>CM073493.1:5232500-10285000 GCA_037074585.1 Biancaea sappan | reverse complement strand
TATAGATGAAATCATAAATACGAGTTTAAAAGGGTTAGAGTCCCATACTACTTAATGTATAACTATGAAAACCTATGCACAAAGAGTTTGAGGGTTAAATTCTCAAGTCACTTGGTGCAAGTATCTACGGCACATAATGCAAAGTGATTGAGGGATTGATCACTCAAGAAATCATACGCAAATCTATAGTACAAATGCAAAGTAATTGAGGGATTGATCACCCAAGAAATCATACACAAATTCAAACAAATATAGTACTACAATTGTGTAAAAATGAATGATAGATTAACTATGTTAGTAAGACATTTTCATGCATGTTGTGGTTGTAATTTACATATGTGTATATATGTATTAACTTGAATTTTGGGGACAAAATTCATTTTAAGGGGAGAAGAATGTGATATTCCAAATTTAATTATCTTAGAAAATGATGCTAAATAAATAAATGAGCAAGTAAATAAGGATAAAATAGTTATTAAGAAATTTTTTAGAGATATAAAGAGAATTTTATCATTGATTAGGGACCTAATTGAATAGAATAAAAAGATTTGAGGGTTTTTATTATTTTTAACCAAAAGAAAAAGTGAGAAAGTGATGTGTGTGAGGCGCGTGTAAACGGAGGAGAAAAAGAGGAAAAAAAAAGATAGAAACATGTGGGGTAATGAGGAGGATAAAATATATATGTATGTGTGTGTGTGTGTGTGTGTGTGTGTGTGTGTTATGTGAGTGCATGGTGGAGAAGGAAGAAAGAAAGAGAAAACAAGAGAGAAAGGAAGAGAAGAAAGAGACAGAAAGAGAAAAGAGATAGGAGGATACGAAATAGAAAAGAAGAAGAAGAAGAAGAGAGAAGGTGATGGGAAATATCAGAGGAAGAAGGATTTAGATCCATATTTAAGGCTCGTCTTTAATAAGGTAATTAGTCTTCCATAAAAGTATGATTATTTATGATTTATGATATCTATGTGCATAATTAGTTTTTATAGAATTTTATTTATAAATCTTGTTCTATATAGTGAATAAGAGAAATTTAATTATTATTAGTGTGATGTTATGCTTTTATGGCTGAAATGATCTCTTTATGTATTCACATGTTTTTTATAAAATGACTAGCTACTGAGATATTTTATATCTCACTTTTAGAAAATTGATTATTTCAGGAAAAATGGCAAAATGGAAGGCTTTAATGATATTAATAATAAGATTGAAGTGTAGAAATATATTTTATGGTAGTTTATGATACAAAAAATGTAAAGATAATAGCAAATATTATGTAAATTATTTTTGTATATATTTAAGTTCAAACATAATTAATGAGAATCCTGTCAATTTTTCTGTGAGGTTACTATGCACATGAATAGTAAAATTTGTGAATAGTAAAATCTATAATTATTTGAAAAGAAATTATTCAAAAAATTATTTAGTAAATTGATTTAGAGAAAAAGTATTATTTTTAAAGGAAATAAAAAGTTAGGATGTTACATGTGAGTAGGATAATATTAAAATTTTTAAATAATAAGGATAAAAGAAGAAGAAAAATATAAAAATAATCAGCTATAAGCTACTCAAAATAATATTTCATAAAAATTTATAAACTATTCAAATAAGCTTGTATATTAATCAATTCTAATTTAGTCAAATAAGCTTATAAACTAGTCAAATAAACTATCTTATTTGACTTGTCAAACACACTCTAAATCTAAAATTCATCATGTGCTTTGTTCTAATGTTGCTTGATGATGTTCTTCCTATTATAGAAGCTAAATCTAGTGGTTTATTTACACCGTACTCACTTTTTAAAAATTTTTTCCTCATATACTAACTATTCAAAACTATTTCTTAATATATTAATTTTTCAAATAATTCGACCAACACAAGTGTTGATCAATTTCCTCCCTTGTATTTTTTTTGAGGATAAAACCTATATATTTTTTCGTGTAAATTAAATTATAATAATGATAGTTTTTATTTTTTATTTATTATAGTTTTTATTTTTTATTTATTAAGAGTTTCATTAATTAATAAATATATTAATAAAATATGTAATTTTATTAAATTATAATAATGATATTTTTATATATTAATGATTTTATTTTTTTTATTTTTTTATTGTTTTAAATGATTTAATTTTATTAATGTGTTGATAATTAATTATTATTTTAATAAATATATAATTTATTTTAAATTATTTTTATTATTGTTTTAATAAATATATTGGAAAAGATAATAATTTTTAATAATTTAAAAGATTTATTTGTATTATTTTTTAAGTTTTTAAGAATATTCCAAATTTTTATTATTTAAATAAATAAAAATATGAAAATACATCAATTGTAATTAAAAATAGGATACTAAATAAATTTTATGCCAATTACAATTGTTATTATTTAAATTTACTGTGAAAGTTAATTAAAAATAAATTTTATATCAATTGCAGTTGCAATTATTAAAAATTAAATTTACTATTATTAAAATGAAAATGAATGTGAGGAACTTAATGAACAAATTAATTTTAATTAACTTGAATAAAAATGAACTAATTAACAAATTATTAAATTAATTAATTTGAGTAAAAATTAATTTCTTCTTAAGTGAGTGAAATCAAGAAAATTAATTAAGTGAAGTAAGCAATGATGAATCAATAATTGTAACTATATTAATACTAAAATAATTTTTTGTATGTCAACTTTTTAATTATTAAATTTTTCATTCAAAAGGTAATATGTATAAATGTTTTAATTATAGTTTTTAATTTTGTTTATTAAATCATATTTTTTTCTAAGATTTTTTTATCTCCACCATAAGCCATATAAAAAAGTAATAGAATAACATTTTCGAATGATAATTTTTTAAAAATCTCATCAGATAATATAATCTACAAATAAATATTCAAAATTAATCTAGTTGATCTGGTATAATAAGTCAGGATGAGCATGTTGATCGATTGTGTCTGGTTTGTTTGCAGATTCCACATCGTAAAGGGTCTTTACGTTGTCTATAATTCATTGAATTATTTATGCGCGTGAAATTTGGGCGCCCTTAGTTTCGAGTCATTTGAGGGTGAGGCTTCATTTTGTCTCTATCGTAGACTGACTAATCTTCGTGGCTTCCAATCGGATTTTCCTTGATATGCTTTAAATATGGTGTTCAATCGGTAAACATTATTAGTCAATCGGTGGTAGTCAAAACCCCACCTCAAACATTGTCATTATCGCATATTGACTAGAAAGTGTAGAGCTTGAAATTTTCCATAATTGCTCGTTTTAGCACTAAGATCTAGCTTGCATGTATGCTTAAAAAGTCTATTCAGTTCATCATATGGTTCTTCCACTTCAAATAATGACCTATGTGGATCGAAATCATGGACTACACACCTTTTTTTTCTGCTTTCACGACTTGTTTGCAAATCTTTTGTCACGATCTCAAAAAAGTCGGTGTTGCAAGTTGAAATCTGTGTCTGTATACTCATGACTCGTGTTGTGAAATATTTTATAAATTTATACATTGTTGCTTTTAAAAGTCTGAGCATAGGCAAATGCCGCACATTTAGGAAGACATTGTTCATGCATTCGACGAGCTTTGTAGTCGTTTGACCCCACCACAAACATTCTATGTCATATGAATGAGACTATTTTTCTAGTGGTATATCTGATGTATAGTTGGCGCCTCCCTTAGACCATGTCCATATAGCTGCTAGTTCTACATTCAATATGTGGCGCTCAAAATAGTATCTTGTTATCCATACATACATAAGTTAAGTTGAGAAACCAATTATGCCATGAACTACTAATCAGGATTGAGATTGAGAAGAATTCACCTATACTGATAAATTTTTTTCACAAGAATTTACTGCCTATGTCTCTTTTAACTTTGTCCCCCAAATGACGAATGCATAACATCCATTGGTTATATGGCGGTTGCCACTCGGTTTTTGTTTTTGGATCTTCAAACACTACCTTTGACCAAGTAGGGTTTTATGGAATGCCAAGAATTTGATATTTTATGTATGACTAGGCATTAGTTACGGCACTAGTTGAGAGATGATGACTCAAAACTAACATATTTCATTTAACACAAGGAGAGTGCACTATCACATTACAAGATATGGTAGTGTTGTATGGACTCCCTTGTAGTGGAGGTGCAATTGTCGTGGAATTTGTCCTCACATGGCACATGATTTGTGCTTTTTTATTAGGGGTTATCCAGCTTGATAACAAGTTGAGAGGACAAATATTGTGTATGACGTGATTTCAACAACAATTTTCAGAGTTACCGGAAAACGCAAATGAGGTCACGATCCAATAACATGCACATGCATATATCTTGCTCATCATCAGCGATTATCTGATGCCAAACAAATATTACATGAACATATACCGATGTACCTCTTATTGTTGCAAGACTTTGAAGAATGCAGGAAGTTTAGTTAGAGCACAACAGTCTTTGCCCACTTGTATAGTGAGCTATGCAAGCCAACACATCTTGGTACACATCAAATTTGTGGGTGTATGCATTTATTGCATGTGTAGACATTTGAACGATTTCTAAAACTGAGGCTAGCAATACAATTCAAACTACTGATGCTGAAAAACATTTGCAGCCCCTACTTATAGCTGACAAGTATGTTATATGCTATTAATATTTTATTTAAATTGTACTTTATATATTATTTATCATTTACATTATTTTATCAATTATAAATTTGTTTAAATTACAAATTGAAATAATGATTTATTTTTAATAGGTGGAGTCGAGTTTCCCTATACTAAGCTCATGTTGCTCATGCTCTAAATCGGTATATGTGATTTTTGGACCAAATGGGTGAAGATGAGGTATTGACATTTATTTTATTATTAATGTGGTACTATTTTGTTGCCTATTAGTCGATACTAACATTTGTCAAAATTAAATTATTTGGCACCTATATGCAAACCAAGTAATCCCAGAGTATTGTTAAAATGACCCTGTTATATGGCGTGCCTCGGTTCCATTAATAAATTTTCACATAATCGAATAACACAATCTCAATTGAGTCATACGTCAATTTAGGATAGAACAACTGATCCCATATGCACCAGTCGACTTAAGGGCATGACATCTGAAAAAGTTAACTGGGAAGACAGATATTAACTGGAGGACATAGCATGTTGAGTTCATCAGTTGTGGGACCAATGTTGAGATCGAGTATGTAATGCCCTTATAGCTATATCAAATGAGTCTCTGGGACCAAACTCATTGTATATGCAGTGGTTCTGCCTCCACACACGGCGATGGATTCGTCCTTCGAATGCCTTTGATGGCTATGTAATATAATATATATTTGTTATTTGTTATTTATTTTAATAAATATTACTTGAGGAATAATTATTTTATTGCATTATATAGGCTACTATGGTGAGAGGAATGCATAGAGTAGGTCTGCACAACCAATTGAGGTACTAAATTGTAACATGATCCTACACGTTATTAAGGAACGTAGAGACTATGACATGACTTACCCAGCTCCTCCAGCATAAGATTTATTGTAGCCACATATTTCCGTAGAAAGGCTAGCCTGAGGCAAGTGAGGCGAGAGGGTGTAGAAGAGACGTGGTGGTCGTTCAGTGGCATCTGAAGTTGGTCTAAGCACAAGAAGGGGGGATGAGCTAAGTTTATTGGACCCTAGATCCAAGTACACAACAATATCGTTCACCGAACACATATTCAGACTCAACCAAAGATAACGATCAAAAAGAGAAAGATCAAGCACAAACACTTGGTTGTGCAAAGAGACGTATCGCTAGACACTGTTGTGAAATTACTCTCACTATTATTGAATATCTGTGTGATTAATTTGTATTCTTGTATAAACAATTTCACTTCTATTGTTAATTTTCACTAAAATTAATTAATTTTCATTCAAATAAGCACTCTGGTTACATAAATTAATTTTCTTGATTTCACTCACATAAAGGAAAATTAATTTTTACTCAAATTTATTAATTTAATCATTTTTTAATTATTTCATTTTTATTCATATTGATTAAAATTAGTTTGTTCATTAAATCCCAACATTTATTTTCATTTTCACTTATTTAATAATAATAAATTTAATTTACCACAATTTTAATTGAAATTAATTTTCACAGTAAATTTAGTTAATAACAATTGCAATTGGTATAAAATTTATTTAATATCTGATTTTTAATTACAATTGATGTATTTTCATTTTTTTATTTTCTTTGCCAATAAAAATTAGGAATAATCTTAAAAAAATAAAAATAAATCTTTTAAATTGTTACAAATTATTTTCTTTGCCAATATATTTATTACGACAATAATGAAAATTATTTAAAATAATTTTTATATTTATTAAAACAATAATTTATTATTAGCATATTAATAAAATTAAATCATTTAAAAAATTAATAAATAAAAAATAAAAGCATTAATAAGTAAAAAATCATTATTATAATTTAATAAAATTATATATTTGATTAATATATCTATTAATTACTCTTAATAAATAAAAAAATAAATAAAAGTATCATTGTAATTTAATTTACACGAAAATTTAAAAGAAAAACAAAAACATATATAAGACAGTAAATATTTTAAATTATTAAAAATTATTATCTTTGCCAATATATTTATTAAGACAATAATGAAAATCATTTAAAATAATTTATATATTTATTAAAACAATAATTTATTATTATCATATTAATAAAATTAAATCGTTTAAAAAAATAAAATCATTAATAAGTAAAAAATCATTATTATAATTTAATAAAATTATATATTTTATTAATATATCTATTAATTACTCTTAATAAATAAAAAATAAATAAAAAGTATCATTATAATTTAATTTACATGAAAATTTAAAAGAAAAACAAAAACGTATATAGGTATCCAAAAACAGAAATACTAGGACGATGGCTGGTCAAAATTTGAATTTCTAAGTACACTTGAAAATCCGACCCGTGCTTACTTGGTAAAATTCTACTAGCTTGGTCAAATTTTATCAAATATATTTGGTATAATTTAACCAATATTTGGTTGAATTATATAAAAGTTAGAATATTGAAAAGTAATTTTGAATAGTTAGTATATGAGTAAATTTTTTAAAAAAAGTGAGTAGGGGGTAAATAAACCAAATCTAGTTATGCTTTGTTATCATGTTCCTCTATACTTTCCCATTTTGTACATACACATAAACAATGCAGGGTTACAGTACTCCACATACAATTTCAGGGAATGGTTACGTGTACAACGTGAACTCCATGGTTGATTTAGTTACAAGGTAATAAAACAATGCCAAAGCATTGTGTTGGGAAAATTACACTAACTGACTCAAAAAATAAACAAAAATGTGAATTATACAAATAAAAACACTGCACTAACTGCCACATGACACTATAAAATGTAACATTATTTAGCCTCTAAACTATCATAAAAAGAGAAAAAATTTCATACCCAAAACTAATGTCTAAAAATCATGTCATTGTCATATGCTGCCTTATTTGCATTAACCATGTTCTTAAAAAGGTGAACCAGTGTGTTGATGGTCTGATTAAGATTGGAACCTACTTGCTTGCCCCTTTAAGGCATTGGATAATCCTGCTGCGTAAATCCTTGCCTGACTACACACTCAAAAGGAGGATGAATTGGGTGAGAAACTAAAACTTTGAAACTTACGAAATGAAGAGAAACTTAAAAATCAAAATTTTTAAATGCGTCATGATATATGAAAAATAGGGCCTTTGAGTCAAGAAAGAAAAACTTGAAGTTTAGTGAGACAAGAATAAGTCCAGAAATTAAATAAGGAGAGAGAACAGAGAATCAAACACAAGAAATTTATCCTAGTTTAGCTTAATAGCAAGCTTACATCCTGTTCCCAAACTAACACTTGAGATTTAACGCTATAAAACACAAGTTTCAATTGAGTACACTTGTAAACCACAATACAAGCATTCAAAGATTTTTTTTTCTCCTCAAGGGTCTCTCCCCCTTAAATATGAACTCTCCAATTCCAACTCAAAGAATCCCATACAATCTGAGAGAGTGAAAGAAAGTGTTCGAGTGTCTCCCAAGAAGAATAAATTTTACTAGATGTGGCACACGTGAGGGGATGAATATGCTCAAGAAATATTTATTTTCTCATATGTTTTCAAAGTCAAATGTAACTCATATATAGGAAAAGCATAAAAGAGACATTGGAATGTATATGTAAGTAATTTGGTGCAAAACTAGTTGTTATTGCTTTTGTATTAGCTTTTTCATGCCCTAACCAATCAATTGCTGACCTCCACAATTGCTTGTTCACCCTTTAGAAACTATTATAGAAGTGCGCTAGTCAGTTGGTCAGCCACAAAAATCGATTATGACTCTCAGGTTGACAAAAGTGGCTCTTCCAAAGGCTAATCGTACCAATCGATTGGTCTGAGGACATGTTAACTTGTTGGTCTTTGTTTGAGTTCTTTGAGACATATTAGAAGCTGACCAATGCTAATTAAGAAACGGATCAGTATTTAGAGGTTTTAATTTTTTATTAGTTACAATTTTGTTTATTTAGTCATGATTTTAACTGTGACTAATAAAGAACTGAAATCTGCAAGAGCCTGTAGTTGATTATAATATTACTAATTAGCCTCTTGTGAAACATTTTTGAAAATTTGAAGCTAGACCAATTGATTAGCGGTTTTCTACACTTGAAAATTTTTCCTTTTTCCTAGTCTTAGAGATCCATAAAGGCGACTTAAAGCTATGACTTAAGTAAAAAATTTTTAGTTAAAAAATATAGAATCAAGTTTTTAATAACTCAAATGATTATTAAAGTCTTTTACAAAATTTACCTAAATCATAAGGCTATGGTTTGATGATCTTGAAAGCTTGATGATCCTGAACTTTTCATCTTATAAAATTTAACATTGACGTATAAAATATTTCTTAAGGTTTGTCAAAAATGTTTATTGTAATCAAAATAATAAGATAGTAACAGTGTCAATAGTAGTTTTAAATATTACACTTATTTCTTATGACATTTGATATACGTTACAGAAAATATTCTTCTAGCTAGTTTTCTTTTTGTCAGATCAACTAACTTTCTAATAACATAATATTATAATTTTATTTTCAAGATTATTGTAAAGACTATTAAATTAATGTTAATATCTAATACGAAATTGTAAATTTATTTTTAATATGACAGTAGAAATTATTAAGTAATTCCACTATTAAATAAGAATGCATATTGTGTTAAAAGTTAATTTCAACGATAAAAGATAAATTAAAATGAAGTTGAATGTAATATTGGAAAATACTAAGTATAATTTAGTTAAATCCAAAAAAAATCATATAATTTACGAAATATTTTATTTTCCTTTATCCTCTATTTCTATGAGTAACATTTGTTTAATTATTGATAATTAATTAGATACGAACCCATATACAATATTAGATCATAAAATAATATAAAGCAATAATAATATTATTGTTGTTAGTTTTTTTTGTAATTATTGATAATTAATTAGATACAAACAATGCGACGTACGGATCAATATGTCGAATCTTAAGATAATATAAAGCAATAAAATTACTTGCAGTGTTGTTATTTTCATCCCAGGTCATGGTAATTAATGCCTAAAATTGGGAAAATTCCACACATTTTTGTTTTTTGTTTGTCTTAAAGAAAAGGGTCTCCTTGAGCCCTTCTGTCAATCCAGCAAGGGGGAAAAAAGGGAAGAAAAAACCCTTGAGACCCCACGACCCTCGTCTTGCTCCTCTCCCTAAACTATGACATTCGGAGTGCAGCATAGGACACAAGGAAACAGGGTAGACCTTCCAGGCATGCTCACTGTCCTAGCTCATCTTCATCATCACACAAGCTGAATGCCCCACCTTCTTTGTTACGAAGATTTATTCTTCATATAGACAGTGCCGGTTTGTAATTTAGGGCTGGCTTCCCAAATGGCTACAACGTCACAGTCCCACCGCTACTGTGGCCCTGCCTCCGTCGGCCCTGGCGGTGGAAGCTTCGACGCACTCAATCGGATCCTAATTGACCTCTGCACTCGCGGCAACCCCAAGGTACTGTTCGAAGCTCCCAATTTACCTTCATTGTTACTTGGGATTTTGAGATTGTGGTGATATTAGGTGGTTTCAAAAGTACCCTTTTGGACTGGGTGCTGGACTATGGTGATGAAAAGAGAAAGTAACTTTTTTTTTTTTTAAAACAAATTGTGCAGGAGGGTGCTTCTCTTGCTCTTAAGAAACATCTGGAGGAAGAAGCTCGTGACCTTAGCGGTGAAGCTTTTTCCCGTTTCATGGATCAGTTGTATGATCGAATTTCTAGTCTTTTAGAAAGTAATGATGTCGCTGAAAGTCTGGGGGCTCTGAGGGCTATTGATGAGTTAATTGATGTGGCACTTGGGGAGAATGCCTCGAAAGTTTCAAGATTTTCCAGTTACATGCGGAATGTGTTTGAGGTGAAGCGTGATACTGAAATTCTGGTTCATGCTAGTAGGGTTCTGGGCCATCTAGCCAGGGCAGGCGGAGCAATGACTGCAGATGAAGTGGAACGCCAGGTTTGTGCACACTTTGTAGAATTAAAAGCTTCTTTTGGAGCAGAATATCCTGATTTGCCTACTCTTCAGGTAAAAATTGCTCTGGATTGGCTTAAAGGGAATAGAGTGGAGCATCGGCGATTTGCTGCTGTTTTAATCTTGAAAGTAAGTGTCATGTCTTTTTTCAGTTGCACCAGGTGTTTTGGTTGTGTAATGTAGTTAGGCAGATACAACTTTGTCTGCTGCTGTTGGTCAGATTTTCTGGAGGCTCTTGAGCTTCTATTTTGTGATGGATTTATTTTTTCTTCCCTTTGAACTTATTCATGAACAAGTTCTCTTCATCTTCTTGTATTTGCTGGTCTCCCACATCTTTAGAATCCCCAATTTTCCAGAAATATGGACCATATTCTGTTTTGGCTGCTGCAGGAAATGGCAGAAAATGCTTCAACGGTATTCAATGTTCATGTACCTGAATTTGTCGACGCTATCTGGGTTGCTTTGAGGGATCCAGCATTGCCAGTTCGTGAGCGAGCTGTGGAGGCATTGCGTGCCTGCCTTCGTGTAATTGAGACCCGTGAGACACGTTGGCGTGTCCAATGGTTAGTCATACTTTATAGGTTATATATTCATAGTCAACCTGAATCTGTTATGTTGGATATTGCCTTTAGAGTTAGTTGATATACCTTGTTGGATTGTAATGGTGGCTAGCGCGGTACATTACCCCCACAAATTAGAAATTGAAGTCAACTAAATTTTGTTAATATGGGAGCTATTTTGGAGCAAAATGAAATAATAATTGTACTAGAGTTTGAACTTAGGAATTTTTTTGGGGATAGAAGACCTTTGGAGTTTTAATGCACAGTAGTTCAAGTATACGCCTGCTAGTTCGATCAACAGGGTATTAAAATGGATCCTGACCTTTGAGTTCCAAAGGTCTTGCCCAAATTGTGAACAATTGTGGTAGGCTTCTCAAGGTTTTCTTTCGCTACTTGATGCAGTTGATTTATAGTTTCTTTAGTTTAATAGTTGTGTAAACCTAGTCTGCTAGTTATGTATGAGAATAAACATGGAGCAGTTTGTGATGTTCTGTAAAAAGATGGATATAAATAGTGTAAAAGCAAAAGAGTGCCTTTCATGCTGAGTTCTGCCCTTCTTAATTTCTGGCTCGGGTGAAATAAGTGGCAAAGATTTGGTATTACTTGCAATTGGTTGATTATTTAGTTTTATATCCTATCTATGATGGCAGAAACGAGTATGGGCTGAGCTGGCTCGTGGTTAAAATATAATAAATTTGGTTTATGAATAATGACTAAAAAGGGGATATGTCTGTGGCCATAAGAATTAAACTGACTTTGAAGTTAATATCTAGCAATATAGCAGGACTCTTTGGAGGGTTTTGGCTACTATAATAAGGCATTTGTTTTTCTTCTTCTTTTTCTTCTTTCTTCCAGCATGCATATCTTACTTTAATTTCTTCTTAAATATGTCTGTGTCTGAGAGTAATCCTATATTTTCTTTTGTTGGCAGGTACTATCGAATGTTTGAGGCAACGCAAGATGGATTGGGCAAAAATGCCCCGGTGCACAGCATACATGGTTCATTGCTTGCAGTTGGGGAGCTTTTAAGGTTAATAGAGTTCATAACATTTGCATTAATATGCGGAAGTTTTGTCTATTTATCAAGCTAGTTACTACTTACTATAATGTAGGTGAGTTCATGATTTGTGCATAAATTATTATTTTTGGGCAGGAATACTGGTGAGTTCATGATGTCAAGATACAGAGAAGTTGCTGAAATTGTTCTCAGATACCTGGAGCACCGGGATCGTCTAGTTCGCCTGAGCATAACTTCACTGCTTCCTCGGATTGCACATTTTCTGCGTGATCGTTTTGTTACTAACTACTTAACAGTATGTTAACTTTCCCTAGTACTTGATTGTGCTTTTCAAAGTGGGGAGGAAGACCATTGAGAATGGAGGTTGTATGGTAATTTCAAACATTTATTTGTTTGAGTGCTTGATGAGATTAAATCTCTTGCAGATATGCATGGATCATATTCTTGCTGTCTTGAAAATACCTCAAGATCGTGATAGTGGGTTCATTGCTCTCGGGGAGATGGCTGGAGCATTGGATGGGGAACTCATCCATTATTTGCCGACAATTACTACTCACTTACGTGAGGCGGTATGTTGCTGTAATAGCTATCTAAAATCTATCTTCAGTTATCTTATTGCCTGTTGCATGCATATAGATTTTTTGACAACGATACAAATTTGATAATACACGTCTGTGAATGTAGATTGCTCCTCGCAGGGCTAAACCTTCTCTTGAGGCCATAGCTTGCGTTGGAAGTATTGCAAAAGCAATGGGATCTGCGATGGAACCTCATGTACGTAGTCTTTTGGATATTATGTTTTCTGCTGGTCTTTCAATGGTACTTGTGGAATCCCTTGAGCAGATAAGTACCAGGTACATAATCTTCGATGTGCTTTTCATTTTTAGTGGTTCAATAGAGAATTTATTACATTTTTCTATAATTTGTTATCATTTCAGCATTCCATCTTTGCTGCCAACCATTCAAGGCCGGTTACTTGACAGCATATCTATGGTTCTTTCTAAATCCCACTATTCTCTGGGGAGGCCTGCAGCAAGCATGAGTAGAGGAACAGTGGTCAATGTACCTCAGCAAGTTTCAGAGCTTAGTGGTTCTGCCCTTGTACAACTTGCTTTGCAGACACTTGCTCGTTTCAACTTCAAGGTTCAGTGTGCTTATTTCCTATTTTCTGTAATTTATTCTACTTGTATTTTTCATCTTGCGAGTGATATCTTTATTCACCTCCTTTTTGTTTTTAACAAGTCGTTAGATAGTGGCCGGAGGGTTTAATTTAATCCTATTTTATGCTATGATATAGGGCCATGACCTGCTTGAGTTTGCCAGAGAATCAGTTATTACCTACTTGGATGATGAGGATGGAGCCACTCGAAAAGATGCTGCCCTTTGTTGCTGTAAATTAGTTGCAAGTTCCTTTTCTGGCACTGCCGGTACCCATTTTGGTTCTAGCAGGTCGAATAGATCAGGGGGGAAGCGACGCCGCCTTGTTGAAGAGGTTTGATGTTTACAAATAATTTTCTGTTTATAAGGAAAGTTTATTTTTAGAACTTTTTTTTTCCCATTTTCAGTGAGGCTGTTTTTGTTGTGGTGATATACAAAAATCTGACTATGCTATTGAACTTGCTTATTTATAATCCTTGAAGGAATTTGTTTTTTGATCGAAAAAGAAATATTATTAAAGAGAGATAAAAATACAAAGTAAAGAAAAGGAGCACAAGCAAAGAGGAGGACAAGAAATCCTCCTAAAGAAGACAATGGACAAAACAAAGTGATAGAGCCCACTAATTCTAACAGACTACAGTTCACTGAATAATACTGAGTATTATTGAAATAAGGAAAATATCTCTTCCAGTGGGAAAGAGATAGTATTACAGCACTCACAACAGTAAAAAAACTACACTCTCAGCAGAACAACTCATAACAGAATGAGAAAGCAAAACACATAGAAATTAGCAAAACAGAATTACAATGCAGCACACACAAGAATACCCAGAACACATAAGGAAACACCACTACTAGACTTTCGAGAGGTTTAGCTCTCTCCCACCACCAACTCCAATATTTTCCATGCCTTCTCTCACTCTCAATACTCCTATATATACCCTACAACCACTTACCAAATTCCACTAGCCTTCCCTCTCTACCCTCCACGTGTCCTTTGCCAGCTGCCATTCATTTGGTTACCCCTCCCTCTCTTTTTAATTCCCTTTTTAAGGGACACGGGCTCACACATTTTCTCCCTTCTTCATGTTGGAATTCAGAGAAAACTTCTCAGATAGATGGTAATGGTTTCCGTCCAAGAAGTTGTCCCTTAACTTCATCAAGATTTTGATGAACACCAGCCAAGAACATGAAGACATGATTATTTGTTCTTTTTAAGGAGAGTTGGGTTTACCTTGTAAATCTTGGTGCCTTCTTTGTCATTAACTTTTCGGGTTTTGGTTTGAGGAAGGAGAATAAGATTTTGTGGAAGGCAACAATGTCTGCGACTGTTTGGTGTCTTTGGCTGGAGAGAAATGCTAGGTGTTTAAACAAAGTTTTCTTCATCCTCAACTGTTGTGGGATGGAGTTCGTTTCGTTGCTTCTCTATGGGTTTCGGCTAGTGGTTTCTATAAAGGGATACCCTTTGAAAACGTTCATAGAAATTGGAAGGCTTTGTTGTATTAGCCTTGTTTTTGGGCATTCTGCTTTTTTTTTTTTTTCTGTTCTGTCTTGTTTTTCTAGGAGGATATCTTATCCTCCTTTTCCCCTTGTCTCCTCTTTTTCTTTTTCTTTGTATGCCTCTTTCTTTCTTAATAATATTTATTTTTTTATCAAAAAAAAATGAAGACGTGATCACTGTCTTCATGTTTCCTAAAGTGTGCTAAGTCATGAGGTTTTTCCCACTCATCATTGTAGCAGAGATCCAGTTCTTGCCATAGCGCAAGCATCTCATTATAGTAAGACGTGATATCTCGATCCCTTTGCTTGGACAGACATTATTTTCTCTCTAATTCGAAAACTTGTGATGAATTTTCAACATTAGAATATGTTTCATGTACTGCTTCCAATATTTCTTTAGCATCCATGAACATATAAGGTCGACGAATAGACTTCTCCATTGAATTGAGAAGCCATGTCGTGATCAAAGATTTCTCTGAATGCCATCTTCAAAAACTCGGATCTTTTTCACTTGGTGGCACCTCCTCACCTGTTAAGAAGCCTAGTTTGCCTTTGCCATCAATGGCGAGTTTATAGATTGGACCCACTTTAAGAAATTTCTGTCATTTAGTCTAACAGGAGCAATTTGAAGGGAGGCATGGGCTCCTACGACATTAACTGACTGATAAGTAGGACTAGGAGAAGAAACAAGATTAGGTGAGGTATTGGTAGATTCCGGTGAGGTAGTCATTCTAAGTAAGGTTTAGGGTTTCTCTCGGTATTGGTTCAAAAGGAACTTGGATCGGATGCCATGAACTTTTGAGAGCAAAGAAGTATTTAATTATCTAACAATACGGAATACACCAAGGAAAATATATTATATATAGCACTCTAGGTCTAACAAACTTCCTAAAAAATTGCCTAAACGATATACACAACTACACAATATCTATATCCCTAAGAATAGGGATTTACATCTGATTATAAACATTAAAATCCTATTTACAATATTATCTTATACTAATTGACATTGACCTAAAAATTAATAGCCAAGTTTGGCGTACCTTTTTTCTCTGTACCCAAAAAGACTGCACAAATGCTGGTTTGGACATTCCACTTTGGAGTACAATGTGCAAGTAAATAGAAGCCAAGTCCGTTCATTGCAACACCAGAAATGTCAAAGAAAATGAATTCCCCCCACTTGCTAGAAGACGGCAGAGGAAATAGAAGGAAGTTGAGCTGCCTTTTTTGCCATGCTTAGAAATTTGGAGGAAATTTTAGGAGCATGAATCTTCTACTACCATCGTTAATAATGGTGGAGAAGATAGCAACTGGGTTTGGGACAGGAAGAAACCAAAAGCTGAATGATCAAGGTAGGGCTAATGTTTCATAAGAAAATTATTCAAAGGTAGTCCATTGTCTTGAGCCCATACATTCATACTCTTTTATCTACACCATCAAGCTCATTATTCAGTTGAAAGAGGAACTAGAGACAGCAAGAGGAGCGTTGGGATTCTACTTATATAATCACTACGGAGCATAAAACTAAGGCTGTTCACTTATTAGCTTTGCTAGAAAAGGATGATGATGACAAGAGAAGCAAAGCACCTGTGAAGAAGATTCAAACTGAGGAAAACATGGAGGTTTCAAGAAAAACATGGGCTCTTCAAAGCTAAAAAGAAGCTTGAGAAGCACGTTGACAAACTTACATGGCATTGGCAAATTGGGAAGCATTTGAGAACTGGATTAGAAGAGGAAAAGGCACAAGAAAATGTCAAGTTAAAGGATGCTTTTCATGCAATGCAAATACAAATAGAAGAAGCAAATGCTATGGTCGTCAACGAATGTGAAGGTGCTTGGAAAACAATTGAAGAAGCACCTCCAAATTTTAAGGAGTTACTTCAGGAATTTCCTAGCCATCCTATTGTAGGTGTCATGGGTGCCACAGTTGATGACATTTGATGCTTTGGGATTGTGATAAACAAGGTACATGTGGAGGAGGTAATCCTTTATGTAGAATGGGGTGAAAATATTTTTGTTGGCTTTAAAGTTTTAGTGGAATCTTTAAAGTCAAAATTCTCTTCGAGTATTCTATTGTCCTTATACTAACCCTTGAAGGATGACTACTTGTTGGGATATTTTGGCATAATATGTTATATAGGAACCCAAGCATCGGTTAGTTTATCTCTAGGGGGAATTCCCTATCTTTTTTACAGGCTGATGGGTGTGGAATCTAATCGAAAGAAGAAGGCTCAAGTCATGCATTGTTTCATTTCATTTGAATTTAGAGAAGCAGTTATGGGACCAAGATTCATTGGGAAGAAGCCTCTAGTCTCAAGGGGCGAGCAATGATGGACCCCCGATATATTTTAGATGGATATGGGTTGCAGATGGTTCATGCTCCTTGTTGTGTACCCACTTAATGACAACTAGCATAGGATGCATGGAGGGAAGAGAGACAAGGCTACTGTACTTCGGTCAGGGGAATGTGGAGTATGAATAGAAAGGCCTGAGAGTGGTTTTAGGGTATTGGAAAAAAATGAAGTATGGTCAGGAAGAGTTTTAGCCTCTCGAATGTCTAGCTTTATCAGTGTTTTCTTTATGTTTTCCTGCATATAGCATTCTGTTATTGTATGTGTAGTGCTGTTTTGATATTTGCCACTGTGATAGGTGTTTATAGCTTATGAGCACCATTGTTACGTCTCTGTGACTGAATATCAGTGTTATTCAAAGTATTTCAGCATTTTGTGGTCTGCAGTGTTCAATAGAATTAATACAAACGATCTATGTCAACTCAGACGACCTCTTATGGCTTTATCCCCTGATGTTTGCATGATGTGCTTGAGACATTCAGAGACGAATAATCATCTGTTTCTACACTGTGATGTGGCTTGGAGCATTTGGAACAGGCTTTTTGGTCTCTTTGATGAGAATTGAGTTTGCCCAATAGACCTTGGCGCACTCCTTGCAACCAATTTTACTGGTCTTGGTTTTAGGAAGGAGAATAAAATTCTTTGGAAAATAGCTATGTTCGCAACTGTGTAGTGCATTTGGATGGAAAGAAACTTCAGAGTCTTTAATGATCGGGGTCTACCTCCTCACTTGTTATGGGATCGCATTCGTTATGTGGCTTTCTTGTGGGTTTCGGCCAATAGATTTTTCAAAGGGGTGCCTCTTTTTGATGTTTATAGGGATTGGAAGGCGTTGTTGTACTAATGATTTTTTTAGGGGCCTTATGGGGCGTCTCTTGGTTTTACATTTCACTCTTTTTAGTTCTATCTTAGGAGGATCCCTTGTCCTCCTTTTGATGTATTTTTTTTCTTTTTCCTTTTGTTTCTCTCTCTTCTCATTAATAACATTTCTTTTTTCTATAAAAAAAGTATTTCAGCATTTTGGTGTCTTGGGTTCTATTAGGGAAGCATGGAGAGGGGGGGGGGGGGGAAGATTAGTGTATTTTTTTTTTTGTTGTGGAGGAGTTGGATTGGTTATGTCATGGTCTGGGATGCAATTTTGCAGAAGCCATTTTCTTATTTAATTTCATCTTGCACACTAGCTGTTTCATATTGTAAACCTCAGTCTTTTCAGTCCTGTTATTATTCTCTTTAGATCTTATTCTTATGTGATTCTGCATACTTAGTTGATATGCTTGTTTCTAACTGATTTTTGACTCGCTACAGCTTGTGGAGAAGCTTCTCATTTCAGCTGTTGCAGATGCTGATGTTACTGTCCGCCACTCTATCTTTACTTCTCTGCATGGAGATAGAGGTTTTGATGAGTACTTGGCTCAGGCTGATAATCTGAGTGCGGTATTTGCTGCTTTAAATGATGAGGTATGGTTACTAGATTTTCAGGTGCAGAAAGAATCCCCCTTCTGTAGAAAGATAATATGAGGAAGAGAGGGTCAGACTTTTCACATATTTGCTTCTTGTGGTCTTTAACATATGGTACAAACTACAAAATATGTTGTATTGGGAAGTTGTTTGATGCTATTGCCTTTAGATCTTAGTTTTCTTTTCTTGGTCTTTAATTTTATTATTTTTTCATTAATCTCTATTGAGTGACTTTTTCTAGGCATTTGTGTTGGATATCAAGTTCTATTGCAAACCTGAGCAGGATATGTTGAGCGATAAAAGTTATCTGTTCTACTGAAGTAAATCTAGTATGAATTTGGAGAAGAGTGGTGCACATCTTTAGAGGTCCTTTTGTTGGGTTTGGGATTTAGGGTTTAGGGTTTAGTTGGTTAACATTTATGTGTATGTTCCTTCATTTGTTTAAAGTAAATTACATTCACCTTCCTTGAGGTTTTTAAAACCTATGCTCTCACCCTCTCTAGTTTCAATTTATAATGGAACCTCCCTTAAGTTCATAATCTCTAGAGTCACAGCCCTCAAATTTTAAAATATTTGTAAAATTTGTTATTCACTCAAAATTTGAGAATTACAAGAGGTAGCCTAAGTTTGTGAAATTAAGAGAGGAGAATCTCCTTAAGCCTAGGGACACAAATCAATCTTACTTAATTCTAGAGATACAACTCAAATCAAATATTTACATAAATAGGTAAATACTAATTAAACACAATAAAGAGGCTGTAAAGACAAAATTTGTCATAATGATAGAATAATGACAAAATCCCACACTTCCCTTCAAGTTGGGGAGTAAATATCAATCATACCTAGTTCGGACAAGAGATTGTCTAATTGAGTTCTAGGAATAGCTTTTGTAAGGATCATAGTTGTTTGTCAACCTTTCTTTGATGAAATGATGATCAATCTCCACATGCTTGGTTCTATTATGAAGGATTGAGTTTTTTGCAATTTGAAGTACTGCTTGATTGTTACAAGAGAGTTTCATGGAGGTGGTGATTAGAAGCTAGTGTTCTTTCAGTACTCTTTTTAGCCATATCCCTTCATAGATCCCATGTGCCATAGTACGAAATTCTGCTTCAGCAATGCTCTTAGCCACCAAAGACATTATCTTACTTCTCCAAGTGATAATATTACCCCACATAGGTAAAATATCCTGAGGTAGATCTCTTATCTATTAGAGATCTAGTCCAATTGGCATGAAAGAAAACTCTAATACATTTGTTGGACCTCTTCTTGAAAAGTAGGCCCTTTTTTGGTGTCATTTTCAAGTATTTGAGTACTCAATTAATAGCCTCGAGATGTTCTTTTGTAAGGTTATTCATATACTAACTTGCTACACACATTGCAAAACTGATGTCAGGTCTAGTATGAGACATATATGAGTTTTTCCACAAGTCTTTTATATCCCTTTCTCGACTGGGTTAGAGCTCTTTTTTTGAGCCTATTTGTTGAATGGGTCCATTGGGGTCCTTCAAAAGGTTCAACGTGTACTTTTGCAAAACAGAAATCCCTTTGCCAGATCGGGCTACCTTTATCTCGATGAAATATATCAAGGGACCATGATCCTCGGTTTCAAATTTCTTGCTTAGGAACTTTTCCAAATGTGCCACTTCTTCATTATTTCCAGTAACAACTATGTCATCCACATATACTATGAGGATGGTGATTTTTCCTCCAGGAGATTGCTTGAAGAACAAAGTATGATATGTCTGACCTTGGCTATATCCCAATCTTTTTACTGCCTTGGAGCACTTTTTAGACCAGCTTCTTGGAGACTGTTTGAGCCCATTGAGGGATTTTTGATGTTCATACACTAGTTTAGAGTTATCTGGGGTCTTTAGTTAGGTATCTCCATGTATACTTCTTCAAGATCCTCATTAACGAATGCATTCTTGACATCAAGTTGATGAAGCTTCTAGTTGAGATTTGCAGCAATAGATAGAACACAGGGTGCATTTAATTTTGTTATTAGGGCAAACATCTGATAATTTATCCCATAGGTTTGAGTGAACTCCTTCACTAGTCTTGCTTTGTACTTGTCAATGCTCCCATCAGCTTTATATTAACATTGAAAATCTATATACATCCTATATGTTGTTTTCCTGGTGGTTGGGTTGAAATTGAAGTTATGCAAGAGTGGAAGATGCTAAGAAGTGATTCTTAAAAAAAGGTGTAGCGAAGAGGAAGAGATAGAGAGAGAGAGAGACTGGTGATGCTCTAATTGGTGAGGATTGACCGGTGATGACCGTCTTAGGCGAACCCAATGGTGGTTGGGTTGAAATTGAAGCTGTGCGAGAGTGGAAGACATTAAGACGTTTTTCGAGAGAGTGTGTGTGTGTGAGAGAGAGAGAGACTGGAAGACGCTAAGAAGGGATTCGCGAGAGAGAGAGAGAGAGAGAGAGGGGAAGACGTTAAGAAGCAATTTAGAGAGTGGAAGATGCTAAGATGCTGTTCGAGAGAGAGAGTAGAAGATGCTAAGAAGCAATTTGAGAGAGAGAGAAGGAGAGGGAGAGAGACTGATGATGCTCTAATTTGCGAGGATTGCCCTATGATGAGTTGTGCTAGAGTGGAAGACGCTATGAAGTGATTCTAAAAAATAGACCATTTCTAGGTGTCATCTTCTAGTATTTGAGTATCTGATTAACAATTTCGATATGTTCTTCAGTGGGATTATTCATATACTGACTTGCTACAAGATGTCTAGTCTAGTATGAGAAAGATATGAGTTTTCCCACAAGACGTTGATATATTCTTTTATCAGCAGGGCTAGAGGACTCCTTTGAGCCTATTTTGTTGAACGGATCCATGGGGTGTCAGTAGGTTTACACCCTAGCATTCTAGTTTCTTTGCTGTGAAATAGAGATTCTTTTGCTAGATCGAGCGATTTCCATCCCAAGTAAGTATTTTAAAGGACATTCCTCTGCTAGATTGGACGATTTCCATCCTGAGGAAGTATTTTAATGGACCGAGATCCTTGATTTCAAATTTCTTACTTAGGAACTTCTTTAAGTGCGTCACCTCTTATTTGTTATTTCCAGTGACCACAATGTCATCAACATATACAATGAGGATGGTGATTCCCCCCAAAAGAGAATGTTTGATAAATAGTGTATGATCTGTCTGCCCTTAAACATATTTCAGCCCGGGAGGACCTTTCAAATCAGACCCTTGGAGACCGTTTGAGGCCATACAGAGATATTTGGAGTTTATAAACCACATGAGAGTTTGTCATCTTTTTCAAACGAGGAGGTATCTCCATGTAGACTTCCTCTCCAAGATCTCCATTAAGAAATGCATTCTTGACATCAAGCTGATAAAGCTTCCAGTCAAGGTTTGCAGCAATAGACAGGAGAACACGAATAGGTAAAGTTTGCAGCAATAGACAGGAGAACACGAATCCCATAAGTTTGAGTTAAATCCTTTTGCCACTAATCTTGCCTTGTATCTGTCAATGCTCCCATCCACGTCGTACTTAACAGTGAACACCCATTTCCATCCCACAAGATACTTTCCTCAAGGTTTTTCAATAAGAATCCATGTGCCATTCTTCTTTAGGGCATTCAACTCCTTGTTTACGGCCTCCTTCCATTTGGGTGTCGTAGAGCTGCTTCTCTGCAGGTTGGAAGCTCGATGCTATCCAAATTTGTTGTAAAAGCCCTGAAGGTACTAGATAATTTCTCATACATAACATGATTAGAAATGGGATGTTTGGTGCATGACCTAACTCTCTTTCTCCAAGCAACAAGAAGGCAGAGATCAAATATAATATCAATAGAGAGTTCAGAGTCAAGTATACCTCGAATGTCTTAATTGTCCTTCCCATGAGTTGGATTTCGGTTAGATTGGCAATCTTCACGAATTGTCTATTGTAGCCCAGTCTGATTCTGCTTCGGGTGCCTTGAGTATACCTTTTAACTCTGCATTGCCTTCTTGTTTATGAGTACTATGAGCTTCTGGTTCAGATGGCCAGGTAGCTAACCTCTCAGAGTCGGGTTCAATAATTCCAGGAAAAGTAGCCCAAAACTAATATTCCCTTGGTGTCAAGTTCTCCCCCTGAATATGAGTTTTGGGGTAAAAAGATGTGTGTTCAAGGAAAGAGACATCCATGGAGATCTAAAACTTCTTTGATATTGGGGAATAACATTTGTAACCTTTCTGGTAGGGGGTATACCCAACAAAAATGCATTTCTCGGCTTTAGGATCTAATTTCCTTCTATTTTGAGATGGAACATGTACAAAATCATATCAGCCAAAGACCTTAAAAGGAAGATTGATAATAAGTCTATTGTCAGAAAAATGCTTTGAGAGGACTTGACATGGTGTGTCAAATTTCAAGGTATGAGATGGCTAACTATTAATTAAATACGCAACGATCAACACAGCTTCTCCCCAAAATTGATGGGGAACATTATGGGTAAGCATTAAGGATCTAGCAACTTCAAGGAGATGTCTATTTTTTCGTTCCACAATCCTATTTTGTTGAGGTATGTAAGTGCAAGAACTCTGGTGCACAATTCCTTGCTCAAGGAAAAAATTTTAAGGACCGAATTGAAATTGTCTTTAGCATTGTCAGACCGAAAGACTTGAATTTTGGTTTGAAATTGGATTTGAATCATGTATAAAATTTTTTGAAAATTTGTGAGACTTCAGACTTATCTTTCATAAGAAAAACCCATGTAACATGAGTGTGATCATCGATAAAAGATATGAACTAATGTGCCCCAGATATGTTTTGGATGTGAGATGGACCCCAAATATCACTTTGAATGATAGGATGAGATGGTTTATATGCATGACTAGGTATGGACTTCGACAATGCTTAGAAAACTAACACACTTCACATTCAAAAAGCTTTGGTTGTTCATTAATGAAAAGAGAGGGAAACATCTTTGATAGATATATAAAATTTGGATGACCATGATGATGATGCCACAATATTACATTATCATTATCACGGCTATTAGGGCTATTCGCATCATGGCATGTTAGAGTTATTTGATTTTTAGCCTGAATCTGATATAATCCATCAACCTCCTTAGCATTGCCAATCGTCTTTGCCGAATCCAAATCCTGAAATAAACAACTAGAAGGAGAGAATTTAGCAATACAATTCGGGGCCGTTTGGTATCTAGAAAAGAGTAAGAATGGAAAGGAAATAAGAAAATAGAAAGGAAAAGAGAATGGAAGAGGGAAGAGAGAATAGGAAAACAAAACATGTTTGGTATGAGATAGAAAATAGAGTAGAAATAGAAAGGAAAAGAGAATGGAAGTAGCCCGTCGACCGGCTACCTGCAAGCCTGTGGCAGGCCTGTAGGTAGGTGATTGATCGGTCTGTTGCAGGCCTGTCGATCGGCTTGCTGCAGACCGACCACCGTCGGTTGAACGCTTGGTGCCAACATGCTGACTCAAGATTGTTGGGTCTTGCTTGTCGGTGCCATTGTTGTGACTGTAAGCAATTCAAAACTTGAGGAAGAATTGAAGCGTGCTTGCGATGCCTTATATGAATGTGTGTGCGAGTGCGAGATGGTCGAGAATGAAAGTGTGAAATGGAAGGTGCGGGAGGACCAGAACGCGAGAGCAGGGGCAAATTTGACATTTCTCTTCTTTTTCCCTTGCCATGAATGATTTTCTATCGATGAAGCGATGGAAACGAATATCAAGATGAAGAGGGAATGTCGGCTTCTATTTCCAACTGCTACAGTGAGCCATACCAAACAACGGAAAAAAGACACAGTAATGGAAAGGCGCTTTCCTTTCTAGCCAATAGGCGGGTACCAAACAGCCCCGTCGTATCCCTTGTCAGCTTATTGATGGAAAGTAATTTGCAAGATAGATTTGGAACTAAGAGAACATAATCAAGGGTGAGAGTGTTTGAAATGTTCACTTATTCAACACCAGTTATAGTGGAGAGGGATCCATCAATATCTATGAGTAAGGAGGCATTACTAGTCATATGATCTGAAGCCCCAAAATTAACAATTGATGTCGTCGGGTTTGTAGTTTTAACTTGAAAAGCGTTTAAGAATATACCTTTCTGGGCAGTGGTCCCAATAACTCTGGGTGGGAATTCAAATATGAACCTTGGGAAAAACATCTCCTGCAACCATTCAATTTGCTCTTTACTGAAGAGTGATGGCTCACTAGTAACCTTTTCTACAAACTTTGTAAAAGCTGTGCATCCTTTATTCTCCTTTTCTTTGTTTGGTTTCCAGTTAGCCAGTTTTCCATGGAGATTCCAACAGGTATCACGGGTGTGTCCAGGATGTCTGCAATGATCACACTAAGGTCTCCCTTTCTTTTGCTTGTTGTCATCTTGTTGGTTGGTGCTCCAAGACACAAGGGCAGAATTCTCAGATGTCATAGTTGAGGTAGATGACCCCAACATCACCTTTTTTCTGCTTTCCTCCCTTCTGACTTCAGAAAAGGCTTCTCAAACAGATGGTAAAGGCTTAGTTCCAAGAATTATCCCCCTAACTTCATCAAGGGACTTGTTAAAGCCAACGAGAAATGTGAAGAGCCTCTCTTTTTCTACCATCTCCTTGTAAGTCTTTGCATCATCAAAACACTTCCAATTTGGATCCTCAAAACAGTCCAACTGCTGCCAGAGGCGGGTTAGGGAATTATAATATTGTGTGACAGACAACTCACCTTGTTTGCGATTATGTAGAGTGGTCTTGATCTCAAACACCTCTACTATATTTATTGGCTTCCTCCCCCCCTTCCCGGGCGAAGCAACAGTCGCATTGGTCCAGTAATCATTTTTTTTTTTTGGAAGATAAACATGATAATTGACTTGGCCCATTGTAGGTAATTGTGGCTATTCAACTAAGACTTGTGACAATCTGACTAGGTCCTTCATTACTCCCATGATTAGGGTTCTCAGGCATAGGACTGACTGAGTTAGAAGCAGCCGTGGTTAGAAGAACAAAATATGAGGGAAAAAAAAGGTCAGAGAATACTAAATAATGAGGAACAGCATGAAAAAGGAGTCCAAACGAATTGAACCACTGCTGGATAATGACCTACGGTGGTCGGCGAACAACTTTGTTGAAGCAGGTACCAAAATGGCGCCATCACGCACCTTCACGTTCCGGTGCATGAGAAGATGCTGTAGAAGTTCGAGGTGGGAGGAATGGCGGTTGACGGGGATGGGCCGGTGATGACCTCCTGAGGTTGACCCAAGGATGGTTCAGACAACAATGGTGGTTGTGCGAAGGTGGAAGAGGCTAAATGCGTATTCTAGTGGCACAACTAGGGAGGGGGAGGGATATTGCAGTTCAGAAACACTCCCCTAATACCATGAAGAATTGATGAGTATTATTTTCCTCAAACTCTAATGGTTACAAGAGAGTAGTCTAGGGTGTATATACACCTAGTTAGGGCAATAAAAAAGGAAAAATAATCAATCCTAATAAATACAAATTGATCCTAATGAGTCATAATAATGAAAAGGAAAGACAAATCAGAAATCAAATATTTACAAGAAAGGAAATAAATCAATCAGAATAAAATTAGAATACCACAATTTGTTCTGCATTTTAGGCTATAGGGAGTTTCTAGGAGGAAAATTGCGTCTGGTGTTAGGAGGATATAAACTTTGTTGACTATTCTGTTAATAGAGATGTTTTATTATATTTACAATCAAAAGAAAGAAAAAAAAAAGTGCTTCTGTGCACTTGCGAATAATTTTATTTTCTTGTAATTTGCTCTTGAAGTGTCTTGTTATATCCTGATGATAATAGAATCTAGTTCTGCAGGATTTTGACGTTCGAGAGTATGCAATTTCTGTTGCTGGAAGGTTATCAGAGAAAAATCCTGCTTATGTTCTTCCTGCACTTCGCCGCCATCTTATACAGTTGTTAACATACTTAGAGCAGAGGTGATCTTGAAGAATTTAATTTCTTGGTAGAAAAAGTAGAGATATTTTTAGAAAAAAAAATCATATTTATAGGTTACTTTTGTGGGACAGAGATAATATCTTTATTTAATTTCCATTAATTCTCTTGCTATGTCAGCAGTGCAGATAGCAAATGCAAAGAAGAAAGCGCAAAATTACTTGGTTGTTTAATAAGGAATTGTGAAAGGCTAATACATCCATACATCGCTCCAATTCATAAGGTTTTACTAGTTAGGGTGCTCAAGATACAGTGTTATTTTTTATTTTGTATTTTCTTAGCAATTTCTGTTCATGCCAGGCACTTGTAGCCAGATTCATTGATGTCAATGCCAATACTGGAATTATTAGTGGAGTCCTTGTAACT
Source organism: Biancaea sappan (assembly GCA_037074585.1). Classification (NCBI taxonomy): domain Eukaryota; kingdom Viridiplantae; phylum Streptophyta; class Magnoliopsida; order Fabales; family Fabaceae; genus Biancaea; species Biancaea sappan. Next base: position 10,258,078 of record CM073493.1, on the reverse strand, counting down.
ATCGGGGATCTTGCCAGGGTGGTAAGAACCTTTTTATTTTTTCTGGTATATTTGCTTTTTTATTTACTTAGCCTACTTATTTTGGGTTGTGGTTCTGATTAGGGTGGTTTTGCAATGAGGCAATACATTCCTGAACTTATGCCTCTAATTGTTGAGGCTTTATTGGATGGAGCAGCTGTCGCAAAACGTGAAGTAGCTGTTGTTACACTAGGTCAAGTTGTACAGAGCACTGGGTATGTACATGTATTTTGATTTTATATAAAAAATTACTTGTTTCTTTGTTCGTCTTGATGAATCCTTTTGGGATATGTAACATTGAGTGACAAACTATTAAAACTGGTGCAGCCTCCTAGAAAGAAGAAAAGTTCAAACAAGGAGGATGAAAAATCCTCTTATAGAAAATTATACGAGCAAAAAAAAAATATATAAAAAAAAAGGAAAACTAAAGAAATTTTTCATTATTTCAATCTCTGTCAACTGAGGAAGTCCTCTCTTCCAGAAAAAAAGCACAAGCTGAAATCCATAAGGAAGCCAAATAAACTATTCTATCCCCTAGTGGAGAAGAAATCTCTGGTTAAGTATTATCCATTTTGCTACAGCTGTAAACACCACAAGCCTGCAAAAACAGCACTATACCAAATGATCTACACTCCTTGCTGCCAAAGCCTCTATATAAGCAATGTCTATAGAGTAAGGCTGGATAAACCTATTGCTTATAAAAAGTGTCATACAAACTGTTGCAAAATGGCCATGCAGCTTAAGGTGCAAAAAGAGATGACTGTCTTGTCTCTGAACTTTGAAAGCACATAGCACAAATATCCAGAGATACAGACTTACAAAGCCTACCAGTCAGTAGAAAATCTTTTGTATGAGTCTTTAGAGTCAACCTTAGCCTTCTTGAAAGACAGACAAAGAACAGATTGATACATATATGTGTCTGTGTATGTATATGATCCAAGAATAAATAATATTAGGAGGGAAGAAAGATACAGATGAGGAAGACTGGGTGTCCTCTTTGGAAGAAGGTCCAAAACCAAAACAAAATAAGAAAAGAAAGTGAAATAACAAGTAAAATATGTAGCAAAGCTGACCAATTCCTTTTTTTTTACAAACGAGACATTCTCTTGAAAATGCCCTGAGCCAAGCACCACATAGAAGTCCCTGGTAAAATCCTTTCCCAGAAAGCATATGAAGATTAGGACAACACTAAAAATGTCAGCATTTCACTCCAGCCTCAATTGCTTGATGATGTTTCGGCTGGCCTAGCCGGGTTTGAGCCAAAGTTTTACCTTTTCAATAGGGCTGGGTCGGGGCCAGGTCTACTGGGTATTATTGTTCTAAGATATTTACGTAGTTATATGTGCAAATATATCATTCTTGTTATATAGAAATGCATTCAACTTCTTGTATACAAATTGGACCGCAATTAATCAAAATTATGACTTAAATAAATGTAGAAAGGAGCCGATCCTTATGTTAAATATTTAGGAAATTATTTATTTTTTTTAAAATCTAATAGATTAGGATGTACTTTCCGTTTCCTAATAAATAGGATTAGTCATTTACTAATTCCTAATTATTTGCTTTCCTAGTTTGGTGAAGATTCCTTATTTACGAGGGATTCTCTCCTTATTTTTCTCCTAGAATTGTGAAGTGAAAGGTTAGCCACCTCCGTATAAATATCAGATTTTATTTCATTACTACTAATGAGAATTCGTTTCATCAAAATTCTCATGGTATCAAAGCCAGATTCTGAACCCTAATTCACTCCATTCAATTTCTTCATTGCCGATCTCTCTCCATGACCAAATTAGACATGAATACATAGACCACTTCCTTGTAAGTCAAATCTGGACCGGAGCAAAATTCCACAATTAACTCAGAAAATTCCCCAACCAATACCATTGACCTCTCCATGTCACCAACCACAAACTCAATGGCCACAATTTTCTCTAGTGGCCACAATCTGTCCTCGTATTTTTGGCAGAGGAAAAGATGATTATCCCACTAGCGAGGTCCCCGTTCTTGCAACAATAGACCTCAAATATCGAACCTGGAAAACAAAAAATCACATGGTCGTGTCTTGGTTAATAAATTCCATGACCATGGAGGTTGGAGAGAATTTTCTCCTTTAGAAAACAGCCAAGGAGATTTGGAATACAGCACTTGAAACCCACTCCAGTTCTGAAAATATCTCTGAACTATTTGAAATTGAAACCAGACTTTATGACCTGCGACAATTGAATGTTACTCAATATTTCAACACCATTATGCGATATTGGCAACACCTTGACACGTACGAGATCTACCCTTGGAAGTGACCTGATGACTCTGCTCTATACAAAAAGATTGTTGATTGAAAGAGAACATACAACTTCTTGGTCTCAACAAGGATCTGGACAAAGTTAGGTGGAGAATCATGGGAACCAAGCCCTTGCCTTCCATTTGAGAGGCCTTTTATAAAGTTCAAAGGGAAGAAAGTAGGAGAAAATTGATGATGACAGGAAAATTGGGCACTCCGGTTGCAGAAGGCTTGGCCTTGTACACGCACAACTCGTCTCAAGATAATAAACAGAGAAGGGGGAGGCCATGGTGTGAACATTGCAAGAAGCATGGTCACACGAAAGAAACATGCTAGAAAATACTTGGGAAGCCCGCTGATTGGGAGCCTAGTTGTGCACGGAGTGATCGGGATAGTCGTGCAAATGTTGCCACTTCATCCAAAAAAAAAAATACAGAGATCAGTCCATTCACCAAGGAGCGAATTGAGGCACTACAAAAGCTACTTGGTCAGATCTCCATTCCCTCTCAATCATCATCGTCCAGTGCTGAGCAACATACTAGCTTGTTGGCACATCAAGGTAAATTTCCTTCTGCATGTATTGCACAGTTCAGGAAATTAAAGCCATGGATAGGTGACTCTAGAGCCTCGAATCGCATGACCGAAGATATTGATGTCTTCCACAATTACAATTCATGTTCAAATCCATCTACAGTGCGGATAAAAGTACATTTCATGTCTTCCACAAGTACAGTTCATGTTGGCACATCAAGGTAAATTTCCTTTCGTATATATTGCACATTTCAAGAAATTAAAGTTGTGGATAGTCGACTTTGGAGCATCAGATAACATGATTGGAGATATTGATGTCTTCCACAAGTACATTTCATGTTCAAATCCATCTACGGTTCAGATAGCTTATGGTTCACTTTCAAAAGTGGCAGGAATAGGATCAATCAGATTGACAAAGGATCTCTATCTCTCCTTTGTCCTTTATGTTCCAAAATAAGATTGCAATCTGAATTCTATTGGCAAACTTCCCGGTGACTTGACTCGTGTGACTAAATTCTATCCAAATCCTTGTGAATTTCAAGCAGCGGATTCGAGAAGGTGATTGGTAGTGCTAAGCTGTGTGGTGGTCTTTACTTGCTCAAAGAGAGTCCTCCTCTAAATAGACAAGTTCATTCACGTTGTGTTTTGGAGTTTGCTTCCAATTTTGAGCCCACTTCAAATGAGAGTCTAGATATGTTATGGCATTTTTGTCTTGGTAATCCAAATTTTGTGTATCTTGAGAAGTTGTTTCCTCATTTGTTCATCAATAAAAATTCCAAGTTCTTTCATTGTGAAATCTATCAGCTTGCAAAACATACTCGACATGTGTATCCTAGCATTCAATACAAACCTTCACATGCTTTTTCCATAATTCACAGCGACATTTGGGGACCTTCACAAATAAAAAATATTAATGGGGCTCGTTGGTTTGTATCTTTCATTGTGAAATCTATCAGCTAGGGCAATCTTTAAATCCTTTCACTCTATGATCAACACCCAGTTCAAAAGAAAAATTCAAGTTCTTAAAATTGACAATGGTAAGGAGTATTTCAACTTTGTTCTCAGTTCCTATCTCTTAGAACAAGGAATCATTCATGTGAGTTCATATGTTGACACCCTTCAACAAATTGGGGTAGCTGATAGGAAGAATGGAGACTTACTTGGGGTAGCAAGATCAATCATGTTTTCTAATAATTTGCCCAAACACATTTGGGGGGAAGCCATTCTCACTGCCACTTCTCTCATTAATAGAATGCCGAGTCGAGTGTTACAATTTCAAAAGCCCCATCAAGTTCTCATTCGAGCCTTTCCTCACATTAAAGCCTTTTCCTCAGATCTTCCACTCAAAATCTTTGGTTGTTCATCATTTGTCCATAGACAACAGCAATGCCGAACCAAACTTGACCCTAAATCTATGAAATGCATTTTCTTGGGCTGTTCATCTCATAAAAAAGGTACAAGTGCTATTCACTTGTTACTAGGAAAGCGTACAATTCTATGGACGTCACATTTTTTGAACACCAATCTTACTTTCCCAAACCTACCATTCAGGGGGAGAACTCGAGGGAATATTGGCTTTGGGACATTCTCCAAGACACTCAATCCAAATATTTCCTACCTCAGAGTCACTCAAGCCTCTTCACCCTCATCCGAGCCCTCAAATCTGAACTCCAGTCCTAATGTCACTCAATTCGAATCTATGTCCTAGAGTCACCCAACCTGCCAAGTCAAACCACTCAAAACGTCCTACCCAAGTCCACTCAAACTCAACCTGGCATTCCAACATGGAAGCTGGTTGTCATGGAAGAAATTAAGGCATTAGAAAGCAACGACACTTGGATTCTTACAGAGTTATCACAAGGGAAGAAGCCAGTGGGTTGCAAGGGTGTATTTATTGTCAAATATAAAGCAGATGGAAGTATTGAGAGGTTTAAAGCTAGGTTGGTAGCAAAGGGCTTTACTTAGTCATATGGAATCGATTACTAGGAAACTTTTGCACCAATTCCTAAGCTGAACACAGTTCAAGTGTTGCTGACATTCTCACCAAAGCTCTTCCAAGGACAAGCTTTGACGAATTCAACTCCAAGTTAGGATTGTATAATATATACAACCTAGCCTGAGGGGGAGTGTAGAAAGAGAGGCGATCCTTATGTTTACTTTTTTTTTTAAATCTAATAAATTAGGATGCACTTATTGTTTCCTAATAAATAGTATTAGTTATTTACTAATTCCTAATTATTTGCTTTCCTGGTTTTTTTGAAGATTCCTTATTTAAGAGGGATTCTCTCCTTATTTTTCTCCTAGAATCGTAGACTGAAAGTTCAGCCACCACTGTATAAATATTAGGTTTTATTTCATTATTATTAATGAGAATTCCTTTTATCAAAGTTCTCAGTAAACGACATCATTGATCAGAAATAAGAAATTGAGTAAATGTGGCCCAATTTGAATTGGAAAAAACTTAAAGAAAGGCCCGTCAGACTCACCCAGCCCTTGACTTGGTAAGCCCCAATCACAAAATGGGTCTTGGGTTAGGCAAGATCTTGGCTCAGCCCTTGTACACTCATAAGCCATATATCCCAAATTGTAGCCAAAATAGCGATTGCCACAAAGTTCCTAACCTTTCTTTGTCTGGCCTAAACTTACAAACCGCCCTTTTTTAGAGAGAAAGACAAGCTTGGTCTTTGCATCCTTCGTCTTTAGGGAGTTCTTCCTATTAAGGATAAAGAGTTTTGTGAGTAGCCCGAATTACACGACAAAAGATCCTGTTGAAGGGCCTACAGAGGCCTTTGACGGTGCTTCAGGAGAACTTCTTTCATCCACCCTAACGGGTCACCTCACTGGTTTCATTCCCGACAATTGACTTTTAAAGGGGGGAGAAGAACAAACTGTTCCAAAAAAATTTATGATTGATGTCCTTATGTTTTCTGTTGGGAGTGGAGACCAGGAAGAGAAAACTGTTTATATGTCTGTGTGTGTGTGAATTGGAATTCTAAGTCATTTTCTTATATAACATTACATTGACGGAGTTCAAACTTGTCTTACTTTTTTTACAGGTATGTTATAACTCCATATAATGAGTATCCCATGTTACTTGGCTTACTCTTAAAGTTACTGAATGGTGAATTAGTTTGGTCCACCAGACGTGAAGTATTGAAGGTAACAGTAAGGACTGAGTAAATAATTACTACGCCGCAGGCACAAATGTGTAACTAAATTATCCTTGGCCAGGTTCTTGGAATTATGGGTGCTCTGGATCCTCATGAACATAAAAGAAACCAACTTAGGTTGCCCGGGCCTCATGGAGAAGTTACCCGTCCTGCCAGTGATTCTGGTCAACATATGCAGTCTGTGGATGAATTTCCTATGGATTTGTGGCCTGCTTTTGCATCATCAGAAGACTATTATTCAACGGTAGCTTATTAAAATTCCTCATGATTTTTTTTTTCCCCCTCGTTTGTTTAAATTTTCAAGATACCCTTCTATGATTTCAGGTTGCAATTAATTCCCTCATGCGTATATTGAGGGATCCATCACTTGTTAGTTACCACTTAAAGGTGGTGGGGTCTCTCATGTTCATATTCAAGGTATGTAAAGAGATGTTGTCTTTGTTGTTCTTAGTAGACTTGGTGTAGAACCAAAAGAGAAACGCATAAAACACTCTAAAAACAATCTGATTTATTAATATTAATAAGGGAAGGGTACGTAATGGCTATAACTGACTAGACATCTATTTATAGGCAAGATGTGGGCTAATTTAAACCCTAAGCTCAAAAGCCTTTATTCAAATCCCTATCTAAATCCTAAATTTCCACAATAACGTAACTAAAACCTCCCTCCCAATATTCTAATTACCTTGTTACATAGCAAAACAAATAAAAAAAAAATCTTCTCATACTGCATTAAAATTTCTGGCTCACCAATGGTAAGTTTCTTAATTAATTTCAATGAAGGAGCTATTGTGATGCACATGACACAGGCAATGTGACTTCTGTGGAATGGTAGGACTGGAAAACAAAGCTATACTTGTGAGGCCTTAATATTGTAATTTTGAACAAGATCTGTGTGAAAGCAATCTGATTTTTGGGGCTTTCTTAGCTATCCATTTTAGGGGTTTTGGAAGAAGAAAGAACAATAAAGTTCTCTGGCATTCTGCAATGTTCACAGTTTCATGTTGTCTATGGCTTGAAGAAAAATGCTGGAGCCTTTTAACAGTTTCTCCCACATGTTTTGGGATATGATTATTTTTGTCTTTTGTGGCTATGTGCCCAAGGGTGGTTTTGAGGTGTCTCGGATCTTCAAGGGGATTTGAAGGCTTCTTTGCCTTAGTTTTTGGGGGGAGGGTCCCTTGTCCTCTGCTTTTTGTCATATGTTTTTATCTTTTTGTACTCTCCTTTCATGGATGAATTCTTTTTTTTTTTTCCCTATCAAAAAAATCACCTCAACAAAAATATTGCCATAAAATGCTTGACTAACCAAAAGAATGCACTGGAGTTAATAACAATTCTTACCTAGATGGTGCAATTCAACTAACCATTGCATACTTACTGTGAAAAATTCTCTAGGATTTTGAGATGACTTCTTTCAATAGCTATATGTTCAATGTTGTAATGGAGGAATATGGTGGAATTTGATAAGATTCCTCTATGCAAATGAAACTGGTTTTAATGTTTTATGTCGTTGCTACTGTTCATGCCCTCATCTTGATGCAAGTTTTCTAGTAGTGTGAATGTGAAGGATAATTAAGCGCCTTCTTTCTTTAATCAGATTTTATGTTTAAATAATTTCTATAATAGCATAATTCATTGATTATTTTTTTTATTTCAATTTGATTGTATTTATTCTTTTCGAGGTTAGTCAATGGGACTTGGCTGCGTACCATACCTGCCAAAGGTTAGTCTTGATCTTGTATTTGTAATGAACTTTACATCCTTTCTACCTTTTTGGTCTTGCTTCTAATTTATGACTACCCTTTGGGCCGATGTTCGGTAGATGTTTTAAGTGAATTTATAATGATATGCAGTGGATAATTTTGTTGAGCCACTTTGACTCAATATTTTCTCTTCATTTTTCTTTTGGGACCATTCCCTAATCTGCACATTATTTCCTTTGTTGCAATCCATTCTTCTTTGATTCAAGAAAAAGTTTTCCCAGTTGGTATTGGAGTATTTATGGCATAAGAACTCATTTTATGACATCAAAATTAGTGGTAATTTGGGCAAGGCAATTGTATTTTACATGGTCATAATTTTTTTTTAACCTTTCCTCTCTTGCAGGTTTTGCCTGATCTCTTTCATACTGTCCGTACATGTGAAGATAGCCTGAAAGACTTCATAACTTGGAAGCTTGGGACTTTGGTGTCTATAGTGCGCCAGGTAGATTTCAGTGTCATCTTCAAAATGTTTTATTTCATATGATCTGTTGTTTGACATATGTGTTTGAATTTGATGTGGTTGCCCAGCATATTCGTAAATATTTGCAAGAGTTGCTCTGTTTAATATCAGAATTGTGGTCATCATTCACTCTTCCAGCTCCAGCTCGTCCTCCCCTTGGCTATCCAGTATGTTTGGCTACTTTTCCAAATTTGGTTGAATTTCTAAGGATTTTTGCATGTGATTTTTATGAATTACCTACTTGTCTTGACTGCTTCAGGTTCTCCACCTCGTTGAACAGCTTTGCTTGGCTCTCAATGATGAATTCAGAACACATCTTCCTGTTATTCTTCCAGGCTGTATTCAGGTCCTTAGTGATGCAGAACGGTGCAATGACTACACTTATGTTCTTGACATTCTCCACACCCTGGAAGTGTTTGGTGGTTGGTGCTATTTTCTGTTGTATATTATTATAATTTTTTAAAATTTTTTTTACCTAGATCATAATTGGTTTAAGAGAAGGATTTTGACAGTGTGCTGTTTATGTCGCTTTGTGGAGCTTGTGGATGGAGTGGAATGTGAAAGTACTTTATTTCTTCTTGTTATTGATATTAATAAAACTATTCATTGGCCTTTTCCTTCCAGCTCAAATTTTGGAATGAAATAGTCATGAGTCTTGTGAATTGTGACCAAGTGGTTACTAGTTTATTTCTTGCCACTCTGTTCTTCATAATTAAATTAATATCTCAGGAAAGGTATGATGGATTTATGCATTGTCTGCACTTCTAGCCCAAAAGGCTTTTGCGTGAAGGGAAGTGTCGGAGTTAATAATCTAACTCTTCATGGGCTTTCAACTAACAACTTAAGTGCCTATTTGGTTTGGACATTTTTTGTTTTCATTTTCACTGAAAACAGAAAATAAGCTTGAAAATGCGTTTGATTAAATTAACTGAAAATGTTTTTTGAAAATATTTCTTAAAATAGGTCCAAATTTAAAAACACCAAAAATATATTTTCAGTGTTTTAGAAAATGTATTTCTGAAAATGAAGACTGAGAAAATGTTTTCACAAGCCAAACAGGCTCTAAGTTTTTGGGATTAAATGGTTATTAGTAGTTCTTTCATACCTTTTTGGGTTAGCTGATGGTCTTTCCATAGGATTCTTTAATGGATTTATAGATGTGCTCAGGAGCACTTTGAGCTTTTTTCTTTTTTTGGGTCAGATTTTTTCTTTTCATTTGTTAATTATTCTTAAATAATTTTTTTTTCCAAATGAAAAAGAAAATTATTGTAAATGAGATATCTAAAGAGTTGGTCATTGATAGAGCTCAATGGCGTCGTGCGATCCATGTAGCCGACCCCACTTAGTGGGATAAGGCTATGTTGTTGTTGTTGTTGTTGTTGTTGAAAAAGAAAATTATTGAATAAAACTTTGTCAGCTTGATGCCATGGGTTTCATGCGTGTAAGACCTGGTTAATTTGATATTTATGTGCAAATATGAAGTAATCACTTCATTATGGGAAGAAATGGCAAACTATTTATCCTTTGTTACTATAGGGACTTTGGATGAACATATGCATCTACTACTTCCTGCGCTAGTACGCCTATTTAAAGTGGATGCTTCAGTAGACATCAGACGTGCTGCAATAAAAACTTTGACAAGATTGATTCCCCGTGTGCAGGTTGATTACTGTGCTATTCACTCAAAGCTTATAAACTGAATTTGTTTATGCTACATAAAACGATGTTTCCATTTACTTTTATTGTTTGTTCCTGATTGTTCCATTCTTCTATCGATCTTTTTCTTTTATCATCAGGTCACTGGTCATATTTCTTCTCTTGTGCATCACTTAAAGCTAGTTTTGGACGGGTGAGTTCTCAAATTCTGTTATTTAATTTTATCTCAATATACAATTGAAGACATAGCCCTGTGAAAAAAAGGTCGAGGAAGACCAAAAAGGACACTTAGAGAAATTATTGAACGGGACCTTTTAGTAAATGAGATATCTAAAGAGTTGGTCATTGATAGAGCTCAATGGTATCGTGCCATCCATGTAGCCGACCCTACTTAGTGGGATAAGGCTATGTTGTTGTTGTTGTTGTATACAATTGAAGACATAATTCTCCCCAATTTTTTCTGAATAGATAATTAAGGGTAATGAGATTCAGGATATTTAAGTGTATGTGTGTGGTTAATTTTATTTGCATGTTTTGATGGTTATATAAATAAATTCACAATTAAAGTAGGTAGGAAAATGTGATCCTTTGAGATTTGCAAATATGGAATCCCTAGCCAAATTCTTCCTCTAGTGTTGGTGGAACTACCGTTTTCTACAATTCCTTGGCACCTTGCTTCTAGTATATTTAAAATGTGGTTGCTTATACCTAAAGATGTTAAGTTTTGGACAGAAATTAATGAGAAAAATAAATATTTAAATTTCAAAGTTATTTCCATTCTTGCTTTCTAAATAGTCTGTGCTGGAAACTTTATCACGTTAGAGCTAGAACTTAATTATGGTCTAGGATTTTTCAATTCATAGTTTCTTCTGATACTCTCACTAGTGCAAAGCAGCAACTTCCCTCTATAGTTGTCTTTCTTGTACAATAAGGCATCTTGTCTTGCTATGTAGTTAATAGTTTCCAGTGAACGCTGCTAAAACAAGTATAAATTATTTTAAAAAGTTTTGGATTGTTTGAGCTGCCATATTTTGTTCTCATTTTTGTTCATATCATCAATGACATTCTTCTCTGTCACCTGGGTTTGTGACTCTATTAATTGCACTTCTCATTTACAGGAAAAATGATGAACTCCGAACGGATGCTATTGATGCACTTTGTTGTCTGGCTTATGCCCTTGGCGAGGATTTCACACTCTTTATTCCATCAATACACAAACTTCTACTTAAATATCGCTTGCGGGTCTTGACATTTTCCTCATTTGGTTTTTCATTCATTTTTTCCTGTTTTAATGCACAAGTAAAATCTATTTTGTATGGGAAAATTCTAATAAAATTGTACATTTCTTCAGCACAAGGAATTTGAGGAAATTGAGGGGCGTCTTCAAAGACGTGAACCTTTAATCCTAGCTAGCCTGGCTATTCAAAGACTAAACCGACGGCTTCCTGTTGAGGTCATTAGTGATCCTTTAGATGATGTGGAGAATGACCCTTATGAAGATGGATCTGATGCTCATAAACTGAGGGGCCATCAGGTATCTTACTCTAGCAATGTGTTCTATAGCTTCAATTCTTTTGTTCTATCCTTTGGACACTCGATAGCTACTGAGCATATGGTTGTACTCTATCTGGTGTGTGTTTGATGGTTTTTGCATTATAAATAAGAAACTTTCAGCATTTATGTTAAAAATAATTATTTGTATAACATACCCTTATATTGTGACACTTAAAGACTGGGTTTTGTATAGGTTTAAATAAAGTAGTTTTTAAGTATAGCAAAAATAATTGGCTGTTAGTTTCAGAATCAGAAAAATACATAGCACATACTTTATAGGAGAGAGCTTTGCAGAGTCTGCTGATCTTCAATTATTACTTTATAATCATCCTATTGATGACTCTAGTCAAAATGAAAGACTAGCAGCTGGATAGTGTTAGAATAATTGTTAGTCTCAGAATCAGAAAAAGACATTACACAGACTTTGCGGGATAGCTGTGTCAGTCTGCCAACATGAAGTAGTGTATTAATTTCCAATTAATGAGTGCAGTCCAAATGAAATACTTCACCTTAAAGGGGTCCTTCAAAGGAGTTAGCAAAGACGGAAGTTGTCACTGTTTGGAAAATGAGCTAACTGGAAATAAGATTTATTGGACTACGCTAGTCTAATGCTTTTAAGTTTTGATTCCCCAACACCCCCCCCCCCCTAATTTTTCTGTTAGGGGCTTAAATATCTTCCATACAGGTTAATGATGGCCGATTACGGACAGCCGGGGAGGCTTCTCAGCGAAGTACTAAAGAAGATTGGGCAGAATGGATGAGGCATTTTAGTATTCAACTTTTAAAGGAATCTCCTTCTCCAGCTCTACGAACCTGTGCTAGGCTTGCACAATTGCAGGTTGCATTGGCTATTGATATTACTGATTGACACTAGTTTTTCCCCTTAATTTTCACTTATGATCTCCTGCTTTTTGCAGCCTTTTGTTGGGCGAGAGTTGTTTGCGGCAGGATTTGTCAGTTGTTGGGCACAGCTGAATGAGAGTAGCCAAAAACAGTTGGTTAGAAATCTAGAAATGGCCTTTTCATCCCCAAATATTCCTCCAGAAATTTTGGCAACTCTTCTTAACTTGGTATATTTTGTCATCTTTGTCTTGACGATGATAAAATGACTCATGACATCTCTTTAGGGTTTGCTTCCTAAAGCTATTGTTTTGATTATTATACCAAATTTCTATAAGATATAATATATATGTGTATACATGAACACACACACATATATATTGTTTTCTTGTAAACAAGGATTCAGTGTCATTTGTCATTTAATATAGTTGACTCTGAAGATCCATGGGAAACAGATGAAAATATGAACTCTTGTGATTTTGCAATTTACCCTCTTTTATTAAATTATTTATTACTAAACCTGTAGGCGGAGTTCATGGAGCACGACGAGAAACCTCTTCCAATAGATATTCGCCTTCTTGGTGCTCTTGCTGAGAAGGTTCTTCTCTCTTTTCCTTGTGTTCTTTTACAACACATGCTGCTTAATGCATCCTTCAATCTTGTATTGGATATTCATCCTAAATCTCTTATCTGTTTCATGTGCTTTCATTTCTATGCCGTGTTCAGTGTCGTGCATTTGCAAAAGCCTTACACTATAAAGAAATGGAATTTGAAGGAGCACGTTCTAAGAAGATGGATGCCAATCCAGTTGCTGTTGTTGAAGCTCTAATTCATATAAACAGCCAACTACACCAACATGAGGTTTGTTTGAAGAGGAATAGCTCGTAATCTAGTTTGTTATGTGCTATTACTCTCTAGGTTGACTTTGTTATCTCTGCATTGTATGGTGGGTTACATTTTCACTGGAACATTTACTTCTATAGGCTGCAGTTGGAATATTGACCCATGCGCAACAGCATCTAGATTTTCAACTGAAGGAGTCATGGTAATTTTTAACATTTCAATGTTTATATTCATAGATGTTTGTTTGGTTTGCACATACGATTTTTATTTATTATTAGGAAACTCCTGAAAAGATTTTGAACTATATTTGGTTGTAATCCTTTAGGTATGAGAAACTACAGCGATGGGATGATGCCCTCAAGGCTTATACTGCAAAAGCCTCTCAAGCAACAAGTCCACATCTCCTCTTGGATGCCACTTTAGGTCTGTAATGATAATTTTACCTTCATTCCTTCCTTTTCTGAGTTGCTTGAATGTGCTTTGTAGAAGTTATAGCTGACCATTTATTGAATCAAAATTAAATTAGAATTCAGTTGAGAAAAATACACAAACAACTGATGTTGAAGTTAAAATTAATTAAGGAATTTCAAATCCTATTTTCCAAGCACATCTAAGATAGGTTTATAAATTACAAAAAAAACTTGATTTAAAGAATTCCTAGAATATTGGAATTAACTTATTATTTATTAATAGTCAGCATTTGGTTTGGATTTAAGGATGGAGTTCAAAGAAGGCTTTTTAATCAGCAATTTTAAGAAGGAAATGTAACTGTTAGGAATGAGCATGACAGTGAGGTTGGGGATCAATTGTTGGGCCACAATAGTAGGCCCAAGGTGTGGAGGGTTTATGAGAGGAGGAATAAGAGAATAGGGGCAGAAGAGTCATTGGCTGGGGAGTTAGTTAGTAGTGGAGGATTATAGTGGGAGTTGCGGGTAGTGAGAGAATCATTCAGTACAGTAGTGATTTTAGAGAGAGGGGACAAAATACCTGAGTGTGGGTGTAATGTAGGAGCTTGACTCTAGGGAAGGGTTATTCATTGTATTCCTTTGCTTTTGTTAGTAAATAATACTGAACTTTTATCTCGGTTGCATCATTGGTTCGAATTGCCGTATACACAATGCCACTGAAACTGACAGGAGAGGCTTTGGAGGCTCATTTGTCTGCAATGAAGGCAATTAGTATGCATGTGGAAGGATTGGAATCAACCATAGGGGATTTTCGAGCTACATTGATGGAAATGCAGCATTCTCATTTAGAGATGCAAAAATTGATGTTTGAGAAAATGCAACAGTCACAAGAAAATTTATTGCAAACGTTTCAAAGAGAAATGGAGAAAACAACAGGGAAAAAAAGTTGAAGGGGACCAAGGAAGACTTGTGCCAGTAGAGGGTTCTTATCTGCAGAAAGATCAGTGAGAAATACGACAAGATAGTCGGGTTTAGGGTACGGATGGGATGAGTTTCATGTCTTGGTGAAGAAGGTTGAGCTTCTTGGATTCCATGGAATAGACCTGATGGGTTGGATTCAAAGAGCAGAGGCTTATTTTGAAGTGCACAATATGCCGGAGGACTGGAAAGTGAAACTATCGTGGTTTTGTATGGAGGGTAATACCGTGCACTGGTTCACGTTGTTGAGGGAGACATGAAAATCTTTCTTGGATGAAATTTAAGCAGGCGTTGTTGTTGAGATATAGGGGTTACGATCTATGATAATTTGTATGAGGAACTTTAATTATTACACCAATCTGGAACAGTTGAAGAATATATTGGTACCTGTGAGTTAATTTTAGCCTAAGTCCCTCGTTTATAAGAGAGCCAGTACTTGGGATATTTTATGCGTGGCTTGCGTCCTGACCTACGATAGAGGGTAAGATGATTCCATTCGAATTTGAGGTGTTGTGCGATGCAGATAGCATGGGACATGAAGCATGAAATAGAGGGCATCATAGTTAACGCAGAGATAGTTGCGTGTTGTGCAAGGGCGGGTTAGAGTGTTGTGGGTCGGTATTTCGGGTTGGGTATGACACAAAAAGCCTATGATGGGTCCATTTCGTTGAACCCAACTAAATCCAATTCCAATTTGAGTGGCACTGTGTCATTTGGGCAAGGAAAGGGCGCATTGTCTTTTTTTCAGCATCATCGAAGGCTCCAGCATCTTTGACTTTGAACACAGCAAACATGCCTCGGCGATGGGAGAGTGACTGAAGACCAGTGTTCAAGAAGGCGAAGGGGACCAGGCACTTGCCATACCAAGAGTTGATGGACCATCGCAACAAAGGACTCTGTTTTAAATGTGGAGAAAAATTCCACCCATTACATTAGTGTTCGGAAATAGCTCTTCAATTGGTAGTTGTCGAGGAAGAAGATGAAGATGGTCATGTTGAGACTTGAAGTTGAGCAAGGAAGGGAAGGAGAAGGGCTAGAGTGTAAATTAATGGGATTACTAGGTGCAGTAGGACTGGAAATGACACAATTGCGTTAGAAGGGAAGCTTAAAGGAGTACCCATTTTGGTGTTAGTAGACAGTGGGGCCAGCCATAATTTTGTGGCTCCACAAGTAGTGTCTGCCTTAAATGTTCCAGTAGACTCATTCAAAAATTTTGGAGTGACGTTGGGTGATGATCATAGGATTGTTACAAAAGGGAAGTGTGAGGGAATACCACTGCAATTGGGCAAAAATAACATTTTAATAGATGCTTATGTCTTGGATTTAGGGGGAGTGGATATGATCTTGGGAGTAGCTTGGTTGGAGACTTTAGTAAAGGTTGTGATGGACTCTGATAGGAACCTATAGTATATTTCTCTTATTAGGTTAAATGGTAAGTAAGTAATTTCTAGAGGGCTGAGCTTATTATAAATAAAGGAGAGGAGGGTGAATGAGCAGGAAGGAGAAATATTTTTTCAAAATGCATTAGAGAGCATTTGATATGGAAGATTTAACAACTTTGGAGAGAGAACAAAATTTGGCATATTATCGCAGGATTGAGGTTGATGAGGTCAAGGAAGCTCTTAGAAGAATGGATAATGGTAAAACCGTTGGTCCTGATGGTATTTTTATTGAAGTTTAGAAGTGTTTAGGGGAGGAGGGTACTATCTGGCTAACTAAGCTCTTTAATGAGATTTTAAGCTTCAAGAAAATGCTGAAGGAATGGAGAAGAAGCACTTTAGTGCCTATATACAAAAACAAAGGAGACATCCAGAACTGCGCTAACTATCGAGAGATTAAGCTTATGAGTTACACTCTAAAATTATGGGAAAGAGTGATTGAACGTAGGTTAAGAATGAAAACGAGTATTTTGAAAAATCAATTTGGATTCATGCCAGGGCAATCTACTATGGAAGCTATTTATTTTCTAAGAGTGCTGATGGAAAGGTATCGGAGCAAACAAAAAGACTTGCATATAGCGTTTATTGATTTGGAAAAAGCTTATGATCGAGTATCAAGAGAGGTACTCTGGAAAGTCTTGGAACAGAAAGGTGTACGGGTTGGGTATATTAGAGCTATAAAAGATATGTATGAGAGAACTACAACTAGTGTGAGAACGTCTGGAGGGGAGACTAGAGATTTCCCTATTAAGATTGGCCTACATCAGGGATCATCATTGAGTCCTTATTTGTTTGACTTGATTTTAGATGTTCTGACAAAACATATCCAAGAAGAAATCCCTAAATGCATACTTTTTGCTGATGATGTTATTCTCATAACAGAGTCAAGGGAAGAGATTAATTTTAAACTTGAGTTATGGAGAGCTACTTTGGAATCGAAGGGTTTTCGTCTGAGCAGGAGTAAGACAGAGTATATGCATTGTAAGTTTAACAAGCGGCAAGCTAGAAACGAGTTGGAGGTTAAAATTGGAGATATTGTTGTATCACAAGTGTCAAAGTTTAGGTATCTGGGATCTGTTATACAAGATGACGGCGAAATTATTGGGGATGTGACACATAGGATACAAGCTGGGTGGTTAAAGTGGAGAATGGCATCAGGAGTTGTTTGTGATCGGAAAGTACCTAATAAGCTCAAAAGAAAGTTTTATTGTACTGCTATAAGACCAATGATTTTATATGGGAGTTAATGTTGGGCAATGAAAGGACAACAAGAGCATAAAATTGGAGTAGCGGAGATGAGGATGTTGCATTGGATGTGTGGTCATACAAGAAGAGATTTGATTCGTAATGATCGTATACGAGGGAGAATTGGAGTGGCACCTATTGAGGAAAAAATGACTGAAAACCGTTTAAGGTGGTTTGGGCATGTTCAAAGAAGACCATTGGAAGCGCCAGTAAGGAGAATTGAGCAAATGGTTTGGAGCCTGTGAAAAAAGGTTGAAGAAGACAAAGAATGACACTTAGAGAAGTTATTAAACGGGATCTTCTGGTAAATGAGATACCTGAAGAGTTGGTCATTGATAGAGCTCAATGGCGTCATGCGATCCATGTAGCTGACCCTACCTAGTGGGATAAGACTTTGTTGTTGTTGTTGTTGTTGTTGCATTAGAGAGCATTTGCTGTAGTGTGGGCAAAACATCTTTAGCAAGGTATTTTGTAGGTGCTAAAGCTCTAGGGAGGGGTTATATCTTGTAATCCTTCATTTTCCTTCGAATATTACAGTGGTATTACAATGTAGTTTTTCTGGGTTCTAACAATTGGTTCGACCTGCCGAATTCCAACTGATAAAGGGAACGCCATGGGAGCACGAATAGCTGCCATGGAAGCTATGGTTCTGCGGGTAGATAGATTGGAAAGGTCCATGAATGAACTTTGGACAACTTTTTGAGATGCAAAAATCGCAACAAGAAAAGCAAAGAGATTGATAGAGAATTTCCGGTATACACAGAAAGGGTTGCAACAATCTCTATTAATGGAGATTAATAGATTAGGAGGAAAAAGAGTTGAAGTTGAGTAGGGAAGCACCATATTTGTTTCTGGACAAGACGAAGGAGACGCTGGCAGCAAAGGAAAAGTGTCTATCACGGAGTCTCTCCTCGGTGTATTAGTGCGAACCCATTCTTACAAAGGCAAGAATGGTGGTTCGACGCAGGAGAGCAACATTGGTGGACCCCCACCGGCGAAGATGGAATAGAGGACAACGACGAAGCTCTCTGATGGCTCTAGAAGGGAAATGAAGATGGATCTTCTCTCGGGTTAGGGGTACGTAGACAAACAAAGGGCATGGGGTTCATAACTCTCGATGATGGCGGTGAGGAACTCTTCGTGCATCAGTCGTCGTTCACGACTACGAAGAAGTCTGAGGGGGTTCGTCGATCGCCTTCACAAGATAAGAATAAGGGAATCAAACATCTGTTGTACTATGAGCTCATGGAACGGAAGAACTGAGGACAGTGCCTCCGCGGTGGTGGGCGTTATCAACCGTTGCATCGTTGTGCTGATATTCAGTTGAAGTTAGTGATTCTCAATGATGAGAAGCTAAATGATGAAGTGGACATGTGGCCATTGAAATGGATGAAGAAGATGATGATGCCTCTAGCAATACGGACAGAGACTTGGGCTTGATAATGGGTAACCCGACCCGTTCCTCTAAAGCCTATCCTCAATTGGGCCCAAAGTTTATTTTTGTTTTTGGACAAGGCCCAAGGTTTATTAACACTGCTGGATGCCTACCATTACTACTATGGCTGGAGGAGCGTTATGAATCTGTATTGTAATCTGAGAGAATACTCAAGTGTGTATTATTCAACTATTGTGTAGATATTTAAATACAAAGAAAATCCTATACTAGGAAAAAATGAGGATTACAATATTAATTACAATCAATTACAATCCCTCTAATTATGCCTATAATCTCGTAACACTCCCCCTCAAGCTGGAGCATAGATGTTAATCATGCCCAGCTTGTTACAAAGATAATCAACCCTAACTCCATTAAGAGCCTTTGTAAAAATATCTCCTAATTGTGCTCCAGTTTTCACATAGCTTGTAGAAATCAAACCTTGCTGAATCTTCTCTCGAACAAAGTGACAATCAATCTCAATGTGTTTGGTTCGCTCATGAAAAACTAGATTAGATGCAATGTGAAGCGCAGCTTGGTTGTCACACCACAGCGTAGCTGGCATTGAAACCTCAAATCCCACTTCTCTGAGTAGCTGATATATCCACATAATTTCACAGACAGATTTAGCCATGGCCCTGTATTCAGACTCAGCACTTGATCGTGAAACTACACTTTGTTTCTTGCTCTTCCATGAGACCAAATTACTGCCAATAAAAACACAATAACCTGAAGTTGATCTTCGATCTTCCTTAGATCCTGCCCAATCAGCATCTGAAAAACATTCAATCCTAATGTGGCCATGATTGGCATACAATATCCCACGCCCAGGTGACCCTTTTAAATAGCACAGAATTTGTTCCACTGCCTTCCAATGATCAATAGTTGGAGATGACATATATTGACTTACCACACTAACTGAGTAGGCAATATCTGGACGAGTCACAGTAAGATAGTTTAACTTTCCCACCAATCTCCTATATCTTTCAGGGTCTCCAAATAAATCACCAGTTTTAGTGAGTTGTATACCAGGAATCATTGGAGCATTGCATGGTTTAGCTCCCAACTTCTCTGTTTCAGACAATAAGTCAAGCACATATTTCCTTTGAGACAAAAAGATTCCCTTCTTACTCCTAGTTACTTCAACACCCAAAAAATATCGTAGCATTCCTAAGTCTTTGGTATGAAATTGAGTATGGAGGAAGGATTTAAGAGATGAAATCCCTGTAGAGTCACTACCAGTGATGACAATATCATCCACATACACAACTAATAGAATGATGCCACTATTAGAGTGTTTGTAGAAAACAGAGTGATCAGACTTACTTTTATTCATGCCAAAATTCTCAACAGCCTGACTAAACTTACCAAACCATGCACGAGGGCTCTGTTTCAGGCCATACAGAGACTTCCGGAGGCGACATACTTTCCCATACTCCCCCTGAGCAACGAAACCTGGTGGTTTCTCCATGTATACTTCCTCCTGAAGATCACCATGGAGAAAGGCATTTTTAATATCCAATTGATGCAGAGGCCAATATTGAGTGGCTGCCATCGAAATAAATAATCTCACAGAAGTAAGCTTAGCAACAGGAGAAAAAGTATCAAAATAGTCCACTCCATATGTCTGAGCATATCCTTTAGCAACAAGGCGGGCTTTCAATCTAGCAACAGAGCCATCAGGATTAACTTTAACGGCAAACATCCATTTACACCCAATAGTCTGTTTTCCTGCAGGTAGATCTTCTAAGGTCCAAGTTCTATTATCATCCAAAGCATTCATCTCCTCAATCATAGCATTACGCCAGCCAGAATGAGCTAAAGCTTCATGAACAGTTTTAGGAACAGAAACAGAGTCTAGAGATGTAACAAAGGAATAAGAAGAAGATGACAAATGGTCATAGGAAACAAAAGAGGATACAGGATATGTGCACGTACGTTTACCTTTACGAAGAGCAGTAGGAAGATCATCACTCGGAGTCGGATCAGATGGCGAAGAAGTTGGGTCATCAGGACATGAATTAGGAGGATCCAAAATAGGTACATCAACAGACTCAGGAGCAGGATCAGAAGGTCGTGGCCGACGAGTATATGCTTGTATTATGGGAGGTCTAACAGGAACCGACGGAGGAGGATCCGAAGAAGAGGTAACAGTATATATTAGAAAATTGTCATCCTCCCCCTGAGGAATAGGATCGGTAGATGATGACAAATAGTCATGCTCCCAAAAGGTAACATCAGCTGACACAAGATACCTGTTAAGACTAGGACAATAACACCTATATCCCTTTTGCACACGAGAATACCCCAAGAAGATACATTTCAAAGATTTTGGGTCAAGTTTGGTAACTTGGGGACGGACATCTCTAACAAAGCAAGTACAACCAAATATTTTAGGTTCAATGGGAAACAACGCTTTATTAGGAAAAAGAACAGAGAAGGGAGTCTCACCAGATAGAACAGAGGAAGGCATTCTATTGATCAAGAAACATGCGGTGGAAACCACATCAGCCCAAAAATGTTTGGGAACTTGCATTTGAAATAACAATGCTCTAGCAGTCTCGAGAAGATGCCTATTTTTTCTTTCAGAAACACCATTTTGAGATGGTGTGTCCACACAAGAGGTTTGATGAAGAATACCATTTTGGAGCATATACTTTTGGAAATTTTCTGATAAATATTCCTTAGCATTGTCACTTCTCAAGGCTTGTACAGGCATACCAAATTGAGTTCGAATTTCAGCGCAAAAGGTAGAAAAATGCATAAACAATTCAAAACTATTTTTCATCAAATATAACCATGTCATTCGAGAATGGTCATCAACAAAAGTAACAAAATATCGAAACCCAGTTTTGGAGATAACTGGACACGGACCCAAACATCAGAATGTACTAATTCAAAAGGTGCATGAGCTCTTTTATTGACTCTTGGACTAAAACTAAGACGATGGTGCTTAGCAAATTGACAAGATTGACAATCAAAAGACGACATAGTGGTAAACTGAGGACAAAGCTTTTGTAACACTGGAAGCGAAGGATGACCCAACCGACAATGTGCTTCAAAGGGGGTGACAACTTCGGCACAGGCTATGGATTTTGGGATGTGTGGATCAAGGATGTAGAGGCCACCAGACTCATGTCCCTTACCAATAATCTTCTTTGTCAAAAGATCCTGAAATAAACAATAATCAGGAAAAAATGAGACACAACAATTGAGATTACTAGTGATTTACTGACAGAAATCAAATTGAATGATAATTGAGGTAGACTGAGAACAGATGACAAAGAAAGTGATGATGTAGGATTATTTGTTCCAGACCCAACAGGGTAAGATGTTGAACCATGGGCTAAAGTAACAGGATTTGTAGATTTTTGTGACTGAAAGGTAGAGAAAAGAGTAGAGTTACCTGTCATATGATCTGTAGCACCAGAATCAATGACCCATTTTGACGAGGAGGAAACAAGACGTTTTGGATTTACCTGACTCGGCCATGGCAGTAATGGAATTGGATTGAGAAGACTGCTGAGTCAATCGGGCATACTCCTCTGCAGAGATTGTAACAGACTTTTCAGCGGTTTCCGTAGTAGATGCAATATGGGCAGACTGAGTTTTCTTATATTGCAACTTCCGACAATCACGTTTAATATGACCTGGTTTGTGACAATAGTGACAAACTACCTCCTCTGCCTAGCACCATAGTTGGAACCCATGCTCTTACTACCACCCTTGTACTGTTGTTTCCCAAACTCATGTGCTCTTATGACTTATAAGAGCACTATTAGGTTGAGCAAGTTGATTCGGTGGTGAACTCTTGGTACGAAGAACCCTACTGAAAGCATCTTGAAGAGAAGAAATCTCCGTCCCAGAGAGAATTTGTGACTTAGCTGTCTCATACTCAGATGGAAGACCAGCTAAAAAGCTCATAACAGCCATCTTCTCCCGCTGAGATTGCTGTATAGTGACATCTGTACTGAAAGGAAGTAGCATATTGAGTTCCTCATAGGTCTTTTTGAAATTCATGAAATAATTAGTGAGAGTCCTATCACCTTTGTCTGCCCTGTAAAAAGCTTTACACACATCATAGATACGAGAGACATTCTGTTTTCCAGAATACAAGAAATCTAAATATTGCATCAAGTCTTTGACTGTACGACAGTGAGTGACCATACCAACCACCTCACTATCGATGGAGTTACGTATCTGGAGAAACAGACGAGCATCTTCTCTCATCCACGGCAGTCTAGAGTCATTACTAGGAGGATTATCTGTCAAGTGGCTATCCATAGAAATACTTAACAGATATAACTCAATAGTTTGACTCCAATCAAGATAATTTGTACCATTAAGTTTATGTTCTGTAATTTTTGACATTACCGGAACCAAATCAGAGACAACAGCCTTCTTCTCTGCCATAATTTTCCAACCAACACCTCAAAAAATAAATGAAGATTAAATTTTGAGACTGTAGTTGACAAAAAATTAAACACACCTCACAAACAGCCCTGCACCGTACCAAATACTGGTCAACTAGTTACGGAAATAGAAAGCCCAGACGAACACGAGTACCCTGACAGAAATCGAAAAATTTTTCGGTCACAGACATGCCGCCACACGCCAGCGCGTGGCACTGTAGCAGAAACCTTCAGACGGCGCGTGTGACTCACACGCGCGGACTCCGGTGACCAGCTTCTGGGGGACAGTCGATCGGCGGCAGACGCTTCTCCCTAGGACGGCGGTGTCAATTGGGGACCCTCCGGTGAAGGTGAACGGAATCCGGCACCTCTCCCTCTCTCACACCCAACCCCCAGAAAAAAAAAAAAAAAAAAAAAACAAAGATACCCTACCCATAATCAATTTGAAAGCTCTGATACCATGTAATCTGAGAGAATACTCAAGTGTGTATTATTCAACTATTGTGTAGATGTTTAAATACAAAGAAAATCCTATACTAGGAAAGAATGAGGATTACAATATTAATTACGATCAATTACAATCCCTCTAATTATGCCTATAATCTCGTAACATGTATATATGCGTCATCTTGGATTTCAAAAAGGATCCAAACCTGTTCTAGCACTAGACAATTTGCTGGAAAGAGTAGGAATAGGCTGACTGAAATTGATTGTAATTTTTTTAAAATTTCAGCCTTGAGGACAAGGTTGATTTTAAGGGGTGGGTATTGATAGGAACCTATAGTATATTTCTCTTATTAGGTTAAAGGGTAAGTAAGTTCATTCAGATAAAATTTACACGAGGAAATGACAGAAGGGAGAAAGAGAGAAACACGTGACAATTACTGTAAAATGCTCTGAATGATATTAATGAATAAGTCTTAGTCTTATATAGGCAAGACAAAAGACTAACAAAAACAAGAAACACTCGAACAGAAAAATAACCGAACAATAACAAGAAAAATAAAGCATAAAACACCTTAAGCCTTTAATAACTGACTAAGGCTAACAACTCTAACTATTTACCTGACCCCCTCAAACGAGGGTGTTCTCACAAGCCCGAGTTTGCCACGCATTTGAACGAATCTTCCCCCAATCACTGACTTAGTGAAGATGTCTGCTAGCTGCTCAAAGCTTGGAACATACCCAATAAAAGTTTCCTGACTTCACCTTGTCTCTACAAAATGGAGATCTATCTCCACATGTTTAGTCCTTGCATGCAAGACCGGATTAGTAGCTATTGCTTTTGCACTCAAATTGTCACACCACAGCGAAGGCACTCTAATAATAGGACAACCAATTTCACTCATAAGAGACTTGAGCCAAACAACCTCTCCTGTTAAAGCTGCCAATGCTCTATATTCAGCCTCAGTGCTAGATCTAGAAACAACACCTTGCTTTTTACTTGACCATGCAACCGAAGAATCTCCCAAAAATACACAGAAACCACCAATAGACCTTCTTTCAAGCTCATCATTAGCCCAGTCTGAATCTGAAAAACCAGTAAGAGCAAAATCAATTGAAGGCTTAATATGCAAGCCTAAATCCTCTGTTCCCTTGAGATACCTCAAGACTCCTTTTGCTTTTCTCCAATCTTGAGTTGTAGGCACACTCAGTTGCTGACTTAAACTGTTCACAGCAAAGGAAATGTCTGGTCTTGTACTGGTTAAGTATTGAAGACCTCCAACCAAGCTTCTATACATAGAGGGATTTTCCAAAACTTCATCTTTAACCTTGGTTTTGTGAACTCCAAGGGTTAAAGGTGGTGGACAGGTTGAAACATCAGACAAATTGAATTTTTCCAGCAAGCTCCTCACATAGTTCTTCTGACATAAAACAATTCCATTCTCACCTCTAACAACTTCTATACCCAAGAAGTAATGAATTTCTCCAAGATCTTTCAAAGAAAACATAGAATTAAGCCTTTCAATGAATTCTTCAACCAACTTCTTGTTATCTCCTGTGATAAGCATGTCATCAACATAGACAAGAGTAATAATCACATGATTTTCAGTTCGTAAGACAAATAAAGAGTGATCACTTTTTGTGTGTTGAAAACCCCATTGAATAAGGGTATTCCTAAGATGATCATACCAAGTTCTAGGGGCTTGTTTTAGCCCATAAAGAGCCTTTTTCAACATACAAACATGTCTTGGCAGTTTCCTTTAAACTTCCATTCAAAAAGGCATTATCAATGTCTACTTGTCTAATAGACCAATTTAAAGAGACAGCAATGGACAATATTACCCGTATTAGTTTTGCCACCGGGCTAAAGGTTTCTCCAACATCGGGATTTTGTTGAAAACCTTTAGCAACCAACCTTGCTTTGTGATTTAAAATAGAACCATCCGCTCCAATTTTTGTCTTAAACACCCATTTGCTGTCCACAAGAGCCTGTCCTTTATATGGAACAAGGGTCTAGGTCTCATTTTTCATTAATGCCCCATACTCAATTTGCATTGCCTTTTTCCAGTGGGGTATCTTCCATGCATTTGCAGTGCTGTTTGGGACAGCAGTATCTCCAAGCTTTGTGAGGCCTGCAAAGACATGTTTAGGCTGAATGGCCCCACTTCTAAGCTTGGTTACCATAGGGTGAGAACTGGGCTGATTAATAATTGGAGAGTCATGAGTGTCATCTAAAGCATCTACAGTTTCTACAGAAGACTGATGTTGCAGTGGTTCACTGTTCAGGGGGTTAGAGATTGCTTCCTTTGTTGCAGCAGATTCTTCTATTCTCTGCAAAATAGGAGAATTTTCATTTGAATTAAGATTAGTTTTCAAATGAGGTAGTGACTGTATGCAAACAACTTCCCTTGATTCCTCTGATTTCTTTTCTCCAAAGAAATTATCATAGAAAGGAAAATCATCTCATTAAAAACAACATGCCTTGAGATGTAAATTTTTCCTGTAGGAGAAAGGCACTTATAACCCTTATGAGAATTACTAGGTCCCAAATAGACACACTTAACATAATGATAGTTTAGTTTATGCTGGTTGTAGGGCCTCAAATAAGGAAAGCAGGCACATCCAAAAACTTTAATGCTATCATAGTCAGGGTCTTTCTTAAATAAACAGTAATAGGGAATTTTCCCTCGCAAAACAGAAGTAGGAAGGGAGTTAGTCAGATTTGCAGCAGTTAAAAAGGCATCGGACCAATAGCATAGGAGCTTTCGCTTGAGCAAGTATACTTAGACCCTTTTCCACTCCTTCCCTGTGTTTCCTTCTTCCATTTTGCACAAAAGTATATGGGCAAGAATGCCTCAAAACAATCCTTGATTCTTGAACAATTTGATTAAAAGGTTTAAATTCAGTACGTCCACCACACTGAATTATTTTAATCTTTCGCTCCAATTGATTTTCAATCATCTTTTTGAAGTGTACAAATGCTTGTACTGTGTCTCCTTTGGTTTTTAGAGGGAAAAGTCATAAGAATCTACTATAATCATCCAGGAAAGATACATAGTATTTAAAACCATTGTGTGATTCAACAGGGGTTGGTCCCCAAACGTCAATATAAATGATGTCAAGAGGATTATCAGCTCTTAGAGTTTGAATTCTTAAAGGGCAAGGCATGCATTTTCGCATATATACAAGCATCACAAAAAATCTTCTCTTTATTAATCAAAACTTCCTTTCTACGATATCTAAACACATCATCTAAAATTTTCTCAGAGGGGTGGCCAAGTCTTCTGTGCCACATTTGTCTTTCTGAACATTTTTTGTTCTCTTTGGTCAAAAGACATTTTGCATATGTCTCTAATTAGGATTGCCTCTGATTCTGTACAGACCTTCAGTCTTGATTCCTCCCATCAGTATTTTTCCCCGTCTGATTGTCCTTCACAATACAATCATGAGTCAAAGATAACTGATACATTATTATCTGAAGCCAATTAAGATACACTAATAAGGTTTTTGCTGATTTTGGGAGCAAATAGCATCTTACTCAATTCTAGAGAAGAATCTTGAATGTAGGAATTACCAGTACTCTTGATATCCATCGTTTGACCATTTCCAACAACAAAAAATTTTCTAGAGAGAGAAGGGGTACCTTTTTCCAAAACAGTAGGATCATTGGTGATGTGATGAGATGCACCATTATCCACATACCAATCTTGATTTTCAAGATTGTCTTGGGTGACAACATAAGCAAAGTGAGTGGTGTTTTCTTTATTATTTTCTCCTGAACCACCTAAGACACCAGAGTAGGTTTGATCAAACCTATAAAAGCAATTATGAACAGTGTGACCTACCTTAGTACACAATTGGCACACTGGTCTATTTGAACGACCTCCTTTGCCACCACGAGGATTTCTTCCTTTGCCTCTGGAAGGTTGACCTCTCCAATTTTGATTGGAATTGGAGAAATTTGAATTGTTCCTCTGTTTCCCTATAGCTATATTTACAGAAGGGGATTGAAATTGTGACATGAAATTCCACTGCTCTAGTCGACTTTCAAAAGTCAGTAAGGCTGCATGGAGATCAACCCAGGAAAGTGATTCTTTCTCGGCTAATTGAACAACGATAGGGCCATAATTGGAATCCAGACCAGCTAACATTTGAGTGACCATGTCATCGTTGCTAAGAGGACATCCAGCAAGAGCAATATTATCTGTCAAAGCCTTCGCCTTTTTTAAGTATTCTTTCATTTTAAGACTTCCTTTTCAAAGTTTTTGTATTTCATTTTTGTCGAGAGAGACTCTTGAACGAGTCTGAGTGCCCGATAGAGACTTAACGGCATTCCACAACTCTTGAGAAGTCTTGCATCCTATTACTTGAGATGTGACGTCGATCGAGAGGCTGTTATACAACCAGCCCAAGGAAACAAAAACTTTCGGACAAGGTTTTGTACCTAGAAGGAAACCGTCTAGTTTGTTTCCTCTAACGATGGGAAGAACCATTGAGCTCCAGAGAAGGTAATTGTCCTCGTCCAACTTGACGGAACAAAACTGGTTTAGAGTCGTCATCATCGTAGGCGACTTTGGTTTAGAGAGGGAGGAAGAGCCTGAATCTTTTGTTGCAAACGATCCTGAGGGTTGGCTCCATGGCAGATAGTAGCGTGAAAGAAACCATGCTCTGATACCAAGATAAAGTTTGCACGAGGAAATGACAGAAGGGAGAGAGAGAGAAACACGTGACAATTACTGTAAAATGCTCTAAATGATATCAATGAATAAGTCTTAGTCTTATATAGGCAAGACAAAAGACTAACAGAAACAAGACACTCGAACAGAAAAATAATCGAACAATAACAAGAAAAATAAAGCATAAAACACCTTAACCTTTAATAACATACTAAGGTTAACAACTCTAACTATTTAACTTGTTCTAGAAGGCTGAGTTTATTATAAATAAAGGAGAGGAGGCTGAGTGAGCAGGAAGGTGAAATATTTTGTTAGAATGCATTAAAGAGCATTTGCTCTGTAGTGTGGGCAGAACATCTTTGGCAAGGTATTCTATAGGAGCTGAAGCTCTGGGGAGTGGTTATATCTTGTAATCCTTCATTTTCCTTTAATATTACAGTGGTATTACAATGTAGTCTTTCTGGATTCTAACAGACTAGAAGGCAATGTCTATGTCCTTTCAATCAGAGAAGGGAAAGGTGAAGCTTCAAGGGATCAAAAATGTCAATTCTGGTCATAACAAATTTGAGATTAGTGCTAGGTCTCTCGTAGGAATCATGGATTCATCTGCCAGAATGGTTGAAGGAGTACTATGGAAAATTGAAGATGATTTGAAGGTAACAAAAGTGGGGGAATTCATAATACGACAGAGATAAGACTTGGATAAGCTTGTGAAGAATTTTCCTGAGGTGTTTAAGGGAATCATAGGCCTTCCTCCCTCCCATGGGGTTGCTCATCAGATTGTGTTGAAAGAAGGAACAGAACTGGTCAATGTGAGACCTTATTGATACCCACCCCATCAAAAAAATGAGATAAAGCGACAAGTCCTTGAGTTACTCAAGTTGGGGATTATTCATAATAGCTCTAGTCCATTTTCTAGCTTGGTGATTTTGGTTAAGAAAAAAGATGGCTCTTGTAGAATGTGTGTGGATTATAGGGCCTTGAATAAAGTTACAATTCAAGATAAGTTTCCTATTCCATTAGTTGACGAATTAATTGATGAATTACACGGGGTGTTTTTTTTTTTTCCCTCAAAGTTGGATATCAAATTGAGTTATCATCAAATCTGAAAGAAGGAGGAAGATGTGGCAAAGACCGTTATTCGCACCCATGAGGGGCACTATGAGTATTTGGTCATGCCATTTGGATTAATGAACACTCCGGCAACGTTCCAAACAATCATGAATCAGATTTTCAAGCCATTTTTGCGTAAGTTCATACTAGTATATTTTGATGATATACTAGTATATAGTGAAGATTGGGAATCTCATTTGAGGCATTTAGTTACTGTTTTGGAGGTGCTTCAAGATAATCATTTTGTGGCTAATGAAAACAAGTGTAGTTTTGGGAAGAATACAATAGAATATTTGGGCCATGTTTTGTCTAAGGAAGGGATTGTAGTTGATCCAAAGAAGGTATCCAGTGTGCTAGAATGGCCTATTCCTCACAATGTAGAGGTTAGGGGATATTTAGGCTTAACCGATTATTATCGAAAATTTATTAAGGAGTATGGTAGATTGGCCTAGCCTCTTTACACAACTAACAAAGAAGGATTCCTTTAAATGGGGGCTTGAGAGACAACAAGCTTTTGAAAATTTAAAGAGGGCTGTCACTACAGCTCCTGTACTTGTACTACCAGATTTTTCTAAATCAGTTGTCCTTGAGTGTGATGCTTCAGGGACTGGTTTGGGTGCTGTCCTAATGCAAGATGGAAAGCCATTGCCTTATTACAGTAAGGCTTTGTCTACTACTCATCTTCCAAAGTCTATTTATGAGAAGGAGCTTATGGCAGTAGTGTTACCTATTCGATATTGGAGGCACTACTTTGATGGGAAGAGAATTTATAGCCTATTTGAGCCAAAGAAGTCTGAAAGACTTACTAACCCAGAGAATAACTACTGCATATCAACAAAATTCGATGGCCAAGTTGTTGGGGTTCAAATTTGAAGTGGTATATAAATCGGGTCCAGAAAACAAAGCAGCGGACGCATTATCCAGGCTGCCAATAGAAGGGGAATTGGCTGCCATCATTTCTTATCCTATTTGGTTGCAAGGGAGTGAGCTGTTAGATGAGATGAACAAGGATGTGGAATTATTAAAAATAAGGGAAGCACTTGAATTTGACCCAAACAGTAGACTGGGATTTTTGTTGCAAAATGGGGTGCTGTTTTCTTAAGGAGAGATTGGTGATATCAGCAAAGTCAGAATTAATTCCTACATTGCTAGAGGAGTTTCACTTTTCAACTTCAGGGGGTCATTCTGGCTACTTGAGAACTTACAAGAGATTGGCTGCTAACTTGTATGGGATTGGATGAAGAAAACAGTGATGGAATTTGTCCAAGCATGTCCTACATGCCAACAAATGAAAAGTGCAGCAACCTTGCCTAGTGGATTGTTACAACCATTATCTATTCCAGAGAAAATTTGGGAGGAAATTTCATTAGATTTCATTATTGGACTTCCCAAGTCCAAAGGACATGATGCAATTTTAGTGGTATTGGACCGCCTTTCTAAATATGCTCATTTTATCTTGTTGAAACATCCTTATTTGGCCAAAAGCATCGCTGCTATCTTCATTAAAGAAATTGTAAGATTGCCTGGTATTCCTTTATCAATTTTACGTTATAGAGATCCTACTTTTGTAAGTGGGATCTGGAGGGAGATTTTTCAGTTACAAGGGACAGCTTAGAAAATGAGCTCATCCTATCACCCTGAGACGAATAGGCAGACAGATGCAGTCAATCAATGTTTGGAATCATACTTAAGGTGCTTTGCCTCCGAACAGCCACGCAATTGGTCCCTTTGATTGCCTTGGGTTGAACTTTGGTATAATACCACATTTCACATCTCCATGGGTACCACTCCTTTTGAAGCAGTTTATGGATGTCCACCTCCAACAATAGTTCGCTACCTACATGGAGAGACTAGGGTGGAAGCGGTGGCAAATGAACCTTTAGACCGTGATGAAGCATTAAGACAATTGAATGGTCATCTTAGCAAGGCTCAAGATCAAATGAAGTACTGTGCTGATAAAAAGAGGAGAAAGATTGACTTTGCTGTTGGGGATTGGGTGTATTTAAAATTAAGGCCTTACAGACAAGTGTCCTTATCACAGCAAATCTACTCCAAGTTGTCTCCTCGGTACTACGGTTCATTTGAGATCATTGAACGTTATGGAGAAGTAGCTTATAAACTTCTTCTTCCTCCTCAATCTCGGGTGCATCCGGTATTCCGTGTTTCTCTGTTAAAAAGGGCCATTGGAGATCACACTGTTGCTGCCACTTTACCTATTGTTATGGAGGAAGACTTGGTGATAGAACCGGAGAAAATTTTGGCTGTTAGAGAAAAGGAGCATGGTCATTATTCACGGGAATATTTAATTCAATGGGCTGGTTTGGCACCTGAAGATGCAACTTGGGAAGAGGCTTCATCTTTGATTAATCAATTCCCACACTTCAGCCTTGAGGACAAGGCTGCTGATCCAGCAAGGGGTATTGTTAGGAATGAGCATGACAGTGAGGTTGGGGATCAATTGTTGGGCCACAATAGTAGGCCCAACGTCTGGAGGGTTTACGAATGAAGGAATAAGAGAATAAAGGCAGAAGAGTTGTTGGCTGGGAAGTTAGTTAGTAGCGGAGGATTATAGTGGGAGTTGTGGGTAGTGAGAGAATCATTCAGTACAGTAATCATTTTAGAGAGAGGGGACAGAATACCTGAGTGTGGGTATACTGTTGGAGCTTGACTCCAGGGAAGGGTTATTCACTGTAATCCTTTGCTTTTGTTAGTAAATAATACTGAACTTTTATCTTGGTTCCATTGGTAACTTGTGACCGTATATTATTAGAAGGAAAGAATGAAAAGAAAGATGGGAAGTTGCTTTCAAATGGTATGTAATATATGTTTTTCCATCACCGGGGAAAATCTATCTTGAGTAGAATGGAAAAGAGTTGCTTGACAGAGGGTAAGATGTCATGATGGGGTAAAAAAAAAAAAATTGATGATGTTAAAACTATAGAAGGTAATGGACAATTGTGTCCCAATAACAAGTGGATTCAAATTGACTTATGTTTCTTTTCTGTAGTTAAAAATGTTGCATCCCTTTTCCTGTTGTCCTGCTCTTTCTTTTTCAAGTAACCAGACTTTGTACAAACTTATTTGTGTCTTTATGCAATAGGATTTCTGCTACTACCTGCTGCCATGCTAGTTTAGCTTAATTCCTTTTCAAACTTTTTAAAAAAATAATAATAATAAATTTGAAGATTTGTGAGCATGGAACATTTATTGCAGGCCGTATGAGATGCCTTGCTGCATTGGCTCACTGGGAGGAGCTGAATAACCTATGTAAAGAACATTGGACCCCAGCTGAGCCGGCTGCTCGTCTAGAAATGGCACCAATGGTTGGTTTTATACAAATATTGTGATTATCTAATTTCCCCACTGTGCTTATGCTTCTTTTGTGGTTGTGTTAGGCTGCAAATGCTGCCTGGAACATGGGTGAATGGGACCAAATGGCAGAATATGTGTCTCGATTAGATGATGGTGATGAAACGAAACTTCGAGGGTTGGGTAATACTTCTTCCAGTGGTGATGGAAGTAGTAATGGTACTTTCTTTAGGGCTGTTCTATTAGTTCGTAGAGGAAAGGTATTTGTTTTCTTGAGATTTCTGCTAATCCTGATTTTCCTTTGCTGAAATTTTATTCATGCTGATCTTAATAAATTGGCAGTATGATGAAGCACGTGAATATGTTGAAAGAGCTAGAAAGTGTTTGGCAACAGAGCTTGCAGCTCTGGTGAGTGTGATTTATGAACATATCTTTTTGGTTTTATTCTCAATCTACAATGGTTCACTTGACTCCCAATGATTGTGTACCTGAATTGCTCAGACTAAGTGCGTAAAAATATTGCTCAGACTAAGTGCGTAAAATTATTGCTGAGACTAAGTGCGTAAAAGTATGGTTTTAAAAGGGGCTTGGAAAGTTTTGCTGTTTTTTTTTTTTTTTGGGGGGGGGGGGGGTTGTCATCACAAATGTTGCTGTACTCATGCTGGACAGGCCCCATATAGATATGAATTTCGAAGTACTTGTGCTTCATGCATATGCTCTTATTCCTCCTTGATGATCAATGCATTTGATAGGAGAGGAAAACAAGGGGACCTCATTTCTCCTATAATTTTGCTTTTATGGTGGCATCTTGAATTGCTTAAAATTATTTGAATCATTTGCCTAGTAACTTATGAACTGTTCCTATTCTGATGAAACACTGGTTGATACATCACTGCCTGACAATGCTTGCTTATGCTAGGCAGTGTGATATTCTTGTGGTTCTGGTTATAGGGTTTATATGGCGTAAATTTTACTAACTCTTTCATTGCATATCTTGAAGTGCTTAAAATTATTTGAATCATTTGCCTAGCACACTTATGAACTGTTCCTATTCTGATGAAACATTGGTTGATACATCACTGCCTGACAATGCTTATTTATGCCTAGGCAGTGTGATATTCTTGTGGTTCTAGTTATAGGGTTTATATGGCGTAAATTTTACTAACTCTTTCATTGTATATAATGATGCATATTCCCATATCTCCTATTCCATTTCAGGTTTTAGAGAGCTATGAACGTGCTTACAGCAACATGGTTCGTGTACAGAATCTATCAGAACTAGAAGAGGTTTGCTCTGATATAATCACAACGAGAAGTTTAATATTTCGGTGCTTTGCTCTGTTTTATAATCGTGAAATCTGATATGGGAAATTATCTATTCTGCCAGGTTATTGATTACTGTACCCTTCCAATTGGTGATCCAGTTGCTGAAGGGCGGCGGGCTCTTATTCGCAATATGTGGACTCAGCGTATACAAGGAGCAAAAAGCAATGTTGAGGTAGACAGGATTTCCCTACAAAAAGTGCATATTGCATAAAAAATAAATGTAGTATTCTGTGCATAAATTTCAGTTGAAAGCCATCATAAAATGTCGGTTAATATAAGATAAATTGTAAATAGAATTTTATTGTTATCGGTTAATACAAGATAAGTGTAAATAGTTTTTTATTGTTTATAATCAGATGTAAATTCCTATTCTTAGGGATATAGATATTGTGTAGTCGTGTTTATCTTTTAGGCTATTTTTTTTTGTTAGACCTAGGGTATTATATATCTTTCCTTGGTGTATTCTGTTAAAAGTAAGTAATCAAAATACTTCTTTTTCTCTCGAAACTACATAAAACTACTGCTTTTGGAATTTAATCAATCTTCTTGGACTTTTGACTAGACGCATGTTTGGATTTCTTTGGAAGTTATGAGGGATTAGGATGAAACTATTTTGAGACAACATATTTACACTAATGTTTGGTTTCTCCTTGGGCTAAAGCAACCATGATAGAGGCAAACATGTCTGGCTCATCATTGAGTTTTAGTAGTTAATTACAGTTAAGCTATGATACATTAATGGTGAGGTTCTATGGGTCTTTAATTACATCCATCAAGGTCATGTGGCATTACAGACAATGTTTATGTACAATTCAACTAATACCTATAAACCAATCTTTCTTTGCAAGGCTATCATTTGATTGTCAATGGCATGAGTTGTCTACTGTTCTGTCAGATTTTGCACTAAGATTAAAGATGAGAGATCAACACTTAGTTGTCCAAAAATGTTTTTCCCTTCTCATGTGTGTGGATTATTCTAGGCTGCCTGCTTGGCTTGCTGCAGCATGTAAGTTCACAAGATTCACATCTTTTGGACAGGACATGAAATGCACCTCATGAGCTCCCTCTAGAAAACATGATACCAGAGTTCACACCATCCTATGAGAGGTTTATGCTAGCTGTTATATATATATATATATAGAGAGAAACTACTCATCGCTGGGGTTTCTTCCTAATAGTTGTGATTTTGGGTTGAAATGGTTCTTGACATGGTATTAGAATCTCTGACAATCAGGATTTATATCCTTGCATCCTCAATTGTCCTTATTAAATTAAAATGCTGCATGAGGTATGGTAGGTCTGTTTTTGGTCTATGTTCAAGTTCAGACATCCTCCGCATGAGTGGGCATGTGATATGTGTGTGTTAAAGACTGTACAATCTAGGATAAAAACAGGGAAAAAAAAATGAATGGGAAGGTTTTCACACACGGAATGCCCACACATGTCATGGCAGCTCTCCCTAGTACTTAGAGACCACTCAGGATAACTGAATAAGGCTTACTGCAATAAGGTTTCTCAATACTCTCGCTTGAGCTGAAGATTATTCGAGTTTCAGCATATTACAAATATAACCTAATTGAAACAAACTCAAATAATAGATTACAAAATTCAATGACTGGAGAAAAAGAGCACTGCTAAGAGAAAGTAAAGTGATTAACGCCAATGGTATAATGCACAGCAAGAGGGACTGGAGAGATGCGCAGCTAGAAAAGTGCCATTGGTCTGATTACTGTCAGAGAAGACCAGCATATTGAGATAGAGCTCACTATAGTAGGAAGGATGTGCAGACAAAGGGAAAAGTCAAAAGAATTCCTTGCATGGTATAGGGTGAAAGAAGTCAAGCATTACCTTAGAAAAGAAAGGGTATCATGAAAACACTGAAATATCACAATCCATGAAAAAAGAGGGGCCGGAAATTATTCTCAACATTAGGGTTAGATAAACCATCTCCATCACGACCATTTCCATCTTTTTGTTTTTTTTTTGTTTTTAATGGGTATAAACCTTAGTCATAGTAAGCTCGTAGACCGCAGGCCCATCAATAGTTTTCTGCTGCTTGATGTACATGCCCTCCTTGTAAGTAACAAGAAACAAGAAAAATGTCTTCAATTCTTGATGAGCCAATGTGGAGATAATTTTCTCCCGTCAGCATAAAAATTCATTTCCCTTTGAGGACATCACAAGTTCATCAAGTAGTTGCAATTCAATGAGCACATGCAACCAAAATTTCATCTGTATAACTTACATTCTACAAAGTTAGGTCCATGACATGTTCTTTTGTCCCCCTGATTGTTTATTTTCTTCTTCTAACTGTCTCATTATTTAATGTATAGGTTTGGCAGGCACTTCTGGCTGTTAGAGCTCTTGTGCTGCCTCCTTCAGAAGACATTGAAACTTGGCTTAAATTTGCTTCTCTTTGCAGAAAAAGTGGCCGCATTAGCCAGGCAAGATCTACTTTAGTTAAACTTCTACAGGTTTGTGGTATTAATCTTCTCAAGGAAGGTTATTGTCTTGTGTTGATTATCTTTCTTTTCACTCATTCTTTGTTCATTTTATTAGTATGATCCTGAAACATCACCTGAAAATGTAAGATACCATGGGCCTCCTCAAGTAATGCTGGCATACTTAAAATACCAATATTCACTTGGAGAGGATTTGAAGCGCAGGGAAGCATTTGTCAGGCTGCAAGTATAGTATTATATCTTCCTTTATATAGAATTTACTTATCTTCCTCAAGCTTTAATAACTACCACTGATCTTATCTCTTCTTTGCTCGGGTCCAAATTGTTTGGTATAGAATTTGGCTATGGAGCTTTCAAGTGCACCCAGCATTCAACCAATCACTCCATCAGGCTTTGCAAATACTGCTACTTCAAGTGTTCCTCTCCTTGCTCGTGTCTATCTGATACTTGGATCTTGGCAGTGGTCACTTTCACCTGGGCTGGATGATGAGTCTATACAAGGTTCTTGGATGCTACAGTTACTACTTTGAAGATGAAAAATATTTCAATCTTTTCTCTGATTTAGTTTCAACATTTGTAGATATACTTGCTGCATTCATGAAGGCTACTCAGTATGCAAATAAGTGGGCTAAAGCTTGGCATAAATGGGCTTTGTTCAATACACAAGTGATGTCTCATTACACTTTAAGAGGCTTTCCTGATGTGGCAGCTCAGTTTGTTGTTGCAGCTGTCACTGGATACTTTCATTCAATAGCATGTGGAGCAAATGCTAAAGGTGTTGACGATAGTTTACAGGTACATTTTAACATGAAACCATTCTGTTATCACCCCTTTAGTCTACCAATGCTTCTCACATGGAAAAATTAGGAATTAAATTGAGTTTATATTATTTTAAAAGCTTTTTTATGTTATTTTTTATCATTTGGCAGCTATTAGGTAGCTCTTTAATTATTATTATTATTGTGTTCTATTCAAGTGGGCGTTTGTGGAGATCATTCTTTCCCCCCTTTCGTGTCTTTAGGTGTAGTTTTTGCCATTTTTCCTTAAATATAGTGGTTGTTATACCTCTTAGAATGCATTTAGGGAAGTTCTGAATTAAGAAGTATCATAAATTATCTCCATTTTTTTGGGTGCAAACTCAAGAGATTGCCAGTTTTCTTTCCAAATGAACCAGAAAAATATTAGAAGGAAGAAGACACTAACCCACACCTCACACGCTCACCATACCGATCCATGAGTAAGCTTTACTCAACCCATGATCAGATCCATATCAGGGGGAAGAAACACATTCAAATATTTATCTGCAATTTGGACTACACATGATAAATTACAATTAGCGTAGTTATTACCGCATGTCAAGACTCAAGCACAAAGATGCCTACAACTATTTAGTAGGTTCTATGAATTGGAAAAAGCATGTATTTTGATGTTACTTCATTTTTTAACAGCAATACCCTTTCTGGAATTACTGTTCTATAAGTTTTTCCTTTCACCACGAAAAATTGGAAGCCTCACAATTATAAATTTGAATATTCTTTCCCTGCATGTGCTTAAATTGAGCTACAAAACTTTAGATACCAAATAGCTGAAGTTCTAATAAGACAATCTGCTGGGGTGCTACGTGAAGTTTGAATCTGTGAGATACACACATGCACACGGAGCTTTATCAGTATGACAATTGAGCCCTGTTTTCTCCAGGATCAGATGCAAACATTTTTCATATAATATGTTCCACATTTAGTTTTGGGCTGCATGATAGAACCTGTTGCATGTGTTAAGCAGGGATTCCTTTTACTTGTGGACTGTGGTTATGGAAGATTGATGATTTTTTCTTTTGGATAATATTTGCATTTTTTGACTATTTTTATGGTGCGTGTTGGTTGGAATTTTCATATTTTAACTTTGTAACTGTTCGATCCCTCTATACCCAATGTATAACTATCTTTTATTCAAACAAAAGAACTCTCCTTGCTACGTTGTTTAGCATCTGGTCAGAGTCATTTAGAATAGGTAGATGTCAGTAATTTTAGTTTTTCTCCTTTCTAATTCCAAGAAATAAATGCATTTTTAGACAAATATCGGACTTGTTAAATGCACCGGTCATACAACCTATCATATGGTATCTACATCTTTACACCTGAGAGTACTGCTGATTCTGGCTCTGGGTAATCCCTTTAAGATTTTTTAGTCTGTTGGGCCTGTGATCCAAAAACAATACCAAAGAAAGAAACAGAAAAAAGAGGGAGATGGACCCAAAGATCCAGCAGAAAACAACCTAAGGGTATATGCTAGAAAAAACAAATAGGATGAGCTGGCAGTGGAGAGAGAATGACATACCTGGACCTGAAGCAGGCTCATGGAGGTTTTGGAAAGGGTTTAAGGGATGCATTTTACGGGAGTGGAGGGGAAAGAGATCATTAGGACTAGTTGGGAGAGTGCTAGCCTCTCGAATGTTAGCTATGAGTGCTTGTCTTTCCATTTCTGTGTATCTTTGTGTGCTTTCTGGTGTGTTGCTGGTTTATTGTGTGGTTAGTGTGCTGTGACTTGTTTTGTGCTGTATCTCATTCTACCCCACTGGCAGAGGTTCATAACAGTATACAATCAGTATTATTCCAGTGTTTTCACCTTTCCTTAATGAATTTCAGTGCTGAAATTCAGAGTTCTATCATAGTCCTTTTCTAATAATTTTAATTCTGATTTGATTGTTGTTTTCGACGGTAACTCTGATTTTCATACTTTTTGTATCTGCTTCAGGATATACTGCGGCTTCTGACATTATGGTTTAACCATGGTGCTACAGTAGAAGTTCAAATGGCCCTAAAGAAAGGATTTTCCCTTGTTAACATTAATACTTGGCTAGTAGTTCTGCCTCAAATAATTGCCAGGATACACTCTAATAATCATGCTGTAAGAGAATTGATACAATCACTGTTGGTGCGAATTGGACAGAGCCATCCACAGGTTTGTGGCTGATATTGTTCAATTTGGACTTCTTTCAATTTTCATTTAGAAGTAGCATAATAGATGTTGGAATTTTTAACTTGTATGACATGAGATATTGAATTTTAATTTTTCGCTGGTCATCTTTCTGTTTTATATTTCTGAATTGCAAATGGCTGCTTTCTTGTATATTCCTAGTGGCGCATCAGTTGCATGGGTTTGCTATATTGCTCTTACAGTTAATTGTATTATTATAATTCTTGTGACCCATTATGGAGGACAAGAATGATAAACTAAATGTGATAGGGCACTGCAGCTGTCACTGTCCTTCTTCTGCAGTGGCTAGGAAGTTGCATAATTCTGTCATAGGTCTATTCCTTATAGTGATGCATATTCATTTAAGTAATTGTGTATGATAATTAATGCTGTAGTTGCTACAAAATCGAATGCTTAACTCTTGATGCTCTTGTCTTGTAAAATCAATGAGTAGTAAGGCATCTGATTTTAGCAATTTATGATTAGTTAGAAGTTTCCTTTGCCTTGTGCCTACTGCCAAAGATTTTGTCCTGCACAGACTTGCAAACTACTTGTAAATGAAGGTATTTTCAATATCTTTTAATAGAAGCAGTTTTAACTTTTAAGTAGTGGTTTGAGATGAGAAAAAGAGGGGGGGGGGGGGAGCAGTAAGTTGAAAAGTGTTTTGATTGGAAAGATGAGACTCAACTTTATTTGGTTGAAATGTCCGAGGGTATGCTTGCATGATTCAGTCAGTTTTCTGTATTTTCAACTTTCTTTTTTTGATGTAATGGTTGTGTTTCTTCACAGGGAATTGCATCTGAGTGACTAACTTGATGCTGCTAAAAGTCACTGGATTTTATTTTTGTTATTGACTTGTGTATTTGGATTGGCACTCTTTTTTTTTGGGTAGGCTCTCATGTATCCACTCCTTGTGGCCTGTAAATCAATTAGCAACTTACGCAGAGCTGCAGCTCAGGAAGTTGTTGACAAGGTTCGACAACGTAGTGGTGTTCTTGTGGATCAGGTGTGATGAATAAACCACCAACATTTCAGTTTTATCATAGTTTTTCTGCTCTTTTATCTGTAGGCTGCTTTTGTCTACAGGCACAACTTGTATCAAGAGAATTGATCAGGGTTGCTATACTTTGGCATGAAATGTGGCATGAAGGCCTGGAAGAAGCTAGTCGTTTGTATTTTGGTGAACATAACATTGAAGGGATGTTAAAGGTGTTGGAGCCATTGCATGAGATGCTTGAAGAAGGAGCTATGAGAAACAATGTGACAATAAAAGAGAGAATTTTTATTGAGGTTGTGCAAGATTCTCCATTTATTTGGTTGTCCATGATTGAAATAGTAGCCATGTATAGATTGCTGTCCTAGAAACTGTAGCTGTAATTATCACATATGTTCTTTTTACCTTAGTTTTAGCTGTAACCAATTCTGAGTCTGTTTGAAGATGAAGTCCTATCACTTCAGATTCAAGGATTGATTTTGACTTTGTCAATACTTTCTTGTTATTTCAGGCCTATCGACAGGAACTGTTAGAGGCTTATGAGTGCTGCATGAAATATAAGAAAACTGGGAAGGATGCTGAACTAACCCAGGTTTGAAACTTAGGAGGTCTAATATTTTAGCTATTTTCTCATTATGAAGGTCCTGAGTGGACACTTCAATATATATAATATATATCAACCAACCATTCTAGTTCTTCTCCTAACAGTTGAGGCTTTTGGGATGAATTGTTTCTTGGCATTATTCACAGAAATGCATTTCTTTTGAAGAATTAAGAGTCAATGTTAGGTGGATTTTTTATAGATGGAATAAAGGAAAGAAGTACTTTTTTTTAGTGGGAAGTAATAAAAGAGCATGCATGTGTCCATGCATATATGTGTCTAAAAGAGATAAGTTGTACTGCTTGTTTCTGTTTTCTCCTGAATGGGATTAATTTTTTTAATTATATCTTGACCAGGCATGGGATATTTATTATCATGTTTTCAGAAAGATAGATAAGCAGCTCCAAAGTCTTACAACCTTAGACTTGGAGGTAAGGGTAGCAATGATTTATCCATTTATTTTACTGTTCTCATGGGTCTAATACTTTGTGCATATTTGGCAGTCTGTTTCTCCAGAATTGCTTGAATGCCGCAATTTGGAGCTTGCTGTTCCTGGGACATATATTGCTGGTAAATTAATTTGATAGTTTGCCAAAAATATGCTTGCACTAAAGCGGATTTAGTCTACTAAATCATCTACATCCATATTTCAGATGAACCAGTGGTAACAATTGCATCGTTTGCACGTCAGCTTGTTGTTATCACATCTAAGCAAAGACCCAGGAAATTGACCATTCATGGGAGTGATGGTGAAGATTATGCCTTCTTATTGAAGGGACATGAGGATCTGCGCCAAGATGAACGTGTCATGCAGGTACTCTCGGTGATTGTTTTCCTGCAGTGTTGCCTGTATATTTTGGTATCTGCTAGGTTTTTTCTTTATGTATTTTAATCTTCACAAGTTGATAAGTATCCTGTGATTATTTTGGCTAGCTTTTTGGTTTGGTGAACACTCTCCTCGAGAATTCTAGGAAGACATCAGAGAAAGATTTGTCTATCCAACGATATGCTGTAATTCCTTTATCTCCAAACAGTGGGTTAATTGGATGGGTCCCTAATTGTGACACCTTGCATCATCTAATTCGGGAGTACAGGGATGCCAGGAAGGTTAGATAGGTTACCTTGTCTGCTTTCTTCTATTCATTTGTCTGAGCAGTCTCGCAGTCTGTTGCTTTTCTTATTCTAATGTATTATCTGGGTTTAATTGCAGTGAGATTGTCATGAGATACATACATGATAATGTTCCACAGTTTAAATCACTTTTGAATGTTATACCCTGTTGTGCAGATCACCTTGAATCAGGAACACAAATATATGCTCAGTTTTGCTCCCGATTATGATCATTTGCCTCTTGTAGCTAAAGTTGAGGTGTTTGAGTAT
Source organism: Biancaea sappan (assembly GCA_037074585.1). Lineage (NCBI taxonomy): Eukaryota > Viridiplantae > Streptophyta > Magnoliopsida > Fabales > Fabaceae > Biancaea > Biancaea sappan. The sequence continues at coordinate 10,215,762 of CM073493.1, read as the reverse complement.
GCTTTACAAAATACTGAAGGAAATGACTTGGCAAGGGTATGTATTGTTTTCAAACTCTACCTTAGTATAGGGTGTCCTTTAGCAGGTACTTATTGTTCACAATATTCCTATTCCTAGGTGCTTTGGTTGAAAAGTAGAACATCAGAAGTATGGCTTGAGAGGAGGACAAATTATACTAGGAGCTTGGCTGTCATGAGCATGGTGCGTGCTTAATCTGAGTTAAAGTTGTGACTTCATACTTATCTGCTACATTATATAAATATCGTATGATCTCCCATCAAGTTATGATTTATTATTTTGGAAAGCATTTGAGTGATCCCACCTAGGTGTTTCACTAAACCTTCACAATTTGGCTGGAGGATGTAGACATTTGTTTTGTACAATGATAGTACCCCCACAGCCACAAACAGAAAAGATAACAGAATCAAGAAAACGGACTAAAATATTCTTTAAGATTAATGATAACTCTAGCAGTGGAGTGGAGAAGGCTACACATACATATAACAGTCAAGCAGTAACAGTCACCACACAATGCTAAACACAATACAGTAGACTTACTCCTCACAGATAGGAAAGGTAGATATGGTTACACTGATAAAGGATAATACACCAAAATAGATTCAAAGGCAATGCAGAAATGAAATACACACACAGCGACACAGAAAACACTCAACACAGACCAATGCTAGACTTTCGAGAGGTCTAGCTCTCTCCCAGGCCATTTACCATATTTTCCATACCTTCTCTCCCTTTCTCCTATCTTTTTAATCCCTCCACTACTGTCCTGCTCAGCAGATCGTTACCCCCTTTTCCTATTGCTAGTTTGTCCTTGTCTCTAGGTCCATTCTTTCCCCCATACTGCTTAAGGACCATGGCCACCACTCACTGCTAGCATCTTCCTCTTTTTCTCTCAGTTTTACACTGTCATATCCAGTCTCGTGAACTTGTTTTCCTTTTGAAGTGTTAGAATTTAACATTTTTCATATGATTTCTGGCTAAGATTTGTTCTAAGTAAAGGGTTGGCAATGGGTAATTTATTTCCCTGTCATTTATATTTTAATGATTTATACTAATAGTTGGGTTCTGCCAGGTTGGTTACCTTCTTGGCTTAGGTGATCGTCATCCAAGCAATCTTATGTTACACCGGTCTAGGTAACTTACAAAAAGTGAAAGATACAGTTTGCTTGATCGATAGAATTAGTTGATTAAAATTTTTTGGAGCATCTAATGTTTCTTATATTCTGCAGTGGGAAGATTTTACACATAGATTTTGGAGACTGCTTTGAAGCGTCAATGAACCGCGAGAAGTTCCCAGAGAAGGTTTGCTCAAGATTTTTTTTTTTTTTCCCCCCCTTCATTTTTTTTGAATTATTGGAAATATTCATATCTTATTGTCTCTTATCGTACATTTTCCTGTTCAGGTTCCTTTTCGCTTGACAAGGATGCTTGTGAAAGCTATGGAAGTGAGTGGTATTGAGGGAAACTTCCGTTCAACTTGTGAAAATGTGATGCAAGTTCTACGAACAAATAAAGATAGTGTTATGGCTATGATGGAGGTATTGAACCTTTGTTTTTATTCTCCTCTCCCCATCGTGCTCCCTGCAATTAAAAATGCCCAGTAGCTCACTTTGAAAAACTCTGTAAAGAAATGTCATTTGGAGAAATTCTAGTCTGATTTTCAAATTCAATTGTAATGTCTAGAAGGTCTATGCTAAATCTAATTGTACAGTGGATAAATTAGTGTGGTAAAATTTTATGATTTATATATATATATATATATTTAATGTTGGTAATTCTCACTTGATTGAAATAATTGATTTAAAAGACCTAAAGGCCCCCCGCCCTACCCTTTCATTTTTTTTATTTTTCACTCAGTAACTAAATTGGAGCATGGAGGGATGACTACTTTCTGGTACTCTCTTCCATCATAGGGCTGGTGGCTGAGCTATGATTTAGTGATACTGAGGAGAAACAACTTTTATGCAATAATGCCTTTGATTATGATATATGTTACGATACTAGATTAAAAAAATATAGATTTGCTAAATTGAAGCATTTTATGTGTAGTAAGCTGTGGAGCAAGGAAACACCTACTTTAAACCTTGTTGGATACTGACAATGCAAGGTCACGCTGTCAACAGGTGTACCACATACATTTGTATGCACAGACACAGCTGACAAAGATAAGAAGAAAACAAAGCCCCCACAAAGGAATAGAATAAGAAACTAGAAACCCTATCTGGATGACTATATTGATTCTACGCTAATTTTCTTATTGTATATGAACACTTGAATGGTATAGGAGCCACAGTTTAACCTTTTTTTTTTTTGTTTAAGGCAAAACATTTATCCTGATTTTCATTTATGTCCCTGAATTTATTTTTTAGCCCGATTATGCCCCTCTTTTAATTTTTATCATATATGTCTCAAAATAACTAAAATACCCTTCATCACTTTCTTTTTTCTCTCTCTCCTCACTCACACATACCCTTGCTGGAGAAGCAGAAAATCGAAGAACTCACTGCCATTTGCTCTCTTTCCTTTGCCACCGCGTCTCTCTTCCCTAACATTCTCATTTCCCTTTCTTTCTCTCTCCTTCGCGCACACTCTCTTTCTCTCTCGCACAAACTTGAAAATCCTCTCAGTCAGAGACCTCACCAAAGAGAGGACAGAGGGAGAACGGCAACGAAGGAAGGAGGCGACTTCCTCAGCAGGAAAACAGGAAGCGAAAGATAGCCGTGAGAGATGGAGAGACGTCGCTGTTCTTTGTCCTCTCTTTGATGAGGTCTTCGGCAAAGAAGATTTTTGAGTTTGAGAGAGAGAGTGAAGCAAAGAGAGAGGGGGAACCGAGAATGTTGGATGGAAGAGAGGTGCGGTGACAGAGGAAAGAGAGCGAATGGCAGTAAGTTCTCCGGTTTTCTACTTCTCCGGTGTCTTCTCCAGCAGAGGTTTTTCTGTGAGCGAGGAGAGAGAGAGGAGAGAGAAAAAAAAGAAGAATGAAGGGTATTTTTGTCATTTTGGGGCATATATGAAAAAAAAAATTAAAAGAAGAGGGGCATAATCGGGCAAAATGAATCTCAGGCCATAAATGAAAATCGGAGTAAATGTTAGGGGCATATAATATCTTTTTTTTTTTTTTCTATTAGCTTCTTTCTTTTGGGGGGGAGGGGGTGTTGGAGTGCAGGGTAGTTAAAACCTAAACTATGGAATGATACTCTGTCATATTGGAAGGCTCTTCAGAATGGGAAGTTTAATTAAAATTCATGGATGAGATATATGCTGCTGTGATACTGGAGTAACAATTTTACCATATATAATGCCAAGATATGTATGTCCTAAGCAAGAAAAAGTTTATTGTATAAAGTGTACTAAAAGTTTTTCTTCTGTGCCTATAATGATAATAGATAACACTAGAATAAGGCAAAGAGAGAATTAGATCAAGAAGATAGATAAATATGCAGAAAGGATCAGAAAAGAATTTACTTTTGGTTAATACTTGAGCTTTACTTTCTTTTCATTGATTGATATTTTAACTAAATATTATTTTTTGTGCACTGGGGTACTATTGATTTATGATTATATTAGACATCTCTTTTACTGTCTCCAGTTAATTGAATAGATCAGTTGATTATTTGTTTTTCCTGCTGTCAGGCCTTTGTACATGATCCTCTCATCAATTGGCGTCTTTTCAATTTTAATGAAGTTCCACAAATGTCGATGCTTACTAGCAATCATGTACCTCCTGTTGTGAATGCTGAGGAATCTACCACAAATAAAGAACTTCTCCATCCTCAGCGAGGTGCCCGTGAAAGGGAACTTCTTCAGGTACGTATGAACTATTATTTTGTTGCTTTTTGATGTTGTAATGATGCTAATCATTTTAACTTGCAAATATAGGCTGTCAACCAGCTTGGGGATGCCAATGAGGTCTTAAATGAGCGCGCTGTAGTTGTTATGGCCCGCATGAGTAATAAGCTTACAGGTCGGGATTTTTCAACTTGTACTTCAGTGTCATCCAGTTCTATCCAGCATGCAGTAGACCATAGCAACTTAATTTCTGGAGAACGTGAAGTTGATCATGGCTTATCAGTGAAATTGCAAGTTCAAAAGTTAATTATCCAAGCAACCTCACATGAAAATTTGTGCCAAAATTATGTTGGGTATGGCCTCAAACTCGAACTATTAAACCCAAAGATGCATTTTGATGAGTAATCAATGAACAAGCTATTATGCTATTTGCATACCTTTATATCATCTTACACATTTCATTTTCTCGCAAGTAAGGCAAACTATTAATGTTGGTAACCTTTAAACAATGACACTGAAGTTATCAACATATAACATCATACGTCACTTGCAAGCATATGGAGATGGATGAAAAGTGTGCTGAATGGGATTGCCTTTCTGGAAATGCATATAACAAAATACGAAGGCATATGCATATAATTTCCATTACATATTTTAATTCCTTAAGTTTGTTTTGTAGACGTCCCCAGCCGAAGCCACTAAATGATATGTTGTAGAAAATGATAATTTGTCCCAAGTATTTCTTTCCCCGACAGTATGAATCTTTTCATAGAAAACAACTCTAGATGTTACATCAAAATCTCAAAAACTGAATCGGTCTAGGTGATCCAGAGAGAGAGAGAGAGTTCAAAATGTTATGAACTGCTCCTTTTTCTCTATAACTTTGTGTTGTACTTGGCAAATTATCGGAAAATTGCAATGTGGGTTTTGCTCTGCTATGACAGTCATCTTTCGTCGGATCGGACTTAGGTCTTGTTTCGTGTGTTTGCTATGACGCTAATCAATAAACACATAATGTGTGAAGAAACTTTTTGAAGCACCCAGTTGTGATTCTGAGCTGTAAAAAAGTATCTACTTATTATAGTTTTATTAGAAAGCATGGTAGCAAATACTTATACTTAAAATTGATACTGAACTAGCTGTTTTGTTGTGTACTCTTCTGAATGTATTATGTATGAAGCTGGTTATGGTTTCTGATCGCTACTTTTTTCTGTTGATTCAGGTGGTGCCCTTTCTGGTGATCCAAAGAAGCATGGTATATATTGTAAATATATTGTACATAGTGAAGAGTCGCCATGGATGCTTAGGAATGCTTTATTCTCTTTCTGTATAATTGTAGTGTATGATATGCTGTACAGTCATTATGGTCTTCTGCCACCCTCAATGGAAAAGAAATGGAGTAGGATTCAAGCAGATGCTTCGTCCCGTAGTTTAGACCTCATTTGTGGATTAGGTCTCTGTAAATTCCTTCAGTGTAAAACTAGTTTGAGACCCATAAGATGCATAACAAATAGCTTGGTTTATCCTTTTGAAATTTATATATATATATTAAACATTTAAGAAAAATTTAACAGGCTTGACAACTTTGAAACAGCCAAAAAAAAAAAAGAAGGAAGCGACAACCCAATAAAAATAAAGCTGAACCTGCACAAACAAAATGTGGTTAAAATTGAAATTATGGAATCGTCTTTATAATTTTACCCGATCTTGAATATGATTCTTGTAGTTTCAAAACTACGTATTTGGTCCTTGGTAGTTTCTAAGCAAATGAAAAATGGTCCCTGCTATTAGCACGGATACATTGTCCATAGAGCGGAGCCAAATGTAATTTCAAAAATAGAAAATAATTTTATTATGCTCCATCGAATTCGGGGTAAATTTTTTTTTTGGTAAAAATAGTAAAAAGAATCTGAGGTGGCATTTTTTTTTTTGATTAAGATGTTTGAATTTGAATATATATTTGATTATTAAGATATACTTTTTAAAATTTGATTATTGAATGATTATGATTACATTTGAATACATATAACTTATAAAAAATTATATTTAAATAATTTTTAAATAAATTAGTGACTAAATATTTATTATAAAATTTATTGTTAATGTTTTTATTTTAAATAATTTAAAGTCATTTTATACAAATAATAATATAATTTAAATTTGTTATATTACATACAAAATTTCACTCATAATAATAAGATTTAATTTATTTAGTTGAAGTAGTCTCTTATGACGTCGTATAATTTATGTAGCTAATTTCATTTAGTGGGATAAGGCTTTGTTATTATTGTTGTTGTAGTTGAAGTAGTCTCTTATTCTTATATTTAACATGACACAAGTTTGAATCTTTTTAAAAGTTCTTTTTAATATTCAAATAAAGCAATGCAAACTCAAGATAGATTTGAATAATTTTCAGATTTGTCTCAAGATTTGATTTATTCAAATCTAAAAATAAAAATAAAAAATAAAAAAAAAAATAAACGCACTTAATAATCTAAAATTGAGTCAAATGTCCTCCAAGTGGAAACGAATGTCCCCTTATACTTCAATTGTTTAATAAAACGTGGAAAGAAATTAAGATTAAAAAAGGAATTCTGAACAAATGATGACAATATTTAAAAATAGTTAAATATTGATTTACTCCTAATGAGAATTAAAAAAAAATTGTTTTATATCTCAATATAAACATAATGTGAGTAAAAAAACAATTATATTTCTAAATATAAAGTAATAAAAGGATATAACATAAATTTTGTTATTTTAATATAGAGATAATTATAACATAAATTATACAATATGATGTAAATCAAATTATTGATGGTCTAGACGTAAAAGAACTTCAAATTCCTAAGAATAAAAAGTTATTCCATCGCATAATATCCAACCAAGTAAATATATATTATATCCTTTGTCATTCATATTTCTTTTCTTTGTTCCGCCAAATCAAACCGAACAAAAAAGAAATAGTAGAAAACAACACAACTATTATTATCAAGGAAAATTATACTAATAGATTTGATTAAATTATAAGCGATACCTTTTATTTTAAATATTATATACAATTTCTTAACATTCTGAAATATATTACTTCTCTTCAAATACACTTTATACCAAATAAGTCAATTTCACACAACATCAAATTATAATTTTACTGTTAACATAACAATAAAGACAACTAAATTGATCTTAAGCTCTCAAATTTTATAAAAAAAAAAATTGAATACTGTTCAGAAATTTAATGTTTTTATAAAAAATAAATTAAAAGAGACTCGGATATTATATTTTAAAAAAATGAAAATATAAAATATAATCTAATCCAACCCCAAAAAAAAAAAACTTCAAATGGCAGAGAATATCAGCGAAACGGTGGAGGGAATGGGAAACCTAACGGGCGTCCCGATCCTCTGCCTGGCGCACGGCGCCATGGTGGGTGGTGGGCGTTCGTCTGCCATTCGATCGGCGTAGGTGCGCCAAACTCTGTGTCCTCTGGTCCACCTAACGGGCCCCAAATCGAAGATGGAAGAAGAGGATGCAGCACTAACGGATTGGCTCTACAGAACTCAAGATCTTGCCTGTCACGCATTCTTATAATTCCCCACCTCTCGCCGAACATTTTCTTATAGCGAAAACTCCGACCTACATTTGTTCCCCACAGTCCGTACTCCTTCTCCACCATCCTCTTCCACAAGGCATTATCGGAGCACAAGCTTCTCATCTCTTTGCAGGTGCACGCCAATTTGGCCAGATCGACGCCGTGAAGGAGCTCGGCGATCTTGAGTTTCAGTTCTGACGGAAGGCTTATGAAGCACAGAGGAGGACAGAGTCCGGCCTTGTCGCAGAGATCGATTAGCAGAGGAAATGCGAGTTTCTCTTTCACAATCTTCCAGAATTTGAGAATTTTCGCTTGGAATTTGCGATCAATTGGACCGGAGTTTGCGAGGATGGAGTTTAATGCTGGAGCAATTTTGAATTTGTGGAAACATACTCTGTGCAATCCATAGCCTTCGAAGGGCAAGGAGGCGTAAACGTTCAAGAGATGCCCCAATCTCTGAAACTTCAGGATCACGGATTTGGTGCGATCAGAAGCATTGGCTACGATTTCAGGCAGTGTGTACCTCAGATACGTGGTTGAAGCCTTCGATGGCCATTGATCCAGAAAATCGGAGCAATCAATTGGCAAACCTGATTCAAGGTGAGTTATCATAAACTATGAAGCAAACTAAATTACTAATCTTGAAAAGATTACCACTTTTTTATTCTCTTAAAGGTGAAGTTTCAATTAATTAAACCTTAGATAGTTTTTGTTTTAATTTTGTTTCTTTATTTATTATAATAATTTTTAACAGCAAAAAATTTAAAATTTAGTGAGATATTTAATTTCTTAAAAACAAAATTATTGTAATTTAGAGAGACTAAATTAATTCACTGTATCAAATTTAAGGAACGAAATTTTAATGATATAGACTAAATTAAAAGTTTCAAAAGTAAAAAAATTGTGTTACAAAAGTTTAAAGGACTAATAAAATAATTTTAACAAGAAACACTGTGCATAAATATATATATATATATATATATATATATATATATATTTGTCTCATAATATTAACAAAGAGATGGAAAGAACAGAGTCATTCAGGTTGCTCTCGTTCTTCAATAATTATTAGTTATGTGTAAATCAAACTAAAGGTGTAAACAAGTTCAAATTAAATGAGTTGGAAACTAAAGTCCTATTTAGTTTGCTTTGTTGAATGAAAACTCGAATTGAACTTATATTAAATCTTCAAAATAATATACACTTGGGATATATTATACTATCTTAATGGTTCAGTTAAATCTGTATGATATTTTTTAAAGACTAATTATAGTATGTAATATATAACATATAAAAGTGCATTTAATTTTTGAATGTTTATATCATTTTATTTTGACTCAATTGATTCAAAGATTGAGTGGCTAAGACCTTTTAGGTGAGTTTAATTAAATAGAGAAAATTTAGATGTTGAGCTATTTTTTTGGACCAAACCACACAAGACTTGGAGAGTTGATTTGATTAGATTTTCTATTGGTAAACCAAATCAAATCAACTGACTAATGAACAAACTAGTTTGGTTGAGTCGGCACAGATGGCGAGCTCGCAGTTCAGGTTGGGTTGGGCTAGTTAAAATTTCTCTAACTCGCAAACACACCTCCAACAATTTGGTTTTGTTGCCTCTCTCTAATTCGCAAACATACCTCCAACAATTTGGTTCTAACCTGCGAACCTAAGCCAAATTGGACCAAATAAGGCAGGTTGGGTTGAGGTTGGTGAGTTTGAGTTGGTTCGAACTAATCAACAGCTCTATTTGTAAGAAAGAATTTGATAACAAAAATATAGAAAACTATATCTAAATCTAAGTTATAGTTAACTCTAATACAGCTTTGTATCAGAAGTATCAGTACTTGAGTAGTGATTATGATTTTTTTTTAAGTAGTATTCAGAAATTTACTAACCTTGACTAATTTAATTTGAATCAAATTGAACTGCATAGGTATAAAGATTGCAACAGCATAGATATACATACCTGAATACTTATCTACGAGAATGAAGCCAGAATCCAAAATAACAGCGTGAAGGGCGACGATGACCAAGAGCTGCTGATGATCATAGTGGTGATTGTGACCATTTGCAAGCGTTTTCGTCAAAACTCTTTTCAAGAAAGAGGCCTGGGATTCGTTTTTTCTCATAATCTCAATGCAATCCCCTAACCCTAATTCTGCAGCCCCCTCCATTTTCACAAAGGTAGGCATTGTTGCTTCACGTTATGAATTATATGACTCAGAAGAGGCATATTTCTTATTCCCCTCTTAATATAGATGTGAGAGATTTTATAATGGAATCATGAGTAAATCATAGTATCCTCCTTTGATATGCTCAGATTATAGTATGATCTTTTTCAAATTTTTAAAATACTCTTAATGATAATATTAATTTTTTATTAAAAGATATAACTTATTATGTATTTTTAAACTTTTATTCTGATGTTATTTGTTTGATAAAATATTTATTATATTCTATAAGTAGTTCGTATAAGGGTGTTTTAATAAAAGTAGGTGTAATTATAACTTACTTTCGTTGAAAAAAAAGAAATCAGTGTATTAGGAGTGAAAAATGTGTACATTCCAAATAGAATAAAAAACTGTAGTTTAGGCAACTCAAAGAAAAAAGAGTGTGATTTACGCAAATTATTTATAAAATTTCGCCTAACTGCTTGAGGTGGTAAATCGAAATGAATTATGTTATAAAGTCAAAATATCTTTAACAAGTTTGTTATTTAGATTTTGTTTTATCTTTATCTTATGAAGATTCTGTATTTTATCCACAAATCAAGCTTCATGAAATTTTTATTCAAATCTGTTTATGATTAAATTGTTGATAATTTAAAAACTTTAATTTTTAAATTGAAATATTCAGTCTTCAACTTGAACGGACAGAACAGTAGCCAGTGAATTCTATACGATCTTGAAAAATTATTATTTTTGTAAGTTGACTTAATTTTTTAATTTTATACTATATATTTAATATTTGAATTTTATATAAGTATGATAAAAGTATTTATTTGTAATTCTATAATCTAAAATATTTTATATCCAAAATTTAATGAGTTGGATATCTGAAATATTATATATATGCACATTTATCTTTTTTAAAAAATATATTTTTAATTATAAAATGTTGCAATTATTAATCACTTCAAAAATGCACATCAAAATTAAGTGAACAACTACATATAAAATAAATAAAGTTCATAGTATATAGTTAATTTTTTAATGTCAATAAAAATATAATTATTTAATAAAGTTTGTCGTTTTACACAACTGAGATATAATGCCTCATGGCTGAGAATCATTCTTAGGTATTAAATTTTCTCTTTTAATTATTTATATATATCATAATCAAAGCAAGTGAGGCTTAATTATTTTATTAAAAAGAAAATATTGTATATAATAACATATTGAATATATTAAATAATAACATACTAAATATATTAAATATTGTATAGAAAGTCAAATTTGTAAAATTAGTTCATAGTTGTAATTAATAATTAATAGGCCACTAATATTTTTAATAAATTATTTTATATTGTAAAATATTGTAATAAATTTTGACTACATCGCTAATAGTGACTAATGCTTGTGGTTATAATACTATCAAATATGATAACGTAAATGCTACATATATCTAAAGATAACTATATGAGATCAATTATAAATTAAGATAAGAATATAATTTTAAAAATTTTATAAAAATATAATAATTAAATTGTCATATTAAAAGCATAAGAAAGTCCACTTCATCGAATTTGAAAATTCACATTCCTTCACTTGAGGAAATGTATATTCTCATGAGGATGTAAATTCCAGCAATCAAACATAAAAACGTTAACAATTCTCATTCTCATTTCAATTCTTTAATTCAATTTTAACAATTAAATGAAATCTTGAACTCCTGATTTTTAATTTTGAAAAGATGCTGCCAATCACATTTCAAGTGTGACAAAATGTATTGATACATTTTAGCCCCTATAATTCTATATTGAGAAATTTGAAGGATTAAATTCATTAATTGCCCTAAATTCTTAATTTCTCTACTTTTCTATACGTTTGAAGACCAAAATTCTTTTGTTATCCAATTATAATTTCAAATTCAACACATATATCACAGCAACCCCTACACTCCCCCCCCCCCCAAAAAAAAAATTCTTAATTTTGTCATAAATTCTTTTTTTTTTAATGTAATCCCTAATTTCCTTTGCATTGAAGACTGAAATCCATCCCATAGTCAAACTAGATTCCCAAATTTAACACACGCAACATAATATCCCCCAACTTTTGCCCCTAAAATGGAATTCCTTAATTGTGTTCCTACTTTTGCCTTTGATACTTAACTTTCATATGAAAACCTACTTTTCTACATAGTGAAGACTGAAATTTCCCCAATAGCTATATAGTTTTAAAGAACACTGAACTACTATTTAGTAGTTCAGATTTTTCATCCCTCTAATACTTAAGATATTATCACACTTCTTGTGTTTGTAAATTCATGTAAAGAGACTTAAAATGTCATGGAGATCATCTCCTTTATTTGCACTACCCATCGATGCACACTTTGCTATAAATTCAACTCCAAAGTCTCACGTATGTATTTTATTTTAATGGTGTCAAATATCTTCTAGAAGTCTCAATATACCTATCAGTCATTCAATATCTATGTTCACCTCACCAAGAAGTCATCAGTGCTAGTAACTGGTAAATTCTTTGGATCTTCAAAGAAAAGGAGACATGCAAACGCAGAGAAATCTTACTAAAACCTCGATAAAATTGAAACACTTTCAACTTCTTTAGGGCAACGATGGTACTTGGATGAGTTAGATGCCACACAGGTATCCAAGGTAATACAGGAATAAGGGATATGATATCTCTATGTTACTAACTTTAAGACTAAATTTAGATACAATTCCTTACTTACTTCCGTACAATCAAATTATCCACTAAATATATAACGTGTAAAATATTCTTTGAAGAACCAATTATACGTTATTAAATTGTCAAAAATATGCAATTATTTCGAAAGATCATATACTTATCTGATTAAAAAAAAAAATCTAATAGCCTAGATATCAGAACTACATCTAAGTTCAAGAACCACTGATATCTCTGATATCCAGTATTATAACTTTATCCACTTATATATATAATTGAGTATTAACTGTATTCATGCCTTCAGTATTCCACTTGTTCCAAGTCCCCTCTCCAATTCAGAGAAACTAGGCTGAGTTCGACTCACTCCGCAATAATAATACTCAAACCAGTCATGTTGAGAGCAAGTAGATATGGCTAAACATAATAAGCAGTATTTATTTATAACCATGTAATAAACTTTGTATGGAAGCTCATCTTCCATCTCATTAAAGAGGTATAGCAAAGCAACATATACAAACAAAAAAGTCTGCATAAGCAGTAAACATTACTTACAACCAGAAAGTCATGTCATATTTACTCAAGCAGAGTCTTCTTCCCATAAAGATAGTAATAGTAGGAAAAAGCAAAACCATTTCTAAGGATCTGATCCCAGCACTCAACTAGTGATCCACAATGAAAAGGCTTCAAGTCAGCAGACTAGTTATTCTAAGAGATCACAGGCCGGAGAGAACCTCCGCCGTGGTTGAAATGCAGGGAATGGTAAGCCAGGCTGTCTAAAAGGAGAGGGCACACCAAATCCTGGCAGTCGATCATAGTCTCCCCCAATAATTGAAGGTATACCAAATGGATTGGGGTCTCGTCTGATTCGATGGAACGAAGATAGATCTCGAAAGCTTATGTTCCTATGATCATGTGCTCTCTTTGATAACTCCTTTTCTACTACCCAGTTCTGAGCAAACCAAACCTTATAAGAATTCCCACCTAGTCCTCTTTTCCCTTGTCCATACTGCTCCTCAAACTTCTTCTTCCACAAGTCATTATTCGAGGACAAATACCTCATTTCTGAACAACAGCACGCCGCTTTGGCAATATCAACACCATGAAGATGCTCTAAAATCTTGAGTTTAAGTTCTGTTGGAAGGCGCATAAAACATGGTGGAGGACCCAATCCAGTTTTTTCACAGAGATCAATTAGAAGCGGCAATGCAAGCCCATCTTTCACCATCTTCCACAACTGGAAAATCTTATTTTCATGGTTATCAACCTCAGTAGTAGTACTATTATTTGAATCAGACTTCGCTAGCATCAACTCCAAAGCAGGAGCAAAATTACATTTATCTAAGCCAACTCTATGCAACCCAGAGCCCCCAACAGACAATGACCCATAAATATTTACTAGAGACCCCAAACTCTGAAACTTCAAGATCATAGTTTCAGTCGAATCAGAACCATTAGCTAAAATTTCAGGCAGTGTATAACTTAGTGATAAGGTCGAACCCTTCGAAGACAAATCATTCAGAATATAGGAGCAACCAACTGCCATACCTGAAACCTTATCCAACAGAACGAAGCCAGATTCAAGAATAATAGCATGAACTGCGACGACGACCAAGAACTTGTGATCATTACGATCACCTCCCGCTCCGAGTGCCTCCCTGAGCACCCTCTTCACGAAAGAAGGCTCAGAGTCGCTCTTCCCCATCTCCTCAACAGACCCATCAACGATTTCCATGCTATCCGAATTCTCGGGCATTTCTGCTTCAGGAAGATCACCGTTCATATCAATCTCACCCACCTCCATTCGTCCTTCTGTTGAATGCTGATTCCGGGTTTCTTGCATAACAGGATTACTGGCTTCGACCTGCGAAGGTCCAGGCTTGTAGACTAGGGCTTGGAGGGAGAAGGCACTAGGGTTGGTAGTGTAGAAAACAAGGTCGCCGCTGGCGATGCCGATGGAATGCAACGATTCGTTTTGGGTGGCAGCGTCGATCTCGTCCTTCCGATTGAGCGAGAGATGCAGAGAAGACGAAGGGGATGAGGTGGCGCGAGATAAGGTTTCTTTGAGTTGCTGCAAAGAACAGGAATCAGGCACTTCGATTTTTAGGGTTTCTTTGGATTCCAGAGATCTGAGTCTGAGCTTCATGGTTCAAGCTTCGAAATGATTGGAAATGATTTGAGAAGAAACTGATCTATGACCGTTTTAGTGCATTTGAATGCCTCTTATATCTCAATGCCTTGGCTGCGAGTCGGTTCGACTTCGAGGATAAGCAAGGAAAACAACCTCTGAAGGAAAAAATTAAATAAATAAAAAAAGAAACTTAATATTAAAAGTTGAAAAACTACAAAACGTATTATAACTCCCAAAATAAATTAACTACAATTTTGAAACAACAATTTACCTCATCAGTTATTACAAAAACTAAAAATATAAGATTTAATTATGAAAAAATTACATTTTATCTCCTAAATTTTTTTTTTGCAAAAACTCTCTAAAGTTTTAAATTTTAACAAAAAATTTCTCTTAACTTTCAATTCATGTAAAAAATTATTTTCATTAATTAATTGTTAGTTAACCATTCAATAGTTACATAGACTAAGATCCTATTGTGTCATTAATAAATTTGCACCAAATTTTTTACAAAACTATTACGTCATCAGAAGTTTGGATTTGCTGCAAAAAATGACTGATTATCACTTTCAATTTTTATCATTAAATAAAAATTTCTATAACAGATCTAAAAGTTTTACCAAGAAACTGTCACCTTAACTTTTAGCAATGCTAAAATGATCAGCAACAACAATTTGCTGCTTCTCAAGCAACAAATCCGCGCGGCGTCATCAGAACTTCAAAACTTCAGCCAACCCCCCGGGACGCAGAGCCATTACCATCATCGCCAAGTCCTTCTTGGTTTGAAGTGCCTGAAATCTATTCTCGAAAGAGGTTAGCCAACCAGGGCGAGGTATCATCAGCGGCCCAAAATGAGTGGCAGCAAGGGGAAGGTGCTCTCTTTCAGCCTACCCCAACCGTAGACCTTCCTCAACCACCCCTGGTCGAGGAGCAATCGGGGCCATCTTACTCGGAGCAAAATAACTCTGCCGGCGACTTCAACTTCAACTCCGAGGAGTTGAGATCCCTGGCCCGTCACTGTTTGGAATCCTTGCCTGAACTTGGCGAGGAAACAAATTCTCTTACTCCACAAGCACCTACACCGACTGAAGACCCGGATCTCATAACCAGAGAGATTATTCAAAAAATGAGGGAATTTGACCCCAGCGATCCCTGGGATCCTCGTGAACCCCGTTTTCGCTCACTGTTTCAGCCTCTCCCACAAAGTTGTGATCATCCAACTCGACCCCTCCGACGCCGAGATCCTCTACCGCTACCTCTTCGCAACCACCGAGTTCTTCCCTCACGACATTAACTCCCTCCTCAACAACAAACTCTCCCTCGGCACTTTCCTCGCCATTTCTGCGGTTGCCGTCAATTCCGGATGTGTTTAGGCCGTTCGGGTTTCACTTTATGTATGGGCTGGGAGGGGAAGATGCCACATGATTGAAAGATGCTATCTTGCGCTGAGGACTTATGGTGCATTATTTGGGGAAGACTACAGTGACAATTGAAGTTCTGAGGTAGAAGGGGCTCCGGCTCTGCATCGGGTCGGATTTGGCCGAAGTTCTGATGACAGGAGCATGTGGCAGTGGCATGCGATTTGTAAAAATAAAATTAGTGAGATGTAAAACTTATAATTATATTAATTAATGAAAAGGAATTTTTTTTGTATAAAATGAAAATTAAAGAGAATCTTGAATTTGAAACTTCAAAAGAAAATTTTTGTACATAAAAGAAAGTTTGAGAGTAAAGTGTAATTTTTCTTTAAATTATTAATATAAATTTTTTAAAAATTATAATTATTTTATTTTAATTTTAAAAAAATTTAATTTTTAAAAAATTATATTTATATTTATTTATTTTTTAAACTGACTTTTAGTAATAATTTAATAATGATAGATATTAATGTTTTGCCCCAAATAGAAAAAGAGATTAAACTAACATATATATCTATCTATCTATATCTATATATATATATATATATATATACACACACACACACACTAGATTAAAATATTTAATTTTTCATATTTTGAATTCTATAATGCAAAAATAGTTTTAAAAACTGAAAACATTTTAATAAACTTATATTATTAGTTAGTGACCATGTAAAATGTTATTTATGTAATAAAATAACTATTATAAGAACTATTTAAGGAACTAGGTTGAAAAAGACTAATTCTCGTAGAGTTTGCTTTGACACTCGTACAACTTCAGTTATTGCCAATGGCTACTAGTTTGCCGTAGTTTGAATGCTTCTTTTCCTAAGCTCCACTTATCCACAAGAAAATGCTGAACACAAGTCTAATGATGCCCCGAAGCTTGTACTCTCATTGAATTTCTTTTTCTTTTCTTTTGTCCTATAGAACTTAATTAACTTGATCCCACCTGCATTTACTGCATAGCGAAGATATGGCATGTAAAGAAACAAATTAACAGTTCACGTATATGTTAAGGACCAAAATGCGATTAGCAACATGAATGATACAAATACATATACATAATTACAGACATTTAACTGATACGCGAAATACATATACATGGTGATTCCACAGGCCATTCACAGATCGCCCCTGAAAAATGGACCACTGAAGAAGGAACTTGAGAATGTGCCTCCACCATTAGGGAAAAGAGTGAGGAAACAGATAAGGCAAAGGACAATACCCCAAGCATATCTGTTTTCCCCCAGAGGGGTGATCTCATCTTTCGCAGGTATTTCTTCTCCACCCCTTAGGAAGGTCGCGAATAAGCCCCATGCCAGACACAGCACACTGCCACTCAGGCCGCCGAGACCAAGCAATATGGAAGTGGCGAAAGATAACACAGCAGCTGTGCTTCTGCCAAACATGGCTTGCGCGATACGGCCTCCTTCTAGTCTTCCACAAGGCAGCAAGTTCAGAGAAGTCACCACCATCCCTGAAAAAGAATGAAATCAAACATCTAATATTACATCTCGGAGGGCGTTGTCCAACTAATTTCTTTGAAGAACTGATTAGAAACGTAGGAAAAATGACAATGTCATGGATTTGGATTTCCATATCAATGAGAAAAAGGTGAGTAAGCCAATGGCTAGGCAGTCCACTATATTGGAATATAGTCTGTAACATAACAAACACACTAGCAAACTTGAGTAAATGATTATCCAGGATATGGATAAATATTGTCCAAACAATCCAAAATAAAATACTAACTATAGATATTAATTTCTGAATTACAAGTTACTCAGGAATTAGTTAATTGAAAGCAGTTGACTGTTTTAGTTGTGTGTTAGTTAATTGGTCAAAGAATAAATTGCTAATTTAGTCCTCGCAAAATTATAATTGTCTCAATTTAATTCTTGAAAAATTAAATGTTTCAATCTAGTTCTTAAAAAGATTACATTTATCTTAATTTAGTCTTTTTCATTGATGGTTTGGGCATGTGCAAAAAAGACCGTTAGAAGCGCCAGTTAGGAGAGTTGAGCAGATGGTTTGGAGCCCTATGAAAAAAGGTCGAGGAAGACCAAAAAGGACACTTAGAGAAATTATTGAACGGGATCTTTTAGTAAATGAGATATCTAAAGAGTTGGTCATTGATAGAGCTCAATGGCGTCGTGCGATCCATGTAGCCGACCCCACTTAGTGGGATAAGGCTATGTTGTTGTTGTTGTTGTTGTAGTCTTTTTCATTGATAAATTACAAAATTTATCATTGCTAGATCACGTATTTTTCAGGTGAGGACTAAATCAATAATTTCCAAGAAAGCAGCTAGAATAACTATGGCTAAGTTCACAGTTGAGAATATAAAAGGGGGAGTCAAGTCAATGTACAATGTGTTGAAGATAATAGAAGTGTGTGTTTATAGCTCGAGGCTATCTTTTGTGGTTTTCTGGTATCAGAAATCCTAACTAAGAAATCAATTAATAAATAAATAAAGAAGCACCTGCAACAGTTGTTCAGCAGAAATTTTAGTCCAATCAAAAAGACTGAACTCTTACAAGGAATAACTTGTAAAAATTTCCACATACTGTAAGTTGAAATGTAATCCAATTAAGTCTTTTAGATAGTAAGATAAGAAATAATACTAGTTTCCCTGAAAAGAAAACTAACAAGTCATTAAGTTTACTTTAGCCAAATCCACAACTTCAGTTAGCTTAAGATATAGACAGAGTCAGCCCCTGTCAATCAAGCAAGTAAGCTTTCCTACAATTCTTGGTTGTAAAAGATGTGTGGACTTGCATATTCATTCCTTTCAACAAGAAGACAGAGATAAATAAGTCACAAGAAACTCACCTAGTAGTCCAGCAAAAGCAAGTGGGTCAACGGGAACTCCAACACCCTCCACGGCATAGGGTAGCACATTTCCAAGATCATCCGTATAAGGACCAATAACAAATTGGATGAAAGAAAGTAGAGGGTTGTTATAGAAAAATTGAGGTCTTATATACCTGCAAATAAATAAGCAATACAAAGTTATAATCATGCAATAAGTTGGCCCTAGAATTGTTGTAATGCATAGCTTACATAGCAAAGACAAGGACAATCTCAACATTGTTAAATTTACACCCCAACATATCTTGTTCAGCCTTATAGGGTTTATGCAGAATTGACTCTCTGCAATTTTCATCATATGCTTAGTCACATTTCATGATCATGTAATTCTTCACCATTCAAAATCATCATATATAGGTGTAATGCATATAATCATGTTTTATTTACTTTTTGGACGAAGAAAAAGCATTAGGAAACAGTAAAGCTTTTGGATAAGGTTCTATATACTCTACTCACATTGCATTGTCACCCCCATTAAAGCTTCCATCAGCTACAAAAGCAGCAACAGCAAGCACTAACGAAGTCAAATATGCACTGGCTGTACGGGCTACGGGAATATCAAAGAGAGCTTTCTTGTTCGGAAGGAGGGATTCATAGTTATTCATAACTCCTAAGCACCCTGTCCAATTAGATGGCACCAAGAAAGAAGGGCTGAGTTTAACACCATAGCGAGCCGCGGTTAACCTGGTGGCTATCTACATGATGAGAAGAATACAGCAAAGTATCAATAGTAAGTCAGAAAATGAACATCTATATAATATAGTAGCAAAAGGTGTCCACAAAAATATGTCTGAAACAACAGAAATCATATGGGATCCATGAATCCAAATTGTACAAAATACATGAATTATCAGAGAGCATATTGCATAATTCCAACAGAAATCAAATAGTTTAAGGCAGCTGATATGTGGTCAAGTTATCTACAACTTTTCATTATAATTCTAATTAAATTCAATACATACTTCTACAGATCTATTTGTTACCTTCAGTACAAACTTTCATCATTTAAATTTCTCTGAACTACAAAACCTTGATTATTTACGTTTTCTAATCTGCCAATATGTGGGTATCAAACCATAAATAAATTAAGATAGCATGAAAAAGTAACAGCAGATTTCTTAAACTCAGAAGTCTCATTCTGCAAGAGATATTAAAGATATAAAATTTTCACTACTGTAATTGTTAGAGACTAGAAATTTTTGTAGTTGCTTCTTTTCATCCATTTCTTTTAGTAATTACTGGAGACTAGAAAGAAGAGGATACTGCTTTGGCGACCAATATTTCTGTAGCATTAGCGATGTTCAATTTTAATTTCCTAGTATTTGAAAATTGTCTTTGAAGACACTACACAACTCAGATAGAAAAATTGAGCAATTGCCAGTTTAGATGTCACTTTAAAGTTCAGATTGTCAATTTATTAAACAACTAAATGTACCATTAACCTTTCCAGATTATCTGCCAACATGTTTGTATACAATTTCTTATTATAAAACAATATTAGAAAAAGCTTAATTCTTGCAATTTCGGCTATAGTATATCAGAATCAGAACATAGTATGACATAAACTGCCAAGTTTAATGTAAAACTTGACAAATAACTTACCTCAGAAACTCCCAAAATAGATATGAAACCACCAAATAGAGGCACAACATCAGCTAAGTAGTCGTCAAATGTAGCATCAGGTTTAACGAAGAAGCCACTCATCAGAGCAATCGTTCCAAAGGTGGTAACACATAATGCTACTGCACTAAGATAACCCAAAGGAGTGCTCAGCTTAGCTGACTCAAATTGGAGGTCCATTTCTGATTTGGGTTGCACCACGCAAGCCTGAATATTAATGAGTTTTTAGTTGTGACATTGCAGCAAAAAGTATCTTTAAAAGATGGAAAAAAAAAACCTACAAAATAAAAAACAAAGGAGCTAAATGTGAACATTTCTTTGATATTTAATGCCAGGTTATAAAACAAGCATTACTGGACCAAGTCTTTTTCTCCAAAGATTCTTCCATTGCTTAGATAAGATTTGCAAAACGAGACAGCAAATTTGAATGGTCAAGTACCTGTTTTGTAACGTCATTCGTTTTCTCTTCAATGAACCATAGTACCACGTCCAGTCCTGCTGCCTCAGATAGCTTCTTCTCCAACTTGGGAATTACCTCATCAATGGGTCTCCTCAAGTTCCCGATGAATATGCCTCCATCTCCAAACCTCCGAACATCAGTCGCAAAAAATGTATCAAACCCAAAGCAGCTCTTCAACTGCCATGTCAAGCAATATTAATATCATATATGCTTCATGTTTTAACTAAAGCTAATATGAAATTATATCTTTATCGTTCAAAATCAATCGGTAGATGCTCTAGAATTTGTAATATTACACTAGTAACTTACACATTCAGTAGTTCCGGGAAGATTAAACTTAGGTGTAAATCATGTTTACAATCAAGTTCTTTTATATAAGTTTGACATGTGTACTTTTTTTTTTTTTTAACAACCCATCGCAACATGGTTTTTTTTTTTTTCTTTTTTAAAAAAGTCCATACGTTATGTTTTATTGAATAAAATAATAGCAAACCCAAGAAAGCTTACATATATAACCGTTTAAGGGATGGGTCATCAGTTTCTCAGTATCGTAAAGCTCTTAACCCTTTAACATGGAATGACAAAGTAAAGAAAATTAAAATAAATTCAGTAAATTCGTATATATTAAAAAAAAATAGAAATGAAACGTTACTAAATAAAATGTAGTAAAAAAAACAGAAAAAGTAATCTAATGAATTGTCATTACCTTGTTAAGATCAAGTGCCTTGAAAGTTTCCTCAGCTTTCTCTAACCTCTCCTTCTCCCTAGTCACACTATCACGTACCAACCTATTGAAAAGACCCACAAGAGGGTTATCACTGCTTTCCCTGTTAAGCTCCTTCAGCTTCCTATCAGCCCTCTTCTTCTCCAGTTTTATCGCCGCTTCAATCGAAGGGTTGCCCATGAAATTCTTGAACTCCTCGTCCGTCTTCCAATCCGTTTCCTGCAGCTTCTCCTTCTCCTCTTCAGAATCTCCCTCGTTTCCCACTTCATCTTCTTTCGCCGATTGCTCACTAATTGCGGACTTATTTTCACTATCTCCACCCTCAGGAGCTACGGCAACCGTAGTAGTAGTAGTAGTAGAAGAAGAAGAAGAAGAAGAAGAAGAGGAATCGCTATCTTGCTCGTCTTTGAGGGAGGCTTTAAGAGGCGCGAGTGAACTCTTTTTAGAGTTAACAGAGTTCACTGGCCCACTAATTCTCATCGGAAAAACAACGCAGTTCACATTGACAGGGTTGTTCTTCCTCTTCTTGTTTCCGATCTTCTGATTCAATGAGGACAGTGAAGAATGCGAGACGGAAGAAATTGTTGCCATGGGAGATATTGGAACAGAAAATGCGAACAGAGAGAAGCACATTGAATCATGATGGTTCGATAGAAATAGTAGTGAAAGAAGCACACAGGGAAAGTCCCGAATGTTGGAGAAGTTTACAAGTGGACGAGGCGATGAGGTTCGTGACAAAAGAGTGAAGGTTCTACACGTACGAGTGAGAATTTTTGTGGCGTTGAAATTCTTTCAATTATGATTAAAGTATTAATTTAGTTATAACCATCGCAATTTAAATTTTGAAATATCATATATTTCAATTTAATCCTTTAAGGATTTTGCCGTCTTAATTTCATTTTTCAATCTATCAAAACATTTTTTTATCAACAAAAATAAAAAAAAAATTCAAAGGGTAATTGGATTGAATTTAGAACAAAAGAGTGAGGCTCTGAATGATTACGCAATTAGAGTGGGATTTGAGAGAATGGAAGTGAATTAGGGAAGAGTTTTGTCATGGGAATTCACCGATTTGGTTGGGTTTTCGGAAAAGCTGAGGTGAAACCAACTGAACCTGATTGATGTTGGACTTTCAGAAAGTGGAATCCAAGTGACTCTAAGTGGCAGTTAAGTGCACCTTAATGTTATGAGAGTATAATAAATTTCGGAGAAAATTTAGTTAATGTTGTTATATATATGTTATTAGGTTTTGATGTTAAGAATGCTGTTTAAATTTATTTCACCCTAAAAGTAAAGTTAAAAGAAAAGTAACGTTAAGTTCATATAAAGATCTTTTTATTGATGTGAAATTTTAATACATTTTTCGCACTTTAAAGATTAGATAATTGTAATATAGGATTGTACGAGGACAATAAATGTTTCAACATAGGCAACTCACTATTCGAAAATCAATTGATTATGATATTATATTAAAAATAGTACTTAAGTCCATAATTATCAAACTCACGACTAGACCATATAAAGATATTTTTAACACTTTAATTTTATTGATGTATAACTCCAACACATTCCCCGCACTCCCAATACTAGACAATTAGAGTGTAGAATTGTATGAGGACAATGAATGGTCTAACATTAGTAACTCACTATTCGAAAATTAATCGACTATATTATTATGTTAAAAATATTATTTAGGTTTATAGTTGTTAAACTCACGATTTAACTCATAAACTCATCTGATTTAACAATCTTAAGTACTCAAATGTAGTAAACTCAGTTCTAAACTAGAAAATCGGTCAAATTCAATGTAAACTTGGTCAAAATTGTTCAAAATCGCTTAGTCTAATTAAGTTGACCTACTTTACAAAGTACAATACAATTTAAACACTCATAACTTTCTCATTTAATTCTGTTTTGAACAAATGACATATTGTTAGAAAGATCTTTGAATCTAGTTTCAAATGAAATGAGTTTTGATCAAAAATTCTTTATCGTTTAGGAGATATCATCAAAAGAGTGAATAAATATCAGAAACAATCAACTTTCAGATGTTACTAGATGACTTGTAGTTTTCAATTTTATTTTAAACAGTTTATATGTTTTCATTTGAACTTCATTTTAATCAAATAATATATCGTTGTAAAACTCTGAGTCTATTTTTAAATTGAGACAAGTTTCTTTAAAAATTTTTTTTACCATTTAAGATATATTAGCACTGGGAATGTGGGATGGGCGAGCTAGCCTGTTTAAAAACTCATCTGATTTTACAAGCCAGCCCGCAAGTCAAGCTTTTTTTAAAAAAATAATAATAAATTTTTTTAATAAAATAGACTAATTTAATGAGAACCCAAATAAAAAAAAATCCACCAGACCAGTTGCGATAGTCTTGAGCAAGATGTAAATTCTACGCTACTCCTACTGTTCTTTTCTGCAACTTACGCACTGTTTAAGCTTTTATTTGATATGTTATGTTCAATATGGACCTACTGTATTTAACTTTCCTTTAATTTAATTTCCTCAGTTAACAAAAAAAATAAAAAATAAAAAATTCTATGCTACTCTTTCTCACAGTATAAAAGCTACCAGTACCTAGATCCAAGGGCGCATTCTGTAAATTCAGAAGAGCTTATTCCAATTAACAAGTAGAACAGCAATAGCTAATTATAAGCAAAGTCCATACAAATTTTCAACATTAAAGATTCATTCCTGGAACCTTATAAGTGAATGTAATCCTTAGTGCATTATGAGAAGAACATGCTGCTTTTTTGAGTATATATCTTACACCCAGAATGAAAAGGCTTATTAGAAAATTTTATAAAATGGATTAATTTAAAAAATTACAAAGGTTTCTATATTTAAATTTACTATAATTATTAAATATAATGTTATAAAATATAAAAATACAATAAAGTGTGATTATTTATATACTAAATAATATAATATAAATATATAAAAATAAAAAATAAAAAAGAAGGCCATAGACCCTTTTTTAACGAGCTTATTTTTAAGTGTTTGGGCGAGCCAAAGCTCATTTTTGCAACTGTAGAAGATATGACCAAAACAATAACTAAAAGTCAAAAGTAGTAGACTTTTAAATATTATCAGTAGACTTATAATTTTTAAGTTTACTTTAAATATTTATAACTTTGTTATTTAAACTCTATTTTAAGCAAATTTAACTTTATTTGTATAAGAACTAAAATACTAATTGATCATTGATGACTCATAATCTGTAGTTCTATGAGCCTTCCTGTCTGTATATATACTGAGTCCGTGATTGTTCTCAATTATTTTATTTTTTAGGATATAATTCTTAAAATTTATTTAAGAGCTAAGAATCTAGCATACTCTCTTTGATATCACTATAAAAAAATCATGAATTAGAGACAGAAAAATTTGTCTCTAATTCATGAAAATTCCGTCTCTAATTAATTAGAGATAAAAAAATTCTGTCTCTAGTTATGGTGTTGCAAATAATTTGAAACGGAAATAAATTCTATCTCAGATTTAGAGACACAACTAGGGATGGAAAAATCTATCCTTAATTTGAGATGAATTTTTCCGTTTCTAATTCTACCTCTAATTTCTATTTTTTTAATTTTTTTAAGTTTGCATCAATTTTAACCATTACTAACGTTACATTTTTCATTTTTTAGCGACCAGAACTGCAACTAATTGACATAATTTCTTTTAATAAAATTATTTAATCTATAATGACAATTTTGTGGATATATTGTGACGATTTTTAAATGTCTCTAAAACAATATTCTTTTTATATTTACATATAGCATCCGTTGACAAATTATATATCCAATATAATAATTAAAAAAAATAATACATAAGTTAATTGAAGTAAAATGTACGAAAATTATTATATTTTAAAATATGTACATAATATTTCAAAATTTAAAAAAAAAAATTACAAGTCGTAGTTAGTTACATATCTCTAATTCATAATTTGACGTTAACGAAGGACAAGCATCACCATTTTTTTTTTTAAATTATACAGGAAATTATAAATAGAAATTCTCTTTGCTACAACATCTCATGCGAGCCTCTTCAGTACCTCAAAAAATATTACTAGGAAGAGGAAGTAGATCCATACTTAACCACCACTGCATGAAAAGCAGTGGTAATCATCACCGAGTTGCCATGAAGAGCCAGAGAATGCTACCTCAATCATTCGTCTCGTGATCCTAAAGCTTCAAGAATGCTTTCTACCCAACTGTCGACAGGAAACAGGTTATCAAAGACAAAATATATTAAAGAGCAATCTAAACAGCAATGGGAGACCTACATATACCAATCATAACTAAAGCATGGTATCTGCTTTAATTCACTTTAATTAGAATAAACATAAAGTACCGCCAAATATAGAGATAACAGTACCGGTGAGAGAAGAAAAAATCCCCTTTTTTTTTTTGAGAAAAATCAAACATTTCTGGATTTCAAAAAACATTACCTAGAACTGAGAAATTGCAGAAATATCATGTGAAAAGGAAAAAAGGAACAAGAAACGCTTCTTCATGTATCATAATGTGAACCTCTCCTTAATATGTTAGGATAAAAATTTCATCTATTTGACTCCTTAAATAGTCACTTTGGTACTAATAAATTAGAATTGCTCAATTTTATTATTTATTCTGTTCTTTCATACAATAGACTACTTTAACCATTTAAAAATATAATAAAATTTTGCAAATCATTAGATTTATGTCTTGTCTAAGTACTATAAAAATTTCAAGTCAAAAGGAGACTTTTAGCTATCAAAACTAACCAAATTTCATAAACTGCTCAAGCTTTACTCTACATTGAACAAGTGTTGTTCCCATGCTTATTTGAATAAGTAAACTAATTTTTTTATGAACTTGAAACTTTCTAGATCCGATTATCACACTATAAAAAATCTCTCCACAAAGTTTCATAAATTTATAAGTTGATTTGGTCATTCAAAAACACATAAAATTAGAAGTATAACAGATCGGTCTCATTTTTATACTCTCTAATTTTCAGCTACTATTTTAGGTGTATTGAGGGTACCAAACCAGCCCAAAAAATTTTGAAATAATTTAAACATATTCTTAGACAATATATTTAGCTACATGCCAAATTTCAAAACTATTAAAATTCATTTCATACGTCAAATAATTCAAACTATTCATAACCGTAATTGATCAACAGAACATTATACAGAAACAAAAATTTAATGTGTCCAACTCTGTTTCTCATGTCTCTACCATTTCCTTTGATTCCAATGGCATAAGATCACACCTTGCTATAAATTCTAAGTCACTAATTCATACTTTAACACCCATATTTTCTTTTAAACAAAAATCAGAAGTAAATCAACCCCAAATAGTCCATTCTTTTTTTTAGTTAGTGATATATGAGTAAAACATGATTCATGCATATACTGATAGTTTAAATATTGAATTTATATATCACTAACTATTTCAAGGTTAGAACTAAATATTATTTTTTTACATTTTCGAATTTTAACAGAAGGAGAAAGCAGGAGACTAAAATAAGATAAGAAACCGACCGAAGTGTAGATGGTGAAGCTACTGAACCTGCCATACATGTTAGAATCAGAACCTACCAGAACTCTTATCCTTATATTTCTATCAATCCCAGCAAAGATTTATAATTATAATACTCATCTTCCATTCACACACACTGCAAAGAAATTCGGTTTAGGCCTTTTCCTCACCGTCTCCACCACTCAGTTCTTATTTCTTCCTCCCACTCTCAGTCCAGATTTCTTCAGTGTTTCCTTCTCCCTGTTACCAGCATGAGGAAAAAGAAGACCTAAATAAGAATTAATTTTATTTAACCTCACCTCAACCAATCCATGGTGGACGGCAAGAAAACATGCTGTTGGGTTTGACTTGAATTTTGTGGGTGACCCGGTTTGTAACCCGACCCACGACCCACGACCCATTTGTCTCTATATATATGAGTGTGAGGGAATTCATTAGAAGAGTGATTGATGTAATTTCTCTCTGTATAGCCTCCGTCAGAAAATAATACAGATATTCTCTCTGTCCGTGGACGTAGGTCGCATTGACCGAACCACGTAATTTCTTTGTGTGTTATTCTCTATCCTTCTCCTTGATTAATTGCCTTTCAGTAACCTAACACATGCCAACAACGTTAATCCGGCCCGGTGAAGGGAACAAGGAGATGGGAGAAGCCACGTGACTCATCTCTCCCAACCTTCTCTCATGTCGCTCTGCTCGCCTTGGGTGGTAGGAGAAGACGGAGGAAAAAGAAGATGGGAAGAGGAAAGATTCCGACAAGGTTGCTCATGGCGGTAGACGGCGTAGCACCTCTGGCTCAACTCCTCTCGCTCGCCCCTCACTCTTGCCTGATGGCTCTCCCCCTCGGACACACTCTCTTTCTCTCTTTCGAGAACCAGAGGAACAAAAATTTGGGGATCAAATTTGTTGGTTCTTGGTTGCTCTTCATTCAAAGGATGGAAAGTAACGCATGTCATCATGACACATATTAAATATTTTAAAAAATAAAAATTAAATTAAAAATTAAAGACAAAAATAGAAATAAATTTTTAAAGATTAAAAATTTTGTTTCAAATTCTGTCTTTAATTATTAAATTTAAAAAATTAAATTAAATTTAAAATTAAAGACAGACTTTTAAATATAAAAAATTTTATCTCTAATTATTAAAATTTTAAAAAATAAAATTTAGGGACAAAAAAAATTAGAGACGAAAAATTTTTGTCTTAAAATATATCTCTAATTATTTAAATTTTTTTTATTTTAAATTTAAATTAGGAATAAATTTTCAATTGATTAGAAACAGAATCCCAGACAAAAATTTTGAGTTTTTAATTTTTATTTTTAATTTATAATTTTTTGTAGTGTATTCGAATATATATATATATATATATATATATATAGAGAGAGAGAGAGAGAGAGAGAGAGAGAGAGAGAGAGAGAGAGAGAGAGAGAGAGAGAGAGAGAGAGCACTCTCCTCTACTTTGAAAATATACACCCCACTCCCTTGTAACTAAGAAATTCCTATGCTCTAGTCCACTTTTATAATTTCTATTCAGAGCTTGGTTACAATCCTTTTATATATATATATATATATATATGTGTGTGTGTGTATGTATGTATGTGTGTATGAATCCATAAATATATATATATATATATATATATATATATATATATAACATTTTTCCCATTGACAAAAATGCAATCTATTAAGCTCAATGCATATTGGGTTTCTTTATTAACAAGAAAATATGATATTTATAACATTCTAGATTAATAGCAAAGAAGGGTATTACAATATGCAAAATTGATGTTTTTAGATTAATAAAAGATATATAAGTAAAAAAAATGTTGCATTAGGTTATTAAATGTCAAAAAAACATGTTGTAATAGATTTATAGACATTATATTTTGTCTAGACAATGATAATTCTCTTATATTAGTATTTTTATAAATCAAATCACCATATAATTTAACTCACTTAACACTTTCAGTGATCATTTATACTCTACATGGTTACTACAAGTATTAGATTATGAGGACTTGCATCTCAATATGACGCGCCAGACAGAGATTAATGTAATTAATCTATCTTGGGCAAAATCTTAGTCTAGCATGCAACGCTAAAGCCAAGGAATTGAAGGAGAGATAAAAATAAAATAAGACTATAAATGCAAATAATTTATTTGGATGTTTTAGGAGTATCTTTCACGTCATCTTTTTCAATCTTACCATTCCCAACCATCCACGTCAAATTACTGGTAATAAGATTTTCATTCTTTAGATAATAAGATTTTATTGGTGGTCACTGTTTTAGGCATAAAAAACTTTGTCTGTCTTGAGCGCCACTGAGTTGCAAGTGAAGGTATCCATGAAATTTAGTTGAAAATAGGCGTAGAAAAGGACGTGAGTGTAATACCCATGAAAAATAAAATATAAATGTGTGTTTTCAAACTACTGTTACTATTTACGTATATGGTACTGTTCATTTATACAATCAAAATGTCAAATACTAGATGTGGTTTGGTTATAAGAGAAAACTAGAAAGAAGTTTGTAGGAGAAAATGACGTTTTATGTGTAAAAAATACCCTCAGGGACTAAATTGAAAGGACTGAATTGAAAAAAAACTTAAAGGTTTAAGGTGAAAGGATAGTTTTTCCTTTAAAGTTTCTAATAGTAAATAAACGAAAATTTTCCATCGTAAGGTGCACAGTAACTGCATTATTAGAAATGTCGTTTTCATAAATAGTAAATTGAATATTTTATTAGCGCATAGTGTCAAATAGTACCCTTGACTTTTGCTAGGCCCTTCCATTTCACTTCTAAACTCACACCTTCAACTTCTCTTCTTCCCTCCTTAAGTTTCTCTTGCTCCGACGCTAGGCTTCTGAGATTTTGGGCCTTTCCGTTTTTGCTTAGGTAAGGATACTATGCCCTTTCTATGTCTTTCAAATTTTAGAAGTTATTTTCTTAAGTATGCTCTGTGGTTGCGGCTTTGGCCGATCTTCCACATCAGAAAAACTGTCGTTAGCTGTTATTTTGATTCTCTGATTACCGAAATAGAATATAATCTGTGGAGAATACATGTCTAGGAAAGTTCTGGCTAAGGAAAGACCTGGTTTTTAAGTGTGTCCAGTGTGACCCTCCACTCTTTCCTGGGAACTTACCTGGTGTACTCTTTTACAGATTGTATTCTGTATTTCCGGTATGAATAGTACCCGTATGTATGAATAGTGACCGTATGAATAGTACCGTATGTATGAATAGTGACCGTATGAATAGTACCTGTACGTATGAACAGTATCTGTACGAAAATGATCTTAACGTACTTTCTGTAATCTTTCATGAAAATCTCTGTAGCGGAACACTGAAATTCACCTGCGTACTCTTGTCCGTAACGATTTAGAGAAGTGATACTCGTACGGAATCCAGGTGAGTGAAACGACCCTGTTTTAATAGAGTTTTAGCGTTACTGGTGATAAAAAGTATGTCGTAGGACACTCCCAAGATTCATAGAGGGAAATTGGATTCAGAATGACGAATATAATGAGATAACTAATCCAGAAGTATGGATAAGACAAAGCAAGTATCTCATGATGATATGAAATTTGAATCATATAGTTATATACTATACCTGTTATATGGATGAGTATTATATTGTGCTTCTGATTATGATATGAACTGTTGTACTATTGATTGTGATTGAGCGGTACAGTACCCCCTCTCACGGCAAGGCGGAAAACCCGGGTTAAAGGGTGTCTTGACCAATGAGTGTGGAGACAACGATTCCCTCAGTAGGGATATAGCCCGGATTGGTGATAAATCCGTGAGGCGCCCTAGCTAAGAGGATGAGGTTGTGCGTCATGGCGGAAAAATACAAAATTGGTGAGCCGGCCTGTGTGCGCTCTCCGGGATATATTGCCATTGACGAGTACTAGTATCGTTTGTTGAATTGGATGAATTTTTCTTGTATGTAATTTCTAACTATGTCTATTGGTTGAGCTTGAGCCTTCGGATATGCTTGCATGACTGGTGATGTATTTGAATTTTATTAACGCAAGGCCGATTTGCTCACTGAGTTTAAAAGCTCACACTGTTTGTACAAACTTTTTGTTCAGATCAGGTTGCCGCCGAAGTACATCCGCTAGAGGAGTAGATCACGTTGGACCTTCCCGCTGTCGGATAGGCCCTTCTTTTGTTATACAGTATGTTGCTCTGTAACCGTCTAGGACATCTAGGTCAGGGGTTTGGTATTTGGCTTGTATTTCAGTATGATAATGTATTTCGTACTGAGGATCTATTATTTTTAATTAAGAAAATCTGATGTATTTTCTTTGCATTTATTAAGGAATGGTATTTTGAGAATATAGAGATAATGACTAACGATTTTACTTGTGGGAAGAAGTTATCGAAAGGCTTACAGTGATGGGATATTCATCATTGTGCCGGTCATGTGCCTAGAAAATGGGTCGTGACAGTGAGTGAAGCGGTGTAAATTAAAGCGACTTTAACAACAGCGCACCCTAAGAAACTCCACAATATAATTTTGATCAAAACATAGAAAAAACCAAATTACGTAAAGATGATTCCCTTGTTTCCACAACTACATATATCGGTTTCAGATCTTCAAAATATCAAACCATGCTCAACAATATGTAAACACTATGGCGCAGCAGAAACTGCTGGTGGAAGATTCAATGGGAAAATCTGTAGAGCTTGACAGCAACACAAAAGAACACAGTAATTAACCTTGAGAGCTTCTCTCACTCACGGATGACGCATTAACGAACCCCAGTTTGCTAATTAAAATGCCAGCATTCACACATTCAGTGTTGTTTGTGTGTGAGAGAGAAAATGGCAGTGGTGGGAGCTGAGGAAGAGAGCATCTGCATGGGGAAGCACTGTACCCAGAAGAAGTCAGGAGGATGGAAGTTCATGCCTTATATTCTAGGTCTCTCTCTCTTTCTATACATCTCTTAGTTTTAATTTCTTCCTTCTCCGTATGTATATATTTAAAACAATAATATATATATATATATATATATATATATGCAGGAAATTAGACGTTTGAGAGATTAGGAGTACCTGGGTTATTTCTGCTAATGTAATGAGCCTATGTTATGGAGTCCCCAACTTTGGACCTCTGATTGGAGCCTTCGTCTCACATGCTTATGTGGGTCGCTTCAGGACCATAGCTTTTGCTTCCTTGCCTTCTCTTCATAGACAATGTGTCTTCTCATTTTTTTTTCCTTTAATAGTGACTATCTAATTCAAAACAAACAGCCACGATTTGTGAACTTTCGTTTTGTGGCTCGGAGGGATCGATGTAAGGAAGGTTTGGAGGTTCAATATGGTGATGGTGATGAGGCTATTAGCGATGTGTAAAGTTGAGAATATGAAATGAGAGATATGCTCTGTTTTTTCTTTCTTCTCTGAGTGCATTAGCATCAACCCTCTGAATTACTCAACACCCAAAATCAAAATCAACCATAACTGTAGGAAGTATATAGATAGACAGTGACAGATTGAGCCAAATCCTTTGAAATTTGAACGCAGAATATGTGATCATTTTCTCCCCTGTTCGGATTAGGATTTATGAACAGTCCTTTGTTCTGATACCTTTAATATTTGTTTAAAATATATGGAAGCTTACAAAGTCGATGTCAGAGGGTAAAATAAACCGCTAGAGGAAGGGCTTGAACCTTCGACCTTGTGGTTAACAGCCACACGCTCTAACCAACTGAGCTACTCCAGCTCGTTCTGATATGCTTGACGTTATCATATTTAAAATATAAGGAGAAAATTAAAAAAATTAAAAGCTAGGATGCTGTGATCATTACAGAGTAGGAGGTAAACACCACATGCTCTAACCAACTGAGCCACTCCAGCTCAATCAATTAGGCTATCACGTTATCACTGATCATATTAGAAATGATCATTGCAGAGCAGGAGGTTTTGATACGTAAGAGAAAAAGAGAAATTGAAAATTGTTAGATTTGATTTGATGATTTTTATTTATCTAATATATTTTTTTTATTTTTATAAAATAAAAATTTTTGCAGTTATTAATTAATTTAATGGTATTTATAAATATAATAATTAATATAAAATAATAATTATAAATTTTTAATTTATTTTTTAAAAAATATTAAAATAAATAAATAAATGAGAGTTATAGAATCAAAATCTGCCAGCTCTAGTTTCTTCCTATACATAAAAACTTCTTATATATGGGAAGAAGGCTTCACGCCTTTGATTGTTGCCTAGTTCTAATCCCTCAAAACTACCAGAACCTAGGATGTTGTGTAGTGTTTGTTATATTGCCAAAAACTGCTTCTGTTTTATACACGTCCCCTAGTATCAACTAATGCCTAAAACCTCATTTTGGTCCCTTCCATATGCTTCTTTCTCAATTTGGTTCCTTACAAGTTTTTATTCTTAAACTAGTCTTCACATATGCTTATTTTCTCAATTTGATCCCTTACGAATTTTTCATTCTTAATTTGGCCCAGCATAGATGCCATTTTTCTGAATTTGGTCCCTTACATATTTTTGTTTTTAATTTGGTTCATCACAAATCTAAATGTTCTCGATTTTGTCTCTCTGTGCAATTGTTGTGAAATTATTTGACAGATGTATTGATTTGGCTATTAATTTATTGACTTGGATCATTAAGTGTCATGTACTTTTTAAAATCAATTTCTTTCTTCGTTGGACTTTTGAACATAAATTAAAATAATAAAAAGAAAATAGGCATATATGATGAACTAAATTGAGAATAAAAATATGTAAAAGATCAAATTATAAATAAAAATCTATGAAGGACGAAATTGAAAATATTTGGATTTGTGAGGAAAAATTTTGAGAATAAAAATTTGTGAGGGACCAAATGAAAAAAGAACATATGTAAAGGACTAAAATAAAGTTTTAGCCACCAAAAAATACATTTGTTGGTTTCTCTGAACATCTTTGACAGCGAAACGCAAGAAATTAGAATTAAAAAATGTTCGTGGAACGACTGAGAGAAAATTAAAAATTCTTATTCATTAACCATAGTTTTGGGACTCGGACTGAATCGGTGCATTGACTCGGTGACCTAGGGTTGGGACCGATCCAAGTCATGCTTTTTCGGACCGGATGCAAGTGACTAGGTTAACATTCGATTGACCCAGGTGTACCCGGATCTCTCTCCAATTTTTTTTTTTAAAAATAACTTATTGCTTATCATCTTTTTTTTTTTGAAACAGTCTTTTAATTTCTGAAACTAGTCCAATTAATTTTGTAACTGACATATTCTCATATGTTCAGATTGACACACAAAAATTAAATTAAAATTATTTTCATAAAAAATAAAACTAGACCAGGTCGACAAATATAAAAGCCTTTTATAACACAATTTTCACAACAAAAGTTTCATGATTTAAATCATTAAATCTGAGTGAGAAATTCAAATATGTATTCTTGAGAAAAACTGAGATTCTACATCTTAGTCATATTATTATGTTTAGATAATATTATTTATGACTTTATAAATTATTATGAATATTTATAACTTTATGTGCGAATTATTATGGATGTTTATGACTTTAAAGTTTGAAATTTGCATATAAATTATTTATTTTACTTATTTTTTAATTTATTTGTAAAGATATATAAGCATATATATAATTTTTAATGTTTTGAATTTATTTATTCATATTAGCAATTGACCTAGTAACTTGATAGTTGAATCAATAGTCTAATAATTCAAAAGTCAACACGGGTCAATCATCGGGCCGGTTCTAAAAATTTTATAATTAACAAATATGTTCAAGCAGTACACCCTAATTAATTTCCCAAAAAAATGCCAAAAATAGGAAAATTACTAAAAAGACATGAAAACAATCGAATTTGGAGGCCAAGCTGGGCCTAATTGGGTTTCATCTACTGGTCCAGGCGTCGTCGGGCTCTGAGTAAGTTTTTCGTAAACATATTGTAAGTCCCAAAATTACACGAGAGTTATAATTTGAAAAGTAAGATCTTTCAAACGACACGTAAAATTATAATTATACTTGAGCTATAAACATATTTGTAGTGACTTATAGATTCTTTTAAATGATATGTGAGCTTTTTTATATGACACATCAAATATTTAAACGTTAATTTGAGATAAAAAAGATAAAAAAATATTATTTTGATTAAAATTAAAATTTAGTCAAATGTTCGGAATAAAATTAAAACAAAAATCAATTAATATGACATGTTAATAGTAAATATGTCACATGAAAAAATTCACGTCAACATTTTTTGTCAATTATGTTAATAATGTTAGTTTTAAAAATAAAATTAAAACAAAAAAAAATTAGACAAAATCAGCAAAAAAAATTGTTAGGAGTAAAATTAAAATTTAAGGTAAATATTAAGACGAAAAAGATACTTTCGATTATTAATTTAAGGTGTGGACAAATTCATACTAAATATGTGAATGGTTCATACAAAAAGGACTATGAGCAAAAAATAATTCGCTTTTGGCTGCGTTTTTCCTACGTCAATACATGTAATACAAGAGTATCACGCTTTTGCTTCTTCAGAGCATCAAAACGGCAAGTCTTGTTGCGTTTAGACAGTTTGTGATTCGATGATTCCAGCTTGCTTCATTTTGGCGATTCATAGCCATTTATCTACGATTTACTAATCATCTATGGGCTGAAGAAACTTAGGTTTTAAGTAAACCAAGGTTTATGTATTAACAAGTTTGAATTGTTTCATGACAAATTAAAGTTTGGATAGAATCATTTTTACAAAATCTTAATTTGAAACTTTAAACTAAACATCATTTAATTACTATAAAACTTTAGTTTTAAAACTTCTCACTTAATTTTCCAAACATTCACTGTATTATTCTTCCACTGACTCGTATCGAGTCAAATTATTTGAATTGCAAATCGTGCAATTTCTACAACTCCACGTTATATATAGAAACCAAGCCTCACTCAAATGTATGTATTCTTTGAACATTATATACATTTATTCCAACAACAAATCAACAGTTTCTCTGATGACGTCATCCATAATAGCATCTCCTATCTCCTTATGAATCTCCCCATTTACTTTCTCACACTTTCTCCACTCTTCTGATGCAATGAAGGATTCTGTTGTATGCAACAAGTGGGTATTCTTTTTCACTTCTCCGTATCGTTCTTCCATCAGGTAAAAATGCTCATGTATGATATTTTCAAGGTCTTCAAGCTCTGAAACTGATTTAACTGAAGGACTTTTACCTCCATTTTCTCCGGCTTTTTCTTCACAGCCAAACAGTAGCTGCTTCCTCTTCTGCAAGATCCTTTTCTTTCTTTGGTGAAGAAAAGTTTTCTTAACCATCTGTTGTTTGTCGTTTCTTAGATGTGCCATTTTGACAGTGTCTGAGGTCATTTGTAACTTCCTTAGATAGCCTGAGAACATGGGGTCTCCAACAGATTTCTGGGACAAATTGGAAATAGAAGTTATTGCAACTCGTCAAATTTTGGAATGAGATATGGTTTTGTTACAATAAAGTGAAGTTAATTTGTTGTTAGTTCTTCAATAAAAAGAGACTAAAATGCCAAAAAAAAAAATCCCTTAATTTAAGGAGGTTGTACAATTCATCTACTGAACTTTATTGGTAATAAACCATCTCTGAAGTTTTAATTTTGTGCAATATAATCCCTTATTGACTTCATCCAAAATTTTAATGTCATTTGTCCATGTAGGCTAAATAAGTCAATTTGGTTATGCAACACAAAATTGGAACTTTAAATGTTTATTGCTAACTTTTAAAATTGAAAAGGTAAATAACATAATTTCTGAAGTTTAGAGATGTTCTTTGCATTTTAGCCATAAAAATATAACTTGGAAAAACTTGTTTAAAAGAGTCATTCATTTGTAATGCTAAACTGTATAAAATGATAGCATGTTATATTATTATTATTATTGTTTTTTGAGTAAATTATTAATTTAGTCCTTGAAAGATTATAATTTTTTTAATTTAGTCCTTGTAAGTATCTCAATTCAATTCTTAAAAGATTGTGTTTGTCTCAATTTAATCATTTTTGTAGTTAAATTACAAACATAAAAAAAGATCAAATTGAAATAAGTATAATTTTTTAAAAATTAAATTAAAATATTTAATCTTTCGAAAGCTAAGTCAGAGACAATTGTAACTTTTTTACGGCATAATTGGTAATTTACTCTTCTTTTTCAATAACCAACCAAACAGCAAACATCTTAAAAACTGCATCGAAGTTTTGTGAATTTATAATTCTCGCCGTGCTAGATAAAAGATCTCTTACCTCTATACTTCCGAATTCAGGAACCTTGAATGTCTGAAACATGTTCATAAGAGTTGGCCCCTGATTTTCATAAGACATGAACTTGTCTTCAACCTCTTTAACATAACTGAAACGATCATTCTTGTGCTCTGCATCATCCCAGTGTGAGACCTCCTCGTGATCATCACATGTGAGAATAACGAACTTGTAAAGCATTGATCTTAAGATCCCTTTGGCTTGTAACAGTCTTCTTCTCATCTTACATAAATCCCATTTGATAGACCGCTGTAGATTCTTCTCTGAACAAAAGTGATCATGAAAGTTGACAGTAGTTTCAGAGCTGAAGTTCTTGAACATGTAGCTTCTTTCTGAGAGGTAGTCATGCAGTGAAAATGGCTCTTGGTGGTGTTGAAGATGCTCTTTTAGCTGTTTTGCAGGTTCTGGCTCTGAAGCTTTCATGTTTGAAAGGGCTTGAAAGATGTGAAAGAAAATGAGACTGTTTGAGATATTTGAAGATGAGAGTGATAATAGAACGTACACGTCCGTCTTGTGATTTGCGAAGAACAAGAATTAAGAGTAAATTATTGATTTAGTCCTTGAAATATTTTTATTTTTTCAATTTGGTCTATAAAAGACCAAGTGTTTCAATTTACTCCCTAAAGGTCAATTTAGACTCCAAAACACAATTTTGGGTACAAAAGCATTTTGTTTCTGCCAGGTCTTTTTCGTTATTAATTAAATCAGAAAGTTTACTATTGAGTGACTTGAATTATATAATGATCCAAATTATGACTTGACCTAATTTTTTGGAAGCGTGATCTAAAAGGAGAAAAACTTGGAGGATTGTGAGACGAGCAGGGGAGTGCTAGTAGGTACCGCGACCCATTTTATTATATGAGTAGTTATGTAAATTTCTGATTGTGTATTTTGGTTTTTATCATGTAATTTGTATAGTTTTTTGCCAATGAACATCAAGAAATTTTCTCTACCCGTGGATGTAGGTTACCTTGACTGAATCACATTAAATTTGTTTGTCCTATGTTTTTTACACTATTTATCTTCTCTGATTTTGCAATAATTCTATAACATCTACTATTGCTAAATCTCAAAATTTTCGTTGCTAAAAGTGTATTTGACAAAAAGATGAATTGAATTAAAATAAACACAATCTCTTAAGAATTAAATTGAGGAACTTAAACTTTAAAGGACTAAATTGAAATAAATAACTTTTTAGAGAGTAAATTAATAATTCACTCTATAATTAAAGCAATGGGGTTAGTGGTGGAGTGGGGAAGAGACATTATATTGATGCAGAGAGGAAAGAGAGTATGATTGACTGAGGAAACAGAAAGCAAGGTGGTAATTGAGTAGTGGCTCCAACATGTTTCATGTATTCAATCTCCCCAGTGTTGCTTTAATTCCTTCCTATCCTTCCCGTTTATGAGCTCCACTTTTTCTTTTAAAATGTTTTGCTTTTAGAATTTTTTTTAATATAATTATGAAACTATAATAATTTTTTTTGGTGAGATTTAACTAAATTATATTTGATACTTCTTTTATTTTAAATATATCACAATTATCTTCTTTGATGTTTTGGATTTTTCAAATGTATCCCCTCAACTAATAGAATTTCAAGCGAGCGCAAAGGAAAGAGCTTCAAAGTGATGCCTTAAGGATAGAGCTTCAAATGTATCCTCTCAACCGATATAATTTCTGGGTTTCAAATTAACAATCATTACTATTACGACCTAACGGTGACCTTTTTTTTTTTTTAATGTATTTTCATTAAAGATAATCATACCCTATTACTATCAAGCATTAAACGTGAACGCTTCTCTGAGTGAGAATTGAGTTTATTATTTTGTTAGAGTCTAACCCCTTTCACTAGACTCAGTCACTGTTGATACCCATTATATATATATATATATATATATTGCATATACTCTACTCTAATTTATTTTTAATAAAATAAATTATTTTTTTAAAATATAAAAATGCAAATTTATTCTTAATAATATGACAATAAAAAACAATTAAATTGATGTAAAGCCCTAACATTAAATTATAGTTTTATTCTTAATATAACAACATTTAATTTTTTATAAAAAAATGATTATTGAAAGAAAAACATGGGACAAAGAAAATTAATTTTAATAATAAATTACATGAAAGGACAGAGTAATATTTGAAAAAAAATATTTAATTATAATTTAGTTAAATCTCAGAAAAATTCAGCATAATTAACCCTTTTAGTGCAACTAAATTATTTTAAAGAATTTGTCAGCATACCACATTTTTATTAAAAAGCTTAATAATAAATCTCTAAAACACTCAAATTAAGTCTCATTTTGTATTTGGTTTGTAGACCCCATAATGTTCTGTCATGTCCTTTATTTTCTTTTCCTGGTTTGCAAAGAACTAAAGCCATATAATTTTATTGCTTCGGCTATATAATAGAGATTCAGGTACATTGATTTCTGATTTTTTTTTAATTTATTAAGAGAGCTATTAGCCTTCAAAAGTGAGCAAAGTGAATTATTTTAAAATAGAAAAAGAGAAGGGAACATTCCAACTCCTTTATCATTTAATTTATTACTATCTCATTGGCAAGTAATTATTATTTGGAAAAAGAAAGTTGTTGGAAGCATCGTTGGGTCTGTACAATGAACAATAAACTGACACGAACAAATAGTTCAATTCAATTTCTTTTCTACTTGAAGTTCTAAGAAAATTGTGGTTACTTCTACGTTATTAGTTACTAAATCTTGCATATTTTAATGTAATAGTTAGAGTAAATTACTAATTTAATTTATAAAAAATTGTAATTGTCTCAATTCAATTTTTAAAATATGAAATGTCTTAATATATTGTCTAAAAAAATTATTTTAGTTTCAATTTGGTCGTTTCATTATTGCAAAAATATATTACAATTGAATTTTAATTTTTTTGTTTTCAAATTAATTTTAACAAACTGAAAGATAAAATTGAAACAAATGTAATTTTTAATAACTAAATAAAACATTTAATTTTTTTAGCACCAAAATGAGACTATTGAAATATTTGACAAACCAATTCAATAATTTACTCTAATGCTTAATAAATCTGTCAATTTTCAAGGCTATTGACATATTCAGGAGCTTGAGAGAAGCGACATTCTTGCTTAGGATCATATGACAATAAATTATTAATTTAGTATCTAAAAAATTATAATTATTTTAATTTAATATTTAAAATATTATATTTGTTTAAAGTTAGTTCTTCTATTTGTCAAAAATTTAAAATGACTTTTAGTGACAGTTAATTTTATATTTTAGCAATGAAAAATAGTAAATTAATATAAATGTAATCTTTAAAAAAATTAAATTAATACCATTATGCACTTTCATGGATTAGATAAATTTACCAAGGTTTATAAAATCGGACTGGTTATTGAACTGGTTAAAGCATCAGTTCAAGGGTCAATAATCAGACTGTAGTCGAACTAGTGGTACTTAAAATATTAAAATATATAATTAGTATATATGTTACAAATATTAAAGTATATAGTATATAATATATAATATTAAAATGTTCTAAACATGTTACAAATATATATTTTTACCAATCCTAAATCTTCTTTTAATAGCTAAAATTTTTAAAGATTTCTTAAAAATACATAATAATATTTGGTAAAAATTTCAAAAAAATCAAAAATTCAAAAAACAAAATTTGAACAAGTTGAACCGACCGGTTTTACTAATTCAACCAATTTTCTATCGGTTTAAACACTTACCAATTTACTGGTCTAAACCAAACTAGTTCCCTAACCAATTCACCAACTAGTTCAGTCTGATTCTTTGAACAACGAAACTTACTGTTCATCTTATATTGATTCAGCAATTATTATACACTATACATGATTTAAAATATTACATAAAAATTGTAATAATTTTTTTTTGTCAATTCTTAATATTCTTCTGCATATGGCATTTAAAGATGAAGCATAATGATTCAATAGAGCTGTTTAACGGTACACTAATTTGGCATGCTTGACCCTCATGCTCACTTTGTATTCATTTCTTTTCCACTTTCCCACGTTTCTTGGTGAGTGCTTTTCATAATCAATAAAATAAAGACACTATTAATCATTTAATTCTAAAAAAAAATGAGTTAGTTGCTTAATCTCCAAATATTTAATTTTATAAAATTTAGTTTTTAATGTTATAATTAAATTCATTAAATATCGTTATTGAGTTGCTCTTCTAAAACTTAATAGATATATAATATTTTTTGTTAGAGATTAATTCATTTGGGACTTGAATTTTATGAACTAAATAATAAGAGTATATATTTTAACACTACAAAAAAAATCGTTATTTAACAATGGTTATAACAATAGTTAATTGATTAAAAACCGTGACTAACATAATGTTGTCACGGTTTGGATCAATTTGTACATTTAGTTATTTACTCAT
The DNA here is from genome assembly GCA_037074585.1 of Biancaea sappan. Classification (NCBI taxonomy): domain Eukaryota; kingdom Viridiplantae; phylum Streptophyta; class Magnoliopsida; order Fabales; family Fabaceae; genus Biancaea; species Biancaea sappan. The sequence continues at coordinate 10,174,013 of CM073493.1, read as the reverse complement.
AAGTTAACTAATATACATATTAGCAAGATCTCCTTCGTTGCTTTAAACCTCTTCAAATCTATTTGAACATATATGAAATAATTTAATTACTTTTATTGTCATGTTACAACTTCATATTGTGTAAAATGCTTGATTTGCCAAATAGTAAATTAGATGAGAAGTTTCGGCAACATATATGTTACGGAAGCTTAATGTAATATTTGAAATAAAAGAAATGTTAAATATAATAGAACTAAACTTGAAGAGAAATTAGTGTAGTTTTTCCTACAATATAAAAGGACCTTGTTTTCAAAAATTAGTTTTGTGTGTATGTTGGGGGCATCACCATGTGCTACATACCTTTTAAGGCCTTAATCAAAAAGCGAAAAAAAAATACAATTTTTTTTTATAAAACTTTTCAAAAGGAATTAGGATACCTTTGGAAGTTTTTTAGCTAATGAATAACATGATGGTTAATTAATTAAAGAATATACAGCTATTAATTTTTTTATTAAAAAAACTCATTGCAAATACACAAGAGATAAGTAAACCTTTTTTATTTTGGGCAATACAAAAGATAAGTAAACATTACATAACTGACAAGTTCTTCCACTGACATTGAATACATTGGAATTGAGGACAACGGTTAAGAGAGACATGAACTCTATTATTGTCCATTAATGAATCATTGCTCCAAAAAAAGGTCCTGACATATCTCATCTTCTTTTTGCGGATAATGTCTTTCTATTCGTGGAAGCCACTACCTCCCAAGCTCGCATCATCAGAGACACGTTTATTCATTTTTGTCTGGCATTAGGTTTGAAAATTAATGAATGCAACTCTAAGGCTTTATGTTCTCCTAGTGTTTCTTTAAGTATTAAGTCTAGCATCCAACATATTTCTAATATTGGTTTCACTGACAGATTTGGAAGATATTTAGGTGTTCCTTTATTGCAGGGTACGTTAGAAATGATGGCTTCTTCTTTGTGCTTCAGAAGTTGAAGAAACGTTTGAGTTCTTAGAATGGGAAATTGCTTAATAAAGCAGGGAGAGTCACCCTTGCCAAGTCTGTCCTTATGTCCATTCTTATCTATGGAATGCAGATTTTGTGGATGCCTGAGTGTATCTGTAACAAGATTGACAAACATGTTTAGGGCTTCATGTGGGATAGAAAAGGCAATGGAAGGGACCTTCACCTAGTGAACTGGGATATGGGTGACCAATCCTAAGATGTGGAGGGGGGAGGAGATGAGGCTTCCCTTCTACGCGTAGGAGGTAAGACTTCCCTCCTATGCATAGAAGCCTCCTATGCATAGGAAGAAAGTCAGGAGTCTTTGGATCAGTTTGATCCAACGGTTTTCTTTTATCCAATAATTTTTATTATTTTTGTTTAAAATAAAAATTTTACAAGTATTAACTGATCTAATAATAATTGTAAATACAATAATAAATATAAAATGATAATTATGAATTTTTTAACTTACTTTTTAAAAAAATATTAAAAAAATATATGAATGAGAGTCATTAGATCATGATCTAAATACTCTCTTTCCTTTCTAAGCATAAGAGGCTCCTATGCATAGGAGGAAAGCCTCACCCAATATAGGGTGGGCTAGGCATCAAAGCTCCTAGGAAGTCAAATATTTCTCTATTAAGGAAAGTGGTGGCTAGTATTATGAACAAAGAGAGGAAATTATGGGTGGACATTTTCAAGCATCATTACCTTGGGGATCGCCACTTATTTTAGTGTTCCTCAACTAGTGTTGATTTTTACATTTGGCAGGGCATCATTAAAGCTAGGGTTGAGCATCAACCTGCCCAACCCGCATGTTTGGGTTGGCGAGTTGGTTGGGTCAAAAAATCTCAACCTGCTTATTGGCAGGTTGGGAATTTTCTTATCCAACTTAACCCGCCAACCCGACGATCATATATATATATATATATATTTATATTTTTAGAATTTTTTTTCATTTCTCCTAGGGCTTTCTGAGATGTAATCTCATAGACCATGTCTCTCTCACTGATCTCTCTTCCAGAGTCTTGATTCTTCAATATTCTCCAGTTCTCCTCCAATTCCATCTCTATGAATTGTGAAGGGTTCTGTTGTAAAAATAGCCTTATAAAGGCTTAATATTTCAAAAGAGAAATCTAAAAGTCCCATATTGCTTGGAGCAAGGAGGGAAAGAGAGTTTATATACTAATATGTGTTAGTAGGCTAATAAAAAGCTTGGGAAGAGGTGGGCTCTCGCGCACATAAGCTCACATGGATTCAAGCTACTGAAGTGCAAATCGTCCGATTTGCCCCCCTGCGCGTGCAATGAATCGGACCGGTTTATTTTTTCTCTGGAGAAATAATTTTTTAACTTAATTTATTTTAGCTTACCTGAGCAGAGGCGAATTTTACACTTATGAAAATTAATTGGATTAATGTCAGAAAATTAAGGGCTGGCGGTTTTATGTTTCTTTATTTTAAATATATTTAAAATATTTAAAAACTCCCTATTAAATTTCTGAAACTGCCCATTAATTTCTGAAACCGTCCATTGATTGTCATAACCGAATTTTAATTTTATTAAACATTTTTGTCTGCCTTAGCGACTATAAAAGGAGGACTCCTCCCCCTCATTTCACACACCAACTCAGAAAGCATTCTGATCCTCTCTTCTCTCCCTCTCTCACTTTTTGGGTTACGTCTCTTTATTTTCTGCTGTTCTGTGGCCTAAGAATAATTTCTCAGAGGAATCTGTTTAATCCTGGAGGGAGTTCTGTAGACGCAGTACTCTTGCTGTGGTTGCAGAATAATTTCCTTAAGGACAGTGTCTACTGCAAAGACGCGACTCAGATTACCCCCTTCTGGTTTCCAAACTTTATCCAACATGTTCTACTATAGAAGAGACTTGTTGTCCTTCATCTTTGCTGATTCTTTGTTCTCGTCGTCCTCTACTGTAGCCTATAAAAGAGACTTATCATCTACGGCTTTAGTGATTCTCATCATCCTCTATTGTAGCCTATAGATCAGACTCGTCGTCTTCTCCTATTTGCCTGTTACTGATTCTCGTCATCTTCTACTATCAGCTCTTAGTTGTTGCTTAATCTCGTCATATTCTGCTATAAAATGGTGTGGAGTACTTCTCCAATTTCATCTCTTTCCATGCAGTTGATTCTCCTTTGTGAACCATAAATGGTTTTATGAACCAAAAGCAGAGAAAGAAGAAACAAAAGGCCAAAAAGATCAAATCAAAATTATTCAGAGGAGCATAAGGGCTGGAAAAGAGAGGGAGAATCGAAGAAGAAGAAGAAGAAGAAGAAGAAGAAGAAGAAGAAGAAGAAGAAGAAGAAGAAGGTAGGGGAAATAAAAACCCAACTCACCCGACCCAACCCGCTGGATGACGGGCTAGGTTAGTTCGGGGTTCAACTATCAAAAATACTTAAACCCAACCCGCCCACTTGTGGTCAGTTCAGGTTGATTTTCCCCCTTAACCTGACCCAACTCATGCTTAGCCCCAATTAAAGCTACTATATGCTTAAACATGGGTTTTTGGTATTGGGTGTAGGAAATGCTCAACTTCCTTTACTTTGTATGTAGTAGAAGTTTGAATAACTTATGATGGGGTAATGAAATTGGAAGGAAAAGTTTAAGTATTAGACTAATTTATGTTGTAAAAGATGAGAGATGCAAAAGAGAATTTAAAATTATGTATTAAACTTGGAATGAGCAATGGCTAAAAGTTTTCTTCACTTAGTTTTTTGGCTACAAAGTTATGGTTTTTGGTTTTAGGTTTTATGTTTCAATAGTCATTATTACACAATTTATGCAATCAAAAGATTATATATGGATGGAAATAGTTTAATTTGTACTCAAATGTTCTTTAACTATCTTTAAAGAAAAAGAAGATGATGTTGGAACCCTAACTAATCTAATCTGCTTAATAACGGGCTGGTTTGGTTCGAGTTACTTAATAAAATTTCTTGAACCTAAATCAACATTGTAATATTTATGAATTTCTTGTATGTGTAGAACTGAGCATTGTATGTATATATGGCTAAGCAAGTTCTGAGGGACTAAATTGAAAGAAATGAAAAGTTTTTGGTATACTGCAAATTTTGAAATTTGTTGGTGCTATGATGAATTGTGATGGTTCTTGATAATTTTATAACTATATGATTCATGTATGTGTGGAGGATGTGGAAATTTCATTTTGGTCCCTTATCCTTAAATAAACCCCTCTCCTTTGAAACACTTAGTCATTTTTGCACTATCTTCTTCAATACACTCCTTCCCATCCTCTCCATCTTGATCATAGAAACTCCATCCCTACCAACTTTTGACAACTCTCTCCCTTGCTTCTAGTGAATCCTCCCCTTCCTTTCGAAATGCTAATTGAGGTAGGAACCTCCTCCTTCTTCCTTCTTTTCTCTCATTTTCACATATTCTCAACCCTTAATGTGGGAAGTTTGGGATTTGATAGATCTTGGCTTTGGGATGGCCTAAGAAGGATCCTTAAAACCCCTATGCATTAGGCTTAGTCTAGTTTATTGCAAAATTTAAAGATTAATTTGTGGCTGAAATTTGCATCAAAACTTACAAATTCTAACTAATAGAGAGTTGGGATTTTTGAACATTTGAGATCAATTGATGAAATTTGCCTTGATTATGATATTAGTTGTTTTTTTAATATAAAATTTATGCTTGTTGAAGTATCTATGGTACCTTGGCGCTACATTTATAAAGGTTGGTGAAGTGGGTATGGCTTTAGGAAGGAAGAAGAGAAAATGTCAAAGTGAATAGTCACTTCTAGTGGCTAATGCTCTAGGAAACAAGGTCACCCAAGGCGTTAGCCAACCCGTGGGTTGTGGAATTGGGAGCCAAGGTGCTAGCCACCCTAGTAAGTAAAAAGTGTGGCGCCCTAAACGTGAAATCTAGCACCCAAGGAGCCTAGACTTGTAGGTTCACCAAAAATATCCCCTTTTCTTACCTTTCTTCTATGTCATGTTTCCTTAGGATATTGAGGAGACTTATATCAACAAATTCTCATTCTTGAAGGTAGAAAACTTGATTAGTTTGACGCCAAGGTGAGTAGATGAACTTACCTTGTCACAAATTTTGGAATTTTTTTATACACTTCCGTGATGTTCAAAATTATTCCCTCTTAAATATTAGAAAGGCATGGTATGAAAATGGTACGTGGAACTCTAAATTTGATATGTGAATTTCTTGATTTACATGGAAATACATGAATGGAGATTAAGCCTGAGAATGCTTTGTTTATGCATATTTATATATGCAAGTGTATGTGATTGGGTCATCTATACTCCATGTAGAACTACTTTAGTTGAATATTTTTCTAAGAGTCCCTTAATAACTTGAACTTCAAATAAATGGGTATATTTTGTAATTTCAATGAATATGTATGAAAATTTGCATGCATGTGATGCTTTTTCCTTCCCCCTTTTTATGCCTATATACCTATATATGTACTTATGCTTATGTGGGTTACTTTTGTGACTTGAAATGAGAGATTTGGGTTGCGAATTATAATGAATTGATTATATATGACATGGAATGGATTGGCATGTTCATTTATCATGTTGATTGTATTGATGAATGTGACAAGAGGAAGAAGGCATGGGTCTGAATCCTATGGGGTAAAGTCAATAAAGGAGGAAATATACACATATTGATCAACAATGGCTATCGTGATGCCTACGGGCTGATAATGTAGCCTTCAGGTGGGTATGGAGTCAATAAGAGTAGACATATGAATTGGAGAGATAAAAGGGGGATGTGGCTGAGGCTATGAGTAACGAACACAGTAATATGGACGATCCTGAAAAATGTCAAGGAAATGCACCATTAAAAGTTTAACACACCATGTGTGATGATGATATTATATATCTTATCCTCATGTATGCCTCATTTTACTACTTTTATGAAACTATAATTTTAAATGATGTACTTGCTTTTATTTGATAAGTAATATAGTAGATTCATTTTCTCACTGAGCTTTTGAAGCTCACCTGTTTCTTTGACATGTTATAGATTAGTGGTGAAGCCAGGTTCCCACTAGCTATGAGTGGCACGTCTTAGGTGAGAGCTCTTCATATTGATTCATGAGGACTTGTATGTTTTATTACTTAAGAATTGATGTTTGAACTCTAGATGTTGCTCTTTGAACCACAGGTAGGATCCTTAGTCTGTTAGGATTTAGGATATATTAGTGTAAATTTGGGTTCTTGATAGCTAGGTGTATGTTACAGGTTAGTGGTAAATTTGGGTTCTCAATAGCTTTGAATGGCATGACTTAGCTGAGAGCTCCTCATAATTTATTCATGAGGACTTATATGTGTTATTGCTTAAGAATTGATGTTTGAACTATGTCGCTCCTTGAACCACAAGTATGATCCTCAGTATGTTAAGATAGACTAGTGTAATACCCATGAAAAATAAAATATAAATGCGTGTTTTCAAACTACTGTTACTATTTACGTATATGGTACTGTTCATTTATACAATCAAAATGTCAAATACTAGATGTGGTTTGGTCATAAGAGAAAACTAGAAAGAAGTTTGTAGGAGAAAATGACGTTTTATGTGTAAAAATACCCTCAGGGACTAAATTGAAAGGACTGAATTGAAAAGAAACTTAAAGGTTTAAGGTGAAAGGATAGTTTTCCCTTTAAAGTTCCATCTAAGGTGCACAGTAACTGCATTATTAGAAATGTCATTTTCATGAATAGTAAATTGAATATTTTATTAGCGCATAGTGTCAAATAGTACCCTTGACTTTTACTATAAATAGGCCCTTCCATTTCACTTCTAAACTCACACCTTCAACTTTTCTTCTTTCCTCCTTAAGTTTCTCTTGCTCCGACGCTAGGCTTCTGAGATTTTGGGCCTTTCCGTTTTTGCTTAGGTAAGGATACTATGCCCTTTCTATGTCTTTCAAATTTTAGAAGTTATTTTCTTAAGTATGCTCTGTGGTTGCGGCTTTGGCCGATCTTCCACATCAGAAAAACTGTCGTTAGCTGTTATTTTGATTCTCTGATTATCGAAATAGAATATAATCTGTGGAGAATACATGTCTAGGAAATTTCTGGCTAAGGAAAGACCAGGTTTTTAAGTGTGTACAGTGTGACCCTCCACTCTTTCCTGGGAACTTACCTGGTGTACTTTTTTACAGATTGTATTATGTATTTCCGGTATAAATAGTACCCGTGCGTATGAATAGTGACCGTATGAATAGTACCCGTACGTATGAACAGTATCTGTACGAAAACGATCTTAACGTATTTTCTGTAATCTTTCATGAAAATCTCTGTAGCGGAACACTGAAATTCACCTGCGTACTCTTGTCCGTAACGATTTAGAGAAGTGATACTCGTACGGAATCCAGGTGAGTGAAACGACCCTGTTTTAATAGAGTTTTAGCATTACTGGTGATAAAAAGTATGTCGTAGGACACTCCCAAGATTCATAGGGGGAAATTGGATTCAGAATGACGAATATAATGAGATAATTAATCCAGAAGTATGGATAAGACAAAGCAAGTATCTCATGATGATATGAAATTTGAATCATATAGTTATATACTATACCTGTTATATGGATGAGTATTATATTGTACTTCTGATTATGATATGAACTGTTGTACTATTGATTGTGATTGAGCGGTACAGTACCCCCTCTCACGGCAAGGCGGAAAACCCGGGTTAAAGGGTGTCTTGACCAATGAGTGTGGAGACAACGATTCCCTCAATAGGGATATAGCCCGGATTGGTGATAAATCCGTGAGGCACCCTAGCTAAGAGGATGAGGTTGTGCGTCATGGCGAAAAAATACAAAATTGGTGAGCCGGCCTGTGTGCGCTCTCCGGGATATATTGCCATTGACGAGTACTAGTATCGTTTGTTGAATTGGATGAAATTTTCTTGTATGTAATTTTTAACTATGTCTATTGGTTGAGCTTGAGCCTTCGGATATGCTTGCATGACTGGTGATGTATTTGAATTTTATTAACGCGAGGCCGATTTGCTCAATGAGTTTAAAAGCTCACACTCTCTGTACAAACTTTTTGTTCAGATCAGGTTACCACCGAAGTACATCCGCTAGAGGAGTAGATCACGTTGGACCTTCCCGCTGTCGGGTAGGCCCTTCTTTTGTTATACAGTATGTTGCTCTGTAACCGTCTAGGACATCTAGGCAGGGGTTTGGTATTTGGCTTGTATTTCAGTATGATAATGTATTTTGTACTGAGGATCTATTATTTTTAATTAAGAAAATCTGATGTATTTTCTTTGTATTTATTAAGGAATGGTATTTTGAGAATATAGAGATAATGACTAACAATTTTACTTGTGGGAAGAATTTATCGAAAGGCTTACAGTGATGGGATATTCATCATTGTGCCGGTCATGTGCCTAGAAAATGGGTCGTGACAAAGTTGGTATCAGAGCATAGGTTGTTAGGTCTCCTAGTGATTACAGAGCAAGGTGTCTTTAGTGGGCCTTCCCCTATTGTCGTGACTGCAGCACGACCATAGGATGAAGATCCACCAAAATCCCTGTAGAGATTAAAATCCATTTCTTTCGTGTCTTTACTTGAAGCATAATAGTGACGATATATATTATTCTTAATTGTAGAATAAGTTTAGATGGCACCAAGAAAATCAAACGCTTCTGGAATCCGCACAAGATCTGGCAGGGCCTTGGTCCCTCCAGCTGCTCAGTCAGCAAATGCAAGACTGCAGATGCCTAACCGTGCAGAAGATAACCATGCACAAAATAGAGAAATATCCACTGAAAACCCTAGAAGAAATGCTGGAGAACCATCACAAATCGACGCGACTGTAGTGATGGAAGCATTAGCTGCAATGCAGAACGAGATGAATGGGCTAAAGGAACTTCTGATGGGACAATCATCTGAAGATGGCTCACAGGCATCAGTACATGCTGTAAAAGTACAAGAGACAGACCAGATGCCACCTCCACCCCCTCCTCAGGATTGGGTAGGGACAGAGGTCAAGATTTCAGAATTTATGAAGCTGAATCCGCCAACCTTTGCAGGAGATGTTAATGAAGACCCACAACATTTTCTAGATGACTGTGAGAAAATCCTTGACACGTTAGAATGTCCTGAACCTCGAAAAGTAACCCTTGTTACCTTTCAGTTAAGAGGTAAGGCCGACCGCTGGTGGCGAACATGGAAGAAGGGCATGGCCAGAAATGCCCCACCCATTAAATGGAATGACTTTAAAAGAATTTTTCGAGAACAATTTATTCCGGAGAGTATACGAGAAGCAAAGATGAATGAGTTTGAGGCACTCCGGCAAGGATCACGAACCGTCGATGAATACGACAATCTGTTTATAGAGTTGTCTGAATATGCTACTCACATGGTCCTAACTGAGAAAGAAAAGATCCGACGGTTTATTAAAGGCCTTCGAGAGTCTTTATTTGACAGGGTGGGATCGAAAATACGAGATTTTTCATTTTACACAGAAGCCGTCGACATCGCCCGTATGATGGAAGAAAGAGATATGTAAAAAGAAAAATGGAATAACAAAAGAAAGAGGAAACAAGATGAGAAATCACGCTACCACGGAGAGAGTTCTTGTAATACCCGTTAATTTCGGAATATAACTCGCTTAAGAGTATTTTAGAATTTTACAACGTTACTTTAGTTATTTATTTTGGTCATATTTAATTTTCATATTTAATTGTTCTCTTTGAATATTATTTATGAAAATTGAGTTAAATGACTGGACTAAATATTTGCACAATGTGAGATATATTCTAAGAATGGTGAAATTCATGGAAAAGTGGTTTCAGAATGGTCAATTAGTCCATTTATTGTAAATTGACTGGATGGGTTTGGATGTTGGGTTATGGATACCCATGGGTTATTGAATAACCCATTAGAAATATTTAATATAAAGTTTCAATAGTACCCCCTCATTTTTTTCTCACGCAACCTAAGCCTGAGGAAGTTTTCTCTCCTTTCTTCATTCTCTTCTCAAATCCTTTCCTTGATGTTTAGAAGTTCGATTATTTGTTCGGTTCAAAAGCTTTGTAAGGATCAAAGGTAAGCTTTAATCTCATTATTTTCCTTAAATTTCAGTTTATGTAGAAGATCAGAGGAGGTTTTGTTCTTGAATATTTTGATGATAATTCATGAATCTCAGTTGTTTTAGAAGTTATATTTGAGTTATAATCGGTTAAAAGAGTTGAAATTCTGGTTTTGAAACAAGAAAGGAAAGGATGAATTTTTGATAGATTTTTCTGCAAAAAATTTGAGTTACTGTAGCGACCAGAGATTTCGGAAAAATTCTGAAAAATTTTCTTTCGAGTACTGTAGCAGTTACTGTAGTGTCGGCAGTCAACGGTACTGTAGCAGTCAATGTTACTGTAGAGAACCGGCACTGTAGCAACCGTTACTGTAGCAAACCGTTACTGTAGCAATCAGAAAATTTTACGTATTTTCGTGATTTTGTTTCCTTGTAATATATTTTACTAGGAAATTTTCCTACACAAATTCTAGTGTGGAACAAGGTAAACTTGGACAAACATCAAGGTGAGTGAATAACCTTGCTCAGCTAATTTGATATTACTAGTCAAAGTACAATATAAGTCCCATTTACAATATTATTTGGATAATAAGCAATCAATTTTCATATGGGAGTATATGAAGATCGGTAAAAATAAGAGTATGTAGAAATTATTTTATTTCATGACAATTGTACTATGTGATAAATTCTCACTATCTTATTAATGAGTAAAGATCTACGGGATCTAATACACGAGTTTGAAAGGGTTAAAGTCCCATACTACTCAGTGTATATCTAAGAAACCTATACACGAGTTGAAAGGGTTAAAGTCCCATACTACTCGGTGTATATCTAAGAAATCTTATACACGAGTTTGAAAGGGTTAAAGTCCCATACTACTCAGTGCTTATCTATGAAACCTATACATGAGTTGAAAGGGTTAGAGTCTCATACTACTCGGTGTATACATATGAGATCTTATTCATGAGTTTGAAAGGGTTAGAGTCCCATACTACTCGGTGTATATCTATGAAATCTTACTCATGAGTTTGAAAGGGTTAGAGTCCCATACTACTCGATGTATAAGACAATTAATTATATGAGTAAATGTGGTATTTGTACTTTTGATATTTTATATAGTACAGTTATTTACTTACTGAGTTTTTAAATAAACTCACACTCCCTATGATTATTTTTTTCAGATACAGAAAACAAAGAACAAGAGTATCCGTTTGAAGATTAGAAGCCCCTTGGGATTATTCTCTATTTCTGTCTGGTGGGATACCAGTACTTATTAATGTGGATACTAGAAACGCTCTGTACTTTCTATAGGTCTCCTAGGCTTGCGATGAGATAGAAGTATCAGACTATGTATGTCTATATTTGCTTATCAGATGAATATAATTCTGTAGTGTGGAATGAATGATTAAGGTTGAATGTAAAACCTTACAGAATATATGTAAATAACGTATGTTTGAGAATTTTATCAAATGAGTAGTATCTTTTCACATGCTCAATTTTGGGATGTGACAAATTTGGTATCAGAGGATAGGTTTGATAGGTCCCCTATAGAGTACAGAGCAAAGTGATCTTTGTGGGCCCTTCCCTATTGTCATGAGCCGCGACATGACCATAGGATTAGGTTCCATAAAAGACCTTCTAGAGTATAACGTCATTTTATAGATAACTTCTCAGTGGGGCTAGTAAGTGATATTTTGTTTATGTCTGAAAATTATTTGTTATGTGTGTAGATCTGTGACAGTACAATGTCAGAAGGATCTTCTAATAATAATGAGCATATGGGTCCAAGGAGGGCCATAAATCCACCAGTATATGTGCAAGATGATCCTAACCGTGGTGATAGTTTACATGCTCAAAGTACTGAGGGCGCAACTAGTGAGCAAGCAAGGAGAGTCGAACCTGATGCTCACGTTGGCAATGCAACTATTGCACATGTAATTAATTTGATGAATGAATGATTTGACCGATTTGAGGCTGAAATGAGAGGTCGAGCTGCACAAGCTAACCTGCCAGTGGATCCTCCTATTGTTGAAGCTGAAATTGTACCACCAGCTCCGTTAGCTGGACGAGATAACGTAAGGGAGGTAAGAATGTCTGAGTTCCAGAAAATGAGGCCTCCTACTTTTTCAGGGGAAGATCCCAAAGAGGACCCACAATGTTTCCTTGAAGATTGTGAAGTAATCTGTGATGCTATAGGGTGTTCTCCTACTTAAAAGGTAGAATTCACTTCCTTTCAGTTAAAAAGTAGGGCTGGTAAATGGTGGAGGAACTAGAAGAAAGCTAGAATTTAAGGCGCACCGCCAGTTATGTGGACAGAATTTTACAGATTGGTTATGGATGAATTTCTTCCGGTAAGTGAACGATCATCTAGGGCCAGGGATTTTCTGTATCTACGACAAGGAACCATGACTGTTGATGAATATTCAGCTCAGTTTGTTAAATTATCTGAATATGCCCCTGAAATCATTCCTTCTGAAAGGAAGAAAATAGAAAAGTTTGTGGAAGGGCTTCGTGATGCCTTATATGATCAAGTGGGTTCCAATATGAATGATTACTCTTCGTACTCAGAGGCTGTTGATGTGGCCCGAAGAATGGAAAAAAGGTCAAAGAATAAAGAAGAGTATCGTCAAAAGAAGAAAGCTAGATATAGAAGATCTTTTGATCAAGGGGAAGACTCAGGGACTTTGAAACCCCTTACTGCATCACAACATGCTCCAGCCACTCCTACTAAGTCATCTTATTCTACAGCCAGTGTGGCTAAGCCTCGTTCAGAGACCAGGGGTAGTTTTAGCTCTTCTAGTAGAGGAGGTACTCAAGGTAGAAGGGAAAAACCTCAATATCCTGAATATGGAAAGTTTCACTTCGGAGAATGCAGGTTAAACACTGTTGGTACAGGCTGTTTTCACTGTGGACAAAAAGGACATTTTATAAGGGAGTGCCCTCAGCTCATGACAAGACCAGGTCAAGGGTCTACTTTGCCACCTCGACCACAGTCTATTTCTGCTTCTATTACTCGAACACTAACCCCTTCAATAGGGGGTAGTATGGGAAGAGGTTCTGGAAGAGGCCAAGGTGACCGTGGAAAACAAGCTGCTGGCAGAGGAAATGCAAGAGTATATGCTCTAACCCGACAGGATGCACAAACATCCAATGCTGTAGTTACAGGTATATTATCTGTTAATACTTTTGCTGCACGTATTTTGTTTGACCCCGGTTCTACTCACTCATATGTGTCACCCCTATTTGCCAAGAGATTTGCATTTGATTCGATTATTCTTAAAGAACCATTCTTGGTTTCCACACCGATGAGAGAGACTTTGATGGTTAAAACATGTTATCGTTCTTGTAAAATAATCGTTGGAGGCATGGAAACTGAGATAGATCTTATGGTTCTCAATATGTTAGATTTTGATGTGATTCTAGGGATGGACTGGCTATCTTCTTGTCATGCTACTATAAATTGTCGTGACAAAGTTATTTCCTTTAATATACCGGGGAGGAGTAATTTTGTGTTTCAAGGAGATCGAAGTGATGTACCTTGCAACATGATATCTATGTTAAGTGCTCGGCGTATGTTACGAAAGGGATGTCAGGGATTTCTAGCTTTTATCAAAGATTTAGAAAAGAAAGAACAGAAGTTAGAAGACATTCATGTGGTTAATGAATTCCCAGATGTGTTCCCAGAAGATTTACCTGGATTACCGTCAGAAAGAGATATTGAGTTCAGTATTGATTTGGTCCCAGACACAAGACCAATTTCTATTCCACCTTACCGTATGGCTCCTGTTGAGCTAAAAGAACTCAAAGAACAATTGGAAGATTTGTTAAACAAAGGGTTCATTCGCCCAAGTTTTTCACCTTGGGGTGCTCCTGTTCTTTTTGTGAAAAAGAAAGATGGTTCTATGAGATTATGTATAGATTATCGTCAGCTGAATAAAGTCACAGTGAAAAATAAGTATTCTTTACCAAGGATAGATGATTTGTTTGATCAGCTTCAAGGAGCAAAATACTTCTCAAAGATTGATCTAAGGTCTGGATATCATCAGTTACGAATTAAGAACGATGATATACCTAAGACAGCTTTTCGTACACGGTATGGACATTATGAGTTTCTTGTGATGTCTTTTGGGTTGATAAATGCACCAGCAGCATTTATGGATTTAATGAACAGAGTGTTTAAATCCTTCCTTGATAAGTTTGTAATTGTATTTATTGATGATATTTTGGTGTATTCAAAGAGTCATAAAGAACATACTGAGCATTTGAGAATAGTGCTTCAGACCTTGAGAGAGCATCAGTTGTACGCAAAGCTCTCAAAATGTGAATTCTGGATGAGTCATGTAACGTTTTTGGGACATGTTATTTCCCAAGAAGGTATTCATGTAGATCCAAGTAAAATTGAAGCAGTTAAACAGTGGCCTAGACCAACAACTGTGTCGGAAGTACGTAGTTTTCTTGGCTTAGCAGGGTATTACCGTCGCTTTGTCAAAGATTTCTCTAAGACGGCTCTCCCATTAAATAAGTTAACCCGAAAGAATGTTAAATACAATTGGGATGATTCATGTGAGCAAAGTTTCACCCAATTGAAAGAGTGTTTAACTTCTGCACTAGTTTTAATCCTACCATCAGGACCAGGGGGTTACTCTGTATTCTGTGATGCCTCAAAGATAGGCTTAGGGTGTGTGTTGATGCAACATGGTAAAGTCATAGCTTATGACTCACGTCAGCTTAAAAAGCATGAATTGAATTACCCCACTCATGATTTGGAAATGGCAGCTGTAGTGTTTGCCCTAAAGATATGGAGACATTACTTGTATGGGGAAACTTGTAAAATTTTTACAGATCATAAAAGCCTTAAGTACATTTTTGAGCAGAGAGATCTCAATCTAAGGCAACGAAGGTGGATGGAACTTCTGAAAGATTATGATTGTACCATCCTTTACCATCCAGGTAAAGCAAATGTAGTGGCTGATGCTCTAAGTCGAAAGTCTATGGGAAGTTTAGCTCACATTGCCACTATAAGGAGGTCTCTAATACATGAACTACAAGAATTGGAAACTGATGGAGTATTCTTCGAGATCACTGAGTCAGGTACATTTCTGGCTCATTTAACAGTTAGATCATCTCTTGTTGAAAAAGTAAAAGCAACTTTAGAAAATGACATTGATATGGTCAAAATCAGAGATAAGGCAAGGCAAGGTCTAGCACCAAGTTTCTTGGTAGATGAAGAAGGAGTCTTATGGTTTAATGGAAGACTCTGTGTCCCCAACATTGAATCTTTGAAACATGAAATCTTAATGGAAGCTCATGGTTCGCCCTATGTTGTACATCCTGGTGCTGTGAAAATGTATCAGGACTTGAAACAAGTTTACTGGTGGGAGGGCATGAAGCGAGACGTGACTGACTTTGTAGCTCGATGTTTGACTTGTCAGCAAGTTAAAGCTGAACATCGATTACCACCTGGTTTGATGCAAAAACTAGATATTCCTGAGTGGAAGTGGGAAAGGATCACTATGGATTTTGTAGTAGGTTTACCTCGGTCAACAAAAGGAAATGACTCAATATGGGTCATAGTGGATCGACTTACTAAGTCAGCACATTTTCTTCCTGTTCATACCACTTTCAGTGTAGCAAAACTTGCTCGACTTTATGTTAAAGAAATAGTGAAACTTCATGGTGTACCAATATCCATTATATCAGACCGAGGACCTCAGTTTACTTCTCGGTTCTGGAAAGTCTTTCAAGAGGCTTTGGGTACCAAAGTGAATCTTAGCACAGCATTCCATCCTCAGACTGATGGACAGTCCGAAAGGACAATTCAGACTTTAGAGGATATGCTAAGAGCTTGTGTGATGGATTTCAGTAGAAGTTGGGAAGATCATTTGTCTCTTATTGAATTTGCTTATAACAACAGTTACCAAGCCAGTATTCAGATGACACCTTTTGAGGCTTTATATGGGAGACGGTGTCGATCTCCTATAGGTTGGTTTGAACTTGGTGAAACCAAAATATTTGGATCTGAGATGATACAGGAAGATATAAATAAAGTTAAACTTATCAGAGAGAGGTTGTTAACTGCTCAGAGTAGACAGAAATCTTATGCGGACAACCGACGACGTGATCTTGAATTTGCAATAGGTGACATGGTTTTCTTACGAATCTCACCTATGAAGGGAGTAATAAGATTCGGGAAGAAAGGCAAGCTTAGCCCGAGGTATGTTGGCCCATATGAGGTTGTTGACAGAGTGGGTAATGTGGCATATCGCCTAGACCTACCTTCCGACCTAGAAGGAGTCCATCTAATATTTCATGTGTCCATGCTACGAAAATATCTTCCTGATCCTTCTCATGTCATTCAACCCCAAGAAGTTCATTTTGATGAAACTCTCACTTACGAAGAGGTACCAGTAGTTATCCTTGATAGAAAAGTCAAGAAATTGCGCACTAAAGAAATTCCTACTGTCAAGGTTCTTTGGAGAAATCATTCTCGCGAGGAAGCTACGTAGGAGGCAGAAGATGAAATGTGGAAAAACTATCCACATTTATTTGAAACTTGAGGTAAGATTTTAATTCGGAGGACCGAATTCTTTTAAGGGGGGTAGAATGTAATACCCGTTAATTTCGGAATATAACTCGCTTAAGAGTATTTTAGAATTTTACAACGTTACTTTAGTTATTTATTTTGGTCATATTTAATTTTCATATTTAATTGTTCTCTTTGAATATTATTTATAAAAATTGAGTTAAATGACTGGACTAAATATTTGCACAATGTGGGATATATTCTAAGAATGGTGAAATTCATGGAAAAGTGGTTTCAGAATGGTCAATTAGTCCATTTATGGTAAATTGACTGGATGGGTTTGGATGTTGGGTTATGGATACCCATGGGTTATTGAATAACCCATTAGAAATATTTAATATAAAGTTTCAATAGTACCCCCTCATTTTTTTCTCACGCAACCGAAGCCTGAGGAAGTTTTCTCTCCTTTCTTCATTCTCTTCTCAAATCCTTTCCTTGATGTTTAGAAGTTCGATTATTTGTTCGGTTCAAAAGCTTTGTAAGGATCAAAGGTAAGCTTTAATCTCATTATTTTCCTTAAATTTCAGTTTATGTAGAAGATCAGAGGAGGTTTTGTTCTTGAAGATTTTGATGATAATTCATGAATCTCAGTTGTTTTAGAAGTTATATTTGAGTTATAATCGGTTAAAAGAGTTGAAATTCTGGTTTTGAAACAAGAAAGGAAAGGATGAATTTTTGATAGATTTTTCTGCAAAAATTCGAGTTACTGTAGCGACCAGAGATTTCGGAAAAATTCTGAAAAATTTTCTTTCGAGTTACTGTAGCAGTCAACGTTACTGTAGAGAACCGGCACTGTAGCAACCATTACTGTAGCAAACCGTACTGTAGCAAACCGTTACTGTAGCAATCAGAAAATTTTACGTATTTTCGTGATTTTGTTTCCTTGTAATATATTTTACTAGGAAATTTTCCTACACAAATTCTAGTGTGGAACAAGGTAAACTTGGACAAACATTAAGGTGAGTGAATAACTTTGCTCAGCTAATTTGATATTACTAGTCAAAGTACAATATAAGTCCCATTTACAATATTATTTGGATAATAAGCAATCAATTTTCATATGGGAGTATATGAAGATCGGTAAAAATAAGAGTATGTAGAAATTATTTTATTTCATGACAATTGTACTATGTGATAAATTCTCACTATCTTATTAATGAGTAAAGATCTACGGGATCTAATACACGAGTTTGAAAGGGTTAAAGTCCCATACTACTCAGTGTATATCTAAGAAACCTATACACGAGTTGAAAGGGTTAAAGTTCCATACTACTCGGTGTATATCTAAGAAATCTTATACACGAGTTTGAAAGGGTTAAAGTCCCATACTACTCAGTGCTTATCTATGAAACCTATACATGAGTTGAAAGGGTTAGAGTCTCATACTACTCGGTGTATACATATGAGATCTTATTCACGAGTTTGAAAGGGTTAGAGTCCCATACTACTCGGTGTATATCTATGAAATCTTACTCATGAGTTTGAAAGGGTTAGAGTCCCATACTACTCGATGTATAAGACAATTAATTATATGAGTAAATGTGGTATTTGTACTTTTGATATTTTATATAGTACAGTTATTTACTTACTGAGTTTTTAAATAAACTCACACACCCTATGATTATTTTTTTCAGATACAGAAAACAAAGAACAAGAGTATCCGTTTGAAGATTAGAAGCCCCTTGGGATTATTCTCTATTTCTGTCTGGTGGGATACCAGTACTTATTAATGTGGATACTAGAAACGCTCTGTACTTTCTATAGGTCTCCTAGGCTTGCGATGAGATAGAAGTATCAGACTATGTATGTCTATATTTGCTTATCAGATGAATATAATTCTGTAGTGTGGAATGAATGATTAAGGTTGAATGTAAAACCTTACAGAATATATGTAAATAACGTATGTTTGAGAATTTTATCAAATGAGTAGTACCTTTTCACATGCTCAATTTTGGGATGTGACAGTTCTGGACGTGCAGCCTCTACCGCTAGTGCACCACAGCGTCAACAAAGTGGTACAGGGGGTCAACAAAGGCCCTGGTGCTCTAAATGTGAAAGAAATCACTTCGGAGCTTGTTTTGTCAACAACAACACTAGGGTCTGTTACCAATGTGGTCAACAGGGCCACATCAAAAGAGATTGCCCCCAACTCTACACGAGATCTGGCCAAGGGTCAGTACGCCCTAATCAATCAGAGGCCACTGTTGCCAACAGAGCCCCTGTAACTGTAGGAGGCAATGGAATCGGAAGAGGTACTGGCAGAGGACAAGGTGGTCGAGGTCAAGCTTCAGCAGGCCGAGGGAACGCTCGAGTATTCGCTTTAACCCGTCAAGATGCTCAGGCGTCTAATACGATGGTAGCAGGTACTCTTCTGATTGAATCAAATTTTGCACATGTTTTGTTTGACTCTGGCTCTACGCATTCCTATGTGTCACCATTCTTTGCTAAGAACTTCAAGCAAAAAGTTGTTAGATTAGAATGTCCGTTTTTAGTAACTACGCCTACTGGAGGCACCTTACTAATAGAACGAGGCTATCGAGCTTGCAAGGTAAGAGTCGGAGAAATAAATACAACAGTAGACCTAATGCTGTTAGATATGACAGACTTTGATGTCATCTTGGGCATGGATTGGCTGGCATCTTGTCATGCCACCCTGGATTGCTATAATAAGATAGTTAAGTTCAATATTCCGGGGGAGCCTTCTTTTGTATTTCATGGTGAACGGAGTGAAATTTCTGGGAATCTTATATCTTTAATGTGTGCCCAACGTTTATTGCGAAAGGGCTGTCAATGATACTTGGCATTCGTTAAAGATATTAAGAAAGAAGAACTAAAAGTAGAAGACGTTCCAGTAGTCCAGGAGTTTGTAGATGTCTTCCCAGATGATCTACCAGGTATACCCCCAGATCGAGAAATTGAGTTCCAGATAGAGTTAGCACCAGATACTCGCCCAATCTCCATACCCCCTTATAGAATGGCACCAACAGAATTAAAAGAGTTAAAAACTCAATTACAGGACTTGCTAGACAAAGGCTTTATAAGGCCAAATTATTCACCTTGGGGAGCTCCTGTTCTGTTCGTGAAAAAGAAGGACGGATCGATGAGACTATGCATAGATTACAGGCAACTGAATAAGGTAACTATCAAAAATAAATACCCGTTGCCTCGCATCGACGACCTTTTCGATCAACTTCAAGGAGCCAAGTGTTTTTCAAAGATTGACTTGAGGTCTGGTTATCACCAACTCAAGATCAAGGAGGAGGATGTGTCTAAAACAGGCTTCCGTACCAGATATGGGCACTACGAGTTCTTGGTGATGTCATTTGGATTAACGAATGCACCAGCTGCTTTCATGGATTTAATGAATAAGATTTTTAAATCCTTTTTAGACAAATTTGTCATTGTCTTCATAGACGACATTCTGGTGTACTCAAAGACTTCAGAAGAGCACGAACAACACCTTCGTGTTGTGTTGCAGACATTGAGGGATCATCAATTGTACGCCAAATTCTCTAAATGCGAGTTTTGGATTGATCGTGTAACTTTCTTGGGACACGTGATCTCCAAAGATGGCATCCAAGCAGACCCAAGCAAAGTAGAAGCGGTCAAAATATGGCCTAGACCTACCTCCGTCACGGAGATTCGCAGCTTCTTGGGATTGGCAGGATATTATCGTCGTTTCATCCAAAATTTTTCCCAGTTAGCCGCCCATCTCACACGACTGACTAGGAAAGGAGTAAAGTACCAATGGGATGACGCTTGTGAAGAAAGCTTCCAAGAACTCAAGAAAAGGTTAATCTCCGCACCTGTATTGGTCTTACCCTCAGGACCAGGAGGTTTTACAGTATACTGCGATGCATCAAGAGTAGGGTTGGGATGTGTTCTCATGCAGCATGGCCAGGTAGTGGCATATGCATCAAGACAACTTAAGAAACATGAACAAAACTACCCCACCCACGATCTGGAAATGGCAGCAGTAGTTTTCGCTTTAAAGATATGGCGACATTATCTATACGGAGAAACTTGCGAAATCTACACTGACCATAAAAGTCTAAAATATATTTTCGACCAAAAGGACTTAAACTTGAGGCAGAGAAGATGGGTAGAATTACTAAAAGATTAGGATTGCAATATTCTTTACCACCCAGGCAAAGCGAACGTGGTAGCAGATGCCTTGAGTCGAAAATCTATAGGTAGTCTGGCCCATATAGCAGTAACAAAAAGACCCTTGATCTAAGAACTACAAGAGCTGAGAGCAAAAGGTGCTACTCTTGAGGTTACAAGGACAGGATCATTCTTAGCCCATATCAGGGCTAGATCTTCCCTTGTTGACCAGATACGGATATCTCAAATGGAGGATCCTGAGCTTGTCCAAATTATGGAAAAGGTGAAGATTGGTGAAGTGAATAGTTTCACACTCGACGATACAGGAGTCTTACATTTTGAACAACGGTTATGTGTACCACATGTTGGAACTCTTAGACGAGACATCATGGAAGAAGGCCATCGTGCTGCATATGCTGTACATCCAGGAGCCACCAAGATGTATCAGGATTTGAAACAGATCTACTGGTGGAAAGGAATGAAACAAGACATAGCAGAATTTGTGTCTCGTTGTTTAACCTGTCAACAGGTTAAGGCTGAACATCTAAAGCCAGGAGGCTCGTTACAACGATTAGAGATTCCTGAATGGAAATGGGAACGAGTGACGATGGACTTTGTTGTTGGTCTACCTCGTTCCATAGGAGGTTATGACTCAGTTTGGGTCATTGTTGACCGACTAACCAAATCAGCACACTTCATTCCAGTCAAAACCACTTATGGTGTAGTAACGTTGGCACAATTGTATATTAAAGAAATAGTAAAGTTGCATGGAGTACCTATATCTATCATTTCTGATAGAGGTCCTCAATTTACCTCTCGTTTCTGGAAAAGTTTTCAAGAGGCATTAGGTACTCGAGTGGACCTTAGTACCGCTTTTCACCCACAGACAGACGGACAGTCAGAGCGGACGATTCAGACGCTAGAGGATATGTTACGAGCTTGTATTCTAGATTTCAGTGGTAGCTGGGAAAAGCATTTGTATCTTGTAGAGTTCTCATATAACAACAGCTACCAGGCCACTATTGGGATGGTACCCTTTGAGGCCTTGTATGGGAGACGTTGCAGATCTCCGATCGGTTGGTTCGAGGTAGGTGAAGCGAAAGCATTAGGACCTGACTTGGCCCAGGATGCCCTAACCAAGGTTAAGACAATACAAGATAGGATGCGAGCAGCTCAAAGTAGACAAAAGCCATACGCTGACCACAGACGACGTGATTTGGAGTTCTCAGTCGGCGATATGGTATTCCTTAAGGTCTCTCCAATGAAAGGTGTGTTGAGATTTGGAAGGAAAGGAAAGTTGAGTCCTAGATACATCGGGCCTTATGAGATTCTATAACGAGTGGGAAAAGTGGCTTATCGGCTTGCCCTACCTATGGATCTGGAAGGGATTCACCCTGTTTTTCAAGTATCCATGTTAAGGAAGTACCTTCATGACCCTTCTCACATACTTCACCCTTCTCAGAATGATTCTATCCTAGTAGATGAAAACTTGTCATACGAGGAGATACCGGTAGCTATCCTCGATAGTCAAGTAAAGAAACTCCGATCTAAAGAGATTCCATCCGTCAAGGTTTTGTAGATGAATCAAACTCACGAAGAAGCCACATGGGAAGCCGAGGTCGACATGCGTTCTAGATATCTGCATCTTTTTACGACTTGAGGTAATTTAAATTCGGAGGACCGAATTTCTTAAAGGGGGTGATAATGTAATACCCATGAAAAATAAAATATAAATGCGTGTTTCCAAACTACTGTTACTATTTACGTATATGGTACTGTTCATTTATACAATCAAAATGTCAAATACTAGATGTGGTTTGGTCATAAGAGAAAACTAGAAAGAAGTTTGTAGGAGAAAATGACGTTTTATGTGTAAAAATACCCTCAGGGACTAAATTGAAAGGACTGAATTGAAAAGAAACTTAAAGGTTTAAGGTGAAAGGATAGTTTTCCCTTTAAAGTTTCTAATAGTAAATAAACGAAAATTTTCCATCGTACGCGTAAGGTGCACAGTAACTGCATTATTAGAAATGTCATTTTCATGAATAGTAAATTAAATATTTTATTAGCGCATAGTATCAAATAGTATCCTTGACTTTTACTATAAATAGGCCCTTCCATTTCACTTTTAAACTCACACCTTCAACTTCTCTTCTTCCCTCCTTAAGTTTCTCTTGCTCCGACGCTAGGCTTCTGAGATTTTGGGCCTTTCCGTTTTTGCTTAGGTAAGGATACTATGCCCTTTCTATGTCTTTCAAATTTTAGAAGTTATTTTCTTAAGTATGCTCTGTGGTTGCGGCTTTGGCCGATCTTCCACATTAGAAAAACTGTCGTTAGCTGTTATTTTGATTCTCTGATTACCGAAATAAAATATAATCTGTGGAGAATACATGTCTAGGAAAGTTCTGGCTAAGGAAAGACCTGGTTTTTAAGTGTGTCCAGTGTGACCCTCCACTCTTTCCTGGAAACTTACCTGGTGTACTCTTTTACAGATTGTATTATGTATTTCCGGTATAAATAGTACCCGTACGTATGAATAGTGACCGTATGAATAGTACCCATACGTATGAACAGTATCTGTACGAAAACGATCTTAACGTATTTTCTGTAATCTTTCATGAAAATTTCTGTAGCGGAACACTGAAATTCACCTGCGTACTCTTGTCCGTAACGATTTAGAGAAGTGATACTCGTACGGAATCCAGGTGAGTGAAACGACCCTGTTTTAATAGAGTTTTAGCATTACTGGTGATAAAAAGTATGTCGTAGGACACTCTCAAGATTCATAGGGGGAAATTGGATTCAGAATGACGAATATAATGAGATAATTAATCCAGAAGTATGGATAAGACAAAGCAAGTATCTCATGATGATATGAAATTTGAATCATATAGTTATATACTATACCTGTTATATGGATGAGTATTATATTGTACTTCTGATTATGATATGAACTGTTGTACTATTGATTGTGATTGAACGGTATAGTACCCCCTCTCACGGCAAGGCGGAAAACCTGGGTTAAAGGGTGTCTTGACCAATGAGTGTGGAGACAACGATTCCCTCAGTAGGGATATAGCCCGGATTGGTGATAAATCCGTGAGGCGCCCTAGCTAAGAGGATGAGGTTGTGCGTCATGGCGGAAAAATACAAAATTGGTGAGCCGGCCTGTGTGCGCTCTCCGGGATATATTGCCATTGACGAGTACTAGTATCGTTTGTTGAATTGGATGAAATTTTCTTGTATGTAATTTCTAACTATGTCTATTGGTTGAGCTTGAGCCTTCGGATATGCTTGCATGACTGGTGATATATTTGAATTTTATTAACGCGAGGCCGATTTGCTCACTGAGTTTAAAAGCTCACACTCTCTGTACAAACTTTTTGTTCAGATCAGGTTGCCGCCGAAGTACATCCGCTAGAGGAGTAGATCACTTTGGACCTTCCCGCTGTCGGGTAGGCCCTTCTTTTGTTATACAATATGTTGCTCTGTAACCGTCTAGGACATCTAGGTCAGGGGTTTGGTATTTGGCTTGTATTTCAGTATGATAATGTATTTTGTACTGAGGATCTATTATTTTTAATTAAGAAAATCTAATGTATTTTCTTTGTATTTATTAAGGAATGGTATTTGGAGAATATAGAGATAATGACTAACAATTTTACTTGTGGGAAGAATTTATCGAAAGGCTTACAGTGATGGGATATTCATCATTGTGCCGGTCATGTGCCTAGAAAATGGGTCGTGACAACTAGTGTAAATTTGGGTTCTCGATCGCTTCTTAACATGCTACAAATTAGTGGTGAATTTGGATTCTCAATAGCTTTGAGCGGCACGACTTAAGTGAGAGCTCTTCATATTGATTGATGAGGACTTGTATGTGTTGCTTAAGAATTGACATTTGAACTCTAGATGTCGCTCCTTGAACCATAAGCAAGATCCTCGGTCTGTTAGGATAGATTAGTGTAAAGCCAAGTGTGGTTGTAACTCTAATTCGTATTGATAATTTTGGGTTGAGAACAGAGTTGCTTTGTTCAATTAATTGGATTTTGGGCTGTTGTATAATTTGGGAAGTCTCATATGTGTGTGTGTGAATTTATGGAATTGTCTCTTTATATTTGAAGATATGCTTTGTCTCTTTATATTTGAAGATATGCTTTAGATAAGATTTATTTTTGGAGCTTCTTAGATAGGTATGGTTATTGTTGATTAGGTTAGAAAGGCTTAAGGAGGTGGATATCCCTCACCCCTCCATGCCGGTCACACTCTTTGTTTCGGGTGTGCTAAACATAACTCGCTGACTCTTTGTTGGTTCGGGTTGTCAAAAGTACCCAACTTGAACCAATTTGATTACGCAAACTATTGCTTAAAACAAGTAATTTACTAATGGTCTTGTTCAAAAAAATCCTTAGTTTAGGCCAGCGATAACATCGTTTCTCCAAGTTCTGTTATGTCTTATACTAGTGGACTAATAACTTTAGACACTACTTACAATTAATTCTTCAAACACAAAAAATTTAGTATAGTATTTAACATAGTTAATTATATATATAGTATTTAACATAGTAATTCTAATACAAAAAAATTATCCATATTCCTAAGTATGTAACATAGAAATTCATAATTGTTACATATAAGTTATTACTTAACACAATGACATGATTCTTGAAAGTTCCTAAAAAGTATATACTTAATGATCAATCTAATATTAGCAAAGAACAAAGGAAGAAAGGAAGAAATGGAATGAAAAATGCAGAGCACACTTCAAAATTGTGACTATTCATGAGACAATTAGATATTCAATTGATAAATGAGTTTGTATAAATACCTGGTTCAGCAACTTGGGCTCAATAGAGCCATGGAGTATCTAAATTTAATGAGATAAATTGAAAACCAAGACAAAATAGATAAAAAGGAAACTCGTTTAATACGTCCGAGACTCATAAAATTAAGTTAAAATAATCTTTTGGTTCTTATATTTTCACTTAATTTTTAATTTAGTCCTTATAGTTTGAAAATTTATAATTGAATCTTTACAGTTTGACAAAATTTTAATTTAGCCCCTGTTATTAAGCTTTCATCAATACTTCATTAAATTTTGATAATGTGACTAACTATATGCATATTAACACTCTAAATGTACATGATTTATGTCAATAAAAAGAAAAAAATATAGATAATTAATTGATATTAACTCATATGTATATGATATGTAATGTAATTTATGTTAAATTGTTAGAACAAATTATCTTAAGTTATACATATTCAAAATGTTAAGATGATATATAACTGGTCTTGCAGCTAAAATTTAACAGAATATTAACAATATTTTAATAATATGAATTAAAATAAAAATTTATAAAATTATAAGAACTCAATTATAAATTTTTAAACTGTAAAAATCAAATTAAAAATTAAATAAAACTATAAGGTCAAAGACCATAATTTAGCCTAAAATTATACTAGTTAAGTGAGGAGTTTGACACGATTGAAGGCTATAGGCATTAAGAGAACAGAGTGTTTGCTTGGTGTCGTGTTTAACACACACACATACTGTCTGATTGATGTGAGCCTCACCTATTCATATAAGACCCACGGTCCAATGCATGTGCCAAGCACGGTACGGCACCAAGCAGCACCTCGTACTCGGCTATTAAGGCAAAAAGATGGGGTGTATGTGTGCTGTATGAGTATCCCACATCACAGTACGATGCCGTATAGGGTACGGTACAGAGAGTGTATAACTTGTACACGCACGCGTTAATTAAGAAGCATGCTTCATCACAATCACAAATAGACCCCTAGACAACAATATGACATCTGCTCCTTCTTTAATCTCTCAACCTCTTTTAGTCGCCTTTTAAATTTTTTTCTCTTTTTTTAAAACCACTAATATTTAAAAAATAATAGTATTTTGATCCTTTATTTTTATTTTAAATTTTATTTTAAATTTTTATGTTTTATATATTTTATGTTGGTCATTTATGTTCAACTTCACATTGTTTTAGTCTTTTTCTATCAAAATTATTAGTTTGTTTAACAAAGTTAACACCTTAATATCCTAATGCTGATATATAGCAAATTTATTTAGATATTGATTGTCTAAAAAATAGGATGATATAAGGTGTTAATTCTATTGAAGTAACTAATAGTTTTGATAAAAAAAGACTGAAATAGTGTGAATTTATAATATAAATAATCAATATGAAATATAAAGAATCAAAATGAAACCTAAAATAAAGAAGTATTTAATGAACTTTTCATATATCTGTCGTCGCTAATTCACCTAAATTTATTCATTCCAGTTGAAGTAGACCCGTGACATCGAAGCAGTATTTAATTAACTTCGTTTTCGTTATCTATGTAATATTAAAGAGTTCAATTCTGTTTTTTTTTCGTTTATATATCTTATTATGTAATTTATTATAACTATTTTCATAGGAGTCACATAATTTAATTTTAAATTATGATTAAGTTAGATTTTTAATTTTAATAAAAAAATATTTATTTTATCAAGATGTGAATGAGGGTTCAATACTACATGAGTATGGTAAACATTTCCTTTAAGCCGAAGTTAATATTTGAAAGTATCACACAAATGCATCATATATGATATATATTACATAAATGCATCAACAAGGTTGAGTTTAGTAGATAGAATTAGTTTTTTATAAGGTGGTGAATTAAAATTCAAATTTTTATTTAAAAAAATGTTCACATTTAGTGTCTAATAATATGTCAAGCAAAATTGTCTCCACTCCATGCAGTGCAATTTACAATATCGCATTAATATGAATGTTAAACACTTAAACATGATATATGTTGCCTTAAATCACTAAGTGGTGATTTAACGATGAGAGGTTTGGATTGCAAGTAATGTTTAAATTTAAATTCTTGCTTTGTCATGTATTAAAAAAAAAAACGATACTCCCTTATTTAATAAATTGAAATCTCCCATCTAGCAAGTTATATTTTTAGATTTAATTTTCTTTATTTGCGTAAAATAATTCATATCTTTATTAAGAGGAGTGACTTGAGCATCAATTATTTGGGATTAAAAAAATTTTATAGCGAGGTTACCAGAATGAAAAGGAATTATACCAAAATGAAAATCACCCAGAGCCACGTAATAAGAAACCCAAGCTTTAGCTCAATTTTGAAGTTATTTCATTCCCGCATCAGTCTGGAACATCAATTCAATATATATATATATATATATATATATATAAAACAAGTAGTTTAACGTGAAAGATAAAAAAAAATCATAATTATCGTTAGACTATAAATTAATACACAAAATCTATTCATGTAAAAATAAAAAACAAATATATTATTAATTTATATTAATGGATTAACGTGGTTCTATAAGAATTTTTTTTTTGGTAAAGAAGGAAATTTTCCTTTATTCTTATAAACACGAACAAAATTGGTGAAGAAAAAATTGCCTCTAACCCTGAAGATAATTTCCCGAAAAATGACAATTTTGTCAAGAAAAAGCTCGAGAAGTTATAAGGACAGATACTGGGTTAGCTAGATTGAAAGTTGAAACGACTGGAGAGATGAAATGAGAAGAAAAAAAAGGTGGATAAAATAAATGAAAGAGCTTCTTTAATTTCTTACTTTTTCTCATTCCATGACTAAAATTTTATTTTGATCTCTTATATATGCTTTTTTTTATTTGATCCCTCACAAATTTTTATTTTCAATTTTGTCCTTCAATGATGTCCATTTTCTCAATTTGGTGCCACACAAATTATCATTATTAATTTGGTCCTTCAAACATGAGTCTTTTATCAAGTTGGTCTCTCACAAATTTTCATTCTTAATTTAGTTCCTCACAAATTTAAATGTTCTCAATTTGGTCTCTTCATGCAATCGTTATTAAATAATCTAACAGATGTGTTAATTTGACAATTAACTCATTGAAATTGATCGTTAAGTGCCACATATTTTCTTTTAAAAGAAATCAATTTCTTCCTTTGTTGAACTCTTGACCCATAATTTTTTTTTTAAAAAAAGAAGCATCGATGAAGGACTAACTTAAATATAAAAATCTATGAGTATGAAGGACTAAATTGAGAAAAGAAATGTCTTTGATGAACTAAATCACTAAATTAAAAAAAAGCATATGTGAGGAATCAAATTAAAAATAAAAATTATAAGGAACGAAATTGTAAGCATCTAGATTTATAAAAGAATAAATTAAAAATAAAAATTTATAAGGACCAAACTAAAAAAAAAGTTAGTGAGGAATTTTCAATTTTGGTGCATGCATATTGAAGATATGAAAGGGCACCATTGAGCAGAAGCAACCATAAAATAAATGCGAACAGAATTGTCCACTATTTCTATTTGTGTCCTTTCATTGCAGAAAAAGATGATAATCATGATCTTTAAACTCCATCAGTTTAAGGCTCTTATCATATACACAATCCCACGCCAAACATCATCAATTCATCATGGGCCACATATTCAAAAGCCACTTTGATTGATTAGTTCTGCTTTATGGTCTTGGTTGCATTTTTTTTTAATGCACTTTATGATTGTAATTTGTAATGCCTCCAACTATAATTCATGAGAACAACCATAAATGTGTGAATATATCAATGTTTTGAAAGTGGATCATTGGATTGATAGAGATAATTAAATATATTTTTTAAATTTTTTATATTAAAAATATATATAATATAATAAATTAATAAATATTTTCATACTTAATTTTAGTAAACTTATATATATATATATATATATATATATATATATATATATATATATATATGTAATTGTTTTCCTATTTCTTTATCTCTTATTTGTTTTTGTGGCAAAAATAATATTATTATAAAAAATTATTAAGAAGAAAAAAAGAAATATAACAACATAGAAAAAAAAATAAAATCTTGCTAAATCTCATATAATGTAAAAAATAATTGTATTTTTGTAAGTAATAATTTTTTTTTCTACAAAAATCAATTCAATGATTTTATTGGTTTTGACCAGTTCAACCGGTCCTTGACCTTTTTTATTTAGTTAGTCAGTCTTTTTTGTCAATCGAACTAGATTAGTGACGGGTTCTCGATCAAATTGGCTAGTGTAGTCTGATTATGTAATCTATAGTATATATGTATATATTATAAAGTGACATAATGACAGATTAGAAGAGAAAAAAAATTACAAATTAGTGTTTTTAGATTAATCCAGAATTCATTAATGTAGATTAATAATAATTGTTTTGACTTTTATATGAATAGATTTTGTATCAATTTATAAATTATTTATGTGTGGTCTAACAATTATTATTTCTTCTCACTTATTACGTCCCTATAAGTTACTGATTTATTTCTTAAAATATTATAATTTTTTGATTTAATCCTTAAAAAATCATGAATTTAATTCTTGAAATTTCATTTTTTCTCGAATTGATACGTTTTTAATCATTGCTAAACTACAAAATTTACCGTTTTTAAAATTTTCATTACTAAAATTACTTTGACATAAAAAAGGAGACTAAATTAAAATAAATATAATTTTTAAAATATTAAATTAAAATAATTGTAATTTTTTAAAAACCAAATCAATAATTTACTCTATATACATATGTGTGTGTGTGTGTATATATATATATATATATATATAGGCAGTTGTACCTACATTTGGACTGTTGGGTGTAGAACTATTAAAACTTCGTTTGACAAATAATGCAAAGGAATTTAAATCCCAATGGTGTTCTTCCTAAGCCACCAAATGCTTTTTGATCAAATTGGAATGCTTATTTTGTGGAATTTCATGGTCATTCAATGATTCACAATGCTCACCTAAAAAATAAAATAAATACTCCTTAATTTCGGATCTTAATGGAGCCACGATTGGCAATAAGCTCAGCAATATGAGTATTTTAGGTATATATCATATCATAGATGTTCTTTTCAAAGAAGTACGTGGACTGATAAGTTCTAATTTATGACATATATTTTTCTGAAAAAAAATACAATTTAAAAAAAATATTTTTTTCGCATTTTAGTTATAGTTAGTTTGATATCCATATTTAAATTCTCTAATAGTCACGTTTTGAATATGTTAGTTAATTTTTTGAAGTTTTTTTTTTTTTTTGAATCTGATTCTTGAACTCACAATATCTAGTCTCATATCACTTGGGCTACAAATTTAGTGGTAATTTCATGAAGTTAAAATAAAGAAGATATAATTTTTTTAATAAATTTGTAGAAAAAAATTAAAAAAATAAAAAAAACCTAAATTTATAGGATAGGAAGTTTACCCTAAAAATATTGTAGAACAATTATATTTAATTAAGGAGGACTAGTCATCCTAGAATATTCCCTTTGTGGCTAAACGCAGAATAATTGGAATCCAATGAAACATAGTATATATGGTTTTGAAATGCAGAATCTTTGGAGACAAACAAAATAGTATTGATAATTATATATATTATACACACACACACACACACACACAATTATATATAATAATGTAATTGTACAAATTCAAAGAGTAAAATTCCATATCTACCCCTTGCAATAGTAACACACTATCTCTATAAATTGATTTCACAGACTCCCATTTTGTGTGTCTTACACTATTTGAGCTTCTTTTTCAGTTGAAGAAACCAGAGAATGAAAATGTCTTCTAAGGTTATCATCACCTATACTGGCATGGCAGCTTTCTTCTTCTTCCTTTTCTTCTTCAACCTCACACATGCAGGGAGGCCAGAACCTCCTCCTTTGTCTTCTTCTCCTTCTTCTCCTTCTTCTTCCATTGTTATTCCAAGCAAAACTCAACATGAGGTGAGTTAGTTTCATCCTTATCTATCATAATCTCTTTAGCATCATTCCATTAACATAGCACATGCATCTCTCTTTCTTTCCTTTTTATTTTCTTTTAATCCCATTCCATTAACCACTGTGATGCACTACTCTTTCGTATTGAGATATATACATAAAATTTATTATTTTTAAAGACTAACTCGTGCACTCGATAAATTCTGGAGGCTAAAGATGAATGAAGCTAATAATTTAGAAATTGAATGGTTAGTTGACTCTATTCTTTGGGCTAATGAATTCTATGATCTAATGGTTTTTGAAGGTTTTGGAAATGAAGAAGGTGAATGAGGATGAAAGTTGTGAAGGGATTGGAGAAGAAGAATGTCTGATGAGAAGAACCCTTGCAGCTCACTTAGATTATATCTACACACAAAAGAAAAAGCCATGAGATCATTAATTACTGCCTCTCTCATCAAATCATCACTGTGCCTTAGCCT
Organism: Biancaea sappan; assembly: GCA_037074585.1. NCBI lineage: Eukaryota > Viridiplantae > Streptophyta > Magnoliopsida > Fabales > Fabaceae > Biancaea > Biancaea sappan. The sequence continues at coordinate 10,142,011 of CM073493.1, read as the reverse complement.
TGTTTTCTCTGTTTTCACTTCTCAGTTTTGCAGTTGCAGATAGGCGTCTTTTTTGTTTTTATTTTGTTTTTTGTTTCATATTGCACACCAATGTATATTTATTTTAATAGCCATGAATTTGGATTTTTGTTATTCATCTAAAGTTTTTGTTTTTCATTGCCTAATTTTTCCTGTTTTTAAATAAAAGTATGCACGTATTTTAAAATTGGAGCTTGACAAATAAATCCTCAACTCTAAATCTTAAACCCTTCCCTAGTCAACAACTTGATCGAATCAATTTTTTTGTTTTTGGGTTTTACTAAGGGTATTACCTATCCAATTGGATAGGATATTAATTCATTTCAAGCTTACTAAAAGGTAGAAAGAGCTTTCTCTAAAATAGCGTTTTAAAAAATTGAACGTTACCATTTTTGGGATTTAAATAGTAATGACTAACCAAGAACTGGCATTAGTAGGTCTTAGCCTACTAGAAAAACATATCATTTTATTGTAATTGATTTGTCCAATCAAATTGAAAGGAATATTTCTTGGTTAAATTAAGCATTAGCTGTAAATTTCCAACTTGTTTGGCACTAAACAAAATAAAACCAATAAAATGGACCCAAAGTTGCTTTTACTTCCAAAGAAAACATTAACTTTTGTAGGAAGGAAAGAATAGAAAAAGATAAACTTAAATCATAGTTTTTTTTTTTTAAATTTCTTGGTTCACAACTAATCTTAAAGAGAATCAGGATCCTCTCCTATTCTTTCAAAAATACGAGAGTGTTATTTTTATTTCAGTTATTAATTTCAAAATCAATAGCCGAAAGAAATTTTTTTTGTTTTTCATAAAAAGGAAAAAGACCCCAAAATACATATATTTTAGGGTCATTGATCTTCAATATCAATGACTAAGATTTATAACCAACCCTAAACCCTAAATCCTCGCGTTTCCAAAATAATAAGACTTTAACTTTTTTCGGCATGTGCAGGCACTCCAACATTTTTACATTAATCAGGGAACTCAAAAACCAAAGAATTTAGATATTCTTGATAAACTAAACAAGTTTATCTTAGACAAAAGCATGTGAATTTTACCCATAAGATGTCTCAATAATCTCCTTTTCTTTCTCTGCTTTTGCGTATCTTTACATCTACAATGCTCTGTTTTATGAAACACAGGTCTAAAATTACACTTTTAGCAACACTTCTTTTTCCTTTGCTTGTGTTGTTACTAATACTATCAAAAGGAGACATATTAACTGCTAAAACTAGCTCTTAAAACCATAGGTTTCAGTATATTCTAAGCGAAAATAATGCAGTTTGAGACTTTTTAGTTTTAGTATTGTTTGAAACATATGCAACCAACTGGATTCTATTTTGTTTTGATACGAAAGTTGAGGGTCTTACTCCGTTAATTTAGACTTCAAATGTGATGTTCAACTTTCTAGAACTCTCTTAAACATTTTTTCTAAAAAAATTACAATTTAATCGATGATTCACATAGAACAAGACTCTCTTATTTTTTTTATAAAACAGGAGAAGAATTTGTTCCAAAAAAAAAATCAATTTAGCCCATAATCATAGATAAGTAGTAATCCAAGAGAAATCACTACAAGAAAATTGACTTTTAGTGGTGACTTTTTGGTGGCGACTTTTAAAGTCGCCACCAAAAGTCGACTTTTGCTGGCGACTAAATAAGTCGCCACTAAAAGTTGAGTTTTGGTGGCGACTAATGTAGTCGCCACTAAAAGTCGAAAGTATTTTTTAAAAAAAATAAAAAAAAGTCAGATTTTTTTAAAATAAAATAAACAATTAGACTTTTGGTGGCGACTATAGTCGTCACCAAAAGTATTTTTTAAAATAAAATAAAAAAAAAGTCAGATTTTTTAAAATAAAATAAAAAATAAAACGTCAGATTTTTTAAAATAAAATAAAAAATTAAAAAAGTCATTTTTTTACTTAAAAAATTCAATTTTTTTTATTTTTCTTAATTTTATTTAAAAGAAATTTAATTTTTTTATTTTTTTATTTTTTTAATTTTTTAATTTTTTAATTTTTTTAAAAAATTAGATTATCAGTGACGAATGAAGTATATTTTTTAAGTGAAATCGTTTTTTTTTATGAAATTAGTTGAAGTTGGACTTTTGTAGTGACTCCAATAGTAATAATATATTTGCTTTTTGTTAAGTTTAATATTATTTTATTTTTATTTTATAATATTTTTGACCTAAAATATTTTTAACAGATTATATATATAGATATATATAATATTTTGCACTTACATAACACAAATGAAGAAGTGGCAGAATGGCAAGACACACATGGCTGCAAGCAAGGGACCCAGGTTCGAATCTCAGGTATGCACATGTTTGGTTTAATTTCAAATAAACTTGAATATTGCACACAAAAAAATCGAGTTAGTTCGTGATAGCGAGTTATTGGATCGGCCAAGACCCGCACGAGTCGAATAGATCTCGAGTTGACCTTTCGGGCCAATCCGGATCTAAAAAGATGACGAGTGACTTTTGGTGGCGACTAAAGTCGCCACCAAAGGTAGTTTTGCTGACACCAAAAATCATTTTTTTCACCAATTTTCTTTTTTTTTTGCAATAAAAATGACTTTTGGTGGCGACTAAAGTCGAAACTAAAGGTAACTTTTGGTGGCGACTTTGAAAGTCGGTACCAAAAGAATCAGCCACGGACTTACGCCAACAACTTTAGTCGCCACTAAAAGTCGCCACCAAAGACTTTTAGTGGCGACTTTTAGACTTTTGGTGGCGACTTTAGTCACCACCAAAAGTCTTTTTTTTGTAGTGAATTAACAGTTTATTCCATTATGATCTTATCTAATTAAATTTTAGAATATACTATAGACCAAAATGCAAAAACTTTCTTTTAATTAAGAGAGTTGCGTAATATATTCCCTTCTTTAAATTTTGGCAATAGACAACTTGATTTTTTTTTTAATTTTGTGCAATAATCTCCTCTTTAACTTTTCTCTAAAATTCTAGCAATATCCAATCTATTATCGTAGGTGATAAATAATGACATTCTTTAATAATTTTTTTAAGTCCTTTATGAAGATAGGTTGATTGCTTATGCTAATTTCACTTCTTCTAATTTACATGATTAAGTGGTATTAATTAATAGAGTTATGTTGCACAACATTAAAAGATCAGTAGAGTCTATCATTAACTTTTAAAGTTGATGAAGTAAATTACGTAGTCTCTTAAATTAAAAGAGATTTTTTGCATTCAAGTCTATACTATACAAATAGACAGACAAACATACCGAGCACAAAAGTAAATTAACATATTTGATTCACGATTAACTTAATTTTATAAACCAAATTTAATATGAATTTCCCTGAAATTATGTAATATATATATGGTATACAGAAGTGCCAAGTTGTTGCTGTTATGACCAAAGAGTACATGAATGAGAATGAATGTGTCTTATGAGGCAACCACTATATAGTCTGTGTGTGTGTGCGTGTGTGTATGTATATATATATATATATATATATGAAAGGTGGGTGTAACATTAAAGAGATTAGTGATGAAGGTTGTTCCTTTTTCAACGAACAACTACCACTTCAGATTGCGGCTGCAGGCGGACAACTCCATTATTGTTGAAACCCAAATCCGAAACTCCCAACAGTTTCATTTGATGTGAACATGTTGTCAACTGTTAACTATTTCTATCTATTAATACTTTTATCTTTTTCTTCTTTTTTTTGGTCAAATTATGCTATGAATAATAATACCCAGTCTCAATAGTCAACAACAATGTTATCATTATCCGATTTAATTGAACAGAACTAGACTCTTTTTAACATCAGGAGGATCTTGTTTTGGCTTAGACAATTGATCTTCAAGTTCAGAATTTTTTTTTTTTAAAAAAGGAACTAAAAAGACACATTGGTTGTGAATCACTGATCTTCAAAATCAACAATCTGTATTAAATAGGCAGAGAGTAGAAGTGGATCTGTTCCAGATTGAACTATTCAATTGGAGATATCAAAAATTGAATCTTATTCCAGTCTGATAGAGGCTGTAAACTGAGGATTTTGATCTCTTATTTGACTTAATCTAGATAGTTTAATTTCATAATCAACTATCTATATTTTAAGATGTTATTTTTTTAAAAAAAAATTTTAAAATCTAAATCATTAGTTATGAAATTTAACGACCTTAATTGAGCTAAATAAAAAATTCTGTTCCATAAACCAACAAGTTGAGAGAACAAAGGTTGAAATTGAATTTGACAATATGCAACATATTATTATTATTATTACTATTATTATAAGAGGCTAGCTCTGTAAAAGTATAAATTACGTTATTATTTAATGTAAACTAATTTTAGATTACAAAAAATAATCGAATAATATTAATAATGAATTTTATAATGTAATATAATATTAGGGATAATAACTAAATATTCAAAAATGAATTACTTATAATTTTATGTCTATAATTTGTTAATTTAATTATTATAAAATATTATATAATAATAATTTTATAATATTTCAAGTTTTCAACTCAACCAACTTAATTATAGCTCAATCACGGTACAGCCACTAGATTATAAACTACTTATCTCTTCGTTTCAATTAGTTGAATTTTTAAAACATTAGTCAACAACATATGATAAGAGATTTCTAGGCTTTTTCTATTGTTTTGTTAATAAGGCCATTTTTTTTTCGTCTGCAATAAGCACAGTATTGGGTTTGTCCTCTTTCTAGGTGGGCTTGTGGGCTAACATTATTTGTCGGGCATGTCTAGCGGGCTTTCAATAAGATTTTAGTTATACATATACATATATATAAAAGATTGGGACTCATACAAAAATGCAACGTTATGAAAATTACACTGATAATTGAATGAGTAGAGATATTAATTCAAGAATTAATAATTAGATTATAGTCAAACTATAATTGAATTGATCTACTTTAAAATATTAAAAAATACAATACATTATTAAAAATTATAAATATAAATTTACAAATTTAATCAAATAAAATTTCATATCGAATTATACAAAACAACATTCACAATCAAAAGTTCACAGTAAAAATTGATCAAATAACAAGTAAATATTATTAATCAAAATAATATTTATTAATATCAAATCCATAAAATACCAATATATTGACATCTCAACAAAATTGATTGTTCTATATTATTAATTTATTCATTATCTGATTATAGAATAGAAAAATCAAAAAAATCAAAAATCAAAATATTCAAGTAGACTGGTTCAACCTGTTCATTTAGCATCACATTTTTACCATGGTTCAAGAAAACAGACCGGTCGAAGTATCGGTTCAAGGGTCAATGGTTAGATTATGGTTGAACTGCAGTCGAACTGGTTATACTTAAAATATATTAAAATATTAAAATATATAATTAATGTATATGTTAAAAATATTAAAATATAGAATATATAATATTAAAATATCAAAATATTCCAGACATGTCATAGATATATATATATATATATACAAATTTTAGATCTTCTCCTAATAGCTTAAATTTTTGAAAATTTCTTAAAAGTACATAATAATATTAAAAATTTTAAAAAATTGAACCGGTTGAACTAGTTGAATCGACCAATTTTATTGGTTTTAGACCAGTTCAACCAGTTTAAACGCTCACTAATTCACTGGTCCAAACCAAATCAAAGACCTTTCTGGTTTACTAGTTTTCTGATTGAACTGATTGGTTCATTTCAGTTCTTTGAACATAGTTTTTACCTGCTTCAACTATTTTTGGCAAGTTCAATCACTTACCGATTTTAAAGATTATTTTGGATCGATTCATGATTTAACAGTTGGTACAATCCAGTTTTGATAACAGTACAAAAATGCATAATTTACATTAATTTTATATAAGGTTTGATTTAATTATGTTTAATTTTGATTTTAAAAATTATCTATTTTTTATTTTACATTTGATGTAGCATAACCTCTATTAATATTAATATTTACTTTTTATACATAAGTGTTCCTATCAAAATAGAAAACAGATCTTATAAGGACATAAATGATACTTGTGTCATGTGGGTCATTAGATTTTATATCCTATAAAGACAAACATGATACTTGTCTCATTTGGATTGTTAGATTTCAGATCCAACTGCTCTGATGTTAAGTGATATTTTTTTTAATTATGCTTAGAAAATGAACAACATTTGGAGGCCAAAATGCATTTTACCTCTTTAAACTTTAAGGTTAGAGCATTTTACCCCCAGAACTTTCAAACTTATACCTCCGTATAGACCAAATCCCCTTTAGACCCTTATCTTGCTTGAGCCCAGGCAACTTTGGCGTCATCATCAGAAGTCATGCGACCCATCAACCCCTTCAGACCGCTGTCTTGTTCGATCCCGGGGCGTGTTCGACATTCATAACCAGAAATCACGCAACCCATCATCCCCTTACTATATGGTGTCATTCCTGGTCAATTTTAATTTTTATTTTAACTATGAGATTATAGTAGCAACTAGGTTTTTGATCTGGATGAATATAAAATGAAGTCCGCAAGAGAATTTAGGTGTGGTGGTTGATGAAATTAAGGAAATTGGGGGAGAAATTAAGTAGTTATTTCATCAAGAAATTTGAATCCTGAGTGCTTCTAATGGATGTATTTTGTGTCTTCTTTCTACTTTTCTTTATAAGTGAAATGAGAATGTGATCTGCGGGGTGAGCACGAGAATTATATAATTGAAGAGGCATTTGGTAGATCCCTTGTTATAATCAGAGACTATTCGAAGGCATGTTACTTTTTCCTTATTTTTTTTATAGTATAAAAGTTTAAAAAGGGCTGAATTGACTGAGAAAAATAGGTTTTTAATGCTAATGTAACTGGAAAATTGAAGATGAAATTGAAGAATTCATTTTCCTTTGAGTTTCATGACTGATTGATTTGGTCCATAAGACAATTGCCACAATATTACAAGAGATTTTGAATTTTAGAATGAACTTTAATTAAGATAAATTGTATCCAGTTCTGATCTTGTGCTTGGAATTGCTTGCTTGCTTTTTATTTCTTAAAAACAATTTTAAAGTTTCTCTTTTCAGTTGTTTTGATTCATTTCATGTTTAATATGCAGGTCTTATTTAGAATATGTTCTAAGAGCAATTTTTGACTATATATTTTGCATAAAAGTTTTTGAAGCTAGATCAAGTTCACATCAGGATATTGTCAACTTATTTTTGAATACTCCAACTTTCTCAAAGCATGATGACGGATGCACTCATAAGTTCACATCAGGACATTGTCAACATATTATTCCTATCATTGTACCATATGTCAGATATTGTGTTACTAGATTTGTTCTGAGGAAAATCTAAGGATATTGATTAACATAATTTCTTATTCTTATGTTTTGCTATTTTCCTTCACCAAGTTTCCAAGTTCCTTATCTCTTACATTCAGACAATATTGATTCAACAATATTCTCTTGAGAAAGGTATATGCATGGCATATTGAAGAAGCACTTTCTCAGCAAGAACGACCAGAATGGAAGCTTCTGTATCATAGTTGATTACTTATTTCTCAATAACTACCTTTACAATTATTTCCTTGTCAATGTGTCTTCCTCAGAATTATGATGCATCTTTTTGATTATGCCTTTTTTTTAAAATAAAATTAATTGGAGGTTTTCATCTCATGTTTTATGCTATCTTCATCATTAGGTTGGAGAAATTGCAAAAACAACTTGCAAGCCAAAATATGCATATAGCAATGCAGGATCTCCTCTAGACATCCATTGACCACTTTGTGATACAAAGTGTAAAGCACTAAAAATGCCACAATCACAACTGTTCTTTGGCCTTATGGAGGTGTGTGTTAGACTCGGTATTAGGAAGAGAAATCCCGCTGCCCTTAAATAATGCAGAAAAAGACAACAGAGAAAAAGAATAATCAACTTATTGATGAAAGACAACCACTACACACAAATAGAAAAACCTCTAGAGTAAAACTCCTCTCCTTGTAAGTCACCAGACCTTACCAAGGTTACATTAAATATTTTTTTTCCTCCCCCACCCACCTAACCTCAGTCCCCTTATATAGAGTATCATACTAACTAAAATAATACAAGGCACAATTCCTAATCTACCCCTTTTCTCATTCCCCTAGAATACACCCTCCAAACTGGCGATTTATCCTTATAATTAGACTGTAATAACATGTCTTCCTCCTATCCTACCACTGGGTACCTAACATCACCTCCCCCTGTATTTAAAGCCTTGTCCTCAAGGCTAAAAGAAAGGAATTGACTTCGTAAGAGTAACTCATCTTCCTACGTAGCATCCTCAGGAGTCATGTCATGTCATTAAATCAGCCATTCCCTGTAATAATTTGGAATGGCCTTCTTGTTTAATCTGCCACGCTAAAGCCTTGACCGAGTAGACATCAAAATCTGCATCACCTTTCTCTTCCATAGGTAATTCTGAACCAATTTGATACTCCCCAATAACTTTCTTAAGTTGTGATATATGAAAAACATGATGAATTTTTTATGTTGGAGGTAGTTTCAGCTAGTAGGAAACTACCCCTACCTTTTCCAGCACTTGGTAAGGACCAAAAAATCGAGGAGCCAATTTTTAGTAAATTCATTGAACCACATAATTTTTCCTGTGAGGTCGTAAGCACAGAAAAACCTAATCCCTCACTTCAAATTGAATCTTAGTTCTTTTTTTCATTAGTTTAAGCCTTCATTTTTTCTTGAACTCATTGTAGATTATATTTAAGCTGTCTTAGAGCCGCGTCCCTATCCTTTAACTCTCTAGCCACCACCTTTACTCGAGTTTCTCCCTTAGTAAAATGTAGCATGTTGGTGGTGGCCTCCCATAAACCACTTCAAAAGGAGTCATACCAGTGGATATGTGATAAGTAGTGTTATACCATAACTCAGCCTATGACAACCAATGGGACCATGTTTTAGGTTGTTCAGTAGCAAAACATCTAAGATATGTTTCTATACATTTATTAATCACCTCGATTTGCCCATTCGACTATGGGTGATAGGTGGAATTCATATTAAGTTTTGTCCCTTGAAGTTTGAATAATTCCTTCCAAAAAATATTCCTAAACAAAGGGTCACAATCCCTAACTATGGAATTTGGTATCCTATGCAATTTTACTACTTCTCTAGCAAAATTTCTGCAATACTCTTGGCTAAATAAGGATGTTTAATAGGAATGAAGTGGCTGTATTTGGACAGCTTATCCACCATAACTAGAATCGCATCAAACCTACAACTCTTAGGCAAACTAATGATGAAATCTATGGACACATGGTTCCAAATATGTTTTGGTATTGCCAATGGCTATAATAAACCATAAGGATTTATTGCTAAGTATTTCTGCCTCTGACAAGACAGGCCTTGAAAAATTTCTAAATTTATGACTTCATACCTTTCCAATACAAATTAGCTGCCAATCTGTGATATGTTCTGAAAAAACCTGAATATCTGCCACTAAGAGAAGCATGATATTCTTCTAATAGTTTGGGAATAGTGGAGGACTTGGCTGGAATCACTAGCCTTTTTTTATAACACAATCTACCATTGTTAAGAGAGTAACCAGGCCATTTAGTAGGATCCAAACTTAGCTCATTTTTTTTTACTTGTTGTAACATGGCATCATGAGCAATCTCCCTTTCTACCTCTGTCCATTCGCTTCAGAGAGGGTAAGAAATTCTGATTTTGCACTTAGCCCCCTCATGTTGTCTTGAAAGTGCGTTAGCAGCCTTGTTTTCTTTCCTGGTCTTATAAACAACTTCAAATTAGAACCCTATAAGTTTGGCAATCCATATATGCTAGTTCTCTGTTATTAATCTTTGCTTTAAAAATATTTTAAACTCTTTTGGTTTGTATAAATGACAAACTTTCTCCCTAACAAATACTGCCTCAAGTGTTGGATTGCCAAAACTAATGCCATAAGTTCCTTTTCATAGATTGATTTCATCAAATTGGCCCCAGAGAGTGCTTGGCTAAAAAAAGCAATAGGTTTCTTTTGTTGCTATAGGACTGCTCCCACTCCTTTTCCACTGGGTAATTCCATCACTGGTGCTAAAGTTAAAGCCTTCTTCAACCTCTCAAAAGCCTCATGAGTTAATGTATTCCAATAAAAACCTTCTTTTTCTGTTAACTCAGTCAAGGGTTTGGCGATGTGGCCATAATTGAGGATAAGGCGTGTAAATAGCCAACATCATCTTATGTACAAGCAACACTCTGAGGCATTTGCACAGACTTTTGTCCTTTATACATACTGCAATGAACTTTATATATTTCATAATTACAGTGATACCATTTACTCTTGTACACTTGTAGCACCCACGAAGGGAAAAGATGTCGATCAGATGTACGAGCACTCAGACTCAACCACTATAGACTGCATCTTTGGTAATTATTTACCCTTCACTCAGTTTACGTTAAATACTTCACTTGATTGATGTTATATAATTGCCTAACTACAGCAAGGGGCTCTATCTTCAAGAGTCTGAAGGCATAGCTCAAGCCATCGAGTTTGATTTTGTCACGACCCATTTTCTAGGCACATGACCGGCACAATGATGAATATCCCATCACTGTAAGCCTTTCGATAAATTCTTCCCACAAGTAAAATCGTTAGTCATTATCTCTATATTCTCAAAATACCATTCCTTAATAAATACAAAGAAAATACATCAGATTTTCTTAATTAAAAATAATAGATCCTCAGTACAAAATACATTATCATACTGAAATACAAGCCAAATACCAAACCCCTGACCTAGATGTCCTAGACGGTTACAGAGCAACATACTGTATAACAAAAGAAGGGCCTACCCGACAGCGGGAAGGTCCAACGTGATTTACTCCTCTAGCGGATGTACTTCGGCGGTAACCTGATCTGAACAAAAAGTTTGTACAAACAGTGTGAGCTTTTAAACTCAGTGAGCAAATCGGCCTCGCGTTAATAAAATTCAAATACATCACCAGTCATGCAAGCATATCCGAAGGCTCAAGCTCAACCAATAGACATAGTTAGAAATTACATACAAGAAAATTTCATCCAATTCAACAAACGATACTAGTACTCGTCAATGGCAATATATCCCGGAGAGCGCACACAGGCCGGCTCACCAATTTTGTATTTTTCTGCCATGACGCACAACCTCATCCTCTTAGCTAGGGCGCCTCACGGATTTATCACCAATCCGGGCTATATCCCTACTGAGGAAATCATTGTCTCCACACTCATTGGTCAAGACACCCTTTAACCCGGGTTTTTCGCCTTGCCGTGAGAGGGGGTACTGTACCGCTCAATCACAATCAATAGTACAACAGTTCATATCATAATCAGAAGCACAATATAATACTCATCCATATAACAGGTATAGTATATAACTATATGATTCAAATTTCATATCATCATGAGATACTTGCTTTGTCTTATCCATACTTCTAGATTAATTATCTCATTATATTCGTCATTATGAATCCAATTTCCCCCTATGAATCTTGGGAGTGTCCTACGACATACTTTTTATCACCAGTAATGCTAAAACTCTATTAAAACAGGGTCGTTTCACTCACCTGGATTCCGTACGAGTATCACTTCTCTAAATCGTTACGGACAAGAGTACGCAGGTGAATTTCAGTGTTCCGCTACAGAGATTTTCATGAAAGATTACAGAAAATACGTTAAGATCATTTTCGTACAGATACTGTTCATAAGGTCACTATTCATACGTACGGTACTATTCATATGGTCACTATTCATACGTACGATACTATTCATACCGGAAATACAGAATACAATCTGTAAAAGAGTACACCAGGTAAGTTCTCAGGAAAGAGTGGAGGGTCACACTGGACACACTTAAAAACCAGGTCTTTCCTTAGCCAGAACTTTCCTAGACATGTATTCTCCACAGATTATATTCTATTTCGGTAATCAGAGAATCAAAATAACAGCTAACGACAGTTTTTCTGATGTGAAAGATCGGCCAAAGCCGCAACCACAGAGCATACTTAAGAAAATAACTTCTAAAATTTGAAAGACATAGAAAGGGCATAGTATCCTTACCTAAGCAAAAACGGAAAGGCCCAAAATCTCAGAAGCCTAGCGTCGGAGCAAAAGATACTTAAGGAGGGAAGAAGAAAAGTTGAAGGTGTGAGTTTAGAAGTGAAATGGAAGGGCCTATTTATAGTAAAAGTCAAGGGTACTATTTGATACTATACGCTAATAAAATATTTAATTTACTATTCATGAAAATGACATTTCTAATAATGCAGTTACTGTGCACCTTACGCTGGAAAATTTTTGTTTATTTACTATTAGAAACTTTAAAGGGAAAACTATCCTTTCACCTTAAACCTTTAAGTTTCTTTTCAATTCAGTCCTTTCAATTTAGTCCCTGAGGGTATTTTTACACATAAAACGTCATTTTCTCCTACAAACTTCTTTCTAGTTTTCTCTTATGACCAAACCACATCTAGTATTTGACATTTTGATTGTATAAATGAACAGTACCATATACGTAAATAGTATTATACGGGTGAATAGTACCGTATACTGAAATAGTAACAGTAGTTTGAAAACACGCATTTATATTTTATTTTTCATGGGTATTACATTATCACCCCCTTTAAGAAATTCGGTACTCCAAATTTAAATTACCTCAAGTCGTAAAAAGATGCGGATATCTAGAACGCATGTCGGCCTCGACTTCCCATGTGGCTTCTTCGTGAGTTTGATTCCTCCACAAAATCTTGACGGATGGAATCTCCTTAGATCGGTGTTTCTTTACTTGACTATCGAGGATCGCCACCGGTATCTCCTCGTATGACAAGTTTTTATCTACTAGGATAGAATCATTCTGAGAAGGGTGAAGTATGTGAGAAGGGTCATGAAGGTACTTCCTTAACATGGATACGTGAAAAACAGGGTGAATCCCTTCCAGATCCATAGGTAGGGCAAGCCGATAAGCCACTTTTCCCACTCGTTCTAGAATCTCATAAGGCCCGATGTATCTAGGACTCAACTTTCCTTTCCTTCCAAATCTCAACACACCTTTCATTGGAGAGACCTTAAGGAATACCATATCGCCGACTTAGAACTCCAAATCACGTCGTCTGTGGTCAGCGTATGCCTTTTGTCTACTTTGAGCTGCTCGCATCCTATCTTGTACTGTCTTAACCTTGGTTAGGGCATCTTGGGCCAAGTCAGGTCCTAATGCTTTCGCTTCACCTACCTCGAACCAACCGATCGGAGATCTGCAACGTCTCCCATACAAGGCCTCAAAGGGTGCCATCCCAATAGTGGCCTGGTAGCTGTTGTTATATGCGAACTCTACAAGATACAAATGCTTTTCCCAGCTACCACTGAAATCTAGAATACAAGATCGTAACATATCCTCTAGCGTCTGAATCGTCCGCTCTGACTGTCCGTCTGTCTGTGGGTGAAAAGCGGTACTAAGGTCCACTCGAGTACCTAATGCCTCCTGAAAACTTCTCCAGAAATGAGAGGTAAATTGAGGACCTCTATCAGAAATGATAGATATAGGTACTCCATGCAACTTTACTATTTCTTTAATATACAATTGTGCCAACGTTACTACACCATAAGTGGTTTTGACTGGAATGAAGTGTGCTGATTTGGTTAGTCGGTCAACAATGACCCAAACTGAGTCATAACCTCCTGTGGAATGAGGTAGACCAACAACAAAGTCCATCGTCACTCGTTCCCATTTCCATTCAGGAATCTCTAATCGTTGTAACGAGCCTCCTGGCTTTAGATGCTCAGCCTTAACCTGTTGACAGGTTAAACAACGAGACACAAATTCTGCTATGTCTTGTTTCATTCCTTTCCACCAGTAGATCTGTTTCAGATCCTGATACATCTTGGTAGCTCCTGGATGTACAGCATATGCAGCACGATGGCCTTCTTCCATAATGTCTTGTCTAAGAGTTCCAACATCTGGTACACACAACCGTTGTTCAAAATGCAAGACTCCTGTATCGTCGAGTGTGAAACTATTCACTTCACCAATCTTCACCTTTTCCATAATTTGGACAAGCTCAGGATCCTCCATTTGGGATATCCGTATCTGGTCTACAAGGGAAGATCTAGCCCTGATATGGGCTAAAAATGATCCTGTCCTTGTAACCTCAAGAGTAGCACCTTTTGCTCTCAGCTCTTGCAGTTCTTGGATCAATGGACTTTTTGTTACTGCTATATGGGCCAGACTACCCATAGATTTTCAACTCAAGGCATCTGCTACCACGTTCGCTTTGCCTGGGTGGTAAAGAATATTGCAATCGTAGTCTTTTAGTAATTCTACCCATCTCCTTTGCCTCAAGTTTAGGTCCTTTTGGTCGAAAATATATTTTAGACTTTTATGGTCAGTATAGATTTCACAAGTTTCTCCGTATAGATAATGTCGCCATATCTTTAAAGCGAAAACTACTGCTGCCATTTTCAGATCATGGGTGGGGTAGTTTTGCTCATGTTTCTTAAGTTGTCTCGATGCATATGCCACTACCTGGCCATGCTGCATGAGAACACATCCCAACCCTACTCTTGATGCATCGCAGTATACTGTAAAATCTCCTGGTCCTGAGGGTAAGACCAATACAGGTACGGAGATTAACCTTTTCTTGAGTTCTTGGAAGCTTTCTTCACAAGTGTCATCCCATTGGTACTTTACTCATTTCCTAGTCAGTCGTGTGAGAGGAGCGGCTAACTGAGAAAAATTTTGGATGAAACGACGATAATATCCTGCCAATCCCAAGAAGCTACGAATCTCCGTGACGGATGTAGGTCTAGGCCACATTTTGACCGCTTCTACTTTGCTTGGGTCTGCTTGGATGCCATCTTTGGAGATCACATGTCCCAAGAAAGTTACACGATCAATCCAAAACTCGCATTTAGAGAATTTGGCGTACAATTGATGATCCCTCAATGTCTGCAACACAACACGAAGGTGTTGTTCGTGCTCTTCTGAAGTCTTTGAGTACACCAGAATGTCGTCTATGAAGACAATGACAAATTTGTCTAAAAAGGATTTAAAAATCCTATTTATTAAATCCATGAAAGCAGCTGGTGCATTCGTTAATCCAAATGACATCACCAAGAACTCGTAGTGCCCATATCTGGTACGGAAGGCTGTTTTAGACACATCCTCCTGCTTGATCTTGAGTTGGTGATAACCAGACCTCAAGTCAATCTTTGAAAAACACTTGGCTCCTTGAAGTTGATCGAAAAGGTCATCGATGCGAGGCAACGGGTATTTATTTTTGATAGTTACCTTATTCAGTTGCCTGTAATCTATGCATAGTCTCATCGATCCGTCCTTCTTTTTCACGAACAGAACAGGAGCTCCCCAAGGTGAATAACTTGGCCTTATAAAGCCTTTGTCTAGCAAGTCCTGTAACTGAGTTTTTAACTCTTTTAATTCTGTTGGTGCCATTCTATAAGGGGGTATGGAGATTGGGCGAGTATCTGGTGCTAACTCTATCTGGAACTCAATCTCTCGATCTGGGGGTATACCTGGTAGATCATCTGGGAAGACATCTACAAACTCCTGGACTACTGGAACGTCTTCTACTTTTAGTTCTTCTTTCTTAATATCTTTAACGAATGCCAAGTATCCTTGACAGCCCTTTCGCAATAAACGTTGGGCACACATTAAAGATATAAGATTCCCAGAAATTTCACTCCGTTCACCATGAAATACGAAAGAAGGCTCCCCCGAAATATTGAACTTAACTATCTTATTATAGCAATCCAGGGTGGCATGACAAGATGCCAGCCAATCCATGCCCAAGATGACATCAAAGTCTGTCATATCTAACAGCATTAGGTCTACTGTTGTATTTATTTCTCCGACTCTTACCTTGCAAGCTCGATAGCCTCGTTCTATTAGTAAGGTGCCTCCAGTAGGCGTAGTTACTAAAAACGGACATTCTAATCTAACAACTTTTTGCTTAAAGTTCTTAGCAAAGAATGGTGACACATAGGAATGCGTAGAGCCAGAGTCAAACAAAACATGTGCAAAATTTGATTCAATCAGAAGAGTACCTGCTACCACCGTATTAGACGCCTGAGCATCTTGACGGGTTAAAGTGAATACTCGAGCGTTCCCTCGGCCTGCTGAAGCCTGCCCTCGACCACCTTGTCCTCTGCCAGCACCTCTTCCGATTCCATTGCCTCCTACAGTTACAGGGGATCTGTTGGCAACAGTAGCCTCTGATTGATTAGGGCGTACTGACCCTTGGCCAGATCTCGTGTAGAGTTGGGGGCAATCTCTTTTGATGTGGCCCTGTTGACCACATTGGTAACAGACCCTAGTGTTGTTGTTGACAAAACAAGCTCCAAAGTGATTTCTTTCACATTTAGAGCACCAGGGCCTTTGTTGACCCCCTGTACCACTTTGTTGACGCTGTGGTACACTAGCAGTAGAGGCTGCACGTCCAGAACTCTCTCCGTGGTAGCGTGATTTCTCATCTTGTTTCCTCTTTCTTTTGTTATTCCATTTTTCTTTTTGCATATCTCTTTCTTCCATCATACGGGCGATGTCGACGGCTTCTGTGTAAAATGAAAAATCTCGTATTTTCGATCCCACCCTGTCAAATAAAGACTCTCGAACGCCTTTAATAAACCGTCGGATCTTTTCTTTCTCAGTTAGGACCATGTGAGTAGCATATTCAGACAACTCTATAAACAGATTGTCGTATTTATCGACGGTTCGTGATCCTTGCCGGAGTGCCTCAAACTCATTCATCTTTGCTTCTCGTATACTCTCCGGAATAAATTGTTCTCGAAAAATTCTTTTAAAGTCATTCCATTTAACGGGTGGGGCATTTCTGGCCATGCCCTTCTTCCATGTTCGCCACCAGCGGTCGGCCTTACCTCTTAACTGAAAGGTAACAAGGGTTACTTTTCGAGGTTCAGGGCATTCTAGCGTGTCAAGGATTTTCTCACAGTCATCTAGAAAACGTTGTGGGTCTTCATTAACATCTCCTGCAAAGGTTGGCGGATTCAGCTTCATAAATTCTGAGATTTTGACCTCTGTACCTACCCAATCCTGAGGAGGGGGTGGAGGTGGCATCTGGTCTGTCTCTTGTACTTTTTGAAAGTAATGGTTGGAACCCAAGAGGGGGGGTGAATTGGGTTTTATAAATTTTTCACAAGAATTAATTGGAAGTTAAAATGATTTTCTGTAAAAGTACAATGCTTAGGATAATAAATACAATACAAAAAATCAATGTGCTGTCAAGATAAATAATTATAAAGATCAAGGAATTAAAGAATAGATATCAATATGCACAAATTAAAGAGTAAGGGATAGAGAAAGCAAACTAGGAGATTTATACTGGTTCGGCTAATCCAAGCCTACATCCAGTCCTCAAGAGACCACTTGAGTATTTCCACTATAATTGCAAGTTTAATCCGGGTACTTGCAAACCACTACAACCACGCAAATTCGATCCGGGTATTTGCGAAACCACAATGGAGAATTTATGAATCCGGGCTCCTACTCAACCCAAAGCAAGTTCTTCCAACACCGGTACTTGCGAACCTCAACTCAGAATAATATATGTGTTGATCAAAATCAACAATACAAAGAAACTCTCTCTAAAGAGTAGATGAAAACAAATGAAGCTCTAATAACTCTAATGATAGAGAATATGCAAGATTTGGCTCAAGAATGCTTTCCTTTCTCTCAAAGATGATAGAAGAAGTTAATATCACATTGTAGGACTTTGTTCTTACTCAAAATCGTGTATCTAAGGTCATATATATAAGATTTTACAAAACTAGCCGTTATATAGCCGTTATATAGCCGTTGCAGTCCAGATTTTGAGCTTTCTTTAAAAATTCATAACTCCCTCATTTGAACTCCGTTTTAAACAAATAATATACCGTTGGAAAGCTCTTGGAGTCTAGTTTCAAATGCGCTAAGTTTTACTCAAAAATTATTTTTCTTTTAAAAGATATAATCAAAATACTGACTATAGGTCAGAACCGAATAATCAACTTTCAATTTTTCAAACTATATTTTAAATAGTCATATATTTCTCATTTGGACTCCGTTTTCAATAAATAATATACCTTTGGAAAGATCTTTGAGTCTAATATCAAATGAGATTAAGATATTTGAAAAAATGATTTTTCGTTTATGAGATATGATATAAAGAGTGACCAAAGGTCAAAAACTAACTTTTGTAAAATTTCATATCTCACTATCTTTTTGTTCAAAATAATTGAGCCAATGTATGCAAATCTAAATCATTGAGTTGGACAAATATACTAGCATATATAAAATATACCTAATGTAAACATATAGGCTATCTTGATGCATTCAAGCTTCCAAGACTTCAAATCTTCTAATTCTTCATTTCTTGGAGCTTCATCCTTGCATGTTGTTTTCCTTGAGTGAAGCATGATATTGCTTTTCCTTGTTCTTCAATACAATGCTCACTCTTCTTGTTTTGAACCAACCTATAAAATATATCTTACTTGCAAACCCAATGGTTAGTTTAATAGCATGATTCAATATATGCAACATACATATTAAATAACATAATCATGCTTAAGTACTTGTAGCATATATATGATAATTAATCTTTATATATATCAATGCTACTATTCAAATACATTTGTCATCATCAAAACTTATGGCATATAGCCTTAGGGTCAACAATCTCCCCCTTTTTGATGATGACAAATCACCACAGAAAAATATGTATCACAAGATAATGAATGCAATGTTATAAGCACGTATACATATTTTTCTATTGTTTCTTCTCCCCCTATTTGACATCAACAAAAAGGTGTAAGGAACACAATATATAGAAGTTAAAGCACATACCTTCTTTAAGTCAGGATGTCAGAAGATGTCAATATAGTATGGGGTAAGGATACATCAAAACTTATCATTGATTTCATTGACATGTAAAAAGAAAATTTTAGAAAAATTTTTCTCATGTCAAATGAAATGAGCCAAAAGATAAAACTTGAAAGAGTTTTAGGCTCCCTCTTAAACCTTGCATAATTTGAAAAAGAATAATGAATAATGAATATCCAATTTTTCAAGATATATTCTTTTTCAAAAAAAATGCATTCAAGTGAGACAAAGCTCCCCCTGAATTTCATAACATTTTTCCTTTGAAAAAGATTGTCCAAATCATTATAAAGGAAATTCAGTTTTTGATTGCAGAATTTTGAAGTAAGATTTTTGAAGAAATTTCTGCAATATTTTCATTGAAAATGATTTCTGCTTGTTTATGAAGAGGCATTTTTGGTAAATAGCAGAAAAATTAAACTCTTTGAAAAAAAAACATCATTTGCTGTCATATGATAGAAATATTTACAGCACACAGCAGAAGTATGATATATGGATTAGCAAAGCATGATATAAACAAGAATATTAATCATAATCCATAAATCGAATAATAATATTTTTCAAGATTTCTGAAAAACAATTTCTGCATATATGCATAAAATTATTTCAACATATAGCAAAAGTGATTTAAAATAAGGATACTCAAATCCTTTTCTTTTCAAAACAGATAATGCTTCAATATGGCAAAGCAATTTCAGCATTGTGGAAGCAATTCAAGAGATTCACGATATTTTTCTAAAACATTTTGCTTCGAAGGAATTTAGAAACGTTTCATCTAAGGAAGCAATATATATGGATTAGTGTAATAAGATATATTCAAGCATATAGTTCATAATCCATATATGAAACATCAATATTTTTCATCCCTTTTGTTATCTACAACAAAAGAGATCTTTAAAATCTTTTCTTTTTCAAAAAGAATGTTGCTTCATATGATAAAACATATTAACATAACAGAAGCATTTTTAAAGTCCTTTTTCAAAACAAATTTGCTTCATAAAGGATAAGATAAATTTCAGCACAAAGGAAGCAATTTATATACCCATTCAAAATGAATTTATATATGTATCTTGAGGACGAGTACATGTAAAAATTTTGACAGCTCATTTTGTATGAGTGCATATGGAATCATGAAATATTATTCTTAGCCATAGCCTTCGCTCATGATGCATGAATAGCATACACAACATATGTTCTTAGATACATATAATCACAGCATGATGTAATCATGTATGCTCTCAAGAACAACACAACAAAGCAGAGTGATACGGTTCTGAATATCACCATTTTATTAATCCTTAAAATTTCTAATCAAAACAAATTAAATCAGCCCAAATCCACCGAAAATTGACTTTCGTGGTTTTGCCATTAATGTGACGCGTTATCGGTGTGCATGCGTACTCTAGACTTCTGGCTTCCAGCTTGCAGAAATCCATAGGATGAGCGTGTAGGGGTGCGGTGAAGAGATATCTTCTTTGGCTCTTAGTCATAATTTTCTCTCTATAAAGACTGCCCCAGAGTTCTCAATTACCACACCACAAAGAGTATTCATCTCTGAGCCTATAACTTTCTGACATTCCTCTCTCTTCATACTCCTACAAAAATTTCTGAATTTTCCAAACCATGGCAGCAAGAAAGTTCATTGATCTCACAGTAGAGGCATGGGAGGAAAAGCTCGACTTAAACTTGAGTCTAGGCAAGGACAAAGGCAAAAGACCTTTGGAGGAATCTCAAGAGAACCAAAAGAAGAAGATGAAGATCGAAGAAGCTGAGGAGATTAGTACAGGCCATACGTCAGAAGACAAAATTGCTTGTCTGGAGCAGGAGGTGAAGAAACTCAAGAAGATGATAGAGGACCAGGAGAAGTTAGCTAAACGTAACAATGCGGCACTGACTTCAAGAATAGATAGGTTCTTCTATTGGTCTACCCAATACTTCTGCAATCAACAACAAAGAAATGTTGATTGTATGAATGGGATTTACACTACCCTCCGTGACATTGCTCAGTCTCTTGCTCCAAGAAATGGCCGAGGGGTGATGATTCAATACAACCCACCTAATCCGAGACCACCTCGCCTGTAGATTGCTCATCTATGAGCAAACCTTCCTTTTTTTTTTAATGCAATGTAATCCTTCAGTTTTTTTTTATTTTAATGCAAGTGGTTTCTTTCAGATGACGGTACTTAAAAAAAATTATAATAATAAAGAAAGATAAAGAAAATCAGCCGCACAAATTTTGTATAATAGAAGGATATATATATATTTTGAAAAATATATATCCATTTTAAAGATAGAAAGAATTTTCTGACATGGATATATATATCATCATTTCAAAGCAAAAGCAAGTTACATATTTACTCAAGATAAAACATATTATAATCAGAGTATGTAGTAACATAATTGAGGTATATGGATTAATAAGATATAATCAGATATAAACTATAATCCATAAACAATGGTTCATAAGTTACAGCTTATGTAAAAGAGATGATATGTATAATGCTCAAACCATGATGTATTAAAAAAAAATAATTTAAGTATTTAACATATTTTTATATGTCATGTTGTGATCAAGTATGTAAGATGTCAGAAAACAATATGTCATTGCAATGAAAGTATGACAAAAAAAAATTTGCCAGAATGTACAATTGAGATCAAGGAGTATCATTCAAATAAATAATGAAGAAGTAAAGGATAGAGATACTCATCAATTTTGGCAAACTTTTGTTGCTTCTTGAAGTTCCTCTTCAAGATTTTGATATCCTTGTTTTGCTCATTGCTCTTCTTTTGATCGATCCTGTCTTCTTACAATTTTAATGATCTTAATTGATTGATTATTTGCAAGATCTATCAAGCATTGGTTCAATGTAGGCTTCGTTGGTCGACTACTGATAGGAGCGTTGGTCGACCAACCAACTTCAAAACTATAAATCTTACTGATTTCGGAGAGCAGAGGAAAGAATGTGCTTTAGAGGATAATTTTGAGGATTAACTCCTGCAAAACACTTTTGGTGGAGCACTTTGATGTTCAAATAAATCTCGAGCACTAGGAGCAACATTATGTTCAAGATATGCCATATTAATAAAAGTGCTATGCTTCCATGAAATGCAATTTTGCAATAAATTTGATTTCATTGAAAATATTTAAATAAGATTACAACAAGGATAAATACTATGGGTAGGAGTAATCTTATTGTTGTGAAGACAAGAAAAATGTGCGCGTAATGGAAGCAAGTTTTCATGATGCGGTAAAAAGGATAGTTTGAGCAAAATTTGGAAGAAAGATTTTAGCTCAAAACAAAATTCGAATCTATAAGCTGCACACCTAACAATTGTTTTCAGATATAGCATGCATGAGTATCAAGGATAGATGTAATGCATATTAGAGAATAGACAAAAGCATTAGAGAGCAGTAAACATATCAGTCAAATTTCTTACAATGCATTCCAGCTTATATGTTTACTTATCCATTGCCTCCTTTTGATGCAAGAGAGTGGAGTTTGAATGATGTAGCCATTGAAAAGTTATTTCCGCTCCTTGCTTCGAGGCAAATCTGCAAATTAATCCTTTGTCTTTGATACCCAAATTTTTTTGGGTTTGCCTGGGTCATGAGGTCCTTTTTGAACCCATTTCATTTTTACTCCATGAACAAGATTTTTCTTATAAAAACAGGAGTAAGACTTGTGTCCTTTCAGTCCACAATAAAAACAAGTGCAAGGTGGACTTTTGGACATTTTTGTAGGAACAAAGTAGTTTTCGAAATATTTCTGATTTGACTTGTTAAGAACAAAACCAATTTTGTTAAAGCTACTACTTTGTTTCTCAACAGAAGAGTTTTGAATTTCTCTACCTTGAGAAAGTTTTTTAAGTGTGTTTTTAAGATCCTCATTCTCCTTTTTCAAGGAATCACACTTGGTACAAAAGTAATTTTTGTTGGTAGAGATATTTGCCTTTAAAATCAAATTCTCTTCTTGCAAAGTTCTGTTTTGATTTTCAAAAACAAAATTCTCTTCCTTGGAAATAGAAAATTCGTTTTTCAATGTTTCCAACTCATTTTCAAGAGAAGAGTTTTTCTGTTTTGAAATATTTAGTTTCTTTGCAAGTATAAGAGATTCTTCATGTAAATCATCAAAGGCATCTTGTAATTCTTCAAAAGAGTAGTCAAATGAATTTACCTCATCTTTATCTCTGGTCACAAGACAAGTGTTGGCTTCTTCATTTGTGTTCTCCTCATCAGAATTGCTATTTCCCCAAATGGACGATAGGTAAGCTTTCTTTGATGATTCAGCTTTTGGTTGTGGTTTCTCTTTTTCTCCTTTTTCTTTTTCTTCTATCTCCTTGGTGATTTGAGATTTTCCTGTAAGTTCAACACCAAGAGCTTGCAATTGATTAAGCACAAGTTGTATCTCATTAATGGTTTTGCAATTGTTCATTTGAGCAATTTCAAGTTCATTAATGAAACTTCTATACCTTAATTCCTCAGCAATAAGATCTTCCTCATGTGCAACTTCAAGAATTTCCCACATTTCTTTTGCAGTTGCACAGTTGGAGATTTTGAAAAATTCATCTTGACTCAATGCACAAGAAATAATCAATTTTGCCTTAGCATTGAGTTGCATTAAACTTCTTTCAGTATCATTCCATTCACTCTTAGGTTTTGGAATGTATTTTCCTTGTTCTTCCTTGACAGGCATATAAAAACCATTTTCTATAATTTCCCAGAGTTTATGGTCTACTGAAATTAAAAAAAATTTCATTTCATACTTCCAATATTGAAAATGATTAGCATAAAAAATTGGAGGTTCTGTGAAAGAACAATTTTCAGACATAAACCACTCACTAGATCCAACCATATTTACTCTTAGACGGTTAAGTCTCAAATCAAGAGCCCAAGCTCTGATACCAATTGAAAGTAATGGTTGGAACCCAAGAGGGGGGGTGAATTGGGTTTTATAAATTTTTCACAAGAATTAATTGGAAGTTAAAATGATTTTCTGTAAAAGTACAATGCTTAGGATAATAAATACAATACAAAAAATCAATGTGCTGTCAAGATAAATAATTATAAAGATCAAGGAATTAAAGAATAGATATCAATATGCACAAATTAAAGAGTAAGGGATAGAGAAAGCAAACTCAGAGATTTATACTGGTTCGGCTAATCCAAGCCTACATCCAGTCCTCAAGAGACCACTTGAGTATTTCCACTATAATTGCAAGTTTAATCCGGGTACTTGCAAACCACTACAACCACGCAAATTCGATCCGGGTATTTGCGAAACTACAATGGAGAATTTATGAATCCGGGCTCCTACTCAACCCAAAGCAAGTTCTTCCAACACCGGTACTTGCGAACCTCAACTCAGAATAATATATGTGTTGATCAAAATCAACAATACAAAGAAACTCTCTCTAAAGAGTAGATGAAAACAAATGAAGCTCTAATAACTCTAATGATAGAGAATATGCAAGATTTGGCTCAAGAATGCTTTCCTTTCTCTCAAAGATGATAGAAGAAGTTAATATCACATTGTAGGACTTTGTTCTTACTCAAAATCGTGTATCTAAGGTCATATATATAAGATTTTACAAAACTAGCCGTTATATAGCCGTTATATAGCCGTTACAGCACTTATAGTGCAGTCCAGATTTTGAGCTTTCTTTAAAAATTCATAACTCCCTCATTTGAACTCCGTTTTAAACAAATAATATACCATTGGAAAGCTCTTGGAGTCTAGTTTCAAATCCGCCAAGTTTTACTCAAAAATTATTTTTAATACTGACTATAGGTCAGAACAGAATAATCAACTTTCAATTTTTCAAACTATATTTTAAATAGTCATATATTTCTCATTTGGACTCCGTTTTCAATAAATAATATACCTTTGGAAAGATCTTTGAGTCTAATATCAAATGAGATTAAGATATTTGAAAAAAATGATTTTTCGTTTATGAGATATGATATAAAGAGTGACCAAAGGTCAAAAACTAACTTTTGTAAAATTTCATATCTCACTATCTTTTTGTTCAAAATAATTGAGCCAATGTATGCAAATCTAAATCATTGAGTTGGACAAATATACTAGCATATATAAAATATACCTAATGTAAACATATAGGCTATCTTGATGCATTCAAGCTTCCAAGACTTCAAATCTTCTAATTCTTCATTTCTTGGAGCTTCATCCTTGCATGTTGTTTTCCTTGAGTGAAGCATGATATTGCTTTTCCTTGTTCTTCAATACAATGCTCACTCTTCTTGTTTTGAACCAACCTATAAAATATATCTTACTTGCAAACCCAATGGTTAGTTTAATAGCATGATTCAATATATGCAACATACATATTAAATAACATAATCATGCTTAAGTACTTGTAGCATATATATGATAATTAATCTTTATATATATCAATGCTACTATTCAAATACATTTGTCATCATCAAAACTTATGGCATATAGCCTTAGGGTCAACACTTTTGCAGCATGTACTGATGCCTGTGAGCCATATTCAGATGATTGTCCCATCAGAAGTTCCTTTAGCCCATTCACCTCGTTCTCCATTGCAGCTAATGCTTCCATCACTACAGTCGCGTCGATTTGTGATGGTTCTCCAACATTTCTTCTAGGGTTTTCAGTGGATATTTCTCTGTTTTGTGCATGGTTATCTTCTGCACGGTTAGGCATCTCCAGTCTTGCATTTGCTGACTGAGCAGCTGGAGGGACCAAGGCCTTGCTAGATCTTGTGCGGATTCCAGAAGCGTTTGATTTTCTTGGTGCCATCTAAACTTATTTTACAATTAAGAATAATATATATCGTCACTATTATGCTTCAAGTAAAGACACGAAAGAAAGAGATTTTAATCTCTACAGGCCTTTTGGTGGATCTTCATCCTATGGTCGTGCTGCAGTCACGACAATAGGGGAAGGCCCACTAAAGACACCTTGCTCTGTAATCACTAGGAGACCTAACAACCTATGCTCTGATACCAACTTTGTCACGACCCATTTTCTAGGCATATGACCGGCACAATGATGAATATCCCATCACTGTAAGCCTTTCGATAAATTCTTCCCACAAGTAAAATCGTTAGTCATTATCTCTATATTCTCAAAATACCATTCCTTAATAAATACAAAGAAAATACATCAGATTTTCTTAATTAAAAATAATAGATCCTCAGTACAAAATACATTATCATACTGAAATACAAGCCAAATACCAAACCCCTGACCTAGATGTCCTAGACGGTTACAGAGCAACATACTGTATAACAAAAGAAGGGCCTACCCGACAGCGGGAAGGTCCAACGTGATTTACTCCTCTAGCGGATGTACTTCGGCGGTAACCTGATCTGAACAAAAAGTTTGTACAAACAGTGTGAGCTTTTAAACTCAGTGAGCAAATCGGCCTCGCGTTAATAAAATTCAAATACATCACCAGTCATGCAAGCATATCCGAAGGCTCAAGCTCAACCAATAGACATAGTTAGAAATTACATACAAGAAAATTTCATCCAATTCAACAAACGATACTAGTACTCGTCAATGGCAATATATCCCGGAGAGCGCACACAGGCCGACTCACCAATTTTGTATTTTTCCGCCATGACGCACAACCTCATCCTCTTAGCTAGGGCACCTCACAGATTTATCACCAATCCGGGCTATATCCCTACTGAGGGAATCATTGTCTCCACACTCATTGGTCAACACACCCTTTAACCCGGGTTTTCCGCCTTGCCGTGAGAGGGGGTACTGTACCGCTCAATCACAATCAATAGTACAACAGTTCATATCATAATCAGAAGCACAATATAATACTCATCCATATAACAGGTATAGTATATAACTATATGATTCAAATTTCATATCATCATGAGATACTTGCTTTGTCTTATCCATACTTCTGGATTAATTATCTCATTATATTCGTCATTCTGAATCCAATTTCCCCCTATGAATCTTGGGAGTGTCCTACGACATACTTTTTATCACCAGTAATGCTAAAACTCTATTAAAACAGGGTCGTTTCACTCACCTGGATTCCGTACGAGTATCACTTCTCTAAATCGTTACGGACAAGAGTACGCAGGTGAATTTCAGTGTTCCGCTACAGAGATTTTCATGAAAGATTACAGAAAATACGTTAAGATCGTTTTCGTACAGATACTGTTCATACGGTCACTATTCATACATACGGTACTATTCATATGGTCACTATTCATATGTACAGTACTATTCATACCGAAAATACAGAATACAATCTGTAAAAGAGTACACCAGGTAAGTTCCCAAGAAAGAGTGGAGGGTCACATTGGACACACTTAAAAACCAGGTCTTTCCTTAGCCAGAACTTTCCTAGACATGTATTCTCCACAGATTATATTCTATTTCGGTAATCAGAGAATCAAAATAACAGCTAACGACAGTTTTTCTGATGTGGAAGATCGGCTAAAGCCGCAACCACAGAGCATACTTAAGAAAATAACTTCTAAAATTTGAAAGACATAGAAAGGGCATAGTATCCTTACCTAAGCAAAAACGGAAAGGCCCAAAATCTCAGAAGCCTAGCGTCGGAGCAAGAGAAACTTAAGGAGGGAAGAAGAGAAGTTGAAGGTGTGAGTTTAGAAGTGAAATGGAAGGGCCTATTTATAGTAAAAGTCAAGGGTACTATTTGATACTATACGCTAATAAAATATTCAATTTACTATTCATAAAAATGACATTTCTAATAATGAGCACCTTACGACGATGGAAAATTTTTGTTTATTTACTATTAGAAACTTTAAAGGGAAAACTATCCTTTCACCTTAAACCTTTAAGTTTCTTTTCAATTCAGTCCTTTCAATTTAGTCCCTGAGGGTATTTTTACACATAAAACGTCATTTTCTCCTACAAACTTCTTTCTAGTTTTCTCTTATGACCAAACCACATCTAGTATTTGACATTTTGATTGTATAAATGAACAGTACCATATACGTAAATAGTATTATACGGGTGAATAGTACCGTATACTGAAATAGTAACAGTAGTTTGAAAACACGCATTTATATTTTATTTTTCATGGGTATTACAGATTTGTCCTCGTTCAATAACGCCTTCATCTACCTCTCAAACATTGACTCAATCCCAAACTTAACAGCAAGTGTATCTTTAATTTAGTAAGATATATCTCACATACTTGACTTAATTGATGTTATGTAATTGTCTAACTATAGCAAGGAGCTCCACCTTTAAGAGTTCGAAGGCATAGCTCATAGCCATCGACTTCGATTCATCTTACTACAACGGGGCCTCCAACTACCTCCCAGCCATTGACTCTATCTCAGCCTCAATAGTAGGTATACCTCTAATTTAGTTTCTTAGTTTTCATGTGTAATTGCATATTTTGATAATTTGGTTGTAGCATATATTCTAATCATTTGTACATTTATTTGTAGACTTCAAAAACTCATCATGGTGATTCACCTAGCTCTAGAATAAGGTACAAGACCATGGTAAGAAGGAATTTAGGTGGTCGAATCCGACTTTCATAGGATAGTGCTGAGTTTTAGTATTTCATGTATTGTGTATCAACTATTTATCACTTTTTTTGTAATATGAATTGAGTGAAATATACACTTTGTGTGTAGTTCTTGGCACTTTTTTTTGTACATGCCACCATTTTGGTATTTGACCTCTAATTTAGTATTTAGCACTTTTGTATTTGATCATTATTTTGTAATATGTATCCACTTCATGAGTTATATACTCTGTTGGTATATTTTGGTCCTATAAATATGATTGAGATCTTTGTTGATATTTGACCACTATAAATGATTCACATATATATATATATATACTTTGTTGCTATTTCCCCTAAAATGGAGGACAATTGCTTTACATTTGTTTATACAGATCATTTTTTATGCTTTTGTTTTCTAGTGCTTTTTTGCTTTACCTGATCAAAGAATTCCTTTATACTTACAAAACAAAATTTTGTCTTTAGGTTTTGACGACTTGTCATATATATATCCTTTAGGTTTGAATAAGTTTTCACTTATGTCCTTTAAGTTCTGAAGATTTATTATGTATATCCTTTAAGTTTCAAATAATTATCATTTATATCCTTGAAGTTTATACGGGGTATCATGTATATCCTTCAAGGGTGCTACAAGTTTGGAGTTTTAGAAATACATGCATGTATAAAGGACAATATGAGGAATAAACTTAGTTGGAAACCGTAAGTTGATAAGTTGATAGTACATAATCCATAATTCATTAGTATATAATATATCTTACTCCAACATGCAAACATCATCTATAACTAATTTGTCTTGCATTTCTTACAATACATCCTCCAAACATTATTTGTCACTTTAGACATAATATATTGATGATCAAAGATAATATCAGGAATAAAATTAGTTAATTCTTCCCTCAAGAGTGCTAATCTTCTTCCTGAGACAATACATAGGTAATGTATCATCCTCAAATGGAGGATCTAATCAAATGAAGAAATCACAACCTTTTTCATCCTGCAACAATGTAGAAGTTGTTATTAGCCAAAGGGCAACAAACTCTATTAAACTCATGTTAAATTCACTTTTTCAAATGACATACATATCATATTGCATAATCTTTTCATCTCTAGAACCTTCAACCTGGATTGTCTTGGGTGCGTGAGGTCACCAATCGAGCATGTTCATCGTAATCACAGATGTACCTTCCCTTCCTACCAGTGTAACTACAACCTTCAAACGCCATTACTGCTAAATTACATGAAATGGTAATTAAAATTGGAAAAAAGAAATTGTTAACAATTGTTAGATTGATTCAATTTGAAAAATTTACCCTAAACTCAAGAACATATAGGCTTGGATTAATTTATTCATAATAAACTTATATATGCATGAATTTGTATAGCAAACTAGATGCGTGTTTGATGATTGTGAATGATAGATGAAAGGTACAAAGTCATGTTTGTCAGCAGAAGCATTTGGGGTTAAAGTTCCCATCCATAATTTCATTATCCATCTTTACATCACACCTTCCATTTCTAAAGCACACAAACATGTTCTCCCACATCACAATAAAAAAAGAAAGAAAAAAAGAAAGAAAGGCTTCAAATCAACAAAAGCAATATATGAGCCCTTAAAACCAAATTTGCATAAGGCTCCTCTATTGCCCAAACAAAACAAACACAAAGCCGATTTTAGATTAAGGGGGAAAAAAAGTGAAGTGAAGATTGGGATTAAGGTTTAAATACTTCACAATGGAAGGCTCCAATTGATATTAAGGATAAATAAGGCAAAGGAATCAAAGAAACTACCTTCACTGGGGTTCATGTCACGACCCAAAATCAAGCATGTGACTGGCGCTGACGGTGCCTAGCCCACACTACCGTAAGCCTAATTTCCCTTTAGAACCCTTATTCTTTTCATTAATTTAGCGATCTTTAGATTAAAAGCAAATTAAAATTTACAATAGAAACTAGTAAACTTTCTTTTTAATCATAAGTTAACACTCAAAGCATTTAGATGAATAACATCTATACACTTAGCTCATCATAACACAATTATAATTCATAATCTTTGTTCTAATTCCTATTATCTTTTATATGAGTACACATTGTAGCATAGCCTTGTAATACCCGTTAATTTTGGAATATCATTCGCCTAAGAGTATTTTAGAATTTTACAACGTTACTTTAGTTATTTATTTTAGTCATTTTTAATTTTCATATATAATTGTTCTCTTTGAATATTATTTATGAAAATTGAGTTAAATAACTGGACTAAATATTTGCACAATGTGGGATATATTCTAAGAATGGTGAAATTCATGGAAAAGTGGTTTCAGAATGGTCAATTAGTCCATTTATTGTAAATTGACTGGATGGGTTTGGATGTTGGGTTATGGATACCCATGGGTTATTGAATAACCCATTAGAAATATTTAATATAAAGTTTCAATAGTACCTCTCACTTTTCTCACGCAACCGCAGCTGATGAAGTTTTCTCTCCTTTCTTCATTTCTCTTCTCAAATCCTTTCCTTGATCTTCAGAGTTTTGATTATTTGTTCGGTTTAAAGGCTTTGTAAGGATCAAAGGTAAGCTTTAATCTCATTATTTTTCTTAAATTTCAGTTTATGTAGAAGATCAGAGGAGGTTTTGTTCTTGAAGATTTTGATGATAATTCATGAATCTCAGTTGTTTTATAAGTTATATTTGAGTTATAATCGGTTAAAAGAGTTGAAATTCTGGTTTTGAAACAAGAAAGGAAAGGATGAATTTGTTAGAAATTTCTACAAAAACTTCTGCAAAAACCGAGTTACTGTAGCGACCAGAAATTTCGGGAAAATTTGAAAATTTTTCTTCGAGTTACTGTAGCAGTTACTGTAGTGTCGGCAGTCAACGGTACTGTAGCAGTCAACGGCACTGTAGCGAACCGTCACTGTAGTGAACTGTCACTGTAGCAAACCGTTACTGTAGCAATCAGAAAATTTTGCGTATTTTCGTGATTTTGTTTCCTTTCTTATGTTTCCTTGTAATATATTTTACTAGGAAATTTTCCGACACAAATTCTAGTGTGGAACAAGGTAAATTTGGACAAACATCAAGGTGAGTGAATAACCTTGCTCAGCTAATTTGATATTACTAGTCAAAGTACAATATAAGTCCCATTTACAATATTATTTGGATAATAAGCAATCAATTTTTCATATGGGAGTATATGATGATCGGTAGAAATAAGAGTATGTAGAAATTATTTTATTTTATGACAATTATACTATGTGATAAATTCTCACTATCTTATTAATTAGTAAAGATCTACGGGATCTAATACACGAGTTTGAAAGGGTTAAAGTCCCATACTACTCAGTGCATATCTATGAAACCTATACACGAGTTGAAAGGGTTAAAGTCCCATACTACTCGGTGTATATCTAAGAAATCTTATACACGAGTTTGAAAGGGTTAAAGTCCCATACTACTCAGTTCATATCTATGAAACCTACACACGAGTTGAAAGGGTTAGAGTCCCATACTACTCAGTGTATACCTATGAGATCTTATTCACGAGTTTGAAAGGGTTAGAGTCCCATACTACTAGGTGTATATCTATGAAATCTTATTCATGAGTTTGAAAGGGTTAGAGTCCCATACTACTCGATGTATAAGACAATTAATTATATGAGTAAATGTGGTATTTGTACTTTTGATATTTTATATAGTACAGTTATTTACTTACTGAGTTTTTAAATAAACTCACACTCCCTATGATTATTTTTCAGATACAGAAAACAAAGAACAAGAGTATCCGTTTGAAGAATAGAAGCCCCTTAGAATTATCCTCTATTTCTGTCTGGTGGGATACCAGTACTTATTGATGTGGATACTAGAAACGCTCTGTACTTTCTATAGGTCTCATAGGCTTGCGATGAGATAAAAATATCAGACTATGTATGTCTATATTTGCTTATCAGATGAATATAATTCTATAGTGTGGAATGAATGATTAAGGTTAAATGTAAAACCTTACAGAACATGTGTAAATAACGTATGTTTGAGAATTTTATCAAATGAGTAGTATCTTTTCACATGTTCAATTTTTGGGATGTGACAAGCCTACCCGATTATAGAGCTTAACTAAGAATACTTAGTAGGACATGGCTTCTAAGGTAGTCAATGAAAAGGTGTATTTGACATATATATCATCGAACTAGGGAGTCTTCTATACCTGAAACAGTGAAGGGGTGAGTCTAACCACTTGACTCATTGAAAATAGCCCTACCACATCACTTAGATACAAGAGTGTGTATATATATATATATATATTTCCATGCATGCAACATGAAACAAAGAGACGAAATAATATGAATAGTTCATAGGTAAACATGATCAAATAAAGATCTTTTGGATATATACACCTATCAGGCATATGGTAACTTATTACTCATAAAATAGGAAACAGAAAGGCTTATTGCACATATATACATACAATTCTTATAGATACATACTCATTAACATATTATACAATTGTTAAACATGCTCACTCGATTGGGTCACTATGGGCCATTGCAATCACTGGCTTCAATAACCCACTAAGCCCACTCGAGAAGCTTCGGGTCACTATAAATAAATATGTTAAAGTATACATCTATGTTTATATGTTGATGATGCCTTATATGTATTCACATGTTTGATTGATTTTGCGCCCAAAATTGTTGTGAGTTTTCATGTACGATTGATTCATTTCTTGCAATTCCATGTCCATGGTGAGGTGAGGAGCTAGATTGATAAGGGCTCACAGCGACCTCAGTAGCAAAAGAGATTTGATAGACCCTAAGTCACTAGTGTTCTCAATAGTGAAAGGGCTAGGTCGGATGAATTTCATAAACTTTCCGTAACTATGTCCATTACATACATGACAAACCCACATTTTTTTTTATAATCATGCATCATGAACTTATACATGTAAGGACTAACCTTCACATTGTTATTTCATAGACATAAAATTTCTAGATGACTCATGATAGTTTCACATACATTGGATGGCCTACATTCCTAACTCATAGGCTTACATATTTATTCCCACGTAAATGATTACAACTTCACCATACATAGGCGTATAATTAGACATACAATTTTTCCAAAGAGGCGTGTTACACTTGTTGCACTTCCATCGACAAGTTTATGTGTCTATTATATTTCCTTGCTAAGTGTGATCATTCCACCAGAATGATTTCATTTTTAATTCATGTAAAGAGGTCATATTACCTTATTACTTCTCATCACATCCAATCTCATGTAATCCAAATTCCATTAAATGGTAACATACATATCTCTATACTCACATGTATATATATATATACATATACATATATATATATATACATATATATATACATATATAAGAAGCAATTAAGGTAGAATAAGAATTCCCTCACCTCTGCTCCAAGATAGCCATTGCATCCTGAAAAGATATAAAAGGTACATCAAATGATTCATCCCTATAAGACAACCATGTAAAAACATGTCAATGTTACAAAATAGGGAAATCCTTATCACCAATTCTGACCTTTGATCATTTCTTTGATCATAAATATTAAACAATAAAACATTTTC
Organism: Biancaea sappan; assembly: GCA_037074585.1. Classification (NCBI taxonomy): domain Eukaryota; kingdom Viridiplantae; phylum Streptophyta; class Magnoliopsida; order Fabales; family Fabaceae; genus Biancaea; species Biancaea sappan. The sequence goes on along the minus strand of CM073493.1, from coordinate 10,108,012 downwards.
AAATGAAAACTTATACCATTGTAAAGTAAACTCAAAGATCTTTTCAACGATATGAGATTTGCTAAAAACAGAGACCGAATAAAAGAGTTATAACTATTTGAAAATTGAATCAGATTAAAACCTATGCAGCACCTCTTTTTTGTCAGGTTGGCGCTTAGGAACCAAGACTGGCACCTGGTGATGCGTAAATTATTTTGCATATAAAATTTTAGCAACTATACTGGGTCACATTAAGTAATAAAGTAGTGAATAGAGTATTCTCCCACAAAGAATGATATGTTAAATAAAATTTAATTAAGCTAAGTGAAATGTTATTAAGACTTTATTGAAAGAAATTGCAAGAATTACATAAAAAGGGTGGTTTAATAATTTGAATATCATAGAATAAAATAGAATTAAAGCATAAATTAAAATGACTAAAATAGAAAATAAAACAAATAAAAGATGTGCAACCAGTCATAGATACCATGGAATTGTATTCATCATCATCATTTCCTTTGAATATTCTCGGCTAATTCTATTATGTAATTATCAATCTAAAATTTTCAAAAAATTTTCTAAGACTGAATTATATTAGAATTATAATTAGAAATATCTTCACTAATCTATAACCCAAATATAATCTAATTACGTCCTAATTACATTCGTGCCCCATAATCGCATATGACATGTTATCTCTTGTCCTACTTACTACTTATACACAATAATCACATACATGTATAAATAATAAGCTTAGTAGAACAATAGATAAAATAAAACTTTGGTCAAGAAATACTCATTGGTTCAAATAATTCAAAATACAATTCCATTTCATCAAATGATTAATTTCACAAGAATATGAGATTGATTTCATTTGATTTAATTCGATTAACTCATAGACAAATTAATCTTTGAATCATTGAAGAACAATTTAATTAAATTATAATTCATCTAATGTTGGCTAATTTTCTAAAAGGTGATTGAACCCAAAATTTTGAAGAACAATTTGACTTAAGAAAATAATTGACTAAAATCTTAGATCAATCATTTAATTAAATAATTTCATTTGTTGCCCTTAAGTCCAGATGTGTTCTCCCCCTTTAAAACTCCCACTTAGTCTATTTATGACATCAAAGCACATGATAGTATAAAGTTTGTTGCTTAAGCTATGCATTGTGTTGCTTATGTGATGTGGGCAGCAGAGATTTTCTTCTCTCTAGCATTTTGGATAGCAAGTTTGGTTCCAACTTTGTGTGCTGTCATTTTTTTCCAATTTCCTACTATCTTTATTGACTCATGTTTTGGCTATTTTTTAGTTATTGCCTGGTGAAATTTTGCTTGTCTCTTTCTTCTGTTGGTTGGTGGCTTCTTCATTCACATGCAAGGAGTCTAACTTCAACTTGCCGTTCAATTTGCTATTGTCCTTTTCTACACATAGAGGGAGATTTTCTGTGTTGATTTTGTTGACTTTTGTTTGCTATTTTCAGACTTGTCTTTCCTGAAATTTTGCTGCTGTTTAGTACAGAATTGTGGGCCCAGTTATGTTCAATCAGCTACTCATTGCCCAATCAACTGCTATGTCATCAAAGGTCTCCACATCAGCATCCACATCAAGAATTTTGTCCATACCAGTACTTTTCTCTCCAATAATTTAATTCTTGCTATCACTATAAAATCATGACCAGAGATTCGTTCACCGTTGGATCGTGCTTAAATTTGGATAGTAGGTTCAAATCATGTGATTCTTGGTTTTCAATGGTCGGATTGGTGATTAGAGGTCAGAAGTGTGAGATATATCCCTTGTAGTAGCAGCTCTGTTCTTGTAGTTTTTGCATCTTCTTGTTTTTCATTTGTAAGCATTGGTGCTTGGTTGTTTTGGCTGATTGTAAGCATAGTTTTGTGCACTTGTTGGAGTTCTTCTCTATGCCCTTATTGATCATAGTGGATTAAATTTGGCATTTAATAATTCAAGCCCTAAAAATATAAAATTAAGACATATTTAATTCATAATTAATTTATACCCAATAAATTCCAAAACATAGTAAATTTGGAGAGTTTTGGTAAAATTAAAGAAGAAAAAGGATTAAAATGGGGACCAAAATAATAAGAAAATACATGTTATCTCCTGGGCACCAAACCTTTTGTTCCAAAGCCCCTTGGCTATGTGATCTTAGAGCCTCGGCGCCGCGCTACTGAGTAGCCATGGATGGAGCTCAAAAATAGCTCCATCCTTAGCCAAACCTCCCTCATTTGGTCCCAATCTTCCATGGGTTCCTCTAATATGTTTTTAGGCAAGTTAAAGACACATAAAATAACTCAAAAACTCAAAAATTCAAAGCCACAAATCAAGAGAAAAAGATTTCAAGAAATTATCTTAAATCTCGTTCTTTCAACAACTTAGTTTTTCTTCCATGATTTAACTATAATTAGAAGGGTTTTCATCTACCAACATTTCAAAACAATAAACCCTTATCAATTGATACATAGAAACATTTTACAATATTTTCCCCAAATTCTACCTTAGGGTTTCATTCCTAAAGGAAAGGAAGAAGAAGAAGAAGAAGAAGAGGAAGGGAAAGAAGGAGACTTACTCGCCAATCTTCATCTTAGCTTCTATGATCTTCTTCTTCCTTCAACTTGCCGTGGATGTGGTAGAAGAATGGGGCTGGTGTCAAGTAGAAGAGAGAGCCATGAGAGTATGAAAAAGAGAATAAGGGAATGAGGATGATGGGTATTTTTAAGAGTGTAGTGTGGGGCCACTTAGTCGATTTCAATTTGGTCCTTCTATCAAAACAACATTTGATTAACAAGAATGCAAGGTATTTAATAAAATTGGATCATAATTGGGGTACCCAACTATACTTCCTAAAAATATACACATCATCACGTTCCATTTTCGCTTAAAACCAATAATCCCGTAATGATTTCACTTTGGTCCCTCCCAGTGTCTAAAAAACCACTCTAGCCTCATGCCCAACCTCTTTAAGATAATGGTTTAGAACTTATCCTCGTAAGATTCATTCTTCTTCATGGGTTCTTGTTTGGTCTTTTCTCAAAACTATTTCCTTAATTTCTTTTCTTCTCACTTTAGTCCTTAGACGTACTTCTTACACCCATGACTTGTGTTTTTCTTTTCTGTTGCAAATTTACTTAACCCATGACATGTCTTAGTTCTTATTAAACCTTAGGGCTCTTTGTTTTCCTAGTTGGAGCTCCTCAATTTGCAAAACATTTTCATCCCCATAAATATACCTTTTTTAAATTACACAATAATACCTGGGGTGTTACAATTTAAATCAATAATTCACTAGTGCCGTTGCCGTCCCGTCGCACAAAAGACCCAGTCAAAGCCTGCCATTAGCCATGCACAAAGCACGACGTCGTCTGAAGAGCTTCAGCATCTCAAAATTCTATTTAGGTTGTAAGAATCAGGGGCAACTTTAGCATTTTGTGAGTTACGATCTACATGGAAACTGAGGTGAAACAATAAAGGCATGTCAGATCCTACCAAGCTGTCTCTATTAACTATTTGAGGGAGTTTAAAAAAAAAGGCATATATGATAAAAGTTGAAAGAAGAGAGGCATAATTGGGTAAAAAAAAAAATTCAGGAGCATAAATGAAAATCAGAGTAAACATTAGAAGCATTAGAAGCATAAAGTAGCTTTTCGCCTTTATTATATTATATGTTTATATGGTTTATCTATTCGTTATATTATATCTTTATATAGATTATCTTTTCATTTACTATATTATTTGTATGGATAATCCATTAATTCAAAATATTATATTATTTATTTCCTATGACGTTGTAATACCTGGGGTATTACAGGAAAGATTTGCTAAGAGATTTTTCAACTATTTAGTCTCATTTTCAACCAACTCCAAAGCACTGAACTCTGAATAATTTATAGTGAACCTATAAATTTGTCTGGTTGCTCTCTCCAAAATATTGTCCCACCACCAATGGTGAGGTACAATCACTAGTAGATCCTGTCTCCTCTGAATCAGAGATCCAACTAACATTATTGTATTTTTCTAATACAATGGGAAATTTATGGTACTTACTCAAATATTTCATTTGGATTGTAGATATATATATATATATATACTCAAATGACACACAACACATGATATGTTAAGTTAGGTGAAGTTCATTAAATGCAATAGACTCACCTTTGTTTTTTTTTAATTGAGTGTTAGAATCATAAGGAATTTTTACTAGTTTGTCGTCACAATGATCAAATGTTTAAGACATTTTTTAACACAATGCTCTTGTAACAGCAAAATACCATCACATTTCCCTATGATTTTAACCCCAAAATCACATTTACTTCACTTTTGTCTTTCATATCAAGGTTAAGTGCAAGGAAATATTTGTTTTGCGTGTAAGAATGCTAATATAAAAATAAGTATATATGTCATACATACATAGAAATGTCTCACACTTACTAAAGCAGGAAATTTATACACAAAATAACAATGAACTGATGGAATTTATAAAGAATTCCTATATACAAGTATTGTATTGCAGATAGTTCTATAGCATATATGAATAATAATAAAACTATGCGTACCTGGGGAAACAGTGGAACTCTTGATAGTAATTTATGATCGGGTATAAATAACATAGAAGAGAAAGAGAAAATAATTAAGGAGAGTATAACTGCCCTCTTGGCCTAATATGCTTTCAGAGGGTGTTACTTCAATGGGACTGCTACACCACATATATAGGCAGAGAGTAGAGACCCTTCCTTGTGAAACCCTAATGGGCTGACATTCCCATCATTAGTCAGCCCACACAAGGCCCAGTTTCAATTCAATAAGGATTGTTTAATTTATAAAAGAATTTATAATTAACTTATTATTAAAACTGGATAATACATATAAATAAATAAATAAATATATGTATAGATAAATATGATTTATGGTAGTCCATATGAAAAATCTAACAATCTCCCACTTGGACAACATAAATCATTAGTTTAAAGGATAAATAATTTCCAGATTTAATAATACAACAAAATAGACATGTCAATTATGAGTTGTCACTATAAATTAACAATCCTCAAATCAAATCAAGAGGCAATAAGTATTTGACAATGTAAAAACCATGTCTGATAGGGGCACTGGCATCTTACATGTCAAGATCCTCAACAAAAGATTTGAATAATATGTGAAACTGGTGTCAGAACATACATTACAAGGATGTGATCCTTGTGCAATCCTGACCAATGGTCCAAGCATCTGAAAATGCTCTAAGAGATATGATAGTATAAGTGACGTCATCACAAACATATCTCATAAGAATGACACTAAGTAAATATTAAATTTCAGACTCCCACTAACCCAAAACATCAAAAGACTTAACTAAACCCAAATGAGCTACATGATTCTGAAGAGCTCTAATAGTTAATCTTTAGTTAGTAGATCTGCTAACATGTTCTCTATAACAAAGTGCTCAATATAAGTCTAAAACTCCAGAATATTCTCTCTAACAAACAGATATTTAATATCAAAGTACTTTGATTGAGAAGAGCTTCTGTTGTTTTGAGAGAAAAGCACAGCAGCAGTATTGTCGCAATATATCACAAGTGGCTTAGGAATGCTTTCAACAATATGAAAGCCAAAGATTAAGATTTTCAGCCACATGGCTTGACAAATAGCCTTATAGCAAGCGATATACTCTGCCTACATGGTAAAAGTAGCTGTAAGAGTCTATTTAACACTCTTTCAAAAGATAACTACTCATATCATCATAAAAGATAGAGCCGGAAGTAGACTTTCGGTCGTCAGGGCAACCATGCTAAGTAAGAATCAGAATAATTAATGACCGAAAGTTGATCAGACTTTTTATAGGTTAACACATGATCTTTGGTTCCCTGCAAATATCTTATGACCTTTTCACGGCTTTAAATGACCTAAATCTGAATTGCTCAAATATATCCCTAAAGCATTAATAGCAAAAACAATATCGGGATGAGTACAAAATTGAGCGTACATTAATCAACGGAAGCATACGAGACCTTTTTGCTTTCTGGAATGGTCTATCTAATTGATTTCTTCATATTGTATTTCAACACCGTGAGACACATCATGTTTGAGTGTTCTTATTTTTTTCACAAGAAGCCTTTTCAACAGCAGTGGACGAGGCAGTAAGAGCACCAAGCTCTTCTTTTCTCAAAGCCAAATCCATATTAGTGATAGCCAAATAGAGATCCAGAAATTATTTTATTTTCAACCCTAAAAAATGGTCCTATTCAAAGTCTTGATAGAAGTCAAGCATAGACAAAGAAGGCTGACATTATAACAACAAAAGGAACATTTAATATACATGATGTGATCATGAAATAAGAGAATTAAATGGTTCCTTATACGCAGCCAATCATGCCCTTTAGAAAAAATTTTCTTACTTATGATGGTCGGGCCTAAAGGTCCCGAACCATAATAAATAAAAAATATAATAATTATAATGCACAAATCTTATATCACCAAAATTTCTAATACCGATAGAGTATTTGAAAGATAATTGATATAAGTATAAAACTAACAGTGCATTGTACAACAAATTACATTAATGATAACACACCGATAGGGTATAATTATTATTAATGTAATAAAATAATGATTAAAAAAATTAATCATTCAATTCACAAAATTTGTATAATTGTACCCACGATAGGTGAGGTTAAAGTTATACAAATAATTAGCATTTATATTAAAAAATAATAATAAATACATATCATGCCTGATGAAATTATTCAATTCATATAAAGATAAAAAATTAATTCCTTGACTATGGCACATCAACAGGGAGAATATGAAACTAAAGTGCCACTAGCAGAGAGTAAGGAATACTCATAAAATTTCAGGCCAAAAAACTAAAAGTACAATATTTAAAATTATAAACTTACTCCCACTAGTCATCATGTAAAAACACTGATGAGACATATATTCTCCTTTAAGCTAATCAAAGTGACAACATGGTGAAATTTTAGGATCCATTGCCTCAAGGCCAATTTTAAAACGTATATGGATCTCTTAATTTGCATTTAAAAAAAATATCGTTTAAAAATGTTGTCTTAATATTTATTTGGTGAAGCTCTAGGTCAAAAGAGCCACCAAGAATTAGGAGAAATATAAACCAAATTAGATACAATATTCATTGAATTAATTAAAATGCTATATTATAAAACACAATTAATATAGTTGATATATTAATGATTTAAAAAATATTTTAATAATTTAGTAATGCTAATCCACATAGGATATATATATTAAAATTTAACAATTCTCCCACTTGGATAGCAATAGTCAATTATTAAAATATAATAATCATTAAGACTAAAATAACAACTATAATTATAACACATGTCAGGAAACATAAGCTTTAACGATGCAGAAATAGTATCCTATAGGGAAGTAGATCATACACGTTAAAAGCTCATATTTCACATAAAGAATAATGAATATAAAAAAACATAATTAATTAAGAGAAATATGCAATCCAAGGTCAGTAAATTTCAGATCAATTATAGATGCAATATCAAAGTATATTATAGTACACATGATATAGAATAATAGATCAGTGATGTGTACCTGAGGTGATTTCGTAATCCTTTTATATTACAAAAATATCAAAAGAAAACACCAAAAAAAAATTATTTATCACAAGAAACACACATTAATGTCACTCTGATAAGGAGTGTACACTAATGGTATTTCAAAATAAATTATTTATGGTCATCATAATTGCTATTTTCTCCTTTTTTTCAAGCCATAATTATTTTGAAAAAAAAAGAATATATATATGCAAAAATAACACCAAAGATTGGACCCGCGATAGGCGAGTTCACAACCTTACAAAATTATTCAAATAGCATCTTTGGATATCCAAAATAATTTGTCAGAATATTTAGAAACAATTTACAATAAAAAGAATACAATTTAATTAATCAAATAATTGCAAATTGTCTCTAAAATAATTAAAATATACAAACGATGTCCCAAGACAGAGTATGAGTGATATTTAATAGACAATAATATTCATAATTTTTGGGTTGAATTTCAGAAAATACAATATCCAAACTATGATTCTTGATATATTCAAACCCAAAACAAGAAAACTCAAAATTTTGATCAATACACTTATGATCAAAATTATTTAGGCATACATATAAAATTGAGATGAACCAAATCAACGTCAATTTAACATGTATAATTGACATACATTAATAATTTTCAAATGTACATATAACCAATTCAATTGAGATATATATATATATATATAATATAATAATCCAAATATCACAGTAATCAACGTAATAATGAATTAATCATCATAGTCATGATAAACAAAGTCAATCATCATGATTAATTATCAACCTCAAATTTATATATCTAAAACTGATGTAAATCAGTAACATATATCCCTTTCTCCTCAAAAAAGATTGAAACACTATAATTCACAATGAAATTCATTATAATTTACAATGCACTGATTACGTAATTCAATAGGGAATACGACGACTATGCATTATCCCTTGTGATAATCTTTTTCATTCAACCAACAAATTACCTTATGCACCTTATATATACGCAGGCATGACTTACTGGGGAAACAAAAGATAAAAAAATATCTCAATTCACAATATGGTAATTGAATAGAAATCATAGAAGAAACCAAACAGTCAATTATATATATTCAATTATGCAGTAAGCATCTTCAATCGAAGCGTAATTCCAAACTCACGGATTTGAATTAAACGATTAAAACACAAATTTAGGGTTTGATAAAAATAAATTTCCTTATGAACCCTAACTCAAAATAATTTAGATTTGACCAAAAGGGAGTTGTTTAAACTAAAACAACGTCAAATCTGAATTAAAGAAATATTCAATCACCAAACAAAAATTGTTTTGGTTTGAAAAGAAAATAGAACAAGCCATGGAAAACAATTTTCATAATAAAAGTAATTTTCCAAGATCACAATAATTTTCCCCAATTAATATGAACAAATATATAAATTGCCATATGATTTTCATACAGCCATAGAACAATCTGCTAACTTGCCTCTGATACCAATTGATGGAATTTATAAAGAATTCCTATATACAAGTATTGTATTGCAGATAGTTCTATAGCATATATGAATAATAATAAAACTATGCGTACCTGGGGAAACAGTGGAACTCTTGATAGTAATTTATGATCGGGTATAAATAACATAGAAGAGAAAGAGAAAATAATTAAGGAGAGTATAACTGCCCTCTTGGCCTAATATGCTTTCAGAGGGTGTTACTTCAATGGGACTGCTACACCACATATATAGGCAGAGAGTAGAGACCCTTCCTTGTGAAACCCTAATGGGCTGACATTCCCATCATTAGTCAGCCCACACAAGGCCCAGTTTCAATTCAATAAGGATTGTTTAATTTATAAAAGAATTTATAATTAACTTATTATTAAAACTGGATAATACATATAAATAAATAAATAAATATATGTATAGATAAATATGATTTATGGTAGTCCATATGAAAAATCTAACATGAACACCATCAAAGTTTTAGAATTCATTTTTTGTCTTATAGTCATGCAATATAAATTTTACAAAATACCCTTACACTTTTAAATATTTTAAATTTGTAAGAGTATAACAGCCGAACTTATATGTACTTTAATTTAGCTCATAATTAGCTCATAAAACTCATAATTATTATAGGTGGGCATCCAAAACATACACACACACACATATATATTCATCCACCATATAATAATATTATTTTAAGAATTTCACACAATCATTTAGGAACATCTCAATGAGATGGTATCCTCAATTTAAAATGTCAAAAACCACAAGTTATAAGTTCACATATTTACAATAAAATTAGTTCCAAAATAATTTGTGTAGCTCACAAGATTGCACATATAGAATAGAAATACTGTCTTTAATTTTGGTGAACTCATTTTTGGATATCTACAAAATTATATACCTCCACTATTGATAGGTATTGTGCCTTTTCCACAAGAATTTCACAATTTTTGTTTATAAAAAATATAATATTCTTATGGCACTACAAAAATATTCAAATGTAATATCACCATTTATATAAAGTGAACTTTCACAAAATCACATTCACAATTTTCTTTTTTTTTTTGCATATAATATTCTTGTGGTACTATAAAAACATCACATGTAATATCACATGTATGCTTCTCAAAAAATATAATAAGTATTTTTGTATATATTGCAAAAAATTGAAAAAAAAAAGATAACCTTTGTTGACTCAAACCTTCATTCTATAGCATTTCCTCACTAGCCACTTGATAAAATATGTGTAAAATTAATGTATGTAAACATTATGTAATTATGCTTTCTTAGGCTTCTTGTTCCGTAAACACTATAACAAAATTAAGTTTCGGTGGGCCTTTTTTTTATTTAGTGGCAGTTTTAACTGCTACTAACTGTTTTAGTGGCGATTTCGAAAAGCGCCACTAAATTTAGTGTCACAAGCATTTTAGTGACGGTTTTGGACAACTTTGGGAATAACCGACGCTAAAAAATTTACTGGCAATTTGCTCCTAAACCACCACTAAATATGCATTAGCAAACTGAGTGACGGTTGGTTTCAAATTGCCACTATATTGTTATTTTTTAAAAATAGCAACGGTTTCATGTAAAAGTTTTTAAAAAAATAAAAAATTATTAATTATATTCTTTAGATTATAGAGTTATAAAATATGCAATCAAACTGTATATTGAAAAGAAATTCAAGTAAAAGTATTATGGTTAGACTTCTCTATATCTGCAAGCATCTTTTTTCCTAAAAAAGAGATGGATAAAGACAGGATGGTTCCAACATACCAAGTGAATGGACTTGCTGGGAATTAAAAATATAGGTAGTTGCTTGCATTGTTCTTAGCTTCCTAAACAGGGAGCATCGTCATCAGAATTAAGAAAAAAGACAACATGATCAAGTAGCATTACTTTGCAAAATAGGAAATTCTTGAATGTATAAGCATGATTGATACATTTTGATTTTCACTTGATTTAATATAATTTGCTCTAGAGTAAATTAAAAAATATTCAAAATCATCTTACTATTCTAGTAATTATTGCAATCTCTGTCTTTGGATTGTACGTAGTTGTCCTTCAAGTCTCTCAACTTTGGCCTTCAACCTTGATATGTCAAATAACAGTAAAAGAAAACACGAAACACATATATACGCCATTAGTTTCATGCTTTTAGAAAAGTGCGGGTAGTATCAAATAAAAGAGAACTAAAGGGAGAATCTAATCATTCATCTGCAGCCAAGGACTTGATCTCAAATTCATCTACAATATGTGTGTGTGTGTGTGTGTGTGTGTAATTATAGGAAGCGCGAGAATATTAAGTTTAAAGAGAACTTAATTTTTTTAATTTTTAAAATTTGTCGGGAAAATTTTCTGACAGTACATGCAAATTTGTATTTAAAATAAATGATGACCTATAAGTTAGAGTGGTAGAAAATCTGTTAAAGTAACTTACATGTGTAAGTGAGGCAACCAAAAAAAAAACTATTCTGCTTTGTAACTAAAATACTTTATTCTCAAAACCAAATCAAAGAAGATATTTCAACATTGCTCTAAATAGTCCCCAACTCAGGTACTATCCCTCTTTTTATTGTAAAAGAAAAATAATTTAAATGAGAAAAAATGACTACCGGCGTATACATGTTTTTGGAAGATAGTTGCATTGATAACTATGCCAAATGTGATATTCTACAGAAAAATAGAGCTTTCCATGATACATATTGAAATCTGCAATGAAAACCAAAACAATACTATATCTTTTTTTGATAAAACCAAAACAATACTATGAATCAAAAGGTAAAGTGGCATTCCCAAAAAAAAAAAGAATTCTACGCTGAAACCAACAACACCACCTCCAAATATGAGAAAATGGAAAATCCAGAATATTGGTTTCATAATCCACCAGTAACATATGACATAGTTGCAGACTATGTAATGACTACAAGCACACTTTGAGAAGAGAATAATATTTGTCTACATTTAGACATAAGCAAAAATCACTATAAGAAAATTGACTTTCAATGACGATTAAATAAGTCGTCACTAAAAGTTGAGTTATTAAAAGTCAAATTTTTTAAATAAAATTAAAAAATTAAAAAAGTCAGATTTATTGAAAAATTAAAAAACTAGACTTTTAGTGGCGACTCCCATAATAGCCGCAAAAAGTTAATTCAAAAAAATAAAAAAATATTGAAATTTTTTAAAAATAAAATTAAAAAAATCAAACTTTTGGTAGCGACTTTTGAGAGTCGCCACCAAAATTTAATTTTTTTTAAATAAAAATAGTCAAATTTTTTAAAATAAAATTGAAAAAATCATACTTTTGGTGGCGACTCTCATAGTCACCACCAAAAGTCTATTTTTTTAAAAAAAAAGTCATTTTTTTAAATAAAATTAAAAAGATAGACTTTTGGTAGCGACCAAGTCTAATTTTTTTTTAAAAATTAAAATAGTCATTTTTTATTTTCTTTAAAAAATTTGAATTTTTGAATTTTTTGAATTTTCTTAATTTTATTTAAAAATTTTGAATTTTTTTAAAAAATTAGATTTTTGCTGGTGACTAAAGTCTGATTTTTTTTAACTGAAGTTGATTTTTTTTATGAAACTAGTTGAAATCGTACTTTTTGTGGTGACTTCTATAGTAATAATATATTTGCTTTTTGTTAAGTTAAATATTGTTTTATTTATATTTTGTAATATTTTTGACTTAAAATAATTTTAACAGATTATATATATATATATATATATAATATTTTACACTTACATAACACAAATGAAAAGGTGGCAGAATGGCAAGACACACATGATTGCAAGTAAAGGACCCAGGTTTGAATATCAAATATGCATATGTTTAGTTTAATTTCAAATAAACTTGAATATTGCACAAAAAAATCGAATCACCCCAGGGCAGCGAGTTATTGGATCAGCCAATACTCGTATGAGTCAAATGGGTCTCATGTCGATTCGTTGTGCCAATCCGGATCTAAAAAGATAACGAATGACTTTTGATGGTGACTTTCAAAGGTGACCTTTAGTGGCAACTAAAGTCACCACCAAAAATCACTTTTTCTCATGAATTTTTTTTTCGCAATAAAGATGACTTTTGGTGGTGACTATAGTCGCCACTAAATGGTGACTTTTGGTGGCGACTTTTGAGAGTCACTATCAAAAGATAATCAGCCACGGATTTACGCCAACAACTTTAGTCGCAACTAAAAGTCGCCACCGAAAGTCTTTTTTTTTGTAGTGAATTAGTCCAAAGAATTTATAGTTTGCACGTCTTGAAAAAATGAAACAAATTAATGCAATCTTTTATATATTAAATTGAAATACTTAATCTTTTAAAGAGTAAATTGAGATAATTGTAATTTATAAATTAGAATAAAACACTTATTTTTTATAGATTAAATTAAAATATTTAATCTTTCAAAGAATCAATTGAAATAATTATAATATATAAATTAAATTAAGACACTTGCTCACTATAAGTAAATACCATGTGACTTGATTCTCTTGTAGTTCTATCTTAATTAAGCTGACAAAAGTGTTTCTTTGAATAGTGGAGTGATTCATGTAATGTTTCTTTATTTATGGAACACGAAGATTCTACAGGAACTAAGGAATTCCATGTCTCTCTATAGATAGCTACCTCATCTATAAAACCTCAACAACTTAGTCTAAATGGAACTAGGAAATTCCACGTTTCCCCAAACTTGTAGAATGCTTGACAGTCAATTCCAATGTTAGAAAGAGAGACGACATGGACTATTCTTCTATAGAATTAGAAAGGGTTGCTCAAATCAAGTTGGACTTTTCTGCTAAGTGCTAATTAGTGGTGATTATGCCTACATATAGACATATGGGAAAGCTAATATTTGTCTACATATAGACATCTAAGAAAGCTGATACAATATTATGCATTAATGACTCAAAATAGAACTTTGCGTAATACCTTGCATTAAAGACTTAAAACAGAACTTTGCTCAAATTGTATTTTTATTGTACTTATTTTAAATATATGTATTATTTTAAACATTTGATTTAAGAATATTTGACATGCTTTGATTAATTAATTGAATATTTTATTTTCTAATCCCTGTTTCTTTCTCCTATGTGGTGCAGATTCGACTCTTCCATAAACAAATCGAGTTTGAATATCTTAGACTATGAGAATATATCTAGAGATAGGATTTAAGGGAAGGAAATCTACCTCTCAAATCTTCATCACTTTTATACTCCTTTTTGTTCACACTTTTATGTATGATTTCCTCTTCAGCTCTCTTTTTTCTATGTTTAGTAATGTATCACCTAAAGCTCATAGATGCATTAGGTCAAAACTAAAATCTAAAACCTGAAATCAAAAAAAGAGTGTCAAAGACAAAAAAATACTGAATAAGAGAGAGAGCGTGTGTGTGATGCCGAATATGGAGGAAGAAGATAGAGAGAATGCCGAGAAAGAGAAAAATGCACAAGAGATAAGAGAAGCTGGAGAATTTGTCGTGCTTCATGTCCTCTTCCTCATCTTCCACTATATGTGCTACTATTTAGAGGGATTTCAAAGGAGGAGTTTTGGAAAATTATGGTTGTGCAGTTTTTGAAAAGACTTGGGCTTTAGGGTTGTGCAATTTCAAAAGGAGTTGAACAAAAAGGAAAAAGGAGGAAGTCACAGAAATAATGAGGGAAATGAAAAAAAATAAGTAGCCCCTAAAATAAATATTAACTAAATAGTGTTAGTGGCAGCTTTTCTCAAACCATCGCTATGTAATGACAATTTTCCTCAACTGCCACTATTTAGTGGTGGTTGGAGGAGAAACACCACAATTTTTTGTTTAGTGGTGGTTATAAATAACCGCCACTAAAATGCTTTTTTTTTTGTAATGTAAGTTAGTTGTTAGGCTGTAGTCTTATGTGTTAGTAAGTCAAGGCCCCCTATTTATATTGGGCTTAAGAGTTGTAATATTATCAGATCATTTTTACTGATTCTCAGTTAATGAATTGGGCACAACCTATTTTTCTCTTACTTTTGTAATGGTCTAATTTTGTAGATGGTATCAGAACCAATCAAGATCAGGGTTTATACCAAGAGCATTGGTCTTGGACTACGCACGAGTACTAGTCTTTACTACCTTATGTATTCTTTTGCCACATGTTGTAATCTTTTGCTACCTTCTATAATCCTTCACTTATTGCAATCACTCTTGATCGCTTATCTATTCGATTGATTACGATTCTTCATTTTTCCCTAATCACCGGTTTTCCCCTCTAATATCATTGTTCGTTTTCTAGTCTACTAGCCTATATGATTAATTAGGTTTTTCCATTCTTCCCTAATCATTGTTTTTCCCCTTTAATCTTGCCGTTTACTTTCTGGTTTGTTCTTCACCTTCACCAATTGTTTGCAAGTGCCAATCAACAAGGTACTATTTCAATCATCCAATCTAATTATTGAGCAACGCAAACCAGAAGTAGAAGCTAAGCATCAGATGATCCCTTTTTTTTTTTGCAAATGTCCAACAACCTAGGAATGATACTAGTCATGACTCTGTTATCAGACTCAAATTTCCTGGCTTGGAATAAATCCATGCAACGAGCTTTGGCATCTAAGAATAATCTTGGCTTCGTCAATGGTACCATACTAGAGCTGGCCAATGAACTTGCGAAGCGCATATGGAAAAGCATATATCAGATGGTCAATTCTTGGATCTTGAATTCAATTTCAAAGGAAATCTTCAAAATGCATATGTATATGTCTTCAGCTAAAACTCTCTGGTTAGACCTTCAAGAACAATTTGGTGAGAGCAATGGCCCTCAAATATACCAAATCCAATGCCACATTGCTTCTATGGAGCAAGGAGGACTCTCAGTTCCTCTTTATCATAGACGATTGAAGAAGCTATGGGAGGAACTGTGTCTTCTTCAACCTATCCCACAATGTTCTTATAGAGCTATCAGCAATAGTAATTGCAATGCCTCAGGTAACACTTTTAACATCATTTCTCAAAATAGGTTAATACAATTTCTTATGCAATGTTAGAAACCAAATATTATTTATAGACCTACTACCCTCAGTGAACAAAGCTTATTTTATGCTACTGAGGGTAAAGAAAAAGAAAAATGTCAAATTACCTTTTTTTTTTTGAAGAATTTGGATAGTAGTGTAATGTTTAGTAGAATGGGACAAGGGAAATAGGCATACCAGTAAGAAAAGAGACTCTAGCAAGAAAGAGGATAAGGTGTGTGAACATTGTAAAGGAATAAGACATGTTAGAGATACCTATTTTAAACTGTACGGCTACCCTGATTGGTACAAACAAATGAAGAAAGAGAAAGGCAACACATCAAAGGCTCAGGTGAACTAGGCAAATAGCCCCTTTGAAGAAGGATAGGTGGCTGAAAAGAAGGATAAATGGCTAAAAAATAAGCATTTTGTAGAACAAATCAATTTTGTGCATTTCTCTGACTGCAGATAACGTTTCTTTCCAATTCTTATGTTAACTTCAATTGTTGGATAATTGACATCAGGGCTACGTGTCAAGTATTTGGTTGTGAAAATGATTTTCAATGTCTTAAAATTATGAATATAGAAATTAAAATTGAAAAATATGGAGATATTGTTTCAAGCAATACTTTTATCCTAGATAATGTTCTTTTTTGTTCTATCTTTTAAGTATAACTTGATTTCAGTTAGTAAAATCTTAAAAGATAGGTCTTTAAGACGTATTTTTTTACTCAAACAATTGTGGTTTTCAAGACCAGATGACTAATTGGTTTGTGGTTGTGGGCATTCTAAAGGATAACCTTTATCATCTTGATGTTAAATCTCTCAATCAGAGAGACAAAAAACTTGTTACTATTTCTTTTATTTTTTTAAATTCTGAAAACGTTATTGCTGATGAATCTAAAAACGTTGCTACTGATTACTGTTCTGAGTTCACAAAAACTGAAAATATTATTATTGGTTATTTTGGATGTACTACTGATAATGTTTCATGCATGGTTAAAGAATTTTCTAAGGATTTTATCTTGTGGCATTCTAGATTAGGACACCCTTCTAATTTTGTTCTTAAACATAGATGGTTTAAGAGATAACTTTTGTAATGATATTTTATGTGAAACATGTCATTTATCTAAACAAACCAAATTACCCTTTTTGAACAGTAGTAGCACTTCTTCTTGTATATTTGAACTTATTCATGTTGATATTTGGGGACTCCATAGGCAACCAATATAATAGAGGCTTCTTACTTCCTAACCATTGTTGATGATTTTAGTAGGAGCATTTGGACCTTTTTAATGAAATTAAAATCTGAAACCATTTCTATATTAAAGAATTTGTGCATTATGGTGAAAAATCAATTTCAAAAGAATTTTAAAACTCTTCGAATTGATAATGGAAATGAGTTTGTTAATGGTGATTGTCGAAATAATTTGAAAGACTATGGGATAATCCATAAAAAATCTTGTGTTTATCCTCCCCATCAAAATGAAAGGGTAGAAAGAAGGTATAGAACCATAGTTCAAGTTGCTAGATCTCTACTAATAGGTGCTAGTCTCTCTGTTAATTTCTGAAGTGAAGCTATTTTTCATGCTACATACCTTTTAAATAGGTGGCCAAGTTCTGTTGTTAATTGGAAAATCCCATATAATATATTATAAGGAAAGGATATTGATTACAACAAGCTAAGGGTTTTTGGTAGGCTATGTTTCTCTACTAATAATAAACTAAAGAAGGTTAAGTTTGAGACTAGAGTTACTAGGTGCATTTTTTTAGGATATAGTCCGGGAAATAAAGGATAAAACTTTATGGTTGTAATACTGATAAAATTATTGTGTCTAGAGATGTTTTTTATAAGAAAACTTTCCCTTTTAATGAATCTAAAAACAAAAGGATAGAAGAAACAGTTCCTTTGCCTATTGTTCCTGACCCTTTGGTGATGATAATAGTCTAAGTGAGAAAGGAGAATGTTCTGGTAGTTCTAACATACATGATCATGGTGAAGAGAGTACTAAAATACATAACCAAGAGAAAGAAACTACTATTAGAAAAAGTAATAGATAAAGAAAAAAAAACCAAATTAGATGAGTGATTTTGTGTGCCAAGTTAGTTTTGGTCTACACAAAAAGGCTTTGAATAAAGAAATTGAAAGATAATATACCCCTAGAACCTTCCCTTACATCTCTCCTAAGTATTTTTCCTCTGATTTTTTAAACTTTATTGCTAACCTTACTGAGATAAAAGAACCTTCCAATTACCTAGAAGCCAAAAGTAACCTTGGTTGGATAAAAAGCTATGGAGGAGGAAGTTGGCTCTTGAGAAAAATCAGACTTGGGACCTATTTGAGTTACCTGATGGTAAGAAACCCATAGGTTGTAGATAGGTCTATTAAATCAAATTAAAACCTAATGGGACCATAGATAGGTTTAAAGCACGTTTAGTTACAAAGGGGTATAATCAAATTGAAGGCTTAGACTTTAGGGATAGTTTTTCACCCGTTGCAAATATTGTCACTATTAGGATTTTTTTTACCATAGCTACTGCTAAATCTTGGTCCTTACATCATTTGAATATAAATAATGCCTTTTCTACATGGTAAATTAGATGAAGAAATATATATAGTTCCCCCTGAGGGATATGTTAAATGTAAGCAAGGAGAAATCTGTAAATTAAAAAAAAATCCTTATATGGGCTTAAACAAGCCTCTAGGCAATGGAACACAAAGTTTACTTGTCAACTTATACACTATGGTTTTACACAATTCAGTCATGATCATTGCTTGTTTATTCTGTCTTGGTCTGATTGTTTTTTTGTTTTTAGTTGTATATGTTGATGATGTTCTTATTTCTACCAATTCTGAGACTGAGATTGAAAAGGTTAAGAAATTTCTTGATGAAAAATTTACCACTAAAGATCTAGGCATAGCAAAATATTTTTTGGGGCTTGAGTTTGCTAGGTCAGAAGATGGTATTTTTTGTTCATCAACGAAAACATATTACGGATTTATTGCAAGATGCCAGTATGTTGGGTTGTAAACCTGTTTCTACACCTCTGCCAAAGAATCTTAAATTGAACAACAAGGATGGTGAGCTTTTAAAGGATCCCTTGGTTTTTACACATGTTATCGGTAGGCTTTTGTATCTTGGGTTCACAAGACCTAATCTTGCTTATGTCATTCAACAATTGAGTCAGTTTGTTCAAAATCCTAGATCGAGTCATTGGAACGTCGTAGTGCATATTTTGAGGTATTAAAAGAACACCTTCCTTTGGAATTTTTTTCTCTTCTACTAACTCTGCAATGCAAATTGGGGTTTGTGTCCAGACACACAGAGGTCTCTAACTGGCTATTGTATCTTTCTTAAGTTAGCACTTATCTCTTGGAAGACAAAGAAATAGGCTACATTGTTTCTAAATCTTCAACTGAGGCAAAATATAGGCCTATGGCGACGACTGTCTATGAGCTATAGTGAGTAATGTATATTTTATGTGACATGGGAATCCATGTTTCAAACCCCATCCCTTTTTCATTGTGATAACAAGGTAGTTATGCACGTCACTACGAACCCATTTTTCCATGAATAGACCAAGCATTTGGATATAGATTGCCACATTGTCAAAGATTAATACAAGTATGGTTTCATCTCCCTATGTCATGTGTCCTCTTCAAATCAGTTGGTCGACTGCCTTACGAAAGGGTTTAGTGCGCCTGCTTTTTAGAGGAATATCACCAAGTTAGGCCTTTTGGAATGATATCAGACCTCAACTTGAAGGTGGTGATAAAATCTGTGTAAAATTAATTTATGTAATTATGCTTTCTTGAGCTTCTTGTTATGTTAAGTTAGTTGTTGGGCTGTAGTCTTATGTGTTAGGAAGTCAGGGTCCTCTATTTATATTGGGCCTGAGAGTTGTAATATTATCAGATATTTTTTACTGATTATGGGTTAATGAATTGGGTATAACCCATTTTTCTCTTACTCGTGTACTGCTCCAATTCTGTAGACCACTTGTGGTTGCGTGCCATTTCGCTTAATTTCTAGATGTAGATAAAGGTGTCATTTACTGTTATTATCGATATTTCCTTGTGAATATATACTTTATACTCTTGGAAGTTGGGATTAAATTTAGTAGAATCGTATTATATATCAGAAACCTAAGGTGTATTATGTACTATTTAGAGTCTATGGTGTGAATTAAAGCTACTTGACTTCAAACAAATTCATGTAGAGGTAGAATTTTAATTACGGTGAAAGAGTTGTGTCTATATATTTCAATGACATATTTTTCAATTAAATATCTAACTAGAAAAATAAAAGAATAAATGATAGTCAATTTTTCGGTAATTTGTCATTTAATTTTAAAAGTATAAAACTTTGATCAGCTGTGAAATTTATTTAGTCCAAAAATATTACAATTATTTTGATTTAATCTCTAAAAAAAATTAAATGTCTCAATTTAATTTTTTTAAATTGTATTTATTTTAATTTAGTATATTTGTTTATCATAGTAACTTTTGATATGTAATAATTTCATATGTAACAGTGATAAATTTTATAATTTAATAATAAAAAAATTAAATTAAAATAAATATAATCTTATTAAATATTAAATTGAGATAATTAATTTTTTAATGACTAAATCAATAATTTACCCTTGAGAATGCTGCATTCGAGATACAAGTTATGCGTTGCATCTGAAACTAATACTATCAATGCTATAATTGCAAGTGAATATGCAACGGACGCTTCTAGCCAAAAAAAAATTATAATTAATTTCTTTGCATTTAATATATAAATATATATGAAGTGGATAACAAGTTAACAGCCTTAATTTAATGCCCAAAAAAAAAACACTTCTCGGATTTATCCAATATGAAGTGGATAACAACCTTTCCTAGTTCGACGATCTCTTTTAAAGTTTAATTAGTTGGAATTTTATTTTTTAAAATAATTATATTAATTTGTTTACATTTAATATATATATATATATATATATATATATATATATTTTAATTTAATTTTTGTCATTATAATTTTTTACAAATTAAGTTTTATTTTTAATATTATTGGACAAATGATTAAATGATTTTTTTAAAAAAATATGTATAAAAGATAAATTAAAGAGTAAATTATTATTTTAGTTTCTGAAAGATAGGGCTTGTATCAATTTAGTCTTCCAAATATTAAGTGTGTCAATTTTGGTCCATGAAAGATTGATTCCCAATCAAAATGGTGCTTCCATTCAATATATTAACACCAACTTAACAGATCTCACTACAATAAAAAGAAAATTTTGAGATGGAAATTCGAGATAGAATAAATTTTGTCTCAAATTTTATATTTGAAATGTTAGAAATCTATCTCAAAATCTAGTGTGAAAATTCTGTCTTTAAATTTCTTCTCTAATATTTAAATTATTCATGTTTGTATTTTTACTAGAGACAGAAATTAGATCTATTTCAAATTCCGTCTCTAAAATGTTAGAAATTCTTTTCAAAATCTAGTTTAAAAATCTTAGATGGATTCGAAAACAAAATTTGAGACGGAATAAATTTCATCTCAAATTAGAGACAGAATAAATTCTGTCTTAGATAGTGTCAGTCCCACATTGACCAAATCAGAAAATGAGCCTTTCACCTTTGCTTATATATGGTGATGCCTCTCACATTTTCTTACTTTGCTTTAGTTGACACTCTTGTTTTTATAAGGCTAATGAATTAATGTGTCTTCTAATTTAATATTATTTAATATGGCTAAAATCTTTTTTGGTGTCAAATTTGATCTATTCAACAATCAATTGACCAAATTTTTTTTCTACATGTTTAGAAAATTTGAGACAGAATTAGGGACAGAAAAATTTGTTCCTGATTTGAGATGAAATTTATTTTCCGTCTCTAATTTTGAGATGTAATTTATTTTTCGTCTCAAATTTTTTATGATGTCAAGATTAGAGGCAAAATTATTTGTCTCTGAATCCACCTCTAATCAATCATTGATAGATTTTTACTTAATTAGAAACATAAAATATCTATGACTTTCTTCTAGTGTCTAATGAAGTGGCATTGACCAAATTGATATGACAACATTTGGATAAAACAGTTATCTAACATGACACACCTTATATACAAGAGATCTTACATTCTTTGGAATGTTCACATTCTTAACAATGTGATTTCTAAGAACGTGTCATTCTCATATTTTAGTTATAGTGGAAAGTTATATTTAGAGCATCTCCAGTGGTGAACCTCAATTTGATTCTTATTATGGGTCTTACTATACTACATCATCTTAAATAACTCCCCACTATTTTAAACAATTTTCTACTCTAGTGGTGAACCTCTTAAGAACCTACAAATAGGTCCCACAATCAATTCTCCACTATTTCAGCATTTATTATTCTCCACTAACCCCACTAACATTTATTGTAAGTTAATTATTTTATATTACTTTTTGTATAAAAACCGTTCTTACGCGTGAACGAACTACAGTGGTAAACTGAAATAAGAACCGATTTTTAAATTTAATAACCTTTTAATAACTACCACTGTAGATGCTCTTAGTGATTCTAACATATATGTCAATGCCATATTTATTTCAATTAAATATCTAAATAAAAATAAAAGAAAAAAGATAGTTTTCCTGTAAATTGTTATTTAATTTTACTAATTATTTACAAAAACATAAAGCTTTGATCAGCTATGGAACAAGTGAGTAGGTGAGTTCAAGTCTCAGTTGCAAGCCCTTGGACTTCGTCTTTGTCAACTTGCGTCTCCAGCATAGTCATTGAAATTGAATAAATTATAATTATTTTAATTTAATATATCAAACATCTCAATTTAATTCATAAATTAATTTTGAAGTAAGCTAATCCCAAGTACCAAGTACCAACACCTACCAACTCATCCTCATCATAAAAAACTTCAAGCAGGATACCGTGCATCAGGTTCCTTCCCTCAATCCATGGAGCCTATGAGGCTAACTTTGAGCTAGCTAACCCTAACACATGTAAAATAGAAAAAAAAAAAAAAGGAATTACGAAACAACATATTATTCAAAGAAGGAACTACCTATTGTATAAAGGATAATTGAGAATGAGGATGTTATGTGAATGAAGCTGAGGGAGTTCAATAATTCGTATGCTTCTCTCCAGAAATATAGCAAGCGCTTTTGTATATACCCAAAAAAAAAAATAATAACCCTGTTGACTCCAAACCTTCATTCTACGAGGCATTTTCTCATTTTATCACTTGTGCGGTTGACTGCGAATGAGCTACTGTATAGGAGCCTCCTGCACAAGAGCTAATGCATCCAGCGGCAGAGAATTTTTATGTGGCTTTTTTATTTATTTTAAAATTATATTAGTCATTAAATTTAATAATAATTAAATCATATTTAATGGTTAATAATTTTTTAAAAAATATATAAAATAAATAAAAATAAATCTAACCGTTAGATAAAGAATCCAACTATTAAGATTTACCAAGAGGCTCCAGCGCAAGAACCAAATGCCAATCCATTTTCGATTGAGTGTACCAGATAATTACGGGTTGCTCTATTCCACTTTCTAGATGCAGTGATGCATTTTGTACTCTTGGCATTAAAACATTGGACTCTCTAACTTCTTTTATATGTATTCCAGGATATGTAAGGCCTAATAGTTCTTCATTTCCTATTTCTCTGCAATGATCCTCTTCATGAACATCCTCCTCTTCAAATTGATGCAGTAAGACGAGTTATAATTAATATATATATATATATATAGAGAGAGAGAGAGAGAGTGAGAGAGAGAGAGAGAGCTATAATATATATAGAGTATATGTCATAAATTCATATTTTTTTAATCAACTATCCAAATAAAAATAAAAGAATAAATGAAAGTTAGTTTTTGGGTAATTTTTTATCCAATTTTACTGATTATTTACAAAGTAAGAATGCTTAAGCTCTCACCATTCCTATTCTTTTTGAATGATTTGAATTTAGACACACACTTGATCAAGTGCTCTGATAAAATTATAATTAACTAGAGATGCCGAAAATAACCGAGTTCAATGAATACTCATAAAATTAAGATTAAATTATTGATCTGGCCCAGCATTTAAGAAAGTTAATGTGTATATGACTTTACAATTTAGCAATAAATTATTGATATGGCCCAGCCCCATTATCGCCAAAATCATCAAACAGCAATTCATAACCAATAATTGCCTTGTTTGTCTTTTTTCATAACTTTACACATCAAAAGGGTCCAAGATTTGGAATGATGCGATTGATAATTGTGATTTGTGATTTGTGAGGCCCTGGAAAGTGTAAATACTAAATAGTCTTGGTCTTCGTCAACGTCGGCCTCTGGCACTGTCAGTCATAAGGACAATGATTTCCAAAATCACATAACATCCACGATTTTGGTATATTATAAAGAGAATATATAAGACAAGCATAAACATTGAATTGGTCTGCTTGCATCTGCAGATAAGAGTTAAAAGCTATTCCGCATATAGCAATAACACACGCCATAGTGGAGATAATGGGGCTGATTCTGAATCTCAACACTCAACTTCTCCTGCTTTCTCTCTTTCTCATTCTGTTCAAAGCTGCATCTCAACCCCTCCCAGGTTGTCGCAGGAAATGTGGAGATGTTGAAATTCCATATCCATTCGGTGTGGGCCTACAACGTGGAACTGCTCAAAACTGCTTCTTGGAAGAATCCTTTAATCTCACTTGCCAAAACAACTCCAAACTACTGTCTGGAAACATCCCCATTTTGAACATTTCCCTCCATGGCCACATGGACATTTCCATGTATGTGTCCCGGGTTTGTTACAATGAATCAGGTGGAGTAGTGCTCAGTCCAAATAAACCTTCTCTCGAAACCGATGCTTTCACCATTTCTAGCACCAAAAACAGGTTCATCAGTGTCGGCTGCGACACTTATGGCTATTTGAATAGTACTCACAACGGCACCACTTATTCCTCTGGCTGCTTAACACGGTGTAACACAATTCCAGATGAGGAAAATAGTAGAAATTGCTCTGGAATTGGGTGTTGCCAGGAGAATATTCCTCGGGGCATGAGGAATATCAGTTTTGAAGCATTTAGCTTCGACAATCATCAACAAGTGTTGCAGTTCAACAACTGCAGCTATGCCTTTGTGGCCAAACGAGGTTGGTTTAATTTCTCCCTTGATCATCTTAAGTACCTACCCTTTAGCATGGCGCCTATGGTCATAGATTGGACTGTTCCACTTAGAAATAATGCTTCAACTTTGCCACACTATGCCTGCGCCGCCAACGCCTACCATAATGACTCCGATGATGGAGTTGGGTACAATTGCAGGTGCAGACATGGTTTTGACGGGAATCCATACCTTCGAGACGGTTGCCATGGTCATTCTTTCCTTCTATTTCTTTCTCAAATCTCTACATTAATTACTTCATTTTCTTTTTCTAAATAGTATTCATTGGTTTCCTTCTTTGTAACTTGCAGATATCGACGAATGTCAGGAATTGAAACATAACTGCATAAGCAAAGAAAATTGTCGCAACACGAATGGATCTTTCGAATGTTATTGCCCACCCGGTCACTCAGGGAATGGAACGATGGCAGGAATATGTCAGGCACCCTTGTCCAAAAGTCCACTTACAGTGGTTCTTATTGGTAAGGGATGTGTATTTGTATTGTTCATTTTCTATTCTGTTAAATCTTACTTACACTAATTTTTTTTTATCATTATTAATTTTACACGAAACATACTTGTGTTGCCATTAGTATAATATACTTTTGCTAATAGTGTTAAAATGTTGTCGTTTTCCATATATAGGTGTAAGTGCAGGCTTGGTGTCTCTATTTGTTGGTTTGTCTTGGCTATATTTGGTATACCAAAAGAGGAAGCTCATGAAGTTAAAGGAAAAAATTTTCAGACAAAATGGTGGCTTCATGTTGCAACAACAACTCTCTACAAAACAAGGTTCTTCCCAAATGGCTAAAATCTTCACCTCAAAGGAGTTGAAAAAGGCAACCAACAACTACCATGACAGCTTAATCATCGGCAAAGGAGGTTTTGGTACTGTTTATAAAGGATTTCTTGCAGACAACACAATTGTTGCAATCAAAAAGTCCAAAGTAGTGGATCAAAACCAAATCGAACAATTCATTAACGAGGTGATTGTACTCTCCCAAATAAATCATAAGAATGTGGTCAAACTCCTCGGATGTTGTTTGGAAACAGAGGTTCCTTTGTTGGTTTATGAGTTTGTTAACAATGGTACCCTCTTCGATTACATTCATAACAAAGGCAAGGGATGCAGTATCTCTTGGGAAACACGTTGGAGGATAGCAGTAGAAGCAGCAAGGGCATTATCATATCTACACTATGCTGCATCTATACCTATAATACACAGAGATGTAAAGCCCTCAAACATTCTTCTAGATGAAAATTACAATGCCAAAGTGTCTGATTTTGGGACTTCAAGACTAGCTCCACTTGATCGAACAGAATTAGCCACAGTAGTACAAGGAACTTTAGGATACTTGGATCCAGAATACATGCAAACAAACCAACTCACAGAAAAGAGCGATGTGTATAGTTTTGGAGTGGTGCTTGTGGAGCTACTAACAGGAAAGAAAGCCCTTTCATTTGATAGGCCTGAAAAGGAAAAAAATCTTGCCATGCACTTCCTTTCTTGCCTGAATCAGGGTCGCTTGTTTGAAGTACTTGAAGTTGGCATAGTGAATAATGAAAATAAGGAGATGGTGAAGAAAGCGGCTAAGCTTGCAGAAAGATGCTTAAGACTCAAGGGAGAGGAGAGACCAAGCATGAAGGAAGTAGAAATGGTGCTAGAGGGAATATGGATGACCGGAAAGCAAGCAACGCCTAACACATATGTTAATTTGGAGGAAACACAATCATTGTTTGGGGAGACTTCTGGTTTAAGTGAATATGGGGATAGCATTAATCTCAGGGATACTGCGTGTGATAGCATTACTGATCATGTGCTAATTAACTTAGATAAAGGAAGATGATTTCTTATATGAGAGTAACAATCTTAGCCACTTTCTATATTTCACCATGTCTTTTTTAAAGGATTACTCCCTAAATTGTAATTTTTAATATTGCTTTTTGTTTCTCTTTATTTCTTCTACAATTAAGTTGAAGTATAATGTTGCAGTGCAACAATTGAGAATAAGGATATTATGTGAATTAAGTTGACAGGGTCGAATATATGTATGCTTCTCTAGAAATATAATAAGTGTTCTTGTATATGCCGCGAAAAAAAAAAAAACATTTGTTGACTCAAACCTTCATCCCACAACATTGTTGGAAAAATAGCTTTTTAAATGCTTTGTATTTCAAAATATCTTTTTAATAGCTTACCTAAACAGAGGCAAATTTTGTTATTATGAAATTAATTTGGATTAATGTCAGAAAATTAAGGGCTGACAGTTTTGTTTTATTTGTTTTAAATATAATTAATTATTTTGAAACTATCCATTAATTTTCTGAAACTGCCCATTAATTTTCTGAAACTCTCCATTAATTTTCGAAACTGTCCATTAATTTTTGAAACTGAATTTTAATTGTATTAAAATTCTTGTCTGCCTCATTAATGTTCAGCAGCTATAAAAGGAGGACTCATTCCCCTCATTTTATACACTCACACAACAAACTGTTGTGCTCTTCTCTCTTCCCTCTCTCAAACTGTTTGGGTTACGCTCTTCAAAATTTCTGTTGTTCTGTAGTCTGAGAACCTTTCTCAGAAGAATCTGTTTAATCCTGGAGGGAGTTCTATAGACGCAGATTTTTAGCTGTGGTCGCGGAATAAATTCCTTAAGGACAGTGTCTATTATAAAAACGCGACTCAGATTATTTTTGTGTTGGTATCCAAGTTTTACAACAATCTTAAGGAATTTATCACACCAACTCTGCCACAATCGTAACTCTGAGAGAGTGTACAACTCAAATTCAAAGAGTGATCAATTTTGCTCATGAAGCAAATTTGTGCAATGGTGATTTCTTCTCCCTACATCATGAGGTATGTTACACTATTTTAATCTTTCTCTTTTTGAGAATTTATATTAATAGTGGGGACAAGAGAAAAATGTTTTTGAATAATATTTTTATAACAACAAGTGGGGGATGAGTGTTGTTATAATGATACTGTGGTTTAATGGAAATTATGGGTTTATTATATTTGTGTCCCATAAATTTTTATTAACATAACTATTGATAATATGAAAAGGCTTTCTTAAAGCTCACATGTGAACTATTTTAAAAATTTCTCTATTTTGAGAATTTTATTCATGTGGAATGTGGGATTCTTAAAATAAACATATTTGTGATGGTTTTTAATTTAAGGATCCAAAATGGTTTCATCTTAAGCTTTTGAGAGTTTTATTTTGAAACATGATTTTTGTGGATTTGTGATCAAATTTGAAGATATTGGCATATAAATTTTGGGTCAATTTGGAAATTAAAAAAACCGTCTCTTTGAGATGATGATACGCTGTCAATTTCCAAGTTGAGGAAACCATCTCATTGAGATGATGATATGCCATATATATATATATATATATATATATATATATATATATATTGGAATTAGCATTTTCTAATGCCAATCTATGAAAACTCTTCAATTGTACATAGAGGTACAATGTTGTTGAGTTATTGGTCACAAATGAGATTGAAAAGTTCCAAAATAATTCTGTGAAATTATTTTCTTGAAAAATAATATTATATGATGGATGAATTTAGATGCGCATATATGTTATACGTTTGGTGCCCATCTATAATAATTATAAGGTTTTGTATAAGGTTTTATATGAGTTATGTAATCATACTCTTATAGATTTAAAAATGTGGGGGTATTTTGCAAAGTTTATGTTACATGACTATGAGAAAAATAAATTAACTATAAAACCTTAGTTATTATGTTGTTAATAGTTTCTCTTTGTGATTAGTCAAAATATCTCTTTTAGTTAAAGATGGATGTGTATATATGTGGAAGTGATAGATGGTAAGGATGATTATTTGTCTGTATATGTATGACGTAGATGATACATAAAGTCAAATATTTATTTACATCTAGTGTTGACATGAAAGACACGGGTGAAGTAAATGAGATTTTGGGATTAAAACCATAAGGAAAGGTGATAGTATTTTACTATCACAAGAACGTTATGTTCAAAATTGTCTTAAAAGTTTGATCATCAAGATGGCAAACTGGTGAAAAACTCCTTATGATTTTAACACTCAGTTAAGAAAAACAGAGGAGAGTCTCTGTTGTATTTAATAAACTTTACCTAGCCTGACATATCATGTGTTATGTGTCAGATGAGTGTCAATATGTACACAAATCCAATAAAAGAGTTGAGAGGTATCATAAGTTACGATATCATATAAAGTGGATTTTTTATTGTATTAGAAAAATACAATGATGTTAACTGAATTTTAGATTCAGATGAGACAAAGTCCACTAGTGGTTAAAACCTCACCTTGGGTGGTGAAATGTTATTTTGGAGAGAGCAGCTATACAAATTTATAGATTCACTATAAAATCAGAGTTTAGTGCTCTGGAGTTGGCTGAAAATAAGACTAAGTAGTAGAAAAACTACTTAGCAAATTTTTTAATTGGGTAAGAGCCCAATAATGTCAATGTCTGTATTTTGTTATTGCCAAGTGACAATAGCCATTGTAAAGAACAAACTTTCAATGGTAAGAGTAGACACTTGTGTTGAGACACAAAGTTATCAAGCAATTGCTAAAAAAATGAATTTGAAGTATACTGATCAGTTCTGTAAAGTCAAAAGTGAATTTAGCCAATTCACTGACTAAACATGCATGTAAGAAGGAAATTAGTCCTTCACACATCGAGGGGAATTGGACTTAAGCCAATATGAAATTAACAGCGGTGGGAACCCAACCTTTGTGATTGGAGATCCCATGAAGAAGGTTCATATGGGTAATAACAAGTCGTCTGTTAATTCTGCTAGCACTATATTCTCAATCCATTTCATATGGTGTTAAGTGTGAAAGTGTTAGAATGCATTGACTTGTGGGTTGAGCGTAAGCTCTTTATTATCTTCATAGCCCAACATTAAGGGTAGTGTATTAATTGCAGATACACTTGATGAAGTCACCTATATGAGTGTAGAGTGGGGCCGCTTCTATGAGATCGTGGCGAAGTCTCTAAAGTACTCATGAATTCCAGGCACGCGCACGGTCGAAATAACGCGCACAACGGCGTTAACAGCAGAAATGTGGGGGGTGAGATGCGACTCTTAAGGTCACTATCTTACGACTAAGAGTATGTTGGTTCATAGAAGCTATATGCTTCACTGACTACTTTGTAAGATAAATCTTATCGGTCTAGGTCTGGTTCATAGTGTAAAAAGAGACACTGGATTAATGCGTCTACACCCATATATGTAACCCAAAAGTTTTGAAATATCTTTTGAAATATGTGGGGGATTGTTGGAAAAATAGCCTTTTAAAGGTTTTGTATTTCAAAATATCTTTTTAATAGCTTACCTAAACAGAGGCAAATTTTGTTATTATGAAATTAATTTGGATTAATGTCAGAAAATTAAGGGCTGACAGTTTTGTTTTATTTGTTTTAAATATAATTAATTATTTTGAAACTATCCATTAATTTTCTGAAACTGCCCATTAATTTTCTGAAACTCTCCATTAATTTTCGAAACTGTCCATTAATTTTTGAAACTGAATTTTAATTGTATTAAAATTCTTGTCTGCCTCATTAATGTTCAGCAGCTATAAAAGGAGGACTCATTCCCCTCATTTTATACACTCACACAACAAACTGTTGTGCTCTTCTCTCTTCCCTCTCTCAAACTGTTTGGGTTACGCTCTTCAAAATTTCTGTTGTTCTGTGGCATGAGAACCTTTCTCAGAAGAATCTGTTTAATCCTGGAGCGAGTTCTGTAGACGCAGATTTTTAGCTGTGGTCACGGAATAAATTTCTTAAGGACAGTGTCTATTATAAAGACGCGACTCAAATTATTTTTGTGTTGGTATCCAAGTTTTACAACAAACATTTCCTCATTAGTCACTTGTGATTTCGTGCTATTCCACTTAATTTCTTGATGTAGATGAAGGTGTGATTTACTGATATTGTCAATATTTCCTTGTAAATATATTCTTAACATGATTAATTGTACTCTTGGGAGTTGGGATTAAATTTAGTAAAATCGTAATATCAAAAAACTAAGGTGTATGATGTACTGTTTAGAGCTTAAGGTGTGAATTAAAGCGATTTGACTTTAAACAGATTCATGTATAGGTAGAATTTTAATTACAGTAAAAAAGTTATGTGTAGTGAGTATCTATACTTATATAAAACAATTTCACTAGGCACATTAAATACATATGATTTGATATCTTCCTTTGAAATTCTTTATTATATTGACATAAAACGTGCGAAAATGTTTAAATGTTTAGTTTGCTAATGATTGCTTCACCTAAGAACATACTGATGCATGATGATACTGGAAATCATCCATAATAATTTATCTTAAACACCATTATAATGAGAAATCATCAATAATGAGAAGAAAAAAAAAAACATAGAGCCTAGTGTTAATGATTCCAAAAAAAAAAGGCTATTATGGTAAAAGTTAACTTACCTTTTAACTCTAGCTATTAGGTCAAGGTAGATTGTTGTTTATTAAGATCCCAATATGTTATTGTTGATATTAATATTATATATTTTATTTTTTATTTTAGAAGCCTCTTTTTTGGATTAGGATATTAGGTTGGATCGTAATCATTTGTTTCACGGGTCAAATTTTTATATTTGAAAGACCTTGATAGCTCATGACCAAATTAACCAAAAAAAAAAAAATTAACCCAAAATACTAATATTTTAAAATATTTTTTATTAGAATTTTTTTATTAAAAAAATATCTATCGGGACCAGCCTAACCTAGCTTACCTCAATCCTATGGGCCTAAATAGCTTAAGTTAAAAACCATTGTTAAATATGAGTTATTAAATTTTTAACTCATCCACCCCATTTATAAGGTTGGGCCAGACTAACCCAATGAATTTATCCGATTTTAACTGCTCTAGGTAGAGCTTCCTTTTTTAAAAAAATTAATTTTTTATTAAATTATTCTAACTTGTCAAATGATAAGTGGACAAACGTGACAGTGAATTTAGATATGGTAACAATCACTTTTAAATTTTGAATTAATATAATTAATCAATTAATTTAATTGTAACCATTAAATTTATAATTATAGTGCAATGAAAATTTACCTTTAGCGAGAAAATATTTCAATTTCATTCTTTTTAATGTTTTTATATAAAATAGAAAAGATGGTAGTTAGAATTGCCCAACCAAAAAAAAAAAAGTTAGGCATTTTTCTTTTGTTCCTTGTTGCTTTTGGTTCAGGTCCCTCATTTCATACTTTTTGTGAAATAGAGGAAGAAAATATCAAATTTTCTGTTGTTAGATATTTATTAATATTAGAAGATAAGATGTGTGTTTATTTAAATTAAAATAAAATTTTTATTTACTCTACTCTATCTTAATATATTTAAAATAAATTACTGGTTTTGTCTCTAATTTTTTTCAATTTAATCCTTAAAAAATTAAGTGTATCAATTTTATTTTTAAAAGATTACATTTATCTCAATTTAGTCATCTTTGTTGCTAAATCACAACAAATCTTCCGCCGCTAGATTTCAAATTTTTTATTACTAAAGTTCATTTTTAATAAGAAGATAGATTAAATTAAAATAAATATAATTTTTTAAAAATTAAATTCAAATACTTAATTTTTTAGGACCAAATTAATAATACACTAAAATTAAAAAAAAAGGATGAAAAAATGATCTGTGTGAAAGAGGGAAAAGAACTGGCAAAAAGGATGTTGGGTGGGGATATTTCGCAAAGTAAATTGGGAGGTGAGCTTTATAATTTAAGTTTTGTTTATTTAAGTGTATATAGAAAAAAATTTTATGTAAAAACTTTTTACACCATACGCTCTTTTTGAATTAGATTATTTAGTATTTGAATATATATTTAAAAGAAACGTTTTTAAATTATAATTAAAAAATAAGGAAAGTGAAAAGTTTAGTTTTTATGAAATTTTAAATTATGATTATAGATATATTTATCTTGTAAAAGTACAAAACAATTGTCAATTATGTAAATTTGAGTTTTATGACAGCTTTTCTAAGAAGCTTAAAAATTTGACTTTATAAAATAAGTTAAAAATAATTTTTTAAAAATTAATAAGTTATTTATTTAAATTTAACCAAATACTTTTTTTTATATAAAGATATTTATACTAATAATAAAACTTTAATAAATTATAAATTATATTATCCAAAGAATCTCAGCCAGCACATTAACATGCTAAGGCTTTTGGAAAGTTCCTTTAAAAACTGCTTTATGGCTTTATGCAATGGCAAGCCATCAGTGCAACCTGCGTTCAACAAAAGCAGATGCTCAAGAATGGAGTAAAATATTAAAGAGAAGTAAATAAGAATGTTTTAATTTACTCACCCAATCGTTGGCACTTTGGATTCTACTTACATATTAATATATTGCTTTATACAATGGGACGCTGGCATATTGCAGTAAACTGGCTTTACTCCTTTATGAAATGGAAACAAGCTTCTATATATAAATATAATGGACTTGTTGTGGACTTGTGGTACATATAAGATGGGGAAAATTGTATAAAAGACTGTAAGAATTATGTATGTGATATGTATCATTTAATCAATGCTAATCCATGTATATATATACTAGATATCAATGATAAATTGATATGAATACATGTATATGTACACATTTGAAAAACTTTTTGTCACTCAATTACTGGTAACAATCAGAACTATTAACATAACAGAATGCTAAATATAATACTAATTGTACATGTGAGGAGGTTAACAAAACCAACTACCTTTGGGCAATTAACTCTGCCCCTAACAACATTGGTGAGTTTAGGAGTCAGATTCGAGATTTCTTGTAATAATAGACCCATATAAATCTTTTAGGTGGTATGAATTGGAATACATAGATTTAGGTGTCAGGGTTGAGTTTCTTTGTAATAATAATAAGAAGAAAAAATGCTGCAATTCTATGTGTTGCTAGCTAAATTCTTAAGGTACCACATTTTCTAGTTTCTCCTAAGTATCACTTTTGTGAAGCTCATGTTGAAACCATAGACCATTCCTTTTTACATTGTCAATTCAGAAGGGTTTTCAATCAAGTTAGGAGAAGAGTCTCAAGGGTATTTGTTTGTTTATTTACTTATTTTTAAAGATTAAGATGTTTAACTTCGAATTGACATTTAAATATTAAGATATTATCTCAAAATACTAAATAATTAAGACTATTTTTTCAACATATATATTCATTATATACATATCAATAAAAAATATATACAGAGCAAAATATCTGAAAAAATTTTAACTATTTTTTTAGATCTGATTTGATAAGATACATTTAAAACTAGTAAGTACTTAATAACAATTAAAAAATAATCACATTTTAATAATTTAAATATTAATAAATTAAATTCAGACCCTTATTTTAATAAGCAAATGCCCCTTTAAAGTTTAACTAATGTCTTCAGGATTTTGATTAAAGAGCATGGAATGCTTTTGAGAAGTGTATAAAATTTCCTTAATTCTGATTTCAATTTAAAATAATATTAAATCAAACCGTATGGATTTGATTTTAAAATTTAAAAATAACGTTGCAAACATTTTATTTTCTTGATTATTTAACTGCAAATATTTTTATATTAAATATTCATTAGATATAATTAAATGCATAAGATTTAATTTTTTTAAAAAAATAAAACAATAGAAATTGAAAATTTTAAAAAAAGTATCATTTTCATTCCTAAAATTTAACTCAAAATTCAATTTCGTTCCAAAAATTTTTTTAGGTGTCAATTCCATCTCACGTTTTCATGTCCTAAAGCCCATATCTGACCACATGATCCGTGGGCTTAAACAGGCCAACTTGAAAACTTCTTTGTCTTTTTTTGGATATTTAACTAATTAAATATTAATTTTTTTAGTAAAAATTGATAATTTTTATTAAAATTGATTTATACTTATAAAATATTACTTACTTTATTAAATTTTAAATTATCAATATATTCGATATTATATGTAAATTTACATAAAGTTGATTATCCACGTAGCTTTTACGACCGTATTAAATCGAAAATTCCTGTTATATCTTCTTCACTGATATTTATGACGTGTACAATGAAAAAGATTGTATGTTCTCTATCAATAATTTAGATGGATTAAGTTTAGGGATGAAAATTAACATTAATTAAAAGGATGAAATTAACACCAACAACATATTTGGAATAAAATCAAAGCTTAAATTAAATTTTAGAGACGAAAATAATACATTAGATAAATAAAATTAAGGGTTAATTCACCCAAATTTGACCATTTAGACCGGAATGCAATTTAACAAATAAATCATCAATTGATTTGGAATGATATTATTCTCAACCAAAGCCTAATTAATTAGGTTAACCACATGATCAAATCCAATAATGGAAAGGTAGCAGGGTTTTGCTACGAAAAGTTCGAGTATTTACGTCTTAAGTTCGAGTATATATATATATATATATATCCCATGCAATGACAACACAAATCTCAAGATTCATCTTTTGATTGAGAACTCAAGTTTTAAAATACTTGAATTTCAAAGAATTCAAACTCTCCATATCAAAATTCATCACCATACTCCACAATCCTAAGGATAGCAATGAATTCAGATATTTCAATTATTTGGTGATACTCACCCAAAGAAAATATTTGACATCCAATGGATATCAGATATTAGATAAGATACGAATAGCAAAAAAAAAATACATGATAAATATTGGACAACTTATGATATTGTCATAAGACACTTTATATAAGTCCAAAATGAATGAACAAATATATGATATCTAATATTTGTCTCATAATTATTTATATAGTATATAAATATATATTATAAGATACGAGTATTGAATATTTCAAACAAATTTAAATTTCAATATTAAAAAAAATTGATCGGTACCTACCATTATGGGTAAGTAAAGGTTGTTTATAGAATAATATTAGCTTGAGAAGAAGATGACCCACGTGTTAAGCCCTTGTTTTCTAGTTCTATAAATCAAGACTTTATTAAATCCACAAAATTGGCAACCAGTAAAATGGACCCAAAGTTACTTTTATTTCCAAAGAAGACATTAACTTTTGTAGGAAGGAAAGAATAGAGAAAGATAAGCTTAAATCATAATTTTTTTTTTTAAAAAAAGTTCTTAATTCACAAAGAATCATGATCCTCTCCTATTTTTTTAGAAATACGAGAGCCTGATTTTTATTTGAATTGTTAATTCTCAAAATAAATGACCCAGAAAAAAAAATAAATTTTTGTTTTTTATAAAAAAAGATTATGGTCATTGATTTTCAAGATCAATGACTTAGATTTCTAACAAGGCTTATACCCAAAACCCTCGTGTTCCCAAAATAATAAGACTAAAACTTTTTCTGCAACGGCATATGCAGCCACTCCAACATTATTACATTAATCAGGGAACTAAAAATCTAAAGAATTTAGATATTCTTGATAAACTAAACAAGTTTATCTTAGACAAAAACATGTGAATTTTGCCCATAAATTGTGTCAATAATCTCCTTTTCTTTCTCTGCTTTTGCGTATCTTACATCTACAATGCCCTGTTTTATGAAACACAGGTCCAAAATTACACTTTTGGCAACACTTCTTTTTCCTTTGCTTGTGTTGTTACTAATACTATCAAAAGGAGACATATTAACGGCTAACACTAGCTCTTAAAACCATAGGTTTCATTATATTCTTTTTTTTTTTTTTGGGTGAACAATCATCTGGTATTCACTACAAAAAAAATTGGTTTTCAATGGCAATTTTTGGTGGCGACTAAAAAAATCGCCATCAAAAACTAACTTTTGATGGTGATTCTCAGATTTGTCACTGAAAGTCAACTTTTGGTGACGATTTTTGAAAGTCGCCACCAAAAGTCAATTTAATTTTGAATAAAATTAAAGTCGCTACCAAAAGTCAATTTAATTTTAAATAAAAATTAAAAAAATAAAATTTTTGGTGGCAACTTTTGAAAGTCATTTTATTTTTAAATAAAATTAAGAAAATTAGACTTTTGATGGCGGCTCTCATAGTTACTACAAAAAGTCACCTTTAGTGGCTTCTATAGTCGTTACCAAAGGTGACAAAAAGACATTTTTTTATTTTATTTAAAAATAAATTAACTTTTGGTGGCGACTTTTGAGAGTTGTCACTAAAATATCATTAGTGGCGACTTTCAAATGTGCTAAAAGTCAATTTTTGGGACTTTTTTTTTTGTAAAAAATGACTTTTTGTGATGTCTATAGGCACTACTAAAGGTGACTTTTGGTGGTGACTACAAGCGTCACCACCAAAATATAATTGGTGTCGACTTGAAAGTCATCACCAAAGGTGACAAAAAGTCATTTTTTGACAATTTTTAACAAAAATGACTTTCAGCGGCTGCTATAATCCTCACTAAAGATGACTTTTGGTGGCAACTTTGAAAGTCGCCACCAAAAGTCTAAATTTTTTAATTTTTATTTAAAAATAAATTGACTTTTGGTGGCGACTATTGAGAGTTGCCACTAAAAGTGAGACTTTCAGTGACGACTCTCATAGTCGCCACCAAAAGTCAATTTTTTATTTATATATAATTATATTTTTTATCTCTTAATCTCTTAAAAATAATATATTTTCTTTTTTTTAATTAAATTTTGTTTCATTTCAATGTTAGGATGTTTTTGTCTTAAAATAATTTTAACAGATTATATATATATATATATATATATATATATATATATATATATATATAATGTTTTGCCTTTACATAGCACAAATAAAGTGGTAGTGTAATGGCGAGACATACATGGTTGTAAGTAAGGGACCTAGGTTCGAATCTTAAGTATACATATGTTTAGTTTAATTTCAAATGAACTCTAATATTACGCAAAAAAAAAAATCGAGTCACCCCGAGGCAGCAAATTAATAGACCGGCCAAGATCTGTACAGGTCGAATGAGTCTTGGATCGACCCATTAGACCAATCCGAGTCTAAAAAATTACTCTGGACTTTTGATGACGACTAAACTTCGCCACCAATGGTCTTTTGGTGGCGAGTCACCACTAAAGGTTACTTTTAGTGGCGACTTTCACCAAAAGTCCACTAAAGGTAACCAAAAATTATTTTTGGTACAAAATTTTTTTTGACAAAAAAAATGATTTTTGGTGGCGACTAAAGTCGCCATTAAAGAGTAACTTTTGGTGGCGACTCCTTTAGTCGCCATAAAAAACCTTTCAGTCGTGAACTTTTAGTAACAACTTAATTGCCACTAAAAGTCGCCATCAAAAGTTTTTTAGTCGTGACTTTTAGACTATAGTCGCCACCAAAAGTCTCTCCTTTTTTTTGTAGTGATTCAAATACTACACAAACGTTGATTAATCTAGATTCAAATAAAATATAACTACAATGGGCGACAAAATTTTTCCTACAAAGTTTTAACGCAATTTTTCCTACAAAGTTTTTACGCATCTGCATATAGTGCCTTTGTCTAAGTGAAAATATTGCAATTTGAGATTTTTAATGTTGTTTAAAACATACGCAAGCAACTAGGTTCTGTTTTGTTTTGGTATGAATTAAGAGGGTCTTATTCCATTAATTTAAATCGTCGATGTGAGGGAATGCAACACTTTTACAGAATTCACGGAACAATTTCGTAAGAAGAAGGAACAAAAATCTTGTATATTGGAGATGAAAGTCAGAGAAGAAACAAAAAAGAGCTATATGCAGAAATGAAAAAGCAACTGTCAAAAACAATACGAAGGAATCAGGACCATACAAGTGTACAAAGATGAGCGTTTAACTGAAGTACTAAAAAACCCAACAATCCCTCCCTTGAACTAAACTCTTGGTTCACTTCCAGAATAGTGCAGATGCCCATCATTTCTCGAAACTTCTGAAAGTCTTCTAATTTCAAAGACTTTGTCATAAGATCAGCAAGTCGATCATATGTTCTGCAATGAATTAGCTCCACTTGTCCATCTTTTGTCAAATCTCTAAGAAAATGAAAACGCACCTCTATATGTTTAGATCTTCCATGTAAAACCGAGTTCTTAAGCTGAACTGCTGTCACAAGAAATCTGAGTCCCACTTATCTGAATATGGTCCAATTCCTTCAAAACTCTCCTCATCCATACTACCTGACATGCAGATGCAGTAGCTGCCACGTACTCAGCCTCCGTGGATGACAGAGCTACTATGGGTTGCTTCTTTGAAGACAAGCTACTGCCCCTTCGCTTAGCATAAAGATATACCCAGAGGTACTCTTCCTGTCCTCTATATCACCGGCATAGTCACTATTAGTTTATCCTCTCAGAATTTCTGATCCCTCTTTCTTATACAAAATCCCATAATTCTTTGTTCCTTTGATGTATCTTAAGACCTTTTTAGCAACCTGAAAGTGCATTTCAGTTTCCCATGAATCTACTAATCAAACTAACTGTGAACATGAGATCTGGACGAGTAGCAGTCAAGTACATCAAGCTTCCAACTAATTGTTTAAACATTGTCTCATTCACCTTAATCCCTGAAATACCTTTATGCAATTTCTGCCCAGGA
The DNA here is from genome assembly GCA_037074585.1 of Biancaea sappan. Lineage (NCBI taxonomy): Eukaryota > Viridiplantae > Streptophyta > Magnoliopsida > Fabales > Fabaceae > Biancaea > Biancaea sappan. The sequence goes on along the minus strand of CM073493.1, from coordinate 10,068,254 downwards.
ACCATAAGATTAGCAACAGAATTGCTTTCCTCTACGCCAAAACGAGATAATACTTCAGCAACAAACTTTCTCTGACAGATGAAAATCCCATCTCCTTTCTGAAATACTTCCTATTCCCAAAAAGAACCTCATTTCTCCTAAATCAGTCATGTCGAGCTCTTCTTTCATGGATTCTTTGAATTCAAGCAACATTTCTTTGTTATTTCCTGCAAACAACAGGTCATCTACATAAACACTAACAAGCATTCTATTTTCTTCATCTCTTTTAATGAACAAGGTCTATTCCCCACAACTCCTTTGGAACCCCATTGAGATAAAGTATCCTTCAATCCTACTAAACCATGCCCTTGGGGCTTGTTTTAACCCATAGAGTGCCTTGAACAATTTGTAGACCTTCTTCTCACTGCCCTTCTTCACATAACCCTTTGGTTGATCTATATACACATTTTCACTCAATTCGCCATGTAAGAACGCTGATTTAACATCCTGTTGGTATAGTTTCTAACTTCTACTAGCTGCCAAGGCAATAATCATACAGACAGTATCAAGGCTTGCCACTGGTGCAAAGATTTCATTGTAATCCACTCCCTCCTGCTGAGAATACCCCTTAACAACGAACCTAGCCTTATATTTGTTTACCTCACCAAGTTCATTTAATTTGGTTTTGTAAATCCACCTAACCCCTATCTTCTTTGCCCCAGCCGGTAAATCAACCAGCTGCCAGGTATGATTCTATTCTATCGACTGAATCTCTGCATCCATGGCTGCTCTCCATTTAGTACACTTTACAGCTTCATCAAAACTGACAGGGTCTGAGGAGACTGCAAACGCCATATTCACTTCTTCCTCATCTGACAGACTTTCACCCTCCAGGTAATCTCCCATCCAAGTGGGCTGACTTCTGGCTCTCATTTGACGTGAGTTCACACCAGCAGTGGGATTGCTTTGTATTGATTGTTCAGATTCAGTGCTGGTCTCCTTTTTAGTATTTATTTGATTTGAATCTTCACTTTGTTCCTTTTCTTTACTATCATCCAATTCCAAATCCACAGAATGATTCCCTCTGGAGGCTGAATCCCATTCCCATTGTTTTCCTTCCTTAAATGTGACATCATGACTGATCAAAATTCTCTTAGCTATAGGATCATATAACTTCTAGCCTTTTGATTCACTACTTACACCAAGTAAAACACACTTCAAGCTTTATTCGCTTGGCATCTGGAATATGTGCGTGTGCTATACACCTAAATACACGAAAATATTTCACAGATGGCTTCCTCCACTCCAAGCTTCCTCTAGAGTCAGGTCTTTGATAGCTACTGTAGGAGATCATTCAGCACATACACAGCCTAGTTCATTGCTTCTGGCCAAAAGGTTTTAGGCACCTGCTTTCCAGCAAGCATGGCTCTAACAAGATTCATTATCGTTCGATTCTGTCGCTCAGCTGCTCCGTTTTGCTGAGGAGTGTAAGCTGTGGTTAATTGACATTTGATGCCATTCTCTCTGCAGTATTGGTCAAATTCTTCTAAATTGAACTCCCCTCCTTTGTCTGTGCGCAAGCATTTGATTGATCACCCACCTCTTTTTCAACTAACATTCTGAATTCCTTAAAATAATGCAGTGCCTCTGATTTTTCGCACAGAAAGTATACCCAAGTTTTTCTAGTGAAATCATCAATAAGGCACAAGGCATACCTCTTCATACTATTGGAAGCAGGTGAAATGGGTCCGCAAATGTTAGCGTGGATTAATTCTAATTTCTAACTTGCCCTCCAGCTACTTTCTTTAGGAATGGGTTCTCTATCTTGTTTTCCCTTCAAACAATCTGCACAAACCGTGGTAATGTCTGGAAGTTTGGGCAGTCCTTCAACCATCTCGTGAGATTGGAGTTTCTCAAGTCCTTTGAAGCTCAGGTGTGCATATCTATAATGCCAAAGATATCCCACATCTTGGGTTGTGGCATTGAAGCAGATCTCCTTATGAATCTGTGCAACCAATGCAAACATTCTGTTTGCTCTCATATTGATATGTATGATGAGTCCTTTTTGTGGGTGATAGATTTTGCATACTCCAGATTGAATTAGAATGACATTGAATTAGAATGGCAAGTCCTCTCTCCTTAGTTGTCCCAGACTGAGCAAATTATTTTTTAAATCTGGTATGTAACAGACTCCAGTTACAACATGAATAAGCCCATTTAATTTCAATTTAACACTTCCTTTCCTAAACACACTCATTTTGGTGTTATTTCCCAGTTTCACCACATGCCTAGAAGTTTCATCCCACTCGTAAAAGGCAGATCTGGAACCACACATGTGGTTTGAGCAGCCTGAATCCAAGAACCATACCTCATCTTTGTTCTCGTCGTATTCCTCATCGTGAGTCATCAGCAAAAGTTCTTCAGTTTCATCCAGTTCAGCATAGTTTGCCTCTTTATCCCACAGAGGGCATTCATATTGAAATTGGCCTAATTTGTGACATTTATAACATTCCACAGTGTCACGATTCTGAAATTGCCTGCCTCTCCCTCTACCACATCCCCTAGAATTTCTTCCTCTTCCACGTGTTGAAGTTCTATTGTCTGAGTTTACCTTCAAGACGTGTTCTTCTCCTTCTTTCTTGCGAAATTTCCGTTCATGCACTGAGAGTGAAATTTCCTCAATAGAACAGACCCCGTAATTGAACTGTTCTGTTAAGGAACGCAGGATCTTTTCAACAATTTTTACATCCGACATTTCTTCTCCATGGTTTCTCATACTATTTGCTACCAACATAACTCTCCCGAAGTAATCTATCACGGATTCTCTAACTTTCATTTCAAGAATTTCAAATTCTCGTCGAAGAGTTTGTAATTGCGCACATCGTGCCCTCGTGTTTCCTTCAAATTTCTTTTTCATTGAATCCTAGATGTGTTTGGAAGTATCTTTCTGAAGAATCGTTCTCAAGATCGTCTTGTCGATTGACTGGAACAGGTAATTTTTTTTACTTTGAGATCTTTAAGTTTCAAGTCATCTATGGTTTTATTCTGAGCAGCAGTTAATTTTTCTCCTTTAGATGGTTCAGTGATGCCTGATTCAATGAGAATCCAGTGCTCCTTTGAACGGAGAAAATTCTCCATCAACATACTCCAGTGCTCGTAATCACAGTCAAATTTGGGGACACTTGGCTGAACATGAAGAAACCTTTGAACGGAGAAAATTCCCAAAACCTTGATTATTTTCAGCTGCCATGAAGAAATCCAATTGCTGCGAATTGAAGGAATTGGTGCAACCTGGCTCTGATACCAAATGTGAGGGAATGCAACACTTTTACAGAATTCACAAAACAATTTCGCAAGAAGAAGCAACAAAAAATCTTGTATATTAGAGATGAAAGTTAAAGAAGAATCAAAATAGAGCTATATGCACAGATGAAAAAGCATCTGTCAAAAACAATACAAAGGAATCAGGACCATAAACATGTACAAAGATGAGCGTTTAACTAAAGTACTAAAAAACCCAACAGTCGAATGTAATGTTTGACCTTCCAGAACTCTCTTTAATATTTCTTTCTAAAAAAAAAATAAAATCTAGTCGACAGTCCAGATAGAAGAAGGTCTTCTTTTTTTGGTATAGAACAAGAGAAGAACTTGTTCCCCAAAAATACCAATTTAGCTCATAATAATGGATAAGTAGTCATCCAACAGAAATAAACGGTTTATTCCATTATGATCTTATCTAACAAAATTTTAGGTACATTGAATATACTATAGACCAAAATGCGAAAAAAAAAAATTTAATTAAGAGAGTTGCGTAATATATTCCCTCCTTTAAAATTTGGCAATAGACTGTTTGAAATTTTTTTAATCTTGTGCAATAATCTTTTCTTAAACATTTCTCTAAAATTCTAGCATCACTTGATTAAAAGAGGCCAAGTCAGTAAAAGTATATCCAATCTATTATCCTAGGTGATAAATTAATAATGACGTTGTTTAATAATTTTTTTAAGTCCTTTATGATGATAGGTAATTGATTGCTTATGCTAATTTCACTTCTTCTAACTTATATGAATGTGGTATTAAATAATAGAGTTATGTTGCACAACAATAAAAGATCAGGATAGTCTATCATTAACTTTTTAAAGTTTATGAAGTAAATTACGTAGTCTCTTAAATTAAAAGAGATTTTTTGGATTTAAGATCTACACTATACAAATAGACATTCACAAATAAACATACCTAGCACAAAAGTATATTAACATATTTGATTCATGATTAACTCATTTTATAAACCAAATTTAATATAAATTTTCCTGAAATTACGTAAGATATATATGGTACACATAAGTGCCAAGTTGTTGCTGTTATGACCAAAGAGTACATGAACGAGAATGAATTTGTCTTATGAGACAACCATTATATATTCTGTGTGTGTATATATATTATGAGACTTGGAATTTGTTGTTTATAAATACTGTGTTTGTACTTATTTATATCGTTAAATTTTAAATTTAATAGTTTAAATTTTAATATTTTTTTTAAAAAATGATTAAAACTATCACTTGACATCTGAATTGTTGAATCTAAAATTTTCTTAAAATTACGTAAGATATATATGGTACACATAAGTGCCAAGTTGTTGCTGTTATGACCAAAGAGTACATGAACGAGAATGAATTTGTCTTATGAGGCAACCACTATATATTCTGTGTGTGTATATATATTATGAGACTTGGAATTCGTTGTTTGTCCTGTAAGGATAAACATTGTGTTTGTCCTTATTTATATCATTAAATTTTAAATTTAATAGTTTAAATTTTAATATTTTTTTAAAAAATTATTAAAACTATCACTTGACATCTGAATTGTTGAATCTAAAATATGATAATCTAAGGAGAAAAACCAAATTCAAATTCTATATATGACATGTGGTTGTTAACATTAAAGAGATTAGAGATGCAGGTTGTTCCATTTTCATCGAACAGCTACCACTTCAGATTGCGGCTGCAGGCCGACAACTCCATTATTGTTCAAGCCCAAATCCCAAATTCTCACCACTCTCATTTCATGTGTGCGTTTACTATTTCTAAATGTGAATATTATTTGCTATTAATACTTTTTTTTTCTTCCTTTTTGGTCAAATTATGCTATGAATCATAATACCGAGTCTCAATAGTCAACAGTGATATTGTCATAATAATCAAATTGAATTGAACGGAACCACCAGATTATTTTTATGTCTTTTTAAGAACAGGAGGATCTTGTTTTGATTTAGACAGATGATCTTTAAGTTCAAAAAAAATTAATTTGTTTTTTCAAAAAGAGAACCAAGAAGATGCACAAGTTTTAAATAGTAATTTTCAAATTTACCGATCAAAATTAAACATGTGGATTTGTTCATCAAATGGATCAAAAATTGAATCTTAGTCCAAACTGAAAGAGGCTATATATAACGAGTTGAGAGAATCAAGCATAGTTATCAAACTCTTGATTTAACTCTTAAACTTGTCTGATTTTACACTCCTAAGTACTTAAATTGAGTAAACTCAAAAATCGGTCAAACTTGATCAAACTCGATTAAAATCGTTTAAAATCGCCAAGTTTTAACTGAATTGACCCAATTTTCACAATACAGTCCAATTTAAATACTCATAACTTTCTCATTTCAACTTCATTTTATACAAATGATATATATCACTGGAAAACTCTTTAAGTCTAGTTTCAAATAAAATAAGTTTCATTCAAAAACTCTATACCTTTTAGGATATATGATCAAAAGAGTAACCAAAGCTCAGAAACAATCTACTTTTAGATGCTACTATACGACTTACAATTTTCAATTTTATTTTAAACAATCATAACTTTCTCATTTGAACTTAATTTTAAACAAATAATATATAGTTGTTATAGTCTAGTTTCAATTAAAATAAGCTTCATTTAAACATTCATTACCATTTAGAAGATATAATCAAAATAGTGACCAAAGGTCAAAAACAATATACTTATAGGTGCTATCAGTCGACTTGTAATTTTTAAGTTTACATTAAATATTCATAACTTTATCATTTAAATTCTATTTAACCAAATTTAACTTTACATGAACAATGATTGAAATAATAACCGATCATTGATGACTCATAATATCTAGTTCTATAGGTCTTTTTGTTTGTGTATATATTAAGTCAGTGACTGTTCATAATTATTTCATTTTTAAAGAAAAGGAGCATGTTGATATACTTAATGAATATAATTCTTAAAATTTGTTTAAAAACTAGGAACCTAGCATACTCTCTCTATTATTCTAGTTTTATTGTTTTAGGACATATATATATATATATATATATATATATATATATAAAAGAAGCTTGTTCTTTAAAAGTATAAATTATATTATTATTTAATATAAACTAATTTTAGATTACAAAAATGATTGAATAATATTAACAATAAATATTATAATGTCATATAATATTAGGGATAATGACCAAATACTCAAAAAGAAATCACTTATAATTTTATGACTATAATTTGTTAATTTAATTATTATAAAATACTATATAATAAATTTTATAATATTTCAACTCAACCATCTTAATTATAGTTCAATCATAGTCCAACTATTAGATTATAAATCACTTATCCCTTTGTTTCAATTAGTTCAATTATTGAAACATTAGTCAGCAATATATGATAAGAGATTTCGAATCCCTTTGTTTTTTTGTCTACTGTGTTGTTAATAAGGCCTTTGTTGGGTTTGTCCTCTTTTTAGATGGGCTCTTGGGCTAATTTTATTTGTCGAGCTTGTCTAGCAACCTTTCAATAAGATATTAAGGCCCGTTTGATAGCCCTTCTTTTTGACCGGTGGAAATAGAAATGGTATGAAAATCCATTTTTCTCTTGTTTGGTATGGTAGAAATTAAAGCTGATGGAAAACCTGAATGGAAAATCGGTTTTCCATCTCCCCACTTTAATTATAATATTGATGGAAATTGGAAGCTTTCCATGGAAAAGAATTCATTTTTACTAATTTGTCCCTATCCCTCTCTTCTCCTTTCTCTTTAACCAACCACTGTAAAACTTGGATGGAGTGATAGGGGTGATGGTGAGAGAAGGGAAGCCATAACAGAATGTCGACTCCTTTCCTGTTGACATCGATGAGACTATCGTCATCGATTTCATCAACCAAAACAAATAAAAGATGAAATCGGCATCAATTCTGTCAAAAGGGAGTTCTCTTTTCGACGATGGCGGTGTGCGCGCTCCCACCACTACTTCTGCCAGGACTCAGAAGATGATGAATTTTTGAATGACAGATTTGTTGTTCCAGCATGCTCTCTCCTCCAAATTAGGGTGCCAAATCAACGAAATGAAGGTGTGCTCCCTCCTCAACCACTGCCGGCAAGTATTCAGTCGATGCCGGCAAAAGGAGTTTGCGACAGATAAAATGGAGCATCTGGGAATTGGAGAGCAAACGAGATGATGGAAGGGGTGGTTGAGGTTGGGGTTGTGTGTATGAGAAGTTATATGTGTGTGTTCGGGAGAGTGAGGAAGAAAATGATAATGAGTTCCGGAGTTGAGACTTCGTTTTTGGAGAAATCCCGGACAGATCTATTACTTTTTTTAATATTTTTATTATATTTTAATATAAAGATAACTTAGTAAAATCATATTAAAAATTTTCCTTTCTTTCATTTTAAAAACTATACCAAACAAAGTAAAGTTAAAGTTTTTTCATTCTTTCATATTACATAGCAAACAAAAAATTTTTCCTTTTCCTTTTTCTTTTTCCTTTCCATTGAGTTTTTTTCCTGCATACCAAATGGGTGAAAGTTTTTTAATAGAAAAGAAAGAGAGCTAGAAAAAAAAGGAAAGGAAAAAAGAAAAAGGAAAAAAATTTTGTTTGGTATGACTTTAAAAAATAAAGGAAAAAAGATATTATTTTGTTTGGTTTGAATTTTTAAAAGAAAAATAATAGGAAATATGTAGAATAATTTTTTGAAATTACACCTCAATTAATTTTTTCAAAAAAAAATAAAATATAATAAAAAAAATATCTTCTCCATCTATCGTCCCTCAGTCATTCTCTCCCTGTCAAATTCTAGAAACATTTTCTCACCCTCTTAGTCATTCTCGCTCCCTCTCGTTAATGCTCTCAGAGAGAACAAACTTATCTCCCTCTCAGTTGCTCTCATCTTCCTCTCGTTAATGCTCTCAATCATAGCCAAAGCTTAAATTTCGGTCTCATCTCCCTTTGTCTCTCTCCCTTTGCCGATCCTATCTCCCTCTATCTCTCTCCATCAACAATGATTATTAGAAAGCTTAAATTTCGGGCTAAGAGATGGGTTTCAATCATAGCAAAAGCTTATGCTTTAACAGCAGACGAGTCCCCAAATCTACAAATCAAATTGCTCATATCACATCGAAGATGAAGAAGTAGGGCCTTATGCATCATGATTGGATCCTCTGGCCTAGTGGAAGACTGAAAAAAACCCAGGTTGACAATCAAAACTTCAACGGTAGATGAGACCACAAATTTGCGAATCAAATTTCTTGAAAGTGAATTGCTTTCTTTATCACTCTTTCGTCTCCTTCTTAATTAGTCTCATCTCCCTCTGTCTCTCAGTCTCATCTCCCTCTCTCTTAACAAATGACTGAATAGAAGAGAAGGGGCAAATTCGACATCAATGATTATTAGCTTCATTTTTCCTGTCTTCCAATCGATTTTTCATTGCTCATTCAATGAAAAAAATCCATACCTTTAAAATAGAAAATAAAAAAGCCTATTTCCATCGACACACTGTACATCAGCATACCAAACGCAAGAAAGGAAACATGCGTTGGAATTTTGTTGCCTTTCTTCCCATAGAGTACATACCAAATGTAATCTAAAAGTTGGGCTATATTTTACCTAATACTTCTCTTATTTCAATAAATTCATTTCGGCCCTCCTAACCGTTCTACTATTGATTTCCTTTAACTTTTTTATAGATAATGCTTTTTATCTTGAAACTAAAATCACTTAGCTTTTTTATTATTAAAAAAATTACAGCTTCTTGTTAAAGCTTGACATCACATCCATTCACCACTTTGACTAGATATTTTAATAAAGCATGCATAGTGTAAACATAAACATCGCAAATAATCTGGGCAAAAGCCAAAAAGTAATGAATACTTTGAAAAATGAGCGAGAGAAGCATAACGTTTACATATTTTGACAGGAACACACGCTTATGTATAAAAAGTAAGTATCAATATTAGTAGAGATTATGCTACATCAAACGTCAAAAAAAAAAGATAATTTTTTAAATACAAAATTAAATATAATCAAACCAAACCTTATATAAAATTAATATAAATTACACATTTTTGTACTATTACCAGACTGGACCGGACCATTTAGTTTAATCGAGAACTGGCCAAAGAACTACTCTGAAATAACTCTTAAAACTAATGAGTAATCAAACTGATCAAAAATTGGTCGAACTGGTCAAAAATCAATCGAAGCGGGTAAAAAACAAATGAACTGGTTGAACAGGTCCACTTGATTTTTTTATTTTTTAAATTTTACTTATTCTATAATTCGATAATAAAGAAATAGTATAAAATAACTAATTTTAGTAGAGATACCAATATATTGATATTTTATGAATTTGATATTAACGAATATTATATTGATTAATAATATTTCCTTGTTATTTTGTCAATTTTTACTATAAACTTTTGATTGTAAATGTTGTTTTGTATAATTTAATATCAAATCTTATTTGATTAAATTTGTAAATTTATATTTATAATTAAAGAAAAGTTAGTATATTTTATTCTTCAAAAATATTTAAAGAAATGTACTTTTTGATCTTCAAAAGATATATTTAAATATTTAGTTCTAAAATCTTAAAAATGTCTTATTTAATCCTTAAAAAATTTTAATTTGCTAGCTGCCAGTCTATGGAATATAGGCCTATTTTTAACCCAAATTTGATGAAAAAAAATTAATGAATGATAAATTAAAATTTTGAAAAAACCAAAATATACATATATAAAATATGGTAATCAAAAAATTAGGATGACACATTAGTTTTTTCAAGGGCCAAAGAAGTATTTCTGGTCATATTAAAAGAGAAAATATAAGCGTAGTTTCTTGTATATTTTTATTATTAGGTTCTTTCATCTAAACATAAAAAATATATGTTTTTTCAATTAAAACATGATAAATATATAATATTTAAAAAATAATTATATATATCTTTTCACAACTCAACATTGCAGAATAATTCTTTTAAGCAATTCTTTATACATATTCTTTCTTTCATAGAGAATGTAACAGTGAAATATTAAAAAAAATCTGTATATACATATAGTCTAATATTAAGTTTATTTCCAAATTCAATCTTATGTAATAAATATTATGAGATTTTTTAGTCACTGGTCTTAAAATTAAATACTAATAATAAATAAAAATGCAAAAGATGAAAAAATACTTTTCATTATTTTTATATTGTTTCAAAATATAATGAAAAGGATTATAATTTAATTTTTTATATTAAAAAAATCCCTCTTCATTCTTCAGTGAAAGCAAGTGTAACGGTGAATGGCAAAGTCAGTAATTACCTATAAAGCGAAGCGAAACGAAAACGCGAATCCCGAAAGCCACGCTTCTGGCAAAAATCTCATGTCGAAGCACACGCGCTGGTGAGCGAGAAGTCAAGCAAGCTCTGAGATAGAGGATCAATGGAGAAGCTCGTGGAGACGATAAAGTCGAAGATGAGATGGCTTAGAAAGAATTCGACGTCGATGTCGTCGACGAACAAGAAAGCGTTCTTGAAGATGGAGAAGAATGCGAGCGCGAAGATGGAGATGCAGAGTCAAGAAACTCGGAAACTCGTCGACGAGATCTTGAAGGTCGCCGATCGCCCTGGCAAGCGCACCGTCTCTTAAAATTTTTATGATTCACATCAGTCTCATGCGATCTTTCGTTTCGGAGGGAAGAGTGTTTGATTGAATACTGAAAGCTTTCTGGATTTGATTATTACTCCTAATTGCCTCCCAAAAATCAAACACTATTCCTCAAGCAATGAGTTTATCGATGAAAATTTGAAAGCAAAATGAATCACAAAATTAATAGCTAGCTTTTCTTGCCTATGGATCCCCTGCGTAAAAGTCAAGTAGACTCATTAACGTAAAGTCAAGTAAGATGTTTAACACGATTATTAATCACCACGAGAGCAAAAGATTTAAATTATTAAATCACATAATATAAGTATGTTATGATTATTAATCAACCGATTCAATGGTTATTACAAGACAAGTTGTTTGCCAGCTTGACTTTTAGTTTTTATGCCATATAGACGAATCGAATTCGTTTTTCTTGTTCAACCTATTAGACATCAATTCTTCAAAAATTGAATTTTTCTAAATCTTTTTGAGTTAGTCTAAGAATATCTGCGTCCCTTAAAATAAAAAATTAAGGATTCGATTCTACTCTTACAGTGATAGAGTCCTGTTAATATTTTCCTGCACAAAAATTAATTTTTTTAAATTTTTTGAGCGTAAAGTAAAAATTAGAGGATTCCCTAAATTAGTATATCTAATTAAAAATCGAGTACTATATTTGGTATAATATTTCAAAGGGAAAAAAAGTTTATTCTAATTTTTGAAAGATATGAAACTTTCATTTTATCCTCCATATATTATTTTTATCAATTTAGGACAAAACTGATAGTAATGGAAATAGTTTCGTATTTAAAAAGTTAAATTGACATAGATAAAGAGTAAAAAGATTAAATTAAAAGTCTTTATAACGGACAAAGATCAAGATAATTTTTTTAATTTAAAATTCAACAGTAATAATTAAATTTATAGAGATGCGAATTTAAAAAGATTTTATCCTTTGTATTCAATAAAAGTAAAAATCAATTTAAGTTAAAGATATTCTTAGAAAATATAATAAATTATATTATCTATTACTTTATTATATTGGTTAAAATATACTTTTGATCCCTATAATTTTACTAAATTTTGAATGTGGTCTCTCCACTTTTAAAGATAATAATATATAAATTATAACTTTAAAAAATTAATATGTGTTAGAAAAAGATAATAAATATTTTTTTTGTAATTTCATTTATTTTATTTAGAAAAATACTTTTTTTATATACGAAGGTATAATACTAAAAAAATAACTTATGCTTAGATATGATGTAGCGGGAAGAGGATTGTCTGCCTTTAGGGTCTCTAACTTTGTCTGCCGTGCACCAATGAAGCTATGTCATGTGTGAGCACCTTAAATCAAATATTGAATACGGCTTCTCCAATAAGTTTTGATTCTTGACCTCCAGTAGTCCTTTTTTTTTTTTTTTCTGTTTGAAACTCCAACCAACTGGCGGATGACAAGTGGCACAGGATGCAAAATTACTCTTCAATCCCTGACCTCAAGAACGTTGAAATCAACCGATCTGCTTCTTTGAACTGCTCCCCCGATGGCGATCGCGATACGCGTCTTCTCCGGCGAACCTGAACTGGTTCTTCTCTGATGGCGAATTCGAACTGCTTCTTCTGTTGACCTTCGATGGCACAGATCTTCTTCATTTTCTGCTAAATGGTGATTATAGTAACTGATTTTCTATTTCTATTTTACTGGATTTTCTTTCCCTATTATTGGAAGATTGAAGATTGAAGATTCGAATTACAAATGGATTAGTTCTAATGTCTTGTTCTCTGACAGTATTATGTTGGTTGAAGGCTTTTCAAAATGCCTTTAAGAAATCAGTTTAGATCATCTGATCATGTGCCCATTGTGATAGTGACAGTGCATATATGGGTTTGCATCATTTGTTTCAGTGCTCAAATTACCTAATGATTTTGTTATAAATCACATATATTCCTTTGAAATATATTGTACGTTTGATTCTTTAGTGGCCATTATTTTTTCCCATGTATGCATCTCCATACTCTGTCTATATATTGTTGTTGTTGCAACTTAATTTTATTTCATTACCTCTTTTCTGTTATAAAATTGTTGTCTTTTGTTAGGATGTTAGATTGCTTCTATAGTTTCAAAATTTTAGTTGCTTATTACTTAGATGTATATACATGAGAAATGATTTTGGGATTTAGTATGTTAATGTAGGATTTAGCTCAAGTATCCAAAATTATTAGCTATTCAGATTTAACGCATTGTTTATCCTGATTGTTGTAGAGAATTTAAAATATAAAGAAAAAAGATGTAATTATAACAACTCATAAATGATCTAAACAAAGTTGTCACTGTTTATCAATAACCACATATGACATGCTGTCTCATAATTTGTCCACTTCTTATTTTCTAAAGGTTACTAATGGTTAGCTTCATTGTATCATTAAACTTGATCTTCTCATAACTCATTCCATTTCTTCCTGCCCTTATTTTTATTATCAAGAATCATTGAGACTTTTTATCTTTAGTTACTTAGTGTAACTTTTATCATGTTTGGATGTCTACAATTCCACAATGCTCTTTATGGAGATGCCAATTGTGCAAGATGATTTTTTTCTTTTCTGTCTTCATGTGTCCCTGGAGTTATGAATCCTCATACTAGAGTTGTACAGCAATGGAACAAGTGCTTTATCATTTCTTGCGCAGTGGTAATTTTTATGGATCCATTATTTTTCATATTGCTTTTTGTAGACAAGGTACAATTCTTTTCCTAATTTTAAAACAATTATTTCCAGATGTATTACTAAACTTGACCATTGTTTTATAAGAACTGTATAAATGAGAGGGAAATGCTTAATACCTTAAGAGAATTTTTAAATTGCCACTATTAATTCCTTTCTAGCTCCATGATATATTCTTGGGAAAGTGCTGAAGTGTTTTTCTCAACTTGTACTGCTTGTGCTGAATGCAACTTGCTGCCTTTATTCCAGGTTGATAATATAGACTTATGTGATACAACCTTGGAGAGGCAAAAATGAATGTTGGACTAGATTTTTTGTGTCACCATAAGTAGGCGGAGTTGATAGAGCATTTGCTGGAAGTCCTGTTGTGCTTGGAATATATTGTGTATATAATATAGGATATAGTGATATAACCCTGTAGAGGCAAAAATTGGTAATTCTGCCCATGTATTTTTTTGTAAAAGGGCTATGTATATGATATAGGTTGTATATCTGGTAAACTTGGAAAGAGCTATGTATAAAGTCCTGATGTGTCAACTTTCTATGTAAAATTGTAAACTTGGAAGTTGAATGCAAAAGTTACCATTCTCTTTTTCTAATTAGTTCTATTACCCTGCTCTGTTGCTTACTAAATTTGGAAATTGCTTAATGAATGCAATGGTTCTCTTATAATATTGCCTACTATATTCTTTGAAGTGTTGGATTCTTTGAAGTTGGATCCAAACATATAAATCCAAAAGCATTAATCTTTCATTTTTTGAATGCCAGTATGTGCTTACAGTATATGGTTACAATAGTGAACACGCATTCAACTTCTTAATTCTCTACATCAATCCTCCAATCCTTCAATGCTACAACTTTGCATCTTTGGCTAGCACTTTGCATCTTTGGCTAGCACACCAAGTAGCACTGACTCCATCCCTATAAAAAGAACAAGAAGATTTAACAAATTTTTAATTAATAGGTTAAATAATCTAAATATAATGATTTTAGATGCATATTTAATTAAAACAAACCTCAGTTATTTTTGTTAGGATTTGGAAGATTTGGACTAAACTTTATTTCTTCAAGTAACAGTGTAGAATCATCAAAGGGTTCCTAATGCATCAAAACCTTACCATTAACACATTGAATTATAAAACACAATAGCAAATAGAAAAATCACAAATTGTTAAGATATCATAACCTTACCATTAACAATCCGGTGAACCCTAATGCACCAATATAGGAGTCCTGAGCATGCTCATATGGTAAATGGGAATGCTGAGCATGCTCATATAGTACTGGGGGTGCTGAGCATAACACCCCTGATAGCATATGATTCTGCACTTCATTCCCCTATAAGATTAATGTAGACATTGTATTAATCCATGTATAATAATATAATTGGTGCATTATTTCCCGACAAGTGTATCGGGTCACACAAGTAGTAAAGAGATGAGAAAAAGTATCGTCCTCAGGGATTGACTTTCAACAATTACCAATTTCACTACATCAAATTATATTTGGACGGAGGAAAATGCAAATATTTAACTGAAAGTAAACTAAACTAACGATGAGAAATTAACTAAACACCAAACGAAGACTACATAACACAACGGGTAGGGGATTGACTTTCTTAACTCATAATCTGATTAATTCATAGACAAATCAATCTTTAAATCGTTAAAGAATGCTTAGATACATTCGCTAATTCCTTTTAATGTTGGTCGAGTTCACGAAATTATTTGAACCCAATGACTTAGTGAGCAAATCTTCGTAGCCAAAACAATTAGCTAATGTCTTAGTCCAATTATTTGGTTCGGAGTTTAAGTTTAAGAACTCATAAGACTACACAAACAAGATTATCTATGTCTAGACTAACTTGATTCATGGTAGAAGTTACAAGGGCATGTTTATATCAAGCTATGTCTAGCATTAATACAAACCCCAAATACATTTAAGTTAAATGATGGCGAATCACGTAAAAGGAAATAAACCAATAACAACTACTCCAATAATCAGAAAAGTAATTATATTTAAGCATTCAACAACAAAGCTTCAAAGGAAGTCAATATACATCAATCCCCTAAACCCTAGAGTTTATAACAAGAGGAAGAAATATATAACAAATACACAACAAAACATGATCAAGAGGAAGGAGAAAAAGGAAGAAAAGTTTCAAACTCAGTAGAGAAGAGGTCCAAGCAGAAACAAAGGGAAAAGAGTGGGATGGCACCTGGGCTCCTTGAGTGGCGCCTGAGGTGCCACATTCTGGAGCTTCGGACAGAAAGTTGAGGAGCTGGCGCCTCAAGGCGCCCTATGTGGCGCCTGGGCACTAGCCCTAAAAGGTCAGATCGAGAGTTGATCTTCTAGTGCCTGAGGCGCCATGTGCGGCGCCTGGGCGCCAGCCACCAGACTTGTATCATTTCAGCACTTTGCCTCTGAATCTTATCAGCACACCAGACTTGTATCAAGTCTAAGTCGAGCTTCAAAAAAATCTTAATATCCGAGTTCAAACTCTTGGTCAATTGAGTGCTTCGAACTCCAAGAGTGAAAGCTTTCCGCATATAACACGCCGCTCATTTCTCCTTAATATCATAAGTCGAAGCAAGCCATCGATTGTCTTGGGCGTCATATCTTAACAACAATTGACTCCATGCAGCCTCAAATTGCTCCACATCACCATATTCATACATGCACTGCGTGAAATCACTGAGAATACTCCTTCCATCTCATCTCACATTGCTTAAGTGTTTCGTGGCATTTTGTAGTAAATGCCGCGTGCATAGGCCATGTACTGTATTTGGCATTACTTCGTGCAATGCTTTTGCCATTGCTGCATCTTCGTCAGTAAACATTGTCAATGGTTTTTTTTTGTCTATTGGCCTCCAAAAAAAATTTCAAAAAGCCATTTAAACGAGTCTGTCATCTCATCATATAACAATGCAGTTCCAAATACTATCATGCCCCTGAAGTGATTAAACTCACAAAATATTGCAAACGGTCTATTCTCTTTATTAGTACAGTGAGTTATATCAAGTGATACCACATCACCAAAATATCTGTAATCCATCAACATCCGTGCATCAACCCAAAATACATTCGTAATCTATTCATCTGAATCCATTTGGTACTCATGAAAAAAGAAAGGATTTTCCTTGCTTCTGGAAGTATTAGAACAAAGCACCTGCATCCCCATATTGCATATTCCTTTGTCTTCTTTTCTTCAAATAATTTTTCACATCTAACTGTGTATATCCGAGATTTTCTCTCTCCCCTGCATGCGTACTCATAAGGTCAAATGATGTCTTCTGTCGAACACCAGAATCCTCTACCAATTCAAGTTCATAAACTTGAACCTTAAATATTCTTCATTGTGATGCAAGGAAGTGGCTAGTTTCTAAAGTGTGGAGCTCATGATTGTGTTGTTCTACAAATTCAATCACCTCATACTTCTCATTCACAAGTCTCAATCCAATTTGTGCCATGCAATTGGTTCTGGTTTCAAGACGCAACTTTTTAGTTTTTATATCTCTTTTGTCTGGTCGTCGAACATCTTCTTTGGAACAAACAAACCTTGCTGACATCGTCACTCCCTCTTTTCTTGGATTGGCATACCTCTTCCTCATTCCAAATCCACTTCTTTTACCATATTCTCGCCAAAAGTTCCATGCCGCTTCTAGATTTTCAAACACCATTCCTATTTTAGGCTTCCAAGTCTTGTCAATTTCCGTTACCTATGTAAAAAAATAAAAATAAAAAAATTACTCAATTGCAAAATTGTAAAATTGTAAAAATTAAATTACACATCTCTTTGACGTTATATAAAATATATCAAAATGTTCAACTTTAGAATTAATAATGAAATAACCAAAAATTTTCTCTTTGCTATGTAAAAGCATATCATTTTAATTCTATATTCTTAGTTGCTTGGATGCAATTACATGTTTGGAGGGACCCCAGTGCAATAAATAAAAAAATTTCAACTAGCAAATAAAAATATTTCAACAAAATAAAAAAAAATTAGCCAACAATACAATAAATTTAAATAACAAACAATATTCTCACTTGAAACTCCCGGTTCTCCATTTTTTCTTTTATTTCTTTTCCCAATAGTGTAACAATCTGAAAAAGAAAAAAAAACATAAAGAGAGCAGCAACATAGTCAATAAAAATAGAGACAGATAGAAATAAAATCATTAAAGAGATAAAATAGACTCACATTGTCCCTAGCCAATACACCACCAAAGATGAAGAAAAATGAAGAAGAATAAAGGTTTTTGCAGCTTCCCTGGTACCTGACCGTGAGTTTCCCGCGTTTTTGGATGGATAGTTGATTTATTTTCAGCTATTGCCATGTGTCATTTTATGATTGGGTGAAGTTTGGAGAAAAAAAAAGGAAGGAGGAGGTGATAGGAGATATGGAGTTCGAATTTCAGTAGAAGCACTTGGAAAAGTTCAGATTATTTTTGCATCCAATGCTACTTGTCATCTGCCGGTTGGTTGGAGTTTCAAAGGAAAAAAAAAAGACTACTAGAGGTCAGGAATCGAAACTCATTGGGAAAGCAATACTCAATATTTTATTTAAGGTGTTCACACATGGCGTGGCTTCATTGGTGCATGACATACAAAGTTAGAGACCCTAAAGGCAGGCAATCCTCTTCCGATGTAGCGTTGGTTGGGTACATAATGTGACAGTTAATTAATATAATTTCATATATTAACTGAGATGTTTTATTTGACAACACATGTACTTTAACTAACTTTTTTTTTACCATTTTTTATGAATTTTATAAGGATAAAAACTAAATTTAAAAATAGATAAAACTATAGGGATGAAAAATATATTTTAAATTATTATATTTTTAGATATTATAAATGTCTCTTTGCAAATTGTTTCTACTCTCAGGTTTTATTTGGCAAAAGTAAAAATAGCTAATAAAATAGTTGAAAGTTTGAAAGCTAATTTTTAACTGAAAGCTGAAAGTTGTTAAACTATGTTAACTGTGATTTTTTTTAATAGAAAGACTAGTACTTTTTAAATTTAGTTTTGAAAAAAAATCTTTCCAACACATTTTTGGTGTTTTAAAAGTTATAAAATTATTTTTAAAACAAATTATTCAAAAAAAATTGTTCTTTTATCTTCAAAAATAGTTTCTAAAACAATTTTATAAAACTTGCTTTCAAAATGTAATTAAAAAAAACACATCTAAACAAGTCCTAATTTTTTTATGTATCAAATAATGCAAGGTGATTTTTGGTATGGAAATTTTAGTTGACTGTATGGAACGAATAAACCATGCGATCTAAATCCAAGAATTGATTACCCAGATAATTGATAAAATCGTGCCTTATATTTATATTTGTGAATTTGTGTTGGACAAAAATAATTGTAATTTAACTGTCCAAATTTTATAGACCAATAAATATCAAAGGAAATAATACAAATTTATATATTTTTATTATTAGATTCTCTGTTAATAAAAAAATTTCTTAAATAAACTAAATTATATGATATTAAGGTGTAAAAAATATACAACTACCTTTAAAGACTATATGCTTGACTTATTATGATTAAAGAATATAATAATAAAGATATAAGAATTTAAATTAATTTTTTTCAAATAAAATTCCTTGAAAATTACATTAAAACACTTCTATGATTCTATCAACATAACCCTTTCAATCTATTTCAATCGGATCAAACCTCAAAAATTTAAATGATTTCGGTTAAATTCGAGTGGATTAATGAGTTCGTAAAATTTTATACATAAAACTCAAGTTTAATCAGTACTGTAGTCAGATCTCATGTTTTAAAACGCAAGTAATATTAGATATATCAAAATTTAAATATTTTATAGTATAACCCTTTATAATCAGATTAATTTACATTTGAATTTAAATAAGATAAACTTGATTTTAGTTAAAAGTAGGTTATATATATGACAGTAATTTATATTCAAATCTCTCATGAAATTGCAATTTTGAGGAACTTTAATGCAAAAGCAAGTGTAACTATTTCGCGAAACATGATTTTAAGGACAAAGGTGGCTTGAGATTTAAATGCAAACACCAAATGAATGCTACAAAGCCATGTTTTAGCAATTTTAAGTTTGTTAAACTTGAGAGTTTATCTAAATTCGATGAAGGGAGTAAACTCAAAGCGTAAATTCAAAATATAAAATCGTAAGAGTTTATATATACTTCTCTTACATTCAATAAACTACTAAAATTATATATATCACAACATATAAATAATATCTTAGTTTATAATTAATATAACATTACTTAATTTCAATTATTGTGATGCTACTCTTCTTAGGTTCAATTGACTCTTTATACAAAATACAAATTGACAAAGTAATGTAAAATATCAATTGATAAAAACGTTATGATTAGAATGTTACCCAACAAACATAAATTGTTTTTATTAGTTGCAAAATCTAATAACAAATATATTAAAAATTGAAAATTCCTCATTTGGTTCTACACTTATTGAGTTTTGAATATAGATGATCTGGTTTTTTGGGTTGGGTACTAAAAAACAAACATTTTGGACTATAGCTGAGGTAACCGATTTCGATTCTAGAACCAAATCTACTAGATTTAGAGACCTAAACTTGTAAACTCAAATAAATTTAAGAGTTAACTCGACAGTTTAACAACTAAAAGCAAATCAACATGGTTATCATGCATCCAAATGTTAATCTAAACAAACCCCTAATATGTTGAAATATTAATTTAAAATATCAATGTTTTTGGAATGGCCATTGAGTCGAGCTAGCCTCTAGGTCACTAGTCCAATCACTGGATCACTGGGTTAATTGCTGAACCGGATAAATAAATTAAAAAAATTAAAAGTTATATATACACTTATATATGTTTAAAAATATATTTTAAAAAAGTAAAATAAATAATTTATATGTAAATTTTACATTTTAAGATCTTAAAACCATAGTCATTAGTCATAAATAATTAAAATGTAAATATTCATAAAGTCATAAATATCCATAATAATTCAAACATGAAGTCAAACTTTAATTAAATAATAAAAAAAAAGAACAAGAAGGACTAAAACGCAAGAATTTGGGGGACCAAAGTGTTATATAACTCAATTTTTTTGTCTCAGAAAGAGTTTTCTCTTCCCTCTCAATATCAGAACACTCTAGAACATTTGGTTTCCTCTTTCTTCGAACATGTGAGATTGAGAACTGAACAAAAGAAGAGAGCTAAGCAATAAAAAGGGAGAAATAGAGTTGTCATTAGTCACCCCACGTTTGTTCGTCAAGTTTCCTTCTCTATTGGCGGATCCAATAAGTTAATATTGATTTTTTAAAAAAAAGGACAGGTCAATCGGGTCTTAACTGGTCTGCTTACAGATCGGTCTAAATATATGACCTGATCCGAGAAAGGCCTTGGGTGATAAAAAAAATAGTGGACAGGGAGCAAGCACGAGCCAACAAATACCTTAATTTGGAGGACACTCGATTGCTACTTGGGGAGAAATCTGATTTAAGTAAATATGGAGATAACATCAATCCCATGGATCTCACATAGGATGACATTGCTGTTCATGTGCTAATTAACTTAGATAAAGGAAGATGATTTCATATGAGAGCAACAATCTTAGTCCTTGTCTGCATATCGTCACGTCTTTTTTAAAGAATTACTCTCTAAATTTTAATTTTTAATGTTGCTTTTTGTTTCTCTTTATTTCTTCTATAATTAAGTTGAAGCATAATGCTATAGTGCAACAATTGAGAATGAGGATATTATGTGAATTAAGTTGCCAGGGTCGAATATATGTATGCTTCTCCAAAAATATAATGAGTTTTTGTATATACCACAAAAAATTGAAAATAAATAAATAAATAACCTTTGTTGACACAAACCTTTATTCTACGACATTTTCTCATTAGCCACTTGTGATTGTGTGCCATTCCACTCAATTTCTAGATGTCGATGAAGGTATCATTTATTGTTATTATCAATATTTCCTTGTGAATATATTCTTAACATGACTAATTGTATTCTTGGGAGTTGGGATTATATTTAGTAAAATCACAATATCAGAAACCTAAGATGTATTATGTACTATTTGGAGCCTAAGGTGTGAATTAAAACTATTTGACTTCAGACAGATTCATGTATAGGTAGAATTTTAATTACGATGAAAACGTTATGTAGAGCATATTTTTCAATTAAATATCTAACTAGAAAATAAAGAATCAATGATAATTAGTTTTTCGGTAATTTGTCATTTAATTTTACTAATTATTTAAAAAATAAAAGCACAAAGCTTTGATTAGTTGTGGAATGAGTGAGTTGGTGAGCTAGTCCAAGTCTCTATTGCAAGCCCTTTCGCCTTTGTCAACCAGAGTCTCTTGCCCAGCAATTAAGGGAATAAATTATTAATTTATTTCCCAAAAATATAATTATTTCAATTTTGTTTCTGAAAAATAGTATTTGTTTCAATTTGGTCCTACTCCTTTTGTACAAGTGTAACTTTTGAGGGATTAAACTAATATACTTAATTTTTCAAAGAGAACTAAACCTAGTTCTCTTTGAAAAATTGTATTTGTTCAATTTGGTTCTACTCTTTTTGTATAAATATAATTTTTAGGGACTAAACTCAAACATTTTATCTTTTAAAAATCAAATTAAAATGATTATAATTTTTGAAAGACTAAATTAATAATTTACACAAAAAAATTAAATTAGTGGAAGTCCCTATTGGTTAATTGTAATGGTAGCGTCTATTTAAATCTTAAAAATGACAAAAAATCAATTCCTACAAATGTTACTTTGGGGAGGGGTCTGTTCTTTGTGCTTAGTAACCAAAAAAATAAAAATTCTTCCATTTTATTCGGTGGATGGAAACCTTTGGTAAAACCAAAAAAAATTCAAACATCTCAATAATCACTTTTAATTTCTGAGTTAGTATATTTGGTTTTTTATTTAATTGTTACCATTAAATCTATAATTATAGTTGCAATAAAAATTTATTTTTAGGGAGTAAATATTTCAATTTCATTCTTTTTAGTATTTTAAAATAAAAATATGGTCGCTAGAATTGGCTAAAAAAGTTGCAGTTAGGTTTTTTTTTTTTTTTGGTTCAAGTCTCTCACTTTCATCCTTTTATCAGCAGAGTATGATAGGATCAATATTTCTGTTGTTAGGCATTTTTTAATTTAGGAAGCACACTTATTTGCAATGTTATCAGACCTAATCTGGCCATTGATCTAAGCAAGCTTTCGACTCATCAGATTACTGGTTCAACTATCAGGTCATCGAATCAATTGCTGACTCAGGTAAATAAATTAAAAAATTAAAAATTATATATATACCTATATATCTTTACAAATAATTTTAAAAACAAATAAAATAAATAATTTATATATAAATTTCACACTTTAAAAAAATGTTCAGGAAATTAGACCGATCATTGAATCGGGTGAAGGTATCGATTCAAGGGTCAATAATTAGACCGGATTAAATCATGATTAAACCGGTCAACTTTAAAATATTTTAAAATAATATATATATATATAATTAAAAACTATATATATATATATATATATATATATATATATATATATATATATATATATTACTTTAATAGTAATATAATAAGAATTAATATTTATTTTTAATATTATATATATTTCAAAGTTAAAAAATTGCACACTGACCCACTTCATCTATCTCCTCTGGCACACGCTTAACATCATTTCATATGACATTTCATTGAATGTTTTAGGTTTTAGTTTTTCATTTATTCTTCAACTACATCTCTTCATCTTCTTTGCCTGAACCTCGTCGCTACCACCTCTCTTTCATTTATTTTTTCATTTATTCTTTAGCCACATCTCTTCATCTTCTTCACCTTAACCTCGTCGTTCCAATCTCCATCATCGCTTCTGTCTTCACTAGTCACCACATCTCTTCATCTTCTTCGGTTGAGCATTGTCGCTGCCATCTCCATTGTTACCACACAACAATCTCTTCATCTTCTTTTACTGAGCTTCATCATCCTATCTCTGGCAAACATCGTTGTTGCCTTCTTCTTCTTCTCAAACCATAACCCGCCTCCTCTCTTTCTTTTTTTTTTTCAACCTATTTTACCAATCAACAATCTGGTTTCACCAGTTTTACACGGTTTCGACTAGTTTGACCTATTTTATACCGGTTCTCTGGGTGTTTTCGGAATGGACCTAGGACCAGTTTTTGATCCAATCGGTTGAACTAGCTAGTTCAGTCTGATTTTTAGAACAATGCTTTAAAGTCATAAATATCTATAATAATTCAAACATAAAGTCATAAATATTCATAATAATTCATAAAGTCATAGATAATATCATCTAAACATAATAATTCATACATTAAAGTCTTAAACATCTATAATAATTTATAAAGTCATTAAAATATTCATAAAATCATCAATCATGTTGGAAATTCCAAGCTTCTAGGTTATCCATTTCTCCAGTACAACACATTCTCCATTTGTCAACTAGTTGTTTATTATACTCTATGTTAGCAACTCCCTCTGTGTCTAAAAAAATTAGCCACAGAGAATGTGAGTTTATTTAAACTCAATGAATAAATAGCTGTACAATAAATAATATAAAGTAGAAGCACAAAAACTATAAATCATCACCAAAATTAGGTAATTTAAATTCAGTACGTGTAGGCATAAAGTAGAGTGCACACATATGTACAAAATGCAATAATAATGTGTCATTGCCTGTGAGTCTGCATTCACATTGAATATCTTGTTGAGGCATAGCTCAATGGAAATGTAATGAAGTTCTACATTCTCTTAGACTTATATTTTGGGGATTTGTCTATAAGGACTCAATGTCCTAGGACTTACTACCCGACCCACTTCCAATGGGTATATATTCCCACTTAATCTCTTACTTCCCATTATTAATCTCCATACAACACAATAAATAACTGTAATATCCCAAGAATTTTTATGAATATTTAAAGTCTGATTTGAAGTTTAGTGAAAAATTTAATTATGTGGAAAATTTTCTTTTTGAATTAGTGAAGAAAATGTGGAAATAGAAATTTTTATTTTTAATTTAGGAAATTTTTACAAATTCTCAAGGACATGTGGGGAAGAGAAAGGCATGGCGCCCAGGCGCCAGGTGTGTCGGAAAACCTTAGCTCATTTTCAATCGGCCATAACTTCTTCATACGGACTCCGTTTTGGGCAAACTTTATATCGTTGGAAAGTTCTTTGAGTCTAGTTTCCAATGGTATAAGTTTCATTTAGATATTCATTACCGATTAGGAGTTATGACTTAAGATGTGAGTAAAGGTCGAGAGTAGTGGTAGGAAATTTCTCTATTTCGTAACCCTAATGTTTTTGTCTGGTTACAATAGGAATGGTCAAGGTGCAAAGTGGGAGTGCCGAGAGCGTGAAATCCAGGTGAGTGGGTTAATACTTGCTATGATTAAATATCTGTTATTGACTTTTTGCATCATAGTGGAAATATGTTGTATATCCAAGTTTGAAGAGGATGATGTGGAACGATGAGGCATAAACAATTGTGGAACGTGTCTGGTAATGTATATAATTATATTTTCTTATTTTCCCATGAATGGAGGTTATATAATGGATTGTGAATGACATGTGAACTGAGTTGAATAATTGTTCTATATTATGGGTTATGTTGTATACATGCTATGTTGCTGGAACCACATTTATTATGTTATGGCTTGAATTGTAAATGACTGAGTTGTGTATGTGGCTCAAGATTATGATTGAGGATGTTTTTATATATGATTGTGATTGTGTTTGACTGGAAAGGAAAGGCATGGTGGTGCACCCCATGGAGAAATTTATGTGAAGTTATAAGGGTGGAGATTATAAATGGAGCGATAAGGGTGGATGCGGCAGGGGCCGCGGGCAACGATCCAGAGGTATTCTGGACGACCCGGTTGGTACGGGAAATTTGTGTGAAATTGATTTCACCGATTGTTGTTGTGAACTTTTGAATTATGTTGAAATGTATTTGGTTTATTTGGATATTGTCGTGAAGTACTACGAATAATATCATATCATATGATGATCGATTTACGTATGATTGCTGCATGTTATCATTATGATGTATGATATTTTTTTGTCATAATGTTGTGTTATCTACTCACTGGGCACGTGGTTTGCTCATACCCCTCTTATTGATATTTTTTTTCAGAGTTGACAGCTGAAGGTAAATATCGGAACAAGGAATTATGGATCCTTAGTCCATGATTACCTTTTCATTTGTTCAGGATAAAGGTATAATAGTTAAGTTTTATTCTAAGTTGTATAAATCTAGAAATCTCTGTAATCGGGTAGGTTCATTCACTGATGTAATGTGAGTAATTGTAGTATGTATAAAGAACTCGTTTTGGTTGCATGAAAAAGAATTGTATGATTTTTAAGAAAAAGATAGGCTTACGGAGGTGAAATGAAATTCACTTTCCGTGCCGGTCACGTGCTCAAATTTTGGGACGTGACAAGTTGGTATCAGAGCTTTGGGATTAGGTCTCCTACCGATTACAGAGTAAGGTAACCTTAGTGGGATCTCCTCTATCGTGGTGAACCCGGGCACGACTATAGAGAGATGGCTCCACTGAAGGTCCTGTAGGATGTTTTCATTTCCTTTTCCTCCAAGACTTGTCTTTTCTTATGAATTATGTTTTTAGTTTTAGTTTTAGAGAGTTATGGCTATACTTTTGAACTCGGTAAGGGAAAGGTTATTATTTGTTTTGATTCCGTTGCTGTCGGATCAAATTGTATGTATGGGGCTTTATATGTTAAATTCATGATTGATTTTGTGTGACTGATTTATTTTATCTTTCTTAATTTTATTATTACTATTTTTGGAGTACCATCCCATAAAAGAAACCACTGGCATTAAAAGCAGAAGGATTACATTGCAAAAAAAAAAAAAAAAAAACAATTACTCATGCATGAGTAATCTAAAAGCGAGGTGCTCTCGGATTAGGAGGGTTGTACTGTATCATCACCCCTCGACCATTCCTTGGAGCGAGAGACAGAGCAATATCGCGGAGGGTAGTGTAAATCCCATTCATACAATCAACACTTCTTTGTTGTTGATTGCAGAAGCACTGGGTAGACCAATAGAAGAACCTGTCTATTCTTGAAGTCATTTCTGCATGATTGCGTTTAGTTAACTTCTCTAGGTTTTCTATCATCTTTTTCAGATTTTTGACCTCCTGCTCTAGACAGGCGATTTTGTCCTCCGAGGTATGGCCCGTGCTAGTCTCCTCAGCTTCCTCGATCTTCTTCATTTTCTTCTCCTTCTGCTTCTCTGGAGACCCCTCAAAAGGTCTTTTGCCCTTGTCTTTGCCCAGACTTAAGTTTAAGTCGAGCTCTTCTCTCCTGGCATCCACTGTGAGATCAATGTACTTCCTTGTGGCCATGATTTGGAAAATTTAGAAATTTATGTCGAAGTATGAGAAGAGAGGAATGCTGAGAAGTTGTAGGCTTAGAGATGATTACTCTTTGTGGTGTGGTAACTGAGAACGTTGGGATAGTTCTTATAGAGGAAAAATTTGAACTCAGAGACAAAGAAGATATCTCTTCGCCGCACCCTATACGCTTAACCTATGGATTTCTGCAAGCTGGAAGCTAGGAGTCTAGGGTAGGCATGCACACCAACAACGCGTCGCATTAATGGCAAAACCACGAAAGTCAATATTCGGTGGATTTGCGGCCGATTTACACTTGGTTTTTCCATTTCTCTCGTTGGCATTTTCTGAAATTGAAGGAAGTCGACAATGTAGCCATTACAGAGTGTCTTGGATGTTTTCACGATGAACTAAAATGTATTTCTATGCTTTCTTGTATTGTTCTTGAAAGCCTTCAGTTAAGTATAATATACATGATTGATTGAATTATACTGTGATTATATGTATCTAAATACATATGATATGTATGTATGTTATTCATGCATAGAGAGTGAAGGTTATTTGTTATGGCCAGGAATAATATGTAATGATTCTACATACATTCAGAGAATGAGAAGTCTGAAATTTAAAAGAACTTGAATAGATGAAAATATATATAGATAATGATGTATCTCTATGTTTATACATATATACATATATGCTCGTAGAGGCAAGTGAAAGGTAAAATTTTTCTCTCACTTTATGGAACGCTTGATGTGTAGATGTGAGAAGTTTTTATTTTAATATGTATGTTTGAAAATGTGTAAGCTTAGGGCAAAGCCACGGATTAGAAACCTAGATAAGGCTAGTATGAAGCTACCCGTTCATGGAGTAATATCTCGATTTAGAATTATTGGATAAGACAAATACAGAGTTAAGAAGCCATAAATTGAAGCGGCGATTAGTTTAATAATTTGAGCAAGAGTCAAAAGTTAGCCGAAATTTTTGAGGAAATCTTTTGTATTAGATGATATTTTGTTATTTTCTGGCATGCTTATCTGAGACCGTTGGCATTGCGTCGGATAAGGTCTGTAGGTCATCTTTAGAGTATGATGTAAAGGTTTTGTAGCCCTAAATTTCGTCTATATATAATGGATGCCCCATTACGCTGCTCACTACACTAAAAGTTTATATCTATAAGCTTTCTAGCATCAAACTTCTCCTTCTGTACAACCTTTATAGCTCAGAAAAATATGACCGGCAATAAATCTTTCAATTTAAATTTTGAGGCTGGCAAGGTAGAGCTGGATCTAAATCTTAGCCTGGAGAATTATAAGAATAAGAGATCCATGGAAGAGTCACCAGAGGCTAAGAAAAGAAAAAGGGATGTAGTAGAGTTAGAGGATGTTAGCACAGCAACATCTTCTAATAATGAGCTTGCGCTTATGAGACAAAAGATGGAGGACTTGGAAAGACTGATAAACCGCCACTTTGAGGACCAGGGGAGATTGATAAATCGTCTCTTTACAGAACAAGAGAAGCTTTTGAACCGTCATTTTAGGGAATTGGCGAATAGAGTTGATAGACATTCGATGTTTGCAACTCAAAATTTTCGTGACCAACAAGCGAGATGTATTGACTGTATGAATGGAGTGACTTCTGCACTTCGCCAAATTTCCCAGACGTTTCCTCCAGAAACTCTTTCTAGGCTGCAACGATTAACTTCCTCCTTAAGGTCTGAAGCACCTTCTTCTTCTAGACCTGGAGCATCTTCTGCATTTCAAAAGCCTCCTCGTTCTTAATTTATCTTTTCTTTTGTTTGTACCTAAAGCTGATGTTTGATCTAATGTTTAAGTATTAAAATTATCTGTTTTGTAAATCAAGTTCAGCTTGTTGCCTGTAACTTATGTATTAGAAATAAAAATATGTTGAACTTGTTATATTTTGTACTTGATTGTGAAAATTCTAAGAGAGAGAATGAGATATAAACAAAATATTGGCATTTGCTTCAATCTTGAGGTAAGTTTTGAATTCGGAGGACCGAATTCTTTTAAGGGGGGAAGAATGTAATATCCCAAGAATTTTTATGAATATTTAAAGTCTGATTTGAAGTTTAGTGAAAAATTTAATTATGTGGAAAATTTTCTTTTTGAATTAGTGAAGAAAATGTGGAAATAGAAATTTTTATTTTTAATTTAGGAAATTTTTACAAATTCTCAAGGACATGTGGGGAAGAGAAAGGCATGGCGCCCAGGCGCCAGGTGTGTCGGAAAACCTTAGCTCATTTTCAATCGGCCATAACTTCTTCATACGGACTCCGTTTTGGGCAAACTTTATATCGTTGGAAAGTTCTTTGAGTCTAGTTTCCAATGGTATAAGTTTCATTTAGATATTCATTACCGATTAGGAGTTATGACTTAAGATGTGAGTAAAGGTCGAGAGTAGTGGTAGGAAATTTCTCTATTTCGTAACCCTAATGTTTTTGTCTGGTTACAATAGGAATGGTCAAGGTGCAAAGTGGGAGTGCCGAGAGCGTGAAATCCAGGTGAGTGGGTTAATACTTGCTATGATTAAATATCTGTTATTGACTTTTTGCATCATAGTGGAAATATGTTGTATATCCAAGTTTGAAGAGGATGATGTGGAACGATGAGGCATAAACAATTGTGGAACGTGTCTGGTAATGTATATAATTATATTTTCTTATTTTCCCATGAATGGAGGTTATATAATGGATTGTGAATGGCATGTGAACTGAGTTGAATAATTGTTCTATATTATGGGTTATGTTGTATACATGCTATGTTGCTGGAACCACATTTATTATGTTATGGCTTGAATTGTAAATGACTGAGTTGTGTATGTGGCTCAAGATTATGATTGAGGATGTTTTTATATATGATTGTGATTGTGTTTGACTGGAAAGGAAAGGCATGGTGGTGCACCCCATGGAGAAATTTATGTGAAGTTATAAGGGTGGAGATTATAAATGGAGCGATAAGGGTGGATGCGGCAGGGGCCGCGGGCAACGATCCAGAGGTATTCTGGACGACCCGGTTGGTACGGGAAATTTGTGTGAAATTGATTTCACCGATTGTTGTTGTGAACTTTTGAATTATGTTGAAATGTATTTGGTTTATTTGGATATTGTCGTGAAGTACTACGAATAATATCATATCATATGATGATCGATTTACGTATGATTGCTGCATGTTATCATTATGATGTATGATATTTTTTTGTCATAATGTTGTGTTATCTACTCACTGGGCACGTGGTTTGCTCATACCCCTCTTATTGATATTTTTTTTCAGAGTTGACAGCTGAAGGTAAATATCGGAACAAGGAATTATGGATCCTTAGTCCATGATTACCTTTTCATTTGTTCAGGATAAAGGTATAATAGTTAAGTTTTATTCTAAGTTGTATAAATCTAGAAATCTCTGTAATCGGGTAGGTTCATTCACTGATGTAATGTGAGTAATTGTAGTATGTATAAAGAACTCGTTTTGGTTGCATGAAAAAGAATTGTATGATTTTTAAGAAAAAGATAGGCTTACGGAGGTGAAATGAAATTCACTTTCCGTGCCGGTCACGTGCTCAAATTTTGGGACGTGACAATAACATAGGACAATTATTGCACTATTTCCACCCCAATTCAACATACAATTTCACAAAACCCCAATGAAATTTCGTTATCTAGTTAATACCATTAACTAGGGAATTTTAATAAGTTATGATGCAATAATGGTGTGAGAGGGAATTATTGTCACATCCTAAAATTTACATGTGAGATAAACATAAAATACCTAAGGTGTACCTCCATGGTACCCCTTAATCTCTATGAATATTTTTAATATCCATAATTATGTGAATCATAAATGTTTCAAGAAAAATATTTTGTATACATATTCAGAAAATGTTCAACATTCATACACTATACAGTACTATACAACCTCCCAAGCCTAGGTGACCTACTAGATTACAGAGCATTTCCTAATCCTTACCAATTGTTTACCAGACAAAAAGTGGAGTATATCCTTAAAGGCTATAAATTCTCCTCCTCAACCACTGTATCTGAAAAGATAATCATAGAGAGTGTGAGTTAATCAAAACTCAGTGAGTAAACAACTGTACATGAAAATATCACAAGCACAAATACCACATTTACTAATACAATCAATCTATCATTTATTTAAATAATTATAGTATTACATTTGTCTAAATTTGTATATGATTTCTTGGGTGATCAATCCCTCAATCACTTTGCATTATGTGCCATAAATACTTGCACTGAGTGACTTGGGAATTTAACCCTCAAACTCTTTGTGCATAGGTTTTCACAGTTATACACTGAGTAATATGGGACTCTAACCCTTTCAAACTCCTGCATAGATTTTCACAGTTATACACCGAGTAGTATGGGACTCTAACCCTTTCAAACTCATGCATAGATTTTTACAGTTATACACCGAGTAGTATGGGACTCTAACCCTTTCAAACTCGTGTATTAGATCCCGTAGATCTTTTGCTCATCAATAAAATAGTGAGAATTTATCACAATACAATTATTATGAAATAAATTAATTTACACATACTTTTATTTATTTGAATTTCTATCATCAATCATAGCAATCATCATATATTGTCAATTGAAAGATTGATTGTTTAACATTTCAATAATATTATAAATGAGACTTATGTTGTACTTTGTGTAATAATATCAAATTAGTCTAGTAAGGTCATTCACTTACAAAGTGTTCCAGTTTCTTCAAAGAACTACCACATCTAGTTATTTAGTCATCTATAGAAATCAATTCACAAAGGTAATAAAATAATTCCCAATGATATTGTAATTTTTCTCAACTTGAACATATACTGGTAATCTTCTCAATTTCACAAATAATGCAAATGGAATTTATATTGTGCTTTGACTAATTTAGTAAATTAATTTTGCAAGGTTGCCTACTCACCTGGATTTCACGCTCTCGGTGCTCCTACCTTGCTCCTCAACCATCCCTATTGTAACCAGGTAAAAACCATTAGGGTTACAAAATAGAGAAATTTTCTATCACTACTCTCGACCTTTACTCGCATCTCAAGTTATAACTCCTAACTGGTAATGAATATATAAATGAAACTTATACCATTGGAAACTAGACTCAAAGATCTTTCCAACGATATAAAGTTTACCCAAAACGGAGTTCGGATGAAGAAGTTATGGCCGATTGAAAATAAGCTAAGGTTTTCTAGTACATTTGGCGTCTGGGCGCCAACCCAAGCATGGCGCCTAGGAGCCACACGTGGCGCCTGGGTGCCAATCCTTTCTTCTTCTCCCACTAACCTCCACGATCGTGACCTTTCGCGATTTCTCTCGGATTTGGTCCAAATCTGGCCAAATCTCCACCGTTTTTCATGATTTCTTCCATAGGATCTCACCCTTAATGTCTAAGGAGCATTTAGACACCAAAAGCACCAATTTTAATCGAGAAACGAAGCCGAAATCTCGATTTTACCTCAAACACTCTTAAAACTAGAAAATAGGGAAAAGTTTAAGAAATAGAAATTTCTACCTCGATTCATTGCTTTCCCTACGTTGCTTGGCTCCTAGAGGCTCGCCCCATAGCCCGAGATCCACCCTCCAAAGTCTGGTTGTGGAGTTGAAGTGTAGACAGAGAAGGTAGAGAGAAGAAAGAGAGAAAGAGAGGAGAGAAGGTGAAGAGAGAGAGAGAGGAAAGGAGAAAATGAGAAAAATGGATGATGCCACCTATATACTCGCCCGGGGTAAAATTATCACTTGCTCTGTAGTTGACCCTCAGTCAAGACTAGTAAAAGCAAATTCATAAAATCTCACCTCGGGTGTTTCTAAATCCTAAGTTCCCCACAAATTTTCTTATTTCACTTTAGTCCTTCTCAAGGTCTCAAACTCCACTTTAACCTCGAATCCATCATCGTTTTGGTACCGGACTCATAATTCATTCCCATAAGCTCTATTCTTCTTCTCGGGTTCCTACTAGGTCATTTCTCAAAAGTACTCCATATTTTCTTTTCTTTTCACTTTAGCCCTTGAAAATTTGTAAAAATTTCTCAAATTTCCTTCACTAATTCAAAAGAACATTTTTCATGTAATTAAATTTTTTTTCAATAAACTTCAAATAGATTTTAAATATTCATGTAAATTCTTGGGATATTACAATTATATTGTGCTTGAGTTAAATAAAACTTAACTGTAAAGCCATCTACTCAACTTGATGCCAATTAGGTTTTACCCGTGCAATTGTTCTTGAAACAGAGCTAAGAATTCCCTAAAAAAAAACTAAAAGAAAACCCAACAATTTAGCATCAAACCTCTCCCTTTTTACTTAAAAAAACTCTATAAAACCCCTTCTAACCAAATCAGGGAGCCTGAGCGCCCAACACCTCAGAAGAGGCTCTTGCCTTTATGGCTTGGCGCCTTGGGCGCTAACCTAGCACTCTAACCTTGGAGCCTGGAGCACTAGGTTCTGGGGTTCTCTATTCTTCATTGTTCCTTACAATTTTTGGTGGAAAATCTACCAAAAATCTATCTTCTACACTCATTTTCTTCATTCTTTGGTTTTTAATGATTAAACAATGTCCATGAGGCAATTTAGGGTAATTAAAACTCAAGAACAACTAGTTTCATGAAAATTTCAAAATTTTCTTGAAATCTCTCAAGAACACATTCTTGAGGTTTAGTCCATGAAACAAGCTTGTTTTTCCTCCATGAACTAGGCTCTGTCACCACCAACAAGAAAACCCAAAGAAAGAAACCAAGAAGACAAGATTTCATGAAAAATCACCTAAAACCTCATTTTTCCTAAGGCATGAGAAATTTCTAAAAATAAACAAGATAAGTGAGATGTAATCTTACCTTTGATCTTAGAAGTGCCCAACTAGCTGGAAAGCAATTGGAAAACCAAAATCTACCAAAAGAAATGAAGTTTGGATGAAATGAGAGAAGAGAGAATATGGCCCTTATTGCTTCATGAAAATCCTAAGTGTGGAAAGTGAAGAGGAAAAGATGAAGATGATGCTTTAAGTAGTGGTGGGTCAACGGTTAACCCATGGGTCCCCCATACCCAACTCACTTGACTCAATTCAACAAAACCTCAATTAATTAAATTAATTCCATATAATTCCCTTTCTCCATATTTTTCATATATTACAAAAAAATACCACACCACAATAAAATACTTCATGTAGTCATTTTATACCAATCCATAAATAATCATTCAAAAGAATCCAATTAAATATGGAAAAATTTAAATGACTAAAAAATAATACATTAAAATAATGTATTAAAATCGGCTCTATTTAAAATAACACTGCTAAAATCATAATACCCGCAATTATGAAATTCCAAAATTGGCGAGTATTACATTCTCTTCTCCTTAACAGAATTAGGTTCCTCAAATTCAAAACTCACCTAAATTGTTGAATAAATATGGATATTTTGTCCACATCTCATCTTCCACTTCCCACGTGGCCTCCTCGTGAGAATGGTTTGCCATAGAACTTTCACGGAAGGAATTTCTTTGGTGCAAAGCTTCTTGACCTGCCTATCAAGAATGGCTATCGATACCTCCTCATAGGTAAGATCTCATCAAATTATACCTTATAGTGTCGGACAACATGAGCAGCTAAATTTCTGTTATAGGGTTACTATGAACCTAATTTCAGATTAGGAGTTGTATTTCTCTCTAAACTTATAATTTCTTTTCAATTAATATATTCCTTTCAGTCATTTATCATGTGCTTGCCTTAAATCTAATCTATTTTAATGCTTGTTCTGCGAAGCTTGTTATTTATACATGTATGCGGTAGCTATGTATGAGTAGTAAGTGGGATAAGAATTTGCATGTCAATATGTGTTTGCGGGACATGAATGTGATTAGACTAGCGAATGTATTCCTAACTATAATTTTTAATATAATTTAGTCTTAGAAGGTTTTATAAGAATTTTATATTAATAATTACATAATAGAATTAGACAAGAATATTCAAAGGAAAGGATGATGATGAGCATAACTCTATGGAATCTATAATTAGTTGCACATATTTTGTTTGTTTTATTTTCTGTTTTAGTTATTTTAATTTCTGTTTTAATTCTATTTTACGTTGTTGCTTTAATTATCACAAAATCTCCCTTTTTATGTAATTCCTGTAATTTCCTTCAATAAAATCTTAATAGCATTTTATTTAGCTTAATTGAATTTTATTTAACATCTCATTCTGCGTATGACGATACTTTACTTATCACTTTATTACTCGATGTGACTTAGTATACTTGCTGGAAATTTTATATGCAAAATAAATTACGCATCACTTCTCCCTAAGCAATCAGCCTTCCATCACGAGCCTCTTTGTCTTTTTAAAGTCCTCTTTATTCTTTGATTTCTTCTCCATCTTCCTAGCCATGTCCATGGTAGCGAAATAAGAAACATAATTATCAACATTGGAGCCAACTCTCGAATAAAGCTCATCACGAAGATAGTCTAGAAATCTATTGACTCGAGCTCGCTCAGAAGGTAATATATGGGGAGTGTACTCTGCCAACCTAACAAACTGTGCATCATATTCAATCAAGCCAACTACACATCATGTTTATCATATCCATGACAACAACAACATCTATCTGTGCAAAAGGCTTGGCCCTCATTTGGGGACCCTAGGAAGAGCCTTTAACATCCTGAGTATCCTTACTATCAGTTTGCCCAATAAAAGTACTATGCCCATCAACCAATGACGATGCTGTTGGTATAAGAGCATCTCTACTTTTCAAATTCCTATACCTAAGGATTCGTCTTCCATGAAGGATTCTGAAATCTGTACAAAAAATAAACATTTCTTGGTTTAACAAAATTACCTTAACTATCTCCATTGAGGATTAAGTTACTAAAAGGACGCTCAACCTTATATAGTGTCTTTTAGGGAACCTAAACCCATGGTCATAATGCAGCTCACGACAATGGGGAAGGGCCCACATAGAACACAAGCTCTGTAATTTATAGGGGACCTAAAAACTACCTCTGATACCAATCTGTCACGCCCCAAAAAATGGGTACTCGATAAAATATACGCAATCCTAATGTCCACAACTAGCCATAAACAACACAGTCCATTTCATAGGAATATTACAACATACACATATGTTTATAACTACTACATCAATGAAAATACAGTTAAACAACGTACAAAGATAAATTACATCCGAATTTATAATGTACATTACAATACTCCTAAGCCTAGGTGAATTATTAGACTACAAAGTGTTATCTTTAAGCTTGCAAAAATTTGGTTCCATAAATCCACCGTCAAAAAGAGAAGTAAATATCCAAAAAAGCCGCTATGCCTTCAGTGGGAATTCCTCCTCCCTATCCTCCGTATCTTAAAAAAAAAGTCACAGAGAGTGTGAGTTTATTTAAACTTAGTGAATAAATAGTTGTACAAAACACAAAAATTGTAAATCATCACCAAAATTAGGTAATTTAAATTCAGCTCGTGTAGGCATAAAGTAGAGTACACACATATGTACAAAATGCAATAATTACATGCCACCGCCGATGAGTCTGCGTTCTCACTAAATATCTTGTTGAGGCATAGCTCAATGGAAATGTACTAAATGTCTACGTTCCCTTAGACTTATATTTTAGGGACTGGTCTATAAGGACTCAACGCCTTAGGACTTAATACCCGATTCGCTTCCCATGGGTCTGTATTCCCACTTAATCTCTTACTTCCCGTTACTAATCTCCATACAACACAATAAATAACATACAACAATTATTCCACTATTTCCACCCGAATTCAGCATACAATTTCCTAAAACCCCAATGAAATTCTGTTGTCTAGTTAATACCTTTAACTAGGTAATTTTAGGGTTTGTTTAGTTTGTGAAAACATTTCTTGTTTTCATGTTTAGTCTTCATTTCTTGAAACATTAAAAACGTCTTTTTGGTGTTTTTAGATTTAGGCCTATTTTAAGAAATGTTTTTGAGAACATATTTTCAATTAATCAACCAAACACATTTTCAAGCTCATTTTCTATTTTCAATGAAAATGAAAATAAGAAACGTCTAAACCAAACATGCCCTTAATAAGTTATGATTCGATTATGGAGTGAGAGGGAATTATATTGTGCTTGAGTTAAATAAAACTTAATTGTAAAGCCATCCACTCACCTTGATGCCAATTAAGTTTTACCCATGCAATTGTTCCCGAAATAGAGCCAAGAATTCCCTAACAAATACCTAAAAGAAAACTTGACAATTTAGCATCAAACCCCACCATTTTTCCTTAAAAAAAATTCTACAAATCCCCTTCTGACCAGATCAAGGCGCCTGGGCGCCCAACACCTCCAAAAGAGGCTTTCACCTCTGTGGCTTGGTGCCTTAGGCGCCAAGTCCAAATCTAACACTCTGACCATAGCGCTTAGGGTGTCGGTTCTAGGGTTCTTTGTTCTTCGCTGTTCCTCACGGTTTTTGGTGGAAAATCCACCAAATATCTATCCTCTGCACTCCTTTTCTTCCTTGTTTGGTTTTTAATGATAAAACGATGTTCATGAGTAAATTTAGGGTAATTAAAACTCAAGAACAACTAGTTTCATGAATTTTTCCAAATTTTCTTGAAATCTCTCAAGAACACATTCTTGAGTTTTAATCCATGAAACAATATTGTTTTTCCTCCATGAACTAGCCTGTGTCACAAACAGGAAGAAAACCCAAAGAAAGAAACCAAGAAGACAAGATTTCATGAAAAATCACCTAAAACCTCATTTTTCCTAGGGCACAAGAAATTTCTAAAAATAAACATGATAAGTGAGATGTAATCATACCTTTAATCTTAGAAGTGCCCAACTAGCTGAAAAGTAACCAGAAAACCAAAATTTACCAGAAGAAATGAAGTTTAGATGAAGTGAGAGAAGAGAGAATATGGCCCTTCTTGCTTCACAAAATTCCTAAGTATGGAAAGTGAAGAGGAAAAGATGAAGATGATGCTTTAAGTGGTGGTGAGTCATAGGTTAACCCATGGGTCCCCCACATCCAACTCAACAAAACCCCAATAAATTAAATTAATTCCATGTAATTCCCTTTCTTCCCATTTTTCATATATTACAAAAAAATATCACACCACAATAAAATACTTCATCTAGTCATTTTATACCAATTCCATAAATAATCATTCAAAAGAATCCAATTAAATATGGAAAATTTTAAATGACTAAAAAATAATGCGTTAAAATAATGTATTAAAAGCGACGCTATTTAAAATAACGCTATTAAAATGTAATACCCCTAATTACAAAATTTCAAAATTGGTGGGTATTACAATCATCATCAATAATCTCATCCAAATTTAATTCTGTAGAAAATAACTTAGATAAATAAAAATCTTGAAATGACATCATAAAGTAATATATCAAAATTATCAAACACAAACTACAATTAGCATCATCCTTCTCAGTGGTACAAGCTGTAAGTTTATGATTAAGAACTTCTAATTCCTCAACAGTCAAGCTTGGTAGTTCTTCTTCCAATATCCAATCACTATTTTCTTCAAATGATTTAAGGTTGATTGGATCATAATTCTTCTTCAATTCTTTCCTGTATATTTTCATTTAAACATATAAAAATATAAATGATTCTTTATATGCAAGAGAAATTGAAAACAATGTTATGAAGAGAAATATACCTCTTTTGTAGCTTCAAGTTGTAATGAACATAAACAAGATCATTAAGCCTTTGATGCTCTTATCTATTTTTCTTCTTTGAATGAATATGTTCAAACACACTCCAATTTCTCTCACAACTCAAAGAATTGCATGTTTGGCTTAAAAGTCAAATTGCAAGCTTCTGTAAATTTGGAACACTTGATCCATAGCATTGTCACCACTCATCTAATGATATTACACAAAATAAATTAATGAAATAATACTAAGACAAATAAAAAATTGTGTTAATAAAGATCAATATTACCTAACATCGTTGTGTGATGACTATTTACTACAAATCTTCTTTCAAAATCCCTTTCTGCATTCTTGAAGATTTTTATCTCACTTGATAACTTGGTTTCAAGCTCTCTATCATTATGAGTATATTTTTCAATGACATCAATAACTCCCGAGGTAATGCTCTTATGCTTTTCCATTACTTCAGCATCATATTGATAACTTGGATTAAACCAAAAGCTAGTAGCATGAAGATTCTTTTGTAGTTGATTATCCCAACGCATATCAAGAACTCTTAGAAAAGGCTTAACAATTATTTTCCTTCTTTGAAACCTTTTCATCATTTCATCCCTAACTGCATGAAAGGTTGCAAAAAAATAACCCATTGCAGGCTTATCTTCACTATCTACAACACGCAATAAATAGATCAAATGTTTAGTAACTTTCACAATGAATGTACAATCTTTCCAAAAAGATGAATCCAAGATAAGATCCATAAATTTATTTGCTTTGTTATCTCTAGCATATGCTAAGCTTGTCCATTTTGTACATATCACCATGGCTTGCAAAGCAAACTTTTGAACTAATATGCTTTGCAAAGCAATGAAATTAGTTGTAAAGCGAATTAGAGCTGGATGAAAGATCTCTCTTCCATTAGTATGTTTCCGCATCAAATGCAAAGCAAAATAATGATTGTAAATGAATTTAGTAATTTTTGAAGCATGATGTACAGCTAATGTCACCTTAGAAAAGGCTTAACAATTATTTTCCTTCTTTGAAACCTTTTCATCATTTCATCCCTAACTGCATGAAAGGTTGCAAACAAATAATCCATTGCAGGCTTATCTTCACTATCTACAACACGCAACACAAAGATCAAAGGTTTAGTAAATTTCACAATGAATGTACAATCTTTCCAAAAAGATGAATCCAAGATAAGATCCATAAATTTCTTTGCTTTGTTATATCTCTCGCATATGCTAAGCTTGTCCATTTTGTACATATCACCATGGCTTGCAAAGCAACCTTTTGAACTAATATGCTTTGCAAAGCAATGAAATTAGTTGTAAAGCGAGTTAGAGCTGGACGAAAGATCTCTCTTCCATTAGTATGTTTCCGCATCAAATGCAAAGCAAAATAATGATTGTAAATGAATTTAGTAATTTTTGAAGCATGATGTACAACTAATGTCACCTCATCCAATTTGCCCATGTCTTGCAACATCAAATTAAAATAATAGATAGCACATAGAGACCAATAAAGAGTTAAAAATTCTAGTTCCAACATTTTACTGGTAACAAAATAATTTGTAGCATTATCAGTCACAATCTGAATCACATTTTCAAGTCCAACATACAACATAATTTCCTTAAAAAGCTTGAACAACATGTCACCGGTCTTAGAATCATCAGATACATCAACAGATTTTAAGAACATAATCCTTTTAGGACAATAAACTAAAAATATTATGAGAGTTTTCCTACATTGATCAGTCCACCCATCCCCCATAATTGTACACCCTGTTTACTTCCAAGTTTTACGGTAACTATTAACATATGAACTTACTTCTTCAACATTTTTCCTGACCAAATAACCACAAAGGTTTTGGAATCTAGGGCCCTTATATCCTACACCCATACTAGCGATAACATCAATCACTGGTTGATAGTACGGTGAGTTAGTAGTATTAAATGGCAAGTTAGCGTCAAACATCCATTTAGCAATAACAATGTCACACATTTCTCTCGTCTCTTTGGTTTGCAACACATTTTTATGGCATGTTTGGTTCAGCATGTAGGATAGAAATAAAAACTAGATTCCAGTGTGTAGTAAATTCTCCTTTATTTACTTGGCCAAGCTGAGGGAGAGGTTCCATTCCAGAGTGGAAAAAAATTCTGACGTAGCTGCCCTTTTTTTCTTCGTGCTTTTCCATCCAAGAAAAAAATCCTCTTAGAAATAATTTCTCTCTGTGGAGATGGATTAAAGCTGACCCAAAGCCTTCCACTACCGGAGATGGATTGAGCTGCCGAAGATGAAGAACTAAAGCTGTCAGACCCATTTTTGCCAAACCCGAGGACCCATTTTCACCTATCCCCAAATTTCATGGTGTTGCCTTTTAGAAATCGGATGCCTAGCCTCGTCGACTACTAGCTCACTAGGTTTCTGAGAGAGAAAGGGAAAGATGAATAGAAGATACACAAGAGAGAGAGAAAGAGAGAGAGAGAGAGATAGAGAGAGACAGAGAGACAGAGAGAGACAGAGAGACAGAGAGAGGATGATTTGAAAAGGGACCAAAGTGAATAAATTAAAAAAAATTTAGGTGTTGATTTTAACAAAAAATAAAATATATTCTCAAACTAGGGGCCTAGATAAAG
The DNA here is from genome assembly GCA_037074585.1 of Biancaea sappan. Lineage (NCBI taxonomy): Eukaryota > Viridiplantae > Streptophyta > Magnoliopsida > Fabales > Fabaceae > Biancaea > Biancaea sappan. Next base: position 10,026,893 of record CM073493.1, on the reverse strand, counting down.
TATTTGTAAATGACAAAAGAAAAATTTTAGCTAGGGACTTTAGTGAATAAATAAAAAACTTTTTAGGCAAAGGACAAAATCTGTAGAGTTATCAGATTTTTATAGTAAAATAAGAAATTATATCAAAGGGTAAAATAGTAAATTTCTTCACTCATTTCTTTTCTATTGCACAATATTTTCCATTGCAAACTAAACAACTTTTTTTTTTCTTTTCCTTTTCTCTTTTCCATTTTCCTTTCCATTCCATTCCTCCTTTCCTTTCCAGCCTTGCTTTGTATTGCGAACCAAATGGATTGTTAATGGTGGGTTGGGCTCTAGGAGTTGTTCTAAGCATAAAATAAGCGCTTATAAGCTTTTTTCACTTCTCTTTTGCTTTTTCCCTAATCTCAGAAGGTTGAACAATAAAACTATTTAATTCTACAACATCATCACTATATATGCTCTCATCAAAATAAGGATTGCTTTCTTCATATTCTTCTACAGGCTTTTTTTTTTGAGTAAAATCTTCAACACTACTTTGTATTTGGAAGCGAATATCTGCTGGAAACTTTTTACATGGTTCCTCATCTCTCTTCATTCTAGCTAGATGTAGCTTAATTCAATTAATTCCACCCCCTTGAAAGTCTTGTTAGAATATAAACATATTAAATGACACCCAAAACTAGTGCCTTGAGCAATTATACAATGACCCCATGCTAAGTTTTATTTTCCTCTTGAAGCACCTTTTTGCACAGACTCAACTGACTCTTATGTATAATTGCTAGACGACATTTATGACAATCTAAAATTAACAAGAAATTTTCTTAATCACAATTGGTCCCAAAGTTATCTATAAATTTTCACACAGCATTCAGCATTCATTCAACATTCATACCAAAAACATTATTCATCGTTCAGATAGACTCTTGTTTTTCATCATTTGGAAATTAAAAATGCCTAATCTATTCAAAAAATAATTATTCAGCATTTGGAAATTCATCAATCATTCAAAAAATAATTATTCAGCTTTTGGAAATTCAAAATGCCTAATCTATTCATCATTTAGCAATCATTCAGAAAATATTATTCAGTATTTGCTCTATCTTCATCTCTCTCAGCCAGACTCTTTTTTTTTATCTCAATCATAGTCTATGAACCTCATATTTAACTCTACTCGTTGAAGCTTTAACTCTATTTCTACCGTGGAAGAAGCTCTTGTGGATGTTGCCATGGAAGATGCTCTGTGTGGGTCTGGCCGTGGAAGAAGCTCTATGTGGGATTAACTGTGAAAGAAGCTCTGTGTGAGGCTGGCCATGGAACTAAGGCATAGCAATAAAGCACATAGAGAGAGAAAACGAGAGAGAGAGAGAGAGAGAGAGAGAGAGAGAGAAAGAGAGAGAGAGACTCAGACGAACCTTACACTGTGGAAGTGGCTGTCGAAAAGTATCCTTTAAACCACGTAGGTTAGCAAGTTGCAGTGAAGATCCATTTTTATTATTTTATATTCTATTTCGAACCAAAAAAATTAAATGAAAAGCTAACAAGTTGGCATCTTCATTGTAAGGTCCAATAACCTTATGTCTCAGTTTCAGCTATCAACTATAAATAGTAAATATTCCTCTAACTTTGCTTTAAGCCTTACCCAGTTATGCTCTGCTGCTTCTGCGTGATAATTTGATATAAATAATAATAAACTAGTAATTTAGACTCCGGATCATACAGTAGCAGATATTTTATGTAATCAGACCTTTGAAAGTGGCTGTGTGTGGCTGTCAAGTTTGTTTACAGGTCTTCGAACTTTGAAGTCAAAGCTGGGTATAGCCGTGGCTAGGGTGCGGCCTAAATGAAGGGGATTTGCAATTTGGGAAAGTAAAAGCCTTAAAAGGAAAGCTAAAACATTTTTTTAAAAAAAATCCAAGTAGGCGGGTTGCCCGAGTCAGCCAAGACCTGGCCATTTGTAGCCCGATCCGATACCTCGAAATGGCTTGGACCTGGCCCTAGGTTGTGCGATTTTTGGATCGACCCAACGGGATGCGTCAGGTCATATAACACTACTTATGTGTAAGCTAGAAGATTGCCTGACATTTTTTTATTAAATAAGTCTATTTTGAAATAATTGTATTTGTATTATAGATAAGATATGATTGATCAATATTTATTTTAATCTAGATACTTTAATTTAATCCAAAATAAAAATTTTTATTTACTCTACTTCATTCTAACATATTTAAAAGAATACTTTAAAAAAAAAAGATAAAAAACACGATCTACATGAAAAAGGAAAAAAATCGCGTAAAAGATGTTATGCGGGGATGTTTTGGAAAGTAAATTAGAACGTCCGCTTCTAACTTAATCATCACATTACCATATTTAAGCTTTTAAAAAAGTTTGTTCATTTTAATTTTTTTAAGTAACTTACTTTGAGTTTAGAAATTTAAAATTTAAAGTAAATTACTTGTTTGGTCTCAAAATATTACAATTATTTTGATTTAATCTCTAAAAGATCAAATGTCTCAATTAAACTTTTAAAAAATTGTATTTGTTTTAATTTAATCTATTTGTTTATCATATTAACTTTTGGCATGTAATAATTGTTGGAAAAAATGAAGAAATTGTGATAAATATTAGCCTGAATCATGTTATGGAGGACATTATCCTTAAGGAATATTTCATGACTCCAAATAAAATTTATTTAAGCGAAATTTCCCCCCTATTAAAACAAACTCTTCTAGATGAAACCTAGGTACCAAAACAACAAGAACTAACACTAACATTGGAATCCAAAACATTGTAGAAGTCTCTCTTTATAGACTCTCTATCTCCTTCCCATCTCTTCTCCTTCTTGCTAAAACCTGCACACACACACACACACACACACACACACACACACACACACACACATATATATATATATATATACATGAAGAAGCCAATAAATAAAATTAATGAGATATTATGAAAAATAGGGAGTTACAATAGCAAATAATTTTGGTAGGAGAGTTACATTAGACAATAATCAAAACATTTTATTGCAATAATTTATAATTAAAGGTTATGAATGGGTAGATCATAACTAACAAATTTAATTTAAATATTTCAAAAAAATATTTTCACAACAAGTTTAAATATTCTTTTTGAAATATTTAATTTTCAAAACAACAATTTGATATTCAATAGTGGTAAATTTTAGATTCAGCAATGAAAATAATTAAATTGAGATAATTAATTTTCTTAATAACTAAATCAGCAATTTACTCAAAAAATTAATAAAGATGAGAATGAGAATGGAAATAATATTTAAATGTATTCCTCATTAAGATATAAGTTTAAATATATATTAAAATATAACTCAGGTCCCTATAGTTTTATTATAAGGAGGATTTAGTCCCTACACTTTAAAAACAGAGGATTTGGTCCATGTAGTTTATAAAATCCCAAAAATAGTCTCAGGTATTAGTCAACAGTTAATCTGAGACATGTGGCACTAACTGGGATACTTACATCTGCATTAAGTGTCATGTCAATGCCATACATGGCAAATTTAAATATATAATGTAGAAATATACAAAATAGATAAATATAAATCTATATAAATATTCGTATAATAATTTAAATGACTATTTAAACAAAATAAATTAGTTTTTATTTGATATCTTTATATGAAATTAAATTCTAGTTTGGTTCGTTTTATACAGTCCATAATTTTAGTTAAAACCAGATTTTATCTAGAATTTCATTTTTTCGTTAAAAATTTTTCTATTTATTCACTCAGGTCCCTAACTAATATTTTTCTTTGTCCTTTGCATGATTTAAGATCATATTTAGCTTCATCTAGGTCATAGTCCTAGAATATAATTTTTTCTAAAACTAAATCAACCTCTATAAACTTTTCATATCTTTCACTTTAGTCCCTGTCATGCATTTTACATACTTTTCTCATGAGTTTAATTTTCAAACATACACAGAATTTCTCCTTAGGTATTTTTAGAACCTAAACACCCCAAAATCCACTGCTGTAAAGGACTCATGGTTTGGACTACTCAATTCACTTTCCTCTCACTTTTGTACAGCAGAAAAAAGGATGCTCGCGGGTTGCTGCAAAAATATATGACAATATAGCAATGGCTTTTCGGGTGTTTAAGAGTCCTTTACAATAGCTACAAAAAGAACACAAAATTTAGAAAAATAAGCTAGGAATTCAGGTAAGTGTTGAAACTAAACTTTTGATTCTTAAAAGTCTCTCTTTGGCTTAGTTTATGGATGGAAATGATCAAATAGGTTCTACAAAGACTTAAGAAGAAATTTCGGCAGGTTTGGAAATCAAACTCATGAGAAAAGTATGTAAAATGTCTGACAGTGACTAAAGTTAAAGAAATGAAAAGTTTACAGAGGTTGATTTAATTTTAGAAAAAATATATTCTAGGACTAGCGATCTAGATGAAGCTAAATATGATCTTAAATCATGCAAAGGACAAAGGAAAAAATATTAGTTAGGGACCGAAGTGAATAAATAGAAACGTTTTTAACAGAAAAATAAAATTTTAGATAAAATTTGATTTTAACTGAAATTATAGACTGTATAAAAAGGGACCAAACTAGAATTTAATTTTATATGAATATATTAAATAAAAACTAATTTATTTTTTTTAAATTAGTTATTTAAATTATCATGTGAATATTTATATAGATTTATCTTTATCTATTTTGTATATTTTTATATTTTATATTTAAATTTGTCATGTGTGACGCTCACGTGGTACTTGATGTTGATGTAAGCGTCTCAGTCAGCGTCATATATCTCAAACTAACTGCTGACTGACGGTTGACTAACACTGGAATCATTTTTTTGGATTTTGAAAATTATAGGGACCAAATCTTCTATTTTTAAAGTATAGGGACTAAATCCTCCATGAGTGAAACTATAAAAACTTGAGTTATATTTTAACCTTTAAGTTCTTTTCACCATAAACAACAAAATACAAGTTACAGATTAATACTATCAATACAAGATAAGCACAAGTTATGGGTTTAGGACTTGTGTCAATTTAATCTTTAAAAGATTAAATATGTCAATTTAATTTTTAAAAAGAATGATTTTTAATTAAAATAATTTTTCTATCCAAATATATTAACAAATCTTAGCAAATCTAATGAAGTGACATTAACGGAATTGATGTGACAGCTTTTTGATAAAACAATTATCTAACATAGCACACCTAATCCGCATCATTTGATGCAAGAGATCTTATATTCTTTGAAATGTTTTTCATATTTAGGTTATAATGAAAAGTTGTGTGTATTGAATCTAAATATACATTTCAATGCTATATTTTTTCAATTAAATATCTAAATAAAAATAAAAAAAAAGTATAGTTATTTATAATTTGTCATCTAATTTTACTAATTATTTACAAAATAAAAGCATAAAACTCTGTTAGCTATGGATCGAGTGAGTAGGTGAGCTGGTCCAAATCTCTGCTGCAAACCCTTTCGACTTCATTTTCGTCAACTTGAGTCTTTGGTGTAGTCATTGAAATTGAATAAATTATTAATTTCATCTCTAATAAATTATAATTATTTTAATTTAATATATTAAACGTGACAATTTAATTCATAAATTAACTTTTGAGGTAAGATAAATTCAAGTACCAAGGTGCTGATGCATTTCGTCGTTTATTGTATTTATCGACGCTTCCATGTGAATATTTTCTTAACATGAATAATTGTACTCTTCGTATTAAAAAGTCAGACTCTAACTTCTCTTGTATATATTATAGGATATGTGTTAGGAAAAACGACGGTGTGCGCAGAATCAAAATAATTCCACAGACCCAGGATAATTCCCAAAATACAATAGACAAAATAACACCAAAGATTTTAGCGTGGAAAACCCAAATTAGGTAAAAACCACGGGACCCGTAGGCCGCTTAAATCTTCCACTATAGTAATAATGGGAATACAAACTTCACTCTGAGGTGGACCTCTCACTTATAGAAAAATACTACAATAGTATTTCTTCAATTTGTGAACAATAACCCTCACAAATTGGACTCACTATTTTTCTTCTCAAAAACTTTCTGAGGCACTCTCTCTATTTTTTTCTTCTCACTTTTTCTCTCAAAAATGAGGCTTCTCTTCTGAGATGATTTTATGAAGGGAGGGAATGACTCTATTTATAGAGTCATTCCTCCACCAACCCCCTTCAAAACATATGCACAGCCTGCACGTTGCACCTAACCCCTCTGCAAATTTCCATGCGCAGCCCCTTCAGTTTCAAAGGAGGTGCCTAACATTTGCAGAAATTTTCCTCTTGTGGGACCCACAAATTTTGTTATTTTATGACTTTGGAGTAAATTATAAAATTTAGTTGCAACTTTAGTTAAATTGTAATTTAGTCCCTAGGGCTCCACTTATGGAGGGACCCACCTTTCAATTCTCCCCCTCCCGACCTAAGTGGGAGGTTCCACCAATCCTGCAGCTGATCGACAATATTCAAACTTACTTCTTGGAAGAGTCTTAGTTAACATATCAGATCCATTTTCATCTGTATGGATCTTTTCAAGCTGTAGTAGCTTCTTCTCTAATGCACCTCTTATCTAGTGATATCTCATATCAATGTGCTTCGATCTTGAGTGAAAGGAGGCATTCTTTCCAAGGTGAATTGCACTTTGATTGTCACAAAATAGCTCATACTTTTCTTGGTGGAAAGTAAGTTCATTTAAGAACCTTTTCATCCATAGCAACTCCTTACTGGCTTCAGTTGCTGCGATGAACTCTGCTTCAGTGGTGGATAGTGCAACACACTTCTGTAATTTTGACTGCCATGCCACAGCTCCCCCTGCAAAAGTGATCAGGTAGCCAGAAGTAGATTTTCTCGAATCTATGTCGCCGGCCATATCTGCATCTATGTATCCAACTAACACAGGTTTGGTATCTCCAAAACATAAACATATTTTGGAAGTACCCCGAAGATACCTGAATATCCACTTTACTGCAGCCCAATGTTCCTTTCCAGGTTTTGAAAGGAATCTACTCACTACTCCAACTGCATGAGCAATATCCGGCCGAGTGCACACCATGGCATACATTAAACTTCCAACTGCTGAAGCATATGGAACCTTGTCCATCTCTTCCTTTTCTTCATCTGTGGAAGGGCACTGCTTAGAACTTAGCTTAAAGTGATTAGCAAGAGGACAACTAACCGCTTTAGCTTTGTCCATGTTGAACCTTTGAAGTACTTTCTCAATATACTTCTCTTGTGACAACCATAATTTCTTGGCGCTTCTGTTTCTAGTTATCTTCATGCCAAGAATGTGTTTTGCTGGCCCTAAGTCTTTCATAGCAAAAGACTTGCTCAACTGCTTCTTCAAGTCATCAATTTTAGAAATATTTTGGCCAACAATCAACATGTCATCCACATAGAGCAATAAAATAATGAAATCATCATTAGAGAATTTCTGCACGAACACACAGTGATCTGAAGTAGTCTTCTTGTAACCATGCTCCCCCATAACAAACTCAAACTTCTTATACCACTGTCTTGGTGCTTGCTTCAAGCCATACAGGCTTTTCTTCAGCTTGCAAACATAGTCCTCTTTTTCTTTTTGCTTGAAACCCTCTGGTTGCTCCATATATATTTCTTCCTCCAAATCACCATGAAGGAATGCAGTTTTGACATCCATTTGCTCAACCTCAAGGTCAAGACTTGCTGCTAACCCTAGCACTGTTCGAATGGATGTCATTTTCACCACTGGTGAAAATATCTCATCAAAGTCAATCCCTTTTCTTTGGTTGAATCCCTTGACGACCAATCTGGCTTTGAATCTTGGATGGGAACTGTTCTCTTCATGCTTAATTCTGAATACCCATTTGTTTTTCAAAGCCCTCTTGCCTTTTGGCAGCTTCACCAGTTCAAAAATTTTATTCTCATGCAATGATTTCATCTCTTCTTGCATGGAATCAATCTACTTCTTCTTGTGTTCATCTTCCATTGCTTCTTCGAAGCTTTCTGGTTCTCCCCCGTCAGTTAATAACACATACTGATTTGCAGGGTATCTAGTAGAGGGTTGTCGAACTCTAGTAGATCTTCTCAATTCTGGAGAACCCATTGGAACTGGTGGTTGATTATGAACACCATCATCATCATCAGAATCTTCTGATGGAATTTCAACGGGAGCATCTGGATCACCTATTTCAGGCTGATCATTCTGTATTTCATCTCCAATTTGTCTTGGCACTAGTGTTGGAGGAATAACTTCCGAACCAGTTGAATCACCATTGGCTTTAGAAATATCTTCAACGGTTTGATCTTCAATGAACACAGCATCACGACTCCTGACTAGTTTCTTCTCTACTGGATCATAAAATCTGTAGCCAAACTGATCTTGACCATATCCAATAAACACACATTGTCGTGTCTTACTCTCAAGTTTAGACCTTTCATCCTTTGGAATATGTACAAAGGCTTTGCATCCAAACACTCGCAGATGATTGTAGGAAACATCTTTTCCCAACCATACCTTTTCTGGAACATCTAGCTTTAAAGGGACACAAGGTGAGCGATTCAGCACATGTACTGCTGCTAGTAAAGCCTCACCCCAAAATTTCTTTGGTAACTTTGCATGAGAGAGTAAACATCTGACTCTCTCCATCAAAGTTCTGTTCATCCTTTCAGCCAGGCCATTCAGCTGCGGTGTTTTTGGAGGCGTTGTCTGATGTCGAATACCATGCTCTTTACAGTAGGCATCAAAAGGCCCAATGTATTCTCCACCGTTGTTTGTCCGGATACATTTTAGCTTCTTCCCAGTTTCTCTTTCAACTGAGGCATGAAACTCTTTAAAGACACTCAGCACTTGATCTTTTGTCTTTAAAGTGTATACCCATATCTTCCTTGAATAGTCATCAATGAAAGTCACAAAGTATTGTGTACCACCAAGTGACTTTAACATTGGTCCACATAAATCTGAGTGTACCAAATCCAGTACATTTGCCATTCTAGAAGGAGGGTGGCTTTTAAACGTAGCTCTATTTTGTTTTCCTGCCAGACAATCATCACATTTCTTCAAGTAAACTTGATCCAAACCAGGTAGAGCATTCTTCCTAGTTAAATGGATCATGCTCTTCTCGCTCATGTGACCGAGACGTTTGTGCCATAGCTCAACTGTACTATCATTTTCCGTTGTGTTTACAACATCCTTGGAGAGCTTTGCTTGCATAATGTACAGTTTAGAGTCTTTGTTCCCTCTGGCCACCACCAACGATCCTTTGGTGAGCTTCCATTGGCCATTAAAGAAGGTATTGCAGAAACCTTCGTCATCTAGCTTGCTTGTTGAAATCAGATTCAGGCGCATATCTGGAATATGCCTCACATCCTTCAGGACTAATCGCGTACCATTCTCCGTCTTTAAACAAACATCTCCTTTACCTGCAATTATTGAAAGATTATTATTTCCCATTCTTACAGCACCAAAATTGCCTGGTGTGTAAGATGAGAAAAATTCCTTCCGAGATGTAGCATGAATTGTGGCACCACTGTCAATCACCCAGCTTGTCTCATGGGTTGTAAGATTGACTACATCATCATCATAGACAATGTTGAACTCCTCAGCAACATCTGCTTGCTTATCATCACTACTGTTGTTTTTCTTCTGTCCTCTGCCTTTGTTCTTTTCCTGATCCTTCTTGAACTTGCGGCAGTGTATTTTGATGTGACCTTTCTTTTTACAGTAATGGCATTCAACATTGGCATATCTGTTGGATTTGCCTCTGCTCCTTCCTCTAGGTTTTTGATCCCTAGACTGGTTCCTCCCCCTGAAGTCTGAAACCAGAACATCTGGTTGTAATGAAGAAGATGAGTTTTGAGATCTTCTTCTCATTTCTTCATTTAAGATACTGCTTTTAACAGACTCCATATTAACTACACCATCAGGTGAAGTGTTGGTGATGGAGATCTTCAGAGTCTCCCACGACTCTGGTAGAGAGCCCAATACCAGCAGAGCAAATATTTCATCGTCCAGATTTATGCCCATTCTGGACAGTTGATCTACGACCCCTTGCATCTCATTTAGATTATCTGCTACAGAAGTCCCTTCCCTGTATTTCAACTGCGTCAATTTGGTCAAATAAAATAATTTATTGTTACCAGTTTTTGACGCATAAAGCTGTTCAAGCTTATTCCATAGTGTCCGGGCATGAGTCTCATTGCAGATGTGGTTATATACGTTGTCTTCGACATATTGTCGGATGAAACCGCACACCTGCTCATGCTCAAACCCCCATTCCTCATCCGTCTTGCCTTCAGGTTTATCTGATGTAAACACTGGTAGATGCATTTTCATCACAAATAAGAGATCTTTCATCTTGCTTCTCCACATGTGATAATTTGTGCCATTTAGGCTGATCATTTTGATGTTTCTTGTCTCCATTGAGATCAGTAGTCAAAGTTTTAACTAAACCCAAAACTTTTCTGTCAGTGAATAGTACTTCCGTACGTATGAACAGTACTTTGGTATGTATGAACAGTACTTTCGTACGTATGAATAGTATCTATGTACGTATGAATAGTACCTCCATATATAAAAACAATACTTCCGTATATATGAATAATATTTCGTATATATGAACAGTACTAGTATGTATAAATAGTACTAATACGTATAAAAATATTAATATGTATGAACAGTACCTGTATACATGAATAGTACTCGTACGTCTTCGTACAGTATTTGTGAATAATACTCGTACGATAATCTTCAATAGTACTCCAACCAGAAGCTCTGATACCACTTGTTGGGAAAAACGACGGTGTGCGCAGAATCAAAATAATTTCACAGACCCAGGATAATTCTCAAAATACAATAGACAAAATAACACCAAAGATTTTAGCGTGGAAAACCCAAATTAGGTAAAAACCACGGGACCCGTAGGCCGCTTAAATCTTCCACTATAGTAATAATGGGAATACAAACTTCACCCTTAGGTGGACCTCTCACTCATAGAAAAATACTACAATAGTATTTCTTCAATTTGTGAACAATAACCCTCACAAATTGGACTCACTATTTTTCTTCTCAAAAATTTTCTGAGGCACTCTCTCTATTTTTTTCTTCTCACTTTTTCTCTAAAAAATGAGGCTTCTCTTCTGAGATGATTTTATGAAGGGAGGGAATGACTCTATTTATAGAGTCATTCCTCCACCAACCCCCTTCAAAACATATGCACAACTTGCACGTTGCACCTAACCCCTCTGCAAATTTCCATGCACAGCCCCTTTAGTTTCAAAGGAGGTGCCTAACATTTGCAGAAAATTTCCTCTTGTGGGACCCACAAATTTTGTTATTTTATGACTTTGGAGTAAATTACAAAATTTAGTTGCAACTTTAGTTAAATTGTAATTTAGTTCCTAGGGCCCCACTTATAGAGAGACCCACCTTTCAATATGTAGGGCCTAATGGTTCATTTCCTATTTCTTTGCAATAATCCTTTTCGTGAACATCCTCCTCTTCAAATTGATGCAGTAAGCATAGAGTTATAATATATATATATATATATATATATATATATATATATATATATATAGAGAGAGAGAGAGAGAGAGAGAGAGAGAGAGACATATAATATATATATATATATATATCATAAAGTCACATTTTTTTTTCAATCAACTATCTAAATAAAAAATAAAAGAATAAATGAAAGTTATTTTTGGGTAATTTGTCATCCAATTTTACTGATTATTTACAAAGGAAGAATGCGGAAGCTTTCACCATTCCTATTGTTTTTGAATGATTTGGATTTAGACACACACTTGCTCATCCAATCAAGTGCTCTGATATAAGTAACTGGAGATGTTGAAAATAACCGAGTTCCATGAATACTCATAAAATTAAGATTAAATTATTGATCTGGCCCAGCCATTAAAAATTTTAATGTGAATTCATGATGTCCACACAATAGCTACATGACTTTACACAGATTCATGGTGTCCGCAATAGCTATACGATTTTAAGATTTAGGGTATATTTGGAAGAATTTATTTTAAATTTATTTAATTTATTTTATGACATAAATACTTATACACGTTGTTTGAAAGAATTTATAGAAATAATTTATAATATATTTATAAGTCATAAGTTCTCTATGAAAATAAGTTGAAGATAATTTATATAAAATTTTTTCTCATAAACTTTTCGATTGTAAAAATAATTTTTATGTAAATATTTATATAATAAATGTTTAAATAAAATATTTGTCCAAAATAAAATCTTAGCAATAAATGATTGATCTGGCCCAGTCCATTGTCACCGTATCATCAAACAGCAAGTCATAGCTATTGATTGCCTTAGTCTTTTTTTTTTTTTTTTCATAACTCTACGCATCAAAAGGGTCCAAGATTTGGAAGGAGACTTGTGTGGCCCTCAAAAAAAGGGTGTTCAAAACATCACAGGTGATATGACTATTATATGGTACTATAAAAATATTACATGTAATATTATTATTTATACATTATAAGAAAATTAATTTTTTGTAGTGACTTTCATAATTATCATTAAAAGTCAAATTTTTTTTAATTTTTTTAAAAATTTATCTTTTTTAATTTTATTTAAAAAATTAATTTTTTGTGGTGATTATGAGAGTCGCTACTAATAGTTAGACTTTTAGTAGCGACTCTGTTTTTTTAATTTTATTTTAAACAAAAAACTAACTTTTTTAATTTTTTCAAAAAAATTCGACTTTTGATGGCAAATATTAGAGTCACATTAACAGTTTGACTTTTGGTGGTAATTCAAAAGTCTGATTTTTCTAATTTTATTTAAAAAAATTTGACTTTTTAAATTTTATTTAAAAAATTCAACTTTCGGTCTGATTTTTTAATTTTATTTTAAAAAATCTAACTTTTTTTTAATTTTTTTTTAAAAAATTCGACTCGGTAACAAAAGTTAGAGTCACCACCAAAAGTCTAAAATTTTATTTTTTTAAAAATCCAACTTTAGTCACCATCAAAAGTCGACTTTGTCACCAAATATTTGATTTTTTTAATTTTATTTAAAAATATGACTTTTTTATTTTATTTAAAAATCTGACTAGACTTTTGGTGGCAACCCACATGTCGCTACCAAAAGTCAAATTTCTTTTAATGAAATTAACCGAAGTCAGACTTTGTGTGGTAATTCTCACAGTAATAATATATTTGCTTTTTGTTAAGTTATATATTGTTTTATTTCAGTTTTGTAATATTTTTTACTTAAAATAATTTTAACAGATTATATATATATATATATATATATATATATATATATATATATAATTTTGCCCTTATATAACATAAATGAAGTGGTGGCAGGATAACAAGACACATATGATTGAAAGCAAGGATCCCAGATACGAATATCAAATATGTATATGTTTGATTTAATTTCAAATAAGTTTAAATATTACACACACAAAAATTAAGTCACCCCAAGGCAATGAATTATTAGACCAGCAAAAACCCACATGGGTAAAATGGATCTCGTGTCGACTTGTCGGGTCAATTTGAATCTAAAAAGATGGTGAGTGACGTTTAATAGCAACTAAAGTCGCCACCAAAAATTTTTTTCTCACGATTTTTTTTTGCGACAAAGATGGCTTTTGGTAGCGAAAGACAATCAGTCACGGACTTTTAACAATCATTTTAATCGCTACTAAAAGTCACCACAAAGAATTTTTGGTAGCCACTTTTAGACTTTTGGTAGTGACTTAAAAGTAATTTTTTTGTAGTAATATAAAATGAACTTTCACAAAATCACAATCACAATTTCTTTTTGGTATAACATATTCTTGTAGCACTATAAAAACATTATATGTGATGTGATATCACATGTATATATGCTTCTCCAAAAATATAGTAAGTGTTTTTGTATATATTGAAAAAAAAAAAAGATAACCTTTGTTGACTCAAACCTTCATTCTACAGCATTTTTTCATTAGTCACTTGTGATTGCATGCCATTCCACTTAATTTCTAGATGTAGATGAAGGTGTCATTTACGGTTATTATCAATATTTTCTTGTGAATATATTCTTACCACGACTAATTATACTTTTGGGAGTTGGGATTAAATTTAGTAAAATCACAAAATCAGAAACCTAAGGTGTATTATGTACTAAGTCTAAGGTGTGAATTAAAGCTATTTGACTTCAGATAAACTCATGTATAGGGAAAATTTTAATTACGGTGAAAAAGTTATGTGGAGTGAGTATAACTATATATTTCAATGTCCTATCTAACTAAAAAAATAAAAGAATAAATGATAGTCAATTTTTCATTAATTTGTCATTTAATTTTACTAATTATTTAAAAAATAAAAGCAAAAAGTTTTGATTAGTTGTGAAACGAGTGACTTGGTAAGCTAGTCCAAGTCTTTGCCGCAAGCCCTTTCGTCTTTGTCTTCATCTTCGTCAACCAGAGTTTCCTGTGTAGCAATTGGAAGGGAATAAATTATTAATTTATTTTTTTAAAAATTATAATTATTTTAATTTAGTTTCTGAAAAAAGTGTATTTGTTTCAATTTGGTCTTACTGCTTTTTTGCAAGTGTAATTTTTGAGGGATTAAACTAAGATATTAATTTTTCAAAGATAAACCTAATTCTCTTTAAAAAAAATGTATTTGTTTCAATTTGATCCTACTCTTGTTGTGCAAATATAAATTTTTAAGTACTAAATTCAAATATTTTGTCTTTTAAAAATTAAATTAAGATAAATATAATTTTTAAAAGGCTAAATTAATAATTTACTGAAAAAATTAAATTAGTGGCTGTGGTTGTTGCTTGATTGTAGTGGTAGTGTCTATTTAAATTCCAGAAACGGAAAAAATTCAATTAAATATGCCATTTTGGAGAGGGGTCTATTCTTTGCACTTAGTAACCAAAAAAAATATGTATTCTTCCATTTTATTCAGTGGATGGAAACCTTCGGTAAAACCAAAAAAAATTCAAACATCTCAATAATCACTTTTAATTTCTAAGTTAATATAATTGGTTTTTTTATTTTACCATTAAATTTATAATTATAGTTGCAATAAAAATGTATTTTTAGAGAGTAAATATTTCAATTTCATTCTTTTTAGCATTTTTAAATAAAAAATAAAAATATGGTAGCTAGAATCGGCTAAAAATGTTGTAG
This sequence comes from Biancaea sappan, assembly GCA_037074585.1. Lineage (NCBI taxonomy): Eukaryota > Viridiplantae > Streptophyta > Magnoliopsida > Fabales > Fabaceae > Biancaea > Biancaea sappan. The sequence continues at coordinate 10,011,752 of CM073493.1, read as the reverse complement.
TTAGGCTTTTTTTTTGTTCAGCGCTTTTTTTGGGGCGGCTCAAGTCTTACACTTCCGTCCATTTCGTGAAACAGAGTATGATAAGATCAATTTTTCTGTTGTTAGACATTTTTTAATTTAGGATGCGTGCTTATTTGTGTAAGCTAGAAGATTGCCCGACACTTTCTTTTAAAAAAATAAATAAGAGTCTATTTTGAAACAACTGCATGCATTCGAATTATAATAAGATATGATTGGCTATTTATTTTAATCTAAATACTTTAATTTGATCTAAAATAATTTTTTTCATTTACTCTACTTCATTCTAAAATATTTAAAAAAATACTTATAAAAAGATCATGAAAAGGATGTTAGGTGGGGATATTCTAGAAAGTAAATTAGAGTTGGATTCGGTGCCTATGCTCTTCCTTGGAAGAGCATAATTCTCTTCTCATTTTGGGCCCTCTAGTTATGTGATTCAACCGACGAAATCAATTGATTTTGAAAAATGGTGGACAAGATCGCTTCTTACTTTTTGTCAAATTCAAATCTTACTTTTTTTAATAAACAATGTATTATCTCGACACGTGTTCCATTACTTTCACTTTTTTTGTAGAGTAGGTGCTTCATATTATTGTAGTTTTTTTTCCTCTCATTTTCTTTTATTTTTTTTTAGTTAGCTCTACTTTTAGACTTTTTTAATGTTCAATCCTCCTTTTTTATTTATAATCCGAATGTAGCCTTTTTTGATTTTAATTTACCTTATTAGGCTAGTTTTACAGGGGCGACTCGCATTGTCTACAGGGACGACACAGTTCTGGTCAAACAAGGGCAACACCACTTTGTGTCAGACGACACGTTGTTTCCCCTAACACTGGCGACACGCGCAGTGTCAGGGGTGACGCGTGGCCATGGACCCTACATGGCAGTGATTTTCTCCTTTTTTAAATGCCCCTCTCTCCCTAGACTTCGCTCTCAATTTTTCTTTTTTTTCAAGCATATCAATTTTTCTGCTTCTCCTCTTCTCCTTCAATACTTAGCCATCTTCATTTCTTTACTTCTCCTTCAGACTACTTAGTCATCTCCTCTTGTATTCTTCTTCATCTTTGTTCATTATTCTATCAGATAAATTCTTCTGTAATGTATTATGTTTATGTTTTTATAGTTTTTATGTATTGTAATTTTACTTTCACATACATTAAGTAGTTTTAAGTTGTTGTTATGATTTAGTTATTTTTTCAGTTTTAGATATTTTTATTTTTTATAATTTAATTAAATATTAACTATCTTTTACTATATGTAATATAATTTTTCTATTAGTTATTATAATTTTTGAATGACAACTATATTTTAATTATATTTTAAATTTAATCTTATTATTTTTATTTCTGATTTTATGCTAATTAATATAGAGATAGGATGAAATTTTCTAGATGAAAATTATTTGTTATTATTTTTATTAAGTAATTTTATAGTTAGATTATATATGATGTAGTCATTTGTCTTAATATATGTTATCAATTTTTTTTTGTTCATATAATTTTCATGTTAATTATTATAATTTTCGTAATGATATTTTTTTTGTCAATTATATCATAATTTTATACTTCTTATTTTTTTTGTCTTTATGTTTTAAAATAAGCATTTACATTAGACATATTTATTAAGTAATTTTATAGTTTTATTATATATGATGATGTAGTCATTTTTCGTAATTTATTATTATTTCTTATTTGTTCATACAACTTTTATGTTAATTATAACAATTTTCTTTAGTGATACTTTTTTTGTTAATAATTATCCCATAATTTTATCTTTCTTATTTTTTTTATGTTTATTAATAGAGATATGATGGATGTGAATTTTTTTGTTATTACAAAATAAATAAATATATCAAAGATGCTAATTATAGATATATTTATGAGATTTAAATATTAATTAATAATTTGTATAGTTTTTATTTTTCTTAGTTACATATTAATTCACAATGATTTAAAATTTTATCATGCATAGAATTATAATATGGAGTGCTAATTTCCTTTTTTTTTTTAAAAAAAATAGGATGAGTCAAAGTGGAGCATTGATGGTCTGTGTTTACTGGAATGATACTGTATTGAGGGGAGGATTTAACGGTATATCCTTCAAATCTAATAACATGGTGGTGATGAAAATCAGACGCAACATTTCTTTAGATATTTTGAGACAATTGATCCACCAAAAGTTGAGGCTGGGAAAGAGTGAGAAGATATCGCAGTTGGTATATAGAAATCCTCAACAAATAGCACCGCTTATGTTCGAAGAGTTTCAACTAGATGACGATGATGATGTAGGAGTGATGATTGATTGTCACTTACAGTGTGTGGGGATCTTGACAACCATGAAAATTTATGCGTAAAGTGAAACAGAAGTCCAATTCAATTATGAAATCCCATATTTAAATGAGCAGGGTACATGGAATGAGAAGGCCAGACCCTCTACTCAGTATCATTCGTTAATCACATATTCTCCTGCTTGTCCACAAATTCAGCCCACATATAATGATACACACATTCTACCTAACCCACCATATGATATTATGGACGACATAAACGTCGATGACATCGAGGACGTTGAGGATCACACAGACATTTTGTCGCCTCACCAACCAGAATTTGGAGCAAGTATACAAGACTTAATAGGCAAAGATGCTGATATTCAGCAAGCTGAGCCTATCAATTACTATGCTCCACATTCATATATGACACAAGAAAATACAACCCCAACAAGTGAGATGGAGATCTTAGACATCATGGAAGCCTACACATGGGATGATGATTCAGATCTTGCAATCATAAGTGTAAACATCCCTAGCACAGATGACGCCTCGCCAGTGCATGTAGGTGGCACCGATGATCCCTTGCCAGTGCATGTAGGTGGCACTAATGACCCCTTGCCAATGTATGTAGGTGGCACTGATGACCCTCGATGGTGCATGTAGGTGTTTGGCCTAGTGGGACTGAAGGAGCCAGAAGCGGTGTGTGGACGTCTATATCGTCAACTCGCCGATGCACAATTCTCCGCGTCTATTTGTAACCAGCTCTTCGACAGCTTTGTCGTTTGGCACTAGGTTCTGGCAATGGTACAGGAGTGGTTGCCGGTGCTCTGTGCCCAGTAGTGGCACATTGCTGCAGCCTGTGATCCTGGCCTAGGGCTCGCATGATGTCTGAGGTAAACTTTCAAATTTTGCCCAAAGGTGATCCTGGCTCGACATCCACCTCCAGTCCATGCTAGAAGGTCTCAAAGTACACAGCCTCGTGTACATCCAACTGTAGAAAAATAATAAATGTTACATAAACATATGTACATAGAATTGCAGTGACAATATTAAATATAAATTTACCTTAGCCACCACTATAGCTATCTAAGGAGACATCCACTTGTGTGTGATGTGCCAATACCATTCCTTAGATTCGGAGTGTCTCTGTAGCTGCTCCTAGAGAGGGGGTGTAGTGACTATCCTCTCTCTCTTTGCGTGCCACAAAATGATGTACTTTTGTTGTTCGAGCTCCCAATCCATATCATGCTTCCCCTTCAAAGTTTGGGTGTGCTGCCTGTAATATCCCAAGAATTTATATGAATATTTAAAGTCTAATTTGAAGTTTAGTGAAAAATTTAATTACGTGGAAAATTTTCTTTTTGAATTAGTGAAGAAAATGTGGGAATAGAAATTTTAATTTTTTAATTTAGGAAATTTTTATAAATTCTCAAGGACTAAAGTGAAAAGAAAATAAAGTATAGAGGACTTTTGAGAAATGACCAAGTAGGAACCCGAGAAGAAGAATAGAGCTTATGGGAATGAATTATGAGTCCGGTACCGAAAGGATGATGGATTTGAGGTTAAAGTGAAGTTTGAGATATTGAGAGGGACTAAAGTGAAATAAAGAAATTTGTGGGGCACCTAGGATTTAGAAACACCTGAGATGAGATTTTATGAATTTGTTTTTGCTAGTCTTGACTGATGGTCAATTGGAGAGCAAGTGATAATTTCACCCCGGGCGAGTATATAGGTGGCCTCACCTCTTTTTCCTCATTTTCTCCTTTTTTTCTCTCTCTCTCTTCACTTTCTCTCCTCTCTCTCTCTCTTTCTTCTCTCTACTTCCTTTCTCTACACTAACTCCACAACCGGACTTTGAAGGGCAGATCTCGGGCTACGGGGCGAGCCTCTAGGAGCCAAGCAACGTAGGGAAAGCAAGGAATCGAGTTATAAATTTCTATTTCTTAAGTTTTTCCCTATTTTCTAGTTTTAAGAGTGTTTGAGGTAAAATCGAGATTCCGGCTTCGTTTCTCGATTAAAATTGGTGATTTTGGTGTCTAAATACTCCTTAGACATTAAGGGTGAGATCCCATGGAAGAAATCATGAAAAACGGTGAAGATTTGGCCAGATTCGGGCCAAAACCGAGAGAAAATCGCGAAGGGTCGCGATCGTGGCGCCTAGGCGCCAAGGTTATGTGGGGAAGAAGAAAAGCTTGGCGCCCAGGCGTCACGTGGGGCGCCTAGGCGCCAGGCATGGGTTGGCGCCCAGGCGCCAGGTGTGCCGGTATCTTATTTTCAATCGGCCATAACTTCTTCATTCGAACTCCGTTTTGGGCAAACTTTATATCGTTGGAAAGCTCTTTAAGTCTAGTTTCCAATGGTGTAAGTTTCATTTGGATATTCATTACTGGTTAGGAGTTATGACTTAAGATGTGAGTAAAGGTCGAGAGTAGTAGTAGGAAATTTCTCTATTTCGTAACCCTGATGGTTTTTGTCTGGTTACAATAGGAATGGTCAAAGTGCAAGTGGGAGTGCCGAGAGCGTGAAATCCATGTGAGTGGGTTAATACTTTCTATGATTAAATATCTGTTATTGACTTTTTGCATCATAGTGGAAATATGTTGTATATCCAAGTTTGAAGAGGATGATGTGGAACGATGAGGCATAAACAATTGTGGAACGTGTCTGGTAATTTATATAATTATATTTTCTTATTTTCCCATGAATGGAGGTTATATGATGGTATCACGACCCGTTTTCTGGGCACATGACCGGCACAATGATGAATATCCCATCACTGTAAGCCTTTCGATAAATTCTACCCATGAGTTTAGTCATTATCAAAATAACCATTCCTGAAGAAAATATATCAAATTTTCTTATTTGAAATTCATAGAGATGATTTGCACATAATAATAGATTCTCAATATAAAATACATTATTATGCTGATATACAAACCAAATGCCAAACCCCTGACCTAAATGTCGTAGACGATTACAGAGCAACATAATCTATAACAAAAGAGTGGTCTACCCGACAACGGGAAGGTCCAAAGTGATATACTCCTCTAGCAGATATTCTTCGCTGGCAACTTGATCTGAACAAAAAGGTTGTACAAACAGTGTGAACTTTTAAACTCAATGAACGAATCGGCCTCGCGTTAATAAAATTCAAATACATTACCAGTCATGCAAGTATATCCAAAGGCTCATACTCAACCAATAGACATAGTTAGAAATTACATACAAGAAGATAAAAATTCATCCAATTCAACAAACGTTACTAGTACTCATCAATGGTAATATATCCCGGAGAGCGCACACAGGCCAGCTCACCAATTCTGTATATTTCTGCCATGACACACAACCAATTCAACAAATGTTACTAGTACTCATCAATGGCAATATATCCCGGAGAGCGCATACAGGCCGGCTCACCAATTATGTATATTTCCGCCATGACGCACAACCTCATCCTCTTAACTAGGGCGCCTCACGGATTTATCACCAATCCGGGCTATATCCCTACTGAAGGAATCGTTGTCTCCATACTCATTGGTCAAGACACCCTTTCAACTGGGTTTTTCGCCTTGCCGTGAGAGGGGGTACTGTCCCGCTCAATCACAATCAATAGTACAACAGTTCATATCATACTCAGAAGCACACTATAATACTCATCCATATAACAGGTATAGTATATAACTATATTATAGATTTATAAACCACAAATCAAGATAACAATTAATCTATTTTTGAAAAGATTCAAACTTCACATCATCATGAAATACTTGTTTCGTCTTATCCATACTTCTGGATTAATTATCTCATTAGATTCGTCATTCTGAATCCAATTTCCCCCTATGAATCTTGGGAGTGTCCTACGACATACTTTTTATCACCAGTAATGCTAAAACTCTATTAAAACGGGGTCGTTCCACTCACCTGGATTCCGTACGAATATTGCTTCTCTAAGTCGTTACAGACAAGAGTACACAGATGAATTTCAGTATTCCGCTACAGAGATTTTCATGAAAGATAAGAGAAAACAAGTTATGATTGTTTTCATATAGATACTGTTCATACATACAGTACTATTTATATATACGGTCACTATTTATATATACGGTCACTATTCATACATATGGATACTATTTATACATACAGATAATATTCATACATATGGTCACTATTCATACGTACGGATACTATTTTTACATATGGATAATATTCGTACATACAGTCACTATTCATACGTATGAATACTATTTTTACGTATGGATACTATTCATATGTACGGTTATTATTCATACTATTACTATTCATACGTACGGGTACTATTCATACCAGAAATAGAGAATACAATCTGTAAAAGTGTACACCAGGTAAGTTCCCAGGAAAGAGTGGAGGGTCACACTGGACACAGTTAAAAACCAGGTCTTTCCTTAGCCAGAACTTTCCTAGACATGTATTATTCACAGTTTACATTCTATTTCGGTAATCAGAGAATCAAAATAACATATAAACAGCTAAGGACAGTTTTTCTGATGTGGAAGATCGGCCAAAACCGCAACCACAGAGCATACTTAAGAAAATAACTTCTAGAATTTGAAAGACGTAGAAAGGGCATAGTATCCTTACCTAAGCAAAAAGGAAAGGCCCAAAATCTCAGAGGCCTAGCATTGAAGCAAGAGAAACTTAAGGAGAGAAGAAGAGAAGTTGAAGGTGTGAGTTTAGAAGTGAAATGGAAGGGTCTATTTATAGCAAAAGTCAATGGTACTATTTGACACTATGCGCTAATAAAATATTTAATTTACTATTCATGAAAATGACATTTCTAATAATGCATTTTACTGTGCAAATCGCGGCAACGCTGAAATTTTTTTTTTCTATTATTAATATTGAAAACTTAAAGGAAAAACTATCCTTTCACCTGAAACCTTTAAGTTTCTTTTCAAACCAGTCCTTTCAATTTAGTCCTTGAGGATATTTTTACACCGAAAACGTCATTTTCTCCTATAAACTTTTTCTAGTGTTCTCTTATGACCAAACCACATCTAGTACTTGACATTTCGATTGTATAAATGAACAGTACCATATACGTAAATAGTATTATACGGGTGAATAGTATCATATACTGAAATAGTAATAGTAATTTGTAAACAAATATTTATATTTTATTTTTCATGGGTATTACAGATGGATTGTGAATGGCATGTGAACTGAGTTGAATAATTGTTCTATATTATGGGTTATGTTGTATACATGCTATGTTGCTGGAACCACATTGATTATGTTGTGGCTTGAAGTGTAAATGACTGAGTTGTGTATGTGGCTCAAGATTATGATTGAGGATGTTTTTATATGTGATTGTGATTGTGTTTGACTGGAAAGGAAAGACATGGTGCTGCACCCCATGGAGAAATTTATGTGAAGTTATAAGGGTGGAGATTATAAATGGAGCGATAAGGGTGGATGCAGCGGGGGCCGCGAAATGTGTGTGAAATTGTGATGCATGATATTTTTTTTTGTGTGTGAAATTGATTTCACTGATTGCTGTTGTGAATTTTAAATTATGTTGAAATGTATTTGATTTACTTGGATATTGTTGTGAAATATTATGAATAATATTGTATCATATGATGATCGATTTACGTATGATTGCTGCATGTTATCATTATGATGCATGATATTTTTTTTTTGTCATAGTGTTGTGTTATCTACTCACTGGGCACGTGGTTTGCTCATACCCCTCTTATTGATATTTTTTTTTCAGAGTTGACAGCTGAAGGTAAATATCGGAACAAGGAATTATAGATCCTTAGTCCATGATTACCTTTTCATTTGTTCAGAATAAAGGTATAATAGTTAAGTCTTATTCTAAGTTGTATAAATCTAGAAATCTCTGTAATCGGGTAGGTTCATTCAGTGATGTAATGTGAATAATTGTAGTATGTATAGAGAACTCGTTTTGGTTGCATGAAAAAGAATTGTATGATTTTTTTTAAGAGAAAGATAGGCTTACGGAGGTGAAATGAAATTCACTTTCCGTGCCGGTCACGTGCTCAGATTTTGGGACGTGACACTGCCAATCATTATCTGCATAGGTAACAAGATGGGTTGATCTCACCCAAACTAGAGAAGACAGCTATCTGTCTGATGCCACTCAATGATATGAAAACATATCAAAGGCACAACAGCCTGCCAGATGTCACCACCATCAAAATAGTAATATGGTATCAACTGTGTGGACACATCATTGTGGTATGGCTGCCACACAACCTGCTGAGAAACATTATAGTAAAAAGGTAAATATTCAAGGAAAACAAATGATGTTACAAGTTAAGGCCTTACATCATTCTTTGTCAAAGAGTCTAGTGTCTTGTGATATTGTCTGAGAAGATGTAGTGGGTGGTCCCCAAAAACTTTAAAATCGCTCCACTTACAAATTAAAAAAAGGGCAACTTATACTAAAGTGTGCAAAATACAATAAACTATATGATATATAACACATATTATGCTAAATACATACCGAAAACCCAGAGGTGGAGGACCATGATACATTGCTTGTTCTCTATCTGGATCCAACCGTGCCTCATGTCAGCCTCGGATGCGGGGCTAGATCTGTGGAAAGCGATCCCATGCCCAGACATGTAGCAGGTGCACACATCCTGCAATCTCTTTCTTGTGAATGTCAGTGGCCCCGCATAATTCGTAATACATGTGTGCTAGTACCGCTGAGCCCCAACTATAGCAACTGGCAGCATGTAGATCTCATAGTAAGGGAAGATACATCAAGTGAACGTGCATACCCGATGTATCATTAATGAGCATGCCCCCTATTAATTTCATAATGAATGCCCGAGTATGCTGCTGCAACTATGCTCTGTCACATTGGCAGGGATCTGACCAAATTAAGTCCCAAGATAATAGAGGGATATACGTCCTCCCTTTTTAACCTCCTCAACAGGTGTGACTCCAAGCAACTCCTGACACAGCTGCCTCCAATTATAATGGGACTTCCCAACAACAAGGAGACTATTAACTAGTAGGCCAGATTGGCCACATCCTGTAAGGTGATCTTGCACTCACCAACAAGTAGATGAAATGTCACATCCCAAAAATTGAACATGTGAAAAGATACAACTCATTTGATAAAATTCTCAAACATAAGTTATTTACATATATTCTGTAAGATTTTACATTCAACCTTAATCATTCATTCCACACTACAGAATTATATTCATCTGATAAGCAAATATAGACATACATAGTCTGATATTTCTATCTCATCGCAAGCCTAGGAGACCTATAGAAAGTATAGAGCGTTCCTAGTATCCACAGTGATAAGCACTGGTATCCCACCAGACAAAAAGAGAAAATAATTCCAAGGGACTTCTATTCTTCAAACGGATACTCTTCTTCCTTGTTTTCTGTATCTGAAAAGATAATCATAGGGAGTGTGAGTTTATTAAAAAACTCAGTAAGTAAATAACTGTACTACATAAATATCAAAAGTACAAATACCACATTTACTCATATAATTAATTGTCTTATACATCAAGTAGTATGGGATGAATAAGATTTCATAGATATACACCGAGTAATATGAGACTCTAACCCTTTCAAACTCGTGAATAAGATTTCATAGGTATACACCGAGTAGTATGGGACTCTAACCCTTTCAAACTCGTGAATAAGATTTCATAGATATACACCGAGTAGTATGGGACTCTAACCCTTTCAACTCGTGTATAGGTTTCATAGATATGCACTGAGTAGTATGAGACTCTAACCCTTTCAACTCGTGTATTAGATCCCGTAGATCTTTACTCATTAATAAGATAGTGAGAATTTATTACATAGTACAATTGCCATGAAATAAAATAATTTCTACATACTCTTATTTCTACCGATCATCATATACTCCCATATGAAAAATTGATTGCTTATTATCCAAATAATATTGTAAATGGGATTTATATTGTACTTTGACTAGTAATATCAAATTAGCTTAACAAAGTTATTCACTCACCTTGATGTTTGTCCAAGTTTACCTTGTTCCACACTAGAATTTGTGTAGGAAAATTTCCTAATAAAATATATTACAAGTAAACATAAGAAAGGAAACAAAATCACGAAAATACGCAAAATTTTTTGATTGCTACAGTACGGTTTGCTACAGTAACGTTGACTGCTACAGTACGTTGACTGCCAACACTACAGTAACTGCTACAGTACTCGAAAAAAATTTCCAGATTCTCTAGTTGCTACAGTACTTCGAATTTTGCAGAAAATCTTTCAAAAATTTCATCTTATAATTCCTTGTTTCTAAACCAAAATTTTATCTCTTCTAACTTACTTAACTCAATCTTAACTCAAAAACTTCCAAAACAACTCAAATCTATGAATTATTATCAAAATTTTCAAGAACCAAAATTTCCTCCAATCTTCCACATAATTGAAATTTAAGGAAAATAAGGAGATTAAAACTTACCTTTGATCTCTACCAAGCTTTTGAACCGAACAATTCTAAAAAACAACACCAAATCTATGGGAGAGTTGAGAGGGAAGATTGAAGGTTGAGAGAATTGTGAGAGAGTGAATGAAGAAGATGCGGGAGAAAATGAAGCTAGAAGGGAGAGAGAGAGTTAAAATGTGGTGGGTTGGTTGGGTAACCCAATGGGTATCCATAAACCAACATCCAAACCCATCTAGTCAATTTACAATAAATGGACTAATTGACCATTCTTAAACCACTTTTCCATTATTTTCACCATTCTTAGAATATATCTCACATGGTGCAAATATTTAGTCCGGTCATTTAACTCAATTTTCATAAATAATATTCAAAGAGAACAATTAAATATGAAAATTAAAAATGACCAAAAGTAAATAGCTAAAGTAATGTTGTAAAATTCTAAAATACTCTTAAGCGAATTATATTCCGAAATTAACGGGTATTACATGAAAAGTATGGGTCTCAGGTCTCTATTGCTCTACCAGTGTCGTGATCAATCCGTAGTCTACTTCGAAGTTCCCCATGCGTGATACACCGTAAAATCCAGCTTCCTGAAGATAAGGAACCAAAGCTAGGTTCGGGTAAGAAGTTCGTGCTTGAACGTAATACCGTCAGACCTTGGTGAATATGCAATCATCCTATCACCATAATATTAATTAAGTCAGTATTACTATATCATTGGAAATTATATGAATAAAATTAATTATATATACATAATTACCTTTCCTGACCACACTGCCTCAAAAATGTGTTGTTTCTGTAAGTATAAGACTGTTTCATCTTCAGGGCCGAGGTTTGGCACAAACCTCCTGATTTCTTCAGCCATTATAATTACTACAATTTTAAAATAATAATAATAAAACATAAATATTATTTTTCTTTATTAGAATTAACGAAAATTAAGCGTAATAAACTAAACTAAAGTTGAGAGTAAAAAAAAAATTTAACATTTCAAACAACCTAATAAAAAATTACACCATCTAAAAGTAAATATTTAAGCAAGCATATAAAAAGTAAAGATAAATAAAACCAAAATTAATAACAAGCACTAGAAAAGTAAAAACAAAAATATTTCAAATCTAAAAATCCACACTAAAAAAGTAATAACAAGAACTAAAAATCACCAACATTTTTATTTTGAAACAATTATTTAAAATTTATAACTAATTAATGTCCTAATTATGCAAGAAATAATTTTTTCAAATTAATAACACTTAAATATTTTATAAAACTAATTGTTATAAAAATGAATATTCAAAATTACTTACACATATATATTTTTTTTACAACAAATAGAAAAGAAAAAACATTTCATATCCAAAAGCTCTAAAATTTCCTTTAAAAATATAGAAAAAAGTAGAATTTACCTAAATTGATTGCTACTAACATAATTATTTAAAATTAATAATTAAAAAATATCCTAATTATACAAGAAATAATTTGTCAAATTAATTACACATAAATTATTTTATAAAACTAATTGTTATAAACATAAATATCCAAAATTAAAAACCCATACATTTTTATTGCGTACAAAATTTTGCTACAATATATAACCAATCATGTAAAGAGTCAAAAACAAACATTATTATCAAAAAAATAATTATTTAGAACAATTATCATAATTATTCAGAAAATAAATACAATTTAAGCAACAATATAACATTAATAACATATACAATTTTAATATGTAGAGAACATTATTAAAATCTAAGCAACTATATAAAGATTGAAAAATTCCTAATTCATAATTACAAGACCCTAAACTAATTAGAACAAAACAACAACAACAAATCAACTAAATTAATTAATACAGCAATTAATTAAATCAAACAACAATTAATCAAACCAATCTTAAATTAATAATTACCATCTATTAAAACAAATTAAAATCTTAGAAATCAAGCACATCTAAAATTTTTCCTAATTATTGTAATAATAAAAAAATAGACATACATATTCTAAATAAATTATTTAAAATTTATATGAAAAAAACTACCTTGATAATTATGTATAAAAGATGGTTTGGGAGATCAAAAATTGCCACGCGCTTTCTGAATATAACAAAATAAAATACAAACAGATTAATAAAAAATTAATACTTTTTAAGAAAATATCAATATTCAGATATTACAAAAAAAGAAAAAGAGGCTTACCACAAAGAACTCAAAAATGGCAAGGCAGAGGATCTAGAGGCCGTGGTTTGTGGCGTTTGTGGCAGTGGGAAGAAGAAAATGAGAAGGAGAAGAAAGGGAAAGAGAAAAAGGAAGGAAGAAAAAAAGGGAAAGAGAAGAGGATGGGCCCGGGGGAAGGACAGTAAAGGAGGAGGGCGCGTTGGGGGGTAGCAGAGAAGAGAGGGCCAGCAAGGGGTAGCATAGGGCGGCCAATGCAAAGGAGAGAGAGGGGCGACGGGGAGGGGAGTAACAGAGGGGGGAGGAGAGAAGGAAGAAGAAGGGAAGAAGAACAGGCGTGTGACTCTTCGGTCAAAGCCCTCCATCATGTTGCCCCTATCAGGTCTAACACAACCGTTGTCGCCTGTGACAAGGGCCACATGTGCAAAGTTTTTCCACCCCTATCAGGGGCGACCATGGCCTAGATTGGGCAATTAAATCAAAATAAGGATACTGACGTAATTTAATTTTAAATATGGTATATGGACGTCAAAAAGTCTCTACTTTTATCTGTATCACATATTTATGGTTTTAAAATTTTTTATCATCGTCACTAGTAAATATAATTTAAAATATAAAATCTATTAACTTATATGTGAACAAGTATTATTTTTTATCATTTTAAAATATAATAAAAATTATTATAATTATTCTTATATTCAAATTTTAAAAAAAAACTATAGAGATTAATTTATAATAAATTATAGTGCACAGACCAAATTGAAAAGTGAGAAAAACTATAGGGACCAAAAATGTATTTTAATCTTTTTTAAAATAAACTGCGTATGATTCTAGTTTGAAAAATCCTCCAATCTCTTTTCTATTTCTGGATCTCATACAAAGTAACCTCCATTTTATTTTTAATCTTACACAAACTTCTTTTTATATTTTTACGATAGATTATAGATAACTTTACTTCAAAAAAGTTTTCATAGAATTTTTAAAAGTTAATGATTAAGTTAAAATTATATTTTTAAATATCCCAAAATATTCCTGAATATTTATGTTATATTTTGAAATCACAGTGTAGCTTTTTTAAAAAAACTACACAAATTTCTTAATTTAAAAAATAGGTTAAATTATTAAAATTTGTTCTAAAATTCGAATATAAGAATAATTATAATAGTTTTTATTATATTTTAAAATAATAAAAAATAATACTTTTTCACATATAAATTAATAGATTTTATATTTTAAATTATATTTATTTGGGATGATGATAAAAAATTTCAAAACCATAAATATTTTATACAAATAAAAGTAGAGCTAATTAAAAAAAGCAAGAGGGAAAAAACTAAAAAAAAACTACAATATATAGAGCAGTCTAGTCTACAAAAAAAGTAAAAGTAACGGGACATGTGTCAATCAGCGACTAGCTGAGGCATTTTTTATTTTTTTTAATTAAGGCAAAAGGATACTACATATCTCTAAGATTTACACTAAATTTTACCTATGCTTCTGAACTTTTTTTTTGGCTTATTTATGTTCTACATCTTGAATTTGACAAAAATAGAAAGCAATTTAGACTATTGGATCACGTTGATCTAATGGCCCATCATTTTCTAAAATCATTTGATCTCGTCCATTGAATCACAGGATTGGAGGGCTCAAAATGAAAAGAGTATTATGCTCTTCCAAGATGAAGAGTGGAGGAGCACATTATCATATTTAGGCTTTTAGAAAAGTTTGTTTGTCTTAATTTTTTTTTAAAGTAACTTACTTTGAGTTTAGAAATTTAAAATTTAGAGTAAGTTACTTATTTGGTTATAAAATATTAAAATTATTTTGATTTAATCTCTAAAAGATTAAATGTCTCAATTTAACTTTTAAAATAATTATATTTGTCTTAATTTAATCCATTTGTTTATCATATTAACGTTTGACATGTAATAATTTGACATTTAACTGTATGATAAATTTTATGATTTAGCAATAAAAAAAATTAAATTAAGACAAATACAATCTTATTAAATACTAAATTGAGCCAATTAATTTTTTTAATGACCACATCAGCAATTTACCCTTGAAAATGCTGCATTTAAGATACAAGTTATGGGTTCAGTGCACTGCATCTGAAACTAATACTATCAATACAAGGTGCTATAATTGCAAGGTTAATATGCAACGGACGATTCTAGCCAAAAAAATTATAATTAATTTCTTTACATTTAATATATAAATAAATATGAAGTGGATAACAACCTTAATTTAATGCCAAAAAAAAAACTCTCGGATTTATTCAGTATGAAGTGGATAACAACCTTACCTAGCTCGACGATCTCTTTTAAAGTTTAATTAGTTGGAATTTTATTTTTTGAAAAAATTATAATTAATTTCTTTATATATATTATTTTAATTTACTTTTTGTCATTATAATTTATTTTTACAAATTAAGTTTTTATTTTTAATATTATTGGACAAATGATTAAATGATTTTTTTTAGAAAAATATGTACAAAGATAATTTAAAGAGTAAATTATTATTTTAGTTTTTGAAAAATAGGGCTTGTATCAATTTAGTCTCTAAAAAATTAAGTCAATTTTGGTCCATGAAAGATTGATTACCAATCAAAATGATCCTTTCATCCAATATATTAACACCAACTTGAAGTGGCATTGACGAAATTGCTATGACACCTTTTTAGTAAAACAATTATCTAACATGGCACACCTTATAAGGAGTGTTTGCTACGAGAGATCTTATGAAAATGGATCCCCTGCTCTTTGCTTCAAGAAGAGTTGGGTGTTCTAGGGTTTTAAAATTTAGGGTTTATTAAAATTTTTAGTAACATTTTTACTATTGTTAAAAGTTACAACGATGTTTTTTTGGTTATTAAAAGCTACCGTGGCCAACCTGAAAAACACCCTATTGTTCTTGAGGGGTAGAGCTGGAGCGCCGATCCAGATCTTACGTTCCATGGAATATTCACATTCTTAAGAATGTGATTTCAAAGAATGTGTGATTCTCATATTTTAGTTATAGTGAAAAGTTATATGTAGTGAGTCTAACTATACATTTCAATACCATATTTCTTTCAATTAAATATCTAAATAAAAATAAAATAAAAAAATGATAGTTTTCCGGTAAATTGTCATCTAATCTTCCTAATTATTTACAAAATAAAAACATAAAGCTGTTATCAACTATGGAACAAGTGAGTAGGTGAGTTAGTCCAAGTCTCTGTCGCAAGCCCCTTCGGCTTAATCTTCGTCATCTTGAGTCTATATATAGCATAGTCATTGAAATTGAATAGATTATTAATATAATCTCTAATAAATTATAATTATTTTAATTTAATATATTAAGCATCTCGATTTAATTCATAAATTAACTGAGGCGAGAGCAGGATATGGTGCATCAGGTTCCTTCCATCAATCCATGGAAGCTATGAGGCTAACTTTGAGCTAACCCTAACATATCTAAAATAGAAAAAAAGAATTACAAAACAACATATAATTAAAAGAAGGAACTACCTATTGTATAAAGGATAATTGAGAATGAGGATGTTATGTGAATTAATTTGAGGGGAGTTCAATAATTCGTATGCTTTTCTCCAGAAATATAGCAAGTGCTTTTGTATATTACCCAAAAAAAAAATTATAATAATAACCTTGTTGACTCAGACCTTCATTCTACGAGGCATTTCGTCGTTTATTGTATTTATCCATATTTTCATGTGAATATTTTCTTGACATGAATAATTGTACTCTTGGCATTAAAACATCGGACTCTCTTAACTTCTCTTTTATATATTATAGGATATGTAGGGCCTAATAATTCTTCATTTCCTATTTCTTCGCAATAATCCTCTTCAAGAACATCCTCCTCTTCAAATTGATGCAGTATGCAAAGAGTTATAATATATATATATATATATATATAGAGAGAGAGAGAGAGAGAGCTATAACAGATATAGAGTATATATCATAACGTCATATTTTTTTAATCAACTATCTAAATAAAAAATAAAAGAATAAATGAAAGTTAGTTTTTCGGTAATTAATTTGTCATCCAATTTTACTGATTATTTACAAAGTAAGAATGCTTAAGCTTTCACCATTCCTATTCTTTTTGAATGATTTAAATTTAGACACACAATTGCTCATCCAACCAAGTGCTCTGATAAAAGTATAACTAGAGATGTTGAAAATAATCGAGTTCAACAAATACTCATAAAATGAAGATTAAATTATTAATCTGGCCCAGCCTTTAAAAAAGTTAATGTGAATTCGTGATGTCCGACAATAGCTATATGACTTTACGATTTAGCAAAAAATTATTGATCTGGCCCGGCCCCATTATTCCCAGATCATCAAACAGCTCATGGCTACTGATTGCCTTGTTTGTCTTCTTTTTTTTTTTCCCCCCATAACTTTACACATCAAAAGGTGCAAGATTTGGAAGGATGCGATTGATAATTGTGATTTGTGAGATGCGAGGTCCTGAAAAGCTTAAATACTAAATAGTCTTCGTCTTCGTCTTCGTCTTCGTCTTCGTCAACGTCAGCCTCTGGCACTGTCAATCATAAGGACAATGATTTCCAACATCTCAGGCACATAAGCATTTTTGATTAATCACCATAAACTTCAATTATGTCAATTGCAGTTGTTCCTATATCACATAACAACCACGGTTTTGGTACATAATAAAGAGAATTAGAGAAGCATAAACATTGAATTGGTCTGCTTGCATCTGCATATAAGAGTTAAGAGCTATTCCACATATAGCAACAACGTAACACACACCATAGTGGAGATAATGGGGCTGATTCTGAACCTCAACTCTCAACTCCTCCTGCTTTCTTTCTTTCTCATTCTGTTCGAAGCTACATCTCAACCCCTCCCAGGTTGTCCCGGGAAATGTGGAGATGTTGAAATTACATATCCATTCGGTGTGGGCCTACAACGTGGAACTGGTCGAAACTGCTTCTTGGAGGAATCCTTTAATCTCACTTGCCAAAACAACTCCACACTACTGTCTGAAAACATCCCCATTTTGAACATTGACCTCCGTGGTCACATGGACATGTCCATGAATATCTCCCAGATGTGTTGCAATGAATCACGTGAACGAAAACTCGGTCCATATAAACCTTCTCTCAGAAGCACTGCTTTCACCATATCTAGCACCAAAACAAGTTCATAAGTCTCGGCTGCGACACTTATGGCTATTTGAATGGTACCCACAACGGTAACACTTTTTCCACTGGCTGCTTAACGCTGTGTGACACAATTCCAGATAAGGAAAATAGTACAAATTGCTCTGGGATTGGGTGTTGCCAGGTGAAAATTCCTCTGGGCATGAGGAATATCAGTTTTCAAGCAGTTAGCTTCAACAAACATCAAAAAGTGTCGAAGTTCAACAACTGCAGCTATGCCTTTTTGGCCAAACAAGGCTGGTTTAGTTTCTCCCTTGATTATCTTAAGAACTTACCCTATAGCATGGCTCCTATGGTCGTAGATTGGACTATTCCACTTAGAAATAATGCTTCAACTTCACCACATTATGCTTGCACCGCCAACGCCGACCATCTTGACACCGACGATGGATTTGGGTACAATTGCATATGCAGACCTAGTTTTGATGGGAATCCATACCATCCAGATGGTTGCCATGGTCATTCTTTCCTTCCTTTTCTTTCTCGAATCTCTACATTAATTACTTCGTTTTCTTTTTCCAAATAGTATTCATTGGATTCCTTCTTTGTAACTTGCAGATATTGACAAACGTCAGGAATCGAAAGGAACCATGGCAGCAACAGGTCAGTTCTTTCCTTCCTTTTCTTTCTCGAATCTCTACATTAATTACTTCGTTTTCTTTTTCCAAATAGTATTCATTGGATTCCTTCTTTGTAACTTGCAGATAATGGCAAACGTCAGGAATCGAAAGGAACCATGGCAGCAATATGTCAGTATTTGTATTGTTCATTTTCTATTCTGTTAAATCCTGCTTCACTAATTTGTTTTTTTCATGATAAATTTTACACCAAACAGACTTGTATTGTCATTAGTATAATACACTTTTGGTAATAGTGTTAAAATGTTGTGTCTTTTTCCATTTATAGGTGTGAGTGTAGGCGTGGTATCTCTATCTGTTGGTTTTTCTTGGCTGTATTTGGAATACCAAAAGAGGTTAAAGATAAAATTTTTTAGAAAAAACGGTGGCTTAATGTTGCAAGAACAACTCTCTACAAAACAAGGTTCTTCCCAGATGGCTAAAATCTTCACCTCAAAGGAGTTGAAAAAGGCAACCAACAACTACCATGACAACTTAATCATTGGCAAAGGCAGTTATGGTGCTGTTTATAAAGGAACTCTTGCAGACAACACAATTGTTGCAATCAAGAAGTACAAAGTGGTGGATAAGAACCAAATTGAACAATTCATTAATGACATGATTGTACTCTCTCAAATAAATCATAAGAATGTGGTCAAACTCCTAGGATGTTGTTTGGAAAAAAAGGTTCCTTTGTTGGTTTATGAGTTTGTCAACAAGGGTACCCTCTTCGATTACATTCATAACAAAGGCAAAGGTTGCAATATCTCTTTAGAAACACGTTGGAGGATAGCAGTAGAAGTAGCAAGGGCATTATCATATCTACACTCTGCATCCATACCCATAATACACAGAGATGTAAAGCCTTCAAACATCCTTCTAGATGAACATTACAATGCCAAAGTTTCTGATTTCGGGATTTCAAAACTAGCTCCACTTGATCGAACAGAATTAGCCACAATGGTACAAGGAACTTTGGGATACTTAGACCCAGAATACATGCAAACAAACCAACTCACAGAAAAGAGCGATGTGTATAGTTTTGGAGTAGTGCTTGTGGAGCTGCTAACAAGAAAGAAAGCCCTTTCATTTGACAGGCCTGAAGAGGAAAAAAATCTTGCCAAACACTTCCTTTCTTGCCTGAATCAGGGTCACTTGTTTGAAGTTCTTGAAGTTGGCATAGTGAATAATGAAAATAAGGAGATAGTGAAGAAAACGGCTAAGCTTGCAGAAAGATGCTTAAGACTCAAGGGAGAGGAGAGACCAAGCATGAAAGAAGTGGAAAAGGAGCTAGAGGGAATAAGGATGATCGGGAAGCAAGCAACGCCTAACACAGACATAAATTTGGAGGAAACACAATCATTGGTTGGGGAGACTTCTGGTTTAGGTGAATCTGGAGATAGCATCAATCCTAGGTGTACTCCGTGGGATATCATTACTGATCATGTGCTAATTAACTTGTGCTAATTAACTTAGATAAAGGAAGATGAATTCTCATATGAGAGTAACAGTCTTTGCTGCTTTCTATATTTCGCCATGTCTTTTTTAAAGGATTGCTCCCTAAATTGTAATGTTTAATATTGTTTCGCGTTCTGTATTTTGCCATGTCTTTTTTAAAAGATTTCTCTCTAAATTGCAATTTTTAATATTATTTCACTTTTTGTATTTTGCCATGTCTTTTTTAAAGGATTACTCCCTAAATTGTAATGTTTAATATTGTTTTTTTTGTTTCTCTTTATTTCTTTTGTAATTAAGTTGAAGTATAATTAGCGCTACAGTGCAACAACTGAGGATGAGGATATTATGTGAATTAAGTTGACAGGGTCGAATATATGTATGCTTCTCCAGAAATATAGTAAGTGTTTTTGTATATATTGCAAAAACTAAAACAAAACAAAAAAAGAATAACTTTTGTTGACTCAAACCTTCATTCTACGACATCTCCTCATTAGCCACTTGTGATTTTGTGTCATTCCACTTAATTTCTAGACATAGATAAAGGTGTCATTTATTGTTATGAGCGATATTCCCTTGTGAATATATTCTTAACATGACTAATTGTACTATTGGGAGTTGGGATTAAATTTAGTAAAATCGCAATATCTAAAATATAAGGTGTATTGTGTATTATTTAGAGCCTATGGTGTGAATTAAAGTCATTCATGTATAGGTAGAATTTTAATTACAGTGAAAAAGTTAGGAAAAAATGTACTTTACCTCAATGAACTTTACTTGATGTGCGGAAAACTTCTATAAACTTTAAAACTCGACAATGTAACCTTATAAACTTTTCAATGTGTGCAATTTACCCCTTCTGTTAAAAAGTCCATTAGTTAACCTAATGGTCAATGGCTAATCAACAAAAAAGCCACATAAGCTGCTAATATGGCATAAAATGCCACATTAGTTTCCAAAATTATTTTCTAGTTCACCTATATCCATACTCATACCCATACCTATACCCAACAAGACTTGACCCGTGACCTATCCCACAATTAAATCATAATAATTTGTCAATATGGCCTCAAAAGTGTTGTGTTATTATCAAAAGTTTTTCAAAATAATAATTTACTATCAAAATGGTCCCCAAAAGAGTTATATTATTACCAAAAGTGCCAAACACAACAATTTACTATCAATATGGTCCCCAAAAGTTATATTATTATCAAAAGTGTTCAAAACAACAATTTTTCATTATGGTCCCCAAAAGTATTATATTATTAGCAAAAGTTCTCCAAAACAACAATTTATTATCAAAATGGTCCCCAAAAGAGTTATATTATTACCAAAATTGCCCAAAACAACAATTTACTATCAATATGGTCCCTAAAAGTGTTTTATTACCAAAAGTGCCTAAAAAAAATTTACTCTCAATATGGTCCCCAAGAAGTTGTATAATTACCAAAAGTGCCCAAAACAAATATTAAGACACTAGTAAAGAATTCTCCCATATAAAAAGGCTCTCTCAATCAAAATATTAAACTCAAAAGTACTATAGAAATTATAATAACTCAAATTCATTTAATTAAATAAATACAAGGGTCTTCAAATGATAAAATTTTGTTTTCTTTTTTTTTTTGGTACAAAAAAGGGAATTTAAATCATGAACTAACCATTGAATAATAAATAATAATAACTTTTTTATGAGAGAAAATGACAATGACCAAATGAAGAATTACCTGATTGGATAGTAATGGGGTAGTTTATCCAAGATCTCTAATTCCTGAAGAGTAATTTGATCAATCTTGTTCACAACATTGATGCAAGGCATGTATACTCTACTACCCTCGATGACATCTATTAAGTCATCGGCAGTGGCATCATACCTGAGAGTAATATCTACATTATTAATTTTGTACTTACTACATATAGCCCTCACAATGTCAAGATCCAAATGTGTGTTGGTCACAGTTGACGTGAGATTAATTCCACCTTTATCTTTCTTCCTAAAAGTTAGATTTGGCAGTGACTTGTTTAACCTATGGCAAGAAAATAAATTTTAATAAAATGAGTTAGCAACATTGATCCTACAAAGGAAAGGAAAGTAGAAGCAAGAAAATCTCAAAAACCAAACATTTAATTCAGACGCATCAAAATATAGTACATATGATTTTGATAATCTGAATGGTAGTAGCCAAAAATAATAAAAGCTCAAAGCATGAATAATAGAAAATACAAGCAAGCATCATTGATCTTTAGAGTTAAAACGTAATAGGCAATGCACTTCACATGCAAGGCATATCAAATTTCACAAGAACTTACATATCCAGGTTAATTCTATCATTTTCTAGAAGATCAATTAAATTATGTGTTAAATTTTTATAATTGTGCATTCAGATGTGTATGAGCCATATAACAAGATAATTTGCAAAACAACTGGAAGCTACCTATTTCATAGTTTCAATTCCATGACAATTATTATAACAAATGTTACCACTTAAAGAAGTTAGTAAATCATGTACGTGAGAGAAAGGATAGGGGAGGGAGAATTTGGAAGCTACCTATTTTATAGTTTCAACTCCAATAGTAAATTTTTGTTTTAGAGAACTTTTGGTAATAATATAACACTTTTGGGGACCATATTGAAAAATTGTTGTTTTGGGCACTTTTGGTAATTATATAACTTCTTGGGGACCATATTGATAGTAAATTATTGTTTTGGGCACTTTTGGTAATAATATAACTCTTTTGAGGACCATTTTGATAGGGAACTTTTGGTAATAATATAAAAATTCTGGGGACCATATTGAAAATTTGTTGTTTTAGGCACTTTTGATAATAATATAACTCTTTTGGGGAACATATAGATAGTAAATTGTTGTGTTAGACATTTTTGGTGATAATATAACTCTTTTGGGAACACTTTGATAGTAAATTGTTGTTTTGGAGAACTTTTGATAATAACATAACACTTTTAGGAACCATATTGAAAAATTGTTGTTTAGGGAACTTTTAGTAATAATATAACTTTTGGGGACCATCTTGATAGTAAATTGTTGTTTTGGGCACTTTTTGTAATAATGTAACTCTTTTGGGGCTATTTTGATAGTCAAATATTGTTTTGAGAAACTTTTGGTAATAATATAACATTTTTGGTGACCATATTGATAGTAAATTGTTGTTTTGGGCACTTTGGTTATAATATAACTCTTTTGGGGTCTATTTCAATAGTAAATTGTTATTTTGGAGACCATATTGATAAGTTGTGATTCAGTTGTGCGATGGGTCAAGGGTCAGGTCTTGGTGGGTATGGGAATAGGTGAATCAGAAAATAATTTTGGAAGCTAATATGGTATTTTATGCCATGTCCGCAGCTTATGTGGCCTTTTTTTGCTGACTGGGCATTGACCGTTAGGTTGACTAACGGATTTTTTAACACAATGGGTAAATTGCACACATTTAAAAGTTTATGAGGGTTTATTGTCATGTTTTAAAATTCATATGAGTTTTCTGCACATTGGGTAAGTTAATAGGAGTGAAGTGCATTTTTTCCAAAAAGTTATGTAAGTATCTATATACTTATATAAAGCAATTTCACCAAATGCATTAAATGCACATGACCAGACATCTTCCTCCAAAAACTCTACTATATTGACATGAAACGTGCGAAAATATTTTGTCTGTCATGAAAATATATGATTGCTTCATTCGAGAACATATTGATACATGAAAATACTGGAAATCATCAATAATAATCAATCTCAAAAATCATCAATAATGAGAAAAAAATAAAACCTAGTGTACAAATTGATACATCAAGAACATATATTTTATTTTTAATTTTAGAAGTCTCTCTTTTTATTTGCTTCATATGCAAAATTTTTATACTTAGAGGAACTTGACAGGTCATGACCAAGGTAACATAAAAAAAATAGAAATATAAATACTAATATTTTTAAAGCTTTTTTATTAATTTTTTTATAAAAAAAAGTCCATCCAGGCTGGCTCGACCAACCCACCTCAATTCTATGAACCTAAATGGCTTGATCCATTCTGATTGCTCTAGGCCACGCATAATTTTTTAAAAAAATATAATTTTTTATTAAATTATTTTAACCTTTCAAATGATAAGTGGACAAATGTGACATTGAATTAAGATATGGTAACAATCACTTTGAAATTTTGAATTAATATAATTAATCAATTAATTTAATTATAACCATTAAATTTATAATTATATTTCAATGAAAATTTACCTTTAGTTAGTAAATATTTCAATTTATTCTTTTTAACGTTTTTATATAAAATAGAAAAGACAATACTTAGAATTTTCCAACAAAAAAAAATGGTAGTTAGGCATTTTTCTTTTGTTCCTTGCTATTTTTGGTTTAGGTACCTCATTTTCGGATCTAGCTAGCATGTGTAGGAGCCTCTTACACCTCTCTTCAACCATTGGATCGTAGGAATTTTTTTTTAACGACTCAAAAAACCTTCCCAAAGCAGCCACACTCTCAAAAACCTATATCGTTTTGGTTCTCGAACGCGGTGGCTCCCTTTATAGCAACCCCAACATCACAAACGTGATGGCCTTCAGCACTACCCTCTCTGAAACATCCCCTACCTTTTCTTTCCAGTGCTTCATCTCAAAAAATGGCATCATCAACACCAGAGCTCGCGTCTTTGGTGGCAAAAGCTGATTGAACACTAGCTTCTACACTCATGCCAGCACCGACTGTGAAGGAGGTGTGATGGGAAGGGAAGGCAGTGAACTAATCATACGAGTAGGTGGAGCGGCAGGTGCATTCCAGCTGGCGATGTGACAGTTGCAATTAGCTGTGAGGGATGGGCTGTTGCAAAGTGGGGTGGTTCCTAACAATGGCTTCACTTATGATCACTTAAGCCCACCTAATTATCTTCATCATCTGCTTGCTTTTTTTCTTTCTAACGTTTTCGTTCAAGTCAATGAGAAGAGGGAGGCATTTAAGTTGAATTTTTGACTTCCGTGTCCTGCCCCTTATTTTAAATTCTCCTCCCATTTTAATGTTTTTGTTTAAGTCAATGAGAAGATGGAGGCATTTAAGTTGACTTTTTGACTTCCGTGTCCCGCCCCTCATTTTAAATTCTCCTTCCACCCTTATTTTTTTTCTTCATTTTCCAATGTAGGCCACTTTTACTATGGACTAGATTTTCTTGCAAGCATGTTGCTCCTGACTGGACCACGTGGATTTGGCAATTTGACAGTCTCCTGTGAAACACTCCCATGTGAGACCCTCGGCTCCCCCCTCACGAACCCCCTTCCCTTTTCTTCTTCTTCCCATTTCTCTCTACTGCCTTGGCTAGGGGTGGGTGTTGACCCTAAGGCTATATGCCATAAGTTTTGATGATGACAAATGTATTTGAATAGTAGCATTGATATATATAAAGATTAATTATCATATATATATGCTACAAGTACTTAAGCATGATTATGTTATTAAATATGTATGTTGCATATATTGAATCATGCTATTAAACTAACCATTGGGTTTGCAAGTAAGATATATTTTATAGGTTGGTTCAAAACAAGAAGAGTGAGCATTGTATTGAAGAACAAGGAAAAGCAATATCATGCTTCACTCAAGGAAAACAACATGCAAGGATGAAGCTCCAAGAAATGAAGAATTAAAAGATTTGAAGTCTTGGAAGCTTGGATGCATCAAGATAGCCTATGTGTTTACATTAGGTATATTTTATATAGGCTAGTATACTTGTGCAACTCAATGATTTAGATTTGCATACATTGGCTCAATTATTTTGAACAAAAAATAGTGAGATATGAAATTTTACAAAAGTTAGTTTTTGACCTTTGGTCACTCTTTATATCATATCTCATAAACGAAAAATCATTTTTTCAAGTATCTTAATCTCATTTGATAGTAGACTCAAATATCTTTCCAAAGGTATATTATTTATTGAAAACGGAGTCCAAATGAGAAATATGTGACTATTTAAAATATAGTTTGAAAAACTGAAAGTTGATTATTCTGTTCTGACCTATAGTCAATATTTTGATTATATCTTTTAAAAGAAACATAATTTTTGAGTAAAACTTGGCTCATTTGAAACTAGACTCCAAGAGCTTTCCAACGGTATATTATTTGTTTAAAACGGAGTTCAAATGAGTGAGTTATGAATTTTTAAAGAAAGCTCAAAATCTGGACTGCACTATAAGTGCTGTAACGGCTATATAACGGCTAGTTTTGTAAAATCTTATATATATGACCTTAGATACACGATTTTGAGCAAGAACAAAGTCTTACAATGTGATATTAACTTCTTCTATCATCTTTGAGAGAAAGGAAAGCATTCTTGAGCCAAATCTTGCATATTCTCTATCATTAGAGTTATTAGAGCTTCATTTGTTTTCATCTACTCTTTAGAGAGAGTTTCTTTGTATTGTTGATTTTGATCAACACATATATTATTCTGAGTTGAGGTTCGCAAGTACCGGTGTTGGAAGAACTTGCTTTGGGTTGAGGAGGAGCCCGGATTCATAAATTCTCCATTGTGGTTTCGCAAATACCCGGATCGAATTTGCGTGGTTGTAGTGGTTTGCAAGTACCCGGATTAAACTTGCAATTATAGTGGAAATACTCAAGTGGTCTCTTGAGGACTGGATGTAGGCTTGGATTAGCCGAACCAGTATAAATCTCCGAGTTTGCTTTCTCTATCCCTTACTCTTTAATTTGTGCATATTGATATCTATTCTTTAATTCCTTGATCTTTATAATTATTTATCTTGACAACACATTGATTTTCTGTATTGTATTTATTATCCTAAGCATTGTACTTTTACAGAAAATCATTTTAACTTCCAATTAATTCTTGTGAAAAATTTATAAAACCCAATTCACCCCCCCTCTTGGGTTCCAACCATTACTTTCAATTGGTATCAGAGCTTGGGCTCTTGATTTAAGACTTAACAGTCTAAGAGTAAATATGGTTAGATCTAGTGAGTGGTTTATGTCTGAAAATTGTTCTTTCACAGAACCTCCAATTTTTTATGCTAATCATTTTCAATATTGGAAGTATGAAATGATTTTTTTTTTAATTTCAGTAGACCATAAACTCTGGAAAATTATAGAAAATGGTTTTTATATGCCTGTCAAGGAAGAACAAGGAAAATACATTCCAAAACCCAAGAGTGAATGGAATGATACTGAAAGAAGTTTAGTGCAACTCAATGCTAAGGCAAAATTGATTATTTCTTGTGCATTGAGTCAAGATGAATTTTTCAGAATTTCCAATTGTGCAACTGCTAAGGAAATGTGGGAAACTTTAGAAGTTGCATATGAGGAAGATCTTGTTGCAATGGAATTAAAGTCTAGAAATCTCATTAATGAACTTGATATCGCTCAAATGAAAAATTGTGAAACCATTAATGAGATACGACTTATGCTTAATCAATTGCAAGCTCTTGGTGTTGAACTTACAGGAAAATCTCAAATCACTAAGGAGATAGAAGAAAAAGAAAAAGGAGAAAAAGAGAAACCACAACCAAAAACTGAATCATCAAAGAAAGCTTACCTATCTTCCATTTGGGGAAATAGCAATTCCGATAAGGAGAACACAAATGAAGAAGCCAACACTTGTCTTGTGGCCAGAGATAAAGATGAGGTAAATTCATTTGACTACTCTTTTGAAGAATTACAAGATGCCTTTGATGATTTACATGAAGAATCTCTTATACTTGCAAAGAAACTAAATATTTCAAAACAGAAAAACTCTTCTCTTGAAAATGAGTTGGAAACATTGAAAAACGAATTTTTTATTTCCAAGGAAGAGAATTTTGTTTTTGAAAATCAAAACAGAACTTTGCAAGAAGAGAATTTGATTTTAAAGGCAAATATCTCTACCAACAAAAATTGCTTTTGTACCAAGTGTGATTCCTTGAAAAAGGAGAATGAGGATCTTAAAAACACACTTAAAAAACTTTCTCAAGGTAGAGAAATTCAAGACTCTTCTGTTGAGAAACAAAGTAGTAGCTTTAACAAAATTGCTTTTGTTCTTAACAAGTCAAATCAGAAATATTTCGAAAACTAATTTGTTCTTACAAAAATGTCCAAAAGTCTACCTTGTACTTGTTTTTATTGTGGACTGAAAGGACACAAGTCTTACTCCTGTTTTTATAAGAAAAATCTTGTTCATGGAGTAAAAATGAAATGGGTTCAAAAAGGACCTCATGACCCAGGCAAACCCAAAAAAATTTGGGTATCAAAGACAAAGGATTAATTTGCAGATTTGCCTCGAAGCAAGGAGCGGAAATAACTTTTCAATGGCTACATCATTCAAACTCCACTCTCTTGCATCAAAAGGAGGCAATGGATAAGTAAACATATAAGCTGAAATGCATTGTAAGAAATTTGACTGATATGTTTACTGCTCTCTAATGCTTTTGTCTGTTCTCTAATATGCATTACATCTATCCTTGATACTCATGCATGCTATATCTGAAAACAATTGTTAGGTGTGCAGCTTATAGATTCGAATTTTGTTTTGAGCTAAAATCTTTCTTCCAAATTTTGCTCAAACTATCCTTTTTACCGCATCATGAAAACTTGCTTCCATTACACGCACATTTTTCTTATCTTCACAATAATAAGATTACTCCTACCCATAGTATTTATCCTTGCTGTAATCTTATTTAAATATTTTCAATGAAATCAAAAGTATTGCAAAATTGCATTTCATGGAAGCATAGCACTTTTATTAATATGGCATATCTTGAACATAATGTTGCTCCTAGTGCTCGAGATTTATTTGAACATCAAAGTGCTCCACCAAAAGTGTTTTGCAGGAGTTAATCCTCAAAATTATCCTCTAAAGCACATTCTTTCCTCTGCTCTCCGAAATCAGTAAGATTTATAGTTTTGAAGTTGGTTGGTCGACCAACGCTCCTATCAGTAGTCGACCAACGAAGCCTACATTGAACCAATGCTTGATAGATCTTGCAAATAATCAATCAATTAAGATCATTAAAATTGTAAGAAGACAGGATCGATCAAAAGAAGAGCAATGAGCAAAACAAGGATATCAAAATCTTGAAGAGGAACTTCAAGAAGCAACAAAAGTTTGCCAAAATTGATGAGTATCTCTATCCTTTACTTCTTCATTATTTAATTGAATGATTCTCCTTGATCTCAATTGTACATTCTGGCAAATTTTTTTACTGTCATACTTTCATTGCAATGACATATTGTTTTCTGACATCTTACATACTTGATCACAACATGACATATAAAAATATGTTAAATACTTAAATTATTTTTTTAATACATCATTGTTTGAGCATTATACATATCATCTCTTTTACATAAGCTGTAACTTATGAACCATTGTTTATGGATTATAGTTTATATCTGATTATATCTTATTAATCCATATTACCTCAATTATGTTACTACATACTCTGATTATAATATGTTTTATCTTGAGTAAGTATGTAACTTGCTTTTGCTTTGAAATGATGATATATATATCCATGTCAGAAAATTATTTCTATCTTTAAAATGGATATATATTTTTCAAAATATATATATCCTTCTATTGTACAAAATTTGTGCGGCTGATTTTCTTTATCTTTCTTTATTATTATAATTTTTTTAAGTACCGTCATCTGAAAGAAACCACTTGCATTAAAATAAAAAAAAAAAACAAACCGAAGGATTACATTGCATTAAAAAAAAGGGAAGGTTTGCTCATAGATGAGCAATCTACAGGCGAGGTGGTCTCGGATTAGGTGGGTTGTATTGAATCATCACCCCTCGGCCATTCCTTGGAGCAAGAGACTGAGCAATGTCACGGAGGGTAGTGTAAATCCCATTCATACAATCAACACTTCTTTGTTGTTGATTGCAGAAGCATTGAGTAGACCAATAGAAGAACCTATCTATTCTTGAAGTCAGTGCCGCATTGTTGCGTTTAGCTAACTTCTCCTGGTCCTCTATCATCTTCTTGAGTTTCTTCACCTCCTGCTCTAGACAAGCATTTTTGTCTTCTGACGTATGGCTTGTACTAATCTCCTCAGCTTCTTCGATCTTCATCTTCTTCTTTTGGTTCTCTTGAGATTCCTCCAAAGGTCTTTTACCTTTGTCCTTGCCTAGACTCAAGTTTAAGTCGAGCTCTTCCTCCCTTGCCTCTACTGTGAGATCAATGAACTTTCTTGCTGCCATGGTTTGGAAAATTCAGAAATTTTTGTTGGAGTATGAAGAGAGAGAAATGTCAGAAAGTTATACGCTCAGAGATGAATACTCTTTGTGGTGTGGTAATTGAGAACTCTGGGGCAGTCTTTATAGAGAGAAAATTATGACTAAGAGCCAAAGAAGATATCTCTTCGCCGCACCCCTACACGCTCATCCTATGGATTTCTGCAAGCTGGAAGCCAGAAGTCTAGAGTACGCATGCACACCGATAACGCGTCACATTAATGGCAAAACCACGAAAGTCAATTTTCGGTGGATTTGCGGCTGATTTAATTTGTTTTGATTAGAAATTTTAAGGATTAATAAAATGGTGATATTCAGAACCGTATTTTTCTGCTTCGTTGTGTTGTTCTTGAGAGCTTTCAGTATAATATACATGATTGATTGCATCATGCTATGATCACATGTATCTAAGAGCATATGTTGTGTATGCAATTCATGCATCATGAGTGAAGGCTATGGCTAAGAATAATATTTCATGATTCCACATGCACTCATACAAAATGAGCTGTCAAAATTTTTACATGTACTCATCCTCAAGATACATATATAAATTCATTTTGAATGGGTATATAAATTGCTTCCTTTGTGATGAAATTTATCTTATCCTTTCTGAAGCAAAATGTTTTAGAAAAATATCGTGAATCTCTTGAATTGCTTCCACAATGCTGAAATTGCTTTACCATATTGAAGCATTATCTGTTTTGAAAAGAAAAGGATTTGAGTATCCTTATTTTAAATCACTTTTGCTATATGTTGAAATAATTTTATGCATATATGCAGAAATTGTTTTTCAGAAATCTTGAAAAATATTATTATTCGATTTATGGATTATGATTAATATTCTTGTTTATATCATGCTTTGCTAATCCATATATCATACTTCTGCTGTGTGCTGTAAATATTTCTATCATATGACAGCAAATAATGTTTTTTTTTTCAAAGAGTTTAATTTTTCTGCTATTTACTAAAAATGACTCTTCATAAACAAGCAGAAATCATTTTCAATGAAAATATTGTAGAAATTTCTTCAAAAATCTTACTTCAAAATTCTGCAATCAAAAACTGAATTTCCTTTATAATGATTTGGACAATTTTTTTCAAAGGAAAAATGTTATGAAATTCAGGGGGAGCTTTGTCTCACTTGAATGTATTTTTTTTTGAAAAAGAATATATCTTGAAAAATTGGATATTCATTATTCATTATTCTTTTCCAAATTATGCAAGGTTTAAGGGGGAGCCTAAAACTCTTTCAAGTTTTATCTTTTGGCTCATTTCATTTGACATGAGAAAAATTTTTCTGAAATTTTCTTTTTACATGTCAATGAAATCAATGATAAGTTTTGATGTATCCTTACCCCATACTATATTGACATCTTCTGAAATCCTGACTTAAAGAAGGTATGTGCTTTAACTTCTATATATTGTGTTCCTTACACCTTTTTGTTGATGTCAAATAGGGGGAGAAGAAACAATAGAAAAATATGTATACGTGCTTATAACATTGCATTCATTATCTTGTGATACATATTTTTCTGTGGTGATTTGTCATCATAAAAAAGGGGGAGATTGTTGACCCTAAGGCTATATGCCATAAGTTTTGATGATGACAAATGTATTTGAATAGTAGCATTGATATATATAAAGATTAATTATCATATATATGCTACAAGTACTTAAGCATGATTATGTTATTAAATATGTATGTTGCATATATTGAATCATGCTATTAAACTAACCATTGGGTTTGCAAGTAAGATATATTTTATAGGTTGGTTCAAAACAAGAAGAGTGAGCATTGTATTGAAGAACAAGGAAAAGCAATATCATGCTTCACTCAAGGAAAACAACATGCAAGGATGAAGCTCCAAGAAATGAAGAATTAGAAGATTTGAAGTCTTGGAAGCTTGGATGCATCAAGATAGCCTATGTGTTTACATTAGGTATATTTTATATAGGCTAGTATACTTGTGCAACTCAATGATTTAGATTTACATACATTGGCTCAATTATTTTGAACAAAAAATAGTGAGATATGAAATTTTACAAAAGTTAGTTTTTGACCTTTGGTCACTCTTTATATCATATCTTATAAACGAAAAATCATTTTTTCAAGTATCTTAATCTCATTTGATAGTAGACTCAAAGATCTTTCCAAAGGTATATCATTTATTGAAAACGCAGTCCAAATGAGAAATATATGACTATTTAAAATATAGTTTGAAAAACTGAAAATTGATTATTTTGTTCTGACCTATAGTCAGTATTTTGATTATATCTTTTAAAAGAAAAATAATTTTTGAGTAAAACTTGGCTCATTTGAAACTAGACTCCAAGAGCTTTCCAACGGTATATTATTTGTTTAAAACGGAGTTCAAATGAGGGAGTTATGAATTTTTAAAAAAAGCTCAAAATCTGGACTGCACTATAAGTGCTGTAACGGCTATATAACGGCTAGTTTTGTAAAATCTTATATATATGACCTTAGATACACGATTTTGAGCAAGAACAAAGTCTTACAATATGATATTAACTTCTTCTATCATCTTTGAGAGAAAGGAAAGCATTTTGAGCCAAATCTTGCATATTCTCTATCATTAGAGTTATTAGAGCTTCATTTGTTTTCTTCTACTCTTTAGAGAGAGTTTCTTTGTATTGTTGATTTTGATCAACACATATATTATTCTGAGTTGAGGTTCGCAAGTACCGGTGTTGTAAGAACTTGCTTTGGGTTGAGGAGGAGCCCGGATTCATAAATTCTCCATTGTGGTTTCGCAAATACCCGGATCGAATTTGCGTGGTTGTAGTGGTTTGCAAGTACCCGGATTAAACTTGCAATTATAGTGGAAATACTCAAGTGGTCTCTTGAGGACTGGATGTAGGCTTGGATTAGCCGAACCAGTATAAATCTCTGAGTTTGCTTTCTCTATCCCTTACTCTTTAATTTGTGCATATTGATATCTATTCTTTAATTCCTTGATCTTTATAATTATTTATCTTGACAGCACATTGATTTTCTGTATTGTATTTATTATCCTAAACATTGTACTTTTACAGAAAATCATTTTAACTTCCAATTAATTCTTGTGAAAAATTTATAAAACCCAATTCACCCCCCCTCTTGGGTTCCAACCATTACTTTCAGTGGGCACAGGCTGAGTCGGTTCGTGTTAAGGGTAAATCTCAACCCAAACTGACCTCACACTAATGGGTTGGGTTTGGTCGGATTAAGATTTTTTGGAAGTTGAACCCAAACCAACCCAACCCGATAGTGGCGGGTTGGTTTAGGTTAAGTTGTTAGGTTGGTTTTTTTTTTCCTTTTTCCTTTGTCTCTTCTTCCTCTCTTCTACTACAGTCCTTCTTAATTCACCATAGAACCAGAGCATATGTGAGATCATATTAGGGAAAAAGGAGAGCTGTGGTTCTGATTCTATGAACGGATTGAAAGTAAAGAGTTATAGAATAGAGGATCGAGCATCAGCGAAATAAAGCCAAGAAACGCAATCTACTTGTGCTTGGAATCAGAAAATTCGCAGAAAAGGATGTAAAGGTGATCCTTGATAATGTTATGTATGTATATATATATGACAATTAAAATGCTAAATTAGAGAGGGAGTTACGGTCTAATGAACAATGATGGCGACAAGTGATGGCTTGGGTTCTCAGTAGTGAATGACAGTGGTTCAACCATGGGTGTTGTTTGTGAGGTCGACGGTGGCATGAATGGTGGCTGGTGGTTGAGAACAAGGTTTTGCGATGTCGATGGCGATTAAAAGTGATGTTTGACAGCGAGGGACAGGGGCGTGCAATTTTGGGTGTTGTAGTTGTGGCATTAAGAAGATTAGGTGTGTGAGAACGAGAATGGTGTCGTGAGAAAAAGAGGGAATGTGTGTGTGAAGGTGATTTTGAAGGTTGAGAGCAGCAGTGGATATGGTGATTTTGCGAAGAGTAGTGAAGAGGTTGAATGGCTATGGAGATTGGGTGCTGTGAGCAGGGGACAGTGGTGAATGGGAATGGATTTGGAAAGTGAGAGGAAGGAGAATCCTAGTTCGCTGAAGTATAAAAAAAATTTTAAAAAAATGATTACCATCAAGTTTGCAGGTTAGGTTAGATTTAAAATTTTCAACCTGCAACCTGACTTGCCAATAGTTGGGTTGGAGATTTTCAACTCAACCCAAACCATATCAATCTAACTATACGGGTTGGGTCGGATTAGGTGGGTTGGCGGGTCCCTTGCCCACCCCTGGCCTTCCCCCTCCCCTTTTCTTCTTTCCTCTTCTTCTTCCTTCCCTCACTGCAGCTATTCACATCTCCAGCCAGCCATTTTTTCTCCTCTACTTCTCCTTCCTTCCATTTTTCTGTCCTTTAATCTCTTCTTCAAACTTCTTTGTTTTCTTATGGTCCCTCAAGTATCTTCATTATTATTTTGTAATTCCCCATTACTCCTTTCCTTGTTTTATTTTGTGGTAAGTTTATTTTTTATTTTAGTATTATTATTTTCTTGAAAAAAATATTATTGTTTTTTACTTAATTTGTTTATATCTTTTTTTGTTGTATTAGGAAAAAGTACATTGCAATTTCAAATCTCCTAAGTTATCTATATTCATAATTATTGAGGCATGTAATTTATTTCATCCTTTCTCTACTGGTTATTAATTTTAGATAATTTTTTTAGAATATGTAGGTCTATTTTTTTATTACTAAAATAATTAGAAAAAATTTTAGAAGTGTTTCATTTAATTAATTTTGGATTTTAATTTTTTTATTGTAGTTATTAATTTTAAAACAATTATTCTTGTAATAATTAATTTAGTTGATTTGTAGTTGTTTTTTTAATTAATTTTGGGTTTTGGGATCTTATTTTTTATTATTAATATAATTAGATAAAATTTTAGATATTTTTACTTTAGAAAATTTGTAATTTTAGTTTTCTTTATTTTTACTCTTTACATGGTTGCTTAAATTTTAATAATGTTCTTTACATATGAAAATTGAATGTGTTATTAATTTTAAATATTTGTTTTTAGAAAAATTAGTTGTTTAAAATATTTAGGTGTCATTATTTCTTTCACAATGAGGACACTTTTAAATTTTAAATAATTATTCTAGTAGTAATCAATTCAGGTGATTTTTAGTTTTAGTTTTTTTTTAGTTTAGGGTTTATGGATTTGCAATATTTTTTTGTTAACTTGTTACATATAGTAAATTATTTTCATATAAATTAAGTATTGTAAATAATTATTTTGGAATAGGAAATTTGTAATCTACATGTTAGGTTGTTTGAAATGGCAATTTTTTTTTACTCTCAATTTTAGTTTATTGCAATTAATTTTTGTTAATTTTAATAAAGAAAATTAATATTTATATCTTATTGTTATGATTCTTAAATTATAGTAATTAAAGTGACACAAAACATTAGAAACTTTGTGCCAAACCTCGACCATGAGAATCCATCAATCTTGTGCTTACAAGACAAACACATTTCAGAAGCTGCGCGGGTGGGAGAAGTAACTGTGCATAAAATTAATTTGTTCATATAATTTCTAATGCTATAATATTACTCACCTGATTAACATTATGATGATAGGCTAACTGCATATTCACCAAAGTGTGACGGTGTTATGTCTGTGCACAGAGCTTTTACCCGCACCTGGCTCTTATTCCTTATCTCCAGCAGGCTAGATTTTACAGAGCCTTACGTATGGGGAATTTTGAAGTAGACTACACATTGCTCTCTACATTGGTAGAGCGCTAGAGACCTGAGACCCACACTTTCAATCTGTCTGTTGGTGAATGCACGATTACCTTATAGGATATGGCCATCTAGACCAGCCTACTAGTTGATGGTTTGCCCGTAGTTGGGAAAACCAATCATGATTGGATCCGGCAGTGTCAGGAGCTGCTCGGAGTCACTTCTCCTAAGGACGTCATAAAAGAAGGATGTATATTCCTCAATTATCTAGGAACTCAATTTTGTCAGATTCCCCAAATGCCATAGAGCAGCAGCATGCTCATGTTGAATTCATGGTCTGTCTGTGTCATCATTATCTGTGGACTGACTTTGCGGACTTGCGAACGAATATGGAATTGACACATGATAATGAGTAGAGGGTATGACATCGTCATTCCGTGTGGCTTGCTCATTTAAATTTGGAATTCCATAATTGAATTAGACTTCTGTTTCACTTTCTGCATAAATTTCCATGGTTGTCAACATCCCCACCAACTGTAAGTGACAATCAATCATCACTCCTACATCATCATCGTCATTTAGCTGGAACTCCTTGAATATAAGTGGCATCATTTGTTTAGGATATCTATATACTAACCACGATATCTTCTTATGTTGTCCTAGCCTCAACTTCTAGTAGATTAATTGTCTTAAAACATCTAGAGAAATATTGCGTGTAATTTTTATCACCACTGTAATACCCAAAAAACAAAAATAAAATATAAATACATGTTTGTGAACTGTTGTTACTATTTTAGTATATGGTACTGTTTACCTGTATAATACTATTTATGTATGCGATACTGTTCACTTATATAATCGAAATGTCAAGTACTAGATGTGGTTTGATCAAAAGAGAAAACTAAAAAGAAGTTTGTAGGAGAAAATGGCGTTTTATGTGTGAAAATACCCTCAAGGACTAAGTGAAAGGACTGAATTGAAAAGAAACTTAAGGTTTAAGGTGAAATGATAGTTTTTCCTTTAAGTTTCTAATAGTAATTGGTCTTTTTCTCGTTTTGTACAGTAAGTTAAATTATTAAAGTGTACAGTAAATTGAATTATTAGAAATGTCATTTTTATTAATAGTAAATTGAATATTTTATTAGTGCATAGTATCAAATAGTACCATTAACTTTTTTTATAAATAAGCCCTTCCATTTCACTTCTAAACTCATACCTTCAACTTCTCTTCTTCTCTCCTTAAGTTTTTTTTGCTCCGATTCTAGACCTATGAGATTTTGGGCATTTCCTTTTCAGCTTAGGTAATGATACTATACTCTTTCTATGTCTTTCAAATTTTGTAAGTTATTTTCTTAAGTATGCTATGTGGTTGCGGCTTTGGCTGATCTTTCACATTAGAAAAACTGTCCTTAGCTGCCTACATATAATTTGATTCTCTGATTACCAAAAATAGAATGTAAACTGTGAAGAATACATGTCTAGGAAAGTTCTGGCTAAGAAAAGACCTGATTTTTAAGTGTGTCTATTGCAACCCTCCACTCTTTTCTAAGAACTTACCTGGTGTACTCTTTTACAGATTGTATTCTCTATTTCTTGTATAAATAGTATCCGTACATATGAATAATAACTATATGTATAAATAGTATTCGTATATATGAATAGTAACCATATGTATGAATAATATCTATACAAAAATAATCCAAACTTGTTTTCTCGAATCTTTTATGAAAATTTCCGTAGCGGAACACTAAAATTCACTTGTGTACTCTTGTCCGTAACGACTTTGAGAAGTGATACTCGTATGGAATCCAGGTGAGTGGAACAACCCTGTTTTAATAGGGTTTTAGCATTACTGGTGATAAAAAAATATGTCTAGGACACTTCCAAGATTCATAGGGGTAAACTGGATTTAGAGTGACAAATCTAGGGAGATAATTAATCTAGAAGTATGGATAAGACGAAACAAGTATTTCATGATGATATGAAGTTTGAATCTTTTCAAAAATAGTTTTAATTGTTATCTTGATTTGTGGTAGATAAACCTATAACATAGTTATATACTATACTTGTTATATGAATGAATGTTATACTGTACTTCTGATTATGATAAAAAATACTGTATTATTGATTGTAATTGAGTGGGAGAATATCCCCTCTCACGGCAAGGCGAAAAATCTGGTTTAAAGGGTGTCTTGACCAATGAGTGTGAAGACAACGATTCCCTCAATAGGGATATAGCCCTAGTCGGTAACAGATCCGTGAGGCGTTCTAGCTAAGAGGATAAGGTTGTGCGTCATGGCAGAAATATACAAATTTGGTGAGCCAGTCCATGTATGCTCACCAGGATATATTGTCATTTATGAGTACTAGTAACGTTTGTTGAATTGGATGAATTTTTATCTTTTAGTATGTAACTTTTAACTATGTCTATTAATTGAGTTTGAGTCTTTAGGTATACTTCATGACTAGTGATGTGTCACGTCCCAAAATTTGAGCACGTGACCGGCACGGAAAGTGAATTTCATTTCACCTCCGTAAGCCTATCTTTCTCTTAAAAATCATACAATTCTTTTTCATGCAACCAAAACGAGTTCTCTATACATACTACAATTACTCACATTACATCACTGAATGAACCTACCCGATTACAGAGATTTCTAGATTTATATAACTTAGAATAAAACTTAACTATTATACATTTATCCTGAACAAATGAAAAGGTAATTATGGACTAAGGATCCATAATTCCTTGTTCCGATATTTACCTTCAGCTGTCAACTCTGAAAAAAAAATATTAATAAGAGGGGTATGAGCAAACCACGTGCCCAATGAGTAGATAACACAATACTATGACAAAATAAAAATCATGCATCATAATGATAATATGCAGCAATCATACGTAGATCGATCATCATATGATATAATATTATTCATAATACTTCACAACAATATCCAAGTGAATCAAATGCATTTCAACAAAATTCAAAATTCACAACAGCAATCGATGAAATCAATTTCACACACAATTCCCGTACCAACCGGATCGTCCAGAATACCTCTGGATCGTTGCCCGCGGCCCCCGCCGCATCCACCCTTATCGCTCCATTTATATTCTCCACCCTTATAGCTTCACATAGATTTCTCCATGGGGTGCACCACCATGCCTTTCCTTTCCAGTCAAACACAATCACAATCACATATAAAAACATCATCAATCATAATCTTGAGCCACATACACAACTCAGTCATTTACAATTCAAGCCACAACATAATCAATGTGGTTCCAGCAACATAGCATGTATATAACATAACCCATAATATAGAACAATTATTCAACAATAACATACTTCAACTATCCGCATATGATTGAACTCAACAATCAGAGTATGATACATTTCAACTCAGTTCACATGCCATTCACAATCCATCATATAACCTCAATTCATGAGAAAATAAGAAAATATAATTATATACATCACCTGGCACGTTCCACAATTGTTTATGTCTCATCATTCCACATCATTCTCTTCAAACTTGGATATTCAACATATTTTCACTATGATGCAAAAAGTCAATAACAAAGATATTTAATCATAGCAAGTATTAACCCACTCACCTGGATTTCATGCTCTCAGCACTCCCACCTTGCACTTGACCATTCCTATTGTAACTAGATAAAAACCATCAGGGTTACGAAATAGAGAAATTTCCTACCACTACTCTCGACCTTCATCCACTTCTCAAATCATAACTCCTAACTGGTAATGAATATCCAGATGAAACTTATACCATTGGAAACTAGACTCAAAAAGCTTTTCATTTATATTAAAAAAAAAACTGATGCTACAGTAACGGTCAACGGTCAACGAAGCTACAGTAACGTTGACCGAGTCAACGCTACAGTAACGAGAAAATCTGGAAAAATTTTCTCGGTGAACAGTAATTCTAGGGAAAATTTTCGATGTTCTTCGTGTTTTTCATCCAAAAATCCAAAAATCATATCTAAAAGAACATTTCTTTTGATTTCTTCCATGGGTTTTCATCCTTAATGTCTAAGGAGTGTTTTAACACCAAAACCCCCAATTTCTACCAACAATCCAAGCTCAAATCTCAAATTTTCATCAAGAACACTAACTTTTTCAAATATCCAAATTCTACGAATTTCTCCTAGTTTTCTCCAAATTTCTTGTTCTAATAACATCATAAACCACCTAGGAATGTTTTAGATTAACATCCACACTTAAATTCATCCATTAAAATATTCTACAAAAATTTTGCAAAAATAATAACCAAGGATTTGATCTTGTAATAAGAGGAAGAAGAAGAAGAACATCAACTTACCAATCATCCTAACTTTCATAGCTTCATTCCCAAAGCAAAAATTGCATAAATGATTGATGAAGAAATTCCTTTGCAAGCATAATCGAGAGAGAGAGAAAGTGAAGCTACGGGAGGGAGAATGAGAAAAAGAAAAGAATAAGGAGAAGTGTATACACGTGGGCCCCACCAATTTCTTTTTCGATAAAATCGCTCATAGCCACCTTAGCTTATAAGATTTGTTCACTTTAATCCCTCTCGATGTCTCAAACTCCACTTTAACCTCGAATCTATCATCTTTTCGGTACCGGACTCATAATTCATTCCCATAAGCTCTATTTTTCTTCTCGGGTTCCTACTTGGTCATTTCTCAAAAGTCCTCTATACTTTCTTTTCTTTTCACTTTAGTCCTTGAGAATTTGTAAAAATTTCCTAAATTAAAAATAAAAATTTCTATTCCCACATTTTATTCACTAATTCAAAAAGAAAATTTTTCACGTAATTAAATTTTTCACTAAACTTCAAAATAGGCTTTAAATATTCATATAAATTCTTGGGATATTACATGATGTATTTGAATTTTATTAATGCGAGGCTGATTCGCTCACTGAGTTTTAAAGCTCACACTTTCTGTGAAATCTTTTTGTTCAGAACAGGTTGCCAGTGAAGAATATCCGCTATAAGAGTAGATCACTTTGGACCTTCTCGCTGTCGGGTAAGCCCCTCTTTTATTGTAGATTATGTTGCTTTGTAACCGTCTAGGACATCTAGGTCAAGGGTTTGGCATTTGACTTATATTTCAGTATAATAATGTATTTTATATTGAGGATCTATTATTATATGCAAGTCATCTCTATGATTTTCAAATAAGAAAATTTGATATATTTTATTCATATTTATTAAGGAATGATTATTTTGATAACATATAGATAATAACTAAATAATTTAACCCATGAGTAGAATTTATCGAAAGGCTTACAATGATGAGATATTTATCATTATGTCGGTCATTGTCACGTCCCAAAATCTGAGCACGTGACCGGCACGGAAAGTGAATTTCATTTCACCTCCGTAAGCTTATCTTTCTCTTAAGCATCATACCATTCTTTTTCATACAATCAAACTGAGTTCTCTATACACACTACAGTCATTCACATTACATCACTGAATGAAACTACCCGATTACAGAGATTTCTAGATTTATACAACTTAGAATAAGACTTAACTATTATACCTTTATCCTGAACAAATGAAAATATTATCATGGGCTAAGGATCCATAATTCCTTGTACAAATATTTACCTTCAGCTGTCAACTCTGAAAAAAAATGTTAATAAGAGGGGTATGAGCAAACCACGTGCCTAGTGAGCATACAACACAACACTATGACAAAAAAATATCATGCA
Source organism: Biancaea sappan (assembly GCA_037074585.1). Taxonomy (NCBI): domain Eukaryota; kingdom Viridiplantae; phylum Streptophyta; class Magnoliopsida; order Fabales; family Fabaceae; genus Biancaea; species Biancaea sappan. The sequence continues at coordinate 9,969,920 of CM073493.1, read as the reverse complement.
TCATAATGATAATATGCAGCAATCATACGTAATCGATCATAATATAATATAATATAATTCATAATACTTCACAACAATATCCAAGTAAATCAAATACATTTCAACATAATTCAAATAATTCACAACAGCAAACAGTGAAATCAATTTCACACATTTTCCGTACCAACCGGGTAGTCCAGGGTACCTTTGGATCGTTAACCGCGGCCTCCACCATATCCACCCTTATCGCTCCATGTATATTCTCCACCCTTATAGCTTCACGTAGATTTCTCCATGGGGTGCACCACCATGCCTTTCCTTTCTAGTCAAACACAATCACAATCACATCTAAGACCATCCTCAATCATAATCATGAGCCACATACACAACTCAGTCATTTACAATTCAAGTCACAACATAACCCATAATATAGATCAATTATTCAACATTAACATACTTCAACTATCCGCATATGGATGAACTCAATAATCAGAGTATGACACATTTGAACTCAGTTCACATGTCATTCACAATTCATCATATAACCTCCATTCATGAGAAAATAGGAATCACCAGGCAAGTTCCACAATTGTTTATGTCTCATCGTCCCATTCAAGCACAATATAATTTAAACATATAAATATATATATTTGAGTTATCATCCTCTTCAAACTTGGATATATAACATATTTTCACTATGATGCATAAAGTCCATAACAAAGATATTTAATCATAGCAAGTATTAACCCATTCACCTGGATTTCACGCTCTCGCCACTCCCACCTTGCACTTTGACCATTACTATTGTAACCAGATAAAAACCATCAGGGTTACGAAATAGAGAAATTTCCTACCACTATTCCCGACCTTCACTTACTTCTCAAATCATAACTCATAACTGGTAATGAATATCCAGATGAAACTTATACCATTGGAAACTAGACTCAAAGAGCTTTTCAACGATATTTAAAAAAAAATGATGCTACAGTAACGGTCAACGGTCAACGGTCAACGAAGCTACAGTAACGTTGACCGAGTCAATGCTACAGTAGCCGAGAAAATCTGGAAAAATTTTCCTGATGAATAGTAATTTATGGGGAAAATTTTCGGATATTCTTCGTGTTCTTCATCCAAAAATCCTAAAATCACATCTAAAACAACATTTCTTTTGGTTTTTTCCATGGATTTTCATCATTAATGTCTAAGGAGTGTTTTAACACTAAAACCCCCAATTTTTAGCAACAATCCAAGCTCAAATCTCAAATTTTCATCAAGAATACTAACTTTTTTCAAATATCCAAATTCTACGAATTTCTCCTAGTTTTCTCCAAATTTCTTGTTCTGATAACATCATAAACCACCTAGGAATGTTTTAGATTAACATCCACACTTAAATTCATCCATTAAAATATTCTACAAAAATTTTGCAAAATGATAACCAAGGATTTAGTCTTGTAATAAGAGGAAGAAGAAGAAGAACATCAACTTACCAATCATCCTAACTTTCATAGCTTCCTTCCCCATGCAAAAATTGCATAAATGGTTGATGAAGAAATTCGATGCATAATCGAGAGAGAGAAAGTGAGTAAGCTACGGGAGAATGAGAGAAAGAAAAGAATAAGAGAGAAGTGTATATGCGTGGGCTCCACTGATTTCTTTTTCGATAAAATCGCTCATAGTCACCTTAGCTTATAAGATTTGTTCACTTTAATCCCTCTCGATGTCTCAAATACCACTTTAACCTCGAATCCATCATCTTTTCGGTACCGGACTCATAATTCATTCTCATAAGCTTTATTCTTCCTCTCAGGTTCCTATTTGGTCATTTCTCAAAAGTAATCCATATTTTCTTTTTCTTTTCTTTTCACTTTAGTCCTTGAGAATTTGTAAAAATTTCTTAAATTAAAAATTAAAATTTATATTCCCAGATTTTCTTCACTAATTCAAAAAGTACATTTTCCACGTAATTAAATTTTTCACTAAACTTCAAAATAGACTTTAAATATTCATATAAATTCTTGGGATATTATATTCTTCCCCCCTTAATAGAATTCGGTCCTCCGAATTTAAAACTCAAGATTGAAACAAATGCAGATATTTTGTCTATATCTCATTCTCTCTTTTGGAATTTTCACAATCAAGTACAAAATATAACAAGTCCATTTTTTTTTCATTTCTCAAGTTCCTTCAATAAAAGAATCACCTCAACAAAAGAATATTCGAAAACTTAAATTTTATTTCTATTACATAAGCTACAGGCAACAAGCTTAACTTGATTTACAAAATAGATAATTTTAGTACGTGAAGCTTAAATCAAATATCAGATTTAGGTACAAACAAAAGAAAGAAAAAAAATTAAGGACGAGGAGGCTTTTGAAATGCAGAAGGTGCTCCAGGTCTAAAAGAGAAAGGTGCTTCAAACCTTAAGGAGGAAGTTAATCGTTGCAGCCTAGAAAGAGTTTCTGGAGGAAACGTCTGGGAAATTTGGCGAAGTGCATAAGTCACTCCATTCATACAGTCAATAAATCTCGCTTGTTGGTCACGAAAATTTTCAGTTGCAAACATCGAATGTCTATCAACTCTATTCGCCAATTCCCTAAAATGACAATTCAAAAGCTTCTCTTGTTCTGTAAAGAGACGATTTATCAATCTCCCCTGGTCCTCAAAGTGGTGGTTTATCAATCTTTCCAAGTCCTCCATCTTTTGTCTCATAAGCGCAAGATCATTATTAGAAGATGTTGTTGTGCTAACATCCTCTAGCTCTACTACATCCCTTTTTCTTTTCTTAGCCTCTGGTGACTCTTACATGGATCTCTTATGCTTATAATTCTCCAGGATAAGATTTAAATCCAACTCTACCTTGCCAGCCTCAAAGTTTAAATTGAAAGATTTATTGCCGACTATATTTTTCTGAGCTATAAAGGTTATACGGAAGGAGAAGTTTGATGCTAGAAAGCTTATAGGTAATGAACTCTTAGTGTAGTGAGCTGTGTAATGGGGCATCCATTATATATAGACGAAATTTAGGGCTACAAAACCTTTACATCATACTCTAAAGATGGCCTACAGACCTTATTCGTCGCAATGCCAATGGTCTATGATAAGCATGGCAGAAAATAACAAAATATAATCTAATACAAAATATTTCCTCAAAAATTTTGGCTAACTTTTGACTCTTGCTCAAATTATTCAACTAATCACCGCTTCAATTTATGACTTCCTAACTCTGTATTTGTCTTATCCAATAATCCTAAATCGAGATATTACTCCATGAACGGGTAGCTTCATACTAGTCTTATCTAGGTTTCTAATCCGTGGCTTTACCCTAGGCTTACACATTTTCAAACATACATATTAAAATAAAAACTTCTCACATTTACACATCAAGCGTTCCATAAAGTGAGAAAAAATTTTTACCTTTCACTTGCCTCTACGAGCATATATGTATATATGTATAAACATAGAGATACATCATTATCTATATATTTTCATCTATTCAAGTCCTTTTTAAATTTCTGACTTCTCATTCTCTGAATGTATGTGGGATTATTACATATTATTCCTGGCCATAACAAATAGCCTTCACTCACTATGCATGAATAACATACATATCATATGTTTTTAGATACATATAATCACAGTATGATTCAATCAATCTTGTATATTATACTCAACTGAAGGCTTTCAAGAACAACGCAATAAAGCAAAGAAATACATTTTAGTTCATCGTAAAAACATCCAAGACACTCTGTAATGGCTACATTATCAACTTCTTTGAATTTCAGAAAATGCCAACAAGAGAAATAGAAAAACCAAGTATAAATCGGCCACAAATCCACCGAATATTGACTTTCGTGGTTTTGGCATTAATGCGACACGCTGTTGGTGTGCATGCCTACCCTAGACTTCTAGCTTCCAGCTTGCAGAAATCCATAGGTTAAGCGTGTAGGGTGAGGCGAAGAGATGTCTTCTTTGTCTCTAAGTCTTAATTTTTTTCCTCTATAAGAACTGTCCCAGCGTTCTCAGTTACCACACCCCAAAGAGTAATCATCTCTGAGCCTACAACTTCCCAGCATTCCTTTCTTCTCATACTCCTACATAAATTTCTAAATTTTCTAAATTATGGCCACAAGGAAGTACATTGATCTCACAGTGGAGGCCAAGGAAGAAGAGCTCAACTTAAACTTAAATCTGGGCAAAGACAAGGGCAAAAGACCTTTTGAGGGGTCTCAAGAGAAGCAGAAGGAGAAGAAAATGAAGAAGAACGAGGAAGCTGAGGAGATTAGCACGGGCCATATCTCAGAGGACAAAATCGCCTGTCTAGAGCAGGAGGTGAAAAATCTGAAAAAGATGATAGAGGACCTGGAGAAGTTAACTAAACGCAATAATGCGGCAATGACTTCAAGAATAGACAGGTTCTTCTATTGGTCTACCCAGTGCTTCTGCAATCAACAACAAAGAAGTGTTGATTGAATGAATAGGATTTACACTATCTTCCGCGACATTGCTCTGTCTCTCGCTCCAATGAATGGTCGAGGAGTGATGATATAATACAACCATCCTAATCCGAGACCACCTCGCCTTTAGATTACTCATGCATGAGTAATTTTCTTTTTTTTTTTCTTGCAATGTAATCCTTCCGCTTTTAATGCCAGTTGTTTCTTTTATGGGATGGTACTCAAAAAAATAGTAATAATAAAATTAAGAAAGATAAAGGAAATCAGTCACACAAAATCAATCATGAATTTAACATATAAAGCCCCATACATACAATTTGATCTGACAGCAACAGAATCAAAACAAATAATAACCTTTCCTTTACCGAGTTCAAAAGTATAGCCATATCTGTCTAAAACTAAAACTAAAAACATAATTCATAAGAAAAGACAAGTCTCGGAGGAAAAGGAAATGAAAACATCCTACAGGACCTTCAGTGGAGCCGTCTCTCTATAGTTATGCGTTGGTTCACCACAATAGAGGAGATCCCACTAAGGTTACCTTACTCTGTAATCGGTAGGAGACATAATCCCAAAGTTCTGATACCAACTTGTCACGTCCCAAAATCTGAGCACGTGACCGGCACGGAAAGTGAATTTCATTTCACCTCTGTAAGCCTATCTTTCTCTTAAGTATCATACCATTCTTTTTCATGCAACCAAACCGAGTTCTCTATACACACTACAGTCATTCACATTACATCACTGAATGAACTTACCCGATTACAGAGATTTATAGATTTATACAACTTAGAATAAGACTTAACTATTATACCTTTATCCTGAACAAATGAAAAGGTAATCATGGGCTAAGGATCCATAATTCCTTGTACAGATATTTACCTTCAGCTGTCAACTCTGAAAAAAATATTAACAAGAGGGGTATGAGCAAACCACGTGCCCAGTGAGCAGACAACACAATACTATGACAAAAAAATATCATGCATCATAATGATAACATGCAGCAATCATACGTAATCGATCATAATATGATATAATATAATTCATAATACTTCACAACAATATCCAAGTAAATCAAATACATTTCAACATAATTCAAATAATTCGCAACAGCAAACAGTGAAATTAATTTCACACATTTTCCGTACCAACCGGGTCGTCCAGGGTACCTCTGGATCGTTGCCCACGGCCCCCACCGCATCCACCCTTATCGCTCCATGTATATTCTCCACCCTTATAGCTTCACGTAGATTTTTCCATGGGGTGCACCACCATGCCTTTCCTTTCTAGTCAAACACAATCACAAGCACATCTAAGAGCATACTCAATCATAATCATGAGCCACATACACAACTCAGTCATTTACAATTCAAGTCACAATATAACCCATAATATAGATCAATTATTCAACATTAACATACTTCAACTATCCGCATATGGATGAACTCAATAATCAGAGTATGACACATTTGAACTCAGTTCACATGCCATTCACAATCCATCATATAACCTCTATTCATGAGAAAATAGGAATCACCAGGCAAGTTCCACAATTTTTTATGTCTCATCGTCCCATTCAAGCACAATATAATTTAAACATATAAATATATATATTTGAGTTATCATCCTCTTCAAACTTGGATATATAACATATTTTCACTATGATGCATAAAGTCCATAACAAAGATATTTAATCATAGCAAGTATTAACCCATTCACCTGGATTTCACGCTCTCGCCACTCCCACCTTGCACTTTAACCATTCCTATTGTAACCAGATAAAAACCATCAGGGTTACGAAATAAAGAAATTTCCTACCACTATTCCCGACCTTCACTTACTTCTCAAATCATAACTCATAACTGGTAATGAATATCCAGATGAAACTTATACCATTGGAAACTAGACTCAAAGAGCTTTTCAACGATATTAAAAAAAAAACCGATGCCACAGTAACGGTCAACGGTCAACGAAGCTACAGTAACATTGACCGAGTCAATGCTACAGTAGCCGAGAAAATCTGGAAAAATTTTCCCGATGAATAGTAATTTTTGAGGAAAATTTTCGGATGTTCTTCGTGTTTTTCATCCAAAAATCCTAAAATCACATATAAAACAACATTTCTTTTGGTTTCTTCCAAGGGTTTTCATTCTTAATGTCTAAGGAGTGTTTTAACACTAAAACCCCCAATTTTTAGCAACAATCCAAGCTCAAATCTCAAATTTTCATCAAGAACACTAACTTTTTTCAAATATCCAAATTCTACGAATTTCTCCTAGTTTTCTCCAAATTTCTTGTTCTAATAACATCATAAACCACCTAGGAATGTTTTAGATTAACATCCACACTTAAATTCATCCATTAAAATATTCTACAAAAATTTTACAAAATGATAACCAAGGATTTGGTCTTGTAATAAGAGGAAGAAAAAGAAGAACATCAACTTACCAATCATCCTAACTTTCATAGCTTCCTTCCCCATGCAAAAATTGCATAAATGGTTGATGAAGAAATTCGACGCATAACCGAGAGAGAGAAAGTGAGGAAGCTACGGGAGAATGAGAGAAAGAAAAGAATAAGAGAGAAGTGTATACGCGTGGGCCCCATCGATTTCTTTTTCGATAAAATCGCTCATAGCCACCTTAACTTATAAGATTTGTTCACTTTAATCCCTCTCGATGTCTCAAATACCACTTTAACCTCGAATCCATCATCTTTTCGGTACCGGACTAATAATTCATTTTCATAAGCTTTATTCTTCCTCTCAGGTTCCTATTTGGTCATTTCTCAAAAGTAATCCATATTTTCTTTTCTTTTCACTTTAGTCCTTGAGAATTTGTAAAAATTTCCTAAATTAAAAATTAAAATTTCTATTCCAAGATTTTCTTCACTAATTCAAAAAGTATATTTTTCACGTAATTAAATTTTTCACTAAATTTCAAAATAGACTTTAAATATTCATATAAATTCTTGGGATATTACAGTCATGTGCCTAGAAAACGGGTCGTGACAACCACCATATTATTAGCTTCGAATGATACACCATTAGAACTTCCCTCAATATTGTCCCACTCAAGTAAACCCAAACCAGGAATGCCCTACTTCGACTCATCCTTTTTTTTAAAAAAAAAAAGTGATTAGCACGCCAGATCATGAATTCTAAATATTAATGATGATAAATTTTTAAATCAATGTAAATTAATATGTAAATAAAATTAATATCATTAAGAAAATTGTAATAATTAACATAAAAATCATATTAACAAATAAGAAATGATAAATTAAGACAAATGACTATATTATATATAATAAAACTATAAAATTATAAATATATCTAAAATTAGCTTTTTTGAAGTAAATGATTATTTTGTATTAATAAAAAAAATTCACATTCATATATCTATACTAATTAACTTAAAATAAGAAATAATAAGATTAAGAAAATAATTATTTTTGTTAAGTATAGTATATATATAAACAAAAAATAATTATTATTAAGAAAATTGTAATAACTAAACATAAAAATTGTATTACTTATAATTAATATTTAATTAAATTATAAAAACAAAAAATATAATAAACTAAGAAAATAACTAAATCATAACAACAAATTAAAACTACTTAATGTATGTGATTGGAGAAAGTAAAATTACAATAGATAAAAATTATAAAATAAAATTACAACGTATTAAAAAACTTACCTTGGAAAACTATGAAGCAAATGAAGAAAGGAGGGAGTTGGACTTGCAGAGGGAAAGAAGGAATGATAAGAGAGAAAAAATGAGAGTGTAAAATTCTTGGGGCAGACAAGATAGAAAAAGGGCAGATCACGGGGAGGGCTTGTTAAAGCTCCACTCCATATGTCAGATGCACACGGTTGTGTGTCGCCCATGTCAGGAGTGACATCGCTTTTTTTTTTTGACAAAAACGGTTGCAAACAATATCTGACCATAGTAAAAGTAGCCTACATTGAGAAATAATAAAAAAAATAGAGATGTGGGGAGAGTTTAAATTCAGGACCAACACACGGAAGTCAAAAACTTCATTCAAGTTAGCTTCTTCTTTGTGAAAATTGTAATCATTAAAAGAACAAGAAGGAAGGTTTTCAAAATCATTAAAAAAAAAATTTTTTTCCCACACACCCCTTAGCCGTTGGATCAAATTTAATCCAACGGCTGAGGGGAGTGTAGATTGCGCATATGAGCAGAGCCAAATCCCTCATTTTCATACTTTTTATGAAACAGAGGAAGAAAAGGTCAAAATTTCTATTGTTAGATTTTTATTAATCTTAGAATATAGGATCCATGTTTATTTAAATTAAAATAAATTTTTTTACTCTACTCAATTTTAATATATTTAAAATAAATTACTAGTTTTGTCTCTAAATTTTTTTATTCTTTTCAATTTAATCATTGAAAAAATTAAGTGTTTTAATTTAATTTTTAAAAGATTACATCTGTTTCAATTCAATCCTTTTTGTTGCTAAATCACAACAAATCTTCCATCACTAGATTTCAAAATTTTTATTGTTAAAGTTCATTTTAATAAAATAGATATATTAAATTGAAATAAATATAATTTCTTAAGAATTAAATTGAAATACTTAATTTTTTTATGACCAAATTAATAATATACTAAAATAAAAAAAAGGATGAAAACGTGATCTATGTGAAAGAGGGAAAATAATTGGGGAAAAGGATGTTGGGTGGGGATATTTTAGAAAGTAAACTGAGAGGTTCGCTTTTCAACTTATGCTCGTTTGGATAAATAATTTATTTAAATACTTATAGAGGAAAGTTTTATGTAAAAAACTTTTATACCATAAATTTTTTTAAATTAAGTTATTTAGTGTTTGGATATATAATTGAAAAATCGCTTTTAAATTATGATTAGAAAAAGAGGGAAGTGAAAAATTTAGTTTTCATGAAATTTTAAATTATGATTGTGAATATATTTATCTTGTAAAAGTACAAAATAACTTCAGGCTATATGAATTTGAGTTTTCTGATAGGATTTTTCTAAGAAACTTGAAAAATTAACTTCATAAAAATAAATTAAAAATAATTTTTTATAGATTAATAAGTTATTTATTTAAATTTATTCAAATATTATTTTTTACATAAAAAAACGCATACTAATAAAAAAAATTGTTATAAGCTATAAATTATGTATCAAATAGTAAAAGCACATTTGGGGGTCCGGTAGGTTAAACGTGGGTGGGATAAACTAAATTTGATTGAACGGGATTAGAGAAAACTATGTTTGGATAAACGTGATTTATATTTGGAAGATAATTGGGCAAACGTGGTTTGAGGCAGTGAAATTTGACTTGGGGTAGAATATGATGTTTGAATGTTGATTTACAAACGTGATTTCATGATGTAAAATTACCAAAAAGTGCATGAATTTTTTATTTAATTTTTTATGTATCACTATTATTTATTTTAATTTATTTAAAGAAAACTTAATTTTTTTGTTTATTTGTCTAATATTATAAATTAATCACTAATGACTCATTTTTAATTAATAAATTTATTTTTTATTTTGTAATTATTAATTAAAAATTTAATTAATTAGTGATTTCTCACAATAAATTAAAAATCTCTAATTAAATTTCAAAATATTTTTTTTATTAAATTAACTTTACCTCTAACTAAATTAATTTTATCTCTAACTAAATTTCAATATTAAATACGGACATTTTTAGAAATTTGACTCTCTCCCTCCAACTTCTCATATTATTCACTTAGGTCCTTAGTATTAATTTTTCATTTATCTTTTTCATGTTCTAAGACCACATTTAGTTTCATCTAGGTCCATAAAGTCACAAATATATTTTTTCTAAAATTATAGCCACTCCTACAAAACTTTTGATTTTATTCAATTAGGTCCTTAGTAATAGTTTTTCATTTATCTTTTTCATGTTCTAAAACCACAATTAGTTTCATCTAGGCCCATAGGTCACAAATATATTTTGTTCTAAAATTATAGCTACTCCTACAAACTTTTAATTTTATTCAATTAGGTCCTTGGTAAAAGTTTTTCCTTTATCTTTTTCATGTTCTAAGATCACATTTAGTTTCATCTAGGTCCATAGGTCACAAATATATTTTGTTCCAAAATTATAACGACTCCTAAGAACTTTTGATTTTATTCAATTTGGTCCCTACCATGCTACTGCAGAAAATTTTTACTGGTTTTTGTCTTCAGTTTGGTCCTCCAATAAGCCCCTCAAACCTTAGGTTAACTTAGACTAGGTTTGTATAAAAAAAACTACCTATGAAAAGGATGACAGTATAAAATAATACTTAAAACCAAGGCTTGCTCTGTTTTTGATCCCAACTACTCTCTCTCGACTTGGGCTGAGTTTTGTGGCTGAAACTCCACCCTAAGCCCACAAGACAGCTACTTGAATGCCAAAAAACATTGAACTTCCTTACAGTCAGCTATCTCTCCCTCAAGTCTTCTTCTCCATCACGCCTCCGTGTTTTGCTCCAAAAATAAAGCACCACAAACCTCCAAAATATGACAACTCCAATGGATGAGGGACAGGGACAGTATAGGACAAGGAGGAAATGAGATATTTGGACCATTACCAACCATGTTAACGCAACAAGAAAGCTACAAAATGATACTTTGAGGCTACCATGGTTTGAATGCTTAAAATTCGGTTTACTGTTCAACGCGGTTTGTTCCACCAGTGTCCCAAACATCTCATTTTTTCTTCAAACCACATTTGGGCAGTGCAAAGGTGGTTGAAACCACCACCAACGCTGTCCCAAACATGCACTAAGGCTTTGGGAAAGGTCCTTTAAAAACCGCTTTAGGCAATGGCAAGCCATCCATGCACCCATGGGCCTCAGCTAAACTAGGCTTGTCGGCCTATGTTCAACAAAAGCATATGCTCAAAAATGAAGAGTAAAATATTAAAGAAAAGTAAATAAGAATGTTTTAATTTACTCACCTAACTGTTGGCACTTTGTATTCTACTTACATATTAATATATTGCTTTATACAACTGGACGCTGGCATATTGCAATAAACTGGCTTTACTCCTGTATGAAATGGAAACAAGCTGCTATATATAATGGACTTGTTGTGGTACTTGTAAGATGGGGAATTAAAATTGTTTAGAAGTGTAAGAATTATGGATGTTATATTGACGGTGGAGAAACGCATGTGTGAAGAGAGTCTTGTTTAATCCTTATGTGTAAAGGTAAGAACTTAAACTAGCAAGTAATTGATTTGTTGTATTTTAAACGTAATCTCCATGCATATGTGTCTATTGTATTAATTAATATAATAAAATCAATTCGTGAGAGACTTAAATTATTTTAAAGAAAAATAAGATTTTTGTCTCAATCCAGTACCAAGCATATTATGGTTTTGTTGATAACATTCACTTCCTTTTTTAAGTTAATTCTTATTTTATAATATAACCTTTCTAACCCAGTTAGTGTATGTTTAGATTAGGGTTGAATAAATTTGATTTTGAGATTTCTTGTAATAATAGACCCATATAAATCTTTTAGGTGATATGAATTGGAATATATAGATTTAGGTGTCAGCATCGAGTTTCTTTGTAATAATAATAAGAAGAAAAAATGCTGCAATTCTATGTGTTGCCTAAATTCTTCATGTACCACATTTTCTAGTTTCCTTATGTACCACTTCTGTGAAGCTCATGTTGAAACCATAGACCATTCCTTTTTACATTGTCAAATCAGAAGGGTTTTCAGTCAAGTGAGGAGAAGAGTCTCAAGGGCATTGGTTTATTTATTTAGTTTTTTATATATTAAAATATTATCTCTAAATACTAAATAATTGAAATTTTTTTTCAACATATATATTCATTATATACATGTCAATAAAAGATATATATAAAGCAAAAGGTCTAAAAAAATTTGAAACTTTTTTATGAGATCTGATTTGATAAGATACATTTAAAATTATTACATTCTTAATAAAAATATAAAAACACATTTAATAGTTTAAAATATGAATAAATTAAATTCACACCCTTATTTTAATTAGCATTAACTAATGTCTTCAGGGTTTTGATTAAAGAGCATTTGAATGCTTTTGAGAAGTGTATAAAATACCCTTAATTATGATTTGAATTTAAAATAATATTAAATTAAACGGTATGGATCTGATTTTAAAATTTAAAATAACGTTGCAAACATTTTATTATCTTGATTATTTTACTGCAAATATTTTTATATTAAATATTCATTAGATATAATTAAATAAATAAAATTTATTTTTTAAAAAAAAATAAAACAACAGAAATTGAAATTTTAGGATAAAACATCATTTTCATTCTTAAAGTCTAACTCAAGGTTCACTTCCGTCTTAAAAGTTTTTTTTGGTGTCAATTTCATTTCACATTTTCATGTCCTAAAGCCTAAGGATATACAGAAGTTCGGTTCTGTTTGGTTTTAGGCATGAAATAAAATGAACCGAACCAAGTCAATTTATTAATTCTTGGACCTATTCAATTTTCTTTTGGTGGTTTGGTTCGATTTTTTTAGACAGTTTGGTTTGGTTTTTTTTTTTAAAAAAAAATTTCACTTTTATCTATTTTTAAAAAATACACTCCTAGTTTTACCAAATACCAAGTATTCAGTGTTCACTTTTTTAGTTTTCTTAACATAGTCTAATTTTTATTTAGAAGTATTACTCAAGTTAGATAAATTTTCTACGTAATAGAATTTAAAAGCTATAGAAAGAGCATTTGGTTGAAAAATTTATGAAATTTTTTTTATAATTTTGAAGAAGAGCCTACTGCATCTGGAAGTATTGCCCAAGTGCATAGGGCTTCTCTAAAATATCGTTACCCTAGTCAGAAAGTAAAGCCCTTACTGGTTACAGTGAAGGTTAGACATCCTGGCGTGGGAGAATTAGTTAGAAGAGATTTTGCAATTATTAATTTCATAGCAAAAATTTCATCTTTTATCCCAACATTTAATTGGTTAAGAATGGATGAAAGTGTGCGGCAATTTTTTGATATTTTTTAAAGATATATATATATATATATATATAATATAAATATATTTTTAATTTTAAAAACTAATCTAAACCTTATTTGTTCTATTTTGGCTCAGTTTTTTTCTGTTCAGTCCAGTTGGTTTGGATTGATTTTGTACATCCCTATAAAGCCCATATTTGACCATATGATCCGTGGGCTTAAACAGGCCAATTTGCATGTCACTCTTTTTTTTTTTGGAATATTTAACTAATCAAATATTAAACATTTTAATAAACAAATTAATAATTTTTATTAAAAATAATTTGTACTTATAAAATATTACTTCTTTTTTAAATTTTAAATTATCAATATATTCTATATTATATGTAAATTTACATAAAATTGATCATCCACGTAGCTTTTATGACTGTGATAAACCGAAATTCCTGTTATTTCTAATATTCCTATAACGATCATATTTCTAATATTTGTGTTATATATTCATTTAAAAACTAAGAAAATTATTTATAAATTTGCAATATTTATTAAATGTGATATTATAAAATATAAGATGTGAAAAGTGAGAAGTTTTATATAAAATAAATCATTTTTTTCAAAAAGTAGGCAGATTCAATAGTTCGATTCATTTTTAAACAAAACTAGAACGAAAAAGTTAAGCCCATTCATAAAACAAACAACCTGGTGGGCTCTGGGGCCAATATATTACTAATTATATAGATAAGAGGCCCGAAAATTACATCGAGCACTACTTATTATAGTACCACTATATTGGGCACCCAACAAATGGCTTTAAATCTTTAATACATGAACTTCTACTTCATATTATGATGTCCTCTTATCTCCTACAATGAAAGCAAAATATCAATCAACAATGAAAATTATAGGGATGACGGGATGACGTGTACAATGAAGAAGTTTGTCCACGTTCTCCGTCAATAATTTAGATGAATTAAGTTTAGGGACAAAAATTAACATTAATTAGAATGATGAAATTAGCACCAACAACTTTTTTAGAAATTTTTAAAATTTTAAAAAGTATTGTTCAACGCGGGAAAAGTCTGTTATATTGAAAAATAAAGTTAAACATCAACAAAGGCTATACAAAGTACAAACACACTATTATAACTTATGTTTTCGATGTTTTTAATTGAAAAACAAAAACTGTATCAGTAACGTTAGATATATCAAAATTAAAATGTTTTAGAATTACTTATTGATTTAATCCAAAAAAAAGTTATAGTTGTCTCAATTTAACTTTTAAAAGATCAAAGTCTTAATTTAGTCATTGAAAATTATATCTGTCTCAATTTTTTTTGTCGCTAAAGTTCAATTTTTTTTGTTGACAGAAATTATTTTGATAAATAAAGAAATTAAATTAAGACAAACATTTCCTTTCAAAGACTATATAAAAACATATGATCTTTTAAAAATTAATTTGGGAGAAATATAATCTAATTAACAAGAGGTCAGTAATTTACTCAAATATCATATGATACACCCAGTCTAACTCATGTAATTCATCCAAACTTGACCCATTTAAACTAGAATGCAATTTAACAAATAAATCAATTGATTTGGAATGATATTATTCTCAACCAAAGCCTAATTAATTAGGTTAACCACATGATCAAATCCAATCATGGAAGGGTTTTACTACAAAAATGTTCCAGTTTTTACGCCTCAAGTTTTGATTGATCTGTTTTCTTAAATATATATATATATATATATATCGCATGCAATGGCAATACAAATCTCAAAATTAATTTAACGAGAACTCAAGTTTTTAAACACTTAGAGAATTCAAACTCTCCAGAACAAAATTTATAATTGAATTCACCATACCCCACACTCATAAGGATAGCAACGAATTCGGATATTTCAATTATTGAATTCACAATACCCCACGCACTCATAAATGATAGCAACGATTTCGGATATTTCAATTATAGAATTCACAATACCCCAGGCACTCATAAATGATAGCAAAGAATTCGGATATTTCAATTTTGAATTCGCCGTACTCCACAATCATATGGATATTAGATATTAGATAAGATACGAACAGAAAAAGAAAAAGGAAAAAATTATATGATAGATATTGGACGAATTATGATATTATCATAAGATACTTTATATAAGTCCAAAATGAATGAGTGAATATATAGTATCTAATATTTGTCCCATAATTATTTATATAGTATATAAATATATATTATAAGGTACTACTACTGAATATTTCAAACAAATTTAAATTCCGATATTGCAAAAATGATCCGTACCTGCCGTTGGAATTCCTACAGCTAGCTACTCATGACCCACAAGGACAGTAAAGGTCATTTATAGAATAATAGTAGCCTGAGAAGAAGATAACTCACGTGTTAAGCCCTGGTTTTCTATTTTTACATATCAAGTCTTCAAGGACAAAGTTACGGAGAGAACGACTTTTATAGTCAAAAAAAATATTTTTTTTATCTGGACTGAGCCCCACAAAAATTTAACTTTACAGAGATAACATCTGAAAAGGTCGGCTTCCCATAGCCAAACTCTTCGTTAAATCCACAAACTGGCAGCCTTTCGAGTTTAGAATGATGAAGATGAGGAGTCATGGGCATCCCATATTGGATCTTATTAATTCTAACAAGTTGTTGCTTGTCGCTATTGTTAGAACGTTATGGAATGGGACACACAATTACAATTGAAGTAGAAGTGAAAAAAAAAATTGAAAATGATGAACACTAAATTTATGTGTAAAACTCCTAAAGAAATTAGGAGAAAAACCTTAGGCAAATTGTAGAAGGATTTCATTAATATAAAAGGATTAAATAATTTTTCTCTAAAATAAGGAGAGAACAATTGACAATACTCTCTCTTATAATAGGAAAAAACACACTCTCTCTCTAATAAAAGGAAAGACAATTTTAGGAGAAATCTCACTTTTTTCTCTCTCTAAAAAGCTCTCTCTCTCTTTTGCACCCAAAATGAAACTTTGTCTTCAAGACTTGGGATGATACAAATGAAGCCAAGAGACATGTATTTATAGGGGAAAGGAGGTGAAGAAGCAGAATTTAAATTGTCCACCATCTTTGACTATTCAAAGAAGTAGAATTCAAATTCTCTATCACTTTTGACTAAGGAAGCAAAATCCAAATTCTCCACCATATTTGACCAAAAGAAGCAGAATTCAAATTCTCTTCCACTTTTGACTAAGGAAGTAGAATTCAAATTCTCCACCATCTTTGACTATTCAAAGACTTAATATAGAAGCAAAATTGCTTCTTATCTTTTTGGTCAACAAAAGTGACTTTACCATCACATATCTCCCACTTAAAGTCACTTTTGTAATCCTTCTATCCTTTCTACACTTGTCATCTTCATGTTGCTTACATTTCTGCTAGGCCAATAGAGGATCGACACCAAGTAAATTTGTCATTGTTGATTGGCTTTGTCAACATATCAGCTAGGTTGTCTTTAGTATGGATTTTTTGTATATCCACACTTCCTTCTTCCACCTTCTCACGAACAAAATGAAATTGAACTCGTATGTGCTTTGTCTTCGAATGAAATGCTGGATTCTTTGCTAGATGCAAAGCGCTCTGACTATCACAAAATAGAGTAATCTTCTCTTGTTTGTGTCCAAGCTCCTCCAGTAACATTTAAAACAATATTGCCTCTTTGCTGGCTTGTGTAGCTGCGACATATTCTGCCTCTGTCGTAGAAGTAGCCACGATAGATTGCAATTTTGAAACCCAGCTTACTACTCCTCCAGCAAGAGAAAACACATAACCTGAGGTGGATTTACTCTTATCAAGATCACCTGCATAATCTGAATCAACATAGCCTCTAACAATAAAGTCTGATCCTCCATAACATAATGCAACATTTGAGGTACCCTTTACATATCTTAGGATCCTCTTCACAGTACTCCAATGCTCTTTACCAGGATTCGCCATGTATCGACTAACCACTCTCACTGCTTGTGCAATGTCTGGTCTTGTACAAACCATAGTGAACATTAAGCTACTAACTGCTGATGCGTACGGTACTCAAGACATTTCTATCCTCTCTGCTTCATTGCTAGGGCTCATACTTGAGGATAACTTGAAATTAATAGGAAGAGGGGTAGAAATTGGCTTACAATCTTGCATATTGAAGCGTCGCAAGATTTTCTTTAAATAATTTTTCTGAGAAAGCCATATCTTCCTATTATCTCTGTCTCGGTATATTTGCATCCCTAGAATCTTGTTTTCCGGTCCCAAGTCCTTCATTTCAAATTCCCTAGCTAACTATGCCTTTAAATCTATAATACGATCTTTGTTGGGGCATGCTGCCAACATGTCGTCAACATACAACAACAAAATAATAAAATTATCATCACCAAATCTCTTGTAGTAAACACAAGGATCTGAACTATGTCTGTTGTATCCAAGGCTCATGATGAAGGAATCAAATCTCTTATACCAACATCTCAGCGCCTGTTTAAGACCGTATAGAGATTTGTTTAACTTGCAAACCAAGTGCTCTTTACCTTTTTCTTCAAAACCTTCTGGTATGAGCATATAAATCTCTTCTTCAAGTTCTCCATGAAGAAATGCAGTTTTAACATCTAACTGCTCTAAGTACAAGTCAAATGTAGCACACATCACCAAGACTACTCGAATTATTGTAGTCTCTGGTTTCTCTTTTGAAGTGCTATCATTTTCTTTCCCTTGTACTTTCTCTTCTGTAAATATCACATCTCTGCTAATTATCACCTTGCGGGCAGTGGGATCCCACAGGCGATACCCCTTAACTCCATCAGCATACCCTAAGAAAATATATTTTTTGAATTTTGGATCCAGCTTTGATATTTCTTGGGCATTGTACATAACGTAAACGGGATTTCCATTATAAACGTAATGTGCATGCATGTGTGTTCATTGTACTGATTAATATAACAAAATCAATTGTGAAAGACTTGAATTACATTAAAGAACAATGAGATTTTTGTGTCTCAACTCAATGTCAAACATATTATGTTTTTATCAATAACATTCACTTTCTTCCTTTCTTAAGTTTATTCTTATTTTATAATATAATATTTTATAAACCAATTAGTATATGTTTAAAATGGAGTTGAATAAATTTGATTTTAGTTGAAAAGTGAATTTGTATTACCGTAATTTATATTTAAAAACTCTGAAACGTGATTTTAAACAATGCTAATGTAAAAGCGAACAAAATTCACTTTAGCACAAATAGGATTTTAAGTGCTACAAAATTACGTTTTTGCCACTTTTTTTTTTAAGAATACTCCCTAAATTATAATTTTTAATATTGCTTATTGTTTCTTTATTTCTTCAAATTTTTTTTGGTTGAAGTATAACGCTACAGTGCACTAACTGAGAATGAGAATGAGGATATTATGTGAATTAAGTTGACAGGGTCAAATATATTTATGCATCTCCATAAATTTAATTTTTAATATTGCTTTCTGTTTATCTCTATTTCTCTATAAATATATTTTTATAAATACTAAAACTAAATTGATGGCAAAAAACATTGGAGAGTAGATTAGTAATAAAGGGATCTTTCAGAGGCCAATACTTAGCTCGCAGATCGGCATTAGTAAACTTACCTCCTCCTTAAACATTAACAATTTCAATTAATTATAAAATTCATTTTTTTGATACAAATTATAAAATTTATTTCGGAAATACGTAAAACAGTTTATTGTTAGGATTAAAAATTGTTTGAGATAGTTGTATATTTTTATATATTTCAATTCTTTTATAAAAAGAATGTAATTTTTGTTTGTAAAAAATTATTTCCTACTCATCACTTTTATTATTACTGAATTTAATAATTTTATTGTTAAACTATTAAAATTAACATATAAATATTTGGTTTTACATTTAATATTATTTCAATAAATAAATTTAAATATTCGTTATTGTTCATTCAATTTTATTTTTTTCATTAAATTAAAGCATAAAATGGAATAACCATATATGTTTACTTTTTAAAGTCTCTTTTTTTTTGTCAAAAGGAAAGTGTTTCTATTTTTTTAATTTTTTTTTTGAGATAAATCTTGGATCCTTTTGATGTATAAAGTTATGAAAAAAAAAAGAAAAAAGACAAACAATGCCATCAATAGATATGACTTGCTGTTTGATGATATGGCGATAATGGGGGACACCATGAATCTGTCTAAAGTCATATAGCTATTTTGTTGACCCCATGAATTCACTTTAACTTTTTTAATGGCTGGGCGAGATCAATAATTTAATCTTAATTTTATGAGTATTCATGGAACTCGGTCATTTTCAACATCTCTAGTTACTTATATCAGAGCACTTGATTGGATGAGCAAGTGTTCATCTAAATTCAAATCATTCAAAAAGAATAGGAATGGTGAAAGCTTAAGCATTCTTACTTCGTAAATAATCAGTAAAATTGGATGACAAATTACGTACCCAAACTCTAACTTTCATTTATTCTTTTATTTTTTATTTAGATAGTTGATTAAAAAAATGTGACTTTGTGATATATACTCTATATATATTATAGTCTCTATATATATTATAGTTCTCTCTCTCTCTCTCTCTCTCTCTCTCTCTCTCTCTCTCTATATATATATATATATATATATTATAACTCTTTGCTTACTGCATCAATTTGAAGAGGAGTTCGTTCAGGAAGAGGATTATTGCGAAGAAATAGGAAATGAAGAACTATTAGGCCCTGTATATCCTAGAATGTATATAAGAGAAGTTAGAGAGTCCGATATTTTAATACCAAGAGGAAAATTATACATGTTAAGAAAATATTGACGTGGAAGTCTCGATAAATACAAGTAATAAACGACGAAATGCATCACCTTCATCTGCATGTAGAAAGTGGAATATCTGGTATATACTACATACAAAAGCACTTGCTATATTTCTGCAGAGAAGCATACGAATTGTTGAACTCTCCGTGATCAGCTTAATTCACATAACATCCTCGTTGTTCCTGCTTTTAATTATATGTTGTTTCGTAATTATTTAATTTTTTTCTATTTTATATATGTTAGGGTTAGCTCAAAGTTAGCCTCGTAGGCTTCCATGAATTGATGGAAGGAACCTGATGCACCATGCCTGGTTGAAGTTTTGTATGATGAGGATGAGTTGGTAAGTGTTGGTACTTGGTACTTTGGTTTAACTCGCCTTAAAGTTAATTTATGCATTAATTGAAACATTTGATATATTAATTAAAATAATTATAATTTATTAGAGATTAATTTAATAATTTATTCAATTTCAATGAATGTGCTAGAGACTCAAGTTGACCAAGACAAAGTCAAAAGATCTTGCAGCAAAGACACTGGCTCGTTCCATAGCTTATCACATCTTTATGCTTTTATTTTTTATAATAGTAAAATTAGATTACAAAGTACGGAAACTATCATTTTTTCTTTTATTTTATTTAGATATTTGATTGAAAAATATGGTATTGAAATATAGTTAGACTCACTGCACATAACATTTCACTATAACTATATAACTGTTCACTATAACTAAAATATGAGAATGATACATTTCTAGAAATCACATTTTCAAAAATGTTAATATTTTTGGAAATGTAAGGTCACTTCTACCAAGCGTGCCATGTTAGAGAATTGTTTTATAAAAAAGATGTCACATCAATTTTGTTAATGTCACATCATTAAATATGTTAAGTTGGTGTTAATATAATGGATGAAAGGACCATTTGATTGGGAATAAATTTTTCATGGAACAAAATTGACACATTTGATTTTTGGGACACAAATTGACACAAACCCCACATTCAAAGACTAAAATAATAATTTACCCTTTAATTTATCTTTTATACATGTTTTTCTCAAAAAAATCATTTATCATTGGTTTGATAATATTAAAAATAAAAACTTAATTTGTAAAGAATAATTATAGTGACAAAAATTTAATTAAAATAATTTTGATATATATATATATATATATATATATATATATATATATAATGTAAAGAAATTAATTATAATTTTTAAAAAATAAAGAAAAAAGTATATCTCATATCTCCAACATTTACATCAATTTTCATTCAGTGAGAGAATTCGAACTCGACGCTTCATGAGAGTAGAAGATACCCTTAACTACTAAGCCACTGATACACATTTAACATGTATATGCGAAATTTAATATATATATATATATATATATATATATATATATATATATATATATATATATATAGGAACTTCTGTTATTATTTTCAAAATTTCAAACAATATACACCAATAATTATATGTTATAAAATAGTAACAAGTCTTATAATAAGAGAATATGCTATTATTTTACATAACTCATTCTAAATTATATAAAAAATTTTAAAAAAATGTAATAACAAATCTTACAATATAAATTTAATTATTATTTATACTTAATAAAAATAAAAATTAACTTTATATTAAAAAATAATTTTAATATGCATAATATATTGTTATAATTATTTTTATTAAGATTTAAATATTAAAAAATTTAATTATTATTAAAAAATTATAATATCAAATCTTATATTACAAAATAATTTTAATATGTATAGCATATTGTTATAATTATTTTTTAATATAAAGTTAATTTTTGGCATTAAAGTAAGGTTATTATCCACTTCATATTTATTTATATATTAAACGTAAAGAAATTAATTATAATTTTTTTTTGGCTAGAAGCGTCCGTTGCATATTAGCCTTGCAATTATAGCATCTTGTATTAAAAAATGTCTAATGTAACATCCCAAATTTTTACGTTTATTAAATATAGGCAAATTAGTATTTAAAGGACTATTATGAAAAGAATATTTTTAAAGAGGAAAATTTGTAAATGAAAATAAAGTGGCTTTTCCAAAATTAGAGATTGGAGAAAAACTGGAGAAAATGTTAGAAATAAATTTTGGTATCAAATTGAAAATTTTCCTATATAACCAAGGACTAAATTGCAAGGACAGAAAAGTGTGAAGGGCCTATCTAGAATTTTAACTAAGCCATTTGAGATGGCATTTCAATATTAAGCTATGTAAGAAAGTGTAATATCCCAAGAATTTATATAAATATTTAAAGCCTATTTTGAAGTTTAGTGAAAAATTTAATTACGTGAAAAATTTTCTTTTTGAATTAGTGAAGAAAATGTGAGAATAGAAATTTTTATTTTTAATTTAGGAAATTTTTTACAAATTCTCAAGGACTAAAGTGAAAAGAAAAGAAAGTATAGAGGACTTTTGAAAAATGACCAAGTAGGAACCCGAGAAGAAAAATAGAGCTTATGGGAATGAATTATGAGTCCGGTACCGAAAAGATGATGGATTCGAGGTTAAAGTGGAGTTTGAGACATCGAGAGGGATTAAAGTGAACAAATCTTATAAGCTAAGGTGGCTATGAGCGATTTTATCGAAAAAGAAATTGGTGAGGCCCACGCGTATACACTTCTCCTTATTCTTTTCTTTTTCTCATTCTCCCTCCCATAGCTTCACTTTCTCTCTCTCTCGATTATGTTTGCAAAGGAATTTCTTCATCAATCATTCATGCAATTTTTGCTTTGGGAAGGAAGCTATGAAAGTTAGGATGATTGGTAAGTTGATGTTCTTCTTCTTCTTCCTCTTATTACAAGATCAAATCCTTGGTTATTATTTTTGCAAAATTTTTGTAGAATATTTTAATGGATGAATTTAAGTGTGGATGTTAATCTAAAACATTCCTAGGTGGTTTATGATGTTATTAGAACAAGAAATTTGGAGAAAACTATGAGAAATTCGTAGAATTTGGATATTTGAAAAAGTTAGTGTTCTTGATGAAAATTTGAGATTTAAGCTTGGATTGTTGGTAGAAATTGGGGGTTTTGGTGTTAAAACACTCCTTAGACATTAAGGATGAAAACCCATGGAAGAAATCAAAAGAAATGTTGTTTTAGATATGATTTTTGGATTTTTGGATGAAGAACACGAAGAACATCGAAAATTTTCCCCAGAATTACTGTTCACCGAGAAAATTTTTTTCAGATTTTCTCGTTACTGTAGCGTTGACTCGGTCAACGTTACTGTAGTTGCGTTGACCGTTACTGTAGCATCAGTTTTTTTTTTTTTTTAATATCGTTGAAAAGCTCTTTGAGTCTAGTTTCCAATGGTATAAGTTTCATCTGGATATTCATTACCAGTTAGGAGTTATGATTTGAGAAGTGGATGAAGGTCGAGAGTAGTGGTAGGAAATTTCTCTATTTCGTAACCCTGATGGTTTTTATCTGGTTACAATAGGAATGGTCAAGTGCAAGGTGGGAGTGCTGAGAGTATGAAATCCAGGTGAGTGGGTTAATACTTGCTATGATTAAATATCTGTTATTGACTTTTTGCATCATAGTGGAAATATGTTGTATATCCAAGTTTGAAGAGGATGATGTGGAACGATGAGGCATAAACAATTGTGGAACGTGTCTGGTAATGTATATAATTATATTTTCTTATTTTCCCATGAATGGAGGTTATATGATGGATTGTGAATGGCATGTGAACTGAGTTGAATAATTGTTCTATTTTATGGGTTATGTTATATACATGCTATGTTGCTAGAACCACATTGATTATGTTGTGGCTTGAATTGTAAATGACTGAGTTGTGTATGTGGCTCAAGATTATGATTGAGGATGTTTTTATATGTGATTGTGATTGTGTTTGACTGGAAATGAAAGGCATGGTGGTGCACCCCATGGAGAAATCTATGTGAAGCTATAAGGGTGGAGAATATAAATGGAGCGATAAGGGTGGATGCGGCGGGGGCCGCGGGCAACGATCCAGAGGTATTCTGGACGACCCGGTTGGTACGGAAATTGTGTGTGAAATTGATTTCATCGATTGCTGTTGTGAATTTTGAATTTTGTTGAAATGCATTTGATTCACTTGGATATTGTTGTGAAGTATTATGAATAATATTATATCATATGATGATCGATCTACGTATGATTGCTGCATGTTATCATTATGATGCATGATTTTTATTTTGTCATAGTATTGTGTTATCTACTCACTGGGCACGTGGTTTGCTCATACCCCTCTTATTGATATTTTTTTTTCAGAGTTGACAGCTGAAGGTAAATATCGGAACAAGGAATTATGGATCCTTAGTCCATAATTACCTTTTCATTTGTTCAGGATAAAGGTATAATAGTTAAGTTTTATTCTAAGTTGTATAAATCTAGAAATCTCTGTAATCGGGTAGGTTCATTCAGTGATGTAATGTGAGTAATTGTAGTATGTATACAGAACTCGTTTTGGTTGCATGAAAAAGAATTGTATGATTTTTTTTTAAGAGAAAGATAGGCTTACGGAGGTGAAATGAAATTCACTTTCCGTGCCGGTCACGTGCTCAAATTTCTTAGGAATTATGTTTTTAGTTTTAGTTTTAGACAGATATGGCTATACTTTTGAACCCGGTAAAGGAAAGGTTATTATTATTTTGATTCCATTGCTGTCGGATCAAATTGTATGTGTGGGGCTTTATATGTTGAATTCATGATTGATTTTGTGTGAATGATTTCCTTTATCTTTCTTAATTTTATTATTACTATTTTTTTTAGTATCATCCCATAAAAGAAACCACTGGCATTAAAAGCGGAAGGATTACATTGCAAAAAAAAAAAAAGAAAATTACTCATGCATGAGTAATCTAAAAGCGAGGTGGTCTCGGATTAGGAGGGTTGTATTGTATCATCACCCCTCGACCATTCCTTGGAGCGAGAGACAGAGCAATGTCGCGGAGGGTAGTGTAAATCCCATTCATACAATCAACACTTCTTTGTTGTTGATTGCAGAAGCACTGGGTAGACCAATAGAAGAACCTGTCTATTCTTGAAGTCATTTCTGCATGATTGCGTTTAGTTAACTTCTCCAGGTCTCCTATCATCTTTTTCAGATTTTTCACCTCCTGCTCTAGACAGGCGATTTTGTCCTCCGAGGTATGGGCCGTGCTAGTCTCCTCAGCTTCCTCGTTCTTCTTCATTTTCTTCTCCATATGCTTCTCTAAAGACCCTTCAAAAGGTCTTTTGCCCTTGTCTTTGCCTAGACTTAAGTTTAAGTCGAGCTCTTCTCTCTTGGCATCCACTGTGAGATCAATGTACTTCCTTGTGGCCATGATTTGAAAAATTTAGAAATTTATGTGGGAGTATGAGAAGAGAGGAACGCTGGGAAGTTGTAGGCTCAGATATGATTACTCTTTGTGGTGTGGTAACTGAGAACGTTGGGACAGTTCTTATAGAGGAAAAATTTGAACTTAGAGACAAAGAAGATATCTCTTCGCCGCACCTTACACGCTTAACCTATGGATTTCTGCAAGCTGGAAGCTAGGAGTCTAGGGTAGGCATGCACACCAACAACGCGTCGCATTAATGGCAAAACCACGAAAGTCAATATTCGGTGGATTTGCGGCCGATTTACACTTGGTTTTTCCATTTCTTTCGTTGGCATTTTCTGAAATTGAAGGAAGTCGACAATGTAGCCATTACAGAGTGTCTTGGATGTTTTCACGATGAACTAAAATGTATTTCTATGCTTTCTTGTATTGTTCTTGAAAGCCTTCAGTTAAGTATAATATACATGATTGATTGAATTATACTGTGATTATATGTATCTAAATACATATGATATGTATGTATGTTATTCATGCATAGAGAGTGAAGGCTATTTGTTATGGCCAGGAATAATATGTAATGATTCTACATACATTCAGAGAATGTGAAGTCTGAAATTTTAAAGAACTTGAATAGATGAAAATATATATAGATAATGATGTATCTCTATGTTTATACATATATACATATATGCTCGTAGAGGCAACTGAAAGGTAAAATTTTTCTCTCACTTTATGGAACGCTTGATGTGTAGATGTGAGAAGTTTTTATTTTAATATGTATGTTTGAAAATGTGTAAGCTTAGGGCAAAGTCACGGATTAGAAACCTAGATAAGGTTAATATGAAGCTACCCGTTCATGGAGTAATATCTCGATTTAGAATTATTGGATATGACAAATACAGAGTTAGGAAGTCATAAATTGAAGCGGCGATTAGTTTAATAATTTGAGCAAGAGTCAAAAGTTAGCCGAAATTTTTGAGGAAATCTTTTGTATTTGATTATATTTTGTTATTTTCTGGCATGCTTATCAGAGACCGTTGGCATTGCGTCGGATAAGGTCTGTAGGTCATCTTTAGAGTATGATGTAAAGGTTTTGTAGCCCTAAATTTCGTCTATATATAATGGATGCCCCATTACGCTGCTCACTACACTAAGAGTTTATATCTATAAGCTTTCTAGCATCAAACTTCTCCTTTTGTACAACCTTTATAGCTCAGAAAAATATGGCCGGCAATAAATCTTTCAATTTAAACTTTGAGGCTGGCAAGGTAGAGCTGGATCTAAATCTTAGCCTGGAGAATTATAAGAATAAGAGATCCATGGAAGAGTCACCAGAGGCTAAGAAAAGAAAAAGGGATGTAGTAGAGTTAGAGGATGTTAGCACAGCAACATCTTCTAATAATGAGCTTGCGCTTATGAGACAAAAGATGGAGGACTTGGAAAGACTGATAAACCGCCACTTTGAGGACCAGGGGAGATTGATAAATCGTCTCTTTACAGAACAAGAGAAGCTTTTGAACCGTCATTTTAGGGAATTGGCGAATAGAGTTGATAGACATTCGATGTTTGCAACTCAAAATTTTCGTGACCAACAAGCGAGATGTATTGACTGTATGAATGGAGTGACTTCTGCACTTCGCCAAATTTCCCAGACGTTTCCTCCAGAAACTCTTTCTAGGCTGCAACGATTAACTTCCTCCTTAAGGTCTGAAGCACCTTCTTCTTCTAGACCTGGAGCACCTTCTGCATTTCAAAAGCCTCCTCGTTCTTAATTTATCTTTTCTTTTGTTTGTACTTAAAGCTGATGTTTGATCTAATGTTTACGTATGAAAATTATCTGTTTTGTAAATCAAGTTCAGTTTGTTGCCTGTAACTTATGTATTAGAAATAAAAAATTTTCGTATTTGATTTTTTTTTGTTGAGGCAATTCTTTTACTGAAGAAACTTGAGAAATAAAAATATGTTGAACTTGTTATATTTTGTACTTGATTGTGAAAATTCCAGAAGAGACAATGAGATATAGACAAAATATCTGCATTTGTTTCAATCTTGAGTTTTGAATTCGGAGGACCGAATTCTATTAAGGGGGGAAGAATGTAATATCCCAAGAATTTATATAAATATTTAAAGCCTATTTTGAAGTTTAGTGAAAAATTTAATTACGTGAAAAATTTTCTTTTTGAATTAGTGAAGAAAATGTGAGAATAGAAATTTTTATTTTTAATTTAGGAAATTTTTACAAATTCTCAATGACTAAAGTGAAAAGAAAAGAAAGTATAGAGGACTTTTGAAAAATGACCAAGTAGGAACCCGAGAAGAAAAATAGAGCTTATGGGAATGAATTATGAGTCCGGTACCGAAAAAATGATGGATTCGAGGTTAAAGTGGAGTTTGAGACATCGAGAGGGATTAAAGTGAACAAATCTTATAAGCTAAGGTGGCTATGAGCGATTTTATCGAAAAAGAAATTGGTGGGGCCCACGCGTATACACTTCTCCTTATTCTTTTCTTTTTCTCATTCTCCCTCCCGTAGCTTCACTTTCTCTCTCTCTCGATTATGTTTGCAAAGGAATTTCTTCATCAATCATTCATGCAATTTTTGCTTTGGGAAGGAAGCTATGAAAGTTAGGATGATTGGTAAGTTGATGTTCTTCTTCTTCTTCCTCTTATTACAAGATCAAATCCTTGGTTATTATTTTTGCAAAATTTTTGTAGAATATTTTAATGGATGAATTTAAGTGTGGATGTTAATCTAAAACATTCCTAGGTGGTTTATGATGTTATTAGAACAAGAAATTTGGAGAAAACTATGAGAAATTCGTAGAATTTGGATATTTGAAAAAGTTAGTGTTCTTGATGAAAATTTGAGATTTAAGCTTGGATTGTTGGTAGAAATTGGGGGTTTTGGTGTTAAAACACTCCTTAGACATTAAGGATGAAAACCCATGGAAGAAATCAAAAGAAATGTTGTTTTAGATATGATTTTTGGATTTTTGGATGAAGAACACGAAGAACATCGAAAATTTTCCCCAGAATTACTGTTCACCGAGAAAATTTTTTTCAGATTTTCTCGTTACTGTAGCGTTGACTCGGTCAACGTTACTGTAGCGTTGACTCGGTCAACGTTACTGTAGCTGCGTTGACCGTTACTGTAGCATCAGTTTTTTTTTTTTTTAATATCGTTGAAAAGCTCTTTGAGTCTAGTTTCCAATGGTATAAGTTTCATCTGGATATTCATTACCAGTTAGGAGTTATGATTTGAGAAGTGGATGAAGGTCGAGAGTAGTGGTAGGAAATTTCTCTATTTCGTAACCCTGATGGTTTTTATCTGGTTACAATAGGAATGGTCAAGTGCAAGGTGGGAGTGCTGAGAGCATGAAATCCAGGTGAGTGGGTTAATACTTGCTATGATTAAATATCTGTTATTGACTTTTTGCATCATAGTGGAAATATGTTGTATATCCAAGTTTGAAGAGGATGATGTGGAACGATGAGGCATAAACAATTGTGGAACGTGTCTGGTAATGTATATAATTATATTTTCTTATTTTCCCATGAATGGAGGTTATATGATGGATTGTGAATGGCATGTGAACTGAGTTGAATAATTGTTCTATTTTATGGGTTATGTTATATACATGCTATGTTGCTAGAACCATATTGATTATGTTGTGGCTTGAATTGTAAATGACTGAGTTGTGTATGTGGCTCAAGATTATGATTGAGGATGTTTTTATATGTGATTGTGATTGTGTTTGACTGGAAATGAAAGGCATGGTGGTGCACCCCATGGAGAAATCTATGTGAAGCTATAAGGGTGGAGAATATAAATGGAGCGATAAGGGTGGATGCGGCGGGGGCCGCAGGCAACGATCCAGAGGTATTCTGGACGACCCAGTTGGTACGGGAATTGTGTGTGAAATTGATTTCATCGATTGCTGTTGTGAATTTTGAATTTTGTTGAAATGCATTTGATTCACTTGGATATTGTTGTGAAGTATTATGAATAATATTATATCATATGATGATCGATCTACGTATGATTGCTGCATGTTATCATTATGATGCATGATTTTTATTTTGTCATAGTATTGTGTTATCTACTCACTGGGCACGTGGTTTGCTCATACCCCTCTTATTGATATTTTTTTTTTCAGAGTTGACAGCTGAAGGTAAATATCGGAACAAGGAATTATGGATCCTTAGTCCATAATTACCTTTTCATTTGTTCAGGATAAAGGTATAATAGTTAAGTTTTATTCTAAGTTGTATAAATCTAGAAATCTCTGTAATCGGGTAGGTTCATTCAGTTATGTAATGTGAGTAATTGTAGTATGTATACAGAACTCGTTTTGGTTGCATGAAAAAGAATTGTATGATTTTTTTTTAAGAGAAAGATAGGCTTACGGAGGTGAAATGAAATTCACTTTCCGTGCCGGTCACGTGCTCAAATTTTGGGACGTGACAGAAAGCATGCAAGTTACTCTCTAGTGCTATGTGGCTTCATCTTCATTCTACCCGTAGCCTTGAACAAGATGAACAAGTGGCATTTCCTTCCATCACCTTGCTTTTTCTCTCACATGCTCACGTGAAAGCCTTCATGTCGACCAGCTTCTCCTTGCTTTAGTAGATGTGTGCCTTCCATTTTGAGGACAAGGGGATGATGGTTTTGAAAAGAGCATGTGGGAAATAGAAAAAGAAAGAATGGTGCATGTGGAAAATGCAAAAGAAGGAATTTGGAATATGAAGCTCTCAGCCAGTACTTCATTTTTCTGTGTATGTAGGGAATGTGCTACACTTGAATCGTGGAAAGCTTGAGTGATCTGTCTTCTGGTTAGGTAGCCACAGATTTTTGTCAGGGGGACACCATAGCTGCTTGATTCTTGGCCAAAACATTGTCACAACAGATTTCTTTTCATTCCTCCAAAAGTTTCTGTGAACTTCTCGGCCTAGAGCAGAAGGAGATGGCAGCCACGTGTATTTAGAGGAAGTCAAGAGAGGGAGAGGATTTGTGCAGTAAAAACGTGGAGTGTTTACTGCGTAAACCCATGAGCTACACCATGTGAAAGGAGGGAACCATTCACGTGAAGTTTCTTGTAGTAAATCCAGTGAACCCCTGATAAATTGTATGTGTGTGAAATGAACAAAAGAAAATTTAGAAATCTGATTTGTTTCTCTACTGTACAGCCATGTAAATCACGTCTATGTTATATAGGAGCCCTTAGCTTCATTTCTTGGCTGTATTAAGAGAGAACCCGAGAGAGAGAACAAGAGAAAAGTCGTGAGTCTTTGTTTTACTGCAGCAAATCGAGAGGAATAGTGTGAGATCCTTTTTCTTGTAGTCAAGCCGAGAGTAAGGGAGAAACCGAGAGAGAGAAAGAGAAAGCTTCAAACCAATAAGTTTCCTTGAGATTTTGAAGAGCCACCCTTGGGCAACTTTGGTGCTGACAAAAAGACCATCTTAGCAGTGGATTTGAGGTCCCAAGCATACCTTCACAGCAGCAAAAATTAGTAACATGAAAGTGCAGAAGAAATTTAGAGAGAAAGTGAACTTGGAGTTTCTAGTAAGCTTTAAATCCTTTCTTTTAGCTATGCATGTGTTTTAGAGATGATTAAACATGGCTTATAGAGTCCTTAGATAAGTTTGGGAGAGCCATGCAGCAAAAAGAATGGTAAAACATGGAGTTTAGATATATGCATGCATGATAGGGACTAAGTGAATAAAATCAAAAGTTTGTAGGAGTAGCTATAATTTTGGAACAAGATATATTTGTGACCTATGGACTTAGATGAAGCTGAATGTGGTCTTAGATCATGAAAAAGATAAGGAAAAAAATAAGTACTGAGGACCTAAGTGAATAAAATGAGAAGTTGTAGGGAAAGAGAAAAATTTTTGAAAATGTCT
Organism: Biancaea sappan; assembly: GCA_037074585.1. Taxonomy (NCBI): domain Eukaryota; kingdom Viridiplantae; phylum Streptophyta; class Magnoliopsida; order Fabales; family Fabaceae; genus Biancaea; species Biancaea sappan. The sequence goes on along the minus strand of CM073493.1, from coordinate 9,938,439 downwards.
AGATTAATATAATGGGATTTTAATTAGAATTTGATGGAATTTGCCAAAATTTGAGGGTTATTATATGGTTAAAGTTTGTATTAAGGACTAAAGAAAATTAATTCAAGGTTTTTGAAGAAAAAAGAAATAAGTTGGAAATTGGGAGAATAAATTAGGATATTTTTAGTTAGTTATACTTATTTAAAGTTGGGATTAGAAATAGGATTACGAATAATACGTGATTAGTATTTAGTGCACAAGAGTTGCATTTAAATATGGAATAGTATTTTAAAGTATTATATATTAGGATTTTGATAGCTAATTTATTTTATCAGCACCTTGGAATAATTTCGAGTGGAACCAGTGTGAGACGGTAAATTTAGGTAGCCAGTTACATTTCATAAAAGCGTTGTTCATGTATTTTTGAAATCGTTTTACACTAAAAATGATTTATTGATGAATTATGTGATATTTAACTCTATGCATTGTTATGCATGTATATGCATTATTATAATACTCATGTGCTAAAGCAGTGTACGCCAAGCATCTGGGGTACGACGGTACTCACCAGTGTAAGACTCGCCATGGTTAGGGCGGAAGTAACTATGCATGACGATGCTAATGTCAGTCTTACTGACCTTCGACCACAGGGTTTAATTAATAATTTGTGGTAAGCACTGAGATGAGTGATGATTCTTAACGCCACTTGAGGTGAAATAGACTCTTGGGGTACTACGACTAAGTATTAACCCTTGGCACCATTAGAGATGAAAAAAACTCATGGGGTACTAAGACCAAGTGATCATTTCTGCATGACAGTGGCATAGATGAGTTGAATTAAATTATGAATGGGTTTATAAATTGACCTATGAATTGATTTATGAGATAAATTATGATGAATTTTTTTTTATGACGGAATGATTTTTGTTTTCAAATATTAATTACTGGCTACTGAGATTTCTATATCTCATGATTTTTGTGCTGTATTAACCATTTCCAGGTACAAATCAAAGTGGGAATAGCGGGATTGCAGTAGGGAGTCAGTAGCTGTAGCCTAGATTTTATAGTATTGTAAAATAATTAAGAATTGATCTGTGTATATATATGTCATAATGATAGTGACGTAAGACCTACAATGATAACGATGGTTCCTAGTTGTTTTTAATTATGGACTTGAGATCTTTGAAATTTAAATTTTGAAAATTGTCATGATTATTCACTAAGGAACCTTATCTTAAAAATCTTTTAGGCTGGAGATAGTTTTGTCAAAATTTGAGGTGTTACATCTAACAACAAAAAAATTGATCTTATCTTACTCTGTTTCACAAAAAGGACGAGAGTGAGAGATTTGAACCCAAAAAAAAAAGCCTCACTACAATTTTTTTAGCCGATTCTTTCTACCATATTTTACTTTTTATTTAAAAATGTTAAAAAGAATGAAATTGAAATATTTATTCCTTAAAAATAAATTTTTATTGCAAATATAATTATAAATTTAATGGTAACAATTAAATGAAAAAACCAATTATATTAACTTAGGAATTAAAAGTCATTATTTGTTAGCCCTAATGTATTATGCTATAAGTTTTGATGATGACAAATATGTGGGAATGATTTAATCTTCTTGGCCCAATGTATGATTTAATCTTTCTTAGCCCAAATAGTATGATTTAATTTTCTTGGCCCAAATGAATGAGTTAATCTTCTTGGCCCAAATGTATGATTTAATCTTCTTGATCCAAATACATGATTCAATCTTTCTTGACCCAAATATATTTAATGCTTTATATATTTAAATATAGTAGTATAAATTGATTTTTGATAAAGTTTATTGGGTGTTTTAATATAATTTGAAAAAGAATGCTTTTTACTGTACCACTTTTGAAAAAGAAATTTGATTGTTGAAAAAGTATAATAAAGTTTATTTGGTGTTGTAATATAATTTGAAAAAAATATCTTTTACTGTAGCACTTTTGAAAAAGAAATTTGATTGTTGAAAAAGTATGATAAAGTTTATTGGGTGTTGTGATATAATTTGAAAAAGAATATCTTTTACTGTAGTACTTTTGAAAAAGAAATTTGATTGTTGAAAAAAAGTATGATAAAGTTTATTGGTTGTTGTAATAAACTTTGAAAAAGAATACTTTTTACTGTAGCAAATTTGAAAAAGAATATTGATTGTTGAAAAAGATTGATAAAGTTTTTTGGTTGTTGTAGAAAGGTTGAAAAATGATGATGAAGCTTACTGTAGCAATTTTGACTAAAGCAGTCACTGTAGCAGCAAGGTTTCACTATATAAAGGGGACTTCACAACACCATTTAAATCAAGCTTCAATTGTTCATTTCTCATATTTTCTTGAGTTCATTCTCTCTAAATTGCTAGAGAAATATTCTGAGCTTAATTTATGCGTTATCTACACTTTGAGAGTATTTACCATTATTTTCCTTAAGCCTTTAAATTTAGTTTCTCAAGGATTGGTTCCTTGAGTTAGTGTTTGAGAGAAAACACGTTGTAAGGGGGAGAGACACCCTTGAGGGAGAAAAGTATGTTGTAGTGGTTTGCAAGTACCCGGATTAAACTTGCAATTATAGTGGAAATACTCAAGTGGTCTCTTGAGGACTGGATGTAGGCTTGGGATTAGCCGAACCAGTATAAATCTCCGAGTTTGCTTTCTCTATCCCTACTCTATTTACATTTGAAGTTAATTAATTAATGCTTTGCGTTTATATTTAATTTCTACCTCAAGTATTAATTAATTTGTGTAGATTTATATTTGCTCCTTAATTCCTTGCACTATAAAATTATTCATCTTGATAAACATTTTGATTTTCTGAATTAAATTATTATCTTTAACATTATCCAATTTCAGAAAATCATTTTAACTTCCAATTAAGTTTTGTGAAAATTTTTATAAAACTCAATTCACCCCCCCTCTTGGGATCCAACCATTTCTTTCAATTGGTATCAGAGTTTAGGCTCTTGATTTGAGACTTAACCGTCTAAGAGTAAACATGGTTGGATCTAGTGAGTGGTTTATTTCTAAAAATTGTTCTTTCACAGAACCTCCAGTTTTTGATGCTAATCATTTTCAATATTGGAAGTATGAAATGAAAATGTTTTTAATTTCAGTAGACCATAAACTCTGGGAAGTTATAGAAAATGGTTTTGATATGCCTGTCAAGGAAGAACAAGGAAAATACATTCCAAAACCCAAGAGTGAATGGAATGATACTGAAAGAAGTTTAATGCAACTCAATGCTAAGGCAAAATTGATTATTTCTTGTGCATTGAGTCAAGATGAATTTTTCAAAATCTCCAACTGTGCAACTGCAAAAGAAATGTGGGAAATTCTTGAAGTTGCACATGAGGAAGATCTTATTGCTGAGGAATTAAGGTATAGAAGTTTCATTAATGAACTTGAAATTGCTCAAATGAACAATTGCAAAACCATTAATGAGATACAACTTGTGTTTAATCATTTGCAAGCTCTTGGTGTTGAACTTACAGGAAAATCTCAAATCACCAAGGAGATAGAAGAAAAAGAAAAAGGAGAAAAAGAAAAACCACAACCAAAAGCTGAATCATCAAAGAAAGCTTACCTATCATCCATTTGGGGAAATAGCAATTCTGATGAGGAGAACACAAATGAAGAAGCCAACACTTGTCTTGTGGCCAGAGATAAAGATGAGGTAAATTCATTTGACTACTCTTTTGAAGAATTACAAGATTCCTTTGATGATTTACATGAAGAATCTCTAATACTTGCAAAGAAACTAAATGTTTCAAAACAGAAAAACTCTTCTCTTGAAAATGAGTTGAAAACATTGAAAAATGAATTTTCTATTTCCAAGGAAGAGAATTTTGTTTTTGAAAATCAAAACAAAACTTTGCAAGAAGAGAATTTGATTTTAAAAGCAAATATCTCTACCAACAAAAATTACTTTTGTACCAAGTGTGATTCTTTGAAAAAGGAAAATAATAATCTTAAAAACACACTTGCAAAATTTTCTCAAGGTAGAGAAATTTTAAATACTTCAGTTTTGAAACAAAGAAGAAGGTTTAACAAAGTTGGTCTTGTTTCTAAAAGGAAATTAAACCAAAAGCATTCTAAAAGCTTCTTTGTTTCTGTAAAGAAGTCAAATAGTCCAACTTGCACTTGTTTTTATTGTGGACTGAAAGGACACAAATCTTACTCATGCTTTTATAAGAAAAATCTTGTTCATGGAGTAAAAATGAAATGGGTTCAAAAAGGCGGACCCAAAGAAATTTGGGTACCAAAAACAAAAGATTAATTTGTAGATTCACCTCGAAGTAAGGAGCAGAAATGACATTTTAATGGCTACATCATTTAAACTCCACTCTTGCATCAAAAGGAGGCAATGGATAAGTAAACATATAAGCTGGAATGCATTGTAAGAATTTTGACTGATATGTTTACTGCTCTCTAATGCTTTTGTCTGTTGTCTAATATGTCTTACATCTATCCTTGATATTCATGCATGCTATATCTGAAAACAATTCTTATGTGTGTGACCTATAGATTCAAATTTTGTTTTGAACTAATATCTTTCTTCTAAATACTGCTCAAACTCTCCTTTTTGCCGCATCATGAAAACTTTCGTCCATCACATGCATATTTCTTTTGCTTTCACAATAATAAGATTACTCTTGCCTATAGTATTTATCCTTATTGTAATCTTATTCAAATATTTTCAACAAAATCAAATATATTGCAAAATTGCATTTCATGGAAGCATAGCACTTTTATTAATATGGCATATCTTGAACATAATGTTGCTCCTAGTGCTCGAGATTTATTTGAACATTACTGATTTGAACATCAAAGTGCTCCACCAAAAGTGTTTTGCAGGAGTTAATCCTCTAAAGCACATTCTTTCCTCTGCTCTCCGAAATTAGTAAGATTTATAGTTTTGAAGTTGGTTGGTCGACCAATGCTCCTATCAGTAGTCGACCAATGAAGCCTACATTGAACCAATGCTTGATAGATCTTGCAAATAATCAATCAATTAAGATCATTAAAATTGCAAGAAGACAGGATCAAAAGAAGAACAATGAGAAAAACAAGGATATCAAAATCTTGAACAGGAATTTCAAGAAGCAACAAAAGTTTGCCAAAATTGATGAGTCTCTATCCTTTACTTCTTCATTATTTAATTGAATGATACTCCTTGATCTCAATTGAACATTCTGGCAAATTTTTTTTTACTGTCATACTTTCATTGCAATGACATATTGTTTTCTGACATCTTACATACTTGATCACATCATGACATATAAAAATATGTTAAATACTTAAATTATTTTTTTAATACATCATGGTTTGAGCATTATACATATCATCTCTTTTACAAAAGCTGTAACTTATGAACCATTGTTTATGGATTATAGTTTATATCTGATTATATCTTATTAATCCATATTACCTCAATTATGTTACTACATACTCTGATTATAATATGTTTTATCTTGAGTAAGTATGTAACTTGCTTTTGCTTTGAAATGATGATATATATATCCATGTCAGAAAATTCTTTCTATCTTTAAAATGGATACATATTTTTCAAAATATATATATCCTTCTATTGTGCTAAATTTGTGCGGCTGATTTTCTTTATCTTTCTTTATTATTATTATAATTTTTTTTTAAGTACCGTCATCTGAAAGAAATCACTTGCATTAAAAACACAAACTAAAGGATTACATTACAAAAAAAAAAGGGAAAGTTTGCTCATGCATGAGCAACCTACAGGCGAGGTGGTCTCGGATTAGGAGGGTTGTATTGTATCATCACCCCTCGGCCATTCCTTGGAGCAAGAGACTGAGCAATGTCACGGAGGGTAGTGTAAATCCCATTCATACAATCAACACTTCTTTGTTGTTGATTGCAGAAGCATTGGGTAGACCAATAGAAGAACCTATCTATTCTTGAAGTCAGTGCCGCATTGTTGCGTTTAGCTAACTTCTCCTGGTCCTCTATCATCTTCTTGAGTTTCTTCACCTCCTGCTCCAGACAAGCAATTTTGTCTTCTGACGTATGACCTGTACTAATCTCCTCAGCTTCTTCGATCTTCATTTTCTTCTTTCGGTTCTCTTGAGATCCCTCCAAAGGTCTTTTGCCCTTATCCTTACCTAGACTCAAGTTTAAGTCGAGCTCTTCCTCCCTGGCCTCTACTGTGAGATCAATGAACTTTCTTGCTGCCATGGCTTGGAATTTTTTTTTTGGAGTATGAAGAGAGAGGAATGTCAGAAAGTTGTAGGCTCAGAGATGAATACTCTTTGTGGTGTGATAATTGAGAATCCTAGGCAGTCTTTATAGAGAGAAAATGATGACTTAGAGCCAACGAAGATATCTCTTCACCGCACCCCTACACGCTCATCCTACGGATTTTGCTAGCTGGAAGCTAGAACTCTAGGGTACGCATGCACACCAACAACGCGTCGCATTAATAGTAAAACCACGAAAGTCAATTTTCGGTGGATTTGCGGCTGATTTAATTTGTTTTGATTAAAAATTTTAAGGATTAATAAAATGGTGATAAACAGAACCGTATTTCTCTGCTTTGTTGTGTTGTTCTTGAGAGCTTTCAGTATAATATACATGATTGATTGCATCATGCTATGATTACATGTATCTAAGAACATATGTTGTGTATGCTATTCATGCATCATGAGCGAAGGCTATGAATAATATGTCATGATTCCACATGCACTCATAGAAAATGAGAAGTCAAAAAAAAATTTTTTTTAAATAAAATGAAATGTGTAGAGGATAATACATCTTCATAGTTACACATACTTACATATAATACTTTTGTGGGCAAATGAAAGGCAATGATTTCCTTGCATTATGATAATGCTTGATGCATGCGACCGTTAGCAGTTAATTTTGCCTTTAATCCTTGATTTACATTACTAACTTAAGCATCGGAGTGGTTGTCAAAATTTTTGTAGGTGCTCATCCTCAAGATACATATATGAATACATCTTGAAAATTACATTTGTTTAATATGCATTGATTGAGGGGGAGCCTAATCTATACTTAAATGCTCTATATTTTTAGGGTCACTTTATATGAGATGCAATGTTTTCCTTAACTATATATTTTTGGCATATCAATGATAAGTTTTGATGAAATTTTACCCTATGACGTCATATGATATTCTTGCTTAAAGAAGGAATACGCTTTAGCCTTTATATATTGCCTTCCTTATACCTTTTTGTTGATGTCAAATAGGGGGAGAAGAATATGGAAAGAAAAATATGTGTATATTGTATAATGATTATTACATTGTAACATATTTTTCTTTGGTGATTTGTCATCATAAAAAAGGGGGAGATTGTTAGCCCTAATATATTATGCTATAAGTTTTGATGATGACAAATATGTGGGAATGATTTAATCTTCTTGGCCCAATGTATGATTTAATCTTTCTTAGCCCAAATAGTATGATTTAATTTTCTTGGCCCAAATGAATGAGTTAATCTTCTTGGCCCAAATGTATAATTTAATCTTCTTGATCCAAATACATGATTCAATCTTTCTTGGCCCAAATATATTTAATGCTTTATATATTTAAATATAGTAGTATAAATTGATTTTTGATAAAGCTTATTGGGTGTTTTAATATAATTTGAAAAAGAATGCTTTTTACTGTACCACTTTTGAAAAAGAAATTTGATTGTTGAAAAAGTATAATAAAGTTTATTGGGTGTTGTAATATAATTTGAAAAAAATATCTTTTACTGTAGCACTTTTGAAAAAGAAATTTGATTGTTGAAAAAGTATGATAAAGTTTATTGGGTGTTGTAATATAATTTGAAAAAGAATATCTTTTACTGTAGCACTTTTGAAAAAGAAATTTGATTGTTGAAAAAAGTATGATAAAATTTATTGGTTGTTGTAATAAACTTTGAAAAAGAATACTTTTTACTGTAGCAAATTTGAAAAAGAATATTGATTGTTGAAAAAGATTGATAAAGTTTTTTGGTTGTTGTAGAAAGGTTGAAAAATGATGATGAAGCTTACTGTAGCAATTTTGACTAAAGCAGTCACTGTAGCAGCAAGGTTTCACTATATAAAGGGGACTTCACAACACCATTTAAATCAAGCTTCAATTGTTCATTTCTCATATTTTCTTGAGTTCATTCTCTCTAAATTGCTAGAGAAATATTCTGAGCTTAATTTATGCGTTATCTACACTTTGAGAGTGTTTACCATTATTTTCCTTAAGCCTTTAAATTTAGTTTCTCAAGGATTGGTTCCTTGAGTTAGTGTTTGAGAGAAAACACGTTGTAAGGGGGAGAGACACCCTTGAGGGAGAAAAGTATGTTGTAGTGGTTTGCAAGTACCCGGATTAAACTTGCAATTATAGTGGAAATACTCAAGTGGTCTCTTGAGGACTGGATGTAGGCTTGGGATTAGCCGAACCAGTATAAATCTCCGAGTTTGCTTTCTCTATCCCTACTCTATTTACATTTGAAGTTAATTAATTAATGCTTTGCGTTTATATTTAATTTCTACCTCAAATATTAATTAATTTGTGTAGATTTATATTTGCTCCTTAATTCCTTGCACTATAAAATTATTCATCTTGATAAACATTTTGATTTTCTGAATTAAATTATTATCTTTAACATTATCCAATTTCAGAAAATCATTTTAACTTCCAATTAAGTTTTGTGAAAATTTTTATAAAACCCAATTCACCCCCCCTCTTGGGATCCAACCATTTCTTTCATTATTGAGATGTTTGAATTTTTTTTTGGTTTTACCGAAGGTTTCCATCCACTGAATAAAATGGAAGAATATTTCTTTTTCTTTTTTTGGTTACTAAGTGCAATGAATAGACCCCTTCGCAAAGTAACATATTTAATTGAAATTTTTTTTTGTTTTTGGAATTTAAATAGACACTACCACTACAATCAACCAACAGCCACTGCCACTAATTTAATTTTTTGAGTAAATTATTAATTTAGTCTCTCAAAAATTATAATTATCTCAATTTGATTTTTAAAAGATAAAATATTTAAATTTAGTCCCTAAAAAATTATATTTATACCAAAAAATAGAACTAAATTGAAACAAATACAAAATTTCAAAGAGAATTAGGTTTATCTTTGAAAAATAAAGTATCTTAGTTTAATTCCTCAAAAATTACACTTGTACAAAAGGAGTAGGACCAAATTGATACAAATATAATTTTTTAGAAATTAAATTAAAATAATTGTAATTTTTTAGAAAATAAATTAATAATTTATTCCTTTTCAATTGCTGAGTAAGAGACTCTGGTTGACGAAGATGAAGAAAAAGATGAAAGGGCTTGCGATAGAGACTTGGACCAGCTCACCAACTCATTTGTTCCACAGCTGATCAAAGCTTTATGCTTTTATTTTGTAAATAATTAGTAACATTAAATGACAAGTTACCAGAAAATTGACTATCATTTATTCTTTTATTTTCTAGTTAGATATTTAATTGAAAAATACGACATTGAAATCTATAGTTTTACTCACTCCATGTAATTTTTTCACTGTAATTAAAATTCTAGCAATACATGAATTTATCTAAAATCAAATAGCTTTAACTCACACCTTAGGCTCTAAATAGTACATAATACACCATAGTTTTCTGATATTGCAATTTTACTAAATTTAATCCCAACTCCCAAGAGTACAATTAGTCATGTTAAGAATATATTCACAAGGATATATCGATAATAACAGTAAATGACACCTTCATCTACTTTTAGAAATTAAGTGGAATGGCACACAATCACAAGTGGCTAATGAGGAAATGTCGTAAAATGAAGACTTGAGTGAATAAAGTTTTTTTTTTCAATTTTTTGCGGCATATACAAAAAGACTTATTATATTTCGGGAGAAGCATACAAATATTCGATCTTGTCAACTTAATTCACATAACATCATCATTCTTAGTTGATGCACTATAGCCTGGACTTCAACTTAATTATAGAAGAAATATAGAGAAATAAAAAGGAATATTAAAATTTAAAATTTAGGGAGTAATTCTTTAAAAAAGACATGGCGGACTACACAAGCCAAGTCCCATTCTTTAAAAAAGACATGGCGGACTACACAAGCCAAGTCCCTCTCTCTCTCTCTCTCTCTCTCTCTCTCTCTCTCTCTCTCTCTCTCTCTCTCTCTCTCTCTCTCTCTCTATTATCATGGACATAAGGTTAACAATTGAAGACAAAGAAGAGAAGAGAAGGCGGAGGTGGAAAAGAGGAAGCTTGACAAATGACGTGGGGTGACTAATGACACCTCTCTTCCTCCCTTTCCATTGTTTAGCTCTCTTCTTTTGTTCTGTTATCAATTTCACATGTTGAAAAAAAGAGGAATTAGGGTCTGTTTGATTTATAAAAATATTTCATATTTTATTTTTAGTCTTTATTTTTTAAAATATATTTCTTGAAATACTGAAAATATTTTTTTGGTATTTTTATATTTGAGCCTATTTTAAGAAATATTTTGAAGAAAATATTTTCAGTCAACTAACCCAAATACATTTTCAAGCCCATTTTCTATTTTCAATGAAAATGGAAATAAAAAAATGCTCAAATCAAAATAGGCTCTAAATGTGATATTGAGAGGTAAGAGAAAACTCTTTTTGAGACAAAAAACGAATTGAGTTATATAACACTTTGGTCCCCTAAATCTTTGCATTTTAGTCCTTCTTCTTCTTCTTCTTTCTTTCTTTTATTTTATTTAGTTAAAGTTTGACTTTATGTTTGAATTATTATGGATGTTTATGACTTTACGGATATTTACATTTTAATTATTTAACGCTAACGACCATGGTTTTGAAATTTTAAAATGTAAAATTTGTATATAAATTATTTATTTTACTTGTTTTTAAATTTATTTGTAAACATATATATAAACACACACACACACACACACATATTTTATTTTTTTTAATTTTTTTTACTCAGTTCAATAATTGACTTGATGACTCAACAGTTAAATTAGTGATTCAGTAACTCGGAGGCCAGCCCAACTCAATGGCCCGGATGATTCCAAAAACTTTGATATTTTATAATAATATTTCAACATATTAGGGGTTTGTTTAGATTAAAGTTTGGATGCATGAAAACCATGTTGAGTTGTCCATAGTTATTAAACTTTAGATTTAACTATTAAATTCATTTGATTTTGTGAATTTAGGTCTCTAAATTGAGTAGACTTGGTCCTAGAATCGGAACTCAATCAAACTTGCTGAGTTTATACCGAGTCAACGAAGTTGACTCAACAGTAGTCCAAAACTATATATATATATATATATATATATATATATATTGTTTTTTCTAGTACCTAGCCTAAAAAAAAGTCACCATATATCTAAAATCCACAAGTCTAAAACCAAATGAGGAAATTGCAATTTTTAATATTTTTCTTAATACATTTTGCAACTAATAACAATAATTTGCATTTGTTAGATAACGTTTTTATCATAACGTTTTCATCATTTGATACTTTACTTTGTTAATTTATTTTTTGTATAAAGAGTCAATTGAATCTAATAAGAGTAATATCACAATAATTGAAAATAAGTAACTTTATATTAATAATAAATTAAGATATTATTTATATGTTAGAATATATATAATTTTAGTAAGTTAATGAATGTGAGATGTGCATATATAAACTCTTTCGATTTTATGTTCTGAATTTACATTTTGAGTTTACATCCTTCATCTGAGTTTAGATAAATTCTTGAGTTTGACAACCTTGAAGTTGCTAAAACATGGGTTGGCAGCATTGATTTGGTGTTTACATTTAAATCTTAAACTACCTTTGGCCTTAAAATTATGTTTCGCGAAATAGTTTATACCTGCTTCTGCATTAACGTTCCTCAAAATTGCATTTTCATATGAGAGATTTAAATATAAATCATAGTCATTATGACTTCTTTTTAACTAAAATCAAATTTGACAATCAAGTTGATCTCAAATCAAGTTTATCCAATTTAATTCGAATGTACATTAATCTGGTTATAAAGGGTTATACTATAAAATATTTTAATTTTGATGCTTCTAATATTACTTGCATTTTAAAACTTGAGATCTGACTCCACGGATTAAACTTGAGTTTTATGTATAAAAGTCTACGAACTCATTAATCCACTCGAATTTAACCGAAATCATTTAAATTGTTGAGGTTTGATCCGATTGAAATAGATTGAAAGGGTTATGTTGATAGAAGTGTTTTAATGTAATTTTCAAGGAATTTTATTTGAAAAAAATTAAATTAAATTCTCATATCTTTATTATTACATTCTTTAATTATAACAAGTCAAGCATATAGTCTTTAAAGGTAGTTGTATATTTTTTACAATTTAATATCATATAATTTGGTTTATTTAATAAATTTTTTATTAACAGAGAATCTAACAATAGAAATATATAAATTTGTATTATTTTCCCTTGATATTTATTGTTCTATAAAATTTGGACAGTTAAATTACAATTATTTTTGTCCGAAACTAATTCACGAATATAAAATTTGGACAGTTTCATAAAATTGTTTTAGAGACTATTTTTGAAGATAAAAGAACAATTTGTTTTTGAATAATTTGTTCTAAAAATAATTTTTAAACTTTTGAAAACACAAAAATGCGTTGGAAAGATTTGTTTTCCAAAACTACATTTAAAAAATACAAGCCTTTCTATTAAAAAAAAATCACAGTTAGCATCGGTTACAATCATTGCAATGTGTAAGAAAGATTTTTTTTAATCTCAAAAAATTTAATTATCTTAATTTGATCCTAGAAAGATCAATGGTCTCAATTTAATTTTTAAAAAATTATATTTTTATCAATTCGATTTTTTTTGTTTAAATCTCTGTTAAAAGAAATGTTCACATTTAGTGCCTGATAATACCTAAAATATCCAATGAAAAATATTTGTGAAAGACCAATGTAAAAAAAATAACTAAAAAAGGGGGAAACAAAGTGATGAATAATAGCAAAGCACGTTTAATTGTTTACAATAGCGTATAGATAATTGAAAATTACGTTGAATATGAATTTAATAAGTTTTAACTTGTTTGATATGATGTTTGTATTTAAATATCAAATCATGTTTGTTTTTAAAATTTTATTTGGACTAAAGTAATTTTTATTTATTTTTGCATTACCATTTCTTAAAATTATTTTGTAAAAAAGAGTTTTTAAATATAAATTATGGTCATGCAAGCTTACTTTTAATCAAATTTAAATTTGAGTTAATTTAAAATTAAATTTATCTAACTTCAATTTAAACAAAGACAAACGTGTTAGCCGGGCCAAAATCATACTTTAACTTTGCGTTTGGTTCAAACGTCCATTCCCTTCTACTGTACCGCGTCTGCCCACAACAACATTGAATAAAAATAACTACATAAATTTTCCTACTGAAATCTACTCAACTTATTTTCTGTTTGCCATCTCACTTTTACATACTGAAAATTAGTAGAAAATAATTTTTGTCCATTGTGTAGTCTCTCGTAATACATTCCTATTGATGATGGTACTATTATTTAACTAATATTAATTCGACTAGACTTCAGTTGTTAAATTGTGCAACTGTATGGCTTGGGGAGCTACATATGTTATTTATGTGTGGCGCGAGGGCCTTATGCTTGTGTCGTGAGGTGCCACTATGTCTATTTGTTGCCCCCTATGTCACTTATGTTTGAGTGGCGGGGGGTATGTGTGGCTCAGGGGAAGGTACTTATGTTTGACCCGTGCCACTTATGTTTGTGTGAGTGGCACAAAGGGTATGAGTGGTGCGGGGCGCGAGGGGCTTCCCCCCATGCCACATATGTTCATAACTGGCGCGGGGGGCTTATGTTTCAATGGTTTGTGTGGCATGGGGGATCATACGTTCTCGTGGCGTGGGGCCATACACGGGAAGAGACCCCTACGCCCCTCGTTTGTGTGTGATAACGTGTGTTGCAGGGGACGGTGTTGTGTTGTAGTAATATATATATATATATATAGATATTAATTTTGTTATAACAATATTTAAATTTAAAATATTATATATATATATATATTTATGTTATTTAAAACTATAATAAGTTCATAGTTACCAAAAAATAATTGAAAATTACTGAATTAACACATAGTGTAAAAGATATAGTGTCTTCCAGTATACGAAAAGATCTTTAGAATAGAAGTTATCACTTTTTGTGTTGTCTTTTCCTTCTTGTTGTTTATCTTGTTCTTCATTTGTATGTGTCTTGGTCATCCTCACCCTCATCTTTACTTTGTTCGCCCTCTTCTTCTTCTTTATCTTCCTCTTCTGCTTATTTTACATATCTTATTTCTTCCTATTGTCCTTTCTCTGTTAAATTTTTATTTAATAAATCATTGCTAACAACAAAAATATGAGATTGTTCATTCTGGTAGGCAAGTTTTAATCTTTCTTCATTTTCTACTAGACTTCTTGTAATACCCTAATAATTTTTATGAATATTTAAAAATTTATTTTGAAGTTTATTAAAAAATCTAATTATGTGAAAAATGTTCTTTTTGAATTAGTGAAGGAAATTTAGAAATAGTAATTTCAAATTTTTAATTTGAAAAATTTTTACAAATTCTCAAGGACCTAAGTGAATAAATCTTACAAGTTAGAGTGGCTATGAGCAATTTTATCTAAAAAAAATAGTGGGAGCCACACATACAAGCATTAAACACATCCTCTTCTCTTCCTATTCAATTTTCTCTTTCCTCCTGAAGCCCTCTGCATCTCCTTCACAGAAACTCTCATTCCATCTCCTTCAGTATCCATTCTTGCCATCTTGCTTGGGGGAAAAAGCCATAGAACCGAAGAGGATTGGTAAGTAGATGTTCTTCTTTTTCTTCTTCTTCTTACAAGAACAAATCCTAGGTTATCAATTTGAGAAATCTTTGTATAATATTTCTATGGATGAATTTAAGTGTAGATGTTAATCTAAAACATTCTTGGGTGGTTTATGATGTTATTGGAACAATAAATTTAGAGAAAACTAGGAGAAATTTGTAAAATTATGATATTTAAAAAAGTTAGTGTTCTTGATGAAAATTTGAGATTTGAGCTTGGATTGTTTGTAAAAATTGGGAGTTTTTGTGTCAAAACACTCCTTAGACATTAAGAAAGAAAACCCATGGAAGAAATCTATGTTGTTTTAGATGTGATTTTAGGATTTTTGGATGAAGAATACGAAGAACGTCACTGTTTATTTTGGAAATTTTTCAGAAAATACTATTTATCGAAAATTTTTTTTCAGATTTTCTTGGTTACTGTATTATTGACTCGGTCAACGTACTGTAGCATTGACTCGGTCAATGTTACTGTAGCATTGACTTAGTCAACGACACTATAGCTGCGTTGACCGTTGACCATTACTGTAGCATTAGTTTTAAAATGTTTATAACTTTTTCATCCGGACTCCGTTTTGGGTTAAATTTATATCGTTGAAAAGCTATTTGAGTCTAGTTTCTAATAGTACAAGTTTCATTTAAAAATTCTTTATTATTTGAGAGTTATATTCAGAGGAGTGATCAAAGGCCAAATTATAGCAAAGAATTTTCCTATTTTGTGACCTTGATATGTTTATGGAATGATTATCTTGTAGGAATGGATCTTTAATGCATCACCCACATATTTTGGAATGTTATGATTAGTTTGGATATAGAAGAAATTACATTCCATCATCTTACACATCTTCGAGAAAGGTTCAAGGTAAAATTGGGCAAATATTACGATGAGAGATCCTACCTTACCTTATTTGCTTATTTAATGTATATATTAAAAGTGTACTACAAATATATATATATATATATATATATATATATATATATATATATATATATATATATATATATATATATATATATATATGCGACATGAAATTTATGCATTCATGTTATGTATTGAAATGTGCAAATATGAGACTGTTGTGAACTTTTCCTGAAATGGGATGCATATGGTTGCCTATGATTGTGTAATGTGATTGTGTTTGATCTTGAGAGAAACAGAAATAGAGTTTATGGGATCCCATGGGATGAAATAAGGGTGGACTGAAATCACTATGGTCACGTGATATTGAAAATCAAATTCGTCCTTTTAAGGACAAGGTGAAATAAGGTTGGACTACAGATTTGTCCCTTTGAGGACAGGGGTGAAATAAGGGAGGATGCAGCAGGGGACATGGGGCAACGACCACTTATTGTGGACAGGACCCAAAAAATATCTGGGAACTTGATTTGGAATTATATGAATTGTTTGAAATGTGATTTGACTTGATCTTAAATGTGTTGTTAATAATTGCGAGGTGATTTCAATGTGAGTGTCTTGATAAATATCTTGTACACCAAAACTTAGATGATTATACCGTTAGATCAATTATGTATATCTGCATGTCTATATATATATATACACCTATATTGTGTGTGAATGTGGTAAGATTCTCTCAAGTAGAAGTTGTCTTCAGTTTCAGGTATGGAGAACTTGCTAATCCGATGATGATCACACCAAGATTACTTTTTCATTTGTTTAGGGTAAATGTATAATGTTTAGGTCTTATTCTAATGTATAAATCTAGAAAAGCTCTGTAATCAGGTAGGTTTGTTCAGTGACGTAATGTGTATAATTGTAAAGTGTATGGGAAACTCAATTTATCCAAAATTTCTTATCATTTCGTGAGAAGAGGAATAATTTTTTTATTTCTTAAATTGTGTAATTTAAATTAATTACATTTAAAGAATAACTAAAATATGATTTAGTATTGTGCTTAAGAGAAAGATAGGCTTACAGAGGTGAAATAAAATTCACCTTTCGTGCTGGTCACGTGCTCAGGTTTCTCATGACACTTCTGAGCCTAGTTTTTATAACAACCTACCAGTCAGATTTCTCTCTTGTTCTAATTGGATAAGGAACAAATATACTTGTATTTCCTGATACATGAATACAAAAGGATCAAATTTTCCATATCTCTTTGTATGCTTAATTTCTATGATTCTAAAGTCTGGTGCACCCTAGTTTCACAAATCGATACTAGATCAAACCAGTCACAGGGAAATAAAATAAATTTTTTTTGAAGGTTCTCCAAAATACTGTAACTGTACCACCTGTTTAAGGATGCCAAAATAATTTTCTCCACCACCTTCTTCGGTGCCTTTAACACAGACCCCATTATTGATTGTCTTCTTTCCAATTCTCCAGTCATCAGTATAAAATTTGTATCCATTCACAAAATATATTGGTCATGTCTCGACCTCTATAAATGGTCCCCATGCTAAGTCCTCACATTTGGATCATTAAAAACATGAGGTTGAGTGTGTATCCAGTTAAAAGTTATTAATGAATAATTGATTAATTAATGCACACCACATAAAAATGACTCATCATGCAATTAATCCAATTAAATTAAAAGGCTAATTACAAGGGTTTTGAGCCATGAGATAAAGTGTGATTCGACAAGACTATCAATATCTGCATTGCTTAAATGGGGATTTAAATTTTTGTGGTATTGTTCAAAATTGCTGTCATGCAAAACCAAACTTAGTGATCATACATAGTATGTATACAATGTTTGATTGAATAATAAAAGTAAGAAATATAATGTGTTTTTACTCACGATATGACTTCACTTCATCACAATTGAGAATAATGTAAAGTTGAGCAGTCATATATTCCCTATCACTTAAAAATTTGGTGACACTCTTGCCAGAGGGATGCCAGACTTAGTTGAAAATTATCAATGTTGTCGGTTAGTTTGTCTCCTCTCGGATATAGGGATTCCTATCAACTCTTGTTCTTAATAAATTTACGTGTGACTCAAAATAACAAAAACAAAAGTACAATATCTCCTATGCCAAGTATACTTCACAAATAGAACCTTTCTCCAAACCATAATAAGGTTCAAGGTCAAACCGTGTCCATCATCAAAGCAACATAGAATGGACCATACACTTTTTGGAGAGATGTACTCAAATCCCTACGAAACTTGTGATGGATAGAGTTTCAAGTACAAATTTTTTATCATTATTTTTTAAAAAAGTCTTTGCTTTATAGTTTATTGTTAATTAACCAAATGTTTTTTAGAAATATTACACTTGGTTAACCCAGCATGGCGACAATATTTACAACATTTGGAAAAGTTGTGTCAATGTGCTTGAAGGATTTGATATATACAGCGTATAAGCATAATAAAAAACAGACTGGATAGGGCAATCTGTTTGGAATCAATTGTGCGATAAATGGGAAACGACATAATTCAAACAAATTAGCAAGCAAAAGAAGGAAAATAGATATTCTGACTCTAATAGGTTTGACTCATCTCTTCACATTAGAGACTCTATTTCAATGGCTAATCACAATAAAAGATTGGTAACTTATTTAATTTTTTTAAAATATATTAATTTACTATTTTATCATTACATCTAAAATTTATTTATTTATTTTTCCTATACCACGAACAAAAGAATTAAGATGAAAACCTACTACATTTGAGTTATTTCTTTGAACTCATCAAAATAAGACTGATCAGGGATGAGTTGATAAAAAAAAAAATTAGAGGCAACTTTTGTAAGTGTCATTTCATGTACAATTGTATATGGTTTACATTTCAAAATACAACCTGATATAATTCCATTTTCTTCCAAGATGGAATATCAAATATTACAATCTTCAACTAGCTTCAAACATCCATTTAGCAATAGCAATGTCACACATTTCTCTTGTCTCTTTGGTTTGCAACACACTTTTATGACATGTTTGGTTCAGCATGTAGGATGGAAAAAGAAACTGGATTCTAGTGTGTAGTAAATTCTCCTATATTTACTCGGCCAAGCTGAGGGAGAGGTTCGATTCCATAGTGGAAAAAAATTCTAACATGGCTGCCCTTTTTTTCTTCATGCTTTTCCATCCAAGATGTTATGGAAAACAACTACTGCACACTAGAAAATGTTGTCATGCTTCATTCCTCGGTTGTGGTTTGATGCATTCTCCCTGCACTCATGTTTATCAACCATGGGTTTCTGAAATGGCTTTTTGAAATCATAGACCAAACTCCATTTTCGTGTTCCTCTTAGAAATAATCTCTCTCTGTGGAAATGGATTAAAGGTGACCAAAAGCCTTCCACTACTGGAGATGGATTGAGCTGCCAGAGACGAAGAACCAAAGCTATCAGACCTAATTTTTCCAAACCGAGGACCCATTTTCACCTATCCCTAAATTTCATGGTGTTGCCTTTTAGAAATCGGATGCCCAGCCTCGTCGACTACTAGCTCATTAGGTTTCTGAGAGAGAGGGAGAGAGATGAATAGAAGATGCACAAGAGAGAGAGAGAGAGAGAGAGAGAGAAAGAGGATGATTTGAAAAGGGACCAAAGTGAATCAATTAAAAAAAATTTTAGGGGTTGATTTTAACAAAAAATAAAATATATTCTCAAACTAGGGGCCTAGATGAAGTATTTGTAAATGACAAAAGAAAAATTTTAGATAGGGACCTTAGTGAATAAACAAAAAACTTTTTAGGCAAAGGACAAAATCTGTAGAGTTATCAGATTTTTATAGTAAAATAAGAAATTATATCAAAGGGTAAAATAGTAAATTTCTTCACTCATTTCTTTTCTATTGCACAGTATTTTCCATTGCAAACTAAACAACTTTTTTTTTCCTTTTCTCTTTTCCATTTTCCTTTCCATTCCATTCCTCCTTTCCTTTCTAGTCTTGCTTTGTATTGCGAACCAAATGGATTGTTAATGGTGGGTTGGGCTCTAGGAGTTGTTCTAGGCATAAAATAAGTGCTTATAGGTTTTCGCTTCTCTTTTTCTTTTTCCCTAATCTCAGAAGGTCGAACAATAAAACTATTCAATTCTACAACATCACCACTATATAAGCTCTCACCAAGATAAGGATTGCTTTCTTCATATTCTTCTACAGGCTTTCTTTCTTTCTTTTTTTTTTTGAGTAAAATCTTCAATACTATTTTGTATTTGGAAGCGAATATGTGCTGAAACCTTTTTACATGGCTCTATATCTCCTTTCATTCTAGCTAGATGTAGCTTAATTCGATTAATTCTACCCCCTTGAAAGTCTTGTTACAATATAAACATATTAAATGACACCTAGAACTAGTGCCTTGAGCAATTATACAATGACCCCATGCTAACTTTGTTTTTCCTCTTGAAGCACCTTTTTGCACTGACTCAACTGATTCTTGTGTAGATTTGCTAAATGACATTTATGACAATCTAAAATTAACATGAAATTTTCTTAATCAAAATTGGTCCCAAAGTTATCTATAAATTTTCACACATCATTCAGCATTGATTCAATTCAGACCAAAAACATTATTCATAATTCAAAAAGACTCTTGTTTTTATCATTTGGAAATTAAAAATGCCTAATTTATTCAAAAACTAATTATTCAACATTTGGAAATTCATCAATCATTCAAAAAATAATTATTCAGCTTTTGGAAATTCAAAATGCCTAATCTAGTCATCATTTAGCAATCACTCAGAAAATATTATTCAGTATTTGCTCTGTCTTCATCTCTCTCAGCCAGACTCTCTTTTTTTCTCAATCATAGTCTATGAATCTCATATTTAACTCTACCTGTTGAAGCTTTAACTCTATTTCTACAGTGGAAGAAGCTCTGTGGACGTTGCCATGGAAGATGCTCTGTGTGGGTCTGGCCATGGAAAAAGCTCTATGTGGGATTAACTGCGAAAGAAGCTATGTGTGAGGCTGGCCATGGAACTAAGGCATAGCAGTAAAGCATCATAGAGAGAGAGAGAGCGAGAGAGAGAGAGAGAGAGAGAGAGAGAGAGAGAGAGAGAGAGAGAGAGAGAGAGAGAGAGAGAGAGAGAGACTCAAGCGAACCTTACACTGTGGAAGTGGCCGTTGGACTAGTTTGCATTGCCATGGGAAGTGGCTGTGTGTGGCTATCAAGTTTGTTTACAGATCTTGAACTTCGAAGTCAAAGCTAGGTGTGGTCGTGGCTAGGGTGTGGTCTAAATGAAGTGGATTTGCGATTTGGGAAAGTAAAAGCCTTAAAAGGAAGGCTAAAACATTTTAAAAAAACAATCCAAGTCGGCAGGTTACCCAAGTCAGCCAAGACCTAGCCGTTTGTAGCTCAATCCGATACCTCGACATGGCTTGGACCCCGCCCTAGGTCACGTGGCCGGGTCGGGTCATATAACACTGCTTATGTGTAAGCTAGAAGATTGCTCGACATTTTTTTTATTAAATAAGTCTATCTTGAAATAATTGTATTTGTATTATAGATAAGATATGATTGATCAATATTTATTTTAATTTAGATACTTTAATTTAATCCAAAATAAAAATTTTTGTTTACTCTACTTCATTCTAACATATTTAAAAGAATACTTTAAAAAAAAGAAGATAAAAACATGATCTACATGAAAAAGGAAAAAATCGCAGAAAAGATGTTATGTGGGGATGTTTTGGAAAGTAAATTGGGACGTCTGCTTCTAACTTAATCATCACATTACCATATTTAAGCTTTTATAAAAGTTTGTTCATTTTAATTTTTCTAAGTAACTTACTTTGAGTTTAGAAATTTAAAATTTAGAGTAAGTTACTTATTTGGTCTCAAAATATTACAATTATTTTGATTTTATCTCTAAAAGATCAAATGTCTCAATTAAACTTTTAAAAAATTGTATTTGTTTTAATTTGATCTATTTGTTTATCATATTAACTTTTGGCATGTAATAATTGTTGGAAAAAATGAAGAAATTGTGATAAATATTAGCCTAAGTCATGTTATGGAGGACATTATCCTTAAGAAATATTTCATGACTCCAAATAAAATTTATTTAAGCGAAATTTCCCCCTTGATATTAGTCAACCATTCGTCAACGGTTAGTCTGAGACATGTGGCGCTGACTGAGACACTTACATCAGCATTAAGTGTCATGTCAGTGCCACACATGGCAAATTTAAATATATAATATAGAAATATCCAAAATAGATAAATACAAATCTATATAAATATTTGAATAATAATTTAAATAACTAATTTAAACAAAATAAATTAGTGTTTATTTGATATCTTCATATGAAATTAAATTCTAGTTTGGTCTGTTTTATACAGTCCATAATTTTAGTTAAAACCAGATTTTATCTAGAATTTCATTTTTCTGTTAAAACTTTTCTATTTATTCACTCATATCCCTAAGTAATATTTTTTTTGTCCTTTGCATGATTTAAGATCATATTTAGCTTCATCTAGGTCCTAGTCCTAAAATATAATTTTTTCTAAAATTAAATCAACCTCTATAAACTTTTCATATCTTTCACTCTAGTCCCTGTCATGCATTTTACATACTTTTCTCATGAGTTTGATTTTCAAACATACACAAAATTTCTCCTTAGGTATTTTTAGAACCTAAACACCCCAAAAGCCACTGCTATAAAGGACTCATGGTTTGGACTACTCAACTCACTTTCTTTCTCAGTTTTGTACAGCTGAAAAGAGGATGCTCGTGCGTTGCTCTAGAAATGTATGACAATATAACAGTGGCTTTTTGGGTGTTTAAGAGTCCTTTACAGTAGCAACAAAAAGAATGCAAAATGTAGAAAAATAAGCTAGGAATTCGGGTAAGTGTTGGAACTAAACTTTTGAATCTTAAAAGTCTCTCTTTGGCTTAGTTTATGGATGGAAATGATCAAATAGGTTCAACAAACACTTAAGAAGAAATTTCGGGTAGGTTTGGAAATCAAACTCATGAGAAAAGTATGTAAAATGCCTGATAGTGACTAAAGTTAAAGAAATGAAAAGTTTACAGAGGTTGATTTAATTTCAGAAAAAAAATATATTTTAGGACTAGGGACCTAGATGAAGCTAAATATGATCTTAAATCATGTAAAGGACAAAGGAAAAATATTAGTTAGGGATCGAAGTGAATAAATAGAAAAGGTTTTAACAGAAAAATAAAATTTTAGATAAAATTCGATTTTAACTGAAATTATAGACTGTATAAAAAGGGACCAAATTAGAATTTAATTTCATATGAATATATTAAATAAAAACTAATTTTATTTTGTTTAAATTAGTTATTTAAATTATCATGTGAATATTTATATAGATTTATATTTATCTATTTTGTATATTTCTATATTATATATTTAAATTTGTCATGTGTGGTGCTCACGTGACACTTAATGCAGATGTAAGCGTCTCAGTCAGCATCGCGTATCCAAAACTAACTGCTGACTGACGGTTGACTAACACAGGGATTATTTTTTAGGGTTTTGAAAATTACATAGACCAAATCTTCTATTTTTAAAGTATAGGAACTAAATCCTCCATTGAGTGAAACTATAAGTACTTGAGTTATATTTTAACCTTTAAGTTCTTTTCAGCATAAACAACAAAATACAAGTTACGGGTTAATGCTATCAATACAAGATAGACACAAGTTATGGGTTTCAGGACTTGTGTCAATTTAGTCTTTAGAAGATTAAATATGTCAATTTAATTTTTAAAAGATTGATTTTTTAATGAACATAATTTTTCTATCCAAATATATTAACACCAACTTATCAAATCTAATGAAATGACATTAACGGAATTGATGTGACAGCTTTTTGATAAAACAAATATCTAACATAGCACACCTAATCGGCATTAGAGCTGTCAAAACGGGCCCAGCCCACCGGGTTGGGCCCGTTTAGCCCACTTTTTAGGTGGGCCGGGTTCCTAAAATTTAGGCCCGTTTTTGACCGGGCTTTTTAGGCCCGGCCCACCTAACCCGCGGGTTAGGTGGGCCAACCCGCCTAACCCACGGGTTGGCCCGCCTAACCCGTTTTTTTTTTTTAAATTTATATTTTCCTACTTTACTATATATGAATATATGATGTGATTACATAAATGTGTATGTATTTGTATAACAATATTAGTTAAATGATGAGTATTGAATAATTAGTGATGTATGATCCTTCAATTTTTTTTCTTTTTAATATTACATCTTAGAGAATATTGATAAATTATTTTGTATTGTAAGACTTTTGATGTTTTTAAATTAGTTGTATTGTTCTTAAATGATTTTATTGGCTTTGATTGATTAAAAAAAATTAAAAAATATAAAAAAAAAGTGGGCTGGCGGGCTGGCCCGTTTAGCCCGCCAACCCGCAAAAAGTGGGCCGAGCCCTCAAAATTCAGCCCGTTTTCAAAAGTGGGCCGGATTGGCCCGACCCACTTTTCGTCAACCCGACAGCGGGCCAGCCCGAACGGACCGGGCTGGCCTACTTTGACACCTCTAATCGGCATCATTTGATACAAGAGATCTTATATTCTTTGAAATGTTCACATTCTTAAGAATGTTTCATTCTCATATTTAGGTTATAATGAAAAGTTATGTGTAGTGAATCTAAATATATATTTCAATGCCATATTTTTTCAATTAAATATATAAATAAAAATAAAAGAAAAAATTATAGTTATTGGCAATTTGTCATCTAATTTTACTAATTATTCACAAAATAAAAGCATAAAACTCTGTTTAGCTATGGAACGAGTGAGTTGGTGAGGTGGTCCAAATCTCTGCTGCAAACTCTTTCGACTTCATTTTCGTCAACTTGAGTCTTTGGTATAGTCATTGAAATTGAATAAATTATTAATTTAATCTCTAATAAGTTATAATTGTTTTAACTTAATATATTAAACGTCACAATTTAAATCATAAATTAACTTTTGAGGTAATATAAATTCAAGTACCAAGTACCAAGGTGATGATGCATTTCGTCGTTTATTGTATTTATCGACGCTTCCATGTGAATATTTTCTTAACATGAATAATTGTACTCTTGGTATTAAAAAGTCAGACTCTAACTTCTCTTATATATATTATAGGATATGTAGGGCCTAATAGTTCATTTCCTATTTCTTCGCAATAATCCTCTTCGTGAACATTCTCCTCTTCAAATTGATGCAGTAAGCAAAGAGTTACAATATATATATATATATATATAGAGAGAGAGAGAGAGAGAGAAAGAGAGCTATAATATATATAGAATATATATATATATATATCATAAAGTCACATTTTTTTTCAATCAACTATCTAAATAAAAAATAAAAGAATAAATGAAAGTTATTTTTGGGTAATTTGTCATCCAATTTTACTGATTATTTACACAGTAAGAATGCTTTCACCATTCCTATTCTTTTTGAATGATTTGGCTTTAGACACACACTTGCTCATCCAATCAAGTGCTCTGATATAAGTAACTGGAGATGTTGAAAATAACCGAGTTCCATGAATACTCATAAAATTAAGATTAAATTATTGATCTGGCCCAGCCATTAAAAAAGTTAATTTGAATTCATGATGTCCACACAATAGCTACATGACTTTAGACAGATCCATGGTGTCCGCAATAGCTATTTGATTTTAAGATTTATAGTTTATTTGGAAGAGTTTATTTTGAGTTTATCTGATTTATTTTATGACACAAACGCTCATACACGTTGTTTGATAGAGTTTATAAAAATAGTTCATAACATGTCTATAAGCTATTTTTAATTTATTTTTATAAGTTATTATTTTTTTAAACTCTCTAGAATAACTTATGAAAATAAGTTAAAAATAACTTATATAAAATTTTTTCATAAATTTTACTATTATAAAAATAATTTATATATAAATATTTATATAATAAGTACTTAAATAAAATATTTATCTAAAATAAAATCTTAGCAATAAATTATTGATTTGGGCCAGTCCATTATCACCGTATCATCAAACCGCAAGTCATAGCTATTGATTGCCTTTGTCTTTTTTTTTTTTTTTCCATAACTTTACGCATCAAAAGGGTCCAAGATATGGAAGGAGACTTGTGTGGCCCTCAAAAAAAGGGTGTTCAAAACATCGTGATATAACAAATTACATGGTACTATAAAAGTATTACATGTGATGTTATCATTTATACATTATAAGAAAATTAACTTGACTTCTATAATTGTTACTAAAATTTATTTTTTTTAATTTTTTTAAAAAATTTGTCTTTTTTAATTTTATTTAAAAAATTGATTTTTTGTGGTGATTAGGGGAACTGCCACCAAAAATTAGATTTTTAGTAACGACTCTGTTTTTTAATTTTTATTTTAAACAAAAATCTAATTTTTATAAAAAAATTTGACTTTTAATGACAAATATTGGAGTCACACCAAAAGTTTGACTTTTGGTGGCAATTCAAAAGTCTATTTTTTTAATTTTATTTAAAAAATTTGACTTTCGGTCTGATTCTTAATTTTATTTTAAAAAGTCCAACTTTTTTTATTTTTTTTAAAAATTCAACTCGGTACCAAAAGTCGGAGTCGTCACCAAAAGTCTAATTTTTTAATTTTATTTTAAAAAAATCCAACTTTAGTCACCACCAAAAGTCGACTTTGTCACCAAAAGTTTTCTTTTTTAAAAATTTTATTTAAAAATTTGACTTTTTAAATTTTATTCAGACTTTTGGTGGTAACCCACATAGTCGCCACCAAAAATCAAATTTTTTTTTATGAAATTAACCGAAGTCAGACTTTGTGTGGTAATTCTCACAGTAATAATATATTTTCTTTTAATAGATTATATATATAATTTTGCCCTTATATAACACAAATGAAGTGGTGGCACGATAGCAAGACACATATGGTTGAAAGCAAGGATCCTAGATTCAAATATCAAATATGCATATGTTTGGTTTAATTTTAAATAAACTTGAATATTACACAAAAAAAAAATTAAATCATCCCAAGGTAGTGAATTATTAGACCGGCAAAGATCCACACGGGTCGAATGGATCTCAGGTTGATCTATCGGACTAATCCGAATCCAAAAAGATAGCGAGTGACTTTTGGTGGCGACTTTCAAAGTCACCATTAAAGGTGACCTTTAATAGCAACTAAAGTCACCACCAAAAGTTTTTTCTCACAAATTTGTTTTTGTGACAAATATGATTTTTGGTGGCGAAAGACAATCAGCCACAAATTTTTAACAATCATTTTAGTCGCTACTAAAAGTCACTACAAAAGACTTTTGATAGCCACTTTTAGACTTTTGGAAGTGACTCAAAAGTAATTTTTTTTCAATAATATAAAGTGAACTTTCACAAAATAACTATCACATTTTTTTTTGGTATAACATATTCTTGTGGCACTATAAAAACATTACATGTAATGCGATATCACATGTATGCTTCTCCAAAAATATGGTAAGTGCTTTTGTATATAATAATAAAAAAAAAAGATAACCTTTGCTGACTCAAACCTTCATTCTACAGCATTTTTTCGTTAGTCACTCGTGATTGCATGCCACTCCACTTAATTTCTAGATGTAGATGAAGGTGCCATTTACGGTTATTATCAATATTTTCTTGTGACTATATTTTTACCACGACTAATTATGCTCTTGGGAGTCGGGATTAAATTTAGTAAAATCACAAAATCAGAAACCGAAGGTGTATTATGTACTAAGTCTAAGGTGTAAATTAAAGCTATTTGACTTTAGACAAACTCATGTATAGGCAAAATTTTAATTACGGTGAAAAAGTTACGTGGAGTGAGTATAACTATATATTTCAATGTCATATCTAACTAAAAAAAATAAAAGAGTAAATGATAGTCAATTTTCCGTTAATTTGTCATATTCAAAAATAAAAGCAAAAAGTTTTGATCAGCTGTGGAACGAGTGAGTTGGTAAGCTAGTCCAAGTCTTTGCCGCAAGTCTTTTGTCTTTGTCTTCATCTTCATCAACCAGAGTTTCTTGTGTAGCAATTGAAAGGGAATAAATTATTAATTTATTTTTTAAAAAATTATAATTATTTCAATTTAATTTCTAAAAAAAGTGTATTTGTTTCAATTGTCTTACTCCTTTTGTACAAGTGTAATTTTTTAGGGATTAAACTAAGATACTTAATTTTTTAAAGATAAACCTAATTCTCTCTAAAAAAAATATATTTGTTTCAATTTGATCATACTCTTGTTGTACAAATATAATTTTTTAGAGACTAAATTCAAATATTTTATCTTTTAAAAATTAAATTAAAATAAATATAATTTTTGAGAGGTTAAATTAATAATTTACTCAAAAAATTAAATAAGTGGTTGTGGCTGTTGCTTGATTGTAGTGGTAGTGTCTATTTAAATTCCAAAAAGGGACAAAATTCAATTAAATATGCCCTTTTGGAGAGGGGCCTATTCTTTGCACTTAGTAACCAAAAAATATATATATTCTTCCATTTTATTCAGTGGATGGAAACCTTCGGTAAAACCAAAAAAAATTCAAACATCTCAATAATCACTTTTAGTTTCTGAGTTAATATAATTGTTTTTTTATTTTACCATTAAATTTATAATTATAGTTGCAATAAAAATGTATTTTTAGAGAGTAAATATTTCAATTTCATTCTTTTTAACATTTTTAAATAAAAATAAAAATATGGTAGCTAGAATCGGCTAAAAATGTTGTAGTTAGGCTCTTATTTTTTGTTCAGCGCTTTTTTTTGGGGCGGCTCAAGTCTCACATTTTCGTCCTTTTCGTGAAACAGAGTATGATAAGATCAATTTTTATGTTGTTAGACATTTTTTAATTTAGGATGCGTGCTTATTTGTGTAAGCTAGAAGATTGCCCGACACTTTCTTTTAAAAAAAATAAATAAGAGTCTATTTTGAAACAACTGCATGCATTCGAATTATAATAAGATATGATTGGCTATTTATTTTAATCTAAATACTTTAATTTGATCTAAAATAATTTTTTTCATTTACTCTACTTCATTCTAAAATATTTAAAAAAATACTTATAAAAAGATCATGAAAAGGATGTTAGGTGGGGATATTCTAGAAAGTAAATTAGAGTTGGATTCAGTGCCTATGCTCTTCCAACTTGGAAGAGCATAATTATCTTCTCATTTTGGGCCCTCTAGTTATGTGATTCAACGGACGAAATCAACTGATTTTGAAAAATGGTGGACCATTGGATCAATCGATCCAATGGCCCAGATCGCTTCTTACTTTTTGTTAAATTCAAATCTTACTTTTTTTTAATAAACAATGTATTAACTAATCGCTGCTTGAAATGTGTTCCATTACTTTCACTTTTTTTGTAGAGTAGGCTGCATCATATTATTGTAGTTTTTTTTCCTCTCATTTTCTTTTATTTTTTTTAGTTAGCTCTACTTTTAGACTTTTTTAATGTTCAATCATCCTTTTTTATTTATAATCCGAATGTAGCCTCTTCTGATTTTAATTTACCTTATTAGGCTAGTTTTACAGGGGCGACTCGCATTGTCTACAGGGATGACACAGTTCTGGTCAAACAAGGGCAACACCACTTTGTGTCAGACGACACGTTGTTGCCCCTAACACTGGCGACACGCGCGTGTCGCCAGTGTCAGGGGTGACGCGTGGCCATGGACCATACATGACAGTGATTTTCTCCTTTTTTAAATGCCCCTCTCTCCCCAGACTTCACTCTCAATTTTTCTTCTTTTTCAGGTATATCAATTTTTCTGCTTCTCCTCTTCTAGTTTTAAGTTGTTGTTATGATTTAGTTATTTTTTCAGTTTTAGATATTTTTATTTTTTATCATTTAATTAAATATTAACTATCTTTTACTATATGTAATATAATTTTTCTATTAGTTATTATAATTTTTGAATGACAACTATATTTTAATTATAATTTAAATTTAATCTTATTATTTCTATTTCTGATTTTATGCTAATTAATATAGAGATATGATGAAATTTTCTAGATGAAAATTATTTGTTATTATTTTTATTAAGTAATTTTATAGTTAGATTATATATGATGTAGTCATTTGTCTTAATATATGTTATCAATTTTGTTTTGTTCATATAATTTTCATGTTAATTATTATAATTTTCGTAATGATATTTTTTTTGTCAATTATATCATAATTTTATACTTCTTATTTTTTTTGTCTTTATGTTTTAAAATAAGCATTTACATTAGACATATTTATTAAGTAATTTTATAGTTTTATTATATATGATGATGTAGTCATTTTTTGTAATTTATTATTATTTCTTATTTGTTCATACAACTTTTATGTTAATTATAACAATTTTCTTTAGTGATACTTTTTTTGTTAATAATTATCCCATAATTTTATCTTTCTTATTTTTTTTATGTTTATTAATAGAGATATGATGGATGTGAATTTTTTTTGTTATTGCAAAATAAATAAATATATCAAAGATGCTAATTATAGATATATTTATGAGATTTAAATATTAATTAATAATTTGTATAGTTTTTATTTTTCTTAGTTACATATTAATTCACAATGATTTAAAATTTTATCATGCATAGAATTATAATATGGAGTGCTAATTTCCTTTTTTTAAAAAAAAAATAGGATGAGTAAAAGTGGAGCATTGATGGTCTGTGTTTACTGGAATGATACTGTATTGAGGGGAGGATTTAACGGTATATCCTTCAAATCTAATAACATGGTGGTGATGAAAATCAGACGCAACATTTCTTTAGATATTTTGAGACAATTGATCCACCAAAAGTTGAGGCTGGGAAAGAGTGACAAGATATCGCAGTTGGTATATAGAAATCCTCAACAAATAGCACCGCTTATGTTCGGAGAGTTTCAACTAGATGACGACGATGATGTAGGAGTGATGATTGATTGTCACTTGCAGTGTGTAGGGATCTTGACAACCATGAAAATTTATGAGTAAAGTGAAACAGAAGTCCAATTCAATTATGAAATCCCATATTTAAATAAGCAGGGTACATGGAATGAGAAGGCCAGACCCTCTACTCAGTATCATTCGTTAATCACATATTCTCCTGCTTGTCCACAAATTCAGCCCACATATAATGATACACACATTCTACCTAACCCACCATATGATATTATGGACGACATAAACGTCGATGACATCGAGGACGTTGAGGATCACACAGACATTTTGTCGCCTCACCAACCAGAATTTGGAGCAAGTATACAAGACTTAATAGGCAAAGATGCTGATATTCAGCAAGCTGAGCCTATCAATTACTATGCTCCACATTCATATATGACACAAGAAAATACAGCCCCAACAAGTGAGATGGAGATCTCAGACATCATGGAAGCCTACACATGGGATGATGATTCAGATCTTGCAATCATAAATGTAAACATCCCTAGCACAAATGACCCCTCGCCAGTGCATGTAGGTGGCACCGATGATCCCTTGCCAGTGCATGTTAGGTGGCACTAATGACCCCTTGCCAATGTATGTAGGTGGCATTGATGACCCTCGCTGGTGCATGTAGGTGTTTGGCCTAGTGGGACTGAAGGAGCCAGAAGCGGTGTGTGGACGTCTATATCGTCAACTCGCCGATGCACAATTCTCCGTGTCTATTTGTAACCAGCTCTTCGACGGCTTTGTCGTTTGGCACTAGGTTCTGGCAATGGTACAGGAGTGATTGCCGGTGCTCTGTGCCCAGTAGTGGCACATTGCTGCAACCTGTGATCCTGGCCTAGGGCTCGCATGATGTCTGAGGTAAACTTTCAAATTTTGCCCAAAGGTGATCCTGGCTCGACATCCGCCTCCAGTCCATGCTAGAAGGTCTCAAAGTACACAGCCTCGTGTACATCCAGCTATAGAAAAATAATAAATGTTACATAAACATATATACATAGAATTGCAGTGACAATATTAAATATAAATTTACCTGAGCCACCACTATAGCTATCTAAGGAGACATCCACTTGTGTGTGATGTGCCAATACCATTCCTTAGATTCGGAGTGTCTCCGTAGCTGTTCCTAGAGAGGGGGTATAGTGACTATCCTCTCTCTCCTTGCGTGCCACAGAACGATGTACTTTTGTTGTTCGAGCTCCCAATCCATATCATGCTTCCCTTTCAAAGTTTGGGTGTGCTGCCAATCATTATCTGCATAGGTAACGAGATGGGTTGATCTCACCCAAACTGGCGAAGACAGCTATCTGGCTGATGCCACTCAATGATATGAAAACATATCAAAGGCACAACAGCCTGCCAGATGTCACCACCATCAAAATAGTAATGTGGTATCAATTGTGTGGACACATCATTGTGGTATGGCTGCCACACAACCTGCTGAGAAACATTATAGTAAAAAGGTAAATATTCAAGGAAAACAAATGATGTTACAAGTTAAGGCCTTACATCATTCTTTGTCAAAGAGTCTAGTGTCTTGCGATATTGTCTGAGAAGATGTAGTGGGTGGTCCCCAAAAACTTTAAAATCGCTCCACTTACAAATTAAAAAAAGGGCAACTTATACTAAAGTGTGCAAAATACAATAAACTATATGATATATAATACATATTATGCTAAATACATACCGAAAACCCAGAGGTGGAGGACCATGATACATTGCTTGTTCTCTATCTGGATCCAACCGTGCCTCATGTCGGCCTCGGATGCTGGGCTAGATCTGTGGAAAGCGATCCCATGCCCAGACATGTAGCAGGTGCACACATCCTGCAATCTCTTTCTTGTGAATGTCGGTGGCCCTGCATAATTCGTAATACATGTGTGCTAGTACCGCTGAGCCCTAACTATAGCAACTGGCAGCATGTAGATCTCATAGTAAGGGAAGATACATCAAGTGAACGTGCATACCCGATGTATCATTAATGAGCATGCCCCCTATTAATTTCATAATGAATGCCCGAGTATGCTGCTGCAACTATGCTCTGTCACATTGGCAGGGATCTGACCAAATTAAGTCCCAAGATAATATAGGGATATACGTCCTCCCTTTTTAACCTCCTCAGCAGGTGTGACTCCAAGCAACTCCTGACACAGCTGCCTCCAATTATAATGGGACTTCCCAACAACAAGGAGACTATTAACTAGTAGGCCAGATTGGATGGCCACATCCTGTAAGGTGATCTTGCACTCACCAACAAGTAGATGAAAAGTATGGGTCTCAGGTCTCTATTGCTCTACCAGTGTCGTGATCAATCTGTAGTCTACTTCGAAGTTCCCCATGCGTGATACACTGTAAAATCCAGCTTCCTGAAGATAAGGAACCAAAGCTAGGTTCGGGTAAGAAGTTCGTGCTTGCACGTAATACCGTCAGACCTTGGTGAATATGCAATCATCCTATCACCATAATATTAATTAGGTCAGTATTACTATATCATTGGAAATTATATGAATAAAATTAATTATATATGCTTAATTACCTCTCCTGACCACACTGCCTCAAAAATGTGTTGTTTCTGTAAGTATAAGACTGTTTCATCTTCAGGGTCGAGGTTTGGCACAAACCTCCTGATTTCTTCAGCCATTATAATTACTACAATTTTAAAATAATAATAATAAAACATAAATATTATTTTTCTTTATTAGAATTAACGAAAATTAAGCGTAATAAACTAAACTAAAGTTGAGAGTAAAAAAAATTTAACATTTCAAACAATCTAATAAAAAATTACACCATCTAAAAGTAAATATTTAAGCAAGCATATAAAAAGTAAAGATAAATAAAACCAAAATTAATAACAAGCACTAGAAAAGTAAAAACAAAAATATTTCAAATCTAAAAATCCACAATAAAAAAGTAATAACAAGAACTAAAAATCACCAACATTTTATTTTGAAACAATTATTTAAAATTTATAACTAATTAATGTCCTAATTATGCAAGAAATAATTTTTTCAAATTAATAACACTTAAATATTTTATAAAACTAACTGTTATAAAAATGAATATTCAAAATTACTTACACATATATATATTTTTTACAACAAATAGAAAAGAAAAAACATTTCATATCCAAAAGCTCTAAAATTTCCTTTAAAAATATAGAAAAAAGTAGAATTTACCTAAATTGATTGCTACTAACATAATTATTTAAAATTAATAATTAAAAAAATATCCTAATTATACAAGAAATAATTTTTCAAATTAATTACACATAAATTATTTTATAAAACTAATTGTTATAAACATAAATATCCAAAATTAAAAACGCATATATTTTTATTGTGTACAAAATTTTGCTACAATATATAACCAATCATGTAAAGAGTCAAAAACAAACATTATTATCAAAAAAATAATTATTTAGAACAATTATCATAATTATTCAGAAAATAAATACAATTTAAGCAACAATATAACATTAATAACATATACAATTTTAATATGCAGAGAACATTATTAAAATTTAAGCAACTATATAAAGATTAAAAAATTCCTAATTCATAATTACAAGACCCTAAACTAATTAGAACAAAACAACAACAACAAATCAACTAAATTAATTAATACAGCAATTAATTAAATCAAACAACAATTAATCAAACCAATCTTAAATTAATAATTACCATCTATTAAAACAAATTAAAATCTTAGAAATCAAGCACATCTAAAATTTTTCCTAATTATTGTAATAATAAAAAAATAGACATACATATTCTAAATAAATTATTTAAAATTTATATAAAAAAGTACCTTGATAATTATGTATAAAAGATGGTTTGGGAGATCAAAAATTGCCACTCGCGCTTTCTGAATATAACAAAATAAAATACAAACAGATTAATAAAAAAATTAATACTTTTTAAGAAAATATCAATATTTAGATATTACAAAAAAAGAAAAAGAGGCTTACCACAAAGAACTCAAAAATGGCAAGGCAGAGGATCTAGAGGCCGTGGTTTGTGGCGTTTGTGGCAGTGGGAAGAAGAAAATGAGAAGGAGAAGAAAGGGAAAGAGAAAAAGGAAGGAAGAAAAAAAGGGAAAGAGAAGAGGATGGGCCCGGGGGAAGGACAGTAAAGGAGGAGGGCGCGTTGGGGGGTAGCAGAGAAGAGAGGGCCAGCAAGGGGTAGCATAGGGCGGCCAGTGCAAAAGAGAGAGAGAGGGGCAACGAGGAGGGGAGTAGCAGAGGGGGGAGGATAGAAGAAAAAAGAAGGAAGAAGAAGGGAAGAAGAACAGGCGTGTGACTCTTCGGTCAAAGCCCTCCATCATGTTGCCCCTGTTAGGTCTAACACAATCGTTGTCGCCTGTGACAAGGGCAACATCTGCAAAGTTTTTTCACCCCTATCAGGGGCGACCATGGCCTAGATTGGGCAATTAAATCAAAATAAGGATACTGACGTAATTTAATTTTAAATATGGTATACGGACGTCAAAAAGTCTCTACTTTTATCTATTTCACATATTTATGGTTTTAAAATTTTTTATCATCGTCACTAGTAAATATAATTTAAAATATAAAATCTATTAACTTATATGTGAAAAAGTATTATTTTTTATCATTTTAAAATATAATAAAAATTATTATAATTATTCTTATATTCAAATTTTAAAAAAAAAACTATAGAGATTAATTTATAATAAATTATAGTGCACAGACCAAATTGAAAAGTGAGCAAAACTATAGGGACCAAAAATGTATTTTAATCTTTTTTAAAATAAACTGCGTATGATTCTAGTTTGAAAAATCCTCCAATCTCTTTTCTATTTCTTGATCTCATACAAAGTAACCTCCATTTTATTTTTAATCTTACACAAACTTCTTTTTATATTTTTACGATAGATTATAGATAACTTTACTTCAAAAAAGTTTTCATAGAATTTTTAAAAGTTAATGATTAAGTTAAAATTATATTTTTAAATATCCCAAAATATTCCTGAATATTTATGTTATATTTTGAAATCACAGTGTAGCTTTTTAAAAAAAAACTACACAAATTTCTTAATTTAAAAAATAGGTTAAATTATTAAAATTTGTTCTAAAATTCGAATATAAGAATAATTATAATAGTTTTTATTATATTTTAAAATAATAAAAAATAATACTTTTTCACATATAAGTTAATAGATTTTATATTTTAAATTATATTTATTTTGGATGATGATAAAAAATTTCAAAACCATAAATATTTTTATACAAATAAAAGAAGAGCTAATTAAAAAAACCAAGAGGGAAAAAACTAAAAAAAAACTACAATATATGGAGCAGTCTAGTCTACAAAAAAAGTAAAAGTAATGGGACATGTGTCAATCAGCGACTAGCTGAGGCATTTTTTATTTTTTTTAATTAAGACAAAAGGATACTACATATCTCTAAGGTTTACACTAAATTTTACCTATGCTTCTGAACTTTTTTTTTTTGGCTTATTTATGTTCTACATCTTGAATTTGACAAAAAATAGAAAGCAATTTAGACTATTAGATCACGTTGATCTAATGACCCATCATTTTCTAAAACTATTTGATCTCGTCCATTGAATCACAGGATTAGAGGGCTCAAAATGAAAAGAGTACTATGCTCTTCCAAGATGAAAGAGTGGAGGAGCACATTATCATATTTAGGCTTTTAGAAAAGTTTGTTTGTCTTAATTTTTTTTTAAAAGTAACTTACTTTGAGTTTAGAAATTTAAAATTTAGAGTAAGTTACTTATTTGGTCATAAAATATTACAATTATTTTGATTTAATCTCTAAAAGATTAAATGTCTCAATTTAACTTTTAAAATAATTATATTTGTCTTAATTTAATCCATTTGTTTATCATATTAACGTTTGACATGTAATAATTTGACATTTAACTGTATGATAAATTTTATGATTTAGCAATGAAAAAAATTAAATTAAGACAAATACAATCTTATTAAATACTAAATTGAGCCAATTAATTATTAAATCCATTTTCATACTAAATTTCTTGAGGGGTAGAGCTGGAGCGCCGATCCAGATCTTACGTTCCATGGAATATTCACATTCTTAAGAATGTGATTTCAAAGAATGTGTGATTCTCATATTTTAGTTATAGTGAAAAGTTATATGTAGTGAGTCTAACTATACATTTCAATACCATATTTCTTTCAATTAAATATCTAAATAATAATAAAATAAAAAATGATAGTTTTCCGGTAAATTGTCATCTAATCTTCCTAATTATTTACAAAATAAAAACATAAAGCTGTTATCAACTATGGAACAAGTGAGTAGGTGAGTTAGTCCAAGTCTCTGTCGCAAGCCCCTTCGGCTTCATCTTCGTCAACTTGAGTCTATATATAGCATAGTCATTGAAATTGAATAGATTATTAATATAATCTCTAATAAATTATAATTATTTTAATTTAATATATCAAGCATCTCAATTTAATTCATAAATTAACTGAGGCAAGAGCAGGATATGGTGCATCAGGTTCCTTCCATCAATCCATGGAAGCTATGAGGCTAACTTTGAGCTAACCCTAACATATCTAAAATAGAAAAAAAGAATTACAAAACAACATATAATTAAAAGAAGGAACTACCTATTGTATAAAGGATAATTGAGAATGAGGATGTTATGTGAATTAATTTGAGGGGAGTTCAATAATTCGTATGCTTTTCTCCAGAAATATAGCGAGTGCTTTTGTATATTACCCAAAAAAAAAATTATAATAATAACCTTGTTGACTCAGACCTTCATTCTACGAGGCATTTCGTCGTTTATTGTATTTATCCATATTTTCATGTGAATATTTTCTTGACATGAATAATTGTACTCTTGGCATTAAAACATCGGACTCTCTTAACTTCTCTTTTATATATTATAGGATATGTAGGGCCTAATAATTCTTCATTTCCTATTTCTTCGCAATAATCCTCTTCACGAACATCCTCCTCTTCAAATTGATGCAGTATGCAAAGAGTTATAATATATATATATATATATATATATATAGAGAGAGAGAGAGAGAGAGAGAGAGAGAGAGCTATAACAGATATAGAGTATATATCATAACGTCATATTTTTTTAATCAACTATCTAAATAAAAAATAAAAGAATAAATGAAAGTTAGTTTTTCGGTAATTAATTTGTCATCCAATTTTACTGATTATTTACAAAGTAAGAATGCTTAAGCTTTCACCATTCCTATTCTTTTTGAATGATTTAAATTTAGACACACAATTGCTCATCCAACCAAGTGCTCTGATAAAAGTATAACTAGAGATGTTGAAAATAATCGAGTTCAACAAATACTCATAAAATGAAGATTAAATTATTAATCTGGCCCAGCCTTTAAAAAAGTTAATGTGAATTCGTGGTGTCCGACAATAGCTATATGACTTTACGATTTAGCAAAAAATTATTGATCTGGCCCGGCCCCATTATTCCCAGATCATCAAACAGCTCATGGCTACTGATTGCCTTGTTTGTCTTCTTTTTTTTTTTCCCCCATAACTTTACACATCAAAAGGTGCAAGATTTGGAAGGATGCGATTGATAATTGTGATTTGTGAGATGCGAGGTCCTGAAAAGCTTAAATACTAAATAGTCTTCGTCTTCGTCTTCATCTTCGTCTTCGTCAACGTCAGCCTCTGGCACTGTCAATCATAAGGACAATGATTTCCAACATCTCAGGCACATAAGCATTTTTGATTAATCACCATAAACTTCAATTATGTCAATTGCAGTTGTTCCTATATCACATAACAACCACGGTTTTGGTACATAATAAAGAGAATTAGAGAAGCATAAACATTGAATTGGTCTGCTTGCATCTGCATATAAGAGTTAAGAGCTATTCCACATATAGCAACAACGTAACACACACCATAGTGGAGATAATGGGGCTGATTCTGAACCTCAACTCTCAACTCCTCCTGCTTTCTCTCTTTCTCATTCTGTTCGAAGCTACATCTCAACCCCTCCCAGGTTGTCCCGGGAAATGTGGAGATGTTGAAATTACATATCCATTCGGTGTGGGCCTACAACGTGGAACTGGTCGAAACTGCTTCTTGGAGGAATAATCCTTTAATCTCACTTGCCAAAACAACTCCACACTACTGTCTGAAAACATCCCCATTTTGAACATTGACCTCCGTGGTCACATGGACATGTCCATGAATATCTCCCAGATGTGTTACAATGAATCACGTGAACGAAAACTCGGTCCATATAAACCTTCTCTCAGAAGCACTGCTTTCACCATATCTAGCAACAAAAACAAGTTCATAAGTCTCGGCTGCGACACTTATGGCTATTTGAATGGTACCCACTGTTGTAAAACTTGGATACCAACACGAAAATAATCTGAGTCGCGTCTTTATAATAGACACTGTCCTAAAGGAATTTATTCCGCGACCACAGCTAAAAATCTGCATCTACAGAACTCCCTCTAGGATTAAACAGATTCTTCTGAGAAAGGTTCTCAGGCCACAGAACAGCAGAAATTTTGAAGAGCGTAACCCAAAGAGTTTGAGAGAGGGAAGAGAGAAGAGCACAACAGTTTGTTGTGTGAGTGTGAAAAATGAGGGGAATGAGTCCTCCTTTTATAGCTGCTGAACATTAATGAGGCAGACAAGAATTTTAATACAATTAAAATTCGGTTTCAAAAATTAATGGACAGTTTCAAAAATTAATGGACAGTTTCAGAAATTAATGGGCAGTTTCAGAAAATTAATGGGCAGTTTCAAAATATTTAATTATATTTAAAACAAATAAAACAAAACTGTCAGCCCTTAATTTTCTGACATTAATCCAAATTAATTTCATAATAAAATTTGCCTCTATTCAGGTAAGCTATTAAAAAGATATTTTGAAATACAAAGCTTTTAAAAGGCTATTTTCACAACAATCCCCCACATATTTCAAAAGATATTTCAAAAAACTTTTGGGTTACATATATGGGTGTAGACGCATTAATCCAGTGTCTTTTTTTTAGACTATGAACCAGACCTAGACTGATAAGATTTATCTTACAGAGTAGTATAGCTTCTATGAACCAACATACTCTTAGTCGTAAGATAGTGACCTTAAGAGTCGCATCTCACCCCCCACATTTCTGCTGTTAACGCCGTTGTGCGCGTTATTTCGGCCGTGCGCGTGCCTGGAATTCATGAGTGCTCTAGAGACTTCGCCACGATCTCATGGGAGCAGCCCCACTCCACACTCATATAGGTGACTTCATCACGTGTATCTGCAATGAATACACCACCCTCAATGTAGGGCTATGAAGATCATAAAGAGCTTATGCTCAACCTACAAATCAATGCATTCTAGCACTTTCACACTTAACACCATAGGAAATTGACTGAGAATATAGTGCTAGCAGAATTAACAGACGACTTGTTATTACCCATATGAACCTTCTTCATGGGATCTCCAATCACAAAGGTTGGGTTCCCGCCGCTGTTAATTTCATATTGGCTTAAGTCCAATTCCCCTCGATGTGTGAAGGACTAATTTCTTTCTTACATGCATGTTTAGTCAGTGAATTGGCCAAATTCACTTTTGACTTTACATAACTGATCAGTATACTTCAAATTCATTTTTTTAGCAATTGCTTGATAACTTTATGTCTCAACACAAGTGTCTACTTTTACCATTGAAAGTTTTTTTTTTACAATGGCATTGCCACTTGGCAATCCCAAAACACAGACACTGACATCATTGGGCTCTTACCCAACTAAAAAATTTGCTAAGAAGTTTTTCTATTACTTAGTATTGCTTTCAGTCAACTCCAGAGCACTAAACTCTGATTTTATAGTGAACCTATAAATTTGTATGGCTGCTCTCTCCAAAATAACGTCCTACCACCCAGGGTGAGGTTTTAACCACTAGTGGACTTTGCCTCATCTGAATCAAAGATTCAGTTAACATCATTGTATTTTTCTAATACAATGGGAAATCCACTTTAAATGATATCGTAAATTACGATACCTCTCAACTGTTTTATTGGAATTGTGTACATATCGATACTCATCTGACACATAACACATGATATGTCAGGCTAGGTAAAGTTTATTAAATAAAACAGAGACTCTCCTCTGTTTTTCTTAACTGAGTGTTAAAATCATAAGAAGTTTTTCACCATTTTGTCATCTTGATGATCAAACTCTTAAGACAATTTTGAACATAACGTTCTTGTGATAGTAAAATATCATCACCTTTCCTTATGGTTTTAATCCCAAAATCACATTTACTTCACCCGTGTCTTTCATGTCAACACTAGACGTAAAGGAATATTTGACATTATGTAACTTCTACGTCACACATATACAGACAAATAATCATCCTTACCATCTATCACTTCCACATATATACACATCCATCTTTAATTAAAAGAGATATTTTCACTAATCACAAAGAGAAAATTAACAACATAATAAATAAGGTTTTATAGTTAATTTATTTTTCTCATAGTTGTGTAACATAAACTTTGCAAAATACCCCCACATTTTTAAATCTATAAGAGTATGATTACATAACTCATAAAACCTTATACAAAACCTTATAATTATTAAAGATGGGTATCAAACGCATAATATATATGCGCATCTAAATTCATCCATCATATAATATTATTTTTCAAGAAAATAATTTCACAGAATTATTTTGGAACTTTTCAATCTCATTTGTAACCAATAACTCAATAACATTGTACCTCTATGTACAATTAAAGAGTTATCATGGATTGGCATTAGAAAATGCTAATTCCAATTTTTATATATATGGCACATCATCATCTCAATAAGATGGTTTCCTCAACTTGGAAATTGACAGCTTATCATCATCTCAATGAGATGGTTTTCTTAATTTTCAAATTGGCCCAAAATTTATATGCCAATATCTTCAAATTTGGTCACAAATCCACAAAAAATTATGTTCCAAAATAAAACTCTCAAAAGCTTAAGATTAAGCTATTTTGAATTCTTAAATTAAAACCCTCACACATATGTTAATTTCAAGAATTCCACATAGATAAAATTTTCAAAATAGAGAAATTTTAAAATAGTTCACATGTGAGCTTTAAGAAATCTTTTTCAAGTTATCAATAGTTATGTCAATAGAAATTTATGGGATATACTCAATACATAAATATAATAAACCCATAATTTCTATTAAACCACAGTATCATTATAACAACACTCATCCCCCACTTGTTGTTATAAAAATATTATCCAAAAATATTTTTCTCTTGTCCCAACTATTAATATAAATTCTCAAAAAGAGAAAAATTAAAATAGTGTAACATACCTCATGATGTAGGGAGAAGAAATCACCATTGCACAAATTTGCTTCATGAGCAAAATTGATCACTTCATGATCACTCAAAATTAGAACTCAAAAATTATAAGTTATGTTCATAAAATGATAGCAAATAATAATTTCACTCTATGTATATGTATTTGCTCCACATAATACAAACACTATATATGAAGATATGCACAATCTACTTTAAAAGAATTTTTCAAACCAAATTAAAAGAACTTGTAAAATATTGTAGATACAAAAGACAATATATAGCCAAAGTTAAAGTCTTGTATCAATACACCTCATCATACGTATCTATTGACGTTGACACATGCTCCTATTTTAACATATCACACACCCACGTGTATATATATTTCATTTTCATCCTAGATTAAATCTTATTGGAATGAACCAACCTCATCAACGTTTTAGGCTTAAAACCACATCAATGCACAATAAAAGCCACTATATAAAAGGGGTTAGGCAACATTAAGGAACCCATCATTTATATATTCAATGTTTGTTATAAACATACAGACACGAAAATATCAACATGAAGGATGGCAACGGTTTATATATATCTCATAATAGCATGGCATTGAATCCAACTTTATGCCATATGCAGCAAGTTAATGGACCAACATAAAGGAGATTAAAGACCAACATAAAGCCGGCAAATGGAGCAACGTCTCACGGTTTCCAAAGAATAGTTATAAATAACTAATTATAATTATCTTGAAAATTAATATTTTATATAATAAATCTCCAACTTCATATATGTACCTAGCAAATTGAAAAAATCAAATTCCAATATAAAACAACATATAATTAAAATCAACAAAGGTCAAAAAAGATATTACCGGTGTCCCTTAAGGCGCGATTGTGGCAGCGTCAGTATCCTAAATTCCTTAAGATTGTTGTAAAACTTGGATACCAACACGAAAATAATCTGAGT
The DNA here is from genome assembly GCA_037074585.1 of Biancaea sappan. NCBI lineage: Eukaryota > Viridiplantae > Streptophyta > Magnoliopsida > Fabales > Fabaceae > Biancaea > Biancaea sappan. The sequence goes on along the minus strand of CM073493.1, from coordinate 9,895,470 downwards.
CGCGTCTTTATAATAGACACTGTCTTTAAGGAATTTATTCCGCGACCACAGCTAAAAATCTGCATCTACAGAACTCCCTCCAGGATTAAACAGATTCTTCTGAGAAAGGTTCTCAGGCTACAGAACAGCAGAAATTTTGAAGAGCGTAACCCAAAGAGTTTGAGAGAGGGAAGAGAGAAGAGCACAACAGTTTGTTGTGTGAGTGTGAAAAATGAGGGGAATGAGTCCTCCTTTTATAGCTGCTGAACATTAATGAGGCGGACAAGAATTTTAATACAATTAAAATTCGGTTTCAAAAATTAATGGACAGTTTCAAAAATTAATGGGCAGTTTCAGAAAATTAATGGGCAGTTTCAAAATATTTAATTATATTTAAAAAAAATAAAATAAAACTGTCAGCCCTTAATTTTCTGACATTAATCCAAATTAATTTCATAATAAAATTTGCCTCTATTCAGGTAAGCTATTAAAAAGATATTTTGAAATACAAAGCTTTTAAAAGGCTATTTTCACAACACCCACAACGGTAACACTTTTTCCACTGACTGCTTAACGCTGTGTGACACAATTCCAGATAAGTAAAATAGTACAAATTGCTCTGGGATTGGGTGTTGCCAGGTGAAAATTCCTCTGGGCATGATGAATATCAGTTTTCAAGCAGTTAGCTTCAACAAACATCAACAAGTGTGGAAGTTCAACAACTGCAGCTATGCCTTTTTGGCCAAACAAGGCTGGTTTAGTTTCTCCCTTGATTATCTTGAGAACTTACCCTATAGCATGGCTCCTATGGTCGTAGATTGGACTATTCCACTTAGAAATAATGCTTCAACTTCACCACATTATGCTTGCACCGCCAACGCCGACCATCTTGACACCGACGATGGATTTGGGTACAATTGCATATGCAGACCTAGTTTTGATGGGAATCCATACCATCCAGATGGTTGCCATGGTCATTCTTTCCTTCCTTTTCTTTCTCAAATATCTACATTAATTACTTCGTTTTCTTTTTCCAAATAGTATTCATTGGATTCATTCTTTGTAACTTGCAGATATTGACAAACGTCAAGAATCGAAAGGAACCATGGCAGCAATATGTCAGTATTTGTATTGTTCATTTTCTATTCTGTTAAATCTTGCTTCACTAATTTGTTTTTTTCATGATAAATTTTACACCAAACAGACTTGTATTGTCATTAGTATGATATACTTTTGGTAATAGTGTTAAAATGTTGTGTCTTTTTCCATTTATAGGTGTGAGTGTAGGCGTGGTATCTCTATCTGTTGTTTTTTTTTTTGGCTGTATTTGGAATACCAAAAGAGGTTAAAGATAAAATTTTTTAGAAAAAATGGTGGCTTAATGTTGCAAGAACAACTCTCTACAAAACAAGGTTCTTCCCATATGGCTAAAATCTTCACCTCAAAGGAGTTGAAAAAGGCAACCAACAACAACCATGACAACTTAATCATTGGCAAAGGCAGTTATGGTGCTGTTTATAATGTAACTCTTGCAGACAACATAATTGTTGCAATCAAGAAGTACAAAGTGGTGGATAAGAACCAAATTGAACAATTCATTAACGACATGATTGTACTCTCTCAAATAAGTCATAAGAATGTGGTCAAACTCCTAGGATGTTGTTTGGAAAGAAAGGTTCCTTTGTTGGTTTATGAGTTTGTCAACAGGGTACCCTCTTCGATTACATTCATAACAAAGGCAAAGGTTGCAATATCTCTTTAGAAACACGTTGGAGGATAGCAGTAGAAGTAGCAAGGGCATTATCATATCTACACTCTGCATCCATACCCATAATACACAGAGATGTAAAGCCCTCAAACATCCTTCTAGATGAACATTACAATGCCAAAGTTTCTGATTTCGGGATTTCAAGACTAGCTCCACGTGATCGAACAGAATTAGCCACAATGGTATAAGGAACTTTGGGATACTTAGACCCAGAATACATGCAAACAAACCAACTCACAGAAAAGAGCGATGTGTATAGTTTTGGAGTAGTGCTTGTGGAGCTGCTAACAAGAAAGAAAGCCCTTTCATTTGACAGGCCTGAAGAGGAAAAAAATCTTGCCAAACACTTCCTTTCTTGCCTGAATCAGGGTCACTTGTTTGAAGTTCTTGAAGTTGGCATAGTGAATAATGAAAATAAGGAGATAGTGAAGAAATCGGCTAAGCTTGCAGAAAGATGCTTAAGACTCAAGGGAGAGGAGAGACCAAGCATGAAAGAAGTGGAAAAGGAGCTAGAGGGAATAAGGATGATCGGGAAGCAAGCAACGCCTAACACAGACATAAATTTGGAGGAAACACAATCATTGGTTGGGGAGACTTCTGGTTTAGGTGAATCTGGAGATAGCATCAATCCTAGGTGTACTCCGTGGGATATCATTACTGATCATGTGCTAATTAACTTGTGCTAATTAACTTAGGTAAAGGAAGATGAATTCTCATATGAGAGTAACAATCTTTGCTGCTTTCTATATTTCGCCATGTCTTTTTTAAAGGATTGCTCCCTAAATTGTAATGTTTAATATTGTTTCGCGTTTTGTATTTTGCCATGTCTTTTTTAAAAGATTTCTCTCTAAATTGAAATTTTTAATATTATTTCACTTTTTGTATTTTGCCATGTCTTTTTTAAAGGATTACTCCCTAAATTGTAATGTTTAATATTGTTTTTTTTTGTTTCTCTTTATTTCTTCTGTAATTAAGTTGAAGTATAATTAACTCTACAGTGCAACAACTGAGGATGAGGATATTATGTGAATTAAGTTGACAGGGTCGAATATATGTATGCTTCTCCAGAAATATAGTAAGTGTTTTTGTATATATTGCAAAACTAAAACAAAACAAAAAAAAGAATAACTTTTGTTGACTCAAACCTTCATTCTACGACATCTCCTCATTAGCCACTTGTGATTTTGTGTCATTCCACTTCATTTCTAGACATAGATAAAGCTGTCATTTATTGTTATGAGCGATATTCCCTTGTGAATATATTCTTAACATGACTAATTGTACTCTTGGGAGTTGGGATTAAATTTAGTAAAATCACAATATCTAAAATTTAAGGTGTATTGTGTATTATTTAGAGCCTATGGTGTGAATTAAAGTCATTCATGTATAGGTAGAATTTTAATTACAGTGAAAAAGTTAGGAAAAAATGCACTTTACCTCAATGAACTTTACTTGATGTGCGGAAAACTTCTATAAACTTTAAAACTCGACAATGCAAACTTATAAACTTTTCAATGTGTGCAATTTACCCTTATGTTAAAAAGTCCATTAGTTAACCTAATGGTCAATGCCTAATCAACAAAAAAGCCACATAAGCTGCTAATATGGCATAAAATGCCACATTAGTTTCCAAAATTATTTTCTAGTTCACCCATACCCATACTCATACCTATACCCATACCCAACAAGACCTGACCCGTGACCTATCCCACAATTAAATCATAATAATTTGTCAATATGGGCCTGAAAAGTGTTGTGTTATTATCAAAAGTTTTTCAAAACAATAATTTACTATCAAAATGGTCCCCAAAAGAGTTATATTATTACCAAAAGTGCCCAACACAATAATTTACTATCAATATGGTCCCCAAAAGTTATATTATTATCAAAAGTGTTCAAAACAACAATTTTTCATTATGGTCCCCAAAAGTATTATATTATTAGCAAAAGTTCTCCAAAACAACAATTTACTATCAAAATGGTCCCCAAAAGAGTTATATTATTACCAAAATTACCCAAAACAACAATTTACTATCAATATGGTCCCTAAAAGAGTTTTATAACCAAAAGTGCCTAAAAAACAATTTACTCTCAATATGGTCCCCAAGAAGTTATATAATTAGCAAAAGTGCCCAAAACAAATATTAAGACACTAGTAAAGAATTCTCCCATATAAAAAGGCTCTCTCAATCAAAATATTAAACTCAAAAGTACTATAGAAATTATAATAACTCAAATTCATTTAATTAAATAAATACAAGGGTCTTCAAATGATAAAATTTTGTTTTCTTTTTTTTTTTGGTACAAAAAAGGGAACTTAAATCATGAACTAACCATTGAATAATAAATAATAATAATTTTTTTATGAGAGAAAATGACAATGACCAAATGAAGAATTACCCGATTGGATAGTAATGGGGTAGTTTATCCAAGATCTCTAATTCCTGAAGAGTAATTTGATCAATCTTGTTCACAACATTGATGCAAGGCATGTATACTCTACTACCCTCGATGACATCTATTAAGTCATCGGCAGTGGCATCATACCTGAGAGTAATATCTACATTATTAATTTTGTACTTACTACATATAGCCCTCACAATGTCAAGATCCAAATGTGTGTTGGTCACAGTTGACGTGAGATTAATTCCACCTTTATCTTTCTTCCTAAAAGTTAGATTTGGCAGTGACTTGTTTAACCTATGGCAAGAAAATAAATTTTGAATAAAATGAGTTAGCAACATTGATCTTACAAAGGAAAGGAAAGTAGAAGCAAGAAAATCTCAAAAACCAAACATTTAATTCAGACGCATCAAAATATAGTACATATGATTTTGATAATCTGAATGGTAGTAGCCAAAAATAATAAAAGCTCAAAGCATGAATAACAGAAAATACAAGCAAGCATAATTGATCTTTAGAGTTAAAACGTAATAGGCAGTGCACTTCACATGCAAGGCATATCAAATTTCACAAGAACTTACATATCCAAGCTAATTCTATCACTTTCTAGAAGATCAATTAAATTATGTGTTAAATTTTTATACTTGTGCATTCAGATGTGTATGAGCCATATAACAAGATAATTTGCAAAACAACTGGAAGCTACCTATTTCATAGTTTCAATTCCATGACAATTATTATAACAAATGTTACCACTTAAAGAAGTTAGTAAATCATGTACGTGAGAGAAAGGATAGGGGAGGGAGAATTTGGAAGCTACCTATTTTATAGTTTCAACTCCAATAGTAAATTGTTGTTTCAGAGAACTTTTGGTAATAATATAACACTTTTGGGGACCATATTGAAAAATTGTTGTTTTGGGCACTTTTGGTAATTATATAACTTCTTGGGGACCATATTGATAGTAAATTATTGTTTTGGGCACTTTTGGTAATAATATAACTCTTTTGAGGACCATTTTGATAGGGAACTTTTGGTAATAATATAAAAATTCCGGGGACCATATTGAAAATTTGTTGTTTTAGGCGCTTTTGATAATAATATAACTCTTTTGGGGAACATATAGATAGTAAATTGTTGTGTTGGACATTTTTGGTGATAATATAACTCTTTTGGGAACACTTTGATAGTAAATTGTTGTTTTGGGGAACTTTTGATAATAACATAACACTTTTAGGAACCATATTGAAAAATTGTTGTTTAGAGAACTTTTAGTAATAATATAACTTTTGGGGACCATCTTGATAGTAAATTGTTGTTTTGAGCACTTTTTGTAATAATGTAACTCTTTTGGGGCCATTTTGATAGTCAAATATTGTTTTGAGAAACTTTTGGTAATAATATAACATTTTTGGGGACCATATTGATAGTAAATTGTTGTTTTGGGCACTTTGGTTATAATATAACTCTTTTGGGGTCTATTTCAATAGTAAATTGTTATTTTGGAGAACTTTTGATAATAATATAACACTCTTGGAGACCATATTGATAAGTTGTGATTTAGTTGTGCGATGGGTCAAGGGTCAGGTCTTGGTGGGTATGGGAATAGGTGAATCAGAAAATAATTTTGGAAGCTGATATGGTATTTTATGCCATGTCAGCAGCTTATGTGGCCTTTTTTTGCTGATTGGGTATTGACCGTTAGGTTGACTAACGGATTTTTTAACACAATGGGTAAATTGCACACATTTAAAAGTTTATGAGGGTTTATTGTCATGTTTTAAAATTCATAGGGGTTTTCTGCACATTGGGTAAAGTTAATAGGAGTGAAGTGCATTTTTTCCAAAAAGTTATGTAAGTATCTATATACTTATATAAAGCAATTTCACCAAATGCATTAAATGCACATGACCAGACATCTTCCTCCAAAAACTCTACTATATTGACATGAAACGTGCGAAAATATTTTGTCTGTCATGAAAATATATGATTGCTTCATTCGAGAACATATTGATACATGAAAATACTGGAAATCATCAATAATAATCAATCTCAAAAATCATCAATAATGAGAAAAAAAACAAAACCTAGTGTACAAATTGATACATCAAGAACATATATTTTATTTTTAATTTTAGAAGTCTCTCTTTTTATTTGCTTCATAGGCAAAATTTTTATACTTAGAGGACCTTGACAGGTCATGACCAAGGTAACATAAAAAAAATAGAAATATAAATACTAATATTTTTAAAGCTTTTTTATTAATTTTTTTATAAAAAAAAGTCCATCCAGGCTGGCTCGACCAACCCACCTCAATTCTATGAACCTAAATGGCTTGATCCATTCTGATTGCTCTAGGCCAAGCATAATTTTTTAAAAAAATATAATTTTTTATTAAATTATTTTAACCTTTCAAATGATAAGTGGACAAATGTGACATTGAATTAAGATATGGTAACAATCCCTTTTAAATTTTGAATTAATATAATTAATCAATTAATTTAATTATAACCATTAAATTTATAATTATATTTCAATGAAAATTTACCTTTAGTTAGTAAATATTTCAATTTATTCTTTTTAACGTTTTTATATAAAATAGAAAAGACAATACTTAGAATTTTCCAACAAAAAAAAATGGTAGTTAGGCATTTTTCTTTTGTTCCTTGCTACTTTTGGTTTAGGTACCGCATTTTCGGATCTAGCTAGCACGCGTAGGAGCCTCTTACACCTTTCTTCAACCATTGGATCGTAGGAATTTTTTTTTAATGACTCAAAAAACCTTCCCAAAGCAGCCACACTCTCAAAAACCTATATCGTTTTGGTTCTCGAACGCGGTGGCTCCCTTTACAGCAACCCCAACATCACAAAAGTGATGGCCTTCAGCACTACCCTCTCTGAAACATCCCCTACCTTTTCTTTCCAGTGCTTCATCTCAAAAAATGGCATCATCAACACCAGAGCTCGCTTCTTTGGTGGAAAAAGTTGCTTGAACACTAGCTTCTACACTCATGCCAGCACCGACTGTGAAGGAGGTGTGATGGGAAGGGAAGGTAGTGAACTAATCATACGAGTGGGTGGAGCGGCAGGTGGCATTCCAGCTGGCGATGTGACAGTTGCAATTAGCTGTGAAGGATGGGCTGTTACAGAGTGGGGTGGTTCCTAACAATGGCTTCACTTATGATCACTTAAGCCCACCTAATTATCTTCATCATCTGCTTGCTTTTTTTCTTTCTAACGTTTTCGTTCAAGTCAATGAGAAGAGGGAGGCATTTAAGTTGACTTTTTGACTTCAGTGTCCTGCCCCTTATTTTAAATTCTCCTCCCATTTTAATGTTTTTGTTCAAGTCAATGAAAAGAGGGAGGTATTTAAGTTGACTTTTTGACTTTCGTGTCCCGCCCCTCATTTTAAATTCTCCTTCCATCCTTATTTTTTTTCTTTATTTTCCAATGTAGGCCACTTTTACTATGGACCAGATTTTCTTGCAAGCGTGTTGCTCCTGACTGGACCACGTGGATTTGGCAATTTGACAGTCTCCTGTGAAACACTCCCATGTGAGACCCTCGGCTCCCCCCTCACGAACCCCCTTCCCTTTTCTTCTTCTTCCCATTTCTCTCTACTGCCTTCCCTAGGGGTGGGCACAGGCTGAGTCGGTTCGTGTTAAGGGTAAATCTCAACCCAAACTGACCTGACACTAATGGGTTGGGTTTGGTCGGATTAAGATTTTTTGGAAGTTGAACCCAAACCAACCCAACCTGCTAGTGGCTGGTTGGTTTAGGTTAAGTTGTTAGGTTGGTTTTTTTTTTTCCTTTTTCCTTTGTCTCTTCTTCCTCTCTTCTACTGCAGTCCTTCTTAATTCACCATGGAACCAGAGCATATGTGAGATCATATTAGGGAAAAAGGAGAGCTGTGGTTCTGATTCTATGAACAGATTGAAAGTAAAGAGTTGTAGAATAGAGGATCGAGCATCAGCGAAATAAAGCCAAGAAACACAATCTACTTGTGCTTGGAATCAGAAAAGTCGCAGAACAGGATGTAAAGGTGATCCTTGATAATGTTATGTATGTATATATATATATATATATATATATATATATATATGACAATTAAAATGCTAAATTAGAGAGGGAGTTACGGTCTAATGAACAATGATGGCGACAAGTGATGGCTTGGGTTCTCAGTAGTGAATGACAGTGGTTCAACCATGGGTGTTGTTTGTGAGGTCGACGGTGGCATGAATGGTGGCTGGTGGTTGAGAACAAGGTTTTACGATGTCTATGGCGATTGAAAGTGAGGTTTGACAGCGAGGGACAGGGGCGTGCAATTTTGGGTGTTGTAGTTGTGGCATTAAGAAGATTAGGTGTGTGAGAACGAGAATAATGTCGTGAGAAAAAGAGGGAATGTGTGTGTGAAGGTGATTTTGAAGGTTGAGAGCAGCAGTGGATATGGTGATTTTGCGAAGAGTAGTTAAGAGGTTGAATGGCTATGGAGACTGGGTGCTGTGAGCAGGGGACGGTGGTGAATGGGAATGGATTCGGAAAGTGAGAGGAAGGAGAATCCCAGTTGACTGAAGTATAAAAAAAAATTTAAAAAAATGATTACCATCAGGTTTGTAGGTTAGGTTAGATTTAAAATTTTCAACCCACAACCTGACTTGCTAATAGTTGGGTTGGAGATTTTCAACTCAACCCAAACCATACCAATCTAACTATACGGGTTGGGTCGGATTAGGTGGGTTGGCAGGTCCCTTGCCCACCCCTGGCCTTTCCCTTTCCCTTTTCTTCTTTCCTCTTCTTCTTCCTTCCCTCACTGCAGCTATTCACATCTCCAGCCAGCCATTTTTTCTCCTTTACTTCTCCTTCCTTCCATTTTTCTGTCCTTTAATCTTTTCTTTAAACTTCTTTGTTTTCTTGTGGTCCCTCAAGTATCTTCATTAATATTTTGTAATTCCCCATTACTCCTTTCCTTGTTTTATTTTGTGGTAAGTTTATTTTTTATTTTAGTATTATTATTTTCTTGAAAAAAATATTATTGTTTTTTACTTAATTTGTTTATATCTTTTTTTGTTGTATTAGGAAAAAGTACATTGCAATTTCAAATCTCCCAAGTTATCTATATTCATAATTATTGAGGCATGTAATTTATTTCATCCTTTCTCTACTGGTTATTAATTTTAGATAATTTTTTTAGAATATGTAGGTCTATTTTTTTATTACTAAAATAATTAGAAAAAATTTTAGAAGTGTTTCATTTAATTAATTTTGGATTTTAATTTTTTTATTGTAGTTATTAATTTTAAAACAATTATTCTTGTAATAATTAATTTAGTTGATTTGTAGTTGTTTTTTTAATTAATTTTGGGTTTTGGGATCTTATTTTTTATTATTAATATAATTAGATAAAATTTTAGATATTTTTACTTTAGAAAATTTGTAATTTTAGTTTTCTTTATTTTTACTCTTTACATGGTTGCTTAAATTTTAATAATGTTCTTTACATATGAAAATTGAATGTGTTATTAATTTTAAATATTTGTTTTTAGAAAAATTAGTTGTTTAAAATATTTAGGTGTCATTATTTCTTTCACAATTAGGACACTTTTAAATTTTAAATTTTAAATAATTATTCTAGTAGTAATCAATTCAGGTGATTTTTAGTTTTAGTTTTTTTTTAGTTTAGGGTTTATGGATTTGCAATATTTTTTTGTTAACTTGTTACATATAGTAAATTATTTTCATATAAATTAAGTATTGTAAATAATTATTTTGGAATAGGAAATTTGTAATCTACATGTTAGGTTGTTTGAAATGGCAATTTTTTTTTACTCTCAATTTTAGTTTATTGCAATTAATTTTTGTTAATTTTAATAAAGAAAATTAATATTTATATCATATTGTTATGATTCTTAAATTATAGTAATTAAAGTGACACAAAACATTAGAAACTTTGTGCCAAACCTCGACCATGAGAATCCATCAATCTTGTGCTTACAAGACAAACACATTTCAGAAGCTGTGCGGGCGGGAGAAGTAACTGTGCATAAAATTAATTTGTTCATATAATTTCTAATGCTATAATATTACTCACCTGATTAACATTATGATGATAGGCTAACTGCATATTCACCAAAGTGTGACGGTGTTATGTCTGTGCACAGAGCTTTTACCCGCACCTGGCTCTTATTCCTTATCTCCAGCAGGCTAGATTTTACAGAGCCTGACGTATGGGGAATTTTGAAGTAGACTACGCATTGCTCTCTACATTGGTAGAGCGCTAGAGACCTGAGACCCACACTTTCAATCTGTCTGTTGGTGAATGCACGATCACTTTATAGGATATGGCCATCTAGACCAGCCTACTAGTTGATGGTTTGCCCATAGTTGGGAAAACCAATCATGATTGGATCCAGCAGTGTCAGGAGCTGCTCGGAGTCACTTCTCCTAAGGACGTCATAAAAGAAGGATGTATATTCCTCAATTATCTAGGAACTCAATTTTGTGAGATTCCCCAGATGACATAGAGCAGCAGCATGCTCATGTTGAATTCATGGTCTGTCTGTGTCATCATTATCTGTGGACTGACTTTGCAGACTTGCGAACGAATATGCGATTGACACATGATAATGAGTAGAGGGTCTGACATCGTCATTCCATATAGCCTGCTCATTTAAATTTGGAATTCCATAATTGAATTAGACTTCTGTTTCACTTTCTGCATAAATTTCCATGGTTGTCAACATCCCCACCAACTGTAGGTGACAATCAATCATCACTCCTACATCATCATCGTCATTCAACTGGAACTCCCTGAATATAAGTGGCATAATTTGTTTAGGATATCTATATACTAACCACGATATCTTCTTATGTTGTCCTAGCCTCAACTTCTAGTAGATTAATTGTCTTAAAACATCTAGAGAAATATTGCGTGTAATTTTTATCACCAATGTAATACCCAAAAAACAAAAATAAAATATAAATACATGTTTGCAAACTGTGGTTACTATTTTAGTATATGGTATTGTTTACCTATATAATACTATTTATGTATATGGTACTGTTCACTTATATAATCGAAATATCAAGTACTAGATGTGGTTTGATCATAAGAGAAAACTAGAATGAAGTTCGTAGGAGAAAATGACGTTTTATGTGTGAAAATACCCTCAGGGACTAAAGTGAAACGACTGAATTGAAAAGAAACTTAAGGTTTAAGGTGAAAGGATAGTTTTCCCTTTAAGTTTCTAATAGTAACCAATAATTGGTCTTTTCGCGTTTTGTACAGTAAGTTAAATTATTAAAGTGTACAGTAAATTGAATTATTAGAAATGTTATTTTCATGAATAGTAATTTGAATATTTTATTAGTGCACAGTATCAAATAGTACTCTTAACGTTTTCTATAAATAAGCCCTTTCATTTCACTTCTAAACTCATACCTTCAGCTTATCTTCTTCTCTCCTTAAGTTTTTTTTGCTCCAATTCTAGACCTATGAGATTTTGGGCATTTCCTTTTCAGCTTAGGTAATGATACTATACTCTTTCTATGTCTTTCAAATTTTAGAAGTTATTTTCTTAAGTATGCTATGTGGTTGCGGCTTTGGCTGATATTCCACATTAGAAAAACTGTCCTTAGCTGCCTACATATTAATTTGATTCTCTGATTACCAAAAATAGAATGTAAACTGTGAAGAATACATGTCTAGGAAAGTTCTGGCTAAGAAAAGACCTGATTTTTAAGTGTGTCTATTGAAACCTTCCACTCTTTCCTAAGAACTTACCTGGTGTACTCTTTTACATATTGTATTCTCTATTTCTTGTATAAATAGTATCCGTACATATAAATAGTAACTGTATGTATAAACAGTATTCGTACATATGAATAGTAACCATATGTATGAACAATATCTATACAAAAATAATCCTAACTTGTTTTCTCGAATCTTTTATGAAAATTTCCGTAGCGGAACACTGAAATTCACCTATGTACTCTTGTCCGTAACAACTTAGAGAAGTGATACTCGTATGGAATCTAGGTGAGTGGAACGACCCTGTTTTAATAGGGTTTTAATAGGGGTGAACTGGATTTAGAGTGACAAATCTAGGGAGATAATTAATCTAGAAGTATGGATGAGACGAAACAAGTATTTCATGATGATATAAAGTTTGAATCTTTTCAAAAACAGTTTTAATTGTTATCTTGATTTGTGGTATATAAACCTATAACATAGTTATATACTATACTTGTTATATAAATGAATGTTATACTGTACTTCTGATTATGATAAAAAATACTGTATTATTGATTGTAATTGAGTGAGACAATATCCCCTCTCACGGTAAGGCGAAAAATCTGGTTTAAAAGGTGTCTTGACCAATGAGTGTGGAGACAATGATTCCCTCAGTAGGAATATAGCCCTAGTCGGTAACAGATCCGTGAGGCGCCCTAGCTAAGAGGATAAGGTTGTGCGTCATGGCAGAAATATACAAATTTGGTGAGCCAGTCCATGTATGCTCACCAGGATATATTGCTATTGATGAGTACTAGTAACATTTGTTGAATTGGATGAATTTTTATCTTTTAGTATGTAACTTCTAACTATGTCTATTGATTGAGTTTGAGTCTTTAGGTATACTTCATGACTAGTGATGTATTTGAATTTTATTAACGCGAGGCCGATTCGCTCATTGAGTTTTAAAGCTCACACTTTCTGTGAAATCTTTTTGTTCAGAACAGGTTGCCAGTGAAGAATATCCGCTATAAGAGTAGATCACTTTGGACCTTCTCGCTGTCGGGTAGGCCCCTCTTTTGTTGTAGATTATGTTGCTTTGTAACTGTCTAGGACATCTAGGTCAAGGGTTTGGCATTTGGCTTATATTTCAGTATAATAATGTATTTTATATTGAAGATCTATTATTATATGCAAGTCATCTCTATGATTTTCAAATAAGAAAATTTGATATATTTTCTTCATATTTATTAAGGAATGATTATTTTGATAACATAGAGATAATAACTAAATAATTTAACCCATGAGTAGAATTTATCGAAAGACTTACAGTGATGAGATATTTATCATTGTGTCGGTCATTGTCACGTCCCAAAATCTGAGCACGTGACCGGCACGGAAAGTGAATTTCATTTCACCTCCGTAAGCCTATCTTTCTCTTAAGCATCATACCATTCTTTTTCATGCAACCAAACCGAGTTCTTTATACACACTACAGTCATTCACATTACATACTGAATGAACCTACCCTATTACAGAGATTTCTAGATTTATACAACTCAGAATAAGACATAAATATTATACCTTTATCTTGAACAAATGAAAAGGTAATCATGGGCTAAGAATCCATAATTCCTTGTATAGATATTTACCTTCAGTTGTCAACTCTGAAAAAAAAATGTTAACAAGAGGGGTATGAGCAAATCACGTGCAGACAACACAACACTATGAAAAAAAAATATCATGCATCATAATGATAACATGCAGCAATCATACGTAATCGATCATAATATAATATAATATAATTCATAATACTTCACAACAATATCCAAGTAAATCAAATACATTTCAACATAATTCACAACAGCAAACAGTGAAATCAATTTCACACATTTTTCGTACCAACCGGGTCCTCCAAGGTACCTCTGGATCGTTGCTTGCGGCCTCTGCCGCATCCATCCTTATCTCTCCATGTATATTCTCCACCCTTATAGCTTCACGTAGATTTCTCCATGAGGTGCACCACCATGCCTTTCATTTCTAGTCAAACACAATCACAATCATATCTAAGAGCATCCTCAATCATAATCATGAGCCACATACACAACTCAGTCATTTACAATTCAAGTCACAACATAACCCATAATATAGATCAATTATTCAACATTAACATACTTCAACTATCCGCATATGGATGAACTCAATAATCAGAGTATGACACATTTCAACTCAGTTCACATGCCATTCACAATTCATCATATAACCTCCATTCATGAGAAAATAGGAATCACCAGGCAAGTTCCACAATTGTTTATGTCTCATCGTCCCATTCAAGCACAATATAATTTAAACATATAAATATATATATTTGAGTTATCATCCTCTTCAAACTTGGATATATAACATATTTTCACTATGATGCATAAAGTCCATAACAAAGATATTTAATCATAGCAAGTATTAACCCATTCACCTGGATTTCACGCTCTCGCCACTCCTACCCTGCACTTTGACCATTCCTATTGTAACCAGATAAAAACCATCAGGGTTACGAAATAGAGAAATTTCCTACCACTATTCCCGATCTTCACTTACTTCTCAAATCATAACTCCTAACTGGTAATGAATATCCAGATGAAACTTATACCATTGGAAACTAGACTCAAAGAACTTTTCAACGATATAAAAAAAAAAACTGATGCTACAGTAACGGTCAATGGTCAACGCAACTACAGTAGCATTTACCGAGTCAATGCTACAGTAACGTTGACCTAGTCAATGCTGCAGTAACGTTGACTGAGTCAATGCTACAATAGCCGAGAAAATCTGGAAAAATTTTCCTGATGAACAGTAATTTCTGGGGAAAATTTTCGGATGTTCTTCGTGTTCTTCATCCAAAAATCCTAAAATCACATCTAAAACAACATTTCTTTTGGTTTCTTCCATGGGTTTTCATCCTTAATGTCTAAGGAGTGTTTTAACACTAAAACCCCCAATTTTTAGCAACAATCCAAGCTCAAATCTCAAATTTTCATCAAGAACACTAACTTTTTTCAAATATCCAAATTCTACGAATTTCTCCTAGTTTTCTCCAAATTTCTTGTTCTAATAACATCATAAACCACCTAGGAATGTTTTAGATTAACATCCACACTTAAATTCATCCATTAAAATATTCTACAAAAATTTTGCAAAATGATAACCAAGGATTTGGTCTTGTAATAAGAGAAAGAAGAAGAAGAACATCAACTTACCAATCATCCTAACTTTCATAGCTTCTTTCCCCATGCAAAAATTGCATAAATGGTTGATGAAGAAATTCGACGCATAACCGAGAGAGAGAAAGTGAGGAAGCTACGGGAGAATGAGAGAAAGAAAAGAATAAGAGAGAATTGTATATGCGTGGGCCCCACCAATTTCTTTTTCGATAAAATTGCTCATAGCCACCTTAGCTTATAAGATTTGTTCACTTTAATCCCTCTCGATGTCTCAAATACCACTTTAACCTCGAATCCATCATCTTTTCTGTACCGGACTCATAAGCTTTATTCTTCCTCTCAGGTTCCTATTTGGTCATTTCTCAAAAGTAATCCATATTTTCTTTTCTTTTCACTTTAGTCCTTGAGAATTTGTAAAAATTTCCTAAATTAAAAATTAAAATTTCTATTCCCATATTTTCTTCACTAATTCAAAAAATACATTTTTCACGTAATTAAATTTTTCACTAAACTTCAAAATAGACTTTAAATATTCATATAAATTCTTGGGATATTACATTCTTCCCCCCTTAATAGAATTCGGTCCTCCGAATTCAAAACTCAAGATTGAAACAAATGCAGATATTTTGTCTATATCTCATTCTCTCTTTTGGAATTTTCACAATCAAGTACAAAATATAACAAGTCCATTTTTTTTCATTTCTCAAGTTCCTTCAATAAAAGAATCACCTCAACAAAAGAATATTCGAAAACTTAAAATTTATTTCTATTACATAAGCTACATGCAACAAGCTTAACTTGATTTACAAAATAGATAATTTTAGTACGTGAAGCTTAAATCAAATATCAGCTTTAGGTACAAACAAAAGAAAGAAAAAAAAATGAGGACGAGGAGGCTTTTGAAATGCAGAAGGTGCTCCAGGTCTAAAAGAAGAAGGTGCTTCAGACCTTAAGGAGGAAGCTAATCATTGCAGCCTAGAAAGAGTTTCTGGAGGAAACGTCTGGGAAATTTGGCGAAGTGCAGAAGTCACTCCATTCATACAGTCAATACATCTCGCTTGTTGGTCACAAAAATTTTCAGTTGCAAACATCGAATGTCTATCAACTCTATTCGCCAATTCCCTAAAATGACGATTCAAAAGCTTCTCTTGTTCTGTAAAGAGACGATTTATCAATCTCCCCTGGTGCTCAAAGTGGCGGTTTATCAGTCTTTCCAAGTCCTCCATCTTTTGTCTCATAAGTGCAAGCTCATTATTAGAAGATGTTGCTGTGCTAACATCCTCTAGCTCTACTACATACCTTTTTCTTTTCTTAGCCTCTGGTGACTCTTCCATGGATCTCTTATTCTTATAATTCTCCAGGCTAAGATTTAGATCCAACTCTACTTTGCCAGCCTCAAAGTTTAAATTGAAAGATTTATTACCGGCCATATTTTTCTGAGCTATAAAGGTTGTACGGAAGGAGAAGTTTGATGCTAGAAAGCTTATAGGTAATAAACTCTTAGTGTAGTGAGCAGTGTAATGGGGCATCCATTATATATAGAAGAAATTTAGGGCTACAAAACCTTTACATCATACTCTAAAGATGGCCTACAGACCTTATCCATCGCAATGCCAACGGTCTATGATAAGCATGCCAGAAAATAACAAAATATAATCTAATACAAAAGATTTCCTCAAAAATTTCGGCTAACTTTTGACTCTTGCTCAAATTATTCAACTAATCGCCGCTTCAATTTATGACTTTCTAACTCTGTATTTGTCTTATCCAATAATCCTAAATCGAGATATTACTCCATGAACGGGTAGCTTCATACTAGCCTTATCTAGGTTTCTAATCCGTGGTTTTGCCCTAGACTTACACATTTTCAAACATACATATTAAAATAAAAACTTCTTACATTTACACATCAAGCGTTCCATAAAGTGAGAAAAAAATTTTACCTTTCACTTGCCTCTACGAGCATATATGTATATATGTATAAACATAGAGATACATCATTATCTATATATTTTCATCTATTCAAGTCCTTTTTAAATTTCTGACTTCTCATTCTCTGAATGTATGTGGGATTATTACATATTATTCCTGGCCATAACAAATAGCCTTCACTCACTATGCATGAATAGCATACATATCATATGTTTTTAGATACATATAATCACAGTATGATTCAATCAATCTTGTATATTATACTCAACTGAATGCTTTCAAGAACAACGCAATAAAGTAAAGAAATACATTTTAGTTCATCGTGAAAACATCCAAGACACTCTATAATGGCTACATTATCAACTTCTTTAAATTTCAGAAAATGCCAACAAGAGAAATGGAAAAACCAAGTATAAATCGACCGCAAATCCACCGAATATTGACTTTCGTGGTTTTGGCATTAATACGACGCGTTGTTGGTGTGCATGCCTACCCTAGACTTCTAGCTTCCAGCTTGTAGAAATCCATAGGTTAAGCGTGTAGGGTGCGGCGAAGAGATATCTTCTTTGTCTCTAAGTTCTATTTTTTTCCTCTATAAGAACTGTCCCAGCGTTCTCAGTTACCACACCACAAAGAGTAATCATCTATGAGCCTACAACTTCCCAGCATTCCTCTCTTCTCATACTCCTATATAAATTTCTAAATTTTATAAATCATGGTCACAAGGAAGTACATTGATCTCACAGTGGAGGCCAAGGAAGAAGAGCTCGACTTAAACTTAAGTCTGGGCAAAGACAAGGGCAAAAGACCTTTTGAGGGGTCTCAAGAGAAGCAGAAGGAGAAGAAAATGAAGAAGAACGAGGAAGCTGAGGAGACTAGCACGGGCAATACCTCGGAGGACAAAATCGCCTGTCTAGAGCAGGAGGTGAAAAATCTGAAAAAGATGATAGAGGACCTGGAGAAGTTAACTAAACACAATAATGCGGCAATGACTTCAAGAATAGACAGGTTCTTCTATTGGTCTACCCAGTGCTTCTACAATCAACAACAAAGAAGTGTTGATTGTATGAATGAGATTTACACTACCCTCCGCGACATTGCTCTGTCTCTCGCTCCAAGGAATGGTCGAGGGGTGATGATACAATACAACCCTCCTAATCCGAGACCACCTCGCCTTTAGATTACTCATGCATGAGTAATTTTCTTTTTTTTTCTTCTTGCAATGTAATCCTTCCACTTTTAATGCCAGTGGTTTCTTTTATGGGATGGTACTAAAAAAATAGTAATAATAAAATTAAGAAAGATAAAGGAAATCAGTCACACAAAATCAATCATGAATTCAACATATAAAGCCCCATACATACAATTTGATCCGACAGCAACGGAATCAAAACAAATAATAACCTTTCCTTTACCGAGTTCAAAAGTATAGCCATATCTGTCTAAAACTAAAACTAAAAACATAATTCATAAGAAAAGACAAGTCTCGGAGGAAAAGGAAATGAAAACATCCTACAGGACCTTCAGTGGAGCCGTCTCTCTATAGTTATGCCCGGGTTCACCACGATAGAGGAGATCCCACTAAGGTTACCTTACTCTGTAATCGGTAGGAGACCTAATCCCAAAGCTCTAATACCAACTTGTCACGTCCTAAAATCTGAGCACGTGACCGGCACGGAAAGTGAATTTCATTTCACCTCCATAAGCCTATCTTTCTCTTAAGCATCATACCATTCTTTTTCATGCAACCAAACTGAGTTCTCTATACACACTACAGTCATTCACATTACATCACTGAATGAACCTACCCGATTACAGAGATTTTTAGATTTATACAACTTAGAATAAGACTTAACTATTATACCTTTATCCTGAACAAATAAAAAGGTAATCATGGGCTAAGGATCCATAATTCCTTGTACAGATATTTACCTTCAGCTGTCAACTCTGAAAAAAAATGTTAACAAGAGGGGTATGAGCAAACCACGTGCCCAGTGAGCAGACAACACAACACTATGACAAAAAAATATCATGCATCATAATGATAACATGCAGCAATCATACGTAATCGATCATAATATAATATAATATAATTCATAATACTTCACAACAATATCCAAGTAAATCAAATACATTTCAACATAATTCACAACAGCAAACAGTGAAATCAATTTCACATATTTTCCGTACCAACCGGGTCGTCCAGGGTACCTCTGGATCGTTGCTTGCGGCCTCCGCCGCATCCACTCTTATCTCTCCATGTATATTCTCCCCCCTTATAGCTTCACGTAGATTTCTCCATGAGGTGCACCACCATGCCTTTCATTTCTAGTCAAACACAATCACAATCACATCTAAGAGCATCCTCAATCATAATCATGAGCCACATACACAACTCAGTCATTTACAATTCAAGTCACAACATAACCCATAATATAGATCAATTATTCAACATTAACATACTTCAACTATCCGCATATGGATGAACTCAATAATTAGAGTATGACACATTTCAACTCAGTTCACATGCCATTCACAATCCATCATATAACCTTCATTCATGAGAAAATAGGAATCACCAGGTAAGTTCCACAATTGTTTATGTCTCATCGTCCCATTCAAGCACAATATAATTTAAACATATAAATATATATATTTGAGTTATCATCCTCTTCAAACTTGGATATATAACATATTTTCACTATGATGCATAAAGTCCATAACAAAGATATTTAATCACAGCAAGTATTAACCCACTCACCTGGATTTCACGCTTTCGCCACTCCTACCCTGCACTTTGACCATTCCTATTGTAAATAGATAAAAACCATCAGGGTTACGAAATAGAGAAATTTCCTACCACTATTCCCGACCTTCACTTACTTCTCAAATCATAACTCATAACTGGTAATGAATATCCAGATGAAACTTATACCATTGGAAACTAGACTCAAAGAGTTTTTCAACGATATAAAAAAAAACTGATGCTACAGTAACGGTCAATGGTCAACACAGCTACAGTAACGTTGACCGAGTCAATGCTACAATAACGTTGACCTAGTCAATGCTACAATAACATTGACCTAGTCAATGCTGCAGTAACGTTGACTGAGTCAATGCTACAATAGCCGAGAAAATCTGGAAAAAATTTTCCGATGAACAGTAATTTTTGGGGAAAATTTTCGGATGTTCTTCATGTTCTTCATCCAAAAATCCTAAAATCACATCTAAAACAACATTTCTTTTGGTTTCTTCCATGGGTTTTCATCCTTAATGTCTAAGGAGTATTTTAACACTAAAACCCCCAATTTTTAGCAACAATCCAAACTCAAATCTCAAATTTTCATCAAGAACACTAACTTTTTTCAAATATCCAAATTCTACGAATTTCTCCTAGTTTTCTCCAAATTTCTTATTCTAATAACATCATAAACCACCTAGGAATGTTTTAGATTAACATCCACACTTAAATTCATCCATTAAAATATTCTACAAAAATTTTGCAAAATGATAACCAAGGATTTGGTCTTGTAATAAGAGGAAGAAGAAGAAGAACATCAACTTACCAATCATCCTAACTTTCATAGCTTCCTTCCCCATGCAAAAATTGCATAAATGGTTGATGAAGAAATTCGACGCATAACCGAGAGAGAGAAAGTGAGGAAGCTACGGGAGAATGAGAGAAAGAAAAGAATAAGAGAGAATTGTATATGCGTGGGCCCCACCAATTTCTTTTTCGATAAAATCGCTCATAGCCACCTTAGCTTATAAGATTTGTTCACTTTAATCCCTCTCGATGTCTCAAATACCACTTTAACCTCGAATCCATCATCTTTTCGGTACCGGACTCATAATTCATTTTCATAAGCTTTATTCTTCCTCTCAGGTTCCTATTTGGTCATTTCTCAAAAGTAATCCATATTTTCTTTTCTTTTCACTTTAGTCCTTGAGAATTTGTAAAAATTTCCTAAATTAAAAATTAAAATTTCTATTCCGAGATTTTCTTCACTAATTCAAAAAGTACATTTTCCACGTAATTAAATTTTTCACTAAACTTCAAAATAGACTTTAAATATTCATATAAATTCTTGGGATATTACAGTCATGTGCCTTGAAAACGGGTCGAGACAACCACCATATTATTAGCTTCGAATGATACACCATTAGAAGTGCCCTCAGTATTGTCCCATTCAAGTAAACCCAAACCAGGAATGCCCCACTTCGACTCATCCTTTTTTTTTTTTAAAAAAAAAGTGATTAGCACGCCAGATCATGAATTCTAAATATTAATGATGATAAATTTTTAAATCAATGTAAATTAATATGTAAATAAAATTAATATCATTAAGAAAATTGTAATAATTAACATAAAAATCATATTAACAAATAAGAAATGATAAATTAAGACAAATGACTATATTATATATAATAAAACTATAAAATTACTTAATAAATATATCTAAAATTAGCTTTGTTGAAGTAAATGATTATTTTGTATTAATAAAAAAAATTCACATTCATATATCTATACTAGTTAACTTAAAATAAGAAATAATAAGATTGAGAAAATAATTATTTTTGTTAAGTATAGTATATATAAACAAAAAATAATTATTATTAAGAAAATTGTAATAACTAAACATAAAAATTGTATTACTTATAATTAATATTTAATTAAATTATAAAAACAAAAAATATAATAAACTAAGAAAATAACTAAATCATAACAACAAATTAAAACTACTTAATGTATGTGATTGGAGAAAGTAAAATTACAACAGATAAAAATTATAAAATAAAATTACAACGTATTAAAAAACTTACCTTGGAAAACTATGAAGCAAATGAAGAAAGGAGGGAGTAGGACTTGCAGAGGGAAAGAATGAATGATAAGAGAGAAAAAATGAGAGTGTAAAATTCTTGGGGCAGACAAGATAGAAAAAGGGCAGATCACGGGGAGGGCTTGTTAAAGCTCCACTCCATATGTCAGATGCACACGGTTGTGTGTCGCCCATGTCAGGAGTGCCATCGCTTTTTTTTTTTGACAAAAACGGTTGCAAACAATATCTGGCCATAGTAAAAGTAGCCTACATTGAGAAATAATAAAAAAAAATAGAGATGTGGGGAGAGTTTAAATTCAGGACCAACACACGAAGTCAAAAACTCCATTCAAGTTAGCTTCTTCTTTGTGAAAATTGTAATCATTAAAAGAACAAGAAGGAAGGTTTTCAAAATCATTAAAGAAAAATTTTTCCTACACACCCCTCAGCCGTTGGATCAAATTTAATCCAACGGCTGAGGGTAGTGTAGATTGCGCATAGGAGTAGAGCCAAATCTCTCATTTTCATACTTTTTATGAAACAGAGGAAGAAAAGGTCAAATTTTCTATTGTTAGATATTTATTAATCTTAGAAGATAGGATCCATGTTTATTTAAATTAAAATAATTTTTTTACTCTACTCTATTTTAATATATTTAAAATAAATTACTAGTTTTGTCTCTAATTTTTTTTATTCTTTTCAATTTAATCATTGAAAAAATTAAGTGTTTTAATTTAATTTTTAAAAGATTACATCTGTTTCAATTCAATCCTTTTTGTTGCTAATCACAACAAATCTTCCATCACTAGATTTCAAAATTTTTATTGTTAAAGTTCATTTTAATAAAACAGATATATTAAATTGAAATAAATATAATTTCTTAAGAATTAAATTGAAATACTTAATTTTTTTATGACCAAATTAATAATATACTAAAATAAAAAAAAGGATGAAAACGTGATCTATGTGAAAGAGGGAAAATAATTGGGGAAAAGGATGTTGGGTGGGGATATTTTAGAAAGTAAACTGAGAGGTTCGCTTTTCAACTTATGCTCATTTGGATAAATAATTTATTTAAATACTTATAGAGGAAAGTTTTATGTAAAAAACTTTTATACCATAAATTTTTTTAAATTAAGTTATTTAGTGTTTGGATATATAATTGAAAAATCGCTTTTAAATTATGATTGGAAAAGGAGGGAAGTGAAAATTTTAGTTTTCATGAAATTTTAAATTATGATTGTGAATATATTTATCTTGTAAAAGTACAAAACAACTTCAGGCTATATGAATTTGAGTTTTCTGATAGGATTTTTCCAAGAAACTTGAAAAATTAACTTCATAAAAATAAATTAAAAATAATTTTTTATAGATTAATAAGTTATTTATTTAAATTTATTCAAATATTATTTTTTACATAAAAATACTCATACTAATAAAAAAACTGTTATAAGCTATAAATTATGTATCAAATAGTAAAAGCACATTTGGGGGTCCGGTAGGTTAAACGTGGGTGGGATAAACTAAGTTTGATTGAACGTGATCAAAAAAAACTATGTTTGGATAAACGTGATTTATATTTGAAAGATAATTGGGCAAACGTAGTTTGAGGCAGTGAAATTTGACTTGGGGTAGAATATGATGTTTAAATGTTGATTTACAAACGTGATTTCATGATGTAAAATTACCAAAAAGTGCATGAATTTTTTATTTAATTTTTTATGTATCACTATTATTTATTTTCATTTATTTAGAGAAAACTTAATTTTTTTTGTTTATTTGTCTAATATTATAAATTAATCACTAATGACTCATTTTTAATTAATAAATTTATTTTTTATTTTGTAATTATTAATTAAAAATTTAATTAATTAGTGATTTCTCACAATAAATTAAAAATCTCTAATTAAATTTCAAAATAATTTTATTTTTTATTAAATTAACTTTACCTCTAACTAAATTAATTTTATCTCTAACTAAATTTTAATATTAAATACGGAAATTTTTAGAAATTTGACTCTCTCCCTCCAACTTCTCATATTATTCACTTAGGTCCTTAGTATTAATGTTTCATTTATCTTTTTCATGTTCTAAGACCACATTTAGTTTCATCTAGGTCCATAGGTCACAAATATATTTTCTTCTAAAATTATAGCCACTCCTACAAAACTTTTGATTTTATTCAATTAGGTCCTTAGTAATAGTTTTTCATTTATCTTTTTCATGTTCTAAAACCACATTTAGTTTCATCTAGGCCCATAGGTCACAAATATTTTTTGTTCTAAAATTATAGCTACTCCTACAAACCTTTAATTTTATTCAATTAGGTCCTTGGTAAAAGTTTTTCCTTTATCTTTTTCATGTTCTAAGATCACATTTAGTTTCATCTAGGTCCATAGGTCACAAATATATTTTGTTCCAAAATTATAACGACTCCTAAGAACTTTTGATTTTATTCACTTTGGTCCCTACCATGCTACTATAGAAATTTTTTGCTGGTTTTTGTCCTCAGTTTGGTCCTCCAATAAGCCCCTCAAACCTTAGGTTAACTTAGACTAGGTTTTTATAAAAAAAAAAAAAAAACTACCTATGAAAAGGATGACAGTATAAAATAACACTTAAAACCAAGGCTTGCTCTGTTTTTGATCCCAACTCCTCTCTCTCGACTTGGGCTGAGTTTTGTGGCTGAAACTCCACCCTAGGCCCACAAGACAGCTACTTGAATGCCAAAAAACATTGAACTTCCTTACAGCCAGCTATCTCTCCCTCAAGTCTTCTTCTCCATCACGCCTCTGTGTTTTGCTCCAAAAATAAAGCACCACAAACCTCCAAAATATGGCAACTCCAATGGATGAGGGACAGGGACAGTATAGGACAAGGAGGAAATGAGATATTTCGACCATTACCAACCATGTTAACGCACCAAAAAAGCTACAAAATAGTACTTTGAGGCTACCATGGTTTGAATGCTTAAAATTCGGTTTACTGTTCAACGCAGTTTGTTCCACCAGTGTCCCAAACATCTCATTTTTTCTTCAAATCACATTTGGGCAGTGCAAAAGTGGTTGAAACCACCACCAACGCTGTCCCAAATATGCACTAAGGCTTTGGGAAAGGTCCTTTAAAAACCGCTTTATGCAATGGCAAGCCATCCGTGCACCCATGGGCCTCAGCTAAACTAGGCTTGTCGGCCTATGTTGAACAAAAGCATCTGCTCAAAAATGAAGAGTAAAATATTAAAGAAAAGTAAATAAGAATGTTTTAATTTACTCACCTAACTGTTGGCACTTTGTATTCTACTTACATATTAATATATTGCTTTATACAACTGGACGCTGGCATATTGCAATAAACTGGCTTTACTCCTGTATGAAATGGAAACAAGCTGCTATATATAATGGACTTGTTGTGGTACTTGTAAGATGGGGAATTAAAATTGTTTAAAAGTGTAAGAATTATGGATGTTATATTGCCGGTGGAGAAACGCATGTGTGAAGAGAGTCTTGTTTAATCCTTATGTGTAAAGGTAAGAACTTAAACTAGCAAGTAATTGATTTGTTGTATTTTAAACGTAATCTCCATGCATATGTGTCTATTGTATTAATTAATATAACAAAATCAATTTGTGAGAGATTTAAATTACTTTAAAGAAAAATAAGATTTTTGTCTCAATCCAGTACCAAGCATATTATGGTTTTGTTGATAACATTCACTTCCTTTTTTAAGTTAATTCTTATTTTATAATATAACCTTTCTAACCCAGTTAGTGTATGTTTAGATTAGAGTTGAATAAATTTGATTTTGAGATTTCTTGTAATAATAGACCCATATAAATCTTTTAGGTGATATGAATTGGAATATATAGATTTAGGTGTCAGCATTGAGTTTCTTTGTAATAATAATAAGAAAAAATGCTGCAATTCTATGTGTTGCCTAAATTCTTCATGTACCACATTTTCTAGTTTCCTTATGTACCACTTCTGTGAAGCTCATGTTGAAACCATAGACCATTCCTTTCTACATTGTCAAATCAGAAGGGTTTTCAGTCAAGTGAGGAGAAGAGTCTCAAGGGCATTTGTTTATTTATTTAGTTTTTTATATATTAAAATATTATCTCTAAATACTAAATAATTGAAATTTTTTTTCAACATATATATTCATTATATACATGTCAATAAAAGATATATATAAATCAAAAGGTCTAAAAAAATTTGAAACTTTTTTATGAGATCTGATTTGATAAGATACATTTAAAATTATTACATTCTTAATAAAAATATAAAAACACATTTAATAGTTTAAAATATGAATAAATTAAATTCACACCCTTATTTTAATTAGCATTAACTAATGTCTTCAGGGTTTTGATTAAAGAGCATTTGAATGCTTTTGAGAAGTGTATAAAATACCCTTAATTATGATTTGAATTTAAAATAATATTAAATTAAACGGTATGGATCTGATTTTAAAATTTAAAATAACGTTGCAAACATTTTATTATCTTGATTATTTTACTGCAAATATTTTTATATTAAATATTCATTAGATATAATTAAATAAATAAAATTTAATTTTTTTAAAAAATAAAACAACAGAAATTGAAATTTTAGGATAAAACATCATTTTCATTCTTAAAGTCTAACTCAAGGTTCACTTCCGTCTTAAAAGTTTTTTTTGGTGTCAATTTCATTTCACATTTTCATGTCCTAAAGCCTAAGGATATACAGAAGTTCGGTTCCGTTTGGTTTTAGGCATGAAATAAAATGAACAGAACCAAGTCAATTTATTAATTCTTGGACCTATTCAATTTTCTTTTGGTGGTTTGGTTCGATTTTTTTAGACAGTTTGGTTTGGTTTTTTTTTTAAAAAAAATTCACTTTTATCTATTTTTAAAAAATAGACTCCTAGTTTTACCAAATACCAAGTATTCAGTGTTCATTTTTTTAGTTTTCTTAACATAGTCTAATTTTTATTTAGAAGTATTACTCAAGTTAGATAAATTTTCTACGTAATAGAATTTAAAAGCTATAGAAAGAGCATTTGGTTGAAAAATTTATGAAATTTTTTTTATAATTTTGAAGAAGAGCCTACTGCATCTGGAAGTATTGCCTAAGTGCATAGGGCTTCTCTAAAATATCGTTACCCTAGTCAGAAAGCAAAGCCCTTACTGGTTACAGTGAAGGTTAGACATCATGGCGTGGGAGAATTAGTTAGAAGAGATTTTGCAATTATTAATTTCATAGCAAAAATTTCATCTTTTATCCCAACATTTAATTGCTTAAGATTGGATGAAAGTGTGCGGCAATTTTTTGATATTTTTTAAATATATATATATATATATATATATATATATATATATATAATATAAATATATTTTTAATTTTAAAAACTAATCTAAACCTTATTTGTTTTATTTTGACTCAATTTTTTTTCTGTTCAATCCAGTTAGTTTGGATTGGTTTTGTATATCCCTATAAAGCCCATATTTGACCATATGATCCGTGGGTTTAAACAGGCCAATTTGCATGTCACTCTTTTTTTTTTGGAATATTTAACTAATCAAATATTAAACATTTTAGTAAAAAAATTAATAATTTTTATTAAAAATAATTTGTACTTATAAAATATTACTTCTTTTTTAAATTTTAAATTGTCAATATATTCTATATTATATGTAAATTTACATAAAGTTGATCATCCACGTAGCTTTTGTGACTGTGATAAACCGAAATTCCTGTTATATATTCTTCACTGTTATTTCTAATATTCCTATAACGATCATATTTCTAATATTTGTGTTATATATTCATTTAAAAACTAAGAAAATTATTTATAAATTTGCAATATTTATTAAATGTGATATTATAAAATATAAGATGTGAAAAGTGAGAAGTTTTATATAAAATAAATCATTTTTTTTTTCAAAAAGTAGGCAGATTCAATAGTTCGATTCATTTTTAAACAAAACTAAAACGAAAAAGTTAAGCCCATTCATAAAACAAACAACCTGGTGGGCTCTGGGGCCAATATATTACTAATTATATAGATAAGAGGCCCGAAAATTACATCAAGCACTACTTATTACAGTACCACTACATTGGGCACCCAACAAATGGCTTTAAATCTTTAATACATGAACTTCTACTTCATATTATGATGTTCTCTTATCTCCTACAATGAAAGCAAAATATCAATCAACAATGAAAATTATAGGGATGACGGGATGACGTGTACAATGAAGAAGTTTGTCCACGTTCTTCGTCAATAATTTAGATGAATTAAGTTTAGGGACAAAAATTAACATTAATTAGAATGATGAAATTAGCACCAACAACTTTTTTGGAATAAAATTGAAGCTTAGATTAAATTTTTGGGACAAAAATGATACATTTACCAAATTGTAAATAAAAAAGATTAAGGGTTAATATTTTTAAAATTTTAAAAAGTATTGTTCAACGCGGGAAAAGTCTGTTATATTGAAAAATAAATTTAAACATCAACAAAGGCTATACAAAGTACAAACACACTATTATAACTTATGTTTTCGATGTTTTTAATTGAAAAACAAAAACAAAAACTGTATCAGTAACGTTAGATATATCAAAATTAAAATGTTTTAGAATTACTTATTGATTTAATCCAAAAAAAAGTTATAGTTATCTCAATTTAAATTTTAAAAGATCAAAGTCTTAATTAGTCATTGAAAATTATATCTGTCTCAATTTTTTTTGTTGCTAAATTTCAATTTTTTTTGTTGTCAGAAATTATTTTGATAAGCAAAGAAATTAAATTAAGACAAACATTTCCTTTCAAAGACTATATAAAAACATATGATCTTTTAAAAATTAATTTGAGAGAAATATAATCTAGTTAACAAGAAGTCAGTAATTTACTCAAATATTATATGATACACCCAGTCTAACTCATTTAATTCATCCAAACTTGACCCATCTAAACTAGAATGCAATTTAACAAATAAATCAATTGATTTGGAATGATATTATTCTCAACTAAAGCCTAATTAATTAGGTTAACCACATGATCAAATCCAATCATGGAAGGGCTTTACTACAAAAAAGTTTGAGTTTTTACGCCTCAAGTTTTGATTGATCTGTTTTCTTAAATATATATATATATATATATATATATATCGCATGCAATGACAATACAAATCTCAAAATTAATTTAACGATTGAGAACTCAAGTTTTTAAATACTTAAGTTTTAGAGAATTCAAACTCTCCAGAACAAAATTTATAATTGAATTCACCATACCCCACACTCATAAGGATAGCAACGAATTCGGATATTTCAATTATTGAATTCACAATACCCCACGCACTCATAAATGATAGCAACGATTTCGGATATTTCAATTATAGAATTCACAATAATTAAGTTCACAATACCCCACGCACTCATAAATGATAGCAATGAATTCGGATATTTCAATTATTGAATTCGCCGTACTCCACAATCATTTGGATAGCAATGAATTCAAATATTTCAATTATTTGGTGATACTCACCCAAAGAAAGTATCTGGCATCCAATGGATATTAGGTATTAGATAAGATACGAACAGAAAAAGAAAAAAGAAAAAATTATATGATAGATATTGGACGAATTATGATATTATCATAAGATACTTTATATAAGTCCAAAATGAATGAGTGAATATATAGTATCTAATATTTGTCCCATAATTATTTATATAGTATATAAATATATATTATAAGGTACCGCTACTGAATATTTCAAACAAATTTAAATTCCGATATTGCAAAAATGATCCGTACCTGCCGTTGGAATTCCTACAGCTAGCTACTCACGACCGACAAGGACTGGTAAGTAAAGGTCATTTATAGAATAATAGTAGCCTGAGAAGAAGATGACCCACGTGTTAAGCCCTTGTTTTCTATTTTTACATATCAACTCTTCATTAAAGGACAAAGTTACGGAGGGCGACTTTTATAGTCAAAAAAATAATTTTTTTTTATCTAGATTGGGCTTCACAAAAATTTAACTCGAGGTGACATTTGAAAAGGTTGACTTCCCATAGCCAAACCCTTCGTTAAATCCACAAAATGGCAACCTTTAGAGTTTAGAATGATGAAGATGAGGAATCATAGGCATACCATATTGGGTCTTACTAATCCTAACAAGTTGTTGCTTGTCGCCACTTTCAGTACTGCAAAGTCTCAGGTTGTTCAAGACCTGCCAGGCTTTAATGGCAAATTCAGTTCAAACTTGAAACTGGGTATATATTAATGTATTCATTATTCTTTCATATTTTTTTTTTCCTCTTTCCCTCTTCTTTTTCTGGTTTTTTTAATAAAAAATTGTAAATGAGATATAAAAAGAAAAGAAAGATAACTGTTGGGTTTGACTTGAATTTTGTGGGTGACCCGGTTTGTAACCCAACCCACGACCCATGACACATGACCCATTTGTCTCTATATATATAAGTGTGAGGGAATTCATTGTAAGAGTGGTTGATGTAATTTCTCTCTGTATAGCCTCCGTCGAAAATAATACAGATATTCTCTCTGTCCGTGGACGTAGGTCGCATTGACCGAACCACGTAAATTCTTTGTGTGTTATTCTCTATCCTTCTCCTTGATTAATTGCATTTCAGTAACCTAACAAGTGGTATCAGAGCCTCAGTTCATTTTTTGGTTCGTCGGTTACTGTAGCACGTCCGAAAATTTTCAGATCCGGCTCCAAAATTTCAGATCTTGCCCCGATTTGGTTGATTTGGAGCATAGGAGACCATTCTCTGCATCTTTGGTGCGTTGAAGAACATCGGAGACCAATTTTTGGTGGTAAGAAAATTTTCAGATCTAGTTTTAAATTTCAGATCTAGCTTGATTCGCTTGTTTTTTGGGAAAAAGAGACTGTTTATTGCATTTCTAGTGCATTGGAGATCGTTTTTCAGTTGTTTTGGTGAGTTTTTATGGTTGCGAATACTGTTCATCACCGAAATCTTCATCGGAAGTACTGTTCATTGTCGGAATCTTCATCGGAAGTACTATCAACGGTCAACGACACTGTAGCGACTTGGATACTGTAGTGACTCAGAACTGTAGCGACTCGGCACTATAGCACGGTCAACGGTCAACGGTACTATTTGATCAAAGTTGCTGTTTGGTCAAAGTTGCTGTTTGGTCAAAGCTGTTGTTTGGTCAAAGCTGCTATTTGGTTAAAGCTGCTGTTTGGTCAAAAATTGCTGTTTGGTCAAAGCTGCTGTTTGGTCATAGTTGTTGTTTGGACCAAGTTTTCTGTTGCGATCGTTATTGTTTCGTCAACACGATTCCGGTGAGTTTATGTTTAATTCAGAAAAGAATTCTGAATTTCTGTGTGAATTTACTGGATTGTGTTGGATTGTGCTGGATTGGATTTCTGGTTTACTGCTGTGAATTTTGTTGGACTGCTGTGTTGAATTTCTGTTAGTGAAGTTCTGGTCAGTTTGCAAGGTTCTGAACAGTTTTGTGAAATTCAATTTCTGATTGCGAAATTTGCTAGTAATTTATCTGCTGTTATTTGAGAAGATGTCGACTCATAAATTCGATATTGAGAAGTTCAATGGATCGAATGATTTCACTTTGTGGAAGGTAAAAATGAGGGCACTTCTGGTTCAGCAGGGATGTGCAGTGGCATTAGAAGGAGAAAGTAGTCTACCTAACACGTTGAAAGAAGAGGAGAAGAAGGAAATTTTGGCAAAGGCTCATAGTGCATTACTATTGAGTCTGACAGATGAGGTGTTGAGAGAAGTAGTTGATGAATCAACTGCTGCAGGTTTGTGGAAGAAATTGGATGATAAATACTAGAAAAAGTCTCTCACAAACCGGTTATATCAAAAGCAGCGTTTGTATACCCTGCGGATGACAGAAAATATGCAGGTAAAAGATCATCTTGATAATTTTAACCGAATTATCCTGGATTTACAGGGTGTTGGGGTTAAGATAGATGATGAAGATCAGGCTATCATTCTTTTGTGTTCTCTACCAAATTCATATGAGAACTTTGTTGACACTATGTTGTATGGTAGAGATAGTATCTCTGTTAATGATGTCAAAGATGCTTTGCAGTCTAAAGAGCTGAAGAGAAGAGTCTCTAGTTCTAATGAGGATGGTGCAGAAGCAGGTTTGTATGTTGGCAGAGGTAGAGACACAAAAAGGGATGATGAAAAAAGAAGCAAGTCACGGTCTAAGTCGAGGAACAAAGGAGGACCTCGATGTTATCATTGCAAACAGAAGGGGCACATCAGGAAGAATTGTCCACAGAGGAAGAAGGGAAATGACGAGAAGGAACCGAATACCAGTGGTAGTGCTGCGGTGGTGCAAGATAGTTCTGACGAAGAAGAAGACATTGATGTTCTCACAGTCAGCACCTCTGGTTCTGCAAATACTTGGGTCTTGGACACAGGTGCATCTTATCATATGACTTTTTCACGTGAACTGTTTACTTCTTTCAAGGAGTGGAATGGTGTTGTGAGGTTGGGTGATGATGAGCAGCTCAGTGTTAAGGGCAGTGGTTCTGTGCAGATTCAGATGTATGATGGAATAGTCAGGACGTTTGATGCTTGGTATGTTCCTGGTCTACGGAAGAACTTGATTTCTCTTGGTACTCTAGACAAACAAGGGTACAAGTACTCTGGAGAGAATGGACAGTTGAGAATTTCCAAAGGTGCTCTGGTTATAATGAAGGGTAAATTGCAGCATGGCATTTACTTTCTGATTGGTAGTTCTGTGATGGGGACAGTGGCTGTATCTAAATCTTTAGGGAAGAATGATGATTATACAGAGTTGTAGCATTGTCGATTGGGACACATGAGTGAGAAAGGGCTGTCAATTCTAAGTAAACAAGGATTGTTAGAAGGAGCAGAAACTGGGAAACTGAAATTCTGTGAAGTTTGTGTTATAGGTAAACAACGCAGAGTTAAGTTCAGTTCTGGGTAGCATACTTCTACGGATGTTCTGCAATATGTTCACTCAGACTTGTGGGGTCCTTCTCCAGTTGAATCTCAGGGCAAATGCAAGTACTTTGTTACTTTCATTGATGACTACTCTAGAAGGGTTTGGGTATATTTTCTGAAATCCAAAGATGAAGTGTTTGGGAAGTTCAAGGAGTGGAAGACCATGGTTGAGAAACGGACTGGAAAACAGGTCAAAACACTCAGAACTGATAATGGGTTGGAGTTCTGTAACGCTCTATTTGATGAATTTTGCAAGAAAGAAGGTATAGTGAGGCATCGCACTGTACGTCATACACCACAGCAAAATGGAGTTGCAGAACGTATGAATCAAACATTGTTGCAGCGTGCGAGATGCATGCGATTAAACGCTGGCTTGCCAAAACAATTCTGGGCTGAAGCAGTTAACACTGCTTGTTATCTGGTGAATAGATCGCCATCTACTGCAATTGACTTTAAGACTCCTCAAGAGGTATGGTCCGGTAAACCTTCTGATTATTCTGGCCTGCGTATATTTGGTTGTCCTGCTTATGCTCATGTGAATGATGGTAAACTAGAGCCTAGGGCAATGAAATGCATATTTCTAGGGTATGCACATGGAGTTAAAGGGTACAGACTGTGGTGTACTGAAAAGGATAGAACTCCAAAATTTATTATTAGCAGAGATGTAACTTTTGATGAGTTTGCTATGTTTGGTCAGAAGGAGGAGCTTGGTAGTCATGCAGGTAATAATGATCAAGGTGCCAACCAGAAGGTGGAAATTGAAGTTCAAACTTCAAAAAGGGTTATAATAGACCCTGTACAGCAGCCCAGGGAAGAAGAAGAATCACAACCTATAGCAACAAGGAAGGAAAGAAGGGAAATCAAAAAACCTATGAGGTATGCAGATTGTGTTAATATAGTTGATGTTAATTCAGTTGCTTATGCCTTGGCAGTAGGTGAAAGTATTGATTCTGATGATCCGAGATCATATAAAGAAGCAGTTGAGAGTAGAGAAGCATCATAATGGCTGGTTGCAATGAATGAAGAGATGCAATCTCTTGAGAAGAATGAAACATGGGATCTTGTACCGTTACCAAAAGGAGTGAAACCGGTAGGATGCAAATGGGTCTTCAAGAAGAAAGAAGGTATTCCTGGAGTTGAACCAGCAAGGTTCAAAGCACGACTCGTGGCAAAGGGTTTTTCACAAAAGGAGGGAATTGATTATCATGAAGTTTTCTCCCCGGTTGTGAAGCATAAAACCATTCGTGTCCTTTTGTCCATGGTAAGTATTTTTGACTTGGAGTTGGAACAATTGGATGTGAAAACTGCTTTCTTACATGGAAATTTAGAGGAGCAGATCTATATGTCACAGCCAGAAGGATTTCTTGATTCTGGGAAGAAAGATCATGTATGTTTGCTGAAAAAGCCCTTGTATGGTTTGAAGCAGTCTCTTAGACAGTGGTACAAGAAATTTGATGCATTCATGACTTCCCATGGTTTTCTGCGTAATCAGTTTGATAACTGTGTCTACTCTAAGAAACTTGCAGATGATTCTTATATTTATTTGTTGCTATATGTTGATGATATGTTAATTGCTGCAAAGAACAAGGTTGAAATTGATAGTTTGAAAGCCTTGTTGAGCAGTGAGTTTGAGATGAAGGATTTGGGTGCAGCCAAGAAGATACTGGGCATGGAGATTTGGAGAGATAGAAGTGCAGGTTTACTGTATGTATCTCAACAGAAATACATAGAAAAATTGTTGCAGTCTTTCCAAATGAATAATTCTAAGCCGGTTATTACTCCGTTGGCGGCACATTTTAAACTTGATGCTAGTACAATACCTACTACAGCTGAAGAAAAAGGGTACATGAGTTCAGTGCCTTACTGTAATGCTGTTGGAAGCTTGATGTATGCAATGGTGTGTACTAGGCCTGATCTGGCTCATGCAGTCAGTGTGGTAAGTAGGTTTATGAGTAATCCTGGGAGAGCTCACTGGAGTGCAGTTAAATGGATTATGCGGTATCTGAAAGGTACGAGTAATATTTGCTTGGTTTATGGTGCTGATAAATCTGATAGTGGCTTGGTTGGCTATACAGATTCAGATTATGCTGGAGATCTTTTGAGGAGGAAATCCTTAACATGCTATGTCTTGACTTTGAATGGATGTGCTGTCAGTTGGAAGGCAACACTTCAATCTACAGTTGCCTTGTCTACCACTGAAGCAGAATACATGTCATTGGCAGAAGGAGTTAAGGAAGGTATGTGGTTACATGGTTTGATTGATAGTCTGAGGTTAAATATTCAGAGACCTATCATTTATTGTGATAGTCAGAGTGCATTAAGTTTGGCCAAGAATCCAGTCTACCATGAGAGGTCGAAGCATATTGATATCAGATTGAATTTTATTCGAGATGTGATAGAAGACAAGAAATTATCTATTGAGAAGATAGCCACAGCAGATAATCCAGCAGATATGTTGACAAAGGTTCTACCTTCAAAGAAGTTCAAGCATAGCTTGGACTTGGTGAATGTTTGCATTCCATGAAGCCCTACAGGGCTTGAATGACAGAGATGAATTTGTACTTAGTTCTGGTGATTTGAGAGAATTCAAGTCAAGAAGGGAAATTGTTGGGTTTGACTTGAATTTTGTGGGTGACCCGGTTTGTAACCCGACCCACGACCCACGACCCATGACCCATGACCCATTTGTCTCTATATATATGAGTGTGAGGGAATTCATTGTAAGAGTGGTTGATGTAATTTCTCTCTGTATAGCCTCTGTCGAAAATAATACAGATATTCTCTCTGTCCGTGGACGTAGGTCGCATTGACCGAACCACGTAAATTCTTTGTGTGTTATTCTCTATCCTTCTCCTTGATTAATTGCATTTCAGTAACCTAACAATAACTAATCAACTTTGTTTTAAGTTGGCAATTTAATCGAATCTGATTGACTTAATTAGAAAATCAATGGTGGGACTGATTATATAATAAGCCTAGTTTTAAAGAGATACTAATAAGATTGACTCTAGCAAAAAGGACCAATTACTCATAAGGTGACGAATCCAAATTTCAATTATTGCTGAAAGAGATATTGACATTTAATATCCAACAATATTTCAATTAAGATTATCTAATGAATTGAATAGGTTGATTTAATTGAAAAACGGATAACCAGACATTTATTTTATTTAATGGACCAATAGAATTGATCTAAAAGAAATTAGTTAATATAAAATTTTCAAATTTAAATATAATACAACTAGTATTGTGACCCGTACGATTCACGAATAATTTATAAATTTAAAAATTTTTGTAATTTATAAAATAATAATAATTCAATGACCTAAGTTATTGACAAAATATTAATTCAACTCGTATGCGAATTGTCTCCACAATGTACACATAATTCTGTTATACCTAAAAAAAAAAACACACACACACACACATATTATATATACATGTTAAAAATGAGAAAAAAAAAAGAGAACACTAATAGAAAGATATAATAAATATACAACAAAATAAAGTAATAAATACAAAAAATAGAATAATCAAAATAAAAAAAAATGACAGTAACAATACTCTATATCTTCAATCTCAATTTATATACGTTTGTTTTTGATACCGTTCTTTTAGCTCTCTATAATATGATTAAATTTATTGACTATCCTAATAACATTTGAAATGAAACAATATTATTTGTATAAAGTTGGAATCAATAACAAATAAAACATAATCTACAAAACATAAGATAAAAACTAACCTATTAAATAGTTCTCGTCTGCAACATGATTCAAAATATTACTGAATGAACAAAACATGAAAATAGATTTTGGAATACTTAAAACATCTTCAGCTAGTCGGACATCAGTTGAAAATCAAAATTCAAGCATGAATGGATGTTTCATTGTTCGATAATTACTATTAGATTTAACTACATCAAACATGAACATTACTAAATTGATGGTAAAAAACATTGGAGAGTAGATTAGTAATAAAGGGATCTTTCAGAGGCAAATACTTAGCTCGCAGATCGGCATTAGTAAACTTACCTCCTCCTTAAACATTAGCAATTTCAATTAATTATAAAATTCATTTTTTTGATACAAATTATAAAATTTATTTCGGAAATACGTAAAACAGTTTATTGTTAGGATTAAAAATTGTTTGAGATAGTTGTATATTTTTATATATTTCAATTCTTTTATAAAAAGAATGTAATTTTTGTTTGTCAAAAATTATTTCCTACTCATCACTTTTATTATTACTCTATTTAATAATTTTATTGTTAAACTATTAAAATTAACATATAAATATTTGGTTTTACATTTAATATTATTTCAATAAATAAATTTAAATATTCGTTATTGTTCATTTAATTTTATTTTTTTCATTAAATTAAAGCATAAAATGGAATAACCATATATGTTTACTTTTTAAAGTCTCTTTCTTTTGTCAAAAAGAAAGTGTTCCTATTTTTTTAATTTTTTTTTTGAGATAAATCTTGGATCCTTTTGATGTATAAAGTTATGAAAAAAAAAAAAAAGACAAACAATGCCATCAATAGATATGACTTGCTGTTTGATGATATGGCGATAATGAGGGACACCATGAATCTGTCTAAAGTCATATAGCTATTTTGTTGACCCCATAAATTCACTTTAACTTTTTTAATGGCTGGGCGAGATCAATAATTTAATCTTAATTTTATGAGTATTCATGGAACTCGGTCATTTTCAACATCTCTAGTTACTTATATCAGAGCACTTGATTGGATGAGCAAGTGTTCATCTAAATTCAAATCATTCAAAAAGAATAGGAATGGTGAAAGCTTAAGCATTCTTACTTCGTAAATAATCAGTAAAATTGGATGACAAATTACGTACCCAAAATCTAACTTTCATTTATTCTTTTATTTTTTATTTAGATAGTTGATTAAAAAAATGTGACTTTGTGATATATCCTCTACATATATATTATAGTTCTCTCTCTCTCTCTCTCTCTCTCTCTCTCTCTCTCTCTCTATATATATATATATATATATATATTATAACTCTTTGCTTACTGCATCAATTTGAAGAGGAGTTAGTTCAGGAAGAGGATTATTGCGAAGAAATAGGAAATGAAGAACTATTAGGCCCTACGTATCCTAGAATGTATATAAGAGAAGCTAGAGAGTCCGATATTTTAATACCAAGAGGACAATTATACATGTTAAGAAAATATTGACGTGGAAGTGTCGATAAATACAATTAATAAACGACGAAATGCATCACCTTCATCTGCATGTAGAAAGTGGAATATCTGGTACACTCAATCGCACCAGTGACAAAATGAGAAAATGCCTCGTAGAATGAAGGTTTGAGTCAACAGGGTTATTTTTCCTTTTTTGGGTATATACTACATACAAAAGCACTTGCTATATTTCTGCAGAGAAGCATACGAATTGTTGAACTCTCCGTGATCAGCTTAATTCACATAACATCCTCATTGTTCCTGCTTTTAATTATATGTTGTTTCGTAATTATTTAATTTTTTTCTATTTTATATAAGTTAGGGTTAGCTCAAAGTTAGCCTTGTACGCTTCCATGGATTGATGCAAGGAACCTGATGCACCATGCCTGGTTGAAGTTTTGTATGATGAGGATGAGTTGGTAAGTTTTGGTACTTGGTACTTTGGTTTAACTCGCCTTAAAGTTAATTTATGCATTAAATTGAAACATTTGATATATTAATTAAAATAATTATAATTTATTAGAGATTAAATTAATAATTTATTCAATTTCAATGAATGTGCTAGAGACTCAAGTTGACCAAGACAAAGTCAAAAGAACTTGCAGCAAAGACACTCACTCGTTCCGCAGCTTATCAGATCTTTATGCTTTTATTTTGTATATAACTAGTGTTGTGACCCGCCTAATACAATGATAATTTATAAATTTAAAAATTTTCGTAACTTATAAAATAATAATAATTGAATGACCTAAATTATTGATAAAATGTTGATTCAACTCATATGTAAATTGTCCCCACAATGTACACATAATTTTGTTATACCTAAACACACACACACACACACACACACACACACACACACATATTAAAAATAAGAAAAAAAAGAAAACACTAATAGAAAAACGTAATAAATATACAATAAAATTAATTAATAAATACAAAAAAATAGAATAATCAAAATACAAAAAGAAAAGAAAAAAATGACAACAACAATACTCTATATTTTCAATCTCAATTTCTATAGCCTGCTCTTGATACCGTTCTTTGAACTTTTTATGATAGGATTAAATTTATTGACCATCCTAATAAAATCTCAAACAAAATAAAATTATTCGTATAAAGTTGGAATCAATAACAAATAAAACATAATATACAAAATATAAGATAAAAAATAACCTACTAAATAGTTCTCGTCTGCAACATTAATTAAAATATCATTGAATGAACAAAACATGAAAATAAATTTTGGAATATTCAAATCATTTTAAGCTAGTCAAACATCAGTTGAAAATTGAAAATCAAACATAAATAGATACTTTGTTGTTTGATAATCATTGTGATACTTAACTACACCAAACATGAACATCACATAAATATTTTCCTCGATTATTTGACGATTAAAATTATTTACATATGATCTCTTTACACGACCGTGTTTGCGATCACCTTTGGAAGCCAAAAAATAAACACAAGACTAAAACATAAAATTAAATTTACTTAAAAATCTTGCAAAACCGTCTCTAAACTAAAAATCTTCTTAGACATATTGAACGATGAAACTGTCTGCAACCTCACCATCCAAACCTTAATCCTCCAACCATCCCTTGATGCAATAACATCAGCAACGTCGCTAAATTTAGCTATATATGAAGCATTAACGTAATGAAAACTAATTCTGCAAGAAAAATATTCAATACAAACATGAGAGGAATACAAGATAGTTAAAATGACCCTTTATTTATATAAAGTGAATTTTGAAATGGTAAATTGAATATATTAAATCCTAATGATGCAATTATTAATTATTAAATTATTAATAAAATTTACGATAAAATTTACGACAATTCACAATTTTTAAATGAATGTTTTGAATTCATTTGCATTCAAATTTTTTAAATTCATTTGAATGCAATCTATATAATCAATCACACCAATTTGCATTTAATATTTTGTAATTATTAAATTATTAATAAAATTTATGATGATTCATAGTTTTAAAAGCAATGATTTGAATTCATTTGAATACAAATTTTTCAAATTCATTTGAATGCAATTATAGAATCAATCACACCAATTTGCATTTAATATTTTACAATTATTATATTATTAATAAAATTTATCATGATTCACACTTTTAAAAAAGATTATATGAATTTATTTGAATCCAAATTTTTCAAATTTATTTGAATACAATTATAGAATCAATCACATCAATCTACATTTAATATATTGTAATTATTTAATTATTAATTAAATTTACGATAATTCACAATTTTAAAAAAGGATAATTTGAATTCATTTGAATGCAAAATTTTTAAATTCATTTAAATGTATTATAAATTCAATCACATCAATTTTCATTTAATATATTGTAATCTTCATAGAATTTAAATAAGAGCCGTACAATACATCTCAAAAAGGTTACTCAAAACGAATTTAATGTGGTGTCATTAATAAGAATGAATTTATTCATTTACATAATTTATTCATTTAGTTTTTATTTTTAATTTAATTTATTAATGTTATTATATGTTATTAAATGACATTCATGTAATTAATGCCTTAGAGTAAATTTGTTTTAGTCTATTATATAGATACAATTATAGAATCAATTACACCAATATGCATTTAATATATTGTAATTATTTAATTATTAATTAAATTTACGACAATTCACAATTTTAAAAAGGGATGATTTGAATTCAGCAAATACATTATAAGTTCAATCATACCAATTTGTATTTAATATATCTTAATCTTCATAGAATTTAAATGAAAGCCCTACAATACATTTCAAAATGGTTGCTTAGAATAAATTTAATATGGTATCATTAATAGGAATAAATTTATTCATTTACATAATTTATTCATTTAATTTTTATTTTTATTTTAATTTATTAATTTTATTATATGTAATTAAATGACATCCATGTAATTAATGTTTTAGAGTAGAATTATTTTAGTCTATTATATAGATTAGTAAAATTAGATTACAAATTACCAGAAAACTATCATTTTTTCTTTTATTTTATTTAGATATTTGATTGAAAAATATGGTATTGAAATATAGTTAGACTCACTACACATAACGTTTCACTATAACTAAAATATGAGAATGATAAAATCACATTTTCAAAAATGTTAATATTTTTGGAAATGTAAGATCTCTTGTACCAAGCGCTTTCTCTTAGGTGTGCCATGTTAGATAATTGTTTTATAAAAAAGATGTCACATCAATTTTGTTAATGTTACATCATTAGATATGTTAAGTTGGTGTTAATATAATGGATGAAAAGACCATTTTGATTGGGAATAAGTCTTTCATGGGCCAAAATTGACACATTTGATTTTTGGGACACAAATTGACACAAGCCCCATCATTCAAAGACTAAAATAATAATTTACCCTTTAATTTATCTTTTATACATATTTTTCTGAAAAAAATCATTTAATCATTTGTTTGATAATATTAAAAATAAAAACTTAATTTGTAAAGAATAATTATAGTGACAAAAATTTAATTAAAATAATTTTGATATATATATATATATATATATAATGTAAAGAAATTAATTATAACTTTTTAAAAAAAATAAAAGAAAAAGTATATCTCATGTCTCCAATATTTACATCAATTTTTATTCATGCCCTTCAATTTTTTTTTGGGGTCAAATATATCTCACATGTTTCAATTTTTTTTAAATATGTTCTTTTTTTAACACCGTAAAAAAACTAACATGAATATTGATTGAACTTCCATATAGCAAATGTCATCTACAACAGACGTCATTTGTCATGTAGAGGAATTTCACGTCACTTGATGTATCTAATAAAATTTCG
Organism: Biancaea sappan; assembly: GCA_037074585.1. Classification (NCBI taxonomy): domain Eukaryota; kingdom Viridiplantae; phylum Streptophyta; class Magnoliopsida; order Fabales; family Fabaceae; genus Biancaea; species Biancaea sappan. The sequence continues at coordinate 9,853,588 of CM073493.1, read as the reverse complement.
ACATGTGGCATATGCTTTGTATTGAGGGAAAATCAACAAAGTACAGTGAGAGAATTGTAATATTTTGGGACCAAATAAATAACTTACTCTAAATTTTAAATTTCTAAACTCAAAGTAAGTTACTTAAAAAAAATTAAAACAAACAAATAAATCCTTTTCACGAATTTTTTTTTTCTTTATCATGTAGAAGGTGTTTTTACCTTTTTTTTAAGTATTTTTTTAAAAATATGTTAGAATGAAGTAGAGTAAATAAAAAGTAAAAAAAAGTGTCGGGAAATCTTCTAGCTTACACAATAAGCACGCATCCTAAATTAAAAAATGTCTAATGTAACATCCCAAATTCTTACGTTTATTAAATATAGGCAAATTAGTATTTAAAGGACTATTATGAAAAGAATATTTTTAAAGAGGAAAATTTGTAAATGAAAATAGAGTGGCTTTTCAAAAATTAGAGATTGGAGAAAAATTGGAGAAAATGTTAGAAATAAATTTTGGTATCTATGACCAATGACTAAATTGCAAGGACAGAAAAGTGTGAAGGGCCTATCTATAATTTTAGCTAAGCCATTTGAGATGACATTTCAGTATTAAGTTACGTAAGAAAGCATGCATGTTACTCTCTAGTGCTATGTGGCTTCATCTTCATTCTACTTGTAGCCTTGAACAAGATGAACAAGTGGCATTTCCTTCCATCACCTTGCTTTCTCTCTCACATGCTCACGTGAAAGCCTTCATGTCGGCCAGCCTTCTCCTTGCTTTAGCAGATGTGTGCCTTCCATTTTGAGGACAAGGGGAAGAGAGTTTTGAAAAGAGCATGTGGGAAATAGAAAAAGAAGGAATGTTGCATGTGGAAAATGCAAAAGAAGGAATTTGGCATGTGAAGCTCTCGGCCAGCACTTCCTTTTTCTGTGTATATAGGGAATGTGCTACACTTGAACTGTGGAAAGCTTGAGTGATCTATCTTCTAGTTAGGCAACCACGGATTTTTGTTAGGGGGACACCATAGCTGCATGATTCTTGGCCAAAACATTGTCACAACAGATTTCTTTTCATTCCTCCAAAAGTTTCTGTGAACTTCTCGGCCTAGAGCACAAGGAGATGGCAGCCACGTGTATTTATAGGAAGTTAAGAGAGGGAGAGGATTTGTGCAGTAAAAACATGAAGTGTTTACTGCATAAACCTGTGAGTTACACCATGTGAAAGGAGGGAACCATTCACATGAAGTTTCCTGCAGTAAATCCAGTGAACCCCTGATAAGTTGTATGTGTGTGAAATGAACAAAAGAAAATTTAGAAATCTGATCTATTTCTCTACTGTACAGCCATGTAAAATCATGTCTATGTTATGTAGGAGCCCTTAGCTTCATTTCTTGGCTGTACTAAGAGAGAACCTGAGAGAGAGAACAAGAGAAAAGTCGTGAGTCTCTGTTTTACTGCATCAAACCGAGAGCAAGAGTGTGAGATCCTTTTTCCTGTAGTCAAACCGAGAGTAAGGGAGAAACTAAGAGAGAGAAAGAGAAAGCTTCAAACCAGTAAGTTTCCTTGAGATTTTGGAGAGCCACCCTTGGGCAACTTTGGTGCTGACAAAAGGACCATCGTAGCAGTGGATTTGAGGTCCCAAGCACACCTTCACAACAGCAAAAATTAGTAACATGAAAGTGCAGAAGAAATTTAGAGAGAAAGTGAACTTAGAATTTCTAGTAAGCTTTAAATCCTTTCTTTTAGCTATGCATGTGTTTTAGAAATGATTAAACATGGCTTATAGAGTCCTTAGATGAGTTTGGGAGAGCCATACAGCAAAAAGAATGGTAAAACATGGAGTTTAGATATATGCATGCATGATAGGGACTAAGTGAATAAAATCAAAAGTTTGTAGGAGTAGCTATAATTTTGGAACAAGATATATTTGTGACCTATGGACTTAGATGAAGCTGAATGTGGTCTTAGATCATGAAAAAGATAAGGAAAAAATAAGTACTGAGGACCTAAGTGAATAAAATAAGAAGTTGTAGGGAAAGAGAAAATTTTCTAAAAATGTTTAGATTAATATATATGGGATTTTAATTAGAATTTGATGGAATTTGCCAAATTTTAAGGGTTATTATATGGTTAAAGTTTGTACTAAGGACTAAAGAAAATTAATTCAAGGTTTTTGAAGAAAAAAGAAATAAGTTGGAAATTGGGAGAATAAATTAGGATATTTTTAGTTAGTTATACTTACTTAAATTTGGGATTAGAAATAGGATTACGAATAATACGTGATTAGTATTTAGTGCACAAGAGTTGCATTTAAATATGGAATAGTATTTTATGTTAGCCCTAATGTATTATGCTATAAGTTTTGATGATAACAAATATGTGGGAATTATAGTATGATTTAATCTTCTTGGCCCAAATGAATGATTTAATCTTCTTGGCCCAAATGTATGATTTAATCTTCTTGATCCAAATGCATGATTCAATCTTTCTTAGCCCAAATATATTTAATGCTTTATATATTTATATATAGTAATATAAATTGATTTTTGATAAAATTTATTGCTTGTTATAATTTGAAAAAGAATGCTTTTTACTGTAGCACTTTTGAAAAAAAAATTTGATTGTTGAAAAAGTATAATAAAGTTTAATGATTTTTTTAATATAATTTGAAAAAGAATGCTTTTTACTGTAGCACTTTTGAAAAAAAATTTGATTTTTGAAGAAGTATAATAAAGTTTATTGGGTGTTGTAATACAATTTGAAAAAGAATATCTTTTACTGTAACACTTTTGAAAAAGAAATTTGATTATTGAAAAAGTATGATAAAGTTTATTGGTTGTTGAAAAAGTATGATAAAGTTTATTGGGTGTTGTAATATAATTTGAAAAAGAATATCTTTTACTGTAGCACTTTTGAAAAAGAAATTTGATTGTTGAAAAAGTATAATAAAGTTTATTGGTTGTTATAATAAACTTTGAAAAAGAATACTTTTTACTGTAGCAAATTTGAAAAAGAATATTGATTGTTGAAAAAAGTTAATAAAGTTTTTTGGTTGTTATAGAAAAGTTGAAAAATGATGATGAAGCTTACTGTAGTAATTCTGACTAAAGCAGTCACTGTAGCAGCAAAGTTTCACTATATAAAGGGGATTTCACAACACCATTTGCATCAAGCTTCAATTGTTTATTTCTCATATTATCTTGAGTTCTATTCTCTCTAAATTGCTAGAGAAAAATTTTGAGCTTAATTTCTGCGTTATCTACACTTTGAGAGTGTCTACCATTATTTTCCTTAAGCCTTTAAATTTAGTTGCTCAAGAATTGGTTCCTTGAGTTAGTATTTGAGAGAAAACACGTTGTAAGGGGGAGAGACACCCTTGAGGGAGAAAAGATCTATGTTGTAGTGGTTTGCAAGTACCTGGATTAAACTTGCAATTATAGTGGAAATACTCAAGTGGTCTCTTGAGGACTGGATGTAGGGTTGGGATTAGCCGAACTAGTATAAATCTCCGAGTTTTCTTTCTCTATCCCTACTCTATTTACATTTAAAGTTAATTAATTAATGTTTTGCGTTTATATTTGATTTCTACCTCAAGTATTAATTAATTTGTGTAGATTTATATTTGCTCCTTAATTCCTTGCACTATAAGATTATTCATCTTGATAACACTTTGATTTTCTGAATTAAATTATTATCTTTAGCATTGTCAAATTTCAGAAAATCATTTTAACTTCCAATTAAGTTTTGTGGAAATTTTTGTAAAACCCAATTCACCCCCCCTCTTGGGATCCAACCATTTCTTTCAATTGGTATCAGAGCTTGGGCTCTTGATTTGAGACTTAACCGTCTAAGAGTAAATATGGTTGGATTTAGTGATTGGTTTTTGTCTAAAAATTGTTCTTTCACAAAACCTCCAGTCTTTGATGCTAATCATTTTCAATACTGGAAGTATGAAATGAAAATGTTTTTAATTTCAGTAGACCATAAACTCTGGGAAGTTATAGAAAATGGTTCTTGTATTCCTTCCAAGGACGAACAAGAAAAAATCATTCCAAAACCCAAGAGTGAATGAAATGATGCTGAAAGATATTTAGTGCAACTCAATGCTAAGGCAAAATTGATTATTTCTTGTGCATTGAGTCAAGATGAATTTTTCAGAATTTCCAATTGTGTAACTGCAAAAGAAATGTGGGAAACCTTAGAAGTTGTACATGAGGAAACTCTAAGAGATGAGGAATTAAGATATTGTGATCTCATTAATGATCTTGATATTGCTCAAATGAAAAATAGTGAAATCATTAATGAGATACATCTTGTACTTAATCAATTGCAAGTTTTTGGTGAGGTTTGTATAGAAAAATCTCAAATCACCAAGGGGACAAAGGCTGAAAATGGAGAAGAAGAAAAACTACAACCACAACTAGAGGTGAATGAAGAGAAAGATCAGTATTTGGAACAGAGCATGAAAGACTCAAATGAAAAAATCGAATTTTGTCTTGTGGCCAAAGGCAATGATGAGGTAAATTCATTTGATTATTCGTTTGATGGATTACAAGAAGCTTTTGATGATTTGCATGCTGAATCTTTGAAACTTGCAAAAAAATTAGTTGTTTCAAAACAGATAAACTCTTCTCTTGAAAATGAGTTGGAAAAATTGAAAAATGAATTTTCTATTTCCAAGGAAGAGAACTTTGTTTTTGAAAATCAAAACACAACTTTGCAAGAAGAGAATTTGACTTTGAAGGCAAGTATCTCTACCAACAAAAACTGTTCTTGCATCAAGTGTGATTCTTTGAAAGAGGAAAATGATAATCTTAAAAATACACTTGTAAAATTTTCTCAAGATAGAGAAATTTTAAATACCTCAGTTTGGAAACAAAGAAGAAGGTTTAACAAAGCTGGTCCTACTTCTAAAAAGAAGTCAAACCAGAAGTATTTCAAAAACTTCTTTGTTCCTTCAAATATGTCCAATGGTCTATCTTGCACTTGTTTTTATTGTGGACTAAAATGACATAAATCTTACTCCTGCTTTTATAAGAAAAATCTTATCCATGGAGTAAAAATGAAATGGGTTAAAAAAGGAACTCATGACCCAGGTGGACCCAAAGAAATTTGGGTACAAAAAACAAAAGATTAATTTACAAATTCGCCTCGAAGCAAGGAGTGGAAATGACATTTTAATGGCTACATCATTCAAACTCCACTTTCTTGCATCAGAAGGAGGCAATGGACAAGTAAACATATAAGTTGGAATGTATTGTAAGAAATTTGATTGATATGTTTACTGTATTTAATGTTTATATCTACTCTCTAGTATGCCTTACATCTATCTTTGATATTCATGCATGCTATGTTTAAAAACAATTCTTAGGTGTGCGGCCTATTGATTCAAGTTTCATTTTGAGCTCAAATCTTTCTATAAATACAACTCAAACTTCTTTATTCACCACATCACAAAAACTTGCTTCCATTACATACATATTTCTCTTGCTTTTCACAACAATAAGATTACTACTGCATGTAGTGTTTATCTTTATTGTAATCTTATTTAAATATTTTCAATGAAATCAAATTTCTTGTAAAATTGTATTTTATAGAAGCATGGCATATGTTGAACATAATATATTATTTTCCCCGTTACTCGAGATTTATTTGAACATTACTAATTCGAACATCAAAGTGCTCCACCAAAAGTGTTTTACAGAAGTTAATCCTCATATTTATCCTCTAAGGCACTCTACTTCCTTTGCACTCTGAAATCAGTAAGATTTTTGATTCTGAAGTTGGTTGGTCGACCAACGCTCCTATCAGTGGTCAACTAACGAAGCCTATATTGGACCAACGCCCAACGCCAGCTCATTCGTAATGGTCGACCAATGCTTGACAGTGATCTTATAAGAGATTGTTTTCAAGAGGATCTTGCAAATAATCAATCAATTAAGTTCATTAAAATTGCAAGAAGATAGAATCAAAAGAAGAGCAATGAGCAAAACAAGAATATCAAAATCTTGAGGAGGAACTTCAAGAAGCAATAAGAGTTTGCCAAAATTAATGAGTATCTCTATTCTTTACCACTTTACTATTTAATTGAGTGATACTCCCTGATCATAATTGGCTATGTTGGCAATTTTTTTTACTGACTGCAATGATATATTGTTCTCTAATATCTTACATATTTGATCATATCATTGTATATAAAGATATTGTCTTTATACCATTCATCATGGTTTGAGCATTATACATGTCATATCCTTTGTATAAGATATAGCTTATGAATGATTGTTTATGGATTATAGTTTATATCTGATTATATCTTATTAATCCATATTACCTCAATTATTGTACTACATACTCGGGTTATAATATGTTTTATCTTGATAAGTATGTAACTTGCTTTTGCTTTGAAATGATGATATATATGTCTATGTCAGAAAATTCTTTTCATCTTTAAAATGAATATATATTTTTCAATATTTATATATATATTGTGCTGAATTTGTGTAGCTGATTTCTTTTATCTTTTTTTTATTATTATTTTTTTTGTATCGTCCAATAAAAGAAACCACTTGCATTAAAAAAAATCAAAGGATTACATTGCAAAAAAAAAAGGGAAGGTTTGCTCATGCATGAGCAATCTACGGGCGAGGTGGTCTCGGATTAGGAGGATTGTATTGTATCATCACCCCTCGGCCATTTCTTGGAGCAAGAGACTGAGCAATATCGCGAAGGGTAGTGTAAATCTCATTCATACAATCAACACTTCTTTGTTGTTGATTGCAGAAGTATTGGGTAGACCAATAGAAGAACCTATCTATTCTTGAAGTCATTGCCGCATTGTTGCGTTTAGCTAACTTCTCCAGGTCCTCTATCATCTTCTTGAGTTTCTTCACCTCCTACTCCAAACAAGCAATTTTGTCTTCTGACGTATGGCCTGTACTAATCTCCTCAGCTTCTTCGATCGTCATCTTCTTCTTTCGGTTCTCTTGAGATCCCTCCAATGGTCTTTTGCCATTGTCCTTACCTAGACTTAAGTTTAAGTCGAGCTCTTCCTCCCTGGCCTCTACTGTGAGATCAATGAACTTTCTTGCTGCCATGGTTTGGAATATTTAGAAATTTTTGTAGGAGTATGAAGAGAGAGGAATGTCAGAAAGTTGTAGGCTCAGAGATGAATACTCTTTGTGGTGTGGTAATTGAGAATTCTGGGGCAGTCTTTATAGAGATAAAATTATGACTTAGAGCCAACGAAGATATCTCTTCGCTGCACCCCTACACGCTCATCCTATGGATTTCTGCAAGTTGGAAGCCAAAAGTCTAAGGTACGCATGCACACCAACAACGTGTCGCATTAATGGAAAAACTACGAAAGTCAATTTTCAGTGGATTTGCGGCTGATTTAATTTGTTTTGTTTAAAAATTTTAAGGATTAATAAAATGGTGATAAACAGAATCGTATTTCTCTGCTTTGTTGTGTTGTTCTTGAGAGCTTTCAGTATAATATATATGATTGATTGCATCATGCTATGATTACATGTATCTAAGAACATATGTTGTGTATGCTATTCATGCATCATGAGCGAAGGCTATGGCTAAGAATAATATGTCATGATTCCACATGCACTCATAGAAAATGAGAAGTCAAAAAAAAATTTAAAATAAAATGAAATGTGTAGAGGATGATACATCTTCATAGTTACACATACTTACATATAATGCTTTTGTGGGCAAATGAAAGGCAATGATTTCCTTGCATTATGATAATGCTTGATGCATGTGACCGTAAGCAGTTAATTTTGCCTTTAATCTTTAATTTACATTACTAACTTAAGCATCAGAGTGGTTATCAAAATTTTTTACAGGTGCTCATCCTCAAGATACATATATAAATACATCTTGAAAATTACATTTGTTTAATATGCATTGGTTGAGGGGGAGCCTAATCTATACTTAAATCCTCTATATCTTTAAGCTCACTTTATCTAACATTTTCCTTAACTATATATTTTTGGCATATCAATGATAAGTTTTGATGAAATTTTACCCTATGACGTCATATGTTATTCTTGCTTAAAGAAGGAATGTATTTTAGCCTTTATATATTGCATTCCTTATACCTTTTTGTTGATGTCAAATAGGGGGAGGAGAATATGGAAAGAAAAATATATGTATATTATATAATGATTATTACATTGTAACATATTTTTCTTTGGTGATTTGTCATCATCAAAAATAGGGAGATTGTTAGCCCTAATGTATTATGCTATAAGTTTTGATGATAACAAATATGTGACAATTATAGTATGATTTAATCTTCTTAGCCCAAATGAATGATTTAATCTTCTTGGCCCAATGTATGATTTAATCTTTCTTAGCCCAAATAGTATGATTTAATCTTCTTGACCTAAATGAATGATTTAATCTTATTGGCCCAAATGCATGATTCAATTTTTCTTGGTCCAAATATATTTAATGCTTTATATATTTATATATAGTAATATAAATTGATTTTTGATAAAATTTATTGGTTGTTTTAATATAATTTGAAAAAGAATGCTTTTTACTGTAGCACGTTTGAAAAAGAAATTTAATTATTAAAAAAGTATGATAAAGTTTATTGGGTGTTGTAATATAATTTGAAAAAGAATATCTTTTACTGTAGCACTTTTGAAAAAGAAATTTGATTGTTGAAAAAGTATGATAAAGTTTATTGGTTGTTGAAAAAGTATGATAAAGTTTATTGGATATTGTAATATAATTTGAAAAAGAATATCTTTTACTGTAGCACTTTTGAAAAAGAAATTTGATTGTTGAAAAAGTATGATAAAGTTTATTGGTTGTTGTAATAAACTTTGAAAAAGAATACTTTTTATTGTAGCAAATTTGAAAAAGAATATTGATTGTTGAAAAAAGTTGATAAAATTTTTTGGTTGTTGTAGAAAAGTTGAAAAATGATGATGAAGCTTACTGTAGCAATTCTGACTAAAGCAGTCACTGTAACAGCAAAGTTTCACTATATAAAGGGGACTTCACAACACCATTTTGCATCAAGTTTCAATTGTTTATTTCTCATATTATCTTGAGTTCTATTCTCTCTAAATTGCTAGAGAAAAATTTTGAGCTTAATTTCTGCGTCATCTACACTTTGAGAGTGTCTACCATTATTTTCCTTAAGCCTTTAAATTTAGTTGCTCAAGGATTGGTTCCTTGAGTTAGTGTTTGAGAGAAAACACGTTGTAAGGGGGAGAGACACCCTTGAGGGAGAAAAGATATATATTGTAGTGGTTTGCAAGTACCTGGATTAAACTTGCAATTATATTGGAAATACTCAAGTGGTCTCTTAAGGACTGGATGTAGGGTTGGGATTAGCCGAACCAGTATAAATCTCCGAGTTTTCTTTCTCTATCCTTACTCTATTTACATTTAAAGTTAATTAATTAATGTTTTGCGTTTATATTTGATTTCTACCTCAAGTATTAATTAATTTGTGTAGATTTATATTTGCTCCTTAATTCCTTGCACTATAAGATTATTCATCTTGATAACACTTTGATTTTCTGAATTAAATTATTATCTTTAGCATTGTCAAATTTCAGAAAATCATTTTAACTTCCAATTAAGTTTTGTGGAAATTTTTATAAAACCCAATTCACCCCCCTCTTGGGATCCAACCATTTCTTTCATTTTAAAGTATTATATATTAGGATTTTGATAGCTAATTTATTTTATTAGCACCTTGGAATAATTTCGAGTGGAACCAGTGTGAGACGGTAAATTTAGGTAGCCAGTTACATTTCATAAAAGTGTTGTTCATGTATTTTTGAAATCGTTTTATACTAAAAATGATTTACTGATGAATTATATGATATTTAACTCTATGCATTGTTATGCATGTATATATATTATTATAATACTCATGTTCTAAGACAGTGTACGCCAAGCATCTAGGGTACAACGGTACGCGCCAGTATAAGACTCGCCTTGGTTAGGGCGAAAGCAACTATGCATGACGATGCTAGTGTCAGTCTTGCTGACCTTCGACCACAGGGTTTAATTAAAAATTTAGTGGTAAGCACTGAGATGAGTGATGATTCATGGCACCACTTAAGGTGAAATAGACTCTTGGGGTACTAAGACCAAGTATTAACCCTTGGCACCATTAGAGATGAAAAAGACTCATGAGGTACTAAGACCAAGTGATGATTTCTGCATGACAGTGGCATAGATGAGTTGAATTAAATTATGAATGAGTTTATGAACTGACCTATGAATTGATTTATGAGATAAATTATGAAGAATTTGCTTTTATGACTGGGAATGATTTTTGTTTTCAAATATTAATTACTGGCTACTGAGATTTCTATATCTCATGATTTTTGTGTTGTATTAACCATTTCCAGGTACAAATCAAAGTGGGAATAGCGGGGTTGCAGTAGGGAGTCAGTAGCTGTAGCCTAGATTTTATAGTATTGTAAAGTAATTAAGAATTGATCTCGAGTGATGTGTATATATATGTCATAATGATAGTGACGTAAATCTATAATGATAACGATGGTTCCTAGTTGTTTTTAATTATGAACTCGAGATCTTTGAAATTTAAAATTTTGAAAATTGTCATGATTATTCACTAAGGAACCTTATCTTAAAAATCTTTTAGGTTGGAGATAGTTTTGTCAAATTTTGAGTTGTTACATCTAGAAAAATTGATCTTATCATACTCTGTTTCACAAAAAGGACGAGAGTGAGAGATTTTAACCCAAAAAAAAAAGCCTCACTACAATTTTTTTGGCCGATTCTTGCTACCATATTTTATTTTTTATTTTAAAATGTTAAAAAGAATGAAATTGAAATATTAATTCCCTAAAAATAAATTTTTATTGCAAATATAATTTTAAATTTAATGGTAACAATTAAATAAAAAACCAATTATATTAACTCAGGAATTAAAAGTGATTATTGAGATGTTTGAAATTTTTTTTTTGGTTTTACCGAAGGTTCCCATCCACTGAATAAAATGGAAGAATATTTCTTTTTCTTTTTTTGGTTACTAAGTGCAAAGAATAGACCCCTTCGAAAAGTAACATATTTAATTGAAATTTTTTTTGTTTTTGGAATTTAAATAGACACTACCACTACAATCAACCAACAGCCACTGCCACTAATTTAATTTTTTGAGTAAATTATTAATTTAGTCTCTCAAAAATTATAATTATCTCAATTTGATTTTTAAAAGATAAAATATTTGAATTTAGTCCCTAAAAATTATATTTATACAAAAAAAGAAACCAAATTGAAACAAATACAAAATTTCAAAGAGAATTAGGTTTATCTTTGAAAAATAAAGTATCTTAATTTAATCCCTAAAAAATTACACTTGTACAAAAGGAGTAGGACCAAATTGAAACAAATATAATTTTTTTAGAAATTAAATTAAAATAATTATAATTTTTCAGAAAATTAATTAATAATTTATTCCCTTTCAATTGCTGAGTAAGGGACTCTGGTTGACGAAGATGAAGATATGTCACGTCCCAAAATCTGAGCACGTGACCGGCATGAAAAGTGAATTTTATTTCACCTCCGTAAGCCTATCTTTCTCTTAAGCATCATACCATTCTTTTAAATACAATTAATCTAAATTACATAATTTAAGAATTAAAATAAGAGAATTATTCATCTTTTCACAAAAGATAAGAAAATACGGCTAAACCGAGTTCTCTATACACACTACAATTATTCATATTACATCACTGAATGAACCTACTCGATTACAGAGATTTTTTAGATTTATACAACTTAGAATAAGACCAAAATATTATACTTTTACCCTGAACAAATGAAAAGGTAATCATGGGCTAAGGATCCATAACTCTTTGTATAGAAATTTACCTTCAATTGTCAACTCTGAAAAAATGTTAATAAGAGGGGTATGAGCAAACCACGTGCTCAGTGAGTAGACAACACAACACTATGACAAAAAAAAATATTATGCATCATAATGATAACATGCATCAATCATACGTAATCGATCATAATATAATATAATATAATTCATAATACTTCACAACAATATCCAAGTAAATCAAATACATTTCAACATAATTCAAATAATTCACAACAACAAACAGTGAAATTAATTTCACACATTTCCCGTACCAACCGGGTCGTCTAGGGTACATGTGGATCATTTCCCGCAGCCCCCGCCGCATCCACCCTTATCGCTCCATTTATATTCTCCACCCTTATAGCTTCACATAGATTTCTCCATGGGGTGTACCGCCATGCCTTTCCTTTCTAGTCAAATACAATCACAATCACATCTAATAGCATTCTCAATCATAATCATGAGCCACACACACAACTCAGTCATTTACAATTCAAGTAACAACATAATCAATATGGTTCCAGCAACATAGCATGTATACAACATAACCTATAATATAGAACAATTATTCAACAATAATATACTTCAACTATCCATGTATGAATGAACTCAACAATCAGAATATGACACATTTCAACTCAGTTCACATGCCATTCACAATCCATCATATGACCTCTATTCATGAGAAAATAAGAAAATATAATTATATACATCAATATAGGCAAGTTCCACAATTGTTTATGTCTCATCGTCCCACATCATCCTCTTCAAACTTGGATATACAACATATTTTCACTATGATGCAAAAAGTCAATAACAAAGATATTTAATCATAGCAAGTATTAACCCACTCACCTGGATTTCACGCTCTCGACACTCCCACCTTGCGCTTTGACCATTCCTATTGTAACCAGATAAAAACTATCAGGGTTACGAAATATAGAAATTTCTTACCACTATTCCCGACCTTCACTTACTTCTCAAATCATAACTCCTAACTGGTAATGAAAATCCAGATGAAACTTATACCATTGGAAACTAGACTCAAAGAGATTTTCAACGATATAAAAAAAAACTGATGCTACAGTAACGGTCAACGCAGCTACAGTGTCGTTGACTAAGTCAAATGCTACAGTATGTTGACCGAGTCAATGCTACAGTAACGAGAAAATCTGAAAAAATTTTCTCGGTGAACAGTATTTTCTGGAAAATTCTAGAATGAACAGTGACGTTATTCGTGTTCTTCATCCAAAAATCCTAAAATCACATCTAAAACAACATTTCTTTTGATTTCTTCCATGGGTTTTCATCCTTAATGTCTAAGGAGTGTTTTAACACCAAAACCCCCAATTTTTACCAATAATCCAAGATCAAATCTCAAATTTTCATCAAGAATACTAACTTTTTTCAAATATCCAAATTCTACGAATTTCTTCTAATTTTCTCCAAATTTCTTGTTCTAATAACATCATAAACCACCTAGGAATGTTTTATATTAATATCCACACATAAATTCATTCATTAAAACTCAAAATCTTAATTTTCTTCCATAGGTCCGAAAATGGAGAAAAAGAGAAATAGAGCAGATAAAACTTACCTCTTTGCCTCTAGAACTCCTAAGAATCGGAAGTATGGTTAGAAAATATCAGATCACCGGAAAAACTTAAAGAAATGATTGAAGGAGATGGAAATGATAGATGAAGAAAAAGTGGAGTCTCGGGAGGAAGAAGGAGAAGAGAAACTAATAATTGTACGTATGGGCCCCACCAATTTCTTTTTCGATAAAATCGCTCATAGCCACCTTAGCTTATAAGATTTGTTCACTAAAGCCCTTGAGAATTTGTAAAAATTTTCTAAATTAAAAATTAAAAATTCTATTCCCAGATTTTCTTCACTAATTCAAAAAGCATATTTTCCACGTAATTAAATTTTTCACTAAACTTCAAAATAGATTTTAAATATTCATACAAATTATTGGGGTATTACAAAATAAAGATGAAAGGGCTTGCGATAGAGACTTGGACTAGCTCACCAACTCATTTGTTCCACAGCTGATCAAAGCTTTATGCTTTTATTTTGTAAATAATTAGTAACATTAAATGACAAATTACCAAAAAATCGACTATCATTTATTCTTTTATTTTCTAGTTAGATATTTAATTGAAAAATATGACATTGAAATCTATAGTTTTACTCACTCCACGTAATTGTTTCACTGTAATTAAAATTCTAGCAATACATGAATTTGTCTAAAATCAAATAGCTTTAACTCAAACCTCAGGCTCTAAATAGTACAAAATACACCATAGTTTTCTGATATTGCAATTTTACTAAATTTAATCCCAACCCCCAAGAGTACAATTAGTCATGTTAAGAATATATTCGCAAGGATATATCGATAATAACAGTAAATGACACTTTCATCTACTTCTAGAAATTAAGTGGAATGGCACACAATCACAAGTGGCTAATGAGGAAATGTCGTAAAATGAAGACTTGAGTGAACAAAGTTTTTTTTTTTTCAATTTTTTGCGGTATATACAAAAAGACTTATTATATTTCGGGAGAATCATACAAATATTCCATCTTGTCAACTTAATTCACATAATATCATCATTCTTAGTTGATGCACTATGGCCCGTACTTCAACTTAATTATAGAAGAAATATAGAGAAATAAAAAGGAATATTAAAATTTAAAATTTAGGGAGTAATCCTTTAAAAAAAGACATGGCAAAATACACAAGCCAAGTCTCTCTCTCTCTCTCTCTTTCTCCTCTCTATTATCATGGACACAAGGTTAACAATGGAAGACAAAGAAGAGAAGAGAAGGCGGAGGTGGAAGAGAGGAAGCTCGACAAATGATGTGGGGTGACTAATGACACCTCTCTTCCTTCCTTTCGATTGTTTAGCTCTCTTCTTTTGTTCTATTATAAATTTCACACTACAAAAAAAAAAGACTTTTGGTGGCGACTAAAGTTGCCACCAAAAGTCTAAAAGTCGCCACTAAAAGTCTTTGGTGGTGACTTTTAGTGGCGACTAAAGTTGTTGGCGTAAGTCCGTGGCTGATTCTTTTGGTGGCGACTTTCAAAGTCGCCACCAAAAGTTACCTTTAGTGGCGACTTTAGTCGCCACCAAAAGTCATTTTTATTGCAAAAAAAAAATCGTGAAAAAAATGATTTTTGGTGTCAGCAAAAACTACCTTCGCCACCAAAAGTCACTCGTCATCTTTTTAGATCCGGATTGGCCCGGAAGGTCGACCCGAGATCCATTCGACTCGTGCGGGTTTTGGCCGATCCAATAACTCGCTATCCCGAGCTGACTCGATTTTTTTGTGTGCAATATTCAAGTTTATTTGAAATTAAACCAAACATGTGCATACCTGAGATTCGAACCTGGGTCCCTTGCTTGCAACCATGTGTGTCTTGCCATTCTGCCACTACTTCATTTGTGTTATGTAAGTACAAAATATTATATATATCTATATATATAATCTGTTAAAAATATTTTAGGTCAAAAATATTATAAAACAAAAATAAAATAATATTAAACTTAACAAAAAGCAAATATATTATTACTATTGGAGTCACCGCAAAAGTCCAACTTCAACTAATTTCATAAAAAAAAAACGATTTCACTTAAAAAAATAGACTTCAGTCGTCACTGATAATCTAATTTTTTAAAAAAATTAAAAAATTTAAAAAATTTAAAAAATTAAATTTCTTTTAAATAAAATTAAGAAAAATAAAAAAAATTGAATTTTTTAAGTAAAAAAAATGACTTTTTTATTTTTTTTTTAAAAATTAGACTTTTGGTACCAAAAGTCTAATTTTTTATTTTATTTTAAAAAATCTGACGTTTTTTTTATTTTTTTTTTTAAAAAAGACTTTAGTCGCCACCAAAAGTCTAATTTTTTATTTTATTTTAAAAATATGAGTTTTTTTATTATTTTTTTTAAAAACTTTTGGTGTCGCCACCAAAAGTCTAATTGTTTATTTTATTTTAAAAAATCTGACCTTTTTTTTATTTTTTTAAAAAAAAACTTTTAGTGGCGACTATAGTCGCCACCAAAAGTCGACTTTTGGTGGCGACTTTTAAAGTCGCCACCAAAAAGTCGCCACTGAAAGTCAATTTTCTTGTAGTGGATCACATGTTGAAAGAAAGAGGGATTATGGTCTGTTTGGTTTATAAAAATATTTTATATTTTATTTTCAGTCTTTATTTTTTAAAATGTATTTTTTGAAACACTGAAAATATCTTTTTGATATTTTTATATTTGGGCCTATTTTAAGAAATGTTTCAAGAAAACATTTTCAGTCAACTAAACTAAACACATTTTCAAGCCCGTTTTCTATTTTCAATGAAAATAAAAATAAGAAATGCTCAAATCAAACAGGTCCTAAATGTTCTAAAGTGTTATGATATTGAGAGGGAAGAGAATACTCTTTTTGAGACAAAAAACAAATTGAGTTATATAACACTTTGGTCCCCTAAATCTTTGCATTTTAGTCCTTCTTCTTCTTCTTCTTTCTTTCTTTTTATTTTATTTAGTTAAAGTTTGACTTTATGTTTGAATTATTATGGATGTTTACGACTTTACGGATATTTACATTTTAATTATTTAAGACTAATGACCATGGTTTTGAAATTTTAAAATGTAAAATTTGTATATAAATTATTTATTTTACTTGTTTTTAAATTTATTTCTAAACATATATACAAACACACACATGCGCACACACATATTTTAATTTTTTTTATTTTATTTACTCAGTTCAATAATTGACGTGATGACTTGACGGTTAAATTAGTGATTTAGTGACTCGGAGGCCAGTTCAGGTCAATGGCCCGGATGATTCCAAAAACATTGATATTTTATAATAATATTTCAATATATTAGGGGTTTGTTTAGATTAAAGTTTGGATGCATGAAAACCATGTTGAGTTGTCCATAATTATTAAACTTTCGAGTTAACTATTCAACTCGTTTGATTTTATGAGTTTAGGTCTCTAAATTGAGTAGACTTGGTCCTAGAATCGGAATTCAATCAAACTTGCTAAGTTTATACCGAATCAACAAAGTTGACTCAATAGTAGGCCAAAACTATATATATTGTTCTTTCTAGTACCTAGCCTAAAAAAAGTCACCATATATCCAAAACCCACAAGTCTAGAACCAAATGAGGAAATTGCAATTTTTACTATTTTCCTTGTTAGATTTTGCAACTAATAACAATAATTTGTATTTGTTAGGTAACATTTTTGTCATAACGTTTTCATCATTTGATACTTTACTTTGTCAATTTATATTTTGTATAAAGAGTCAATTGAACCTAATAAGAGCAATATCACAATAATTGAAATTAACTTTATATTAATAATAAATTAAGATATTATTTATGTGTTAGAATATATATAATTTTAGTAAGTTAATGAAGGTGAGATGTCCATATATAAACTCTTTCGATTTTATGTTCTGAATTTACATTTTGAGCTTACATCCTTCATCGAGTTTAGAAAAATTTTTGAGTTTGACAGCCTTAAAGTTGCTAAAACATGGCTTTGCAGCATTGATTTGGTGTTTACATTTAAATCTTAAACTACCTTTGTCCTTAAAATCATGTTTCGCGAAATAGTTTATACCTGCTTTTGCATTAACGTTCCTCAAAATTGCATTTTCATATGAGAGATTTAAATATAAATCATAGTCATTATGACTTCTTTTTAACTAAAATAAAATTTGACAATCAAGTTGATCTAAAATCAAGCTATCCAATTTAATTCAAATGTACATTAATCTGGTTATCAAGGGTTATACTCTAAAATATTTTAATTTTGATAATTCTAATATTACTTGCATTTTAAAACTTGAGATCTGACTCCACTGATTAAACTTGAGTTTTATGTATAAAAGTCTACGAACTCATTAATCCACTCGAATTTAACCGAAATCATTTAAATTTTGAGGTTTGATCCGATTGAAATAGATTGAAAGGGTTATGTTGATAGAAGTGTTTTAATGTGATTTTCAAGGAATATTTGAAAAAAAATTAAATTAAATTCTCATATCTTTATTATTGCATTCTTTGATTATAATAAGTCAAGCATATAGTCTTTAAAGGTAGTTGTATATTTTTTACAATTTAATATCATATAATTTGGTTTATTTAAGAAATTTTTTATTAACAGAGAATCTAACAATAAAAATATATAAATTTGTATTATTTTCCCTTGATATTTATTGGTTTATAAAATTTGGGCAGTTAAATTAGAATTATTTTTGTCCGAAACTTATTCAAGAATATAAAATTTGGACAGTTTTATAAAATTGTTTTAGAAACTATTTTTGAAGATAAAAGAATTTTTTTTGAATAATTTGTTCTAAAAATAATTTTTAAACTTTTGAAAACACAAAAATCCGTTGGAAAGATTTGTTTTCCAAAACTACATTTAAAAAATACAAGCCTTTCTATTAAAAAAAAATCACAGTTTGCATCGGTTACAATCATTGCAATGTGTAAGAAAGATTTTTTTTAATCTCAAAAAATTTTAATTATCTTAATTTGATCCTAGAAAGATCAATGGTCTCAATTAAATTTCTAAAAAATTATATTTTTATCAATTCGATCTTTTTTTTTTAAATCTCTGTTGAAAGAAATGTCTACATTTAGTGTCTGACAATACCTAAAATAAGATTGCATCCAATGAAAAATATTTGTGAAAGACCAATATAAAAAAAATAACTAAAAGACGGGGAAACAAAGTGATGAATAATAGCAAAGCACGTTCAATTGTTTACAATAGCTTATAGATGTTTAAAAATTACGTTGAGTTATTAAAATATGAATTTAATAAGTTTTAACTTGTTTGATATGATGTTTGTATTTAAATATCAAATCATTTTTGTTTTTAAAATTTTATTTGGACTAAAGTAATATTTATTTATTTTTTCATTACTATTTCTTAAAATTATTTTGTAAAAAAGAGTTTTTAATTATAAATTATGGTCATGCAAGCTTACTTTTAATCAAATTTAAATTTGAGTTAATTTAAAATTAAATTTATCTAACTTCAATTTAAACAAAGACAAACGTATTAGCTAGGCCAAAATCATACTATAACTTTGCATTTGGTTCAAACGTCCATTCCCTTCTACTGTACCACGCCTGCCCACAACAACATTGAATAAAAATAACTACATAAATTTTCCTACTGAAATCTACTCAACTTATTTTCTGTCTGTCATCTCACTTTTACATACTGAAAATTAGTAGAAAATAATTTGTAATACATTCTTATTAATGATGGTACTATTATTTAACTACTATTAATTCGACTAGACTTGTGCTAAACTGTGCAGCTGTATGGCGTGGAGGGCTACATATGTTATTTATGTGTGGTGCGAGGGGCTTATGTTTGTGGCGTGAGGTGCCACAATGTCTATTTGTTGCCCCTTTTGTCACTTATGTTTGAGTGGCGGGGGGTATGTGTGGCTCAGGGGGAGGCACTTATATTTGACCCATGCCACTTATGTTTATATGAGTGGCACAAGGGTATGAATGGTGAAGGGTATGAATGGTGCGTGGCGCGAGGGGCCTCCTCGCATGCCACATATGTTTATAAGTGGCACGGGGGGCTTATGTTTGAGTGGTTTGTGTGGCGTGGGGGATCATATGTTCTCGTGGCGCGGGGCCACACATGGGAAGAGACCCCCTACGCCACTCATTTATGTGTGATAACGTGTGTTGCAGGGGACGGTGTTGTGTTGTAGTAATATATATATATATATATATATTAATTTTGTTATAACAATATTTAAATTTAAAATATTAAATATATATATATATATATATATATGTATATATGTTATTTAAAATTATAATAAGTTCATAGTTACCAAAAAATAATTGAAAATTACTGAATTATCACATAGTGTAAAAGATATAGTATCTTCCACTATACGAAAAGATCTTTAGAATAGAAGTTATCACTTTTTGTGTTGTCTTCTCGTTCTTGTTGTTTATCTTGTTTTCTTTTGTATTTGTGTCTTGGTCATCTTCACCCTCATCTTTACTTTGTTCGCCCTCTCTTTCTTCTTTATCTTACTTTTCTGCTTCTTCTATATATCTTATTTCTTCATATTGTCCTTCCTCTGTTAAATTTTCATTTGATAAATCACTGCTAATAACAAAAGCATGAGATTGTTCATTCTGTTAGCCAAGTTTTAATCTTTCTTCATTTTCTACTAGACTTCTAGGCCTAGTTTTTATAACAACCCACCAATCAGATTTCTCTCTTGTTCTAATTGGATAAGGAACAAATATACCTGTATTTCCTGATACGTGAATATAAAAGGATCAAATTTTCTATATCTCCTTGTATGCTTAATCTCTATGATTCTAAAGTCTAGTACACCCTAGTTTCACAAATTGATACTAGATCAAACCAGTCACAGGAAAATAAAATAATTTTTTTAAGGTTTTCCAAAATATTGTAACTGTACCACCTGTTTAAGGACGTCAAAATAATTATTTTCTTCACCACCTTCTTTGGTGCCTTTAACACAAACCCCACTATTGATTGTCTTCTTTCCAGTTCTCCAGTCATCAGTATGAAATTTGTATCCATTCACAAAATATATTGGTTATGTCTCGACCTCTATAAATGGTCCCTATGCTAAGTCCTCACATTTGGATCATTAAAAACATGAGGTTGAGTGTGTATCTAGTTAGAAGTTATTAATAACTAATTGATTAATTAATGCACACCATATAAAAAATGACTCATCATGCAATTAATCCAATTAAATTAGAAGGCTAATTACAAGGGTTTTGAGCCATGAGACAGTGTGATTCGACAAGACTATCAATATCTGCATCGTTTAAATGGGGATTTAAATGTCTGTGGTATTGTTCAAAATTGTTGTCGTGCAAAACCAAACTTAGTGATCATACATAGTAGGTATACAATGTTTGATTAAATAATAAAAGTAAGAAATATAATATGTTCTTACTCATGATATGACTTTACTTCATCACAATTGAGAAGAACGTAAAGTTGAGCAGTCATATATTCTCTATCACTTAAAAATTTAGTGATACTCTTGCCAGAGGGACGCCAGACTTGGTTGAAAATTATCAATGTCGTTGGTTGGTTTGTCTCCTCCTGCATATAGGGATTCCGATAAACTCTTGTTCTTAATAAATTTATGTGTGACTCAAAATAACAAGAACAAAAGTACGATATCTCCTGTGCCAAGTATACTTCACAAATAGAACCTTTCTCCAAACCATAATAAGGTTTGAAGTCGAATCGTGTCCATCATCAAAGCAACATAGAATGGACCATACACTTGTTGGAGAGATGTACCCAAATCCCTAAGAAACTTATGATGGATAGAATTTCAAGTACAAATTTTTTATCATTATTTTAAAAAAAAGTCTTTGCTTTATAGTTTATTGTTAATTAACCAAATGTTTTCTTTAGAAATATTATACTTGGTTAACCCGGCATGGCGACAATATTTACAACATTTGGAAAAGTTGTGTGTCAATGTGCTTGAAGGATTTGATATATATAGTGCATAAGCATAATAAAAAATAGACTGGATAGGGCAATCTGCTTGGAATCAATTGTGCGATAAATGAGAAACGATACAATTCAAACAAATTAGTAAGCAAAAGAAGAAAAATAGATCTTCTGACTCTAATAGGTTCGACTCATCTCTTCACACTGGAGACTCTATTTCAATGGTTGAGCATAATAGAAGATTAGTAACTTATTTAATTTTTTTAAATATATTAATTTACTATTTTATTATTTCATCTAAAATTTATTTATTTATTTATCCTATACCATGAACAAAAGAATTAAGATGAAAACATACTACATTTGAGTTATTTCTTTGAACTCATCAAAATAAGACTGATCAGGGATGAGTTGATAAAAAAAAAATCAAAGGCAACTTTTGTAAGTGTTATTTCATGTACAATTGTATATGGTTTATATTTCAAAGTAAAACCTGATATAATTCCATTTTCTTCCAAGATGGAATATCAAATATTACAATCTTCAACTAGCTTCAAGCAGCAATTGTCCAATCTTAATCTATGGATGAAAGCAGCCAGAGGGGGAAAAAAGGACATATATATGGTTTAGGAGTTGAAGCAACAAAAATTGTTGACACTACAACCTCTGGATATTATAGATAAGAAGGCTCATCAAAACTTGATTGGGCTCATTCCCAAGAATTTCAACAGGTTCTAAATGATAAATTTGTTCTAAGTCTAAGTAAATCTTATGAAGAAGAGTTGAAAAAATATAATGAAAGGATGATATGACTAAGTAATCAAATCACTATCATGGAGAGCAGACTAAATGCAATTCAAGGATCTTTTCTGTCGCATCTAGCAAAACAAGGATTTCATGCAAGTTCAAGTCAACTAGGAGACGTAGAAGTGTATCGACCTGAATGACTTCTTTAAATAATGTAACAATTTTTTTTATTCCACTTGATATTCCACCAAATGAAAACATCAATAATGAAGATGAGGAGAATGATGGGGATGGAAAAGATGATGAGGAAGCATAGATTTATATCAGGCAAAATTAATTGTAATTTACTGGTATTAATATAATAGTTTTTTTTAACAACTGATTACTTATTTAATATTATATATTAACTATTTATATTTATTTGTAATAAAATATATGATATAATCTACAAATACGTTATTAAATAAGTTTTTACCTACTTATTCAATTGTTTGTTATTTATCATTATTTGTAAACATACAAATAATATAAAATAAATAAAAGATTATCTAATAACATACTAATATTTTAAAATAACATAGAAATAATATACAATAGGTAATAGTTTTTATAACAACATACATATGATATAAGGTAACATAAAAATATAATAAAATAGGTAAAATCTTATTTAATAACTTACAAATAAATATGTAATAAGTTATTGAATAGTAATCAAATTGTAGAAACATATATATATATATATACACACACACACATATACATATGTTAATGCAAGCCTCTTCGTGTGAATTCATGGTGAAATATTTAGGCACCTTTCAAAAAAAAATTTTTGCTAGCAAAATATATCTATTAATACCTTCTCCTACTCCTCATTTGAAAGTCCTTTCTCATTCTCTTAGTCGACATTTGAAAGTACTCTTAAGCTTTTCCTTCTTTCTACTCACGGGTGCGTAATTTTATCAACATTTTATTCTTTCTACTCTCTACTTCAGATCTTATCTTCTATTCTCTTCTTTACCTTCTTCTTTTCTTTTCTTTTGTCTTATCTCCTATAGTTTCTTTTCTTTTTCATATATCATTCTATATTCTAACAAAATTCTTATACACGTGTAAAAGGTGGAGTTTATTAGTTTCTACATGTATCATTCTAATTCTTTTCTTACTTTTTCAAGTTTCACTTTCTAATCAATTTTGTTGTTATGTGTTTACAAGAAGGGACAACACTGCATTCTTATTGTAGATTGTATCCATTGATTTCGAATATCGGCCATTTGTACTAGCAAAAGAGAAAATATTAAAGGGAACATAATATTAAATTATAAAATTAAATTATTTGATTATGTCAAATACATATACCATTAAATTGTTTAATTTTCTATTTTTTAAAATAAAATAGATTTATATATTGACCAAAAAAAATTTAAAATTTGATATTTTAATGACAAAGAATTCTCTATTCTCTAAAATAAAATAGATTGACAACAAATTTTTAAAGTTAATATTTTTATGAATAAATTATCTTTTGTAAATTTATAGTCTACAAATTCACTTTTCAACTATTTTTTTAATTACAATAATACAAATATAAAATTAATCACAAGAAAATATTGTAATTTTCTGCCCATGCAATTGAAGAGAATTTTAAGAAACACTCGGGTGCTGTCCATTTGAGTTGCTTCATCTGTAATTTGGGTGGACAATACTCGAGCCACTTTGACTGTTTAAATATATACAAGTGGCAATACATTCTCCGACTGAAAAACGTAGATGGAGGCTTTTAGTAGGAATTTTTTTTTGGTCGCAATTCAGTAGTTTTCTTATTTTTGACTGTGCATTTAGCTACTACAAATTTTTAGTAGAAGTTCAGTAGAGAATCTCCTTTTCCTATTGAATTTCATCTATTTGCTACTAATACCTCTATAGGTATAAAGTGTAATTGTTGTAGTGGCCATTTGGATCAAGAAGCTCTAGTCGAAAGCAATTTTTCCATCCGATATTGTTTTCCACAATTAACAGTGCAAAATTTTCCATTGCATACTTGATGGAACGCTCCTGTATCTAGATGGAAAAGCTGGGAAATTCCTTGATTGCCCTTGCCTCACTGGATGGAATGTGCTTCTCATCTTCTTCCTCTATTCAGTCTCTTACGTCTCTGAAACAGAAAATCGTTCAATTTCTGCACTATTGCTTTTTGCCATAGATTCGAGCTCTGGCAAAGTAGCCCACGATTTCTACCCAATGATCAGAGTCTACAAAGACGATCATGTAGAGAGACTTGCTGAAACTGAGGTCATTCCCCCATCTTCACTTTCAATCGCCGGTGTGTTTTTGCCCTTTTTTAGGTAAACTGTTGCCAACTTGGTCCCTTTTGCAACGATGCAGGAGTTCTTTCGAAAATGGGACTCTGGATTAGGGTTTGTAAGTGAAGTATCTTGATGCTTAATTTGGAGAGAGAGACGAGTATGATGGGAGAGAGAGTTAATCTAGAAAACTAATTACATGTACTACATGAGAGAAGCGAATGAGTTGAAACTGAGACTGAGAAGCAAAACAAGGGAGGAAAGAGCAAATTTGAGAACGAATGAGCAATGAATTAGATAATTAGTTGAAAAAAAAAAGGAAGCCAACTATACCAGGAGAGTGGAAGGCACATAATTCAGACAGGGGGTAAGAATTTGGGCTGAAATCTGATTAATGATTTTGGTTGAAATCTTCTTTTTTTTTTTTTCCAAAAAGATAGTTAGGGGTATTATGGTCAAATTATCTTATTAAAATACATACTAAAATATTTATTTTCTCTTTTCTATTCAATTTTCATTGCATACCAAACAACTCTTTTTCATTTTCCTTTTCTCTTTTCCATTTTCTTTTTCTTGCCATTCTTACTCTGTACTGCGAACCAAACGGGCTATAAGAGTAGAAATAGTTTGCAAAGATACAAAGATAACATCTAGAAATATAACAGGTTAAAATATATTTTTAATCCCTACAATTTTATCTATTTTTAAATTTGGTAAGTGCACTTTGAAAGTTTGGAATTTTGTCATAACAGTTTAAAACTTATAAAAAAATTATTCCCACAGTTAAAAAAAAGGTGGTCAAAGGACATGTAGCGTCAAATAAAACTTCCCAGTTAAATTATATATATAAATCAAGGTTCAGTGGTCGGACCGTGGTCAAACCGGTGGTAATTAAACAATATTTAAAATATATATAATTTAAAATATTAAAAATATATATAATTTAAAATATTAAAATACTTAATATAATTGATAATTTATAACAACAAGTGAAGGAAATCAAAAAAATTAATTCATAATTGATAATTCATCACAAGTCATAATATCTACAATTTTAAACTAAGTTTTAGTTGTGAAAAAAAACATTGTAAAAGAGTCAGTAAGTCCCACATTGCTTAGAACAAAGAGGGAAAAAAGTTTTATATACTAATATATGTTAATGGGCTTATAAGAGGCTAAGGGAAGTAGTGAGTTCACGCACTAATGCAGTGCAAATCATCCAATTTGCCCTTCGTGCGCGTGTGATAAAGTGGACTCAGCTTTTTTTTGTTTTTCTCTCATTCAATTTTTTTTTCTTATCTGAGTAGTGACTTATTTGACAGTTACAAAATTAACTTGGGTTACCATGTGCTTTGTGTCTACTTCCCTCTACATTTTTTTTTTTACACACCTCCATAATAAAAAAAAATTGCCAAAAGAACCAAAAAAAAAAAGAACCGAACCGGTCGAACCAGCTGACCGGCCGGTTCTGACCGGTTTTCCCGGTTTGCCACCGGTTTGGCCATTCGACACCGGTCGAACCACTGGCCGGTCAGATAGCCAAACCAGACCGGTGACCCCTCTGGTTCCCGGTCTGGTTTTGGCATCAATGATATAAACTCATGTTACTAGCCACATCATATTACTAAGTCAACGCCACATCATATCCAAGCATAAGATTTAATGGGCTTATAAGAGGCTAAGGGAAGTAGTGGGTTCACGTGGTAATGCAGTGCAAATAATCCAATTTACCCTTTGTGCGCGTGTGATAAAGTGGACTCAGCTTGTTTTTGTTTTTCTCTCCTTCGATTTTTTTTCTTATCTGAGTAGTGACATATTTGACAGTTACAAAATTAACTTGGGTTACCATATGCTTTTTGTCTACTTCCCCTTACATTTTTTTTACACACCTCCATAACAAAAAAAAATTGCCAAAAGAACCAAAAAAAAAAAAGAACCGAACCGGTCGAACCAGCTAACCGGCCGGTTCTGACCGGTTTTCCCGGTTTGCCACCGGTTTGGCCGGTTTGACACCGGTCGAACCACTGGCCGGTCAGATAGCCAAACCGGACCGGTGACCCCTCTGGTTCCCGGTCGGACCGGTCCGGTCTGGTTTTTGGCATCAATGATATAAACTCATGTTACCAGCCACATCATATTACTAAGTCAACGCCACATCATATCCAAGCATAAGATTTAATGGGCTTATAAGAGGCTAAGGGAAGTAGTGGGTTCACGCGCTAATGCAGTGCAAATCATCCAATTTGCCCTTCGTGCGCGTGTGATAAAGTGGACTCAGCTTGTTTTTGTTTTTTTCTCCTTCAATTTTTTTTTTCTTATCTGAGTAGTGACATATTTGACAGTTACAAAATTAACTTGGGTTACCATATGCTTTTTGTCTACTTCCCTCTACATTTTTTTTATACACCTCCATAACAAAAAAAAAATTACCAAAAGAACCGAACCGGTCGAACCAGCTAACAGGCCGGTTCTGACCGATTTTCCCGGTTTGCCACCGGTTCGGTCGGTTCGACACCAGTCGAACTACTGGCCGGTCAGATAGCCAAACCGGACCGGTGACCCCTTCGGTTCCAGGTCGGATCTGTTCGACCGGCCAGTTCGGTCCGATTTTGGCATCAATGATATAAACTCATGTTACCAGCCACATCATATTACTAAGTCAACGCCACATCATATCCAAGCATAAGATTTTTTAGTATTATACTTTCGTATATCAAAAAAATATTTTTCTAAATAAAATAAATGAAATTAAAAAATATTTATTATCTTTTTTCTAACATATATTATTTTTTAAATTTATAATTTATATTCTATTATCTATAAGTGCAGAGCTCAAATTCAAAAATTAATAAAACTATAGTGATCATCAAATGTAAACTTTAACCAATACAATAAAGTAATAGATAATATAACTCATTAGATTTTCTAAAATATCTTTCACTTAAATTTCTTTCTAATTTTATTGAATACAAAGGATACAAAATTTTAAATTCGCATCTCTATATATTTAAGATTACTGTTTAATTTAAAAATTTTTTTAAAATTTTTTTATCTTGATCTTTATCTGTTATATGGATTTCTGATTTAATACTTTTACACATTATCTGTTGTGAAAATTAGATATTTCAAGAAAAAAATTTAAGCTTGTTATAAAAATATTATTTGAAACATTTTAAATAAATAAATCTTGTCAGTTATGATCTACCAATTCATTAGAAATTATTGCAATAAAATGTTTTGATTATTGTCTAATGTAACTCTCCTACCATAATTATTTTCTATTGTAATTCCCCCATCATTATTTCCTATTGTAATCCTCATTTTTCATAATATCTCATTGTTTTTATTAATTGGCTTCTTCACACACACACACACACGTGATTTTGAGCAAGAGGGAGAGAGATGAGAATGAGGTAAAAAGTCTATGATGAGACAGACTACGACAATTTAATTTCTGGGTTGCAATGTCAGTGCTAGTTCTTTTTGTTATGTCACCTAATTTCATCTAGAAGCGTCTGTTTTATCTTGAGAGAAATTACTCTTAAACAAATTTTATTTGATGCTATGAAATATTCCTTAAGGACAATGCCTTCCACAGCACAACTTGTGCTAAATTTTTACTCACAATTTCTTTAATTTTTCCAACAATCTTAAAAAATATTTCTGCAATGCAATCCAGAAAAATTGCTCTATCACTAAACTTTATATATGTACATTGATCTCATGACCAATATACATAGATCTATAGGAAGAATAAAAAATTGAACGATGTCGTACGTACCTTGAGAAGATGTGATCAATGATACAAATTAAAATCAAAATATAAAGCTATTTCTTGGTTTTTCACTTTATGAGCTATAATATGGGGGTAAATACATTGAAAAGACTACAACGTCAGAGCAAATGTGAATCAGAAAGTTCCGACAGTATCCACTGGAATCAGGTAGTTCCTAGCTGGCAATTACCATGATTTCCCACTACTGAAGTGAAACGCCATCGTTGGCACCTTCACACTTGTCTGCGAGGATAAATTGTAGCTGATGTCAGTTAGAGTGAAAATAGAGAAGAACCAGATAGAACAGAGCAAGGCGACGAGAGACGATGGTGAATCAAATATCAGAGGTGAGGGAGAGGATGAAGGATAGAAAGAACGCAAAGGAACCCTACGTGTGGTTGGCGCGACTCTTGGAAGTCCATAAATTGTGCTTCTTCAATGCAGAACCAGCCTTTAGACAATCGGCTGAGGTTGATTGTGGTGGCTGAAGGAATTTTGTCGATGCCTCCAAGGTAAATCACCATATCCTCTCCATCGCGCCATCACTCCGATCAACGCTCCTCTTCAAAGGTGAGTCCCTGTTTTGTTGAATTGTTTTTGATATGGTTCATCTGTGGTTGTTATGAAAATAAATAAAAAAAATTTTGAACAACATTTCTATAACAACAAGTAGTATCAAAGTCAATAGTTTGTTTGATTTTCTTATCAGAAATTTAGAATTGTTCTTTATGGCTTGAATGTTGTCCCTAGAAACTTGATTATTGGAAGATATGTAATAATGTAAGAGCGCATGTCTAATAAAGGTTCTGATTGGGAAAGACTTGGTATTTAAACGTGTCCATTGTAATCTACCTCTCTTTCCTGAGAACTTATATGATGCACTATTTACAAACGAGTTTCACTATTCTAGTAATCGAGTGAGAGATATAAGAATATTGTTATGAAAATATAAAAATTTGTTGTTATGATCAATAGTTAATAAGATTGTGGTTTAATTAATAGAAATTTTATGAGTTTTAATATTTAACTTTTGAGAGTATGCAAAATCCCATAAAATTCTAATACCATGACTATTGACAACATGAAAAAGGCTTTCTTCAAGCTTATATTGTTATCAAACATTAAGCTTAAAAAATGCCAAAAAAATTGTGTTTGTGGAATTTTTAAATTTTACAATAAAGTGCTATAGCCATATAATTGTGAGCTTTTTAAAGCTATGTGAAATGTAAATTTTAGCTTGTGAAACATTTTAATTCTACTATTGTGGGTTTTATAAGGTCATGTAAATAATTGTACTTTGTGAAATGTACTTTGACTTTTGAGTAAATGCCTATATCTATTTTGTTGATATTTAATGGCATGTTTGAAAAAAGAAAAAGGAAAAATGTGATTTTAATTTTGTGAAAATTCACTTTATATAAATGGTGATACCACATGTGATTTTTAATAGTACCACAAGAATATTAGATTTTTGGGTGAACAAAAGTTTGTGAAATTCTTGTGAAAAAGGGGCATAATACCCATCAATATTAGGAATATATAATTTTGTAGATATCCAAAAATGAGTTCACCAAAATTGTAGTGGTATTTTTATTGATATATATGCAATATTAATTCTAAATTGCACAGATCATTTTGAAACAAATTTTGTTGTAAATATGTCTAAGGATACCATCTCATTGAAGCTTTGAGATGATGATATATGCCATAAAAAAATTTGAAGAGGCATATTTTTTATGCTATTATATAAGAACATTCATATTGTACTAAGGAAAGGTACAATGTTGTTGAGTTTTTTGTCACAAAAATGAGATTGAGAAGTTTCTAAATGATTGTGTGTAATTATATTATTATATGGTGGATCAAAATATATGTGCATGTGTGTGTGTGTGTGTGTGTGTTTGTTTGTTTGGAGGCCCACTTATAATAATTATGAGTTTTATATGAGATACTCATATGCTAAATTAAAGTACATATGAGTTGGGTTGCTATACTCTTACCTATTTAAAATATTTAAAAGTGTAGGGGTATTTTGTAAAGTTCATATTGCAGGACTATAAAGAAGAGGAAATTAATTATGATTAAACCTTGATTGTGTTCATGGTCATGGTGTGTATATATTCTTTGCCTGATAAGTAGCACTTCCAATACAGGCTGGTGTGAGCCAATCTATTTTTAAATGGGCTTAGATTTCTAAGTACAGGCCTGCCTGTTCCTAGCCTTGCGGGCTCACAGGCCAGCTTGCAGGCTACGCTTTAAAAAAATAATAATAAAGATCTAAAGGCAAACCTGAAGGGTGAAGAGAGACGAGAACGAGAGAGCTGGGGGAGAAGAGGAGATGTGACGGCCCAAATTTAAGCCCCGTGATCGATACAATAATGATACCTTCATTACTATAAGCCATCCTGCTATCTTTTACCCTTTCTTTAAGTTCAATTATATAGAACCGTACAATCCATGAATTTATAAAATTAAAATAATATAATTTGTAATTACAAAAAAAAATCTCAATAGTTATAATTATTCATAAAATTCCAATAAGAATTCCCAAACAGATCCTAAGTATCCTAACAACCACAGAGCACCTAAGAGATCTTAATCTCAAATGAAAAGCGCTAAACCTTCTTAGCAACAGAAAGTCCTCACAAAACAAAACACTTACTACTCCTTTAAAGGGGGTTCCTTACTTGCAACTAAATCTGAAAGGGGGGAAATATGAGGGTGAATTTTTGGGAAAAACTTAGTGAATGTACGAACACTCAATAATAAGAACAAAATACATAATAAAT
Organism: Biancaea sappan; assembly: GCA_037074585.1. Lineage (NCBI taxonomy): Eukaryota > Viridiplantae > Streptophyta > Magnoliopsida > Fabales > Fabaceae > Biancaea > Biancaea sappan. The sequence continues at coordinate 9,822,591 of CM073493.1, read as the reverse complement.
TATAAAGAGAACACTCAGGCTGTAATACCATTCAGAACACAATCAAGAACACATACCATAATAAAGCTAAATTTCTACAATGAAAACAATCAACCACATGACATTCGAGTTAGTACTCGTGACTTGGGTGAGTCCATTGGACAACTCTTAAGACCCTTAATGACACCCACACTTAACATTATCATCGATAAGGCACCATACTAGTTTTTCTAGTTACTCAGGTTATATCCTCCTATCATGAGATATTGTCTCCCTTATCAACTGAGTTTTATAATTGGTATAACTCATTCCAAAGAAGGGGGTACTACTTGGCATGCCATACAACTTTCTGTTTTTTTTTTTATAATCATATAGTTTTCTCAATCACAAAGATTCAATCATAGCATGAAAATTTATACATAATCATTGTGCAAATACTTTTATTTCCCAAAATCATCAATATCCACATAATTGTCATGAATTCCTTATATTTGGAATTCTCTGAAATTTTACGTATGGGATTTATTCATGCTAAATCGATATTTTTCTTTAACGATGAGCTTAGGGGTATCGACCCAATTCAAACATCATAATAAACTACACTATAATCCAATTATTTAAGGATTCGTTTACTGACTTGAATTCCATACGAAAATCACTTTTCTGATTTGTTACAAATAAGATCACATGTATAGATTTTAGGTTCCACTATGAGGGGTTTCATGAAGGTTAGATAGATAATATTAGGGTTGTTTTTGTCATGGATACATATAGACATTATTTATACGTATGAGTAGTATTTAAGAATACATATAAGTACTATTTATATGTACATATACTATTCAAGAATAGATATAGGTCCTATTTATATGTATGAATACTGTTCAAAAATACATATAGGTACTATTTATATGTACGAATACTATTTATAAATATAGTATAAGTATTATTTATACATATGGATAGTATTAATATGTACAGTTTACTACTCGTACGTATAGATATTTTTCATACCGATACTATTTTAAGAAATCAGGAAAAGTCGTTTTCCTATGTGAAAGATTAGTTAAATTTGTAACCACAAAGCATACTAAGAATTTAAACTCTAAATAATTGCAAGAAATTAAAAGGGCCTAGTATTCTCACCTCGAATCTAAATTGAAGAGGAAAGGCCTAAAATTTCAAAGTATCGGAGCAAGAGAAGTTTGAGGAGAAGAAGGAAGAGAAGCTAAAGGTATGAGTCGAGAAATAAAGTAGAAGGACCTATTTATAGAAAAAATTGATAGTTACTATTTGGCACTAGGAAGCTTCCAGGAAATTTCCTCCTAACACTATTTGGCAGCTTTTAGGAAATTTCCTCTTAAAACTATTTGGCATTATACATGAAGTTTCCAGGAAATTTACGATTCAGTACTATGCACTATTCAAAAAGCTTCTAGAAAATTCACTATTTGGAAACTAAATGTAAAATTATCCTTTCTCCTAAACTTTTAGGTTTCTTTTCACTTTAGTCCTTTCCATTTTAGTCCCTAAGGAGATTTTCTCACATAAAACATCATTTTTTATCACGGATTCCTTTCTAATATCCTCTTATGCTCAATCTACATTTAGTACTCGACATTATGATTGTATACGTGAAAAGTACCATATGTATGAATAGTGCCATATACAGAATTTTTTTTACGAGTATTATATTACTTCCCCCTTAAAGAAATTCAGCCATTGAATTTCAACAAAACACAAATGCATCAAGTAATGGTGTACCTTAGCTATATTTCCTTTCTTTTTTCCCCTCATTACTTCAACAAGAATTATAACCAATTAGTTAAACACTTTACAATGTATAAGAAAATTTCTCTAAGAATCTAAGCGAAATGATATCAAAAGTTTTTAAATAAAACATTCATCAAATTATAATCCATCAAAACACTATAAGAACATAAAATGTTTCCAAAGATGCTTAAATAGATTTATATACTCACATCATATAGTAGGTTCATGGTGACAACATCTCAAGTTATGATTAATCCATAATAGTCATGAAGTAAATGTGTCAAGATGAATTTATCATGAGAAAGTTCATAAATGATCACTTACACCCTGCTTGAAGGCGTCATCTCGTCCATAAGCATCAATTCATCTAAAGGCCCTTGGTCATGTCTGGTATCATCTATCCAGTTTCTTAGGTCAATGCCCTTAACCATTACATGTGAACCATACATCATTAAACCACAAATCACCATATTATAGTAAGGAAGTTGTACTATGGTTTATGCAATGCTCCTAAGGGACTTTCCCTTTAAAGAGTCAACCCTTGTGACATAACATGGGTCCTCAATTTACATAGTATGAAGCCATTTTGGTTTGCATATCACTTACCATCATATGGTATGCCCCTAAGGATATCACACATTCGTGTAGAGTTCCTATCATCACTGGAGTGCCTTACTTCCAAGAGTCAACTTATGGTTACCCAAGGTTCCACCTTCCTTTTCTTTTTCCTAAGACTTTTTACTCATGACAACACCTTCAAGGTGCCATATCCTTGACTCACATCTGGCCATGACCTTGATGGGATCAAATAAATACTGTCATCCCACTGGTCATTGTAATCCTCTTCTTTATAAAGTATCTTATTTTGTTGTACTCTGGTTGTCTCTAATTGGGATGGGTACACCATCACTACCAGCTAGTTTACCATAACCTCTATCAGATTGTATCCCAAAAGAAAGCAAGGTGCCCTAACCACAATGCTTCAAGATTTTTTCTCATTTCTCTCTCAAGGCACTAAATCTCAAGCAACTTGGTTGCTCCTAATCACTTGACCCATTCGCACAACCTATCTCACAAAAGTTTTGGTGCTACAATCTCAATACTCAAGATTATGCTAACATTTGACTATTCACCTCACAAATGGACATGCTCTTATCTACACATCATGCATGATTGACAAATAATGCCCCATTTATAGCTAGATTTACATTTCAAGCTTACTATTTCAAAGTAACGCACACTAGAGGCTCAATTTAAATGACCTAATTCATTCATTCTATACGTGCATTTTAATATTTTGGTCCTATTAGGTCATACACGTAACCAATAATAGGTTCTCTTGGATCATAATATCAACGATAACAAGTTTCCGGTCATGTTGGATTATGTCCGCAACCAATAATAGGTTCATAGGATCATGCCCTCAACCATATATAATCTCTAGTCTATTGGATCATGTCCGCAACCAATAATAGGTTCATAGGATCATGCCCTCAACTAATATCCATAATCAATAATCACAATCATCATAAAGAAAATAATCAAAGAAGCAAAGTGGAGAAATGCCTCACTTAAAATCAATTTACAAAATTCAAGCATAACATAAGGTCTTCTATTTTTTCTTACACTCTTCATCCATATGCAAGTTTGGAAGCTCAAATTATATGCATGTAGTGCCTCATATCATATATGTTAAACACATAATCACTTTGTCACATGATATCATCTTACGAAACTCTAGGAAGAACAATCCTAGAAAATAAAATCATACAAGTTATGGCTAGATCCTTTACCCATAACCCATAATAACCGACACGTAACATAGGTTATTGATAACATACTTTTTCCATTTATTTTAGTCCCTATTTTAGTCCTTTTTGCCTCTTTAATTTTGTCAATTCTCTAATTTTATTATGTTTTGGAATTTATTGGGTATAAACTATTTATGGATTGAATGTGTCTCAATTTTATTATTTTTAGAACTTGAATTGTAAAATTCTCAATTTAATTCCTACAAATTTTAATTTTGGAGAGAAAAGTGTTGACATGGACAAAGATGATGATTTGGATGCTAATGTGGCACTTTTTGGGTGATGTAGATGCTTACTAGGATATGCTGAATGTGGGGCCCACTTGAACTCTTATTCAATGCCATGTAGTCAGAATTTTTGGGCAGAAATATTAATTTTCGTAGGTCAAGAAAAGCATGGCTGAAATATTAATTTTGCCATGATATTCTGCTGCTGTTCTGCTGCTGTTTGTCACTTTCTGCTGCAGAAATATTAATTCTGCTGCTGCTGCCATACCATTCTGCTGCTGCCATACTTTTCTGCTGCTGCAGAAATATTAATTTTGCTGCTGTTTTGCTGTCAAAGTGCTGCCATATCATGGAAGAGGCATCCAAGGAGGCATCTAGGGCAGAATATCCCTTTAGGCATGTGTTAGATCAGTTTTATATTAGCAAAAATCGAAATTTATTAAGGAGGCTAAGTCATTTTTCTGATGTGAAGTCCTAGCACCATTTTTCTGCCTTCCTTGGGCAGCAGTGGTTGGGAGCAACATAGAGGCAACTCTCTAGCTTGGTTTGAGGGAAAGGAAGCCTTCCCACTTGGGAATGGCTCTCCTTCTCCCATTTTCTTTCCTTTTCTTCCATTTTCCTTCATAGTTTCTTAGATTTCTGCTGTATTTTCTATTTTCTGTCATGTTCTTCTTCTCTTCCATGTAATTTCTATGTTTAAGGATTGATGTAGTTCGGTTTTATGAAGCTTTATTGTTGAACATATTCAGTTTTAATGCATTTTCGTTTAATGGAATGGATTTTACCGATTATTCTTCCTCTTGAATGTTTGATGAACCTTCAATGAGTTTGGGATTTTTATGTCTATGCTAGAGTTAGCTAGATATTGAGCTTGACCTTGTGATTTCCACCATAAATTAGATTATCTAGATATAGATAGTTTTATTTATGTGGCTTGAATAATTTTCTTGAGCTTCATGACTTAATTGAATGGTTGATCTAAGATTTTAGTCAATTATTTTGGATAAGTTAGATTGTAATTTCAAAGCTTTTGGATTCAATCATATTTTAGAAAATTGGCCAACATTGAATGGATTGTAATTTAATTGAATTGTTCTTCAATGATTCAAAGATTAATTTGTCTATGAATTAATCGGATTAGACCAACGAAATCAATCTCATTTTCTTGTGTAGTCGGTCATTTGATGAAATGGAAATTGTACTTTAATTCATTTGGACCAATGAGTATTTTCTTGGCCAAAGTTCTATTTTATTTATTGTTCTATGAAGCTTGTTATTTATACATGCATGCGTTTGCTATGTATTTGTAACGAGTAGGACAAGAGATAACATGTCATATGCGATTGCGGGGCATTGATGTGATTAGGACTTTATCGGATTATATTTGAGTTATAGATTAGTGAAGATATTCCTAACTATAATTTTAATATAATTCAGTCTTAGAAGACTTTCTGAGAATTTTAGATTGAAGATTACATAATAGAATTAGCCAAGAATATTCAAAGGAAATGATGATGATGTACAATTCTATGAAATTTGTGACCAATCCACATCTTTTCTCTGTTTTGTTTTCTATCTAGTTATTTAAATTTCAGTTATTTATATTGTGTTGTTTCAATCATCACCCCCCCTTTTTTTGTGTAATTTTTGAAATTTCCTTCATAAGTCTTAATAGCATTTCACTTAGCCTAATTGAATTTTATTTGATACCTCAATCTCTGTGGGACGATACTCTACTTATCACTTTATTACTTGTTGCGACCCAGTATACTTGCTGGAATATTTTATGTGCTATAAATTATACGCACCAAGTTTTTGGCGCCGTTGCCGGGGATTGATGGTTGTCAAATTGATTTTTCTTTAAAGCCAAAGTGATGTTATTTTAGACATTGTCTTTTCTTGTTTTAGTTTTTACAATTTCAAGTGTTTTTAGCTTTTCAAGTGTCTTTATTAGTTTCATTTCTTCTTGTTACCTTGCTTATTTGATATATCTCATGTTATTTCTCTTTGTTGTGTGTGAGGTACTTGATCATTTTCCTTGACGAAGGAAATAAAAAAATCAAAGAGAAAGTAAGGAAAACAAAGAAGAAGCGACGCTAAGCATAGACACCAAATAAAGTCTAGCTAAGGACTTTAAACCAAGCGCTCTTGGGAGGCAACCCAAGTTTTTCTAATCTTTCTCTCTTTAATTTGTTGTTGTATTTCTTTCGTAATTTTAATTTTGTTTTAGTCTTTTTCTGTTGCCCATTTTTTTTCTCTGTTTTCTCTGTTTTGGCAGAAATTTTGTCATCTTGCATGAATATTCTGTACTGCTTGGCTATGGTTTTTGCCACTTTCTTTACATGTTTTTAAACCTTTATATGTCTTCTAGTTGTAGAATTTTATTTGGAGTGATTCGCATCCGTTTTGGGGTCCTTCTATGTCGGTAAAGCCGTGTCGCCAGAAATTCTGCACTGCAGAATTTTGCTACTCTGTTTTGTCCGAATTTGATGCTCACTTTTTAAATTTTTGATGGATTTTTGGTGTGGAATTATGCATGATGAAATAGCTAAAGTGTAGATTGACTTAGCATGAAGAGAATTTAGTCTTATTTCTCTAAGGAATTCAAGTTAAATGGCAATGACGTTGACTTTAATGAATTTTTAGTAATAGTCTTTTAGCTGTGAGGATTTGAGCCTAAGTGAAAAATGCTATTCTTCTTGTTGTGTGTTCTCTATCATGGATTGTCACTCTAGAACTTGTCTTGAATCTTTGATTGAGGCTACATATCTTGTACATACTTGGAAATGATTTAGGCATTTGTTTCTTGTAACCACTTTTAGCCAAATAGCCATCCATTATCATTGTTTCCATTGTATGCCATTTTGTGCCTTATCCATTTTCTTTCTTGTGTTCTTCCACCACTTTTTCTGCCTACAACAATATTTTTCTCTTTCAACTCAAGATGTGAGAAGTATTTTAAATTCTTTTAAGGGATTGATATGCTGAAAAATTTGTGAATTTTGGGGTGTTTTGAACTATATTTCTTCTACTTCCTCTCAAGCAAAAGAAAAAGACTGGCCAATCAAGAAGAAGAAAAAAAAAAGGGGGAGAAAGAAAGAAAGAATAAAAAAAAAGAAGAGAAAAAGATAATGAAAAAAAGGAGCAGATAGAACATTGAGACCCAAATTTATTTATACTCAGTCTCTTATATTTCACTTGTAAATGCTCTTCATTTTCTTGAGTTGTTACCATATTTTGTTTCATTGTTCAATCTTTCCCTTTGTTTCCCACTATTTTTCTTACCCACGTTACAACCTTGTAAAGTCCTTTTGATTCAAGTATGTATTAGATTCAAGTAGTGGAGATTTAGATTCTTGACAAGCTTATGGTAGTGAAATTTGTGATAGGACGACTTTGAGTGATTCCCTCTTAAACACTTGAGAGAGTAGAGGATAAACACCTTACCTTGTGAGGAGATTGTTACTTGAATTCATTCTTTTCGAAATAATTGCCATGGAGCTTGAACTTTTTAGAAATTTAAGATTTATTTCTCCTAATGTAAATCTTTCTAAATTTTAATTATTTCATTGTTGTATATTTCTACACTTTTTCTTGCTGTGCTTATTGGGATTCTCTGTTGTATTTAATTGATTTTGCCCAGGAGTGCAAAAGGCCTAGTGTGGGGGATTTGATAACATACTTTTTCCATTTATTTTAGTCCCTATTTTAGTCCTTTTTGCCTCTTTAATTTTGTCAATTCTCTAATTTTATTATGTTTTGGAATTTATTGGGTATAAACTATTTATGGATTGAATGTGTCTCAATTTTATTATTTTTAGAACTTGAATTGTAAAATGCTCAATTTAATTCCTACAAATTTTAATTTTGGAGAGAAAAGTGTTGACATGGACAAAGATGATGATTTGGATGCTAATGTGGCACTTTTTGGGTGATGTAGATGCTTACTAGGATATGCTGAATGTGGGGCCCACTTGAACTCTTATTCAATGCCATGTAGTCAGAATTTTTGGGCAGAAATATTAATTTTCGTAGGTCAAGAAAAGCATGGCTGAAATATTAATTTTGCCATGATATTCTGCTGCTGTTCTGCTGCTGTTTGTCACTTTCTGCTGCAGAAATATTAATTCTGCTGCTGCTGCCATACCATTCTGCTGCTGCCATACTTTTCTGCTGCTGCAGAAATATTAATTTTGCTGCTGTTTTGCTGTCAAAGTGCTGCCATATCATGGAAGAGGCATCCAAGGAGGCATCTAGGGCAGAATATCCCTTTAGGCATGTGTTAGATCAGTTTTATATTTGCAAAAATCGAAATTTATTAAGGAGGCTAAGTCATTTTTCTGATGTGAAGTCCTAGCACCATTTTTCTGCCTTCCTTGGGCAGCAGTGGTTGGGAGCAACATAGAGGCAACTCTCTAGCTTGGTTTGAGGGAAAGGAAGCCTTCCCACTTGGGAATGGCTCTCCTTCTCCCATTTTCTTTCCTTTTCTTCCATTTTCCTTCATAGTTTCTTAGATTTCTGCTGTATTTTCTATTTTCTGTCATGTTCTTCTTCTCTTCCATGTAATTTCTATGTTTAAGGATTGATGTAGTTCGGTTTTATGAAGCTTTATTGTTGAACATATTCAGTTTTAATGCATTTTCGTTTAATGGAATGGATTTTACCGATTATTCTTCCTCTTGAATGTTTGATGAACCTTCAATGAGTTTGGGATTTTTATGTCTATGCTAGAGTTAGCTAGATATTGAGCTTGACCTTGTGATTTCCACCATAAATTAGATTATCTAGATATAGATAGTTTTATTTATGTGGCTTGAATAATTTTCTTGAGCTTCATGACTTAATTGAATGGTTGATCTAAGATTTTAGTCAATTATTTTGGATAAGTTAGATTGTAATTTCAAAGCTTTTGGATTCAATCATATTTTAGAAAATTGGCCAACATTGAATGGATTGTAATTTAATTGAATTGTTCTTCAATGATTCAAAGATTAATTTGTCTATGAATTAATCGGATTAGACCAACGAAATCAATCTCATTTTCTTGTGTAGTCGGTCATTTGATGAAATGGAAATTGTACTTTAATTCATTTGGACCAATGAGTATTTTCTTGGCCAAAGTTCTATTTTATTTATTGTTCTATGAAGCTTGTTATTTATACATGCATGCGTTTGCTATGTATTTGTAACGAGTAGGACAAGAGATAACATGTCATATGCGATTGCGGGGCATTGATGTGATTAGGACTTTATCGGATTATATTTGAGTTATAGATTAGTGAAGATATTCCTAACTATAATTTTAATATAATTCAGTCTTAGAAGACTTTCTGAGAATTTTAGATTGAAGATTACATAATAGAATTAGCCAAGAATATTCAAAGGAAATGATGATGATGTACAATTCCATGAAATTTGTGACCAATCCACATCTTTTCTCTGTTTTGTTTTCTATCTAGTTATTTAAATTTCAGTTATTTATATTGTGTTGTTTCAATCATCACCCCCCCCTTTTTTTGTGTAATTTTTGAAATTTCCTTCATAAGTCTTAATAGCATTTCACTTAGCCTAATTGAATTTTATTTGATACCTCAATCTCTGTGGGACGATACTCTACTTATCACTTTATTACTTGTTGCGACCCAGTATACTTGCTGGAATATTTTATGTGCTATAAATTATACGCACCAGTTATCACGAAGATGATCTAGAGGTCGTTCCACTGCACAATCCATCATTCTACCACAATGATAATTCATAAACCAATCCCATCCACAATTTCAATTATGATACACCACATTTCACAATGGAAATTCTATTTCAGTGACCTACGTTCCCCCTAAGGTCATATTGTAAGACCCTACTACTAACTTCATATTTCCTCAAAGTTATACGACTACACATCACCTTAATCCCTAGGTATTTAAAATCTGGGTTAATCATATGACCAAGTCAATAGAGCATTAGTCCTTGTCCGAGGCATCACTCATCATCTCAATTTACATGACCCACTAAGTTGTCATCTAACTTGTCTCAACATTGCTACTATTCAAGCCTTTCTCATACCCTAATCTCATCCATGTACCTTCAATCACACAAAAAGAGGTTATTGATATAGGTGCCTCAATTTATCTAATCTATATATATTAATTTTGTCTTGGGTTCCTTAATACTTTGATCATAAATTCTTCATGTCTTAAAGTAATCGACATGTTAATAAGGACTTTTCTAATCCACAATGGTAAGTTTAGCACAATAAAGACATATCTAGGGCACCCTAACACATTTTAGTCTTGGAATTCCATCCTTAAATTTACCTTCGTCAAGGTTTACCACCCAATTACTTCTTTATTTGTTAACAAACGACATAATGACCGCCTACTTCCCCAAGTTAAGGTCCACGATTACAAACTTTGAAGTTTAAAATGTCAGAAAAAAATAGATGAGGTCTAACTCACATCACATAACCCAAAATACATGAACTAGGTTCTTATATCGATCACTTAAGAAGTGTTCATCCTTTTTCCTAAATGTTACAACCTAATCTAATCTTTGTAAGCTTACAAACTTTTATGAAGCACTACTCCTCATACCCTATACCTAAGTTTATCCTTAAGAATAGATTCATCTATTAGTAAACTAATTGGGGTATATCTCCCTTTCACGCTAGTATAAATCTTATTCTTTATCCTTTCCCTTTCCTACCACTATTCACGGTCACATCATTCATGGTTTAAAGAAAACTTCACCTTTATGCCCCTCATGTTTACCCCAACTTTTATTTATACCTCCAAAGTTTTGTTTGCCTGATTATGCCCCTTATTTTTCAATTTTTATCATATATGCCCCAAAATGATGAAAATAACCTCCATCCCCTTATTTTCTCTCTCTCTCTTTCTCTCTCTTTTCCTAGAGAATCAGAAGCAGAAGGATAACAATGGTGGAATCCTCTCTCTCTCTCTCTCTCTCTTCATTTTTTTTGCCAAAATCCTTAGTTTTCATTCAAACCAACCTCTCAACAATAATAGGCAATGAAGCATCGACAACCATCACTTCTTGATGAATAATTTCAAGAGCAGAATTAGCCAATCTGCAAAATGGCTGGACTTACTGGGTTTATAGAAAATGTGGAAAATGTAAGGGTGCTCGTAGAAGAAGGAGGTGGTGCCACAGTTGAAATAGAGCTTCTGGGATAGCCTAGAGAAAAATTCAACCAAGACTAACTGGTTTTTCGGGTTGGCAAGGATAAGATCCTGAATCTTGTTGGTCTGAAATGCTATTGATGGTAGAATTCTCAATTCTAATTAAAACCCAATTCCTTGGTGAATTAATACTTTGAACCTAATCAATTCTCTAATTTCTTAGACCAAACAAATTAGGCAAATGCAGTAAGCATAAGTGAATTTGATAAAACTATACAAGAAATCCATCTATTCCTAGGTCAAATCTACTTATAGTAATTATTTCAATAGACACATTCAATATATGAAATTTTCAATTGTCTATATAAACCCTAAATCAATTTTCAAGTGGTTAGTTTTAAAAAGTAGTAGACACAGAAATAATTACTCAACAAGAGAATTAAATAAACTTAGATTAATTGAAAACTTAATTCATAGTATTCAAAGAAAGCTACATCTTTTCCCTAACAAAAAGAGTCTAGCCACTCATGGCAAATAAGGCATCCATAATAACAAAACAAATCATGTTTGGCATAAAACTAAAAGAAAACTAAAAGAAAAAAAGAGATGAAGAAGATGAAGAAGAATGAATCGATCAAAATCTCCCAAGCTTGCTTCCAATATCTTCTACGTTCCAATTGCTTTATCTCTCCAGCTTCTCCCTTTTTCTCCTCCTAGTAGCAGAATCCTTTTCAAATCTTTCAAATCTCAAAATCAAGTAAACAACATCCAATCCAAAAATAAATCAGAAAAGGAAAAACATAAAAAATATAAAAATCATTTTTTTCTCAAATCCTAAACTTAAATTAAATCCTAAAAGAAACTAACCAAAATAATATAAATTTAAATTAAATATCTTAAACTAAATTAAACTAAATAAACACAATAAATTATAAAACATAAGATAAATCTTAAAAAAAAATAGTTCCCTATAAAATTAAACTAAACAATTAAAAAGACTAAATAAATTTGAAAAAGACTCGAAATCACTTAATTTACTCAATTTATCAATAAAAATATAAGTTAAATAACTCTAAAGAGTAGGTAGTAAAGCACCGATGGCCATGGCTTCCTGATGAACAATTTCAAGAGCAAAATCAGTTAATCTGCAAAATGGCTACAACATACTGGGTTTATAGAAAATGTGGAAAATGTGAGGGTGCTCACAGAGGAAAAAGGTGGTGCCAAGTTTAAGATAGAGCTTTTGGGATAGCCTAGAGAGAAATTCAACCAAGACTAACTAGTTTTTTGAGTTGGCAAGGATAAGATCCTGAATCGCAACGACTTTGAGAAGGTTCTTGTACTTGTCCATCAACTTCTCAAATGTTGGGTCTTTCACTCTTGAAGCTATGTATTGCAAAAAGGTCATTTTTTATAGAAGAGATATAGAATGACGAACCAAGATTTTGATTAGAAATTTCACAAGGTAGGTCACCAATTTACCGCACAATCAGTGTCTCCTCTCTCTATCTACTAGCCCTCTCCTTTAGTTTGGCATTTTATCGAACACAAAAGTACTATATGAGAACAATAGAAGCTCTCAATTCTTCACTATAAACCATGCCATTTAAGCGTCAGGGGAAATCGCCCCAGCTTATCTTAGTTCTGCAAGCCACACGATGTTGTTTTGTGCTCTATCCGGCAATGACCCTAGTCTAGGTGATCTATAAGAAGAATTCCAGGACTTGGAACACTACGTTTTGTGCACCATCGTGGGAAGAAGTTCATCTTGTCAATATGAGGCCTAGAGTCATTAGAGTTCAGGTGGATTTGGAAGGGGATGGAATTGGAAGGAGACCTCATGGTGCCATCCATGGTCGGACTAAGCTTGGGCTTCCATTTGAGAATTGTGATAGGTCTATGGAGGAAGAAGGTTTCTAAATCAATGGAAAGTCCAACCCCTCCGGCAATGAATTTCAATACTATCGGCTTAAAAGGAAAGGATAGGAAGAAGGTTTCTGAATCAATGGAGAGTCTTTGATGAAAACTGAGGATTTAGGGGAAAATATGAAAAAAGAGAGAGAGAAAAAAGAGAGAGAGAAGGGGGATGGAGAATATTTTTGTCATTTTAAAGCACATATGATAAAAATTAAAAGATGAGGGGCATAATCAGGCAAAAAAAAATTTCAGGAGCATAAATAAAAATCGGAATAAACGTTAGGGGCATATAGTACTATTGTCTATTATAAAATCAGAATAAACTTCAAAAAGGAAGAAAGTGAATGTTATCAATAAAAACTTGATATGGTTGGTACTGGGTTGAGATACAAATATCTCATTTTTCTTTAACATAATTCAAGTCTCTCATGAGTACATTATGTTTAAGATACAACAAGTCACTCAGGTGCTTGCTAGTTTAAGTTCCTACCTTTACAAATAAGGAATAAACAAGACTCTCTTCACCCATGCATGTCTTTACTGGAAATATCACATAAATGGTACATATCACATACGTAATTCTTACACTCTTTTATACAATTTTCCCCATCTTATATGTACCACAACAATTCCATTATATATGGCAGCTTGTTTCCACTTCATATAGGAGTAAAGCTAGTTTATTGATTATGCCAGCGTCCAGTTGTATAGAGCAATATATTACTATGTATATTAGAATTCAAAGTGCCAAGGGTTAGGTGAGTAAATTAAAACATTCTTTTTTACTTTTCTTTAATACTGTACTCTTCATTCTTGAGCATCTACTTTTGCTGAACATAGGCCGACAAGCCTAGTTTAGCCGAGGCCCATGGATGCACAGATGGCTTGCCATTGCATAACGCCATAAAGCGGTTTTAAAGGACCTTTCCAAAAGCCTTAGTATGTTAATGTGCTGACTTAGGTGATGTGTGAATAGCATAGTTTATTAAAAAATTTTTTATTAGTGTAAGTGTTTTTACGTAGTAAAAAAATAGTGTTTGAATAAATTTAAATAAGTAATTTATTAATCTCTAGAAAATTATTTTTAACTTATTTTATGAAGTCAATTTTTTAAGCTTTTTGAAAAATCCTTGTCAAAAAATTTAAATTCACATGACCGGAAGTTATTTTGCACTTTTACAAGACGAATATATTCACATTCATAATTTAAAATTTTATGAAAACCAATATCTTCACCTTCCTCTTTCCCCAATTATAATTTAAAAGCACTTCTTTAAATATATATTTAAATACTTAATAACTTAATTTAAAAGGAACTTATGTTATAAAAACTTTTTACATAAAATTTTTTTCCATAAATACTTTAAAATGTTATTTATCCAAATAGGACCTATGTTACAAAGCGGACTTCCTAGTCTACTTTCCAAAATATCTCCACACAACATCCTTTTGGCCAATTATTTTCCCTCTTTCACATAGATCATGTTTTCATCCTTTTTTTGTATATTATTAATTTAGTCTTAAAAAGATTAAGTTGTTCAATTTAGTTATGAAGAAATTATATTTATTTTATTTTAATTTATCTTTTTATTAAAATGAACTCTAGCAAGAACTTTAGCAATAAAAATTTTGAAACCTAGCGGAGGAAGATTGGTTTTGATTTAACAACAAAGGATTAAATTGAGACAGATATAATCTTTTAAAAATTAAATTAAAAAATAAAAAAATTAGAGACAAAACTAGTAATTTATTTTAAATATATTAAAATAAAGTAGAGTAAATAAAAAAATTTATTTTAATTTAAATAAGCACACATCCTATCTCCTAAGATTAATAAATATGTAACAACAGAAAGTTTGACCTTTTCTTCCTCTGTTTGACAAAAAGTATGAAAATGAGGGACCTGAAGCAAAAGCAGAAACAAAAGAAAAAGAATGAAATTCTACTTACCATCTTTTCTATTTTATATAACAGCGTTAAAAAGAATGAAATTGAAATATTGACTCGCTAAAGGTAAATTTTCATTGACCATAATTATAAATTTAATGGTTACAATTAAATTAATTGATTAATTATAGTAATTCAAAATTTAAAAGTGATTGTTACCATATCTAAATTCACTTGCGTTTATCCACTTATCATTTTGAAAGGTTAGAATAATTTAATAAAAAATATTTTTTTTAAAAAAAATGAAGCTCAACCTAGAGTAATCAAAATGAGCTAAGCCCATCAGGCCAGGTCTAACACTGTATATGAGGTGGGGTTAGTTAAAAATTTAAAAACTCATATTTAACAAGGCTTTTTGCCTAAGCCATTTAGGCCCATATGATTGAGGTGGGCTAAGTTAGGTAGGCCCTGATGGACTATTTTTTTAATGAAAAAATTCTAATAAAAAAGATTTTAAAATATTAGTATTTTGGATTTGTATTTTGTTTTGTTACTTTGGTCATGAGTTGTCAAAGTCCTTCCAGTATAAAAATTTGGCCTATGACTCAAATGATACAATCCAATCTAATATTTCAATGTAAAAGAGAAGCTTCTAAAATTAAAAATAAAATATATAATATAAATATCAACAATGACACATTGGGATCTTAATAAGCAACGATCTTCTTGGATCTAATAGGTAGAGTTTGAGGTATGTTAATTTTCCCATAATAGCTAGCTATATATATATATATATATATATTTTGGGATCTTTGACACTAGGCTATCTCTTTTTTTTCTCTCATTATTGATGATTTCTCATTACAATGGTGTTTAAGATCAATTATTATGGATGATTTCCAATATCCTGATGCATCAGTATGATCTCGAGTGAAGCAATCATTAAATAATATCTTCATGGTAGACTAAACATTTTGCACATTTCTTGTCAATATAATAAAAGAGTTTCAAAGAAAGATGTCAGGTAATGCACATTTAATGTGCCAGGTAAAATTGTTTTATATGAGTATAGATACTCACTCCACATAACATTTTTTATCGATATTAAATTTCTACCTATACATGAATCTGTCTGGAGTCAAATAGCTTTAATTCACACCTTAGGCTCTAAATAGTACATCATACACCTTAGGTTTTTGATATTGCAATTTTACTAAATTTAATCCCAACTCCCAAGAGTACAATTGGTCATGTTAAGAATATATTCACAAGGAAATATCGATAATAACAGTAAATAACACCTTCATCTACATCTAGAAATTAAGTGGAATGACACACAATCACAAGTGGCTAATGAGGAAATGTCGTGGGATGAAAATTTGAGTCAACAAAGGTTTTTTATTTTTCAATTTTTTGCGGTATATACAAAAACACTTACTATATTTCTGGGAAAGCATACATATATTTGACCCTGTCAACTTAATTCACATAATATCCTCATTCTCAATTGTTGCACTGTAGTGTTATACTTCAACTTAATTATAGAAGCAATAAAGAGATACAAAAAGCAATATTAAAAATTAAAATTTATATCATGACCCAAATCTTGGGCACGTGACTAGCACACTGATACGCATCCCCTATCAATGTAAGCCTACTCAATGTCTCGAACTCTAACCCCCTTTTAAATGTTTATGAAGATAAATCCTTTATTCCCTAAATAGTAAATAACATGTGTGAATTTATTTAGAAATTCTCAAGAAAAGATAAGTCAACAAATCAAGCAAAACAAGCTAGTAAGCACAAGGCTGCCAGCATTTCAGCGCTAAGCGCTGGATTACCATGCCTCAAAACCACATACTTATATGCACACAAAGGAGAAGGGACTTTAATAGATTCCTTGCATTCTCCCTAATTCATATTTAACATTAAATAAAACAATTGATTTAATCTCATGAATCCACACAATCAATCATCAAATTTATAAACCATGCAAATATCCTTCCAATTTCCATACATTCATTACCATGAATTCTTCAAACAATAATCTTATAATCCATTAAATTAAATACAAAATCTGTTAAAATAATTAAATAGCCCAAGACCCCCCTAGAACCACATAGCTTCCTAAACTCAAAGGAAATAAAATATTAATGATATGAGACCCACTCAACAATGGGATAGTTCAACGGCAACTACTCATCTAGCGGAAGATCCTTGTCTGTAATCTGATCTGAAAAGGAAAAAATCAATGAGTGTCAGATAATAATCTCAGTGAGTGAGTCAATCACTGCCCTAATAAAATCTGATATACTAAAAGTAATAAAGTAAATTCACAAGCATATGTCATGAAATTAGAAGGAAAGATTACATTATGGGAATATATATAGTTTACGACTGAAAAATTCCTACTGATTTTTACTGAATATATTTGGGGCTGCTCTCCCCATTTTTTTCTATTGTTATTCGGTAGGAATATATATTTGTCCTTATCATCGCTCACACTCAAATTTTTTTTTGACTAATGCATTCCCTAAATAGTAGTAGGAAAAATTCATACTACGTGACTCTGACTGAACATGAGTGGCTCTTAGTTAGTGCTCTCGAGAGTCAGTTTCTCGAGAGCACTCAAGACAGTGACTCTTGAGACATCGGCTCTCGATGTAGCTAGTATCTCATGAGGATTGGTTTTTTTTTTTAATAAATCATATTTTATATTTTCACATGTATTAATTTTTTAATTTTAATATTTATATTTTTTAACTTAGTAATAAATAATAATTATATAAACATAATAATATTATATAAATCTTTTTTAATTGCACAAATAATTTTATTGGATACCCACTAATTTATGTCACATATATTTAAAATATGGTTTTTAGAGTTGGAGATGGTAACTCTCCATCATAGTCTGAAACATGTATATACTTTATTTTATACCAACATATATAATAACAATATATATATATATATATATAATTTATTATGCTTTATTTTATATACAAATCTTATGTTGATGCTAAAAAATAAAAAGATTTTATAAGACATTCTTTTAAATTTTTTATAAGAATAAATCTATATTTAAAAAAATATATAATATTGTTATGTTTATATTATTTTTAATTATATAAAAAATTATAATTAAAAATAATAAACGTATTAATTTAAAATATCGTATACAAGAAAAAAAATAATATCGAGCACCATATTGTGCTGTGTGGCTCTCGAGTCTGTCCTTTAGACCACACTCATAATTTATTTTTAAATTATTTTTTTAGATTTGTTTAAAATAATTAAAAAGTATAAAAAATTATAATTAAAAAAATTTTTATAATTTTTTAGGGACCCTAAACATTCTTTTAAATTTTTTATAAGAACAAATCTATATTAAAAAAATTATGTGATATTGTTATGTTTATATTATTTTTAATTATTGTTAAGTTAAAAAGTATAAGAAAATTATAATTAAAAATTAAAAAGACTTCAATTTAAAATATCATGTAAGAAAAAAATTAAGATCGAGCACCATATTATGCTCTAGTCTATGCTCGAGAATGTGGCTCTTGAGTCTATCCTCGAGACCGCACTTACATATTTAGGAATTTATTTTTTAAATTATTTTTTAAATTTTTTTAAAAATAAAAAAATTTAGAATAATTTGAATTTAAAAATATATTATATTTATGTATTTACATTTATGTAGATTTTTTAATTATGAAAAAAATAGTTAAAAATATATAAGAAGGATATTAAAAATTTTAAAACAATATTGTTATGTTTATATAATATTGTTATTTTTACAATATTTGTTTTATTATTATTAAGTTAGAAAATATAAAAAATTATAATTAAAAAATAAAAGAGGCATAAACTATAAATATCAAATATAAGAAAAATAAAAAATTATAGACTAAATTAGAGAAGAATTATCTAAAAATTTTAAATATCCAAAAAAATATGAAAATAACGAGCACCTAATATATTTTTGAAATAATTTGTGATGATGTGTTAATTTTTTAAGACTATAAAAGATTAATGAAATATTTTTAAGTAGATGTGATTGTATTAATATTTATTATGTTTATAAATTTTCACAGGAGAAAAAAAAAAGTCAATGTGAGTATATAGAAGAAAGATCAATAAATAAAAATGATATATTATACAATATGGAAAAAATTAATTATTACTTTTAGAATTGTCGTCACTTTCTTTATTTGTTTCTTCGTCTTTATCTTTATTTTGAGATTGGTTTTCATCTGTATCCTTGTTCTCATCTTCTTCTCCAGTTTCTTCCTCCGTCTCCTCGTTTTGATGGTCCTCTTCTGCTTCACTTTCATAAATTATTTCTTCGTAGTGTCCTTGTTCTTGTAAATTATCATTTAATAAATTACTATATATAACATAAACATGAGATTGTTCATTTTGTAGGCGACTTCAAGTCTTTGTTGGTTGTCTACTAGACTTTTTGGCCTAATTTTTATGACAACCCACTAGTTTGATTTCTCTCTACTTCTGATAAGATAAAGTAAAAAATATACTTGTGTTGCCTGGTGTACAAAGAATAAATGGATCAAATTTTCTATATCTTCTTGTATGTCTAATTTCTATAATTCCATAATGTAGGTACACTTTAGCTCCACGATTCAATACTGGATTAAACCAATCAAAATAAAATAAAATAATCTTTCTTGTAGGTTCACCAAAATATTGTAATTGTATGACCTCTTTGAGGACTCCAAAATAATTATTTTCTCTATTGCCCACTCTGGTTCTTTTAAAGCACACCCTCTGTTGATTGTTTTCTTGTCAATGTTCCAAGAATCCGTGGGAAAATTTTGCCCATTTACAAAGTATTGGCCACATCTCTACCTTTCTAAATGGTTCCCAAGCCAAGTTCCTGATATTTGAATTACTAAAAACTTAAGGTTAAATGTGTACCTAGTTCAAGTCAGTAATCCAGTGAGCAACAAATAGTTAATCAATGTTCTACGTAGAAAAATAAACTAATATGAATTATATTTAATCTAATTAAATCATTAAGCCACGTACAAAGTTTTTTAACTAGAAGACAAATTGTTGTTCAACAATTTTATCAATATCATCTACTGTGAAGTAGGAATTTAAACTTCTATGATATTGTTGAAAATTATTGTCATACAAAAGTAAAGTCAGTCAATATACATAATACTTAGAAAATGTTTGATTAAATGTAGTAACATCATCACCAAGTATAAAGTGTTTCTTACTCAATATATGGCTTCACTTCATCACAATTGAGAAGAACATAAAGATGAGCTGTCATGAATTCTCTATCATCCAAATATCTAGTGAAGCTCTTTCCAAAGAGACGCCCAAATTGGTTAAAAATTAATAATGTTGTTGGGCAACTTGTCCCTTCTTGTGCACAAGCATTCTAACCAACTCTTGTTCTCAATGAATGTATATGTGATTCAAAGTAGTAAGAACAAAAATATGATGTCTCATGTGCTAAATATGCCTTGTAAATAGATTCTTCCACTTGAGCTTTATTCTTTATTGTCTTCTTAATTTTGTTTAGAAACCTTTAAATTTGAAAGAAATAGTTTGGTCAGTATTAAATCAATAGAAATTAAAATAATATAGAAAAATAATAGTAATGAATGATTTAATACCTTTCAAAAGGATACATCTATCGATATTGTACCGATTCACCAAATCGAGCCTCATATGGGAATAATTTAGGAATATTCTTTTCAACTTGTAAAGGACGATAGGAATATTGTATTCCATTTGCGTCAACTCGTCCACTTTCAACTTTGCTGAGCACAATTCTCTGAAAAATTAGCTTATCTTAGTGATAGGCTTCCAAACTTGCTCAGGCAATGTACTGAAAGTGAGTGGCAGCAAACATTCCATGAAAATGTGACAATCATGGCTCTTTATTCCGAATAATTTTTCATTTTTCATGTCAACACATCTCAAAAAGTTTGAAGAATATCCATCAATCATTTTAAACCTTTCACCCACTCGCAGATGGCTCTTATTTGCTCTAGCATTAATGCGAATTTAGCTTTTGGCTTAATCACTCGGCAGTTACTTGAGTCTTGTAACTCTAATTCACAATGCCTGTAGTACACTGGCAGATCCATTCTTGCTTTAAAGTTATCCTTTATCTTTCCTTGGATGTCCATTACAGCATTAAAAATATTATCAAACACATTTTTTCCTATGTGCATGACGTCTAGATTGTGATGAATCAGAAGATTTTTCCAATAAGGAGCTCCCAAAAAATGCTCTGTTTTGTCCAATTGTGATCAAACCCATAACCTTGAGCCTTGGAAAGCCCACTTTCAACAACTTTAGGGAGTCTTCTATCTTCTTCCCATAATTCCTCCCCACTTAATATAGGTGGGGAGAGATCATGTTTAGTTTGATTTTTCATGAACGTATTTTTATTCCTCCTAAAAGCATGATCAGTCGACAAAAACTAGCGATGACAATCAAACCAGGTGTTCTTTCTCCCGTGCTGCAAAGTAAATGCTTTTGAGTTATGCATATAAAAGGGACATGCCAACATACATGCAGTACTCCACTCTGAAAACATTTCATATGCTAGAAAGTCATTTATTGTCCACATCAATGCAGCTCACATTTGAAAATTCTACTTTCTTGAAAGGTCAAAGGTGGATACTCTGTCCCACAACAATCTCAACTCTTCATTGAGCGACTACAAGTACACATTGATGCCTGCCTTTGGATTAAGTGGGCCAAGTATAATAGCTGTAAGGGACATATACAATGTAGTCATGCACATCTTTAGTGGTAGATTGTACGGCGTCACTATAACCTGCCAACATGAATATATTGTACTATACTTACTATAAGGGGTAAACCCATCTGTACATAGATCGAGCCTAACATTGCGTGGCTTATTGGTGAAATCTGGATACAATCTATCAAAGTATTTCCATGCTTTCCCATCTAAAGGATGGACCAACACGCCTACATCTCTTTTATTATTGTAATGTCATCACATGTGTTCAACTAAACTCATTAAGGCATAAAGCCTTTGCAACCTAGGAATAAGGGGTAGATAGTACCAATTTAGCCCTCTATCTTTTCCTAGATTGATTTTCTTGATATCGAGATGTCTTACAAAATTTACATGTTAGCTCATCTTCTCTGTAGAACAGCATCCACCCATTCACATAGACATCAATTTTTTTGGACGACAGGCCTAGTTTGGTTATCAGTCTTTTTGTATTATACCAATCTTTGGCATGAGATTATCAGTAAGAGTAATCTCTCCCATAAAGCTTGCTATATCATTGAAAGACTGCCTTGAAATGTTTCCTTCAGATTTAAGACTTAACATTCTATCCATAATGAACAATTATGAGTGATTAGTACAACCCGGCCAAAGTGGCCTTTGGTAAGAATTTAGCAAATCGAAGAATATCTGAGATTCTAGATTTGGAGGTTGAGCTTATGGATTTGAAGGTTGGTCAGCATTTAAATTGCTAGTATCTTCATTATTTGGGTCAAAGTCATCTCTGATATCAAAATTTTGCTGGGTTGTATCCAAGATCATGACTTGATATCTCGAATCTCCTTTGCCAACAGTGAATGTTGATGAACTTGCGACGTTATTAATAGTAGAAGTTATGGCTTCACCACCAACCTTACCGTAAGATATCCAATATCAGTATCCTAGTTGAAAACCTCTTTTATAAAGGTCAACTTTTAAATCCTCTACATCCATATAAGTTTGATATTTGTGTTTTGAACAGGGGCACTTTATCTTTCCATCTAATGCATGTCTCTAGGAAAAAGCTACAAACTCCTCGACACAGTGCAAAAATTCTTCTATATAACCTTTTTTACCAGGATTTAATCAATTGTACATCTATGTCTGATGAGAAGGGATGTGCATTTTTTTTCTTAGGAAGAGCAATAGAGAGTGTTAATTAAGCAAAAAGTTTCAAAAAGGACTCTGAAACAAAAAACTACTATCTTTGATGAGAGACACCGTAGTAATCGACACCCATTTTGTCAAATATATGCTTATCATATTCATATCTCCGGAGATATGAATATGATGGGTGCAAACTTTTTTCTTCTAAGAATATCGACCTTTTTACACTTCTTGTTAATTTTACTATAAATAGTGTAAGTTTAATTAATCTTTTTTTTACTTTCCTGTAAAGTTCTTTTTTTTTTTGTCTATTTTTTCTATTTTTTTACACGACTTTATCATCTAGAAACTCAAAGTCTATGATTTTCATAGTTATTTTTTTCACTTTAGTGTGATCTTTTTCCTTCTATTTTTTTTACGCCACTTTATCTTCTTATAAATTTTTTGTATTAGTTATTGAACTATCATATCTTCATTCACCCTCATTATTTCTATGTTCTCATCAATTCTCACCATCCATTTTTATATACCCCATCCTGTCATCATTTTCTTACCTGCCACTCTCACTCTCATTTCACATCATAAAATAAATTTTCTACAAAAGAAAAAAGAAAGCATGTGCTTGTGCAATGAACCAACAAAGAAAATGTCCATAACTGGAGACTTCTACATTTGTTCTTATCTCCATGTTTTTATTTTTTTTTATCAGTATCGTTACCCACATGCATTCATTCTTCACTTTCTTTCTCATTACACCTGATCATGTACTTGCAAAATGTTCTATTTGCATAAATTAATATTTTTTAATATGAAAATTAATATCTAAAAAATAAAAAATGAAAATAATTTAAAAACCTAAAAATATAATTAAAAAAACATAGCGACCAGCACTTGGTGCAAGGACCTGCACCAAGTTAACCAAAAAATAAAAAATAAAAAGTAAAAATCATAGGGGCCAGGTGCCTTCACAGGCAATCGGTGTAGATGGTCATTTCGGTGCAAGGACTCCTAGACCAAAATGTGCCCGTGAGGGAATGTGGGGGCCAGCTAGTGCCCACGTTTTTAATTTTTTAACTTTTACTTATTTTAAAAAAATTTTAAATTATTTTCATTTTTTAGTTTTCATATATTAATTTATTTGTTTTTTCTTTTTAATTTTTATTTATATTTAATTTGTTAATTTTTTTAATTTATTTATTTTATTTTTTAATGTCTTACTTTTTTTAATCTGGTTTTTTCTCTTTATTTCTTCTATATGTGTAATATTTTTATTTGAATTATTAATTTCCTGTTAAAAATATTAATTTTATGCAAATACAACATTTTGCAAGTGCATGACCAGGTGTAATGAGAGAGAGAGTGAAGAATGAGCACATGTAGGTAATGACACTAGTAAAAAAATAAAAACATGTAGATAAGATCAAATGCAAAAGTCTCCAGTTATGCACATTTTCTTTGTTGGTTCATTGCACATGCTTTATGATGTGAAATGAGAGTGAGAGTGGAAAAAGTCTCCAGTTCATTGCACACGCAGATGCTTTCTTTTTTCTTTTGTAGGAAATTTGTTTTATGATGTGAAATAAAAGTGAGAGTAGCAGGCAAGAAAATGATGACGGGATGGAGTAGATAAAAATGGATGATAAGAATTAATGAGAAGATAAAAATAACGAGGGTAGATAAATATATGACAATACAATTATTGTATTTATTTGTTGTATTTATTATATTTTAGAGTTTTCTTTATTTTGTTCAAATTTCATTTTATTGTTATGCTTGTTATTTATTTATTTTTTTTGTGTTTTTTAAACTTGTTCAATTTTTTTTAAGAAAAAGGTATTGTAACATATTAAAAATAAAACAACCATTAACCAAAACAACAAAAAAATTTGACATACAACATAATTCAAAATACATTTAAACACACAGTTAGTTTACATAATAAATATAACTCATAACTAAAATACATAATATCCTTACATGCGCCTAATATTAATATAGTATGTATTTTTACTCATTTACATCTTCTCTTCCCTCTATTTATTCTTCTGCCTCTGTAAAGGGTCCCCTTCTCCTCCTTCTTCTTTAGTTGGTACTAGCAACACTACTGCTACTAACTTCGTCACCACGACCTTGTTTAGAGAAACATCTCTACTTTCTACTATGTGTAGCCCGTTGTATTTCTCGTAAACCAGTCTTCATTCCTCGCACATACGAACTATTGGGCTGCTGGATAGTTAGACCTTCCATCTAGTGTGCCAAGCCAGCCAGAATAAAAGTTGAAAAAAATGTAATTAGTAATTACAATCATGTAATATCCATCATTCTTGGATATTAGTTTGTTGGAATTTTGTTAAGGAGCATTCTGAGAGAGAAATTTTTTTTTTCTTTATTAGCAAGGAAAAACTTATTTAGGATACACAAGGAGTGGGTCCAGGGACTAAAGTGAAAGGAAAGGAAATATGGAACACTCTAAAGAAATGACTGAATAGGTAGACCATGTGGGCGAGTGAACTTCTTGAAGATAAATTTTGATCAGACACCTGGAGGCTGCGAAATTGAGGTTGAATGGGTATTAAGGCAACGAGAGGTATGGAAGTGGACAAATACAAGATTTTGGCATTTTAGTGAAAATGGGATTATATGGTATGCATTTTTTGGGGAGTGTAATTGGGTGCCCTATGGTTATCTAAGCTCTTCCAATTTCCTTGAAGACCCCAAACAAAGTAATTACCAAGGGGACCAAATTGAAAGAGATTAAGTGGGCTCCACACTTCACATTTAAGATGCCCACCACTCATTTCCTTCATTCATTTTCTCCTTCCCTTTTCTCTCTCCCATAGCCTCTGCCTACTATCCCTCTCCCTTCCTCATCAACATCCTCAGCCAGCCATATTGGAAGAGGAGACAAGCAAGTTTTGAGAAGTGGTAAGTGCACTTTCCTCCCCCTTTTCTTCATCTTCTTTTTCCTTCCATTGTTTCTAAAACATAAACCTTAGATGAGTAAGTTGGGAAAAAATGTTGTAAATGTTTCTATGGACTAATTCATATGTTATTGCTGATCCGAAAGGTTATAGATGAGGAAGGAAATAGAAATTAAAGAAGTAATCATTTAAGGATAAGATTATAGGCTATGAATTAAGAATGGTGAAAGTTAGGGTTAATTGGAAAAAATTCTTGATTGGAGCTTGTATACTTGTTTTTAACTTAGGAAATTGGTGCCAATTTGATCCTAGAATGTTAGGAAGGATACCCTTTAGAGGAATCAATTGATTTGGTGAAGATTTGGAGTTTCTTGGACCCAACTCGTGCTTCATTAGAGTTACAGGTCATAGCACCCAGGGCACCAGCCTTGGCACCCAAGGCGCCATGAAATAGAGAGGGCACCAACACCTGAGTGGCACCTTTGGCCTTTTTTAAAAGGCCATGGTGCCTGGGCACCAAGGAGCCAAAAACTAGGCTTTGGGAGCTCCATAATTCTTATATTGAGATAATTTTGATGTCTTGTAGGCTAGGGCATGGTTTAAAGTTTGGACAAGACATTCCTTGGAGGCTGGGAGCACTACGAATCCAGGTGAGGGGAACTCATTATCTTTTCATGTTATGAATTCCTTAATTCTATTTGTAGAATATAGTTAACGTAATTTTATTAGGACCATAATGGTATAGTGGCACGTTAAAATTTCTAATTTATCTCATTCAAGTAAAGCCTCATAATTGATTGGAAGGAATACTTACGGGGAAAAGTAAGAAATCATAGATATTGTATAGGTAAAGTTGGTAATCCTATTTGACGGACACAATTAACTTGTTAACATAATTATTGTTAACATAATTATATGTGACAAACTATATTTGAATTATGCCTTGAATACCTTGGTATGAATGTTTATATGTCGTGGGTATGAATATAGGGATATGTTCTCCCTCTTCCTGTGTGGTTCGTAGTAATAAACTCAATTGGCTATATCTTAAAGTGGATTCTTAAGCTTTTTAAGTGATGAACTTGTTGATTTTAAATTATTGTGAATGTCAATCTCACCTTTCCTTCTCAAGATGAGAGAGCTTTACCCATAATAATGTGTTAAATTCCTATGCTATGAACTAACGATATGCTTTGATGGTGATATAACTTAGAAATCTTGTGATTACATGAATATGTGTTAAGTTATGTTAGATCATCATTATTGCTAGGTAATTATTTTCTAAATTGTTTTCACTTTGAGCATTTCCTTAAGATAATAGATCACAAGTATGGATCCATATTATTAAGTATTATTTGATGAGTTACATAATGTGGATGAACAACTTTTATCATGATAATGTGTACATATTGATAAGTCCATTATTTTGGTTATTTTCCTATAGTTTTATTGGGTTCTTTCTTTCCCTTGTTCCTATTTTGCTTTCCTTTTTGCACTCTTTATCTTATTTTTGCGTTTTTATTTATATTTTGTAGTTCTCCTTGTTCTTTCCCTTTTTATCCCCTTTTCCCCTACATTTTGGAGTAATCTTTTTTGTATCTTCTTGTAGGTGCATATTTTGGTATGATACAAGTTGGGGAGTTAAAGAATTCTGGAGCAAAATGCAGAATTAAAGACTGGCACATACGTGGCGCCTCAGGCACCAAGACATAAACTCTCTGCTTAACATTTTATGGCTGGCGCCAGGGGGCACTGGCCCCCTAATTCTCTGTCTCAAATCTTAAAGGTGGCGCCTCAGGCACTATATAGGGTACATAGGCACCAAGACGCGTTGTTTCTAGCTTTTTTCTGCATGGCGCCTAGGCGCTCGGATCCTGACCTATGCGTGACTGAGCCTATAAATTGAATTTCTAAAGAATTTTCAAAGATCTTTTGGTTGGAGAAGGAAGAGTTTTGCTAAGGCACAATTGAAGGAGAAGGGAGACCTATTCTTCATTGAGTTTGATGCTTATTTCTTTTTTTCCTTCCTCTTGTATCATGTTTATTTATGTATTTGTGATGTTTTTCTTTTCTTCCACTATGTGTAACTAATTCTCTAGGGTTAGGGGATTGATGTAATTGACTTCTATGAAGTTTTGTTATTGAATACTTTAATATAATTGCAATTTCGATTATTGGACTAGACTTTACTGCTATTTATTACTCTTGGATGATTAGCTACCATCGTCAATGAACCTAGGGTTTATATTAATGCTAGACATAGCTTGATATAGACTTGTCTTTGTAATTTTCTTCCGTAATTCGGGTTCGTCTAGACATAGATAACCTTAATCGTGTTATTTTTATGAGTTCTTAAGCTTAAACTCTTAATCAATTAATTTGACTAAGACATTAGTTAATTAATTGAGTGAGAGAGATTTGTTTCACTAAGACATTGGGTTCAAATATCTTTGTGAACTAAATCAACATTAAGAGGAATTTGCAAGTTTATTGAAGTATTATCTAATGACTCAAAGATTAGTTTATCTATGAATTAGTCGGATTAGGAGTTAAGTGAAATAAATCCCCTATGCCCACCTTGTTATCATATAGTTTTCGTTGTGCTAATCTACTTCCTTGTCTTAATTAGTTTACTTTAAATTTAGACTCGATCACTCAATCTTTTCAATTGTCCAAATATAATTTATGCTAGTGAAATTGGTAATTGTTAAACATTAATCCCTGAGGACGATAACTCTCTCTCACTTTACTACTTGTGCGACCCAATACACTTGTCGGAAAAAATTGCATCACATGTATTCAAGTATATATATGTATATATATTGGGATAGTGATGCATACACCCTTTATTATTATCAATTTAGTAGGAACATGCATAGATGCTGTCACGATTAGCATAGCTCGCTCCTGAATAAGTGCATTATGTGAACATAAATTATAGGGATGGTAATTGTTTTGTGATACCTATATGAATATATGTGTGTGTTTGTGTGCTTGTGTGCATATATGATTCCCAGTGTTGAGGAAATCTTGTACATTGTGAATGGTGACTTATATGAACATGTGGAAATTTTATGAATTGTGTGTATAATTCTCTATCACATTGAAATCTTGTTGATACTGAGGTAACATTTAAATGTGTTGGGTTGGTATGGGTGATGTCATGAAGTAACCTTGTCTAAATGACTAACTGATGAGTAGTTAATTAGAAAGTATTGTACTATGCTCATGTGTCAGACTTACTATGTTGTTATGAATACGGGTGACCCCAATTGGCATTGAGGGAAGAGCTCTATGATACTATATTGTTATAAATATGGGTGACCTCAATTAACATTGAGGGAAGAGCCCTACAACAAGTCGTGACATGACTAAGTGACTATATTCCTTAAGAATACCACATTCAGGATACCGCCTTAGTGTAGGAAAGGTAAGGGAAATTATACATGTCCTAGAACAGTGGACAATACTTATTTTTTAAATGTCCTAGAATTGTGGACAATACTTATTTTATAAATGTCTTGAAACGGTGGGAAATATTAAAATTTCAAAAGTCTTAAAGCAATAGAAGTATTGTGTATTGCCACCAGTAACCCCTCTACTTTGAGCAAACTTTATTGTTGGTGGACTAATAAAAAAAATTCCATGTTTATATGTATGGACACTGATGCTTACTCATGTTTTGACTGATAGTTATAATCCAAAATTATTGTTTATATTAAGGAGATAGTACTTTGTTTAATTTAGTTGATTGTGTAGCAGAGGATTTGACAATTTGGTTGTTATGAGTGGTGTACTACCTAAGGTCCCACCCCTATGGGTGGTGTATAGGTTTCAGTCACATTGGAATTGTTTCTCTTTCATTGAGTATTTTTGTACTCAACCCCTTTGATTGTGCACCCTTACAGGTTCTCGCTCAGTTGGTGAGTCTCCATATAAGGAGTAGTGGAGTCTCCAAGTCCATGGCCGTATTGGTCTAGAAATGTTGGCAATGTTTTCGGGTACGTACAGGTTATTGAGTCACTTTGTAGTAGATAGAACTCTTAGATGTGTTGTGAACTTGGTCATAGAAAAGGTTCCCTTAATCATTACATTTTTGTTATGTGTGCTTAGTGTGTGTGATATTAGACTTACAGTGGTGGTATGGATCCCACCGCCGTGCCAGTCATGTTCCTAGATTTGGATTGGGATAAAGTTGGTATCAGAGGTAGTCATAGGTCTTCTATTTACTACAGAGCAAGATAACCTTAGTAGCCCTTCCCCTATTATTATAATCCACGGCAAAACCATAGGATAAGGCTCTACTAAAGGCCCTATCCTGTTATACTCCTCAGTGGTAGTCATATTGACCCTACTTTATTTTTGAGCTATGTACTCATGACAGAGGATCCTATTACCTCTAAGGAGGCATAAGAGTCGGTGTTGTGTGAGTGGATATGTAGGGTCTGAGGAATGTCCTTACACTACTGCCCATTGTAATGGTGCACGGATACCATAGATTGAGTGAAACACTCGACCTTTCCTATGGTTGAGTTTAAGCCGATGGTCGGTTTGATAATTCTATTGTTGTATACACATAAAACCGTTTTATGGTCAGTGTTACTTATGTGCTTTTATGCTAGTGAGATCATGTGATGATTACCCATACAACTGGTGGGAAGGAACAAAAATAATTGAACTGACATAGAAAGATAGGACATTTCATATGATATCCATTCCCCTTAAAAAGGGAACTTTGTTTTCTTGTGTGACTAATCATGTATTAATACATTATATCATTGCGTTATGGCTAGTATGTAAATTAAACTTGGCTGGAAAAATAAAGTGTTCCTATGGTTGAGGGGATGACCCAATGAGACTATTATGGTTTAGGGCATTGACCTGACAGGGCCACAACATGAAAACTCGCATGTATGTATGCATATACATCTAGGATGCATGTATATTGGTATTATTGAGTTTTATACCTTGTGTGGGAATATTTGATTCGGCAAGAATTCATTTTGCTTGACAATGGTAATAGTTATTTCCTCTTAATAATAATTTACTCTGAGGGGGTAATCAAGTGATAAACCTTAATAAGAAGGAATTATAACACAATTGCATAATTAAGTTGCGTTGGATGCACGAAATATACTTTGTCGTGCGAAATATACTGATTGCATTTTCATCCTATAAAATGTATTAATCATATGGCTATTTGCATAATAAGGTGTGTGTTGTATTCGTATAATTTCATAAGAGTTTGGAGTATGTCTCTGGTGGGTAGAGCTTACTAGGTGAACCCCTGGTAGGTTGGAATTTGACCTTTACATGATGAGATATTCGGATATGGTTAAGAAATTATCAAAATTTAAAAATCCTAGAGAAAAGACTTTTGTAATTAAAAAAGGGTGGCATGAGAATCCGGCTTGTGTACGATCCATGTGTGTGGAATTTTGGTATTAATCAGTCCTTTTGTATTACTACTTATACATGCATGGTATTTGGGGTGAATGATGAACAAGCTATTTGAACATTAAGGAAGTGATAGTGTTAAGTGATGGTGTGCATATTAACAATATCATTAATAAATAATAGTTGGTTTATATGACCTATAAGTGGACGTCATGGCATGGTAGGTGCATGAATCATCAGACATTGATAGGAAACTTAGACTAGTATGGTTTAGTTGGTTAAAGGTCGATTATAAATAAAAATGAAGGAGCACCTTTGAATATCTTAGAGTGATACTTCCTGGGCCTTGAGCTATAGTTGTATGTTGTAGACATATATATATTTTGATGAAGGCCTATATGGCCAATAAAACACATATAGGCTGACAAAGGGTAAATGGGTTGACAGATAAGTATGAGTAATTGGGAAATGGTGGCATGTACTAATTGGGTACAATAGAATACCCTTTTATTCCTTAACCAATGTGGGATGGCAAGGGAAGGGTACATTGTTCTATAGTCATCAAAATAACGTGTACCCGAGGATGGACTCATGTAGTGCATGTTATCCTATTGGCCCTAAGGGTTGGCCGGGGTTATGGCATCTTAAAAAGATGCCACCGTGAAGAAAGAATAGAACATGGAAATAGTGGAAAACTAGATTCGATGTACACATTGAGATGTTAAGAGCTAACGGAAGGAACTGTTTAGTGACCTATTATGTGGGCATACTGGTGGACTTAAGAGGCAAACATCTAGTATCCCTTGAGTCATGCGGGAAGGATATCCACTAGTTTTGAGCCATATCACCCAACTTTGGTTGACCCATATACATGGAAAGATATCTTGACTGGATAGGAGGAAGAATCTTAGTCTAAAGGAGAATCTCGAAGAAGAAATATCAAAATGGGACTATCTCAGCGACAAAACATATAGGTATAGAAGGAAGAAGAAACATGGTAGGATGCATAACGGATTGTTGTTGTTGTGTATTATGGAAATTAGGTGATTGAATTTCTTTAAGGGGGTAATATTGTAATATCTATCATTCTCGGACATTAGTTTATTGGAATTTTGTTAAGGAGCATTCTGAGAGCAAGAAATTTTTTTTGCTTTATTAGCAAGGAAAAACTTATTTAGGATGCATAAGAAGTGGGTCCAGGGACTAAAGTGAAAAGAAAGGAAATATGGAACATTATGGAGAAACGACCGAATAAGTAGACCATGTAGGGGAGCGAACTTCTTGAAGATAAATTTTGAACCAGACACCTGGAGATTGAGGAACTGAGGCTGAACGAGTTTTGAGGCAACGAGAGGGATGGAAGTGAACAAATACAGGATTTTGGCATTTAAGTGAAAATAGGATTATATGGTATGCATTTTGAGGGGAGTGTAATTAGGTACCCTAAGGTTATCTAAGCTTTTCCAATTTCCTTGAAGACCCTAAACAAAGTAATTACCAAAGAGACCAATTGAAAGAGATTAAGTGGGCCCTACACTTCACATTTAAGATGCCCACCACTCCCTTCCTTCATTTATTTTCTCCTTCCCTTCTCTCTCTTCCATAATCTCTGCCTATTATCCTTCTCCTTCCTCATCAACATCCTCAGCCAGCCATATTGGAGAAGGAGAGAAGCAGGTTTTGAGAAATGGTAAGTGCAATTTCCTCCCTCATTTCTTCATCTCCTTCTTGCTTCCATTGTTTCTAGAACATAAATCCTAGATGAGCAAACTGGGGGAAAATGTTGTAAATGTTTTTATGGACTAATTCATGTGTTATTGTTGTTCTAAAAGGTTATAGATGAGGAAGGAAATAGAAATTAAAGGAGTAATCATTTAAGGATAAGTTTAGAGGGTATGAATTGAGAATGGTGAAAGTTAGGGTTAATTGGAAAAAAATTATTGATTGGAGCTTGTATACTTGTTTTTAACTTAGGAAAATAGTGTCAATTTAATCCTAGAATGTCAGGAAGGATGCCCTTTGAAGGAATCAATGGATTTAGTGAAGATTTGGAGTTTCTTGGACAAACTTATGCTTCTCGTCAGAGTTACAGGTTGTGGCGATCAAGGTGCCATGAAACAGAGAGTTAGGAAGCTGGCACCCTAGGGCACCAGGAGTGGCGCCTCAGGTGCTAGCACCTGAGTGAAACCTTTGGCCTTTTAAAATGCCATGGAGCATGGGAGCTAAGGCTAGCACCCAGGGCACCGAAAACTGGGCTTTGGGAACTCCATAATTATTGTATTGAGATGGTATTGATGTCTCATAGGATAGGTCATGGTTTAAAGCTTGGACGGGACATTCCTTGAAGGCTGGGAGCACTGCGAATCCAAGTGAGGGGAATTCATTATCTTTTTGTGTTATGAATTCCTTGGTTCTATTCGTAGAATCTAGATAACGTAATTTTATGAGGACCATAATGGTATGTGTGGCACATTAAAATTTCTAATTAATCTCATTCAAGTAAAGCGTCATAATTGATAGGAAAGAATACTTACAAGGAAAAGTAAGAAATCATAGATGTTGCATAGGTAAAGTTGGTAATCCTATTTGACAGACATAATTAACTTGTAAACGAAATTATACTTGACAATCTATATCCGAATTGTGCCTTGAATACCTTGGTATGAATGTGTATATGTTGCGGGTATGAATATAGGATATGTTCGCTCTCTTCCTGTGTAGTCTGTGGTAATAAACTCAGCTGGCTATATCTTAAAGTGGATTCTTAAGCTTTCTAAGTGATGAACTTATTGATTTTAAATTACTGTGAATGTCAATCTCACCTTCCCTCCTCAAGATGAAAGAACTTTACCCATAACAATGTATTAAATTCCTATGCTATGAACTAACGATATGCTTGGATTGTAATATAACTAGAGATGGGAAGGACCCTTACAAGAAATCTTGTGATTGCATGAATATGTGTTAAGTTATGTCAGATCATCATTATTGCTAGGTAATTATTTTCTAAATTGTTTTCACTTTGAGAATTTCCTTGAGATAATATATCACAAGTATGAATTCATATTATTAAGTATTATTTGATGAGTTACATAACGTGGATGAACAATACTGGTCATGATAATATGCACCCTTTATTATTATCAATTTAGTAGGAAAATGCATAGATGATGTCACGATTAGCATAGTTCACTCCTGAATAAGTGCATTATGTGAACATAAATTGTAAAAATGGTAATTTCCTTGTGATACTTACATGAATATGTGTGTGTGTGTGTGTGTGTGTTTCCCAGCATTGAGGAAATCTTGTACATTGTGAATGATGGCTTACATCAACATGTGGAAATTTTATGAACTGTGTGTATAATTCTCTATCACATTGAAATCTTGTTGATAGTGAGGTAACATTTAAATACGTTGGGTTGGTATGAGTGATGTGATGAAGTAACCTTGTCTAAATGACTAACTGATAAGTAGTTAATTAGAAAGTATTGTACTATGTGCATGTGATAGACTTACTATATTGTTATGAATACGGGTGACCCCAATTGCCATTGAAGGAAGAGCCCTACAACAAGTCACGATATGGCTAAACGACTATATTCCTTGAGAATGCTACACACGAGATGCGGCCTTTGTGTAGGAAAGGTGAGGGAAATTACAAATGTCCTAAAATGGTGGACAATACTTATTTTATAAATGTCTTGAAATGGTGGGAAATATTAAAATTTCGAAAGTCCTGAAGTGATAGAAATATTGTGTATTGCCCTCGGTAACCCCTCTACTTTGAGTAAACTTTATTGTTGGACTAATAAAAAAAATTGATGTTTATATGTATTGTAAACACATAATTTTGGCCTTCAAATAATCTAAAAATAAAAAAGGGGTTATTATAAACAAGATATATTAATCCCAAATTTGAGCAAATTAAATAAAAATAAATAATTGAAAAATAAATTAAAGAGACAGAGAGGGGTTGGTTTTTATATATATTTATGAGTATATATAAATATATATATACAGGAGGACGTGGGAGACATGATGCAATGATGTGAAACTGCCTCCGAGCTTCATAGAAGCAGTAACGCGTAGGTGCCGAGAGTTAAGGAATAATTATCCATCCATGACGCTTCGGCACGTCACGACAATTCATTATAAACAACAGAGGCTGTGATGGTAGGAGGAGAGGGTTGATGGTGAGAAAGAGAGGCTAAGCAGTAGGGAGGAAAAGAACAGAGCACGGAGACGGAGAAAGTAAAAAGAAGTCGAGAGAAGAAGGAAGGGAGCATCGGAGAGCACAGAGTGAGGGAGAAATAAAGAGAATACAGAAACTGAGTGAACACAACGCAGAAACCAAGAGAAATCGAGAGCACTTTCTTCTTCCCTTTTTCCTGCACATCCATAGCTGAGACACACCCACAAAAAAGTTTTTTCTTCCTCTTCCTACACACACATAATACCATCAACTCTTCTTCCTTTTACCCACACAGTTGAGAGAAATAGAAGGGAGAAAGTGCAGTCAAGAGAGGGAGGAATCCTCCTTTGTTTTCTACATAAAAAATAGAGCACAACCAGTATGGCAGAGAGATAAGCAAAGCACGATGGAGAGAGAATGCAGAGCACAGCAACAGAGGTACTTGAAAATGGATAGGAAGAGTCTGAACCTCTGTGTGTGAGTTATATATGATATATATATATATATATGCGTGGGTATATATCTGTATTACATATATATATATATATATATATATGTCTATATCTATCTATGTTTGTTATATATATGCATATATCTATATGTCGTGTGAGTATTGTCTGTACATATGTGTCCATATATGATATATATATATATATATATATACATATATATATTGCTGGGTTTGTATGTGAGTATCAGTATATGTTATATATATGATATATCTATATACGTCTGTGTGTCCATATATGATATATGTATATATATATATATATATTGCTGGGTTTGTATGTGAATATCAGCATGTTATATATATATATATATATATATATATATATATATATTGTGTGTGTGAGTGTGAGTGTATTTAATTCAAACTTATTTTTTAAAAAAAATAAAAAATAGAAATATAAAAAAATCTTGATGACGAAGATAAATTTAGTCACATATTTGGGAAATGACTGACTCCCTTGGGGTAGTGTTGTCCCTACCTCTAGGTGTCCGTTTGATTCTTACTATGCGATTATATAACAATGCTAGTGAGATAATTTTTTTAAGCAAAAATACATTCATTGAGTTCAAATTAATTTCAAGAATCGAAAAATATTTTCACAATGTAATTCCAAAAAATCCAAAAAACTTTTTTCTTTGTTTTCATTTTCAAGCTACTTCTAAAGATTAAGAAATATGCCTCATTTGAGATTATTCTTCCGAAATTTCGAAATTAAAAAAGATATATTTCCTTTTTACTTCAAATCATTTCAAAAATCCAAAAATGAAATTTTATTGTTCTATCGGGAGATTGTTGATCAATGTTGTAGGACAATTAAAAAATCAAATAATCTTTAATGGGATAAGAGACAGACTCCGTTGGAGTGGATCTTCCCTTATTTTCTTAATCAAATACTCACTATGCAATTGTATAACAATGATAGTGGGAAATTTTTTCTCTTAAAATATAAATCCATTGAATCTAAACCCCTTAAAAAAAATAGACGAAATACTCATTATGCGATTGTATAATAATGCTTATGAGAAAAAGCCTCCCAAATATTTCTTCAAAGAAAATGTCTTCCAAATTATGAACTACGTGGACTTTGATCCCAACCGCTGGATACGTAGACCCTAGGCAATGTCTAGCCAAGTCCAACCTTGTATATATCTTTATTTTCCATTTCTTTATTTATCTTTTTATGATTAATAAGGATAATTATTTAAGGTGAATATAAAAAGATTGTACACTTCCCAAGTTAGATGTATAGGGTGTAAAATATCTTTTCTATACGATTCTACTTTCAAACTCAATTTTCTCTAAATGCAGACCATCAAATTTTAAGGTTTTTCCAAAGTTTTTTTTCTAATAAATAAAATTTTGGTGGCTGCTCCAAATAAAATTAGTTTTCAATTTCAAAAGCTAATTTTATACCATTTCTTTTTTAAAAGAAATATCGACCGGTCACATTTTAGGTGTGACATGTATGGACACCAATGCATACTCATATTTTGATTTATAGTTATAACCAAAAATTATTGTTTATACTGAGGAGAAAGTACTTTGTTTAATTTAATTGATTGTGTAGCAGAGGATTTGATGATCTAGTTGTTATGAGTGGTGTACAGTGCACAGGTTTCCGTCACGATGGAATTGTTTCTCTTTTACTGAGTATTTTTGTACTCATTCCCTTTGATTGTGCACCCTTGTAAGTTTTCGCTCAATTGGTGAGTCTCTGTATGAGGAGTAGTGGAGTCTCCAAGTCCATGGCCGTATCGGTCTAGAAATGTTGGTAATGTTTCAAGGTACATACAGGTTGTTAAGTCGCTCTATAGTAGATAGAACTTTTAGATGTGTTGTGAAATAGGTCATAGAAAGGGTTTCCTTAATCATTACATTTTTTTCATGTGTGCTTAACGTGCATGATATTAGGCTTATGGTGGTGGTATGGATCCCACCGTCGTACCGATTGTGTTCCTAGATTTGGGTCATGACAAATCAAATATGAATTTTAGTTAATTCAAAAATATGAAAATTTATATTTTACCATGTAATTTATCACTCCTAAATCTTGACCATTGAACCAACGAGTATACACAAAGTACCACTTCATATAAGGAGACATTGGTCCCAAGCTTTCAGTTACAAAGTCAGTGTCTAGTACTTCTGCTTGCCAATTATTCCATACAGCGATGCCTTTTTCGAAAAATTTTGAGCGCAAGACTTTTATCAAATAAAACTTTTCCCAAGCCTCTCTTCCACCTGAGGGGTTTTTAGGGATTTCTTGCACCCGTGCGAACTGGCCTAGAATGTGGTAGAGATATTGGGACTCACAAACATGGAAGAAAAACATTGGCACTCCAGCCTGACCTACATTTGTACCAGTGCGATAATATTGTAAGACCTCCTTATATGCATAGGGGGTCTACTGAATCTACAAATTTTTAACACAATGTTAGTATATTAGACTAATCATATTAGTAGATTTATTACATATATACCTTAATCTCATTTCTCATTAAATCTAATATTTCTCTGTATCTATAAAACATAATTTCTTATGGCATTTGAGGTAGGTAAGCCCCCTTCCACATACATAAATGTAAATAAATTAGTAATTAAATAAATACATATTACCCAACAGAAATATATTAGAAAAGAATATATACTTGTAACCCAAAGGTGACCGTAGTAAATAATTTAGAGATAGAGGATTTGGTTGGACCATAACATCTCCTACTATAAAAAGAAATCTTGTCTAGATCCATATATGTAAAAGGGTGATGCATCTAGCAATTTGTTCGGTGTCTACTAAAAGCTCTCTATGCAAAAATGCCAATATAGCCGAATCCCATGACATCCGTCCACACTCATAAAAATCAATAATAGAAGAGAAATACTTCAAGTTGACATAACTGCCAGATTTATTTGGCATCAAATATCTACCTACTAATTGAAAAATCCATACTTTAGCATGACATGCTAGTTTGGCTTGGTCTGCCTCTTCAGGAAGCTCGCCAATTGTGTTTACTAGCCACTTCAGTGATAGTCTTTGTCCAACTATCTCTGATTTGGGTAGTTCAACTCCAAAAGCTTCAGTACATAAATTTGTCATGTTTGATATCTGTGGATTGCCACATACAGGTCTTCCTACACATGGAAGTCCCAGTAACATTCCTACATCTTCCAATGTAATTGTCATCTCACCTAAAGTCAAATGAAATGTATAGATCTCCAGACGCCATCTTTCTACAAATGCAGTAATTAAACCATGACTGAATTGAAAATCTCCAATCATAGAAGCTCTATAAAACCCAGCTTGTACAAGAAGTGGCCCCATAGCGTGAGGTGGATGATGAAGAAATCAGTCATTGGTCCATTTTCTAATCATCAATACCTGATTTTTATAAGGACAAAAAAAAACGTAGTAAGAAAGGTAATTCAGAATATAACAAGATTATAATAATTTAAATATATAATACTTACGCTATCACTTCTCCCACTATCACAGAATGCATGAATAAAAAACTATGATTAAGTGGACCTGCAAATTCAGTGATATCACTTTTGTTTGTTTAGAAAGAGAGAGAAAGTTTTTGAGTGTAAGAAAGTATGAAGCCTTGAAAGTATGAGGAGTGAGAGAGTGAAGGTGAAAATATGACTATCTTTGTGTATGCATGTCTAGTGTGTAGCTTGGATAACTTTTAAAGGCAATAAAGTGTATCTTGTAGTCCATGTGATAACTTTTAATGTTATGACTTGTGATTTTTATTTAATGATAATGATAATATTCACATATGCTCTAATATCTTATTTTTCATAATTTATTCAATTATATTGTTTTATTATTTGTCATATATATTGTCTCCTACTATATTTTCTTATAATAATTATTTAGATATTAAATGAATAAAATTGATTATTTAACTATGTTATAGGAAAAAAAATCTATTAATAAAATAATTTTTTAATATATTTTTTAAATTGTTAATGTAAAATATAATTGATAAATGTCTAACATCAAATAATTATTTCTAATAGTTGTCAATATCTTTTTTTTAATCCAAACTCTGTTAATGTCTTTTTAAAAAAAATAATAAATACGGTGGTTATGGATCTCACTGTACTTGTTGGAAAGAATATAACATATATCTATAAATATTTTAGCCCATATCTTTGAGGCCTAACATATTATCTAAGGTCACATCATTTATTTATTAACATTTTTTGCCTATAATAATTACTCTTCTCTTCACTTCTATTTTCATCTCAACCCACATTCATCATCTCATTTTCATCGCATTTGAGTTTCCTCATCTCCATTACAATTATCTCAATTACTCTTGTAGTTTTGCCAACACGTCTAGTGATAAAGCGCAGGAGTAAGAAAATTTGTCCAATAGACATACCAAGAACACATAGTAATGTTCAACCTCCGAATCATTCTTCTTCTTCCAACACCAACATTGAAAATGTTATGGCAACACCAACCACATGGCCACTATTTTTTTACTTTTCTTCTTTTTTCAGCCCTTGAAATCCTCCTCTTAACTTCTATCCGCCAGCGCCATGGCAATTTAAAGATAATGTACCACCAATTCCTCATCCTAATTACACTCCAACTAGACCGCCACCAATGTGGCAATTTTATGGCCACAATGATACATCTAATATGCCACATACTTCTTTTCAAGTCCCAGTTAACTCACCAATGACGTTTCAGTCATATCATAATTGATCTATTTCTTCACATTCCTAGACTTAGTTTTTGCCTTTAAGCCCAACCCCCTGCACTTAATCTAGTTCCAGCCCCATCTAGATCCTCGCCATTACCAACAGATGTCACAACCCACAATGCACAAGACAATAGCAACATAATCAGAAAGGAACTTATTAGTCCAGATGGATCAGAGTAATTATTTTTTTATATCAACCATAGTTATTATTCTATTTAAAAATTGGTCACATTACATATTTTTAAATCTTTTAAGTATATTCTAAGTTTATTCTCAATCAGATTTTCTCCAAACCATAATAAGATTCGAGATCAAATTGTATCCATCATTATATCAACATATGATAGACCACACACATACTGGAGGGATATACCTGAATCACTGCGAAACATGTGGTGGCTAGAATTTTGAGTATAGTTTCATTATCATTATCTATTATAATCTTTTACCTCACATTATAATCTATTATTAATTATAAATCTTATTTGTTAGAAATATTATATTTGGTCATCACAACATGAATGCTCTATTAAAAAATATTGGAAAATTTGTGTGTCAATGTGCTTAAAAGATATGATATATACAACACATAAGAAAAATAAAAAACCAGTGTGGATTGGAGAATCTGTTTGGAATCAATTGTGTGATAAATATGGAACACCATATTTCAAACAAGTTAGCGAGAAAAAAAAATGATCTTTTGATTCTAGTAGATTTGGCTCATCTCTCCATACTAGAGTTTTTAGTTCAATGGCAAAGCATAAGAGAAGATTGGTAATTAATTTAATTTTTTATTATATTCATTTACTATTTCATCATTATATATCATATATATATATATATATATATATATATATATATATATATATATATATATATATATATATTTTTCGAACCTTAGACAAAGGAATTGGGAAGAGAACCTACTGCATCTGAGTTATTTCTTCGAACTCATCAGAATAAGACTAATCAAAGATTGGTTGATAAAAAATATGAGACAACATTTGTAAGTGTCATTTTATGTATAATTGTATATGGTATATATTTTATAATACAATCTAATTATATAATTTCATTTTCCTTAAAGGCGGAATATCAAAGGCTGCATTTATAATGTCCCAGATATTCTTTTTAATAGTACGGTGCTTTAAAAATTTAAAGAAAAATTTGAGGAACAAAATTTCTAAAATTTGGGCATATTGAAGATTTATTTGGAATAAGAAACAAATAATAATAGGTTCTTGAGGATTTATTTAAAGATTTTTTTAGTTGGAAAGTTAATTTATATGTCAAAGGTGAAGTTTAGAGTGATAAAAGAATAATTTCTAAAATTTAGGTAAAATTTGAAGTTTTATAAAATCATTAGGGACCCACATGATCAATTAAATTAAAAATGGGTGTCTTATATAAATAAAGCAAGAGGAAGGGTGAGATGGCACTTGTGAAGGAAGCCATGTGCATCACCTCTTCATCACAAGTCCTTGGAGCTTGAATAAATATCTATACGCGCACAATCTGAACAAGTCACACAAATAATCTGAACTAGTCACACATACTCACTTTCGGATTGTGGTAGAAAGAGGAAAGGAGAGATCGAGATATTTCAAAAGAGAAGGAGAATCCTGTGTTGGCCATCGCTGGCCACCACCACCACCACTTCCGGTGACTTCAGCTTCATTGTGAGGTGAGACTAAGGTCCTTTCTCCTCTATTTTGTATTCTTTTTCTTTCTCTTTCCTTTTCATGGTGGCAAAAATTTTAGAAAAAGAAGTGAGTGAGGGTTTAATTGAATGATGGGATTCAAGTTATTAGCTCATTCTTTTAGTCTCAAATTAGCTTAAAAACACATTTGAGAAGTGAAGAATCTAGTTTTAACTCAAGACTAAGTTCTCAGATTCTTAGTGGTGCAAAATATTCTAATTTGGAAAAGAAAGAGAGAATGAGATGGAATTTAATGTCTGATTTACTCTTGCTTTGTTTAGAAGGAAATATGGGTGTTAGTGACTTAGAATTCGTTGTAAGGTGCGATTTTATGCTCTTAGGATCAAAGAAAATGGAAGGGAACTGAGAAACAGAGCTATCACGTTTTTGTAGAAATTTACTAATTTTCATTTACTACTATGAAGTTTTGGGACTGATTAAGGCATTAAATGAGCTCCAATGATCACGAAATTTGGTGTGCAACTAGAAATGATGTCCAAGAATATGTCTAAATTATTTCAAAATTTTCTGGGTTGGTTTGGTACCCCTAATGCACTTAAACAATAGCTGAAGTTTGACGAATATGAAAATGAGACTGTCATAGCATGCTGCTATTTTTGTGAGTTTTGGATAACCAAATCAATCCCTAAAATCAAAAAATTTTGTGAGAGATTCTTAATATAGTGGCAATATGATCTAGAAAGTTTGAGGCTCATTAAAGTTGATTTACTTGGTCGAATAGGCATGGAAACAACACTTGTTTAGTGCAGAGTAAAGTTTGGGCAGTTTAGAAAATTGGTTTGATTTTAGAGTTAAATGTCTCTTTTTGATTTGAAATTTTTATGGCACTTAGATAAGAGATGAAACCAATGATCGACAAAATTTCATTGCATTTGGACATGGTTAGGATGGTCTGTCAAGCATAGAACAGTACTTATAGTAGAATTGGACAGTTTTGGCATAGGATCACTAATGAGGTCTATAGAGCTGACAAATGAGGGAGTTTCAATCTGCAATTTTTATCATAGCGTATTAACATATAAAGAAGGCTCTATTACAAGTTTCATGAATTTTGGAGCTACAAATCAGAACCAGACATTTTGTAATGTTTAGTTCTGAAATTAGCAGAAAAACAGAACAATGTTAAATGCTTGGTGACTTAAATTTTAAAATGGTGTTGTTTCTTTCTTGGCTTATTTTCTAGGCTTCCTATGAGTTATTTGGTAACTTTCTTAGATTTAGAGTGTGCAAGCCTTGCTCAGAATCAAGGTGAGTGGGTTAGTACTTATTATGGCTAAATGATTTTTTTTTCTTTATAATCCCTTGCATCATAGTGATAACATGACTAATGTGAACGGAATGATGGTTAAATCATAGCTTAATATTTATTAGGACTAATATTTAATTATATGAGCTACATCCATGCATGAATATATGAAATAATATATGTAAGGAAAAGTATGTGTTGGTTTGTGATAACCTCACATGTGAGAAAGTATGGATATGTTCATACCTTATCATTGTAAAAACTTTTTGGGATGTATGTATGGGCATACCTTCCTATCTCTTAGGTTGGGAATGAAGAGATGGAACATACATTTAGATATGTATGAATATACATTTATACACTCATATATATATACCTTTATATAGAGTATTATAAATTAATTAGATTATGTATATATATATATATATATATGTAAGTATGTGTTTCATCTGATCAAATATAGAAAAGCATGTACACACATACATCCATACGTTCAAGGATTGATGATAGTGTTTTCAAATAGTTTAGTATGGACATATCTATACCTATTTACCATCATGCAAATGATGAGTAAATAATATTCAAGTACCATTGTAGATAAATTGTAGATACAATGAAGCTTCTATGTTTGGAACATGATGTGAAATTGTGATTGAATATGGATATGAGTTATGTTGTCGTTAGAATTGTGAATGATTATGAATTATGTTTATGGAATGTGAATAATATATGAATTTAGTTAAGATGTGGGTCATCTTGATTGCTAAATTTATTTAACTATGAATGGTTGAGATATGTTATGGATGAGCATTTGTTTATGATATGAGGTTTTGATTATGAATGTGTCTGTGTTTGTGTTTGAGAAAGAAAAGAAAGACATGGTGGTGCATCCTATAGGAAAAATCCACATGGAGCCATAAAGTGGAGACTTATAAATGGAGCAATAAGGGTGGATGTGGCGGGGGCTATGAGCAATGATCCAAAAGTACCTTGGACAACCCAGTTGGTATGAAAAATATGTGTAATTGATTGAATTGTTTGTTATTGTGAATTGTTCTTAACTACGTTATATTAAAGTATGATTGATTTAATTGAATATTGTTGAAAACTATTATATTGTATCGTGTTGTAGTCGATTATATAAGATTGATGCATGTTATCATTATGATGTATTATATTTGTTTTCCGCCAATGTAGTATTGTCCCTCATTGGGCACATAATTGCTCAGACCCCTCTTATTAACATTTTTCAGAGTTGACAATTGAAGGTGAATATTCATTCAGGGAGAAATAGATTCTCAGCTCAAGGTCCTACTTGAATCCGTGGAATGATTAAAGTACCATCCATGTAACCTTTGGTCTATTCCACTAGAGTCGCTACGTGATCTCGTAGATAGCTAGGAGTTGGAATCTTGTTACTATAAGCTGATGAAATAATGTATGTAAATGATTTAGTTGTATCAAAGATTTGGTTCCAAATATTTTACTAAATTAATATGTTGTGATGAAATATATAAAATATATTTATGTAATATGATTAATTATATTTAATTGTTCATGGATGAACAAAATAAAGTTCTTCTTAGATGAAATTTATTTTTATTTGTCTATTTTTGGGATAT
This sequence comes from Biancaea sappan, assembly GCA_037074585.1. Classification (NCBI taxonomy): domain Eukaryota; kingdom Viridiplantae; phylum Streptophyta; class Magnoliopsida; order Fabales; family Fabaceae; genus Biancaea; species Biancaea sappan. The sequence goes on along the minus strand of CM073493.1, from coordinate 9,777,630 downwards.
TCAATATATAGAATTGTTAAAATAAGCTAGGTTTTGTGGTAAGGTCAGGCTCACTCTCATGCCAGTCATGTGCCATAGGTGGGACGTGACAACATTAATCTTCAGGTAGCTTTGAATAGCAATTATTAGATCTTGATTTATGATGAAAGTAGCAGGAGGAAAAAAAAGGGACACATATATGGTTTAGGAGTTTAGGCACACAAAATAGTTAGTACCACAATCTCTAGATTTCATATACAAGAAGGTCAATCTCAACTTAATTAGACTCGCACCCAAGAATTTCAGTAGATTTTAAAAGATACATTTGTTTAGTCTCTAAATAAATCTTATGAAGAAGAATTGAAAAGATATCAGGGGAACTAAGTAGTCAGATCACTACCATGGAGACTAGATTCAATACAATGAAAAGATTTTGTCCTCCTCCCATCCACCTCAACACTTATTTTATGTCAGTTCAAGTGATCGAAGAAATACAGACATTTATCGACTAAATGTGGCATCTTTAAACAATGTTTCCAATTTATATATTCCCCTTGATCTTCCAGACAATATTCAAAACAACAATAATGAGAATGAAGAAAATGATGATGACGAGTAGAAATATGTATTATACAATTTTTTAATTTTATTTTTATTGTTGTAATGCATTTTCTAGGGACTAATGAACTATTTATTTAATGTAATTTACCACTTAGCTATGCTAATTTAGAAATATATTTGAATATTTAATACTCTTTGCATATATAATTATTTTTATCAATAAATATATACATAATGACTTATATATTATCATACAAATAATATAAACTATATACAACTTTATTTTCAGAAATGTTAAAGCTAATTTTATATTAAAATAATGAATTATTCAATTATATTTTTCAATCATTAAAATAATGTAAAAATATTATACTAGGTTATAAAGTTGGAAAAATTTATTACTGACACATATATTTTCTAATTAAACGTAATATTATTTATTATATATTTTCTAATTGACTATAAAAAAATAATGCAGTGAAAATTATCGACTTCTATTTTGGAGTGAACATAAAATAATTTTACGTGTAGGTTTAAAATATTCATCATGCCGCACATCTTTAGAATATTCATGAAAGAATTCTCTCTTTCAATTTCGCACTTTTCTTTTCTTTTTTTTTTCTTCTCTCTCATTCATCTTCATCATTTCTGCTTCTCCTTAGGCATATTCAGAGATATAGAGACTCTTTTTTTTTTATCTCTCTCATTCATCTTCTTTTTTGTTGATTATTGATCATCCTCTTCTTTGTTTGTGCTCAGATATGTTCAGGGACACAGATACAAGTAAAAACAAAATTTATTCTATGGTATGATTTCTGTCTTCTATTTCACTTTATTCTTCTCTGCTTTAACAACTTTAACAATTTTGATTTTATTTATAGTATATAGCAGTTTCTATTCTGTCTTGTAGGTAAAAAATAGTATATTTTACAATCAAATTATGCTTTTCTCAATATACTTCTCTGAAAGTAATGGTTGGAACCCAAGAGGGGGGGTGAATTGGGTTTTATAAATTTTTCACAAGAATTAATTGGAAGTTAAAATGATTTTCTGTAAAAGTACAATGCTTAGGATAATAAATACAATACAGAAAATCAATGTGCTGTCAAGATAAATAATTATAAAGATCAAGGAATTAAAGAATAGATATCAATATGCACAAATTAAAGAGTAAGGGATAGAGAAAGCAAACTCGAAGATTTATACTGGTTCGGCTAATCTAAGCCTACATCTAGTCCTCAAGAGACCACTTGAGTATTTCCACTATAATTGCAAGTTTAATCCGGGTACTTGCAAACCACTACAACCACGCAAATTCGATCCGGGTATTTGCGAAACCACAATGAAGAATTTATGAATTTGGGCTCCTCCTCAACCCAAAGCAAGTTCTTCCAACACCGGTACTTGCGAACCTCAACTCAGAATAATATATGTGTTGATCAAAATCAACAATACAAAGAAACTCTCTCTAAAGAGTAGATGAAAACAAATGAAGCTCTAATAACTCTAATGATAGAGAATATGCAAGATTTGGCTCAAGAATGCTTTCCTTTCTCTCAAAGATGATAGAAGAAGTTAATATCACATTGTAGGACTTTGTTCTATCTCAAAATCGTGTATCTAAGGTCATATATATAAGATTTTACAAAACTAGCCGTTATATAGCCGTTACAGCACTTATAGTGCAGTCCAGATTTTGAGCTTTCTTTAAAAATTCATAACTCCCTCATTTGAACTCCGTTTTAAACAAATAATATACCGTTGGAAAGCTCTTGGAGTCTAGTTTTAAATGACCCAAGGTTTACTGAAAAATTATTTTTCTTTTAAAAGATATAATCAAAATACTGACTATAGGTCAGAACAGAATAATCAACTTTCAGTTTTTCAAACTATATTTTAAATAGTCATATATTTCTCATTTGGACTCCGTTTACAATAAATAATATACCTTTGGAAAGATCTTTGAGTCTACTATCAAATGAGATTAAGATACTTGAAAAAATGATTTTTCGTTGATGAGATATGATATAAAGAGTGACCAAAGGTCAAAAACTAACTTTTGTAAAATTTCATATCTCACTATCTTTTTGTTCAAAATAATTGAGCCAATGTATGCAAATCTAAATCATTGAGTTGCACAAGTATACTAGCCTATATAAAATATACCTAATGTAAACACATAGGCTATCTTGATGCATCCAAGCTTCCAAGACTTCAAATCTTCTAATTCTTCATTTCTTGGAGCTTCATCCTTGCATGTTGTTTTCCTTGAGTGAAGCATGATATTGCTTTTCCTTGTTCTTCAATACAATGCTCACTCTTCTTGTTTTGAACCAACCTATAAAATATATCTTACTTGCAAACCCAATGGTTAGTTTAATAGCATGATTCAATATATGCAACATACATATTAAATAACATAATCATGCTTAAGTACTTATAGCATATATATGATAATTAATCTTTATATATATCAATGCTACTATTCAAATACATTTGTCATCATCAAAACTTATGGCATATAGTCTTAGGGTCAACAATCTCCCCCTTTTTGATGATGACAAATCACCACAGAAAAATATGTATCACAAGATAATGAATGCAATGTTATAAGCACGTATACATATTTTTCTATTGTTTCTTCTCCCCCTATTTGACATCAACAAAAAGGTGTAAGGAACACAATATATAGAAGTTAAAGCACATACCTTCTTTAAGTCAGGATGTCAGAAGATGTCAATATAGTATGGGGTAAGGATACATCAAAACTTATCATTGATTTCATTGACATGTAAAAAGAAAATTTTAGAAAAATTTTTCTCATGTCAAATGAAATGAGCCAAAAGATAAAACTTGAAAGAGTTTTAGGCTCCCCCTTAAACCTTGCATAATTTGAAAAAGAATAATGAATAATGAATATCCAATTTTTCAAGATATATTCTTTTTCAAAAAAAAAAATACATTCAAGTGAGACAAAGCTCCCCCTGAATTTCATAACATTTTTCCTTTGAAAAAGATTGTCCAAATCATTATAAAGGAAATTCAGTTTTTGATTGCAGAATTTTGAAGTAAGATTTTTGAAGAAATTTCTGCAATATTTTCATTGAAAATGATTTCTGCTTGTTTATGAAGAGGCATTTTTAGTAAATAGCAGAAAAATTAAACTCTTTGAAAAAAAAACATCATTTGCTGTCATATGATAGAAATATTTACAGCACACAACAGAAGTATGATATATGGATTAGCAAAGCATGATATAAACAAGAATATTAATCATAATCCATAAATCAAATAATAATATTTTTCAAGATTTCTGAAAAACAATTTCTGCATATATGCATAAAATTATTTCAACATATAGCAAAAGTGATTTAAAATAAGGATACTCAAATCCTTTTCTTTTTAAAACAGATAATGCTTCAACATGGCAAAGTAATTTCAGCATTGTGGAAGCAATTCAAGAGATTCACGATATTTTTCTAAAGCATTTTGCTTCGAAGGAATTTAGAAACGTTTCATCTAAGGAAGCAATATATATGGATTAGTGTAATAAGATATATTCAAGCATATAGTTCATAATCCATATATGAAACATCAATATTTTTCATCCCTTTTGTTATCTACAACAAAAGAGATCTTTAAAATCTTTTCTTTTTCAAAAAGAATGTTGCTTCATATGTAAAACATATTAACATAACAGAAGCATTTTTAAAGTCCTTTTTCAAAACAAATTTGCTTCATAAAGGATAAGATAAATTTCAGCACAAAGGAAGCAATTTATATACCCATTCAAAATGAATTTATATATGTATCTTGAGGATGAGTACATGCAAAATTTTTGATAGCTCATTTTGTATGAGTGCATGTGGAATCATGAAATATTATTTTTAGCCATAGCCTTCGCTCATGATGCATGAATAGCATACACAACATATGTTCTTAGATACATATAATCACAGCATGATGTAATCATGTATGCTCTCAAGAACAACACAACAAAGCAGAGTGATATGGTTCTGAATATCACCATTTTATTAATCCTTAAAATTTCTAATCAAAACAAATTAAATCAGCCGCAAATCCACCGAAAATTGACTTTCGTGGTTTTGCCATTAATGTGACGCGTTATCGGTGTGCATGCGTACTCTAGACTTCTGGCTTCCAGCTTGCAGAAATCCATAGGATGAGCGTGTAGGGGTGCGGCGAAGAGATATCTTCTTTGGCTCTTAGTCATAATTTTTTCTCTATAAAGACTGCCCCAGAGTTCTCAATTACCACACCACAAAGAGTATTCATCTCTGAGCCTATAACTTTCTGACATTCCTCTCTCTTCATACTCCTACAAAAATTTCTGAATTTTCCAAACCATGGCAGCAAGAAAGTTCATTGATCTCACAGTAGAGGCCAGGGAGGAAGAGCTCGACTTAAACTTGAGTCTAGGCAAGGACAAGGGCAAAAGACCTTTGGAAGGATCTCAAGAGAACCGAAAGAAGAAGATGAAGATCGAAGAAGCTGAGGAGATTAGTACAGGCCATACGTCAGAAGACAAAATTACTTGTCTGGAGCAGGAGGTGAAGAAACTCAAGAAGATGATAGAGGACCAGGAGAAGTTAGCTAAACGTACTAACTTCAAGAATAGATAGGTTCTTCTATTGGTCTACCCAATGCTTCTGCAATCAACAACAAAGAAGTGTTGATTGTATGAATGGGATTTACACTACCCTCCGTGACATTGCTCAGTCTCTTGCTCCAAGGAATGGCCGAGGGGTGATGATTCAATACAACCCACCTAATCCGAGACCACCTCGCCTGTAGATTGCTCATCCATGAGCAAACCTTCCCTTTTTTTTTAGTGCAATGTAATCCTTCGGTTTGTTTTTTTTTTTATTTTAATGCAAGTGGTTTCTTTCAGATGACGGCACTTAAAAAAAATTATAATAATAAAGAAAGATAAAGAAAATCAGCCGCACAAATTTTGTACAATAGAAGGATATATATATTTTGAAAAATATATATCCATTTTAAAGATAGAAAGAATTTTCTGACATGGATATATATATCATCATTTCAAAGCAAAAGCAAGTTACATACTTACTCAAGATAAAACATATTATAATCAGAGTATATAGTAACATAATTGAGGTAATATGGATTAATAAGATATAATCAGATATAAACTATAATCCATAAACAATGGTTCATAAGTTACAGCTTATGTAAAAGAGATGATATGTATAATGCTCAAACCATGATGTATTAAAAAAAAATTTAAGTATTTAACATATTTTTATATGTCATGTTGTGATCAAGTATGTAAGATGTCAGAAAACAATATGTCATTGCAATGAAAGTATGACAGTAAAAAAAATTTGCCAGAATGTTCAATTGAGATCAAGGAGTATCATTCAATTAAATAATGAAGAAGTAAAGGATAGAGATACTCATCAATTTTGGCAAACTTTTGTTGCTTCTTGAAGTTCCTCTTCAAGATTTTGATATCCTTGTTTTGCTCATTGCTCTTCTTTTGATCCTGTCTTCTTACAATTTTAATGATCTTAATTGATTGATTATTTGCAACATCCTCTTTACTTAGCGTCTAGCGTTGGCATTTGGCGTGAGGCGTTGGTTTACAGATTGACATATATAAGCCTTGCTGGTCAACCACTGATGAGCTAGCAGGTCGACCAACCAACTGCAAGACACTTTTAGTGGAGTACTTTGATTCTCAAATTAGTGATGTTCAAATAAATCTCGAGCACTAGGAGCAACATTATGTTCAAGATATTTCATATTAATAAAAGTGCTATGCTTCCATAAAATGCAATTTTGCAATAAATTTGATTTTATTGAAAATATTTGAATAAGATTACAATAAGGATAAATACTATAGGCAAGAGTAATCTTATTATTGTGAAAGCAAGAGAAATATGCATGTGATGGATGAAAGTTTTCATGATGCGGCAAAAAGGAGAGTTTGAGCAGTATTTAGAAGAAAGATATTGGTTCAAAACAAAATTTGAATCTATAGGTCACACACATAAGAATTGTTTTCAGATATAGCATGCATGAATATCAAGGATAGATGTAAGACATATTAGACAACAGACAAAAGCATTAGAGAGCAGTAAACATATCAGTCAAAATTCTTACAATGCATTCCAGCTTATATGTTTACTTATCCATTGCCTCCTTTTGATGCAAGAGAGTGGAGTTTGAATGATGTAGCCATTGAAAAGTTATTTCCGCTCCTTGCTTCGAGGCAAATCTGCAAATTAATCCTTTGTCTTTGATACCCAAATTTTTTTGGGTTTGCCTGGGTCATGAGGTCCTTTTTGAACCCATTTCATTTTTACTCCATGAACAAGATTTTTCTTATAAAAACAGGAGTAAGACTTGTGTCCTTTCAGTCCACAATAAAAACAAGTGCAAGGTGGACTTTTGGACATTTTTGTAGGAACAAAGTAGTTTTCGAAATATTTATGATTTGACTTGTTAAGAACAAAACCAATTTTGTTAAAGCTACTACTTTGTTTCTCAACAAAAGAGTTTTGAATTTCTCTACCTTGAGAAAGTTTTTTAAGTGTGTTTTTAAGATCCTCATTCTCCTTTTTCAAGGAATCACACTTGGTACAAAAGCAATTTTTGTTGGTAGAGATATTTGCCTTTAAAATCAAATTCTCTTCTTGCAAAGTTCTGTTTTGATTTTCAAAAACAAAATTCTCTTCCTTGGAAATAGAAAATTCGTTTTTCAATGTTTCCAACTCATTTTCAAGAGAAGAGTTTTTCTGTTTTGAAATATTTAGTTTCTTTGCAAGTATAAGAGATTCTTCATGTAAATCATCAAAGGCATCTTGTAATTCTTCAAAAGAGTAGTCAAATGAATTTACCTCATCTTTATCTCTTGCCACAAGACAAGTGTTGGCTTCTTCATTTGTGTTCTCCTCATCGGAATTGCTATTTCCCCAAATGGAAGATAGGTAAGCTTTCTTTGATGATTCAGTTTTTGGTTGTGGTTTCTCTTTTTCTCCTTTTTCTTTTTCTTTTATCTCCTTGGTGATTTGAGATTTTCCTGTAAGTTCAACACCAAGAGCTTGCAATTGATTAAGCACAAGTCGTATCTCATTAATGGTTTCACAATTTTTCATTTGAGCGATATCAAGTTCATTAATGAGATTTCTAGACTTTAATTCCATTGCAACAAGATCTTCCTCATATGCAACTTCTAAAGTTTCCCACATTTCCTTAGCAGTTGCACAATTGGAAATTCTGAAAAATTCATCTTGACTCAATGCACAAGAAATAATCAATTTTGCCTTAGCATTGAGTTGCACTAAACTTCTTTCAGTATCATTCCATTCACTCTTGGGTTTTGGAATGTATTTTCCTTGTTCTTCCTTGACAGGCATATAAAAACCATTTTCTATAATTTCCCAGAGTTTATGGTCTACTGAAATTAAAAAAATTTTCATTTCATACTTCCAATATTGAAAATGATTAGCATAAAAAATTGGAGGTTCTGTGAAAGAACGATTTTCAGACATAAACCACTCACTAGATCCAACCATATTTACTCTTAGACGGTTAAGTCTTAAATCAAGAGCCCAATCTTTGATACCAATTGAAAGTAATGGTTGGAACCCAAGAGGGGGGGTAAATTGGGTTTTATAAATTTTTCACAAGAATTAATTGGAAGTTAAAATGATTTTCTGTAAAAGTACAATGCTTAAGATAATAAATACAATACAGAAAATCAATGTGCTGTCAAGATAAATAATTATGAAGATCAAGGAATTAAAGAATAGATATCAATATGCACAAATTAAAGAGTAAGGGATAGAGAAAGCAAACTCGGAAATTTATACTGGTTCGACTAATCGAAGCCTACATCCAGTCCTCAAGAGACCACTTGAGTATTTCCACTATAATTGCAAGTTTAATCCGGGTACTTGCAAACCACTACAACCACGCAAATTCGATCTGGGTATTTGCGAAACCACAATGAAGAATTTATGAATCCGGGCTCCTCCTCAACCTAAAGCAAGTTCTTCCAACACCAGTACTTGCGAACCTCAACTCAGAATAATATATGTGTTGATCAAAATCAACAATACAAAGAAACTCTCTCTAAAGAGTAGATGAAAACAAATGAAGCTCTAATAACTCTAATGATAGAGAATATGCAAGATTTGGCTCAAGAATGCTTTCCTTTCTCTCAAAGATGATTGAAGAAGTTAATATCACATTGTAGGACTTTGTTCTTTCTCAAAATCGTGTATCTAAGGTCATATATATAAGATTTTACAAAACTAGCCGTTATATAGCCGTTACAGCACTTATAGTGCAGTCCAGATTTTGAGCTTTCTTTAAAAATTCATAACTCCCTCATTTGAACTCCGTTTTAAACAAATAATATACCGTTGGAAAGATCTTGGAGTCTAGTTTCAAATGAGCCAAGTTTTACTCAAAAATTATTTTTATTTTAAAAGATATAATCAAAATACTGACTATAGGTCAGAACAGAATAATCAACTTTCAGTTTTTCAAACTATATTTTAAATAGTCATATATTTCTCATTTGGACTCCGTTTTTAATAAATAATATACCTTTGGAAAGATCTTTGAGTCTACTATCAAATGAGATTAAGATACTTGAAAAAATGATTTTTTGTTGATGAGATATGATATAAAGAGTGACCAAAGGTCAAAAACTAACTTTTGTAAAATTTCATATCTCACTATCTTTTTGTTCAAAATAATTGAGCCAATGTATGCAAATCTAAATCATTGAGTTACACAAGTATACTAGCCTATATAAAATATACCTAATGTAAACACATAGGCTATCTTGATGCATCCAAGCTTCCAAGACTTCAAATCTTCTAATTCTTCATTTCTTGGAGCTTCATCCTTGCATGTTGTTTTCCTTGAGTGAAGCATGATATTGCTTTTCCTTGTTCTTCAATACAATGCTCACTCTTCTTGTTTTGAACCAACCTATAAAATATATCTTACTTGCAAACCCAATGGTTAGTTTAATAGCATGATTCAATATATGCAACATACATATTAAATAACATAATCATGCTTAAGTACTTGTAGCATATATATGATAATTAATCTTTATATATATCAATGCTACTATTCAAATACATTTGTCATCATCAAAACTTATGGCATATAGCCTTAGGGTCAACATTCTCAATTTAGTCACTCCTTTTTTTCTCTGTTCCTATCTAATCTGTTTACATTCTTATGTGTCAACAGGAAGAAATTTTTATGTGTCAGGAAACAAACCTATTAATTTATTTGGACTCATTAATTTCTCTCTTGAAGCATTTCTGAAGCATTCTCATTCTCATGTGGTGCAGAAAGGTATAGAAATATAGAAGAAGATGAAGACAATTAAAATATTTCATATGAAAATTTTGTATATTTATTATTTTATTTTCTTTATAAAAATAAACAATTCATCTATATCAAAATTTGTAAATTCATATTTTTTTCAATAACAAGTTTAAATTATTTTTTGAGCATGTGATTGAGCTAAAATTATAAATATATAATGTAACCTAATTGTCATAACTAAAAATTCTACATAAAATTTGTATTATTATAAAATTTCTTCCAAAAAAATTTAAATTCAAGTCTCAAGAGTGTGGCTCTCTAGTGACTCTCGTAATTTTTTATATATAATATTTTAAATTTATATTTTGATTATTTTTTGATTATAATTTTTTGTAAAAACTGCTCAAGATACTGTAGGTTGACCAATTAATGGGTTAACACATGTACAAGAAATCTTGCAAGCCATACATGATCTAGAGCAACAAATCATGTGTTTTGCACTCATACATGTGGCAGGTGATTGCGAGTTTGGGATGATATTTTCTGACTGAAAATATGTATGAAGAGTTCAGTAGATAATATGTTTCAGTCAAAAATCAATAAGAAAATAATTACCGACTATTAATTCTGCTATTGAAAAATTTCAGTAGCTATTCATTAGGAATAACAATTTTGCTACTGAAATTCATTGCTTTCCTATTGATTTGGCTGTAGGTATTAGGCCTTTTTCCTGTAGTGTTAGATACCAGAGATATTGCAATTCAATTCAAACAATCCAAACCAATGGAATTAGTACTCGTCAATGGCAAAAATATCCAAGAACTACTGTAGGCCCACTCAACCAATCTTATCAAAATCTGTCATGACGTACTACCTCATCCACTGTAGTCAAGGCACCTTACATGTCCTAATCCTGGACCTGAGCTCATCTCCCTACTGAGGGAATCATTGTTTCCACTTTTAGAGGTCAAGGCCATCCTGTCACTTAAATTTCCTACCAAGACATGAGAGGAGGTACTATCCCTCTCAAACACAATCAAGTTCATCTAATCCAAGATAACATCAATATTAGACATCTATCAAATTTCCACAAGATAACCACAATTATCTCAATTCACAAGTAATCGTATTTATCACATGAATCATCTTTTTTCCCTAACATTTTCCAATTCCAGCAATATTTGAATTTAATACTCTATCTCAAAACTTATCTGAATTCACACTTGAATTCCCTCTTTCACACCATGATTTTTGTGTATTTTGATACTCTATTATTTTAACGTTTAAGACAATATTAAAGAGGGGTTAATTCACTCACCTGGGTTCCCTGCTAAAACCCTTGTGTGATAATCCAAGGTTCATCGCTAATGTCACTACAAAAAAACTGACTTTTAGTGGTGACTTTTTGGTTGCGAATTTTGAGAGTTGCCACTGAAACAAGGACATTTGGTGGCGGCTTTTGAGAGTCACCACCAAAAGTCTAATTTTTCAAAAAAAAATTTAAAAAATTTTAGACTTTTGATGGCGACCCCAATAGTTGCCACTGAAAGTTGGACTTTTGGTGGTGACTTTTATGAGTTGCCACTAAAAGTCTAATTTTTTAAATAAAATTTAAAAAAAAATTAAACTTTTGGTGGCGACTTTTAATAGTCGCTACCAAAAGTCAATTTTATTTTTAAATAAAATTTAAAAAAATTAAACTTTTGGTGGCGACTGGGTAACTAAAAGACTTTTTTTTATTTGAAAATAAATTGACTTTTATTGGTGGCGATTTTACTCTATTGGTGGCGACTTTTGTCGTCACCAAAGGTGACCAAAAGTCATTTTTGACATTTTTTTTAAAAAAAGACTTTTGGTAGCGACTATAGTTGCCACAAAAAGTGACTTTTGGTGGCGACTATAATCGCCACTAAAAGTGACTTTTGGTGGAAACTCTGAGATTTATCACCAAAAATCTAAATTTTTTATTTTTATTTAAAAATAAATTAACTTTTGGTGGCGACTTTTGAAGTCACCACTGAAAGCGGGACTTTTAGTGGCGGCTCTCATAGTCGCCACCAAAAGTCAATTTTTTTATTTATATATAATTATTTTTTATCTCTTAATCTATTAATAATAATATATTTTTTTTGTTAAGTTAGATATTGTTTCATTTTAATGTTATAATGTTTTTGGCATAAAATAATTTTAACAGATTATATATATATATATATATATATATAATATTTTTCCCTTACATAGCACAAATAAAGTGGTGGCGTAATGATAAGACACATACGGTTGCTAGTAAGCAACCTAGGTTCGAATATCATGTATGCATGTGTTTGGTTTAATTTGAAGTAAACTCTAATATTGCACAAAAAAATCAAGTCACCCCGGGGCAACGAGTCAGTGGACCGGCTAAGACCTGTACAGGTCGAATGGGTCTCAGGTCGACTCGTCGGACCAATCCGAGTCTAAAAAAATTACTATTAACTTTTGGTGGCGATGAATTGTCTTTTGGTGGTGATTTTAAAAGTCGCCACTAAAGGTAACCAAAAATCATTTATTGACACGAAATTTTTTTTTTTGGCAAAAAAATGACTTTTGGTGGTGACTAAAGTCACCACTAAAGGGTAACTTTTGGTGGCAACTCCTTTAGTCGCAACCAAAAACCTTTCAGCAGCAAACTTTCAACAACAACTTAGTCGCCACTAAAAGTCACCACCAAATACCTTTTGATGACGATTTTTAGAAGTCGCCACCAAAAATTTTTTTTTTTTGTAGTGTGTGTCGGAGTTTCCTACCGAATGTTTGAAAAGAGAAACAAGAAATTATTTTATTTCAGTTTTTGACATGTATGGTTTTGGCCATATCTCCTAAATGGTATAGAGATTTCAAACCACATCAGCTTTTCTGGAAAATAGATGGAAAGAGATTTCTATGCATAGGTAGTTCAAAAATTTGAGAGTTTTCTAGAGGGATATATGGTCATTTTAAGTTAATCAAAGTTTGATGTGGAATTTCCAAAATTAAATGTTCTTACCTTGTTTTAATTCTTGCTATAGATGCAATCCTTTGAGTTCTTGTTTGGGTATGGAATGTGTAGATCTTATGTATATGTATGGGTTGTAAAACATGGTGTGGGATTAGGGTTTGCTCTAGTTTCATCACTTGAAATTCTTCAAGTATATAACGAAAATTTAACTATGACATACCTTAATCTCTTTCTTTGCTTCCCTTGATGTTAATTCTCCTTGAAGTTTCCAAAGAAAGCAAAACATGGGGAGTATTGTATTTAGGAGAGTGTTTAGCCAGGGGGATATGATTGTGAGAGATGACGTGAATGAGGGATTATAAGCTTTTGGAGTTAAAGACATGAATAAGAGATGACGTCAAGAAGCTTTCGGATATGTTGAAGAAGTAGCGTGAACTATGTTAAAGAGGTGGTGAGAATGAGAGATGATTGAATGGTTTGACGAGGTGGTGGGTCTAAATCACATTTTCATTATGCTCTAAAGAGGTGGGATTGAAGGTGAGAGATTGAAGAGGTATGATTGAAGAAGAGGATTGAAACAAAGTGGTGGTGGGTGTGTTACATGATTGGTGTGTGTTGTGTTTCTACTATGTTGTTTCTTTTGAGTTTTAGTAGCTTAGATGTAATTTAGGTTAAATCTAAGTTTTAGTAGCTTAGATGTAATTTAGGTTAAATCTAGCTTAAGTGATTTAGTAAGATTTGGTTTATTTGATTGTGTTGATTTTATTTAATTTGAGATAGTTAATTTGAATTTTTAGGCTCTTAATTAGATTTTAATTTTACTTGTTAGATGAGCTCTCGTTTTAAAAAAATATTATTAGCAGTTGATTTGGATTACTAAATCTTATTTATAAGATGGTCTCACCACCAAAAAAAAACCAAGATACAGTGGTGTTTCTCGGAAATGCCACTAAATTGGGCATCACAAGCCACTTAGTGGCGTTTTCGAAAAAAGTGCGGGAACAAATACCACTAAAAAATTCAATGGTGTTTGTAATGGCATTTTAAAAACGCCAAAAAAAAAGCAAAAAAAAAAAACTTATTAGTGCCACAATTCAGTGGCGTTTATATAGTAAACACCACTGAGTTATGGCTTTTTTACGTGTTAAACGCCATTGTTTATGGCATTTTTGTGGCGTTTATGAACTCATAAACGCCACTGATTATGTCATTTTACTTTCCATTGTTCCCTTATATCTTTTTCCTTCCTTCATTTGTCCTTAAACCTGCATTACAGTTTATACAACTCAATTCCAATAATTTGACAAGCCTTTAAAGAAGTTTTTCAACAAAAAACATAGTGATATTATATAAATTCTTCTAGTTAATATCATCATTCAATCTATCTATGTCTAATCAAATAAAATCATTCAGTCTAGAGTTGATTGTTACACATAATAGACACATTAATAAAATCCTAAGTCAAATCGTCTTCATCATGCTCATTATCTTCATCATCGTCTTCAGCATCTTCATTCGCTCGATTACAAGATAGTAGAGAGTTGGTTACTATTGCGGAACCATCTCTACTTCCTTGATCAAAAAGCTATGTTTATAATACAAATTATTGGTCATATATGAAACAAAAAAAAAGGTAATACATTTTGTTGGCGTACTTCCTTTTCGAGCAAGATGTTGAGGAGGAAGCTGACTCTGAAAGCTATAAAAGAGTCGCATTATCTCATTATGTTGTCTAGTCATTTCCTCCATCTTTGACCTGAAAGTTGACAGCTCATTGACTTGAGACTGGAGATTCACAACCTCGATCTATAATTTCTGAACAATTTCACTGGAAGACTCGCCTACAAAGCGTGGAATGGGCCCAAACACCTGAGTAGGGCATGGTCCAAAACCCAATCTACGCACTCATCCATGATACTCATGACTTCCCAAAGCCAGAGACAACGAGTCCTGTGTTGATATCTCAATAGATGTGGTCCTCTATAAGTCAATTTCAGAAATTTTTTCCTATACATCTATATATAAAATAAAAATAATATCAACCATGTCTAAAACTCCCTAGACCCCTCTATTTCGTGAAATCCTCTCTTAAATCAAGCAAATATACACAAAGTGCAGTCTAGACTAGCAATCAAACAACTACAGTCTAGCACCAACAATCATTTTACTTCTCTTATCCTCTTAACTCCAAAGGAAGTTGTTTAAATATATACAACTCAAAAGTTATTTTCTCAATTAAATATTAGTGCTTATCCTACTCTATCCCTTTGAAAGAGATAGTCTCCATCAATGAATACATGTAAAAGTTTGATTTACCAAAGTGGATGCTATAGCATACAAAGTCAGATTAAAAATTCTATTAGTGAATATAATATGATTTTAAAATAAGAGTGGATGTTATAGCATACAAAGTTTGATTGACGGGAATACAATTTCTCTACCTTTTGATCCATGGGCCATCTACTTACATCAATGAACTAAAATAAAAAAAGAAAAAGGATGCACAATACAAAAGGGAAGCAACACAAAATATCATCCATGAAAAAAAAAAAAGCAAGCTTATGGGGTTAATGTCTTTAACTATACTAGTAGTGTGGAAGAAAAAGAATTGGAAAATACCCATCACAAATAAACAAAAAATACCTCAGATGAAAACTATTCTGGTGGCCAGACAGAAAGGCGCGACAACAGCCAAACAGAGGCTGCTGTGTCGATGGGATGGGGGTTACTATACGCGACTGGCAGGGAGCAGGGCTACTGTTCGCGACGAGTGGTGGGGTGCTATCACTACAAAAAAAAAATAGTTATTTAGTAGCAGATATTTAGTGGTGGTTTTGAAAACCGCCACTAAATAAACAACTGCCACTAAATAGTGGCGGTTCGTTATAACCGCCACTAGTTGCTGTGGTAGTTAGAAATTGTTATAATTCTTTCATCTGTACTCCGTTTTTAGCAAATTTTATATCGTTGGAAAGCTCTTTGAGTCTAGTTTCCAATGATATAAGTTTTATTTGAAAATTCTTTACCTATTAACAGTTATGTGTAAAAGAGTAGGTGAAGTTTGTGACTAGTTGTGTGAAATTTCTCTATTTTGTAATCCTAACATATTTTTGCATGGTTATTTCACAAGGATAGCTTCTTTGATGCATCTTCCATACTTTTGGGATGCAATGGTAAGCGTGAAATCCAAGTGAGGGATTTAGCTCTCTTTTGTAAGAATATATACATATTTTGTTAAATTTTTTTAGGGGATAAAGAAGAAATATCTTAAAACACAAGAGGCCTATCTCTCGTTATATTTTTATCCATGTATTGAGTTAAATCTTTAACCCCTGGTATTAATGCCTCTCTCTTTATTTTCATACATGTTTCTTTATTGTTGCCTCCACTATTCACTACCAAAGCAGTCTGGAGAACCTGCTTCCAAAAGCTAGATGTTGAGGTGGGAGAGCTTAGCTACTTAGGTACCCCATCAAGCAACCCATACTACTATATGAGACTTTGGCATCTCATACTCTATCATGATTATAGTGACAGTTTTAACTAAACTGTTATTAAATTTGTTTAATCCCTCAACTCAAAAACCTATACGTATATATGCTTCCTCAATCATTGATCGTACATGTTTATCTATTGTTACTGCCACTATTCATCTTGAATTAAAGTTGTGCTACAATAATCCAAATTACAAATAATTGAAGTCAGACATGATCAATTGTCGATTACATAGTGGATAGTACTTTGTTAATAAGCTTTGTGATTATCGATACGAGAAATAACTAATGTAATCTATTTTTGTTGAAGATATGGAAAAAATTAATTATGGATTATATAATCAATTTATGTTTAAGTTATAAAAAATTAATTAAAAATTAAATTGATGTAATTTAAAATTATTATATAGTGGCTGTTCACCCTTCTATCAAAATTATATATGTTTAGCATTTGATAATTTAATGACAGCAAATTAAAACGATATCTAAGTTATATTAAGTGGCATCCGATGAATTATTTATCTATTTCCACTAGGTATTATATATATTATATATTATGTGCCATTAACCCAAAAAGCCAAAACGTGATTGTGATTCCTTTAGCATTATATATATTATAACAACATAGAGGCAATACAATGGAAAAGGCACAACAATTCATGGCTCCTACGTCGGTTTCCAACATCAAAAGGAATTTTAAAAAATATATAATTAAAATAAAGCCATATTTGACATTCATTAGGACATGTGTACGAAGTTCATGTTTTTTGCCCAGAAAATTCATTCCTTTTCCTAGAAAAAGAAAACATGATTTAGCTGCATTTTTTTTAATTCCTTAACAAAACATAATACTGATGAATCAGAATTCAAATTGATATATGTGTTGATAAAAATATGTGAGTGTTCATCCAGGAATCCAAACTAAAAGAAATCAACAATCACACATACTTAAGAATAAATTCAGAGAGAGGAATTATGTACAGACTTAATCTATCATTAATCAAATTAGATTAAATATCTTAAATTAATAAAAAAATTAATTATAAAAAAATTAGAATTAAACTAATTTTTCATTAATTTTCTTTTGTAATATCTTTATATTCAAAGAACTAATAGATAAAATATTTTTTAATTATTTATTTAATTACCTTTCATTAAATTTTTATTTTTAAATAAAATAAATTATAATTTTTCTCTAAAAATAAATTATACTTCTTATAATTTTTATTTTTTTCATTAAATTTTATTATTTCCAATATTCCCTCCTCCATTTTTTCCCCTTTCCCTCCCAAATTTCTAACCCCAACTTTTTTTTTTTAAGTATTCCCTCCTCTGATTTTTCTAATACACCCAATTCTAATCTCATTTCCCTCCAAATTAATTCTTAGTGGCAGCCTAGAGACCACACACGTGGACTCCACTCTCTTTTTTTTTTTTTCTCTTCTTAGCCGTAAGCCATTTTCTATTCAACAGACACATCTTCTATATTCTTTCTCTCTTTCCCTACCCTGTCACCCCATCAATCACGACGCTTCCTGATTTCCGGTGACGTCACCACCACCCACGACCATCGTCTCACTGGAAGAGTGTCTCCGTTTGAGGTAAGCTGAAACCCACTCTATTCTGCATTTGTTGTGCTATTCTTTTCTTCCTTGCAAAATTCCTAATTGTTGGGAACCAAAATGGGTTGATTAAAAATTTGGTTTCGATTTCCTAACACTTCTCCATGATTTCTAGAGCTTTGGGATCAATTTTTACCATAGAACTGAAGGGAAAACAAATTTTGGGTCTAGTGGACTGTCTAGCGTCGGATGGAGATGACAATATGATTTTTCTGGTCAAATGCTTAATTAATCCATGTTGTGATAATTTGGGATTAGTCTTAACTTAAAATTGTGAGTTTTGGAAGTTAAATCATGGAAAAAGGGGCTGAGAGGGGCACCTTTGTTAGCTTGGCCGAGAGCTACAATACTTCTGCTGCTATTGTGTTTTTTTCTTTGCTATTGTAATTCATTTTTCTGCTGGTCTGCACAAGAATTTTGATTGGATGTCTTCATTTTATCTTTTTTACTTCTGTACATATCAATCCTTTTGGAACTAAAGCTTTTAGAATTTTTTTTGGGATCTTTTTTTTTTCTTTTCAGATAGGATGGTGCATGACATGATGTAATATTTAACTTCTGAGTATGAATTGATTTTACACAGCCTCTATTTCATTCCAGACCCTGTTGTACAAACTTAACACATGATGAAGAGATATAAACCAAGTGAACCAGACTTAATCTACTGCATAATTTTCTTTTTCCTGCAAACCGAGAACAGAGTGACATTTGCGGAAGTGTTGTTGTGGAACGTTTTGAACTAATTTTGGATGAGATAGAATGACAATTTAGTGTTATAATAATAGAATGACAATTTAATGTTATAATAACACTCTAATATAAGTTAAGTCTTACATGTGGAATAGGACTTTAAAGAAGGGTAGTTGATAGAATCTTAGGAAAGTAACAAATTCTATCTTATGGAATGTATTTGGTATTATAAAAATACAATTTTATTATGTTTTATGAAGTATGTTAAACATCTTGATTGATGAAGTAATAGAAATAAATGATAATTAATAATACTAATATTTTAGCTATATTTGTCAGTTATGTTATTGCCTGTTGATGTGATAGAAAATGATACATAAAGGTGCATACACATTCTCCATCTTTGCAATGGGAAATAGGAGTGCTTCGCCACTTAAACATGATGAGATTTATTTGAGGCTGTATGGTTGAACTAATGTTGGTATTGTAAGAGTTACTTTTATGATTATAGAAAGATTAACATCTTGATATTGATATGATTGATTTGTAGAAACAAAAAAGCATGTGAATGGTATACATCTATGTGTGTATCACATAAACTTGTATGTATGTGGTTTAATTGGAATGATTGTGACATGTGGGTATGAATGATTAAAGGGGATAGTTATGCGAGATTGTATTGTTTGTTGGGTTTCATTTGAAACTAATTTACTGCTAAAAATTTTGTACCAAGGGAGCCAGAAGAGGAAAATATGACAGCTTTTGATGTTACTGGTTTTATGTGTCTTTGAATGACGAAATCCACTCCTAAAATCATGAAACTTTGTGGAAAGGTTCTTTATATTGTAATAAATTGATCTGGAAAGTTTTAAGCTAGATAATGCTGGTTTTCTTGGTCAAATAAGCATGAGAACATCACTTGCCCAGTACAAATGAAAATCTGAACAATTTAGGAATTTGGTTTGGTTTTGGTAGTTAAATGTCTCTTTTTGACCTGAAATTTTTATGAAATTTACCCAAGACATAATGCTAATGATCTCCAAAGTTTCATTGCATTTGTATATGTCTAAGATGGTCTGTTGTACATAAGAACAAAACTAATGGCCGAATTGGGAAATTCTGATATAGGAGTACTAAAGTGATCATTTGAAGAGCCAAATCTTGGATTTTTGGGCTGATATTTTTATCCTAGTATGCCAATACATAAATAAGGACGTATACAAAATTTCATGAATTATGGAGCTCTGAATCGATACCAGAATGTTTGTTAATTCATGGCTAAAATCAACCTTAAAACAGAATTTAGATGCATGCTTAGTTCCTTGAATTTGGGCACTTAATTTTCTATTTTAGGTATGCAAGATGAGTTAAAAAGGGAACTTGTTGACCCTAAGGCTATATGCCATAAGTTTTGATAATGACAAATGTATTTGAATAGTAGCATTGATATATATAAAGATTAATTATCATATATATGCTACAAGTACTTAAGCATGATTATGTTATTTAATATGTATGTTGCATATATTGAATCATGCTATTAAACTAACCATTGGGTTTGCAAGTAAGATATATTTTATAGGTTGGTTCAAAACAAGAAGAGTGAGCATTGTATTGAAGAACAAGGAAAAGCAATATCATGCTTCACTCAAGGAAAACAACATGCAAGGATGAAGCTCCAAGAAATGAAGAATTAGAAGATTTGAAGTCTTGGAAGCTTGGATGCATCAAGATAGCCTATGTGTTTACATTAGGTATATTTTATATAGGCTATTATACTTGTGCAACTCAATGATTTAGATTTGCATATATTGGCTCAATTATTTTGAACAAAAAGATAATGAGATATGAAATTTTACAAAAGTTAGTTTTTGACCTTTGGTCACTCTTTATATCATATCTCATAAACGAAAAATTATTTTTTCAAGTATCTTAATCTCATTTGATAGTAGACTCAAAGATCTTTCCAAAGGTATATTATTTATTAAAAACGGAGTCCAAATGAGAAATATATGACTATTTAAAATATAGTTTGAAAAACTGAAAGTTGATTATTCTGTTCTGACCTATAGTCAGTATTTTGATTATATCTTTTAAAATAAAAATAATTTTTGAGTAAAACTTGGCTCATTTGAAACTAGACTCCAAGAGCTTTCCAACGGTATATTATTTGTTTAAAACGGAGTTCAAATGAGGGAGTTATGAATTTTTAAAGAAAGCTCAAAATCTAGACTGTACTATAAGTGCTGTAACGGCTATATAACGGCTAGTTTTGTAAAATCTTATATATATGACCTTAGATACACGATTTTGAGTAAGAACAAAGTCCTACAATGTGATATTAACTTATTCTATCATCTTTGAGAGAAAGGAAAACATTCTTGAGCCAAATCTTGCATATTCTCTATCATTAGAGTTATTAGAGCTTCATTTGTTTTCATCTACTCTTTAGAGAGAGTTTCTTTGTATTGTTGATTTTGATCAACACATATATTATTCGGAGTTGAGGTTCGCAAGTACCGGTGTTGGAAGAACTTGCTTTGGGTTGAGGAGGAGCCCGGATTCATAAATTCTTCATTGTGGTTTCGCAAATACCCGGATCGAATTTGCGTGGTTGTAGTGGTTTGCAAGTACCCGGATTAAACTTGCAATTATAGTGGAAATACTCAAGTGGTCTCTTGAGGACTGGATGTAGGCTTGGATTAGCAGAACCAGTATAAATCTCTGAGTTTGCTTTCTCTATCCCTTACTCTTTAATTTGTGCATATTGATATCTATTCTTTAATTCCTTGATCTTTATAATTATTTATCTTGACAGCACATTGATTTTCTGTATTATATTTATTATCCTAAGCATTGTACTTTTACAGAAAATCATTTTAACTTCCAATTAATTCTTGTGAAAAATTTATAAAACCCAATTCATCCACCCTCTTGGGTTCCAACCATTACTTTCAATTGGTATCAGAGCTTGGGCTCTTGATTTAAGACTTAACCGTCTAAAAGTAAATATGGTTAGATCTAGTGAGTGGTTTATGTCTGAAAATTGTTCTTTCACAGAACCTCCAATTTTTTATGCTAATCATTTTCAATATTGGAAGTATGAAATGAAAATTTTTTTAATTTCAGTAGACCATAAACTCTGGGAAATTATAGAAAATGGTTTTTATATGCCTGTCAAGGAAGAACAAGGAAAATACATTCCAAAACCCAAGAGTGAATGGAATGATACTGAAAGAAGTTTAGTGCAACTCAATACTAAGGCAAAATTGATTATTTCTTGTGCATTGAGTCAAGATGAATTTTTCAGAATTTCCAATTGTGCAACTGCTAAGGAAATGTGGGAAACTTTAGAAGTTGCATATGAGGAAGATCTTGTTGCAATGGAATTAAAGTCTAGAAATCTCATTAATGAACTTGATATCGCTCAAATAAAAAATTGTGAAACCATTAATGAGATACGACTTGTGCTTAATCAATTGCAAGCTCTTGGTGTTGAACTTACAGGAAAATCTCAAATCACCAAGGAGATAGAAGAAAAAGAAAAAGGAGAAAAAGAGAAACCACAACCAAAAACTGAATCATCAAAGAAAGCTTACCTATCTTCCATTTGGGGAAATAGCAATTCCGATGAGGAGAACACAAATGAAGAAGCCAACACTTGTCTTGTGGCCAGAGATAAAGATGAGGTAAATTCATTTGACTACTCTTTTGAAGAATTACAAGATGCCTTTGATGATTTACATGAAGAATCTCTTATACTTGCAAAGAAACTAAATATTTCAAAACAGAAAAACTCTTCTCTTGAAAATGAGTTGGAAACATTGAAAAACGAATTTTCTATTTCCAAGGAAGAGAATTTTGTTTTTGAAAATCAAAACAGAACTTTGCAAGAAGAGAATTTGATTTTAAAGGCAAATATTTCTACCAACAAAAATTGCTTTTGTACAAGTGTGATTCCTTGAAAAAGGAGAATGAGGATCTTAAAAACACACTTAAAAAACTTTCTCAAGGTAGAGAAATTCAAAACTCTTCTGTTGAGAAACAAAGTAGTAGCTTTAACAAAATTGGTTTTGTTCTTAACAAGTCAAATCAGAAATATTTCGAAAACTACTTTGTTCCTACAAAAATGTCCAAAAGTCCACCTTGCACTTGTTTTTATTGTGGACTGAAAGGACACAAGTCTTACTCCTGTTTTTATAAGAAAAATCTTGTTCATGGAGTAAAAATGAAATGGGTTCAAAAAGGACCTCATGACCCAGGCAAACCCAAAAAAATTTGGGTATCAAAGACAAAGGATTAATTTGCAGATTTGCCTCGAAGCAAGGAGCGGAAATAACTTTTCAATGGCTACATCATTCAAACTCCACTCTCTTGCATCAAAAGGAGGCAATGGATAAGTAAACATATAAGCTAGAATGCATTGTAAGAAATTTGACTGATATGTTTACTGCTCTCTAATGCTTTTGTCTGTTCTCTAATATGCATTACATCTATCCTTGATACTCATGCATGCTATATCTGAAAACAATTGTTAGATGTGCAGCTTATAGATTCGAATTTTGTTTTGAGCTAAAATCTTTCTTCCAAATTTTGCTCAAACTATCCTTTTTACCGCATCATGAAAACTTACTTCTATTACACGCATATTTTTCTTGTCTTCACAACAATAAGATTACTCCTACCCATAGTATTTATCCTTGCTGTAATCTTATTTAAATATTTTCAATGAAATCAAATTTATTGCAAAATTGCATTTCATGGAAGCATATCACTTTTATTAATATGGCATATCTTGAACATAATGTTGCTCCTAGTGCTTGAGATTTATTTGAACATCAAAGTGCTCCACCAAAAGTGTTTTACAGGAGTTAATCCTCAAAATTATCCTCTAAAGCACATTCTTTCCTTTGCTCTCCGAAATCAGTAAGATTTATAGTTTTGAAGTTGATTGGTCGACCAACGCTCCTATCAGTAGTCGACCAACGAAGCCTACATTGAACCAATGCTTGATAGATCTTGCAAATAATCAATCAATTAAGATCATTAAAATTGTAAGAAGACAGGATCGATCAATAGAAGAGCAATGAGCAAAACAAGGATATCAAAATCTTGAAGAGGAACTTCAAAAAGCAACAAAAGTTTGCCAAAATTGATGAGTATCTCTATTCTTTACTTCTTCATTATTTAATTGAATGATACTCCTTGATCTCAATTGTATATTCTGGAAAAATTTTTTTTACTGTCATACTTTCATTGCAATGACATATTGTTTTCTGACATCTTACATACTTGATCACAACATGACATATAAAAATATGTTAAATACTTAAATTATTTTTTTTAATACATCATGGTTTGAGCATTATACATATCATCTCTTTTACATAAGCTGTAACTTATGAACCATTGTTTATGGATTATAGTTTATATCTGATTATATCTTATTAATCCATATTACCTCAATTATGTTACTACATACTCTGATTATAATATGTTTTATCTTGAGTAAGTATGTAACTTGCTTTTGCTTTGAAATGATGATATATATATATCCATGTCAGAAAATTCTTTCTATCTTTAAAATGGATATATATTTTTCAAAATATATATATCCTTCTATTGTACAAAATTTGTGCGGCTGATTTTCTTTATCTTTCTTTATTATTATAATTTTTTTTAAGTGCCGTCATCTGAAAGAAACCACTTGCATTAAAATAAAAAAAAAAACAAACCGAAGGATTACATTGCATTAAAAAAAAGGGAAGGTTTGCTCATGGATGAGCAATCTACAGGCGAGGTGGTCTCGGATTAGGTGGGTTGTATTGAATCATCACCCCTCGGCCATTCCTTGGAGCAAGAGACTGAGCAATGTCACGGAGGGTAGTGTAAATCCCATTCATACAATCAACACTTCTTTGTTGTTGATTGCAGAAGCATTGGGTAGACCAATAGAAGAACCTATCTATTCTTGAAGTCAGTGCCGCATTGTTGCGTTTAGCTAACTTCTCCTGGTCCTCTATCATCTTCTTGAGTTTCTTCACCTCCTGCTCCAGACAAGCAATTTTGTCTTCTGACGTATGGCCTGTACTAATCTCCTCAGCTTCTTCGATCTTCATCTTCTTCTTTTGGTTCTCTTGAGATTCCTCCAAAGGTCTTTTGCCTTTGTCCTTGCCTAGACTCAAGTTTAAGTCGAGCTCTTCCTCCCTTGCCTCTACTGTGAGATCAATGAACTTTCTTGCTGCCATGGTTTGGAAAATTCAAAAATTTTTGTAGGAGTATGAAGAGAGAGGAATGTCAGAAAGTTATAGGCTCAGAGATGAATACTCTTTGTGGTGTGGTAATTGAGAACTCTGGGGCAGTCTTTATAGAGAGAAAATTATGACTAAGAGCCAAAGAAGATATATCTTCGCCGCACCCCTACACGCTCATTCTATGGATTTCTGCAAGTTGGAAGCCAGAAGTCTAGAGTACGCATGCACACCGATAACGCGTCACATTAATGGCAAAACCACGAAAGTCAATTTTCGGTGGATTTGCGGCTGATTTAATTTGTTTTGATTAGAAATTTTAAGGATTAATAAAATGGTGATATTCAGAACCGTATCACTCTGCTTTGTTGTGTTATTCTTGAGAGCATACATGATTACATCATGCTGTGATTATATGTATCTAAGAACATATGTTGTGTATGCTATTCATGCATCATGAGCGAAGGCTATGGCTAAGAATAATATTTCATGATTCCACATACACTCATACAAAATGAGCTGTCAAAATTTTTACATGTACTCATCCTCAAGATACATATATAAATTCATTTTGAATGGGTATATAAATTGCTTCCTTTGTGCTGAAATTTATCTTATCCTTTATGAAGCAAATTTGTTTTGAAAAAGGACTTTAAAAATGCTTCTGTTATGTTAATATGTTTTATCATATGAAGCAACATTCTTTTTGAAAAAGAAAAGATTTTAAAGATCTCTTTTGTTGTAGATAACAAAAGGGATGAAAAATATTGATGTTTCATATATGGATTATGAACTATATGCTTGAATATATCTTATTACACTAATTCATATATATTACTTCCTTAGATGAAACGTTTCTAAATTCCTTCGAAGCAAAATGTTTTAGAAAAATATCGTGAATCTCTTGAATTGCTTCCACAATGCTGAAATTGCTTTGCCATATTGAAGCATTATCTGTTTTGAAAAGAAAAGGATTTGAGTATCTTTATTTTAAATCACTTTTGCTATATGTTGAAATAATTTTATGCATATATGCAGAAATTGTTTTTTCAGAAATCTTGAAAAATATTATTATTCGATTTATGGATTATGATTAATATTCTTGTTTATATCATGCTTTGCTAATCCATATATCATACTTCTGCTGTGTGCTGTAAATATTTCTATCATATGACAGCAAATGATGTTTTTTTTTCAAAGAGTTTAATTTTTCTGCTATTTACTAAAAATGCCTCTTCATAAACAAGCAGAAATCATTTTTAATGAAAATATTGCAGAAATTTCTTCAAAAATCTTACTTAAATTCTGCAATCAAAAACTGAATTTCCTTTATAATGATTTGGACAATCTTTTTCAAAGGAAAAATGTTATGAAATTCAGGGGGAGCTTTGTTTCACTTGAATGTATTTTTTTTGAAAAAGAATATATCTTGAAAAATTGGATATTCATTATTCATTATTCTTTTTCAAATTATGCAAGGTTTAAGGAGGAGCCTAAAACTCTTTCAAGTTTTATCTTTTGGCTCATTTCATTTGACATGAGAAAAATTTTTCTAAAATTTTCTTTTTACATGTCAATGAAATCAATGATAAGTTTTGATGTATCCTTACCCCATACTATATTGACATCTTTTGACATCCTGACTTAAAGAAGGTATGTGCTTTAACTTCTATATATTGTGTTCCTTACACCTTTTTGTTGATGTCAAATAGGGGGAGAAGAAACAATAGAAAAATATGTATACGTGCTTATAACATTGCTTTCATTATCTTGTGATACATATTTTTCTGTGGTGATTTGTCATCATCAAAAAGGGGGAGATTGTTGACCCTAAGGCTATATGCCATAAGTTTTGATGATGACAAATGTATTTGAATAGTAGCATTGATATATATAAAGATTAATTATCATATATATGCTACAAGTACTTAAGCATGATTATGTTATTTAATATGTATGTTGCATATATTGAATCATGCTATTAAACTAACCATTGGGTTTGCAAGTAAGATATATTTTATAGGTTGGTTCAAAACAAGAAGAGTGAGCATTGTATTGAAGAACAAGGAAAAGCAATATCATGCTTCACTCAAGGAAAACAACATGCAAGGATGAAGCTCCAAGAAATGAAGAATTAGAAGATTTGAAGTCTTGGAAGCTTGGATGCATCAAGATAGCCTATGTGTTTACATTAGGTATATTTTATATAGGCTAGTATACTTGTGTAACTCAATGATTTAGATTTGCATACATTGGCTCAATTATTTTGAACAAAAAGATAGTGAGATATGAAATTTTACAAAAGTTAGTTTTTGACCTTTGGTCACTCTTTATATCATATCTCATAAACGAAAAATCATTTTTTCAAGTATCTTAATCTCATTTGATAGTAGACTCAAAGATATTTCCAAAGGTATATTATTTATTGAAAACGGAGTCCAAATGAGAAATATATGACTATTTAAAATATAGTTTGAAAAACTGAAAGTTGATTATTCTGTTCTGACCTATAGTCAGTATTTTGATTATATCTTTTAAAATAAAAATAATTTTTGAGTAAAACTTGGCTCATTTGAAACTAGACTCCAAGAGCTTTCCAACGGTATATTATTTGTTTAAAACGGAGTTCAAATGAGGGAGTTATGAATTTTTAAAGAAAGCTCAAAATCTGGACTGCACTATAAGTGCTGTAACGGCTATATAACGGCTAGTTTTGTAAAATCTTATATATATGACCTTAGATACACGATTTTGAGTAAGAACAAAGTCCTACAATGTGATATTAACTTATTCTATCATCTTTGAGAGAAAGGAAAGCATTCTTGAGCCAAATCTTGCATATTCTCTATCATTAGAGTTATTAGAGCTTCATTTGTTTTCATCTACTCTTTAGAGAGAGTTTCTTTGTATTGTTGATTTTGATCAACACAAATATTATTCTGAGTTGAGGTTCGCAAGTACCGGTGTTGGAAGAACTTGCTTTAGGTTGAGGAGGAGCCCGGATTCATAAATTCTTCATTGTGGTTTCGCAAATACCCGGATCGAATTTGCGTGGTTGTAATGGTTTGCAAGTACCCGGATTAAACTTGCAATTATAGTGGAAATACTCAAGTGGTCTCTTGAGGACTGGATGTAGGCTTGGATTAGCCGAACCAGTATAAATCTCTGAGTTTGCTTTCTCTATCCCTTACTCTTTAATTTGTGCATATTGATATCTATTCTTTAATTCCTTGATCTTTATAATTATTTATCTTGACAGCACATTGATTTTCTGTATTATATTTATTATCCTAAGCATTGTACTTTTACAGAAAATCATTTTAACTTCCAATTAATTCTTGTGAAAAATTTATAAAACCCAATTCATCCCCCCTCTTGGGTTCCAACCATTACTTTCAGAACTTAATGCAATATTTTAGCCCTAAAAAGGATATGTAAAAGATGGTGATATATGGTAGCAAAACCTAAGAATTAAGGGTTACTATTAGCCGGGCAATTTATGTTCTTAGCCTTAAACCATAATGTGAATCCAAGGTTATTGTTTTCAGCTATAATTCCCTAGTTTGTTCACAAGGTTATTGCACTTTATCTATACTATTTCAGTTCACAAATCACCACCACCAATGCTTCATAAAAATTGAATATTAGATGCTACCATAAATTTATTTAAATGTTTAAAATATCTACATTGTTGCTTTAATGAGTTTAGCTGTCCTTGTTGTTTTACCATATTATTACAAGTTTAAATTCATAAAGTGGAAAAAAATCAGTTAGTATATTTTAGCATGTTACTTCTCTTGTGGCTTTATTAGTCATCTACTAGCATGTTTTTTAGTAACCATTTTAATTTGTTAGTTTTTATGCAACATTTAGAGTTATAGACTAGGAAAGTGATTATAAATACTAGAAATTACAGTTTGATAGTGGAGAATATATGAATAAAATTAGTAGCAGGTAAATCTGGAATTTTCTAAAATTTATTTATATATTTTAAAAAAAATTTACACTTAGCGGCGGTTTCAACCGCCGCTATTTTTTAAAAAAAATCTGAAATAATAGTGGCGTTTTTATAACGGCCACTAAATTGATTTAGTGGCGGTTGGAGATAAAACTGCCACTAAATGTATTTAGTGGCGGTTACTTAGAACCGCCACTAAAAAGCTTGTGACGCATGATTCAGTGGTGGTTTGCAAAACCGCCACTAAATATGCTTATGACAATTAAAAACACCACTAAATGTGGATAAAAACTACTACTAAATTCAATTTTTCTTGTAGTGATATGTGTGATAGTTGAGGAGCCAGGGACTTATATGCGCAAGAAGGGGTGGGACGAGTGTGTGTGTCAAATGGGGAATTAGGGATTTCAAATAGCAAATTCATTTGTGGCGTTTAGGAGTTAAACACCACAACTTTGTGGCATTTAAGCACTAAATGCCGCAAAGTTGTGGCTTTTAAGAAAAATGCCACTATTTGACCTTTTTTTTGTGTAGTGTTAGTTGGAAAGATTTAATTAGCTTCCCTTTTAAACATATTTATTCTTAATTGTTTTATTCATTCTAACTATAATTATTATTTTTATGCTTTATTATATATCCTTTAAATATATTCTTCTGAGTTTTTGGGATCCTGTAGCTATTTGGCAATAAGATCTTTATTTGAATTAATTATACATTCTTTAAATTTTCGAAAATCTACATATATATATTTTAAACAAATAAATCCAAACTTGATCGAATTAAAGCTAATAGGTTTAGTTCAGACTTTTAGAAAGTATTTTCCAGATTTATTTGTTGGGATTATTTATCCTTTTTTTTAATATTAATTTATAGTTTAGATAATTCCTTATTTCTCTTATTTATTTATTTGCATTATCCTCTAACTACGTTTACTACTAAATTTATTATTTTAAATTCTACTATTCAGATTTTCCCTTTTTATTTATTTTTGTAATTCACTAATTTTTCCTTTTATTCTTTTTTTCTTGTATTTAATTATTTCTTTATTACAACTATATATTTCAAAAATAATATCTAAAGTTTTACTCGTCATTTTTGTTTTTTTTATTTCACATCTAGATTCCCTATGATTTTCTCTTTCTATTCCTACTCTTTTATAAATATTTTGCAATACCCCAACAAAGTCTCAAATCTTTCATTTTAGTCCCTATACAGCTTAGCATCACATATTACTAGCCTACAGCTCGAAATCACATATCAAGCTCCATCACATCACAATATAACATCATACATACATATTGCACACAAAATTTGCAAATTCAACACTTATGAAATAAAATTCAATAATTAAATAGATAATAAAATGGCGAGTATTACAATTTAGGGAATAATCCTTTAAAAAAGACATGGCAAAATACAGAAAGTGGCTAAGATTGTTACTCTCATATGAGAAATCATCTTCCTTTATCCAAGTTAATTAGCACATGATCAGTAATGCTATCCCTAGAATTGATGCTATCCCCACATATTCACTTAAACCAGAAGTCTCCCCAAACAATGATTAGGAGGAAAGGGATATAGTTATTAGGAGGAAAGGGAAATAACATACTTGGTACTAATCAAACACTTCATAAAACATCTCACTCAAAGTCAAGTAATGTATAAACCATAATACAATTGGAAAAAAAGAAAAAGTTGAATTTGAAAATAAAAGTTGAAAAAAGAAATATTAGAGAAGGGAAGGCAGACAATTAACGTTGTGTGGCATATAATTTTGATATCTAACAAAAGTTTCAAATCCCTAATTTGAAAACATTTGATATCTATTTTTGGTACAGAAATTAACGAAAATTTGGAAGATAAATAGTGCAGAAAATAAAATAACACACAAAAATTTATATGGTTAGATCAATGTGACTTACATTTACGGACAGAAAGAAAATTTGTATTAACTTTTGGCAAAGTATGAGAGTACAATATAATACAGTATGTAAACTCAAAATAAGCATGTACAGAAAAAACACAATTGCACTCTCAACTGGTTCGCTCTGCTCACCCCACACACATTCATTTTTTTCTCCTTTCAAGTTGTACTCCTAAATAAACCGGATCACTACATAATTCAAAGTCACTCAACAATTTTATTCATTCCTAATGTGAAGCCTTTGATATCTAACAACAGTTTTTTTTTTTCTTTATTTTGTTTCTCAAGAATATTGTTCTCCCATGAATAAAATAGAAAATTAATTACATTTGTGCTTACTAAAACACAATTAAAAATAATAGAGCATTTTTTACAATGATGCCTCAAAAAATTGACCAGTCAACTTTAAATATATTTAATAATAAATTTGTTCAAAAAGACTCTTTGTAACTCATGAACATTACAGATTATTCAAACACATAAGAATAAGAAATTATTTACTATTCTAGTACTTGCATAATTATTTCCATTAAAATTTAAATAAAGCTTTTCCAAAATTAATTGAGTGATAACATGAGAAGAAGACAAGCCTGGTTTCAAGTTTGAAAGGAAGTTTGCCATCAAAGCCTGGGAGGCTATCAACTGCTTGAGAGGAGGCAGTAATGGAAGTAGTGAGAATGAGAAGAAGGATTAGAAACAACATTTTTATGATTGGATTGATTGCAACAACACGTAGAAGATGATTGGTGAATGATGAATGACAATGACTTACTTATATATACGTGTAATCTTAACATCTGAGCTTCTTCTTAACAGTCAAACATCCTATTGCCCAACAAACTTTTACCCACTCATTCTCTCTACACCCAACTGCTCTTCCAACCTCATCTTTTTTCTGTTTTTTGGTTATTACGTAGGACGTACCAGCAAATTCATTAAGTTTTAACTGGGTCAGAGATTTGAACTTGGCCCTGATTTACCTCTCATAGAAATTAGAACAGTTTTACCTGTTACTGGTCAAAGTTTTAAATTTGAATAACGAAAAATGACAGTCCTATAATGTTATCAGGTTTACATAAAACTGCAAACTTCTGCATGCAAGTACTAGAATAGGAAGTAGCGCAAAGAACACTCATCTGCATTCCTCAAGATGTTTGGAGGAACAGTAAGTCAGAGCATACACACACACACACCCAGAGCATATTAATGACAACAGTTATACGTCTTCGTCGCTCGCGGCACAGGTTTGAAGTGCTCACGGCAGAGGAGAAAGAAGAAGGGTCTGATAAGCACCATATACCATATTGGGTCCCAGTAATCCTAACAAGTTCTTGCTCGTCCTCAGTTTCAATACTGCAAATTCTCACTGTCGAGGACCTGCCAGGCTTTAATGGCAAAGTTCCATTCAAACTTGAAACTGGGTATGCAATGTGTAGAATAATATTGGAAATTTTATTACTTTAATAAAACTAATTACAACACACTTATTTAAAAGGACAAAAAGGATGCTCAGTTTGCAGTTTTAACTAAATCAGATAACATTACAGCGCTGTCATTTGTCATTTTTCAAATTAAAAACTCTGACCAGTCACGGGTAAAACTGTTCTAATTTCTGTAAGAGGTAAATCAGGGCCAATTTCAAATCTCTTACCGTTATGAATAAATGAAAATTCACAACAAATACTGTAATTAAAGAGAAGTTAGGTGTCGAGAGAATGAGTTTGTGAAAGATTGTTAGGCAGCTGGATGTTTGACTGTCAGAAGAAGGAGCTCAGACGTTAAGATTACTCATTTATATGTGGTCATTATCATTCCTCTTCTACGTGTGTAGTTGCAATCAACCCAATCATAAAGATGTTGTTTCCAATCCTTCTTCTCATTCTCACTACTTCCATTACTGCCTCCTCTCAACCAGTTGATAGCCTCCCAGGCTTTGATGGCAAACTTCCTTTCAAACTTGAAACCGGGTTTGTCTTCTTATCATGTCATCACTCAATTAATTTTGGAAAAGCTTTATTTAAATTTTGATGGAGACAATTATGCAAGTTACGTTCTAGAATAATAAATATTTCTTATATATTCTTATGTGTTTGAATAATCTGTAATGTTCATGAGTTACAAAGAGTCTTTATAAACAAATTTATTATTAAATATATTTAGAGCTAACTTATCAAAAGTTTCACGTTACGAATGAATAAAATTGTTGAGTGATTTTGAATTATGTGGTGACCCAGTTTACAATCTGATCTGATTTATTTGGAAGCACGATTTGAAAGAAAAAAAAATTGGAAGTTTGTGAGATGAGCAAGGCGACTTAATTTAGAGTGTAGTTATGTTTTTGCTATGCATGCTTAATTTTGGTCTATACACTATATTGTATTGTACTCTTATACTTTACAAGAAGTTAAATGTAAATGTAGGTCACACAGACCAAACTATATAAGTTACTGTGTGTTGTTTTATTTTTCACACTATTTATCTTCCCATTTTTCATTAACTTCAGTAACAAAAATAGATATCAAATGTTTTCACATTAGGGACTTGAAACTTTCGTTAGATATCAGAACTATTATATGCAGCACAGCGTTACTGACTTATTGTCTGCCCTCCCTCCTGCGATATTTCTTTCTTCAACTTTTCTTTTCAAATTCAACTTTTTCTTTTTTACCAATTGTATTATGGTTTTTACAATTTTACTTGACTTCGAGTGAGATGCTTTATGAATTGTTGATTAATGAACAAGTATGTTATTTCCATTTCCTCCCAATAACTATATCGATTTAGTTGTAGAGAATGTTAGGGAAATTTTCTTCACTAGGCGTATATTGATCATTGTGTAAAAGTGATTCTAAATAATTGTAATTCAGTTGTTGGGGGGTTTTTCCTCACGCATTAATCAAAAAGTAATAAAAAATTATGTTGTCACTTATGTTATTAATTATTTGAATTAGAGTAAAATATAAGCCTAAATCACCTTGAAATAGATCCCTTATAGTGAACAAGAGTCACTTGGACTCTTGTACACCGTTGATTTTTTTTTTTAAATTGTTTTAAAAAAATAATCTAACTATAGAGAAGAATACATGCAGTCTTCGGATCCTCAAAATAAAAAAATGTTAATAGGGATATTGATTCTGGACACAAGTTAAACTATAATATATTTCATTTTTTCTTTATCTATAAATTTTAATTGTTAAATTCTCTTTGTTGCTAACAATTTTGCCAATTTCCATTGGCAAGCTATGTGGGCATTGGGCCCTCCGAGAGTGTGCAGCTATTCTACTACTTCATTGAATCAGAGAGGAATCCAGATGAAGATCCACTCTTGCTTTGGCTTGATGGTGGCCCTGGTTGTTCTGGTTTCTATGGCCTTGCCTATGAAGTTGGTAATTGCCCTATTCCGCTACCTGTTCTTAAAATAAAAAATTTCAAATTCTAATAATAATACAAATTTCCCATAGTTTTTGTTATTGCATATTTATTTGTTTCTGGTAGTTGTATAATTGTTCATCGAGTAAATATATAAGAAACCATTGGATTTCTATCTTTTGATTCCATCACAGGTCCATTGTCATTTGCTTACGCAAAATATAGTAGTGGTGGAGGGCCATTACCATCGCTGAAGTTGAATCCCTACTCATGGACAAAGGTGTGAGTGAGAGACATTTAAGTGCATTCTTGTAAAACGATGCATTAAGAATCAATTCAAATTAATTTTCCCAGGAACAAAATGCCCTAGTTATAATGAAAGTGATTATAGTGAATGATGCCTCCCTAACACCAAAAGTTTTAGTTATCTAACTTGTTATTCGTAGACGCACCTGTGGGTTCTGGGTTCTCATATGCAACAAACTCGGAAGCATATGCAACAAACTCGGAAGCATATGCAACAAACTCGGAAGCATATGCAGTCAGTGACACAATATCAGCCACACAAACTTGTAAATTTTTGAGGAAGGTACGTAAGGCAAAAATAGGCTTATTTGATGAAATGTTTATACGATCTTCCATTCAAAAATTAACAGAATTCTAACTACAAATTAGTCGAAATTAAAGTTGAAACTCCTATATGACATAAAATATTGTCACTAATTATCCTATTTATATACAGTGGTTATTGTCTCATCCCCGGTTCCTAAAAAATCCTCTATACGTTGGTGGTACTTCTTATGCGGGCCAGGTTATCCCTATAATTGTCAAGAGCATATCTGATGGTAATGTTTGACAATGACAAATACTAGCACTGCTTTGTATAACTGTCTTCATTGATACAAAGAAACTACTTAACAAATGTAACAAGATACCAAATGCATAGGATATTTAAATGTTTCATATGCATTCTCTTCAGAAAGTCAAGCTTAAGAGCATGGCATGATTCATGAATATCTGGAGAGAATGTCTAGAATTTAGAGCTACACAATTTCCTTGTCCTCTAATTTATTTTCTGTGTTGTTTCGTTTTTTCCTTTTTCCTCTTTTTGCAGCTAATGACGCTGGACTTAAGCCACATTTGAATCTCAAGGTGCATCATTCATATTACTTCAATCTAGACTTTCTCATTTTGACCAAGTCATGAAATCTGTCATCTTTTTCTTTCAATATAAGTTTGGGAGCATTGATATTCTGTCCAAATGAACGCAGGGTTATTCACTTGGAAACGGATTTGCAGATTTAACTATTGATTACAATTGG
Organism: Biancaea sappan; assembly: GCA_037074585.1. Lineage (NCBI taxonomy): Eukaryota > Viridiplantae > Streptophyta > Magnoliopsida > Fabales > Fabaceae > Biancaea > Biancaea sappan. The sequence continues at coordinate 9,742,138 of CM073493.1, read as the reverse complement.
AGAATTGCCTTTGCTCACAGGATAGGGCTTATATCAGATAAACTTTATGAGGTAGGTTGACACCTAATCGCCCAATAGATTTATTTGAGCTTCAAATCTAATTATAGTCGTCATTTTCTGATCTATTGCATTCTTTCATGCTGTTCAAGTCAACCAAAAAGCATTGCCATGGAGAATACATAAATGTAGATCCCAGCAAAGCTGCATGTTTTGAGAATCTTGAACTATTGTCAAAGGTCATCGGAGCATATATATTATTATCAATTCATATGTCATTGTTAAGAGCTTATTGTGTAATGAAGTTTTCGAATTTTGCAGTGCACTGAAATGATATATCCTTTTAGTATATTAGAGCCTAACTGTGATACTGGTGCCCCAAAACCAAAGGGTTGGCTCCAGCTAAATTTATCCAAAATGGATCTTGGTATTCCCCAAGAGCTTTCCGTGGAGCTACTTTCTACCCCTCAGAAGCATTCTGGACGATGGTGTCGGGTGAATTCCCTATTTTTAACATGTTCTCTTTACTAAGATCAATCATGGTGATATCTGTATTTTTATCCAAAATTTGAGCTTATTCTTGTCTGTATTTTGGAAAGCCATCACAAAATTTTAAAATTCGTAGAAAATATTACCAAGATGACGTGAATGAGATATATTCATTCTCTTTTTTATCAGTTGGGCCAAAATGAAAGTAGCCCTACTGATTCATTTGAGAATCTCAGATTTGTTCTTATGCTTATGATAGGTGCAAGAAATCAATTAAGACTTAGCAAAATAGTTGTCACGCAATGGAATTCACTAATGCAGTTTCTACTTTCTTTGTAGGAATATAACTATATCTTCTCGTACATATGGGCTAATGATGAAACTGTGCAGACTTCCCTCCACGTTCGGAAGGTATGGTGAATCTAATTACTGTAATTGATATTTCATAGTAATAAATTGAACTTATAATCAATTTTTGCAAACAAGTACTTAATCTTTCTGAATGTTTGACAAATCAGGGAACCAAGAAGGAGTGGTCTACATGCAATAAGACCGTATCTTCAATTTACGATTACAATGTCCAATCCACTGTACCATACCACAGATATCTAACGAAGAAAAATTATACAGTTCTGATTTACAGGTACATTCAGCTTGTGTTTTCAATAGTGATTCTGGTTCAAAATTCTAGTGAAATTGTTTTGTAACTTCTACTTTTTATTTTTTGGGTCTCCCTCTAATAGTCTGTTTGATTCCATTATGTACTCATAAAACTAGCATTGATTTATCCCTTGGTGTTTTTTAATGAAGTTCGTTAATTGTTTATTTTGAGGTTATAAAAGACTGCGATTGAGTCTTGCTCTTTCCGGTTTTAATGACTATGAAGTTAGAATAAAAGTAGTTCATGTGTATTAGTAGCATTTCTTTTAACTGTGAATCTCAAATCGTTTTTGTTTCCTCTTAGATTCTCCTTTTTTTTTTTACGTGTTTCAGTGGAGACCATGACATGGCTGTACCATATCTGGGTACACGTAGTTGGGTAGAATCATTAAACTTGAATGTAAGCAGCAAATGGAAACCATGGTACGTAGAAGGACAAGTTGCAGGGTAAGTTAAATAATCATGAATCACCACTTAAACATGAAGATGTGGGTCTCACCAAAATATACAAGTGCCGTACACAGAGTTATATCTATTCTTAATTGGATTGATTTATTTGCCTTTCGTGATAAAATTTTCAGTTCTCTCATTATTTCCTATATTGAAATCACATGGTTTGTGCTTCCTTCATGCTTTTAAGAATTGTTAAAGTCATTAATAGTTTGTATGTGGGATCAGTCTAAAGTCTAAACACAGAAATGACATTTTCCTCTCTATATTTTGGTTTGTTGTATAGATATTGGGTTCATTATACACACGACAACAATTACAGCCTAATATATGCGACAGTGAAGGCAAGAAGAAGGAACATTATTCCCTCTTATTTTTTATTAAGAAAAAAATAATGAAGTTTTTCAAAGCTTCATTACTGATTATATGCGTTCGTATTATGCAGGGAGCAGGTCATACAGCAGCAGAGTTCAAACCTAAGCAATGCTTTGCTATGACTTCTAGGTGGTTTTCTCGTTCTCCTCTCTAGTCAATTAATTGTAATCTACAGGAACGAGATCTTATGTAACTTGCCAAATAAATAATTGGGTGGCAATTTGATAAGTTTGTTTTGTTTTGCTTTTATGCCTCATTTCTTTATGTACTATTGCAAATACTAAAACAATATTTATCGTTGCAAAAAAGTTTTAATTTGGCAATAATTTTTGTATGCCGAAAATCTTATGATTGTGATAATTTTAACTATGGTTACCCCAGGTTAGTTCAAATATCGCAACGACAAAAATTGCTGCTAAACAAAAAATAGTTCACCTAAATTAAATATATTCAATAAAACAATCATAAAATATCAAAGCTTGCACTGTTGGCAAACTTATGCCTATTTTTGAAAGTACTACCCTATTTAATTATACGTAAAAATTACGTGTTAATTACAAAAACACAACAAAAATACTAATATCCTCTCTTTGAACTGTCCTAGTCCTAACACATTTAGCAACGGAACAATGACGGATCAGCTAGAGATAAGATTCTCGACTGACAATGCCCACTGACTAATTAAAAATATTGAGATACAATCTGTCTGTGATTTGCGAGCCATCTCTTTTAGTGGTTGGGATAATGATAGAGTTAAAAATCTCTATCTAGAGTAGGTGCTAATCAAATTCTAACATCATTTAAAAACTAGATATCATTGATAAATTGATATGAATACATGTATATATACAGACTCTTGAATGACTTTGTTACTCAATTACGAGCAACAAACTGAATTATTGACAAAACATAATGCAAAATATAATTGTACATGTGAGGGGGTCAACTAAAACTGCCATTAAGCAATTAACTCTGCCCCTAACCAAATTGTCTTTCAAGTGATATGGGTTAGGGTACTCTGTATTTAAAAGTGAGGGTTCGAGATTCCTTGTACTAATAAACTCATAAATCTTTTACGTGGTATGGGCAGGTGTATATAGAATTAGGAGTCAAGATTTGACCTTCTGTGTAATAATAAAAAACAATGATGGAATTTTCTGAGCACATCTGGTACGCAAAAAAAAAATTTGATGGAAAGGAAAACGAAAAATAAAATAAAAATTATTTGGTATGGAATAAAGAGAAATATAGGAAAGCAAGGGAAATCAGAGGTAATTTTACTACATTATTCCTGAGATAAAAACCTCCTTCGCATCTCTAATTCACACTAGAAAATACCAGACCCTGCCTCATTTCTGATTCAAGCCGCATCTCTCACTTCCTCATCTCTCTCTCTCTCTCTCTCTCTGCCATTGCCGTAATAAGTGTATCTGAGGACAAGTGAGAAATTGAGAAACTGCCTCCAATTTTTCTGCCCGTCTTTCTGCTAGTCGTTGCCTACCCTTTCTAATTTTTTGCACATTTCTCTTAGTCTCTTTCTACGGGTGTCATGTAGCCAAACAAATAAAAAATAATACAAAAATGAGTGCATTGTCGCATAAATTACTTTAAATGTTGAAATTTTTATAGGGAGAAGTAAGTTAAGTAACTTAAGTAAATCAGTCTCATGTTTAAAAAGTATAAAATTATTCATAAAGAAAAAAAAAAAAAAGAGCATGCACGCATGATCTGTTTTTCTGCTTGTCTAACTTTTGGACACTTTTAACAGTTAAGACATAAAAGAAATGAAAAATAATAGCAGAACAAAACAAAACAAACTTGTCTAACTGCCACCCACTAATTTATGTAGCAAATTACATAAGATCACGTTCATGTAGATTACAATTAATTGACTAGAGTGGAGAACTAGAAAGCCACCTAGAAAACATAGCAAGGCATTCCTTAGGTCTGAACTCTGGTGCTGTATGACCTGCTCCCTGCATAGTATGAACACGTATAATCAGTAATGAAACTTTCAAATATTTCATTAATTTTTACTTAATAACAAATAAAAGAGGGAATAATGTTCTTCTTGCCTTTACTGTCGCATATATAAGGCTGTAATTGTCGTTGTGTGTATACTGAACCGAATACCTGTACATCAAAAAAAAAAATGGAGACGAAAATGTCAATTATGTGTTTAGACTTTACGCTAATCCGACATACAAACTAATAATGCTTTTAACAATGCTTAAAAGTATGAAGAAAGCACAAATAGTAGTGTCAAAATGACTTCCAAATCACTTGTAAATAGACATGTTTGGATTCAAAAAGTTAAGTCTATCTAAAAACACCGAAAGCTTGAGGGGTTAATGAGCTGGCTCATTTATTTTTTATGTTTTTATTCTTTTACAAAAATTGTATTATTTATTGTAAATAACCTAACTTTATCATATTTTTATAAGTAAAAATACATTTTATATCTCTAACGTTTACACTAAATTTTACTTATGTTTCTAACTTTTTCTTAAGTTTTACTTATGTTTCTAACTTTTTCTTTCATCAAATATATTCTACATTTTTTTTCAATTATGCTTTTTTAACTGATGTACTTAAAGATACTAAAAATTGATTGAGTAGTTCACATGACACATGACGCTCCACGTAATTTGTCACTTGGACCATAATATGAAATTTCAAAAATACCCTTAATAATAGTTAAAGAAAAAAAAAGACATTCTCCTTTGCTCACTCTGCTCTCTTTATCTCCTTGTCGATGCTCTCTCTCTTCATTGCTCACTGTCGCTCTCTCTCTATCGTTCACCTCCATTCTTGCTTCTTCTCTCCCTTTGTTCTGTCTTCTACTATGTTGGACGAAGGTGCTCTGTTCGAGAGCAGTGTTGACGAAAGTGAAGAGAGAGAGAATCACAAAGGAGAGAGAGAGAGGAAAAAAATAGAGCAAAAGACAAACAAAGGGAGAGAAGCCAAGAGCAGACGACAAGAGAGAGAGCACCTTCTTCCAACAAAGTTTACAGTTATGAAGTATGAAGTTCGAGTACAGGTTCGCTCCATCCAGAGATTTCTAAAATCCCTTAGTGTCACTCAATAATCTATTCCTAAATTGTTCCCATCCTCATATTTCTTCTTGGCTTGCCTTCTCTTGTCTCTTTTATCGTATGTGTATATATTTTAATATCTCTTTGTTTTTACAGAAAAGCCTCTCCAACACAAAGACGAAGATGAAACCTTCGGTGTCATGCTTTGGATATTTTAGCTAAATTGGACCTTCCTGTTAAACCCGGATCATCCACCTCCTTATATATCCAAAGCCTACTCTTACACACTTCCACAACTTCTCTGCTGAGTCTCAGAACAAAGGAATTGCCTCTACACACTCTTACCAACACCAACAATGGGTCAGAAAAAAGTCCTACTACTCTGTGACTATTACATGGAAGACTACGAAGTATGTTTCCTTCCTTTTCTGATGACGCTTTGTTTCTTCTATTGGCATTTGACTCATTTCATTCACCCCTTTTTGGTCTTAGACGAAGGCGCTTTCTCTCGTTTTAATCCATGTCTCTTATCTTCTGCTCTTGGCTTCTTCTCTCCCTCAATTCTGTCTTTTGCTCTATTTTTTTCCTCTCTTTCTCGTCAATGATTCTCTCTCTATTCACCTTCATCCACACTACTCTCGGCCAGAGCACCATTGTCCAACAAAGCAGAAGGCAGAACAAAGGGAGAGAAGAAGTGAGAACAGAGGTGAACGCGAGAGAGAGAGAGAGAGAGAGAGAGAGAGAGAGAGAGAGAGAGAGAGAGAGAGAGAGAGAGAGAGAGAGAGAGAGAGAGAGAATGTTTTTTTTTAAAAATTATTATTAAGGGTATTTTAGAGAGAGAGAGAGAGAGAGAATGTTTTTTTTAAAAATTATTATTAAGGGTATTTTTGAATTTTCATGTTATGAGTTTACGTGGCAAATGACATAGAGACTACTCAATTAGCATTTTTCGTTAATATTTTTAATAGCATTAATGAAAAGGACATATTTAAAAAAAATAACAAAACATGTAATACATATTTCACCAAAAAGGAAAAGTTAGGGATATAAGTGAAATTTGGTGTAAATGCTAAGGACATGAAGTGTACTTTTGCCCTTTTTTATATTTTATAACATTATATTCAATAAGTATAATAAATTTAGATTTGAAAGCTTTGTAATTTTTTAAAAATAAATATAGAATATTCAAATTTAAATATAATATAGTTAATTTAAAAAGAAAATATAAAAAATTAAAGTTATTGATTATTTAAAAATAATAAAGAAATAATGCTTTACATATATATAATAATTTTAATAAAAAATTATTAATTTTTTTATTAAAATTTTTTAATATTATATTATTTAAATATAAAAATTAACAAAAGAGTGGCTTGTAAGTTGACTTGTTTAGAACCACAGTCTATGACAAACGGGTTTGGACAGTGAAAAGAAGCCCATTTAATAAACAAGCCATGCTGGGCCAAGCTTGTTTATAAGTAATCTTTGACTGGTTGAGCTAACTCATATGATAGTGCTAAGTACAAATCATATGATTTCAATATAGAAAATAATGAAAGAACTGAAAATTTTATCATGAAAGACATATAAATTAAACCAATTATGAATAGATATAACGGCGTGTAAGGCACATATTTTAGTGAGACCCACATATGCATAGTGTTGATTCATGATTATTTAGGCTTGCACATCTATTTACTAATTCTACCCAAACTTTCTCATGAAACTATGAAAGTTTAAGTTGATGAGGAGATTAACTTACCCTGCAACTTGTCCTTCTACGTACCATGGTTTCCATTTGCTGCTTACATTCAAGTTTAATGATTCTACCCAACTACGTGTACCCAGATATGGTACAGTCATGTCATGGTCTCCATTGAAACACGCACAAAAAAGCAGAATATAAGGAAAGAAAAAACAAAAAAGGATTTGAGATTCACAATTAAAAGAAATGCTACTACTATGTGATGAGGATCACAGTAGTGTATTATCTAAGAATCAAGACGAGCTAGTTTTGGAAGGTTTAATCACTAGAAGCTGAACTAAGAAACTTCAAGAGGCATTGAACAGGCTAATTCAAAAGGAGTTGAGTTGTGAGTTGGTGCAAGAAACTGTTGGAGATATAATCACATATATTTGGGTTATAAAAAACGAAATTAGCAACTAAAGGATTTTATGAATTGTATTGTGATAGTTGAGTTTTGAGCTATAGTTTTCTAGTGTATGTTTATTTGGACTCAAAAACACTTTTGTTTCTATGTGAGCCTTATTAGTATTTTGAAGATGTTGTTAGCTAGGCCCAATTAGATTAGATTGGTTTCAAACAAAAGAGACTTGACCACTTGTAATAGAGATAGATTTGGATGACAATTGAAAGAAATTAGAGAAGGTTTTCTTTTTTTATTGGTGAGTTTTTGAGGTTCTTCAACTTAGGTTGTGATGCCCAACTTTATGTATTGAATTCTTGCTTAGCTAGGTATCGGGTTTACGCAATTTAGATACATGAACCACTATATTTGTTGTTGGGTCTCCAATCTTCCATTGGAGGTTCACATCACTACACATAAACTACTATATTTTATTCTAACTTCAAAATCATTGAAAGCGGAGAGATCAAGATACAGTTATTTATATTTTTCTCTACTTATTAGCACATTATGAATCCTTTAGAGAAAACTGTACACACGACATAAATTAATTGAAGAACCTCAAAATAAACATTTAAAGAACTTCATTAAATAAGACCAGCATAGGGACAATTCAATGCTAGTTTTATGAGTAAGTAATGAAATCAAACAGATTATTAGAGGGACACCCCAAAAAAATTACAACAACAACAACAACAAAGCCTTATCCCACTAAGTGGGGTCGGCTACATGGATCGCACGACGCCATTGAGCTCTATCAATGACCAACTCTTTAGATATCTCATTTACTAAAAGGTCCCGTTCAATAATTTCTCTAAGTGTCTTTTTTGGTCTTCCTCGACCTTTTTTCATAGGGCTCCAAACCATCTATTCAACTCTCCTAACTGGCGCTTCCAACGATCTTCTTTGCACATGCCCAAACCATCTTAAACGGTTATCAACCATTTTTTCCTCAATAGGTGCCACCCCAACTCTACCTCGTAAATGATCATTATGGATCCTATCTTTTCTTGTATGACCACACATCCAACGCAACATCCTCATCTCTGCCACTCCAATTTTATGTTCTTGTTGTCCTTTCATTGCCCAACATTCACTCCCATATAAAATCGCTGGTCTTATAGCAGTACGATAAAACTTTCCTTTGAGTTTATCAGGTACTTTCCTATCACAAATAACCCCTGATGCCATTCTCCACTTCAACCACCCAGCTTGTATCCTATGTTCCACATCTCTAATAACTTCGCCGTCATCTTGTATAATTGATCCCAAATACCTAAACTTTGACACTTAGTGATACGACCTGATCACCAAGCTTAACCTCCAGCTCGTTCCTAGTTTGTCGCTTGTTAAACTTACAATGCATATATTCGGTCTTACTCCTGCTCAGACGAAAACCCTTCGATTCCAAAGTAGCTCTCCATAACTCAAGTTTAGAATTAATCTCTTCCCTTGTCTCTGCTATGAGAACAACGTCATCTGCAAAAAGCATGCACTTAGGGATTTCTTTTTGGATGTGTTTCGTCAGAACATCTAAAACCAAGTCAAACAAATAAGGGCTTAAGGATGATCCCTGATGTAGGCCAATTTTAATAGGAAAGTCTCTAGTTTCCCCTCCAGACGTTCTCACACTAGTCGTAGCCCCCTCGTACATATCCTTTATGGCTCTAATATACGCAACCCGTACACCTTTCTGTTCCAAGGCTTTCCACAGCACCTCTCTTGGTACTCGATCATAGGCTTTTTCCAAGTCAATAAATGCTATATGAAGGTCTCTTTGTTCACTCCGATACCTTTCCATCAACCCCCTTAGAAGATATATAGCTTCCATTGTAGACCGTCCTGGCAAGAATCCAAATTGATTTTCAGAAATACTCGTCTCGATTCTTAACCTACGTTCAATCACTCTTTCCCATAATTTTAGAGTGTGACTCATAAGCTTTATCCCACGATAGTTTGCGCAGTTCTGAATGTCTCCTTTATTTTTGTAAATAGGTACTAAAGTGCTTCTTCTCCATTCTTCAGGCATTTTCTTAGTCCTTAAAATCTCATTAAAGAGCTTAGTTAGCCAGATAGTACCCTCCTCTCCTAAACACTTCCAAACTTCAATAGGAATACCATCGGGACCAATAGCTTTACCATTATCCATTTTTCTAAGAGCTTCCTTGACCTCATCCACCTTGATCCTGCGATAATATGCCAAATTTTGTTCTCTCTCCAAGGTTGTTAAATCTTCCATATCACGAGTCGACTCCGTTCCGTCATTAAAGAGCTTATGAAAATAACCCTGCCATATATTTTTAATATCTCTGTCTGTAACCAGAACTTTTCCTTCTTCATCCTTAACACATCTTACTTGATCCAAATCTCTAGATTTCCTCTCTCTAGCCTTCGCAATCTTGTAAATCTTTTTTTCCCCTTTTTTCGTTCCTAAATTCTTGTAAAACTCTTCAAATGCTTTAGATCGTGCTTCACTTACTGCTTTTTTTGTCTCTTTATTAGCCTTCTGATACCTTTCCCAATTTTTCGAGTTATTGCACAGATGGATAGCTTTAAAGCATTCTCTTTTAAATTTGATCTTTTCTTGAACAGCCTCATTCCACCACCACGATTCCTTATCTCTTTGTCCAAAGCCTTTTGATTCTCCTAAAAATGCTTTAGCTACTTTTCTAACCTTCTTGGCTATCTCTTCCCACATGGTGTTAGCATCTTCTCGTAACTCCCAAGATCCTTCCTCCAACAATCTTCTCTTGAAAGTCAGTTGATTTTCCCCCTTTAGCTGCCACCACTTGATCCTAGGGTTCATCGCCTGACGATGCTTTTGTTTCTGACCCTTAATAACCACGTCAAGGACCAAAACCCTATGTTGAGTTGCCACGGGTTCTCTAGGAATAACTTTACAATTTTGACAGATTTTTCTATCTGGATTCCTTACCAGAAAGAAGTCAATCTGTGACCTTGAAGCTCCACTCTTGTATGTGATTAAATGCTCCTCTCGCTTCTTGAAGCAGGTATTGACAACCCTGAAGTTATAAGCCATTGAGAAATCCAATATAGACTGTCCTTCCTCGTTAAGCTCCCCAAAACCAAAGCCACCATGGACCCTCTCATACTGTCCTGCTTCTTTCCCAACATGACCATTAAGGTCCCCCCCGATGAAAATCTTCTCTTCTAAAGGTATGCTTCTAACCAATCCCTCCAAATCTTCCCAAAACTTTTCTTTAAGATATGCATCTGTCCCTACCTGTGGTGTATAGGCACTTATGATGTGGATAGTATCTCTTCCAATAATCATCCTTAAGCATAGAATCCTATCCCCAATCCTTTTTACCTCCACCACACTCGGTGTCCATTCCTTATCCACCATAATACCTACACCATTCTTTGTCCTTACTTTTCCAGTGTACCAGAACTTGAAGCCTGAACAGTCGAATTTCTTAACCTTTTCTCCAACCCATTTAGTCTCTTGAAGGCACAAGATGTTAATTTTCCTCCTCTTCATAGTGTCCACAACCTCCATGGATTTTCCTGTCATGGTTCCAATATTCCAGGTAACAATCCTGATTTTGTTCTCCTCAACTAGCTTCTTTACCCTCAACCTTCCAGGAACATGCTCTTGTGACACTACAATCGATCGACGATGCAGTGGCTCTAGCTCATTTGACACTGTACTCGAGCCATACAGCGCGTTGCTTCCGGGCTTGGGACCGGCTATAAAACATAGGCGGAGTTACACCCCAAAAAAATTAAAAAATAAAAATTACAGAAACAATTTCACTAGAATGTTGATCTAGAATCTCTATCAAAAACGCAAGCCGAATGTAGCGTGTTAATAAAATGGTACCTGTAAGTCAGAACTGTATAGCCTTTCTTCGTTAGATTTCTGTGGTATGGAAAAGTAGATTGGACATTGTAATCATAATTTGCAAATAAGGTCCCATTGCATCTGGCCCAATCCTTGAAGGTTCCCTGATTTGTCAAACTTTCATAAAGATTAAGTACTCATTTGCAAAACTGATTATAAGTTAAATTTATTACTATGAAATATCAATTAATGTAATCAGATTTACCACACCTTCCGAACGTGGAGGGAAGTCTGCACAGTTTCATCATTAGCCCATATGTAAGAGAAGACATAGTTATAATTCTACAAAGAAAGTAGAAACTGCATTAGTGAATTCCATTGCGTGACAACTATTTTGCTAAGTCTTAATTGATTTCTTGCACCTATCATAGGCATAAGAACAAATCTGAGATTCTCAAATGAATCAGTATTGGCTACTTTCATTTTAGCCCTCTATGTTTCGGTAAGATTTAACAATCCGAAAGAGCGTGTTAGTATGCATTGGAAAGCGTGTTAAAAAAAATAAGGAATTTACCCGACATCATCATCCAGAATGCCTTTGGGGGGTAGAAAGTAGCTCCAAGGAAAGCTCTTGGAGGATACCAAGATCCAATTTGGATGAATTTTGCTGGAGCCAACCTTTTGGTTTTGGGGCAAGAGTTGCACAGTTAGGCTCTAATATATTCATAGTTTATATCATTTCAGTTCACTACAGAATTTGAAAACTTCATTAAGACCAAACTTGGTGTCGACAATAAGCTTGTAACAATGACATAATGAACTGATAATAACAGATATGCACTGATTACGTACCTCTGGCAATGCTTTTTGTTTGACTTCAACAGCATGAAACAATGCAATGTATCAGAAAATGCCAACTACAATTAGATTTGCAACTGAAAATAAATCTAGTTGGTGATTATGTGTCAACCTACCTCATAAAGTTTATCTGATATAAGCCCTATTCTGTGAGCAAAGACAATTCTCCAATTTTCATCAATAGTTAAATCTGTAAGTGGGTTTCCAAGTGAATAGCCCTGCGTTCATTTGGACAGGATATCAATGCTCCTTGTGAACACACAATTTTTTCCTTAAAATAAAATGAAATAAAATACAAATAGAAATAAAGGCATATTTATATAAGAATAATAATTTAATTAATTATTTAATTAAAAAAAAGATATAAGAAGTGAATCAGGAGAGCACACTAGAGCATGGCATGAATTGCGGGACTACTTTCTGAGATCTACACGAAACTTGTGGATGCATATGCCAAAGTGGGCAAGCTCACGATTGCTGTAAATTTAGAGTAACTCATTACATCTACTACAGCATAAATAGAGCATTGCAAAGTGGAGAGGGGGGACTGAGCAGTAGAAGGCACGCACAAAACACTGAGAGGGTAGAGATCGAAATGCGTGGGGAGAGAAACAAACTCAAGCACGAAATAGATGTTGGGAAAAAACACCTTTCCCCCTTGAAAAATACCTTGGCACAAATAAAACAGAGAAATAATAGGAAACAATACTCACAATCACAATACAAGAAAATAACGTGAAAACTCCAAAATCGGAGAAAAAATCACGACTGTTGTCAAAGACAACCAGAGAAAACAATATGTGTAAATTTTTACAACACACAGAAACTTCTCTTAAATACCCGGTACCCAATACTAGATACCAACTGATACCCAAATACACCCACACACTCTCAAGCATGTATTTAACTTACATCTCTCATCACTCTAGAACAAGAGTATAAAGAAAGAAAGAATTAAATACAAGCTAATGTGTCTTGTATTGGTACAAATATTACAAAGAGACAAGGCTTCTATATATAACCTTCATTCTCCTTCTCATTTAGTGTCTTGGGCGATGTGGGACTTCCTTCTTCACATTGCAAATTTTCTTCTGTGGGTCCCACCACTTTCAATCAATATTTTCAACAAATTTCCACCTTGATTGAAAGTAACCACATCTACTGATTCATTGTCTATACCGACAATCATAGTTCCATGAACTACCATACTCCACCATAAAAGAGTATATCCACCTAGAATTAACCAATTCTAGGAATTTCACCTCGGCACATGTCAAAAAATTCCTGTTGAAAAAATTTATGGTGCAACTTCCAATGTTGGCTCTCCTTGGAAGTTCTTCAGCCATCGATATCATCCCACTACACATCTTGCATCAATGCCAACCAATGCCCATGTGCAATTGAGGACCCGCTAGTAGCAACTCATCCTCTTCCATGGCAACGCGGACATGCCATGAGGATACAAACTTCTCACTTTTCAGAGAAATTTCTCTCCCGCAATGAGAGAGACAGAGTTTGTATCTTCCTCGGAGCCTTTTGCCGAACCTGCTCCACCTGGACAATTTCTCTTTACATGTCCAGACTGTCCACATTTCCAGCAAGTCACGTTCTTACCCATATTCTTCTTCCCTTTACTCCCACTTCTAGCTACCGCCATTGAGTCTGACGAAGGTATAGAGTGACCCTCACATTTTAACCTTCTTTCCTCAGAAATAATTTTACTGGCAACTTCTTCGAAGTTTAGAGTCTCCTTCCCATACATCAAAATGTGTTTCATGTTCTCATAGGAAGACGGAAGAGACCATATGATCCTTAACGCTTTATCTTCATCATCAACTTTGACTCCGATAGCCTCTAGTTCAGATACGATACCATTGAGAGCACTGAGATGATCTGATATTTTTGTACTTTCTTCCATACGAAGCGTATGAAATTGCTCCTTCAGCAACAATCGATTTGAGATGCCCTTCGCTTGATACAATCCTTCAAGCTTCTCCCAGAGTTCTTTGGCTGTTGATATTCCTTGCACATTTGCAAGAACATTCTTGGCCAGGCACAGACGAATTGCACTTGTTGCTCTCAAATCTAGTTCCTCCCAATCTTCATCGCTCATACTAGATCCGCTCTTTTCAGAATCCTTACTGGAAACCTTCCCCTTCAACGCCTTGTATAAACCAGATTGTATCAGCACGTCCTTGATTTGTACTTGCCACAAGCCAAAATTGATCCTCCCATCAAATTTCTCTATGTCAAATTTCATCGCACTGGAAAATTTTGACATTGTAACTGTATACTAGAATAGTGAATACAACTGTAAACAGTACACCAGGTAAGTTCCTAGGAAAGAGAGGTTGGTCACAATGGACACCCTTAAGTACCTAGTCTTTCCTTAGCCAGAACTTTCCTAGACATGCACTTTCACAATACCACACTTCGTTCCAGTAACCCAGCAACCAAGAACAATCTTCAAGCAACCGGGAACAATTCTTTTCTGATTGTGGAAGATCAGACAAAGCTGCAACTACAAGAGCATATTAAGAATTTAACATCCCACCGAACCATAGGCTCTGATACCACTTGTTGGGAAAAAACACCTTTCCCCCTTGAAAAATACCTTGGCACAAATAAAACAGAGAAATAACAGGAAACAATACTCACAATCACAACACAAGAAAATAACGTGAAAACTCCAAAATCGGAGAAAAAATCACGACTGTTGTCAAAGACAACCAGAGAAAACAATATGTGTAAATTTTTACAACACACAGAAACTTCTCTTAAACACCCGGTACCCAATACTAGATACCAATTGATACCCAAATACACCCACACACTCTCAAGCATGTATTTAACTTACATCTCTCATCACTCTAGAACAAGAGTATAAAGAAAGAAAGAATTAAATACAAGCTAATGTGTCTTGTATTGGTACAAATATTACAAAGAGACAAGGCTTCTATATATAACCTTCATTCTCCTTCTCATTTAGTGTCTTGGGCGATGTGGGACTTCCTTCTTCACATTACAAATTTTCTTCTGTGGGTCCCACCACTTTCAATCAATATTTTCAACAATAGTGTGGCAAACATCAGGGGTATGAGAACGAAGCACGACGAGGCGTGAGCACGGAGTTGGATAGAAAAGAACAGTGTATGGTGAGAGGCAGAGGCAAGAAACTCATCTTCATGATAAAATACCTCCTCTGTTCCTAACTTGAAAAAACAGAAACAACACCACATTGAAGAACAGCAAGGCAACATGAAGGATCACATCGGGAGGCAAAGATAAGTGTTGAGTATCTTTGATTGTGTATGATTTAAACAAAGTTTGAGAGGTAGAGACTGAATGGGAGAGATGATGGATAGAGGCAAAAGATGTGAAGAACCATGAAACTTGAGATATTTTTTCAAAACTTGGTTTTAATTCCTTTCCTCTGTTATGGGTTATATTGGATAATTATGTCCTAAAAACACCCAAGAATAAGTTCTGGGTAGGTCTGGGAATCAAAAAGAGTAAAAAAAAAAATGTAGCTTGCATGAGAGGGACTAAACTGAAAATGAATGGAAAGTTTACAGAGACTGTTTTAATTTTTTTAAAATATATATTTTCGACCTATGAGCATAGAGGAATCTAAATATGGTCTTAGATCATGGGAAAGATAAAAGGAAAATTATCACTCAAGGACCTCGATGAAACAATAGAAAGGTAAGTATGCATCCTTCTTTTGTTGTTATATTTCTTTCTTCCTTTTGACGTTGTTTTACGTAAATGTATGTGTTTGTATAATATTCATGTGTGTATATATGTGTGTGTGTATGATTTTGTATATATTGTGTGTATATGTACATAATATATATATATATATATATATATATGATGTGTCAGTATACATTTTTTTAGAAATAAATTTATTTCAAAATAATTTCAAAAAATCCAAAAAATATATTTTCTTGTTTTTATTTTCAAGATATATTCAAAAATCTCAAAAAATAAAAAATATATTCCCCTTTCAATTGAAAAAAAGAGATCTAGAAACAAAAGTTTTATCATTCTATCGCGTGATTGTTAATTAATGCCGTAGGATAATAAGAAAATCAAACAATCTTTGTTGGGATGAGAGACCTACTTCATTAGAGTGGATCCTCCCTTATTTTTCTAAATCAAATACTCACTATACGATTGTATAACGATGCAAGTGAGAAAAAATTTCTCTCAAAAATAAATTTGTTTGAATTTAAACCATTTGAAAATTAAATGAAGTACTCATAGCGTGATTGTGTAACAATACTTATAAGGAAAAGTCTCCCAACAAAAACTCTCTTTTAAAATAAATCCCAAAAATTTAAAAATATTAAAACTCTCTTTTAAAATAAATCCCAAAAATTTAAAAATATTTCTTTAAAAAAATGCCTTCCTACTTACGAACTACATGGACTTTGATCTCAATCACTGGGTACGTAGACCCTACGTAATACCTAGCCAAGTCCAATCTTGTATATATCTCTATTTTCCATTTTTTTATTTTTTTTATTTTTTGTGATTAATAAGGTTAATCATTTAAGGTGAATATAAAATGGTTGTACTTTTTTTTTTAATCAGACGTATAGAGTGCCTAATACCTTCCTTATATGGTTCAACTTCCGAACTCAATTTTCTCTAAACGCAGACCATCAAATTCAAATATTTTTCTAAGTTTTCTCTAACAAATTAAACTTTAGTGGCAACTCCAAATAAAATTGGTTTTTGATTTTGAAAGATGATTTTATACATAAATTTATTTGTTAAAAGAAACGCCGGCCGGTCACATTTTCGGCTGTGAGACTCCTTATATTGAAAGAAAAAGATGACAGATTTCATGACTTGGTCAGAATGAGAAAAAGTTTAGATTGAAGTAAAATGAATGATGCACCTTCAGATTCAAATGCGGCTTATCTCCAGCGTCATTAGCTGCAAAAAAAGGAAAAAGGAAAAAAAAACTAAACAACACAGAAAATAAAAGAGAGAACAAGGAAATTGTATAGCTCTAAATTCTGGACATTCTCTCCAGATATTCATGAATCATGCTATGCTGCTCTTAAAGCTTCACTTTATGAAGAGCATGCGTTATCAAACGTATAAATATCCTTGTTACATTTGTTAAAGCTAAACAAGCAAGGTCAAGTACTTCCTATCTTTGTATCAATGAAGACAGTTATACAAAGCAGTGGCAGTATTTATTATTGTCAAACATTACCATAAGAGATCTTCTTGACAATTATAGGAAGAACCATGGCCGAATAAGAATCACCACCGAGGATTTTTGAGGAACCGGGGATGTGACAATAACCACTGTATATGAACAACTCAAATAGGATAATTAGTGATAATATTTTACATGTGGGGGGGGTGGGAAATCGGACGATTTGCACTGTTTTGGCATATAGAACATAGTGGAATACACGTGTCTAATGTTCTTTGGCACTACATGATAGAACTTTTTTTTGGCTTATTTTACAAAAAGTCACCTTGTTTAAAAATAAAATTCACTTAAGTCCTTATGACATTCTTAATATATATATTTTTTTATATTTCTCCCAAAATCCAATATTATCTTGTATCCACATAACTTAATTAGATTTTTTTTAACAAGCTCTAAATTGCCTAAAAAATATTAATATAAATTCTTGAGGTATTACATTCTTCCCCCCTTAAGAAATTCGGTCATCCGAATTTTCATATTGACAACAAGACTTACTAGGTCAGCAAATCTTTTTAGTTGCTGGTAACTACCATAATAACTAGGCCACCCAAAGTTCTTTATGTATAGGTTCATAAAATACTTATTTAGCACTCCTCCATAGTTTAGAAGTGTAATTAAATATCATTTTAGTAACTCTGCTTAGTCAAAAGGAATTACCATACTATGCTTTAGAATTTTCATAATTAGGTCCAAAATATAACAAGTCCAACATATTCTCATTTCTCAAGGTCCTTCAGTAAAAGGAATTACTTCAACATAAGAAGATCCAATACTAACTTAAATTTTATTTCTAGTACATAAGTTATAGACAACAAGCTTAACTTGATTTACAAAATATATAATTTTAATACATGAAGCTTAGATCAAATATCAACTTTAGGTACAAACAAAAGAAAGAATAAATTAAGGACGAGGAGACTTTTGAAATGTAGAAGGTGCTCCAGGTCTAAAAGAGGAAGTTGTTTCAGACCTTAAGGAGGAAGCTAATCGTTGCAGCCTAAAAAGGGTTTCTGGAGGAAGCGCCTGGGAAATTTGGCGAAGAGCAGAAGTCACTCTGTTCATACAGTCAATACACCTCACTTGTTGGTCACGAAAATTTTGAGTTGCAAACATTGAATGTCTATGGTTCACGCCACTACGATGTCAAATCGCCCAGAATTGAATTGTGGCAATTTGCAGTATAGTGATTCCCAGGTCGTATTCACTCAAGGAGCCTCACTTCTTAATACTAATTAATCGTTCTAAACACCTAAACACTAATTAAGAGTACATAAACGTGGGGGGGGTTTTGTGGCAGTACTAACAAAATAAACGAAACAGAACAGCAATTAACTACAACAGCAGCAATAGCAGCAGCAGCAACAATAAAAGCAGCAGAAATTGCAAGATATTGACAGTAAAGAGACTATGTAATCAGCCACTAGGATTCATGGGAGTGTAACTATCATTACCTAACTCATTGATTCAATTTTATTCTCATTCCATTGTTTGGTTCTTTATGCAAATGGTTCTAGAATAACAACTAGAATTTAATGCTACTAATTACAGTCAAGAACATCTCTCTACTATAATTAGATGCATTCAGTGGAAAATCTCAACCAAACCAAGCTAAATATATCATCTAACTAGTCATTTCGTCTTCCTCACTTTCCTAATCAGTCAAGCGAGGTTATGTCTTATATAAGTCAGTTTATGTTACATTCTCAAGCTCTAATCAGAATTTGACAGCAAAATAAACATGACAGCAAAACAGAAATGAAATGAGATGAAAATGGAGAATAAAACACTTAGCTTGCATTCTTAGTTCAAGCTACAACATCCCAGTGGTCTAGTGACTAATTACAATGAAAACTTAGCCCTCCATGAGAGCAAAACAGCAAACAACAGAAGCAAAAACAGAGAGGAAGAGAGAGCTGCGAATTTTCTAAGTCTGGTTGCAAAATAAAAGTGTTCTCTTCTCTAACAACTGATGCTCCTTCAATGCCTTAGAATATTCTACCCTAGATGCTTTCTTTTATGCTTCTTCCATGATGTGGCAGCACTTTGACAGCAAAACAGCAGCATAATTAATGTTTCTGCAGCAGCAGATAGGTATGGCAGCAGCAGATAGGTATGGCAGCAGCAGAATTAATATTTCTGCAGCAGAAAGTGACAAACAGCAGAAGAATATCATGGAAAAATTAATATTTCAGCCATGATATTTTGACCTACGAAATTTAATGTTTCTGCCCTCAATTTCTGACTTTATGGCTTTTAATAAGAGTTTAAGTGGGCCCCACATCCAGCATATCCTAGTCAGCATCTGCATCACCCAAAAAGTGCCACATTAGCATCCAAATCATCATCTTTGTCCATGTCAACACTTTTCTCTCCAAAATTGAGATTTGTAGGAATTAGATTGAGCATTTTGCAATTCAAGTTCTGAAAATATAAAATTGAAGCACATTTAATCCATAAATAGTTTATACCCAATAAATTTCAAAACATAATAAAATTAGAGAATTGACAAAATTAAAGAGGCAAAAAGGACTAAAATAGGGACTAAAAAGTATATAAAAATGCCCGATATCAAATCCCCCACACTTGGCCTTTTGCACTCCTGGGCAAAATAATATTCAGAACACCAAAAGAAACCAAAGGAAAAATGTGGAAAGCATGCTAGAATAGAATAATTAAAATTTTGAAAAGATTTAGCACTCGAAGGAAATTAATCTTAAATTTCTAAGATTTCAAGTATCATGGCAATTTAATTTGATACGAATGAATTCAAGTAATTAGCCTCCTCACCAGGAATGTGTTTACTCTCTATTCTCTCAAGTGTCTAGGGTAAATCACTCGAAATTCAACTTATCACAGAATTCACTACCATAAGCTTGTCAAGAATCTAAATCTCCACTACTTGAATCCAATACATACTTGAATCAAAAGGACTTTACGAGGTTGTAACGTGGGTAAGAAACATAGTGAGAAACAAAGGGAAAGATTGAACAATGAAACAAAATATGGTAACAACTCAAGAAAATGAAGAGTATTTACAAGTGAAATATAAGAGATTGAGTATAAATAAATTTGGGTCTCAATGTTCTATCTGCTCCTCTTTTTCATTATTTTCTCTCTTTTTTTTTAATTTTTTTTATTCTTTCTTTCTTTCTCTTTTTTTTTCTTGACTGGCCAGTCTTTTTCTTTTGCTTGAGAGGAAGTAGAAGAAATATAGTTCAAAACACCCCAAAATTCACAAGATTTTTCAGCACATCGATCCCTTAAAAGAATTTAAAATACTCCTCACATCTTAAGTTGAAAGAGAAAAATATTGTTGTAGGCAGAAAAAGTGGTGGAAGGCGCAAGAAAGAAAGTGGATAAGGCACAAAATGACATACAATAGAAACAATGATAATGGATGGCTATTTGGCTAAAAGTGGTTACAAGAAACAAATGCCTAAATCATTTCCAAGCATGTACAAGATATGTAGCCTCAATCAAAGATTCAAGACAAGTTCTAGAGTGACAATCCATGATAGAGAACACACAACAAGAAGAATATCATTTTTCACTTAGGCTCAAATCCTCAGAGCTAAGAGACTATTACTACAAATTCATTAAAGTCAACGTCATTGCCATTTAACTTGAATTCCTTAGAGAAATAAGGCTAAATTCTCTTCATGCTAAGTCAATCTACACTTTAACTATTTCATCATGCATAATTCCACACCAAAACTCCATCAATTTTTTTCAAAAATAAAACATCAAATTCGGGCAAAACAGAGTAGCAAAATTCTGCACTGCAGAGATTCTGGCGACTCAGCTTTACTGACACAAAACTACACCAAAACAAATGCGAAAGACACCAAATAAAATTCTACAGCTAGAAGACATATAAAGCTTTAAAAACATGAAAAGAAACTAGCAAAATTCGTAGCCAATCAGTACAGAAAATTCATGCAAGACAGCTCAAAAATTCTGGACAGAAACACAGAAAACAGAGGAGACAGCAGGAAATTTTTTTTTCTTTTTTTTTTTTAAATCAGCTCCAATTAAATTCTCTCCCCCCACACTTAAACATTGCATTGTCCTCGATGCAAATTATTACCAAACATCAAATAAGATGAGGAGGACATAAATTAAAAGGAGGGAAAGAGTACGGCCTTATCATGGAGCTGGAACGTTGTAGAGTTTGATTTCCTCTACAGTTTCTTCTTTGAAGCCCTCGTAGAACTTCTTCAACCTTTGCCCATTTACCATGAACTGCTTGTTGGTGGCCTCATTTTGAATTTCTACTGCACCAAAAGGAAAGACATTAGTAATAACAAAAGGGCCAACCCATCTAGAGCGAAGCTTACCGGGCATTAGCTTGAGGTGAGAATTATATAGAAGGACTTTATCTCCCACTTGGAATTCTTTTTTCTCAATTTTCTGATCATGTAAAGATTTTGTCCTCTCTTTATAGATGCGCGCATTCTCATAAGCCCCTAGCCTTAGTTCTTCCAGTTCTTGAAGTTGCAACTTTCTTTCTTTACCGATTAGGGTCATGTCCATATTGCATTGTTTAACGGCCCAATATGCCTTATGTGCAATCTCCACCGGCAAGTGACATGCTTTACCAAATACCAAGCGGTATGGAGACATGTCGATGGGAGTCTTGAAAGCGGTTCTATAGGCTCAAAGCGCATCATCAAGCCTCTTACTCCAATCTTTTCTGTTGGGTTGCACAGTTTTCTCTAATATTTGCTTTATCTCTCGGTTGGAGACTTCTGCTTGCCCATTGGTTTGGGGGTGGTAAGGTGTAGAGGTTTTGTGCACCACCCTATATTTCTTCAATAGCCCTTGCATGTTTCTATTGCAAAAGTGTGATCCTTGATCACTGATTATGGCCTTGGGGACACCGAATCTGCAGAAAATATGTGAACGAAGGAAATCTACAACAACAATAGAATCATCAGTTCGGGTGGCTTTAGCTTCCACCCACTTCGACACATAATCCACAGCAACTAAGATATACATGAAGCCAAAAGAAACAGGAAAAGGACCCATAAAGTCAATACCTCAAACATCAAAAACATCACAAAAGAGAAGAGGTTGTTGAGGCATTTCATTTCTTTTGGACACATTTCCAGTTCTTTGACACCTAGAATAGTTTTTGCAAAAATCAAAGGCATCCCTAAACAAAGTAGGCCAATATAAGCCAGAATCTAACACTTTTCTAGCTGTTCTTTGGGGGCTAAAGTGTCCACCACATGCAAGAGTATGACAAAAATTCAGCACAGATGCAAATTCATGATTTGGAACACATCTCCTAATAATTTGGTCACTGCAAATTTTCCACAAATAAGGGTCATCCCATACATAGTACCTAGCCTCGCTTCTTAATTTATTTAATTGATGTCTATTTTGGTATGCAGGCAATTCAGATGCAACAAGATAATTCACTAAATCAGCATACCAAGGCTCACTAATACCATGCAAAAGGAGGAAACACTCATATGGAAAATTGTCTCTTACAGGGAGATGTTCCAATGGAAGATCAGAAAGCCTACTCAAGTGATCTGCTACTACATTCTCTGCCCCACTCTTATCCTTGATTTCCACATCAAATTCTTGGAGGAGCAGCATCCATCTAAGCAATCTTGGCTTTGCATCTGGTTTCTTCAACAAATATTTCAGTGCTGCATGGTCAGAAAACACAATTACTTTGGAGGCAAGCAAATATGATCTAAATTTTTCTAAAGCAAAAACAATTGCTAAAAACTCCTTCTCCGTGGTTGTGTAATTTGATTGAGCTGAATCAAGGGTACGGGATGCATAGGCTATGACATGCAACTTCCTCTCTACTCTTTGTGAAAGTACTGCTCCTACAGCAAAATTTGAGGCATCACACATGAGCTCAAAGGGAAGCTCCCACTGTGGAGGTTGGATGATAGGAGGGGAGGTAAGTTGCTTCTTCAACTCATCAAAAGCTGACCTGCAAGCATCATTAAAAATGAAATCAGTTTCTTTTTGGAGGAGTTTAGATAGGGGTAGAGTGATCTTACTGAAGTCCTTGATGAATCTCCTATAAAATCCTGCATGGCCAAGAAAAGAGCGAACTTCCCACACAGAAGCGGGGTAAGTCAAAGAAGAGATAACATCAACTTTGGCTTTATCTACTTCTATGCCACGTGATGACACTATGTGGCCTAGGACTATTCCTTGCTCGACCATGAAATGACATTTTTCATAATTCAAGACCAAATTTTTCTCTATGCATCTCTCAAGTACTCTCTCCAAATTTTTCAAACATGCATCAAATGAGTCTCCATAAACAGAAAAATCATCCATGAACACTTCCATGCAATCCTCTAACAAATCAGAAAATATGCTTAACATGCATCTTTGAAAAGTTCCAGGTGCATTACAAAGACCAAAAGGCATGCGTCTATATGCAAAAACCAAAAGGACAGGTGAAAGTAGTCTTCTCCTGATCTTCAGGTGCAATGTGAATTTGAAA
Organism: Biancaea sappan; assembly: GCA_037074585.1. Lineage (NCBI taxonomy): Eukaryota > Viridiplantae > Streptophyta > Magnoliopsida > Fabales > Fabaceae > Biancaea > Biancaea sappan. The sequence goes on along the minus strand of CM073493.1, from coordinate 9,718,602 downwards.
ATATCCAGAAAAACCATCAAGAAAACAGTAATGAGACTTGCCAGCAAGTCTCTCAAGCATTTGATCAATAAAAGGAAGAGGAAAATGATCTTTTCTAGTTGCTTGGTTCAACTTCCTATAATCAATGCAAACACGCCAACTGTTTTGAACTCTAGTGGGCACTAACTCATTATTTTCATTTGCTATAACAGTTACCCCGGTTTTCTTTGGCACTACTTGTACCGGACTCACCCACTTACTATCAGAGATAGGATAAATAATACCAGCTTGGAGGAGCTTACTTACCTCCTTCTTGACCACATCAAGAATCATGGGGTTGAGTCTTCTTTGGGGTTGCCTCACTGGTTTCGTCTCTTCTTCAAGGAGAATTCGGTGCATGCACACTGAAGGACTAATTCCAGGAATGTCTGCTAGAGTCCACCCAATCGCCTTCTTATTCTTTTTCAGCAAACTGATCAATTTTTCTTCTTGATTGGGGTTCAAGTTGTTGGCCACAATGATTGGAAGTTTGTCTCCTACTTCCAAGAAGGCATACTTGAGGTTTTCTGGTAAAACCTTCAACTCCAATGCAGGTGGTTGGATGGAGGATGGAATTAGTTTTTGTGGAATCACATCCAAGGAGGCACCTACAAATTCAGTTTGCTCAAAGACAGAATCCTTGGCTAAAGAGGAGGAAGGGTTAGCAGCACAAGAGGAAAGAGATGAAGAATGTGCAACATTACAATTTAAATCACTACACCTACAACTACCTAAAATAGAAATAGAATCTAAGTATAAGCTAGAGAAATTTACAGAATCAGAATGCACATCAGAATCCAAATCACTATGCAAATCAGAATGCAACTTATAATTGTCAGCATTTAGAGAGTTTTCAATTTCAGTGCAAGCATGACAGAATTCAGAACCAGCACAATTGCATTCAAAGGCATCTACCAAATCAGAGAATTCAGGAAAATCAGAAATTAATTCATTTTGGAAATCTTCACATGCCTCATCAACTAAGTAATCCAAAAAGTTAACTACATGCACATTGGAATGATTTTCTATAGGATGTTTCATGGCATCCAAAATGTTAAAATCAATTTTGTTACCAGCAAACTCCATTGACAAAGTCCCTTCATGCACATTAATGATGGTTTTTGCAGTTTTCAGAAAAGGTCTACCAAGTATTAATGGTGCATGGCCAGGAGTATTATCATTTTCCATATCAAGCACATAAAAATCAGCAGGAAAAATGAAATCTTTAACTCTTACCAGAACATCTTCTAAAACTCCTGCCGGATGTGTGGTGCTCCTATTGGCAAGTTGGACAATCACTCCAGTTGGTGAAAGAACACCAATCTTGAGGCTCGAGTACACTGATTTGGGCATAACATTGATTGAGGCTCCCAAATCCAGCATAGCATTGGAAAACTCCATGTTGCCTATTGTGCATGGTATTGTGAAAGTTCCAGGATCTTTGCACTTGGGTGGCATGGGTGGTTGGATGAGTGCAGACACATTTCTCCCCAAATTGACTCTCTCATTACCACTTAAACGCCTCTTATGAGTGCACAACTCTTTGAGGAACTTGGCATACTTGGGGATTTGCTTAATTGCTTCCAAAAGTGGGATATTGACCTCTATTTTCCTGAAGGTCTCCATGATCTCTTTATCCATGTCAGATTCAGAAGCTTTCCTTGATTGAGTCTGCCTATTGGGGAAAGGAAGAGGAATTTTCTGAACCACTTCTTCATCCTTTTTATTTTGGTCACTGGTTGAAGATGAAGGAACACTTTGCTGGACATTTGATTTTTCTGGTTCAGATTCAGAAGTTGGACTGTCTACTTGTTTGCCACTCCTCAAGATGATGGCACTCACATTGCCTCTTGGGTTGATCACTGGTTGGGATGGCAAACTCCCTGAACCTTGGCTTTTCAGCTCATTGACTGTTGTGGCTAACTGGCCAATCTTAGTTTCTAAATTCTGCATATTTGTTTCTGTCCTTTGCTGGAACTGAAGAGTATTGGCAGTCAGTTGCTTCATTAGATCCTTAAGACTAGGCTCAGGTTTCTTGGGTGCTGGAGGAGGTGTATGGCTAGCTTCAGGTTGATTGTATCTTACATGGGGTGACTGGTAAGGGGGGTTGGATGTATTCCCATACTTGAAAGCTGGATGATCACGCCACCCATGATTGTAGGTGGAGGAATATGGGTCATATCTCTGTTGTTGTGGCTGCATGGGTCTACCAGGGATTATACCAGCACATGACTCAGTTGGGGTCTCTTGCAGCTGAGGGCATTGATCAGTATGGTGGGTATTCAGGGAACAAATACCACAGGCTGAAGGAGGAGAGGCTTGTTGTTGTGTTCTCTGATTTAATGCCAATTGCCTCACCATTGAAGCTAATTCATCCAATTTATTTTCTATCCTTTGTTGCTCCATGGGAGGTGTCCTCACCTCATTGACAGTAACTGTTGGATCACTCAATCTGGTGCCAAATTGCTGAGCATTTTGGGCCATCTTGGCTAACAATTCGTTTGCTGCAGAAGGAGTCTTATCCACCAATGCCCCACCAGCAGCTGCATTAACTATATATCTGTCCATAGGCAGTAATCCCTCATAGAAATACTGGATGACAAGTTGCTCTGAAATCTGGTGGTTTGGACAGCAAGAGCAAAGCTTCTTAAACCTCTCCCAATATTCATGCAGAGACTCACCATTCAACTGTCTAATCCTACTGATATCCTTCCTGATTGCTGCTGTTCTGGAGGCTGGAAAGAATTTTTCTAAGAACAACTTCTTCAGCTCATCCCATCTTGTTATCAAGGCAGTGGGTAGATAGTAAAGCCAATCCTTGGCTGCCCCATCCAGAGAGAAAGGAAATGCTATTAATTTGATATGTTCTTCTCCAACTCCATGTGGTCTCATGGTAGAGCAGACAACATGGAACTCCTTTAAATGCTTGTGCGGATCTTCTCCTGCAAGACCATGAAACTTAGGCAGCAAATGGATTAGACCAGATTTTAGCTCAAAATTAGCATCCAACTCAGGATAATTTATGCACAATGGTTGATAATGCACATCAGGTGCAATCAACTCTTTAATTGATTGTTCTTGCCTATTTTGAGGCATTTGTGCATTTTGATTATCCATCCCAGTTATCCCAGCTGACTCAGAATCTGTAGACTCCAACACAATATCAGATTCAGAATCTGATTCAACTTCTACACTATTGACAGCAAACTCAACAATTTCAGCAAGAATTTCAGAAACTATACTAGTCCTAATGCTATTACTTCTCACTAGCCTATGGAAGGTCCTATCTATTTCTGGATCAAAAGGTGGTAAGTCCACATGACCAGACCTTCTCATATACTAGAAAGGGCACAAATTCACGAAAAAACAACAAAAAGAACAAAAAAGAGCAAAATAAGCACAAAAGGGTCCAACCAAGGAAAATGACCAAAAATGAAGTATCTCAGAAAAATCTGATTTTTCTTGGAAAAATCCTTCACCAATGGGAGGCACAAAATCAAAAAACAGAACTCAAAAATAAGATCTACAAAAATCAAACCAAAAATCACAATTAATTGGAGAAATGGCTAAAATCATTGTAAAATGGAAAAAGTGGTCTAAACGTTGGAATTTGGCCGAGATAGGGCGGTGCTCCTCACGACAAAGTCGTGAAGAGTTATGCCCGAAAGGGTCGTGTTTAGTGGAATACCAAATTTTCAAGTCAATCCGATTTAGTTTTTTAAGCTGATGAATAGTGACTGAAATATAACTAGGAAACTTGAAAAATTGACTTGAAGAATTTGTAATCACTTCCAACAATACCAAGCCACTTAAAATCAAACAAGAACACAATAGAACAACTAATTAACACTTAGAAATGAATTGGCTCCCCGGCAACGGCGCCAAAATTCTGGTTCACGCCACTACGATGTCAAATCGCCCAGAATTGAATTGTGGCAATTTGCAGTATAGTGATTCCCAGGTCGTATTCACTCAAGGAGCCTCACTTCTTAATACTAATTAATCGTTCTAAACACCTAAACACTAATTAAGAGTACATAAACGTGGGGGGGGTTTTGTGGCAATACTAACAAAATAAACAAAACAGAACAGCAATTAACTACAATAGCAGCAACAGCAGCAGCAGCAACAACAGCAGAAGCAGCAGAAATTGCAAGATATTGACAGTAAAGAGACTATGTAATCAGCCACTAGGATTCATGGGAGTGTAACTATCATTACCTAACTCATTGATTCAATTTTATTCTCATTCCATTGTTTGGTTCTTTATGCAAATGGTTCTAGAATAACAACTAGAATTTAATGCTACTAATTACAGTCAAGAACATCTCTCTACTATAATTAGATGCATTTAGTGGAAAATCTCAACCAAACCAAGTTAAATATATCATCTAACTAGTCATTTCGTCTTCCTCACTTTCCTAATCAATCAAGCAAGGTTATGTCTTATATAAGTCAGTTTATGTTACATTCTCAAGCTCTAATCAGAATTTGACAGTAAAATAAACATGACAGCAAAATAGAAATGAAATGAGATGAAAATGGAGAATAAAACACTTAGCTTGCATTCTTAGTTCAAGCTACAACATCCCAGTGGTCTAGTGACTAATTACAATGAAAACTTAGCCCTCCAAGAGAGCAAAACAGCAAACAACAGAAGCAAAAACAGAGAGGAGGAGAGAGCTGCGAATTTTCTAAGTCTGGTTGCAAAATAAAAGTGTTCTCTTCTCTAAAAACCGATGCTCCTTCAATGCCTTAGAATATTCTACCCTAGATGCTTTCTTTTATGCTTCTTCCATGATGTGGCAGCACTTTGACAGCAAAACAGCAGCATAATTAATGTTTCTGCAGCAGCAGATAGGTATGGCAGTAGCAGATAGGTATGGCAGCAGCAGAATTAATATTTCTGCAGCAGAAAGTGACAAACAGCAGCAGAACAGCAGCAGAATATCATGGAAAAATTAATATTTCAGCCATGATATTTTGACCTACGAAATTTAATGTTTCTGCCCTCAATTTCTGACTTTATGGCTTTTAATAAGAGTTTAAATGGGCCCCACATCCAGCATATCCTAGTCAGCATCTGCATCACCCAAAAAGTGCCACATTAGCATCCAAATCATCATCTTTGTCCATGTCAACACTTTTCTCTCCAAAATTGAGATTTGTAGGAATTAGATTGAGCATTTTGCAATTCAAGTTTTGAAAATATAAAATTGAAGCACATTTAATCCATAAATAGTTTATACCCAATAAATTCCAAAACATAATAAAATTAAAGAATTGACAAAATTAAAGAGGCAAAAAGGACTAAAATAGGGACTAAAAAGTATATAAAAATGCCCGATATCAGTCTATCAACTAGATTAGCTAGTTCCCCGAAGCGATGGTTTATTAGTTTCTCTTGGTCTTCAAAGAGACGGTTTATCAGTCGCTTCTGGTCCTCTGTCTTGTATTCCAGGCTCTCTATCTTATACTCCAGGTTTTATATCTTACGCTCTAGGAATGCAAGTTTATTTTCTGAGGATGTCGCAGTGCTGTCATCCTCTAACTCTATTACATCCCTCTTTCTCTTCTTAATTTTTGGTGACCTATTTATATGCCTCTTCTCTTTGTTGTTTCCGAGACTTAAATTTAAATCAAGCTCTACGTTGCCGGTTTTGAGTTGAAAGATTTATTGTCGGCCATTGCTCTAGGGATCTCAAAAATAAGTTTAAACGAAAAAGGAATGAAGATTGAAGAATATGTATGTAATGAAAGAAGTAAGTTTGCTTGGTGTGATGAGTGGGGTAATGGGCATACAACATTTATAGGCAATCTGAAATCTCTCGAATTAAAGTCACCATAACCTGTATGCTGCTGCCTAAAAGGTTTATAGATCTCATACGTCGCAATGCCAGCTATTGATGTCAAACGTGTAATTAAATAGTAAATATAATTTAATGCAATTAATATAAGTCAAAGATTTTCTCAAAAATTTCGACTAACTTTTGACTCTTCCTCAAAATTTTTGACTAATCACCACTTCAAGCTATGATTTCCTTACTCTATACTTGTCTTATAATGCAATCCCAGATCACAATATCACTCTATGATCGGGTAGTCTTATATTAGCCTTATCTTAGATTCTAATCGGTGTCTTTACTCTAGGCTTACACATAATATATATATATATATATGAAACAGAGTTAACTGTTTACAATTGCATGCATCAAGTATTATCATAGTGAAGAGAAATTATTGCCTTTTATTTGCCTCCAAGAGCAACACACACACACACACACATATATATATATATATATGTGTGTGTGTAAATATGAAGATGTATCATCCTCTACACATTTCATTTTATTCAAGTCATTCTAAATTTTTGACTTCTCATTCTCTATGAGTGCATGTGGAATCATTACATATTATCCTTGGTCGTAGCCTTCACTCATTATGTATGAATAACATACGTATCATATATTTTTAGATACATGGATTCACAGCTTGATTCAAGCAATCATATATATTATACTCAACTCTCAAGAACAACACAACAAAGTAGAGAAATACAGTTCAATTAGTCACCATTTCATTAATCCTCAAAATTTTCAATAAAAACAAATTGAATCAGCCGTAAATCCACCAAAATTGACTTTCGTGGTTTCAGCATTAATGCAGTGCACTGTTGGTGTGCATGCCTACTCTAGACTTTTGGTTTCCAGCTTGTAGAAATCCATAGGTTGAGTGTGTAGGGATGCGGCGAAGAGATATCTTCTTTGTCTCTAAGTCCTGATTTTTCTCTATAAAAACTATCCTAGCGATCTCAGTTACCACACCATAAAGAGTAATTATCTCTGAGCCTACAACTTCCCAACATTCCTCTCTCCTCATACTCTTACAAAAATTTCGAAATTTTCCAAATCATAGCCACAAGAAAGTACATTGATCTCACAATGGAGGCTAAGGAAAAAGAACTCGACTTAAACTTAAGTTTAGGCAAGGATAAAGGAAAAAGACCTTTTGAGGGGTCTCAAGAGAAGCAGAAGGAGAAGAAGATAAAGAAGAATGAGGAAGCTGAGGAGATTAGCACGGGCCATACCTCGGAGGACAAAATCACCTGTCTAGAGTAGCAGCTAAAGGATCTAAAAAAGATGATAGAGGATTTAGAAAAGTTAACTAAATGCAATAATGCGGCAATGACTTCGAGAATAGATAGGTTCTTCTATTGGTCTACCCAGTGCTTCTGCAATCAACAGCAAAGAAGTGTTGATTGTCTGAATGAAATTTACACTACCCTCCGAGGCATTGCTTTGTCTCTTGCTTCAAGAAATGGTCGAGGTGTGATGATACAATACAACCCTCCTAATCCAAGACCACCTCACTTGTAGATTACTCATGCATGAGTAAACTTTTTTTTTGTGATGTAATCCTTGTGTTTTTTTTAATGCCGATGGTTTCTTTCATTGGATGGTACTCCTAAAAAAATAAAATAATAAAATAAAGAAAGATAAAGGAAATCAGTCACATAAAATCAATCACAAATTTAGTACAAAGCCCATCTCATAAAAATTTAATCCAACAGCAACGGAATCAAAACAGATAACAACCTTTCCTTTACCAAGTTCAAAAGTGTAGCCACATTTGTCCAAAACCAAAACTGAAAACATAATTCCTAAGAAAAGACAAGTCTCAGAGGGAAAGGAAATGAAAACATCCTACATGACCTTTAGTGGAGCCGTCTCTCTATAGTTGTGCCCGGGTTCACAACGATAGAGAAAGTCCCACTAAGGTTATCTTGCTCTGTAATCGGTAGGAGACCTAAACCCAATGCTCTGATACCAACTTTGTCACGTCCCAAAAGTTGAGTATGTGACCCGTACGAAAAGTGAATTTCACCTCACCTCCGTAAGCCTATCTTTCTCTTAAGCACAATCCTAAATCTTATTTGGGTTATTCTTTTAAATGCAAGTAATTTAAATTACACAATTTAAGAAATAAAAAAAAGAACTATATCTCTTCTGACAAAATGATAAGAAATTATGGCTAAATCGAGTTTTCCATACACGTTACAATTATACACATTACGTCACTGAACAAACCTACCCGATTACAGAGCTTTTCTAGATTTATACATTAGAATAAGACTTAAACAATATACTTTTACCCTAAACAAATGAAAAAGTTTTCTTGGCGTGAACGTTATCGGATTAGCAAGTTCTCCATACCTGAAACTGAAGACAACTTCTACTTGAGAGAATCCTACCACATTTACACACAATATAGGTATATATATATATATATATATACATGTAGATATACATAATTGATTTAACGGTATAATCATCTAAGTTTTGGTATACAAGATATTTATCAAGACATACACAATGAAATCACCTCGCAATTATTAACAATAATTTAAGATCAAGCCAAATCACATTTCAAACAATTCAAACAATTCATACAATTCTAAATCAAGTTCGCAGACATTTTTTGGGTCTCCTCCACAATAAGTGGCCGTTGCCCCACGGCCCCTGCCACATCCTCCCTTATTTCACCCCTGTCCTCAAAGGGACAAATCTGTAGTCCAACCTTATTTCACCCTGTCCTTAAAAGGACGAATATCATATTCAATATCACGTGGCCATAGTAATTTCATTCTACCCTTATTTCATCCTATGGGATCCCATAAATTCTATCCATTTCTCTCAAGATCAAACACAATCACAGTATACAATCATAGGCAACCATATACATCCCATTTCAGAAAAAGTTTACAACAAGCTTATATTTACACATTTCAATGCATAACATAAATGCATGAATTTCATGTCACACACACACACACACAGATATATATATATATATATATATATATATATATATATATATATATATATATATATATATTTATAGTACACTTTTAATATATACATTAAATAAGCAAATAAGGTAAGGTAGGATCTCTCACTTTAATATTTGCCCAATTTTACCTTGAACCTTTCTCGAAGATATGTAAGATGATGGAGTGTAATTTCTTCTACATCCAAACTAATCACAACGTTTCAAAATATATGGATGATGCATTAAAGAATCCATCCCTACAAGATAATCATGCCAAAAACATATTAAGGTCACAAAATAGGAAAATTCTTTGCTATAATTTGACCTTTGATCACTCCTCTGAATATAACTCTCAAATAATAATGAATTTTCAAGTGAAACTTATACTATGAGAAACTAGACTCAAAGAGCCTTCTAACAGTATCTTATTTACTAAAAATAGAGTCCGGATGAAAGAGTTATGAACATTTTAAAACTGATGCTACAGTAACGGTCAACGGTCAACACAGCTACAGTGTTTTGACTAAGTCAATACTACAGTAACATTGACCGAGTCAATGCTACAGGAACTGAGAAAATCTAGTAAAATTTTATCGATGAACAGTATTTTTGAAAAATTTCCAGATTGAACAGTGACGTTCTTCGTGTTCTTCATCCAAAAATCCTAAAATCACCTCTAAAACAACATTTCTTCTGATTTCTTTCTTTGGTTTTGTTTCTTAATGTCTAGGAGTGTTTTGACACCAAAACTCCCAGTTTTTACCAGCAATCCAAGTTCAAATCTCAAATTTTCATCAAGAACACTAACTTTTTTTTAAAATATTCGAATTCTATGAATTTCTCATAGTTTTCTCCAAATTTCTTGTTCCAATAACATCATAAACCACCTAGGAATGTTTTAAATTAACATCTACACTTAAATTCATCCATTAAAACCCAAAATCAACTCCAGAAAATATTTCAATATTTTCAATTTAGTCCCTTCAGTTTACTACCATGCTTCTTTTTTTTTCTTTTTCGTAACCCATATTAATATAGATCCAATGATAGCCTATTTGAAATATGAACTCAAGGCAGCAAATTTTTCTTTAACACCAGTCTCCTTTTAAACACAAACTCAAATCATTTCATGTTGAATTTCAAGATTATAAAGTGTAGATTCTAGTACAAATGCATACGAGACAACAAAAATTTTGATTTCTCACAGCATTAGAATTTTCCCGACTTACCCAACGTTGTATCAGTTTATTTTCTGCACTATTTTGCTCTCAATAATATCATCGAGTTGAAGACCAAGAACCCCACTTGCAGAGATGATGAGTCCGAGACGAGAGAGAGAGTGATGTTATTGAAGTTGAGAGAGTTAAAAGAGAGAAGTCTAGAATTTGCTTACTGAAGCTTCACGGTTTTGGCATGTAGAACATAGTGGAATACACGTGTCTAATGTTCTTTGACACTACATGATAGAACTTTTTTTGGCTTATTTTACAAAAAGTCACCTTGTTTAGAAATAAAATTCGCTTAAGTCCTTATGACATTCTTAATATATATATATATTTTTATATTTCCCCCAAAATCCAATATTATCTTGTATCCACATAACTTAATTAGATTTTTTTTAACAAGCGCTAAATTGCCTAAAAAATATTAATATAAATTCTTGAGGTTTTACAAAGGAAAAACAACATCATGCTTCACTCAAGGAAAACAATATGCAAGGATAAAGCTCAATGAAATGAAGAACTAGAAGATTTAAAGTCTTGGAAGCTTGGATGCATCAAGATAGCCTATGTGTTTTACATTAGGTATATTTTAAATGGGCTAGTAAACTTGTGCAACTCAATGAATTATATTTTCATACATTGGCTCAAGTATTTTGAAAAAAAGATAGTGAGATATAATGTTTTACAAAAGTTAATTTTTGACCTTTGATCACTCTTTATATTATATCTCCTAAATGGAGAATCATTTTTTTCATGAATTTTAATATCATTTGATAGTAGACTCAAAGAATTTTCTAACGGTATATTATTTACTCAAAACAGAGTCCAAATGAGAAAGATATGACCCTTTAAAGTATAGCTTGAAAAATTGAAAGCTGATTTAACTACACTTAAAAATTATTTTATTCTAACCTATGGTCAGTGTTTTGATCATATCTTTTAAACCAAAAATAATTTTTGAGTGAAACTTTCTTCATTTGAAGTTAGACTCCAAGAGCTTTCTAATGATATATTATTTGTTTAAAACGGAGTTCAAATGAAGGAGTTATGATATTTTAAAGAGAGCTCAAAAATCATGTTTTGCTACTATAAACTGGAGGTCCACTGGTAATACCTCAAAAACACTATCTAATAGTCATATTTGAGTTAGAGGTCGACCGGGTGAGCTAAGGAGATCGACCGGTTGCCACCTGGACTGCACTATAAGTGTTGTAACGGCTATATGACAACTAGTTTTGTAAAATTTTATATATATATGACCTTAGATACACGATTTTGAGCTAGAACAAAGTACTACAATGTGATATTAACTTGTTCTATCATTTTTGAGAGAAATAAAACAATTCTTGAACCAAATCTTGCATATTATCAATCATTTGAGTTATTAAGATCTCTATTTGTATCATCCACTCTTAAAAGAGAGTCTTCTTGTGTTCATCACTATTTCTTCTCAACTTCTAAGTTGTATTCTCAAGGAGAGTGTTCCTTGAAAGATTATTTGAGGGAAACATTGTGATTAGGTTGAGGAGGAGCCCGGATTCATAAATTTTCCATTGTAGTGGTTTGTAAGTACCCAGATCGAACTTGTAAGTATAGTAGAAATACTCAAGTGGTTTCTGAAGGACTGGATGTAGGCTTGGGATTAACCAAACTAGTATAAATCTCTGAGTTTACTTTCTCTCTTCCTTACTCTTTAATTTATGCACATTTGTATTTTCTCTTTTATATCTTTCTCTCTTCAATATTCATCTTGATAGTACCTTGATTTTCTGAATTAAATTCTTTGTACTAGCTTGGCATATTTCAGAAAATCATTTTAAACTTTCAATAAAGTTTTGTGAAAAATTTTATAAAACCAAATTCACCCCCTTATTGGGATCCAACCATTACTTTCATTATGAAGAGAACTCTTCATCCTATGAGAAATTTTCTACATCCCATGAGGAATCAAGTTCTACTTTCATAAAAAAAACATATTCTCAAACATTTATGGAAGACTCTATCATAAAACTATGTTATATCACACACAAGTATGATAATACATATAAATAACTTGCTTTTATGAAAACTAGCTACCCTAATTTCCTAAAGTTAAAATTTGTGTAATATCTTCTAGTTCGCCCCTAGAGTTCCTTGTTTTCTTAGTTTTCAGATCAACTTCTTCTTCTCTCCTCTTTCCTTAGTATGAAAATCATAATTCTATCAATTTCAAGTTCTAGAGTCCATCTAAACTAGAAGAATTTAGTTAGAAGCTTACCTTTGATCCCTTCTTCTTTTCCCTCACATTTTCTTTCTCTCTCTCTCTCTCACTCTTCTATCTAATTTTCAGAAAATGATATTTCTTCCTATCTTCTTTCTTCTAAAAGGGTCTAGGGAGCTTTTTAAGGTAAAAATACCTCTTTTACCCCTACTTGCTTATTTTTGAGCTTCCTTGGCATGTTGGGAGTATTTTAGCCAATTTTTCAACTAATTTTTCAATTAGAACTGACTTACTTTAACGCTTCAACACGTTATTAATCGACTGATTGCTTCTCAATAGTCAACTGATCCACAATTAGTCGACTAATCTCTCCTGATTAGTCAATTGATTGCTTCATAACCTAAAATTTCAGCTTAATAGAGAGTAATTAGTCGACTAATCTCTCCTCATCAGTCGACCGATTGTAAATATCAGTAACCTAGTCTTATCTCTAATGCTATAAATTGATTGATTACTACAATTAGTCAGCTGATGCTCTCAAAACTTCATTTTTCTCCTACTTTTAGCTCATTTATCCTAATTTCTCATGTCTTTCCTTGATTACTGGCTTCTAGGCATCTAAAGGCATAAATAATTTAATTCTATTATTGTTTGAAACTTAGATAAAGAAAATATATGTTACAATTTTCCCCTCCTTTTTTAAATTTTGTCCTCAAAATTTGAGCTAGCATATACTTTAATATAGAAACACATAGTTATAAGATAAGCTTCCTCCTATTTTCTTGAAGGATTTTGCTATCCTCTCTTTGGAAAAGGCTCATTATAAGGAAAGACACTCTTAATCATCTAATCACTTCCATGAATATAGAGGACCAACATATGAATGTAGCATTGGTGCATCATAAGTCTGTCTATCACATAAGGTTTCACAATGCAATATAAGTCTATTCATTGTAAGGGTTTATATTGTACCATGAATTCACCTTACTTATAGGTTCATAATGCATAAGGAGTTTAACTATTATAAGGGTTCTTAGTGCACTATGAGTCTATCCAAAATATGAGTTTATAATGCACCACTTTTACAAAATAGTTTCTCTTATAATCATGGAAGATTTGTCATAGCTTGTCATGAAATTACTATAACTCCACTCATTTGAGAGGTTTGCAGTGCATTCTCATAAGTCTACCTTCTTCTTTGAGTCTAATGCATCATGGGTCTATCTAATTCCTTAGGTCTATAATATATCATAGGTTCATGAAGAAATCCTTTTGACAAAATAGTTCCTTGCTAGAGGTCTTACTAATCATTTCTACCTTTAGCTAATTTTCTTTTATGAAACAAACTTTTTCAAGCTCTTCTATTTCACCTATAAAATAAAATCCTATTTGTTTCATATTTCTTCTTACATAAAACTTAATGCTTTCTTTAACTTCTTGACTTTAATTCCAATCTCAAAAGAACTAAGGCTTTTATTCTAAACATATCAACTCTTGATTGATTCATGCTTATAAAGAACATCACTTACCTCATAGTAAATGTACCCAACATATATCTTTTATTTCAACTATTTGGCAAGTTAGCTAGAATACTTGCACCACTGATCATTATACATAATACTATAGAAAGCAAGTTTCTAAGTTCTATAGAAACAAGTCTCAAATCTTCATGAAGGGAAAATTTTCTTCAAGCTAAAGGGATGCAAAATCATTAAAGACAAATTTCCAAACTTCACGAGGATAAGTTCTCAAGCTTTATGTCAAAGGTGAATTCAAACATAAATTACAAGCCAAGCAACATATGAAATTGTTTTCATAACTTAACATGTAAAAACATCATACATGATACTGTTATACTAAAAATAGATCTTTTCTATAGTATTTATTGTTGTTACAATATATACACTATTTTTTATTTTCTTTTGTTATTAGAATTATGGTCTATTCTAAAAATTGTACATGCATAAGCCTTATTCCTTGTGAAACTAGTTTGTATTCTATTTATCCACTTATGGAATAAATATGCTCTTACCCTCTCTAAGGTTGTTATTCTATTCTATCTAATTTATCATAACACACTTTTATATTCCTAACTTAGTTATGATTGTCTCCTTGTTCTTTTACATAGAAAGAACAAGTCTTAACTACTTGTTTCCTTTTATGGAACAAGTTTTCTTTTCTTATTCTTCCTTTGGAATAAGAGTCTATTCTCTTGTTCTCTACTATGGAACAATTTCTCTTCCTTCACTAGTTTGATGGAAACAAACTATATTTCACATGATTTATTACTTCATCATAAAAAAACATATTTCATTTTAAATAAAACACATAAAAATCAGTCCATGTAATATAAATTCTCAGTTCAATGCAATAAACTAATATAAATTAGCAAGCTGATATATATATATATATATATATATATATATATATATAAACCATGGAATCAAATTAGTTGGTGGTACACACCATAGCATGGAAAAGAAAGTCTACAAAACCACTTGTCCAAGCTAAACATGAGTGAAAGGCTACTGTAGTCCTTTAACTCAAGCTAGAAAGATTCCAAGTTGAAACATAGAAATATAATTTACGTCTGACATGGAAATAGAATTTCCAAGCTAACATGGAAGCAGAGCTCCCAAGTTGAACATGGAAGTATACCTCCAAACTAATAGCATGCCAATTTCATCATAGGTAATCACTTCCTCAAAGATATGAAAATTTCATATAATTCACTAGTATCTCTGTTCTCTTATGTACTTTCTACATTATTACTTCATCTAATCATTACCGGTTGACTATTTGTGGGTCTTCCATCAACTAGTTAGATACTGTAAACCAAACTTGAATATATTTATGTCACGTCCCACCTAGGATAATTGACTGGCACGAGAGTAAGCTTGACCTCACCTCGGAACCCAACTCATTTTTGCAATCCATACACATAAAATTTCAAAATAAACAAATAAAATAGACTTCATCTAAAGAAAACTCTTCTTGTCCATGAATAATCAAATATAAATAATCATTTTATCATGAATGCCATTTATACATTCCATCATAATAAATAAATTCAATAAAATATTTATAACCAAATCTTTAATACAATTTAATCATTCATATACATTATTCCTTAACTTACAATGACAGAACCAAATCCTAGGCTACCTATACGATCATAGAGTGACTCTAAAGTAGTAGAAGAAAAGATATAAAAAACAAGAATTTTAAATCACCCCCAGACTCAAATGGGGTCTCAAGCTAAAAGGAATTTATGACTCCCTACATGAAGATTTCTTTCAACTGCTAACTTTGAAAAATGTTAATAAAAAGGGTATGAGCAAACCACTTGCCCAGTGAGAGGACAACACTACGCTATGACAAAGAAATAGTTCCATGCATCATAATGCTAACATGTGCTAAATATTTATTAACCAACATATTTCACAATATACACAACTTAGAACCAGTCATAATAACGAAAAGATCAGTCAATTATACAATTTTCATTCAATCAATTGTATAATTCAAAATTATACAGTCAAATAATTTCTCGTACCAACTGGGTCGTCTAGGGTACCTCTGGATCGTTGCCTGCTGCCCCCGCTACATCCACCCTTATCGCTCCATATATAAATCTGCACCCTTATGGCTCCTTGTAGAATTTCCCATGGGGTGCACCGCCATGCCTTTCTTTTCCAGATAAACACAACCACACAATCACAATCAGGGTCTCAAAACATAACACAGATATTCATCCACAACACACCTTAATCATTTACAGATGAATAAATTCAACATTTAACATATACCATATCTCAACTCAATTCTCATATCATATATATAACTCATAGAAGGATCTTAGTGTGCACAATACATCACATTACACATAACATAAAATACAGAGTTACAATTTGCTTACTCCAAACACAAAACTAGGATACTTTTGTGTGTGTATATGTTCATATATATATCTTTGCCAAGGACAACCTTCTAAACAAGGAAATTGCAAAATAATATAGTGTATGGGTATGTACATATGTCTTGTGACTAAAGAATTATATGCATTCATTGGCTATAGGTGCATATATATACATGTATTCTTTTAACTCTAAAACATAAAGCTTCATGTGTCTTCATATATATATATTTCTTTCCCTTTCACATTCTAAAGGACAATAGAATACGTATGTACATACACACTTCCAAGTACTTCCTTGTGTATCAATGTAAATTATAAATATATACAAACATATATACACACATTGAAATTATCCTCTTCACTCCTCTACTTAGGAGTAATCATAATTATGTGTACAAAGCCATACAAGTTTAACAACTATTTATATCATATTATTCATGCAACACAACAGCAACTAGAACCCAAGTGAAATCTTACGTACATTAATCATCATTTTCTATACATTTAGATACACTACATGTTCTCATTTATGATGCAAGAGATTTCTAATAAAAATACTTAGCCATAGGAAGTATCATTCCACTCACCTCGAATTCGAGCAAGGCTCCCGCACCCAAAACCAAAGGAAGGTACCAAAGAACTCGTAGGAGGCCTAGAAAATAAGTCAAGAAGGAAACAACACCATTTTAGATCTTAGGTCACCATGCATCTAGCATTGTTCTGTTTTTCAGCTAGCTTCAGAGCCCAAATTTTGTTAAATTTATGGTATTATTCCATAATTCAAAAAATTGTGAAACTTGGTATAGAATCTTCTTTATGTGTTAATATGCTATGATAAAACTTTCAGATTAAAACTCTCTCATTTGTCCCCTTCTACCGACCTCGTTAGTGACCCCAAGTCTGAGCTATCAAATTTTCACCTAGGTGCTGTGTTATGCATTTTAGACTTAGTTAACCATGTCCAAATACAACGAAATTTTGTAGGGAGTTAGGGTAATGCCTAAGCTAGGTATCATAAAATTTTTAGGTCAAAATATTATCATTTAGTTGCCCAAACAGAGCCAAATTCCCGACCTGCCAAGATTTGTCTCTACAGTGAATTTAGACTATGTCTATAAATATTTTATCAAGTTAACCTTCTTCAAATGTCATGAAACTTTCTAGTTTAGGTTAATAGCTTGTTAGGAATTCCCCCTAAAAAATTCAAGATTTATAAATATCATTTGGTTACCCAAAATGCAGAAAATCAGTGGCATGACATCAGTTTTGTTCTGCCTTTTCTTTCAATTCTCTTTCTGCGCAAACTCATTTTGCACCATTTCAACTCTTATACAAGTTCCTAAAACCCTTACATCCTAAACCTTCTTAATCATTCACAATTTAGAGTAAAATTATGGATAATGAAACTCAGTTAATACAGTCAGAAAATCTTTGATTTTTCCCCCTGTAGGTCCTTACTGTACTTTGCACTTGACTACAATAGAATACTGACATAAAAATTACTCTTTTTGACTTCACAAAAATAAATAGATTAATATAGTTAACTAGTTAAAATTCCTTCTTAGAAGATATTATTCTAAAAATTGAGGAGGAAGTCTACTGCCACAGAGTTGCTGCACTTTCCATATTTTCTTCTCAGCTAAATTAGATTTTTCTGTAGAATTTCTACTGAACATATCCACCCATCAACTAATTAAACTTCCTTATAAGCTTTTATAAATTATAAATAAGATTAACACTTACATTGTAATTAACTCCCAATTTGCTAACTCTCACGCATATTTAAATTTGGACGACTTGGTACTATATTTTCTGTAGATTTATGTTTTAGCTCCGTTTTGTTTCTATCTATCTCTAAATTTCTGTCTTAATCCATTTTATAAAATACTTGGATGATTTATCCTAAAGCCAATATGAGAAGAAGTGAGCAACCTGTAAACAAAAAAATAGGACAGTGTTTTACCTCATATTATCCGTTGCTTTGTTTTCTACATTTTCATGTTTTCTTCTTCGGTTTTTGCTTCCTTCTTGCCTCTAAATTCTGTTTTATTCTAATTAAGACTCATTATTCATTGTCACCGAGATTAGATGAAGATGAAATATAAATTAAATAGAATGTTGGTTCAAGCTTACCCGGTCACTATCTTTGTTTTTCTCGACTTATATACTTCTTCTCGGTTTCAACTTAATTCTTGACTAAACTTCGAAAATTTATTTGAGCACAATATGCACGATCTGTGAATCCGAAGCCCAAAAAATTCGAGCTCCTATTGTTAAATTATTTTGATTGTTATATGCTCAACTCACTTAGAAAGAATCCCCTGTTTTCGGATACAGAAACAGGGCGCTCTCTCTCTCTCTCTCTTCCTCACGCTCGGTTTCTCTATTCCTCCCAAGCCAAATGACTGAAAAATAGGTGTGTGTTTCACTACCCAGAACTCTCTAAAGGGTTCTGATAAAGAAAGGAGAAGCATACGTGGCTCATTCTCCAATTGCCACTTCTCTCAAGATTCTGGTTAAAATTATGTAACACAAACTTTACCAAATTAAAACTCCAATTGGGTCCATTAGAATTATAAAATTTCATAAAGTTATCCAAAATTTAAAAATTGTATTTATCATTCATTATCTCACCTTTCCCATTAAATTAATTCTTTACCAAAATTAAATATTTTTTTTAAATATTAGGCCTTCAAAAAATTATTTTATTATATATATTATTATTTTTATTTTATTTTATTTATTATTTTTTTTACAGAAAAATCCTCAGTATATCTACGCTTTAAAATTTATTTCTTCAAAATTTTTCTTTCTAAAATTTAAAAGTCCACTGCACTATTTAAAAATTCGGGATATTACAATTTACTTATGAGATAATTACTTATGTCTTCTTTGTTTGATTAGAGGGGACTTCCCTACTCAACCTTTCACGAAACAATAGCATATTATGAACTTGGATTATAATGGGTTCCTATCTATAAAATATATTACCCAGGTATACATTACAAGCAAGACTCCACAACTTTCTCATTCTTCAAAGGTGTCTAGTATGCTTCTATCTAAATTCATTTATGTTTCTCCTAATGATATCAGTAAGTCCTAATTCCAATCTTGAATCTTTAACATGAATAGGACTACTAATCATCACATATCAGATCTCAAACTTACATTCAATCTCTTAGTCATAGATATTCTTGTAATTTAATTTCTAGCCTTACACTATCATATGACCACTTTTCTAAATTAAAGTAAATATTGCACGACTTCAGACTCCCAATAGTACATTGACATGCAATCAATTATTTCAATTTCAAATAATATTTTTCATAAAAACATGGGCAAAAATCATACAAAGAAATTTCATATGTTATATAAATAACTTATTGCATACTATACATGAGCAATTTATCTGAAATTTACCTCAATCATAGAAGTACTTCTTTCAAGTTCTATGAACCATTTTTCACTTAATAAGGTTTCTTGGCTCACTAAATTTCTTGATTGCTAACACATTGTGAACCTTTAGTTAACAAATTCATTCTCATTATGCATAAAATAACTTTCTTTGTCATAACTTACTAGTCATTTTGTACATACGGTTAGTCTTTCAAAAATTCTTGTTATTCTAGCATTATATACTCATCAAGGAAGAATGCTATCCCGAAATGGATTACACAATATACAAAGGACAAACAATACTTGTACTCATACTGGAATACATTATGCATACTCAAATTTTATATAATGAACATTTGTATAATCAGTTTTTTGGAAAGGCTACTTCACTATATGCGTACACAATTCCTATGTACTTAAACTAAGGCCAGATAGACTAACATTTACTTTCTTGTTGTCAAAACCAACTTATTTCCTTAAGAGCTTGACATCATCAACGTATGTTCCTTAAATACAAGAGATTTTACCTCTTTAAGGGCTCAGGCTTTATATTTGGATTTCTTATTCTTTTCACTACTTTTTATTTTCATGGATTTATAGGCATTCTGCTTCTTCTTTCTCTTGTTTTGTTCATTTATCTCGTGAATATCCTTTCTCAAACCCCTTTTCTCTTCCAGAATAGAGGCAAGGATATTCAACTCAGTTTCCCGTTGATTTACCTGTCTTTCTAACTGGATTTCTAGGATATCTACACTCTCCATGAGTTCCTCCAAAACTTTCCTTTGCTGAAAAGTCATCCTACAAATAAAACCATAGCATCTATCTCAATGGAATAAAAGAGATGATTAGTAATATTAAGTAGAGATTTTTAGGGTACTTAGACTATGCTAATGCTTATAATCCTAATCTTATATACATAATTCTAAGGGTCTCTGTCATATTTCCTCTACTTGGTACCCAATCTTTTTCCACATAGTGCCTAAGACCATGCTCTGATACCAAAAATGTAATGTTTGCTAGATTTTTACTAAACTTATACAATTTAAGAAAATTGTAATATATATTTACTAAAAATCTTGGTTTAAATCATGAAATTTTTCTGAAAATTCTTATAAAATATTTGATTGCATAAAAATAGGGAAATTTTGAAACAATTTTCAATATAAAATTTTACACTGTGCAAAGAACGATCGGTCGACAATAGATGTCTATCAGTCGATTGATGGACCTCGGATTTGGATTCTTCATAAATTTAGGATGTATTAGTCGACTGATACAGGGCAATTAGTCGACTGATATGTCTTATACTTCAAAATCTCAGGAAGTTGTATATTAAAACATAATACAATTCTTTTCTTATTATTTATGCATACTCCATAGCAAAATAACTATCATTTCTTGTAAATTCTCTTCTAGACATAACTACAACACAAGAGATTTACATACAACTCATCTATTTCTATACATATACAAAAGTTTACATATAAAGATGATATAACTTCTTCTTTGCTAAATAACTATTTAATAACTCTACTAGCTTGTTCTTTTTGCTTTCTCTCACTTTTCTACTTCAATTCTTGAAATGGTTGGTCAAAACATAAAAACATGAGATATATAATCTCAGTAGCTAGTTTACTTAAAGAAATCATTTCAAGAACCATTTCAGTCATAAAAGTAATTTTCAATAAATAATTCACACTTCCATGAACATAAAAGAACTATCATATAAACATATAACTATGATTTGGTCCTTTTCTATCAATATAATCCACTATACTTTAGCTACTTTCTCAAGAAAAGTACTCAATGTCCTATAAGGAATTTTTGTTATCCCATGAGGAATTTATAGGATTCTATCATCCCATAAGGATTTTTACATTCGATGACGATTTTTGTCATCCCATGGGGAATTTCTGGGGTTTTGTCATCCTATAAGGACATAAACTTTACTTTTCAAGAAAAAGCTGGTTCTACATACTCATAGAAAGCTTTAAGATGTACATACTTGCTAAATCATACAAAGAGTATGATAAATAACTGAAATAACTTGTTTTCGAGGATCTCATGAAGAGAACTCTTCATCCTATGAGAAATTTTCTACATCCCACAAGGAATCAAGTTCTACTTTCATTAAAAAAAACATATTCTCAAATATTCATGGAAGACTTTATTATAAAACTATGTTATATCACATAAAAGTATGATAATACATATAAATAACTTGCTTTTATGAAAAATCAGCTACCTTAATTCTCTAAAGCTAAAATTTGTGTAATATCTTCTAATTCCCCTTTAGAGTTCCTTGTTTCCTAAGTTTTCAAACTAGCTCCTTCTTCTCTCCTCTTTCCTTAGTCTAAAAACCATAATTCTATCAATTTCAAGTTCTAGAGTCCATATAAATTAGAAGAATTAAGTTAGAAGCTTACCTTTGATGATTTTCCTGCTAAATCTTCAACTAGAATTCCCTTTTCCCTCTTCTTCTTCTCCCCCATGTTTTCTCTATCTCTATCTTCTCTAATTTTCAAAAAATGACATTTCTTCCTCTCTTATTGCTTCTAAAAGGTCTAGGGAGCTTTTTAATGTAAAAATACCTCTTTTACCCTACTAGCTTATTTCTGAGCTTCCTTGGCATGTTGGGGGTATTTTAGCCAATTTTTAAACTAATTTTTCAATTAGAACTGACTTACTTTTGCACTCCAGCAGGTGATTAGTCGATTGATTTCTTTCCGATAGTCAACTGATCTGCAATTAGTCCACTGATCTCTCTTGATTACTAGACTGATTACTTTAGAATCTAAAATTTTAGCCTGATAGAGAGTAATCAGTCGACTGATCTCTCCTTATCAGTCGACCGATTACAAATATCAGCAACCTAGTCTGATCTTTGATGCTATCAGTTAACTGATTGGTATAATTAGTCAACTAATTCCATTATAATTTCATTTTTCTCCTTCTCTTAGGTCATTATCCTAATTTCTCATGTCTTTCCTTGATTACTTGCTTATAGGCATCTAAAGACACAAATAATTTAATTCTATCATTCTTTCAATCTTAGATAAAGAAAATATGTGATGTTATAAAAAGACCCTTTTGTAGGAGGAAATCCTTTAGTACCAAAGAGCTAGACAGAAATGGTTACAATTCGGCAATAGAAATACAAAATTTTTCTAAGCTTCTACGTTAATGAGGAAAAAAAGAAATAAAATTGAGGCTCTGAAGGATGGCATGAATAGATTGATCATAGATAATTTGGAGATTAGGGATATGACTACTAATTTATTCAAAAATCTTTACTCAAAAGAAGACCATGCTGAGTTTACTAACTACCCCATGAAGGGTGCATTTCCGAACCTTGATTTTCTTACCCTAAAGATGATTGATAATGAAGTGACATCTAAAGAAATTAAGGATGCTTTCTTTAGTATGGGTGCACTCAAAGCACTAGAACTAGATGGTTATCATGCTATGTTCTTCCAGAGTCAGTGGGACACTATCAGAGAGTCTATTTTTAATTTCATTAAAAAATGCTTTTAGGACCAGACTAGAATTGATGGGATTAATGACATAGATGTTATTTTGATTCCTAAAGTAGAGAACCCTGAACATCTTAAGTAGTTTAGACCCATTGCACTGTGCTATATGGTTTACAAAGCTATTACTAAAATTATTGGGAATAGGCTGAAGCCCCTTTTGGAAAGTATCATTTCTCCTACTCAATGTAGTTTTGTTCCATGTTGTCATAGCTAAGATAATATTATTATTGCACAAGGCATTATTCACTCTATGTCTAACAAAAAAAGGAAGAAAGGATTCATGGCCATTAAAGTTGATCTTGAAAAAGCTTACGACCGATTAAGTTGGGACTTCTTGGTTGACACCATTAAGGACATTGGGATTTCTGATCTTATGATCAACATCATTATGAGATGCATCTCTTTCTGTCGTATGAAGATAACTTGGAACGGGGAACTTACAGAGTATTTTTCAACTTCTAAGGGGATTTGTTAGGGGGATCCTCTCTCTCTTTATCTTTTTGTCTTATATATGGAAAGATTTGCTCATTTAATTGAATATACTATAAACTGCAAACTTTGGAAGCCTATTAAATTAACAAAAAGGGTCATAATATATCTCATTTATTTTTTGCTAATGACCTAATTCTCTTTGGAAAAGCAGATATCAATCAAGTTAGAATGATCCAAGTATGCATTGAGACTTTTTACAAAGCATCCGGAGAGAGAGTTAATAAAGAGAAAACACACCTTTTCTACTAAAAAAAATGTGCACTCAAATGTGGCAACGAAATTGAGTCAGGAGTTGGGCTTCACCTTAGCTGTAGACCTTGGTAACCTAGGCATTCCTCTGCATCACAATAGAGTTAACAAAAGGACTTTTCAGTTCTTGGAGGATAAACCTAGTAACTGTCATGCCCCAACACCAAAAAAGTGATCGGTGTGGATGGTGCCTAGCTCGCACTACCGCAAGCCTGTCTTTTAATGAAAAGAAAGCCAAAATCGTTGTAGAGGTCAATTAGACTCCCTTATTCATATATAAACTAGCATTTGAGTAAATAACAAATTAACAACATCCTAACATAAATATGATAATAATTCAAAATTTTGTGCTAGTTCTTACTATCTTATACACAAGAACACACGGTGATAGAACCTACTCGATTACAGAGCTTTACCAAGAATACTTAACTCAACTTGACTCTAAATATAGTGTCGTACCTCAAACAATAGGGTGGTACCTTCAACTCGTACATTGTCAGCAATACAGTATTTTATACCTGAAACTGTGAGGGGGTGAATCTAACTATTTAACTCATAGAAAACAGCCCTTCAAAATACTTATGCAATACATATATATATATATATATATATATTAGTTCCTCACTTATTGCATATGTGACTGTGCTTATACATACATACATATATATATATGTATAAGCACAATCACATATGCAAAAAGTGAGGAACTAACGATGAATAATACAAAATTACAAACGTGAAAATAAAGTTCTAGATTCCTCTAGGTACATGACCATGCAACATACATCATAGAATAATCAATACAACTCAAAGCTCACACATGTAATAACCAACTAGATATTAACACTTATATATGTCATCTAATCATATACAGAATTCGTCTAGCAATACATTAGCCTGAAGTTCATACTTCCATTGGGTTTTAACTTAGCCAAGGGTGCCTATAGATCTCATGGACCACGTGCTACCAAACTTTATGGGTAGGAATCATGTTCCACCAATCCCCATAGGTCTCATGGACCACATGCCACCGGATCTCATAATACTTTTGAAGCCAATATATATAAAGAGAAGTCCATAGGTCTCATGGACCACATACCACTGAGCTTCATGAGTAAGAATATTATTCTACTAACTCATGAGTCTCATAGACTATGTGCCACCGCGCCTACTAGAACACCTTTAAAATCATTTGTACAGATATTGAATCAAACCAACCCACAACAATCTCACAATTCGAGCATATTTAATTATGTAAACAATTCAAACATGATGCACAAATGCAATACAATAATCCTTGGACCCAAGGTCCTATGTCACTTGTCTCACCTTGTTGCTTTCCCATATGGGACTTTAATTCGCACCATTACACCTAATTGCTTTTATCAATGCATATGCATAAGCTGATTCATGTGTCACATGAATATCTCATTCAATGTAATCAATGTATTTAGGCAATGCACCCTATAGGTGGTAACTCATTCGCACATGCATTATCATGCATGACCACACCTTTTCGGATATGCAAATCCACATCACAATTCATGAAAATCATATTGCATTAGGGTCATGTTAACCTTTTCTAAACAAGCCTACTTTCTCAAATTTTTTTCATTTCTCAAGGAACCTAACATGTATCAATAGCACGTAAAGATATTTCCATCATCATGTTTATAACGTTGTATACATTCACATACGGTTATTTAGGTAAGTACATGCTTGTCCTCCTACATGATATGGCATATGATTCATATTCATCATGCAAGGTCAATATCACTACTCATATGCAACACAAGGTTTCCTATTCTATGTAAAACCATCTCATTAACTTACTTTTTAATCTAACCATACAAGGAAGTCATAATTTCTAATATCGCATTTGTAAAGTATTCATTACAGAAGTTCAACTATTTTCATTTCCTAAACAAAATCCACTTCCACCTTAAATAACAACAGGATAACAACTTCGAATACTAAACATTATTATCATATAATTCATTTCATTTCCTTCTTATGCATGATCCTATAAGATCCATAATCCCTCATTTTAAGTAAAGCATGTTAACACAAGATTTTATTCCATAACATCATTCACAAACTTATAAGCATAACGTCTTTCTGAATTCAAGTATTCATAACTCATTCATAACCAATTGTGTATATAATATATGCATATCTTAATATTCCTAGTAAACAATACCAAGGTAGAGTAGGGGCTCCCTTACTTAGGATTGTTAGTACCTCAAGCCTCCGAGAAATCTTTCTTAGCCAAACACAATCTGTAATTAACCTATGGAATAAAGAAGCAGCATCTCAATACATAAAATTCAAAATCTCCATATTGCCTAGACCATGGTGCCCTGGGCGCCAACCTAGGCGCCTAAGCGCCATAGCCCCTGTGGCCCAAAACGTGGTTTATGCATTGGTGCCTGGGGTTCCAACACCCAGACTCTTGGTCAGAGGGCGCCATGGCTGGTGCCCTGGGTGCCCAGTTTCAGATTTTTGAATCCAACCTCGGTTTTCTATAGCTTCCAGCCCAAAATCAGCCATTTTCCTCCAAATTTCCATAGGGTTTGTATCTTAATGTTCTAGGATAAAAATGGTGCCAATTTCTCAAGCCAAGACTAATTATATAAACTTGAATCACCAATTACTCATCAAAACCGTAATTCCCTTCCCAACTCATCTTATTCCTGAAATTCATCCTTAACCAAGCTAAAATCATGCATTTGTTGATCTAATCCCATCATCAGACATCATAGAAGCTTCTAAAAAATTAGCCAACCTTAAATCTTCTGCAACAAACCCAAATCTTACCTCATTACCCATAAATCTAAAAATTTCAAAAAAGAAGGAAAGAGGAAGCAAACTCACATGAATCTCCAAGCTTTTCCACTGCAGTGGCTCGCTTGAGACCTGTCCTCTCATTGGTGAAGGAGGGCTAGAAGCTTGGTGAAGATCATGGTGGTGAAGATGGGAAGAAGAGGGCTCATGGTGTCGGGCACAGATGGCAAACCGTGAGGAAGGAATGAAAAAGAATGGAAGAGGGATGATAGGTATATTAAGTTAGTGTGTGGGGCCTACCCATCTTTCTTTCCATTTTGATCCTTTTAAAAACATTTCAACTAATACCTCAAAAGGTAGCAAAGATGATTTGATCCCCAATGGGGCACTTAATAACACTCCCTTAACATACACATCATCACATTCCATCTCAATGAAATACCAAAATTTTTAATTATCTATTTTAGTCCCCCTTAGTGTACTGGAAACCACCTTAAACTCAAGTTATCATCCCCAAAATAATGGACTTAATTCATCTTCATAAGATCCATTTTTCCTCAAATCTTTTCAGCCAGTCTTTTTCTCAAGAGTAAACCATAACTCATTTCCTTTCAACTTAGTCCTTAAGTATCCTTTTCACATTCATAACTTGAGTTTTCCTTTCCAATGTAAGTCTTACTCGGTTCAAGGCATAATTTAATCCTCATTAGACTTTAGGGCCTTTTGTTCCTCTAGTCAGGACTCCGTGATCCACGAAAAATTTTCACCCCTATAAATATATCATCTTTAATTACTCAAAAAAACCTGGGGTGTTACAATAAATGCCTAAACAAATGGAGGGAAAATTTCTTATCTCTTGCTAGACCAACCACACTTACCAAATCAGTCCTGAATACTATCCCAGTGCATTATATGCAAACCAATCTCCTGCTAAATAGTGTTTTTGAGAAAATTGATAAAATTTCAAAAGACTTTATTTTGGGTTTCACGGAAGAAGGAAAGGGTACACATCTTATTGCATAGGAGAAACTCTATAGGCCAAAGAATGAAAGTGATGTAGATATTAGGAAAGTCAAATACATGAATCTCTCTCTCTTTTAATGAAAGTGGGATAGGGCCTAATAAGTAAAAGGGATTCCCTTTGGGCCCGAACTTTGAGAAAAAATTATGGGTGTGGAGAGGATGTCATTCGTAAAATGTCTTCGTAGAAATTGTAATTCTAATCTTTGGTTAGGAATATGCAAAGTTTGGAATAAAGTGTTAGCAGGATCTTCATGGAAGTTGGGTAATGGCAGTAACGTAAATTTTTGGAACGACTGATGGTTTAAATAAGGAGTTTTCCTCAGAGATATGGCAAAAAAGTCATTGAGTGCCCAGAAGTTAAGGAAACTATTATGGATTTTACTCATTTTGATGGTGAGTGGAATCTGGAAAAGCTTCATGTAGTCCTACTAGAGGATATTTGCAAAGAAATTAAAAATTCGAGTCTGTAGAGGGGAGAGCACTGTAGACAACATTATTTAGAACCGTCCTAAGGAAGTTGACTTCTCTGTGAAGTCAGCTTACAGTATTATTACCAAAGAGGATCAACTTAATACCAATTGCCACTGGAACTTAATTTGGAAATGGCTCAGTAATCAGCGCAACAAAAATTTTTGTGGCTTTGTGCAAATAACAAAATACTTACTAATATCCAAAGAAGAAAGAGGAACCTTACCTCAAATGCATTATGCCCAATTTGTAGAGTTGATGAGGAAATGGTGATCCATGCCCTCAGAGACTGCCCTGCAAGTAAAGATGTGTGGAATATGCTTATGAAATCCATAAATTGGACTGAGTTCTTTAATGGAAACATGATTGAATGGACTATGATAAATAGTAGGAAACAATTCAAAAAAATTGCAAGTATAAACTGAAAGTTGACCTTTAGGGAAGCTCTTTGGCAAATCTGGCTTAGGAGAAAGGTGTTTATCTTCAGACACCAAGAATGTGATTCTGGAAACCTCTATTGGAGCATAATTACTATTGCTAAAGAATTTGAAGAGTCCATGATAGCTCTGAAATTTTCAAACACAATCAGAAGGGAAGTCAAGGTGTGCTGGTCACAGTTGGTGGAGGATTGGGTAAAATGTAACACTGATGGAGCTAGTAGAGAAGAAGGCACAACAGCAGGTTATGGGGGCTTGATCCATGACCTGAATAGTAGATGGATTTCTGAGTTCACGATGGCCTTCGGAGTTTTGGATAGGCAATCAACAAAGATTTTGAGTGTCTTCATGCATCAGTCTAAACCTTGCATGGAAGAAGAGGCTTCGACGAGTCTACTTAGAGCCAGACTCTAAGGAGGCTAGTGCCTAGAGAATCATCCACTGTCACTGGTAATGCAACAGATCAGAGATTTGGTGAACAGAGATTAGGATATTAAGTTTCAGTGGTGTTACAGGGAAGGGAACATGGCCATTGACTAGTTGGCGGTAGCCGCATTAGAGACAAGCTCAGGGATGAGGGTTCTAGACAATCCTCCAGATAGGCTGAAACCAATCGTGCAAAAGGACGTAGGCCCAATGGGCTAATCTAGATGGATTTATTTTGAGGTTCAGGCTTGTTTGAGCCTCTTACTGTATCAAAAAAAATCTTTTTTGGGAGGCTAAATTTGATCGGTTCAACAATCCACTGGCTAGTTTTTTTTTTGTATGTTTAGAGAATTAGAGGCAAAGTTAGGGACGGAAAAATTTATCCCTGATCTAAGACAAAAAAATCTCTCTCTAATTCTGAGACGGAATTTTTTTCCATCTCAAGTTTGTTTGAGACGCCAAGATCAGAGACAAGGATTTTTCTGCATCTTATCCGTCTCTAATCTTGATTTTCTTGTAGTGTATTAGAGACGAAATTTTGACACAGAAACTAATGTCTCTAATTCCAATACGACATTGTTCCATTCATGTTATCCCGAGATGAAATTTAAGCACGGATTTAAGTCAATCTCTGATATTTTCATACCTTAAAAAAATATAAAAGGTGGAAAGGGATTTCTGGCACGCTAAAATCTGTCCCTAATATTAGGGATTGAAATTTCAATCAAAGACAAAAAAATTTTATCCCAAAATTCATCTCTGATTTCCTGCCTTTTAATCTGAATTCAGGGACAGAATTTGAATCAAATTAGGATTTGTCTGTCTCTGATTCTAGGTTTTTTTTTTGTAGTGTACACTGCCTTCAGTCTTCCTTGACTCAACGTGTCAGTCATGGCATTGATATATATATATATATATATATATATATATATATATATTAAGCGCTAAAATTTTTATTTGGTTGGACTTACATATTAGTTATTGTATATGTGTACATATATTGTGACATATATGTTGTTATCTGTAATTAGGTCCAAATTATTAATCTTTATGAAATATATTTTGGGCTGGACCTTTGATATATTAAAGTTAGTTTGAGATATTTATGAATTAATATTATATTATGTGTAGATATATGACTCAAATTAATAACAGTGATGAGACGTTATTAATAAATAGAGTCAACCCATTGGCCCATCCCATTGAGCTTGTTAAATTAGTTATAGTTCCGAAGGTTATAAGGATTTAGTTTTTAAGTTTTGAGAAAATCTATTAATTTGTAAGTTTATGACTTAAAATTCATCACACAGCCTACTTTATGAAAAATCACCTTTAATAATCTTGAAGAGTCTAACCTCTTTAGAAATTGATTATTATGGATCAAGATACGTTATTTTCTATTATTTTGAGTTATTATTATTATTATCAATTTGTCTATCAAAATCTCTTAGATAATCAATTCATGATTGTAAGAAATAATGTGTTTTTTACTAAATTTCACATTTGACATTGATCATGAAGATTTAGATTGTTTCTTATTACAGTTTGTGTTATAACTTGCTTACATTCATGTCTTCAATCCCAAGTTCAAAATTGTCTCTCCCGGTGCGGCAGTGCCGATATGAGCTTCCACTTCCCCTGCACTGAAACCAAGTGTAGGTTCAATATTATCTTCACCATGGCAAGATTGGACTGAGTGAAGAACATCATAGGGCTTGTGGAGTGACACATGAAGAGATAATGACGTTGATTGGGGGTCTCAGATTTGGGAGACCCAATGACGTGACTTAGTGACTGGGTTTAAAATATTTGACACGTCACGCCAGGTAATAAAAGATTTTGCCAAGTCATATGAATTTGACAGCACTGTAACGGTTGTTAACGGTGGGGATCTTTTTTAATATATTCACAAAGTATAAGGATTAAATTACAGCAAATAGGGACCTAATTGCAAATTGAGTCAAATTATAGGGGTCAAATCTGTATTTCAACCCAAAATTACTATGCACTACTACAATCTTGTGACTTAAATCATTCAGTTAACAAGCGACACTGATTTCCCATGGCTATTTTATGTTTTTTTAATTTGTTCTTCTGTTTTCAATTTTTAATTTTTTGTAATGGATTTTAATACACTTTTATGTGTTATTTTAATTTTAATAATAACAACAATTTTGTCTTGATTAATAGTTTAATTGAAACGTCTTAATTCTCCTTTTTATACTTTTTAATAATTAATTAAGTAATTTAATACTTATTTATGTGCTATTTTAATTAATAAAAATAATGCCTTAACAAGTAAGCTTAGATATTTTCTTTATACTTTTGTTTCTTATTATTGATAGAGATTGATTGGTATGGTGATAATATGGGATAGCTGTAGACTATGATTGCGAGGAAGTAGAGCAGCAGTGGCAGCATCAACCCAAGTTTAGCAGTCCTTACCAATTACATGATTGGTTTAAATATATTTGAGATATATTTGAGATCTCTATAGTCTCATTAAGAAATAATTTTAGTCCCTATAGTTTAAAAATAATAAATTTAATTCTTATATTTTTCAAAACCATGAAATAAGTCCCTAGGATTAGTTTTTTACTAATCAACTGTTAGTCAATACTGACTAAGATACTAATATCATTATTAAAATCTATGTCAGCGCTGACTGTATACACTTATGCTGACATGGACTAGTAAAAAAAAATGTTTTAGCTTATTCACTTAGGTCCTTGGTCAAAATTTTTCTTGTCTAATTTTCGATATAAACTTATCTTCTACTTCGTCAATGTCCCTAGTTTAAGAATATTCTTTTTATTTGTCAAAATATTCCCTACAAACTTTTCAATTTGTTCACTTTAGTCCCAGTTCTTCACTATCATATTTTTCTCACGATTTGGTTCTCTAAATCAATCCATAATTTCATTTTCAGTCATGATATGATTCAATCTATCATTCATACCTAAAGAACAATACAAAAAAAATTAAAATTCAAGTTTCAAAACTTATCTTTTATTTACGTAGGTCCTTGGTTAAAAAAAGTGTTGTCCAATTTTTTTTTATATAAACTCATCTTCTAATTTGTTTAGGTCCCTAGCTTAAGAAAATATCTTTTTATTTGTCAAATTCATCTCCTACAAACTTTTCAATTTGTTCACTCTAGTCCCAATTCTTAACTTTCATGTTTTTTCTCACAATGTAGTCTTTGAAATTAGTCTATAATTTCATTTTTAGTCATGATATGATTCAATCTATCATTCATACCCAAGATCAATATAAAAATGAATTAAAATCATTCTTATTTCATACCTCGTTACTTTAATTAAAACTATTGTGATCTTTTTCTTTTGTCTTTAATTTAATTATATAGACAAACTCATTAAGTATATTTAAACGTTATTAGGAATTATTTTTCCAAAGAATAGCAAGCAATAATTTTTAATATCAAATGATACTGATCTTTTCTCCTAATATTTATTTTAATTCGTTTTTTGTATTGACCTTGGGTATGAATGATAGATTAAATCATCTCATGACTAAAAATGAAATTATGGACTGATTTGGAGGACCAAACTATGAGAAAAAAATATTTAAGTTAAGAATTGGGACTAAAGTGAACAAATTAAAAAGTTTGTAGGGGTTGAATTTGACAAATAAAAAGATATATTCTTAAACAAGGGACCTAGACAAATTAAAAAATGATTTTATATTAAAAAAATTGGACAAACAAAATTTTAACCAAGGACCTAAGTGAATAAAAGATAAGCTTTGAAACTTGAATTTTAATTCTTTTTTGTATTGTTCTTGGGTATGAATAATAAATTGAATCATATCATGACTAAAAAAAATTATGGAATGATTTGGAGGACCAAACCTTGAGCAAAAAAATATGAAAGTGAAGAATTGGGACTAAAGTGAACAAATTAAAAAATTTGTAAATGATGATTTTGACAAATAAAAAAATATATTCTTAAACTTGGGGTGTAGACGAAGTAGAAAACAATTTTATATAAAAAATCGGACAAAAAGGAAATTTTGACCAAGGAATTAAGTGAATAAACTGAAACTTCTTTTTTAGCTAGTCCATGTCAGCATAAATAGTACACAGTCACCACTGACATAAATTTTAATAATGACATCAGCATCTTAGTTAGCGTTGACTAACAATTGACTAACCAAAAACTAAACTCAGAGACCTATTTCATGATTTTGAAAACTATAGGGACTAAATTTATTGTTTTCAAACTATAAGGACTAAAATCATTTTTCAATAAAACTATAAGGACCTCAAGTATATTTAAACCTACATGATTTTATAGTGTCAAAGATGTAACAGCATTCATAAAATGATTAATTTAACGAGGAAAAATTAGACTTTAATCCACATCATTGTTGAGAATATATGATAAAATTTAGTAAAGTGACCATGATACGATATTATTTAATTCAACATCAATTGTTGAAATGTAAAAAATTAATTAATGTGACATTTTAAATCTTAATTAAAATTAATAATCAACTAAATAAAAAGATTTTTTTGGTATAAAATAAAAAAGTCATGAAAATTCTTTATTAAATTTTAAAGTTTATTAAAGTTTTTAGCACATAAAAAAAAGTTTACAAAGGTGAAAGTACAATTTTTTCATTTAACAATTACTACTTACTGCATACTGATATATGGTATTTTATTAAACGGATAATATATTTTAAAGAATTTCATAATATAGATGTCAGAACTAATTATATTTTTTTTGTCACCTCAGAAAATGATTGTGCATGAATTTGTTGCTTATGATCAATACTTCATTTGGCTCGACATGTACAATTTCAATGAAGATGATGATGATCAATCCTACGTGCGGAGCCTCTAATGAATTAATAGAACTGATTTTCATATACATATAAATTTTTTTTAAAAAAAAAAAGTTAACATCATCATAGAGTATCTAATAAACTAATAGAATTGATTTTTTATGCATATATATAAAAAATTTAATCACTTTTAACTTGACTAACTATGCAAAGTGTGAAAAAATTTCCTAGTAAGTATACTGTAAAATTTTGCTTGTTTAATTGTCGTTTTCTTTTTAGTCAATTTTTTTCCCTAAAAGTTATTTTAAAAAGCTTATTTTAGTGATTTGAAACATCTGACTTTTAAAAAAAAAATTATTTTTAATATCTAATAGAAAAGTTTTACTATAAAAAATAAATTAAAATGAAGTTTATTTTTAAAATTAGAATACACAATCATTAATTATGATAGTTACTATTAAATATCTTTACCTGATACTTCTTTATTTATTTCCAATGCCATGTTTCTATATCCCAAGGAACATCATCAAGATAATATAGAGGAGCAAAAGAGAGAAGGTGAATATTTAAAATATAGCATCATTTTAAGAGGTGAATATTTTTAAAAAAAAATAGAAACACTTTCTTTTTGACCAAAAAAAAAAGACACTTTAAAAGGTGAACATTTATGGTTATTCCATTTTATACTTTAATTTAATGAAAAAAATAAAATTAAATGAACAATAACGAATATTTAAATTTATTTATTGCAATAATATTAAATGTAAAACTAAATATTTATATGTTAATTTTAATAGTTTAACAATAAAAATTATTAAACACAGTAACAATAAAAGTGATGAGTAGGAAATAATTTTTTACAAACAAAAATTATTTTCTTTTTATAAAATAATTGAAATATATAAAAATATACAACTATCTCAAACAATTTTTAATCCTAACAATAAACTGTTTTACGTATTTCCGAAATAAATTTTATAATTTGTATCAAAAAAATGAATTTTATAATTAATTGAAATTGTTAATGTTTAAGGAGAAGGAAAGTTTACTAATGCCGATTTGCGAGCTAATTATTGGCCTCTGAAAGACCCCTTTATTACTAATCTAGTCTCCAATGTTTTTTGCCATCAATTTAGTTTTAGTATTTATAAAAATATATTTATAAAAGAAATAAAGATAAACTAAAAGAAATATTAAAATTATATTTATGGAGATGCATACATATATTTGACCCTGTCAACTTAATTCACATAATATCCTCGTTCTTAATCTCAGTTGTTGCACTGTAGCGTATACTTCAACTGAAATAATATTGAGGAAATAGAAAAACAATAAGCAATATTAAAAATTACAATTTAGGGAGTAATTCTTTAAAAAAAATAGGTGAATTTATTGGCATACTAACTTTTTCAAAAAAAAATTCTCTACATACTAACTATTCAAAACACATTTCCTATATATTAACTTTTAGCTAAATTCGACTGAGACGTAATTGAATTATATGTAAAATTCGACTTACTCTTAGTCGAATGCGGCTTGGGGTAATTGAATAAGGTAGAATTTGACCACTACCTTGACGAATTTTGGCTAATTTTTATTAGGCAGAATTCGACCACACAGTGGTCGAATTACTACATAATGCTTTTTAATATTTCGTGTATATTTTTTATTTTATTTTGAATAAATATTGTTATTTAATTTTTAAATGATTATTATATTTGATTTTTTTATAAAATAATTTTTTTGGTGCTAATATTATACATTTTTTATACAGGAATTGTTTTATATGTTTTTGATTTACTTATTTACTTATTTATGATTTATTTTTATTTTTTGATTATTAAATTAGCCTACACAATTAAATTTTTTATTAAATTAAATTAATTATATTTAGTGTAAGTTAAATTAATGATATTTTTTATTTATCTATTAAGATTTTGATTTATTTTAAATATCTATTTATTATAGTTTATAAAATTATAATATTAATAAAATACATAATTTTATTGAATTATGATAATAATGAGATTTGTGTATGTGTTGATGTTTTATTTTTAATTTTATTTATTTTTAAATAATTTAATTTTATTAATGGATATAATTATTATTAATGTGTAATGATTTTCATAATAGTTTAATAAAATGTATTTAATATTTTTAACAATTTAAAATATTTAAATTAAATTAACTTTTATTTTTTTTTTTAAGATTTTAAGTATATTCCTAATTTTTATTTTTTTAATTTTTAATGAATCAATATTGTAACTATATTAATACTAA
Organism: Biancaea sappan; assembly: GCA_037074585.1. Lineage (NCBI taxonomy): Eukaryota > Viridiplantae > Streptophyta > Magnoliopsida > Fabales > Fabaceae > Biancaea > Biancaea sappan. Next base: position 9,682,516 of record CM073493.1, on the reverse strand, counting down.
ATTTATTTAATTATTTAATTTTTTATTTTAATTATAGTTTGTAATTTTGTATAAATTTATACATATAATAAAAAGTAAATGTATAACTTTTTTAATTATAGATTTTATTTTTGTTTATGATATCACCTTTTGTCAAATATTTTTCTCTCCATCATAAGCCACATAAAACAAAATAATATTCTAAGATTTTGGAATGAGAATTTCTTAAAAATCTCAATAGATAATATAATTGTATAAATAAAATATTGAATCTGATTGGTCTGGTAAGATAGGGCAAGATAGGCATGTTGATAGATTGTGCCCAGTTTGTCTATAGATTCCACATCATGAAGGTTTCCTACATTGTCTATAATCTATTGAACTATTTATGCGTATGGAGTTTGAGCGTCCTTGTTTTCGAGCCATTTCACGGTGAGGCTTCACTTTGTCTCCATTGTAGACTGGCAAATCTTCGTGACTTCCAATTGAATAAAATTTTTCCTAATGTGCTTTCAATATGGTGTCCAATCGAAAAACATTATCGATCAGTTGGTTATAGTCAAAGCCCTACTTTAAACATACCGCTATCGCATATTGACATGGAAAGTGTAGAATTTGAAATTCTCCACAATCGCACTTTCTAGCACTAAGATCTAGCTTGCAAATATACCTAAACTGTCTGTTTAGTTCATCAAATGGCTCTTCCACTTCAAATAGGGACCTTTGTGGATCGAAATCAATGACTGCACACCTTCTATTGCATTCGCGATTTTTTTGCAAATATTTTGTCATGATCTCTGAGAAGTCAGTGTTGCAAGCTAAAATATGTGCATGTATGCTTGTGGCTCCTGTTGTGAAATATTCTTAGTCATGTGTTTTTTCAAGTGTCACATGTCCTAATATAGCTCCTGTTAAATATTAAAAGGGGCCAATTAGTCGATATGCCAAGTGTTGTCATTTCCCATCTAATTAACGTCAACATAATGAAAAAAAAGTTGACGATGTGTTATTCATGAAGGCCAGGTCCGAAGATGTAATTACATCCTTGTCGTCGTCGCCATCATCGTCATCAGCATAATTGTGAAAATTTTCTGGATTGTAGTCGAGATCACTTAACTCGTTTGACATGTTATCTCCTAGGCCTATGTCATATGCAACAGATAGTAAAAGTAGTTGGTCTGATGGACTTGGTTATGAATAGTACTGGGGGATTGAGAGGGTCACTGGGTTGCACAATTGAGAGTCTAGACCTTGCTGTACTTGAGACAGCGATTCCAGATTTGTCATGTGGGTCGATATGACAGTGCTTACATCCATTTGCACTATGCTGATGTCCACCAATAATGTCATCATAGCCTGGTTTTGAAAGCAATCGAGATGTTTAATCACCACAGCCAGAAGTTGGTAGTCATTTTTTGTTTTCACCTTTCGATAACGGAGTGACGACAATTTCACTGAGTATCGGTACCAAACTTTGCTCATAGTCTGGTTATAGAGTAAGCTAGACTGAACACGTAGATAGTCTTTAAACTCCTCCATAGTAATTCCTTTGGGTAGTCTCATCATCATCATGTTTTCAGACATAAAAGTGTCACCCTCATCTAAGACAGTGATTTCCCCATTGAGATGTAAATATGAAGTAATTTGATGGCTCATTTTGTTCAAATAGAAAAAATATAATGGGAAAGAAAATTTTTTTACTAAGCTTCTAAGAACTGAGAGCAATGAATTTGAAACACAAGGCAATTGAGGATTGCAATGGATGCTAAGAAGTTTGAAGCGAGAATATATAGATTAACAAATGTGAATGCGAAAAATAAAAAAAAATACACATTCCAATGCATAAATAATTTAAAAGTAATCTAAAACAAATCTTTGGGAATGTAAAGAATTCTAAAAAAAAATACTGTTTAATTAAATTTAACACTGAAAAAAAAATATTGTTTGATTAGAAAATACACTAGTGATTAACCAAAACTGAACAATTTCAAAGCATGCCTGTTGCTAGGTCTTATCACTGAAATGTACTGCACGGTCTCATCACTGAAAGCAGGTTTGAAAAATTAGGTCTTAGTTATGGTCGAATTCGACCCTGGCACGGTCGAATTTAGCCATAATTAATTGTTGGGGATTAACCCACCTGAGGACAAGTTGAAGAGCTAAAGATTATGTATGACATGGCTTCAAGAACAGTTCTCAGACTTGTCGGAGAACACAGATGAAGCCACAATTGAACAACATGCACGAGCTTATATTTTGCTCATCATCGTAGCTATCTATTGCTAGACAAATGTGGCATGAACGTATACTTAATGTACCTCCTATTGTTGTAAGACTTTGAAGCATGCAGGAAGTATAGTTGGGGCTCGGTCATCTTAGCCCACATATACAGTGAATTATGCAAGTAAACACACCCTACTACACATCAAATTAATGGGTGTGTTCATTTATTGCATATGTAGGCATTTGAATTATTTTCACGTCTAAGGTCGCAAGTACCAATTCAACCCGATGATGATGAAGAACATATGTGGCCCCCTCCTATAGCATGCAAGTATGTCATATGCTATTATTATTTTATTTAGATATTTTATTTGAATCATTTACATTATTTTTTCAATTAAAAATTTAGATCATTGTATTTTTAGGTAATAATTTATCTAAATTGGAAATTGAAATAAATATTTAATTTTAATAGGTGCAATAAATTTTTCCTATACCAAGTCCCTACTGCTTTTGCTCTAGATCAATATAGGCGATTGTTAGACCACATGACCGATGATGAGGTATTATTATTTATTTTATTTTTAAATTGATAATATTTTGTTCCCTATTAGTGAATGTAATGCTAATATTTTTAAAAATTAGGTTATTTGGCTCTCATATGCATGTCAAGCCATCCCAAAATATTGCCAAAATGACCCTGACGTGTTGCGTGCCTCGATTCCTATCCTAAATTTTCACATAATAGAATGGCACACTACAAGAAAATTGAATTTTAGTGGCGACTTTTAAAGTCGCCACCAAAAGTCGACTTTTGGTGGCGACTCTTATAGTCGCCACTAAAAGTCATATAAAAAGTCGCCACCAAAAGTCTAATTTTTAAAAAAAAATTTATATTTTTTAAAAAAAAATAAAAAATTAGACCTTTAGTGGCGACTATAGTCGCCATTAAAAGTTAATTTAAAAAAATAAAAAATATTAAAAAATTTGAATTTTTTTAAAATAAAATTTAAAACAATCAGACTTTTGATGGCGACTAAAAGTTAATTTTTTTATTTTAGAAAAAGTCTGATTTTTTAAAATAAAATAAAAAAAATAAAAAAGTCAGATTTTTTAAAATAAAATAAAATAAAAAATTAGACTTTTGGTAGTGACTATAGTCGCCACCAAAAGTCTTTTTAAAAAAAAATAAAAAAGTCAGATTTTTTAAAATAAAATAAAAAATTAGACTTTTATAGTCGCCACCAAAAGTATTTTTCAAAAAAAAATAAAAAAAGTCAGATTTTTTATAATAAAATAAAAAATTAGACTTTTGGTGGCGACTATTTTTTAAAAAAAATAAAAAAAAATCAAATTTTTTAGAATAAAATAAAAAATTAGACTTTTGGTGGTGGCTATAGTCACCACCAAAAGTCTAATTTTTTATTCACCACCAAAAGTCTAATTTTTAAAAAAAAAATTAAAAAATTCATTTTTTTACTTGAAAAATTCAAAATTTTTTATTTTTATTAATTTTATTTAAAAGAAATTTAATTTTTAATTTTTTTAATTTTTTAATTTTTTTTTAAAATTAGATTATCGGTGACTACTGAAGTCTATTTTTTTAACTAAAATCGTTTTTTTTAATGAAATTAGCTGAAGTTGGACTTTTGTGGTGACTCCAATAGTAATAATATATTTGCTTTTTGTTAAGTTTAATATTATTTTATTTCTGTTTTATAATATTTTTGACCTAAAATATTTTTAATAGATTATATATATAGATATATATAATATTTTGCACTTACATAATACAAATGAAGCAGTGGCAGAATGACAAGACACACATGGCTGCAAGCAAGGGACCCAGGTTCGAATCTCAGGTATGCACATGTTTGGTTTAATTTCAAATAAACTTGAATATTACACACACAAAAATCGAGTCAGCTCGGGATAGCGAGTTATTGGATGGGTCAAGACCCGTACGAGTCGAATGGATCTCGGGTAGACCCGCCGGGCCAATCCGGATCTAAAAAGATGTCGAGTGACTTTGGTGGCGAAAATCATTTTTTTTCACAAATTTTCTTTTTTTTTTTGCAATAAAAATGACTTTTGGTGGCGACTAAAGTCGCCACTAAAGGTGACTTTTGGTGGCAACTTTTGAAAGTCGCCACAAAAAAGAATCAGCCACGGACTTACGCCAACAACTTTGGTCGCCACTAAAAGTCGTCACCAAATACTTTTAGTGGTGACTTTTAGACTAAAGTGGCTACCAAAAGTCTTTTTTTTTTGTAGTGGCACCATCCGGATCGAATCATATGTCAATTTGGGATCGAACAGCCGATCCCAGTCTCACCGATAAACTTAGGGGATTGGCATCTTAAAAAGTTAACTGGAAAAACTGATACTAACTGGAAGGTGAAGCATGCTGACTTCATCCAAGCATGGGACCAAGGGCGGGATCGAATATGCATTGCTCCTATAACACTATCAGACCAGCCTCTGGGACCATACTTACGATATATGCAGTGGTATTGCCTTCACACATGGCGATGGATTCGTGATTCGAATGCTTGCGATGGATTCGTGCTTCGAATGCTTGCGATGGATACATGGTAAAATATACTTTAAATTATTTGTCACTTATTTTAATTAATATTACTTGAAAAATAATTTTATTTATTGCATTATTTACAGCTACTCTAGTGAGAGCAATATGCATACGTGGTCTGCAAGAACTAACGATTCCCTCAGATTTGGTGGTATCGACTATTGACAACATCATACAAGCTCTTGGAGAACATAACACCATGGAATATATAACTCTAGCGGCACAAAGATTTACCGCAACTACATATTCCACAAAGGCCACCTTGAGGTAGGTGAAGCGGAAGGGCAGAGGGGTACGTGGTGGTTGATCTGTGGCATCCTCAGCTGGCCTGAGCACCAGGAGGGGGATGACTGTAGTCTGATCTCAGCCTATTAGACTCCACCAAGACAATATCATAAACCCAACGATGATTCAACCGAAGATGACGATTCGGCCAAAGATAGCGATCAGGAAGAAAAGGATCAAGCACTCGGTCGTGGAAAGAGACGTGTTGCTAGGCACTGTTATATAACTGGCTGGCACTACTATTGAATGTATTCTTATATAAAACTTATTTTATATCAAGTTTTCAATTATATTTGATGTAATTTCTTTTTTTAAATTTACTTAAAAAGATATGAATATTCTATAAATCTTAATAAGATAATAAAAATAAATCTTTGCCAATACATAAATCAATAATAAAACCATAATAAAATAATTTATATTATATAAAATTAAAAAATATCATGTAGAAATTAAACAAAATTTTTTAAAAAAATCTACATGAAAAAAATATAAACTTCATAAAATTGATTAAATATAAAAAAATATGACATATATCAAATATAATAAAAAATTTAAAAAAAATAAAATACATGCATGAAATTCGACCAGCTCTTGGTCGAATTTCATGCATGGTATATAAAAAAAATAGTACATGAAATTCGACCAAAATATGGTCAAATTTTATGTGAAAAAATTTAAAAAATAAAAAAATAGATAAGTAAATTCGACTACGACTTGGTCGAATTTGCTCAAATTTGATTACCAAATTTGACCAAATCGTGGTCAAATTTCATGTGAAAAATAAAAAAAATAAAAAAATAGATGAGCAAATTCGATCACAACTTGGTTAAATTTGTTTAACATATTCACTGAATTTGACCCAGTGTTGATCAAATTTTGGTAAAAAGTTAGCATATGAGAAAAATGTTTTGAATAATTAGTATATGCTAAGAAATATTTTATAAAAAAATTAGTACTGCAGTAAATGCCCTTAAAAAAGATGTGGCAAAAACGTAGGTTTGTAGCACTTAAAATCCTATTTGTACTAAAGTGACTTTTGTTCGCTTTTACATTAGCATTGTTTAAAATAACCTTTTACATAAGAGTTTTTAAATATAAATTCCGATAATATAAATTCATTTTTCAAATAAAATCAAATTTAGAAGTCAAATTTATTCAACTCCAATCTAAACGTACACTAATTGAATTATAAAGTATTATATTGTAAAATAAGAATAAACTTAAGAAAGGAAGAAAGTGAATGTTATTAATTAAAACATAATATGTTTGGTATTGGGTTAAGACACAAAAATCTCATTTTTCTTAACGTAATTCAAGTCTCTCACAGTTGATTTTGTTATATTAATCAGTATAATGGACACACATGCATGCACATTACGTTTAAAATACAAGTCAGGTACTTGCTATTTAAGTTCTTACCTTAATACAAAAGGAATAAACAAGACTCTCTTTACACATGCAGTTCTTCACCGGCAGTATCAGATAAATGATACATATCACATCCATAATTCTTACACTCTTTTATACAATTTTAATTCCCCATCTTATAAGTACCACAACAAGTCCATTATATATATATAGCAGCTTGTTTCTATTTCAAATAGGAGTAAAGCCAGTTTATGGCAATATCCAGGCGTCCAGTTGTACAAAGCAATATATTACTATGTAATTCAAAGTGCAAATGGTTAGGTGAGTAAATTAAAACATTCTTATTAAATATGTCACTTTTCAATACCTGAGTCTACCCGTCATGGCCAATGGATTTAAATTGGTTGCCTGTGAGTAATTTTTTTTTAATTTTTTTAATATTTAGATATAAAATATTAAAATTCTTTTAGTAAAATAGTAATAATTTTTATTAAAATATAATTTACATATATAAAACATTACTTCTTTTATTTTTTTAAAATCACAATAACTTTAATTTTTCATGTATTTTTTTTAAATTAATTGTATTATATTTAAATTTAAAAATTATATATTGACTAATTTCTTTTAGACCAATTCTATTGGTCCACTAGATCAAATAAATGTCTAATCATCCATTTTTCAATTAAGTTAACCCATTCAATTCATTAGATAATTTTCATTGAAATATTGTTGGATACTAAATGGTAACATCTCTTTCAGTAAGAATTGGAACTTGGACTCGTCACCTTGTGAGTAACTGGTCATTTTCGCTAGACTCAATCTTATTAATTTCTCTTTAAAACTATGCTTATTATAGAATTAGTCCCACCGTTGATTTTCTAATTAAGTCAATTAGGAAAAATTGCCAACTAAAAACTAAGCTGATTAGTTTTCTTTCTTTTCTTTTTGTATCTCATTTACAATTTTTTATTAAAAAAAACACCAGAAAAAGAAGAGGGAAAGAGGATGAAAATATGAAAGAATAGTGAATACATTACATACCCAGTTTCAAGTTTGAACTGAAGTTTGCCATTAAAGCCCGGCAGGTCCTCAACAGCCTGAGACTTTGCAGTACTGAAAGTGAGGACAAGCAACAACTTGTTTGGATTAGTGAGGCCCAATATGGTATGCCTATGACTCCTCATCTTCATCATTCTAAACTCTAAAGGTTGCCATTTTTGTAGATTTAATGAAAGGCTTGATATATAGAACTAGAAAACAAGGGCTTAACACGTGGGTCATTTTCTTCTCAGGCTACTACTATTCTATGAATGACCTTTACTTACCAGTCCTCGTTGGATCCGGTCCTCGTTGGATCCGGATTCTCTGTTTATAATTTTACCTGCTTAGTTTTTAGCAACGGTTTTTCAATACTAGTACCTTATAATATATATTTATATACTATATAAATAATTATGAGACAAATATTAGATACTATATATTTACTCATTCATTTTGGACTTATATAAAGTATGTTATGACAATACCATAATTCGTCTAATATCTATCATATAATTTTTTGTTTTTTGTTTTTCTATTCAAATCTTATCTAATATCTGATATCCATTGGATGTCATGAGATACTTTCTTTGGGTGAGTATCACCAAATAATTGAAATATTTGAATTCATTGCTATCCATATGAGTGTGGAGTATGGTGAATTCAATTATGAATTTTGTTATGGAGAGTTTGAATTCTCTAAAACTTAAGTACTTTAAAACTTGAGTACTCAAGCGTTAAATTAATTTTGAAATTTGTATTGTCATTGCATGCGGTATTATATATATATATATTTATATATATATATATATATTTATATATATATATATATATATATATATATATATATATATATATATATTTTAAGAAAAATGATCAATCAAAACTTGAGGTGTAAAAACTCGAACTTTTTTTGTAGTAAAACCCTTCCATGATTGGATTTGATCATATGTGGTTAACCTAGTTATTTAGGCTTTGGTTGAGAATAATATCATTCCAAATCAATTGATTTATTTGTTAAATTACATTCCAGTTTAAATGGGTCAAGTTTGGGTGAATTAAATGAGTTAGACTGGGTGTATCATATATATAATATTTGAGTAAATTACTGACTTGTTAACTAGATTATATTTTTCTCAAATTAATCTTTAAAAGAACATATGTTTTTATATAGTCTTTGAAAGGAAATGTTTGTCGTAATTTAATTTCTTTGCTTATCAAAATAATTTCTGTTAACAAAAAAATTGAGATTTAGCAACAACAAAAATTTGAGACAGATATAATTTTTAATGACTAAATTAAGACTTTGATCTTTTAAAAGTTAAATTGAGACAATTATAACTTTTTTTTTGGATTAAATCAATAAGTAATTCTAAAACATTTTAATTTTGATATATCTAACGTTACTCACAGTTTTTGTATTTCTTAACATAAGTTATAATAGTTTGTTTGTATAGCCTTAATTTGTTGATATTTAACTTTATTTTTCAATATAACAGACTTTTCCTCCGTTGAACAATACTTTTTAAAATTTTAAAAATATTAACCCTTAATTTTTTTGAATTTACAATTTGGTAAATGTATCATTTTTGTCCCTAAAATTTAATCTAAGCTTCAATTTTATTCCAAAAATGTTGTTGGTGCTAATTTCATCAATCTAATTAATGTTCATTTTTGTCCCTAAACTTAATTCATCTAAATTATTGACGGAGAACGTGGACAAACTTCTTCATTGTACACGTCATCCCGTCATCCCTATAATTTTTTTTTTGGTGAAAGTCATCCCTATAATTTTTTTTTGTTTTTGGTGAAAGTCATCCCTATAATTTTCGTAGGAGATAAGAGGGTATCATAATATGAAGTTCATGTATTAAAGATTTAAAGCCATTTGTTGGGTGCCCAATGTAGTGGTACCATAGTAATTTTCAGGCCTCTTATCTATATAATCAGTAATATCAATTCGGCCCAGAGCCCAACAGCTGGTTTGTTTATGAATGGGCTTAACTCTTTCGTTTTAAGTTTCTTTAAAAATGAATCGGTCCATTGAATCTATCTACTTTTTAAAAAATGATTTATTTTATATAAAAAATTTCACTTTTCACATCTTATATTTTATACTATCACATTTAATAAATATTGCAAATTTATGAATAATTTTATTAGTTTTTAAATGAATATATAACAAGAATATTAGAACTATGATTGTTATAGGAATATTAGAAATAACAGTAAAGAATATATAACAGGAATTTCGGTTTAGCAAGGCCGTAAAAGCCACATGGATGATCAACTTTATGTAAATTTACATATAATATAGAATATATTTATAATTTAAAATTTAAAAAAGAAGTAATATTTTATAAGTATGAATTATTTTTTAATAAAAATTATTAATTTTTTTACTAAAAAGTTTAATATTAATTACTTAAATATCCAAAAAAAAAAAAACAAAGTGATTTCCAAGTTGGCCTCTCTAAACCCATAGATCATCTGGTCATATATGGGTTTTATAAGGGTATACAAAACCAATCCAAACAAACCGGATTGAATCAAATCAAATAGAATCGAAAAATATAGCCAAAATTGAATAAATAAAGTTTAGATCGGTTTTCAAAATTAAAAAAATTTTGGTTCGGTTTGTCAATTTGCTTTGGTTACTATACCATATGCAATAAAAAATATATATATATATATATATATATGTTATATTATATATATAGTTTAAAAAAATATCAAAAAATTGATGCACACTTTCATTCAATCTTAACCAATTAAGTGTTGCGATAAAAGATGAAATTTTTGCTATGAAATTTATAATTACAAAATCTCTTCTAATTAATTGTCTCACGTCAGGATGTCTAACTTTCACTACAACCACTAAAGGCTTTGCTTTCTGACTAGGGTAACGATATTTTAGAGAAGCCCTTTGTACTTGGACAACACTTCTAGATACAGCAGACTCTTCTTTAAAATTATCAAAAATTTCATAAATTTTTTGATCAAATGAATTTATTTGACTTGGACAATACTTTTAAATAAAAACTGGACTATCTTAAGAAAACTAAAAAAGTAAAACTAGGATTTTCTTTAAAATTGATAAAAGTGAAATTTTTTTTTAAATCAAATCAAAATGCCCAAAAGAATCAAACCAAACCACAAAAAAAAAAAAGCGAATAAGTCCAAGAATTAATAAACCGACTTGGTTTGATTTGGTTTGCTTCATGCCTAAACCGAATAGAATCAAACCTTTGTACGCCCTCAGACATTAGGACATGAAAATGTGAAATGAAATTGACACCAAAAAAAACTTTTGGGACGGAAATGAACCTTGAGTTAAATTTTAAGAATGAAAATGATGTTTTATCTTAAATTTTCAATTTCTATTGTTTTATTTTTTAAAAAAATTTAAATTTTATTTATGTAATTATATCTAATGAATATTTAATATAAAAATATTTTCAGTAAAATAATCAAGATAATAAAATGTTTGCAACGTTATTTTAAATTTTAAAATCAGATCCATACGGTTTAATTTAATATTATTTTAAATTCAAATCATAATTAAGGGTATTTTATACACTTTTCAAAGGCATTCAAATGCTCTTTAATCAAAATCCTGAAGACATTAGTTAATGCTAATTAAAATAAGGGTGTGAATTTAATTTATTCATATTTTAAACTATTAAATTTATTTTTTTTATTTTTATTAAGAATTTAATAATTTTAGATGCATCTTATCAAATCAGATCTCACAAAAAACTTTCAAATTTTTTTAGACCTTTTGCTTTATATATATCTTTTATTGCCATGTGTATAATGAGTATATATGTTGAAAAAAAGTCTCAATTATTTAGTATTTAGAAATAATATTTTAATATTTAAAAAACTAAATAAATAAACAAATGCCCTTGAGACTCTTCTCCTAACTTGACTGAAAACCCTTCTGATTTGACAATGTAAAAAGGAATGGTCTATGGTTTTAACATGAGCTTCACAGAAGTGGTACACAAGGGAACTAGAAAATGTGGTACATGAAGAATTTAGGCAACACATAGAATTGCAGCATTTTTTCTTCTTATTATTAATTATTATAAAGAAACTGACACCTAAATCTATGTATTCCAATTCATACCACCTAAGATTTATATGGGTCTATTATTACAAGAAATCTCAAAATCAAATTTATTCAACTCTAACCAAAACATACACTAACTGGTTTAGAAAGGTTATATTATAAAATAAGAATAAACTTAAAAAGGAAGAAAGTGAATGTTATCGAGAAAAACATAATATGTTTAGTATTGGATTGAGATACAAAAATCTCATTTTTCTTCAACGAAATTCAAGTTTTTCATGAATTAATTTTGTTATATTAATTAATACAATGGACACACGTATGCATGCACATCATGTTTAAAATATAATAACTCAATTACATGCTAGCTTAAATTCTTACTTTTACACATAAGGATTAAACAAGACTCTCTTCCCATATACATTTCTCCACCGACAGTATCGCATAAATGATACATATCACATCCATAATTCTTACACTCTGTTATACAATTTTAATTATCCATCTTATAAGTTCCACACACACACACACACACACACACATATATATATATATATATAGCAGCTTGTTTCCATTTCATATAGGAGTAAAGCCAGTTTATTGCAATATGCAAGCGTCCACTTGTATAAAGCAATATATTATTATGTAATTCAGAGTGCCAACGGTTAAGTGAGTAAATTAAAACATTCTTATTTACTTTTCTTTAATATTTTACTCTTCATTCTTTAGCATCTGCTTTTGTTGAACATAGGCGACAAGCCTAGTTTAGCCGAGGCCCATATGGATATGGATGACAAGAACTAAAATGCATTGAAAGAAATGAAAAGTTTATATAAGTTAATTTAATTTCAAAAAAAAAATATGTTCTAAGAATAGAGACCTAAATGAAACTAAATATAATCTCAAATCATGCAAAGGACAAAGGAAAAATATTAGTTAGAGAGCTAAGTGAACAAATAGAAAAGTTTTTAACAGAAAAATGATTTTTTAAACTGAAATTATGAACTGTATAAAAAGGGACCAAACAAGAATTTAATTTCATATGAATATATCAAATAAAAACTAATTTATTTTGTTCAAATTAGTTATTTAAATTATCATGTGAATATTTATATAGACTTTTATTTATTTATTTTGTATATTTTTATATTATATATTTAAATTTGCCACGTGTGGTGTTGACGTGGCTCTTAATGCTGATGTAAGTGTTTCAGTCAACACCACGTGTCCTAAACTAAATGTTGACTGACGGTTGACTAACATCTGAGACTATTTTTTGAGGTTTTGGAAACTCAAGGGACCAAATCCTTTGTTTTAAAGTGTAGGGATTAAATCATCTATTGAGTAAAACTATAAAGACTTGAGTTATATTTTAACCTATTATTAAATATATTTAAAGCTGACTGGTCAATTTTTTGAGGCATCATTATGAAAAAAGCTCTATTATTTTAATTGTGTTTTTAGTAAGCACAAATGTAATTAATTTTCTATTTTATTCATGGAGAACAATATTATTGAGAAACAAAATAAAGAAGAAAAAAAACTGATGTTAGATATGAAAGTTTCACATTAGGAATGAATAAAATAGTTGAGTGATTTTGAATTATGTTGTAACTTATGTTATTAATTATTTGAATTAGAGTAAAATATAAGCCTAAATTACCTTAAAATGGAGTTCGGATTGTTTGGATTTAAGGCGTCAACTGCACTCTGCAGTCCCTCCAATCCTCACCATCCATTTCTCCTCATCTCATCCAATGATCATGTGCACCCCACATTGCAATATTCAATGCACTGTTTTCCTTTTAACCAGGAACCTCCGCATCTTCGACAATGCAGTGAGCTTAAGTATTTCGAAGATGCAACGAGCGAGAAACTTCCACAACTTAAAAACATGATGTTTGCCAAGCAAACACCCCAAACCCAATTTTTTGTGGGAGTTGAATGGGGCCAAAGACAGGCTCAAGAGATTAAGAAAGAGAGAAGAAGATTACCACTCGTGCAGAATAAAGTGCGCATTCTCAGCGTCATAAGAAAAATAGACAAAGAAGGAGAATATTACAACAGGCTAAATACCAGTACCCATAATAAGGTCATCTTCCATGTACCGAAATAAGCACCAAACATAAAACAATATACTTAATTGCAAAATGAAAGTGCCAACTTCAATATAATCAACGTATTATTATACTTAAATTTTCTACTTCCTTAGAAACAAGCAGCAAGTACAATGTGACCAAAAATCAAAAACAAAAATCAAGCAAGAACCTCAAAACGCGTAGAAGATGAACTGGAGGAGAAGCGCAACAACAATCGAAGGAGAAGCATGACAACAACCGAGATGAAGAAAGGCATGGAGGCTGATGGACCGGAGCAGGTGAATCGAAGAAGAAGCATGACGACCATAGTCCAAATACGGAGGGAAGAAAGAGACGACATAATGGCAGAGGGAGAAGTAGGAATGGCAGAGAATAGCAGAGAAGCAAACATGCAGCAATGATTGATTTGGTGGAAATTGTGAGATTTTCTAGACTGCAATGGTGCTGCGTTTGCATACTGAAATGGCTGGAAATCGTGAGGGAAGAAGAATGAACGCTGGAGTTTTCCGTGGCCTATGAGGGAAGAGGAACAATGCGTTTCTGGCTTCATACACAAAGGAAGGAGAGGGACACGTGGCACAACAGGAACAGTTGGATGAAGTGTTCACGAACGGCTACGATCTGACTGCAGGGTGTACTTCGCGCCATGAACTACGGACAATCCAGACTCCTTAAAATGGTTCCCTTCTTATACACCGTTGATCTTATTATTTGAAAAAAATAATTTAATGGTGGGAAGGAATATATGCTATCTTCAAATCCTCAAGATAAAAATTTTTAATGGGAATATTGATTCTGGACCCAACTGTAAAGTTCAAATGTAATATATTCCATTCTTTTTTTTTCTATAAATTTTAATTGTTAAATTCACTTTGTTGCTAAGAATTTTGCCAATTTCCATTGGCAAGGTATGTGGGCGTCCGGCCCTCCGAGAGCGTGCAGCTATTCTACTACTTCATTGAATCAGAGAGGAATCTAGATGAAGATCCACTCCTGCTTTGGCTCGACGATGGCCCGACGCAATGCACAGTCTTAGTTATATAATTGTTCATCAAGTAAATATATAAGAAACCATTGGTTTTTTATCTTTGGATTCCATCATAGGTCCATTGTCATTTGACAATGCAAAATCTAGTAGTGGTAGAGGGACAGTACCATCGCTGAAGTTGAATCCCTACTCATGGACAAAGGTGTGAGTGAGAGAGACATTTTATTGCAATCTTGTAAAGTGATGCACTAGGAATCAATTCAATATAATTTCCCATGAACAGAATGCCTTAGTTGTAATGAAAGTCATTGTAGTGAATGATGCCTCTCTAACACCAAAATTTTCAGTTATCTAGCATCATATTCTTAGACTCCCCTGTGGGTACTGAGTTCTCATTTGCAACAAACTCGGAAGCATATGCAGTCAGTGACACATCATCAGCCACACAAACTCATGAATTTTTGAGGAAGGTACGTAAGGCAATAATAGATGAATTTGATGAAATGTTTATATGATCTTTCTTTCAAAAAATAACAAAATTCTAACTAGAAAGTGGTTGAATTGGAACTCTTATAAGCTGTAAAATATTATCACTAATTATCCTATTTGAGTTGTTCATATACAGTGGTTATTGTCACATCCCCGGTTCCTCAAAAATCCTCGGTGGTGATTCTTATTCGGCCATGGTTCTCCCTATAATTGTCAAGAAGATCTCTTATGGTAATGTTTGACAATAATAAATACTGCCACTGCTTTGTATAACTGTCTTCATTGATACAAAGATAGGAAGTACTTGACCTTGCTTGTTTAGCTTTAACAAATGTAACAAGGATATTTATACGTTTGATAACGCATGCTCTTCATAAAGTGAAGCTTTAAGAGCAGCATAGCATGATTCATGAATATCTGGAGAGAATGTCCAGAATTTAGAGCTATACAATTTCCTTGTTCTCTCTTTTATTTTCTGTGTTGTTTAGTTTTTTTTTCCTTTTTCCTTTTTTTGCAGCTAATGACACTGGAGATAAGCCGCATTTGAATCTGAAGGTGCATCATTCATTTTACTTCAATCTGAACTTTTTATCATTCGGACCAAGTCATGAAATCTGTCCTCTTTTTCTTTCAATATAAAGGAGCATTGATATCCTGTCCAAATGAACGCAGGGCTATTCACTTGGAAACCCATTTACAGATTTAACTATTGGTGAAAATTGCAGAATTGTCTTTGCTCACAGAATACGGCTTATATCAGATAAACTTTGAGGTAGGTTGACACATAATCACCAACTAGATTTATTTTCAGTTGCAAATCTAATTGTAGTTGGTATTTTCTGATATATTGCACTGTTTCATGCTGTTGAAGTCAACCAAAAAGCATCGCCATGGAGAATACATAAATGTAGATCCCAGCAATGCTGCATGTGTAGAGAATCTTGAAATATTGTCAGAGGTACGTAATCAGTGCATATCTGTTATTGTCAGTTCATTATGTCATTGTTACAAGCTTATTGTCGACACCAAGTTTGGTCTTAATGAAGTTTTCAAATTTTGCAGTACACTGGAATGATATATACTATGAATGTATTAGAGCCTAACTGTGCAACTCTTGCCCCAAAACCAAAAGGTTGGCTCCAGCAAGATTCATCCAAATTGGATATTGGTATCCTCCAAGAGCTTTCCTTGGAGCTACTTTCTCCCCCTCCCCCCCCCCCCCCCCAAAGAAGCATTCTAGATGATGGTGTCAGTTACCAAATGTGCTCATTTTTCTTTCTTTTCCTTTCCTATATTTCTCTTTATTTCATATCAAATAAATTTTTTTTTCATTTTTCATTTTCCTTTCCATCAATTTATTTTTTTGGCATACCAAATGTGCTCGTAAAATTGCATCATTGTTTTTTATTATTACAAAGAAGGTCAAATCTTGACTCCTAACTCTATATACACCTGCCTATTCCACGTAAAAGATTTATGAGTTTATTAGTAGTAGGAATCTCGAACCCTTACTTTTAAATACAGAGTACCCTAACCTATATCACTTGAAAGACAATTTGGTTAGGGGCAGAGTTAATTGCTCAATGGCAGTTTTAGTTGACCCCCTCTCGTGTATATTTTGCATTATGTTATGTCAATAATTCAGTTTGCTGCTCGTAATTAAGTAACAAAGTCATTCAAGAGTGTGTATATATGCATGTATTCATATCAATTTATCAATGATATCTATCATTATCCCAACCACTAAAAGAGATGGCTCGCAAATCATAGAGAGATTGTATCTCAATATTTTTAATTAGTCAGTGGTCATTGTCAGGCGAGAATCTTATCTCTAGTTGATCCGTCATTGTTCCGTTGCTAAATGTGTTAGGACTAGGAGAGATCAAAGAGAGGATATCAGTGTTTTTGTAATTAACACGTAATTTTTACGTATAATTAAATAGGGTACGTAGTACTTTCAAAAATAGGCATAAGTTTGGCAACAGTGCAAGCTTTGATATTTTATGATTGTTTTATTGAATATATTTACTTTAGGTGAACTATTTTTTGTTTAGCAGCAATTTTTGTAGTTGCGATATTTGAACTGACTTGGAGTAACCATATTTAAATTATCACAATGATAAGATTTTCGGCATACAAAAATTATTGCCAAATTAAAACTTTTTTGCAAAGATAAATTATTGTTGTTTTAGTATTTGCAATAGTACATAAAGAACTGAGGCATAAAAGCAAAACAAAACAAACTTATCAAATTGCCACCCAATAATTTATAATTGACTAGAGAGGAGAACGAGAAAACCACCTAGAAGTCATAGCAAAGCATTGCTTAGGTTTGAACTCTGCTGCTGTATGACCTGCTCCCTGCATAATACGAACGCATATAATCACCAATGAAGCTTTGAAAAACTTCATTAATTTTTTCTTAATAAAAAATAAAAGAGGGAATAATGTTTCTTCTTCTTGCCTTCACTGTTGCATATATTAGGCTGTAATTGTTGTTGTGTGTATAATGAACCCAATATCTATACAAAAAACCAAAATATAGAGAGGAAAATGTCAGTTCTGTGTTTAGACTTCAGACTGATCCCACATACAAACTATTAATGACTTTAACAATTCTTAAAAGCATGAAGGAAGCACAAACCATGTGATTTCAATAAAGGAAATAATGAGAGAACTGAAAATTTTATCATGAAAGACAAATAAATCAAGCCAATTAAGAATAGATATAACTCTATGTACGGCACATATATATTTTGGTGATACCCACATCTGCATGTTTAAGTGGTGATTCATGATTATTTAGACTTACACATCTTCTATGAACTAATTCTACCCAAACTTTCTAATGAAACTACGAAAGTTTAAGTTGATGAGGAGATTAACTTACCCTGCAACTTGTCCTTCTACGTACCATGGTTTCCATTTGCTGCTTACATTCAAGTTTAATGATTCTACCCAACTAAGTGTACCCATATATGGTACAGTCATGTCATGGTCTCCACTGAAACACGTTAAAAAAGAAAAAAAAAAAGGAGAATATAAGAGGAAACAAAAACGATTTGAGATTCACAATTAAAAGAAATGCTACTAATACACATGAACTACTTTTATTCTAACTTCATAGTCATTGAAACCGGAAAGAGCAAGACTTAATCGCAGTCCTTTATATTTTCTCAACTTATTAGCACAACATTAATCCTTTAAAAAAAATCTGTATACAGGACATAAATTAATTGAAGAACCTCAAAATAAACAATTAACGAACTTCATTAAAAAACACCAAGGGATAAATCAATGCTAGTTTTATGAGTACGTAATGGAATCAAACAGACTATTAGAGGGAGACCCAAAAAATAAAAAGTAGAAGTTACAAAAACAATTTCACTAGAATTTTAAACCAGAATCACTATTGAAAACACAAGCTGAATGCAGAGTGTTAATAAAATGGTACCTGTAAATCAGAACTGTATAATTTTTCTCCGTTAGATATCTGTGGTATGGTACAGTGGATTGGACATTGTAATCGTAAATTGAAGATAAGGTCGTATTACATGTAGACCACTCCTTGGTTCCCTGATTTGTCAAACATTCAGAAAGATTAAGTACTTGTTTGCAAAAATTGATTATAAGTTCAATTTATTACTATGAAATATCAATTACAGTAATTCGATTCACCATACCTTCCGAACGTGGAGGGAAGTCCGCACAGTTTCATCA
Source organism: Biancaea sappan (assembly GCA_037074585.1). NCBI lineage: Eukaryota > Viridiplantae > Streptophyta > Magnoliopsida > Fabales > Fabaceae > Biancaea > Biancaea sappan. The sequence continues at coordinate 9,663,656 of CM073493.1, read as the reverse complement.
TTAGCCCATATGTAAGACAAGATATAGTTATATTCCTAGAAAGAAAGTAGAAACTGCATTAGTGAATTCCATTGCGTGACAACTATTTTCCTAAGTCTTAATTGATTTCTTGCACCTATCATAAGCATAAGAACAAATCTGAGATTCTCAAATGAATTAGTATGTGCTACTTTCATTTTGGCCCTTTATTTTGGTAAGATTTAACAACCCCAACTGATAAAAAAGAGAATGAATATATCTCATTCACGTCATCTTGGTAATATGTTCTATGAATTTTAAAATTTTGTGATGGCTTTCCAAAATACAGACAAGAATAAGCTCAAATTTTGGATAAAAATACAGCTATCACCATGATTCATCTTAGTAAAGAGAACATGTTAAAAATAAGGAATTCACCCGACACCATCGTCCAGAATGCTTCTGATGGGTAGAAAGTAGCTCCAAGGAAAGCTCTTGGGAAATACCAAGATCCATTTTGGATAAATTTAGCTGGAGCCAACCCTTTGGTTTTGGGGCACCAGCATCACAGTTAGGCTCTAATATACCATGAACATATATCATTTCAGTACACTGCAAAATTCGAAAACTTCATTACACAATAAGCTCTTAACAATGACATATGAATTGATAATAATATATATGCTCCGATTACCTCTGAGAATATTTCAAGATTCTCAAAACATGCAGCATTGCTGGGATCTATATTTATGTATTCTCCATGGCAATGCTTTTTGGTTGACTTGAACAGCATGAAAGAGTGTAATAGATCAGAAAATGACAACTCCAATTAGATTTTCAGCTCAAATAAATCTAGTGGGGGATTAGGTGTCAACCTACCTCATAAAGTTTATCTGATATAAGCCCTGTCCTGTGAGCAAAGGCAATTCTCCAATTTTGATCAATAGTTAAATCTGCAAATCCGTTTCCAAGTGAATAACCCTGCGTTCATTTGGACAGAATATCAATGCTCCCAAACTTATATTGAAAGAAAAAGATGACAGATTTCATGACTTGGTCAAAATGAGAAAAGGTCTAGATTGAAGTAATATGAATGATGCACCTTAAGATTCAAATGTGGCTTAAGTCCAGCGTCATTAGCTGCAAAAAGGGGAAAAAGGAAAAAACGAAACAACACAGAAAATAAATTAGAGAACAAGGAAATTGTGTAGCTCTAAATTCTGGACATTCTCTGCATTATGAAACATTTAAATATACTATGCATTTGGTATCTTGTTACATTTGTTAAGTACTTTCTTTGTATCAATGAATACAGTTATATAAAGCAGTGCTAGTATTTATCATTGTCAAACATTACCATCAGATATGCTCTTGACAATTATAGGGATAACCTTGCCCGTATAAGAAGCACCACCAACGTATAGAGGATTTTTTAGGAACCGGCGATGAGACAATAACCACTGCATATAAATAGGATAATTAGTAACAATATTTTATGGCATATAGGAGTTTCGACTTTAATTTCGACTAATTTCTAGTTAGAATTCTGTTAATTTTTGAACGGAAGATCGTTTAAACATTTCATCAAATAAACTTATTTTTGCCTTACGTACCTTCCTCAAAAATTCATAAGTTTGTCTGGCTGATATTGTGTCACTGACTGCATATGCTTCTGAGTTTGTTGCATATGAGAACCCAGTACCCACAGGGGCGTCTACGAATAACAAGTTAGATAACTAAAAATTTTGGTGTTAGGGAGGCATCATTCACTATAATCAGTTTCATTATAACTAAGGCATTTTGTTCCTGGGAAAATTAATTTGAATTGATTCTTAATGCATCGTTTTACAAGATTGCAATAAAATGTCTCTCACTCACACCTTTGTCCATGAGTAGGGATTCAACTTCAGCGGTGGTAATGGCCCTCCGCCACTACTATATTTTGCGTAGTCAAATGACAATGGACCTGTGATGGAATCAAAAGATAGAAATCCAATGGTTTCTCATATATTTACTCAATGGACAATTATACAACTATCAGAAACAAATAAATATGCAATAACAAGAACTATTGGAAATTTGTATTATTATTAGAATTTGAAATTTTTTATTCTAAGAACAGGTAGCGGAATAGGGCAGTTACCAACTTCATAGACGAGGCCATAGAAACCAGAACAACCAGGGCCACCATCGAGCCAAAGCAGGAGTGGATCTTCATCTGGATTCCTCTCTGATTCAATGAAGTAGTAGAATAGCTGCACACTCTCGGAAGGCCCAATGCCCACATAACTTGCCAATGGAATTTAACAATTAAAATTTATAGATAAAGAAAAAGAATGAAATATATTACAGTTTAACTCATTGTCTTACCGAATAAGTTATAAGCTTACACAGTTGATTTTTTTTAAATAGTTTTGAAAAAATAATCTAACTATAGAGAAGAATACAGCCCGTCTTCGAATCCTCAAAATAAAAGATTTTAATAGGGATATTGACTTAGGCTGTATTCGGTAAGATAACTTATAACTTATTTAATTATCTTATAACCTCGTTAAAAGTCTTCGTTAAATGAGTTTATTTTAATAGCTTATAGCTTATTCTAATAAGTTACTTTGAGTACCTTATAGCTTATAACTTATAACTTAAAGTTGTTATTCTTATTTTGTCCTTATTATTTTTACAAAATACTCATTACACCCCTTACTTTATTATATCCTATTTACTCATATTTTATTATATTTATATTTATATAATATATTATACATATATAATATTATATATATGAAAAAAAAATATAAATATATTATAAATATATATAATATATATAAAAATAATAAAATATGTTAAAATATTTTATTATATATAATAAAATATAATAATATATATAAATATATTATATATGTGAAAATATATTATTCATATATAAAATATAATAAAATATATAAATATATATTTTTAATGAATTTTATATTTATAATAATTTAAATTAATTTAATTAAAAATAAAAATGATATATTTCTTTATATTATTTTGGAATTAAAAATATATATACTTTTATGTCATTTTACACTTTTCAACTAATTTAACAGCTACTTTTACTGAACACTTCTAATTCAAATAAGATAGCTCAGCTATAAGTTATAAGATAAAAATTAGCTTATAAGCTATCATGTAGCTTATAAGCTATCCGTTAACTTATAAGCTTATTTTACCAAATAGAACCTCAGTGACTCCTGTATACTATAAAGGATCCATTTCAAGGCGATTTAGGCTTATATTTTACTCTAATTCAAATAATTAATAGTCACAACATAATTTTTTATTACTTTTTGATTAATGCATGAGGAAAAACCCCCCAACAACAGAATTATAATTATTTAGAATTAATCACTGTTACACAATGATCAATTTACGCCTACTGAAGAAAATTTGCCTAACATTCTCTACAACTAAAGCAATATAGTTATTGGGAGGAAAGGGAAATAACATACTTGTTCATTAATCAACAGTTCATAAAACATCTCACTCGAAGTCAAGTAATATTGTATAAACCATAATACCATTGGCAAAAAAGAAAAAGTTGAATTTGAAAAGAAAAGTTGAAGAAAGAAATATCAGAGGAGGGAGGGCAGACAATAAGTCAGTAACGCATAGTTTTGATATCTAACAAAAGTTTCAAATCCCTAATGTGAAAACATTTGATATCTATTTTTGTTACTGAAATTAGTGAAAAACGATTAAACGAGAAGATAAATAGTGTAAAAAATAAAACAATACACAATAATTTATATAGTTCGATCTGTGTGACTTACATTTACGGACAGAAATAAAGTATGTATTAACTTCTTGCAAAGTATGAGAGTACAATACAATATAGTGTATAAACCAAAAATAAGCATGTACAGCAAAAACATAACTACACTCTAAATCGATTCACCTTGCTCATCTCACAAACTTCCAATTTTTTTTTCCTTTCAAGTCGTACTCCCAAATAAATCAAATTGGGTCATAAAACGAGTCACCACATAATTCAAAATCACTCAACAATTTTATTCATTCCTAATGTGAAACTTTTGATAAGTTCGCTCTAAATATATTTAGGGTGTGTTTAGCAAAAATAGCTGATAAATTAGTTGAAAGCTTATAAATTAGCTGAAAACTTATAAGCTGATTTTTAGCTGAAAGTTGAAAGTTTATAAATTAGTTTATTGAATTAGAAGTATTTAGTAAAAGTAGTAGTTGAAATAGTTGAAAAGTGTAAAATGACATAAAAGGGTATAGAAGTGTTTGTATTATTTTATAATCCTAAAACAATATAAAATAAATATATTAGTTTTATTTTTTAATTAAATTAATTTAAATTATTATATATATAATTAATTAATATATATTATTATATCATATATATACATATAATTTTTTTTATATTTTATATAATATATAGTTATGTTGAAAAATGTAATATATACTTACATATTAAATATATCACATTTTTTATCTTTAATGTGTATATATATATATATATTTGTTTAAAATAAATTTAATTAAAGATAAAAATTTAAATAAAAATAAAAATTATTCACAATGAAAGTATTTTAGAGATTTAGGTTATGAATAAAACAAAAAGATATAATAGGTATTGAAATAAAATAATAAGGATAAAATAGGAAGAAAAGTACAAAAACTATAAATTATAAAAAAATAACATTTCAAAATAAGTTATAAGTTACTAAATAAGTTATAAGTTACTGAATAAGCTCATTTACCAAACACTTCTAACAAATTTATAAATTAATCAAATAAATTATAATCTAGTCAAATAAATTATAAGCTCTTTTTTGTAACACGCCAAACACACCCAGAATAATAAATTTGTTTATAAAGGCTCTTCGTAACTCATGAACATTACAGATTATTCAAACACATAAGAATAAGAAATATTTATTATTCTAAAACGTAACTTGCATAATTATCTCCATCAAAATTTAAATAAAAGCTTTTCGAAAATTAATTGAGTGATAACATGATAAGAAGACAAACCCAGTTTCAAGTTTGAAAGGAAGTTTGCCATCAAAGCCTGGGAGGCTATCCACTGGTTGAGAGGAGGCAGTAATGGAAGCAGTGAGAATGAGAAGAAGGATTGGAAACAACATCTTTATGATTGGATTGATTGCAACGACACATAGAATATGAATGATGAATGATAACACTTATAACTGTGTGTAATGATAATGACGTACTTATAAATGTGTGTAATCTTAACATCTCAGCTTCTTCATCTAACAGTCAACCATCCACCTGCCCAACAATCTCTCAACTTAATTCAATCCTTTACTGACATGTATGGCCCATCTAACTTCCTCTCTAACAGTCAAACATCCAGCTGCCTAACAACTTTCACCCACTCATTCTCTCTACACCTAACTTCTCTTTCATTACAGTATTTGTTGTGAATTTACATTTATTCATAACAGTAAGAGATTTGAAATTGACCCTGATTTACCTCTCACAGAAATTAGAACAGTTTTACCTGTTACTGGTCAGAGTTTTAATTTGAAAAATGAAAAATGACGGCGCTGTAATGTTGTCAGGTGTACTTAAAACTGCAAACTGAGCATCCTTTTTTTCATTTTAAAGAAACAAAATTTCCAATGTTGACAGTGCTGTAACGTGTAATGTTGTCAGGTTTCGAATTTGAGTGGAAGTTTGGCATTAAAGCCTGGCAGGTCCTCGACAGGGAGACTCTGCAGTATTGAAAGTGACGACGAGCAACAACTTTGTTAGGATTCGTGGGACGCAATATGGTATTTGATGCTTATGCGCCTATCACTCCTCATCTTCATCATTCTCAACTCTAAAGGTCGCCATTTTTAAATTTGTTCAAAACATTCAATATCCGTAACTTAATTGAATTTGAAAAAAATGTACTTTTCACTATGCATGTTCAAAATACTTGATTTCATAAATATTGTTGATAGATTAAGTGTTTTGATGTGATTTTTGAAAATATTACATTTATTTCAATTTAATTTTTTTGTTTTTAAATCTCAAAATTTTCATGGAGATAAATGCAATTTTTAATTTGATTAATGTGACTTAGACCATGAGAAAAATCCATTCCAAAAGATAAGCACATTAGATAGAGGAACTTTACAACTTAAATAATATTTGGTTAAAATATAATTCAGGTCCTTATAATTTCACTCAATGAAAAATTTAGTCCCAACACTTAAAAAACAGATGATTTGGTCCCTATAGTTTCCAAAATCTAAAAAAAAAAAAGTCCCCATTGTTAGTCAACTGTTAGTTAGTCTTGGACATGTGGTGCTGACTGGGACGTTTACATCAGCATTAAGTGTCACGTCAGTGCTACCATGGTAAATTTAAATATAAAATATAGAAATATACAAAATAGATAAATAAAAATCTATATAGATATTCACATGATAATTTAAATAACGAATTTAAACAAAATAAATTAATTTGTATTTGATATATTCATATAAAATTAAATTCTAGTTTGGTCTTTTTATACAGTTCATAATTTCAGTTAAACATAGATTTTATCTAAAATTTTATTTTATTTTTTTACTAAAAACTTTTCTGTTTATTGACTTAGGTCCCTAACTAATATTTTTCTTTTGTCCTTTACATGACTTAAGATCATATTTAGTTTCATCGAGGTCCCTAGTCCTAGAATATAATTTTTCCTGAAATTAAATCAACCTATGTAAACTTTTTATTTCTTTCACTTTAGTCCCTATCATGTATTTTACATACTTTTCTCATGAGTTTGATTTCCAAACCTACCCAAAATTTCTTCTTAGGTGTTTTTAGAAAATTGATTACATGTGTGGTTACTAAAAACACAATTAAAATAATAGAACTTTTTCATAATGATGCCTAAAAAAATTGACCAGTCAGCTTTATGTATATTTAATAATATATTTGGTTATAAAGACTCTTTGTGATTCATGAACATTACAGATTATTCAAACGCATAAGAATAAGACATTATTTATTATTCTAGAACTTGCATAATTACTTTCAATAAAATTTAAATAAAGCTTTTCCAAAATTAATTGAGTGATAACATGAGAAGTAGACAAACCGAGTTTCAAATTTGAAAGGAAGTTTGCCATCAAAGCCTAGGAGGCTATCAACTGCTTGGGAGGAGGCAGTAATGGAAGTAGTGAGAATGAGAAGAAGGATTAGAACCAACATCTTTATGATTGGATTAACTGCAACTACATATGTAGAAGATGGATGATGAATGATGAATGATAATGATCACTGATATATATGTGTAATCTTAACATCTAAGCTCCTTCTTCTAATAGTTAAACATCCAACTGCCTAACAATTTTTCACCCACTCATTCTTTCTACACCCAACTTCTCTTTTAACCTTTTTTCTTGGCGTATTTACCGTGGTACTATTATTTTTAAAAAAATTTTCGCGTATACTAACTATTCAAAAATATTTCCCTATATACTAACTTTTTGGCTAATTCGACCAACTCGTGGTCGAATTCAGTGGGAAAATGCAGCAAATTCGACCAAGCTTTGGTCGAATTTACTGCAGGTTATTTTTTTATTAATTTCAAACATGAAATTCGACCAGGGGCTGGTCGAATTTGGTACCACTTTTTTGAATTTTTTTTATTGAAAATTAAAATTATGAAAGAAATTAAAATTATATAATAAATAAATACATGGTTATTTTATTTTATACATGATTATTTTATTTTTATATAATATTTAGTTTCATTTTAATTATTATTTTCTTAGATTTTAAGAATATTCTCAAATTTTATATTTTAAATGAATAAAAATATGAAAATATATAAATTGTAATGAAAAAGTAGATATTAAAAAATAAAAAATACCAATTACAATTATCATTAATTAAATTTATTATTATTAAAATGAGAAACAATGTCCTTCAATGAACCAACCAATTTTAATTAACGTGAATAATAAATGAACTAATTAGTAAATTATGAAATCATATTTGTTCTAAAAATATTCATGTATATTGTTTATTTTTACTTTATACAAATAATGTTATTTATTTTTGCAAATGAAATTATGTATCTATTTTATCAGTTATTTGTTAATTATTAAATTGGCCTACATAATTAATTTTTGTATTAAATTAAGTTAATGATATTTTTTATTTAGCTATCTTAAAATTATAATTTATCAATTTATAATATTAATAAAATACATTATTTTTTTTATTGTTATGACAATAATGAGATTGTCATTTGTTATTTTATTAAATTAACATATATAATTATTATTAATGTGTAATGGTTTTCATAATACTTTGAATAAAATGTATTTAATTATTGTTAGCAATTTAAAAGATTTAAATTAATATTTTTTAATTATTTGTTGACAATTTTAAGAATATTCATAATTTATATTTTTTTTAAGTTTTAATGACTCAATATGTAACTATATTAATACTAATTTTTGTTTAATTTTTTTTATTTTTATTATAGTTTGTAATTTTGTATAGATGTATATCTATAATTTTAATTATAGATTTTAATTTTGTTTATTAAATAATTTTTTTTGTGAAATATTTTTCTATTTACCCTAAGCCACATACGACAAAATAATAGTCTAACAATTTGGAATAGAAATTTTTTTTAAAATATCAATAGATAATATAATCGTACAAATAAAATATTATTTAATCTGATTGGTCTGGTAAGACAGGACGAGATGGGCATGTTGATCGATTGTGTCTGGTTTGTCTGCAGATTCCACATCGTGAAGGTTCCCCACGTTGTCTATAATCCATTGAACTATTAATGCGCGTTGAGTTTGGGCGTCCTTGCTTTCGAGTCATTTGAGGGTGAGGCAGCACCTTCTGTCTATTGTAGACTGGCCAATCTTCTTGACTTCCGATTGGATAAAATTTTCCCTAATATGCTTTCAATATAGTTTCCAATCGAAAAACATTGTTGACCAGTCGATTGTAGTCAAAACCCACTTTAAACATGCTGCTATTGCATGTTGACATGGAAAGTGCAGAGCTTGAAATTCTCCACAATCGCACTTTCCAACACTAAGATCCAGCTTGCAAGTACGCCTAAACTGTCCGTTGAGTTCATCAAATGGTTCTTCCACTTCGAATAAAGACCTTTGTGGATTGAAATCAATCACTACACACCTTCTTGCGCGTTCGCGATTTATTTGCAAATCTTTCATCACAATCTTTGAGAAGTCGGTGTTTTGAGCTGAAATCTGTGCCTGTATGGTCGTAGCTCGTGTTGTAAAATATTTATATAGGGTTGCTTTTACCAATCCCAGCACAGGCAAGTGCCGCATCCTGAGGAAGATGCCATTCATACATTCGACAAGGTTTGTAGTCATTTGACCCCATCGGAGACCTTCTGTGTCGTACGCACGAGACCACTGTTCCAGTGGTATATCTGCTATATAGCCTGCGCCTATGGCACACCAGGTTCGTATAGCTGCTAGCTCTGCATCCACCCGATGGTGCTCAAAATAGTATCCTGTTATCCATATACACAGTCTCAGTTGAGAAATTAACTATACTATTAGTAAAAAAAAGAGCAAACCTATATTAATAAACTTTTCTCGTAAGTATTTGTTGTGCGTTTCTTTTTTGACGTTGTCACCTAAATGATGAACTCAGAACTTCCAATGAGCATATGGTGGTTTCCACCCAGTTTCTGCATCTTCCAAAGCCACCGACGCACCCTTTCCTCTATCTGTGATAATGCAAAGATCTTGTCGATTCTTAGTCACGTGTGTTTTCAAGTGTGACAAGAAAAATTGATACGCCTCTTTGGTCTCACCCTCGACCAATGCAAATGCAATTGGAACTATCTTTCTGTCCCTATCTTGTGACACAACTATTATCAATTGTCCCGTATACTTTTCGTATAAATGTGTCGCATCCATTTGTAGTATAGGCTTCAGATGGACGAAAGCATCAATGCACGGCTTGAAGGTCCAAAAAAGATGACGGAAATAAACCTTCCCATTTTGGTTACGCGTTGGTGGGTGAGTGTCCAACTCGTACACAGTGCCAGGATTAAAATGACGGACAGCGTTTAACCACCATGGTAACAAATTGTAGGACCGTTTCCAACCTCCGAAAACAGATGACAAAGCTTTATGTTTTGCAAGCCAAGCCTTCTTGTATGATACAGTATACCCAAATGTGATCCTTATTATGGTTATTATTTGGCTAATCGCTAGATCATCTTTTTCAGAGACCAAAGGAGTAATACAAGAGGCTATCAGATCGGAGTCTAGCTTTTCATGATCTTGAGACATTATAGCCGACAGACACGTATGGTCTCCATTGTACTTGGTGATCCTATACAGGTGTGCATGTGATTTTTTCACTGCTCTGACCCTCCACTCGCAGCCATTTCCATAATTCGAGTACCTGTAATCTTCGGTCCCATACTTTGACAGTGTTACTCGAAACATTTGGTGTGTTCGAACAGCATAGAGTTTCACTGCCCGTCTTAAACTAAGGACATCTGCAAACCGCATATCCTTACATAGCTCCTGTTGAATATTAATAGGGGCCAACGCATTGGTATGCCAAGTGTCGTCGTTTCCCATTCGATCAACGTCAACGCAATGTAAAAAAGTTGATGATGTGTCCGTCATGAGAGCCATGTCCGACGGTGTAATTACGTCTGCGGTATCGTTGTCGTCGTCATCGCTATGATTGTCAAAATTTTTTGGATTGTAGTCGGGATCATTTAACTCGTCTGATATGTTATCTTCTAAGCCCATGTCATATGCAGCAGATAGTAAAAGTGTTTGATCTGATGAACTTGGCTGTGAGTAGTACTGGGGGATTGAGAGAGTCGTTGGATCACATAGTTGATAGTCTAAACCCTGCTGTACTTGAGACAACAAGTCTAGATTTGTCATGTAGGTTGATATGGTAGTGATCAGATCGATTTCCACTGTACTGAGCTCCACCAATAATTCCATCATCGCCTGATCTTGAAAGTGATCTAGGTGTGTAATCACCACAGCTTGAAGTTGATAGTCATTTTTTCATTTTCACCTTTCGATAATGAAGTGGCGACAATTTTACAGGACATCGATACCAAACCTTGCTTACAGCCTGGTTATAGAGTAAGCTACACTGAACACGTAGACAGTCTTTAAACTCATCCATGGTAATTCCTTCGGACAGCCGCATCATCGTCATATTTTCAGACATGAAAGTGTCACCCTCGTCTGAGATAGTAATTTCTCTGTGAAGATGTACATACGCAGTAATCTGCCGACTCATTCTGTTTGGATAGAGCAGAATAATGGAGAAGAAATTTTTTGCTATCTGAGAGTAATAAATTTGAAGACAAAGGGATTTTCGCAGTGGTGATTCGATGAACTTCATTACGTATATATAGAAAATGAATTGAATGTTCATTGTGAGATATTGCAGAAACGTGATGTGTAAATGTAAAATAGTATTAATGAAACGACGTTACAATGCATAATTACAGTTGGTCAGATTGTTTGTTGAAAAATTGTTACTAATAGTCAAATTGAAAAGATATGACACTGAATAATATTCGCGCATGCACTGAATTATTCTGACACACAGACTTCAAATTCAATCCCGTGAAGGAAAGGGGGGATGTTTTGAAGGCCAAATTCGATTATGAAAAGCTCAAATTCCTGCCGTGTCAAATTATTGGGCGTTATTAACCCTAAATACAACCAACCTGTGGTCGAATTGGGCCCATAATGAAGCCCAATTCGACCGAGACATGGTCGAATTTGGGTGGTCGAAATTGGGCCTCATAGGAAGCCCAAATTCGACCATGTCTTGGTCGAATTAGGCCTCATAAATGAGGCAAATTCGACCGTTGAACGGTCGAATTATGTGTAGTAACGTAATTCGACCATTCAACGGTCGAATAGCTGGTTGCCAAGTGGCAACCAGCTCTCACCCCCCACCACCCCTATATATACCCCCTCCCATCATACTTCACACACACACCTTCTATATAATCCCCACACATACACACCTCCTTTTATATTTTTATATCATTGAAATGGCAGATCAAATTATAGCGCCTGGACCAGTCAAACGAGATTTATTGTATCTCCAAGATCAACATATATCTGAACAAACATGGAATGAAAATCTAGTAAGTTGTCATTTTTATTTTTCATGATTAATTTATTGTCACTATTTTTATTTCATTTGATTAATTTATTGTTTCTAATTTTTATTTATTTTATTAATTTGTTGTTATTAATTTTATTTTCTATGATTAATTTGTCGTTATTAATTTTATTTTTCATGATTATTTTTATTTCATTTGATTAATTTATTGTTAATATTTTTATTTCATTTGATTAATTTATTGTTACTATTTTCATTTTATTTTATTAATTTGTTGTTATTATTTCTATTTTGCATGATTAATTGTTGTTATTATTTTTATTTTGTATGATTAAATTGTTGTTATTATTTTTATTTTCCATGATTATTTTTATTTCATTTGATTAATTTATTGTTACTATTTTTATTTCATTTGATTAATTTCTTGTTACTATTTTCATTTTATTTTATTAATTTGTTGTTATTATTTCTATTTTGCATGATTAATTGTTGTTATTATTTTTATTTTGTATGATTAAATTGTTGTTATTATTTTTTTTTCATGATTATTTTTATTTCATTTGATTAATTTATTGTTACAATTTTTATTTCATTTGATTAATTTATTGTTACTATTTTTATTTTATTTTATTAATTTGTTTTTATTATTTCTATTTTGCATGATTAATTGTTGTTATTATTTTTATTTTGTATGATTAAATTGTTGTTATTATTTTTATTTTCCATGATTATTTTTATTTCATTTCATTAATTTATTGTTAATATTTTTATTTCATTTGATTAATTTATTGTTACTATTTTCATTTTATTTTATTAATTTGTTGTTATTAATTTTTTTCTATTTTATTAATTTGTTGTTATTAATTTTATTTTCTAAGATTAATTGTTGTTGTTATTTTTATTTTGTATGATTAAATTGTTGTTATTATTTTTATTTTCCATGATTATTTTTATTTCATTTGATTAATTTATTGTTACTATTTATATTTCATTTGATTAATTTATTGTTACTATTTTTTTATTTCATTTGATTAATTTATTGTTTTTAATTTTTTTATTTTATTAATTTGTTGTTATTAATTTTATTTTCTAAGATTAATTGTTGTTGTTATTTTTATTTTTTATGATTAAATTGTTGTTATTATTTTTATTTTCCATGATTATTTTTATTTCATTTGATTAATTTATTGTTACTATTTATATTTCATTTGATTAATTTATTGTTACTATTTTTATTTCATTTGATTAATTTATTGTTTCTAATTTTTTCTATTTTATTAATTTGTTGTTATTAATTTTATTTTCTAAGATTAATTGTTGTTGTTATTTTTATTTTGTATGATTAAATTGTTGTTATTATTTTTATTTTCCATGATTATTTTTATTTCATTTGATTAATTTATTGTTACTATTTATATTTCATTTGATTAATTTATTGTTACTATTTTTTATTTCATTTGATTAATTTATTGTTTCTAATTTTATTTTATTTTATTAATTTATTGTAATTAATTTTATTTTCTATGATTAATTGTTGTTGTTATTTTTATTTTGTATGATTAATTGTCGTCGATTTTTTTTTATTTTCTACGATTAATTGTTGTTATTAATTTTATTTTCTATGATTAATTTGTTGCTATTATTTTCATTTTGTATGATTAATTGTTGTTATTATTTTGTATTTTCTATGATTCAATCTTGTTATTATTTTTATTTTATATGATTAATTGTTTGTGAATTGTTACTATTTTCATTTTATTTGATTAATTTGTTGTTACTATTTTTATTTTGTTTTCCATACAGCCTGATAGACTATTAAAAGTTCGTCGACACACTAGTCAATTAGTGATTCGAGCGGACCTCCGCATTGTGCCATATTTGCAACAAGCTAGATTTTACGGAATGTCGCGGATTGGATTGTTTATGTACGATCAAGCATTAGTCACAGCGCTAGTAGAAAGATGGCATCCAGAGACGCACACATTCCATCTTACACATGGAGAGTGCACTATCACATTACAAGATGTGGCATTGCTGTTTGGACTCCCTTGCAGTGGACGTGCTGTTGTAGAAGATTCTGTCTTCTCCTGGGATATGATATGTCTTGTACTATTGGGAGTTATCCCGCTTGAGGACAAATTGAACGGCCAAAGATTATGTATGACGTGGCTTCAAGAACAGTTCTCAGAGTTGCCGGAGGATGCGAGTGAAGCTACAATTGAACAACATGCACGAGCTTATATTTTGCTCATGATCAGTGGCTATCTGATGCCAGATAAATCTGGCATGAACGTATACTTAATGTACCTCCCGCTGTTGCAAGAATTTGAGGAATGCGGGAAGTACAGTTGGGGCTCGGCTGTATTGGTCCACCTATACAGTGAATTATGTAAGGCAACACACCCTACTGCACATCAAATCAGTGGGTCTATTCATTTATTGCATGTGTGGGCATTTGAACGATTTTCAAGACTAAGGTCGCAAGTTCCAACTCAACCTGATGATGATGGAGAACATCCGTGGCCCCCTCCAATAGCACACAGGTATGTCATATGCTAGTATTAATTTATTTAGATATGTTATTTGGAATCTTTTTTCAATTCAAAATTTACATCATTTTATATTTCGGTGATAATTTGTTTAAATTGAAAATTGAAATAAAGATTTCATTTTAATAGGTGGAATAGATTTTCCCTATACCAAGCTCCTGTTGCTCGTGCTCTAGAGCGATACAGGCGCTTGTTAGACCACATGACCGACGATGAGGTATTATCATTTATTTTATTTTTAAATTGATAATATTTTGTTTTCTATTAGTGGATGTGATGCTCATTTTGTTGTTATATTAGGTTATTTGGCTCCTATATGCATGTCAAACAGTCCCAGAATATTTTCGAATTGACCCTGACGTCTGGCGTGCCTCGGTTCCCATTCTAAATTTTCACATAATAGAATGGCACCATCTCGATCGAGTCATGCGTCAATTTGGGATGGAACAACCAATCCCGGTCCCACTAATAAATTTAGGGGATTGACATCCTAAAAAGTTAACTGGGAAGACTGATACTAACTGGAAGGTGGAGCATGCTGACTTCATCCAGGCGTGAGACCAGTGGCGGGATCAAGTACACGTTGCTCCTATAACACTATCAAACCAGTCACTTGGACCATACTCACGCTATATGCAGTGGTATTACCTTCACACAAGGCGATGGATTCGTGCTTCCAACGCCTGCGATGGATACGTGGTAAAATATAATTTAAATTATGTGTCATTTATTTTAATTAATATTACTTGAAGAATAATTTTGTTTATTGTTTTATTACAGGCTACTCTAGTGCGAGCAATGCCGGTGCACGGTCTCCAAGAACCAACGATTCCTTCGGAATATGTGGTATCGACTAGTGATAAGATCTTACAAG
Organism: Biancaea sappan; assembly: GCA_037074585.1. Taxonomy (NCBI): domain Eukaryota; kingdom Viridiplantae; phylum Streptophyta; class Magnoliopsida; order Fabales; family Fabaceae; genus Biancaea; species Biancaea sappan. The sequence goes on along the minus strand of CM073493.1, from coordinate 9,648,125 downwards.
CTCTTCGAGAACGAAACATTATGGAACACCTAGCTCCAGTTGCACAAGACATACCGCAGCCATATATTCCAGAAAGGCCAGCCCGAGGCAGGCGTCGTGGAAGGGCGCGAGGGGTACGTGGTCATCGTGGTGGTCGGTCGGTGTCTTTCGAAGTTGGCCCGAGCACTGCAAGGGAGGATGACTCAGGTCCGAGCACATCTTATCAGACCCCACCAAGACAGTATGCTGAACCCAGTGATGATTCAACTGAAGATGACCATTCAACTGAAGATACCGATCAGGAAGATAATGATCAAGTACTCGGTCGTGGCAAAAGACGTGTCGCTTGGCACCGTTGTGGAACTGGCTCCCATTATTACTGAATGTATTCTTGTATAAAACTTATTTTATATCCAGTTTTTAATTATATTTTAGTGTACTTCTTTTTTTTACCAGTTTTTAATTATATTTTAGTGTACTTTTTTTTTAATTTACTTAACATGATATGACTATTCTATATTTTTTAACAAGATAAAAAAATTGTCATAACAATAAAAAAATAATGTATTTTATTAATATTATAAATTGATAAATTATAATTTTAAGATAGCTAAATAAAAAATATCATTAACTTAATTTAATACAAACATTAATTATGTAGGCCAATTTAATAATTAACAAATAAATGATAAAATAGATACATAATTTCATTTGTAAAAATAAATAACATTATTTGTATAAAGTAAATACATGAATATTTTTAGAACAAATATGATTTCATAATTTACTAATTAGTTCATTTATTATTCAGTTAATTAAAATTAGTTGGTTCATTGAAGGACATTGTTTCCCATTTTAATAATAATAAATTTAATTAATGATAATTGTAATTGGTATTTTTTATTTTTTAATATCTACTTTTCCATTACAATTTATATATTTTCATATTTTTATTCATTTAAAATATAAAATTTGAGAATATTCTCAAAATCTAAGAAAATAATAATTAAAATAAAACTTTCAAATTATTAAAAATTATTTTTATCTAATTTATCTGTCTTTTTTAATATAAAATGAAACTAAATATTATATAAAAATAAAATAATCATGTATAAAATAAAATAACAATGTATTTATTTATTATATAATTTTAATTTCTTTCATAATTTTAATTTTTAATAAAAAAATTCAAAAAAGTGGTACCAAACTCGACTAGGGGCTGGTCGAATTTAATGTGCTATTTTAACACATCAAATTTGACCAGCCCCTGGTCGAATTTGATGTTTGAAATTAATAAAAAAAATAACCTGCAACAAATTCGACTAAAGCTTGGTCGAATTTGCTGCATTTTCCCACTGAATTCGACCACGAGTTGGTCGAATTAGCCAAAAAGTTAGTATATAGGGAAATACTTTTGAATAGTTAGTATACGCGGAAATTTTTTTAAAAATAATAGTACCACGGTAAATACCCCCTTTTTTTCTTTTTAATGGTTAGTACGTACTTGAAAATTCATTAAATTTTAACTGGGTAACAGATTTGAACTTGGCCTTGATTTAACTCACATAAATTAGAATAGTTTTATCTGTTACTGGTCAAGGTTTTTAATTTGAATAATGACAAATGGTAGTGCTATATTGTCATCAGGTTTACATAAAACTACAAACTTATGCAAGTTCTGGAATAGGAAGTAGCCAAAGAACAATCATTTGCATTCCTCAAGGCTGCTACCACCAATTGCATCACACCATGAGTGAGTCTGAGAAGGCATCATATGTTGTACATATAAAAATAACTATCTTGTAGAAGTGTTAACGGTGATTTTTGGTTTTATCCAAATCCGACAAAAAATACTTAATGAAAATCGAGAACGATTTGGTTTCAAAGTTATGCGGTAATTTTATTCTAATAAACTATAAAATGTGTCGAATGTTTAATGGATGTAACTTGAAAAGTGCTGTATGAAATAAAGAAAAGAAGGCTAGAAATACTCTTTTGTAGAAAAGTTAAATAAAAGTAGTAAAGTAAGAACAAAGAAAGTAAATTAGAAGTAAATGACAGTACAAAAAAGGTAAATTTTAGAAAGAAAATTGTAGAAAAGTTAATGAAAATGCAATAAATTGCAGAACAATGAAAGAAAGCAATAAATAACTTGAATAAAATTACAACAAAAGATAAAAGAAGTAAAAACGAAGAAGTTTAAAAGATGAACTTTGAATTAAAATTAAAGCATACTTTGATGTTAATCCATTAATCTTCTAAGTGAGATGTGATGCCAACCTCATTTATAACAAAATACTTAATTATAGGCAAATAATCTCAACACAACTACCATGGCCATTTGATTATGGAAATAACTGCCTATCTTGTCTTTGACATTCAATAACTTGGTCACTCGTCAATCAGCATGTCTTCAACATTTGACAACTTGGTTGCACTGTCACACCTATCAACATATTTGATTTTACACCGTCAATCGGTACATTTGATAATGTTGTTGCGAACTACTTCAAGCTGACTCTTGTCCATTTGACTTGTTCTGCTTTGTCTAATTCCTGTGTGCCAGATTGTTGGTTTCTATCAAATTCCTATGTGCCATATTGCTAGTTTGAAATTTCTACAATCAGCACTTTGTTGCACCTATTGACAACAATTACTTGTTGGCCAAGCAAAATAACTTCTGTCAACAATTATGTATTAAAAAAATCTTCTAACAGATGCCCCTTAAAATTTTGTTTTTGATGTACGTGGAGAAAACTAAATTTTAAATGGCTTTGTAACCATCACTGGATCTCTAAGGATAGGCTTAGGATCATGATTTTCTAATATAATGGCTTTATCTTGGAATATGAGCCTGTCCTTCTATCTCTTCGTTTCTTTAAAACCTTAAACCCTAGTCATTTGTTCCCTTACTCTAACATTTTCATATTGCTCTTTTTTTTCTTGCCGCTGCCTTTCTTTGTACCTTCAAGCATCTTCACCTTCCACTAAGCTACTACCAATGGCATCCTTTAACGTTGGAGCTTTTTCTACTAAGCAAGTCTAAAAACATCATCCTAGACCCGGTTATAGATAGGTCAAAGTTACGGCAGAAATTAAAGGTAATAATCCCAATTCTCAATTTTTCTTTTACTCCTTTTCCTGCGCTCTTGGGACCTTTGCTATCTTTACAAAATTTTGATTTCATCTAACTCTCTTGACATACCATGAGAGTCGATCCTGCCATGATCGGTGCGTCAGTCTTTTTTTGAAATAAGACTACTAACAACTTCCATTTTCCATATGGTATGATATAACTTTCACTTTCCTTATAGTATGATGGGTTTGACACTTTTTGACATGTCAGCTACACGAGCCTTTGTCCAAATAGAAGAATTATTCATCCCTTCCTCCAACCTTGCCATATCACAGAGGTTTATTCACCTAAACACATTTCATTTTCTTCTTTTGTGAGTCTTTACTATACAAATTCACCTATTGTGTTAGATGAAAAGCATGTTGTTTTTCTCCTCCTTTGGCTATCGATTTATGCTTTTGGTTCCAAGTCTATAAATATAGTCAAATCCCATGAAGGAACCCAACTGTCAATAAGCCAATAGCTTATAGCAAACCTTTTTCACTGTATGAGCCAAATGGTCAACAATATCAGGGCTTAATCAAGAAAAAAGAATGTTGGAAGCCTTATTTGGCTGTTACAACTTTGGTTGAATGCTATTTGGAATAGCACTTAACCTTTAGACCTCTGAGTGATGTTGGTTAGTCACATGTTGGGCACATATGAGCCAAAACTTTGTTATTTTTTGTGCGATTCTCTGACTAGAGACAAGAAACATAATTTCTTTTATTACTTTAAATTATTTCATTCCATCTCCCTTGAATCCAAACAAATCAATTTTTCCCCTTTTGCTAAGCATCGAGAAGGTCCCATATGGTTTACTTGACTGATGGTATCTAGCAAGGAGAGTGTTTCAATTTGGTCGAGTTTCCTCTATCGACAAATCATTTTCGTGATGATTCAGAAGATGGCAACTTTTATGTCCATCTGCCCAACACAGTCGCTCAATAAATTGGTCTTTGCTAGTTCATTCCAGCACTTCATTCATCCTCACCTAGCGATCATCTCGTCAACACTTATGTCACTACCGCAGAAGATATCCAAGAGCTTATGAAAGAAAATAAAAGGCGTAAGCTGACCTTCAAGCTCATACCTTTAAACCTCTGCAAGGAGTTTCAGAATGCTTTGTCGATTAGTAGTCCAAGTATTACCAACTATATCGTCAAAGCCTCAAAACTTGCTTTAACATTCTTGTTGATTCTCCTTTGTAGGAACATGACCCTGCACGAACACTAAAGGTGAGCATCTGAAAGAAATTCGGGCTTTTGAGTTTTACAAGATAAAGTAGGATCCCTGATACCCTTATTGGATTGCTCAAAGTGTGGAAGAAGTCATAGCTAAACTAAATCAAGAGCACAATAGTCGACATAGTTTTAGATATTTACAGTATCAAGACATTCGACTAGAATTTATAAAAAAAAAGTTCTTTTTCTTGATTTGGTCCCATTACCTTGTGCTCATTTTGGTTTGGCCGACATATTTTTTGGGGAATCGATGAGGGCTGGTAACTTCAAATTTGTCAAATGATGCCTTTCTGTAATGAACTTTTTTCAAACGAAAGATGGAGGAGTGTTACTTTTGCTTGTTGGTTCGCCCTTTCTTTTGAACAATCTGAAGCCGAGTTTGCAACTAATTTTCCTCAAGGTATATGATCCCGTCTATTTCAGAAAATAATCATTTTCTGATGGCTAACATTGTTTTTGTCATTCGTAGCTCTCCCATTGAAGGGGGCTTTAGTTTAAAAGTGACTAGAAGAGCAATTGGTCGAGTCTGAAGAAGAGGAAGATAGTCATCCTCTTTACAAGAGAAAGAAGATGGTCAAGATAAGTAATCGACCACCTGCTTTATCTCCCAAACCTGCAAAGTCCAAAAAGACACTTACTAGGGCAGAAAAGGAAAATGGGCTCTTTTTGACATTAGACATGTGTTCAAGAAGCCCAAACCACGTGACTGCCTAGTACCTTCTGAACTTGCTATTGGGTCCAAGGTATAATTTTTTGAATGTTGAATACTATAATTTGTTGAATGTAGTATGCTCATCCACCTTTTCCATTGTCAGGAGAAAGAGTTGGTTCTTCAGGATTTAACATCAACATATGCGTATGATGAATCAGATTTACAAACCCAATCAAAGGTATAATCTTTTTGACATATTTTTTTAAATTCAATTAACAATAAAGCTAATGTGAAATCTTTATCTCAGGATTTGGACCAAGAAATATTGAGTCCTCCCACTAAAACTCATGTCGGAGTTCTTCAAATTAAGGCCCCGACGACATCACTTGGTCTAGAGCAAATTGTTGAGCTAAGTCATGAAGGTTTCACAATAAAAATGGTTGTAGCTTTTCTTGTCAGGGAATCAACAACTGTTTAATCTCCTCGACATGTTCTATCACCTGGTGAGAGCTTCTACCATCTAGTTCTCATCGGTCTGAACAAAGCACTTACTTGTCAACCTGAATCCATTCAAGATCCTAGAAAACATAGACATGGAGTCTTTAATGGCTAATATTTCTCCTTTCCCCAGTCTAACTCACCCAATAGTCCAAGTTAAATCCCCTAGAGATTCAAGCATTAACATGGACTTGGATGACTTGATCAACCTATTATCGGGTGACCATTCTTCATTGGCAATTTCTTCTTTGGTTTAAGAGGAGTCTTTGATAGATTCAAAGGTTGAAGAATAGTTAAAGGAATTGAAGAATTTCCTTAACTATCTTTTTAAGGTCCTTGCTTCTGACGAGTTTATGAAAAGCAAGATTCAAGCTATTTTGGATGAACTTGATCCTGTCAAGTCACAACTGTCAATCTCCTGTTGAAGCCTGTATTCGACCTTCAGAGATTTCATTGAACATTTCTCTAGCAAAGCGCCTTCCTTTAATCAAGTCATCTCTTCTTACAAAAAGGAGGTATCAAAAAAAGAAATCGTTTTGAGACAACTACGAGATTTGAAGTTTGAAAAGATCGACAACATGAACTTCTCGTCAGAGGGAAGAAAAGAGAAAAACTCATTGATGACGATATCGACATGTTAAAAGGAAACCTTAAGAGGATAGAAGAAGAACTTAGGAAAACAAAAGAGGACCTGAAGAAAGCCGAGAAGCAAAAAGAGAGACTTGGCAAAGATATGACCAACCGTTTGGCAAACCAATAAAAGATCAAGCAAAATACCAAAGTCATTGCAGTCAGAGCCCAAGCCATAGCTGACAAGATGAAGTCGTTAGAGACTAGCTATCTGACAGCTAATGCGAAGAAAGAAACCTTGGTAGCTATGTAGGAATAACTATGGCATATGTAATTAATTGTCAATTGTTATTGTCAGTCAAATTTATCTGACAAATTCTTATATGTAAAGTACATCGTCAAATTTTTAATGAAATGCAATGTTTTTTCTTTTTAACAGCATCTCTTTATTCAATTTTTAGTTCACACATTGATGGCATATACTGGTTTAGATACTTGCCATTGATTGATTTCACTCTTAATCTAGAATTAACTTCATCGAGCGCATAAGCATTACTAAAAAATAGTTGAGTAACTACAAATGGTTGTCCCACTTTGGTGACCATTTACCATATTCTCGACAATGTTTTCAATGGGCAAAATTACCTTCATACTAAATCACCTAATTTAAAAGACTTGTATTTAACTTGACTTCGTAAAACCTAGAAGCTCTCTCTTTCTGGCAAATTAAATTTTTTAAAGTAATTAATCTCTCATCGTCTAATTTGTTTAATTCGTTAAACATTGAATTCCAATAATTTTTAACTGATAATTCATCTTGTTTTTGAATACAAATTGACTGGAGATTAATTTTGATAGGTAATATGGCATCATGACCATAAACTAGTTTATATCGTGATGTGCCTGTCAATTCTCTTGGCGAATTCCTATATGCCCATAAAACCTGGTCAAGAGTATTATGCCAATTTCTAGGCTGTTGACCAATATGCTTCTTAATCAAGCTTACAAGTATTTTATTTATGGCCTCTACTTGACCATTTGCCTGTGCATAATATGGTGTTGACTTAATTAACTTTATTTTCCTGGTATTGGCATATTCTATGGCCTTTTGTCCAATGAGAATTGTACCTTGATCATTTTTTCAAAGTTTATGGTATCCTAAACCTATGAATGATGTGATTTTCAATAAAATTGATCACATCTTGCTGTATCACATATTTTAGAGTAATTTCCTTAACACATTTGGTGAAATAATCGACTCTGACCAAAATATGTTTTTGTACTTTTGACGAATGAGTGTGTATTTTACCTTTCAAGTCCAAAGCCTGATATCAGGCATTTTTATATACTTTTTAGTCCCTATTTTAGTCCTTTTTGCCTCTTTAATTTTGTCAATTCTCTAATTTTATTATGTTTTGGAATTTATTGGGTATAAACTATTTATGGATTGAATGTGTTTCAATTTTATATTTTTAGAACTTGAATTGTAAAATGCTCAATTTAATTCCTACAAATTTTAATTTTGGAGAGAAAAGTGCTGACATGGACAAAGATGCTGATTTGGATGCTAATGTGGCACTTTTTAGGTGATGCAGATGCTGACTAGATTGTGCTGGATATGGGGCCCATTTGAACTCTTATTCAATGCCATGTAATCAGAATTTTTGGGCAGAAATATTACTCTTTGTAGGTCAGAAAGTATGGTTGAAATATTAATTATGTACCTCCCTTTTCCATGTTTTCTGCCATGTTTTTCTGCTGCTTTTCTGTCATGTTTTTCTACTGCTGTCTGCTGTCTCTTCTGCTGCTGTTTGCTGTTTTGCTGCCCAAATCATGGAAGAAGCAACCAAGGAGGCAACCAAGGAGGCATCCAAGGAGGCATCTAGGGTAGAATATCCCAAGGCATTGAGGGCATCATTTTTAAAAAGGAGAAGACACTTTGATTGGGAGTAACTTAGGAAATTCACAGCTTTCTTTTCCTCTCTGTTTTTCTCTTCTGTTTTTGCTGTTTTACTCTCATGGAAGGCTAAATCTTCATTGTAATTAGTCACTAGACCATTGGGATGTTGTAGCTTGAACTAAGAATGCAAGCTAAGTGTTTTATTCTCCATTTTCATCTCATTTCGTTTATGTTTTGATGTTATGTTTATGTTGCTGTCATATTCTGATTAGAGCTTGAGAATTTAACATAAACTAACTTATATATATAAGATATAACCTTGCTTGACTGATTAGGAAAGTGAGGGAGGCGAAATGACTAGTTAGATGATATATTTAACTTGGTTTGGTTGAGATTTTCCACTGAATGCATCTAGTTATAGTAGAGAGATGTTCTTGACTGTAATTAGTAGCATTAAATTCTAGATGTTATTCTAGAACCATTTTCATAAAGAACCAAACAATGGAATGAGAACAAAACTGAATCAATGAGGTAGGTAATGATAGTTACACTCCCATGAATCCTAGTGGCTGATTACATAGTCTCTTTACTGTCAATACCTTGCAAACGTTGCTGCTGTTGCTGTTGCTGCTGCTGCTGTTGCTGTTGCTGCTGTTGTATTAATTTGGTTGCTGTTTTGTTTGTTTTATTAGTACTGCCACAAAACTCCCCCCATGTTTATGTAATCTTCATTAGTCTTTAGGTGTTTAGAACGATTAATTAGTATTAAGAAGTGAGGCTCCTTGAGTGAATACGACCTGGGGATCACTATACTGCAAATTGCCACAAATTCAATTCTGGGCGATTTGGCATCGTAGTGGCGTGAACCAAAGCCAACCCCTTGAACAACCATGGTTTGATTATTGAATGTAATTCACTAACTAGGATGTTTTGTATATGGCCATGTCTTTGATATTCTTCACAAGACTTAGCAAACATTATACAGTCCTTAACTAGTGTTGGACAATAATATCTTTGTCGTCAAAGGACCCATTTCATTTTTTCTCCTGCTTGGTGAGCTTCACAAATTCCTTCATAGACTTCTGACAAGGCAATGTATGCCTTCAACTCACTTAAGCATTCTTCTAACTATTTGTTGACAGTTCTTCTATATAATTGTCCTCCTGACACTACAAATTTTGATGCTCAATATTTAAGTTTTTGTTATGCTTTAGAACTCAAATTCTCCAAATAATCGATAATTGTTTTCTCCAATCATCACTTGTTTGAACGTCATTTTGTAATACGTCTTTTTCCTCCAAAGGATATGAAAGTTCTCTAATTTCTATTAAATCTGACAACACTTTATGAGAGACCTTATACCCAGAAGCAATTTGGGCTAAGTTATTAGCTTATTCATTTGACTCCCTAGGAATACGTTGGATAATAGCTTCGTCAAATTTTTTCATTAACTTACTCGCTACAGAATAATACTTAATCAATTTTTGGCTAACACATTTATATTCTTGAGTAAGTTACTTGACGACTAACTGGGAATCTTCAAGTATATGCACCATTTGTGCTTTCATTTAACAAAATATTTCTAATCTGATAATTAAAGCCTCGTATTTAGCCTCATAGTTAGAACAAGAATACTTAAGTTGAAACATAAATTTACTTCGAGTTCCCAAAAGGGATATTATTAAAATTTCTACGCCACTTCCTCTTTTATTCCTTGATCCATCGAAATAAAGATACCATGGTCTCAATCCAACAAAATATATATCGTTATCTATGTCCAGACCAGGATGGTTGACTAGAAAATCAGTCAATGCTTGGCCTTTGATATCTTTTACTAGAACATATTGTAAAGAAAATTCCAATAATGCAATTGTTCATTTACCAATACGTCTATTAAGAACAGGTTTAGATAACATATATTTTATTATATATGTCTTTGAGACAACAAATTCATTACAAGATATCATATAATATTTCAACTTTGTACAAGAGAAATATAATGACAAACATAATTTTTCAATTGCACTATATCTTGTTTCTGCATCATTTAAAATTTGACTAAGGTAAAATACAGATCTTTTGACATTATTCTCATCGTCTTGAGCCAGCAAAACATCCTATAGTCTCTTCAAAAGTTGAAATATACAATTTCAAAGGTTGATGTGGCACTGGTGGCATCAAAATTAGAGGATTTATCCGATATTGCTTAATTTGATCAAAAGCCTCTTGATGGAAAGATTCCTAGACAAAATTGTGTTCAGTTTTAAGCTTAACCAGAGATGCAATGACTCTGGTCCTACCTGACAAAATGGATATGAATCTTCTTAAAAAATTCACTTTTCTTAAGAAATATTGTAATTCTTTCTTATTTGTTGATGCGACGACTTCCAAAACTGCTTTAGTTTTGTTCTTGTCCACCTCAATACCTTTTTTATGGACTAAGAATCCTAGAAATTTGGCAGTCGACACTCCCAAAGCTTACTTCTCTGGATTCATTTTAAGGCTATACTTCTGCATTTCTTCAAAAGCCTACTCAAATGTGTCAAATGATTTTGCTTATTTTCTGACTTGACGATGACATCATTGATGTATAGCTCTATGAATTTCCCTATGACATCATGAAAAAGGGTGTTCATTGCCCTTTGATAGGTGGCCCCTACATTCTTCAAACCGAAAGGTATAACTACTTACTCATATGTCCTAATAGCCCCTGGATATCTGAAAACAGTTTTTGACACTTCCTCTTCAGCTAAAAAAATATGATTATATCTTGCATGACCATCCATACAGCTTAGAATTTCATGCCCAGACAAAGCATCTACTAACATATCCACTATGGGAATTGGATATTCATCTTTAGTAGTAGCCAAATTTAAATTCCTAAAGTCTATGCATATTCTTAACTTACCATTTTTCTTAATAATTGGGACTACATTAGAAAGTCATTCAACATACCTGGGGATTCTAAAAAACTTAGCTTTAAGTAGAGGCTCGACCTCCTCTTTGATTTTAAACACCACTTCAGGAGTGAATCTCCTATTTGCTTATTTGATAGATCTGCATCCTTCCTTTAGTGGTAATCTGTGTTCGACGAGGTCACTATTTAAACTAGGCATTCCATTGTAATCCTATGTGAAACAACTTTTATACTTTATAATTAGCACGATAAGTTCTTTCTTAAATCCCTTTGGCAGAAATGCACTTATAAAAAAGGGTATTTTATTTACTTCAGTACCTAAGTTCACTTCCTTCAAAAGATCTTCTACTTCAACATTCATTGTCTTTTCGGGCCCTTTCTCAAGACCCAAAGGGCCATTATTTATGATGCATTCAGATAAAATACCTTCTGAGATATTGACTGCCTTGTTAGCCACATAGGCTGACAATCTATCCATCTGAGTCTCAAGACTCATGGCTAGCACTTGGCCAATTCTCGTTGGCCTTATCTACTAACTTGACACCAAACTGGTCCATCAGACAAACCTCTAAAGCCTTCTTATTGATCACTGTATCCTCTGTAGCAACTGGTCTGACATTTAGGGCATAAATTCTAAAATCGACATAGAGTTGTTGTAAATAACAAGGACTATCATCCACCTCCACAATTTCCATTTGACCTTTACCATTCCATAAGATCAGTTTCTGATGCATAGTTGATGGAATGGACCCGACAACATAAATCTAGTCTCTTCCTAATAATATGTTGTAGCTGGATTTTGTGGGAAACACTACCAAATGGGTTAACCTTTCCACCTATCTGACGTGAATATTTAACAACACAACCCCGTTAGATAGAAAAGTCTTGCCACTAAAATCAGTGACAACCATGTCTGTCTAAATCAAGTCAGACTCATTCTTCTCTAGCCTTTTGAACATAGCTCTTGGTATAAATCTAGCCTTTTGAACATAGCTTTGAAATTAAATTATCTTTAGACTGTCGAATCCTGAGGTCAGATCATCTTCCAAAAATAACCGATCTTTTGATAAATTTTCCAAATCTTCTTCATTTTTCCCTATATACTCAAACTCATAATGTGCTTCGTACTCTAATGGTATCACAAAAATTAGATTGAGATTCATATTCACAGGAAGCTCTTTTGAATCCTTCTTTTTTTGACGTCTTCTGTATCTTCTTTCTCCAGATCAATCACATTGCAGTCATCTAAGAATGGCCCAAGCTTACAATAATCTCTATCCATCGGTTTGTTGTCTGACCCTACTTCTGAAAAAGTACTTCTCAGGGCCATAATTACATTATCCAAATCTCTATTTATGTCGAAATCCATATCAAAATCCTCCTTGTCATCAAAGCCTAGAGGATCTTCAGGGTCATTGAAGGCTTCTATAATTTCATCAGCCGACAAATCTATGTCGGTCACATGACACTCAGGTTTGAATTCTACAAGTTGACTCTTGCTTTACTTTGGCAAGGGTCTTCTTCTTCTGCTTAACGTTGGTTCTAGGATCTTATAAGATTGTCTTGCTCTCTTTGTTAGTCCAATTCTCGTGATCTTTTTCTTTTACTTGTACCATAGCCACTTACTTTCCTTTTTCACAAGCAGCTCTTTCAGCTTCCACTAGCCCAATAGGCTAACTATTCTTAAAATTCCTTTGATTGGGATTAAAAAATGGACTATTACTGACTGGCTTCTGTTGTATACTTCCATCAAGCCTTGCACCTAAAGGTGTTGGCCGTATCAATTTTTGTGCTTTTTTAATCTTTTTCTCAAGCTATGCATTCAAAAGTATTGGTTTTGGCTATACCACACTTACTTCTTACAGTTTTGTAATTTTCTATCGAACTACCCTTGCATCATTCTCAAGTGTTGGCTTGGTTTTAATTACCAAACACTCTTTATGTAATACCCGTTAATTTCAGAATATAATTCGCTTGACAGTATTTTAGAATTTTACAACGTTACTTTAGTTATTTATTTTGGTCATTTTTAATTTTCATATTTAATTGTTCTCTTTGAATATTATTTATGAAAATTGAGTTAAATGACTGGACTAAATATTTGTACCATGTGGGGTATATTCTTAGAATGGTGAAATTCATGAAAAAGTGATTTAAGAATGGTCAATTAGTCTATTAATTGTAATTTGACTGGATGGGTTTAGATGTTGGGTTATGGATAACCATGGGTTATTTAATAACCTATTAAAAAAATCTTAATCTTAAAATAGCGGTGGTTGTGTGCTGCTATAATAGCAAGCCCTGGACTAGCAGCCTTTTAAAGTCCATTTTTTTGTTACCCACCATTATAGTCGTAGGTCGCATTCTGTAGCTTTCTGTTGGAGGTTTAAATAGCAAAAATGCAGTATTTTTAGGTTACTCTAAGCTTGAGACAGAAGAGATGGCGTCATTTCTACTGAAGGAAGAGGAGGAATCCATTTTCAAAGCTTTCGAAGCCCGATTCTTGTCAACTCAACCTTGGTTTCATGAAATTTTATAGCTTTTCTGTTGTTTTCTGTAGTTTTAGAGCTATAAATAGCTAATTTTTCTGTTCTAGGGTTACAATGAACCTGATTTCATATTAGGGGTTGTATTTCTCTCTAAACTTGTGATTCTTTTCAATTAATATATTCTTATCGTTCATTTCTATTGTGCTTGCTTTAAATCTGATCACTTTAGTGCTTGCAAGTTTCTTTCATTGAACTTTGGCGAAGGAGATGTTTGTAGAACACAGAGTGATTAGGACGAGTGCTTAAACCTTAGGGGTTTGTTCTTGTTAACTTATAGGGAAATCGGTTAACCTCGTTTAATCAAATTAGGCTATTGCATAATAGGCTTAACTCACATAAGTGATTATGTTAAAGTTGAATAGCTTAATTTAGATTCAAAAAAATTACTTTAAGCCATTAGAAAACCTAAGATTAAGTGTTTAATTAATTAGAATTGCAAGTGCTAAAGAGAGTTTAGCAATTAATAGGACAAGAAAAGGAGAGTAGTAGCTCTAGGTTTTTAATTAAATTAATTTCCTCCAATTTTGCTTGTGCATTCATTGATATTTGTGAAAATTCTAAGCAAAATATTTGGTGATTGATTTTTACTTCTAGTTCTTAACTTAGAGCTATCTTCAATTCAAAAATTGTCGTCTAACTAGTACGCTTAGTTTTCTTGAGTAATTAGCGAGTTAGTCCTCGTGGAAATGGTATCTCACTCATATTTTCATTGTATTACTTGTGCGACTAGTACACTTACCAAATTGCTAACAAGTTTTTTGTAATACCCGTGATTTTCAGGTATTATTTAAAACTAAGTTTATAGAATAATTCGAGCGGAGAAAAATTTTTCATTGTGTAGGAAGGAAAATATGAGTTTTAGAAGTGGCAAGGTTGTAGAATATTGAGTGGTGCAGAGTCAAAGAGTGTATTGTGGTACTGAGTGCACTGAGAGAGTTAGGAGATTGGTTGAATCCAAGGAGGGACTAAAGTGAAATAAGCAAAACTATGGGGCACCTATGATTTTGAAACACCCGAGGTGGGATATTACGGATTTGCTGTTACCAGTCTTGACCAAAGGTCGACCAGAGAGAAAAGTAGTAATTTCACGATAGGCGAGTATATAGATGGCCCGACCCCTTTTTCCTCATTTTCTCTTTTCCTCTCTCTCTTCTCTTTCTCTCTTCCTTCTCTCTACTCTCTCTCCACTTAAATCCATCAACCAAGCTTTGGGGGGAAGATCTCGGGCGACGGGGCTAGCCTCTAGTAGCCAAGTAACCTACGAAAAGCAAGGAATCGAGGGATGGTCAAGGTGTAGGATAGGAGTTGAGAAAGCGTGGAATCCAAATGAGGGATCTGGCTCTCCTATATATAGATATATACATATATGTATGTATATTTATATTTTAGGAACTGTTTTCCTATATTGTTTTATATATATTTAATTGTTAAATGTATTATATGTGAGGTATGTATTGAGGATTATTTAGGATTATTATGTGGAATCTGGGTGGGAATAATGGATTGGTTGTTGTATTGTATTTGTATGGATGTATCAAATATCATTATTTTCATATTCATGTTATGAGAGGGAAACATAAGGATAGACTTTATAAATAGTGGGAACAAAAGGGTGGACCGTTGAAATAAAACCATTGAAGGTTGGTCTTTAATATGGTAAGTGTAGGAAGTATGGGATAAACATTGCATCTCATTCATTTGTATAATATATTGTGTGTGGTTATTTGTAATGTTTTGTATATGAGATTTATGTGTTGGCTAAGGGCCTAATCCGAGAGACCAAATGCATGTTATGGCCACGGGTATAACTTGAGAGGCTACACACATGTTATTGTTATGGATATGACCCAATAGGCCAGACACATAATATGGATTTCTTAAGTGATAATCTGTGGGAATATAAACCCACGTTGATTAAGCTCTTAAGACATAGTATGGGAGTGCAGACCCTTGAGTAAGGTTGTATGCATTGGAAGCATAATCCTTGTGAAAGGATATGTGTATTTAATGTGTGATGTGTATGTGTATTTGGGGGGAAAATATGACGAGACTTGATACCATATGCGTGCTTTTGGCGAACTTGGTATCATACGAGATAAATTTCTGAGTGGGTATATATATATATATATATATATATATATATATATATATATATCTATGTAGTGTAGGGCTAACATTGGTGAGTTCATGTTTAGATTCACCTACTCACAGTAGCAAGTGTGGAAGAATAGTCAAATCGAAGGCTCGTGGATCGAGGATACCTCCCTGTCATCTGGGTTAAGATAATTTAATTTAAATTATTTATCTAGTATTGATATGTAATCACATAGGCCACCTAGGATTAATAGCAGAAATTTAGGCTTGTTGCAATATTGGTAATATACTATACACGTCAGTCACAAATTTGGCTATGGGAATGGTAAAACTCCTAGCCCCAATTTCGGGTCGTAATAAAATAGTATCGGAGCAAAAGTTAGGTCTCCTATTGATTACAGAGCAAGGTAACCTTAGTGGATCCTCTTTTATCATTGTGAGCCATGGTACAACTATAGAGAGATAGCTCTACCAAAGGCTCTATTGGATGTGTCTTCCTTTCTTTTCTATCAGGTTCCTTTTAAAGGACGCGTTCGAGCTCATGAATGACTCAAACGTCTACCCTTACCCTGCATGTGTTTAAGAAACATTCTAAGTGGTATGAGGCACAAGTATTTCAGAACTACGAGGGCAGAAGTGGCAAGATAGTAGGATGGAGAAGAGCTGATCATCTTGAGGATGGTAGAGCTTTATGGGTATGCTCCATGGTAAGAAAAAAAATAAGCCATGGTGGTGACGGGAAAGAAGGGAGGCACTATTGACAAGTTGTGGGAGTAATAGTAGTAAACTCCCTGGTAGGAGCTGAGATGAGTTAGGGAGAGGATGCAGAAAGAATGGAGAGACTTGAAAAGCAATAAGAACGATAAGGGTAGAATCCCATAGAGGAATCATTGATAGTTGGACGGTTAGCATGGACACTAAAGAGGGAAGTGGATTAGTAAGTGTAGAGATCATGCTCCCAGAGTACAAAGACTACACAAACAATGAATTATAAATACATGGAAGATCAGCTTCGTCCCTATTGGGAAAGGAAGAGCTCATGGTTAGGGGGACGTAATATATGATGGCAGGATCCCAGATTATTCACCTGAGGAATGGGAACAATTTAGGAGGATGTTCTTGAAACAGTTCTAGAGAGATTCAGATACCACATTCGAAGAACACTGGTACTGGTACTATAGATGCGTCATCATGACCTCAGTATGTTATGCCATTGTGATCGCAAAGTTGTTTATGCTTTGTGGAGTGGGTATGCAAACGATGCATGAGAGTGGATGTTATTGAGTAAATCACCCCTGGGGTTAGCCAACTGGTTGACATTCAATGTGGGCTTGGTACAACTGATTACTGTTTAAGACACACCTTGTAAAGGGAAGGTTTGAGGTCATGTTTTAGAAAGTACTTGGATTGTACATAAGGTGATTCAAAATGCATGGTAGGAAACCTCTAGTTGAGGCAACCCTTGATTGTATCAGAGTAGCACGAGGAACGTGGCATAGTTCCTTGATGATGCCTCTTCAGAGGTAAGGAACGAGGAATCGTGCTAGGGTAAGGTATCTAAAAAGAGAACTGATCGAGTCCGTTGAGGATTTCTTAGTTCTTTTGGGACTACTTTTAGTCATGATGAGACCATGAAGAGGTGGTATCTCTCATGAGGGAGAGGATACTGATAGGTTGAGGTAAGGAAAAAATTGATAAGTGGGTGAGACAGATCTCAAGTTTAGTACCTAAGGATTGGGACCATCAAGATATAGTGAGCAGGGTGAGTAAGATGTGCCTTGAGTGTGGCCAAAAGGGGGTAAGTTCTATGAGAACTTCATTACTATTCTCCAGGAAGAGAAAAAATGTGCCAGAGGAATGCAAGAATAGTGCAGTCTTATCCTTTTGGATAGATGCCCTACTTTAGAAAAATGTTATTGTGCAGTCAAAAGAGGCAAAGATTTCCTTACTTTGTTCCTTCAAGGAGTTTTATCTGTAAATATACAGTGAAACACCTTAAGAAGGAAGCAATATCACAAAGAACCAGTAATAATGTAAAAAGCATGGGTGTGGAACCGCATGACATTTGGCCCATGAAATAGTTGCCAATACAGAAGGAAGATCTATAGTGGGAAACTTTTAAAAGGATGTTCAAATTCGGGGATGAATTTCCAAAAAGAGGGGAAGAATGTAATACCCATGATTTCAAGTATTATTTAAAACTAATTGTATGGAATAATTCAAGTGGAGGAATTTTTTCATTGTGTAAGAAAGAAAATATGAGTTTTAGAAGTGGTAAGGTTGTGGAATATTGAGTGGTGGAGACTCAAGGAATGTATTAGTAGTACCGAGGGCACTGAGGGAGTTAGGAGACTGGTTGAATCCAAGTAGGGACTAAAGTGAAATAAGAAAAATTATGGGGCACCTCGGATTTAGAAACACCTAAGGTGGGATATTACAGATTTGCTCTTTCCCGTCTTGACCAAGGGTTGATTGGAGAGCAAGGTAGTAATTTCATTATGGGCGAGTATATATAGGTGGCCCCACTCCTTTTTCTTTATTTTCTCTTTTCCTTTCTCTTTTTTTCTCTCTTCACCTTCTCTCCTTTCTTTCTCTCTATTCTCTCTCTACTCAAATCCATCAACCAAGCTTCGGGGGGCGAATCTCAGGTGATAGGGTGAGCCTCTACCAACTAAGGGAAAGCAAGGAATCAAGGGATGGTCGAGACGCAAGGTGAGAGCTAAGAGAACGTGGAATCCAGGTGAAGGATCTATCTCTCCTATATATGGATATATACATATATGTATGTATATTTATATTTTAGAAACTATTTTTTTAAATTATTTTATATACATTTAATTGTTAAATGTATTATATATGATGTATATAGTGGGGATTATTTGGGATTATTGTGTGGAATGTGGGTGGGAATAGTGGATTAGTTTTTGTATTTTATTTGTGTGGATGCATTATATATCATTATTTGCATATTCATGTTATGAGAGGAAAACTTTTGTAAAGAGTGGGAACATAGGGGTGGACCTCTGAAATAAACGTATTGCATGTTGGTCTTGAATGTGGTAAGTGCGGGAAGTGTAGGATAAACATTACATCTTTTTCATTTGCATAATATATTGTGTAGTTGTTTGTATTGTTTTGTATGTAGAAATTATGTGTTGGCTAAGAGCATAATCCAAGAGACCAAATGCATGTTATGACCACGGGTATGACCCGAGAAGCTGCACACATGTTATAGTTATGGATATGACCCAATAGGCCAGACACATAATAGGAATTTTTTTTGAGTGATAATTCGTAGGAAGGTAAACCCACATTGATTAAGCTCTTGAGATGTAGTATAGGAGTATGAACCCTTGAGTAAGGTTACATGCATTGGAAGCATGGATCCTTGTGAAAGGATGTGTGCATTTAATGTGTGATGTGTATATGTATTTGGGGAAAAATTTGACGGGACTTGATACTATATGCGTGCCTTCGGGCAGCTTGGTATCATGCAGGATAAATTCTCGAGTGGGTATATATATATTTCTATATATCTATGTAGTGTATGGCTAACATTGGTGAGTCCATGGTTTAGGCTCACCCTCTTACAGTTGCAGGTATAGAAGAGTAGTCAGATGGAGGACTTGTAGATCAAGGATGGCTCCCCATTATACGGGGTAAGGTAATTTACTTTAAATTATTTATTTAGTATTGCTCTATAATCAGATAGGCCACTGATAACATGCAATTTTTCATATATTTTAGCCTATATTCTAGCTCTTTTTTGCATCTTGATTTTTGCCAAAACTCTATTTTTATAATGTTTTGAATTATTTTGGGTGAAAGTTAATTATAGATTTATGTGCTTTAACTCCATAATTTTACTCCAAAATGGTTCATTTATGTGTTTTACAGAGTTTAGAGGCATCTGGGCTCGAACCGGACAAGAAACAAAGCAACAGAGAGAAAATCAAAAATGCTGAAAAAAATGGCCTGGCGCCCGGTGCCAGGAAGCCAATGCCCGGCACTAGGAACAGTGAGTTAGCAGGATAACGTGGAATACAGAGGAAAAATTAGGTTAAGCCAGCGCCCGGCGCTGGCGCCGCAGAGAGCCACCATAAATGTGATTTTTAGGTCAGAACAAAGGGAGGCTTTGCTCCAGACTTCAGACCCGCGTCTGCTGCAGATAGAGGCGACTTCCAGAGCTTGGTTTGAGGGAAAGGAAGCCTTCCCACTTGGGAATGGCTCTCCTTCTCCCATTTTCTTTCCTTTTCTTCCATTTTCCTTCATAGTTTCTTAGATTTCAGCTGTATTTTGCAGATTTCTGTCATGTTCGTCTTCTCTTCCATGTAAATTTCTGAGTTTAAGGATTGATGTAGTTCGGTTTTATGAAGCTTTATTGTTGAACATATTCAGTTTTAATGCATTTTCGTTTAATGGAATGGATTTTACCGATTATTCTTCCTCTTGAATGCTTGATTAACCTTCAATGAGTTTGGGATTTTGATGTCTATGCTAGATGTAGCTGGATATTAAGCTTGACCTTGTAATTTCCTCCATAAATCAGATTATCTAGATATAGATAATTTTATTTATGTGGCTTGAATAATTTTCTTGAGCTTCATTACTTAATTGAATGGTTGATCTAAGATTTTAGTCAATTATTTTAATTAAGTTAGATTATAATTTCAAGGTTTTTGGATTTGATCATATTTTAGAAAATTGGCCAACATTGAATGGATTGTAATTTAATTGAATTGTTCTTCAATGATTCAAAGATTAATTTGTTTATGAATTAATCGGATTAGACCAAACGAAATCAATCCCATTTTCTTGTGTGATCGGTCATTTGATGAAATGGAAATTGTAACTTAATTTATTTGAACCAATGAGTATTTTCTTGGCCAAAATTCTGTTTTATTTATTGTCCTATGAAGCTTGTTATCTATACATGTATGCGATTGCTGTGTATTTGTAATGAGTGGGACAAGAGATAACATGTCATATGTGATTGCGCGGCATTGATGTGATTAGGACTTGATCGGATTATATTTGAGTTATAGATTAGTGAAGATCTTCCTAACTATAATTTTAATATAATTCAGTCTTAGAAGATTTTCTGAGAAATTTAGATTGAAAATTACATAATAGAATTAGCCAAGAATATTCAAAGGAAAGGATGATGATGTACAATTCCATGGAATTTGTGACCAGTTACACATCTTTTTCTGTTTTATTTTCTGTTTAGTTATTTAAATTTCAGTTATTTATATTGCGTTGTTTCAATCATCACCCCCCCTTTTTGTGTAATTTCTGCAATTTCCTTCATAAGTCTTAATAGCATTTCACTTAACCTAATTGAATTTTATTTGATACCTCAATCTCTATGGGACGATACTCTACTTATCACTTTATTACTTGTTGCGACCCAGTATACTTGCTGGAATATTTTATGTGCTATAAATTATACGCACCAGCCACCTATGATTAATAAGAGAAATTTAGGCTTGTGGGAGTATTCGTAATATATTATACGTGTCATTCACAAATTTGGCTCTATGAATAGTAAAACTCCTAGCCCCAGTTTCGAGTCGTGACATTTTTGGCGCCATTGCTGAGGACTAACAGTTTCGCTAATATTCAAAGAAATTTAAGGGTGCTAGATTTGGCTTTTTTCTGCTTTGTTTTATTTTGTTTAAGTTTCTTATTTTCTTATTTTTCTTTGATTAGTCATTTTTGCTTTTGTAGTTATTTTTCTGATTTCCTTTTTCTGGCAATTTTGACTCGTGTTTTCTACTATGTATTGGAGGTACCACTCACACTGCTGATCTTCTTTGTGAGCCTGAGATTGAAAGACTTGCAAGGAGAACTAGGAAGGAAGTGAGAGCTAGAAAAATGCCAGTGAGACAGGCTACACAATAAGAGGAAAACTAGAATCATTGGGATGTTGAAGTTAATGTTGGTAATAGGGCTAGCAATAAGCCTCAAGAGGGACACAGAGCAATTTGGGACTATGCTTCACCTTTTAATGCTAGACATGCTTCCAGTATAGTGACACCTCCACTCGTCGCCAATAATTTCAAAATTAAGGCAGTATTAATGAATTTGGTTCAACAGAACCAGTTTGGAGGAAGTCCCATAGAAGACCCAAATAAGCATATAACAAATTTCCTAGATATCTATGATGTAGTTAAACTTAATGGAGTAAGTGATGATGCCATACATCTCTACCTATTTCCTTTCTCCTTGAGGGATATGGCAAAGAGCTGGTTGAACGCTCAACCAAGAGGAAGTATCACGACTTGGGATGAACTTCAGAAGAAGATTTTAGACAAATTCTTTCCTCCATCAAGGTCAATCAAATTGAGGAATAAGATCACAACCTTTTATCAGTGTGAAGGCAAAGGCTTATATGAGGCTTGGGAATAGTTCAAGAACCTACTGATGAAGTGTCAAAACCATGGTCTTTAAGAGTAGTAGTAGCTCACTATCTTTCATAGTGTTCTCACATATAAGACCTAAGATAAACTGGATATTGCAGCTGCGGTGCTTTGATGTCTAAATCTATTGAACAAGCTCAAGATATAATTGAGACTATGAGGGCTAGTCAGAATGCTTCCATCAAAGGCAAGAGTAATCTAAAGAAAGGGATGTTGGAACTAGATACCCTCAATGCTCTTTTGGCCTAAAATGTAGCATTGACCAAGAATGTCGATATGTTATGCTCGAGGCAATAAGAACCTGCAAGAGTAAATGATGTAGTCACTTCAAAAGCTAATTATAATTTTTGTGGTAATAGGTGTTATGATGCATCGGCTATAATGGAGCAACTAAATTACATGGGTAATGCTCAAAGGAATCAAAACAATTCCTATCCAATTCATATCATCTGGGGAATAGGAATCACTCAAATTTCTCATGGACAACAATCATTACCTAAACCCCATATCTTTATCATCTTCTGATAAGCCATCTCAACCTTCGGGTTTCAGTAACCAGAACAATTATCCTCCTCAAAATAAAGCTCTACCTCCTCAAGTGGAAAAGAAACCTTTAATAGAGGACATGTTCATGAAGTTCATGGAAAGAAGTAAGTCAATGTTTCAAAGTCAGAATGTAGCAATTAAGAATTTAGAGAAACAAATGGCACTTGCTTTGAATAATAGGCCACAAGGTAATCTCTATAGTAACACTGAAAATAACCCAAGAAGGGAGGGTAATGAGCAATGTAAGGTCATTACTTTAAGGAGTGGAAAGGAGCTTCTCGATGTTGTTAAATTACGTGATCAATCAGAAGAAGTGATTAGTGAAGAGGAAAAAAGACAAGGTTGTTCAACCTCAAGAAACTATAACTGAGAAAGTTGATGCTTCAGATGCTAAAAGGGAAAATCAGGAAAGGCAGTATAAGAATTTCTTAGATGTGTTGAAGCAGCTACACATAAACATATCGTTTGCAGTGGCATTTGAACAAATACTGAGTTATGCCAAATTCATGAAGGGCGTTCTCTTTCGTAAAAAGTGTTTAGGAGAGTTTGAAACAGTGGCATTGACTCAGAGTGTAGTGTTGTTCTGCAGAAAGTTGCCCACAAAGATGCAAGATCTGGGAAGTTTTGTGGTACCGTGTAACATTGGAAAGAACTTCACTGGTAAAGCACTGTGTGATTTGGGTGCCAATCTCATGCCTCTCTCCACTTTTAGGAAGTTAGGTCTAAGAGAGACATGTCTTACCATGATCACCCTTTAGTTAGTAAATATTTTGATATGCTACCCAAATGGGGTGGTTGAAGATGTCTTTGTGAAAATGGACAAATTAATATTTCCAGTTGATTTCATAGTGTTGGATTTCAAGGAAGATAATGAGATTCTTATCATTTTGGGGAGATCCTTCCTTGCAACTGGTAGAGCATTGATTAATGTCCACAAAGAAGAATTGATAATGAGGGTCAATGACTAGGAAGTGAAGTTCAACATGAACAAGGCGATGAGAGCGCCAAATGACCTTAAAGAGTGTAGTTTGTGAAAGTAATAGTTAGATCCCAAGAGGGAGGAATTAGGTTTTATAAAACTTTCACAAAACTTAATTGGAAGTTAAAATGATTTTATATAAAAGTGCAATGCTTAGGATAATAAATACAATACAGAAAATCAATGTGCTATCAAGATGAATATTTGTAAAGTACTGGGAATCAAAGAATATATATACAAGTGCATAAAATAAAGAGAGAAGGGATAGAGAAAGCAAACTCAGAGATTTATATTGGTTCGGCTAATCCCGAGCCTACGTCCAGTCCTCAAGAAAATCACTTGAGTATTTCCACTATACTTGTAAATTTGATCTGGGTACTCGCGAACCAGTACAATGGAAAATTTATGAATCCGAGCTCCTCCTTAACCCAATCACAATGTTTCCCTCAAACGATCTTTCAAGAAACACTCTCCTTGAGAATACAACTTAAAAGTTGAGAAGAAATAAGATGAAGACAAGAAAACTCTCTTCAAAGAGTAGATAAATACAAATGAAGCTTTTTATAACTCAAATGATTAAAAGCATGCAAGATTTGGCTCAAGAATTGTTTTCTTTCTCTCAAAGATGATAAAACAAGTTAATATCATATTGTAGTACTTTGTTCTAGCTCAAAATCATGTATCTAAGGTCATATATGTAAGATTTTACAAAACTAGCTGTTATAGAGTTGTTACAGCACTTATAGTGCAGTCCAGGTGGCAACTGGTCAACCTCTTTAGCTTACCTAGTCGACCTCTAGCTCAAATATGACCGTTAGACAGTATTTTCTAGGCCGACGATTGACTAGTCGAGGAAAGCGGTCGACCTCTTGCTAGCAGTAGCGAAATGCAATTTTTGAACTCACTTTAAAATATCATAACTCCCTCATTTGAACTCTGTTTTAAACAAATTATATATCCTTGGAAATCCCTTGGAGTCTAGTTTCAAATGAAAGAAGTCTCACTAAAAAATTATTTTTGATTTAAAAGATATGATCAAAATACTGACCATAGATTATAATAAATTAATTTTTGAGTATAGTAAAATCAACTTTAAGTTTTTCAAATTATACTTTAAATGGTCATATCTTTCTCATTTAGACTCTGTTTTGAAGAAATAATATACTATTGGAAAGCTCTTTGAGTCTACTATCAAATGAGAATAAGATTCTTGAAAAACTAATTTTTCATTTAGGAGATATGATATAAAGAATGACCAAAGGTCAAAAATTAACTTTTGTAAAACTTCATATCTCACTATCTTTTTGTTCAAAATACTTGAGCCAGTGTATGCAAATCTAAATCATTGAGTTACACAAGTATTCTAGCCTATATAAAATATACCTAATGTAAACACATAGGCTATCTTGGTGCAACCAATCTTCCAAGACTTCAAATCTTCTAATTCTTCAATTCTTAGAACTTTATCCTCGCATATTAATTCCTTGCATGAAGCATGATGTTGTTTTTCCTTGTTCTTCAATCCAATGCTCACTCTTCTTGTTTTGAACCAATCTATAAAAGATATCTTACTTGCAAACCAAATGGTTAGTTCAATTCATAATAAATAGCATTATTCAATATAAATTATTTCATTCCAAATAATATGATCATGCTTAAATTGTAGTACAAGAAATACATATGTGAAATACTTTTCTAGCATATCAAGGCTATAATTCTTAGACAATGTAACCACATATATATTGTAAATGTAATCACATATATATAGTAAAGAGCATGATTCATATATAAAATATTGCTCATTAAATAACATAATCATACTTAAATACTTGTAGCATAAATAATAATTAATCCTTATATATTAATGTTACATTTCTCACATATTTGTTATCATCAAAACTTATGGCATAAAGATTTAGGGATAACAATCTCCTCTTTTTTAATGATGACAAATCACCAAAGAAAAAGATGTATCACAAAATAATGAATACTATGTAATAAGCACATATACATATTTTTCTACCATTTTTTCTCTCCCTATTTGACATCAACAAAAAGGTATAAGGAACTCAATATATAGAGGTTAAAGCATAATGAATATCCAATTTTTCAAGATGTATTCTTTTTCAAAATATACATTCAAGAGACACCAAGCTCCCCATGAATTTCATGACCATTTCCTTTGAAAAGATTTTTCAAATAAGTATAGAGGAAATTCAAGTTTTCAACATTATAACTGCAGAAGTTTGATATGAAACCTTTTGAAAATTTTTGCATTATAATATTTTGAAAGAAAGGATATTCATATCATTTTCTAAAACATTTTGCTTTAAAGAGAATCTAAAAGCATTTCAGCAGGAGAAGCAATACATATAGATTAGTATAACAAGATATAATGAAAGGTATAATTTATAATCCATACATCAAACATCAATATTTTTTAATATTTTTCTTCCCCTTTGATATCAACACAAAAGAAATCTTTAAAAACTTTATCTTTTTTAGAAAGAATGTTGCATGATATGATAAAACATATTAGCATAGTATAAGTGATTTAAATTCCTTTTCAAAACAAGTCGTTTTCTAAAAAGGTTTTGCTTCAACATAATAAAACAATTTGAGCACAACAAAAACAATTTGTCAATGGATTAATCAGAAGATATAAGCAAAGAATCTATAATCCATAAACCATAAAGTACAAAGAGTGAAGGATATGAAATTTGATTAGTTAATCAAAATATCCATTTAAGATGAGTAATCATACCTCTCAAAACTCTTTTATCCATTCGGCTGATCTTGCTTACCTTTCTTTTTCAAGAGCCTGTTCATCCAAGAATTGTCTTTGCATAGATAAAATTTATTTTACAACTCTTGATTGTTTGATCCTTGATGAAGATTTCAAGCTTATACAATTTGACTATTCTTTTTGAGAAAGTCATTTTTATCTTTAGGCTTATTCATCAACTAAGAAAAATATCCTTGCACAAGTTATGATTAGTATACCCAAAAAAATCATATAATCAATTGATAGATGATAGGCAAGGAAGACTACTTCAAAGAATTTTAGTGGCAAAAGGAATAGTTTTCCTCTTTGAAAATTGAGCCATTATTTTTCATATTTAGCTTGAGGTACAAAAAGGACATTGAAAATAATATAGGAGTTTTCAAATAGTTTTCAATCAGTTTAAAAACTCTTTCTTGTTATTCATCTAATCTTTACATAAAGCTCATAATACCTTAAGGATTAAAGATCTATTTCAAACAAGGCTAGATATTACCAATGTTTTGAGTGTGGACGCTTGATTAGAATCACTATCTTCATCATAGAGTCCTTCGTCCTCAAGATTAACTGGTTGTAATTGCAAGTTTGAGCTTGAGAATACTTTTCCTCACAAAACAGTGTGACTCTTATTCTTAGGTACCCAACCAATTT
Organism: Biancaea sappan; assembly: GCA_037074585.1. Lineage (NCBI taxonomy): Eukaryota > Viridiplantae > Streptophyta > Magnoliopsida > Fabales > Fabaceae > Biancaea > Biancaea sappan. The sequence goes on along the minus strand of CM073493.1, from coordinate 9,621,227 downwards.
GGATCCTTGTCAGGTTAGTTCACAATTCTCAAGCAATGAAGACAATGTATTATACCAATAAGAAAGCTATGCCTCCATGATATGCAATATTTATAGAGAAATTATTCTTCTTTAAAGAATGATATCATAAAAAGCATAGGAGACAAAAAAAAATCTTTTGAATAAGGATTTCCAAATCCTTCTCTTTTCAAACCAATTTTTGCTTCAACATGATAAGGCAATTTTTGAAACAAACTTTTCCTTTAAAAGAATGATTCTATGAAAAGCCTAGCAGAAAAACTTTGGCAATAAGAATTTCCGTATCCTTTTATTTTGAAAAACAAATTTTGCTTCAAATAAGAAATAGCAAAAGATGTAACATAGAAAAAGCAAATATCATTCAATCATATATATATATATATATATATATATATATATATATATATATATATGTATATATCATAGCAAAGGCATATTAAATACTCATACAAGATATACCACATTATGACAAGAGTATATATTAGCATAGCGGAAACAATTATGGATTAGCAAAAGTATATAGCCATTATAAACTGTAATCCATAGGCAGAAGAATGTTTCGAGTGGGTACCATTTGAGATGCATCTTCAATAATGAGTTCCTTAGGATAACTTTTGGCATACCCTCAATCCTTTGGAAGATCATCATTATTGCTTGATGGCTCCTTCTCATGAGGTATATTTTCTTTTTGAGACTTCTTTTTCTTGAGGTAGATTGGCATTTTCTTCAATGCTATTATCTTTCTTTGCAATAAGGGTACACTTTTTGTTAAAAAAAACTTTGAAAATAATTTTTTGCTTATGTATAAAAACATTTTAGTACATAGCAGAAGTAATTTTGAAATAAAGATCCTCGAATTCTTTCTTTTCAAAAACACTTTTTTCTTTAAAATGATAAAGCAATTTCAAATCCTTTTCCAACATTTTTCGAAATAATTCTTCTTTAAAGAATGTCACCATATTTAGCATAGCAGAAGAATATATATATATATATATATATATATATATATATATATATATATATATATATCCATTATCATATATAAAACATTTTATATCTAGGGTATATCATATCATCTCAGTAGAGGTATAAAATATTTTAAAAAGTATATATCCATTTAAGGATAGAAAAACATTTTTCTAACAGGAATCATCACATAACAGAAGCAAGATATATGATTTAGTCCATAAACCACAGCTTTATAATGCTCAAACCATGATGTATTGAATATAAGCATTTAACACATCTTTATATACAATGATATGATCAAATATGAGGGTCATTACAGGAATGTGCATACAGCCAACCAAGTACTTTAATGTGGATTTTACTGGCATTCCTTGTTCAAGGATGCTAGGGTGTTTGTGGAAAGATGTGACTGGTGTCAAAGAGTTGGAAACACCTCCAGGCAATAAGAAATGCCTTTTAACATTATGTTAAAGGCGGAAAGCTTTGATGTGTGGGGAATTGACTTCATAGGTCTATTCCCATCTTCTTTCTCTAATCAATACATATTGGTGGCTATGGATTATGTTTCGAAATGGGTAGAAGCTGTAGCTACTCAGCCTAATGACTCTAGAGTGGTCATCAAGTTTTTGAAAAAGAACATATTCTGTCAATTCGAAGTGCCAATAGCATTAATCAGTGATGAAGGCTCTCATTTCTATAACAAGCCTCTAGAAAGCCTTTTGGCTAAATATAGAGTGAAGCATCATGTAGCTACTCTATACCACCCTCAGACCAGTAGACAAGTATAAGCGTCCAACAGAAAGTTAAAGCAGATCCTTGAGAAAACGATAGGAGTTTAAAGGAAGGATTAGGCTAAGAAGCTTGATGATGCTCTATAAGAATACAGAAGAGCCTATAAAATTCCTACAGGCATTTCCCTATTTCAGCTTGTATATGACAAGTCTTGCCATCTTCCAATCGAGCTTAAGCATAAAACATTATGGGCCTTAAAGTTATTGAATTTTAAACTTAAGCAAACTGGACAAAAATGATTGATGGAGTTAAATGAGTTGGAAAATCACTATCTTCAAGCCTATGAGAATTCTAAAATCTATAAAGAAAAGGTGAAGAGGTGACATGATCAAAAAATTGCACCTCATTCTTTTCATGTTGGGCAAAAGGCTTTACTCTATAACTCAAGGCTAAAACTCTTCCCAGGCAAGCCTAAATCAAGGAGGTCGGGCCTGTTTGCTGTGAAAGAGGTCTTTCCAAACGGTGCTATTAAAATTATTGATATAGAAAATACTAAAAGCTTCAAGGTGAATGGTTAGCAGTTGAAGACTTATCTTGGACATGATGGTGAGGGATGAGATCACTCTTGCTCTTTCATCACAAATGCATAGGCGTTCTAGTAAAGTCTAGCTAAAGATTATAAACTTAGCACTCTTGAGAGGCAACCCAAGTTTATCGCTATCTTAGTTCTTGAATTTGTTTTTAGTTGTAGTTAGTTGCTAGTGTTGCTAATATTGTTATTTATATGAGTTATTATGTGTGGCTAGTGAAAAATGTTGGTATTGTTGTTCAACTTAGTTGATCTTGATTATGTAATTGTGTGGATGGTTATTGAGGTTTGATGTGTTTAATCAGTTACAACCAGTGCTTTGGTTTGATTTGATAGCTGCTGCTAAACTGAGAGTGTTGTTCTTGATTAAATTTTGATTGATTATGATAGAATTGTGCTTTAAAGGGAAGGTTGTGTTGAGAAGATTGTGTTTGATTGATTTTCTTGTCAAAATGATTGAAGAAGAGTGTAATTTTTGCTCATGAAGGGTTAAGTTTGTAGGAGTAGTTTTTCTATCATGAGTTCTGTAATCTATAGGTGATGTTCTGTCATCCACTGCTACAACAGTGGACCCTAAAGAAAATGGCCAGAACTTATTTTCTTCCACCACTATAGTGGTGGCTTCTGACCGCTATCCCCTATAACGGTGAGCCTTGAAATTTAAAAAATAAAAGGGAGCCAACTCTATTTCGCGCTTCTATAACGGTGGGTTCTGGCCGCTATACCAGCGCGTCGGGTTATAAAACATTTCCTGAACCCTAGTCTTTATTCTACAGCCATCGATCACTCCTTCCCTTTGTTTTCTCTTATGCAACCAGAATCCTAGGGCAAAGATCACTCCATCCTATTCATCGTTTGCACTGATCATTAAGTGTTTTTGGTGCTTTTTCACTACTTGAAAAGTCTTTTGAAGTTGTACATTTATATTCTTGCTTGTGCGTGTTCACTTTTAGTTCTCAAGATGTTTGGTATGTGGTTTTTCCCTATTCTCTTTAGTTTTTTCTTCCTTTTTTATTGGTGTTGTGTATTTTTGGTTTAGGATTGTTGAACTTTTGTTTTTCTTTTTCTTTCGCTTTGAGATTTAGAATAAATTTGTGTTTGTTGTGGTTTGGTTTATCTTAGTGTCTTAAAAGGTTGTTTTGGCAGTCCCTCAATTAATATTGTGGTTTCCTATGGATTTGATGTGTAAGGAGGAATCTTAGGCTTTAATTTTAGTCAAACACATTTTCGAAAAATTTATGCCCATAAGGTGTTTGATATAATGCCTCAATGAGTTTTTCTTTGTTTTTTGTGTTTGTATTTGATGGAATTGCTGCCTATACATATTTATATGATTGCATTGGAATGTTTATAGGTGGTTGATGAGCAGAAACTGTGAAAATAATGCAATGCACCTAAAGTGTTTAACAAAATGCCCAAGTAAAAAAAAAAGTTCATACAGTGCCTTTTTGCACTGGGTTTTGCTAAATATGTGTTGTGAGTTGAGTCTTCTATTGTAGAGTTGTATTTAAGTTTGGGGGATGACTATTTTATAATTGATAGTATTGAGAGGACATGTACGTTTTGCTTCAAATGCATTAGAATTAAGTGTAATTGATCGTTGTGGCTGGAATTTATTTTTCTATGCACAGGACTCATGATCATCCTTGTTTTCCGCATGGCCTCGCCAGCTCCGAAAAGGAAGAAGCTCTCCACGAAAAGGAAAGAAACTTCAAGGCCTTTTCATCATCAGCAGAATATCTTATATTTAGGACTTCTGAACATAGTCAGAGATGTTCTGATGCCATAATTGGTAAAACAATGAAGATGGAGAAGGTGTTTGACTTGGCGCCTGTTGAATACCCTAAGATTCAGGAGCATATAAATGATAGAGGATGGACTGACATATGTAATCTACCAGAGTTTGCAAACATAAGCCTAGTAAAGGAATTTTATGCAAACACGTTTAGAATCAGAGGTGACACCCTTAGGAAATATAAAACGAAAGTCAGGGGAAAACAAATTAGTTTCACAGAGGGTGCGATAGATGAAGCTTTTAATTTATGGAATCCAAGAAGTCAAGATTACCATAGCTAGACAATTTGGAACACTTAGAGCCCTGAAGAAGTGCGAGCAACAATTTATAAGCCGGAAGCAGAGTGGGAACTAGATTCTAAGGGAGAGCTTTATAAGGTGAGGAGCACGGATTTGAATCCATTAGGAAAGGCGTGGTTCAGCTTCATGTAGTGCACAATCATGCCGACAGGCAATTTCTCTGATGTTTTTGTGAAAAAAGGGTTGTCATGTTATATTGTCTGATGACAAGCATCCCCATTACTTTGGGAAAAATAATTTCAAAAACAATTGAAGAACCTGCTCAGAAGAAAAATGGCATAATTGGATATCCTTGTATCTTGACCGCTTACCTGATGAAGAAAGAAGTCCTTGTTAATGACAATGACAAGAAAATGAAGAAATCTCCTGGCATTAAGAAGGATTACATTGATAGCTTAGATACTGAGGGTCGACCAGCACCCTTTCACCCCGTAGGCCATCCTCATCATACAGTACCTTGAGCTGGTGCTACCAACGTGACTCTTGCAGACATTATCACAGAGTTGGGAGAGGTGAGGTAACAGTAGCTGAGATATAGATGGACATGCGTTACAACTTATATGACGACACTGGGGACATTGATGGCTGAGAAGTTCAACCTTGATAAATCTAGACTTTCTGTTAGAGGAGAGGCTTTGGACGATTATGGTAAGGAAAAAGAAGAAGAAGCCGCTCATGAAGAAGAAGCTGAAGGAGTGAGAGATGACGAACAAATGATGGACTAGCATCGAGCAACACCATTTTAATTACGTCTTTTATTTTCCTGTTTTCTTGCTTATTTATTTTTTGAACTGTTGATCAATTTGTATAACTGCTAAATGCTCTTCATGTGAGATATGTAAAAATTATGTGTGACTGAATATATATGAATGGCAGTTGTTCTAGTGTAATGGTAGTTTTTTTTTGTGATTTGTGTTTTTATTTTGGTTTTTGTGTTTCTTTTTGTAATATTCCAAATTTTTAAATAATGCGGCGAACCTTCAAAAAAAATTTGAAAGGAAAACTTTTGAACAAAAATTTTAAATTTTGAACATATAATGAGGATTAAATTGTAATTCAAAAAAATAAAACTGTTGAGGATTTATTTAAAAATTTTATTTTCTGTTGGAGAGTTAATTTAGGTAGAAAAGGTGAAATCAATAATGATAAAAAAATGTTAATTTGAAGTAAAGTGTAGAAAATTTATAAAATTTTAGAAGCACCTCCAAGAAAATTTAAATTGTGAAAGGTTATCTTGTATAATTTTAACAAGAAAGTAAGCTATGTGGGACATGGGAGTGACGCCACGTGTATCATTTTCCCATCACACAAAATTACAAGCTCCTAAATGTGCTTCAGACTTGCTTTACGCGCACACACATTCTGATCATTGCCGTGAAAGGAGAAAAGATCGAGAGATTGCGAGAAAGAGAAAGAGAGGCTGTTGTGGTGGCCACCGTTGGTCCGTGTCACAGTTCCCTTCGCCGGAAAATCACCCCCTTCCATTCTTCTTCTTTTCCTTCGTTTTTCCTTTGCTGTTCGGTTGTGTAGCAAAGCTGTAAGTATAGAGAAATGGTGAGGCAGAGCAGCGTGTTCGTGAGAGGGAAAGCGGGAGATAAGAACATTCATTGGGCTGTCACTGACCACCAAGTCTTGATTTCTGACCAGTTGCTCCTCCGCCACATAAAACAGAAAGGATGACAGGAGAGACAGTACAACCAGAAGTAGAAAAAAAAACGAGTATTAAAGGTGAGTGGTTGCCATACTTTCTCTTCTATTTCATCCTCTGAAATTTTAATTGCTTATGTGTATTGGCTGATTATCTTGGATCTAAGATGAAGAACTCTTAATTTGTGTTGGTTGTTGAGGAAAGAGGGAAAGCTTTGGTGTTGTGAAACCAAGAATCTGAGTGAAGAATTGAAGAAGTTTTTCTGCAAAATTTTAGTTTTGAACCTATTATGAGTTGATCATCTTGTGGGATGTTTGGTAATGGGAAAGGAATAATGAATTGAAGTAATTTTTATGAATTTGAGGCTGTTTTGGTTGACAAATCAGTGCTGGTTTAGAGTTAATATATATATATATATATATAACGAAGATGTGGAAATATGTTCAAATTATAGTAGGATTAAGGATGTTTAAATCGAATCTTTTTCTGCACAGTTTCTTCTATAATCCGTGAGTAGGGCTGTATGTGGGTATGTGGTCTATTGGTTGTTTTGTCCTCAAGAATTCAAAGAGATTGCGGAATTAAATTTAGAACTTAAGGACGAAGGAGTGACATGTAGAGCAAGAAATTTCTGTTTAAGTGCAGCAAGTGATGTACCCTTGATTTGTCTATATTTGGGTGACCAAATGATATATGTAATCTTAAAAAAAAAAAAAATTGGGATGTATGATTGTGTTAGTGGAAGAATTGGTTGAGTTATCATAGAAAGATGTAGAAGCTAAGCCAAAAAGTTCTATTTTAATTTGCTAATCAAAACTAAGAAACTATGCATGATTATGTATCATGGAATTAAAATTGTTTAATGTGATTGTTGCCCTGCCACTAGAGTCTTGGTCTGTTTGAGATATTGGATGAGCAACAATACACTTGAGAATTGGTATGCTTTTTGTGTTGATGTCATAGAAGGTTTCCACCAAGATTTATTAGAACCTAATCTCATTTGGTACCCTAAATTTTTCCTTAATTAACATAGTTAGCCAAAATAGACAGCTTCACTGTTGGAATGCATTTTGAGATAAAAACATATCTAAATCAAATCCTTTTGGCTTGAAATTTTTATGAAGTATACCTTGGCATGTGTAGAATTGAACTGGAAAGCTTCATAGTGTTTGGGAAAGTATTTCCAAGCCTAATATCAGAAAAACAGAACCTACCTCAGAAATTAGATCAATCTGACCAATTTTGTTTAAAGCTTTGGTATACTGTCCATTTGGTTAAGTTTTTCTCTGAGTATAAGTCTACCAAGTTTCATGAGAATTAGAGTTCAAATAGTAGAGAATTAGAGTTCAAATAGTAGGTCAAAGGCTTGCAAAACCGAGATCCTAAGACTGCAGAGACAGTCTGTATAGTGCTTACAAATGTCAGGTTTTGAAGAGGTAAATTGTATTATTTTTCTCTGAAATTTTTATCTAATATTCTAGACATGTTAAGGATATTTTCTACCAAAATTCATAAATTTTGAAGTTGTAATTACTGCCCAGAAAATTTAGGAAGATCATAGTCCAAATTCAGTCCAAACCAGAACATGTGTGATCTTTTTGAGAAATTTAAATAGTTTAAAGAGGGATTTACCCCTAGTTAGTGGAAAAAGAGATAATACAATAAAGAGCTAGTCTCCTAAATTCACCCAATGATGCGTCAAGTGAGTATGTTTGAGTCTTTGGTAAACAACGGCCGAGATGTAATCAATTTTGAGACATAATTAGTTTTAAGTCTTGTGTGTGGAGATATATATATATATATATATATATATATATATATATGTATATGTATATATATAAACATTTAGATATATAGTCTTCTCATCTCCAATCAAGAAATAAGACATATATATATATATATATATATATATATTTATAGAAAGGATGAAGTATTAAGTCCGAAATTTAAAGGATACATGTATATATACATACAAATACTTATGCAGTTTGGTTATAGGTATATGTATGTGTACATATGCTATACATACTTTGCAAGGGGTTGCTTAGAAGATTTGATTTTGGCATTTGGCAAATATATATAGGTATTCTAACTTTGTGGTTACAATAGCAAGAAACCTGTGATTCCTCTGTATATTAAATTGCTCCCACGTGATGAAGATTTCATATGGAATTATTGTAAACTCTTGAATGTGTGATGTATTTTGTGTGTTGAGATTATGTTATAGATTGTGAATAATGTGGAAAACGAATTGAGTTGTGGCATACTTGAATTATTCAATTTATTTATTTATAGATGGTTGAAGTATGTTATAATCAAGTGTTTGAATTGTGATTTGAAATCTTGATTTGTGAGTGTGGTTGTGTTTGATGAAAGAAAAGCATGGTGATGCACCCCATGGGAAAAACATACATGGAGCAATAAGGGTGGAGACTTATATATGGAGCGATAAGGGAGAATGCGGTGGGGGCCATGAGCAACGATCCAGTGGTACCCTGGATGACCCAGTTGGTACAGGAATTGTGTGATTGAAAATGGTTATTTGTCTGTTGTGTGCCTTGATGTTAAATGTGGATGATCTCACTTGATTACTACGAATTATGTGTGATTGATTGAAATTGGGATATGATATCCTTGATGTTGAGATTGTATTGGTTGGGTTTGAACATCATTACATGGATGTACATGTGTGTGTGCAACATTTCTATATGTATACTTCCATCATCGAATCAATGACATTTTAAATGATGCTATTGATGAGTATGTAGGCATATTGCAAGAAATGATGGTATGAGCAGGTATGTCATGTACTTAACCAGAATCTTCTTTATTGTTATTTACCTGCGTATAGTAATAAAGGTAGGTATTAAAATATTTTGAGTCTAGCATCTTGCTCACTGAGTTTGTGACTCATTCGTGTTGTTTATTATTTGTTTTTAAAAAGAGGTAGTGGCTGGAGTACAATGCTAGTGTGAGGGACAGCATTATCCTGTGGCAAATCCCTTTATATCAAGGGTAAGTGTTTATAAAGTTTTCATAAGTTAAATTTTCATCTAAATTTGCTTTGTAGTCACGTAGGTCACCTAAGCAATCTTGTATGTGAATGTTGAGTATAAGATGATGTTTTCTTATATATGTTGCATTAAAGATTGCTAATGCTTCTTGGTAGTTGTTACTATGTTTAAAAAAAATGTTATTTGGATAGAGAGTTTATCTCTTTTTTATAGATATGTGTTAGCTTGGATGTCATGTGTCTTAGTGTTGCTTGAGATTAGAATAGGCTTACGGATATTTGGATGGTTTTCTTTTTTCGTGTCGGCCACGTACTCAAGTTGGTACGTGACACTTTTCCTCTGTTATGCTGACATGAGACAGTGAGGACACCATCAAATTCAAGTATGGGAGAGAAGAATCTTTGTTTTAGAAGAATCTTTTTTTTGTGTGGTCTGTTAGCAGATAATTGTATAAAGCAGATAAGTATTAATAAGTATTAGTTAAAGTAGATTTTTCAAACATTTTCAATTTTTTTTGTAAGTGAGAGAGTGATGGTTTGTTGGTTTAAAAACTTCAAAAATTTTATTAAAATTTAAATTCTTGAAATTGTTTTTAATAAAGTATTTGTCTTATTTTCAGTAATATTAGGAGATTTTCTTCAAAACTCTTATTAGGCTAATTGGAGTTTGGGAATTCTGAGAGTAAATGTTGTAGCTTAAGTAAACCTTTCCTAAAATCAATAGTAAGCTCAATAAGGGGTGTTAATTTCATATTCCAGTAAAAAAATGGTTATTGAAATAAAAATAATTAGCTAGCTTGAAGGTATGGCTCATGTTGCAACGGTGTCATGTGGATTAGGTGCACGAACACTTTTGCAACCAATGAACCTTGCCTTTGGTTGGTTTAAGAGAATCAAAGGGTGGAGAAGTGTTATGTGGATTAGGCGCATGGCCATTTCTCTCACTTTGTAGTTTTCACTTTAGGTGTGAAGGTGGAGGAAGAGCTGTGTAGATTGGGCGCCCGGACTCTGCTTCTTACTGGTTACATCTCATCTTATTTGGTTTGCTGAATAGATCGCTGGAATTTCAAATGATTACCCTTAAGAGTGTTAAATTATAAAAGAAAAGTTTAATTTAAGTGATGATATTTTTACTTTTTGAAGCTTCTGAGGTTTCAAGGTGTTTACTTGAATTTTGAATTAAATCCCCATGTGATTAGTTCAAATATGACTTTTCCTTTGGTAAGGGCAATTCTTGAAGTTAATTTTAAAGGATGGTTCTGTTTTTACTTGTACAAATCACAATTCTCCCTTGATTAGTCTGAATATTTCCATATTTTGTTTATGAATCTATTTTCCTAACTTCTGCTTTGCACTTTTGTTTGTTGTGAGGGTTGATTTGCTCGAGGGCAAGCAAAGGTTCAAGTTTGGGGGAGTGTTAAATTCTGGCATTTAGTATCAATTTGGTGCTGAATACCCTCTATTTTGATCTCTTTCTTGTGTAGCTTGTGATTCTTAACCCTTGCTTTGAGTGATTTAGTTAAGATTTCTTAGAGTTTATGCTGTTTTGAATGATCTCATGATTCAAAGCTTTGATAATTGACAATTTATTGTTCTCTAATGTAGGTTGAGATGGGTAAAAGCTAATACAAGAAGATGGACCTTTATAGCTGCATTTCTAAAGATATTGAAACTGCCCTACTGCCACCCACCGCTATAGCAGTGGTCTTGTACTGCTATAGCGATGGCTACTAGAACCCATCAAGTTGAAGCCATTTGTTTTGCCTTCCACCACTATAACGGTGGTTGTGTGCCGCTATAGCGGCAAGCCCTAGACCAGCAGCCTTTTAAAGTCCACCTTTTTATTACTCATCACTACAGAGGTAGGTCGCGTTCTGTAGCTTTCTATTGGAGGTTTAAATAACAAAAAGGTAGTAGTTTTAGGTTACTGTAAGCTCGAGACAGAAGATAGGGCACCATTTCTATTGAAGGAAGAGGAGGAATCCATTTCCAAAGCTTTCCAAACCCGATTCTTGTCAACTCAACCTCGGTTTCATGAAGTTTTACAGCTTTTTTGCTGTTTTTTGTAGTTTTAAAGCTATGAGTAGCTAATTTTCTTGTTCTAGGGTTACTATGAACCTAATGTCATATTAGGGGCTGTATTTCCCTCTAAACTTGTGATTCTTTTCCATTAATACATTCTAATCATTCATTTCTATTGTGCTTGCTTTAAATCTGATCACTTTATTGCTTGCAAGTTGCTTTCATCGAACTTTGGCGAAGGAGATGTTTGTAGAACACTGAGTGATTAGGATGAGTGCTTGAACCTTAGGAGTTTTTGCTTGTTAACTCATAGGGATATCAGTTAACTTTGTATAATCAAATTAGGTTGTTGCATAATAGGCTTAACTCACATAAAGGATTGTGTTAGAGTTGAATAGCTTAATTTAGATTCAGTAGAATTACTTTAAGCCGTTAGAAAACCTATGATTAAGTATTTAATTGATTAGAATTGTAAGTATTGGAGAGAGTTTAGCAATTCCTAAGATGAGAGAGGGGGAGTAGTTGCTCTAGGTTTTTAATTAAATTAATTTCATCCAATTTTTCATGTGCGTTCATTGCTATTTGCGAAAAGTCTAAGAAAAATATTTGGTGATTGATTTTTACTTCCAATTCTTAACTTAGAGCTATCTTCAATTCAAAAATTGTCGTCTAACTAATACACTTAGTTTTTTTGAGTAATTAGCGAGTTAGTCCTCATCGGAACGATATCTTAGTCATATTTTCACTATATTACTTGTGTAACTGGTACACTTGTCAAATCGCTAAAATAAAGAATAGGTTCCTTTTCTCCAATGTGCCCTAGCAAATCTCCCTTGTTCTCTAGCCAAAAGATCCATTTTCTCTTTCCATTTCCTCCATAAATAGCCTCTGTCTCATGTAGGTCAGATGCTAGGCACTAAGTGCCATGGCTGGTGCCTGGGGTGCCACATTGTGGACTAAAAGAACTTCAGGGTCTGGAGCCCTAAGCACCAGATGTGGCGCCACCACACCTCCTTCAGAACTTTGGACAAAAACTTTGGCTTCTGGCGCCCTGGGGCGTCACTATTGAGGGGTGAGGCTGACAGTTGAATTGCTAGCGCCTAAGGTGCTAGGTGTGTGGGCATCAGCAAATTTCAATTCTCTAACTTGTATCAGTCCAAAAATTATACCTGCAAGAAAATAAAACAAGTTACTCCAAAAGACAAGGAAAGGGGATTAACACAAGATAAAAAGAAATCTTAAAATGCATGAAGAGGCTAGTCCTTTTGGAATCTAATTCTTCTGGCATTGTCCCTGTCATATGAATCAAGAAAAATTGCCATTGCAGAATTCTTCACACTAGCCAACCTTTACATTTATAGGTGGCACTCGAGTTCTAACATGTCAGAAATGATTTTGGAAATTTAGATTACTCCCAACCGACTCCTTTGAGTTCTCAACCAACCAGAAATTAGAATCCAGCCTGACTGGATGTTGCGGCCGAAATCTTGGTGTATATAATGGTTTTGGCTGAAAATTATTCTTACATAAAAGTCTTTCCTTTGTCTAAATCTCCAGCAATTGAGAGTTGGCCATTGCCTTCCAAATGCGCCTCTATGGCTTCTGAATCATATAACTCGACATATCTCGAACATAACTTGATCGTCACTTTGCCTTTCTTTCTTTACAAAAACTCTTCATATGTCTCCCAAGGTTTTTGACACGTATTGTAAGGCTCTGCCATAGGGTCTACATCCACGTGGAACTCATTTAGATTTATTTTAACACGCTTTTTTTCCTTCCCTTTTACATCAATCATGCCAACATTTAAAAGAATTTAGCTTTCGATGTTTGCAACACTAGCTTGAAAGGGATCATTATCGACCTTCATATTTGACTTTTTCATATCTACAAATTTCAGTTTTCCCTCTATTAGTACCTTTTGAATTAAATCCCTAAAATGTATACACTCATTAGTAACATAGCCGAACACGTTATGAAATTTACTATACTTTTAGTTTTTTATCCCATCAAGCTTTAACTGCATATGATTATCTAACAATTTTATTTGTTTATCTTTCAATAAAACATCAAAAATTTGTTCGACTTTTGTAATGTCGAATGTGTATACTTTCTTATTGACATAACTTATTTTTTTCTTTGGCTCTCATAGGCTTTATAGCTTGACAAGTATAGGGTGGTCGACTAACACATATTCAGTATTTTCTTCCTCCTAGTTAGATTATTCTATTCGGACGAAATTTACTTTCTATCTTTTAAGAAACTTTTTTAGTTTCTGTATTTTCTTAGCTTTTAATTGTTCTATTTGTCTAATTTTGCCTCCTAATTGGGTAAGGTCAACTAAATGTTGGTTAACAAGTTAATTTAGACCCCCAATAGTCATCTTTACAATCTCCACTTCGAGAATAGGAGTAAAACACCTACTCCTCATTTGCCTAAATCTTGCCAAGTTGTCTTCGACAGGCTTGTTATACAATCTTTTATTAAACAAATCTGTCAGACTAACTTTCAAATCTCCTTTGAAAAGTTAGTCTTGAAATCTTCTTTCCATCTGTGCCCATGAATAAACAGAATTGGGTCTCACTGTCGAGAACCAAGAAAAAGTGTTCTTTGTGAGAAAACTAGGAAAGAACCTCATCTTAAGCCCTTCATCTATTGTTAAATCTCTCATTTCAATAATGTACCATGCGATATGCTCTACGAGCGACTTACCATTTTCTCCAGCAAACTCAAAAAGTTTAGGAACTTTTACCATTCCTCTTGGCAATTTTGCCTACTGAACCTAATCTGAAAATGTCGAGGCAAAATAATGCTAGTTGGTATAACCTACATTGGAACCAAACCTATTAAGAACTTGTTCAACCACATGATTCACATTTAGTTCTACTTGGTTTTCTACAAGGTTTTGTCAGAATGCTCTTACAACATTGTTTTCGACTACTTATGGTTCATTCCAACGCAAGATTAAGGTTGAGGTTGGTCTTGACCTTGAACTACATTATTTTGTTATTGGTCTTGGGCCACCATTGCCTGTTCTAGTTAGACATTGTCAGGCACAACAATACCTAGAGCCTGACTAAGTCTACCCATTTTCAAGGCTAACGTATTGCATGCATTATTAGTATTCTCCATTAAGGCTTTCAATACAACACTCATTTGTTGTGTTAACATGCTCAGCATATTATGATTACTTTTGTCCATTTGCTTTCGAATATTAGCCAATGAACTTATAGTAGCTGTGGCGACATTACTTTGCATGTCTCTCGACATACTTAGGAAAATTAGTGCCAAATTCAACCTCTCATGTCAAAATACAATGAGAGTACTTGTTCCTACCATGTTTAGAATTACCAATGCAAAACTTACTGCTTGGCCTTGAACCATTTGACACGTAGGATTGGGTAACTGATTTCTAATTCCAAGTTGGGTCATTACAAGAGGAACATAACATTGAGGTAATCTATATTGTGGTACAAACCTTGTCGTCTGATGACTTGGTTGGTGACCTACTGGATTTGGTGACACCGGTGTCGACCTAGACACTATTTGTTCCATTATAGGATTTTCTGCAAGGGATACGTTTGGCACAAAGTCTATAGGATTAGTAGTTATTGGAGCTGTTGGCACGTTTACCGTGGTTACAGTAGTTGCACTTGGTGCACTTAGTGCACTTGACACTTGGCTAATACTAGCACTATTTACGTTACTCATATTTTCAAAGTTGTGAGAACACGAAGATATGAACCTAATACTTCTCAAATGCATACAACCAACGAGTTACTCTGAGCTTGTCCCACCGGGCATACCAATTTGTTAACGGTGATTTTTAGTTTTAGCCAAATCTGACAACAAATACTTAACGAAAATCGAAAACGATGTGGTTTCAAAGTTATGCAGTAATCTCGTTCTAATAAACTATAAAATAAGTCGAATGCTTCGTGAATGTAACTTGAAAAGTAACTACATGAAATAAAGAAAAGAAGGCTAGAAATACGCTTTTGCAAAAAAAGTTAAATAAAAGTAGTAAAGTAACAACAAAGAAAATAAATTGGAAGTAAATGATAGTACATAAAAGGTAAATTGTAGAAAAGTTAATGAAAGTGTAGTAAATTACAGAACAATGAAAGAAAGCAATAAATAACTTGAATAAAATTGCAACAAAAGATAAAAAAAGTAAAAATGAAGAAGTGTAAAAGATTAACATTGAATTAAAATTGACTGGAATGTTAAAAAGAAAGCATACTTTGATGTTCATCCATAAATCTTTGAAGTGAGATGTTATGATGTTTAATTAAGAGATGTCAACCCGTTTACAACAAAACATTTAATATTTATAGGCAAATGATAGAAATAACTGTTTATTTACTTAATTGCCACGTAAATGACAGTTTGTGCTACTCAACACAATTACCATCACCATTTGATGATGGAAATAACTATCTATCTTGTCTTCGACAATCGACAACTTGGTCACGTCATCAATCAGCATGTCTTTGACATTTGACAACTTAGTTGCACCACCATACTGGTCAACATATTTGACAACTTTTTACATCGTCAGTTAGTACATTTGATAATGTTGTTGCGAACTACTTCAATCTGTTAGATGATTATTTTTAATATATAATTGTCGACAGAAGTTATTTTGCTTGGCCGACAAGTAATTATCGTTGACAGGTGCAACAAATAACAAGTATAGGGTGGTCTACTTTTTAACTCAGCAATATTAAGCATACTTTGTTTGAATATTATCTACTCAATCCAATTGCATTTGACACTTGGCTAATACTAGCATTATTTGCGTTACTCATATTTTCATAGTTGTGAGAACACGAAGGTATAAATCGACCACTTCTCAAATGCATATAACCAACGAGTTACTCTAAACTTATCCCACCACATGTGCCAATTTGTTAATGAGATATTAAGATGTTAGGCTCTTCTTTTCCATTTGCTATCGAATATTAGCCAATGAACTTACAGTGGATGTGATGACATTACTTGGCATCTCTCTTGATATACTTGGGAAAATTGGTAATTCAACCTTTTCTATCGAAACACAGTAGCTTGTTCCTGCTATGTTTAGATTTGCCAATGTAGAACTTACTGCTTGGCCTTGAACCGTTTGACACTAAGGATTGACTAACTGATTTCCAACCCCAAGTTAGGTCATTACAGGAGGAACATACCCTTAAGATAATCCATATTGTGGTACAAACTTTTTCATCTCCTACAAGATTTGGTGATACTGGTGTCAACCTAGACACTATTTTGGGATTTCCTCGAAGGGATACGATTAGTACAAACTCTATAGGATTAGTAATTGTTCAAACTGCTAGCACATTTGTCGTGGTTACGACAGTTGCACTTGGTGCACTCAATGCACCTGACACTTGGCTAATGCTAGCATTATTTGTGTTACTCATATTTTCAGAGTTGTGAGAACACGAAGATATGAAGCTAATACTTCTCAAACACATACAACCAACGAGTTACTCTATACTCATCCCACTGGGTGTTAATCTGTTAATCTACTTTTGGTCTTTTATCTGATAGACTTTAATAGCCTGTGATATCCAACAATTTTATTTGTTATCTTTCAATAAAACTTCTTTACTTTCACAACAACACTATCAAAGTAACAATTGACGGTCTAAAAAGTTGTCAAATATGCTGATTGGTGTGACGGTGTAACCAAATTGTCGAATGTCGAAGACAAGATAGACATTTATTTCCATCATCAAATGGTCATGGCAGTTGTGTCAAGTAGCACAAACTATCACTTACATAGCAATTAAGTAGATAGGCAGTTATTTCTATCATTTTCCTATAAATATTAAATATTTTGTTTTAAATGAGGTTGGTTTCTCTTGATTAAACATCCTAATATTTCACTTAGATGATTAATGGATTAACATCAAGGTATATTTTCCTTTTAACATTTCAGTCAATTTTAATTCAAAGTTCATCTTTTAAACTTCTTCGTTTTTACTTCTTTTATCTTGTGTTGCAATTTTATTCAAGTTATTTATTGCTTTCTTTAATTATGCAATTTACTGCACTTTCATTAACCTTTCTGCAATTTACCTTTTATGTACTATCATTTACTTCCAATTTACTTTCTTTTTTCTTACTTTACTACCTTTATTTAACTTTTCTGCAAAAGCGTATTTCCAACCTTCTTTTCTTTATTTTATACAGTTACTTTTCAAGTTACATTCACTAAGCATTCGACATATTTTATAGTTTATTAGAACGAGATTACGGCGTAACTTTGAAACTACATCGTTCTCAATTTTCATTAAGTATTTGTTGTCGGATTTGGCTAAAATAAAAAATCATTGTTAACAAGAAAATGATTGAAGCTTCGTGGGCGTCTTCAGCTTTAAATATTTTTGTATATTTCTAATTTAACAATAATGCCAAATTCTCAACTATATGAATATTAATTTAAGCTTCATTTACCTGCGATCCTTTGTCGGTCATGAGTAAAAAGGAATTGCAATGGCAGGTACTCGATATTTTTTCAAATTTCAAATTTGTTTAAAATATTCAATACTCGTACTTTATTTGAATATGAAAAAAATGTACTTTTTTAATATTCATGTTTGAAATCCCTGATATCATAAATAATATCTAAAATATTCAAAATATATGAAAAAAGTGTTACATAATGAATATTAGATACTATATAAATAATTATCAAACATATATCGGATAATTTATATTCACTCATTCATTTAAGACTAATATAAGAAATTCGATGTTAATATTCTAATTCGTCCAATATTTATTGAATATTTTTAATTTGCTAATGGAATGAGGGACTATTTAGTGTAACGGTTTTGAAATCCAAGAACCAAGTGGAAGAATAACAATCTTTAAGGGACCAAATCGTTAATGAGGTGCACTTTCAGGGATCAAATCGTACGTTTACTCAAATTTAAAGTCTGTTAAGTTTAGTTTCCCAATATTTGGTATAACACATTGCACTTAATCTAGCCTATAAGTCACTATCTCCATGTGGGTTGGCTCTCAATGAAAACACCAATTGATATGAGGCTTTTGATCTTAGATATTCTATCACGTATTGTAGTCTTGACACCCATATGTAGGCTAGCTTTACGCTTATTTCTTAGTCTCGAGCGAATTCTACAATATTGACATGACTACCTATGCACACTATTGCAATTGAAACTACAATGGATTGTCTTAGTGCTCGTTGATGTGACTTGAACTATAAAAAAATTTCATTCTAAAAAACTAACATATTAGATAGTTGTGTTTTACAACTTAAGTAACATCTTATATCTTTTGATTGGGATGACATAGGACTCTATCACTATTAATTGATTTAAACTTTGTCACTTTCATTTATTAGCGTTCAATGAATCCATAGGACCCCTTACTCGTGAGTGACTGCAGTGTTAGATGCAAAAGGACAATGAAGAAGGCATTGGGATGAAGGCTGGTAGGTGAAGGCAATTTTTAAAAGACTATTAGCATAAGAAGAGATATCCTGCATCTACGCGATTAGTGATGTCAAACGGCCGAGCCCGACTCGTCGCTATTCGTCTGTTAAAAAAGTTGGGTGAGGCTTTTTATTAAACATGTCACTTTTCAATACTCAAGCCCACCTGCAATGACTCATGGGCCTAAATGAGCTACTTACAAACCACTTTTTTTAAAATTCTTTTATATTTAAATAATAAAATATTAAAATAATAGTAAAATAATAATAATTTTTATTAACATACAATTTATACGTATAAAACATTACTTCTTTCATTTTTTAAATCATCAATAACTTTAATTTTTTATATTTTCTTTTTAAATTAATTATATTATATTTAAATTTAAAAATTTTATATTGACCAATTTTTTAGGTCAATTCTATTGGTCCACTAGATCAAATAAATGTCTGGTTATCCATTTTTCAATTAAATCAACCCGTTCAATTCATTAGGTAATCTTGATTGACACATTGGAATCTTAATAAGCAACAATCTCCCAAGGCCCAATAACTAAAGTTGGAGGTATGTTAATTTTTACCATATATATATATATATATATATATATGTATATATTGAAATCTTTGACACTAGGCTAATTTTTTTTTTCCTCACTATTGATGATTTCTTATTATAATGGTGTTTAAAATCAATTATTATGGATGATTTCCAATATCCTCGTGCATTAGTATGTTCTCGGGTGAAGCAATCATTAAATGATATTTTCATGGTAGATTAAACATCTTCACATGTTTCATGTCAATATAATAAAGAGTTTCAGAGGACAATGCCAGGTCATGCATATTTAATGTGCCTAGTGGAATTGTTTTATATATGTATAGATACTCACTCCACGTAATATTTTTCACCGTAATTAAAATTCTACCTATACATGAATCTATTTGAAGTCAAATAGCTTTAATTCACACCTTAGGCTCTAAATAGTGCATCATACACCATAGGTTTCTAATATTGTGATTTTACTAAATTTAATCCCAATTCCTAAGAGTGTTGACCCTAAGGCTTTATGCCATAAGTTTTGATGATGACAAATGTATTTGAATTGTAGCATTGATATATATAAAGGTTAATTATTATATACATGCTACAAGTATTTAAGCATGACTATGTTATTTAATGTGTCATGTCTTATACATTAATCATACTATTTATCATGAATTGAACTAACCATTTGGTTTGTAAGTAAGATATATTTTATAGGTTGGTTCAAAACAAGAAGAGTGAGCATTGGATTGAAGAACAAGGAAAAGTAACATCATGCCTCACTCAAGAAAAGCAACATACAAGGACAAAGCTCCAAGAAATGAAGAATTAGAAGATTTGAAGTCTTGGAAGTTTGGATGCATCAAGATAGCCTATGTATTTACATTAGGTATATTTTATATAGGCTAGTATATTTGTGCAACTCAATAATTTAGATTTGCATACATTGGCTCAAGCATTTTTGAACAAAAAGATAGTGAGATATGAAGTTTTACAAAAGTTTTGTTTTTGACCTTTGGTCACTCCTTATATCATATCTCATAAATGAAAAATCATTTTTTCAAGTATCTTAACCTTATTTGATAGTAGACTCAAAGATCTTTTCAACGGTATATTATTTATTCAAAACGGAGTCCAAATGAGAAATATATGACTATTTAAAATATAGTTTGAAAAACTGAAAGTTGATTTTACTGTAATCAAAAATTATTCTGTTCTGACTTATAGTCAGTATTTTGATTATATCTCTTAAAAGAAAAATAATTTTTGAGTAAAACTTGGCTCATTTTAAACTAGACTCCAAGAGCTTTCCAACGGTATATTATTTGTTTAAAACGGAGTTCAAATGAGGGAGTTATGAATTTTTAAAGAAAGCTCAAAATCTGGACTGCACTATAAGTGCTGTAACGGCTATATAACGGCTAGTTTTGTAAAATCTTATATATATGACCTTAGATACACGATTTTGAGCTAGAACAAAGTCCTACAATGTGATATTAACTTCTTCTATCATCTTTGAGAGAAAGGAAAGCATTCTTGAGCCAAATCTTGCATATTCTCCATCATTATAGTTATTAGAGCTTCATTTGTATTCATGTACTCTTTAAAGAGAGTTTCTTTGTATTGTTGATTTTGATCAACACATATATTATTCTGAGTTGAGGTTCGCAAGTACCGGTGTTGGAAGAACTTGCTTTGGGTTGAGGAGGAGCCCAGATTCATAAATTCTCCATTGTGGTTTCGCAAATACCTAGATCGAATTTACGTGGTTGTAGTGGTTTGCAAGTACCCGGATTAAACTTGCAATTATAGTGGAAATACTCAAGTGGTCTCTTGAGCACTGGATGTAGGCTTGGATTAGCCGAACCAGTATAAATCTCCGAGTTTGCTTTCTTTATCCCTTACTCTTTAATTTGTGCATATTGATATCTATTATTTAATTCCTTGATCTTTATAATTATTTATCTTGACAGCACATTGATTTTCTGTATTGTATTTATTATCCTAAGCATTGTACTTTTACAGAAAATCATTTTAACTTCCAATTAATTCTTATGAAAAATTTATAAAACCCAATTCACCCCCCCTCTTGGGTTCCAACCATTACTTTCAAAGAGTACAATTAGTCATGTTAAGAATATATTCACAAGGAAATATCAATAATAATAATAAATGGCACCTTCATCTACATCTAGAAATTAAGTGGAATGGCATGCAATCACAAGAAGCTAATGAGGAAATGTCCTGGGATGAAGGCTTGAGTCAACAAAGGTTTTTTTTTTCAATTTTTTTTATAGTATATACAAAAACAGTTATTATATTTATGGAGAAGCATACATACATTCAACCCTGTCAACTTAATTCACATAATATCCTCATTCTCAGTTGTTGCACTACAGTATTATACTTCAACTTAATTATAGAAGAAATAAAGAGAAACAAAAAGTAATATTAAAAATTACAATTTAGGGAGTAATCCTTTAAAAGAGACAGAAAAATATAGAAAGCGGGTAAGATTGTTATTCCCATATGAGAAATCATCTTCCTTTATCTAAGTTAATTAGCACATAATTAGCACTTAAACCAGAAGTCTCCTCAAACAATGATTGTGTTTCCTCCAAATTAATGTCTGTGTTTGGCATTGCTTGCTTCCCAGTCATCCTTATTCCCTCTAGCTCCTTTTCCACTTCCTTCATGTTTGGCTCTCCTCTTCGCTAAATCTTAAGCATCTTTTTGCAAGCTTAGCCGCTTCTTTCACCATTTCCTTATTTTTATTATTCACTATGCCAGATTCAAGAACTTCAAACAAGCGACCCTGAGTCAAGTAAGAAAGGAAGTGAATGGCAAGATTTTTTTCCTTTTTAGGCCTATCAAATGAAACAGATTTCTTCCCTATTATGTAACGCCCTAGAAAATGGGCATATGAATATACATATATTATAGGGTATACCTTAGTGGTAGCCTGTACATTTCCTTGAATAATCTTAATATTCACAACGATATAAATTGTAAATTACAATTAAATAAATAAACCCCTCTAGATACCGCAGGACTTAGGTGGCCTATAGGATTATAGAGTATTTCTAATTGGTTCGTCTAGAACCCTCTGACTAAATGGAGTGTATCTCCAAGCCACCAACCTCTAGCGGTTTTCCCATTCTCTTCAGCTACTAAATCTGAAGATAGTAAATGAGAGTGTGAGTTTATCAAAAACTCAGTGAGCAGGTAACCGTGCAGTAAAACAAGGTACAAGTACAAATACCAGTCTCACTACCATAATTAAAATAAATACCTCTAACACATATCAGTACGATATAAAATATATATAATGTACCTTACTACGCAACCAAGACCTGCGATTCAGTGCGAGTCTACAATCTCACAAAACAATTCATAAAAGAATCCTCAAATGCAAAAATAGCGTAAATAAACATCCACTCCAAAATGGATTATGCAATGCATGATGTATGTTTGCATTTTTCACATCCTTTCCACACATACAGCATTGAAGATCAACCCTCAATGGGTTTATTCAGAGGTTTATCCCTCTGTTCCCTTTAGTGATGTGGACAAATGCAATATGCAATGTTTATCTCACTCTTTCCCACACCACATTGAAGAAAAACCTCAATGTGTATGCATACCCATTGACACCATTCAGCAGTATTACACAATGAATAGTTTCCCTTTTTTTTCTACATATCTTCACTTCTCATAATATGAATTTATAAATGATGATATACAATTCATTTTTTACACAAACATCCCATAGCACATACCACATCAATTCACCACATACATTTTATATCACAATAACAGTAAGAATACCACACATAATTTCCACTTTCTAATTAATATTATTAATTAGAAACATAACATAAAACTCTCAATCCCACCAATTAGTTCCCACAATCATTCAATGAAATTCCTTGGTCTAGTTATTACCATTAACTAGGGAATTTCATTGATAAATTTCTAACTATGGTGTAAATGGGATTTATATTGACTTGGCCAAATAATTTAATAAAACTTAAATGGCAACATCATCCACTCACCTCAATGCCGATAAGGTTTACCAATCAAAATGTCCTAGGAGATAAAGCCAAAGAAGCTCCCAAGTCACCTGGAATCAACCCAAATCAATAACTAAATAAAACGAAGAAAATCCTCACCACTAACCCTAATCTTTGGTCATTTATTTGGTCATAAATCTTAAACAGTGAGAGGTTTTTAAACAAATATTATACCATTGGAAACTAGACTCAAATAGCTTTCCAACGATATAAAGTTTGCTAAAAATAGAGTTCGAATAAAGGAGTTATGACCATTTGAAAATAGACCAAGGGGGATGTTTGATGGCTGCGCCTGAGGAGCCCTACGTGGTGCCTGGGGTGCCATACACCAAAAGTTCTTCCTAAATTTAAGGGCTTGACTCCTTAGGTGCCACACATGGTGCCTGGGGTGCCAAGACCACTCCTTTCTACTCAAGGGTGGTGCTTAAGGCGCCAAGACTCCGACTTCACTAGTTCTTCGAGGATTGGCTCAGATCTGGTCAATTCTTCTCCATTTTTCATGGTTTCTTTCATCGAATCTTATCCTTGATGTCTACAGAGCATTTAGACACAAAAGCCCCAATTTTCATCAAGAAACGAAGTTAGAATCTTGATTTGACCCCATATACCCTTAAAACTAGAAAATAGAGAAAAAGTTTAGGAAATTGGAATCCCTACCTTGATTCCTTGCTTTCCCTTGGTTGTTTGGCCTCCAATGCCTCACCCCACCACCGAAGAAAGGTTTCCAAAGCTCATTGAGAATTGGGTAGAAAGGTAGAGAGAAGGAAGAAAGAATAGAGAGTGATGAGATAGAGAGAAAAAAGTAAAAAATGAGGAAAAAGGCGTGATGCCTGGTTCATTACCTAACTCATTACCTAACTCATTGATTCAGTTTTGTTCTCATTCCATTGTTTGGTTCTTTATGAAAATGGTTCTAGAATAACATCTAGAATTTAATGCTACTAATTACAGTCAAGAACATCTCTCTACTATAACTAGATGCATTCAGTGGAAAATCTCAACCAAACCTAGTTAAATATATCATCTAACTAGTCATTTCGCCTCCCTCACTTTCCTCATCAGTCAAGCAAGGTTATATCTTATATATATAAGTTAGTTTATGTTACATTCTCAAGCTCTAATCAGAATCTGACAGCAACATAAACACAACAGCAAAACAGAAACGAAATGAGATGAAAATGGAGAATAAAACACTTAACTTGCATTCTTAGTTCAAGCTACAACATCCCAGTGGTCTGGTGACTAATTACAATGAAAACTTAGCCCTCCATTGAGAGAAAAACAGCAAACAACAGAAGCAAAAACAGAGAGGAAGAGAGAGCTACGAATTTCCTAAGTTTTTTTGGTTACAAAATAAAAGTGTTCTCTTCTCTAAAACTGATGCCCCTTCAATGCCTTAGAATATTCTACCCTAGATGCTTCATTGGATGCTTCTTCCATGATGTGGCAGCACTTTGACAGCAAAACAGCAGCATAATTAATATTTATGCAGCAGTAGATAGGTATGACAGCAGCAGATTTAATATTTTTGCAGCAGAAAAGTAACAAACAGCAGCAGAATATCATGGCAAAATTAATATTTCATCCATGCTTTTCTGACCTACGAAAATTAATATTTCTGTCCAAAAATTCTGACTACATGGCATTGAATAAGAGTTCAAGTAGGCCCCACATCCAGCATATCCTAGTCAGCATCTGCATCACCCAAAAAGTGCCACATTAGCATCCAAATCAGCATCTTTGTCCATGTCAGCACTTTTCTCTCCAAAATTAAGATTTGTAGGAATTAGATTGAGCATTTTGCAATTCAAGTTCTGAAAATATAAAACTGAAACACATTCAATCCATAAATAGTTTATACCCAATAAATTCCAAAACATAATAAAATTAGAGAATTGACAAAATTAAAGAGGCAAAAAGGACTAAAATAGGGACTAAAAAGTATATAAAAATGCCCGATATCAATGCCACCTATATATATCCACCTAGGGTGAAATTACTACATTGCCCCTAGGTAACTCTTGGTTAACCTTGATAGTGGCAAATTCATAATTTCTCCAATTTGGGTATTTCTATATCCTAAGTGTCACCTAGTTTTTCATTTCACTTTAGTCCCTCTTTGGACCTCATAGGTACTCAGCCTCCTCTATGCCTCATGATTACTCTCTTTCTGTTCCTTGTCTCTCTACTTTATCTCCACAAAATTTCATCTTTCTCTTATCTTTCCTCAATACTCAAAATTATTATCCATAATAAAATACTTGGTCTAATTATTTATCTCCACTTCCATAAATAATATTCAAAAAGAATAAATTAAATATAGAAATTAAAATTAACCAAATAATTTCACTAATATAATGAAAATTTCATTACCACAACCATAATACCGCCAATTACATGATTCCAAAATTGACGGGTATTACATGTTAGCAACTCTACAAGCACCGCTCCAAAACTATACACATCGCTCTTTTCTGTGAGTTGGTTTGTTTGCATGTATTCTAGGTCCAAGTATCCCAAAGTTCCTTATACAACTGTGGCTAATTATGTTTGATCAAGTAGAGCTAGTCTTGAAGTCCTGAAATTAGACACTTTGGCATTGTAATTTTCATCTAGAAGAATGTTTGAGGGCTTTACATCTCTTAGTATTATAAGTATGGATGCAGCAGAATGTAGATATGATAATGCCTTTGTGGTTTCTATTGCTATCCTTCAATGTGTTTCCCAATAGATACTACAACCCTTGCCTTTGTTATGAATGTAATCGAAGAAGGTACCATTGTTGACAAACTCATAAACCAACAAAGGAACCTCTGTTTCTAAACAACATCCTAGGAGTTTGACTACATTCTTATGGTTTATTTGGGAGAGTACAATCACCTCGTTAATGAATTGTTTGATTTGGTTCTGATCCACCACTTTGGACTTCTTGATTGTAACAATTATGTTGTTTGCAAGAAATCCTTTATAAATAGTACCAAAACCGCCCTTGCCAATGATTAAGCTGTCATGGTACTTGTTCGTTGCCTTTTTCAACTCCTTTAAGGTGAAGATTTTAGCCATTTAGGAGGAACCATGTTTTGTAGAAAGTTGTTGTTGCAACATGAAACCACTATTTTGTCTAAAAATATTCCTTTAACTTCATGAGCTTCCTCTTTTGGTATACCAAATACAGCCAAGACAAAACCAACACCTGCACTCACACCTATATATGGAAAAAGGCACAACATTTTAACATTATTACCAAAAGTATATTATACTAATGGCAACACATGTTTGGTGTAAAATTTATCATGAAAAAAAAAATAAATTAGTGAAGCAAGACTTAACATAATAGAAAATAAACAATATAAATACACATCCCTTACCAATAAAAACCATTGTAAGTGAACTTTTAGGGAAGGCTGCCTGACATATTCCTGCCATGGTTCCATTCCCTGAGTGACCTGGCGGGCAATAACATTCAAAAGATCCATTCGTGTTACGACAATTTTCTTTACTTGTGCAATTATGTTTCGATTCCTGACATTCGTTAATTTCTGTAAGTCACAAAGAAGGAAACTGATGAATACTATTTAGAAAAAGAAAACGAAGTAACTAATTTAGAGATTTGAGAAAGAAATGGAAGGAAAGAATGACCGTGGCAACCATCTAGATGGTATAAATTCCCGTCAAAACCAGGTCTGCACATGCAATTGTACCCAAATCCATCGTCAGAGTCTTGATGGTTGGCATTGGCGGCACAGGCATAGTGTAGCGAAGTTGAAGCATTATTTCTTAGTGGAACGTCCAATCTACAACCACCGGAGCTATGCTATAGGCCAAGTACTTAAGATGATCAAGGGAGAAATTAAACCAGCCTCGTTTGGCCACAAAGGCATAGCTACAGTTGTTGAAGTGCAACACTTGTTAATGTTTGTTAAAAGCTAAATGCTTCAAGACTGATATTCCTCATGCCCCGAGGAATATTCTCCTGGCAACACCCAATGCCAAAACAATTTCTACTATTTTCCTCATTTGGAATTGTGTCACACTGCATTAAGCAACTAGTGGAATAAGTGATACTGTTGTGGGTATTATTCAAATAGCCATAAGTGTCACAGCCAATGTAATACCCAAGAAAAATAAAATATAAATATTTGTTTACAAACTACTGTTACTATTTCAGTATACAGTACTATTCACATGTATAATACTATTTACGTATATGATACTGTTCATTTATACAATCGAAATGTCAAGTACTAGATGTTGTTTGGTCATAAGAGAAAACTAGAAAGAAGTTCGTAGGAGAAACTGACGTTTTATGTGTGAAAATACCCTTAGGGACTAAAGTGAAAGGACTGAATTGAAAAGAAACTTAAAGGTTTAAGGTGAAAGGATATTTTTCCCTTTTAAGTTTCCAATAGTAATAACAGAAAAATTTTCCGCGTGAGGTGCACAGTAACTGCATTATTAGAAATGTCATTTTCATGAATAGTAAATTGAATATTTTATTAGCACATAGTGTCAAATAGTACCCTTGACTTTTGCTATAAATATGCCCTTCCATTTCACTTCTAAACTCACACCTTCAACTTCTCTTCTTCTCTCCTTAAGTTTCTCTTACTCCAAAGCTAGGCTTCTGAGATTTTGGGCCTTTCCTTTTCAGCTTAGGTAAGGATACTATGCCCTTTCTATGTCTTTCAAATTTTAGAAGTTAATTTCTTAAGTATGCTCTGTGGTTGCGGTTTTGGCCGATCTTCCACATCAGAAAAACTGTCCTTAGCTGTTTATATGTTATTTTGATTTTCTGATTACCGAAATAGAATGTAAACTGTGAAGAATACATGTCTAGGAAAGTTCTGGCTAAGGAAAGACCTGGTTTTTAAGTGTGTCTAGTGTGACCCTCCACTCTTTCCTGGGAACTTACCTGGTGTACTCTTTTACAGATTGTATTCTCTATTTCTGGTATGAATAGTACCCGTACGTATAAATAGTAACCGTATGAATAGTAACCATACATATGAATAGTATCTATACATAAAAAAATAGTATTCATACGTATAAATAGTGACCGTATGTACGAATATTATCCGTATGTATAAATAGTATCCATATGTATGAATAATGATCATATATATATGAATAGTGACCGTATATATGAATAGTACCATATGTATGAACAGTATCTGTATGAAAACAGTCCTAACTTGTTTTCTCTAATCTTTCATGAAAATCTCCGTAGCAGAATACTGAAATTCATCTGTGTACTCTTATCTGTAACGACTTAGAGAAGCGATATTCGTACGGAATCCAGGTGAGTGAAACGACCCCGTTTTAATAGAGTTTTAGCAGTACTGGTGATAAAAAGTATGTCGTAGGACACTCCCAAGATTCATAGGGGGAAATTGGATTCAGAATGACGAATCTAAATGAGATAATTAATCCATAAGTATGGATAAAATGAAATAAGTATCTTATGATGATGTGAAGTTTGAATGTTTTCAAAAATGGATTAATTGTTATCTTGATATGTGGTTTATAAATCCATAATATAGTTATATACTATACCTGTTATATGGATGAATATTATATTGAGCTTCTGATTATGATATGAAATGCTATTGATTGTGATTGAGCGGGACAGTACCCCCTCTCACGGCAAGGCGGAAAACCCGGTTGACAGGGTGTCTTGACCAATGAGTGTGGAGACAACGATTCCCTCAGTAGGGATATAACCCGGATTGGTGATAAATCCGTGAGGCGCCCTAGCTAAGAGGATGAGGTTGTGCGTCATGGCGGAAATATACATAATTAGTGAGCCGGCCTGTGTGCGCTCTCCGGGATATATTGCCATTAACGAGTACTAGTAACGTTTGTTGAATTGGATGAATTTTTATCTTGTATGTAAGAGGATGATGTTGTGCGTCATGGCGGAAATATACATAATTGGTGAGCCGGCCTGTGTGCGCTCTCCGGGATATATTGCCATTGACGAGTACTAGTAACGTTTGTTGAATTGGATAAATTTTTATCTTCTGTCTATTGGTTGAGTATGAGCCTTTGGATATGCTTGCATGACTGGTAATGTATTTGAGATCACTTTGGACCTTCCCGTTGTCGGGTAGACCTCTCTTCTGTTATAGATTATGTTGCTCTGTAATCGTCTAGGACATCTAGTTCAGGGGTTCGACATTTGGCTTGTATGTCAGTATAATAATGTATTTTAAATTGATAATCTATGATTACATGCAAATCATCTCTATGAATTTCAGATAAGAAAATTTGATATACTTATCAGAAGGCTTACAGTGATGAGAGATTCATCATTGTGCCGGTCATGTGCCCAGAAAACGGGTCGTGACAGCCAACACTTATGAACCTGTTTTTCATGCTAGAAATAGTGAAAGCATCAGTTTCGAAAGAAGGTTGATTTTGACCGAGTACTTCTCCACATGTTTCATTGTAACAAATCTGGAAGACATAGATGCAATTGTCCATGGAGGGAAATGTTCAAAATGGGGATGTTTCCATACAGTAGTTTGGAGTTGTTTGGGAAAGTAAGACTAAAGGATTTATCCAAGAAGCAGTTTTGAATGGTTCCATGTTGTTGGCCCACACCGAATGGATATGGAATTTCAACATCTCCACATTTCCTAGGACAACCTGGGAAGGGTTGAGATGCAGCTTCAACCAGAATGACAAAGAGAGAAAGCAGGAGGAGTTGAGTGTTGAGATTCATAATCAACCCCAATATCTCCACTATGGTGTGTGTTACGTTGTTTCTATATGCAAAATAGCTCTTAACTCTTATATGCAGATGCAAGCAGACCAATTCAATGTTTATGCTTGTCTTATTCTCTTCATAATATACCAAAATCATGGTTATTATGTGATTTTGGAAATCATTGTCCTTATGTCCGATCGACAGTGCATGAGGCTGACGTTGACATTGAGGAAGACTAAGATGATATCAGGTATTTTAATATACATTGTAATCCCTATCTTAGTCCTATTGCAATTTTAATATTACCAACTCTCTAATTTTATTACATTTTGGTAATTATTAAGTCTAAAATAATTGTCAAACTAATATATTTTAATTCTATATTTTTATGAGCTTAAATGATAAGACTCAATTTAATCCTTGTCTTTACCTTGCAGAATTAATTTAATTAGAGAGCATTTGCTTATGTGGATGATGATATGGAGGCTAATTGGATGTCGACCAACTTTGCTGACTCTGTGGGGCCCACATTCTACACTATTCTAATTTCCTTTTCTACACAGCAACAACACAGTAAAGAAGTAGAAATGCTTTCTGTAGAAGACAGTAATGAAGACAACAGAAGAAAGGGACAGCACCTAAGGTTAAACAAGAAGGAAATTCGTCCTCCTCCTTGGCAGTAGCTTAAAGACCTAACCAGAAGCCATTTTTCCGTTGTTGAAGACTTTCTACTTCCATTTTTCTCTTAAATTTCATAGGTTACCCCCTCCCCCCAATTTCTCCTCTGTTTTGGCCTCTATGGAGGGCTAAAATCACTTTGTAATCAGTCTTGGTTGGAAACTAGAGATGTAATCTGAGTTCTTAAGCAATATAAGATAAGTTCTTGTTCTATACATTTCTTTTTCATCTTGCATTCTGCCTCTAGTACATGGATTTGTGTTGCTCTTGTTGGATAGCATAGATTCATTTTCTAATTTATGTTCTCTATTTGAGGTTTATTTACTGTAATTGTTTGATGTGGTAAATGAGATGAAAATGGCATGTAATGATGTTTATCTTGCATGATGCTAGTTAGATTATTGAAGTTATGCTAAGTTATGTTGTAGAGAAGATTTTCTTACTTATCTCTTAGTGTAACCTAGGCTAGAAGATTTTTTGGACAAATTATTTGAATATCAGATGATGGATAGAACTGGACAGAATATTAGAATAGGACTATGATGGTTGCAACTTCAGAGAAAACCAAGGTTGATTGCATTTTAATTCTGTTATTATTTTAATTCTATTTCTATTTTTTTATTTCTATTTTATGTTTTAATTATGCAATCACCCCCTGGTGGTAATTAGTAGGTAATTAGGCTATAATTAGTATTAGTGTTAGAACAATTAATTAGGCAATTTAGAAGCAAGGCTCTTTGAGAGAATACAACATGGGACGATTGCTATATTGCAAGTTGCCACGAATTTAATTATGGGTGACTCGGCGGTCATAGTGGCTCAAACCACAAGACTATTTACACTTTTGGTAGGGTATTCATAAGTTTGGTTCGACTAAATTTTGAGTTTTAACCAAATCGAATTGAGCTAATCAGTTTTGCAAAATTATAAACCTATTTGGTTTTAAATTTTTGGCAGTTTAGTTCGATTTTGGTGATTGGACAATTTAATTTGATTTTGTTTACAATAATTTGTGATTTTTAATTTCAATAAAATATATATAAATATAAAAAAGAGACTAAATTAATGAAAAGAAAGAGACAAATTTAATTATAAAACATATAAAAATAATTTTGTTGGCATAAAAAAATATATAAATGTAATATATATATATATATATATACAAAATATAATTTTTTTATATATGAAGTTGGTTCGATTTTAATCCAATCAAGCTAAACCAAACAGTCAACCAAATCTAATTAATTAAAATTCATATTTCAAAAACTGATTTGGATATCCTTTTTCAATTTTGATCAATTTTTAATCGATTTAGTTCGATTTTAAATATCTTAAATTCTAACGCCTCACAAGTCACAAATTACAATTATCAATCGCATCCTTCCAAATCTTGGACCCTTTTGATGTGTCAATAGATATGACTTGTTGTTTGATGGTATGGCGATAATGGCGCTGGGCCAGATCAATAGTTTAATTATTGCTAAATTATTCAAGTCATGTAGCTATTGTGGACACCATGAATCTGTCTAAAGTCATATAGCTATTATGTGGACACCATGAATTGACATTAACTTTTTTAATGGCAAGGGTAGATCACTAATTTAATCGTAATTTTATGAGTATTCATGGAACTCAGTTATTTTCAACATCTCTAGTTACTTATATCAGAGCACTTGATTGGATGAACAAATGTGTGTCTAAATTCAATTCATTCAAAAAGAATAGGAATGGTGAAAGCTTAAGCATTCATATTTTGTAATCAGTAAAATTGGATGATAAATTACCCAAAAACTAACTTTCATTTATTCTTTTATTTTTTATTTAGATAGTTGATTTAAAAAAATGATTTTATGATATATACTCTATATATATTATAGCTCTCTCTCTCTCTCTCTCTCTCTCTCTTTGTATATACATATATATTATAACTCTTTGCTTGTTGCATCAATTTGAAGATGAGGATGTTCAGGAAGAGGATTATTGCGAAGAAATAGGAAATGAAGAACTATTAGGCCCTACATATCCTCGAATATATATAAGAGAAATTGGAGAGTCTGATATTTTAATTCCAAGAGTACAATTATTCATGTTAAGAAAATATTCACATGGAAGTGTTTTTTTTTATCAAATGGAAATAAATTCTATTAAAGGTATCAAGCCTAAGATACATGAGATGATACAGGACTTAAAGATGAGACAATTATAGTTCAAACCTGGACCTATAGGATAACAGGTACATAAAATTAGGATAACACACCCTAACAAGTACCTAGGCCTTAAAAGAGGCTTCACACCCCTAGACCAAAAGATTAAAGCTAATAAAGTCTAACCCTAACAGCTGACCAACATTTTTTTTAAATAAGCAAAAAAAAACAAAGGAACTAGATCGGGGATGATGGAGGTCCGAAAAATTAGACACCAACATGCTGCTAGAGGCTTTAAACCCAAGAACCTGCAAAAGCTAAAAGCAATCAAATCGCCGATAAGGAGTCAACAACGTGAAGAAGGGGCAGCATCGAGCAAAAAGAGATGGGCGATGGGAAACAAAGTCTAAACATAGAGGCTAGACTACAGTGGATCTTAGGATTTTGGAGGCGACATTAGGGTCCTGATCTCTAGTTTTGCCTTTTTTCTTTTTACCTTATGCCACCCCCATTTAGATCTGAAGTTGGCAACAGAAACCATCCCAAAAACTTCAAGTAGCAACAGTCCCTCAAGCCGAGCCTTGTCAAGCTCTCATCTACAACATGCCAAAGGTTGTAAACCAAGGAACCGATAAAATCATCCCTCCCAGCAAATCTCCATGAGTCGCAACAGCCTTCATTGTCACTAAGCAGTTGAGCTTCTAAGATCGAAGTTGTGACTAGATCAATATTAGAGTGATATCTCGGTCATGGCCCAACTTGCATCCCCTGTCTGTGGATCAGGAATGCATCTAGCTTCACATGCACAATGTACAAGTTGCAGATGGTATCCACCTAGACAGGGTCTGGAACAAAGAAGGGTGAAAACTCGACAAAGAAAAGGAAATTGAGAGAACAAGAGGGGATAACTTGGGCATATGGAATCCAATAGAAAAACAAAACCTCTACTAAGCAGAGGAGGAAGGCATAAGGAGATGTGGAAAGCTTTCACAGAGGAAAGGGAGAAAAGGCAATAAAGAGAGAGGGTAGGTAGAGGGCTATCGGTGGCAACCCTCTACCTACGCACTGCACTGAACTTCTTAAACCCTAGCAGATGAAAGGGTACAAGAAAAGGATTTTTACTGGTATGTGTTGATAAACACAATAGACAACAAAATGCATCACCTTCATCTGCATCTACAAAGTGGAATAGAGCAACCGATAATAATCATGCTTCTGAAAATCAAACCGAACCAGCTGGTCAAACTGAAGAACCAGTAAACCGGAGTCTAGTCTAGTTCGGACAATGCCAAAAATCGATCAACTAAAAAACCGGTCAAACTTAGTCAAAAATCATATTAAACCAGTCAAAATCGACCGATTTTTAATTCAACCAGTTAAGAACAAACCGGTTCAAATAAAAAAAACTGAAACTTTAAAGCCCAACTTGAATGAATAACATAACAAGCTTTTAGTCCATAATTTATTATGTAGGCCCAGGCGCACAAACCCATTGTGAAGGAAATGGGATTGAATGAAGCTACATATATATAGGCAAAGGGGAGAACAACTTCTGGGAAATTAGATGAGATTGGACTTCCAAGTTTGAAGTTTCAGTGTTTTAGCACCTCCCTTTATTCTTTTCTTTCAATTACCTATCCCAAACATGACATTTGCTAGCTTTTAAGTTACAATTAAGTGCAACATTTCTACTATACCTTTTTCACAATAATCCAAGTTTAATTATATATATTTAATAATTATTATTTATGTTAATATTTGTTAGTTTTGAATCTATAAACTTAGATATATTCTTTGAATTAAAACTATTTATGATTATATATATATATATATATATATTAATTATATATTTTAATAGTTTAATGTATTTTAATTACTATCAATTCGATCACATTCAACCTCGATTCGACTATTAACTCTTGAATGATGTTTCGATCGGTTCAATGACTGGTCTGATTCTCTGAACCTTGGTAATTATGTAGTACATTCAATCACACAAGTGGAAAAATGAGAAAATGCCTCATAGAGAAGCATACTAATTATTGAATCATTCTCAATTATCCTTTATACAACACTACTAGAAATTCAGAAATTAGTGACGGAAAAATTCATCGCTAATTTAATAAAATTCTGTCGCAAATGGATTTGCAATGAATTTTGTGACGGAAAAAAATTTGTCGCTAAAACGTCTATCTCAAATTTTTTGTGACGAATTGCCATCCGTCACAAAATTAGTGACCGAATTTTTCCATCGCAAACAAAATTTAGGAATTTGCGACGGAAAATTGTCTGTCGCAAATTTGTGACGGATATTTCCGTCGCAAATTTGTGAGAGATATTTCCATCGCTAATTCCGTCGCAAATTTTCAAATAGGTCATCATAAATTTCCGTCGCCTAATTTCATTGCAAATTTGTGACAATTTCATCACAAATTTTTAAATAATTTTTTTATATGTATTTAACCAATAACAATAATTCCAAACTTAGATTTGAATCTTGTGAACAAACATAAATATAACAAATAAACACCAACCAACAATTAAAACAAAACATTTTACATATTTCTATATAACAAATGATTTACATTTTTTTTATGATCCATCATCATGAAATGCAAAGTTATAACAAAATATAAGTTTCTATAAATAAACTAATCTAGAGAGTGATCCGTTGGCTGTGTCTCATCATTATCAGTAGGAATACCCAAATACTTGTCAACCGAATTGATGATGTGATCCATCATTGCATGTATCTCACTGATGACAGTCGCCTGACTCTCCAGCATATATGTCTGGGCATCAATCTTCTTTGAGTATTGATTTCCTCCTTATGAGCCATAACCTCATCCATCACAAGCTTCATCTTGCGTTGTAGCTCCTCTTCAAAGTCAAGATGAAGACCCAATGACGGGACAGAACAGGGACTAGAGCAAGATATGTCACATAAGACAAGTAAATATGTCCAAGTAATTAGTTTAAAGCACCCAATACCAAGGCAACCATTTTCATTTGAGCCCCAGGTGTAAAGCTCTCCAAAATCTACAGGATAACAGATAGATAAAGTGAATATTTTATTGAATATGCCAATACTCAGTATAGCTTGTATATGATAAGTGATCAAAGATAGTAAGAAATCAACAACCAAAAATAAATAAAATTTAATCACCACAAATTGGACATACCAATTTGTCAATCCCTCTTTCACCAAATATAAAAATAGAACCATTCTCTGCAAAATTTACATGAACAAATAATATAATAAAGGGTATTCAAAAAGCATAGAGAATAATACTTTTTAATAAAAGAAAATAATTATTATCAATTACCATTTGTACAAGCCAAAGTTAGCAACCCAACAGCTATATATTCACTATAAAAAAATTAGTTTTAGTGACGGTTATTTTTTGTTTAACCGCCACTAAGAGTTTTAGTGGCAGTTTTTGAAACAACCACTAAATTAAGCACGACAAGCAATTTAGTGGCAATTTTGGGCAATCGTGGGAATAACCGCCACTAAATTAATTTAGTGGTGGTTTGAGCATAAACCCATCACTAAATCAGTGACGGTCTTGTACCCAAACCGCCACTAATTTAATGGCGGTTCTGGCACAAAATTGCCACTAAGCTATATTTAGTGCCGGTTCAAAAACCGCCACTAAATTGTTAAACGCCTTTTAAGATATAGCAGCGGTTCACCCTGAATGCAAAAGAATTTTGGTTATGGCACAAAATCGCCACTAAGCTATATTTAGTGGGGGTTCAAAAACCACCACTAAATTGTTAAACACTTTTTAAGACATAGCAGCGATTCACCCTAAATGCAAAAGAATTTTTAAAAAATAAATATTTCAAAAATTTATATATATATATATATATATATATATATTATTTTCATTATTTCAGCAAGCATCATTTTCAAGGGATTAAAACACAAATTTAACATATAAAAAAATGTGAAAATATCTAATCACCATTTTGTCAACTCTTACAATTCTTGAAAATAATAAGCTTAATTGAATACATCTTAACAAAGATTCACAAAAGGAGTTAAATGCCTCAAAAACAATGTAACTCAATAACAAAAAAGTTTGAGTAGATTGCATATTATAACTGTAAGAACCATTCTAGTATTTTTCATAATTTTTCAAAGTGCTTAGCCAATATAATTTTACCAAAACAACATGAAAGCAGCTTCATTTCCAGCTCAGAGCAGTTTTAGGATTCATGATGGATAAGGCCATAACATGAATAATCCACTCAAAATTAATTGGATATAATAGTAACAACCAACAAAGAGTATCACTTACAGCCTAAGTGAAAAGTAAAGTAACATCTAAACATGCTTGGCCAAAATTATTCAGCTGCACAAAACAAAATGAACTGCTAATTATTAAATAAGATTGTATAAACTTCTAAGAGAAAATATGTGATGAAGAAAAAGCCAAAAACAACCAAAAATTAAAAAAAAACAAAACAAAGATTGGAGAAAGCCAATTGTGTTTCTCCTTTGCAGTAATTACACAAATATATAAATTCATAAGCAACATAATTTTTTATTTTTTACAATTGACCCTTTTATTTATTTGTATTCAATAGAAAAGCATCCTGTCGTCCAATTTAATGTTTTTTTATTCTACTTAACACAGGTGTATGTATCATGGGTGGTAAATTATACTTATATCCACCCTGAATTAAATTTAATGCTATAGATATATATCACTAAGCAGTACACAAATATTTGGAATAACAAGAAAAACAGTAAATCATAGACATATGCAATCAAGAAATAGAATTCATTGCAAATATAGAGCAACAAATACATTTGAATTTTTAACAAGAGAATTTTTAGTTGATACAATTATAGATGTATTGTTAGCAGGCTGACACACATGCAGAATCAGTAATCAGTACCTCATAGAAGATTAGAAAAATTAAATGTGCAAAATAAGCCCCGACAAAACTCAAATTAAAGTTTTATTCTGCAAATAGATGTGTCAAATAATAAGTATATTATTTTTCTTCTGATCAAGTGTTTTTTTAATTTGTACCCAAGTTCAAATTGACAAAGACAATTAATATATAATACACTAAAATTTAATTTGTACCCAAGTTCAGATTGACATAGATGTGCCACCCTCACCCATATTGATGTAAATGAAAACTCAAGCATTGAAAACAATGTACTAACATCAGTTTGTTCAGGCTAGAAATTTTCTACTTTGATAACTATATACATTTCTTAACCTTTTTTCTATCATGAACACAAATGAATCCATATATTTGTAACAAACATCATTTCGCAAATCAACATAATTTATTTATATAAATGCATACATTTTATTTTTGTTATAATTTTCTATAAGTATAAATAAGGCTTAATTTAAAAAAAAATTCTTACAATTTTCAATCTAATTGGTTCATCTCTTAGAAACTAAACAACCTAAGTCATACAACCAACTCCATCACAAACTATTTATGTTTTTGAAAAATATATATAGGCATGATGTCACTCTAAGCATCATATTACCACATTTTGAAGGATAAGAAGGTTTTTTACCCTTATGATTCCTTTATTTCCTCCCATGGGGTTTAAGCAATATTCATCATCATACCATATTTCCATCTAGAACATGCACACATATTTTCAACACAAACTAATTAATACAAACACCAATCATATTTATCTCCAGCTAACATCATCATCAACACAAATTTTCCATAAGTCTCTTTCATCATCATCAACATATACAACAAACAAACAACAACATAGCCTTATCCTACTAAGTGGAGTCGACTACATGGATCGCACGACGCCATTGAGCTCTATCAATGACCAACTCTTTAGATATCTCATTTACTAAAAGGTCCCGTTTAATAATTTCTCTAAGTGTCCTTTTTGGTCTTCCTCGACCTTTTTTCATAGGGCTCCAAACCATCTGCTCAACTCTCCTAACTGGCGCTTCCAACGGTCTTCTTTGCACATGCTATGAGAACAATGTCATCTGCAAAAAGCATGCACTTAGGGATTTCTTCTTGGATGTGTTTCGTCAGAACATCTAAAACCAAGTCATCATCAACATATACTTGAAAATAAATTAAACAACATACCACTTCAATGTTGCCTCCATGATGCGTGATGATAAAAATTGAAGAAGAAGGAAGATGTCATCACACTTACCTTTAATGTGGCACTAACTATCTTTTGTTTTTCTTTTTTGCTAGTTGTTAATGGAAAAGTCCTAAAAGATGACACCAAGAATTCCCTAAAATGCAATTGAAATGGAGATAAAAGAACACATTAAAACCAGATATTTATGCAAGATAAAACAAGAGCTCAAGAGGGGAAAATAATGTTGTCATGACAGTAAAATTTTGCTGTCATAGCAGCAAAATTTCTGCTCCATAGCAGCAAAAATTTTGTAGGATTTCCAAGCTGTCCAAACACAAAACAGCAGCAAAAATTCTACAGAATTTTGCTCTGTTTTTGTAATATCCCAATAATTTATATGAATATTTAAAATCTATTTGAAGTTTATTGAAAAATTTAATTACATGAAAAATGTTCTTTTTGAATTAGTGAAGGAAATTTGGGAATAGAAATTTCAAAATTTTAATTTGGGAAATTTTTACAAATTCTCAAGGACTAATGTGAAAAGAAAAGAAAGTATAGAGGACTTTTGAGAAATGACCAAATAGGAACCTGAGAAGAAAGGATGATGGATTCGAGGTTAAAGTGGAGTTTGAGACATTGAGAGGGACTAAAGTGAAATAAGGAAATTTGTGGGACACCTAGGATTTAGAAACACCTGAGGTGAGATTTTATGAATTTGCTTTTGCTAGTCTTGATTGAGGATCAATTGAAGAGCAAGTGATAATTTCACCCCGGGCGAGTATATAGATGGCCTCACCTCTTTTTCCTCATTTTCTCCTTTCCTCTCTCTCTCTTCACTTTCTCTCCTCTCTTTCTCTCTTTCTTCTCTCTACTTTCTCTCTCTACACTCCAATTCCACAACCGGACTTTGAAGGGTGGATCTCAGGCTACGGGACGAGCCTCTAGGAGCCAAGCAACGTAGGGAAAGCAAGGAATCGAGGTAGAAATTTCTATTTCTTAAGCTTTTCCCTATTTTCTAGT
Source organism: Biancaea sappan (assembly GCA_037074585.1). NCBI lineage: Eukaryota > Viridiplantae > Streptophyta > Magnoliopsida > Fabales > Fabaceae > Biancaea > Biancaea sappan. Next base: position 9,581,391 of record CM073493.1, on the reverse strand, counting down.
TTTAAGAGTGTTTGAGGTAAAATCGAGATTCCGGCTTTGTTTCTCGATTAAAATTGGTGATTTTGGTGTCTAAATGCTCCTTAGACATTAAGGGTGAGATCCCATGGAAGAAATTATGGAAAACGGTGAAGATTTGGCCAGATTTGGGCCAAATCCGAGAGAAATCGCGAAGGGGTCGCGATCGTGGCGTCCAGGCACCAAGGTTAGATGGGGAGAAGAAGGGATTGGTGCCCAGGTGCCACGTGTGGCGCCTAGGCGCCAGGCATGGGTTGGCGCCCAGGCGCCAGGTGTACCAGGAAACCTTAGTTTATTTTTCAATCGGCCAAAACTTCTTCATCCGAACTCCGTTTTGGGCAAACTTTATATCGTTGGAAAGCTCTTTAAGTCTAGTTTCCAATGGTATAAGTTTCATTTGGATATTCATTACTAGTTAGGAGTTATGATTTGATAAGTAAGTGAAGGTTGGGAATAATGGTAGGAAATTTCTCTATTTCGTAACCCTGATAGTTTTTGTCTGGTTACAATAGGAATGGTCAAGGTGCAAGGTGGGAGTGCAAAGAGTGTGAAATCCAGGTGAGTGGGTTAATACTTGCTATGATTAAATATCATTATTATTGAATTTTTGCATCATAGTGAAAATATGTTGTATATCTAAGTTTGAAGAGGATGATGTGGGACGATAAGGCATAAACAATTGTGGAACGTGCCTGGTGATGTATATAATTATATTTTTTTATTTTCTCATGAATGGAGGTTATATGATGGATTGTGAATGGCATGTGAACTGAGTTGAAATATATCATACTTCAATTGTTGAGTTCATTCATATGCGGATAGTTGAAGTATGTTATTGTTGAATAATTGTTCTATATTATGGGTTATGTTGTATACATGCTATGTTGCTAGAACCATATTGATTATGTTGTGACTTGAATTGTAAATGACTGAGTTGTGTATGTGGCTCAAGATTATGATTGAGAATATTCTTAGATGTGATTGTGATTGTGTTTGACTAGAAAGGAAAGGCATGGTGGTGCACCCCATGGAGAAATCTATGTGAAGCTATAAGGGTGGAGAATATACATGGAGCGATAAGGGTGGATGCAGCGGGGGCCACGGGCAACTATCCAGAGGTATCCTGGACGACCCGGTTGGTACGGAAAATGTGTGAAATTGATTTCACTGTTTACTGTTGTGAATTATTTGAATTATGTTGAAATGTATTTGATTTACTTGGATATTGTTGTGAAGTATTATGAATTATATTATGATCGATTACATATGATTGCTGCATGTTATCATTATGATGCATGATATTTTTTTGTCATAGTGTTGTGTTGTCTGCTCACTGGGCACGTGGTTTGCTCATACCCCTCTTATTAACATTTTTTTCAGAGTTGACAGCTGAAGGTAAATATCTGTACAAGGAATTATGGATCCTTAGCCCATGATTACCTTTTCATTTGTTCAGGATAAAGGTATAATAATTAACTCTTATTCTAAGTTGTATAAATCTAGAAATCTCTGTAATCGGGTAGGTTCATTCAGTGATGTAATGTGAATGACTGTAGTGTGTATAGAGAACTCAGTTTGGTTGCATGAAAAAGAATGGTATGATGCTTAAAAGAAATATAAGCTTACGGAGGTGAAATGAAATTCACTTTCCGTGCCGGTTATGTGCTCAGATTTTGGGACGTGACAGTTTTCTCCCCAATTCTTTCTGCCACATTACAGAAATTTCCAGCCAGTATTATGCCCAGTGATTGAGTTCTAAATACAGAAAATTTATCCCAAAACATCCATTAACCAAGTCAAAAATTAAATCAAGTTAGAACAATTTTGTTTTCTCCCTTTTTTGTTCTACATTCAACCAGCGCCTTCTCTCTTTCTTTTCCATCATCTCTTACTAATAATGCTCCTAAATGTTCATTAATCATCTACTAACAACGTTGGAACCACCCCATTCCCTCTTGAATCAAAAATTCCCTACCTTTGCTATCTAGGGTTCTTGGCAACCGAAGAAAAGAAGAAGAAGTAGAAGAAGAAAGGAGATACCCACGATGGAGCATGGCGATGGTAGCCACCATCGCACAAATCCTTCCGTCCTCTCTCTTGCTTGTTGCTCTCTTTCAGTTTCTTGACTAGCTCTGATTTCACCTTAGGTAATAAGGGTAAATCGAAGGGAGGGAACAAAGGTGGGGCATGGGAAGATCTAGCCAGTGGTGGCCGGCGGCGTGGTGGCCTTTCTTGCTCTCTCACTCATAGCTTTCCCTTTATCATCCTAGCGTGCACACACAAGACGAGGAGATAGAGAAGGTAAGAGTAGGTGTGTGTGTGTGTTATTATTTTTTTTAGGGTATTACAAAACCTATGTTAAACCTATTTTTTCAGGCTTAGGCGCCATGGAGCAGCGGGATAGTGAAAATTTTTCACATTGTGTAATTAAAATTTATCAATTAAATTTAATGCTATATATATATATCATTAAACTTAAAATCAAATTAGTTGCTTTTACTATTATATATATTATGATCTATATGACTAAATATAACTTTAAATTTTTTAGTAATATTTTCTAATATCATATATTAATAAATTGATAGAATAAAATATAAAATATAAATGTTAAAATATACTCAAGAGAGTGAGAAGTAACATAAAGATAAATAAATCTTTACTATTTCTTTTTATTATTTTTAAAATATAATAAAATTTATTATATTTTACATATATTTCACAAAATTATTTATCAATAAATTAAAAAATGTATATTTTTTCTGGTCAGGAAAAAATATATACCAAGTCACTTGTAAAAATAATTACAGTTTCATATTATATAAAATAAATTTAAAAATACTTTTGCAATATATAAAAGATATCAAGAATGTTAGACGATATTTTACAAAGGCAAAGCAGGTTAATCAATAATTTCTCTGAAAAAGTCCCCATTAATATTTTTGTAATAATCGTTGAGGACAATCAAGTAAACCACATCATAGAGGTTGATATGGAAATAAATATAATATAGTTAAAAAACAAGTTCACTCAATTTCAACAACAAAAAAGGAGGAAAAAAAATGTTGGAATACGAAAATATTAGAGGTAAGATTAGTTAATTTATTCCATAAAGCTTTTCTCAAATCAAACTTAGGACTAGCATACAAAGTATAAATAATAATTAAAAATAAGAATTTAATGAAAGATAATTAAATAAATAATTAAAAAGTATTTTATTTATTTTATTTTAAAGAACTACTAAAAATTTGAAAATTTTATTTATTTATCATTTTATTAAAAATAAAATTATTTATTTATTATTTTATTGAAAAAATAAAATTATTTATTCACTTTATGTAAAAAATTAAATATATAAATTAGTTTAGTGAATATAAAGGTATTTTGAGAGAAAACTAATGACGAATCAGTTTGATTTTAGTGTTTTTTATTAATTTGTATTAATTTATGAAGAACTTTTTTTCATTTGAGGTATTTAAAGAATTTTTTTCACTCTTTAATAAAAATTCACATAGATCCTTAAGAATGAAATAGGGAGGCCTTATATCTCACATTTCACTCAGGTCCTTGTTTTATTTTTATTAAAAATCCTAATTTTTCCCAAATTTATCACATTACTCTTTATCTTATCTTTTCACTAATTAGGATCCTCCACATTACTTAAATAAATTTAAAATAAGTTCTCAAGAACTTATCATCATATTATTTCCAATGGCATTTTAGTCCTCAATGGTTTTTATAAAAGAAAAAAAATTAATTCAAAAAATTTCTAAAATTCATTATTAAAGTTCATTGTAAATTACCTAAAACCACATGTATTACATAAATCACGCTATAGATCAAGAGATTGTTACCTTGGAAAAGATTTTGGGCAAAAAGCATAAGAGAGTCAGGAGAGACTTCTAGAGAATATGTGTTGAAACTAAGAGTAAAAATTGATTGTGTGAGTGTTTGCGTGAATGTAAGTATGTGTGTAAGTGTTTACACCACGCAAAAAAGGGGAAGAGTCGTGTGTTAAAGGAAACTCACCAAGGCTGGAGTGGAGAACAGAGCTGAGATGAAGTCGACTGGGAGAGAGAGAGAGACTAGAGGAAGTGAATACTGAGAAGTGAGACTAGGGTTAACTAAGAGAGAAAATAAAAAATATATAGTATATATAAAAATAATAATTTTATATAAATACTAAATTAATGAAATAAAATCTAAAAAGTCGGCCTAGTGAGAGAGACCAGATGGAGTGAGTGGTAGAGTTGAGAGGAATACAGCCAAGAGAGAGAGACCAGAGGAAGTGAGTATTGGGAAGTAATAATAGAGTTAACTAAGAGAAGAGAATGAGAGAAAATAAAAAAATAAAAAATATAGCATATATAAAAATGATAATTTTATATAAATATTATATTAATAAAATAAAATCTAAAAATTTATTTTAAAATAAAACTTAATTTTTAGGAGGTATAATTTTCATTTTTTTTACAGTTTGTAATTATTAGTAAAGATGACAATTTTATTAAATATTAACTAATAAAATAAGAAAATATTTTATAAATATATTAACTACTTAATACTTATACCTACACTATATTTTAGTTTTTTTGTAAATATTCTGTAAATATATAACTTATTATTATTTGGATCCTTACATTCTTTCTTTCAAAATTCCAAATCATCCCACAAAATTCTCAATTTATTTTATTACCCCTTATTTAACTTTTCCACTAGAGTAAAATCCCCACACAATCTTTGTAAATTTTTAAAATAGATTAATAACAATTCAACATTATTTTATTTCAAATTTAGAAAATATTTTGATGTCTTCAAAAATTAAAATTTTTAAGTTCTGTAAATTTTTCAACTTCATGTTGAAAGTCTACTGTGAACTAACTTAAAAATTTTGAGTATTACATAATAAATTTTTTCATTAACTTAGTAATACTTGGGACATTATAGAAGAAGAGCAGAGAGAGGGATTTAGAAGTAGTGAAGCTGAAGTTGGATGGTTCTCTGAAGTAATTTTATTAGGATTTTTTGTAATTAAATTAAATTAATTTAATTTATTATATATATATATATATAATTAATTGAAAATATATATTTTTTCATATTTTTATATATATAATTTATATTTTATTATTAGGTAGTAAAACATATGCATTTTTTTTACTGTAAAAACTCCTCTAAATTTATTTTATCAATGTTTATTTTTTTCAAGTGATTTGATAATTGGGGGAAAATATGAAAAATAATGAGAGGGAATAAATATTTGCAACAGATTTTAACGATTTGGCATCGCAAATTTGTGACGGAAAAAATGTTTGCGACAGAATTTTGCGATAAAATTTTCTGTCGCAAAATTAAGAATTCTTTGTGACGGATTTTTGGTACGGTAAAATTCCGTCACTAATTTGCGACGGAATTTAGCGACGAAAAAAATGTTTGCGAAGAAATTTTACGATGAAATTTTTCGTCGTAAAACTAAAAATACTTTGCGAGGGAATTTTTAGCCACAAAATTCTGTCACTAATATTAGCGATGGAAATCTAATCAGCGACGGAAAATTTCTGTCACAGAATCCGTTGCATATTCCCAATATTGCAATTTCAAATCAGGGATGAAATTTGTGATGGATTTATGACAATTTATGAAGGAAATTTTCCGTCACTAATTTCTCTCGCTAATTAAGGCTTTTCTTATAGTGCAATAGGTAGTTCCTTCTTTTAATTATATGTTGTTTAGTAATTCTTTTTTTGTATTTTATATATGCTAGGGTTAGCTTAAAATCAGCCTCATAGGCTTCCATGGATGATAAGGATGACTTGGTAAGTGTTGGTACTTGGTACTTGAGTTTAACTTGCCTCAAAATTAATTTATAAACTAAAATGAAACGTTTTATATATTAAATTAAAATAATTATAAGTTATTAGATATTAAATTAATAATTTATTCAATTTCAATGACTACACAAGAGACTCAAGTTGACAAAGACAAAGTCAAAGGAATTTGTAGTAGAGACACTCGCTCGTTCCATAGCTAATCAAAGCTTTATGTTTTTATTAATAATTAGTAAAATTAGATCACAAATTACTGGAAAACTGTCACATCCCAAAAATTGAGCATGTGAAAAGATACTACGCATTTGATATAATTCTCAAACATACGTTATATACATATATTCTGTAAGGTTTTACATTCAACCTTAATCATTCATTCCACACTACAGAATTATATTCATCTGATAAGCAAATATAGACATACATAGTCTGATATTTCTATCTCATCGCAAGCCTAGGAGACCTATAGAAAGTACAGAGCGTTTCTAGTGTCCACATTAATAAGTACTGGTATCCCACCAGACAGAAATAGAGTGTAATCCCAAGGGGCTTCTAATCTTCCAACGGATACTCTTCTTCTTTGTTTTCTGTATCTGAAAAATAATCATAGGGAGTGTGAGTTTATTTAAAAACTCAGTAAGTAAATAACTGTACTATATAAAATATCAAAAGTACAAATACCACATTTACTCATATAATTAATTGTCTTATACATCGAGTAGTATGGGACTCTAACCCTTTCAAACTCATGAATAAGATTTCATAGATATACACCGAGTAGTATGGGACTCTAACCCTTTCAAACTCGTGAATAAGATCTCATCGGTATACACCGAGTAGTATGGGACTTTAACCCTTTCAACTCGTGTATAGATTTCATAGATATGCACTGAGTAGTATGGGACTTTAACCCTTTCCAACTCGTGAATAAGATTTCTTAGATATACACCGAGTAGTATGGGACTTTAACCCTTTCACACTCGTGTATTAGATCCCGTAGATCTTTACTCATTAATAAAATAGTGAGAATTCATCACATAGTACAATTGTCATGAAATAAATAATTTCTTCATACTCTTATTTCTACTGATCATCATATACTCCCATATGAAAAATTAATTGCTTATTATCCAAATAATATTGTAAATGGGACTTATATTGTACTTTGACTAGTAATATCAAATTAGCTGAGCAAGGTTATTCATTCACCTTGATGTTTGTCCAAGTTTACCTTGTTCCACACTAGAATTTGTGTAGGAAAATTTCCTAGTAAAATATATTACAAGGAATCATAAGAAAGGAAACAAAATCACGAAAATACGTAAAATTTTCTGACTGCTACAGTAACGGGTTGCTACAGTACGGTTTGCTACAGTAACGGTTCGCTACAGTGCCGGTTCGCTATAGTAACATTGACTGCTACAGTACCGTTGACTGCCGACACTACAGTACTGCTACAGTAACCGAAGAAAATTTTCTAGATTTTGTTTCGAAATCCCTGGTCGCTACAGTAACTCGGTTTTTGCAGAAGTTTTTGCAGAAATTTCTAACAAATTCATCCTTTCCCTTCTTGTTTCAAAACCAGAATTTCAACTCTTTTAACCGATTATAACTCAAATATAACTTCTAAAACAACTGAGATTCATGAATTATCATCAAAATCTTCAAAACAAAACATCCTCTGATCTTCTACATAAACTGAAATTTAAGGAAAATAATCGGATTAAAGCTTACCTTTGATCCTTACAAAGCTTTTGAACCGAACAAATAATCGAAACTCTGAAGATCAAGGAAAGGATTTGAGAAGAAAATGAAGAACTGAGAGAGAAATCTTTTCTGCTTCCTTCGGCTGAGTGAAAAAAATGAGGGTTACTATTGAAACTTTATATTAAATATTTCTAATGGGTTATTCAATAACCCATGGGTATCCATAACCCAACATCCAAACCCATCCAGTCAATTTACAATAAATGGATTAATTGACCATTCTGAAACCACTTTTCCATGAATTTCACCATTCTTAGAATATATCCCTCATTGTGCAAATATTTAGTCCAGTCATTTAACTCAATTTTCATAAATAATATTCAAAGAGAACAATTAAATATGAAAATTAAAAATGACCAAAATAAATAACTAAAGTAACGTTGTAGAATTCTAAAATACTCTTAAGCGAATTATATTCTGAAATTAACGGGTATTACATTCTACCCCCCTTAAAAGAATTCGGTCCTCCGAATTAAAATCTTACCTCAAGTTTCAAATAAATGTGGATAGTTTTTCCATATCTCATCTTCTGCCTCCCACGTAGCTTCCTCGCGAGAATGATTTCTCCAAAGAACCTTGACAGTAGGAATTTCTTTGGTACGCAATTTCTTGACTTTTCTATCAAGGATAGCTACTGGTACCTCTTCGTAGGTGAGAGTTTCATCAAAATGAACTTCTTGGGGTTGAATGACATGAGAAGGATCAGGAAGATACTTTCGTAGCATGGACACATGAAATATTGGATGAACTCCCTCTAGGTTGGAAGGTAGGTCTAGGCGATATGCCACATTACCCACTCTGTCTACAACCTCATATGGGCCAACATACCTCGGACTAAGCTTGCCTTTCTTCCCGAATCTCATTACTCCCTTCATAGGTGAGATTCGTAAGAAAACCATATCACCTATTGCAAATTCAAGGTCACGTCGTCGGTTGTCCGCATAAGACTTCTATCTACTCTGAGCAGTTAACAACTTTTCTCTGATCAGTTTAACTTTATTTATATCTTCCTGAATCATCTCAGGTCCAAATATTTTGGTTTCACCAAGTTCAAACCAACCTATAGGAGATCGACACCGTCTCCCATATAAAGCCTCAAAAGGTGCCATCTGAATACTGGCTTGGTAACTGTTGTTATAAGCAAATTCAATAAGAGACAAATGATCTTCCCAAGAGACAATGAACTCCATGAACCTTTCTAAAACAAAAGATAGATGGATGATAATTAAAATTGATATAAAAAAAGTCTTTGACTCCATCTCTCGGGACTTCATTGAAAAAAATGCTAATAAATTACAACTTCCCTGATACAACTAAAAATTTGATCATGTCTTGTCTAAAAAATGTTACCTATACTCCTATAATAAATGGGAAAAAAGGTCAGTCATTCACCTCTTCTAAAGGAATAAGGCAGGGAGATCCAATTTCCCCCTACCTTTTCATTCGTAGCTTGGATCTAATAACCCACCTTATTAACAATGAAATTTACTCTAAAAATTGGACCCCCTTCACTTTTAAAAACAAACCACCCCAAATCTCCCACCTCCTTTTTGCTGATGATATTTTGCTTTTTGCAAAAGCAAATCATAAAAGTCTCAAAGCTATTAATGATGTCATCTCCAGTTTCTCCTCACTTAGTGGTCTTAATTTAAATCTTTCTACATCAAAAATTTGGACTTCCAAAACAGTGAGCCAAAATAGAAAAAATGAAATTGAAAACTCTCTAGGCATAAAAATCTCTAACAATCTTAGTTTATACCTTGGTTATCCCCTTAAACCAAACTATAAAAATTCTGACTTCAACTTTGTCTTTAACAAAATTAATAAAAAAACTTAGGTTGGAAGTCAAATTTGCTCTCCAAAGCTAGAAGATGTCAACTAATTAACTCTACCCTTTCAAGCCTCTCCAGCCATATTATGAAAGCCTTTCTTTTCCCAAAAGTTCTTTCTAAAATAGATAAAATCTCTAGAAACTTCTTTTGGGGTCACTCAAGTGAAACTAGAAAAATTCATACCTTTGGTTGGGATAAAATTACTTGTCCAAAATCCGTTGGAGGTCTCGGAAACTCACCAAAACAAATGTCACATTCTTAGCCTTACCTGGAAACTCATTAGTGACCCTAACAATTACTTATCAAAAATAATAAGAAATAAGTATGGGTCTTCTTTTAGTAACAGAAAAACAAACAAATCCTTTACCTTCAAAAGTATCTAACAAAACCCTTCCAATCTTCAATACTTGCACTAAAACTATCATTGGAATAGGTAACAAAACAAATTTCTGGTTTGACTGCTGGTTGCATGAACCTTTAAGATCTTTTTTTATTGGTCCCCTGCCAAAAGAAGAGAACTCAAGGACAGTAGACTCCATCATTTCAGATGCCAATAATATAAAACAATGGAATTTCAACAGCCTCCCAATAACTTTTTGTCCCACTATTAACTTGCTTATTGTTGCTACCCCTCTCCCAAATTCCTCCTCCTTCCAAGAAGATACTATTTGTTGGAAGCTCACTGAAAATGGCTATTTCACCTCTAAATCTGCCTACCTGCAACTATTAAATTCAACCAATAACCCTCCTTCCAACTACACCAGTAATACAAATCTTAAATCATTCTATGATTGGATCTGGAAAAATTTAGCTCACCCAAGAGAAAACTTTCTAATTTGGCAAGTTTGTCATAAAGGTCTTCCCACAAACAAGAGTCCAAGTAAAAAAATTAGTAACATCTCTGAAATTTGTAATCTTTGTAACTCCGCCCCGGAATCACACATTCATAGCTTTAGGAACTGTCCCTAAATCAAACAACTTTGGGAAGCCCTTTCCCCACCACAAAACTTCTTCAACTTAGATCTCATTAACCGGATTAAAACTAACTATAATATAACTACTCCCTCTCACCTGCACATTCGTTGGTGTACTATTTTCTCTTATTCTGTGAGAACCATCTGGTTAGCTAGGAATAGAAAATTTTTTTCAAATGAAAACCTGGTGATTGAGAATTTAGCAAATCATATCAAGTCAAAAGCTGCTGAATTCTGGTTTAATCAAAACCAAAATCCATCAGACATAAAAATCCCAACTAACTCTAATATTGTGATAAACTACTGGAAAATGCCTAACTCTGGCTGGTTTAAGATTAATATTGATGGTTCCATGAAGGACAACCTCATAGCTGTTGGTGGAATAATTAGACAGGACAACGGTTGCTGGTTCTGGGGTTTTGCCAAATTTATCGGCCTTAGTTCAGCAAATTTGGCAGAGGCTTCGGCCTTACAGTTAGGGCTTCATCAAGCAACTATGTTAACATCAAGAAAATTAAAATTGAATTAGACTGTAAAATCATCTATGATCTACTGATGGGAATTATTTCTCACTCTCACCCTCTTGCTGTGATTATTTTAAATTGCAGATTCCTTCTCCAATCCTTTGAAGACTATAGAGTCTGCAAAGTTCCAAGATCTCAAAACTTATGTGCTGATCTCTTGGCAAAGGAAGCTAGGACCAAGTATCTATCTATGAGCACTTATAATGTTGCCCCTCATTTTGTAAAAGATCAATATGATCTTGACCTTAAATTTTGCAGCCAATAGGCTTTTGTGATGTTAGGGGCTGATTTATGATTTCTGTTTGTTGTCTGTTTATTTTTATTGCTCTGTAACTGTTCCCTTTTTTAATATATTTCCAGTTTTTTCTCCAAAAAGAGGGATTTTTTGAATATAAAAAAATTAAATTATAATCCTTTTCATTATATTTTAAAACAATATAAAAATAATGAAAAGTATTTTTTAATCTTTTACATTTTTATTTATTTATTTATTAGTATTTAATTTTAAGACCAGTGACTCAAAAATCTCACAGTATTTATTACATAAGATTGAATTTGGAAATAAACTTAATATTAGACTATATTTATATACAATTTTTTTATATTTTATTGTTACATTTGCTATTAATTAAAGAATATGTATAAAGAATTGCTTAAAAAATTTATTATGTAATGTTGAGTTGTACAAAGATATGTATAATTATTTTTAAATATTATATATTTATCGTATTTTAATTATAAAAACATATACCTTTTATGTTTAGGTAAAAGGACCTAATAACAAAAATACATAAGAAACTGCCCTATATTTTCCCCTTGAATATTAAAAGATTCATTAATTTTGTTATTACTATATTTTAAATACATACAATTTGGTTTTTTCAAAATTCTAATTTATCGTTCATTAATTTTCTTCATCAAATTTGGGTTAAAAATAGGCATATATTCCATAGACTAGCAGCTAGAAAATTAAAATTTGTTAAGGATTTAATAAGATATTTTAAAGATTTTAGAGCTAAATAATTGAGGTATATATCTTTTGAAGATCAAAAAGTACATGTCTTTAAATAATCTTGAAGGGTAAAATATACTAACTTTTCTTAATAGTTGGCTATATTTTATGTAATACGTCTCTTATTTCAATAAATTCATTTCGGCCCTTATCCTATTTTAAAATCACTTAGTTTTTTTAGTATTAAAATTTCACATCTATTCACCAATTCAAGATTTAAAAAATTAGACTAATTATTAAATTGATCAAAGTATTGATTCAAAGGTCAATAATCAAACTGTGATCGAATCGTAATCGAACCAGTAGTATATAAAAAATATTAAAAATAAAATATATAATTAAAATAATAAAATATTTTATATATTTAAAAAATATTATATTATATATATTCAAAAAATTGAAAAAGTAAAAGATAGAGTACTGAGGTGAAAAAGTAAAAGAGAGAAGGAAGCAATTAATTAAGGAGAGAGCATTGGAAATTGAAGATCCACACTATCAACTGATAAAAGAAGAGAAGTATTAGAGAAATTAATGACAAAATGTAAAAATGTAAAAGAGAGAAGGAAGCAATTAATTAAGGATAGAGCATTGGAAAATGAAGATCCACGCAGTGGTCACTATCAACTGATAAAAGAAGAGAAGTAACAGAGAAAATAATGACAACACTCTTCATCCACTTATACACGAAGCAAAAGAAGGAAAGAAGAGACTCTTCATCCACTTATACACGTAGAGAACTCTTAATTTTCATCCTCGTCGCTGCTTCAACTCTTCATTCTCGTCGCTGTCACTGCCACTAGATCTCGAAGGACTCAGGAGTTGTCTTCATTGTTGCCGCTTCTAGCAATCTTCTTCTCTTCTTCTTCTTGTGGTGGTTGACGGCGATGTTGTTTCCCCAAAATTCCAAAAAAAAAAAATGGTAGAATCAGATAATCGGCCGGTTTTCACTAGTTCAGCCGGTTTGATCAGTCTAAAGGCTCTCCAATTTTTAAGACTAATTTAGATCAGACAACTGACCAATTTATTAATTTTTTAGTCTAATCGATCGGTCCAATTTAATTTACAGAAGTTTGCTTTGACTAGATATCTTAACAAAGCATACATAGTGCAAACGTAAATATCGTAAATAATCTGGACAAAAGCCAGAAAGTAATGAATACTTTGAAAAACGAGCGAGAGAAGCATAATGTTTACATATTTTGATAGGAACCCTTATGTATAAAAAGTAAATATTAATATTAGTAGAGGTTATGCTACATCAAATGTTAAAAACAAAAGAAGTTGAATACAAATTTAAACATAATTAAATCAAACCTTATTTAAAATTAATATAAATTATGTATTTTGTAATATTATCATAACTAGACCAGACCAACCGGTTAGATCAAAAATTGATCTAGAATAACCTTTAAAATCAGTGAGTAATCGAACTAGTCAAGAATTGATCTAACCTGTCAAAAACCAGTCGAAGCGAGTAAAAATGGTGCTGAATAAATCGGTTGAACAAGTCCACTTAATTTTCTTTTAATTTTGTTTATTTTATAATCAGGTAATGAAGAAATCTATATAATAGATTGAAACAACTCCACCTCCACACATTTATTGCAATATTTAATGTCTATTTTTAATGTCTTAATATTATGTCATTCAATTATAATTTCTTATTTTTGAAATTTGTTACCCCTCCTATTTTTAATTTGGTTGTATGATTAATGTTTGAATTAAAAAAAATTCAATAAATTAAACATTTTGATTTGATGCACATATTTAATGCATATATTTAATATCCATTCTTAAAGTTTTAACCATTCAATTACAATTTTTTATTTTTTTAACTTGTTAATTTCATACTTTTTAATTTGATTGTATGATTATAAATAATGCATGATTAATGCATGAACTAAATAAATAAAATTTTACTTCCTAAATAAGGTTTGAATTTTGCTTATTTAAACAAATTTAACCAAAATCGACTTATTTACTTTACACCTCTCTCTCTCTCTCTCTCTCTCTCTCACATTCACACACACACACACACACACACACACACACACACACACACACACACACACACACACACACACACACACATGCGCACGCACATTCTTTCTCTCTTTCTCACTCTCTCACACACACGCATGCGCACACATACACACACGCGCACTTTCTCTCTCTCTCTGTGTGTGTGTAAAACTTTAAATAAGGTCTAGATTTCGCAGTCGCACTCTTACAATACAGATAATTGTGACAAGATAAAAAATTAAGGCTTCGGATTTAGAGATCTTATATCTCATCACCTTCCTCCTTGATAAAATATGCTTCTTCATCATCTCTAAGCTTTTTATAGATGAAGTAGTGGGAATCGGTGTCCTTTTCACGCATATTGAAGCCAATTTATGGGAGCAATATCCGCCTCGACACCGATAGGAAGAAAATAATCATATCATTATCTCAATATGCTTTTGTAAAAAGCTTCTACATGGTACTTTATTATTTCAATATGTCACTTTTGCGACATACATCTCGATTTTGTTTGTTTGCTCGACTATCATTTAAGTTGTTAATAATTTAAACTTCCTACAATTGTGCTTGGACAATGTATTTTTTTAATAAACAATGTAGTGACTTTTTGTAATTAGTAATTTATGTTGTTTGTAATTTAAACAATGTGACGATTTTAGCAACAATTTATATTTATTCAGTTTATATTAATTTATATTTACGATTATTTAACTCTACCTCCACGTGAATATTAAATAAATGTTCAACTAAAATGAGTCAGTTTCAATCCACATGAATATTTTTTTAATTTTGTTAAAGAATTAAGCATTTTATGAATTAATTGTAAGTTTTTAAAATTTTGAGGAAACTTTGAATTTGATTTCAAAATAGTTCTACATTAAACTAATTGATTTCCAATAGACTTACTGTTACCTAATAACATTTGCAAATCAATCAGTGTGGCAACACAATTAATAGTAATGGTTAATACAATTTTGATTTGTTAATTTTCAAAATAATTGATTTTTAATATAATTTGTTAATTGTTAATTATTTCAACTAAAAAAACTCCTTTTTTGAATTAATTGATTTCTTTCTAAATATTTATTAATTCAATAGAAACCACGTGGCATTATTATATTTTGACCATTATAGTGTTTTAGATGATTTTTTTAATAGGTAAAAAAAATTTAATGTTGGAAATGATATGTGAATTAAAAAACTTACTTTTTCAGAATTAATTTTGATTTCTTGGTCAATGGACTTACTTTCTTACAAAATTTCTTTCATAATTAATAAATTCGATCATATCAATAAAGCATTTTACAAATCAATTATTATTATTTATGCTTTTAGGAAACTTTAAATTTTCTATCATTAGATACTTTGAAATTTACATTTTTTTGTATTAATTTTAATTTCCTAGTCAATTTACTTTCTTGCAAATCAATTTAATTAGGAAATTTTTTCATAATTAATAATTTCGATAATATCATTAAAGCATTTTACAAATCAATTGTTATTATTTATACTTTTAGGAAACTTTGAATTTGAAATAAACTTTGATTTTCAAAATAGTTCTCTGTTAAATTAATTGATTTGTAAATGTCATTAGAAATCAATTATGTTCACTGATTGATTGTCCCTAATAATTGATTTCTATAAGAGAATTTACCTACATTTACAAATCAATTAGTGTGGTGATACAATTAATGGTAATGCTTCATACGATTTTGATTTATTAATTGTTAATTCTTATTATAAGTATTAAGTTTTTGTACTTTATATTGTTAGTTGTTTAAATTTGGTGCAAGTATGTTTGGTAGATGTTTTCACATATGAACAATGTTGTTGTAGCTATCGTCTCTCACATAGTTATAGAATATGATTGATTCTATTATTCTTGCAACAAGTGCTAAAAAAAAGTAATGTCAGATGCAAGTTGATTTTACTGTGAAAAGTGTAATGACTATGCTTCTTCTGTAATTCTAAGGTTTGTAATTTTTTTAAATATTTATCAGATGCTACTTTTCAATAACTATAATTATCATTTATTAATCTCCTATATGTTACGAAATTATAGGTTCAAGGTTAACATGAAGGTCGTTGATGATACAAGTGGTGCTTCATTCATTGTTTTTGACCAGGAGGTGTGCAAATTTTTGCAATGTAGTGCAAAAGAGCATTTGAACTTTGTTTATTTGGTTAGCAGTGACTCTTTCATTATTGATTATTTTTTTATTTTCAATCTTTTACAAATTTGATTTTAATGTGAATTTTTTTTGTGATGTGTAGAATTCTGATGATGGTACTCATACCCTGGAATAGTTGGATATGTTTCTTGGAAATAGGTTTTTATTTAGAGTTATTGTTGATTCACATAATGTTAGAGATATCAATTTAGTCTATTTAGTTACTCGCTTGACAGATGACGTTGACCTGCTAAGTCAATGTGTCCTTAGTTCTGAAACAAGTCAGTCTTATGCTAGAGACTTGGATAGTAACGGTGTAAGTGACTCGTAGAAGATTTATAAAATTGGATTATTCTGTTTTTCATATGTGCATTTTCCTTCTTGATTTTGTTTTGTTATTCACTGAATTATTCATATCATGTTGTGTAGGAATATAGTTCAAATGCTTTAAAATCTAAAGGTGCAAACACTTCATGTTCTATTACACCCACGAAAAGGGCTTTTGCTAAAGTCAACAAAGAAGAAGATGATGATGATTTGAATGTTTTTCAAATGTCTTTCAATGTTAAGAAAGTCATGAAAAATGAAAAAAAATTGATGAGTCTATTAAAAATGTTAAGTGATTCATAGATATTGGTCTATGTATTTTACCTATGAAAATATTCTAATCAATAAACTTTATGTGATGTTTGTTTGTTTGTTTTAATTATTTTGTACAAATATAAAGTGCATTTGTTGGGCTTTATTATTTTTCATTGTTTTTGTTTTCTAAGTTAAGTACTTTATTTTTAAAATCAATTCAAATTTGATAAATTAATGATATCATATTAAATGAATTATTTGATTTAAATTAATTTGAATTAAAATTCAATAACATTAATTACTATAAAACTATTATTATATTCAATTTAAATTAAATTGCAGTGAAAATGAATAAATTTGATTTGAATAAATAAATTAGGTAAATTAATGACATCATATTAAATAAATAATATAAAATATAAAATTAATAATATAATTAATGATATAAATTAATGATATAATTAATTTATATAATCTGAAACATCATTTGTTATCAATTAATATAATACTCTTTAACCTTGTAGTTCACGCCACTACGATGCCGAATCGTCTAGAATTGAATTCGTGATAATCTTGCAGTATAGTGATCTCTAGGTTGTATTCACTTAAGGAGCCTCACTTTTAACTACTAATTAATTGTTCCTAGCACTAATTACACTGATTAAGACCTAATTAATATCGGGGGGTTTTGGTTGTACAGTTGCATAAACAGAATAGAAATCAAGCAGTAAACAGCAGCAGTAAGTAGTAGAAATACTTGATAGTGGAGGAGAATATGTAACCAGCCACTAAGATTTATGGGAGTGCAACTATCACTACTTAATTCATTGATTTTGTCTTATTCTCATTTCACCATTTGGTTTTTATGAAAAGAATTCTAGAGGAACTTCCAAAAATTATAATGCTTCTAACTATAATCAAGAAAAACTTCATTAACTATAGCTAGGTGCAACCTCAAAAGACCTACACCAAATCAAGTTAAATATCATCTAACTAGCAATTTCATTTTTACTCACTTTTCCAATTAGTTAAGCAAGGTTGTATCTTAAATACAAATCAGTTTATAGCTTTATAAGTTCATATTAAAATTTATAATCAACATAAACAACAGATGCAAAACATAAAACGAAAATGAGATGAAATGGAGAATAAGATATTTATCTTGCACTGAAAGTTCAAGCTACAACATCCCAAGGTCCTAGTGACTGATTACAATGGAAGTTTAGCTCTCCATGAGAGCAAAACCAGAAGAACAGTGGAGAGAAAAGCAGAGAGAAGAAGACCTACGAAATTACTAAGTTACAGAATGAAAGAGTGATCTGAGATACAAAATTGATGCCCCACTAAACCTAAGGAATATTCTACCCTAGATGCCTTCAGTTGACTTTCAAAAAGGGCTGAGGTGTGGCTATTCTGCAGCTACAAAAGGAGGTCTAAAATGTTGAAGGGAAGACATGACTAAGGTGTAGCAAAGAGACTCTTTTTCCATGCAAAAGGCTGATGTGTTTTTGTTTCCATTTTCAGCAAAGTTTGGGAAAGATGCAAAAGATGGACTGCATGCAAAAGGGCTAGAAAATTATGAGATGAGGACCCACATGTTCATGTCATCAAGTCAGTAGAAAAGAGGTGCCCAATCAGCATCTTACTCATCAGAAAAGTGCTACATCAGTGTCCATGTCAGCAGGAGTGCTATGTAAGCACCACATCATCAAGAAATCTCCAATATTCATTTCTGCAAAGTACACAAGATGGATTAAATTGAGTCTTTTATAATTTAAGTCCTAAAATACGAAAATAATTCGTTTTTCATCCAAAATTGATTTAGACCTAATAAATCACAAAGTGTAATAAAATTGGAGAATTTCCATAGATGAAAATACAAATAGACCAAGATAGGAGTAAAAATGTATATAAAAATGCTAGATATCAAATCCGCCACACTTAGTCTTTTGCACTCTTGGGCAAAATCAGTTAAAAGCAAAAAAGGCACCAAAGGACACAACAAGAAGTATAGAAAGTATGCAATAATGAAATAGTTCAAGCTTGAAAAGATTTAACGCGAGGAGAGAACAAATCTTAAATTTCTAAAAAGTTCAAGAATCATGATAATTTCATCGACAAGAATGAATTCAAGTAATAATCTACTCACAAGGAAAGGTGTATACACGCTATTCTCTCAAGTGTTTAAGGTAATGCACTCAAATTTCAACCTATCACAAATTCACTATCATAAGTTTGTCGAGAATCTAAATCTCTACTACTTGAATCACATACATACTTGAATTATTAGGCCTTTACTATGGATGTAAGGTTAGGTGAAGGAATGATTGGAAGGTGGAAAGAAATACGCAAAACAAAGTTTAATAAAAAACTTAAGGAAATGAAGGGTATCAATCAATCAAGTCATAAAAGATTGAACTATGAAACTTGGGCACAAAAATGTTATTTCTCTTTTCTTCTTTCTTGCTCTTTTTCTCTTTTTTTTTTGATCTCTATACAGTATATTTTTTATGAAGAATTGTCAAAATTTTCTTTTCATTTGAGTAGCAAAACTAAATTTCAAAACAGCCCACAAATCCTTCTTTTTGCACATGCTTAATCTCTTTTCAAAAGAAATTTCTAAAACTCTTCAAATCCTAGGTTGGGGACAAGAAAGAATTTGTTTTCAGGTGGAAAAGGGGTTGAAACACAAGAAAGAACGGTGGAAGTAAGGCACAAAGTGGTACACAATGGAAACAATACATAAGATGACTATTTGGCTAGAATGGTTACAAGAAACAAATGCCTAAATCATTTCTAAGCATGTACATGTAATGTAGCCTCAGCAAAGATTCAAAACAAATTCTAGAGTGAAAATCATGATAGGGAATGCACACAAGAAAGAATATTATTTTGCAATAGAGGCTCAAATTCTCATGGTTTAAAGATTATTACTAAAAATTTATTAAAAACAATGTCATTGCCATTTTACTTGAGTTCCTCAGAAAAAGAAGACTCAATTCTTTTCATGCTAAATCAATCCAACACTTAAGCTATTTCATCATGCGTGCTTTCACACAAAAACTCCATCAAATTTTTCAAAAAGAGAGCATTAAATTTGGACAAAACAAAGAGTGCAGAATTTTTGACGACTCGGCTTTACCGACCCAAAACTACACCAAAACATATGCGAAAGACATCAAATAAAATTCTACACCTAGAAGACATATAAAGCTTTAAAAACATGTAAAGAAAGTAGCACAATTTGTAGCCAAATAGTACAGAAAATTCGTACAAGACAGCTCAAAATTTCTGGACAGAACAGCGACAACAGAGAAAACATGCAAAAAAATTTTAAATCAGAAACTAATGCTTTCTCTAATTAAATTCTCTCCCCCTACACTTAAACATTGCATTGTCCTCAATGCAAATCAGCACCAAACATAAAAAAAAATAAAGAGGACATAAATTAAAAAGGAGGGAAAGAGTACGGCCTTATCATGGAGCCGACACATTGTAGAGTCGAATTTCCTCTATAGTTTCTTCTTAGAAGCCCTCGTAGAACTTCTTCAACCTTTGCCCATAATTTCCTCTATAGTTTCTTCTTAGAAGCCCTCGTAGAACTTCTTCAACCTTTGCCCATTTACCATGACCTGTTTGTTGTGGCCTCATTTTGAATTTCTACTACACCAAAAGGAAAGACATTAGTAACAACAAAAGGGCCAACTCATTTAGAGCGAAGCTTATCAGTTATGAGCTTGAGGTGAAAATTGTAGAGAAGAATTTTGTCTCCCACTTGGAATTCTTTCTTCTCAATTTTCTTATCATGTGAAGCTGTTGTCCTCTCTTTATAGATGTGCGCATTCTCATAAGCTGTTAGCCTTAGTTCTTCTAATTCTTGAAGTTGCAACTTCCTTTCTTTATCGGCTAGGGTCATGTCCATATTGCATTGCTTAATCGCCCAATATGCCTTGTGTGCAATCTCCACCGGCAAGTGACATGCTTTACCAAATACCAAACGGTATGAAGACATGCCGATGAGAGTCTTGAAGGCAGTTTTGTAGGCCCAAAGCGCATCATTAAGCCTCTTGCTCTAATCTTTTTTATTGGGCTGCACAGTTTTCTCTAATATTTGCTTTATTTCTCAGTTGAAGACTTCTGCTTGCCCATTGGTTTGGGGTTGGTAAGGTGTAGAAGTTTTATGCACCACCCCATATTTCTTCAATAACCCTTGCATGTTTCTATTGCAAAAGTGTGATCCTTGATCACTGATTATGGCCTTGGGGACACCGAATTTGCAGATAATATATGAACAAAGGAAATCTACAACAACAACAGAATCATCAGTTCAGGTGGCTTTAGCTTCCACCCACTTTGACACATAGTCTACAGCAACCAAAATGTACATGAAGCCAAAAGAAACAGGAAAAGGACCCATAAAGTCTATACCCTACACATAAAAAATATCATAGAAATAAGAGGTTGTTGAGGCATTTCATTTTTCTTTGACACATTTCCAGTTCTTTGACAGCTAGAGCAATTCTTACAAAACTCATAAGCATCCCTAAACAAAGTGGGCCAATACAAACTAGAATATGACACTTTTCTAGCATTTCTTTGGGGACTAAAGTGTCCACCACATGCAAGAGTGTGACAAAAATTAAGCACAGATGCAAACTCATGATTTGAAATACATCTCCTAACAATTTGATCACTACAAATCTTCCATAAATAAGGGTCATCCCACACATAATACTTAGCTTTACTTTTTAATTTTTTCAATTAATGTTTATTTTGGTATGCATGTAATTTAGATGCAAAAGAAAATTCACTAAATCAGCATACCAAGGCTTACTAGTACCATGTAAGAGGAAGAAGCACTCATCTGGGAAGTTGTCTCTGATAGGGAGATGTTCCAATGGAAGCTCTGAAAGCCTACTCAAATGATCAGTTACTACATTCTCTGCTCCACTTTTATCTTTGATCTCCACATCAAATTCTTGGAGAAGTAGCATAAATCTAATTAATCTTGGCTTTACGTCTGGCTTCTTCAACAAATATTTCAATGCTGCATGGTCAGAAAATACAATTACTTTAGAGTCAAGCAAATATAATCTAAATTTATCTAAGGCAAAAACAATTGCTAAAAACTCCTTCTCTGTGTTTGTGTAATTTGACTGAGCCGAATCAAGAGTACGCGAAACTTCCCTTCTACTCTTTGTGAAAGTACCGCTCCCACAGCATAATTTGAAGCATCACACATGAGCTCAAAGGGGAGCTCCCACCATGGAGGTTGGATGATAGGAGGGGAGGTGAGTTGCTTCTTCAACTCATCGAAGGCTAACTTGGAAGCATTATCAAAAACAAAATCAATTTCTTTTTGGAGGAGTTTAGAGAGAGGTAGAGCGATCTTACTGAAATCCTTAATGAATCTCCTATAGAATCCTGTATGGCCAAGAAAAGAGCGAACTTCCCGCATAGAAGCAGGATAAGACAGAGAGGAGATAACATCAACTTTTACTTTATCTACTTTTATGCCACGTGATGATACTATGTAGCCTAGGACTATCCCTTGCTCTACCATGAAATGACATTTTTCATAATTCAAGACCAAATTCTTTTCTATGCATCTCTCAGGAACTCTCTCCAAATTTTTCAAGCATGCATCAAATGAGTCTCTATAAACAGAAAAATGATCTATGAACACTTCCATGCAATCTTCTAATAAATCAAAAAATATACTTATCATGTATTTTTGAAAAGTGCCAGGTACATTGCAAAGACCAAAAAGACATGTCTATATGTAAAAGTGCCAAAAGGGACAGGTGAAGGTGGTCTTCTCCTGATCTTTAGGTGCAATGTGAATTTGGAAATATCTAAAAAAACTATCAAGAAAACAATAGTGAGACTTTCTAGCAAGTTTCTCAATCATTTGATCAATAAAAGGAAGAGGAAAAATGATATTTTCTTGTTGCTTGTTTCAACTTCCTATAATCAATGCAAACACACCAACTGTTTTGGACTCTAGTGGTTACTAACTCATTGTTTTCATTTGTTATAACAGTTACCTCGATTTTCTTTGGTACCATTTGCATCGGACTCACCCATTTACTATCAGAGATAGGATAAATAATTTTAGTGTGGAGGAGCTTACTTACCAGCTTCCTGACCACGACAAGAATCATAGGGTTGAGTCGTCTTCGGGGTTACCTCACTGGTTTAGCCTCTTCTTCAAGAAGAATTCGGTGCATGTATACGGAAGGGCTAATCCCAGGAATGTCTGCTAAAGTCCAACCAATTGCCTTCTTATTATTTTTCAGCAGATTTATCAATTTTTCTTCTTGATTGGAATTCAAGTTGTTGGCTACAATGACTGGAAGTTTGTCTTCTACTTCCAAGAAAGCATACTTGAGGTTTTTTGGTAATGCCTTCAACTCCAATGCAAGTGGTTGGATGGTGGATAGAATCAGTTTTTGTGGAGTCATATCCAAAGAAGCACCTACATCTTCAGATTGCTCGAAGATATAATCTTTGGCTAGAGAGAAGGAACAATTATCAGCATAAGAAGAAAGAGATGAACAATGTACAACATTATAGTTTAAATCACTACACCTACAACTACTTAAAATAGAAACGGAATCAAAATCTAAGCTAGAGAAAATGACAGAATCAGAATGCACATCAGAATCCAAATCAGAATGCAAATCAAAATGTAACTCAGAATTGTCAACACTTAGAGAATTTTCAATTTCAGTATAAGCTTGACAAAATTCAGAACCAGCACAATTGCACTCAAAGGCATAAACCAAATCAGAAAACTCAGGAAAATCAAAAATTAACTCAGCTTGGAAATCATCACATGCCTCAATAACTAAATAATCTAGAAAGTTAACCATATGCACATTAGAATGATTTCCCATAGGATGTCTCATGGCATCTAAAATATTAAAATCAATTTTGTTGCCAGCAAACTCCATGGAAAAAGTCCCTTTATGCACATTAATAATAGTTTTTGCAGTTTTCAGAAAATGTCTACCAATTATTAATGGTGCATGGCCAGGAGTGTTATCATTCTCCATATCCAGAATAAAAAAAAATCAGCAGGAAAAATTAAATCCTTAACTCTTACAAAGACATCTTCAAGAACTCCCGCTGGGTGTGTTGTACTCTAGTTGGCCAATTGAACTATCACTCTTGTTAGTGAGAGGACACCAATCTTGAGGCTGGAGTATACTGATTTGTGCATGAGATTGATTGAGGCTCCCAAATACAGCATAACATTAGAGAATTCCATGTTGCCTATTGTGCATGGTATGGTAAAAGTTCCAGGATCTTTGCACTTTGGTAGCATGGGTGGCTGGATGAGTGCAGAAACATTCATTCCCAAATTTACTATCTCATTGCCTCTTAAATGCCTTTTATGAGTGCACAACTCTTTAAGAAACTTGGCATACTCGGAGATTTGCTTAATTGCATCCAAAAGTAGAATATTGACCTCTATTTTTTTGAAGATCTCTTTATCCATGTCAGATTCAAAAGCTTTCTTTGATTGAGTTTGCTTATTGGGGAAAGAAAGAGGTATTCTCTAAACCACTTCTTCATCCTTTTTATTTTGCTCACTGGCTAAGGATGAAGGAATACTTTGCTGCACATCTAAGTTCAGATTCAGAAGGTGGACCATCCACTTGCTTACCACTCCTCAAAATGATGGCACTAACATTGCCTCTTGGGTTTATCACTGGTTGAGATGGCAAACTCCCTGAACCTTGACTTTTCAACTCATTTACTGTTGTAGCTAATTGATGATGCGATCTTTCCTGATAAGTGTATAGGGTCGCACAAGTAGTAAAGTGAGAGAAAAAGTTACCGTCCTCAGGGATTGACTCCTAACAATTACCAATTTCACTAGCTCAAGCTATATTTGGACAATTGAAAAGGTTGAGTGATTGAGTCTAAATTTAACTGAAGTAAACTAAATTAAAACACGAAGTAGGTTAGCACAACGGAAAACTATATAAGAACAATGCAGGTATAGGGGATTGATTTCACTTAACTCCTAATCCGATTAATTCATAGACAAACCAATCTTTGAGTCATTAAAGAATACTTCAATACACTTGCAAATTCCTCTTAATGTTGATTGAGTTCACAAAGATATTTGAACCCAATGTCTTGGTGAAACAAATCTTCCTCACTCAATTAATTAGCTAATGTCTTAGTCAAATTAATTGGTTCAGAGTTTAAGCTTAAGAACTCATAAAAATCACGCAATTAAGGTTATCTATGTCTAGACTAACCCGAATTACGATAGAAATCACAAAGACAAGTCTATATCAAGCTATGTCTGGCATTAATATAAACCCTAGGTTCATTAAAGATGGTAGCTAAGCATCCAAGAGTAATAAATAGCAGTAAAGTCTACTCCAATAATCGAAATTGCAATTATATTAAAGCATTTAATAACAAAGTTTCATAGAAGTCAATTATATCAATCTCTTAACCCTAGAGAATTAGTTACACATGGTGGGAGAAGAGAAAAACTTCACAAATACATAAACAAATATGATACAAGAGGAAGGAAAGAAAGAAATAAGCATCAAACTCAATGAAGAATAGGTTTTCCTTCTCCTCCAATTGTGCCCGAGTAGAGCCCTTCCTTCTCCAACCAAAAGATCCTAAAAAATTCTTCAGAAATCCAATTTATAGATTGAGTCACGCACAGGTCAGGATCCGGGTGCCTAGGCGCCCTGCGTGGCACCTAGGTGCCATGCTGAAAATGGCTGGAAAAAATATGTATTGGGGCCTAAGTGTCCTATGTGGTGCCTCAGGTGCCATGTTAACACTTTGAGACAGAGAGTTTGGCTACTGGCGACTCGAGGTGCCCTGTGTGGCGCCTCAGCCTTAATTCGTTAGGTAGAGAGTTCAGGGCATGGCGCCTGAGGTGCCAGCCTTTGAATTTTGACTTTGCTTCAACCTTCTTCAGCTCCCCAACTTGTATCATACCAAAAAATACACATACAAGGAAATACACAAAGATTACTCCAAAATGTAGGGAAAAAGGGGATAAAAAGGGAAAGAACAAGGAGAACTACAAAATATAAATAAAAATGCAAGAACTAAGATAAAGAGTGCAAAAAGGAAAGCAAAATAGGAGCAAGGGAAAGAAAAAGCCCAATAAAATCATAGGACAATAACCAAAATAAAGGACTTATCAACTCTCCTAAACCAAGACTTTTGCTTGTCCTCAAGCAAACACTAACCGAAAACTAAAAACTAAACTAAACTAAACTAAGCCTAAGGATTTTTTAGGATATAAAAGAAGTACTGAACAACATAAAACATTAAACCAAGACAAGCCAATTTCATACAGTCATCTCAATAAAACTAACTCGCAATGGATAATTTTGAATTTAAAGATAGAAAAAGAGAATTTTCAAAAATTTTACAGACAAGTTGCAAACACCCTCACTTTCTAAAATTACTCTTTCAAAAACTTAAAAATTTTTCCTTTTTGCTTGACAATTTTTGGCTCTCAAGGAAAACTTCTTAATAGACAGAAACCTTAAAGATAAAATGATTGAAGTGAAGACAGTGCACCTAACCCACACATCTTTCCCTCAATCATCGTAAACAAAAAGGAAAGCGAGGCTAAGGAAACAACGAGTCGCCTGTGCGCCTAATCCACATAACAACACTTTGTCCGTTGCCATTATTTGAAAGGAAAATGTGATTCATTGGTTAGAACAAGTATTCTGCGCCTAATCCACACAACACTTCATCAACTTAAACCACACCTCCATTTATTTTAAAAGATACATTTCGTTTTTGTTTTCTCCTTTCTTTTTAGAAAAAGAAATCCCTTATTGAGTAATAATTTGTCATAAGTAAAAACTAAAAATTTTCCAAGGTTTTGAAGAGTACATTTTAGAAAAATAAGAGGGTCAACAATTTTTAATTAAAAAGATTGAAAATTTTCAATTTAATCTAAATATTCTAAAAAACCCAATTTAAGCTAGATTTTAATTAAGACGACATTGCATAAAATTAATTGAAATGGGAATAATATAAAATCTGTAAAGCACTATCCAATTTATCAAGAAAAATCCAAAGGAAGCAATAGTTAACAAAAGAATGGCATTCATATAAACAAAAAGAACAGGTTAGCCAAAAAGTCAATGGTATCTAAGCCTAAAACCACTCTACTCCCCCAAACCAATACTATACATTGTCCTCAATGTTAAACCAACCCAAAAACAAGGTTTGAACATCCAAAAAGGGACAATCCAAAATAGGGGGAAAATGAATGCTGTATACCAAAAATGAAACCATCCACAATTATTTCAAAATAACGAAAAATAAACAGCAGGAAATAACCAACAACAGAATGGAAATGCAAGAGACAACATCCATTGAACAAAAAGGATCTAACTACACTAAACATCAACAAAAAAATAAATCCACAAGTTTACTAGACTGAAATACTAAATGTCACAAAGTTTGTACAAGACATAACTACAAACAACAACTGCAACAATAGGTGAATCACAAAAATATATCAATCATCCTCTTCATCCTCGTTGTCGGCCTCCCCTTCTATGTTGTGGCTACCTTCACCTCCGGTTTCCTGATTGGTAGAAGGATCGAAATTGATATCGGCGAAGGGGTCATATATCAGATCCTCCAACATCCAATCATTAGTGGGGGCACCGAAATGCCGACCAAGAGAATACATCACGTGAGCCAGTGCCTAATGCTGTTGGTTATGAGTGGCGATGAAGGTGTCTAGGGTTTGCCTAATTTCCCTAATTATAGCCTAAACATTACTCAGGCGCTCTGACATATTAACTAGAGGTGGTGTAGTGCGGGGTCTCACAGCTGCCTGAGGAGGAGGAGGAAGGACCGATATAGGTGTCGCGATAGCCATGAAATTGTGAAACATCGAGTCTATCACCTGTTTGGTGATAGCGCTCTTCGGGGCTCTTTGCAGTACACCACTAATGGTACCTTATCCTTCTCACACAAGTTTGTGATGAGGCATGAATATCTAAGGCGTTTCCCCTGTTTTTGAGATAGTTTTGAAAGATTATGGGAAATCAGGGAACCCACTTTAAATTCCTTCCCTATCATGATCAAATAGATAACCACTGCTCGCTCGATGGTTACCTCTGACCGGTTCGAGGTAGGAAGTAAGTTAGACTGGACAAATGTACACCAAGCCTTGGGGATTTGTTTTATATCTGATTTTTTTAAAATTAGCTATTTTCCCCTCAGCATCCAGTTCCCAACTTGCCCCATCCTGACAGAGAGTGGCAATAATGTTGGGAGCCTTCTCATATCTGTGTCTCATCCAATTATCAAAAACACATTGCCCCGGTGCATATTGTAAGCCAAAATAATTAAGACTGTTAATTGAAAAATGAATATCCTTTCCTCTAACATAGGAAATACAAGGATCCCTAACACCTTGATCACTCCTCAACCGGTAAGCATTAGCATAAAATTCTTTTACAATTACAGGACAAAAATGGGCAGCCAGCTCACATAATTTTTGCCATCCCCACTCTCTAATCCGGTGTAAAATATCAGGGTACTTGCCTTCTCGTAGGTTAAATCCACATTCAGCAATAAATTCTTTAGACTCTAAATCCTCAAAACGTTTGCTATATTCTAAGGACCTAAACCTAGACGGATGTTTGAAGGAAAGAGGATGGGTGAGGAGTGGAGAGTGAAAACTAACCGACAATGGAGGCAAAGGTAGGCTGCACGATGGAGGAGGCCAGATTGCAGAGAAAATGGCTGTTAGGGCTTGAAAAGGTGGAAAAATAAGGGCTGAAAATGAAATTTGGCTTATATAGAGAGGCACCACATTGAAAACTCGAATACTTTGAAGACAGTACACTTCAGGTACTCATTGTGGCGCCTGAGGTGCTGGCCAACTCGAGACTTGGGCCCCTGGCGCCTAGGCGCCAGAATGATAGCAAACCAGAAATGCATGTTTAACAGCAGACCTTCCCCCAAGCAAACTAGACAATGTGCAGGCGCATAAAAATAAAGATTTATAATCCACTACAATTACAACAACTACCAGAAAATTCGGCAATTAAACACAAACACTCAATTCACGCAATAGGGGCAAACAAGGCACATCATTCATAAAAGGGAGTTTCATCCAAATTGCACAAATTAAGCAGCACATACACAGACATAAGGATAACAATAGCAACACAGCCACAATAACAACAACAGCATAACACTGAAAAGTAGTAAATGACCGAAATTAAAAGAGAAAAGTAAAGGACTTGGGTTGCCTCCCAAGAAGTGCTAAGTTTATAGTCCTTCGCTAGACTTTACCTGGATTCTTTAGCGTGGATCAATGAGGGCTTCATCAATGTCTTGAAGCTTCATTGCTTTGTCACGAGCTCTCCATAACTTTGTTTTGTCTTTTTGAGTTTTAGCTCTCTTTTGTGAAGTCAAACCAGGACAATGAGATGTGGCATGATGATGCGGTGTAGCATTGACTAGAGTCACTAGGTTAACAGCCCCCGGTTCCTCTTTCTTTTTACCCAAAGCTTCTTTAATAACTGAAGGTTTTTCATTGTCAAAAACCTTAAAAGTTTCTCGTCCCTCTTGGATCGTTAGAGTTAATGTTCCTTGTGCCACATGAATGATCACCCCAGAAGTGGCCAAGAATAGCCTGCCCAAAATAAGAGGTATTTCATCTTCTTCCGCTATATCCAGAATAACAAAATCCACAGGGAAGAAGAACTTCCTTACTTTTATTAGCACATCTTCCATCATCCCATATGGCATCCTCAGTGACCAGTTAGCAAGTTGGAGGGTCATCATTGTCGGTTTCACTTTACCAATCCCCAACTTCTCAAGGATGGATAGGGGCATTAGATTTATGCTGGCCCCTAGATCATATAAAGCTTTGCCAAAAGTAACCTTTCCAATAGTACATGGAATAGAGAAACTCCCCGGGTCTTTGAGCTTAGAAGGTAATTTCTTTTGGATTATGACACCACACTCCTCTGTTAGCATAATTGTTTCATCATCTGAAATCCTTCTCTTCTTAGATAGAAGTTCCTTCATGAACTTCACGTAAGATGGCATTTGCTCAAGAGCCTCAGCAAAAGGTATGTTGATGTGAAGTTTCTTAAAAACCTCCAAGAATTTACTAAATTGTTTCTCATCTTTTTACTTATGGAGGCGTTGAGGGAATGGCACTTTGAGTGGTGGTATGGGAGGTTTTGTCACACCTATCTTCTCTTTTTGTTCATCCTCTTTACTCCTTGAAGGAGTGTCTTGGCTTCTTGAGCTTTCATCTACAGCTAGCTCTTCATTCTCTTCAACCACTACCTCTTTTCTAATGATTGGCCCTAGCACTCTTCCACTCCTGGTAGTTATGGCATTCACATGCTCCCTCAGATTTACGATTGTGTCGCTAGGTAACGAACCTGGAGGTCTCTCAGAAAGTTGTCTTGCAATTTGGCCTACTTGAGTCTCTAAATTGCGAATGGAAGCTTCTTGATTTCAAAAACTACTTCTTGTTTCGTCCATGAATGTAGAAGTTTGTTGCATGAAAAAGGTAGTCTGTAAGGTCAACTTCTCTAGAGCACTTTCCAATGAAGAGACTTTTTCATTAGACTGAGGTTGAGAGGAAGAGCTCTGATATGACTATTGTGGCTTGTGAAAATGTGTTCTAATTTTGATTCCCCATGAAAAATTTGGATGATTCCTCTATCCCGGATTGTAAGTTTAAGAATAGGGGTTGTTTTGCCCTTTGTGTTGATTTCCCATATAGTTTACTTGCTTTGAAGAAGAGCTAAACATAGTGCCAGGGCAATCTTCATTAGAATGGCTACCGGAGTAAAAATCACAGATGATGGTCAGATGGTTGTTGGCATTCACTTTTACTGCATCGAATTTCTTGTTTAGTTCAGCCATCTGTTAGGTGATCAACTTGTTTTGGGCCAAAAGAGCATCCAGAGTGCTCACTTCCAACATTCTCACAATTTTCTTCATCAATGTCCTCTCCCCATAGCATTGATAATCATTACAAGCTATAGTAGCATATAAATCCATTACTTGTTCGGGAGTCTTGCGATTTAGAGCTCCCTTAGCTGCTGCATCCACTACTGTTCTTGTTTGGGGGAGAAGTCCATTATAGAAACTCTGAGCTTGAATCCAAAGCTCAAATGAGTAGTAGGGGCATCTCCTCAAGATTGTGTTGTACCCCTCCCAAGCTTCACTTAAGGACTCGTTCTCTTGTTGCCTGAAAGTGGATCTTTTCTCTGATCTTCGAAGATCTAGATGGAGGAAAATAACTAGTGAGAAATTTTTAAACCAAATCAACCAAAGTTGTAACACTTCCCTTTGGCAAGGACTCCAATCAAATAATTGCTTTATTCTTCAATGAAAAGGGGAAGCAACGGAGTCTAATCGCTTCTTCAGGAACCCCATTCAACGTTATGGTATCACAGATTTGTAGGAAGCGTGAGATATATGAGTTGGGGTCTTCAAAGGGATGCCCACCATACTGATTACTTTGAATCAATTAAAGAAGGGTTGGGTTTAGCTGAAAGTTAGTAGCTTCCACTGGTGGTTGCTCGATACTAGCACCACATCCCTCCACAGTTGGGATGTTATAGTCCATAAGGGTTCTTGCAGGAGAGGGAACTAGTGTATTCTATTGAGGATTAGGATTGTGTTCAGCCATTGGTACGGTTTAAGCTTGTTGAGCTCGTCTAGCTTCCCTGGTTCGCCTTCGATGTGTGCGA
Organism: Biancaea sappan; assembly: GCA_037074585.1. Classification (NCBI taxonomy): domain Eukaryota; kingdom Viridiplantae; phylum Streptophyta; class Magnoliopsida; order Fabales; family Fabaceae; genus Biancaea; species Biancaea sappan. Next base: position 9,549,905 of record CM073493.1, on the reverse strand, counting down.
GCTGACCTTTCAATTTCTGGGTCAAATTCTAATGAACTTGGGTCGGTGGTACCTCGCATAAACCAAAGATTCGTGTAAGATAAAGAATATAAACAAAAACAAAAGTATGAACAAGTATAAAAGTAAGATTTGAAGTATAACTATGAAAAGAAAAAGTAAGGTCCAAACTACATGTCACGTCCCAAAAAAATGTGACCGGCATGTTAGTGGGTTCCTTTCCATTGTGAATCAAAAGGCACATAATACGATAAATTTTTAACACCATACATTTCCAAATTTATGTCTATGCTGGTTCTAGTGCTAAAACTAAATTCTCACTGCGTTAGCGTGCATAAATAAACTGTAATATTTCCAAATCCAAACAGTGATAAGATTTTAGTTTCTTTACAACAAAACTGCGAGTGGCACAGTACAGTGTCATATTCCACATAGCTCATCCACAACATCCTAGGAGGCTTATGTGATCATAGAGCAACTTCTAAAGTTTACAAAATGGATACAGTGAAAAGGCTAACCCAAAAATTACAGGGGAAACAGAAGAGATGGACTCACTACTGTCCTAGAGAGTCCTCTGCTTCAGCTACCGACTCTGAAGGTTTTTTAAAAAAAACAGGATGAGTAATAAAATACTCAATGAATGGATAACATTATTTATCACAATTAAATCATCATTTAATTTCATAAGAATATCAACAAATTTATAATTACATCAAGTATAAATGATAAGCATAATGTAATGCATACAGTGTGTAATACAAGTCCCGTACCAACCGGGTCTTCTACGGTATCAGTGGATCGTTGCCCGCAGCCCCCTGGCCGCATCTGTCCTTATTTCTCCATAAAGAGGTATCTCCACCCTTATAACTCCTCTAATTCTCCTATGGGGTGCACCACCAAGAAAACATCATAATAACATTCAGTTGTTACACAGGCATTTATAGAATTTCAATAAAACAACATCAGCAATAGCATCAACCTCAAGTACAAGGAATATAAATTTCTTAAAGAGAACACATTGCACATTGCTTAGACTCATTTCACAATTTCCTCATGATACCTACGATATTGTAAAAAAGTGTAGATAGGATAATGTTACCGCACTCACCTTAATTCTGGTATTAACTACCATAGTTCTTTGCAGCTAATTTATAGGGTTGCTAGGAAATAACGTCCAAGGATTTCCTAATATGCAAATAAGATAACAATTAAAGAGCACATTAGAGATGAAACTTGCAGTAAGAAGAACAGAGCGTATAGATTATCCTAATAAGGAAGTTTTACTATAGAGGTTCTACAAAATTTATTTATGGTATTTAGCCATTAAATAGCAGCAGATTCTATAGACTTTGATTTGTTTAACTACCCAGGCTGCTAGCCGTTTTACAGAATTATTCAATCGGTATAATGCCCAACACTACTGCTTTAAAGTGCAGAAAATATAATAGTTCAAGGCATAGTATAGCAATCTCAGAAGTAATTTAACCTAAAACTCTTTCTCTTCTTCCTCTCCATCCTTTCTATGAAGAAAGACTTCTAAAAATCTCATGATTCAAGAATTATAGCATACTAATCCAGAATTTTTACATCCTTCTTGCCTAGGGTTTTAACTAAGGAGAAGAATAATTGAAGGGAAGAAAGGTGAATTTTAAGCAGCTCAAAACTTACTTACCTTGTGTCTTCTACTAAAATTGGAAAAAATTTAGGTGAATCTTCAATTGCCCAAAAGGAAGGAAACATCCAGCATGAATAGAGGAGAAAAAACCAGAAGAAAAATGAGGAGGAAATGTCCAGTTTTGGTGTATATAGGATTTTCGAGACCTGGCGCCTGGGGTGCCATGTTCAGAACTCAGACAGAGAGTTTAGGGGTTGGAGCCTTAGGTGCCCTGCGTGGCACCTGAGGCGCCACCCGTTTGGTGCCAGGTCAAGAGTTAAGGTGCTGGCGCCTGGGTGCCAGCCATCTGATTTGCTTCCCTATGAATTAACTTGGGTCCTAACACAATCCTGTACAACTATTTGACCCAGATGGTGGTAACTTAGTTATAAAAATCTTAAATTAAGCTGTTTTAACCCGACTATGAAAGCATGGAAATTCACACATGGAAATATAACAATTTTAACAGTTAACATAGTATAATTTTTCATACTTCCACAACTAATTACATTCTGAAGGACAAGAATATTACAAAACTCCCCTTTAAGAAATTTGGTCCCCAAATTTCATTACCTTACATGATGAAGAGGTGTAGGTAATTAGATTTCATTTTTTCTTCTGATTCCCATGTCGCCTCCTCCTGAGTATGATTTTGCCACAAAACTTTTACAGAAGGCAACTCTTTAGATCTTAACTTCTTTATTTGCCTTTCTAAAATTGCCACTAGAACCTCTTCATAAGATAGATCTTCCTTTAATTGAACCTCCTGCGTTTGAAGAACGTGAGAAGGACCATAAAGGTATTTTCTCAACATGGAGACATGGAACACTGGATAGACCCCTTCTAAATCAGGTGGTAAGGCTAACTTCTAAGCTACATTGCCAATTTTCTCTAATATTTCAGAAGGCCCAATATACCTTGGACTAAGTTTTCTTTTTTGTCCAAACCTTAAGTTACCTTTCATAGGGGACACATTTAAAAAGACCATATCACCCACTACAAACTAAAGGTCCTGTCTTCGATGGTCAGCATAAGCTTTTTGCCTACTATGAGCTGCAAGGAGTCTTTCTCAAATGAGCTTTACCTTTTCCAAAGCATCTTGTACCAGATCAAGTCCAATTAATTTATTTTCTCCTACTTCGAACCAACCAGTGAGAGACCTACACCGCCTCCCATAAAGTGCTTCAAAAGGCGCCATTTTAATACTTTTTTGATAACTATTATTATATGCAAATTCAATCAAAGGAAAATATGCATCCCAATTACCTCTAAAGTCCATTATACAAGACCTTAACATGTCTTCTAAGGTTTGAATAGTGCATTCGGACTGACCATCCATTTGAGGATGAAAGGTTGTACTTAAATTTACTTGCATGCCTAAAGCTTCCTGAAAAGTCTTCCAAAAACGAGATGTAAATTGTGTACCCCTATCAGAAATAATATAGGTACTCTATGCAATCTAACTATTTCGTCTATATACGACTGAGCATACTTAGCAGCACAAAAGGTGGTTTTTATTTGGTAAGAAGTGTGCCACTTTTGTTAAACGATCTACTATTACCCACACAAAATCATATCCCTTTTTAGAACAAGGTAGCCCCACCACAAAATCCATGGTAATACTTTCCCATTTCCACTTTGAAATTTCCATTTGCTGAAGTAATCCGGGAGTCTTACGATGTTCTGCCTTAACTTGTTGACAGGTTAAGCAATGAGAAACATAATCAACAATGTCCCTTTTCATCCTGTCCCACCAATATAATGATTTTAAATCCTGATACATCTTGTTAATACCGGGATATACAGTATATGTTGTTTGATGTGCCTCTTCTATGATTCGTCTCTGTAAAGATTCTACATTTGGTATATATAACTGTCCTTTGAATTGAATTACCCCATATTGATCAAGAGAAAACCCTTTATCTTTACCTTCAACTACTTCATCTTTTAACTTACAAAGCATTGGGTCATCTTTTTGAGCTATTTTCACATCCTTAATTAAGGATGATTGGGTTAGAATATGTGCTAAGAATGCACCCGACTCTGAAACTTCACACCACACTCCACTAGCCTCCAGTTCGTGTAATTCGTGAATCAATGGCCTTCTATACAAGGTAATATGTGCCAAACTTCCCATAGACTTGCCACTTAAAACATCTACAATAACATTAACCTTCCCAGGATAATAAAGAATTGTACAATCATAATCTTTAAGAAGTTCCATCCACCTTCTCTGCCTCAAATTCAAATTTTTCTATTGAAAAATGTACTTCAGACTTACACCTCACAAGTTTCACCGTAAAGATAATGGCGCCAAATTTTTAAGGCAAACATGTTGCGTCAAAATGCTCCCTAACCCCATTTGGGAAGCTTCACAATATACAGCAAAATCGCCTAAACCCAAAGGTAATGCAAGTATTGGGGCCGATGTTAAAAATTCCTTAAGCCTAGTAAAGCTCTTCTCACAAGCTTCGGTCCAATCAAACCGAATGTTCTCCTGAGTTAATTTTGTAAGAGGGGTAACTATTTTTGAAAAATTCTTTACAAAGCGGCGATAGTAGCCAGCTAACCCCAAGAAGCTTCGAATTTCTGTCACTGTAGTGGGTCGAGGCCATTTCTGTACTGCTTCGATTTTGCCGGGATCAACATAGATTCCTTCTTTTGAAACTACATGTCCCAAGAAAGCTACTTGTTCCAGCCAAAATTCACACTTCGAGAATTTAGCATAAAGTTGGTGCTTCCTCAAAGTTTGTAGCACCATTTTTAAATGTTGTTTATCCTCTTCAGTACTTTTCGAATATACCAAAATATCATCAATAAAAACAATGACGAACTTATCCAGAAACAGTTTAAAAACTCAATTCATAAGATCTATAAAGGCTGCTGTAGCATTTGTTAACCCAAATGACATTACCAAAAATTCATAATGCCCATAGCACGTACGAAATGCTGTCTTGGATACGTCTTTCATTCTGATTTTTAACTGGTGATACGCCGACCTCAAATCAATCTTAGAAAAGCATTGAGCTCCTTGTAATTGATCGAATAAATCATCAATTATGGGGAAGGGATATTTATTTCGTATTGTCACCTTAATTAGTTGCCGGTAATCAATACATAATGTTAAGGATCCATCCTTCTTCCTTACAAACAATACCGGAGCACCCCAAGGTGAAGAACTGGACCGAATAAAGCCTTTATCTAAGAGGTCCTGTAACTACTCCTTCAGCTCTCTAAGTTCTGTAGGGGCCATACGATAGGGAGGTGTAGAAATAGGTTGAGTACCTGAGATTACCTCAATACTAAATTCTATCTCACGATCAGGAGGTAACCCAGGTAATTCTTCAGGAAAAACATCCGGATACTCCCTTACAACCACTATATGATCAAAATTTATCATATCTTTTTCAATGTTCCTAACAAAGGCCAAGAAACTTGAACATCTTTTTCTTAACATACACCTAGCTCAGATCATAGAGATAATATTATTGGGCACAACACTCCTGTCCCCTTGAAGAGAAAAGGTAGGCTCACCTGGAATATTAAACTTCACCACCTTGTTATAGCAATTAACAGTTACATGATATGAAGCCAACCAGTCCATTCCAAGAATAACATCAAAGTCTATCATATTTAATAACATTAAATTTGCCTCAGTGTTCTTCCTACCCACCAAAACATGGCAATCATAATATCCCGAATCTATTTCTAAAGTCTTACCCATAGGAGTAATAACAAAAAAAGGTCTATCAATTTTAACAGGATCCTGAGTAAACCATTTTGCAAAAATTGGAGACACACATGAATAAGTAGATCCTGGGTCAAATAATACACGAGCATCAAATATGTATACTGGAAGAATACCTGTTACAACTATGTTCGAAGCTTGTGCATTCTGGTAAGTAAGAGCATACACTTTAGCCTGGTCACGCCCAACTGTTTGTCCTCCTTATCCCCTGCCCCCTTCTCTCCCTGAGCCGCTCCTTTCAGTAGAGGAGGAAGGAGTCCTGTTAACTGATGTTGCCATCTGCTGTGCTTGAGATAAATATGTAGATCATTGGTTTGAAACATCTACCTACTGAGGATAATCTCTTTTTATATGGCCTACTTGCCTGCAACGAAAACAAATTGAGCCTGCTCCATAACATACACTAGAATGAAATCGCCCACACTCTGAACATTTAGGCTTGTCTCGTCCTTGCTGAGATGACACTTGGCCAACTGATGAAGAACCTCCTTTGTAGTCTGATCTAGCTTAAAGACATTGCCTGAAGATACCGCTGGAGGGGATGATACTGTAGGAGTGGATTGACCCCTACCTTGAGGCCTAGAAGTCCCTGACAATCCACTATGCCACATACGAAGGATACAGTTCTATCTGCATACTTACAAACTGACGTAACCGAAGATGAAGGCCAAGAATAGATCGACGAATCTTCTCTTGTTCATTGGGGATCATATAAGGTGCATACCTAGAAAGCCGCGTAAATTTTATATCATACTCATCAACTGTCATTGAACCCTGTTTAAGAAATTCAAATTCTCTGGCCCAAGCAGTTCTCAAACTTCTTGGCATAAACCTTTCAACAAAAACTTGACAAAATTCATAGTTACTAACTAGAGGAGCATCTGGAGTTCGATTGTCCTGCCAAGCAACCCACCATTCATGAGACCTTCCTTGAAACTGATAGGTAGCATAGTCCACCCATAATCGAGGATCACATTTCAAAGCCTTACATGCCTTCTCTATTCCATCAAGGAATCATTGTGGATCCTCATTTGGGTCTTCTCCGATAAAGACAGGGGGTTTAAGTTTCAAAAAATCTATCAAAGATACATCCTTTACTACCCTATCATTAACAGGAGGAGATGGGGGGATTACCGAACGTGCTGGAGGAACTGCAGTAGGAGTAGGAGCAACAGGGGCATTTGCAGTAGCCACCTGTCTCTCTAATAGTGTGGTCAGATTAACTAAACTTCCTTGTAATGCATCTGATCTTCTAACAAGGCGGTCAAACTAGTCAATAAAGTAGCTAGATCAATTTGTGGTTACGCCTCACATTCTCGAGGTGAGCCTCGTTCATCTTGCCCTTGCTCACTTTCACCATGTTCCTCCTGATCTCGATCATGTGTAGGCAGGGCCAGTCACAACGAGGCTCCTTTAGAACCTGTACACTCCATTGCCTCTTAAGATCCTTCGGCTTACATCAAAATCTATCAACAACACCACACAATTTAGTCCTAAAAGAGATTAATATTGACTACAAGGACAGGTATAAAAAGAAAAATATAACAATTCTTATAGGACCTTTAACTGACCTCTCCCCTATGGTCATGTCGCGGTTCACAATGATAGAGGGATGGCCAGTCAAGGTTACCTTGCTCTGTGATCCATAAGAGACCTAAGAACTTGCTCTGATACCATTTTTGTCATGTCCCAAAAAAAAGTGACCGGCACGTTAGTGGGTTCCCTTCCATTGTGAATCAAAAGGCATATAAAACGATAAATTTTTAACACCATACATTTCTAAATTTATGTCTATGCTGGTTCTAGTGCTAAAACTAAATTCTCACTGCGTTAGCGTGTATAAATAAACTGTAATATTTCTAAATCCAAACAGTGATAAGATTTTAGTTTCTTTACAACAAAATTGCGAGCAGCATAGTACAGTGTCATATTCCACATAGCTCATCCACAACATCCTAGGAGGCTTATGAGATCACAGAGAAACTTCTAAAGTTTACAAAATGGATACAGTGCAAAGGCCAACCCAAGGGGAAACGGAAGGATGGACTCGCTACTATCCTGGAAAGTCCTCTGCTTCAACTACCGACTTTGAAGGTTTTTTTTAAAAAAAAAACAGGATGAGTAATAGAATACTTAATGAATGGATAATATTATTTATCACAATTAAATCACCATTTAATTTCATAAGAATATCAACGAATTTATAATTACATCAATTATAAATGATAAGCATAATGTAATGCATACAGTGCGTAATACAAGTCCCGTACCAACCGGGTCGTCCATGGTACCAGTGGATCATTGTCTGCGGCCCCCTAGCCACATCTGTCCTTATTTCTCTATAAAGATGTATCTCCACTTATCTCCACCCTTATAACTCTTCTAATTCTCCCATGGGGTGCACCACCAAGAAAACATCATAATAACGTTCAGTTATTACACAGGCATTTACAAAATTTCAATAAAACAACATCAGCAATAGCATCAACCTCAAGTACAAGGAATATAAATTTCTTAAAGCGAACACATCGCACATTGCTTAGACTCATTTCACAATTTCCTCATGATACTTGTGATATTGCAAAAAAGTGTAGATAGGATAATGTTACCGCACTCACCTCAATTCTGGTATTAACTACCATAGTTCTTTGCAGCTAATTTATAGGGTTGCTAGGAAATAACGTCCAAGGATTTCCTAATATGCAAATAAGATAACAATTAAAGAGCACATTAGAGATGAAACTTGCAGTAAGAAGAACAGAGCGTATAGATTATCCTAATAAGGAAGTTTTACTATAGAGGTTTCACAAAATTTATTTATGGTATTTAGCCATTAAATAGCAGCAGATTCTATAGACTTTGCCTTGTTTAACTACCCAGACTGCTAGTCGTTTTATAGAATTAATCAATCGGTATACTGCCCAACACTACTGCTCTAAAGTGCAGAAAATATAATAGTTCAAGACATAGTATAACTATCTCAGAAGTAATTTAACCTAAAACTCTTTCTCTTCTTTCTCTCTATCCTTTCTATGAAGAAAGACTTCTAAAAATCTCATAATTCAAGAATTATAGCATACTAACCTAGAATTTTTACTTCCTTCTTGCCTAGGGTTTTAGCTAAGGAGAAGAAGAATTGAAGGGAAGGAAGGTGAATTTTAAGTAGCTCAAAATTTATTTACCTTGTGTTTTCTACTAAAATTGGACGAAATTTAGGTGAATCTTCAGTTGCCCAAAAGGAAGGAAACATCCAGCATGAACAGAGGAGAAGAAACTAGAAGAAAAATAAGGAGGAAATGTCCAGTTTTGGTGTATATAGGATTTTCACGACCTGGCGCCTAGGTGCCCTGTATAGCGCCTGGGGCGCCACCTTCAGAACTTAGATAGAGAGTTTAGGGGTTGGCGCCTGAAGCGCCACCCGTTTGGTGTCAGGCCGAGAGTTAAGGTGTTGGTGCCCAAGCGCCATGCAAATTTGCTTCCCTATGAATTAACTTAGGTCCTAACACAATCCTGTACAACTATTTGACCTAGATGGTGGTAACTCAGTCACAAAAATCTTAAATTAAGCTGTTTTAACCCAACTATGAAAGCATGGAAATTCACACATGGAAATATAATAATTTCAACAATTAACATAGTATAATTTTTCATACTTCCACAACTAATTACATCCTAAGGATAAAGAATATTACACTACAACCCTACTAGCTACTCTTAATATTGTTAACACCGTCAATCCCCAGTAACGACGCCAAAAAACTTGATGCGATCTTTCCCGACAAGTGTATCGGGTCGCACAACTAGTAAAGTGAGAGAAAAAGTTATCGTCTTCAGGGATTGACTCCTAATAATTACCAATTTCACTAGCTCAAGCTATATTGGGGCAATTGAAAAGGTTGAGTGATTGAGTCTAAATTTAATTAAAGTAAACTAAATTAAGACACGAAGTAGGTTAGCACAACGAAAAACTATATAAGAACAACGCGGTATATGGGGTTGATTTCACTTAACTCCTAATCCAATTAATTCATAGACAAACCAATCTTTGAGTCATTAGAGAATACTTCAATACACTTGCAAATTTCTTTTAATGTTGATTAAGTTCACAAAGATATTTGAACCCAATGTCTTGGTGAAACAAATCTTCCTCACTCAATTAATTAGCTAATGTCTTAGTCAAATTAATTAATTCAGAGTTTAAGCTTAAGAACTCATAAAAATCACGCAATTAAAGTTATCTATGTCTAGACTAACCCGAATTATGATAGAAATCACAAATGCAAGTCTATATCAAGCTATGTCTAGCATTAATATAAACCCTAGATTCATTGAAGATGATAGCTAAGCATCCAAGAGTAATAAATAGCAGTAAAGTCTACTCCAATAATCGAAATTGCAATTATATTAGAGCATTCAATAACAAAGTCTCAGAAGTCAGTTACATCAATCCCTTAACGCTAGTGAATTAGTTACACATGGTGGGAGAAGAGAAAAACATCACAAATACATAAATAAACATGATACAAGAGGAAGGAAAGAAAGAAATAAGCATCAAACTCAATGAAGAATAGGTTTTCCTTCTCCTCCAATTGTACCCTTGCAGAGCCCTTCCTTTTCCAACCAAAAGATCCTTAAAAATTCTTCTAAAATCCAATTTATAGGCTGAGTCACGCACAGGTCTAGATCCGGGTGCCTAGGCGCCATGCAGAAAATGGTTGGAAAAAACACGTATTGGCGCCTAGGCGCCACGTTAACACTTCGAGACAAAGAGTTTGGCTGTTGGCGCCCTGTGTGGCGCTTGAGGTACCAACCTTAATTCGTCAGGCAGAGAGTTTGGGGCATGGCGCTTGAGGCGCTAGCCTTCAAATTTTGACTTTGCTTCAAGCTTCTTCAGGTCCTCAACTTGTATCATACCAAAATATACACCTACAAGAAAATACACAAAGATTACTCTAAAATGTAGGGAAAAGGGGGATAAAAAGGGAAAGAACAAGGAGAACTACAAAATATAAATAAAAATGCAAGAACTAAGATAAAGAGTGCAAAAAGGAAAGCAAAATAGGAGTAAGAGAAAGAAAAAGCCTAATAAAATCATAGGAAAATAACCAAAATAAATGACTTATCAATTGACCAATTTGATTCTCCAAGTTTTGCATATTTGTTTCTATTCTCTGTTGAAATTGGAAAGTGTTGGTTGTTAGCTCCTTCATTAAATCCTCAAGACTAGGCTTAGGCTTCTTGGGTGCTGAAGGAGGTGCATGGCTAGGTCCAGGTTGATTATATCTTATATGGGATGGCTGGTAAGAAGGATTGGAGGTATTTCCATACTTGAAAGCTAGATGGTCATGCCACCCAAGATTATAGGTGGAGGAGTAAGGGTCATACCTCTGTTGCTGTGGTTTCTGCATGGTTCTACTAGGGAATATGCTAGGATATGACTCAGTTGGAGTCTCTTGTAGCTGAGGACATTGATCAGTATGATGGGTATTCAAGGGGCATATACCACAAACTGAAGTGGATGGGGCAATTGTGATATCTGATTTAGTGCTAATTGCCTCACCATTGAAGCTAACTCTTCCAATTTATTTTCTATCCTTTACTGCTCTATAGGAGGTGTCCTCACTTCATTCACACTAGCTATTGGATTATTCAGTCTAGTGCCAAATTACTACGCATTTTGAGCCATCTTGGCTAATAACTCATTTGTTGCAGTAGGGGTCTTATCTACCAATGCCCCACCAGCAGCTACATCAGCTATATATCTATCCATCGACATTAATCCCTCATAAAAGTACTGGATGAGAAGCTGCTCTGAAATTTGGTGGTTTAGGTAGTTTGAACACAACTTCTTAAATCTCTCCCAATACTCATGCAAAGACTCACCACTTGATTGTCTAATCCCACTGATGTCTTTTCTTATTACTGCTGTTGTGGAGGCTGGGAAGAATTTTTCTAAGAACATCTTTTTCAGGTCATCCCATCTTGTTATTATAGCAGTTGACAAGTAATAAAGCCAATCCTTGGCTGTCCCATCCAAAGAGAAAGGAAAGGCTATAAGCTTGATCTGTTCTTCTCCTACCCCATGTCGTCTCATAATGGAGCAAACAACATGAAATTCTTTCAAGTGTTTATAAGAGTCCTCACTTGCAAGACCATGAAACTTTGGTAGCAAATGGATTAGACCAGATTTCAGTTCAAAATTAGCATTTAACTCAGGATAATTTATGCATAATGGTTGATAATGCACATAAGGTGCAATCAACTCTTTAATAGATTATTCTTGCCTATTTTGAGGTACCTGTGCATTTTGATTATCCATCTTTGTTATCCTAGCTGACTCAAAATCAGTTGACTCCAACACAATATCAGATTCAGAATCTAACTCTACTTCTACACTATTGACAACAAGATCAACAATTTCAAAAAGAAGTTCAAAAACTATGCTAATTCTAATGCTATTGCTTCTTACTAGCCTATGGAAGGTCCTATCAATTTCAGGATCAAAGGGTGGTAAGTCCACATAAGAGACCTTCTCATACACTAGGAAGGGCAAAGTTCACAAGAAAACAACAGAAACACTGAAAACAGCAAAAACAAGAAAAATAACTCCAGCCTATGAAAATGTCCAAAAATGAAGTATCTCAAAAAAATCCTTCACAAGTTGGAGAAACAAACACAAAAAACAGAATTCAAAAATTCGTTCCACAAAAATCACACTAAAAATCACAATTAATTGGAAAAATCATGAAAAACATTAAAAAATAGAAAAGATGGCCTAAACGATGTAATTGGAAAAAATGGCCACCTCGTATTAGGCTAAAGGCAAGTAAGGATCAGAACTTGCTTAAAACGTCGAAAACTAATGGTATACAAAGTTTGGGGTCAATTAGAGATAGTCAGGTTTTTGCCGATTTGAAAAATGATTAGTTTCCGAGACAAAAAACTCAAAACTTGTAAACCATTTCAACAACGCTAAATAACTGAAAATCAAAAAAAGACACAATTGAACAACTAAATTAACAACTCAGAAGTGAATTGGCTCCCTGGCAATAGCGCCAAAATTTTGGTTCACGCCACTACAATGCCCAATCGCCCAAAATTAAATTTGTGGCAATCTTGCTGTATAGTGATCCCCAGGTTGTATTCATTCAAGAAGCCTCACTTCTAACTAATAATTAATTGTTCCTAGCATTAATTACACTAATTAAGACCTAATTAACATGGGGCTGATTTGACTGTGATAGTTGCATAAATAGAATATAAATCAAGCAGTAAACAACAGCAACAAACAGCAGCAGTAAGCAGCAGAAATATTTGATAGTGGAGGAGAATATGTAACTAGCTATTAGGATTTATAGGAGTACAACTATCACTACTTTACTCATTGATTTAGTCTTATTCTCATCTTACTATTTGGTTTTTATGAAAAGAATTCTAGAAGAACTTCCAGAAATTATAATACTTCTAACTATAATCAAGAAAAACTTTATTAACTATAGCTAGATGCAACCTCAAAAGACCGACACCAAATCAAGTTAAATATCATCTAACTAGCCATTTTGTTTTTACTCACTTTTCTAATTAGTTAAGCAAAGTTGCATCTCAAATACAAATAAGTTTATAGCTCTATAAGTTCATATCAGAATTTATAATCAGCATAAACAATATATGCAAAACATAAAACGAAAATGAGAAGAAATAGAGAATAAAACATTTATCTTGCATTGAAAGTTCAAACTACAACATCCCAAGGTCCTAGTGACTGATTACAATGAAAGTTTAGCTCTCCATGAGAGTAAAACCAGAAGAACAATGGAGAGAAAAGCAGAGAGAAGAAGACCTACGAAATTACTAATTTATAGAATGAAAGAGTGATATAAGATACAAAACTGATGCCCCACTAAACCTAAGGAATATTCTACCCTAGATGCCTTTAGTTGACTTTCAAAAAGGGCTGAGGTGTGGCTATTCTGCAGCTGCAAAAGGAGGTCTGACATGCTGAAGGGAAGACATGAATAAGGTGCAGCAAAGAGACTCTTTTTCTATGCAGAAGGTTGTTATGTTTTTGTTTCCATTTTCAGCAAAGTTTGGAAAAGATGCAAAAGCTGGACTGCATGCAAAAGGGCTGGAAAATTCTGAGATAAAGGCCCACACGTCCATGTCATCAAGTTGCCAGAAAAGAGGTGCCCACTCAACATCCTACTCATCAGAAAAGTGCTACATCAGTGTCCATGTCAGCAAGAGTGCTATGTCAGTGCCACACGATTGTAAATGTTGTTTTATATAATTTGATATCAAGTCTTATTTAATTGAATTTGTAAATTTATATTTATAACTAAAATCTTATTGAAAGGCCACTAGACAAGTCCGACAAATAATATTAGCCCACAAGCCTATCTAGAAAGAGGACAAACCCAACAAAGGCCTTATTAACAACACAATAGAAAAGGCCTAGAAATTTCTTATCATATATTGTTGATTACTGTTTTAAAAATTGATCTAATTGAAACGAAGATATAAATGGTTTACAATCTAACGGTCAGACTGTGATTCAACTATAATTAAGTTGGTTGAGTTGAAATATTATAAAGTTATTATTATATAATATCTTCTAATAATTAAATTAACAAATTATAGTCAAAAAATTATAAGTAATTTATTTTTGAGTATTTGGTTATTATCCCAAATATTATATTACATTATAAAATTTATTGTTCATATTATTCAATTATTTTTGTAATCTAAAATTAGTTTATATTAAATAATAACATAATTTATAGTTTTAAAGAACCAACTTCTTTATATATATATATATATATATATATATATATTTATTTATTTATTTGTCAGCGTGTATGTACACACACACACACACACACACACATAATACATAGCATATTGTCAAAACCAGTTTTAACCTTGGTTCTCTCAACTCTTTTTCATACTTGATCCAATTTTAGTTGTCAAATTTTACAATCAACAGTTTAGATTTTATGATACTATTTTATTTTATTTTTTAAAAAAATAACATTTTGAAATCTAGGCTACTGTTGGTAAAATTCAATGATCCAAATTGATCCAAACAAGAGATCCAAATTCTCAATTTATAACCTTTTTCAGTCTTTGGGACCGAACTAAGATTTAACTTTTGATCCATTGATCCAATTGAATAGTTCATTCCAGAAAAAATGTTCTTCTATTCTCTACCTGTTTAATCCAAATGGTTGATTTTAAAGATCCATGATTAAGACCCTATGGGTGTTTTTGGTTCTTTTTTAAAAAAAAAATTCTGAAGAACAAGATTCCCCTGTTCTTAAAAGGAACTAAAGAGAATATGGTTCCGTTCAATTCAATCCGATAATGATAACATTGTTGTTGACTATTGAGATTGGGTATTATGATTCATAGCATAATTTGACCCAAAAAAGAAAGAAGAAACAGAAAAAAGTATTAATAGCAAATAATATTTACATTTAGAAATAGTTAAAAGTTGACAACATGCACACATGAAATGAGAGTGGTGGGAGTTTGGGATTTGGGTTTGAACAATAATGGAGTTGTCAGCCTGCTGCTGCAATTTGAAGTGGAACTCGGATCCCGTGCTTATCTATGGGACAAAAATGATACTTTTTCTTTTAGTCACGATTAAAATTATGATTAAAATTTTTAACAATAATTTTTAAATCGTGACTAAAAATGTTGTAAAAAATGAGTTTTAGTAACGGTTAAGATCGTTGTTAAAATTTTTAACTATGGTTAAAACCGTAACTAAAGGGAAAAGCACCATGGGATTCGAACTCTCTGAAGTGGTAGTTGTTCATTTTAAATGGAACAACCTTCATCTCTAATCTTTTTAATGTTAACCCCCACCTTTCATATATAAAATATGGTGTTGTCCCATAAGGATAAGCATGATATTTATTCTTATCTGGATTGTTAGATTATATATCCAATGATCCGATGTCAAGTGATAATTGTAGTAGTTTTTTTTTAAAAAAAAGACATTAAAATCTTATCATTAGATTTGAAATCTAATGGTTCAGAGAGAGAGAGAGCAGCATATCTTGGTTGCCTCATAAGACAAATTCATTCTCGTTCATGTACTCTTTGGTCATAACAGCAACAACTTGGTACTTCTGTGTACCATATATATCTTACATAATTTCAGGAAATTTTATATTAAATTTGGTTTATGAAATAACTTAATCATGAAGAGAGAGAGAGAGAGAGAGAGAGAGAGAGAGAGAGAGAGAGAGAGAGAGAGAGAGAGAGAGAGAGAGAGAGAGAGAGAGAGAGAGAGAGAGAGAGAGAGAGCAGCAGCAGCATATCGTGGTTGCCTCATAAGACAAATTCATTCTCGTTCGTGTACTCTTTGGTCATAACAGCAACAACTTGGCACTTCTGTGTACCATATATAAATCTTAAATAATTTCAGGAAATTTTATATTAAATTTGGTTTATGAAATAAGTTAATCGTGAATCAAATATGTTAATATACTTTTGTGCTAGGTATGTTTGTATGTCTATTTGTATAGTATAGAGTATAGACTTGAATGCAAAAAATCTCTTTTAATTTAAGAGACTACGTAATTTACTTCATAAACTTTAAAGGTTAATAATAGACTATCGTGATCTTTTATTGTTGTGCAACATAACTCTGTTAATACCACTTATTCTTATAAGTTAGAAGAAGTGAAATTAGCATAAGCAACCAACCTATCATCATAAAGGATTTAAAAAAAAATTATTAAAGAGTGTCATTATTTATCACCTGGGATAATAGATTGGATATACTTTTGACTGATTTGGCCTCTTTTAATAAAGTGATGCTAGAATTTTAGAGAAATGTTTAAGAATAGATTATTGCACAAGATTAAAAAAATTTCAAATAGTCTATTGCCAAATTTTAAAGGAGGGAATATATTACGCAACTCTCTTAATTAAAAGATTTTTTTTTTTTGCATTTTGGTCTATAGTATATTCAATGTACCTAAAATTTTATTAGACAAGATCATAATCGAATAAACTGTTTATTGGATGACTACTTATCCATTATTATGAGCTAAAATGGTATTTTTGGGGAACTAGTTCTTCTCCTGTTTTGTACAAAAATAAAAAGGTCTTGTTTTATTTGGACCATCAATTAGATTGTAATTTTTTTAGAAAGAAATGTTAAAGAGAGTTCTGGAAGGTCAAACATTACATTTGACAATTTAAATTAACGGAATAAGACCCTCTTATTTCGTACCAAAACAAAATAGAATCTAGTTGTTTGCATATGTTTCAAACAATATTAAAAATCTTAAATTGCAATATTTTCACTTAGACAAAGGCATTATATGTAGCTGTGTTAAAATTTGGTAGGAAAAATTTTATTATTAATTGTGGTCATATCTAACTTGAATCCGAATTAATCAACGCTTGTGTATTGTTCAGATACTGGATGATTGTTCACAAAAAAAAAAAAAGAATATACTAAAACCTATGGTTTTAAGAGCTAGTGTTAATGTCTCCTTCTTTTGATAGTATTAGTAACAACACAAGCAAAGGAAAAAGAAGTGTTGCCAAAGTGTAATTTTAGACCTGTGTTTCATAAAACGGGGCATTATAGATGTAAGATACGCAAAAGCAGAGACAGAAAAGGGGATTATTGAGACAACTTATGGGCAAAATTCACATGCTTTTGTCTAATATATGGATATTAAATCTTACTTTTAATTGAACAGGGACCAAAGTAAATAAATTGAAAAGTTTATAGGAGTTGATTTTAATAAAGAACAAAATATATTCTCAAACTAGGGACCTAGATGAAGTAACATAAGAGTTTATATCAATCAAAGGATAAAAGAAAAATTTTAACTAGGGACCTAAGTGAATAAATAGAAAAGTTTAAAAGAATTATTTTAATAAAGAACAAAATATATTCTTAAACTATGAACATAGATAAAGTAACATAAGAGTTTATATAAAGCAAAGAATAAAAGAAAAAATTTAGCTGGAGACCTAAATAAATAAACAAAAAAGTTTTGGATAAATGATGAAATTAAAACAAAATTTAGTTTAAATTATTAATTTATTTTGTTTTAAATAATGGATAATTCTTTTTGTTTAAATTATTAATTCATTTTGTTTAAAATTTAATTATAATATATACTTAGTTCATTTTAATTATAATAGATAGTTAGTTATTTTGGGTTATCTTATAGCCTACATATTGAGCAAAAAAAGTAGTAGATTATTTAATCATTGATGTAATTACATAGTTTAAATTAAAAATATATATATTTTATGACATCTAATTTTTTAATTACTTTTTTTATATATAACTTGGTATGAAAAATTAAATAAAGATAAATGAAATAAGATAATATAATATTTATACTCTTTCTACTAATTACATATTTAAAAGTGTTTCTACCAACTAATATGCAAAAAAAATTCATTTTTTAAAATTATTTTTTAATAACAGTTTCTAAACATAAATTACGTTCATACAAAATCAATTTTAAAAATTAATTCTGTTCAAATCTAAGTTTTAAACACCCACAACCTTATTTAGTTTATCAAGAAAATCTAAATTCTTTAGTTTTTGAGTTCCCTAATTAATGTAATAATGTTGGAGGGCTGCATATGCGGTATGGCGTTGCAGAAAAAGTTATCTTATTACTTTGGGAACATGAGGGTTTCGGGTATAGGGTCTGTTAGAAATCTAAGTCATTGATCTTGAACATCAATGACCCTAAAAAACATGTTTTTTGGGGTCCTTTTCTTTTTTATGGAAAACAAAAATTTAATTTTTATTTTTTAAGTTATTAATTTTAAAAATCAACGATTAAAATAAAAATAAGGCTTTCGTATTTCCAAAAAAATAGGAGAGGATCATAATTCTCTTTAAGATTAGTTATGAACTAAGAAATTTTTTTTAAAAAAAATTTAATTTTTATTTTTTAAGTTATTAATTTTAAAAATCAACGATTAAAATAAAAATAAGGCTTTCGTATTTCCAAAAAAATAGGAGAGGATCATAATTCTCTTTAAGATTAGTTATGAACTAAGAAATTTTTTTTTTTAAAAAAATAAACTATGATTTAAGTTTATCTTTCTCTATTCTTTCCTTCGTACAAAAGTTAATGTTTTCTTTGGAAATAAAAGCAACTTTGGGTCCATTTTATTGGTTGCCACTTTTGTCGATTTAATGAAGTCTTGATATATAGAACTAGAAATCAAGGGCTTAACACGTGGGTCATCTTCTTCTCCAGCTATTATTATTGTACAAATGACCTTTACTTATCCTTCTTTGTGAGGGAGAAGGTTATCTCTAATACTCTCTTCTTAATAATTGTTTATAGTCGTTAGAGGGTTTTATTAGATAAGTGAGGACCAGCAATTATCTAACGGTTATGGAAAAGTATTAGAGAGAGTCTTTTTTCCTATATCAATCGATCATGAGTAGGTAAGAATTGTAATAGTAGGTATTGATCAATTTTTTCAATATTGAAATTTAAATTTGTTTGAAATATTCAATTTGGCACAGAGCCCATGGGGCTGGCTTTTTAATGAAAGGGGCTTGATTTTTTTTTCTTGTTAATTTTAAACTCATTTAAAAATAGATCGATCATTTAACTTACAAACTTAAATGAGTGAAATTTATAAATTTGTCAGCTTTTTTAAAAATAATTTATTTTATATAAAAATTTTCACTTTTCACATCTCATATGTTATAATATCATATTTAATAAATATTGCAAATTTATGTATAATTTTATTAGTTTTTAAATGAATATATAACAGGAATATTAGAAATATGATTGTTATAGGAATATTAGAAATATCAGTCAAGAAGATATAACAGGAATTTCAGTTTAGCAAGTTCATAAAAGCCACATGGATGATCAACTTCATGTAAATTTAAATACAATATAGAATATATTGATAATTTAAAATTTAATAAAGAAGTAATATTTTATAAGTATAAAATATTTTAATAAAAATTATTAAATTTTTTGCTAAAAATTTAATATTTAATTAGTTAAATATCCGGAAAAAAAAACAAAGTGGCTTGCTGGTTGGCCTCTTTAAGCTCACCGAAAAAAAATTTTAGGACAAAATTAAACCTTTAGTTAAATTTTAGGAATAAAATTGATACTTTTTCTTAAATTTTCAATTTCTATTGTTTTATTTTTAAAAAAAGTTTAAATCTTATTTATTTAATTATATCTAATAAATATTTAATATAAAAAGATTTCCAGTAAAATAATCAAGATAATAAAATGTTTGCAACGTTATTTAATATTATTTTAAATTCAAATCATAATTAAGGGTATTGTATACATTTCTCAAAAGCATTCAATGCTCTTTAATCAAAGCTATGAAGACATTAGTTAAACTTTAAACATCATTTTCTTTTATTTAATAAGGGTTTGAATTTAATTTATTCATATTTTAAATTATCAAATGTGTTTGTTTTTCAATTTTTATTAAGTACTTAATAACTTTAAATAAATCTCATAAAAAAGTTTAAAAAATTTTCAGACATTGTGCACTGTATATATCTTTTATTGACATGTACATTCTTTTATTGACATGTGTATATATATATATATATATATAATGAATATACATGTTGAAAAAGTAGTTTTAATTATTTAATATTTAAAGATAATATCTTAATATTCAAATATTAATTCAAATTTAGACCTCTTAATCTTTAAGTAAATAAATAAACAAATGGCCTTGACACTCTTCTCCTAACTTGATTGAAAACCCTTCTGAATTGACAATGTAAAAAGGAATGGTCTATGGTTTCAACATGAGCTTCACAAAAGTGATACTTAGGAGAAACTAGAAAATGTGGTACCTTAAGAATTTAGCTAGCAACACATAGAATTGCAGCATTTTTTCTTCTTATTATTATTACAAAGAAACTCAACCCTGACACCTAAATCTATGTATTCCAATTCATACCACCTAAAAGATTTATATGGGTCTATTATTACAAGAAATCTCGAATCTGACTCCTAAACCCACCAATGTTGTTAGGGGTAGAGTTAATTGCCCAAAGGCAGTTGGTTTTGTCAACCTCCTCACATGTACCATTTGTATTATATTTAGCAATGTTTTCATAACTGGACCGCTAGTTCAAGGTTCAATGGTCGGATCGCAGTCGAATTATGGTCGAATTGGTGATAATTAAAAAAATAAAATATATACATAAAAATAGTGAAATAACTATATAATTACATATCAATATATCATAATTCATATATATAATTGTAAAATTAATTAAAAATAATATTTAATATTCAATTACACGAAAGATGTTTTGACAAGATAACATATTCAAATAAATGTTTACAATAAAAATAAACCACTAACTAAAAAAAATTATCATTTATCAGTTATTAGTTCATCAATTAACTCTATAATTGGTTGGTTTTCAATTTTTTATCATCTAATTATAAAATAAAAAAAGTAAAGTGACCCTAAAAAAAAGAAAAGTGACCAAAATAAAAAATTAAGAACTGGTCAGACCATTGAACCAGCCGGTTTGGCCGGTTCAACAGTTCAAAGCCGATTTAACCGGTTTTCGACTAATTCGATCTCTCTCTAATTTAAAAGATTCGAATGGACCGATCCTATAACTGATTCTTATTCGACCAATTAAGCCGGTCCAGTCTAGTCACATCAACACATATATTTAGCAGTCTGTTACGTCAATAGTTCTGATTGTTACAAGTCGTTGAGTGACAAAAAGTTATTCAAATTATCGTTGACATCTGGTACATATGTACATGGATTAGCGTTTGCGTGCCTAAAAAGTACCTGTGGAGTTGCCAAATCGTAGGTACGTGGCAACTAAAGTCCTGTTTCCGCATAAGTGACTTTTGCCCACTTTTGCACTTAAAATTACTTTTTCCATAAAAGTTTTTATATCTAGTTACCTGTGCTATGCGCAGATTTTTATATCTAGTTACCTTGTTAATACAATATTATATAAGATTAATAATTTATATTTAATAGAGAAACAAATTATAAAGGATTTCTAATTAATAACTTCTTTTATGCATCACTGAAGAGTAAAAAAAAGCAATATAAGAACTTATAGACCTTTACATGACTGATTGTCAAAGTGTAAATTCATGGATAAGATTTTTACTTAATCCAATCCTTTACTGATATGTACAGTCCATTAATAAAATATCTAAGCAAAAATTATGAAAGACTTGGATTATTCTGAGTATGAATAACATACTAAGAATACCCAAAAATTAATTGCTTGGGTCTATCTCGTCCTATTCAACATGTTAAACAAACATTAACAGTCAAAATTAATGATAAGTATAGATTTTTATGATTCATAAATAAACTTTTAATGATAAGTATTGATTTTGCAAGACAAGGAAGAGATTTTGCAAAAAGCTAATGAGACAGATTAACATAAAGTATTTATTTAATATTATTGAATATTTTTTTTATAAACTACATTTAGTGTAGAGTTAGGGCACTCACCTTTATTGTCAAGAGCTTGAATTTTGAAATAAGACAAATATATCCAAAATTATAATTTAAAATTTCATGAAAATCAAACTTTTCATCTCCCTCCTTCCCTAATCATAATTTAAAAGTACTTCTTCAAATATGTATCCAAATACTAAATTTCAAACCACCTTTGGAAGAAAGTGAATAAACTTAAGAAAGGAAAAAAAGTGAATATTATCAATAAAAACATAATATGCTTGGTATTGGGCTGAAACACCAAAATCTTGTTTCCTTTAATGCAATTCAAGTCTTCCAAGAATTGATTTTGTTATATTAACAAGTGCAATTGATACACATGCATACATGTCACATTTAAAGTTATTTTTATCTTATTTTATAAAGTTAAATTTTTAAACTTTTTGGAAAAGTTTTGTCAAAAAACTCAAATTCACATGATCAGAAAGTTATTTTGTACTTTTACAAAACAAATATATCTAAAATCATAATTTAAAATTTTATGAAAACCAATCTCTTCATCTTCCTCCTTCCCTAATTATAATTTAAAAGCGCTTCTTCAAGTATGTATCTAAATACTAAATAACTTAATTTAAAATGAGTTTATGGTATAAAAGTTTTCACATAAGGCTTCTATTTATAAGTATTTAAATAAATTGTTTACCCAAACGGGACATAAGTTAGAAAGCAAACCTCCCAGTTTACTTTCCAAAATATCTCCACCCAACATCTTTTTCTCCAATTATTTTCCCTCTTTCACATAGATCGCATTTTCATCCTTTTTTATTTTAGTATATTATTAATTTGGTCCTAAAAAGATTAAATATTTCAATTTAGTTCTTAAGAAATTATATTTATTTCAGTTTAATCTATGTTTTTATTAAAATGAACTTTAGCAATAAAAATTTTGAAATCTAGCGACAGAAGATTTGTTGTGATTTTAGTAACAAGAATGACTAAATTGAGACAGATATAGTCTTTTATAAATTAAATTGAGACACTTAATTTTTTAAGAATTAAATTGAAAAAAATAAAAAAAAAATTATAGACATAACTAGTAATTTATTTTAAATATATTAAAATAGAATAGAGTAAATAAAAAGTTTATTTTAATTTAAATAAGCACGCATAATATCTCCTAAGATTAAAAAATATCTAACAATAGAAAATTTGACCTTTTCTTCCTCTGTTTCACAAAAAGTACAAAAATGAGGGACCTAAACCAAAAGCAACAAGGGACAAAAGAAAAATAGACTTTTTAATCCATGCATCCGGCCTTAATTTTTAAATTGCCCATGTACCCCATTTTTTTATTTTCCAAAGTAGTCCACTTTTGTAGTGAATTGTACACGTGTCACCCATATCAGGGGTGACACTCATGTCCTTATGACATGTGGACCCATTTTTGACTAACCCTCCCTTGTGACTCCCTCTCCCCCCTCCTCCCTTTTTTTTCTCACCTTGTCTGTTGCCTTTGCATTTTACACTCTCATTTTTTCTCACTTCTCCTTCCTCCCTCCCTACTCACTTCCTCCAACTCCTTCTCGTTATCAGTCTTCTTCAGTTACTTCATCCATAGTTCTCCAAGGTTTTAATCTATTATAATTTTATTTTGTAGTTTTTATCCATTGTAATTTTACTTTTTGGCCACATACATTAAGCAGTTTTAATTTGTTGTTATAATGTAGTTATTTTCTCAGTTTATTATATTTTTCATAATTTAATTAAATATTAATTATCTTTTACATAATATGTAATATAATTTTTATGTTAGTTATTACAATTTTCTTAATGATAATTATTTTTTTTAATTATATTATAATTTAATCTTATTGTTTCTTATTTTATGTTAATTAATATAGAAATGTGATGAATGTGAATTTTTTTTGTTAATACAAAATAATCATTTACATCAAAGAGGCTAATTTTAGATATATTTTGTTAAGTAATTTTATAGTTTTATTATATATGATATAGTCATTTGTCTTAATTTATTATTTCTTATTTGTTAATATAATTTTATGTTTATTATTATAATTTTCTTAATGATAATTTTTTTGTTAATTATATCATAATTAATCTTAGTATTTCTTATTTTTATGTTAATTAATAGAGATATAATGAATGTGAATTTTTTTTGTTATTACAGAATAATCATTTACATCATATAGTTTTATTATATATGATACAGTCATTTGTCTTAATTTATCATTTCTTATTTGTTAATATAATTTTATGTTAATTATTACAATTTTCTTTATCAAAATTATTATTATTTAATTATATCATAATTTATCTTAGTATTTCTTTTTTTTTATGTTAATTAATAGAAATATGATGAATGTGAATTTTTTTTGTTAGTACAAAATAATCATTTATATGAAAGAGGACTAATTTTAGATATATTTATTACATTTGAATGTAGTTGTAAACAAGTAATTTATAATTTGTATAGTTTTATTTTCTTAGTTACATATTAATTTACATTGATTTAAAAATTTATCATTATAGAATTTATTATGTGGTGTGCTAGTTACTTTTTTTTTTTGAAAAAAACACAAGATGAGTCAAATGAAATTGAAATATTTACTCGCTAAAGGTAAATTTTCATTGCACTATAATTATAAATTTAATGGTTACGGTTAAATTAACTGATTAATTATATTAATTCAAAATTTAAAAGTGATTGTTACCATATCAAAATTTACTGTCACTTTGTCCTCTAATCATTTTAAAGGTTAAAATAATTTAATAAAAATTTTTTTTTTTAAATGAAGCTTGACCTAGAGCAATCAGAATTGGTTAGGCCCATTAGGTCGGTCTTGCTCGACCCTGTAAATGAGTTGATATAAGTTAAAAATTTAATAACTTATATTTAACATGGACTTTTAGCCTAAGTCATTTTGGGCCATATGATTGAAGTGGGTTTGGTTAGGTAGACTCCGATGGATTTTTTTAATAAAAAAGATTTTAAAATATTAGTATTTTAGATTTGTATTTTTTTTTGTTACTTTGGTCATGAGCTGTTAAGGTCCTCTAAGTATAAAAATTTGGCCCATGAAGCAAATGATACGATCCAACCTAATGTCCTAATCCAAAAGAAAGACTTCTAAAATTAAAAATAAGATATATAACATTAATATCAACAATGACACATTGGAATCTTAATAAGCAACAATCTCCCTAGACCTTATAGCTAGAGTTATAGATATATTACTTTTTACCATAATAGCTATATATATATTTTTGAAATCTTTAATACTAGGCTATGTTTTTTTTTTCTCAGTATTGATTCTCATTATAAAGGTGTTTAAGATCAATTATTATGGATGATTTCCAATATCCTCATGCATCAATATGTTCTCCGGTGATGCAATCATTAAATAATATTTTCATGGCAGACTAAATATTTTTGCACGTTTCATGTCAATTTAATAAAGAGTTTCAGAAGATGTCAGTCATGTGTATTTAATGTACCTGGTGGAATTGTTGTATATAAGTATAGATACTCACTCCACATAACTTTTTCATTGTAATTAAAATTCTACCTATACATGAATCTGTCAGAAGTCAAATAGCTTTAATTCACACCTTAGGTTTCTGATATGGTGATTTTACTAAATTTAATCCCAACTCCCAAGAGTACAATTAGTCATGTTAAGAATATATACACAAGGAAATATAGATAATAATAGTAAATGACACCTTCATCTAGAAATTAAGTGGAATTGCACACAATCACAAGTGGCTAATAAGGAAATGTTGTGGGATGAAGGCTTGAGTGAACAAAGGGTTTTTTTTTTCAATTTTTTATGGTACATACAAAAACACTTATTATATTTATGGAGAAGTATACATATATTCGACCCTGTCAACTTAATTCACATAATATCCTCATTCTCAGTTATTGCACTACAGCGTTATACTTCAACTTAATTATAGAAGAAATAAAGACAAACAAAAACCAATATTAAAAATTACAATTTAGGGAGTAATCCTTTAAAAAAGACACGGTGAAATTTAGAAAGCAGTTAAGATTGTTACTCTCATATGAGAAATCATCTTCCATTATCTAAGTTAATTAGCACATGATTGGTAATGCTATCCCACGTAGTATCTTTGGGATTGATGTTATCCCCATATTCACTTAAACTAGAAGTCTCCCTAAACAATGATTGTGTTTCCTCCAAATTAACGTCTGTGTTAGGTGTTGCTTGCTTCCCGGTCATCCTTATTCCCTCTAGCTCCTTTTCCACTTCCTTCATGCTTGGTCTCTCCTCTGCCTAGAGTCTTAAGCATCTTTCTGTAAGTTTAGCCACTTCTTTCGCCATCTCCTTATTTTCTTTATTCACTGTGCCAACTTCAAGTACTTCAAACAAGCGACCCTGATTCAAGCAAGAAAGGAAGTGAATGGCAAGATTTTTTTCCTTTTCAAGCCTATCAAATGAAAGGGCTTTCTTCCCTGTTAGCAGCTCCACAAGCACAACTCCAAAACTATACACATCGCTCTTTTCTGTGATTTGGTTTGTTTGCATGTATTCTGGGTCCAAGTATCCCAAAGTTCCTTGTATCACTGTGGCTAATTCTGTTTGATCAAGTAGAGCTAGTCTTGAAGTCTCAAAATCAGATATTTTGGCATTATAATTTTTATCTAGAAGAATGTTTGAGGGCTTTACATCTCCATGTATTATAGGTATGGATGCAGCAGAGTGTATATATGATAATGCCCTTGCTACTTCTAATGCTATCCTCCAACGTGTTTCCCAAGAGATATTGCAACCCTTGCCTTTGTTATGAATGTAATCGAAGAGGGTACCATTGTTGACAAACTCATAAACCAACAAAGGAACCTCTGTTTCCAAACAACATCCTAGGAGTTTGATCACATTCTTATGATTTATTTGGGAGAGTACCATCACCTCGTTAATGAATTGTTCATAATTTCATTTTTAATCATAATATGATTAAATCTATCATTTCTATCCAAGAACAATATAAGAAATGATTTAAAATTCAAAGTTTCAAAGATTGCTCATCTCTCCCTCTCATAAAAGATAAATTTGAAACTTGGATTTTAATTCATTCCTTGTATTGTTCTTGGGTAGAAATAATAGATTTAATCATATTATGACAGTAAATGAAATTATGGACTGATTTGGAGGTCCAAACCGTGAGAAAAAAACATAAAAATGAAGAATATGAACTAAAGTGAACAAATTTAAAAGTTAGCAGGGGATATTTTGACAAAGAAAAAATATATTCTTAAACTAGGGACCTAGACAAAGTAGAAGACATGTTTATATAAAAAATTAGACAAGAGGAAAATTTGGACCAAGGACTAAAGTGAATAAAGTGAAACTTTTTTCTAAAAATTAAATTTTTTAAAAAACTTTTAAAAAAATTTGGCTGTCTACGTGGCAGTTGCATTGACTACCAAAAAAAAATTTGGCTGTCCACGTGGTAGATGCTTTTGCCACATGACACTTTTTGTCACATGGCAGTCTAGTCAATATTTTTGTTAAATTGACTGACAGTATTACAAAAAAAGATATATATGAAAAAATTTAAAACATATGGGACATAAAACTGTAAAAACAAAAGTTTAGGGGCATAGGTAAAACTTGATGTAAATTTTGGGGACATGTAATACCCTTTTACCTTTATTCTTTTATTTTCTAGTTAGATATTTAATCGAAAAATATGACATTGAAATATATAGTTGTACACTTGCTCCACATAACTTTTCATCATAATTAAAATTCTACCTATACATGAATCTTTCTGAAGTCAAATAGCTTTAATTCACACCTTAGGCTCTAAAAAGTACATAATACATCTTAGGTTTCTGATATTGCGGTTTTACTAAATTTAGTCCCAACTCTCAAGAGCACAATTAGTCATGTTAAGAATATATCCACAAGGAAATATCGATAATAACAATAAATGCCACCTTCATCTACATCTAGAAATTAAGTGGAATGGCACGCAATCACAAGTGTCCAATGAGGAAATGTCGAAAAATGAAGGTTTGAGACAACAAAGTTTGTTTTTTTTTTAATTTTTTTCGATATATACAAAAACACATTGTATTTATGGAGAAACATACATATATTTGAGATTGTCAACTTAATTCACATGATATCCCTACTCTCATTTGTTGCACTATATCATTATACTTCAACTTAATTATAGAAGAAATAAAGAGAAAAAGCAATATTAAAAATTAAAATTTCAGAAGTAATTCTTTAAAAAAGACATGGTGAAATACATATAGTGGCTAAGATTGTTGCTCTCATATGAGAAATCATCTTCCTTACCTAAGTTAATTAGCACATGATTAGTAATATCATCACACACGGGATCCCTGAGATTGATGTTATCTCCATATTCACTTAAACCAGATGTCTCCCCAAGTAACGACAGAGTTTCCTCCAAATTAAAGTCTTTGTTGGCCTGTGCTCACTCCCTAGTCCACTATTTTTGGGCACATCCCAGCCTAGTCGGGTCGACACGAGACCTAGTGACTTAGGATCTGGCTTGAGTTGGACAACATATTTAGACCAATCTATAAGCAGACATATTGAGATCTAGTCGACCCAGCCGGGTCTTAGCCGACGTGCTGACAGGTCAATTCGCCCATCTTTTTTTTTTGTTTTTTAAAATTCAAGGTTAATTTATTGGATCTGCCGATGGGTATCCTTCACTGGCCAATATTCTGACCATTGGCGATGGCTCATGAAGGAAGACATTGAGCATGACCATTACTCCTCCTTTCGCATGCTCTGTTGTATTGGCCTGTGGGGAAAATGACAAGAAGGAGGGAAAAGAAAGAGGAAATATTCTCTTCACATGCTTTATTCTCCTTGTAACTATCGACAACGACCCTTCACTAGCTCAACCTCTCTCTCTCTCTCTCTCTCTCTCTCTCTCTCTCACGGACACAAGGTTAACAATTGAAGAGGAAGAAGGGAAGAGAGGGCGGAGGTGGAAGAGGAAGCTCGATGGATAACGTGGGGTGACTGACGACAAATCTCTTCCTCCATATCCATTGTTTAACTATCTTCTTTTGTTCTATTCTCAGTCTCACAAGTTCGAAGAAAGAGGAAACTAAGTGTTCCAGAGTGTTATGATATTGAGAGGGAAGAGAAAATTCTTTTTCACACAAAAAATTGAGTTATATAACACTTTGGTCCCCCAAATCCTTGCATTTTAGTCCTTCTTGTTCTTCTTTCTTTCTTTCTTATTTAATTAAAGTTTGACTTTATGCTTGAATTTTTTATAGATGTTTATGACTTTATGAATATTTATATTTTAATTATTTAAAATCAGAACTCGGTCAAATTCAATCCAAACTCGGTCAAACTCGTCGAGTTTATACTAAGTCAACTGACTCAGCAGTAGTCCAATTTTTTTCCAATACCCAGCCCAAAAAAGCTAGGTCACCCATATCTAAAACTAAGAAGTCTATAACCAAGTGAGGAAATTACAATTTTTAATATATTTTTTATTAGATTCTGTATCTAATAAAAATAATTTGTGTTTGTTGGATAACATTCTTATCGTAATGTTTTTTTATCAATTAATATTTTACTTTATTTGATTTATATTTTGTATAAGGAGTCAATTGAAGCTAAGAAAAGCAATATCACAATAATTGAAATTAAGTAATTTTATAATAATTATAAACTAAAATATTGTTAATGTGTAATATATATATATATATATATATATATATATATATATATATATATATAATTTTAGTAGCTTATTGAATGCGGGAAGAGCATATGTAAACTCTAACGATCTTATGTTCCGAATTTACATTTTGAGTTTATTCCCTTCATCGAATTTAGGAAAACTCTCAAATTTGACAACTTTAGAGTTGTTAAAACATGGCTTTGCATCATTGATTTGGTGTTTGCATTTAAATCTCAAACCACCTTTGTCCTTAAAACCATGTTTCTTGAAATATTTTATACTTGCTTTTCCATTAACGTTCCTCCAAATTGCATTTTCATATGAGAGATTTAAAAATAAATCGTAGTCATTATAACTAATTACTTTTAAGTAAAATCAAATTTGACAATGATCAAGTTTATCCAATTTAATTCAAATGTACATTGTTGAACTCATTGCATTTAAAGTTCTCTCTAATTTTGATGATTGACAAATCAACTAAAATAGACATATCTAAAAGCTATTATGAATTTCAGTATTACGTTGGTCGACCACCTTGGCTGCACTGGTCGACCAACGGTTCACAGAAGCAAAAGTCAGAATGATTATATCACACTGGTTGACCACCCCTTGAAGCACTGGTCGACCAATGGTTGACAGAAGCAACATTTCCACAACAAAGTGACACACTGGTCGACCACCCTTCATACACTGGTCGACCAGTGAATTTCTGCAATCAATTCTGCCACTCACTGGTCGACCACCCCTTGAAGCATTGGTCGACCATCGTGTTCCAGTAAGAAGGAAGTATTGAAGATTGGTCGACCACCTCCACTCCACTGGTAGACCACCAAGCTCCAGTAATAGAGGAACTCAAGCATTGGTCGACCAACGTAACACATTGGTCGACCACCGACATCCTGAAACAGCTCTAACGGCTAGTTCTTGCTGACGTAATACACGATTCAAATTGTAATTTATCTCTAACGGCTTTATTTCTTCTTGTTCTTTAAATAGCTGTCTTAGGGAGGTTATTAAATATAGAGAAGAGAAATCAAGTGTGATATATATCCCAGAAATCAATCTGTGCATTGTAAGAGAGCTAGCTACTGTCATATTCACTCTGTTTTGAGAGTTGGCATCTGAAAATTGTTTTTCTCTGAGTGTATTAAGAAAATTCTTTCTTGAAGTTTGCTTTTGTAAGAAAGCAAATCTGTGAGGGGGAGAGACACCCTTGGAAAGGAAAAGATTTCTGTTGTAGTGGCTCACAAGTGCCCTTCTGCATAAAACTTGTGGTTCATAGTAAAATACTCAAGATATATTCTTGGGGACTGGATGTAGGCTTGGATTAAGCTGAACCAGTATAAATATCTGTGTTTATCTTTCCTCCTTATTCTTTTAATTGCTTAAACTCTTTTAATTGTTTGAATACTTTACATTTTTCTTCATCTTCATATCACTCTGTTTTCTGTATTGCTTTCATATATTGTTTCTGAACCTTAAATTATCTTAAGCTTCCTATTACATTTTAAATAAATTTTATTCTACCCAATTCACCCCCCCTCTTGGGTTACAGCCATATCTATCAATTGGTATCAGAGCTTGGGCTCTTGCTTACAGACTTAACAGTCTAAGAGTATAAAATGGCTGGTCTCAGTGACTGTATTTTATTTGAAGGAAGCTCATTTACAAAACCTCCTGGTTTTAATGGTAACCATTATAGCTACTGGAAATCCAAGATGAAACTTTTCTTTCATGCAGTAGACCTTGATCTCTAGGATATTGTGGAAAATGGACCATTCATACCTATAAAGGTTGTTGAAGGGCAAAGCATTCCAATACCCAGAAGAGAATGGTCTGAGTCATAAAAGAAATTAGTTCATTTAAATGCTAAGGCTATAATGATTATCGTTAGTGCCCTAAGTCAGGATGAATACTTCAGAGTTTCTAGCTGTACAACTGCCAAAGAAATGTGGGACACTTTGGAAGTTGCACATGAAGGAACTCAAGGAGTTAAGGAATCAAAAATCAGCACTCTTACAAATGAATATGAAAATTTCAAAATGAAGAGTGATGAAAGCATAAGTGAAATGCAATTAAGATTTACTCATATTACTAATCATCTTAGAGCTCTTGGTGTAACCTATGCAGAATCTTCTCAAACCACCAAGATATTAAGATGTCTCACTCCGGAGTGGGAAGCCAAAAGAATAGCAATCATGGAAGTAAGAGGAGAATCTATGAAATCACTCACAGCTCTGTTTGGAAATCTTCAAAACTATGAGCCAAAAATTCTGGAAATGAGGCAAGCAGATGAATCCAAGAAAAAGAAGACTCTTTCCTTAAAGTCTTATTCCTCCAAGAAATCAGAAGCAGAAAGTGATGAAGAAGAAGAAATCAATGAAGAAGATCTTGGCCTTTTTATCAGAAAATTCAAGAAATATATGAGGAACAAAAATACAAGAAAATGGAGAAAAGACCAAGATAGCAGAGAAGGGCCTACATGTTACAAATGCAAAAGGATTGGATATCTAAAGTGAGAATGTCCACAAATCAACAAAGAACAAGAAGAAAAGAAAGGACATGACAAGAGTAAGAAGAAAGCGTATGTATCTTCAATCTGGGCTAACAGTGAATCAGATGAAGAAGACGAAGAAGCCAATCTCTGCTTCATGACAAAAGAAATTCAAAAATTAAAGTTATAGCTTGACACTCCAAATAATTCAAACAAGGAGGAAAATAGAGAAGCAGATCTTTGTCTCATGGGAAGAGATAATGAAGAGGTAATTTCTTCTGAATCTTTATATTCATTTGATGAACTGCAAGAAGCTTTTGAAGAATTGCATGATGAATCTGTACAGCTTGCAAAGAGATTAAGAATTTCAAAGCAAAAGATTTCCTTGCTTGAGAGTGAAGTTCAAAATTTAAAAAATAATCTTAAAACTCTCAAGGAAAGAAATCTGGATCTTGAAAAACAAAATTCAAGTTTGACAGAGGAAAATACAAACTTGAAATCTTTTCAAACAAATAATTGTTCTTTTTGTAGGTGTATTGATTTAGAAAAGGAAAATAATGATTTAAATATTACTCTTGCAAAATTTACTCAAGGGAGAGACAATTTGAATATATTACTTGGAAAACAAAGATGTGTTTTTGATAAAGCAGGAGTAGGATACAAAACTAAGGCTAGACAAAAATATTACAAAAATTTCTTTGTCCCAGCTGCAATGTCAAATAGTCCTTTCATTACTTGTTTCTATTATGGTGAAAAAGGACACATCTCTAACTCCTGCTACTATAAGAAAATAATTCCAAATGGAATCTAGAAAAAGTGGGTTGTTAAAGGAACAATTAACAAAGAAGGACCCAAACAAATTTGGGTACCTAAAAGGAGCTAAACTTTCTGCAGGTTTGCCTCAAGTCTAGGAGTGAAAAATGGTACTTGGATAGTGGTTGTTCCAAGCACATGACTGGAGATAAATCCAAGTTTCACTCTTTATCTCCAAAAAGAGGCAAAGTGACCTTTGGAGGAAATGACAAAGGATTAATCAAAGGTATTGGTAAGGTTGGTAAGAACTCTTCATCTTCCATTGAAAATGTGTTATTTGTTGAAGGTCTCAATCATAATTTGCTTAGCATTAGTCAACTATGTGACAAAGGAAATAGAGTTATTTTTGATTCATCTTGTTGTATAGTTGAAAACATCATTGATAAGCAAATTAAGCTTGTTGGCCAAAGAATCAATAATGTGTATGTTATAAATCTTGATGAGGATTGCCCTATTGATTCTGAATGCTTAATCAGTGTAAATGAAGAAAGTTGGCTTTGGCACAGAAAATTGGCTCATGCTAACATGAATCATTTGGATAAATTAGTCAAAAAGGATCTTGTGATAGGCTTACCCAAAATAAGATTTGAAAATGATAGACTTTGTGATGCATGTCAAAAAGGTAAGCAAGTCAAAAGTTCTTTCAAGACAAGAAATTGTTTCAACTACAAAGCCTTTACAACTTCTCCATATGGACCTTGTTGGACCATCTAGAACAAAAAGTCTTGGAGGTAACTCCTATGCACTAGTTGTTGTAGATGATTACTCAAGGTATACATGGACTCTCTTCTTAGCTCAAAAGGATCAAGCTTTTCAATCATTTCTCAAATTAGCCAAATTCATTCAAAAAGAACAAAGCTTGACCATTGTGAGAATTAGAAGTGACCATGGCGGAGAATTTGACAACCATAACTTTATGGATTTCTGTGATGAAAATGGAATTGAGCATAACTTCTCATCTCCTAGAACTCCTCAACAAAATGGCGTTGTTGAAAGGAAAAACAGAACACTTGGGGAAATGGCAAGAACAATGCTCAATGAAAAGGTTTTTCCTCAATACTTGTGGGTTGATGCCTTTAATACTGCCTGCTACATAATGAATAGAGTTCTGATAAGGCCTATTTTAAAGAAAACTCCATATGAGTTATACAGAGGAAGAAAACCAAATATTTCTCATCTTCAA
Organism: Biancaea sappan; assembly: GCA_037074585.1. Classification (NCBI taxonomy): domain Eukaryota; kingdom Viridiplantae; phylum Streptophyta; class Magnoliopsida; order Fabales; family Fabaceae; genus Biancaea; species Biancaea sappan. The sequence continues at coordinate 9,515,824 of CM073493.1, read as the reverse complement.
ATTTTTGGTTGTAAATGTTTTGTATTAAACATTGGAAAAGAAAATTTAGGAAAATTTGATGCCAAAGCCGATGAAGGAATCTTCCTTGGTTACTCTAGCACTAGCAAAGCTTATAGAATCTATAACAAAAGAACACAAACTGTTGAAGAATCCATACATGTTGTCTTTGATAAGTTTGCTCCTACTCTTAAAGAGTGTACTAATGATTTTGAAGTATTAGATTCCTTCAAAAATCTTTCTCTAGATGATAAAGCAAAGCAGGAACATGAAGGAAATACAAAGGAAGATATCACCATGAATCAAGAAGAAGAAATCTCTCAAGAAGAGCTAATACCTCTTGAGGAGAATTCTGTCAGAAATAATAACGATCTTCCAAGAGACTGGAAGTATGCCAAAAGTCATCCCAAAGTACTCATCATAGGGGATGCATCACAAAAGGTAACAACTCGAAACTCTCTTAGAAATATCTGTAGTCATTCTGCATTTCTTTCTCACAGTGAACCGAAAAATATCGATGATGCTATTATTGATGAATATTGGATCTTGGCTATGCAAGAAGAACTAAATCAATTTGAAAGAAGCCAAGTCTGGGATTTAGTACCTAGACCAATTAATAATTCAATAATTGGCACAAAATGGGTTTTTAGAAATAAACTAGATGAAAATGGAAATGTGATTAGGAATAAAGCTAGATTAGTTGCAAAAAAGAATTTTTAGATACTTGATTAGCACATCTAAGATGGGTTTATGGTATCCTAAAGGATCCTCAGATGTTTTAATGGGCTACTCAGATGCTGATTTTGCGGGTAGCAAAACTGATAGAAAAAGTACAAGTGGAACTTGCCAATTTGTTGGTAATTCTCTTGTCTCTTGGTTTAGCAAAAAACAAAATAGTGTTGCCTTATCCACAGCTGAAGCTGAATACATTACAGCTGGCAGCTGCTGTGCTCAAATTTTATGGATGAAGCAACAACTGGAGGATCTTGGTATTTTTCTTAAAAATATTCCCATTAAATGTGATAATACAAGTGCCATTTGTTTGTCTAAAAATCCAGTTCAGCACTCAAGAACAAACATATTGAAATAAGACATCATTTTCTAAGAGATCATGTTCAAAAGCAAGATGTCTTACTAGAATTTATGCAAACTGAACTTCAATTAGCTGACATCTTCACAAAACCTCTATGTGAGGAACGTTTTTGCTTTATAAGAAGAGAACTTGGTATGGCAAATCCTTTTGAACTCTAAATTGTTTCATCATTGCATATTTGTTTAATTTAAATATTTCTCTTTGGTTGACTGACTTAAGCTTCGGAGTGTCAATTAACCATTATTTGCAGGAATTTAATCTTTTAGAAATACCATAAGTTTTTTTTTTGGACATTCCTCTATATTTTGTTATTTACACATTTTTGTTGGTCGACCAACGCCTGCTTCACTGGTCGACCAGTTTGAGGCAGTATGGATGTTAACTACAACTAGTCCGGATTGGTCGACCAACGCTCTCACATTGGTCGACCAACGCTCCTGTCCTTAATGCTCTCCTCCTTCGATGGTCGACCAGTGCACTACCATTGGTCGACCAACGCTTGACAGAATGTATCCTCTTCTTTTTCTTCTTTCGATGGTCGACCAATGCACATCAGGTGGTCGACCAACGCTCATTAACTCTTGCCGCTATATATTAACCTTCTCTTCTTTTCAAAACATTTCTCACAGTTCCATTTAGTCGATCTCCTCTGTTCTCTCTGGTCAACCACGTCTCTGTTCTTCCAAGGTACCACTTCCTCTAATCCTTGTCTTCCAACTTTCCTTTTCTCTCACACTTGCACCGTCTAGGGCATTTTCGAAGATCTCTGCTCAAATCTCTCCCACTTTTTCCCTAACCTTTGTCCTAATTTCGGCCGTCTCCACGTTTCTGTCCACTCTCTGTTATGGCTTCATCTTCACGGTCACGGAAGGCACGTACCAAAAACCCCAGTACTCTACCTATGGGCGATCTCCTAGTCAATGAGGAACAACGAGAACGGTATGCATCATTCTTTCAATCTAGAAAAGTCCTTCTCAGCAAATTTTTAGATTGGGATTATTTTGCCCAAAGAAACATGCCTTTCATTGATTGTTTGGATAATTTGGGGGTGAAGCATTTTGTTACTTACAAGGGTCACTGGTCTGATGAAATTGTTAAAGCCTTCTACACTACATTTGAATACAACTCCAGAAGGGGCATTTGTACTGCTGAGGTTAGAGGGACTAAAATTCTGTTTAGTGAAACCCAACTAGCAGAAATTATTAAGGTTCCACCACCAGATAACTCCTATTTATGCTTCTCTGATAGCTTTTATTCTCTTAGCTCTATTGACTACAACAAAGAAGAGACTTATCGGATTATCAATAGAGAAGTTGAATACTCTGGCCAAGGCGTCAAAATCAATGCTATGGATGTTAATGACAGGTTATTGCTCAATGTTATCACTCATATCTTTATTAATAAACCTGGTAATTGGGCTGGCGGAAGTGAATCTGAATTCTTTATGATGGCATGCTTTCTAAATGGCACTAAGTTTAATATTCCTCACCTCAACATGAAACGAATGGCCTCCTGTGTCTCCAAATGTAATGCTCCTTTACCGTATGCTCACATTGTTTCCAAAATTGTAAAACATTGCAAGATCAACAATCATTTCAATGTCATGAAATCTGCCTCCATTATTGATCAAAACTCTCTGAGGCGCATGAATTTTGAATTAGTTGGAAACGAATGGAGAAGAGCTCCTGATAATGTAACCATGAAGCGGGCCAGAGAACGAAGAGAAAGTGGGGTGCATACTCATATGGCAGCAAGTGACAGTGAAGAAGATTCTGATGAAGACGACGACACGGGTTCTCCAGTAGATTCCTCAGCTGGTCCTTCACATCCTTCAGAACCATCCTCACAGATGTTACGTGATTTATTGGACAATTCCAATCACATGTTGGGTTTGATGGCTTCTATGAATACCCGACTCCAATCTTTGGAACTGGCCTCTTCTACTCAAGCTTCTGAACTCCAGCAGCTCAAGGAGATGATTCGTGATCTTCATCAACGGCCTTGACTCTTATTTCCTTCTTTTTGTTGATGACAAAGAGGGAGAAGTATCTATTTTTTACTCACTCTGTTTTACTCTGTTTTTGCTTTCATCTGTTTAGAGAACAAGTACTTTGTTTTAATCTGTTTATTGGGATTACTTTGTTTTAATCTGTTTATTGGGATTATTATGTTGCTACTCATATAAATGTGTTATTTCTTAACTGTATTATGATACTGATACCAACTCTTGTTTGTTTAAAGATTTTCCTATCAAGATATATGATTCAGGGGGAGTATATCAGATATGTAACTATTTTAATTCGGTTGTCATCATCAAAAAGGGGGAGATTGTTGAACTCATTGCATTTAAAGTTCTCTCTAATTTTGATGATTGACAAATCAACTAAAATAGACATATCTAAAAGCTATTATGAATTTCAGTATTACGTTGGTCGACCACCTTGGCTGCACTGGTCGACCAACGGTTCACAGAAGCAAAAGTCAGAATGATTATATCACACTGGTCGACCACCCCTTGAAGCACTGGTCGACCAATGGTTGACAGAAGCAACATTTTCACAACAAAGTGACACACTGGTCCACCACCCTTCATACATTGGTCGACCAGTGAATTTCTGCAATCAATTCTGCCACTCACTGGTCGACCACCCCTTGAAGCACTGGTCGACCATCGTGTTCCAGCAAGAAGGAAGTATTGAAGATTGGTCGACCACCAAGCTCCAGTAATAGAGGAACTCAAGCATTGGTCGACCAACGCATTGAGACTGGTCGACCAACATCCCAGTAATTTCAAATCTAGAGCTCACTGGTCGACCAACGTAACACATTGGTCGACCACCGACATCCTGAAACAGCTCTAACGGCTAGTTCTTACTGACGTAATACACGATTCAAATTGTAATTTATCTCCAACGGCTTTATTTCTTCTTATTCTTTAAATAGCTGTCTTAGGGAGGTTATTAAATACAGAGAAGAGAAATCAAGTGTGATATATATCCCAGAAATCAATCTGTGCATTGTAAGAGAGCTAGCTACTGTCATATTCACTTTGTTTTGAGAGTTGGCATCTGAAAATTGTTTTTCTCTGAGTGTATTAAGAAAATTCTTTCTTGAAGTTTGCTTTTGTAAGAAAGCAAATCTGTGAGGGGGAGAGACACCCTTGGAAAGGAAAAGATCTCTGTTGTAGTGGCTCACAAGTGCCCTTCTGCATAAAACTTGTGGTTCATAGTGAAATACTCAAGATATATTCTTGGGGACTGGATGTAGGCTTGGATTAAGCTGAACCAGTATAAATATCTGTGTTTATCTTTCCTCCTTATTCTTTTAATTGCTTAAACTCTTTTAATTGTTTGAATACTTTACATTTTGCTTCATCTTCATATCACTCTGTTTTCTGTATTGCTTTCATATATTGTTTCTGAACCTTAAATTATCTTAAGCTTCCTATTACATTTTAAATAAATTTTATTCTACCCAATTCACCCCCCTCTTGGGTTACAGCCATATCTATCATACATTAATTTGGTTATAAAGGGTTATACTATAAAATACTTTAATTTTGATATTTCTAATATTACTTGCATTTTAAAACTTGAGACCTGACTACGCTGATTAAACTTGAGTTTTATGTACAAAAGTCTACGAGCTCATTAATTAATCGACTCGAATTTAACCGAAATCATTTAAATTGTTGAAGTTTGATCCGATTGAAATAGATTGAAAGGGTTATGTTGATAGAAGTGTTTTAATGTAATTTTCAAGGAATTTTATTTGAAAAATTAATTTAAATTATCATATCTTTATTATTATATTCTTTAATTAAAATAAGTCAAGTATATAGTCTTTAAAGGTAGTTGTATATTTTTTAGAATTTAATATCATATAATTTGGTATATTTAAGAAACTAGTATTGTGACCAGTACGATGCATGGATAATTTATAAATTTAAAAATTTTCGTAACTTATAAAATAATAATAATTTAATGACCTAGATTATCGACAAAATGTTGATTTAGCTCGTATGAGAATTTACCTCACAATGTACACATAATTTTGTTATACTTAAAAAAAAACGCACACACACACACACATAATAATAAAGTAATAAATACAAAAAAATAGAATAATCAAAATACAAAAAGAAAAGAAAAAAAATAACAACAACAATATTCTGTATCTTCAATCCCAATTTCTATACGTCTACTCTTGATATCGTTCTTTGAACTCTTTATGATAGGATCAAATTTATTAACCATCCTAATAACATCTGAAACGAAATAATATTATTCGTATAAATTTGAAATTAATAATAAATAAAATATAATATAAAAAATATAAGATAAAGACTAACCTACTAAATAGTTTCTCATCTGCAACATGAATCAAAATATCACTGAATGAACAAAACATGAAAATAGATTTTGGAATATTCAAATCATCTTCAACTAGTCAGATATCAATTGAAAATTAAAACTCAAGCATGAATGGATGCTTCGTTTTTCGATAATCACTATTAGACTTAACTACACCAAACATAAACATTACATAAACATTTTCCTCGATTATTTGACGCTTGAACTTATTCACATATGATCTCTTCACACGACCATGTATGCGATCACCCTTGGAAGCCAAAAAATAAACACTAGACTAAAAAATTAAATTAAATTTACCTAAGAACCAAACTAAAATTATCTCAGGCATATTGAACGATGGAGCTGTCTACAACCTCACTACCCAAACTTTAATCCTCAAATTATTCCTTCATGCATTAACATCAACAACGTCACTAAATTTAGCCATATGCAAAGAACTGAAGGAATAAAAACTAATTCTATAAAAAAAATTCAATACAAATATGAGAGGAATACAAGACAGTTAGAATGACCTTTTATTTATATAACGTGAATTTTGAAACAGTAAATTGAATATATTCAATGCTAATGATGTAATTATTAATTATTAAATTATTAATAAAATTTACAATAAAATTTACAACAATTCACAATTTTAAAAGAGATGTTTTAAATTCATTTGCATTCAAAATTTTCAAATTTATTTGAATGCAATCTATATAATCAATCATTCCAATTTGTATTTAATATTTTGTAATTATTAAATTATATTAAATTATTAATAAAATTTACGATGATTCACAATTTTAAAAAGGATGGTTTGAATTCATTTGAATGCAAATTTCATTTAAATGCAATTATAGAATCAATCACACCAATTTGCATTTAATATTTTGTAATTATTAAATTATTAATAAAATTTATGATGATTCACACTTTTAAAAGAGATTATTTGAATTCATTTGAATGTAAATTTATTTGAATGCAATTATAGAATCAATCACACCAATCTGCATTTAATATATTGTAATTATTTAATTATTTAATTATTAATTAAATTTACAACAATTCCCAATTTTAAAAAGGGATGATTTGAATTCATTTTTATGCAAAATTTTTAAATTCATTTGAATGCATTATATATTCAATCACACCAATTTGCATTTAATATATTGTAATATTTATAGAATTTAAAGGAGAGTCCTACAATGCATTTCAAAAAGGTTGCTTAGAATGAATTTAATGTAGTGTCATTAATAGGAATGAATTTATTCATTTAATTTTTATTTTAATTTATTAATTTTATTAAATGATATCTATGTAATTGATGCCTTAGGGTATAATTGTTTTAGTCTATTATATGGATCATTTTATTAACAGAGAATTTAATAAGAAAGATATACAAATTTGTATTATTTTCCCTTGATATTTAGGATTGGGGGCCTCTGCTGTTCAAGCATAAAGAACATAGTGCTCTTCATCATCTGAACTATCGAATGAGCTACTTTGATGGTCCAGATTTTCTCAAACAATATTTATTTATTTCATAGTTATAAAAAATTAAAATTTTTTAAAAATAAATTTTGAAAGGAATTTTTTTTATAATTTTTTAACTTTAAAAGATATTAATATTTTAAATTTATTAATAAATATTGTTTAAAAAGTTTTGGACTGTCGAAGCAGCTCATCCGACGGTCCAGATGATGAATAACACTCTGCTCTTCATGCTTGAAGAGCAGAGGCCCCCAGTCTTGATATTTATTGGTCTATAAAATTTGGACAGTTAAATTACAATTTTTTTTGTTCGAAACTAATTCACAAATATAAACATAAGGCATGATTTTATCAATTATCTGGGTAATCAATTTTTAGATTTAGATTGCATTGTCTTATTAAAAGGGGCTAGAATTAGAGGTGTTGGATAGGCTTAAGTTGACACGGGGTTAGTCTCAGCGTGTTGGTCATGTGTCTGGGAATTGGATCGTGACAACCATATTTTCTTATATATAGTGTTGTTTCCCACCTTTTCCAATATAGAGTGTTTTATTGAATACTCCTATCTTAAGAAGGCTAATAAATGAATGTGTTTTATAATTTAGTATTATTCAATGTGACATCTTTTTTGGGAGGGCCATTTAGTGAGGATAAATGAATCTCTCCAAGATTCCTCTTCTTGAATGGAGCAAGACTGTGATGAGGCTTTGGTTCACGCCACTACGATGCCAAATCGCCCAGAATTGAATTGGCGGCAATTTGCAGTATAGTGATCCCCAGGTCGTATTCACTCAAGGAGCCTCACTTCTTAATACTAATTAATCGTTCTAAACACCCAAACACTAATGAAGAGTACATAAACGTGGGGGGGGGGTTTTGTGGCAGTACTAATAAAACAAACAAAACAGAACAGCAACCAAATAACTACAACAGCAGCAACAGCAGCAGCAGCAGCAACAGCAAAAGAATTTGCAAGGTATTGACAGTAAAGAGACTATGTAATCAGCCACTAGGATTCATGGGAGTGTAACTATCATTACCTAACTCATTGATTCAGTTTTGGTCTCATTGCATTGTTTGGTTCTTTATGAAAATGGTTCTAGAATAACATCTAGAATTTAATGCTACTAATTACAGTCAAGAACATCTCTCTACTATAACTAGATGCATTCAGTGGAAAATCTCAACCAAACCAAGTTAAATATATCATCTAACTAGTCATTTCGCCTCCCTCACTTTCCTCATCAGTCAAGCAAGGTTATATCTTATATATATAAGTTAGTTTATGTTACATTCTCAAGCTATAATCAGAATCTGATAGCAACATAAACATAACAGCAAAACATAAAAGAAATGAGATGAAAATGAAGAATAAAACACTTAACTTGCATTCTTAGTTCAAGCTACAACATCCCAGTGGTCTAGTGACTAATTACAATGAAAACTTAGCCCTCCATGAGAGCAAAACAGCAAACAACAGAAGTAAAAACAGAGAGGAAGAGAGAGCTACGAATTTCCTAAGTTTCTCGTTACAAAATAAAAGTGTTCTCTTCTCTAAAACTGATGCCCCTTCAATGCCTTAGAATATTCTACCCTAGATGCTTCCTTGGATGCTTCTTCCATGATGTGGCAGCACTTTGACAGCAAAACAGCAGCAGAATTAATATTTTTGCAGCAGCAGATAGGTATGACAGCAGCAGATTTAATATTTTTGCAACAGAAAAGTAACAAACAGCAGCAGAATATCATGGCAAAATTAATATTTCAGCCATGCTTTTCTGACATAAGAAAATTAATATTTCTGCCCAAAAATTCTGACTACATGGCATTGAATAAGAGTTCAAGTGGGCCCCACATCCAGCATATCCTAGTCAGCATCTGCATCACCCAAAAAGTGCCACATTAGCATCCAAATCAGCATCTTTGTCCATGTCAGCACTTTTCTCTCCAAAATTAAAATTTGTAGGAATTAAATTGAGCATTTTACAATTCAAGTTCTAAAAATATAAAATTGAAACACATTCAATCCATAAATAGTTTATACCCAATAAATTCCAAATCATAATAAAATTAGAGAATTGGCAACATTGAAATAGCCATAGGACTAAGATAGGGTATCAAATCCCCCACACTTGGCCTTTTGCACTCCTGGGCAAAATAATATTCAGAACACCAAAAGACACCAAAGGAAAAGTGTGGAAAGCATGCTAGAATAGAATAATTAAAATTTTGAAAAGATTTAGCACTCGAAGAAAATTAATCTTAAATTTCTAAGATTCCAAGCATCATGGCAATTTAATTTAATACGAATGAATTCAAGTAATTAGCCTCCTCACTAGGAATGTGTTTACTCTCTATTCTCTCAAGTGTCTAGGGTAAATCACTTGAAATTCAACTTATCACAGAATTCACTACCATAAGCTTGTCAAGAATCTAAATCTCCACTACTTGAATCCAATACATACTTGAATCAAAAGGACTTTACAAGGTTGTAACGTGGGTAGGAAAAATAGTGGGAAACAAAAGGGAAAGATTGAACAATGAAACAAAATATGGCAACAACTCAAGAAAACGAAGAGTATTTACAAGTGAAATATAAGAGATTGAGTATAAATAAATTTTGGGTCTCAATGTTCTACCTGCTCCTCTTTTTCATCATTCTCATTTTTTTTTCAATTCAAATTTTTTTTAATTCTTTCTTTCTTTTTTTTTTGATTGGCCAATCTTTTTTCTTTTGCTTGAGAGGAAGTAGAAGAAATATAGTTCAAAACACTCCAAAATTCACAAGATTTTTCAGCACATCGATCCCTTAAAAGAATTTAAAATACTCCTCACATCTTAAGTTGAAAGAGAAAAATATTGTTGTAGGCAGAAAAAGTGGTGGGAAAAAAAACGCAAGAAAGAAAATGGATAAGGCACAAAATGGCATACAATGGAAACAACACATGGAAGGCTATCTGGCTAAAAGTGGGTAACAAGAAACAAATGCCTAAATCATTTCCAAGGATGAACAAGATATGTAGCCTTAACCAAAGATTCAAGACAAGTTCTAGAGTGAAAATCCATGATAGGGCAGCACACAAAGAAAGAATAGCATTTTTCATTTAGGCTCTAATCCTCACAGCTAAAAGACTATTACTACAAATTCATTAAAATCAACATCATTACCATTTAACTTGAATTCCTTAGAGAAATAAGGCTAAATTCTCTTCATGCTAAGTCAATCTACACTTTAACTATTTCATCATGCATAATTCCACACCAAAACTCCATCAATATTTTTCAAAAATAAAACATCAAATTCAGGCAAAACAGAGTAGCAAAATTCTGCACTGCAGAAATTCTGGCGACTCAGATTTACTGACAAAAAACTACACCAAAACAAATGCGAAAGACACCAAATAAAATTCTACAGCTAGAAGACATATAAAGCTTTAAAAACATGTAAAGAAACTAGCAAATTCCTAGCCAATCAGTACAGAAAATTCATGCAAGACAGCTCAAAAATTCTGGACAGAAACAGAGAAAACAGAGGAGACAGCAGGAAATTTTTTTTTTTTTGAAAATCAGCTCCAATTAAATTCTCTCCCCCCACACTTAAACATTGCATTGTCCTCAATGCAAATTATTACCAAACATCAAATAAAATGAAGAGGACATAAATTAAAAGGAGGGAAAGAGTACGGCCTTATCATGGAGCCGGAACATTGTAGAGTTGGATTTCTTCTACAGTTTCTTCTTTGAAGCCCTCGTAGAACTTCTTCAACCTTTGCCCATTTACCATGAACTGCTTGTTGGTGGTCTCATTTTGAATTTCTACTGCACCAAAAGGAAAGACATTAGTAATAACAAAAGGGCCAACCCATCTAGAGCGAAGCTTACCGAGCATTAGCTTGAGGCGAGAATTATAGAGAAGGACTTTGTCTCCCACTTGGAATTCTTTTTTCTAAATTTTTTGATCATGTAAAGCTTTTGTCCTCTCTTTATAGATGCGCGCATTCTCATAAGCCGCTAGCCTTAGTTCTTTCAGTTCTTGAAGTTGCAACTTTCTTTCTTTATCGGCTAGGGTCATGTCCATATTGCATTGTTTAACGGCCCAATATGCCTTATGTGCAATCTCCACCGGCAAGTGACATGCTTTACCAAATACCAAGCGGTATGGAGACATGCCGATGGGAGTCTTGAAAGCGGTTCTATAGGCCCAAAGCGCATCGTCAAGCCTCTTACTCCAATCTTTTTTGTTGGGTTGCACAGTTTTCTCTAATATTTGCTTTATCTCTCGGTTGGAGACTTCTGCTTGCCCATTGGTTTGGGGGTGGTAAGGTGTAGAGGTTTTGTGCACCACCCCATATTTCTTCAATAGCCCTTGCATGTTTCTATTGCAAAAGTGTGATCCTTGATCACTGATTATGGCCTTGGGGACACCGAATCTGCAGAAAATATGTGAACGAAGGAAATCTACAACAACAATAGAATCATCAATTCGGGTGGCTTTAGCTTCCACCCACTTCGACACATAATCCACAACAACTAAGATATACATGAAGCCAAAAGAAACAGGAAAATGACCCATAAAGTCAATACCCCAAACATCAAAAACATCACAAAAAAGAAGAGGTTGTTGAGGCATTTCATTTCTTTTAGACACATTTCCAGTTCTTTGACACCTAGAATAGTTTTTGCAAAAATCAAAGGCATCCCTAAACAAAGTAGGCCAATATAAACTAGAATCTAACACTTTTCTAGCTGTTCTTTGGGGACCAAAGTGTCCACTACATGCAAGAGTATGACAAAAATTCAGCACAAATGCAAATTCATGATTTGGAACACATCTCCTAATAATTTGGTCACTACAAATTTTCCACAAATAAGGGTCATCCCACACATAGTGTAATACCCATGAAAAATAAAATATAAATGCGTATTTTCAAACTACTGTTACTATTTCAGTATATGGTACTATTCACCCATATAATACTATTTACGTATATGGTACTGTTCATTTATACAATCAAAATGTCAAGTACTAGATGTGGTTTGGTTATAAAAGAAAACTAGAAAGAAGTTTGTAGGAGAAAATGACGTTTTATGTGTAAAAATTACCCTCAGGGACTAAATTGAAAGGACTGAATTGAAAAGAAACTTAAAGGTTTCAGGTGAAAGGATAGTTTTGCCTTTAAGTTTTCAATAGTAAATAAACGAAAAATTTTCCATCGTACGCGTAAGGTGCACAGTAACTGCATTATTAGAAATGTCGTTTTCATGAATAGTAAATTGAATATTTTATTACCGCATAGTATCAAATAGTACCCTTGACTTTTGCTATAAATAGGCCCTTCCATTTCACTTCTAAACTCACACCTTCAACTTCTCTTCTTCTCTCCTTAAGTTTCTCTTACTTCGACGCTAGGCTTCTGAGATTTTTGCTTAGGTAAGGATACTATGCTCTTTCTATGTCTTTCAAATTTTAGAAGTTATTTTCTTAAGTATGCTCTGTGGTTGCGGCTTTGGCCGATCTTCCACATCAGAAAAACTGTCGTTAGCTGTTATTTTGATTCTCTGATTACCGAAATAGAATATAAACTGTGGAGAATACATGTCTAGAAAAGTTCTGGCTAAGGAAAGACCTAGTTTTTAAATGTGTCTAGTATGACCCTCCACTCTTTCTTGGGAACTTACCTGGTGTACTCTTTTACAGATTGTATTCTGTATTTCCGGTATGAATAGTGACCATATGAATAGTACCCATACGTATGAATAGTGATCGTATGAATAGTAACCGTACGTATGAACAGTGTTTTTACGAAAACAATCTTAACGTATTTTCTCTAATCTTTCATGAAAATATCCGTAGCAGAACACTGAAATTCACCTGTGTACTCTTGTCCGTAACGACTTAAAGAAGTGATACTCGTACGGAATCCAGGTGAGTGAAACGACCCCGTTTTAATAGAGTTTTAGCATTACTGGTGATAAAAAGTATGTCGTAGGACACTCCCAAGATTCATAGGGGGAAATTGGATTCAGAATGACGAATATAATGAGATAATTAATCCAGAAGTATGGATAAGACGAAACAAGTATCTCATGATGATATGAAATTTGAATCATATAGTTATATACTATACCTGTTATATGGATGAATATTATATTGTGCTTCTGATTATGATATGAACTGTTATTGATTGTGATTGAGCGGTACAGTACCCCCTCTCACGGCAAGGCGGAAAACCCGGTTTAAAGGGTGTCTTGACCAATGAGTGTGGAGACAATGATTCCCTCAGTGGGGATATAGCCCGGATTGGTGATAAATCCGTGAGGCGCCCTAGCTAAGAGGATGAGGTTGTGCGTCATGGCGAAAAAATACAAAATTGGTGAGCTGGCCTGTGTGCGCTCTCTGGGATATATTGCCATTGACGAGTACTAGTATCGTTTGTTGAATTGGATGAATTTTTATCTTCTTGTATGTAATTTCTAACTATGTCTATTGGTTGAGCTTGAGCCTTCGGATATGCTTGCATGACTGGTGATGTATTTGAATTTTATTAACGCGAGGCCGATTTGCTCACTGAGTTTAAAAAGCTCACACTCTCTGTACAAACTTTTGTTTAGATCAGGTTGCCGCCGAAGAACATCTGCTAGAGGAGTAGATCACGTTGGACCTTCCTGCTGTCGGGTAGGCCCTTCTTTTGTTATACAGTATGTTGCTCTGTAACCGTCTAGGACATTTAGGTCAGGGGTTTGGTATTTGGCTTGTATTTCAGTATGATAATGTATTTTGTACTGAGGATCTATTATTTTTAATTAAGAAAATCTGATGTATTTTCTTTGTATTTATTAAGGAATGGTATTTTGAGAATATAGAGATAATGACTAACAATTTTACTTGTGGGAAGAATTTATCGAAAGGCTTACAGTGATGGGATATTCATCATTGTGCCGGTCATGTGCCTAGAAAATGGGTCGTGACACATAGTACCTAGCCTCGCTTCTTAATTTATTCAATTGATGTCTATTTTGGTATGCTGGCAATTCAGATGCAACAAGATAATTCACCAAATCAGCATAACAAGGCTCACTAATACCATGCAAAAGGAGGAAACACTCATCTGGAAAACTGTCTCTTACAGGGAGATGTTCCAATGGAAGATCAGAAAGCCTACTCAAGTGATCTGCTACTACATTCTCTGCCCTACTCTTATCCTTGATTTCCACATCAAATTCTTGGAGGAGCAGCATCCATCTAAGCAATCTTGGCTTTGCATCCGGTTTCTTCAACAAATATTTCAGTGCTGCATGGTCAGAAAACACAATTACTTTGGAGGCAAGCAAATATGATCTAAATTTTTCTAAAGCAAAAACAATTGCTAAAAATTCCTTCTCTGTGGTTGTGTAATTTGATTGAGCTGAATCAAGGGTACGAGACGCATAGGCTATGACATGCAACTTCCTCTCTACTCTTTGTGAAAGTACTGCTCCTACAGCAAAATTTGAGGCATCACACATGAGCTCAAAGGGAAGCTCCCACCGTGGAGGTTGGATGATAGGAGGGGAGGTAAGTTGCTTCTTCAACTCATCAAAAGCTGACCTGCAAGCATCATTAAAAATGAAATCAGTTTCTTTTTGGAGGAGTTTAGATAGGGGTAGAGCGATCTTACTGAAGTCCTTGATGAATCTTCTATAAAATCCTGCATGGCCAAGAAAAAAGCGAACTTCCTGCACAGAAGTGGGGTAATGCAAAGAAGAGATAACATCAACTTTGGCTTTATCTACTTCTATGCCACGTGATGACACTATGTGCCCTAGGACTATTCCTTGCTCTACCATGAAATGACATTTTTCATAATTCAAGACCAAATTTTTCTCTATGCATCTCTCAAGTACTCTCTCCAAATTTTTCAAACATGCATCAAATGAGTCTCTATAAACAGAAAAATCATCCATGAACACTTCCTTGCAATCCTCTAACAAATCAGAAAATATGCTTAACATGCATCTTTGAAAAGTGCCAGGTGCATTACAAAGACCAAAAGGCATGCGTCTATATGCAAAAGTACTAAAGGGACAGGTGAAGGTAGTCTTCTCCTGATCTTCAGGTGCAATATGAATTTGAAAATATCCAGAAAAACCATCAAGAAAACAGTAATGAGACTTGCCAGCAAGTCTCTCAAGCATTTGATCAATAAAAGGAAGAGGAAAATGATCTTTTCTAGTTGCTTGGTTCAACTTCCTATAATCAATGCAAACACGCCAACTGTTTTGAACTCTAGTGGGCACTAACTCATTATTTTCATTTGCTATAACAGTTACTCCGATTTTCTTTGGCACTACTTGTACCGGACTCACCCACTACTATCAGAGATAGGATAAATAATACCAGCTTGGAGGAGCTTACTTACCTCCTTCTTGACCACATCAAGAATCATGGGGTTGAGTCTTCTTTGGGGTTGCCTCACTGGTTTCGTCTCTTCTTCAAGGAGAATTCGGTGCATGCACACTGAAGGACTAATTCCAGGAATGTCTGCTAGAGTCCACCCAATCGCCTTCTTATTCTTTTTCAGCAAACTGATCAATTTTTCTTCTTGATTGGGGTTCAAGTTGTTGGCCACAATGATTAGAAGTTTGTCTCCTACTTCCAAGAAGGCATACTTGAGGTTTTCTGGTAAAGCCTTCAACTCCAATGCAGGTGGTTGGATGGAAGATGGAATTAGTTTTTGTGGAATCACATCCAAGGAAGCACCTACAAATTCAGTTTGCTCAAAGACAGAATCCTTAGCTAAAGAGGAGGAAGGGTTAGCAGCACAAGAGGAAAGAGATAAAGAATGTGCAACATTACAATTTAAATCACTACACCTACAACTACCTAAAATAAAAATAGAATCTAAGTATAAGCTAGAGAAATTTACAGAATCAGAATGCACATCAGAATCCAAATCACTATGCAAATCAGAATGCAACTCAGAATTGTCAGCATTTAGAGAGTTTTCAATTTCAGTGCAAGCTTGACAGAATTCAGAACCAGCACAATTGCATTCAAAGACATCTACCAAATCAGAAAATTCAGGAAAATCAGAAATTAATTCAGTTTGGAAATCATCACATGCCTCATCAACTAAGTAATCCAAAAAGTTAACCACATGCACATTGGAATGATTTTCTATAGGATGTTTCATGGCATCCAAAATGTTAAAATCAATTTTGTTACCAGCAAACTCCATTGACAAAGTCCCTTCATGCACATTAATGATGGTTTTTGCAGTTTTCAGAAAAGGTCTACCAAGTATTAATGGTGCATGGCCAGGAGTATTATCATTTTCCATATCAAGCACATAAAAATCAGCAGGAAAAATGAGATCTTTAACTCTTACCAGGACATCTTCTAAAACTCCTGCTGGATGTGCTATGCTCCTATTGGCAAGTTGGACAATCACTCCAGTTGGTGAAAGGACACCAATCTTGAGGCTCGAGTACACTGATTTGGGCATAACATTGATTGAGGCTCCCAAATCCAGCATAGCATTGGAGAACTCCATGTTGCCTATTGTGCATGGTATTGTGAAAGTTCCAGGATCTTTGCACTTGGGTGGCATGGGTGGTTGGATTAGTGCAGACACATTTCTCCCCAAATTGACTATCTCATTACCCCTTAAACACCTCTTATGAGTGCACAACTCTTTGGGGAACTTGGCATACTTGGGGATTTGCTTAATTGCTTCCAAAAGTGGGATATTGACCTCTATTTTCCTGAAGGTCTCCATGATCTCTTTATCCATGTCAGATTCAGAAGCTTTCCTTGATTGAGTCTATCTATTGGGGAAAGGAAGAGGAATTTTCTGAACCACTTCTTCATCCTTTTTATTTTGCTCACTGGTTGAAGATGAAGGAACACTTTGCTGGACATTTGATTTTTATGGTTCAGATTCAGAAGCTGGACTATCTACTTGTTTGCCACTCCTCAAGATGATGGCACTCACATTGCCTCTTGGGTTGATCACTGGTTGGGATGGCAAACTCCCTGAACCTTGACTTTTCAGCTCATTGACTGTTGTGGCTAACTGGCCAATCTTAGTTTCCAAATTCTGCATATTTGTTTCTGTCCTCTGCTGGAACTGAAGGGTATTGGCAGTCAGTTGCTTCATTAGATCCTCAAGACTAGGCTCAGGTTTCTTGGGTACTAGAGGAGGTGTATGGCTGGGTTCAGGTTGATTGTATCTTGCATGGGGTGGCTGGTAAGGGGGGTTGGATGTATTCCCATACTTGAAAGCTGGATGATCACGCCACCCAGGATTGTTGGTGGAGGAATATGGATCATATCTCTGTTGTTGTGGCTGCATGGGTCTACCAGGGAATATACCAGCTGGTGCATATAATTTATAGCACATAAAATATTCCAGCAAGTATGCTGGGTCGCAACAAGTAATAAAGTGATAAGTAGAGTATCATCCCACAGAGATTGAGGTATCAAATGAAATTCAATTGGACTAAGTGAAATGCTATTAAGACTTATGAAGGAAATTGTAGAAATTACACAAAAAGGGGGGTGATGATTGAAACAACGCAATATAAATAACTGAAATTTAAATAACTAAACAGAAAACAAAAACAGACAAAAGATGTGCAACTGGTCACAAATTCCATGGAATTGTACATCATCATCCTTTCCTTTGAATATTCTTGGCTAATTCTATTATGTAATTTTCAATCTAAATTTCTCAGAAAATCTTCTAAGACTGAATTATATTAAAATTATAGTTAGGAAGATCTTCACTAATCTATAACTCAAATACAATCCGATCAAGTCCTAATCACATCAATGCCCCGCAATCACATATGACATGTTATCTCTTGTCCTACTCATTACAAATACATAGCAATCGCATACATGTATAAATAACAAGCTTCATATGAGAATAAATAAAATAGAACTTTGGCCAAGAAAATACTCATTGGTCCAAATGAATTAAAGTACAATTTCCATTTCATTAAATAACCGACTACACAAGAAAATGAGATTGATTTCGTTGGTCTAATCCAATTAATTCATAGACAAATTAATCTTTGAATCATTGAGGAACAATTCAATTAAATTACAATCCATTCAATGTTGGCCAATTTTCTAAAATATGATTGAATCCAACAACTTGAAGAACAATCTGACTTAAGGAAATAATTGACTAAAATCTTAGATCAATCATTCAATTAAGTTATGAAGCTCAAGAAAATTATTCAAGCCACATAAATAAAACTATCTATATCTAGATAATCTAATTTATGGTGGAAATTACAAGGTCAAGCTCAATATCTAGCTAACTCTAGCATAGACATCAAAATCCCAAACTCATTGAAGGTTAATCAAGCATTCAAGAGGAAGAATAATCGGTAAAATCCATTCCATTAAACGAAAGTGCATTAAAATTGAATATGTTCAACAATAAAGCTTCATAAAACCGAACTACATCAATCCTTAAACTCAGAAATTACATGGAAGAGAAGAAGAACATGACAGAAAACAGAAAATACAGCAGAAAACTAACAAACTATGAAGGAAAATGGAAGAAAAGGAAAGAAAATGGGAGAATGAAAGCCATTCCCAAGTGGGAAGGCTTCCTTTCCCTCAAACCAAGCTAGAGAGTTGCCTTTGTGTTGCTCCCAGCCACTGCTGCTCTAGGAAGACAGAAAAATGGTGCTAGGACTTCCCATCAGAAAAATGACTTAGCCTCCTCAATAAATTTCGGTTTTGCAAATATAAAACTGATCTAACACATGCCTAAAGGAATATTATGCCCTAGATGCCTCCTTGGTTGCTTCTTCCATGATGTGGCAGCACTTTGACAGCAAAACAACAGCAGAATTAATATTTCTGCAGCAGTAGATAGGTATGGCAGCAGCAGATAGGTATGGCAGCAGTAGAATTAATATTTCTGCAGCAGAAAAGTAACAAATAGCAGCAGAACAGCAGCAGAATATCATGGCAAAATTAATATTTCAGCCATGCTTTTCTGACCTACGAAAATTAATATTTCTGCCCAAAAATTCTGACTACATGGCATTGAATAAGAGTTCAAGTGGGCCCCACATCCAGCATATCATAGTCAGCATCTGCATCACCTAAAAAGTGCCACATTAGCATCCAAATCAGCATCTTTGTCCATGTAAGCACTTTTCTCTCCAAAATTAAAATTTGTAGGAATTAAATTGAGCATTTTACCATTCAAGTTCTAAAAATATAAAATTGAGACACATTCAATCCATAAATAGTTTATATCCAATAAATTCCAAAACATAATAAAATTAGAGAATTGACAAAATTAAAGAGGCAAAAAGGAATAAAATAGGGACTAAAATAAATGGAAAAATCATGTTATCACCAGCACATGACTCAATTGGGGTCTCCTGCAGCTGAGGGCATTGATCAGTATGGCGGGTATTCAGGGAACAAATACCACAGACTGAAGGGGGAGGGGTTTGTTGTTGTGTTCTCTGATTTAATGCCAATTGCCTCACCATTGAAGCTAACTCTTCCAATTTATTTTCTATCCTTTGTTGCTCCATGAGAGGTGTCCTCACCTCATTGACAGTAACTGTTGGATCACTCAATCTGGTGCCAAATTGCTGAACATTTTGGGCCATCTTGGCCAACAATTCATTTGCTGCAGTAGGAGTCTTATCCACCAATGCCCCACCAGCAGCTGCATCAACTATATATCTGTCCATAGGCAGTAATCCCTCATAGAAATACTGGATGAGAAGTTACTCTGAAATCTGGTGGTTTGGACAGCATGAGCAAAGCTTCTTAAACCTCTCCCAATATTCATACAGAGACTCACCATTCAACTGTCTAATCCCACTGATATCCTTCCTGATTGCTGCTGTTCTGGAGGTTGGAAAGAATTTTTCTAAGAACAACTTCTTCAGCTCATCCCATCTTGTTATCAAGGCAGTGGGTTGATAGTAAAGCCAATCCTTGGCTGCCCCATTCAGAGAGAAAGGAAATGCTATTAATTTGATATGTTCTTCTCCAACTCCATGTGGTCTCATAGTAGAGCAGACAACGTGGAACTCCTTCAAGTGCTTGTGCGAATCTTCGCCTGCAAGACCATGAAACTTAGGCAACAAATGGATTAGACCAGATTTCAGTTCAAAATTAGCATCCAACTCAGGATAATTTATGCATAATGGTTGATAATGCACATCAGGTGCAATCAACTCTTTAATTGATTGTTCTTGCCTATTTTGGCACTTGTGCATTTTGATTATCCATCCCAGTTATCCCAGCTGACTCAGAATCTATAGACTCCAACACAATATCAGATTCAGAATCTGATTCAACTTCTACACTAGTGACAGCAAACTCAACAATTTCAGCAAGAATTTCAGAAACTATACTAGTCCTAATGCTATTACTTCTCACTAGCCTATGGAAGGTCCTATCAATTTCTAGATCAAAAGGTGGTAAGTCCACGTGACCAGACCTTCTCATATACTAGAAAGGGTACAAATTCACAAGAAAAGAACAAAAAGAACAAAAAAGGGCAAAATAAGCACAAAAGGTTCCAACCAAGGAAAATGACCAAAAATGAAGTATCTTAGAAAAATCTGATTTTTCTTGGAAAAATCCTTCACCAATTGGAGGCACAAAATCAACAAACAGAACTCAAAAATAAGATCTACAAAAACCAAACCAAAAATCACAATTAATTGGAAAAATGGCTAAAATCATTGTAAAATGGAAAAAGTGGTCTAAACGTTGGAATTTTGCCGAGATAGGGCGGTGCTCCTCACGACTTTGTCGTGAGGAGTTATGCCCGAAACGGTCGTGTTTAGTGGACTACCAATTTTTCAAGTCAATCCGATTTAGTTTTTTAAGGTGATGAATAGTGACTGAAATATAACTAGGAAACTTGAAAAATTGACTTGAAGAATTTGTAATCACTTCCAACAATACCAAGCCACTTAAAATCAAACAAGAACACAATAGAACAACTAATTAACACTTAGAAATGAATTGGCTCCCCGGCAACGGTGCCAAAATTCTGGTTCACGCCACTACGATGCCAAATCACCCAGAATTGAATTGGTGGCAATTTGCAGTATAGTGATCCCCAGGTCGTATTCACTCAAGGAGCCTCACTTCTTAATACTAATTAATCGTTCTAAACACCCAAACACTAATGAAGAGTACATAAACGTGGGGGGGGGTTTTTGTGGCAGTACTAATAAAACAAACAAAACAGAACAGCAACCAAATAACTACAACAGCAGCAACAGCAGCAGCAGCAGCAACAGCAGAAGAATTTGCAAGGTATTGACAGTAAAGAGACTATGTAATTAGCCACTAGGATTCATGGGAGTGTAACTATCATTACCTAACTCATTGATTCAATTTTGTTCTCATTCCATTGTTTGGTTCTTTATGAAAATGGTTCTAGAATAACATCTAGAATTTAATGCTACTAATTACAGTCAAGAACATCTCTCTACTATAACTAGATGCATTCAGTGGAAAATCTCAACCAAACCAAGTTAAATTTATCATCTAACTAGTCATTTCGCCTCCCTCACTTTCCTCATCAGTCAAGCAAGGTTATATCTTATATATATAAGTTAGTTTATGTTACATTCTCAAGCTCTAATCAGAATCTGATAGCAACATAAACATAACAGCAAAACAGAAACGAAATGAGATGAAAATGGAGAATAAAACACTTAACTTGCATTCTTAGTTCAAGCTACAACATCCCAGTGGTCTAGTGACTAATTACAATGAAAACTTAGCCCTCCATGAGAGCAAAACAGCAAACAACAGAAGCAAAAACAGAGAGGAAGAGAGAGCTACGAATTTCCTAAGTTTCTCGTTACAAAATAAAAGTGTTCTCTTCTCTAAAACTGATGCCCTTTCAATGCCTTAGAATATTCTACCCTAGATGCTTCCTTGGATGCTTATTCCATGATGTGGCAGCACTTTGACAGCAAAACAGCAGTAGAATTAATATTTCTGCAGCAGCAGATAGGTATGGCAGCAGCAGATTTAATATTTCTACAGCAGAAAAGTAACAAACAGCAGCAGAACAGCAGCAAAATATCATGGCAAAATTAATATTTCAGCCATGCTTTTCTGACCTACGAAAATTAATATTTCTGCCCAAAAATTCTGACTACATGGCATTGAATAAGAGTTCAAGTGGGCTCCACATCCAGCATATGCTAGTCAGCATCTGCATCACCCAAAAAGTGCCACATTAGCATCCAAATCAGCATCTTTGTCCATGTCAGCACTTTTCTCTCCAAAATTAAAATTTGTAGGAATTAAATTGAGCATTTTACAATTCAAGTTCTAAAAATATAAAATTGAAACACATTCAATCCATAAATAGTTTATACCCAATAAATTCCAAAGCATAATAAAATTAGAGAATTGGCAACATTGAAATAGCCATAGGACTAAGATAGGGACTAAAAAGTATATAAAAATGGTCGATATCAGGCTTGCACAAACGAAGATAATCAAGGAATCAGATACATTAAAAAAAACTAGAATCAATGATGGTGGAAAGGAGGATACAACACATGTAAGGAAGGACATTAAACAGAGGGACAATAAGAGATCAATGGAGTCTAGAGATGTTCAAACCAAGACTACTCAACATGAAAGAAGAGATGGCCAATATATATCATATAAAAGCATGTTATTGGGCATTAATGGGGCTCATTTAGATTACAGTAGTGGCGACATGGAGATGTGGGATGAGGAGGAAGATTTCAAAGATGCAAAGGCAAGAGGATCATAAAGAGGAAATTGACCCACTTTGTCCACACATTTCAGTATCTATAGAAGAAAGAAAAAATTTATGTAAACCTTGGAGGAAGGCGATCATAATTAAACTTCTAGGAAGAAGAATTGGGTATAAATTTATGTATGGTAGATTGACTAGACTATGGAATTTGGCCAGGAATTTTGAACTCATTGATCTACAAAATGATTTCTTTTTGGTATATTTCGTTGAGCTAATTGACTATGAATATGTTCTTTATGCTGGCTATGTATGATTCTTGGACATTACCTAACTGTACAGAGATGGAAACTCAAGTTCAGACTATTTGAGGAATCCATTAAGAGGATTGTGGTATGGATTCGTATCCCAGATCTCCCAATTGAATATTAAGATAAACATTTTCTTTGGAAAGTAAGAAATAAGGTTGGTAAAACTTTTAAGGTAGATATTCATAGCATTAAAGAAAATCATAAAGGTGGAGAACTAAACACAACAGAAAGAGGAAGATTTACTAGAATCAGTATTGAGCTAAACCTTGAGAAGAAACTTGTCCCTAAATTAAAGATAAGAAATAGAACTTACATGATTAAGTATGAAGGGTTAGACTTGATATGCTTTACTGGTAGATATGGGCATCGTAAGGACTCTTACCTTAATATGATTTAAATCAATTCAAATCAGAATTTAGAGTGTGATAAAAACAGTAATGCTTCACGAATGCTTGCAGATGTTAGGGAAGAACAAGATGTCAAAAAAAGGAAAAAGAAGAGGTTCTTGGGATCCGGATGATTGTCAAAAAGAACTTTCAAAATGGAAATCCTACAAAACAACAAGCCAGTGAAGAAAAGCAAAAAAGGATACCACCATTTGATGTTAAAAAGTTAGGTTCATATGTCAAAAGGCTTCCTAATAGTAGTGGCCCTCGATTTTCTATTTTTGGTAATGAGAAGAACTGTGATGCGGATGTTCGCAAAATGGAAAAGGAGCTGAGAGAACCCATGGTGGATACCGTTGTTAGGGTCTTAACCAACCTAAATTATATAGATGGAGATAATGAATTGGTGAATGTGGATAAGGTTCAGGAGGACAAAAATTCAACTACAGATGTGCACCATAGGAATATGCAGAACAACAAAAATAGATCAAATGATAGTATGATGAAAAGTAAGCAAATAGTATAGAGATTTGTTAAACCAATTGGGGGAGAGAAAAATAAATTTGTTGGATTGCTAAAACCTAGCCTATCAAGTACTTTTAAACCCCAAAAGGCTAAAAAACTGAATACTCAAAGAGATAAGGGAAAATCCTTTTTTCTTGCTTCTGATCTGAATAAAAATCTCTACCCCCAGAATCTTGCACAAGGGGAGTTTGGAGAGTATATTCTTAACAACAGATCTCCTGACCTAAACAATCTAATAGTTAAAGAAAAGAATATGAGAGAAGTCATCAAGATCGTTGAGAGCCCAATTTGAGGCAGTCTATTTACTGGTGGAAATAAAGCCCCATCGCCCTAAGGACTTGAGGGAGTTTTTCTGTTTTTTCTATTTTGGTGCCTTGTACTAATTTTTATTTGTTTTACTATGATTAACTTTCTTTCTTGGAATTGCAGGGGAGTAGGAGCTCGTTCTTTTCCCTGTTTGGTGCGAGAGCTAAAGGCTAATTATAATATCCATATTTTGATTATTATGGAGCCAAAAATTAGCAGTAAAAAATCAGACAGTATAATTGCAAATTTGGGATATCAAAATAGCTATATAATTGAGGCAGAGGGGTTCTCAGGTGGTATCTGGCTCATATAGGAGGGACACCATGTAAACATTGATATTATTAGTTCCTCGGGCAATTTATTCACAGCAAAATATCCTATAGATAGGTAAAGGAAAGCTTTTTTCTTACTTGTACATATGGTAACCTTATTCCTATAGTTAGACAAGACCTCTGGTCACAACTTCAGTCCCTAAGTAACTTTGTGGAGAATCAGAAATGGTTGTGCATAGATGATTTCAATGCCAACAAAGGGGTAGAGGATAAACAAGGGGGTGCTAGGCCTAACATTAAGTCTATGATTGATTTTAATAATTGTTGTACCCACTGCAATCTCATGGATTTCAAGTTTTGTGGTCCCATGTTTACTTGGAAGAACGGTAGGATTCAAGAGAGGCTTGACTAGGCATTGGCCAACTTTAATTGGTTCGCGCACTTTAAAGATGCCTACATTGAACACCTAAACTGGTTCAAATCAGACCAAAGACCAATTCTTCTCAAGATGGGAAATGATGAAGAAGAGAAGAAGACATCGCAAAGGTTTAAATTCATGGCGTCTTGGGTTACCAAGAACTCTTTTAAGGATTTGATCAATGCGAATTGGTGTAGTGAAGATGATTGGCCTAACACTAGTTCAAAACTGTTTGAGAAGATCAAACAATGGAATTATAATGTTTTTGGCAGCATCAACAAAAGTCAAAAAAATCCTTATTAATAGACTGCGTGGCATTGATAGAGCGAACCCAAAAGGGACTAATCCTTATCTAAATCAGCTGCAAGAATCCCTTTGGCGAGATTACAAAAAGTATGATGTCTGTTAGACTTATACTAAATTTATACAATTTAAGAAATTTGTAATATAAATTTAGTTAAAATCTTGGTTTAAATTACGAAATTTTTCTGAAAATTCTTATAAAATATCTAATTGTATAAAAATAGGGAAAATTTGAAACAATTTTCAACAAAATTTTATATTGGGCAGAGGACGATTAGTCGACTGATGGATATCTATCAGTCAACTAATGGACCTCGAATTTGGATTCTTCATAAATTTAGAATCTATCAGTCGACTGATATAGGATAATTAGTCGACTGATATGTCCTAGACTTCAAAATCTTAGGAAGTTGTACCTTAAAACATAATGCAATTCTTTTCTTATTATTTATGCATACTCCATAGCACAATAACCATCATTTCTTACAAATTCTCTTCTAGATATAGCTATAACATAAGAGATTTGCATACAATTCTTATATTTCTATACACATATACAAAATATGCATAAATCTCAAAAGTTCACATAGAAAGATGATATAACTTCTTCTTTGCTAAATAACTATTTAATGACTCTACTAGCTTGTTCTTTTTGCTTTCCCTCACTTTTTTACTTCAATTCCTGAAATGGTTAGTCATACCATAAAAACATGAGATATATAATCTCAGTAGCTAGTTTACTTAAAGAAATCATTTCAAAAACTATTTCAGTCAAAAAAGTAATTCTCAATAAATAATTCACACTTCCATGAACATAAAAGAACTATCACATAAACATACAATTGTGATATGGTTTTTTTCCTTCAATATAGTGTACTACACTTTAGCTACTTTCTCAGAAAAGTACTCAATATCTTATGAGGAATTTTTATCATCCCATGAGAAATTTTTGGATTCTGTCATCCTATAAGGACTTTTACATCCTATGAGGAATTTCTGTCATCCTATGAGATAGGAAGCTTTAAGATGTATATACTTGCTAAATCATACAAAGAGTATGATAAACAACTGAAATAATTTGTTTTCTAGTATCTCACGTGTTAGCCCTAAGGCTTTATGCCATAAGTTTGATGATGACAAATATGTGAGAAATGTAGCATTAATATATAAGGATTAATTATTATATAAGCTACAAGTATCTAAGCATGATTATTTTATTTAATGATCAATATTTTATATATGAATCATGCTCTTTACAATATATATGTGATTACATTTACAATATATATGTAGTTACATTATCTAAAAATTGTAGCCTTGATATGCTAGAAAAGTATTTCACATATGTATTTCCTGTGCTACGATTTAACCATGATCATATTATTTGGAATGAAATAATTTATATTGAATAATGCTATTTATTATGAATTGAACTAACCATTTGGTTTGCAAGTAAGATATATTTTATAAGTTGGATCAAAACAAGTGAGCATTGGATTGAAGAATAAGGAAAAACAACATCTTGCTTCAATCAAGGAAAACAATATGCAAGAATAAAGCTCCACGAAATGAAGAACTAGAAGATTTGAAGTCTTGGAAGCTTGGATGTATCAAGATAGCCTATGTGTTTACATTAGGTATATTTTAAATAGGCTAGTAAACTTGTGCAACTCATTGATTTAGATTTGCATACATTGGCTCAAGTATTTTCAACAAAAAGATAGTTAGATATAAAGTTTTACAAAAGTTAATTTTTGACCTTTGTTCACTTTTTATATCATATCTCCTAAATGAAAAATCAATTTTTCAAGAATCTTAATCTCACTTGATAGTAGACTCAAATATCTTTCCTATGGTATATTATTGACTTAAATATAAATGAGAAAGATATGACCATTTAAAGTATAGCTAGAAAAATTGAAAGCTAATTTTACTATATTCAAATTATTTTATTCTGACCTAAGGTCAGTGTTTTAATTATATCTTTTAAACCAAAAATAATTTTTGAGTGAAATGTTTTTCATTTGAAACTAGGCTCCAATAGCTTTCCAATGATATATTATTTGTTTAAAACAAAGTTCAAATAAGGGAGTTATGATATTTTAAAGAGAGCTCAAAAATCCTATTTCACTACTATAAGCTGGAGGTCGACTGGTAGTCTTCGACCAGTCTACTAGCAACCTTAAAAACACTGTCTAACGATCATATTTGAGGTGGAGGTCAATCGGGTAAGCTAAGGAGGTCGATTGGTTGCCACTGGACAGCATTATAAGTGCTATAACGGCTAGTTTTGTAAAATCTTATATATATGACATTAGATACATGATTTTGAGCTAGAACAAAGTACTACAATGTGATATTAACTTGTTCTATCATCTTTGAGAGAAATAAAACAATTCTTGAGTCAAATCTTGCATATTATCATTCATTTCAGTTATTAAGATCTCTATTTGTATAATCTACTCTTAGAAGATAGTCTTTTTGTGTTCATTACTATTTCTTCTCAACTTATGAGTTGTATTCTCAAAGAGAGTATTCCTTAAAAGATTGTTTGAGGGAAACATTGTGATTGGGTTGAGGAGGAGCCCAGATTCATAAATTTTCTATTGTAGTAATTTGCAAGTACTCGGATCGAACTTGAAAGTATAATGGAAATACTCAAGTGGTTTCTTGAGGACTGGATATAGGCTTGGGATTAGCCGAACCAGTATAAATCTCCGAGTTTACTTTCTCTCTCCCTTATTCTTTGATTTGTGCACATTTGTATTTGCTCTTTTATATCTTGCTCTCTACAATATTCATCTTGATAGCACCTTGATTTTCTGAATTAGATTCTTTGTCTTAGCTTGGCATATTTTAGAAAATCATTTTAAACTTCCAATAAAGTTTTGTGAAAAATTTTATAAATCTCGATTCACCACCTCTTGGGATCCAACCATTACTTTTAATTGGTATTAGAGCTTGGGCTCTTGATTTAAAGACTTAACCGTCTAAGAGTTAACATGGTTGGATTTAGTGATCATTTTATGTTTGAAAATTTTTCTTTCACAGAACCTCTAATTTTTGATGCAAATCATTTTCAATATTGGAAGTATGAAATGAAAATATTTTTAATTTTAGTAGACCTTAAACTCTGTGATATTATTGAAGATGGTTCTTGTATTCCTGTCAAGGAAGAACAAGGAAAATGGACTCCAAAACCCAAGAGTGAATGGAATGATGTTGAAAGAAATTTAGTGCAACTCAATGCTAAGACAAAAATGATTATCTCTTCTGCATTGAGTTAGGATGAATTTTTCAAGATTTCCAACTGTGCAACTACAAAAGAAATGTAGGAAACTTTGGAAGTTACATATTACAAAGATCTTAATGCAGAGGAATTAAAATCTAGAAATCTCATTAATGAACTTGATATTGCTCAAATGAAAAACTTTGAAACCATTAATAAGATATATCTTGTGCTTAATCAATTGCAAGATCTTGGTATCCTTATTGCAAATAAATCTCAAGATATCAAGAAGAGTGAAGCAGAAAATGAGGAAGAAGTAAATGAAGAAACGAATATTTGTTTCATGGCCGGAGATGAAGATGAGGTAAATTCGTTTGATTATTCTATTGATAAATTGCAAGAAGCCTTTGATAACTTACCGATATCAAGTATTTTTATATACTTTTTAGTCCCTATCTTAGTCATATTTCTATTTCAATGCTGCCAACTCTCCTATTTTATTATATTTTGAATTTATTGGGTGTAAATTAATTATAGAATTAATATGATTCAAATTCATAATTTTATCCCAATTAATTCATGTGCTTAATTTCAGATCTAATTATTTGTGAGAAAAATTGCTGGCATGGACGTTTCGCTTACTTGGAGGCCACCTGGACATGCTGACTGGGCATTGAATGGTTGGCTAGGGCTGACTGGATTTCTGGTCCCCATTGTTCTCCACTTTACAGCAAAGGGGAATGACAGCATGGGCCTTCTGCAGCAATTAATGGTAGATAGAAACAACAAAGGAATGGAGTATCTTGTCTTGCTGCCCACATCATCCAAGGAGGCATCTAGGGTAGAATATTCCAAGGCATGGAGGACATTAGTTTTAAAAATCATAGGACACTTTTATTTTCAGTAACTAAGGAATTTCGTAGCTCTTTCTCCCTCTCTGTTTTCTCTTCTGTCATTTGCTATTTTGCTCTCATGGAGGGCTAAGTCTTCATTGTAATCAATCATTAGACCACTGGGATGTTGTAGCTTGAACTAAGAATTCAAGTTAAGTGTTTTATTCTCCATTTTCATCTCATTTCGTTTCTGTTTTGCTGTTATGTTTATGTTGCTGTCAAATTCTGATTAGAGCTTGAGAAGTAACATAAACTGACTTATATATATAAGATATAACCTTGCTTGACTGATTAGGAAAGTGAGGGAGGCGAAATGACTAGTTAGATGATATATTTAACTTGGTTTGGTTGAGATTTTCCACTGAATGCATCTAGTTATAGTAGAGAGATGTTCTTGACTGTAATTAGTAGCATTAAAATTCTAGATGTTATTCTAGAACCATTTTTCATAAAGAACCAAACGATGGAATGAGAACAAAACTAAATCAATGAGTTAGATAATGATAGTTGCACTCCCATGAATCCTAGTGGCTGATTGTATAGTCTCTTTACTGTCAACACCTTGCAAATTTCGCTGCTGCTACTGTTGTAGTTATTTGGTTGCTGTTCTATTATGTTTTTATTAGTACTGCCAACAAACCCCCCCATTCATGTACTTTTCATTAGTGTTTGGGTGTTTAGAACGATTAATTAGTATTTAGAAGTGAGGCTCCTTGAGTGAATACGACTTGGGGATCACTATACTGCAAATTGCCATGAATTCAATTCTGGGCGATTCGGCATCGTAGTGGCGTGAACCAGAATTTTGGCGCCGTTGCCGGGGAGCCAATTCATTTCTAAGTGTTAATTAGTTGTTTTATTGTGTTCTTGTTTGATTTTAAGTGGCTTGGTATTGTTGGAAGTGATTACAAATTCTTCAAGTCAATTTTTCAAGTTTGCTAGTTATATTTCAGCCACTATTCATCAACTAAAAAAAACTAAATCGAATTGACTTGAAAAATTGGTAGTCCACTAAACACGACCGTTTCGGGCATAACTCTTCACGACTTACAAAGTCGTGAGGAACACCGCCCTATCTCGGCCAAATTCCAACGTTTAGACCATTTTTTCCATTATACAATGATTTTAACCATTTTTCCAATTAATTGTGATTTTTGGTTTGATTTTTGTAGATCTTATTTTTGAGTTCTGTTTGTTGATTTTGTGCCTCCAATTGGTGAAGGATTTTTCTGAGATACTTCATTTTTGGTCATTTTCCTTGGTTGGAGCCTTTTGTTCTTATTTTGCTCTTTTTTGTTCTTGTTGTTGTTTTCTTGTGAATTTGTGCCCTTTCTAGTATATGAGAAGGTCTGGTCACGTGGACTTACCACCTTTTGATCCAGAAATAGATAGGACCTTCCATAGGCTAGTGAGAAGTAATAGCATTAGGACTAGTATAGTTTCTGAAATTCTTGCTGAAATTGTTGAGTTTGCTGTCAATAGTGTAGAAGTTGAATCAGATTCTGAATCTGATATTGTGTTGGAGTCTACAGATTCTGAGTCAGCTGGGATAACTGGGATGGATAACCAAAATGCACAAGTGCCTCAAAATAGGCAAGAACAATCAATTAAAGAGTTGATTGCACCTGATGTGCATTATCAACTATTGTGCATAAATTATCCTGAGTTGGATGCTAACTTTGAACTAAAATCTGGTCTAATCCATTTGTTGCCTAAGTTTCATGGTCTTGCAGGAGAAGATCCGCACAAGCACTTAAAGGAGTTCTATGTTGTCTGCTCTACCATGAGACCACATGGAGTTGGAGAAGAACAGATCAAATTAATAGCATTTCCTTTCTCTCTGGATGGGGCAGCCAAGGATTGGCTTTACTATCTACCCACTGCCTTGATAACAAGATGGGATGAGCTGAAGAAGTTGTTCTTAGAAAAATTCTTCCCAACCTCAAGAACAGCAGCAATCAGGAAAGACATCAGTGGGATTAGACAAACAAGTGGTGAATCATTACATGAGTACTGGGAGAGATTTAAGAAGCTGTGTTCAAAATGTCCAAACCACCAGATTTCAGAGCAGCTTCTCATCCAGTATTTCTATGAGGGATTACTGCCTATGGACAGGTACATAGTTGATGCAGCTGCTGGTGGGGCATTGGTGGATAAGACTCCTGCTGCAGTAAACAAATTGTTGACCAAGATGGCCCAAAATGCTCAGCAATTTGGCACCAGACTGAGTGATCCAATAGTTACTGTCAATGAGGTGAGGACACCTCCCATGGAGCAACAAAGGATAGAAAATAAATTGGAAGAGTTAGCTTCAATGGTGAGGCAATTGGCATTAAATCAGAGAACACAACAACAAGCCCTTCCTCCTTCAGTCTGTGGTATTTATTCCCTGAATACCCACCATACTGATCAGTGCCCTCAGCTGCAAGAGACCCCAACTGAGTCATGTGCTGGTATATTCCCTAGTAGACCTATGTAGCCACAACAACAGAGATATGACCCATATTCCTCCACCTACAATCCTGGGTGGCTTGATCATCCAGCTTTCAAGTATGGGAATACCTCCAACCCCCCTTACCAGCCACCCTATGCAAGATACAATCAACCTGAACCTAGCCATACACCTCCTCCAGCACCCAAGAAACCTGAGCCTAGTCTTGAGGATTTAATGAAGCAACTGACTGCCAATACTCTTCAGTTCCAGCAGAGAACAGAGACCAATATGCAGAATTTGGAGACTAAGATTGGTCAGTTAGCCACAACAGTCAATGAGCTGAAAAGTCAAGGTTCAGGGAGTTTGCCATCCCAACCAGTGATCAACCCAAGAGGCAATGTGAGTGCCATCATCTTGAGGAGTGGCAAGCAAGTAGATAGTCTAGCTTCTGAATCTGAACCAGAAAAATCAAATGTCCAGCAAAGTGTTTCTTCATCTTCAACCAGTGAGCAAAATAAAAAGGATGAAGAAGTGGTTCAGAAAATTCCTCTTCCTTTCCCCAATAGGCAGACTCAATCAAGGAAAGCTTTTGAATCTGACATGGATAAAGAGATCATGGAGACGTTCAGAAAAATAGAGGTTAATATCCCACTTTTGGAAGCCATTAAGCAAATCCCCAAGTATGCCAAGTTCCTCAAAGAGTTGTCCACTCATAAGAGGCGTTTAAGGGGTAATGAGAGAGTCAATTTGGGGAGAAATATGTCTGCACTCATCCAACCACCTATGCTACCTAAGTGCAAAGACCCTGGAACTTTCACAATACCATGTACAATAGCAACATGGAGTTCTCCAATACTATGCTGGATTTGGGAGCCTCAATCAATGTTATGCCCAAATCAGTATACTCAAGCCTCAAGATTGGTGTTCTTTCACCAACTGGAGTGATTGTCCAACTTGCCAATAGGAGAACAGCACATCCAGCAGGAGTTCTAGAAGATGTCCTGGTAAGAGTCAAAGATCTCATTTTTCCTGCTGATTTTTATGTGCTTGATATGGAAAATGATAATACTCCTGGCCATGCACCATTAATACTTGGTAGACCTTTTTTGAAAACTGTAAAAACCATTATTAATGTGCATGAAGGGACTTTGTCAATGGAGTTTGCTGGCAACAAAATTGATTTTAACATCTTAGATGCCATTAAACATCCTATGGAAAATCATTCCAATGTGCATGTGGTTAACTTTTTGGATTACTTAGTTGATGAGGCATGTGATGATTTCCAAACTGAATTAATTTCTGATTTTCCTGAATTTTCTGATTTGGTAGATGCCTTTGAATGTAATTGTGCTGGTTCTGAATTCTGTCATGCTTGCACTGAAATTGAAAATTCTCTAATTGCTGACAATTTTGAATTGCATTCTAATTTACATAATGGTTTGGATTCTGATGTGCATTCTGATTCTGTAATTTTCTCTAGCTTAAACTTAGATTCTGTTTCTGTTTTAGGTAGTTGTAGGTGTAGTGATTTAAATTGTAATGTTGTACATTCTTCATCTCTTTCCTCTTGTGCTGCTAACCCTTCCTCCTCTTTAGCCAAGGATTCTGTCTTTGAGCAATCTGAATTTAGTCCTATGGCTATTTCAATGTTGCCAATTCTCTAATTTTATTATGCTTTGGAATTTATTGGGTATAAACTATTTATGGATTGAATGTGTTTCAACTTGATATTTTTAGAACTTGAATTGTAAAATGCTCAATTTAATTCCTACAAATTTTAATTTTGAAGAGAAAAGTGCTGACATGGACAAAGATGCTGATTTGGATGCTAATGTGGCACTTTTTGGGTGATGCAGATGCTGACTAGGATATGCTGGATGTGGGGCCACTTGAACTCTTATTCAATGCCATGTAGTCAGAATTTTTGGGCAGAAATATTAATTTTCGTAGGTCAGAAAAGCATGGCTGAAATATTAATTTTGCCATGATATTCTGCTGCTGCTCTACTGCTGTTTGTTACTTTCTTCTGCAGAAATATTAATTCTGCTGCTGCCATACCTATCTGCTGCTGCAGAAACATTAATTATGCTGCTGTTTTGCTGTCAAAGTGCTGCCACAACATGGAAGAAGCATCCAAGAAAGCATCTAGGGTAGAATATTCTAAGGCATTGAAGGGGCATCAGTTTTAGAGGAGAGAACACTTTTATTTTTGTAACCAGAACTTAGAAAATTGGCAGCCCTCTCTTTCTCTCTGTTTTTGCTTCTGTTGTTTGCTGTTTTGCTCTCATGGAGGGCTAAGTTTTCATTGTAATTAGTCACTAGACCACTGGGATGTTGTAACTTGAACTAAGAATGCAAGCTAAGTGTTTTGTTCTCCATTTTCATCTCATTTCGTTTTTGTTTTGCTGTCATGTTTATTTTGCTGTCAAATTCTGATTAGAGCTTGAGAATGTAACATAAACTAATTTATATATAAGATATAACCTTGCTTGACTGATGAGGAAAGTGAGGGAGGCGAAATGACTAGTTAGATGATATATTTAACTTGGTTTGGTTGAGATTTTCCATTGAATGCATCTAGTTATAGTAGAGAGATGTTCTTGACTGTAATTAGTAGCATTAAATTCTAGATGTTATTCTAGAACCATTTGCATAAAGAACCAAACAATGGAATGAGAATAAAATTGAATCAATGAGTTAGGTAATGATAGTTACACTCCCATGAATCCTAGTGGCTGATTACATAATCTCTTTACTGTCAATACCTTGAAAATTCTTCTGCTGTTGCTGCTGCTGCTGCTGTTGCTGCTGTTGTAGTTATTTGCTGTTCTGTTTTGTTTGTTTTGTTAGTACTGCCACAAAACCCCCTCCCCCCACGTTTATGTACTCTTAATTAGTGTTTAGGTGTTTAGAAAGATTAATTAGTATCAAGAAGTGAGGCTCCTTGAGTGAATACGACCTGGGGATCACTATACTGTAAATTGCCACGAATTCAATTCTGGGCGATTTGGCATCGTAGTGGTGTGAACCAGAATTTGGGCGCCGTTGCCGGGGAGCCAATTCATTTCTAAGTGTTAATTAGTTGTTCTATTGTGTTCTTGTTTGATTTTAAGTGGCTTGGTATTGTTGGAAGTGATTACAAATTCTTCAAGTCAATTTTTCAAGTTTCCTAGTTATATTTCAGCCACTATTCATCAGCTTAAAAAACTAGATCGGATTGACTTGAAAAATTGGTAGTCCACTAAACACGACCGTTTCGGGCATAACTCCTCACGACAAAGTCGTGAGGAGCACCGCCCTATCTCGGCCAAATTCCAACGTTTAGACCACTTTTTCCATTATACAATGATTTTAACCATTTTTCCAATTAATTGTGATTTTTGGTTTGATTTTTGTAGATCTTATTTTTGAGTTCTGTTTGTTGATTTTGTGCCTCCAATTGGTGAAGGATTTTTCTGAGATACTTCATTTTTGGTCATTTTCCTTGGTTGGAGCCTTTTGTTCTTATTTTGCTCTTTTTTGTTCTTGTTGTTGTTTTCTTGTGAATTTGTGCCCTTTCTAGTATATGAGAAGGTCTGGTCACGTGGACTTACCACCTTTTGATCCAGAAATAGATAGGACCTTCCATAGGCTAGTGAGAAGTAATAGCATTAGGACTAGTATAGTTTCTGAAATTCTTGCTGAAATTGTTGAGTTTGCTGTCAATAGTGTAGAAGTTGAATCAGATTCTGAATCTGATATTGTGTTGGAGTCTATAGATTCTGAGTCAGTTGGGATAACTGGGATGGATAACCAAAATGCACAAGTGCCTCAAAATAGGCAAGAACAATCAATTAAAGAGTTGATTGCACCTGATGTGCATTATCAACTATTGTGCATAAATTATCCTGAGTTGGATGCTAACTTTGAACTAAAATCTGGTCTAATCCATTTGTTGCCTAAGTTTCATGGTCTTGCAGGAGAAGATCCGCACAAGCACTTAAAGGAGTTCCATGTTGTCTGCTCTACCATGAGACCACATGGAGTTGGAGAAGAACAGATCAAATTAATAGCATTTCCTTTCTCTCTGGATGGGGCAGCCAAGGATTGGCTTTACTATCTACCCACTGCCTTGATAACAAGATGGGATGAGCTGAAGAAGTTGTTCTTAGAAAAATTCTTTCCAGCCTCCAAAACAGCAGCAATCAGGAAGGATATCAGTGGGATTAGACAGTTGAATGGTGAGTTTCTGCATGAATATTGGGAGAGGTTTAAGAAGCTTTGCTCATGCTGTCCAAACCACCAGATTTCAGAGCAGCTTCTCATCCAATATTTCTATGAAGGATTACTACCTATGGATAGATACATAGTTGATGCAGCTGCTGGTGGGGCATTGGTGGATAAGACTCCTACTGCAGCAAATGAATTGTTAGCCAAGATGGCCCAAAATACTCAGCAATTTGGCACCAGATTGAGTGATCCAACAGTTACTGTCAATGAGGTGAGGACACCTCCCATGGAGCAACAAAGGATAGAAAATAAATTGGAAGAATTAGCTTCAATGGTGAGGCATTTGGCATTAAATCAGAGAACACAATAACAAGCCCCTCCTCCTTCAGTCTGTGGTATTTGTTCCCTGAATACCCACCATACTGATCAATGCCCTCAGCTGCAAGAGACCCCAACTGAGTCATGTGTTGGTGTATTCCCTGGTAGACCCATGCAGCCACAACAACAGAGATATGACCCATATTCCTCCACTTACAATCCTAGGTGGCGTGATCATCCAGCTTTCAAGTATGGGAATACATCCAACCCCCCTTACCAGCCACCCCATGCAAGATACAATCAACCTGAACCTAGCCATACACCTCCTCCAGCACCCAAGAAACCTGAGCCTAGTCTTGAGGATCTAATGAAGCAACTGACTGCCAATACCCTTCAGTTCCAGCAAAGGACAGAAACAAATATGCAGAATTTGGAAACTAAGATTGGCCAGTTAGCCACAACAGTCAATGAGCTGAAAAGTCAAGGTTCAGGGAGTTTGCCCATCCCAACCAGTGATCAACCCAAGAGGCAATGTGAGTGCCATCATCTTGAGGAGTGGCAAACAAGTAGACAGTCCAGCTTCTGAATCTGAACCAGAAAAATCAAATGTCCAGCAAAGTGTTCCTTCATCTTCAACCAGTGAGCAAAATAAAAAGGATGAAGAAGTGGTTCAGAAAATTCCTTTTCCTTTCCCCAATAGGCAGACTCAATCAAGGAAAGCTTCTGAATCTGACATGGATAAAGAGATCATGGAGACCTTCAGGAAAATAGAGATCAATATCCCACTTTTGGAAGCAATTAAGCAAATCCCCAAGTATGCCAAGTTCCTCAAAGAGTTGTGCACTCATAAGAGGCGTTTAAGGGGTAATGAGAGAGTCAATTTGGGGAGAAATGTGTCTGTACTCATCCAACCACCCATGCCACCCAAGTGCAAAGATCCTGGAACTTTCACAATACCATGCACAATAGGCAACATGGAGTTCTCCAATGCTATGCTGGATTTGGGAGCCTCAATCAATGTTATGCCCAAATCAGTGTACTTGAGCCTCAAGATTGGTGTTCTTTCACCAACTGGAGTGATTGTCCAACTTGCCAAAAGGAGCACAGCACATCCAGCAGGAGTTTTAGAAGATGTCCTGGTAAGAGTTAAAGATCTCATTTTTCCTGTTGATTTTTATGTGCTTGATATGGAAAATGATAATACTCCTGGCCATGCACCATTAATACTTGGTAGACCTTTTCTAAAAACTGCAAAAACCATCATTAATGTGCATGAAGGGACTTTGTCAATGGAGTTTGTTGGTAACAAAATTGATTTTAACATTTTGGATGCCATGAAACATTCTACAGAAAATCATTCCAATGTGCATGTGGTTAACTTTTTGGATTACTTAGTTGATGAGGCATGTGATGATTTCCAAACTGAATTAATTTCTGATTTTCCTAAATTTTCTGATTTGGTAGATGTCTTTGAATGCAATTGTGCTGGTTCTGAATTCTGTCAAGCTTGCACTGAAATTGAAAACTCTCTAAATGCTGACAATTCTGAGTTGCATTCTGATTTGCATAGTGATTTGGATTCTGATGTGCATTCTGATTCTGTAAATTTCTCTAGCTTATACTTAGATTCTATTTTTATTTTAGGTAGTTGTAGGTGTAGTGATTTAAATTGTAATGTTGCACATTCTTTATCTCTTTCCTCTTGTGCTGCTAACCCTTCCTCCTCTTTAGCTAAGGATTCTGTCTTTGAGCAAACTGAATTTGTAGGTGCTTCCTTGGATGTGATTCCACAAAAACTAATTCCATCCTCCATCCAACCACCTGCATTGGAGTTGAAGGCTTTACCAGAAAACCTAAAGTATGCCTTCTTGGAAGTAGGAGACAAACTTCCAATCATTGTGGCCAACAACTTGAACCCCAATCAAGAAGAAAATTTGATCAGTTTGCTGAAAAAGAATAAGAAGGCGATTGGGTGGACTCTAGCAGACATT
Organism: Biancaea sappan; assembly: GCA_037074585.1. Taxonomy (NCBI): domain Eukaryota; kingdom Viridiplantae; phylum Streptophyta; class Magnoliopsida; order Fabales; family Fabaceae; genus Biancaea; species Biancaea sappan. The sequence goes on along the minus strand of CM073493.1, from coordinate 9,477,559 downwards.
CGTGGAATTAGTCCTTCAGTGTGCATGCACCGAATTCTCCTTGAAGAAGAGACGAAACCAGTGAGGCAACCCCAAAGAAGACTCAACCCCATGATTCTTGATGTGGTCAAGAAGGAGGTAAGTAAGCTCCTCCAAGTTGGTATTATTTATCCTATCTCTGATAGTAAGTGGGTGAGTCCGGTACAAGTAGTGCCAAAGAAAATCGGAGTAACTGTTATAGCAAATGAAAATAATGAGTTAGTGCCCACTAGAGTTCAAAACAGTTGGCGTGTTTGCATTGATTATAGGAAGTTGAACCAAGCAACTAGCAAAGATCATTTTCCTCTTCCTTTTATTGATCAAATGCTTGAGAGACTTCCTGGCAAGTCTCATTACTGTTTTCTTGATGGTTTTTCTGGAAATTTTCAAATTCACATTGCACCTGAAGATCAGGAGAAGACTACCTTCACCTGTCCTTTTGGTACTTTTGCATATAGACGCATGCCTTTTGGTCTCTGTAATGCACCTGGCACTTTTCAAAGATGCATGTTAAGCATATTTTCTGATTTGTTAGAGGATTGCATGGAAGTGTTCATGGATGATTTTTCTGTTTATGGAGACTCATTTGATGCATGTTTGAAAAATTTGGAGAGAGTACTTGAGAGATGCATAGAGAAAAATTTAGTCTTGAATTATGAAAAATGTCATTTCATGGTAGAGCAAGGAATAGTCCTAAGCCACATAGTGTCATCACGTGGCATAGAAGTAGATAAAGCCAAAGTTGATGTTATCTCTTCTTTGCTTACCCCGCTTCTGTGCGGGAAGTTCGCTCTTTTCTTGGCCATGCAGGATTTTATAGAAGATTCATCAAGGACTTCAGTAAGATCGCTCTACCCCTATCTAAACTCCTCCAAAAAGAAACTGATTTCATTTTTAATGATGCTTACAGGTCAGCTTTTGATGAGTTGAAGAAGAAACTTACCTCCCCTCCTATCATCCAACCTCCACGGTGGGAGCTTCCCTTTGAGCTCATGTGTGATGCCTCAAATTTTGCTGTAGGAGCAGTACTTTCACAAAGAGTAGAGAGGAAGTTGCATGTCATAGCCTATGCATCTCGTACCCTTCATTCAGCTCAATCAAATTACACAACCACGGAGAAGGAGTTTTTAGCAATTGTTTTTGCTTTAGAAAAATTTAGATCATATTTGCTTGCCTCCAAAGTAATTGTGTTTTCTGACCATGCAGCACTGAAATATTTGTTGAAGAAACCGGATGCAAAGCCAAGATTGCTTAGATGGATGTTGCTCCTCCAAGAATTTGATGTGGAAATCAAGGATAAGAGTGGGGCAGAGAATGTAGTAGCAGATCACTTGAGTAGGCTTTCTGATCTTCCATTGGAACATCTCCCTGTAACAGATAATTTTCCAGATGAGTGTTTCCTCCTTTTGCATGGTATTAGTGAGCCTTGGTATGCTAACTTAGTGAATTATCTTGTTGCATCTGAATTGCCTGCATACCAAAACAGACATCAATTGAATAAATTAAGAAGCGAGGCTAGGTACTATGTGTGGGATGACCCTTATTTGTGGAAAATTTGTAGTGACCAAATTATTAGGAGATGTATTCCAAATCATGAATTTGCATCTGTGCTGAATTTTTGTCGTACTCTTGCATGTGGTGGACACTTTGGTCCCCAAAGAACAGCTAGAAAAGTGTTAGATTCTGGTTTGTATTGGCCTACTTTGTTTAGGGATGCCTTTGATTTTTGCAAAAACTGTTCTAGGTGTCAAAGAACTGGAAATGTGTCTAAAAGAAATGAAATGCCTCAACAACCTCTTCTTTTTTGTGATGTTTTTGATGTTTGGGGTATTGGCTTTATGGGTCATTTTCCTGTTTCTTTTGGCTTCATGTATATCTTAGTTGCTGTGGATTATGTGTCGAAGTGGGTGGAAGCTAAAGCCACCCGAACTGATGATTCTATTGTTGTTGTAGATTTCCTTCGTTCACATATTTTTTGCAGATTCGGTGTCCCCAAGGCCATAATCAGTGATCAAGGATCACACTTTTGCAATAGAAACATGCAAGGGCTATTGAAGAAATATGGGGTGGTGCACAAAACCTCTACACCTTACCACCCCCAAACCAATGGGCAAGTAGAAGTCTCCAACCGAGAGATAAAGCAAATATTAGAGAAAACTGTGCAACCCAACAGAAAAGATTGGAGTAAGAGGCTTGACGATGCGCTTTAGGCCTATAGAACCACTTTCAAGACTCCCATCGGCATGTCTCCATACCGCTTGGTATTTGGTAAAGTATGTCACTTGCCGGTGGAGATTGCACATAAGGCATATTGGGCCGTTAAACAATACAATATGGACATGACCCTAGCCGGTAAAGAAAGAAAGTTGCAACTTCAAGAACTAGAAGAACTAAGGCTAGCAGCTTATGAGAATGCGCGCATCTATAAAGAGAGGACAAAAGCTTTACATGATCAGAAAATTGAAAAAAAGAATTCCAAGTGGTAGATAAAGTCCTTCTCTATAATTCTCGCCTCAAGCTAATGCCCGGTAAGCTTCGCTCTAGATGGGTTGGCCCTTTTGTTATTACTAATGTCTTTCCTTTTGGTGCAGTAGAAATTCAAAATGAGGCCACCAACAAGCAGTTCATAGTAAATGGGCAAAGGTTGAAGAAGTTCTGCGAGGGCTTCAAAGAAGAAACTGTAGAGGAAATCCAACTCTACAATGTTCCGGCTCCATGATAAGGCCGTACCCTTTCCCTCCTTTTAATTTATGTCCTCCTCATTTTATTTGATGTTTGGTAATAATTTGCATCGAGGACAATGCAATGTTTAAGTGTGGGGGGAGAGAGAATTTAATTGGAGCTGATTTTCAAAAAAAAAAAAAATTTCCTGCTGTCTCCTCTGTTTTCTCTATTTTTGTCCAGAATTTTTGAGCTGTCTTGCATGAATTTTCTGTACTGATTGGCCACGAATTTTGCTAGTTTCTTCACATGTTTTTAAAGCTTTATATGTCTTCTAGCTGTAGAATTTTATTTGGTGTCTTTCGCATTTGTTTTGGTGTAGTTTTGTGTCAGTAAAGCTGAGTCGCCAGAATTTCTGTAGTGCAGAATTTTGCTACTCTGTTTTGCCCAAATTTGATGTTTTATTTTTGAAAAAATTTGATGGAGTTTTGGTGTGGAATTATGCATGATGAAATAGTTAAAGTGTAGATTGACTTAGCATGAAGAGAATTTAGCCTTATTTCTCTAAGGAATTCAAGTTAAATGGCAATGATGTTGATTTTAATGAATTTGTAGTAATAGTCTTTTAGCTGTGAGGATTTGAGCCTAAATGAAAAATGCTATTCTTTCTTTGTATGCTGCCCTATCATGGATTTTCACTCTAGAACTTGTCTTGAATCTTTGGTTAAGGCTACATATCTTGTTCATGCTTGGAAATGATTTAGGCATTTGTTTCTTGTTACCCACTTTTAACCAGATAGCCTTCCATGTGTTGTTTCCATTGTATGCCATTTTGTGCCTTATCCATTTTCTTTCTTGCGTTTTTTTTTCCACCACTTTTTGTGCCTACAACAATATTTTTCTCTTCCAACTTAAGATGTGAGGAGTATTTTAAATTCTTTTAAGGGATTGATATGCTGAAAAATCTTGTGAATTTTGGGGTGTTTTGAACTATATTTCTTCTACTTCCTCTCAAGCAAAAGAAAAAGATTGGCCAGTCAAGAAGAGAAAGAAAAAGAAAAGAGAAAGAAAGAAAGAAAAAAAAATTTGAAAAAAAAAGAGAGAAAATGATGAAAAAGAGGAGCAGATAGAATGTTGAGACCCAAATTTATTTATACTCAGTCTCTTATATTTCACTTGTAAATACTCTTCATTTTCTTGAGTTGTTACCATATTTTGTTTCATTGTTCAATCTTTTCCTTTGTTTCCCACTATTTTTCCTACCCACATTACAACCTTGTAAAGTCCTTTTGATTCAAGTATGTATTGGATTCAAGTAGTGGAGATTTAGATTCTTGATAAGCTTATGGTAGTGAATTCTGTGATAAGTTGAATTTCGAGTGATTTACCCTAGACACTTGAGAGAATAGAGAGTAAACACATTCCTGGTGAGGAGGCTAATTACTTGAATTCATTCGTATCAAATTAAATTGCCATGATGCTTGGAATCTTAGAAATTTAAGATTAATTTTCTTCGAGTGCTAAATCTTTTCAAAATTTTAATTATTCTATTCTAGCATGCTTTCCACATTTCTCCTTTGGTGTCTTTTGGTGTTCTGAATATTATTTTGCCCAGGAGTGCAAAAGGCCAAGTGTGGGGGATTTGATATCGGGCATTTTTATATACTTTTTAGTCCCTATCTTAGTCCTGTGGCTATTTCAATGTTGCCAATTCTCTAGTTTTATTATGTTTTGGAATTTATTGGGTATAAACTATTTATGGATTGAATGTGTTTCAATTTTATATTTTTAGAACTTGAATTGTAAAATGCTCAATTTAATTCCTATAAATTTTAATTTTGGAGAGAAAAGTGCTGACATGGACAAAGATGCTGATTTGGATGCTAATGTGGCACTTTTTGGGTGATGCAGATGCTGACTAGGATATGCTGGATGTGGGGCCACTTGAACTCTTATTCAATGCCATGTAGTCAGAATTTTTGGGTAGAAATATTAATTTTCATAGGTCAGAAAAGCATGGCTGAAATATTAATTTTGCCATGATATTCTGCTGCTGTTCTACTGCTGTTTGTTACTTTCTGCTGCAGAAATATTAATTCTGCTGCTGCCATACCTATCTGCTGCTGCCATACCTATCTGATGCTGCAGAAACATTAATTATGCTGCTGTTTTGCTGTCATAGTGCTGCCACATCATGGAAGAAGCATCCAAGAAAGCATCTAGGGTAGAATATTCTAAGGCATTGAAGGGGCATCAGTTTTAGAGGAGAGAACACTTTTATTTTTGTAACCAGAACTTAGAAAATTGGCAGCCCTCTCTTCCTCTCTGTTTTTCTTCTGTTGTTTGCTATTTTGCTCTCATGGAGGGCTAAGTTTTCATTGTAATTAGTCACTAGACCACTGGGATGTTGTAACTTGAACTAAGAATGCAAGCTAAGTGTTTTGTTCTCCATTTTCATCTCATTTCGTTTCTGTTTTGCTGTCATGTTTATTTTGCTGTCAAATTCTGATTAGAGCTTGAGAATGTAACATAAACTGATTTATATATAAGATATAACCTTGCTTGACTGATGAGGAAAGTGAGGGAGGTGAAATGACTAGTTAGATGATATATTTAACTTGGTTTGGTTGAGATTTTCCATTGAATGCATCTAGTTATAGTAGAGAGATGTTCTTGACTGTAATTAGTAGCATTAAATTCTAGATGTTATTCTAGAACCATTTTCATAAAGAACCAAACAATGGAATGAGAACAAAACTAAATCAATGAGTTAGGTAATGATAGTTACACTCCCATGAATCCTAGTGGCTGATTACATAATCTCTTTACTGTCAATACCTTGAAAATTCTTCTACTGTTGCTGCTGCTGCTGCTGCTGCTGTTGCTGCTGTTGTAGTTATTTGTTATTCTGTTTTGTTTGTTGTGTTAGTACTGCCACAAAACCCCCCCCACATTTATGTACTCTTAATTAGTGTTTAGGTGTTTAGAACGATTAATTAGTATCAAAAAGTGAGGCTCCTTGAGTGAATACGACCTGGGGATCACTATATTGCAAATTGCCACAAATTCAATTCTGGGCGATTTGGCATCGTAGTGGCGTGAACCAGTGCCTCCTTGGATGTGACTCCATAAAAACTGATTCCATCCTCCATCCAACCACCTGCATTGGAGTTGAAGGCTTTACCAGAAAACCTCAAGTATGCCTTCCTAGAAGTAGGAGACCAGCTTCCAGTGATTGTAGCCAACAATCTAGAGCCTGATCAAGAACAAAAATTGATAAGTTTGCTGAAAAAGAACAAGAAGGCAATTGGGTGGACTCTAGCAGACATTCCTGGGATTAATCCTTCTGTGTGCATGCATCGCATTCTTCTTGAAGAAGAGACTAAACCAGTCAGGCAGCCCCAAAGATGACTTAACCCCATGATTCTTGATGTGGTCAAGAAGGAGGTAAGTAAGCTCCTCCAAGCTGGCATTATTTATCGTATCTATGATAGTAAGTGGGTGAGTCCCGTACAAGTAGTGCCAAAGAAAACCGGGGTAACTGTTATAGAAAATGAAAATAATGAGCTAGTACCCACTAGAGTGAAAAATAGTTGGCATGTTTGCATTGATTACAGGAAGTTGAACCAAGCAACTAGAAAAGATCATTTTCCTCTTCCTTTTATTGATCAAATGCTTGAAAGACTTGCTGGAAAGTCTCACTACTGTTTTCTTGATGGTTTTTCTGGATATTTTCAAATTCACATTGCACCCGAAGATCAGGAGAAGACTACCTTCACCTGTCCCTTTGGTACTTTTGCATATAGACGCATGCCTTTTGGTCTTTGCAATGCACCTGGCACTTTTCAGAGATGCATGATAAGTATATTTTCTGACTTGTTAGAAGATTGCATGGAAGTGTTCATGGATGATTTTTCTGTTTATGGAGACTCATTTGATGCATGCTTGAAAAATTTGGAGAGAGTACTTGATAGATGCATAGAAAAGAATTTGGTATTGAATTATGAGAAATGTCATTTCATGGTAGAACAAGGGATAGTCCTAGGCCATATAGTGTCATCACATGGCATAGAAGTCGATAAAGCTAAAGTTGATGTTATATGCTCTTTACCTTACCCCGCTTCTGTGCGGGAAGTTCGCTCTTTTCTTGGCCATGCAGGATTTTATAGAAGATTCATCAAGGACTTCAGTAAGATCGCTCTACCCCTATCTAAACTCCTCCAAAAAGAAACTAATTTCATTTTTAATGATGCTTGCAGGTCAGCTTTTGATGAGTTGAAGAAGCAACTTACCTTCCCTCCTATCATCCAACCTCCACAGTGGGAACTTCCCTTTGAGCTCATGTGTGATGCCTCAAATTTTGCTGTGGGAGCAGTACTTTCACAAAGAGTAGAGAGAAGTTGCATGTCATAGCCTATGCGTCCCGCACCCTTGATTCAGCTCAATCAAATTACACAACCACAAAGAAGGAGTTTTTAGCAATTGTTTTTGCTTTAGAAAAATTTAGATCATATTTGCTTGCCTCCAAAGTGATTGTGTTTTCTGACCATGCAGCACTGAAATATTTGTTGAAGAAACCGGATGCAAAGCCAAGATTGCTTAGATGGATGCTACTCCTCCAAGAATTTGATGTGGAAATCAAGGATAAGAGTGGAGCAGAGAATGTAGTAGCCGATCATTTAAGTAGGCTTTTGGAGCCTCCTTTGGAGCATCTTTCTATTAGAGATCACTTCCCAGATGAGTGTTTTTCCATTTTGCATGGTATTAGTGAGCCTTGGTATGCTGATTTAGTGAATTATCTTGTTGCATTTGAATTGCCTGCATACCAAAATAAACATCAGTTGAACAAATTAAGAAGCGAGGCTAGGTACTATATGTGGGATGACCCTTATTTATGGAAGATTTGTAGTGACCAAATTGTTCGGAGATGTGTTCCAAATCATGAATTTGCATCTGTGCTGAATTTTTGCCATACTCTTGCATGTGTGGACATTTTGGTCCCCAAAGAACAGCTAGAAAAGTGTTAGATTCTGGTTTATATTGGCCTACTTTGTTTAGGGATGCCTATGATTTTTGTAAGAACTGTTCTAGGTGTCAAAGAATTGGAAATCTGTCTAGAAGAAATGAAATGCCTCAACAACCTCTCCTCTTTTGTGATATCTTTGATGTTTGGGGTATAGATTTCATGGGTCCTTTTCCTATTTCTTTTGGCTTTATGTATATCTTGGTTGCTGTGGATTATGTGTCGAAGTGGGTGGAGGCAAAAGCCACTCGAACTGATGATTCTATTATTGTTGTAGACTTTCTTCGTTCATATATTTTCTGTAGATTCGGTATCCCCAAGGCCATAATCAGTGATCAAGGATCACACTTTTGCGATAGAAACATGCAAGGGCTATTAAAGAAATATGGAGTGGTGCATAAAACGTCTACACCTTATCACCCCCAAACCAATGGGCAAGCAGAAGTCTCTAACCAAGAGATAAAGCAAATATTAGAAAAAACCGCGCAACCGAACAGAAAAGATTGGAGTAAGAGGCTTGACGATACGCTTTGGGCCTATAGAACCGCTTTCAAGACTCCCATCGGCATGTCTCCATACCGCTTGGTATTTGGTAAAGCATGTCACTTGCCAGTGGAGATTGCACACAAGGCATATTGGGCCGTTAAACAATGCAATATGGACATGACCCTAGCCGGTAAAGAAAGAAAGTTGCAACTTCAAGAACTAGAAGAACTAAGGCTAGCGGCTTATGAGAATGCGCGCATCTATAAAGAGAGGACAAAAGCTTTACATGATCAGAAAATTGAGAAAAAAGAATTCCAAGTAGGAGACAAAGTCCTTCTCTATAATTCTCGCCTCAAGCTAATGCCCGGTAAGCTTCGCTCTAGATGGGTTGGCCCTTTTGTTATTACTAATGTCTTTCCTTTTGGTGCAGTAGAAATTCAAAATGAGGCCACCAACAAGCAGTTCATGGTAAATGGGCAAAGGTTGAAGAAGTTCTACGAGGGCTTCAAAGAAGAAACTGTAGAGGAAATCTAACTCTACAATATTCCGGCTCCATGATAAGGCTGTACTCTCTCCCTCCTTTTTAATTTATGTCCTCTTCATTTTATTTGATGTTTGGTAATAATTTGCATGGAGGACAATGCAATGTTTAAGTGTGGGGGGAGAGAATTTAATTGGAGCTGATTTTCAAAAATAAAAAAAAAATTTTCTGCTGTCTCCTCTGTTTTCTCTGTTTCTGTCCAGAATTTTTGAGCTGTCTTGCATGAATTTTCTGTACTGATTGGCTACGAATTTTGCTAGTTTCTTTATATGTTTTTAAAGCTTTATATGTCTTCTAGTTGTAGAATTTTATATGGTGTCTTTCGCATTTGTTTTGGTGTAGTTTTGTGTCAGTAAAGCTGAGTCGTCAGAATTTCTGCATTGCAGAATTTTGCTGCTCTGCTCTGTCCGAATTTGATACTCTATTTTTGAAAAAAAATTGATTAAGTTTTTGTGTGAAAGCATGCATGGTGAAATAGCTTAAATTGTGAATTGACTTAGCATGAAAAGAATTCAGTCTTCTTTTTCTAAGAAACCCAAGTAAAATGGCAATGACATTGTTTTTAATGAATTCTTAGTAATAGTCTTTAAACCGTGAGAATTTGAGCCTTCACTGCAAAATAATATTCTTTCTTGCTGTGTGTATTCCCTATCATGATTTTTAATCCAGAATTTTTCTTGAATCTTTGTTAAGGCTACATTACATATACATGCTTGGAAATGATTTAGGCATTTGTTTCTTGTAACCATTCTAGCCAAATAGCCATCCTATGTGTTGTTTCCATTGTGTGCCACTTTGTACCTTACTTCCACCTTTCTTTCTTGTGTTTTCTAGCTCTCTCCCACTTTAAAACAAATCATTTCTTTTCCCCAAACTTAAGATTTGAAGAGCTTTAGAAACCTCTTTCTTTTGAAATTAGATTGAATTGAGCATTTGCAAAAAGAAGGATTTGTGGGCTGTTTTGAATTTCAGTTTTGTTATTCAAAAAAAAAAACAAAAGAGCAAGAAGGAGAAAAGAAAAGTAGCATTGTTGTGCCCAAATTTCAAAGTTCAATCTCTTATAACCTTATTGATTGATGCTCTTCGTTTCTTTAAGTTCTTGTTAAACTTTGTTTTGTGTATTTCTTTCTACCTCCCAATCATTCCTTCACCCAACCTTACACCCTTCCAAAGTCCTAATAATTCAAGCATGTATGTGATTCAAGTAGTGGAGATTTAGATTCTTGACAAGCTTATGGTAGTGAATTATGTGATAAGTTGAATTTCGAGTGATTTTCCCTAGACACTTGAGAGAATAGAGAGTAAACACATTCCTGGTGAGGAGGCTAATTACTTGAATTCATTCGTATCAAATTAAATTGCCATGATGCTTGGAATCTTAGAAATTTAAGATTAATTTTCTTCAAGTGCTAAATCTTTTCAAAATTTTAATTATCCCATTCTAGCATGCTTTCCACGCTTTACATTTGGTGTCTTTTGGTGTTCTGAATATTATTTTGCCCAGGAGTGCAAAAGGCTAAGTGTGGGGGATTTGATATCAAGTATTTTTATATACTTTTTAGTCCCTATCTTAGTCGTATTGCTATTTCAATGCTGCCAACTCTCCTATTTTATTATATTTTGAATTTATTGGGTGTAAATTAATTATAGAATTAATATGATTCAAATTCATAATTTTATCCCAATTAATTCATGTGCTTAATTTCAGATCTAATTATTTGAGAGAAAAATTGCTGGCATGGATGTTTCGCTTACTTGGAGGCCACCTGGACATGCTGACTGGGCATTGAATGGTTGACTAGGGCTGACTGGATTTCTGGTCCCAATTGTTCTCCACTTTACAGCAAAGGCAAATGACAGCATGGGCCTTCTGAAGTAATTAATGGTAGACAGAAATAGCAAAGGAATGGAGTATCTTGTCTTGCTGCCTACATCATCCAAGGAGGCATCCAAGGAGGCATCTACGGTAGAATATTCCAAGGCATGGAGGACATCAGTTTTAAAAATCATAGGACACTTTTATTTTCAGTAACTAAGGAATTTCGTAGCTCTTTCTCCCTCTCTGTTTTCTCTTCTGTCATTTGCTATTTTGCTCTCATGGAGGGCTAAGTCTTCATTGTAATCAGTCACTGGACCACTGGGATGTTGTAGCTTGAACTAAGAATTCAAGTTAAGTGTTTTATTCTCCATTTTCATATCATTTTGTTTCTGTTTTGCTGTTATGTTTATGTTGCTGTCAAATTCTGATTAGAGCTTGAGAAGTAACATAAACTGACTTATATATATAAGATATAACCTTGCTTGACTGATTAGGAAAGTGAGGGAGGCGAAATGACTAGTTAGATGATATATTTAACTTGGTTTGGTTGAGATTTTCCACTGAATGCATCTAGTTATAGTAGAGAGATGTTCTTGACTGTAATTAGTAGCATTAAAATTCTTGATGTTATTCTAGAACCATCTTTCATAAAGAACCAAACGATGGAATGAGAACAAAACTAAATTAATGAGTTAGATAATGATAGTTGCACTCCCATGAATCCTAGTGGCTGATTGCATAGTCTCTTTACTGTCAACACCTTGCAAATTTTGCTGCTGCTGCTGTTGAGTTATTTGGTTGCTGTTCTGTTCTGTTTTTATTAGTACTGCCAACAAACCCCCCCATTCATGTACTTTTCATTAGTGTTTGGGTGTTTAGAACGATTAATTAGTGTTTAGAAGTGAGGCTCGTTGAGTGAATACGACTTGGGGATCACTATACTGCAAATTGGCACGAATTCAATTCTGGGCGATTCGGCATCGTAGTGGCGTGAACCACTTACATATTGAATCATTGAATGCTGTAAAGAAATTAATTATTTCAAAGAAAAAGGCTTCACTAGTTGGAAAAACTAAAAACTGGACTTTTTATTTTCAACGAAGAAAATCTCAAGTTTAAAAAGGAGAACACAACTCTACAAGAGAAGAAAACAAATTTGAAAATTCACATTTCTTCAACTGAACAATGTTCATGTTCTAAATGTGAAAATTTATAAAGAGAAATTTTTTTTTTGAAGAACACTCTTGCAAAGTTCACTCATGGTAAAGAAAACTTGAATACCTCTGTTTGGAAACCAAAAAAAAAAGTTTAAAAAAACTGGTTTTGTGTCTAAAAAGAAATCAAACTAGAAATATTTCAAAAACTTCTTTGTTCTTGTACATATGTCCAACAGTATATCTTGCACTTGTTTTTATTGTGGACTGAAAGGACACAAATCTTTTTCCTGTCTTTATAAGAAAAATGATTCTCTTGGAGTAAAGATAAAATGGGTTAAAAAAAGAACTCATAACCTGAGCGGACCCAAAGAAATTTGAGTACCAAAAACAAAAGATTGATTTTGTAGGATTCGCCTCGAGCAAGGAAATGAAGTAATGTCCGACAATGGGTAGCTCAATCCTTTGAACTTCATTCTCTTGCACCGAAAGAAGGCAATGCACACTGTTTTGGGTAGCTCAATCTAGGGTACTCTGCTTCCTCTGCATCTGGGAATCAGAAAGTATTTGTGCTTCTAGACTCAATCAGTCGAATGGCAAGCTACTTAGTGGTCGATTGGCAAGGTTAAAAGTTGGCAAATGATGAAACAACATCGAACGCCAAGAACCATTGCCAGACACTGAGTAAAATTAATTTGTTACCAGAGGTAAAGCAGTCGACCGGGTAATCCAAAGCAGTCGACTGTCTGATGACAGTAGATAATGGTTCTAAGTCTCACTGCAAGCAGTCAATCGCTTAACTTGAATCGGTCGACCGCCTAGTCTCTAAAATGCATTGGTCGACCATCGTGCTAATACCAATCGACTGCCAACATCCAGTAATGCGTTCTAATAGCTATTTCTCAGATATTGCTTGCTAACATCATCATATCATTATGGGATCTGCCAACAACGACTTTATTTCTTTTGGTCTATAGAAGGAAGCTGTCAACCGACACGTCCATACCGGTCGATCGGTGGTTGCATTTATACAAGGCCTCATCTTTGGAAGAAAGTAATCGATCGGTCACTTATCCCAGTCAACCGATAAGTCACAGTAAGCAATGCTCTAACATACTGGAAGCAACCAGTTGATCGCCCTGGTGTATGATGGTCGACCACTAGGGCATTAATTGGATAATCTCATAAGACATTTTTGAGAGGATCTTGCAAACAATCAATTAATGGAGATCATTAAAAGTAGAAAGAAGGGAAGATCAAAATAAGAGCATGAGAAAAACAAGGATATCAAAATCTTGAAGAGGAACTCTAAAGAAGCAACAAGAATTTGCCAAAATTAATAAGTATCTCTATCCTTGACCATTCTATATTTTTAATTGAGTGATACTCCTTGATCTTAAGTGGATATACTGGCAAATTTTTATCATTGACATATTTTCATAGTAATAATATACTGTTTTATGAAATCTTACATGTTCAATAATATCATTGCATATAAAGACATGTTAAATGCTTATATTCAATACATCATGGTTTAAGCATTATACATGTCATATCTTTTCAAAACTATGGTTTATGGGCTAAATCATATATCTTGCTTTTGCTGTGTGATAATGATATATATTTTTGTTAGAAAATTCTTTCCATCTTTAAAATGGACATATATATATATATATATATATTCTTCTGCTGTGCTAAAGATGGTGACATTTTTTTAAGAAGAATTATTTCAAAAAGTGTTGGAAAAGGATTTGAAATTGCTTTATCATATTAAAGCAAAAATTGTTTTGAAAAGAAAAGAATTTGAGGATCCTCATTTCAAAATTACTTCTGCTTTGTACTAAAATGATTTTATACATAAGTAGAAAACTATTTTCAAAGCTTTTGAAAGGGAAAAGAGTACCCTTATTTCAAATGAAGATAATAGCATTAAAGATAATGCCAATGTACCTCAAGAAGAAGGAAAGCCTCAAGAAGAAAAAATGCTTTATGAGGAAGAGCCATCAAGCGACAATGATGATCTTCCAAAGGATTGAATGTATGACCGAAAGGCATCCTAAGAAACTTATCATTGGAGATGCATCTCAAAGGGTACCCGCTCAAAACCTTCTTCTACCTATGAATTACACTTTATAATGACTATATATATATACACATATTTTGCTAATCTATAATTGTTTCCGCTGTGCCGATATATACTCTTGTCATAATGTGGTAATGTGGTATATCTTGTATGAGTATATAATATGCCTATATAATTGAATAATATTTGCTTCTATTATGTTGCATCTTTGCTATATCCTTTTTCAAGAAAAAATTGTTTTTCAAAAGAAAAAGGATTTGAAAATTCTCATTACCAAAGCTCTTTAGAACTTTTTAAAGAATCATTCTTTTAAAGGAAGAGTCTGTTTCAAAAATTACTTTATCATATTGAAGCAAAAATTATTTTAAAAAGAAAAGCATTTGGAAATTCTTATTTCAAAAGACTTTAGAAAAAGATATCAATTTTTAGAGAAGAATGACTCCTCCTTAAATATTGCAATCCATGAAGGCATAGCATATAATATATTGTCTCCATTGCTTGAGAATTATGAGCTAACCCGTCAAGGACCCAAATTGGTTGGGTACCTAAGAATAAGAGTCACATTGTTTTGTGAGGAAAAGTATTCTTAAGTTCAAGTCTGTGATGGAACAAATGGATCTTAAGGTTAAAGGACTCTATGATGAAGATGGTGATTCTATTCAAGCGTGCATACTCAAAACATTTGTAATATCTAGCCTTGCTTGGAATAGATCTTTTAAGTATTATGAGCTTTATGCAAAGATTAGATGTGTGACAAGAAAGAGTTTTTAAACTGATTGAAAACTATTTTAAAAACTCCTATATTATTTTCAATATCTCTGTTGTACCTCAAGCTAAATATGAACTGTAGTAGCTCAATTTTCAAAGAAGAAAAACTTTCTTTTTGCCACTAAAATTCATTGAAGTTGCTTTCCTTGCCTATCATCTATCAATTGATTATGTGATATTTTTTTTGGGATCTACTAATCACAACTTGTGCAAAGATTTATCTTACTAATAAAGAAGCCTAAAGATAAAAATGATTTTCTCAAAAAGAATAGTCAAATTGTATAAGCTTGAAATCTTCATCAAGGATCAAACAATCAAGAGTTGTAAAATAAATTTTGTCTATGCCTAGACAATTCTTGGATAAACAAGCTCTTCAAAATGAATGGTAAGCACAATTAACCAAAATAGGTAAAAGAGTTTTGAGAGGCATGTTTACTCATCTCAAAATGGATATTATATATGCTTAACTAGTCAATTTCATATATATATATATATATATATATCCTTCACTCTCTGTGCTTAATGGTTTATGGATTATAGATTCTTATGCTTATATATTTTGATCAATCCATTGACAATTGCTTATGCTATGATCAACTTATTTATCCTGGTTATAATGTTCTATATCTTGAATGGGTATATAAACTGCTTCTGTTGTGCTATAATCTATCTTATCTTTTGAAAAGAAAATTTGTTTTGAAGAAGGACTTTAAAAATGCTTTTGCAATGTTAATATGTTTTATCATATGAAGCAACATTCTTTTTGAAAAAGAAAAGCTTTTAAAGATTCCTTTTATGTCAAAGGGGAAGTAAAATATTGATGTTCGATGTATGGATTATAAACTATACCTTTGATTATATCTTGTTATACTAATCCATATGTATTGCTTCTCCTACTGAAATGTTTCTAGATTCTCCTTGAAGCAAAATGTTTTAGAAAATGATATGAATATCCTTTCTTTCAAAATATTATAATGCAGAAATTTTCAAAACATTTCATATCAAACTTCTGCAATTATAATGTTGAAAAATTGAATTTCCCTTATGCTTATTTAAAACCAATTTCAAAGGAAAAGGAATATGAAATTCAGGGGAAACTTTGTCTCTCTTGAATGTACATTGTGAAAAAGAATACTTTAAAAAAAAATTTGGAAATATATTATTCCTTTTCATAATATGCATAGTTTAAGAGGGAGCCTAAAAACTATTTTCAAATTTTACCTTTTGGCTTATTTCATTTGACCTGAAAAGTTTTCAAAATATTTTTTACATGTCAATGAAAAAGATGATAAGTTTTGATGAATCATTACCCCATGCTATATTGACATCTTCTGACATCTTAGCTTAAAGAAGGTATGTGCTTTAACCTTTATATTGAGTTCCTTATACCTTTTTGTTGATGTCAACTAGGGGAAGAAGAAATGGTAGAAAAATATGTGTATGTGCTTATTACATAGCATTCATTATCTTGTGTAACATATTTTTCTTTGGTGATTTATCATCATAAAAAAGGGGGAGATTGTTAGCCCTAAGGCTTTATGCCATAAGTTTTGATGATGACAAATATGTGAGAAACTTAGCATTAATATATAAGGATTAATTATTATATATGCTACCAGTATCTAAGCATGATTATGTTATTTAATGAGTAATATTTTATATATAAATCATACTCTTTGCAATATATATGTGATTACATTTACAATATATATGTAGTTACATTGTCTAAAAATTGTAGCCTTGATATGCTAGAAAAATATTTAACATATATATTTCTTGTGCTACAATTTAAGCATGATTATATTATTTGGAATGAAATAATTTATATTGAATCATGCTATTTATTATAAATTGAACTAACCATTTGGTTTACAATTAAGATATATTTTATAGGTTGTTCAAACAAGAAGAGTGAGCATTGGATTAAAGAACAAGGAAAAACAACATCATGCTTCACTCAAGGAAAACAATATGCAAGGATAAAGCTCCATGAAATAAAGAACTAGAAGATTTGAAGTCTTGGAAGCTTGGATACATCAAGATAGCCTATGTGTTTACATTAGGTATATTTTAAATAGGCTAGTAAACTTGTACAACTCAATGAATTATATTTTCATACATTGGCTCAAGTATTTTGAACAAAAAGATAGTGAGATATAAAGTTTTACAAAAGTTAATTTTTGACCTTTGGTTACTCTTTATATTATATCTCCTAAATGGAGAATCATTTTTTCAAGAATTTTAATCTCATTTGATAGTAGACTCAAATAATTTTCTAACGATATATTTTTTACTCAAAACAGAGTCTAAATGAGAAAGATATGACCCTTTAAAGTATAGCTTGAAAAACTAAGAGCTGATTTTACTACACTCAAAAATTATTTTATTCTGACCTATGGTCAGTTTTTTGATTATATCATTTAAACCAAAAATAATTTTTTGAGTGAAACTTCCTTCATTTGAAGTTAGACTCCAAGAGCTTTCCAATGATATATTATTTGTTTAAAACGGAGTTCAAATGAGGAAGTTATGATATTTTAAAGAGAGCTCAAAAATCGTGTTTCGCTACTATAAGCTGGAGATCCACTGGTAGTACCTTAAAAACACTGTCTAATAGTCATATTTGAGTTGGAGGTCGACCAGTTGAGCTAAAAAAGTCGACCAATTGCCACCTAGACTGCATTATAAGTGCTGTAACGGCTATATAACAACTAGTTTTGTAAAATTATATATATATGACCTTAGATACATGATTTTGAGCTAGAACAAAGTACTACAATGTAATATTAACTTGTTCTATCATCTTTGAGAGAAATAAAACAATTCTTGAGCCAAATCTTACATATTATCAATCATTTGAGTTATTAAGATCTCAATTTGTATCATCTACTCTTAAAAGAGAGTCTTCTTGTATTTATCACTATTTCTTCTCAACTTCTAAGTTGTATTCTCAAGGAGAGTGTTCCTTGAAAGATTATTTGAGGGAAACATTGTGATTAGGTTAAGGAGGAGCCCGGATTCATAAATTCTCTGTTGTAGTGGTTTGCAAGTACCCGGATCGAACTTACAAGTATAGTAGAAATACTCAAGTGGTTTCTGAAGGACTGGATGTAGGCTTGGGATTAGCTAAACTAATATAAATCTCCGAGTTTACTTTTTCTCTCTCTTACTCTTTAATTTGTGTACATTTGTATTTGCTCTTTTATATCTTGCTCTCTTCAATATTCATCTTGATAGCACCTTGATTTTCTGAATTAGATTCTTTGTCTTAGCTTGGCATATTTCATAAAATCATTTTAAACTTCCAATAAAGTTTTCTGAAAAATTTTATAAATCCCAATTCACCCCCCTCTTCGGATCTAACCATTACTTTCATTATAAAGAGAACTCTTTATCCTATGAGAAATTTTCTACATCCCATGAGGAATCAAGTTCTACTTTCATAAGAAAATATATTCTCAAACATTCATGGAAGACTCTATCATAAAACTATGTTATATCACACACAAGTATGATAATACATATAAATAACTTGCTTTTATGAAAACTAGTTACCTTAATTCTCCTAAAGCTAAAATTTTTGTAATATCTTCTAGTTCCACTCTAGAGTTCCTTGTTTCCTTAGTTTTCAGACCAACTCCTTCTTCTCTCCTCTTTCCTTAGTCTGAAAATCATAATTCTATCAATTTCAAGTTCTAGAGTCCATCTAAACTAGAAGAATTTAGTTAGAAGCTTACCTTTGATGATTTTTCTAATAAATCTTCAACTAGAATTCCCTTATCTCTCTTTTTCTTCTCCCTTACATTCTCTCTCTCTCTCTCTCACTCTTCTCTCTAATTTTCAGAAAACGACATTTCTTCCTATCTTCTTGCTTCTAAAAGGGTCTAGGGAGCTTTTAGGGTAAAAATACCTCTTTTACCCCTACTTGCTTATTTCTGAGCTTCCTTGGCATATTGGGGGTATTTTAGCCAATTTTCCAACTGATTTTTCAGTTGGAACTGACTTACTTTCATGCTTCAGCAGGCGATTAGTCAATTGATTCCTTCTCAATTATCAATTGATCCGCAATTAGTCGATTGATTGCTTCATAAACTAAAATTTCAACCTAACAAAGAGTAATTAGTCAACTAATCTCTCCTCATCAGTCTACCGATTGCAAATATCATCAACTTGGTCTTATCTCTGATGCTATTAATTGGCGATTGATATCTAGCATTTTTATATATATTTTAATCCCTAATTTGGTCTATTTGCATCTTCATCTATGAGAATTCTCCAATTTTATTACACTTTGTGATTTATTGAGTCTAAATTAATCTTGGATGGAAAATGAATTATTTTCATATTTTAGGGCTTAAATTATTAAAGACTCAATTTAATCCATTTGTGTTCTTTGCAGAAATTAAATTTGGAGATTTTCTGATGATGTGGCACTGAGGTGGACAGTCTTGCTAACATGGCACTTATGTGACGTTTTTCTGATGAAGAGGATGCTGACTAGATTTGCTGCTGCATTTTTACTGACATGGAGATGTGTGGGGCCCTCAAACCAGATCTGTTTAGCCCTTGCATGCTGTCTAGTTCTTGCTTGTTTCCCAAACTTTGCTGAAAATGGCAATCAGCTTTCTGCATAGCTAAAGAGGCCTTCTGCTGTACCATTTTGATGAATTCCTGCTGCTGCGTGCTGTTCCCATTCTACAGAAAGAATCCAGCCATATTTTAGTCCTCCTTTTTGAAAGTTAACTAAGCATCTAGGGTAGAATATTCTATGGCAATTTTAGGGCATTTGTTTGTAACATTCCAGACACTTTTTCTTTTGCTGTAACTTAACATTTTCGCAGCTCTATCTTCCTCTTTGTTTTCTCTTCTGTTGTTTGCTGTTTTGCTCTCATGGAGGGCTAAGTCTCTATTGTAATCAGTCACTAGGCCATTGGCATGTTGTAGCTTGAACTAAGAATGCAAGATAAGTGTTTTATTCTCCATTCCATCTCATTTCGTTTCTGCTTTGCTGTTATGTTTATGTTGCTGTCAAATTCTAATTAGAACTTGAGAAGGAACATAAACTGATTTATATATATGAGATAATACCTTGCTTGACTGGTTAGGAAGTAAGTAAAGCGAAATGGCTAGTTAGATGATATATTTAACTTGGTTTGGTTAAGGGTTTCTATTGAATGCATCTAGTTAGAGTTAGGGAAGATATTCTTGATTGTAATTAGTAGCATTATATTCTAGAAGTTATTCTGGAGCCACTTTCATAAAGAACCAAACAATGGAATGAGAACAAAACTGAATCAATGATTTAGGTAATGATAGTTGCACTCCCATGAATCCTAGTGGCTGGTTACATAGTCTCCTTATTGTCAACACTTTGTCGTTTTTGCCTGCTGCTGATTAGTTGCTAATTTTTTTTGTTGTTCTGTTTTGATTTTTGCTATTACTGCCAACAAACCCCCCGTTTATGTGCTTTTAATTAGTGTTTGTGTGTTTAGAAAAACTAGTTAGTAATTATAAGTGAGGCTCCTTGAGTGAATACGACTTGGGGATCACTATACTGCAAAATTGCCAAGAATTCAATTCTGGGCGATTCGACATCGTAGTGGAGTGAACCAACGATTACTACAATTAGTTAGCTGATGCTCTGAAAACTTCATTTTTCTCCTACTTTTAGCTCATTTATCCTAATTTCTCATGTCTTTCCTTGATTACTTGCTTCTAGGCATCTAAAGGCATAAATAATTTAATTCTATTATTGTTTGAAACTTAGATAAAGAAAATATAAGATGTTACAATTCTCCCCTCCTTTTTAAAATTTTGTCCTCAAAATTTGAGCTAGCATATACTTTAATATAGAAACACATAGTTATAAGATAAGCTTCCTCCTATTTTCTTGAAGGATTTTGCTATCCTCTCTTTGGAAAAGGCACATTATAAGGAAAGACACTCTTAATCATCATCACTTCCATGAATATAGAGGACCAACATATGAGCATAGCATTGGTGAATCATAAGTCTGTCTATCATATTAGGTTTCACAATGCAATATAAGTCTATTCATTGTAAGGGTTTATATTGTACCATGAATTCGCCCTACTTATGGGTTCATAATGCACAAGGAGTTTAACTATTATAAGGGTTCTTAGTGCACTATGAGTCTATCCAAAATATGAGTTTATAATGCACCACTTTTACAAAATACTTTCTCTTATAATTATGGAAGATTTGTCATAGCTTGTCATGAAATTACTATAACCCCACTCATTTGAGAGGTTTGCAGGGCATTCTCATAAGTCTACCTTCTTCTTTGAGTCTAATGCATCATGGGTCTATCTAATTCCTTAGGTCTATAATATATCATAGGTTCATGAAGGAATCCTTTTGATAAAATAGTTTCTTGCTAGAGGTCTTACTAATCATTTCTACCTTTAGCTAATTTTCTCTTATGAAACAAACCTTTTCAAGCTCTTCTATTTCACCTATAGAATAAAATCCTATTTGTTTCATATTTCTTCTTACATAGAACTTAATGCTTTCTTTAACTTCTTGACTTTAATTCCAATCTCAAAAGAACTAAGGCTTTTATTCTGAACATATCAACTCTTGATCGATTCATGCTTATAAAGAACATCACTTACCTCATAGTAAATGTACCCAACATATATTTTTTCTTTCAACTATTTGGCAAGTTAGCTGGAATACTTGCACCACTCATCATTATACATAATACTATAGAAAGCAAGTTTCTAAGTTCTATGGAAACAAGTCTCAAATCTTCATGAAGGGAAAATTTTCTTCAAGCTAAAGGAATGCAAAATTGTTAAAGATAAATTTCCAAACTTCACAAAGATAAGTTCTCAAGCTTTATGTCAAACGTGAATTCAAACATAAATTACAAGCCAAGCAACATATGAAATTGTTTTCATAACTTAACATATAGAAACATCATACATGATACTCTTATACTAAAAATAGATCTTTTCTATAGTATTTATTATTGTTACAATATATACACTATTTTTTATTTTATTTTGTTATAAGACTTATGGTCTATTCTATAAAAATTGTACATGCTTAAGCCTTATTCCTTGTGAAACTAGTGTGTATTCTATTTATCCACTTATGGAATAAATATTCTCTTACCCTCTCTTGGGTTGTTATTCTATTCTATCTAATTTATCATAACACACTTTTATGTTCTTAACTTAGTTATGATTGTCTTCTTGTTCTTTTGCATAGAAAGAACAAGGCTTAACTCCTTGTTTCCTTTTATGGAACAAGTTTTCTTCTCTTATTCTTCCTTTGGAATAAGAGTCTATTCTCTTATTCTCTACTATGGAACAATTTCTCTTCCTTTACTAGTCTGTTGAAAACAAACTATATTTCACATGATTTATTACTTCATCATGAAAAACATATTTCACTTTAAATAAAATATTTATCTTATAAAAATCAGTCCATGTAATATAAATTCTCAGTTCAGTGCAATAAACTAATAGAAATTAGCAAGCTGACATATATAAATAAACCATGGAATCAAATTAGTTGGTGGCACACACCACAACATGGAAAAGAAAGTCTGCAGACCACTTGTCCAAGCTAAACATGAGTGAAAGGCTATTGTAGTCCTTTAACTCAAGCTAGAAGCTAGAAAGATTCCAAGTTGAAACATAGAAATATAATTTCCATCTAACATGGAAATAGAATTTCCAAGCTAACATGGAAGCAGAGCTCCCAAGTTGAACATGGAAGTAAACCTCCAAGCTAATATCATGCCAATTTCATCATAGGTATCACTTCCTCAAAGATATGAAAATTTCATATAATTCACTAGTATCTCTATTCTTTTATGTACTTTCTACATTATTACTTCATCTAATCATTACCGGTTGACTGTTTGTGGGTATTTCATCAACTGGTTAGATACTGTAAACCAAACTTGAATATATTTATGTCACGTCCTACCTAGGATAATTGACTGGAACGAGAGTAAGCTTGACCTCACCTCAGAACCCAACTCATTTTTGCAATCCATATGCATAAAATTTCAAAATAAACAAATAAAATAGACTTCATCTAAAGAAAACTTTTCTTGTCTATGAATAATCAAATATAAATAATCATTTTATCATGAATGCCATTTATACATTCCATCATAATAAATAAATTCAAGAAAATATTTATAACCAAATCTTTAATACAATTTAATCATTCATATATATTATTCCTTAACTTACAATGACAGAACCAAATCCTAGGCTACCTATACGATCACAGAGCGACTCTAAAGTAGTAGAAGAAAAGATATAAGAAACAAGAATTTTAAATCACCCTCGGACTCAAATGGGGTCTCAAGCTAAAAGGAATTTATGCTCCCTACATGAAGATTTCTTTCAGCTGCTAACTCTGAAAAATGTTAATAAAAAAGGTATGAGCAAACCACTTGCCCAGTGAGAGGACAACACTATGCTATGACAAAGAAATAGTTCCATGCATCATAATGCTAATATGTGCTAAATATTCATTAACCAACATATTTCACAATATACACAACTTAGAACCAGTCATAATAACGAAAAAATCAGTCAATTATACAATTTTCATTCAATCAATTGCATAATTCTAAATCATACAGTCAAATAATTTCCCGTACCAACTGGGTCGTCCAGGGTACCTTTGGATCGTTGCTTGTTGCCTCCGCCGCATTTACCCTTACCATTTCATATATAAATCTCCACCCTTATGGCTCCTTATAGAATTTTCCATGGGGTGCACCGCCATGCCTTTCTTTTCTAGACAAACACAACCACATAATCACAATTAAGGTCTCAAAACATAACACAGATATTCATCCATAACACACCTTAATCATTTACAAATGAACAAATTCAACATTTAACATATATCACATCTCAACTCAATTCTCATATCATATATATAACTCATAGTAGGATCTCAGTGTGCACAATACATCACATTACATAGAACAAAAAATACAGAGTTACAATTTGCTTACTCCAAACACAAAACTAGGATACTTATGTGTGTGTATATGTTCATCTATATATCTTTGCCAAGGACAACCTTCTAAACAAGGAAATTGCAAAATAATATAGTTATGGGTATGTACATATGTCTTGTGACTAAAGAATTATATGCATTCATTGGCTATAGGTGCATATATATACATGTATTCTTTTAACTCTAAAACATAAAGCTTCATGTGTCTTCATATATATATATATATATATATATATATATTTCTTTCCCTTTCACATTCTAAAGGACAATAGAATACGAATGTACATACACACTTTGAAGTACTTCCTTGTGTATCAATGTAAATTATAAATATATACAAACATATATACACCCATTGAAATTATCCTTTTCACTCCTCTACTTAGGAGTAATCATAATTATGTGTACAAATCTATACAAGTTTAACAACTATTTATATCCTATTATTCATGCAACACAACAGCAACTAGAACCCAAGTGAAATCTTATGTACATTAATCATCATTTTCTATACATTTAGATACACTACATGTTCTCATTTATGAAAGGGATTTCTAATAAAAATACTTAGCCATAGGAAGTATCATTCCACTCAACTCGGATCTGAGCAAGGCTCCCACACTCAAAACCAAAGGAAGGTACCAAAGAACTCGTAGAAAGCCTAGAAAATAAGTCAAGAAGGAAACAACACCATTTTAGATCTTAGGTCACCATGCATCTAGCATTGTTCTGTTTGTCAGCTAGCTTCGGAGCCCAAACTCTGTAAAATTTATGGTATTATTCCATAACTCAAAAAATTGTGAAACTTGGTACAGAATCTTCTTTATGTGTTAATATGCTATGATAAAACGTTTAGATTAAAAATCTCTCATTTGACCCCTCTACCGACCTCATTAGTGACCCCAAGTCTGAGCTGTCAAATTTTCACCTAGGTGTTGTGTTATGCATTTTAGACTTATTTAACCATGTCCAAATACAACTAAATTTTAAAGGGAATTAGGGTAATGCCTAAGCTAGGTATCATAAAATTTTTAGGTCCAAATTTTATCATTTAGTTGCCCAAACAGAGCCAAACGCCCGACCTGCCCAAATTTGTCTCTGCAGCGAATTCAGACTATGTCCATAAATATTTTACCAAGTTAACCTTCTTCAAATGTCATGAAACTTTCTAGTTTAGGTTAATAGCTTGTTAGGAATTTCCCTAAAAATTTCAAGATTTATAAATATCATTTGGTCACCCAAAATGCAGAAAATCAGTGGCATGACATATCAGTTTTGTTCTGCCTTTTCTTTCAATTCTCTTTATGCTCAAACTCATTTTGCACCATTTCAACTCTTACACAAGTTCCTAAAGCCCTTATATCCTAAACCTTCTTAATCATTCACAGTTTAGAGTAAAATTATGCATAATGAAACTTAGTTAATACAGTCAGAAAATCTTTGATTTTTCCCCCTGTAGGTCCTTACTGTACTTCTCACTTGACTACAATAGAATACTAACATAAAAATTACCCTTTTTGATTTCACAGAAAATAAATAGATTAATATAGTTAACTAGTTAAAATTCCTTCTTAGAAGATATTATTCTAAAAATTGAGGAGGAAGTCTACTATCACAGAGTTGCTGCACTTTCTATATTTTCTTCTCAGCTAAATCAGATTTTTCTGTAGGATTTCTACTGAACATATCCACCCATCAACTAATTAAACTTCCTTATAAGCTTCTATAAACTATAAATAAGATTAACACTTACATTGTAATTAACTCCCAATTTGTTAACTCTCACGCATATTTAAATTTGGAGGACTCGGTACTCTGTTTTCTGTAGATTTATGTTTCAACTCAATTTTGTTTCTATTTGTCTCTAAATTTCTGTCTTAATCCATTTTATAACATACTTGGATGATTTATCCTAAAGCCCAAATCAGAAGAAGTGAGCAACCTGTAAACAGAAAAATAGGACAATGTTTTACCTCATATTATCCGCTGCTTTGTTTTCTACATTTTCATTTTTTCTTCTTCGGTTTTTGCTTCCTTCTTGCCTCTAAATTCTGTTTTAGTCTAATGAAGACTCATTATTCAATGTCATCGAGATTAGATGAAGATGAAATATAAATTAAATAGAAGGTTGGTTCAAGCTTACCCGGTCACTATATTTGTTTTTCTCGGCTTGTATACTTTTTCTCGGTTTCAGCTTAATTCTAGACTAAACTTCCAAAATTTATTTGAGCACTATATGCACAATCTGCGACTCCGAAGCCCAAAAAACTCGAGCTCCTATTGTTAAATTATTTTGATTGTTATACGCTCAACTCACTTGGAAAGAATCCCCTGTTTTTGGATACAGAAACAGGGCGCTCTCTCTCTCTCTCATTCCTTCCAAGCCAAATGACCGAAAAATGGGTGTGTGTTTCACTACCTAGAACTCTCTAAAGGGTTCTGAAAAAGAAAGGAGAAGCACACGTGGCTTCTTCTCCAATTGCCACTTTTCCCATATTCTGGTTAAAATTATGTAACACAACCTTTACCAAGATAAAACTCCAATTGGGTCCATTAGAATTATAAAATTTCATAACTTTATCCAAAATTTAAAAATTATATTTATCATTCATTATCTCACCTTTCCCATTAAATTAATTCTTCTACCAAAATTAAATATTTTTTAAATATTAGGCCTTCAAAAAATTATTTTATTATATATATTATTATTTTTATTTTATTTTATTTATTATTTTTTTATAGAAAAATCTTTAGTATATCTATGCTTTAAAATTTATTTCTTCAAAATTTTTCTTTCTAAAATTTAAAAGTCCACTACACTATTTAGAAATTCGGGATATTACAATTTACTTCTGAGATAATTACTTCTGTCTTCTTTGTTTGATTAGAGGGGACTTCCCTACTCAACCTTTCACGAAACGATAGCATACCTTCCCTTTTATGAACTTGGATTATAATGAGTTTCTATCTATAAAATATATTAGCAAAGTATACATTACAAACAAGACTCCACTACTTCCTCATTCTTCAAAGGTGTCTAGTATGCTTCTATCTAAATTCATTTATATTTCTCCTAATGATATTAGTAAGTCCTAATTCCAACCTTGAATCCTGAACATGAATAGGACTACTAATCATTACATATCAGATCTCAAACTTATATTCAATATCTCAGTCATAGATATTTTTGTAATTTAATTTCTAGCCTTACATTATCATATGACCACTTTTCTAAATTAAAGTAACTATTGCACGCCTTCAGACTCCCAATAGTACATTGACATGCAATCAATTATTTCAATTTCAAATAACATTTGTCATAAAAACATGGGCAAAAATCATACAAAGAAATTTCATATGTTATATAAATAACTTATTGCATACTATACATGAGCAATTTATCTGAAATTTACCTCAATCATAGAAGTACTTCTTTCAAGTTCTATGAACTATTTTTCACTTAATAAGGTTTCTTAGCTCACTAAATTTCTCGATTGCTAACTCATTATGAACCTTTAGTTAACAAATTCAATCTCATTATACATAAAATAACTTTCTTTGTCATAACTTACTAGTCATTTTGTACATACGGTTAGTCTTTCAAAAATTCTTGTTATTCTAGCATTATCTACTCATCAAGGAAGAATGCTATCCCAAAATGGATTACACAACATACAAAGCACAAACAATACTTGTACTCAGACTGGAATACATCATGCATACTCAAATTTTATATAACGAACATTTGTATAATCATTTTTTTGGAAAGGCTACTTCACTATACGTGTACACAATTCCTATGTACTTAAACTAAGGCCAGATAAACTAACATTTACTTTCTTGTTGTCAAAACCAACCTATTTCCTTAAGAGCCTGACATCATCAATGTATGTTCCTTAAATACAAGAGATCTTACCTCTTTAAGGGCTCAGGCTTTATATTTGGATTTCTTATTCTTTCCACTACTTTCTATTTTCATGGATTTATAGGCATTCTGCTTCTTCTTTCTCTTATTTTGTTCATTTATCTCACGCATATCCTTTCTCAAACCCCTTTTCTCTTCCAAAATAGAGCCAGGGATATTCAACTCAGTTGCCCGTTGATTTGCCTGTCTTTCTAACTGGATTTCTAAGATATCTACGCTCTCCATGAGTTCCTCCAGAACTCTCCTTTGCTGGAAGGTCATCCTATAAATAAAACCATAACATCTATCTCAATGGTATAAAAGAGATGATTAGCAATATTAAGTAGGGATTCTTAGGGTACTTAGACTATGCTAATGCTTATAATCCTAATCTTATATACATAATTCTAAGGGTATCTATCATATTTCCTCTACTTGGTACCCAGTCTTTTCCCACATAGTGCCTAAGACCATGCTCTGATACCAAAAAAGTAATGTTTGCTTGATTTTTACTAAACTTATACAATTTAAGAAAATTGTAATATATATTTATTAAAAATCTTGGTTTAAATCATGAAATTTTTCTGAAAATTCTTATAAAATATCTGATTGCATAAAAATAGGGAAATTTTGAAACAATTTTCAATATAAAATTTTACACTGTGCAGAGAATGATCGATCGACTAATGGATGTCTATCAGTCGATTGATGGACCTCGGATTTGGATTCTTCATAAATTTAGGATGTATCAATCACTGATACAGGGCAATTAGTCGACTGATATGTCCTATACTTCAAAATATTAGGAAGTTGTATATTAAAACATAATACAATTCTTTTCTTATTATTTATGCATACTCCATAGCCAAATAACTATCATTTCTTGCAAATTCTCTTCTAGACATAATTACAACACAAGAGATTTACATGCAACTCATCTATTTCTATACATATACAAAAGTTTACATAGAAAGATGATATAACTTCCTGTTTGCTAAATAACTATTTAATAACTCTACTAGCTTGTTCTTTTTGCTTTCCCTCACTTTTATACTTCAATTCTTGAAATGGTTGGTCATAACATAAAAACATGAGATATATAATCTCAGTAGCTAGTTTACTTAAAGAAATCATTTCAAGAACCATTTCAGTCATAAAAGTAATTTTCAATAAATAATTCACACTTCCATGAACATAAAAGAACTATCATATAAACATGTAACTATGATTTGGTCCTTTTCTTTCAATATAGTCTACTATACTTTAGCTACTTTCTCAAGAAAAGTGATCAATGTCCCAAGAGGAATTTTTGTCATCCCATGAGAAATTTCTAGGGTTCTGTCATCCCATAAGGATTTTTACATTCTATAACAAATTTCTGTCATCCTATGGGAATTTCTGGGGTTTTGTCACTCTATAAGGATATAAACTTTACTTTTCAAGAGTAAGCTGGTTCTATCCACTCATAGAAAGCTTTAAGATGTACATACTTGCTAAATTATACACAGAGTATAATAAATAACTGAAATAATTTGTTTTCTAGTATCTCATAAAGAAAACTCTTCATCCTATGAGAAATTTTCTACATCCCATGAGGAATCAAGTTCAACTTTCATAAGAAAACATATTCTCAAATATTCATGGAAGACTTTATTACAAAACTATGTTATATCACATACAAGTATGATAATACATATAAATAACTTGCTTTTATGAAAAACTAGCTACCTTAATTCTCCTAAAGCTAAAATTTGTGTAATATCTTCTAGTTCCCCTTTAGAGTTCCTTGTTTCCTAAGTTTTCAGACTAACTCCTTCTTCACTCCTCTTTCCTTAGTCTAAAAACCATAATTCTATCAATTTCAAGTTCTAGAGTGCATCTAAACTAGAAGAATTAAGTTAGAAGCTTACCTTTGATGATTTTCCTACTAAATCTTCAACTAGAATTCCCTTCTCTCTCTTTTTCTTCTCCCCTACATTTTCTCTATCTCTATCTTCTCTAATTTTCAGAAAATGACATTTCTTCCTCTCTTCTTGCTTCTAAAAGGGTCTAGGGAGCTTTTTAATATAAAAATACCTCTTTTACCCTACTTGCTTATTTCTGAGCTTCCTTGGCATGTTGGGGGTATTTCATCCAATTTTTAAACTAATTTTTCAGTTAGAACTAACTTACTTTTGCACTCCAGCAGGTGATTAGTTGACTGATTTCTTTTCGATAGTCCACTGATCTGTAATTAGTCCACTGATCTCTCTTGATTAGTGGACTGATTGCTTTAGAACCTAAAATTTTAGCCTGACAGAGAGTAATCTCCTTATCAGTCGATCGATTACAAATATCAGTAACCTAGTCTGATCTCTGATGCTATCAGTCGACTGATTGGTATAATTAGTCGAATGATTCCATTATAACTTCATTTTCTCCTACTCTTAGCTTATTTATCCTAATTTCTCATGCCTTTCCTTAATTACTTGCTTATAGGCATCTAAAGGCACAAATAATTTAATTCTATCATTCTTTCAGTCTTAGATAAAGAGAATATGTGATGTTATAAAAAGACCCTATTGTAGGAGGAAATCCTTTAGTACCAAAGAGCTAGACATAAATGGTTACAATTCAGCAATAGAAATACAAAATTGTTCTATGCTTCTACGTTAATGAGGAAAGAAAGAAATAAAATTAAGGCTCTGAAGGATGGCATGAATAGATTGATCACAGATAATTTAGAGATTAGGGAGATGACTACTAATTTCTGCAAAAATCTTTACTCAAAAGAAGACCATGTTGAGTTTACTAGCTACCCTATGAAGGGTGTATTTCCGAACCTTGAAATTAAGGATGCTTTCTTTAGCACTCAAAGTACCAGGACTAGATGGTTATCATGCTATGTTCTTCCAGAGTCAGTAGGACACTATCAGAGAGTCTAGTTTTAATTTCATTAAAAGATGCTTTTAGGACCCGACTAGAATTGATGGGATTAATGACATAGATGTTATTTTGATTCCTAAAGTAGAGAACCCTGAACATCTTAAGTAGTTTAGACCCATTGCACTGTGCTATATGGTTTATTACTAAAATTACTGCGAATAGGCTAAAGCCCCTTTTGGGAAGTATCATTTCTCCTACTTAATGTAGTTTTGTTCCAGGTCATTATAGCTCAGATAATATTATTATTGCACAAGAGATTATTCACTCTATGTCTAACAAAAAAAGGAAGGAGGGATTTATGGCCATTAAAGTTGATCTTGAAAAAGCTTACGACTGATTAAGTTGGGACTTCTTGGTTGACACCATTAAGGACATTGGGATTTTTGATCTTATGATCAACATCATTATGAGATGCATCTCTTTCTGTCGTATGAGGATAATTTGGAATAGGGAACTTACAGAGTATTTTTCAACTTCTAAAGGGATTTGTCAGGGGGATCCGCTCTCTTCTTATCTTTTTGCCTTATATATGGAAAGATTTACTCATTTAATTGAATATACTATAAACTGCAAACTTTGGAAGCCTATTAAATTAACAAAAAGGGTCCTAATATATCTCATTGGAAAAGCATATATTAATCAAGTTAGAGTGATCCAAGCATGCATTGAGACTTTTTACAAAGCATCCGGAGAGAGAGTTAATAAAGAGAAAACACACCTTTTCTACTAAAAAAATGTGCACTCAAATGTGGCAATGAAATTGAGTCAAGAGTTGGACTTCAACTTAGTGGTAGACCTTGGTAACCTAGGCATTCCTCTACATCACAATAGAGTTAACAGAAGGACTTTTCAGTTCTTAAAGGATAAACTTAGTAACTGTCACGCCCCAACACCAGAAAAGTGATCGGTGTGGACGGTGCCTAGCCCGCACTGCCGCAAGCCTGTCTTTTAATAAAAAGAAAGCCAAAATCATAGTATAGGTCAATTAGACTCCCTTATTCATATATAAACTAGCAGTTGAGTAAATAACAAATTAACAACATCCCAACATAAATATGATAATAATTCAAAATTTGGTGCTAGTTCTTACTATCTTATACATAAGAACACACGGTGATAGAACCTACTCAATTACATAGCTTTACTAAGAATACCTAACTCAACTTGACTCTAAATATAGTGCCGTACCTCAAACAATGGGGTGGTACCTTCAACTCGTACATTGTAGCAATACGATATTTTGTACTGAAACTGTGAGGGAGTGAGTCTAACTATTTAACTCACAGAAAACAGCCCTTCAAAATACTTATGCAATATATATATATATATATATATATATGTGTGTGTGTGTGTGTGTGTGTGTGTGTGTGTGTGTCTATAAGCACAATCACATATGCAATAAGTGAGGAACTAACGGTGAATAATACGAAATTACAAATGTGAACATAATGTTCTAGATTCCTCCGGGTACATGACCATGCAACATACATCATAGAATAATCAATACAACTCAAAGCTCACACATCTAATAACCAACTAGATATTAACACTTATCTATGTCATTTAATCATATACAAAATTCATCTAGCAATACATTAGCCTGAAGTTCATACTTCAACTGGGTTTTAAATTAGCTAAGGGTCCCTATAGATCTCATGGACCACGTGTTACCTAACTTTATGGGTAGGAATCATGTTCCACCAATCCCCATAGGTCTTATGGACCACATGCCATTGAATCTCATGGTACTTCTGAGGCCAATATATATAAAGAAGAGTCCATAGGTCTTATGGACCACATACCACTGGGCCTCATGAGCGAGAATATTATTGTACTGACTCATAAGTCTCATAGACTATGTGCCACTAAGCCTACTAGAACACCTTAAGAATCATTTGTACAGATATTGAATCAAACCAACCCACAGCAATCTCACAATTCGAGCATATTCAATTTTGTAAACAATTCAAACATCATGCGCAAATGCAATACAATAATCCTTGGACCCAAGGTCCTATATCACTTGTCTCACCTTGTTGCTTTCCCATATGGGATTTTAATTCGCACCATTACACCTAATTGCTTTTATCAATGCATATGCATATGCTAATTCATGTGTCACATGAATATCTCATTCAATGCAATCAATGTATTTAGGCAATGCACCCCATAGGTGGTAACTCATTCGCATAGACATTATCATGCATAACCATATATTTCCGGACAAGCAAATCCACATCACAATTCATGAAAATCATATTGCATTAGGGTCATGTTAACCTTTTCTAAACAAGCCCACTTTCTTAAATTTATTTCATTTCTCAAGGAACCTAACATGTATCAATAGCACATAAAGATATTTCCATCATCATGTTTATAACCTTGTATGCATTCACATATGGTTATTTAGGTAAGTACATGCTTGTCCTCCTACATGATATGGCATATGATTCATATTCATCATGCAAGGTCAATATCACTACTCATATTCAACACAAGGTTTCCTATTCTATGTAAAACCATCTCATTAACTTACTTTTTAATCTAACCATACAAGGAAGTCATAATTTTTTAATATCGCATTTGTAAAGTATTCATTACACAAGTTCAACTATTTTCATTTCCTAAACAAAATCACTTCCACCTCAAACAACAACAGGATCACAACCTCAAATACCAAACATTATTAACATATAATTCATTTCATTTCCTTCTTATGCATGATCCTATAAGATCCATAATCCCTCATTTCAAGTAAAGCATGTTAACACAAGATTTTATTCCATAACATCATTCACAAACTTATAAGCATAACGTTCTTCTGAATTCAAGTGTTCATAACTCATTCATAACCAATTATGTATACAATATATGCATATCTTAATATTCCTAGCAAACAATACCAAAGTAAAGTAGGGGCTTCCTCACCTAGGATTGTTAGCACCTCAAGCCTCTAAGAAATCTTTCTTGGCCAAACACAATCTGTAATCAACCTACGAAATAAAGAAGCAACATCTTAATACATAAAATTCAAAATCTCCACATTGCCCAGACCATGGTGCCCTGGGCGCCATAGCCACTGTGGCCCAAAATGTGGTTTACGCATTGGCGCCTGGGGTGCCAACACCCAGACTCTTGGTCAGAGGGAGCCATGGTTGGTGCCCTGGGTGCCTGGTTTCAGATTTTTAAATCCAACCTCGATTTTCAATGGCTTCCAGCCCAAAATCAGTCATTTTCCTCCAAATTTCATCATAGGGTTTGTATCATAATGTTCTAGGATAAAAATGGTGCCAATTTCTCAAGCCAAGACTAATTATATAAACTTGAACCACCAATTACTCATCAAAATCGTAATTCCCTTCCCAACTCATCTTATTCCTGAAATTCATCTCTAACCAAGCTACAATCAAGCATTTATTGATCTAATTCCATCATCAGACATCATAGAGGCTTCTAAAACATTAGCCAACCTTAAATCTTCTGCAACAGACCCTAATCTTACATCATTACCCATAAATCTAAAAATGCCAAAAAAGAAGGAAAGAGGAAGCAAACTCACATGAATCTCCAAGTTTTTCTGCTACGGTGGCTCGCCTGAGACCTGTCCTCTCATTGTGAATGAGGGCTGGAAGCTTGGTGAAGATCATGGTGGTGAAGATGGGAAGAAGAAGGCTCATGGTGTCGGGCACAGAGGGCAAACTGTGAGGAAGGAATGAAAATGAATGGAAGAGAGATGATAGGTACATTAAGTTAGTGTGTGGGGCCTACCCATCTTCCTTTCCATTTTGATCCTTGTAAAAACATTTCAACTAATACCTCGAAAGGTAACAAAGATGGTTTGATCCTCACTAGGGCACTTAATAACACTCCTTTAACATACACATCATCACATTCCATCTCAATGAAATACCAAAATTTTTAATTATCCACTTTAGTCCCCCTCAGTGTACTGGAAACCACCTTAACCTCAAGTTATCATCCTTAAAACACTGGACTCAATTCATCTTCATAAGATCTATTTTTCCTCAAATCTTCTCACCCGATCTTTTTCTCAAGAGTAAACCATAACTCATTTCCTTTCAGCTTAGTCCTTAAGTATCCTTTTCACACCCACAATTTGAGTTTTCCTTTCCAATGCAAATCTTACTTGGTTCAAGGCATAATTTAATCCTCACTAGACTTTAGGGCCTTTCGTTCCTCTAGTCAGGACTTCATGATCCGCAAAAAATTTTCATCCCTATAAATATATCCTCTTTAATTACTCAGAAAAACCTGGGGTGTTACAGTAACTGCCTAAACAAATGAAGGGCAAATTTCTTATCTCTTACTGGACCAATCACACTTACCAAATCAATCTTGAATACCATCTCGGTGTATTATATGCAAACCAATCTCCTGCCAAATAGTGTTTGTGAGAAAATTGATAAAATTTTGGAAAACTTTATTTTAGGTTTCATGGAAGAAGGAAAGGGTACACATCTTATTGCATGGGAGAAACTCTGTAGGCCAAAGAATGAAAGTGATGTAGGTATTAGGAAAGTCAAATACATGAATCTCTCTCTCTCTTAATCAAAGTGGGATAGGGCCTAATAAGTAAAAGGGATTCCCTTTGGGCCCGAACTTTGAGAAAAAATTATGGGTGTGGAGAGGATGTCATTCGTAAAATTTCACGTAGAAATTGTAATTCTAATCTTTGGTTGGGAATATGCAAGGTTTGGAATAAAGTGTTAGTAGGATCTTCGGGGAAGTTGGGTAATGGCAGTAAGGTAAATTTTTGGAACGACTGATGGTTTAAATAAGGAGTTTTCCTTAGAGATATGGCAAAAAAGCCATTGAGTACCCCAAAGTTAAGGAAACTTTTATGGATTTTACTCATTCTGATGGTGAGTGGAATCTAGAAAAGCTTCATGTAGTCCTACTAAAGGATATTTACAAAGAAATTAAAATTTCGAGTCTGTGGAGGGGAGAGTACTGTGGATAACATTATTTAGAGCCGTCCTAAGGAAGTTGACTTCTCTGTGAAGTCAACTTACAGTATTATTACCAAAGAGGATCAACTTAATACCGATTGCCATTGGAACTTAATTTGGAAATGGCTCAGTAATCAGCACAACAAAAATTTTTGTGGCTTTATGCAAATAACAAAATACTTACTAATATCCAAAGAAGGAAGAGAAACCTTACCTCAGAGTTGAGGAGGAAATGGTGATCCACGCCCTTAGAGACTGCCCTGCAAGTAAAGACGTGTGGAAAATGCTTATGAAATCCATAAATTGGACTGAGTTCTTTAATGGAAACATGATTGAATGGACTATGATAAATAGTAGGAAAGAATTCAGAAAAATTGCAAGTATAAACTAGAAGTTGACCTTTAGGGAAGCTCTTTGGCGAATCTAGCTTAAGAGAAAGGTGTTTATCTTCAGACACCAAGAATGTGATTCTGGAAACCTCTATTGGAGCATAATTACTATTGCTAAAGAATTTGAAGATTCCATGATAGCTGTGAAATTTTCAAACACAATCATAAGGGAAGTCAAGGTGTACTGGTCACCGCCAGTAGAGGATTATGTAAAATGTAACACTGATGGAGTTAGTAGAGAAGAAGGCACAACAGCAGTTTATGGGGGCTTGATCCATGACCAAAATGGTAGATGGATTTTTGAGTTTACGATGGCCATCGGAGTTTTGGATAGGTAATCGGCAGAGATTTGGAGTGTCTTCATGTACCAGCCTGAACCTTGCATAGAAGAAGAGGCTTCGATGTGTCTACCTGGAGTCAGACTTGAAGGAGGCTAGTGCCTAGAGAATCATCCACTGTCATTGGTAGTGCAATAGATCAAAGATTTAGTGAACAGAGGTTAGGATATTAAGTTTCAGTGGTGTTACAGGGAAGGGAACATGGCCACTGACTGGTTAGCGGTAGCCGCATTAGAGACAAGCTCAGGGATAAGGGTTTTGGACAATCCTCCAGATAAGCTAAAACCAATCGTGCGAAAGGACGTAGGCCCAATGGCCAATCTAGATGGATTTCTTCTGAGGTTCAGGCTTGTTTGAGCCTCTTGTTGTATCCAAAAAAAATCTTTTTTGGGAGGCTAAATTTGATCAATTCAATAATCCACTGGCTAGTTTTTTTTGTATGTTTAGAGAATTAGAGGCAAAATTAAGGACAAAAAAATTTATCCTGATTTGAGACGAAAAAATCTGTCTCTAATTCTGAGACAAAATTTTTTTCCATCTCAAGTTTTTTTTTGAGATGCCAGGATCAGAGACAAGGATTTTTCCGCCTCTTATCCATCTCTGATCTTGATTTTCTTGTAGTGTATTAGAGACGAAATTTTGACACAGAAACTAATGTCTCTAATTCCAATACGACATTGTTCCATTCATGTCATCCCGAGATGAAATTTAAGCACGGATTAAGTCAATCTCTACTATTTTCATGCCTTAAAAAAAATATAAAAGGTGGAGACGGATTTCTGGCACGCTAAAAACTGTCCCTAATATTAGGGACTGAAATTTCAATCAAAGACAAAAAATTTTCATTCCAAAATTCGTCTCTGATTTCTTGCTTTTTAATCTGAATTTAGGGACATAATTTGAATCAGATTAGGGATAGAATCAGAGATAGACGAAGTTTGTCTCTGAATCTAGGTTTTTTTTTTGTAGTGTACACTGCCTTCACTCTTCCTTGACTTAATGTGTCATTCATGGCATTGATATATATATATATATATATATATATATATATATATATATATTAAGTGCAAAAAAATTTATTTGGGTGGACTTACATATTAGTTATTGTATATGTGTACATAAATTGTGACATATATGTTGTTATCTATAATTAGGTCCAAATTATTAATCTTTATAAAATATATTTTGGGCTGGACCTTTGATATATTAAAGTTAGTTTGAGATATTTATGAATTAATATTATATTATGTGTAGATATATGGCTCAAATTAATAACGGTGATGAGACGTTATTAACAAATAGAGTCAACCCATTAAGCTTGTTAAATTAGTTATAGTTCCGATGGTTATAAGGATTTAGTTTTTAGGTTTTGAGAAGATCTATTAATATGTAAGTGTATGACTTAAAATCCATCACATAGCCTAATTTATAAAAAAATCACCCTTAATAATCTTAAAGAGTCTAACCTCTCCAGAGATTGATTATTATGGATCAAGATACGGTACTTTCTATTATTTTGAATTATTGTTATTGTTATCAATTTGTCTATCAAAATCTCTTAGATAATTAATTCATGATTGTAAGAAATAATTTGTGTTTTTTTTACTAAATTTCACATTTGACATTGATCATGAAGATTTGATTTTCTTATTATAATTTGTGTTATAACTTGCTTACATTCATGTCTTCAATCCCAAGTTCAAAATTGTCTCTCCCGGTGCGGCGGTGCTGATATGAGCTTCTACTTCCTCGACAATGAAACCAAGTGTAGGTTCAATATTATCTTCACCCTGGCAAGATTGGACTGAGTGAAGAACATCATAGGGCTTGTGGAGTGACACATGAAGAGATAATGACGTTGATTTGGGGTCTCAGATTTGGGAGATACAGTGCATATAATTTATAGCACATAAAATATTCCAGCAAGTATAATGGGTCGCAACAAGTAATAAAGTGATAAGTAGAGTATCGTCCCATAGAGATTGAGGTATCAAATAAAATTCAATTAGGCTAAGTGAAATGCTATTACGAATTATGAAGAAAATTGCATAAATTACACAAAAAGGGGGGGTGATGATTGAAACAACGCAATATAAATAAAGAAAATTTAAATAAC
Organism: Biancaea sappan; assembly: GCA_037074585.1. Classification (NCBI taxonomy): domain Eukaryota; kingdom Viridiplantae; phylum Streptophyta; class Magnoliopsida; order Fabales; family Fabaceae; genus Biancaea; species Biancaea sappan. The sequence continues at coordinate 9,439,346 of CM073493.1, read as the reverse complement.
TAAACAGAAAACAAAACAGACAAAAGATGTGCAACTGGTCACAAATTCCATGGAATTGTACATCATCATCCTTTCCTTTGAATATTCTTGGCTAATTCTATTATGTAATTTTCAATCTAAATTCTCAGAAAATCTTCTAAGACTGAATTATATTAAAATTATAGTTAGGAAGATCTTCACTAATCTATAACTCAAATACAATCCGATCAAGTCCTAATCACATCAATGCCCCGCAATCTCATATGACATGCTATCTCTTGTCCCACTCGTTACAAATACACAGCAATCGCATACATGTATAGATAACAAGCTTCATAGGACAATAAATAAAACATAACTTTGGCCAAGAAAATACTCATTGGTTCAAATAAATTAAGTTACAATTTCCATTTCATCAAATGACCGATCACACAAGAAAATGGGATTGATTTCGTTTGGTCTAATCCGATTAATTCATAGACAAATTAATCTTTGAATCATTAAAGAACAATTCAATTAAATTACAATCCATTCAATGTTGGCCAATTTTCTAAAATATGATTGAATCCAAAACCTTGAAATTACAATCTAACTTAACTAAAATAATTGACTAAAATCTTAGATCAACCATTCAATTAAGTAATGAAGCTCAAGAAAATTATTCAAGCCACATAAATAAAACTATCTATATCAAGATAATCTTATTTATGGTGGAAATTACAAGGTCAAGCTTAATATCCAGCTAAATCTAGCATAGACATCAAAATCCCAAACTCATTGAAGGTTAATCAAGCATTCAAGAGGAAGAATAATCGGTAAAATCCACTCCATTAAATGAAAATACATTAAAACTGAATATGTTCAACAATAAAGCTTCATAAAACCGAACTACATCAATCCTTAAACTCAGAAATTACATGGAAGAGAAGAAGAACATGACAGATAACAGAAAATATAGCAGAAATCTAAGAAACTATGAAGGAAAATGGAAGAAAAGGGAAGAAAATGGGAGAAGGAGAGCCATTCCCAAGTGGGAAGGCTTCCTTTCCCTCAAACCAAGCTCTGGAAGTCGCCTCTGTCTGCAGCAGTCGTGGGTTTGAAGTCTGGAGCGAAGTGTTTTTTGTTCTGACCTAAAAATCATATTTATAGTGGCTCTCTGCGGCGCCAGCGCCGGGCGCTGGCTTAACCTAATTTTTCCTCTGTATTTCACGTCATCCTATTGACTTACTATTCCTGGCACTGGGTACTAGGCCATTTTTTCCAGCATTTTTTATTTACTCTCTATTGCTTTGTTTCTTGTTCGGTTTAAGTCCAAATGCCTCTAAACTCTGTAAAACACATAAATGAACCATTTTGGAGTAAAATTATGGAGTTAAAGCACATAAATCTATAATTAACTTTCACCCAAAATAATTCAAAACATTATAAAACTAGAGTTTTGGCAAAAATCAAGATGCAAAAAGAGCTAGAATAGAAGCTAAAATATATGGAAAATTGCATGTTATCAAGACACAATGATGTGACTTAGTGACTGGGTTTAAAATATTTGACACATCATGCCAGGTAATAAAAGATTTTGCTAAGTCATATGAATTTGACAACACTGTAACGGTTGTTAACAGTGGGGATCTTTTTTAATATATTCACAAAGTATAAGGATCAAATTACAGCAAATAGGAAATTAATTGCAAATTGAGTCAAATTATAGGGGTCAAATCTGTATTTCAACCCAAAATTACTATGCACTACTATAATCTTGTGACTTAAATCATTCAGTTAACAAATTCAATTAACAAGTGACACTGATTTCTGATGGTTATTTTATTTTATTTTTTAAATTTCTTTTTCTGTTTTCAATTTTTAATTTTTGTAATGGATTTTAATACACTTTTATGTGTTATTTTAATTTTAATAATAACAAGAATTTTGTCTTGATTAATAGTTTAATTGAAACGTCTTAATTCTCCTTTTTATACTTTTTAATAATTAATTAAGTAATTTAATACTTTTTTATGTGCTATTTTAATTAATAAAAATAATGCCTTAACAAGTAAGCTTAGATATTTTCTTTATACTTTTATTTCTCCTTATTGATAGAGATTGATCGGTATGGTGATAATATAGGATAGCTGTAGACTATGATTGCGAAGAAGTAAAGCAGCAGTGGCAGCATCAACCCAAGTTTAACAGTCTTTACCAATTACATGATGTTATAGTGTCAAAGATATAACAGCATTCATAAAATCCTTAATTTAACGAGGGAAAATTAGACTTTAATCCACATCATTGTTGAGAAGATATGATGAAATTTAGTAAAGTGACGATGACATGATATTATTTAATCCACATTAATTGTTGAAATGTGAAAAATTAGTTGATGTGACATTTTAGATCTTAGTTAAAATTAATAATTAATTGAATAAAAAGATTTTTTTTTGGCACAAAATAGAAAGGTCATAAAAATTTTTTGTTGAGTTTTAAAGTTTATAAAAAATTTTAGCACATAAAAAAAGTTTACAAAGGTAAAGTACACTTTTTTCATTTAACAATTATTACTTTCTACGTACTGATATATGGTATTTTATTAAATGGATAATATAATTTAAAGAATTTCACAATATAGATGTCAGAACTGTTGAATTTTAATTTATATATATATATATATATCCTATTTGAATTAGCATTAATCAATTATTAAAATATTATTTAATATCATTAATATATCAACTATATTATTTTCATTTTATAATACAACCTTTAATAAATTTAATGAATATTATAATTAGACTTTTCTATTATGAGTGGCCCGTAATGGGTTGGGCTATTCATTAGATAACCTGTTGAGAGGTTCCTACTTTCATCTGATAATAAATAAACTGACTCCCCATTAATCAGTTTACACAGTACAGAAAATTTATCAGATAGAGAGCAGTACTTCTCTCACAAAATTAATTTCTCTACTTTGATGTTCGAGATGGATTCTGCAGTAATGCCAGGTACACATTTTAATTCATCTCTCTTTTAAATCTGTGTATTAATATGTTGTAATTTGTATCTGTAAACGACCTAGGCTTTTAAATTAGATAATCTAAATCCTTCAATTGGTATCAAAGCCAGGTTCCTAGATAAATATTATGGCTATTAATTCTTTCTTTTCAATAATTAAATCTGATTATTCTGATTATTGCACAATTAAATTTATTTCACAACCCATAAACCCTAATTTCAAAACAATTTCATTTGCCCTATTTTGGTTGATTAATCTGAAAAATTGTTTTAGGGTTTCTATTCAACACTACAACACGAGTCATATATGTAAAAATCATAGAGTTTCATTGGGTATTTTGTAACATCTAAGTTTTTTTTAAACTTTCTTTTCCATCAAAAATTCGATTTCAATTTCTCCTAAATCAACTAATTTTTTTTTGAAATTGATTTGGGGATTCTATTTAATGTTGTTACACGAGTAACATACCCAAAAATCAGTCTTTTTCATAAACTATTTTGGGAGATCGAAGCATTTAAGATTTGTTTTTCTCCCTAATTTTTCGAACCCGATTTCTCCATATCTAACCATTGATCTTCGAAATTATTTGAGGGATTCTTTTTTTTGCACTGTTGTGACCAAAATCCATCAAATATTGTGGATTTTCGTAGCCAAATTGGGGAGATCCCATCGGGTTGCATCGCGGGTCATCATTGATAAATATGGCTGGAACCCAAGAGGGGAGTGAATTGGGTTAAATAAAAATTTACTTAAAAGATAATAGAAAGTTCAAGATAATTTAAAGCTCAGTAGAAATATATTGACAATACAGAAAACAGAGTGATGTAAAAATGAAGGAAGATGTCAAGTAATTAAACAATTAAAAGACTTTAAGCAATTAAAAGAATAAGGAAGAGAAATAAAAACAGATATTTATATTGGTTCGGCTTAATCCAAGCCTACATCCAGTCCCCAAGAATACTTCTTGAGTTTTTCACTATGAACCACAAGTTTATGCAAAAGGGCACTTGTGAGCCACTACAACAGAGATCTTTTTCTTTCCAAGGGTGTCTTTCCCCCTCACAGATTCGTTTCCTCATACAAACAAACTCAAAGAAAGAACTTCCTTGATACACTCAGAGAAAAATAATTTTCAGAAGCAAACTCTCAAAATAGAGTGAATATAACAGTAACAAGCTCTTTAGCAATACAGAGATTTGAATGGGATTATCTTCAAGGATATATGGCACACTTGATTTCTCTTCTCTAATTCAAATAACCTCCTTAAGGTAGATATTTAAAGACCAAAGAGGAATAGAGCCGTTGGAGATAAAATCCAAAATGAATCTTGTATTACGTCAGCAAAAACTAGCCGTTATAACTCATTTTCGATGTCGGTGGTCGACCACTTCAGCACGATGGTCGACTAGTGAGCTCCAAAACTGATATATCAGGTACGTTGGTCGACCAGTCATATTGCATTGGTCGACCAGTGCTTGTTTTCTTCTTCTACTGGAGCTGGGTGGTCGACCAGTGGAACGATGGTGGTCGACTAGTCTTTACAGCTTCAAAACATTTTTCTTGCTGGAACACGATGATTGACTAGTGTTCAAGGAGCGGTCGACCAATGAGTGGCAGTGATGCTTACTGGAGTTCATTGGTCGACCAGGGCAGGTAGAGTGGTCGACCAGTGTGTCACTTGTTACGAAATCTTTTGCTTCTGTAATCCATTGGTCGACCAGTGCAGGCATGGTGGTCGACTAGTGTGATATCACCAACATTTTTCAGCTTCTGGATTCCATTGGTCGACCAGTGCAGGCAAGGTGGTCGACCAGCGGGATGCTGAAATTTAAAAGCCTTTAGACAATAACTATTTTAAGTTGATTTGTCAATCATCAAAATCAGAGAGTGCTTTAAATGTAATGAGTTCAACAATCATGACCCGGTTTTAGGAATCCAGGTGAAGAATATGAAGTCTTCAGGCGAAGCCCACTCATGGTTTTAGACGCATGTGGGCGTGTGGGCCCACTTCCAAGGCCCGAATTTTTTTTTATTTTTCTCCAAAATTAATTATTTAATATTTATGTTATTTTAGTAATTTTTTTAAATTTTTGGAGACCCCTAAATATTTTATTATATTTAAACTGAGAGTATTTTGTAATTTTAAATATTTCACTCTCGGATTTTTGGCCTGAAATTTTTATGCTTGTTCCTTACTCTACTAGCGACATCTAGGTATATTATACTCTCTCCATTGATATGTCTTAGTAATGGAATTAATTTTAGTCTATATGTGAATTAATTTTTTTAATTAGTCATTATATGAATTAATTATATTCTGTTGAATACAATTGCTGATTTTTTTTTGTATAACTGTAAACTCACCTATCGTGGGTACAATTATGCAAAATCTCTGAGTTAAATGATTAAAATTTTGTTTTATTTTATTTTATTTTATTTTAATCATTATTATTATTCTAATTTATTGAATTAATAATAATTATAGCCTATCAGTATATTGTTATTAATGTAATTTGTTATACAATATCATATTAATTTATACTTATATCAATTATTTTGAATACCTTATCAGTATTAAAAATTTTGATGGTATGAGATTTAATTATTGTATTATTATATTTCTTATTTATTATGGTTCGGGACCCTTAGGCGGGACCAGGTAAGTAAGAAATTTCCTTTGAAATGCATAGTTGGTTGTGCATATGGAAACATCTAATTTTCTTGTAGCATAATGACATTATGCCTATTAAATATTTTCTTTTGTTGTTTTAATGCCAGCCTCCTTACCTATACAATTGACTTCTGTCAAGACTCTAAATGGGACCAATTTTGAGGATTGAAAAGAATATTTGGATTTCTATTTGGCTATTACTAATATGAACTTGGCTTTGAGAGAAGAAAAGTTTCCAGCTCTTACTGTTGAGTCCACTATTGCTAAAAAGGCTTCTCGTGAAAAATGGGAGCACTCAAACAGGGTATGTCTCATGGTGATGAAATACACTATAGAGAAGTCTATTAGACAAAGTATTCTAGAGAGCAAAAATGCTAAAGATTTTCTGAAGTCCGTTGGTAAGAAATTCACTACTTTTAATAAAGCTTAGAAGGGCCAGTATCTTTCTTTGATTGAGAAGACTAAATATGATGCTGTTAGTGGAGTTCGTGAGCACATCATGAAATTAGTCCACTATTTTAATAAACTGAAGTCTTTCAAGGTTGATCTTGGTGAAAGTTATCTAATCTGGCATGTTCTGGAGTCACTCCCTTCTCAATTTGATGTTCTGAAGACCTCTTATAATACTCAGAAAACTGAATGGACAATTGATAAAATGATTCCATTGTCTATCAAGAAGAGGATTCTATAAAGAAAGGGAAATCACACAGTGTTTAGTTTGCTACTTCTTATTCTGGTGCTAAATCTGAGAAAAGGAAAGGTCATAAAGGCAAGTTTCAACATGATATGAAGAAAAAAGGGAAAGTTTCTCAACACTTAGAGCCTAAGAAAAATTTTTTCAAGGGAAACTGCAAGTATTGCAAGAAGTATGGCCATAAAGTAGATGATTGTTACACTTTCAAGAGGAAACTTGAGAAGTAAGGTACACTCCTAGCTTTTGCTTGTTATGAATCAAATATGATTGATGTTGCTCCCAATACTTGGTGGTTTAACTCAGGTGCAACCATTCATGTTGTGGATTCTTTATAGGGGTTCACAAGCCTGAGGAAGCTAAGTGATGCTGAATCTAATATCATTGTGGGAGATGGAGCTAGAGTATCTGTGGAAGAAATAGGTGTAGTTACATTACTTTTATCTTCTGGACATACTTTATTGTTAAAAGATGCTATTTATGTACCTTCTATGAGAAGGAATTTGATTTCAATTTCAGCTTTGGACAGATGTGGCTGCACTTTTGAATTCAGTAATGGAAAAGTTGTTGTTTATTTTAATTCTATTACTGTTGGTTCAGGAGTTTTATGTGATGGGTTTTATATGCTAAATTTGAATAATATGGCTATTAACTCTGTCATTTGAAATAAGCGTAATAGGACTGATAAAAGTTCTTCTATGCTACGGCATAGACGCTTGGGGCATATCTCTAGGCCCCAGATTGAAAGACTAATTAAGGAATGTATTCTTCATAATCTTAACTTCTCTTATTTTGACACTTGTGTTAATTGTATTAAAGGCAAGTTCACTGCCAAAACTAGGAAGAAAGGAGCAAAAAGATGTGATGATGTATTGATTCACACAGACATGTGTGGACCTATTACACCTACTGCCATAGGTGGATATAGGTATTTTATTACTTTCATAGATGACTTCTCTAGATTTGGTTGGATAGATCTTCTCCAAGAAAAATTTGGTTCTTTGGATGCATTCAAATCCTTCAAGGCTGCGATTGAATTGAAGACAAGCAAGAAGATTAAATATGTAAGGTCTGACAGAGGAGGTGAGTATTATGGCAGATATGATGAAACTGGAAGAAATCCAGGACCGTTCGCCAGATTTCTCAATGAGTGTAGAATTAAAGCTCAATACACTATGCCTGGTACTCCCGAGCAGAATAGAGTTACAGAGAGACGTAATCGTACACTCATAGATATGGTGAGATACATGATGAGTCATTCATCATTGCCAGTTTTTCTTTGGGGAGATGCTTTAAAGACTACTGTGTACATTCTTAATCAAGTTCCCAACAAGTCTGTACAGAAAACTCCTTATGAACTGATGAGTGGAAGGAAGTCGAGTTTGAAACACTTTTATGTATGGGGTTGTAAAGCAGAGGTTAGACCTTAACATCTTCAATAGAAGAAACTTGATCTTAAAACTGTTAGTGGTTTCTTCATTGGCTACTGCGTGGGCTTCAGAGGTTACAGATTTTATTGTCCTTCTCATTCTATGCGAGTCATCGAGTCTGACTGAACGATTTTCTTTGAAGATGATTTAGATAGTGGGAGCCATACACCACGACCAATCACTCTTAAAGAAGATAGCATCGTAGTTTCTATACCTGCTGTTTCACTTCCAATGGATATCATGGTTTCAGTCACTCATAATGATGATCAAACTCTTCAAGGAGAATGTGATGTTTTAACACCACCAACTGATGAACAGGAACCAGATGACATTACTGAAAGACCTTTATTGAGACGATATCAGAGAGTACGCAAGCCTACTATACCAGATGACTATGTAGTATATCTTCAAGAGCATGAGTTTGATCTCTATGATGACGATGACCCTGTCACTTTCCAGGAGGCTATCTCTAGCTCTCATGCTTCCAAATGGCTAAATACGATGCATGATGAATTAGCTTCCATGTCTCATAATGGTGTTTGGGATCTTGTAGAATTACCAGTTAGCTACAAACCGCTTGGGTGCAAATGGGTACATTTACTTGAAGACTAGTGGGAGCAATTTTATAATTCTTGTCTTATATGTCGACGATATTATTTTTGCTAGTAGTTGTGTTAACCTTTTGACTGAGACAAAATTAATGTTAAATAGTCACTTTGACATGAAGGACCTTAGTAAGGCTTCAGTTGTCTAGGGATCCAGATTTATCATGATAGGTCACGTGGCATTCTTGGATTGTCTCAAAGAGGATATATTGAAAAGATCCGCAAGTGGTTTAACATGCATTATTGCTTCCCATGTGCTACACCTGTTCAAAAAGGTGACAAACTATCTAAATCTCTAACACCTCAAAATGATTCAAAGATAGCTAAAATGAGAAAGGTCTGATGAATCTGCAGCATTCATATATATTCTATGGAGATTTCTGTCATATTGGCATACTTTTGGCTGTCATTAGGGTTTTAACACCTACTTTTTGAATAGTTGTATACATACCTCACTCTTAGGTTTGAAATGCAATTTTTAGACTTCTAATCACTTTCTTTTTGGGTTACTTTTGTAACTATGTTGATGATTTTGCTTTTGCAGGTATTTCAGCTAGGAAAATATTGTTGAAAGATGAGAAATCCATTAGCCAAGATTTAATTGAGGTGAAGAGGAACCTTGGAGAAGAAAAAGAGGCTCAAAATGAAGACTTTGCTGTCACATGCACGCCTAAGCGGGATTATCATGCGCCTAAGCCCATAAAGCTCAACAAGGGACCCCTCTCTGCCACATGCACGCTTAAGCGGGACATATTCATGCTTAAGCGTGAAGCTTGCTACATTAGAGGCTTAATTCTATCCAAAATACGCTTAAGCGTGAATACTGTGCGCTTAAGCTTGTGACACCTTACTGATGAAGAATCGTTTCTGCCTAAATCGCGCTTAAGCGGGAAAACCGTGTGCTTAAGCGCACAAGCCATTTTACTGTCACGTGCAGCAGGCTTTAAAAGGCAATTTCGACTGAAATTTTAGGGTATTCTGGGTTGGAACCGAAGGAGGAGCAGCGATTTCACATCTGGAGGCTAGGGCAACCAACTTTTGGAGAAGATTGAAGCAATTTTTCTTCCACCCAACTTGGAATCATAGAGTTTTCTCTTCTCTTCTCTCATTTTCTGTATTTTGTAATGATGTGTAGCTAAATTTCTATACTAGGATTGCTATGAACCCTAGTTTGGATTAAGTTTTGTCACTCTCTTGACTCTTGTGATTACTTGGCCATTAATACATGTTTATTCATTCTCATTTTCTTGCTTTCATTAAACTTGATCAATTTAATGGATTGTTTGGTGGTTTTGCTGTACTTGGGAGAGGAATGTAAAACCTAGACATAGAATGGATAGTATGAGTTCTTGAACCTCAAAGGAGAGGGAATGGATTCGTTAATATCATATGAATATAGATGTTAACCTCATATAGTCAGATTAGGGTTTGTGTATTTTTGAAACCTAAGACTACATAAGGAATTATTAGATTTTGGGTTCAGTCTTAGTTGGCATTTGGGAGAATACTTCTAAGCATATTAGTATTCTAGATTAGCATGTATGGCCGATGAGAACAAGAGGGAGAGGGATTAAAACTTGTGAAGAATGACAGGGGATTAGCAATCCTAGGCTGTGTTCATCCAATTAAATTGCATTTGTTTTGTGATTTTCATTGTGCTTGTTTAGAGTTCATATGACATACAACTCACTCCTAACTCAACTTTACATTTTCACTTTCCTTCTGTCAAGAACTAGTGAAATTTGCATTGTCTAACTAATATAACTTAATTTCTCGAGTAAATAGCAAGTTAATCCTCGTGGGAATGATTCTTTTACTTAATTTTCGCTATACTACTTGCACGATTGGTACACTTGCCAAGTCGTCAACAAGTTTTTGGCGCCGTTGTCGGGGATTAACGGTTGTTGCTAATATTCATAGGAATTAAGAAGTGCTAGATTAGACCTTTGTCTATAGCTGTTTTTCTTTGTTTATTTTTCTTAGTTAGTCATCTTAGTTTTTGTGTTAATTCTGTTATTCCTATCATTCTTTGCTAATTAGTGCCTTTCATTGCGTATGCGAGGTACCCTCAATCCTTCAGACCTTCTTTACGAACCTGAGATTGAAAGACTAGCAAGAAGAGCTAGGAAGGAAGCTAAAGCCAGAGAAGCTCAAGTAAGCCAAGCTATACAAAAAGAAATGGCTGAAGACAACTTGAATCACCAGGGTGATGAGATCAATGCTGGAAATAGAGTTGTTGATGAGCCTCAAATGGGATTCAGAGCAATATGGGATTACGCTTCGCCTGTTAATGCTGGGAATGCTTCAAGCATAGTGAAGCCCGCGATTGGAGCCAACAATTTTGAGATGAAGGCTATGATGTTAAATCTGGTACAACAGAACCAGTTTGGGGGAAGTCTTATGGAGGATCCGAACAATCATATTGTGAACTTCCTTGATATTTGCGATATGGTTAAGCTGAATGGAGTTACAGATGATGCCATCTGCCTTTGGTTATTCCCTTTCTCCTTAAGGGATGGTGCAAAGAATTGGTTGATGACTCTACCACCGGGGAGTATAACTACTTGGAATGAACTGCGAGGGTGAGCCATGTTTGTCACTCTCTTGACTCTTGTGATTACTTGGCCATTAATACATATTTATTCATTCTCATTTTCTTGCTTTCATTAAACTTGATCAATTTAATGGATTGTTTGGTGGTTTTGCTGTACTTGGGAGAGGAATGTAAAACCTAGACCATAGAATGGATAGTATGAGTTCTTGAAACTCAAAGGAGAGGGAATAGATTCGTTAATATCATAGGAATATAGATGTTAACCTCATATAGTCAGATTAGGGTTTGTGTATTTTTGAAACCTAAGACTACATAAAGAATTATTAGATTTTGGGTTCAGTCTTAGTTGGCATTCGGGAGAATACTTCTAAGCATATTAGTATCCTAGATTAGCATGTATGGCCGGTGAGAACAAGAAAGAGAGGGATTAAAACTTGTGAAGAACGACGGGGGATTAGCAATCCTAGGCTGTGTTCATCTTGTGAATTAAATTGCATTTTTTTGTGATTTTCATTGTGCTTGTTTAGAGTTCATATGACATACAACTCACTCCTAACTCAACTTTACATTTTCACTTTCCTTCTATCAAGAACCAGCGAAATTCGCATTGTCTAACTAATATAACTTAATTTCTCGGGTAATTAGCAAGTTAATCCTCGTGGGAATGATTCTTTTACTTAATTTTCACTATACTACTTGCACGATTGGTACGCTTGCCAAGTCGTCAACAAGGTCCCATATGCTTCCGCTGTTGGCAGTTTAATGTATGCTCAAGTTTGTATTCCTCCCGATATTGCTTTTGTTGTTAATGCTTTAGGGAGATACTTGAGCAACTCATATTTGGGTCATTGGAAAATTCTTGAATTGTCTCAGAGATGATACATTGAAAAGATCCTCAAGTGGTTTAATATGCATTCTTGCTCCCCATGTGCTGCACCTATTCAAAAGGGTGACAAACTATCTAAATCTCTAAGTCCTCAAAATGATTCAGAGATAGCTGAAATGAGAAAGGTCCTATATGCTTCCGCTGTTGGCAGTTCAATGTATGCTCAAGTTTGTATTCCTCCCGATATTTCTTTTGCTGTTAATGCTTTAAGGAGATACTTGAGTAACCCAGGTTTGGGTCATTGGAAAATTCTTGGATTGTCTCAGAGAGGATATATTGAAAAGATCCATTCTTGCTCCCCATGTGCTGCACCTGTTCAAAAGGGTGACAAACTATCTAAATCTCTAAGTCCTCAAAATGATTCAGAGATAGCTAAAATGAGAAAGGTCTTATATGCTTCCGCTGTTGGCAGTTTAATGTATGCTCATGTTTGTATTCCTCCCGATATTGCTTTTGCTGTTAATGCTTTAGGGAGATACTTGAGAAACCCAGGTTTGGGTCATTGCAAAATTCTTGGATTGTCTCAGAGATGATATATTGAAAAGATCCTCAAGTGGTTTAACATGCATTCTTGCTCCCCATGTGCTGCACCTATTCAAACGGGTGACAAACTATCTAAATCTCTAAGTCCTCAAAATGATTTAGAGATAGCTGAAATGAGAAAGGTCCCATATGCTTCCTGATAACATACTTTTTTCATTTATTTTAGTCCCTATTTTAGTCCTTTTTGCCTCTTTAATCTTGTCAATTCTCTAATTTTATTATGTTTTGGAATTTATTGGGTATAAACTATTTATGGATTGAATGTGTCTCAATTTTATATTTTTAGAACTTGAATTGTAAAATGCTTAATTTAATTCCTATAAATTTTAATTTTGAAGAGAAAAGTGTTGACATGGACAAAGATGCTGATTTGGATGCTAATGTGGCACTTTTTGGGTGATGTAGATGCTGACTAGGATATGCTGGATGTGGGGCCCACTTGAACTCTTATTCAATGCCATGTAGTCAGCATTTTTGGGCAGAAATATTAATTTTTGTAGGTAAAAAAAACATGGCTGAAATATTATTTTTGCCATGATATTCTGCTGCTGTTCTGCTACTGTTTGTCACTTTCTGCTGCAGAAATATTAATTATGCTGCTGCTGCCATACCATTCTGCTGGCATACCATTCTGCTGCTGCCATACTTTTCTGCTGCTGCAGAAATATTAATTTTGCTGCTGTTTTGCTGTCAAAGTGCTGCCATATCATGGAAGAGGCATCCAAGGAGGCATCTAGGGCAGAATATCCCTTTAGGCATGTGTTAGAACAGTTTTATATTTGGAAAATCGAAATGTATTAAGGAGGCTAAGTCATTTTTCTGATGGGAAGTCCTAGCACCATTTTTCTGCCTTCCTAGAGCAGTAGTGGCTGGGAGCAACATAGAGGCAACTCTTTAGCTTGGTTTGAGGGAAAGGAAGCCTTCCCACTTGGGAATGGCTCTCCTTCTCCCATTTTCTTTCCTTTTCTTCCATTTTCCTTCATAGTTTCTTAGATTTATGCTGTATTTTCTGTTTTCTGTTATGTTCTTCTTCTCTTCCATGTAATTTCTGAGTTTAAAGATTGATGTAGCTTGGTTCTATGATGTTTTATTGCTGAACAATTTCAATTTTAATGCACTTTCGTTTAATGGAATGGATTTTACCGATTATTCTTCCTCTTGAATGTTTGATGAACCTTCAATGAGTTTGGGATTTTGATGTCTATGCTAGAGTTAGCTAGATATTGAGCTTGACCTTGTAATTTCCACCATAAATTAGATTATCTAGATATAGATAGTTTTATTTATGTGGCTTGAATAATTTTCTTGAGCTTCATAACTTAATTGAATGGTTGATCTAAGATTTTAGTCAATTATTTTGGTTAAGTTAGATTGTAATTTCAAAGTTTTTGGATTCAATCATATTTTAGAAAATTGGCCAACATTGAATGGATTGTAGTTTAATTGAATTGTTCTTCAATGATTCAAAGATTAATTTGTCTATAAATTAATCAGATTAGACCAACGAAATCAATCTCATTTTCTTGTGTAGTCGATCATTTGATGAAATGGAAATTGTACTTTAATTCATTTGGACCAATGAGTATTTTCTTGGCCAAAGTTCTATTTTATTTATTGTCCTATGAAGCTTGTTATTTATACATGTATGCGATTGTTGTGTATTTGTAATGAGTGGGACAAGAGATAACATGTCATATGCGATTGCGCGGCATTGATGTGATTAGGACTTGATCGGATTATATTTGATTTATAGATTAGTGAAGATCTTCCTAACTATAATTTTAATATAATTCAGTCTTAGAAGACTTTCTAAGAATTTTAGATTGAAGATTACATAATAGAATTAGCCAAGAATATTCAAAGGAAAGGATGATGATGTACAATTCCATGGAATTTGTGACCAGTCCACATCTTTTCTCTGTTTTGTTTTCTATTTAGTTTTTTAAATTTCAGTTATTTATATTGTGTTGTTTCAATCATCATCCCCCCCTTTTTGTGTAATTTCTGAAATTTCCTTCATAAGTCTTAATAGCATTTCACTTAGCCTAATTGAATTTTATTTGATACCTCAATCTCTGTGGGACGATACTCTACTTATCACTTTATTACTTGTTGCGACCCAGTATACTTGCTGGAATTTTATATGTGCTATAAATTATACGCACCACTTCCGCTGTTGGCAGTTTAATGTATGCTCAAGTTTGTATTCCTCCCAATATTGCTTTTGTTAATAATTCTTTAGGGAGATACTTAAGCAACCCATGTTTGGGTCATTGGAAAATTCTTGGATTGTCTCAGAGAGGATATATTGAAAAGATCCTCAAGTGGTTTAACATGCATTCTTTGTAATACCCGCTATATTTTTAAGATATAAGTATTCAATAATTACGTTAAATTTATTTTGGAGAAAATAAATTTCCTATTGGTTTAAATTTTTGTATACTCGTTTGTGCATGTTGTTGAAAATACAGATTTCTATTTATAGATTGTATAAACTGTGGGATATAATAAATGTTAGGATATAGAATATATCCCTTGGATAAAATATGGCTTGAGTATTAGAGAAATCTAAAAGAAACTTGGAGAAAAATAATGTTATATATGAGAAAATCCCCTTTAAGGACTAATTTGAAAGGGACAAAAGTGAAAAGAAACTTAAAGGTTTAAGAGAATGGATAGTTTTCCTTTTAAGTTCCAATAGTAACCAAAATTCAAGCCGCATCCGCGTGTTGCACAGTAACTGTAAATGATTAACGCGTCAGAAATGTCATTTTCATGAATAGTAAATTGAATATTTTATTAGTGCATAGTGTCAAATAGTACCCTTGACTTTTCCTATAAATAGGCTCTTCCATTTCACTTCTAAACTCACACTTTCAACTTCTCTTCTTCTCTCTTTAAGTTTCTCTTGCTCCGACGCTAGGCCTCTGAGATTTTGGGCCTTTTCTTTTCTGCTTAGGTAAGGAAACTATGCCCTTTCTATGTCTTTCAAATTTTAGAAGTTATTTTCTTAAGTATGCTCTGTGGTTGCGACTTTAGCTGATCTTCCACATCAGAAAAACTGTCCTTAGCTGTCTATATATTAGTTTGATTCTTTGGTTACCGAAATAAGATGTAAACTGTGAAGAATACATGTCTAGGAAAGTTCTGGCTAAGGAAATACCTGGTTTTTAAGTGTGTCCATTGTGACCCTCCACTCTTTCTTGGGAACTTACCTGGTGTACTCTTTTACAGATTATATTCTCTATTTCTAGCATGAATAGTAACTATACGTATGAATAGTATTCGTACGTGTGAATAGTAACTGTACGTGTGAATAGTAACTGTATGTGTAAATAGTGATCGTATGTATGAATAGTGATTATACATATGAATAGTATTTTGGTATAAAAGAAACCCTGACTTTCTATATCTGATCTCCGTAGCGGAACCAGAAATCTAGCTACGTACTCTTCTTTGTAGCAACTCAGAAAAGTGACTTGGATACGGAATCTCTGTGAGTATCCGACCTTGTTAACCGACTTTATTTACTTTTATTCCAAGTACAATATAAATTCCATCTCATATCGCAGTTAGATTTCATATTTAATGATGATTGCTATACAATGAATTGATTTAAGATTATATTGATGAGAATTATGAATTAAGTATATAATGCATATGGAATGGTTGAGGGCTTGACCCAAGATACCAATGCATGGAATTATACACATGGAATGGTTGAGGGCTTAACCCAAGATACCAATGTATGGAATTATATACATGGAATGGTTGAGGGCTTCATTCCCAAGATACCAATGCATGTAATGATTGGGAATATAAATGGAAACTGAACTCTTGAACATAAAATACAGAGGCATAGAAACCATGAATATAAAAATAACTGTTCTTATTGTGATTATGATTCTGGTATTTATACTTGTGACATATTTATTATTGCACAGTCATTTAGTCACTGAGTTTTGATGAACTCACACTCTTTATGAACATTTTTTTTAGATACAGTGGATGAGAACAAAGGGAATCCACAAGAGGAATAGTATTCAATAAGGATACTTTCCACATTTTCTGGAGGGCTTATGAATCCAAAAGCTTAGGAATGCTCTGTAATCTCTATAGGTCACCTAGGCTTGGAAAATAATATTATATTGTAAGATATTTGGTTTGTGTTTACTGTTCACTATGTTGAACTTTTATATGTATAAATGTCTTTCTTGAAAAATTGTGTTATGCATTAGTATTAATAAGAGATTTTATGGGATACCATAGGGGTATACCATCTAGTTTAAAGAATTATTCACATGCTCAAATTTGGGATGTGACAGTTTTGGTATCAGAGGGAGTTTTTAGGTCCCCTATAGATTACAGAGCAAAGTGTTCTTTGTGGGCCCTTCCCCATTGTCGTGAGCCGCGACATGACCATGGGATTAGGTTCCATAAAAGACCTTATAGAGTATAGTGTCTTTTGTTTTTATAACTTATTCCTTTGTGGGTTAATATGAGGTAATCCTGTTTGATCTGAGAAGTATTTGTTCTCTGTGTAGACTTAACTCTACAATGTCAGAGGGATCTTCAAATCATAACGAGCATGTAGGCTCAGGGAGAACTTTAATTCCACCAATTAATACACAGGACAACCCTTCTGACCATGGAGATAGTTCACATGCTCTAAATATTGATGGTTCAACTAGTGGCCGGGCGGAGGGAGCTGGAGTCGCCCAACAGATTGACGCTGCTGTTGTCATGCAAATGTTTAGCCTGGTGAATGATCGGTTAGATCGTATAGATGGAAAACGAGCAAAACCTATTGATACACCAAAGGTTCCTCTTGCTATTGAGACCAATTTTTACCGCGCGAAGATCCTAATGAGGACCCGCAACAATTTCTGGATGATTGCGAGGCAATTTGTGATGCTTTGGGGTGTTCTGATGCACGAAGAGTAGAGATTGTCTCCTTTCAACTAAAAGGGAGAGCCGATAAATAGTGGAAGGCTTGGAAGAATGGGAGAACCCAAGATGCACCACCAATTACATGGGCGGAATTCCAGAAAATGATTATCAATGAATTCCTTCTAAAAAGTGTTCGATCCTCTAGAGTAAGAGACTTTTTGTATTTGAAACAAGGATCCATGTCGGTAGACGAATACAACGCCCAGTTTATTAAGTTGGCAGAATATGCTCCGCAACTGGTGCCTACAAAAGAGGCTAAAGTGGAGAAGTTTGTGGAAAGTCTTCGCGATTCTCTTTATTCACAGGTGGGTCCTAATATGGTTAATTATAACTCTTACTCTGCCACTGTCAATACTGCACGTAAAATGGAAAAGAGGTGGAATAAAAAGGAAGAATTTAAGAATAAAAATAGGTCTAGAGATGGGAGGTATTTTAACCAAGGTAGGAACTCAGGAATCTCAAAGCCTTCCATCACTTCACAGCATGTTCTGATTGCATCATCTCAACCCACATTCTCCACGACTAGTGTAGCAAAGCCCCGCTCAGAATATAAAGGTGGTTACAGCTCTTCGAGTAGGGGTGGTTCTCAAGCAGGAAGAGGGAAGCCTCAATGTCCTGAGTGTGGAAAATTTCATTTTGGAGAATACCTTAGGAAGATAGGAACATTAAGTTGTTTTCATTGCGGACAAGAAGGGCACTTCAGGAGAGAATGCCCTCAACTTACTTCTGGATCTGGTCAAGCATTCGTTCTTCCATCTCACACCCAACCGGGAGTTACTCCATTCACTCGTGCACCGACCACTTCTACTGGAGGAAGCTTTGGGAGAGGATCTGGCAGAGGCCAAGGAGGTCGTGGGCAGCAAGCAGCTGGTAGAGGAACTGACAGAGTATATGCCTTGACTCGACAAGATGCCCAGGCATCCAATGCTGTTATTACAGGTACTTTATTAGTTGGCGCTTTAGCTGCACATGTATTATTTGACCCTGGTTCTACTCATTCATATGTGTCACCTCTGTTTGCCAAGAGGTTCGAGTCTGAGCCAGTTATACTGGATGAACCATTTCTGGTAGCTATACCGATGGGGGAAGCCCTAGTAGTTAGATCTAGATATCGTTCTTGTAAGATAACTGTTAAGGACATAGAGACGGAGGTAGATCTCATGCTTCTTAATATGACAGACTTTGATGTGATTTTAGGCATGGACTGGTTATCCTCATGCCATGCTACATTGAATTCTCATGAAAAGACCATTTCTTTTAGTATACCGGGTGGGCATAATTTCATATTTCAAGGAGACCGAAATGAAGTGCCCTGTAACATAATATCTATGTTAACCGCTCGACGTATGTTATGAAAAGGGTGTCATGGATTTTTGGCTTTTGTCAAAAATATAGACAAGGAGGAACAAAGTCTCAAACGAATACCAGTTAGTTAGTGAATTTCTAGATGTATTTCTAGAAAATTTACCTGGTCTACCACCAGAGAGGGATATTGAATTTAATATTGAATTGGTTCCGGGCACTAGACCAATTTCAATTCCTCCTTACCGCATGGCACCCACTGAGTTGAAAGAGCTTAAGGAGCAATTACAAGACCTGCTAGATAAGGGGTTTATCCGCCCAAGTTTCTCACCTTGGGGTGCCCTAGTACTCTTTGTAAGGAAGAAAGATGGCTCTTTAAGATTGTGCATAGATTACTGTCAATTAAACAAAGTCACGGTAAAGAATAAATATCCTTTACCAAGAATTGATGACTTGTTTGACCAACTTCAGGGGGCACAATGCTTCTCAAAGATAGATTTGAGATCTGGTTATCATCAACTAAAAATTAAGGAGGAAGACATACCCAAGACCACCTTTCGGATGCGATACGGGCATTATGAATTTCTCGTAATGTCATTTGGATTGACTAATGCGCCTGCAGCATTTATGGACCTTATGAACTGAGTGTTCAAACCTTTCCTTGATAGATTCATGATCGTCTTCATTGATGACATTCTGGTTTACTCCAAGAGTCGAGAGGATCATGCAGAACATTTGAGAACGGTGCTGCAAACTTTGAGGGAACAACAGTTATATGCTAAGTTCTCAAAATGTGAATTCTGGATGAGTCAAGTAACATTTATGGGGCATGTAATTTCCCAAGAAGGTGTTCATGTAGATCCAAGTAAGATCGAAGCAGTGAAGCAGTGGCCTAGACCAACAAATGTATCTGAAGTTCGGAGTTTCCTTAGCTTAGCAGGGTATTACCGTCGCTTTGTCAAGAATTTCTCTAAGTTGGCTCTTCCACTGACTAAGTTGACTAGGAAGAATGCTAAGTATGATTGGGATGATGCTTGTGAACAAAGTTTCTCTATGTTGAAGGAATGTCTGACTTCAACACCAATTCTGATTCTACCTTCGGGACCGGGGGGTTACACTGTATATTGTGACGCCTCGAAGGTAGGATTGGGATACGTGTTAATGCAACACGGCAAGGTCATTGCTTATGGCTCTCGACAGCTAAAAAAGCATGAACTTAATTATCCCACTCATGATCTAGAGATGGCAGTTGTAGTGTTTGCTTTAAAGATTTGGAGGCATTACTTATATGGAGAAAAATGTGAGATTTTCACGGATCACAAAAGCCTTAAATATATCTTAGAACAGAAAGATCTCAATCTAAGGCAACGGAGATGGATGGAACTCCTAAAGGATTACGACTGTACCATTCTCTACCATCCAGGGAAGGCAAATGTGGTAGCAGATGCCCTTAGTCAGAAGTCGATGGGGAGTTTAGCTCATATTACCACAGTTAGGAGATCTTTGATTCAGGAATTACATGAGTTAGAGGCTAGTGGGGTATTCTTTGAGATTACTAAGTCAGGTTCTTTCTTGGCTCATTTGATGGCTAAATCTTCCCTTGTAGAAAGGGTGAAGGAAACATTGGAGAATGACACCGAAATGGTTAAAACTAGAGAGAAGGCGAAGGGAGGTTTAGTACAAGGTTTCTTGTAGACGAGGAAGGTGTGTTATGGTTTAATGGGAGGTTGTGTATTCCGAACATTGAACCCTTGAAGCGGGAGATTTTACAAGAAGCTCACGGAGCACCATATGTTGTTCATCCTGGTGCCAACAAGATGTACCAAGACTTGAAACAAGTTTATTGGTGGGAAGGCATGAAGTGAGATGTGACTGACTTTGTCACTCGATGCTTAACATGTCAGCAGGTCAAATCCGAACATCAGAGACCACCTGGGTTGATGCAGAGGCTTGAGATTCCCGAGTGGAAATGGGAACAGATTACTATGGACTTTGTAGTGGGTTTGCCCTGGTCTTTGAATGGGTATGACTCTATATGAGTCATTGTGGATCGACTTACTAAGTCGGCGCATTTCCTTCCTGTTCATACTACCTACATTGTGGCAAAACTTAGTCGACTATACGTGAATGAGATAGTAAAGCTCCATGGTGTACCAGTGTCTATCATATCAGATCGAGGACCCCAATTCACTTCCCGATTCTGGAGAGCATTTCAGAAAGCTCTAGGCACTAGAGTAGATTTGAGCATAGCTTTTCATCCTCAGCCTGATGGTCAGTCTGAGAGAACTATTCAGACCTTAGAGGATATGTTGAGAGCATGTGTGATGGATTTTGGTGGCAGATGGGAAGACCACTTGTCACTTATTGAATTTGCTTATAATAATAGTTATCAAGCTAGCATTAAGATGGCCCCTTTTGAGGCATTATATGGGAGGCGATGTCGATCTCCTATTGGTCGGTTTGAACTAAGCGAACCCAAAATGGTGGGACCCGAGATGATACAAGAGGCCATGGATAAAATTAAATTGATCAGGGAGAGGTTATTAGCCGCTCAGAGTAGGCAAAAGTCCTATGCAGACAACCGACGACATGATCTAGAGTTTTTTGTTGGTGATATGGTTTTCTTACGAATCTCACCGATAAAGGGAGTAATGAGATTCGGAAAGAAAGGAAAGCTTAGTCCAAGATATATTGGTCCTTATGAGATTTTGGAAAGAGTGGGTAACGTGGCATACCGCCTAGCCTTACCCTCGAACCTAGAGGGAGTACACCCAGTATTTCATGTATCGATGCTACGTAAGTATCTTCCTGACCCCTCTCACGTCATCCAGCCGCAAGACGTATAGTTTGATGAGACTCTTGTTTATGAAGAGGTGCCAGTAGCCATCCTCGATAGGTAGGTTAAGAAACTTCACACCAAGGAAATTCCCATTGTCAAAGTTCTGTGGAGGAATCATTCTCACGAGGAAGCCGCATGGGAAACAGAAGATGAAATGTGGACGAAATATCCACACCTATTCGAATCATAAGTTAAGTTTCGAATTCGGAGGACCGAATTCTTTTAAGGGGGGTAGAATGTAATACCCGCTATATTTTTAAGATATAAGTATTCAATAATTACGTTAAATTTATTTTGGAGAAAATAAATTTCCTATTGGTTTAAATTTTTGTATACTCGTTTGTGCATGTTGTTGAAAATACATATTTCTATTTATAGATTGTATAAACTGTGGGATATAATAAATGTTAGGATATAGAATATATCCCTTGGATAAAATATGGCTTGAGTATTAGAGAAATCTAAAAGAAACTGGGAGAAAAATAATGTTATATATGAGAAAATCCCCTTTAAGGACTAATTTGAAAGGGACAAAAGTGAAAAGAAACTTAAAGGTTTAAGAGAAAGGATAGATTTCCTTTTAAGTTCCAATGGTAACCAAAAGTCAAGCCGCCTCCGCGTGTTGCACAGTAACTGTAAATGATTAACGCGTCAGAAATGTCATTTTCATGAATAGTAAATTGAATATTTTATTAGAGCATAGTATCAAATAGTACCCTTGACTTTTCCTATAAATAGGCTCTTCCATTTCACTTCTAAATTCACACCTTCAACTTCTCTTCTTCTATCCTTAAGTTTCTCTTGCTCCGATGCTAGGCCTCTGAGATTTTGGGCCTTTTCTTTTCTGCTTAGGTAAGGAAACTATGCCTTTTCTATGTCTTTCAAATTTTAGAAGTTATTTTCTTAAGTATGCTCTGTGGTTGCGGCTTTAGCTGATCTTCCACATCAAAAAAACTGTCCTTAGTTGTCTATATATTATTTTGATTCTTTGGTTACCGAAATAAGATGTAAACTGTGAAGAATACATGTCTAGGAAAGTTCTGGCTAAGAAAATACCTAGTTTTTAATTGTGTCCATTGTGACCCTCCACTCTTTCTTGGGAACTTATCTGGTGTACTCTTTTACAGATTATATTCTCTATTTCTGGTGTGAATAGTAACCATATGTATGAATAGTATTTGTACGTATGAATAGTGATTATACGTATGAATAGTATTTTGGTACAAAAGAAACCCTAACTTTCTATATCTGATCTCCGTAGCGGAACCTGAAATCCAGCTACGTACTCTTCTTTGTAGCAACTCATAAAAGTGACTTGGATACGGAATCTATGTGAGTGGATGACCTTGCTAACCGACTTTATTTACTTTTATTCCAAGTACAATATAAATTTCATCTCATATCGCAGTTAGATTCCATATTTAATGATGATTGCTATACAATGAATTGATTTAAGATTATATTGATGAGAATTATGAATTAAGTATATAATGCACATGGAATGGTCGAGGGCTTGACCCAAGATACCAATGTATGGAATTATATACATGGAATGGTTGAGGGCTTCATTCCCAAGATACCAATGCATGTAATGATTGGGAATATAAATGGAAACTGAACTCTTGAACATAAAATACAGAGGCATAGAAACCATGAATATAAAAATAACTGTTCTTATTGTGATTATGATTCTGGTATTTATACTTGTGACATATTTATTATTGCACAGTCATTTAGTCACTGAGTTTTGATGAACTCACACTCTTTATGAACATTTTTTTTAGATACAGTGGATGAGAACAAAGGGAATCCGCAAGAAGAATAGTATTCAATAAGGATACTTTCCACATTTTCTGGAGGGCTTATGAATCCAAAAGCTTAGGAATGCTCTGTAATCTCTATAGGTCACCTAGGCTTGGAAAATAATATTATATTGTAAGATATTTGGTTTGTGTTTACTGTTCACTATGTTGAACTTTTATATGTATAAATGTCTTTCTTGAAAAATTATGTTATGAATTAGTATTAATCAATGATTTTATGGGATACCATAGGGGTATACCCTCTAGTTTAAAGAATTATTCACATGCTCAAATTTGGGATGTGACATTCTTGCTCCCCATCTGCTGCACCTGTTAAAAAGGGTGACAAACTATCTAAATCTCTAAGTCCTCAAAATGATTCAGAGATAGCTGAAATGAGAAAGGTCCCATATGCCTCCACTGTTGGCAGTTTAATGTATGCTCAAGTTTGTAATCATCCAGATATTGCTTTTGCCATTAATACTTTAGAGAGATACTTAAGCAACCCATGTTTGAGTCATTGAAAAATTCTTGGATTGTCTCAGAGAGGATATATTGAAAAGATCCTTAAGTGGTTTAAGATGCATTATTGCTTCCCATGTGCTGCAGCTGTTCAAAAGGGTGACACACTATCTATATCTCTAAGTCCTCAAAATGATTCAGAGATAGCTAAAATGAGAAAGGTCCTATATGCTTCCACTGTTGGCAATTCAATGTATGCTTAAGTTTGTATTCCTCCCGATGTTGCTTTTGCTGTTAATGCTTTAGGGAGATACTTGAGCAACCCAGGTTCGGGTCATTGGAAAATTCTTGGATTGTCTCAGAGAGGATATATTGAAAAGATCCATTCTTGCTCCCCATGTGCTGCACCTGTTCAAAAGGGTGACAAACTATCTAAATCTCTAAGTCCTCAAAATGATTCAGAGATAGCTAAAATGAGAAAGGTCTTATATGCTTCCGCTGTTGGCAGTTTAATGTATGCTCATGTTTGTATTCCTCCCGATATTGCTTTTGCTGTTAATGCTTTAGGGAGATACTTGAGAAACCCAGGTTTGGGTCATTGAAAAATTCTTGGATTGTCTTAGAGATGATATATTGAAAAGATCCTCAAGTGGTTTAACATGTATTCTTACTCCCCATGTGCTACACCTAATCAAACGGGTGACAAACTATCTAAATCTCTAAGTCCTCAAAATGATTTAGAGATAGATGAAATGAGAAAGGTCCCATATGCTTCCGCTATTGGCAGTTTAGTGTATGCTCAAGTTTGTATTCCTCCCAATATTGCTTTTGTTGTTAATGCTTTAGGGAGATACTTAAGCAACCCATGTTTGGGTCATTGGAAAATTCTTGGATTGTCTCAGAGAGCATATATTGAAAAGATGCTCAAGTGGTTTAACATGCATTCTTGCTCCCCATGTGCTGCACCTGTTCAAAAGGGTGACAAACTATCTAAATCTCTAAGTCCTCAAAAAGATTCAGAGATAGCTGAAATGAGAAAGGTCCTATATGCTTCTGCTATTAGCAGTTTAATGTATGCTCAAGATTGTATTCCTCCTTATTTTCCTTTTACTGTTAATGCTTTAGGGAGATGCTTGAGCAACCCGGGTTTGGGTCATTGGAAAATTCTTGGATTGTCTCAAAGAAGATATATTGAAAAGATCCTCAAGCGATTTAACATGCATTATTGCTCCCTATGTGCTGCACCTGTTCAAAAGGGTGACAAACTATCTAAATCTCTAATTCCTAAAAATGATTCAGAGATAGCTGAAATGAGAAAGGTTCTATATGCTTTCGCTGTTGGCAGTTTAATGTATGCTTAAGTTTGTATTCCTCCCGATATTGCTTTTACTGTTAATACTTTAGGGAGATACTTGAACAACCCAGGTTTGGGTCATAGGAAAATTCTTGGATTGTCTTAGAGAGGATATATTGAAAAGATCCATTCTTGCTCCCCATGTGTTGCACCTGTTCAAAAGGGTGACAAACTATCTAAATCTCTAAGTCCTCAAAATGATTCAGAGATAGCTGAAATGAGAAAGGTATTATATACTTCCGCTGTTGGCAGTTTAATGTATACTCAAGTTGGTATTCCTCCCGATATTGCTTTTGCTGTTAGCGCTATAGGGAGATACTTGAGCAACCCATGCTTGGGTCATTGGAAAATTCTTGGATTGTCTCATAGGGGATATATTGAAAAGATCCTCAAGTGGTTTAACATGCATTCTTGCTCCCCATGTGCTCCACCATTCAAAAGGGTGACAAACTATCTAAATCTCTAAGTCCTCAAAATGATTCAGAGATAGCTGAAATGAGAAAGGTCATATATGCTTCCGCTGTTAGCAGTTTAATGTATACTCAAGTTTGTATTCCTCCCGATATTGCTTTTGCTATTAATGCTTTAGGGAGATACTTGAGCAACCCAGGTTTGGGTCATTGGAAAATTCGTGGATTATCTCAGAGAGGATATATTGAAAAGATCCTCAAGCGGTTTAACATGCATTCTTGCTCCCCATATGCTGCACTTATTCAAAAGGGTGACAAACTATCTAAATCTCTAAGTCCTCTAAATGATTCAGAGATAACTGAAATGAGAAAGGTCCCATATGCTTCTGCTGTTGGCAGTTTAATGTATGCTCAAGTTTGTACTCGTCCAGATATTGCTTTTGCTTTTAATACTTTAGGGAGATACTTGAGCAACCCATGTTTGGGTCATTGAAAAGCCGTAAAAAAGGTCTTGAGATATTTACAGGGAACCAAGGATTATATGTTGACCTATAAGAAGTCTGATCAACTTCAGGTCATTAGTTATTCTGATTCTGATTTCGCAGGTTAACCTGACGATCGAAAGTCTACTTCTGACCATTTTTATGATGGAAAAAGGAGCTATCTCTTGGAAGAGTGTTAAATAGACTCTTACAACTACTTCTACTATGGAGGCAGAGTATGTTGCTTGCTATGAAGCTACTTGTCAAGCCATGTGGCTAAAAAATTTAATCTTTAGCTTTCACATCGTTGAAAGCTTTTCTAGGCCACTTGTAATATATTGCGACAACACTGCTGCTGTTCATTTCTCTCAAAACAGCATAAGCTCTTCTCGATCAAAGCACTTTGATATTAAATATCTGTTTGTTAGAGAGAAAATTCTAGAGTTTCAAACTTGTATTGAGCATCTTACTACAAAGAACATGTTAGTAGATCCACTAACTAAAGGCTTAACTGTTAGAGCTTTTCATAATCATGTAGCTCATATGGGTTTAGTTAAGTCTTTTGATGTTTTAGGTTAGTGGGAGTCAGAAATTTTACATTTACTTAATTGTCATTCTTATGAGATATATTTGAGATGACGTCATTTTTATTATCATATCTCTTATAGCATTTTCAGATGCTTGGACCATTCTTGGATTGCATATTTCTATTAATTAATTATGCTTTTCCATATTCATTATTCTTTATATGAAATATGGGCTTTTAACATGTATGATTTACTTCCCTATTGGATACTATTTCTACATCGTTAAAGCTTATGTTTCATGACATGTGCTATAACTATAGTTGGTATTTTAGTCTTAATGATTATTGTATTTTAATGATTGACTATTGCTATCCAAGTGAGAGAATTGTTGAATTTTAATTTATATATATATATATATATATATATATCCTATTTGGATTAGCATTAATCAATTATTAAAATATTATTTAATATCATTAATATATCAACTATATTATTTGTATTTTATAATATAGCCTTTAATAAATTTAATGAATATTATAATTTGGCTTTTCTGTTATGAGTGGCCCGTGATAGGTTGAGCTATTTATTAGATAGCATGTTGAGAAGTCCCTACTCTCATATGATAATAAATAAATTGGCTTCTTATTAATCAATTTACGCAATACAGAAAACTTATCAAATAAAGAGCAGTACTTCTCTCACAAAATTAATTTCTCTACTTTGATGTTCGAGATGGATTCTGTAAGAATGCCAGATACACATTTTAATTCATCTCTCTTTTAAATCTGTGTATTAATATGCTGTAATTTGTATCTGTAAACGATCTAGGCTTGTAAATTAGATAATCTAAATCCTTCAAGAACTAATTATATTTTTTAGTCACCTCAGAAAATGATTGTACATGAATTTTTTGTTTATGATCCATACTTTATTTGGCTTGACATGTACAATTTCAATGAAGATGATGATGATCAATGCTACGTACGGAGCCTCTAATGAATTAATAGAACTGATTTTCATATACATATAAATAAAAAGAAGTTAACATCATCATAGAGTATCTAATAAATTAGTAGAATTGATTTTCTACGCATATATATAAAAAATTTAGTCACTTTTAACTTGACTAACTATGCAAAGTGTGGAAAATTTTCCTAGTAAGTATATTGTAAAATTTTGCTTGTTTAATTCTCGTTTTCTTTTTAGTCAATTTTTTCCCCTAAAAGTTATTTTAAAAAGCTTATTTTAGTGATTTGAAACATCTGATTTTTTTTAAAAAAATTATTTTTAATATTTAATAGAAAAGTTTTACTATAATAAATAAATAAATTTATTTTTAAAATTGGAATACACAATCATTAATTATGATAGTTACTATTAAATATCTTTACCTGTTACTTCTTTATTTATTTCCAATGCCATGTTTCTATATCCCAAGGAACATCATCAAGATAATATAGAGGAGCAAAAGAGAGAAGGTGAATATTTAAAATATAGCATCATTTTAAGAGGTGAATATTTAAAAAAAAATAGAAACACTTTCTTTTTGACAAAAAAAAAGACACTTTAAAAGGTGAACATTTATGGTTATTCCATTTTATTCTTTAATTTAATGAAAAAAATAAAATTAAATGAACAATAACTAATATTTAAATTTATTTATTGAAATAATATTAAATGTAAAGCCAAATATTTATATGTTAATTTTAATAGTTTAACAATAAAAATTATTAAATACAGTAACAATAAAAGTGATGAGTAGGAAATAATTTTTTACAAACAAAAATTACTTTCTTTTTATAAAATAATTGAAATATATAGAAATATACAACTATCTCAAACAATTTTTAATCCTAACAATAAACTGTTTTACGTATTTCCGAAATAAATTTTATAATTTGTATCAAAAAATGAATTTTATAATTAATTGAAATTGTTAATGTTTAAGGAGGAGGTAAGTTTATTAATGCCGATCTGCGAGCTAATTAGTGGCCTCTGAAAGACCCCTTTATTACTAATCTAGTCTCCAATGTTTTTTGCCATCAATTTAGTTTTGGTATTTATAAAAATATATTTATAGAAGAAATAAAGATAAACAAAAAGCAATATTAAAAATTATATTTATCGAGATGCGTACATATATTTGACCCTGTCAACTTAATTCACATAATATCCTCATTCTTATTCTCAGTTGTTGCACTGTAGCGTTATACTTCAACTTAAATAATATTGAGGAAATAGAGAAACAATAAGCAATATTAAAAATTACAATTTAGGGAGTAATTCTTAAAAGAATAGGTGAATTTACTTGTGTACTAATTTTTTCAAAAAAAATTTTTTTACATACTAACTATTCAAAACATATTCCCTATATATTAACTTTTAGCTAAATTCAACTGAGACGTAGTTGAATTATATGTAAAATTCGACTTACTCTTAGTCGAAGTTGGCTTGGGCAGTTGAATAAAGTAGAATTCGACCACTGTCTCAGTGAATTCTAGCTAATTTTTATTAAGCAGAATTCGATAACACAGTGGTCGAATTACTGTATAATTTTTTTTAATATTTTTGTGTATATTTTTTTATTTTATTTTAAATAAATATTGTTATTTATTTTTTAAATGATTATTATATTTATTTTTTTATAAAACAATTTTTTTGGTGTTAATATTATACATTTTTTATACAGGAATTTTTTTTATGTGTTTGATTTATTTATTTATTTATGATTCATTTTTATTTGTTGATTATTAAATTATCTTACATAGTTAAATTTTTTATTAAATTAAATTAATTATATTTTTTAGAACAAACAAATATATTCAAAAAGAGGTGGGTTCCACATCTTTTTTTGCAAGCTGTACAAGCCAATTAGGAAAAGACATTTCCCACACAATAACATCACGTGAACTGAAGGCTTTACCAAGACTATACGCGAGAAAATTACTAGATCTATGAGAGAACAAAAGAGAAAAGCCAGCCAAGTTGCGGGCACCGTCCTTAACATCATCTAGCGAACCAGAAATCAACGTCACCGAATTTGGACTATGAAATTCTTTGACTACCTGAAGACAAACAGTCTTCAGCACTATCATCCTGATCTCTCATTCTCTAATTAGCTCCATCGCCCATCTGAGAGCCATGCACTCAGCAACCTCAGATCTATCAATAGTAACTTTAGATTTCATTGTGCCCCATCTTAATTTACCATTCCAGTCTCTACACACCACTCCAAGACCTCATCTATGATTACCCAGGTACGCGGCATCAGTATTTATTTTAAGCCAAGGAGCTTGAGGGGGTTTCCATTTGTAATTCGATTTACCAGGCACTGGGTCCCTATTACATGCCTTTTGGTAACTTGTATTACAAGTCAAAAAAGGATCAGGCTCCCAACTCCGAAACATGAAATTGTTTCTCGTAAACAAAATGTTCCATAATACAGACGCCGCTATGTCTAGGACCCCTTTTGGTTCCTTTTTTTGATCTCTCCATAAGCCAATCTCCTAGCTTTGTCTGCCTCTGTATCTTTGGGCGCGTGCCTAAGGGGGTGAGAAACCAGACCCACGGACAATCCACTAGAAAATGCTTTACTGATTCTTCGCACTCTCCACATAAAAAACAGATAGGGTCAGTCTTTACTCCTCCGGATAATAGTCTGGTCTTAGTAAGGATTGCATTATGACACACTTTCTACAAGAAGGATTTAATTTTTGGTGGGACCTTCAATGCCCAAATCCAGTTCCAGGATACCTTTGATTCAGATGGGCCTTCTATGTGGTCAAAATTCTTCTTGTGAACGAAGTGGTAGGCTGATCGAACTAAAAACTGGTTGTTCTTCTCCCATGGCCAATACATCAAATCTTCATTAATTTTTCTGGAAATAGGGATCCTGCAAATCTGCTCAGCCTCAAAAGGTAAAACCATCGAAAAAACTTTTTTTTCTATCCCATGTTCTGGTATGTTGGTTGATAAGATGACAAACTAAGAAACAATCAAGATCCTCTACTCTTTGACTCCAGATTTTTCCTCCATTTTGTTTAGGTAGCCATCTATTGCGCCATATGTCCACTTTTGTCCCTAAATTTATTTTCCATCTCGCACCTTCTTTAACCACAGTTCGAGCATTCCAGATACTTCTCCAGATATAGCTTGGTTGAAATCCAATCTTTGCTGTCAAAAAATCCCATATCGGGTAATATCTTTCTTTTAAAATTCTAGCCATAAGACACTGCTCTAGTGAGATTAGTCTCCAGCATTGTTTCCCAAGCAATGCATCATTGAAGGCATGTAGGTTTCTAAAACCCAAGCCACCATCCTTCTTGGATCTGCATAGGATCTCCCAAGCCACCCAATGAATTTCCTTACTATCCACATTGTCTCCCCACCAAAATTTTCTAATCATCATCTCCATTTTTGTGTAGCAATAGACAGGAATTTTGAAATAGCTCATCACATAGCTTGGTATAGCTTGCGCCACTGATTTAACCAGCACCTCCCTTCCAGCTTGAGTGAGGTAACGTTCTTTCCATCCTTTTATTTTCTTCCATAGTCTGTCTTGTAAACTTGCAAAAATATCTTTCTTAGATTTTCCTATTAAGGTAGGAAGACCTAAGTATTTTCCATGCCTCTCTACAGCTTCAACTCCTATCCTCTCTTGGATTTATATTTTAACCTCTTGATGTACATTATTGCTAAAGGAGAGCTCAGTTTTGTTCAAGTTTACCTACTGACCAGAAGCCCTTTCATAGGCTTGAATAATCTTCACAATTACATCTGTTGTCCTCGAGTTTGCCTTAGAGAAGATGATATTATCATCAGCAAAGAAAAGGTGAGTTATAGGTGGGGCATTCCTAACTATTCTAGCTCCTTCAATCAATTTAAACTTTTCTGCTTTCTCCAAAAGACAAGAAAAAACTTTAGCACACATAATGAAAATATATGGGGAAAGTGGGTCCCCCTACCATAAACCTCTCTAGGGAGTGAAAGATGAACCAGACTTTCCATTAATAAGGACCGAGTAAGTAATAGTAGAGATGCATCTCATTATTAGATCTATAATAGACTCTGGGAAGTTTATATTCAGTAAAACTTCTTTTATGAAACTTCATTCCATTTTATCATAGGCCTTTAGTATGTCTAACTTTAAAGCCAAATAACCCTTTTTGCCTTTCTTCTTTTCTTTCAGGTAGTGGAAAATTTCAAATGCAATGATTGCATTATCCATGATAAGTCTCTTAGGGACAAAAGCACTTTGATTTTCACTAATAAGATCAGGTAGCACCAATTTAATTCTATTTGCAATAGTTTTGGTTACCATTTTCATGATGCTATTGCACAAACTGATTGATTTGTATTGGGAGAAATCTTCAAGTTCCTTTATTTTTGGAATTAAAGCAATCAGTGTATGGTTTAAGTGTCCTGGGTCTTTCCTATTATTTAGAACCTCCAGCACCAGACTACTTATGTCCTTTCCTACTGTTCCCCAATATTTCTGGTAAAATATAGCTAGGAATCCATCACTACCCAGAGCTTTTAGAGGTCCCATATGCTTCAAGGCTCCTTCAATTTCTTCTACTGTGTACGGGTTAGTCAATAAGGAGATATGATCTGCATTCAGCTTTCTCCTAATATATAAGCACACGTCATCCACGTTGGAAGTACTACTAGAAGAGTAGAGGTTAGCAAAAATTTTTTTTGCTAAATCTTCTATTTGCTTCTAATTTTTTACCCAACTTCCCCCTGCCTTCTTTATCTGATTCACAGTGTTTCTCTTGTTTCTCTAATTTGCTTTGAAATGGAAAAATTTTGTATTTTTATCTCCTTCCTTTAACCATAATGCCCTAGATCTTTGTCTCTAGTAAATTTCCTCTTTTTCCATTAAACCATCCATCTCATACATCACTTTGCTCCGCTCATTTAAGTTACCCTACAATGGTTGTCCTTGTTGGAGCTTTACCAAGCAATTTTCTATTTTTCTTAGCTTCTACCTTGAATTTTTGAGATTGAACAAATCTGATGACATCAGGCTACCTTTGATGTTATTCATATTCTCCATGACATTTTGGTTTTATGCCTAGGCTGTTTTAATTAAGTGCTCACATTTCAGATCTTTCGTCCAAGCTTCTTTAAATTTAAAACCCTTACCTTTTTTATTGGTCTCTTCTTCACCCCTAAAATTAAAGTTCACGATCACTGGGTGGTGATCAGAAAACATTCTAGCTTCATGGTTCTCCTTGTAAACTGGGTACATATTAGTCTATTCCACCATTGCAAAGAAGCGAACTAATCTTATTTGGATGTTCTCCTCGCCCTCTCTCCCATTAGTCCATGTAAAAGGATACCCAACACATCCTAAGTCTTGCAGATTACACCTCTAAATAGTATCCCTGAAGGGTTGCATCATTTGACTTCTTTTTTCTTAACTCTTTCTTTTCATTTGCCATCAAAATCTCATTAAAGTCACCTCCTCACAGCCAAGGTAAATTGCTTTGATTTTTCAGAATAGATAAAAGGCTTCAAGAGAGATGTTTATTGCTCTCCTCTGGGTGTCCATAGAATCAAGTGAATCTCCACAACTTTTCGTCTAAGGTATCTTGAACTTGCACATCCATGTGGTTTTGAGAGTAGGATATAAGTTCGATATCCACTTCCTTGTCCCAAAAAAGACCCAAACTGCCCACCCTTCTACGACCATCACCTCTACATTCCAATGAAACCCAACTTCTGTTTTAAACTTTCAAATTCACCAGCTTTCAATTTTGTCTCCATTAGGAACATTATGTTTGGGTGCTTACTACCAATGAGCTTTTTACAAGCTCGAACTGCCCGAGGTGCACCCATACCACAACAGTTGCAATAAAGGACTCTCATGGCTATTGGTAGGGCTGTTTAACAGCCATCGCCGAAGACAACTCCTCCATTACATCCTTATTTCTTCTCTTTCTTACATCCTCATTTCTTTTCTTTCTGGCATTAGCTGTTGCACTTCCATATTGATCACTTTTCTTCTCTGCCTCTGTAACCACAATGGAGAGATCCGGAGACACATCTTTCAAGTCTAATCCTCTTTTAATCCTTTTCCACATACCTCTTCTTATATTTAACACTGGATCAATACAACAACAACAACAACATCATAGCCTTATCCCATTAAGTGGGGTCGGCTACATGGATCGCACGACGCCATTGAGCTCTATCAATGACCAACTCTTTAGATATCTCATTTACTAAAAGATCCCGTTCAATAATTTCTCTAAGTGTCCTTTTTGGTCTTCCTCGACCTTTTTTCATAGGGCTCCAAACTATCTGCTCAACTCTCCTAACTGGCGCTTCCAACGGTCTCCTTTGCACATGCCCAAACCATCTTAAACGATTTTCAACCATTTTTTCCTCAATAGGTGCCACCCCAACTCTACCTCGTATATGATCATTACGGATCTTATCTCTTCGTGTATGACCACACATCCAACGCAACATCCTCATCTCCGCCACTCCAATTTTATGTTCTTGTTGTCCTTTCATTGCCCAACATTCACTCCCATATAAAATCGCTGGTCTTATAGCAGTACGATAAAACTTTCCTTTGAGTTTATCAGGTATTTTCCGATCACAAACAACCCCTGATGCCATTCTCCACTTCAACCACCCAGCTTGTATCCTATGTTCCACATCTCTAATAACTTCGCCATCATCTTGTATAATTGATCCCAAATACCTAAACGTTGACACTTGTGATACGACCTGATCACCAAGTTTAACCTCCAGCTCGTTCCTAGCTTGTCGCTTGTTAAACTTACAATGCATATATTCGGTCTTACTCCTGCTCAGACGAAAACCCTTCGATTCCAAAGTAGCTCTCCATAACTCAAGTTTAGAATTAATCTCTTCCCTTGTCTCTGCTATGAGAACAACGTCATCTGCAAAAAGCATGCACTTAGGAATATCTTCTTGGATGTGTTTCGTCAGAACATCTAAAACCAAGTCAAACAAATAAGGGCTTAAGGATGATCCCTGATGTAGGCCAATTTTAATAGGAAAGTCTCTAGTCTCCCCTCCAGACGTTCTCACACTAGTCGTAGCCCCCTCGTACATATCTTTTATGGCTCTAATATACGCAACCCGTACACCTTTCTGTTCCAAGGCTTTCCACAGCACCTCTCTTGGTACTCGATCATAGGCTTTTTCCAAGTCAATAAATGCTATATGAAGGTCTCTTTGTTTACTCCGATACCTTTCCATCAACCCCCTTAGAAGATATATAGCTTCCATTGTAGACCGTCCTGGCATGAATCCAAATTGATTTTCAGAAATACTAACACTGGATCAATAATGGTATTAAAAGCGTTTCCAATCTCCTGGGACCCATATGCCAAATCAAGTACTATTTCTTTTCTTTTTCCCCAGCTGGTCCTTTGTCCTTATTACCTTTGGTCATTTTTGGGTTTTTTTTTCTGCTTGGGGGGCCACATAATTATACTCTTGTTGGGTATCCCCTTCACATTCTTTATTACAACTTGACTTCATCTTTTTTGGAGTAATGTACCAACCTGATAATGATTCG
This sequence comes from Biancaea sappan, assembly GCA_037074585.1. NCBI lineage: Eukaryota > Viridiplantae > Streptophyta > Magnoliopsida > Fabales > Fabaceae > Biancaea > Biancaea sappan. The sequence continues at coordinate 9,404,286 of CM073493.1, read as the reverse complement.
AGCATAGTTGTTAAGATTTTCGCTTGGTCCTTGTTTAAACCAGCTTCATTCAAATTATTTTTCAGATTAGTTCCAAAAGTACATGTATCAAAATTCTCCACCCTCTTTTCCATGTCCCTTTGACTTCTTTCTGGTCCCACCTTTGACTTTTCACTTTCATATCTCTGTGTTTTTTCCATTATGTTCTGGTTTGAAAACCATTTTACTATTGTTTAAGTTTTTCCTTTCACCACTAGCTTTATTTTGCCCTCCTTTCAGTGGGTTAGCTCTCATCCATGGACCAAAAGTTAATTCTGCTTAGTCACCATCTTCTTCCTGATCTTTATCCCCACAATCTTTTATTAGATGCCCCATTTTACCACAGCGATAGCAGAAATCAAGGAGCCTTTCATATTTGAAGCTGATCTTAAAAATCAAGCCGCCTTTGTTTTCCAAGAAAGTACCTTTCTTCAAAGGTTTCTCCAAATTAATTAAGATCCTTAATCTCAAAAAACTTCCCCATTTTTCCTCTCCTTTATTTTCCCAATCAATGAATTTTCCTATTAAATTACCAATTTGCTTAACAACAACCTCAGATCTTAGATTAAACAGAACATCATAAATTTGGACCCAGAAGGGAGTTTCATGAGGATTAAAAGTTGATGGTTGTTCTTCTCCTTTTACTTTACATAGAGCCAGTATTCTTTTATCAAACCACCATGGTTCCCCAAGCAAAACTCTATATTTGTCCTTCCAATTAAAGAATTGAAAAGAGAACAAATTTTCGCCAATTTCCCTTATATCCACTCCATTTTTAACCTTCCATGTCTATTTGATTGTTGCTTGCAGGGCCCCGGAGTTGAATGGAGAGTCGGTCCACAGTCTTTTAATTAGGCACAGATTAAATCTTCTGACTTCTTCAAGAACCACTTCATCTTCTGCCTTTACTATTTCCAAATCGTCCCCTAATTCTTGCATCTTTTTTACCCCATCCATGACACAACTCTTACAAACAAGAACTTCCTTCACCAAGAAAGAGAATCAAGAACTTTGAAACAGAGAGGAGAAAGATGTCTAACACGAACCAGATATGGAGAAAGATTTCTGACTCCTTTAATTTCTAGATCAACAAGTATAGAAAACTGACGCCCCTAGACACCAGCAACCTGAATAGAGCTGCCTCGAACTAGAAAATTGAAGACTCCTAACTCCTCAATTACTGAGGCATATACAAAATCGCAACCCGTAGAACAAGCTAGGACAGAAAACCAGAAGCCCCTGGACTCCAGCAAATGACAACTCCGTCAACTGATACCACCACAGGAACAGAGAGCTCCTGTTGAGTAGACTCTGCGACTCTGCTTTTTTTTTTTTAATTATATTTAGTGTAAGTTAAATTAATGATATTTTTTATTTATCTATTAAGATTTTGATTTATTTTAAATCTCTATTTATTATAGTTTATAGAATTATAATATTAATAAAATATATAATTTTATTGAATTATGATAATAATGAGATTTGTGTATGTGTTGATGATTTATTTTTAATTTTTTTATTTGTTTTTAAATGATTTAATTTTATTAATGTATATAATTATTATTAATGTGTAATGATTTTCATAATAGTTTTAATAAAATGTATTTAATATTTTTAACAATTTAAAAGATTTAAATTAAATTAACATTTATATTTTTTAAGATTTTAAGAATATTCCTAATTTTTTATTTTTTTAAGTTTTAATGAATCAATATTGTAACTATATTAATACTAAATTTACTTAATTTTTTAATTTTTTATTTTAATTATAATTTGTAATTTTGTATAAATTTATACATATAATACAAAGTAAATGTATAAATTTTTTAATTATAGATTTTAATTTTGTTTATGATATCACTTTTTTGTTAAATATTTTTCTCTCCACCATAAGCCATATACAACAAAATAATAGTCTAACATTTTGGAATGAGAATTTTTTTAAAATCTCAATAGATAATATAATAGTATAAATAAAATATTGAATCTGATTGGTCTGGTAAGATAGGGCGAGATAGGTATGTTGATCGATTGTGCCCAATTTGTCTGCAGATTCCACATCGTGAAGATTCCCCACGTTGTCTATAATCCATTGAAATATTTATGCCCATGGAGTTTGAACGTCCTTACTTTCGAGCCATTTCAGGGTGAGGCTCCACTTTGTCTTCATTATAGACTGGAAAATCTTCGTGACTTTTAATTGGATAAAATTTTTCCTGATATGCTTTCAATATGGTGTCCAATCAAAAAATATTATTGACCAATCGGTTGTAGTTAAAGCCTTACTTTAAACATGCTGCTATCACATGTTGACATAGAAAGTGTAGAGTTTGAGATTCTCCACAATTTCACTTTCTAGCACTAAGATCTAGCTTGCAAGTACACCTAAACTATCTGTTTAGTTGATCAAATGGTTCTTCCACTTCCAATAGGGATCTCTGTATATCGAAATCAATCACTGCATACCTTCTGTTGCATTCGCAACTTTGTTTGCAAATCTTTTGTCATGATCTTTGAGAAGTCGGTGTTGCAAGTTGAAATATGTGCATGTATGCTCGTGGCTCCTGTTGTGAAATATTCTTAATCATGTGTGTTTTCAAGTGTCACATGTCCTTATATAGCTCCTGTTGAATATTAAGAAGGGCTAATTCGTCGGTATGCCAAATGTCATCATTTCCCATCTGGTTAACGTCAACGTAATGAAAAAAAAAGTTGATGATGTGTCAATCATGAAGGCCAGATTCGAATCTGTAATTACATCTTTGTCGTCATCGCCATCGTCTTCATCAGTATAATTGTGAAAATTTTCTGGATTGTAGTCGAGATCACTTAGCTCGTTTGACATGTTATCTTCTAGGCCTATGCCATATGCAATAGATAGTAAAAGTGGTTGGTCCGATGAACTTGGTTGTGAATAGTATTGGGGGATTGAGAGGGTCACTGGGTTGTACAGTTGAGAGTCTAGACCTTGCTGTACTTGAGACAGCAATTCCAGATTTGTCATGTGGGTTGATATGCCAGTGCTTACATCCATTTGCACTGTGCTGATGTAATACCCATGAAAAATAAAATATAAATGCGTGTTTACAAACTACTATTACTATTTCAGTATACAGTACTATTCACCCATATAATACTATTTGCGTATATGGTACTGTTCATCTGTACAATCAAAATGTCAAGTACTAGATGTGGTTTGATCATAAGAGAAAATTAGAAAGAAATTTGTAGGAGAAAATGACATTTTATATGAGAGAATTCCCTGAGGGACTAAATTAAAAGGAAACTAAATTAGCAAATTGATTATACTAGTAGATGAGACTAGTAAGTGAGACTAGTAGATGAGACTAGTAAGTGAAACTAGTATATGAGACTAGTAAGTGAAACTAGTAGATAAGACTAGTAAGTGAAATTGGTAGATGAGACTAATAAGTGAAACTAGTAGATGAGACTAGTAAGTGAAATTGGTAGGTGAGACGGGGTAGATGGAATAGTACCCTTAAATTTTCTTATAAATAGACCCTTCTATTTCACTTTCAAAATTACGCCTTCAACTTCTCTTCTTCTCTCCTTAAGATTTCTTGGTCTAATGCTAGACCTCTGAGATTTTAGGCATTTCCTTTTTAGCTTAGGTAAGGATACTATACCCTTTCTATGTTTTTCAAATTTTAGAAGTTATTTTCTTAAGTATGCTCTGTGGTTGCGCCTTTGGCTGATCTTCTACATCAGAAAAACAGTCCTTAGCTGTCTATATGTTATTTTGATTACCGAAATAGGATGTAAACTGTGAAGAATACATGTCTAGGAAAGTTCTGGCTAAGGAAAGTTTTAAGTGTGTCCATTGTGACCCTCTACTCTTTCCTGGGAACTTACCTGGTGTACTCTTTTACATATTGTATTCTTTATTTCTGGTATAAATAGTAACCATACGTATGAACAGTATCTGTACGAAAATAATCCTAACGTATTTTCTCTAATCTTTCATGAAAATCTCCGTAGCGGAACACTGAAATTCACCTGAGTACTCTTATCCGTAACGACTTAGAGAAGCGATACTCGTACAGAATCCTGGTGAGTGAAACGACCCCATTTTAATAGAGTTTTGGCATTACTGGTGATAAAAAGTATGTCGTAGGACACTCCCAAGATTCATAGGGGGAAATTGGATTCAGAATGACGAATCTAATGAGATAATTAATCCAGAAGTATGGATAAGACGAAGCAAGTATCTCATGATGATGTGAAGTTTGAATCTTTTCAAAAATCGTTTAATTGTTATCTTGATTTGTGGTTTATAAATCTATAATATAGGTTATATATTATACCTGTTATATAAATGAATATTACATTGTACTTCTGATTATGATATGAAATGTTGTACTATTGATTGTGATTGAGCGGGACAGTACCCCCTCTCACGGCAAGGCGGAAAACCCGGTTGAAAGGGTGTCTTGACCAATGAGTGTGGAGACAACGATTCTCTCAGTAGGTATATAGCCCGGATTGGTGATAAATTCATGAGGCGCCCTAGCTATGAGGATGAGGTTGTGCGTCATGGCAGAAATATACAAAATTGGTAAGCCGGCCTATGTGCGCTCTCCGGGATATATTGCCATTGATGAGTACTAGTAACGTTTGTTGAATTAGATGAATTTTTATCTTCTTGTATGTAATTTCTAACTATGTCTATTGGTTGAGTTTGAGCCTTCGGATATACTTGCATGACTGGCGATGTATTTGAATTTTATTAATGCGAGGCCGATTCACTCATTGAGTTTAAAAGCTCACACTCTTTGTGAAATTTTTTTTATTCAGATCAAGTTGCCGGCAAAGAATATCCACTAGAAGAGTAAATCACCTTGGACCTTCCCGTTGTCGGGTAGGCCCCTCTTTTGTTATAGATTATGGTGCTCTGTAATCGTCTAGGACATCTAGGTCAGGGATTTGGTATTTGGCTTGTATTTCAGTATGATAATGTATTTTGTATTGAGAATCTATTATTTTTAATTAAGAAAATTTGATATATTTTCTTCGTATTTATTAAGAAATGGTTATTTTGAGAATATAGAGATAATGACTAATAATTTTTGAGAATATAGAGATAATGACTAATAATTTAACTCATGGGTAAGATTTTGTCGAAAGGCTTACAGTAATGGGATATTCATCATTGTGCCGGTCATGTGCCCAGAAAATAGGTCGTGACAAAGTTGGTATCAGAGCAAAGGTTGTTAGGTCTCCTAGTGATTACAGAGCAAGGTGTATTTAGTAGACCTTCCCCTATTGTCGTGACTGCAGCACGACCATAGGATGAAGATCTACCAAAAGCCCTATAGAGTTTAAAATCCTTTTCTTTCGTTTCTTTCTTTGAAGCATAATAGTGACGATACACATTATTTTTAATTGTAGAATAAGTTTAGATGGAACCAAGAAAATCAAACACTTCTGGAATCCGCACAAGATCTGGCAGGGCCCTGGTCCCTCTAGTTACTCAGTCAGCAGATGCAAGGCTAGAGATGCCTAATCGTGCAGAAGGAAACCATGCACAAAATAGAGAGATACCCACTAAAAACCCTGAAAGAAGTGGTGTAGTGCCATCACAAATTGACGCGACTGTAGTGATGGAAGCATTAGCTGCAATGCAGAACGAGGTAAATGGGCTGAAGGAACTTCTGATGGGACAATCATCTGAAGGCGACTCATAGGCATCAGTACATGCTACAAGAGCGCAAGAGACAGACCAGATGCCACCCCCACCCCCTCCTCAAGATTGGATAGGGACAGAGGTCAAGATATCAGAATTTATGAAGCTAAATCTGCCAACATTTACAGGAGATGTTAATGAAGACCCACAGCGTTTTCTAGATTACTGTGAGAAAATCCTTGACACGTTGGAGTGCCCTAAACCTCGAAGAGTGACTCTAGTTACCTTTCAATTAAGAGGTAAGGCGGACCGCTGGTGGCGAACGTGGAAAAAGGGCATGGCAAGAAATACCCCACCCCTCAAATGGAAGGACTTTAAAAGAATTTTTCGAGAACAATTTATTCCGGAGAGTATACGAGAAGCAAAGATGAATGAGTTTGAGACACTCCGGCAAGGAGCACGAACTGTCAATGAATACGACAATCTGTTTGTGGAGTTGTCTGAATATGCTACTCACATGGTCCTAACTGAGAAAGAAAGGATCCGACGGTTTATTAAAGGCCTTCGAGAGTCTCTATTTGACAGGGTGGGATCGAAGATACAAGATTTTTCATCCTATATAGAAGCCGTCGACATTGCCCATATGATGGAAGAAAGAGATATGCATAAAGAAAGATGGAATAACAAAAGAAAAAGGAAACAAGTGTTGCCTAAGTTTCATGGTCTTGCAGGAGAAGATCCGCACAAGCACTTAAAGGAGTTCCATGTTGTCTGCTCTACCATGAGACCACATGGAGTTGGAGAAGAACAGATCAAATTAATAGCATTTCCTTTCTCTCTGGATGGGGCAGCCAAGGATTGGCTTTACTATCTATCCACTGCCTTGATAACAAGATGGGATGAGCTGAAGAAGTTTTTCTTAGAAAAATTCTTTCCAGCCTCCAGAACAGCAGCAATCAGGAAGGATATCAGTGGGATTAGACAGTTGAAAGGTGAGTCTCTGCATGAATATTGGGAGAGGTTTAAGAAGCTTTGCTCATGCTGTCCAAACCACCAGATTTCAGAGCAACTTCTCATCCAGTATTTCTATGAGGGATTACTGCCTATGGACAGATATATAGTTGATGCAGTTGCTGGTGGGGCATTGGTGGATAAGACTCCTTCTACAGCAAACGAATTGTTGGCCAAGATGGCCCAAAATGCTCAGCAATTTGGCACCAGATTGAGTGATCCAACAGTTACTGTCAATGAGGTGAGGACACCTCCCATGGAGCAACAAAGGATAGAAAATAAATTGGAAGAATTAGCTTCAATGGTGAGGCAATTGGCATTAAATCAGAGAACACAACAACAAGCCCCTCCTCCTTCAGTCTATGGTATTTGTTCCCTGAATACCCATCATACTGATCAATGCCCTCAGCTACAAGAGACCCCAACTGAGTCATATACTGGTATATTCCCTGGTAGACCCATGCAGCCACAACAACAGAGATATGACCCATATTCCTCCACCTACAATCCTGGGTGGCGTGATCATCCAGCTTTCAAGTATGGGAATACATCCAACCCCCCTTACCAGCCACCCCATGCAAGATACAATCAACCTGAAGCTAGCCATACACCTCCTCCAGCACCCAAGAAACCTAAGCCTAGTCTCGAGGATCTAATGAAGCAACTGACTGCCAGTACTCTTCAGTTCCAGCAAAGGACAGAAACAAATTTACAGAATTTGGAAACTAAGATTGGCCAGTTAGCCACAACAGTCAATGAGCTAAAAAGCCAAGGTTCAGGGATTCTGTCATCCCAACCAGTGATCAACCCAAGAGGCAATATGAGTGCCATCATCTTGAGGAGTGGCAAACAAGTAGACAGTCCAGCTTCTAAATCTGAACCAGAAAAATCAAATGTCCAGCAAAGTGTTCCTTCATCTTCAACCAGTGAGCAAAACAAAAAGGATGAAGAAGTGGTTCAGAAAATTCCTCTTCCTTTCCCCAATAGACAGACTCAATCAAGGAAAGCTTCTGAATCTGATATGGATAAAGAGATTATGGAGACCTTCAGGAAAATAGAGGTCAATATCCCACTTTTGGAAGCAATTAAGCAAATCCCCAAGTATGCCAAGTTCCTCAAAGAGTTGTGCACTCATAAGAGGCGTTTAAGGGGTAATAAGAGAGTCAATTTGGGGAGAAATGTGTCTGCACTCATCCAACCACCCATGCCACCCAAGTGCAAAGATCCTGGAACTTTTACAATACCATGCACAATAGGCAACATGGAGTTCTCCAATGCTATGTTGGATTTGGGAGCCTCAATCAATGTTATGCCCAAATCAGTGTACTCGAGCCTCAAGATTGGTGTTCTTTCACTAACTGGAGTGATTGTCCAACTTGCCAATAGGAGCACAGCACATCCAGCAGGAGTTTTAGAAGATGTCCTGGTAAGAGTTAAAGATCTCATTTTTCCTGCTGATTTTTATGTGCTTGATATGGAAAATGATAATACTCCTGGCCATGCACCATTAATACTTGGTAGACCTTTTCTGAAAACTGCAAAAACCATCATTAATGTGCATGAAGGGACTTTGTCAATGGAGTTTGCTGGTAACAAAATTGATTTTAACATTTTGGATGCCATGAAACATCCTATAGAAAATCATTCCAATGTGCATGTAGTTAACTTTTTGGATTACTTAGTTGATGAGGCATGTGATGATTTCCAAACTAAATTAATTTCTGATTTTCCTGAATTCTCTGATTTGGTAGATGCCTTTGAATGCAATTGTGCTGGTTCTGAATTCTGTCATGCTTGCACTGAAATTGAAAACTCTCTAAATGCTGACAATTCTGAGTTGCATTCTGATTTGCATAGTGATTTGGATTCTGATGTGCATTCTGATTCTGTAAATTTCTCTAGCTTATACTTAGATTCTGTTTCTATTTTAGGTAGTTGTAGGTGTAGTGATTTAAATTGTAATGTTGCACATTCTTCATCTCTTTCCTCTTATGCTGCTAACCCTTCCTCCTCTCTAGCCAAGGATTATGTCTTTGAGAAAACTGAATTTATAGGTGCCTCCTTGGATGTGATTCCACAAAAACTAATTCCATCCTCCATCCAACCACCTGCATTGGAGTTGAAGGCTTTACCAGAAAACCTCAAGTATGCCTTCTTGGAGGTAGGGGACAAACTTCCAATCATTGTGGCCAACAACTTGAACCCCAATCAAGAAGAAAATTAATCAGTTTGCTGAAAAAGAATAAGAAGGCGATTGGGTGGACTTTAGCAGACATTCCTGGAATTAGTCCTTCAGTGTGCATGTACCGAATTCTCCTTGAAGAAGAGACGAAACCAGTGAGGAAACCCTAAAGAAGACTCAACCCCATGATTCTTGATGTGGTCAAGAAGGAGGTAAGTAAGCTCCTCCAAGCTGGTATTATCTATCCTATCTCTGATAGTAAGTGGGTGAGTCCGGTACAAGTAGTGCCAAAGAAAATCGGGGTAACTGTTATAGCAAATGAAAATAATGAGTTAGTGCCCACTAGAGTTCAAAACAGTTGGCGTGTTTGCATTGACTATAGGAAGTTGAACCAAGCAACTAGAAAAGATCATTTTCCTCTTCCTTTTATTGATCAAATGCTTGAGAGACTTGCTGGCAAATCTCATTACTGTTTTCTTGATGGTTTTTCTGGGTATTTTCATGGGAGTGTAACTATCATTACCTAACTCATTGATTCAATTTTGTTCTCATTCCATCGTTTGGTTCTCTATGAAAATGGTTCTAGAATAACATCTAGAATTTAATGCTACTAATTACAGTTAAGAACATCTCTCTACTATAATTAGATGCATTCAGTGGAAAATCTCAACCAAACCAAGTTAAATATATCATCTAACTAGTCATTTCACCTCCCTCACTTTCCTAATCAGTCAAGGTTATGTCTTATATATAAGTCAGTTTATGTTACATTCTCAAGCTCTAATCAGAATTTGACAGCAAAATAAACATGACAGCAAAACAGAAACGAAATGAGATGAAAAATGGAGAATAAAACACTTAGCTTGCATTCTTAGTTCAAGCCACAACATCCCAGTGGTCTAGTGACTAATTACAATGAAAACTTAGCCCTCCATGAGAGCAAAACAGCAACCAACAGAAGCAAAAACAGAGAGGAAGAGAGAGCTACGAATTTTCTAAGTTCTAGTTACAAAATAAAAGTATTCTGATTTCTAAAACTGATGCCCCTTCAATGCCTTAGAATATTCTACCCTAGATGCTTCCTTGGATGCTTCCTCTATGATGTGGCAGCACTTTGACAGCAAAACAGCAGCAGATAGGTATGGCAGCAGCAGAATTAATATTTCAGCAGCAGAAAAGTATGGCAGCAGCAGAAGAATTAATATTTCAGCAGCAGAAAAGTATGGCAGCAGTAGAAGAATTAATATTTCTGCCCAAAAATTCTGACTACATGGCATTGAATAAGAGTTCAAGTGGGCCCCATATCCAGCATATCCTAGTCAGCATCTGCATTACCCAAAAAGTGCCACATTAGCATCCAAATCATCATCTTTGTCCATGTCAGCACTTTTCTCTCCAAAATTAAAATTTGTAGGAATTAAATTGAGCATTTTACAATTCAAGTTCTAAAAATATAAAATTGAAACACATTCAATCCATAAATAGTTTATACCCAATAAATTCCAAAGCATAATAAAATTAGAGAATTGGCAACATTGAAATAGCCATAGGACTAAGATAGGGACTAAAAAGTATATAAAAATATCCGATATCAACAAGATGAAAAATCATGCTACCACGGAGAGAGTTCTGCACCCACTAAAACCACTGGACATGTAGCCTCTACCGCTAGTGCACCACAGCATCAACAAAGTGGCACAGGGGGTCAACAAAGGCCCTGGTGCTCTAAATGTGAAAGAAACCACTACGGAGCTTCTTTTACCAACAACAGCACTAAGGTCTGTTACCAATGTGGTCAATAGGGCCACATCAAAAGAGATTGCCCCCAACTCAACACGAGATCTGGCCAAGGATCAGTACGCCCTAATCAATCAGAGGCCACTGTTGCCAATAGAGCCCTTGTAACGATAGGAGGTAATGGAATTGGAAGAGGTACTGGCAGAGGACAAGGTGGTCAAGGTCAAGCTTCAGCAGGCCGAGGGACCGCTCGAGTATTCGCTTTAACCCGTCAAGATGCTCAGGCGTCTAATACGGTGGTAGCAGGTACCCTTTTGATTGAATCAAATTTTGCGCATGTTTTGTTTGACTCTGGCTCTACGCATTCCTATGTGTCACCATTCTTTGCTAAGAACTTTAAACAAAAAGTTGTTAGATTAGAATGTCTGTTCTTAGTAACTACGCCTACTGGAGACACCTTACTAATAGAACGAGGCTACCAGGCTTGCAAGATAAGAGTCGGAGAAATAAATACAACAGTAGACCTAATGCTGTTGGATATGACAGACTTCGATGTCATCTTAGGCATGGATTGGCTAGCATCTTGTCATGCCACTCTGAATTGCTATAATAAGATAGTTAAGTTCAATATTCCAGGGGAATCCTCCTTCGTATTTCATGGTGAACGGAGTGAGATTTCTGGAAATCTTATATCATTAATGTGTGACCAACGTTTATTGCGAAAAGGCTGTCAAGGATACTTGGCATTTGTTAAAGATATTAAGAAAGAAGAACTAAAAGTAGAGGACGTCCCAGTAGTCCAGGAGTTTGTAGACGTCTTCCTGGATGATCTACCAGGTGTACCCCTAGATCGAGAAATTGAGTTTCAGATAGAGTTAGCTCCAGATACTCGCCCAATCTCCATACCCCCTTATAAGATGGCGCCAATAGAATTAAAAGAGCTAAAGACTCAGTTACAAGACTTGCTAGATAAAGGCTTTATAAGGCCAAGTTATTCACCTTGGGGAGCTCCTGTTCTGTTCGTGAAAAAGAAGGATGGATCGATGAGGCTATGTATAGATTACAGGCAATTGAATAAAGCAACTATCAAAAATAAATACCCATTGCCTCGTATTGACAACCTCTTTGATCAACTTCAAGGAGCCAAGTGTTTTTCAAAGATTGACTTGAAGTCTGGTTATCACCAACTCAAGATCAAGGAGGAGGATGTGCCTAAAACAGCCTTCCGTACCAGATATGGGCACTACGAGTTCTTGGTAATGTCATTTGGACTAACAAATGCACCAGCTGCTTTCATGGATTTAATGAATAGGATTTTTAAATCCTTCTTAGACAAATTCGTTATTGTCTTCATAGACGACATTCTGGTGTACTCAAAGACTCCAGAAGAGCATGAACAACACCTTCGTATTGTGTTGCAGACATTGAGGGATCATCAATTGTATGCCAAATTCTCTAAATGCGAGTTTTGGATTGATCGCATGACTTTCTTGGGACATGTGATCTCTAAGGATGGCATCCAAGCAGACCCAAGCAAAGTGGAAGCAGCCAAAATGTGGCCTAGACCTACCTCTGTCACGGAGATTCGCAGCTTCTTGGGATTGATAGGATATTATCATCGTTTCATCCAAAATTTTTCCTAGTTAGCCGCCCCTCTCACACGACTAACTAGGAAAGGAGTAAAGTACCAATGGGATGACGCTTGTGAAGAAAGCCTCCAAGAACTCAAGAAAAGGTTAATCTCTGCACCTGTTTGGTCTTACCCTCAGGACTTGGAGGTTTTACAGTGTACTGTGATGCATCAAGAGTAGGGTTGGGATGCGTTCTCATGCAGCATGGCCAGGTAGTAGCATATGCATCAAGACAGCTTAAGAAACATGAATAAAACTACCCCACCCATGATCTGGAGATGGCAACAGTAATTTTTGCTCTAAAGATATGGCGACACTATCTATACGGAGAAACCTGCGAAATCTACACTGACCATAAAAGTCTAAAATATATTTTCGACGAAAAAGACCTAAACTTGAGGCAAAGGAGATGGGTAGAATTACTAAAAGATTATGATTGCAATATTCTTTACCACCCAGGGAAAGCGAACGTGGTGGCAGATGCTTTGAGTCGAAAATCTATGGGTAGTCTAGCCCATATAGCAATGACAAGAAGACCATTGGTCAAAGAACTACAGGAGCTGAGAGCAAAAGGTGCTACTCTCGAGGTTACAAGGGCAAGATCATTTTTAGCCCATATCAGGGCTAGATCTTCCCTTGTAGACCAGATACGGATATCCCAAATGGAGGATCCTGAGCTTGTCCAAATTATGGATAAGGTAAAGAATGATGAAGCGAATAGTTTCATACTCGACGATGCAGGAGCCTTGCATTTTAGACAACGATTGTGTGTACCAAATGTTGGAACTCTTAGACGAGACATCATGGAGGAAGGCCATAATGCTGCATATGCTGTACATCCAGGGGCCACCAAGATGTTTCAGGATCTGAAACAGATCTACTGGTGGAAAGGAATGAAACAAGACATAGCAGAATTTATGTCTCGTTGTTTAACCTGTCAACAGGTTAAGGCTGAACATCTAAAGCCAGGAGGCTCGTTACAGCAATTAGAGATTCCTGAATGGAAATGGGAACGAGTGACGATGGACTTTGTTGTTGGTCTACCTCGCTCCACAGGAGGTTATGACTCAATTTGGGTCATTGTTGACCGACTAACCAAATCAGCACACTTTATTCCAGTCAAAACCACTTACGGTGTGGTGACGTTGGCACAATTGTATATTAAGGAAATAGTGAAGCTACATGGAGTACCCATATCTATTATTTCTGATAGAGGTCCTCAATTTACTTCTCGTTTCTAGAGAAGTTTTCAAGAAGCATTAGGTACTCGAGTGGACCTCAGTACCGCTTTTCACCCACAGATAGACAGACAGTCAGAGCGGACGATTCAGACGCTAGAGGACATGTTACGAGCTTGTATCCTAGATTTCAGTGGTAGCTGGGAGAAGCATTTGTATCTCATAGAGTTTGCATATAACAACAGCTACCAAGCCACTATTGGGATGGCACCCTTTGAGGCCTTGTACGAGAGACGTTGCAGATCTCCGATCGGTTGGTTCGAGGTAGGTGAAGCGAAAGCATTAGGACCCGACTTAGCCCAGGATGCCCTAACCAAGGTCAAAACAATACAGGATAGGATGCGAGCAGCTCAAAGTAGATAAAAGGCATACGCTGACCACAGACGACGTGATTTGGAGTTCTCAGTCGGTGATATGGTATTCCTAAAAGTCTCTTCAATGAAAGGTGTGTTGAGATTTGGAAGGAAAGGAAAGTTGAGTCCTAGGTACATCGGGCCTTATGAGATTTTAGAACGAGTGGGAAAAGTGACTTATCGGCTCGCCCTACCTATGGAATTGGAAGGGATTCACCCTGTTTTTCATGTATCTATGTTGAGGAAGTACCTTCCTGACCCTTCTCACATACTTCACCCTTCTCACAATGATTCTATCCTAGTAGATGAAAACTTGTCATACGAGGAGGTACCGGTGGCTATCCTCGATAGTCAAGTAAAGAAACTCCGATCTAAAGAGATACCATCAATCAAAGTGTTGTGGAGGAATCAAACTCACGAAGAAGCCACATGGGAAGCCGAGGCCGACATGCGTTCTAGATATCCGCTTCTTTTCACGACTTGAGGTAATTTAAATTCGGAGGACGGAATTTTTTAAAGGGGGTGATAATGTAATACCCATGAAAAATAAAATATAAATGCGTGTTTACAAACTACTATTACTATTTCAGTATACAATACTATTCACCCATATAATACTATTTACGTATATGGTACTGTTCATCTGTACAATCAAAATGTCAAGTACTAGATGTGGTTTGATCATAAGAGAAAATTAGAAAGAAATTTGTAGGAGAAAATGACATTTTATATGAGAGAATTCCCTGAGGGACTAAATTAAAAGGAAACTAAATTAGCAAATTGATTATACTAGTAGATGAGACTAGTAAGTGAGACTAGTAAGTGAAATGGTGCGTATAATTTATAGCACATAAAATATTCCAGCAAGTATACTGGGTCGCAACAAGTAATAAAGTGATAAGTAGAGTATCGTCCCACAGAGATTGAGGTATCAAATGAAATTCAATTGGGTTAAGTGAAATGCTATTAAGACTTATGAAAGAAATTGTAGAAATTACACAAAAAGGGGGGGTGATGATTGAAACAACGCAATATAAATAACTGAAATTTAAATAACTAAACAGAAAACAAAACAAACAAAAGATGTGCAACTGGTCACAAATTCCATGGAATTGTACATCATCATCCTTTCCTTTGAATATTCTTGGCTAATTCTATTATGTAATTTTCAATCTAAATTTCTCAGAAAATCTTCTAAGACTGAATTATATTAAAATTATAGTTAGGAAGATCTTCACTAATCTATAACTCAAATACAATCCGATCAAGTCCTAATCACATCAATGCCCCGCAATCGCATATGACATATTATCTCTTGTCCTACTCATTACAAATACATAGCAATCGCATACATGTATAAATAACAAGCTTCATAGGAGAATAAATAAAATAGAACTTTGGCCAAGAAAATGCTCATTGGTCCAAATGAATTAAAGTACAATTTCCATTTCATCAAATAACCGACTACACAAGAAAATGAGATTGATTTCGTTGGTCTAATCCAATTAATTCATAGACAAATTAATCTTTGAATCATTGAGGAACAATTCAATTAAATTACAATCCATTCAATGTTGGCCAATTTTCTAAAATATGATTGAATCCAACAACTTGAAGAACAATCTGACTTAAAGAAATAATTGACTAAAATCTTAGATCAACCATTCAATTAAGTTATGAAGCTCAAGAAAATTATTCAAGCCACATAAATAAAACTATCTATATCTAGATAATCTAATTTACGGTGGAAATTACAAGGGCAAGCTCAATATCTAGCTAACTCTAGCATAGACATCAAAATCCCAAACTCATTGAAGGTTAATCAAGCATTCAAGAGGAAGAATAATCGGTAAAATCCATTCCATTAAACGAAAGTACATTAAAACTGAATATGTTCAACAATAAAGCTTCATAAAACCGAACTACATCAATCCTTAAACTCAGAAATTACACGGAAGAGAAGAACATGACAGAAAACATAAAATACAGCAGAAAACTAACAAACTATTAAGGAAAATAGAAGAAAAGGAAAGAAAATGGGAGAAGGAGAGCCATTCCCAAGTGGGAAGGCTTCCTTTCCCTCAAACCAAGCTAAAGAGTTGCCTCTGTGTTGCTCCCAGCCACTGCTGCTCTAGGAAGACAGAAAAATGGTGCTAGGACTTCCCATCAGAAAAATGACTTAGCCTCCTCAATAAATTTCGGTTTTGCAAATATAAAACTGATCTAACACATGCCTAAAGGAATATTATGCCCTAGATGCCTCCTTGGATGCTTCTTCCATGATGTGGTAGCACTTTGACAACAAAACAGCAGCAGAATTAATATTTCTGCAGCACCAGATAGGTATGACAGCAGCAGAATTAATATTTCTGCAGTAGAAAAGTAACAAACAGCAGCAGAACAGCAGCAGAATATCATGGCAAAATTAATATTTCAGCCATGCTTTTCTGACCTACGAAAATTAATATTTCTGCTCAAAAATTCCGACTACATGGCATTGAATAAGAGTTCAAGTGGGCCCCACATCCAGCATATCCTAATCAGCATCTGTATCACCTAAAAAGTGCCACATTAGCATCCAAATCAGCATCTTTGTCCATGTAAGCACTTTTCTCTCCAAAATTAAAATTTGTAGGAATTAAATTGAGCATTTTACCATTCAAGTTCTAAAAATATAAAATTGAGACACATTCAATCCATAAATAGTTTATACCCAATAAATTCCAAAACATAATAAAATTATAGAATTGACAAAATTAAAGAGGCAAAAAGGAATAAAATAGGGACTAAAATAAATGGAAAAAGCATGTTATCATGAAACTAGTAGATGAGACTAGTAAGTGAAATTGGTAGATGAGACTAATAAGTGAAACTAGTAGATGAGACTAGTAAGTGAAATTGGTAGGTGAGACGGGGTAGATGGAATAGTACCCTTAAATTTTCCTATAAATAGACCCTTCCATTTCACTTTCAAAATCACACCTTCAACTTCTCTTCTTCTCTCCTTAAGATTTCTTGGTCCGACGCTAGACCTCTGAGATTTTAGGCCTTTCCTTTTCAGCCTAGGTAAGGATACTATGCCCTTTCTATGTCTTTCAAATTTTAGAAGTTATTTTCTTAAGTATGCTCTGTGGTTGTGCCTTTGGCTGATCTTCCACATCAGAAAAACTGTCCTTAGCTGTCTATATGTTATTTTGATTACCGAAATAGGATATAAACTGTGAAGAATACATGTCTAGGAAAGTTCTGGCTAAGGAAAGTTTTAAGTGTGTCCATTGTGACCCTCTACTCTTTCCTGGGAACTTACCTGGTGTACTCTTTTACATATTGTATTCTCTATTTCTGGTATAAATAGTAACCGTACGTATGAACAGTATCTATACGAAAATAATCCTAACGTATTTTCTCTAATCTTTCATGAAAATCTCCGTAGCGGAACACTGAAATTCACCTGAGTACTCTTATCCGTAACGACTTAGAGAAGCGATAATCGTACAGAATCCAGGTGAGTGAAACGACCCCATTTTAATAGAGTTTTAGCATTACTGGTGATAAAAAGTATGTCGTAGGACACTCCCAAGATTCATAGAGGGAAATTGGATTCAGAATGACGAATCTAATGAGATAATTAATCCAGAAGTATGGATAAGACGAAGCAAGTATCTCATGATGATGTGAAGTTTGAATCTTTTCAAAAATTGTTTAATTGTTATCTTGATTTGTGGTTTATAAATCTATAATATAGGTTATATATTATACCTGTTATATAAATGAATATTACATTGTACTTCTGATTATGATATGAAATGTTGTACTATTGATTGTGATTGAGCGGGACAGTACCCCCTCTCACGGCAAGGCGGAAAACCCGGTTGAAAGGGTGTCTTGACCAATGAGTGTGGAGACAACGATTCTCTCAGTAGGTATATAGCCCGGATTGGTGATAAATTCATGAGGCGCCCTAGCTATGAGGATGAGGTTGTGCGTCATGGCAGAAATATACAAAATTGGTGAGCCGGCCTATGTGCGCTCTCCGGGATATATTGCCATTGATGAGTACTAGTAACGTTTGTTGAATTAGATGAATTTTTATCTTCTTGTATGTAATTTCTAACTATGTCTATTGGTTGAGTTTGAGCCTTCGGATATACTTGCATGACTGGCGATGTATTTGAATTTTATTAATGCGAGGCCGATTCGCTCATTGAGTTTAAAAGCTCACACTCTTTGTGAAATTTTTTTTATTCAGATCAAGTTGCCGGCAAAGAATATCCACTAGAAGAGTAAATCACCTTGGACCTTCCCGCTGTCGGGTAGGCCCCTCTTTTGTTATAGATTATGGTGCTCTGTAATCGTCTAGGACATCTAGGTCAGGGGTTTGGTATTTGGCTTGTATTTCAGTATGATAATGTATTTTGTATTGAGAATCTATTATTTTTAATTAAGAAAATTTGATATATTTTTTTCGTATTTATTAAGGAATGGTTATTTTGAGAATATAGAGATAATGACTAATAATTTAACTCATGGGTAAGAATTTGTCGAAAGGCTTACAGTGATGGGATATTCATCATTATGCCGGTCATGTGCCCAGAAAACCGGTCGTGACAGCTGATGTCTACCAATAATTCCATCATAGCCTAGTTTTGAAAGCGATCAAGATGTTTAATCACCGCAGCCAGAAGTTGGTAGTCATTTTCCATTTTCATCTTTCGATAACGGAGTGGTGACAATTTCACCAGGCATCGGTACTAAACTTTGCTCATAGTTTGGTTATAGAGTAAGCCAGACTAAACACGTAAACAGTCTTTAAACTCCTCTATAGTAATTCCTTTGGACAGCCTCATCATTGTCATGTTTTCAGACATAAAAGTGTCACCCTTATCTGAGACAGTGATTTTCCCATCGAGTTGTAAATATGCAGTAATTTGACTGCTCATTTTGTTCAGACAGAAAAACTATAATGGGAAAGAAAATTTTTTTACTAAGCTTGTAAGAACTAAGAGCAATGAATTTGAAACACAAGGTGATTGAGGATTGCAATGGATGCTAAGAAGTTTGAAGCGAGAATATATACACTAACAAATGTGAATGCGAAAAAAAAAATACACATTCCAATGCATAAATAATTTAAAAGTAATCCGAAACAAATCTCTGGGAATGTAAAGAATTCTAAAAAAATACTGTTTGATTAAATTTAACACTGAAAAAAATACTGTTTGATTAGAAAATACACTAGTGACTAACTGAAAATGAACAATTTCGAAGCATGCCTGCTGCTAGGTCTTATCACTGAAATGTACTGCACGATCTCATCACCGAAAGCAGGTTTGAAAAATTGGGTCTTAGTTATGGTCGAATTCAACCCTAGCATGGTCGAATTCGGCCATAATTAATTGTTGGGGATTAACCCACCTGAGGACAAGTTGAATGGCCAAAGATTATGTATGGCATGGCTTTAAGAATAGTTCTCAAAGTTGCTAGAAAACGCAGACAAAGCCACAATTGAACAACATGCACGAGCTTATATTTTGCTCATCATCGGTGGCTATCTGATGCTAGACAAATGTAGCATGAATGTGTACTTAATGTACCTCCCGCTGTTGCAAGACTTTGAAGCATGCGGGAAGTATAGTTAGGGCTCGACCATCTTGGTTCACCTATAGAGTAAATTATGTAAGAAAACACACCTTACTGCACATCAAATTAGTAGGTGTGTTCATTTATTGTATGTGTATGCATTTGAATGATTTCCACGTCTAAGGATGCAAGTACCAATTCAACCCGATGATGATGAAGAACATCTGTGGCCCCCTCCTATAGCACACAAGTATGTCATATGCCATTATTATTTTATTTAGATATTTTATTTGAATCATTTACACTATTTTTTCAATTAAAAATTTAGATCATTGTATTTTTAAGTGATAATTTGTCTAAATTGAAAATTGAAATAAATATTTAATTTGAATAGGTGCAATAAATTGGATCATTGTTTTATATCCAATTTTTAATTATATTTGATGTAATTTTTTTTTAATTTACTTAAAAAGATATGAATATTCTATAAATTTTAAAAGATAATAAAATATATCTTTGCCAATACATAAATCAATAATAAAATCATAATAAAATAATTTATATTGTATAAAAATTAAAAAATTATCATGCAGAAATTAAACAAAAATTAAAAAAAAAATCTACATAAAAAAATAAACTTCATAAAAATTGATTAAATATAAAAAAAATATGACATATATCAAATTTAATAAAAAATTTCAAAAAATAAAATACACGCACGAAATTTCATGCGTGGTATATATAAAAAAAAACACCACATGAAATTCGACTAAAGCATGGTCAAATTTCATGTGAAAAAATTTTTAAAAAAATAGATGAGCAAATTCGACCACGACTTGGTCGAATTTACTCAAATTTGATGTACTAAATTCAACCAAATCGTGACTAAATTTCATGTGAAAAAAAAAAAAACAGATGAGTAAATTCAACCACAACTTGGTTGAATTTGTTCAACATATCCACTAAATTCGACCCAGTGTTAATCGAATTTAGTGAAAAGTTAGCATATGAGAAAAATGTTTTGAATAATTAGTATGCTAAAAAAAATTTAATAAAAAATTAGTACTACAATAAATACCCTTAAAAAAGATGTGGCGAAAACGTAGATTTGTAGCACTTAAAATCCTATTTGTGCTAAAGTGACTTTTGTTCGCTTTTACATTAGCATTGTTTAAAATAACCTTTTAGATAAGAGTTTTTAAATATAAATTATGATAATACAAATTCATTTTTGAAATAAAATCAAATTTAGAAGTCAAATTAATTCAAAATCAAATTTATTCAACTCCAATCTAAACGTATACTAATTGGATTATAAAATATTATATTGTAAAATAAGAATAAACTTAAGAAAGGAAGAAAATGAATGTTATTAATTAAAACATAATATGTTTGGTATTGGGTTGAGATACAAAAATCTCACTTTTCTTAACGTAATTCAAGTCTCTCACAGTTGATTTTGTTATATTAATCAATACAATGGACACACATGCATGCACATTACGTTTAAAATACAAGTCAGGTACTTGCTATTTAAGTTCTAACCTTCATACATAAGGAATAAACAAGACTCTCTTTACACATGCATTTCTCCACCGGCAGTATCACATAAATGATACATATCACATCCATTATTCTTACACTCTTTTATACAATTTAATTCCCCATCTTATAAGTACCACAACAAGTCCATTATATATATATAGCAGCTTGTTTCCATTTCAAATAGGAGTAAAGCCAGTTTATGGCAATATCCAAGCATCCAGTTGTATAAAGCAATATATTACTATGTAATTCAAAGTGCCAACGGTTAGGTGAGTAAATTAAAACATTCTTATTAAAATATGTCACTTTTCAATACCTAAGTCTACCTGCTATGGCCAATGGATCTAAATTAGCTGCCTTCGAGCCATTTTTTATAATTTTTTTAATATTTAGATATAAAATATTAAAATTCTTTTAGTAAAATAGTAATAATTTTTATTAAAATATAATTTATACAAGTAAAACATTACTTCTTTTATTTTTTTAAATCACAATAACTTTAATTTTTCATATTTTCTTTTTAAATTAATTGTATTATATTTAAATTTAAAAATTTTATATTGGCTAATTTCTTTTAGACCAATTCTATTGGTCCACTAGATCAAATAAATGTCTAATCATCCAATTTTCAATTAAATCAACCCATTCAATTCATCAGATAATTTTGATTAAAATATTGTTGGATACTAAATGTCAACATCTCTTTCAGTAAGAATTGGAACTTGGATTCGTTACCTTGTGAGTAACTGATAATTTTTGCTAGACTCAATCTCATTAATTTCTCTTTAAAACTATGCTTATTATAGATTCAGTCCCACCATTGATTTTCTAATTAAGTCAATCAGATAGGAAAAATTGCCAACTTAAAACTAAGCTGATTAGTTTTCTTTCTTTTCATTTTGTATCTCATTTATAATTTTTTATTAAAAAAAACCAGAAAAAGAAGAGGGAAAGAGGATGAAAATATGAAAGAATAGTGAATACATTACATACCCAGTTTCAAGTTTGAACTGAAGTTTGCCATTAAAGCCCGGCAGGTCCTCTACAGCCTGAGACTTTGCAGTACTGAAAGTGAGGACAATCAACAACTTGTAGGATTAGTGAGACCCAATATGGTATGCCTATGACTCCTCATCTTCATCATTCTAAACTCTAAAGGTTGCCATTTTTGTGGATTTAATGAAGGCTTGATATATAGAACTAGAAAACAAGGGCTTAACACGTGGGTCATTTTCTTCTCAGGCTACTATTATTCTATAAATGACCTTTACTTACCAATCCTCGTCGGTCATTAGTAGCTGTAGGAATTCCAATGGCAGGTACGGATCATTTTTTCAATAGCGGAATTTAAATTTGTTTGAAATATTCAATACTGGTACCTTATAATATATATTTATATACTATATAAATAATTATGAGACAAATATTAGATATTATATATTTACTCATTCATTTTGGACTTATATAAAGTATGTTATGACAATACCATAATTCGTCTAATATCTATCATATAATTTTTTGTTTTTTGTTTTTATATTCAAATCTTATCTAATATCTGATATCCATTGGATGTCATGAGATACTTTCTTTGGGTGAGTATCACCAAATAATTGAAATATTTGAATTCATTGCTATCCATATGAGTGTGGAGTATGGTGAATTCAATTATGAATTTTGTTATGGAGAGTTTGAATTCTCTAAAACTTCAGTACTTTAAAACTTGAGTGCTCAAGCGTTAAATTAATTTTGAAATTTGTATTGTCATTGCATGCGGTATTATATATATATATATATATAAGAAAAATGATCAATCAAAACTTGAGGTGTAAAAACTCGAAATTTTTTGTAGTAAAACCCTTCCATGATTGGATTTGATCATATGTGGTTAACCTAGTTATTTAGGCTTTGGTTGAGAATAATATCATTCCAAATCAATTGATTTATTTGTTAAATTACATTCCAGTTTAAATGGGTCAAGTTTGGGTGAATTAAATGAGTTAGACTGGGTGTATCATATAATATTTGAGTAAATTACTGATTTGTTAACTAGATTATATTTTTCTCAAATTAATTTTTAAAAGAACATATGTTTTTATATAGTCTTTGAAAGGAAATATTTGTCGTAATTTAATTTCTTTTCTTATCAAAATAATTTCTGTCAACAAAAAAATTGAGATTTAGCAACAATAAAAATTTGAGACAGATATAATTTTCAATGACTAAATTAAGACTTTGATCTTTTAAAAGTTAAATTGAGATAACTATAACTTTCTTTTTGGATTAAATCAATAAGTAATTCTAAAACTTTTTAATTTTGATATATCTAACGTTACTCACACAGTTTTTGTATTTCTTAACATAAGTTATAATAGTTTGTTTGTATAGCCTTAATTTGTTGATATTTAACTTTATTTTTCAATATAACAGACTTTTCCTCCGTTGAACAATACTTTTTAAAACTTTAAAAATATTAACCCTTAATTTTTTTGAATATACAATTTGGTAAATTTATCATTTTTGTCCCTAAAATTTAATCTAAGCTTCAATTTTATTCCAAAAATGTTGTTGGTGCTAATTTCATCAATCTAATTAATGTTCATTTTTGTCCCTAAACTTAATTCATCTAAATTATCGACGGAGAACGTGGACAAACTTCTTCATTGTACACGTCATCCCGTCATCCCTATAATTTTCGTAGGAGATAAGAGGGTGTCATAATATGAAGTTCATGTATTAAAGATTTAAAGCCATTTGTTGGGTGCCCAATGTAGTGGTACCATAGTAAGTAGTGCTTATATTGGGCCGATAATTTAAGTAGAAGTTCATGTACTAAAGATTTAAAGCCATTTTTTGGCCTCTTATCTATATAATCAGTAATATCAATTTGGCCCAGAGCCCAACAGCTGGTCTGTTAATGAATGGGCTTGATTTTTTCGTTTTAAGTTTGTTTAAAAATGAATCGATCAATTGAATCTACTTATTTTTTAAAAAATGATTTATTTTATATAAAATTTTTCACTTTTCACATCTTATATTTTATAATATCACATTTAATAAATATTGTAAATTTATGAATAATTTTATTAGTTTTTAAATGAATATATAACAAGAATATTAGAAATATGATTGTTATAGGAATATTAGAAATAACAGTGAAGAATATATAACAGGAATTTCAATTTAGCACGGCCGTAAAAGCCACGTGGATGATCAACTTTATGTAAATTTACATATAATATAGGATATATTTATAATTTAAAATTTAAAAAAGAAGTAATATTTTATAAGTATAAATTATTTTTTAATAAAAACTATTAATTTTTTTACTAAAAAGTTTAATATTTAATTAGTTAAATATCCAAGAAAAAAAAAACAAAGTGCTTTTCAAGTTGGCCTCTTTAAACCCATTGATCATCTGGTTAGATATGGGTTTTATAAGGGTATACAAAACCAATCCAAACTAATCGGATTGAATCAAATCGAATAGAATCGAAAAATATAGCCAAAATTGAATAAATAAGGTTTAGATTGGTTTTCAAAAAAATTTTGGTTCGGTTTGTCAATTTGCTTTGGTTACTATATCATATGCAATAAAAAATATATATATTTATATATGTTATATTATATATATAGTTTAAAAAAATATCAAAAAATCGATGCACACTTTAATTCAATCTTAACCAATTAAGTGTTGCGATAAAAGATAAAATTTTTGCTATGAAATTTATAATTACAAAATCTCTTCTGATTAATTGTCCCACGCCAGGATGTCTAACTTTCACTGCAACCAGTAAGGGCTTTGCTTTCTTATTTGGGCAACACTTCTAGATACAGCAAACTCTTCTTCAAAATTATCAAAAATTTCATAAATTTTTCGATCAAATGCTCTTTCTATAGCTTTCAAATTCCATTACGTAAAAATTTATCTGACTTGGGCAATACTTTTAGATAAAAACTGGACTATCTTAAGAAAACAAAAAAAGTAAAACTAGGAGTTTTTTTTAAATTGAAAAAAGTGAAAATTTTTTATTTTTTTTAAAAAATCGAATCAAAATGCCCAAAAAAATCGAACCAAACCACAAAAAAAAAGCGAATAAGTCCAAGAATTAATAAACCGACTTGGTTCGATTTGGTTTGCTTCATGCCTAAACCGAATAGAATCAAACCTTTGTACGCCCTTAGACATTAGGATATGAAAATGTAAAATGAAATTGACACCAAAAAAACTTTTGGGACGGAAATGAACCTTGAGTTAAATTTCAAGAATGAAAATGATGTTTTTTCTTAAATTTTCAATTTCTATTGTTTTATTTTTTTAAAAAAATTTAAATTTATTTATGTAATTATATATAATGAATATTTAATATAAAAATATTTTCAGTAAAATAATCAAGATAATAAAATGTTTGCAACGTTGTTTTAACTTTTAAAATCAGATCCATACGGTTTAATTTAATATTATTTTAAATTCAAATCATAATTAAGGGTATTTTATATACTTCTCAAAATCATTCAAATGCTCTTTAATCAAAATCCTGAAGACATTAGTTAATGCTAATTAAAATAAGGGTGTGAATTTAATTTATTCATATTTTAAACTATTAAATGTGTTTTTTTTATTTTTTTTAAGAATTTAATAATTTTAAATGCATCTTATCAAATCAGATCTCACAAAAAACTTTCAAATTTTTTTAGACCTTTTGCTTTATATATATCTTTTATTGCCATGTGTATATATGTTGAAAAAAAGTCTCAATTATTTAGTATTTAGAAATAATATTTTAATATTTAAAAAACTAAATAAATAAACAAATGCCCTTGAGACTCTTCTCCTAACTTGACTGAAAACCCTTCTGATTTGACAATGTAAAAAGGAATGTTCTATGGTTTCATCATGAGCTTCACAGAAGTGGTACACAAGGGAACTAGAAAATGTGGTACATGAAGAATTTAGGCAACACATAGAATTGCAGCATTTTTTCTTCTTATTATTAATTATTACAAAGAAACTCAACGCTGACACCTAAATCTATGTATTCCAATTCATACCACCTAAAAGATTTATATGGGTCTATTATTACAAGAAATCTCAAAATCAAATTTATTCAACTCTAACCAAAACATACACTCACTGGGTTAGAAAGGTTATATTATAAAATAACAATAAACTTAAAAAGGAAGAAAGTGAATGTTATCGAGAAAAACATAACATGTTATCGAAAAAAATTAACATCTTGTGCCTTCAAGAGACTAAATGGGTTGGAGAAAAGGCTAAGAGGTTCGACGGTTCAAGCTTCAAGTTCTGGTACACGGAAAAAGTAAGGACAAAGAATGGTGTAGGTATCATGGTTGACAAGGATTGACGCCGAGTGTAGTGGAGGTAAAAAGGATTGGGGATAGGATTTTATGCTTAAGAATTATTGTTGGAAGAGATACTATCCATATCATTAGTGCCTATGCACCCCAAGTAGGGGCGGATGTATATCTTAAGGAAAAGTTTTAGGAAGATTTGGAGGGATTGGTCAAAAGCATACCCTTAGAAGAGAAGATTTTCATCGGAGGGGACCTTAATGGCCACGTTGGGAAAGAAGCAGGACAGTATGAGAGAGTTCATGGTGGCTTTGGTTTTGGGGAGCTTAACGAGGAAGGACATTCTATACTCGATTACCCTTAGAAGAGAAGATTTTCATCGGGGGGGACCTTAATGGCCACGTTGGGAAAGAAGCAGGACAGTATGAGAGAGTTCATGGTGGCTTTGGTTTTGGGGAGCTTAACGAGGAAGGACATTCTATACTCGATTTCTCAATAGCTTATAATTTTAAGGTTTTTCAACACCTGCTTCAAGAAGCAAGAGGAGCATTTAATCACATACAAGAGTGGAGCTTCAAGGTCACAGATTGACTTCTTTTTGGTAAGGAATCCAGATAGGAAAATTTGTCAAAATTGTAAAGTTATTCTTGGAGAACTCATGGCAACTCAACATAGGGTCTTGGTCCTTGACGTGAGTATTAAGGGTCGGAAACAAAAGCATCGACAGGTGATGAACCCTAGGACAAAGTGGTGGCAGTTAAAGGGGGAGAATCTACAGACTTTCAAGAGAAGACTATGGGAGGAAGGGTATTGGGAGTTACGAGAAAATGCTAATATCATGTGGGAGGAGATGGCCAACAGGGTTAGAAAGATAGCTAAAGCACTCTTAGGAGAATCTAAAGGTTTTGGACAAAGAGATAAGGAATCTTGGTGATGGAATGAGACCGTTCAAGAGAAGATCAAATTTAAAAAAGATTGCTTTAAAGCTATCCATTTGAGCAATAACTCAGAAAATTGGGAAAGGTATCGGAAGGCTAATAACGAGGCTAAAAAAGCAGTAAGTGAAGCACGATCTAAAGCGTTTGAAGAGTTGGTGCGTATAATTTTATAGCACATAAAATATTCCAGCAAGTATACTGGGTCGCAACAAGTAATAAAGTGATAAGTAGAGTATCGTCCCACAGAGATTGAGGTATCAAATAAAATTTAATTAGGCTAAGTGAAATGCTATTAAGACTTATGAAGGAAATTTCAGAGATTACACAAAAAAGGGGGGTGATGATTGAAACAACGCAATATAAATAACTAAAATTTAAATAACTAAACAGAAAATAAAACAGACAAAAGATGCGTAATTGGTCACAAATTCCATGGAATTGTACATCATCATCCTTTCCTTTGAATATTCTTGGCTAATTCTATTATGTAATCTTCAATCTAAAATTCTTAGAAAGTCTTCTAAGACTGAATTATATTAAAATTATAGTTAGGAAGATCTTTACTAATCTATAACTCAAATATAATCCGATCAAGTCCTAATCACATCAATGCCCCGCAATCGCATATGACATGTTATCTCTTGTCCTACTCATTACAAATACGTAGCAATCACATGCAAGTATAAATAACAAGCTTCATAGGACAATAAATAAAATAGAACTTTGGCCGAGAAAATACTCATTGGTCCAAATGAATTAAAGTACAATTTCCATTTCATCAAATGACCGACTACACAAGAAAATGAGATTGATTTCGTTGGTCCAATCCGATTAATTCATAGACAAATTAATCTTTGAATCATTGAAGAACAATTCAATTAAATTACAATCCATTCAATGTTGGCCAATTTTCTAAAATATGATTGAATCCAAAAACTTTGAAATTACAATCTAACTTAACCAAAATAATTGACTAAAATCTTAGATCAACCATTCACTTAAACTATGAAGCTCAAGAAAATTATTCAAGCCACATAAATAAAACTATCTATATCTAGATAATCTAATTTATGGTGAAAATTACAAGGTCAAGCTCAATATCTAGCTAACTCTAGCATAGACATCAAAATCCCAAACTCTTTGAAGGTTCATCAAACATTCAAGAGGAAGAATAATCGGTAAAATCCATTCCATTAAACGAAAGTGCATTAAAATCGAAATTGTTCAGCAATAAAACATCATAGAACCAAGCTACATCAATCCTTAAACTTAGAAAATTACATGGAAGAGAAGGAAAAACATGACAGAAAACAGAAAATACAACAGAAATCTAAGAAACTATGAAGGAAAATAGATGAAAAGGAAAGAAAATGGGAGAAGGAGAGCCATTCCCAAGTGGGAAGGCTTCCTTTCCCTCAAACCAAGCTAGAGAGTTGCCTCTATGTTGCTCCCAACCACTGCTGCCCAAGGAAGGCAGAAAAATGGTGCTAGGACTTCACATCAGAAAAATGACTTTGCTTGCTTAATAAATTTCGATTTTTCAAATATAAAATTGATCTAACACATGCCTAAAGGGATATTCTGCCCTAGATGCCTCCTTGGATGCCTCTTCCATGATATGGCAGCACTTTGACAGCAAAACAGCAGCAAAATTAATATTTCTGCAGCAGCAGAATGGTATGGCAGCAGCAGCAAAATTAATATTTCTGCAGCAGAAAGTGACAAACAGCAGCAGAATATCATGGCAAAATTAATATTTCAGCCATGCTTTTTTCTTGACCTACGAAAATTAATATTTCTGCCCAAAAATTCTGACTACATGGCATTGAATAAGAGTTCAAGTGGGCCCCACATCCAGCATATCCTAGTCAGCATCTACATCACCCAAAAAGTGCCACATTAGCATCAAAATCAGCATCTTTGTCCATGTCAACACTTTTCTCTTCAAAATTAAAATTTGTAGGAATTAAATTGAGCATTTTACAATTCAAGTTCTAAAAATATAAAATTGAGACACATTCAATCCAAAAATAGTTTATACCCAATAAATTCCAAAACATAATAAAATTAGAGAATTGACAAGATTAAAGAGGCAAAAAGGACTAAAATAGGGACTAAAATAAATGGAAAAAGTATGTTATCAAGAGTTTTACAAGGACTTAGGAACGAAAAAAGGGGAACAAAAGATTTACAAGATTGCGAAGACTAGAGAAAGGAAATCTAGAGATTTGGATCAAGTAAGATGTGTTAAGGATGAAGAAGGAAAAGTTTTGGTTACAGATGGAGATATTAAAAACAGATGGCAAGGTTACTTTCACAAGCTCTTTAATGACGGAGCAGGGTCGACCTGTAATAAGGAAGATTTAACAACCTTGGAGAGAGAACAAAATATGACATATTATCGCAGGATTAAGGTTGATGAGTTCAAGGAAGCTCTAAGAAGAATGGATAATGGTAAAGCCGTTGGTCCTGATGGTATTCCTATTGAAGTTTGGAAGTGTCTGGGGGATGAGGGTACTATCTGGCTAACTAAGCTCTTTAATGAGATTTTAAGGTCCAAGAAAATGCCGGAGGAATGGAGAAGAAGTACTTTAGTGCCTATATACAAAAACAAACGAGACATCCAGAACTACGCAAACTATAGAGGAATTAAGTTATGAGTCACACTTTAAAATTATGGGAAAGAGTGATTGAATATAGGTTAAAAATGGAGACGAGTATTTCAGAAAATCAATTTGGATTCATGCCAGGGCAATCAACTATGGAAGCTATTTATCTGCTAAGAGGGTTGATGGAAATGTATCGGAACAAACAAAAAGACTTGCATATAGCGTTTATTGATTTGGAAAAAGCTTATGATCGAGTACCAAGAGAGGTGCTCTGGAAAGCCTTGGAACAGAAAGGTGTACGAGTTGCGTATATTAGAGTTATAAAAGATATGTATGAGGGGGCTAGAACTAGTGTGAGAACGTCTGGAGGGGAGACTAGAGACTTCCCTATTAAGATTGGCCTACATCAGGGATCATCGTTGAGCCCTTATTTGTTTGACTTGGTTTTAGATATTCTGACAAAACATATTCAAGAAGAAATTCCTAAATGCATGCTTTTTACTGATGATGTTGTTCTCATAGCAGAGTCAAGAGAAGAGATTAATGTTAAACTTGAGTAATAGAGAGCTACTTTGGAATCGAAGGGTTTTCATCTGAGCAGGAGTAAGACAGAGTATATGCATTGTAAGTTTAACAAGCGACAAGCTAGAAACGAGTTGGAAGTTAAAATTGGAGATAATGTTGTATCACAAGTGTCAAAGTTTAGGTATCTGGGATCTGTTATACAAGATGACGGTGAAATTATTGGTGATGTGACACATAGGATATAAGCTGGGTGGTTAAAGTGGAGAATGGTATCAGGAGTTGTTTGTGATCGGAAAGTACCGGATAAGCTCAAAGGAAAGTTTTATCATACTGCTATAAGACCTGCGATTTTATATGGGAGCGAATGTTGGGCGATGAAAGGACAACAAGAGTATAAAATTGGAGTAGCGGAGATGAGGATGTTGCGTTGGATGTGTGGTCATACAAGAAGAGATATGATCCGTAATAATCGTATACGAGGAAGAATTGGAGTGGCACCTATTGAGGAAAAAATGACTGAAAACCGTTTAAGGTGGTTTGGACATGTTCAAAGAAGACCATTAGAAGCGCCAGTAAGAAGAGTTGAGTAGATGGTTTGGAGCCCTGTGAAAAAAGGTCAAGGAAGACTAAGAAAGACACTTAAAGAGGTTATTGAGATGGATCTTCTGGTAAATGAGATCCCTAAAGAGTTAGTCATTGATAGAGCTCAATAGCGTCGGGCGATCCATGTAGCCGACCCCACCTAGTGGGATAAGGCTGTTGTTGTTGTTGTTGTTGTTGTTGTGAATTGAGATACAAAAAACTCATTTTTCTTCAATGTAATTCAAGTCTCTCATGAATGCACATCATGTTTAAAATATAACAACTCAATTACTTGCTAGTTTCAATTCTTACCTTTACACATAAGGATTAAACAAGACTCTCTTCCCACATGCATTTCTCCACCGACAGTATCACATAAATGATACATATCACATCCATAATACTTACACTCTTTTATACAATTTTAATTCCCCATCTTATAAGTACCACAACAAGTCCATTATATATATATATAGCAGCTTGTTTCCATTTCATATAGGAGTAAAGCCAGTTTATTGCAATATGCAAGCGTCCACTTGTATAAAGCAATAATATATTATTATGTAATTCAAAGTGCCAACGGTTAGGTGAGTAAATTAAAACATTCTTATTTACTTTTCTTTAATATTTTACTCTTCATTCTTGAGCATATGCTTTTGTTGAACATAGGCAACAAGCCTAGTTTAGTCGAGGCCCATATGGATGACAAGAACTAAAATGTATGATAGGAACTAAAGTGAAAGAAATGAAAAGTTTATATAAGTTAATTTAATTTCAAAAAAAATTATGTTCTAAGAATAGAGACCTAAATGAAGCTAAATATAATATCAAATCATGAAAAGGACAAAGGAAAAATATTAGTTAGAGAGCTAAGTGAATAAATAGAAAAGTTTTTAACAGAAAAATGAAATTTTAAATAAAATCCAGTTTTAACTGAAATTATGAACTGTATAAAAATGGACCAAATAAGAATTTAATTTCATATGAATATATCAAATAAAAAATAATTTATTTTGTTCAAATTAGTTATTTAAATTATCATGTGAATATTTATATAGACTTATATTTATCTATTTTGTATATTTTTATATTATATATTTAAATTTGCCATGTGTGGTGCTGACGTGGCACTTAATGCTGATGTAAGTGTCTCAGTCAACACCACGTGTCCTAAACTAAATGTTGACTGACGGTTGACTAACACCTAAGACTATTTTTTGAGGTTTTGGAAACTCAAGGGACCAAATCCTTTGTTTTAAAGTGTAGGGATTAAATCATCTATTGAGTAAAACTATAAAGACTTGAGTTATATTTTAACCTATTATTAAATATATTTAAAGTTGACTGGTCAATTTTTTGAGGCATCATTATGAAAAAAGCTCTATTATTTTAATTGTGTCTTTAGTAAGCACAAATATAATTAATTTTCTATTTTATTCATGGAGAACAATATTCTTGAGAAACAAAATAAAGAAGAAGAAAAAACTGATGTTAGATATGAAAGTTTCACATTAGGAATGAATAAAATTGTTGAGTGATTTTGAATTATGTTGTGACTTATGTTATTAATTATTTGAATTAGAGTAAAATATAAGCCTAAATTACCTTAAAATAGAGTTCGGATTGTTTGGATTTAAGGCGTCAACTGCACTCTGCAGTCCCTCCAATCCTCACCATCCATTTCTCCTCATCTCATCCAATGATCATGCGCACCCCACATTGCAATATTCAATGCACTGTTTTCTTTTTAACCAGGAACCTCCGCATCTTCGACAATGCAGTGAGCTTGAGTATTTCGAAGATACAGCGAGCGAGAAACTTCCACAACTTCCTCATTTCATCATCATTATTGTTTACTTTGTTTTAGATCTCACAAGAGGATGTGCAAAAGTATAATTTTTTGGAATGGGCTTCTCTGCTTGGCAAGTATCATGCTTGTCGACTGTGGACCGTTGGATCTGATGTGGGCCCCTCATTCCAGATGTGGCCCACCCCATCCAATGATCCACAGGCGACAAGCATGATGCTTGCCAAGCAGACACCCCAAACCCAATTTTTTGTGGGAGTTGAATGGGGCCAAAGACAGGCTCAAGAGATTAAGAAAGAGAGAAGAAGATTACCACTTGTGCAGAATAAAGTGCGTATTCTCAGCGTCATAAGAGAAAAAGACAAAGAAGGAGAATATTACAACAGGCTAAATATTAGTACCCATAATAAGGTCATCTTCCATGTACCAAAATAAGCACCAAACATAAAACAATATACTTAATTGTAAAATGAAAGTGCCAACTTCAATATAATCAACGTATTATTATACTTAAATTTTCCACTTCCTTAGAAACAAGCAGCAAGTACAATGTGACCAACAATCAAAAACAAAAATCAAGCAAGAACTTCGAAACGCGGAGAAGATGAATTGGAGGAGAAGCACAACAACAATCGGAGGAGAAGCATGACAACAACCGAGATGAAGAAAGGCATGGTGGCTGATGGACCAGAGCAGATGAATCGAAGAAGAAGCACGACGACCATAGTCCAAAAGCGGAGGGAAGAAAGAGACGACATAGTGGCAGAGGGAGAAGCAGGAATGGTAGAGAATAGCAGAGATGCAGCAATGATTGATTTGGTGGAAATTGTAAGATTTTCTGGACTGCAATGGTGTTGCGTTTACATACTGAAATGGCTGGGAATTGTGAGGGAAGAAGAATGAATGCTGGAGTTTGCCGTGGCCCGTGAGGGAAGAGGAACAGTGCTTTTCTGGCTTCATACACAGAGGAAGGAGAAGAGCACATGGCACAACAGGAACAATTGGATGAAGTGTTCACGAACAGCTACTATCTGACTGCAGGGTGTATTTCGCGCCATGAACTACGGACAATCTGGACTCCTTAAAATGGATCCCTTCTTATACACCGTTGATCTTTTTATTTTTTAAAAAAATAATTTAACGGTGGGAAGGAATATATGCCATCTTCAAATCCTCAAGATAAAAATTTTTAATGGGAATATTGATTCTGGACCCAACTGTAAAGTTCAAACGTAATATATTCCATTCTTTTTTTTCTATAAATTTTAATTGTTAAATTCACTTTGTTCCTAAGAATTTTTCCAATTTCCATTGGCAAGGTATGTGGGCGTCCAGCCCTCCGAGAGCGTGCAACTATTCTACTACTTCATTGAATCAGAGAGGAATCTAGATGAAGATCCACTCCTGCTTTGGCTCGACGGTGGCCCTGGTTGTTCTAGTTTCTATGGCCTCGTCTATGAAGTTGGTAATTGCCCTGTTTCGCTACCTGTTCTGAGAATCAAAAATTGCACCTCCTAATAATAATACAAATTTCCAATAGTTTTTGTTACTGCATTTTTATCTGTTTTTTATAGTTGTATATAGGGTGTGTCATGTGCGTGGGTTGGATTGGGTTAAGCGAGTTGGTGGGGTCATTGACCCAACGCAATGCACAGCCTTAATTGTATAATTTTTCATCAAGTAAATATATAAGAAACCATTGGTTTTTTATCTTTTGATTCCATCACAAGTCCATTGTCATTTGACAATTCAAAATCTAGTAGTGGTAAAGGGACAGTACCATTGCTGAAGTTGAATCCCTACTCATGGACAAAGGTGTGAGTGAAAGAGACATTTTATTGCAATCTTGTAAAGTGACGCACTAGGAATCAATTCAATATAATTTCCCATGAACAAAATGCCTTAGTTGTAATGAAAGTCATTGTAGTGAATGATGCCTCTCTAACACCAAAATTTTCAGTTATCTAGCATCATATTCTTAGACTCCCCTGTGGGTACTGAGTTCTCATATGCAACAAACTCGAAAGCATATGCAGTCGGTGACACATCATCAGCCACACAAACTCATGAATTTTTTAGGAAGGTACGTAAGGCAATAATAGATGAATTTGGTGAAATGTTTATATGATCTTCCTTTCAAAAAATAACAGAATTCTAATTAGAAAGTGGTTGAATTGGAACTCTTATAAGCTGTAAAATATTATCACTAATTATCCTATTTGAGTTGTTCATATACAGTGGTTATTGTCTTATCCCCGGTTCCTCAAAAATCCTCTATACGTCGGTGGTGATTCTTATTCGGGCATGGTTCTCCCTATAATTGTCAAGAAAATCTCTTATGGTAATGTTTGACAATAATAAATACTGCCACTGCTTTGTATAACTATCTTCATTTATACAAAGAGAGGAAGTACTTGACCTTGCTTGTTTAGCTTTAACAAATGTAACAAGGATATTTATACGTTTGATAACGCATGCTCTTCATAAAGTGAAGCTTTAAGAGCAGCATAGCATGATTCATGAATATCTGGAGAGAATGTCCATAATTTAGAGCTATACAATTTCCTTGTTCTCTCTTTTTATTTTCTGTGTTGTTTAGTTTTTTTTTCCTTTCTCCTTTTTCTGCAGCTAATGACGCTATAGATAAGCCGCATTTGAATTTGAAGGTGCATCATTCATTTTCCTTCAATCTAAACTTTTTATCATTCTGACCAAGTCATGAAACCTGTCCTCTTTCTTTCAATATAAGGAGCATTGATATCCTGGCCAAATGAACGCAGGGCTATTCACTTGGAAACCCATTTACAGATTTAACTATTGGTGAAAATTGCAGAATTGTCTTTGCTCACAGAATAGGCTTATATCAGATAAACTTTATGAGGTAGGTTGTGATAACATGCAATTTTCCATATATTTTAGCCTCTATTCTAGCCCTTTTTGCATTTTGATTTTTGCCAAAACTCTAGTTTTATAATGTTTTGAATTATTTTGGGTGAAAGTTAATTATAGATTTATGTGCTTTAACTCCATAATTTTACTCCAAAATGGTTCATTTATGTGTTTTACAGAGTTTAGAGGCATTTGGACTTGAACTGAACAAGAAACAAAGCAATAGAGAGTAAATAAAAAATGCTGGAAAAAATGGCCTGGCACCCGGCGCCAAGAAGCCAATGCCCGGTGCCAGGAACAGTAAGTCAATAGGATGACGTGGAATACAGAGAAAAAATTAGGTTAAGCCAGGGATCGGCGCTGGGATCACAATGCCCGGCGCTGGCGCGGTAGAGAGCCACTATACATACAATTTTTAGGTCAGAATAGAAGAAGCTTCGCTCCAGACTTCAGACCCGCGGCTGCTACAGACAAAGGCGACTTCCAGAGCTTGGTTTAAGGGAAAGGAAGCCTTCCCACTTGGGAATGGCTCTCCTTCTCCCATTTTCTCCCCTTTTCTTCCATTTTCCTTCATAGTTTCTTAAATTTCTGCTATATTTTCTGTTATCTGTCATGTTCTTCTTCTCTTCCATGCAATTTCTGAGTTTAAGGATTGATATAGTTCGGTTTTATGAAGCTTTATTGTTGAACATATTCAGTTTTAATGTATTTTCGTTTAATGGAGTGGATTTTACCGATTATTCTTCCTCTTGAATGCTTGATTAACCTTCAATGAGTTTGGGATTTTGATGTCTATGCTAGATTTAGCTGGATATTAAGCTTGACCTTGTAATTTCCACCATAAATCAGATTATCTAGATATAGATAATTTTATTTATGTGGCTTGAATAATTTTCTTGAGCTTCATTACTTAATTGAATGGTTGATCTAAGATTTTAGTCAATTATTTTAGTTAAGTTAGATTGTAATTTCAAGGTTTTGGATTCAATCATATTTTAGAAAATTGGCCAACATTGAATGAATTGTAATTTAATTGAATTGTTCTTCAATGATTCAAAGATTAATTTGTCTATGAATTAATCGGATTAGACCAAACGAAATCAATCCAATTTTCTTGTGTAATCGGTCATTTGATGAAATGAAAATTTTAACTTAATTTATTTGAACCAATGAGTATTTTCTTGGCCAAAGTTTTATTTTATTTATTGTCCTATGAAGCTTGTTATTTATACATGTATGCGATTGCTGTGTATTTGTAATGAGTGGGACAAGAGATAACATGTCATATGCGATTGCGGAGCATTGATGTAATTAGAACTTGATTGGATTATATTTGAGTTATAGATTAGTGAAGATCTTCCTAATTATAATTTTAATATAATTCAGTCTTAGAAGATTTTCTGAGAATTTTAGATTGAAAATTACATAATAGAATTAGCCAAGAATATTCAAAAGAAAGGATGATGATGTACAATTCCATGGAATTTGTGACCAGTCCACATCTTTTCTCTGTTTTGTTTTCTGTTTAGTTATTTATATTGTGTTGTTTCAATCGTCACCCCCTTTTTTTGTGTAATTTCTGCAATTTCCTTCATAAGTCTTAATAGCATTTCACTTAGCCTAATTGAATTTTTTTTGATACCTCAATCTCTATGGGACGATACTCTACTTATCACTTTATTACTTGTTGCGACCCAGTATACTTGCTGGAATATTTTATGTGCTATAAATTATACGCACCAAGTTGACACATAATCACCAACTAGATTTATTTTCAGTTGCAAATCTAATTGTAGTTGGCATTTTCTGATACATTGCACTGTTTCATGCTGTTGAAGTCAACCAAAAAGCATTGCCATGGAGAATACATAAATGTAGATCCCAGCAATGCTGCATGTGTAGAGAATCTTGAAATATTGTCAGAGGTATGTGATCAGTGCATATCTGTTATTATCAGTTCATTATGTCATTGTTACAAGCTTATTGTCGACACCAAGTTTGATCTTAATGAAGTTTTCAAATTTTGCAGTGCACTGGAATGATATATACTATGAATGTATTAGAGCCTAACTGTGAAACTCTTACCCCAAAACCAAAAGGTTGGCTCCAGCAAAATTCATCCAAATTTGATATTGGTATCCTCCAAGAGCTTTCCTTGGAGCTACTTTCTCCCCCTCCCCCCCAAAAAAAAAAGCATTCTAAACGATGGTGTCAGTTAAATTCCTTATTTTTTTAACATGCTCTCCAATATATACTAACACATTATTTGGGATATCAAATGTGCTCATTTTCCTTTCTTTTCCTTTCTTATATTTCTCTTTATTTCATACCAAATAATTTTTTTTCATTTTTCATTTTCCTTTACATCAATTTTTTTTTTGCATACCAAATGTGCTTGTAAAATTGGATCATTGTTTTTTATTATTACAAAGAAGGTCAAATCTTGACTCCTAACTCTATATACACCTGCCTATTCTACGTAAAATATTTATGAATTTATTAGTACAAGGAATCTCGAACCCTTACTTTTAAATACAAAGTACCCTAACCCATATCACTTGAAAGACAATTTGGTTAGGGGCAGAGTTAATTTCTCAATGGTAGTTTTAGTTGACCCCCTCACATGTACAATTAGTATTATATTTTGCGTTATGTTATGTCAATAATTCAGTTTGTTGCTCGTAATTAAGCAACAAAGTCATTCAAGAGTGTGTATATATATGTGGTGGTAAAGCCACTTTTGTTGACCAAAAAGATAAGAAGCAATTTTGCTTCTATATTAAGTCTTTGAATAGTTAAAGATGGTAGAGAATTTGAATTTTGCTTCTTTAGTCAAAAGTGGAAGAGAATTTGAATTCTGCTTCTTTTGGTCAAAGGTGGTGGAGAATTTGAATTTTGCTTCCTTTGTCAAAAGTAGAAGAGAATTTGAATTCTGCTTCTTTTGGTCAAAGATGGTGGAGAACTTGGATTTTGCTTCCTTTGTCAAAAGTGGAAGAGAATTTGAATTCTGCTTCTTTTGGTCAAAGATGGTAAAGAACTTGGATTTTGCTTCCTTAGTCAAGAGTGGTAGAGAATTTGAAATCTGCTTCTTTGAATAGTCAAAGATGGTGGAGAATTTGGATTCTGCTTCTTCACCTCCCTTCCTCTATAAATACATGTCTCTTGGCTTCATAAGGATCATCCCAAGTCTTGAAGAGAAAATCCTATTTTGGGTGCAAAAGAGATAGAGTTTTTTAGAGAGAGAAAAAGTGAGATTTCTCCTAAAATTGTCTTTCCTTTTGTTAGAGAGAGTGTGTTTTTCTCCTATTATAAGAGAGGGTATTGTCAATTGTTCTCTCCTTATTTTAGAGAGAAATTGTTGTAATCCTTTTGCATTAGTGAAATCCTTCTACAATTTACCCAAGGTTTTTCTCCTAATTTGTTTAGGAGTTTTACATATAAAATTTGGTGTTCATCATCATCATTTTTATTTTTTTTCTCACTTTTACTTCAGTTGTAATTGTGTGCCCCATTCCACAACGTTCTAACAGTGGTATCAGAGGTAGGTTTTTCGTACTACAATCAGATCCAGTTAGTGGAAAGGAGGCATCTTCAATAATGGCAACGAAGTATGAAGTAGAGAAGTTTAATGGGGATAATTTCTCATTGTGGAAAATGAGAATAAAAGCAGTTTTGAGAAAAGATAATTGCTTGGAGGTAATTGGAGAAAGGCCCGACGAGATCACTGATAATGGCAAGTGGAACGAGATGGATGGCAATGCTATTGCTAATCTGCATCTAACACTAGCCGATGGAGTATTGTCAAGTGTGGCGGGGAAAAAGGCAACAAAAGAGATATAGGATACTCTAACCAAATTGTACGAGGCCAAATCACTGCATAACAAAATTTTCTTGAGAAGAAAACTTTACACCCTTCGGATGATGGAGTCAACTATGGTGACTGACCACATCAACACACTCAACACTTTATTTTCACAGCTCACAACAATGGGACATAACATAGAGACGGGTGAACGTGATGAAATTCTACTTCAAAGTCTACCTGATTCATATGATCAACTCATCATTAACTTAACAAGCAATATAGAAGTTCTAGTCTTCGATGATATTGCAGCTGCGGTTCTTGAAGAAGAAAGTTGGTGCAAGAGTAAAGAAGATAGATCGGGAGGCTCACATCAAGCTGAAGCTTTAACAATAATGAGAGGGAGATCAATGGAACGTGGCCCCAGTGGGAGTCAAAATCAAAGTAGATCAAAATCCATAAGTAAGAAAAATGTGAAGTGTTATCATTGTGGCAAGAAAGGGCACTACAAAAGGGAGTGTTGGCATCTCAAGAAGAAAGAAGAAGCTAAAGGAAAAGATTCTGAGTCATCAAAAGCTCAGGGTTGTTTAGCAAGCACCTCAGATGATGGTGAAATTTTATACAGTGAGGCAACAACCGCTACTGAAGGTAGAAGAAGACTCGCTGATGTCTGGCTTATGGACTCAGGAGCGACATGGCATATAACTCCCCGAAGAGATGGTTCCATCAATATGAACCTATCTCAGGTGGATCAGTGTTCATGGGAGATAATCATGCCTTGGAGATTACAGGTGTTGGTACCATCAAATTAAAGATGTTTGATGGTATGGTTCGCACCATCCAAGAGGTATGACATGTGAAAGGCCTAAAGAAAAATCTATTGTCATTAGGAAAATTAGATAACAGTGGGTGTAAAAGCCATATTCAAGATGGGATCATGAAAATAGTTAAAGGCGTGCTGATAATGATGAAAGCAGAAAAGATAGCTATAAATCTGTACATGCTTAAAGGAGAAACACAACAAGATGAAGAAGCATCCACTGCGTTGTCAAGTTCAGCAGAAGAATTAACCATGATGTGGCACCGTAAGCTAGGCCACATGTCAGAACAGAAGCTTCTTCCAGGGCTCAAAAAGGTATCACTACCTTTTTGTGAGCATTATGTTACTAGTAAGCAGCACAGATTAAAGTTTAGTAGTTCTAATGCTAGAAGTAAATCTATCTTAGAACTTATCCATTCTAATGTTTGGCAAGCACCAGTTTTGTCCCTAGGAGGAGCAAAATACTTTGTCTCTTTTATTGACGATTACTCCAGGAGATGTTGGGTGTATCCAATAAAAAATAAGGCAGATGTATGTCCAGTTTTCAAAATATTCAAAGTGCGGGTTGAGCTTGAATCTGATAAGAAGATTAAGTGTTTGAGGACAGACAATGGAGGAGAATATACCAGTAATGAATTTGATATCTTTTGTCAATAATAAGGTATCAAAAGGCAGTTCACGGTGGCATACACTCCACAACAAAATGGAGTAGCAGAGCGAATGAACAGAACCTTGTTAGAATGGACAAAAACAATGTTGAGAACTGCAGGGATGGCCAAGTCATTTTGGGCAGAAGCAGTCAAGTCCGCCTGCTATGTGATCAATCGGTCACCATCAACCGCAATTGATCTGAAAACGCCAATGGAGATGTGGACTGGTAAGCCAGCTGATTATTCTCACTTACATACATTCGGAAGTCCTGTTTATGTTATGTACAATGCCCAAGAAACATCAAAGCTAGATCCAAAATCCAGAAAATGTATTTTCTTAGGGTATGCTGATGGAGTTAAGGGGTACCGCCTGTGGGATCCCACTGCCCGCAAGGTGATAATCAGCAGAGATGTGATATTTACATAAGATAAAGTACAGTGGAAAGAAAATGATAGCACTTCAAAAGAGAAACCAGAGACTACTACAGTTCAAATTGAAGAAAGAGAAGAACAAGAAGTTCCAGATTCTTTTGAAGTAGCACCAGAGCACGAAGAACAAAAGCAAGCTGAGTTTGCAACTCCACAAGTTCGTCGGTCAACTCGGGAGAACAGAAAACCAGCTTGGCACTCATAGTACATCATGGAGGGAAATGTTGCATACTGTCTACTAACAGAGGATGGAGAGCCATCAACTTTCCATGAGGCTACAAAAGGCCAAGAAGCTTCTCTATGGATGGCAGCAATGCAAGAAGAAATTGAAGCTCTCCACAAAAACAAGACATGGAATCTTGTTCCACTACCACAAGGAAGGAAGGCCATTGGGAATAAATGGGTTTACAAGATCAAACGAGATGGCAATGACCAAGTGGAGCGATATCGTGCTAGATTAGTGGTAAAAGGATTCGCTCAGAAAGAAGATATAGACTTCAATGAAATATTCTCTCCTGTTGTTCGACTTACAACGGTTCAAGTAGTCTTGGCGATGTGTGCTACATTTGACTTGTACTTAGAGCAGTTAGACGTTAAAACTGCATTTCTTCATGGAAAACTTGAAGAAGAGATTTACATGCTCCAACCAGAAGGTTTTGAAGGAAAAGGTAAAGAGAACTTGGTTTGTAGGTTGAACAAATCTCTATACAGTCTCAAACAGGCGCTGAGATGTTAGTATAAGAGATTTGATTCCTTCATCATGAGCCTTAGATACAACAGACATTGTTCAGATCCTTGTGTTTACTACAAGAGATTTGGTGATGGTAATTTTATTATTTTGTTGTTGTATGTTGACGACATGTTGGTAGCAGGCCCCAACAAAGATCGTATTATAGATTTAAAGGCACAATTAGCTAGGGAGTTTGAAATGAAGACTTGGGACTGGCAAACAAGATTCTAGGGATGCAAATATACTGAGACAGAAATAATATGAAGTTATGGCTTTCTCAGAAAAATTATTTGAAGAAAATCTTGTGACGCTTCAATATGCAAGATTGTAAGCCAATTTCTACCCCTCTTTCTATTAATTTCAAGTTATCCTCAAGTATGAGCCCTAGCAAT
This sequence comes from Biancaea sappan, assembly GCA_037074585.1. Lineage (NCBI taxonomy): Eukaryota > Viridiplantae > Streptophyta > Magnoliopsida > Fabales > Fabaceae > Biancaea > Biancaea sappan. Next base: position 9,361,864 of record CM073493.1, on the reverse strand, counting down.
GAAGCAGAGAGGATGGAAATGTCTCGAGTACCGTACGCATCAGCAGTGGGTAGCTTAATGTTCGCTATAGTTTGCACAAGACCAGACATTGCACAAACAGTGGGAGTGGTTAGTCGATACATGGCGAATCCTGGTAAAGAGCATTAGAGTACTGTGAAGAGGATCCTAAGATATATAAAAAGGGTACCTCAAATGTTGCATTATGTTATGGAGGATCAGACTTTATTGTTAGAGGCTATGTTGACAAAGCCAATCAACAATGACAAATTTACTTGGTGTCGATCCTCTATTGGTCTGGCAGAAATGTAAGCAACATGAAGATGACAAGTATAGAAAGGATAGAAGGATTACAAAAGTGACTTTAAGTGGGAAATATGTGGTGGTAAAGCCACTTTTGTTAACCAAAAAGATAAGAAGCAATTTTGCTTCTATATTAAGTCTTTGAATAGTTAAAGATGGTGGAGAATTTGGATTTTGCTTCCTTAGTCAAAAGTGGAAGAGAATTTAAATTCTGCTTCTTTTGGTCAAAGATGGTGGAGAATTTGGATTTTGCTTCCTTTGTCAAAAGTGGAAGAGAATTTGAATTCTACTTCTTTTGGTCAAAGATGGTAGAGAACTTAGATTTTGCTTCCTTAGTCAAAAGTGGTAGAGAATTTGAAATCTGCTTCTTTGAATAGTCAAAGATGGTGGATAATTTGGATTCTGCTTCTTCACCTCCCTTCCTTTATAAATACATATCTCTTGGCTTCATAAAGATCATCCCAAGTCTTGAAGAGAAAATCCTATTTTGGGTGCAAAAGAGAGAGAGTTTTTTAGAGAGAGAAAAAAGTGAGATTTCTCCTAAAATTGTCTTTCCTTTTGTTAGAGAGTGTGTTTTTCTCTTATTATAAGAGATGATATTGTCAATTGTTCTCTCCTTATTTTAGAGAAAAATTGTTGTAATCCTTTTGCATTAGTGAAATTCTTCTACAATTTATCCAAGGTTTTTCTCCTAATTTGTTTAGGAGTTTTACATATAAAATTTAGTGTTCATCATCATCATTTTCATTTTTTTCTCACTTCTACTTCAATTATAATTGTGTGTCCCGTTCCTATTCATATCAATTTATCAATGATATCTATCATGATCCCAACCACTAAAGAGATGGCTCGCAAATCACAGAGAGATTGTATCTCAATATTTTTAATTAGTCAGTGGTCATTGTCAGGTGAGAATCTTATCACTAGTGGATCCGTCATTGTCCGTTGCTAAATGTGTTAGGACTAGGAGAGATCAAAGAGAGGATATCAGTGTTTTTGTAATTAACACGTAATTTTTACGTATAATTAAATAGGGTACGTAGTACTTTCAAAAATAGGCATAAGTTTGGCAACAGTGCAAGCTGTGATATTTTATGATTGTTTTGTTGAATATATTACTTTAGGTGAACTATTTTTTGTTTAGCAGCAATTTTTGTAGTTGCGATATTTGAACTGACTTGGGGTAACCATATTTAAATTATCACAATGATAAGATTTTCGGCATACAAAAATTATTGCCAAATTAAAACTTTTTTGCAAAGATAAATTATTGTTGTTTTAGTATTTGCAATAGTAGATAAAGAACTGAGGCATAAAAGCAAAACAAAACAAACTTATCAAATTGCCACCCAATAATTTATTTGGCAAGTTACAATTAATTGACTAGAGAGGAGAACGAGAAAACCACCTAGAAGCCATAGCAAAGCATTGCTTAGGTTTGAACTCTGCTGCTGTATGACCTGCTCCCTGCATAATACGAACGCATATAATCACCAATGAAGCTTTGAAAAACTTCATTAATTTTTTCTTAATAAAAAATAAAAGAGGGAATAATGTTTCTTCTTCTTGCCTTCACTGTCGCATATATTAGGCTGTAATTGTTGTTGTGTGTATAATGAACCCAATATCTATACAACAAACCAAAATATAGAGAGGAAAATGTCAGTTCTGTGTTTAGACTTCAGACTGATCCCACATACAAACTATTAATGACTTTAACAATTCTTAAAAGCATGAAGGAAGCACAAACCATGTGATTTCAATATAGGAAATAATGAGAGAACTGAAAATTTTATCATGAAAGACAAATAAATCAAGCCAATTAAGAATAGATATAACTCTGTGTATGGCACATATATATTTTGGTGAGACCCACATCTGCATATTTAAGTGGTGATTCATGATTATTTAGACTTACACATCTTCTATGAACTAATTCTACCCAAAATTTCTAATGAAACTACGAAAGTTTAAGTTGATGAGGAGATTAACTTACCCTGCAACTTGTCCTTCTACGTACCATGGTTTCCATTTGCTGCTTACATTCAAGTTTAATGATTCTACCCAACTAAGTGTACCCATATATGGTACAGTCATGTCATGGTCTCCACTGAAACACGTTAAAAAAAAAGGAGAATATAAGAGGAAACAAAAACGATTTGAGATTCACAGTTAAAAGAAATGCTACTAATACACACTACTTTTATTCTAACTTCATAGTCATTGAAACCGGAAAGAGCAAGACTTAATCGCAGTCCTTTATATTTTCTCAACTTATTAGCACAACATTAATCCTTTAAAAAAAATCTGTATACAGGACATAAATTAATTGAAGAACCTCAAAATAAAAAAAACACCAAGGGATAAATCAATGCTAGTTTTATGAGTACGTAATGGAATCAAACAGACTATTAGAGGGAGACCCAAAAAATAAAAAGTAGAAGTTACAAAAACAATTTCACTAGAATTTTGAACCAGAATCACTATTGAAAACACATGCTGAATGCAGAGTGTTAATAAATTGGTACCTGTAAATCAGAACTGTATAATTTTTCTCCGTTAGATATCTGTGGTATGGTACAGTGGATTGGACATTGTAATCGTAAATTGAAGATAAGGTCGTATTACATGTAGACCACTCCTTCTTGGTTCCCTGATTTGTCAAACATTCAGAAAGATTAAGTACTTGTTTGCAAAAATTGATTATAAGTTCAATTTATTACTATGAAATATCAATTACAGTAATTCGATTCACCATACCTTCCGAACGTGGAGGGAAGTCCGCACAGTTTCATCATTAGCCCATATGTAAGACAAGATATAGTTATATTCCTAGAAAGAAAGTAGAAACTGCATTAGTGAATTCCATTGCGTGACAACTATTTTGCTAAGTCTTAATTGATTTCTTGCACCTATCATAAGCATAAGAACAAATCTGAGATTCTCAAATGAATTAGTATGTGCTACTTTCATTTTGGCCCTTTATTTTGGTAATATGTTCTATGAATTTTAAAATTTTGTGATGGCTTTCCAAAATACAGACAAGAATAAGCTCAAATTTTGGATAAAAATACAGCTATCACCATGATTCATCTTAGTAAAGAGAACATGTTAAAAATAAGGAATTCACCCGACACCATCGTCCAGAATGCTTCTGATGGGTAGAAAGTAGCTCCAAGGAAAGCTCTTGGGGAATACCAAGATCAATTTTGGATAAATTTAGCTGGAGCCAACCCTTTGGTTTTGGGGCATCAGTATCACAGTTAGGCTCTAATATACTATGAACATATATCATTTCAGTACACTGCAAAATTCGAAAACTTCATTACACAATAAGCTCTTAACAATGACATATGAATTGATAATAATATATATGCTCCGATTACCTCTGAGAATATTTCAAGATTCTCAAAACATGCAGCATTGCTGGGATCTATATTTATGTATTCTCCATGGCAATGCTTTTTGGTTGACTTGAACAGCATGAAAGAGTGTAATAGATCAGAAAATGACAACTCCAATTAGATTTGCAGCTCAAATGAATCTAGTGGGGGATTAGGTGTCAACCTACCTCATAAAGTTTATCTGATATAAGCCCTGTCCTGTGAGCAAAGGCAATTCTCCAATTTTGATCAATAGTTAAATCTGCAAATCCGTTTCCAAGTGAATAACCCTGCGTTCATTTGGACAGAATATCAATGCTCCCAAACTTATATTGAAAGAAAAAGATGACAGATTTCATGACTTGGTCAAAATGAGAAAAAGTCTAGATTGAAGTAATATGAATGATGCACCTTAAGATTCAAATGTGGCTTAAGTCCAGCGTCATTAGCTGCAAAAAGAGGAAAAAGGAAAAAACGAAACAACACAGAAAATAAATTAGAGAACAAGGAAATTGTGTAGCTCTAAATTCTGGACATTCTCTCCAGATATTCATGAATCATGCCATGCTGCTCTTAAACTTTCTGAACAGAATGCATTATGAAACATTTAAATATCCTATGCATTTGGTATCTTGTTACATTTGTTAAGTACTTTCTTTGTATCAATGAAGACAGTTATACAAAGCAGTGCTAGTATTTATCATTGTCAAACATTACCATCAGATATGCTCTTGACAATTATAGGGATAACCTTGCCCGTATAAGAAGCACCACCAATGTATAGAGGATTTTTTAGGAACCGGCGATGAGACAATAACCACTGTGTATAAATAGGATAATTAGTAACAATATTTTATGGCATATAGGAGTTTCAACTTTAATTTCGACTAATTTCTAGTTAGAATTCTGTTAATTTTTGAACGGAAGATCGTTTAAACATTTCATCAAATAAACCTATTTTTGCCTTACGTACCTTCCTCAAAAATTCATAAGTTTGTCTGGCTGATATTGTGTCACTGACTGCATATGCTTTCGAGTTTGTTGCATATGAGAACCCAGTACCCACAGGGGTGTCTACGAGTAACAAGTTAGATAACTAAAAGTTTTGGTGTTAGGGAGGCATCATTCACTATAATCAGTTTCATTATAACAAAGGCATTTTGTTCCTGGGAAAATTAATTTGAATTGATTCTTAATGCATCGTTTTACAAGATTGCAATAAAATGTCTCTCACTCACACCTTTGTCCATGAGTAGGGATTCAACTTCAGCGGTGGTAATGGCCCTCCGCCACTACTATATTTTGCGTAGTCAAATGACAATGGACCTGTGATGGAATCAAAAGATAGAAATCCAATGGTTTCTCGTATATTTACTCGATGGACAATTATACAACCATCAGAAACAAATAAATATGCAATAACAAGAACTATTGGAAATTTGTATTATTATTAGAATTTGAAATTTTTTATTCTAAGAACAGGTAGCGGAATAGGGCAGTTACCAACTTCATAGACGAGGCCATAGAAACCAGAACAACCAGGGCCACCATCGAGCCAAAGCAGGAGTGGATCTTCATCTGGATTCCTCTCTGATTCAATGAAGTAGTAGAATAGCTGCACACTCTCGGAGGGCCCAATGCCCACATAGCTTGCCAATGGAATTTAACAATTAAAATTTATAGATAAAGAAAAAGAATGAAATATATTACAGTTTAACTTGGGTTCAGAATCAATATCCCTATTAAAATCTTTTATTTTGAGGATTCGAAGACAGGCTGTATTCTTCTCTATAGTTAGATTATTTTTTTAAAACTATTTAAAAAAAATTAATTGTGTACTGTATTCGGTAAGACAACTTATAATTTATTTGATTATTTTATAACCTCGTTAAAAGTGTTCGTTAAACGAATTTATTTTAGTAGCTTATAACTTATTCTAATAAACTACTTTGAGTACCTTATAACTTATAACTTAAAGTTGTTATTCTTATTTTGTCCTTATTATTTTTACAAAATACTTATTACACCCCTTACTTTATTTTATCACATTTACTCATATTTTATTATATTTATATTTATATAATATATTATACATATATAATATTATATATATGATAAAAATATTATAAATATATATAATATATATAAAAATAATAAAATATGTTAAAATATTTTATTATATATAATAAAATATAATAATATATATAAATATATTATATATGTGAAAATATATTATTCATATATAAAATATAATAAAATATATAAATATATATTTTTAATGAAATTTATATTTATAATAATTTAAATTAATTTAATTAAAAACAAAAATGATATATTTCTTTATATTATTTTGCAATTAAAAATATATATACTTTTATATCATTTTACATTTTTCAACTATTTTAACAGCTACTTTTACTAAACACTTCTAATTCAAATAAGCTAGCTCAGCTATAAGTTATAAGATAAAAATTAGCTTATAAGCTATCAGGTAACTTATAAACTATCCGTTAACTTATATGACTCCTGTGCATTATAAGGGATCCATTTCAAGGCGATTTAGGCTTATATTTTACCCTAATTCAAATAATTAATAGTCACAACATAATTTTTTATTACTTTTGATTAATGCATGAGGAAAAACCCCCCCAACAACAGAATTACAATTATTTAGAATTAATCACTGTTACACAATGATCAATATACGCCTAGTGAAGAAAATTTGCCTAACATTCTCTACAACTAAAGCAATATAGTTATTGGGAGGAAAGGGAAATAACATACTTGTTCATTAATCAACAATTCATAAAACATCTCACTCGAAGTCAAGTAATATTGTATAAACGATAATACCATTGGAAAAAAAGAAAAAGTTGAATTTGAAAAGAAAAGTTGAAGAAAGAAATATCAGAGGAGGGAGGGCAGACAATAAGTCATTAACGCTGTGCTGCATATAATAGTTTTGATATCTAACAAAAGTTTCAAATCCCTAATGTGAAAACATTTGATATCTATTTTTGTTACTGAAATTAGTGAAAAACGAGAAGATAAATAGTGCAAAAAGTAAAACAATACACAATAATTTATATAGTTCGATTTGTGTGACCTATATTTATAGACAGAAACAAAGTATGTATTAACTTCTTGCAAAGTATGAGAATACAATACAATATAGCATATAAACCAAAAATAAACATGTACAGCAAAAACATAACTACACTATAAATCGATTCATCTTGCTCATCTCACAAACTTCTAATTTTTTCTCCTTTCAAGTCGTACTCCCAAATAAATCAAATTGGGTCATAAAACGAATCACCACATAATTCAAAATCACTCAACAATTTTATTCATTCCTAATGTGAAACTTTTGATAAGTCAGCTCTAAATATATTTAGGGTGTGTCTGGTAAAAATAGCTGATAAATTAGTTGAAAGCTTATAAGTTAGCTGAAAACTTATAAGCTAATTTTTAGCTGAAAGTTGAAAGTTTATAAGTTAGCTTATTGAATTAGAAGTATTTGATAAAAGTAGCAGTTGAAGTAGTTGAAAAGTGTAAAATGACATAAAAGGGTATAGAAGTGTTTGTATTATTTTATAATCCTAAAATAATATAAATAAATATATTAGTTTTATTTTTTAATTAAATTAATTTAAATTATTATATATATAAAATTAATTAGTATATATTATTATATAATATATATATATATATACATATAATTTTTTTTATATTTTATATAATATATAGTTATGTTGAAAAAGTGTAATATATACTTACATATTAAATATATCACACTTTTTATCTTTCATATGTATGTATATATATATATATATATATATATATATATATATTTGTTTAAACTAAATTTAATTAAAGATAAAAAATTTAAATAAAAATAAAAATTATTCACAATGAAAATATTTTAAAGATTTAGTTTATGAATAAAACAAAAGGATATAATAGGTATTGAAATAAAATAATAAGGATAAAATAGAAAGAAAAGTACAAAACTATAAATTATAAAAAATAGCATTTCAAAATAAGTTATAAGCTACTGAATAAACTCATTTAACAAACACTTCTAATAAATTTATAAGTTAATCAAATAAATTATAATCTAGTTAAATAAACTATAAGCTCTTTTTTGTGACACGCCAAACACACCCATAATAATAAATTTGTTTATAAAGGCTCTTTGTAACTCATGAACATTACAGATTATTCAAACACATAAGAATAAGAAATATTTATTATTCTCGAACGTAACTTGCATAATTATCACCGTCAAAATTTAAATAAAAGCTTTTCGAAAATTAATTGAGTGATAACATGATAAGAAGACAAACCCAATTTCAAGCTTGAAAGGAAGTTTGCCATCAAAGCCTGGGAGGCTATCCACTGCTTGAGAGGAGGCAGTAATGGAAGCAGTGAAAATGAGAAGAAGGATTGGAAACAACATCTTTATGATTGGATTGATTGCAACGACACAGAATATGAATGATGAATGATAATGACTTATAACTGTGTGTAATGATAATGACGTACTTATAAATGTGTGTAATCTTAACATCTCAGCTTCTTCTTCTAACAGTCAAGCATCTACCTGCCCAACAATCTCTCAACTTAATTCAATCCTTTACCGACATGTATGGCCCATCTGAGCTCCTCTCCTAACAGGCAAACATCCAGCTGCCTAACAATCTTTTAGTAGTTTAGTGTAATAAGTTACTTTAAATATTTTATAATTTATAAATTAAAATTATTATTTTTATTTTATCTTTATTATCTTTACAAAATATTCATTACACCCCTTACTTTGTTATATCCTATTTACTGATATTTTATTATATTTATATTTATATATAATATATGATACATATATAATATTATATATATGATAAAAATATATAAATATATTTAAATATATAATATATATATATAAAAATAATAAAATATTTTAAAATATTTTATTATATATAATAAAATATAATAATATATATAAATATATTATATATGTGAAAATATATTATTCATATATAAAATATAATAAAATATATAAATATATTTTTAATGAATTTTATATTTATAATAATTTAAATTAATTTAATTAAAAACAAAAATGATATATTTCTTTATATTATTTTTGAATTAAAAATATATGTACTTTTATGTTATTTTACACTTTTCAGCTATTTTAACAGCTACTTTTACTGAACACTTCTAATTCAAATAAACTAGATTATAAACTATAAGCTAGCTCAGTTATAAGTTAGAAGATAAAAATTAGTTTATAAGCTATCCGTTAACTTATAAGCTTATTTTATCGAACAGAACCTTAATGACTCTTGTGCATTATAAGGGAATACATTTCAAGGCGATTTAGGCTTATATTTTACTCTAATTCAAATAATTAATAGTCACAACGTAATTTTTTATTACTTTTTTATTAATGCATGAGGAAACCCCCCCCCCCCACAACAGAATTACAATTATCTAGAATTAATCACTGTTACACAATGATCAATATACGCCTAGTGAAGAAAATTTTCCTAACATTCTCTACAACTAAAGCGATATAGTTATTGGGAGGAAAGGGAAAAAACATACTTGTTCATTAATCAACAATTCATAAAACATCTCACTCGAAGTCAAGTAATATTGTATAAACCATAATACCATTGGGAAAAAAGAAAAAGTTGAATTTGAAAAGAAAAGTTGAAGAAAGAAATATCAGAGGAGGGAGGGCAGACAATAAGTCAGTGACGCTGTGCTGCATATAATAGTTTTGATATCTAACAAAAGTTTCAAATCCCTAATGTGAAAACATTTGATATCTATTTTTGTTACTAAAATTAGTGAAAAACGGGAAGATAAATAGTGCAAAAAATAAAACAACACACAATAATTTATATAATTTGATGTGTGACCTACATTTATGGACATAAACAAAGTATGTATTAACTTCTTGCAAAGTATGAGAGCACAATACAATATAGTGTATAAACAAAAAATAAGCATGTACAGGAAAAACATAACTACACTCTAAATCGATTCACCTTGCTCATCTCACAAACTTTCAATTTTTTCTCCTTTCAAGTTGCAAATAAATCAAATTAGGTCATAAAACGAGTCACCACATAATTCAAAATCACTCAACAATTTTATTCATTCCGAATGTGAAACTTTTGATAAGTCAGCTCTAAATATATTTAGAGTGTGTTTGGCAAAAATAGCTGATAAATTAGTTAAAAGCTTATAAGTTAGCTGAAAACTTATAAGTTAATTTTTAGCTGAAAGCTGAAAACTTATAAGTTAGCTTATTGAATTAGAAGTATTTGGTAAAAGTAGAAATTGAAGTAGTTGAAAAGTGTAAAATGACATAAAAGAATATAGAAGTGTTTATATTATTTTATAATCCTAAAATCATATAAAATAAATATATTAGTTTTATTTTTTAATTAAATTAATTTAAATTATTATATATATATATAATTAATTAATATATATTATTATATCATATATATATATATACATATAATTTTTTTTATATTTAACATGATATATAGTTATGTTGAAAAAGTGTAATATATACTTACATATTAAATATATCACTTCTTTTTATCTTTAATATATATATATATATATTTGTTTAAAATAAATTTAATTAAAGATAAAAAATTCAAATAAAAATAAAAATTATTCACAATGAAAGTATTTTAGAGATTTAGGTTATGAATAAAAGAAAAGGATATAATAGGTATTGAAATAAAATAATAAGGATAAAATAAGAAGAAAAGTACAAAAACTATAAACTATAAAAAGTAGCATTTCAAAATAATTTATAAGCTACTGAATAAGCTCATTTACCAAACACTTCTAACAAGCTTATAAGTTAATCAAATAAATTATAATCTAGTCAAATAAGCTATAAGCTCCTTTTTGTGACACGCCAAACACACCTTTAATAATAAATTTGTTTATAAAGACTCTTTGTAACTCATGAACATTACATATTATTCAAACACATAAGAATAAGAAATATTTATTATTCTAGAACGTAACTTGCATAATTATCTCCATCAAAATTTAAATAAAAAGCTTTTCCAAAATTAATTGAGTGATAACATGATAAGAAGACAAACCCAGTTTCAAGCTTGAAAGGAAGTTTGCCATCAAAGCCTGGGAGGCTATCCACTGCTTGAGAGGAGGCAGTAATGGAAGTAGTGAGAATGAAAAGAAGGATTGGAAACAACATCTTTACGATTGGGTTGATACTGGTCACAAATAAATATGTGTAATCTTAACATCTGAGCTCCTTCTCTAACAGTCAAACATCCAGCTGCCCAACAATCTTTCATCCACTCATTCTTTCTACACCTAACTTCTCTTTCATTAAAGTTCAACTGGGTAAGAGATTGAAATTGGCCCTGATTTATCTGACACAGAAATTTGTTGAAAATATTCAATATCCGTAACTTATTTGAAAATTTAAAAAAAATGTATTTTTTTAATATTTATGTTCAAAATACTTGATTTCATAAATAATATTTAAAATATTCAAATTCGATGAAAAAGTGATAAAATAATGATTTTTTTAATCATTAATTTTTCTCACACTTTCAATAAAAAATTTTGAATAAATTATTAATTTAATTCCTTGTTTCTGTCAATTGAATTAGACTTGTCATTTTCATCTACTAACGTTCAAATCAAGACATTGGGACGAAGGCTGCTAGATGAAGGTAATTTTCAAAAGGCTACATTTTTGCTCATGAGTGACACGAAAATTAATTACATTTTTGCTTACAAAAAAAAACAATTAAAATAATTGAGCTTTTTTCATAATGATGCCTCAAAAAATATGACCAGTCAGCTTTAAATATATTTAGAAATAAATTTGTTTATAAAGACTCTTTGTAACTCATGAACATTACATATTATTCAAACACAGAAGAATAAGAAATATTTATTATTCTAGAACGTAACTTGTATAATTATCTCCATCAAAATTTAAATAAAAAGCTTTTCCAAAATTAATTGAGTGATAACATGATAAGAAGACAAACCCAGTTTCAAGCTTGAAAGGAAGTTTGCCATCAAAGCCTGGGAGGTTATCCACTGGTTGAGAGGAGGCAGTAATAGAAGCAGAGAGAATGAGAAGAAGAATTGGAAACAACATCTTTATGATTGGATTGATTGCAACAACACGTAGAATATGAATGATGAATGGTAACGACTTACTTATAAATGTGTTTAATCTTAATATCTCAGCTTCTTCTTCTAACAGTCAACCATCCACCTGCCCAACAATCTCTCAACTTAATTCAATCCTTTACTGACATGTATGGCCCATCTGAGCTCCTCTTTAACAGTCAAACATCCAGCTGCCTAACAATCTTTCACCCACTCATTCTCTCTACACCTAACTTCTCTTTCATTACAGTATTTGTCGTGTATTCATAACAGTTAGAGATTTGAAATGGACCCTGATTTACCTCTCACAGAAATTAGAACAGTTTTACCTGTGACTGGTCAGAGTTTCAATTTGAAAAATGAAAAATGACGGCGCTGTAATATTGTCAGGTGTACTTAAAGAAACAAAATTTCCAATATTGACAGTGCTGTAACGTGTAATGTTGTCAGGTTTCGAATTTGAGTGGAAGTTTGGCATTAAAGCCTGGCAGGTCCTCGACAGGGAGACTTTGCAGTATTGAAAGTGACGACCAGCAACAACTTTGTTAGGATTCGTGGGACCCAATATGGTATGTGATGCTTATGCGCCTATCACTCCTCATCTTCATCATTCTCAACTGTAAAGGTCGCCATTTTTAAATTTGTTCAAAACATTCAATATCCGTAACTTAATTGATCTTGAAAAAAAAGTACTTTTCACTATTCATGTTCAAAATACTTGATTTCATAAATATTGTTGAAAGATTAAGTGTTTTGATGTGATTTTTGAAAATATTACATTTATTTCAATTTAATTTTTTTGTTTTTAAATCCCAAAATTTTCATGGAGATAAATGCAATTTTCAATTTGATTAATGTGACTTAGACCATGAGAAAAATCCATTCCAAAAGATAAGCACATTAGATAGAGGAACTTTATAACTTAAATAACATTTGGTTAAAATATAATTCAGGTCCCTATAATTTCACTCAATGAAAAATTTAGTCCCAACACTTAAAAAACAGATGATTTGGTCCCTATAGTTTCCAAAATCTAAAAAAAAAAGTCTCCATTGTTAGTCAACTGTTGATTAGTTTTGGACATGTGTTACTGACTGGAACGTTTACATCAGTATTAAGTGTCACGTCAGCGCCACCACGGTAAATTTAAATATATAATATAGAAATATACAAAATAGATAAATAAAATCTATATAGATATTCACATGATAATTTAAATAACTAATTTAAACAAAATAAATTAATTTTTATTTGATATATTCATTTAAAATTAAATTCTAGTTTGGTCTTTTTATACAGTTCATAATTTCAGTTAAACCTAGATTTTATCTAAAATTTTAATTTTTCTTGCTAAAAACTTTTCTGTTATTGGCTTAGGTCCCTAACTAATATTTTTCCTTTGTCCTTTACATGACTTAAGATCATATTTAGCTTCATCTAGGTCCCTAGTCCTAGAATATAATTTTGCCTGAAATTAAATCAACCTATGTAAACTATTTATTTCTTTCCCTTGAGTCCCTATCATGCATTTTACATACTTTTCTCTTGAGTTTGATTTTCAAACCTACCCAAAATTTCTTCTTAGGTGTTTTTAGAAAATTAATTACATGTGTGCTTACTAAAACACAATTAAAATAATAGAGCTTTTTCATAATGATGCCTGAAAAAATTGACCAGTCAACTTTATGTATATTTAATAATATATTTGGTTATAAAGACTCTTTGTGACTCACGACCATTACAGATTATTCAAACACATAAGAATAAGACATTATTTATTATTCTAGAACTTGCATAATTACTTTCAATAAAATTTAAATAAAGCTTTTCCACAATTAATTGAGTAATAACATGAGAAGTAGACAAATCGAGTTTCAAGTTTGAAAGGAAGTTTGCCATCAAAGCCTAGGAGGCTATCAACTGCTTGGGAGGAGGTAGTAATGGAAGTAGTGAGAATGAGAAGAAGGATTAGAACCAACATCTTTATGATTGGATTAATTGCAACTACATATGTAGAAGATGGATGATGAATGATGAATGATAATGACCACTGATATATGTGTAATCTTAACATCTGAGCTCCTTCTTCTAACAGTTAAACATCCAACTGCCTAACAATCTTTCACCCACTCATTCTCTCTACACCCAACTTCTCTTTCAACCTTTTTTCTTTTTAATGGTTAGTACGTACTTGAAAATTCATTAAATTTTAATTGGGTAACAGATTTGAACTTGGCCTTGATTTAACTCACAGAAATTAGAATAGTTTTATCTGTTACTGGTCAAAGTTTTTAATTTGAATAATGACAAATGGTAGTGCTATATTGTCATCAGGTTTGCATAAAACTACAAACTTATGCAAGTTCTAGAATACGAAGTAGCCAAAGAACAGTCATTTGCATTCCTCAAGGCTGCTACCACCAATTGCTTCACACCATGACTGAGTTTGAGAAGGCATCATATGTTGCACATATAAAAATAACTATCTTGCAGAAGTGTTAACGGTGATTTTTGGTTTTAGCCAAATCCGACAACAAATACTTAATGAAAATCGAGAACGATTTGGTTTCAAAGTTATGCAGTAATTTTATTCTAATAAACTATAAAATATGTCGAATGCTTAGTGAACGTAACTTGAAAAGTAACTGTATGAAATAAAGAAAAGAAGGCTAGAAATACGTTTTTGTAGAAAAGTTAAATAAAAGTAGTGAAGTAAAAACAAAGAAAGTAAATTAGAAGTAAATTGTAAATTGTAGAAAAGTAAATTGTAGAAAAGTTAATGAAAATGCAGTAAATTGCAGAACAATGAAAGAAAGTGATAAATAACTTGAATAAAATTGCAACAAAAGATAAAAGAAGCAAAAACGAAGAAGTTTAAAAGATAAATTTTGAATTAAAATTAAAGCATACTTTGATGTTAATACATTAATCTTCTAAGTGAGATGTGATGCCAACCTCGTTTATAACAAAATACTTAATATTTATAGGCAAATAATAGAAATAACTGCCTATCTACTTAATTGCCATGTAAGTGACAGTTTGTGCTACTCAACACAACTACCATGGCCATTTGATTATGGAAATAACTGCCTATCTTGTCTTTGACATTCAATAACTTGGTCACATCATTAATCAGCATGTCTTTGACATTTGACAACTTGGTTGCACTGTCACACCTATCAACATATTTGATTTTACACCGTCAATCAGTACATTTTATAATGTTGTTGCAAACTGCTTCAAACTGACTCTTGTCCATTCACTACAAAAAAAAGGCTTTTGGTGGCGACTAAAGTTGCCACCAAAAGTCTAAAAGTCGCCACTAAAAGTCTTTGGTGGCGACTTTTAGTGGCGACTAAAGTTGTTGGCGTAAGTCCGTGGCTGATTCTTTTGGTGGCGACTTTAGTCGCCACCAAAAGTCATTTTTATTGCAAAAAAAAAAATCGTGAAAAAAATAATTTTTGGTGTCACCAAAAACTACCTTTGGTGGCGACTAAAGTCGCCACCAAAAGTCACTCGTCATCTTTTTAGATCCGGATTGGCCCGAAAGGTCGACCCGAGATCCATTGTGCGGGTCTTGGCCGATCCAATAACTCGCTATCCCTAGCTAACTCGATTTTTTTGTGTGCAATATTCAAGTTTATTTGAAATTAAACCAAACATGTGCATACCTGAGATTCGAACCTGGGTCCCTTGCTTGCAGCCATGTGTGTCTTGCCATTCTGCCACTACTTCATTTGTGTTATGTAAGTACAAAATATTATATATATCTATATATATAATTTGTTAAAAATATTTTAGGTCAAAAATATTATAAAACAAAAATAAAATAATATTAAACTTAACAAAAAGCAACTATATTATTACTATTGGAGTCACCACAAAAGTCCAACTTCAACTAATTTCATAAAAAAAAAACGATTTCACTTAAAAAAATAGACTTCAGTCGTCACCGATAATCTAATTTTTTAAAAAAATTTAAAAAATTTAAAAATTTAAAAATTTAAAAATTTAAAAATTAAATTTCTTTTAAATAAAATTAAGAAAAATAAAAAATTTTGAATTTTTTAAGTAAAAAAATGACTTTTTAAATTTTTTTTTAAAAATTAGACTTTTGATGGCGACTAAAAGTCTAATTTTTTATTTTATTTTAAAAAAATTTGACTTTTTTTTATTTTTTTTAAAAAAGAAGTCGCCACCAAAGGTCTAATTTTTTATTTTATTTTAAAAAATTTGACTTTTTTTTTATTTTTTTTAAAATACTTTTGGTGGCGACTATAGTAACCACCAAAAGTCTAATTTTTTATTTTATTTTAAAAAATCTGAGTTTTTTTATTTTATTTTAAAAAATTTGACTTTTTTTTATTTTTTTTAAAAAAGACTTTTGGTGGTAGTCTCCACCAAAAGTCTAATTTTTTATTTTATTTTAAAAAATCTGATTTTTTTAATTTTTTTTAAAAATACTTTTGGTGGCGACTTATTTAGTCGCCACCAAAAAGTCGCCACTGAAAGTCAATTTTCTTGTAGTGATTTGACTTGTTCTGCTTTATCAAATTCCTGTGTGCCAGATTGTTGGTTTCTATCGAATTCCTATGTGCCATATTGCTAGTTTGACATTTCTACAATCAACACTTTGTTGTACCTATTGATAACAATGACTTGTTGGCCAAGCAAAATAATTTCTGTCGACAATTATGTATTAAAAATAATCGTCAAACAGATGCCCTTTAAAATTTTGCTTTTGATGTACGTGGAGAAAACTAAATTTTAAATGGCTTTGTAACCATCACTGGATCTCTAAGGATAGGCTTAGGATCATGATTTTCTAATATAATGGCTTTATCTTGGAATTTGAGCCTTTATCGTCCTTCTATCTCTTCGTTTCTTTAAAACCTTAAACCCTAGTCATTTGTGCCCTTACTCTAACATTTTCATATTGCTCTCTTTTTCGTGCCGCTCCCTTTCTCTGTACCTTCAAGCATCTTCACCTTCCACTAAGCTACTACCAATGGCATCCTTTAACGTTGGAGCTTCTTTTACTAAGCAAGTCTAAAAACATCATCCTAGACCCGGTTATAGATAAGTCATAGTTATGGCAGAAATTAAAGGTAATAATCCCAATTCCTGATTTTTCTTCTACTCCTTCTCCTGCGTTCTCGGGACCTTTGCTATCTTTAGAAAATTTTGATTTCATCTAACTCTCCCGACATACCATGAGAGTCGATCCTGCCATGATCGGTGCGTCAGTCTTTTTTTGAAATAAGACTACTAACAACTTCTATTTTCCATATGGTATGATATAACTTTCACTTTCCTTATAGTATGATGGGTTTGACACTTTTTGACATGTTAGCTATCATGAGCCTTTGTCCAGATAGAAGAATTATTCATCCCTTCCTCCAACCTTGCCATATCACAGAGGTTTATTCACCTAAACACATTTCCTTTTCTTCTTTTGTGAGTCTTTACCATACAAATTCACCCATCGTGTTAGATGAAAATCATGTTGCTTTTCTCCTCCTTTGGCTATCGATTTATGCTTTTGGTTCCAAGTCTGTAAACATAGTCCAATCCCATGAAAGAACCCAACTGCAATAAGCCAATAGCTTTTAGCCAACCTTTTTCACTGTATGAGCCAAATGGTCGACAATATCAGGGCTTAATCAAGGAAAAAAGAATGTTGGAAGCCCTATTTGGCTGTTATAACTTTGGTTGAATGCTATTTTAGAATAGCACTTAACCTTTAAACCTCTGAGTGACGTTGGCTAGTCACATGTTAGGCATATATGAGCCAAAACTTTGTTATTTTTTGTGCGATTCTCTGACTAGAGACAAGAAATATAATTTCTTTTATTACTTTAAATTATTTCATTCCATCTCCCTTGAATCAAACAAATCAATTTTTCCCCTTTTCCTAAGCATCGGGAAGGTCCCACATGGTTTACTCAACTGATGGTATCCAACAAGGAGAGTATTTCAATTTGGTCGAGTTTCCTCTGTCGACAAATCATTTTCATGGTGATTCAGAAGATGGCAACTTTTTGTCCATCTTCCGAACACAGTCACTCAATAAATGGGTCTTTGCTAGTTCATTCCAGCACTTTATTCATCCTCACCTAGCGATCATCTTGTCAACACTTATGTCACTACTGCAGAAGATATCCAAGAGCTTATAGAAGAAAATAAAAGGCGTAAGCTGACCTTCAAGCTCATACTTTAAACCTCTGCAAGGAGTTTCAGAATGCTTTGTCGATTGGTAGTCAAAGTATTACCGACTATATCGTCAAAGCCTCAAAACTTGCTTTAACATTCTTGTTGATTCTCCTTTGTAGGAACAGGACCCTGCATGAACACTAAAGGTGAGCATCTGAAAGAAATTTGGGCTTTTGAGAAGTTTTACAAGATAAAGTAGGATCCCTGATACCCTTATTGGATTGCTCAAAGTATGGAGGAAGTCGTAGTTAAACTAAATCAAGAGCACAATAGTCGACATAGTTTTAGATATTTACAATATAATGACATTCGACTAGAATTTATAAAAAAAAAGTTCCTTTTTCTAGATTTGGTCCCATTACCTTGTGCTCGTTTTGGTTTGGCCGACATATTTTTTGGGGAATCGATGAGGGCTGGTAACTTCAAATTTGTCAAATGATGCCTTTCCATAACGAACTTTTCTCAAACGAAAGATGAAGGAGTGTTACTTTTGCTCATCGGTTCGCCCTCCCTTTTGAACAATCTGAAGCCATGTAGATTGCAACTAATTTTCCTCAAGGTATATGATCCCGTCCATTTCAGGCAATAATCATTTTCTGATGGCTAACATTGTTTTTGTCATTCGTAGCTCTCCCATTGAATGAGGCTTTAGTTTAAAAGTGACTAGAAGAGCAATTGGTCGAGTCCGAAGAAGAGGAAGATAGTCATCCTCTTTAGAAGAGAAAGAAGATGGTCAAGATAAGTAATCGACCATTTGCTTTATCTCCCAAACCTGCAAAGTCCAAAAAGACACTTACTAGGGCAGAAAAAGAAAAAGTTCTAACAAAAAGAAAATGGGCTCTTTTTGACATTAGACATGTGTTCAAGAAGCCCATACCACGTGACTGTCTAGTACCTTTTGAACTTGCTATTGGGTCTAAGGTATAATTTTTTGAATGTTGAATACTATAATTTGTTGAATGTAGTATACTCATCCACCTTTTCCATTGTCAGGAGAAGGAGTTGGTTCTTGAGGATTTAACATCAACATATGCGTATGATGAATCAAATTTGTAAACCCAATCAAAGGTATAATCCTTTTGACACTTTTTTTTTAAAATTCGATTAACAATAAAGCTAATGTGAAATGTTTATCTCAGGATTTGGACCAAGAAATATTGAGTCCTCCCACTAAAACTCATGTCGGAGTTCTTCAAATTGAGGCCCCGACGACATCACTTGGTCTAGAGCAAACTGTTGAGCTAAGTCATGAAGGTTTCACAATAGAAATGGCTGTAGCTTTTCTTGTCAGGGAATCAACAGCTATTTAATCTCCTCGACAGGTTCTATCACCTGGTGAGAGCTTCTACCATCTAGTTCTCATCGGTCTGAACAAAGCGCTCACTTGTGGACCTGAATCCATTCGAGATGGAATCTTTGATGGCTAATATTTCTCCTTTCCCCAGTCTAACTCACCCAACAGTCCAAGTTGAATCCCCTAGAGATTCAAGCATTAACATGGACTTGGATGACTTGATCAACCTATTGTCGGGTGACCATTCTTCATTGGCAATTTCTTCTTTGGTTTCAGAGGAGTCTTCGATAGATTCAAAGGTTGAAGAATTGTTAAAGGAATTGAAGAATTTCCTTAACTATCTTTTTAAGGTCCTTGCTTCTGATGAGTCTATGAAAAGCAAGATTCAAGCTATTTTGGATGAACTTGAGCCTGTCAAGTCACAACTGTCAATCTCCTATTAAAGCCTGTATTTGACCTTCAGAGATTTCATTGAACATTTCTCCAGCAAAGTGCCTTCCTTTAATCAAGTCATCTCTTCTTACAAAAGAGAGGTATCAAAAAAAGAAATCGTTTTGAGACAACTACGAGATTTGAAGTTTAAAAAGATCGACAACATGAACTTCTTGTCAGAGGGAAGAAAAGAGAAAAACTCATTGATGACGATATCGACATGTTAAAAGGAAACCTTAAGAGGATAGAAGAAGAACTTAGGAAAATAAAAGAGGACTTGAAGAAAGCCGAGAAGAAAAAAGACAGACTTGGCAGAGATATGACCAGCCGTTTGGCAAACCAATAAAAGATCAAGCAAAATACCAAAGTCATTGCAGTCAGAGCCCAAGTCATAGCTGACAAGATGAAGTCATTAGAGACTAGCTATCTAATAGCTAATGCGGAGAAAGAAACCTTAGTAGCTATGTAGGAATAACTATGGCATATGTAATTAATTGTTAATTGTTATTGTCAGTCAAATTTATCTGACAAATTCTTATATGTAAAGTACATCGTACAAATTTTTAATGAAATGCAATGTTTTTTTCTTTTTAACAGCATCTCTTTATTCAATTTTTAGTTCACACATTGACGGCTTATACTGCTTTGCCATTGATTGATTTCACTCTTAATCTAGAATTAACTTCATCGAGCGCATAAGTATTACTAAAAAATAGTTGAGTAACTACAAATGGTTGTCCCACTTTGGTGACCATTTACCATATTCTCGACAACGTTTTTCAATGGGAAAAATTACCTTCCATACTAAATCACCTAATTTAACTTGACTTCGTAAAACTTAGAAACTCTCTCTTTCTGTCAAATTAAATTTTTTAAAGTAATTAATCTCTCATCGTCTAATTTATTTAATTCGTTAAACATTGAATTCCAATAATTTTTAACTGATAATTCATCTTGTTTTTGAATACGAATTGACTGGAGATTAATTTTGATAGGTAATATGGCATCATGACCATAAACTAGTTTATATCGTGATGTGCCTATCAATTCTCTTAGCAAATTCCTATATGCCTATAAAACCTGGTCAAGAGTATTATGCCAATTTCTAGGCTGTTGACCAATATGCTTCTTAATCAAGCTAGTATTTTATTTATGGCATCTACTTGACCATTTGCCTGTGCATAATATGGTATTGACTTAATTAACTTTATTTTCCTGGTATTGGCATATTCTATGGCCTTTTGTCCAATGAGAATTGTACCTTGATCAGTTTTCAAAGTTTATGGTATCCTAAACCTATGAATGATGTGATTTTCAATAAAATTGATCACATCTTGCTGTATCACATCTTTTAGAGTAATTGCCTTAACCCATTTGGTGAAATAATCAACTCTGACCAAAATATATTTTTGTACTTTCGAGGAATGAGTGTGTATTTGACCTTTCAAGTCCAAAGCCAACCCCTTGAACAACCATGGTTTGATTATTGAATGTAATTTGCTAACTGGGATGTTTTTTATATGGCCACATCTTTGATATTTTTCACAAGACTTAGCAAACATTATAAGTCCTTAACTAGTGTTGGACAATAATATCTTTGTCGTCAAAGGACCCATTTCATTTTTTCTCCTGCTTGGTGAGTTTTGCAAATTCCTTCATGGACTTCTGACAAGGCAATGTACTCCTTCAACTCACTTAAGCATTCTTCTAACTGTCTGTTGATAGTTCTTCTAAACAATTGTCCTCCCGACACTACAAATTTTGATGCTCTATATTAAGTTTTTGTTCTGCTTTAGAACTCAGATTCTCCAAATAATCGATAATTTTTTTCTCCAATCATCACTTGTTTGAAAGTCATTTTGTAATACGTCTTTTTCCTCCAAAGGATATAAAGTTCTCTAATTTCTATTAAATCTGACAACACTTTATGAGAGACCTTATACCCAGAAGCTATTTGGGCTAAGTTATTAGCTTCTTCATTTGACTCCCTAGGAATACGTTGGATAATAGCTTCGTCAAATTTTTTCATTAACTTACTTGCTACAGCACAATACTTAATCAATTTTTGGCTAACACATTTATATTCTTGAGTAAGTTGCTTGACGACTAATTGAGAATCTTCAAGTATATGCACCCTTTGTGCTTTCATTTAACAAAATATTTCTAATCTGATAATTAAAGTCTTATATTTAACCTCATAGTTAGAACAAGAATACTTAAGTTGAAACATAAATTGACTTGGAGTTCCCAAAAGGGATATTATTAAAATTTCTACGCCACTTCCTTTTTTATTCCTTGATCCATCGAAATAAAGATACCACGGTCTCAATCCAATAAAATATATATCGTTATCTATGTCCAGACCAGGATGGCCGACTAGATAGTCAACCAATGCTTGGCCTTTGATATCTTTTACTAGAACATATTGTAAAGAAAATTCCAACAACGCAATTGTTCATTTACCAATACGTCTATTAAGAATAGGTTTAGATAACATATATTTTATTATGTCTGTCTTTGAGACAACAAATTCATTACAAGATATCATATAATATTTCAACTTTGTACAAGAGAAATATAATGACAAACATAATTTTTCAATTGCACTATATCTTGTTTCTGCATCATTTAAAATTCGACTAAGGTAAAATACAAATCTTTTGACATTATTCTCATCGTCTTGAGCCAGAAAACATCCTATAGTCTCTTCAGAAGTTGAAATATACAATTTCAAAGGTTGATGTGGCACTGGTGGCATCAATATTAGAGGATTTATCAGATATTGCTTGATTTGATCAAAAGTATCTTGATGGCAAGATTCCTAGACAAAATCTTGTTCAGCTTTAAGCTTGACCAGAGATGCAATGACTCTGGTCCCACTGATATCGACCATTTTCATATATTATTTAGTCTATATCTTAGTCCTATTGCTATTTCAATGTTGCCAACTCTCCTATTTTATTATATTTTGAATTTATTGGGTGAAAATTAATTATAGAATTTATATGATTCAAATTCATAATTTTATCCCAATTAATTCATGTGCTTAATTCCAGATCTAATTATTTGAGAGAAAAATTGCTGACATGGACGTTTTGCTTACTTGGAGGCCACCTGGACATGCTGACTAGGCATTGACTGGTTGACTAAGGCTGACTGGATTTCTGGTCCCCACTGTTCTACACTTTACAACAAAGGGGAATGTGGTTTTTGCTTTGATAGCATGGGCCTTCTTCAGCAATCAATAGCAGACAGAAACAGCAAAGGAGTGGAGTAACTTGTCTGCTGCTGTTACCATTTTCTGCTGTTGTCTTGCTGCCCACATCATGGAAGAAGCACCAAGGAGGCATCTAGGGTAGAATATTCTAAGGCATTGAGGGCATCAGTTTTAAAAATCAGAGG
Source organism: Biancaea sappan (assembly GCA_037074585.1). Lineage (NCBI taxonomy): Eukaryota > Viridiplantae > Streptophyta > Magnoliopsida > Fabales > Fabaceae > Biancaea > Biancaea sappan. The sequence continues at coordinate 9,338,644 of CM073493.1, read as the reverse complement.
ACACTTTTATTTTCTGCAACTGAAGAATTTCATAGCTCTTTTTCCCTCTATGTTTTCTCTTCTGTCATTTGCTGTTTTGCTCTCATGGAGGGCTAAGTCTTCATTGTAATCAGTCACTGGACCACTGGGATGTTGTAGCTTGAACTAAGAATGCAAGCTAAGTGTTTTATTCTCTATTTTCATCTCATTTCGTTTCTGTTTTGCTGTTATGTTTATGTTGCTATCAGATTCTGATTAGAGCTTGAGAAGTAACATAAACTGACTTATATATATAAGATATAACCTTGCTTGACTAATTAGGAAAGTGAGGGAGGTGAAATGACTAGTTAGATGATATATTTAACTTGGTTTGGTTGAGATTTTCCACTGAATGTATCTGGTTATAGTAGAGAGATGTTCTTGACTGTAATTAGTAGCATTAAATTCTAGATGTTATTCTAGAACCATTTTCATAAAGAACCAAACAATGAAATGAGAACAAAACTGAATCAATGAGTTAGGTAATGATAGTTGCACTCCCATGAATCCTAGTGGCTAATTACATAGTCTCTTTACTGTCAACACCTTGCAAATTTTGCTGCTGCTGCTGTTGTAGTTATTTGGTTGCTGTTCTGTTCTGTTTTTATTAGTACTGCTAACAAACCCCCCCGTTTATGTACTTTTCATTAGTGTTTAGGTGTTTAGAATGATTAATTAGTATTTAGAAGTGAGGCTCCTTGAGTGAATACGACTTGGGGATCACTATACTGCAAATTGCCACGAATTCAATTCTGGGCGATTCGGCATCGTAGTGGCATGAACCAGAATTTTGGCACCGTTGCTGGGGAGTCAATTCACTTCCAAGTTATCTAATTAGTTGTTTAAGTGTTTCGTTATTTAATTTTAAGTTATCTAGTATTGTTGAAACGGTTTACAAGTTTTTGAGCTTTTATCGGTTACTATTCATAGGCAAAAAACTAACTACTTCTGATTAACCTTAAACTTAGTATACCACTAGTTTTTGACATTTTAAGCAAGTTTTGACCCCTTGATTATCCAAAGGATCATCTCGGGCGGCCATTTTGCCAAATTCCATCTTTTAGGCCTCCTTTTCTATTTTTTAATATTTTTTTGATTTTTCTAATTAATTGTGATTTTTAGTGTGATTTTTGTAGTTTGAATTTTTGAATTCTGTTTTTTGTGTTTGTCTCTCCAATTTGTGAAGGATTTTTCCAAGAAAAATCAAATTTTTCTGAGATACTTCAATTTTTGGTGATTTTCATCGGTTGGAGTCTTTTGTAGTGATTTAGTTTTTTTTTATTGTTTTTATTATTTTCTTGTAAATTTTTGCCCTTCCTAGTATATGAGAAGGTCTGGTCACGTGGACTTACCACCTTTTGATCCAGAAATTGATAGGACCTTCCATAGGCTAGTAAGAAGCAATAGCATTAGAACTAGTATAGTTTCTGAAATTCTTGCTGAAATTGTTGAATTTGCTGTCAATAGTGTAGAAGTTGAATCAGATTCTGAATCTGATATTGTATTTGAGTCTACTGATTGTGAGTCAGCTGGGATAATTGGGATGGATAATCAAAATGTACAAGTGCCTCAAAATAGGCAAGACCAATCAATTAAAGAGTTGATTGCACCTAATGTGCATTATCAACCATTGTGCATAAATTATCCTGAGTTGGATGCTAATTTTGAACTGAAATCTGGTCTAATCCATTTGTTGCCTAAGTTTCATGGTCTCGAAGGAGAAGATCTGCACAAGCACTTGAAGGAGTTCCACGTTGTCTGCTATACTATGAGACCATATGGAGTTGGAGAAGAACAGATCAAATTGATAGCTTTCCCTTTCTCTTTGGATGGGGCAGCCAAGGATTGGCTTTACTACTTGCCCACTGCCTTAATTACAAGATGGGATGAACTGAAGAAAATGTTCCTAGAAAAATTCTTCCCAGCCTCAAGAACAGCAGCAATCAGGAAAGACATAAGTGGGATTAGACAAGCAAGTGGTGAATCATTGCATGAGTACTGGGAAAGATTCAAGAAGCTGTGTTCAAGATGTTCCAACCATCAAATTTCGGAGCAGCTTCTCATCCAGTATTTCTATGAGGGATTATTCCCTATGGACAGATACATAGTTGATGCAGCTGCTGGTAGGGCATTGGTGGATAAGACTTCTACTGCAGCAAACAAATTGTTGGTCAAGATGGCCCAAAATGCTCAACAATTTGACACCAGATTGAGTGATCCAACAGTTACTGTCAATGAAGTGAGGACACCTCCCATGGAGCAACAAAGAATAGAAAATAAATTGGAAGAGTTAGCTTCAATGGTGAGGCAATTGGCATTAAATCATAGAACACAACAACAAGCCCTTCCTCCTTCAGTCTGTGGTATTTGTTCCCTGAATACCCACCATACTGATCAGTGCCCTCAGCTGCAAGAGACCCCAACTGAGTCATGTACTGGTATATTCCCTAGTAGACCCATGCAAACACAACAACAGAGATATGACCCATATTCCTCCACCTACAATCCTGGGTGGCGTGATCATCCAGCTTTCAAGTATGGGAATACCTCCAACCCCCCTTACCAGCCACCCCATGCAAGATACAATCAACCTGAACCTAGCCATACACCTCCTCCAGCACCCAAGAAACCTAAGCCTAGTCTTGAGGATTTAATAAAGCAACTGACTGCCAATACTCTTCAGTTCCAGTAGAGAACAGAGACCAATATGCAAAATTTGGAGACTAAGATTGGTCAGTTAGCCACAACAGTCAATGAGCTGAAAAGTCAAGGTTCAGGGAGTTTACCATCCCAACCAGTGATCAACCCAAGAGGCAATGTGAGTGCCATCATCTTGAGGAGTGGCAAGCAAGTAGACAGTCCAGCTTCTGAATCTGAACCAGAAAAATCAAATGTCCAGCAAAGTGTTCCTTCATCCTTAACCAGTGAGTAAAATAAAAAGGATGAAGAAGTGGTTTAGAAAATTCCTCTTCATTTCCCCAATAGGCAGACTCAATCAAGGAAAGCTTCTGAATCTGACATGGATAAAGAGATCATGGAGACCTTCAGAAAAATAGAGGTTAATATCCCACTTTTGGAAGCCATTAAGCAAATCCCCAAGTATGCCAAGTTCCTCAAAGAGTTGTGCACTCATAAGAGGCGTTTAAGGGGTAATGAGAGAGTCAATTTGGGGAGAAATGTGTCTACACTCATCCAACCACCTATGCCACCCAAGTGCAACGACCCTGGAACTTTCACAATACCATGCACAATAGGCAACATGGAGTTCTCCAATGCTATGCTGGATTTGGGAGCCTCAATCAATGTTATGCCCAAATCAGTATACTCAAGCCTCAAGATTGGTGTTCTTTCACCAACTGGAGTGATTGTCTAACTTGCCAATAGGAGCACAGCACATCCAGCAGGAGTTCTAGAAGATGTCCTGGTAAGAGTCAAAGATCTCATTTTTCCTGCTGATTTTTATGTGCTTGATATGGAAAATGATAATACTCCTGTCCATGCACCATTAATAATTGGTAGACCTTTTTTGAAAACTACAAAAACCATTATTAATGTGCATGAAGGGACTTTGTCAATGGAGTTTGCTGGCAACAAAATTGATTTTAACATTTTAGATTCCATGAAACATCCTTTAGAAAATCATTCCAACGTGCATGTGGTTAACTTTTTGGATTACTTAGTTGATGAGGCATGTGATGATTTCCAAACTGAATTAATTTCTGATTTTCCTGAATTTTCTGATTTGGTAGATGCCTTTAAATGCAATTGTGCTAGTTCTGAATTCTGTCATGCTTGCACTGAAATTGAAAATTCTCTAATTGCTGACAATTCTAAATTGCATTATAATTTACATAATGGTTTGGATTCTGATGTGCATTCTGATTCTACAATTTTCTCTAGCCTAGACTTAGATTTTGTTTCTATTTTAGGTAGTTGTAGGTGTAGTGATTTAAACTGTAATGTTGTACATTCTTCATCTCTTTCCTCTTGTGCTGCTAACCCTTCCTCCTCTTTAGCCAAGGATTCTGTCTTTGAGCAATCTGAATTTGTAGGTGCCTCCTTGGATGTGACTCCACAAAAACTGATTCCATCCTCCATCCAACCACCTGCATTGGAGTTGAAGGCTTTACCAGAAAACCTCAAGTATGCCTTCCTAGAAGTAGGAGACCAGCTTCCAATGATTGTAGCCAACAATCTAGAGCCTGATCAAGAACAAAAATTGATAAGTTTGCTGAAAAAGAACAAGAAGGCAATTGGGTGGACTCTAGCAGACATTCCTGGGATTAGTCCTTCTGTGTGCATGCATCACATTCTTCTTGAAGAAGAAACTAAACCAGTCAGGCAGCCCCAAAGACGACTTAACCCCATGATTCTTGATGTGGTCAAGAAGGAGGTAAGTAAGCTCCTCCAAGCTGGCATTATTTATCCTATCTCTGATAGTAAGTGGGTGAGTCCGGTACAAGTAGTGCCAAAGAAAATCGGGGTAACTATTATAGAAAATGAAAATAATGAGCTAGTACCCACTATAGTGCAAAATAGTTGGCGTGTTTGCATTGATTACATGAAGTTGAACCAAGCAACTAGAAAAGATCATTTTCCTCTTCCTTTTGTTGATCAAATGCTTGAAAGACTTGCTGGGAAGTCTCACTACTGTTTTCTTGATGGTTTTTTTTGGATATTTTCAAATTCACATTGCACCCGAAGATCAGGAGAAGACTACCTTCACCTGTCCCTTTGGTACTTTTGCATATAGACGCATGCCTTTTGGTCTCTACAATGCACCTGGCACTTTTCAAAGATGCATGATAAGTATATTTTCTGACTTGTTAGAAGATTGCATGGAAGTGTTCATGGATGATTTTTCTGTTTATGGAGACTCATTTGATGCATGCTTGAAAAAATTGGAGAGAGTACTTGATAGATGCATAGAAAAAAATTTGGTTTTGAATTATGAGAAATGCCATTTCATGGTAGAGCAAGGGATAGTCCTAGGCCATATAGTGTCATCACATGGCATAGAAGTAGATAAAGCTAAAGTTGATGTTATATCCTCTTTGCCTTACCCCGCTTCTGTGCGAGAAGTTCGCTCTTTTCTTGGCCATGCAGGATTTTATAGAAGATTCATCAAGGACTTCAGTAAGATCGCTCTACCCCTATCTAAACTCCTCCAAAAAGAAACTGATTTCATTTTTAATGATGCTTGCAGGTAGCTTTTGATGAGTTGAAGAAGCAACTTACCTCCCCTCCTATTATCCAATCTCCATGGTGGGAGCTTCCCTTTGAGCTCATGTGTGATGCCTCAAATTTTGCTGTTGGAGCAGTACTTTCACAAAGAGTAGAGAGAAAGTTGCATGTCATAGCCTATGCGTCCCACACCCTTGATTCAACTCAATCAAATTATACAACCACGGAGAAGGAGTTTTTAGCAATTGTTTTTACTTTAGAAAAATTTAGATCATATTTGCTTGCCTCCAAAGTAATTGTGTTTTCTGACCATGCAGCATTGAAATATTTGTTGAAGAAACCGGATGCAAAGCCAAGATTGCTTAGATGGATGCTACTCCTCCAAGAATTTGATGTGGAAATCAAGGATAAGAGTGGAGCAGAGAATGTAGTAGTCGATCATTTAAGTAGGCTTTTGGAGCCTCTTTTGGAGCATCTTCCTATTAGAGATCACTTCCCAGATAAGTGTTTTTCCATTTTGCATGGTATTAGTGAGCCTTGGTATGCTGATTTAGTGAATTGCCTGCATACCAAAATAAACATCAGTTGAATAAATTAAGAAGCGAGGCTAGGTACTATGTGTGGGATGACCCTTATTTATGGAAGATTTGTAGTGACCAAATTGTTAGGAGATGTGTTCCAAATCATGAATTTGCATCTGTGCTGAATTTTTGTCATACTCTTGCATGTGGTGGACATTTTGGTCCCCAAAGAACAGCTAGAAAAGTGTTAGATTCTGGTTTATACTGGCCTACTTTGTTTAGGGATGCCTATGATTTTTGCAAGAACTGTTCTAGGTGTCAAAGAACTGGAAATGTGTCTAGAAGAAATGAAATGCCTCAACAACCTCTCCTCTTTTGTGATATCTTTGATGTTTGGGGTATAGATTTCATGGGTTCTTTTCCTATTTCTTTTGGCTTTATGTATATCTTGGTTGCTGTGGATTATGTGTCGAAGTGGGTGGAGGCAAAAGCCACTCGAACTGATGATTCTATTATTGTTGTAGACTTTCTTCGTTCACATATTTTCTGCAGATTCGGTATCCCCAAGGCCATAATCAGTGATCAAGGATCACACTTTTGTAATAGAAACATGCAAGGGCTATTAAAGAAATATGGAGTGGTGCACAAAACCTCTACACCTTACCACCCCCAAACCAATGGGCAAGCAGAAGTCTCCAACCGAGAGATAAAACAAATATTAGAGAAAACTGTGCAACCCAACAGAAAAGATTGGATTAAGAGGCTTGACGATGCGCTTTGGGCCTATAGAACCTCTTTCAAGACTCCCATCGGCATGTCTCCATACCGCTTGGTATTTGGTAAAGCATGTCACTTGCCGGTGGAGATTGCACACAAGGCATATTGGGCCGTTAAACAATGCAATATGGACATGACCCTAGCCGGTAAAGAAAGAAAGTTGCAACTTCAAGAACTAGAAGAACTAAGGCTAGCGGCTTATGAGAATACGCGCATCTATAAAGAGAGGACAAAAGCTTTACATGATCAGAAATTTAAGAAAAAAGAATTCCAAGTAGGAGACAAAGTCCTTCTCTATAATTCTCGCCTCAAGCTATTACCCGGTAAGCTTCGCTCTAGATGGGTTGCCCCTTTTGTTATTACTAATGTCTTTGCTTTTGGTGCAGTAGAAATTCAAAATGAGGCCACCAACAAGCAGTTCATGGTAAATGGGCAAAGGTTGAAGAAGTTCTACGAGGGCTTCAAAGAAGAAATTGTAGAGGAAATCCAACTCTACAATGTTCCGGCTCCATGATAAGGCTGTACTCTTTCCCTCCTTTTTAATTTATGTCCTCTTCAATATGTTTGGTAATAATTTGCATTGAGGACAATGCAATGTTTAAGTGTGGGGGGAGAGAATTTAATTGGAGCTGATTTTCAAAAAAAAAAAATTTTCCTGCTGTCTCCTCTGTTTTCTCTGTTTCTGTCCAGAATTTTTGAGCTGTCTTGTATGAATTTTCTGTACTGATTGGCTACGAATTTTGCTAGTTTCTTTACATGTTTTTAAAGCTTTATATGTCTTCTAGTTGTAGAATTTTATTTGGTGCCTTTCGCATTTGTTTTGGTGTAGTTTTGTGTCAGTAAAGCTGAGTCGTCAGAATTTCTGCAGTGTAGAATTTTGCTGCTCTGCTCTATCCGAATTTGATACTCTATTTTTGAAAAATTGATTAAGTTTTTGTGTGAAAGCATGCATGGTGAAATAGCTTAAGTTGTGAATTGACTTAGCATGAAAAGAATTCAGTCTTCTTTTTCTAAGGAACTCAAGTAAAATGGCAATGACGTTGTTTTTAATGAATTTTTAGTAATAGTCTTTAAACCGTGAGAATTTGAGCCTTCACTGCAAAATAATATTCTTTCTTGCTGTGTGTATTCCCTATCATGATTTTTACTCCAGAATTTGTCTTGAATCTTTGTTAAGGCTACATTACATGTACATACTTGGAAATGATTTAGGCATTTGTTTCTTGTAACCATTCTAGCCAAATAGCCATCCTATGTGTTGTTTCCATTGTGTGCCACTTTGTACCTTACTTCCACCTTTCTTTCTTGTGTTTTCTAGCTCTCTCCCACTTTGAAACAAATCATTTCTTTTCCCCAAACTTAAGATTTGAAGAGCTTTAGAAACCTCTTTCTTTTGAAAATAGAATGAATTGAGCATGTGCAAAAAGAAGGATTTGTGGGCTGTTTTGAATTTCAGTTTTGCTACTCAAAAAAAAAAAAATTGGCAACTCTTCATGAAAAAAAATATATATATATATATATATATATATATATCATATAGAGATCGAAAAAAAAACAAAAGAGCAAGAAGGAGAAAAGAAAAGTAGCATTGTTGTGCCCAAATTTCAAAGTTCAATCTCTTGTAACCTTATTGATTGATGCTCTTCATTTCTTTAAGTTCTTGTTAAACTTTGTTTTGTGTATTTCTTTCTACCTCCCAATCATTCCTTCACCCAACCTTACACCCTTCCAAAGTCCTAATAATTCAAGCATGTATGTGATTCAAGTAGTGGAGATTTAGATTCTTGACAAGCTTATGGTAGTGAATTATGTGATAAGTTGAATTTCGAGTGATTTTCCCTAGACACTTGAGAGAATAGAGAGTAAACACATTCCTGGTGAGGAGACTAATTACTTGAATTCATTCGTGTCAAATTAAATTGCCATGATGCTTGGAATCTTAGAAATTTAAGAATAATTTTCTTCAAGTGCTAAATCTTTTCAAAATTTTTAACTATTCCAGTCTAGCATGCTTTCCACACTTTTCATTTGGTGTCTTTTGGTGTTCTGAATGTTATTTTGCCCTGGAGTGCAAAAGGCTAAGTGTCGGGGATTTGACATCGAGCATTTTCATATACTATTTAGTCCCTATCTTAGTCCTATTGCTATTTCAATGTTGCCAACTCTCCTATTTTATTATATTTTGAATTTATTGGGTGAAAATTAATTATAGAATTTATATGATTCAAATTTATAATTTTATCCCAATTAATTCATGTGCTTAATTCCAGATCTAATTATTTGAGAGAAAAATTGCTGACATGGACGTTTTGCTTACTTGGAGGCCTCCTGGACATGCTGACTGGGCATTGACTAGTTGACTAAGGCTGACTGGATTTCTGGTCCCCACTGTTCTACACTTTACAGCAAAGGGGAATGTGGTTTCTGATTTGACAGCATGGGCCTTCTGCAGCAATCAATGGCAGACAGAAATAGCAAAGGAGTGGAGTAACTTGTCTGCTGCTGTTACCACTTTTCTGCTGTTGTCTTGCTGCCCACATCATGGAAGAAGCACCAAGGAGGCATCTAGGGTAGAATATTCTAAGGCATTGAGGGCATCAGTTTTAAAAATCAAAGGACACTTTTATTTTTTGCAACTGAGGAATTTCGTAGCTCTTTTTCCCTCTCTGTTTTCTCTTCTGTCATTTGTTGTTTTGCTCTCATGGAGGGCTAAGTCTTCATTGTAATCAGTCACTGGACCATTGGGATGTTGTAGCTTGAACTAAGAATGCAAGCTAAGTGTTTTATTCTCCATTTTCATCTCATTTCATTTTTGTTTTGCTGTTGTGTTTATGTTGCTGTCAGATTCTGATTAGAGCTTAAGAAGTAACATAAACTGAGTTATATATATAAGATATAACCTTGCTTGACTAATTAGGAAAGTGAGGTAGGCGAAATGACTAGTTAGATGATATATTTAACTTGGTTTAGTTGAGATTTTCCACTGAATGCATCTGGTTATAGTAGAGAGATGTTCTTGATTGTAATTAGTAGCATTAAATTCTAGATCTTATTCTAGAACCATTTTCATAAAGAACCAAACAATGGAATAAGAACAAAACTGAATCAATGAGTTAGGTAATGATAGTTGCACTCCCATGAATCCTAGTGGCTGCTTACATAGTCTCTTTGCTGTCAACACCTTGCAAATTTTGCTGCTGCTGCTGTTGTAGTTATTTAGTTGCTGTTCTGTTCTGTTTTTATTAGTACTGCCAACAAACCCCCCTTTTGATGTACTTTTCATTAGTGTTTGGGTGTTTAGAACGATTAATTAGTGTTTAGAAGTGAGGCTCCTTGAGTGAATACGACTTGGGGATCACTATACTACAAATTGCCACGAATTCAATTCTGGGCGATTCGGCATCGTAGTGGCGTGAATCACCTACCTGACAAAATGGATACGAATCTTCTTAAAAAATTCACTTTCCTTAAGAAATATTGTAATTCTTTCTTATTTGTTGATGCGATGACTTCTAAAACTGCTTTAGTTTTGTTCTTGTCCACCTTAATACCTTTTTTATGAACTAAGAATCCTAGAAAGTTGGCAGTCGACACTCCAAAAGCTTACTTCTCTAGATTCATTTTAAGGCTATACTTCTGCATTTCTTCAAAAGCCTACTCAAATGTGTCAGATGATTTTGCTTATTTTCTGACTTGACGATAACATACTTGATGTATAGCTCTATGAATTTCCCTATGAAATCATGAAAAATGGTGTTCATTGCCCTTTGATAGGTGGCCCCTACATTCTTCAAACCGAAAGGTATAACTACCTATTCATATGTCCTAATTGCCCCTGGATATTTGAAAGCAGTTTTTGACACTTCCTCCTTAGTTATAAAAATATGATTATATCTTGCATGACCATCCATACAGCTTAGAATTTCATGGCCAGATACAGCATCTACTAACATATCCACTATGGGAATTGGATATTCATCTTTAGTAGTAGCCAAATTTAAATTCCTAAAGTCTATGCATATTCTTAACTTACCATTTTTCTTAATAACTGGGACTACATTAGAAAGTCATTCAACATACCTAGGGATTCTGAAGAACTTAGCTTTAAGTAGAGGCTCGACCTCCTCTTTTATTTTAAGTACCACTTCAGGAGCAAATCTCTTATTTGCTTGTTTGATAGGTCTACATCCTTCCTTGAGTGGTAATCTGTGTTCAACGAGGTCTTTATTTAAACCAGGCATTCCACTGTAATCCTATGTGAAACAATCTTTATACTTTATAATTAGCACGATAAGTTCTTTCTTAAATCCCTTTGGCAAAAATGCACTTACAAAAAAGGGTATTTTATTTACTTCAGTACCTAAGTTCACTTCCTTCAAAAGATCTTCTACTTCAACATTCAATGTCTTTTCGGGCCCTTTCTCAAAACCCAAAGGGCCATTATTTATGATGCAGTCAGATAAAATACCTTCTGAGATATTGACTACCTTGTTAGCCATATAGGCCGACAATCTAGCCATATGAGTCTCAAGACTCGTGGCTAGCACTTGGCCAATTCTCGTTGGCTTTATCTACTAACTTGACACTAAACTGGTCCATCAGACAAACCTCTAAAGCCTCCTTATTGATCACTCTATCCTCTGTAGCAACTGGTCTGACATTTAGGGCATAAATTCTAAAATTGACATGGAGTTGTTGTAAATAACAAGGACTATCGTCCACCTCTACAATTTCTATTTGACCTTCACCATTCCATAAGATGTTGTAGCTAGATTTTATGGGAAACACTATGAAATGGGTTAACCTTTCCACTTATCTGACACAAATATTTAACAACACAACCCCGTTAGATAGAGAAGTCTTGCCACTAAAATCAGTGACAACCATGTCTATCTAAATCAAGTCAGACTCATTCTTCTCTAGCCTTTTGAATATAGCTCTTGCTATAAATCTAGCCTTTTGAACATATATCTGAAATTAAATTATCTTTAGACCGTCGAATCCTGAGGTCAGATCATCTTCCAAAAATAACCAATGTTTTGATAAATTTTCCAAATCTTTTTCATTTTGCCCTATGTACTGAAACTCATAATGTGCTTCGTACTCTAATGGTATCACAAAAATTAGATTGAGATTCATATTCACAAGAAGCTCTTTTTAATCCTTCTTTTTTGATGTCTTCTGTATCTTCTTTCTCCAGATTAATCACATTGCAGTCATCCAAGAATGGCCCAAGCTTACAATAATCTCTATCCATCGGTTTGTCCTCTGACCCTGCTTCTGACAAAGTACTTCTCAGGGCCATAATTACATTATCCAAATCTCTATCTATGTCGAAATCCATATCAAAATCCTCCTTGTCATCAAAGCCTAGAGGATCTTTAGGGTCATTGAAGGCTTCTATAATTTCATCGACTGACAAATCTATGTCATTCACATGACACTCAGGTTTGAATTCTACAAGTTGCCTCTTACTTTACTTTGGCAAGGGTCTTCTTCTTCTGCTTGACGTTGGTTCTAGGATCTTATAAGATTGCCTTGCTGTCTTTGTTAGTCCAATTCTCATGATCTTTTCCTTTCACTTGTACCATAGCCACTTACTTTCCTTTGTCACAAGCAGCTCTTTTAGCTTCCATTAGCCCAATAGGCTAACTATTCTTAGGATTCCTTTGATTGGGATTAAAAAATGGACTATTACTGACTGACTTCTGCTGTATATTTCCATCAAGCCTTGCACCTAAAGGTGTTTTCTGTATCAATTTTTGTGCTTTTTTAATCTCTTCCTCAAGCTATGCACTCAAAAGTATTGGTTATGGCTATACTACACTTACTTCTTATAGTTTTGCAATTTTCTATCGAACTGCCCTTGCATCATTCTCAAGTGTTGGCTTGGTTTTAATTACCAAACACTCTTTACCTGACGCTGAAGGCTCTTCTTTAATCAAAAGTGCATCTTTCAAGGTTTTCTTATGCGATTTTTCCCAACAAGTGTATTAGATCGCAACTAGTAGTAAAGTGAGAGAAAAGTATCGTCTTTAGAGATCGACTTTTAACAACTATTGATTTCACTAGTTTAAGTAATATTTGGACAAATAAAAAGGTTAATTGAATTGAGATTAAATTTAACTAAAAGTAATTTAAATTAAGAGCAAGAAATTAACTAGACCAACAAAGAATTATATGATAACAAAGTAGGTATAAGGGATTGATTTCATTTGACTCCTAATTTGATTAATTCATAGACAAACTAATCTTTGAGTCATTAGAGGATGCTTCAATATAATTAGAAATTCATTTCAATGGTGATTAAGTTCTTAAAATTATTTGAACCTAATGCCTTGGAGAGACAAATCTTCCTTACTCAAATAATTAGCTAATGCCTTAGTCAAATTATTCAGATCGGAGTTTAAGCTTAGGAACTTGTAAAAATCACCCAAATAAGATTATCTATATCTAAATTAACCTGATTTATGGTAAACGTTACAAAGGCATATCTATATCAAGCTATTCCTAGCATTAACAAAAACCTTAGTTTCATTGAATAGTAACTAAGCCTCAAGAACATTTAATAACAGTAAAATCTACTCTAAGAAGAGGAATTGCATTTATATCAAAGTATTCATCATCAAAGCTTCATCGGAAGTCAATATACATCAATCCCCTAAACCTTAGAGGTTTAGTTACACAGATAGGAAGGGAAGAAAAACATCACAAATCTACAAAAAATATGATACAAGAGGAAAGAGAATGAGAAAAAGGCTTTAAACTCGGTAGAGCGTTAAGTTCTGGCATTTAGTACCAATTTGGTGCTAAAATTGTCTCTTTTGATCTCTTTCTTGTGGAACTTGTAATTCTTAACCTTTGGTTTGAGTGATTTAGTTTAGTTTAGGATTTCTTAAAGTTTAAGGTGTTTTGAATGATTTTATGATTTAGAGGTATTGATAATAGACAATTTATTGCTCTCTGATGTAGGTTGAGATGGGGAGAAGCTAATACAAGAAGATGGACCTTTGTAGCTACATTTCTAAAGATGTTGAAATTGTCCCACTACCACCCACCACTATACGGTGGTCTTGTATCGCTATAGTGGTGGCTACTGGAACCCATCAAGTTAAAGACATTTGTTCTGTCTTCCACCACTATAGTGGTAGTTGTGTGCCGCTATAACAGCAAGCCCTGGACCAGCAGCCTTTTAAAGTCTATTTTTTTGTTACCCACCATTATAGTGGTAGGTCGCATTCTGCAGCTTTCTGTTGGAGGTTTAAATGGCAAAAATGCAGTATTTTAAGTTACTCTAAGCTTGAGATAGAATAGAGGGCGTCATTTCTGCTGAAGGAAGAGGAGGAATCCATTTTCAAAGCTTTCCAAGCCCGATTCTTGTCAACTCAACCTCGGTTTCATGAAATTTTGTAGCTTTTCTGTTATTTTCTATAGTTTTAGAGCTATGAATAGCTAATTTTTCTGTTCTAGGGTTACAATGAACCTGATTTTAGATTAGGGGTTGTATTTCTCTCTAAACTTGTGATTCTTTTCAATTAATATATTCTTATCATTCATTTCTATTGTGCTTGCTTTAAATCTGATCATTTTACTGCTTGTAAGTTGCTTTCATTGAACTTTGGCGAAGGAGATGTTTGTACAACACTGAGTGATTAGGGCGAATGCTTGAACCTTAGGGGTTTTTTCTTGTTAACTTATAGGGATATCAGTTAACCTCATTTAATCAAATTAAGCTATTGCATAATAGGCTTAACTTACATATGTGATTGTGTTAAAGTTGAATAGCTTAATTTAGATTCGAAAAATTACTTTAAGCCATTAGAAAACCTAAGATTAAGTGTTTAATTAATTAGAATTGCAAGTGCTAAAGAGAGTTTAGCAATTACTAGGACAAGAGAAGGAGAGTAGTAGCTCTAGGTATTTAATTAAATTAATTTCCTCCAATTTTGCTCGGGCATTCATTGCTATTTGCAAAAATTCTAAGCAAAATATTTGGTGATTGATTTTTACTTCTAGTTCTTAACTTAGAGCTATCTTCAATCCAAAAATTGTCGTCTAACTAGTACGCTTAGTTTTCTTGAGTAATTAGCGAGTTAGTCCTCGTGGGAACGGTATCTCACTAATATTTTCATTGTATTACTTGTGCGACTAGTACATTTGCCAGATTGCTAACAAGTTTTTTGTAATACCCGTGATTTTTGGCTATTATTTAAAACTAAGTTTATAGAATAATTCAAGCGCAGAAAAATTTTTCGTTGTGTAGGAAGGAAAATTATGAGTTTTAGAAATGGCAAGATTGTGGAATATTGAGTGGTGGAGAGTCAAGGAGTGTATTGGTGGTACTGAGTGCACTGAGAGAGTTAGGAGATTGGTTGAATCCAAGGATGGACTAAAGTGAAATAAGTAAAACTATAGGGCACCTATGATTTAGAAACAAGCGAAGTGGGATATTACGGATTTGCTCTTACCAGTCTTGACTGAGGGTCGACCAGAGAGCAAAGTAGTAATTTCACCATAGGTGAGTATATAGATGGCCCTACCCCTTTTTCTTCATTTTCTCTTTTCCTCTCTCTCTTCTCTTTCTCTCTTCATTCTCTCTACTCTCTCTCCACTCAAATCCATCAACCAAGCTTTGGGGGGCGGATCTCGGGTGACGGGACGAGCCTCTAGCAGCCAAGTGACCTACGAAAAGTAAGGAATCGAGGGATAGTCAAGGTGCAAGGTGGGAGCCGAGAAAGGATGGAATCCAAATGAGGGATCCAGCTCTCCTATATACAGATATATACATATATGTATGTATATTTATATTTGAGGAACTATTTTCCTATATTGTTTAATATATATTTAATTGTTAAATGTATTATATGTGAGGTATGTATTGAGGATTATTTAGGATTGTTGTGTGGAATATGGGTGGAAATAATGGATTGGTTGTTGTATTGTATTTGTATGGATGTATCAAATATCATTATTTTCATATTCATGTTATGAGAGGGAAACAGAAGGATAGACTTTATAAAGAGTGGAAACAAAAGGGTAGACCGTTGAAATAAAACCCATTGAAGGTTGGTCTTTAATATGGTAAGTGCGGGAAGTGTGGGATAAACATTGCATCTCATTCATTTGTATAATATATTGTGTGTGGTTATTTGTAATGTTTTGTATATGAGATTTATGTGTTGGCTAAGGGCCTAATCAGAGAGACCAAATGCATGTTATGGCAGCGGGTATAACCTGAGAGACTGCACACATGTTTGGTTATGGATATGACCCAATAGGCCAGACATATAATATGAATTTCTTAAGTAATAATCTGTGGGAATGTAAACCCACGTTGATTAAACTCTTAAGATATAGGATGGGAGTGCAGACCCTTGAGTAGGGTTATATGCATTGAAAGCATAATCCTTGTAAAAGGATACATGTATTTAATATGTGATGTGTATGTGTGTTTGGGGGGGAAATATGACGAGACTTGATACCATATACGTGCTTTTGGCCAACTTGGTATCATACGAGATAAATTCCTGAGTGGGTATATATATATATATATATTTCTATATATTTGTGTAGTGAAGGGCTAACATTGGTGAGTTCATGTTTAGACTCACCCACTCACAGTAGCAAGTGTGGAAGAGTAGTCAAATCGAAGGCTCATGGATCGAGGATGCCTCCCTATCATATGGGTTAAGGTAATTTAATTTAAATTATTTATCTAGTATTAATATATAATCATATAGGCGACCTAGGATTAATAGGAGAAATTTAGGCTTGTTGCAGTATTGGTAATATACTATACACGCCAGTCACGAATTCGGCTATAGGAATGGTAAAACTCCTAGCCCTAATTTCGGGTTGTGATAAAATAGTATCGGAGCAAAAGTTAGGTCTCCTATTGATTACAGAGCAAGGTAACCTTAGTGGATCCTCTTTTATCATTGTGAGCCATGGTATAACTATAGAGAGACAACTCTACCAAAGTCCCTATAGGATGTATCTTCTTTTCTTTTCTATCAAGTTCCTTTTAAAGGACGCGTTTTAGCTCATGAATGACTCAAACATCTACCTTTACCACGCATGTGTTTGAGAAACGTCCTAAGTGGTGTGAGGCACAAGTATTTTGGAGCTACGAGGGCAGAAGTGGCAAGATAGTAGGATGAAGAAGAGTTGATCATCTTGAGGATGGTAAAGCTTTATAGGTATGCTCCATGGTAAGAAAAGAAATAAGTCCTGGTAGTGACGGGAAAGAAGGGAGGCACTATTGACAAGTTATAGGAGTAATAGTAGTAAGCTCCCTGGTAGAAGCTGAGATGAGTTAGGGAGAAGATGCGGAAAGAATGGAGAGGCTTGAAAAGCAATAAGAATGATAAGGGTAAAATCCCATAGAGGAATCATTGATAATTGGACGGTTAATATAGACACTAAAGAGGGAAGTGGATTAGTAAGTGTAGAGATCGTGCTCCCAGAGTACAAAGACTACACAAACAATGAATTATAAATACATGGAAGATCAGCTTCATCCCTATTGGGAAAGAAAGAGCTCATGGTTGCGGGGACGTAATATATGATGGTAGGATCCCAGATTATTCACTTAAGGAATGGGAACAATTCAGGAGGATGTTCTTGAAACAGTTCTCGAGAGATTCAAATACCATGTTCGAAGAACACCAACACTGGTACTATAGCTGCGTCATCATGACCTCAGTATGTTATGCCATTGTAATCAAAAAGTTGCTTATGCTTTACAGAGTGGGTATCCATACGATGCATGAGAGTGGATATTATTGAGTAAATCACCCCTGGGGTTAGCCAACGGGTTGACATTCAATGTGGGCTTGGTACAGCTGATTATTGTTTAAGACAAACCTTGTAAAGGGAAGGTTTGAGGTCATGTTTTGGAAAGCACTTGGATTGTACATAAGGTGATTCAAAATGCATGGTAGGAAACCTCTGGTTGAGGCAACCCCTGATTGTATCAGAGTAGCACGAGGAACGTGGCATAGTTCCTTAATGATGCCTCTTCAGAGGTAAGGAACGAGGAATCGTGCTAGGGTAAGGTAACTAAAAAGAGAACTGATCGAGTTCTTTGAGGATTTCTTAGTTCTTTTGGGACTACTTTTAGTCGTGATGAGACTATAAAGAGGTGGTATCTCTCATGAGGGAGAGGATACTGATAGGTTGAGGTAAGGAAAAAATTGATAAGTGGGTGAGACAGATCTCAAGTTTAGTACCTAAGGATTGGGACCGTCAAGATATAGTAACCAGGGTGAGTAAGATGTGGCTTGAGCGTGGCTCAAAGCCAAAAGGGGGGAAGTTCTACAAGAACTTCATTACTATTCTCCAAGAAGAGAAAAAATGTGCCAAAGGAATGCAAGAATGGTGCAGTCTTATCCTTTTAGATAGATGCCCTAGTTTGGAGAAATGTTATTGTGCAGTCAAAAGAGGAAAATATTTCCTTACTTTGTTCCTTCAAGGAGTTTTATCTGTAAATATACAGTGAAACACCTTAAGAAGGAAGTAACATCACAAAGAACCAGTAATAATGTAAAGAGCATGGGTGTGGAACCGCGTGACGTTTGGCCCATGAAATAGTTGCCAATACAGAAGGAAGATCTATAGTGGGAAACTTTTAAAGGGATGTTCAAATTCGAGGATGAATTTCCAAAAATAGGGGAAGAATGTAATACCCATGATTTCAGGTATTATTTAAAACTAATTGTATGGAATAATTCAGGCGGAGGAAATTTTTCATTGTATAGGAAGGAAAATATGAGTTTTAGAAGTGGTAAGGTTGTGGAATATTGAGTGATGGAGACTCAAGGAGTGTATTAGTATTACCGAGGGCACTGAGGGAGTTAGGAGACTGGTTGAATCCAAGTAGGGATTAAAGTGAAATAAGAAAAATTATAGGCACCTCGGATTTAAAAACACCTAAGGTAGGATATTACGAATTTGCTCTTACCTGTCTTGACCAAGAGTTGATTGGAGGGCAAGGTAGTAATTTCATTATGGGCGAGTATATAAAGGTGGCCCCACCCCTTTTTCTTCATTTTTTCTTTTCCTTTCTCTCTCTCTCTTCACCTTCTCTCCTTTCTTTCTCTCTATTCTCTCTCTACTCAAATCCATCAACCAAGCTTCGGGAGGTGAATCTCAGGTGATGGGGTGAGCCTCTAGCAACTAAGGGAAAGCAAGGAATCGAGGGATGGTCGAGGCGCAAGGTGCGAGCTAAGAGAATATGGAATCCAGGTGAGGGATCTATCTCTCCTATATATGGATATATACATATATATATGTATATTTATATTTTAGAAACTATTTTTGTAAATTGTTTTATATACATTTAATTGTTAAATGTATTATATATGATGTATATAGTGGGAATTATTTGGGATTATTGTGTGGAATTTGGGTAGGAATAGTGGATTAGTTGTTGTATTGTATTTGTGTGGATGCATTACATATCATTATTTGCATATTCGTGTTATGAGAGGAAACCTTTTGTAAAGAGTGGGAACATAGGGGTGGACCTCTAAAATAAACCTATTGCAGGTTGGTCTTGAATGTGGTAAGTGCGGGAAATGTGGGATAAACATTGCATCTTATTCATTTGTATAATATATTGTGTGTAGTTGTTTGTATTGTTTTGTATGTAGAAATTATGTGTTGGCTAAGAGCATAATCCTAGAGACCAAATGCATGTTATGGCCAGGGGTATGACCCGAGAGGCCACACACATGTTATAATTATGGATATGACCCAATAAGCCAGATACATAATAGGGATTTTTTTGAGTGATAATTCATAGAAAGGTAAACCCACATTGATTAAGCTCTTGAGATGTAGTATATGAGTACGAACCCTTGAGTAAGGTTACGTGCATTAGAAGCATGGATCCTTGTGAAAGGATGCATGCATTTAATGTGTGATGTGTATATGTATTTGGGGGAAAATATGACGGGACTTGATACTATATGCGTGCCTTTGGGTAGCTTGGTATCATGTAGGATAAATTCTCGAGTGGGTATATATATATATATATATTTCTGTATATCTGTGTAGTGTAGGGCTAACATTGGTGAGTCCATGGTTTAGGCTCACCCTCTTACAGTTGCAGGTATAGAAGAGCATTCAGATCGAGGACTCATAGATCAAGGATGGCTCCTCATTATACGGGGTAAGGTAATTTACTTTAAATTATTTATCTAGTATTTCTCTATAATCAGATAGGCCACCTATAATTAATAGGAGAAATTTAGGCTTGTGGGAGTATTCATAATATACTATATGTGTCATCACAAATTTGGCTCTATGAATAGTAAAACTCCTAGCCCCGGTTTCGAGTCGTGACATTTTTGGCGTCGTTGCTAAGGACTAACAGTTTCGCTAATATTCAAAGAAATTTAAGGGTTCTAGATTTGGCTTTTTTCTGCTTTCTTTTTTTTTTTGTTTAAGTTTCTTATTTTCTTATTTTTCTTTGATTAGTCATTTTTACTTTTGTAGTTATTTTTCTGATTTCCTTTTTCTGGCAATTTTGACTCTTGTTTTCTACTATGTATTGGAGGTACCACTCACACTTCTGATCTTCTCTGTGAGCCTGAGATTGAAAGACTTACAAGGAGAACTAGGAAGGAAGTGAGAGCTAGAAAAATGCAAGTGAGACAAGCTACACAATAAGAGGAAATGGCTGAAGATAACTAGAATCATTGGGATGTTGAAGTTAATGTTGGTAATAGGGTTAGCAATGAGCCTCAAGAAGGACACAGAGCAATTTGGGACTATGCTTTACCTTTTAATGCTGGACATGCTTCCAGTATAGTGACACCTCCACTTGTCGCCAATAATTTCAAAATTAAGGCAGTATTAATGAATTTGGTTCAACAGAACTAGTTTGGAGGAAGTCCCATAGAAGACCCAAATAAACATATAACAAATTTCCTAGATATCTATGATGTAGTTAAACTTAACGGAGTAAGTGATGATGCCATACGTCTCTACCTGTTTCCTTTCTCCTTGAGGGATATGGCAAAGAGCTGGTTGAATGCTCAACTAAGAGGAAGTATCATGACTTGGGATGAACTTCAGAAGAGGATTTTAGACAAATTCTTTCCTCCATCAAGGTCAATCAAATTGAGGAATGAGATCACAGCCTTTTATCAGTGTGAAGGCAAAGGCTTATATTAGGCTTGGGAATAGTTCAAGAACCTACTGATGAAGTGTCAAAACCATGGTCTTTAAGAGTAGCAGTAGCTCACTATCTTTCATAGTGTTCTCACATATAAGACTCAAGATAAACTAGATATCGCAGCTTTTGTACTTTGATGTCTAAATCTATTGAACAAGCTCAGGATATAATTGAGACTATGAGGGCTAGTCAGAATGCTTCCATCAGAGCCAAGAGTAATCCAAAGAAAGGGATGTTAGAACTAGATACCCTCAATGCTCTTGTGGCCCAAAATGTAGCATTGACCAAGAAGGTTGATATGTTATGCTCGAGGCAATAAGAACCTGCAAGAGTAAATGATGTAGGCACTTCAGAAGCTAATTTGTAATTTTTGTGGTGGTGCCTATATCAATAGGTGTTATGATGCATCGACTATAATGGAGCAACTAAATTACATGGGTAATGCTCAAAGGAATCAAAACAATTCCTATCTAATTCATACCATCTGGGGAATAGGAATCACTCAAATTTCTCATAGAGCAACAATCATTGCCTAAACCCCATATCTTTATCATCTTCTGGTAAGCCATCTCAACCTCCGGGTTTCAGTAACCAGAATAATTATCCTCCTCAAAATAAAGCTCTGCCTCCTCAAGTGGAAAAGAAACCTTTAATAGAGGACATGTTCATGAAGTTTATGGAAAGAAGTAAGTCAATGTTTTAGAGTCAGAATATAGCAATTAAGAATTTAGAGATACAAATGGCACTTGCTCTGAATAATAGGCCATAAGGTAATCTCTATAGTAACACTGAAAATAACCCAAGAAGGGAGGGTAATGAGCAATTTAAGGTCATTACTTTAAGGAGTAGAAAGGAGCTTCTTGATGTTATTAAGTTACGTGATCAGTCAGAAGAAGTGATTAATGAAGAGGAAAAAGACAAGGTTGTTCAACTTTAAGAAACTGTAACTAAGAAAGTTGATGCTTCAGAGGCTAAAAGGCAAAATCGGGAAAGGCAGTATAAGAATTTCTTAGAGGTGTTGAAGCAACTAGACATAAACATATCATTTGCAGAGGCATTCGAGCAAATACCGAGTTATGCCAAATTCATGAAGGACGTTCTCTTTCATAAAAGGTGTTTGGGAGAGTTTGAAACAATGGCATTAACTTAGGAGTATAGTGTTGTTCTGCAGAGAAAGTTGTCCATAAAGATGCAAGATCTAGGAAGTTTTGTGGTACCGTGTAACATTGGAAAGAACTTCACTGGTAAAGCACTGTGTGATTTGGGTGCCAATCTCATGCCTTTCTCCACTTTTAGGAAGTTAGGTCTAAGAGAGATACGTCTTACCATGATCACCCTTCAGTTAGCAAATCTTTCAATATGCTACCCAAATAGGGTGGTTGAGGATGTCTTTGTGAAAATAGACAAATTAATATTTCCAGCTGATTTCATAGTGTTGGATTTCAAGGAAGATAATGAGATTCTTATCATTTTGGGGAGATCCTTCCTTGCAACTGGTAGAGCATTGATTAGTGTCCACAAAGAAGAATTGATAATGAGGGTCAATGACTAGGAAGTGAAGTTCAACATGAACAAGGCGATGAGAGCACCAAATGACCCTGAAGAGTGTAGCTTGTGAAAGTAATAGTTAGATCCCAAGAGGGGGGAATTAGGATTTATAAAACTTTCACAAAACTTAATTGGAAGTTAAAATGATTTTATGTAAAAGTGTAATGCTTAGGATAATAAATACAATATAGAAAATTAATGTGCTATCAAGATGAATATTTGTAAAGTATTGGGAATCAAAGAATATATATATACAACTACATAAAATAAAGAGAGAAGGGATAGAGAAAGCAAACTCAGAGATTTATATTGGTTCGGCTAATCCCAAGCCTACATCCAGTCCTCAAAAAAACCACTTGAGTATTTCCACTATACTTGTAAATTTGATCTGGGTACTCGCGAACCACTACAATGGAAAATTTATGAATTCGAGCTCCTCCTTAACCCAATCACAATGTTTCCCTCAAGCGATCTTTCAAGAAACACTCTCCTTGAGAATACAACTTAGAAGTTGAGAAGAAATAAGATGAAGTCAAGAAAACTCTCTTCAAAGAGTAGATAAATACAAATGAGCTTTCTATAACTCAAAAGATTAAGAGCATGCAAGATTTGGCTCAAGAATTGTTTTCTTTCTCTCAAAGATGATAGAACAAGTTAATATCACATTGTAGTACTTTGTTCTAGCTCAAAATATGTATCTAAAGTCATATATGTAAGATTTTACAAAAATAGCCGTTATAGAGCTGTTATAGCACTTATAGTGCAGTCCAGGTTGCAACTGGTCAACGTCCTTAGCTTACCTAGTCGACCTCTAGCTCAAATATGACCGTTAAACAGTATTTTTTGGGCCAACGGTCGACTAGTCGAGGAAAGCAGTCGACCTCTTGCTGGTAGTAGTGAAATGCAATTTTTGAGCTCACTTTAAAATATCATAACTCCCTCATTTGAACTCTGTTTTAAACAAATTATATATCATTGGAAAGCCCTTGGAGTCTAGTTTCAAATGAAATAAGTTTCACTCAAAAATTATTTTTGATTTAAAAGATATGATCAAAATACTGACCATAGGTCAGAATAAATTAATTTTTCAGTATAGTAAAATCAACTTTCAGTTTTTCAAATTATACTTTAAATGGTCATATCTTTCTCATTTGGACTTCGTTTTGAAAAAATAATATACTATTGGAAAGCTATTTGAGTCTACTATCAAATGAAAATAAGATTCTTGAAAAACTAATTTTTCATTTAGGAGATATGATATAAAGAATGACCAAAGGTCAAAAATTAACTTTTGTAAAACTTCATATCTTTTCAAAATACTTGAGCCAATGTATGCAAATCTAAATCATTGAGTTGCACAAGTATTCTAGCCTATATAAATTATACCTAATGTAAACACATAGGCTATCTTGGTGCAAGCAATCTTCCAAGACTTCAAATCTTCTAATTCTTCAATTATTAGAACTTTATCCTGCCATATTATTTCCTTGAGTGAAGCATGATATTGTTTTTCCTTGTTCATCAATCCAGTGCTCACTCTTCTTGTTTTGAATCAATATATAAAAGATATCTTACTTGCAAATCAAATGGTTAGTTCAATTCATAATAAATAGCATTATTCAATATAAATTATTTCATTCCAAATAATATGATCATGCTAAAATTGTAGTACAAGAAATATAAATGTGAAATACTTTTCTAGCATATCAAGGCTATAATTCTTAGACAATGTAACCACATATATATTGTAAATGTAATCACATATATATGGTAAAGAGCATGATTCATATATAAAATATTGCTCATTAAATAACATAATCATACTTAAATACTTGTAGCATAAATAATAATTAATCCTTATATATTAATGTTACATTTCTCACATATTTGTCATTATTAAAACTTGTGGCATAAAGATTTAGGGGTAACAATCTCCCCTTTTTTAATGATGACAAATCACTAAAGAAAAAGATGTATCACAAGATAATGAATACTATGTAATAAGCACATATACGTATTTTTCTACCATTTCTTCTCTCCCTATTTGACATCAACAAAAAGCTATAAGGAACTCAATATATAGAGGTTAAAGCACATATCTTCTTTAAGCCAAGATGTCAGAAGATGCCAATATAGCATGGGGTAAGAATACATCAAAACATATTATCTTTTTCATTGACATGTAAAAAAACAATTTTCAGAAAACTTTTCATGTCAAATGACATGAGCCAAAAGATAAAACTAGAAAGAGTTTAGGCTCCCTCTTAAACTTTGCATATTATGAAAAAGAATAATGAATATCCAATTTTTCAAGATGTATTCTTTTTCAAAATATACATTCAAGAGACACCAAGCTCCCCTGAATTTCATGACTATTTCCTTTGAAAATATTTTTCAAATAAGTATAGAGGAAATTCAAGTTTTTAACATTATAACTACAGAAGTTTGATATGAAACCTTTTGAAAATTCCTGCATTATAATATTTTGAAAGAAAAGATATTCATATCATTTTCTAAAACATTTTGCTTAAAAGAGAATCTAGAAGCATTTCAGCAGGAGAAGCAATACATATAGATTAGTATAACAAGATATAATCAAAGGTATAATTTATAATCCATACATCAAACATCAATATTTTTCAATATTTTTCTTCCCCTTTGATATCAACACAAAATAAATCTTTAAAAACTTTATTTTTTTCAGAAATATGTTGCATGATATGATAAAACATATTAGCATAGTATATGTGATTTTAAATTCCTTTTCAAAACAAGTCATTTTCTAAAAAGGTTTTTGTAATACCCATTATTTTTTTTAAGTTATAAGTATTCAAGAATTAAGACAAATTTATTTTGGAGAAAATAAATTCCCTATCAGTTTAATCTTTGTATACTCGTTTATGCATATTGTTGAAAGTATAAATTTTTAATTATAGATTCAATAAATTATGAGATATAATGAATAGTAGATGAAAACTGGTAAGTGAGACTGGTAGATGAAATAGTATAGGAGAATGGTAGATGAAAACTGGTAAGTGAAACTGGTAGATGAAATAGTATAGGAGAATGATAGATGAAAATTGGTAAGTGAAACTGGTAGATGAAATAGTATAGGAGAATGGTAGATGGAATAGTAGCAAATAGTACCATAACTTCTCCTATAAATAGGCCCTTCCATTTCAATTCAAAACTCACACCTTCAGTTTCTCTTCTCTCCTTTCCTCAAAATTTCTCTTGCTCCGGCATTAGGGCTCTGAGATTCTAGGTCTTTCTTCCTTAGCCTAGATCCAAGGTAAGAATACTATGCCCCTTTTCTGTGCCATTCAGATTTTTTTAAAAAAGTTATTTTCTTAAGTATGCTCTGTGGTTGCGGCTTTGGCCGATCTTCCATATCAAAAAAATTGTCCTTAGCTACCTATATGTTGTTTTAATTCTCTGATTATCGAAATAGAATGTAAACTGTGAAGAATACATGTCTAGGAAAGTTCTGGCTAAGGAAAGACATGGTTGTTAAGTGTGTCTATTGGGACTCTCCACTCTTTCCTGGGAACTTACCTGGTGTACTCTTTTACAGATTGTATTCTTTATTTCTGGTATGAATAGTACATGTATGTATGAATAGTAACTATACATATGAATAGTGACTATACGTATAAATAAATAGTAACTATATATAAATAGTATTTATATGTATTTTTGAATAGTACATATATGTGTACATTTTTATATGTATTTTTGAATAGTACACGTACGTATACATGATTATATGTATTAAAGAATTATATTAAATGAATCCATTAAATGTAATTGTGTAGATTTAAAGAAGATATAGTAACTTGGATTTCAGGTGAGTAGCTAACCTACTTGGATACTTATTTAATTATATGAATAGTCCAAGTAATTTACATATTCAGAGTATATCTACTATTACCTTTGACTGAATATTTCAATTAATATGAATATGGCTGTGTGCCAAATATGATTATGGTCATATGCTATGGCTGTGTACCGAATGTGAATATGGCTGTGTGCCGAATATGATTATGGTCATATGTTATGGCTGTGTGCCGAATGTGAAGATGGCTGTGTGCCGAATATGAATATGGCTGTGTGCCAAATATGATTATGGTCATATGCTATGGCTGTATGCCAAATGTGGAGATAGCTGTGTGCCGAATATGATTATGGTCATATTCTATGGCTGTTTGTCGATTATGAGTATGATATGATTTTACTTATGTATTTTATACATATACTTGTGTATTAATCACTTGATGATTATCTGTAATTAAGTTTCTATCCTTGTAACGTTATCTATTCATTGAGATTATTATCTCATATTGTGGTGGATATATTTTTTTCAGATCCTGAGGTTAACGAAAAACATCCGTCTGAGGAGTAGTGCAAGTTCAATATCCTAACCCTCTTTGCTTCAAGGGTTGGTGTTTATTTGAATTAAAGCCGTTTCTTCAGTT
This sequence comes from Biancaea sappan, assembly GCA_037074585.1. NCBI lineage: Eukaryota > Viridiplantae > Streptophyta > Magnoliopsida > Fabales > Fabaceae > Biancaea > Biancaea sappan. The sequence goes on along the minus strand of CM073493.1, from coordinate 9,311,939 downwards.
TTAAATTCTAGAAAGCTCTGCAGTCAAATAGGACATCTAGGAAGAAGTGGTTATTGTACATAATTATGTTATTACAGTATTTTAAGTTTACTGTATATTTTGTGAGATTGTAGCTTATTAAATAAAAATCAGGGTGTTTAACTAAGATAAGTCTTTGTTATATTATTACTCTCACATTTTAGAATGATTATTATATGAAGCTAAAAGCATAGGCTTACAACTAGAGAGTATCTCTTAGTTGTGCCGGTCACGTACCATTTTGAGGGTCGTGATAGTTTTGCTTCAACTTAATAAAACAACTTGAGCACAACAGAAGCAATTTGTCAATGGATTAATCAGAAGATATAAGCAAAGAATCTATAATCCATAAACCATAAAGTACAAAGAGTGAAGGATATGAAATTTGATCAGTTAATCAAAATATCCATTTAAGATGAGTAATCATACCTCTCAAAACTCTTTTATCCATTCGGCTGATCTTGCTTACCTATCTTTTTCAAGAGTCTGTTCATCCAAGAATTGTCTTTGCATAGATAAAATTTATTTTACAACTCTTGATTATTTGATCCTTGATGAAGATTTCAAGCTTATACAATTTGACTATAATTTTTGAGAAAGTCATTTTTATCTTTAGGCTTCTTCATCAACTAAGGAAAATATCCTTGCACAAGTTGTGATTAGTATACCCAAAAAAATCATATAATCAATTGATAGATGATAGGCAAGGAAGACTACTTCAAAGGATTTTAGCGGCAAAAAGAATATTTTTCCTCTTTGAAAATTGAGCCACTATTTTTCATATTTAGCTTGAGGTACAAAAAGGACATTGAAAATTATATAGGAGTTTTAAAATAATTTTCAATCAATTTAAAAAGTCTTTCTTGTTATTCATCTAATCTTTACATAAAGCTCATAATACCTTAAGGATTAAAGATCTATTTCAAACAAGGCTAGATATTACCAATGTTTTGAGTGTGCACGCTTGATTAGAATCACTATCTTCATCATCGAGTCTTTCATCCTCAAGATTGACTGGTTGTAATTGCAAGTTTGAGCTTGAGAATACTTTTCCTTACAAAACAGTGTGACTCTTATTCTTAGGTACCCAACCAATTTGGATCCTTGTCAAGTTAGTTCATAATTCTCAAGCAATGAAGACAATGTATTATACCAATAAGAAAGCTATGCCTCCATGATATGTAATATTTATAGAGAAATCATTCTTCTTTAAAGAATGATATCATAAAAAGCATAGGAGACAAAAAAAAATCTTTTGAATAAGGATTTCCAAATCCTTCTCTTTTCAAAACAATTTTTGCTTCAACATGATAAGGCAATTTTTGAAACAAACTTTTCCTTTAAAAGAATGATTCTATGAAAAGGTTAGCAGAAAAACTTTGGCAATAAGAATTTCCGTATCCTTTTATTTTGAAAAACAAATTTTGCTTCAAATAAGAAATAGCAAAAGATGTAACACAGCATAAGCAAATATCATTCAATCATATATATATATATATATATATATATATATATGTATATATCATAGCAATAGCATGTTAAATACTTATACAAGATATACCACATTATGAGAAGAGTATATATTAGCATAGCGGAAACAATTATGGATTAGCAAAAGTATATAGCCATTATAAACTGTAATCCATAGGCAGAAGAAGGTTTCGAGTGGGTACCATTTGAGATGTATCTTCAATAATCAGTTCCTTAGGATAACTTTTGGCATACCTTCAATCATTTGGAAGATCATCATTGTTGCTTGATGGCTCCTTCTCATGAGGTATATTTTCTTTTTGAGACTTTTCTTTTTCTTGAGGTAGATTGACATTTTCTTCAATACTATTATCTTTCTTTGCAATAAGGGTACACTTTTCGTTAAAAAAAACTTTGAAAATAATTTTTTGCTTATGTATAAAAACATTTTAGTACATAGCAGAAGTAATTTTGAAATAAAGATCCTCGAATTCTTTCTTTTCAAAAAACACTTTTTGATTTAAAATGATAAAGCAATTTCAAATCCTTTTCCAACATTTTTCGAAATAATTCTTCTTTAAAGAATGTCACCATATTCAGTACAGCAGAAGAATATATATATGTATATATATATCCATTATCATATATAAAACATTTTATATCTAGGGTATATCATATTATCTCAGTAGAGGTATAAAATATTTTAAAAAGTATATATCCATTTAAGGATAGAAAAACATTTTCTAACAGGAATCATTACATAACAGAAGCAAGATATATGATTTAGTCCATAAACCACAGCTTTATAATGCTCAAACCATGATGTATTGAATATAAGCATTTAACACATCTTTATAAACAATGATATGATCAAATATGAGGGTCATTACAGGAATGTGTGTACAGCCAACCAAGTTCTTTAATGTGGATTTTACTGGCATTCCTTGTTCAAGGATGCTAGAGAGTTCATGGAAAGATGTGACTGGTGTCATAGAGTTAGAAACACCTCCAGGCAACAAGAAATGCCTTTTGAAAGCTTTGATGTGTGGGGAATTGACTTCATAGGTCTGTTCCCATTTTTTTCTCTAATCAATACATATTGGTGGCTATGGATTATGTTTCAAAATGGGTGGAAGCTGTAGCTACTCAGCCTAATGACTCTAGAATGGTCATCAAGTTTTTGAAAAAGAACATATTCTGTCAATTCGGAGTGCCAATAGCATTAATCAGTGATGAAGGCTCTCATTTCTATAACAGGCCTCTAGAAAGCCTTTTTGGCTAAATATAGAGTGAAGTATCATGTAGCTATTCTATACCACCCTCAGACCAGTGGACAAGTATAAGCGTCCAACAGAAAGCTAAAGTAGATCCTTGAGAAAACGATAGGAGTTTCAAGGAAGGATTAGGCTAAGAAGCTTGATGATGCTCTATGGGAATACAGAATAACCTATAAAATTCCTACAGGAACTTCCCTACTTCAGCTTATATATGATAAGTCTTGCCATCTTCCAATCAAGCTTAAGCATAAAGCATTATGGGCCTTAAAGTTATTGAATTTTGATCTTAAGTAAACTGGACAAAGATGATTGATGGAGTTAAATGAGTTGGAAAATCATTGTCTTCAAGCTTATGAGAATTCTAAAATCTATAAAGAGAAGGTGAAGAGGTGACATGATCAAAAATTGCACCTCATTCTTTTCATGTTGGGCAAAAGGCTTTACTCTATAACTCAAGGCTAAAACTCTTCCTAGGCAAGCTTAAATCAAGGTGGTCGGGCCCGTTTGCTGTGAAAGAGGTCTTTCCAAACGGTGCCATTAAAATTACTGATATAGAAAATACTAAAAGCTTCAAGGTGAATGGTCAGCAGTTGAAGACTTATCTTGGACATGATGGTGAGGGATGAGATCACTCTTGCTCTTTCATCACAAATGCATAGGCATTCTAGTAAAGTCTTGCTGAAGACTATAAACTTAACACTCTTGAGAGGCAACCCAAGTTTATCGCTATCTTAGTTCTTGAATTTGTTTTTAGTTGTAATTAGTTGCTGGTGTTGCTAATATTGTTATTTATGAGTTATTATGTGTGGCTAGTGAAAAATGCTGGTATAGTTGTTCAACTTAGTTGATCTTGATTGTGTAATTGTGTGGATGGTTATTGAGGGTTGAGAATGTGTTTAATTAGTTACAACCAGTGCTTTGGTTTGATTTGATAGCTGCTGTTGAACTGAGAGTGTTGTTCTTGATTAAATTTTGATTGATTATGATAAAATTGTGCTTTAAAGGGAAGGTTGTGTTTGATTGATTTGCTTGTCAAAATGATTGAAGAAGAGTGTAATTTTTGCTCATGAAGGGTTAAGTTTGTAGGAGTAGTTTTTCTATCATGAGTTCTGTAATCTATAGGTGATGTTCTGTCATCCACCGCTACAGCAGTGGACCCTAAAGAAAATGGCCAGAACTTATTGTCTTCCACCATTATAGTGGTGGCTTCTGACCACTATCCCCTATAATGGTGACCCTTGAAATTTAAAAAATAAAAGGGAGCCAACTCTATTTCGCGCTGCTATAGCGGTGGGTTCTGGCCGCTATAGCAGCGCGTCGGGTTATAAAACATTTCCTGAACCCTAGTCTTCATTCTACAACCATCGATCACTCCTTCCTTTTGCTTTCTCTTATGCAACCAGAATCCTAGGGCAAATTTTGGCCTATCCCCGTAACAATCTCCATCCTATTCATCGTTTGCACTGATCATTAAGTGTTTTTGGTGCTTTTCACTTATTGAAAAGTCTTTTGAAGTTGTACATTTCTATTCTTGCTTGTGCGTGTTCACTTTTAGTTCTCAAGATGTTTGGTATGTGGTTTTTCCCTATTCTCTTTATTTTTTCTTCCTTTTTTATTGGTGTTGTGTATTTTTGGTTTAGGATTGTTGAACTTTTGTTTTTCTTTTTCTTTCGCTTTGAGATTTAGAATAAATTTGTGTTTATTGTGGTTTGGTTTATCTTAGTGTCTTAAAAGGTTGTTTTGGTAGTCCCTCAATTAATATTGTTGTTTCCTATGGATTTGATGTGTAAGGAGGAATCTTAGGCTTTAATTTTAGTCAAACACATTTTCGAAAAATTTATGCCCATAAGGTGTTTGATATAATGCCTCAATGAGTTTTTCTTTGTTTTTTTGTGCATGTATTTGATGGAATTGCTGCCTATACATATTTATATGATTGCATTGGAATGTTTATAGGTGTTTGATGAGCAGAAACTTTGAAAATAATGCAATGCACCTGAAGTGTTTAACAAAATGCCTAAGTAAAAAAAAAGTTGATATAGTGCCTTTTTGCACCGGGTTTTGCTAAACTTGTGTTATGAGTTGAGTCTTCTATTGTAGAGTTGTATTTAAGTTTAGGGGATGACTATTTTATCATTGATAGTATTTAGAGAACATGTATGTTTTGCTTCAAAAGCATTAGAATTAAGGGTAATTGATCGTTGTGGCTGGAATTTATTTTTCTATGTGCAGGACTCATGATCATCCTTGTTTTCCTCATGGCCTCGCCAGCTCCGAAAAGGAAGAAGCTCCCCACGAAAAGGAAAGAAACTTCTAGGCCTTTTCATCATCAGCACAATATCTTACATTTAGGACTTCTGAACATAGTCAGAGATATTCTGATGCCATAATTGATAAAACAGTGAAGATGGAGAAGGTGTTTGACTAGGCGCCTGTTGAATACCCTAAGATTCAGGAGCAGATAAATGATAGAGGATGGACTGACATATGTAATCTACCAGAGTTTGCAAACATAAGCCTGGTAAAGGAATTCTATGCAAACACGTTTAGAATTAGAGCTGACACCCTTGGGAAATATAAAACGAAAGTCAGGGGAAAACAAATCAGTTTCACAGAGGGTGCAATAGATAAAGCTTTTAATTTATGGAATCCAAGAAGTCAAGATTATCATAACTTGACAACTTGAAACACTTAGAGCCCTGAAGAAGTGCGAGCAACAATTTGTAAGCCGGAAGTAGAGTGGGAACTAGATTCTAAGGGAGAGCTTTATAAGGTGAGGAGCACAGATTTGAATCCATTAGGAAAGGCGTGGTTCAGCTTCATGTAGTGTACAATCATATCGACAGGCAATTTCTTTGATGTTTTTGTGAAAAAAGGGCTATCATGTTATATTGTCTGATGACAAGCATCCCCATTAATTTGGGGAAAATAATTTCAAAAACAATTGAAGAACTTGCTCAGCAAAAAAATGGCATAATTGGATATCCTTGTATCTTGACCGCTTACCTGATGAAGAAAGAAGTCCTTGTTAATGAAAATGACAAGAAAGTGAAGAAATCTCCTGGCATTAAGAAGGATTACATTGATAGCTTAGATACTGAGGGTCGACCAGCACCCTTTCACCCCGTAGGCCGTCCTCATCGTACAGTACCTTGAGCTGGTGCTACCAACGTGACTCTTGCAGACATTATCACAAAGTTGGGAGAGGTGAGGTAAACAGTAGCTGAGATATAGATGGACATGCGTTACAACTTATATGACGACATTGGGGACATTGATGGCTGAGAAGTTCAGCCTTGATAAATCCAAACTTTTTGTTAGAGGAGAGGCTTTGGGAGATTATGGTGAAGAAGAAGCCGTTCATGATGAAGAAGCTGAAGGAGTGAGAGATGACGAACAAATGATGGACTAGCATCGAGCAACACCATTTTAATTATGTCTTTTATTTTCCTGTTTTCTTGCTTATTTGTTTTCTGAACTGCTGATCAATTTGTATGACTGCTAAATGCTCTTCATGTGAGATATGTGAAAATTATATATGACTGAATATATATGAATGGCAGTGTTCTAGTGTAATGGTAGTTGTTTTTTGTGATTTGTGTTTTTATTTTGGTTTTTGTGTTTCTTTTTGTAATATCCCAAATTTTTAAATAATGCGTCGAACCTTCAAAAAAAAATTAAAAGGAAAACTTTTGAACAAAAATTTGAAATTTTGAACATATAATGAGGATTAAAATGTAATTCAAAAAAATAAAATTGTTGAGGATTTATTTAAAATTTTATTTTCTGTTGGAGAGTTAGTTTAGGTAGAAAATGTGAAGTCAATAATGATAAAAAAAACTCTAATTTAAAGTAAAGTGTAGAAAATTTATAAAATTTAGAAGCACCTACTTGAAAATTTAAATTGTGAAAGGTTATCTTGTATAATTTTAACAAGAAAGTAAGCTGTGTGGCACATGGGAGTGAGGCCACGTGTATCATTTTCCCATCACACAAAATTAGAAGCTCCTAAATGTGCTTCAAACTTGCTTTACGCACACACACATTCTGATCATTGCCGTGAAACGAGAAGAGATCGAGAGATTGCGAGAAAGAGAAAGAGAGGCTGTTGTGGTGGCCACCGTTGGCCAGTGTCACAGTTCCCTTCACTGGAAAATCACCGCCTTCCATTCTTCTTCTTTTCCTTCGTTTTTCCTTTGCTGTTCTGTTGTGTAGCAAAGCTGTAAGTATAGAGCAATGGTGAGGCAGAGCAGCGTGTTCGTGAGAGGGAAAGCGGGAGATAAGAACATTGATTGGGCTGTCACTGACCACCAAGTCTTGATTTTTGATCAGTTGCTCCTCCGCCACATAAAACAGAAAGGATGACAGGAGAGACAGTACAACCAGAAGTAGAAAAAAAAAACGAGTATTAAAGGTGAGTGGTTGCCATACTTTCTCTTCTATTTCATCCTCTGAAATTTTAATTGCTCATGTGTATTGGCTAATTATCTTGGATCTAAGATGAAGAACTCTTAATTTGTGTTGGTTGTTGAGGAAAGAGGGAAAGCTTTGGTGTTGTGAAACCAAGAATGTGAGTGAAGAATTGAAGAAGGTTTTCTGCAAAATTTTAGTTTTGAACCTATTATGAGTTGATCATCTTGTGGGATGTTTGGTAATGGGAAAGGAATAATGAATTGAAGTAATTTTTATGAATTTGAGGCTGTTTTGGTTGACAAATCAGTGCTGGTTTAGAGTTAATATATATATATAACGAAGATGTGGAAATATATTCAAATTATAGTAGGATTAAGGATGTTTAAATCAAATCTTTTTCTGCACAGTTTCTTCTATAATCCGTGAGTAGGGCTGTATGTGGGTATGTGGTCTATTGGTTGTTTTGTCCTCAAGAATTCAAAGAGACTGCGGAATTAAATTTAGAACTTAAGGACGAAGGAGTGACATGTAGAGGAAGAAATTTCTGTTTAAGTGCAGCAAGTGATGTACCCTTGATTTGTCTATATTTGGGTGACCAAATGATATATGTAATCCTAAGAAAAAAAATTGGGACGTATGATTGTGTTAGTGGAAGAATTGGTAGAGTTATCATAGAAAGATGTAGAAGCTAAGTGTCACATCCCAAAAATTGAGCATGTGAAAAGATACTACTCATTTGATATAATTCTCAAACATACGTTATATACATATATTCTGTAAGGTTTTACATTCAACCTTAATCATTCATTCCACACTACATAATTATATTCATCTGATAAGCAAATATAGACATACATAGTCTGATATTTCTATCTCATCGCAAGCCTAGGAGACCTATAGAAAGTACAGAGCGTTTCTAGTGTCCACATTAATAAGTACTGGTATCCCACCAGACAGAAATAAAGGATAATTCCAATGGGCTTCTATTCTTCAAATGGATACTCTTGTTCTTTATTTTCTGTATCTGAAAAAAAATAATCATAGGGAGTGTGAGTTTATTTAAAAACTCAGTAAGTAAATAACTGTACTATATAAAATATCAAAAGTACAAATACCACATTTACTCATATAATTAATTGTCTTATACATCGAGTAGTATGGGACTCTAACCCTTTCAAACTCATGAATAAGATTTCATAGATATACACCGAGTAGTATGGGACTCTAACCCTTTCAAACTCGTGAATAAGATCTCATAGGTATACGCCGAGTAGTATGGGACTTTAACCCTTTCAACTCGTGTATAGGTTTCATAGATATGCATTGAGTAGTATGGGACTTTAACCCTTTCAAACTCGTGTATAAGATTTCTTAGATATACACCGAGTAGTATGGGACTTTAACCCTTTCACACTCGTGTATTAGATCCCGTAGATCTTTACTCATTAATAAAATAGTGAGAATTCATCACATAGTACAATTGTCATGAAATAAATAATTTCTTCATACTCTTATTTCTACTGATCATCATATACTCCCATATGAAAAATTAATTGCTTATTATCCAAATAATGTTGTAAATGGGACTTATATTGTACTTTGACTAGTAATATCAAATTAGCTGAGCAAGGTTATTCACTCACCTTGATGTTTGTCCAAGTTTACCTTGTTCCACACTAGAATTTGTGTAGGAAAAATTTCTAGTAAAATATATTACAAGGAATCATAAGAAAGGAAACAAAATCACGAAAATACGTAAAATTTTCTGACTGCTACAGTAACGGGTTGCTACAGTACGGTTTGCTACAGTGCCGGTTCGCTACAGTGACGTTGACTGCTACAGTATCGTTGACTACCGACACTACAGTACTGCTACAGTACCCGAAGAAAATTTTCTAGATTTTGTTTCGAAATTTCTGGTCGCTACAGTAACTCGAATTTTTGCAGAAAAATCTTTCAAAAATTCATCCTTTCCTTTCTTGTTTCAAAACTAGAATTTCAACTCTTTTAACCGGTTATAACTCAAATATAACTTCTAAAACTACTGAGATTCATGAATTATCATCAAAATCTTCAAGAACAAAACCTCCTCTTATCTTCTACATAAACTGAAATTTAAGGAAAATAATCGGATTAAAGCTTACCTTTGATCCTTACAAAGCTTTTGAACCGAACAAATAATCGAAACTCTGAAGATCAAGGGAAGGATTTGAGAAGAAAATGAAGAACTGAAAGAGAAATGCTTTTCTGCTTCCTTCGGCTGAGTGAAAAATGAGGGTTACTATTGAAACTTTATATTAAATATTTCTAATGGGTTATTCAATAACCCATGGGTATCCATAACCCAACATCCAAACCCATCCAGTCAATTTACAATAAATGGATTAATTGACCATTCTGAAACCACTTTTCCATGAATTTCACCATTCTTAGAATATATCCCTCATTGTGCAAATATTTAGTCCAGTCATTTAACTCAATTTTCATAAATAATATTCAAAGAGAACAATTAAATATGAAAATTAAAAATGACCAAAATAAATAACTAAAGTAACGTTGTAGAGTTCTAAAATACTCTTAAGCGAATTATATTCTGAAATTAACGGGTATTACATTCTACCCCCCTTAAAAGAATTCGGTCCTCCGAATTAAAATCATACCTCAAGTTTCAAATAAATGTGGATAATTTTTCCACATCTCATCTTCTGCCTCCCACGTAGCTTCCTCGCGAGAATGATTTCTCCAAAGAACCTTGACAGTAGGAATTTCTTTGGTACGCAATTTCTTGACTTTTCTATCAAGGATAGCTACTGGTACCTCTTCGTAGGTGAGAGTTTCATCAAAATGAACTTCTTGGGGTTGAATGACATGAGAAGGATCAGGAAGATACTTCCGTAGCATGGACACATGAAATATTGGATGAACTCCCTCTATGTTGGAAGGTAGGTCTAGGCGATATGCCACATTACCCACTTTGTCTACAACCTCATATGGGCCAACATACCTCGGACTAAGCTTGCCTTTCTTCCCGAATCTCATTACTCCCTTCATAGGTGAGATTCGTAAGAAAACCATATCACCTATTGCAAATTCAAGGTCACGTCGTCGGTTGTCCGCATAAGACTTCTGTCTACTCTGAGCAGTTAACAACTTCTCTCTGATCAGTTTAACTTTATTTATATCTTCCTGTATCATCTCAGGTCCAAATATTTTGGTTTCACCAAGTTCAAACCAACCTATAGGAGATCGACACCGTCTCTCATATAAAGCCTCAAAAGGTGCCATCTGAATACTGGCTTGGTAATTGTTGTTATAAGCAAATTCAATAAGAGACAAATGATCTTCCCAACTTCCACTGAAATCCATCACACAAGCTCTTAGCATATCCTCTAAAGTCTGAATTGTCCTTTCGGACTGTCCATCAGTCTGAGGATGGAATGCTGTGCTAAGATTCACTTTGGTACCCAAAGCCTCTTGAAAGACTTTCCAGAACCGAGAAGTAAACTGAGGTCCTCGATCTGATATAATGGATATTGGTACACCATGAAGTTTCACTATTTCTTTAACATAAATTCGAGCAAGTTTTGCTACACTGAAAGTGGTATGAACAGGAAGAAAATGTGCTGACTTAGTAAGTCGATCCACTATGACCCATATTGAGTCATTTCCTTTTGTTGACCGAGGTAAACCTACTACAAAATCCATAGTGATCCTTTCCCACTTCCATTCGGGAATATCTAGTTTTTGCATCAATCCAGGTGGTCGTCGATGTTCAGCTTTAACTTGCTGACAAGTCAAACATCGAGCTACAAAGTCAGTCACGTCTCGCTTCATGCCCTCCCACCAGTAAACTTGTTTCAAGTCCTGATACATTTTCACAGCACCAGGATGTACAACGTAGGGTGAACCATGAGCTTCCATTAAGATTTCATGTTTCAAAGATTCAATGTTGGGGACACAGAGTCTCCCATTAAACCATAAGACTCCTTCTTCATCTACCAAGAAATTTGGTACTAGACCTTGCCTTGCCTTATCTCTGACTTTGACCATATCAATGTCACCTTCTAAAGTTGCTTTTACTTTTTCAACAAGGGATGATCTAACTGTTAAATGAGCCAGAAATGTACCTGACTCAGTGATCTCGAAGAATACTCCATCAGCTTCCAATTCTTGTAGTTCATGTATTAGAGACCTCCTTATAGTGGCAATGTGAGCTAAACTTCCCATAGACTTTCGACTTAGAGCATCAGCCACTACATTTGCTTTACCTGGATGGTAAAGGATGGTACAATCATAATCTTTCAGAAGTTCCATCCACCTTCGTTGCCTTAGATTGAGATCTCTCTGCTCAAAAATGTACTTAAGGCTTTTGTGATCAGTAAAAATTTTACAAGTTTCCCCATACAAGTAATGTCTCCATATCTTTTGGGCAAACACTACAGCTGCCATTTCCAAATCATGAGTGGGGTAATTCAATTCATGCTTTTTAAGCTGACGTGAGCCATAAGCTATGACTTTACCATGTTGCATCAACACACACCCTAAGCCTATCTTTGAGGCATCACAGAATACAGAGTAACCCCCTGGTCCTGATGGTAGAATTAAGACTGGTGCAGAAGTTAAACACTCCTTCAATTGGGTGAAACTTTGTTCACATGAATCATCCCAAATGTATTTAACATTCTTTCGGGTTAACTTATTTAATGGGAGAGCCGTCTTAGAGAAATCTTTGACAAAGCGACGGTAATACCCTGCTAAGCCAAGAAAACTACGTACTTCAGACACAGTTGTTGGTCTAGGCCATTGTTTAACTGCTTCAATTTTACTTGGATCTACATGAATACCTTCTTGGGAAATAACATGTCCCAAAAATGTTACATGACTCATCCAGAATTCACATTTTGAGAGCTTTGCGTACAACTGATGCTCTCTCAAAGTCTGAAGCACTATTCTCAAATGTTCAGTATGTTCTTCATGACTCTTTGAATACACCAAAATATCATCAATAAATACAATTACAAACTTATCAAGGAATGATTTGAACACTCTGTTCATTAAATCCATAAATGCTGCTGGTGCATTTGTCAACCCAAAAGACATCACAAGAAACTCATAATGTCCATACCGTGTACGAAAAGCAGTCTTAGGTATATCATCACTCTTAATTCGTAACTGATGATATCCAGACCTTAGATCAATCTTTGAGAAGTATTTTGCTCCTTGAAGCTGATCAAACAAATCATCTATCCTTGGTAAAGGATACTTATTCTTCACTGTGACTTTATTCAGCTGACGATAATCTATACATAATCTCATAGAACCATCTTTCTTTTTCACAAAAAGAACAGGAGCACCCCAAGGTGAAAAACTTGGGCGAATGAACCCTTTGTTCAACAAATCTTCCAATTGTTCTTTGAGTTCTTTTAGCTCAACAGGAGCCATACGATAAGGTGGAATAGAAATTGGTCGTGTGTCTGGGACCAAATCAATACTGAACTCAATATCTCTTTCTGGCGGTAATCCAGGTAAATCTTCTGGGAACACATCTGGGAATTCATTAACCACATGAATGTCTTCTAACTTCTGTTCTTTCTTTTCTAAATCTTTGATAAAAGCTAGAAATCCCTGACATCCCTTTCGCAACATACGCTGGGCACTTAACATAGATATCATGTTGCAAGGTACATCACTTCGATCTCCTTGAAACACAAAATTACTCCTCCCCGGTATATTAAAGGAAATAACTTTGTCACGACAATTTATAGTAGCATGACAAGAAGATAGCCAGTCCATCCCTAGAATCACATCAAAATCTAACATATTGAGAACCATAAGATCTATCTCAGTTTCCATGCCTCCAACGATTATTTTACAAGAACGATAACATGTTTTAACCATCAAAGTCTTTCTCATCGGTGTGGAAACCAAGAATGGTTCTTTAAGAATAATCGAATCAAATGCAAATCTCTTGGCAAATAGGGGCGACACATATGAGTGAGTAGAACCGGGGTCAAACAAAATACGTGCAGCAAAAGTATTAACAGATAATATACCTGTAACTACAGCATTGGATGTTTGAGCATCCTGTCGGGTTAGAGCATATACTCTTGCATTTCCTCTGCCAGCAGCTTGTTTTCCACGGTCACCTTGGCCTCTTCCAGAACCTCTTCCCATACTACCCCCTGTTGAAGGGGTTGGTGTTTGAGTAATAGATTGTGGTCAAGGTGGCAAAGTAGACCCTTGACCTGGTCTTGTCATGAGCTGAGGGCACTCCCTTATAAAATGTCCTTTTTGTCCACAGTGAAAACAGCCTGTACCAACAGTATTTAACCTGCATTCTCCGAAGTGAAACTTTCCACATTCAGGACATTGAGGTTTTTCCCTTCTACCTTGAGTACCTCCTCTACTAGAAGAGCTAAAACCACCCCTGTTCTCTGAACGAGGCTTAGCCACACTGGCTGTAGAATAAGTTGACTTAGTAGGAGTGGCTGGAACATTTTGTGACGCAGTAAAGAGTTTCAAAGTCCCTGAGTCTTCCCCTTGATCAAAAGATCTTCTATATCTAGCTTTCTTCTTTTGACGATACTCTTCTTTATTCTTTGACCTCTTTTCCATTCTTCGGGCCACATCAACAGCCTCTGAGTACGAAGAGTAATCGTTCATATTAGAACCCACTTGATCATATAAGGCATCACGAAGCCCTTCCACAAACTTTTCTATTTTCTTCCTTTCAGAAGGAATTATTTTAGGGGCATATTCAGATAATTTAACAAACTGAGCTGAATATTCATCAACAGTCATAGTTCCCTGCCGTAGATACAAAAAATCCCTGGCCCTAGATAATCGTTCACTTGCCGGAAGAAATTCATCCATAACCAATCTGTAAAATTCTGACCACATAACTGGCGGTGCGCCTTGAATTCTAGCTTTCTTCCAGTTTCTCCACCATTTACCAGCCCTACCCTTTAACTGAAAGGAAGTGAATTCTACCTTTTGAATAGGAGAACACCCAATAGCATCACAGATTGCTTCACAATCTTCAAGGAAACATTGTGGGTCCTCTTTGGGATCTTCCCCTGAAAAAGTAGGAGGCCTTATTTTCTGGAATTCAGACATTCTTACCTCTCTTACATTAACTCCTCCCGCTAACGGAGCTGGTGGTACATTTTCAGCTTCAACAATAGGAGGATCCACTGGCAGGTTAGCTTGTGCAGCTCGACCTCTCATTTCAGCCTCAAATCGGTCAAATCGTTCATTCATCAAATGAATCACATGTGCAATAGTTGCATTACTGACGTGAGCATCAGGTTCGACTCTTCTTGCTTGCTCACTAGTTGCGCCCTCAGTACTTTGAGCATGTAAACTATCACCAGGGTTAGGATCATCTTGCACATGTACTAGTGGATTTATGGCCCTCCTTGGACCCATATGCTCATTATTATTAGAAGATCCTTCTGACATTGATCTGTCACAGATCTACACACATAACAAACAATTTTCAGACATAAACAAAATATCACTTTCTAGCCCCACTGAGAAGTTATCTATAAAATGACGTTATACTCTACAAGGTCTTTTATGGAACCTAATCCTATGGTCATGCCGCGGCTCATGACAATAGGGAAGGGCCCACAAAGATCACTTTGCTCTGTACTCTATAGGGGACCTATAAAACCTTTCCTCTGATACCAAATTTGTCACATCCCAAAAATTGAGCATGTGAAAAGATACTACTCATTTGATATAATTCTCAAACATACGTTATATACATATATTCTGTAAGGTTTTACATTCAACCTTAATCATTCATTCTACACTACAGAATTATATTCATCTGATAAGCAAATATAGACATACATAGTCTGATATTTCTATCTCATCGCAAGCCTAGGAGACCTATAGAAAGTACAGAGCGTTTCTAGTGTCCACATTAATAAGTACTGGTATCCCACCATACAGAAATAGAGGATAATTCCAATGGGCTTCTATTCTTCAAATGGATACTCTTGTTCTTTGTTTTCTGTATCTGAAAAAAAATAATCATAGGGAGTGTGAGTTTATTTAAAAACTCAGTAAGTAAATAACTGTACTATATAAAATATCAAAAGTACAAATACCACATTTACTGATATAATTAATTGTCTTATACATCGAGTAGTATGGGACTCTAACATTTTCAAACTCATGAATAAGATTTCATAGATATACACCGAGTAGTATGGGACTCTAACCCTTTCAAACTCGTGAATAAGATCTCATAGGTATACGCCGAGTAGTATGGGACTTTAACCCTTTCAACTCGTGTATAGGTTTCATAGATATGCACTGAGTAGTATGGGACTTTAACCCTTTCAAACTCGTGTATAAGATTTCTTAGATATACACCGAGTAGTATGGGACTTTAACCCTTTCACACTCGTGTATTAGATCCCGTATATCTTTACTCATTAATAAAATAGTGAGAATTCATCACATAGTACAATTGTCATGAAATAAATAATTTCTTCATACTCTTATTTCTACTGATCATCATATACTCCCATATGAAAAATTAATTGCTTATTATCCAAATAATGTTGTAAATGAGACTTATATTGTACTTTGACTAGTAATATCAAATTAGCTGAGCAAGGTTATTCACTCACCTTGATGTTTGTCCAAGTTTACCTTGTTCCACACTAGAATTTGTGTAGGAAAATTTTCTAGTAAAATATATTACAAGGAATCATATGAAAGGAAACAAAATCACGAAAATACGTAAAATTTTCTGACTGCTACAGTAACGGTTCGCTACAGTAACATTGACTGCTAGAGTACCGTTGACTGCGACACTATAGTACTGATACAGTACCCGAAGAAAATTTTTCAGATTTTGTTTCGAAATTTCTGGTCACTACAGTAACTCGAATTTTTGCAGAAAAATCTTTCAAAAATTCATCCTTTCCTTTCTTGTTTCAAAACCAGAATTTCAACTCTTTTAACCGGTTATAACTCAAATATAACTTCTAAAACTACTGAGATTCATGAATTATCATCAAAATCTTCAAGAACAAAACCTCCTCTGATCTTCTACATAAACTGAAATTTAAGGAAAATAATCGGATTAAAGCTTACCTTTGATCCTTACAAAGCTTTTGAACCGAACAAATAATCGAAACTCTGAAGATCAAGGGAAGGATTTGAGAAGAAAATGAAGAACTGAGAGAGAAATGCTTTTCTGCTTCCTTCGGCTGAGTGAAAAATGAGGGTTACTATTGAAACTTTATATTAAATATTTCTAATGGGTTATTCAATAACCCATGGGTATCCATAACCCAACATCCAAACCCATCCAGTCAATTTACAATAAATGGATTAATTGACTATTCTGAAACCACTTTTCCATGAATTTCACCATTCTTAGAATATATCCCTCATTGTGCAAATATTTAGTCCAGTCATTTAACTCAATTTTCATAAATAATATTCAAAGAGAACAATTAAATATGAAAATTAAAAATGACCAAAATAAATAACTAAAGTAACGTTGTAGAGTTCTAAAATACTCTTAAGCGAATTATATTCTGAAATTAACGGGTATTACACTAAGCCAAAAAGTTCTATTTTAATTTGGTAATCAAAACTAAGAAATTATGCATGATTATGTATCATGGAATTAAAATTGTTTAATGTGATTGTTGCCTTGCCACTAGAGTCTTGGTCTGTTTGAGATATTGGATGAGCAACAATACACTTGAGAATTGGTATGCTTTTTGTGTTGATGTCATAGAAGGTTTCCACCAAGATTTATTAGAACCTAATCTCATATGGTACCCTAAATTTTTCCTTAATTAACATAGTTAGCCAAAATAGACAGCTTCACTGTTGGAATGCATTTTGAGATAAAAACATATCTAAATCAAATCCTTTTGGCTTTAAATTTTTATGAAGTATACCTTGGCATGTGTAGAATTGAACTGGACAGCGTCATTGTGTTTGGGAAAGTATTTCCAAGCCTAATATCAGAAAAAAAGAACCTACCTCAGAAATTAGAACAATCTGACCAATTTTGTTTAAAGCTTTGGTATACTGTCCGTTTGGTTAAGTTTTTCTCTGAAATTTTTATGGAAGGAGGTTATAGCACTAGAGTATAAGTCTACCAAGTTTCATGAGAATTGGAGTTCAAATAGTAGGTCAAAGGCTCGCAAAACTGAGATCCTAAGACTGCAGAGACAGTCTGTACAGTTCTTACAAATGTCAGGTTTTGAAGAGGTAAATTGTATTATTTTTCTCTGAAATTTTTATCTAATATTTTAGACATATTATGGATATTTTCTACCAAAATTCATAAATTTTGGAGTTGTAATTACTGCCCAGAAAATTTAGGAAGATCATAGTCCAAATTCAGTCCAAACCAGAACATGTGTGATCTTTTGAGAAATTTAAATAGTTTAAAGAGGGATTTACCCCTAGTTAGTGGAAAAAGAGATAATACAATAAAGAGCTAGTCTCCTAAATTCACCTAATGATGCGTCAAGTGAGTATGTTTGAGTCTTTGGTAAACAACGGCCGAGATGTAATCAATTTTGAGACATAATTAGTTTTAAGTCTTGTGTGTGGATATATATATATGTATATGTATATATATATATATATATAAACATTTAGATATATAGAAATGATGAAGTATTAAGTCCGAAATTTAAAGGATACATGTATATATACATACAAATATTTATGCAGTTTGGTTATAAGGTATATGTATGTGTACATATGCTATACATACTTTGCAAGGGGTTGCTTAAAAGATTTGATTTTGGCATTTGGCAAATATATATAGGTATTCTAACTTTGTGGTTACAATAGCAAGAAACCTGTGATTCCTCTGTATATTAAATTGCTCCGACGTGATGAAGATTTCATATGGAATTATTGTAAACTCTTGATTATGTGATGTATTT
Source organism: Biancaea sappan (assembly GCA_037074585.1). Taxonomy (NCBI): domain Eukaryota; kingdom Viridiplantae; phylum Streptophyta; class Magnoliopsida; order Fabales; family Fabaceae; genus Biancaea; species Biancaea sappan. The sequence continues at coordinate 9,293,821 of CM073493.1, read as the reverse complement.
TGTGTGTTGAGATTATGTTATGGATTGTGAATAATGTGGAAAACGAATTGAGTCGTGGCATACTTGAATTATTCAATTTATTTATTTATAGATGGTTGAAGTATGTTATAATCAAGTGTTTGAATTGTGATTTGAAATCTTGATTTGTGAGTGTGGTTGTGTTTGATGAAAGAAAGGCATAGTGATGCACCCCACGAGAAAAACATACATGGAGCAATAAGGGTGGAGACTTATATATAGAGCGATAAGGGTGAATGCGGTGGGGGCCACGTGTAACGTCCTTATTTTACTATACTAAAATCTGAAATTTTTTTTTAAAATTCTAATGCTTAATACTTGTACCTTCAAAAAGAACATTCTACAATTGTTCTTAGTACAAATCATAATTGGTTATACATAATAATTGAAATTCTAAACATAAGATAATTTTACATTCGTTTGAAATAAATTACAAATCTGTCGTACATAGTAATTTGATATCTAAAATTAAAAAAAATAATCTATAATTCTAATATTTAATAAACTTGAGTGCTCTAAAAGTGTTCATCAATCTTTACACCTTTCCCCTTATACTCAGCCCCTGAAATGGTCAGTTGAAAAAACACAAAAAGGTGAGATAAGGGTATCTCAGTAGCTAGCATAATTTTATAAACATTTATAAATATACCATTTCAGTCATAAAAGCACTTATATCATAAAAATCAGTCCATGTAATATAAATTCTCAGTTCAGTGTAATAGGTTGATGAAAAATTAGCAAGCTGATATATGAATAAATCATGGAATCAAGAATAGTTGGTGGCACACTCAACAATATGGAAAAGATAGTCTGCAGAACTATTTTTCCAAGCTAAACATGAGAAAAAGGCTACTGCAGTCCTTTAACTCAAGCTAGAAAGATTCCAAACTAAAACATGGAAATATAATTTCCAAGCTGACATGGAAATAGAATTTCCAAGCTGACATGGAAGCAGAACTCCCAAGCTGAACATGGAAGTAAACTTCCAAGCTGATATCATGCTAATTTCATCATGAAAAACATATTTCACTTTAAATAAAACTTCATGGACATAAAATATTCAAGTAGTAAAACAAGCTTTTATGAATTACTAAGCTACATGTACTTTGTAGTCTGACTTTTTAGCTCACATAGCTATTCAATCTGTCTTGAAATTCGTTTCACGATTTTTGACCTATTCAAACAGTATATATAACCTTATTTAAAAATCTTAAATAAAAAGATTCTAGAATATCATCTTTCCTGATCTTCTTAAATTCTTAATTCTATCCCAATTTCTATTCATTGGGTTTCATCGTAATCTCATATTAGACCAATATTTTTCATAATATTTTTCAGATGATATGTATAAATAAATATCATTAATTTAAATAACATATACGTATAAATCTAAAAGATCATATTTACACATAGTTAACTTTTTTTAAAAATAAACATATATGTATAGATATAATTTTTTATAAATTTTTAGCTAACATACTAAATAAAATTAGATTCTAGTTAAAACTAGATTTTTCTTAAATTTCTTTAATGAGTAATTACAAACTTTTCTGTTATTCGGGTAGGTCCCTCTTGCAATATTTTCCCTTTTTCCTTTGCAAGATCTAAGTTCATAATTAGTTTCGTCTAGGTCCCTAATCCCAGAATATATATTTTTTAAATTTAAAACAGCTTCTATAAAATTTTCATTTCTTTCAGTTTAGTCCCTATTTTGTGTTTCACGTTTTTGCTTGAGATTCAAAAGCTAAAACCTGCCCAGATTTCTTTCTTAGGTGTTTTTAGGACATATGTGACCATTTTCACCCAAAAACTAAGCTAAAGAAGTAATTACATCAAAAACTAAAATTTTCTAAAAAGTTACCGTTGACCGTGGGGTAGTCTGCACTGGTTTTGGTTCTGATTTTTGCTTCCTATTCACTGCCACTTCTCCCTTAACACTTGTGTGGGTTAGTAATAGAAGAATCTCTTCAAAGTAGCTCAGAAAAATCGAGTTTAACGTTGCTATTTGCTTCTTCCAAAAACCTCTATTTTATGGTTGAAAAAAAAAACAGAGAAATTTTTTTTTCTGCTTCTGTCCAAGCTGCTGGATTCTCTTTTTCTCACTCTCTCTCGGCTGTGAATGGTGCAAGGAAAGGGGAGGAAGATGTTGCTATTTATAGCTAAAAATTTCTTTTGTATAAAAATTCCTTTTGAATATTCAAATATCTCTAGAAATGTTTAGAAAACTCAAGATAACTCAAGATAAACCTAGACTAACCTAGAATTCTCTAGAATTATCTATACCATTCTACAACATTCTACACTTATCTAGGAAATTCAAAAATATACAAGATATCTCTAGGAAATTCAAAAATATACAAGATATCTCTAGAACATACAAGATTCCTCTAGAACAATCTAGATTCATCAAGGACATTCAAGAGGTTTCCAGAGTCTCAAAATAAAAAAAATATTAAATATTTAATCCATAATAATTTGGGATGTTACAACTCACCCCCCTAAAATTTGAATTTTGTCCTCAAAATTCGGTAAGCATATAATTAAAAGAATTATACATTAGAAATTTTAATTACCTAGTGAAATAACTCAGGATAATGTCTTCTCATGTGTTCTTCAGTTTCTCATGTTGCTTCCTCTTGGGATAATCCTCTCCAGACTACTTTAACTAGAGGGATTTGCTTATTTCGCAATGATTTGAGTCGTGTATCAATGATTCTATATGGTCTTATCTTTACTGTCATATTCTCTTGTAAATGTACATTCTCATGTTCAATGACGTGTGAAGGATATGGGATGTACTTTTTAAGTTGAGACACATGAAAAACATTATGAATATTTGCCAAGTTCAGGGGTAAGGCTAATTTGTAAGCAGTGTTGCCAAATTTTTCAAGGATTTGGAATGGACCTAAGTATCTTGGACTAAGTTTCTTTGACTTCATATTTTAAGAAAAACATGATCACCTTCTTCAAAACTTAAGGGCCTTCTTCTCTTATCTGCATAGCTCTTTTGTCTACTTTGAGCTGTAAGTAATCTATCCCTTATAATTTTAATTTGCCTTGAAGTTTGGTCTACTATTTCTAGGCCTATCAATGCTCTTTCTCCTAGTTCAACCCAACAGATAGGTGATCTACACTTCCTTCCATATAGAAATTCATATGGGGCCATCTTGATACTAGATTGGAAACTGTTATTGTAGGCAAACTCTGCTAATGGCAAGAATTTATCCCAATTCCCCTTGAAATCAATCACGCAAGCCCTTAACATATCCTCTAAGGTCTGGTTTGTCCTTTCTGTTTGACCATCTGTTTGAGGATGATAAGCAGTGCTAAACTTCAATTTTGTACCCATGACATCTTGTAAAGATCTCCAAAATCTAGAGGTGAACCTTGAGTCTCTATCTGATATGATGTCACATGGAACACCATGCAATCTGACTATCTCCTTTATGTATAACTCAGCATACTTATCTAGGGTATAGGTAGTATTGACAGCCAAGAAATGTGCTGATTTTGTCAATCTATCTACTATTACCCAAATGGAATCATGGCCAGAAGAAGTTCTAGGTAGTCCTACAATGAAATCCATTGAGATGCTATCCTATTTCCCTTTTGGGATTTCTAAAGGTTGCAATGAACCTCCTGGTCTTTGGTGTTCAGCTTTTACTTTTTGACAGGTTAAACATTTACTAACAAATTCTGTTACCTCTTTCTTCATTCCAAGCCACCAAAAATTTCTTTTTAGGTCATGGTACATCTTTGTTGTTCCTGGATGAATAGTATACTTACTTTGGTGTGCTTCTCTCAAAATATCTTGCCTAAGGTTTCCTTGATTGGGAATATACACTCTTTCTCCAAATTTGAGTAATCCTTTGTCGGTGAATTTAAGATTCTCTATTTTACCTAAGGCCATTAACTCTTCTACTTCTTTGATGTAAGGGTCTTTAGGTAAAGCTTCCAAAATTAAATCCTCTAGTTCATTTCTAATCACTAGGGCACTTATTTTTAGACTCTTACGGTTAAAAGATACTTTAAGACTCATATCTCTGAATTCCTCTAAGAGTTGTTCCTCTCTAAGCATCATAATAGCTAGATGAACAGATTTTTTGCTTAAAGCATCAGCTACTATGTTGGCTTTACCTGGGTGGTACTTAAGAGTGAAATCATAGTCCTTCAGAAATTCAATCCATCTCCTCTGCCTTATGTTAAGCTCCCTTTGGTCAAAAAGGTATTGAAGGCTCTTGTGATCAAAAAATACTTCAAAACTTGCACCATATAGATAATGTCTCCAAATTTTAAGGGCAAAGACTACGGCTGCTAATTCTAGATCATGAGTAGGGTAATTTTGTTCATGTTAATCTAGCCTTTAATTCCTGAAAACTTTCTTCACACCTATTGTCCCAAATGAAAGGTAGATTTTTCCTCGTTAGCCTGGTTAAAGGTAGAGCTATTTGTGAGAATCCCTTGATGAACTTTCTATAGTAACCAGCTAATCCTAGGAAACTCCTAATCTCTGTTACAGTTTTTGGTCTTTCCCAGTGTAAGATAGCTTCTACTTTACTAGGATCAACTGATACTCCTTCTCCAGAGACGACATGTCCTAAGAATTTTACTTCTTTCAACCAAAACTCACATTTGCTAAGTTTGGCGTACAATTTCTTTTCTTTTAAAACTTGAAGTACAATTCTTAGATGTTCATGTTCTTCCGCAGTTTTTGAATAGATTAAGATATCATCAATAAAAACAACTACAAATTTATCTAAGTAAGGCCTAAAAATGCTATTCATGTAATCCATGAAAATAGCTAGCGCGTTTGTTAAACCAAATGGTATGACTAGGAATTCATAATGCCCGTACCTAGTTCTAAAGGTTGTTTTAGGAATATCTTCTTCCTTAACTCTCAATTGATGGTATCTTGATCTTAGGTTAATTTTTGAAAATACCGAAGCTCCTGCAAGTTGATCTAACAAATCATCTATTCTGGGCAAAGGGTATTTATTTTTTATGGTGATTTTATTTAGTTGCCTATAGTCGATACATAGTCTAAGTGTTCCATCTTTCTTTTTAACGAATAGAACTAGAGCTCCCCATGGTGAAACACTAGGTCTAATGAAACCTTTTTCTAAAAGTTCTTCTAATTGTTTCTTAAGTTCGGCTAACTCAGTCAGGGCCATCCTATAGGGGGTAATTGATATTGGACCAGAACCAGGTACCAAATCAATAGCAAATTCTACTTCTCTTTTAGGGGGTAAACCACTTACATCTTCAGGGAAAACTTCTGGAAATTCATCTACTATGGGAATGTTCTCTATTTCATCTTTTACTCTAACTTCTGTAGAGAAAAGAATTAAGTACCATTGGCAGCCTTTTCTTAGGTATTTTATAGCTTTAGTAGCAGAAAGATAAGTCAACTTAGTCTTTGATTCTGGGGTTGTTGTATGGACAGGTAATGATACTACTTTACGGGAACAATCAAGTATTGCATTATTTATAGATAACCAGTCCATACCAATGATGACATCAAAGTCATGCATTGTAATGCAAATCAAATCTAAGGTGGTCATTCGGTTTTCGAGTTGGACAATGCAATTTAGGCAAACTTGAGAAGTATAAGCTTGGCTACCGATGGGTGTTGAAACAAAAAGATCATATGGCAAAGTATTCATTTTCAATCCCAAATTCTTAACACATGCATATGATATGAAAGAATGTGTTGCTCCAGAGTCAAATAGTGCATTTACAAGAGTATTACAGATAGAAATGTTGCCTTGAATCAAATTAGGTGATTTCTCGACTTCCTGCTGAGTCAAAGCAAATTCTCGTCCTTGAGTTTGTGGTATGGATTGAGAGACTATTTCCTTTGAGGCTTGGCAATCCCGAGACATATGTCTTGGCTTGCCACATCTGTAGCACATGCCTAAACCAGCTAGGCACTGAGTGTTGCCATGGTTCTTTCCACATCTAATGCATGGAGTCTTAGGCGGGTTGGAGTTGTTTGTTGGTTTACTCCTATTCTGCTCATGGGTAAACTTTTTCTTTTTCTTCCTTGAACTTCCACCCTTATTATTTGATCCAGACTCCCGCTTTCTCTCATACATCCTTTCCCTCTCAATATTGGTCTCACGAATATTTTTTTCAACCAACTTACATTTGTTTACGAGTTGAGCAAAATTCTTTATTTCGTGAGTGGTTACTCGATCTCTTATGTTTGCTCTAAGCCCTCTTTCGAAGTGATTCGCCTTCCAGGCTTCGTCATGGGTAAAGAGAATTTGGCCAATTCCTCATACTTTGCCTCATATTCAGCCACAGATTTCTCCCCTTGTCTGATCTGGATAAAAGATGTTTCTTTTTCTATCCTTACACAATCCAGAAAGTATTTATCAAAAGAAAGTATTTTGGAATACCTTCCATGAAATTTCTATTTCTTTAGATTCCAATAGCTTCTTGGCTCCACGCCACCAGTGCTCAGCCTCGCCTTCTAACTTGAACACAGCTAGAGTTACTTTCTGCTGAGAGCTACACTCCATTACTTCAAAAATTTTCTCAATTTGATCCATCCACTCTTGGGCTACGTCTGGGTCATGAGATCCCTTAAATGAAGGAGGTTATTCTTTCAAAATTCCCCTAGAATCCGGTTAATTGAGTTGCTAGTTTCACCTTCCTTTCTCTTTCCTCTACCCTTTAACTCATCAGTCAAGAGTTTTATAACTTCAGTGGTGGCAGCCTGATTGTCTTCTTGTCGATCTGCCCTAGCCACCAAGTGTTCTATGTTCTGAGTAAGGATTTCCAAGATCTCGGCTTGGGTTCTCTTAGATGAGGTCATTTCTACAAGACACTGAAAAGGTTGTATTTCTAAATCATAGAAACAAGCTAATCAAACATATAGCAAACATCATCAAAATATCCTAATTCTACCCATAAGGTGCCCAAATCTTTGCTCTGATACCAAATTTTGTAACGTCCTTATTTTACTATACTAAAATCTGAATTTTTTTTAAATTCTAATGCTTAATACTCGTACCTTCAAAAAGAACATTCTACAATTGTTCTTAGTACAAATCATAATTGGTTATACATAATAATTGAAATTCTAAACATAAGATAATTTTACATTCGTTTGAAATAAATTACAAATCTGTTGTACATAGTAATTTGATATCTAAACTTAAAAAAAAACAATCTATAATTCTAATACTTAATAAACTTGAGTGCTCTAAAAGTGTTCATCAATCTTTACACCTTTCCCCTTATACTCAGCCCCTGAAATGGTCAGTTAGAAAAACACAAAAAGGTGAGATAAGGGTATCTCAGTAGCTAGCATAATTTTATAAACATTTATAAATATATCATTTCAGTCATAAAAGAACTTATATCATAAAAATCAGTCCATGTAATATAAATTCTCAGTTCAGTGTAATAGGTTGATGAAAAATTAGCAAGCTGATATATGAATAAATCATGGAATCAAGAATAGTTGGTGGCACACTCAACAACATGGAAAAGATAGTCTGCAGAACTATTTTTCCAAGCTAAACATGAGAAAAAGGCTACTGCAGTCCTTTAACTCAAGCTAGAAAGATTCCAAACTAAAACATGGAAATAGAATTTCCAAGCTGACATGGAAATAGAATTTCCAAGCTGACATGGAAGCAGAACTCCCAAGCTGAACATGGAAGTAAACTTCCAAGCTGATATCATGCTAATTTCATCATGAAAAACATATTTCACTTTAAAAAAAACTTCATGGACATAAAATATTCAAGTAGTAAAACAAGCTTTTATGAATTACTAAGCTACATGTACTTTGTAGTCTGACTTTTTAGCTCACATAGCTATTCAATCTGTCTTGAAATTCGTTTCACGATTTTTGACCTATTCAAACAGTATATATAACCTTATTTAAAAATCTTAAATAAAAAGATTCTAGAATATCATCTTTCCTGATCTTCTTAAATTCTTAATTCTATCCCAATTTCTATTCATTGAGTTTCATCGTAATCTCATATTAGACCAATATTTTTCATAATATTTTTCAGATGATATGTATAAATAAATATCATTAATTTAAATAACATATACGTATAAATCTAAAAGATCATATTTATACATAGTTAACTTTTTTTAAAAATAAACATATATGTATAGATATAATTTTTTATAAATTTTTACATAATGATATAAATAACTAATTTAATTAAAATAACTTAGTTTTTAGCTAACATACTAAATAAAATTAGATTCTAGTTAAAACTAGATTTTTCTTAAATTTCTTTAATGAGTAATTACAAACTTTTCTGTTATTCGGGTAGGTCCCTCTTGCAATATTTTCCCTTTTTCCTTTGCAAGATCTAAGTTCATAATTAGTTTCGTCTAGGTCCCTAATCCCAGAATATATTTTTTTCTAAATTTAAAACAGCTTCTATAAAATTTTCATTTCTTTCAGTTTAGTCCCTATTTTGTGTTTCACGTTTTTGCTTGAGATTCAAAAGCTAAAACCTGCCCAGATTTCTTTCTTAGGTGTTTTTAGGACATATGTGACCATTTTTACCCAAAAACTAAGCTAAAGAAGTAATTACATCAAAAACTAAAATTTTCTAAAAAGTTACCGTTGACTGTGGGGTAGTCTGCACTGGTTTTGGTTCTGATTTTTGCTTCCTATTCACTGTCACTTCTCCCTTAACACTTGTGTGGGTTAGTAATAGAAGAATCTCCTCAAAGTAGCTCAGAAAAATCGAGTTTAACGTTGCTATTTGCTTCTTCCAAAAACCTCTATTTTATGGTTGAAAAAAAAACAGAGGAATTTTTTTTTTCTACTTCTGTCCAAGCTGCTGGATTCTCTTTTTCTCACTCTCTCTCGGCTATGAATGGTGCAAGGAAAGGGGAGGAAGATGTTGCTATTTATAGCTAAAAATTTCTTTTGTATAAAAATTCCTTTTGAATATTCAAATATCTCTAGAAATGTTTAGAAAACTCAAGATAACTCAAGATAAACCTAGACTAACCTAGAATTCTCTAGAATTATCTATACCATTCTACAACATTCTACACTTATCTAGGAAATTCAAGAATATACAAGATATCTCTAGAATATACAAGATTCCTCTAGAACAATCTAGATTCATCAAGGACATTCAAGAGGTTTCTAGAGTCTCAAAATAAAAAAAATATTAAATATTTAATCCATAATAATTTGGGATGTTACACCACGGGCAACGATCCAGTAGTACCCTGGATGACCCGGTTGATACAGAAATTGTGTGATTGAAATGGTTATTTGTCTGTTGTGTGCCTCGGTGTTAAATGTGGATGATCTCACTTGATTACTATGAATTATGTGTGATTGATTGAAATTGGGATGTGATATCCTTGATGTTGAGATTGTATTGGTTGGGTTTGAACATCATTACATGGATGTACATGTGTGTGTGCAACATTTCTATATGTATACTTCCATCATCGAATCAATGACATTTTAAATGATGGTATGAGCAGGTATGTCATGTACTTAACCAAAATCTTCTTTATTGTTATTTACCTGTGTATAGTAATAAGGGTAGGTATTAAAATTATTTTGAGTCTAGCATCTTGCTCACTGAGTTTGTGACTCATTCGTGTTGTTTATTATTTTTTTTTAAAAAGGGGTAGTGGCTGGAGTAGAATGCTAGTGTGAGGGACAACGTTATCCTGTGGCAAATCCCTTTATATCCAGGGTAAGTGTTTATAAAGTTTTCATAAGTTAATTTTTCATCTAAATTCCCTTTGTAGTCACGTAGGTCACCTAGGCAATCTTGTATATGAATGTAGAGTATAAGATGATGTTTTCTTATATCTGTTGCATGAAAGATTGCTTAATGCTTCTTGGTAGTTGTTACTGTGTTTAAAAAAATGTTATTTGGATAGAGAGTTTATCTCTTTTTTACAGATATGTGTTAGCTTGGATGTCATCTGTCTTAGTGTTGCTTGTGATTAGAATAGGCTTACGGATATTTGGATGGTTTTCTTTTTTCATGCCGGCCACGTACTCAGGTTGGGACGTGACACTTTTCCTCTATTATGCTAACATGAGACAGTGATGACACTATCAAATTCAAGTTTGGGGGGAGAAGAATCTTTGTTTTAGAAGAATCTTTTTTTTGTGTGGTTTGTTAGCAGATAATTGTGTAAAGCAGATAAGTATTAATAAGTATTAGTTAAAGTAGATTTTTCAAACATTTTCAATTTTTTTTGTAAGTGAGAGAGTGATGGTTTGTTGGTTTAAAAACTTCAAAAATTTTGTTAAAATTTAAATTCTTGAAATTGTTTTTAATAAAGTATTAGTCTTATTTTCAGTAATATTAGGAGATTTTCTTCAAAACTCTTATTAGGCTAATTGGAGTTTGGGAATTCTGAGAGTAAATGTTGTAGCTTAAGTAAACCTTTCCTAAAATCAATAGTAAGCTCAATAAGGGGTGTTAATTTCATATTCCAATAAAAAAATGGTTATTTAAATAAAAATAATTAGCTAGCTTGAAGGTATGGCTCGTGTTGCAGCGGTGTCATGTGGATTAGGTGCCGAACACTTTTACAACCAATGAACATTGCCTTTGGTTGGTTTAAGAGAATCAAAGGGTGGAGAAGTGTTATGTGGATTAGGCGCATGGCCTTTCTCTCACTTTGTAGTTTTCACTTTAGGTGTGAAGGTGGAGGAAGAGCTGTGTAGATTAGGCACCCGGACTCTGCTTCTTACTGGTTATATCTCATCTTATTTGGTTTGCTGAATAGATCGCTGGAATTTCAAATGATTACCCTTAAGATTGTTAAATTATAAAAGAAAAGTTTAATTTAAGTGATGGTATTTTTGCTTTTTGAAGCTTCTGAGGTTTCAAGGTGTTTACTTGAACTTTGACTTAAATCCCCATGTGATTAGTGCAAATATGACTTTTCCTTTGGTAAAGGCAATTCTTGAAGTTAATTTTAAAGGATGGTTTTGTTTTTACTTGTACAAATCACAATTCTCCCTTGATTAGTCTGAATATTTCTATATTTTGTTTGTGAATCTATTTTCCTAACTTCTGCTTTGCACTTTTGTTTGTTGTGAGGATTGATTTGCTTGAGGGTAAGCAAAGGTTCAAGTTTGGGGGAGTGTTAAATTCTGGCATTTAGTACCAATTTGGTGCTAAATGCCCTCTCTTTTGATCTCTTTCTTGTGTAGCTAGTGATTCTTAACCCTTGTTTTAAGTGATTTAGTTTAGTTTAGGATTTCTTAGAGTTTTTGGTGTTTTGAATGATCTCATGATTCAGAGCTGTTTATAATTGACAATTTATTGTTCTCTAATGTAGGTTGAGATGGGTAGAAGCTAATACAAGAAGATGGACCTTTGTAGCTGCATTTCTAAAGATATTGAAACTGCCCTACTGTCACCCACTGCTATAGTGGTAGTCTTGTACTGCTATAGTGATAGCTACCAGAACCCATCAAGTTGAAGCCATTTTGTTTGCCTTCCACCACTATAACGGTGGTTGTGTACGGCTATAGCGGCAAGCCCTAGACCAGTAGCCTTTTAAAGTCCATTTTTTTATTACTAACCACTACAGAGGTAGGTCGCATTCTATAGCTTTCTATTGGAGGTTTAAATAACAAAAAGGTAGCAGTTTTAGGTTACTCTAAGCTCGAGACAGAAGAGAAGGCACCATTTCTACTGAAGGAAGAGGAGGAAGCCATTTCCAAAGCTTTCCAAACCCGATTCTTGTCAACTCAACCTCGGTTTCATGAAGTTTTATAGCTTTTCTGTTGTTTTTTTGTAGTTTTAGAGCTATGAGTAGCTAATTTTCTTGTTCTAGGGTTACTATGAACCTAATGTCATATTAGGGGTTGTATTTCCCTCTAAACTTGTGATTCTTTTCAATGAATACATTCTAATCATTCATTTCTATTGTGCTTGCTTTAAATCTGATCACTTTATTGCTTGCAAGTTGCTTTTATCGAACTTTGGCGAGGGAGATGTTTGTAAAACAACTGAGTGATTAGGATGAGTGCTTGAACCTTAGGAGTTTTTGCTTGTTAACTCATAGGGATATCAGTTAACTTTGTATAATCAAATTAGGTTGTTGCATAATAGGCTTAACTCACATAAAGGATTGTGTCAGAGTTGAGTAGCTTAATTTAGATTCAGTAGAATTACTTTAAGCCGTTAGAAAACCTATGATTAAGTGTTTAATTGATTAGAATTATAAGTATTAGAGAGAGTTTAGTAATTCCTAGGACGAGAAAGGGGGAGTAATAGCTCTAGATTTTTAATTAAATTAATTTCATCCAATGTTCAATGTGCGTTCATTGCTATTTGCGAAAAGTCTAAGAAAAATATTTGGTGATTGATTTTTATTTCCAATTCTTAACTTAGAGCTATCTTCAATCCAAAAATTGTTGTCTAACTAATACACTTAGTTTTTTTGAGTAATTAGCGAGTTAGTCCTCGTCGGAATGATATCTTAGTTATATTTTCACTGTATTACTTGTGTAACTGGTACACTTGCCAAATCGATAAAATAAAGAAGAGGTTCCTCTTCTCCAATGTACCCTAGCAAATCTCCCTTGTTCTCTAGCAAAAAGATCTATTTTCTCTCTCCATTTCCTCCTTAAATAGCCTCTGTCTCATATAGGTCAGATGCTAGGCACTAAGTGCCATGGCTGATGCCTAGGGCGCCACATTGTGGACTAGAAGAACTTCAGGGTCTGGAGCCCTAAGCGCCAGATGTGGCGCCATATGTGGTGCCTGAGGCACCACCTTCAGAACTTTGGACAAAAACTTTGGCTTCTAGTGCCTTTGGGCGCCACTATTGAGGGGTGAGGCTGACAGTTCAATTGCTAGCGCCTAAGGTGCTAGGTGTGTGGGCATCAGCAAATTTCAATTCTCTAACTTGTATCAGTCCAAAAATTATACCTGCAAGAAAATAAAACAAGTTACTCCGAAAGACAAGGAAAGGGGATTAAAATAAGATAGAAAGAAATCTTAAAATGCATAAAGAGGCTAGTCCTTTTGGAATCTAATTCTTCTAGAATTGTCCCTATCATATGAATCAAGAAAAATTGCCATTGCAGAAATCTTCACACTAGCCAACCTTTACATTTATAGGTGACACTTGAGTTTTAACATGTCAGAAATGGTTTTGGGAATTTAGATTACTTCCAACTGACTCCTTTGAGTTCTCAACCAACCAGAAATTAGAATCCAGCCTGACTGGATGTTGCGGCCGAAATCTTGGTGTATATAATGGTTTTGGCTGAAAATTATTCTTACATTAAAGTCTTTCCTTTTTCTAAATCTCCACCAATTAAGAGTTGGCCATTGCCTTCCAAATGCGCCTCTATGGCTTCTGAATCATATAACTCGACATATCTCGAACATAACTTGATCGTCACTTTGCCATTCTTTCTTAACAAAAACTCTTCATATGTCTCCCAAGTTTTTTGATACGTGTTGTAAGGCTTTGTCATAGGGTCTACGTCCACGTGGAACTCATTTGGATTTATTTCAACATGCTTATTTTCCTTCCCTTTTACATCAATCATGCCAATATTTAAAGGAATTTAGCTTTTGATATTTGCAACACTAGCTTGAAAGGGATCATTATCGACCTTCATTTTTGACTTTTGCATATCTACAAATTTCAGTTTTCCCTCTATTAGTACCTTTTGAATTAAATCCCTAAAATGTATGCACTCATTAGTAACATAGCCTAATACGTTATGAACTTTACAATACTTTCAATTTTTTATCCCATCAGGCTTTAACTGCATATGATTATCTAACAATTTTATTTGTTTATCTTTCAATAAAACATCAAAAATTTGTTTGACTTTTGTAATGTCGAATGTGTATACTTTCTTATTGACATAACTCATTTTTTTCTTTAGCTCTCATAGGCTTTAGAGCTTGACAAGTATAGGGTGGTCGACTAACATATATTCAGTATTTTCTTCCTCATAGTTAGATTATTCTATTCCGACGAAATTTACTTTCTCTCTTTTAAGAAACTTCTTTAGTTTCTGTATTTTCTTAGCTTTTAACTGTTTTATTTGTCTAATTTTTCCTCCTAATTGGGTAAGGTCAACTAAATGTTGGTTAACAAGTTTTTTTTTAATGTAATAATCTAAACCCCCAATAGTCATCTTTACAATCTCCACTTCGAGAATAGGAGTAAAACACCTACTCCTCATTTGTCTAAATCTTGCCAAGTTGTCTTCGACAGGCTCGTTATACAATTTTTTTATTAAACAAGTCTATCAGACCAACTTTCAAATCTCCTTTGAAAAGTTAGTCTTGAAATCTTCTTTCCATCTGTGCCCATGAATAAACAGAATTGGGTTTGACTGTCGAGAACCAAGAGAAAGTGTTCTTTGTGAGAAAACTAGGAAAGAACCTCATCTTAAGCCCTTCATCTATTGTTAAATCTCCCATTTCAATGGTGTACCATGCGATATGCTCTACTGTCAACTTACCATTTTCTCCAGCAAGCTCAAAAAGTTTAGGAATTTTTACCATTCCTCTTGGCAATTTTGCCTACTGAACTTAATCTGAAAATGTCGAGGCAAAATAATGCTTGTTGGTATAACCTACGTTGGAACCAAACCTATTAAGAACTTGTTCAACCACATGATTCACATTTCGTTCTACTTGGTTTTCTACAAGGTTTTGTTGGAATGCTCTTACAACATTGTTTTCGACTACTTATGGTTCATTCCAATGCAAGATTAAGGTTGAGGTTTGTTATTGGTCTTGGGCCACAATTGCCTGTTCTAGTTAGACATTGTCAGGCACAACAATACCCATTTTCAAGGCTAACGTATTACATGCATTATTAGTATTCTCCATTAAGGCTTTCAATACAACACCCATTTGTTGTGTTAACATGCTCAGCATATTATGATTACTTTTGTCCATTTGCTTTCGAATATTAGCCAATGAACTTATAGTAGCTATGGCAACATTACTTGGCATGTCTCTCGACATACTTAGGAAAATTGGTGCCAAATTCAACCTCTCATGTCGAAATACAATGAGAGTACTTGTTCCTACTATGTTTAGAATTACCAATGCAAAACTTATTACTTGGCCTTGAACCATTTGACATGTAGGATTGGGTAATTGATTTCTAATCCCAAGTTGGGTCATTACAAGAGGAACATAGCATTGAGGTAATCGATATTGTGGTACAAACCTTGTCGTCTGATGACTTGGTTGGTGACCTACTGGATTTGGTGATAATGGTGTCGACCCAAACACTATTTGTTCCAATATAGGATTTTTCGGAAGGGATACGTTTGGCACGAAGTCTATAGGATTAGTAGTTATTGGAGCTGTTGGCATGTTTACCATGGTTACAGTAGTTGCACATGGTGCACTTAGTGCACTTGACACTTGGCTAATACTAGCACTATTTACGTTACTCATATTTTCAAAGTTGTGAGAACACAAAGATATGAAGCTAATACTTCTCAAATGCATACAACCAACGAGTTACTCTAAGCTCATCTTACCGGGCATGCCAATTTGTTAACGGTGATTTTTGGTTTTATCCAAATCTGACAACAAATACTTAACGAAAATCGAAAACGATGTAGTTTCAAAGTTATGCAGTAATCTCATTCTAATAAACTGTAAAATATGTCGAATGCTTCGTGAATGTAACTTGAAAAGTAACTGCATGAAATAAAGAAAAGAATGCTAGAAATACGCTTTTGCAAAAAAGTTAAATAAAAGTAGTAAAGTAAGAACAAAGAAAGTAAATTGGAAGTAAATGATAGTACATAAAAGGTAAATTGTAGAAAAGTTAATGAAAGTGCAGTAAATTGCATAACAATGAAAGAAAGCAATAAATAACTTGAATAAAATTGCAACAAAAGATAAAAAAGTAAAAATGAAGAAGTGTAAAAGATTAACATTGAATTAAAATAGACTGGAATGTTAAAAAGAAAGCATACTTTGATATTAATCCATTAATCTTCGAAGAGAGATGTTAGGATGTTTAATTAAGAGATGTCAGCTCGTTTACAACAAAACATTTAATATTTATAGGCAAATGATAGAAATAACTGTTTATCTACTTAATTGCTACGTAAATGACAGTTTGTGCTACTCGACACAATTACCATCGCCATTTGATGATGGAAATAACTACTTATCTTGTCTTCGACATTCGACAACTTGGTCACGTCATCAATCAGCATGTCTTTGACATTTCACAACTTGGTTGCACCACCATACTGATCAACATATTTGACAACTTTTTACATCGTCAGTTAGTACATTTGATAATGTTGTTGCGAACTACTTCAATCTGTTAGATGATTATTTTTAATACATAATTGTCGACAGAAGTTATTTTGCTTGGCCGACAAGTAATTATCGTTGACAGGTGCAACAAATGACAAGTATAGGGTGGTCTACTTTTCAACTCAGCAATATTAGCATACTTTGTTTGAATATTATCTACTCAATCCAATTGCACTTGACACTTGGCTAATACTAGCACTATTTGCGTTACTCATATTTTCATAGTTGTGAGAACACGAAGGTCTAAACCTACCACTTCTCAAATACATATAACCAACGAGTTACTCTGAACTTATCCCACCACATGTGTCAATTTGTTAATGAGATATTAGGATGTTAGGCTCTTCTTTTTCATTTGCTATTGAATATTAGCCAATGAACTTACAATGGATGTGATGACATTACTTGGCATCTCTCTTGACATACTTGGGAAAATTGGTCCCAAATTCAACCTTTCCTATCGAAACACAGTAGCTTGTTCTTGCTATGTTTAGATTTGCCAATGTAGAACTTACTGCTTGGCC
This sequence comes from Biancaea sappan, assembly GCA_037074585.1. Lineage (NCBI taxonomy): Eukaryota > Viridiplantae > Streptophyta > Magnoliopsida > Fabales > Fabaceae > Biancaea > Biancaea sappan. The sequence continues at coordinate 9,276,969 of CM073493.1, read as the reverse complement.
TTAAACCATTTGACACTAAGGATTGACTAACTGATTTCCAAGCCCGAGTTAGGTCATTACAGGAGGAACATATCCTTAAGATAATCTATATTGTGGTACAAACCTTGTCATCTAATGACTTGGTTGGTGACCTACTAGATTTAGTGATACTAGTGTCAACCCAGACATTATTTTGGGATTTCCTGGAAGGGATAGTTTGGTACAAACTCTTATAGGATTAGTAATTGTCCAAACTGCTGGCACGTTTGTCGTGGTTACGACAGTTGCACTTGGTGCACTTAATACACCTGACACTTGGCTAATGCTAGCATTATTTGTGTTACTCATATTTTCAGAGTTATGAGAATACGAAGATATGAAGCTAATACTTCTCAAACGTATACAACCAACGAGTTACTCTATACTCATCCCACCGGGTGTTAATCTGTTAATCTACTTTTGGTCTTTTATCTGATAGACTTTAATAGCCTGTGATATCCAACAATTTTATTTGTTATCTTTCAATAAAACTTCTTTACTTTCACAACAACACTATCAAAGTAGCAATTGACGGTCTAAAAAGTTGTCAAATATGTTGATTGGTGTAACGGTGTAACCAAGTTGTCGAATGTCGAAGACAAGATAGACATTTATTTCCATCATCAAATGGCCATGGCAGTTGTGTCAAGTAGCACAAACTATCACTTACATGGCAATTAAGTAGATAGGCAGTTATTTCTATCATTTACCTATAAATATTAAGTATTTTGTTGTAAGTGAAGTTGGCATCTCTTGATTAAACATCCTAATATTTCACTTAAAAGATTAATAGATTAACATCAAGGTATATTTTTCTTTTAACATTTTAGTCAATTTTAATTCAAAGTTCATCTTTTAAACTTCTTCATTTTTACTTCTTTTATCTTTTGCTGCAATTTTATTCAAGTTATTTATTGCTTTCTTTAATTGTTATGCAAATTACTGCACTGTCATTAACCTTTCTGCAATTTACCTTTTATATACAATCATTTACTTCCAATTTACTTTCTTTGTTCTTATTTTACTACCTTTATTTAACTTTTCTGCAAAAATGTATTTCCAACCTTCTTTTCTTTATTTTATGCAGTTACTTTTCAAGTTACATTTGAAAGTAATGGTTGGAACCTAAGAGGGGGGTGAATTGGGTTTTATAAATTTTTTACAAGAATTAATTGGAAGTTGAAATGATTTTTTGTAGAAGTGTAATACTTAAGATAATAAATACAATACAGAAAATCAACGTGCTGTCAAGATAAATAATTATAAAGATCAAGGAATTAAAAAGTAGATATCAATATGCACAAATTAAAGAGTAAGGGATAGAGAAAGCAAACTCAGAGATTTATACTGGTTCGGCTAATCCAAGCCTACATCCAGTCCTCAAGAGACCACTTGAGTATTTCTACTATAATTGCAAGTTTAATCCGGGTACTTGCAAACCACTACAACCACACAAATTCGATCCGGGTATTTGCGAAACCACAATGGAGAATTTATGAATCCGGGCTCCTCCTCAACCTAAAGCAAGTTCTTCCAACACCGGTACTTGCGAACCTCAACTCAGAATAATATATGTGTTGATCAAAATCAACAATACAAAGAAACTCTCTCTAAAGAGTAGATGAATACAAATGAAGCTCTAATAACTCTAATGATAGAGAATATGCAAGATTTGGCTCAAGAATGCTTTCCTTTCTCTCAAAGATGATAGAAGAAGTTAATATCACATTGTAGGACTTTGTTCTAACTCAAAATCGTGTATCTAAGGTCATATATATAAGATTTTACAAAACTAGCCGTTATATAGCCGTTACAGCACTTATAGTGCAGTCCAGGTGTCCATTGGTCGACCAGTGTGGCACGTTGGTCGACCAGTGTAGTCTAGAAGTGATTCATCAGTCACGTTGGTCGACCAGTGTAGATGGGGTGGTCGACCACCGGCTGGCAGTAGCGAAATACAGATTTTGAGCTTTCTTTAAAAATTCATAACTCCCTCATTTGAACTCCGTTTTAAACAAATAATATACCATTGGAAAGCTCTTGGAGTCTAGTTTCAAATGAGCCAAGTTTTACTCAAAAATTATTTTTGTTTAAAAGATATAATCAAAATACTGACTATAGGTCAGAACAGAATAATTTTTGAGTACAGTAAAATCAACTTTCAATTTTTCAAACTATATTTTAAATAGTCATATATTTCTCATTTGAACTCCGTTTTGAATAAATAATATACCGTTGAAACGATCTTTGAGTCTACTATCAAATGAGATTAAGATACTTGAAAAAATGATTTTTCATTTATGAGATATGATATAAGGAGTGACCAAAGGTCAAAAACTAACTTTTGTAAAACTTCATATCTCACTATCTTTTTGTTTAAAATGCTTGAGCCAATGTATGCAAATCTAAATCATTGAGTTGCACAAGTATACTAGCCTATATTAAATATACCTAATGTAAACACATAGGCTATCTTGATGCATCCAAGCTTCCAAGACTTCAAATCTTCTAATTCTTCATTTCTTGGAGCTTTGTCCTTGTATGTTGCTTTCCTTCAGTGAAGCATGATATTGCTTTTCCTTGTTCTTCAATACAATGCTTACTCTTCCTTGTTTTGAACCAACCTATAAAATATGTCTTACTCGAAAATCCAATGGTTAGTTCAATTCATGATAATAGCATGATTCAATATATGCAACATATATATTAAGTAACATAATCATGCTTAAGTACTTGTAGCATATATATGATAATTAATCTTTATATATATCAATGCTACAATTCAAATACATTTGTCATCATCAAAACTTATGGCATAAAGCCTTAGGGTCAACAATCTCCCCCTTTTTGATGATGACAAATCACCATAGAAAAATATGTATCACAAGATAATGAATGCAATGTTATAAGCACATACACATATTTTTCTATTGTTTCTTCTCCCCCTATTTGACATCAACAAAAAGGTGTAAGGAACACAATATATAGAAGTTAAAGTACATACCTTCTTTAAGCCAGGATGTCAAAAGATGTCAATATAGTATGGGGTGAGGATACATTAAAACTTATCATTGATTTCATTGACATGTAAAAATAATATTCAGAAAAATTTCACATGTCAAATGAAATGAGCCAAAAGATAAAACTTGAAAGAGTTTGAGGCCCCCCATAAACCTTGCATAATTTGAAAAAGAATAATGAATAATGAATATCTAATTTTCCAAAATATATTCTTTTGCAAGAACATCTAGATATATTCAAGAGAGACAAAGCTCCCCCTGAATTTCATAACCCTTTTGATTTGCAGAATTTTGAAGTAAGACTTTTGAAGAAATTTTTGCAATATTTCTGTTGAAGATGATTTCTGCTTGTTTATGAAAAGGCATTTTAGTAAATAGCAGAAACATTGAAATCTTTGAAATATGTAACAAAAAAAAACATCATTTGCTGTCATATGATAGAAATATTTGCAGCACACAGCAGAAGTATGATATATGGATTAGCATAACAATATATAATCAAGGATATAGTTGATAATCCATACATCAAATATCAATATTTTTTATCCCCTTTGTCGTCAACAACAAAAGATTAAAACTTTTTCTTTTTCTAAAAAGATTGTTGCTTCATATGATAAACATATTAACATAACAGAAGCATTTTTAAAGTCCTTTTTCAAAACAAATTTTCTTCATAAAGGATAAGATAGATTTTAGCACAAAGGAAGCAATTTATATATCCATTAAAAAAAATATCAAACATTATAACTATGATATGTATATATATATATATATATATATATATGAAATTGATCACTTAAGCATATCTATTTTGAGATAAGTAATCATACCTCTCAAAACTCTTTTATCCATTCAGGTGATTGTTCTTACCTTTCTTTTTCAAGAGATTGTTCATCCAAGAATTGTCTTGGCGTAGAGACAATTTATTTTGTAACTCTTGACTGCTTGACCCTTGATGAAGATTTTAAACTTGTATACCTTGACTATCCTTTTGAGAAAGTCATTTGTATCTTTAATCTTCTTCATCACTAAAGAAGTATTCTTGCACAAGATGTGATTAGTAGATCCAAAAATCATATAATCACTTGATAGATGATAGGCAAGGAAAGTTACTTCAAAGAATTTTAGTGGCAAAAAAAACATTTTTCTCCTTTGAAAGATGAGCCACTGTAGTTCATATTTAGCTTGAAGTGTAAAAGAGACATTGAAAATAATATATGACCCTTTTTATCTGCACTTTTTCTGTTTCAACTTTTAAAGAGTTTTCAAAACAGTTTTTAATCAGCTTAGAAAGTCTTTCTTGCAATTCATCTAGTCATTACATAAAGCTCATAATACTCAATGGATTAAAGATCTATTTCAAGCAAGGATAGAAATTACCAATGTTTTGAGTGTGCATGCTTGATTAGAATCACCATCTTCATCGTTGAGTCCTTCATCCTCAAGATTGGTTGGTTGTCATTGCAAGCTCGAGCTTGAGAATACTTTTCCTCACAAAACAATGTGACTCTTAATCTTAGGTACCCAACCAATTTGGGTCCTTAATAGGTTAGTTCATCATTCTCAAATAATGAAGATGTTCAATAAGAATGCTATGCATCCATGAAATCCAAAAATTTGTAGAGAAATCGTTCCTCTTTAATGATTGATATCATAAGAAGCATACAAGATGAAAATCTTTCAAAATGAGGATTTCTGAATGCTTTTCTTTTCAAAATGATTTTTGTTTCAATATGATAAAACATTTTTTTTTGAAACAAACTCCTCTTAAAAGAGTAATTCTTTGAAAAGCTTATCAGAAAAACTATGGCAATAAGAATTTCCAAGTCCATTTATTTTGAAAAACAAATTTTGCTCAAAAAGGATTTGAAAAGAGATGCAGCATAGCAGAAGCAACATATATATCCTTTTAAAGATAATAACAGATGATATTATAACAGGATATATATCACAACAAATGCAAATGATATACTCATACAAGATATACCATATTATAATCAGAGTATATAACAACACAAGGGAAGTAATTATGGATTAGCAAAAGATATAGCTATTATAAAGTATAATCTATAGGCAGAGGAAGATTTCAAGTGAATACCCATTGAGATGCATCTTCAATGATGAGTTCCTTAGGATGACTTTTGGCATACCTCAAATCCTTTGAAAAATCATTATTGTTGCTTGATGTCTCCTTCTCATGAGGTAATTTTTCTTCTTGAGGCTTTTCTTCTTCTTGATGTAGATTGGCATTCTCTTCAATGTCATTATCATCCTTTGCAATAAGGGTACTCTTTTCTTTTTCAAAGCTTTGAAAATAATTTTCTGCTTATGTATAAAAACATTTTTGTACACAGTAGGTGAATTTGAAATAAGGATTTTTAAACTCCTTTCTTATCAAAACACTTTTTGCTTTAACATGATAAAGCAATTTCAAATCATTTTCCAAACCTTTTCAAAATAATTCTTCTTTAAAGAATGACATAAAATTTAGCACAATAGAAGAAAATATATATCCATTATCATATATAAAACATTTTATATTCAAGATATATCATATCATCTCAGTAGAGGCATAACGTTTTTTGAAAAGTATACATATATTCATTTAAGGCTAGAAAGCATTTTCTCACATGAATATATATATATATATATATATATATATATATATATATATATATAATCATTACAAAGCGGAAGCAAGTTACATACTTATTCAAGATAAAGCATATTATAACTAGAGTATGTAGAAAAATAATTGAAGTAATATGGATTAATAAGATATAATCAGATATAAACTATAATCCATAAACAATTGTTCATAACCCATAGCTTATGCAAAGATATGACATGTATAGTGCTCAAACCATGATGAATAGTATAAAGACAATTTAAGCATTTAACATATCTTTATATGCAATGATATGATCAAGTATGTAAGATATCAAAGAACAATATGTCATTGCAATGAAAGTATGTCAGAAAAAAAATATGCCAAAATAGCCAATTATGAGTAGGGAGTATCACTCAATTAAATAGTATAGTGGTAAAGGATAGAGATACTCATCAATTTGGCAAAGTCTTGTTGCTTCTTGAAGTTCCTCCTCAAGATTTTGATATCCTTGTTTTGCTCATTGCTCTTCTTTTGATCCTATCTTCTTGAAATTTTAATGATCTTAATTGATTGATTATTTGCAAGATCCTCTCAAAAAATAATCTCTTATAAGAACACCCATGAAGCTTTGAAGAGATCATTAAATACATAGCAGCAAAATTTAAATCCTTCATCTACTGTCATCCGCTGGTCGACCAACGTGTCCACACTGGTCGACCATCGTGGGGAAGAGAAAGTGGAAGGAGCTTACTGTCAAGTGTTGGTCGACCATTGTGAATGAACTGGTCGACCATTCCTCACCAGAATAGCCTTATTTACCCACTGCCTCGCGTTGGTCGACCAGTCTGAGGACCTTGGTCGACCACTTGTGTCAGGTTGCAGCATTCTTCTCCTGGCGCTGGGTGTTAGTTCATTATAGCCTTCGTTGGTCGACCACTGATAGGAGCGTTGGTCGACCAACCAACTTCAAAACTATAAATTTTACTGATTTCGGAGAGCAGAGGAAAGAGTGTGCCTTAGAGGATAAATTTGAGGATTAACTCCTGCAAAACACTTTTGGTAGAGCACTTTGATGCTTAAATAAGCAATGTCCAAATAAATCTCAAGAATCAAGAGCAACATTGTGTTTAAGATATGCTATATTAATAAAAGTGCTATGCTTCCATGAAATGCAATTTTACAAGAAATTTGATTTCATTGAAAATATTTGAATAAGATTACAATAAGGATAAATACTATAGGCCGCATGCCTAACAGTTGTTTTCAAATATAGCATGCATGAATATCAAAGATAGATGAAAGAGGAGATTTTCTGGAAAATTTTGTTAATGACTAGAATAATAGATGAAGTCAAAACTGATTTTAAGAAAAGGATAATGATGATTGCACTTCTAGGAAAACCATAGATTGATTACATGTGTTCTGTGATATTTCTCTATTTGCTGTCGAACTTGTTCTACTGCTGCAAGATTTAATTTTTGTTTGTATGCTTTTCTGCTACTGTCACAACCCTGTGGTTCACGCCACTACTATGCCGAATCGCCCAGAATTGAATTCGTGGCAATTTGCAATATAGTGATCCCCAGGTCGTATTCACTCAAGGAGCCTCACTTCTTAATACTAATTAATCGTTCTAAACACCCAAATACTAATGAAGAGTACATAAACGTGGGGGGGTTTTGTGGCAGTACTAATAAAAAAATAGAACAGCAACCAAATAGATACAACAGCAGCAGTAGCAGCAGCAAAATTTGCAAGGTATTGACAGTAAAGAGACTATGTAATCAGCCACTAGGATTCATGGGAGTGTAACTATCATTACCTAACTCATTGATTCAGTTTTGTTCTCATTCCATTGTTTGGTTCTTTATGAAAATGGTTCTAGAATAACATCTAGAATTTAATGCTACTAATTACAGTCAAGAACATCTCTCTACTATAACTAGATGCATTCAGTGGAAAATCTCAACCAAACCAAGTTAAATATATCATCTAACTAGTCATTTCGCCTCCCTCATTTTCCTAATCAGTCAAGCAAGGTTATATCTTATATATATAAGTTAGTTTATGCTACATTCTCAAGCTCTAATCAGAATATGACAGCAACATAAACATAACATCAAAACAGAAACGAAATGAGATGAAAATGAAGAATAAAACACTTAGCTTGCATTCTTAGTTCAAGCTATAACATCCCAGTGGTCTAGTGACTAATTACAATGAAGACTTAGCCCTCCATGAGAGCAAAACAGCAAAAACAGAAGAGAAAAACAGAGAGGGAAAGAAATCTGCGAATTTTCTAAGTTACTCCAAATAAAAGTGTCTTCTCCTTTTTAAAAATGATGCCCTCAATGCCTTGGGATATTCTGCCCTAGATGCCTCCTTGGATGCCTCCTTGGTTGCCTCCTTGGTGCTTCTTCCATGATGTGGGCAGAAAAATAGCAAATAGCAGCAGAAAAACAGCAGATAGCAGTAGAAAAATAGCAAAACAGCAGCAGAAAAATAGCAAACAGCAGCAGAAAAACATGGCAGAAAACATGGAAAAGGGAGGTGCATAATTAATATTTCAGTCATACTTTTCTGACCTACAAAAAGTAATATTTCTGCCCAAAAATTCTGACTACATGGCATTGAATAAGAGTTCAAATGGGTCCCATATCCAGCACAACCTAGTCAGCATCTGCATCACCTAAAAAGTGCCACATTAGCATCCAATCAGCATCTTTGTCCATGTCAGCACTTTTCTCTCAAAAATTAAAATTTGTAGGAATTAAATTGAGCATTTTACAATTCAAGTTCTAAAAATATAAAATTGAGACACATTCAATCCATAAATAGTTTATACCCAATAAATTCCAAAATATAATAAGATTAGAGAATTGACAAAATTAAAGAGGCAAAAAGGACTAAAATAGGGACTAAAATAAATGAAAAAAGCATGTTATCAAATCCCCCACACTAGGCCTTTTGCACTCCTGGGCAAAATAATATTCGGAACACCAAAAGACATCAAATGAAAAGCGTGGAAAGCATGCTAGAATGGAATAGTTAAAATTTTCAAAAGATTTAGCACTTGAAGAAAATTATTCTTAAATTTCTAAGATTTCAAGCATCATGGCAATTTAATTTGATACGAATGAATTCAAGTAATTAGTCTCCTCACCAGGAATGTGTTTACTCTCTATTCTCTCAAGTGTCTAGGGTAAATCACTCGAAATTCAACTTATCACAGAATTCACTACCATAAGCTTGTCAAGAATCTAAATCTCCACTACTTGAATCACATACATGCCTGAATTATTAGGACTTTGGAAGGGTGTAAGGTTGGGTGAAGGAATGATTGGGAGGTAGAAAGAAATACACAAAACAAAGTTTAACAAGAACTTAAAGAATTGAAGAGCATCAATCAATAAGGTTACAAGAGATTGAACTTTGAAATTTGGGCTCAACAATGCTACTTTTCTTTTCTCCTTCTTGCTCTTTTGTTTTGTTTTTGTTTTGTTTTTTTTTGTATGGTATATATATATATATAATTTTTTTTTAAGTAGCAAAACTGAAATTCAAAACAGCCCACAAATCCTTTTTTTGCACATGCTCAATTCAATCTAATTTCAAAAGAAAGAGGTTTCTAAAGCTCTTCAAATCTTAAGTTTGGGGAAAAGAAATGATTTGTTTTAAAGTGGGAGAGAGCTAGAAAACACAAGAAAGAAAGGTGGAAGTAAGGTACCAAGTGGCACACAATGGAAACAACACATAGGATGGCTATTTGGCTAGAATGGTTACAATAAACAAATGCCTAAATCATTTCCAAGCATGTACATGTAATGTAGCCTTAACAAAGATTCAAGACAAATTCTGGAGTAAAAATCATGATAGGGAATACACACAGCAACAAAGAATAGCATTTTCCACTTAGGCTCAAATCCTCACAGCTAAAAGACTATTACTATAAATTCATTAAAAACAACGTCATTGCCATTTTATTGAGTTCCTTAGAAAAAGAAGACTGAATTCTTTTCATGCTAAGTCAATTCACTCACACAAAAACTTTATCAATTGCTCAAAAATAGAGTATCAAATTCGGACAGAACAGAGCAGCAAAATTCTGCACTGCAGAATTTCTGGCGATGCAGCTTGACTGATACATAACTACACCAAAACAAATGCGAAAGACACCAAATAAAATTCTACAGCTAGAAGACATATAAAGCTTTAAAAACATGTAAAGAAACTAGCAAAATTCGTAGCCAATCAGTACAGAAAATTCATGCAAGACAGCTCAAAAATTCTGGACAGAAACAGAGAAAACAGAGGAGACAGCAGGAAATTTTTTTTGTTTGTTTGTTTTTTTTTGAAAATCAGCTCCAATTAAATTCTCTCCCCCCCACACTTAAACATTGCATTGTCCTCGACGCAAATTATTACCAAACATCAAATAAAATGAGGAGGACATAAATTAAAAGGAGGGAAAGAGTACGGCCTTATCATGGAGCCGAAACATTGTAGAGTTGGATTTCCTCTACAGTTTCTTCTTTGAAGCCCTCGTAGAACTTCTTTAACCTTTTCCCATTTACCATGAACTGCTTGTTGGTGGCCTCATTTTGAATTTCTACTGCACCAAAAGGAAAGACATTAGTAATAACAAAAGGGCCAACCCATCTAGAGCGAAGCTTACCGGGCATTAGCTTGAGGCGAGAATTATAGAGAAGGACTTTATCTCCCACTTGGAATTCTTTTTTCTCAATTTTTTGATCATGTAAAGCTTTTGTCCTCTCTTTATAGATGCGCACATTCTCATAAGCCGCTAGCCTTAGTTCTTTCAGTTCTTGAAGTTGCAACTTTCTTTCTTTACCGGCTAGGGTCATGTCTATATTGCATTGTTTAACGGCCCAATATGCCTTATGTGCAATCTCCACCGGCAAGTGACATACTTTACCAAATACCAAGCAGTATGGAGATATGCCGATAGGAGTCTTGAAAGTGGTTCTATAGGCCCAAAGCGCATCGTCAAGCCTCTTACTCCAATCTTTTCTGTTGGGTTACACAGTTTTCTCTAATATTTGCTTTATCTCTCGGTTGGAGACTTCTGCTTGCCTATTGGTTTGGGGGTGGTAAGGTGTAGAGGTTTTGTGCACCACCCCATATTTCTTCAATAGCCCTTGCATGTTTCTATTGCAAAAGTGTGATCCTTGATCACTGATTATGGCCTTGGGGACACCGAATCTACAGAAAATATGTGAACGAAGGAAATCTACAACAACAATAGAATCATCAGTTCGGGTGGCTTTAGCTTCCACCCACTTCGACACATAATCCACAGCAACTAAGATATACATGAAGCCAAAAGAAACAGGAAAAGGACTCATAAAGTCTATACCCCAAACATCAAAAACATCACAAAAAAGAAGAGGTTGTTGAGGCATTTCATTTCTTTTAGACACATTTCCAGTTCTTTGACACCTAGAACAGTTTTTGCAAAAATCAAAGGCATCCCTAAACAAAGTAGGCCAATATAAACCAGAATCTAACACTTTTCTAGCTGTTCTTTGGGGACCAAAGTGTCCACCACATGCAAGAGTATGACAAAAATTCAGCACAGATGCAAATTCATGATTTGGAACACATCTCCTAATAATTTGGTCACTACAAATTTTCCACAAATAAGGGTCATCCCACACATAGTACCTAGCCTCGCTTCTTAATTTATTCAATTGATGTTTATTTTGGTATGCAGGCAATTCAAATGTAACAAGATAATTCACTAAATCAGCATACCAAGGCTCACTAATACCATGCAAAAGGGAAAAACACTCATCTGGAAAGTGATCTCTAATAGGAAGATGCTCCAAAGGAGGTTCCAAAAGTCTACTTAAATGATCGGCTACTACATTCTCTGCTCCACTCTTATCCTTGATTTCCACATCGAATTCTTGGAGGAGTAGCATCCATCTAAGCAATCTTGGCTTTGCATCCGGTTTCTTCAACAAATATTTTAGTGTTGCATGGTCAGAAAACACAATTACTTTGGAGGCAAGCAAATATGATCTAAATTTTTGTAAAGCAAAAATAATTGCTAAAAACTCCTTTTCTGTGGTTGTGTAATTTGATTGAGCTGAATCAAGGGTGCGGGACGCATAGGCTATGACATGCAACTTCCTCTCTACTCTTTGTGAAAGTACTGCTCCTACAGTAAAATTTGAGGCATCACACATGAGCTTAAAGGGAAGCTCCCACCGTGGAGGCTGGATGATAGGAGGGGAGGTAAGTTACTTCTTCAACTCATCAAAAGCTGACCTGCAAGCATCATTAAAAATGAAATCAGTTTCTTTTTGGAGGAGTTTAGATAGGGGTAAAGCGATCTTACTGAAGTCTTTGATGAATCTTCTATAAAATCCTGCATGGCCAAGAAAAGAGCGAACTTCCCGCACAGAAGTGGGGTAAGGTAAAGAAGAGATAACATCAACTTTGGCTTTATCTACTTCTATGCCACGTGATGACACTATGTGGCCTAGGACTATTCCTTGCTCTACCATGAAATGACATTTTTCATAATTCAAGACCAAATTTTTCTCTATGCATCTCTCAAGTACTCTCTCCAAATTTTTCAAACATGCATCAAATGAGTCTCCATAAATAGAAAAATCATCCATGAACACTTCCATGCAATCCTCTAACAAATCAGAAAATATGCTTAACATGCATCTTTGAAAAGTGCTAGGTGCATTACAGAGACCAAAAGGCATGCGTCTATATACAAAAGTACCAAAGGGACAGGTGAAGGTAGTCTTTTCCTGATCTTCAGGTGCAATGTGAATTTGAAAATATCCAGAAAAACCATCAAGAAAATAGTAATGAGACTTGCCAGCAAGTCTCTCAAGCATTTGATCAATAAAAGGAAGAAGAAAATGATCTTTTCTAGTTGCTTGGTTCAACTTCCTATAATCAATGCAAACACGCCAACTGTTTTGAACTCTAGTGGACACTAACTCATTATTTTCATTTGCTATAACAGTTACCCCGGTTTTCTTTGGCACTACTTGTACCGGACTCACCCACTTACTATCAGAGATAGGATAAATAATGCCAGCTTGGAGGAGCTTACTTACCTCCTTCTTGACCACATCAAGAATCATGGGGTTAAGTCGTCTTTGGGGCTGCCTGACTGGTTTAGTCTCTTCTTCAAGAAGGATGTGATGCATGCACACAGAAGGACTAATCCCAGGAATGTCTGCTAGAGTCCACCCAATTGCTTCCTTGTTCTTTTTCAGCAAACTTATCAATTTTTGTTCTTGATCAGGCTCTAGATTGTTGGCTACAATCACTGGAAGCTGGTCTCCTATTTCTAAGAAGGCATACTTGAGGTTTTCTGGTAAAGCCTTCAACTCCAATGCAGGTGGTTGGATAGATGATGGAATCAGTTTTTGTGGAGTCACATCCAAGGAGGTACCTACAAATTCAGATTGCTCAAAGACAGAATCCTTGGCTAAAGAGGAGGAAGGATTAGCAGCACAAAAGGAAAGAGATGAAGAATGTTCAACATTACAGTTTAAATCACTACACCTACAACTACCTAAAACAGAAACAGAATCTAAATCTAAGCTAGAGAAAATTACAGAATCAGAATGCACATCAGAATCCAAACCATTATGTAAATTAGAATGCAATTCAGAATTGTCAGCAATTAAAGAATTTTTAATTTCAGTGCAAGCATGACAAAATTCAGAACCAGCACAATTGCATTCAAAGGCATCTACCAAATCAGAAAATTCAGGAAAATCAGAAATTAATTTAGTTTGGAAATCATCACATGCCTCATCAACTAAGTAATCGAAAAAGTTAACCACATGCACATTGGAATAATTTTCTATAGGATGTTTCATGGCATCTAAAATGTTAAAATCAATCTTGTTGCCAGCAAACTCCATTGACAAAGTCCCTTCATGCACATTAATAATGGTTTTTGCAGTTTTCAAAAAAGGTCTACCAAGTATTAATGGTGCATGGCAAGGAGTATTATCATTTTCCATATCAAGCACATAAAAATCAGCAGGAAAAATGAGATCTTTGACTCTTACCAGGACATCTTCTAGAACTCCTGCTGGATGTGCTGTGCTCCTATTGGCAAGTTGGACAATCACTCCAGTTGGTGAAAGAACACTAATCTTGAGGCTTGAGTATACTGATTTGGGCATAACATTGATTGAGGCTCCCAAATCCAGCATAGCATTGGAGAACTCCATGTTGCCTATTGTGCATGGTATTGTGAAAGTTTCAGGATCTTTGCACTTGGGTGGCATGGGTGGTTGGATGAGTGCAGACATATTTCTCCCCAAATTGACTCTCTCATTACCCCTTAAGCACCTCTTATGAGTGCACAACTCTTTGAGGAACTTGGCATACTTGGAGATTTGCTTAATGGCTTCCAAAAGTGGGATATTAACCTCTATTTTTCTGAAGGTTTCCATGATCTCTTTATCCATGTCAGATTCAGAAGCTTCCCTTGATTGAGTCTATCTATTGGGGAAAGGAAAAGGAATTTTCTGAACCACTTCTTCATCCTTTTTATTTTGCTCACTGGTTGAGGATGAAGGAACACTTTGCTGGACATTTGATTTTTCTGGTTCAGATTCAGAAGCTGGACTGTCTACTTGCTTGCCACTCCTCAAGATGATGGCACTCACATTGCCTCTTGGGTTGATCACTGGTTGGGATGGCAAACTCCCTGAACCTTGACTTTTCAGCTCATTGATTGTTGTGGCTAACTGACCAATCTTAGTCTCCAAATATTGCATATTGGTCTCTGTTCTCTGCTGGAACTGAAGAGTATTGGCAGTCAGTTGCTTCATTAAATCCTCAAGACTAGGCTCAGGTTTCTTGGGTGCTGGAGGAGGTGTATGGCTAGGTTCAGGTTGATTGTATCTTGCATGGGGTGGCTGGTAAGGGGGGTTGGAGGTATTCCTATACTTGAAAGCTGGATGATCACGCCACCCAGGATTGTAGGTGGAGGAATATGGGTCATATCTCTGTTGTTGTGGCTGCATGGGTCTACTAGGGAATATACCAGTACATGACTCAGTTGGGGTCTCTTGCAGCTGAGGGCACTGATCAGTATGGTGGGTATTCAGGGAACAAATACCACAGACTGAAGAAGGAAGGGCTTGTTGTTGTGTTCTCTGATTTAATGCCAATTGCCTCACCATTGAAGCTAACTCTTCCAATTTATTTTTTATCCTTTGTTGCTCCATGGGAGGTGTCCTCACCTCATTGACAGTAATTGTTGGATCACTCAGTCTGGTGCCAAATTGCTGAGCATTTTGGGCCATCTTGGCCAACAATTCATTTGCTGCAGCAGGAGTTTTATCCACCAATGCCCCACCAGTAGCTGCATCAACTATGTATCTGTCCATAGGTAGTAATCCTTCATAGAAATATTAGATGAGAAGCTGCTCTGAAATCTGGTGGTTTGGACAGCATGAGCAAAGCTTCTTAAACCTCTCCCAATATTCATGCAGAGACTCACCATTCAACTGTCTAATCCCACTGATATCCTTCCTGATTGCTGCTGTTCTGGAGGCTGGAAAGAATTTTTCTAAGAACAACTTCTTCAGCTCATCCCATCTTGTTATCAAGGCAGTGGGTAGATAGTAAAGCCAATCCTTGGCTACCCCATCCAGAGAGAAAGGAAATGCTATTAATTTGATCTGTTCTTCTCCAACTCCATGTGGTCTCATGGTAGAGCAGACAACGTGGAACTCCTTTAAGTGCTTGTGCGGATCTTCTCCTGCAAGACCATGAAACTTAGGCAACAAATGGATTAGACCAGATTTTAGTTCAAAATTAGCATCCAACTCAGGATAATTTATGCACAATGGTTGATAATGCACATCAGGTGCAATCAACTCTTTAATTGATTGTTCTTGTCTATTTTGAGGCACTTGTGCATTTTGGTTATCCATCCCAGTTATCCCAGCTGACTCAGAATCTGTAGACTCCAACACAATATCAGATTCGGAATCTGATTCAACTTCTACACTGTTGACAGCTAACTCAACAATTTCAGCAAGAATTTCAGAAACTATACTAGTCCTAATGCTATTACTTCTCACTAGCCTATGGAAGGTCCTATCAATTTCTGGATCAAAAGGTGGTAAGTTCACGTGACCAGACCTTCTCATATACTAGAAAGGGCACAAATTCACAAGAAAACAACAAAAACAACTAAATCACTACAAAAGACTCCAACCGATGAAAATCACCAAAAATTTAAGTATCTCAGAAAAATCTGATTTTTCATGGAAAAATTCTTGACAAATTGGAGAGACAAACACAAAAAACAGAATTCAAAAATTCAAACTACAAAAATCACACTAAAAATCACAATTAATTAGAAAAATCAAAAAAATATTAAAAAATAGAAAAGGAGGCCTAAACGATGGAATTTGGCAAAAATGGTCAGAACTTGTTTAGAATGTCGAAAACTAGTGGTATACCAAGTTTAAGGTCAATCGGAGGTAGTTAGTTTTTTGCCTATGAATAGTAACTGATAAAAACTCAAAAACTTGTAAACCGTTTCAACAATACTAGATAACTTAAAATTAAACAAAGAAACACTTAAACAACTAATTAGATAACTTGGAAGTGAATTGGCTCCCCGGCAATGGCGCCAAAATTCTGGTTCACGCCACTATGATGCCGAATTGCCCAGAATTGAATTCGTGGCAATTTGCAGTATAATGATCCCCAGGTCGTATTCACTCAAGGAGCCTCACTTCTTAATACTAATTAATCGTTCTAAACACCCAAACACTAATGAAGAGTACATAAACGTGGGGGGTTTTGTGGCAGTACTAATAAAAAAATAGAACAGCAACCAAATAGATACAACAGCAGCAGCAGCAGCAGCAGCAAAATTTGCAAGGTATTGACAGTAAAGAGACTATGTAATCAGCCACTAGGATTCATGGGAGCGTAACTATCATTACCTAACTCATTGATTCAGTTTTGTTCTCATTCCATTGTTTGGTTCTTTATGAAAATGGTTCTAGAATAACATCTAGAATTTAATGCTACTAATTACAGTCAAGAACATCTCTCTACTATAACTAGATGCATTTAGTGGAAAATCTCAACCAAACCAAGTTAAATATATCATCTAACTAGTCATTTCGCCTCCCTCACTTTCCTAATCAGTCAAGCAAGGTTATATCTTATATATTAAAGTTAGTTTATGTTACATTCTCAAGCTCTAATCAGAATATGACAGCAACATAAACATAACATCAAAACAGAAACGAAATGAGATGAAAATGGAGAATAAAACACTTAGATGCATTCTTAGTTCAAGCTACAACATCCCAGTGGTCTAGTGACTAATTACAATGAAGACTTAGCCCTCCATGAGAGCAAAACAGCAAAAACAGAAGAGAAAAACAGAGAGGGAAAGAAAGCTGCGAATTTTCTAAGTTACTCCAAATAAAAGTGTCTTCTCCTTTTTAAAAATGATGCCCTCAATACCTTGGGATATTCTACCCTAGATGCCTCCTTGGTTGCCTGCTTGGTGCTTCTTCCATGATGTGTGATAGGAAAATCCTTAGGGTTGCCTGATCTTCACGGCGTAGGCGATAAATGAATTCAAGACTTAACAAAAGAAAATTAAGAACAACACACTCCGGAATTGAAGAAGGAATTGGAGTGGTTCAATGACCTAACAAGTGCAAATAGTCAACCAACGTTATATAGAACGTGACCTACTATTTAGAACGCTTGTTCAACCACGAACACGAATTGAACCAATCCATACAACAACGTACTTGGGTTGAAGCACAAATTGGGGGCTTTTGTGAATTTGAATCACCAATCTTATAAAGAAGATTGACAAAGCAAGGTTTCACAAGAGCAAAGAAAGAAAGATAAATTCTCACACAATGAGAGAAAACACTTGAATGCAAGTTTTCATAAACTCAAATCTGATTATTACAATAAGCTTGGGGGGTATTTATAGATAGGATGGAGAGACAAAGATGCCCACCTATCTTGACTTGAAGATACATACATTTAATGCACATGAAAATAAATGCCCACCTATCTTGACTTTGGATACAATGTTTTTAATGCATTTTGAAAATAAATATCCACCTATCTTGACTTTAAAACATTGTGCATTTAATGCACATGATTCATAATTGACTAAAGACCATCTAGAAGTTAAAATTCGTACAAAAATAAAAGAAAATTACAAAACATGAATTTCAACTCAAATGGATATAATTGAGCCCAAATTCTATTGGTCCATGTTTAGCTCTTGGACCAATCTCTTTAATTTTTAGTGTTCTGGCCCAAAATCCCTTTAGCAACTCCATTTTCAGCCCAAATGATGTTGAGCACATTTTGATCATTATTTAACATACATTCAAATGGAATTTGCTTCATCCATTCTTGAACGAGCCCATTTAATGTCTCTTTTATTGTTTTAGCCCGAGCTCGTGTAATTGGCCCACTTGTAATATACAATGGATCTACTTCTTAATCATCCAATGTAATTGTTGGGTTCACATCATCCTCCCCTTCTTGAAAAGGAGTCGTCCTTGACTCTTCAATATCTGCATCAAAATAAGGAGAGAGATCAGAAACATTGAAGGTAGCATGCACACCATATTCACCTGGTAATTCAAGTTTGTAAGCATTATCATTAATCTTCTCAATGACTCGAAATGGCCCATCCCCTCTAAGCATAAGTTTTGATTTTCGTTTTTCTGGAAACCTCTCTTTTCTTAGATGTAACCAAACCAAATCTCGAGGCTTAAAAATTACTTGCTTTCTTCGTCTATTAGCACATTTTTCATATTGTTGAGTCATCCTTTCAATGTTATGCCGTGCCTTCTCATGAATTTGCTTGACAAATTCAGCACGCTTTTTACCATCCATATTGGCTCTTTCCTGCAAAGGTAAAAGAATCAAGTCAATAGGTGTAAGAGGATTAAATCCATAAACAATTTCAAATGGCGAAAATTTAGTAGTGGAATGAATGGCCCTATTGTAAGCAAATTCGACATGTGGAAGACACTCCTCCCAACTCTTCAAATTTTTCTTGATGATTGTTCTCAACAATGAGGAAAGTGTCCTGTTCACAAACTCGGTTTGTCCATCAATTTGTGGATGGCATGTAGTAGAAAATAACAATTTGGTTCCAAGCTTGCTCTACAATGTCTTCCAAAAATAGCTTAAAAATTTAGTATCCCGATCAGACACAATCGTTCTTGGCATCCCATGTAGTCTCACAACTTCCCTAAAGAATAAATTAGCAATGTTAGAAGCGTCATCAACTTTGTGACAAGGAATGAAATGTGCCATTTTAGAAAATCTATCAACAATAACAAAGATTGAATCTCTCCCCATCTTAGATCTAGGTAATCCCACAATAAAATCCATTGAAATATCTTCCCAAGGTACATTAGGAATTGGGAGGGGAGTATACAATCCATGGGGATTTAATTTAGATTTTGCCTTATGACATACAATGCATCTTCCCACAAATTTCTCAACATCTCTACGCATTCTAGGCCAATAAAAGTGTACATTCAAAACATTAAAGGTCTTGGCAATGCCAAAATGACCCATAAGGCCACCAGAATGCGCCTCTTTCAATAAAAGCACACGCAAAGAACAGTTAGGAATACAAAGTTTGTCAATATAAAATAGGAATCCTTCATGCAAGAAAAATTTATTCCAACTAGTGTTTGGCTTGCAATGATGAAATGCTACTCCAAAATCAACATCATTAGCATACAATTCTTTAATGAATTCAAAACCCAGAATTTTAGCATCTAACATGGAAAGAAGAACATACCTCCGTGATAAAGCATCAGCAACAATATTTTCTTTACCTTTCTTGTACTTAATCACATATGGAAATGATTCAATGAACTCAATCCATTTGGCATGCCTTCGATTCAACTTGCTTTGGCTCCTAATATGCTTTAAAGCCTCATGATCAGAATGAATTACAAATTCTTTAGGCCACAAATAATGTTGCCAAGTTTCCAGCACTCTAACTAATGCATATAATTCTTTATCATATGTAGGATAGTTAAGAGTTGGTCCACTTAGCTTTTCACTGAAATATGCAATGGGCTTACCTTCTTGCATGAGTAAACCACCTATGCCAATTCCACTAGCATCACATTCAATCTCAAAAGTCTTACCAAAATCAGGAAGGGCTAGTAAAGGTGCATTCGTGAGCTTCTCCTTAAGGGTTTTGAAGGCTTTCTCTTGAACATCTTCCCATTTGAAGGGGACATTCTTCTTGGTCAGTTCATTTAATGGTGCTGCTAGAGTGCTAAAGTCCTTCACGAACCTCCGATAAAAGCTTGCAAGTCCATGGAAACTCCTTACCTGTCCAACGGTGGTTGGAGTTGGCCATTCTTGAATTGCTTGGACCTTTTCTTCATCAACCCCTATACCTTTACTACTAACAACATAGCCAAGAAAAATAATTTTGTTTGTGCAAAAATCACATTTCTTCAAATTACCAAACAATCTTTCCTTTTTAAGAACCTCTAGAACTTTTCTAATGTGATCCACATGTTCATCTAAGGTTTTGCTATACACAAGAATGTCATCAAAATAAACTACCACAAATTTCCCAATGTAAGCTCTCAAGACATGATTCATTAACCTCATGAATGTACTAGGTGCATTAGTTAAACCAAAAGGCATAACCAACCATTCATAAAGTCCATGTTTAGTCTTGAATGCTGTTTTCCATTCATCTTCTTCTTTCATTCTAATTTGATGGTAGCCACTTTTTAAGTCAATTTTAGAAAAGATAGTAGAACCAGTCAATTCATCAAGCATATCATCTAACCTAGGAATAGGATGACGATATCTTACCGTTATGTTGTTAATGGCTCTACAGTCAATACACATCCTCCATGTGCCATCCTTCTTAGGTACGAGCAACACTGGAACTGCACAAGGACTAAGGCTTTCTCTCACATATCCTTTGTCTAACAATTCTTGGACTTGTTTTTGAATCTCCTTAGTCTCTTCAGGATTGGTGCGGTATGCTGGTCGGTTAGGCAATGATGCTCCAGGAATGAAATCAATTTGATGTTCTATCCCTCTAATTGGTGGCAATCCGGGTGGTACTTCATCGAAAAAAATATCCTCATATTCCTGCAAGAGAGACAAAACAACACTAGGCAAAGTAGAGGTTAAGTCTTTATTATTCAACATAGCCTCTTTGTAAACAAGTACTAGAAGGTATTGTTGAGAAAATAAAGCTTGTTTAAGCTCACTATTTTTTGCCACAAGTAAACCTTTTCCTCCAACATCCATGTTCTCTCTTTTTCCTTTTTGATTTTCTTTTCTATCTTTCTTCTTTTTCAACACACTCTCTTTTTCTTCAGTATTTGACTCTTTTTGAATCTTTTCACTCTCATTTTTATTCTCTTCTTTTTTGCTCACTTGGCTGCACTCACTCTCTCTTTTCTTTTCTCTCTTTATTTGATCTTCTAAGATTTGCTTTGGTGACATAGGGAGGAGGGTTATAGGGTTCCCTCTAAGTACAAAAGAATAACGATTTAAGAATCCATCATGAGTGACATGCCTATCATACTGCCAAGGCCTACCTAACAAGAGATGACATGCTTTCATGGGTACAATATCACATAAGACTTCATCTCTATATTTGCCAATAGAAAAGAGTACTTTCACCTGTTTATTCACCTTCAGTTCCCCACATTCATTGAGCCATTGAAGTCTGTATGGACGGTTATGCTTGACTGTTGGTAAGCTCAATTTTTCAACAAGCTCAACACTTGCCACATTACTACAACTTCCACCATCTATGATCACACTACATACCTTGTCCTGAATTAAGCAACGTGTGTGGAACAAGTTTTCTCTTTGATTATTCTCTTCCTTCACCTGGATGCTAAGTGCTCTTCTAGTCACAAGAAACTCTCCTTCCATTGCACTTTCTCCCTCATCATTTGATTCTTCTTCCTCCTCTGTGATATCTTCTTCAGTCTCCCAATCTCCATTGTTATTGATGATCATCGTGCGTTTGTTTGGGCACTCACTAGCGATGTGACCTCTTCCTTGGCACTTAAAACACCTTATGTCACAGCTCCTTGAAGAATTAGGCTCAACTTGAGTTTTCTTTGGAACAACAGCTAGCTTTTCAATTTTCTTTAAATCAACTTCCTTGGAATTTGAAGTAGAAGGGTTGTCTTTCTTCGAATTGTGCTTCCAAGAGTTAAAAGAATTTGAATTGTTGCTTTTTCTTGCAGTATTCTTCCTCTTGAGTTGTTGCTCAACTTTGATGGCTTGATGTACCATCTCTTGAAGCTCTACATAATGATACATCTCCACAATATCAGCTATGTCACGATTGAGTCCATGTAAGAAGCGAGCCATTGTTGCTTCTCTATCCTCCACAATGTTGGCTCTTATCATGGCAACCTCCATCTCCTTATGATACTCATCTACACCCTTTGTTCCTTGTATAAGACGTTGCAACTTGTTATGAAGCTCTCTATGGTAATATGATGGGATGAACCTCCTTCTCATAATTGTCTTCATTTCTTCCCAAGTGGAAATGGGATACTCTCCATAACGAGCTCTTTCTTTTTGCATCTGGTCCAACCAAACAAGAGCATAATCAGTAAATTCAATAGCAGCAAGTTTCACCGTTTTACCTTCGGAGTAGTTATGGCATGAGAAAATTTGCTCAACACGCATTTCCCATTCTAAGTACTCCTCGAGATCACTTTTGCCTTGAAAGGAAGGGACTTTTACTTTGATTCCACCAAGGTCTTCTTCTCTAACTCTAGGCCTCCTAGGTTCTTCTCGATTAAATCTCCTCCTTCTTGGTTGATATCCACCAGATTCATCATCCTCAACTGGACTCTCCGCAACTCTATAAGGCTGCTCATTTCGTCTTCAGTTGTTTGGAGAGGCTGATAGTGTAGCGGTTTGGTTCTCCATGTTATCTAAACGCTCAAGAACTCCTTCTAGCTTTCTGTCAAACATCCTTTCAAGATGACTCATCAATGCTTGCATTTGGATAGGAGCTAGTTGTGCTTGAGAAATTTCTTCATCTTGGTTCCCTGCCATGTTAATGTAAAAAAATAATAATAATAACAGAATATAGGATCTCACAAAATGCTTAGTGTTTCACTCTTCTTCTCAACTCAGTATTTGCACTCCACTCTTAATAATCTCACTAACTCTTAAATCCCTCAATATCTTCCAAAGCTCTTATTCAATCTAAGTCCTTGTTGTGTGATTCAATAATTGCCAATTTCTCAACTTCACCCAAGCACATGAAAGTAGATTGTCAAAGTATGGGAATAGTTGAACTAGGTCACAGTTAAAGAAAGCTTTATGGATTCAATAGAAAGAAATTTTGTTACAAGTGCAAGATAAGATTTTTTTTGTTAAATGAAAAGGGAATCAACTACTTTGAGGGCAAGAAGATGCACTATTTGAACAATTTTTTTTTAATATGATGTGCAGAATAGATAGGAGCAACAAAACAATATATGACCTTCTCAAGGACAATGAAATATTGCACAGTGAAAGGAAAAAAAAATTGATATCTAGGAAAATTGGAAATTGAAGAAAGGGGAAGGAACAACAAAGGAACAATAATATATTTTTCACAAAAAAAAGGTGAAAATAAAGAAGGCCTACCGTGTCAACCAAAATGCTCTGATACCAAATGATAAGAAAATCCTTAGGGTTGCCTGATCTTCACGGCGTAGGCGATAAATGAATTCAAGACTTAACAAAAGAAAATTAAGAACAACACACTCCGGAATTGAAGAAGGAATTGGAGTGGTTCAATGACCTAACAAGTGCAAATAGTCAACCAACGTTATATAGAACGTGATCTACTATTTAGAATGCTTGTTCAACCACGAACGCGAATTGAACCAATCCACACAACAACGCACTTGGGTTGAAGCACAAATTGGGGGCTTTTGTGAATTTGAATCACCAATCTTATAAAGAAGATTGACAAAGCAAGGTTTCACAAGAGCAAAGAAAGAAAAATAAATTCTCACACAATGAGAGAAAACACTTGAATGCAAGTTTTCATAAACTCAAATCTGATTATTACAATAAGCTTGGGGGGTATTTATAGATAGGATGGAGAGACAAAGGTGCCCACCTATCTTGACTTGAAGATACATATATTTAATGCACATGAAAATAAATGCCCACCTATCTTGACTTTGGATACAATGCTTTTAATGCATTTTGAAAATAAATATCCACCTATCTTGACTTTGAAACATTGTGCATTTAATGCACATGATTCATAATTGACTAAAGACCATCTAGAAGTTAAAATTAATACAAAAATAAAAGAAAATTACAAAACATGAATTTCAACTCAAATGGATATAATTGAGCCCAAATTCTATTGGTCCATGTTTAGCTCTTGGACCAATCTCTTTAATTTGTAGTGTTCTGGCCCAAAATTCCTTTAGCAACTCCATTTTCAGCCCAAATGATGTTGAGCAGATTTTGATCATTATTTAACATACATTCAAATGGAATTTGCTTCATCCATTCTTGAACGAGCCCATTTAATGTCTCTTTTATTGTTTTAGCCCGAGCTCGTGTAATTGGCCCACTTGTAATATACAATGGATCTACTTCTTGATCATCCAATGTAATTGTTGGGTTCACATCAATGTGGGCAGAAAAACAGCAAACAGCAGCAGAAAAAAGCAGACAGCAGTAGAAAAACATCAAAACAGCAGCAGAAAAATAGCAAACAGCAGCAGAAAAACATGGCAGAAAACATGGAAAAGGGAGGTGCATAATTAATATTTCAGCCATACTTTTCTGACCTACAAAAAGTAATATTTCTGCCCAAAAATTCTGACTACATGGCATTGAATAAGAGTTCAAATGGGCCCCATATCCAGCACAACCTAGTCAGCATCTGCATCACCTAAAAAGTGCCACATTAGCATCCAAATCAGTATCTTTGTCCATGTCAGCACTTTTCTCTCAAAAATTAAAATTTGTAGGAATTAAATTGAGCATTTTACAATTCAAGTTCTAAAAATATAAAATTGAGACACATTCAATCCATAAATAGTTTATACCCAATAAATTTCAAAACATAATAAGATTAGAGAATTGACAAAATTAAAGAGGCAAAAAGGACTAAAATAGGGACTAAAATAAATGGAAAAAGCATGTTATCACCCCATTCCCCCCCGTGTAGTTAATTAGAGTAATCAGCGCTAAGAACAATTAGTTAGTGATTAAAAGCGATGCTCCTTGAGTGAATATGACCTGAGGATCACTATATTGCAAAATTGTCTCGATTTCAATTCTGGGCGATTCAGCATCGTAGTGGCGTGAACCACTGATCATTAATTTTAAGTGTTAAGGTTTGTTTAACATGTTGAATAGGATGAGATAGACCTAAGCAATTAATTTTGGGGTATAACATACTAAGACTAATCCAAGTCTTTCATAATTTTTGTTTTGGTATTTTATTAATGGGCCATACATGTCAGTAAAGGATTGAATTAAGTTGAGAGATTGTTGGGCAGGTGGATGGTTGACTGTTAGAAGAAGAAGCTGAGATGTTAAGATTACACACATTTATAAGTAAGTCATTATCATTACACACATTTATAAGTTATTATCATTCATCATTCATATTCTACGTGTTGTTGCAATCAATCCAATCATAAAGATGTTGTTTCTAATCCTTCTTATTCCCACAACTTCCATTACTGCCTCCTCTCAAGCAGTTGATAGCCTCTCAGGCTTTGATGGCAAACTTCCTTTCAAACTTGAAACTGGGTTTGTCTTCTTATCATGTTATCACTCAATCAATTTTGGAAAAGCTTTATTTAAATTTTGAAGGAAATAATTATGCAAGTTACGTTCGAGAATAATAAATAATTTCTTATTCTTATGTGTTTGAATAATCTGTAATGTTCATGAGTTACAAAGTCTTTATAAACAAATTTATTATTAATATTCAAATAAATGTAAATTTATGGATTAGATTTTCACTTAATCCAATCCTTGACTGACATGTACAGCCCATTAATAAAATACCAAAACAAAAATTATGAAAGATTTGGCTTATTCTTAGCATGCATAACATACTAAGAATACCCAAAAATTAATTGCTTATGTCTATCTCATCCTATTCAACATGTTAAACAAACCTTAACACTCAAAATTAATAATTAGTATAGATTTTAATGATTCATAGATAAACTTTTAATGATAAGTATAGATTTTGCAAGATAAGGAAGAGATTTTGCAATAAGCTAATGAATAGATTAACATAGAGTTTATATTTATTATTATTGAATATTTTTTTAGAAACTACATTCAATGTAGAGTTAGTACAATTACCTTCGTTGTCAAATGCTAGAATTTTCAAACCACCTTTGGAAGGAAGTTAATGTTATCAATAAAAACATAATATGCCTAGTATTGGGCTAAAACACAAAAAAAAATTTCCGTTAACACAATTCAAGTCTTCCAAGAAATGATTTTGTTATATTAAGCAGTGCAATAGATACACATGCATGCACGTCACATTTAAAGTTATTTTTAGCTTATTTTATGAAGCTAACTTTTTAAACTTCTTGAAAAAGTTTTATTAGAAAGCTCAACTTCACATGACACTAAAGTTATTTTGTACTTTTAGAAGACAAATATATCCAAAATCATAATTTAAAATTTCATGAAAAACAAACTCTTCATCTTCCTTTTTCCTTAAACATAATTTAAAAGTGCTTCTTCAAATATGTATCCAAATACTAAATAACTTAATTTAAAATATGTTTATAGTATAAAAGCTTTTTACATATATAAGACCTTCTTAAGTGGTTAAATAAATTGTTTACCTAAAAGGGACCTAAGTTAGAAAGTGGACCTCCCAGTTTACTTTCCAAAATATTTCCACTCAACATCTTTTTCACCAATTATTTTCCCTCTTTCACATAGATTGCATTTTCATCCTTTTTTTTATTTTAGTACATTGTTAATTTGGTCCCACTGATTGCAGAACCGGACTGGACTGACCGGTTCGACCAGTCTAACCAGGAATCAGTGGGAGTTCCAATCTGGTTCAGTTAAAAAATCAATCAAGAGTCAAACCAGTTTGAACTGGCTGAACCAATGTTGAACCAATAAATGAGGTAGTTTTTTTCTTATTGTTTATGGTTGTATGAGGTGGACAAAAAAAATAACAAGTTAATTTCGGAACTATCAAATATGTCATTGTTCAAATAAGCAAATAAAAAGAAACCAGAGAAGAAAAACTAAGCTTAGTCCACTTTATCACGCGCAGGTGAGGCAAATTGGACAATTTACACTGCATTGACCCGAAATTGTGAGCATGTGAGCCTACTATTTCCCTTAGTCTTCTATAAGCCCATTAATATATATTAGTATATAATTTTTTTTCACTCCTTGTTCTAAGCAACGTGGGATTTAGCTCACTCTTTTACAAGGCAATTTTCACAACAAGACTTAGTTTGAAATTGTAGATATTATGAGTTGTGATGAATTATCAATTATGGATTAATTTCTTTTTATTTCCTTCACTTATTGTTATGAATTATCAATTATATTAAGTATTTTAATATTTTAAATTATATTTTTTTAATATTTTAAACTATGTATATTTTTAATATTTTTTAATTACCACGGTTCGACTGCGGTTCAACCACGTTTTGACCACTGAACCTTGAACCAGTGGCTCTACCGGTTTAATGACCGGTCTAGTTTTGAAAACTATGTTTGGTCCTAAAGGATTAAATATTTTAATTTAGTTCTTAAGAAATTATATTTGTTTTAATTTAATCTATCTTTTTATTAAAATAAACTATGGCAATAAAAATTTTGAAATCTACCGGCAGAAGATTTGTTGTGATTTAGTAACGAGAATGACTAAATTAAGACAGATATAATCTTTTAAAATTAAATTGAGACACTTAATTTTTTAATGATTAAATTAAAAAAACTAAAAAATTTTAGAGACAAAACTAGTAATTTATTTTAAATATATTAAAATAGAGTAGAGTAAATAAAAAAATTATTTTAATTTAAATAATCACGCATCCTATCTCCTAAGGTTAATAAATATCTAACAATAGAAAATTTGACCTTTTCTTCTTCTGTTTCACAAAAAGTATGAAAATGAGGGATCTGATCCAAGGGCAACAAGGAACAAAAGAAAAATGCCTAACTACCATTTTTTTCTTTGGTTGGGCAATTCTAACTACCATCTTTTCTATTTTATATAAAAATGTTAAAAAGAATGAAATTGAAATATTTACTCGCTAAAGGGAAACTTTGATTGCACTATAATTATAAATTTAACGGTTACAATTAAATTAATTGATTAATTATATTCATACAAAAATTTAAAAGTGATTGTTACCATATCTAAATTCACTGTCACGTTTGTCCTCTTATCATTTGAAAGGTTAAAATAATTTAATAAAAAATTATTTTTTTTTAAAAAAATGAAGCTTGACCTAAAGTAATCAAAATGGGCTAAGCTCATTGGGTCGGTCTAGCTCGATCTTATAAATGAAATAAGATGAGTTAAAAATTTAACAACTCATATTTAATAAGGGATTGTAGCCTAAGTCATTTTGGCCCAAGGATTGAGCTGGACTGGGTCAAGCCGACGCTGATGGACTTTTTTTTTAATAAAAATTCTAATAAAAAAATTTAAAAATATTAAGGTTTGTTTGGTTTGTGAAAATATTTCCTGTTTTAATTTTCAGTCTTCATTTTCTGAAATGTATTTCTTAAAATACTGAAAACATCTTTTTGATATTTTCAGATTTGGGCCTTTTTTAAGAAATGTTTTTAAGAAAATATTTTCAGTTAACTCAACCAAACGCATTTTCAAGTTCATTTTTTATTTTCAGTGAAAATGAAAATAGAAAAATACCTAAACCAGACAAGCCCTTTGTAATACCCATGAAAAATAAAATATAAATGCGTGTTTACAAACTACGATTACTATTTCAGTGTACAGTACTATTCACCCATATAATACTATTTACGTATATGGTACTATTCATCTGTACAATCAAAATGTCAAGTACTAGATGTGGTTTGATCATAAGAGAAAATTAGAAAGAAATTTGTAGGAGAAAACAACATTTTTTATGAGAGAATTCCTTGAGGGACTAAATTAAAAGGAAACTAAATTAGCAAATTGATTATACTAGTAGATGAAACTAGTAAGTGAGACTAGTAGATGAGACTAGTAAGTGAAACTAGTATATGAGACTACTAAATGAAATTGGTAGATGAGACTAATAAGTGAAACTAGTAGATGAGACTAGTAAGTGAAATTGGTAGATGAGACTAATAAGTGAAACTAGTAGATAAGACTAGTAAGTGAAATTGGTAGGTGAGACGGGTAGATGGAATAGTACCCTTAAATTTTCCTATAAATAGACCCTTCCATTTCACTTTCAAAATCACACCTTCAACTTCTCTTCTTCTCTCCTTAAGATTTCTTGGTCCGACGCTAGACCTCTGAGATTTTGAGCTTTTCCTTTTGCTTAGGTAAGGATACTATGCCCTTTTTATGTCTTTCAAATTCTAGAAGTTATTTTCTTAAGTATGCTCTGTGGTTACGGCTTTGGCCGATCTTCCACATCAGAAAAACTGTCCTTAGCTGATTATGTGTTATTTTGATTCTCTGATTACCGAAATAGAATGTAAACTGTGAAGAATACATGTCTAGGAAAGTTCTGGCTAAGGAAAGACCTGGTTTTTAAGTGTGTCCAGTGTGACCCTCCACTCTTTCCTGGGAACTTACCTGGTGTACTCTTTTACAGATTATATTTTGTATTTCTGGTATGAATAGTACCTATACGTATAAATAGTGATCGTATGAATAGTAACTATATGTATGAACAGTATTTATATGAAAACAATCTTAACGTATTTTCTATAATCTTTCATGAAAATCTCTGTAGCGGAACACTGAAATTCACCTGTGTACTCTTGTCTGTAACAATTTAGAGAAGTGATACTCGTACTGAATCCAGGTGAGTGAAACGACCCCGTTTTAATAGAGTTTTAGCATTACTAGTGATAAAAAGTATGTCGTAGGACACTCCCAAGATTCATAGGGGGAAATTGGATTCAGAATGACGAATATAATGAGATAATTAATCCAGAAGTATGGATAAGACGAAGCAAATATCTCATGATGATGTGAAATTTGAATCATATAGTTATATACTATACCTGTTATATGGATGAGTATTATATTGTACTTCTGATTATGATATGAACTGTTGTACTATTGATTGTGATTGAGCGGTACAGTACCCCCTCTCACGGCAAGGCGGAAAACCCGGGTTAAAGGGTGTCTTGACCAATGAGTATGGAGACAACAATTCCCTCAGTAGGGATATAGCCCGGATTGGTGATAAATCCGTGAGGCGCCCTAGCTAAAAGGATGAGGTTGTGCGTCATGGCAGAAAAATACAAAATTGGTGAGCTGGCCTGTGTGCGCTCTCCGGGATATATTGCCATTGATGAGTACTAGTAACGTTTGTTGAATTGGATGAATTTTTGTCTTCTTGTATGAAATTTCTAACTATGTTTATTGGTTGAGCTTGAGCCTTCGGATATGCTTGCATGACTGGTGATGTATTTGAATTTTATTAATGCAAGGCCGATTTGCTCACTGAGTTTAAAAGCTCACACTCTCTGTACAAACTTTTTGTTCAGATCAGGTTGCCGCCAAAGAACATTCGCTAGAGGAGTAGATCACGTTGGACCTTCCCGCTGTCAGGTAGGCCCTTCTTTTGTTATACAGTATGTTGCTCTGTAACCGTCTAGGACATCTAGGTCAGGGGATTGGTATTTGGCTTGTATTTCAGTATGATAATGTATTTTGTAATGAGGATCTATTATTTTTAATTAAGAAAATTTGATGTATTTTCTTGGTATTTATTAAAGAATGATATTTCAAGAATATAGAGATAATGACTAATAATTTTACTTGTGGGAAGCATTTATCGAAAGGCTTACAGTGATGAGATATTCATCATTGTGCCGGTCATGTGCCTAGAAAATGGGTCGTAACACCCTTAGTATTTTGGGTTTGCATTTTTTTTGTGTCACTTTGGTCATGAGCTGTCAAATTCCTCCAAATATAAAAATTTGGCCCATGAAGCAAATGATGCGATCTAACCTAATGTCCTAATCCAAAAGAGAGGCTTCTAAAATTAAAAATAAAATATATAATATTAATATCAACAATGACACATTGGGATCTTAATAAGCAACAATCTCCCTAGGCCTAATAGCTAGAGTTGGAAGTATGTTAATTTTTACCATAATAGCTATATATATATATATATTGGAATCTTTGACACTGGGCTATTTTTTTTTCTCATTATTGATGATTTCTCATAATAATGGTGTTTAAGATCAATTATTATGGATGATTTCCAATATCCTCGTGCACTAGTATGTTCTCAGGTGAAGCAATCATTAAATGATTTTTTCATGGTAGATTAAACATCTTCACATGTTTCATGTCAATATAATAAGAGTTTCAGAGGACAATGCCAGGTCATACATATTTAATGTGCCTAGTGGAATTGTTTTATATATGTATAGATACTCACTCCACATAATATTTTTCACCGTAATTAAAATTCTACCTATATATGAATCTGTTTGAAGTCAAATAGCTTTAATTCACACCTTAGGCTCTAAATAGTGCATCATACACCATAGGTTTCTAATATTGTGATTTTACTAAATTTAATCCCAACTCCCAAGAGTACAATTAGTCATGTTAAGAATATATTCACAAGGAAATATCAATAATAACAATAAATGGCACCTTCATCTACATCTAGAAATTAAGTGGAGGCATGCAATCACAAGTAGCTACTGAGGAAATGTCCTGGGATGAAGGCTTGAGTCAACAAAGGTTTTTTTTTTCAATTTTTTTATAGTATATACAAAAACAGTTATTATATTTATGGTGAAGCATACATACATTCGACCCTGTCAACTTAATTCACATAATATCCTCATTCTCAGTTGTTGCACTACAATATTATACTTCAACTTAATTATAGAAGAAATAAAGAGAAACAAAAAGTAATATTAAAAATTACAATTTAGGGAGTAATCCTTTAAAAGAGACATAGAAAAATATAGAAAGTGGGTAAGATTGTTATTCCTATATGAGAAATCATCTTCCTTTATCTAAGTTAATTAGCACATAATTAGCACTTAAACCAGAGGTCTCCTCAAACAATAATTGTGTTTCCTCCAAATTAATGTATGTGTTTGGCATTGCTTGCTTCTCGTCATCCTTATTCCCTCTAGCTCTTTTTCCACTTCCTTCATGCTTGGCTCTCCTCTTCCCTAAATCTTAAGCATCTTTTTGCAAGCTTAGCCGCTTCTTTCGCCATCTCCTTATTTTTATTATTCACTATGCCAGATTCAAGAACTTCAAACAAGCGACCCTGATTCAAGCAAGAAAGGAAGTGAATGGCAAGATTTTTTTCCTTTTTAGGCCTATCAAATGAAACAGATTTTTCCTTATTATGTTACGCTCCAAAAAATGGGCATATGAATATACATATATTATAGGGTATACCTTAGTGGTAGCCCATACATTTCTTTGAATAATCCTAATATTCACAACTATATAAATTATAAATTACAATTAAATAAATAAACCCCTCTAGATACCGCAGGACTTAGGTGGCCTATTAGATTATAGAGTATTTCTAATTGGTTCGTCTAGAACCCTCTGACTAAATGGAGTGTATCTCCAAGTCACTAACCTCTAGTTGTTTTCCCATCCTCTTCAGCTACTAAATCTGAAAATAGTAAATGAGAGTGTGAGTTTATCAAAAACTCAGTGAGCAAGTGCTGTGACGTAAAACAAGGTACAAGTACAAATACCAGTCTCACTGCCATAATTAAAATAAATACCTCTAACACATATCATAACGATATAAAATATATATATAACGTACCTTACCACGCAACCAAGACCCGCGATTCAGTGCGAGTCTACAATCTCACAAAACAATTCATAAAATAATCCTCAAATGCAAAAAGAGCGTAAATAAACATCCACTCTAAAATGGATTATGCAATGCAAGATGTATATTTGCATTTTTCACATCTTTTTCACACTTACAGCATTGAAGACCAACCCTTAATGGGTTTATTCAGAGGTTTATCCCTCTGTTCCATTTAGTGATGTAGACAAATGCAATATGCAATGTTTATCTCACTCTTTCCCACACCACATTGAAGACTAGCCTCAATGCGCATGCATACCCATTGACACCACTTAGTAGTATTACACAATGGATAGCTTCCTCTCTTTTTCTACATATCTCCATGGTTCACGCCACTACAATACCGAATCGCCCAAAATTGAATTCGTGGCAATTTGCAATATAGTGATCCCCAAGTCTTATTCACTCAAGGAGCCTCACTTCTAAACAATAATTAATCATTCTAAACACCCAAACACTAATGAAAAGTACATGAATGGGGGGGTTTGTTGGTAGTACTAATAAAAACAGAACAGAACAGCAACCAAATAACTACAATAGCAGCAGCAGCGAAATTTGCAAGGTGTTGACAGTAAAGAGACTATGTAATCAGCCACTAGGATTCATGGGAGTGCAACTATCATTATCTAACTCATTGATTTAGTTTTGTTCTCATTCCATCGTTTGGTTCTTTATGAAAAATGGTTCTAGAATAACATCTAGAATTTTAATGCTACTAATTACAGTCAAGAACATCTCTCTACTATAACTAGATGCATTCAGTGGAAAATCTCAACCAAACCATGTTAAATATATCATCTAACTAGTCATTTTGCCTCCCTCACTTTCCTAATCAGTCAAGCAAGGTTATATCATATATATACATAAGTCAGTTTATGTTACTTCTCAAGCTCTAATCAGAATTTGACAGCAACATAAACATAACAGCAAAACAGAAATGAAATGAGATGAAAATAGAGAATAAAACACTTAACTTGCATTCTTAGTTCAAGCTACAACATCCCAGTGGTCCAGTGACTGATTACAATGAAGACTTAGCCCTCCATGAGAGCAAAACAGCAAATGACAGAAGAGAAAACAGAGAGGGAAAAAGAGCTACGAAATTCCTTAGTTACTTCAAATAAAAGTGTTCTATGATTTTTAAAACTGATGTCCTCCATGCCTTGGAATATTCTGCCCTAGATGCCTCATTGGATGCCTCCTTGGATGATGTGGGCAGCAAGACAAGATACTCCATTCCTTTGCTATTTCTGTCTACCATTAATTGCTGCAGAAGGCCCATGCTGTCATTCCCCTTTGCTGTAAAGTAGAGAACAATAGGGACCAGAAATCCAGTCAGCCCTAGTCAACCATTCAATGCCCAGTCAGCATGTCCAGGTGGCCTCCAAGTAAGCGAAACGTCCATGCCAGCAATTTTTCTCTCAAATAATTAGATCTGAAATTATGCACATGAATTAATTGGGATAAAATTATGAATTTGAATCATATTAATTCTATAATTAATTTACACCCAATAAATTCAAAATATAATAAAATAGGAGAGTTGGCAGCATTGAAATAGCAATACGACTAAGATAGGGACTAAAAAGTATATAAAAATGCTTGATATCACTCCACTTCTCATAATATGAATATATAAATGATGATATACAATGCATTTTTCACACAAACATCCCATAGCATATACTATATCAATTCACCACATACGTTTTGTATCACAATAACAGTAAGAATACCACACATAATTTCCACTTTCTAATTATTAATTAGAAACATAACATAAAACTCTCAATTGCAACAATTAGTTCCCATAATCATTCAATGAAATTCCTTGTTGTAGTTATTATCATTAACTAGGGAATTTCATTGATAAATTTCTAACTAAGGTGTAAATAGGATTTATATTGACTTGGCCAAATAATTTAATAAAACTTAAATGGCAACATCATCCACTTACCTCAATGCTGATAAGGTTTACCACTCAAAATGTCCTAGGAGACAAAGCCAAAAAAGCTCTCAAGTCACCTGGAATCAACCCAAATCAATAACTAAATAAAACGAAGAAAATCCTCACCACTAACCCTAATCTTTGATCATTTATTTGGTCATAACTCTTAAACAGTAAGAATTTTTTAAACAAATATTATACCATTGGAAACTAGACTCAAATAGCTTTCCAACGATATAAAGTTTGCTAAAAATAAAGTCCGAACGAAAAAGTTATGGCCATTTGAAAATAGCCCAAAGGGGTTGTCTGATGGCTACGCCTGAGGAGCCTTACGTGGCGCCTGGGGTACCAAACACCAAACTTCCTACCCAAATTTAAGGGCTTGGCTCCTTAGGTTCCACACATGGTGCCTGGGGTGCCAAGACCACTCCTTTCCACTGAAGGGTGGTCCCTAAGGCGCCAAGACTCCGACTTCGCTAGTTCTTCGAGGATTGGCTTAGATCTAGCCAATTCTTCTCCATTTTTCATGATTTCTTTCATGGAATCTTATCCTTGATGTCTAAGAGCATTTAGACACCAAAAGCCCCAATTTTCATCAAGAAACGAAGTTGGAATCTTGATTTTACCCCATATACCCTTAAAACTAGAAAATAGAGAAAAAGTTCAGGAAATTGGAATCCCTACCTTGATTCCTTGCTTTCCCTAGGTTGTTTGGCCTCCAATGCCTCACCCCACCACTGAAGAAAGGTTCTCCAAAGCTCGTTGAGGATTGGGTAGAAAGGTAGAGAGAAGGAAGAGAGAGTGAGGAGAGAGAGAGAAAAAAAAGTAAAAAATGAGGAAAAAGGCGTGAGGCCACCTATATATATCCACTTAGGGTGAAATTACTACATTGCCCTTAGGTAACTCTTGGTTAACCTTGATAGTGGCAAATTCATAATTTCTCCAATTTGGGTATTTCTATATCATAAGTGCCACCTAGTTTTTCATTTCACTTTAGTCCCTCTTTGGACCTCATAGGTACTCAGCCTCCTCTATGCCTCATGATTACTCTCTTTTTGTTCCTTGTCTCTCTACTCTATCTCTACAAAATTTCCTCTTTCTCTTATCTTCCTCAATACTCAAAATTATTATCCGTAATAAAATACCTGGTCTAGTTATTTATCTCCACTTCCATAAATAATATTAAAAAAGAATAAATTAAATATAGAAATTAAAATTAACCAAATAATTTCACTAATATAATGAAAATTTTCATTACCACAACCATAATACCGCCAATTATGTGATTCTAAAATTGGTGGGTATTACATGTTAACAACTCCACAAGCACCGCTCCAAAACTATACACATCGCTATTTTCTGTGAGTTGGTTTGTTTGCATGTATTCTAGGTCCAAGTATCCCAAAGTTCCTTATACAACTGTGGCTAATTATGTTCGATCAAGTAGAGCTAGTCTTGAAGTCCCAAAATCAGACACTTTGGCATTGTAATTTTTATCTAGAAGAATGTTTGAGGGTTTTACATCTCTGAGTATTATAGGTATGGATGCAGCAAAATGTAGATATGATAATGCCCTTGTGGTTTCTACTGCTATCCTTCAACGTGTTTCCCAATAGATACTACAACCCTTGCCTTTGTTATGAATGTAATCGAAGAGGGTACTATTGTTGACAAACTCATAAACCAACAAAGGAACCTCTGTTTCCAAATAATATCCTAGGAGTTTGACTACATTCTTATGGTTTATTTGGGAGAGTACAATCACCTCGTTAATGAACTATTTGATTTGGTTCTGATCCGCCACTTTGGACTTCTTGATTGTAACAATTATGTTGTTTGCAAGAAATCCTTTATAAATAGTACCAAAAACCCCCTTGCCAATGATTAAGCTGTCATGGTACTTGTTCGTTGCCTTTTTCAACTCCTTAAAGGTGAAGATTTTAGCCATTTGGGAGGAACCTTGTT
Organism: Biancaea sappan; assembly: GCA_037074585.1. NCBI lineage: Eukaryota > Viridiplantae > Streptophyta > Magnoliopsida > Fabales > Fabaceae > Biancaea > Biancaea sappan. Next base: position 9,240,306 of record CM073493.1, on the reverse strand, counting down.
TTGTAGAGAGTTGTTGTTGCAACATGAAACCGCCATTTTGTCTAAAAAAATCTTCCTTTAACTTCATGAGCTTCCTCTTTTGGTATACCAAATACAGCCAAGACAAACCAACACCTGTACTCACACCTATATATGGAAAAAGACAACATTTTAACATCATTACCAAAAGTATATTATACTAATGGCAACACATGTTTGGTGTAAAATTTATCATGAAAAAAAAAAACAAATTAGTGAAGCAAGACTTAACATAATAGAAAATAAACAATATAAATACACATCCCTTACCAATAAAAACCATTGTAAGTGAACTTTTAGGGAAGGGTGCCTGACATATTCCTGCCTTGGTTCCATTCCCTGAGTGACCTGGCTGGCAATAACATTCAAAAGATCCATTCGTGTTACGACAATTTTCTTTACTTATGCAATTATGTTTCGATTCCTGACATTCGTTAATTTCTGTAAGTCACAAAGAAGGAAACTGATGAATACTATTTAGAAAAAGAAAATGAAGTAACTAATTTAGAGATTTAAGAAAGAAATTGATGGAAAGAATGACCATGGCAACCATCTAAATGGTATAAATTCCTGTCAAAACCAGGTCTGTACATGCAATTGTACCCAAATCCATCGTCAGAGTCTTGATGGTTGGCATTGGCGGTGCAGGCATAGTGTGGCAAAGTTGAAGCATTATTTCTAAGTGGAACAGTCCAATCTACAACCACATGAGCTATGCTATAGGCCGAGTACCTAAGATGATCAAGGGAGAAATTAAACCAGCCTCGTTTGGCCACAAAGGCATAGCTACAGTTGTTGAACTGCAACACTTGTTGAACTGCAACACTAGTTAATGTTTGTTAAAGCTAAATACTTCAAAACTGATATTCCTCATGCCCCGAGGAATATTCTCCTGGCAACACCCAATGCCAAAGCAATTTCTACTATTTTCCTCATTTGGAATTGTGTCACACCGCATTAAGCAACTAGTGGAATAAGTGGTATTGTTGTGGGTATTATTCAAATAGCCATAAGTGTCACAGCCAACACTTATGAACCTGTTTTTCATGCTAGAAATAGTGAAAGCATCGGTTTAAAGAGAAGGTTGATTTTGACTGAGTACTTCTCCACTTGTTTCATTGTAACAAATTTGGGAGACATAGATGCAATTGTCCATGGAGGGAAATGTTCAAAATGGGGTTGTTTCCATACAGTAGTTTGGAGTTGTTTGTGAAAGTGAGACTAAAGGATTTATCCAAGAAGCAATTTTGAGTGGTTCCATGTTGTTGGCCCACACCGAATGGATATAGAATTTCAACATCTCCACATTTCCTGGGACAACCTGGGCGGGGTTGAGATGCAGCTTCAAACAGAATGAGAAAGAGAGAAAGCAGGAGGAGTTGAGTGTTGAGATTCATAATCAGCCCAAATATCTCCACTATGGTGTGTGTTACGTTGTTTCTATATGCAAAATAGCTCTTAACTCTTATATGCAGATGCAAGCAAACCAATTCAATGTTTATGCTTGTCTTATTCTCTTCATAATATACCAAAATCGTGGTTGTCATGTGATTTTGGAAATCATTGTCCTTATGTCCGATCGACAGTGCATGAGGCTGACGTTGACGTTGAGGAAGACTAAGATGATATCAGGTATTTTAATATACATTGTAGTCCCTATTTTAGTCCTTTTACCGTTTTAATATTACCAACTCTCTAATTTTATTATATTTTGGTAATTATTTGGTCTAAAATAATTGTAGAACTAATATATTTTAATTCTATATTTTTATGAGCTTAAATGATAAGACCCAAATTAATCCTTGTCTTTACTTTGCAGAATTAATTTAATTAGAGAGAATTTTCTTCTGTGGATGTTTTGCTTATGTGGATGATGACATGGAGGCTAACTGGATGTCGACCAACTTTGCTAACTTTGTAGGGCCCACATACTGCACTATTCTAATTTCCTTTTCTGCACAGCAACAACACAGTAAAGCAGTAGAAATGCTTTCTGTAGAAAACAGCAATGTAGACAGCAGAAGAAAGGGATAGCACCTAAGGTTAAACAAGAAGGAAATTCGTCCTCCTCCTTGGCAGTAGCTTAAAGGCCTAACCAGAAGCCTTTTTTCCTCTGTTAAAGACTTTCTTCTTCCACTTTTCTCTTAAATTTCATAGGTTACCCCCTCCCCCCAATTTCTCCTCTGTTTTGTCCTCCATGGAGGGCTAAAATCACTTTGTAATCAGTCTTGGTTGGAAACTAGAGATGTAATCTGAGTTCTTAAGCAATATAAGATAAGTTCTTGTTCTATACATTTCATTTTCATCTTGAATTCTGCCTCTAGTTCATGGATTTATGTTGCTCTTGTTGGATAGCATAGATTCATTTTCTAATTTATGTTCTCTATTTGAGGTTTATTTACTGTAATTGTTTGATGTGGTAAATGAGATGAAAATGGCATGTAATGATGTTTATCTTACATGATGCTGGTTAGGTTATTGAAGTTATGCTAAGTTATATTGTAGAGAAGATTTTCTTGCTTATCTCTTAGTGTAACCTAAGCTAGAAGATTTTCTGGACAAATTATTTGAATATCAGATGATGGATAGAACTGGACAGAATATTAGAATAGGACTATGATGGTTGCAACTTCAGAGAAAACCAAGGTTGATTGCATTTCAATTCTGTTATTATTTTAATTCTGTTTCTATTTTTTTATTTCTATTTTATGTTTTAATTATGCAATCACCCCCTGGTGATAATTAGTAGGTAATTAGGCTATAATTAGTATTAGTGTTAGAACAATTAATTAGGCAATTTAGAAGCAAGGCTCTTTGAGAGAATACGACCTGGGACGATTGCTATATTGCAAGTTGCTACGAATTTAATTATGGATGACTCGGCGGTCGTAGTGGCTCAAACCACAAGACTATTTACACTTTTGGTAGGGTATTCATAAGTTTGGTTCGACTAAATTTTGAGTTTTAACCAAATCGAATTGAGCTAATTGGTTTTACAAAATTATGAACCTATTTGGTTTTAAATTTTAGGCAGTTTAGTTCGATTTTGGTGATTAGACAATTTAATTTGATTTTGTTTACAATAATTTATGATTTTTAATTTCAATAAAATATATATAAATATAAAAAAGAGACTAAATTAATGAAAAGAAAGAGACGAATTTAATTATAAAACATATAAAAATAATTTTGTTGGCAAAAAAATATATAAATGTAATAAATATATACAAAATATAATTTTTTTTATATATGAAGTTGGTTCGATTTTAATCCAATCACGTTAAACCAAACAATCAACTGAATCTAATTAATTAAAATTCATATTTCAAAAACTGATTTGGATATCCTTTTTCAATTTTGATCAATTTTTAATCAATTTAGTTCGATTTTAAATATCTTAAATTCTAACGCCTCACAAGTCACAAATTACAATTATCAATCGCATCCTTCCAAATCTTGGACCCTTTTGATGTGTCAATATATATGACTTGCTGTTTGATGGTATGGCGATAATGACACTGGGCCAGATCAATAGTTTAATTATTGCTAAATTATTCTAGTCATGTAGCTATTGTGGACACCATGAATCTGTCTAAAGTCATATAGCTATTATGTGGACACCATGAATTGACATTAACTTTTTTAATGGCAGGGGTAGATCAATAATTTAATCGTAATTTTATGAGTATTCATGGAACTCAGTTATTTTCAACATCTCTAGTTACTTATATCAGAGCATTTGATTGGATGAACAAATGTGTGTCTAAATTCAATTCATTCAAAAAGAATAGGAATGGTGAAAGCTTAAGCATTCTTACTTTGTAAATAATCAGTAAAATTGGATGATAAATTACCCAAAAACTAACTTTCATTTATACTTTTATTTTTTATTTAGATAGTTGATTTAAAAAATGATTTTATGATATATACTCTATATATATTATAGCTCTCTCTCTCTCTCTCTCTCTCTCTCTCTCTGTGTGTATATATATATATATATATATATTATAACTCTTTGTTTGCTGCATCAATTTGAAGACGAGGATGTTCAGGAAGAGGATTATTGCGAAGAAATAGGAAATGAAGAACTATTAGGCCCTACATATCCTAGAATATATATAAGAGAAGTTGGAGAGTCCGATATTTTAATTCCAAGAGTACAATTATTCATGTTAAGAAAATATTCACATGGAAGTGTTTTTTTTATCAAATGGAAATAAATTCTATTAAAGGTATCAAGCCTGAGATACATGAGATGATACAGGACTTAAAGATGAGACAATTATAGTTCAAACCTGGACCCATGAGATAACATGTACATAAAATTAGGATAACACACCCTAACAAGTACCTAGGCCTTAAAAGAGGCTTCACACCCCTAGACCAAAAGATTAAAGCTAATAAAGTCAAACCCTAACAGCTGACCAACATTTTTTTAAAATAAACAAAAAAAAAACATAGGAACTAGATCGGGGATGATGGAGGTCTGAAAAATTAGACACCAACATGCTGCTAGAAGCTTTGAACCCAAGAACCTGCAGAAGCTAAAAGCAACCAAATCGCCAGTAAGGAGTCAACAACGTGAAGAAGGGGCAGCATCGAGCAGAAAGAGATGGGCGGCGGGAAACAAAGTCTAAACATAGAGGCTGGACTACAGTGGATCTTAGGATTTTGGTGGCGACATTGGGGTCCCGATCTCTAGTTTTGCCTTTTTTCTTTTTGCCTTCTGCCACCCCATTTAGATCTGAAGTCGGCAACAGAAACCATCCCAAAAATTTCAAGTCGCAACAGTCTCTCAACCCGAGCCTTGTTAAGCTCTCATCTACAACATGCCGAAGGTTGTAAACCAAGGAGCCGATAAAATCATCCCTCTCAGCAAATCTCCACAAGTCGTAACAGCCTTCATTGTCACCTAGCAGTTGAGCTTCTAAGACCGAAGTTGTGACTGGATCAATATCAGAGTGATATCTTGGTCATGGCCCAACTCGTATCCCCCGTCTGTGGATCAGGAATGCCTCTGGCATCACATGCACAATCTACAAGTTGCGGATGGTATCCACCTAGACGGGGTCTAGAACAAAGAAGGGTGAAAACTCAACAAAGAAAAGGAAAGGGAGAGAATAAGAGGGGATAACTTGGGCATATGGAATCCAATAGAAAAACAAAACCTCTGCTAAGCAGAGAAGGAAGGCATAAGGAGATGTGGAAAGCTTTCACAAAGGAAAGGGAGAAAAGGCAATAAAGAGAGAGGGTGGGTGGAGGGTTATCGGTGGCAACCCTCCACCTACAGCGCTGCGCTGAACTTCTTAAACCCTAGCAGATGAAAGGGTACAAGAAAAGGATTTTTACCGGTATGTGTTGATAAATACAATAAACGACGAAATGCATCACTTTCATCTGCATCTGCAAAGTGGAATAAAGCAACCGATAATAATCATGCTTTTGAAAATCAAACTGAACCAGCCGATCAAACTGAAGAACTTATAAACCGAAGTCTAGTCTGGTTCAGACAAAGCCAAAAACCGATCAACTAAAAAACCAGTCAAACTTGGTCAAAAACCATATAAAACCAGTCAAAATCGACCGATTTTTACTTCAACTAGTTAAGAACAAACCGGTTCAAATAAAAAAACTGAAACTTTAAAGCCCAACTTGAATGAATAACATAACAAGCTTTTAGTCCATAATTTATTATGTAGGCCCAGGCGCACAAACCCATTGTGAGGGAAATGGGATTGAATGAAGCTACATAAATATAGGCAAAGGGGAGAGCAACTTCTGGGAAATTAGATGATGTGGGACTTCCAAGTTTGAAGTTTCAGTGTTTTAGCACCTACCTTTATTCTTTTCTTCCAATTACCTATCCCAAACATAACATTTGCTAGCTTTCCAGTTACAATTAAGTGCAACATTTCTACTATACCTTTTTCACAATAATCCAAGTTTAATTATATATATTTAATAATTATTATTTATGTTAATATTTAGTTAGTTTTGAATCTATAAACATAAATATATTATTTGAATTAAAACTATTTATGATTATATATATATATATATATATATATATATATATTAATTATATATTTTAATAGTTTAATATATTTTAATTACTACCAATTCGACTACGGTTCAACCCGGTTCGACTACTAACCCTTGAATGATGTTTCGATCGATTCAATGACTGGTCCGATTCTCTAAACCTTAGTAATTATGTAGTACATTCAATCACACAAGTGGCAAAATGAGAAAATGCCTCATAGAGAAGCATACTAATTATTGAACTCCTTCAGCTTAATTCACATAACATCCTCATTCTCAATTATCCTTTATACAACACTACTAGAAATTCAGTAATTAGTGACGAAAAAATTCATCGCTAATTTAATAAAATTCTGTCACAAATGGATTTGCAATGAATTTTGTGACGGAAAAAAATCGTCACTAAAACATTTATCGCAAATTTTTTTGTGACGGGTTGCTATCGGTCACAAAATTAGTGACCGAATTTTTCCATCGCAAACAAAATTTAGGAATTTGCAACGAAAAATTGTCTGTCACAAATTTGTGACAGATATTTCCGTCGCTACTTCCATCGCAAATTTGTGACAGATATTTCTATCGCTAATTCCATTGCAAAATTTTCAAATAGGTCATCATAAATTTTCGTCGCCTAATCATCGCAAATTTGTGAACAAACATAAATATAAATATAACAAATAAACACCAACCAACAATTAAAACAAAACATTTTACATATTTCTATATAACAAATGATTTACATTTTTTTCATGATCCATCATCATGAAATGCAAAATTATAACAAAATATAAGTTTCTATAAATAAACTAGTCTAGAGGGTGATCTGTTGGTGTCTCATCATCATCAGTAGGAATACCCAAGTGCTTTTCAATCGAATTGATGATGTGATCCATCATTGCACGCATCTCACTGATGACAGTCGCCTGACTCTCCATCATATATGTCTGGGCATCAATCTTCTTTGAGTATTGATTTCCTCCTTATGAGCCCTAACCTCATCCGTTGTAGCTCATCTTCAAAGTCGAGATGAAGACCTAATGGCTAGACAGAACAGGGACTAGAGCAAGATATGTAACATAAGACAAGTAAATATGTCCAAGCAATTAGTTTAAAGTACCCAATACCAAGGCAACCATTTTCATTTGAGCCCCAAGTGTAAAGCTCTCCAAAATCTATAGGATAACAGATAGATAAAGTAAATATTTTATTGAATATGCCAATACTCGGTACAACTTGTATATGATAAGTGATAAAAGATAGTAAGAAATCAACAACCAAAAATAAATAAAATTTAATCACCACAGATTGGACATACCAATTTGTCAATCCCTCTTTCACCAAATATAAAAATAGAACCATTCTCTGCAAAATTTACATGAATGAATAATGTAATAAAGGGTATGCAAAAGCATAGAGAATAATACTTTTTAATAAAAGAAAATAATTATTATCAATTACCATCTGTACAAGCCAAAGTTAGCAACCCAACAGCTATATATTCACTGCAAAAAAATTAAGTGTTAGTGGCGGTTATTTTTTTGATTTAGTGGCAGGTTTAACCGCCACTAAGAGTTTTAGTGGCAGTTTTTGAAACAGCCACTAAATTAAGCGCGACAAGCAATTTAGTGACGATTTTGGGCAATCACAAGAATAACCGCCACTAATTTAATGGCGGTTCTGGCACAAAATCGTCACTAAGCTATATTTAGTGGCGATTCAAAAACCGCCACTAAATTGTTAAACGCTTTTTAAGATATAGCAGCAGTTCACCCTAATATATATATATATATATATATATATATATATATATATATATATATATATATATATTATTTTCATTATTTCAGCAAGCATCATTTTCGAGGGATTAAAACACAAATTTAACACATAAAAAAATGTGAAAAATATCTAATCACCATTTTGTCAACTCTTACAATTCTTGAAAATAATAAGCTTAACCGAATACATCTTACCAAAGATTCACAAAAGGAGTTAAATGCTTCAAAAACAATGTAACTCAATAACAAAAAAGTTTGAGTAGATTGCAGATTATAACTGTAAGAACCATTCTAGTACTTTTCATAATTTTTCAAAGTGCTTAGCCAATATAATTTTATCAAAACAACATGAAAACAGTTTCATTTCCAGCTCAAGGTAGTTTTAGGATTCATGATGGATAAGGCCATAACATGAATAATCCACTCAAAATTAATTGGATATAATAGTAACAACCAACAAAGAGTATCACTTACAGCCTAAGTGAAAAGTAAAGTAACATCTACACATGTTTAGCCAAAATTATTCAGCTGCACAAAACAAAATGAACTGCTAATTATTAAATAAGATTGTATAAACTTTTAAGAGAAAATATGTGATGAAGAAAAAACCAAAAACAACCAAAAATAAAAAAACAAAACAAAGATTGGAGAAAGCCAATCGTGTTTCTCCTTTGCAGTAATTATACAAATATATAAATTCATAAGCAACATAATTTTTTCTTTTTTACAATTGACCCTTTTATTTATTTGTATTCAATAGAAAAGCCTCCCGTCGTCCAATTTAATGTTATTTTTTTTCTACTTAACACAGGTGTATGTATCATGGGTGGTAAATTATACTTATATCCACCCTAAATTAAATTTAATGCTATAGATATATATCACTAAGCAGTACACAAATATTTGGAATAACAAGAAAAACAGTAAATCATAGACATGTGCAATCAGGAAATAGAATTCATTGCAAATATAGAGCAACAAATACATTTGCATTTTTAACAAGAGAATTTTTAGTTGATACAATTATAGATGTATTGTTAGCAGGCTGACACACATGCAGAATCAGTAATCAGTACCTCATAGAAGATTAGAAAAATTAAATGCGCGAAATAAGCCCCGACAAAACTCAAATTAAAGTTTTATTCTGCAAATAGATGTGTCAAATAATAAGTATATTATTTTTCTTCTTCTCAAGTGTTTTTTTAATTTGCACCCAAGTTCAGATTGACAAAGACAATTAATATATAATACAATGAAATTTAATTTGTACCCAAGTTCAGATGAAATTTAATTTGTACCCAAGTTCAGATTGACATAGATGTGTCACCCTCACCCATATTGATGTAAATGAAAATTCAAGCATTGAAAACAATGTACTAACATCAGTTTGTCCAGGCTAGAAATTTTCTACTTTGATAACTACATACATTTCTTAACCTTTTTTCTATCATGAACACAAATGAATCCATATATTTGTAACAAACATCATATCGCAAATCAACATAATTTATTTATATAAATGCATACATTTTATTTTTGTTATAACTTTCTATAAGTATAAATAAGGCTTAATTTAAAAAAAAATTCTTACAATTTTCAATCTAATTGGTTCACCTCTTAGGAACTAAACAACCTAAATCATACAACCAACTCCATCACAAACTATTTATGTTTTTGAAAAATATATATAGGCATGATGTCACTCTAAGCATCATATTACCACATTTTGAAGGAAAAGAAGGTTTTTTACCCTTACGATTCCTTTATTTCCTCCCATGGGGTTTAAGAAATATTCATCATCATACCATATTTCCATCTAGAACATGCACACATATTTTCAACACAAACTAATTAATACAAACACCAATCATATTTATCTCCAGCTAACATCATCATCAACACAAATTTTCCATAAGTCTCTTTCATCATCATCAACATATACTTGAAAATAAATTAAACAACATACCACTTCAATGTTGCCTCCATGATGTGTAATGATAAAAATTGAAGAAGAAGGAAGATGTCATCACACTTACCTTTAATGTGGCACTAACTATCTTTTGTTTTCCTTTTTTGCTAGTTGTTAATGGAAAAGTCCTAAAAGATGACACCAAGAATTCCCTAAAATGCAATTGAAATGGAGATAAAAGAACACATTAAAACCAGATATTTATGCAAGATAAAACAAGAGCTCAAGAGGGGAAAATACTGTTGTCATGACAGTAAAATTTTGCTGTCATAGCAGCAAAATTTCTGCTCCATAGCAGCAAAAATTTTGCAGGATTTCCAAGCTGTCCGAACACAAAACAGCAGTAAAAATTCTACATAATTTTGCTCTGTTTTCTCCCCAATTCTTTCCGCCACATTACAGAAATTTCCAGCCAGTATTATGCCCAGTGATTGAGTTCTAAATATAGAAAATTTATCCCAAAACATCCATTAACCAAGTCAAAAATTAAATCAAGTTAGAACAATTTTGTTTTCTCCCTTTTTCGTTCCACATTCAACCAGCGCCTTCTCTCTTTCTTTTCCATCATCTCTTACTAATAATGCTCCTAAATGTTCATTAATCATCTACTAACAACGTTGGAACCACCCCATTCCCTCTTAAATCAGAAATTCCCTACCTTTGCTATCTAGGGTTCTTGGCAACCGAAGAAAAGAAGAAGAAGTAGAAGAAGAAAGGAGATACCCACGATGGAGCATGGCGACGGTAGCCACCATCGCACAAATCCTTCCGTCCTCTCTCTTGCTTGTTGCTCTCTTTCAGTTTCTTGACCAGCTCTGATTTCACCTTGGGTAACAGGGGTAAATCGAAGGGAGGGAACAAAGGTGAGGGATTGGAAGATCTGGCTGTTGACCCTAAGGCTATATGCCATAAGTTTTGATGATGACAAATGTATTTGAATAGTATCATTGATATATATAAAGATTAATTATCATATATATGCTACAAGTACTTAAGCATGATTATGTTATTTAATATGTATGTTGCATATATTGAATCATGTTATTAAACTAACCATTGGGTTTGCAAGTAAGATATATTTTATAGGTTGGATCAAAACAAGAAGAGTGAGCATTGTATTGAAGAACAAGGAAAAGCAATATCATGCTTCACTCAAGGAAAACAACATGCAAGGATGAAGCTCCAAGAAATGAAGAATTAGAAGATTTGAAGTCTTGAAAGCTTGGATGCATCAAGATAGCCTATGTGTTTACATTAGGTATATTTTATATAGGCTAGTATACTTGTGCAACTCAATGATTTAGATTTGCATACATTGGCTCAATTATTTTGAACAAAAAGATAGTGAGATATGAAATTTTACAAAAGTTAGTTTTTGACCTTTGGTCACTCTTTATATCATATCTCATAAACGAAAAATCATTTTTTTCAAGTATCTTAATCTCATTTGATAGTAGACTCAAAGATCTTTCCAAAGGTATATTATTTATTGAAAACGAAGTCCAAATGAGAAATATATGACTATTTAAAATATAGTTTGAAAAACTGAAAGTTGATTATTCTGTTCTGACCTATAGTCAGTATTTTGATTATATCTTTTAAAAGAAAAATAATTTTTGAGTAAAACTTGGTTCATTTGAAACTAGACTCCAAGAGCTTTCCAACGGTATATTATTTGTTTAAAACGGAGTTCAAATGAGGGAGTTATGAATTTTTAAAGAAAGCTCAAAATCTGGATTGCACTATAAGTGCTGTAACGGCTATATAACGGCTATATAACGGCTAGTTTTGTAAAATCTTATATATATGACCTTAGATACACGATTTTGAGCAAGAACAAAGTCCTACAATGTGATATTAACTTCTTCTATCATCTTTGAGAGAAAGGAAAGCATTCTTGAGCCAAATCTTGCATATTCTCTATCATCAGAGTTATTAGAGCTTCATTTGTTTTCATCTACTCTTTAGAGAGAGTTTCTTTGTATTGTTGATTTTAATCAATACATATATTATTCTGAGTTGAGGTTCACAAGTACCGGTGTTGGAAGAACTTGCTTTGGGTTGAGGAGGAGCCCGGATTCATAAATTCTTCATTGTGGTTTCGCAAATACCCGGATCGAATTTGCGTGGTTGTAGTGGTTTGCAAGTACCCGGATTAAACTTGCAATTATAGTGGAAATACTCAAGTGGTCTCTTGAGGACTGGATGTAGGCTTGGATTAGCCGAACCAGTATAAATCTCCGAGTTTGCTTTCTCTATCCCTTACTCTTTAATTTATGCATATTGATATCTATTCTTTAATTCCTTGATCTTTATAATTATTTATCTTGACAGCACATTGATTTTCTGTATTGTATTTATTATCCTAAGCATTGTACTTTTACAGAAAATCATTTTAACTTCCAATTAATTCTTGTGAAAAATTTATAAACCCAATTCACCCCCCCTCTTGGGTTCCAACCATTACTTTCAATTGGTATCAAAGCTTGGGCTCTTGATTTAAGAATTAACCGTCTAAGAGTAAATATGGTTGGATCTAGTGAGTGGTTTATGTCTGAAAATTGTTCTTTCACAGAACCTCCAATTTTTTATGCTAATCATTTTCAATATTGGAAGTATGAAATGAAAATTTTTTTAATTTCAGTAGACCATAAACTCTGGGAAATTATAGAAAATGGTTTTTATATGCCTGTCAAGGAAGAACAAGGAAAATACATTCCAAAACCCAAGAGTGAATGGAATGATACTGAAAGAAGTTTAGTGCAACTCAATGCTAAGGCAAAATTGATTATTTCTTGTGCATTGAGTCAAGATGAATTTTTCAGAATTTCCAATTGTGCAACTGCTAAGGAAATGTGGGAAGCTTTAGAAGTTGCATATGAGGAAGATCTTGTTGCAATGGAATTAAAGTCTAGAAATCTCATTAATGAACTTGATATCGCTCAAATGAAAAATTGTGAAACCATTAATGAGATACGACTTGTGCTTAATCAATTGCAAGCTCTTGGTGTTGAACTTACAGGAAAATCTCAAATCACCAAGGAGATAGAAGAAAAAGAAAAAGGAGAAAAAGAGAAACCACAACCAAAAACTGAATCATCAAAGAAAGCTTACCTATCTTCCATTTGGGGAAATAGCAATTCCGATGAGGAAAACACAAATGAAGAAGCCAATACTTGTCTTGTGGCCAGAGATAAAGATGAGGTAAATTCATTTGACTACTCTTTTGAAGAATTACAAGATGCCTTTGATGATTTACATGAAGAATCTATTATACTTGCAAAGAAACTAAATATTTCAAAACAGAAAAACTCTTCTCTTGAAAATGAGTTGGAAACATTGAAAAACGAATTTTCTATTTCCAAGGAAGAGAATTTTGTTTTTGAAAATCAAAACAGAACTTTGCAAGAAGAGAATTTGATTTTAAAGGCAAATATCTCTACCAACAAAAATTGCTTTTGTACCAAGTGTGATTCCTTGAAAAAGGAGAATGAGGATCTTAAAAACACACTTAAAAAACTTTCTCAAGGTAGAGAAATTCAAAACTCTTCTGTTGAGAAACAAAGTAGTAGCTTTAACAAAATTGGTTTTGTTCTTAACAAGTCAAATCAGAAATATTTCAAAAACTACTTTGTTCCTACAAAAATGTCCAAAAGTCCACCTTGCACTTGTTTTTATTGTGGACTGAAAGGACACAAGTCTTACTCCTGTTTTTATAAGAAAAATCTTGTTCATGGAGTAAAAATGAAATGGGTTCAAAAAGGACCTCATGACCCAGGCAAACCCAAAAAAATTTGGGTATCAAAGACAAAGGATTAATTTGCAGATTTGCCTCGAAGCAAGGAGCGGAAATAACTTTTCAATGGCTACATCATTCAAACTCCACTCTCTTGCATCAAAAGGAGGCAATGGATAAGTAAACATATAAGCTGGAATGCATTGTAAGAAATTTGACTGATATGTTTACTGCTCTCTAATGCTTTTGTCTGTTCTCTAATATGCATTACATCTATCCTTAATACTCATGCATGCTATATCTGAAAACAATTGTTAGGTGTGCAGCTTATAGATTCAAATTTTGTTTTGAGCTAAAATCTTTCTTCCAAATTTTGCTCAAACTATCCTTTTTACCGCATCATGAAAACTTGCTTCCATTACATGCACATTTTTCTTGTCTTCACAACAATAAGATTACTCCTACCCATAGTATTTATCCTTGCTGTAATCTTATTTAAATATTTTCAATGAAATCAAATTTATTGCAAAATTGCATTTCATGGAAGCATAGCACTTTTATTAATATGGCATATCTTGAACATAATGTTGCTCCTAGTGCTCGAGATTTATTTGAACATCAAAGTGCTCCACCAAAAGTGTTTTGCAGGAGTTAATCCTCAAAATTATCCTCTAAAGCACATTCTTTCCTCTGCTCTCCGAAATCAGTAAGATTTATAGTTTTGAAGTTGGTTGGTCGACCAACACTCCTATCAGTAGTCGACCAACGAAGCCTACATTGAACCAATGCTTGATAGATCTTGCAAATAATCAATCAATTAAGATCATTAAAATTGTAAGAAGACAGGATCGATCAAAAGAAGAGCAATGAGCAAAACAAGGATATCAAAATCTTGAAGAGGAACTTCAAGAAGCAACAAAAGTTTGCCAAAATTGATGAGTATCTCTATCCTTTACTTCTTCATTATTTAATTGAATGATACTCCTTGATCTCAATTGTACATTCTGGCAAATTTTTTTTTACTGTCATACTTTCATTGCAATGACTTATTGTTTTCTGACATCTTACATACTTGATCACAACATGACATATAAAAATATGTTAAATACTTATTTGTTTAATACATCATGGTTTAAGCATTATACATATCATCTCTTTTACATAAGCTGTAACTTATGAACCATTGTTTATGGATTATAGTTTATATCTGATTATATCTTATTAATCCATATTACCTCAATTATGTTACTACATACTCTGATTATAATATGTTTTATCTTGAGTAAGTATGTAACTTGCTTTTGCTTTGAAATGATGATATATATATCCATGTCAGAAAATTCTTTCTATCTTTAAAATGGATATATATTTTTCAAAATATATATATCCTTCTATTGTACAAAATTTATGCGGCTGATTTTCTTTATCTTTCTTTATTATTATAATTTTTTTTAAGTACCGTCATCTGAAAGAAACCACTTGCATTAAAATAAAAACAAAACAAAACGAAGGATTACATTGCATTAAAAAAAAAAGGGAAGGTTTGCTCATAGATGAGCAATCTACAAGCGAGGTGGTCTCGGATTAGGTGGGTTGTATTGAATCATCACCCCTCGGCCATTCCTTGGAGCAAGAGACTGAGCAATGTCACGGAGGGTAGTGTAAATCCCATTCATACAATCAACACTTCTTTGTTGTTGATTGCAGAAGCATTGGGTAGACCAATAGAAGAACCTATCTATTCTTGAAGTCAGTGCCGCATTGTTGCGTTTAGCTAACTTCTCCTGGTCCTCTATCATCTTCTTGAGTTTCTTCACCTCCTGCTCCAGACAAGCAATTTTGTCTTCTGACGTGTGGCCTGTACTAATCTCCTCAGCTTCTTCGATCTTCATCTTCTTCTTTTGGTTCTCTTGAGATTCCTCCAAAGGTCTTTTGCCTTTGTCCTTGCCTAGACTCAAGTTTAAGTTGAGCTCTTCCTCCCTTGCCTCTACTGTGAGATCAATGAACTTTCTTGCTGCCATGGTTTGGAAAATTCAGAAATTTTTGTAGGAGTATGAAGAGAGAGGAATGTCAGAAAGTTATAGGCTCAGAGATGAATACTCTTTGTGGTGTGGTAATTGAGAACTCTGGGGCAGTCTTTATAGAGAGAAAATTATGACTTAGAGCCAACGAAGATATCTCTTCGCCGCACCCCTACACGCTCATCCTATGGATTTTGCAAGCTGGAAGCCAGAAGTCTAGGGTACGCATGCACACCGATAACGCGTCACATTAATGGCAAAACCACGAAAGTAAATTTTCGGTGGATTTGCGGCTGATTTAATTTGTTTTGATTAGAAATTTTAAGGATTAATAAAATGGTGATATTCAGAACCGTATTTTTCTGCTTCGTTGTGTTGTTCTTGAGAGCTTTCAGTATAATATACATGATTGATTGCATCATGCTATGATCACATGTATCTAAGAACATATGTTGTGTATGCAATTCATGCATCATGAGCGAAGGCTATGGCTAAGAATAATATTTCATGATTCCACATGCACTCATATAAAATGAGCTGTCAAAATTTTTACATGTACTCATCCTCAAGATACATATATAAATTCATTTTGAATGGGTATATAAATTGCTTCCTTTGTGATGAAATTTATCTTATCCTTTATGAAGCAAATTTGTTTTGAAAAAGGACTTTAAAAATGCTTCTGTTATGTTAATATGTTTTATCATATGAAGCAACATTCTTTTTGAAAAAGAAAAGATTTTAAAGATCTCTTTTGTTGTAGATAACAAAAGGGATGAAAAATATTGATGTTTCATATATGGATTATGAACTATATGCTTGAATATATCTTATTACACTAATCCATATATATTGCTTCCTTAGATGAAACGTTTCTAAATTCCTTCGAAGAAAAATATTTTAGAAAAATATCGTGAATCTCTTGAATTGCTTCCACAATGCTGAAATTGCTTTGCCATATTGAAGCATTATCTGTTTTGAAAAGAAAAGGATTTGAGTATCCTTATTTTAAATCACTTTTGCTATATGTTGAAATAATTTTATGCATATATGCAGCAATTATTTTTCAGAAATCTTGAAAAATATTATTATTCGATTTATGGATTATGATTAATATTCTTGTTTATATCATGCTTTGCTAATCCATATATCATACTTCTGCTGTGTGCTGTAAATATTTCTATCATATGACAGCAAATGATGTTTTTTTTTTTCAAAGAGTTTAATTTTTCTGCTATTTACTAAAAATGCCTCTTCATAAACAAGCAGAAATCATTTTCAATGAAAATATTGCAGAAATTTCTTCAAAAATCTTACTTCAAAATTCTGCAATCAAAAACTGAATTTCCTTTATAATGATTTGGACAATCTTTTTCAAAGGAAAAATATTATGAAATTCAGGGGGAGCTTTGTCTCACTTGAATGTATTTTTTTTTTGAAAAAGAATATATCTTGAAAAATTGGATATTCATTATTCATTATTCTTTTTCAAATTATGCAAGGTTTAAAGGGGAGCCTAAAACTCTTTCAAGTTTTTACATGTCAATGAAATCAATGATAAGTTTTGATGTATCCTTACCCCATACTATATTGACATCTTCTGACATCCTGACTTAAAGAAGGTATGTGCTTTAACTTCTACATATTGTGTTCCTTACACCTTTTTGTTGATGTCAAATAGGGGGAGAAGAAACAATAGAAAAATATGTATACGTGCTTATAACATTGCATTCATTATCTTGTGATACATATTTTTCTGTGGTGATTTGTCATCATCAAAAAGGGGGAGATTGTTGACCCTAAGGCTATATGCCATAAGTTTTGATGATGACAAATGTATTTGAATAGTAGCATTGATATATATAAAGATTAATTATCATATATATGCTACAAGTACTTAAGCATGATTATGTTATTTAATATGTATGTTGCATATATTGAATCATGTTATTAAACTAACCATTGGGTTTGCAAGTAAGATATATTTTATAGGTTGGTTCAAAACAAGAAGAGTGAGTATTGTATTGAAGAACAAGGAAAAGCAATATCATGCTTCACTCAAGGAAAACAACATGCAAGGATGAAGCTCCAAGAAATGAAGAATTAGAAGATTTGAAGTCTTGAAAGCTTGGATGCATCAAGATAGCCTATGTGTTTACATTAGGTATATTTTATATAGGCTAGTATACTTGTGCAACTCAATGATTTAGATTTGCATACATTGGCTCAATTATTTTGAACAAAAAGATAGTGAGATATGAAATTTTACAAAAGTTAGTTTTTGACCTTTGGTCACTCTTTATATCATATCTCATAAACAAAAAATCAGTTTTTCAAGTATCTTAATCTCATTTGATAGTAGACTCAAAGATCTTTCCAAAGGTATATTATTTATTGAAAACGGAGTCCAAATGAGAAATATATGACTATTTAAAATATAGTTTGAAAAACTGAAAGTTGATTATTCTGTTCTGACCTATAGTCAGTATTTTGATTATATCTTTTAAAAGAAAAATAATTTTTGAGTAAGACTTAGCTCATTTGAAACTAGACTCCAAGAGCTTTCCAACGGTATATTATTTGTTTAAAACGGAGTTCAAATGAGGGAGTTATGAATTTTTAAAGAAAGCTCAAAATCTGGACTGCACTATAAGTGCTGTCACGGCTATATAACGGCTAGTTTTGTAAAATCTTATATATATGACCTTAGATACACGATTTTGAGCAAGAACAAAGTCCTACAATGTGATATTAACTTCTTCTATCATCTTTGAGAGAAAGGAAAGCATTCTTGAGCCAAATCTTGCATATTCTCTATCATCAGAGTTATTAGAGCTTCATTTGTTTTCATCTACTCTTTAGAGAGAGTTTCTTTGTATTGTTGATTTTAATCAACACATATATTATTCTGAGTTGAGGTTCACAAGTACCAGTGTTGGAAGAACTTGCTTTGGGTTGAGGAGGAGCCCGGATTCATAAATTCTTCATTGTGGTTTCGCAAATACCCGGATCGAATTTGCGTAGTTGTAGTGGTTTGCAAGTACCCGGATTAAACTTGCAATTATAGTGGAAATACTCAAGTGGTCTCTTGAGGACTGGATGTAGGCTTGGATTAGCCGAACTAGTATAAATCTCCGAGTTTGCTTTCTCTATCCCTTACTCTTTAATTTATGCATATTGATATCTATTCTTTAATTCCTTGATCTTTATAATTATTTATCTTGACAGCACATTGATTTTCTGTATTGTATTTATTATCCTAAGCATTGTACTTTTACAGAAAATCATTTTAACTTCCAATTAATTCTTGTGAAAAATTTATAAACCCAATTCACCCCCCCTCTTGGGTTCCAACCATTACTTTCACTGGCCAATGGTGGCCGGCGGCGTGGTGGCCTTTCTTGCTCTCTCACACACTCTCTCTCTCACACACTCTCTCTCTCATAGCTCTCCCTTTCTCATCCTAGCGTACACACACCAGACGAGGAGATAGAGAAGGCAAGAGTAGGTATGTGTGTGTGTTATTATTTTTTTAGGGCATTACAAAACCTATTTTAAACCTATTTTTTCAGGCTTAGGCGCCATGGAGCAGCGGAAAAGTGAAAATTTTTCACATTGTGTAATTAAAATTTATCAATTAAATTTAATGCTATAGATATATATATATATATATATATATATCATTAAACTTAAAATCAAATTAGTTGCTTTTACTATTATATTATGATCTATATGACTAAATATAACTTTAAATTTTTTAGTAATATTTTCTAATATCATATATTAATAAATTGATAGAATAAAATATAAAATATAAATGTTAAAATATACTCAAGAGAGTGAGAAGTAACATAAAGATAAAAAACTCTTTACTATTTCTTTTTATTATTTTTAAAATATAATAAAATTTATTATAATTTACATATATTTTACAAAAGTATTTATCAATAAATTAAAAAATGTATATTTTTTTTCTGGTCAGGAAAAAATATATACCAAGTCACTTGTAAAAATAATTACAGTTTCATATTATATAAAAAAAATTAAAAATACTTTTGCAATATATAAAAGATATCAAGAATGTTAGACGATATTTTACAAAGGCAAAGCAGGTTAATCAATAATTTCTCTGAAAAAGCCCCCATTAATATTTTTGTAATAATCGTTGAGGACAATCAAGTAAACCACATCATAGAGATTGATATGGAAATAAATGTAATATAGTTAAAAAAACAAGTTCACTCAATTTCAACAACAAAAAAGGAGGAAAAAAAACGTTGGAATGCGAAAATATTAGAGGTAAGATTAGTTAATTTATTCCATAAAGATTTTGTCAAATCAAACTTAGGACTAGTATACAAAGTATAAATGATAATTAAAAATAAGAATTTAATGAAATATAATTAAATAAATAATAAAAAAGTATTTTATTTATTTTATTTTAAAGAACTACTAAAAATTTGAAAATTTTATTTATTTATTTATTTATTATTTTATTGAAAAATAAAATTATTTATTCATTTCATGTAAAAAAATTAAATATATAAATTAGTTTAGTGAATATAAAAGTATTTTGAGAGAAAATTAATGACCAATCAGTTTGATTTTAGTGTTTTTTATTAATTTGTATTAATTTATGAAAAAAAAATTTTCATTTGACGTATTTAAAAAAAAAATTTCACTCTTTAATAAAAATTCATATAGATACTTAAGAATGAAATAGGGAGGCCTTATATCTCACATTTCACGCAGGTCCTTGTTTTATTTTTATTTTTATTAAAAATCCTAATTTTTTCCAAATTTATCACATTACTCTTTATCTTATCTTTTCACTAATTAGGATCCTCCGCATTACTTAAATAAATTTAAAATAAGTTCTCAAGAACTTATCATCATATTATTTCTAATGGCATTTTAGTCCTCAATGGTTTTTATAAAAAAAAAATTAATTCAAAAAATTTCTAAAATTCATTATCAAAGTTCAATGTAAATTACCTAAAACCACAGGTATTACATCGGGTATTACATAAATCACGCTATAGATTAAGAGATTGTTACCTTGGAAAAGATTTTAGGCAAAAAGCAGAATAGAGTCAGGAGAGACTTCTAGAGAATGTGTGTTGAAACTAAGAGCAAAAATTGATTGTGTGAGTGTTTGCGTGAATGTAAGTATGTGTGTAAGTGTTTACACCATGCAAAAAAGGGGAAGAGTCGTGCGTGAAAGGAAACTCACCAAAGCTGGAATGGAGAACAGAGCTGAGACGAAGTCGACTGGGAGAGAGAGAGAGACTAGAGGAAGTGAGTACTGAGAAGTGAGACTAGGGTTAACTAAGAGAGAAAATAAAAAAATATAGTATATATAAAAATAATAATTTTATATAAATATTAAATTAATGAAATAAAATCTAAAAAGTCGGCTGGGTGAGAGAGACCAGATGGAGTGAGTGGTAAAGTTGAGAGGAATCCAGCCGAGAGAGAGAAACCAGAGGAAGTGAGTACTGAGAAGTAATACTAGAGTTAACTAAGAGAAAAGAATGAGAGAAAATAAAAAAATAAAAAATATAACATATCTAAAAATGATAATTTTATATAAATATTATATTAATAAAATAAAATCTAAAAAGTTATTTTAAAATGAAACTTAATTTTTAGGAGGTATAATTTTCATTTTTTTCTACAGTTTGTAATTATTAGTAAAGATGACAATTTTATTAAATATTAACTAATAAAATAAGAATTAAAAATTAGTAATCATCTTATAAATCATTGATTGCAAAATTAGTTTTACAGTATGTATTATCTATATTTGTAACAAAAATATTTTATAAATATATTAACTACTTAATACTTATACCTACACTATATTTTAGTTTGTTTGTAAATATTTTGTAAATATATAACTTATTATTATTTGGATCCTTACATTCTTTCTTTAAAAATTCCAAATCATCCCACAAAATTCTCAATTTATTTTATTACTCCTTATTTAACTTTTTCACTAGAGTAAAATCCCCACATAGTCTTTGTAAATTTTTAAAATAGATTAATAACAATTCAATATTATTTTATTTCAAATTTAGATAAAACTTTGATGTCTTCAAAAATTAAAATTTTTAAGTTCTGTAAATTTTTCAACTTCATGTTGAAAGTCCACTGTGATGTAATATCCCAAGAATTTTTATGAATATTTATAATCTATTTGAAGTTTTTTTGAAAAATTTAATTACATGAAAAATGTTCTTTTTGAATTAGTAAAGGAAATTTGGGAATAGAAATTTCAAAATTTTAATTGGGAAAATTTTTATAAATTCTTAAGGACTAAAGTGAAAAGAAAAGAAAATATGGAGTACTTTTGAGAAATGACCAAATAAGAACCTGAGAGGAAGAATAAAGTTTATGAGAATAAATTATGAGTCCGATACTGAAAAGATGATGGATTCGATATTTAAGAAATTTTTATACATTCTCAAGGACCTAAGTGAACAAATATTACAAGTTAGAGTGGCTATGAGCAATTTTATCAAAAAAATATTAGTGGGGCCCACACATACAATCATTAAACATATCTTCCTCTCTTCCTCCTGAAGCCGTCTGCAGCTTCTTCGCAGAACTTTCATTTCATCTCCTTCATCATCCATTCTTGCCATCTTGCTTGGGGGAAGAAGTCATGGAACCGAAGAGGATTGGTAAGTAGATGTTCTTCTTTTTCTTCCTCCTCTTACAAGAACAAATCCTAGGCTATCAATTTGAGCAGTTTTTGTATAATATTTCTATGGATGAATTTAAGTGTGGATGTCAATCTAAAACATTCCTAGGTGGTTTATGATGTTATTAGAACAAGAAATTTGGAGAAAACTAGGAGAAATTCGTAGAATTTGGATATTTGAAAAAGTTAGTGTTCTTGATGAAAATTTGAGATTTGAGCTTGGATTGTTGGTAAAAATTAGGGGTTTTGGTGTTAAAACACTCCTTAGACATTAAGGATGAAAACCCATGGAAGAAATCAAAAGAAATGTTGTTTTAGATATAATTTTAGGATTTTTGGATGAAGAACACGAAGAATATTTGAAAATTTTCCCCAGAAATTACTGTTCATCAGGAAAATTTTTCCAGATTTTCTCGGCTACTGTAGCATTGACTCGGTCAACGTAATGTAGCATTGACTCGGTCAACGTTACTGTAGCATTGACTCGGTCAACGTTACTGTAGCTATGTTGACCATTGACCGTTACTGTAGCATCAATTTTTTTTATATCGTTGAAAAGTTCTTTGAGTCTAGTTTCCAATGGTATAAGTTTCATCTGGATATTCATTACCAGTTAGGAGTTATGATTTGAGAAGTAAGTGAAGGTCGGGAATAGTGGTAGGAAATTTCTCTATTTCGTAACCCTGATGGTTTTTATCTGGTTACAATAGGAATGGTCAAGGTGCAAGGTGGGAGTGCCGAGAGCGTGAAATCCAGGTGAGTGGGTTAATACTTGCTATGATTAAATATCTTTGTTATGGACTTTATGCATCATAGTGAAAATATGTTGTATATCCAAGTTTGAAGAGGATGATGTGGAACTTGTCTGGTGATGTATATAATTATATTTTCTTATTTTCTCATGAATGGAGGTTATATGATGGATTGTGAATGGCATGTGAACTGAGTTGAAATGTGTCATACTCTGATTATTGAGTTCATTCATACGCGGATAGTTGAAATATGTTATTGTTGAATAATTGTTCTATATTATGGGCTATGTTGTATACATGCTATGTTGCTGGAACCATATTGATTATGTTGTGGCTTGAATTGTAAATGACTGAGTTGTGTATGTGGCTCATGATTATGATTGAGAATGTTCTTAGATGTGATTGTGATTGTGTTTGACTAGAAAGGAAAGGCATGGTGGTGCACCCCATGGAGAAATCTATGTGAAGCTATAAGGGTGGAGAATATAAATGGAGCGATAAGGGTGGATACGGCGGGGGCCGCGAGCAACGATCCAGAGGTACCCTGGACGACCCGGTTGGTACGGGAAATGTGTGAAATTGATTTCACTGTTTATTGTTGTGAATTATCTGAATTATGTTGAAATGTATTTGATTTACTTGGATATTGTTGTGAAGTATTATGAATTATATTATATTATGTTATAATTGATTACGTATGATTGCTGCATGTTATCATTATGATGCATGATATTTTTTTGTTATAGTGTTGTGTTGTCTGCTCACTGGGCACGTGGTTTGCTCATACCCCTCTTATTAACATTTTTTTTCAGAGTTGATAGCTGAAGGTAAATATCTGTACAAGGAATTATGGATCCTTAGCCCATGATTATCTTTTCATTTGTTCAGGGTAAAGGTATCATATTTAAGTCTTATTCTAAGTTGTACAAATCTAGAAATCTCTGTAATCGGGTAGGTTCATTTAGTGATGTAATGTGAATGACTGTAGTGTGTATAGAGAACTCGGTTTGGTTGCAAGAAAAAGAATGGTATGATGCTTAAGAGAAAGATAGGCTTACGGAGGTGAAATGAAATTCACTTTCCGTGCCGGTCACGTGCTCAGATTTTGGGACGTGACATGTGAACTAACTTAAAAATCTTGAGTATTACATAATAAATTTTTTTATTAACTTAGTAATACTTGGGACATTATAGAAGAAGAGCAGAGAGAGGGATTTAGAAGTAGTGAAGCTGAAGTTGGATGGTTCTCTGAAGTAATTTTATTAGGATTTTTTGTAATTAAATTAAATTAATTTAATTTATTATATATATAATTAATTGAAAATATATATATTTTGTCATATTTTTATATATATAATTTATATTTTATTATTAGGTAGTAAAACTTATGCACTTTTTTTTTGTAAAAACTCCCATAAATTTATTTTATTAATGTTTATTTTTTTCAAGTAATTTGATAATTGGGGGAAAATATGAAAAATAATGAGAGGGAATAAATATTTGCAACGGATTTTAACGATTTTTCATCGCAAATTTGCGACGGAAAAAATGTTTGTGACAAAATTTTGCAATGAAATTTTCTGTCGCAAAATTAAGAATTCTTTGTGACAGATTTTTGGTACGGTAAAATTCCGTCACTAATTTGCGATGGAATTTAGGGACCAAAAAAATGTTTGCGAAGAAATTTTACGATGAAATTTTTCGTCGTAAAACTAAAAATATTTTGCGAAGGAATTTTTAGCCACAAAATTTTGTCACTAATATTAGTGATAGAAATCTGATCAGCGACGAAAAATTTCTGTCACAGAATCCGTCACAGATTCCCAATATTGCAATTTCAAATCAACGATGAAATTTGTGATGGATTTACGACAAAATTTGTGACGGAAATTTTCCGTCGCTAATTTCTCTCGCTAATTAAGGCTTTTCTTATAGTGCAATAGGCAGTTCCTTCTTTTAATTATATTTTGTTTAGTAATTCTTTTTTTGTATTTTATATATGCTAGGTTAGCTTAAAATTAAAATCAGCCTCACAGACTTCCATGGATGATGAGGATGACTTGGTAAGTGTTGGTACTTGGTACTTGAGTTTAACTTGCCTCAAAATTAATTTATAAACTAAAATGAAACGTTTTATATATTAAATTAAAATAATTATAAGTTATTAGATATTAAATTAATAATTTATTCAATTTCAATGACTACACAAGAGACTCAAGTTGACAAAGACACAGTCAAAGGAGTTTGTGATAGAGACACTCGCTTGTTCCATAGCTAATCAGAGCTTTATGTTTTTATTAATAATTAGTAAAATTAGATCACAAA
Source organism: Biancaea sappan (assembly GCA_037074585.1). Taxonomy (NCBI): domain Eukaryota; kingdom Viridiplantae; phylum Streptophyta; class Magnoliopsida; order Fabales; family Fabaceae; genus Biancaea; species Biancaea sappan. The sequence goes on along the minus strand of CM073493.1, from coordinate 9,214,959 downwards.
TTACTGGAAAACTATCTTTTTTTCTTTTTTTATTTAGATATTTAACTGAAAAAAATATGGTATTGAATATAGTTAGACTCACTACACATAACTTTTCACTATAACTAAAATATGAGAATGATATATTTCTAAAAATCACATTTCCAAAAATGTTAGTATTCTTGAAAATGTAAAATCCCTTGTACCAAACTGCTCCTATTAGGTGTGTCATGTTAGATAATTGTTTTATCAAAAAGCTGTCACATCAATTTTGTTAATGACACTTAGATCTGTGAAGTTGGTGTTAGTATATTGGATGTAAAGACCATTTTGATTGGGAATCAATCTAACATTGACACACTTAATACTAAATTGATACAAGCCCTATCTTTCAAAGGCTAAAATAATAATTTACACTTTAATTTATCTTTTATACATATTTTTCTGAAAAAAATCATTTAATCATTTGTCTGATAATATTAAAATAAAAACTTAATTTGTAAAAAAATAATTATAACGACAAAAAAGTAAATTAAAATAATTTTTATATATATACACATATTTATATATTTAGTACATGTTAAAAGTTATTATGATAAACAAATTAATTAAATTAAGATAAATATAATTTTTTAAAAATTAAATTTAAACACTTAATCTTTGACACATTAAGTCAAAATAATTGTAATATTTTGGAACCAAATAAGTAACATACTCTAAATTTTAAATTTCTAAACCCAAAGTAAGTCACTTAAAAAAATTGAAACAAACAAATAAATCCTTTTCCCGAAATTTTTTTTTAACTTTTTCAATTAGATCATGTTTTATCTTTTTTTTTAAGTTTTTTTTAAATATGTTAGAATGAAGTAGAGTAAATTAAAAAAAAAAGTGTCGGGCAATCTTCTAGCTTACACAAATAAGCACGCATCCTAAATTAAAAAATGTCTAACAACAGAAAAATTGATCTTATCATACTCTGTTTCACAAAAAGGACGAAAGTGAGAGACTTGAACCAAAAAAAAAAAGGTTAACTACAATTTTTTTAGCTGATTTTTCTACCATATTTTATTTTTTATTTAAAAATGATAAAAAGAATGACATTGAAATATTTACTCCCTAAAAATAAATTTTTATTGCAACTATAATTATAAATTTAATGGTAACAATTAAATAAAAAAAACCAATTATATTAACTCAGAAATTAAAAGTGATTATTGAGATGTTTGAAATTTTTTTTGGTTTGATCGAAGGTTTCCATCCACTGAACAAAATGGAAGTATATTGGTCACTAAGTGCAAAGAATGGACCCCTCCCCAAAGTAGCATATTTAATCGAATTTTTTCTGTTTTTGGAATTTAAATAGATACTACCACTACAATCAACCAAAAGCCACTGCCACTAATTTAATTTTTTGAGTAAATTATTAATTTAATCTCTCAAAAATTATAATTATCTCAATTTGATTTTTAAAAGATAAAATATTTGAATGTAGTCCCTAAAAATTATATTTGTACAAAAAGAGTAGAACCAAATTAAAACAAATACAAATTTTAAAAAAGAATTAGGTTTATCTTTGAAAAATAAAGTATCTAAGTCTAATCCCTCAAAAATTACACTTGTACAAAAGGAGTAGGACTAAATTAAAATAAATATAATTTTTTAAAAATTAAATTGAAATAATTATAATTTTTTAAAAAATAAATTAATAATTTATTCCCTTTCAATTGCTGCATAAGAGACTCTGGTTGATGAAGATGAAGATGAAAGGGCTTGCAGCAGAGACTTGGACCAGCTCACCAACTGACTCGTTCCACAGATCAAAGTTTTATGCTTTTATTTTGTAAATAATTAGTAAAATTAAATGACAAACTACCAGAAAATTGACTATCATTTATTCTTTTATTTTCTAGTTAGATATTTAATTGAAAAATATGACACTGAAATATATAGTATATACTCACTCCACGTAACTTTTTCACTGTAAGTAGAATTCTACCTATAATGAATTTGTCTGAAGTCAAATAGCTTTAACTCACACCTTAGGCTCTAAATAGTACATGATACACCTTAGCTTTCTGATATTGCAATTTTATTAAATTTAATCCCAACTCCCAAGAGTACAATTAGTCATATTAAGAATATATTGACAAGGAAATATCGATAATAACAATAAATAACACCTTCATCTACATTTAGAAATTAAGTGAAATGACACGCAATCTGTCACGTCCCAAAATCTGAGCACGTGACCGACACGAAAAGTGAATTTCATTTCACCTCCGTAAGTTTATTTTTCTCTTAAGCATCATACCATTCTTTTTTTTTTATGCAACCAAACCGAGTTCTCTATACACACTACAGTCATTCACATTACATCACTGAATGAACCTACCCGATTACAGAGATTTCTAGATGTATACAACTTAGAATAAAACTTAACTATTATACCTTTATCCTGAACAAATGAAAAGGTAATCATAGACTAAGGATTCATAATTCCTTGTACCAATATTTATCTTCAGCTGTCAACTCTAAAAAAAATGTTAATAAGAAGGTATGAGCAAACCACGTGCCCAGTGAGCAGACAACACAACACTATGACAAAAAAATATCATGCATCATAATGATAACATGCAGCAATCATACGTAATCGATCATAATATAATTCATAATACTTCAGAACAATATCCAAGTAAATCAAATACATTTCAACATAATTCAAATAATTCACAACAGCAAACAGTGAAATCAATTTCACACATTTCCCGTACCAACCGGGTCGTCCAGGATACCTCTGGATCATTGCCCGCGGCTCCCGCCGCATCCACCCTTATCGCTCCATGTATATTCTCCACCCTTATAGCTTCACATAGATTTCTCCATAGGGTGCACCACCATGCCTTTCCTTTCTAGTCAAACACAATCATAATCACAATCACATCTAAGAACATCATCAATCATAATCTTGAGCCACATACACAACTCAGTCATTTACAATTCAAGTCACAACATAATCAATATGGTTCTAGCAACATAACATGTATACAACATAACCCATAATATAGAACAATTATTCAACAATAACATACTTCAACTCAGTTCACATGCCATTCACAATCTATCATATAACCTCAATTCATGAGAAAATAAGAAAATATAATTATATACATCACCAGGCACGTTCCACAATTGTTTATGTCTCATCGTCCCACATCATCCTCTTCAAACTTGGATATACAACATATTTTCACTATGATGCAAAAAGTCAATAACAAAGATATTTAATCATAGCAAGTATTAACCCACTAACCTGGATTTCATGCTCTCGGTACTCCCACCTTGCACCTTGACCATTCCTATTGTAACCAGACAAAAACCATCAGGGTTACGAAATAGAGAAATTTCCTACCATTATTCCCGACCTTCACTTACTTCTCAAATCATAACTCCTAACTGGTAATGAATATCCAAATGAAACTTATATCATTAGAAACTAGACTTAAAGAGCTTTCCAACGATATAAAGTTTGCCCAAAACGGAGTTCGGATGAAAAAGTTATGGCCGATTGAAAAATAAACTAAGGTTTTCCGGTACACCTGGTGCTTGGGCTCCAACCCATGCCTGGCGCCTAGGCGCCACATGTGACACTTGGGTGCCAATCCCTTCTTCTCCCCATCTAACCTTGGCGCCTAGGCGCCATGGGCGCCACGATCGTGACTCCTTCGCGATTTCTCTCGGATTTGGCCCAAATCTGGCAAAATCTTCACCATTTTCCAAAATTTCTTCCATAGGATCTCACCCTTAATGTCTAAGAAGCATTTAGACCCCAAAATCACCAATTTTAATCGAGAAACGAAGCTGAAATCTCGATTTTACCTCAAACACTCTTAAAACTAGAAAATAGGGAAAAGCTTAAGAAATAGAAATTTCTACCTCGATTCCTTGCTTTCCCTACGTTGCTTGGCTCCTAGAGGCTCGCCCCGTAGCCCGAGATCCGCCCTTCAAAGTCCGGTTGTGGAATTGGAGTGTAGAGAGAGAAAGTAGAGAGAAGAAAGAGAGAAAGAGAGGAGAGAAAGTGAAGAGAGAGAGAGGAAAGGAGAAAATGAGGAAAAAGAGGTGAGGCCATCTATATACTCGCCCGGGATGAAATTATCACTTGCTCTTCAATTGACCCTCAGTCAAGACTAGCAAAAGCAAATTCATAAAATCTCACCTCAGGTGTTTCTAAATCCTAGGTGCCCCACAAATTTCCTTATTTCACTTTAGTCCCTCTCAATGTCTCAAACTCCACTTTAACCTCGAATCCATCATCCTTTAGGTACCGGACTCATAACGCATTCCTATAAGCTCATTCTTCTTCTCGGGTTCCTATTTGGTCATTTCTCAAAAGTCCTCTATACTTTCTTTTCTTTTCACATTAGTCCTTGAGAATTTGTAAAAATTTCCCAAATTAAAATTTTGAAATTTCTATTCCCAAATTTCCTTCACTAATTCAAAAAGAACATTTTTCATGTAATTAAATTTTTCAATAAACTTCAAATAAATTTTAAATATTCATATAAATTATTGGGATATTACACAATCACAGGAGGCTAATAAGAAAATATTGTAAAACGAAGGCTTGAGTCAACAAAGGTTTTTTTGTTTTTCAATTTTTTCATACAAATATTCGACCTTGTTTACTTAATTCACATAACATCATTCTCAGTTGATGCACTGTAGCATTGTACTTCAACTTAGTTCTATAAGAAATATAGAGAAATAAAAAGGAATATTAAAAATTAAAATTTAGGGACTCTCTCTCTCTCTCTCTCACACACACACACAACACAGACACATAAGTTTAACAATTGAAGACGAAGAAGGGAAGAGAAGGCAGAGGTGGAAAAGGAAGCTCAACAGACAATGTGAGATGACTATTGACAATTCTCTTCCCCCCTCTCCATTGCTTAGCTCTCTTCTTTTGATCTGTTCTCAGTCTCATATGTCAAAAGAAAGAGGAAACTAAATATTCTAGAGTGTTTTATTGAGAGGGAAGAGAAAACTCTTTTTGAGAAAAAAGAATTGAGTTATATAACACTTTGGTCTCCCAAATCTTTGTATTTTAGTCCTTCTTATTCTTCTTTCTTTCTTTTATTTTATTTAATTAAACTTTATGTTTGAATTACTATGGATGTTTATGACTTTATGAATATTTACATTTTAATTATTTATGACTAATGATCATGGTTTTAAGATTTTAAAATATAAAATTTGCATATAAATTAATTATTTTACTTTTTTTATATTTATTTGTCAACATATATATATATATATATATATATATATATATATTTTAATTTATTTACCCAATTCAATAATTGACCTAATGACCAAGTGGTTGAACTAGTGATCTGATGACTCGGAAGCCAGCTCGGGTCAATGGCCGTGCTGGTTCCTAAAACATTGATATTTTATAATAATATTTCAACATATTAGGGGTTTGTTTAGATTAACATTTGGATGCATGAAAACCATGTTGAGTTGTCTATAATTGTTAAACTTTCGAGTTAACTCTTAAAATTATTTGAGTTTGCGAGTTTAGGTTAAAGGTATATTATGTTTAATCTCAAACCAAATAGTCAAGAATTATAGAAACTCAAATGCGAAAAACTTAAACTACAATTCTATTATTTGTCAGTATTTGATAAACAATAAAAAGACAATGTAAAATACACAAATAAAGAGCATACCTTGATCTGTCATAAATCAGTGATTGAATATAGGTAGATTCTTCTAGGAGAGTATAAGAGACTCTCTCACTGTTTCGGTCTGATGAAAAAGAGAAATGACTTACATCTTGTCTTACCAAAGCAAACTCATTTTATAACTCAAAGAATCGCTACTCAAACCATCATATCCATAGTTCAACCCATGGATTGATCCTTTTATAATAATACCTCATCATTGTTATTATTTAAAGTTAGGTATCTACACAAAATTAATTACACTGACATCTCAGACCAACTTATAGAATATATCAAATAGATCATTCAACACAAAATACATGAAGATTTTATTATGGACCTAATTAAAAATAGCATCAAATGTATATGTTTCAAAATTTACATAAATATACAATACTTAATATGTCAGTTCACCCAAATAAATTGTCAGTATTCTAAATATCATTTATAAAATAAATAATATATATAAATTAAATATGCTAACATAGGTCTCTAAATTGAGTAGACTTGGTCATAGAATCGGAACTCGGTTAAACTTACCGAGTTTACAACGACTCAATCGATTTAACTCAACAGTAGTTCAATTTTTTTTTCTAGTATCTAGCCCAATAAAGGGTCACCCATATATCCAAATTCAGAAGTCTAGAACCAAATGAGGAAATTGCAATTTTTAATGTATTTGGTATTAGATTTTGCAATTAAGAAAAATGATTTGTGTTTGTTAGGTAACGTTTTTATCATAATGTTTTTATTATTTAAAACTTTCCTTTATTAATTTGTATTTCGTATAAGGAGTCAATTGAATATAAGAAAAGTAATATCACAATAATTGAAATTAAGCAACTTTACGTTAATTATTAATTAAGATATTGTTTATGCATTAGAATATACATAATTTTAGTAACTTATTGAATGTGAGAGGGACATATGTAAACTCTTTTAATTTTATGTTTTGAAGCCCCTTCATCTTTAAATAAATTCTCGAGTTTGACAATATTGAAGTTGCTTAAACATGCTTTGCAGCATTGATTTGGTGTTTACATCTAAGGGCTCGTTTGGAAGAGCTTATTTTGAGCTTATCTGACTTATCTCATGCCATAAACGCTTATGTACACGTTTGGAAGAGCTTATGAAAATAGCTTATGGCATGAAAATAAGCTGTTTTCAGCTTATTTTCATAAGCTACTTGATAAGTCCTAGAAAGTCACTAAATAATGTCACCATATTTGGGATTTTCGGTCCTCTTTTAGCCATGTTTGTTTCATAAGCTACTTGATAAGTCCTAGAAAGTCACTAAATAATGTCACCATATTTGGGATTTTCGGTCCTCTTTTAGCCATGTTTGCTTTCCTTTTGCGCTTGTTATCTTTGTTTTCGTACAATTTCCGTGTGCTTGTTAGTGTTCATATTTTCTTGTTTTTCTACACCTTTTATTGCCTTTTTAATTTATTTTATTTATTATTTTTTGTAGGTGCATTTGTGGGGAGAAAACAAGAGAAAGCATGTCATTCCAGTGGCCTGGCGCCCAGGCGCCAGGCATGTGAAGAACAAGGGCTCTCTGCCCAGTTGGCGCCCAGGCGCCAGACGTGGCGCCCAGGCGCCCAACCCCTGAACTTGCCATTTGATGCTGCAGCCTTGGCGCCTAGGCGCCAAGTCTCGGACCAGCAGCATAAATTCTCCTTTTAGAGCATTTTGACCTAATCTTGGACTTGGGAGATTTTGGGGAGCTTGGAGGCGGCTAGGGCTTACTCTACAGAGCTGGTTAGGGGGGAGAAGGGTCTTCCTTCATGGATTGGTCTTCCTTCCCCCATTCCTTCTCTTTTCTCTTCATTTTTCTTCTATTTTCATGTTGCAAATTCTTGTATTAGGTTGTGGTAGGTAGTATGTAACTCAAGGGTTGTTATGAGCCTGATTTTAGATTAGGTTTTGTGTAATTTCTCGAACTCTTGTAGTTATTGCTTGGTTAATGCATGTTTATTTATTCCAATCTTAATGCTTTCCTTTAAATTGGCCATTTATTGGGATGATTGGGTGTTTTTACCAAACTTGGGAAGGGGAGGTAGAAACTAGACCAAAGGATTAAGTTGTATGAGTTCTTGAACCTTAAAGGAGAGGGGATTGATTTGCTAATATCATAGGAATATAGTTATTAGCCTCATATAGTCAAATTAGGGTTTGGTCATTTAATAAACTTGATTTTCACATAAGGAATTATGGAGAGTTAGGTTTTATCTTAGTTGAGGTTTGGAAAAATCCTTCTAGGAATATTCGTGCCCTAGACTAGCATGTACAAATGATAAAAGCAAGAGTAAGGGGATGATAATGGAACCTATGAAGAATGATGGGCTTGGTGGTTGATGTAATTTAATTTCTTATGAGGTTTTGTTATTGAATGATTCTTCTTAATTACATTTCGTATTTTGTTGGAGTGGATTTACGGTATTGAATTGCTCTAAAAATGAAATTTAATTGAATTAGTTGGACGAAACAATTGGATTGAAGATAGCTTTAGCCAATGAATAATAAAATAAAATCAATAACCGTAAGTATTTATGAGTTTTCTTTTAATAACAGTAACAATGCAAAAACTGATGAAATAGTCTAATTGAAGCCTAGGGTCACTAATCCCTCTCCTCTATCTTAGAAATTACAAAACCCCTCTCACGTACTTGCAACTTATTCAACTTTATAAGTTAATCCTAGGTTATTCTAATAACTTAAAAGAATCCTCCCGAATCTCAATTAAGTTACTCAACTCCTACGCAATTCCTTGTGTGGGCTAAGCCTAATACAACCAACCTAGCTTTGATTAAACGAGATTAACTAACATTCCTATTAGCCAACAAGCGAAAACTCTTAGTAAGGTTCACGCACTCGTCCTTCCTATTCAGTGTTCTACTCTCACTTCCCTCTCCCGAGTTTGAAGACAGCAACAAGCATACATATAGATTGATCAAGTCCATATAATGCAACATTAAAATGGATAGAAAGACTTATATTAATTGAAATAAGGTTGCAAATACATGAGAGGATGTAAAATCTATTCAAGAGTCAAGTTCATAATAACCCTAGATAGAAAATCTAGCTACTCATAGAAAATACACAGCAGAAAACAGAAAAAGAGATGAAGTTGGCCATGAATCTGAGGTGGAATGATGGATTGAGCTCCCCAAGCCTTGAAAATTAGGTTCCCCTTGCTCCTCTCAGCCAAAACGGTGCCCCCTTCAGTCTTCAACTCCATAATACCCTAAAAATTTCATCTGAAGCCTTTTATATCAGTGCAGGATCGCGAACTACCGCTATAGCGGTGAATTCCCACCGCTATAGCGGTAGGAAGCAGAGAAGAAAGCTTAAAATTGAGTTTTTTCAGGTTTTACCGCTATAACGGTGGCTGGCAGAGAAGAAGGCACCAAAATCTTTTTTTCAGCAATCCACCGCTATAGCTGTAAATTTTACCGCTATAGCTGTGGGAGACAGCAATCAAATCAGCATTTTTAGAATTTCAGCTCTAGCATTCCATCTTCTAACACGAACTTTTTACCAACTCCACCTACACAAAAAATAACAAATAAACCCATTAAATCGCATAAAAGAAACATGAAATCACTCCATTTATTAAAAGATCAAAGAAAACTAAAACTAATCTAAACTACTCAAAATATGAGCTAGGAATTACAAGACAACAAGAAAGAGATCAAAAGAGAGGGTATTTAACATCAAAATGGCACTAAATTGAGAACTCAACACTCCCCCAAACTTGAACCTTTGCTTGTCCTCAAGTAAAACTTTCAATGAGAAAAATTTTGAGAAAAATATGTGTGACCATGAATATGTGCAACTAGGAGAAGTAAAGATTTGAAAATGTGAATTAAAACAAACCAAGTCTCATCAAACCATTACTCAAAAGATTTAACTCAAGAGTTTGCAACCTTAAGGATTCAAAAAGAAGTGTTAACCAAACCACAAGAAAATTTGAAATCAAAGCTTCACCTCTTGGAACAGTTTATAAAACCAAATTTACAAAAATTCCAAAACTAAATTACTTCTTTGTTCTCAAAGGCATCGTTTTATTTCGATTCTCAAGGGCTTCACTGTTCTGTTCTCAAGGATATAGCTTCCTAACTTTCCTTATTTCCTTTGGAAATTTTTTTTTTAATTTTCTCATTTTAGTTTAATTACAAGAGCCTATCCCTTATTGAAACTTTCAGCTATCCCCTTATTGAATCCTTTTTTTCACTAGCCTCTTATTGAACTTTTTTTCATATATATAAATATGAAAATGATCTAAAAACCATTCAAAGAGACAAAAATAAAATTCCTGTTATTTTGAAGTGATAGAGCTAACACTTACAAAATATGAAAACTTAAGATTAGCAAACTCAAGAGGTAACTCTTAAAAAGAATTGCATTTGACATGATTTGACTTGCCAAAAACTTCAAACTTTCAGATTTCAAAATTTTCAAAAATTTCCTCCTACTACACATGCATATGGACAACACAAAATTAACCAAAATTTTCTCAAAGAGGAAACCCATCAACAAACCTCTCCCCCAAACTTAAATTTGACAGTGTCCTCACTGTTCCAGATCAGCACAATAGAGGAAAAGAAGACACAACATAACAAACAAAACAAAACAAAACAAAATGCTATTACGAACATCCTAACTGCCATTCACCAAGATAATAAACATGACCATAATCAGCATTTATCAATTCAACTCCAAAATAAACAATAAATAGCAGTTAAAATATTACCAATAGCAGCACATCAAACCACAACAAAAAAAATAGAAGAAAAAAAAATTACGAAAGTAATAAACTTGGGTTGCCTCCCAAGAGCGCTAAGTTTATAGTCTTCAGCCAGACTTTACCGATGCTTGTTCAAGGTGGATTGTCCAATGTCGACCACATACACAATAAGAAACACCGATTAACAATGAAAAATATAGCTAAAAATAAATTGACACAAGAAAAGCTTAAATGATTAAATACTCAAATAGAACAGTAAAGAGAAAAATGAAAGAAATCAAGACAAAACAGAAAATAAAACAAAGAAGCGTCCAAGCTAACACTTTCAAATTTCTTTGAATATTAGCACAAATCTTAGTCCCCGGCAACGGCGCCAAAAACTTGTTAGTTGATTTGGCAAGCGCACCAATCGCACAAGTAATATAGTGATTTGAGAGTAAGAGTATCGTTCCCACGAGGACTAAGCGACTAAGTACCCAAGAAATTTAATTGAATTAGTTGGATGAAACAATTGGATTGAAGATAGCTTTAGCCAATGAATAATAAAATAAAATCAATAACCGTAAGTATTTATGAGTTTTCTTTTAATAACAGTAACAATCCAAAAACTGATGAAATAGTCTAATTAAAGCCTAGGGTCACTAATCCCTCTCCTCTATCTTAGAAATTACAAAACCCCTCTCACGTACTCGCAACTTATTCAACTCTATAAGTTAATCCTAGGTTATTCTAATAACTTAAAAGAATCCTCCCGAATCTCAATTAAGTTACTCAACTCCTACGTAATTCCTTGTGTGGGCTAAGCCTAATACAACCAACCTAGCTTTGATTAAACGAGATTAACTAACATTCCTATTAGCCAACAAGCGAAAACTCTTAGTAAGGTTCACGCACTCGTCCTTCCTATTCAGTGTTCTACTCTCACCTCCCTCTCCCGAGTTCGAAGACAGCAACAAGCATACATATAGATTGATCAAGTCCATATAATGCAACAATAAAATGGATAGAAAGACTTATATTAATTGAAATAAGGTTGCAAATACATGAGGGGATGTAAAATCTATTCAAGAGTCAAGTTCATAGTAACCCTAGATAGAAAATCTAGCTACTCATAGAAAATACACAGCAGAAAACAGAAAAAGAGATGAAGTTGGCCATGAATCTGAGGTGGAATGATGGATTGAGCTCCCCAAGCCTTGAAAATTAGGTTCCCTTTGCTCCTCTCAGCCAAAACGGTGCCCCCTTCAGTCTTCAACTCCAGAATACCCTAAAAATTTCATCTGAAGCCTTTTATATCAGTGCAGGATCGCGAACTACCGCTATAGCGGTGAATTCCCACCGCTATAGCGGTAGGAAATCCACCGCTATAGCTGTAAATTTTACCGCTATAGCTGTAGGAGACAGCAATCAAATCAGCATTTTCAGAATTTCAGCTCTAGCATTCCATCTTCTAACACGAACTTTTTACCAACTCCACCTACACCAAAAATAACAAATAAACCCATTAAATCGCATAAAAGAAACATGAAATCACTCCATTTATTAAAAGATCAAAGAAAACTAAAACTAATCTAAACTACTCAAAATATGAGCTAAGAATTACAAGACAACAAGAAAGAGATCAAAAGAGAGGGTATTTAACATCAAAATGGCACTAAATTGAGAACTCAACACCTACTTGAATGATTGGATTAAGGAATTAAACAATCATTTGGGATAGGTAGGTTTGTTTCTCCAAGGGATTGGGTTCAAACACTTGAGAGAGCTTAACCAACTCCAAAAGGATTTGTAATTTGATTGAATCAGTCTTTAGCAACTCAAAGACTCATTTCTCTATGAATTAGTCGGATTAAGAATTAAATGAAGTCAATCCCATCAATCCTAGGTTATTGTTATTAGGAGTAGCTTAGTTTTAGGTTTTAGACATAGTTTAGTTTAAATTGTAGCATTAGATTTATATTTCCGTTTAAAGATTCGTCTAGATAGCATTTAACTTTAGCTTCGCGAGTACTTGGTACCTCAATCCTCGTGGGAACGATACTCTACTCACTCTGTATTACTTGTGCGATTGGTGCGCTTGCCAAATCGATCAACAAGTTTTTGGCGCCGTTGCCGGGGATTGATGGTTGTGCCAATATTCAATGAAGCCGAAATGGTGCTACTTTAGACACTTTTGTTGTACATTCTCTTGTGTCTTTGCAAATTTTCATTTCATCTGTTGTTGTGTTTTATTTTTGTGGTTTTGTTCTTACGGTGTTCTTCTTTGTGTTGTGCATGAAATCTGGTTTATCTTCCTTGCTGGAAAACATTGAGGATGAGAACGGAGCACTGATGACCAAGGAAGGAGACATTATCTAGCGAAGGACACCGGTAAAGTCTGGCTAAGGACTATAAACGTAGCGCTTTTGGGAGGCACCCCAAGTTTCTTTACCTTTCCATCATATTAAATTGTTCTTGGTTTTGTTCTGTAATTTTAATTTTGTGATTGTTGGTGTTTAGTATAATTTTGGTTGATTGTTTTTGTGTTTGATTGTTGTGTTAGTTGATTTTGTTGTTTGATTTTGTTTAATGTTGAATTTGAATGTTTTTACTGTGTGTATGTGTTGTTTTGTGGTATTTTTATGGATCACAAACCTCAATTTCCGTGGATTATCAAATTCTGAGTGCTGAACGTAGCTGCTGCAGAGAGGAATTCGCTTCTGTCAAGTTGGCGCCCAGGCGCCATGAAGCAACGGGGAGAATTGCTCTCTGTCTCGCTGGTGCCCAGGCGCCACCTGTCAGTTCATTTAGGGTTTGTGACGCTGGCGCCCAGGCGCCAGCGTCGAATTTAACTTGCTGCAAAAAATTTTTCTGCATTTTCTCTTCCCCCAAACCCTAGCAGCCGCCTCCCTCACTTCTCCTCTCCTTCTCCGGCACCTTTTCCTCCCAAAACCTCCATTTTCACCGATTAGAAGCCCCTCCTTCACCATCCCTTCAATTTTTGCACACTTTCTTGCACTTTTCTTCCCATTTCATCACTTTCATCCCACTTTTCCTCCATTTCTTCATCTTCTTCGCATCTTTGGGGTTGATTTTTGAAGTTAGTGGTGCTCTCCCCTCTTTTTCTGCACACTTTGGTAAGTTTCATCTTCCCCACTCCATTTTCTTTGAATTTAAAAAAAAATAGCGTTTTTGACATTTAAATTTCAGTTTTCTTTTTAATTTTAGGATATTGTTTATCCTTATTTTCTGCTGATTTTGCCCCTTGTTAATTATTTATTTTCAAAAAAAAATATTTATATATATATATATTTTTCAGATTTGGGAATTTTTGGATTTATGGTACTGTTTTGATTTATTTTGAAATTTCTGAAACTTGTAAAATTGGAATTTAGGTTTTTAGAATGTTTATTTTATTTTCTGAAATTTTATGAATTTTTAAATTTGGTTTTTCTTATTTTTTTCAAAATTTTTCTTTTATTGAATAATCCAATTTTAGAGTTTTTGAAATTAAAATTTTGCTTTTTGAATGTTTAGGGTTGTCTATTGCATAAATAATGTCTCACAAACGTTCAAGGAAGCAAAAGGAAGCCGAATCCTCCTCTGGTAGAGACTTTGATGCCTCTAGGTTTAGGAATTTTGAGTGTAAAATGAAATTTGATGAGCTTGAACCTAGAGAGTTTATTAAAGAGAGAGGGTTTTATCTGAGGGCCAATCAGTACCCCGAAATTCAAGATAGAATAAGAGAGTGGGGGTGGGAAACACTTTGTAGGCCAGCTACTAGATACTGCCCCGAGGTTGTAAAGGAATTCTACGCAAATGCATTTAGGGGGAGCAATGATAGTGTTGCGGACAGAAATACATCTTTTGTTAGGGAGAAAACAATTTATTTTACATCAAACAATATCAATAATCTGTTTGGTCTGAGATATGGTCCTGATGCTGATAATGAATATGCTGAATGGATGAGGTTTAGGTATATGAGATCAAATACACTTATTGATATTCTCTGTAAAGAGGGAGCGAGATGGGAGTTGGACGCTCAGGGGAAAGAAACACATTTTAGAAAATCTGATATGAAACAAATCCCCAAAGCGTGGTGCACTTTCGTCCAATCCAATCTCCTCCCCACTTCGAACCGTTCTGAAGTAACAATAGAAAGAGCGGTGGTCATCTATATGATTGTTACAGGGAGTATCTTTAATGTTGGATCTCTGTTATCCCAAAATTTAGATAAATTGATTCAAAAACAAGGAAAAAGATTGGGATATTCGTGCCTTATTACTAACCTCTGTCAAAAAGATGAGGTGCCAATGCTTAATGATATTTTTCGTGATCCCGAGGGCCCTATCACTGCACAAGTGATAGATTCTATGGCACCACGTGATAGAGCTCCCGCGGATCATTATCAGGCACCCATTCTGATTCCTCAGGCACCATCCAGACCACGTGCTGCACCTGCACCTCAAGGACCTCATATGTCGCAGCGGATTATTGATATTGAAAACTCCCTAAATGAATTAAGAACGTCCCACAACGCTTTTGTTGCTTCCCATGATGCATTTGTAGGAACACAGAATGAGCACAATAGGGGCGTAACTCAGGCTCTGTATGCCATGGCTAGACATTGGGGAGTGAGCACTGAGGGTTGGACCTTGCAGGATCCTTCTTATGATCCAACAGACGACATCAATTTTGATCCTGCAGTCAACAGTGGAGTAGCTGGCGGAGATGAAGAGATGGGCGAAGAAGAAGACGACGCTGATGACACGGATTGAGGCGTTGTGATTCACTGTTTTATTGTCTTTATTTCTTTGTTTATTGATTCTTGTACTGTACTTCTCATTTGAGAACTTTATGTTTTGTTATTTTTATGTCCTTATTGGATTTTGTTGATGTTTCTATTTTTGTGATGGAATGGTTAAGACTCTTGTTATTGTCATTTTGTTATTTTGATTCTTGTTTAGTAATCGTTGTGTATTTTAATTTTGTATTGTTGTTGTTGATGGTTTGTTTTTAGCATTCATCGTCATTTCGTCCCCTTTTTGTTGATTGTCCCCTTTTGGATGCTCAAACCTTATTTGTGTGCTTGGTTTGACATTGAGGACAATGTCTGGTTTAGGTTTGGGGGAGTAGGTTGTTGTTTAATAAGAATGCTATTCCTTTTGTGAACCATCACATTTTAGGATTTTTCGTGATATTTTGGAAACTGTTGAACAGGTGTTATGTTATGTCAACGTTGGTTTAATTGATGTCGTCATCTTATTTAAAATCGAGCTAAGTTATGGTTTTTTAGAATTTATTGATTAAAATTGGAAATTTTCAAAAATTCTTAAAAAAACGTTGTAGGTATTTTTAATTTTCTTTATATACTCCTCAAATTTTTAAAACTGTTTACTCTTAGTTGTGATGTATATTTGCTCAATAAGGGAATTTTAATAATAAAAAAAAGAATAAGTGTGATTTAAGTTGAGGAAGTGTAGTGTGGATTAGGCGCACAATACTTTCTCCAACCAATGAATAATATCTTAATAAATAAAGGCATCGGACAAGGCATTGTTGTGTAGATTAGGCGCACTGATAATTCTTTGTCTCCTTATGCCTATTAGCGGGTATTACCTTGATTGAGGGGAAGATGTGTGGTTAGGCGCACGGTCTTCATTTCGATCATAAATAAATTAGAATTCCCTTTGCTGAAATGCATTTTGACAGAGCCAAGAAAAATCCTCACAATGGAATAATTCTTTTAAACTTTTGATGGAGTAATTTGAGAAAATTATTGGCATCTATGATCTTAATTTTAAGGTTAATGAACTTTTTCAGTTTGTCTATAAATTCAAGAAATTCATTGTCTAGCTTTGTTTTATTTAGATGAATGCATGAATTTAACTTACTTTGCCATAATCTTTCAAGTTGTTCAACACTTCCTTTTTATCAAGAAATATCCTTTTGTTATGTTCGTTTAGTGTGTTTAGTTGTGTTAAGTAGTTGTTTGCTTGAGGACAAGCAAAGATCTAGGTTTGGGGGAGTTGATAAGTCCTAGAAAGTCACTAAATAATGTCACCATATTTGGGATTTTCGGTCCTCTTTTAGCCATGTTTGCTTTCTTTTTGCGCTTGTTATCTTTGTTTTCGTACAATTTCCGTGTGCTTGTTAGTGTTCGTATTTTCTTGTTTTTTTGCACCTTTTATTGCCTTTTTAATTTATTTTATTTATTGTTTTTTGTAGATACATTTGTGGGGAGAAAACAAGAGAAAGCATGTCATTCCAGTGGCCTGGCACCCAGGCGCCAGACGTGGTGCCCAGGCGCCAGGCATGTGAAGAACAAGGGCTCTCTGCCCAGTTGGCGCCCAGGCGCCCAACCCCTGAACTTGCCATTTGATGCTGCAACCTTGGCGCCCAGGCGCCAAGTCTCGGACCAGCAGCATAAATTCTCCTTTTAGAGCATTTTGACCTAATCTTGGACTTGGGAGATTTTGGGGAGCTTGGAGGCGGCTAGGGCTTACTCTACAGAGCTGGTTAGGGGGGAGAAGGGTCTTCCTTCATGGATTGGTCTTCCTTCCCCCATTCCTTCTCTTTTCTCTTCATTTTTCTTCTATTTTCATGTTGTAAATTCTTGTATTAGGTTGTGGTAGGTAGTATGTAACTCAAGGGTTGTTATGAGCCCGATTTTAGATTAGGTTTTGTGTAATTTCTCGAACTCTTGTAGTTATTGCTTGGTTAATGCATGTTTATTTATTCCAATCTTAATGCTTTCCTTTAAATTGGCCATTTATTGGGATGATTGGGTGTTTTTACCAAACTTGGGAAGGGGAGGTAGAAACTAGACCAAAGGATTAAGTTGTATGAGTTCTTGAACCTTAAAGGAGAGGGGATTGATTTGCTAATATCATAGGAATATAGTTATTAGCCTCATATAGTCAAATTAGGGTTTGGTCATTTAATAAACTTGATTTTCACATAAGGAATTATGGAGAGTTAGGTTTTATCTTAGTTGAGGTTTGGAAAAATCCTTCTAGGAATATTCGTGCCCTAGACTAGCATGTACAAATGATAAAAGCAAGAGTAAGGGGATGATAATGGAACCTATGAAGAATGATGGGCTTGGTGGTTGATGTAATTTAATTTCTTATGAGGTTTTGTTATTGAATGATTCTTCTCAATTACATTTCGTATTTTGTTGGAGTGGATTTACGGTATTGAATTGCTCTAAAAATGCTTGATCACCACTTTTATGAGTTTGGAGTTTTTATCTATGCTAGGGATAGCTAGGTATCAACTAGCCCATTGTAAATTCCACCATAAATCGGGTTAATCTAGGGATGGATAATCTTATTCATGTAGTTTTTATGAGTTCCTAAACTTAATCACCTACTTGAATGATTGGATTAAGGAATTAAACAATCATTTGGGATAGGTAGGTTTGTTTCTCCAAGGGATTGGGTTCAAACACTTGAGAGAGCTTAACCAACTCCAAAAGGATTTGTAATTTGATTGAATCAGTCTTTAGCAACTCAAAGACTCATTTCTCTATGAATTAGTCGGATTAAGAATTAAATGAAGTCAATCCCGTCAATCCTAGTAGATTTATATTTCCGTTTAAAGATTCGTCTAGATAGCATTTAACTTTAGCTTCGCGAGTACTTGGTACCTCAATCCTCGTGGGAACGATACTCTACTCACTCTGTATTACTTGTGCGATTGGTGTGCTTGCCAAATCGATCAACACTACTCTGAATAGCTTATGAAAATAAGCTGAAAACAGCTTATGTGAAGTTTGTTCTCGTAAATTCTTTAATTATAAAAATAGCTTATATATAAGCACTTATATGATAAACGCTTATTCTATAAGCACTTAAATAAGCTGTTTACCCAAACAGGACCTAAATCTCAAACTACCTTTGTCCTTAAAATCATGTTTCGCGAAATAGTTTATACTTGCTTTTGCATTAACGTTCCTCAAAATTACATTTTCTTATGAGAGATTTAAATATAAATCATAGTCATTATAACTTATTTTTAACTAAAATCAAATTTGACAATCAAGTTGATCTAAAATCAAGTTTATCCAATTTAATTCAAATGTACATTAATCTGGTTATAAAGGGTTATACTATAAAATATTTTAATTTTGATATTTCTAATATTCCTTGCATTTAAACTTGAGTTTTATGTATAAAAGTCTACGAACTTATTAATCCACTCGAATTTAAAAATCATTAAAATTGTTGAGGTTTGATCCGATTGAAATAGACTGAAAGGGTTATGTTGATAGAAGTGTTTTAATGTAATTTTCAAGGAATATTATTTGAAAAAAATAAATTAAATTATCATATCTTTATTATTACATTCTTTAATTATAATAAGTCAAGCATATAGTCTTTAAAGGTAGTTGTATATTTTTTTACAATTTAATATCATATAATGTGGTTTATTTAAGAAATTTTTTATTAACAGATAATCTAACAATAAAAATATATAAATTTGTATTATATACCCTTGATATTTATTGGTCTATAAAATTTGGGCAGTTAAATTACCATTGTTTTCGTCCGAAACTAATTCACAAATATAAACATAAAGCACGATTTTATCAATTATCTGGGTAATCAATTCTTGGATTTAGATCGCATTGGTTTATTAGTTCCACACAGTCAACTAAAAATTTTCATACCAAAAATCACCTTGTATTATTTGATACGTAAAAAATTAACACTTGTTTAGATGTGTTTTCGTTTTGAATTATATTTTGAAAACGTTTCAAAAAATTGTTTTAGAAACTATTTTTGAAAATAAAAGAAATTTTTTTTGACTAATTTGTACTAAAAATAATTTTAAAACTTTTGAAAACACAAAAATGCGTTGGAAAGATTTGTTTTCCAAAACTATATTTAAAAAATACAAGTCTTTATATTAAAAAAAATCACAGTTAGCATCGGTTATAATTGCTGCAATATGTGTAAGAAAGGTATGTTTTAATCTTAAAAAATTTAAATTGCCCTAATTTGAAATTAAAAATAAAATTGTCTCAATTTAATTCTAAAAAAATTATATTTCTATCAATTCAATCTTTTTCATTTGATTCTGTTGAAAGAAATATTCACATTTATTGCGTGATAATACTTCAATTAAAATTACATCCAACGGAAAATATATGTGAAACATCAATATAAAAAAATAAAAAAAATAAAAAAGGGCAGAACAAAGTAATGAATAATAGCAAAGCACGTCCAATTGTTTACATTAGCGTATAGATGTTTAAAAATTACGTTGAGCTACTAAAATATGAATATAATCAGTTTTAACTTGTTTGATATGATTTTTGTGTTTAAATATCAAATCTCTTTTTTAATTTTATTTGGACCAAAGTAATTTTTATTTATTTTTGTATTAATATTTCTTAAAATTATTTTTTAAAAAAGAGTTTTTAAATATAGATTATGGTCATACAAGCTTACTTTTAATCAAAATTAGATTTAAAAATTAAGCTAATCTAAAATTAAATATATCTAACTGAAATTTAAACAAAAACGTATTAGTTGAGCCAAAATCTTACTCAGTAGAAACAGTTTGCAAAGAGACATTCATAATATCCAAAAAATAGAATATGTTAAAATATATTTTTTATCCCTATAATTTTATCTAATTTTAAATTTTATTTTGCCCTTATAGCTTCAAAACTATAAAAAATAGTTCTTACTGTTAAAAAAAAGTTAGTGAAAGCACATGTGATGCCAAATAAAACGTTTCAATTAATAATTAAACTCATATTAACAGTCACAACACAACACCACATCATATTTAAGTATAAGTTTTTTTTAATATTATATTTTCGCTTAAAAAATTATTTTTCTAAATAAAATATATGAAATTACAAAAAAAATATTTATTATCTTTTTCTAACATATATTAATTTTTTGTAGTTATAATTTATATATTATTATCTTTAAAAGTGTAGAGACCAAATTTAAAATTTAGTGAAACTAGAAGGATCAAAAGTACATTTTAACCAATATAATAAAGTAATAGATAATATAATTAATTAGATTTTCTAAGAATATCTTTCACTTAAATTTATTTTTTAATTTTATTGAATACAAAGGATAAAATGTTTTTAAATTCGCATCTCTATAAAGTTAGCTATTACTGTTGAATTTAAAAATAAAAAAAATCATCTTGATCTTTTTCAGTTATAAAGACTTTTAATTCAATGTTTTTACTCATTATCTATGTCAATTTACTTTTTAAATGCGACAGTATTTCCATTACTATCAGTTTTGTCCTAAATTGATAAAAATAATATATGGAGGATCAAATTGAAAGTTTCATATCTTTCAAAAATTAAAATAAACTTTTCCCCTTTGAGATAACACCATATATAGTTTTTAGATACACTAATTTAGGGAATCCTCTAATTTTTTGACTGGACTCGAATCCTTAATTTTTTTTATTTTACGGGACGCAGATACTCTTAGACTAAATCAAAAAGATTTAGAAAAATGCAATTTTTGAAAAATTGATGTTTGGTAGGTTGAAAAAAAAACTCAGATAGTTGTATGGCATAAAAACTAAAAGCCAAGCTGGCAAGCGGCTTGACATGTGATAACCGTTGGAATAGCTGATCAACGGTCATAACACGCTTTATATTCCCGATTTTTATTTTTGCACGATTTAGTGATCTCTGTGTCTCCTATTCTCGTGAGGGTGTGGAGGAAATTCTGGAGAATTCTGTAACGAAAATTCAAGAAAAAGGGAAAAAGGAAGGCTCAACACCGGTAGACAAAATTCAGAAACGGCGACTGAAGTTGCAGCGTGGCGAAAGTGCACAGCTGTAAATCCTTGAAAATCCCAAGCCTCTCAAACGGAAAATCAACAGATAGAAATCGACGGAAGTGCAAAAGATCACTGGTTCGCGGTAACACCAAATCAAGAGAGAGGAAAAGATAGAGAGATTGAGGGGCAAACAGGAAAAGAAAGAAGAAATACATCTGAATCTAAAATAGCTACCCTCAAAATTAATAGATCTGGCTGGAAGAGAAACATAGGAATAGAAGAAAAGACAGCTCAAAAAACCCCTACTGTAACTGAAAGAAGAAAAAATGCCTTAGATGCAGATGGAATCGAACCAACTAAAACCGAAACTGAAAACTCAAATCGTCATTAGGAAGAAACAGACACCTGGGAAAAGGTAAGTTCGTCCTTAAGCTCACTACTTGAGAACAAAAGAAACCTACAGCATCACCAAAAACCTTTACCAGTAGAGATCCTAAGCACTGATAACCCCTCTTCTCAAAATCCCGAAGCACCCTTTTCGAAAAACCACCGCCCCCCCTCCCCCCTTTGAACTGCATTGATAACTGTCCACCACCATCATCTGAAACACACCCCAACATTGAAACCTCTATGAAATTAGTAAGCCTGACTTTAAAAGAGCACTCTGCAAAAATTTAGTAGACACTCCAGAACAGAGAGAAACGAACTATGACAGCCACAACCATGAAACACTAAACCCACTGGAACCCACTGTCACCAATGAAACCTTCAACCCAGATCAAGTCCTCCTGATATCTTTAGCCAACATCCCTACACTTTCTGTAACCGAACCTTACCACCGGTATCTTAGTGCAAGGTGGGAAAAATCCATTATTATTAACTCCTTCAGAAATACCGAAATCTTAAGAACTAGACTCCAGAGACTTTGGAACATTAAGGCAGATTTCGAAATCAAGAACCTAGGATTCAACTTCTACCTCATCCACAACCTCCTGGAGGAAGACAGTTGGAGATTGCTTACAGCCCGACCTTGGAAACTTGGTGATTCCCCAGTCCTTTGAGACCTTGGATCTCGAACTTCTCCGCAGAAGAAAAAGCATCAGAAAGAATATCCACAGCATGGGTAAAAATCAAATACCTACCAATAGAGCTTCAAAATCCAGCTATTCTTCAAAAAATCGGCAACATGATTGGGAAAACGATCGCGATCTAGGTAAAAAACAAGGAGATGGCACATGAGGTAAGAATATGTGTTGAACTAAATCTTAATATTAATCTTATGAATCAGATTAGGGTCAATAACAGAGTTTATCACATTATCTATGAAAATTTACATGCTTTTGATTTGATTGCTCCTTCTCTTTCATCTAATTCTGTTTGCCTGACTAAAGCTCCGAAAAATAACTCTAAAGAGTCTTTTTTTCATAAATTAGATAATCAGTCTTACCCATTTAAAAATCTTAATCCAAATGATAAATCTTTACATGCTCTTACAATTAGTGATGTCCAAAATTTGGTCTATAAGACTATAAACAATAGATCAAATCCTACAGATCCTATAAAATCTAATTTCAAAACCCCCCTGACAAACATTCATCACAGAATCTACAAGGAAATTCAAATTTCAATCTCCCTTCTTCTGTTGAAACAACCAACCAAAGGAAAACAATAAATAATGCAACTCCTCTAATTAATAAAAACACTGTGAACACCACTCATAGTAACACCCAATTCAACCATCCCTCTGCCAGTCATCTCCAACGACTATAAAACAAATCACAAAAACATATATGAAAAAAGAAAACAAAATCATAAAAGCAGAAACAGCCCCCTGAACTCACGGAAAAACCATCAAAAACCACTTCAAATAATCAATGTCACACTAAGCCCCACTATGCTATCCATGAAAGAACAAAAAACTCCACATATAAATAACAACCTAAATATATCTAAAAGTTTAGCTTTAAGCCTAAATGAAAACAGCAAGCTAGAGATTTCAAATCTCTCGAGCCCTTCAACTCTTAATGACAACAATATTAATAGACATGACAAAGAACTACTCACATTAACTGAAAATAATAATGAACACTCACTTCCTAAGGGGATATATCCCTCGTCCATTTTAAGTAAGTTTGCAGAAGCTCTTCCCTTACCTGTTATAGAACATCCTTCTGATAAAAATCTCATCTGTGAAGATGCTGAACCACCACCAAATTCCTCATGCTCACCCCCTCCAACCCCAAACACAAATAGGAACAGATTACCCCCCTGCACCACCACCATCCCCAGAACACCTAAACTCCCAGAATCTCTCATCCTACTATCTAGTAATTCCCATACATCGCCCCCCAACTCACCAACTAGACACGGACAACAACCCACCACCAAGCGACAGACATCTCTACCACCTGAACAACTTTACCTATCCTATCAAAACAATCCAACAGCTGTCTGGATCAACCTTCTAAGGGGCATTCTCAACAACTCATCATGGGTGCTTGCTTGGAGCCACCTCATGACCTCAGCCCTCTTAGAAGTGAACCAGAACAATTCAACAAGAAATGCCATGACACACCTTCGCATGAAAAACATAATGATACTTCCTCCACCAAGAACCTTGAATCAGGCCCACCCTTACAATTGGTTCCCTTTGAATCCAATGAACAGTCTAAGCAGCAATCTGAGGGAAATCATTCAACCTCCAAATCCAGCCTTCTTCGCAATAGAGAACTCAGGGACTGTAATAAAAATGAGAGGGGATCAAGACCTATCTGCAAACCTTACTCCTCACCCATTACACACTCAGCTAGACGTTTACGCCATGTGCTCTCTAAACTTAGAAACGGGAAGAACTGATCACAACTTAGCTTTCTACCTCTTTTTCTTCTTTCAGCCTCCCCCCCACATTGCCGATAATATCTTTAACTTAGTTTATCCCATGAATATTTTCTGCTGGAATGTAAGAGGTGCCGGTATCCCCAATTTCAAAAGAGCCTTTAGGAATTTAAAAAATAGCCATAACCCAGACATAGTCATTCTAACTGAAACTAGGCTCAGTGGAGATAGAGCTTCTGCTGTCATCAGCAATCTGGAATTTGATAGTTTTTTCAAAGTTGATGCTGTGGGGTTCTCAGGAGGCATTTGGGTCCTTTGGTACCCCCACAAAGTCTTTGTAGACATCATATCCTCCTCTTTCCAAGAAATATTGCTTACTATCAAGGTAAAAAAAAATTTCTTTCTTTTAACTTCACTATATGCTAGTCCTTACTTTGCTATTAGAAAAAATATTTGGCATAACTTATCCACCTTTGCTGAATCTTTAAATTTGCCTTGGTTTATAATGGGTGATTTTAATGAAATCTCCCATCCTAGAGAGAAATTTGGTGGCAAAAGCCCAAACAGAAACAAGATTAATACATTTCTAAATTTTCTCAATAAAGCTAATCTTTTAGATTTATGTTTTGTAGGGCCTAAATTCACTTGGGTAAATGGGAAAGAAGGCAACTCAATTATTAGAACAAGAATAGATAGAGTTCATGCAAACCAATTGTGGGTTAACCTCCTTCCTGAAACAAAAATTTTCCATCTTCCAAGAATACACTCTGACCACTGTCCTATTCTGCTTCAAACTAATCCACAATACATAAAAGGTGATAAACCCTTCAGATTTGGACCCTTTTGGCTTCACCATCCCTCCTTCACGCCGCTGACAGAAAAGGCTTGGTCTTAGTACCCAAATGACCTACTCAAAACAATTACTGAATTTAAAAAAGATCTAATCTCATGGAACAAAATTTTTTTTGGTAATATTAACTTCGAAATAAATAGAACCAAAAAAAGGCTAGGGGGCATTCAAAAACAACTAGATTATAGCAGAGACAATTTAACACTAGAAAAAAATCTCCAAACGCACCTCACCTCTCTCCTTGACATTGAAGAATCCATTCGGCATATGAAATCTAGGACTCAATGGCTAACTCTTGGTGATAGAAATACAGCCTTCTTTCAAGCTGTAACTACTCTCAATTAAAGCAGATAACACTTGGACTCGGGACCAAAACGAAATTGAATGTGAATTTTGTAACTTTCTTAAAAATACTTACTCCACAAACCCTTCCTCCACTTCAACACCCCCCCCCCCCCCCAAAAAAAAAAAACGTTCCAAACCTCCCCTTTCCTTCTATAGATAATTCTTACCTCACAAAACTTACTTGCCCCCCTCATGAAAATGAAATTAAAACTACTCTCTTCAATATAAACCCCCTTAAAACCACTGGAGAAGGTGGCCTACATGCCATCTTCTACCAAAAAAATTGGGACACAATTAAAGGCCAACTAATTCCTGCCATTTAGCAAAATTTTATTAATAATTCCATCCCGTGCAATTGGGGAACTACCCTTCTTTGCCTTATTCCAAAAATTGAAAACGCTTATACCACAAGTCACTTTAGACCTATGGGTCTATGCAATACTTTTTATAAAATCCTATCAAAAATTTTAGTAAGTAGAATTAAACCACTACTTCCTTTTCTCCTCTCCCCCTTCCAAGGAGCTTACCTTATTGGTAGACACTGTTCTGACCTCTTTTTTACTGGCCAAGAGACAATGAACTCCATGAACCTTTCTAAAACAAAAGATAGATGGATGATAATTAAAATTGATATAAAAAAAGTCTTTGACTCCATCTCTCGGGACTTCATTGAAAAAAATGCTAATAAATTACAAATTCCCTGATACAACTAAAAATTTGATCACGTCTTGTCTAAAAAAATGTTACCTATACTCCTATAATAAATGGGAAAAAAGGTCAGTCATTCACCTCTTCTAAAGGAATAAGGCAGGGAGATCCAATTTCCCCCTACCTTTTCATTCGTAGCTTGGATCTAATAACCCACCTTATTAACAATGAAATTTACTCTAAAAATTGGACCCCCTTCACTTTTAAAAACAAACCACCCCAAATCTCCCACCTCCTTTTTGCTGATGATATTTTGCTTTTTGCAAAAGCAAATCATAAAAGTCTCAAAGCTATTAATAATGTCATCTCCAGTTTCTCCTCACTTAGTGGTCTTAATTTAAATCTTTCTACATCAAAAATTTGGACTTCCAAAACAGTGAGCCAAAATAGAAAAAATGAAATTGAAAACTCTCTAGGCATAAAAATCTCTAACAATCTTAGTTTATACCTTGGTTATCCCCTTAAACCAAACTATAAAAATTCTGACTTCAACTTTGTCTTTGACAAAATTAATAAAAAACTTAGGTTGGAAGTCAAATTTGCTCTCCAAAGCTAGAAGATGTCAACTAATTAACTCTACCCTTTCAAGCCTCTCCAGCCATATTATGAAAGCCTTTCTTTTCCCAAAAGTTCTTTCTAAAATAGATAAAATCTCTAGAAACTTCTTTTGGGGTCACTCAAGTGAAACTAGAAAAATTCATACCTTTGGTTGGGATAAAATTACTTGTCCAAAATCCGTTGGAGGTCTCGGAAACTCACCAAAACAAATGTCACATTCTTAGCCTTACCTAGAAACTCATTAGTGACCCTAACAATTACTTATCAAAAATAATAAGAAATAAGTATGGGTCTTCTTTTAGTAACAGAAAAACAAACAAATCCTTTACCTTCAAAAGTATCTAACAAAACCCTTTCAAATCCTTTACCTTCAAAAGTATCTAACAAAACCCTTCCAATCTTCAATACTTGCACTAAAACTATCATTGGAATAGGTAACAAAACAAATTTCTGGTTTGACTGCTGGTTGCATGAACCTTTAAGATCTTTTTTTATTGGTCCCCTGCCAAAAGAAGAGAACTCAAGGACAGTAGACTCCATCATTTCAGATGCCAATAATATAAAACAATGGAATTTCAACAGCCTCCCAATAACTTTTTGTCCCACTATTAACTTGCTTATTGTTGCTACCCCTCTCCCAAATTCCTCCTCCTTCCAAGAAGATACTATTTGTTGGAAGCTCACTGAAAATGGCGATTTCACCTCTAAATCTGCCTACCTGCAACTATTAAATTCAACCAATAACCCTCCTTCCAACTACACCAGTAATACAAATCTTAAATCATTCTATGATTGGATCTGGAAAAATTTAGCTCACCCAAGAGAAAACTTTCAAATTTGGCAAGTTTGTCATAAAGGTCTTCCCACAAACAAGAGTCCAAGTAAAAAAATTAGTAACATCTCTGAAATTTGTAATCTTTGTAACTCCGCCCCGGAATCACACATTCATAGCTTTAGGAACTGTCCCTAAATCAAACAACTTTGGGAAGCCCTTTCCCCACCACAAAACTTCTTCAACTTAGATCTCATTAACCGGATTAAAACTAACTGTAATATAACTACTCCCTCTCACCTCGAATGTGTACTCTTTTCTCTTATTCTGTGAGAACCATCTGGTTAGCTAGGAATAGAAAATTTTTTTCAAATGAAAACCTGGTGATTGAGAATTTAGCAAATCATATCTAGTCAAAAGCTGCTGAATTCTGGTTTAATCAAAACCAAAATCCATCAGACATAAAAATCCCAACTAACTCTAATATTGTGATAAACTACTGGAAAATGCCTAACTCTGGCTGGTTTAAGATTAATATTGATGGTTCCATGAAGGACAACCTCATAGCTGTTGGTGGAATAATTAGACAGGACAACGGTTGCTGGTTCTGGGGTTTTGCCAAATTTATCGGCCTTAGTTCAGCAAATTTGGCAGAGGCTTCGGCCTTACAGTTAGGGCTTCATCAAGCAACTATGTTAAACATCAAGAAAATTAAAATTGAATTAGACTGTAAAATCATCTATGATCTACTGATGGGAATTATTTCTCACTCTCACCCTCTTGCTGTGATTATTTTAAATTGCAGATTCCTTCTCCAATCCTTTGAAGACTATAGAGTCTGCAAAGTTCCAAGATCTCAAAACTTATGTGCTGATCTCTTGGCAAAGGAAGCTAGGACCAAGTATATCTATGAGCACTTATAATGTTGCCCCTCATTTTGTAAAAGATCAATATGATCTTGACCTTAAATTTTGCAGCCAATAGGCTTTTGTGATGTTAGGGGCTGATTTATGATTTCTGTTTGTTGTCTGTTTATTTTTATTGCTCTGTAACTGTTCCCTTTTTTAATATATTTCCAGTTTTTTCACCAAAAAGAGGGATTTTTTGAATATAAAAAAATTAAATTATAATCCTTTTCATTATATTTTAAAACAATATAAAAATAATGAAAAGTATTTTTTAATCTTTTACATTTTTATTTATTTATTAGTATTTAATTTTAAGACCAGTGACTCAAAAATCTCACAGTATTTATTACATAAGATTGAATTTGGAGATAAACTTAATATTAGACTATATTTATATACAATTTTTTTATATTTTATTGTTACATTCGCTATTAATTAAAGAATATGTATAAAGAATTGCTTAAAAAAATTATTATGTAATGTTGCGTTGTACAAAGATATGTATAATTATTTTTAAATATTATATATTTATCGTATTTTAATTATAAAAACATATACCTTTTATGTTTAGGTAAAAGGACCTAATAACAAAAATACATAAGAAACTGCCCTATATTTTCCCCTTGAATATTAAAAGAAATACTTGTTGGGCCCTTGAAATGATTCGTGTCATCCTAATTTTTGGATTACTATATTTTAAATACATACAATTTGGTTTTTTCAAAATTCTAATTTATCATTCATTAATTTTCTTCATCAAATTTGGGTTAAAAATAGGCATATATTCCATAGACTAGCAGCTAGAAAATTAAAATTTGTTAAGGATTTAATAAGATATTTTAAAGATTTTAGAGCTAAATAATTGAGGTATATATCTTTTGAAGATCAAAAAGTACATGTCTTTAAATAATCTTGAAGGGTAAAATATACTAACTTTTCTTAATAGTTGGCTATATTTTATCTAATACGTCTCTTATTTCAATAAATTCATTTCGGCCCTTATCTTGATTTTAAAATCACTTATTGCAATGAAAATGAATAAATTTGATTTGAATAAATAAATTAGGTAAATTAATGACATCATATTAAATAATAATAATAATAATAATAATAATGATATATAATATAAAATTAATAATATAATTAATGATATAAATTATTATATAATTAATTTATATAATCTGAAACATCATTTGTTATCAATTAATATAATACTCTTTAACCTTGTAGTTCACGCCACTACGATGCTGAATCGCCTAGAATTGAATTCGTGATAATCTTGCAGTATAGTGATCTCTAGGTTGTATTCACTTAAGGAGCCTCACTTTTAACTACTAATTAATTGTTCCTAGCACTAATTACACTGATTAAGACCTAATTAAGATCGGTGGGTTTTGGCTGTGACAGTTGCATAAACAAAATAGAAATCAAGCAGTAAACAGCAGCAGTAACTAGCAGAAATACTTGATAGTGGAGGAGAATATGTAACCAGCCACTAAAATTTATGGGAGTGCAACTATCACTACTTAATTCATTGATTTTGTCTTATTCTCATTTCACCATTTGGTTTTTATGAAAAGAATTCTAGAGGAACTTCCAAAAATTATAATGCTTCTAACTATAATCAAGAAAAACTTCATTAACTATAGCTAGGTGCAACCTCAAAAGACCTACACCAAATCAAGTTAAATATCATCTAACTAGCAATTTCATTTTTACTCACTTTTCCAATTAGTTAAGCAAGGTTGTATCTTAAATACAAACCAGTTTATAGCTTTATAAGTTCATATTAAAATTTATAATCAACATAAACAACAGATGCAGAACATAAAACGAAAATGAGATGAAATGGAGAATAAGATATTTATCTTGCACTGAAAGTTCAAGCTACAACATCTCAAGGTCCTAGTGACTGATTACAATGAAGTTTAGCTCTCCATGAGAGCAAAACCAGAAGAACAGTGGAGAGAAAAGCAGAGAGAAGAAGACCTACGAAATTACTAAGTTACAGAATGAAAGAGTGGTCTGAGATACAAAACTGATGCCCCACTAAACCTAAGGAATATTCTACCCTAGATGCCTTCAGTTGACTTTCAAAAAGTGCTGAGGTGTGGCTATTCTGCAGCTACAAAAGGAGGTCTGAAATGTTGAAGGGAAGACATGACTAAGGTGTAGCAAAGAGACTCTTTTTCCATGCAAAAGGCTGATGTGTTTTTGTTTCCATTTTCAGCAAAGTTTGGGAAAGATGCAAAAGATGGACTGCATGCAAAAGGGCTAGAAAATTCTGAGATGAGGGCCCACATGTTCATGTCATCAAGTCAATAGAAAAGAGGTGCCCAATTAGCATCTTACTCATCAAAAAAGTGCTACATCAGTGTCCATGTCAGCAGGAGTGCTATGTAAGCACCACATCATCAAGAAATCTCCAATATTAATTTCTGCAAAGTATACAAGATGAATTAAATTGAGTCTTTTATAATTTAAGTCTTAAAATACGAAAATAATTCGTTTTTCATCCAAAATTGATTTAGACCCAATAAATCACAAAGTGTAATAAAATTGGAGAATTTCCATAGATGAAAATACAAATAGACCAAGATAGGAGTAAAAATGTATATAAAAATGCTAGATATCAAATCCCCCACACTTAGTCTTTTGCACTCTTGGGCAAAATCAGTTAAAAGCAACAAAGGCACCAAAGGACACAACAAGAAGTATAGAAAGTATGCAATAATGAAATAGTTCAAGCTTGAAAAGATTTAACGCGATGAGAGAACAAATCTTAAATTTCTAAAAAGTTCAAGAATCATGATAATTTCATTGACAAGAATGAATTCAAGTAATAATCTACTCACAAGGAAAGGTGTATACACGCTATTCTCTCAAGTTTTTAAGGTAATGCACTCAAATTTCAAGCTATCACAAATTCACTATCATAAGTTTGTCGAGAATCTAAATCTCTACTACTTGAATCACATACATACTTGAATTATTAGGACTTTACTATGGATGTAAGGTTAGGTGAAGGAATAGAGTAAATAAAAAGTTTATTTTAATTTAAAATATAATAGTAATTTATTTTAAATATATTAAAATAGAATAGAGTAAATAAAAAGTTTATTTTAATTTAAATAAGCACGCATACCATCTCTTAAGATTAAAAAATATCTAACAATAGAAAATTTGACCTTTTCTTCCTCTGTTTCACAAAAAGTACAAAAATGAGGGACCTAAACCAAAAGCAACAAGGAACAAAAGAAAAATGGACTTTTTAACCCATGCATCCCGCCCTAATTTTTAAATTGCCCATGTACCCCATTTTTTTATTTCCCAAAGTAGTCCACTTTTGTAGTGAATTGTACACGTGTCACCCATGTCAGGGGTGACACTCATGTCCTTATGACATGTGGACCCATTTTTGACTAACCCTCCCTTGTGACTCCCTCTCCCCCTTCCCCCCTTTTTTTTCTCACCTTGTCCGTTGCCTTTGCATTTTACACTCTCATTTTTTCTCACTTCTCCTTCCTCCCTCCCTACTCACTTCCTCCAACTCCTTCTCGTTATCATTCTTCTTCAGTTCCTTCATCCATAGTTCTCCAAGGTTTTAATCTATTATAATTTTATTTTGTAGTTTTTATCCATTGTAATTTTACTTTTTGGCCACATACATTAAGCAGTTTTAATTTGTTGTTATAATGTAGTTATTTTCTCAGTTTATTATATTTTTCATAATTTAATTAAATATTAATTATCTTTTACATAATATGTAATATAATTTTTATGTTAGTTATTACAATTTTCTTAATGATAATTATTTTTTTTAATTATATTATAATTTAATCTTATTGTTTCTTATTTTATGTTAATTAATATAGAAATATGATGAATGTGAATTTTTTTTGTTAATACAAAATAATCATTTACATCAAAGAGGCTAATTTTAGATATATTTTGTTAAGTAATTTTATAGTTTTATTATATATGATATAGTCATTTGTCTTAATTTATTATTTCTTATTTGTTAATATAATTTTATGTTTATTATTATAATTTTCTTAATGATAATTTTTTGTTAATTATATCATAATTAATCTTAGTATTTCTTATTTTTATGTTAATTAATAGAGATATAATGAATGTGAATTTTTTTTTGTTATTACAAAATAATCATTTACATCATATAGTTTTATTATATATGATATAGTCATTTGTCTTAATTTATCATTTCTTATTTGTTAATATAATTTTATGTTAATTATTACAATTTTCTTTATGAAAATTATTATTTTTTAATTATATCATAATTTATCTTAGTATTTCTTTTTTTATGTTAATTAATAGAAATATGATGAATGTAAATTTTTTTTGTTAGTACAAAATAATCATTTATATGAAAGAGGACTAATTTTAGATATATTTATTACATTTGAATGTAGTTGTAAACAAGTAATTTATAATTTGTATAGTTTTATTTTCTTAGTTACATATTAATTTACATTGATTTAAAAATTTATCATTATAGAATTTATTATGTGGTGTGCTAGTTACTTTTTTTTTTTTGAAAAAAACACAAGATGAGTCAAATGAAATTGAAATATTTACTCGCTAAAGGTAAATTTTCATTGCACTATAATTATAAATTTAATGGTTACGGTTAAATTAACTGATTAATTATATTAATTCAAAATTTAAAAGTGATTGTTACCATATCAAAATTTACTGTCACTTTGTCCTCTAATCATTTTAAAGGTTAAAATAATTTAATAAAAAAATTATTATTTTTTAAATGAAGCTTGACCTAGAGCAATCAGAATTGGTTAGGCCCATTAGGTCGGTCTTGCTCGACCCTATAAATGAGCTGATATAAGTTAAAAATTTAATAACTTATATTTAACATGGACTTTTAGCCTAAGTCATTTTAGGCTATATGATTGAGGTAGGTTGGGTTAGGTAGACTCCGATGGACTTTTTTTTTTTAATAAAAAAGATTTTAAAATATTAGTATTTTGGATTTGTATTTTTTTTGTTACTTTGGTCATGAGCTGTTAAGGTCCTCCAAGTATAAAAATTTGGCCCATGAAGCAAATGATACGATCCAACCTAATGTCCTAATCCAAAAGAAAGACTTCTAAAATTAAAAATAAGATATATAACATTAATATCAACAATAACACATTGGAATCTTAATAAGCAACAATCTCCCTAGACCTTATAGCTAAAGTTATAGATATATTACTTTTTACCATAATAGCTATATATATATTTTTGAAATCTTTAATACTAGGCTATGTTTTTTTTTTCTCAGTATTGATTCTCATTATAAAGGTGTTTAAGATCAATTATTATGGATGATTTCCAATATCCTCATGCATCAATATGTTCTCCGGTGAAGCAATCATTAAATAATATTTTCATGGCAGACTAAATATTTTTGCACGTTTCATGTCAATTTAATAAAGAGTTTCAGAAGATGTCAGTCATGTGTATTTAATGTACCTGGTGGAATTGTTGTATATAAGTATAGATACTCACTCCACATAACTTTTTCATTGTAATTAAAATTCTACCTATACATGAATCTGTCAGAAGTCAAATAGCTTTAATTCACACCTTAGGTTTCTGATATGGTGATTTTACTAAATTTAATCCCAACTCCCAAGAGTATAATTAGTCATGTTAAGAATATATACACAAGGAAATATAGATAATAATAGTAAATGACACCTTCATCTAGAAATTAAGTGGAATTGCACACAATCACAAGTGGCTAATAAGGAAATGTTGTGGGATGAAGGCTTGAGTGAACGAAGTTTTTTTTTTCAATTTTTTATGGTACATACAAAAACACTTACTATATTTATGGAGAAGTATACATATATTCGACCCTGTCAACTTAATTCACATAATATCCTCATTCTCAGTTGTTGCACTACAACGTTATACTTCAACTTAATTATAGAAGAAATAAAGACAAACAAAAACCAATATTAAAAATTACAATTTAGGGAGTAATCCTTTAAAAAAGACATGGCGAAATTTAGAAAGCAGCTAAGATTGTTACTCTCATATGAGAAATCATCTTCCATTATCTAAGTTAATTAGAACATGATTGGTAATGCTATCCCACGTAGTATCTTTGGGATTGATGTTATCCCCATATTCACTTAAACTAGAAGTCTCCCTAAACAATGATTGTGTTTCCTCCAAATTAACGTCTGTGTTAGGTGTTGCTTGCTTCCCAGTCATCCTTATTCCCTCTAGCTCCTTTTCCACTTCCTTCATGCTTGGTCTCTCCTCTCCCCAGAGTCTTAAGCATCTTTCTGCAAGCTTAGCCACTTCTTTCGCCATCTCCTTATTTTCATTATTCACTGTGCCAACTTCAAGTACTTCAAACAAGCGACCCTGATTCAAGCAAGAAAGGAAGTGAATGGCAAGATTTTTTTCCTTTTCAAGCCTATCAAATGAAAGGGCTTTCTTCCCTGTTAGCAGCTCCACAAGCACAACTCCAAAACTATACACATCGCTCTTTTCTGTGAGTTGGTTTGTTTGCATGTATTCTGGGTCCAAGTATTCCAAAGTTCCTTGTATCACTGTGGCTAATTCTGTTTGATCAAGTGGAGCTAGTCTTGAAGTCTCAAAATCAGATATTTTGGCACTATAATTTTTATCTAGAAGAATGTTTGAGGGCTTTACATCTCTGTGTATTATAGGTATGGATGCAGCAGAGTGTATATATGATAATGCCCTTGCTACTTCTAATGCTATCCTCTAACGTGTTTCCCAAGTGATATTGCAACCCTTGCCTTTGTTATGAATGTAATCAAAGAGGGTACCATTGTTGACAAACTCATAAACCAACAAAGGAACCTCTGTTTCCAAACAACATCCTAGGAGTTTGATCACATTCTTATGATTTATTTGGGAAAGTACCATTACCTCGTTAATGAATTGTTCAATTTGGTTTTGATCCACCACTTTGGACTTCTTGATTGCAACAGTTGTATTGTTTGCAAGAAATCCTTTATAAACAGTACCAAAACCGCCCTTGCCGATGATTAAGCTATAATGGTAGTTGTTGGTTGCCTTTTTCAACTCCTTTGGGGTGAAGATTTTAGCCATTTGGGAGGAACCTTGCTTTGTAGAGAGTTGTTGTTGCAACATGAAGCCACCATTTTGTCTAAAAAAATTTTCCTTTAACTTCATGAGCTTCCTCTTTTGGTATACCAAATACAGCCAAGACAAACCAATAAATAGAGATACCAAGCCTGCACTCACACCTATATATGGAAAAAGACACAACATTTTAACACTATTACTAGAAGTATATTATACTAATGGCAACACAAGTATGTTTGGTGTAAAATTTATCATGAAAAAAACAAATTAGTGAAGCAAGATTTAACAGAATAGAAAATGAACAATAAAATACACATCCCTTACCAATAAGAACCATTGTAAGTGAACATTTGGGGAAGGGTGCCTGACATATTCCTGCCATGGTTCCATTCCCTGAGTGACCGGGCGGGCAATAACATTTGAAAGATCTATTCATGTTACGACAATTTTCTTTACTTATGCAATTATATTTTGATTCTTGACATTCATCGATATCTAAAAGTCACAAAGAAGGAAACCAATGAATACTATTTAGAAAAAGAAAACGAAGTAATTAATGTAGAGATTTGAGAAAGAAATGGAAGGAAAGAATGACCATGGCAACCATTTGGATGGTATGGATTGCCGTCAAAACCAGGTTGGCACATGCAATTGTACCCATTTCCTTTGTTGGAATCATGATGGTTGGTGTTGGCGGCGCAGGCATAGTGTCGCGAAGTTGAGGCATTATTTCTAGGTGGAATTGTCCAATCTACAACCATAGGAGCCATGCTATAGGGTAAGTACTTAAGAAGATCAATGGAGAAATTAGACCAACCTCGTTTGGCCACAAAGGCATAGCTACAGTTGTTGAACTGCAACACTTGATGATGTTTGTTAAAGCTAAATGCTTCAAAATTGATATTCCTCATGCCCCGAGGAATTTTCTCTTGGCAACATCCAATGCCAGAGCAATTTCTACTATTTTCCTCATTTGGAATTGTGTTACACCCTGTTAAGCAGCCAGAGGAATAAGTGGTACCGTTGTGTGTACTATTCAAATAGCCATCAGTGTCGCATCCAACACTTACAAACCTGTTTTTGGTGCTAGAAATGGTGAAAGCATTGGTTTCGAGAGAAGCTTTATTTGGACTGAGCACTACTCCACCTGATTCATTGTAACTAACCCGGGACACATTCATGGAAATGTCCAGCTTGCCATGGAGGGAAATGTTCAAAATGGGGATGTTTCCAGACAGTAGTGTGGAGTTGTTTTGGCAAGTGAGACTAAAAGATTTCTCCAAGAAGCATTTTTGAGCGGTTCCCGGTTTTAGGCCCACACCGAATGGATATGGAATTTCAACATCTCCACATTTCCTGGGACAACCTGGGAGGGGTTGAGATGCAACTTGGAGTAGAATAAGAAAGAGAGAAAGCAGGAGGAGTTGAGTGTTGAGGTTCAGAATTAGCCCCATTATCTCCACTATGGTGTGTGTTGTTGCTATATGCGGAATAGCTCTTAACTCTTATATGTAGATGCAA
Organism: Biancaea sappan; assembly: GCA_037074585.1. Lineage (NCBI taxonomy): Eukaryota > Viridiplantae > Streptophyta > Magnoliopsida > Fabales > Fabaceae > Biancaea > Biancaea sappan. The sequence continues at coordinate 9,178,139 of CM073493.1, read as the reverse complement.
GTAGACCAATTCAATGTTTATGCTTGTCTTCTGTGATTTTGGAAATCATTGTCTTTATGACCCTGAGTGCATGAGGTTGAGTGGTTGACATTGACGTTGACGAAGATGAAGACTATTTACACATATGGTTGAGACACCACTCCAGTCGGTTTTGAACTTTAATCAAATCAAAATGAGTTAGTCAGTTTTATAAAATTAAAGACTTATTTGGTTCTAATTTTTAAATGGCTGGATTCGATTTTAAGCGAATTGGTTCGATTTTGATAAATAGACAATTTAAAAAATTTTGTTTATAATAATTTGTAATTTTTAATTTTAATGAAATATATATAAATATAAAAAAGAAACCAAGTTAATTATAAAATATATAAAAATAATTTTGTTGATACAAAAATATATAAATGTAATGATATATATATATATATATATATACAAAATATATTTTTTTATATATGAAGTTTGTTCGGTTTGATTCGATTTTAACTCAAACCAAATTGATAAGTAAAGTGAAAAAAATTAAATTCATATTTCAAAAATATATATTAAAATTCATATTTCGATTTATTTATTTATTTTTGTTTGGGGAGAGAGAGAGGGGTTCATGTGAGTGAAAGACAGTTGGGGAGTTCGAAGTAAAGGGGAAAAAACTAAAAAGTAGGGGGGGAGGCAAAAATAATAACAAAAAGATATTATAAGTAATTATATGAAGGTCAGGGGGTTGCACTCCCTGAAACATATGTAGTTGGGCTAGATCAATAATTTAATCTTAACTTTATGAGTATTTATTGAACTCGGTTATTTTCAACATCTCTAGTTACTTATATCAGAGCACTTGATTGGATGAGCTTGTCTAAATTCAGATCCTTCAAAAATAATAGGAATGGTGAAAGCTTAAGCATTCTTTTTTTTTTTTTTGATAATGACCACAAGGGTCCAATCTACATCATATTAAAATGAATTGAAAAATTGCATTAGCTAAATGCAACAAAGGTCTTAACAGAAACTGAAAAAGGAAAAAATTTCTCCAAGAAAATCCTGAATCTATCAAGGGATCTAGACAAAAAAAAGCATATATTAATTTCCCAACTAAAGAAGGTAAACTAACATATATCAATGAAACTTCTGGAGTCGTTTCTTCTATCTGTTTTGTTGGGATCATTTTTGCAGGTGTTAAATTGAGTTTCGCTTTTTCTAGATTCAATGATAGTCCCAAAACTCTCTTGAAGGATTGTAAATCAAAATACATAAATACGAAAAATCATTAAAAAGAACAAAAACTTACAAAGAAAACTAAATATATGAAAAAAAAACAAGAACACTTACAAGGAAATTAGATCTGAAACACAAATCTAAAAAAAAACACACAAGCAAAACAGAAAAAACAAGATATGAAAACCAAATAAACAAAACTCTTACAAATAACAAATAAGAAACTTCTGAAAAGAGAAGACAAAAACTCTCACAAAGAAGAGACTAAGAAAAGAAGAAGAGAAAGAAGGAGAGAGGGGTGAGCAACCCCCACATGAAAGAGCAAAGAGGAAGTTGAGAGGATGAGACAAGATGAGAGAATTTTCTCTCTCTACCGAGAGAGAGAGAGAGAGACAAGGGAATTTTCTCTCAAAGCTTAAGCATTCTTACTTTGTCAATAATCAGTAAAATTGGATGACAAATGACCCAAAAACTAACTTTCATTTATTCTTTTATTTTTTATTTAGATAGTTGATTAAAGAAATATGACTTTTACTGTATGTACATATTATAGCTCTCTCTCTCTCTCTCTCTATATATATATATATATATATATTATAACTCTTTGCTTATTGCATCAATTTGAAGAGGAGGATGTTCATGAAGAGGATTATTGGGAAGAAATAGGAAATGAAGAACTATTAGCCCTTCATATCCTAGAATATATATAAGAGAAGCAAAGAGTCCGATGTTTTAATGCCAAGAGTACAATTATTCATATTAAGAAAATATTTCACATGGAAATATCGATAATTACAATAACTTAAACGACGAAATGCATCACCTTCAACTGTATCTAGAAAGTGGAATATTTGGTACACTTGGTCCTATTTGAGTAAATAACTTATTTAAATACTTATAGAATAAATAAGCATTATATATTAATTCTTTCTACAATTGAAAAGTTTATAAGGGTAAACTTTACATAAGCTATTTTCAGATTATTTTTATAAATTATTTTAAAAAATTTATGAAACTAAGTTAAAAATAATTTATGGACATGGCATAATCTATTTCTATAAACTTTTTTAAATACGTGTATAAGCGCTTATATCATAAAATAAATTCATATAAACTCAAAATAAACTCTTTCAAACACATTTTTAATCGAACAAGTGACAAAATGAGAGAATGCTTATAGAATGAAGGGTTGAGTCAACAGGGTTATTTTTCATTTTTTGGGTATATACAAAAGCATTTGCTATACTTCTGGAGAGAAGCATATGAATTATTGAACTCCCTGATCAGCTTAATTCACAGAACATTCTCATTCTCAATTATCCTTTATGCAATAGGTAGTTCCTTCTTTTAATTATATGCTGTTTCGTAATTGGATTGATGGAAGGAACCTGATGGGGTTTTTTCTATATATATATATATATATATATATATATATATATATATACACGTTAGGGTTAGCTCAAAGTCAGCCTCAAAGACTTCAATGGATTGATGGAAGGAACCTGATGCAACAATAGACTCTTATTTAATTAAAAAAAAAAGTGTCAGCATACGGCAATCTTCTATCTTATGCAAATAAGCACGCACCCTAAATTAAAAAATGTCTTAACAAAAAAAAAAGCCTACTGAACTATTTAGAAAAAAAAAAGAAGAAGCCTAACTACAACTTTTTTAGCGGACCATATTTTGTTTTTAATTTAAAAATGTTAAAAAGAATGAAATTGAAATATTTACTCCCTAAAAATAATTTTTTATTGCAACTATAATTATAAATTTAATGGAAACAATTAAATAAAAAACCAATTATATTAACTCATAAATTAAAAGTGATTATTGAGATGTTCGAATGTTTTTTTGGTTTTACCAAAGGTTTCCATCCACCAGATAAAATGGAAGAATAAATAAATAAATAAATATATATATATATATATATATATTTGGTTACTAAGTTCAAGGAATAGACCCCTCCACAAAGTAACATTTTCAGGAATTGAATTTTTAATCGTTTTAAAGATTTAAATAAAAGCTACCACCACAATTAACCAATAGTCACGGTCACTAATTTAATTTTTTGAATAAATTATTAATTTAGTCTTTCAAAAATTATAATTATTTTAATTTAATTTTTAAAAGATAAATTATTTGAATTTAGTCTCTAAAAAATTATATTTGTATAAAAAGAGTATGACCAAACTGAAACAAATACAATTTTTCAAAGAGAAATAGGTTTATCTTTGAAGAATTAAGTATCTTAGTTTAATCCCTAAAAAGTTACACTTGTACAGAAGGAGTAGGATCAAATTGAAATAAATATAATTTTTTATAAATTAAATTGAAATAATTATAATTTTAAAAAAATAAATTAATAATTTATTCCCTTTCATTTATTGCACAAGAGACTCTGGTTGACAAAGACGAAGACAGAGGGGTTTGGGACAGAGACTTGGGCTAGCTCACCAATTCACTCATTCCACAGTTGATCAAAGCTTTATTAATTGACAAATACCGGAAAACTTACTATTATTTATTCTTGACAAAAGAGTATTATATGTCCCCAAGATTTATACTAATAAGTTTCACCAATGCCTCTAAAATTTTTTTTTGGCTGCTTTATATTTCATATGTTTTAAATTTTGTCATATATATTCTTTTTTTGTAACACTATCAGTTAACTTAACAGAAATACTGACTAGGCTGTCATATGACAAAAGGCATATGTCACATGGACGGCCAAATTTGTTTTGGTAGTCCACATGGAATTTTTTTTAAATTTCTTTTTAAAACAAAAGTTTTAATTTATTCACTTAAGTTCTTGGTCAAAATTTTCTTCTTGTCCAATTTTTTATATAAACTCGTCTTGTACTTCGTCTAGGTCCCTAGTTTAAGAATTTATTTTTCTTTGTAAATATCATCTCCGACAAACTTTTTAATTTGTTCACTTTAGTCCCTATTCTTCACTTTCATGTTTTTTTTCTCACTATTTAGTTCACAAAATCAATTCATAATTTCATTTTTAATCATAATATGATTAAATCTATCATTTCTATCTAAGAACAATATAAGAAATGATTTAAAATTCAAAGTTTCAAAGATTGCTTATCTCTCCCTCTCATAAAAGATAAATTTGAAACTTGGATTTTAATTAATTCCTTGTATTGTTCTTGCGTAGAAATAATAGATTTAATCATATTATGACAGTAAATGAAATTATGGACTGATTTGGAGGTCCAAACCATGAGAAAAAAATATAAAAATGAAGAATATGAACTAAAGTGAACAAATTTAAAAGTTAGCAGGGGATATTTTGACAAAAAAAAATATATTCTTAAACTAGGGACCTAGACAAAGTAGAAGACAGGTTTATATCAAAAATTAGACAAGAGGAAAATTTGGATCAATGACTAAAGTGAATAAACTGAAACTTTTTTTCTAAAAAATTAAATTTTTTTAAAAAATTTTTCAAAAAATTTGGCTGTCTACGTGGCAGTTGCATGGACTACCAAAAAAAAAATTTGGCTGTCCACATGATAGATGCTTTTGCCACTCGACACTTTTTGTCACATGGCAGCCTAGTCAATATTTTTATTAAATTGACTGACAGTATTACAAAAAAAGATATATATGACAAAATTTAAAACACATGGGACATAAAGCTATAAAAAAAAAGTTTAGAGGCATAGGTAAAACTTGATGTAAATTTTGGGGACATGTAATACCCTTTTACCTTTATTCTTTTACTTTCTAGTTAGATATTTAATCGAAAAATATGACATTGAAATATATAGTTGTACACTTGCTCCACATAACTTTTCATCATAATTAAAATTCTACCTATACATGAATCTTTCTGAAGTCAAATAGCTTTAATTCACACCTTAGGCTCTAAAAAGTACATAATACATCTTAGGTTTCTGATATTGCGGTTTTACTAAATAACTCTCAAGAGCACAATTAGTCATGTTAAGAATATATCCACAAGGAAATATCGATAATAACAATAAATGACACCTTCATCTACATCTAGAAATTAAGTGGAATGGCATGCAATCACAAGTGTCCAATGAGGAAATGTCGAAAAATAAAGGTTTGAGACAACAAAGTTTGTTTTTATTTTTTAATTTTTTCCGATATATGCAAAAACACATTATATTTCTGGAGAAAGATACATATATTGAGATCGTCAACTTAATTCACATGATATCCCTACTCTCATTTGTTGCACTATATCATTATACTTCAACTTAATTATAGAAGAAATAAAGAGAAAAAGCAATATTAAAAATTAAAATTTCAGAAGTAATTCTTTAAAAAAGACATGGTGAAATACATAGAGTGGCTAAGATTGTTGCTCTCATATGAGAAATCATCTTCCTTACCTAAGTTAATTAGCACATGATTAGTAATATCATCACACACGGGATCCCCTGAGATTGATGTTATCTCCATATTCACTTAAACCAGATGTCTCCCCAAGTAACGATAGAGTTTCCTCCAAATTAAAGTCTTTGTTGGCCTGTGCTCGCTCCCTAGTCCATTATTTTTGGGCACATCCCAGCCTAGTTAGGTCGACATGAGACTTAGTGACTTAGGATTTGGCTTGAGTTGGATAACATATTTAGACCAATCTATAAGCAGACATACTGAGATTTGGTCGACCCAGCTGAGTCTTAGCCAACGCGCTGACAGGTCGATTCGCCCATTTTTTTTTTTTTTTCTGTTTTTTGAAATTCAATGTTAACTTATTGGATCTGCCGATGGGTATCCTTCACTGGCCAATATTCCGACCAGTGGCGATGGCTCATGAAGGAAGACATTGAGCATGACCATTACTCCTCCTTTCGCATGCTCTGTTGTATTGGCCTGTGGGGAAAACGACAAGAAGGAGGGAAAAGAAAGAGGAAATGTTCTCTTCACATGCTTTATTCTCCTTGTAACTATCGACAGCGACCCTTCACTAGCTCAACCTCTCTCTCTCTCTCTCTCTCTCTCTCACGGACACAAGGTTAACAATTGAAGAGGAAGAAGGGAAGAGAGGGCGGAGGTGGAAGAGGAAGCTCGATGGATGACGTGGGGTGACTGACGACACATCTCTTCCTCCATATCCATTGTTCAACTATCTTCTTTTGTTCTGTTCTCAGTCTCACACGTTTGAAGAAAGAGGAAACTAAGTGTTCCAGAGTGTTATGATATTGAGAGGGAAGAGAAAATTCTTTTTCACACAAAAAATTGAGTTATATAACACTTTGGTCCCCCAAATCCTTGCATTTTAGTCCTTCTTGTTCTTCTTTCTTTCTTTCTTATTTAATTAAAGTTTGACTTTATGCTTGAATTTTTTATAGATGTTTATGACTTTATAAATATTTACATTTTAATTATTTAAAATCAGAACTCGATCAAATTCAATTCAAAAATCGGTCAAACTCGTCGAGTTTATACTAAGTCAACTGACTCAGCAGTAGTCTAATTTTTTTCCAGTACCCAGCCCAAAAAAGCTAGGTCACCCATATCTAAAACTTAGAAGTCTATAACCAAGTGACGAAATTACAATGTTTAATATATTTGTTATTAGATTCTGTATCTAATAAAAACAATTTGTGTTTGTTAGATAACATTCTTATCGTAATGTTTTTTTATCAATTAATATTTTACTTTATTTGATTTATATTTTGTATAAGGAGTCAATTGAAGCTAAGAAAAGCAATATCACAATAATTGAAATTAAGTAATTTTATAATAATTATAAACTAAAATATTGTTAATGTGTAATATATATATATATATATATATATATAATTTTAGTAGCTTATTGAATGCGGGAAGAGCATATGTAAACTCTAACGATCTTATGTTCCGAATTTACATTTCGAGTTTATTCCCTTCATCGAGTTTAGGTAAACTCTCAAGTTTGACAACTTTAGAGTTGTTAAAACATGGCTTTGCATCATTGATTTGGTGTTTGCATTTAAATCTCAAACCACCTTTGTCCTTAAAACCATGTTTCTTGAAATATTTTATACTTGCTTTTCCATTAACGTTCCTCCAAATTGCATTTTCATATGAGAGATTTAAAAATAAATCATAGTCATTATAACTAATTACTTTTAACTAAAATCAAATTTGACAATAAAGTTGATCTAAAATCAAGTTTATCCAATTTAATTCAAATGTACATTAATTTGGTTATAAAGGGTTATACTATAAAATACTTTAATTTTGATATTTCTGATATTACTTGCATTTTAAAACTTGAGATCTGACTACGCTGATTAAACTTGAGTTTTATGTACAAAAGTCTACGAGCTCATTAATTAATCGACTCGAATTTAACCGAAATCATTTAAATTGTTGAAGTTTGATCCGATTGAAATAGATTGAAAGGGTTATGTTGATAGAAGTGTTTTAATGTAATTTTCAAGGAATTTTATTTGAAAAAACTAATTTAAATTCACATATCTTTATTATTATATTCTTTAATTAAAATAAGTCAAGTATATAGTCTTTAAAGGTAGTTGTATATTTTTTAGAATTTAATATCATATAATTTGGTTTATTTAAGAAACTAGTATTGTGACCGGTGCGATGCATGAATAATTTATAAATTTAAAAACTTTCGTAACTTATAAAATAATAATAATTGAATGACCTAGATTATCGACAAAATGTTGATTTAGCTTGTATGCGAATTTTCCTCACAATGTACACATAATTCTGTTATACTTAAAAAAAAAAAAACACACACACACACACATAAGAATAAAGTAATAAATACAAAAAAATAGAATAATCAAAATACAAAAAGAAAAGAAAAAAATGACAACAACAATATTCTGTATTTTCAATCCCAATTTCTATACGTCTGCTATTGATATCATTCTTTGAACTCTTTATGATAGGATCAAATTTATTAACCATCTTAATAACATCTGAAACGAAATAATATTATCCGTGTAAAGTTGAAATTAATAATAAATAAAATATAATATACAAAATATAAGATAAAGACTAACCTACTAAATAGTTTCTCATCTGCAACATGAATCAAAATATCACTAAATGAACAAAACATGAAAATAGATTTTGGAATATTCAAATCATCTTCAGCTAGTCAGATATCAGTTGAAAATTAAAACTCAAGCATGAATGGATGCTTCGTTTTTCGATAATCACTGTTAGACTTAACTACACCAAACATAAACATCATATAAACATTTTCCTCGATTATTTGACGCTTGAACTTATTCACATATGATCTCTTCACACGACCATGTATGCGATCATCCTTGGAAGCCAAAAAATAAACACTAGACTAAAAAATAAAATTAAATTTACCTAAGAACCAAACTAAAATTATCTCAGGCATATTGAACGATGGAGCTGTCTACAACCTCACTACCCAAACTTTAATCCTCAAATTATTCCTTCATGCATTAACATCAGCAACGTCACTAAATTTAGCCATATGCAAAGAACTGAAGGAATAAAAACTAATTCTATAAAAAAAATTCAATACAAATATGAGAGGAATACAAGACAGTTAGAATGACCCTTTATTTATATAACATGAATTTTGAAATAGTAAATTGAATATATTCAATGCTAATGATGTACTTATTAATTATTAAATTATTAATAAAATTTACAATAAATTTTATAACAATTCACAATTTTAAAAGAGATGTTTTAAATTCATTTGCATTCAAAATTTTCAAATTCATTTGAATGTAATCTATATAATCAATCATTCCAATTTGTATTTAATATTTTGTAATTATTAAATTATATTAAATTATTAATAAAATTTACGATGATTCACAATTTTAAAAAGGATGGTTTGAATTCATTTGAATGAAAATTTCATTTAAATGCAATTATAGAATCAATCACACCAATTTGCATTTAATATTTTGTAATTATTAAATTATTAAATTATTAATAAAATTTATGATGATTCACACTTTTAAAAGAGATTATTTGAATTCATTTGAATGCAAATTTATTTGAATGCAATTATAGAATCAATCACACCAATCTGCATTTAATATATTGTAATTATTTAATTATTTAATTATTAATTAAATTTACAACAATTTCCAATTTTAAAAAGGGATGATTTGAATTCATTTTTATACAAAATTTTTAAATTCATTTGAATGCATTATATATTCAATCACACCAATTTGAATTTAATATATTATAATATTTATAGAATTTAAAGGAGAGCCCCTACAATGCATTTCAAAAAGGTTACTTAGAATGAATTTAATGTAGTGTCATTAATAGGAATGAATTTATTCATTTACATAATTTATTCATTTAATTTTTATTTTAATTTATTAATTTTATTATATGTTATTAAATGATATCTATGTAATTAATGCCTTAGGGTAGAATTGTTTTAGTCTATTATATGGATCATTTTATTAACAGAGAATTTAATAATAAAAATATACAAAATTTGTATTATTTTCCCTTGATATTTAGGATTGGGGGCCTCTGCTGTTCAAGCATAAAGAACAGAGTGCTCTTCATCATCTGGACTATCGAATGAGCTACTTCGATGGTCCAGATTTTCTCAAACAATATTTATTTATTTCATAGTTATAAAAAATTAAAAATTTTTAAAGATAAATTTTGAAAGGAATTTTTTTATAATTTTTTAACTTTAAAAGATATTAATATTTTAAATTTATTAATAAATATTGTTTAAAAAGTTTTGGACTATCGAAGCAGCTCATCCGACGGTCCAGATGATGAACAACACTGTGCTCTTCATGCTTGAAGAGCAGAGGCCCCCAGTCTTGATATTTATTGGTCTATAAAATTTGGACAGTTAAATTACAATTTTTTTTTGTTCGAAACTAATTCACAAATATAAACATAAGGCATGATTTTATCAATTATCTGGGTAATTAATTCTTAGATTTAGATTGCATTGTCTTATTAAAAGGGGCTAGAATTAGAGGTGTTGGATAGGCTTAAGTTGACACAGGGTTTGTCTCAACGTGTCGGTCATGTGTCTGAGAATTGGGTCGTGACAACCACATTTTCTTATATATAGTGTTGTTTCCCACCTTTTCCAATATATAGTGTTTTATTGAATACTCCTGTCTTAAGAAGGCTAATAAATGAATGTGTTTTTATAATTTAGTATTATTCAATGTGGCATCTTTTTTGGGAGGGCCATTTAGTGAGGATAAACGAATCTCTCCAAGATTCCTCTTCTTGAATGGATCAAGACTGTGATGAGGCTTTCACAAATGAAGATAATCAAGGAATCAGAAACATTAAAAAAAAAAACTAGAATCAATGATGGTTGAAAGGAGGATACAACACATGTAAGGAAGGACATTAAACAGAGGGACAATAAGAGATCAATGGAGTCCAGAGATGTTCAAACCAAAACTACTGAACATGAAAGAAGAGATGGCCAATATATATCATATAAAAGCATGTTATTGGGCATTGATGGGGCTAATTTAGATTACAGTAGTGGCGACATTTAGATGTGGGATGAGGAGGAAGATTTCAAAGATGCAAAGGCAAGAGGATCATAAAGAGCAAATTGACCCACTTTGTCCACACATTTCAGTATCTATAGAAGAAAGAAAAAATTTATGTAAACCTTGGAGGAAGGCGATCATAATTAAACTTCTAGGAAGAAGAATTGGGTATAAATTTATGTATGGTAGATTAACTAGAATATGGAATTTGGACGGGAATTTTGAACTCATTGATCTACAAAGTGATTTCTTTTTGGTATATTTTGTTGAGCTAATTGACTATGAATAGGTTCTTTATGATGGCTATGGATGATTGTTGGACATTACCTAACTGTACAGAGATGGAAACTCAAGTTCAGACCATTTGAGGAATCCATTAAAAGGATTGCGGTATGGATTCGTATCCCAGATCTCCCAATTGAATATTAAGATAAACATTTTCTTTGGAAAGTAGGAAATAAGGTTGGCAAAACTTTTAAGGTAGATATTCATACCATTAAAGAAAATCATAAAGGTGGAGAACTAAACATAACAGAAAGAGGAAGATTTGCTAGAATCAGTATTGAGCTAAACCTTGAGAAGAAACTTGTCCCTAAATTAAAGATAAGAAACAGAACTTACATGATTAAGTATGAAGGGTTAGACTTGATATGCTTTACTTGTGGTAGATATGGGCATCGTAAGGACTCCTACCCTAATATGATTTAAATCAATTCAAATCAGAATTTAAAGTGTGATAAAAACAGTAATGCTTCACGAATGCCTACAGATGTTAGGGAAGAACAAGATGTCAACAAAAGGAAAAAGAAGAGGTTCTTGGGAGCTGGATGATTGTCAAAAGGAACTCTCAAAATGAAAATCCTACAAAACAACAAGCCAGTGAAGAAAAGCAAAAAAGGATACCACCATTTGATGTTAAAAAGTTAGGTTCATATGTCAAAAGGCTTCCTAATAGTAGTGGCCCTCGATTTTCTATTTTTGGTAATGAGAAGAACTGTGATGCAGATGTTCGCAAAATGGAAAAGGAGCTGAGAGAACCCACGGTGGATACCGTTGTTAGGGTCTCAACCAACCTAAATTATATATATGGAGATAATGAATTGGTGAATGTGGATAAAGTTCAGGAGGACAAAAATTCAACTACAGAGGTGCACCATAGGAATATGCAGAACAACAAAAATAGATCAAATGATAGTATGATGAAAAGTAAGCAAATAGTATAGAGATTTGTTAAACCAATTGGGGGAGAGAAAAATAAATTTGTTGGATTGCTGAAACCTAGCCTATCAAGTACTTTTAAACCCCAAAAGGCTAAAAAACTGAATACTCAAAGAGATAAGGGAAAATCCTTTTTTCTTGCTTCTGATCTGAATAAAAATCTTTACCCCCAGAATCTTGCACAAGGGGAGTTTGGAGAGTATATTCTTAACAACAGATCTCTTGACCTAAACAATCTAATAGTTAAAGAAAAGAATATGAGAAAGGTCATCAAGATCGTTGAGAGCCCAATTTGAGTCAGTCTATTTACTGGTAGAAATAAAGCCCTATCGCCCTAAGGACTTGAGGGAGTTTTTCTGTTTTTTTCTATTTTGGTGCCTTGTACTAATTTTTATTTGTTTTACTATGATTAACTTCTTTCTTGGAATTGCAGGGGAGTGGGAGCTCGTTCTTTTCCCTGTTTTGTGCGAGAGCTAAAGGCTAATTATAATATCCATATTTTGATTATTATGGAGCCAAAAATTGCAGTCAAAAAGCAAACAATATAATTGCAAATTTGGGATATCAAAATAGCTATATAATTGAGGCAGAGGGGTTCTCAGGCGGTATCTAGCTCATGTAGGAGGGACACCATGTAAACATTGATATTATTAGTTCCTCGAGCAATTTATTCATAGCAAAATATCCTATAGAGAGGTAAAGGAAAGCTTTTTTCTTACTTGTACATATGGTAACCTTATTCCTATAGTTAGACAAGACCTCTGGTCACAACTTCAGTCCCTAAGTAACTTTGTGGAGAATCAGAAATGGTTGTGCATAGATGATTTCAATGCCAACAAAGGGGTAGAGGATAAACAAGGGGGTGCTAGGCCTAACATTAAGTCTATGATTGATTTTAATAATTGTTGTACCCACTGCAATCTTTTGGATTTCAAGTTTTGTGGTCCCATGTTTACTTGGAAGAACGGTAGGTTTCAAGAGAGGCTTGACTGGGCATTGGCCAACTTTAATTGGTTCGCGCACTTTAAAGATGCCTACATTGAACACCTTAACTGGTTCAAATCGGACCAAAGACCAATTCTTCTCAAGATGGGAAATGATGAAGAAGAGAAGAAGACATCGCAAAGGTTTAAATTCATGGCGTCTTGGGTTACTAAGAACTCTTTTAAGGATTTGATCAATGTGAATTAGTGTAGTGAAGATGATTGGCCTAACACTAGTTCAAAACTATTTGAGAAGGTCAAACAGTGGAATTATAATTTTTTGGTAGCATCAACAGAAGGCAAAAAAATCCTTATTAATAGACTGAGTGGCATTGATAGAGCGAACCCAAAAGGGACTAATCCTTATCTAAATCAGCTGCAAGAATCCGTTTGGCTAGATTACAAAAAGTATGATGTCTGTTAGACTTATACTAAATTTATACAATTTAAGAAATTTGTAATATAAATTTACTTAAAATCTTGGTTTAAATTACGGAATTTTTCTGAAAATTCTTATAAAATATCTAATTGTATAAAAATAGGGAAAGTTTGAAACAATTTTCAACATAGAGGACAATCAGTCGACTGATGGATGTCTATTAGTCAACTGATGGACCTCAGATTTGGATTCTTTATAAATTTAGAATCTATCAGTCGACTGATATAGGATAATTAGTCGACTTATATGTCCTAGACTTCAAAATCTTAGGAAGTTGTAGCTTAAAACATAATGCAATTCTTTTCTTATTATTTATGCATACTCCATAGCACAATAACCGTCATTTCTTACAAATTCTCTTCTAGATATAGCTATAAGATAAGAGATTTGCATACAACTCATATATTTCTATACACATATACAAAATATGCATAAATCTCAAAAGTTCACATAGAAAGATGATATAACTTCTTCTTTGCTAAATAACTATTTAATGACTCTACTAGCTTGTTCTTTTTGCTTTCCCTCACTTTTTTACTTCAATTCCTGAAATGGTTAGTCATACCATAAAAACATGAGATATATGATCTCCGTAGCTAGTTTACTTAAAGAAATCATTTCACGAACTATTTCAGTCATAAAAGCAATTCTCAATAAATAATTCACACTTCCATGAACATAAAAGAACTATCACATAAACATACAATTGTGATATGGTTTTTTTCCTTCAATATAGTATACTACACTTTAGCTACTTTCTCAGAAAAGTACTCAATATCTTATGAGGAATTTTTGTCATCCCATGAGAAATTTCTGGATTCTGTCATCCTATAAGGACTTTTACATCCTATGAGAAATTTCTGTCATCCCATGAGATATGAAGCTTTAAGATGTACATACTTGCTAAATCATACAAAGAGTATGATAAACAACTGAAATAATTTGTTTTCTAGTATCTCATGTGTTAGCCCTAAGGCTTTATGCCATAAGTTTGATGATGACAAATATGTGAGAAATGTAGCATTAATATATAAGGATTAATTATTATATATGCTACAAGTATCTAAGCATGATTATTTTATTTAATGAGCAATATTTTATATATGAATCATGCTCTTTACAATATATATGTGATTACATTTACAATATATATGTAGTTACATTATCTAAAAATTGTAGCCTTGATATGCTAGAAAAGTATTTCACATATGTATTTCCTGTGCTACGATTTAACCATGATCATATTATTTGGAATGAAATAATTTATATTGAATAATGCTATTTATTATGAATTGAACTAACCATTTGGTTTGCAAGTAAGATATATTTTATAAGTTGGATCAAAACAAGTGAGCATTGGATTGAAGAACAAGGAAAAACAACATCATGCTTCAATCAAGGAAAACAATATGCAAGAATAAAGCTCCATGAAATGAAGAACTAGAAGATTTGAAGTCTTGGAAGCGTGCATGTATCAAGATAGCCTATGTGTTTACATTAGGTATATTTTAAATAGGCTAGTAAACTTGTGCAACTCATTGATTTAGATTTGCATACATTGGCTCAAGTATTTTGAACAAAAATATAGTGAGATATAAAGTTTTACAAAAGTTAATTTTTGACCTTTGTTCACTCTTTATATCATATCTCCTAAATGAAAAATCAGTTTTTCAAGAATCTTAATCTCATTTGATAGTAGACTCAAAGATCTTTCCTATGGTATATTGACTTAAATCCAAATGAGAAAGATATGACCATTTAAAGTATAGCTAGAAAAACTGAAAGCTAATTTTACTGTATTCAAATTATTTTATTCTGACCTAAGGTCAATGTTTTGATTATATCTTTTAAACCAAAAATAATTTTTGAGTGAAACTTCCTTCATTTGAAACTAGGCTCCAAGAGCTTTCCAATGATATATTATTTGTTTAAAACAAAGTTCAAATAAGGGAGTTATGATATTTTAAAGAGAGCTCAAAAATCACATTTCGCTACTATAAGCTGGAGGTCGACCGGTAGTCTTCGACCAGTTGACTAGCAACCTTGAAAACACTGTCTAACGATGATATTTGAACTGGAGGTCGACCGGGTGAGTTAAGGAGGTCGATTGGTTGCCATCTGGACAGCACTATAAGTGCTATAACAGCTAGTTTTGTAAAATCTTATATATATGACCTTAGATACACGATTTTGAGCTAGAACAAAGTACTACCAATGTGATATTAACTTGTTCTATTATCTTTGAGAGAAATAAAATAATTCTTGAGCCAAATCTTACATATTATCAATCATTTGAGTTATTAAGATCTCTATTTGTATCATCTATTCTTAGAAGAGAGTCTTTTTGTGTTCATTACTATTTCTTCTCAACTTCTGAATTGTATTCTCAAAGAGAGTAATCCTTGAAAGATTGTTTGAGGGAAACATTGTGATTGGGTTGAGGAGGAGCCCAGATTCATAAATTCTCTATTATAGTAGTTTGCAAGTACTCAGATCGAACTTGCAAGTATAATGGAAATACTTAAGTGGTTTCTTGAGGACTAGATATAGGCTTGGAATTAGCCGAACCAGTATAAATCTCTGAGTTTACTTTCTCTCTCCCTTATTCTTTGATTTGTGCACATTTGTATTTGCTCTTTTATATCTTGCTCTCTACAATATTCATCTTGATAGCACCTTGATTTTCTGAATTAGATTCTTTGTCTTAGCTTGGCATATTTTAGAAAATCATTTTAAGCTTCCAATAAAGTTTTGTAAAAAATTTTATAAATCCCGATTCACCACCTCTTGGGATCCAACCATTACTTTCAATTGGTATTAGAGCTCGGTGTCACAGCCCGGATATTTTGAAGATTGGGTTTGCGTAACATGTACGATATTGTATAGGTTCACTTGGTTTTTAACTGCAATCTATTAGTTATGGCTCCAACGGATGTATAGTTATGCGTGCCTTGCGGGTTTGTCCCCTGGGCACCTCACTGGTTGGGAGTTGGAGCCACTCCCCTGATGAGTCCATGGCAGGACGAAACCGGTGAACCTCTCTACTTATATGGGCAATACGACTGAACCTCTACCGAGTGGCAGCAAGGTGGGGGTGCTGGACGGGCTGAACTTAGTGTCGAATCTCTAAGCTCGTGACAGGGCTGGGACTTTTCTACCCACACTTGTGCGGCATTTAGCTTGCTTACAACCCAATGTAAGGGCTAAGTCAGCCTAACTCAACCGAACTCTCAAGAAAGAGAAGTAAGACAAGTTGCAAGGAGAAGAACGCTCAAGAACACTTAAGAGAATACCCGTGTATTGCTCTCAAAGAACTTTACAAGAGAACTCACTCTTAGAACTTGGTTGGAGCAAATGACCCTTCCACCTATTTATAGGCTCCATGCTCCTCCTATGTCTTACAAGATTTGTACAAGTGTACGGCTATGATCGTGTGTCTAGAGAGTTCTATACAAATATCTCTAAAGCCTAGAAATATCAAGGAAGCCCTAGAGAAATCAAGATGATCCTAGAGAGGCCTAGAATCCTCTAGAATTATGTACAACATTCTACATACATCATGTAAATTTAAGATTTCTCTAGAATATTCTAATTAACCTGATGTCAAATATTTTATATGTGACATCGGGCTCTTGATTTAAAGACTTAACCGTCTAAGAGTTAACATGGTTGGATTTAGTGATCATTTTATGTTTGAAAATTGTTCTTTCACAAAACCTCCAATTTTTGATGCAAATCATTTTCAATATTGGAAGTATGAAATGAAAATATTTTTAATTTTAGTAGACCTTAAACTTTGGGATATTATTGAAGATGGTTCTTGTATTCCTGTCAAGGAAGAACAAGGAAAATGGACTCCAAAACCCAAGAGTGAATGGAATGATGTTGAAAGAAATTTAGTGCAACTCAATGCTAAGGCAAAAATGATTATCTCTTGTGTATTGAGTTAGGATGAATTTTTCAAGATTTCCAACTGTGCAACTACAAAAGAAATGTAGGAAACTTTGGACGTTGCATATGACAAAGATCTTATTGCAGAGGAATTAAAATCTAGAAATCTCATTAATGAACTTGATATTGCTCAAATGAAAAACTTTGAAACCATTAATAAGATATATCTTGTGCTTAATCAATTGCAAGATCTTGGTATCCTTATTGTAGATAAATCTCAAGATATCAAGAAGAGTGAAGCAGAAAATGAGGAAGAAGCAAATGAAGAAACGAATCTTTGTTTCATGGCCGGAGATGAAGATGAGGTAAATTCATTTGATTATTCTATTGATAAATTGCAAGAAGCCTTTGATAACTTACATATTGAATCATTGAATGTTGTAAAGAAATTAATCATTTCAAAGCAAAAGGCTTCACTAGTTGGAAAAACTGAAAACTGGACTTTTTATTTTCAAGGAAGAAAATCTCAAGTTTAAAAAGGAGAACACAACTCTACAAGAGAAGAAAACAAATTTTAAAATTCACATTTCTTCAACTGAACAATGTTCTTGTTCTAAATGTGAAAATTTAGAAAGAGAAATTTTTTTTGAAGAACACTCTTGCAAAGTTCACTCATGGTAAAGAAAACTTGAATACCTCTGTTTGGAAACCAAAAAAAAAAAGTTTTAACAAAACTGGTTTTGTGTCTAAAAAGAAATCAAACTAGAAATATTTCAAAAACTTCTTTGTTCCAGTACATATGTCCAACAGTCCATCTTGCACTTGTTTTTATTGTGGACTGAAAGGACACAAATCTTTTTCCTATTTTTATAAGAAAAATGATTCTCTTGGAGTAAAGATGAAATGGGTTCAAAAAGGAACTCATGACCTAAGCGGACCCAAAGAAATTTGGGTACCAAAAACAAAAGATTGATTTTGTAGGATTCGCCTCGAGCAAGGAAATGAAGTGATGTCCGACAATGGGTAGCTCAATCCTTTGAACTTCATTTTCTTCCACCGAAAGGAGGCAATGCACACTATTTTGGGTAGCTCAATCTAGGGCACTCTGCTTCCTCTGCATCTGGGAATCAGAAAGTATTTGTGCTTCTAGACTCAATCAGTCGAATGACAAGCTACTTAGTGGTCGATTGGCAAGGTTAAAAGTTGGTAAACGATGAAACAACATCGAACGCCAAGAACCATCGCCAGAAACTGAGTAAAATTAATTTGTTACCAGAGATGAAGCAGTCGACCGGGTAATCCAAAGCAGTCGACCGTCTCATGACAGTAGACGATGGTTCTAAGTCTCACTGCAAGCAGTCAATCGCTTAACTTGAATCGGTCGACTACCTAGTCTCTGAAATGCACTGGTCGACCATCGTGCTAATACCAATCGACTGACAACATCCAGTAATGCGTTCTAATAGCTATTTCTTAGATATTGCTTGCTAACATCATCAGATCATTATGGGATCAGCCAACAACAACTTTATTTCTTTTGGGCTGTGGAAGGAAGTTGTCAACCGAAACGTCCATACCGATCGATCGGTGGTTGCATTTATACAAGGCCTCATCTCTGGAAGAAAGTAATTGATCGGTCACTTATCCCAGTCGACCGATAAGTCACAGTAAGCAATGCTCTGACATACTGGAAGCAACCAGTTGATCGCCTGGTGTACGATGGTCGACCACTAGGGCATTAATTGGATAATCTCATAAGACATTTTTGAGAGGATCTTGCAAGCAATCAATTAATGGAGATCATTAAAAGTAGCAAGAAGGGAAGATCAAAAGAAGAGCATGAGAAAAACAAGGATATCAAAATCTTGAAGAGGAACTCTAAAGAAGCAACAAGAATTTGCCGAAATTGATAAGTATCTCTATCCTTGACCACTCTATATTTTTAATTGAGTGATACTCCTTGATCTTAAGTGGATATACTGGCAAATGTTTATCATTGACATATTTTCATAGTAATAATATACTGTTTTATGAAATCTTACATGTTCAATAATATCATTGCATATAAAGATATGTTAAATGCTTATATTCAATACATCATGGTTTAAGCATTATACATGTCATATCTTTTCAAAACTATGGTTTATGGGCTAAATCATATATCTTGCTTTTGTTGTGTGATAATGATATATATTCTTGTTAGAAAATTCTTTCCATCTTTAAAATGGATATATATATATATATATATATATATATATCTGCTGTGCTAAAGATGGTGACATTTTTTTAAGAAGAATTATTTCAAAAAGTGTTGGAAAAGGATTTGAAATTGCTTTATCATATTAAAGCAAAAATTGTTTTGAAAAGAAAAGAATTTGAGGATCCTCATTTCAAAATTACTTCTGCTTTATAATAAAATGATTTTATACATAAGTAGAAAACTATTTTCAAAGCTTTTGAAAGGGAAAAGAGTACCCTTATTTCAAATGAAGATAATAGCATTAAAGATAATGCCAATTTACCTCAAGAAGAAGGAAAGCCTCAAGAAGAAAAAATGCTTTATAAGGAGGAGCCATCAAGCGACAATGATGATCTTCCAAAGGCATCCTAAGAAACTCATCATTGGAGATGCATCTCAAAGGGTACCCACTCAAAACCTTTTTCTGCCTATGGATTACACTTTATAATGGCTATATATATATATATATTGCTAATCAATAATTGTTTCCGCTGTGCCGATAGATACTCTTGTCATAATGTGGTAATGTGGTATATCTTGTATGAGTATATAATATACCTATATAATTGAATAATATTTGCTTCTATTATGTTGCATCTTTGCTATATCCTTTTTGAAGCAAAATTTGTTTTTCAAAAGAAAAAGAATTTGAAAATTCTCATTACCAAAGCTCTTTAGAACTTTTGAAAGAATAATTCTTTTAAAAGAAGAGTCTGTTTCAAAAATTACTTTATCATATTGAAGCAAAAATTATTTTAAAAAGAAAAGCATTTGGAAATTTTTATTTCAAAAGTTTTTCATCTCCTGTGCTTTTCATGATATCATTCTCTAAAGAAGAGTCATTTCAAAAGACTTTAGAAAAGGATATCAATTTTTAGAGAAGAATGACTCCTCCTTAAATATTGCATCCATGAAGGCATAGCATATAATATATTGTCTCCATTGCTTGAGAATTATGAGCTAACCCGTCAAGGACCCAAATTGGTTGGGTACCTAAGAATAAGAGTCACATTGTTTTGTGAGGAAAAGTATTCTCAAGCTCAAGTCTGCGATGGAACAAATGGATCTTAAGGTTGAAGGACTCTATGATGAAGATGGTGATTCTATTCAAGCGTGCATACTCAAAACATTGGTAATATCTAGCCTTGCTTGAAATAGATCTTTTAAGTATTATGAGCTTTATGCAAAGATTAGATGTGTGACAAGAAAGAGTTTTTAAACTGATTGAAAACTATTTTAAAAACTCCTATATTATTTTCAATATCTCTGTTGCACCTCAAGCTAAATATGAACTGTAGTAGCTCAATTTTCAAAGAAGAAAAACTTTCTTTTTGCCACTAAAATTCATTGAAGTTGCTTTCCTTGCCTATCATCTATCAATTGATTATATGATTTTTTTTTTTTGGGATATACTAATCACAACTTGTGCAAATATTTATCTTACTAATAAAGAAGCCTAAAGATAAAAATGATTTTCTCAAAAAGAATAGTCAAATTGTATAAGCTTGAAATCTTCATCAAGGATCAAACAATCAAGAGTTGTAAAATAAATTTTGCCTATGCCAAGACAATTCTTGGATAAACAAGCTCTTGAAAATGAATGGTAAGCACAATTAACCAAAACAGGTAAAAGAGTTTTGAGAGGCATGTTTACTCATCTCAAAATGGATATTATATATGCTTAACTAGTCAATTATATATATATATATATATATATATATATATATATATATATATATATATATATATATATATATATATCCTTCACTCTTTGTTCTTAATGGTTTATGGATTATGGATTCTTATGCTTATATATTTTGATCAATCCATTGACAATTGCTTATGCTATGATCAACTTATATATCCTAGTTATAATGTTCTATATCTTGAATGGGTATATAAACTGATTCTGTTGTGCTATAATCTATCTTATCTTTTGAAAAGAAAATTTGTTTTGAAGAAGGACTTTAAAAATGCTTTTGCAATGTTAATATGTTTTATCATATGAAGCAACATTCTTTTTGAAAAAGAAAACTTTTAAAGATTCCTTTTATGTCAAAGGGGAAGTAAAATATTGATGTTCGATGTATGGATTATAAACTATACCTTTGATTATATCTTGTTATACTAATCCATATGTATTGCTTCTCCTACTAAATGTTTCTAGATTCTCCTTGAAGCAAAATTTTTTAGAAAATGATATGAATATCCTTTCTTTCAAAATATTATAATGCATAAATTTTCAAAACATTTCATATCAAACTTCTGCAGTTATAATGTTGAAAAATTGAATTTCCCTTATGCTTATTTAAAACCAATTTCAAAGGAAAAGGAATATGAAATTCAGAGGAAACTTTGTCTCTCTTGAATGTACATTGTGAAAAAGAATACTTTAAAAAAATTTTTGGAAATATATTATTCCTTTTCATAATATGCATAGTTTAAGAGGGAGCCTAAAAACTATTTTCAAACTTTACCTTTTGGCTCATTTCATTTGACCTGAAAAGTTTTCAAAATATTTTTTACATGTCAATGAAAAAGATGATAAGTTTTGATGAATCATTACCCCATGCTATATTGACATCTTCTGACATCTTAGCTTAAAGAAGGTATGTGCTTTAACTTATATATTGAGTTCCTTATACCTTTTTGTTGATGTCAAATAGGGGGAGAAGAAATGGTAGAAAAATATGTGTATGTGCTTATTACATAGCATTCATTATCTTGTGTAACATATTTTTCTTTGGTGATTTGTCATCATAAAAAAGGGGGAGATTGTTAGCCCTAAGGCTTTATGCCATAAGTTTTGATGATGACAAATATGTGAGAAACTTAGCATTAATATATAAGGATTAATTATTATATATGCTACAAGTATTTAAGCATGATTATGTTATTTAATGAGTAATATTTGATATATAAATCATACTCTTTACAATATATATGTGATTACATTTACAATATATATGTAGTAACATTGTCTAAAAATTGTAGTCTTGATATGCTAGAAAAGTATTTCACTTATGTATTTCTTGTGCTACAATTTAAGCATGATTATATTATTTGGAATGAAATAATTTATATTGAATCATGTTATTTATTATAAATTGAACTAACCATTTGGTTTACAAGTAAGATATATTTTATAGGTTGTTCAAACAAGAAGAGTGAGCATTGGATTAAAGAACAAGGAAAAACAACATCATGCTTCACTCAAGGAAAACAATATGCAAGGATAAAGCTCCACGAAATAAAGAACTAGAAGATTTGAAGTCTTGGAAGCTTGGATACATCAAGGTAGCCTATGTGTTTATATTAGGTATATTTTAAATAGGCTAGTAAACTTGTACAACTCAATGAATTATATTTTCATACATTGGCTCAAGTATTTTGAACAAAAAGATAGTGAGATATAAAGTTTTACAAAAGTTAATTTTTGACCTTTGGTTACTCTTTATATTATATCTCCTAAATGGAGAATCATTTTTTCAAGAATTTTAATCTCATTTGATAGTAGACTCAAATAATTTTCTAACAATATATTATTTACTCAAAATAGAGTCTAAATAAGAAAGATATGACCCTTTAAAGTATAGCTTGAAAAACTAAAAGCTGATTTTACTACACTAAAAAATTATTTTATTCTGACCTATGGTTAGTGTTTTGATCATATCGTTTAAACCAAAAATAATTTTTTGAGTGAAACTTCCTTCATTTGAAGTTAGACTCCAAGAGCTTTCCAATGATATATTATTTGTTTAAAACGGAGTTCAAATGAGGAAGTTATGATATTTTAAAGAGAGCTCAAAAATTGTGTTTCGCTACTATAAGCTGGAGGTCCACTGGTAGTACCTTAAAAACACTGTCTAATAGTCATATTTGAGTTGGAGGTCGACCGGGTGAGCTAAGGAAGTCGACCAGTTGCCACCTGTACTGCATTATAAGTGCTGTAATGGCTATATAACAATTAGTTTTGTAAAATTATATATATATATGACCTTAAATACATGATTTTGAGCTAGAACAAAGTACTACAATGTAATATTAACTTGTTCTATCATCTTTGAGAGAAATAAAACTATTCTTGAGCCAAATCTTGCATATTATCAATCATTTGAGTTATTGAGATCTCTATTTGTATCATCTACTCTTAAAAGAGAGTATTCTTGTATTCATCACTATTTCTTCTCAACTTCTAAGTTGTATTCTCAAGGAGAGTATTCCTTGAAAGATTATTTGAGGGAAACATTGTGATTAGGTTAAGGAGGAGCTCGGATTCATAAATTCTCTGTTGTAGTGGTTTGCAAGTACTCATATCGAACTTACAAGTATAGTAGAAATACTCAAGTGGTTTCTGAAGGACTGGATGTAGGCTTGGGATTAGACAAACTAGTATAAATCTCCGAGTTTACTTTCTCTCTCTCTTACTCTTTAATTTGTGTACATTTGTATTTGCTCTTTTATATCTTACTCTCTTCAATATTCATCTTGATAGCACCTTGATTTTCTGAATTAGATTCTTTGTCTTAGCTTGGCATATTTCAGAAAATCATTTTAAACTTCCAATAAAGTTTTGTGAAAAATTTTATAAATCCCAATTCACCCCCCTCTTCGGATCTAACCATTACTTTCATTATGAAGAAAACTCTTCATCCTATGAGAAATTTTCTACATCCCATGAGGAATCAAGTTCTACTTTCATAAGAAAATATATTCTCAAACATTCATGGAAGACTCTATTATAAAACTATGTTATATCACACACAAGTATGATAATACATATAAATAACTTACTTTTATGAAAACTAGCTACCTTAATTTTCCTAAAGCTAAAATTTGTGTAATATCTTCTAGTTCCACTCTAGAGTTCCTTGTTTCCTTAGTTTTCAGACCAACTCCTTCTTCTCTCCTCTTTCCTTAGTCTGAAAATCATAATTCTATCAATTTCAAGTTCTAGAGTCCATCTAAACTAGAAGAATTTAGTTAGAAGCTTACCTTTGATGATTTTCCTGATAAATCTTCAACTAGAATTCCCTTATCTCTCTTTTTCTTCTCCCTTACATTTTCTCTCTCTCTCTCACTCTTCTCTCTAATTTTCAGAAAATGATATTTCTTCATATCTTCTTGCTTTTAAAAGGATCTAGGGAGCTTTTAGGGTAAAAATACCTCTTTTACCCCTACTTGCTTATTTTCTCAGCTTCCTTGGCATATTAAGGGTATTTTAGCCAATTTTCCAACTGATTTTTCAGTTAGAACTGACTTACTTTCACGCTTCAGCAGGCGATTAGTCAATTGATTCCTTCTCAATAATCAACTGATCCGCAATTAGTAGACTGATTGCTTCATAACCTAAAATTTCAACCTAACAGAGAGTAATTAGTCAAATAATCTCTCCTCATCAGTCGACCGATTGCAAATATCAGCAACCTGGTCTTATCTCTGATGCTATCAATTGACGATTGATATCTAGCATTTTTATATATATTTTAACCCCTAATTTGGTCTATTTGCATCTTCATCTATGAGAATTCTCCAATTTTATTACACTTTATGATTTATTGAGTCTAAATTAATCTTGGATGGAAAATAAATTATTTTCATATTTTAAGGCTTAAATTATTAAAGACTCAATTTAATCCATTTGTGTTCTTTACAGAAATTAAATTTGGAGATTTTCTGATGATGTGGCACTGAGGTGGACAGTCTTGCTAACATGGCACTTATGTGGTGTTTTTCTGATGAAGAGGATGCTGACTAGATTTACTGCTGCGTTTTTGTTGACATGGAGATGTGTGGGGCCCTCAAACCAGATCTGTTTAGTCCTTGCATGTTGTCTAGTTCTTGCATGTTTCCCAAACTTTGCTGAAAATGGCAATCAGCTTTCTGCGTAGCTAAAGAGGCCTTCTGCTGTACCATTTTGATGAATTCCTACTGCTGCCTGTTGTTCCCCTTATACAGAAAGAATCCAGCCATATTTTAGTCCTCCTTTTTGAAAGTCAACTAAGCATCTAGGGTAGAATATTCTAAGGCAATTTTAGGGCATTTGTTTGTAACATTCCAGACACTTGTTCTTTTGCTGTAATTTAACATTTTCATAGCTCTATCTTTCTCTCTGTTTTCTCTTCTGTTGTTTGCTGTTTTGCTCTCATAGAGGGCTAAGTCTCTATTGTAATCAGTTACTAGGCCATTGGGATGCTGTAGCTTGAACTAAGAATGCAAGATAAGTGTTTTATTCTCCATTCCATCTCATTTCGTTTCTGCTTTGCTGTTATGTTTATGTTGCTGTCAGATTCTGATTAGAACTTGAGAAGGAACATAAACTGATTTATATATATGAGATAATACCTTGCTTGACTGGTTAGGAAGTAAGTGAAGTGAAATGACTAGTTAGATGATATATTTAACTTGGTTTGGTTAAGGGTTTCTATTGAATGCATCTAGTTAGAGTTAGGGAAGATATTCTTGACTGTAATTAGTAGCATTATATTCTAGAAGTTATTCTGGAGCCACTTTCATAAAGAACCAAACAATGGAATGAGAACAAAACTGAATCAATGATTTAGGTAATGATAGTTGCACTCCCATGAATCCTAGTGGCTGGTTACATAGTCTCCTTATTGTCAACACTTTGTCGTTTTCGCTTGCTGCTGATTAGTTGCTGATTTTGTTTGTTGTTCTGTTTTGATTTTTGTTGTTACTGCCAACAAACCCCCTCGTTTATGTGCTTTTAATTAGTGTTTGTGTGTTTAGAACAACTAGTTAGTGATTATAAGTGAGGCTCCTTGAGTGAATACGGCCTGGGGATCACTATACTGCAAAATTGCCAAGAATTCAATTCTGGGCGATTCGGCATTGTAGTGGAGTGAACCAACGATTGCTACAATTAGTCAGCTGATGCTCTGAAAACTTCATTTTTCTCCTACTTTTAGCTCATTTATCCTAATTTCTCATGTCTTTCCTTGATTACTTGCTTCTAGGCATCTAAAGGCATAAATAATTTAATTCTATCATTGTTTGAAACTTAGATAAAGAAAATATAAGATGTTACAATTCTCCCCTCCTTTTTAAAATTTTGTCCTCAAAATTTGAGCTAGTATATACTTTAATATAGAAACACATAGTTATAAGATAAGCTTCCTTTGAAGGATTTTGCTATCCTCTCTTTGGAAAAGGCACATTATAAGGAAAGACACTCTTAATCATCATAATCACTTCCATGAATATAGAGGACCAACATACGAGCGTAGCATTGGTGAATCATAAGTCTGTCTATCATATAAGGTTTCACAATGCAATATAAGTCTATTCATTGTAAGGGTTTATATTGTACCATGAATTCGCCCTACTTATGGGTTCATAATGCACAAGGAGTTTAACTATTATAAGGGTTCTTAGTGCACTATGAGTCTATCCAAAATATGAGTTTATAATGCACCACTTTTACAAAATACTTTCTCTTATAATTATGGAAGATTTGTCATAGCTTGTCATGAAATTACTATAACCCCACTCATTTGAGAGGTTTACAGTGCATTCTCATAAGTCTACCTTCTTCTTTGAGTCTAATGCATCATGGGTCTATCTAATTCCTTAGGTCTATAATATATCATAGGTTCATGAAGGAATCCTTTTGACAAAATAGTTTCTTGCTAGAGGTCTTACTAATAATTTCTACCTTTAGCTAATTTTCTCTTATGAAACAAACCTTTTCAAGCTCTTCTATTTCACCTATAGAATACAATCCTATTTGTTTCATATTTCTTCTTACATAAAACTTAATGCTTTCTTTAACTTCTTGACTTTAATTCCAATCTCAAAAGAACTAACGCTTTTATTATGAACATATCAACTCTTGATTGATTCATGCTTATAAAGAACATCACTTACCTCGTAGCAAATGTACCCAACATATATTTTTTCTTTCAACTATTTGGAAAGTTAGCTGGAATACTTGCACCACTCATCATTATACATAATACTATAGAAAGCAAGTTTCTAAGTTCTATGGAAACAAGTCTCAAATCTTCATGAAGGGAAAATTTTCTTCAAGCTAAAGGGATGCAAAATTATTAAAGATAAATTTCCAAACTTCACGAAGATAAGTTCTCAAGCTTTATGTCAAAGGTGAATTCAAACATAAATTACAAGCCAAGCAACATATGAAATTGTTTTCATAACTTAACATATAGAAACATCATACATGATACTCTTATACTAAAAATAGATCTTTTCTATATTATTTATTATTGTTACAATATATACACTATTTTTGATTTTATTTTGTTATAAGACTTATGGTCTATTCTATAAAAATTGTACATGCGTAAGCTTTATTCCTTGTGAAACTAGTGTGTATTCTATTTATCCACTTATGGAATAAATATGCTCTTACCCTCTCTTGGGTTGTTATTCTATTCTATCTAATTTATCATAACACATTTTTATGTTCTTAACTTAGTTATGATTGTCTTCTTGTTCTTTTACATAGAAAGAACAAGTCTTAACTCCTTGTTTCCTTTTATTGAACAAGTTTTCTTCTCTTATTCTTCCTTTGGAATAAGAGTCTATTCTCTTGTTCTCTACTATGGAACAATTTCTCTTCCTTTACTAGTCTGTTGGAAACAAACTATATTTTACATGATTTATTACTTCATCATGAAAAACATATTTCACTTTAAATAAAATATTTATCTTATAAAAATCAGTCCATGTAATATAAATTCTCAGTTTAGTGCAATAAACTAATAGAAATTAGCAAGCTGACATATATAAATAAACCATGGAATCAAATTAGTTGGTGGTACACACCACAACATGGAAAAGAAAGTCTACAGACCACTTGTCCAAGCTAAACATGAGTGAAAGGCTACTGTAGTCCTTCAACTCAAGCTAGAAGCTAGAAAGATTCCAAGTTGAAACATAGAAATAGAATTTCCAAGCTAACATGGAAGCAGAGCTCCCAAGTTAAACATGGAAGTAAACCTCCAAGCTAATATCATGCCAATTTCAACATGAAAGTCTATTCTTTTATGTACTTTCTACATTATTACTTCATCTAATCATTACCGGTTGACTGTTTGTGGGTATTTCATCAACTGGTTAGATACTGTAAACCAAACTTAAATATATTTATGTCACGTCCCACCTAGGATAATTGACTAGCACGAGAGTAAGCTTGACCTCACCTCAGAACCTAACTCATTTTTGCAATCCATATGCATAAAATTTCAAAATAAACAAATAAAATAGACTTCATCTAAAGAAAACTCTTCTTGTCTATGAATAATCAAATATAAATGGAGGAACTTAGCAATTTTCGTAGCTCTATTTTCCCTCTCTGTTTTCTCTTCTGTCATTTGTTATTTTGCTCTCATGGAGGGCTAAATCTTCATTGTAATCAGTCACTGGACCACTGAGATGTTGTAGCTTGAACTAAGAATGCAAGTTAAGTGTTTTATTCTCCATTTTCATCTCATTTCGTTTCTGTTTTGCTGTTATGTTTATGTTGCTGTCAAATTCTGATTAGAGCTTGAGAAGTAATATAAACTGACTTATATATATACGATATAACCTTGCTTAACTGATTAGGAAAGTGAGGGAGATGAAATGACTAGTTAGATGATATATTTAACTTGGTTTGGTTGAGATTTTCCACTGAATGCATCTGATTATATTAGAGAGATGTTCTTGACTGTAATTAGTAGCATTAAAATTCTAGATGTTTTTCATAAAGAACCAAACGATAGAATGAGAACAAAACTAAATCAATGAGTTAGGCAATGATAGTTGCACTCCCATGAATCCTAATGGCTGATTACATAGTCTCTTTACTGTCAACACCTTACAAATTTCGCTGCTGCTGCTTTTGTAGTTATTTGGTTGCTGTTCTGTTCTGTTTTTATTAGTACTGCCAACAAACCCCCTCATTCATGTACTTTTCATTGGTGTTTGGGTGTTTAGAACGATTAATTAGTGTTTAGAAGTAAGGCTCCTTGAGTGAATACGACTTGGGGATCACTATATTGCAAATTGCCACGAATTCAATTCTGGGCGATTCGGCATCGTAATGGCGTGAACCAGATTTATACATTCCATCATAATAAATAAATTCAAGAAAATATTTATAACCAAATCTTTAATACAATTTAACCATTCATATATATTATTCCTTAACTTACAATGACAGAACCAAATCCTAGGCTACCTATACGATCACAGAGCGACTCTAACGTAGTAGAAGAAAAGATATAAGAAACAAGAATTTTAAATCACCCTCGGACTCAAATGGGGTCTCAAGCTAAAAAGAATTTATGACTCCCTGCATGAAGATTTCTTTCAGCTGCTAACTCTGAAAAATGTTAATAAAAAAGATATGAGCAAACCACTTGCCCAGTGAGAGGACAACACTATGCTATGACAAAGAAATAGTTCCATGCATCATAATGCTAATATGTGCTAAATATTCATTAACCAACATATTTCACAATATACACAACTTAGAACCAGTCATAATAACGAAAAAATCAGTCAATTATACAATTTTCATTCAATCAATTGCATAATTCTAAATCATACAGTCAAACAATTTCCCGTATCAACTGGGTCGTTCAGGGTACCTTTGGATCGTTGCTTGTTGCCTCCGCCGCATTTACCCTTATCATTTCATATATAAATCTCCACCCTTATGGCTCCTTATAGAATTTCCCATGGGGTGCACCGCCATGCCTTTCTTTTCTAGACAAACACAACCACACAATCACAATCAGGGTCTCAAAACATAACACAAATATTCATCCATAACACACCTTAATCATTTACAGATGAACAAATTCAACATTCAACATATATCACATCTCAACTCAATTCTCATATCATATATATAACTCATAGTAGGATCTCAGTGTGCACAATACATCACATTACACAGAACATAAAATACAGAGTTACAATTTGCTTACTCCAAACACAAAACTAGGATACTTATGTGTGTGTATATGTTCATCTATATATCTTTGCCAAGGACAACCTTCTAAACAAGGAAATTGCAAAATAATATCGTTATGGGTATGTACATATGTCTTGTGACTAAAGAATTATATGCATTCATTGGCTATAGGTGCATATATATACATGTATTCTTTTAACTCTAAAACATAAAGCTTCATGTGTCTTTATATATATATATATATATATATATATATATATATATATATATATATATATATATATATATATATATATATTTCTTTCCCTTTCACATTCTAAAGAACAATAGAATACGAATGTACATACACACTTCGAAGTACTTCCTTGTGTATCAATGTAAATTATAAATATATACAAACATATATATAGACATTGAAATTATCCTCTTCACTTCTCTACTTAGGAGTAATCATAATTATGTGTACAAAGCCATACAAGTTTAACAACTATTTATATCCTATTATTCATGCAACACAACAGCAACTAGAACCCAAGTGAAATCTTACATACATTAATAATCACTTTCTATACATTTAGATACACTACATGTTCTCATTTATGAAAGGGATTTCTAATAAAAATATTTAGCCATAGGAAGTATCATTCCACTCACCTCGGATCCGAGCAAGGCTCCCACACTCAAAACCAAAGGAAGGTATCAAAGAACTCGTAGGAGGCCTAGAAAATAAGTCAAGAAGGAAACAACACCATTTTAGATCTTAGGTCACCATGCATCTAGCATTGTTCTGTTTGTCAGCTAGCTTCAGAGCCCAAACTTTGTAAAATTTATGGTATTATTCCATAACTCAAAAAATTGTGAAACTTGGTACAGAATCTTCTTTATGTGTTAATATGCTATGATAAAACTTTTAGATTAAAAATATCTCATTTGACCCCTCTACCGACCTCATTAGTGACCCCAAGTCTGAGCTGTCAAATTTTCACCTAGGTACTGTGTTATGCATTTTAGACTTATTTAACCATGTCCAAATACAACGAAATTTTAAAGGGAGTTAGGGTATGCCTAAGCTAGGTATCATAAAATTGTTAGGTCAAAATATTATCATTTAGTTGCCCAAACAGAGCCAAACTCCCGACCTGCCCAAATTTGTCTCTGCAGCGAATTCAGACTATGTCCATAAATATTTTACCAAGTTAACCTTCTTCCAATGTCATGAAACTTTCTAGTTTAGGTTAATAGCTTGTTAGGAATTCCCCTAAAAATTTCAAGATTTATAAATATCATTTGGTCACCCAAAATGCAGAAAATCAGTGGCATGACATATCAGTTTTGTTCCGCCTTTTCTTTCAATTCTCTTTATGCTCAAACTCATTTTGCACCATTTCAACTCTTATACAAGTTCCTAAAGCCCTTATATCCTAAACCTTCTTAATCATTCACAGTTTAGAGTAAAATTATGCATAATGAAACTTAGTTAATACAATCAGAAAATCTTTGATTTTTCCCCCTGTAAGTCCTTACTGTACTTCTCACTTGACTACAATAGAATACTGACATAAAAATTACCCTTTTTGATTTCACAGAAAATAAATAGAAGATATTATTCTAAAAATTGAGGAGGAAGTCTACTGTCACAGAGTTGCTGCACTTTCTATATTTTCTTCTCAGCTAAATCAGATTTTTCTGTAGAATTTCTACTGAACATATCCACCCATCAACTAATTAAACTTCCTTATAAGCTTCTATAAATTATAAATAAGATTAACACTTACATTGTAATTAACTCCCAATTTGTTAACTCTCACGCATATTTAAATTTGGAGGACTCGGTATTATGTTTTCTGTAGATTTATGTTTCAGCTCAATTTTGTTTCTATTTGTCTCTAAATTTCTGTCTTAATCCATTTTATAACATACTTGGATGATTTATCCTAAAGCCCAGATCAGAAGAAGTGAGCAACCTGTAAACAGAAAAATAGGACAGTGTTTTACCTCATATTATCCGCTGCTTTGTTTTCTACATTTTCATGTTTTCTTCTTCGGTTTTTGCTTCCTTCTTGTGTAACATCCCAAAATATTATGGAATAAATATTTAATATTTTTTTTATTTTTTTTTGAGACTCTAGAAATCTCTTGAATGTCCTTGATGAATCTAGATTGTTCTAGAGGAATCTTGTATGTTCTAGAGATATCTTGTATATTCTTGAATTTCCTAGATAAGTGTAGAATGTTGTAGAATGGTATAGATGATTCTAGAAAATTCCAGGTTAGTTATGTTCTAGAGATATCATGTATATTCTTGAATTTCCTAGATAAGTGTAGAATGTTGTAGAATAGTATAGATAATTCTAGAAAATTCTAGGTTATTTATGTTCTAGAGATATCTTGTATATTCTTGAATTTCCTAGATAAGTGTAGAATGTTGTAGAATGGTATAGATAATTCTAGAAAATTTCAGGTTAGTTATGTTCTAGAGATATCTTGTATATTCTTGAATTTCCTTGATAAGTGTAGAATGTTGTAGAATAGTATAGATAATTCTAGAGAATTCTAGGTTAATCTAGGTTTATCTTGAGTTATCTTGAGTTTTCTAAACAATTGTAGTATAGATAATTCTAGACAATTCTAGGTTAGTCTAGGATTATCTTGAGTTATCTTGAGTTTTCTAAACAATTGTAGTATAGATAATTCTAGAGAATTCTAGGTTAGTCTAGGATTATCTTGAATAATCTTGAGTTTTCTAAACATTTCTAGTATAGATAATTCTAGACAATTCTAGGTTAGTCTAGTATCTTGAGTTTTCTAAACATTTCTAGGCTTTAGAGAGATGTTGCCTCCCATTCTTAGCTATAAATAGCAATATCTTCCTCCCATTTCCTTGCATCATTCACAGCCGAGAGAGAGTGAGAAAAAGAGAGTACAGCAGCTTGGACAGTAGCAGAAAAATATTCTCTGTTTTTCAACCATAAAATAGAGATTTTTGGAAAAAGCAAATAGCAACGTTAAACTCAATTTTTCTGAGCTACTTTGAGGAGATTCTTCTATTACTAACCCACACAAGTGTTAAGGGAGAAGTGGCAGTGAATAGGTCAAAAATCGTGAAACAAATTTCAAGACAGATTGAATAGCTATTTGAGCTAAAAAGTCAAACTACAAATTACAGGTAGCGTAGCAATTAATAAAAGCTTGTTTTACTACTTGAATATTTTATGTCCATGAAGTTTTATTTAAAGAGAAATATGTTTTTCATGATGAAATTAGCATGATATCAGCTTGGAAGTTTACTTCCATGTTTAGCTTGGGAGCTACGCTTCCATGTCAGCTTGGAAATTTTATTTCCATGTCAGCTTGGAAATTATATTTCCATGTTTTAGCTTGGAATCTTTCTAGCTTGAGTTAAAGGACTGCAGTAGCCTTTCTCTCATGTTCAGCTTGGAAAAAGTAGTTCTGCAGACTATCTTTTCCATGTTGTTGAGTGTGCCACCAACTATTCTTGATTCCATGGTTTATTTATATATCAGCTTGCTAATTTTTCATCAACTTATTGCACTGAACTGAGAATGTATATTACATGGACTGATTTTTATGATATAAGTGCTTTTATGACTGAAATGGTATATTTATAAATGTTTATAAAATTATGCTAGCTACTGAGATACCCTTATCTCACCTTTTTGTGCTTTTCCTACTGACCATTTCAGGGGCTGAGTATAAGGGAAAAGGTGTAAAGATTGATTGAACACTATTAGAGCACTCAAGTTTATTAAGTATTAGAATTATAGATTATGTACGACAGAATTGTAATTTATTTCAAACGAATGTAAAATTATCTTATGTTTAGAATTTCAATTATTATGTATAACCAATTATGATTTGTACTGAGAACAATTGTAGAATGTTCTTTTTGAAGGTACGAGTATTAAGCATTAGAATTTAAAAAAAAATTTCAGATTTTAGTATAGTAAAATAAGGACGTTACAAAATTTGGTATCAGAGCAAAGATTTGGGCACCTTATGGGTAGAATTAGGATATTTTGATGATGTTTGCTATATGTTTGATTAGCTTGTTTCTATGATTTAGAAATACAATCTTTTTAGTGTCTTGTAGAAATGGCCTCATCTAAGAGAACCCAAGCCGAGATCTTGGAAACCCTTACTCAGAACATAGAACACTTGGTGGCTAGGGCAGATCGACAAGAAGACAATCAAGTTGCCACCACTGAAGTTCTAAAACTCCTGACTGATGAGTTCAAGGGTAGAGGAAAGAGAAAGGAAGGTGAAACTAGCAACTCAATTAACCGGATTCTAGGGGAATTTCGAAAGAATAACCCTCATTCATTTAAGGGATCTCATGACCCAGACGTAGCCCAAGAGTGGATGGATCAAATTGAGAAAATTTTTGGAGTTATGGAGTGTAGCTCTCAGCAGAAAGTAACTCTAGCTGTGTTCAAGTTAGAAGGTGAGGCTGAGCACTGGTGGCGTGGAGCCAAGAAGCTATTGGAATCTAAAGAAATAGAAATTTCATGGAAGGTATTCCAAAATACTTTCTTTGATAAATACTTTCCGGATTATGTAAGGATAGAAAAAGAAACATCTTTTATCCAGATCAGACAAGGGGAGAAATCTGTGGCTGAATATGAGGCAAAGTTTGAGGAATTGGCCAAATTCTCTTCCTACTTAAAGAATACCCATGACGAAGCCTGGAAGGCGAATCACTTCGAAAGAGGGCTTAGAGCAAACATAAGAGATCGAGTAACCACTCACGAAATAAAGAATTTTGCCCAACTCGTAAACAAATGTAAGTTGGCTGAAAAAAGTATTCGTGAGACCAATATTGAGAGGGAAAGGATGTATGAGAGAAAGCGGGAGTCTGGATCAAATAATAAGGGTGAAAGTTCATGGAAGAAAAAGAAAAAGTTTACCCATGAGGAGAATAGGAGTCAACCAACAAACAACTCCAACCCGCCTAAGACTCCATGCATTAGATGTGGAAAAACCATGGCAACACTCAGTGCCTAGCTGGTTTAGGCGTGTGCTACAGATGTGAAAAGCCAGGACATATATCTCGGGATTGCCAAGCCTCAAAGGAAATAGTCTCTCAATCCAGACCACAAACTCAAGGACGAGTATTTGCTTTGACTCAGCAGGAAGTCGAGAAATCACCTAATTTGATTCAAGGTAACATTTCTATCTGTAAAACTCTTGTAAATGCACTATTTGACTTTGGAGCAACACATTCTTTCATATCATATGCATGTGTTAAGAATTTGGGATTGAAAATGAATACTTTGCCATATGATCTATTTGTTTCAACACCCACCGGTAGCCAAGCTTATACTTCTCAAGTTTGCCTAAATTGCATTGTCCAACTCGAAAACCGAATGACCACCTTAGATTTGATTTGCATTACAATGCATGACTTTGATGTCATCATTGGTATGGACTGGTTATCTATAAATAATGCAATACTTGATTGTTCCCGTAAAGTAGTATCCTTACCTGTCCATACAACAACCCCAGAATCAAAGACTAAGTTGACTTATCTTTCTGCTACTAAAGCTGTAAAATACCTAAGAAAAGGCTGCCAAGGGTACTTAATTCTTTTCTCTACAGAAGTTAGAGTAAAAGATGAAATAGAGAACATTCCCATAGTAGATGAATTTCCAGAAGTTTTCCCTGAAGATGTAAGTGGTTTACCCCCTAAAAGAGAAGTAGAATTTGCTATTGATTTGGTACCTGGTTCTGGTCCAATATCAATTACCCCCTATAGGATGGCCCCGACTGAGTTAGCCGAACTTAAAAAACAATTAGAAGAACTTTTAGAAAAATGTTTCATTAGACCTAGTGTTTCACCATGGGGAGCCCTAGTTCTATTTGTTAAAAAGAAAGAAGGAACACTTAGACTATGTATCGACTATAGGCAACTAAATAAAATCACCATAAAAAATAAATACCCTTTGCCCAGAATAGATGATTTGTTAGATCAACTTGCAGGAGCTTCGGTATTTTCAAAAATTAACCTAAGATCAGGATACCATCAATTGAGAGTTAAGGAAGAAGATATTCCTAAAACAGCCTTTAGAACTAGGTACGGGCATTATGAATTTCTAGTCATGCCATTTGGTTTAACAAACGCGCCAGCTATTTTCATGGATTACATGAATAGGATTTTTAGGCCTTACTTAGATAAATTTGTAGTTGTTTTTATTGATGATATCTTAATCTATTCAAAAACTGCGGAAGAACATGAACAACATCTAAGAATTGTACTTCAAGTTTTAAAAGAAAAGAAATTGTACGCCAAACTTAGCAAATGTGAGTTTTGGTTGAAAGAAGTAAAATTCTTAGGACATGTCGTCTCTGGAGAAGGAGTATCAGTTGATCCTAGTAAAGTAGAAGCTGTCTTACATTGGGAAAGACCAAAAACTGTAACAGAGATTAGGAGTTTCCTAGGATTAGCTGGTTACTATAGAAAGTTCATCAAGGGATTCTCACAAATAGCTCTACCTTTAACCAGGCTAACGAGGAAAAATCTACCTTTCATTTGGGACAATAGGTGTGAAGAAAGTTTTCAGGAATTAAAGGCTAGATTAACATCAACTCCAGTATTAATTATACCTGACCCTCAAAAACCTTTCATAATTTATACAGATGCATCACTTAAAGGTTTAGGTTGTGTACTAATGCAACTAGGAAGAGTAGTGGCCTATGCATCTAGACAACTAAGACCACATGAACAAAATTACCCTACTCATGATCTAGAATTAGCAGCCGTAGTCTTTGCCCTTAAAATTTGGAGACATTATCTATATGGTGCAAGTTTTGAAGTATTTTCTGATCACAAGAGCCTTAAATACCTTTTTGACCAAAAGGAGCTTAACATGAGGCAGATGAGATGGATTGAATTTCTGAAGGACTATGATTTCACTCTTAAGTATCACCCAGGTAAAGCCAACATAGTAGCTGATGCTTTAAGCAGAAAATCTGTTCATTTAGCTATTATGATGCTTAGATAGGAACAACTCTTAGAAGAATTCAGAGATATGAGTCTTAAAGTATCTTTTAACCGTAAGAGTCTAAAAATAAGTGCCCTAGTGATTAGAAATGAACTAGAGGATTTAATTTTGGAAGCTTTACCTAAAGACCCTTACATCAAAGAAGTAGAAGAGTTAATGGCCTTAGGTAAAATAGAGAATATTAAATTCACCGACAAAGGATTACTCAAATTTGGAGAAAGAGTGTATATTCCCAATCAAGGAAACCTTAGGCAAGATATTTTGAGAGAAGCACACCAAAGTAAGTATACTATTCATCCAGGAACAACAAAGATGTACCATGACCTAAAAAGAAATTTTTGGTGGCCTGGAATGAAGAAAGAGGTAACAGAATTTGTTAGTAAATGTCTAACCTGTCAAAAAGTAAAAGTTAAACACCAAAGACCAGGTGGTTCATTGCAACCTTTAGAAATCCCAAAAGGGAAATAGGATAGCATCTCAATGGATTTCATTGTAAGACTACCTAGAACTTCTTCTAGCCATGATTCCATTTGGGTAATAGTAGATAGATTGACAAAATCAGCACATTTCTTGGCTGTCAATACTACCTATACCCTAGATAAGTATGCTGAGTTATACATAAAGGAGATAATCAGATTGCATGGTGTTCCATGTGACATCATATCAGATAGAGACTCAAGGTTCACCTCTAGATTTTGGAGATCTTTACAAGATGCCATGGGTACAAAATTGAAGTTTAGCACTGCTTATCATCCTCAAACAGATGGTCAAACAGAAAGGACAAACCAGACCCTAGAGGATATGTTAAGGGCTTGCGTGATTGAGTTCAAGGGGAATTGGGATAAATTCTTGCCATTAGCAGAGTTTGCCTACAATAACAGTTTCCAATCTAGTATCAAGATGGCCCCATATGAATTTCTATATGGTAGGAAGTGTAGATCACCTATCTGTTGGGTTGAACTAGGAGAAAGAGCATTGATAGGCCCAGAAATAGTAGACCAAACTTCAAGGCAAATTAAAATTATAAGGGATAGATTACTTACAGCTCAAAGTAGACAAAAGAGCTATGCAGATAAGAGAAGAAGGCCCTTAAGTTTTGAAGAAGGTGATCATATTTTTCTTAAAATATCACCAATTACAGCAGTTGGAAGATCTATGAAGTCAAAGAAACTTAGTCCAAGATTCTTAGGCCCATTCCAAATCCTTGAAAAATTTGGCAACACTGCTTACAAATTAGCCTTACCCCCGAACTTGGCAAATATTCATAATGTTTTTCATGTGTCTCAACTTAAAAAGTACATCCCAGATCCTTCACATGTCATTGAACATGAGAATGTACATTTACAAGAGAATATGACAGTAGAGATAAGACCATATAGAATCATTGATACACGACTCAAATCATTGCGAAATAAGCAAATCCCTCTAGTTAAAGTAGTCTGGAGAGGATTATCCCAAGATGAAGCAACATGGGAAACTGAAGAACACATGAGAAGACATTATCTTGAGTTATTTCACTAGGTAATTAAAATTTCTAATGTATAATTCTTTTAATTATATGCTTACCGAATTTTGAGGACAAAATTCAAATTTTAGGGGGGGTGAGTTGTAACATCCCAAAATATTATGGAATAAATATTTAATATTTTTTTTATTTTTTTTTGAGACTCTAGAAATCTCTTGAATGTCCTTGATGAATCTAGATTGTTCTAGAGGAATCTTGTATGTTCTAGAGATATCTTGTATATTCTTGAATTTCCTAGATAAGTGTAGAATGTTGTAGAATGGTATAGATGATTCTAGAAAATTCCAGGTTAGTTATGTTCTAGAGATATCGTGTATATTCTTGAATTTCCTAGATAAGTGTAGAATGTTGTAGAATAGTATAGATAATTCTAGAAAATTCCAGGTTAGTTATGTTCTAGAGATATCTTGTATATTCTTGCATTTCCTAGATAAGTGTAGAATGTTGTAGAATGGTATAGATAATTCTAGAAAATTTCAGGTTAGTTATGTTCTAGAGATATCTTGTATATTCTTGAATTTCCTTGATAAGTGTAGAATGTTGTAGAATAGTATAGATAATTCTAGAGAATTCTAGGTTAGTCTATGTTTATCTTGAGTTATCTTGAGTTTTCTAAACAATTGTAGTATAGATAATTCTAGAGAATTCTAGGTTAGTCTAGGATTATCTTGAGTTATCTTGAGTTTTCTAAACAATTGTAGTATAGATAATTCTAGAGAATTCTAGGTTAGTCTAGGATTATCTTGAATTATCTTGAGTTTTCTAAACATTTCTAGTATAGATAATTCTAGACAATTCTAGGTTAGTCTAGTATCTTGAGTTTTCTAAACATTTCTAGGCTTTAGAGAGATGTTGCCTCCCATTCTTAGCTATAAATAGCAATATCTTCCTCCCCTTTCCTTGCATCATTCACAGCCGAGAGAGAGTGAGAAAAAGAGAGTACAGCAGCTTGGACAGTAGCAGAAAAATATTCTCTGTTTTTCAACCATAAAATAGAGATTTTTGGAAAAAGCAAATAGCAACGTTAAACTCGATTTTTCTGAGCTACTTTGAGGAGATTCTTCTATTACTAACCCACACAAGTGTTAAGGGAGAAGTGGCAGTGAATAGGTCAAAAATCGTGAAACGAATTTCAAGACAGATTGAATAGCTATTTGAGCTAAAAAGTCAAACTACAAATTACAGGTAGCGTAGCAATTCATAAAATCTTGTTTTACTACTTGAATATTTTATGTCCATGAAGTTTTATTTAAAGAGAAATATGTTTTTCATGATGAAATTAGCATGATATCAGCTTGGAAGTTTACTTCTATGTTTAGCTTGGGAGCTACGCTTCCATGTCAGCTTGGAAATTTTATTTCCATGTCAGCTTGGAAATTATATTTCCATGTTTTAGCTTAGAATCTTTCTAGCTTGAGTTAAAGGACTGCAGTAGCCTTTCTCTCATGTTCAGCTTGAAAAAAG
This sequence comes from Biancaea sappan, assembly GCA_037074585.1. NCBI lineage: Eukaryota > Viridiplantae > Streptophyta > Magnoliopsida > Fabales > Fabaceae > Biancaea > Biancaea sappan. Next base: position 9,137,707 of record CM073493.1, on the reverse strand, counting down.
TAGTTCTGCAGACTATCTTTTTCATGTCGTTGAGTGTGCCACCAACTATTCTTGATTCCATGGTTTATTTATATATCAGCTTGCTAATTTTTCATCAACTTATTGCACTGAACTGAGAATGTATATTACATGGACTGATTTTTATGATATAAGTGCTTTTATGACTGAAATGGTATATTTATAAATGTTTATAAAATTATGCTAGCTATTGAGATACCCTTATCTCACCTTTTTGTGCTTTTCCTACTGACCATTTCAGGGGCTGAGTATAAGGGAAAAGGTGTAAAGATTGATTGAACACTATTAGAACACTCAAGTTTATTAAGTATTAGAATTATAGATTATGTACGACAGAATTGTAATTTATTTCAAACGAATGTAAAATTATCTTATGTTTAGAATTTCAATTATTATGTATAACCAATTATGATTTGTACTGAGAACAATTGTAGAATGTTCTTTTTGAAGGTACGAGTATTAAGCATTAGAATTTAAAAAAAAATTTCAGATTTTAGTATAGTAAAATAAGGACGTTACATCTTGCCTCTAAATTCTGTTTTAGTCTAATGAAGACTCATTATTCATTGTCACTGAGATTAGATGAAGATGAAATATAAATTAAATAGAAGGTTGGTTCAAGCTTACCCGGTCACTATCTTTGTTTTTCTCGGCTTATATACTTCTTCTCGGTTTCAGCTTAATTCAATACTAAACTTCCAAAATTTATTTAAGCACTATATGCACAATCTGCGACTCTGAAGCCCAAAAAATTCGAGCTCCTATTGTTAAATTATTTTGATTGTTATACGCTCAACTCACTTGGAAGGAATCCCCTGTTTTTGGATACAGAAACAGGGCGCTCTCTCTCTCTCTCTTCCTCACGCTCAGTTTCTCCATTCCTTCCAAGCCAAATGACCGAAAAATGGGTGTGTTTCACTACCTAGAACTCTCTAAAGGGTTCTGATAAAGAAAGGAGAAGCACACGTGGCTCATTCTCCAATTTCCACTTCTCCCATATTCTGGTTAAAATTATGTAACACAACCTTTACCAAGATAAAATTCCAATTGGGTCCATTAGAATTATAAAATTTCATAACTTTATCCAAAATTTAAAAATTATATTTATCATTCATTGTCTCACCTTTTCCATTAAATTAATTCTTCTACCAAAATTAAATATTTTTTTAAATATTAGGCCTTCAAAAAATTAGTTTATTATATATATTATTATTTTTATTTTATTTTATTTATTATTTTTTTACAGAAAAATCTTCAGTATATCTACGCTTTAAAATTTATTTCTTCAAAATTTTTCTTTCTAAAATTTAAAAATCCACTACACTATTTAGAAATTCGGGATATTACAATTTACTTCTGAGATAATTACTTCGGTCTTCTTTGTTTGATTAGAGGGGACTTCCCTACTCAACCTTTCACGAAACGATAGCATACCTTCCCTTTTATGAATTTGGATTATAATGAGTTCCTATCTGTAAAATATATTAGCGAAGTATACATTACAAACAAGACTCAAGTACTTCCTCATTCTTCAAAGGTGTCTAGTATGCTTCTATCTAAATTCATTTATATTTCTCCTAATGATATTAGTAAGTCCTAATTCCAACCTTGAATCCTTAACATGAATAGGACTACTAATCATCACATATCATATCTCAAACTTATATTCAATATCTCAGTCATAGATATTTTTGTAATTTAATTTCTAGCCTTACACTATCATATGACCACTTTTCTAAATTAAAGTAACTATTGCACGCCTTCGGACTCCCAATAGTACATTGACATGCAATCAATTATTTCAATTTCAAATAATATTTGTCATAAAAACATGGGCAAAAATCATACAAAGAAATTTCATATGTTATATAAATAACTTATTGCATACTATACATGAGCAATTTATCTGAAATTTACCTCAATCATAGAATTACTTCTTTCAAGTTCTATGAACTATTTTTCACTTAATAAGGTTTATTGGCTCACTAAATTTCTCGATTGCTAACTCATTGTGAACCTTTAGTTAAAAAATTCAATCTCATTATGCATAAAATAACTTTCTTTGTCATAACTTACTAGTCATTTTGTACATACGGTTAGTTTTTCAAAAATTCTTGTTATTCTAGCATTATCTACTCATCAAGGAAGAATGCTATCCCAAAATGGATTACACAACATACAAAGCACAAAAAATACTTGTACTCATACTGGAATACATCATGCATACTCAAATTTTATATAATGAACATTTGTATAATCAGTTTTTTGGAAAGGCTACTTCACTATACATGTACACAATTCCTATGTACTTAAACTAAGGCCAGATAAACTAACATTTACTTTCTTGTTGTCAAAACCAACCTATTTCCTTAAGAGCCTGACATCATCAATGTATGTTCCTTAAATACAAGAGATCTTACCTCTTTAAGGGCTCAGGCTTTATATTTGGATTTCTTATTCTTTCCACTACTTTCTATTTTCATGGATTTATAGGAATTCTGCTTCTTCTTTCTCTTATTTTGTTCATTTATCTCACGAATATCCTTTCTCAAACCCCTTTTCTCTTCCAAAATAGAGGTAGGGGTATTCAACTCAGTTGCCCGTTAATTTTCCTGTCTTTCTAACTGGATTTCTAAGATATCTATGCTCTCCATGAGTTCCTCCAGAACTCTCCTTTGCTAGAAAGTCATCCTATAAATAAAACCATAACATCTATCTCAATGGTATAAAAGAGATGATTAGCAATATTAAGTAGGGATTCTTAGGGTACTTAGACAATGCTAATGCTTATAATCCTAATCTTATATACATAATTCTAAGGGTATCTATCATATTTCCTCTACTTGGTACCCAATCTTTTCCCACATAGTGCCTAAGACCATGCTCTGATACCAAAAAAGTAATGTTTGCTAGATTTTTACTAAACTTATACAATTTAAGAAAATTGTAATATACATTTACTAAAAATCTTGGTTTAAATCATGAAATTTTTCTGAAAATTCTTATAAAATATCTGATTGCATAAAAATAGGGAAATTTTGAAACAATTTTCAATATAAAATTTTATACTGTGCAAAGAATGATCGATCGACTAATGGATGTCTATCAGTCGATTGATGGACCTCGGATTTGGATTCTTCATAAATTTAGGATGTATCAATCAACTGATACAGGGTAATTAGTCGACTGCTATGTCCTATACTTCAAAATCTTAGGAAGTTGTATATTAAAACATAATACAATTCTTTTCTTATTATTTATGCATACTCCATAGCAAAATAACTATCATTTCTTGCAAATTCTCTTCTAGACATAATTACAACACAAGAGATTTACATGCAACTCATCTATTTCTATACATATACAAAAGTTTACATAGAAAGATGATATAACTTCCTCTTTGCTAAATAACTATTTAATAACTCTACTAGCTTGTTCTTTTTGCTTTCCCTCACTTTTCTACTTCAATTCTTGAAATGGTTGGTCATAACATAAAAACATGAGATATATAATCTCAGTAGCTAGTTTACTTAAAGAAATCATTTCAAGAACCATTTCAGTCATAAAAGTAATTTTCAATAAATAATTCATACTTCCATGAACATAAAAGAACTATCATATAAACATATAACTATGATTTGGTCCTTTTCTTTCAATATAGTTGGTCCTTTTCTTTCAATATAGTCTACTATACTTTAGCTACTTTCTCAAGAAAAGTGATCAATGTCCCATAAGGAATTTTTGTCATCCCATGAGGAATTTCTAGGGTTCTGTCATCCCATAAGGATTTTTACATTCTATGACAATTCTGTCATCCTATGGGAATTTCTGGGGTTTTGTCATCCTATAAGGACATAAACTTTACTTTTCAAGAGAAAGCTGGTTCTATACACTCATAGAAAGCTTTAAGATGTACATACTTGCTAAATCATACACAGAGTATAATAAATAACTGAAATAATTTATTTTCTAGTATCTCATAAAGAGAACTCTTCATCCTATGAGAAATTTTCTACATCCCATGAGGAATCAAGTTCAACTTTCATAATTTGTTTCCTAAGTTTTCAGACTAACTCCTTCTTCACTCCTCTTTCCTTAGTCTAAAAATCATAATTCTATCAATTTCAAGTTCTAAAGTGCATCTAAACTGAAGAATTAAGTTAGAAGCTTACCTTTGATGATTTTCCTGCTAAATCTTCAATTAGAATTCCCTTCTTTCTCTTTTTCTTCTCCCCCACATTTTCTCTATCTCTATCTTCTCTAATTTTCAGAAAATGACATTTCTTCCTCTCTTCTTGCTTCTAAAAGGGTCTAGGGAGCTTTTTAATGTAAAAATACCTATTTTACCCTACTTGCTTATTTCTGAGCTTCCTTGGCATGTTGGGGGTATTTTAGCCAATTTTTAAACTAATTTTTCAGTTAGAACTAACTTACTTTTGTACTCCAGCAGGCGATTAGTTGACTGATTTCTTTCCGATAGTCGACTGATCTGTAATTAGTCCACTGATCTCTCTTGATTAGTTGACTAATTGCTTTAGAACCTAAAATTTTAGCCTGACAGAGAGTAATCTCCTTATCAGTCGACCGATTACAAATATTAGCAACCTAGTCTGATCTCTGATGCTATCAGTCGACTGATTGGTATAATTAGTCGACTGATTCCATCATAACTTCATTTTCTCCTACTCTTAGCTTATTTATCCTAATTTCTCATGCCTTTCTTTAATTACTTGCTTATAGGCATCTAAAGGCACAAATAATTTAATTCTATCATTCTTTCAGTCTTAGATAAATAAAATATGTGATGTTATAAAAAGACCCTGTTGTAGGAAGAAATCCTTTAGTACTAAAGAGCTAGATAGAAATGGTTACAATTCAGCAATAGAAATACAAAATTTTTCTATGCTTCTACGTTAATGAGGAAAGAAAGAAATAAAATTGAGGCTTTGAAGGATGGCATGAATAGATTGATCACAGATAATTTAGAGATTAGGGAGATGACTACTAATTTCTTCAAAAATCTTTACTCAAAAGAAGACCATGCTGAGTTTACTAGCTACCCCATGAAGGGTGCATTTCTGAACCTTGAAATTAAGGATGCTTTCTTTAGCACTCAAAGCACTAGGACTAGATGGTTATCATGCTATGTTCTTCCAGAGTCAGTGGGACACTATCAAAGAGTCTATTTTTAATTTCATTAAAAGATGCTTTTAGGACCCGACTAGAATTGATGGGATTAATGACATAGATGTTATTTTGATTCCTAAAGTAGAGAACCCAGAACATCTTAAGTAGTTTAGACCCATTGCACTATGCTGTATGGTTTATTACTAAAATTATTGCGAATAGGTTGAAGCCCCTTTTTGGAAGTATCATTTCTCCTACTTAATGTAGTTTTGTTCCAGGTCGTTATAGCTCAGATAATATTATTATTACACAAGAGATTATTCACTCTATGTCTAACAAAAAAAGGAAGGAGGGATTCATAGCCATTAAAGTTGATCTTGAAAAAGCTTACGGCTGATTAAGTTGGGACTTCTTGGCTGACACCATTAAGGACATTGGGATTTTTGATCTTATGATCAACATCATTATGAGATGTATCTCTTTCTGTCGTATGAGGATAATTTGGAATGGGGACCTTACAGAGTATTTTTCAACTTCTAAAGGGATTTTTCAGGGGGATCTGCTATCTTCTTATCTTTTTGTCTTATATATGGAAAGATTTACTCATTTAATTGAATATACTATAAACTGCAAACTTTGGAAGCCTATTAAATTAACAAAAAGGGTCCTAATATATCTCATTTATTTTTTGCTAATGACCTAATTCTCTTTGGAAAAGCATATATTAATCAAGTTAGAGTGATCCAAGCATGCATTGAGACTTTTTACAAAGCATCCGAAGAGAGAGTTAATAAAGAGAAAACACACCTTTTCTACTTAAAAAAAATGTGCACTCAAATGTGGCAACAAAATTGAGTCAGGAGTTGGGCTTCACCTTAGCGGTAGACCTTGGTAACCTAGGCATTCCTCTGCATCACAATAGAGTTAACAGAAGGACTTTTCAGTTCTTAGAGGATAAACTTAGTAACTGTCACGCCCCAACACCAGAAAAGTGATCGGTGTGGACGGTGCCTAGCCCGCACTGCCGCAAGCCTGTCTTTTATTAAAAAGAAAGCCAAAAATCATAGTAGAGGTCAATTAGACTCCCTTTTTCATATATAAACTAGCAGTTGAGTAAATAACAAATTAACAACATCCCAACATAAATATGATAATAATTCAAAATTTTGTGCTAGTTCTTACTATCTTATACACAAGAACACACGGTGATAGAACCTACTCGATTACAGAGCTTTACTAAGAATACTTAACTCAACTTGACTCTAAATATAGTGTCGTACCTCAAACAACAGAAGCCTATTAAATTAACAAAAAGGGTCCTAATATATCTCATTTATTTTTTGCTAATGACCTAATTCTCTTTGGAAAAGCATATATTAATCAAGTTAGAGTGATCCAAGCATGCATTGAGACTTTTTACAAAGCATCCGGAGAGAGAGTTAATAAAGAGAAAACACACCTTTTCTACTTAAAAAAAATGTGCACTCAAATGTGGCAACGAAATTGAGTCAGGAGTTGGGCTTCACCTTAGCGGTAGACCTTGGTAACCTAGGCATTCCTCTGCATCACAATAGAGTTAACAGAAGGACTTTTCAGTTCTTAGAGGATAAACTTAGTAACTGTCACGCCCCAACACCAGAAAAGTGATCGGTGTGGACGGTGCCTAGCCCGCACTGCCGCAAGCCTGTCTTTTATTAAAAAGAAAGCCAAAATCATAGTAGAGGTCAATTAGACTCCCTTATTCATATATAAACTAGCAGTTGAGTAAATAACAAATTAACAACATCCCAACATAAATATGATAATAATTCAAAATTTTGTGCTAGTTCTTACTATCTTATACACAAGAACACACGGTGATAGAACCTACTCGATTATAGAGCTTTACTAAGAATACTTAACTCAACTTGACTCTAAATATAGTGTCGTACCTCAAACAACAGAAGCCTATTAAATTAACAAAAAGGGTCCTAATATATCTCATTTATTTTTTGCTAATGACCTAATTCTCTTTGGAAAAGCATATATTAATCAAGTTAGAGTGATCCAAGCATGCATTGAGACTTTTTACAAAGCATCCGGAGAGAGAGTTAATAAAGAGAAAACACACCTTTTCTACTTAAAAAAAATGTGCACTCAAATGTGGCAACGAAATTGAGTCAGGAGTTGGGCTTCACCTTAGCGGTAGACCTTGGTAACCTAGGCATTCCTCTGCATCACAATAGAGTTAACAGAAGGACTTTTCAGTTCTTAGAGGATAAACTTAGTAACTGTCACGCCCCAACACCAGAAAAGTGATCGGTGTGGACGGTGCCTAGCCCGCACTGCCGCAAGCCTGTCTTTTATTAAAAAGAAAGCCAAAATCATAGTAGAGGTCAATTAGACTCCCTTATTCATATATAAACTAGCAGTTGAGTAAATAACAAATTAACAACATCCCAACATAAATATGATAATAATTCAAAATTTTGTGCTAGTTCTTACTATCTTATACACAAGAACACACGGTGATAGAACCTACTCGATTACAGAGCTTTACTAAGAATACTTAACTCAACTTGACTCTAAATATAGTGTCGTACCTCAAACAACAGAAGCCTATTAAATTAACAAAAAGGGTCCTAATATATCTCATTTATTTTTTGCTAATGACCTAATTCTCTTTGGAAAAGCATATATTAATCAAGTTAGAGTGATCCAAGCATGCATTGAGACTTTTTACAAAGCATCCGGAGAGAGAGTTAATAAAGAGAAAACACACCTTTTCTACTTAAAAAAAATGTGCACTCAAATGTGGCAACGAAATTGAGTCAGGAGTTGGGCTTCACCTTAGCGGTAGACCTTGGTAACCTAGGCATTCCTCTGTATCACAATAGAGTTAACAGAAGGACTTTTCAGTTCTTAGAGGATAAACTTAGTAACTGTCACGCCCCAACACCAGAAAAGTGATCGGTGTGGACGGTGCCTAGCCCGCACTGCCGCAAGCCTGTCTTTTATTAAAAAGAAAGCCAAAATCATAGTAGAGGTCAATTAGACTCCCTTATTCATATATAAACTAGCAGTTGAGTAAATAACAAATTAACAACATCCCAACATAAATATGATAATAATTCAAAATTTTGTGCTAGTTCTTACTATCTTATACACAAGAACACACGGTGATAGAACCTACTCGATTACAGAGCTTTACTAAGAATACTTAACTCAACTTGACTCTAAATATAGTGTCGTACCTCAAACAACGGGGTGGTACCTTCAACTCGTACATTGTCAGCAATACGATATTTTGTACCTGAAACTGTGAGGGAGTGAGTCCAACCATTTAACTCACAGAAAACAGCCCTTCAAAATACTTATGCAATATATATATATATATATATATATATATATATATATATATATGTGTGTGTGTGTGTGTGTGTGTGTGTGTGTGTGTGTGTGTGTGTGTATAAGCACAATCACATATGCAATAAGTGAGCAACTAACGGTGAATAATACAAAATTACAAACGTGAACATAATGTTCTAGATTCCTCCGGGTACATGACCATGCAACATACATCATAGAATAATCAATACAACTCAAAGCTCACACATCTAATAACCAATTGGATATTAACACTTATCTATGTCATTTAATCATATACAAAATTTGTCTAGCAATACATTAGCCTGAAGTTCATACTTCCACTGGGTTTTAAATTAGCTAAGGGTCCCTATAGATCTCATAGACCACGTGTTACCAAACTTTATGGATAGGAATCCTGTTCCACCAATCCCCATAGGTCTCATGGACCACATGCCACTGAATCTCATAGTACTTCTGAGGCCAATATATATAAAGAAGAGTCCATAGGTCTCATGGACCACATACCACTGGGCCTCATGAGCGAGAATATTATTCTACTGACTCATAAGTCTCATAGACTATGTGCCATTAAGCCTACTAGAACACCTTAAGAATCATTTGTACAGATATTGAATCAAACCAACCCACAGCAATCTCACAATTCGAGCATATTCAATTGTGTAAACAATTTAAACATCATGCGCAAATGCAATACAATAATCCTTGGACCCAAGGTCCTATATCACTTGTCTCACCTTGTTGCTTTCCCATATGGGACTTTAATTCGCATCATTACACCTAATTGCTTTTATCAATGCATATGCATATGCTAATTCATGTGTCACATGAATATCTCATTCAATGCAATCAATGTATTTAGGCAATGCACCCCATAGGTGGTAACTCATTCGCACATACATTATCATGCATAACCATATATTTCCGGACAAGCAAATCCACATCACAATTCATGAAAATCATATTGCATTAGGGTCATGTTAACCTTTTCTAAACAAGCCCACTTTCTCAAATTTATTTCATTTCTCAAGGAACCTAACATGTATCAATAGCACATAAAGATATTTCCATCATCATGTTTATAACCTTGTATGCATTCACATATGGTTATTTAGGTAAGTACATGCTTGTCCTCCTACATGATATGGCATATGATTCATATTCATTATGCAAGGTCAATATCACTACTCATATGCAACACAAGGTTTCCTATTCTATGTAAAACCATCTCATTAACTTACTTTTTAATCTAACCATACAAGGAAGTCATAATTTTTAATATCGCATTTGTAAAGTATTCATTACACAAGTTCAACTATTTTCATTTCCTAAACAAAATCCACTTCTACCTCAAACAACAACAGGATCACAACCTCAAATACCAAACATTATTTTCATATAATTCGTTTCATTTCCTTCTTATGCATGATCCTATAAGATCCATAATCCCTCATTTCAAGTAAAGCATGTTAACACAAGATTTTATTCCATAACATCATTCACAAACGTATAAGCATAACGTTCTTCTGAATTCAAGTGTTCATAACTCATTCATAACCAATTGTGTATATAATATATGCATATCTTAATATTCCTAGCAAACAACACCAAGGTAAAGTAGGGGCTTCCTCACCTAGGATTGTTAGCACCTCAAGCCTCCAAGAAATCTTTCTTGGCCAAACACAATATGTAATCAACCTATGGAATAAAGAAGCAGCATCTCAATACATGAAATTCAAAATCTCCACATTGCCCAGACCATGGTTCCCTGGGCGCCATGGCCCCTGTGGCCCAAAACGTGGTTTAAGCGTTGACGCCTGGGGTGCCAACACCCAGACTCTTGGTCAGAGGGAGCCATGGCTGGTGCCCTGGGTGCCCAGTTCCAGATTTTTAAATCCAACCTCGATTTTCTATGGCTTCCAGCCCAAAATCAGCCATTTTCCTCCAAATTTCATCTTTAGGGTTTGTATCTTAATGTTCTAGGATAAAAATGGTGCCAATTTCTCAAGCCAAGAATAATTATATAAACTTGAATCACCAATTACTCATCAAAATCGTAATTCCCTTCCCAACTCATCTTATTCCTGAAATTCATCTTTAACCAAGCTACAATCATGCATTTGTTGATCTAATCCCATCATCAGACATCATAGAGGCTTCTAAAACATTAGCCAACCTTAAATCTTCTGCAACAGACCCAAATCTTACATCATTACCCATAAATCTAAAAATTCCAAAAAAGAAGGAAAGAAGAAGCAAACTCACATGAATCTCCAAGCTTTTCCGCTGTGGTGGCTCTCCTGAGACCTGTCCTGTCATTGGTAAAGGAGGGCTGGAAGCTTGGTGAAGATCATGGTGGTGAAGATGGGAAGAAGAAGACTCATGGTGTCGGGCACAAAGGGCAAACCGTGAGGAAGGAATGAAAATGAATGGAAGAGGGATGATAGGTATATTAAGTTAGTGTGTGGGGACTACCTATCTTCCTTTCCATTTTGATCCTTTTAAAAACATTTCAACTAATACCTCGAAAGGTAACAAAGATGATTTGATCCTCACTAGGGCACTTAATAACACTCCTTTAACATACACATCATCACATTCCATCTCAATGAAATACCAAAATTTTTAATTATCCACTTTAGTCCCCCTCAGTGTACTGTAAACCACCTTAACCTCAAGTTATCATCCCTAAAACACTGGACTCATTTCATCTTCATAAGATCTATTTTTCCTCAAATCTTCTCACCCGATCTTTTTCTCAATAGTAAACCATAACTCATTTCCTTTCAGCTTAGTCCTTAAGTATCCTTCACACTCATAATTTGAGTTTTCCTTTCCTATGCAAATCTTACTTGGTTCTAGGCATAATTTAATCCTCACTAGACTTTAGGGCCTTTCGTTCCTCTAGTCAGGACTTCATGATCCACGAAAAATTTTCATCCCTATAAATATATCCTCTTTAATTACTCAGAAAAACCTGGGGTGTTACAGTAACTGCATAAACAAATGGAGGGTAAATTTCTTATCTCTTGTTGGACCAATCACACTTACCAAATCAGTCCTGAATACCATCTTGGTGTATTATATACAAACCAATCTCCTGCCAAATAGTGTTTGTGAGAAAATTGATAAAATTTTGGAAAAATTTATTTTGGGTTTCATGGAAGAAGGAAAGGGTACACATCTTATTAAATGGGAGAAACTCTGTAGGCCAAAGAATGAAAGTGATGTAGGTATTAGAAAAGTCAAATACATGAATCGCTCTCTCTCTTAATCAAAGTGGGATAGGGCCTAATAAGTAAAAGGGATTCCCTTTGGGCCCGAACTTTGAGAAAAAATTATAGGTGTGGAGAGGATGTCATTCGTAAAATTTCTCGTAGAAATTGTAATTCTAATCTTTGGTTGGGAATATGCAAGGTTTGGAATAAAGTGTTAGCAGGATCTTCATGGAAGTTGGGTAATGGCAGTAAGGTAAATTTTTGGAACGACTGATGGTTTAAATAAGGAGTTTTCCTCAGAGATATGGCAAAAAAGCCATTGAGTGCCCCGAAGTTAAGGAAACTGTTATGGATTTTACTCATTCTGATGGTAAGTGGAATCTGGAAAAGCTTCATGTAGTCTACTAAAGGATATTTGCAAAGAAATTAAAAATTCGAGTCTGTGGAGGGGAGAGTACTGTGGATAACATTATTTAGAGCCGTCCTAAGGAAGTTGACTTCTCTGTGAAGTCAACTTACAGTATTATTACCAAAGAGGATCAACTTAATACCGGTTGCCATTGGAACTTAATTTGGAAATGGCTCAGTAATCAGCACAACAAAAATTTTTGTGGCTTTATGTAAATAACAAAATACTTACTAATATCCAAAGAAGAAAGAGGAACCTTACCTCAGATGTATTATGCCCAATTTGTAGAGTTGAGGAGGAAATGGTGATCCACGCCCTCAGAGACTGCCCTGCAAGTAAAGACGTGTGGAAAATGCTTATGAAATCCATAAATTGGACTGAGTTCTTTAATGGAAACATGATTGAATGGACTATGATAAATAGTATGAAAGAATTCAGAAAAATTGCAAGTATAAACTAGAAGTTGACCTTTAGGGAAGCTCTTTGGCGAATCTGGCTTAAGAGAAAAGTGTTTATCTTCAGACACCAAGAATGTGATTCCGGAAACCTCTATTGGAGCATAATTACTATTGCTAAAGAATTTGAAGATTCCATGATAGCTCTGAAATTTTCAAACACAATCATAAGGGAAGTCAAGGTGTACTGGTCACCACCAGTAGAGGATTATGTAAAATGTAACACTGATGGAGTTAGTATAGAAGAAGGCACAATAGCAGTTTATGGGGGCTTGATCCATGACCTGAATGGTAGATGGATTCTGAGTTTACGATGGCCTTCGGAGTTTTGGATAGGTAATCGGCAGAGATTTGGAATATCTTCATGCACCAGTCTGAACCTTGCATAGAAGAAGAGGCTTCGACGTGTCTACCTGGAGTCAGACTTGAAGGAGGCTAGTGCCTAGAGAATCATCCACTGTCACTGGTAGTGCAACAGATCAGAGATTTGGTGAACAGAGGTTAGGATATTAAGTTTCAGTGGTGTTACAAGGAAGGGAACATGGCCACTGACTGGTAAGCGGTAGCCACATTAGAGACAAGCTCAGGGATGAAGGTTTTGGACAATCCTCCAGATAAGCTGAAACCAATCGTGCGAAAGGACGTAGGCCCAATGGGCCAATCTAGATGGATTTATTCTGAGGTTCAGGCTTATTTGAGCCTCTTGTTGTATCCAAAAAAAATCTTTTTTGGGAGGCTAAATTTGATCAATTCCACAATCCACTGGCTAGTTTTTTTTTTGTATGTTTAGAGAATTAGAGGCAAAATTAAGGACGAAAAAATTTATCCCTGATTTGAGACGAAAAAATCTGTCTCTAATTCTGAGACAAAATTTTTTTCCATCTCAAGTTTGTTTGAGAGGCCATGATCAGAGACAAGGATTTTTCCGCCTCTTAACCATCTCTGATCTTGATTTTCTTGTAGTGTATTAGAGACAAAATTTTGACACAGAAACTAATGTCTCTAATTCCAATACGACATTGTTCCATTCATGTCATCCCGAGACGAAATTTAAGCACGGATTAAGTCAATCTCTAATATTTTCATGCCTTAAAAAAATATAAAAGGTGGAGACGGATTTCTGGCACGCTAAAATCTGTCCCTAATATTAGGGACTGAAATTTCAATCAAAGACAAAAAATTTTCATTCCAAAATTCGTCTCTGATTTCCTACTTTTTAATCTGAATTCAGGGACAGAATTTGAATCAGATTAGGGATAGAATCAGAGATAGACGAAGTTTGTCTCTGAATCTAGGTTTTTTTTTTTGTAGTATACACTGCCTTCACTCTTCCTTGACTTAATGTGTCATTCATGGCATTGATATATATATATATATATATATATATATATATATATATATATATATATATATATATATATTAAGTGCCAAAAATTTTATTTGGGTGGACTTACATATGAGTTATTGTATATGTGTACATAAATTGTGACATATATGTTGTTATCTATAATTAGGTCCAAATTATTAATCTTTATAAAATATATTTTGGGCTGGACCTTTGATATATTAAAGTTAGTTTGAGATATTTATGAATTAATATTATATTATGTGTAGATATATGACTCAAATTAATAACAGTGATGAGACGTTATTAGTAAATGGAGTCAACCCATTGGCCCATCCCATTGAGCTTGTTAAATTAGTTATAGTTCCGAAGGTTATAAGGATTTAGTTTTTAGGTTTTGAGAAAATCTATTAATATGTAAGTGTATGACTTAAAATCCATCACATAGCCTAATTTATGAAAAATCACCCTTAATAATCTTAAAGAGTGTAACCTCTCTAGAGATTGATTATTTTGGATCAAGATACGGTACTTTATATTATTTTGAGTTATTGTTATTATTATCAATTTTGTCTATCAAAATCTCTTAGATAATCAATTCATGATTGTAAGAAATAATTTATATTTTTTTACTAAATTTCACATTTGACATTGATCATGAAGATTTGATTTTCTTATTATAATTTGTGTTATAACTTGCTTACATTCATGTCTTCAATCCCAAGTTCAAAATTGTCTCTCCCGGTGCGGCGGTGCCGATATGAGCTTCTACTTCCCCGGCAATGAAACCAAGTGTAGGTTCAATATTATCTTCACCATGGCAAGATTGGACTGAGTGAAGAACATCGTAGGGATTGTGGAGTGACACATGAAGAGATAATGACGTTGATTTGGGGTCTCAGATTTGGGAGACACAATGATGTGACTTAGTGACTGAGTTTAAAATATTTGACATGCCAGGTAATAAAAGATTTTGCCAAGTCATACGAATTTGACAGCACTGTAACGGTTGTTAACAGTGGGGATCTTTTTTAATATATTCACAAAGTATAAGTATCAAATTACAGCAAATAGGGAATTAATTGCAAATTGAGTCAAATTATAGGGGTCAAATCTGTATTTCAACCCAAAATTACTATGCACTACTATAATCTTGTGACTTAAATCATTCAGTTAACAAATTCAGTTAACAAGCGACACTGATTTCCGATGGTTATTTTATTTTATTTTTAAATTTGTTTTTCTGTTTTCAATTTTTAATTTTTGTAATGGATTTTAATACACTTTTATGTGTTATTTTAATTTTAATAATAACAAGAATTTTGTCTTGATTAATAGTTTAATTGAAACGTCTTAATTCTCCTTTTTATACTTTTTAATAATTAATTAAGTAATTTAATACTTATTTATGTGCTATTTTAATTAATAAAAATAATGCCTTAACAAGTAAGCTTAGATATTTTCTTTATACTTTTATTTCACCTTATTGATAGAGATTGAGTGGTATGGTGATAATATAGGATAGCTGTAGACTATGATTGCGAAGAAGTAGAGCAGCAGTGGCAGCATCAACCCAAGTTTAACAGTCCTTACCAATTACATGATTTTATAGTGTCAAAGATATAACAGCATTCATAAAATGATTAATTTAACGAGGGAAAATTAGACTTTAATCCACATCATTGTTGAGAAGATATGATGAAATTTAGTAAAATGACATGATAAGATATTATTTAATCCACATTAATTGTTGAAATGTAAAAAATTAGTTGATGTGACATTTTAAATCTTAGTTAAAATTAATAATTAATTGAATAAAAAGATTTTTTTTGGCACAAAATAGAAAGGTCATAAAAATTTTTTGTTAAGTTTTAAAGTTTATAAAAATTTTTAGCACATAAAAAATAGTTTACAAAGGTAAAGCACAATTTTTTCATTTAACAATTATTACTTTCTACGTACTGATATATGGTATTTTATTAAATGGATAATATAATTTAAAGAATTTCATAATATAGATGTCAGAACTGTTGAATTTTAATTTATATATATATATATATATATATATATATATATATATATATATATATCCTATTTGAATTAGCATTAATCAATTATTAAAATATTATTTAATATCATTAATATTCAACAATATTATTTGCATTTTATAATATAGCCTTTAATAAATTTAATGAATATTATAATTAGACTTTTCTATTGTGAGTGGCCCGTAATGGGTTGGGCTATTCATTAGATAACCTGTTGAGAGGTTCCTACTCTCATCTGATAATAAATAAACTGACTCTCCATTAATCAGTTTACACAGTACAGAAAATTTATCAGATAGAGAGCAGTACTTCTCTCGCAAAATTAATTTCTCTACTTTGATGTTCGAGATGGATTCTGCAATAATGCCAGGTACACATTTTAATTCATCTCTCTTTTAAATCTGTGTATTAATATGCTGTAATTTGTATCTGTAAACGACCTAGGCTTTTAAATTAGATAATCTAAATCCTTCAATTGGTATCAAAGCCAGGTTCCTAGATAAATATTATGGCTATTAATTCTTTCTTTTCAATAATTAAATCTGATTATTCTGATTATTGTACAATTAAATTTATTTCGCAACCCATAAACCCTAATTTCAAAACAATTTCGTTTGCCCTATTTTGGTTGATTAATCTGAAAAATTGTTTTAGGGTTTCTATTCAACACTACAACACGAGTCATATATGTAAAAATCATAGAGTTTCATTGGGTATTTTGTAACATCTAAGTTTTTTTTTTAACTTTCTTTTCCGTCAAAAATTCGATTTCAATTTCTCCCAAATCAACTTTTTTTTTGAAATTGATTTGGGGATTCTATTTAATGTTGTTACACGAGTAACATACCCAAAAATCAGTCTTTTTCATCAACTATTTTGGGAGATCAAAGCTTTTAAGATTTGTTTTTCTCCCTAATTTTTCGAACCCGATTTCTCCATATCTAACCATTGATCTTCGAAATTATTTGAGGGATTCTTTTTTTCGCACTGTTGTGACCAAAATCCATCAAATATTGTGGATTTTTGTAGCCAAATTAGGGAGATCCCATCGGGTTGCATCGCGGGTCATCATGACCCGGTTTTAGGAATCTGGGTCAAGAATATGAAGTCTTGAGGCGAAGCCCACTCGTGGTTCTAGACGCGTGTGGGGGTGTGGGCGTGTGGGCCCGAAATTTTTTTATTTTTCTCCAAAATTAATTATTTAATATTTATGTTATTTTAGTAATTTTTTAAAATTTTTGGAGACCCCTAAATATTTTATTATATTTAAACTGAGAGTATTTTGTAATTTTAAATATTGCACTCTCGGATTTTTGGCCTGAAATTTTTATGCTTGTTCCTTACTCTAATAGCGACATCTAGGTGTATTATACTCTCTCCATTGATATGTCTTAGTAATGGAATTAATTTCAGTCTACATGTGAATTAATTTTTTTAATTAGTCATTATATGAATTTATTATATTATGTTGAATACAATTGCTGATTTTTTTTTGTATAACTGTAAACTTACCTATCGTTGATACAATTATGCAAAATCTCTGAGTTAAATGATTAAAATTTTGTTTGTTTTATTTTATTTTATTTTAATCATTATTATTATTCTAATTTATTGCATTAATAATAATTATAGCCTATCAGTATATTGTTATTAATGTAATTTGTTATACAATATCATATTAATTTATACTTATATCAATTATTTTGAATACCTTATCGGTATTAAAAATTTTGATGGTATGAGATTTAATTATTGTATTATTATATTTTTTATTTATTATGGTTTGGGACCCTTAGGCGAGACCAGGTAAGTAAGAAATTTCCTTTAAAATGCATAGTTGGCTGTGCATATGGAAACATCTAATTTTCTTGTAGCATAATGACATTATGCATATTAAATATTTTTTTTTTGTTGTTCTAATGCCAGCCTCCTTACCTATACAATTGACTTCTGTCAAGACTCTAAATGGGACCAATTTTGAGGATTGGAAAGAATCTCTAGATTTCTATTTGGCTATTACTAATATGAACTTTGCTTTGAGAGAAGAAGAGTTTCCAGCTCTTACTGTTGAGTCCACGATTGCTAAAAAGGCTTCTCGTGAAAAATGGGAGCACTCAAACAGGATGTGTCTCATGGTGATGAAATACACTATAGAGAAGTCTCTTAGATAGAGTATTCTAGAGAGCAAAAATGCTAAGGATTTTCTGAAGTCCATTGGTAAGAAATTCACTACTTTTAATAAAGCTCAGAAGGGCCAGTATCTTTCTTTGATTGAGAAGACTAAATATGATGGTGTTAGTGGAGTTTGTGAGTACATCATGAAATTAGTCTACTATTTTAATAAACTGAAGTCTCTCAAGGTTGATCTTGGTGAAAGTTATATGATCTGGCAAGTTCTGGAGTCACTCCCTTCTCAATTTGATATTCTGAAGACCTCTTATAATACTCAGAAAACTTAATGGACAATTGATAAAATGATTCCATTGTCTCTCAAGAAGACGATTCTATAAAGAAAGGGAAATCACACAGTGTTTAGTTTGCTGCTTCTTCTTCTGGTGCTAAATCTGAGAAAAAGAAAGGTCATAAAGGCAAGTTTCAACATGATAAGAAGAAAAAGGAAAAGTTTCTCAACACTTAGAGCCTAAGAAAAAAAATTTCAAGGGAAACTGCAAGTATTGCAAGAAGTATGACCATAAAGTAGATGATTGTTACACTCTCAAGAGGAAACTTGAGAAGTAAGGTACACTCCTAGCTTTAGCTTGTTATGAATCAAATATGATTGATGTTGCTCCCAATACTTGGTGGTTTAACTCAGGTGCAACCATTCATGTTGTGAATTCTTTACAGGGGTTCACAAGCTTAGGAAGCTAAGTGATGCTGAATCTAATATCATTGTGGGAGATGGAGCTAGAGTATCTGTGGAAGAAATAGGTGTAGTTACATTGCTTTTACCTTCTGGACATACTTTATTGTTAAAAGATGTTGTTTATGTACCTTCTATGAGAAGGAAGTTGATTTCAATTTCAGCTTTGGACAGATGCGGTTGTACTTTTGAATTCAGTAATGGAAAAGTTGTTGTTTATTTTAATTCTATTACTGTTGGTTCAGGAGTTTTATGTAATGGGTTTTATATGCTAAATTTGAATAATATGGCTGTTAACTCTGTCATTGGAAATAAGCGTAATAAGACTGATGAAAGTTCTTCTATGCTATGGCATGGACTCTTGGGGCATATCTCTAGGCCCCAGATTGAAAGACTGATTAAGAAATATATTCTTCATAATCTTAACTTCTCTTATTTCGACACTTGTGTCGATTGTATTAAAGGCAAGTTCACTGCCAAAACTAGGAAGAAAGGAGCAAAAAGATGTGATGATGAATTGCAGTTGATTCACACAGACATGTGTGGACCTATTACACCTACTGCCATAGGTGGATATAGGTATTTTATTACTTTCATAGATGACTTCTCTAGATTTGGTTGGATAGATCTTCTCCAAGAAAAATTTGGTTCTTTGGATGCATTCAAATCCTTCAAGGCTGCAATTGAATTGAAGACAAGCGAAAAGATTAAATATGTAAGGTCTGACAGAGGAGGTGAGTATTATGGCAGATATGATAAAACTGGAAGAAATCCAGGACCATTTGCCAGATTTCTCGATGAGTGTGGAATTAAAGCTCAATACACTATGCCTGGTACTCCCGAGCAGAATGGAGTTGCAGAGTGACGTAATCGTACACTCATGGATATGGTGAGATACATGATGAGTTATTCATCATTGCCAGTTTTTCTTTGGGGAGATGCTTTAAAGATTACTGTGTACATTCTTAATCAAGTGCCCAACACCCTATGAACTGATGAGTGGAAGGAAGCCGAGTTTGAAACACTTTTATGTGTGGGGTTGTAAAGCAGAGGTTAGACCTTATCATCTTCAATAGAAGAAACTTGATCTTAAAACTGTTAGTGGTTGCTTCATTGGCTACTGCGTGGGCTTCAGAGGTTGCAGATTTTATTGTCCTTCTCATTCTATGCGAGTCATCGAGTCTGACTGAACGATTTTCTTTGAAGATGATTTAGATAGTGGGAGCCATACACCACGACCAATCACTCTTAAAGAAGATAGCATCGTAGTTTCTATACATGCTGTTTCACTTCCTATGGATATCATGGTTCTAGTCACTCATAATGATGATCAGACTCTTCAAGGAGAATGTGATGCTTTAGCACTACCAGCTGATGAACAGAAACCAGATGACATTACTAAAAGACCCTTATTGAGACGATCTCAGAGAGTACGCAAGCCTACTATACCATATGACTATGTAGTATATCTTCAGGAGCATGAGTTTGATCTCTATGATGATGATGATCCTATCACTTTCCAGGAGGCTATCTCTAGCTCTCATGCTTCTAAATGGCTAAATACGATGCATGATGAATTAGCTTCCATGTCTCATAATGGTGTTTGGGATCTTGTAGAATTGCCAGTTGGCTACAAACCAATTGGGTGCAAATGGGTCTTTAAGATCAAGCGTAGTCCAGATGGTAAAGTTGAGAGGTATAAAGCTAGACTAGTAGCGAAAGGCTATAGTCAAAAGGAATGCATCAATTATAAGGAGACCTTCTCACCGGTTTCTATAAAAGATGCATTTCGGGTTGTTACGGTTTTGGTAGCTCACTTTGATTTAGAACTTCACTAGATAGACGTAAAGATAGCCTTTTTGAATAGAGATCTAGCCGAGGATGTTTACATGGTTCAGGCTGATGGTTTCATTGAAGCAGGTAAGAAGCATTTGGTTTGTAAACTTAAAAAGTCCATTTATGGACTAAAATAGGCATCCAGGTAATGGTATTTGAAATTTGATCAAGTTGTCACTTCTTTTGGCGTCAAGGAAAATGTTTCAGATTAGTGCATTTACTTGAAGACTAGTGGGAGCAATTTTATAATTCTTGTCTTATATGTCGACGATATTATTCTTGCTAGTAGTTGTGTTAACCTTTTCACTGAGACAAAATTAATGTTAAATAGTCACTTTGACATGAAGGACCTTGGTAATGCTTCAGTTGTCTAGGGATCCAGATTTATCATGATAGGTCACGTGGCATTCTTGGATTGTCTCAGAGATGATATATTGAAAAGATCCTCAAGTGGTTTAACATGCATTCTTGCTCCCCATGTGCTGCACCTGTTCAAAAGGGTGACAAACTATCTAAATCTCTAAGTCCTCAAAATGATTTAGAGACAGCTGAAATGAGAAAGGTCCCATATGCTTCCGCTATTGGCAGTTTAATGTATGCTCAAGTTTGTATTCCTCCCAATATTGCTTTTGCTGTTAATTCTTTAGGGAGATACTTGAGCAACCCATCTTTTGGTCATTGGAAAATTCTTGGATTGTCTCAGAGAGGATATATTGAAAAGATCCTCAAGTGGTTTAATATGCATTCTTGCTCCCCATGTGCTGCACCTATTCAAAAGGGTAACAAACTATCTAAATCTCTAAGTCCTCAAAATGATTCAGAGATAGCTGAAATGAGAAAGGTCCTATATACTTCCGCTGTTGGCAGTTCAATGTGTGCTCAAGTTTGTATTCCTCCTGATATTGCTTTTGCTGTTAATGCTTTAGGGAGATACTTGAGCAACCCATCTTTTGGTCATTGGAAAATTCTTGGATTGTCTTAGAGAGGATATATTGAAAAGATTCATTCTTGCTCCCCATGTGCTGCACTTGTTCAAAAGGGTGACAAACTATCTAAATCTCTAAGTCCTCAAAATGATTCAGAGATAGCTGAAATGAGAAAGGTTCTATATGCTTCCGCTGTTGGAAGTTTAATGTATACTCAAGTTTGTATTCCTCCCGATATTGTTTTTTCTGTTAATGCTATAGAGAGATACTTGAGCAACCCAGGTTTGGGTCATTGGAAAATTATTGAATTGTCTCAGAGAGGATATATTGAAAAGATCCTCAAGTGGTTTAACATGCATTCTTGCTTCCCATGTGCTGTACCTATTCAAAAGGGTAACAAACTATCTAAATCTCTAAGTCCTCAAAATGATTTAGAGATAGCTGAAATGAGAAAGGTCTTATATGCTTCCACTGTTGGCAGTTTCATGTATGCTCAAGTTTGTATTCCTCCCAATATTGCTTTTGCTATTAATGCTTTAGGGAGATACTTGAGCAACCCATCTTTGGGTCATTGGAAAATTCTAGGATTGTCTTAGAGAGGATATATTGAAAAGATCCTCAAGTGGTTTAACATGCATTCTTACTCCCCATGTGCTGCACCTGTTCAAAAGGGTGACAAACTATCTAAATCTCTAAGTCCTCAAAATGATTCAGAGATAGCTGAAATGAGAAAGGTCCTATATGCTTCCACCGTTGGCAGTTTAATGTATACTCAAGTTTGTATTCCTCCCAATATTGCTTTTGCTGTTAATGCTATAGGGAGATACTTGAGCAACCCAGGTTTTGGTCATTGGAAAATTCTTGAATTGTCTCAGAGAGGATATATTGAAAAGATCCTTAAGTGGTTTAACGTGCATTCTTCCTCCCCATGTGCTGTACCTGTTCAAAAGTGTGACAAACTATCTAAATATCTAAGTCCTCAAAATGATTCAGAGATAGCTGAAATGAGAAAGGTTCTATATGCTTCCGCTGTTGGCAGTTTAATGTATACTCAAGTTTATATTCCTCCCGATATTGCTTTTGTTGTTAATGTTATAGGGAGATACTTGAGCAACCCAGGTTTGGGTCATTGGAAAATTCTTGAATTGTCTCAGAGAGGATATATTGAAAAGATCCTCAAATGATTTAACATGCATTATTGCTCCCATTGTGCTGTACCTGTTCAAAAGGGTGACAAACTATCTAAATCTCTAAATCCTCAAAATGATTCAGAGATAGCTGAAATGAGAAAGGTCCTATATGCTTTCGCTGTTGGCAGTTTAATGTATGCTTAAGTTTGTATTCCTCCCGATATTGCTTTTACTGTGAATACTTTAGGGAGATACTTGAGCAACCCAGGTTTGGGTCATAGGAAAATTCTTGGATTGTCTCAGAGAGGATATATTGAAAAGATCCATTCTTGCTCCCTATGTGCTGCACCTATTCAAAAGGGTGACAAACTATCTAAATCTCTAAGTCCTCAAAATGATTCAGAGATAGCTGAAATGAGAAAGGTCCCATATGCTTCCGCTGTTGGCAGTTTAATGTATGCTCAAGTTTGTACTCGTCCAGATATTGCTTTTGCTATTAATACTTTAGGGAGATACTTGAGCAACCCATGTTTGGGTCATTGGAAAATTCTTGGATTGTCTTATAGAGGATATATTGAAAAGATCCTCAAGTGGTTTAACATGCATTCTTGCTCCTCATGTGCTGCACCATTCAAAAGGGTGACAAACTATCTAAATCTCTAAGTCCTCAAAATGATTCAGAGATAGCTAAAACGAGAAAGGTTCTATATGCTTCTGCTGTTGGAAGTTTAATGTATACTCAAGTTTGTATTCCTCCCGATATTGCTTTTTCTGTTAATGCTATAGAGAGATACTTGAGCAACCCATGTTTGGGTCATTGCAAAGCCATAAAAAAGGTCCTGAGATATTTGCAGGGAACCAAAGATTTTATGTTGACCTATAAGAAGTCTGATCAACTTTAGGTCTTTGGTTATTCTGATTTCGCAGGTTAACCTGACGACCGAAAGTCTACTTCCGACTCCTTTTTTATGATGGCAGAAGGAGCTATCTCTTGGAAGAGTGTTAAACAGACTCTTACAGCTACTTCTACTATAGAGGCAGAGTATGTCGCTTGCTATGAGGCTACTTGTCAAGCCATGTAGCTAAAAAATTTAATCTCTAGCTTTCACATTGTTGAAAGCTTTTATAGGCCACTTGTAATATATTGCGATAACACTGCTGCTGTTCATTTCTCTCAAAGCAGCATAAGCTCTTCTCGATGAAAGCACTTTGATATTAAATATCTGTTTGTTAGAGAGAAAATTTTGGAGTTTCAAACTTGTATTGAGCATCTTACTACAAAGAATATGTTAGTAGATCCATTAACTAAAGGCTTAACTGTTAGAGCTTTTCATAATCATGTAGCTCATATGGGTTTAGTTAATTCTTTTGATGTTTTAGGTTAGTAGGAGTCTGAAATTTTACATTTACTTAATTGTCATTCTTATGAGATATGTTTGAGATGACGTCATTTTTATTATCATATCTCTTATAGCATTTTCAGATGCTTGGACCATTATTGGATTGCATATTTCTATTAATTAATTATACTTTTCCATATTCATTATTCTTTATATAAATATATGAGCTTTTAACATGTATGATTTACTTCCCTATTGGATACTATTTCTACATTGTTAAAGCTTATGTTTCATGACATGTGTTATAACCATAGTTGGTATTTTAGTCTTAATGATTATTGTATTTTGATGATTGACTATTGCTATCCAAGTGAGAGAATTGTTGAATTTTAATTTATATATATATATATATATATATATCCTATTTGGATTAGCATTAATCAATTATTAAAATATTATTTAATATCATTAATATATCAACTATATTATTTGTATTTTATAATATAGCCTTTAATAAATTTAATGAATATTATAATTTGGCTTTTCTGTTATGAGTAGCCCGTGATGGGTTGGGCTATTCATTAGATAGCCTGTTGAGAGGTCCCTACTCTCATCTGATAATAAATAAACTGACTTCACATTAATCAGTTTACACAGTACAGAAAACTTATTAAATAGAAAGCAATACTTCTCTCACAAAATTAATTTCTCTACTTTGATGTTCGAGATAGATTCTGTAATAATGCCAGATACACATTTTAATTCTTCTCTCTTTTAAATCTGTGTATTAATATGCTGTAATTTGTATCTGTAAACGATCTAGGCTTGTAAATTAGATAATCTAAATCCTTCAAGAACTAATTATATTTTTTGGTCACCTCAGAAAATGATTGTACATGAATTTGTTGTTTATGATCCATACTTTATTTGGCTTGACATGTACAATTTCAATGAAGATGATGATGATCAATGCTACGTACGGAGCCTCTAATGAATTAATAGAACTGATTTTCATATACATATAAATAAAAAGAAGTTAACATCATCATAGAGTATCTAATAAATTAGTAGAATTGATTTTTTATGCATATATATAAAAAATTTAGTCACTTTTAACTTGACTAACTATGCAAAGTGTGGAAAACTTTCCTAGTAACTTGACTAACTATAGCATCATTTTAAGAGGTGAATATTTTTTTAAAAAAATAGAAACACTTTCTTTTTGACAAAAAAAAAGACACTTTAAAAGGTGAACATTTATGGTTATTCCATTTTATTCTTTAATTTAATGAAAAAAATTAAATGAACAATAACTAATATTTAAATTTATTTATTGAAATAATATTAAATGTAAAACCAAATATTTATATGTTAATTTTAATAGTTTAACAATAAAAATTATTAAATACAGTAACAATAAAAGTGATGAGTAGGAAATAATTTTTTACAAACAAAAATTACTTTCTTTTTATAAAATAATTGAAATATATAAAAATATACAACTATCTCAAACAATTTTTAATCCTAACAAAAAACTGTTTTACGTATTTCCGAAATAAATTTTATAATTTGTATCAAAAAAATGAATTTTATAATTAATTGAAATTGTTAATGTTTATGGAGGAGGTAAGTTTATTAATGCCGATCTGCGAGCTAATTAGTGGCCTCTGAAAGACCCCTTTATTACTAATCTAGTCTCCAATGTTTTTTGCCATCAATTTAGTTTTGGTATTTATAAAAATATATTTATAGAAGAAATAAAGATAAACAAAAAGCAATATTAAAAATTATGTTTATGGAGATGCGTACATATATTTGACCATGTCAACTTAATTCACATAATATCCTCATTCTTATTCTCAGTTGTTGCACTGTAGCGTTATACTTCAACTTAAATAATATTGAGGAAATAGAGAAACAATAAGCAATATTAAAAATTACAATTTAGGGAGTAATTCTTAAAAAAATAGGTGAATTTACCTGTGTACTAACTTTTTCAAAAAAAATTCCTTACATACTAACTATTCAAAACATATTCCCTATATACTAACTTCTAGCTAAATTCAACTGAGACGTAGTTGAATTATATGTAAAATTTGACTTACTCTTAGTCGAAGTTGGCTTAGGGCAGTTGAATAAAGTAGAATTTGACCACTGGCTTAGCGAATTCTGGCTAACTTTTTATTAAGCAGAATTCGATCACACAGTGGTTGAATTACTGTATAATTTTTTTAAAATTTTTGTGTATATTTTTTTATTTTATTTTAAATAAATATTGTTATTTATTTTTTAAATGATTATTATATTTATTTTTTTATAAAACAATTTTTTTGGTGTTAATATTATACATTTTTTATACAGGAATTTTTTTAAATGTGTTTGATTTATTTATTTATTTATGATTCATTTTTATTTGTTGATTATTAAATTATCTTACATAGTTAAATTTTTTATTAAATTAAATTAATTATATTTTTTTTAGAACAAAGTGGGTTCCACATCTTTTTTTGCAAGCTATACAAGCCAATTAGGAAAAGACATTTCCCACACAATAACATCACGTGAACTGAGAGAAAAGCCAGCCAAGTTGCGGGCACCGTCCTTAACGTCATCTAGCGAACCAGAAATCAACGTCACCGAATTTGGACTATGAAATTCTTTGACTACCTGAAGACAAACAGTCTTCAGCACTATCATCCTAATCTCTCATTCTCTAATTAGCTCCATCGCCCATCTGAGAGCCATGCACTCAGCAACCTCAGATCTATCAACGGTAACTTTAGATTTCATTGTGCCCTATCTTAATTTACCATTCCAGTCTCTACACACCACTCCAAGACCCCATCTATGATTACCCAGGTACGCGGCATTAGTATTTATTTTAAGCCAAGGAGCTTGAGGGGGGTTCAATTTGTAATTCGATTTACCAGGCACT
The DNA here is from genome assembly GCA_037074585.1 of Biancaea sappan. Lineage (NCBI taxonomy): Eukaryota > Viridiplantae > Streptophyta > Magnoliopsida > Fabales > Fabaceae > Biancaea > Biancaea sappan. The sequence continues at coordinate 9,110,691 of CM073493.1, read as the reverse complement.
GGGTCCGTATTACATGCCTTTTGGTAACTTGTATTACAAGTCAAAAAAGGGTCAGGCTCCCAACTCCGAAACATGAAATTGTTTCTCGTAAACCAAATGTTCCATAATACAGACGCCGCTATGTCTAGGACCCCTTTTGGTTCCTTTTTTGATCTCTCCATAAGCCAATCTCCTAGCTTTGTCTGCCTCTGTATCTTTGGGTGCGTGCCTAAGGGGGTGAGAAACCAGACCCTTTTAGCCCACGGACAATCCACTAGCAAATGCTTTACTGATTCTTCGCACTCTCCACATAAAAAATAGATAGGGTCAGTCTTTACTCCTCTGGATAATAGTCTGGTCTTAGTAGGGATTGCATTATGACACACTTTCCACAAGAAGGATTTAATTTTTGGTGGGACCTTCAATGCCCAAATCCAGTTCCAGGATACCTTTGACTCAGATGGGCCTTCTATGTGGTCAAAATTCTTCTTGTGAACGAGGTGGTAGGCTGATCGAACTAAAAATTGGTTGTTCTTCTCCCATGGCCAATACATCAAATCTTCATTAATTTTTCTGGAAATAGGGATCCTGCAAATCTGCTCAGCCTCAAAAGGTAAAACCATCGAAAAAACATTTTTTCTATCCCATGTTCTGGTATCTTGGTTGATAAGATGACAAACTAAGAAACAATCAGGGTCCTCTACTCTTTGACTCCAGATTTTTCCTCCATTTTGTTTAGGTAGCCATCTATTGCGCCATATGTCCACTTTTGTCCCTAAATTTATTTTCCATCTCGCACCTTCTTTAACCACAGTTTGAGCATTCCAGATACTTCTCCAGATATAGCTTGATTGAAATCCAATCTTTGCTGTCAAAAAATCCCATTTCGGGTAATATCTTTCTTTTATAATTCTAGCCATAAGACACTGCTCTAGTGAGATTAGTCTCCAGCATTGTTTCCCAAGCAATGCATCATTGAAAGCATTTAGGTTTCTAAAACCCAAGCCACCATCCTTATTGAATCTGCATAGGATCTCCCAAGCCACCCAATGAATTTTCTTACTATCCACATTGTCTCCCCACCAAAATTTTCTAATCATCATCTCCATTTTTGTGTAGCAACAGAGAGGAATTTTGAAACAGCTCATCACACAGCTTGGTATAGCTTGCGCCACTGATTTAACCAGCACCTCCCTTCCAGCTTGAGTGAGGTAACGTTCTTTCCATCCTTTTATTTTCTTCCATAGTCTGTCTTGTAAACTTGCAAAAATATCTTTCTTAGATTTTCCTATTAAGGTAAGAAGACCTAAGTATTTTCCATGCCTCTCTACAGCTCCAACTCCTATCCTCTCTTGGATTTATATTTTAACCTCTTGATGTACATTATTGCTAAAGGAAAGATCAGTTTTGTTCAAGTTTACCTACTGACCAGAAGCCTTTTCATAGGCTTGAATAATCTTCACAATTACATCTGCTGTCCTCGAGTTTGCCTTAGAGAAGATGATATTATCATTAGCAAAGAAAAAGTGAGTTATAGGTGGGGCATTCCTAGCTATTCTAGCTCCTTCAATCAATTTAAACTCTTCTGCTTTCTCCAAAAGACAAGAAAAAACCTTAGCACACATAATGAAAATATATGGGGAAAGTGGGTCCCCCTACCATAAACCTCTCTGGGGAGTGAAAGATGAACCAGACTTTCCATTAATAAAGACCGAGTAAGTAATAGTAAAGATGCATCTCATTATTAGATCTATAACAGACTCTGGGAAGTTTATATTCAGTAAAACTTCTTTTATGAAACTCGATTCCATTTTATCGTAGGCCTTTAACATGTCTAACTTTAAAGCCAAATAACCTTTTTTGCCTTTCTTCTTTTCTTTCAGGTAGTGGAAAATTTCAAACGTAATGATTGCATTATCCATGATAAGCCTCTTAAAGACAAAAGCACTTTGATTTTCACTAACAAGATCAGGTAGCACCAATTTAATTCTATTTGCAATAGTTTTGGTTACCATTTTCATGACGCTATTGCACAAACTAATTGATTTCTATTGGGAGAAATCTTCAAGTGCCTTTATTTTTGGAATTAAAGCAATCAATGTATGGTTTAAGTCTCCTGGGTCTTTCCTATTATTTAGAACCTCCAGCACCAGACTACTTATGTCCTTTCCTATTGTTCCCCAATATTTCTGGTAAAATATAGCTAGGAATCCATCACTACCCAGAGCTTTTAGAGGTCCCATATGCTTCAAGGATCCTTCAATTTCTTCTACTGTGTACGGGTTAGTCAGTAAGGAGATATGATCTGCATTCAGCTTTCCCCTAATATATGAGCACACGTCATCCACGTTGGAAGTACTACTAGAAGAATAGAGGTTAGCAAAAATTTTTTTTGCTAAATCTTCTATTTGCTTCTAATTTTTTACCCAACTTCCCCCTACCTTCTTTATCTGATTCACAATGTTCCTCTTGTTTCTCTGATTTGCTTTGAAATGGAAAAATTTTGTATTTTTATCTCCTTCCTTTAACCATAATGCCCTAGATCTCTGTCTCTAGTAAATTTCCTCTTTTTCCATTAAATCATCCATCTCATACATCACTTTGCTCTGCTCATTTAAGTTATCCTGCAATGGTTGTCCTTGTTGGAGCTTTACCAAGCAATTTTCTAGTTTTCTTAGCTTCTCCCTTGAATTTTTGAGATTGAATAAATCTGATGACACCATGCTACCTTTGATGTTATTCATATTCTCCATGACATTTTGGTTTTATGCCTAGGCTGTTTTAATTAAGTGCTCACATTTTAGATCTTTCGTCCAAGCTTCTTTAAATTTAAAACCCTTACCTTTTTTGTTGGTCTCTTCTTCACCCCTAACATTAAAGTTCACGATCACTGGGTAGTGATCAGAAAACATTCTAGCTTCATGGTTAACCTTGTAAACTGGGTACATATTAGTATATTCCACTATTACAAAGAAGCGATCTAATCTTATTTGGATATTCTCCTCGCCCTCTCTCCCATTAGTCCATGTAAGAGGATACCCAACACATCCTAAGTCTTGAAGATTACACCTCTGAATAGTATCCCTGAAGGGTTGCATCATTTGACTTCTCCTTTCTTACCTCTTTCTTTTCATTTGCCATCAAAATCTCATTAAAGTCACCTCCGCACAGCCAAGGTAAATTGCTTTGATTTTTCAAAATAAATAAAAGGCTCTAAGAGAGATGTTTATTGCTCTCCTCTGGGTGTCCATAGAATCCAGTGAATCTCCACAACTTTTCGTCTAAGGTATCTTGAACTTGCACATCTATGTGGTTTTGAGAGTAGGATATAAGTTCGATATCCACTTCCTTGTCCCAAAAAAGACCCAAACCGCCCCCCCTTCTACGACCATCACCTCTGCATTCCACCCAAAGACCATTCATGAAACCCAACTTCTGTTTTAAACTTTCAGATTCACCAGCTTTCAATTTTGTCTCCATTAGGAACATTATGTTTGGGTGCTTACTACCAATGAGCTTTTTACAAGCTTGAACTGCCCGAGGTGCACCCATACCACGGCAGTTGCAATAAAGGACCCTCACGGCGATTGGTAGGGCTGTTTAACAGCCACCACCGAAGACAACTCCTCCATTACATCCTCATTTCTTCTCTTTCTTACATCCTCATTTCTTCTCTTTCTGGCATTAGCTGTTGCACTTCCATATTGATCACTTTTCTTCTCTGCCTCTGTAACCACAATGGAGAGATCCGGAGACACATCTTTCAAGTCTAATCCTCTTTTAATCCTTTTCAACATACATCTTCTTATATTTAACACTGGATCAATAATGGTATTAGAAGCATTTCCAATCTTCTGGGATCCATCTGCCAAATCAAGTACTATTTCTTTTTCTTTTTGCCCAGCTGGTCTTTTGTCCTTATTACCTTTTGGGTTTTTTTTTTTTGCTTGGGGGGCCACATAATTATACTCTTGTTGGGTATCCCCTTCATATTCTTTATTACAACTTGACTTCATCTTTTTTAGAGTAATGTGCCAACCTGATAACGATTCGAGCATAGCTGTTAAGATTTTCGCTTGGTCCTTGTTTAAACCAGCTTCATTCAAATTATTTTTCAGATTAGTTCTAAAAGTACATGCATCAAAATTCTCCACCCTCTTTTCCATGTCCCTTTGACTTCTTTCTGGTCCCACCTTTGACTTTTCACTTTCATATCTCTTTGTTTTTTCCATTATGTTTTGGTTTGAAAACCATTTTACTATTGTTTAAGTTTTTCCTTTCACCACTAGCTTTATTTTGCCTTCCTTTCAGTGGGTTAGCTCTCATCCATGGACCAAAAGTTAATTCTGCATAATCACCATCTTCTTCCTGATCTTTATCCCCGCAATCTTTTATTAGATGCCCTATTTTACCACAGCGATAGCAGAAATCAAGGAGCCTTTCATATTTGAAGCTGATCTTAAAAATCAAGCTGCCTTTGTTTTTCAGGAAAGTACCTTTCTTCAAAGGTTTCTCCAAATTAATTAAGATCCTTAATCTCAAAAAACTTCCCCATTTTTCCTCTCCTTTATTTTCCCAATCAATGAATTTTCCTATTAAATTACCAATTTGCTTAACAACAACCTCATATCTTAGATTAAATAGAACATCATAAATTTGGACCCAGAAGGGAGTTTCATGAGGATTAAAAGTTGATGGTTGTTCTTCTCCTTTTACTTTACATAGAGCCAGTAGTCTTTTATCAAACCACCATGGTTCCCCAAGCAAAACTCTATCTTTGTCCTTCCAATTAAAGAATTGAAAAGAGAACAAATTTTCGCCAATTTTCCTTATATCCACTCCATTTTTAACCTTCCATGTCTATTTGATTGTTGCTTGCAGGGCCCCGGAGTTGAATGGAGAGTCGGTCCACAGTCTTCTAATTAGGCACAGATTAAATCTTCTGACTTCTTCAAGAACCACTTCATCTTCTGCCTCTACTATTTCCAAATCGTCCCCTAATTCCTGCATCTTTTTTACCCCATCCATGACACAACTCTTACAAACAATAACTTCCTTCACCAAGAAAGAGAATCAAGAACTATGAAACAGAGAGTTGAAAGATGTCTGACACGAACCAGATATGGAGAAAGATTTCTGACTCCCTTAATTTCTAGATCAACAAGTATAGAAAACTGACGCCCCTAGACACCAGCAAGGTAGTAACCCCGTTGACTGATATCCTAACCTGAACAGAGCTGCCTCGAACCAGAAAATTGAAGACTCCTAACTCCTCAATTACTGAGGCAGATACAAAATCGCAACCCGTAGAAAAAGCTAGGACAGAAAACCAGAAGCCCCTGGACTCCAGCAAACGACATCTCCGTCGACTGATACCACCACAGGAACAGAGAGCTGTTGTTGAGTAGACTCTGTTTTTTTTTTAATTATATTTAGTGTAAGTTAAATTAATGATATTTTTTATTTATCTATTAAGATTTTGATTTATTTTAAATATCTATTTATTATAGTTTATAGAATTAAAATATATAATTTTATTAAATTATGATAATAATGAGATTTGTGTATGTGTTGATGATTTATTTTTTATTTTTTTATTTTGTTTTTAAATGATTTAATTTTATTAATGTATATAATTATTATTAATGTGTAATGATTTTCATAATAGTTTTAATAAAATGTATTTAATATTTTTTAACAATTTAAAAGATTTAAATTAAATTAACTTTTATATTTTTTAAGATTTTAAGAATATTCCTAATTTTTATTTTTTTAAGTTTTAATGAATCAATATTGTAACTATATTAATACTAAATTTATTTAATTTTTAAATTTTTTAATTTAATTATAGTTTGTAATTTTGTATAAATTTATACATATAATACAAAGTAAATGTATAAATTTTTTAATTATAGATTTTAATTTTGTTTATGACATCACTTTTTTGTTAAATATTTTTCTTTCCACCATAAGCCATATACAACAAAATAATAGTCTAACGTTTTGGAATGAGATTTTTTTTAAAATCTCAATAGATAATATAATAGTATAAATTAACTATTTAATTTGATTGGTCTGGTAAGATAGGGCGAGATAGATATGTTAATCGATTGTGCCCAATTTATCTGCAGATTTCACATCGTGAAGATTCCCCACGTTATCTATAATCCATTGAACTATTTATGCCCATGGAGTTTGAGCGTCCTTACTTTCGAGCCATTTCAGGGTGAGGCTCCACTTTGTCTTCATTATAGACTGGCAAATCTTCGTGACTTTTAATTGGATAAAATTTTTCCTGATATGCTTTCAATATGGTGTCCAATCAAAAAATATTATTGACTAGTCGGTTGTAGTTAAAGCCTTACTTTAAACATGCTACTATCGCATGTTGACATAGAAAGTGTAGAGTTTGAAATTCTCCACAATTGCACTTTCTAGCACTAAGATCTAGCTTGCAAGTACACCTAAACTATCTGTTTAGTTGATCAAATGGTTCTTCCACTTCAAATAGGGACCTCTTTAGATCGAAATCAATCACTGTATACCTTCTGTTGCATTCGCGATTTTTTTTGCAAATCTTTTGTCATGATCTCTGAGAAGTCGGTGTTGCAAGTTGAAATATGTGCATGTATGCTCATGGCTCCTATTGTGAAATATTCTTAATCATGTGTGTTTTCAAGAGTCACATGTCCTTATATAGTTCCTGTTGAATATTAAGAAGGGCTAATTCGTCGGTATGCCAAATGTCGTCATTTCCCATCTGATTAACGTCAACGTAATGAAAAAAAAGTTGACGATGTGTCAATCATGAAGGCCAGATTCGAATGTGTAATTACATCCTTGTCGTCATCGCCATCGTCGTCATCAGTATAATTGTGAAAATTTTCTGGATTGTAGTCGAGATCACTTAGCTCGTTTGACATGTTATCTTCTAGGCCTATGCCATATGCAACAGATAGTAAAAGCGGCTGGTCCGATGAACTTGGTTGTGAATAGTATTGGGGGATTGAGAGGGTCACTGGGTTGCACAGTTGAGAGTCTAGACCTTGCTATACTTGAGACAACAATTCCAGATTTGTCATGTGGGTTGATATGCCAGTGCTTACATCCATTTGCACTGTGCTGATGTCTACCAATAATTCCATCATAGCCTCGTTTTGAAAGCGATCAAGATGTTTAATCACAGCAGCCAGAAGTTGGTAGTCATTTTCCATTTTCATCTTTCGATAACAGAGTGGCGACAATTTCACCAGGCATCGGTGCTAAACTTTGCTCACAGTCTGGTTAAAGAGTAAGCCAGACTAAACACGTAGACAGTCTTTAAACTCCTCCATAGTAATTCCTTTGGACAGCCTCATCATCGTCATATTTTCAGACATAAAAGTGTCACCCTTATCTGAGACAGTGATTTCCCCATCGAGATGTAAATATGCAGTAATTTGACTGCTCATTTTGTTCAGACAGAAAAACTATAATGGGAAAGAAAATTTTTTTACTAAGCTTGTAAGAACTAAGAGCAATGAATTTGAAACACAAGGCGGTTGAGGATTGCAATGGATGCTAAGAAGTTTGAAGCGAGAATATATAGACTAACAAATGTGAATGCAAAAAAAAAAAATACACATTCCAATGCATAAATAATTTAAAAGTAATCTGAAACAAATCTCTGGGAATGTAAAGAATTCTAAAAAAAATACTGTTTGATTAAATTTAACACTGAAAAAATACTGTTTGATTAGAAAATACACTAGTGACTAACCGAAAATGAACAATTTCGAAGCATGCCTGCTGCTGGGTCTTATCACTGAAATGTACTGCACGATTTCATCACCGAAAAGCAGGTTTGAAAAATTGGGTCTTAGTTATGGTCGAATTCAACCCTGGCACGGTCGAATTCAGCCATAATTAATTGTTAGGGATTAACCCACCTGAGGACAAGTTGAAGGGCCAAAGATTATGTATGACATGGCTTCAAGAATAGTTCTCAAAGTTGCTAGAGAACGCAGACAAAGCCACAATTGAACAACATGCACGAGCTTATATTTTGCTCATCATCGGTGGCTATCTGATGCTAGACAAATGTAGCATGAATGTGTACTTAATGTACCTCCCGCTGTTGCAAGACTTTGAAGCATGCAGGAAGTATAGTTGGGGCTCAGCTATCTTGGTTCACCTATAGAGTAAATTATGTAAGGAAACACACCCTACTGCACATCAAATTAGTCGGTGTGTTCATTTATTGCATGTGTATGCATTTGAATGATTTCCACGTCTAAGGCCGCAAGTACCAATTCAACCCGATGATGATGAAGAACATCTGTGGCCCCCTCCTATAGCACACAAGTATGTCATATGCTATTATTATTTTATTTATATATTTTATTTGAATCATTTACATTATTTTTTCAATTAAAAATTTAGATCATTGTATTTTTAAGTGATAATTTGTCTAAATTAGAAATTGAAATAAATATTTAATTTTAATAAGTGCAATAAATTTTTTCTATACCAAGCCCTTATTGCTCTTGCTCTAGATCAATATAGGCGATTGTTAGACCACATGATCGATGATGAGATATTATCATTTATTTTATTTTAAAATTGATAATATTTTATTTCCTATTAGTGGATATGATGCTAATATTTGCCAAAATTAGGTTATTTGGCTCTCATATGCATGTCAAGTCATCCCAAAATATTACTGAAATGACCCTGACATGTTGCGTGCCTCAGTTCCTATCTTAAATTTCCACATAATAGAATGGCACCATCTAGATTGAGTCATGCGTTAATTTGGGATAGAACAGCCAATCCTGGTCCCACCGATGAACTTAGGGGATTGGCATCTTAAAAAGTTAACTGGGAAAACTGATACTAACTGGAAGGTGGAGCATATTGACTTCATCTAAGCGTGGGACCAGGGGCGGGATCGAGTATGCATTGCTCCTATAACACTATTAGACCAGCCTCTGGGACCATACTCACAATATATGCAGTGGTATTGCCTTTACACACGGCGATGGATTCGTGCTTCGAATGCTTGCGATGGATACATGGTAAAATATACTTTAAATTATTTGTTACTTATTTTAATTAATATTACTTGTAGAATAATTTTGTTTATTGCATTATTTACAGCTACTCTAGTGAGAGTAATGTGCATACGTGGTCTACAAGAACTAACAATTCCCTCAGATTTTGTGGTATCGACAAGTGACAACATCCTACAAGCTCTTGGAGAATATAACACCATGGAATACACAGCTTTAGCAGCACAAAGATTTACCGCAACTACATATTCCACAAAGGCCACTCTGAGGTAGGCGAGGCAGAAGGGCGAGGGGGTACGTGGTGGTTGATCCGTGGCATCCGAAGCTAGCTCGAGCACCAGGAAAGGGATGACGTTGGTTCAAGCTCAGCCTATTAGACTCCACCAAGACATTATCTTGAACCCAACGATGATTCAACCGAAGATGACGATTCGGCCGAAGATAGAGATCAGAAAGAAGAGGATCAAGCACTCGGTCGTGGAAAAAGACGTGTCATAGGTGCCATTATATAACTGGCTCGCACTACTATTGAATGTATTCTAAAACTTGTTTTATATCTAATTTTTAATTATATTTGATGTAATTTTTTTTTAATTTACTTAAAAAGATATGAATATTCTATAAATCTTAAAAGATAATAAAATATATATTTGCCAATACATAAATCAACAATAAAATCATAATAAATGGTATGCCTATGACTCCTCATCTTCATCATTCTAAACTCTAAAGGTTGCCATTTTTGTGGATTTAACGAAGGCTTGATATATAGAACTAGAAAACAAGGGCTTAACACGTGGGTCATTTTCTCCTCAGACTACTATTATTCTATAAATGACCTTTACTTACCAGTCCTCGTCGGTCATTAGTAGCTGTAGGAATTCCAATGGCAGGTACGGATCATTTTTTCAATAGCAGAATTTAAATTTGTTTGAAATATTCAATACTAGTACCTTATAATATATATTTATATACTATATAAATAATTATGAGACAAATATTAGATACTATATATTTACTCATTCATTTTGGACTTATATAAAGTATGTTATGACAATACCATAATTCGTCTAATGTCTATCATATATTTTTTTGTTTTTTTTTCTATTCAAATCTTATCTAATATCTGATATCCATTGGATGTCATGAGATACTTTCTTTGGGTGAGTATCACCAAATAATTGAAATATTTGAATTCATTGCTATCCATATGAGTGTGGAGTATGGTGAATTCAATTATGAATTTTGTTATGGAGAGTTTGAATTCTCTAAAACTTAAGTACTTTAAAACTTGAGTTCTCAAGCGTTAAATTAATTTTGAAATTTGTATTGTCATTGCATGTGGTATTATATATATATTTTTTAAGAAAACGGATCAATCAAAACTTGAGGTGTAAAAACTCGAACTTTTTTGTAGTAAAACCCTTGCATGATTGGATTTGATCATGTGGTTAACCTAGTTATTTAGGCTTTGGTTGAGAATAATATCATTCGAAATCAGTTGATTTATTTGTTAAATTACATTCCAATTTAAATGGGTCAAGTTTGGGTGAATTAAATGAGTTAGACTGGGTGTATTATATAATATTTGAGTAAATTACTGACTTTTTAACTAGATTATATTTTTCTCAAATTAATTTTTAAAAGAACATATGTTTTTATATAGTCTTTGAAAGGAAATGTTTGTCGTAATTTAATTTCTTTGCTTATCAAAATAATTTCTGTCAACAAAAAAAATTGAGATTTAACAACAACAAAAAATTGAGACAGATATAATTTTTAATGACTAAATTAAGACTTTGATCTTTTAAAAGTTAAATTGAGACAACTATAACTTCTTTTTTTGGGATTAAATCAATAAGTAATTCTAAAACATTTTAATTTTGATATATCTAACGTTACTCACACAGTTTTTGTATTTCTTTTTCAATTAAAAACATCGAAAACATAAGTTATAATAGTTTGCTTGTATAGCCTTAATTTGTTGATATTTAACTTTATTTTTCAATATAACAGACTTTTCCTCCGTTGAACAATACTTTTTAAAATTTTAAAAATATTAACCCTTAATTTTTTTGAATTTACAATTTGGTAAATGTATCATTTTTGTCCCTAAAATTTAATCTAAGCTTCAATTTTATTCCAAAAATGTTGTTGGTGCTAATTTCATCAATCTAATTAATGTTAATTTTTGTCCCTAAACTTAATTCATCTAAATTATTGACGGAGAACGTGGACAAACTTCTTCATTGTACACGTCATCCCGTCATCCCTATAATTTTTTTTTTGTTTTTGGTGAAAGTCATCCCTATAATTTTCGTAGGAGATAAGAGGGTATCATAATATGAAGTTCATGTATTAAAGATTTAAAGCCATTTGTTGGGTGCCCAATGCAGTGGTACCATAGTAAGTAGTGCTTATATTGGGCCGATAATTTAAGTAGAAGTTCATGTATTAAAGATTTAAAGCCATTTTTTGGCCTCTTATCTATATAATCAGTAATATGAATTCGGCCCAGAGCCCAACAGCTGGTCTGTTGAGGAATGGGCTTGATTTTTTCGTTTTAAGTTTGTTTAAAAATAAATCGATCCATTAAATTTGCTTATTTTTTAAAAAATGATTTATTTTATATGAAAATTTTCACTTTTCACATCTTATATTTTTTAATATCATATTTAATAAATATTTCAAATTTATGAATAATTTTATTAGTTTTTAAATGAATATATAACAAGAATATTAGAAATATGATTGTTATAGGAAATTAGAAACAACAGTAAAGAATATATAACAGGAATTTCGGTTTAGTACGGCCGTAAAAGTCACGTGGATGATCAATTTTATGTAAATTTACATATAATATAGAATACATTGATAATTTAAAATTTAAAAAAGAAGTAATATTTTATAAGTATAAATTATTTTTAATAAAAATTATTAATTTTTTTATTAAAAAGTTTAATATTTAATTAGTTAAATATCCAAAAAAAAAAAAGCAAAGTGATTTGCAAGTTGGCCTCTTTAAACCCACAAATCATGTCGTCACATATAGGCTTTATAAGGGTATACAAAACCAATTCAAACTAATTGAATTGAATCAAATTGAATAGAATGGAAAAATATAGCCAAAATTAAACAAATAAAGTTTAAATCGATTTTTAAAATTAAAAAAAAAATTAGTTCAGTCTGCCGGTTTGCTTTGGTTACTATACCACATGCAATAAAAAAAATATTTATATATATATATATATGTAGTTTAAAAAAATATCAAAAAATCGATGCACACTTTTATCTAATCTTGACCAATTAAGTGTTGGAATAAAAGATGAAATTTTTGCTATGAAATTTATAATTACAAAATCTCTTATGATTGATTGTCCCACGCCAGGATGTCTAACCTTCACTGCAAACCAGTAAGGGCTTTGCTTTCTGACTAGGGTAATGATATTTTAGAGAAGCCCTCTGCACTTGGGCAACACTTCTAGATGCAGCAGACTCTTCTTCAAAATTATCAAAAATTTCATAAATTTTTTGATCAAATGCTCTTTCTATAGCTTTTAAATTCCATTACGTAGAAAATTTATCTAACTTTGGCAATACTTTTAGATAAAAACTAGACTATCTTAAGAAAACTAAAAAAGTAAAACTAGGAGTGTTTTTTTTTAAATTGATAAAAGTGAAAATTTTTATTTTCTTAAGTGTTTTTTTTAAATTGATAAAAGTGAGAATTTTTTATTTTCTTAAAAAATCAAATTAAAATGTCCAAAAAATTCTAACCAAACCATAAAAAAACGAATAAGTCCAAGAATTAATAAACTTACTTGGTTCGATTTGGTTTGCTTCATACCTAAAATCGAATAGAACCGAACCTTTGTACGCCCTTAGACATTACGACATGAAAATGTGAAATGCAATTGACACCAAAAAAGGTTTTGGGACGGAAATGAACCTTGAGTTAAATTTTAAGAATGAAAATGATGTTTTTTCTTAAATTTTTAATTTTTATTGTTTTATTTTTAAAAAAAATTAAATTTTATTTATTTAATTATATCTGATGAATATTTAATATAAAAATATTTTCAGTAAAATAATCAAGATAACAAATTGTTTGCAACGTTATTTTAAATTTTAAAATCAGATCCATACGGTTTAATTTAATATTATTTTAAATTCAAATCATAATTAAGGATATTTTATACACTTCTCAAAAGCATTCAAATGCTCTTTAATCAAAATCCTGAAGACATTAGTTAATGCTAATTAAAATAAGGGTGTGAATTTAATTTATTCATATTTTAATCTATTAAATGTGTTTTTTTATTTTTATTAAGAATTTAATAATTTTAAATGCATCTTATCAAATCATCTCATAAAAAACTTTCAAATTTTTTTAGACCTTTTGCTTTATATATATCTTTTATTGCCATGTGTATAATGAATATATATGTTGAAAAAAATCTGAATTATTTAGTATTTAGAAATAATATTTTAATATTTAAAAAACTAAATAAATAAACAAATGCCCTTGAGACTCTTCTCCTAACTTGACTGAAAACCCTTCTGATTTGACAATGTAAAAAGGAATGGTCTATGGTTTCAACATGAGCTTCACAGAAGTGGTACACAAGGGAACTAGAAAATGTGGTACATGAAGAATTTAGGCAACACATAGAATTGCAGCATTTTTTCTTCTTATTATTAATTATTACAAAGAAACTCAACGCTGACACCTAAATCTATGCATTCCAATTCATACCACCTAAAAGATTTATATGGGTCTATTATTACAAGAAATCTCAAAATCAAATTTATTCAACTCTAACCAAAACATACACTAACTGGGTTAGAAAGGTTATATTATAAAATAACAATAAACTTAAAAAGGAATAAAGTGAATGTTATCCAGAAAAACATAATGTTTGATATTAGATTGAGATACAAAAATTTCATTTTTCTTCAAGGTAATTTAAGTCTCTCATGAATTAATTTTGTTATATTAATCAATACAATGGACACACATGCATGCACATTACGTTTAAAATACAAGTCAGGAACTTGCTATTTAAGTTCTAACCTTCATACATAAGGAATAAATAAGACTCTCTTTACACATGCATTTCACCACCGGCAGTATCACATAAATGATACATATCACATCCATAATTCTTACACTCTTTTATACAATTTTAATTCCCCATCTTATAAGTACCACAACAAGTCCATTATATATATATATATATATATATATATAGATAGCAGCTTGTTTCCATTTCATACAGGAGTAAAGCCGGTTTATTGCAATATGCAAGCGTCCACTTGTATAAAGCAATATATTATTATGTAATTCAAAGTGCCAACGGTTAGGTGAGTAAATTAAAACATTCTTATTTACTTTTCTTTAATATTATACTCTTCATTCTTGAGCATCTGCTTTTGTTGAACATAGGCGACAAGCCTAGTTTAGCCGAGGCCCATCTGGATGACAAGAACTGAATTAAAGTGAAAGAAATAAAAAATTTATATAAGTTAATTTAATTTCAAAAAAAATTATGTTCTAGGAATAGAGACCTAAATGAAGCTAAATATAATCTCAAATCATACAAAGGATAAAGGAAAAATATTAGTTAGAGAGCTAAGTGAATGAATAGAAAAGTTTTTAATAGAAAAATGAAATTTTAAATAAAATCTAGTTTAAACTAAAATTATGAACTGTATAAAAAGGGGACCAAATAAGAATTTAATTTTATATGAATATATCAAATAAAAACTAATTTATTTTTTTAAATTAGTTATTTAAATTATTATGTGAATATTTATATAGACTTATATTTATCTATTTTGTATATTTTTATATTATATATTTAAATTTGTCATGTGTGGTGTTGATGTATCATTTAATGTTGATGTAAGTGTCTCAGTCAGTACCATGTGTTCTAAACTAAATGTTAATTGACGTTTGACTAACACTTGAGACTATTTTTTGAGGTTTTGAAAACTCTAAGGGACCAAATTCTTTGTTTTAAAGTGTAGAGATTAAATTATCTATTGAGTAAAACTATAAAAACTTGAGTTATATTTTAACATATTATTAAATATATTTAAAGTTGATTGGTCAATTTTTTTAGGCATCATCATGTAAAAAGCTCTATTATTTTAATTGTGTTTTTAGTAAGCACAAATGTAATTAATTTTCTATTTTATTCATGGAGAACAATAGTCTTGACTCTTGAGAAACAAAATAAAGAGAAAAAAAAACTGATGTTAGATATCAAAGTTTCACATTAGAAATGAATAAAATTGTTAAGTGATTTTGAATTATGTTGTGACTTATGTTATTAATTATTTGAATTAAAGTAAAATATAAGCCTAAATTACCTTAAAATGGAGTTCAGATTGTTTGGATTTAAGGCGTCAAATGCACTCTGCAGTCCCTCCAATCCTCACCATCCATTTCTTATCATCTCATCCAATAATCATGTGCATGCCACACTGCAATATTCAATGCACTGTTTTTCCTATTAATACTGTAGTTAGTTACAACTAATCTTCTATAAATACATTGTTGTATTCAATTCTGAGGATAATTGAATGAGATTACACTTTCTCTAATTTTCTCTCCTTCCCTTCTTAAGAACTATTTTATTTTTGTTTATTTTCTTTAAATTTAATATGGTATAGAGGCATTGGTTAACAAGGGTTATTCTCATTTTATTATTATTATTTTTCCCTAATTCCTCTGCGGCTGTTTTCATCAGAGTTCGTCGAGACAGTCGAATTTTTTTTCATCAGAATCCCACAATCTATCGCAGCTGAAGGATTTTTTTTTATTTCCCCATCGTGCGTTCTTCCATTTTCGTCACGGTGGTGTTCATGTTTTTTTTCTGGTCTTCAATTCCGGCCAATCGCCATCTAATCACGTCTCTGTTCTTCGATTATACCTTTTGCCCCTACCGTGTTCGGCTCAACTCTGATCTTTGACTCTACACTTTCGCGGCTTCGCCCCTTGCAGTGTTCGACATTCATCTCAGGTCTGAAAGATTGTGTTGTCGGTTTGCGTTCAACCATCCCGTTTGACGGTCGTTCCTGAGTTCTTGCTGCGTTCTCGGTTTTTCTGCAATCAATCTGCCGTTCTTGATCGGGTCTTTTCCGTCGGGTGGTTCGCGGCTTCTCCTTTTTTTTTTTCGGTGAGATCAAGATTTGAATCCGTCGATTAAAGGTAACCTATGGTCTCTGTTTCTGTGATTGACCGGCCTTCCTCCTTCTGTCTTGGAGCATCCGGTTCTTTTCCGTCGCGGTGGTGTTCGTGGGCCCTCTCACTGCGTGACTGTCTCTGTTTCCGTTGCCGGAAGCCGAGGTTGCATTCTTCATCTGAGGTCACCGGGGGTGCTAGGCTTCCGGCGAGGATAGGTGCTACTTTGGTATCCTCCGTTCTGGTCAGATCTACCTTGCCGTTTGCGTCTCTGTTTCAATTCATGACGCCATATGTTTCTACCTTTCCTTTGAATCTTTGATTGATTCTTGACGTTCTTTGGAATGGCTGGCTTGCTGTCGAGGACCATGAATGGTGGTGCGATGGTCTCGTCTTCTTTCTTCGTGTTCTTGGTTCGCGGCATTGGTGGTCATCCGTTCGCAGTGATTTTCTTCTGCGTCTGTGTTCTTGGTTGAAGCAACGTTTCTCAGATGCATGTTCTTGATGGGAAGACTCCAGTCTAAGTCTACTGGAGTTTCTGTGATAGTTTTAACTCTTCATTCTCTCCGTCCTTTGGCATGTTCTTGAAGATGGGTACTATGTTCTCTGAAAGTTCGTGTTCTTCTTCCGTCGTGTCAGGCATCATTCACAGGGTTGGTAAGATTTCCTCTTCTCCGTCGCGGCTGCCTGTTTTGTCCTTCTGTCGCCGTATTTTACCTTGTTGGTCCATTCATGACTTGCTTTCATTCTTCTGGCACGGTGGTGTGTTTTTTTGTCATTCTTCCCGTCATGGTATTATTCATGTGTTCTTCTCGTCAGGGTGTTTTTGTTCATCTAATCTTATCTTATCGAAGATTTTATTGATATGCTGATGTAATCGATTTTAGTATTTTACTTTCTTATTAAAGATTTTTTTTTGATGTTGTATTTTTCAAATTGGATTTAGTTCAATTCTCTAAAACTCTAACTTGAGGGTGGAGTATTAGAACTGTAGTTAGTTAGAGCTAATCTTCTATAAATATATTGTTGTATTCAATACTGAAGATAAGTGAATGAGATTACATTTTTTTTTAATTTTCTTTCCTTCCCTTCTTAGGAATTATTTTGTCTTTGTTTATTTTCTTTAAATTTAATAGTTCCTTTAACCAGGAACCTCTGCATCCTTGACAATGCAGTGAGCGAGAAACTTCCACAACTTCCTCATTTCATCATCATTGTTGTTTACTTTGTTTCAGATCTCACAAGGGGATATGCAAAAGTATAATTTTTGGGGATAGGCTTCTCTGCTTGGCAAGCATCATGCTTGTCGCTTGTGGACCGTTGGATCTGATATGGGTCCCATCTGTCAGGTGACAAGCATGATGTTTGCCAAGCAGACACCCTAAACCCCATTTTTTGTGGGAGTTGAATGGGCCAAAGACAGGCTCAAGAGATTAGGAAAGAGAGAAGAAGATTACCACTTGTGCAGAATGAAGTGCGCATTCTTAGCGTCATAAGAAAAATAGTCAAAGAAGAAGGAGAATATTACAACAGGCTAAATATCAGTACCTATAATAAGGTCATCTTCCATTTACCAAAATAAGCACCAAACAGAAAACAATATACTTAATTGCAGAATGAAAGTGCCAACTTCAATTTAATCAACGTATTATTATACTTAAATTTTCTACTTCCTTAGAAACAAGCAGCAAGTACAATGTGACCAAAAATCAAAAACAAAAATCAAGCAAGAACCTCGAAATGCGGAGAAGATGAACTAGAGGAGAAGCACAACAACAATCGGAGGAGAAGCATGACAGCAACCGAGATGAAGAAAGGCATGGTGGCTGATGGACCGGAGCAAATGAATTGAAGAAGAAGCACGATGACCATAGTCCAAACGCGGAGGGAAGAAAGAGACGACATAGTGGCAGAGGGAGAAGCAGGAATGGCAGAGAATATCAGAGAAGTAGACATGCAACAATGATTGATTTGGTGGAAATTGTGAGATTTTTTGGATTGCAATGGTGCTGCGTTTGTATACTGAAATGGCTGGAAATCGTGAGGGAAGAAGAATGAACACTGGAGTTTGCCGTGGCCGGTGAGGGAAGAGGAACAGTGCGTTTTTGGCTTCATACACAGAGGAAGGAGAGGGACACGTGGCACAACAGGAACAATTGGATGAAGTGTTCATGAACGACTACGATCTGACTACAGGGTGTATTTCGCGCCATGAACTATGGACAATCCGGACTCCTTAAAATGGATCCCTTCTTATACACCGTTGATCTTATTATTTTAAAAAAATAATTTAACGGTGGGAAAGAATATATGCCGTCTTCAAATCCTCAAGATAAAAAATTTTAATGGGAATATTGATTCTGGACCCAACTGTAAAGTTCAAATGTAATATAATACATTCTTTTTTTTCTATAAATTTTAATTGTTAAATTCACTTTGTTGCTAAGAATTTTGCCAATTTCCATTGGCAAGGTATGTGGGCGTTGGGCCCTCCGAGAGCGTGCAGCTATTCTACTACTTCATTGAATCAGAGAGGAATCTAGATGAAGATCCACTCCTGCTTTGGCTCAATGGTGGCCCTGGTTGTTCTAGTTTCTATGGCCTCATCTATGAAGTTGGTAATTGCCCTGTTTTGCTACCTGTTCTGAGAATCAAAAATTGCACCTCCTAATAATAATACAAATTTCCAATAGCTTTTGTTACTGCATTTTTATCTGTTTTTGATAGTTGTATATAGGGTGTGTCATGTGTGTGGGTTGGTTTGGGTTAAGCGAGTTGATGGGGTCATTGACCCGACGCAATGCACAACCTTAGTTGTATAATTGTTCATCAAGTAAATATATAAGAAACAATTAGTTTTTTATCTTTTGATTCCATCACAGGTCCATTGTCATTTGACAATGCAAAATCTAGTAGTGGCAGAGGGACAGTACCGTCGCTGAAGTTGAATCCCTACTCATGGACAAAGGTGTGAGTGAGAGAGAAATTTTATTGCAATCTTGTAAAGTGATGCATTAGGAATCAATTCAATATAATTTCCCATGAACAAAATGCCTTAGTTGTAATGAAAGTCATTGTAGTGAATGATACCTCTCTAACACCAAAATTTTCGGTTATCTAGCATCATATTCTTAGACTCCCCTGTGGGTACTGAGTTCTCATATGCAACAAACTCGGAAGCATATGCAGTCAGTGACACATCATCAGCCACACAAACTCATGAATTTTTTAGGAAGGTACGTAAGGCAATAATAGATGAATTTGATGAAATGTTTATATGATCTTCCTTTCAAAAAATAACAGAATTCTAACTAGAAAGTGGTTGAATTGGAACTCTTATAAGCTGTAAAATATTATCACTAATTATCCTATTTGAGTTGTTCATATACAGTGGTTATTGTCTTATCCCCGGTTCCTCAAAAATCCTCTATACGTCGGTGGTGATTCTTATTCGGGCATGGTTCTCCCTATAATTGTCAAGAAGATCTCTTATGGTAATGTTTGACAATAATAAATACTACCACTGCTTTGTATAACTATCTTCATTGATACAAAGAGAGGAAGTACTTGACCTTGCTTGTTTAGCTTTAACAAATGTAACAAGGATATTTATACGTTTGATAAGGCATGCTCTTCATAAAGTGAAGCTTTAAGAGCAGCATAGCATGATTCATGAATATCTGGAGAGAATGTCCAGCATTTAGAGCTATACAATTTCCTTGTTCTCTCTTTTATTTTCTGTGTTGTTTAGTTTTTTCTTTCTCCTTTTTCCTTTTTTTGCAGCTAATGACGCTGGAGATAAGCCGCATTTGAATCTGAAGGTGCATCATTCATTTTACTTCAATCTAAACTTTTTCTCATTTTGACCAAGTCATGAAATCTGTCCTCTTTTTCTTTCAATATAAGGAGCATTGATATTCTGTCCAAATGAACGCAGGGCTATTCACTTGGAAACCCATTTACAGATTTAACTATTGGTGAAAATTGCAGAATTGTCTTTGCTCACAGAATAGGGCTTATATCAGATAAACTTTATGAGGTTGACACATAATCACCAACTAGATTTATTTTCAGTTGCAAATCTAATTGTAGTTGGCATTTTCTGATACATTGCACGGTTTCATGCTGTTGAAGTCAACCAAAAAGCATTGCCATGGAGAATACATAAATGTAGATCCCAGCAATGCTGCATGTGTAGAGAATCTTGAAATATTTTCAGAGGTACGTAATCAGTGCATATCTGTTATTATCAGTTCATTATGTCATTGTTACAAGCTTATTGTCGACACCAAGTTTGGTCTTAATGAAGTTTTCAAATTTTGCAGTGCACTGGAATGATATATACTATGAATGTATTAGAGCCTAACTGTGCAATTTTTGCCCCAAAACCAAAAGGTTGGCTCCAGCAAAATTCATCCAAATTGGATATTGGTATCCTCCAAGAGCTTTCCTTGGAGTTACTTTCTCCCCCCAGAAGCATTCTAGGCGATGGTGTCAGTTAAATTCCTTATTTTTTTTAATACGCTCTCCAATGCATACTAACACATTCTTTGAGATACCAAATGTGCTCATTTTCCTTTCCTATATTTCTTTTTATTTCATACCAAATAATTTTTTTTTCATTTTTCATTTTCCTTTCCATCAATTTTTTTTTTGGCATACCAAATGTGCTTGTAAAATTGCATCATTGTTTTTTATTATTACAAAGAAGGTCAAATCTTGACTCCTAACTCTATATACACCTGCCTATTCCACGTAAAAGATTTATGAGTTTATTAGGACAAGGAATCTCGTACCCTTACTTTTAAATACAGAGTACCCTAACCCATATCACTTGAAAGACAATTTGGTTAGGGGCAGAGTTAATTGCTCAATGGCAGTTTTAGTTGACCCCCTCTCGTGTATATTTTGCATTATGTTATGTCAATAATTCAGTTTGCTGCTCGTAATTGAGTAACAAGGTCATTCAAGAGTGTGTATATATACATGTATTCATATCAATTTATCAATGATATCTATCATGATCCCAACCACTGAAAGAGATGGCTGGCAAATCACAGACAGATTGTATCTCAATATTTTTAATTAGTCAATGATCATTGTCAGGCGAGAATCTTATCTCTAGTTGATTCGTCATTGTTCCGTTGCTAAATGTGTTATCACAATGATAAGATTTTGTGGTTGCGATATTTGAACTAACCTGGGGTAACCATTTTTAAATTATCACAATGACAAGATTTTCGGCATACAAAAATTATTGCCAAATTAAAACTGTTTTGCAAAGATGAATTATTGTTGTTTTAGTATTTGCAGTAGTAGATAAAGAACTGAGGCATAAAAGCAAAACAAAACAAACTCATCAAATTGCCACCCAATAATTTATTTGGCAAGTTACATAAGATCTCGTTCCTGTAGATTACAATTAATTGACTAGAGAGGAGAACGAGAAAACCACCTAGAAGCCATAGCAAAGCATTGCTTAGGATTGAACTCTACTGCTGTATGACCTCCTCCCTGCATAATACGAACGCATATAATCACTAATGAAGCTTTGAAAAACTTCATTAATTTTTTCTTAATAAAAAATAAAAGAGGGAATAATGTTTCTTCTTCTTGCCTTCACTGTCGCATATATTAGGCTGTAATTGTTGTTGTGTGTATAATGAACCCAATATCTATACAACAAACCAAAATATAGAGAGGAAAATATCAGTTGTGTTTAGACTTTAGACTGATCCCACATACAAACTATTAATGACTTTAACAATTCTTAAAAGCATGAAGGAAGCACAAACCATGTGATTTCAATATAGGAAATAATGAGAGAACTGAAAATTTTATCATGAAAGACAAATAAATCAAGCCAATTAAGAATAGATATAACTCTATGTACGGCACATATATATTTTGGTGATACCCACATCTGCATGTTTAAGTGGTGATTCATGATTATTTAGACTTACACATCTTCTATGAACTAATTCTACCCAAACTTTCTAATGAAACTACGAAAGTTTAAGTTGATGAGGAGATTAACTTACCCTGCAACTTGTCCTTCTACGTACCATGGTTTCCATTTGCTGCTTACATTCAAGTTTAATGATTCTACCCAACTAAGTGTACCCATATATGGTACAGTCATGTCATGGTCTCCACTGAAACACGTTAAAAAAGAAAAAAAAAAAGGAGAATATAAGAGGAAACAAAAACGATTTGAGATTCACAATTAAAAGAAATGCTACTAATACACATGAACTACTTTTATTCTAACTTCATAGTCATTGAAACCGGAAAGAGCAAGACTTAATCGCAGTCCTTTATATTTTCTCAACATATTAGCACAATATTAATCCTTTAAAAAAAATCTGTATACAGGACATAAATTAATTGAAGAACCTCAAAATAAAAAATTAACGAACTTCATTAAAAAACACCAAGGGATAAATCAATGCGAGTTTTATGAGTACATAATGGAATCAAACAGACTATTAGAGGGAGACCCAAAAAATAAAAAGTAGAAGTTACAAAAACAATTTCACTAGAATTTTGAACCAGAATCACTATCAAAAACACAAGTTGAATGCAGAGTGTTAATAAATTGGTACCTGTAAATCAGAACTGTATAATTTTTCTCCGTTAGATATCTGTGGTATGGTACAGTGGATTGGACATTGTAATCGTAAATTAAAGATAGGGTCTCATTACATTTAACCCACTTCTTCTTGGTTCCCTGATTTGTCAAACATTCAGAAAGATTAAGTACTTGTTTGCAAAAATTGATTATAAGTTCAATTTATTACTATGAAATATCAATTACAGTAATTAGATTCACCATACCTTCCGAACGTGGAGGGACGTCCGCACAGTTTCATCATTAGCCCATATGTCAGACAAGATATAGTTATATTCCTACAAAGAAAGTAGAAACTGCATTAGTGAATTCCATTGCGTGACAATTATTTTGCTAAGTCTTAATTGATTTCTTGCACCTATCATAAGCATAAGAACAAATCTGAGATTCTCAAATGAATCAGTATGGGCTACTTTCATTTTGGCCCTTTACTTTGGTAAGATTTAACAACCCCAACTGATAAAAAAGAGAATGAATATATCTCATTCATGTCATCTTGGTAATATGTTCTATGAATTTTAAAATTTTGTGATGGCTTTCCAAAATACAGACAAGAATAAGCTCAAATTTTGGATAAAAATACAGCTATCACCATGATTCATCTTAGTAAAGAGAACATGTTAAAAATAAGGAATTCACCCGACACCATCGTCCAGAATGCTTCTGAGGGGTAGAAAGTAGCTCCAAGGAAAGCTCTTGGGGAATACCAGGATCCATTTTGGATAAATTTAGCTCGAGCCAACCCTTTGGTTTTGGGGCATCAGTATCACAGTTAGGCTCTAATATACTATGAACATATATCATTTCAGTGCACTGCAAAATTCGAAAACTTCATTACACAATAAGCTCTTAACAATGACATATGAATTGATAATAATATATATGCTCCGATTACCTCTGAGACGATTTCGAGATTCTCAAAACATGCAGCATTGCTGGGATCTACATTTACGTATTCTCCATGGCAATGCTTTTTGGTTGACTTAAACAGCAAGAAAGAGTGTAATAGATCAGAAAATGACAACTCCAATTAGATTTGCAGCTCAAATAAATCTAGTGGGGGATTAGGTGTCAACCTACCTCATAAAGTTTATCTGATATAAGCCCTGTCCTGTGAGCAAAGGCAATTCTCCAATTGTCATCAATAGTTAAATCTGCAAATCCGTTTCCAAGTGAATAACCCTGCGTTCATTTGGACAGAATATCAATGCTCCCAAACTTATATTGAAAGAAAAAGATGACAGATTTCATGACTTGGTCAAAATGAGAAAAAGTCTAGATTGAAGTAATATGAATGATGCACCTTAAGATTCAAATGTGGCTTAAGTCCAGCATCATTAGCTGCAAAAAGAGGAAAAAGGAAAAAACGAAACAACACAGAAAATAAATTAGAGAACAAGGAAATTGTGTAGCTCTAAATTCTGGACATTCTCTCCAGATATTCATGAATCATGCCATGCTGCTCTTAAACTTTCTGAAGAGAATGCATTATGAAACATTTAAATATCCTATGCATTTGGTATCTTGTTACATTTGTTAAGTACTTTCTTTGTATCAATGAAGACAGTTATGTCGAACATTACCATCAGATATGTTCTTGACAATTATAGGGATAATCTTGCCCGTATAAGAAGCACCACCAATGTATAGAGGATTTTTTAGGAACCGGGGATGAGACAATAACCACTGTATATAAATAGGATAGTTAGTGACAATATTTTATGACATATAGGAATTTCAACTTTAATTTCGACTAATTTCTAGTTAGAATTCTGTTAATTTTTGAATGGAAGATCGTTTAAACATTTCATCAAATAAACCTATTTTTGCCTTACGTACCTTCCTCAAAAATTCATAAATTTGTGCGGCTGATATTGTGTCACTGACTGCATATGCTTCCGAGTTTGTTGCATATGAGAATCCAGTACCCACCGGGGCGTCCACTAATAACAAGTTAGATAACTAAAAATTTTGGTGTTAGGGAGGCATCATTCACTATAATCAGTTTCATTATAACTAAGGCATTTTGTTCCTGGGAAAATTAATTTTAATTGATTCTTAATGCATCGTTTTACTAGATTGAAATAAAATGTCTCTCACTCACACCTTTGTCCATGAGTAGGGATTCAACTTCAGCGGTGGTAATGGCCCTCCGCCACTACTATATTTTGCGTAGTCAAATGACAATGGACCTGTGATGGAATCAAAAGATAGAAATCCAATGGTTTCTCATATATTTACTCGATGAACAATTATATAACTATCAGAAACAAATAAATATGCAATAACAAAAACTATTGGAAATTTGTATTATTATTAGAATTTGAATTTTTTTATTCTAAGAATAGGTAGCGGAATAGGGCAGTTACCAACTTCATAGACGAGGCCATAGATACCAGAACAACCAGGGCCACCATCGAGCCAAAACTGGAATGGATCTTCATCTGGATTCCCCTCTGATTCAATGAAGTAGTAAAATAGCTGCACACTCTCGGAGGGCCCAATGCCCACATAGCTTGCCAATGGAAATGGGCAAAATTGTTAGCGACAAAGTGAACTTAACAATTAAAATTTATAGACAAAGAAAAAGAATGAAATATATTACAGTTTAACTTGGGTCCAGAATCAATATCCTTATTAAAATTTTTTATTTTGAGGATTCGAAGACTGCCTGTATTCTTCTCCATAGTTAGATTATTACAGGAGTCTCAGTGAATAAGTCACAACATAATTTTTTATTACTTTTTGATTAAGGCATGAGGAAAAAAACCCCCAACAACAGAATTACAATTATTTAGAATTAATCACTGTTACACAATGATCAATATACGCCTAGCGGTGTAGTTATTGGGAGGAAAGGGAAATAACATACTTGTTCATTAATCAACAATTCATAAAACATCTCACTCGAAGTCAAGTAATATTGTATAAACGATAATACCATTGGAAAAAAAGAAAAAGTTGAATTTGAAAAGAAAAGTTGAAAGAAATATCAGAGGAGGGAGGGCAGACAATAAGTCAGTAACGCTGTGCTGCATATAATAGTTTTGATATCTAACAAAAGTTTCAAATCCCTAATGTGAAAACATTTGATATCTATTTTTGTTACTGAAATTAATGAAAAACGGAAAAATAAATAGTGCAAAAAATAAAACAACACACAATAATTTATATAATTCGGTCCGTGTGACTTACATTTCCATAGAAAAATAAAGTATGTATTAACTTCTTGCAAAGTATGAGAGTACAATACAATATAGTGTATAAACCAAAAATAAGTATGTACAGCAAAAACATAACTACACTCTAAATCGATTTATCTTGCTCATCCCACAAACTTCTGATTTTTTCTCCTTTCGTGCTCCCAAATAAATCAAATTGGATCATAAAACGAGTCACCACATAATTCAAAATCACTCAACAATTTTATTCATTCCTAATATGAAACTTTTGATAAGTCAACTCTAAATATATTTAAGGTGTGTTTGGCAAAAATAGCTGATAAATTAGCTGAAAGCTTATAAGTTAGCTGAAAACTTATAAGCTAATTTTTAGCTGAACGATGAAAACTTATAAGTTAGCTTATTGAATCAGAAGTGTTTGATAAAAGTAATAGTTGAAGTAGTTGAAAAGTGTATAATGACATAAAAGGTATAGAAGTATTTGTATGATTTTATAATCCTAAAACAATATAAAATAAATATATTAGTTTTATTTTTTAATTAAATTAATTTAAATTATTATATATATAAAATTAATTAATATATATTATTATATCATATATATATTTGTTTAAAATAAATTTAATTAAAGATAAAAAATTTAAATAAAAATAAAAATTATTCACAATGAAAATATTTTAGAGAGATTCAGGTTATGAATAAAATAAAAAGATATAATAAGTATTGAGATAAAATAATAAGGATAAAATAAGAAGAAAAGTACAAAAGTTATAAACTATAAAAAGTAGCGTTTCAAAATAAGTTATAAGCTACTGAAATAAGCTCGTTTACCAAACATTTCTAACAAGCTTATAAGTTAATCAAATAAATTATAATCTAGTCAAATAAGCTATAAACTCCTTTTTGGGACACGCCAAACACACTTTTAATAATAAATTTGTTTATAAAGACTCTTTGTAACTCATGAACATTACATATTATTCAAACACATAAGAATAAGAAATATTTATTATTCTAGAACGTAACTTGCATAATTATCTCCATCAAAATTTAAATAAAAGCTTTTCCAAAATTAATTGAGTGATAACATGATAAGAAGACAAACCCAGTTTCAAGCTTGAAAGGAAGTTTGCCATCAAAGCCTGGGAGGCTATCCACTGCTTGAGAGGAGGCAGTAATGGAAGTAGTGAGAATGAGAAGAAGGATTGGAAACAACATGTTTACGATTGGGTTGATTGCAACTACACGCGTAGAAGATGAATGATAATGATCGCATATAAATATGTGTAATCTTAACATCTGAGCTCCTCTTCTAACAGTCAAACATCCAGCTGCCCAACAATCTTTCAGCCACTCATTCTTTCTACACCTAACTTCTCTTTCATTAAAGTTCAACTGGGTAAGAGATTGAAATTGGCCCTGATTTATCTCTCACAGAAATTAGAAAAGTTTTACCTGTGACTGGTCAGAGTTTTTATTAAAGTAATAAAATTTCCAATATTATTCTACACATTGCATACCCAGTTTCAAGTTTGAATGGAGGTTTGCCATTAAAGCCTGGCTGGTCTTTGCGGTACAGTACTGAAAGTGACGACGAGCAACAACTTGTTAGGATTAGTGGGACCCAATATGGTATGTGATGAATTTGGGTTCAGAGTGCAATACTACTTTTTAGTAACAGAAAAAATGGTTGCTAAAAGTCGAGCAGAAAAAAACAATACAGAAAACCTAAATCCGTATGTGATGCTTATGCCTACCATTCCTCATCTTCATCATTCTTAACTCTAAAGGTCACCATTTTTAAATTTGTTGAAAATATTCAATATCCGTAACTTATTTGAAATTTGAAAAAAAAATGTATTTTTTAATATTTATGTTCAAAATACTTGATTTCATAAATAATATTTAAAATATTCAATTCAATGAAAAAAGTGATAAAATAATGATTTTTTAATCATTAATTTCTCTCACACTTTCAATAAAAAATTTTGAATAAATTATTAATTTAATTCTAAAAAGATTAAATTTTTAATGTAATATTTAAAATATTACATTTGTTTCTGTCAATTGAATTAGACTTGTCATTTTCATCTATTAACGTTCAAATCAATGAATCCATGGGACCGCCTTACTCGTGCGTGACAAGCCAGGAAAGTTAGATGCAGAAGGGCAGTGAACAAGGCAATGGGACAAAGGCTGCTAGGTGAAGGTAATTTTCAAAAGGCTACATTTTTGCTCATGAGTGACACGAAAATTAATTACATTTTTGCTTACAAAAAACACAATTAAAATAATTGAGCTTTTTTCATAATGATGCCTCAAAAAATATGACCAGTCAGCTTTAAATATATTTAGAAATAAATTTGTTTATAAAGACTCTTTGTAAATCATGAACATTACAGATTATTCAAACACATAAGAAAAAGAAATTATTTATTATTCTAGAACTTGCATAATTATTTCCATTAAAATTTAAATAAAACTTTTCCAAAATTAATTATGTGATAACATGATAAATTATAATAAGGTTAAATTATAATTTTGGTCCTTATACTTTATATTTATGAAAAATAGTCCTTATAGTTTCTCCATCTAAGTTAATCCCTTCTGTCAGTATAGTTAATTTTACTGTTAAAATAGTCTTACATGGTAACTGATGTATATATTTGTAAACATGTCATTATGTCCCGTCATTAAGTTTTGTACAACTCAACCACTATATCAATAAAATTCAATGTAGACGTTATGTTAAGAAAATTAGGAATTAAGGGTAAAAGCAGTTGAGTTGTGTAAAATTTAATGACTTGACATATTTATATGTTCACAAATGTATACAACAATTACCATGTAAGATCATTTTAACAACAAAGTTAATCATATTGACAAAAAGGACTAACTTATATGGATGGGAAAACTATTAGAACTATTTTACATGGAAATAAAGTGTAGAGACTAATTTATGACGACAAACCTTGTTTCAAGTTTGAAAGGAAGTTTGCCACCAAAGCCTGGGAGGCTATCAGCTATTTGAGAGGAAGCAGAAATGGAAGTGGTAAGAATGAGAAGAAGCATATTAACAAGGTTAAAATATAACTTAAGTCCCCATAGTTTCACTCAATGGACGATTTAGTCTCTACACTTTTAAAAACAGAAGATTTGGTTCCTATATTTTCCAAAACCCCAAAAAAAATGGTCCTTAGTATTAGTCAACTATCAGTTAACAATTAATTTGGGACATGTAGTGCTAACTAGGACACTTACATCAGCATTAAGTTCCACGTCAATACCACACATGACAAATTTAAATATATAATATACAAATATATAAAATAGATAAATATAAATCTATATAAATATTCGCATGATAATTTAAATAACTAATTTTAAAAAATTAATTAGTTTTTATTTAATATATTCATATGAAATTAAATTTTAGTTTGGTCCCTTTTTATACAATCCATAATTTCAGTTAAACTGAATTTTATTTAAAATTTCATTTTTCTATAAAAAAATTTTCTATTTATTCATTTAACTCCCTAACTAATATTTTTCCTTTGTTGTTTGCATGATTTAAGATCATATTTAGCTTGATCTAGGTCCTTATTCCTAGAATATAATTTTTTATGAAATTAAGTCAATCTCTATAAATTTCACTTTAGTCCCTTTCATGCATTTTACATACTTTTCTCATGAGTTTGATTTCCAAACCTACCCAGAATTTTTTCTTAGGTGTTTTTAGAACCTATTTGATCATTTCCATCCATAAACTAAGCCAAAGAGATACTTTTAAGAATAAAAAGTTTAGTTCCAATACTTACTCGAATTCCTAGCTTATTTTTCTGCACTTTGTGTTATCTTTGCTGCTACTGTAACTTAAGGACTCCTAAACACCCCAAAAGTCATTGTCTATTGTCATATTTTTCTACA
Organism: Biancaea sappan; assembly: GCA_037074585.1. Taxonomy (NCBI): domain Eukaryota; kingdom Viridiplantae; phylum Streptophyta; class Magnoliopsida; order Fabales; family Fabaceae; genus Biancaea; species Biancaea sappan. The sequence goes on along the minus strand of CM073493.1, from coordinate 9,080,733 downwards.
GAAACCCGTGAGTATCCCCTTTTCTGCTTTACAAAACTGAGAAAGAAAGTAAGTTGAGTAGTCCAAACCATGACTCCTTTATAGTAGTGGCTTTTGGGGTGTTTAGATTTTAAAAACACCTAAGAATAAATTACGGGCAAGTTTAGAAATCAAACTCAAGAGAAAAGTATGTAAAATAAGATGACGTTGAAGTCTATTATATTTAACAGCATTAGGTCTGTCATCATATTTGCTTCTCCAATTTTCACTTTGCAAGCCTGATAATCTCGTTCTATCAGAAGGATGCCTCCCGTCGGCGTAGTTACTAAGAATGGACATTCTAATCTAACAACTTTTTATGTAAAGTTCTTAGCAAAGAATGCTGATACATAAGAATGCGTAGAGCCAGAGTCAAATAAAACATGTGCAAAGTTTGATTCAATCAAAAGGGTACTTGCTACCACCGTATTAGACGCCTGAGCATCTTGACGGGTTAAGGTGAATACTCGAGCGGTCCCTTAGCCTGCTGAAGCTTGACCTCAGCCACCTTGTCCTCTGCTAGTGCCTCTTCCAATTCCGTTACCTCTTATAGTTACAGGAGTTCTGTTGGCAATGGTGGCCTCCGATTGATTAGGGCGTACAAATCCTTGGCCGAATCTCGTGTGTAGTTGAGAGCAATTTCTGTTGAAGTAGCCTTGATGACCACATTGGAAACAGACCTTAATGTTATTGTTGCCTAAGATAAGCTTTGAAGTGGTTTCTTCCACACTTAGGGCACCAGGGCCTTTGCTGACCCCCTGTACTACCTTGTTGATACTATGTTGCACTAGCAGTAGAGGGTACATGTCCAACGGTTTTAGTGGGTGTAGAACTCCCTCTGTGGCCGTGTGACTTCTCATCTTGTTTCCTTTTTCTTTTGTTATTCCATTTTTTGTTACACATATCTCTTTCTTCTATCATACGGGTAATGTTGACGGCCTCTGTGTAAGATGAAAAGCCTCATATTTGTGATCCCACCCTCGAAAATAGGGAATCTTGAAGGCCTTTAACGAAACGTCGAATCATTTATTTTTCATCTAGGACTATATGAGTAGCATATTCAGATAACTCTACAAATAAATTATCGTATTCATCGACGATTCGCACTCCTTGTCAGAGTGTCACAAACTCATTCATCTTCACTTTTAGTATGCTTTTCGAAATAAATTGTTCTCGAAAAATTTTCTAGAAGTCCTTCCATTTGAAGGGTGGAGCATTACTAGCCATGCCATTCTTCCATGTTCGCCACTAGTGGTCCGCCTTACCTCTTAATTGAAAGGTAACAAGGGTTACTCTTCAAGGTTCAGGGCATTCCAACATGTCAAGAATTTTCTCACAGTCATCTAGAAAATGTTGTGGGTCTTTGTTAGCATCTCCTATGAAGGTTGGCAGATTTAGCTTCATAAATTCTGAGATCTTGACCTTTGTCCTTACCCAATCTTGAGAGGGGTGGGGGTGGCATCTGGTTTGTCTCTTACACTTTTGCAGCATGTACTGATGCCTGTGAGCCGTCTTTGGATGACTATCCCGTTAGAAGTTCCTTCAGCCTATTTACCTCGTTCCACATTGTAGCTAATGCTTCTATTACCATAGTTGTGTCAATTTATGGTGGTACTCCACCACTTCTCCTAGGGTTTACATTGGGTATCTCTCCATTTTGTGCATGGTTACCTTCTACAAGGTTAGGTGTCTCCAACCTTGCACCTACTGACTGAATAATTAGAGGGACCAAGGCCCTGCCAGATCTTGTACGGATTTCAGAAGCATTTGATTTCCCTCGTGCCATCTTAACTTATTCTACAATAAAATATAATATGTATCATCACCATTATGCTTCAAGGGTAAGACATGAAAGTTGAAAGGAGACAATCTCTACTCTTCGTGCATCATAACACCCCAAAGCATCACAAATTGCCTCGCAATCATCCAGAAATCATTGCAGGTCCTCATTAGGATCTTAGCCGATGAAAGTGGGTGGCATCATCTTTAAAAACTTAGACATTTTCACGTCCTTAACTATGCCTTCTCTAGCTTGTTTGTTCCCAATAACAAGAGGAATCTTTGGTGTATCAACATGTATCGCTCGTTCTCCCTGCTTTTCCTCTATACGATCTAATCGATCGTTCATCAGGCTGAACATCTACATGACAACAACGGCATCAATCTGTTAGGTGACTCCAGCTCCCTCTGCCCGGCCACCAGTTAAACCTTCAATATTTGGAGTATGTGAATTATCTGCATGGTCAGAAGGGTTGTCCTACGTATTAACTGATGGAATTAAAGTCCTCCCTGAGCCTATATGCTCGTTATGATTTGAGGATTCCTCTGACATTATAGAGTCAAAAATCTACATAGAGAACAAATACTTCTTAGATCAAACAAGATTACCTCATATTAGCCACTAAGGAATAAGTTATAAAAACAAAAGACACTAGACTCTATAAGGTCTTTTATGAAACCTAATCCCATGGTCATGCCGTGGCTCACGACAATGGGGAAGGACCCACAAAAAATACTTTACTCTGTAATCTATAGGGGACCTAAAAACTGAACTCTGATACCAAATGGGGTCTGGCGGATTCGATGATTGGATTTGATTGGGTGATTAACCTAATCAATTATATTTTAAGTGAGAATAATATCAGGAGTAAATTATTGATTTGCCCCCAAAAGATCATAGAATATCTTAATTTAGTCTATAAAAAAATATCTTAATTTAGTTCTAAAAAAATTTTATAATTTAGCAACATAAAGATCAAATAAAAAAAAATATAATTTTTCAATGATTAGATTGAGATACTTAATTTTTTTTACTGACGAAATTGAAAGAACTATAATGTTTTAGAGAAAGAATAAGCATTTATTGATTTTCCTAGACCTGTCAAAACGGGCTAGTCTGACCCGTTCAGACTGGCCTGTCTAAGAAAGTATGAAAAATGGGACCGACTGAGCTAGGGAGCTGGCGGGCCAAAGGGGCCAAACAGCACAGTTTTTTTTTTTTAGATTCCCAACTTTTTGTTTTTGAGACAGCTACTCAACTAGTAATTACTAGCTGATACAAACTGGGCTACTAACTATTGAGGCCCAAAAGACCAACAAAAACTCAAACCAAAGAGATATATCTAAACATAAGCCGAAATGCCTAATGCTACTAACTCATATTACTCAGTGCTAGGTAAAAAATAGAGGAATGTAGACGGTACAAAGCATGACCGACGGACCAAGCCACTAAAATCTCTAAAATCAAAGAACGGAAGCACGACGGAGCCACAGAGATCTTTGATGATGAAGCACGACAAAGCACGACGGAAGAGAAGATCTGAATGTCCAAAGTCTAAGTCTAACTCCTCCCTCCGTCGCTTCTCTGTTCTCCTCGCTTCCTTTGTCGCTTTGAATCTCTTATTCTCTGTTCAACTATTCTTCTCCCTTCTCCCTCCATCACTTCTCTATCGATCTTAACTCTGAAGAGTGAAGATATAAATCTTTGGTCCTCCCTCCGTACTTCGTCTTTCAATGCTCATGCTTTCTCTCTCTATCTATTATATATATATATATATACACACACACATACGGGCTAAACGGGTAACTCACGGGTTACCCAGATAACCCGTGGGTTACCCCGGGCTAGGCTAGTTAGGCTTGGTCCTTTACGGACTGGCTAGCTCACCTCTAATGCGAGTTAAACTAGGCCGAGCCCATTTTGATAAATCTAAATTTGCACCATGGGTTGGGTTTAGGTCAAATTAAGTGATAAAGTAATGGTTTTTTCAATCATTAATTTCTTTTACACTTTTCAATAAAAAGTCTTCAGTAAATTATTGATTTAATTCTTGAAAGATTAAGTATTTTAATGTGATCTTTGAAATATTGTATTTGTTCAATTTAATTCTTTTTTTTTGTTAAATCTCAAAATTTTCATTGCAAAAGTCATTTTAATAAATAGATGAATAAAATTAAGATAAATACAATTTTTAGTTTGATTGATATGACTTGGACCATGAGAAAAATCCATTCCAAAAGACAAGCATGTTAGATAGAGGAACTTTACCACTTAAATAACAATATCATGGTCCTACCACCACCAAGAACCATCAACCAAGCACACAACTACAACTAATTCCCACTTCACCCGACAAACCATCTCTCAGATACTCTTAGGGATCTCCTCCAAGCGCAAAACCCAGCCTACCACCGTAGAGAACTCCGGGACAGTAATAGAACTAAGAGGAGACCAAACTCTAGTAGCTGCCCTTACTTCCCACCCCTTACGTGCTCAGCTAGACATCCCCATCATCTCCTCTCAGTCGAGAGGAATTGATTACCACCAAATGTTTCACCCCTCTACTTCCTTTCAGCCTTCTCTTTGTCTTGCCGATAACATATATAATATATTTAATCTAATGAATATCTTTAGTTGGAATGTTAGAGGTATGGGAGCACTAACTTTAAGAGAGTCTTTAGAGACCTAAAAAATAGCCATAACCCAGACTCAGTTATCCTTTCTAAAACAAGATTGAGTGTGGAAATGGATAAATCCATCGTTAGTAGCCTTGGCTATGATGGCTTTTTTAAAGTTGATGCTAAAGTTCTCTTCACTGTTAAAGTAAGAAACATTACCTTTTTAATTATTGCTCTTTATGCTAGTCTCATGTTTAACATTAGGAAACATATTTAGAAAAAGCTTGTTGATCTATCTAAAATTATTAACTTGCCTTGGTTAGTCATAGGTGATTTTAATGAAATAGCCCACCCAAAAGAAAAATTTGGTAGGAGACTGCCAAGTAGGCTTAAAATAGATACTTTTTTAGATTTTCTAAACAAAGGCTATTTAGTTGACTTGGGTTTTGTAGGTCTAAGATTCACTTGGGTAAATGGCAGCTAGGGTAGGGATGTTATTTGCACCTATATAGATAGAGCTCATGTAAACCAAAAATGGATTAACCTCTTCCTTGAAACAAAGGTTCATCACCTTCCACGATTATACTCTGACCATTGTCCCATTCTCATGAAAACAAATCCTAGTTATGTTATAGGAGAAAAACCTTTTAGGTTTGAACTTTTTTGGTTAAAGCATCACACTTTTCAAAATGTCAGTAAAAATGCTTGAAAAAAATTTCCAAATAATCTTACCACAATAATCCAAGAATTTAAAGCAGACCTTCAAATTTGGAATAAAAAACATTTTGGAAACATTATTCATGAAATTAAAAACCGAAAAGATAGGCTTAAAGGTGTCCAAAAAGCTCCAGATTTCAGTAGAGACCATCAACTCATGTCTTTGGAAAAAAATTTACAAGCTCAACTTGGTGCCCTTTTCGAAAATGAAGAGTTTATATGGCAAATGAAATCTAGAATATAACAGCTTTCATTAGGATACCAAAACACTCCCTTCTTCTATATCTTTGCTTTAAACAAGAGAAAGAAAAATAAAATTTGTAATATCCTCTAATCAGATAATACATGGACTATTGATCAAATCGAAATTGAACTCCAAATCCAAAATCACTTAAAAAATACATATTTCCCTCTTGGTATAAATCCAACCCATCTCCCCTCTTTCCCTAATCTCCCCTTTCTTTATCTCCTTTCTTGCCACCACTTCAACCTCTCTAAAGTTCCTGATGAACTCAAAATTAAATCTACCCTTTTTAAACTCCATCTTCTCAAAACCCTTGGTAAGACAGCCTCCATGCACTCTTTTACCAAGAGAAATGGGACACTATTAAAAACTAACTAACTTTTAGAATACAAGAAGCCTTCATCCATAATAACATCAATCAAGAGTGGGGGACTACCTTTCTTTGCCTTATCCCAAAGATTGAAAATGCTCACACCCCAAGCCATTTTAGACCCACTGGACTTTGTAATACTAGTCCTTGTAAATATATTAAAACCCCTTTTTCCCTCTCTAATCTCCCCCTACCAAGCAGCCTACATGACTGGCAAGCACTATTTTGATCTCTTTCTAATAGCTCAAGAAGTAATGAACTCAATGAAGCACTCAAAATATAAAGAAGGATGGTTAATTATAAAAATTGATATAAAAAAACCTTCAACTCCATCTCCTGGAATTTCATTGAGATAATTTTAAATAAACTCAACTTCCCCTCCAGTGTTAAAAATTTAATCTTCTCTTGCCTAAAAAATGTCACCTATGTACCTCTAATTAATGGAACAAAAATGGCCCCCTTTCATCCCTCTTGAGGAATTAGGCAAGGTGATCTCATCTCCCCCTATATCTTCATTCTAGGAATGGAGCTGATAACCCACTTAATTAACCAAAAAGTTTCTTCAAATAGTTGGACCCCCTTCCACTTCAAGCATAAGGATCCTTGCATCTCTCACCTTTTTTTTTGTTGATGACATCCTTCTCTTTGCAAAAGCAAATACAAAAAGCATCCTAACAATTAGAGAAGTCATCAACATACTCTCTTCTTTCAGTGGTTTAAATCTGAATCTAGATAAATAAAAAACCTAGACTTTTAGTACTGTAAGCACAAACTCCAAATCCCAAATTAAGCAAACCCTTGGAATAAAAATTTCAAATAACTGAGACTTCTATCTTGGGTATCCTCTAAAACCAAACTATAAGAACTTTGACTTCAACTTCATTCTGCATAAAATAGACAAAAAAACTCCAAGGATGGAAATCAAACCTCCTTTCAAAATCAGGAAGAAGCTAATTGATTAACTCCACTCTTTCAAGTATAGCTAGCCATACCATGAAAGCTTATCTCCTTCCCAATAACATCCTGCAAAAAATTGACTAGAAATCAAGGAAATTCTTTTAGGGGCATACTGACAATAATAGGAAAATTCGTAATATAAATTGGAAAAAGATTGCAAGACCAAAATCTCTTGGAGAGCAAGGAATAAGAAATTCAAAAGATCAAAACAATAGTCATATCCTAAGCCTTCTTTAGAAATTGCATAATCAACAAAACAACCTCTGGTAAAAAACAATTGGCAACAAGTATGGATATAATCTTAAAAATAGGAAACATAATAGATCCCTTACCTTTAAGAATATGCAACAAACTCTCCCCCTCTTTTAAAATTTGACAAAAATCAATATTAGTGAAGGAAATAAGACAAGCTTCTGGTTTGACTACTCTATAAACAAGCCCCTTAAACCTTCTTTTAGAGGCCCTCTAAGTAAGATAGAAGAAAAAAGGACAGTATATTCTATTATTAAGCTTAACCACAATAGGGAACATTGGAACCTTGAAGATCTTCCTATCAATCTCCCAAGGAATATTTTATCTGAAATCAACTTTTTTCCACTCCTACAACATCATTTCCCTACTAAGGACACTATTTCTTGGAACTCACTTCAAATGGGCTTTTGTCTTCGAAATCTGCCTATAACCACATCATAAAAAATATTGTTATTCAAAATCAAAATAACAATCATGATAACCTCTTCTTCTCTTGGATCTAGAAGAATAATGCTCATCCTAAGGAAAACTTATTTATTTGGCAACTTTACAATAAGGGCCTCCCTGCAAACAAAAACCTCAGGAAAAGGCTTCCTCACATCTCTAACCTTTGCCCTCTGTGCAATCTCTATCCTGAATGTCACTTCTATATTCTTCAAAATTGCAATCAAGTAAATGAACTATGGTCTCTCTTAAATGTTCCAGGAAATTTCTTTGTTAGTAATTATAATTCTTGGATCTTCTCAAATTGCACAAAGAACTAGTCATTTTCAAATCCCTTGGCAAACAATTTTCAAATATGTTCTTAGAACTATTTGGCTAGCTAGAAACAAAAAACTCTTTGATAATATTCAGATTAACACCAGAAACCTTTCCCACTTAATCAAATCTAAAGTTCCTGATTTATGGGCTTGTTTAGAAAAATTATAGGAACCAAAAATATATTTCATCCTTATTTCTATTAGCATCGGGCATATCTAAGTGTCATGTCATTTTAATTGATCTGATCAAAATTCTACTTAGTTCAAAAGTATTCAACCCAGCCTCCATCGCATTTTTGCTACAATAAATGGATTTTTTTTTTCAAAATTCTACTTAGTTCAAAAGTTTACAAAGCCTCTGGCTCGACAATTGGGTTAATAACAAACCCTTTTCCTCCCAACTCAACGGGCCCCTTCCCCTTGATCAAGAAGAAAAAAAAAATAATTTCTTCCATCATCTCCTTCTCCAGCCATAATTTGTCTTGGAACCTAAATAACCTTCCCTTCAACATTACCCCCCATCTTTCTGATAAAATACTTTGCTTAGCCCTTCCTCTTCTTTTCCAAAACAAAAAAGACAATTTTCTGGAATCCCACTCCAGATGGTTCCTTCTCCTTAAAATCTTCCTATTATTCTAACTCAAAAAATATATATCAAAATCTAATAAAATATATTTTTAACCACGATTTTAACTATGGTTAAAAAAACCACGACCCCTTGGTTGAAACTGATCAACTATGATGGATCCATGTCTAAATCTTTGATCGGGGCTGGGGATTGCCTTATAGACTAAAATGGTCTATGACTTTTCGGGTACAACAAATTCATTGGTAGAGGAAGTGTAATAAAACCCCACCCGAGGGGGTATTTACCGTGGTACTACTAATTTTAAAAAAATTTTCGCGTGTACTAACTATTCAAAAGTATTTCCCTATATACTAACTTTTTAGCTAATTCGACCAACTCGTGGCCCATAGCTCCGCTTTGGGGTATTTACCGTGGTACTACTAATTTTAAAAATTTTTTTGCGTATACTAACTATTTAAAAGTATTTTCCTATATACTAATTTTTTGGTTAATTCGACCAACTCGTGGTCGAATTCAGTGGGAAAATGCAGCTTTGGTCGAATTTGCTGCAGCTTATTTTTTTATTAATTTCACCATCAAATTCGACCAGGGCTTGGTCGAATTTGGTACTATTTTTTTGAATTTTTTTATTGAAAATTAAAATTATGAAAGAAATTAAAATTATATAATAAATAAATACATGGTTATTTTATTTTGTACATGATTATTTTATTTTTATATAATATTTAGTTTCATTTTATATTAAAAAAGACAGATAAATTAGATAAAAATAATTTTTAATAATTTGAAAGTTTTATTTTAATTATTATTTTCTTAGATTTTAAGAATATTCTCAAATTTTATATTTTAAATGAATAAAAATATGAAAATATATAAATTGTAATGGAAAAGTAGATATTAAAAGATAAAAAATACCAATTACAATTATCATTAATTAAATTTATTATTATTAAAATGAGAAACAATGTCCTTCAATGAACCAACTAATTTTAATTAACGTGAATAATAAATGAACTAATTAGTAAATTATGAAATCATATTTGTTCTAAAAATATTCATGTATATTGTTTATTTTTACTTTATACAAATAATGCTATTTATTTTTGCAAATGAAATTATGTATCTATTTTATCATTTATTTGTTAATTATTAAATTGGCCTACATAATTAATGTTTGTATTAAATTAAGTTAATGATATTTTTCATTTAGCTATCTTAAAATTTATCAATTTATAATATTAATAAAATGCATTATTTTTTTATTGTTATGACAATTTTTTTTATCTTGTTAAAAACTATAGAATAGTCATATCATGTTAAGTCAATTAAAAAAAAAAGAAGTACAGTAAAATATAATTAAAAACTGGATATAAAATAAGTTTTATACAAGAATACATTCAATAATAATGGGAGCCAGTTCCACAACGGCGCCGAGTGACACGTCTCTTGCCACGACCGAGTACTTGATCATCATCTTCCTGATCGGTATCTTCGGTTGAATGGTCATCTTCGGTTGAATCATCACTGGGTTCAGCATACTGTCTTGGTGGGGTCTGATAAGTTACTCTCGGACCTGCGTCATCCTCCCTTGCAGTGCTCGGGCCAACTTCGGAAGACACCGACCGACCACCACGACGACCACGTACCCCTCGCGCCCTTCCATGACGCCTGCCTCGGGCTGACCTTTCTGGAATATATGGCTGTGGTATGTCTTGTGCAACTAGAGCTGGGTGTTCCATAATGTTTCGTTCTCCAAGAGCTTGTAAGATCTTATCACTAGTCGATACCACATATTCCGAAGGAATCGTTGGTTCTTGGAGACCGTGCACCCGCATTGCTCGCACTAGAGTAGCCTGTAATCAAACAATGAACAAAATTATTCTTCAAGTAATATTAATTAAAATAAATGACAAATAATTTAAATCATATTTTACCACGTATCCATCGCAGGCGTTGGAAGCACGAATCCATCGCCTTGTGTGAAGGTAATACCACTGCATATAGCGTGAGTATGGTCCAAGTGGCTAGTTTGATAGTGTTATAGGAGCAACGTGTACTTGATCCCGCCACTGGTCCCACGCCTGGATGAAGTCAGCATGCTCCACCTTCCAGTTAGTATCAGTCTTCCCAGTTAACTTTTTAAGATGTCAATCCCCTAAATTTATCGGTGGGACCGGGATTGGTTGTTCCATCCCAAAGTGACGCATGACTCGATCGGGATGGTGCCATTCTATTATGTGAAAATTTAGAATGGGAACTGAGGCACGCCAGACGTCAGGGTCAATTCGGCAATATTCTGGGACTGTTTGACATGCATATGGGAGCCAAATAACCTAATATAACAACAAAATGAGCATCACATCCACTAATAGAAAACAAAATATTATCAATTTAAAAATAAAATAAATGATAATACCTCATCGTAGGTCATGTGGTCTAACAAGCGCCTATATCACTCTAGAGCACGAGCAACTGGAGCTTGGTATAGGGAAAATCTATTCCACCTATTAAAATGAAATCTTTAGTTCAATTTTCAATTTAAACAAATTATCACGAAATATAGAATGATTTAAATTTTGAATTGAAAAAAGATTCCAAATAACATATCTAAATAAATTAATACTAGCATATGACATACCTGTGTGCTATTGGAGGGGGCCACGGATGTTCTCCATCATCATCAGGTTAAGTTGGAACTTGCGGCCTTAGTCTTGGAAATCGTTCAAATGCCCACACATGCAATAAATGAATAGACCCACTGATTTGCTGTGCAGTAGGGTGTGTTGCCTTACATAATTCACTGTATAGGTGGGCCAATACAGCCGAGCCCCAACTGTACTTCCCGCATTCCTCAAAGTCTTGCAAAAGCGGGAGGTACATTAAGTATACGTTCATGCCAGATTTATCTGGCATCAGATAGCCACCGATCATGAGCGAAATATAAGCTCGTGCGTGTTGTTCAATTGTAGCTTCATTCGCATCCTCCGGCAACTCTGAGAACTGTTCTTGAAGCCACGTCATACATAATCTTTGGCCGTTCAATTTGCCCTCAGGCAGGATAACTCCCAATAGTACAAGATATCCCAGGAGAGGACAGAATCTTCTACAACAGCACGTCCACTGCAAAGGAGTCCAAACAGCAATGCCACATCTTATAATGTGATAGTGCACTCTCCCTGTGTAAGATGGAATGTGTGCGTCTCTGGACGCCATCTTTCTACTAGCACTGTGACTAATGCTTTATCGTACATAAAGAATCCAATCTGTGACATTCCGTAAAATCCAACTTGTTGCAAATATGGCATAATGCGGGGGTCCGCTCGAATCACTAATTGACTAGTGTGTCGACGAACTTTTAATAGTCTATCAGGCTGTATGGAAAACAAAATAAAAATAGTAACAACAAATTAATCAAATAAAATGAAAATAGTAACAATTCACAAACAATTAATCATAAAAAAATAAGAACAACAATTAATCATATGAAATAAAAATAGTAACAATAAATTAATCAAATGAAATAAAAATAGTAACAAGAAATTAATCGAATGAAAATAATAATCATGGAAAATAAAAATAATAACAACAATTTAATCATACAAAATAAAAATAACAACAACAATTAATCATAGAAAATAAAATTAATAACAACAAATTAATAAAATAAAAAAAATTAGAAAAAATAAATGAATCAAATGAAATAAAAATAGTAACAATAAATTAATCATGGAAAATAAAAATAGTAACAATAAATTAATCAAATGCAATAAAAATAATCATACAAAATAAAAATAATAACAACAATTAATCAAATGAAATAGAAATAATAACAACAAATTAATCATAGAAAATAAAATTAATAACAAAAAATTAATAAAACAAAAAAAAAATTAGAAACAATAAATGAATCAAATGAAATAAAAATAGTAACAATAAATTAATAATGGAAAATAAAAATAGTAACAATAAATTAATCAAATGCAATAAAAATAATCATGGAAAATTAAAATAATAACAACAATTTAATCATACAAAATAAAAATAATAACAACAATTTAATCATACAAAATAAAAAAAAATAACAACAATTAATCAAATGAAATAGAAATAATAACAACAAATTAATCATAGAAAATAAAATTAATAACAACAAATTAATCATAGAAAATAAAATTAATAACAACAAATTAATAAAATAAAAAAAATTAGAAACAATAAATTAATCAAATGAAAAAAAAATAGTGACAATAAATTAATCATGAAAAATAAAAATGACAACTTACTAGATTTTCATTCCATGTTTGTTCAGATATATGTTGATCTTGGAGATACAATAAATCTCGTTTGACTGGTCCAGGTGCTATAATTTGATCTGCCATTTCAAAAATATAAAAGGAGTTATGCGTGTGGGGGGATTATAGAAGGTGTGTGTGTGAAGTATAATGGGAGGGGGGTATATATAGAGGTAGGGGGCGTGGGAGGGGGCCTAGGGGGGTGGGAGCTGGTTACCAAGTGGCAACCAGCTATTCGACTGTTGGATGATCAAATTACGTCTCATTTATGAGGCCAAATTTGACCATGCTTTGGTCGAATTCGGCCTCATTTACAAGGCCCAAATTCGACCAACGTATGGTCGAATTTGGGCTTCATTATGGGCCCAATTTCGACCACCCAAATTCGACCATGTCTCGGTCGAGTTGGTGCTCATAATGGGCCAATTCAACCATAGGTTGATCGAATTTGGGGTTAATAACACCCAATAATTTGACGCAGCAGAAATTCGAGCTTTTCATAATTGAATTTGGCCTTCAAAACATCCCCCCTTTCCTTCACGGGATTGAATTTGAAGTCTGTGTGTCAAAATAATTCAGTGCATACGCGAATATTATTCAGTGTCATATCTTTTCAATTTGACAATTAGTAACAATTTTTCAACAAACAATCCGACCAACTGTAATTATGCATTGTAACGTCGTTTCATTAATACTATTTTATATTTACACATGACGTTTCTGCAATATGAACATTCAATTCATTCTCTATATATACGTAATGAAGTTCATCGAATCACTACTGCGAAAATCCCTTTATCTTCAAATTTATTACTCTCAGATAACAAAAAATTTCTTCTCCATTATTCTGCTCTATCCAAACAGAATGAGTCAGCAGATTACTGCGTATGTACATCTTCACGGAGAAATTACTATCTCAGACGAGGGTGACACTTTCATGTCTGAAAATATGACGATGATGCGGCTGTCCGAAGGAATTACCATGGATGAGTTTAAAGATTATCTACGTGTGCAGTGTAGATTACTCTATAACCAGGCTGTGAGCAAGGTTTGGTATCGATGTCCTGTAAAATTGTCGCCACTTCGTTATCGAAAGGTGAAAATGGAAAATGACTATCAACTTCAAGCTGCGGTGATTACACACCTCGATCACTTTCAAGATCAGGCGATGATGGAATTATTGGTGGAGCTCAGTACAGTGGAAATCGATCTGAGCACTATCATATCAACCTACATGACAAATCTAGACTTGTTATCTCAAGTACAGCAGGTTTTAGACTATCAACTATGTGATCCAACGACTCTCTCAATCCCCCAGTACTACTCACAGCCAAGTTCATCAGATCAACCACTTTTACTATCTGCTGCATATGACATGGGCTTAGAAGATAACATATCAGACGAGTTAAATGATCCCGACTACGATCCAGAAAATTTTGACAATCACAGCGATGACGACAACGACGAAACCGCAAACGTAATTACAACGTCAGACATGGCTCTCATGACAGACACATCATCAACTTTTTTACATTACGTTGACGTTGATCGAATGGGAAACGACGACACTTGGCATACCAATGCGTTGGCCCCTATTAATATTCAACAGGAGTTATGTAAGGATATGCGGTTTGCAGATGTCCTTAATTTAAGACGAGCAGTGAAATTCTATGATGTTCGAACACACCAAACGTTTTGAGTAACACTGTCAAAGTGTGGGACCGAAGATTACAGGTGCCCGAATTATGGAAATGGCTGCGAATGGAGGGTCAGAGTAGTGAAAAAATCACCTGCACACTCGTATAGGATCACCAAGTACAATGGAGACCATACGTGTCTGTCGGCTATAATGTCTCAAGATCATGAAAAGCTAGACTCTGATCTGATAGTCTCTTATATTACTCCTTTGGTCTTTGAAAAAGGTGATCTAGCGATTAGCCAAATAATAATCATAATAAGGAACACATTTGGTTATACTGTATCATACAAGAAGGCTTGGCTTGCAAAATATAAAGCTTTGTCATCTGTTTTCGGAGGTTGGAAAAGGTCCTACAATTTGTTACCATGGTGGTTAAACGTTGTCCGTCATTTTAATCCTGGCACTGTGTACGAGTTGGACACTCACCCACCAACGCGTAACCAAAATGGAAAGGTTTATTTCCGTCGTCTTTTTTGGACCTTCAAGCCGTGCATTGATGCTTTCGTCCATCTGAAGCCTATACGACACATTTATATGGAAAGTATACGGGACAATTGATAATAGCTGTGTCACAAGATGGGGATAGAAAGATAGTTCCAATTGCATTTGCATTGGTCGAGGGTGAGACCAAAGAGGCGTATCAATTTTTCTTGTCACACTTGAAAACACACGTGACTAAGAATCGACGAGATCTTTGCATTATCACAGATAGAGGAAAGGGTGCGTCGGCGGCTTTGGAAGATGCAGAAACTAGGTGGAAACCACCATATGCTCATTGGAAGTTCTAAATTCATCATTTGGGTGACAACGTCAAAAAAGAAACGCACAACAAATACTTATGAGAAAAGTTTATTAATATAGGTTTGCTCTTTTTTTTTTTTACTAATAGTATACTTAGTTTCTCAACTGAGACTGTGTATATGGATAACAGGATACTATTTTAAGCGCCATCGGGTGGATGCAGAGTTAGCAGCTATACGAACCTGGTGTGACACAGGTGCAGACTATATAGCAGATACACCACTGGAACAGTGGTCTCGTGCGTACAACACAGAAGGTCTCCAATGGGGTCAAATGACTACAAACCTTGTCGAATGCATGAATGGCATCTTCCTCAGGATGCGGCACTTGCCTGTGCTCGGATTGGTAAAAGCAACCCTATATAAATTAGTAGAATATTTCACAACACGAGCTACGACCATACAGGCATAGACTTCAGCTCAAAACACCGACTTCTCAGAGATTGTGATGAAAGATTTGCAAATAAATCGCAAACGCACAAGAAGGTGTGTAGTGATTGATTTCAATCCACAAAGGTCTTTATTCGAAGTGGAAGAACCACTTGATGAACTAAACGAACAGTTTAGGCGTACTTGCAAGCTGGATCTTAGTGTTGGAAAGTGCGATTGTGGAGAATTTCAAGCTCTGCACTTTCCATGTCAACATGCAATAGCGGCATGTTTAAAGTGGGGTTTTGACTACAATCGACTGGTCAACAATGTTTTTCGATTGGAAACTATATTGAAAGCATATCAGGGAAAATTTTATCCAATCGGAAGTCAAGAAGATTGGCCAGTCTACAATGGACAGAAGGTGCTGCCTCACCCTCAAATGACTCGAAAGCAAGGACGCTCAAACTCAACGCGCATTAATAGTTCAATGGATTATAGACAACATGGGGAGCCTTCACGATGTGGAATCTGCAGACAAACCGGACACAATCGATCAACATGTCCATCTCGTCCTGTCTTACCAGACTAATCAGATTAAATAATATTTTATTTGTACGATTATATTATCTATTGAGATTTTAAAAAAAAATTCTCATTCCAAATTGTTAGACTATTATTTTGTCGTATGTGGCTTAGGGTAAACAGAAAAATATTTCAGAAAAAAAAAATATTTAATAAACAAAATTAAAATCTATAATTAAAATTATAGATATACATCTATACAAAATTACAAACTATAATAAAAATAAAAAAAATTAAACAAAAATTAGTATTAATATAGTTACATATTGAGTCATTAAAACTTAAAAAAAATATAAATTATGAATATTCTTAAAATTGTCAACAAATAATTAAAAATATTAATTTAAATCTTTTAAATTGATAACAATAATTAAATACATTTTATTCAAAGTATTATGAAAACCATTACACATTAATAATAATTATATATGTTAATTTAATAAAATAACAAATGACAATCTCATTATTGTCATAACAATAAAAAAAATAATGTATTTTATTAATATTATAAATTGATAAATTTTAAGATAGCTAAATGAAAAATATCATTAACTTAATTTAATACAAACATTAATTATGTAGGCCAATTTAATAATTAACAAATAAATGATAAAATAGATACATAATTTCATTTGCAAAAATAAATAACATTATTTGTATAAAGTAAAAATAAACAATATACATGAATATTTTTAGAACAAATATGATTTCATAATTTACTAATTAGTTTATTTATTATTCACGTTAATTAAAATTAGTTGGTTCATTGAAGGACATTGTTTCTCATTTTAATAATAATAAATTTAATTAATGATAATTGTAATTGGTATTTTTTATTTTTTAATATCTACTTTTCCATTACAATTTATATTTTTTCATATTTTTATTCATTTAAAATATAAAATTTGAGAATATTCTTAAAATCTAAGAAAATAATAAGTAAAATAAAACTTTCAAATTATTAAAAATTATTTTTATCTAATTTATCTGTCTTTTTAATATAAAATGAAACTAAATATTATATAAAAATAAAATAAGCATGTACAAAATAAAATAACTATGTATTTATTTATTATATAATTTTAATTTCTTTCATAATTTTAATTTTCAATAAAAAAAATTCAAAAAAATAGTACCAAATTCGACCAAGCCCTGGTCGAATTTGATGGTGAAATTAATAAAAAAATAAGCTGCAGCAAATTCGACCAAAGCTGCATTTTTCCACTGAATTCGACCACGAGTTGGTCGAATTAACCAAAAAATTAGTATATAGGAAAATACTTTTAAATAGTTAGTATACGCAAAAAAAATTTTAAAATTAGTAGTACCACGGTAAATACCCCAAAGCGGAGCTATGGGCCATTTTTCTCAGGCTCCAGTTGGTCTCAAGCATTCCTAACGCCTCCAAAATTGAAAGTGAGACAGACTCCACAAAAGCAATCAAACTCATACGTTCATGTTCAAATTATCATCCTTTATTAACAATTATTGAGAATAACATGTTCCTCATTTCTGAACTTATTGATTGTTTAAAGGTTCAGCATATTTCTTTTATACAAAAATGTTTAAGATATTTGAAATTGAGATCCTTGATTAGAAATTTCTTTAAAATAGAAAGAAAAAAAATCGGTTAATTTTGAACCAAAAAAATTAATTTGAAAGTACTCCTAAAATTAAAGAGATCTATTGAATGACCTGATAAAGACTCGATTTATGATTTGACTTAATTTATTTGAGAGTACAATCTGAAAAGAAAAAAATTTGGAAGTCTGAGGAGCAAGCTAGATGAGGGCCGATAGAGAGCAATTATGTTTTTTATTGTACATGTTCATGTTCAGTTTTTTCCATTTTACTCATTTGTATCAAACATTTTTGTCATAAGATTATTCTCTCTACCAGTAGATGTAAGTTACACTGACCGAGTCACCTAAATTCTTGTGTGTTGGTTTATTTTTGTACAATTTTATCTTCTTCGTTATAGCGTAAATTTCTGTAATAATATAAAAAAACATATTTTAGACTTTAAAATATAGGCTTTGTTTAACAAAATTAGCTTATAAGCTAGTAGATAGTTTATATGCTAGTTGATAGTTTATAAGTTAGCTTATTGAATTAGAAGTTTTTAATAAAAATTGTCACGACCTATTTTCTAGGCACATGACCGGCACAATGATGAATATCCCATCACTGTAAGCCTTTCGATAAATTCTTCCCACAAGTAAAATTATTAGTCATTATCACTATATTCTCAAAATACCATTCCTTAATAAATACAAAGAAAATACATCAGATTTTCTTAATTAAAAATAATATATCCTCAGTACAAAATACATTATTATACTGAAATACAAGCCAAATACCAAACCCCTGACCTAGATGTCCTAAACGGTTACAGAGCAACATACTGTATAACAAAAGAAGGGCCTACCCGACAGCGGGAAGGTCCAACGTGATCTACTCCTCTAGCGGATGTTCTTCGGCGGCAACCTGATCTGAACAAAAGTTTGTACAGAGAGTGTGAGCTTTTAAACTCAGTGAGCAAATCGGCCTCGTTTTAATAAAATTCAAATACATCACCAGTCATGCAAGCATATCCAAAGGCTCAAGCTCAACCAATAGACATAGTTAGAAGTTACATACAAGAAGATAAAAATTCATCCAATTCAACAAACGATACTCGTACTCGTCAATGGCAATATATCCCGGAGAGCGCACACAGGCCGGCTCACCAATTTTGTATTTTTTCGCCATGACGCACAACCTCATCCTCTTAGCTAGGGCGCCTCACGGATTTATCACCAATCCGGGCTATATCCCTACTGAGGGAATCGTTGTCTCCACACTCATTGGTCAAGACACCCTGTCAACCGGATTTTCCGCCTTGCCGTGAGAGGGGGTACTGTACCGCTCAATCACAATCAATAGTACAATAGTTCATATCATAATCAGAAGTACAATATAATACTCATCCATATAACAGGTATAGTATATAACTATATGATTCAAATTTCATATCATCATGAGATACTTGCTTCGTCTTATCCATACTTCTGGATTAATTATCTCATTATATTTGTCATTCTGAATCCAATTTCCCCCTATGAATCTTGGGAGTGTCCTACGACATACTTTTTATCACCAGTAATGCTAAAACTCTATTAAAACGGGGTCGTTTCACTCACCTGGATTCCGTACGAGTATCACTTCTCTAAATTGTTACGGACAAGAGTACGCAGGTGAATTTCAGTGTTCCGCTACAGAGATTTTCATGAAAGATTATAGAAAATACGTTAAGATTGTTTTCGTACAGATATTGTTCATACGTATGGTTACTATTTATACGATCACTATTCATACGTACGGATACTATTCATACCAGAAATACAGAATACAATCTGTAAAAGAGTACACCAGGTAAGTTCCCAGGAAAGAGTGGAGGGTCACACTAGACACACTTAAAAACCAGGTCTTTCCTTAGCCAGAACTTTCCTAAACATGTATTCTTCACAGTTTACATTCTATTTCGGTAATCTGAGAATCAAAATAACAGCTAACGACAGTTTTTCTGATGTGGAAGATCGGCCAAAACCGCAGCCACAGAGCATACTTAAGAAAATAACTTCTAAAATTTGAAAGACATAGAAAGGGCATAGTATCTTTACCTAAGCAAAAAGGAAAGGCCCAAAATCTCAGAAGCCTAGCGTCGGAGCAAGAGAAACTTAAGGAGAGAAGAAGAGAAGTTGAAGGTGTGAGTTTAGAAGTGAAATGGAAGGGTCTATTTATAGCAAAAGTCAAGGGTACTATTTGATACTATGTGCTAATAAAATATTTAATTTACTATTTATGAAAATGACATTTCTAATAATGTAGTTACTGTGCACCTTACTACGATGGAAAATTTTTCGTTTATTTACTATTGGAAATTTAAAGGGAAAATCATCCTTTCACATGAAACCTTTAAGTTTCTTTTCAATTCAGTCCTTTCAATTTAGTCCCTGAAGGTATTTTTACACATAAAACGTCATTTTCTCCTACAAACTTCTTTCTAGTTTTCTCTTATAACCAAACCACATCTAGTACTTGACATTTTGATTGTATAAATGAACAGACCATATACGTAAATAATATTATACGGGTGAATAGTACCATATACTGAAATAGTAACAGTAGTTTGAAAACACACATTTATATTTTATTTTTCATGAGTATTACAAAAATAGCTGTTGAAGAAGCTAAAAAGTATAAAATGACATAAAAATGGCATATATTTTTAATTCCAAAATAATACAAATAAATATATCAATTTTGTTTTTAATTAAATTAATTTAAATTATTATTATATATATAATTCATTAAAAATATATATTTATATATTTTATTATATTATATATATATATATTTTTTTTTTACATATATAATATATTTTTATATATTATTATATTTTATTATATATAATAAAATATATTTACATATTTTTATTATATTTATATATATTATATATATTTATAGGCATAATGAATACTTTTATAGAATAACAAAAGTAAAAAGAGAAGAAAAGTACATAAGTTATAAGTTATAAGTTATAAGCTACTCAAAATAACTTATTAGAATAAGTTATAAGCTACTAAAATAAACTCGTTTATCGAACACTTTTAACAAGTTTATAGGGTGTGTTTGACATAGCAAAAAAATGAGCTTATAGTTTATTTGACTAACTTATAAGCTTGTTAAAAGTGTTTAGTAAACGAGTTTATTTCAGTACTTATAGTTTATTTTGAAACGCTACTTTTTGTAGCTTATAGCTTATAATTTATAGTTTTTATACTTTTTTTCCTATTTTACCTTTATTATTTTATCTAAATACTCATTATATCATTTTGTTTTATTCATAATCTAAATCTCTAAAATACTTTCATTGCGAATAATTTTTATTTTTATTTAAATTTTTTATTTTTAATTAAATTTATTTTAAACATATATATATATATATATATATTAAAGATAAAAAAATGTTATGTATTTAATATGTAAGTATATATTAACTTTTTCAACGTAAGTATATATACGTAAATATAATATATAAAATATAAAATTATATATATATATATATATATATATTAATTATATATAATAACTTAAATTAATTTAATTAAAAATAAAAACTAATATATTTATTTTATATTATTTTGAGATTATAAAATAATATAAACACTTCTATGTCTTTTTATGTCATTTTACACTTTTTAGCTAGTTTAACAACTACTTTTACCAAACACTTATAATTCAATAAGTTAGCTTATAAGCTTTTAGGTTTCAACTAAAAATTAACTTATAAGATTTCAGCTATGTTATCAGCTACTTTTACCAAACACACCCGTAAGCTAGTCAAATAAGTTATAAGTTAATTAAATAAATTATAAGCTAACTTATAAGTTATAAGCTCGTCTCGCTAAACAGAGTCATAGAGTGTAGGGGATTGTTAATTTTTTTTAATTTTCACATAAATATAACAAAAATATGTTATGTGATCATTAAGCATACGCAATTTTTGTTAGATAATCACAATCATTGATAAAAATTTAGATATAATTTTTGAATATTTGTTATCACATTTTTAATGAAAATATAACAAATAATACAAATAATAATCTCTTATAACTCACCTTACGTGATTCTGTTTTCCTTTTAAAAAATATATATAATATGTTTTAATTAAAAAATTAATGAAAAAATCTGAAATATATTTTTAACCTACATTTTATACCCACGTGCAGTATTATCACCCATGAATGAAACAAATGTTAGATGTTGATTGTTCAGTGAGAACGGTTGATCAAAGAAAGTTCTTCATTGTTGACTGAGTTGACAGATTCAGAGCGAACAGTCAACAGTGGGGTGGCCATGGGAAGAGAAGATAGATGGCACTGTTACTAGGCTGGACAGGAATTCTCTGCATATACTTATTTTTTTAACAACAGTTAACTGTCATTAAAAAATATAAGTACGTACTTGCTTATCTTTAAGGTAAGTAAGGGATCCCTATTTGACTGGACTACGCTTCTTTGCTTAGAGGCTGTTGTATATTATTCGATCAAGTGTAGACAATGATTATAGAATTGAATCGGTTATTTAACTAGTCGAGACACTGGTTTAAAAGTTAATAATAGAATTATGATTGAACTGGTAATATTTAAAAATTAAAATATATTAAAATATTAGAAAATATAATTAATTTATATGTTTCAAATATTAAAATATATAATATATAATATTAAAATATTTCAGACATATTACAGACATATATTTATACAAATCATAAATCTTTTCTTAATAGCTTAACTTTTTAGAGATTTTTTAAAAATACATAATACTATTTTGTAAAAACTCAAAAAAATTTCAAAAATTTTAAAAATTCAAAAAAATTGAACCAGTTGAACTGGTCTATTTTCTATCAGTTTAAACACTCATCAGTTCACTGGTCCAAACCAAACTCGAATTTTTTGATTAAACTAACTGATTTGGTCTGATTCTCTAAACGTTGAGCATAAACAACATGTGGTGTTCAGTTGGATAACTTCGATTGATTGGGCGTAGTATTGCAAGAAGATCACACAAGTTTAATTATCCTTTAATAAAATTTGAATTCACATGTTTTCTTAAATTTTCTTAAAAAACAAAAAAAGACGGTTAGTAGAAGTGTCAATGGGAGCCCACATGGGCTTCTAATAAATGTGGGTTGGGCTGGGTCAGACTTAAACATATAATTGAGCTGAAAATCATGACCTGGTCTAGCCCTTTAAGGGCCCAGCCCATATTTTTTAAAAAAATAATTTTTTTATTTATAATTTAAATATATATTATAAATTTAAATATAATACATGACAAAATAAAAAATATATTATACATAATATTTTTGTTCAATAAAGTTTAATGAGAAAGAAACATAAGCTAATATCAAAGATTTGACATTTTAATTTTAATTTTAAAAGTCTCTCTTTTTAATTAGAATATTAGGTTGCGTCATATTCATAATACATTACTTCAAGGGCCAATTTTTTATATTTGGACAACCTTAATAACTCATGACTTAAGTAAAAAAAGAATTACATACACAAAGTACTAGTATTTTCAAATATTATTTTATTAAAAAAGTTCATGGGGCCGACTTGTCACAACTCACCTCAATTCTATGAACTTAAATAGGCTGGGCTGAAAGCCCTTATTAAATATGAGTCACTAAATTCTAAGCTCATCCCACTTCATTTAAAGGGCTAGGCGGGGGCTGCCCAGTGAATTTAGCTCATTTTTACAACTCTAATTATTGGTGAGGGGATATGCGGGTATGAAAAGAGAAAGGGAATGTGAAATTGGAAATTACTACTTGTAATTATTATAGTAATTAACTTTCCTAGCTATTGTTCAATTGTGTTTGCTGTCTATAAAAGGAGTTGAGCTCCATTGTTTTGGGGGAATTATGTAAAAAAAATTTACAAAATTAATACGAATTCTGATTATATTAGTACGTATTTTTCTTTTGATAAAAAACAATGTGTGGTTATATTAGTTTTACTTAAATGGTTATGAACTAATACTGGTTGGTTTAAGTGACTCAACATTTATTATTTTTAAATAAAATTTCAAGTTTAAATATTGTGAATAAAAAAAATTAATACTAAAAAATATTTACACCTTTGTGATTCAATTTACTTTTAATCAGACTAGTGAAAACTTACTAAATTTTCATATATTAGTAATTTTGGCCCCAAAAAAGAAGCAAGAGAGAGATGATAATGAATTTTAAAAATTCTTTCAGCCAGCTGATAAGAGAAGCGAAGTAACTTGAAGATAAAAATAGAATTAAATTTTGTGGTTTATTTTGATAATAGATGATACAATTTGATTCATACTATTATTAATTAATGAAAGAACAAGTTTATTCAACTAAGATAAAACGATACCATTAAATTTTACAATTATAGCTTTGTGTGTGTGTGTATATATATATACATATATTGTTTCTTATAAGTATCTTCCACCAGGAACAATATTGCTCAAAATTCTATCAGATATTATATGTAAACATTTCTTTTAGTGAGAATTTAATTCTATATTCACTACTTTATAAAAGATTAGTTTCTTTCGTTAAACTAAACTTTTATTAGTAGGTTGTGTCTATAAGTTTAGATCCTCTACTTTTCTTTGAAGATAAACAGAGTATTTGTCTTTTTATAGCCGTTAGATCTATGGATTAAATGACTACAAATGAAGCTAATTATTTATTTATTTTTTTTAAAACACTTACTTGTATCTTTATAATCATTAAATTTTAAATCTAACGATCATAAAGAAACAAATATTCTGTTTATCTTTAAAGAGAAACAAAAGATCTAAACTTATTCTTAAGCAACAATTAATGGAAAGTTTCAAAGCTTAAATAGTAATAAATATGTGTGGGCATTTTGGAGGGAAGCGGGTCTTAAAGCATCAGTACAGTAGAACTATATGGAGAGTCAACTGACTATAGAAGTCTTCAATTTTTTTTTCCAAAACAATTTTGCACGTGAAAGTATTGTACATTATTTTGATAAATCTTCTTCAGTGCTTGGACTGAAAATATTTAGCACTTATCCTTTGCCATGTTTAATGATTCTTTATGATTAATTTGATCTATTTATTTTTTATAAATCAAATCCAATATGTGAAAAGCAAAATCAAGGCTAATGATATTCCAATATATAATTCAAATATTATTAGAGTGTGGACCAATTCTCATGTTACAGGGAAAAGTTGGAGTCCGAATTTATTACTTGAGAAGTAATAAATTGTTATTGTTAATCACTTTTAACAACAATTTTTAACAAGTAGCAAATTAGTAAATTGTTATTGTTAATCATTTTTAACAACAGTTTTTAACAAGTAGCAAATTGTTACTACTGATCACTTTTAGCAACAATTTTTACTGTTATTAAAAGTGATAAGTAGCAAATTTTTACAATTTGTCAAGCAACAAATGCGTGCGCCAAAAGTTGTGGTTGAAAAACAAAACAAAAAGCGTGATAATGATGTGTGCTTATTTAATATATAGTCCAAAGTATTTTTAACTGTTAAAATTAAGGGTGTACAAAATCGATCCAAACCGACCAGACTGAACCGTAAAAAACCGAGCAAAGAAGGTCCAAATCGATTTTTAATATCTCACATTTTTGGTTCGGTCAGTTTTTTGGTTTTGGTTTGGTTTGGTTTAACCAAACCAAACCAAACCGAACCATTAATAATATATATATATATATAATAAACCAAAAAAAAAACTAAAGTAACTCTCTTCCCAGTCATTCCATACTTCCAACCCAAGTTCCAATCCCACTCGGCCACTCCCAACCCTAAATCCCAATCTATTCTATACTTCCATTTCCAATTTTCCATCATACATGTTCCCTTTTGTGATGAACCAGTGATAATAAGTACCCAATAATAAATATTATAATTGAATAAGAAAAATGGGTTGTTAAGAAAAATGAACACTAAACAATGAATAAAAGTGAGTTTTTTTAAAAAAAAATTTTAGGATATCAAACCGTTCAAAAATGAACTAAACCGCCTACAAAAAATTGAATCAAACTGCCTCAAACTGAATCAAACCACCCAAAATATTAAACCGAATAGGTTCAATACTTTGAGAACCGATTAGGTTCGGTTCAGTTTGGTTTAAGCTTAAAACCGTACAGAATGGAACCCGTGTACACCCCTAGTTAGGGTCATAATGGGAAAAGAGAAAAAGATAAAAGAGAAAAGAGAAAACTCTCAGTGATGCTAATGGGTTATTTGCGTGATTCACATTGTTCACTATTTCATGTTAGAGTTTTCTTTTGGTATATTTGGAATGCTAGACGTTTTAGGTCCTGTTTGGTAAAATTAGTTTATAAGCTAGCTGATAGTTTATAAGTTAGCTGATAGCTTATAAGCTAATTTTTAGCTTATAGTTTATAGCTGATAGCTTATAACTTACAAGTTAGCTTATTTGAATAAAATTTTTTTAGTAAAAGTAGCTGTTGAAATAGCTGAAAAGTGTAAAATGACATAAAAAATATATATTTTTTAATTCTAAAATAATATAAATAAATATATTATTTTTGTTTTTAATTAAATTAATTTAAATTATTATAAATATAAAATTCATTAAAAATATATATTTATATATTTTATATATGAATAATATATTTTCAGATATATAATATATTTATATTTATTATTATATTTTATTATATATAATAAAATATATTTACATATTTAATTACTTTTATATATATTATACATATTTATAATATTTTTATCATATATATATATATAATATTATATATGTATAATATATTATATATAAATATAAATATAATAAAAGATGAGTAAATAGAATATACTAAAGTAATGGGTATAATGGGTATTTTGAAAAAATAATAAGGGTAAAACAAGAACGAAAAACTTTAAGTTATAAGCTACTCAAAGTAGCTTATCAGAATAAGCTATAAACTATTAAAATAAGTTCGTTTATTAAACACTTTTAACGAGCTTATAAGCTAGTCAAATAAATTATAAGCTAGCTTATAAGCTATAAACTCGTTTGTTGAACACAGCCTTAGACACCAACTTTTAGAAAATTCAAAAACTTGCTGATGTCAACTTAACGAAATTGCCGTGAAATTCAGCAATGATGCTTACAAATTAAAATTTTGGGATTGGACACGAATAAGTTTAGGTGATAGAAATATTGACTCACTTGTTATATTAAACCAAGAACCAATATCATTAATTGAGGTTGGGAATCACAAGTTTACACTTGGAATTGCCGCAAAGTTCTCAAAAAACAATTTGGAGAAAATCCACAATGTTTGATTAATTGAAAATTTTGATCTTCTGCCTTGTAGACTACATGCATATTATAAAGAAAAAAAAATTAGGGTTTCACTAAGCCTAATGGGCTCAATAGGCTAAACTAACAAAGCTTTAAACAAATCTAGCTTAACTTAGAAATAAGTCTAACTATAAGTTTAATGAAACATAACACATCGTCTGTTAATGATTTAAATGATATTATTGGGACAAAAATGACACATTTTGTAAATATATGGGATAAAATTTAAATCTACATTAAGAGTAAGGATGAAAAAAGTACTTTTGTCTAAACAAAATATAAATTAAAAAAAAACTCAATCACCTAACTAGTTCAGGTTTCATCTTAAACCAAACCAACTAAACTTATTGTTGAAAATTAAAGTTATTCAATTTAAAAAAAAATCAATGTCATAGTTGAATTCTTTTAACATGTTTGCTGGTTATTGTTTAGGGATACTAGACACGTAGAAGTAAAATTCAACAAAAATGGACCAGGGCTAAGTTCAAATATTTAAAACGCATATTCCAGACAAAAGTAACACCAAAACTAAATGCTGGTCCTCATGTTATTCCACTAATTAAAGATGTGGGCAACTTGTGTTGTGTTGTGTGACAGTGTGAGCATTAAAATAGACATCACAGTGTGAGTATTTTTGGAGTAGTTTTCAGGTACCCTGATGGTTGGAGAGTGTTTGCATTTGAAAATAAGGCACAGGGAGACTATGACTTTTCATCAATTTTGTAATGAAATATATGGGCCTGTTTGGTATGCAATACCGTTGAAGAAAAAAAAAAGATAGAAAGAAAAAAAAGAGAAGATAAAAAATATATATTTGATATGTGATAAAAAAAAAAAATATATATATATATATATATATATATATATTTAGTATGTATATTTTTTTAAGAAAAAAGTAGGAAATATATTAAGTAAATATTGAAATACTCCTGTTTAGTAAAATATTAACTTAACTATTATTTTTGTTCCTTAATTTTTTTATTTCAATAAAGTTCCTTTTTAATTTGTAATTTATGTCATATTTATCCTTATCCATATTTTTAATATAGTCCTTTAACTTTTTTTTCAATATAGTCCTTTTAATTTGTAATTTGTGTCATATCTGTCCTTTTCTATCTTTTCAATATAGTCCCTTAACTTTTTTTTCTTTCAATATAATCCCTATAGTACAGATATATTTTTTTAATGTAGTCTCTGCATTTTAAATCCATTTGTTTTCCTCTTCTCTCTCACTTTGTTAAATTTATTATTTATAACAAATAAAATTGGAAAGTCTGAGTCACACCCAATTCCTAATTCCTTCGGCGCCTTCTTCTCAGTGGAGGACATTCGAGCATCTGAGGACGCGAGACCAATTGAATTGACGATAGATGCTAGATGGTTCGCATGGCAGAAACTGTGGATGAGAGTGATTTGAAGCTGCTTGTGTTTCCCAGCTTCCCTTGGGCTTTGTTACATACTTCCATGTAGGATTTTGTTATGAAAGCTCGCAAGTATTCTTCAGCCACGTTCGGCAATCTTCATCGCTTTCTTTCCCTGATCTACCTGGGTCACACGACGAGAACTTGATCAACTCTTTCTCTTCAACGATGCTGTCAACGAAGCACGAACCAGGGCTTACTCAAATTAGGGATTCGACGAGGACAAAAACGGGATTGACAAAGAAGGTATTGAGCAAATTTGGAAAAAAGACCAGTTTTCCATCCAAAATTGGATGGAAAAAATCCGTACAAGATGAATGGAAAGGAACCAGTCGCTTCTCTATCTGCACTGTAGAAGAAAGGCAACCAAACATATCAGAATGGAAAAAAAATGAGGGATTCCCTCTTCCGTGAGCTAGAATAATGCTACAGTGAATCGTACCAAACACGTCTTTAGTCTCAAATTTGAGATCATTTTAGGAATATTCCAAGAAAGTAGTGATAACACAATTTTATCTCGTGGTTACAGAATTAAATTGGACTAGTCAGTTTGATCAAGAAGTTATTGGTTTATTTAAAAAATTGGTCAAAAATATATTGAACTGGTAAAAAAATTAATATGACAAAACATTTATTTATAATATATAATTATTTCTCACGTTATATGAAATTGAGGAAGTTTTTTTGTTATTTTCTATCATATTATATTTTTTTAATTATTTTTCATAAAATATTATTTTTCCACAAAAACAAATAAAAGAATAAAAAATAAAAAAATAATTATACACACACACATATATATATATAATAATAATATAAGTTTACTAAAATTAACAATAAAAATATTTATTAATTTATTATATGATATATCTCTAATACAACAACAACAACAACAACAACAAAGCCTTATCCCACTAAGTGTGGTCGGTTACATGGATCGCACGACGCCATTGAGCTCTATCAATGACCAACTCTTTAGATATTTCATTTACTAAAAAGTCTCGTTCAATAATTTCTCTAAGTGTCCTTTTTGGTCTTCCTCGACCTTTTTTCATAGGGCTCCAAACCATCTGCTCAACTCTCCTAACTGGCGCTTCCAACGGTCTTCTTTGCACATGCCCAAATCATCTTAAACGGTTTTCAACCATTTTTTCCTCAATAGGTGCCACCCCAACTCTACCTCGTATATGATCATTACGGATCTTATCTCTTCTTGTATGACCACACATCCAACGCAACATCCTCATCTCCGCCACTCCAATTTTATGTTCTTGTTGTCCTTTCATTACCCAACATTCACTCCCATATAAAATCGCTGGTCTTATAGCAGTACGATAAAACTTTCCTTTGAGTTTATCAGGTACTTTCCGATCACAAACAACCCCTGATGTCATTTTCCACTTCAACCACCCAACTTGTATCCTATGTTCCACATCTTTAATAACTTTGCCGTCATCTTGTATTTGATATATCTCTAATATATAAATTAAAAATATTTATTTTTAATTATCATCAGTTTTAATACTTTCACTCGTATAACTTTTAAAACATTGACTCAATCATATGCCTTTTGGATGCCACTTTTAGCCTTTGAATGCCAATTTTAACATGTGACAGAAAATCTTAACTTGCTAATCAGAAAAAGAGTGGTCTGTTGAGAGATAATCAGTTGTAGCCTATTGGTGAGGACCTTAATTTACTTTTAAAGTAGTGAGCACGTTCATATGCCTTTTGAATGCCAATTTTAACATGCGACAGAAAATCTTAACTTGATAATCAGAAAAAGAGTGGTCTGTTGAGAGATAATCAGTTGTAGCCAATTGGTGAGGACCTTCATGTACTTTTAGAGTAGTGAGCACGTTTAATTTGAATTGAATAACCATTCAAACTTTCAAAGAGAACAATTATTCAGTGCTGTCTACCATCAATCAGGACACATAGGAAAAAGTTGAAATCAGTTCTAATTTTCTCAATAGAAAAAAGTTAGTTTTAAGACACTTTTACACTTTTATAATTTAAACTAACTTAAATTAAATTAGTTAAATTATAATAAATTTTTAATTATCAGTAATTCCAACTTTAAAATGTTACATGTAATTTAACCAAACATCAAATGTGGCTGGCGTAAAAATAATCAAATAAATGTCTTGTGTGCGCCAAGATGTGCTTCCCTCACAAATTCAGTGTGGAACATTAGGTGCACCTGAATTTCCCTCCCTCCCACCATCAAGTCACCGTCACTCATCCTACACACTCCTCATCTTCTTACCACACCAAAAAAATTGATCAACGGCTTATACGATTAGTTTGATTTAACCTAGTGAATCGGTCACTACAAAATTAATCAAAAATTTGTTAAATTAGTCAAAATTGAAAATTTTAATAAAATTGGACAGTTTAAGGTTAAACCAATTTTAGTTTTATTTTTCTTTATCAAATATTTTTCATACATTTTATATTAGTGCTAATGTGATATCTTATATATGGATATTTTTTATATATTATTTTGTAATTAATTTTAAATTTTATTTCACACTTATATATTATTAAAATTAGGTATTATTGTTAAATGTGTATAAAAATACTGATTAGTTAGTCATACCTTTTTTATAAATTTGTCAAACATAAACACGAAAAGGTTTATTAAATTGTTATAAGATTTATGTTGTGTAAAATTATGTATATAATTACAACTGGTTCAATAATGATCGGACTAATAAACTTTAAACTAGTACTTCCACTAATTCAGTGATCGATTTGATTAAAAACTTTGGTTATAGTTAGGCACACACTATATTATGAACTCATTAAATATCGTTATTCGAATCAATCCTTCAAAGATAATTAATTATAGAATGACTAATTTAAATCAAGAACTAATCCATTCAACACTTAATTTCAATAAGTAAACAGTAAAAAACTACATATTTCAAGTGCTTGTGTTCCTTGTTTTTTTTTTTTTTTTTCTTTTACACTTTGACTTTCAGCTCACGGGAATGGCGGTTAAGAAGTTCCTGAGAGAGAAGGTTCTGAATATATATATATATTTGGCGTCAAAAAACAGCTAAGGGTCACACGTCAGAACACTCACTCACACAAAAATGGCTTCTCACATTACCATGCTTTGGTGCTTCCTCCTTCTTTTGACTCTCTCAAACCCTGTTTCATCCACAACCATCGTCGAAAGCTTGCCGGGGTTCAAAGGCAACCTACCTTTCTCGCTTGAAACTGGGTTAGTATGTGTGTGTGTGCCTATATATGTATATATGCATGTATTTGTGTATGTATATGTTTGATTCATTTCTTGAGATCTAAAGATATTAGTTCAACTTCAACATGTGTAAATTGTAGTATTTATATCTTAGTCATGATGCCTGAGACATGCATTTGTTGACATTAGACGATTTCGGAAGCGGACATGAATCTCTTATTGGGACTAAAATGAAAAATTTGGGGTTAAAATGTAAGTTTACAAAAATATAGGACTCAATCTGTAATTTTAGTGGGCCAAAAATCTTAATTTCTCCCAAATGACCACATCTGTTTTTGCGTTGATTGAGCTTCCAACATCGGTTCTTTGCCTCTCTTCTTCTTCCTTCTTCCCTTTTCTTCGCTTCTCTCTCTCTTTCTCTACGACTCTTTCCTCTTGCTCTAGCTTCCTCTCTCAACTCTGTAGCTCTTTCCATTTTTTACATCTCTCTGTATTAATTTTTGACTAAAAGAGTGTGTATGTATTTGTGAGGAGATGGATGTTGTTTTCTTTTCATTTTGATCCTTGTTTTGTTTTCAAAATTCCATCAACTTTGACGGAAGGTTGAAAAAGGAACAGGAGACGTCAGACGAATCCCCTCTTAAATCAATTGTAATTATGACTTGTAAGACTTTGCTGTGATTTTATACAAATAAATCCATGGGATTTGAATATTAACTTGAAGAAAAATTGCTTATTTTAGAATTTTTTTTTTCAAGTAAATAAGTACTCATACGAAAATTCAAAAATTCTTTGGGAAAAGAGATGAGAATTTTTAATAATTTATTTTTAAAATTCTAAAATAAATCTTAGAGTACCTATATATGTATCAAACTTCAGCAACCACCATCCATAGGTGTTGAACCTATATTCACTCCCTAAATTATCTACATTCTTCATCACTGGACCATCACCTATACTTGAAAACATTAATATAGTGTTATTAAATCATTTTCTTAGTTAATTTATCTATGGAAGACTAAACAAAAAAAAAGATGAATAATAAAAA
Organism: Biancaea sappan; assembly: GCA_037074585.1. NCBI lineage: Eukaryota > Viridiplantae > Streptophyta > Magnoliopsida > Fabales > Fabaceae > Biancaea > Biancaea sappan. The sequence continues at coordinate 9,048,096 of CM073493.1, read as the reverse complement.
CAGGTATATTGGAGTGGGAGAAGAGGACGAGGTGCAGCTATTTTATTACTTCTTCAAGTCAGAGCAGAACCCAGTAGACGACCCTCTTTTGGTTTGGATTCCTCACGGCCCTGGCTGTTCTTCTCTCGCTTCTATCCTCTATGAAATCGGTATCTCTTTTTAATCTTTTGTCCCAAAAAAAACAAATCAGTATCTCTTTTTAATCTTCATTTTTAAAGTTATCTTCATCACTTGGTTAACTATATCAATCTCAAAACCGCTTTAATCTCGTATCTGGGCCGAATTAGACTTTTTATTTTTAGTTTGTTTTAAAAAAAAGCTTAAACAGATTATTTTATTTTTTAAAAAAATTATATTATTTAGTATAAATAATTTTACTTCATCATTTTTTTTATATTATAACATTATATTCAATAAATATACTGAATTTTGATAGAATATTTTTATAATTTTTTGAAATTAAATATATATTTCTCATATGAAAGTTGTTGATGATTTAAAAATATTAAAAAATAATATTTTATATGTATAAATTGTATTTTAATAAAAAATTATTATAATTTATTATTAAAAATTTATATTCTATTTTTTATATATTAAAAAAAAGCCCGCAAATTAACCTGTTTAAACCCAGACATTAAAAAATAACTTGTTTAAACTTTAAAACCGTCCCCGTTTAACATCTCTACTAAACTATCCACATTACTCACCATTCAATGTGTTCAGCTTACAAATTTTGAACGTTAGGTACTAATTATTCAAAAAGTTCTAAGATAGTATAAAATCGGGCAAAATACCAACCACGTGTCTAAGTAAAATATATCCAAATATTTACCTACCCACAACAAAATATAAATTACATTTTTTTTTAATCATTTCTCTCTTTCTTAAGCAAGAACTAGTCTCTCTTGCGCGCGTGTGTATATATATATATATATATATATATATATATATATATATATATATTAGTAACTTGGCATGTAATAAATTGCAAGTTAATTTTTTTAAATAATTTTAGATAGAAATAAATCACAGTTATTTTATTGTATCTTAAGCATAATAAAAAATTTGTAAAAAGGTTTTATTTTTTATTAAAAAAAACAATGGTGGTTGATCCTATTAAAATTAAAATAATAATTTACTAAATAAAAAGTAAATTTTAAAACTTTGAATCGCATACTTCAATCACAAGGGGACAGACCAACTTCAGTGGGACTAAGTTGCAATATATTTCTTTGCTTTTGTTGCATTATAAAGTGTAAAATATTTTCTTTTCAATGTGCATAATTATTATATATATCCTATTTTGTGTATAGGTCCACTAAAATTCGACTATAAGGCTTCAAGTGAGGGACGCAAACCAGTTTTGGAGTTGAACGAATACTCTTGGACTAAGGTACCAGATTTTATTATTATTAAAAATCGACAGTCAATATTATAATTTATCTCAATTTAGTCCTGATAGGATCTCTAATGTTTTCTAGGTTGCCAACGTACTTTTCTTGGATTCACCAGTTGGGACTGGATTTTCATACTCAACAGCCTCTCAAGGATACAATACCAGTGACACCAAAACAGTATCAAACATTTATGAGTTCATCAGAAAGGTGAACCAAATTATTAATGAATTTTCAAGATATTTTAACTTCATGACCATAATTTTTTGACTTTTTTATATGCTAATTTGGATTTTAATGAAATGAGAATGCAGTGGCTAGTAAGTCATCCTCGGTATCTGTCAAATCAGCTCATAATTAGTGGAGAATCTTATGCTGGCATTATTGGTCCTGCTGTTATCGAGGCAATTTTCAACGGTAACTAAATATTAATAAAAAAAAGATATTTTTGGGCTGTTTTGTCATATTAATTTTTTTTTTACCTCTAAAAAATTTGTATCCGTTTTGAATTTCAACCTATCATCAATTGCAGAACGAAAGATTTAGAATTTAATATTGGTAGACTTTGTAATTCAACATAAAAAGGGCCAAATTAAAATGGCGTAATGTTTCAAGTACTAATTAAAATAGCTATAATTTTTTATAAAACAAATCAGTAATGTACTCGTTAATTTATGGTTGAATTATTTTTTGCTCCTTATAGTTTTATTTTATTTTTAATTTAGTCCCTATAGTTTAGTATTTTGTAATTGAATTTTTAGAATTTCATAATTTTTTAATTTAGTCCTTGGTAATAAAGTTGTGTCAATATTTCATTAAATTTTGATAATGTGACTAAACGATATGCATATTAACGCTCTAAATATATATGATTTATGCCAAAAAAAGGAAAAAGGTTGATAATTAAATGATCTTAACTCACATGTATATAACATATAATGTAACTAATGTTAAATAATTAGAACAAATTTACTTAAATCATCTATATTCCCAATGTTAAGATACTATATAATTGGAAATATCACCAAAATTTAAATAATAGGGATTAAATTAAAAATTCTTGAAATTATGAGGACTCAATTATAAATTTTTAAAATGCAAAGACCAGATTAAAAGTGAGTAAAACTATGAGGAGTAAAATTTAACCTTAATTTATTCCTGTTAAATTAAATCTCTCTGAAGAGTAAAATTAATTTAAACAAAAAAAAAAGAAGAAGATTAAAATGAGTTTCTTAAATGTGAATTTTTTTCCTTAATTTCCTAACCTGTGTGAAATATTAAATAATCCTTTTCTGGCCTTAATTTGAATTTTTTTTTCTTTGCAGGCCAAGAAGCAGGAAACCATCCCGACATAAATCTCATAGTATATATTAATTATTTATTTTTATTTCTCTTGGAAAATATATACATAATACATATTAATAACTCGCTGAATTTTGAATTTGAACACAGGGTTACGTTCTTGGAAACCCATTCACTGATGTGGATTATGATGTAAATTCAAGAGTTAAATATGCCCACAGAGTTGCACTTCTTTCGGATGAACTCTATGAGGTAATTTTTCCTAACAAGTTAGTCCTTACAAAATATATGGATCAATTATTTAATCTCTAAAAGTTTAACGATCAAAACATCATTTTGGTCTCTCAGATATGTCTTTTTTTTCAAGTTAGTCCCTCACAAATTTTTATTCTCAATTTGATCTCTTATAAATTGATATATTATTAATTCAATCCATCATAGATTTTCATTCTCAATATGTTTCTTTACAAATTGATATGTTATTAATTTAATCTTTTACATATTTGTATTTTTAATTTGGTCCCTCGTAGATTTATACATTATCAATGTAGTCCCTTTATCAAAAGTTGGGACCATCAAAAGTTATAGCCAGCAAAAAAGGACTAAACTGATAATATACCAATATTTCAAGAATCAAACAGAGAATAAAAATAAGCGAGGGATTAAATTGATAACATATCAATCTATGAGGAATCAAATTAAAAATAAAAATTTTTAAAAGACTGAATTGTTAACATATCAATCTATAAGAAATCAAAATAAAAATGAAAATTTATAAAAGACCAAATTAAAAATAAAAGCATCTGTGAGAGACCAAAAATAGAATTTTAACCAAATTTTAACTTTATACAATTTAATTCATTAATGTTATAAACTCATTAAATATTATTATTGTATCAATCCTTAAAGATAAATAAATATACAATTTAATATTGTAAAAAAATTAATTTGCATCAAAATCGTTACTAATTGAAATTAACTCGTCTAATATTTAAATTTTAAGGATGCTAAAACCGATTGCGGTGGAGAATATGTGCACGTAAATGCGAGTAATTCTGGTTGTGTGGAGAACCTTGAGATAATTAAATTGGTAAGTGTGATTATAATTTCCATTAAATTATTCTCTTAGCTTGATCTCATAGTTCTTATTTAATTTTTGCTACTGAACTTTTATCGATGTTTGGTTAAATTTTGCTGACGTGAGTAATTGTGATATTGGAAATTTAGTGTTTGGCAGACATAAATCCTCCGATGATATTGGAAAATAAATGTGCTCCTATTTCTACAAAACCACATAACCCGAAGTGGGGATTAAGCCCTCTTGGACTTAATTTTTCGGATTGTCTCTTTTCAGAGGCTAATCCTATCATCACTGAAACAAGATATTGCAGGGTACTATTTTCTTTCCTTTTCTCTTTAATTTTTTTCCTTACAAAATAATCTCCCTTATGTTTTGGATCATTTGCTATATATAATGGATGCTCAATTTCTTGGATGTTATAGAACTATAACTATTTATTCGTGAACATCTGGGCAAACGACCTAGAAGTACAAGAAGCTCTGGGCGTTAAAAATGTAAGTTCTTGCAAAAATTGTATTTTAGTCATTCATATTTAGATATTTTATATCGGTCATCTATATTGCAAGTTCTCATTTTTTTTATCATTTTTTATCAAAATCACGAGTCATTTTAACAAAGTTTACACCTCATCATCTTAATGTTGACATAACGATATAAGGTGTTGAGTTTGTTAAATGATTGATAGTTTTGATAAAAAAATTAGAACGGTGTGAATTTGAAATATAAAAAATTAATGTGAAACATCTAAAACATAGATGACCAGATAAAATTTAAAAGATGAAAGACTAAAATACTTTTTTTTTTTGCATAAAATTAATTATCTTTACTATGACTTCAAAACTACATCGTTTTGATGTGCAATATGCAGGGAACTATATCGAACTGGGAGATGTGTAGAAAGAACTTAACTTACACCTTCGACATACCAAGTGGCCTTAAGTATCACCAGAGATTCAGTGGTAAAAAACTTCGAGTTCTGATTTATAGGTAAATCTCTAAGTTCAAGATAACTATAAAAATTAAGAACTCGCCCGGTTTGGCTGGCCCGGACTCCTCCTATAAATAAGGCAGATTAGTCATCAGCCGACATATCTCTAATTTGAAAGAGAGCTTTTAGTTCAGTTCCACTTCTTAATATAATGTGAATTCAGTAATATGACAAAAATATATCATGTTGCACGTATTAAACACAATATTTTAAAACATCAATGATATTCTTATCTATTATTTGTGACTAACAAATGGCTCTTAATTTGGTTATGGCACAGTGGGGATCATGATCTGATCATTCCATATGTGGGCACAGAGGCATGGATTCAAACTTTGAATTTGACTGTTTCTAGTGATGATGAGTGGAGGCCATGGTTTGTTGACGGACAAATTGCCGGGTTAGTAAAAAGCTGTTAAAACGGATCAATTCAAATTTTACAAATTCGCGTTAAATTTATTTTGACAATTCTGAACAATCATAGACTATCAAGACTCAAATGAGATTTCATTTCTTTGCAGTTATACGGAGATTCACTGGAGAAATGAATACGTTTTAACATTTGTTACTCTAAAGGCAAGAGAATCATTAACCACTGGAACCCTAGTTTCTTTTGATTAAATTATTAAAATTTTTATAAAATGAATAAATTAAAAAAATGGTGTGAATTGAAATTTGCAGGGTGCGGGTCACACAGCCCCAGAGTACAAGCCACAGCAAAGCTTCGAGATGATTGGTCGGTGGCTTGCTTGTTATTTTCTCTAAGGGACCATGCAGAGCCACCTAATAAAAATTCTCTACGTTTATTTTCTTTCTCTATTTTTAATTTGTATTTAATAATGACAGATCCATAGTGCTCAAGTAGGTGAACACTTTTGTACCCCTTAGTTGGGTCAATTTTTAATTGCAGATTTACATTATTTATACATCAATTTTCTTTCTGCTTTTTTTTTTAAATTTTTTTTCTTTTTCCGTTTCCTTTGTGTTCATTAGATTGATTAGTAGTATTTATTTAAACTATTCATTATTTATAATAACTAATATTAAGCTCTGTTAGTATTCTCATTATATATAAATCTATCTTGTATTGTGAAAGAGTTAAAGTGAAATTCAAAATTTCATGTGAGTATGCATAGTTAAACTATATGTATCTAATGGTCAATATTTTTTTTATTTTTAAAATTACATTAGACGTTAATTAATTTGATTATTAACTAAGATTAAATGATTATTGAAATTTTTTAAAAAAGTAAAAAAAATATAAAAAAACATAAATAATTAGATGTGACATATTCAACTAATTACGTTAAAATAGAAATTTCTGTGCTTTTTAAGAATAAAAAACGTCTATTTTTTGACTTTTTGATCTGTATATTACCTAAAATCTTCAACGGCCAAATCTTTTCGAGAATTATATATCTAATAAGAAAGAATTACTTTACACATGTTTTGAGAAAGTCTAAAGAGAAAAAAATGAAGGAATTAAAAGGATTAAATTTCTAATCCTATATCGGTGTAGATACAAACTACAGCATATTAAATAACAGAACATAAAAGGGATGAACAGAACATGTACTTGGCATTATTGCGCTATCCATCTCGAACAGTAGAACAGAGGGAATTTTTTAGGGTTGTGTGAGAGTGGTACTACTCTCTGTCTGATAAGTGTTCTATCTAGGGTTAGACTGATTAATGAGATGTCAGTCTATTTAATATCAGACGAGAGCAGGGACTTCTCAACATGCTATGTGATTGGCCCAACCCATCACGGACCATTCACAATATAGAAGCCCAATTATAATATTCATATATTAAAGGCTATATATTAGAATAATATAGTTAATATGTTAATGATTTCTAATAATTGATTAATGCATATCCAAAATAGGATATATATTATATTAAATTTCAACAATTGATAGCAATAGTCAATTATTAAAATGTAATAATCATTAAGGCTAAAATACCAACTATATTTATAGCACATGTCAAGAAACATAAGCTTTAACGATGCAGAAATAGTACGATAGGGAAGTAAATCATACAAAATAAAAGCTCATATTTCATATAAAGAATAATGAATATGGATAAGCATAATTAATTAAAAGAAATATGCAATCCAAGAACAGTCCAAGCATTTGAAAATGCTAAAAGAGATATGATAACAAAAGTGACGTCATCTCATACATATCTCATAAGAATAACAATCAAGTAAATGTAAAATTTCAGACTCCCACTAACCTAAAACATCAAAAGACTTAACTAATCCCATATGGGTTACATGATTCTGAAAAGCTTTAACAGTTAAGCCTTTAGTTAGTGGATCTGCCAACATGTTTTCTGTAGCGATATGTTCAATACGAGTCTGAAACTCCAGAATTTTCTCTCTAACAAACAGATATTTGATATCAAAGTGCTTTGATCGAGAAGAGCTTCTGTTGTTTTGAGAGAAATGAACAGCAGCAGTGTTGTCGCAGTATATCACAAGTGGCCTAGAAATGCTTTCAACAATGTGAAAACCAGAGATTAAGTTTTTCAGCCACATAGCTTGAGAAGTAGCCTCATAGCAAGCGACATACTCTGCCTCCATGGTAGAAGTAGCTGTAAGAGTCTGTTTAACACTCTTCCAAGAAATAGCTCCTTCTGCCATCATAAAAATAGAGCCGGAAGTAGACTTACGGTCGTCAGGGCAACCTGCAAAATCAGAATCAGAATAACCGATGACTTGAAGTTGAACAGACTTCTTGTAGGTCAACATGTATTCCTTGGTCCCCTGCAAATATCTCATGACCTTCTTCACGGCTTTCCAATGACCCAAACCTGGGTTGCTCAAGTATCTCCCTAAAGCATTAACAGCAAAAGCAATATCGGGACGAGTACAAACTTGAGCATACATTAAACTGCCAACAGCGGAAGCATATGAGACCTTTCTCATTTCAGATATCTCTGAATCATTTTGAGGACATTGAGATTTAGATAGTTTGTCACCTTTCTGAACAGGTGCAGCACATGGGGAGCAAGAATGCATGTTAAACTGCTTGAGGATCTTTTCAATATATCCTCTCTGAGACAATCCAAGAATGCCACGTGACCTATCACGGTAAATCTGGATGCCTAGAACAACTGAAGCATCACCAAGGTCCTTCATATCAAAGTGGCTATTTAACATCAATTTTGTCTCAGTCAAAAGGTTAACACAACTGCTTGTGAGCAGAATATCGTCGACATATAAAACAAGAATTATAAAATTGCTCCCACTAGTTTTCAAATAAATGCACTGATCTGAAGCATTTTCCTTGAAGCCAAAAGAAGTGACAACACGATCAAATTTCAAGTATCATTGCCTGAATGCCTGCTTTAGTCCATAAATTGACTTTTTAAGTTTGCAAACCAAATGCTCTTTACCTGGTTCAATGAAACCATCAGCCTGAACCATGTAGACATCCTTGGCTAGATCTCCATTCAGAAAGGCTGTCTTTACATCCATCTGGTGAAGTTCTAAATCAAAGTGAGCTACTAAAGCCATAACAACCCGAAAAACATCTTTCGTAGAAACTGGTGAGAATGTCTCCTTATAATCGATGCCTTCCTTTTGACTATAGCCTTTCGCTACTAGTCTAGCTTTATACCTTTCAACTTTTTCATCTGGACTACGCTTGGTCTTAAAGACCCATTTGCACCCAATCGGTTTGCAACCATCTGGCAATTCTACAAGATCCCAAACACCATTATGAGACATAGAAGCTAATTCATCATGCATGGCATTCAGCCAATCAGAAGCATGAGAACTAGAGATAGCCTCCTGGAAAGTGATAGGATCGTCATCATTATGGAGATCAAACTCATGCTCCTGAAGATACACCACATAATCAACTGGTATAGAAGGCTTGCGTACTCTCTGAGATCTTCTCAATAGAGGTGCTTCTGCAATGTCATTTGGCGGTGCCACTACATCTTGCGGTGCCATTACACCTGTTTCAGTAGTATCATCAGTTTCCTTGTAATATCTCAAGAATTTTCATGAATATTTAAAGTCTATTTGAAGTTTATTGAAAAATTTAATTACATTAGAAATGTTCTTTTTGAATTAGTGAAGGAAATTTGGAAATAGAAATTTCAAAAATTTTAATTTAGGACATTTTACAAATTCTCAAGGACTAAAATGAAAAGAAAAGAAAGTATGGAGTACTTTTGAGAAATGACCAAGTAGGAACCTGAGAAGAAGAATAGAGCTTATGGGAATGAATTATGAGTCCGGTACCAAAAGGATGACGGATTCGAGGTTAAAGTGGAGTTTGAGACTTTGAGAGGGACTAAAGTGAAAGAAGAAAATTGTGGGACAATTAGGATTTAGAATCACCCGAGGTGAGATTTTATGAATTTGTTTTTACTAATCTTGACTGAGGGTCAACTGAAGAGCAAGTGATAATTTCACCCCGGGCGAGTAAATAGGCGGCCTCACCTAAATTTTCTTCATTTTCTCATTTCCTCTCTCTCTCTTCACTTTCTCTCCTCTCTTTCTCTCTACACTCCAACTCCACAACCGAGCTTGGAGGGTGGATCTCGGGCTACGGGGCGAGCCTCTAGGAGCCAAGCATCGTAGGGAAAGCAAGGAATTGAGGTAGAAATTTCTATTTCTCAAGCTTTTTCCTATTTTATAGTTTTCAGAAAGTTTGGGGTAAAAATTGAGATTTCGGCTTCGTTTCTCGATTAAAATTGGTGTTTTTGGTGTCTAAATGCTCCTTAGACATTAAGGGTGAGATCCTATGGAAGAAATCATGGAAAACGGTGAAGATTTGGCCGGATCTGAGCCAAAACCGAGAGGAATCGCGAAAGGTCACGATCCTGGCGCCCAGGCGCCAAGGTTCAGAAAATTTTGGGAAGAAAAGGGACTTGGCGCCCAGGCGCCAGGCTTGTGTTGGCGCCCAGGCGCCAGGTATGCTGAAAAGCCTTAGCTTATTTTTCAATCAGTCATAACTTCTTCATCCGGACTCCGTTTTGGGCAAACTTTATATCGTTGGAAAGCTCTTTGAGTCTAGTTTCCAATGGTATAAATGTCATTTAGAAATTCATTACCGGTTAGGAGTTATGACTTAAGATGTGAGTAAAGGTCGAGAGTAGTGATAGGAAATTTCTCTATTTTGTAACCCTAATGGTTTTTACCTGGTTACAATAGGGATTTTTGGGGGTGTAAGGTGGGAGCGCTGAGAGCGTGGAATCCAGGTGAGTAGGCAACCTTGCAAAATTAATTTAATAAATTAGTCAAAGCACAATATAAATCCCATTTGCGTTATTTGTGAAATTGAGAAGATTATCAGTGTGTGTTCAGGTTGAGAAAAAGTACAATATCATTGGAAGGTATTTTATTACCTTTGAGAATTGATTTCTCTAGTTGACTAAAGAACTAGATGTGATTGTTCCTTGAATAAATTGGAACATTTTGTAAGTAAATAACTTTACTAAACTAATGTGATCTTATTAGATAAAGTACAATACAAGTCTTGTTTATAACATTATTGAAGTGAGAAATAATCAATCTCGCTGTTGATAATATATGATGATTGTTATGGTTGATGATAGACATTCAAGGGAATAAAAGTATGTGTAAATTCATTTATTTCATAGTAATTATATTGTGATAAATTGTCACTATTTTATTAACGAGTAAAAGATCTACGATATCTAATACACGAGTTTGAAAGGGTTAGAGTCCCATACTACTCGGTGTATAACTGTGAAAACCTATGCACGAGTTTGAAAGGGTTAGAGTCCCATACTACTCAGTGTATAAATGTGAAGACCTATGCACGAGTTTGAAAGGGTTAGAGTCCCATACCACTCAGTGTATAACTGTGAAAACTTATGCACCAAGAGTTTGAGGTTTAAATTCCCAAGTCACTCAGTGCAAGTATCTATGACATATAATGCAAAGTGATTGAGGGATTGATCACCCAAGAAATCATACGCAAAATTTAGACAAGTGTATTACTATAATTATTTACAATAAATGATAGATTGATTGTATTAGTAAATGTGGTGTTTGTGCTTATGATATTTTCATGTACAGTTGTTTACTCACTGAGTTATGATAAACTCACACTCTCTATGATTATCTTTTCAGATACAGTGGTTGAGGAGAAGAATTTATAGCCTTTAAGGATATACTCTACTTTTGTCTGGTAAACAATTGGTAAGGATTAGGAAACGCTCTGTAATCTAGTAGGTCACCTAGGCTTGGGAGGTTGTATAGTGTTTGAAGGTTGAACATTTTCTGAATATGTATACAAAATATCTTTCTTGGAATATTTATGATTCACATAATTATGGATATTAAGAATGTTCACAGAGATTATGGGGTACCACGGAGGTATACCCTAGGTATTTTATGTTTATATCACATGTAAGTTTTGGGATGTGACATTCCTATTCAATAACAGGTGGTACCACTACATCATGTCCTCCTTGAAGTGTCTGATCATCATCATGAGCGACTGGAACCACAATATTCATAGGAAGTAAAACAGGAGACGCAGGAGCTGTGGTCCGATCTTCCTTGAGAGTGATTGATCGTGGTGTATGACTCCCACTATCCAAATTATCCTCAAAGAATATCGCTCTGTCAGACTCAATGATTCGCGTAGAATGAGAAGGGCAATAGAATCTGCAACCTCTAGAGCCCACGCAATAGCCGATGAAGAAACCACTAACAGTTTTAAGATCAAGCTTCTTCAATTGAGGATTATAGGGTCTAACCTCTGCTTTACAACCCCACACATGAAAGTGTTTCAAACTCGGCTTCCTTCCACTCATTAGTTCGTAGGGAGTTTTTGGCACAGATTTGCTAGGTACCTGATTAAGGATGTACACAGCTGTCTTTAAGGCATCTCCCCAAAGAAAAATTGGTAACGATGTATGACTGATCATGCATCTAACCATATTCATGAGTGTTCGATTACGTCTCTCTGCAACTCCATTCTGCTCAGGAGTACCAGGCATAGTGTATTGAGCTTCAATCTCACATTCATCGAGAAATTTGGCGAATGGTCCTGGATTTCTCCCAGTCTCACTGTATCTGCCATAATACTCACCTCCTCTGTCGGACCTCACGCATTTAATCTTCTTTCCAGTCTTTAATTCAATAGCAGCCTTGAAGGATCTGAAGGCATCCAAGGAATTGGATTTTTCTTGGAGGAGATCTATCCAACCAAATCTCGAGAAGTCATCTATGAAGGTAATGAAATACCTATATCCACCCATAGCAGTTGGTGTAATAGGTCCACATATGTCTGTGTGAATCAACTGCAACACATCATCACACCTATTTGCTCCTTTCTTCCTAGTCTTGGCAGTGAGCTTGCCTTTAATGCAATCGATGCAAGCGTCAAAATCAGAGAAATTGAGATCATGAAGAATACCTTCCTTAATCAGTCTTTCAATCCGGGGCCTAGAAATGTGCCCTAAGCGTCTATGCCACAGCATAGAAGAACTTTCATCAGTCCTATTACGCTTATTTCCAACAACAGAGTTAACAGACATATTATTCAAATTCAGCATGTAAAGCCCATCACATAATACTCCTAAATCGACAGTAACAGAATTAAAACGAATAAAAACTTTTCCATTACTGAATTCAAAAGTGTAGCCATATTTATCCAAAGCTGAAATTGAAATCAAATTCCTTCTCATAGAAGGTACATAAACAGCGTCTTTTAACAATAAAGTATGTCCAGAAGGTAAAAGCAATGTAACTACTCCTATTTCTTCCACCGATACTCTAGCTCCATCTCCCACAATGATATTGGATTCAGCATCACTTGGCTTCCTCAGGCTTGTGAACCCCTGTAAAGAATTCACAACATGAATGGTTGCACCTGAGTCAAACCACCAAGTATTGGGAGCAACATCAATCATATTTGATTCATAACAAGCCAAAGCTAGGAGTGTACCTTGCTTGTCAAGTTTCCTCTTGAGAGTATAACAATCATCCACCTTATGGCCATACTTGTTGCAATACTTGCAGTTTCCTTTGAAAAAATTCTTCTTTGGCTCTAAGTGTTGAGAAACTTTTCCCCCTTTCTTCTTGTCACGTTGAAACTTTCCTTTGTGACCTCTCCTTTTCTCAGACTTAGCACCAGAAGAAGAAGCAGCAGCAAACTGAACACTGTGTGCTTTCCCTTTCTTTATGGAATCCTCTTCTTGAGAGACAATGGCAATCATTTCATCAATCGTCCATTCAGTTTTCTGAGTATTATAGGAGGTTTTCAGAACGTCAAACTGAGAAGGGAGTGACTCCAGTACTTGCCAAATGAGATAGCTCTCACCAAGATCAACCTTGAGAGACTTCAATTTATTAAAATAGTGGACTAACTTCATGATGTGCTCACGAACTCCACTAACACCATCATATTTAGTCTTCTCAATCAGAGAGAGATACTGGCCCTTCTGAACTTTGTCAAAAGTGGTGAATTTCTCACCAACGGACTTCAGAAAATCCTTAGCATTCTTGCTCTCTGGAATGCTCTGTTTAATAGACTTCTCCATGGTGTATTTCATCACCATGAGACACACCTTGTTGGAGTGCTCCCATTTTTCACGAGAAGCCCTTTCAGCAACAGTGGACTCAGCAGTAAGAGCTGGGGGCTCTTCCTCTCTCAAGGCCAAGTCCATATTAGTGATGGCCAAATACAAATCCAGAGATTCTTTCCAGTCCTCAAAATTGGTCCCATTTAGTATTTTGACAGAAGTTAATTGCATAGGCAGGGAGGCTGGCATTAAAACAACAAAAGAAAACATTTAATATGCATAATGTCATTATGATATAAGAGAATTAAATGTTTCTATGTGCACAGCCAATCAAGCCTGTTAGAGAGAATTTCTTATCTACCTGGTCCCGCCTAAGGGTCCCGAACCAAAATAAACAAGAAATATAATAATACAATATTTTAGACCTCATATCATCAAACAAATTTTGAATGCCGATAGGGTATTCAAAAATAATTGATAGATGTATTGTTTAACATGGTATTGTATAAGAAATTACATTAATAATAATATACCGATAGGATATAATTATTATTAATGCAATAAATTAGACTAATAATAATGATTAAAAAAAAGGATAAGAAAAATAAAATTTTAATCATTTAAATCGAAGATTTTGCATAACTGTGCCCACGATAGGTGAGTTCACAATCATACAAAATAAAAGGCAATTATATTCAACAGAATAATTAATTATTAATGAGGGGAAAAAAAGGAAAAGAATAAATAAATAAATAACAGAAAAATCAAAAATAATAAAAGGAAATAATTTTCATATGGACTGAAATTAATTCCATCACTAGGATAGCTTACTGGGGAGAGTACAACATACCTTGATGTTGTTAACAGAGTGAGGAACTTCCACAAAAAATTTCAGTCCAAAAATCCGAGAGTACGATAGTTAAAACAGCAAAATAGTCTCGGATTAAATGCAATAAAATACTTAGGGGTCCAGAAAAATTTCCAAAAAATTACCAAAAATAATATTATATAATTATTTAATTTTTCATAAAAAAATAAAAAAAATTTGAGGCCTGGAAAGTGCTGCACGCACCCACACGCGCCAGGCCCGCGCGTGGGCGTCGATAGGGGAGGTCATCCCCTTCGCCCGGATTGACTGTAACCGGGTCGCGCGACCCGGATCGCGACCCGGTTCGTTCTTCTTCAAATGGCCATGAAAAATCATACTTGTTTAGGGCTTTTGTTCGAAATCATGCAAAAAAGAGAAGCCCTCAATCAATTTTGAAAAAACGAGGCTAGATTTGGAGAATCGGTGTTCGAAATTTTGGGGAAAAAAATGGTTTTAAAAAAAACTTTGGATCTCTCAAATCCCTCGATGAAAACGCCTCGGTTCAGAGTATGTTGTTCGAATGATAACATATGTTAGAAGCCCCAAATCAATTTCGAAAAAAATTGGTTGTTTTGGGAGAAGTCAAAATCAAAAAAAACTTAGGGGAAAAACGAAAACGAAAATTGTTTATCTCCCTCAATCGTTGTTCAAATCCTCTAATTTTCACTTATATGATTCGTATAAATGTTTTGAATCAAAGCCCTAAAACAATTTTAAGATTAACCTAACAAATTAGGGCAAACAAAATTTGTTTTAAAATTTGGGTTTAGGGAATTGCGAAAATCAGATTTAAATTGCTAATTAATAGCCATAGTTTGTACTACCAACCTGGCTCTGATACCATTGAAGGAATTAAAAGGATTAAATTTCTAATCCTAGATCGGTGTAGATACAAACTACAGCATATTAAATAACAGAACATAAAAGGGATGAACAGAACATGTACCTGGCATTATTGCGCTATCCATCTCGAACAGTAGAACAGAGAAAATTTTTTAGGGTTGTGTGAGAGTGGTACTACTCTCTGTCTGATAAGTGTTCTATCTAGGGTTAGATTGATTAATGGGATGTCAGTCTATTTAATATCAGACGAGAGTAGGGATTTCTCAATAGGCTATGTGATTGGCCCAACCCATCACAGGCCATTCACAATATAGAAGCCCAATTATAATATTCATATATTAAAGGCTATATATTAGAATAATATAGTTAATATGTTAATGATTTCTAATAATTGATTAATGCATATCCAAAATAGAATATATATTATATTAAATTTCAACAAAAAAAATAGAAGGTTGGGGTCTCCTTAATATTATTACCTCAAGAAAAGAAAATCAAAATATATTACTTAATTATTGAAAATTATGCAATTGTTACCCACCATTTCTGACTTCTGAGTTAATCTCTAAAAAATAAATTAAAAATATACAATTCTGTCTTACAAAGAACTAATTTAGAACCAGGTTCATAATCTATAGAGACAAATTTATTCATCACTTAAATTTTAGGAATTAAATAATAAAAAAATATTTTTTTTAAGAATCTTAGTTCTACTTTGTCCAGTTCTACTATATTCATGGAATTTTATTTTTTAAATTTTTTAAACAAATGGTCCAAGCATTACTTTGTCTGCAATAAATTACGTCGTAATCCAGATATTGTGATAAAGCATTTTTTTTAAAGAAAGAATTATGTCGTAAAGTCAATATGGGTTTGAAATTGGAATTTTAAGTGGGAAAGAATATGATTCTATAATTTCAAAAAAGTTGACCGTTAGATATGAACGAACTTTAATTAATATTAGAATG
Organism: Biancaea sappan; assembly: GCA_037074585.1. Lineage (NCBI taxonomy): Eukaryota > Viridiplantae > Streptophyta > Magnoliopsida > Fabales > Fabaceae > Biancaea > Biancaea sappan. Next base: position 9,032,126 of record CM073493.1, on the reverse strand, counting down.
TTAGGCCATCGTATATGTCACATACTGTGGGTCACTCTAATATTAAAATTGGTGTCCAAATCTTTGTCAATCATATATGGCAATGGATATATTGCCTATAAATTATTATAATGCTTAAATGACTTACCAAATAATTCGCTGGGTATTAAAAGAAACCAAAGAAGGATCTCTAGTAGTGCTACGAAATTAATTGATAATATTACATTATTACACTCACGCTAATTGTTTTAGCCAAGGTTTAAAAAACTGGAAGAATTGGTCAAAACATCGGTTTAAAAATTAATGGTTAGACTGTGGTTGAACCGTATCGTCAAATTGGTGGTATTTAAAATTTATTACAATACTAAAATATATAATTAACGTCTATGTTACAATTTTTTAAGATTTCTTAAAAATACATAATAATATTTAATAAAAATTTAAAAAAAAGAAATAGTTAAATTATCGAACTAGTCATTTTTATTGGTTTTACCAACACCGATTCTTAGGTCCAAACCATATCAGGGACTTGGCAAATTCACCAATTTTTTGATCAAATGGGTTAGTCTGATCCGGTTCCCTCTCTTTTGTTTTTTTTTTCTTTACATAAGTTAGCTTTTTAAAAAAAATATCTAGTAAGCTTCCAAATAAGTATTTAATGGGAGATTATAAATTCCATTGATAGAAAATGGGGTTTATAAATGACAGAACTAATAAGTTGATGCTTGAGATCTTTTATGAATTAAATAATACATTATGATCCTATAATAACTAAATAATTGCTTTATGTTATTTTTGAAGAATTAAAAAAAAAACTTTTCTTCTTTGTTTTATTCATTTACAATATGTGACATATTAGAGAAGGGAAGAAGTTTTTGAAGTGATGATAAATTATAATACAGAGGTACATAGGGACTCATTCTGTCATAGATGCAAGTGTTCCGTAACTATAGTGAACCACCTAATAGACTCTATATATGTACAGCTACACACACCATACACCATATATATATATATATATATATATATATACACTATCATCCCCCTCAAACTTGCCCGCGGATCCGTTGTTGGTCCTTGTTTTAGCAAGGGTAAAAATCGTTGCTAAAAATGACGATCATGCTACTCTTTCTTTTAGCAACGGTAAAATCGTTGTTAAAAGCGACGACCATGCTACTCTTTCCTAGTAACGAGTAGTGGATCCAAGCTCTACACTTAAGTGAGGGATTTACAAATGTTCATCTAATAGAATCATTCTGTCAGGATCATTGCCCTAATCAACATTAGAGAAACTCCTTAATTATGGACAAATTTGCAGATTTTTGAAAATCAAGTCCATGAGACGAGGATGCTTAAGTCTATTTTTCAATTGCATGTAAGCAATGATTTTTTAAATGAAAAGTTTCAAGAGGAGGTGTATATGTCACAACCTCTGGACTTTGAAGTTGAGAATGGTTCCTGGTATGCAAACTTAAATAAAGCCTTTTATGATCTCGATCAAACACCTCATGCTAAGTTTGAGACACCTGCTACAACTCCCATTTAGTGCGTGTTTGGTTCCGCCTTGTGTTTGAATTTCTGTGGTTTACTGTTGAAGCCAACCACGTTACCGGGAATCCAAGATGTTTGGGAGGGTGTTCAAACAAACCACGTTGGGTTGTAACCAAGTTTCATGCTCTGTATCATGGGTAGTTTCACAGCGCCAATCCCTTTGCTTTTATGGTAATCTAACATGGTTAGCCACACAAATCCATTGGATACCCTCTGTTGCCCTTCAAACTTCCAATGCTTCTCTCTCCCGTGCACCATTGATGAAAAAGATGGGTGCTCTGTTTTGGTTTCCTAAAACAGAGGTGCACGGCGATGGCTTCTCTCTCATACTCTGTGCTTTCTTGGTCAGCGACAGTGGTTCCATGCATGCTCTGGTCAGTGAAGGAGGGTGGGCAAAGACGGACGGTGCACGACGGCTTCTCTCTCGTGATCTTAGTTTCCAATCTCTGACTCTGTGCGCATGCGTGGGCTTCTCTTGGCTTCTCTCTCTGTGCCTACTGGATGATGAAAGAAATGATATGTGAATGTATATTGAAAGTGCAGAGATTATGAGTATTACCTATAGGAGAGCCATGAAGCAGTGTTGGACTTATGCATGCATTTAGGGACTACAGTGAATAAAATTAAAAGTTTGTAGGAGTAGCTATAATTTTAGAACAAAATATATTTTTGACCTATGAACCTATATGAAACTAAATGTGGTCTTAGAATAAGAAAAAGACAAAGGAAAAATTATTACCAAGGACCTAATTGAATAAAATCAAAAGTGTGTCGGAGTAGCTATAATTTTAGAACAAAATATATTTGTGACCTATGGGTATATATGAAACTAAATGTGATCTTAGAAGAAGAAAAAGATAAAGGAAAAAATATTACTAAGGACCTAAGTTAATAAAATCAAAAGTTTTTAGGAGTATCTATAATTTTAGAACAAAATATATTTGTGACCTATGGACCTAGATGAAACTAAATGTGGTCTTAGAATAGGAAAAAGATAAAAGAAAAATTATTACTAAGGACCTCAGTGAATAATATGAGAAGTTGGAGGGAGAGAGTAAAATTTCTAAAAATATCTGATTTAATATAAATGGAATTTTAATTAAGATTTGATGGAATTTACCAAATTTTGAAGGTTATTAGTGGTGACATAATTTCTTTTATTATGAGAATAAATCTAATTTATACAATTAAACCTAATTATATCATAATTTATATAATTGCATTGAAAACTTAATTTACACAATTAAACATCCTAATTATTTTAGTTAACTAATTAAAGAATTAATTTAATTATATCATTATATAATTAAGAACACAATTCCTTTTATTATGAGAATGAATCTTTAAATTTTTTTGTGCAATTAAGTTCTTTTTTGTATGATTTGTATATTAGTTATCACTAATATCTCATATTTTCTTTTCAATAAATAAGTATTAATACTTTAATTATAATTATACTTAGTTCACATTGCTCAAATTTTAAAAATATTCTAATAAGTAATTAGTGCAGTACTATTGGACAAATAAACAAAACAAATAGTGCAATTTATTATAAGCTTGTTTTCATTAATTTTAATTGACATAAAATAAATTTAATAGAGAAAAAAATTGTATTGAAATTTAGTTAGATGTAAAATTAATTTAATAGAAAAGAAAAATGTTTTAAAATTTAATTAGAGATCTTTAATTTATTGTGAGAAATTATTGACTAATTAAAATTTTAATTAGTAATTACAAAATAAAAAATAAATTTATTAATTAAAAATGAGTCATTAGTGATTAATTTATAATATTAGACAAATAAATAAAAAAATTAAGTTTCCTTTAAATAAATGACAATAAATAATAATGATGCATCAAAAAATTTAAAAAAGAATTCATGCCCTTTTTAGTAATTATACATTCTAAAACTACGTTTGCAAATCAACATCCAAACATCTTATTTTACCCCAAACCAAGTTTCACTACTTCAAACCACGTTTGCTCAAATGTTTCCCAAACATAAATCACGTTCATCAAAACTTAGTTTTCTCCAACCACGTTCAATCAAACCTAGTTTATCCCACCCATGTTTAACCCACCGAACTCCCAAACACACCCTTAGTGCATGTTTGGGATTGCGTTGGCAGCGAGGGAAACGAGGTTGAGGATATCTAAATGGGGTTTGAAGAAATATGATGATGTTTGGCACAGCGTTGCACACAACCACGGTAGATTTCACCTACGTTTGCAGCTCTGTAACCATAGTGCTGGCATAGCGAATATTTGAAGCTTTTCCGACATACTGAACGTGGTTGGGCAGAGAAATTTGATGGATTTTTGCACTGTCCTTCCCATTTTCTAATGCTTCTCTCTCATGTAACCTTTGCTTTCCTTTCCTTTGCTGCGTTTCATGCTCTCAAAACAAAGGATCTTTTCAAACCATTGAAACTTTTCAAAACTCTTAATGTGATTCATTTTCTTTCATAATTCTAGTCTAAAATGATATAATGAATCTTCAAATAAGTTAAAGGAAATTCTGCGTTGATCTGGAAGCCAAACCCAAGAGAAAAGTAGAGAAAACTAGAAAAAAGTTGCAGTAGGGACTAAAGTGCAATTTGTAAAAAGTTTACTGGTTTCGATTTAATTTCAAAAAAATATATATATTCTTAATCTAGGGACCTAGATGAAGTGAAATATGAGATCAAATCAAGTAAAGAATAGAAGGAAAAATTTTGATAGGGACTAAAGTGCATAAATGAAAAAAGTCTATATGGGCTGATTTAAATTAAAAAATAAATATATTCTGGAACTAGAGACTTAGATGAAGTTAAATATGATCTTAAATTAAGTGAAAGACAAAATAAAAATTTTGATCTAGGACCTAACTGAAAAAATTAAAAAGTTTATAGGGGTCGATTTAAATTCAAAACAAAATATGTTCTATAACTAGGGATTTAGATGAAGTTAAATATGTTCTTAAATTAAGCCAAAGACAAAAGAAAATTTTCGATATAGGACCTAACTGAATAAACTAAAAAGTTTACAGGGATCGATTTAAATTTAAAATAAAATATATTCTAAAACTAAAGACCTAGATGAAATTAAATATGATCTTAAATCAAGTGAAATGGACCATATTCGAGACAGTATTAAGGATTAAATAATAGAGCATATATAAAATTATTAATCGTCATTTATAAAATAAATTATTTTATTTATTTTGAGAATGCATTTCTTAATTTATTATTATACAATTAAGTTCCTAATTTTTTAAATAGTATTGAAAATTATAGTTTAATTTAATTTGTCAAATTAATGAGAAGCCTGTTTTCATTAAATTATTATAAGCTTATTTTCATTAATTTTAATTGAGATAAAATTAATTTAATGGAGAAGAAAAAAAATGTATTCAAATTTAGTTAGAGATAAAATTAATTTAATAGAGAATAAAAATGTTTTGAAATTTAATTAGAGATCTTTAAATTATTGTAAATAATTAGTGATTAATTAAATTTTTAATTAGTAATTACAAAATAAAAAATTAATTTATTAATAAAAATGATTCATTAGTGATTAATTTGTAATATTAGACAAATAAACAAAAAATTTAAGTTTCCTTTTAAATAAATGACAATAAATAATAATGTTACATCAAAAATTAAATAAAAAATTCATACCTTTTTCTGATAATTACACATCTCAAATCACGTTTACACACTAACATCCAAACATCATGTTCTTACACCAAACCACGTTTATCTGCTTTAAGCCACGTTTGCCCAAATATCTCCCAAACATAAATCACATTTATTCAAACCTAGTTTTCTCCAACTACATTTAATCAAATCTAATTTATCCCACCCACGTTTAATTCACCGAGCTTCCAAACACACCCTTAGTTTTGAGTTCAACTGTCATTTCATGGACTTGATTTTTGAAAATAGACCATTCATTCAAAACAACAATAGAGAGGATTAATTAAATGTTTCATATTAATATAAGTATATTACGAAGTAAATTTTAATGGAACTTGAAATGGTATTTTTATATGCCGGATTCAATATTAAAATAATAAAGCTTTAAATTCTAAAGATATAATTAAAATATTTTAATTTTAGCAAGTATTTTTTGGTCTCTAACATTTATTTCAAATTTTAATTTTGTTTTTAATGTTATTTTTTGAATTAATTTTGTCTCATAAATTTATTTTTTATTTCAATTTTGTCGTTAAATCTAATACTATTGACATAATTGATAGATTAGCGTGGACTTCTCCATTTATTCAAAATAACAATAGAAATGATTGGACATGAATTCTCTCCTTGGCCTATGTGCCAATAAAAGTTTTTAGCTCACAACCGGCAAATGATGTTCAGAAAATGATCTCTCTCCCAAAATATTACTCTTATTGTGGTTAGTTTATCTACTGAAGAAAAGTTGATGAAAACCTTTCATCATAAGCCTTGCTTTTTTATATCAATTTACAAACCCATCTGCATTTTCTTTTACTTTAAAAACCCATTTGTAGTATAGTACCATGTTCCCCTCAACTTTGTTATCATTTTAATTTTTTATATGTTAAATTTACACACACCATACACCAAATATACACTATCACAATACAGCACGAATATTTTAACGTTTTCTCTGGTATCAACTTCAGCATTACGTGGAATAATACACTAATTCACTGTTCTCTCATGTTTCTAACCTCATTACTTGCCGGCACATCTATCTATTACGTGAAACTCACCCATTTTTTGGAGTCTCAACATCAAATCTTATCTTTCCATTACCTACCAACAATTAAAATAAAATAATTTCAAAATCATACACTTTAAACCTACCCTTAAATCTCCTGCCAATTCCTTTTTTTTAAAATATTTTTCAAAAGCATCCTCTTATTTAATAGAATAAATAACTAATTCTTTGAAGTTTACTTGGGGAAAAGTTTAAAATGATGTATTTAAAAATCCAACCTTATTGTTTCTAGAGTTTAAATTACCGCTTCCACTGTAACCAACAAAATTTAGATTATTATCCCACCCAGATTTAATATTCCATGGCTGCTCACCAAAAGTTTCATTACAGTTTCTTCATGAATATCTCCTGATCAACCTTCATAAATATTACCTGTTTAAAGATTTAACAATAAATGTATAAATTAGTTTCTAAATTATAAATAGAGTTAAGATTGTATAGATGGATGATAATTTCTTGCACATTACAACTTAACCGATTGCTTTTAATAAGAAAAAAAAAATGAATGAAATCTCATGTCTAAAAAGAAATAAGATAAATAAAATAAAAAGTCAATATCTATTCCATACTCCATATTGAAGGAAAAGTGGAAAGCCAAAGTGACCCATCGACTTCTTTTCTTAAAAGTTAAAATTTTTATTAAAAAATAGTAAATTACATTTTTGTAAGTGTTCAAAATTATAAGCCCTTTTATATACCTTTGAAATATACAATTTTTTTCCTTTTAAGTTATAACCATAGATTCTATTATATTTTAGTGTAATTTTACCTTGTCATAAGAAAATTATAATAAAGCAAAACAATTTTATAATTATTTAAAAAAACTTATAGAATTAAAAGTGTATGATTTTTTAATATAAACTCGACAAGCATATAATTTTTTTAAAAAAATTTGTATTTTTTTTTACAACTAATCTTTAGTTGTGATTCTTTTTGTTAGTTATGCGCTAAACATTGTTGTCAACTGTCAAGAAAGTAGACAGTGAAATTGCACAAAGGTAAAATATACAGATAATGCAGTAGCACGCAAAAGCGAATCTTCAGGCGTGTGTGATGTGAGGGAGGTAGGGCCAGGAGCCACTGCCTCTGCTTACTCTCGAACGTTCAAATCAAATGCCAGTTCCATCATCGATTTCCTTCGATTTTCCGATTACTGCTAAACCCCGCAGGTTCAGTGAACCACACTCTGGGTTTAGCGCAGAAGCTTCTTCCCCATGAAAGGAAATCCTCGCGACCCTTCAAAATCCGCAAACGAAGATGACCCCGACGTGACCCGACCCCCCAACGTGGGCGCCGGCATCGGGCTCTCCATCGGCGGCGGGCTGCGCAAGAAAGGCACCGGTGTCAGAACGTGGCTGTTACTTGATGCCACCGGACAGACGCAGGTGGTGGAGGCCGGGAAACATGCTATCATGCGGCGTACGGGTCTACCCGCTCGAGACCTTCGGATTCTAGATCCGCTGCTGTCGTACCCGTCGACGGTTCTGGGGCGTGAGAGAGCGATAGTGATCAATTTGGAGCACATAAAAGCGATAATCACTGCGCATGAAGTTCTGTTGCTGAATTCGAGGGACCCCTCTGTGACGCCTTTTGTGGATGAGCTTCAGAGACGGATTTTTCATCACCACCAAGCCACTAAGGCTCAGGTTTTGTGTTCTCATATTTTCTTTGTCTCTTGCAGTTCTCTTGGGATTCTTTTGTTTTTCTATTTGATTTATCTCAAATCGTTGTTGCTGTTGAAATCTAAGTTTCTCTCCTTTTTATTTCTGGTTATCAAATATCAGATTGTCTTCTCTCTGTACGTCTTTATGGAATCGAACAAATCTTGACAGTTATGACTTGATAGGCGAAATTAACTAGGAGTTTATATTATATACTGATATTTTCAGTTTAAGGTTATCTATAGACAAGTAATTTGGGATTGTTCATGAATTAGCTACTTTATGATGTTAGACTTGTGAACCCTTTCCTTGCCATTCCTATTGCAAGCTATATAGAACACTGTTAAGATCTGACATTTAGGCTAGTATAGAATTGCAATTGCAATTGCTTTATTTGCTGTCTTTTTACTTGATCAACTTCTCTAGTCTTTTGCCTGGTAATAGTGTTTTCAATTTCATCACTATCAATTCTACAGGAGGGAAATGGCGATGATTCAAACTGGACAAAATTGTATGATTTGGAAGAGCCACAATCTAGTGCTGTTAGTCCTCGAAAACAAGATGGGGAAAATAGAGCAGAAGGAAAACAAGAATTCCAGAATGGAGATGGAATGAAAATTCCTCCGTTTGAGTTTGTAGCATTGGAGGCATGCCTTGAGGCTGCTTGTGGAGTCTTAGAAAATGAGGTATATGCATTCTTCCTCTTTTGTTCAATAGTTTTTCCAATAGTTTTTCCCATCTTCTCAGTTCTCTATAACTTTATTTGCCCCCTCTTTCTTTGCCATCGTTTTGAGCAGGCAAAGACATTGGAGCAGGAAGCTCATCCTGCCTTAGATAAGTTGACTTCAAAGATTAGTACTCTCAATTTGGAACGTGTTCGTCAAATTAAAAGCCGGTTAGTGGCAATTACTGGTCGTGTTCAAAAGGTTGGGTATTTTTTTTTTTCAATCTGTTTATTACTGATTGTCCATACAAATTCCTATCCAGATGACATTACCAATTCAGCCAACCTTCTCTCATCTGCAATTTCATTATTTAATCTCATGTGGGATAAGTTTTGATTGACATTGCAAATATGCTCATCTCCAGGTAAGGGATGAATTAGAGCACTTGCTAGATGATGATGAAGATATGGCTGAGATGTATCTGACAGACAAGCTAGTTCAACTACAGCTTGAAAGTTCTTCTGCCTCATCCATGAATGACGAGGATCACACTGATGATCAAGTTCTTCGGCCTCATATGGATGACAGGCATGTAATTTTACCATCAATTTGATCACCGTTCTTTCTCTTATTAACTGTCTGCCCTATAATCTTTTAATTGTCATGTGCTAGTATGCCTCCTGAAATATCATTGGAAACTGGTGAACGGTCTCCTCATTATGAAGATCATCAAAATATACTCGGCAGGGTCAGCCATGGAACCCGTACTAGCACTACCTACAGTACTGTAACCAAGCAACTTGATGTAGAGGAGCTTGAGATGCTCTTGGAAGCATACTTCGTGCAAATCGACGGCACACTGAACAAACTATCCACGGTACGGAAATTTTTACTTTATTCTTCAATTCTTTTATGGGCTGTCTTTCTATAGTCACGTGTTACAAGTTTTTGGCCCCTCTATCACAAAGCCAGCGTATTGGGTATGGGAAGTTCCACAAGAAAAGGATTACTCACAAGTCACAATTTAAAAAAAAAAAAAATCAAAATCCTTTCCATACTCCAGTTAATTAGGCTAATATAAACTTGTTTGAAGGATGCTGGATGGCTAAAATTTTGTCAAATAAATATATAGGAGACTTAATGAGATAAGCAATGTGTGTCTGTTCCAAGAATTATTTTGAGGACTTGATGCATTTTAAGTAATATCCAAGTACTGGGCCTGACAAGTTGGACTCATAGAAGTTAAAGATATTGCTTGATAAGTACACAAGCTGATAGGAACTTGGACCTGTGAAAGCTTAAGCCCTATATCGGGTTGGGAGAGCTACTCGATAGAGTACTTAAGTGGCTTGGTTCTCTTCCCTTAATAAGCTTTTAAGGGTGGGTTTCCGAAGTTACTTGGGTGCTTATCATTGATTCCGTCGCCGGGAAAGCCGATGGAGCATCTGGAGGAAGCTGGCCTGTAGAGGGGCTGACCGAAAAGGACCGAGTGAAGCAACGCTGAGTGAAGTGCACAGGTGTAGCCTGCTATGATAGGAACTTGAGCATGTGAGAGTCTAAATCTCACATCGGGTAGGGAGAGCTACTCAATGGAGTACTTAAGTCCTCCCTTAACAACTAACTTTTAAGGATGAGTTCTCCAAGTTACTTGCGTGCTTATCACAAGCCCAGGGGATTGAAGACATGTTCTTATCCTCTAACTTCAAATTTGAGCCAGCTTCCTCTCTTTTTAGAAGCAATCAGTAAGCTAGCGAGTATAGTAAATCAGATGAACGAAGCATATGTAAGAAGCTGAGGAGTGTTTCGGTTTGAATCCAGCCAATAAGCAGTCGAAAAATGTGATGTTTAAACGTTAATAGAGTTCTAATCTTCAGTTTGTCTTCTGTGATAGGTATGATATCATTTACCATTTGCCTGAGACGTAAAATTGATTTATCTATTGTGTAGCAAAACATGGACTCTTTTAAAAATAAGCCATTACTAAATGAGATTTAGTTCCCAGAATATGCATGCTAGTACCCTTTAGATATTGTTAAAAACCTTCTAAACATTTATAATATAAGGTTTATGATCATTGTATTTCTTAGATTTAATGTGCGAGCGCACATGTATATTCTGATTTATACATCTGCAAGACTAACTTCAGGTGTCATTCTTTAGGTATTTGTTATCAACTTCTCTAATAAAAACATACATGTAGGGAGATTTTATAACAAAAATCAATCATGTGATGCTAAGCTGTAGAAAAATACCCATATGTCATGTTTTTCTTGAAGAACTTGATAACATCTACTGAAACTGCATGTAAGTCCTTGTCAATCTCTATAGTACGCTGAGCCCTTCTATGTTAGATATTGTCATGTCACATTGTCTTTTGTCTCGTAGACATGTCCACCATAGGCCGTAAGCGACATACTTTGACTAACTAGCTTTTGTTGGGGGTCTGTTTTGAAGCTGAGGGAGTATGTCGACGACACGGAGGACTACATCAACATTATGCTGGATGACAAGCAGAACCATCTGTTGCAAATGGGAGTGATGCTGTCGACGGCAACCCTGGTGGTTAGTGCTTTCGTCGTCGTGGCCGGTATATTCGGGATGAACATTCATATCGAGCTATTTGACCCGAACATATCGGGTATGCGAGAGTTCCTCTGGACTGTTGGCGGCAGCACCACCGGCACCATATTCTTGTATGTGGTTGCTATTGCCTGGTGCAAGCGCAAACGCCTGCTGGAGTAGTCCTTCTAGCTGGGCACCCCAATTGTGTATTATCCTTCAATTACGTTCCAATTCTGTGTATAATTCTATGTGTTTGAATACTTTTCATCGTATCAAAAGACTATGATCAATAAGTTGATGTCAGTGTAACATATTCTTTATAAGATAAAAGTACTAAGGTGTAACTTGAGATGTTTGTAATGATATTTTTAATAGAATTACGACGTGTGTAGCTAGTTTGCAAGAATGTTTCATAATTTTCTGTTCTTTTAAATGTGATGCACAACAAAATAATTAATATTCGCAAGTTTTATCAAAAATCCCAGAAAAAAAAGGCACAAAGAGATCATTCAGCATAAAAAAATCTTGTAGAGTAGAATTGAAAGATAACGAGGAAATCAATCAATTAGGTTTTTCTTTTAATCTCAGGGAGCTTCAAATTGCAAGATCAAACGGATATACCCTAAAGGATTAAGAAATGTATTTTGAAACTCAAGAAAACCTTAAAAAATATCATCCACTGTGGATGAGGAATGGTGAGGGTGAGGGTAAAATGGGAAGCACGAAAAAGAATAAACAGCATTTATCCCTAAGTCAATATGTAAATCGCAGTAAATTTGAAAAAAAAAATTGCCTAAATATACAAATTAGTCTGTCAAAAATTCATGATTTACTATTTAGTTTTTGAAATTTATGTATTAAACAAATTAGTCTTTATAAATTCTAGGATTAAATTGTACACTTATACATTTTTTAAAAATTAACTCAATGAAGTGTATTGTCTAGACTATATGAAGTTAAACTTTTTTATATTAAACAATTGATTTATAAATCTTTTAGAGACTAACTAAAAAATGGCCTAACCAATGTTGAGTTATAAACCAATGACTCGAAATCTAATCTGGTTCAAGTCATCTCATAAGACCAGAATATGGTTAATCCGATCAAGACCCAGTTGACCTGATTGTTTTGACCAAATTGAACACCTGATAATCGAGTTTAACTTGAGTTTGAAGTTTTTTTTCCTTCAAATTTCAACAAAAGCACATATAAAAAAAATGACCTAATAAATGTTGAACACAGAACCTCGTAAAAAAAACATTTAACCATTATCAAAACTACAATCTCTAGTTACTATTTAAAACCATGGTTTTATCTGAAAAAAAAAAAAAAAAACACACACACACACACACAACGGATTCTTTTAATTTAGCTTGGGAAAAAAAAAAAAAACTTGCCCGTGCTTTGTCTCTAATATACAATATTCTTCGGAAAAGAAAATAATTTGAGTCATTTTCAAAATAGGGTCCTAAACAGAGTGGCCAATCGTACCATTGGCTCATCTTGGTTATTATCCATTTGCGATAATTGGTGAACGCTTACACAACACAGCTGAAGAAGAGAGGGAAAGTATGAAGAAATGAGTTCAATAGGGCAAAGCATACTGATGGCACTAACAGTTACAGTCAACAAATTCGCTTCCTCGAATGTGCAGGCTGTTCCTCGAAGCTCTGCAAATTCAGACTCAGACGTCGGAATCGGAAGGAGAGGCCTCCTCTTCTCCTCACTGCTTATCGCCACTCCGCAAGCCTCTGATTCCAGAACTCTCCTTCTCCAAAGTACTCTTCCTCCTCTTCTTTTTCAGTTTTTCTCACTTTCTCAACCTTACTCCCTCCTTTTTCTTTTCCCAGAATATCTCAAGAAATCGCAGGAAAACAAGGACAAAAATGATAGAGAGGTAAAACATTTCCTTGCTCAGTTTCGTTTTTCAACTTGGGTTTAATTTAATTCTTTCAGACTGGAAATTTGAATGCTACTATCCACTGCCGGACCCAACGAGTCCATCCGACGAGAAAATTAGTCAATTAATTATATGAACCATTCGATTTAATCTAATTAATTAAAAAATGGATCAAAAATTAATTTAATTTGTCAAAAATAATATAAAAATTTGATAAATTGATCGAATTAATAATTGGATTAATTTTTTTTGTTTTTGCCATATTTTTTTAAAAAAAATTCATGTATTTTATGAGTATTAGTAGGATCATTCTATATATATATATATATATAGATACTATTAATATAATATTTTTTAATTAATTTTAAACTATGTTCGATGTTTATATATTATTTAGTTTAGGCATTACTATTAAGTGTGTGTAAAAATATTTAATAACTTGTGTAAGTTTTTTGTAAATTTGTCAAACATAAATACGAAAAAACGTATTAATATATTATATTAGGTTGTTATTGTTTTAAATCAACAATATATATATATATATATATATATATATATATATATATATATATATATATATATATATATATATATATATATTTAATTACAACTGGCTCAACTATGGTTTGATATTTGTCAAACCAATTAACTTTGAACTAGTACTTAATAACTGGTTTTATTTTATGAACCTTGATACTACCCCATAAAATTACAACTAAAATTATTGATTCAACGCCAAAAAGTTACAATTTTTTTTTAAAAAATTTGGTTCTAAAAAGATGAGATGTTTAAATTTAATTTTAGAAAAATTGCATTTGTCTCAATCTTATTCTTTCATTTTGAAATTTATAACAAAAATGGTCAAATTGAGACAAATATACTTTTTCAAGATTATGAGACACTTAATCTTTTAAAAATTAAATTGAAATAAGTATAATATATAATTTACTCTCAAATTATTCACAGAAAGCATTTAGTTTCTCACATAATCTGATGACACTCCTCATAATATATATATATATATATATATATATATATATATATATATATATATATATATCTATATCTATATTAAAAGAGAAAATAACTTAACTAATGTATATTTTTTATGATGTTTCGTGTTAATATATAAATATAAAATTGACATATTGTTGACATTATGGTGCAGAGGTTGGAGAGTTATTACAAGCGTAACTACAAGGACTATTTTGAACTGATGGAAGGAACTTTGAAGGGAAAGGAAGGCCAACTTTCTGACACAGAAAAGGGTATTCTTGATTGGCTTAAAGCTAACAAATGAAATGAAAATGAGCCCAGCTCTGCTGGACGCCACACGGCCAGTAGAATGCTGGGTTCTCCCACATCATTTGGACAATGTGAGAGAGCCGAATACTCTATTAACGTACAATATCCAGCAGAAGATCTTGTGCGACAAAAATACTCTTTTCACTGCTAACTAACTAGTCACTTTGCTCTTTGTTTTCAAAATGAATTTGCTTCTTTAGCTCAATTGTACATTATTGTTGGACTAATACATGTACGGTAGAACTAATGTGTTTTGGCTTTAATTTGACATTTACTGGCAATACATTCTATAATAGTAATTAAAATTGCATCACAGAACTTCTTGTTGGTTTCCATAATTCTTTTTTCTGGCTTATGCACTTCAAGGTTGAGGAGTGAAATGGTGATTTCTCTTGAGCTTTGTGATGGCCAGGTATATACATAAGACACCTAGTCAACATCTTGTACAGAGATCAAATGAGTCTACAAATTTGATGAAAATTATTAAATCATTTTCAATTAGACTGTTAGTATTTAAAAATTTATTAGAGTCCAACTAATTTTGTTTGAGATAAGTTAGACCATAAGTGTATAGAACTCTTTTAGAATTGGTATTTTTACAAAACTCAAACTCGAAATTTTGTTTAAAAAAAATAAGTGCCAAACTACTTAAACCAACAAATATATATTACAAATATATTTTTTATATTTATTTTTTGTTGGAAACCTACTAGTATTCAAAGACTTATTAGAACCCAACTAATTTAGTTGAGTCGAGTCGAATCACAAATGTGTAAAAATTTTTTAAAACTGATTTTATTCATCCACAAGATTTAACTTGAGACTTTACTTAAAAAGAATAAGTGTCACACCACTTGAATTAACTATTGTTGGCTATACAAAAAGTACTCTATAAATATGAGAATTCTAGATAAATATGTGAATGAAAAACAACATAAAAGAAATCCAAGAACTAAACATAATGTTCACAAAATTTGGGGTTTCCCATTTTTTAAGAGTAAGAATCTAATGGTAATGAATCCAAACCGAGCTTCTACAAATGAAGACTCAAACCAATCAAACCTTTTATATATTTCAACCCAACAAAAAACTAACTTTATTAAGATCACATGCCTTGGACTAATTGCTTTATTTGATCTCAACCATAAAGAATAGGTTAACAAAACAAATAATATAAAGACACACATATATGTCTACGATTAATAATTTAACATGCTTAATTATATATATCTAGGATTAATTTGACCTGGTTCATTCTAACAAACGCTTACGCTTACACCAAGCAATGGCAACAACATACATGAGTATGGACGCCATAGTGCTGCCACCAGCAGTCCAAAAGAACTCTCGATTCCCAGCCAAGTTCTCATCAAAAAGCCCAATGGTGATGTTCATCCCAAACAAACCAGTCACCACAATGACGGCATTAGCCACCAACGTTGCCATCGTCAACATCACTCCCATTTGCAGCAACTGGTTTTGCTTGTCGTCCAGCATTATGTTGATGTAGTCCTCCGTGTCGTCCACGTACTCTCTCAACTTTAGAACATGACAACCACAGGAGAACAAAAAAGTTAGTAGGAATATGTTGTATAAGATGTCAATATGGGCCAAAGCCCACCCACATTTAGAGCGAGCCGGGGCATGTAAAATTATGCTTTTTTAAAAATAGACTTAAACAGATCGATCAATTTGGATGCGGGCTAGGCCGCCTCTTTTTTTATAAAAGAATTTTTTTTTTCTTTTGAATCACCCACAGTCCACAGCTAGACTGCTACAATCTCAGGCCCTCACTCTCAGCGTAAGCAGCGCACACAAACAGAAAAGGGAAGATGTCGTGAACTCTGACCACCCAACTTCAGCTTGATTTCTGGTGCAATCTCCAGCGTGGATTTATCTATTTCCATGGGAACCAGAGAGGGAAATAGAGAGGGGTCATTTTGCAACCTCTACCTCTCTTCTTTTCGTCATAATAGCTGGCCTAACTCGCAGTCCCTTTGTATAAAAAGGGAAGATAAATGGAATAGAAGCATGGACGGATTTTTGGGAGAGAAAAACAGAGAGAGTGGATAACAACTTTAGGAGAGATTAAAGCAATAAGCACGAATGGAGAAGAGAAGGCAGAGGGAGCGACGGAGGACAGAACAAGGTGCGATGGGGAACAGAAAAATCAGAGAGAGGGAGAGTGACAGATAGACATTAGACAATAGAAGGAGATAAAGCAAAGAGTGCTGCAGAGAACAGAGCAAGACGTGAAGGAGGAGAAAAATCAAAGTGAGGGCAACAATTCAGCAAAAATCACAGAGGAGGTGAGGCAATCAAAGAGTGCAGAACCAAAATTAGACAGAGCGGGATTGCAGAACTACAGAAGAATGTTAAATTTATTAGTAAAAATAAAAAATTGGCCCATAAGCTGACCCGTTTGCCCACGAGCCTTGACATTAGAATCTATACATGTTGAAGGCGGACTTGTTAAGTTGGAAATAATAATTACTTATTTTGGAGAAAAGAATAGTGGGAAGTGTTGGTTAATTCTCAAAGTGAGAATGGATGAAAAACTGGTACTTTGTTTTCTGGTGTGTAGTGTAGTGAATAGTACCTAGATGGAAATATGGTTGAAACTGAGGACACGTGCATCGCGGGTTGATTAGGTATTGTGGAGGTGGTGCAGATGGAAACGTGTAATGTGGATCCCACATGGGATTGGTATTTTTTATTGTCCTCTCCTTGAAACCAATATTTAGATAATCAAATTGAATCGGTCAGTTCAATCAGACAATCGATAAATCAAGTTGGTTTAAACTAATAAACTAGTGAAAAATCAATCGAATCGATAAAATCGTTCGGTTAGACTATTTCTTTTTTTTTTTGAAATTTTTTATTTTTTTTTTAAATTTTTACTAAATATTATTATGTACTTTTGAGAAATCTCTAAAAATTTAAATTATTAGAAGAAAATTTAGGATTTGTATATATATATATATGTAGCATGTTTATTTTAATATCTTTAATATATATTGATAGTATCATTGGTTCAATTGCGCTTCAATCACGGTCTGACTATTGACTCTTAAATTAGTGTCTTGACCGATTCAATTATTAGTATGATTTTCTTTATTGAAAGTTGAACTTGCAAATAATGATAGAGGCAAAAAATGAAATATAAAAAGTTGGAAATACCGTGGAGAGTTTGTTGAGGGTGCCATCGATTTGAACAAAGTAAGCCTCCAAGAGCATCTCAAGCTCCTCCACATCCACTTGTTTGGC
Organism: Biancaea sappan; assembly: GCA_037074585.1. NCBI lineage: Eukaryota > Viridiplantae > Streptophyta > Magnoliopsida > Fabales > Fabaceae > Biancaea > Biancaea sappan. Next base: position 9,014,493 of record CM073493.1, on the reverse strand, counting down.
GTAGGTTGTGGTTGTACGGCTCCGACTTCCTCGTTCCGATGTCATTTCAGGACGCATCCTACTACATCACCATTCCTCACACAATTTGTACCATTCCAAATCCATTCATAATATTCGATTATAAAAATTATATATTTATTTCAAAGGTTATAAATTTATTGTATTTTGATTCAACAACCAATTATATAGTTAAAAAATATATATAGTAAAGATTGTGATCTTGATCATAAAATCATGATAATCAACATTGAAATCTCACACATGATCAATAAATGTATAAAATAGATTGAATTGCAAGATTAGATCAGAGATCGTAAGATCCTATAAATTTTTTATTAAAATATATAAAAAAAACTTATATAGTTGACTAAAATTTTTAAACAAGTACAAACTTATCCATATATATTTATAAAACATGTCATATATTGTAAAAGTGATAAAATATTATATATAACTACATCTAAAAGTCAACAAAATATAAACTTCATACATTAAACAAGTCATTGGCATATATTTACATAAGAACTGTCAAATAAGATCTTGATCTCATGAAAATAAATACTTATTTTTGGCTTTTGGCTTAAAAAATAGAAAGAAGAATTAGATGTAAACAGAATTGCAATCCTACAATCTTAATTAATCTTTGATCAATTATACGATCAAAATCGTGATCCAATACGATCTTGCTATCAATCTTGCAAAAGTAAGGCTTCTATAGGATCACGATCTTGATCGTAAGCTTGAACGATCTTACAATCAAGATCCCGATCTTGATTACATGTTGGATATGCATGGACAAGTCACGTGAGGGTGAGGGTCATCCATGGATGGATGATGGTATCAATGTTCATGGTGGGTGGGGGCAAGGGATCATCATGGTCATCATCATCATCATCATCATATTGACCGAATTTGTAATATGACATATCGACATGTCTGTCAGTCTTTTGGGACATGACCTTTGGATTCAGGTGGGTTAGGGATTCGTGAGGTTAGGGAAGCAAACCCACCTTTATCTACTACTATTCCTATGCTCTCTTATCCTTTTGTCCTTTTTTTTTTTTGGTTTTAAATTTTATATCAAATTATTTTTTCAGATAAATGATAACTATATATATATATTAATTATGTTTTCTAAAATGTAATTTTCTTAATTTTTAAGTTAATTTTATGTATATAATCATTAAATTATCTGTCTAACTTCTCTTTTGATTACACAAAAATATCAAAGTATTTTATGCAATTTCAAAATATATTTTCTCTAATGAACGGTAGTTAAATTAATAATTGATATCTAATAAGGAGAAGGCTTAGACAAGCTTTTTCAAGTTCTTATTCTCATGTGATTTAATCAAAACAAAACATGTAGGAAAATTAAAATAATCAAATCATTAATGTAGAATTTCGAAAAATGATTTGTTTACTAATATTTTATTGAAAATGCTGTTACAATTATAATTAAAATTTGTAATTTAATTATTGGACATAAATTTAATTTGTAAAATTTTATAACTAATAAGAAGTCTTTTTGTATATGATTACTGTACGAATAAAGATTAATTTTTATATTATATAAGTTGAGCCTAAATTAAGAAAAGAATTAAGAATATTAAACCAATCTTAACCCAACCGAATCAAACCAATAACCAATGGTTTGGTTTATTAGTGAGTACTTATTTCAAAAAATAAATGAATGTGTCTAATATTCTAGGAAACCGATTTGTTGGGTTTGACTTGGCTGAGGTGAAAACGATTGAATCAAATCAATGAGTGATGATAAATTTATCACATACCTGTCATCCATATCATTTTCCATGTTGTCATCATCATCATCATCATCATTCATTGAAGACGCAGAAGAGTCTTCAACCTCTTCGTCTAACTTTTCTGTGAGGTACATCTCAGCCATATCTCCATCATCATCTAGCAAGTGCTCTAATTCATCCCTTACCTGCTTCCACATCAGCATATAAATATATATATATATATATATATATGTGTGTGTGTGTGTGTGTGTGTGTGTGTGTGTGTGTGTTTGCAATATATATCAATCAAAAGTATGAAATTGAAAGGATAAGGCAGTGATTATAAACAAAAGGAAAAAAGGGGAACCTTTTGAACGCGACCAGTAATCGTAACCAAGCGACTCTTAATTTGACGAACACGTTCCAAATTGAGAGTACTGATCTTTGAAGTCAATCTATCCAATGCAGGATGAGCCTCTAGCTCCAATGTCTTTGCCTGAACATAAATATATACAGTTAACTCAGAATACGAGAAAAACATTCTTTTTATCTGATCAATCTAGTTCGGATACCGATCAGATTACAAAAGTGTAACTCTACTGAGCTCTATTTACATGATTCATACTCAAGACATTATTTATGGGAACAAGTAATGAACCACTTGTTATATAAATTCTTTGACCCAATTTAATTTCTCTTATCTTAAATAAATGCATGTGCATGCACACAAACTATTATATACACATATGTTGAGAAATGCTGGTGTAACACTTGTTTTTCTTAAATAAAATTTTGAGTTCAAGTTTTGTAAATAAAGACAATCAGTGTTAAGAGAGCTTTACACTTTTATGATCTTATCTAACTCAAGTCAAATTAATTGAAATTCAATAAATTTTTATGTACTAGTGATACCAACACAAAAATATACATATGTACACGGAGTCTATCTCCTCTATTTCACCAAATAGAACCGTCCGATCGAGATTGACAAGTGGGACCATGTGAGATTTATCTAATCGGATGGTCCTGCTTGGCCATCAAGTAAAGGATCCATAGGCATGTACACGTGTACATATGCACATATTTATATGTATTTATAAGTAAAATACATACCTCGTTGTCTAAGACACCACAAGCAGCCTCAAGACAAGCCTCCAATGCTACAAACTCAAAAGGAAGAACCTTCATTCCATTTCTATCTTCCTCTTCTTGGTGATTTGGAGGACTCACAGTCATACTTTGTGCCTCTTCCGAATCGTACATTTTTGTCCAGTTTGATTCATCGCCATCTCCTTCCTGTGCAATCCATACATAGCAATGACATTGATGACACTATTACTAATTACACACAAGAATAAAGAGTCGATTCAGTAAACAAGACAAGAAATAGAGTCAATGCAGTTGTAACCATTGTTCAAAGAATTGAATCAAACCTGGATCAAAAAAATCAATGAACCAATCACATGAACAACCGACCACATGAACAATTCAATTTAACTAAGTGAATCAGTAAATAAAAAAAACCAATCGAAAAGCTAAAAAAAAAAATTAAACAATTCAATAATTGAACCAGTTTTAGTTTTATTTTTTTTAATTTTTTATATTTTTTATATTTTTCATACATTTTATGAGTATTAATGTATTATTCTATATATAAGTACTATTGATATAATTTTTTTTTATACCAGTGGTATCCAAACAACATTCCCCTTATTTATTTGCGGGACCCAACCAACTAGTCTACGAGCCTTGGAGGCACGACCAGAAAGAACCTCCGTACCCCCTTGGCATTAGGGGGGATCGAACCCAAAGTCGAGTGTTTTGCAACACATTCCTTTTACCACTAGGCCAATCCCTTGGGGTAGTAATATTGATATAATATTTTGTAAATTTTAAATTTTATTTCAGGTTCATATATTTTTCAGTCGACATATTGTTCTTTCTATATTTTTTAGATTAGGTATTATTATGTATACAAAAATATTTTATATTTTATCTAGACTTTTTTGTAAATTTGTCAAATCTAAACATAAAAAAATTTATAAATTTATTATATTAAAATTTAATTTATAAAATTATATATATATATATATATAATTATAACCGGTTGAACTTGAACCAATAAACCAATTAATCTTAAATTAATATTTCTACCAGATTTCTAAACCTTGATTGTAACGCTCTCTGTAACAGCCTGAGTCAAACCTTATTCTTAACAATGTTCTTGTAACAGTCAAAATTCATAATCACACATAACAATGCCAATTGACTTGCATCCAGATATCCTTGCATTCCAGATGTTAATGTAATCACAAATCCTTATTAACAAGGGATTCTTTTTTATGTTGATTATATATAATATACTTTTTATACAGTAATTATTACTTTATTAGGTTCTCAAATCTCAGGTTTCAACATCAATCAACAATTGCAGATATATAAAAAATCAAATTTGAAAATAACCCAAAAAAAAAAAGCAAGGAATCCCTAGAGTGGAATCCAATCCAAACAAACCTGAGCCTTAGTGGCCTGGTGGTGCCGAAGAATCCGCCGCCGCAGCTCCTCCACGAACGGCGTGACCGAAGGGTCCCTCGCATTCAGCAACAGAACCTCCTGCGCCGTTATGATCGCCTTTATGTGCTCCAAGTTTATCACGATCGCTCTCTCGCGACCCAGCACCGTCGACGGGTACGACAGGATCGGATCTAGGATCCGGAGGTCCCGCGCCGGCAGACCCGTCCGCCGCATGATCGCGTGCTTCCCGGCCTCCACCACTTGCGTCTGCCCGGCTCCGTCGAGGAGCAGCCACGGGCGGACGCTGGTGCCCTTCTTGCGGGGCCCTCCGCCGACGCCGGCGGTTCGGGTCATGACCGGGTCGTCTTCGTTTGTGGGAAGCCCGGATTTGGACAAGTCGCGATTTTGAACTCTCATGGGTACCTGAGGGGTTTCTGCGCTGGATTGAGCTAAGAATTGAGAGTAGGCGGTTGATGAAATTTCTGGTTCTGGTAGTCAACAGAATTTTTTTATTTACTTATTAATTAATTAATTATTGTTATTGCTATTATTTTATTATTAATAAGAATCTGTCGTAACTTAACAATGACGCTACTCTGGAATAAATTCGAGAGTTAGTACGACCAATTTATTTCCTGTGGAAAGTGAAACATTTACGAGGGAATGCTACTTTTTATTTTTTAAAAAGACAAATTGTCTCTATAGTTTATATTAAATTTTATCTTTGTCTCGAAGATTTTTTTTATTTAGATATACTCTATATATTTTAATTTTTGTCATATATAATTTTTTTTAACTTCGTCAGTCAACATAATAGAATGTTAATTGAGCTATAATGTGTCTGTCACGTAAACTCTAAAAAATTTTTTTTTAAAGTTTTAGTTTATTCACTAGGTCTTTGGTCAAAATTTTTTTTTATTCAAATTTTGATATAAATTTTTCTTCTATTTTATCTAGGTCCCTAATTTAAGAATCTATTTTTATCTTATCAAAATATCTCCTACAAATTTTTTAATTTATTCACTTTAGTCCTTGTTCTTCACTTTTATATTTTTTCTCACATTTTGGTCCTCCAAATTAGTCAATAATTTCAATTTTAGTCATAATATTATTAAATTTATTATTTCCACCTAAAAACAACTCAATAAATGAATTAAAATTCAAAGTTTTAAAGGTTGCATAAAATTTAAAGTTTTAAAGTTTTAAATGAATTAAATTTCATTCTTGAATTTTAATTCATTTTTTGAGTTGTTTTTCGATGGAAATGATGGATTTAATCATATTATAAATAAAAATAAAATTATGTACTAATTTAGAGGACCAAACTATGAGAAAAAAGTATGAAAGTGAAGAATAGGGATTAAAGTGAACAAATTAAAAAGTTTGTAGGGGATTTTGACAAATATAAAAATAGATTCTTAAACTAAAGACTTAGAGGAAGTAGAAGATGAGTTTATATAAAAATTAGACAAAAAGAAAATTTGACCAAAGACCTAAGTGAATAAACTGAAACTTTAAAAAAAAAATTTCTGGAGTCCACATGGTAGCCACTTGCAGATGCTTTTTTGTCACGTGACAACCTAGTCAACATTCTGTTAAGTTGACTGACGGAGTTATAAGAATATATATATATATATATATATATATATATATATATATATATATATATATATATATATATATATATATATATATATATATGACAAAAATTGAAACATGTGAGACATAACTGGGTCAAAAAAACCTTTGGGACATAGATAAAATTTGATGTAAACTTTAGGGAGATAAAGTACCCTTTTGCCTTTTAAAAAATTAGTCGAATTAATTACTTTATTTTTAAGCTATATTATGATACATTATTTAGTTTTTGAAGTAAATTATGTTATTTTATCTAATGTGATATGTTAAATTATTGATGTGATTTTTTCATTAAAGATTGGTTGACTGGGATTAGGATCACCAGGCTCTGCTCTCTCTCTAAAGCTGTTGGATCATCTGATCTAACGACTTTTATTTTTTAATATTTTTCTTTTTTTAATTTTACAAGAAATAATTGTTACAATTATTTTATAATTCTATGTTTATTATTGTGTTTACAACCATCATTGAATCAGTTAATAACTAGTATAGCCACCCATACGATACACAGACATTTCATTAATATATATAGACATAATACATGTTTAAATTTAGATATTACTTAATTTAGCAAGAATTATTAAAAACTTCTTTATATATTACATTTGATATTATTGTGATAGGATTACCATCTTTGTTAAGAATCAAAATTTTCAAATAATTTCTACTTACTCTTGAAACTGCAACATAGAGCTGTCCATGTGTAAAGAATGGGCTTGCTAGATACAAGCCAACTGCTAAAAATGATTGACATTGACTTTTGTTGATTATCATTGCAAAGCACAATGTTATTGGAAATGATGTCTTCTAAGTTGCAAAGGTAATCTTAAATATGTTGGAGTAATTATCATCTTATAAATCATGACTTTTCTCCAATATTTTTCTAAAGATAATTTTTGTTTTGATAACATACTTACTAAGTCGATTTACATTCAGTCTAATACTATTACAAAGATCTTTCTCAATATTTCTAAGTATCATTATTAGAGCACTAATCTTCAACTTTTGTTCATAGTTTAGAATACCGACAATTTGATGTTGTTCAAAAATTATCGTATGTAGAGATCATCTATTTTATCAGTATTTGCATCAGCTTTGCAAATGCTATCATAACTTAAATATTATTGTTCTTCTCTCTGAAGTAAAGATAATATGTATTTATTTCTGGTGTCAACATATTTCAGCCTTGAATCAAGGATTGCTCTTTTCTTGGAGTAACTAAAACTGTTTAAATTGTCCATGAGATTAGGATATGTGTTTTTCAAAATTAAAGATACAGTATTATCAATAACGCCGATTAGTAAGTCATAAAAAATTTCAATAGTTGACTTACCAATATTTTTGTAATTCATAATTCTTTCACCAACGCTAATAATCCACTCAAAAAATGACTTAACTTGCTCAACATCAACCATTGAATCAGATGTCTAGAACCGCATATTCTGAGTCAAATGCATAACTTTGTAATGATTCCAAATGTAAAAGAAATTAATTGTAGAAAAAGCAATATCTTGTCTACTTATTCTTGGTATGACTGGTAATATTTGTCTAAAGTCTCCACTAAACATAATGACTTTGTCATCCAAAGGTTTAGTAGAACTCTGATTATTAGAAAATTTCATCAAATCTCTTAGGGTTTTGTCAAGAGCTTCAAAACATATTTTTATTCATCATGTGTGTCACATCCTATATAATTCATGTGTGTCACATCCCATATAATTAATTTTGTCTTACCTCCTTGTTTAATACTACACCTTAGAGTCTTCAATAATTTGTAAGGGAATGCAGAATCAAGAATGATCAGTTTTTCTACCCGGAAGTAAGAGAAATGATATCTCACTTAATGCAACATTTAAGACAATCATCCCTTTTGATCTATCTGTGGCTGATAATGTTTTCTATAAGAATGTTTTTCCAGTACCTCCTTATCCATATACAAAAAGATGTCCTCATTGTCTGCATTAATGGCAATAGTAACTTCTGTATATACATGTAACTGATATCTGTTTAATATTTTAATTGAATCAAGATGCTCATTCTCTAAAAGATATCGATCAAATAACATCTCATCATATATAAGTCTATTTACATATTCATGATTTTCAACTATATCTAGAAATGACATAGATTTAAATTCACTAAGAGATCTTCCATTACTCTAAAGTATGTTTTTAATCTCGATTAATGCATAGTTACTCAATTGATAATCAATGAGCTACAAATCTGTTTCAATTGATCCATTTGATTATAATTTGATATATTAATTTCAAATTAGTAGGCAATTATAAGCCATTATTATTTATCTTAATTATAGGGTTGACAAATTTGTGATGATCTCAGATATTCTGTATTAAATATGAAATTTATAATCAAATGAAGTATATAATTACACGGTTGATAAATTTGTGAAGATTTCTAATATTCTGCATTAAATATGAATTAATTACATTTAATTATATTCAATTACATTTAATATGACATAAAGATTTAATTGAAAATTTAGAATATTAAGTTCAATCTAGTGAGCACTTATAAGTCATTACTCTTTACATTAATTACATAGTTGATAAATTTGTGAAGATTTCCTATATTTTGCATAAAATATGAAATTAATATTAATATTAATATGGAAAAAAACATTTAAGAAACATTTAATTATTGTAAGAGGCATTACCAATTATAGAGTTAACAAATATGTGAAGATTTCTTATATTCTTCATTAAATATGAAATTAAAATTAATCTGGAAGAAAACATTTAATAGACATTTAATTACTATAAGATATATTTTCGGTTACAGGGTTAACAAATTTGTGAAGATTTCTTATATTCTAAGATAATTAAGTTTATTATCTTCAAAGGAATAAAAGAAATTGCATGATAGAGAAAATTTAATATCTCCTATTGTGAAAAATTATCGAAATAAAATTTAACAAGAGATAATTATTCGTGTACTTAGGAGTTTAAATTTTTTTTTTTCGCATTTGGTACAAAATCTTTATTCCAGATTGATTATTTGTGTAATTCAAAATTGATCATTCGTGTAATCATCTAAAATATGTAATCTTGAGTACTCACATTTTACATCTCACAAAGGTTATAAATATTGTTTGGACATTTGGTATAAAATACAAAAAATGTTATAAATCTTATTTGTATCTCTCGATTCTATATTAAAAAATCTCTATAAATCTAATTATAATGAATATTATGATAACATCTCAGATTTAATTACATAATTAATAGATCAATATTAATTCAAAGTTAATTTATGTATTAATTAAGCATTCAATCAAATTAGAAAGCTATAAAATTTGAATTTAAAATTTTTAATTTACATACTAATCATGCAATTAAATCCTAAATTAGAGAATTCTAATTGTATGACCTAATTCATTAGGTGATTCAATAGATTTGGAAAGAATTAATTATAGAATTAACATATTACAAAATTAAATTTTGTATTAAGCAAGGATTCAAATTAAAATTTACCTAGTGTTTAAAATTACATAATTAAGGAACTCCCACATTAAAGAATTAACTAATTTTGATTGTTTGACCTAATACTATGTCATTAGGTAGTGCATTAAATTTGGAAAGATTTACTTACAAAATTAACAAATTACATAATTAATTCTTCTATCAAGAATGTGATCAAAATAAAAATTATACAATTAAAAATTTTAATATTTCTATATGATAATTTTTTATTTGGATTTTTTTATTTGGAAAGAAATCAAAGTCACACAAATTTATTCTTAATTCATGTAGAATTTAATAATCTATTTAAATTCGATTATAATGAATATTACAATAACACTCCATATTTAATGAAATAATTAATAGATTAATATTAATTTAATATTAATTCACGTATTAATTAAACATGCAATCAAATTTGAATGTTACAAAATTTGAATTTAAATTTTTTAATTCACATAATAATCATGCAACAATCATGCAATCAAACCCTAAAGTAGAAAATTTTAATTGTATGACATCATATTATGTCATTAGGTGGTACAATAAATTTAAAAAAATTAATTATGAAATTCACATGTTACATAATTAAATTTTGTATTAATCTGGGTTCAAATTAAAAATTACATAATTATGGTACTCTCACATTAAAAAATTAACTAATTTTGATTCTTTGAATGCTTTGTCACTTGATAGTGCATTAAAATGGAAAGACATAATTGACTCTTCTATTAAATATGTGATCAAAATAAAAATTACACCATTAACAATTTTTAAATATTTCTATATGATAAATTTTAATTTGGAAATAATCCAAAGTCACACAATTTCATTTTTTATTCATGTAGAATTTAATAATTTCTAATGGTTAAAAAATGAAATAATATATTCATGTTCTTCATGCAGAATTTAATAATTAAGCATTATATTGCCATGTCTAGGTAAATTTTTGGTGTTCTCTATTATAAACGTTTGTTCTATCTGACTGACTGTGTTGTCTGATTTATATTTAGTATCACATTTATTTTCTAAAAGTGTTATGTAAATACTTTTGATCTCTCTATTAGATTTTAGTGTTTTTCTTTTCATGAAAAATATTTTTATAAAAAAGGCATTAAGCACTCAAACACAATTACTTCTTGAGAATTAATTATAAGAATATATTAAAGCATGTCATAGATAATTTTTCATAAATACATATTTGATATATATTTTTATAACATATTTAGTTACTTTTTTTTAAAGAGTTTATATAATTTTTTCTTAATCATAAATCATCTATTACCTTTGTAGGCTGAGTTGTTGTTGTTGTCATCGTCGTCGTCGTCGTCGTCGTCGTCGTCGTCGTCGTCGTCGTCGTCGTCGTCGTCGTCGTCGTCGTCGTCGTCGTCGTCGTCGTCGTCGTCGTCGCCATCATCATCATCATCATCATCATCATCATCATCGTGATCATCGTTATTATCGTTATTATTAAGGCAATAGTTGCTTTAATATTAATCAACGTGACTTTTTTTTTGCATTTACTCTAACTTTGTCTTTATTATTAAATTGGAGATTCAGAGATTTGCAAATAACTTAATATTTTTTTTCAAATAAATTTGGATTGAATTTGACTCATATATTCTAGTTGAACATTTTTTTATTATTTATGTAGAAGTAGAGTTGAACAAGAACAAATACAAATTAATATAAACTAAACAAATAATATAAATTATAGAATGAAATTCGCCACATTGTTCATATGGGAAATACATCCACCAAATATACTTACACTGTCACGACCCATTTTCTAGGCACATGACCGGCACAATGATGAATATCCCATCACTGTAAGCCTTTCGATAAATTCTTCCCACAAGTAAAATCGTTAGTCATTATCTCTATATTCTCAAAATACCATTTCTTAATAAATACAAAGAAAATACATCAGATTTTCTTAATTAAAAATAATAGATCCTCAGTACGAAATACATTATCATACTGAAATACAAGCCAAATACCAAACCCCTGACCTAGATGTCCTAGACGGTTACAGAGCAACATACTGTATAACAAAAGAAGGGCCTACCCGACAGCGGGAAGGTCCAACGTGATCTACTCCTCTAGCGGATGTACTTCGGCGGCAACCTGATCTGAACAAAAAGTTTGTACAAACAGTGTGAGCTTTTAAACTCAGTGAGCAAATCGGCCTTGCGTTAATAAAATTCAAATACATCACCAGTCATGCAAGCATATCCGAAGGCTCAAGCTCAACCAATAGACATAGTTAGAAATTACATACAAGAAAAATTCATCCAATTCAACAAACGATACTAGTACTCGTCAATGGCAATATATCCCGGAGAGCGCACACAGGCCGACTCACCAATTTTGTATTTTTCCGCCATGACGCACAACCTCATCCTCTTAGCTAGGGCGCCTCACGGATTTATCACCAATCCGGGCTATATCCCTACTGAGGGAATCGTTGTCTCCACACTCATTGGTCAAGACACCCTTTAACCCGGGTTTTCCGCCTTGCCGTGAGAGGGGGTACTGTACCGCTCAATCACAATCAATAGTACAACAGTTCATATCATAATCAGAAGCACAATATAATACTCATCCATATAACAGGTATAGTATATAACTATATGATTCAAATTTCATATCATCATGAGATACTTGCTTTGTCTTATCCATACTTCTGGATTAATTATCTCATTATATTCGTCATTCTGAATCCAATTTCCCTCTATGAATCTTGGGAGTGTCCTACGACATACTTTTTATCACCAGTAATGCTAAAACTCTATTAAAACAGGGTCGTTTCACTCACCTGGATTCCGTACGAGTATCACTTCTCTAAATCGTTACGGACAAGAGTACGCAGGTGAATTTCAGTGTTCCGCTACAGAGATTTTCATGAAAGATTACAGAAAGTACGTTAAGATCATTTTCGTACAGATACTGTTCATACGTACGGGTACTATTCATACAGTCACTATTCATACGTACGGTACTATTCATACGGTCACTATTCATACGTACGGGTACTATTCATACCGGAAATACAGAATACAATCTGTAAAAGAGTACACCAGGTAAGTTCCCAGGAAAGAGTGGAGGGTCACACTGGACACACTTAAAAACCAGGTCTTTCCTTAGCCAGAACTTTCCTAGACATGTATTCTCCACAGATTATATTCTATTTCGGTAATCAGAGAATCAAAATAACAGCTAACGACAGTTTTTCTGATGTGGAAGATCGGCCAAAACCGCAACCACAGAGCATACTTAAGAAAATAACTTCTAAAATTTGAAAGACATAGAAAGGGCATAGTATCCTTACCTAAGCAAAAACGGAAAGGCCCAAAATCTCAGAAGCCTAGCGTCGGAGCAAGAGAAACTTAAGGAGGGAAGAAGAGAAGTTGAAGGTGTGAGTTTAGAAGTGAAATGGAAGGGCCTATTTATAGCAAAAGTCAAGGGTACTATTTGACACTATGCGCTAATAAAATATTCAATTTACTATTCATGAAAATGACATTTCTAATAATGCAGTTACTGTACACCTTACGCGTACGATGGAAAATTTTCGTTTATTTACTATTAGAAATTTTAAAGGGAAAACTATCCTTTCACCTTAAACCTTTAAGTTTCTTTTCAATTCAGTCCTTTCAATTTAGTCCCTGAGGGTATTTTTACACATAAAACGTCATTTTCTCCTACAAACTTCTTTCTAGTTTTCTCTTATAACCAAACCACATCTAGTATTTGACATTTTGATTGTATAAATGAACAGTACCATATACGTAAATAGTAACAGTAGTTTGAAAACACGCATTTATATTTTATTTTTCATGGGTATTACATTATCACCCCCTTTAAGAAATTCGGTCCTCCGAATTTAAATTACCTCAAGTCATAAAAAGATGGGGATATCTAGAACGCATGTCGGCCTCGGCTTCCCATGTGGCTTCTTCGTGAGTTTGATTCCTCCACAAAACCTTGACGGATGGAATCTCCTTAGATCGGAGTTTCTTTACTTGACTATCGAGGATAGCTACCGGTATCTCCTCGTATGACAAGTTTTCATCTACTAGGATAGAATCATTCTGAGAAGGGTGAAGTATGTGAGAAGGGTCATGAAGGTACTTCCTTAACATGGATACGTGAAAAACAGGGTGAATCCCTTCCAGATCCATAGGTAGGGCAAGCCGATAAGCCACTTTTCCCACTCGTTCTAGAATCTCATAAGGCCCGATGTATCTAGGACTCAACTTTCCTTTCCTTCCAAATCTCAACACACCTTTCATTGGAGAGACCTTAAGGAATACCATATCGCCGACTGAGAACTCCAAATCACGTCGTCTGTGGTCAGCGTATGCCTTTTGTCTACTTTGAGCTGCTCGCATCCTATCTTGTATTGTCTTAACCTTGGTTAGGGCATCCTGGGCCAAGTCAGGTCCTAATGCTTTCGCTTCACCTACCTCGAACCAACCGATCGGAGATCTGCAACGTCTCCCATACAAGGCCTCAAAGGGTGCCATCCCAATAGTGGCCTGGTAGCTGTTATTATATGCGAACTCTACAAGATACAAATGCTTTTCCCAGCTACCACTGAAATCTAGAATACAAGCTCGTAACATATCCTCTAGCGTCTGAATCGTCCGCTCTGACTGTCCGTCTGTCTGTGGGTGAAAAGCGGTACTAAGGTCCACTCGAGTACCTAATGCCTCCTGAAAACTTCTCCAGAAACGAGAGGTAAATTGAGGACCTCTATCAGAAATGATAGATATAGGTACTCCATGCAACTTTACTATTTCTTTAATATACAATTGTGCCAACGTTACTACACCATAAGTGGTTTTGACTGGAATGAAGTGTGCTGATTTGGTTAGTCGGTCAACAATGACCCAAACTGAGTCATAACCTCCTGTGGAGCGAGGTAGACCAACAACAAAGTCCATCGTCACTCGTTCCCATTTCCATTCAGGAATCTCTAATCGTTGTAACGAGCCTCCTGGCTTTAGATGCTCAGCCTTAACCTGTTGACAGGTTAAACAACGAGACACAAATTCTGCTATGTCTTGTTTCATTCCTTTCCACCAGTAGATCTGTTTCAGATCCTGATACATCTTGGTGGCTCCTGGATGTACAGCATATGCAGCACGATGGCCTTCTTCCATGATGTCTCGTCTAAGAGTTCCAACATGTGGTACACACAACCGTTGTTCAAAATGTAAGACTCCTGTATCGTCGAGTGTGAAACTATTCACTTCACCAATCTTCACCTTTTCCATAATTTGGACAAGCTCAGGATCCTCCATTTGAGATATCCGTATCTGGTCAACAAGGGAAGATCTAGCCCTGATATGGGCTAAGAATGATCATGTCCTTGTAACCTCAAGAGTAGCACCTTTTGCTCTCAGCTCTTGTAGTTCTTGGATCAAGGGTCTTTTTGTTACTGCTATATGGGCCAGACTACCCATAGATTTTCGACTCAAGGCATCTGCTACCACGTTCGCTTTGCCTGGGTGGTAAAGAATATTGCAATCATAATCTTTTAGTAATTCTACCCATCTCCTCTGCCTCAAGTTTAAGTCCTTTTGGTCGAAAATATATTTTAGACTTTTATGGTCAGTGTAGATTTCGCAAGTTTCTCCGTATAGATAATGTCGCCATATCTTTAAAGCGAAAACTACTGCTGCCATTTCCAGATCGTGGGTGGGGTAGTTTTGTTCATGTTTCTTAAGTTGTCTCGATGCATATGCCACTACCTGGCCATGCTGCATGAGAACACATCCCAACCCTACTCTTGATGCATCGCAGTATACTGTAAAACCTCCTGGTCCTGAGGGTAAGACCAATACAGGTGCAGAGATTAACCTTTTCTTGAGTTCTTGGAAGCTTTCTTCACAAGCGTCATCCCATTGGTACTTTACCCCTTTCCTAGTCAGTCGTGTGAGAGGGGCGGCTAACTGGGAAAAATTTTGGATGAAACGACGATAATATCCTGCCAATCCCAAGAAGCTGCGAATCTCCGTGACGGAGGTAGGTCTAGGCCACATTTTGACCGCTTCTACTTTGCTTGGGTCTGCTTGGATGCCATCTTTGGAGATCACATGTCCCAAGAAAGTTACACGATCAATCCAAAACTCGCATTTAGAGAATTTGGCGTACAATTGATGATCCCTCAATGTCTGCAACACAACACGAAGGTGTTGTTCGTGCTCTTCTGAAGTCTTTGAGTACACCAGAATGTCGTCTATGAAGACAATGACAAATTTGTCTAAAAAGGATTTAAAAATCCTATTCATTAAATCCATGAAAGCAGCTGGTGCATTCGTTAATCCAAATGACATCACCAAGAACTCGTAGTGCCCATATCTGGTACGGAAGGCTGTTTTAGACACATCCTCCTCCTTGATCTTGAGTTGGTGATAACCAGACCTCAAGTCAATCTTTGAAAAACACTTGGCTCCTTGAAGTTGATCGAAAAGGTCGTCGATGCGAGGCAACGGGTATTTATTTTTGATAGTTACCTTATTCAGTTGCCTGTAATCTATGCATAGTCTCATCGATCCGTCCTTCTTTTTCACGAACAGAACAGGAGCTCCCCAAGGTGAATAACTTAGCCTTATAAAGCCTTTGTCTAGCAAGTCCTGTAACTGAGTTTTTAACTCTTTTAATTCTGTTGGTGCCATTCTATAAGGGGGTATGGAGATTGGGCGAGTATCTGGTGCTAACTCTATCTGGAACTCAATCTCTCGATCTGGGGGTATACCTGGTAGATCATCTGGGAAGACATCTACAAACTCCTGGACTACTGGAACGTCTTCTACTTTTAGTTCTTCTTTCTTAATATCTTTAACGAATGCCAAGTATCCTTTACAGCCCTTTCGCAATAAACGTTGGGCACACATTAAAGATATAAGATTCCCAGAAATTTCACTCCGTTCACCATGAAATACGAAAGAAGGCTCCCCCGGAATATTAAATTTAACTATCTTATTATAGCAATCCAGGGTGGCATGACAAGATGCCAGCCAATCCATGCCCAAGATGACATCAAAGTCTGTCATATCTAACAGCATTAGGTCTACTGTTGTATTTATTTCTCCGACTCTTACCTTGCAAGCTCGATAGCCTCGTTCTATTAGTAAGGTGCCTCCAGTAGGCGTAGTTACTAAAAACGGACATTCTAATCTAACAACTTTTTGCTTAAAGTTCTTAGCAAAGAATGGTGACGCATAGGAATGCGTAGAGCCAGAGTCAAACAAAACATGTGCAAAATTTGATTCAATCAGAAGAGTACCTGCTACCACCGTATTAGACGCCTGAGCATCTTGACGGGTTAAAGCGAATACTCGAGCGTTCCCTCGGCCTGCTGAAGCCTGCCCTCGACCACCTTGTCCTCTGCCAGCACCTCTTCCGATTCCATTGCCTCCTACAGTTACAGGGGATCTGTTGGCAACAGTAGCCTCTGATTGATTAGGGCGTACTGACCCTTGGCCAGATCTCGTGTAGAGTTGGGGGCAATCTCTTTTGATGTGGCCCTGTTGACCACATTGGTAACAGACCCTAGTGTTGTTGTTGACAAAACAAGCTCCGAAGTGATTTCTTTCACATTTAGAGCACCAGGGCCTTTGTTGACCCCCTGTACCACTTTGTTGACGCTGTGGTGCACTAGCAGTAGAGGCTGCACGTCCAGAACTCTCTCCGTGGTAGCGTGATTTCTCATCTTGCTTCCTCTTTCTTTTGTTATTCCATTTTTCTTTTTGCATATCTCTTTCTTCCATCATACGGGCGATGTCGACGGCTTCTGTGTAAAATGAAAAATCTCGTATTTTCGATCCCACCCTGTCAAATAAAGACTCTCGAAGGCCTTTAATAAATCGTCGGATCTTTTCTTTCTCAGTTAGGACCATGTGAGTAGCATATTCAGACAACTCTATAAACAGATTGTCGTATTCATCGACGGTTCGTGATCCTTGCCGGAGTGCCTCAAACTCATTCATCTTTGCTTCTCGTATACTCTCCGGAATAAATTGTTCTCGAAAAATTCTTTTAAAATCATTCCATTTAATGGGTGGGGCATTTCTGGCCATGCCCTTCTTCCATGTTCGCCACCAGCGGTCGGCCTTACCTCTTAACTGAAAGGTAACAAGGGTTACTTTTCGAGGTTCAGGGCATTCTAACGTGTCAAGAATTTTCTCACAGTCATCTAGAAAACGTTGTGGGTCTTCATTAACATCACCTGCAAAGGTTGGCGGATTCAGCTTCATAAATTCTGAGATTTTGACCTCTGTACCTACCCAATCCTGAGGAGGGGGTGGAGGTGGCATCTGGTCTGTCTCTTGTACTTTTGCAGCATGTACTGATGCCTGTGAGCCATCTTCAGATGATTGTCCCATCAAAAGTTCCTTTAGCCCATTCACCTCGTTCTGCATTGCAGCTAATGCTTCCATCACTACAGTCGCGTCAATTTGTGATGGTTCTCCAGCATTTCTTCCAGGGTTTTCAGTGGATATTTCTCTGTTTTGTGCATGGTTATCTTCTGCACGATTAGGCATCTCCAGTCTTGCATTTGCTGACTGAGCAGCTGGAGGGACCAAGGCCCTGCCAGATCTTGTGCGGATTCCAGAAGTGTTTGATTTTCTTGGTGCCATCTAAACTTATTCTACAATTAAGAATAATATATATCGTCACTATTATACTTCAAGTAAAGACACGAAAGAAATGGATTTTAATCTCTACAGGGCTTTTGGTGGATCTTCATCCTATGGTCGTGCTGCAGTCACGACAATAGAGGAAGGCCCACTAAAGACACCTTGCTCTGTAATCACTAGGAGACCTAACAACCTATGCTCTGATACCAACTTTGTCACGACCCATTTTCTAGGCACATGACCGGCACAATGATGAATATCCCATCACTGTAAGCCTTTCGATAAATTCTTCCCACAAGTAAAATCGTTAGTCATTATCTCTATATTCTCAAAATACCATTTCTTAATAAATACAAAGAAAATACATCAGATTTTCTTAATTAAAAATAATAGATCCTCAGTACGAAATACATTATCATACTGAAATACAAGCCAAATACCAAACCCCTGACCTAGATGTCCTAGACGGTTACAGAGCAACATACTGTATAACAAAAGAAGGGCCTACCCGACAGCGGGAAGGTCCAACGTGATCTACTCCTCTAGCGGATGTACTTCGGCGGCAACCTGATCTGAACAAAAAGTTTGTACAAACAGTGTGAGCTTTTAAACTCAGTGAGCAAATCGGCCTTGCGTTAATAAAATTCAAATACATCACCAGTCATGCAAGCATATCCGAAGGCTCAAGCTCAACCAATAGACATAGTTAGAAATTACATACAAGAAAAATTCATCCAATTCAACAAACGATACTAGTACTCGTCAATGGCAATATATCCCGGAGAGCGCACACAGGCCGGCTCACCAATTTTGTATTTTTCCGCCATGACGCACAACCTCATCCTCTTAGCTAGGGCGCCTCACGGATTTATCACCAATCCGGGCTATATCCCTACTGAGGGAATCGTTGTCTCCACACTCATTGGTCAAGACACCCTTTAACCCGGGTTTTCCGCCTTGCCGTGAGAAGGGGTACTGTACCGCTCAATCACAATCAATAGTACAACAGTTCATATCATAATCAGAAGCACAATATAATACTCATCCATATAACAGGTATAGTATATAACTATATGATTCAAATTTCATATCATCATGAGATACTTGCTTTGTCTTATCCATACTTCTGGATTAATTATCTCATTATATTCGTCATTCTGAATCCAATTTCCCTCTATGAATCTTGGGAGTGTCCTACGACATACTTTTTATCACCAGTAATGCTAAAACTCTATTAAAACAGGGTCGTTTCACTCACCTGGATTCCGTACGAGTATCACTTCTCTAAATCGTTACGGACAAGAGTACGCAGGTGAATTTCAGTGTTCCGCTACAGAGATTTTCATGAAAGATTACAGAAAGTACGTTAAGATCATTTTCGTACAGATACTGTTCATACGTACGGGTACTATTCATACAGTCACTATTCATACGTACGGTACTATTCATACGGTCACTATTCATACGTACGGGTACTATTCATACCGGAAATACAGAATACAATCTGTAAAAGAGTACACCAGGTAAGTTCCCAGGAAAGAGTGGAGGGTCACACTGGACACACTTAAAAACCAGGTCTTTCCTTAGCCAGAACTTTCCTAGACATGTATTCTCCACAGATTATATTCTATTTCGGTAATCAGAGAATCAAAATAACAGCTAACGACAGTTTTTCTGATGTGGAAGATCGGCCAAAACCGCAACCACAGAGCATACTTAAGAAAATAACTTCTAAAATTTGAAAGACATAGAAAGGGCATAGTATCCTTACCTAAGCAAAAACGGAAAGGCCCAAAATCTCAGAAGCCTAGCGTCGGAGCAAGAGAAACTTAAGGAGGGAAGAAGAGAAGTTGAAGGTGTGAGTTTAGAAGTGAAATGGAAGGGCCTATTTATAGCAAAAGTCAAGGGTACTATTTGACACTATGCGCTAATAAAATATTCAATTTACTATTCATGAAAATGACATTTCTAATAATGCAGTTACTGTACACCTTACGCGTACGATGGAAAATTTTCGTTTATTTACTATTAGAAATTTTAAAGGGAAAACTATCCTTTCACCTTAAACCTTTAAGTTTCTTTTCAATTCAGTCCTTTCAATTTAGTCCCTGAGGGTATTTTTACACATAAAACGTCATTTTCTCCTACAAACTTCTTTCTAGTTTTCTCTTATAACCAAACCACATCTAGTATTTGACATTTTGATTGTATAAATGAACAGTACCATATACGTAAATAGTAACAGTAGTTTGAAAACACGCATTTATATTTTATTTTTCATGGGTATTACATACACAAAGTTTAAATTATTAACAACTTAAATGTAAAAAACTTAATATTTATAATAGTGATCTGTATCAACAAAATAGCAAGAGACAAACAAATAAAAAAGCAAGTAGAGAATTAAAATTCGTCCAGTCCGCAATGCACTCCATCTTGAACTTTGGATTCAAAACAGTGACTATAAAATGAAGCTCCTTATACAAGCCAATGATGATTATCAACTCATCAGCCAAAGCCAAGTGGTGTGTCGTGAAAGTGGTTTATTGAGATAATGAAGCTCCTTGTAGAAGCTTCTTGAGATAATGACATGCTCATTCTCTTCTCATCAATCTCAAGGTGGGTGGTGTGTTGCTAGAGTAACTTCCATATGCATGAAATGACGTTGGTTCTTACTGCTTCATCTATGGAAAGCTTGGAGATGATAAAAGATAATATTTCATTAGGGAGAAAAGTGGTTAGATCTGGGATATCTGAACCCAAAACATTGGCTTTTGATCTCATTACGACCATCTATAATGTGGGAGCATGACTGAGAAACCTTGTTTGATTTAGGATTTTGCAGAGAGAGAAAGTGACAGATCTGAAAGGGATGTGCTAAGGCTTTAGTTAAATTTTCTTAAATAGAAAACTAAAGCATAAAATCAAGACTATTGATTGGCAACAATCAAGTCAATATTAATTCACGTATTAATTATGCATGTAATCAAATCAGAAGATTACAAAAATTGAATTTAAAATTTTTTTTAATTCACACATTAACCATGCAATAAAATTCAAAATTAAAGAAATAAAAAATTGTAATTGCATGATGTCATATTATATTATTAGAAATAGACATTAAATTTGTAGAGGTGGAGTTGTTTTAGTCCATTATATAGATTGTAAAAAATTAAAAAAAAATAATTAAAAAATGAGAGCAGGAGCCTCCATTGCATCCAATTCCGACTGAATGTTAACTAAGTCATGATATTTGTTAAAAAAAAAATCATTTAGTTCCTAAAAGATTTAAATAAAATTCAAAATGGTTTTTAAAAGATTAAAAGCTGTCATTTTTTTTAGAAATTAAGATATTTGAATCTAAATATACAACTAATTATTAGGATATTTTTTTGAATATGAGCACTAAAGATTGACTTTTTGTTTTTTAACATCAAAACACAAATAGATAATTTATAAAAAAATTATATTTAAATAATTTTAAATAAAATAATAACTAAAAATTTGTTGTTGATTATTATTCTTTTTGTTGATTTTTTGTTAATTAATATCTTTAATATTATACGATATTATAAAATTTTTTGTTAATGTTTTTTATTTTTTAATAATTTAAAATTATTTTATACAAATAATAATATGAGTTTCATTTGTTATATTATATATAAAAAATCACCTTTATATAGCAACAATAAGATTTGGTCTAAATGGTTGAAGCAATCTCTCACCTTTAACATGTTCAAATTTTCAAAAGAGTTCTATTTTAATATTCAAATATAACAATCAATACTTAGTAACATAGGACTCAAGATTAGATCTAAAAAGTTTTTTAGCACTGTCAAATGGACTGAATTGATCTGTTACGGACCAAAAGAGAAACAGGCCAGCTTATTTAGCCTATGAATCTCTTTATTGAAAACCAAGACCACCCGCCGTGGCTCGCGGACCACTCTTTTTTTTAATATATATATATATATATATTTAAATAATATACTTTTAAAATTTTTACTAAAAAAATTTAATAATTTTTTTATTAAAATACAATTTATACATATAAAAAAATTACTTCTTTAATATTCTTAAATAACCAATAACTTTAATTTTTCATATTTTCTTTTAAATTAACTATATTATATCTAAATTTGAAAATTTTACATTTATTTTTAAAATATTACAAAAGTTCTCATATCTAAATTTACTATATTTATTGAATATAAAATTATAAAATATAAAAATGTGATAAAGTGTGATTATTTATATTAAATAATATAATTTTTGTAAAAAAAATTAAAAAAGGGGGTTAGCCCGAAGGCTTAGACCTTTTAGGCTCATTTTTAAACGAACTTATTTTTTTGAACCCAAAATCATTCATTTACAAGTTGACCTGTGGGCCACAAACCAAAATGACAACTATAGAAAAAATTTTAATGGAAACGAAAATAGAGATAGAAAGGTAAAAGGAAAGAAAAAGAGAAAAGAAAAAGAGAAAACATTTGTTTGGTATGAAATAGAAAGGAATAGATGAAAAAAGATTTTTTTTTGGCATGTACTTTTTAAGGGAAAGGAAGATGAATATGTGGGGTAATTTTACTAAATTACCTATAATTTAATTTTTTTTTTTTAAAAAAAAGAAAAGTAGATGCCTAGAACTTCTTATCTTCATATTTATTACTATTTCTTTGTCTCGTTTCTCTCAGCCTGTCTCTCTCGATTTCGATAATCTATTCTCTCTCTTTCTTCCTCTACCTCCTCCCTCTGTTACCAAAGCCTTCCCTTTTGCCGGCACCTTCGTCTCCCTCACATTCATTCTCCCCCCTATGACGTTCTTTATCCCTCTAGTGCAACATTCTTCTCTGGCGTTAGTGGAGGAAGGAGCACGCCGGCGACAAAAACAAAGACAAAGACTTGAAAAGCATCAAAATTCCTTCTTTCTAAGTATGTCTCTCACTTAGTTTCTTTCACTTTCTCAATTTCTTCGTCTCTCTCGTCTCCTTCTATCTCTCGATCTCATCTCTCCCTGTTTCTAACGACAATGACTAAATGTGAAGGAGGCACAAATTTAACAACAATTGTTTTTTTCCCATTCCATCATGCGTTTTTCCATCAGTATAGCGAGGGAAAGCATCCTTACGTTTAAAATGGAAAACTGATTTAGGGTTTAGGATTTAGGATTTTTCAAACCATCCACTGTAGCAGTGCTCTACCAAATGCTAGAAGGGAAAATGTGCGCTGGAATTCCGTCTTCCTTCTCCCGTTGGAAGACATATCAAACGAGCCAAGTATTCCTTTCACCACTTACACCACTTATGATGGCGTGATTGTTTGGAGGATAAATCTCTTGTAAGGTTTAGGATTTACTTAATTTGTTTTGGCTATAACTTTATTGGTTGATTAAACCTTTACAATATTTATTAGTAATATCGTTTGTCTTTTTCTTTATCTTCCCATGTAACCAAAGACAAAAAACTAATCAATATGTTGAAAAATAATGTTTAGCCAAATAACAAAGTGAATGTTAATTTTGCAATGGTGCGTCACATAGTTTTACATCAAAGTGATTGCATAGTAAATGTTGAGAGTTAGTAATATCAAATTGGCCAAGTCAACCTCGTTACGAGTTGGTAATCTAAGAATTAAGAGTTTGCTGAATAAGATTTTATTATCTTAGTATGTCTGATGTGATTGCCATAGGTTAAACCTTGAACTAAAATTATTTAAGAACTAATTGGTTCAGGTTTTGTCTAGAGTCATAAGATCTAATTTAGGAAGTTCAAATTTGAAGAGATTAAGACATTTAGAACTAAAGCTTTATAAAAGGCTTTAATAGAGGAAGTGACAAGGTGATAAATGGTGCATTTTTTGCTAGATATGTTGCAGAAAAAAATTTTAGCTCATAATCATTAAGTCAAAATATGTTTGGTCACTCACGAAGAGACTAACAATTTGATATTTAAAATTATTTATAAATTGAATTATGATCCTTCAAGAATTAAAAAAAATTAAAGTAATTTCCATATAAGAAATCAAGTTTTCCATAAAAGTTATTTATGATATTAATAAAATCTAGTGTTAATATTATTCATATTTTAATAGATAAATAATCAGTACTTTCAAATAAAAGTTTAGTGTTCTTTATATTTTGTAAATCTTATGTACTTAAAATGTAAATCTTAAGTACTTAAAATTTTTTTAAGTAACTTAACTACTTCATGATTTGGTCCAGTGTGGTCTGATTAAGTATAGTTTGCCACGTGCAATGTTAACAAGTTGGGATTTTCTCTATACTGTTTGATATTGGGCTTCCCTGTATCATCTAATAGATAATGAAGCTTACATAAATTTTACCTATCAAAATTATTTGACGGTATTAAAAAATTTAACACTATAATATTGTTTCAAAATATAACAGAGGATTCCGACTCAATGTTAACTCAAGTTTTGTTGGCATATAAATATAATCTTTGTGTGTGTGTATGTATATAACATACTCTCAAGACTTTACTCGGCATCATTGCTGTCTCTGTAAGACTTTTCATAGCCACCTCCTTAATGGATCAATCGATTTGTCACACTTCTCTCGTTTTGGGAAATTATTTAATCTTAAGAGACCGATTTTCCTTGATTTAAGGGTCCACCTCAAGATACACTACGTCAAATCTCTAACAAGTTGATGAGGCTCTATTATCAATTCCGTTAAATTATTAGGTTACTATAGTTTTTTATTTTACTTTTATAATTTAAAAATTTTCAATTAAATCCTTATAATTTTATAATTCTTTTAGTTTAGCTCCTACTACTAAATTTTTGTTGGTGTTCTGTTCTATTTTGTTGACACAATTAATTGTGTTCATACTAATATCCTAAATATACATTACTCATACCAACAAAAGAGAGTAAAAGTATATAATTAAATGACATTTCCCCGCATTTATAGTATTTAATGCATTTTTTTTGGGTTTTTTACAGGAATTTTTCACTAAAGATAATTCTGCTTGAAGTACTGTTAGACACTAAATATAGTCACTTCTCACAACTGAGATTTGAACTTAGATTCACTACGTTATAGATTCAACTCTGTTGATGTATTTAATGCAATCTACATTAAGTAATTTGGACAAACAAACGTCAATCATATATAAGTATAGTGTTAAAATGGTACATACTTGGTCACATTAAAAGAAAAAATAATATTAAAATATTTGTTAGAATCAAGTGTTTATCACTAGGACAAAAAACTATGATAGTTATCTGATAGGGCGAAACTTTATTTTCTTAATTCAAAGAAGAATAGGTGCCCAAGCGTCATGATTCAAAAATGACTCTTCTCCTCATCTGTACCTCCACTATAGGGCAATTGTTGTTATGTCAATATTTTGTTTTTTTGGTTTTCACTGAAAATAATTCTATTTGAGACATTATTGAACACTAAATGTAGACATTTATCTAACAAGAATTCGAACATAAGTTTAATATTTTGTAAGAGGCTAATCCCTTTCACCAGACCTAGCATCTATTGGTATCTGCCAATATTGTACGAGACTCATGTAGATTCAATCCTTATATCGACAAATACCAACAGGGATTAAGTATAACAAAAAGGGCTAATCTTTCTCAACATGATGAATCTAAGATAACTGTCTACATTTAGTGGATGTTTCACTTTACGTGAAGTAAAGTCAAATGTTTGTTCACTTCTCTCTGACGTGCTTTTGGATGTAACTTTTCTTGTTTGGCAATGCGTTGAAGCCATATTGAAGAATTCATTTTCTATGGAAACTTAGGTTTTTTATTAATGCATCTTTATATGGATTTTGCATTCAAGTACTGATAATTGATTTTTTCCAACTATCAACTTTTTTACCCCTCATCCTCCTGCAGTGATACGTTGGTTTGGCTTCACCCTCCTACATTCATATATTGCAAATTTTCAAATCTGTCAGCACTTGATTGGCCTCTTCTCTGTGCTTCCCAGAGATAATTTTTCATGTTTGCTTGTTTTCTCCATTTGCTCTGTTTGTGATCTATTTTGTTTTGGTCCGAATCCCTTTTCTTGATCTGCAAAGACGAAGACAAAGATGAAGATGAAAGATGACGAAAGCGAGGGTTCTTCAGACCAAAAGCATATCAGGAAGGAAGACGAAATGATAAATGACACGTGTAATGTGAAGTGGAAAAGCCACAAATGAAGGGATGTGGACATATCACATGTAAAAAAAATATTAAGTGCAATAAATAACTAAATACTCTTTAACTTGAGCATTATATAACAATCTATTTTATTATATTTAAAAATGAGTGGAATAAAATAATAAGAGTAAATAAAATGAAAAAAATATAAAATTTATATCATTTTTAGTAATTATACATCTAGAAGTAGTTTTGCTAACCAACATCTAAATAAAATTTATTTTTTAAAATTATTTTTTTATACAAACTTGGTTTACCCAAAATTAATTTTAAAAATTAATTATATCCAAACTTATGTTTACCCAACTTTTTCCAAACAAACACTTAGTACCCTAGAGTGCTTCAATCAGAATTATTTTTAACAGAGAATACTTGTGAGAGACCAAAAAAATATTAAAAAATAATTAACTATAGGGACTAAATTCCAAAAACAAATCATAAGGCCATCTAATTAATTACAAGCTTTTAAATTAGACGGACCTATTTAAAAATTGAATAAAATTCTGGGGAAAAAATAATTTATCCAGTCAAACCTCGCACCGGAGAAGTCAGTTACAGCCGTGGATAGAAAGGTTGTTGTAGCCTTGGAATGTTGTCTTTTGGGGTGTACAAGTGAAAGATCATTGGAGAAAAAGAGTCCTATGTGAGAGTCCAAGGTTGAACAGTCGAACCTAAGATTCCATTTTTCAATCTAAAATTCTTTTTTGTGGTTTGTGTTGGAAGTTTGCTGGCACAAACTATTGATAGGAAATGGATCTCTTGTTTGTTTAGATTAGATAAACAAAATATTTGGTTTATTTAATTGTTAAATTTAAAATTAAACAATCTAAATTTTAATATATTTTTTTAAAAAAATATCATCACTTAAAATATGAATCATTAAATTTAAAGTTCAACAATTAAAATAAGTTAAACATTATGTTTATCCACTCTGAACAAATAAAAGATTCGTTCGAGCACTCTTACCCTCAGTGCACATAACTTTTTGTGGTCTGTTGATTCTTGCGTTGGAGAGTAAAATTCAAAAACAATGTTCAGTTCATGTCAAAACAAGTAGTGAAAATAAGAAGGACGTTTTAATAATTCTAATATATAGAGAGACTCATTGCTACTAGCTTAGTATTACACTATTACTAAAGTTCTCTCTAAAATTTCAGAACTCAAATTAAAATCAAAACAAAGCTTTAATTAACTCCCGCCCTAAACTAAATTAAATTAAAAATACAGTAAAAATAGAATTTAATTTATAAAAAATATAAAAGTACAATAAATTCAGAATTTAATTTATAAAAAATCAAAATTACAATTAAAAAAAAAGCAATACAACTAGAATTTAATTTTGAAAATTTTAAAATTACAATAAAATACAATACAACAATAATTTAATTTAAAAAATTTTAAAATAACAGTACAAATGGAATTTAATATATATATATATATATATAAATATAAAATACAGTAAAACTACAATATAAATATATTTAATTTAGTGTGAGTGAGATCTAGACCATTAGATTTAATTACCAATGACTCTGATATGACAGTCTATAATTAATCACATATTTTTAAAAAAAGAACAGCATAAAGGCACTCCAAATTTTGGCCATCAGATTAAACTAATCCAACAGCCAGTATGAGAGTTGGAGCGAATCCGCTCCCAAAAGAAATGCCACATAAAGTAAATACTTTTATAAATAGCAATTTTTTACTTTTTGAACCAATTAGTTATTAAAAAATTCATGAATCGGTCACACGAGTGATTCAATTTAATCCAATGAATTGATTATGAAAAATCAATAAAAAAAAAAGAGCAATTCAATGGTTGAACCGGTTTTTTTTTCCTAATCTTTTTTATTCATTTTTTTAATTATACATTTTATGAGTATTAATATTTGATTCTACATATGGGTATTATTGATATAATATGTTATAACTAATTTTTAATAATAAAAAAATCCAACTTTTGACTTGTTGGTTTATGAAAGGTCACCACTATATAGTTTGGTCCCCAAAAGATCAAATAATTATACTTTCTAGTCCTTTCATTAGTGTCATCCATTTCTTGCTAATAGAGATGCTGATGTGTCTGCTCATCATCCAATGTTTTCATCAATTGTTCATGTGGCTTGCTAACTAAGATGTTGATGCACGCTACGTCATTTTCATGTGTCCACGTGGTGAGGCACGTTGGCACCCACAAAATAGTCCCTAAAAGATTTCAAAATAACCACAAAATAATATATAAGAATGTGAATGCTACTACAAGAATTATAAATGTAGTTTACAAGAAAATTTTCAACAATTTATAGTAAGTCAATATCATATAATTTTTTTTTCTTTTCTAATTATTAGCTTTTTAAAAAATTTGACAACTAATATTTATTTTATTATAATTTAAATATATTTTATAAAATATTATTACATATAATGATGATAAGGTATACAATTTTGTTATATCAATCGTATTTCACAATAATTTGATCTATTCATATATTTTATTTTCTTTTTCGACAGCCCGTATATCACACAAGATGACATACAAGTTAATTACAAACTGTGTAACACACTAGATTCAAAAAAATTTATTAAAGTGAGCATTTCAAATAGTAGAGTTGACAAAAGGATATTTATTTTACATAATTTAGTTCTTAAATGATATAATCTTCTTGAACATTATTATTGAGTCAATCCCTTAAAGATAAGTAAAAGTACAATTTAGCTTTTAAAAAATAATTTGTAATGAATTTGTAATTTATAAAAATTAACAAGTTGAACATTTAAATTTTAGATATTAAGAAAAAAAAAAGGAACTTGCAGAGAAGGGTTAGAATTTTAACATCTTGAATTTTCAAGGGGCCATATATATATATATATATATATATATATATATATATATATATATATATATATATATATATATATATATATATATATAGTTTTTTTTTTCAACCATTATGGCATCATATGGGAGAATTTTTTTTGCTTTCGCAAAGAGCATCCCCATCGATCACAAAAACTAATCTCCTCCGAAGTATTGAAGGCAAATGGTACACTCCCGGCTAACTGTGGGAGAATTTTTTATGTGAAGGAAAACTGAGTAGGAATAAGCAAAGGAATAAAGAAATCAAAGGAGGAAGACACATAATTGTGAATGACCTCAACTTCTATATATGACAGCTTCCCAGACTTGGAGGGACCAAACCCACATAAACAAATAAAGAGTAAATTACTCATTTGGTTTTAATGATTATAAATATTTTCTTTTTCAATTTGATCTATATAACATGAAATATCTTAATTTAGTTTTTGAAAGATTGTATTTGTTTCAATTCTATCTTTGCCAAAAAAAAATCACACAAAACAAAGTAGAAGACAGAGAACACACACAGATTTAACTTGACTTGGTCATTTGACTAACATCTATGGATAGAGAGTATTTCCTGTTATTCACTAACAAATACATGTACAATATACAATGATAATCGAAATACATACGTCAGAAAAAATACATAATTACTCAAACATATCGGCCTTTACCCTACTAGCCCTGACCTAAGAAATAGTTCTAATTAACAATGCCTTCAAAATATCACTTAATGGACAAAAGATGAAAATAGAATTTTGAATATTCAGATCATCTTCAGTTAGTTTTACATGCCCCCAAAAATTTAGACTAGATCATAATCTAAATCATCATATAATTCAAGTTACTCAATAATCTTTTTATTTATCAAAATGATATTTAACAACGAAAAATTTGACATTTAACATTAGTAGATTTTGCGATTTAGAAATGAAAAAAAAAAGTAAATAAATAAATTAAGACAAATATAATCTTTTAGCAATTAAATTGAGACATTTAATCTTTTAATAATAAAATTAAAATAATTGTAAATATTCAAGGACTAAATCAATAATTTACTAGAAAAAAATAGTATTTTTTTTGGTAGCGAGGATCCTTGCAAATGAGATAAGAGTTGACGTACTAAACAAAAATAGGGCATGTTCCTTTGGGTCAGCAAGATCCCAGGATGGATCTCCAGGGTTCAAAAGATAATTAAATTTAAGGCAAAAAATAGTATTTTGGTCTTCTGTATTTATTTTGAGACTTCATTTTAGCCATTTATGTTTTAGAAGTTTCATGTTAGTCCTATATGTTTCAAAGATTTACTATTTCGGCCATTCTTCATTAGAACTATTAGTCTATGTAACGAAATTGACAGGTCATCTTTCAAATGTTAACATAGCAATCTACATGACTATTAATTAGATATTAATGGCCCATGTGTAATTTTCTGAATGCTTCCAAAAGAAAACACGCAGGGAGAAATTATAAGGGCATTGTAGGAATTATACATAGGATACAAATATCTAATTAACAACTAAACAAATTAGTCAATGAAACTTTTAAAACACAGAGAACTAAAATAAAATATAAAATACACATAGTGGATCAAAATATTATTTTTGCATAAATTCAATTTTAGTTCTATAAAAATGATTTCAGATTAATGGGTTTTCTTAAATATTTTGTATATTATGGTAATATTTAAAAACTTTTGTTTCGTTGTAATTTTATAAAATAGTTATTCTTTAGAAATTTTATAATATCGTTTAGTATTTTTGTAATGATTAGAACAAACGAAGCCTTGTGTGGACTCTTCCAAACATTCATGAAGCTCTTGTCCTTAATAATGATTAATGCCTATTTCCATGATTTAATATCCAAATGCTACAAAAATAAAAGATGAAAATTCAGAAGATGATGTGAGGGAATCCTACCTAATCAAATAGAATCTGAATCTTATAGCCTTCTCTGAATGGGAAATCACATATTTTTTAATCGCCAATATTTATAAGTTCGTTGAATTTTAACTAATTTACAAAATGTTAGCATTATATATATAATTTAATAAATCATATTTAACATTAACAATTATTTGGGTCGACTGACATATTAAGTGTTGTATATATGTGTATATTTTTGGACATATATTAAATGTATTAAATACTATCTATAATTAAATTGTTATAAGATTTTCATAAATTTGTGTTAAAGAAACCTATTTGATATATTTTTATAATTTGGCTTGGGGTGTTAGTGAAAACAATTTGTATGTACAGATGTCCGACTCTGAAGAATAACAGTGATGAGGCGTTATTATAATAAGGGTCAACACATGGACATGATGTTGGGTAGTGATTTCCTGAGTTATATAAGAGTTATGTTTTGGTAAAACTTGTAAGTATGTCATAATTTCAATCAAACCAAAATAGCGAAAGAGAGCCACTTATACTCTTTTATAAGAGCTTACCTATCTGATTTCAAGTTACAATGGACCAATGTACACTCTTAAATTTCTCTGTTTATAATGTATCATTAGTGCTTATAAAGATCAACAAACAATGGAATTATAATTAGAACCCTATGTTCTTAATTGAGAAAATTTCTACATTTGAGTTTTATAATTCTTGATTGTTTGGCTTGTGATTTGTGCAAAATTTCTTTCACAAAAGTGTAAAACTTGTTCAACGTTGATTTTTTCTATTCACAAAACTCGAACTCAAGATTTTATTTAAGGGAAATAAATGTCGAACTACTTGAACCAATCAATCTTGATGAATAAATGATTGATTTAATCCATACAAGATTATAATTGTCTCAATTTAGTTTTTAAAAAATTAAGGGTCTCAATCTATTCTTTGAAAGATTATATTTGTTTCAAATTAGTCTTTTTCACTGTTAAATTGCAAAATTTATCATGGTTGAATCTCTAATTTTTCATTACCAAAAATTATTTTGACAATCAGAAAGACAAAATTAAGAAAAACACATTTTTTTTAATAAATTGAGATGTTAGATTTTTCAAGGACTAACTTAAAATAATTATAATATCTTCAGACCAAATTAGTAATTACACTATTTTGTTCAGCTCCTTTAGTTTTGTAAGGAATTCTGGGATCAATGGTGAAAATAGCAGATCATTGCCATCTTCCTCTTCCATGTTATGTTTGTTCATGGATAAATATAGTGGCTAAACATAAGAGAAATATCACAAAAAAGAAATTTGAATTTCCAAAGTCTTCCTCTTATCTCATAGATTTTGAATATGGAAAGTTTGGAAACCATATCTTTCTCTAATTAAATAGGGTTAATATTTAAAAGTTTAATTTTTTGCCAATTTTGTCATTTAAAATAATAAAATACTAATATATAATTTTTGACGAATAAATGTTCTATGGAATTGAAACAAAATTAAGATTTCAAATATCAAAAATTTTATACGGTGTGGTCATTTCATTTTTTGAAGAGGAAAGGAGAAAGAGTAAATGTTTGAATTTCTCAATTAATCCATAAATGATTACATTTTTTTTAATTTAATCTTTTTTATTATTAAATCTCAAAAAGTTACCATTATTTAATTGAGACATATAGACAAATAGAGGGGTAAAATTAAGACAAATATAACTTTTTAATGACTAAATTAAAATATTTAATTCTTTAGAGATCAAATGAAGACAATTGTAATTTTTCAGGGATTAAACCAACAATTTACTCTTAAATATTTGATATTTTTTAGCAAGAATTGAAGTAGTGAATTGCTGAAATGAAAACTTAACTCGCTTGTATATATAAATCCACTATTCATTGTGACAAGAAAATTAAATTTTGGAAAAAAAAATATTTATTTCTTACATTTTTTTCCCTTTGAAGTCATTTCCACTGCATTGACAGCTAAACGAGAAAAGGAAAGGAAGAGAAGCCCTTTTGAGATCAAATGCCTTCTACACTTCACACTCTGATTCATTCTCTCTCTCTCTCTCTCTCTGTAACATACAACTTCAAGAGCAGAGGCAGCCATTAGAAGGACTGATCTGAACTCTGATCTTTATCTTTTTCCCCTCCTTTTCCCTCCAAACCAACTGCTAAACACATATATAATGCAATTGAATGATCAGAAACAGAACCAGAAATTACATTTTTACCTTCTTAACTTAAGATTTAATTACAAAATGAGTAAATTACCGATTTAGTCTTCAAAAGATTATAATTGTCTTAATTTAATTCCTGAAAAATCAAGTGTTTTAATTTAATCCTCATATTGTATTTGTCTAGATTTGGTCCCTCTATTAGTCAATATAACTTTTGGCAAGGAAAAAAATTTGAGGTTTAGCAATGGTAAATTTTATGATTTAGAAACAAAAAGGACCAAATTGAGATAAATGTAATCTTTTAAGCACTAAATTGAGACTATTGATCTTTTAAGGAGCAAAATGAAAATTTGTAATCTTTCAAGGACTAAATTGTAATTTACTCAAAGATTTAATTAAGGCTTAACTATAAAATGGATAAATTACTGATTTAGTCCTCAAAAGATAAAAGTTGTCTCAATTTAGTCTCTAAAATATATTGTCTCAATTTAGTTCAACAGATTGTGTTTATCTCAATTTAGTCCCTCTGTTCATCAAAATGATTTTTAGCAACAAAAAAATTAAGATTTAGCAATGGTAAATTTTACAATTTAGCAATAAAAGGATTAAATTAAGACAAATATAATTTTTTAAAGACTAAATTGAGATACTTGATTTTTCAAAAATCAAATTGAAAAAACTACAATTTTTCAAGGACTAAAAATAAGTAATTTATTCATTATAAAATATATGCAGTAATTTTACAACAACGAAATGTTTTACTTTGAACTAAAATAAAAATATAGTTTTTTCCAAAAAGAAAATCAGATATTGCAAGGAAATCAAAAACGGAAACGATTACTTACTGGTTGTTCTGAAGTTCATTTTCTGACAGAGATGGTTGCAACAAAGCAAAATGGTCTTGGAATGAGGATTTTTCCTGCAATAACACATAGGATTTTAGATATGCCTTCTGACAAATGAAAAAAAGTAGTAAATTATTAATTTAGCCCTTGAAAGATTATACTTTTCTAGATTTGGTCCTTGAATGATCAATTCTCTGAAAAAATTATATTTACCTCAATTTGGTCCTTCTCGTTATTAAATCACAAAATCTATTGTTTCTAAATCTCAAAATTTTTGTTGCTAAAATTCATTTTGACACAAAAAAAAGGACATAATGAAACAAACCCAATCTTTTAAGGAAACTAAATTTTTAGGGACTAAATTGAGACAGCTATAATTTTTTTAGGACCAAACTAGTAATTTACTCAATGGAAAATCCTCAAATGGGATGGCTTCCAGTACCTCAAAATAAGTTGCAGAGAAACCTTGAGAATAATCTAGCACAGTCTCTGTTGAAGCCAGAGTAGTATTGTTCTGAAAAAAAATAAAAAATCATCAAGAACTGTATGAGAAAATTAAATGCAACCCAGAATCAATAAACTTGTTATTCTTTCAAAGATTGAAATCTCGTAATGCAAGCTCAAAAAATCTTGCCACAAAAATGCTCAAAAGTCAAAGATACCATGGAGAAATCACAGAGAGGAGAACTAGCAGTGTCATCAAGAAAAGAAGGAAGAAGATGCTGATCTCCATGGCTTTGATTTTCTTTCACTTTCTGCCTCTTTTTCCCACTCTTCGCCATTTTCGCTGCCTCAGATTCAGAACAGAAGCACCCTGTATCTTCATTGGTGAAGCAAGCCTCATCTTCTGGGAAATGTGGAGGCCCAGAAGAAGCATCAGAAACCATAGACAAATCCAAGTCCTCTTCTTCTTCTTCTTCTTCTTCTTCTTCTTGCTCTCTGGGTCTCTTGTCTTCTTCACAAAATCCATCAAGAAATGGAGCATCCCTATGTGAAGCATTTGAGTGTTGAAGATAGAGAGTCCAGCCAGACTCACACCCACTGCTGCATTCTGAAGCCACTGCAACATTCATGTTTGATTCTCAGGAGGGACAAAACTGAAATGGGTTATTTTAAAAGGATGAAAAGAATGGAACTTTTTGCCATCAAACTCTAACAGACCCTGTTGGTTGTGTGAATAAATAAGCAAAGGTGTGTGTAGGTAGTGGGAGCTACTATCTAGTCTTGGTGTTGAACAAGTGGGATAGAGAAAATGAAAAGTGTGGATAGGTATTGGGGGAAACAAAGAGAGAAAGAAATGGACTCAAATCCTAGATTAGTTTTGTCCTCACTCTCCTTCCCATAAGGCTTTTCTTCACTTTCAAATATTGAGAGTAGACATAATCAAGTTACTCTAATATTATCACTCAAGAGGTTCAATGACATGCATAGATTATTGATTTAGTCTCTAAAAGATTATAATTTTTACTATTTAGTCCTTTGTAGAACATCTGTTTCAATTTAATTTTTAAAAGATTGTATTTTTTCTCAATCAAGTTCCTCTAATAGTCAAATTGACTTTTAGCAATAAAAAAAATTTGATTTTTATAGTAGCAATAAATTCTGTGATTTAACAACAAAAAAACTAAATTGAGACAAATATAATTTTTCAAAAATTAAATTAAAACACAATCTTTCAATGATTAAATTAAAAAAAAAAAAGTCTTTCATAGACTAAATCAATAATTCACTCAAAAAATTACCAAATCAATGTAAAAACAAAGGATTTCACCATCGCAAACTCAACCTTTTAAAGCTCGACTTCTAATCGATCTGTTTTTAATAAAATAAAAAATAATATTAGACACCACATACAATAACTACATAGATCTCAAGTTAGTAAACCCTAAACCCTAAACTATCTGGAGCAAAACCTAATCAAAACCTGTGCAAAAATCTGAAGTGAAGCAGTGAATGAATCAAAACTGCCAGTTGGGAAGAGAGAGAGAGAAGGGGAAATCCTCAACTTCTTCACATGCTAGACAGCGAGGCTCTTTGTACCCTCTTAACAAAACGGGGAAGATGTCTATTTCCCCTTCAACACTGTATGGACACACCTATCCCTTGAGAGCAGAAAAGCCTCTCTCTCTCTCTCTCTCTCTCTCTCTCTCTCTTTCTCTCTCTAACCACACCCACACCCACAGTTGTCCCATATTTGGGGAAGACTAGTAAGATTTGAGAAGTAAAGGGTGTATGTGGATGTGACCACTGGGGAAAAAGTGGTCCTGCAAAGTGGGCTTAGTGTTAGTACAATACAATCAGATTTAGTGTACAAATGGAGAAAGGGCAATATGCTCTCCAAGACATAACATCAAACACTATGTATCCCACTGTGTTTCCCTTCCTCTGCCCATCATGTGTCGTGATTATAATATATCACCCATCACAAACACAAACACAAAACCCTCCTTCTATCATTTGTACCCCTCCCATTATTATTCACATTGCACACCTATATGTACTACTTGTTCTCCTTTCTTTCTTTCTTTCTTTTTTGAGTGAATTACTTATTTACTCCCTCAAAGACTATAATTTTCTCAATTTGCTTCTTGAAAGATCAAGTGTCTTTATTTAGTTTAGTCAAGAAAAATGCAAAGAAAAAAAAAGACAAAAACAGAATGAAAATCACCGAACACACACAGATATACGTGATTCGATCAATATGACATGCATCCACAGGCAAAGAAAAGTTTTCTTATTCTTCAACCCTCGAGATGCTCACATCACATACTTCCATTTTTTTTTTCTCTTTTCAGGTCGCATTTTCAAATTTTGGGGTCAGGTCATAAATCTATTTCACCGTAAAATTCAAGGCACTCAACAAGTTTCTTAAAGATTGTATTAGTCTCGATTTAGTTTTTTAATTGCTAAATAATAAATTCTGTAGTTGCTAAATCTTAAACTTAAATTTTCATTGCTAAAAGTTGATTTCATAAAAAGGACCAAATTAAAACAAATATAATCTTTTAAGGATTAAATTAAAATAATTATAATCTTTGAAGATTAAATTAATAATTTACTCTTTGTTTTCTTTTCCCACTATTGGTCTCTCATCCCCCCAACCCCACCACTTCCTTTCATTTTTATCTATCCCTTTGTGTGTGTGTGTGTGTGTGTGTGTGTGTGTGTGTGTGTGTGTGTGTGTGTGTGTGTGTGTGTGTGTGTGTGTGTGTGTGTGTGTGTGTGTGTGTGTGTGTGTGTGTGTGTGTGTGTGTGTGTGTGTGTGTGTGTGTGTGTGTGTGTGTGTGTGTGTGTGTGAGAGAGAGAGAGAGATGGTTGGGGAAGGGGGGGGGAGAGAGAGAGAGAGAGAGATTCTATATCTATGCATGGAAAATAATGCTATGACATAGAAAAATTCACTTGCACTCTTCATAAATTTTTTTAATCCGAATGAAATCGGTGAGTACTCTTACCATAATAATTTAAAAGCAAAAATATTATTTTTGTCTCTAAATTTTGACCCTAAGTTTAAATTTTGTCCTCGAAGTTTATTTTATGTTAATTTTGCTCTACATCTTTTCAATGAGTTTCAATTTTATCCTTGAGCCCAACACCGCTTAAATTGTTAATGGCAAACGTTGACGTAGTCACCTTTGTTGTATATTAACTTATCCAACTAAGAATGTCTACATCAAATATACACTTGAAATGACAAAATAATCCTCCTTTATTTACTTTTTTCTTTTGGTTTCCCATAAATTATCTCTACTAGAGGTAATCTTATTCGAAAAACTGTCAAATACTAAATATGGACACTTTTCTTAACAAAGATTCAAATCTTGGTTTGCTATCTAGTTAAAAACTAGCCTTTCTGCTAGCCCTAACCCCCGTTATTCCCTCTATTGTTCACTTTTTCCTAATGTGGATATCTAACAAAATGGAAACCAATTTTTGTCATTTCAAGTGTATATATATATATATATATATATATATATATATATATCCAACCTGAACATGCCTAAATAGATGAGTTTACATCAATGTTTGTAGTTAATAATTTAAACAGTGTTGCGCTCAATGACAAAATGAAAACTAATTGAAATAATTTAGAATAAAATTGACACAATAAAAGTTCTGGATGACGAAATTGAAATTTAAGTTAAAGTTTAAAGGCAAAAACGATGTTTTTACCCAAGATTATTTTTTTACAAAAGAAAAAAAGAAAGATGGCATGTGTGTGGTGTGCAGAACTACATGAATGGAGAGTGTAAATATTGTCATGGGGGTGAGTGCACATTTGACTAGGGTTTCATGAATCCACATGCCATCACATTCACACAAACCCCATTTCTCTGCTTTTCAAGATTTTTACTCTCACAAGGGAAAGGGATTCAGTTTCAGATTCACAGTCACAGAGGCACGTGGGCAAGCAAGCACGTGTGGGTAATATTCATGTGCGTGCGGGCTTCCACATATTCAAACACATGTTTGCACGTGCACACGCACTCCTATATCTCTACATTATCCCTCTTCCTCTTCCTAACCTCCTTTTTAAATTCTTATTTCTAACCTTAATTATTCCTCCTTTTAGTACCCTAAATCTCTTCTTCTTTTTCCTTATTTTATGCCTAATTGGGGAAGCTCTATACTATTTTTCTAGACCCCTTCAAGTGGAGCCCCCGGGCCACATTTGGTAAATAAATTTGTTCCGTCACAAAACTTGCTGAGAAAATATAGAAGAAAAATATAAACAAAATCATAAAAACATATATTTATGTGATTCAATTGATGTGACTTACATCAACGAGTAGAGAAAAAATTTTTATTCATAGGCATATGAGTTACATGATGAATAAATTGTAGAATCATACCTACATGAATGGTTGATGTGACCCATAATTTTAAGAATTGACTCGATCATTGACCCGGATTGATCTTTTGATCACCGGTTCAATTGTTGAACTGAAATATATATATATATATATATATATATATACTCACAAATAAATATTAAAAATAAGTAAAACAAATCATTTATATGCAAATTTAACAATCAAAATATCTTTAAAAAATGTATCTTAAAGTAATTTTAGCATACAAATATCATATTAAATAAATAAGTAAATATGATATTTTATAATTATATTAATAATTCATTTTTTAATATCTTAGGTTATTTAGTTATTTTTATTTTATATGATATTATAAAATTTGTTACTACATTATTCAACTTTTATGAACTAAAATCATTTTAGATAAAATAATAACATTTTATATTTCAAAATATCATTACTATTCCTATATTTGTTTTTTAGTTCACTCATATGATAATTATAGCTTTCTTTTATGGTTAAAATGTTGTTTTATATATGTTTTTTGTTGAAAACAAATAAACAAACAAAAAAACACTGGTCGAACTAAGTCATTGGTTTGGTCAAAACTCAATCGATCAATTGGGTCTTGATCGGATCAATTACAACTTGGTTCAATGAGGCGACACGAATCGAGTTGGACTCTAGGTCGGTTTAGGTCTAAAAACAATGATGTGACCTAATGATGAATAAACTTGTTTTGTCTAGGCAAAAGTGTGTTTTACATCCCTAAAGTTTACCTCGATTTTCATTTTTGCCCTTCAACTTTCTTTTGTGTCAAATATGTTCTACATGTTTCAAAATTTTATAGATGTATCCTTTTTTTTAACACTATCAATGGGTTAACGGAGTTGCTGACGTGATACATGACATGGTGAAAATAATTTTCATGTCATATGTCAAGTGGCCACATGCTGAGAAATGACCAAAATGCCCTTGAGGCCATTTAATATTTGTGACATATTCCAAATGTGGCTATCGTAACACGTGGTACCAACAGTGTTGTGAACGTGGCTTCATAACATGTGGCACCAACTACATCATGACACATGGCACCAACCACATCATGACATGTGGCACACATTTTGCAATTATATGACAGCATTACGTGATTATATAAAAAAGACAATATACATAAATTATTATATATCATAAAACAATAACAAATCTTATAATAGAAGAATATATCATTATTTTATATAAATTATTTTAAATTACATAAAAGTTTAAAAATTTTAATAACAAATCTTATAAAATAAATTCGAATTATTATTAAAAATATTTTTTATAATATTTTAATTCAAATGGTTCAACTATGGTCCAATAATTTAATATTTTTATATCTATGACATATATATATTAATTATATTTAAAATATAAGACTATGGTCGAACCATTTAAATTAAAATATTATAAAAATATTTTTAATAATAATAAATTTTATATTATAAGATTTGTTATTAAAATTTTTAAACTTTTATGTAATTTAAAATTATTTATGTAAAATAATGGTATATTTTTCTATTATAAGATTTGTTATTGTTTTATAATATATAATAATTTGTGTATATTTTCTTTTGTATATAATAACATAATCCCTTTATATGGTAAATGTTGAGCATATATGATAAGAAATTGTGTTCAGTTTGATGGTAAATGTGTTTTCTTGCCAATTACAGGTCGCAGGTTTGAGTCCTATCAACGAAACTCTGATGTTCTACTGACATGATACATGACGTGAAGGGACTCGTTGCAATTAAAAAAATCAAAACTTCGTTAAAGGGACTCAAACCTGCGACCCGCAGTTGACAGAAAAACATATTTACCATCTAATTGAACACAATATCTTATCATATATGATCATTTAATATATAAAGGGATTATGTATTATATACAGAGAATATACACAAATTATTATATATTATAATACAATAACAAATCTTATAATAGAAGATATACAATTATTTTACATAAATAATTTTAAATTACATAAAAGTTTGAAAATTTTAATAAAAAATCTTATAATATAAATTATATTATTATTAAAAATATTTTTATAATATTTTAATTCAACTGGTTCGACCATAGTCTTATGTTTTAAATATCTGTAACACATACATTAATTATATTTAAATATATAATTAATGTATATGTTATAGATATACAATTTTAAAATATAGGATTATGGTCGAATCATTTGAATTAAAATATTATAAAAATATTTTTAATATGTATAATATATTTGTAATAATAATCAAATTTGTTTTATAAGATTTGTTATTAAAATTTTCAAACTTTTATGTAATTTAAAGTAATTTATGTAAAATAATAATATATTCTTCTATTATAAGATTTGTTATTATTTTATAATATATAATAATTTGTGTATATTGTCTTTTGTATATAATCACATAATGTCTTTATATAATGAATGTTGAATATATATATTTAGATAATGCCATCCTCAGAATGACAAATGCACTTTCCTTCTCCTTCTTCTCAATTACGGGTCACGGGTTTAATTCCTGTCAATGAAGTTGTGATGTTTTTAATTACAAAATGTGTGCCACGTGTCTTGACGTAGTTGGCGCCATGGGTCACGTACGATAGCCACATTTGAAATATATCATAAATATTAAATGGCCTCATGAGCATTTTGGTCATTTCCCAGCATATGGCCACGTGGCATATGACATGGCAAATATTTTTGTCACGTCAGCAACTCCATTAACCCACTGACAATATTAAAATAAGGATATATCTATAAAAATTTGAAACATATAAAATATATTTGATACAAAAAAATGTTGAAAGGCATAAATAAAAATCAAGGTAAACGTTAAATATGTAAAGCACCCTTTTGCCTTTTATCTATTGGTCCTCACCCTACTCTCACCACCACTATAAACCTCCAATTTTTTTTTTTTAGGTTGAGCTCTCAAATTTCGGGTAGAGTCATAAATCTAGTTCACAAAAAAAAAAAAAAAAATCAAGGCACTCTAGAGATTGAAATGATTTAATGCTTGTTTTTATTAAGTAAAATTTTAAGTTTGCATATGGTAAATAAATAAAATTATTTTTGAAAGAGCTTTACTTTCATATAGTTCAACTTCGATTCAAATCAAATTGGTTTTAGTTTAGTAAATTTTTAGACATGAGTGATTCTAACCAAAAAAAAAAAAAAAGATGACACTCAACTTTTTTTGACATTTGGATATATATTGCAAAAACTTGTTAATCACTTAACTTTTTGACTAATTTTTTTAATCCAATATGAGATTATGATTTCATTTTTAACATGACAATAAATGCAATTAAATTAATATCACACTCTATTTTCAAACTGTGTTATAAATTGATTCAACTATTACCTAACTTTAGAACACGTTTATTTATTTATTTTTATAATAAAAAAGAGGGACAAAAACATATTTCTTTAGAAAAAATAGTCTGCAAAAAATTCGTTTTATTAGTACTTTTAATCACCTTATCTTAAACTCCATCCGGTCATACAATAATAATAATAATAATAATAATAATAATAATAATAATAATAATAATTTCTATTTAACATGAATAAAAGTTTCCAAAATTGGAATACAGGTTTGTTCATATGATAAGAGAAAATTCTGTCCATTGCCTTCCAAAAGTTTATGGCAAACCTTATCCGAAAAAGAGCTTTTTGTTGGCAACAGGCATTGGATATGGTCAGTAGAATTAATTGATATTCTTTGGAGAAAACAAATGAGAAATTCATATTCTTGGAAATGTCAACTTTGTGGTATAAATATGGATCAACATAAGATCAAATCTTACACTCAAATTCAGATTTATCTTGAAAATTTTGTTCATGCTTGTTTTTTAAATGCACTTCTTGAATTGTACTCTTGACTATCAAGTTTTTTAATAAATGAATGATGGATTTTTTTTTTTGGTTTTTAAAAATCACCATGAATGTGCTTGATTTTTCTAAAAAGAAATTCTATTGGCATTCTCTTATTAGAGAATTGGATGATATATCTTATTGTATTTTTATATAAAGGTGACTTAGCTGAAAATAGAAATAAATTTATGAAAATTCATTTTCTGTAATTATGTAATGCTAAATATTTAATACTATTGTCATTCATATCTGTCATGTACTAATTTATTTTTTAGTATATTTAAATCTCGTTATTTAACTTTAAAATATAGTTGAACAAAATCTTAAATTTTAAACGACAAATTATTTATTTATCAAAAATATAAATAATACTAATTAACAATACACATTTTTTGTTACTGTAAAAATATTATAAATATTTAGCTATTTCAATCATCAATTTATTACAAGAAATCAATTCTTATTTTCTTTTATTCAAAATGACTAAATAATCATATGGTCAAAGTTTTGTCTAAATCAATATATTTAGTCTATGAAAATAATATGGAAATTCACTATATGAACTATGTTCAATTATTCTTGATCATCTTCAAAGTTAAAGAATTTGAATTTGATTTAAGTCTCAATCAAAGCCAAATTTAATAAAAGTACTAATGAAACTTCCTTTTTTTTTTCCCTTCTTTTGGAACGGGGATGGAGACTAGTACATCTGTACATACTTTATTTTGCACAATATTAGTTAAAATTGCAAGTGTTTGATTTGAAGTTTTTTTAATAAAAATCAATAATATAAAAACAAATTACATGATACAAAACTATAATCTTTTTATCAAAGAATTTAATAAATGTAGCACTTACTATTCCTCCATTTATTTTGACAGATTCAATCTAAGTTTACATTAAAGCTTAAGGATTTGTGGGAAGGACATGCATCTGTACTTGGAACAAATATTTAGTCTTCTCGTAATATTATAGAGTCAGTACAATCTCCATTTAGAATGTCATGTGTCAAATTTTTTTTCATGTCATCACTTCTTATTTGTCTTATTTTTTAGCTTTATTATGCTTAATTGTAAAAAAAAATATGGTTATTTTTTAATGACCATACACTAATTATGTTTTGATTAAAGAATCATACATTTGTCTTATTCCAGTTATCACATCAAGATGATTATGTAAAAAGTGGTAAACTAAGGTTTAAAATTTAGGGTTAGGGTTAGATACCTGGCCAAAGATATTAATATCCCACAAAGTAACAAATCAAGGTTCAAATTCTCACTATAAAAAATGTTTACATTTAGGGAAGTTACTTGCGCATAAGACAGCTACGCACAGGGGGCATTGTAGGGGCCCTTGGATCAATTTTATCCAAC
The DNA here is from genome assembly GCA_037074585.1 of Biancaea sappan. Lineage (NCBI taxonomy): Eukaryota > Viridiplantae > Streptophyta > Magnoliopsida > Fabales > Fabaceae > Biancaea > Biancaea sappan. The sequence goes on along the minus strand of CM073493.1, from coordinate 8,970,398 downwards.
GACCCTTATTTATCTAGTGTTTTTTCTTTTTAAATTTTATTTATAAGTATTAACTAATCTAATAATGATTATAAACATAATAATAAACATGAAATAATAATTATCCTATTAGTGTGAAGAATACCATTAGAAAAACAAAATAAAACAAAAAAATCTTGAACTTGAGACCTTCATGTTTATGTAGGTCAACCCATCAAATCTATAAATACTAAATTAAGTGCTGGCTGATACTCCAAACTTTGGCTATTTTTTTTTTTTTACTTCAAATTCCTTGGACTTACTAACTAAACTATCTATGAATGAAACAAAATATGGAAGTAATATTGAATTCCTTAATTCTACGTCACTGGATACAATTAGCACTGTCAAATGAGTTAGCATAATTTGACCTAGACAATTTTTCAATGCTTTAACTCACTCACCATGGCGTGTGGGCCACTCTTTTTTTAAAAAAAATTATATTTAAATAATATAATATTACAATTTTTAGTTAAAAAAATTAATATTTTTTGTTAAAATAAAATTTATACATGTAAAACATTGCTTCTTTTATTTTTTAAATAACAATAATTTTTTTCATATTTTTTTAAATTACCTATATATATTTAAATTTGAAAATTCTATATCTATTTTTAAAAAATTAAAAAAGTTTTCATATCCAAATTTACTATATTTATTTAATATAATGTTATAAAATATAAAAATGAGATAAAGTGTGGTCATTTATACTAAATAATATAATTTTTGTAAAAAATAAAAAAATAAATAAAGCGACAAGTGAGCCATGCAAGCTACGCTGGACAGCCCATTTAGGCTCATTTAATTTCCTGAATACAAGTCATCCCATTTATAGGGGGGTTGGGATTGGCCCGCGAACTATTTTGACATTACTAAATATAATCTTGTTTAAGGCACTATCATATATTAAATATAGGTATTTTTTTTAGCAAAAGTTTAAACCTTAGATTTATCACCTCATGTGAAACTAGTCACCTCACCTACACTCATAAAATCCACATTTAGCTCTATAGTTGGATTGAATGAAAGAAACTCATAAAATTGAAGATAAGATATGAAGTTATGGGGGTGGAAGGAAATGGAGATGAAAAGGAATGGAATGTATGGAAGTGTTAACATCAAATCTATCCAAAGCGGAACTTTGGGAAAAGAGAATGAGAATGGGAGAGAAGAGTGATGTGTGTTGGTGTGACTTTGTTGCATTGTGTGTACTTTTGTCCCAATTGGCGGATTGTGTCTTAAGACACCACCCACTCCATGCACTTCCACCTCACAATGACCCATCATTGCATCTACTTCTCACACCTACTATTTACTCATTCTTTTGGTTTGTACGATGGTTAAAAAATTGGTCTGTACCGATAATCAAATTAAAAAATTGGTGAATTAATAAAGTCTTTGGTCCATATTAGATTAAGGAACTGGTAAGCAATCAAATAGGTAGAAAACTAGTTAAATTGGTCTCAAATAAGTAAAATCGATTAGTTCAACTAATTTTTTTTAATTTTTACTAAATATTATTATGTATTTTTTAAAAATCACTAAAAATTTATACTATTAAGAAAATATTCAGAACTAGTATAAATATATTTGTAACATACCTTGAATATTTTGATATTATATATTATATATTTTAATATCTGTAAAAATATAAACTACTTATATATTTTAATATTTTAATATATTTAAAGTATCATCAGTTCGATTACAATTTAATTATTGACTCTTGAATCATTATCTCTACTGATCCAATTTTCTGAACCTTAATTTTTACTTTAACCAAAGTCAACTTTCATTTGATATAATTGAAACGCTAATATGTTTTGGGTTTATTCAACATAAACTTAACATTTAAGTTTGGGGGTATAAGACTCGAATTATTATTATTTCGGATATTCAAATAGTCACTATTAGTTAATGTTGGTTAAATTAAACGGTTTGACATTTTTTAAAATTAAAGTTGAGTTTTAAGTCTTTTAAATATAAAAAAAATAGGGCTAAAAAAACTTTATATCTTCATGTTTGGACATGGTTCAAGCTAAATTAGTCAGAGCTAAAGGTATTCATTCTAAACCAATTAAAAACAATGATAGTGTGGGTCTGATTAGGTATTAAAAATTCTATCACTTAAACAAAATCGACCTAACGTGAGTGAGTTGATTCGGGTTGGGTTAGCAGGTTAATTTTTTTTGATAATTAAAAGAAAAAGTTATCACATTGCCAACATTTTTAAATTGTTAAATCTTAAAAATAAGTTCAATTCAGAACATCAAAAAGTGAAAATGTCCTTATAATTTAATGAATCTCTCAGTCTAGATATTCAACTTAATTAACATAATTAACGTCAAAAAGTGAAAATGTCCTTATAAGTTCAGTTACACTATTTTTTTTCTTTTACGAATTTTCAAAATTACAGTCATTTCCTATTTTCAAAACATACCCAACTATAAAACATGAAATATTTTAGTTTAATTTTATATTTTTTATTTAAAAATCTGTTACAGTTTGTTCATATATGCATGTATGATTGCTCGCTTTGAAGGTAGAAATATCATGTTCTCACTCAGACAACAACAAATATGCCATATTATCATATTGAGGGAATGAATTGATGCTTGAATCATGATATGCTTTTTTTTTTTTTCAACTTCGATTTTGCTTTAATTTAGATGGAGAAGGAGAAGGAGTAACATATAAATAGATAAAAAATACTTAACATTAAAATTTTAGTTACATTTTAATACATAATAAACCTTCTGATATAATCATGGTATTTGGTTGGATAGCCAAGTATGATATAAATTAGAGTAAACTTTAGTGTATGTTCGCTGACTACTACAGTCTTTGAATTTTAAACTAGTTATACAAAGTGTCCCTCCGTATATTACATTTATAATGATGATAAACAAAAAGAACCATATTATTTAATTGAAAATTTAAAAATTAAAGTGGTCAATTACGTCAATATGTCAAGCTACCATATTACTCTATGTCATTATCACGTCAATAAATAATAGTACACATCGATAGATAACATTGACTGTAATAGCTAGCCAATGTCAACCTTTGCATTACTTTGTATAATAATTTCGAAATTTTGAGACTATAGTGGCTAATAATCATTTTTCAAAAACCAAATAATCATCAAAATACACTTCCCGAGGCCAAAAACATAAGTTTAGCCTATAAATTAAAAAAGAGATGTGTATGGGTGATGAAAGTGAAAGGAGATGCAGAGAAAGAGAAAGGGAAGGAGATTTGATGATGGCACGAGAATGTGAGGATTGAGATTTGAGGATTGAAGAGGCCAACATGAAGCTTTCACGTCGGAGACGACAAGACAGATTCATCATTGCCTCATTGGTCCCCCTCTTTTATTTCTTCCTCCAATCATATTGTTTTCTTGTGTTTGCTACTTGCTACCTAGAGTCTTGTGAGAATGGCTCCTTTGCATTTTATGGTAGTAAATGTACTCTTATGTTGAAGTTAGAGTCGTCCGATCTATACTTGTGTGTAGTACCGCTCTTTGATGTCTATCTTCGCCACATTTTTTCTTGAGGAGACGATGAGGAGAGAGATTGTATGTATACACACACACTCACAGAAGATGCTTAATCAAGTTGTTACGTGTGGATCGAATGGTTGTAGCTTTAAATTTGAGAGTGCATTTCTTGCCATAAAATACAAAAGAGTTGTCCCTTTGCAGTTTTCATTATAATTTTAGAGTTTAATTTTTAAATTTGGACTATCTATTTAAAATCAGATAATATAGGTCAAAAAAAGAAAATTTAAAAGGAAAAAGAAAGAAAAAAAAAGTAATTTGTACATTTCTTTGATCTAGACCATTCGATTCAAAATAGATGATTTAGATTTGGAAACTAAATTCTACAATTTTGAGTTCTGACACGAATTTTAAAGGTTCAAGTGACACTATGCATAACTATCAAGCACTCATTCACAAGTAATAATATAATTTTGCATTTGCAGTAAATTGAGACAAAGTTAATATTTTAAAAAATTAAATAAATACTAGTAGTGTCAAAATCAATGATTATAGAATCAAATCGGATAAGTTGGTTTAACCAGGAACTAGGTCACTGGTCTAGTCTAGTTCACCCAAACAAACCGATCAAGAATTAGTTGAACTAATCAATAACCAGTAGATATTTACAAAATACAACTATTTCTTACGTTGTATGGGATTTAGTAAGCTTTTATTTTTTTTATCTTTTTATTCTTTTCTATCATATTATATTCCTTTTTTCTTCTTAATTATTTTTTCATAATAATAGTATTTTTGCCACAAAGAAGGGAAAAAAAATTAAAATCAATTGCACACATACACACACACATATAATAATAATAATAATAATAATAATAATAATAATAAATTTTAATAAGATTAAAAATAAAAATGTTTATTAATTTATTAATTTATATATTTTTAGTATTTAAAAATTATATATATATATATATATATATATATATATATATATTTTTTTTTTTTAATTATTACTGGTTTAACCCCGATTTAACTACAATTAGACCAATAAATTACAAACTAGTTGATAGGAAAATCCTTAGGGTTGCCTGATCTTCACGGCGTAGGCGATAAATGAATTCAAGACTTAACCAAAGAAAAATAAGAACAACACACTCCGGAATTGAAGAAGGAATTGGAGTGGTTCAATGACCTAACAAGTGCAAATAGTCAACCAACGTTATATAGAACGTGACCTACTATTTAGAACGCTTGTTCAACCACGAACACGAATTGAACCAATCCACACAACAACGCACTTGGGTTGAAGCACAAATTGGGGGCTTTTGTGAGTTTGAATCACCAATCTTATAAAGAAGATTGACAAAGCAAGGTTTCACAAGAGCAAAGAAAGAAAGATAAATTCTCACACAATGAGAGAAAACACTTGAATGGAAGTTTTCATAAACTCAAATCTGATTATTACAATAAGCTTGGGGGGGTATTTATAGATAGGATGGAGAGACAAAGGTGCCCACCTATCTTGACTTGAAGATACATACATTTAATGCACATGAAAATAAATGCCCACCTATCTTGACTTTGGATACAATGCTTTTAATGCATTTTGAAAATAAATATCCACCTATCTTGACTTTGAAACATTGTGCATTTAATGCACATGATTCATAATTGACTAAAGACCATCTAGAAGTTAAAATTCGTCCAAAAATAAAAGAAAATTACAAAACATGAATTTCAACTCAAATGGATATAATTGAGCCCAAATTCTATTGGTCCATGTTTATCTCTTGGACCAATCTCTTTAATTTGTAGTGTTCTGGCCCAAAATCCCTTTAGCAACTCCATTTTCAGCCCAAATGATGTTGAGCACATTTTGATCATTATTTAACATACATTCAAATGGAATTTGCTTCATCCATTCTTGAACGAGCCCATTTAATGTCTCTTTTATTGTTTTAGCCCGAGCTCGTGTAATTGGCCCACTTGTAATATACAATGGATCTACTTCTTGATCATCCAATGTAATTGTTGGGTTCACATCATCCTCCCCTTCTTGAAAAGGAGTCGTCCTCGACTCTTCAATATCTGCATCAAAATAAGGAGAGAGATCAGAAACGTTGAAGGTAGCATGCACACCATATTCACCTGGTAATTCAAGTTTGTAAGCATTATCATTAATCTTCTCAATGACTCGAAATGGCCCATCCCCTCTAGGCATAAGTTTTGATTTTCGTTTTTCTGGAAACCTCTCTTTTCTTAGATGTAGCCAAACCAAATCTCCAGGCTTAAAAATTACTTGCTTTCTTCGTCTATTAGCACATTTTTCATATTGTTGAGTCATCCTTTCAATGTTGTGCCGTGCCTTCTCATGAATTTGCTTGACAAATTCAGCACGCTTTTTACCATCCATATTGGCTCTTTCCTGCAAAGGTAAAGGAATCAAGTCAATAGGTGTAAGAGGATTAAAACCATAAACAATTTCAAATGGCGAAAATTTAGTAGTGGAATGAATGGCCCTATTGTAAGCAAATTCGACATGTGGAAGACACTCCTCCCAACTCTTCAAATTTTTCTTGATGATTGTTCTCAACAATGAGGAAAGTGTCCTGTTCACAACCTCGGTTTGTCCATCAGTTTGTGGATGGCATGTAGTAGAAAATAACAATTTGGTTCCAAGCTTGCTCCACAATGTCTTCCAAAAATAGCTTAAAAATTTAGTATCCCGATCAGACACAATCGTTCTTGGCATCCCATGTAGTCTCACAACTTCCCTAAAGAATAAATTAGCAATGTTAGAAGCGTCATCAACTTTGTGACAAGGAATGAAATGTGCCATTTTAGAAAATCTATCAACAATAACAAAGATTGAATCTCTCCCCATCTTAGATCTAGGTAATCCCACAATAAAATCCATTGAAATATCTTCCCAAGGTACATTAGGAATTGGGAGGGGAGTATACAATCCATGGGGATTTAATTTAGATTTTGCCTTATGACATACAATGCATCTTCCCACAAATTTCTCAACATCTCTACGCATTCTAGGCCAATAAAAGTGTACATTCAAAACACTAAAGGTCTTGGCAATGCCAAAGTGACCCATAAGGCCACCAGAATGCGCCTCTTTCAACAAAAGCACACGCAAAGAACAGTTAGGAATGCAAAGTTTGTCAATATAAAATAGGAATCCTTCATGCAAGAAAAATTTATTCCAACTAGTGTTTGGCTTGCAATGATGAAATGCTACTCCAAAATCAACATCATTAGCATACAATTCTTTAATGAATTCAAAACCCAGAATTTTAGCATCTAACATGGAAAGAAGAACATACCTCCGTGATAAAGCATCAGCAACAATATTTTCTTTACCTTTCTTGTACTTAATCACATATGGAAATGATTCAATGAACTCAATCCATTTGGCATGCCTTCGATTCAACTTGCTTTGGCTCCTAATATGCTTTAAAGCCTCATGATCAGAATGAATTACAAATTCTTTAGGCCACAAATAATGTTGCCAAGTTTCCAGTACTCTAACTAATGCATATAATTCTTTATCATATGTAGGATAGTTAAGAGTTGGTCCACTTAGCTTTTCACTGAAATATGCAATGGGCTTACCTTCTTGCATGAGTACACCGCCTATGCCAATTCCACTGGCATCACATTCAATCTCAAAAGTCTTACCGAAATCAGGAAGGGCTAGTAAAGGTGCATTCGTGAGCTTCTCCTTAAGGGTTTTGAAGGCTTTCTCTTGAACATCTTCCCATTTGAAGGGGACATTCTTCTTGGTCAGTTCATTTAATGGTGCTGCTAGAGTGCTAAAGTCCTTCACGAACCTCCGATAAAAGCTTGCAAGTCCATGGAAACTCCTTACCTGTCCAACGGTGGTTGGAGTTGGCCATTCTTGAATTGCTTGGACCTTTTCTTCATCAACCCCTATACCTTTACTACTAACAACATAGCCAAGAAAAACAATTTTGTTTGTGCAAAAATCACATTTCTTCAAATTACCAAACAATCTTTCCTTTTTAAGAACCTCTAGAACTTTTCTAATGTGATCCACATGTTCATCTAAGGTTTTGCTATACACAAGAATGTCATCAAAATAAACTACCACAAATTTCCCAATGTAAGCTCTTAAGACATGATTCATTAACCTCATGAATGTACTAGGTGCATTAGTTAAACCAAAAGGCATAACCAACCATTCATAAAGTCCATGTTTAGTCTTGAATGCTGTTTTCCATTCATCTCCTTCTTTCATTCTAATTTGATGGTAGCCACTTTTTAAGTCAATTTTAGAAAAGATAGTAGAACCAGTCAATTCATCAAGCATATCATCTAACCTAGGAATAGGATGACGATATCTTACCGTTATGTTGTTAATGGCTCTACAGTCAATACACATCCTCCATGTGCCATCCTTCTTAGGTACGAGCAACACTGGAACTGCACAAGGACTAAGGCTTTCTCTCACATATCCTTTGTCTAACAATTCTTGGACTTGTTTTTGAATCTCCTTAGTCTCTTCAGGATTGGTGCGGTATGCTGGTCGGTTAGGCAATGATGCTCCAGGAATGAAATCAATTTGATGTTCTATCCCTCTAATTGGTGGCAATTCGGGTGGTACTTCATCGGAAAAAATATCCTCATATTCCTGCAAGAGAGACAAAACAACACTAGGCAAAGTAGAGGTTAAGTCTTTATTATTCAACATAGCCTCTTTGTAAACAAGTACTAGGAGGTTTTGTTGAGAAAATAAAGCTTGTTTAAGGTCACTATTTTTTGCCACAAGTAAACCTTTTCCTCCAACATCCATGTTCTCTCTTTTTCCTTTTTGATTTTCTTTTCTATCTTTCTTCTTTTTCAACACACTCTCTTTTTCTTCAGTACTTGAATCTTTTTGAATCTTTTCACTCTCATTTTTATTCTCTTCTTTTTTGCTCACTTGGCTGCACTCACTCTCTTTTTTCTTTTCTCTCTTTATTTGATCTTCTAAGATTTGCTTTGGTGACATAGGGAGGAGGGTTATAGGGTTCCCTCTAAGTACAAAAGAATAACGATTTAAGAATCCATCATGAGTGACATGCCTATCATACTGCCAAGGCCTACCTAACAAGAGATGACATGCTTTCATGGGTACAATATCACATAAGAGTTCATCTCTATATTTGCCAATAGAAAAGAGTACTTTCACCTGTTTAGTCACCTTCAGTTCCCCACATTCATTGAGCCATTGAAGTCTGTATGGACGGTTATGCTTGACTGTTGGTAAGCTCAATTTTTCAACAAGCTCAACACTTGCCACATTGCTACAACTTCCACCATCTATTATCACACTACATACCTTGTCCTGAATTAAGCAACGTGTGTGGAACAAGTTTTCTCTTTGATTATTCTCTTCCATCACCTGGATGCTAAGTGCTCTTCTAGTCACAAGAAGCTCTCCTTCCATTGCACTTTCTCCCTCATCATTTGATTCTTCTTCCTCCTCTGTGATATCTTCTTCAGTCTCCCAATCTCCATTGTTATTGACGATCATGGTGCGTTTGTTTGGGCACTCACTAGCGATGTGACCTCTTCCTTGGCACTTAAAACACCTTATGTCACGGCTCCTTGAAGAATTAGGCTCAACTTGAGTTTTCTTTGGAACAACAGCTAGCTTTTCAATTTTCTTTGAATCAACTTCCTTGGAATTTGAAGTAGAAGGGTTGTCTTTCTTCGAATTGTGCTTCCAGGAGTTAAAAGAATTTGAATTGTAGCTTTTTCTTGCAGTATTCTTCCTCTTGAGTTGTTGCTCAACTTTGATGGCTTGATGTACCATCTCTTGAAGCTCTACATAATGATACATCTCCACGATATCAGCTATGTCACGATTGAGTCCATGTAAGAAGCGAGCCATTGTTGCTTCTCTATCCTCCACAATGTTGGCTCTTATCATGGCAACCTCCATCTCCTTATGATACTCATCTACACCCTTTGTTCCTTGTATGAGACGTTGCAACTTGTTATGAAGCTCTCTATGGTAATATGATGGGATGAACCTCCTTCTCATAATTGTCTTCATTTCTTCCCAAGTGGAAATGGGATACTCTCCATAACGAGCTCTTTCTTTTTGCATCTGGTCCCACCAAACAAGAGCATAATCAGTAAATTCAATAGCAGCAAGTTTCACCTTTTTACCTTCGGAGTAGTTATGGCATGAGAAAATTTGCTCAACACGCATTTCCCATTCTAAGTACTCCTCGGGATCACTTTTGCCTTGAAAGGAAGGGACTTTTACTTTGATTCCACCAAGGTCTTCTTCTCTACCTCTAGGCCTCCTAGGTTCTTCTCGATTAAATCTCCTCCTTCTTGGTTGATATCCACCAGATTCATCATCCTCAACTGGACTCTCCGCAACTCTATAAGGCTGCTCATTTCGTCTTCGGTTGTTTGGAGAGGCTGGTAGTGTAGCGGTTTGGTTCTCCATGTTATCTAAACGCTCAAGAACTCCTTCTAGCTTTCTGTCAAACATCCTTTCAAGATGACTCATCAATGCTTGCATTTGGATAGGAGCTAGTTGTGCTTGAGAAATTTCTTCATCTTGGTTCCCTGCCATGTTAGTGTAAAAAAAAATAATAATAATAACAGAATATAGGATCTCACAAAATGCTTAGTGTTTCACTCTTCTTCTCAACTCAGTATTTGCACTCCACTCTTAATAATCTCACTAACTCTTAAATCCCTCAATATTTTCCAAAGCTCTTATTCAATCTAAGTCCTTGTTGTGTGATTCAATAATTGCCAATTTCTCAACTTCACCCAAGCACATGAAAGTAGATTGTCAAAGTATGGGAATAGTTGAACTAGGTCACAGTTAAAGAAAGCTTTATGGATTCAATAGAAAGAAATTTTGTTACAAGTGCAAGATAAGATTTTTTTTGTTAAATGAAAAGGGAATCAACTACTTTGAGGGCAATAAGATGCACTATTTGAACAAATTTTTTTTTTTTCGTTTTTTTTTTTTTCAATATGATGTGCAGAATAGATAGGAGCAACAAAACAATATATGACCTTCTCAAGGACAATGAAATCTTGCACAGTGAAAGGAAAAAATTGATATCTAGGCAAATTGGAAATTGAAGAAAGGGGAAGGAACAACAAAGGAACAATAATATATTTTTCTCAAAAAAAGGTGAAAATAAAGAAGGCCTACCGTGTCAACCAAAATGCTCTGATACCAAATGATAGGAAAATCCTTAGGGTTGCCTGATCTTCACGGCGTAGGCGATAAATGAATTCAAGACTTAACCAAAGAAAAATAAGAACAACACACTCCGGAATTGAAGAAGGAATTGGAGTGGTTCAATGACCTAACAAGTGCAAATAGTCAACCAACGTTATATAGAACGTGACCTACTATTTAGAACGCTTGTTCAACCACGAACACGAATTGAACCAATCCACACAACAACGCACTTGGGTTGAAGCACAAATTGGGGGCTTTTGTGAGTTTGAATCACCAATCTTATAAAGAAGATTGACAAAGCAAGGTTTCACAAGAGCAAAGAAAGAAAGATAAATTCTCACACAATGAGAGAAAACACTTGAATGGAAGTTTTCATAAACTCAAATCTGATTATTACAATAAGCTTGGGGGGGTATTTATAGATAGGATGGAGAGACAAAGGTGCCCACCTATCTTGAATTGAAGATACATACATTTAATGCACATGAAAATAAATGCCCACCTATCTTGACTTTGGATACAATGCTTTTAATGCATTTTGAAAATAAATATCCACCTATCTTGACTTTGAAACATTGTGCATTTAATGCACATGATTCATAATTGACTAAAGACCATCTAGAAGTTAAAATTCGTCCAAAAATAAAAGAAAATTACAAAACATGAATTTCAACTCAAATGGATATAATTGAGCCCAAATTCTATTGGTCCATGTTTATCTCTTGGACCAATCTCTTTAATTTGTAGTGTTCTGGCCCAAAATCCCTTTAGCAACTCCATTTTCAGCCCAAATGATGTTGAGCACATTTTGATCATTATTTAACATACATTCAAATGGAATTTGCTTCATCCATTCTTGAACGAGCCCATTTAATGTCTCTTTTATTGTTTTAGCCCGAGCTCGTGTAATTGGCCCACTTGTAATATACAATGGATCTACTTCTTGATCATCCAATGTAATTGTTGGGTTCACATCACTAGTATTTCCACTAGTTCTATAATTAGTCCAATTTTTAAAACTTTAGTCAAAATAAAGTATGGGTTAACCCATTTAATCTATTAATTGAATAGACTTGAGCATAAGAAATTTGACTCATTTAAAAGTAGGCATTAACTATCCAAGCAGTGTGCCATTGTACCAAATGAGTCAAGGGCCTTTCCTTTAAATTTATTTTGTACACAAAATTTTACTTTATCCTTTTTCATATTATTATATTCAAGAAATGCAACATATTTAGGTATTAAAAATTTTGCAATTTTTAATTGGATATAGATAATTCAAATATACATATAATATAGTTTATTTTAAAACATATTGTGAAAAATTAAGGTTATTAATAACTTAAAAAGCATTAAAGAGACAATATTTTACAAGTATAAATTATCTTATGATAAAAATTGTTAAATTTTATAACAAAAGGGTTTAATATTTAATTAGTTAAATCAAATATTCAAAAAAAAAATAAAAATGGTCTAAATGAGCATTGTAGAAATGGCCTATTTGTTAAATAGGTCAACTTATCCTAACAGATTTAATGGTTGGCATACCAACTAGTCCATTTGACAATACTAATTTAATTAGACACTTAATCTCTGAAAAATTTGATTAAAATAATTGTAATTTTTTAAAAAGTAAACAAGTAATTTGCTCTTCTTTTTATTTTATAATTGCTGAAGATTCAGGAATTATTCTTTCACCATCTACAGTGATTGTAATTTGTCATTCCTAATTTGCTTAATATATACTTGGTGGGCTGATTTGGTTTCTAATGTATTGTCATGCTCTTTTTTTTTTGGGTGATACATTGTCATGCAATCAATTATTGTAACATGTAAGCATGTTTCATGGGTCCGAGCCCATGGTTCAAACTAGCCAAAGCTGTTAGGGGTTTAGAACGCAGGTTAGTTTTAGTATTGGAGTTAATTGGAGTATATGTCTTTAAAAAAAAATATATCCTCAGCTGTTTGATTATAATCGGACAGTTAGTAGGGGCACAGATTGGTTTCAATTTGGGTCTCTCTTTCTTTTTTTCTTTTTCTTTTTTTTACACCAATCCATATCTAGACACCAAATGAGCACTGACTAATACAGATTTTAGCCGATTAAAATCACAATGGACAATAAATTTTTTTTTACCAAGTTCTAATGCACCTTCATAACCAAAAAAAAATTGAACTCACGAGACCATTGGTTAAATTAGAAGTTAGAATAATCATTCAACTGGCCTAAGCACTTGGTGGTGGTGGGTTGGGTCTCTTTTTTGTTGTACATTATGGTATTGTAAAGTTATAATTTTTTAGTGCACAAATTTATAATATGGCGATGAACTTCGAACTTCATCCTCATTCACATAGTTTAGGGGAAGAGAGCATATCTACGAAGAAAATAATATTGCAGAGTTAGACATTAAGATTGTGTTTTCTGTCTTAATTAAGCACTTTAATTAGTAACACTATGATGGAAATCACTATTTTTAGACCGGATTTACAACGACCCATCAAAACCCAATCCGGCTGGATTTTTTCCCAAACTGCTAGCCCAATCGCCTGCCCCTTGGTTTCTTTTTTTTTTAAAAAAAAATACATAATGTTGGAGCAAAAGATCAATCTGAGTTTAGTACAATAAATCCAGAGTGTAGTAAAACCTGTAACATTATGGATGAAAAATAACAATCTTAACCATCATAGTTGTAGCTTCTTATTATTTTGTATGTGCAAATATATATATATATAGAGGGACATATAATGTGAGAGGATGAGATGAGAAAATAATTACCGTTAGATCGTAATTAAATGGTTTAGATTAATGTATAATTTATTAATATAAATTAATTATACTATTGGACATAATATTATAAAATGTAAATATTATTATTTTATGCAATTATTATTATTATTGCTATTATTATTATTATTTTATGTAAAAACCATGTTAACAACAAATTTTATAATATTAAAAATAATAATAAAATATTTAAAAATAAATTACTTTTATTTTTATTTTTACAATCTATAATTTAATTATAAAAGATTATATATATTTATTTGTTTATTAAATATGAAATTTGTGTGCTAGATTATTTTAAGATGCATCTTATAGGATATTTTTAATTGTGAAATTTTTATACAAATTAATTGTATTACTTGCTTTGATTATTTATAAACTTATATATTTATTTATTCTTTTAATTCAACAATTGATTCACTAACTCGCTAATTAGATCATTAACCTTGTGACTAATGCTCCTTTTTCAAGTCAATGACAGCACTAATTCCTAAAACTATGATGAAAACATGTTTATTTTCTTATTTATTTATGATGAACATATATATATATATATATATATATATATATATATATATATATATATATATATATATATATATATGTTCTTCTGATTCAACAAATAACCAATACCCTGATGATTGAACCATTCACATAGTGAGCACTGACCAGCACTTCTTTTGAAATTAATGATCGAACTGGTTTCTAAGATTATGATGTAAACATGTATATTTTCTAATGAAAGGAAAATACCGCATCAAATGTGGTGGTGTATTTATTTGGATTCAGAGGGTGGATCCAACAATGGCCGTCATTTTTATTTCTAAACTCTTAACCTAGTCAAGTCCAGTTCATTCAATTTAATAATAAATTTTACTAATTTATATTTAAAAATAAAATCTATCAACTTGATCCCTCTGTCCCACTTGCAAAAGCCAACAGCAGCATTTTTGTCATTTTCTTCTTGTTCAAATCACTTTTTAAGGCGTAAATTACACTCTTTTTTCCTTTTCGGATAAATTTTAAAAGATTATTTTCAAAATATACACACTTCTTATGTAACTATAAAACATATTACTTGAAACAAATCCATTATAATTTATTTGTTAACATTATGTACTCTAAAATTATATTTCTTTTGACTCAAACATTTTTTACTAACTTGATTAAAATATCAATTTTTTATTTTGCAATAACTTTTTTATTATTAATCCATGTTCTTGCATGTTTCATAATTAGAAGCAACTGCAAACCGTTAATTAATTGCTTTCCATGTATATATAACATATAACGTAGCTCATAAAATCTCAAAACTAAGTATACATATAACGTAGCTCATAAAATCTCAAAACTAAGGTTCATTCTTTCTTTTAATTAATTGATTAACTTATCATTGGGCATAAAGAAGTGATTAGTATAGTCTATATATTAGCATAGTTAGTCATTCTTGCAACTAATTATTGTACTTTTTAAGTGTTGTTTATAACAAAATTGGCATGCGCATAATGCTTGAGGACAAGGTCATAATTAGTGATAAAGTAAAAAGACAATAAATTATACTAACCTCCTTTTAGGTTTGGCTAATTAAATTATACTTAATATCTCTCTTGTTTAAATAATTACACTAGACTTCTCGGGACATATGATATATATATATATATTATAAAAAAATAATAATAATAACATATACACTTGTGCCTTCTCAATAATTTCTTTCCCTGACGACATTACTCACTTGACACACACACGGATCACAAATCCACAACACTTGAAAAGAAAGAAAAAAAAAAAAAAAGATTGAATCTTTACGACCATGGAGATTCATAAAGATAATGGATGCTACCACGAAACCAGCTTCGTAGACGAAAAGGGTATCCTCAGGACCATAAAAATCCCCGTGGTCCAAGAACTGGCTCGCCGAGGACTCGACCGCTTGCCGGAGCGGTTCAAGAGGTCCACAGGCCCAGGCCCAAGCCCATCGGGGAAGGCCCATCAGAGCGACCTGGCGTTGGAGGAAGTTCCGATTATAGACTTGGGCGTTTTGAAGGAGGGGTCGGAGGCGGCGGCTGGGGCGGCGGCGGCGAGGGAGGCGGTGAGGGGTTTCTTTGAAATGGGGTATGAGGAGAAGAAGGAGAGTGTGGGGAGTTATGGGGATGTGGATAATATGAGGTATGGGAGGAACTTTGTAAAGCATGAGGATCAGAGGTCGGATTGGATTGATAGGCTCACTATGAGAGCTGTTCCTCCTGTTGATGAGGGTCTCAAAGTTTGGCCTCTCAAACCACCCAATTTCAGGTACCTTCTACAATTTTTAACCTTCAATTTAAATATTAAACCAGTTAGTTTACGTAAATTATAAACTCAATTGGTGCAAATAAGGCTGTCAAATGAGTTGGATTAGTCAACTCTAGTTCAAATTTTGTATGATCAATGATGAGTATGGATTAGATTATCATATATAATTTATAGTTAAAAAATTAGTTCATCTCAACCCAGACTATAGATTTATTTATCTTATTTAAAAAATATATTTTTAGTTATTTTAATAATATAAATTAGATATTAGAATAATTAAATTTCTAAAAAATACATTAAACCTCAAAATAAGCTATTTTTCAATTTTAAAATATAATTTTAATTATTTTGAATGACAAAAATTAGGTATTGAAACTATGAAATTTCAAAAATATAGAAGTAAACTTCTAAAAATAAAATAGACTAAAGTTTAAACTATAAAAAAAATTAAAAAAACCCATAAGAGCCAACTCACCCCCAACGTACTTAAGCTTAAGAGTTTTGATGGGTCGAACTAATAGTCCTTTTTCAAAATGAACTATTATTGGTCAATCTCATATCATCTTATATGCAAGATTGGAATAAATGGTCCATTGATCCAAGCCCATTTTGATAGCTTTAGTGCAAATTGGTCTTTTGGGAGGACTTAATTATGTATTTACTTATTTTCAAGGCTTGATCTAAAAAATAAACAATTGACTTGTTTATTTTTTAGAGATTAAATTGTTGATGAATTTGTGGATTAACTTAAGGTACATTTTACAATTTCTACCGTTAAATTTTTAAAATTTAAATATTGAGCGAGTTAATTTTTGTAAATTTCATATTCGTCAATTGATTTTTTTATAGAACTAAATTGTATATCTACTTATCATGGATAAACTGATTCAATAATAATATTGAAAAGAAAGAACAGCAACTAGGGGAGCAGAAAGCATGAGAGGAAAATCAGATCAATTTAGTAGTTCATCTACATAGGTTTTGTAGACAAGAGGTGGTGCTTCACAGAACGTTCTCAGTAGGAGTTAATTTTTTCTTGCGTTCCTAGCTATAAGATTCGTACACGAGTTTTGGGTCCTTAGAATCTTTGAAGATCTTGTAATCTTCAAAAGGGGAGAGTAACTACCTGCAGTTAGATATTAGAATGGCCAAAGAATAAAGATCATTTCTAACATTGTTTATGAGGTTGAAAACTACCTGACAATCAATTTCAATTTTCAGCTTTTTTATGTTGATGAAATTAGCAATCTCTGAGCCTAAAAATAAGGATCAAGCTTCAGCTAACTCAGGTTTACCTATGTTTATGAATTTAGAGAAACCTATCATACATTCTCATTTGCTTGATCTTATAACTTCGCCAACTACTAAAAGATTTCTTTTTACTGAACCATTCACATTATCACTAATTGCAGGGAAGCAAGGAAAGATACGTTGAAGAAGCAAGAGCATTGATGGACTTCTTGCTTGTGGCTTTAGAAGAAGCATTATCACTACAAAACAACCATACATTCCTCCACTACTTCCACACTCAACATAGTGAGATCAAAGTGAGAGTGAACTACTACCCACCATGCCCTGAGCCACACCTAGCCCTAGGCCTCAACCCACACTCTGACCCGAGTGCCCTCACACTCCTAACCCAGTTCGGCTCAAGCCGCGGCCTCCAAGTCCTCGCCAAGGACCAAAGCACCTGGCTCACCCTTGCATGGCCCAAGGACCACATGCTAGTGATCATAGGAGACCTGCTTGAGATCATGAGCAATGGGATTGTTCAAAGTGCATGGCATAGGGTTGTGACTCACAAGGATGAGGAACGGGGGTCCATTGCTTTGTTTTATAGCCCTCCACCCAAAACCCTAATTCATCCTGTGCATATTGTAGAAGATGAAGGAGGAGGAGGAGGAGGAGGATATAAGGAGGTGGTTGTGGAGGACTATGTGAGACATTACTATAGGGTTATTCCAACTATGGACAAAGTAGCTATCAACTTTGCTAAGGTAAAATATTAATACGGGTAAATTGCGCTAATCTTTATTATTGTTTAGCTATATTACACTTAGCACTTCTTTAATTTTAAGTATTACACTTACGTTCCCTCTAATTTAGTTGTCATCAAAATTAATTTTTTACACAACATGTGTTCCTTCCAGTAATAAAATTATTTAACAATTTTCACTTTTATATTAGATGTTAACAGTAGTTTAATTGTCTTTCATGTCAAATTAAAAATAAAATTATAGTTTTATGTCGTCTAAAACGTTAATTGATTTGACAAAAAGTAAATTGAGTATGGGAGGTTCCTGCAGCATGTATCAAAATGTCAAGGGAGCTACATGTAATATTAGAAATTAAGGGGGTGTTAAATGTTATTTAATCAAACTGCAAGGGAGGTTTAGTGTAATTTACCCTATAAATTTATGCTTCGAATAATCATGGATGAGGTGTGATTCTTGTCATGAATAATGTATCTCAGTGATGAGAGTGATGTGTGTATGTATGAAATTAGGTGTTTTAATTTGGTAGTTGGAGGCAGAGGCATTAAATTAACTCTAATCTGTCATGAGGGACACTTTATTTTCTTTTTTTATAATCAATTTTTTTGTATCTGATCACCAAATTATATGTGTGGACTAATTCAGAATCAAGTTAGATAGAATTATAATAACAACAAAGCTCTTCCTATCAGTTTTAATACAACTGCATTTTTAATAACTCAAACTCAAAACTTCTGATTAAACAAGGACAATCTCTTATCAGTTGATCTACATGTTTGGTGGTAAAGAGCACTTTGTACTTTTATTGTTTCTCATAATTAAATAGTAGGAATATATCAAAAGTGTGTAGTAAATCTTAATTAATTATAAAATTAATTATCTCTTCTTTGGGATATTAATCTTCCATCTCTTATTTCTAGGGTTATCGAACCTAATTTTTTATATATCGGGTTACACAATTCTCTCTTTTTCTCTGTTATTATGTGACTTAGATTTTATTCCAAATTAACCTATTTTATCCTAAAAGAAAAATTACAAATCTTTTCTTAAAGATAATATCAACTAAAGCACAACTCAAATTAAATTTTACTGATAATTCTTTTCAATTTTCCAACATATACAAGTGATTCAATCATTATGTATTATTACAATTGGAATTCGACGTGGTTTTAATTGAGTGGGATTTAATCAATTATATTTAGAATTTTGGGATGATATAATTGATTAAATATTTGAGGAGGATTCAATTCTTATTGACGTCATCTTCATTGTTTTGAGGTTTTTAAAGAATAATTTTGATTTCTCTTTAATAATCAAAATTGAAGGAGTACGCATATATATAGTTTTCTTTGAGATCTGGTGAACATGTTAATGCGATCTTGGATTTAAGGGTTTAATCATAATGTCAATCATTACGTTGATTGATTAATTTTTTTTAATTTTTTTGTGAATTTGAGATTGAATATATTCGGAACTCTATTTTAAATATTGTACTTTTTAAAAGCTGACTTGAAACTTTTTTATAGGAATTATGAATGTCATTATATGTTAAATATCTCTAACACTCTCCTTAATAACAGTGTTTGTGTATTTAAAATTTTTCACACACAATTTACAATTACTTAACTATTTAAATTGTATTTTTTTATTGTAAATTATTTCTAAATATTTTGTTAAATTATTTTGAATATCCAAATATGCTATTTAAATAATTTGAGATTGTAAACTCGCTTATCGTCTAATCTTTGGTTTATTTTTGTAAATAATATATATATATATATATAATTTATGGTAAAAATCCAACAATACATTCACTTTGAAATATTCTTATCGGTTCCTTGAATTTAATTTAAGTGGAAGGACAATGCGGAGAGATATATTTTTGAAAAAATATTCCTTTTATTGAAAGTAGATCAGAGACTAGTATATTTATATAAATTTAAAGATAGATAAATTACGTTAATTATATATAAATATAAACGTGTGTGTGTGTGTGTATATATATATATATATGATGGGTTCTATAAAAAATTATGTCAAATATTTTTATATCGATTACGAGTAAGATTTACTTATTTATATTAAGAATATGTGTGCATAATGAAAAGTATATTCCTTCACAGTCTTGGCTCCTTGCTGTCACATTTATTTTGAATACGATGAGTGGGAAGATTTTTTAATTAGTTCATCAATAAAGATAGAAAGGATACAATTATATATATAGTTTCATGCCGTTGTTATCCCTTATCAATCTCTTCAATAAAAATATACCTACTCAAAATATAAAGATTTTTAAGTAAATTTGATGTATCAAAGATAAACTGATTAAACCAATCTTTTTATCTTTTTAATTTAAAAATCAGACCGGTTATTGAACTGGAAAAGCGAGTAGTTTACGGTTTAATGTTTGAATTGTGGCTGAACCAATTAAATTAAAATATTATTAAAAATATTTTATGTATTTATAACATAATATTTTTTAATAATTAAATTAAAAAATTTCAATGATAAAAATATAAATAATTTATTTTTAAACAATTAATAATTGTTTCTAATTATATATGAGATTAAATCGACAGTGGAGTACAACCTATAACATTATGGATGAAAAACAACAACCTTAACCATCATAGTTTGTAATACCCATGAAAAAATAAAATATAAATATTTATTTACAAACTACTATTACTATTTCAGTATACGGTACTGTTCACCTGTATAATACTATTTACGTATATGATACTATTCACTTATACAATTGAAATATCAAGTACTAGATGTGGTTTGGTCATAAGAGAAAACTAGAAAGAAGTTCGTGGGAGAAAATGACGTTTTATGTGTAAAAATACCCTCAGGGACTAAAGTGAAAGGACTGAATTGAAAAGAAACTTAAAAGTTTAAAGTGAAATGATAGTTTTCCCCTTAAGTTTTCAAGAGTAAGCCTGCGACTTTTCCGTATAAATGATTAACGTGGATTATTTTATTAAAAATCTCATTTTCATGAATAGTAAATTGAATATTTTATTAGCGCATAGTGTCAAATAGTACCCTTGACTTTTGCTATAAATAGGCCCTTCCATTTCACTTCTAAACTCACACCTTCAACTTCTCTTCTTCTCTCCTTAAGTTTCTCTTACTCCAATGTTAGGCTTATGAGATTTTGGGCCTTTCCTTTTCAGTTTAGGTAAGGATACTATGCCCTTTCTATGTCTTTCAAATTTTAGAAGTTAATTTCTTAAGTATGCTCTGTGGTTGCGGTTTTGGCCGATCTTCCACATCAGAAAAACTGTCCTTAGCTGTTTATATGTTATTTTGATTCTCTGATTACCAAAATAGAATGTAAACTGTGAAGAATACATGTCTAGGAAAGTTCTGGCTAAGGAAAGACCTGGTTTTTAAGTGTGTCCAGTGTGACCCTCCACTCTTTCCTGGGAACTTACCTGGTGTACTCTTTTACAGATTGTATTCTCTATTTTTGGTATGAATAGTACTCGTACGTATGAATAGTAACCGTATGAATAGTAACTGAACATATGAATAGTATCCGTACGTAAAAATAGTATTCATACGTATGAATAGTGACCGTATGTACGAATATTATCCGTATATATAAATAATATCCGTACGTATGAATAGTGACTATATATATAAATAGTGACCGTATATATGAATAGTAGCATATGTATGAACAGTATCTGTATGAAAACAATCCTAACTTGTTTTCTCTAATCTTTCATGAAAATCTCCGTAGCGGAATACTGAAATTCATCTGTGTACTCTTGTCTGTAACGACTTAGAGAAGCGATATTCGTACGGAATCCAGGTGAGTGAAACGACCTCGTTTTAATAGAGTTTTAGCATTACTGGTGATAAAAAGTATGTCGTAGGACACTCCCAAGATTCATAGGGGGAAATTGGATTCAGAATGGCGAATATAATGAGATAATTAATCCAGAAGTATGGATAAGAAAAAGCAAGTATCTCATGATGATGTGAAGATTGAATCTCTTGAATTGTGGTTTATAAAGCTATAATATAGTTATATACTATACCTGTTATATGGATGAATATTATATTAAGCTTCTGATTATGATATGAAATGCTATTGATTGTGATTGAGCGGGACAGTGCCCCCTCTCACGGCAAGGCGGAAAACCCGGTTGACAGGGTGTCTTGACCAATGAGTGTGGAGACAACGATTCCTTCAGTAGGGATATAGCCCGGATTGGTGATAAATCCGTGAGGCGCCCTAGCTAAGAGGATGAGGTTGTGCGTCATGGCGGAAATATACATAATTGGTGAGCCGGCCTGTGTGCGCTCTCCGGGATATATTGCCATTGACGAGTACTAGTAACGTTTGTTGAATTGGATGAATTTTTATCTTCTTGTATGTAAAAGGATGATGTCGTGCGTCATGGCGGAAATATACATAATTAGTGAGCCGGCCTGTGTGCGCTCTCTGGGATATATTGCCATTGACGAGTACTAGTAACGTTTGTTGAATTGGATGAATTTTTATCTTCTGTCTATTGGTTGAGTATGAGCCTTTGGATATGCTTGCATGACTGGTAATGTATTTAAATTTTATTAACGCGAGGCCGATTCGCTCATTGAGTTTAAAAGCTCACACTGTTTGTACAACCTTTTTGTTCAGATCAGGTTGCCAGCGAAGAATATCTGCTAGAGGAGTAGATCACTTTGGACCTTCCCGTTGTCGGGTAGACCCCTCTTTTGTTATAGATTATGTTGCTCTGTAATCGTCTAGGACATCTAGGTCAGGGGTTTGGTATTTGGTTTGTATGTTAGCATAATAATGTATTTTATGTTGAGGATCTATTATTATATGCAAATAATCTCTATGAATTTCAAATAAAGAAAATTTGATATATTTTCTTCAGGAATGGTTATTTTGATAATATAGAGATAATGACTAAACTCATGGGTAGAATTTATCGAAAGGCTTACAGTGATGGGATATTCATCATTGTGCCGGTCATGTGACCAAAAAATGGGTCGTGACAAAGTTGGTATCAGAGCAATGGTTGTTAGGTCTCCTAGTGATTACAGAGCAAGGTAACCTTAGTGGGACCTCCTCTATCGTTGTGAACCCGGGCACAACTATAGAGAGGCGGCTCTACTGAAGGTCCTGTAGGATGTTTTCATTTCCTTTCCCTCCGAGACTTATCTCTTCTTAGGAATTATGTTCTCAGTTTTAGTTTTAGACAGATGTGGCTACACTTTTGAACTTAGTCAAGGAAAAGTTGTTATTTGTTTTGATTCCGTTGCTGTCGGATCAAATTTTTATATGGTAGATTTTATAAGCTGAATTCATGATTGAATTTGTGTAGCTATATTATTTTAAGGTACCAGCCAATAAAAGAAACCACTCGCATTAAAAACAAAAAAACTGAAGGATTACATTGCAAAAAAAGAAGAAGTTTACTCATGCATGAGTAATCTAAAAGCGAGGTGGTCTCGGATTAGGAGGGTTGTATTGTATCATTACCCCTCGACCATTCCTTGGAGCAAGAGACATAGCAATGTCGCGGAGGGTAGTGTAAATTCCATTCATACAATCAACACTTCTTTGCTGTTGATTGCAGAAGCACTGGGTAGACCAATAGAAGAACCTATCTATTCTCGAAGTCATTGCCGCGTTATTACGTTTGGTTAACTTCTCCAGGTCCTCTATCATCTTCTTGAGAATCTTCACCTCCTGCTCTAAACAGGCGATTTTGTCCTCCGAGCTATGACCTGTACTAATCTCCTCGGCCTCCTCAATCTTCTTCATCTTCTTCTCCTTTTGATTTTCTTGAGATCCCTCGAGAGGTCTTTTGCCCTTGTCCCTGCATAAACTTAAGTTTAAGTCAAGTTCTTCTTCCTTAGCCTCTACTGTGAGATCAATGTACTTCCTTGAGGCCATGATTTGGAAAAATTTAGAAATTTTTGTAAGAGTATGAGGCGAGAGGAATACTGGGGGATTATAGGCTCAGAGATTATTACTCTTTGTGGTGTGGTAATTGAGAACGCTGAGAAGGTTTTTATAGAGAAAAAATTTGGACTAAGAGACAAAGAAGATATCTCTTCACCGCACCCCTACACGATCAACCTATGGATTTCTGCAAGCTGGAAGCCAGAAGTCTAGGGTAGGCGTGCACACCGATAGCGCGTTGCATTAATGCCAAAACCACGAAAGTCAGTATTCGGTGGATTTGCGGCCGATTTTACTTGGTTTTCCCATTTCTCCCGTTGGCATTTTTCGAAATTCAAAGAAGTTGACGATAGAGCCATTAAAGATTGCCTTGGATGCTTTTATGATGAACTGAAATGCATTTCTCTGTTTTATTGTGTTGTTCTTAAGAGCCTTCAGTTGAGTATAATATACATAATAGATTGAATCATGTTGTAATTACATGTATGTATGTTATTCATGCATAATGAGTGAAGGCTACGATCAAGGAGAATATGTGATAATCCTACATATACTCATAGAGAATGAGAAATCAAAATGACTTGGATAGAATGAAATGTATAGAGGATAATACATCTTCATGGTTACACATACTTACATATAATGCTCTCGTGGGCAAATGAAAGGCAATGTTTCCTTGCATCATGATAATACTTGATACATGTGCCGTAAGCAGTTAACTTTGTTTTAAAATATATATATTTACATATATATTATGTGTAAGTCCAGAGTAAAGACACCGATTAGAATCTAAGATACGGCCAATATGAGACTACCCGATCATAGAGTGATATCGTGATCTGAGATTACACTATAAGACAAGTATAGAGTGAGGAAATCATAGATTGAAACGGCGATTAGTCGAAAATTTTGAGAAAGGTCAAGATTAGCCGAAATTTTTTTTTGAGGAAATCTTTGACTTATGTTAATTGCATTTACTATTTATCTGCATGTCCGACATTAATTGCTGGCATTGCGACGTATATGATCTGTAAACCTCCTAGCGAGCGGCGTATAGGTTGTGGTGGCTTTAGCTCCAGGGGCTTCGGGTTGTCTATAAATCTTGTACGCCCGTTACCCCACTCATCACACCAAGCGAACTTCTTTCATTACATACCTATTTCTCAATCTCCATTCCTTTCTCATTCAAAGTTATTTCTGAGATCCCTAGAGAAATGGCCGATAATAAGTCTTTCAACTTGAATTTTGAGACTGGCAATGTAGAGCTTGATTTAAATCTAAGTCTCGGAGACAACAAAGGGAAGAGACCTGTAGACAGGTCACCAGAAATTAAGAAAAGAAAGAGGGATGTAATAGAGTTGGAGGAGGACAGTACTGCAACATCCTCAGAAAATAAGCTTGCGCTCCTGGAGCGTAAGATCGAAAATCTGGAGCGTAAGATAGAGAGCCTGGAATACAAGACAGAGGACCAAAAGCGACTAATAAATCGTCTCTTTGAAAACCAAGAGAAACTGATAAATCGTCGTTTCGGGGAACTGGCTAATCGAGTTGATAGACATTCAATGTTTGCAACTCAAAATTTTCGTGACCAACAAGCAAGGTGTATTGACTGTATGAACGGAGTAACTTCTGCTCTTCGCCAAATTTCTCAGGCACTTCCTCCAGAAACTCTTTCTAGGCTACAACGATTAGCTTCCTCCTTAAGGTCTGAAGCACCTTCCTCTTCTAGACATGGAGCACCTTTTACATTTCAAAAGCCTCCTCGTCCTTAATTTATTTATTCTTTTGTTTGTACCTAAAGCTATATTTGGTCTAAGCTTCACGTAGTAAAATTATCTATGTACTAGAAATAAAATTTAAGTCAGTATGTAGATCTCCTATGTTGAAGTGATTTCTTAAAGAACTTGAGGAATGAGAAGATGTTGGACTTATATTTCGTACTTGATTATGAAAATTCTAAAGTAGAGTATGGTAATATCCTTTTGACTGAGAAGAGTTACTAAAATGATATTTCATTGCATTTCTGAGCTATGGAGGAGTGCTAAATAAGTATTTTATGAACCTATACATAGAGAACTATGGGTTTGCCCTAATCATTGAAGGGATACAACTCTATATGAGTCATTGAGGTGAGAGAAATTTCTATATATATTTATTTTATAATTATGCGTGAGGAGTATGTTATTTACTTAACACATTTTCTAGAATTGTTCTTCTTAGAGATTTATGTAATGATTTCATTTTATATGACACCTTCAGCTGAGAGTGTCGCCTTAAGGTAGAAGGATCGCCTTTGGGCAAGAGTATTACCTATGGCCAAAATGATGCCTTCAGGTGGAGTACTTGTATTCGTAAAAGTTATAAGTTATGTGTGTGATAACTTGTGTCCTGATATTCAGTATAAACTGGAAAGACCACGTGTCACTTTTGAGAAGACACCTATTTGAGGTTTTACATAGAGACAGAGTTCGTCTCTGATCAGATGGTTTAAGTTTGGTAAAGGTTACGAGGATGAGACACTTTATGGTACAAAAGGTTGTGGAGAAGATCAAACTGATGAAGAAGAGATTACTTGCTGTTTAGAAAAGGAAAAAAATTCCTATGAAAATTATTGATAATGCGGTCTAGAGTTCACAGTTGATGCTATAGTGTTCTTGTAAATCTTACCATGGATGTGAAGAGGTTTGGGAAGAAAGAGATGCAAAGGATGAGATATAGACGAAGTAATCACACTTATTTCAGTCTTGAGATGAATTTTGAATTCGGGGGACCGAATTCTCTTAAGGGGGTGATAATGTAATACCCATGAAAAAATAAAATATAAATATTTGTTTACAAACTACTATTACTATTTCAGTATACGGTACTGTTCACCTGTATAATACTATTTACGTATATGATACTATTCACTTATACAATTGAAATATCAAGTACTAGATGTGGTTTGGTCATAAGAGAAAACTAGAAAGAAGTTCGTGGGAGAAAATGACGTTTTATGTGTAAAAATACCCTCAGGGACTAAAGTGAAAGGACTGAATTGAAAAGAAACTTAAAGGTTTAAGGTGAAATGATAGTTTTCCCCTTAAGTTTTCAATAGTAAGCCACCTGCGACTTTTCCGTAGTTACACAGTAACTGTAAATGATTAACGTGGATTATTTTATTAGAAATTTCATTTTCATGAATAGTAAATTGAATATTTTATTAGCGCATAGTGTCAAATAGTACCCTTGACTTTTGCTATAAATAGGCCCTTCCATTTCACTTCTAAACTCACACCTTCAACTTCTCTTCTTCTCTCCTTAAGTTTCTCTTACTCCAATGTTAGGCTTATGAGATTTTGGGCCTTTCCTTTTCAGCTTAGGTAAGGATATTATGCCCTTTCTATGTCTTTCAAATTTTAGAAGTTAATTTCTTAAGTATGCTCTGTGGTTGCGGTTTTGGCCGATCTTCCACATCAGAAAAACTGTCCTTAGCTGTTTATATGTTATTTTGATTCTCTGATTACCGAAATAGAATGTAAACTGTGAATAATACATGTCTAGGAAAGTTCTGGCTAAGGAAAGACCTGGTTTTTAAGTGTGTCCAGTGTGACCCTCCACTCTTTCCTGGGAACTTACCTGGTGTACTCTTTTACAGATTGTATTCTCTATTTTTGGTATGAATAGTACTCGTACGTATGAATAGTAACCGTATGAATAGTAACTGAACATATGAATAGTATCCGTACGTAAAAATAGTATTCATACGTATGAATAGTGACCGTATGTACGAATATTATCCGTATATATAAATAATATCCGTACGTATGAATAGTGACTATATATATAAATAGTGACCGTATATATGAATAGTACCATATGTATGAACAGTATCTGTATGAAAACAATCCTAACTTGTTTTCTCTAATCTTTCATGAAAATCTCCGTAGCGGAATACTGAAATTCATCTGTGTACTCTTGTCTGTAACGACTTAGAGAAGCGATATTCGTACGGAATCCAGGTGAGTGAAACGACCTCGTTTTAATAGAGTTTTAGCATTACTGGTGATAAAAAGTATGTCGTAGAACACTCCCAAGATTCATAGGGGGAAATTGGATTCAGAATGGCGAATATAATGAGATAATTAATCCAGAAGTATGGATAAGAAAAAGCAAGTATCTCATGATGATGTGAAGATTGAATCTCTTGAATTGTGGTTTATAAAGCTATAATATAGTTATATACTATACCTGTTATATGGATGAATATTATATTAAGCTTCTGATTATGATATGAAATGCTATTGATTGTGATTGAGCGGGACAGTACCCCCTCTCAAGGCAAGGCGGAAAACCCGGTTGACAGGGTGTCTTGACCAATGAGTGTGGAGACAACGATTCCTTCAGTAGGGATATAGCCCGGATTGGTGATAAATCCGTGAGGCGCCCTAGCTAAGAGGATGAGGTTGTGCGTCATGGCGGAAATATACATAATTGGTGAGCCGGCCTGTGTGCGCTCTCCGGGATATATTGCCATTGACGAGTACTAGTAACGTTTGTTGAATTGGATGAATTTTTATCTTCTTGTATGTAAAAGGATGATGTTGTGCGTCATGGCGGAAATATACATAATTAGTGAGCCGGCCTGTGTGCGCTCTCTGGGATATATTGCCATTGACGAGTACTAGTAACGTTTGTTGAATTGGATGAATTTTTATCTTCTGTCTATTGGTTGAGTATGAGCCTTTGGATATGCTTGCATGACTGGTAATGTATTTAAATTTTATTAACGCGAGGCCGATTCGCTCATTGAGTTTAAAAGCTCACACTGTTTGTACAACCTTTTTGTTCAGATCAGATTGCCAGCGAAGAATATCTGTTAGAGGAGTAGATCACTTTGGACCTTCCCGTTGTCGGGTAGACCCCTCTTTTGTTATAGATTATGTTGCTCTGTAATCGTCTAGGACATCTAGGTCAGGGGTTTGGTATTTGGTTTGTATGTTAGCATAATAATGTATTTTATGTTGAGGATCTATTATTATATGCAAATAATCTCTATGAATTTCAAATAAAGAAAATTTGATATATTTTCTTCAGGAATGGTTATTTTGATAATATAGAGATAATGACTAAACTCATGGGTAGAATTTATCGAAAGGCTTACAGTGATGGGATATTCATCATTGTGCCGGTCATGTGACCAAAAAATGGGTCGTGACATAGTTGTAGCTTCCTATTACTTTGTATGTACAAATATATATATATATATATATAGGGGACATGTAACGTGAGATGATACAATGAGAAAATAACCACCGTTAGATCTAAATAGTTTAGATTAATACATAATTTATTAATATAAATTAATTATACTATTAAACATAATATTATAAAACATAAATGTTATTATTTTATGTAATTATTATTATTATTATTATTATTATTGTTATTATTATTATTATATGTAAAATAATTATAAATCATGAAAGTTGAACATGTTAACAATAAATTTTATAATATCATATAATATGAAAAATAATAATCAAATATATATATATATTATTAAATATAAAATTTGTGTGCTAGTTTACTTAACATGCATCTTATAGGATACTTTTAATTGTGAAATTTATATATAAATTAATTATTTTATTTGTTTTGATATTTGTTAATGAATTTATTTATTCTTCTAATTCAATTATTGATCTAATAACCTGCCAATTGGACCATTAATCTAGTGACAAATGCTCCTTTCCAAGTCAATGATTGACTGATTCATAAAACTACCATGAAAACATGTTTATTTTCTTATTTATTTAAACTATGAATATATATATATATATATATATATATAGTCTTCCAATTCAGCTATTAATCCAGCATCCAAACGATTGAACTATTAATCTAGTGAGTAACACTTCTTTCCAGGTCAATAATTGAGCTGGTTTTTAAATCTATAATGAAAACACGTATATTTTCTACTTAAAAGAAAATATCCCTGTGGTGGTGTATCTGATTGCATTTCATATGGGTCCTGTTTGGAAGTTTAGCTCTAAGCCTTGTTTGGATTCAGAGAGTGGATCCAACAATGGCCCTCCTTTTTATTCCTAAATTTAATAATAAATTTTACTAATTTATATTTAAAAATAAAATCTATAAACGTGATCCCACTGTCCCACTTGCAAAAGCAAACAGCAGAATTTTTGTCATTTTCTTCTTGTACAAACCACAAGGTGTAAATTATACTCTTATTCCTTTTTGGTAAATTTTAAAGATTATTTTCAAAATATCACACTTATTTTGTAATTATAAAATATATTACAGTTTAGTTTAATTTTTAATTTTTTAATCAGACAAATCCATTATAATTTATTTGTTAACATTATGTTGCCTAATATCACATATCTTTTTATTAACTTAATTAAAATATTAATTTTTCTATATTGTGATAACTTTTTTTATTATTAATCCAAGATAAGATGCTACAAATATTCTATTATCTTGTAAAAAAAAAGCTCAACAAATATCAAAAGTAGATTGTAAAAGCTTTTTTGAACAAAAAATATAAAATTAGATTAAAATATAACAATCTCATAATTACAAAGAAGTAGAGTGTATATGTTGAAAATAGAAAAACTGAATGTGTAATTTTAAAAAGTTACGGACAAGAAAAGTGTAATTTGCTCATTTTTAACTTCATGCTACGTGTCTTCAATTCTCACCAGAAGCACTCATCGATACTTTTGGCCTCCTCAATAATTACTTTCCCTCACGGCATCACTCACAGTCACTTTACATACACACACGCATCACAAATCCACAACACTTGAAAAACAAAAAACATATTACCATGGAGATTCATAAAGACAATGGATGCTACCATGAAACCAGCTTCGTAGACGAAAACGGTAACCTCAAGACCATAAAAATCCCTGTGGTCCAAGAACTGGCTCGCCGAGGACTCGACCGCTTGCCAGAGCGGTTCAAGAGGTGCGCAGGGCCAGGCCCAAGCACATCGGGCCAGGCCCATCAGAGCGACGCGGTGTTGGAGGAAGTTCCGGTTATAGACTTGGGGGTTTTGAAGGAGGGGGCGGCCCGGGCGGCGGAGCTGGGGAGGTTGGCGGCGGCTGCGAGGGGGATGGGGGCGTTCGCGGTGGTGGGGGAGGGGGTGCCGGGGGAGGAGGCCGGAGCGGCGAGAGAGGCGGTGAGGGGGTTCTTTGAGATGGGGTATGAGGAGAAGAGGGAGAGTGTGGGGAGTAATGGGGGGGATGTGGATAATATGGGGTATGGGAGGAACTATGTAAAGCGTGAGGATCAGAAGTTGGATTGGATTGATAGGCTCACTATGAGAGCTGTTCCTCCTGTTGATGAGGGTCTCAAAGTTTGGCCCCTCAAACCACCCAATTTCAGGTTTGTTTTCTGAAATTTAAATATTAAACGAGTTAGTTTATATAATCTTGAAGATACGCACACGAGTTTTAGGTTTTTAGAATTCTGAAGATCTTGTAATCTTTAAAAGTGGAGAGTAAGTGCCTGCAGTTAGACATTAGAATGGCTAGAAGATGAAGATCATTTTTAACACTGTTTATGAGGTTGAAAACTTCCTGGGAATCAATTTCAATTTTCAGCTTCTTTATGTTGATGAAATTTGCAAATTCTATACCTAAAAATAAGGATAAAGCTCTAACTCAATTTTACCTATGCCTATGTGTTTAGAAAAACCTATCATCTTCTTTGTCTGATCTTATAACTCCATCAACTGTTAAGAGATTCCTTTTTGGTGAACCATCCACATTTTGCTCTACCCAGATACTGGTTTAATCCTGAATTATTGTTTTGAGTATCCAGACTCAATGACAATTTTCTTTTTTTGGAGGGGGTGTTGAGTGGACCAAAATTATGCAGTTTTGAAAATAGATTTTTAACTATATGAGTGGGAGGATAGTAGTTTTGGAAAAACAAATTTGTTCCTCGATAGTCAAATAGTTCTAATTGCATAGAGATTTAGGCCAAATTGAAGTTCTAAACGGGTAAGGCCAAGTTGAAGCTCATTCTTCCTGAATTCTGAGAGCTAAACAACATAATTTATCAATTTTTTGGTTCCTTCTGAGAAACTGTTTATATTGTGGACTAAAGTCTAGGCTTGACTTTTGGGTAAATGAGCTTTGTGTTTTAAAGCCCAGTTATGTTTGGGTCCAGTTTACCCAAGTGCAAAATCTTTGTTTTTTTCAGAAAAAAACAATTGAAGTATATTACCATGTCTTTTTTTTCTTTTTGGTAAGAATTAGGTTCCAAATAAATCAATTTTTAAAAGTTCCTAACTTGTTATATAATATTACTAGGTTAGTCCTTCAAAATAGAGTAAATCTACCCAAAAAAAAAAAACTAATTTAGTGATTTGTACAAATGAATTCTTAATATATAAGGATTAATTTGTTCCATAGTTAAATTCAAAGACTAAACAAAAATGTGCGTGTGTGTGTGTGTGTATATATATATATATATATATATCATGTAAGAACTTTTCTGTGTATCTACGTAATAAATTAAAATTCACGCTATAACTTGAGCTATAAACCTGAGTCCACTATTTGCAAGATTCTTTTGTGGGAGATAAGAAGTAAAAACAAATCATACCTATAAAATTGTCCAAATAAATTGAACAAGAATGAAATTTGCAGTGGAATTTTGAAGAAATGTAGAAAAGGTACTAAGAGAGAAGTTACAACTCAAAAAAGTCATTTTCAAAAGGACACTTAGGGCCTGTTTGGTTTGGGCATTTCCTGTTTTCATTTTCACTGAAAACAGAAAATGAACTTGAAAATGCGTTTGGTTGAGTTAACTGAAAACGTTTTCTTGAAAACATTTCTTAAAATAAGCCTAAATCTGAAAACGCCAAAAAGATGTTTTCAGTATTTCAGGAAATGCATTTCAAGAAATGAAGATTGAAAATGAAAACAGGAAATGTTTTCACAAACCAAACAGACCATTACTTTTGCAAGGTCACAGGCTTTTTTACAGATTACCATCGTATATATAAAATAACAATAATAATAAATTTAAAATATAATTAATATCATAAAATATCCCTTAATCAATGTGATAAGCCCATTGACATTAAATTAGGCTGTAAAATGGGCTCTCAATCCATACTAAACTTGAATCAGTCTTTTTTATTAGAGACTGACTCTCTTAACATGACTCAATTCAAATATATTTTATACATAAAGCAGTAATATCAAATACCTATAAAATATATTATTAGCAATATAATTATTGTTAATCCACATAATTTAAATAAAATTATCTACACTATTCTTATGTCATTGCTAATTGCAGGGAAGCAATGGAAAGATACGTTGAAGAAGCAAGAGCATTGATGGACTTCTTGCTTGTAGCTTTAGCAGAAGCTTTATCACTACAAAACAACCATGCATTCCTCCAATACTTCCACCCTCAACATAGTGAGATCAAAGTGAGAGTGAACTACTACCCACCCTGCCCTGAGCCACACCTAGCCCTAGGACTCAACCCACACTCTGACCTTAGTGCCCTCACACTTCTAACCCAGTTCGGCTCAAGTCGCGGCCTCCAAGTCCTCGCCAAGGACCGAACCACCTGGCTCACCTTTGCATGGCCCCAGGACCACATGCTAGTCATCATAGGAGACTTGCTTGAGATCATGAGCAATGGGATTGTTCAAAGTGCCTGGCATAGGGTTGTGACTCACAAGGATGAGGAACGGGGGTCCATTGCTTTGTTCTATAGCCCTCCACCCAAAACCCTAATTCATCCTGTTGATATTGTAGAAGATGAAGAAGAAGGAGGAGGAGGAGGATATAAGGAGGTGGTTGTGCAGGACTATGTGAGACATTACTATAGGGTTAGTCCAACTATGGACAAAGTAGCTATCAACTTTGCTAAAGTAAAATTTTAATTCGGGTAAATTGCGCTAACCTTTTTGAAGTTTAGCTAAATTACACTTAGCACTCCTTTAATTTCAAGTATTACACTTACGATCCTTTTAATTTAGTTGTCTTCAAAATTAACTTTTTACACGACATGTGTTTCTTCTAGTAATAAAATTATTTAACAATTTTTACTTTTATATTGGATGTTAACATTAGTTTAATTGTCTTTCCTGTCAAAGTAAAAATAAAATTATAATTTTATGTTGTCTAAAAGGTTAACTGATTTGACAAAAAGTAAATTGAATATAGCAGGTTCCTGCAACATGTATCAAAATGTGAAGGGAGCTAAATGTAATATTAGAAACTAAACGGGTGTTAAATGTAGTTTAACCAAACTTCAAGGGAGGTTTAGTGTAATTTACCCTATAAATTAATGCTTCAAATAATCATTAAGGAGGTGTGATTCTTGTCATGAATAATGTATCAGAGTGATGAGAGTGATGTGTGTATGTATGAAATTAGGTGTTTTAATTCGGTCGTTGGAGGTAGAGGCATTAAATTAACTCTAATCTGTCATGAGGGACACTTTATTTTCTTTTTTTTTTTATAAACAATCATTTGATATCTAATTACTAAATTACGAATATAGACTAATTTAGATTTGAGTCAAGTAAAATTACAATTGCAGCAAAGCTTTCCTTATCAATTTTAACACAGTTGCATTTCCAGTAACTCGAACTCAAAATTTTTTATTACAAAAAAGACAACCGCTTACCAGTTAATCTACGCGATTGGTGGTAAGGGACACTTTAATTTTCTAACAAATAAAGATTTGTGCTTTTATTGTTTCTCAGAATTAAGTAGTAGGAATTTATTAAAAGTGTGTGTAGTAAATCCTACTAACAAACGCATTCACTTTGAGATATTCTTATGGGCTCCTTGAATTTAATTTAAGTGCAAGGACAATGAGGAGAGATATTTTTTGAAAAAAATATTCCATTTATTGAAAGTAGATCATAGACTAGTATATTTATATAAATTTAAAGACAGATAAATCAAGTTAATTATATATAAATATAAATGTGTGTGTGTGTGTATATATATATATGATGGGTTTTAGAAAAAATTGTGTCAAATATTTTATATCGATTATGAGTAAGATCTATTTATTTGTATGAAGAGTATATTCCTTTACACAGTCTTGGCTCCTTGCTCTCACATTTATTTTGAATACAATGAGTGGGAAGATTTTTAATTAGTTCATCAATAAAAATATGCCTACTCAAATATAAAGATTTTTCAGTAAACTTGATGTATCAAAGATAAATTGATTAAGCCAATCTTTATTGATTTAAAAATTAGACTTATCATTGAACTAGAAAGGTAAGTGGTTTACAGTTTAATGACTGAATTATGATTGAACTAGTTGAATTAAAATATTACAAAAAAATACTGTTAAATATATTTTATATATTTATAACATAATTTTTTAATAATTAAATTAAAATATTCAATGATAAAAATATAAATAATTTATTTTTAAACAATTGATAGTTGTTTCTAATTATGTAGGACATTATACCATTTATTGCTAATCTTTTTTAATTTTTGTATTATTTAAAAATATTTACACTAAATAATAATATAATTTATTTACTCGATGACCATTTTGGTTGCTATATATAAAATATTTTGACATATAATATTGAATCAGTATGGTAGCACACACAACAAGCTACATTTCTAACTTCCATCTCAATGCAGGTTCAAATCCGAGATTGCTTCATTTTGTTGAAAATGTTCCAAGCTAAAGGTGGTCCAACTCCAACCAATCCGATTTTGTATGAATCGGCTAGTCAAACCCAATTATTGACTGAGTTTGATCAATTTCTTAGATCAACGGTTCTGAGTGTTTTTTTTACCAAAATATGGTCTGGTTCCTATTCCAACCAGTTGAACCAATTGGTTCGGTCCGATTATGAAAATAAAGATATAAATACATTAAAAACAAGTTCTAGTAAAAATACACATAACATGCTTAGATATATATTTGATCATAATTAACCCCACCTTAAATATTTCAAGGTGAGATGATTAATTAATTGAAAGCAAATTAAAGCAGACACAAATAAATAAGCCCAGCTGGCTCAACTGTTCTGATAGGAGTTTGATCTAACAATTCATGAAAACTGTCCTTTTTGCTACAACCTGTGCTGTTGTGTCTCTGACCTTGAGCTGGGGACAGTTTACCAACCTTGGAATATATGTCCACAACTAGAAAACATGTCCTTTAATCAGGGTTCCTATAAAATATTAAGCACATGGTTACACACTCACTAGGCTCTAATCTGTTGCACTTAATTCAGATTTGGTATCATTAATCAACTGCTAATCATGCTCACAAGTGTCTCAGCAAATAATTAACATAACCCCTTTTTAGTGTGTTTACTTATGGGCTAAATTGTTAGTAAAGTTATGTTGTAAAGCAATATATATATAAGGCACTGCTTCTAAAAGTGGATATATGGTACAGAAATTGAAAAAACAAAACCAACTAGAATTTTAGAGGGGGGAAGGGGGAGTTGTGGTCCTTGAAAATTACAACTTTTTTTAATTTGGTCTTTAAAAAATTAAGTGTTTTAATTTGATCTCTAAAAAGTCACATTTGTCTCAATTTGTTTTTTTTTTGTTGTTGTTAAATTGTAAAACTTACCTTTTTTTTGTTACCAAAAGTTACTTTTAAAAAATAGAGGGGCCAAATTTAGACAAACATAATGTTTCAAGAGCTCAATTGAGATGCTTAATTTTGTAGAGACTAAATTAAGACAATTGTAATCTTTTAAAAACTAAATTGATAAATTATATTAAAAAATATTTTATATTAAAAAGGGGTAGTTAGAAACCTGTCCTTTTAGGTCTATGATCTGTTGGACTTAATTCACATTTGGTACCATTAATCAACTACTAATAATGCTGACAATTGTCTCATCAAATAATTAACAACCCTTTGTCAGTGTGTTTATGTTGTAAAGCAAGATATGTGAAAGGGAATGTGTGAGAAAAAGCACTGCTTTCTAAAAGTGGATATGGTAAATAAAAAATTGGAAAGAAAACCAACCAAAATTATCAGAAGGGGGGGGGGGTGGGGAAGACTATATTTATAATTTGAGTTAATATACATATTAGTCTCTAAAAGATGCATTTCTTATCATTTAGTCCCTGAAATCTAAGTATTGAATAAGTTCGTCTCTAGAAGTTACAAACTCGATATAAATTAATCATTATATATAACTAAAGTGTATATTTACTTATCTTTATGGGACTAATTTCAAAATGTTATTTAACGAGTTCATAAGATTTAGAAACTAAATCATGTAGAGTTAAACTTTCAAAAACTAAACAATCGACTCATGTATTTTTTATTTAAAGACTAAACCGTTAACATAGTCTAATATTTTAGTCCCTACTAAAAGTTCAACTCTAAATGATTTGGTCCTTAAAATTTATTAACTACTCATTACACATGGTTATTGGTCCCCCAAAGATAAGTTAATATACAACCTAGTCTTGCAAAAAGACTAATTTATATTGAATCCCTAACTTATAAAGACGAAGTCGTTCAATACTAAAATTTCAAAAACTAAACAATAAAATGTGCTTTTTGTATATTTACTCAAAAAAGAGATTTTTTTATTTAGTCCTTGAAAGACTACAATTGTTTCAATTTAGTCCTCAATAGATCAAGTGTCTCAATTTGATCCTTAAAAACTTATTTTTGTCTCAATTTAGTCATTTTTTGTTACTAAATTGCAAAATTCATCATTGCTAATAAATCCCAAATTCTTTTGTTGTAAAAAGTCACTTTGAAAAATAGATTGATCAAATTGAAACAAATATGATCTTGCAATGACTAAATTAAAATATGTAATCTAAAATTAATAATTAAAAAAAAGGGTAATGAGAGAGGAGAGGAAGGAAATAGGTCAGCAGGTGAGTAAATTAATGACCTAGTCTGTAAAAGATTACAATTGTTTCAATTTAGTCCTTAAAAAATTACTTTTGTTTCAACTTGGTCTTTTTTGTTGCTAAATTACAAAATCTATCATTGTTAGATCTCACAATTTTTTGTTGAAAAAGTTACTTTGAATAGTATATTGATCAAATTGAAACACATATACTCTTTTAAAGACTAAATTAAAATGTTTAATCTTTTAAAAATTTTAAATTAAAATAATTATAATATTTTGATGACTAAATTAATAACTTATTTTGGAGGGAAAAAAAAGGGCAATGAGAGAGGAGAGGAAGGGAATATGGGAAGCATGTGATGTGAGGGGAAGACATTGGTGAAATATTGATAGTGTATTGGGGTGGGGTGGTAGTGACAAGTGCAGTGAGCCAGTGACCGCCAATGGTGTTGTTAATGCTCCTTTGTCTCATGCTCTGGCTGTTTCCAATGGCAATAGCCCCATCACAACTCACAAAGCCTGTGTGGGAGGTTTTTACTACACTCTTGCAGGCTGTTTTGTGGACCTATGGTATAGGGGGCCCACTTATTTGTCCCACTTAAAGTTTTTACATTTGAAAAAAGTTTTTTAAAAAAATTTTAAATTTTTTTTGAATAATCATTCAGTATTTAAATACTACACGAGCGTCGAATAATTTAGATTCAAGTCAGGTATGACCACAATAAGTAACAAAATTCTTCTTACCAAATTTTAATACAGTTATATTTTCAAGAACTTGAACTCGAGATATCTAGTTAACTATGACCACCCCTTATTTGTTGATCTACATGTTTGGTGATTAAAAAAAAAACTTACATTTTGAGTCATTTGAAGATAGAATTGATGTAGAAAGTTCACCTTGTTTGATAGGTTTGATTCAAAAAAATTAAGAATGGTCTCGAATAAAAAGTTCAAAAAAGTACAGGCTGAACTCAAGTTTTTTCAAGTCCAAACTTGAGCGTGATAGACCCAATTAATTATATACAATTTTTAAAATAATAAATTGTATAGCTAAATGATAAAAAATTATACATATATTCATATATACATACATATATATACGTACATATTACTAAATATTAAAATATTCTATATAAATATGTAATACTAAAATGTATAATATATATTACTTTGTATTGATATACAATGTATGATTTATAAATAATATTCATGTTTGATGTTCAATTGTCTATCATGTATTTCATGTTATAATTGTATGTTATTGTTATTGGGGTTCTTTATTTAATACAAAAAATAAAATTTATTTATAAATCTTAAAATCTGACATGTAAAATAGGAGCTCGACTAAAAAACTCAATCTATTTTATAATGACTTCAACTTATTTTTAAACGAGTTTAGCCCATATTCAAAGTCTACTTGAGGGTAGATATTTAAATTTTAAATTTTGAAAATTATGTTTTTAAACACTTAACTTTTAAAACTTTGTTGTCATGTCAAACTTTTATATGTCCAAATCTCTTTACCATCTTAGACTTTTTATCCAAGTATCAAATTTGACGTACAAAGTTTCAAGATGGCAAGAAAATACTATTATAAAGAAATTAGACAAAATAACATATTTTTCTAAAAGTTGTAAGTTTAAGGGTTTAATTTTTGGAAATAAAAATTTATAGGTCTACTATAAAATGACCCAAAATTAACCAGGTTTTATTGCATTTTTTAACTTTTAAGACAAAAATTGAGTGAGATTGAGCCTGAGCCTACCAACAATTAGAATATTTTGAAATTTGTATAAGATAACATAATACGATATTATTTAATAGAAATCTCTAAATAATTTGACAGCTAAAATTTCAAAGTCTTTGTTGCACTGTCCAATTTATAAGTACAATTCTTCGTATGTAAACTGTCAGTTGTATCAATAGAATTTTTAAAGGAGTTAGAAAATGTTTGGTTTGAAGACTTGATATGATGTAATAGATCATGTAATAAGAAAATTAGTGAGAATTTATTCAAATTACCTTATTTAAAAACACTACATTTTTCTCTTTTTTTTAAGTCGATGTATTTTAGTAAAATATCTTATTCTCATTCTCATTCTTTTTCTTCATACCAAATATACTCTTACAATGCGTTTTGTACGGAAGAAAAAAGGAAGGTATTATTTTTTTGGTATGTATTTTTTAATGAAAAATAAATTGAATATGTGGGGTTTTTACTAAATTACTCCTAGTTTTTTTAAAAAAAAAAAAAGAAAGAAGGAAATTGAGACTAGAGAACTCCATCTGCCAAACCCTATCCCCATTCTTCACCCTCCACTTTGCTTCACAATATGCCAATTCGTACCACACAAAGCTTGAAGACATGTTCTCGAACCTGTACAACATCATTCTCGAAGGTTCCATGTACCAATTGTCCAAATTGAGACTCTTCTGCATTCGATCTAACACTGCCCTGCCTCCGATGTGAATATAGAAATGTTCGAAGGCCAATTTGAAATTGGGCACATAACCTTGGATGTTATACTTGAGGATCTTCCTTTGGATTAAATTTGCGAAAAATTTGAGTTTCTCCAAGAGAGGGAAGATGA
Organism: Biancaea sappan; assembly: GCA_037074585.1. NCBI lineage: Eukaryota > Viridiplantae > Streptophyta > Magnoliopsida > Fabales > Fabaceae > Biancaea > Biancaea sappan. The sequence continues at coordinate 8,930,186 of CM073493.1, read as the reverse complement.
GGGGGTCAAGGGTGGCGATGTGGACCTTGAGGGCGTTGCAAGCAACGTTCATAAGGTCCATGGAGAGGGCGACGTCAATTTTGCGCTAGTCGTCCTCTTGTTGTATAATGTAGTCAGCTATTGTCGTCAACACTGACGTGAGAGTGGAGCTTGTGGAGGAGGCAGTACTTGAAACGGTGGGCATCATGGGGGGGCAAAGGCAAAATAGTATTTTGGAATTCATGAACGTGTCGTTCAGCGACTTTCCATCACCCCACATAAAGACGAGGGTCATACATAAAAATGGGATAATGGAAATGCACTCACTCTAAAGAGCACACACCAAATATATAATGGGAGAACAGTAATTGAATACAGTAATGCATTCCATTCCACCTAGCGTACCAAATATGGTGTTAGTCATTTCAATAAAAGAAAATAATGCTCTAGAGCCTTAGCTCAAATGATACTTCTTCATGGGAGAGGTATCCACTATTAATACTTAATAGTACATTAAATAAGATTATTTCTAATTAAAAAAATATCTATTTAATATTTTTTCAAACACTCGTGCGAATTGTTATGCATAAGATTATCTTTTTTTATTTTCTTTTCGGATAATTACTTATTAGCCTTTATCTACATTGAGTTCTTTTTGGTTAATTTTGATTTCCTTTGAAATTTAAATTGGATCTTAGTTTCAATTCTAATAACCTCTGTAGTATTACTTAATCAAAATTTATAGGTTACGACGTGAAGTTACCTTCTTTCTAGACTGATGTACGTGAATTTTTTTAAATAAAAAATTAGATAATAATTAATATCAAAAATTTATGTATAACCTCTTATTTATAACATAATTTTTTTATAATTATTGAGTACAAAAAGTATATTTTATTAATACATCTTTTTAAAAATTTTTATGTTACTTTAAAATATATATGAAATAATTTTTATTTTTTAGATACACATTTTAAAATGATTTAATAATAAATTAAAAAAAATCTTCATAAAATTTACCTAATAATTATGGGGAAAAAATCTGGAAATGAATCCCACATTCCAGCTGGGTTTGGACCTGGATTTGACCAATTTATGTAGAGAATCTCATAGGATAATCCTACTCGACAAAAAATCACAAATACAATTATTAAGAGTTTTGTAGGGTACGGCCAAGAAACAAAAGAGTACGGTATACCTTAAAAATTTATATATTAGTGTTTTAAATTATAAAAAAAATTACATTCAGTTTCTTAGAATTTGATTAAATTAAATTTGAAATTTTTTTAAACAAATATCACACTTAATTCTCATAATATTTCAAAACATATTATAATTTTTTTCCTTTAATTTATTTTCTATCAAAGAAATTAATTTTTTACATAAGACTATAATTTATTTTTGATATACAAATAAAAATAATTAAATTAATGTTAAATGAAAATAACAATTTTACTTTTAATATGATAATAAAAATTGTTAAGCAATTTGTTTTTAAAATTAATACGTATTATATAGAAAGTTAGCTTTAAATATAAAAGATGAAATGGAGGAGAGTGGAGTGCGATTTTTGAAATAAAAATAATATCAATTATAATTTAACAAAACTTTTAAAAAAATCAGTATAATTTAACTGGAAAAAATGAATTTTTATTGAACTTACTAACACTCATTCATTGAATTTTTATTGTGTTAGAAATGAAGAGCATAAAATGGTTTTAACTTTTAAGGTGTAACATGGATTATTTTTAAAAAGTTTATATTTGTGTATTAGAAAATTATAAATAAAACTTTTTTAGTATACAACAAAATCTTTTTAGAATCTTTGTCTGGATATTTTTTATCCAAGCTACTCATTGTAAAATTTTAATAAGATATATATAGAAGTTTGAACAACTATATATGTTCAATTTCTAGTAGATGTTTCTATTTAAATTTAATCAATATGTCTGTTTGAATTTTAAAATGAATTTAAAATTTTATTAATATAATTTAAAATTTAATTGACACATCATTTAAATAAATTAATTGAAAAACATTAATTAATTATAAAAGAAAGTCTGGTGCAAGTCCAAGTGCAAGTCATATATATATATATATATATATATATATTATTTATATACTAATATTTATTAATATACTATATTAAATTAATTTAAACTTGATGAAAAGGACATTAATTAAATGTCTTTATAAATATTTTATTTTATCTAATGTGAAATGTCAATTCTATTTTAATATTACAAACTATATAGTATATTATACCTTTAGAAATTTGGGGAATAAAAAGATTCCATAGTCGTAAAAATACATAGAGTGTACGTATAATTTTGTTTTTAATCATGCAGAAGCTTAGATGAAGTAAACCTATAAATTAGAGGGGGGGAAAAAAGATGTATACCTCCATAGTTAAAATGATATTAAGATTAATTATAAATAAATTTAAAATTATTCATAGAAAATGTAGAAAACAAAAATTGATGTAAAGCATGAAAAGGTTCTGGACCAATTCACACCAGGAAACAGAACGGGACACAAATGTCTCGTAAGAAAGGTGAATGGAGTTTGTGTTTGTCACAATTTTTATGAGAAAAAAACAAAGCTTTTTTTAAGCCTAAAAATATGATACCGATTTAGTTAAAAGTTAAAACGGAAAAATAATTATTTTAGTGCAGCTTTTTTCTTTGACAAAACGTTAGTGTAACTTTATATCCATTATTGCTCTTCTAGAATAGGCAAAGTGTTCTCTCATTTTTCACTATATAAGTATCCGTATCCGTATTTCTTGGACAAATATATAAAGAATGTATGATTAAAATTTATGAAGAAGGATAAATTTATTTTATTAAACATGAAGCTTGTTACAAAAATTTATAGTAATAGAGAAGATAAAATAGTGTAAAAATAAACATAATATACAAAAATTTACATGATTCGATCAGTGTAATCTATGTTTATAAATATAAAAAAATTTATATTACTTTTAACAAAAATTTTAAATCGAGTATATGATAACCGAATATAACTTATATATTAAAAATACAAAAAAAATATCTTAGACTTTGACACTCCAAAAATATACATGGTAACTTATAAAAAAATAGCTTACCTTAGACCATGTCACCTTACAAACATTTAAAAATTTTTTTCTTTTAAATCGTGCTCTCAAAAAGTATCATAATCCATATTACTATATTTAAGCCACTCAACATAGTTATTAGAAGATATAATTATGAATATTAAAATAACAACATAAATATTTGATATCGTATTGGATATTGCTTTAGAGAGCTCGCTCAAACTCTTTGAAACTCGAAAGCTTAGCAACCAACATACATTGATATGCATATTAATATTTTTTTATTATCTGGGCACTAATCTCAAAAAATATTGTGGTGTGGGAGGCTGAACTTCAGATAACTCGACCTCTCTACAACCTTTCTCTATCATATTTCATATATAAAATAGCATTATTTTGAATTTAGAAAATAAAATAATATATCAAATATTTTTATTTATATTACATATTTAATGCGTTGAAAATGTTATTAACAATATTAAATATTTTAAAATTTTAAAAATGTCTTAACATAAAATAAAATCCATAAAAAAATGTGAAAGAAAATCAAAATTAATCATAGGGACAACATAGTCCTTCTACTTAAAATATTATTTTTGGTGTATTTCTTCCGTACATGCTCCTCTTTGATTTGACCCTTCCCTATATCCTTCGTCAAATCATATCTTTGCCTCCCCTTTCTCACCCTTACACGTGGACGGCTCCGATTCTTTCCCTCCAAAACGTCTTTCTCTCTTTCTTTGAAACGCTTACGAGGTATGCCCTCGTCATTCCCACGTCACGCTCCGGAGCCCAATCCCAGTAATTGGAACCAGATGTATTTTCGTCTTACGATTTTACAGTTTTACCCTTGTCTTCTCTCCTTTGCTGGACCCAAAACTCGCTCATTTCGATTGTCTATTTCTGGTAATACGCACGAGTGAGTCTACCACAAAAGACAAGTGCCAGCCCACTTACAGTACTTCTTGTCTGACACGTGTCTCTGCCCCATTGCCTTATTTGCATCCATCAACCCCTAATTAAGCACCACTTCTATTTCATTCATACGAGGATGAGACGAGATGGCCCTCGAGTCCTTTGACTCATTTCAAACTTCAAGGGTAATGTTATCAAACTCCCAGGGTATTTTAGGCAATTAACAGTATTTATAGTCTCATTATACATTTACAAAATGAAAACAAATACAAAAATACCTCTTGGACTTTTAAATTATTTATAAACAAATTTATAAATCTGAAAATTTGAAGATTAAAAGTTAAAACCCTGAATTTCTAAGAGATTATTTTGCATTTTTCCTTGTAAACGAAATGCATGTAAGAACTCAAAATAGACATTTAATTATTTGGTAAAACTATTGATTTTATCATTAAAAATGTAATTGATAATTTAAAATTGACCTCTAGGCTCTAGCCCTAACAAGTCTCCACTAATCTTGACAGTTGATCTTTTAACCAACGGATATAAAAAGAGGATAAAGACAAAAATGAAAAATATAAGTAACCTCTTCTTTTTCTCCTCGCTGACAAAAGATTAAAAAAAAAAAAGAAAGAAAGGAAGAAGCGGGAGACACATATAATTATAGGGCTATGATGGTTCTACTACGCATCCGGAGCAGAGGACCGCAGCCGCTTATTGGGGGGCTCGGCTTCGGCTTGGCCGCTGGAGCCAGGGTTCTCGGAGCGAGTGTCGCAGCTCGCACAAGCAAAGGAGTCGAGCACGCCGGCTGGGCTATAAGGCGGGGGCGGCTCGGCTAGAAGGCTCTTGTGTCCAACTGCGAGACACGTGTCCACCACGGACTCCTCCATTAGTTGGTGACAGCTTCTCACCATTTCCTGTCTCCGAAGAAGAAAGTTTCATTGAATAAAGAGACCAAAATTTGTTACCGCCAGAAACACTATAACACACACCTTTCTATGTTTCTCACTTTCTTCGATTCTTTCGGGACCCCAAAACTTAAATAATATTAAATTTTCAACCAGTTTAATTCCCTTTTTGAATGAACCGGCTTTTTGTCGATCCATTTCTTTTTAACTGATCTTATTTCAATTCCTTCAGCGTTTTTTATTTTTAAAAGATCACAATATCAATTCTACCCAACTTATAATTAACAAAGCAGGTAATAAAACATCAGTTATATTCTTAATGGTGAAGTTAATATTTAGCCACTAGCCAACTACATCACTCGGTTTAAGTTTGCGTTAAATATATTTTAATAATATTAAGAATCAATTATTAATACAATCTCTAATATATTATAATTATTTCAATTTGACTTTTAAAATGTATCAATTTAATTATTAAAAAATTATATTTATCTTAATTTAATTATTTTTATTATTAAATTACAATATTTTTATTGTTAAAAGTAAGTTTAACAAATAAAAAGTTTAAATTCACACAATCATATTTTTTTACAAATTAAACTAAAAAAACTATAGTTTAAGCATTAAATTAAAATAACTCATAGCTGTAATTTTTTTAGACTAATTTAATAATTTAGTCTAATATTAATATGAGATTCATTTTAGTATAAAGATAATTTAGAGGAATAAAATAAAGTGATTAATATTTAAGAATGAAATTGAGAGCAAGTGTGTTTTTATTTTTTAAAGTAAGCAGATAATTCACTTTTTTTATTGTATTAATTAAAACCACCTAAAATAGAATCTAATTTTATATTCACAACAAAAGAATATGCAGTGTACTTTGTTTACTCTATCATGAAAGCACGGCGGGGATAGGCTCCGGCCAGCGGCGCAGAGCACGGCGGCGGCTGCTACAGTCGACGGCCTAAAGGCCAAGAAATCAATCACTGAAATATTATCCACAAAATATCATATTAATGCGTCAAAAAATAATAAAATTGATTTTAAATAAACAAATAAGAGGATCCGAATAAGAAAACGGAATTGGATTCGGGTATATGTACCACGGGCGGCGCTGAGGATAAGGCTGGATGCATCAGATAACAACCGGGCCATGGATTCGGATTTCGGGTCGGACGATGAAGGGAGCCTGGAGATGAAATGCTCGAGATAATCGAAAGGCGTAACGGAGCGCAATCTCCACCGTAGATTGGCCAGGATCCAGAGCTCCATTCTCTGAATCGTCTTGGGTTCGAACACGAATCTGGGATCGAACAATTGAAGGTCCAGCAACAGAGGTACTTCAGGTTCCTCCATTTTCGCCGCTAAAGACAAGCAAGCCACTGCCAGCAGCTGAAACGCCCACCTAGTCGATCGCTGCGAATAATAATTATTCGAGAAACATATATGTATATGAGAACGCCAGATACTTTCCAGGAAAATCTTAATAGTTTCCCGGAAAAGAATCTCAATTATTGAGGGTAAAAGAGACGAGAGGAGGGGAAAGTACCGGAAGAGACGAGCATGACAGAAAACGATCGAGGTAGTTGATGGAGAGGCACGCCGTTACAGGACTAAAGTGATAATATGCGTGAACCTGCATTGCTCAGAGATCAAGAAAGAAAGCGAGATCAAAAAACAAGAATATGCAACAAACTAATCATCGCCTACCTGATGAAGCCAGCGCGTGAGCGCTTGCGTATGGCTTACCTTCAAGATCCAGTTGATGCAGTTCTGGCGAGCGGTAACGTCGATTAATCGGTAACGGCATCGGCGGAGGTAGTTTGCGTCAGGCATGTGCTCGGTCTCGACGTCGATGAGTCCATCGATATTATCCTCGTCGGACGGCGGAGAATATGACGGCAGACGCAACGGTGGTGGAGCGTGGTCGCCGGAGATGACTTCGCCGGCGTCCTCGCCGCATAACAAGTTACTGGCAGCGGAATGGAGCGGCGACTGAGACATTGGCGGCGACGGTGGTGGTGGAGGAAAGTCCGGTCACGACATTGACAACAACGAGGACGAGTGAAGTAGTAGTGATGGATTGGCTCATGACTGAGTGTTATGGTTTGGCTTTGACATTCTTATAAAGCTATTTCGAAGATTTTCTTTTTCACTCTGATTCTTTTTTTTTTTTTTGTTTCTTAAATTTTGTCTGTTACTTCTTTCTGTATGCAGATTTCAGAGTGAGGAGAGAGAAGGAAGAAGAAGAAGAAGAGGAAGGGGAAGAGAGGGTGTTGTATTAAACTATTAATGCTAATGAGACATGAGGTGGTAATTTCTCTGTCGCTATGTGGCTATTTGGTGGATTACTGTGCGAACAGGTTAAAAGAAAACAAATTTTAAACTTTTATAATTTTATTTATTTGCCATATTGCCTTAGATTCTAAAATTTATTGTTTCAGTCATTTTTTTACTTTACTTAAAATAATTAAATGATTAATAAGTTTGAGTTCAATAATTAAAGAATTATTATAATTTTAGAAATTTATGAACAAAACACGTGTAAAAAGTCGACAATTTTAATATTTTAAATGATATTAGTTTTGTACTTAAATTAAGTAATTATATCCGTAAAAACAAAAAATTAACTTCTTGCTTTGTTGTCGTTTTTTATTTAATATTCTCGTATTTATAAATAATTAAATGCTAAACTAAAAATTATTGTAATATTAGAAATTGACAAACAAATACATGTAAAAAGTGATAATTTTAATATTTTAAATAAAATTCTTTTCATAGAAACAAAATTAACTTTTTACTTATTTATTATTAATCATTTAATTTGTTCGTTATCACAAATAATTAAATAATAAACAACTTTGAGTACAAAAATTAAAATGTTTTCATAATATTAAAAATTCATGAAATAAAACACGAAAAAAAACAAATTTAATATTTTAAATGAGATTAATTTTTTATTTTAAATATATAAATATTTATAAAATCCAAAAAATAACTTTTTACTTTGTTGTCGTTTTTCATTTAATATTATCGTATTCACGAATAATTAAATGTTAAATAAGTTTGAATTTAATAGTTAAAAAGTCATTAAAATATTCAAAATTTATATAAAATACTTGTAGAAAGTGACAATTTAAATATCTTAAATAAAATTATTACCGTAGAGACAACAATTAACTTTTTACTTATTTATTATTAATCATTTAATTTGTTCGTTTTCAAAAATAATTAAATAGTAAACAACTTTCAGTACAAAGGTTAACATATTTTTATAATATTAAGAATTCATGGAATAAAACATGTGTAAAAAGAAACAAATTCAATGTTTTAAATGAGATTAGTTTCATATTTTAAATATATAAATATTTATAAAATCCAAAAAATAACTTTTTACTTTGTTGTCATTTTTCATTTAATATTCTCGTACTCATGAATAATTAAATGTTAAATAAGTTTGAATTTAATAGTTAAAAAGTTATTTTAACACGTGTAGAAAGAAACAATTTTAATATTTTAAATGAGATTAATTTCGTATTTAAGGTGTGTAAATATATTGGTAAAAAATCAAATATAATTTTTTCTTTGTTGTCACTATTCATTTAATATTCTCTTAATATTCTCGTACTCACAAATAATTAAATGTTAAATAAGTTTGAATTTGATAGTTAAAAAGTTTTTAAAATATTATAAATTTATGAAGCAAAGATAGAAAGAAACAATTTTAATATTTTAGATAAGACTAGTTTCATATTTAAGGTGTGTGAATATATTCATAAAATAAATTAACTTTTTTACTTTGTCCTTGTTTTTCATCTTTATTTTTTATTTGATCTTTTTTTTTTGTTGTCATAGATAATTAAAGGGCAAGCACCTTTGAATTCAATAATTAAGATGACATTGTAATATTAAAAGTTCACAAAAGAAAAATATGGAAAGAAGTAATTTTAACATTTCAAATGAGATTAATTTCCTATTGGAAGTATGTCAATATATTTGTGAAAAAACAAAAAAAAAATATTTTGTGTCGTTGTTGTTTTTTTTTCAATTTTATCTTCATTGTCAAATTTTTTATTTTATTTGTTTTATTTAAAAAGAAAATTATTTATTAGTTACCAATATTACTATATTAAAAATAAAATTAAAACTTCACACTAACTTATTTGCCTTTATTATTGCAATTTAATATGAAGAAAATGTTATTGTCTACTCTAACAAAATATATTCATCCTTATTGTCTTTAACAATAAAAAACCATAAGAGTCAAATTAAAAGAATTATATGCATAATTTTTCTAAATTTCTTTTATATTTATTCGTCATTAATTGTTTTGGATTTTTATGTAGTTAATTCTTTTCACTGTGTATAATTATGACTTTTGTTTCGGGGGATCTCTGCTTCAGATTTTCGTGCAAAGTCAGCGATTTCAGATTTTCAGTTATTTCTTTTCTCTTACGCTATGTTCACTCTGCGATTATAAGTTGACGCACCAAAAGTTTAATAAAATAATAATTAAAATTAGTTTCGTTTAATATTGGTATTAATATTTTAATAATTTTAGTTAAAAAATTAATTAGAAGTTAAATAACATTTTTACTATCTCCATATATATATATATATATATATTAAAATTTTTAATCTTGATTTATATTTAGTTTAGAAGACTATTTTAAGTTTCTTTGAAAGTCTCAAAAATATTTGTTGGAGAACTCAAAATAATTATATAAAAAATTTACTTGTTTTATTATTTATAGGATAATTTTTTTGAGTGGACAATTAGATATATAGAATGGATCTTAAAAAATATATTTTGTTATTATTTAAATTTTTAAAATTTAAGCATTGAATGAATGAATTATTTAATTTAATTTTTATATAAGTTTAAATTATATATTTATTTATCTTTAAAATTCTAACTAAATAAGATGTATAATGAATTTATAACATTGAGAAACTAAATTGCATAAAGTTGAATTTTTAAAGATTGAATTTTTTCAGAGACCAAATAATTAATATAATTTTTTTATAAATATGTAAAAGTGCACGGTCAAACATTAATTATGTACATGAGAAACTACTTGGTTTAGTGAATCTACGCGCCGTTTTCTGTTTTACTTACAGAACAATAATTAGTCAATAGCTTTTTATCCAGGGTAACATAATAATTTTTCAACGGAAACTACAAAAGTATTTAAGAGATAGTTTCAGTCAATTAAAACCATTTTAGTAAGAAATAAGGTCATACTTGTTGTGTGAGAGAAAAAGAGTATAATTGATATAGTAATTAGTATCGAAATCTTAAATATGGTAAAAAAATGTATGAGAAAAATTAAATCGTAAGATCGAATTAATAATTGTAAGATGCTATGAATTTTTTTCATAAATATATATAAAAAATTTATACATTTGACTAAAATTTTTAGACAAGTACAAATTTATTTAAATATTAATATACATTCATAAAATATGTCATATACTACAAAAGTGACAAAATATTATTCATAACTACATCTAAAAGTTATAAAGATATAAATTTTATATATTAAACAATTCATTGAAATATATATATATATATATATATATATATATATATATATATATATATATATATATATATATATAATGTTTGTTTTTTGCTTAAAAAATAGAAATAATGATTAGATTTAGTCAGAATTTGATCTTACTTTTTTGATTGATCCTACGATCAAGATCATGATCTTATGCGATTTTAATACGATTTTGATATAGCTTGCGATTTTATAAGTAAAACCTCCATAAGATCGTGATCTTGAACGATTTTACAATCAAGATCGAGATCTTGATTACAGTACTAATCACATTAAAATTAAAAAAATATAATATAATTTTAATCTAACATAATTTGCAACCTAAAATTGTAAATTTGTCAATTTTCTACATTTATTTCTTCTTCTTCTTCTTCTTCTTCTTCTTCTTCTTCTTCTTCTTCTTCTTCTTCTTCTTCTTCTTCTTCTTCTTCTTCTTCTTCTCCTCTCTAGATGAGGTCAACTTAATAAAGTTATTAGAGATGCTGAAAAATAATGTAATTAATTTTTAGTAATTGGTGAGGCATTTAAACGTTATACCCACTGTTTCGTTGTAGTTTGAGGGGTTGAGAGTTGGGGTTTATAATACTGCCACTTGGTGGAATTAGAAATAAAATCCACTCATCATTGGAATTAGCAGTCACTAACGCAGCCATTAATTTTGCACAAAAAGAAAAAGTCAATTAGAGAATCACAAATAATAAAGAGTAAATTAGCCTCTCTTATATTTTTTTAAACAATCATTCAGTGTCTGAATATTAAATTTCGAGTGTCGATTAATCTAAATTCAAGATGGGTAGGATCACAATAGGTGATAAAGTTCGTTTTACCAAGTTTTAACGTACCTGCATTCTTAGAGACTCAAATTCAAAACCTCTAGTTAAGTTAGAAAAACTTCTTATCAATTGATATACGCGTTTAGTGATAGGCTCTTCTATTCAATACAAAGTGATTGGAGCTGCAATTAGGGTTTTAATTGATTTCGATTTGTTTAGTTTAGTTACTTTTTTTTTTTGTTTGGTACAATCAAAGTTTTGAAAATTAGACTAATTTTAGTTTAATAATCAATGATAGAACCATGGTCGAACTAGTGTTACTTTAAAAATATTTTAAAAAATAAAATATATAATTAAAAATATTAAAATACTATACATAATTACATATTATAAACATAAATATGAAAACTCAATTAAAAATAAAATTTAATATTCAATTACAGAAAAAATTAACAAAACAACATCCTCAATCAAAAGTTTACAACAAAAAAAGTCAACTCACAAGAAACTATTATCAATCATTATATAATTCATTTATATCAAATCTACCAAATAATTTTTATACATATTTTATATTTATTGAATATCTGATTAAAAATATTTATAAATGTTTATAAATATAACATAATGCTTATATTTCTCAGGAACAACCCAACAATACTGTTATAGTATGTGCAATTGTCTTTATGATAGAGTTTTATTTATTATATTAATTATATTATAATCTAAAGACAAAGATCTATTAATTTGATGAACACGATTTTACTACATCACAAATGATGTCAAAAAAATTTCCATTTCTTAATCAATGCAACATTAATATATGATTCTTTCCTTCACACATAATCATCCACTGAAAAAATAATTAATTGAAGTTGGATATGAAGAAAATGTTAATTTTTCACAAGATACAAATTCAATTTTAAATTTTTGTTAAAATAAATGTTCATATTTAATGTTCGATAATATTTTGAACATGATTGTCTCTATTGAAGAATATCTGTAGAAATTTTTTAAAAATAAATCCATTGAGAACAATTGGTTGAAGTACATAAAATATATTAAATACCACATTTATTTCTTTTTTAATATTTGTTGAATAGTGTAATCACATTTAGTAATTCTAATAGATTTGACATGAGTTTACTCTTAAATATTTAAATGACATTAGTTTTGTATAATTGAAATTAATTAAAATATATGAAATATAATAAAATAAACTTATAACTTATAATTAAAATATAGGTGATGACAGCCAAATATTATTATTTTGTTGACAAGCATCAATATATTGCGTTACACCTTCATTGAAACTAGAACTTTTTTTTTTTCATTTTTTTCCCTAAAAAACTTACCATGGACTTAAATTTGTGTTTTATTAAATGCTTTTATGGTATCAACTATCAACTTGTTCCCTCTCGTAATAAAATTGAAACATCAAACATGAGAGCACAATACCCACCCGACAAAGGCTCTTAGCCTAGGCCGTGCTCAAAGATACCTATCACGAGACCAAATATTTCAAATATATCCTCTATTCACCAAATAAAGGCCCACCAAAAATTAAAGAGTTTTTTAAAATAAATTAAATCTTTACTTTCTTTAAAATTTAACTAAATTATTATTTTTATTTTAGGATTTGTGTTTCCTTCAACTTTTTTTTTATAGAAAAATACATCTTATCCCCTATAAATTTTGCTTGATGTGCATCTTACCCATTTGAAGTTTACAATTCAATATATGACCTCTTCAAATTTTTTATGTTAGCATTATATATATATATATATATATATATATATATGTACGTATAATGTATTTTTCTCTATCATGATTTAAAGAACTAGATTGAACTGGTCGGTTCGACCGGAAAATCAATAAATCAATCATGTTTATAGTTCGGTTTGAACGTGTGAACTGATGAACGTTTAAATTGATTTTTTTTTATTTTTAAATTTTTACTGAATATTATTATCTATTTTTAAGAAATTTTCAAAAATTATATATATATATATATCTATAACATATCTTGAATATCTTAATATTTAATATCTATAACATATACATTATTTATATATTTTAATATATTTTAAATACTATTGATCTAACCACGATTCAACCACAATCTGACCATTAACTTTTGAATCAGTGCCTTAACAAGTTTAGTTTTCTGAACCTTAATAAATATATAGTGTTAGCAATTATATTTGTGGACTTATATATTTATAATTATATATATACACATATATGAAGGGCTATCTTTTAATTAGGTCCCAATATTTTATTTTTATAAAGGCTACATTATTATTTGACATATTTGATCTATTAGAGTTAGTTTATAAATTGTGTAATATTGGACCTATTTTTATAAATTGTGTAATATTAGACCTATTTTTATAAATTGTGTAATATATGTATATATATATATAGATAGATACTTTGACCAAATAATAATGACGGTGAGGTATTATTGTAAGGGTCAATCCATAGGTCAACTTATGGATAATTTGAGTGAGTTACGATTCCATGAGTTATACAGGTTTAGTTGGTTTTTATGTCATACCATCATAGCAAAAACTATCATAGTGAAAAACTCCTCATAGTAATCTATAAGAGCCCAACCTGATTTGAAGAGATGTCTCATGGATCAAGGTATATATGGATTATGTTTTAATCTTAAATTCATGAGTGTTTTATTAGCTTATTAAGATCTTGTAAACAATACAATCATAGAAAATATGAGTTGAAGTCATGCATCAAGATTCCATGATTTGTGTTGTTTGTTTAATCTAAAGTGTCAAATTTTCTTACATTTCAATTCATGCAAAAAAAAAAATCCCTCTGTTCAAATTTTGGTTAAGTTAACTAACGGTTAATACTAACTAAACAAGTAAGTCTACTTCCACATTAACAAAAAAAAATTACATGTTGTTAGCTTAGTTAGCCATTATTCTCGCTCAAACACTACTTACCAAGACCTAACCCAAGACCCATCACCCAACCCACAATTTCTAACCCTAGAATGCAATGCATAATAAAAGGAAGCATGGTAGCTTTCATCTCTCTCTTAGTATAAACATCAATGAAATTCTATACAAACTCGCCAAGGAGATATAGTAGGTCATTAAAGCTCAGCTCTTTTGCTTGGTCAAACAGAGTCGTCGGATCAAGACTGACAAGTAGTCGTTTAATCAGGACTAGCATGTACTTACCAATCCTAATTGGACGACCCTATTTGGTCAAGTTGAGAACCCAAAGGCAATCATTGAGCCCAATGGCACCTCCTACTGCTCCCATGTACCCACTTCAATATGCTGCCCTTCTACAATAGTATCCACTATAACTTGTGCTTTCTTTCATTTTCCTGTAAATTTTCTCGGGAACCAAATAGTACAGAACATAACAAAAATCTCTTACTGTGAACTGGGAATACTCTACTGTGTGTTCTTTCCTCTTCCCATTTTGTTTGACTTCGATTTTGTTCACAACGCCACCTTCTACTTAGCTATTTATCAGTTTGCATTCATGGATATTCTATGAATCCTTGGTGTTTTCATCATTTCCCAATAGTAAAAGCACATGGCATGGTGCTCATTCTATTCTTTCTCCCACTTTAATTTGTTGAATGACTTTGTAGGGACCCACTTCACAATGCCTACTTCTACTTATCTGCTTATCATTTTCTATTCATACATTGCGGCTTTGTAGAGTGTTCAACAATGGCTATGATGATTAATTATATTCCGTTTTACTGTTTAGTGTGTATTGCATTTTTGGGTTATAATTTAGAAATTGCATTGAGTGATGAATCTTGGGCCAGATGTTGGTAGCTTTGGGTTTGGGTGAAATTAATGGCCGACTAAGTTGACAAATTTTTTTGCTGATGTGAAAGCAGAGTTGCTTAATCAACATTTATTATTAGTCTAACTTAACAGAAATTTTAACGAAAAATCTTTTTGCACAAATTAAAAAATTTGAAGGTATTCTATGTTGAGTTTTAAACTTCAAAGAAATAAGATGCACATCACACAAAGTTTAGGGGATAAAAAGCTTTTTCCCCCCTTTTTTAATAATTGGAATTACTCTCATAAACAATAT
Organism: Biancaea sappan; assembly: GCA_037074585.1. NCBI lineage: Eukaryota > Viridiplantae > Streptophyta > Magnoliopsida > Fabales > Fabaceae > Biancaea > Biancaea sappan. Next base: position 8,914,867 of record CM073493.1, on the reverse strand, counting down.
GCATTATTTTATAGAAAATTACCTAATATTTTAATTTTATATTAAAAATAAATTGGTTTCATATTATAAAAATTAATTTAAAAAATAAGTTAAAGGGAAAAAGTTTTTACCACTAACTGGACCAAATCAATTAGGTTCATCGAAAAGCTAGTAAATTGGTCATATGAACGTTTTGGTTTAACCCAATTAATTAGTTAGTGAACAATTGATCAAAATTAAATCAAATCGATCAAAAATTGATAAAACCGATAAAAATCGACGATTCAATGATTGAATCTATTTTAGTTTTATTTTTATTGTTTCTAAATTTTCTATACATTTCTTTTATTTTTTTATGTATTTTATGAGTATTAATGTGATATTTTACATATAAGTATTATTGATATTATATTTTGTAACTAATTTTAAATTTTGTTCTATGTTTATATATTATTCATATTAAATATTATTGTTAAATGTGTATAAAAATACTTAATAACTTATCTATGTCCTTTGTAAATTTGTCAAACCTAAACATAAAAAGATTTATTAATTTATTATATTAGACTTTTAATGTAAAAAAATCAAATACACAACCGATTTAACCACAATTCAAACGTAATTAGGCCAACGAAACTTGAATAAGTATCTTCACTAATTTAATAACTAGTCCAATTTTCAAAACTTTATTTACTATATAAAGAAGAATCGAGTGTAACTTTAATAACAAACAAAATTATTTAGTTCAATTCAACTAAATTTTAGTAGAGAGTCAATGCTAGTTAGATTAAATGGTTTTGATATACTCCAAATTCCGAACACGTGACTGATACAGTAAGTAAGATTACTCTCATAACTGTAGGTCTTGACTACTCATTGCCATAACTAACTATAAGACAAATACATTCATAAAGTAAATGATAACATTTGTTTTCATTTAAAGAAGGGGAAATTTTCCATCAATCATGCATAATATTTTATACATCAATTCACACTTGTAATCTTTCTCAAGATCACGCATGTGGTGTAATACTATAATGCATACAATGAGGTTTTCAAAAGAATAATAATAACTTGATATATCATATATAGCACACATTCCATTCAGAAACAAATTCACCCTACTCAATTACATACAATATACTCCAAGGATTTCCAAGATATTAACGATTGCGAAAAAAGATTACCCTGGATACAAATTAATGGGCCATTTGACTATGCTAATTTCGCTTCTCTGTACATAAGGCTCCTAGTCCATTGATAGATCTAGGATGTTTGGAGAAGAAAAAAGGTGTGAACATAAAATTCAATGAGGAATAAATCTTCTCTACTACTGAAAATTAAGAGTAAAAGTAACAAAAGTTATATTCACAGACAATATGAGCGAGATTACACATGTAATTAGTAATTCACAACTTCAATGTTTATCCACATATCAAGATTTTGCCAACGAAGACATAAATCCTACAGTCAAGTCGCCTAGTAGGATTCACAATCATTCCTTGATAATTTTTCAAGACTGTCCATGTTATTGTATCTGTTATTCACAGCCATGATTGCATCCTCCCTTATTGCTCCACAATCAATATGTACGAACATATGTGTATAGCCTCTTTTGTTGCTTCACGCCATGGGACTCAAATCCATGCCTTCCTCCAATAGAGTCAACCACAAACACAATCAATATCACATCATCTATATTCGGGTAATAAGCTATTCAAACTCAATCTCGTATACAAGTTGTCCACAAAAAAGCAAGGTAAGCTAGCACATCACACTTGCAAGTCATAATCCACTGTAGGGCTCCATGTGTGTATAAGTATACAAGAAAGTAATGCAACATTTTCATATATCTCATCTAATCTTTTCAATTTCATGCCTTCAACTAAAGCCCACAACCAACCAGAGAGGATACATGCCGAACATGTCATCTCATCATGCTCATTTTTAATCCATCATAAGCTAACATCAAAGTGCTACACGAGTGTAAAATTGTGAGAGTAAGTACACAAGCAAATAATTATGCACACTAGCATTACAAGATCATTAATTTAAAACACAATTTTCCATATCGATCTAAGGAACAATTACCTCACCTAAGCATGGCTTCCTTGATAACCTCTTATTATGAGTTAAGCACAAGAGGGAAAACAAGTGTTCAACATATATATAAGTTACATGATTAATTTAAGTAGGGTAGGATTATTCACTCACGTTGGCTCCAAGCTACAAATATTTCTACATTTTGGAGACTAGATCTTGGTTGACTGATGTTCCAAAGATCTTATGGTGACATAATGTGAGCAAGAGTTAAGAAAAGTGACTTGGGCGCCATCTCTAGCGCTTAGGGTGCCAAGCCTTTGTTTGAGGCACTTAGGGTGCTAGCACCATAGAGAGTAAGGCTCTTGGGTTGACTGGTGCTTAAGGTGCCACAACTTGAACCTTCACTTTTTTTTTTTGCGATTTTGCCTCCAAACTATATCCAAAACTCAACCCAACCACTTTTGTCAGCAATAAATGCAATTGGGACCTCAATTTTGTTTCAACAACCATAAAAACAACTATTAAACACTCCCTAACAAAAAATTTGATCTATACATCACAAATTTCATCATTTGCTCCTAAATTCCCAAATCTCACACACTTAGAGTTCATGCTAGTTCCCTTCCAAAATCAACCACATTCCTCTAATTCCATGCATGTTTAGATTGGTTATACTATAATGAAACTCAAAGGAAGCCATTTCAACCCATTCCACATGGTTAAACCCAAAAATTGCACCATTTATACTCTAGGGCTAGTGAGGTGCAAAAATACCATGTGAAGGAGAAAAAAGAGAATTACTCTAGCCCAAGCTCGTTACTTCCAAAGTGTGGATCAATTGCCGGAGCATCCAACTTGCCGAATAAGGTCTTGAGTGGTGGAAGGTGATGGTTGGTGTGGTCGGAGGAGGAGAGGGAGGTGTGGAGAGAGTTGTGTGGGTGTGAGAGGCATTTTATAGGAGGAGGGACTAAAATGAAATTTCATCACAAATCATGCTCATGCATTAGACAATTATGAAGTCTCCAAGACCATCACATGCAAACATTTGAGTTTCCACATTCTACCACGAACTTTTTGTTATTTTCACTTTAGTCTCTTGTGCCAAAATCAACACATAACATTCATGAAACCTTACATTGTCACAAACAAATACAAAATTCAAGGGTATTATAGGTTTGCCATTTTTTCTTCTTAACAAAAGCCTTTAGTTTAAATCTTGTGAATAAAAAAAATTAATGCTAAAAAAGCTTAACATTTTTGTAATTTGATCCGATTTGAATCAGATTAGTTGAAACCTAATGAATTTTCAGATACTAATAGTTCTAATAAAAAAAATCTCAATAAGAAATAGTGTAATTTACTTCAAATTTTGTGCACATAATTTAAAACTTTAGTGATCAAATTATCTCAAAATTTGTGTGAAATTTTTTTTAATTACTATGTATAAATTTTGAAGACAACATGAGATAGTCAATTTCAAAGATTTCAAGTTCTCTCAATTTTTTTTCCAAAAATTAAGTAAATAAGTAACTTATTTTTTATATTCACCCCCATTTTAACTAATCATCATCATTTATCACCTCCTAAAATGAGTGTCCAATATATTGAAAATTCCAATGTGTAATTGAACATTGGTCAAATACGTGTAATTGATGTCAATTGCAAGATTTGAATCTTACGAGCCCAATAGGAAATCAGTGAGAGTTATACATTGAAGTTCCAGGCCCATTGTAATAATTTAGAGTGAATTATTATTTGGGTTCCTCAAAGATCTGTTCATTTTCAATTTGGTTTTTTAAAATTTAACCTACCTCCCATTAATTTAGTCCCTTCATCCACCAACTTAAGTGCACTTAATGATGTCGTTGACGTGGAGGAAAATGACACACTTTTTGATTTTGGATTTCTTATTTGGTTTTAAAAGTTAAGCAAGGTGTTTGGTCTATACAGATTATTGATTATTATTTATTTTGAAAGCCAAGTAAGGTGTTTGGTTTATATAGATTGTTAATTTTTATAGTTAACAATTTAGATTTCATGATGCTGCTTTTATTTTTATTTTTTAAAAAAATTATAAAATTTAATTCATTTGTTGTGATAATCAACAACCCAAATAGATCAAGCACTTTGTTTGACTTTCAAAGTCAAACATAGGATCTGATTTCAGATCTTTCAAAGATCAAATTGATAAAAATAATCATTTTGAAACTAAGTTAGTAATGAACCAACCTTTCAGGAACCAAAATAGTAATTTACTCAATAATTTGACAAGGGAGACAATAACATGATGGGTAAATAATAATACCATTTATGAATTTGTAATTTTTTTTTATAATACCATTCATACCAAATCAATTTACCAATATTTATGATTATGATTCAAAATATGTCCTTTTATTTTATCCTGGCTTGTTTAAATATTCGCTTGACCAAATTATACTATTTTTAATCTAAATTATAACATTAGTAACCACGTAAAAAATTAAAACAAAATAATTATATTATGTGAAATTATTTAAGTCTCTTTTCTTACAAATGAGTTAATATTTTTTTTATATAGCTTGTTAATGAAGATGGTAAGCTTTTTTTTTAATATTATTTTTAATTGGGTGCAGAAAATGATCTAAATCTCTTTCATTCCATATTATAGTATTTTTTGGGAATATGGATTCCCTCCAGGAGCCCGAGGGAAGTTCTCTCCAAGTCTGGATTGTTTAATGTGATTATCTAACTATCCAGATTAATCTTGTGCTTTTTTCTTTTTTTTTTAAAATAAACTCGAATACTCTGTTGGGCGCTAGCGCCTAATAGAGTGCTTGACCTAATCTAAACTATTAATTTTTATAACCAATTACTCATATTCCAATATTTTATTTATTTATTTTTAAAATAACCTTAAATATGGGCTATTGGTTGTAAAATCAACGATCCAAATTAAACTAAACACTTCTAAGATAAGATTGTGTATAATTTTATGAGTGTTATAATATGATTTTAGGGTTTTAACTTTTTATGGGATGGAATTGATATTTTCAAAAAATAATTTTTTGGGGGGGGGGGAATAAAAGCTGGTAGTTGATGCTAGTAAAAAGATTATGTTTAGTTAGTTCAACATTTAATCTTCAAATTAAATGGAATCAAACTTAAGCATAAACTTTGTGATAATATGTGAAACAAAATCGAGAGAGAATAAACATATGAGATAAAATTAAAATTAATTTATCCTAAACATAAGGAATGAAATATATGCTTACTCATTTCAAACGTCTACCACAGAAAATTTCCAAGTTTAAGATCATTTAATGAGTTGAAAGCAGTGTTGTCCGATCCGGACCGGCCCGGCCGGGTCGACCCGGCACATTACCTGGTCCGGGTCACTTCAACGGACCGGCCAAGACCCCGCCGACCTGGCCGGGTCTTGGTCGACCCGATGACCCGTGACCCGTGACCCGATTTTTTTTTTTTAATTTTTTTAAAAATTTTTTATGGTTAATATTATTAATAATTTAAAAAAAAATTGTTTTATTTACTCTAAAAATTAATGCCTTTTTTTTTCTCCATATCTACACCGTTCCACTACAAACAAATTGGAACATAATATTCTCACTTTATTTCTCTAAAAATATTAGTTAAATTTCTCTTTCAGTTTCATAAATTTTATTTAAAATTGAAGTTAACTATTTACGGTTAAAATATGCCAAAGTATTATGTTAGACAATAAACATTTTCAAGGAAGTCTATAACAAATATTGGTTTCAAATTAGTCCTTTAAATTTATAACAAGCCATTTAAAGGATTAATTTGAATTCTACAAGTGGTGGATTTTTTTTTTATAAAATCAAAAATATTATAAAATAAAATATCAAAATTATTATTTTTAATTTAAAGAGGATAAATTAATTTTTTTCTTAAAACTTACTTAATTTTTCTTAATTATTAATGACTTTATAAATTATTATGGATGTTTAAGACTTTAAATGTATGAATTATTATATTTAGATGATTTTATTTATGACTTTATGAATTATTATGAATATTTATGACTTTATGTTTAAATTATTAGAGATGTTTATGAATTATTTTGGATGTTTATAACTTTAAATTATAAAATTTACATGTAAATTATTTATTTTACTTATTTTTTTAATTTATCTATAAAAATCTATAGGTATATATATATAATTTTAATTTTTTTAATGTATTTCTCCGGGTCAGCAATTGATCTGGTGACCCGGCGGTTGAACCAGTGACCCGGTGACCCGAAGACCTGTCCGGATCAATAGCCGGGCCGGTTCTGACAATACTGGTTGAAAGAGTAAATAATTATTGCAAGTAAGTCGGCTGATCTTGATAACTTAATCTTTTGACTTAATAAATATGCATTTGAGTGAAAGAGCCGAGTTCATATTTTTTACCGAGCGTACAACGGCCAGCATATGATTCGTTTTTGAAAGAGTATAAGCGAAAATCAAGCTTGATAACTTTGTTTTCTTATTAAAATTATAGCCGATAAAGAGATTCTAAATTATTCAATAATGAGTTACAACTAAAATCAGCATTGTACTTATCATTTTTTAATATTTAAAAAAATTACGAATATTTTATAAAGAGCTCACGTTGTTTTATTTGTTTTGAAAAATTCAATGTTAATAAAAAATTAAATGAAAGTTTTTAAATTATTTCAACAATTAACTTATTATACAAATAATTTATATGTTAATCTTTAAGTGATAGTTGTGAAGTAAAAAGGAACACAAAATATATATGTATTATGGAAATATTGAATTAGGAAAAATATTTGTCGGATTTAAAAAACCAAGGAGTAGTAAAATTTTTATAGTTAAGCAGATGTTTATATATGTTATTTAAATCTGAAGGAAGGTTGAAGTAACTTTTACATCTGATTTTTTTTTTAAATTACTTGACAATTTAAATTTCAGACTTCATAGTGTTTGGACTGTTGTTTTGTTGGTTTTCCTTTTAAAAAAAATCAATAAAAGACCACGCTTTTGATGATTTCTGCAGCAAAAGAAATTTGAAATACCTATTTTTGGGTAAAAAATAATTGACCCAGAAACTCAAAAAATAAAATTCTAATTTTTGATTGCTATAAAAAGAAAATCAAAACGCTACCTAGATTTTCTCCTTTAACGATTTAGTTTGTATAAATCATGTGATAGATGACAATTGCTATGTGATTACTTTTATCTAAAAATAGTTTGATTGAATTCAACAAAGAAAAAAGCCAAATGATTTCTCTTTGCAATAATCATAATTATGTTTTAACCAACAATAAATTATATTAATTACGTGAGTAAATTTTTCTTTAAAAAACTTGGATGATAATTTAACTTGCATTGCATAATTTGAAGGTACTTAATTGTAATATTTAAAAAGAAAAATAATTACTATGAAAGAAAAACCTAAAATTTATAAAATTAAACATATCATTTTAGTCCCTCATTTTATGTCAAGTTTTATTTTCATCCTTTAACTTAATTTAATTTTAATTTGATCACTTAATTACTTATCTTATTTAATTTGTTCACTTAATTACTTATCTTAGATTTCACTTTAGTTTGTTGATTTTTTTTGTTCTAATTCAGTTTATTAACATAACTTTACCTAGGTTTTGCTTTTGCCCATTAATTTTATTTTATTTCAATTTAATCCTTTAATTTACAAAATTAAAAGAAAGCATATTCTGTCACATCTCAAAATTGAGCATGTGAATAATTATAGGGAAATACTATGGAGAGGTCAACCTCTTTAGAAGTTGACACCACACAGTGTAAAATTTTTTTGGACATTATGCCTTGGTAAAAAGAAAAGTTCACAGTAGAAGTCGAGCTCCAGAGAGCTTGAGCTCTCTAGAGCATTGCTCATAATTCTATAACCTCAAGGGTATACCTTTGTGGTACCCCTTAAAATTAATAAATAATTCTAATATTCACAATTATGTAAAATATAATTTTTTTAAGAAACGAGGTTTTGCATACATATTCAGAAAAGTTCAACATTTAAGTATTTTTCCCAAATTTCAAAACAATGAAATGATAGCCAGTAAAATATAAGCTGAGTATTATATGGTACGATAAAACTTTTTAAGCCTAAGTGACCTATAAAGATTACAAAGTATTTTCTAAACTTTTACAAAGCGTTTCCTAAACTTTTACAAAGTTTAGATCCATGAGCCCATTAGACAAACATAGAGTATAACTCCAAGAACTATTAATTCTCATGTGGATTTCCTTTTTCTTCGCCCACTGTATTTGAAAAAGTTAATCATAGAGAGTATAAGTTCATCAAAACTCAGTAAGTATATGACTGTGCAAAAAAAAAGTTAAATATTTCACAAGTACAAATAACATTATCACTATCACAATAAGAACAATTATATCCAGCACGCATAGACATATATAATATACACATGTACAAAGTATACATGTCGAGACGTGTAATGTATTGCATTTGTGTATGAATTGTATGCAAAGGAAGAAAGTAGTGGGAATGTAAACCCTAGGCATGAATGCAGTGAAAATTTAATCATTGGATATGGACCGGTAATAAATGTTAAGATGGTTAAAAGTCCTTATGGATGAAAATTAATTAAAAATTCTAATTGCTATGTGAGTGAGATTTATATTGTATTTTGAATAAAAATAAATAAGCTTGGTTGACAAGGTCATCCACTCACTAAGATTCCTACGAGAATCACCTTTTTGAGTTGTTATAGAAAAAAAATACGTAATTGAATTTTTAGTTCTACTTTGATCTAAGTTGAGGTTGAAAAGCCTAAAATTTTAGAGCCATAGTACCAGAGCAAGAGAGATTTGAGAAGATGAAGGAAGAAAAGTTGAAAGTGTATATTTAAAAGTGAAATAAAATAATTTATTTATAAGCAAAATTAATTGGTACTATTTGAAAATATGTACTGTACAAAAAGTTTTCAGGAAGTTCACATTTAGTATTTAGCACTACACAAAAAGTTTCTAGGAAGTTTACTATTTGGCACTAGACGTTTTGAGGGAGTTCACTATTTAGCACTATGCATTGCAAGAAGTTTCCAAAAAATATACTGTTTGAAAATTAAAGGAAAATTATTTTCTCCTAAAGCTCTAAATTTCTTTTTATTTTAGTCTTTTTTTCATTTTAATCCTTAAAGAGAACTTTTTTTTTGCACGGATATTACACATTGTCTTTAACATTGCCAAAATTATTTAACAAAAAAGTTTCATGTGACTTTTTAGCAGCTTTAACTCTAATAAATTATTGCTAACTTATTTTTTTAAAAGTTGAGGAACTTAATTAGAATAAAAATAAAATTAATGGATGAAAGTGAAAGATGATATATATTAGGAGGCTAAAATGAAATTAAATGAAGTTGAGAAATGAAAGTGAAATTTAAAGTTAGGCTAAAGAAATCAAGTCATAATATAAAATGAAGTTAACGAACAAAAATAAAACAAAACATAAAATAAAGACCCAAAAAAAAACCCAATTCGGATCCATTTATTAATGAAAGCAGAGGCCTCTTTTTCATTCGCGAGGGTTAAAACCTTCATCTCTCGCCTTGCCTCATTCTGGCTAGCTCATCAATCTTGAATACATTTATTAGTTCATAGTTTTTTCTCTCTTCGGATTGATGAAACTATTTAGCCATAGCTAGCTATCTATACATGATTTGAATTCAGCTACATCTTTCTCTTTCCAAAGATCCACAATGAGTCAATACAACCAGCAGCAACCGCCGGTGGGAGTCCCTCCATCGCAAGGTCGCGATGGTTTCATCACTTCCTCTTTCATTGATAAGATTATTGTGCTATAGGCTTATGATTGGCGACGATGATCTGTGTTTTTTGTGAATTTTTTGAATCTGATTGTGATTTTGAAATGTGTGCATGAATGTACAGTATATCCACCGCCGGAGGATTCGAAGGACGCATATCCGCCGATAGGATATCCTCCGCCGGGATATCCCCCGCCGGGATATCCGCCGCAGGGATATCCTCCGCAGGGATATCCACCTCAAGGATATCCTCCGCAATATTATCCTGGCCCTGGATATCCGCCACCGCAATATGCTCCCCCGCCTCCACAACAGCCGCCTCCGCCTCAGAAAGATGATGGAGCAGCTCAAGGTTGTTTGGCAGGATGGTAAGTCCTTCTTCTTCTTCTCCTCCTCCGTCTTCTTTTTCTTCTTGAATATCGATCTCTGTTTTCTTCGTGAAATTTGAATCGGAGAATTTGCTTCCTATGACTCGGATCCGGTGAGATCTGATCCCCGCCCGTTCATTTCTCCGTCGCTCACGGGGTTCCCGTTTAGTTAGGCGCTGTTCACGTTTTCTTGACTGCGTGCCATTTCGGCATGTAACTTGTGATTTCCAAATGTTGGCATGAAAAAATTTAATACTTTACAAATAAACATTGATCGTTGGTCTAGTGAATAGAATATTTAACAAATGATTATTTTTCACAAATTATAAAGTTTGAGGTAATTATTTATTAAATTTAAAAGTTTAAAAAAGATAAAGTGCACATAAGACTAAATGTAAGTAAAGTGTATTTTTGTCTAAAATGACTAATACATCTTCATGATATTAAGATTTATTACAAGATCTTATCCATTAAAATGTATTTAGATATATTAAATATTTAAAAAAATAAAAAATAAATGTATTTAATAATCTGAAATCTAATTAAATTATATTCAAATATTCATTAAGTATAAACAAATAAGGCCTTGATGTATTTAGTAAGTGGAGTAATTTAATGTGAAAGATGATTAAAGAAAATAATTCATGTTAAATTACAAATGATTGGTTTAGTTCAATACACAATCTATTGCGAAAATAAAAGATATATAATTGATTTGTGATAATGGATTTTCTATTAATTTAAACCATTAATTTATAATCTAGTAGTGATTATTTTCTTTAATTTCTTATATTAAATAATTCATTTCACTAAACATTATTATTTAAAGAATTAGATCGAACTAACTGATCAAGGAAATCAGTACTAGTCATACAAATAATTTGTTTTAATCTTGTGAACTAGTAGAAAAATTAGTTAAACTAGTTTAAAACTAGGCAGTTCAATGATTGAATTTGTTATAATTTAATTTTTATTTTTTTCCCAATTTTCATGAATTTTTTTATTCATACATTTTATGATATTAGACTTTATTTGTTTGTATTTAATAAAAGTCTAAATCAAATTCATTGAGACTTTTGACCATGAAGTGAGTTTGTTTTGTTTTTAATCACTTATTAAGTCTAAATATATTTTAATGAATCAAATTTTTTGACAAATTTTAATACCATTAAGACATATTAATTTATCATGTAATTTCACTTCTGATTTTACTTTTATATACATATTTTTTGAAAATTCTTGTCAATGTTTTCTATAGACTTCAGACTTCACTGAGATGAGAATTTCTATCAAATTAACATTTGTCATTTCACTAAGACGAGACTTCATGTGTTTAGCATATATTTCACAGACATCCTCGAAGGACAAGGTCTCTAGTACAATTAGTTAAGGAAGAATAGGCCTTAAATTCAATCTGTGCTTCATCATGGAAAGAAAATCGTGTAGAAAAAAAACACTGATGAAATTTTAAAGAGTAAATATATCAATTGATCATTGAAAAAATACAAAATTTATTATTTAGTACTTGAAATTTACATGTTGAATGTAATTATTTTTTATAAGTTACAAAGTCAAAATTGTGTGTTTATTTATTTTTGAAGAAATTAACTGAATAATGACGTTCAACAAATTTACAATTGTTGAGAACTAAATTTTGTAAGGTTAAACTTTCAATCTCTCAGATATTAAACAATCAATTCATGTATTTTTTAAGAACTAAATTGTTAATATGATCATTTAAAAAAAAAAAAAAGTTTAAAATCATATTTCAACCTGGCAAATGAGGGGAAGAATCTTTTTTAATCTACTTATACTTTCAAAGAGTTAAATAATTTTTCCTATTTTTGAAAATCTTTTATTTATCAAGAGTAAAATTAAAATTATATCTTAAAAGAGACATGTTAGCTGAAGAGGTCAGATTTGTGGTTAACCATTAATGAAGAAACGGGAACTATTGGCTGAATTTGTGTCATTATTTGGTGACATCCCTATATGAATTTATTTCTTTGCTAAAATTTCTTCACATTCATCGAGTTTTTCTTTTATTGCTGATTTGTATTTGCAAATTTTGGTGCAGCCTCGCTGTCCTTTGCTGTTGCTGTATGATGGATGCTTGCTTCTAAGAAGACGTTAATTAGTTACTTTGCACAGGATTCAATCCTGTATGCTCAGCTTCCGACAGCACATAATGTTATGTACCCCCCCCCCCCCCAAAGAAAAAGAAATAGCAGACATAAATGTTATTTCTAGTTTTTTAATATTATTTGGTACTCAATATAAATTATGAACTGTTGCCACTGCAGGGCACACTGCCATACAAGCTACAGTTTCTTTGGTTCCGAAGTTAGTTTCTTTTTCTTGGATGAGTTTATATATAAAATTCCTCAGAGAATGATTTTCCCATGGATTTGGATTTTGCCAGTTCTTTAATTTTTGGTGCATGGAGAAAAAGGTTGGCAAGTTAGGCAACTTAGTGTGGAGTTTTTGTTTGTCCAATAATTCAATATACATCTCAAAATATGTCATTATGCAACTTATGAAGATGAATCTCCAGTTTGCTTAAATAAATTTTTGGATTAGGCATTTGGTTAATTTATAACTATGTTTTTTGGGGCCTAAATGTTGTTAATTGAAATAAATGTGTGTTTGGTATTTTGTTGCGTTTCTACATACTATGGCTTAAATCACATTAATGTAATTTTGGTATAAAATATCATGTGAGAGTCTTTATATTAACATGATAAAACCTAAACAAGTTAAATATGTAATCCAAAAGTTAAGTATAAGCTTTCTGCGGCAGAATTATTTCAAAAGTTGTTGTGAATCATAATAAAAATATTTAACAAATTATATAGTACTTTTTCTTTCTTGATTCTCATTGCAGTATTCACTTTTATCTCACATGAGCTTCAGTTTTTTTCTTCTTCTTGGTTTTACATGAGCTTTGGTTTCTTTCTATTGTATTAATCAATTAATATGACAATTATGAATAAAAAAAGTAAAATTCAATTAATTTGATTCACTTTTCAGTGGATCCTAAGTAGAATAATAATTAGTACGAGATGTTTAAAAAATAATACATTAAATTTTCTTTTTGCAAGATGGTTCCAAATATCTAAAGTTATTTTTTATATTCAAGTCTTATAAAAATGAAACAAATTTATTTGAAATCATAAATTCTTAGACAAAAGCATAATGTGGTGAAGCTTTTCATCTTATAGTGAGAGCAAAAATAAGAAATTTCAATATAAACTGTAAATCTAATTAATTATGAATAATGATTTATGAATATATAGGGGTATAATTTAAAATAGTAAAAATAGCAATGTAAGTTTTTTTCTCAGGTTTATCAATTGAAGGTTATAATAACTATTTTAAGTTAATTAATATCCAGTAGATAAGGCAACGTAAGTTAAATCAATTTTGATACAACAAAGCTGTAGAAACAAGCAACTACATAATTGCAAATAATTTTTAGGTTCAATTATTATTTTAGTCCTTATAATTTCACTTTATTTTTAATTTAGTCCCTATAGTTTTATAACTTGTAATTAAATCTTTATAGTTTCACAAATTTTTAATTTAGTCATTGCTATTAAACTTTTGTCAGTATTTATTAAATTTTGTTAATGTGGCTAACTATATGCATCTTAACACTATAAATATACATAATTTATGTTAACAAAAAGAAAAAAATAATTAAATAATATTAACTCATATGTATATGACATGTAATGTAACTAATGTTAAATAATTAGGACAAATTTGCTTATTCCTAATTTTAAGATAGTATATAATTGATCATATCACCAAAATTTGATAAAATATTGACAAAATTTTAATAATATGGATTAAATTAGAAAATTGTAAAACTATGAAGACTCAGTTACAAATTTTTAAAATATAAGGACCAGTCTAAAAATTGAATAAAACTATGAAGACTAAGACCATAATTTAACCTAATTTTTATGTAAATGTATATATTAAAAACCAAATAAATTAGTAATTAAATACTTTTAATCATATATTGGATATACTACTAAACATATGAATTTTTTAAATAGTATATATTTGACAATAATTCATGCTTTTAATTGGAATTTTACTTATTTATTTATTTATTTTATAAGGATTTATTTAACAATCTATAATAATTGTAAATATTTTCAATAAGATAAATGAATGAAAAGCATTTTATCTCAACCAAAAAAAAAAGTCTTTTTTATTCGCTTATTTATCGATGCAGCATTCGAATAATAATATAATATTTCAATTGAAGTCGCCGTTCCTATTAGTTCTGGTTTCTTGTAGCTCTGAATCTCTTCAGCATACTTTCGCAGAAAGCCTAGGTTTTAGTAGTTTGAGGAAAGATGCTTTCTTCTGAGACGTGATATTGTTATTCGAATAATTTGTGTCGCGTTTTCGTCTCTATTCGATTTGGGGAAGCAATTCTGAGCTGAAACGAGCCACGATTTGGACTTAAACTTCTGGTGACCTTCTTCGCTCCATTTATTGTTTTCATCTTTTTTATTGCATTGGAAAACTTCTTGCTGTTGATTAGGTATCATGGGATTGACTTAACATCCGGGATTTATTTTATTTCATTATTTCCTTTTGCTCTAGTAATCACTGATTTGCTTTTCCTCAGTTTCGGGAGAAAATGATCAATGAATTATGTTTGAGAGGGCAATATCGTGTGAAAAGGGGGGGGGGGTTACTAGCTCACTGGATTTCTTGTTTCGTGAAGAATTAACAGAATGCGTATTTTCACTTTATTAGTCTAAGAATACCTTTTCCCCCTTGTAGAATAAATTTCCAGCAAAATTTGGTCGAGGCATTTAGAGATCGTTACCTGCTCCTTCTTAAGAGTCATATGCATAATGATATGAAGTAATTATTTTTGTGAGACTTGGTGGTTAGTTTTCACATTTCACCGCGATTTATGGGTTGAAATACGAGGTGATCATATGGGAAACATTATAGTAATGTGTTAGTTCTTGCTTGGCGATTTTCTTCTGTAACTGAACTTTTTATAGACTAAGCTTATCTGCTGCAGTATTTGGTCCTTTCCATTTGGTCAGGTGAAGCTTTTGCTGTTCATACTTGTTTATGTTATATGATTGTATAACTATGAACTTTGCGTATTGACAATAATTGAGTCACTTAGTGTATTTGGTTCGATGGCAATTTTTTTCCCCCCAGAATGGCTGAGAATATGAACAACGAATCATTGTTGGCTCAGATCCAACAACTGGAACATGGTATGCAAATTTATGAACTCATGAATTAATTTGATACTTTTACAGTGGACTCTATACAAATTAGATATTTATGAGGTTTTTTCTTTAGCCAGAGATTGAGCAAATGTTAATATATGTATGGAATATTATGATAAGTCCATGTTATTGTTGATTGGCAAACTATTCAATATATCAATGCTTGTCACTATTTTTACTGTGGGTAGTTTTGATAATGTCTGGAACATAGGAATTGACTTTGTACAATTTTTTTTTTAAATCAAATAGATAATATGAAAGTTAGCACTTCAGTTTTTACGCGCATCGTTGTTGGAGGAAGCTTTATGGTGGCAAAGATTTTGATTTACTAAACAGATTCTAGTTACTTAGAAGAATATACCTGGTAATTTGTTTTACTAGTTAAAACATAGCATCATTACGTTTTAGCTGTTCTCATCGCCAACTGTTTGTGATCTAATATTTGTTATCATTATCAAGCGAGATCTTGTATGTCCTTTTTGAACTTGCTGAGATGTTTTCTCTCAAATCAGCTATAAGTGATTAGTCTGAAACTCGTTCTATGGATGTATATATTTTAAGATGTGCTTATTGAACTACACACTCTAGTTTTTATTTTCTTATACCTTCTATTTGGCATCGTAGTCATGTGTCATGCATATATAACTGTCTGTGTACAATTTTGCAGAGCGTGATGAATTACGCAAAGATATTGAACAATTGTGCATGCAGCAAGCTGGACCTGGCTACCTTGCTGTGGTTACTCGAATGCATTTTCAAAGGTATATAATTTTACTTTGTCCATCGGGAAAACTATCTACATCTTCTTCAGATGATGTTCTCCTATTGATTACTGGGATGATTTGAGTAGTGAAATTCCCGTGGGTGGGTGGGATTTGCTGGTAGGTTGGTATTATCAGGGCCAATAATAAATATCAATTGTATTGAATTTCATGCCTAATTAGGACAGCTGGATTGGAGCAAGAGATTGAGAGCTTGAAAAAGAAATTGGCTGCTTGCACGCGGGATAATCTGAATTTACAAGAGGAGCTTTCAGAGGCTTATAGAATCAAAGTGAGTTATTGATTTCTCAAGTCTGTTGCTTCAATGATTTATTTTATTTTGTTTACATGATTACTTTGCTGTGGTCAGAGTCAACTGGCAGATCTACACAGTGCTGAGGTTGCAAAGGTCTCTTGCTCTCTCACCTCTTTATCATACTCTATATTTGTTATGCACACTGACAGTTTTACATAGAAAACAAACTTTTGCATTTGTTTGCCATGGTAGTTGATCCTATATGATCAAATGGTACTATAAAGAAAAAGGGAGTTAACTTTGAGACATCCACTAAGTGTGCATGGTCAGAGTTTGAGAATATTTTTTTAGTGTTGAAGGTCAATATAGTGGGGCAGAACACAGCACACTAATATTAACTCACATAACACACGAGTTGTCTATATACAATAATAATTAAAAAAAAAAAGATCAAAACCCCAAATATCGCACAAAACATTACTCATGCCCTTGCGCGATGCCTTCCGACATTAAACTATACATAACACATGCGGAATTTAGACAAAGAAAACTTCACAACCCTAGATTTCAAACAAAACGTCACTCATACCCTTGCACAACACCTTAAAATGTTACCCATCGCCACAAACATAGTACACAACTTTCCAAATTACACCTCACAACATTATACAATACTGCTCACTTCGTGCGGAACCTTTCACCAACACCTCTCACAACATTAAACTACACCTTAAGACCATGCACATCATGCATAACACAACATAATTTATGCACAACATCATGCGCAACCTGTCACAAATTTACAGAATATCACTCATGACCACAAATAACACTGCTCACGTAATTATATATACCCAACATGCACCCATTATGCTGGCAACATTGTTGGATGAGATCAATTGGGGGGGAGGGGGGACTCAAAATCCTAGCATATGCACTTACATGGCTTTGGGTCTGCCTGGTGTCTTAGTCTTCGGAAAAATTAATTTATACTAAATTAAAAAAATGGATTTGCATGCATGTTGGTGCATGTTAAGTCACCAATAGATAAGCACATTAAGTTTGTGTGATTTGCTGACATATCTTAAAATTTCTGTCCAGAATATGGAAGCTGAGAAGCAGGTTAAATTCTTTCATGGCTGTGTAGCTGGTGCTTTTGCTGAAAGGGATCATGCAATAATGGAGGTTACAATAGTTACCATTTTTCAATAGAAAATAGTTCCATTCTCGTAGGTACCTAATAATATTCTGAGTCTAAATGGCTGCTAACAGGCTGAAAAGGCCAAGGAAAAGGAGGAGACAATGTCACAACAAATAAATGACGTCCGAAAGAGGTATTTACAATCTTTCTATCATTTGGGTTCTTACTGCGGCTTTGGTAACTGATCATTTGAAAAGGAAAATGAATGTAAACTTTGGACTCAGATGCCAGGAAAGATCTAGTTTCTGTTTCATTTTATCAGATGGTGATGTACTGGTTGCTTGATTATGTAAAGTGTGTAGAAAAAAAGCAATGATAGCAAAATGAGCCATCCAAAGGAAAATCTTAATTATGATTTATGGTAAACTGGATTGGAAGAGACGTGTCTGACTTAGGATAAACAATACCTGGGTTATCTAGACTTAGAAGCTGTACAGGGAAGTAAGCATTCAATGATAAGAAAAGACAAATTTAACTTCCAGTTAAATTGCTTTATCAATATTGTCTTAGATGGACTGATGGCAATGCTTTGTTTTTCATAAATTCAGAAATTTTGTCTCCCAGCTTCCAAAGGTTGTTTGTGAACCACTTATTTTCTGGACATAGGAACATGTGACCTCTGTCATTGTGTAGAGAAGCTAACATTTTCCACCTACTCTGTTTCTTCTTTTTTGTCTTATGTTATTTCATCATTCACTTTTGGTCCGCCTTAGTTTGTATTAGAAGAATGGGAAGCTGATGATTATTACTTCAGAATAGGGTGGTTCAAATGTCCTGATTCCTAACTAATAGGAAGAGCAAAGAAAAGAGATGAGTATTGTATTATCTAGTGAGTTCTGTTGTTTCCTATTTTTCGGCCTATATTGGTATTTGGTAGAGAGAATAGTTAGAGGTCAAGAATGCAATATGAAGATTGAAGTATGTACTTTGTATATTTTCACATTACTATTCTGCTTTATCTTTTTTTTTTTTTGGTTATATGTATTACAAGATTTGATTCGGAAAAATATGAATTAATCATTACTTATGACTTATGAGTTTACTGGCAATCTATTTGTTACATAGGGTAGAGGAGCTCACCTCAGATTGTCTCAAACTTAAGAAACTTAATGATGCATTGCAAGTTGATCTAGCAAAGCAAGTAGAGCAGAGTGAAACTTCCAAGATGGTAATTATTTGTCATTGCTTCTTTCTCTCTCTTTTAATTGTCTTTTCATTCACTTCATTGCCTATCCTGTGGTTTCTTAGGGTGCACAAGATTGGTTCCCAAAAGCTATGTTGCTCTACAGATTTCATAGTACTCTACTATTTTCTTCATTATGCAAATTTGTTGAGTCTCTTGACATAGTGATATGATAAAATAGTTGTGTAACATCTAAGTACATGATTGGAAAGTTTTTGGTTGAAATGTTTACAGTTTACTGGGAGACTGACGTCCGCAGCCTAACAATTACAAATACATAGCAAAGTGCAAAAGATTAGAATGTAACATGGCACTGGACACTGATATTTAAGCATTTGTAAAGTTGAAAAAAAAAATATAATAATGTGGATTTAATAGATAAAATAAAAGATAAATTGGCATAGGTGAATTCCCTTGAGAAAATTGATAATAGGTAGGTATTGATAAGCAACACCCACTAGTTAAATAATTCTCTTCATTGTATGCTGTTTGTGGTAAAAGAAAATAGTTTTATTAGTTCAATATCTAAAGTGCAAGGAATAAGTGAAGGAAAAAAAAAAGGAAGATAGCTTTATTATTGTTTGCAAATGTATATTGGCCAAAATTTGTCTGCCTTGTATTTATTTTCATTGATTCGGATATCTGATCCTAAAGGATGTATTCTGACTCTTTAAGTTGATGTAATATGCAAGTCTCAATTGTTTTTAATATTTTTGATATAAAGTGTTGACAATTGACTTTGCATATGAGCTCTGATATGTGTTTGTTCTTTGATGAGTCTTCATATGCTTGGATGTAAAACTTCTTGCTGATATATGAGCTTTAAGGATTTTGGTTGCATTTGACAGTCTTGTATTCAGAAAACCAGTTTATCTAAATCCAAGTGCTTATAGGTCTTGGAATCAACTTTCAAGTATCTTACTGGTTGCTTAAGCTATTAATTGAATAAAATATCAGTTTTGATGATTGCGAACCTTTATTGGTGTTAATGATAGCTTATTTTGGGGGTGCTTCTTGAAACATGTGAGAGTTACTTTTGAAGGCTGTGGTTTTTCCATATTACTAATAGTATTTCATATGAATGTATGCTGTGAGTACATGCATTCAGATGCATTTATGCTTTTCATTTTTCTAGGTTAACTGTCACAACCTCTAATTTAATTTCTTCTCAGTGCTTATATTTCTGATGAATGTACAGATCATTAACAAATTCTTTGAGATAAGGCAACATTCTTTGAAGGAATTTGAGGACGCAAGTTGGGATGACAAATGTGAATACCTTTTGCATGACCCAGATCAAGTTTGGAGTTTTAATGATACTTCTACCTCTGAATACATTGTAAGATTTAATAACCCTTTATATATATATATAAGAAAAGATTATATATGTGTGTGTGTAAAAGAAAAGATTTCATAACCCTGATACATTTATTCTGAAGTTAGAAGACTTAATGTTCTCTATGCTAGTGATTTATTTGGAGTCTGTTACTACATTAAGTTTTCAAGTCTAAAATATCCAAAGCATAGTCCAAACATATCAGATCTCTTGGCAGTGCCCAAGGAATCTTTCCTCTTGGATAGTAGAATTTCCAAAGGAAAGAAATGCGTTACTTTGCCAATGCCATGTTATGGCATGGCTTGAGATGTAATTTGACCTCAGGCTCATACCCTTCCTTTGTTTATAAAAGTAGTCTCAAAGTGAGTTTGGCAAAGGTGACCTATTTTTGCAACGCTTTGGCTCAAACAAGGCTGTGGCCTGTGAGCACTATTAGGGAGTGAGCATCATCTTTTCTTTCTTTGGAAAACATTCATTGTGGTATTTGTCAGGATTTGAGTGAAGAGACCTTTATGTCAAATTCTACCTCCACGATCACTAAGTTAGGTATTAGTGAGGTTGAGTTATTGCAGTAAGGTCCCTAGTGGTTAAGATTTTTCCTGAGCTCCATGATACTTTTGTCTACATGTAATTGACCCCGTGTTGTCTCTATCGTGGTTATTCTCCCTTATTTTTCAGAATTAAATTACCTTTTAGGTCCACCTGTCACTTCACAATACCTTAATGCCTTAACTCCTCTTTGGGTTTGACAATGACCACCTTGTCACCTTAAATCTTAAATTCCCTTCATCTTATATCACTTATGCATCCCATGCATTTAATGCCAAGAACGGCTCTCTTGGAACATCAGTTTCATGCATTACATTTTAAACTACCTTTTTCCAAAATAATTAGATTACAACTCCATGACATTCACTTAGCTCTTGCCATTGAAAAGAGCCATTGCTCTGAAGATGATTTCAGTATCCCCATTTACTCCCCTATTATCAACCGGTAATATACATCAAATAGCTCAAAGAGAGTTACAACCAACAATAACGGACCACCATCCAT
The DNA here is from genome assembly GCA_037074585.1 of Biancaea sappan. NCBI lineage: Eukaryota > Viridiplantae > Streptophyta > Magnoliopsida > Fabales > Fabaceae > Biancaea > Biancaea sappan. Next base: position 8,893,622 of record CM073493.1, on the reverse strand, counting down.
TGTCTCTAAGACTAATGTAGACATTCTCCTGAAGGTAGCCCTACCAGAAGCTGTCCCTGAAACTTGCTCGTCTTACCCCTTGTGCTTGCATTGAGCGTTTCAATCTTTAAGTCAAGTCTTCCTAGTGTTTAGGATTCATAACTATTGTGTCTTCCATCGTCATATCCTAAAACTGTCCAGTATTGTACATTTTGACATCCTTTTTTTGGTGCATATAAGTGAAAAGCAAAGACGATTTTGACTTGACATGCTTTTAGAGTTTCTGTTGATGATAGAGGTTTGTGGTTACATGCTTAGGATGCCAAATTTGTTGGAATAAAGTTTAAAGTTAATAGTCATTCTCTATCTTCCGTACAAATTGTGAATAACTTTTTCTCAGACAGAGTGCTTTAGAACAAGAGCTGGAAACAGCAAGGAAGTCTGTGGATAGTCTTCAAAATAAACTTAGGGTGGTAAGGATCTAGATTATTATGTTGGATTTGCCTTGTTAACCTTTTCTTTTTTTCTCACTGTGTAATATGTGTGTGTATATACATATATATATAATATATTCCTTTTTGGGTCTTAAGGGCTTGGAAATTGAAAATCATATGAAGAGGAGAATCAATGTGCTTGAAAAGAAACAAGTGAGTACTTTTAAAATTTAATGATTAATTCCAATTATAATCTATTTTCCGATTCTGAATCCTGGTTATTCATTTGCAGATCTCTGTTGACAAAATGATAAGTAATGGCATAGCGGACTTAAAATGCTATTATTCTGAGTATAGGGATCAAATAATACATTTACTTAATGATGGAGAATCCAGCATCAAATTCATAATCAATATGATTGAGGAAAGAGTCAGGAGGTATGATCAGAGTGGCAAACCAAATTTGACCCCTCAAAGGGAGGCGGAACCAGAAGATAATGAATGTCGTGATGTGCATATTAGTCCTCAAGCTATAACTATCCCAGAATCTAAGGTTTGCAACTACATGCCTATGGCGATCCTTGTTTCTATTGCTGTTGAATTCTTTCTTGCTACTTCTATACTGCTTGAGGATGCTAAATGTGGCACTTCATTTTTGTTGTACTAAGAAATGATTAATTGCTGGAAATATAATAGAATTAAGGAGATGCTTACATGATGGACTTAATCCAGAATTTTAAAGAGTTAATCCACATGGTATAACAATACAACAACAACAACAAAGTCTTATTTCACTAGATGGAGTCGGCTATATGAATTGCATGACGTCATTGAGTTCTATCAATGACCAACTCTTTAGGTATCTCATTCACCAAAAGATCTCATTCAATGACTTTTCTAAATGTCCTTCTTGATCTTCCTCTGCCTTTTTTTCATCAGACTCCATACCATTTGCTCAATCCTCCTTATTGGCATATCTAACTGTCTTCTTTGATTATGTCCAAACCACCTTAATTAATTTTCTACCATTTTCTTCTCAATAGGTGCCACTTTAACTCTATTTCGTATACAATTATTATGGATCATATCTCGTCTTGTATGTCCACACATCATCTCAACATCCTTATCTCTGCTACTCTAATTTTTTATTCTGATTGTCCTTTCACTGCCCAACATTCACTCTCATATAAAATTATCGGTCTTCCAGCAGTACGATAAAACTTTCCTTTGAACTTATCAGGTACTTTCCGATCATAAACAACTCCTGATGCCTTTCTCTATTTCAACCACCCAGCTTATATTCTATGTGCAACATTTCCATTAATTTCATCGTCATCTTGTATAACTAATCCCAGATACTCAAACTTTGACACTTGTGATATAACGTGGTCTTTAATTTTAACCTCCAACTCGTGTCTTGTTTGCCGCTTGTTAAACTTACAACATATATATTCTCTTATTCTTGCTCTGACGAAAACCCTTCAATTCCAAAGTACATCTCTATAACTCGAGTTTAGAGTTAATCTCTTTTCTTGACTCTGTCATGAGGACAATATCATCTGCAAAAAGCATGCATTGGGGAATTTTGTCTTGAATGTGTTTCGTCAGAACGTCTAAAACTATGTCAAACAAATAAGGGCTTAAAGATGATCTCTGATGCAGGCCAATCTTAGTAGGAAAGTCTCTTGTCCTCCCTTCAACGTTCTCACACTAGTTGTTGTCCCCTCATACATATCTATTATAGCTCTAATATATGCAACCTGGATACCTTTCTTTTCCATGATTTTTCACAGTACTTCTCTTGGTACTCGATCATAAGCTTTTTTCAGATCAATAAAAGCTATATGCAAGTTTTTTTGTTTACTCCGATACTTTTCCATCAACACTCTTAGCAGATAAATAGTTTTCATAGTAGATCGCCCTGTCATAAATCCAAATTGATTCTCAAAAATATTCATTTTAATTTTTAACCTACGTTCGATTACACTTTTTCATAATTTCATTGTGTGATTCATAAGCTTAATTCCTCAGTAGTTTGCGCAGTTCTAGATGTCTCCTTTGTTTTTGTATATAGGCACTAAAGTGTTTCTTCTCCATTCCTCATGCATTTTCTTGGACCTTAAAATATCATTAAAGAGTTTAGTTAGCCAGATAGTACCCTCTTCTCCTAAATACTTCCTAACCTCGATAGGAATACCATCAGGACCAACGGCTTTACCATTATTCATTCTTTTAAGGGCTTCTTTGACTTCGTCAACTTTAATCTTGCGATAATACGCCAAATTTTGTTCTCTCTCTTGGGTTGTTAAATATTTCATATCACTAGTTGACCTTGTTCTGCTATTAAAGAGTTTGTGAAAGTAACTCTGCCATCTGTTTTTAATATCTTCATTTATATAACCAAAATTTTTTATTCTTCATCCTTAACACATCTTACTTGATCCAAATCTTTAGATTTCCTTTTTCTATTCTTCGCAATCTTGTAAATCTTTGGTTCCTCATTTTTTGTTCCTAAGTCCTTGTAAAACTTTTCAAACGCTTTAGACCGTGCTTCACTTACTACTTTTTTTGTCTCGTTTTTAGCCTTCCGATACCTTTCCCAATTTTTCGTGTTATTGCACAAATGTATAGCTTTAAAGCTTCCTCTTTTATATTTGATCTTCTCTTGAATGCTCTCATTTCACCACCAAGATTTCTTATCTCTTTGTCCAAAATCTTTTGATTCTCCTAAAAGTACTTTAGCAACCTTCCTAACTCTCTTGGCCATCTCATCCCACATGATGTTAGCACTTTTTTGTAACTCCCAAGCCCCTTCACCCAACAGATTCCTCTTGAAAGCCAGTTGTTTTTCCTCCTTTAGTTGCCACCACTTGATCTTAGGTTTCGTCACCTGTCGATACTTTTGTTTCTGACCCTTAATAAGTACGTTAAAGACCAAAACCCTATGTTGAGTTGCCATGGATTCCCAGGAGATTACTTTACAATTTGTACATATTTTTCTATCTGGATTCCTTACCAAAAAGAAGTCAATCTATGATCTTGAGACGCCACTCTTATATGTGATTATATGCTCCTCTCACTTCTTAAAACAGGTGTTGAAAACCTTGAAATTATGAGCCAGATGGTATAACAATAGCAACACTTTTCCTTATAAGAAATGTTCTGATAATTTTCAGCGGTGATCTATATGATTTATGTTCTTTTAAATTAAAACCTTAGAATTCAAATAACTCTTTCATCATTCAGATAACTCTTTCATCATCTTTTACAGATGATTGTCCCTAGCATGCTGAATGTAGAAGATGGTGGAAATAGTAATGCCTCTGAAGCTCTAGCTCAGGCATTGCGAGAAAAGGTCCTTACACTATCTGCACACAATTTTGTCTGGTCTTGCATCTATTTTTCTCCTTTGCTTATAGCTTTTTTACCAATTATAGTATTTGTGCTTCAAATTTTTGGTAATTTTGCATTTTGTGTATAACCCATGCTATATTTTTCAGGTTGATGCATTATTACTTCTATCACAGCAGGACGAAAGACATTTACTAGAGAGAAATGTGCATTCAGCTCTTCAAAAGAGAGTCGAAGAACTTCAGAGAAACTTGCTTCAGGTAAAATTTTATTGAATCCTTGCTTCAGACACTTGAGCATTGAGAAGCTTATAGCATGGTGCTAGTAGGGTTTAGAAATTACATTATGGCTCTGTTGGGTGAAATTTTTGTAGTAAGCAAAAAGTTATTTGTATGTTTGCAATTTTTTGTTATTTTCTTTACGCAACATTTTCTGTTACGAAGATATGGTAAGCAAAAAGTTATTTGTATGTTTGCAATCTTTTGTTATTTTCTTTACGCAACATTTTCTGTTACGAAGATATGCATACCATACTCTTCCAGAAATATAAAGTAGAAATAATAATGATGTCTTTGAATTATGGTTTTATGCAATCATTTTTTAAAATCTATACTTATAAGATCCTTTGAATTATCCATTGTCTGCTAGTATATGTTTTCATTTCTTGAGTTTTTCTTTTTTTCCTTCTTTCTGGGCTTCAGGTGACGAATGAAAAGGTGAAAGCTCTCGTGGAATTGGCACAATTAAAGCAGGAGAATCACTTACTCCAGTATGATTAAAGATTACTTTCTCAATTATCTGATTTTTTTTTCTTCTTTTTCACTATGTTTGCATTACAATATTGCTTTTATTCTTTCAGTTTTCAATATTTTAGCATCTATATATCTTTTGACCAATAGAAAACCATCATGTGAAGAACTGAACCATACATCATAGAAAATGGTAAGTTAGTAACCTATTCAAATTACATGCATACAAAAAAACTAAATTACTAAGCTCAATTTTTTTGAACTTAATATGTATACCCGCACACAATAATGTTCCTATGTCATTGGGTTCTGATTTTGTTAACAAGAGCACCAAATACCATTATACCCCTTAAACTATTCTATGATAAGCACCCAATATGATAAGCACCCAAGCAACTTAAAGAACCCTCCCTTATAAGCTAGCTGTTAAGGGGGAAGAACCAAGCCACTTAAGTACTCCATCAAGCATCCCATACTACTCAATGTGGGACTTAGGCACCCCATAATACATTGGTCCCTATCACTCTACTATTACCTTTTTTATTTTATTTTTTTATAACTCTTAGGTTGATGGACTGGAGGGCTATTTTCTTGTATTGCAATTAGAAAATTTACTTTGAAACTGCTATTTTTGCGTATGTCAAAGAAGGCAATATAAAAGACATGCAATAAGTAAGAGCACTAATTTCTCTTGCTGATGTAATGCCTAGGAATAATTCATTTGTTTGCAGTCAATTAGATTCTCAATAATTTATCAGAAGTAGACTCATTCATAACTCTTGTAGTCTTGTTATTTGTCTCTTGCTAGGAGGTGTCTTTATCTTGCGATGCATCATTTTAACCATTTAAAGTTATAATATGTGCAGAAAATTTGGTCCTGAGGCTAAACAAGGAAAAGCTGTTGCCGTTGGTGGAGAAAGAGAGTTAGTTATCCATGAACGAGATGGAAGATTAAGAAACTTGCTGAAGAAAACATATTTAAAACGATGGATTAATCCACTAGATGCAAGTGGAAATGAAGTTGGAAGTGATCCAAGTAATGAAGGGAAATATTTCCATCGGGGATCCAGCAGCATGGAACTTGCAAGGCACGTGTTAATTTTTACAGTCTCTGTTGCTTTGCTTTTGTTGCATTAATAGTCGATTGATCGTGGATAGGTAGTTTATAGTTCATACATGTCAACTGAATGACATTTTTGACGAACCCACTTTGGCAAATGAAGTTTCTTCTCACCCTTCTATTTACTTACAGTGTTTGCCTGTTCATTTTATTTATTTTTTTATTTAAATCTTTTCTAGAATGAAGATTGAAGTTGCTACTCTTAAGGAGAGCATAGAAAGCATGGGGCATCTAACTTCTTCATTCCATAGGCTTCGTCTCTCTCTTTTAAAGGTACCACATTCACTTCAGACCGCTTTATCTCATTAATGTAGCAACACTAGATTTAGTTTGGTGCGTTTAACTTTTTCTTCTAGCACGGAATCTTATCAAGTTTATTTCCTGAAACTTAGAAAGTTGATAGCTTGCTAATATGGTATGCTACGATATGATTTGTAGGTCAAAGAGTCACTGACTTCAGAAGGTACAGTTTCTGGTGTTTCAGAAATCCTTGACAATGTTATGAATGAGGCGAAACTTGTAAAGACTGCTCTTGGCAGCTCCTTACCTGTCAGTTGGTCAGCCGAGGCAGAGGTTGGTATTGGTGGGGATATTGTGAGCAGTGACCCATGGGATATAAGACAGGAGTGCAGTGATAAGGTAGATACTGTTTCTGCTGCTGGGTTTGAGATGATGGAGCTTTTGATATTTACAGCTCAGACATTGAAGGACAATTACATCAAGCTTGTTCCTGATGTAGAAGCTCTATGAAACCTGTTCTATGTGATTGATGTAGAATTTAAAGGTAGAAGCTCTGTAGAATTTGTTTCCTTAGGGAGTAAATGAAAATTTATGCTATACGACTACAATGCTATTGTTGCACGCTTGTGAGTCTAAGTTAATTCCTGTTGGAAAAGTTGTGGGGGAGCGCAATTTTATTAGGTATATGCATCTTTCATTGTACATTTACTGTACAGGTTGGCTGAATTTATTTTAATGTCAATTATCATTTTAGCTCAAAAGCTTAACTTACTGAGTGAAGGTTTGTGAATGCGTACATACATACATGTATGTGTGGATAATAATCTGGGAAGAAACTCTGGTGATTCCAGTGGAAATTTATCTTGAAATAATTCTGTAGTTTGGTGAGGTATTTGCTATGCATCTTTTGCTTCTCAGTCAATTTGTGTTCTCTTTGTGTGCTAGTTGTTTGTATTTTACGTTTAAGGGTGCACTTTCATAGCTCGTGAATCGAAGTAATTACTTCCGTAAGTCTATTTGCCGGATATAAAATATTGTGAACGAATTCATTTATGAGAAATTGATATCCATTTCCTTATTTTTACATTTGGATTTCACCTGTTCAAATCAAATATGAATTATTGCATGTACATACAAAATGTAAACATTTTTTCCTCTTCTTTTGGGTGAATTTTTATTTTTTTTGTTGGGTAGATGATAGGTACATAATTGTCAGTAAAAAAAAATTTGATGAAAAGAGAAATATTACAAATATGGAAGGCGAACAATCCTCCCAAAATTAAGAATAAATCTATACAATATTTAATTCAGAAGAGCTTTCCAATTCCTTTGTAAATACAGAAAGAACACCCTTCAAAAGCAAGCTTAGTTAAAAAAGAAATAAAATATTCTCTCCCAGGGGATGTGATGTAAAAAACTTTCGTTAAAAATTCTCACATTTTGTATCCAAAGACATCAAACTTTATTGCAAGAAAACCTGTTGATTAGCTTGATATGCCCAACTTTAATTAAAAGTGCCATTAATCCTATTCGAAATTAGTCAAGCCATTAAAACCTGTTAAGGTTGAATAAAACACGTGAACAGTGAAGAACTAAAGACAGATTCCAAACTCCGAATTCTTCTATTTGGCAAGGAAGAAATATGGAAGGAGCAAGTATTTCCAGCACTACAATTTAAGATAATCAACAATTCTCTCATTACTTTGAACAGTTAAAAAGTAAAATTAGAGATTGGAGCATTTTCCAAAGTTGATGCTTAGTAAATTTGAGGAGAAAGTTATGAAAAAGAAGAAGAAGAAGAATTATTCTCAATCCAACAGTATTCCCAAAATCAAATTTTATTACTCTTTCTGACTGGAAATGAAATCAAAGATACAAAAAGAAAGATATACCTGAAAGACAAACTTCCAGGAACTTGTATGAGTACAGTAATTCCAAACTTGGCATCTCAATCATTCTGTTGAACACCATACTCGCTCTTAACCACCTTATTCCATTCTACACAGTCAATCATCAAAGGAAACCGCCCTCCTAATAATCTCCTCAACGCTCCTACGTTACAACAGGTTTCCTAACCTATTAACATCCGTGCCAAGGATTCTCATGACATAATAGCCTTGCCGGACGACTTCTGCACTTCCTTGTCCTTTTGAGCTCTCTTCTTCTTCTTCTCATTAGTCCTATATGTCACGTTGATTTTCACCTCTCTTCCATTCTTATCCAAGAGCTGGAAATTCAGCTTGTTGAGCAAATTCTGTGCCTCCTTCTCCTTCTCACCATTTGTCTCTGCAACTTCACCACTTTTCCCTGAGTCATGGTGTTGCTCAGGACTGAGACTGCCATGGCTGGGATCACCGCTAAGCTGTTCCACACATGAATCAGAATCAGAAGTGTCAACGTCGTTAGCTTTTGAGAAACGAAAAGGAGAAGATGAACAGGAAAAAGAATGTGGTTGAGAAGATGAAGAAGCTGCTATAATTATGGGACATGAAGCATTTCTCAGCAGATCATGACCAACATGCTCTTCATCATTGTCCTTTTCATCAGGAGAACTGCCATATCCACAACTCCCCTCATGAAAGATTTTTGCCTTCTCTTTAACAGTGAAATCACAGGGATCCTTCCTATCTTCAACCTCCTTATTTTCCCTCTGCAAATCCCCAATCGCATCCTGTTCAATCAGCAAACTTTAACTAATTCCTCAGCATCAATATCAGAAAGAACACAAGAAATCACAGCAACAAAAAATTTCTTTTCTGAGCTCTTATTAGAAAAGTTAGACATTTAGCTAAGATCCTTTAAAATTTGAAACAATCATAATTTTCTTTCTAAATTTGTTTAATAATTAAATTAGACTTCAGGGTCATTTCCACCTTACAAGAAATCTTGACCTAGTTTCATGTATATTGAAATGATTTATACTAGTTTTCTTTTGGTTGGCGAAACTCATCATTACAAGAGTTTTAATTGTATGGCTATTAGTTTCCCAAATTGCATAGAGTGTATAGTCTTTTTTAAGTTCTAGTTTTTTTTAATTTTATTACAAAGGAGAGACATTGAGAGTAAGAAATGCAAAATGGGTAAAAGAAAAATCAAACACTTGATATCGTGTTTGCCTCAGTTTTAAAAATTGATGCCGGTGCCAACTGAGCAGTAAGCTCACTGGTGACGTATAGCCTATTTTATTATTATTATTATTATTATTATTATTATTGCTTGGAGGTAGGCATAGACACATTTTGTCACAAAATTGCAAAAACCAAAAACAAGTGAATTATTGAGAACAAATACAAGAGTGAAAGAACATCGTCCATAGAACACATCCAACATTATGCAAGTGAGACATTATCCCACAGGGTAATGAAGATGATGATGAAGATCAAGTTTAAGCACCAACATTCAAAGTTGTGGCATCCACAGTGTTGTTAGTGTTCTTCTCTTTGTCACCATCAAGCTGGCTGTAGTTGCCTTTCTCTCTGAAGAGTTGAATGTGATGGTGCTTGCAGTATATCTTTCCCTCATGTGAGATGAAGGTTGCTGAGCTTATTGTACAACCTCCATGGGAACACTTGAAGCAGCCCCTGTGGTAGGGAGTCCCATTCACTGAAACCTGAAACCAAATAGTAAGCACAGAAATAGTTAATCATCATTAAAAGGAGGGAGAAGAAAGTTGAACTCTGTTCGGGTTTTGTTTTGTTTTGTTTTCGGGTAGAGCTTAGGGTTTAAAATGAACAGAATTTCAATCAAACTTAAAAAGAGAAGTTTGAAGAAAGATGTTGTTTACCCTCTCGGTAGGATAAACTGTCTTTTTGCAAGCTGCACATTTGTCTTTGGTGCCCAAGAACATGTTTGAGAGAGCCTTGGCATTCTGTTAGAATAGTTAGATGTTAGAAAACAAATGAGAAAATTCATAGCAAAAGCTTCAATAATAGCCTATAGGAACTATATCATGTTCAATTTACGTCTGATACTTGTATTAAATATGATACAATATGTTAAATTGCAACTAAATCAACACTCAATAATTTTTTATTGTATTGTGTTCTCAATTTCTTCAATTAAAACCAATCTAGCAAAAGAGGAAGAAAAAAGAGCCATAGAAAAATTTTCCAAGAAATCACCTCATTCTCGGTCTGTCTTTCTGGTTTCTGAACCTTGGGTGTTCCTGCAAGAATGTGTGGCACATAAGAAAAATTCTCAGTCTGATTCAAATTTTCCAGTGAGATATATTTATTCTCCAATTCCCAAGATATTTATTTTTACCTTCAAAGCTCTTATCCAAGCTACCAGTTCTCTTGTAGAGTTGATCATAGTGGGGTCTGCAGTAGAGCACCCCCTCAAAAGAGCAAAAGTTGCTTAGCTGCAAACGGAATCACAACAATGTGATTCTTTGAAGACCTCAATTGAGTACATTTTCAAACCTAAAAATAACTGTCACGGCAAAATTTTGAGAGTAAAATATAGATTTCGATCCCCTTATATGTGTGTGTGTGTGTGTACACACATCACACAGAATGTAGCTATCCTCTTGCCATCACAGGTAGGCAAAAGCCAATCAGAGAATGGCCATTGTCCTTCAATGCCAGACTGGTAATTAAATAAAGACCTGACTCAGAATTACTTCTTGAAGAAGATTAATCAATAATAGAAGGATATGTATGAAGACCAATCCGAAGAGTTCAATCACCAAGAGATATTACTGATAAGATAATATATGTTTTAACTTGTTGAGCCAATTCACACTGATAGACATTATATTTTTGAGTAAATATACAGAGTCCCTAAAATATGCATTTTCTAGTTGAAGGACTAAACAAATTCAGTGCAAATTAGTATCCATGTTTGGTGTATAAGGAGTTAATAACATTCATAGATTTAATAAACTTTGAAGGACCAAACAATTAATCCATGTACGCCATATATTTATGGAAGGAATATATACCTTAAGTGTATTGCGGCAATGATGACATCGGAAGCAAGCCTTGTGGTAGACACGGCCGTCGGCGGTGAGTTTATCGACGGGATAGGCGGCTTTTTCACAGACGGTGCATTTTTGTGTGGTTACGGCGAAACTGGCCATGTGTCTTCCTCAGAACCCCTTTCGTTCAACAAACAAATATATATATATATATATATATATAAAGACAAATTATTGAGAGCAAACAGAAAAAGGGAGAGAGAGAGAGAGAGAGAGAGAGAGAGAGAGAGAGAGAGAGAGAGAGAGATGGGAATGCACTCTTCTCCTCCCTTTCCTTTCACTTGCTTGTGAATAATGGAGATTGTATGAACAGAAGAATATGAGGATGAGAGGAAAATCAGTGAATGAAATTGCAGTGAAATTCGGATAATATGAGGCCAAGAAGATGAAGTGTTTATTTATGTGCAATTCCAACTCTATATATATATTTTTTGAGGCAAATTATAATAATCTTTCTTAAAATTTGGATAATATATATTTAGTATTAATCTAATTTTAAATATTGCACTGATTCTTTCAACACGTTGATGTATGTCGTAAAAGTACTAAATATTTGTTTTAGTTTACTTTTTTGTCAAAACAATTAACTTTTTATGTAACATGAAGTTGCAAGTTTATTTTTATCGTCGAGTTAAATTAATATTGATATTTAATAGTAGCTTTGTTTTTAATGTGATGAAGTAAAAAATGTTATCCGATGGAACACATGTTGTGCAAAAGGTTAAATTTAATGACAAAAAATGGAAAGTCAATTATGAATTTGATCCTTAAAAAATTAAGTATTTAATTTGGTTCTTAAAAGATTTTTTTGATTTTAATTTAAATTTTTTTTTATCAAATTGACTTTTAATAACAAAAATTTGAGATTTAGTAACAAAAATGACCAAATTGATACAAATGCAATCTTTCAAGAATTAAAATTGAGATATTTAATTTTTTATTGATCATATTAAGAAAATTGTAATCTTTTATAAACTAAATAAGTAATTTATTCCAAAATAAATTAAAACATGGTCAAATATCATTGTAATTAAAATTGTGATTTTAATCATAAAATTTTAAGATTGTAATTTTGTGAGAGTCTTGCTTATAAGATCGCAAGTAAAAGTAAAATTGCATTAAGATTGTGATGCTTCATGTCGGTTAAGATCATAGAATTGCAATTTTTTTTGGGTGGTGTAAGAGACTCAAATAAGCCTAAGACAACCCATGCCTACATTTGACCCAACCCAAATACTTCATGTCTCTAGGCAACCATAGCTTCACCCAATCTTGAGGTTCAACCATCATACGCAAGCCATTCTCTTCCTCTAGAGCCATTGCCGCGAGCTGGTTGGCAACTCCATTAGCTTCCCTGAGACAGTGGCCCAACAATGCTTCCCAATCACGATGCATCATCCCCTGAACTCTTCGGACCACCGGAAACATAGGATGCTCCGTTGGTAGCCCTTACAGATGAGGTCGACCGTCGTCTTTGAGTCTGTTTCCATACTAATTCCACGAATCCCCAGCTCCCACGCAAGTTCCAAACCCTTCAAGATGCTTCAAAGCTCCGTCGTGAGACTACCCATAGATTTGAGATTCTCCCAAAAGCTAGCAATCCAGTTTCCCCTTGAGTAAGTGAAACACCCCCCACAACATGCAAAAACGCCACCACCTCTGCTCAACCCATCAACTTTCCCCTTCGTCCATCCCTTGGCCGAAGGAGTCCAAGCAACAGTAGTCTCCCGTCTGACCATACCAAAGAAGATAAGTGCCTCCTTACTTCCTTCAAATTCCTTTAAAATGCTCCAGTAGAGATTAGCAGTATCACAAATTTCATTTTTGAAAATCTAGGCATTACATTGGAGCCAGATTCTTCAAATAGCTTCCCCAAAGGTGAGCTTCCAATTTAAGCGCTCAATCTTCCCCATTTCCTTACTATTACTATACACGAGCCACTCAATAGTGTCTCCTTTAAAAAAATCCTAGCTAGAAATTGGGCCTGACCAACATTTTCCTTATATCCTTAATTGCAAGGTAGTCTCTAAGTGCATGGATCACTGTCTCCTCAAAACTTCTACTGCATTCGCATATAGGGTTAGAGGTAAATTTCCTTATCATTCTCTGCTTATTAGTAAGAATTTTATTATAGGCACAGAGCCACATGAATGTCTTGGTCCTTTGATTTCCAAGCCAGTTCCATACATATTTCCAATGATTCCCTATAATGTTCTGTTCCTCTTCTGAAATATGCTTGTAGGTGGATTTCACAGTGAAGTCCACTTCTTTAGGGTGGTTCCACACTATAGAGTCTTCCATGCTTCCTCTTTTTCTAGGGTATAGATTAACAATCCAATCACAAATATCCTTTGGAAGTAATTGGTTTAATTCCACCAAATTTCATTCCCCATTTGGAAGGAAAAAAATCACTCAGAGTTCTATTAATATCTGAATCACTAATAGGCCCTATAGTTACATCCCTTAGGTATATGCCTTTTTCGCACTAGCAGTCATTCCAAAATATGACTTTCTGGCCATTACCAATTTTCCAAGAGACACCATCCTTCACTATCTTCCAGATCTTACAAATACCCTGCCAAAGGTTTGAATTATAATTCTTACGTGTGATTCTCGGAACTATATCGTCATCGCACCCATATTTATTCCTCAAGGTACGAGCCTAAAGGGATTCTTTTCTGTTGATCAAACCCCATCCCATCTTCATCAAGAGGGCCTGTTTCATAAGCTTCGCCTTCTGAAGACCTAACCTGCCATTATTTTTTCTATTACAAAGATCATCCCATGCAATGAGATGAGTACCCTTCCTATCATCTCTGGAATCCCAAATGAAATCTCTAGCAATCTTGTCAATACTCTCACAAACGCTATTAGGAAGAATATTAGTCTGCATATAGTACACTGGCACAGTGTTTAGGACAGATTTCGTAAAACTTCTCAGCTTGTCTTCTAGGAATTGGTATTTGAAAGAACAAATGTTGTGCAAAAGGTTAAATTTAATGACAAAAAATGGAGAGTAAATTATAAATTTGGTCTTTGAAAGATTAAGTGTCTAGTTTGGTTTTTGAAAGATTATTTTTATTTCAATTTAATTCTTCTTTTTGTCAAAGTGACTTTTAGCAACAAAAATTTAAGATTTAGTAACAGAAATGACCAAATCGATACAAATGCAATCTTTTAAGGATTGAAATTGAAATATTTGATTTTTTAATGATCACATTAAGAAAATTGTAATATTTCATAAACTAAATAAGTAATTTACTCCAAAATAAATTAAAACATGGTCAAATATCATTGTAATTAGGGAAAACTACACTTTACCCCTATGAAGTTTACTTTATGTGCAGAAAATTCTCATAAAGTTTAAAACCAAGCAAAAGACCTTTATGAATTTTCATATTGTGTCAAAAACCACTTGTCAATTAGTTAACCATTAGTAAATTGACGGTCAATAATAACATGGACACTGAAACGCCACGTTAGCAAGTGATTCATATGTCACATCAGTCCTCTTCTATATATGATGGAAGCTCTCCACCATCTAGCCACTGATGCACATTCAATATATATTTGCGAAATTTAATATATATAGAAACTTCTGTTATTATATTCAAAATTCAAAACAATATATACCAATTATTATATCTTATAAAAAAACAAATCTTATAATAAGAAAATATGCTATTATTCTATATAACTCATTTTAAATTATATAAAAATTAAAAATTTTTAATGACAAATCTTATAATGTAAAATTTTTAATTTCTATATAATTTAAATTGAGTTATCTAAAATAATAGCATATTTTCTTATTATAAGGTTTGTTATTGTTTTATAAGATATAATAATTGGTATATATTGTTTTGAATTTTGAATACTGTAACAGAGGTTCCTATATATATATATATATATATATATAAAATTTTGCAAATATATGTTGAATGTGTATAAGTGGTTAGATGGTGGATAACTCTTTCTTCTTTTATCCAAGCCCAAGTTCAAATCCTGCTGTGTATGTATTACTTTGATTTTTCTTCAAAACTAAACATATGCCACGTATCGCAATTCTATTAGATGCGGTAATTGAGTAGAAGATGGTTGATGTGACACATAAATTATCTGTTTACGTGACACTTCAGTATCCATGTCAGCACATAAAGCAAACTTCATGAGAGTAAAGTGTATTTTTTCCTTGCAATTGAAATTGCGATTTTAATTATAAGATTTTAAAATCCCAATCTTGTGGGAGTCTTGCTTGTAAAATTGCAAACAAGATCGAAATTGTATTAAGATTGTATATGATCACAATCTTGATCATCGATTAATTATGATTTTGATGGCACTTAATCCTTATTTTTTAAAAACCAAATGTCAAAATCAAGCATTTATTTTCATGATATTAAGGTATTGTTTTGTAGTTCTTATGTATATATATTTCAATCACTTGTTTAATGTATAAAATTTATATTTTGATAACTTCTAGATATAGTTATTATGATATTTCGTCACTTTTATCATATATACATGTTTTATTAATGTATATTAAGTTGTTAACATTTAGATAATTTTATCTTTGTCTAAAAATTTTAGTCAACTGCATAAACTTTTTATACTTATTTATAAAAAATTCATAGGATCTTATTATCCTTAATCTGATCTTATAATTCAATTTATTTTATGTCTTTTTCGATCCTATGTAAAATTTCGATATTAATTACTATGTCCAATATAATATTTAAAAATTAAAAGAATATTGAATATTATTTTTTTAAAACTCTGGTGAGGTTGGTGTAAATTACTTTTTTTTTAATTGTAATAATACTATTCGTCTCTTGTCGTGCAGTTTCAAAATATAACATTTATCCTTTCTCTTTCTATTTTTTTTCTTGGAAAAAGGTAATCAAAGTCCAGATAATCTATTAATATATAAGGTTGAAGAGTTCTAAATTTTATATATAAAATTCTACTTAATTTAGTGGAGATGACAGGGGTTTGACTATCTCAATTATCGAACATCATTTGCTAAATGAACTGATAAAATTAGTGTAGTCGAAGATATTTACATAGAATTATGGCATCATTGAAAAATAAAAAGATAAGTGTAATTTAAAAATTGTGTTGTGTTTTATATAAATATCAAACACGTATCAAATATGATTTCATTCGATTTTTTGAAAAGTCACTCATATCTTTTGCTTATTGTAACTTGGTGTGGTAAGCTTAGTATATTTAAAAAAGACAAGTGTAATTTAAAAATTGTAAAAATAGTACTATATGCTCATAACATTTATCTTGATTTTTATTTATGCCCTTGAAATTTTTTATGTCCGATTATGTTCCTATTCTTTCAATTTTTTATCATATATGCTTCAAAATGATGAAAATACCCTCTATTCCTTCTCTTTTTTTTTCTTTTCACTAAAACTTTTCTGTTTATTCACTTAAGTTCCCAACTAAGATTTGTTCTTTTGTCTTTTGTATGATTTAAGATCATATTTAACTTCATCTAGGTCTCTCGTTCCAGGATATATTTTTTTGAATTTAAATCGACTCATGTAAACTTTTGAGTTTATTTAGTTTAGTCCATGTCATGCAAGTATCATATCCATCTCTTGGTTTTGCTTTTCAAACCAGTCTAGAACTTCATCTTAGATGTTTTTAGGAAATTTTCGATCATTTTCATCCCAGAGCAAGGCAAAATATAAATCAAAATCAAGTTTTTGGAAATATTTATCAAATTTACGTGAAAACATAGGGATCTTTCCATCCTTGAAGTGCAGCCAAGAAGGAGATTAAGCAGTGAGACTGGTAAAAAATTTATGGGCATTTGATGAGCAAAATTTCATGGTTGAAAGCATGGAGTTTCAGCAGAACCACATCTTGAACCCAGAGGGAGAAAGAGAGTCAAAAAATAAAGCAAAGTTGAGAAGGTAAGTTACTCTTTATACCTTTTTCATGGGTAGAATTAATTGAGTAGACCTAGCTTAAGTTAATTCAAAGCATGGGGATAAGAAGAAGACCAAATCAACAAAAAACACAAGAAAAAAAAAAAGGAATAGAGGCAAGATAACGTGATGTTCATCATAAGAGTGAGAATAATTCCAAAACTTGGTTTTGATTCATATTTTTCCTTGCTTTGGGATGGAAATGACAAAAAATGTCCTAAAAACATCTAGATGAAGTTCTGGATTGGTTTGGGAAGCAAAACCTAGAGATGGACATGATACATGTATGACAAGGACTAAATTGAATAAATTCAAAAGTTTACAAGGGTCGATTTAAATTTAAAATATAATATATTCTGGAATGAAAGACCTAGATGAAATTAAATATGATCATAAATCATGCAAAAGACAAAATGAAAGATCTTAGCTAGGGACCTAGGTGAATAAATAAAAAAGTTTTAGTGAGGAGAGAGAGAGATGAGAAGGGATAGAGGGTATTTTCATCATTTTTGGGCATAAATGATAAAAGTTGAAGAATAGGAACATAATCATACAAAAAAAATTTCAGCGGTATAAATAAAAATTGAGATAAACGCTAAGGGTATATAGTATTATTTTACTTTTAAAAATTGTATTGGTGTTCTTTGTTTGTATTTTTTTTCTCGAAAATAAAATAAAAAAATGCGTTGGAATGATTTGTTTTTAAAACAATTTTTAAACTTCAAAAAAAAAAAAGGATTGTAGCTGAGTTTCTTTAAAGAAAAAGTTGTAATTACATAAATACTATTAGTGAACTTATATATAATAATACTACCATCTTTTTTTAGAATACTGATTTCAAAAATATGTAAAATATGTTTTATTTTTTTGTTTAAGAAAATTTCAAAAAAATTTTTGCAAAAATTTCTTAAAAACAATACATCAATTAGATTTTTTTTATTTTTTGTCAAAAACAAAACATTATTTTTAAAAAGAGCACCAAACATGCCCTTAGTTTTAAAACTAACGAAGTTTTGATATGCTAACCATTCTTCAAGAAGGAAAACAAAAAAAATACTTGTTTGATATTTTGAAGAACTCTCCCACTAATTACCAAAGCTTCAAAAACTGTATCTAACACACACACACACACACACATATATATGTTGATTAATATCACTTTGTCACATAAAATTAAGGCTATTTCAGGCTTATAACAAGACTATTAACATTGCAGTAATATGTCGAGACACAGAGGTCATTTTGATGCGATAAATTTTCTAATACTACAGAACCATTAAAACATCACAAAATTCATCAATGTTCTTTGACAAAATTTAAACATTATAAACTTTAACAACAAACATGAATTTTAGGCTTTCAAGATTCTTGTAGGCAAGTAAATAAAATTCTGTAAAGTAATAAATAACTAACAAGACATATAGATATGTTGAAATCCTTCTAGATTAGTATGAGTAGTCAAGTTTTTCTTTTTCTTTTTCTTCTTAATTTGAGAAGAATAAAAAATGAAACGAATTCATAAAACCTAGAGAATTACTAGTAGTGTCAAAATGATTCGGGTCTTTTTGTAAATGAGCAGATTTTAGTTCAAAAAATTATGCTCGTTTAAAAAGGGCTATGCTTACAAGGCACACGAGCTGACTTATTTATTTTTTATTTACTTTCACAAAATTATATTATTTATTATAAATAGCTTTACTTTATTATTTTTTATATTTTATAATATTATATACAATAAATATAATAAATTTGGATATGAAAACTGTTATAATTTTTAAAAAATAAATATAGAATTTTAAAATTTAAATATAATATAGTTAATTTAAAAAGAAAATATGAAAAATTAAAGTTATTGGTTATTTAAAAAATTAAAGAAGTAATGTTTTACATGTATAAATTATATTTTTAATAAAAATTATTTTTTACTAAAAATTTTTAAATTACATTATTTAAATGTATATTTTTTTTAAAAAAAATGGTCTGCGAGTCATGGCGGACAATCTTAAACATTAATTTGAGACCCGTGACCAACTCGTTGATCTCTGTCTCATAACGGATCGACTCGTTTAACAATGCTAAATTACAAATATACAATCCTAAATAGTGGCCCATCAGTGTTATCAATTGAGTTCGGATTTCACATATTATAATTAAGTCCAAACCAAAATATGACATTTTACTAATAAATAAATTATATAACTTAATTAAGACAAATTAAATAGGCCTAAATTTAAATAACACCCTATACACAATAATTAATATATAAATCCACTGAAATTGCTAACATGATGGAGAAAGAAGGTAATTACCAATAGAGAATTACTGTCACCAATTTTAAAACAAAAAGATGAAGACTTCAATAGCAACATAGATCATGGTTGACACATCTAGACGTGGGCATTTGGTCTAGTGGTATGATTCTCGCTTTGGGTGCGAGAGGTCCCGAGTTCGATTCTCGGAATGCCCCTTCTGGTTTTTGCTGCTGATTTTCAATTCAAATGCTCCAAAATTCAAAGTTCAAACACGTTGCCTGGAATCTTCCATTTCTCATTTTTAAAATGAAAGAAAATACTGAGAATCTTTCATTTTCAAATTAAAGCCAGTATTTAAGTATTATTGATTCAAGAGCCAAGTCGTGATACCAAAGGGATTTGCCCTTTTAGTACTTTTATTTAAAAAAATAAAGGGTGTAGCTCAGTAAACAATTAATTAGAGTAATGTAAATATAATAGAGTAAGTTAAAGATTTAATAGTTTATTTTAAAAAATATTTTTAGACTGACCCATCAAAACTTTTAAAAATTAGCTGCTGATTTTCAATTCAAATGCTCCAAAGTTCAAACACGTTGCCTGGAATCTTCCATTTCTCATTTTTAATATGAAAGAAAATACTGAGAATCTTTCATTTTCAAATTAAAGCCAGTATTTAAGTATTATTGATTCAAGAGCCAAGTCGTGATACCAAAGGGATTTGCCCTTTTAGTACTTTTATTTAAAAAAATAAAGGGTGTAGCTCAGTAAACAATTAATTAGAGTAATGTAAATATAATAGAGTAAGTTAAAGATTTAATAGTTTATTTTAAAAAATATTTTTAGACTGACCCATCAAAACTTTTAAAAATTAGCTGCTGATTTTCAATTCAAATGCTCCAAAGTTCAAACACGTTGCCTGGAATCTTCCATTTCTCATTTTTAATATGAAAGAAAATACTGAGAATCTTTCATTTTCAAATTAAAGCCAGTATTTAAGTATTATTGATTCAAGAGCCAAGTCGTGATACCAAAGGGATTTGCCCTTTTAGTACTTTTATTTAAAAAAAAATAAAGGGTGTAGCTCAATAAACAATTAATTAGAGTAATGTAAATATAATAGAGTAAGTTAAAGATTTAATAGTTTATTTTAAAAAATATTTTTAAACTGACCCATCAAAACTTTTGAAAATTAAGCGAGTTGGGATGAGTTGATGTTGTCAAATTTTGTTTATTTAGTTCTTAAACTTTAATATTTTTCTAAAAAATGTATCTCAATTTTTTTTAAAGTTTTGTAATTTTAATAAATAATTTTTATAGTTCAAAATAATTAAAAATAAATTTTATTAAAAATAACATATTTTAAAGTTTAATATTTTTTTAATGTATAATATATTTTTTTTGAAAATTGATAGTTCTATTATCTAATTTTTATTATTCAAAGTAATTTTTTTGTTGTTTGAATTATTTAAAGTAACTAAAAAAATAATTTTTAAATAAGATAAATAAAATTTTGAATTAAACTAAAATTTTTAGGCCAATAATTTATAAGATTAACTCAACTCAACTGTTGTAAAATTTGAAATGGAATTAGTCATACGATCTATTAGACAACAATAATTTTAAAGATGTTTTTGATAATTTTATAATTAAAATAATTTAATTAAAAAACAAAATCCTATTTCCAAATCAGCTTCTCCTTCGTCATCCGATTCTCATCTCCATCGTTTCCTCGACTCATCGTCTCGTGGTCACTGCCCAGCCTCAGGTCTCCGTCTCCCCGTCGGCCGTCGCAGACGCTCAACCTCCCTGGTTCAGTCACCGCTCGTCGTCTCCCTCTGCGGCTCCATTATTTTCTCCAGAATCAAGACGCAGCAAGCAAAGATCGAAGGTTTTGTTGTGGTGGAAACGCAGTTTCTGATCACTGACTAAATCTGCTGTTATTCCCAATCAAGTTCTGTAAGTTCCTTTTTCTCTGTAAGTTCCCAATCTGCTGCTATGGGATTGATTTATTATCTTTATCTTTCTTTTTCTCTGTTATTTTTCTATGGACATGGCCGTCGAAATGTGCAAAGAAATGATGGGCATTTTTACAGATATATACATATTAAGGCTTGTTATATTAGGAAAAAAGAAGTGTAGGCCCAGGATATATATGTCGAACTCTAAATATAGATCATACCTTCAAAAACAAGTTTATAGTCAGTCCACCTCCCAAATTTCCA
This sequence comes from Biancaea sappan, assembly GCA_037074585.1. Classification (NCBI taxonomy): domain Eukaryota; kingdom Viridiplantae; phylum Streptophyta; class Magnoliopsida; order Fabales; family Fabaceae; genus Biancaea; species Biancaea sappan. Next base: position 8,872,352 of record CM073493.1, on the reverse strand, counting down.
ACATACTTCGCCTGAAGGAAAATAGATATATAATAAGAAAAGCCAAGCCAATACTGTATACAGCGATAATACCTATATTGTTTTAAAGGCTTTTACCTGCGCCTCAACTGTCAAAACAACTGGATGTTCATACTGGGAAAATTCAATATGAAGCTCCTGAAAATAATATAAAAATCACAGCAATTACTCGCAACAGGAAGGGAAAATGCATCACAAAAAGTTAGAGCCAATTCCACCGATATAACCTAGGTAGACCTCTAATTGGGATGGGGGACAAATTTTTCCCATGGCGGGGATCGGGGGTGGGGATGGGGACAAGGCACTCCCCGCCTCCGCTGCGCCCCATTGCCATTCCTAATCCTCCTACTGATCCTTCTTCGTTTGTCACTGTTCAAGAGTGCAGGACGGACACACCTAGACGGCTGGACCAGAAGCTCGACTCTGGTGGTTCTTCCCTCTTCGATTTCTCCATTGAAGCTTGAGCTTCAAAGAGGTAACTTCCTGTGGTTCTTCTCTTCTGCATTCCATTGCTTCGCTTGCTGCCTTGCTCTGTTTTGGATTGTTTTGCTTTGCTTCAAAGCCTCGCATTATTTTTCACTACTTATGTATTGACATTGTGCTGTAAGATCTGATATTGTGTTATTTGAAAACCTCAATTTTACCGATTACCACACTGCTTTGCTGCCTTGCTTTGTTTTGGAGGAGGAAAGGTGAAAGTTAACTGTTTGAAGGCACTATGGCAGTATATATATTGTAATTTTACTCCTCCCTCTATTCATTTTATTGATACACTTATCAAGTACACCTTTAAGAATTCTTTTGTATGCATGAATTTCATTTAAAGGTTTATGATAAATTTTGTGTTAAATACTTTCGAATATGGATGGATTTTCTTTGACTTAACACTGGAATTTTCAATTGAATTTCTATTTTAAGGATTATTTCTGATGTAATTATATAATTTATATAGCCATTTTTAAGCTGGTAAATTTGCAATTTTATGCTATGAGTTTGCCCCTTCACAAGTTTATCTAAATTCCGTGAGTTTGACAACCTTGCGACCTCATTGTATGACAGATTAATTTGAAAGAACAATTGGTTATAAAATAGATTATGGAATTAATCATGTCATTATCATTAGGGGATGAGAGTTTTGCGAAGCCTTGAGGTCTGGAAACTGGGTATTGTCAACTATTTGGATGCGTTGAAGCTGCAGGAAAAGCTGGTCTTGGATAGAAAATCTAGCAAGATATGTGATACTCTTCTTTCCTTGCAACATCCACCTACATATACTGTTGGCAAACGACGTACTGACTACAATTTATTAATTCCACAATCTGAACTGGACCGAATAGGAGCTGAGCTTCATTACACACAAAGGGGAGGAGACATTACATTTCATGGTCCGCACCAGGCCATTTTATATCCTATTATATCACTTCGTGACATTGGACTTGGTGCTCGAAGGTATGTGGAGAAACTTGAGTTAACTATGATTGAACTGGCAGCTCAATATGGTGTGAAAGCTTGTCCTGGACAAAGTGGTGAGACAGGGGTATGGGTTGAAGAAAGGAAGATAGGCGCAATAGGGGTTCGGATTTCAAATGGAATCACTTCTCATGGGTTGGCATTTAACATTGATCCTGATCTGACCTACTTTGGGCATATAGTTCCCTGTGGAATTACAGATAAAGAGGTGACATCTTTGAGAAGGGAGACACATTCTGTTCTTCCTGCTGAAGAAATAATTCAGGAGAGATTGATTTCTTGTTTTGCGAGGAATTTTGGTTATAATAATCTTATCTGGAAGGAGGGTGCATCAATATTTTCTGATAAAGATGAAACCAAATTAGATGAGACTATTTTTGTGAATTGATAGTTGTTTAACTTCTATTTTTGTCTATTTTAAAATTTTTGGAAAATTTTGAACCAATAAAAGTTATTACTTTTTATGCATATACATACACTTTTACACAATCGCACATTACAACAACAACAACAAAGCCTTATTCTACTAAGTGGGAGAGAGGAATTAATTGGACTAATTTAGTGCAGGCTCTAATTCTTTCTTTCTGCATCTGAATATTTGTGATATTTGATACCATTAGTCTATTTTATAGAATGTATCTAGGATTTACATTTATAACTTAAGGTCCATAGCAACAAAAATACATTCTAAATTTGTAAATCGAATAAGTTGCAGTAGTAATTGTAATTTTATAGTGTTTGATGGAACCCAATGCACAAAATAGCAGAATAGGAACTCAAAATAGCAAAATGGGAGCTTTTATTGATGAGGTAGCTTTGTTACAAAATCAAAATCAGAGAACCCACCCAAGACTAAACAACAGAAAATACCATATAGCCGAAATAATAGAGATGAAATAGAAAAGAACCCCCTAGACTTTCGAAGGCTAGAACTCTCCCCAAGACTGACCAAAATCGTTCCCCTCTAGCACTCAGTTATCACCACTTTATAAAGGCCCCTTAGTCCCATAGTTAGTTATAACTGTAATGTTAGTTACAACTATCAACCCAACAACTATAAGTGCCACTTCCTTTCTATCTAATTATCCTATTATAATCCTCAATGACCAACTTATATTAGTCCCATCAGTGTTGCATCCACTCTCTGAGATGGGTATAGTGAGAGGGCTGATACGGGATGAGTTAGCACTCTTTGCAAAATGTGATGATAGCACAAATGGATTTATACTAAGACCAAGAGGACCCTCGATCTTTCCTCTGCTGACTCTTCCTAACCTGAACCATCATGGGAATTTCTTTTGGTGTATCTGGTATTTAACAAGAATCTAATTTATAAATGGATCTACTAAGAATTTGTTACAAGAATCTAATTATAAATGGATCTACTAGAAATTTAACAAATTCTACTTGGCTCGGTAGAATTCAACATTGAAAGCAACTACATAATCAGAGGTCCACTTTCTCAAAGTTGATAGTTGTGATGACATTACTGTGACTTGGGTAGCTGAGGCTAGATTGTCTCTTCCATTTACAGCAAAATCAAAAGTTGCTTCTAGTGTCAGTATGCAAATATGATGATATTTGTTTTCAGAGTCAATATAGTTGAAGAATTCTAATGCTCCTCTTCCAGCTGTTATTGAGGAATATGTGGATCATTCAACTACTTTTGACAAATTCTATGTCCTGGGCCAGAATAGTTTCTTAGTTGTCAAGAAGTCAATACCAAAAACTAATATATTGATGAAATTATCAAATGGTGATGTGATTACCTCATACCTCTGGTAAAATCCACCTACCACTGAGGATTACCAGCATTGTGGTGCTGGAGACAGTAACTTCCCTTTGAGAAGTAATGGTCCATTGACCTAAAGCTGGTCAGAGGTTGAAAGGAAACTAATGTTTCTAAATGATACATTTATTGAAAATATAAATCCACAGAATAGCAAGAAACTCAATAACAAGACAATAAGCAATTAAAAGAAAACAGAAGCAGAGCTCCAGCCCTAGCTCCCTCAAAATTCTCTCCAGAGAAGTTTGCCAGAAAACAACGTATTCTTCCCAGATGATTTTCACCTCATCACTCTTCCCCCCAAATAACTCTCACTTCCTACGCATAACCGAATTTCCTTCCATAACCGAATCCCCCTTGTCTCATCCACGTGTTTATTCCTTCTAGAGTAAACCTTTCAGATCTTGGGCCTAAGTGGGCCCCTAAGTGGACCTAAAAGCTGATCATCATCCACATTATTTAACGGACCTCTATCAATACCTTCCTCAGAAAAAATTGCCTTGTCCTCAAGGCAGAAATCGGGAAACTGACTCCTCAAAGTGATCTCCTCTTCCCAGGTAGCTTCCTCCTCTGTAAGATGTTGCCATTGAATCAGAAACTCCCTGAGATGTTGTCCCTCTTGCCATTTTAAACGAGTTCCCAAAACTTTTGCTGGTTGTACCATATCATCAATAGCTAAATCTTCTGGCAAAGTTGATTCCACAAGATACTTCCCTACAGCTTTCTTCAGGAGGGAAACATGAAAAACAGGGTGTATTTTAGAAGTAGGAGGTAGATCTAATTTGTAGGCTACTGGCCCTAACTTATCGATCACTTGGAAAGGACCGTAGAATCGTGATGACAATTTAGAATAGATCCGTTGAGTCAAAGAAAGTTGTCTATGTGGCCTAAGTTTAAGAAATACCTAATCACCCAGCTAAAATTCCATATGTTGCCTTTTTTTATTTGCAAACTTACGCATTTGTTGTTGAGCTTTCTGCAAATGTAATTTTAATTGATTCAAAGCTTCATCTCTGTCCAATAGCTCCTTGGCAACTGCTTCAACCTTAGCTTCACCCAAAACATATTTTTTCACAGTAAGAGCTTTTCCCCCATACACTATTTCAAAAGGGGTAGTTCCAATGGAACTATGATACGTGGAGTTGTACCAAAACTTAGCCCATGAAACCCAAATTGACTAGTTTCTGGGTTGATCAGAAGCGAAACAACGCAAATAAGACTTTAAGCAACAATTTACTACCTTCGTTTGACCATCGGTCTCTGGATCATATGCCGAACTTAACTTCAAACTAGTTCCACATAACTTGAAAAGTTCTTTCCAGAACAAACTCACAAAAATGGGGTCACAGTCACTGATTATAGACTTAGGCAGTCCATGCAATCTGATAACTTCTTTTACAAACAAAACAGCTAAACTCTTAGCAGAATAGGAATGTTTTAAAAGGGAATGTTTTAAAAGTATGAAATGAGCATACTTGGAAAGACGATCTACAACAACAAAAATAGCTTCATAACCTTTCGAACGTCGAAGTCTGGTAATAAAATCCATAGAAAGTTCCTCCCAAATCTGATCTGGAATAGACAAAGGCTGTAACAAACCATAAGGAGCTGTGGCTGCATACTTATTGCGTTGACATACATCACACTCTTGGATGAATCTCTGTATAGTTCTCTTCATACCCAACCAAAAAACATTAGCCAAAAGCCTCTTGTAAGATCACAAGAAACTCGAATGACCTCATGTGGGTGAATTGTGACATTCCTGTAATAAATGAGGAATCAAACTAGACTTAGCAGAAATCACCAACTTTCCCTTTATGCAATAGCACCCCCTTATAAAGGGTAAAGCCACAAAAACTCTCCCGTTGATGCTATAAAATATTAATAATTTCCTGCAACTCCTTATCATCCTTATTCTCTTGTTGTACCACATCATCTTGTGACCAAGTAGGAAAAGAAATAATTGTAGACAACTCAACCTCATCCTCATGCATTCTAGACAGTGCATCCGTAACTTTGTTCTGTAGTCCAAGTTTATAAATGACCTCAAATCTAAACCCCATTAACCGAGCCACCCAATTTTCTTGATCAGCACTAATAATTGGTTGATGTAATAAGTGTTTTAGACTCTTTTGGTTTGAATACACTATGAATCTTCGCCCACACAAATAATGATTCCAATGTTTAATGGCAAGTGCAAATGCCATGAGTTTTTTCTCATAAATCGATTTAGCTAAGTTATTTGGAGATAAAGCCTTACTGTAAAAAGCAAATGGCCTTCTAGCTTGCATTAACACCGCTCCCAAACCATGACCAAAAGCATCACACTCCAATTCAAATACTTGAGAAAAATTTGGTAAGGCAAGAACAGGAGCAGTAGTTACAGCTTCCTTCAGGGTCTCAAAAGCTAAGGTAGCCTCTTCACTCCATTTAAACCCCTCTTTCTTAATCAAATCTGTCAATGGCTTTGCAATTTTTCCATAATCTTGTATAAACTTTCTATAGTAACCTGTGAGCCCCAAAAATCCTCGAACGCCCTTTACATTCTTTGAAGTTGGCCAATTTTTGACACTAATCACATTTGCTGGATCCATTTCCTCCCTTTCTTGAGATATCACATGTCTCAAGTATTCTATATGAGTTTTACCAAATTGACACTTCTTTTTGTTCACCACAAATTGAGCAGACTTCAACACCATCATAACAATCTCCAAATGTTGTTTATGTGATTCCCAATCACAATTGTACACCAAAATGTCATCAAAGAATACCAACACAAAGTTACAAAGATATGGCCAAAAAATGAAATTCATTGCTGCTTGGAAAGTAGCAGGTGCGTTCATAAGACCAAAAGGCATAACCATGTACTCATAGTGTCCCTCGTGAGTACGGAAAGTGGTCTTCTCAATATCATCATCCTTCATGCGAATCTAGTGATAACCAGATTTAAGATCTAACTTGGAAAAGAAATTAACTCCATTTAATTCATCCTGTAGCTCATCAACAATAGGAATCAAAAATTTATCTTGAATAATGGCCTTGTTTAAAGCCCGGTAGTCTACATACATACACCACCTATTATCCTTCTTCTTTACTAAAATTACAAGGCTAGAATAAGGACTAGAACTATGTCTGATAATTCCTTGCTGTAGCATTTTATTAATCTGCCTCTCGATCTCAAACTTGTGATGGTGAGGATACCGATAGGAACGAACACTGATTGGTGCAATACCCTAAAAAAGGGTGATCAAATGAATGATATTCCTATGAGCGGGTAGTCCAGTCACCACCTTAAAAACTTCAGGGAACCTCTGTAATACATTCTCTAATTCTCTTTGTTGCTCTGTACTTATCATCTATTTATCATGATTTGCATCCATAAGTTCTATACTCTAACACCATCCATCCACTTCCATTAAAGTCTCATTCCTCACGCCTTGTACAGATAAAGCCTGGTAATTCAAAAAAGGCTTCTGACTTGATCCATAATTTGTCCCTTTTAGAGATACTTCATTTCCCTGATATCAAAATGTCATAGTCATCTCCCTGTAATCAACTATAATTTTCCCAAGAGTTTGCAGCCAAGCCACACACAAAATAGCATCTACTCCTCCTAACTCCAGGATATAGGTATCCACTTTCATAAAGAAATTTCCAACTTGCAAGGGAATGTCAGAATATCTTCTAGTAGTCCATACTTTATGACCATCTCCCAATTTCACTGACACTCTCTTGGAATTGTCAACCTTCAAATCTAAAGAAACTACTACCTGTGGTGCCACAAAATTGTGGCTAGCACCACTGTCAATCAAAATCAAGATTGGAGTCCCATCAATGTTAGCTTCTACACGCAGGGTTCGACAGTCCCCAAATTTTCCAGATGTTATTCTCATTAAGTCCATTAGACGACACTCTAACCCCATGCCTTCAACCCTCTATTCTGCTTCCATTGAATTCATCTCATAACTGTGAACAAAATTATCTTCCAACTTTTCATTATCAACCAAAATGGTTACCCTCAATGATCTTGCAACGCACTGATGAGTGGGGAAATACCTTTCTCCACACCTAAAACACAATCCCTTGTTCTTTCTGTCCAACATCTCATTATGTGAGATATGTTGCACTCCTTGGAATTTCTCTGCGTTCAATGCTCTGCTTGAATCTCCCAAACAACCCGTTACTGTGGTGTTTGAACCAGAAGAATGGGTTGGGTATGACCTATTTCCAATTCCTATTCGATTGGGCCCTCCTTCAAAAGAGCCTATTAACACTGATCCACATTTCTAGGCTTATGAAATCTAACTCGGTCCACTCCTTTGCTGTTCACCTGAGAAAAAATTTTCTACATTCCTCTTCCAGCTCGATCCCAAAGCACTATAGGCATTCGAATTACTCATCTTCCCCAGAGAAGAGTAAAATCCCGACTGTCCTCCATGATTCCCTCGTTCATCTCCCTCAAGCTCAACTTCTACATTGCGTGCAAGTTGCATCACCTGCCTGAGTGTGTCATTGGTCGTAGAATGTGTACTCTTTCCCAAATCTCTTGCTTCAAACCTCCCATAAAGGTTCCAATGTACTGTTGTTCAGTAATCTTGGGTATCTGAGAAGATAAAAATTCAAAAACTTCTATGTATTTATCCACTGGTCCCAATTATTGCAGTGCTTTCAAGGCTTCATAAGGATTATCATATCTGGAACCCAAATATCTGCAAATTAGTTCTTGTTTAAACTTGCTCCAAGTCAGATGTTCTTCCGATTCTCGCCATAAAGTGAACCAGTGAATTGTATTGCTTTCCATACTTAAACGTGCGAGTCGAATCTTCATCACATTATCAGTATTGTGGACATCAAAATACATTTCTACCCGAGATATCCAACCCACAGGGTCAATACAAGAAAATCCTGGAAGTTCTACTTTCTTCACCGAGGATTTGAATTCATCCCAACTTTCCTTCATTGGATCCAAAGAAGGCCTAGAAACTGAACCAGAAGCTGCCTGAGATGATGGCGTTGGAATACGACAAGGAACATTTTCCTGAGGTTCTTCATACACTTTCTTTCCATGTATTTTCTCGAACTCCATCATCATATTCTTTTGCAAAACAATCATCATTTCACGTAATTATCCTATCAAAACCTCCAAACCTTCCACCCTAGGACATATTTCTTCAACCATTGCAATCCGTTGCTCCATAGCTTCACTTCTCTCTACCGTGGCTCTTGTTTATGGCATTTTCGAATCTGGCAGGTCGGACCAATTGAAAGGAAACTAATATTTCTGAATGATACTTTTATTGAAAATATAAATCTACAGAATAGCAAGAAAATCAATAACAAGACAATAAGCAATTAAAAGAAAATAGAACTAGAGCTCCAGCCCTAGCTCCCTCAGAATTCTCTCTAGATAAGTATGCCAGAAAACAATGTATTCTTCCTAGATGATTTTCCCCTCATCACTCTTCCCCCAAATAACTCTCACTTCCCATGCATAACTAAATTTCCTTCCATAATCGAATCTCCCTTTGTCTCATCCACGTGTTTATTCCTTCTGGAGTAAACTTTCCAGATCTTGGGCCTAAGTGGGCCCCTGAGTGGACCCAAAAGCTTATCATCCTCCACATTATTTAACAGACCTCTATCAGAGGTGCTGCTAATTGGCTTAGGTAAAGGCTTCATATTACCTTCTTTGGTTCTCATGTTGTAATATTCTTCTCACTTTATAATGCAGGCTGTTCTGATGAGAACCCAAGATTTGAATTAAAGAAAAGAACTAAGATTTTATTATTTTGAAAAGGAATAATAGTAAAAGATTAACAAGAACAACAAGAATAGCCAGAAAAGGATAAACAGAGATTAAGTCTCCTAAAGTCCTAAGACTCCCCACAAAACAAAGTTCCTACAGAATAATTCCTAAGAAGTATTCTATCCCAATGCCAAAGCACAATGCTTTAACCCAAGTCCTGATACAATATTCTTCCCCCTTTCACACACCACCACTCTTATTTATAATAGACTCACATTTTAACAATTTTCTAATTATCCCTTAACCGTATAGCAACTCTAACAAACACCCCTGCTACCTATCATGTTCGTATTACTCTTGTTAACATGCAGGGCAATACTTTATACTTGGTTTCCCCAACTATCGCTCACTGTAACATCGAGAAGCTTATTTTTGGCTTTACTTAGAGGCTTCGACGAGTCATTTGAGCTAGAAGAAACATGGAAGTAAGTTTTCCACTTGACTAAAACCTCATTTTGGTCCCTAATAGATAGGGTTCTTCTCACTTTGGCCCCTTATGAAATTATCTTCTCAATTTCGTTCTCGAGAAATTTGGTATTTCTCAAATTGGTCTCTCACAAATAAAGTTGTTATTAGTAATGTCCTTTATGTTAATTTGCTATTAATAAAACTAATTATCAATTTACATATTATACAATAATGACTAAGTAATAATATATCTAAAAACATGTTCATAACACCAAATTTGTTAATTTCATTAAAAATATATTAACAAAAAGATGTAATTGATAACATATTTATTTTTAGAGTACCAAATTGAAAAAGTAATTTTATAAGGGACTAAATTGAAAAATACCTCATATGTGAGGAACCAAACTGAAAAGGCAATTTTATAAGAGAGCAAGGTGAGGTTTTATTCTTTTCCACTACTTGTTTTGTCGGTAGATTTGTATCCTTATGTATAAAATAAGAGTGTCATGTTCCTTTAAGATTGACAACCTAGATCTTTTTGGTCTTTTTTATTTTATAAATTAAATTTTAATCTTGGGCAATTAGTCTACATGATCAATGACCTAGATTCGAACAGGAGGCGACAATTCAAATCCTGTCTAAACTAGTGGGGTACTTTAACCAAAATTGAAGAAACTTGATGCCTTGTTCTTTTTTTGAAATGTATGGAGTTTAGAGTAGCAAAGAATGCTTAGTTTGACTAAGTTCTTATAGCATGTTTGGTTCGGCTCTTTTCCATCTTCCCGCTTCCTTTCACATGTTTGCTTGGCTGAAGGTAGTGGTAAGGTAGAATCCCTCGACGAAAAAATCGATTACTATTTTCCCTTTTTTTTTATGGCTTCTTCTGTCTAAATCTTGACGGAAAACTTATTCAAGCGATGGAAAATGCATATAAATTACTGGTTTGCCTAGAACCGTGCCTCTGTCTTTCTTCCTTTTCCTCCCGCTCTTGTCCCTCTCAACCTCTATCTTTCTTCCTTTCCCTTCCAGTCTCTCTACTTTTCTCGTTTCTATGCTTCCTCTCCCGCAAGGCCCCTGTGTACAAATAGATTGATAGAAAACAGAGGGATTGATGGAGAGCATGTCGACAAGAGAGAGAGACATAGAGACGAGAGTGAGGTGATAGAGAAGTAAAGAAATTATAGGAGAGAGACACACCAAGACGCGGGAAGACAAAGCAAAGATGGAAATTGGGAGAAAAGCAGAAAGGATTCGTTGTCGGCTAGTCTATGAGCGAGATGCCGGAGAAGAATGATAGTTATGCGGAGAAATACATCGTTGGAAAGAGAATGACTGTGAGGGAGATGAAGGTGCCGGTGAGAGGGAAGGCTCTGGTTGTCACATCCCAAAAATTGAGCATGTGAAAAGATACTACTCATTTGATATAATTCTCAAACATACGTTATATACATATATTCTGTAAGGTTTTACATTCAACCTTAATCATTCATTCCACACTACAGAATTATATTTATCTGATAACCAAATATAAACATACATAGTCTGATATTTCTATCTCATGGCAAGCCTAGGAGACCTATAGAAAGTACAGAGCGTTTCTAGTATCCACATTAATAAGTACTGGTATCCCACCAGACAGAAATAGAGAATAATCCCAAGGGGCTTCTAATCTTCAAACGGATTCTCTTCTTCTTTGTTTTCTGTATCTGAAAAAAATAATCATAGGGAGTGTGAGTTTATTTAAAAACTCAGTAAGTAAATAACTGTACTATATAAAATATCAAAAGTACAAATACCACATTTACTCATATAATTAATTGTCTTATACATCGAGTAGTATGGGACTCTAACCCTTTCAAACTCATGAATAAGATTTCATAGATATACACCGAGTAGTATGGGACTCTAACCCTTTCAAACTTGTGAATAAGATTTCTTAGATATACGCCGAGTAGTATGGGACTCTAACCCCTTCAACTCGGGTATAGGTTTCATAGATATACACTGAGTAGTATGGGACTTTAACCCTTTCAAACTCATGTATTAGATCTCGTAGATCTTTACTCATTAATAAGATAGAGAGAATTTATCACATAGTACAATTACCATGAAATAAAATAATTTCTACATACTCTTATTTCTACCGATCATCTTATACTCCCATATGAAAAATCGATTGCTTATTATCCCAATAATATTGTAAATGGGACTTATATTGTACTTTGTCTAGTAATATCAAATTAGCTTAGTAAGGTTATTCACTCACCTTGATGTTTGTCCAAGTTTACCTTGTTCTACACTAGAATTTGTGTAGGAAAATTTCCTAGTAAAATATATTACAAGGAAACATAAGAAAGGAAACAAAATCACGAAATTACGCAAAATTTTCTGATTGCTACAGTGACGGTTTGCTACAGTAACGGTTCGCTACAGTGCCGGTTCGCTACAGTGTCGGTTCACTACACTACAGTACTGCTACAGTACTCTAGAAGAAAATTTTCCAGAATTTTTCCGAAATCTCTGGTCGCTACAGTAACTCGAATTTTTGCAGAAAAATCTTTCAAAAATTCATCCTTTCCTTTCTTGTTTCAAAACCAGAATTTCAACTCTTTTAACCGATTATAACTCAAATATAACTTCTAAAACTACTAAGATTCATGAATTATCATCAAAATCTTCAAAAACAAAACCTCCTCTGATCTTCTACATAAACTGAAATTTAAGGAAAATAATGAGATTAAAGCTTACCTTTAATCCTTACAAAGCTTTTGAACCGAACAGATAATCGAAATTCTGAAGATCAAGGAAAGGATTTGAGAAGAGGGTGAATAAACGAGAGAAAGTGAATTCACTATTCACTTCAGCTGCTTCAATCGTGAGAAGAAAATAAGGGGGGTACTATTGAAACTTTATATTAAATATTTCTAATGGGTTATTCAATAACTCATGGGTATCCATAACCCAACATCCAAACCCATCCAGTCAATTTACAATAAATGGACTAATTGACCATTCTGAAACCACTTTTCCATGAATTTCACCATTCTTAGAATATATCCCACATTGTGCAAATATTTAGTCCAGTCATTTAACTCAATTTTCATAAATAATATTCAAAGAGAACAATTAAATATGAAACTTAAATATGACCAAAATAAATAACTAAAGTAGCGTTGTAAAATTCTAAAATACTCTTAAGCGAATTATATTCTGAAATTAACGGGTATTACACTGGTAGCAGAGAGTGGAGGGAGAGGAAGAAAGAGAAGGAAGAGGTCATCGAGAGAGACGAACCGAGAGAGACAAGACAAAAAAGGAGTAAATGTGAAGATGAGATGAAGCCTATAGTGTCTGGTATGCTTTTCCTTTAAAAAAAATTTTAAATCAGGAATAATTTTATTAAATTACCCCACACATTCATTTTCCTTTCCTTTAAAGAGCACATACTAAACAAAATAATTCATCTTTTCCATTATTTATTTCCATCCTATATCAAACATTTTTTCCCTTTTCCCTTTTCTTTTTTTTTCCCTTTCCATCTTTATTTTCCTTTAATTTCCTTTCCTTTCTTGCGTATCAAATGCGCTCTTGAGTCTCTAGTAAATGTTGAGCTTCATTAGAAAAAATTAGATAGACTTAACATGAAAAAACCCAATGAACTAAGTTAATTATAAAGAAACATATAAATATAGTAGACATGCTCAGTAGTAGAAATTATGATATATTTACATGCTTTTTCATGATTAGGCAGGTACAGGGGTGTTTATAGGTTCGGTTTAGTTTAGTTTTGAGATTTAACCAAATCAAATTGAACTTATTTATTTTGCAAACTTATAATCTTATTTGGTTTTAATTTTTGGGTAATTTAATTCAGTTTGAAGTGGTTTGATTCGGTTTTGGACGATTTTATTTACAATAATTTGTAATTTGTAATTTGTAATTTCGATAATATATATATAAATATAAAAAAGAATTAATTAAAAGAAAGAAGTCAAATTAATATATATATATATATATATATATATATATATATATATAATTTTGTAGAAATAAAATTCAAATTAATATATATATATAATTTTGTAGAAATAAAAAAAATATAAATATAATATTATATATATATATAACTTTTTTATATATAAAGTCAATTTAGTTTGGTTTCAACTGACTAATTAAAATTCATATTTTCAAAATCGATTTAGATCTCTTATTTTTCAATTTTGATCAATTTAATTCGACTTAATCGGTTTGATTTGATTTTCAATACTACTAGTTAGGTGTGTAGTTTGTTTATAAATAAAATACACTTAATCTTCTCATCAAACAGGATTTGGTGCTTTGGTCCAGTTCACACCTACTTCAAAAAAAATGGTATTAAATCTGTTTTCTAGATCTTCTTGGCCACCTACTTTCTTACAATCAGTTTTAGTAAGTTCTACGATTCTGTCATTTTCTGCTCCATTTTCTCTGCATTCATTGCCCTTGTCCAGCAGTAAACCTAGCACTTCAAAACCACACAAATAATTGAAGGAAAACAATTATTATTATTATTATTAGATTAAATTTTAATTTAGTTCTTAAAAGATTACAATTATCTCAATTTAATCATTGAAAAATTATATTTATTTTAATTTAGTTATCATTTTTGTCAAAGTGACTTTTAATTACGAAAATTTTGAAATTTAATTATTATAAATTTTATAATTTGGCAATGATAATGACAAATTTGAGATAAATGTAATCTTTGAAAAATTAACTTAAAACACTTAATTTTTTAAGAATTAAACTAAAAAAATTAAAATCTTTCAAGACTAAATAATAATATTTTACTCTTATTATTACTACTACTACTACTGTTGCATCATAGTAAGAACCAAAGGATCAGCCTGTTGAACTGTATTCATAGACTAGGAATTCGTAAAACATAATACTTGCAAGTTATAACTCAAATAAGAACGAACTAATCCCAAAGTGAAGTTTCCTTCGTGTCTAAAAGATCCAACCATGTAAATATTAATAAATGATCAAATAAAAAATTAAAAAAAAAACTTTTGCATCGTAACAACTAGCAAGTAGAATAATCAACCACCTTGAAGGAAAAAAAATACAGAGTTCGTACTTCTACAAAATATGGAAAATCATGGAAGGTACCTTAAAGAAAAAAAAATCGTTTTTTATTCTTGCTGACGCAGACCATATGTTTTTCTCAGAAGAAACAATATTCAATACAGTCCCCACATGCAGTTTTGCATCGAAGTTCTAAGCCAATGAGATCCTTTGAAAACAATACCTCTATAGGATCCACTTGACCACACCCTCTATTTTATATATATAATACCAGTAGAATCCACTTGACCATACCCTCTATTAAAATAATTACAGTAAATTACTAATTTAAATCTTTGAAAGATTATAATTACCTCATTTTGATTTTTAAAAAATTATAATTATTTTAATTTAGTTTGTAAAAAATTGTGTTTGATTTAGTTGGACAAATTTGATTTTAGATCAACTCTGATTTTGAATTTAATTTTGGTTAAAGGCAAATTGACTGTTATTTTAGGCAAACTGGAGTTTTAAAAAAATATATATGATTTGAGATTTAGTCCAAAATAATTTTTAAGAAATCTCAATGTCAAAGCAAACAAACCTTATGTTTATTTTAATTTGATCTTTTTTGTTTGTCAAAGTAATTTTTAGTAATAAAAATTTTAAGATTTAATAATGGTAAATTTGTGATTTAATAATAAAAAAATTAAATTGAGATAAATATAATTTTTTAAGAATTAAATTAAAACACTTAATCTTTTAAAGAAAAAATTAAAAAAAAAATCTATCGGGAGTGAAATCAATAATTCACTCGAATAATTACCTTAAGCTTCAAAGAACTATACCAAAAACCACATCAGAAAGGTCATGTTATTTTAATGAAGCAAATGCTGCTATTTTAAGAAAGTTGTCTTAAATTATTTTGAGCCATACCCTACCATTTAAATAAAAAAAAAGAAAAGAAAAACATCTGTTGTTATTAAAAATTCATTAAACTTTGACTAATTCAATTTAAATTGGGTTAGATTAAATAAGTATAAAGTTTTTCCATAACTACTTTTTTTATTCACAAAATTCAAAATTAAAATTTTACTTAAAAAAATCAAATAACTTAAAAAGTGTTTTGAATTATAAAATACGGACAAAGTGGTTATTGCTTAAGAGAAAACAAAAAAACAAAAAAGGAAACATCACAATTCTGGAAAGCAATCTTACCCAGCCAAGTTTAGCTGTGTCGGTCACACTTATCAAAAACAAAGAATTATGAACCTTCATTCTAATTTTTAATATATTTCCTTTTTCACCAAAAAAAAAGAATTATAATCAAATTAATATAAAGTTCAGAGAATGAAGAAACCGATCTTCCATCATGTGACTGTCACATGCAGGAAATCGCATGTTGTATCAAGAGATTGTAGACTTTCATAGATGATTTTTTTTTAAGTTGGTCCTTCATAGATTTTATTTTTAATTTGATCTCTTAGAGATTGATATGTTACTAATTCAGTCCTTAAAAAATATTATTTTTAATTTGGTCTCTTACAAATTGATATATTACTGATTCGGTCCTTCAAAAAAATATTATTTTGTAGTCTCTTAAAGATTGATATATTATTAATTTAGTCCTTTTTTTGCTGGCCAAAACTTTAATGGTCATAACTTTTGATGAAAGGACTAAATTGATAATATTTAAATTTATGATAGACCAAATTAAAAATATAAATATGTAAAGGATTAAATTAATAACATATCAATTTGTGAAGGAAATTATTGAGAATGAAATTTATGAGAGACTAAATTAATAACATATCAATGTATAAAGGACTAAATTAAAAATAAAAATTTATAAAGGATTAACTTAAAAAAAAGGCATATGTGAGGGATTAAAATGATATTTTGGTCGATTGTAGAAATGTCAGAAAAGCATTGAATTCAAAAGTAAGGATCACATGACAATCTCATTTCCATGTTCTATCCTTTCCTTCTCTTTCCTTAAATCTGAATCTTTCTCACGACAAACGTCTAACGATAATCAAAGAACAAGACTTAGATGAGACTCCTCAATGTATTTTAGTATCATGTTCTTCCATGAAAACATCACATGTGGGCACTTTTTCAAATTCAGCATCACAATATTGGCTTCTTTAAGAGGGTTTCTCAACGTCTCATAATTTGATTGAAAAAATTAATAGAAAATATTCTGCACCTATTTTTTTTTTTTAAATTTTGATCTATATTTTAATTTTGTTCCAAAATTTTATTTTATATCAATGTTATTTGACTTTTTTTAGTTAGTTTCGATTTTATCTTTGAGCTCAACGATGTTTAAATTGTTATCAGCAAATGCTGATATAACTACCTCTATTATATGCATTAGTACCAATTCATCTAGTTAGGCATTAGGAATGTTCATAAACTCGATTCGATTTTGAGCCTTAGTCAAACCGAACCAAACTCATTGGTTTTATAAAATTATGAACTTATTCGATTTTAATTTTTGGGTGATTTAGTTCGATTTTTATTAGACTATTTTGTTTACCTTTTTTTTTTTGTAATATCATAATATTATAAGTAAACACACACTTATCTTTGAAGTAAATATATCAAATGCTAAAACAAAATTGGCCAAATCCTATTTTTAGTATATAAATAACTTAGTATTATTTTTTTTACTGTTCACACTGTTCACAAAGAAACAATTAAGATACATAGATTTAAATTTTGAAAGAAAAATTTGTAAAATAATAAAATAATTAACAAAAAGATGAGATTTATTAATTTATTTACAAGATATTTGGTAAATAAAATATTACATATATATAAATATAATATTTTTTTAATAAAATTTGGTTTTAATTTGTTTCAATATTAATCAAACCAAACTAATAATTGAACAGACATAATATAAAATTCTATGTGTCAAAGTTTAGGACAAAAATGGTATATATTTTAAAAAAAATTAAATTTGTTCGCTCTATCCCTTTCAGGCAACCTATATTTATGCATTATTACCTTGGTGTTTCTGGGACTTGATTAAGTCCAAAACCGTCTCCATCCTTTGAATCTTTAACCTGTAAAGGTACTTCACTTTCAGATACATCTGCATCATAGAAATGTTCTAATGGGATAGCTCCACCAACCTCCAGAATTTTCCCTCCCATTTTCCATTCCATTGCAGTTTAGTCCCATCTGCCATGAATTCCACCCAACGAGTGGCTCTCTTTCTCTTGATGCTCACACATATCATCATGTCTTCTGTGGTTTCAATAAGCTGTGAGATTGAAAGCCACCAGCTCTTCGATTTGTATTCCCCAAGAAAGTTGCTAGCTTTTTCCTCATCAAGTTTCAAAACATCTCATGAAGCTTCTTGGAGATCTGTGGACACACGTTTAAGGACGGCTCCTCCAAGCAATTCAAATCCTACTCAGAACAGATGACCTTGAAGACATATCTTGGAGATCCACAAGTATCGAACTTATCTACTAGTATTTCAAAACTTATTGAGTTTTTATTAATCTAGTTTGAATTAGGTCGAATCATAGAAGTATAAATCTCTTCTAGTGTTGGTTTTTTTTATTTGTAAGACTAGGGCTTCTACTAATCTAGTTTGAATTAGGTCGAACTATAGAAGTGTAAAGCTCTCCTAGTGTTGCTTTCTCCATTTGTAAGATTTGGGCTATTACTAATGTAGTTTGAATCAGGTCGGGTCACAGAGGCGTCAAGCTCTCCTAGTGTTGGCTTTCTCCATTTGTAAAACTTGAGCTCTTACCAATCTAGTTCGAATCAAGTCGAACCACAGAGATGCAACGCTCTCCTAGTGCTGGCTTTCTCCATTTATAAGACTTGGGCACTAATTTAGTTCGAATCAGGTCGAATTACAAAGACATAAAGTTCTCCTAGTACTTACTTTCTCTATTTGTAAAACTTGAATTCGAGATCTTACTTAAAGGATATGAGTGCAGAATTCCACTTGAACCATTTGCAGTTTGTCCAGCTAAATATTGGATAGGTAGGAAATTAAATTGGGTTTCCAGGCAGTTTCACATCTCATACTTTAGCTTTTTTTTTTACATTTGGCCAGAAAAAAAAATTCTTTCAATTGATTTACTAGGAGCATATTAGGTAGGAATTTCTGTCTACAACATTCTGGAAGAAGATGAAACAATATAATTGTTCTGTTTTATGAGATCAGTATTTAGTGGTCACTTCCTAGTCAATTTCAGTAATGAAGTGTAATACCCAAGAAAAATAAAATATAAATATTTGTTTACAAACTACTGTTACTATTTCAGTATACGGTACTATTCACCTGTATAATACTATTTACGTATATGATACTGTTCATTTATACAATCGAAATGTCAAGTACTAGATGTTGTTTGGTCATAAGAGAAAACTAGAAAGAAGTTCGTAGGAGAAACTGACGTTTTATGTGTGAAAATACCCTTAGGGACTAAAGTGAAAGGACTGAATTGAAAAGAAACTTAAAGATTTAAGGTGAAAGGATATTTTTCCCTTTTAAGTTTCCAATAGTAATAACAGAAAAATTTTCATCATGAGTTGCACAGTAACTACATTATTAGAAATGTCATTTTCATAAATAGTAAATTAAATATTTTATTAGCGCATAGTGTCAAATAGTACCCTTGACTTTTGCTATAAATAGGCCCTTCCATTTCACTTCTAAACTCACACCTTCAACTTCTCTTCTTCTCTGCTTAAGTTTCTCTTACTCCAAAGCTAGGCCTCTGAGATTTTGGGCCTTTCCTTTTCAGCTTAGGTAAGGATACTATGCCCTTTCTATGTCTTTCAAATTTTAGAAGTTAATTTCTTAAGTATGCTCTGTGGTTGCGGCCTTGGCTGATCTTCCACATCAGAAAAACTGTCCTTAGCTGTTTATATGTTATTTTGATTCTCTGATTACCGAAATAGAATGTAAACTGTGAAGAATACATGTCTAGGAAAGTTCTGGCTAAAGAAAGACCTGGTTTTTAAGTGTGTCCAGTGTGACCCTCCACTCTTTCCTGGGAACTTACCTGGTGTACTCTTTTACAGATTGTATTCTCTATTTCTGGTATGAATAGTGACCGTACGTATGAATAGTGACCATACGTATGAATAGTGACCGTATGAATAGTAACCGTATATATGAACAGTAACCGTACATATGAACAGTATCTGTACGAAAACAATCCTGACGTATTTTCTCTAATCTTTCATGAAAATCTCCGTAGCAGAACACCGAAATTCACCTGAGAACTCTTGTCTGTAAAGACTTAGAGAAGCGATGTTCGTACGAAATCCAGGTGAGTGAAACGACCCCGTTTTAATAGAGTTTTAGCATTACTGGTGATAAAAAGTATGTCGTAGGACACTCCCAAGATTCATAGGGGGAAATTGGATTCAGAATGACGAATCTAAATGAGATAATTAATCCATAAGTATGGATAAAATGAAATAAGTATCTTATGATGATGTGAAGTTTGAATGTTTTCAAAAATGGATTAATTGTTATCTTGATATGTGGTTTATAAAATCCATAATATAGTAATATACTATACCTGTTATATGGATGAATATTATATTGAGCTTCTGATTATGATATGAAATGCTATTGATTGTGATTGAGCGGGACAGTACCCCCTCTCACGGCAAGGCGGAAAACCCGGTTGACAGGGTGTCTTGACCAATGAGTGTGGAGACAACGATTCCCTCAGTAGGGATATAGCCCGGATTGGTGATAAATCTGTGAGGCGCCCTAGCTAAGAGGATGAGGTTGTGCGTCACGGCGGAAATATACATAATTGGTGAGCCGGCCTGTGTGCGCTCTCCGGGATATATTGCCATTGACGAGTACTAGTAACGTTTGTTGAATTGGATGAATTTTTATCTTGTATGTAAGAGGATGATGTTGTGCGTCATGGCGGAAATATACATAATTGGTGAGCCGGCCTGTGTGCGCTCTCCGGGATATATTGCCATTGACGAGTACTAGTAACGTTTGTTGAATTGGATAAATTTTTATCTTCTGTCTATTGGTTGAGTATGAGCCTTTGGATATGCTTGCATGACTGGTAATGTATTTGAATTTTATTAATGGGAGGCCGATTCGCTCATTGAGTTTAAAAGCTCACATTGTTTGTACAACCTTTTTGTTCAGATCAGGTTGCCATCGAAGAATATCTGCTAGAGGAGTAGATCACTTTATACCTTCCCGTTGTCGGGTAGACCTCTCTTCTGTTATAGATTATGTTGCTCTGTAATCGTCTAGGACATCTAGTTCAGGGGTTCGACATTTGGCTTGTATGTCAGTATAATAATGTATTTTAAATTGATAATCTATGATTTTCAGATAAGAAAATTTGATATATTTATCGGAAGGCTTACAGTGATGAGAGATTCATCATTGTGCCGGTCATGTGCCCAGAAAACGGGTCGTGACAAAGTTGGTATCAGAGCAATGGTTGTTAGGTCTCCTAGTGATTACAGAGCAAGGTAACCTTAGTGGGACCTCCTCTATCGTTGTGAACCCGGGCACAATTATAGAGAGACGGCTCTACTGAAGGTCTTGTAGGATGTTTCCATTTCCTTTCCCTCCGAGACTTATCTCTTCTTAGGAATTATGTTCTCAGTTTTAGTTTTAGACAGATGTGGCCACACTTTTGAACTTAGTAAAGGAAAGGTTATTACTTGTTTTGATTCCGTTGTTGTTGGATCAAATTTTTATATGGTGGATTTTATAAGCTGAATTCATGATTGAATTTGTGTAGCTATATTATTTTAGGGTACCAGCCAATAAAAGAAACCACTCGCATTAAAAACAAAAAAACTGAAGGATTACATTGCAAAAAAAGAAGAAGTTTACTCATGCATGAGTAATCTAAAAGCGAGGTGGTCTTGGATTAGGAGGGTTGTATTGTATCATCACCCCTCGACCATTCCTTGGAGCAAGGGACATAGCAATGTCGCGGAGGGTAGTGTAAATCCCATTCATACAATCAACACTTCTTTGTTGTTGATTGCAGAAGCACTGGGTAGACCAATAGAAGAACCTGTCTATTCTTGAAGTCATTTCTGCATGATTGCGTTTAGTTAACTTCTCCAGGTCTCCTATCATCTTTTTCAGATTTTTCACCTCCTGCTCTAGACAGGCGATTTTGTCCTCCGAGGTATGGCCCGTGCTAGTCTCCTCAGCTTCCTCGATCTTCTTCATTTTCTTCTCCTTCTGTTTCTCTGGAGACCCCTCAAAAGGTCTTTTGCCCTTGTCTTTGCCCAGACTTAAGTTTAAGTCGAGCTCTTCTTCCTTAGCCTCTACTGTGAGATCAATGTACTTCCTTGCGGACATGATTTGGAAAAATTTAGAAATTTTTGTAAGAGTATGAGGCGAGAGGAATACTGGGGGATTGTAGGCTCGGAGATTATTACTCTTTGTGGTGTGGTAACTGAGAACGCTGAGAAGGTTTTTATAGAGAAAAATTTTGGACTAAGAGACAAAGAAGATATCTCTTCACCGCACCCCTACACGATCAACCTATGGATTTCTGCAAGCTGGAAGCCAGAAGTCTAGGGTAGGCGTGCACACCGATAGCGCGTTGCATTAATGCCAAAACCACGAAAGTCAGTATTCGGTGGATTTGCGGCCGATTTTACTTGGTTTTCCCATTTCTCCCGTTGGCATTTTTCGAAATTCAAAGAAGTTGACGATATAGCCATTAAAGATTGCCTTAGATGCTTTTATGATGAACTGAAATGCATTTCTCTGTTTTATTGTGTTGTTCTTAAGAGCCTTCAGTTGAGTATAATATACATAATTGATTGAATCATGTTGTAATTACATTTATGTATGTTATTCATGCATAATGAGTGAAGGCTACGATCAAGGAGAATATGTGATGATCCTACATATACTCATAGAGATGTGAAATCAAAATGACTTGGATAGAATAAAATGTGTAGATGATGATATATCTTCATGGTTACATATACTTACATATAATGCTCTCGTGGGCAAATGAAAGGCAGTGATTTCCTTACATCATGATAATGCTTAAGGCATGTGACCGTAAGCAGTTAACTTTGTTTTAAAATATATATATTGATATACATATATTATGTGTAAGTCTAGAGTAAAGACACCGATTAGAATCTAAGATACGGCCAATATGAGGCGACCTAATCATAGAGGGACATCGTGATATAGGATTACAGAATAAAACAAGTTTAGAGGGAGAAAATCTCAGACTAAAGAGCGTAGTTAGTCAGAACTTTGCGAAAGGTCAAGATTAGCCGAAATTTTTTTTGAGGAAATCTTTGACTTATGTTAATTGCATTAAATTATATTTACTATTTACTTGCATGTCCGACATTAATTGCTGGCATTGCGACGTATGTGATCTGTAAACCTTATAGCAAGCAGCGTGTAGGTTGTGGTGGCTTTAGCTCCAGGGGCTTCGGGTTGTCTATAAATCTTGTATGCCCGTTACCCTACTCATCGCACCAAGCAAACCTACTTCTTTCATTACATACCTATTTCTCAATCTCCATTCCTTTCTCATTCGAAGTTATTTCTGAGATCCCTAGAGCAATGACCGATAATAAGTCTTTCAACTTGAATTTTGAGACTGGCAATGTAGAGCTTGATTTAAATCTAAGTCTCAGAAACAACAAAGGGAAGAGACCTGTAGACAGGTCACCAGAAATTAAGAAGAGAAAGAGGGATGTAATAGAGTTGGAGGAGGACAGTACTGCAACATCCTCAGAAAATAAGCTTGCATTCTTGGAACGTAAGATAGAGAGCCTGGAATACAAGATAGAGGACCAAAAGCGACTAATAAGTCGTCTCTTTGAAAACCAAGAGAAACTGATAAACCGTCGTTTCGGGGAACTGGCTAATCGAGTTGATAGACATTCAATGTTTGCAACTCAAAATTTTCGTGACCAACAAGCAAGGTGTATTGACTGTATGAACGGAGTGACTTATGCTCTTCGCCAAATTTCTCAGGCGCTTCCTCTAGAAACTCTTTCTAGGCTGCAACGATTAGCTTCCTCCTTAAGGTCTGAAGCACCTTCCTCTTCTAGACCTGGAGCACCTTTTACATTTCAAAAGCCTCATCGTCCTTAATTTATTTTTCTTTTGTTTGTACCTAAAGCTACATTTGGTGTAAGCTTCACGTATTAAAATTATCTATGTACTAGAAATAAAATTTAAGTTAGTATCTAGATCTTCTTTGTTGAAGTGATTCATTTTACTGAAAGAACTTGAGGAATGAGAAGATATTGGACTTGTTATATTTCATACTTGATTCTAAAGCATAGTATAGTAATATCTTTTTGACTGAGCAGAGTTACTAAAATGATATTTCATTGCACTTCTGAGCTATGGAGGAATGCTGAATAAGTATTTTATGAACCTATAGAACTATGGGTTTGCCTCAATCATTGAAGGGATGCGACTCTATATGAGTCATTGAGGTGAGAGGAATTTTCATATATATAATTATGCGTAAGAAGTATGTTATTTACTTATCATATTTTCTAGGATTGTTCTTCCTAGAGATTTATGTAATGATTTCATTTTATATAACGCGTTCAGCTGAGAGTATCGCCTTAAGGTAGAAGGATCGCCTTCGGGCAAGAGTATTGCTTATGGCCAAAATGATGCCTTCGGGTAGGGTGCTTGTATTCGTAAAAGTTATAAGCTATGTGTGTGGAAACATGTGTTCTGATATTCAATGTGAACTGGAAAGACCACGTGCCACTTTTGAGATGACACCTATTTGAGGTTTTACATAGAGACAGAGTTCGTCTCTGATTAGGTGGTTTGAGTTTGGTAAAGGTTATGAGGATGAGACACTTTATGGTACAAAAGGTTGTGGAGAAGATTAAACTGATGAGGAAGAGATTACTTGCTGTCTAGAAAAGGCAAAAGTCTTATGCAAATTATTGATAATGCGGTTTAGAGTTCACAGTCAATGGTATAATGTTCTTGTAAATCTCACCAAGGGTGTGATGAGGTTTTGGAAGAAAGAGATACAAAGAATGAGATATAGACGAAGTAATCACACTTATTTCAGTCTTGAAATGAGTTTTGAATTCGGGGGACCGAATTCTCTTAAGGGGGTGATAATGTAATACCCAAGAAAAATAAAATATAAATATTTGTTTACAAACTACTGTTACTATTTCAGTATACGGTACTATTCACATGTATAATACTATTTACGTATATGATACTGTTCATTTATACAATCGAAATGTCAAGTACTAGATGTTGTTTGGTCATAAGAGAAAACTAGAAAGAAGTTCGTAGGAGAAACTGACGTTTTATGTGTGAAAATACCCTTAGGGACTAAAGTAAAAGGACTGACTTGAAAAGAAACTTAAAGGTTTAAGGTGAAAGGATATTTTTCCCTTTTAAGTTTCCAATAGTAATAACAGAAAAATTTTCCATCCGTGAGGTGCACAGTAACTGCATTATTAGAAATGTCATTTTCATGAATAGTAAATTGAATATTTTATTAGCGCATAGTGTCAAATAGTACCCTTGACTTTTGCTATAAATAGGCCCTTCCATTTCACTTCTAAACTCACACCTTCAACTTCTCTTCTTCTCTGCTTAAGTTTCTCTTACTCCAAAGCTAGGCCTCTGAGATTTTGGGCCTTTCCTTTTCAGCTTAGGTAAGGATACTATGCCCTTTCTATGTCTTTCAAATTTTAGAAGTTAATTTCTTAAGTATGCTCTGTGGTTGCGGCCTTGGCTGATCTTCCACATCAGAAAAACTGTCCTTAGCTGTTTATATGTTATTTTGATTCTCTGATTACCGAAATAGAATGTAAACTGTGAAGAATACATGTCTAGGAAAGTTCTGGCTAAGGAAAGACCTGGTTTTTAAGTGTGTCCAGTGTGACCCTCCACTCTTTCCTGGGAACTTACCTGGTGTACTCTTTTACAGATTGTATTCTCTATTTCTGGTATGAATAGTGACCGTACGTATGAATAGTGACCGTATGAATAGTAACCGTACATATGAACAGTATCTGTACGAAAACAATCCTGACGTATTTTCTCTAATCTTTCATGAAAATCTCCGTAGCAGAACACCGAAATTCACCTGAGAACTCTTGTCTGTAAAGACTTAGAGAAGCGATGTTCGTACGGAATCCAGGTGAGTGAAACGACCCCGTTTTAATAGAGTTTTAGCATTACTGGTGATAAAAAGTATGTCGTAGGACACTCCCAAGATTCATAGGGGGAAATTGGATTCAGAATGACGAATCTAAATGAGATAATTAATCCATAAGTATGGATAAAATGAAATAAGTATCTTATGATGATGTGAAGTTTGAATGTTTTCAAAAATGGATTAATTGTTATCTTGATATGTGGTTTATAAAATCCATAATATAGTAATATACTATACCTGTTATATGGATGAATATTATATTGAGCTTCTGATTATGATATGAAATGCTATTGATTGTGATTGAGCGGGACAGTACCCCCTCTCACGGCAAGGCGGAAAACCCGGTTGACAGGGTGTCTTGACCAATGAGTGTGGAGACAACGATTCCCTCAGTAGGGATATAGTCCGGATTGGTGATAAATCCGTGAGGCGCCCTAGCTAAGAGGATGAGGTTGTGCGTCATGGCGGAAATATACATAATTGGTGAGCCGGCCTGTGTGCGCTCTCCGGGATATATTGCCATTGACGAGTACTAGTAACGTTTGTTGAATTGGATGAATTTTTATCTTGTATTTAAGAGGATGATGTTGTGCGTCATGGCAGAAATATACATAATTGGTGAGCCGGCCTGTGTGCGCTCTCCGGGATATATTGCCATTGACGAGTACTAGTAATGTTTGTTGAATTGGATAAATTTTTATCTTCTGTCTATTGGTTGAGTATGAGCCTTTGGATATGCTTGCATGACTGGTAATGTATTTGAATTTTATTAATGCGAGGCCGATTCGCTCATTGAGTTTAAAAGCTCACATTGTTTGTACAACCTTTTTGTTCAGATCAGGTTGCCATCGAAGAATATCTGCTAGAGGAGTAGATCACTTTGTACCTTCCCGTTGTCGGGTAGACCTCTCTTCTATTATAGATTATGTTGCTCTGTAATCGTCTAGGACATCTAGTTCAGGGGTTCGACATTTGGCTTGTATGTCAGTATAATAATGTATTTTAAATTGATAATCTATGATTTTCAGATAAGAAAATTTGATATATTTATCGGAAGGCTTACAGTGATGAGAGATTCATCATTGTGCCGGTCATGTGCCCAGAAAACGGGTCGTGACATGAAGAATGTTTTTAGAATAAATTACTAATTTAGTTTTTGAAAATTACAATTTTTTTAATTTGACATTAAAATAATTAAGTATCTCAATTTAATTCTTTAAAAATTAAATTTATTTTAATTTAGTCATTTTTATTTTTAAATCCCAATATCTGCTGTCACCAAATCTTGAATTTTTTGTTGTTAGAAGCCACTTTGACCAAAAAAAAAAGGATTAAATTGATACAAACATAATTTTTTAAGGATTAAGTTGAGACATTTATTCTTTTAGAGACTAAATTAAGACAAATATAATCATTTAATGACCAAATTAATAATTTACTCTATGTTGTATTGTTCTTACATTTTAGTTGAACATGACTTAAATGTCACGTTGATTAGTTTCTTGATGGTAGTGTAGATGTCAAGTTTAAAAGAAGATAATTTTTAGCTTCTTTAAGAGGAATTTAAAATATTAAAGGCACTCACCCTTCTTTCTCTACCTTGAAATATCTAAATTTTTGAAAGATTACAACTTTTTTAACTTAGTCAGATTAAATATTTTAATTTAGTTCCTAAATTATTGCATTTGTCTTAATTTATTTATTTTTGTTAAATCACAAATATGTGACAGTTAAATCTCAAAATTTTGGTTGCTAAAAGTCACCTTGACCTAAAAAAAAAAGAGAACCAAATTAAAATAATTATAATCTTTCAATGATTTAATTGAGATAATTGATTTTTTAAAAAGTAAATTGAAACAATTATAATTTTCTTGAGACTAAATTAATAATTTACTCATATTTATTCGAAGAGCATTACTAAAATTGAAACATGTGATTGACATTCCCACAGTCACATTATGTGTTCGTTCCTCTTATTTCCGTCAATTATTAGAAACCAATTCGTAAAACTCACATTTTATTTGATTGAGTTCCTAATCCGAAGCTAATAATGTAGAAAATAAAAATCCTCATATTATTAAAAAATTCGAGGAAATTTCTATTGACTAAAATTTTATTTAGTCCCTCATAAATGTCCTTTCTTTTAATTTGATTCCTCACAAATAAATTTTTTTTAATTTGGTCCCTCATATTTTTTTTTCAATTTGATCCTTCCAAGTGGCTATCTCGCTTATTTGGCTATGAAATTGAGTTAGCTCTTCAACTCGAGAGTAGCCAAACAAACCCCATTAAATTTGGTTCTTGTTCAGTCTCAGAAAAATTATCAAAGTTAAATCACTTGACATTGCACATCAAATCAGCATAAAGAAAGACAAAATTACATGACTTTCACGTTAGCAAAATAATTGCCAAATCAATACATCCGTTAAAATATTTAATGGCACACATATGTGGGAGTAGATTTGCCTCTATTGATTAAAAAAATAGGAGCCTCTAGTTCTATTTTCAACCATCAATCAAGGCTGATTGTGCGGTTCATGAAGTATTCAAGAGGACCAAAATGAAAAAAAAAGCATTACATAGTGAGGTAAAAAAAAATTATACATGGAAATGAAATGAAACAAAAATGTGGGGATCAAATCTCTCCTCTTCTATTTTCAACCATCGATCAAAGTTGATCATCCAATTCTTGAAGGTCAACATTCACGAGGACCATAATGAAAAAAGCATCATGTAGTGAGGTCAAAAAGAAATTATATGTAACAGCTGGCCTTGGCCCCCACAGGGTCTACGTCCCTCATCCTGCCCACTAGTTGACCACTACCACGTTGCAATATTGTCCCCTTGCCCTCCAGGGGTTTTTCCTTATGCCTCCCACACCTCTTGACCTTGCTCCCCCTAGGTCGAGAGGTATGGAGGCACAGGTAAAACCCCTAGAGGGAGAGGGGACAGTATCTGCCATGTGATAGTGGCTGGCGGGCATGATGGGGGACGTAGACCTCGGGAGGCCAAGGCCAACCGTTACATTATACAGAGATCAAAATGAAAACAAAACAAAAATGTGGGGATCTAATCTATCCTCTTTTATTTTCAATCATCGATCAAAGCTGATTGTGCAGTTCATGAAGGTCGACATTCACAAGGACCAAAATGAAAAAAAAAAATTACATAGTGAGGTCAAAAAGAAATAATACAGAGACCAAAATGAAAATGAAAAAAAAATGTGGGGATCAAATCCCTCCCTTCTTCTCTTCTCTTCCTCTATAACTCGTGGTTTCTCACTCTAGCTCTCTCTCTCTTGACTCTTTCTCTATTTCTCCCGTTCGTCTCTCACTCTCACTCTCTCTCCGATTGTGTTTGTCTTTCTCTCTCTCTTTCTCTGTTCATGTTGCTGGAGTGAGAAATAGAGAGTTGTAAAGAAAAAGAGAGAGAGCTTGAAGAGAAGAAAATGGAAAAAGGAAGAAGAAAAGAGAAAAAAATGTGGAAAAAATTACATTTTTTTGCTTGACAAAATTATAGGTTTAGCCCCTGTATAATTTCTAATGAACCCACTGTGTAATATATATTTTTTCATTTTGGTCCTTGTGAATGGCAACCTTCATAAACCGCATGACCAACCTTGATCAAAGGTTGAAAATAGAGCTGTAGACTCTTGTTTTTTAACCAACACAAGCGAATCTCCTCCCCAGATATGAGTTACCAATTTGAGAATATTTAAATATGTAAAGAACTAAATTAAGAAAATTTGATTCCATAAAGGATTCATTTAAAAATAAAAAATCTGTGAGATAAAAATTTTCCATCTTTATGCACTTTATTGATAAGTTACATCATTCCTTTCCTCCTATCGAGAAATTGATCTGACTATGAGGCAAAATGTCAAGAAAAATCCTAAAATACTTCGTTTTATGCAGAAGATGGAAAATTTAAATTCTGAACTTGGATCTTCGACATGTGATTTCACTTTGTTTCACTCCTTTTTGTCTTTATAGGACTATATATATATATATATATATATAGGAAGCTTCCTCCAATGGCATATAAGTTACACTGTCACATGTAGGCACTTTTCAGTCTTCACATGCAAAGTATTGGCTTTATTTATGTATAGGATGTTGTTTACTTAAACACAAATCAATAAAATAATATTAAGTGTTACACATAATTTAGAATAATTGGATGTGTAGGATTTTTAATTCCTTTTATTAACAATTCACACTTTTCATTCATTACTTTTATTTAGAATTATTAACTTGAGTTGATTATTCCAAAAAAAATCCTAACAAATTCTGAATTTCTAATTGCACTAATGTGCTTTAATTCCATTCCTAAATTGATGTGTGAGGAAAATCGGATGGATTGTATATAGGGGAGCGTGGGTGAGGCCTTTATTGGGCTTTAGCGTCCAATTGAGTGTTGAGTTTCTTTACTATCGTTTGATTTAGGAGCTGAACACCTTATTAAGTAGGGGTGTTTATAGGTTTGATTTGATTTTAAATCTTAATCAAACTAAATTGACTTTCTCGATTTTGTAAAATTATGAATCTATTTAATTTTAATTTTTTGACATAATTTGATTTGATTTTGAACAGTTTTATTTACAATAATTTTTAATTTTTAATTTAAATAAAATATATATAAATATAAAAAGAAAGAGACCAAATTAATATATATATATATATATATATATATAATTTTGTTGACATAAAAATATATAAATATGATATTTTATATATTTATAATATAATATTTTTATATAAAATTAGTTCAATTTTAATCGAATCAAACTAAATCGAACTAATTAAAATTTATATTTCAAATCAATCATATTTTATATATTTGATTTTGGTTGATTTGATTTAGTTTTTAACACTTTTATTATTAGGCGCTAAAACCCAGTAGAAGATCACATTATATGTGGGTATATCCACCTGCCTAATCACTATAAAATTGTGAATGAAAAAAAAAAAAAGTTAAGTACATTCTTAACTGTTTTAGAAAATAAAACTACTTGTTGCTGTATATAAATTGAATTATTGAATGTTTTTAGTAGTCTTAATTTGATTAAATAACTAGAATAACATAAAATAAAATAGTCAAATAATTTAACATTTATTTTCTAAGAACAAAGTCTCAAATTTACATTTTATAAACGAAAAAAATTAACGTTAAAAGAATTTACTCTTTTGTAACTCAAAAATTCTAATTTCTAATTTCTTGTATTAACAGTTCACACTTATTCATTCATTACTATTATCTAGGAATCTTTAACTTGAGTTTAATTCTTCTAAAACAAATACCTCAAAAATTCTAATTGCCCCTTTAAAGTGCAATCTAAAATGTGGGGTAAAATAAAGTGTTGCTTATCTCATTAATTTGATGTTGATATGTCGGAAGAAAAAAGGCAAAACATATTACCAAAAATAAATATATACATATTTATGTATTGTATATGTGGTGGTCCATTTTCTATACTTAAAGTGGTGATTGACGAAACTTTTTTACATTTGAAGAGTATACAAATTTATCGTCCAAAAAAAGGTATATAAAAAATTATATAAGATATTAGTGTATGAAATATACAATAATCAAAATTTATATATTAATTAAAATATATCTATCTAAAAATTTGTTAATGATTTTATGTATTTAAAACATTTATATATTCATCTGTAAAATATTATCTAATGGATTTGAGTATGTCATTTGAGTTCGACCAGAAGGAAATGATTTTGAATTTCTTATCGTGCACAAAAGAAAATTTAAATCTAAAGGCTAATATTTTTTTATATTTTTTAAAAATATTAAAAAATATAAAAAAAATTGAACAATTCAACGGCTCAATCCCATGATACGCGCAGGGGATCCATCCCAAAGAAAATAGCATGTGAGAAATCCAAGTTTTTGACGATGTGCATATAGGAAAAATTAATAGAAAAATAAATAGGAAATTTCCAGGTTTTTGGAATTATTACATTATACAGCTATCAAGGAAATTTACAAAAAAAAATCTTCTGATACAAAAATTCACAATTATTTGCAATGATGTTTTTAATCCTGCACTGATTGGAATTGGAGGAGGCGAAATCTGACAACCCAAATTATGCATTATTTTCTTTTTTTTTAAATTTATTTATTTTATTATTACCAAAATTCAAAACCAATCATGTATTGTCTCCAAGAAAAGAAAATGGTTGGATGTACACAATTTGCTTAGTGGACCAAAAGAAGTAGTTGTCAAATCTGCAATTAATACAATAATATATAAAGAGTGAGTCATTGATGAACATATGGCTAAAATAATATAAAATTCCACTCTCTACTGACAGGACAGCTAAGCAATCAATGCAGAAAAAAAGAGAAAAAAAAAAAAAATATATATATATATATGAAAGCACATATAAGCATATACTCATAATCAAATTACGGTAATATTATTATTATTATTATTATTATTATTATTATTATTATTATTATTATTATGGCATTCACAAACATGTAATAAATAGCAGTGGTTTAGCAAAAAGTTTTAAAATTTATTTGTAAATATTTTTTATTTGAAAATAAATTTTAATAATATTTATTATATTTTAAAGGATTTTCACTTCTCTTCTTTTTATTATATTATATTTTTTTATTTTATATATCTGTTAACACAAAATTTTAAGAGTCAATAGCTAAAAGATTTCAAAATTAAGAGTCAATAAACTTATATATTTAGAATTTATTAAAAGTAGAATATGTCTACAAAACAATTTTTTTAAAAAATCATGTAACATTTAATTGTAAAAATATATATAATTATTTTTAAAAAAATTATACATTTGCATTATATATTTTTTGATTAAAAATATAAAAAAATGTACCAAAATTTTTTTCTTAATTTAATAATTTATAATTTAACTTTTTTTTTGTGAACAATCATTCGGTCTCCAAATGTCACACAAGCGTCGATTAATTCGAATTTAAGCTAGGTATTAGAATCACAATAAACAACAAAATTTTTTTAAATTTTAACACAACTATATTTTCAATAAATTAAACTCGAAACCTCAACTTAAGTATAAATAACTCCTTACCAATTGATTACAATAATTTAACTTTCATATATATATATATATATATATATACACACACACACACACGAGTGATTTGATCTTTCTTATATTGATATATTTAATAGTCCCTCTTAAAAAATAACCTGCAACTTCTCAAGTGGAAGGAAAATATTATAAACCAATTTGTTTTTAGTTATATTCAATGGAGGTTTCTGCTTGGTTGCATCACAAGCTGAATCAAACAGAGATTCCATTTCCTTGGGCTTCAAATCTTCTTCTTCTTCTTCTTCTTCTATCACTCAGTGGTTCTGTTTATGAATCCCAGCTTGCGTCTTCTTCTCTGCTTCTGATTAACAAGCTCTCTCTTTCTTTACAAGGTAAATGAGTCTTCGTTTCTAGAGAGTGTGTGTGTATGTATATATGTATATAAGGATGTAATTATGGGTTTGTTTAGAGAGGTAAAAGATGGAGCTTGGTTCTGTGTTTCGACGATCTGGGAGCTTCAAGAAATGCGATTCTCAGAAGTCTTGGAAGACTTGAAATATATGGTTGTCACTGTTATTGCGTCTGTTATGGCTTGTTTCTTAGCACTCAGAAGACGAACCAGAAGATGAGAAAATTAATATTCATTCTCTTTCCTCCATTTCTTTGTTTTTCTTTTAGAATCTCCTTGATTCAGGTCAAACCCCATTTATTTCCTCCTCCTCCTCTTCCTTCTTCTTCTTCTTTGTTCATGAATGGGAGTTTAAGCTTAAGCAGATAATCCCACATCGAAAGTAAGTAAACTAAGTGTGTACTATTAATGTAGAACGACTCAGGTTACAGATTAAGATGTGTCATGAATTTGATTTTTGTTAATTTAAGTGCTGTAACGAGTAAATTAAATTGCTCATTTGTTAAATCTGTCGTGTTTTTCCTTCGATTATATATGCAGACCACATTTGGGTCGAGAACTGAGCAGTCAAGTTCGGAATAACTCTTAAACTCAATTGACGATTAAATTGGATAAGAATTGAGTAACAAGAATGTCCTGACCACATTCGTTAATGTTTTTTAATTTTATAATTAAGTAATTAAGAAATTAATATTATAAATCATTTAATTTTAATGAAGATGTCAATATATTGATATTTTATGAATTTTATATAAATAAATATTATGTTAATTAATAATATTTTTTTATTATTTCATCAATTTTTGTTATGAACTTTTGATTATAAATGTTATTTTATGTAATTTGATATCAAATTTTTATTTTAATTGAATTTATAAATTTATATTTTTAATTTTTAATTATGTATATTATTTTTTTAATATTTAAGATAGATCAGTTTAACACGATTTAACTATAGTCGAATCATTGTTCCTTAAACTTAGTACTTCATCCAACCAATCAAGTTTTCGTAACTTTATATATATATATATATATATATATAGACACACACAAAAATTATATATGTGTTTTCATCTTAAACACCAATTAGCGTGAATTACAGTTTATCTCTTTTAGTCTTTTGGTTTAGCTCAATGTATCATTTAATATTCTTTTTGTTCAATTACTTTTTAGTCATTTTGTGGTATTTTACATCTAAATTTAAACAAAGTAATCACACAAATGCTCAAATGACACATACTTTATTTAATATTTAAGTAATAAATTGTTTACCATTTTAATTGTTATATAATTATTTTCATTCAAATTAAAAACAAAAATATCATAGAAATCCATGTGATAACTTGATAAATTACATATAGTTATATGAGACACTTTCAACTATAAAAAATAATTGTAATTTAAAGCAATAATCTAATTTAACATATTCAAATAAAAATATCAATATTATGCATTGAAAAGACAACCAAAATTACATTGAAGTCATGTGTTGACTGTTTTTCTCACTTTCAAGAGCGGGTTGGCTCCAATACTAAAATCAATCGGGACCGTTGCCAACCATTTGATCTCAATTAGATGACTGATAGTAAATGTCTTTTATAAAAATACATCATTAGTCGTCTGTTCGCGATCTAACTAAGATTATGGCCATTTATGTCACGCCCCACCTTGGGAATGTGACTGGCACGGAAGTGGACTCCATAGTTCGGGAAATAAATATATTATGTATAAGTGCTTTATTACAACCAATACAAAATTTTGTAGGTATTCGATCTAACTACAAAGCGACTTAGAAAATCTAACTAGAAGACGTACCAGTATTCTAAGAGAGGAATACATACTCAGAGATTCTGCTACTCCTCATACAGAAACTTATCCACTAACACAGAACCTGCAAGGGGCACACCAGAGGAAGAGATGAGTATAAAAAATACTCAGTAAGGGATAACAACTAGGAATTAAAAAGGAAACCTGTGTGCCACTCGCAATGATGAAACCTTAGATTAGGTCTCATCCATAATTATTCTTGTACCATCATAATTACTCACTGCAAGACTAAACAGTTATATAAAAACAACTCATAATAGCACAGGTACCAAACAAGGTTAGGACCAATGGTTAAAGACCTAGTCTAATATTTTATACCAAAACTTATAAGCAAACATGATGCCTTCATCTGAAATACATCAATTGATAAAAATGTGACGTGTTGATATGTGTAGTTAAGACTGGAGCCATAGAGTAACACCTACATATAAACACACATTTTCACAATCTCAATACTGTTCAACAATTCAGGACATAAATAAAAAAATGATTCTGTCTACAGTTCTAGGACATTTATATAAAAGAATAATATTGTCTACCATTCCAGGACAATGACAGTAAATAAGTAAATGAAGTCTCGTCCAGAATAGAGACCATGAATAAATAAATAGAGTCTCGTCCACCGTTCTAGGACAAAGACCAAGAATAAATAAATAGAGTCTCGTCCACTATTTTAGAACAGAGACCAAGAATAAATAAATGGAGTCTCGTCCACCATTCCAAGACAGAGACCAGGAATAAATAAATAGAGTCTCGTCCATCGTTCCAGAACAGAGACTATGAATAAATAAATGGAGTTTCATCCACTGTTCTAGGACAAAGACCAAGAATAAATAAATGGAGTCTCATCCACCGTTCAAGGACAGAGACCAAGATAAATAAATGGAGTCTTGTCAACCGTTCCAAGACAGAGACCAAGAATAAATAAATGGAATCTCGTCCACCTTTCCAAAACAGAGACCAAGAATAAATAAATGGAGTTTCATCTACCATTCCATGACAGATACCATAATTATATAAATGAATAAAATAATATCAAAGAATTTGTCTCAATCATCTACATAAATACTAACATTTGTAAGAAATCTAATTCACTTCGTTTCAATATTAGCAATAGCTTTGGATGATTCGTGAATTCAATCCCTTCGAAAGAGTAGAAATGAAATGCATAAGTCACAATTCAATTTAATTTGTTCACAAGTCAACATATAACACAATCATATTAAACAATAAAAATATCATTCTATAGCGAGTATTACTGTCAACCCATCACCTTCATTAACCACAGCAATCAAGGTGTAGCTTTGTACAATTTCTTTACAAGCAATGATCTATGTCCAAATCTCGTTTCTCCATCAAGGTCAACCAAATATTTACCGTTAAATAAATTTCAAAGGAAATAAATAGTTTTACTCATAACGGCATAATTTCCAACAACCGTAACTCAATCATCACTTTAATTACGACACTTTGTGCATCATTGTGTTAAGCATCCTCATAATGAAGTTCCTTCCTTATGTGTAGAACACACTTACTTTATTGGTTTAAGGAGCAAATTGTATGCATGTATTTGTGTTAGTGTACTTGAATATGATATAAGCATCTATATATATATATACATGTACTAGAGTACCTTCCTTTATCCCACCAATAGGGCATAACCTTATGCACCTGTACATATATGAATACCCTCTCAAGGTCATCCTCATACATATCCTAACTCTACACCTACACACACACACACACACACACATACACACACACATATATAATATATATTCGTAATTCTCACAGGTAGTCGTATAATCATACTCAATTAACCGTCATGATTTGTCTTACTCATTTACAATATAAATTACATCAACCCCGGTTATGTATACTACACAAGTTCTTGTTTCATCACAATTATAATCATCCAGAACACTCATATAAATGGGAAAAATGTATTTATCTATTGTTAACTTGTATTTAGTAATTCGCTTAAGGACTAACCCTTGTTAAACACAAGCAGTCACAATTCAAAAGTGTCATAGCATACACAAATAACTAATAGATAATTGATTAATCATAGCAACAACCAATTGAGGTAGAGTAAGATTCCCTTACCTCCGTTCAAGCTTCTCAAACAAATTTCTTTCCTTAAAGGTGGCTTTACCAGCTCCAAAGGTGTCCAAAGAATGATCAAGACATCATCCAATACCTATGGTTCAAGGATACACAAGAAAAAGGATCAAGAACCCACACTTCAATACACATTAGGAGGGTAGCACTTGAGGCGCCACACCTGGCACTAAAGGCGCTAGCCCTTGAAGTCTCGGCCACATACTTTGTAGAGTGGCGCCTAAGGTGCCAACCCTCAAAGTCTCTATGACTTGGCGCCTCGAGCGCCGAGTTGTAAACCTTTGACAGACACTTATGAGTTTAGGGGTTTTCAGTCCAAAATTGCTATTTTCCTCTAGATTTCTTCATGGGTTTTCCTTCCTAATGTTCTAGCATTACAATAACACCAATTTCTCAAGCTAGAACCAAGTATACAATCTTCAATCAAGAATTTTCCAATTTGCTAACCTAGGTTTTTCTCTCTTGAAAGAAAAGGAAGCATAAGAAGATAGAGGAGAATATTAGCTTACCAATTCATCTTAGGCCTCTATACCTTCTTCTCTCCAGCAAAAGATGGGGGATGAAGGTTGAAGGAGATGGGTTAGGGCGGCTAGTCGAAAGAGAAGGGGGAGGGTCACGGGAGAGGGAGAGGAAAAGAAAGAGTGAATGGAAGAATATGTAAAGGTGTTTAAGTTAGTATAGTGTGGGCTCCACTATTTTCTTTTTCATTTTGGTCTTTTTTGAAACCATTCCTTTTTAATTAAGACGTGCAAGGAATTTAGAAAAGCTTGATCATAATTAGGGCACCCAATTATACCTCTACTAAAACACACTTCATCACATCTCATTCTCAGTAAAATACCAAAACTTTCTTTTTATTCAATTTAGTCCTTCTCGCCGCCCCAAAACCCACTATAGCCTCCAATCAGTCACCTTTAAGGCACCGACCTCTTAATTTCATCCTCATCTACTCCACTCTCCCTTTTGGGGTTCTATACAGTCCTTTCTCATGAGTACTCCATACTTTATTTTCTTTTCACTATAACCCCTGCACGTTCTTCTTACACTCTCCACCTATGTTTTATTTCTCATTGCAAATCATACTTGCTCAAGGGCACATCTTAGCCCTCATTGAATTTTAAGACCCTTATTTCTTTAGCCAAAGCTCCTTAATTCACGAAAGATTTTCTTTTACCCAAAATTTGCGCATTTTAAACCACACGGTAATACTTGAGGTATTAAAATTTAATTGCATTAAGTGGTGCATAGCAGTTACTTCACATTAAATGTGTAATGGTTACGTTACATTAAGTAGTTGTAACGGTTATATTGCATTAAATATGTATAACAGTTACATTACATTAAGTGGTGTAACGATTATGTACGTTGCATTAAGTGGTGTAATTAATTTTAATGCTTATTATGCATGAATATCATTGTATATTTCATGCTTCTGGATTGGAATGTTTTATGTATAAAATCATTTTGTACATAATATTTATGATTAATTATGCAATTAGCATAATATTATGGTTCAATTATGCTATTTAGTTTTTTTTTATGAGAATTTTGTTTTACAAATTTTAACACATCATTTAGTTAAGATATTGTTAAAATTTGTGAAATTTATGTCTTTTCATAAAACTTGATTTTATACTAAAAACTTAAGTTTAGTGTCTAAATTTTTAAGCACATTAAGACATATAAAATGTTCACTAAATAAATTTAGGCTATTACGAACTATTAGGATATCAATAACACATAAACATTTATGTGGTTGATATGAGAAAGCATGAATTGAGAAAGTTCCATATAAACTAGTTTCAAATATGCCACAGTGCCACTAATTTCCCTAGAAACGATACTCTGTATAAGGAGTTGGTTTTAAATGAGGCTTCACCTGACCAACTTTCCTAGGAGTATTCTTGGTAAGTGTCTATCATGACATTGCATAATTGTTCTTAGGCATTAAACAAGAGGAACAATTTAGATAATTGCCTAGTGATCAATATAATTTTAATTAATTAGAAAGTAGCCACAACATCTTTAATTAATTAAAATTATATATTAAGATTAAGATCACATAAAGAATAAGACACAAAATTGTAATTAATTATAATTAATATAATAAAATTTTTCTAACAAAAAAATTTGTTATATTTATATAATTAATTAGGATAAAATGCCAGATTATTTTCATAATCTACCTACAGGAATTAGGAATTGAAACATAGTTTTGAAGTTTTATCTTTGAGGATAGAAAATGAAAATTACTTCAATAAAGTGCTCATAAAGTAGATAATTTAGCATTTCTATCATAAAGTTAACTAAACTATTTGAATGAAAATTTAGCCCACAGGAAATTTTTATTAGAAAGGCAAAAAGGTCCTAAATACCCTTAACATTTACCCTGATTTTTATTTATGTTTCTGAATTTTTTTTTGTCGATTATGTCTCTTATCTTTCAATTGTTATCATATATGTCCTTTTTTGTTAACTCTATCAAATAGGTTAACGAAAATATTGACTGGGCTCCCACACGGCAAATTCTTCTGCCACATCACCTGTCATGTGGACCATACTCTAAAATTATAAAAACGCCCTTACTAATAATTTGAAAGTTAAAAATCTCTCTCTCTCTCTCTCTCTCTCTCTCTCTCTCTCTCTATCTTCACCTCCTCCCATCAATATGATCACCACCTATCTCAGAGAAATAACTCTGAAACTCCATGGCTCTCAACTTCTCCTTCTTCCTCTGCTTCGCCTTCTTCTTCCTCTCCCTGCCTTACTTCTCATTTTCCCAGCAACAGAAACCCCTCAATTTCTCTTCCTTCAATATCTTAGTCTCCCCATAGCGCCCAGACTAGAATCGCACACTTCTCTCCCTTAATTCCAAATTCTTTGCTGACTTCTTCTCTATTTCCCCAATTCGCTTTATCTTCTCCGTTTGGTTCATTGATGTCCCCCAAAATGCCATCGTATGGTCTGCAAACCCTAATTCTATGGCCAACGACTTAGCCTATCTCGTTATTACCTCTAAAGGCAAGCTTCTTCTCAACTGTTCTTGCTTCAGAAACGCTTATGTTGCTTCTAATTCCACATCCCTCATTCCTCAGAACGATGACAATTTGGTCTTCAAAGATTGGAGTAGCTTCATTAATCTCTCTCTTGTCTTCTCCCTCAACGCTTCTCTCTCTCTCTCTCTCTCTTTCTCCCTCAATTGACTCAGCGTAATGTTCATTAAGACAAAAATCACTGTTGGCATTAGGGGTTCTGTTGATCACTATGGGAAAGTCCAAGAATTGCTTAAAGCCATTAATGAACATTTCATCACTTCAAATAAGGCTTTGGCAAGTACTCTCATAATGAAATTCTATTCTTTTCATCTCATAATTGTTAAGAGTATGCGTGAGTACATCATGAATGTGTGAGACAATGCAACTCAACTTCTAAGTGTACTTTATTCTGAATACCCTTCCACAGTAGTACGGACCTTTTAAGATCTCTTACAACACACATAAAAATAAGTGGTCTATTAATGAATTAATGACCATGTGTGTCCAAGAAGTGGAGAGGCGTGTCATGGAATTGGATGAAAGTGCGATATTGAAACATTTATCATCTTTTGTCTGTTATAAATCTAATATGGTTAATGTTAATATTAACGCTTGATGGATTGATTTTAGTTCTACAATATATATTGCAAACTCTTTGCAAGGCATGCAAAACCTAAGGAAGCCAGTGGGAAGTGAGTTAAGCATCTTATCAGGCAATAAGATGGGCTCACATGTAGAGGCTATTGGAACATGCACCTTAATTTTAAGTAATAGTTTTATTTTAACTTTGGAAAGAACATTTTATATACCAAGTTTCTCACGGAACTTGATTTATGTTTCAAGACTATGTTCATTGGGTTTTTCTTTTACTTTTCAAGATAATGCTTTTGATTTATTTTATAAATTGAATTGTATTGGTTCTAGAATTTTATCTGATGGTTTATATAAGATTTCTTTGCAAAATGAAGCCACTAATAGTTCTCTGCACGTTCATACTGGTACTAAAAGGTGTAATATTAATGAGAAATCCTCTATGTTGAGGCATAAGAGATTAGGTCATATCTCTATAGATAGAGCTAAGAGATTAGTAAATGACGGAGTAATTAATACTCTAGATTATACGGATCTTGAGACTTGTGTAGACTGCATTAAGGGCAAACAGACAAACAAGTCTTAGAAGAATGTCAATTGAAGTTAGACTGTATTAGAAATCATACATAATGATATATGCTATCCATATGTAGATATGGTTGGTCAGAAATATTTCATCACTTTTATCGACAATTACTCACGATATATGTATATATATATATATATATATATATTTGCTTTATAACAAGCATGAAGCATTGGATGCCTTCAAAGTCTTTAAGGCTGAAGTAGAGAACCAATGCATGAAGCAAATACAAATAATGAGATCTGATAGAAGTGGTGTATGGTAGATACACTGAGAGTGGACATGCACCTAGTCCTTTTACTAGGTTTCTTCAAGAACATGGGATTGTTGCCCAGCACACTATGCTTAGTTTTCTAAACCAAAATGGTGTTGCAGAAAAAAGAAACTGAAATTTAATAGACATATTGCGGAGTATGCTTAGCAACTCTAATCTTCCTAAATTTTTGTGGACTAAGGCACTAAAGATAGTTGTGTATATATTAAATCGTGTTTCAACTAAGGTTGTCCCAAAGACACCTTTTGAATTGTGGAAATATTGGAAACCGAGTTTGCGGCATATGCGTGTTTGGGTTGTTCTTCTAAGGTGAGGATATATAATCCGTATGAAAAGAAGCTGGACCCATGGAAAATTAGTGGCATCTTTATTGGCAATGCTAAAACGTCTAAGGGTTGTAGATTTTATTGTCCATCTCATTTGACTAGGATTGTGGAATCAAGAAGCACCAAGTTTCTTGAAAATGACATGATCAGTAAGAGGGATCAATTCATGGATTTAATTCTTATTCATGATCATATAGAAACTCAACCTTCCATATCGTCTAATAGATTGATGATAGTTCATATCATTTCCCAGGTTCCAATTAGTGCTAAACAGACAATCGTTGAAGTTCTATAAGTTGATAAGAACCTTTCGGCGGATCAACAAGTTTAGGAATTATCTTAAAATCTTGAACAAACAGTTGAACCACAAGCTCCTTAGGGAGAAGGTGGTCCAACATTAAGACGATCTACAAGTGAAGGGAGATTGACAATTCCTAGTGATTAAATAGTGTATCTACAAGAAACAGATATTGAAGCCGATAATGATCCAAAAATGTTTTCACAAGCCATGAGTTGTAAAGAGGCTAATCTATAGCATAATGCTATGAAGGATGAAATGTATTCCATGAAGAGCAACAGAGTCTGGGACTTATAGAGTTGCTTAATGAGGCAAAGGCCATTGGCTAAAAATGGGTCTTTAAGATCAAAAGAGACTCATTAGGCAACATCGAGATATATAAAGCGAGACTTGTTGCTAAGGGATTTACTTAAAAAGAATAAATTGATTACGCAGAGACATTTTCTCCTGTATCTAAGAAATATTATCTTCGTATAATTTTAGCGTTAGTTGCGCACTTTGACCTTGATTTGCAACAAATGGATGTGAAAACAACATTTCTTAATAGTGATCTAGAAGATGAGGTATACATGAAACCATATGAAGGTTTCTCTTCTAGGGAAAGTGAGCATTTGGTTTGCAAGCTTAAGAAATCCATATACGATTTGAAACAAACCTTCCGTCAATAGTATTACAAATTTCATAGAGTAATTTCTTCATTTGGTTTTGTTGAAAATCACATGGATCAATGTATATACCAGAAGGTCAATGGGAGTAATATTTGTTTCCTTGGTTTATATGTGGATGATATTTTACTTGCAACCAATGATAAGGGTATGTTGTATAAAGTGAAACAATTCCTCTCTAAAAACTTTGATATGAAATATATGGGTGAGACATATTATGTCATTGACATTAAGATCCATAGAGATAGATTGTTTTAGGTCTATCACAAGAAACTTATATTAACGAAGTTTTAGAGAGATTTTAGATGAAAGATTGTTCATCGAGTGTTGTTCCCATTGTGAAGAGTGATAAGTTCAATCTAAAACAATGTCCAGATAATGATTTAGAAAGAGAATCCATGAAGAATATTCCATATGCTTCTGCAGTTGGAAGCCTTATGTATGTTCAGGTTTATACAAGACCTAACATTGCATTTGTAGTTGGAATGTTAGGGCAATATCAAAGTAACCTAGGTATGGACCACTAGAGAGCTATGAAGAAAGTCATGAGGTATCTACAATGAACTAAAAGTTACATGCTTATGTATAGACAGACAAACAATTTGGAGGTGGTTGGCTATTCTGACGCAAACTTTGCCGGTTGCGTTGATTCTCGTAAATAAACATCTAGGTACATTTTCATTATGGCCGGTGGAGCTATGTTATGGAGAAGTCTCAAGCAGACTTTGCTACTTCTATTATGGAAGTCAAGTTTGTCTCCTATTTTGAGGCTACTTCACAAGGTGTATGGCTTAAGAGTTTCATTTCTAGGCTTAAGAATTATGGATTTTATTTCTATGCCATTAAGGATTTTTTTTTTAACAACTCAACTGTAGTGTTCTTGGCTAAGAATGACAAGAGTAGAGTCAAAGTAAGCACGTTGACATTAAGTAGTTAGCCATTAAAGAACATGTTAAGGAAAAGAAAATGGTCATTGAGCATATCAACACTAAGTTGATGATTACCGATCATTTGACTACGGGCATGTCATCAATGAAATTCAAGGATCATGGGAATTATTTCCTCTATGTAATTGTATATATACATTCAATTTTATGAAACTCTTATGCATTCAAATGTTTTCTCATTTTTGTGTGCACATTAATTTATTCCAGAAAACATACTTCATTTTGGACCTAAAATAAATATTGGGTTTATTCATTAGGTTTCATTACCACATTTAGAACATGAGAAGTGAAATGCATTGTGATACATATTTGTAAATACCCACATTTAGAGGAACTATT
Organism: Biancaea sappan; assembly: GCA_037074585.1. Classification (NCBI taxonomy): domain Eukaryota; kingdom Viridiplantae; phylum Streptophyta; class Magnoliopsida; order Fabales; family Fabaceae; genus Biancaea; species Biancaea sappan. The sequence goes on along the minus strand of CM073493.1, from coordinate 8,828,165 downwards.
ACTATGATTCATGTATTTTGTTACTCCAAAGTTGTTAGTTAACATTTGCACCAAGTATGAGAATATAATATTTAATTGCAATAAAGTTGTGTAACAACTATGACCATTTAATTGCATTAAGTGGTGCGTAACGATTACGTCGTATTGAGTGTGTAACAGTTACGTTACATTAAGCAGTTGTAACGATTATGTTGCATTAAATATGTATAATGATTATGTTGCATTAAGTGGTGTAACAATTACGTTACATTAAGGTCTTGTTTGGGTAAACAACTTATTTAAACGCTTATAGAATAAGCGCTTATATATAAGCTATTTCTATAATTGAAGAGTTTATGAGGGAAACTTTATATAAGCTATTTTCGACTTATTTTCATAAGCTATCCTGATAACTTATGAAAATAAGAAGATGTCATAAACTATTTCTATAAGCTCTTCCAAACACACCCTAAGTGGTGTAACAGTTTCGATTATGGCATCAATGACCATTTAACAGGGAATGTTGTAACAATTTTTAGTTACAAAAAACGTAACAAGCATTCATGATGAACGAACACTATATATAAGTCTTGGAAGTCCTCTATTTGCTCTCTAATCGAAATACATATATATCATCTAAAGTAGAGAGCTAAGTGAGAGAAATTTTGCTCTGTTGTGAAACAAAAACAATGGTTAGAGATAAGTTAATTTTTTGAATCATGTTTCGAATGTTTAGAAACATACTTAGTTGAATTCATTTTTCTTACACTGAGAGCTAGTAAAGGGCACGAATTTTGCACCCCTCCCTTTCTTGATTATCAATTCCGTTTTCCTGAGGACAATAAAGGGGTTAAGAATTAAGATAATGAGATATCATGTAATGTCAAAGGTTTATACAAAGCAAAATCAATTGGTAATTTGACCTTGAAACCAATAAAAGGTAATACTTGAATTAAGTTTCAATTTTTGAACAAAATTTCGATTCATTTTCATAATATTCTTTATTTAAACAACTAAATCATCTTAAAAAATGTATATTTTTTTTAAAAAATTTATAACCAAAATCTCAGCTACACGTAGCAGAAGCTACTAAAAATCCCCTGATACTACTTACCAGAATGCACAAACTTAAAAGACCAATTTTAAATGATTCATATCAGACTTTTTATAAAATTATAATACTTGAATATTTTTACGACTCAACATCATGTGGTCAGTTAGAAAAATCTCCCCACATGTTTTTTTTTAAAAAAAAATTGACAATAAACATTTCAAAAAGATTTTCCTATCACAAATTGCCTCCTGATGTAGGCAATAATAAAATGCTGAAAATAACAAAGAAACTTACATTTCATTAAAACAAAAGAGAACAACACTGGTTTGATTCCCTTACATACAAGAAAGTTACGAAACCAGCAGAAATGCACTTACTGATGCATAAACAAAAGAATTTGAAGCAGCATTATCACAAACATTGGACACACACAACATCATCCACTATCCTAGTTGCTTGGACATATTTACAGGGAAATTTCACAACAATATTTACAATTAAGACTATATTCTATAGGGTGATCCTCATATTAGGAAAAGAAAAGCTCCAGATTAACTTGATACTCCATCAATGAGGTAGAAGATAAGTACAGTCTCAAAATTTTAGCAGCAAAGGGCCAGAGGCCACTATATTAGGCTTGTAGGTAGCCTTTCTCATCCAAGTAAGAGACCACTTTTTCTGCCATCTCAATGGGGGGAGAACATGGTTCTCCATGTTTTAGAACAATCTGGTGAATCAGAAAAAGAAAAAATATTTTTCACTGATTTTGCAGTAATACAGGAGAAAATACACAGCACTAAAATTTATAAGTATGAAGACTGTCGTGACTTGTGAGGTAGAGTTCGGTGCATGAGTATATCCAATTTTTCATATGATTGGAAACTCATAAAATATGTATGTTTGTATGTATATATGTATGTATGTACAGTATCCCTTACAGATAAATTTGTTATAATCATACATCTTAAATAAGTTCCTAAGGTTAAAAGTTCCACATACCAAACGCCACTTAAGCAACCCCTTAGAAATTGCTTTGGGTAGGATTCAGCTCGACAATAGGCCTCTATGTTTTTAATATGACTAAACGTTGCTTTAGAAGGATAAGAAAACATAAGGTGATGCTTCATGTATAGGTCTTTGTGTCTACATGCATGCCCTATAAGTGTATGAACAACATACATACCTCAGAATTCAGTGGGGTCTCATAAGGATCATCAATCCCTGTAAAGCCTGAAAATTTCTGTATCAGTATTCAAGTAATATGCCAAAATCAGAGAAGCAAAAGAAAATTACTCAAGTCTAAAACGTAGGAAACCTTCAAAAATTACTAATGGTGGAAAGATTGGCTTGACCATCAGTTTGTACAAGCCATATCCACATCTAAATCAAGTGAAGACTAGAATAGCATTGTAGGACTACCTTGGATCTTTCCAGCACGAGCAAGCTTATAAAGACCCTTGGGGTCTCTTGCTTCACATATTTGTAGTGGCACATCCATGAAAACCTGTTAATGTTAAATCTATGTTATGCAAGTAATGAAACAAGTTATAGGCCAAGTTTCTTTGCCTTCACAGAACATGCCAAATTTAAGTAAGAAGTCTCGTCGTAACCTCAACAAAACCTCCATTTGGCAACAGTGCACGACAAGCATCTCGATCTCTTCTGTAAGGAGAAATCAAGCTTGCAATGCAAATGACCCCTGCATCAGCAAACAGCTTTGCTACCTCTCCTGAATGGAACAGGAAACCAAAGAAAATATTAAAAAATAAATAAATAAATAATGATTGCACAAAAAATCATATTTTAAGCTATAATTTGTTAAAACACACACACGGACATCTGTGTGAACTGGCATACATACAGTCACACTCAACAATCAGGTAAATTCCAAAATTGTAACAAGGTGATTCTATGGCATCACTAGACTAAATAACGGATATGACTCACCAACTCTCCTTATATTCTCTGCACGATCTTCAGCTTTAAAAGTAAGGTCCTTATTCAAGCCATGCCTCAGATTGTCCCCATCAAGAATGTAAGATAGCTTCCCCCTCAGATGCAAGCCTCGATTTAGAGCACAAGCCAGAGTGCTCTTCCCTGTCAATAGTATAATTAATATATCTCAGCCCCAAAAAAGAAATGGTCAGAGTATTTTTTTTTTTTTGAAAAAAAAAGGCTAACAGAATGTAAATATACAGAACCTCATTAATAATGCGCGGTTTCACATTATTATTCTTTTCTTACATTTCCCCCTTCCCCTTTCTGAAGGCTTTCCCTCCATCCCCCAAACGGCCCCCATTATTTTCCCGTTTCTATTAAATTTTCCTTCCAATTCCCTTGTTTCCCTTGTTTCCACCTCCTTCCAACCCTTAGGAGAACTCACAATGAAACAGTTTGCCAAATATTCAGCTCACTAAAGTATGTATCTAAGTGACTAGATCGTATGGGAATATATACCAGCATTTGCATAGTAAAACAGTTATCATAGCAAAACTGAGAAATTTCACTGCAACCAATGATATCCAATACTTTTAACTCCTTTATATTGATAATTTAGGAGTAAATCAATCAGAAAGTGAGGAATCTTAATATTGTCTAGCCCTATATGCAAGTCACATGCAATGATGCCATATTACCTTGTTCAGTTCTACACTTCCACTTTTATATTTTTATTAGCGTAACTTAATGATTTAGTCCTTGAAAAATACTCTCCTCTCAATTTGGTCCTCCAATGATAAAGCCTCTCAATTTAGTCCCTATACTTTTTCCTCCAAACAAGATAATCCCTCCATTAAGCAAAAAAGTGACCTCATTAAGCTGTTATCTGATGACATGGACTTGCCTAGGTGTCTTTTTTGTATCAAAGGGAGAGGCTTTATATTTGAAAAACCAAATTGAGAGGACAAATATCTTTCAAGGACTAAATCATTAATTTACTCTTTATTTATTTTATAATCCTAGGAATTATAAAGCCAAACAGCCTGGTATTATTTTTCCTAAACAGTTATTCCTCTCTGCCAATTTCCTCTTGGATTACAGAAACCTCTGTTGCACTGCAATATAAGCATGTTATTCACAAAAAAGATTATCATGTCAGAGAAAAGCACAAAAGTAGGTAGAAGAGTGTTCAACTTTCTTTACTTCATGATTAAATTTCACAATGGTCATATGACTTGTTTTTAATTTGATCACCTCATCCAATTCAAGATCTCAAGATCCATAAGCCCATTCTTAAATAAGAACAATGTTTAGTGATTATCAAGCTCCGAAACCCAATCAAAGCAAGTGCAAGTCTCAAATTCATCATCTCAGACAGTTTATGGCTTATCTAACAGGTGAGTCCACAAAGCACTCCAGGCTCCAAGTGTGCACTTGAAATTTTTTGAAAATTACATCTCAAATGAAAATAGTATAACTTTATGAATATTTATACAAATCAATCAAAAGTATACAAAGAAAAGTACTAATCAATAACTGTATAATCCTTTTCAAGGTCAGCTTGCTAAATTAGTCCTTGTTCTTTTCTTTCAGCCAGACAACTTCCATCTCACCTTCAACAACGCAATGGTAATGAATATATAAATATAACAAATCATATTATGAAGCATGCAAATTAAAAGGTGGATGGAAAGCAGAATGACAGAATGTGACAATACAATTGAGAAAAAAAAAATCCAAGTTTGATGGAGGATAATTTTTTTTTTTTTGGCAGCAACACCATCAACTGATATTATTACAAAAAGTATTGGGAGAACTAGGTTGAAATCATTAAAATTATTGTAAACTCATGAGGTCTGTGAAGGACCCTAGTCGAGTTTGTCAGATAGAATGAGAACAATATGGAATCCTTTTGATTGAAAATGAATTAAAAAAAGAAAATTAACAAGAACAGAGTCAACAGACTGCTAACCAGAACCACTGAGACCTGTGATCCATATTACACATCCCTTTTGCTCTAGTAACTTCTGTCTTTCAACTTTTCCTACTGAACAGTCGTGCCAGTGAATATTTGTTGAATTTCCGACAGTAGCTAATTGGTTGAAATGTTTCCCTGATTCAAAAACTTATTAGAATGCTACAAAACTCACGTAACCTAAAACTTAGTAACTTAGACAGTTAAAATTCACCATAGATAGAAGGCAAAATGACATGTAAGCTTAGATTCTACCTACACAAATAAAGGAGGCAATTGGTTATAGTCATTTCACAGCATCTTGAATGTATACAAGATGACTGAGTGTCATATAAGATATCAACGTGTCATATGATGACTCCATTTTTTGTGGTATCTTGTAACACTCAAAGACCATGGGGATTTCATATACACTCTTTTTAGCTTTGTTAACTTCAATAAAATACTACTTGTGTGAGCTTTGTCCTTTCTAAGACAAATTCCAATTGTCAAATCAAGCTTATCTTAAATAACACGATATCTAATATATTGTTATCCTATGTTATAATGCCCAAAAATACCATGGGAAATGGATCCTAAGTAAACACTTTGTAGCTATGTAGCATAACCAAAGTCATAAATATGCAGCAGCAACACAGTAGTTATCTCCTCCTTCTAATTGAGGAAATTGACTGGTTAGTTGTTACTGCAACTTGAACCTACCACCTCTACAGCTCTACCTAAGTCCCCACCCACTGATGCACCTGAATTTGACCAGCAGTGTTGCTGGAGGTAGGTTCAAGTTGACTGGTTGGTCTTGGTGACTAGGATAGAAGCTGTCGCTGCTAGTTGAAATAATCCATAGTCATAAATTCTGGAAATAAGCAATTGGAATAATTCTCCCTCCATGTCCTCTTTGTTGAAAAAATGCCCACATATTTAGGACATGCCTTGCGTGTCATGAAGTTCCTGAACTGACTTCCTTTTGACTTTCCACTTGACATGCAGCTCTTGCTGAACATTTGAGTGGCAATGTGATAACGAATAAAACTGTTATCATAAGTTAATCTCTTGCCAAATTTACAAACGTTTTCACGTATTGACTATTAGAAACAAAGGAAGCCATTAGTCTTCCACCTCGTTGAACAAAACTCCGATTTACCATAGCAAAAATCCCAACTCCGATTTACCATAGCAAAAATCCCAATCCCCATAAAAAATCAAAGTCAATGCGAAAAATTACCTGAACTACCGGCATGTCCATTCATCATTATTTCGTTCAAATCCGTCGGGTTCTTCTCATTACCACCGACACTCTCCACATTAACACTCGCCCTCTTCGACCCCTCCATGGCGTTTATTTGCAACAAGTCCCTCGATCTCAAAATGACCACAGAATTGGCATTCTTCAAGCCTAAAAACCCTCGTCTCGGTGACGACGACGTTTCAAAGCGGAGCCCCAGTCCCGGGGAGCCACTTCCTAGGTTTGGTCTGCCTATAGTCGCATTGCCTATCATAGCTACTTTGAATCAGAATGTCAAAGGAATCCAAAAACAAGCAAAACAGGAAACAACAAAAAGAGGGTGAAAATTTTTATTAGGAGAGAAAAAGAGAAAAAATAGGGAATACAGGGGGCTCAGAAAAATGGGAGAAAAAAACGAATGGTGGTGAAGGGTACCCAATAACTCGACGTGACTGTTCTTTTTGAATAGCGAAATGCATGGGTTACTTGTGAAAATGGGGTTGGTAAAGGAATAGAACTGAATTGAGAAAGAATGGAACACAATGGTTGGTGGGTGAGGGTGACGAAGGATAGCTTGAAAGCGACGTCGTCGGGAAAGGACAAATCATATTTGCTGCTGAGTGCTGCGTAAGCAATACTTCAAGTACAAGCATGACTCATGGAATCATGCTTGCTCACGGCTACTGCTTCCTCCGAGCAAGGTGTGGCTGAGGATGACGACGGCTCACTTATGGGGTCCCTTGCTCACTGTTTTTCTTCATGATTTTGGATCACAGTAGAGAAAATATAAATTCAAATAATTCCACGTGTGTGGTCATGGAACCTGGATATGCAATTATAAATAAGTTGGTGCAATCCCAGTTGGACGCAGCTATAATAGCTACATTCGGGTGATCAGCCTTACACGTTTTCTATTTCCACGATGTAACGGTTCCATCTGTCTTTTCATTTTCGCGTAATAGACGTTCATCACTTATAGCATGTATAGTAATTAGTTTTAAGAGGTACTTAGAATTTAAAAATTGATTCTTATTTTAATTTGTTATTATAATTTATCATTTTATTTATTATGTATAAGAATTGATTTTTAAATTAAAATAATAATAAAATAATTAATTTATAATAAATATTAATAAAAAATAATAAAGATTAAAATAGTAGAGTGTTGATTGTAAAATTTATTTATAGATTTTTAAAAAATTTACTACTGTAGTAGAGAGTTGCTTAAAATAATAAAAAATTACTTAAATTAATGTGACACAGTGAGATTCATAATAAAAACTAAAATAAAATTTTATATTATAGATATTCTTAGATCTAATTCATCTCAAATAGGGGGTCCACAATCATGCAATTATGGCCAACTCAGCAAAGTCTATCCTCAAATTTAGATTGGATTTTTCATTATAAATTAAATCAAAGAAAATATTTAAAAAATAAATAGCATTGATTATTATTTTTTATTTGAATTGTTGAATTTAGAATGAGTAGTCTAAATTTAAAGATTAAATTCTACAATTTCCGCTAAAATTGCAAATGATCTAAATTTGTAGTTATGGTGAGTGGCGCTTCTCTCTAGATTCTACTAAAATTGTACAATCCGGTCATTAAATTTGAATTATTCTTTTTTAAATCAAACAGTATGATTCGCTAATGGAGAGATTTTTTCAACTTTTTAATTCATGGATGGGATTGATTATATTCCCATGATTCCACTTGAGGATATGTTTTAGTATATACTATATACATAATAATTCCGTGAAGATTTCATGGATGGGATTGATTCGATTCCCATGATTCCAGTTGAGGATGTGTTTTATAGCAATTTAATTCCGGGAAGATTCTTCTCTGTTTTTAAGGTAGGTTATTGAATCTAGAAGATATTTTTTTTTGGGGGTAAGGATTTTAAAAGATATTTATTGAACCACTATAAATGTGAAAGACTGCGCGTTCGCAACCTCATTTAAATCGAATGAATCCAAATTAATGAAAAAGTAGTAAATTTTCTTTTAATTTCTCTCTCTTTCTCTCTCTCTCACACACACACACGCGCAGACAGAGAGGGAGAGTAGTTTTTATATATATATATATATATATATATTATTTTAATATATATATATATATATATTTATTTTAATATTTATTTATAAGTATTTAACACACACACACAAACATGTATATATATATATATATATATGCTTATAAATAAATATTAAAATAAGTAAAAAATAAATAATTTATATACAAATTTAACAATCAAAATATTTTTAAAATATATCTTAAAGTAATTTCAGCATACAAATAATCATATTTAATAAATAAATTAATAAATAAATATAATATTTTATAATTATATTAAGAAATTGTAAAAAATATTAAAAGTAAATTTTTTTAATATTTTATGGTTATTTAGTTATTTTTAATTTTATATTATATTATAAAATTTGTTACTAATATTATTGAACTTTTATGAATTAAAATCATTTTAGATAATATAATGATATAATATACATACAATAATAACATTTTATGTTTCAAAATACCATTATTATTCCTATATATTTATATATTATTTTTGGTGCACTTATATAATAATTATAGCTTTTTATGGTTAAATATTATTTTTCTTCTAAGAGGTGCTGAGTTCAATATTGGTTATACCATTTTTCATTATATATGTTTTTTTGTTGAAATTTAAAAAAAAATCAAGCCTAGGTTGAACATGGTCATTGGTCCGGTCAAAACTCAATCGAGTTAACTGGGTCTTGATCGGGCTAATTGCAACATAGTCCATTTAGGCAATCTGATTCATATTGGACTTTGGATTGCTAGTTCTTGGATTGACCTGGCCGAATCTGTAATACCTCAATAATTTTTATAAATATTTAAAATCTATTTTGAAGTTTATTGAAAAATTTAATTACGTGAAGAATGTTCTTTTTGAATTAGTGAAGAAAATTTGGGAATAGAAATTTCAATTTTTAATTTAGGAAATTTTTACAAATTCTCAAGGACCTAAGTGAACAAATTTTACAAGTTACAGTGGCTATGAGCAATTTTATCCAAGAAAATTAGTGGGACCCACACATTCACTCAAAACACTTATCTTCCTCTCTTCCTTCTTCCTCCCCAAGGCTCTCCATCTTCTTCTTCATCTACCATTTTCTTCCATCTCCATCAATTCTTTCTCCAATTTTCTTCTGGTGATCTTGTATTTTCTAACCATACTTTCGATTCTCAGGAGTTTTAGAGGCAAAGAGGTAAATTTTATTTACTCTATTTCTCTTTCTCTCTATTTTCGGACCTATGGAAGAGAATTAGGATTTTGAGTTTTAATGGATGAATTTAAGTGTGGATGTTAATCTAAAACATTCCTAGGTGGTTTATGATGTTATTGGAACAAGAAATTTGGAGAAAATTAGGAGAAATTCGTAGAATTCGGATATTTAAAAAGTTAGTGTTCTTGATGAAAATTTGATATTTGAACTTGTATTGTTAGTAAAAATTGGGGGTTTTGATGTCAAAACACTCATTAGATATTAAGAAAGAAAACCCCATGGAAGAAATCAAAAAAAATATTATTTTAGATGTGATTTTAGGATTTTTGGATGAAGAACACGAAAAACGTTATTGTTCATTCTGAAAATTTTTTCAGATTTTTTCGATTACTGTAGCATTGACTCGGTCAACGATACTGTAACATTGACTCAGTCAACGATACTGTAACATTGACTCAATCAACGATACTGTAACATTGACTCAATCAACGATACTGCAGCTGCATTGACCGTTGACCGTTACTGTAGCATCAGTTTTAAAATGTTCATAACTCTTTCATTTGGACTCTATTTTTAGTAAATAAGATACCGTTAGAAAGCTGCTCTTTGAGTCTAGTTTCTAATAGTACAAGTTTCATTTGAAAATTCTTTATTATTTGAGAGTTATATTCAGATGAGTGATCAAATGTCAAATTATAGCAAACAATTTTCCTATTTTGTGACCTTGATATGTTTTTGGCATGATTATCTTATAGGGATGAATTCTTTAATGCATCATCCATATATTTTTGAATGTTGTGATTAGTTTAGATGTAGAAGAAATTACATTCCATCATCTTACATATCTTCGAGAAAGGTTCAAGGTAAAATTTGGCAAATATCAAGGTGAGAGATCCTACCTTACCTTGTTTGCTTATTTAATATATATATTAAAAGTGTACTATATATATATATATATATGTGACATGAAATTCATGCATTCATGTTATGCATTGAAATGTACAAATATGAGACTGTTGTGAACTTTTCCTGAAATGGGTTGCATATGATTGCCTATGATTGTGTTTGATCTTGAGAGAAACGGAAATGAAGTTTATGGGATCCTATGGGATGAAATGAGGGTGAAATGAAATCACTATGGCCACATGATATTGAATATGATATTCATCCTTTTAAGGACAGGGTGAAATAAGGTTAGACTACAGATTTGTCCCTTTAAGGACAGTGGTGAAATAAGGGAGGATGCGGCAAGAGCCATGGGGCAATGATCACTTATTGTGGACGGGACCCGAAAAATATTTGGGAACTTGATTTGGAATTATATGAATTATTTAAATTGTTTGAAATGTGATTTGGCTTGATCTTAAATGTGTTATTAATAATTGCGAGGTGATTTCAATATGTGTGTCTTGATAAATATCTTGTATACCAAAATTTAGATGATTATATCGTTAGATCAATTATGTATATCTGCATGTATATATATACACATATATTGTGTGTGAATGTGGTAAGATTTTCTCAAGTAGAAGTTGTCTTCAGTTTCAGGTATAGAGAACTTGCTAATCCGATGACGTTCACACCAAGATTACTTTTTCATTTGTTTAGGGTAAAGGTATAATGTTTAAGTCTTATTTTAATGTATAAATCTAGAAAAGCTCTGTAATCGGGTAGGTTTGTTCAGCGACGTAATGTGTATAATTGTAACATGTATGGAAAACTCGGTTTATTTCTTATCATTTTGTGAAAAGAGAAATAGTTCTTTTTTTTTTTATTTCTTAAATTGTGTAATTTAAATTAATTTCATTTAAAAGAATAACCAAAATAAGATTTAGTATTGTGCTTAAGAGAAAGATAGGCTTATGGAAGTGAGATGAAATTCACTTTCCGTGCTGGTCACATGCTCAGATTTTTGGACGTGACAAAATCTGTCTGGTTCCAAAAACAATGCTAGAGAGAGACGAAAGAATTCATTGAGTGAGAGAGGAAATATTATTAATTAATATAATATTTACGTTGTTTTATTTATTTTAATATTTGATATCAAATTTACAGTTTAACCCTTTTATTTAGTCTTTTTATTAATCAATATAATATTTGATATCAAAATTTACATTTTAGCTCAATGAATTCTTATTTACATTTTAGCATTTTTATTTAGTCAATTTTTACTATGAATTTTTAATTGTACATGTTGTTTTATGTAATTTGATATCAAATATTTACATTGAGTGATAATTCATTTTATAGCTTTAAGCCCAACATTTTTGTTAAATCACAAGGGGTCATAGCTTAGAAGTCTTCATTTCATTTTAGTTCCTTTTAATTGCAATTAGGTCTGTCTTTGTTTTATTTATTTTTAATTAATTCCCTTTGTTATCTTAATTTGTTGAATGGGCCCTTAGTCTTTACTCTTGCATTTAAGTTTATTTCTTTTGTTATTTACAGTTTAGTCCATTTAATTATGCTTTTTAAATGTTATTTTAGTCTCTATTTGTATTACTGTTGTGAAGATTTCTTGATTTATCTTTTTATGACAATCTCAAAATAATTTCTTTGTAATAATTTCAAATAATTTAAAAATTTAAAAGAAAAGAAAGAAACCATTAATGAAATTAAATAAGGTTATATAAAATATCACAACGTAACTCTGGGGCATGTGACCTGCACGACACATGGGTACCTCCCACAGACATAAGCCTAGCTCCTAGCACCAACTCCCATGACAAAAGCAATAACAATATCAAAAAGGGGTGAATATTACCACACTTTATTCCATACATGCAAAATCATGAAATACTTCATAAATATAACATAAAACATCCAATACATAAGTTTAATTAAATAAGCCACATTATGGTCATTTCTTATGTTTCTATCTATTCCTATACCAAAACGGCCCAAGGAATATATATAAACATATACAAAAGAATGTACTTCAAAACAACCCTCCTAATTAGTCCTATTGGATTATAGAGCTACTAATAAAAGAGTTTCAAATGGCGACTCCAAAAGATGTTGCCAACCTAAGAATCAAATAGGTTGGGTCACTCGAACCTTCGCTACTTTTTGGGCGGATGTTCTTCAACGTACGCGGGCTTTGAAATATGGAAATGATAATATGAGATAACAATCTCAGTGAATAAACCAAACACAAGTATCTAAAGCATATGTGAAGTACTAGGCAATCACAACTCCTACTCTAAAGGCACAATTAATATCCTCCTTACCCAAAGGCAAATAAATTTCTCAGCCCAAAGGCAATTTGTCTCTATGCCCGAAAGCAATTAATCTTCATACCCGAAAGCAAATTCATAACTCCCGTGAGTGAAACTCACTTGTCTCTCATGAAAGACAATCATGAATTAGAGTAATTCATAACATTACAAATGCAAACATTTAACCAAACATACATATATCCATTCGATATGAAACTAATAGCAAAATAGTAGTTCATCTCATTACAAAGGCATCCCGTGTTTGCACCATTTTGAAAAATAGCAAAAAATCATCAACATCCCTTTCTTAACCCTTCATTTGCAAAGCTTAAATTTAGGAAGGCCTCAAGGTCTTTAGGTGCTTCAGAAATCAGAGGAAACCGTTATTTACTACACCCATGAGTTTAAGAAATCAGAAATCACATTTAACCATTCAATGAAAGAAAAGTTCCCTCAAGAGCATTTATGGTTTCTAACATTGCAAGTCATGATTTACAACCTCCACAAGCTTTGCAAACCAAGGATTAAGATGAAGATAAGCCCAACACATAAACAACTCAACAAGCTCTACATTCTTAACTTATGGTTTGGAGGGAAGGCACAACTAAGGAAAGAAGAAATGCAATTTCCTACTTCCTTCAAGCTTTGATCAGTAGCCCACCCAAATGCCTAACCACTAGGCTGTTTAGCCAACCAAGAAGAAGAAGAAGATGTTGGGAGGAAGGCTTGTGTGTGGCATGAGGGAGGAAGAGAAGACTTGGGAGCTCTAATGTGTATGTGTTTCAGTCATGAGTGAGGGAAGAGGGAAGGGAGAGAGCTTATTTCAAACAATTGATCCAATGTGGACAAAAATACCCTTGGTCTTTTAAGGCAATTTACCATAAACTCCCTTGCTTAAGATGCTATCTCCTTTTTCCCACACTTGGGCAATTCCAAAATAATCCTTAAGTGCTAATTGTAAAATTCCCACTACCACCACTCTCTCCTTGTGCTCTGAGGCGATTATCGAGAGAAAGTATGCTCCCTCTTCTTCCTCATCCAAATATGAGATCGCTACTGCCTTTAATATTCTCGGTGGTGGTGGCAAGGAGGAAGCTAGCTACCACCCTTTTTATCCTCCTTTAGTCTCTTCGAGTATATTTCTCTCGAGTGGTGATTTTCTTTCATCCCCTCTGAGTAACTTTTCTCTTGGACAGTGATTTTCTTTTATCATGTCCGAGTAGTTTCTCTCTTAGGTAGTGCTTTCCTATCCCATTTGTGTTTTTTTTTCTTTCGGGTGTGTTATTTGGCTTCCAATCCTTTAAGGGAGCTTTTGGGGCTAAGAGTGATTTTGAAGAAAATAAAAGTTATTATTAGTCAAAACGTACAAACACTTGTCAATATGATCTGATAAAAGATAGATGAAACAATTTTAGATGTTCCAGCGGTATACCTTGTTTTACTTCCTTTGGTTAGTAAGTCGATGTATGTTTTTTTTTCTTTAGATTCTTTGATAGGTTTTGAGAGTTTATTTGAGGGCTTTTTTTTTTTCATTTTCTATCTCAGTTTTTCTTTTAAGGCCTCTGTTGTATCTGGCTAATACAATCTACTGGTTTTCTCTTAATAAGGTTTGTCTTGAGCTTTTTGGCCGTTATTAAAAAAAATAATCCTTAAGTCTTCTCAAAATCCCAAAGGCACACACAAGGTCATTACTCAAATAATTATGAAACTCCCAAGACTAAATTCTATTCATTTTAGTTCTTACAATAAAGTGTTACCATAAATATCTACTCACATTTCTTAACACAAGAAGGCAAGAAATAAGTAATATATTCTCCTCTTTAATATAATTAACCCATATTAAGGATGAAATCAGATTTCCCTCCTATGTAATTACCATAGGATGTCTCCAACTCCATTTCACTTAAAACAAAGCCATGAAAAATGACAATGTAAAAGACTTAGATGAACAATCACAATAAACCACACAAAAATTAAATCTCCCATGCACACGTGCACCATAAAATCTCTCAAGGTATTAGATAAAGTTCATACTTTTTTTAAATACACCTCCAAAGGTGATTATAATAATTAAGGTTCTGAAAAACCAGACAAGTCATTGAACTGAAAGAGACCCTAATTCAAGAATCAATGATTGAATCATAGTTGAACCGGTTTACTTTAAAATATTAAAAAATAATATAAATAATTAAAGACTATAAACGTAAATTTACAAATTCAATTTAAAATAATATTTGATATTAAATTATACAAAACAACATCTACAATTAAAAGTTTATAGTGAAATTGACTAAATAAAAAGGAAATATTATTAATCAATATAATATTTATTCATATCAAATCCATAAAATACCAATATATTAAAATTACTACTAAAATTGACTAATTTGTAATATTAATTTATTCATTATCTAATTATAAAATGAACAAAATTTTTAAAAAAATAAAAAAAATTTCAAGTCGACTGGTTTATTAGTATTAATTCTTATCCAATTCAGTTAGTTTTTAGCCAGTTTAATGACTCATCAGTTTAATAGTTATTTTGAACTAACTCTCTAGCTGGTTCCTAGTCGAACCGACCGATTTGGTAATTGGTCAGTTCCAACAACACTACAAATAATCAACATTCAAATAAAATCATTTTTTTTACAATAATTTTTAAACATAAATCACATTCATCCAAATCTTAATTTACGTAAAATGATAAATCAATTTTAAAAATTAATTATATTCAAAAGCAATTTTGTCCCCTTTTTTTTTCAAACAGTAATACATGTAACCAAATATAATTTTCTTTGGACGAGTCAACTAGGCCCGTGTGATAACAAGAAAACGGGCCTGGCCTCGGTAAAAGCCCGATCTGTTTCTTTAAAAGGATTGACCCGTGAACAACTAATTGTGTGGCCTCGCATAAAATGAAGTATATTTTTATTTTCAATTTTTTTGCCCTTTTCTCATATCTCGATTTTGGCGCTCCCTCCGAATTCTTCAGTTCGCAGACTTTTTCTTCGTCTTGCGCAGCAAGCGTACACAGGCAACAGGGCGATGGAAGGAAGCGAGACGACCGGAGACAGTGCTCGCCCATGGCAATCGTATCACACTGTTTACACTAATGCCAAAGCAGGTTCCTGCTCATGGTTTCTTTTTTTCTTTTCTTTTCTTTTTCTTTTGGGTGTTTGATTTGTAAATTCTCCTGATTTCTGTGATCCACTTCTTCACGATTTCGAAGCTTCTGCTACAACTGGAAAGCGACAGTTGAAATAGGGTTGGGGGAGGGGGTTGGTAATGACGACATTCAATGCACTAGCTTCTTGATGACTAATTATTTA
This sequence comes from Biancaea sappan, assembly GCA_037074585.1. Lineage (NCBI taxonomy): Eukaryota > Viridiplantae > Streptophyta > Magnoliopsida > Fabales > Fabaceae > Biancaea > Biancaea sappan. The sequence goes on along the minus strand of CM073493.1, from coordinate 8,812,172 downwards.
AAAGGGGGAAAATGAAAAGGGGGAAAAAAAAAGCACGTAGCACCCGATCATTGTGGGGGATTTTTTTTTTTTGGGGTCTCCTACTTGATAGAAACATGAAATGGAACTAATGTAAGCCAATTTTGATCCTTCTAAAAATGCCCTCTTATTTTTTGCATCATAGATAAATAATATTTTGTATTTGAACTATAATAAGTTACTGAAATTTGATTCGATGTACGATTCAGATTTCAGGGAAACTAATTTGAGTTCATATTTTCTGAGGTTTATATGAGTTATATGTTTTTAGTCATTCATTAGTTTAAGCTTTGGTTCAAATGTCAAAAATGCATCCTGCATTATTGAAATTACTTTTACTTTTAATTTTTTTTAATTTTTTGTGTACTTTTTCCTCTATTAGCTAATATTTCATATGGTGTATGGTTCAATCAAAATTAAGTTGAGTTCAAATTTGTTAATATTTGTTATGTCTTTGTTGTTATTCTTGTTTTCATTATATCGTCTCATAAAAGTGTTACTTGCGGATATTAAGGAATGGAAGGAGTTGACAAGGAGAAAGTACAAAGGATAGTGTACGAAATGAGCAAAGGATCAAAGTATTTTGAGAATGAAGAACGCAAGGAGGCTTTTATAAGGCAGAAAATAGAGAACCTAAGAGCTCAGAGTGCAAAGCTTACAGCAGCTGATATGTCTAATTATCAGAAGGTATTATCAACACAAGCATCTAACCTTAGTATATGTATTTAGTTGTTTGCCAATGAACTCATTTCCTTTTATTGGTATTCAAGGGTAAGGTGACTGAATTTGAATTCTTTTCTTCAAGTTTACATGCAAATAGTCTCTTTGGTGGTTGTACCCTCTGGATTTACCAATTTCTTAATTTAATCTCAATTTTGTTAGTTGTTAATATCAAGTACTGCCTTACTTCAAGTTGCACGGATCCTTGAAACCTGTTGCCATAGTCTAATATATTAGTTTATCCAAGGGCAGGTGGCGGAGAAAAAGATTCTTGAGCTAGAAGCTACACGTGACCTGTCAAGGGTTTGGTTACATGTGGATATGGATGCTTTCTATGCAGCAGTTGAGACTCTAAGTAACCCGACATTAAAGGGCAAACCAATGGCTGTTGGTAGCATGTCTATGATATCCACTGCCAATTATGAGGTTTGATTTATGTTAACACATTATGATCTTATTCTTGTTTTTAGGCATTCCAAATTCTGACATTGATCTGATGTGTGAAGCATTAACCTGCTTTAACTCTACTTTGTTTACTCATGACTTGATCTTTTACATAGGCTCGGAAATTTGGGGTTCGTGCTGCAATGCCTGGGTTCATTGCACGTAAATTATGTCCAGAGCTCATTTTTGTTCCAACAGATTTCAAAAAGTATACTTATTATAGCGAGTTGACAAGAAAAGGTAATCTTTTGTTGCTGTGATCAATTTTGTAGTGCTGCCTTTTCATTAAATAGGTTACTGATGGTTCCTTAATAAACACTTAAATGTTATTGTTAGTATTCCAGAGATATGATCCTAATTTTATGGCTGCCAGCCTGGATGAAGCATATCTTGATATAACTGAAGCTTGCAAAGAAAGGAGCCTCACAAGTGGACAAGTTGGTACCTCTGATTAATTTAGCAATAACTGGCCTTTACAAATGTAGTAACTCTTTTCCTTTTGTGAATTTGCTATTTGTAGATTGCTGAAGAACTCAGAGCCAGTGTTAGTGAAGAGACTGGTCTCACATGTAGTGCTGGAGTGGCACCAAACCGCTTACTTGCTAAGGTTCTGCAGGCCTTTTTTCCCCCCAAATATTCATATTGTTCAACGTATACTTTTTTGGGTCATGTGTTATATCATTGACAGTTGACACTAAGAGTCATGAATTTCCTTACCATCTTTTGCTTTGGAATATTTTCACAATCTTAGCAGTCTGCTAACAGTATGTCATCATGGAATGATGTCATTTATTTTGAATATTGAGGAATAACATAATAAATGACAGGTTTCTGAAATTCTTTACTAACTTAATTGAAGATGTATGTTGTTGGCTCATAGGGTTATAAAGACAATATAGTTTGATATGCATCCATTTTTACTTGTTAGTCACTTGTTGAAGTAGATGCGTTATGAAAAGAAGCATCTAATCAATCTCATTATCAATTAGCATGTAAGAATATATTGAGCTTATGTATTTGTGTTCATGGCTTATTTATATTTTCCTGGCAGATGGCTTCTATATGCAGTGTAGAAATTAGCAATAATTGATATGCAGTGTTCATTTGATCATGCAATGACTATGTAAGATTGGCATCTTACTTTCAAATATCTTATTGCTCAGGTTTGCTCAGATATAAATAAGCCAAATGGACAGTTTGTTTTACCAAATGACCGCATAGCCGTTATAACATTTATATCCTCTCTTCCCATCCGTAAGGTATGTTTATTATTGACTAAGCCTAAATCATTAGTTCTATAACTAGCTGTGGCAAGTTAGTTTTATATGCTTATGATTTCTTTGGCAGAGGTGTATTTTTGATTAATAATGATGATGCTGAATACTATCAACAGATTGGGGGCATTGGTAAAGTTACTGAAAATATTTTGAGGGGTGTTTTTGGAATTAACACATGTGAGCAGATGCTGCAGAAGGGTAGCTACCTCTGTGCACTTTTCTCTCGGTCAACAGCAGGTTAGAGTGTGGTCTGCTCTTGCTATTTTCTTGATTAGCATGAAGAACCTAGTGGACTTGTTTTAGGCTTATAGATAGGGGAGCACCCTGATAATCTATGTTTACTGGTCCTGTAGAGACTTGTGATGCAGTGTGAGGGGATATCTGTTATGCTGTTTTAATTATGTATGATATAATTGCAAGTTGAAATTTGTGGTTTATTATTTGTAATTTGAGAATTTAGGGTTTAGTTTTTTGGTCTTACCTTATCCCTTGTAGAAGTACTATTATTTCGTATTTGGAGGTAGGACTTCTTGAATCTTCACAGCCTAGGTTGTTTGTCATAGTGAAGTTAAAGTTGTTTGAATTGTCTATATAAAGGCATATTATCTATGTTAAAACCTCAACCTATTACTGTTTAATTTGAATAAGATTAGTTTTCCTTGGTTTTAGTGCCCTTCTACATAACTTTCTATATTTATGTGGCAGTTCAACTGAGATTCCTTTAAGATCTCTTTAGCCATCCCTGGCTAAAAACTATAAACATAACTTGTGTTTCTTTATATGGTATAAGCCTGTAACTTCCCTTTTTCAATATTCTATCTTCAGGTTTCTTTAACTCTTTGGCATGTTCGTACATTTACCTTCTATTTTGGCAACAATGATGTGCATTTTCTCATCAAATGTTTCATTTCAAATTCTGCTCTTGACCCTTTATTAATGTTACATCTGACAATTTTCTGCAGATTTTTTCCTTTCTGTGGGTTTAGGTCTTGGGGAGACAAGTACACCCCAAGTAAGGTTGCGGAAAAGCATTAGTAATGAAAGAACATTTTCAGCCACTGAGGATGAAGCACAGTTGTACAAAAAATTAGGTATCAGTCTCATTTATTACTATTATTTGTAATATCTTCAAGCGATGATCTTAGATTGCATAATTTGAACTCTCGTAATTAGTTATGGTATTTTTGTTGGAATGCTGAGACCGCTTGAGTTGAAACATAAACTTCATGGTTGCTTTGGGCTGTAGCCTATATTAATCACAGAACAGTGAATGCAATATGTTAGAATTCATAAACATGCATGCATACCAAAATTTTTGTTAATGACTATAACTGGCTGTTGACTGAACTAGATAGGAATTTCATTGTATTAACTATTAAACGTGTGATCCATGTAACACTCATGTTTCCAGCGGAGCTTGCAGAAATGCTGTCTGCAGACATGCAAAAAGAGGGCCTTTCCGGGCGAACATTGACTCTTAAACTAAAAACTGCATCTTTTGAGGTACCCCTGATGCTTAGATTGTGTCTTCACTTTCCTGTGACTGACAAAGAGCATTGTTCTAACTTGCTTTTGTTACACTGTTGGTGAAACCCTTTTAAAAACTATTAAGTCACTCTTGAACAGCAACGTTTTTAACCCCAGGTGTTGCGGAGAAATTACTTAGTTGCATATAATATACCTTGTGTCTATACAAAGAGCCAATAAACATCCACTAAAGTGGGTTTTGCAGGCAGTGGTGTCCACTGACACTGATAGGAACTTTAATATGGGGGAGGAGAGTGAGCAGCTGTTGGGCCCAGACTCTAGGTCCAAAGTATGGAGAGTCTATTCTAGGAGGGGTAAGCACGGGAATGAGGGGGAGAGGAGAGAGAGATGGCTGACATGGGAGGGAGTTAGTTAGTAGCACTGTATTAAGGAGAGAGAACAAGTGGAAAGAAGGCAGTTGTGGAGTAGTATTGGCTCTGTGGCAGAATCATCCTTGATTCTGAGGAGCTATTGCTCTGGAGAATATCTTGGTTCTTCTTTGTATTTCCCTAGAATTGGTTTTATTGCTGTGATTAAATAAAACTAAGTCTGTCATCTGTTTAATTCTATCAGACACACCCCCTTTGGTGAATTTTTATTGGCTTATCATGTAGTTGCAAGACACATTATATATACCTAAGTAATTTTTGCCTTCTCTGATATATGTTATTGTCATAGTGCACTTCTTTAGTGCTAATAAGTGCACAATCTACAGGTTCGGACAAGAGCCGTGACTTTACAAAAGTACATCAGCTCGAGTGAGGATATCCTGAAACATGCTTCAAAGTTGCTAAAAGCTGAACTTCCTATTTCTCTAAGATTGATAGGTGGGTGTTACTGGTGGGTTCTATGTGAAGATGGTCCTATACTCCTATGGGCCAAGCAAAGTGGGTTTCTTACAGTTTATACTTGAGAAAATTCAGATTTGTGCCTTGAGCTTGACTAAGGTTTTCTTCTGTCAGGCCTGCGAATATCACATTTCAACAAAGACAAGTGTGGTACTCCATCTGATCCTTCGCAAAAGACAATAACCAACTTCATTGTTTCGGAAGATGCTAATAGGAATAGTATTTCTTTGCTTCCAGACGTTGCAGTTGCAGATAATGACTTTCTCAGTGATACAGAAACTAATATTTCCATTGACAGCAGGCAGAAATATTTTTATGATTGCAAAGATCCTTTTGATGGAAATAATTTATTAGATGTGGATAACCACAGTTGCACTATCAGGAAAAGTAATAATGCAGATGAGGTATACCTCTCTCGAATTTGGATAAATAGCATGGATGTTGATATTTGGAAATATATTGACTGATGAGTAAATTATTAATTTGGTTCCCAAAAGATTATAATTATCTCAATTCTCAAGTGTCTTAATTTAGTTTTTGAAAAATTGTGTTTGTTTCAATTTGTTCCTTATTTTTGTCGAAGTGACTTTTTAGTTTTTACAATAAAAATTTTGAGATTTAATAATGAAAAGGACCAAATTGAGACAAATGTAATTTTTTAGGAATTAAAGTAAGACACTTAATATTTTAAAGACGAAATTGAGAGACTAATTTTTCAGAGATTAAATTCATATTGTCCTCTTGACTGATTGACTGGACTACTTGTAGAGGGTTCCTGATGGAGAATGAGAAAAGTGTAATTAAGATGATATTGTCAAATGAAGGAAAACCACCATTAAAAACCTACTCTAGGAGAAATAAAAAATCATAGAAACTAGTATTTTATTTTATTGTATTTTGTTTTATGTATGTTGTATTTATTTTCTTGAAGCTAGCCTATGTCTAGGGCCACCCTATGCCTAGGGCCACCCTATGTCTAGGGCCAACTCATGTTGTAGTATTTCAACTCATGCATTTATTTTCCTTTTGACTACTTTGCATGCTCAACTACTTGCATTAAATGCTCTTGTACCTAGACTCCCTATATAAAGGGGTCTCTCATGTATTGCAAGGCAGATTTGGATTGAATGTATTGAATCAAATATTTATCTATCTTTCCCCTCTCTGCATCTCCCTCCTTTCTCTCTAATTCTCCCTCATTTCTTGCTGTTCTCCCTTCTCCCTCTTTTTGTTCTACATCAATTTGGTATCAGAGGCTGGTTTTCCCATCCACCCACACTCCTTGCTGCCAACCTACTAATACAAAACACCTCAAAATCACCCGGAAAGACTCTATTTCCGTCACTATCTCACAAACACCTCGAGTAACTCTGTTTTCGTCACTGTTCATCCATATCCGCCCACTTCCAGCCACCAAACCGAAGAACTACCACCACCAGCTCCTCCGGAAACCGAAAACCGGCCGATCCCATAAGTCCGGTCGCCGGAGACCCGTCCACGCGCCTGCACGCGCCGCCGGAGCTCCCTGCGCGTGGTCTTCACGCGCCTCACGTGCCTGCACGCACCAGCCTGCAAATTTCGAATTTTCTGTCATTTTTCCAGCCAGCTTTCACTCTTCTCAACTCTGACTGCATCCACAACCATCAAGGAACAACTGGGGGTAATATTTACACTTATTTTAGCTTATAATTGTTGAGGTAAGGAATTTAAAACTCTCTTTGAAAACTTGGAATGCCAAGACAGCCATGGAACCAAGCATCCCAGATTTTTATACTAGATTGGACAAAATTTGTGATAGAGTAAACCGTCGTTTTGATGAAGTCCTAAATGCTATTCACTCAATATCAAGGCAAATTAATGGTGAAAATGTGGAAGATTTTCCTCATTACTCTTGCACAAAATTCCAAGAAGAAGCTCAAGCCCCTCCCTATGTTGAACAAGAAAAATGTTGTCAAAATTATGGGGCAATAGAAGTTGACAAAGAAGAGCCAATTGATATCATTGTTGAACCCCTAGATTGCCCATCTGATATTGATGATGATGGTAACATCATAGACTTTGAAGATCATTTGGGAAAATGTGAAGAACATGAAGACTCCAAAGAACAATTGGAGATTTTTCTTAAAGATGATAAGAATGGGCAAAACAAATTCCAAGTGGTAAAAGCTCAATTTCAGCCAATTAATGAGTTATGCCACATTGAATTTGTTATTCAAGAAGATGTGTCCCTAAAATTATTTTTGTCATCCTTTCTTCCATCCCTTCCTTTTGTTTTGCCTAAAGCTTCCAGTTGGACTTTTCTACTCCTGTCGCATTTCAAAACTCGAGGACGAGTTTTTTCCAACAAGGGGAGAATGATGGAGAATGAGAAAAGTGTAATTAAGATGATATTGTCAAATGAAGGAAAATCACCATTAAAAACCTACTCTAGGAGAAATAAAAAATCATAGAAACTAGTATTTTATTTTATTGTATTTTGTTTTATGTATGTTGTATTTATTTTCTTGAAGCTAGCCTATGTCTAGGGCCACCCTATGCCTAGGGCCACCCTATGTCTAGGGCCAACTCATGTTGTAGTATTTCAACTCATGCATTTATTTCCCTTTTGACTACTTTGCATGCTCAACTACTTGCATTAAATGCTCTTGTACCTAGACTCCCTATATAAAGGGGTCTCTCATGTATTGCAAGGCAGATTTGGATTGAATGTATTGAATCAAATATTTCTCTATCTTTCCCCTCTCTGCATCTCCCTCCTTTCTCTCTAATTCTCCCTCATTTCTTGCTGTTCTCCCTTCTCCCTCTTTTTGTTCTACATCAGTTCCTGTCTTTGTGCTCAAGCTTAACTGCTACTCATGCTTTCTGCTATATTGTTAGGTACAAACATCAGTCAATGATGCTTCAAGTTCTGAGTACAGTGAGGTTACAAGAGCGTGGGGATCAAATCTTTGTTCTTTCCAGGAGCCGCCTGAGAGTAGTAGCCTTCAAAATGTGACTTGCAAGTCTAATATTTCAGAGGGTGAACGACTTAATTCTTGTCAGGAAGAGACATTGTCGTGGTTGAATGACTACAAATGTTCACTATGTGGAATAGAACTTCCTGCAAGTTTTGTTGAGGAAAGACAAGAGCACTCTGATTTTCACTTTGCTGAAAGGCTACAAATGGAGGAGTCTAGTATTTACCCAGGAAGTCTTGCGCCGAGTCAAAGGTATACTATTCTTTTACCTATTTAATCTTTATATTTCATAAACTTAGGATGAAAAATTCCGAGTGTCTCATTTCTTTAGTCCTGAAATTGAGTTTTATTTATTTCTTTTAGTCGGATTCAGAAGGGAAAACATGTTACAAAACAGAGTAGGTCCAAGAAGCAAAAGTTAACTCAGAAAGAAGGCAGGTACGTGCCCATTGATTATTTTTTTAAGAGCAGTCGAAGCCTGTAAGTTATATAACGTGGTTCTGTATATAGTTTTCTGTACAGCATAACTCTATAGCTGGTGATACATGTATACATAGTTACATACATACATATATATATATATATATATATATTTCGTTCGATCTGCTATTATTCATTGTAATGTATATTTATTCTATATGTAATTAATAGCAGTCTGAACCCTGATATGAAATAAAAGTCTTCTTGCATTGTTCAAGTGGGTTTTACACATTGCATAAGCTGGTTCGAGCTATGGACTATTTACATGTTGTCTTGTGTCTACTCCAGGTGAAAAGTTCATTTCTTCAATTTCTTGTTTTCCATCTCCCGCCCCCCTTCCTTTTTCCCAACCAAAAAACACAACACAAAAAAAAAAATCCTGTTCTGTAATCTAACATTGTCACGCCCCCACTAGAGATTTAATTTAATCTACACCATATATGAGATGAAATTTATTGCCTTGCTCTAATTTCATTTGCATACACCAAAACCCATCCTCAATTCGTCTAAAAAAAAAATTTAGACAAATTTCGTTAAGGTGTCACCTAACAATAGGACATTCCAATATTTGTATGGTAGCCTAATGCTAATGAAAACCTCAAAAGAGTGATCTAAACCCAAATTGTATCCACGGAGTGTCCCAAGAGTATATGGAACTACATTTAATGTGTTTTGGAATCAGTTGGAGAAATTTAGATTTGGATATATCATGATTTAAGAATTGATTTTAAGAAAATTTAGGTTTGGACAAATTATAATTTGTAGAAGTAACATCTTGAAAATTTTATCAATACCACAGATTAAGAGTAAAATCATGTTAATCAAAGACTCTTAAATATATTATTTTGTATCAAAATTCTGTTAATATAATTTAAATTAGTGTTGTAACCCGTGTGATACACGGATAATTTATAAATTTAAAAACTTTCGTAACTTATAAAATAATAATAATTGAATGATCTAGATTATTAACAAAATGTTGATTCAGCTCGTATGCGAGTTGTTTTCATAATGTACACATAATTCTGTTATATCTAAAAAAAAAAAACACACACACACATAAGAATAAAGTAACAAATACAAAAAAAATAGAATAATCAAAATACAAAAAGAAAAGAAAAAAATAACTGCAACAATATTCTGTATTTTCAATCTCAATTTCTATACGACTACTTTTGATATCGTTCTTTGAGTTCTTTATGATATGATCAAATTTATTGACCATTCTAATAACATCTGAAACGAAAAAATATTATTCGTATAAAGTTAAAATCAATAACAAATAAAACATAATATACAAAACATATGATAAAGACTAACTTACTAAATAGTTTCTCGTCTACAATATGAATCAAAATATTACTGAATGAACAAAATATGAAAATAAATTTTGGAAAGGACATCAGTTAAAAATCAAAACTCAAGCATGAATGGATGCTTCGTTATTCGATAATCACTGTTATACTTAACTACATCAAACATGAACATCACATAAATATTTCCCTTGATTATTTGACGCTTGAACTTATTCACATACGATTTCTTCACACGATCATGTATGCGATCACCCTTAAAAGTCAAAAAATAAACACAAGACTAAAAAATAAAATTAAATTTACCTAAGAACCAAACTAAAAATCTTTTCAGGTATATTGAACGATAGAACTGTCTACAACCTCACTACCCAAACTTTAATTCTCAAATCATTTCTTGATACATTAATATCAGCAACGTCGCTAAATTTAGCCATATGTAAAGCACTAACGTAATTAAAACTAATTTTATAAGAAAAATATTCAATACAAATATGAGAGGAATACAAGACAGTTAGAATGATTATTTATTTATATAATGTGAATTTTGAAATAGTAAATTGAATATATTTAATGCTAATGATGTAATTATTAATTATTAAATTATTAATAAAATTTACGATAAAATTTATAACAATTCATAATTTTCAAAGGGATGTTCTGAATTCATTTGCATTCAAATTTTTTAAATTTATTTGAATGCAATCTATATAATCAATCACACCAATTTACATTTAATATTTTGTAATTATAAATTATATTAAATTATTAATAAAATTTTACGATGATTCACAATTTTAAAAGGGATGGTTTGAATTCATTTGAATGCAAATTTTTCGAATTCATTTGAATATAATTATAGAATCAATCACACCATTTTGTATTTAATATATTGTAATTATTTAATTATTAATTAAATTTACAACAATTCATAGTTTTAAAAATGGATGATTTGAATTCATTTTAATGTAAATTTTTCAAATTCATTTGAATGTATTATATATTCAATCACACCAATTTACATTTAATATATTATAATCTTCAGAGAATTTAAAGAAGAGCCCTACAATATATCTCAAAAATGTTGATTAGAATGAATTTAATGTGATGTTATTAATAGGAATGAATTTATTCATTTACATAATTTATTCGTTTAATTTTTATTTTAATTTATTAATTTTATTATATGTTATTAAATGACATTCATATAATTAATGCTTTAGAGTAAAATTATTTTAGCCTATTATATAGATTATAATTTGTAAAAATGTAACAAAAAATTAAACATACTAATAGATTTTAAGACTCAGGACGATAAATTTAACAATAATACAAATGCCCACACAACTCAAGTGTTGGGTTTAACTATATCCAAGGTTTTCTTTCTAAAAAGGAACCATTAAATTTAAGCCAACATAAACTTGAAAATAAGGAGCACACATGTCAAGATAATAAAAATATTGGTTTGAAGTACAAGATAACTCCGCATGTTTATCCGGAAATATTCAATAAAATTTGTTAAGCGATTTTGCAAGGTTCTAAAAATTTGACCCGCTATTGAATCGGTGAAAGATCATTTTAAGAGTCAATAATTTGACCGTGATTTAATTGTAATTGAACTGATTTGCTTTAAAATATTAAAAAAATAATATATATAATTAAATATTATAAATATAAATTTATAAATTCAATTAAAAATAAAATTTGGTGTCAAATAATACAAAACATTTTTTAAAGGATAATACAAAATAACGTTCATAATCAAAAATTCACAATAAAAATTAACCAAATAATAATAAAATATTATTAATCAAGATAATAGTTACTCATATCAAATTCATAAAATACTAAGATATTTTCATCTCCACTAAAATTAACTGATTTGTAATATTAATTTTTTCATTACTTAATTATAAAATAAACAAAATTAAAAAAAATTAAAAAATTCAATTAAACCCATTCACGTAATTCATTTAATACTGATTTTTATTCAGTTTGACTAGTTTTTAGTCAGTTTGACAGATTATTAGTTAGTTCAATCACTCACCAATTTTAAGAATTATTTTGAACTAATTTCCTAGTTGGTTTTTAGTTGAATCGATCAGTTCGATCCCGTTCTTACAATAATAATATTTTGATATTTGTGCTTATAAATTTGAGATTTGTATAAATAATAAAAATATAACTATTATAAATGAGCAAAATAATGAGGAATACCATTCGATCTCCCTCATTATTTTACTTAATTTGGCTCAATTGATTAGAGTATACAGGAAACAAAGAATAGAGGCTGCATTTGCTCTGCAAAATGTTCTCTCTGCATTTGCTCTGCAATAAGACAAAATAGTGTGTCAAAATTCATAACTATCAATATCATTGATAAAAATTCCATTAAAATCTTTTTGGAATCAACACTAATGGCTTCGTGGCCTTCTCTCTAACCACTACTCAGATTTCCTCCAGATTTCTCTCCCTCCAAACTCTCCCTGCCACCTCTCAGTGGTTGGATGGTTCCCAACAATACATACTACATCTTTTTTTTTTTAATTGAAGATAAAACTTCTATAAGAGGGTCTGGAGGGTCTGATATGGAGGGAATCCGGGTTCTTCTAACCAGGAGCTAAATATTTCTGGAAATGCATATTCGTTTCTGTATCAAATACTCGTGTAAGATATATCTTTCACTTATTTCTCAGTGAAAACAAATCATCTATCCTCTGGAAACTTTCTTCTCCAAATATAATCGAACTCATTTCTCATGCTTCAATTCCACCAGAAAATTGAAAGCCATGGGTCCAGCCTCCATAATTCCACCTTCCAAATTCCACTTCCCAAACCCCCAATTTCAACCTAGAATCCCAATCATTCGTCTTTCACACTTCTCACCAAACCTCGCATCTTCGAATCCTCTTCAAAACACCACCTACTCCAGCGAAACCATAAAGATCCGAGACAACGACCCCACCATTCCGTCCATGTCCGAGATAATCGAGGCCTCGAGGACCCAGAAAGTGGACCTTCGGCTCCGAACTGTGGGACCGTTTTTTAGAGTCACGGCGAAGAGCTTGGAGAGCGGGAACGAGCTTGGAAGGGCGGAGGGAGTGATAAGAGTGTGGGTGGGAGGGAGAATTCTTCACCTGGATTCGATGAGGCTGCGAAGAGAGACAATCGAAATGGAGAAATCGATCTTCGGGATAGGGTTGTTCATAGGGGCTATGGCAATTCGACATGGCTATGATTGTGGCTGCAAGAAGGCTGAGTTGCTGGCTATCAATGACTCGGATCTTTACCATTCTAAGGTTTTCTTCTTCTGTAACTCTTCTCTCTCTCTCTCTCCCTCACAATCAAAATCTAAAAATCTTTCAGATTAAAATATAATTTTATACCTTATAATTTTATCAAACATTAAATTTTATCTCTAAAATTTTAAAATCTTAAATTTAATCACTGTTATTTTTAAAATTATTAAAAATAATCCTTGATCTTACTCAAATATTATATATCCCTAAACATCTAATTTATATTAAATATCACATCAATCTTAAATCATCATTTGTGAAAAAAAATTCGTATTAATATGCACTGTCTTATTCACCAGTACCGTTATTCTCAATCATACTCTTTTTAAAAAATTTTCTTATTGTTATATAATAGTCCAAGCGAATGTCTCTCTCTCTCTTCATTCATAATATTACTTAAATTAATTAATATTGGTATTTTATTCTTAATACTACTTAAATCAATTAGTACTAGTATTTTATTCTTAATTTAGACATTATTTTATTTTTAATTTAGACATTAATGCTGTTAAAATTTATTAACAGTGAGTAAGACTGATATAACATTTAAAGTAAATTTAAATTTTGAAAACTACAAAAATAAAATTTAAAAATGTAGGTACTAAATTTAATATTCAGTGAAACTATAAGGATCAAAGACATATTTTAACCAATCTTTTAATCTTAGATGTTATGTTCATCAATCTTAAATTTTAAAAAATTAGCGACAAATCTGTTTAAACTTTTTATTTTATGCAGCATAATATTTACAATGATTTTTTGCCAAAATTTTTTACATTATTTATCCATGTAAGACGAAAAAATTAAATTAACAGAAAAGATATTTAATTTATATTTTAACTTTTAAGAGACTTTTTTTTAAAATATAGAACAAAATGACAAAAAACTTATTTTGCCACTGTGATAACAGGTAAAAGTTTTTTCCCCTCAATTTAGCTTTTTCCAATATACATGAACAAGTAACACTAAGATTTTGGGCCAAAAAAATATAAGGGATTATGTTACACAAATTAAAAGTTTTAGAAGTTTATTGTCAAATTTTTAAAATTTTGGAAACAAATTGTACAACTATCTAAATTGAGAGAGTTTTTTATATTTTGATATTTTTTTTTACTCGTTTATTTGATTAAGGTTTCGTTTATGATGGTCTATTGTTTGTTTCATGGGATAGAGTGGGAACAAAATAAGTATCTTTCATAATCCAATGAAAGAAAGATTCTAAGTGGACGGTTAAGTGTAATTTTTTATCAAATACTTAATAATTCTAAATGCATCTTATTTAATTATATCTTATGAAAAATTTGAAAATTTTTCAGGTATCAATTGTCCTAGATATATTTTTTTATTAACATGTATTTAATATATACAAATGTTGAAAAAATAAACTGTTTTAATTATTTAGTATTTAGATTTAGGGATAAATTATTTTTTAAAATAAATTATCTTAATTTAATCTTAAAAAAAATAATTTTTTCAATTTGATTGCTCAAATGATGCGTCACTTAGTGTCTGTGTGTGAATATGTATACATATATATATCAATCAAATTTGTGACATTTTACCCAAATTTTCAACTACTTTATCACTTGAGCTGGCTAGTGACATTACCATAACTTTCAAAGTTAATAGAGTTATCATTTGTTTTCGCGTTAAACATCTATGTTTGATAGGTAGACATAATATGAGAGATAGTGAAAATTTGTCTAAATTATTCTTTTAAAAATGCTAATATTTTTTTTAAAAAATATAAATATTTTAGTAAAATATTTCATTTCATTCACATTCATATTCCTTTTTTATTTTTTTTCTACATAATTTTATTTTCATATTTTCCTTTCTACGTACTAAACGGACGTTTACGAATGTACAATTCCGCTCTACTATTCTCAAAACCTATAAACACATTCTGACGCCTTCATTTATAACCGAATCAGTTTACACAATCAATTTTTATTAATTATTATTAGAGTTGTTAAATTTGAAGTCTTATATTTTGTTTGTTGTTTAATGTTCAGCTGGTACGATTCTACAGTAGACTAGGGTTTAAAGCTGTGCAGGAAGTGAGTGGGTCATCCATTGGAGATGTAGGCCACATGTTGGTATGGGGAGGAATAGGCACTCGCATGGATGCCAATATTCATGATCTTATGATCAAATGGTGCTCTAGATTCACAAATTCCCCTAAATGATTTTCACATTTTCCGTTGCTGCACATAATTTCTTTTTGATTTATTGTTATACGAGTCGTGATTCTTTGTTATTCTCTAAGGGAACAGTATGTTGTTAGATTTTTCAACACCGTTTGATGATTCTGACAAGTGAGTCTTACTGTCTATTGGACAATATTGAGCTTCTTAACATTATGCAATACAATAGAGAATTCCCACTTGTGTTATACTCCCATAACCATGAGAAATTCTTATATTTTATACAATCAATGTTAATAATAAAATTGAAGTGGATGTGTTAGTGGAACAGTCAATTCTATGAATTTTTATTGATTTATTTTTCAGTGAGTTGATATGCAAAATAAACTAGTAAAATGTTTATGAAATTTTATACGAAATTTAGTTATTTTGTTAATTTAAATGTTATTTGTTATTCGTTACTCAAGTTAGATTTGTTGTGTAATAACATTTAAATTAATTGATTATGAAATTTGATGTTAAATTTTATATGAAGAAAAGTTTACAAAATAAAGAAGTTAAAATAAATTCTTTTATAAAGGCGACAAAGCAAAGGTTAAAAACTATAACTACTTTTTAAATTATTTATAGCTTGTTTGGTTACATGTTATCTTATAATATCAATGTTGAAGCAAACCACATTTGCTATGAAAATCAAATGGTTTGGTTGAGCGTTGCGTTGATGTTAAACCACGTTTGCCTAGATTTCATTGTTGTCTTTATATTGGTCATTTGTGAGTCTGGGTACTGTATGCTTTTCCCTCTACTTTAGGATGCATTTTTTGGCGTTTTCCTATCCATCGTAAGTCCTATGTTGTCCCCTATTCTTAGTCTGAAATTCTCATTCTATCTGAATCTATTCCATTGTGTCTCTTTCTTGTGTTTTTCGGTATTTTATGACAGCAAGAAGGTGCGCAAGACAATAAAGGCTATCGAAACCCACGATATAGCATCTATGAAAGTGGAAATCGACAATCACAAAATCATATCCTTCGTGACCTGTTAACTTGAGATGATAAAAGCAAAAAAGAGAGAAAGCAGAGGCAAAATGAAAACGGGGAGAGAAAGAGAGATGGTTGAGTGAGAAAAATTGTTAAAAAAAGAGAGAAAAAAGATGAGAGGAATAGAACAGAAGAAAGGAAGGAAAATAGGAGAAAAGGGACAACAGAAGCTTGATGCTTGAATAGAGGATATAGTTTTAGCTGAAGTTATAGTTTTAAGCCTAGATTTTCCAAAAAAACACTTTCACCCTAATTTTGAAACTTTCTTTCATTTTAGTCCCATTTTATTTTTCATGTTGGTCCCTTTGACTTACGTTTGTTCCTTTTAGATCCTGATAATATTTTGCTGCCTTTACCACATTTGTTTGACCTATAGATTTATATTTTCTTCTACTTTAGTCCTCATGATATTTAAATAATTAAAAATTTAACTAGTAAATAGTGATTAATTATATATTACACAGGTTATTGGTGCTTCTTAGTTAATTATCCTATGTTGCCAGGTTATTATAAATAAGGGTGGAAAGTATATTACACTAAAGGAAAAAGTAGTAAGAAAAAGTCAATAATTCAGTTTGTAATGATCCATTTGATAACACTATAATTATAATTATGATTAGTTAAAAATGTTTAAATTAAAAAATGATTTTAATGAGTAATTAATGAATAATCTGTAATATTGACCAAAAAATGAAAAATAAAAAAATAATTTATTATTAAAAAATAAGCTATAAAATGCATATCTTTTTTAATAATTACACATCTAAAACTAAGTTTACAAATTAATATTTAAATATACTCAAACTTAAATTTGTTCAATTATTTTCTAAATATAAATTATGTTTATCCAAACTTCAATTTACTCAAATCAGCTTATGCAAATCATGATTTGCCCAACAATTTTTCAAATATACATTTAAACCATTTACAATTAGACCATCACCAAATGCCTTTAAAAATTTATGAACAAAAATAATTGAGTCTCAACTAATATTGCATGCGCTAACAATAACATCGAGATTATTGTTATTGTACATCTTATGATGCACAAATTGATTTGTCTTAAAAAAAAAAACAGGAAAGATGAGGATGTCAAATGTGGATTTGAAGTATAAAATAATGACGCTGTGAAGAAAGTTAAAAAGAAGGGGTTACTTGCATGAATTGAAAAGTTTGAGGAATTAATTGTAATTTCCGGGAGTTTAGGAGGTAATAGCATTTCGTCTTTGAAAGTAAAAGAAGTTAGAATATGAAGAATTATGATTGAATTAGTAATTACATGAAATTATTTCTTCAAAAAATGTATAATTAAGTAATGAGTTAAAATTTAAAAGAAAAAAAAACATGAGAGTACTTTTTCTTTCAACCATATTAAAAGAAAATAGGGGTGCGATTAAACTTAATGATTATATGAGAGTCAAAGATTTTAATAACTAATAGTCATGAATTATATAAAATAAAAAGAATGTTTTCATTCTTTATAATTCTATCACATTTAAATAAAATATTTTGGTGTAAAAATAGAAAATATGTTAAACATTTTAAAATAATTATTAACATTAAACTTTTATCCACAAAAGATTAAATTGCAGCTTAATAACCTAATAAATTTATGATAATTGAAAAACAATAAAAAAAAAGGAAGTATTTATTTTTTTTCTATATTAAGAGTCTTTTTTATAGATAATTAATTTTTTAATCTAATCTTTCAAAATAAGAAATTTTAAAGTAGTTTTTTTTTGAATTTTTTCTTTTGAAATGCCTAATTAAAAAATAAATTTCACAACTTTAATGGGTATAAAAAATAAATTTAAAGATATCAGAATTAAATTGAAAATTAAATTATAAAATATTAATTTATGGAGTTAATTATGTTTTACTCCATTCCAATGCAGAAAGCACCGATCTTCTTTCAAAACTGACCTTCCTCTCGTCGGTTCTCGCTGTGGATATAGCAGAAGCCAATGTCTCGTCGAGACAGTCGAGATTCCGGTCGACGCCATTCTAGATTTGATCGAGAACCAAGGTAATTCTTTCTTGCTCTCTCTGTTTGAACAGTTTTCAATTGACCTAGGTCAATCCGGTTCTACTGCTTGTGATGATTTGAATTCTAACGTATGATCTGCGGAATTTGGAATAAGGCGAACCCTTTTACGTGTATGAAGATTTAACTCATACTGTGCCTGTTTTCCGATGAAACCGAAGGACTTTGTAAACGTCATTCTATCCATTGATTAATACTTTGAATTCGAGCTCAGGAATATATATATATATATATATATATATATATATTCTTGCAATTTCATGGTTATTTGGTTATTACTTCCCATTAATATGCTGTTTCAATGTCCAAAAGAAATCGATTTGAAGCTACTGCTTAAAAGAAATCGATTTGAAGCTACTGTTTTTTCTAGTTGAGACGCCTAATTTACTATCGAATTGACTCTATCCTTGATTCTCTATGGTGAATCTATAAAAACAAAGCCCTTTCAGTGGCGAACTAGAATATATGGTTTGTTCTGGCACCCTTCATCATGATTTTAAGCCAGGAGAACCCATATTCCATTTTTTTAATCACTTATTCTGTAATGCATTTGGCTCTTTTGTGGTATATTAACTCTTGACGTGAAACTTAACTATCGAAGGTTTGTGATGGATGCATTAGTTTGAGTAGACTGTAGTAGATTCCTATGTTTTGTTGTTGATCCTAAGGATATGTAATTTATTTGGTTGGATCTGTTCTAGCCCGAAGAGGTTTAGAAGGGATGGAATACAAGAAAGAGAAAGAAGCAGAGTAATCAGTAGTTCTAATTTAGACACTGCAGAACACACGGAAAAGGATCACAAACATCACCGCCGGCTGCATGATGCCACACCACCTGAGGCCTCTTTAAAACATGATTCTAAGCAAGAAGCTGGGACTGTGAAAAAGGATTCTGACAAGAAACCAAATGACCATTGTGAAGCGCCCAAAGGTTTATCTAACCCTACTGATGTACCAAGACCACGCTCTTATTTTCAGGTGTTGTAGGAGTTTTATGCATGAGAATTGTTTTTTGTTATTTATACTTTCCTTTGTAACTCTTTTCCCTACTAGGTGCTTTTGTAATTCTGTGTTTCTTTGCATGTTTCTTATAATTGATTGCATCAGTACTTCTGGGAGAGCTATGAACAAGGTTCTGGCCCCAGTCATATTAAATTCTGCATATTGCCTCATATTAGTGGTTGTTTTGTCCCCTTTCATGTGACCTGTGATTTAGCTCAAAATTGAAGAGATTAAAATGTAAAAATATAACAATCACCTTCTTCGTTTTACAACCCATAATCTTACATTCTTAAAGATAAGGAACACATTTGACACAAAGATCACTAGCTAAGGCATTATAGAACAATTTTGCTTAGCATCTATTAATTGTCAGGCAGAAGTTGTAAGTGACCTCATTTGCTGACTTTTCGATCTCAATGCAAATCCTACACAATTGGTTCTTTCTCTATGTTTAAGTATCATGGTGTGTTGTTGCGCATGGCAACTTATTCAAGATTGCAAGGGTTGGAATCTATTGTGGTGATACAATGTGAAACATGAAAAGGGTAATTGAAGAAAATTTTTGCAGTTTTCCCAAAGGTTAAATTGCATTCTGAAATGATAGTAGAATAAGTAAGCAAGCAGAATACATCTAAATTTTACTGAAATTGTTCCAATTTGTTCTCCTGGACTTATATTTGTTTGGAGTTAGTGTATCAATACTTATCTTTGTATGTGCAGGAAATAAAAAAATTGTTTTGATATTCATTTCCACTATGAGTTGGAAAACCTTTTTCAATGCAAGATTAAAAGAAAAAAATCTTCACAATGAAACAATGTTTCTGTCTTTTTAATTGCTTGATTATTATTCAGTGCATGCAAACTATTTTTCTGGGCGGTATTCTTGTTCAGCTCCTTGCCTTCAAGTACTCCCATATATCATTTTCTTAGGCTTGCCTGTGCATATTTATAACAGCATGATGAACGAGGTAGTGCCAGGCAAGTTGTTCGAAAGACAACTGGTGGTGAGTGTCCTCTATCTATTTTTGACTAATTTACTTTCACTTTGTCTTTATTGTTACCTTGTTAGTCATGACATGAGCCGAATGTATGTATCATTTGTAAAATTGACTCTAATTACTCAGGCATACAATTCCTTGCATTTGTGCAGTAAGATTTAACTGGCAATTTTAAATCCTTCCACTCCATGCTAGAATTTGAGTCCCCACTTGCATCCTCGTTGTAGGGGATTACACTTTGTGTTTCCACCCCACCCCCAACCTTTCTGATATCTCTTCTCGTCTTTCCAAATTGTTATGCATGTAACTATAAGAATTGGAAATTGGTGAATTAGATGAGTATGTTAAAAATTGTGCATTCCTGTCCTTTTCTGTAAAGCAAACACACCACTGGAGTTTATGATGTGACAATTTTTAGTACATGCTGCAGATTAGTCATGCTATTCTTCTTAATTGAAAGCTATTCTATCAGCTTCCTGTTATTGTTCAGGCATATTATTCGAATGGGAAATTGTATCAATAAAACCTTATTGAATTTTCTTTTGGGAGAGTTCCAGTTTGGTTTTTCAAAGTGGTCATTTTATGATAACCCATGATTTTTCAGTCGTACTATGTTTTAGTTACTGTGGTATAAAACGTGGTTAGGAAACAAAATTAGGAAAAAATTTCACAGAACTAAATTGTAATTTCTCCCTATAGATTCATAAAACTTGAGATAGTTTTATCTACCTCCCTATTTTCTGTTCTTTGTACCAATATAAGTCACCATCTTCGTTGCTTATATAAAGTAATATCATGCATTCTTTTTAATTCAAGAGCGTGGATGGTGGAGGGACTCAACAGATCACCATAATGAGAGGGCAGAGATGACTCACAGACATAGAACAGAGCAAAGAGATGAGAAATCACGAGCTAAACCAGATGATAATGCTTTACAAAGAAAAGATGGCCCTTCTGAACGGAAAGATGATCCACTTCCAACAACTAAGAAAAGACCTGCATTTAGGGAGAAGATTCCAGCAGATCCGGGAGATGCTCTTCCAGCTGCAACCGAGGCCATAAACTCTAGCCAAACAAACTACCCTCTGGAAAGGAACGAAAGGAGGGAGGAAAGAACCGGCAACCCTCGCCATTTGGATAGACCTCAGAAGCCATATGCAGTAGACGGAGCACCCAACAAGGGTGAAGCTAGGAGGGATGACTTCTCATTTAGGGGAAGGTATGGGGGCAGTGGTGGCAGAAGCAGTTACAGGGGAAGAGATGGATTTAGTGGAAGACAAGGTTATCCTCCTAGTAAGACTCGAATTGAGAAGTGGAAGCATGATTTGTATCAAGAGGTTGACAAAGATCCTATTCCAAAAAATGAGGATGAGCAGATTGCAAAGCTGGAAGCACTCTTGGCTTCATAGGATCGGACAACTTCCATTGTCTGTGATGTTTTACCTATGTTTCAGTTATGATTATTTCAACTTTTGGTACTTATGACGTATTCGGACAGATTTGCTTTCTATACGTAGTTCAGGATTTATTTTTTAAAATGTTTACATCTGTGAAGATTTTATTGCATATTCTGCAGTCGATTAAGTTTGGTGAATCTGCTCATTATAATGAGGAGTGGTACATGCTAGTGTACACGACAACTTAAAGTTGCCAGCCTCATGTTATTAAGTTGGGTTTGACTACTGAGATTGACAGTTAACAGATTGCTGAGGTTTATTCTACGAAGAGAATGAGCTAACTAGCAATTAAGTTAAAAATAAAAACATTAAAATATTGTTATATCTAATGATGAGACAACATATGGCTGTATTTGAATAAATAAATTTGATTAGTTTATAGCTTATTTGACTAGTTTATAAGTTTATTAAGAGTGTTTAGTAAACAAATTTATTTTAATAATTTATAGTTTATTTTAAAAAGTTATTTTGAGTTGGTTATAATTTTTGTATTTTTTTTTTATTACTCTGGTTAATTTTTCAAAAACCCAAAACTACCCTTATTTGTCATATCTCTCGATTCATCCAATCTCGTCCGTGTGCCTCCCTAGATTGTCGTCCCACTATTGTCTCTAACCCTCCATCATCTTCTCTGGCGTGCTTGTTTGTGGTCCTTTGCCATTGTCTGTTAGGTATGCAGAGGACTTTTCTTCTTCCTCCTTCTCTGTATTTCCATTTGTGTTTCGCCCACCGTCATCGAGTGATGTGAAAAAAAAAAAATAAGTTTGTTTCAAATACTTCCTCCTACGTCTTCGATCATCCTGCTATGTCCAATGGGTGTTTCCATTTTCTTTTAAATATTTCCTCCTCAACTGCTATTTAGGTAAGGGAAGATTTCAATCTCTATCCTGATATATAATACGTGTGCAAAGGGATTATATAATGATTGTCCTACTGCAAATAGTTCCTCCTCCATCGTCAGTCATCCTATTGTGTCCCTTGAAGGATGAAATGTAATTATTTTGAAATTATACAATGAAATATACTTAGGGGATGTTTGGTATGCCAACAAGTGTAAGAAATGGAATGCAATTGCAAGTTACAATAGTAAAATACATGTTTGGTATACTTCTAAAGCTCAGCAAATGGAATCTCATTACCTCACATGGTTGTACAGAGGATTACATCAGGGAGCCAATGTAATCCCATTCGTTTCCTTGTGAAATACCAATTTTACCCTTCCCATAATCCCAATTTTTTTTTTCAAATTTCTCCTCTTCTGTCGATCCACATGTGCCCTAGTCATCGTGATCCTCGTCCACCATCACTCGTCATCGTCAAACAACAATGTAAGAGAGAGAGAGAGAAGAAGAAGAAGACAGACGTTGAGGAAGACGGAAAGAGAGCGAGAGATAGAGAAGAAGGAAGAAGGAGGAGGAAGAAGACGACCAAAGGAGACAGAGAGAGATAGAGACAACGGCTGGAGGAGATAATCATGGAGAGAAAAAGAGAGAGAGAGAGAAAGAGAAACGACAGCCAGAGATAATGGAGAGAAAGAGAGAGACGTTCGCATAGGGAGGGACTACGAGAGAAAGATGTGAGGCAAAGGGTTTTTTTTTAAAAGTTTTAGAGCAAATTAGTAAATTCATACCCAATTTTTTCTTTTGTTTCATTTTAAACCCCATACCAAACAAAATAAATGCAATACTTTCTATTTCTTCTTATATTATATCAAATATAACTTTTGTTTCCATTTCCTATTCTCATTCCTACTAACATTCACATTCCCTTTCCTTTATACTCCTCAATTTATACCAAATGTATCCTTATTAATTAAAAAATGATAAGTATAATACTATTTTAGAATAACATAATCAAATGATATTATTTAAGAATAATTTTTTAATTTTAATTGTTACTTATAATCATTCTTTCTTTCTTTGTGAATATTTTTTTATTTTTAATTAAATTTTTTCTTTAATTAAATTTATTTCAAACAAATCAATATATATATATATATATATATATATATTATTTGTATTATTTTACAATTATAAAATAATATAATCACTTCTATGCCCTTTTATGTCATCTTATATCTTTCAATTACTTTAACATCTATTTTTATTAAACACTTCTAATTCATTAAACTAGTTTAACAGCTTTCAATTTTTAACTAAAAATTAACTTATAAACTTTCAGTTAACTTATCAACTATTTTTACCTAACTTTCCATAAAAAAATGAACTCCCATGAAGATCCACAAATCATTTTGAATTCCTGAAAATGTTACATAAAAATGACATTCTTACATTTAATTAAGTGCAACATTTTCACAACCCTTCGTTTTTCTTTGTGATAGAGTAAGTGAGAACTAAGAATATCAGGTTTCTATAAGGAGGAAATGTTTTTAAAATGGTAAAAAAAAAATCATTTTTTATTCTTTTTTATATGTATTTTATTCTTTTTAAAATATATATTTTAAAAATGGTAAGGAGTAAATATATTTTATTATTTTTAATATATGTTATTCTTTTTTATCTTAAAATACTATAAAAGATAATAAAAATTATATATATATATATATAACAGAATAAAAAACTTCATTAAATTATTAAGATAAATACAAAAAAATATCGCATTCAAATAAATATTTAAGTTACAAAATAAAAAAATTAGTACAATAATAAATAATGAATACCAATATATCATATATATATATATATAATTTAATATATAAAGTAGTAACTAAATGATTAAATAATAATAAAATAAAAAAATTAGTACAATAATAAATAATGAATACCAATATATCATATATATATATATATATATAATTTAATATATAAAGTAGTAACTAAATGATTAAATAATAATAATAATATATAAGAAATTTAGTTTGGAAAAATTAATTATGAACCAAACATGAAAATATCAAATTTCCTAATGTGAAATATCCCCATAAATGTTTATGATGAATCAAACGTAATATCAAATTCTTATGAATCAGATTCCTAAAATGCCACAATTCCCAATAATGCAAACCAAACCAAACATCCGATTTTCAGTTTGTCATGTAAAATATTGAAGAATCAGCAGCTTCCCTACGTCCACGATTCCCAGAAAGCCAATCTATTCTTCCTGTTGTATAAAAATATCGCTATTTACTCAACTGTACAGATATGCAAGCAGGCTCCATCAGAGATTAACTAAAAATACCTTTATATTCAGATACGGCAGCCATGGTCACATTTGTGCTCACTTGTGACTTCAAGATTGTGTAGGTTGCTTTGCGTTACAAAATATGCAGAACCAAAGAACACCTATATCAAGCATCCTCATTGCACCTTTGGGGCTTTGCTCAATTCTCCTTTTTCTCCGACCACCCTAGTGCATAAGATTGATTTCTACTTCTATTGAGTTTTAAAGTTGAAAACAATACTTAAATGAGCCCAGCAATTCAGGGATCAAATGTTATTAAATAACCAGATCTTCTATGTCAGGTAGGGGACCTGCATTCCCCAGAGACTTCTTGTCAGGTTGGTTAACCACCAGTTGCCCACACGCACCGCTTATGTCCTGACCCATCTGCTTCCGAACAGTTGTTCGAATATCATAGGTGCCTCTAAGAATTTTCTGAAATCTTAATACTTTCTGCTCGCTACTAGTTCTGAACTGACTCAGGGTACCAATAGGGTTGAAAGGAATTAAGTTCACCACCTGTTTCATAAGGATCAAGGCCAATGCAAACAAATGTTAAAAGCCATGTGTATTGGAAAGAAAAGAAGAGAAAATAAAAGAGAGAAGAAGACGAAGAAGAAGCATTTAGCAAATAGCATTTGAAGATATTAAACTAGCTAATGACAATGTACAGCATATTATACGCTACAATTTACAAGAAAGGCCCTCAAAAAAAAAAAAAACAGCTACTTAAAGGAACTGGAAAAACAACCCCCCGAAACCAGCTTTGTGAGCACTATCAAATGAGTGATCTATCCATAATGTGATTGTTCATTCAGTGAAAATGTAGCAGAGAAAGAGAGAATCAATTTGATCATTCAATGTCAATGGATTCTTATCAAACACCGTTTTCACCAGCACTCGAGAAAAAGTAGGTGATAAAATTTTCATCAGCAGAGATGACTTAGAAAACAGATTTCTATTAGCAAAGTATAAATGATTGAAAGCGATTACAATGGAGAGAAAAACAAGAATTTTTAAATTTTTGAGCGGCACTCGCAGAACATTCAAAATTCAGATATTTTTAAATTGGTACCAAGTAAACTTCGAGAGTTTACCACTTGAAATGTCTCCATCAGTTTCCCCAGTTGGTGGGCATGCTGCTCTTCATCATTCACCCCATCAAGCATTATGTACTCAATTAAGATTTTTTGCTGACTGTAATGAAGAATGAAATATTATCATAATTTGCAGACATGACAGAAAACATGTACAATAATGCCAAAGAATATATGTTCAAATAATACACATAAAGTAACATGAAAGCCTAAACTAACCTGTTTCTTTGATATTCTCGCAATGAATCCATAAGTTTTTCCAATGGGAAAGCGCGAGCAGCAGGCATTATCTGGCAACGTATGTCTTGGACTGGTGCATGCAGTGAGATTGCCAAGTTCAAACCAGGCAAGTCATTATGAAGCTTGTTGATAGCATGAATGATGCCTACCTTTATTGTGAAAGAGATAATTAAATAAAAAAGAACTTTCATAAGCCAGAAATTTAGCATTCAAGTGCTTATAGTCAAGGTAATCAGATGTGCTATCAGTTTATAAAGTTCTAATAAGCAGAATCGAACAGTGCCTTGGGTGTGTGATGAGAAAAAGCTTACAATGCCCTACACACCAAAAACAAATTAAGGTGCAACACAAGTGACGAAAATATGATTAACATCACATCTCAATCTTACACTCATAATATCCTTAGGTAGAGGAATAGATTTGTGATCAATGTGACTAAACAGAAAAGCAGTTTTAATGGATCTAATAATTTTAGTAAAATATTAAATAAGAACCATATAAGATGAGCTATTTAGTATTTGTGCTATATAAAAACGTAATGCATAAAATGCAGTAATAGTCTAGGCAATTCTTAGATTTTAGCAAAATGCAATCAATATGATTCATAAAGATGTAATTATGCAAAAGCTTTAGCAATAAAGATGTAATTAAGCAAGAAACCTAACAATTAAAGGTGGGTCGAATATGTTGTTCAATTCAGCCCAAAGACTTTCTACATGAAACATATTACCTACCTAATGGAATAAATTAAGCTGAATATGTTGTTCAGTTCAGCCCAATTTCATTTCTGCCGGTAACATTTCTGGGGCAAGAGAGAAAATTATATATAGAGCTAGAGAGAGAATGGAAGTCTGTAGTAGATATATATACCGTTGAAATGGTAATCCTTTTTGGTGACAACTGAAATGGCAATCCAGTCATAACACGAATGGCTTCTACCAAGGCAGAGTAGTTATTCAGAGGCTCTCCCATTCCCTGTAACAAGATATATTATTAAACTGTAAAGTGGACATTAACTGCTATTACTGTGACACTTATATAAATCAGGCATTTAATAATAAAGCTCTAGAAGAGTAAGTTTGCAAATTGAATAAACAGATCAAGAAAATGACAAGTAAACATCATAGTCCTAATTTAACTTCCAATACAGTTGTTAATTACTTCATTGAATAAATGATAAGCATTACTTGTACTGGTGATAATCAGACAGGAAAGAGGAACTACTCTTTTCCTTTCCCTTTTCTTTTTTAAGCTTCTTGTTGGACAAGCATAGAACAAGGTCTGACAATAATCAGTGCAAAACAAAAAATGAATTAATGCAAGTGGTTATATAAGATCAATACTTATTGTTTAGCATCAGCCAAAAAAGTTGATTTTAGAGGAATATCATATTTTCAAAGGCTGGGAATTCAGAGAATAGAAGGAAGAATATCAAACTTGAATCATCTTTTGTTTTAAGTCAAAATACAAAAGTACCACCTATATAAATCAACCATAGTAGGGAAAAAAGAATTACCATGAACACAATATTACGGATTTGTGATAAGCAAGAGGCATGAACCAATTGTTCCACAATCTCTCCAGATGATAAGTTATTTTTAAATCCCATACTTCCAGTTGCACAGAATTTGCAACCCATTTTGCAACCTACCTGCAGAAAAAATGAGACATCTGCATTTTATTGCACCAACCAAAAAAATTGAAAGGAAAAAGCTTGAATCAGAAAGAAACCAATTTATGAAAGAAAAAAAATCAATTCAAGGAGAGAGAGGAGAGGAGGAAACCTGAGATGATATACACAAAGTTGATCTAAGACCACCAGATCGAGGTTTACCACCATATTTGCCCAAACGAGTATCATACCTCATTATCACAGTCTCCACAAAAGCTCCATTCTAACAATACAAAAGCCAATCACAAATTAAGCATGCTTGAGATGATCTAAGTGAATACGTTTAGACATTGATACTAATAGCACACAGGATAAACTAGCACTCTTCAAATTTCTAGGTAATTTATGGAAGTAACAAGTAGAAAATATAGACTATCGTGAATTTAAAAGCTCAAAAGAACAGCTAGCTTCCTGGTCATCATTAGCAAGCCAGTATCAAAACAGAAACAGTAAAAGACTTAACCTGAAGACATAGGCGACATGCTGTATGTGAATATTTTAATTTTCCAAAGTACTTGGAAACCTAATTATAAATTAATTGGACTATGAAATATATATATATATATATATATATAAAACCAATATCCTTATTTTGATTAGGACATATACAAAGCATAAATTTAAAATTTGTCACATACATTAAGCTCAATTATCATATAATAAGTTTTGTAAATGCTTGGAAAATTGAAGAATTCACATGCCAAACATCATTTTAATGAAAGACACGGACAGGTAAAGTTTTCAACTCTCCATCAACATCCTTAGTATCACGAATGAAACTTAATTACACAGCAAATGTATGTCCACTTTCTCTACCGTAGACTCCTCTGCCCTCTTTCTCCCAGGTCGTTCCTCAACAGATAACTATAATTTAACATTCTACCACTCTTCAATCCAAATTTTCTAAGGCAACCCTGACGCACCCAAAGTAAATAAGTTACAGAAACCAAACAAACCGAACTGGAAACTAAAAGCAAAAAATTAAATAGAAATGCACAATTATCACCAGAACCATGATGGCAGGTGTAATAATTACGGAAAAGGGCTAGCTGAAACCTGAGAGAAAGAGAAAGTCGGATTGTACCTGGAGCTTGATGAGGAGTTTGGTGGTAAGGTTATCAGCAGAGTGGAATACAGAGTGAACAGAAGAAGAGAGGGGCTTTTTGAACCTGGAACGGAGCAAAGAGTATGCTGCCGAGGGCAACGACGGAACTTGCTTCTCCCAGTCCCATTCCTCGCTCTCACCGTTTTGCTTCAGATTCTGAATCACATACTTCCATATAATCGGAACGAACTTCGGATCAATCCCTGCGTTTTCGAACTCCCTTCTGATTTCGCCGGCGTCGAACACCGATCGTATTGTCATTCTTCCTCGCCTCCTTCTCCTTTTCGGTCGGTGCTTCAGAGAATTTGTGGTGTGTCGGGTAAACCCGAATATATGAAGATAATCGGATTCCAACCGTTTAGGAAATAAATTAATAGTTTAGTCTTGAAAATTTATTTTTAAAAGGATAAAATATTTTAATTTAGTTTTTAAATAACTTTTTTAATCAAAATAGTTTATTTAAGCAAAACAAAACTTTACATGATCATTAACTAAAATATAGCCTTGCTTTATTATTATTATTATTATTTTATCTTCCAAAGCAGCGTCATTTTATATTAAAAAGCCCATAAATGTTTCTTGAAGGACTATTTTAATAAAAAAATGTTTGACAATAAAATTAAGATATTTTATTTTTAAATAATAAAATAAATAAAAATATTTTTTAAGATTAAATTGAAATCCTTTATCTTTAAATAATTAAAAAAATATGTTATTATTTTACTTTTTTCTTAATGATGCAAAATAAATATTAAGATATATATAAAAGTAAATATTAATTTCATCTTTAAAATATAATATTTATTTTAATTATTAAGATTATTTAATATTGATGATATATATATATATAACACATTTTATGAAAGATAAGATAATTATATTTCATCGCACAAAAAATACTTGTGTTTTTTCTATAATACCTATATTTAAATATGATTAATTGCATATATTTGCGCGTGCACGCTCATTAATTATAAGACTTTAGTGAAGTTTTCCAAATAGTGATAGATTATTCTTTGCTAATTTCTTGTTAAAACGTAAGAGACATGTATTATTATTTTTTTTATCATGTCATAGTGTAACATTAGGTAAATAATGTCATCACAATTTTGTTAGCGAGGGATTGATCCCTTGCTAAATGATAGCTAGTCAAGCAAAGGATATGCTCTTCAATAATGCATTGTCATTTCTTTGCTAAATAGTTTAGCGAGAGATTAGCAAGATATGTATTTTTGAATATTTAAAATGCATGTTAGCACTATGTAATCACTGAAAATCGGACCGGATTAGGGCCCTAAACCCTAAATGGTAGATAAATTTAAACATTTAAAAATATTATAAAATATAAAATGCCATGACCAAAGTATTCCTACATGATTATATACAATATTTTAAAAAATGGATCGATTATTGAATCGGTAAAGGTATTGATTTACTATTTATTGGTTCACTTATGGTTAAACTGATAAAAATTAAATATATATTTTTAATTTTATATATTAAAAATATATAATATGTTAAATTAATATACATTTTATACTTAATCTTGATAAACTTATATGATGATGATGATTATTATTATTATTATTATTATTATTATTATTATTATATGTGTATAATTGCTCTTCTTCTTCTTTTCTCTTATTTATTTTGTGGCAAAAAATAATATTATTATAAAAATAATCGAGAAGAAGAAAGAAAATATAATATGATATAAAAGAATAAAAATATAAAAAAAATAAAAATTTGCTAAATTTTATTGTATTATGTAAATAGTAAAAAAAATTTTATAAAAAACGAGTTCAATCGATTTATCGATTCACCAGTTTTTGAACAAATCAATTGATTTTTGACCCATTTTTTTATTAGTCAATTTTTTAGATCAATCAAACCGAATCAATAATTGCCTAATTTCTTGTCAAACTGGATGACGCGGCCTGATTTTGTAATCTATGATTGTATGTTTAATTCTTCAATGTTAAGTTCATGTCCTCGCTTTTCATAGACAAATTGCTTAGATAAATTCGGAGAAATATCATATAAAAGAATCGAACTTACAAAAATTAGGTCAATAAAATTAATATACTTATTATTTTCAATTTGCAAGGTTCACCATTAATATGTCCCCCTCACCCTTCATACTTTCTTCCTCTCTCATCACGATTCTTATCTTTATTTTTTGTTTTATTAAGGTTATTTTCTACTCAATTAAATAGTAAATTAATTTCTTGGGAACTTATTAAATACAAAAGATATAACTATACTCAAACTTATACCGAACTTTTTGGAGTAGTCAATACCACTACAATCAACTAATATTAGGTACCATGACTATTTTAAAATATATGCTTTTGAAGGTATATTTAATCATAATTATTATCACAAATAGTTAATTAACTTCACCAAGCCCACACGTAAATTAATTAATTAATTTTAAAATTTTCGTCAAACAGTGCGTGCGGATCCGTTGTTATTTGCCTGCCATTAATTAAGCTAATAATATATATTTTAGATCTTAGAAAAAAAAATGGGGTATGTATGTCATTATTAATTTAATGACATAATAAAACATCTCAAATTATCTTTGGTATATATTTTTAAGTAATATTAATGTAATATAAAAGGGGGAGCCAAGTTCAATGATAAAGATATATAAAAACAAGCTACCCCTATAATACAAAAAGTTATGGTAGATTAGCTGGTTAATTGATATTTTTGTAAATAGGAACCTGACTTCAATTACTCACAGCCATTTTGCAAAGAAAAAAATTTAGATGCAGTTTATTATATGTTTATTATTAAGTTTTTTTATGAAAATATAATAAATATCTAATTCTCTAATTAAAATATAACAAGTGAATGATTTTTAAAAAAATTATTTTTGTTTACAACTCAACAAAAAATAAAAAGAAATTCTTGTGTGGATACAAACCTAACACCTTATTCTTAAACATAATTAATCAGATATTTACAACTAATAAAATAAAAATAGAAAAAACTACATTAAAATAAGGAAAAAAAAAGGTTTTCTCATTTGCTTTAATACACTTAGTTGTCTCGCTCTGCTTTATATCTTCTAAATTTTGTTTTTTTGGTTAAAATATATTATTATTTTTCCAACCAAAGAAATTTAAGTTAATATGGTAAAAAATATTTTATAAAATATATTTGCTCTCTCTACAAATTTCATAACTTTTTATTTTTATTAATTGCTTTTTAATAATAATAATGTTAGAATTTGGCCCACACAAAAAATTCTCAAAATATGATTAGTGACCTAAAATGACATGTGTTGTTGCTTTGAGTTTCCTTCCGGCCATGGAGATTGAGACGAAGACAGTGAAAAAGCATTTATTTTTATAAATAACACCACATATTTAAATAATATATGCACTTATTTTTATCAACTAAGCACTCATTTTCTTTCCGGCAATGGGAATTTTCACTTATTCTTTAGAAAAAAAATTGACATTGAAATAATATTGTTATATATTATAAATGATTAGGGACCGATTGACCGAAGAGTTATAGATCTAGTTGATCCAAATAATTTATACTTGAAGCTACAAGGGAGAGAGACTTGTATGTAATACTGTTATACATTAATATAACAAAAGTAAATTGTCAAAATTGGATTTTACCAAATTGTATATATTATAATTATAATAATCATTATTATTATTAAAGTAAATTATTAATTAATCTTTGATAAACTTTATTTGTTTTTATTTTCATTATTATTATTAAAAACTTTATTTTTTTAATAATACTAATAATCATTATTATTATTAAAAAGCAATTATTAAAAATAAAAAGTTATAAAATTCATAGAGAGAGCAAACATATTTTATAAAATATTTTTTATCATATTAATTTAAATTTCTTTGGTTGAAAACATAATAATACATTTTACTAAAAAATCAAAAATTATAAGATATAAAGAAGAGATAGACAACTAAGTGCATTAAAGTAAGAGAGAGAGTATTTTTCCTTATTTTACCTGTGGCTTTTTCTATTTTTATTTTATTAAGTGTAAATATCTAATTAATTATACCTAAGAATGAGGTGTTAGGTTTGTACATACACAAGAATTTCTCTAAAATGAATGGTTCTTTTAGACACTTGTTATACAAATTCTATTTTTAGTAAAAAACTTGATAGTAATTATATGAATAATTTTATATAACTTTATTTCCTTTTGTGAAATATTAAACCTTATTTTCAACTTTTAGTGGTGATTAAATGTGGCCACCTGAGTTTTTTTTTTATGACAAATTTTACAACTCCTATCTAAGGATATGGTCACAACTTTTGGTAATAACTATTTGTAGTTGTCACTGAAAGTCTAACTATTAGTGGCGACACTAATAGTCACCACTAGTAGATACTCTTTTAGATGTCATCACGAAAAGCTCATTTTTAGTAGTAACATTTTAGTCACCACTAACACCTTGTTTGGATGGATATTCCATCCAAAAAAAAAAACATTCCCTTCCCAGCAATAGTGTATAATCATGCGTTTGGATGGGTTCATGAAGTAAAAAGCGACATTCCATTCGGGAACTCCTTCCCATTTTTAACTATACGGTAGCTTCCTTCGAATCAACAGTGGAAAGTGCCTCCTTTTAGGTGGAAAATAGTCGAAATGCCCGTATTGCCCTCAAATTTTTGTGACAATTCTAACGACAGTCCTTCTCGAAGATGCCCTATCATCATGTGCACTAAGCCACAAACCCATTTGCTCATCACTTAGGAAGTTTTCGCATCTGCCGCTGTCGCTGGTGTCTCTGTCCTACTCATTCATACCAAATCAATGATTTCTGAGGGAGTTTTAAATCGACAATTTCTAAGGAAGTTTTAGATGACGAATGAGTTTCTGTTTTCACTTTTCTTATTAGAATATGATTGGATTTAGGAATATGTTAGATATGTTCTACTATACTTGGTTCCAATAGTTTTTTACCCTTTAATGGATTGTCTAATTGCTTTAAGAGAGTCTTGAGGGAGGAGGGTCTATTTTCAATGACTTTCTTGTCGAAGTAGACTAGGAAGCAGAAGGGGAAAGGATGAAGTTTTGGTTTGTTTTTAAAAAAATCATATGAGGGATAATTTGGTAAATCACCTCACAATATTTATTTTATTTTTTATTAAAATACACAACTAATTTCTCTTTCATAATATTTTTTCGTCCCGTATCAAATAGTTTTTTTCTCTTTCATTTTTCTCTTTTTCATTATTCATTTTATTTTTTTTTTCATTCCTATTCTGTATTTTGAACCAAACATGCCGTAAAAGCTCGCCATTAAACATTTATTTTCTTGTAGTGATACATGAAAGTGTACAATAAACGCAATGCCCTCGGTAGAAAACTAATCATGTTGGTGGACTATAGTTATGATGGTCTTAAACATATGCCGTAGATTACAACCTTTTGCCATTTGTTTTAGACCATCATTATTATTTGAAAGTAATTAATTGAGTAAATTACTAATTTGATCTTAAAATATTATAACTGCTTTAATTTAGTTTCAAAAAGTTAATTTGGTCTCTCTCTTTTTGTCAAAATGACTTTTAACAATAAAAATTTTGAGATTTAACAACAGTCAATTTTGTAATTAGAGACAATAATGACCAAGTTAAGATAAATACAGTCTTATAAAGACTAAATTAAGACAATTGATATTCAAACCAAATTGAGAAAACTCTATTCTTTCAATAACTAATCAAATTAGTAATTCACTCTAATAATTTCCTTTGGAAGCTTCCCCCCCCCCTTTTTTGGACCATTATTTTTAGACCACAGATTAGTTGTTATAATTTATCATGCCCTAATTATTCTCAACCTGTTTTTTGTTCTGGGAATTTTCATGTGTTGACATATGAGGATAAGAGATGATAAATTACATATTATTTTTTTATTATTATTTTGAGAATATTTACAAATTAATCTCTATTTAAATTATCCTCAATGATAATATCGAAAATAATATGATTTATTAGAAATATAGCTCTCAAAATTTTATTTAAATGTCATTTATTTATATTAAAAATTTTAAATTTAATTAATGTTAAAATTTTTAATAAGTTAATTTATGACAATGCTTATGTTTAATTACTTATACAAATTTAATTATTATCTTTTAATTGGTTAATCTTAAAATGCTATTTAATTTGTGGATATATATTTTCTTAAAGATTATATTTTTCATCAAATGATTGCATTATTTAAGTTCAGAAGGTCACTATCATATATTGGTTTATACATTGAATACTTTTGAGTTACATAATTAATAAATATAAGGATATCTTGCTTTAAAGCTTATATATCTTTTGTTGAAGAGAAGATAAATGTAATACATTTTTTAGTTTTTGTGGGAAGGAGACTATAACTTTCCAAAATAAAAGAAATAATTGTGCGATTTAAATATTTTTAAAAGAGCAAAGAATGAGAAAGATGAGTCTTTGACCAAATAATTAACAGACGCAACTATATCTCTTTCGTATTCTTCTTTCCCTTTACTTACTATCAATTATTATTTTTTTATTAGATTTTTCATTAAAAATAAAATATGTATAAAAAATTGGCAAAAATTAATCATACAATACCCATGTGTAAAAAATATACAGTTGTTATTAAAAACTATACACTTATTATGTCTTATTTAAAGAATCCAATAATAAATATATAAGAATTGCAACTAAGCTTTCTCTTTGTATTAAACTAGCTAGCAAAAGCATTTTTTCATGAGCTTGAACTATGACCTTTGTTTTAATTATAACCTGAAATTTTATTTTGTATCAATTATATTTCATATGTCATCAATTAGTTTTGATTATATCTATGAACTTAACGGCGCATCTAAATATTTAATGACAAATGCTCACGTGATATCACATTTTGCATAAGCAAGTACAAAATCATCCACCTTAGATATGTCATATCATATACTAATTTAAAATAGCTAAAATACAATATAATTTTCTCTAAATCCAAAATATAAGTCACTGTAATTTAAATATATCTTTAAAAATTATATTGTATTTTTGTCATTTTAAATTGATATCACATATTTATGATTGATGATGATGTCACATCAACGTTTATTATTAAATATTTAAATGATGTTAGACCTAGAAATATAATTAAAATAATTAAAATAATATAAAATATAATTAATACGAAATAAAATTTTAAATTATAATTAAAATATAAGTTAAAATTCAGCATATAAATAATACTTTTACACCTAAGTCTTCAACTCTGTTATAATCATATATAATATCCAATGTGAAACCGCGTCTGTTTGAATTTGGCAGATCTCATCTTCCACAATGTTGACTGTACAATTCTATATTTGATAATTCTAATACTGAAACACCATTTTCTTAGGATTAAAGTAAGCCCATCTTTTGTTTTATATCCAAGTAATTCAAAACAAAACAAAATGTTTAGTCAATCTAAAATTTAGAGAAGTAAAAAGTACTTTTTTTCTTGAAGAAGAGAAATGTAATCAATATACACTGTCATTACAGAAAAGAATCACATGGCATCTTCAAACAAACGAATCATTAATCAACCATGTAAAAGAATGTATCTATCACAGAATTAATCTACAAAACCCAAACAAAAAATCAAACTTGTTTTCCTTTAACTTCATATCCATAATTCTGAAAAGAATCACTTGCGAGTATTGTTGGATCGATGGGTGATCTGGGCAGCATGAGAAGAATTAGCAGCACTAACAGTGGCAGAAGCAGCGAAAGGGGGAGGGTCTCTGGGGCTGACCAGGAAGCCGTCCACACCGTGACGCTGGTTGGAGAAGTCGCCGGAGAAGTCGGACCGGGTCCTGCGGTGGGAGGATCCGCCAAAGGAGTCGGATCCGAGAAGCAAATGGTAGCTACGGTTGTTGGAACTCTCGGAATGAGAGAAGCTACGACGGTGGTGGGTTTTGGTAGGAGACTGATGCTTCTTGATCGCATGAATCAAATATGGAATTAAACCCTCCATGTACGTTTCTCTTAATTTCTAAAAGATCTTTATACCTTTGTGATTGAGATTCGACCGATCTGTGTCAATCTGGAGATTTTGTGGTTTGAAGTTTGGGATATGAATGTATTTATAGGGAGGGAAGAAGGAGGGTAGGCGATAGAGATATATGGATAGGGCTATGTGAGTCAAGAAGAGGAGGGATGAATAGTCAGAGATTTGAATATGATATTTTATTGAATTGAAAGAAAGCGTCATGTGTTTGTGATGTTAGTTTTAATAATTTAAGTTTGCTTTTGCAACTCTGGGTGCGTTCAACTTTGACCAAACAATTTTCCTCAAGACTGTGGCGGCTCTATCTGTGTGCGTGTGTGTGTATATATTATGGCATTTGACATTCATTTATTGAAGACACATCACTCATAAATAAATAATCACTAAACATAATTTTGTTCTCTCACAAA
Organism: Biancaea sappan; assembly: GCA_037074585.1. Taxonomy (NCBI): domain Eukaryota; kingdom Viridiplantae; phylum Streptophyta; class Magnoliopsida; order Fabales; family Fabaceae; genus Biancaea; species Biancaea sappan. Next base: position 8,774,856 of record CM073493.1, on the reverse strand, counting down.
TAATTTTTTATGTTAATCTCTCACAAATTTTTATTTTTAATTTAATTTTTTATAAATTAATATTTATCAATTTACTCTTTTATAAATTTTTATTCTCACAGATTAATATATTATTAATTTAATTTTTTACATATTTAAATTTTTAATTTGGTCCCTTAAATTAATATATTATCAATTTAATCTTTTTATTAAAAATTGCAACTATTAAATTATGAATAGTAAAAAAAGATTAAACATATAATATATCAATTTGTGAGGGATCAAATTGAGAATAAAAATAAATAAAGGACTAAATTAATAATATATCAATCTATGAGGGACTAAATTAAAAATAATTTTTTTTAATAGACTGAATTGATAACATTTCAATCTATAAGAGACTAAAATAAAAATAAAAATTTATAAAAGATTAAATTAAAAAAAAATAAAATAAAATTTTAGTCAATAAATAATAATTAACAGACAAGGATGATGTCCAGTTGTCCACTAGACTAAACAAAAAAAGTGTCACTCCTTTGTGGACTTTTTGGGTTAGATAGGAACAACAGTTGGCCGGTCATTTTTAAATACTTGAATCTGAGTCTATCCAATATATGTCTAATAAATACACGTGGGAGAAAAAGTCACAATCCTTAAAATGTTTATTATTCTATCAAATTTTAAATTTCCTTTCAAATTACAAAAAAGATAATTTTTATTAATTTTGAACTTCACTGTAATGATCAACAAAAGTAAAGGACAATCTCTATCTTCAATTGAGCTATATATTTAGCAAGTCCAATATTTACACATAAATAATTATATGTAGTAATTTTAAGAGTTATAAGTCAAAGTAATAGTACAATTTTGATTAGATATGAAGGAGAATGTTATTACAAATGTAGCTTACAAAATTTTTTTTAATGATCTATAGTAAGTCAACAATATTAATATATAAGTTATGATTTTTTTCTTTTTCTATTTATTATCTTCTTTTAATAAACTTGACATCTAATAATTGATTTCTTTTGCAGTTGTGATGAGGATAAATAATACAGATATATTTTAGACAATATTATCACTTATAGTTACTATATGTGCTATACATTTTTTATATCAAAATAATATTTTTTTGTCTATTTATTTATTTATTTATATCTTCAATAACTCATGCATCGCACGGCGACCTACTAGTTTTTTAAATATTTGAATCAGAGTCTATCCAAAATATTCAATACATATCTTATTTGAATCTTAAAAAAAAATAGTTTCAATATCTAAAATACTCGATAACCAAAATATTTGCATAATGAATATTGAATATTCTAAATTTTTTATTAAGTACCCAAATACATGATATTCGGTATCCATCCAACAAAATATTAAATTAATCAAATTTCTAATATATAAATATATATTATAATAATTATATATAAACATATATTTACATATATATATATATATATATAATTTGTAATATACATTTATATATTATATAAATAATTATTGGACAGATATCGAATACTCTATCCGCCCATTCATTTCAGATGAACATAGAGTATCCAATGACAATATCCTAATCCACCAAATATTCATCAGATAGTTATTTTTTGCTATATGTATCTTATCTTATATCTTATTTCCATAAGATATTGGATATATTTTAGAGTGAATATCACTGGATATCCAAAACACTCGAATTCATTGTCATCCCTAAATTTAGTTAGTGTATTAATTATTTAAATATACGAATTATAAAGTGGTAAATTATATTAGTGATATATAGTACTAATTTAGTGTATTTCCTATAGCATATTTTAAAATATACATAATTTATTGTTCATGTTCTTTATTCTTGTAAAAAAGGATTAGACAGAAAAGGATTAAAGTCTCGCAAATATGTGGTTGTTTAGATAGTTAGTATTATAAAACCCTTTTTTTATTTTATAATAGTATCTCCAATCTAGTAAGATAAGGGATGTCTAATTTCCTTCAAATGTTTTGAACATAAAAAGTAGAATGCTTTCTAAATTGAATTTTTCAAAAATTACGAATTATTGTCCAAACAACTAACATTCTACTGTTAGTTTGTGACCAGATGACATTGACTATTTAAGCTTAATTTATTTGTTCAAAAGTTAGAACTGTTAACATTTAGAAATCTATTGAGCTGTCACCGATTTGGTTCCAACTAGATTAAACTTATAAAGTATAAAACTTCCTAGGCATTAATTTGAAACAAAGGAAAGTTGAGATAGAAAGTGACGGGTGAGGCTTCCCTCCTATGCATAAGACTTTTATGTATAAAATTGAAAACTGTTAGATCAGTTTGATTCAATGGTTTTCGTTCATTTAATATTTTTTAAATAAAAATTTTACAAATATCAGCTGATTTAATAATAATTATAAATATAACAATAAATATAAAATGATAATTATAAATTTTTTTAACTTATTTTTAAAAAAATTAAAAAAAATAGATAAATAAAAGCCGTTGAATCAAAATTTAACGGTTTCTTTTCCCTCCTATATATAGGAGTCTCCTATGTATAGACAGAAAGCCTCACTAGGTGACCGCCTGAAGGTAGCAATTGATTGTCAAAGGCCAAATAATAATTGACCGTCAACATAAGCCAATTGATCCCGACAGCTCTAAAAATTCCAAAAATTTCCAGGCAGAGAGTAAGTAGCTAACTGTCTAGGATAACCGGTCGATTGTTGGCCTTCCGACATGTCTAAAGCGGCAAGTAGGTGGATTAAAATGATAATAAAATGACTATTTTACCCTTAGTCTCGCTGAAACATAGAGAAAGAAATCTCAAGGATAGGGAAAGGTAAATTGGAGGCGGTTTGACGTGAGTTTAAATAGGGAGAGGAGTGAGAAGACCGTATCAGCCACACAGATAGAAAACTAGGTGTGAAAGTGCTGAGAGTTGGGCAGACACAACAACAACATGAAGGTTATGTTGTTTGTATGTAAAAGACCAATTTAGGGGTTTTGATACGAAAGTGAACTAGCTATGTAACCCTGGTGTGTATTTTTTGTGCAATTGATGTACAAAACAGATGATGAATTCCACTTGGTCTTGATTCTATTCCATTTGATACTTTTTAATCAGAACTAAAGAAAAAAAATGGGGCAAATAATAAGGCAGAAGGTTAGCAGTTGACTTCCATAACTAACCAGTCGACTGCTAACAAAATTTTACGGAGAAAAATAATGGGTAAAAACTAACTAATTGATCAATACCCTGCTACTAGTTAACTGGGGAGAGCCAACTAGTTAACGATTGACAACAAGAAGTTTTACAAATATATGCTATTTCCCCCACTTGATTCTCCACCCATGAGTTATGACCAACAAGAAGATTCATTTTAAAGGGGAACTACAACTCTGTGGAACCAAATTCTTCTAAAAATTGGTTATGAAGCTTAAGTCATTCACTAAAGGTTTAGTAAAGCACACTTAGAGATATGCTTAACAGCAGCAAGGCAAAGCAATTGATTAAATAATAACCAATATGATATATATGTAAATTAAGGTATACAGTAGCTACTAGGGAGGCTGTTACATCATCCACTTGATTAAAAAATTAGACAGGCATACAGCAGCGTAAAATATTCGTCACGTTTACGACATTAGAATTTGAAACTCGTATTCAATAGAGACATTGTGAATTAATTAAAAGATATAATCATCGATCATGATCTTCTTTGTATTTTCTTCTAAGAAGTTTGACAAAATCGTCAGAACCTATCCGATTGTCAATGCCTTTATCTATCTCTCTATATATATATATTTTTTTTTCTCTGGTGAAAGTCAATGCCTTTAATTTGGTTGGCCTCGCAGAATTTTTAGATTTTTGTATAAAATTCGAAGACTAAGAGCGTAGAGTTGACCAATTTTGGCTGTGGAATTCTCCATCTATATCCATTAATATTTTTTTAATATTCAAAAATTAATCTTCAATGTTTTAATATATATATTTTGTGTTATCTTTTCTTCTAACGGTTTATTAAACAACGACGTCAAGCTCAACGATGTTCAATTTTTTAGAGAAACACACAGAAGATTTACAGTTAATTTAGATAGCAGAAAGAAACGCGTAAATTGTATATATTATTAACATTTCTTTTTTAACACTTCTCTTATTTCAAATATTTACGTTTAATTCTCCTCTAATTTAATTTTTATCATTATTTTTTTTGTCACAGCGTATGTTCTTTCTGATAATAAAATATTTATTACTTAATAGTATTATTTATCATATTAGAAAAAACATATTGGAGCTTGGTTCATATTTATTTAATTGCCTTAACTGTTTTATTAAGAATATAATTATAATATTATGTAGCATACAAATTTAACTGATTCGATAAAGGATAAATTTGAAAAAAGGAAAAAACTTTCAGTTCATTATCGTTTATATTATATTTTTTAATTAGAATTTAACAAGTATATGATCCTTTAATTAAAAGAATTTAACAATTGTATTGTTCTTAAAAGTAACTTTATATTTTTTATAACTTATTATTGCATAATTAATTTTTAATAAATTTTTTACACATGTTTTATTTCAAACAAAAAAATTGCTAACAAATTATATAAGGAATTGTATAAGAGTACTGTCTTTGAGAAAAAAGTTTTGCAACATTTGAAACCAAAAAAAAAAAAAAGTTTCAAATGTAATTTAATCAAACTTTGACGGTATTAATGTAATTTAATCAAACTTTGACGGTATTAATGTAATTTAATCAAACTTTGACGGTATTAATGTAATTTAATCAAACTTTGACGGTATTAATGTAATTTAATCAAACTTTGACGGTATTAATGTAATTTAATCAAACTTTGACGGTATTAATGTAATTTAATCAAACTTTGACGGTATTAATGTAATTTAATCAAACTTTGACGGTATTAATGTAATTTAATCAAACTTTGACGGTATTAATGTAATTTTAACAGTTTGTTATTTGATGATATTACTTTAATAATAAAACCTTGCGAAGCTGGAGTAGCTCAGTTGGTTAGAGCGTGTGGCTGTTAGCCACAAGGTCGAAGGTTCAAGCCCTTCCTCTAGCGTTCCTTTTGTCTTCCACATTTCTATTATTTTAACTTCGACCTTTTTGAGCTATATAATGAAAAAACTTCACACAATTTATCTATAAACAAATATTAATATTAGGGTAAATTATTCTTTTGCTTCTTAAAGTTTTACTTGATTGTTATTTGGTCCCTATAGTTTAAAAATTTGTAATTTAATCTTTATAGTTTCACAAATTTTTGATTTTGTCCTTGCTTATTAAACTTTTGTTAGTGTGTAATTAAATTTTTCTGATGTGACTAACCAAATGCACATTAACGTTTTAAATATACATGATTGATGCCAACTAAAAGAAAAAAATAGATAATTAAGTAATATTAATTCATATGTATATGACATGTAATGTAATTTATATTAAATAATTAGGACAAATTAACTTAAGTCGTGGCTTTCAAGAGCTTCTACACCTATCCTCTCTTGAATCTGAATTTTTAACTCTTCCTGCACATTCTTGCTGAAAGAAAGTTTCGTCTTTGTCAGGTTTACTTATTGACCCAATGCTCCTTCATATGCTTGGATGATTTTAATAATTGAGTTAGCAACTTTGACATTGACTCTAGAGAAAATAATGCTATCATCAGCAAAAAAAAAAGGTGAGTATTCAGGGGGGCACTCCTAACAATTTTGACACCATCAATGAGATGTAATTTCTCTGCTTTCTCCAATAGGCATGAAAAAAATTTAAGCACACATTATGAAAATGTAAGGGGATAGTGAATCCCCCTGTCTGAGACCCTTCTCGAGGGTGAAACAAGGTCCCTGTTTAACATTTATAAGAACCGAGAAAGATACAGTAGAGATGCATCTCATAATTAAATCAGAAAAAGAAGCAGGCAAATTCATGTTTTTCATTACTACTTTTATAAAGCTCCACTCAATCTTGTCATAGACTTTTATCATGTTCAGCTTTAGAGCTAAGTAACCCTTCTTTCCTTTCTTCAATTCTTTCAGATGATGGAAAATTTCAAATGTAATGATACCATTATCTGTAATAAGTACGTGTGGGATGAACGCGCTCTAATGCTCACTGATCAACTCTAGCAGCACCAATTTTAGTCCATTTGCTATAGTTTTTGTCACTATTTTCATAGTGACGTTACAAAGGCTAATGGGGCGAAATTAAGAGAAATCATCGGGACTTTTTACCTTTGGGATTAAAGCAAGTAAGGTATGATTTAGGAATTTTGGGTCTTTACTGTTATTGAGAATTTCAAGAACCATGTCACTGATATCTTTGCCTACTGTCTCCAGTATTTTTTATAGAAGAGGGCTGGAAAAATGTCACTTCCCGGAGCTTTTAGAGAACCCATATATTTAAGAGCTACTTCAATCTCCCCTATATTGAAAGGTTTTGACAACAACTCAATCTGGTCTTCATTCAGCTTTCTTGTCGCGTGTGAACAAACATCTTCCATGTTTTTTGTGCATCTAGCCATATACAGGTTAGAGAAAAATTCTTTCACCCTTTCCTCTATTATCTTTGGATCTCTTATCCATCTCCCTCACTACCTTTAGTTTTGTTTATGCTATTTCTTCCATTTCTTTGCTTTGCTTTGTGGTGAAACACTTAGTGTTTTTGTTTCCATCTTTTAGCCATATAGCATGACCTTTGCCTCCACTAAATTTCCTCTTTTTCCATCAGCATCTCCATTTCTTTCAACAAATTATTTTGAGAGGCTATATTTTCACAAGATGGATTTTTCTGTTGACAAACTCCTAACATGTTCTCAATCTCCAACATTCTCTTTTGGGCACTCTTTAAATTAAACAAATCAGATTTTATCCAAGCTCTCTTTGTATTCTACAACTTCTCTATTGCAAAACCATCTTGTGCTTAATGAATTTTCAACCACCTTGTCACATCCCAATTTAGGGCATGTGAATAATTCTATAAACTCGAGGGTATACATTTATGGTATTCCATAAAATAACGTAATTTTTTAAGAAAGAGATTTTTGCATATAAAAAGTTCAACATAGTGAAACAGTAAATACAAGCCAAATATCATACCGTATAATACAAAATTTCCAAGTCTAGGTGACCTATAGAGATTACAAAGCATTTTCTAAACTTTTGGATTTATAGGCCTCCAGAAAATGTGAAAAATATCCTCAAGGAATATTATTCTTCATGTGAATTTCCTTTGTTCTCATCCACTGTATCTAAAAAAAATGTTCATAAAGAGTGTAAGTTCATCAAAACTCAGTGACTAAATGACTGTCCAATAATAAATATGTCACAAGTACAAATATCATAATCATAATCACAATAAGAACAGTTACTATTCATACGTATGATCACTATTTACACATATATGGTACTATTCATATGTACGAATACTATTCATACGTACGGTTACTATTCATACATACGGTTACCATTCATTCCGAAAATAACGAATATAAGTCATAAAAGAGTACACTAAGAAAGTCTCCAAGAAAGAGTGGAGGGTCGCAATGGACACACTTAAGAACTAGGTCTTTCCTTAGCCAGAACTTTCCTAGACATGTATTCTTCACAGTTTGTATTTTATTTTGATAATCAGAGAATCAAAATAATGTAAAGGTAGCTAAGGACAGTTTTTCTGATGTGAAAGATCAGTTAAAGCCGTAACCACAGAGTATACTTAAGAATATAATTTCTAAAATTTGAAAGACATAAAAAAAACATAGTATCTTCACCTTGAATCAAGGCTAAGGAAGAAAGACATAAAATTTTAGAGCCCTAACGTCAGAGCAAGAGAAATTTTGAGGAGATGAGAGAAGAGAAAATGAAGGTGTGAGTTTAGAAGTAAAATGAAAGGGCCTATTTATAGGAAAAGTTAAGGGTACTATTTGACACTATACACTAATAAATATTCAATTTACTATTTATAAAAATTACATTTATAATAATTCAATTTACTGTGCGATCACGAGGTGGCTGAGTTAATTGTTACTATTAGAAACTAAAGTAAAAATTATTCTTTCTTCTAAACCTTTAAGTTTCTTTTCACTTTTGTCCTTTTTAATTTAGTCCCTAAGGAGATTTTCTCATATAAAATATTATTTTTCTCCCAGTTTCATTCAAATTCCTCTTATGCTCAAACCATATTTTATCCATGGTATAAATTTCATATCAAAACATCCATTATATCCCACAATTTATGCAATTTATAAATAAAAATCTGTATTTTCAACAATATACACAAACAAAAATTAAGAAGGTAGGGAGATTATTTTCTCCAAAATAAATTTATCGTAATTCTTGAATACTTATAACTTTAAAATATAGCGGGTGTTACATTCTTCCCCCCTTAATAGAATTCGGTCCCTCCGAATTCAAAATTCACCTCAAGACTAAAACAAATATGAATACTTCTTCCATATCTCGTTCTCTACTTAAGAATTTTCAAAATCAAGTACAAAATATAATATTTGTCCAACATATTTTCATTTCTCAAGTTCCTTCAGTAAAAGAATCACCTCAACAAAAGAAGATTCAAAAACTTAAATTTTATTTTTAGTACATAAGTTATGGATAACAAGCTTAACTTGATTTATGAAATAGATAATTTAAATACGTGAAGCTTAGATCAAACATTAGTTTTAAGTACAAACAAAAGAAATGATAAATTAAGGACGAGAAGGCTTTTGAGATGTACAAGGTGCTCCAGGTTTAAAAGAGGAAGTTGTTTTAGATCTTAAGGAGGAAGCTAATCATTACAGCCTAGAAAGGGTTTCTGGAGGAAGCGCCTGAAAAATTTGGCAAAGAACAGAAGTTACTCCGTTCATACAGTCAATACTCATCGCTTGTTGGTCACGAAAATTTTGAGTTGCAAACATTGAATGTCTATCAACTCGATTAGCTAGTTCCCCGAAATGACGGTTTATCAGTTTTTCTTGGTCTTCAAAACGACGATTTATTACTCGCTTCTGGTCCTCTGTCTTGTATTCCAAGCTATCTATCTTACGCCCCAAGTTTTCTATCTTACACTCTAGGAACGCAAGCTTATTTTCTGAAAATGTTGCAGTGCTGTCCTCCTCCAATTCTATTACATCCCTCTTTCTCTTCTTAATTTCTGGTAACCTATTTACAGGCCTTTTCCCTTTGTTGTTTTTGAGACTTAGATTTAAATCAAGCTCTAAGTTGCCACTCTCAAAATTCAAGTTGAAAGATTTATTGTCAGCCATTGCTCTAGGGATCTCAGAAATAAGTTCAAACGAGAAAGGAATGAAGATTGAGGAATAGGTATGTAATGAAAGAAGTAGGTTTGCTTGGTGTGATGGGTGGGGTAACGGGCGTACAAAATTTATAGGCAACCCGAAGCCCCTCGAACTAAAGCCACCACAACCTATACGCCACTCGCTAAGAGGTTTACAAATCGCATACGTCGCAATGCCAGTAATTGATGTCAGACATGCAAGTAAATAATAAATATAATTTAATGCAATTAACATAAGTCAAAGGTTTCCTCAAAAATTTCGGCTAACTTTTGACTCTTCCTCAAAATTTTTGACTAATCGCCATTTCAATCTATGATTTCCTCACTCTATACTTGTCTTACAGTGTAATCCTAGATCACGATCTCACTATATGATCGGGTAGTCTCATACTAGCCTTATCCTGGATTCTAATTCGTGTCTTTGCTATAGGCTTACATATAAAATATATATATTAAAACAAAGTTAACAGTTTACAGTCGCATGCATCAAGCACTATTATAGTGCAAAGAAATCATTGCCTTTCATTTGCCCACATGTAAAGATGCATCATCCTCTACACATTTTATTTTATTCAAGTCTTTTTAAATTTCTGACTTATCATTCTCTATGAGTGCATATGGAGTCATTACATAATATTCTTGGTCATAGCCTTCTCTCATTATGCATGAATAACATATACATCATATATTCTTAGATACATGGATTCACAACTTGATTCAATCAATCATATATATTATACTCAACTAAAGACTCTCAAGAACAATACAATAAAGCAGAAAAATACATTTCAGTTCATCATAAAAGCATCCAAGGCAATCTTTAATGGCAACATTATCAACTTCTTTGAATTTCAGAAAATGCCAACAGGAGAAATGGGAAAACCAAGTATAAATCAGCTGCAAATCCACCGAATATTGACTTTCATGGTTTTGGCATTAATGCGATGCGCTGTTGGTGTGCATGCCTACCCTTTCAGCTTGTAAAAATCCATAGGTTGAGCATGTAGGGGTGCGGCAAAGAGATATCTTCTTTGACTCTAAGTCTAAATTTTCTCTATAAAAATTACCCCAAAGTTCCCAGTTACCATACCATAAAGAGTGATCATCTCTGAACCTACAATTTTCCAGCATTCTTCTCTCCTCATACTCCTGCAAAAACTTCTAAATTTTCTAAACCATGGCCACAAGGAAGTTCATTAATCTCATGGTAGAGGCCAAGGAGGAAGAGCTTGACTTAAACTTGAGTTTAGGCAAGGACAAGGGCAAAAGACCTTTCGAGGGACCTCAAGAAAATCAAAAGGAGAAGAAGATAAAGAATGAGGAAGTTGAGGAGATTATCATAGGCCATATGTCAGAAGACAAAATCGCTTGTCTAGAGCAGGAGGTGAAGAATTTGAAGAAAATGATAGAGGACTTAGAGAAGTTAGCTAAACGCAATAATGCGACAATGACTTCGAGAATAGACAGGTTCTTCTATTGGTCCATCTAATGCTTCTGCAATCAACAACAAAGAAGTGTTGATTGTATGAATGGAATTTACACTACCCTCCGTGACATTGCTCTGTCTCTCGCTCCAAGGAATGGTCCAGGAGTGATGATACAATACAACCCTCCTAATCCTAGACCACCTCGCCTGTAGATTATTCATGCATGAGTAAACTTTTTTTTTGCAATGTAATCATTCAGTTTCTTTTTTAATGCCAATGGTTTCTTTTATTGGATGGTACTTCAAAAATAAATAAAGAAAGAAAGAGAGATAAAGGAATTTAATCGCATAATATCAATCACAAATTCAGCTTACAAAACCATTTTTTTTGTTGGTGACCCTATAGGTTGACACAAAGACAACAGAAGCTCTATATAAGTCTCGTTGTCTTCCCCCTTATCGTATGGGAGTAAATGAAGGCATCCCGTGTATATCGATTGAACTTGATATTATACCTTGAATTGTCATGAACTCTTAGTTGAGAGCCTTGAACTCACAAACTTTCCTTAAACTAACGCTCTGAGGGATGAACTACTATAAGAATGTCTTTCTAAACCATTCCAGTTGTACATCACGTTTAACAATTATGAATGTTTATATGCCAACAGCCCAGCTATAACATGTTCATATGCCAACAGCTCACCTATAACATGTTCATATGCCAATAGCTCACCTATAACATGCCCCAATCATTCCAATGTTACAAAACTTCTATATATATATATATATATATATATATTAAAACACATCTACCACATAGTACCATCATGTCAATCCTTAACTAAATAAGTGCAACTTAGGCGAGTCACCCCTAGGGAAGACTTATAGCTTATCACAACATCTCTTATGTTGGGTCTCATTCTACTGTAGTGTCTCCCTTAGGAAAAACTACATAGCCCCCATCGATTTCTTCAACCAAGCTTCTATCAAAGAACATATTGTTTATGCACTTACAACCTCTTTCATAAATCATATCTATCTGGCATCTACCAAAACCAAATCTTTTATCCACCCTTAAAGGGTTCTTTCTCATTCCTACATCAGTAATCTGTGCTATATAATTTGGAAAAATCTTTCTTAAACTCTAGCTCATACCTCATAATCATCTTTAACCCCATCTGGTACATCACTCTTGGGCCAGCCCTCATGCCATATTCTAGTAACTACTAATCCTCAGCTTCAAGAGTACACTATAGAGTTACGTTCCCAATTTCTCAAAAAAAAAATTTTAACATAGAGGTCATACCTCTTCCATCAGTATAAGGATCATGCCTCAAACAAGATCCAAAGTTCTACACATGAAATCAATTACTTCTTATTGTAACAAAATTATCTCTAACTAATTCCATCGAAGGGTAAGTTACAAAAAGGACACTCAACTCTACAAGATCTTTTATGGAACCTAATCCCATAGTCATGCCGCGGCTCACGACAATCGGGAAGGGCCCACAAAGAACATTTTGCTCTGTAATCTATAGGGGACCTAAAAACTGAGCTCTGATATCAAAATTGTCACATCCCAATTTAGGGCATGTGAATAACTCTATAAACTCGAGGGTATACCTTTATGGTATTCCATAAAATAACATAATTTTTCAAGAAAGAGATTTTTGCATATAAAAAGTTCAACATAGTGAAACAATAAACACAAGCCAAATATCATACCGTATAATACAAATTTCCAAGCCTAGGTGACCTATAGATATTACAGAGTATTTCCTAAACTTTTGAATTCATAGGCCTCCAGACAACGTGGAAAGTATCCTCAAGGAATACTATTCCTCCTGCGAATTTCCTTTGTTCTCATTCACTGTATCTAAAAAAAATGTTCATAGAGAGTGTGAGTTTATTAAAACTTAGTGACTAAATGACTGTCCAATAATAAATATGTCATAAGTACAAATATCATAATCATAATCACAATAAAAACAGTTATATTCATATTCGGGGTTTCTATACCTTTGTATTTGGTTTATATTCAGGGATTTAATTCCCGTTGTATTTATATTTTTACATACATTAGTATCTTGGGGGATCAAGCCCTCAACCATTCTATGTGTATAATTTCATGCATTGATATCTTGGGTCAAACCCTCAATCATTCCATGTGTATAATTTCATGCATTGGTATCTTGGGTCAAGTCCTCAACCATTCTATGTATATAATTTTATGCATTGATATCTTGGGTCAAGCCCTCAACTATTCCATGTGTATAATATACTCAATCATAATTTTCATCAATATAATCTTAAATCAAACAATAAATTTCATTATCTAGCAATCATCATTAAATATGGAATCTTACAATATGATGTGAGATTTATATTGTACTTGAAATAAAAGTAAATAAAGTCGGTTAACAAGGTCATCCATTCACATAGATTCTGTATCCAAGTCATTTTTTTCGAGTTGCTTCAGAGAAGAGTACGTAGCTAGATTTTAGGTTCCGCTACGGAAATTTGCATGAAGATCAGATATAGAAAGTCATGATTGCTTTTGTACCAAAATATTATTCATAAGTACGATCACTATTTATACATATGGATACTATTCATACGTATAATTACTATTCACACATACAGATACTATTCATACATATAGATGCTATTCATATGTATGATCACTATTCATATGTACAGTTACTATTCACACGTGCATGGTACTATTTATATGTATGGTTACTATTCATACCGAAAATAACGAATATAAGCCATAAAAGAGTATACCAAGAAAGAGTGGAGGGTCGCAATAGACACACTTAAGAACTAGGTCTTTCCTTAGCCAGAACTTTCCTATACATGTATTATTCACAGTTTGTATTCTATTTTAATAATCAGAGAATCAAAATAATGTAAAGGCAGCTAAGGATAGTTTTTCTGATGTGGAAGATCAGCTAAAGCTACAACCACAGAGCATACTTAAGAATATAACTTCTAAAATTTGAAAGACATAAAAAGGACATAATATCCTTACCTTGGATCTAGGCTAAGGAAGAAAGACCTAGAATTTCAGAGCCCTAACGTCAGAGCAAGAGAAATTTTGAGGAGAGGAGAGAAGAGAAACTGAAGGTGTGAGTTTAGAAGTGAAATGAAAGGGCCTATTTATAGGAAAAGTCAAGGGTACTATTTGATACTATGCGCTAATAAAATATTCAATTTACTATTTATGAAAATGACATTTCTAATAATTCAGTTTATTGTGTGATCACGGCTGAGTTAATTGTTACTATTAGAACTAAAGGAAAAATTATCCTTTCTTCTAAACTTTTAAGTTTTTTTTCACTTTTGTCCTTTTCAATTTAGTCCCCAAGGAGATTTGCTCAAATAAAATATTATTTTTCTCCTAGTTTCATTTAGATTCCTCTTATACTCAAACCATATTTTATCTGAAGTATAAATTTCATATCATAACATCCATTATATCCCACAATTTATGCAATTTATAAATGACAATCTGTATTTTCAACAATATACACAAACGAAAATCAAGAAGACAGGGAAATTATTTTCTCCAAAATAAATTTATCGTAATTGTTGAATACTTATAACTTTAAAATATAGTGGGTGTTACACACCTCATCACAATTTTCTTTTTTAACCCAAGGTTCTTCAAATTTGAAAAGTTTTTCTTTTCTGGTCATATCCCACCCATTCATCTCTGTTAAAATCCACTGTTACTGGGTTGTGATCAAAGAACATTCAAGTCTCATGATTTATTTTAATACTAGTCTATCAAGTCTTTCTTGAATATTCTCCTCCCCTTCCCTGCCATTTGTCCATGTGAATGGATACCCAATAAAACCCAAATCCTAAAAATTGCATTTAACAGTAAGATCTCTGAAATTTTGTATAGATCTACCTCTTTTATCTGCACCCCCTTTATTCTCAAAATCCAGGAGTATTTCATTAAAGTCTCCCCCACATATCCATGGTAGATCACATAACTCGTTTAAACTATTAAGAAGATTCCATGAGAGCTCTTTGTTATTTTCTTCCAAATTGCCATAGAAGTCAGTGAATCTCCACTCTAAGTTATCCAAAACATCCTTCACATGAACATCTATATGGTAAATGGACAGAGACATTAAGTCCATAATCATTTACTCATTCCGTAATAGCCCCAAACCCCCTGCTCTCCTCTTCTCCTCGCCTTTATAGTCCGCCCAAATAGCATTGCTCATCCTTAAAAAATTTTTGATTTTTTCTGCTTATCCTATATTTTAGCTTGGTCTCCATGAGAAAAACTAGGCTTAGGTGCCTTTTATTATTCAATTTCTTACAGCCACGAACTGACCGTGGGATACGCATTCCATGGCAGTTCCAAATAAAGGCCCTCATAGCGCTTGGCAGGGCTGCTTAGCAGCCACCGCCTGAGTTAAGTCCATATCATCCTCTCCTAGTGTTCTCTTCTTTCCATCACCCCTTGTAACACTAGTAAAATCAAATGAACAAATATCCTTCAGGTTTAAACATTCTTTATTGGTATTTGCCTCCTTTTCAATTATCCCTCTGTTTACTCTCCTCCATTTTCTTTCTCTACCTTCATATTCATCACCAGCACCTTTAATTGATAAGTATTCCAATTTTTTTAGTGCAGTCCTCTCCATTATATTTTACTCTCCCAACACTATTTCACCATACGTCCTATTTACCTCAGAATTCTTAGGACTTGAAGGCTTTTGTGAGTGATTAGAAAAATTCCTAATGTTGAATGGGATTGATCTCTTCAGGTGGTTTTGATATTTCTATGTTTTTGGGAGTAATATGCCATCCTGACAGTGACTCTGCCATAGCTGCAAGAACACTTACTTGATCCTTGCTTAGCTTTGGCTTTGTAATTTAAGTCATGTATAATTCAAATGTTAATATATGGTATATATATTAGTTGTGTTACTAAAATTTAACAAAATATTAATAAATGGTTAAAATATAAGTTTCCAAAACCCCAAAAAAGGTTCTCAGTGTTAATCAACCACCAGTCAACGGTTAATCTGAAATACGTGGCATTGACTAGGACGCTTACATTAGCATTAAATGCCACATCAGCGCTACACATGGCAAATTTAAATAAATAAATAAATATATATATATATATATATATTTATATATATATATATATTTATAATATAAATATACAAAATATATAAATATAAATAGCAAAAGGGTACTATTCCTTAAGGTTTACACCAAGTTTCAACTATGCTCATGAACTTTTTTTGAGCCCATTTATGTCCTACATCTTTCAATTTTTGCCACTTATGCCTTTTTTTTAACACCATTAATGCACTTAACGGCACTGCTAACTGGATTACCAAATTTTTTTTGCAGTCCACGTGGCAATCAAAATTTAAATTTTTTTTTATTTTTTTAATTTTAAAAATTTTTTAAATTATTTTTTAAAAAAATGTTTCAGTTTATTCATTTTGGTCCTTGGTCAAATTTTTCTCTTGTCCAATTTTTGATATAAACTCGTATTCTTCTTCATCTAGGTCCCTAGTTTAAGAATCTATATTTTATTTGTCAAAAGCATCCCCTATAAACTTTTTAGATTGTTCATTTTAGTCCTTATTCTTCACTTTCATGCTTTTTTTCTACGGTTTGGCCTTCCAAATCAATCCATAATTTCATTTTTAGTCAAAATATGATTAAACATATCATTTCTACCCAAGAACAATACAAGAAATGAATTAAAATTCAAGTTTCAAGTTTTACCTTTTATGAGAGGGAGAGATTCATTTCCACCCAAGCACTAAATATTCGAATAATAATTTAAATAACTAATTCAAACAAAATAAATTAGTTTTTATATGATATATTCATATAAAATTAAATTCTAGTTTGGTCCCTTTTTAAACATTCCATAATTTCAATTAAAATCGGATTTTATCTAAAATGTCATTTTTTTTGTTAAAAACTTTTCTTTTTATTCACTTAGGTTCCTAACTAATATTTTTCCTTTGTCTTTTGCATGATTTAAGATTATATTTAGCTTCAACTAGGTCCCTAGTCTTAGAATATAATTTTTTTTTGAAATTAAATCAACCTCTATAAACTTTTCTTTTACTTTAGTCTCTGTCATGCATTTTACATACTTATCTCATGAGTTTGATTTCCAAAGCTACCCAGAATTTCTTCTTAGGTGTAAACACCCAAAAGCCACTGCTGTAAAGGACTCACGATTTTGACTAACACCGAAGACAATTTTTTGAGATTTTGAAAACTACATAGACCAAATTTTCTGTTTTTAAAGTGGAGGGACTAAATCCTCCATTGAGTAAAACTATAGGAATTTGAGTTATATTTTAACCTTGATAAAATTTTATTAATAAGGATTAAATTAAAAAATTATAAAACTATAAGGATTTAATAACAAATTTATAAACTATAACAACTAAGTTTTAGTCAAACTAGAAGGAGTAAAGGACATAATTTAACCTTAATATTACAATCAGAAACATATAGTTCTAGCTGTTCCAATTTCCAAATCCAAACACACTCCTCATCGAACTCAACTTTAGTCTACAATCAAAACATTAATATACTTATTGCTTAACGATATATATATATATATATGCCAACACTTCCATGCATGCATATTCTGTGTCAAGTTGAATCACTTGATCATGGAGTCGTCTCCACCATTTCCACTTTCTGAGAGTCTAACATCAATCTGGTGTCTCACCTGAGCCTCACTGCTTGAACCAACCAGAAGGGTGTGTTTCCCAGTGACCACCTTCCTATTCCCATCCCCATTCACCAAACTCATCGCTTCACAAACGTTAATCTCCACACTCACAAACTCGGTCCTCCCCATCTTCACCCCCACCCTCTCATATCCCACCAGCTGGGTCATCGGGGCCCCTGGAAAGATGTGCCCCCAGCCTGGTGGGTCCCAGAACACGAGCACCACGTGGGACCCGTCGAAGAGGGGCCCGTTGTTCTTGACGCCGACGACGAGCAGGAAAGTGAGGTCCTTGCAGTTGAGAGTGGAGATGTCTAGGGCTAGGGCTTGGCCGTCGAGGAGATCAGGGAAAAGTCTAGGGTGGTGTAGGAAGGACGAAACGGTGTCGTTTTGGAGGAGGATGGTGGAGGGGGCGGAGGCAATGAAGGTGGAGAAGGAGGAGAAGCTCAGACCGTGGCCGAAGGGGTAGATAGGGTTACCAGTGTAGAATCTGTAGGTTCTGCCTGGGAAGTTTCTGGAAGAGTTGGCTCTCATGTTCATGTCTGTCATGGCCACTTCGTCCACGTAGGATTGTGGGTACCAGGTAAATGGGGACCTGCCACCTGGAATTAATGTCACACTTTGATGTATTAAATTTTGGCTACAAGCTACTAATTATATGTTATCTGCACATTCTAAATATACATAAGCCAATTCATACTAACCATTTAATATAAATTTTATTACATACATATATATATATATATATATGATTTAATATAAATTAATTATCTATATTTTTTCTTTTTATTGACATAAACCATATATATTTAGAGTGTTATTATGCATATAATGGTTAGTCATATTATCAAAATTTAAGGAAAGACAGATGAAAGCTTAATAACATGGACTAAATTAAAAGTTTGCAAAACTATATTCAATTACAAATTTTCAAATTATAGAGACTAAATTAAAAATTATATAAAACTATAAGGACCAAAAGAATAATTTAACCTACTACAAAATATGCACTAATTATTATCTGATAATAAAATTGACTCCTACATACCCAGCAAAAAAGCATTAATAAGTACTTTTGGGAAATTATATTGACATATATATATATATATATGGTGTACCTGGGTTATAGTCTCCAAAAATGACTTGGGCTATGGCATCTCCTCCATCTTGACCGGGATACCCTACCCACAAGATCCCTCCAATCTTCTCGACACTTTTAGCAAAAGAAACATCAACAGGCCCTGCAGCCATAATGACCAGAACCACCATGCCCTTAGTAGCATCACCCACATCCCTCACAAGCTTCTCTTGAAACCCAGGCAGTGTCAGGTTAATCCTATCAAGCCCTTCTGCCTCCACAGACTGGTCCAGCCCCACGACTGCCACTGCCACGTCAGCCCTAGAAGCCACCCTCACTGCTTCACCAATGAGCCCTCCGTCTTCACACTTCACAGTCTTACACCCAGGAGCATAGGTCAGGGATGACCCAGACACATTGTTAACATATCGTTTGAGTCCCTGAAGAGGGCTTGTGTATTTGCAGGGTATGCCAGCATAGTTGCTGATCATCACTGTGGTGGCATTGGCATTAGGGCCTATTAGGGCAAGCTTTAAGGGCTTTGTCGGGTTCAAGGGAAGGGATTGGTTGGTGTTCTGGAGTAGGACTATGCCTTGTCTTGCAGCATCTAGGGCTAGGGTTTGGTGGGAGGGTGTGCAGACATCAGAGGGACCTAAAGTTGCAAATGGGAGGGACTTTGGGTCATCAAAGAAGCCAAGTCTCATGAGGACTACGTAGTTGTACACCAAGGCCTGGTCTACTATGGATATGTCTACTTTCTTTTGGTTTACTGCATTTGCTGTGTATTTTCCTAGGTAAGTCCCACAATTCATGTTTAAACCTGCATGACAATTTAAAATATTTGATAATCAGAACAGTACTTTTTGGCATTGAAAATAGTAATAGTAATTAAAGATATGTAATTACTTCAATTAATAATCCCCATAAATTGTAGCCTAATTGCAATTCAACAGTCCTTGAATTTTAAAACATAATATTTTATCTTCATAAATTATAAAAAATAAAATATATCACATATCAATTAAAATTAGGTTAAATTATTCTTTAGTTTCACTTAATTTTTAATTTAGTCCCCATAGTTTGAAAGTTTGTAATTGAATCCTTATAGTTTCATAAATTTTTAGTTTAGCCCCTATTATTAAGCTTTCATCATTATTTCATTAAATTTTGATAATGTGGCAAATTAACCATATGTATATTAACACTCTAAATGTACATGCATGGTTTATGCCAACAAAAAGAAAAAAAGTGTAGATATTAATTGATATTAACTTATATGTATATGACATGTAATGCAATTTATGTTAAATAATTATAGGATGAATTAACTTAAGTTATGCATATTCAAAATGTTAAGATGATATATAATTGGTCTTGTAGCAAAAATTAATAGAATATTAACAATATTTTAATAAATAGGGATTAAAATAAAAACTTGTAAAATTATAAGAACTTAATTATAAATTTTTAAGCTATAGCAACCAAATTAAAAATTGAGTGAAAATATAAGGACTAAGACCGTAATTTAGCCTTAAAATTATAATATCTAAAAGTAACATAATTTGTCGCGCGATTTCTCATATAACTTCAATTATCTTCCTTAGTTTTCTCCTTTTTATGATCTTTGATTTGCATTTTTTTAAGAGTTAAGTAGCTTTTAGATATTTATTTAATTAATATAACCTTTCATCACTTATAGTTTAAAAAATAAAATGTTTTTAAAGTTTTTATTGACTACAGTCGTATTTAAACTATAAGAATTATATGTAATCCAATATCTGCGGAATGGGATCTTAACAAAACAGGCCTGAAATCCAATCCCAAGAATTATCTCTCTAAATAAGATTGATTTACCCTTGGACACGAAATTATTTATTGAAGGAAGGAATATAATTGCAAATGAGAATGAGGATTTAGAAAATTAGAATATTATCTCTCTAACTGCAGCTAATTAATGTATATATAACCACCTGCTTTCAGAGCAAGAGCCACTGCATCTTCAGGTGTTGAAGTGTAATTAATTGACTTGTAATAAACTTCCACTGAATCACAGTCTGAAACAATATATCTACATAAAAAGAAGAGCAATTTAGGAGCCATATACAGAAAAAGTAACAAAAAATAAAAATAAAATAAACTGAATAATGATAGGAATTTAATGTTTGACTTGATCTGCTTAATTTTAATGGAGTGAATGCATAGTTTTAAGAAAATGCTAAGCCATTGTTCCGGAGAGAGGCCAAATCACCGAGTCACTTGTTTAATTATTCAATTTTTAAGTCAATTATTGAATCGGAAGAAGAAATATTTACAAATACATACATACTTCACAATTAAATATCAAAATAAGTAAAACAAATAATTAATATGTTAATTTCACTATTAAAGTATCTTAAAACAATTTAACACACAAAAATCTCATATTTAATATATATAGAGATATATATATATATATATATATATTCTTTCATAATTAAATTAATAAATTATAAAATAAAATTAAAAGTAGTTTATTTTTGAATATTTGATTGTTATTTTTAATATTATATGATATTATAAAATTTTTCTAACATTATTCAATTTTCACTATTTAAAATCATTTTACATAAAATAATAATATGATTTGCATAAAATTAATTACATTTTATGTTTTATAATATTTTGTCCGAAAGTATATATATAATTCTTCACACATATAGTGTCATGGGTTATACTGTTTTCAATATATACCTATGTTGCTTCTACTCTCATATTATGAATTTAAACAGAAAAGAAAAAAAAATCACAAGTCAACTAAGTTACTAGGTTGATCATATTTTGATCAAGTTATTTGTAGCTTGACCTAATTAATTGAATCGGACTAGGTTGACACCAAATCGACCTAACCGAGCCGGATAAAAAACAATGATTGAATCTATCAAAAAAAAAAAAGAAAATAGAGGAAAATATATAAGGAAGACAAACCCATCAAGATTCCATTGGTCTCTAATGATGCCTTTGAGGAGGTCAGGGTCAGCACAAGTGGGAATGCCATTCACTCTGTTATAAGAACACATCACACTGCTCACATGCCCTTCTTCCACACAACTCTTGAATGGTGGCTGATATGTGTCCTCCAAGTCTTGCTTTGTCACCTACAATTAACGGAAAACCTAATTATCACAAATTAATTATTAAGTATATATTCATCATCTTATAGCATAATTATATGCCTTATGCTATTTTTAAAATATACAAGAGAAACCAAAAAAAATAAAATAACACCTAACAAAGGCTATGGCAGAGAAATATGCAAGAAGAGTCAGATTAATTCTTGGGGCATGGCTCTTTCCAAATGTAATTGTAAAGGTTTTATATATCACCGCGAGAACATTATTACACTGATTTGTTTCTCTATAGATAGATTAGGAAGCAAATTCAAGTTTTATTTGAATATCCTACAATAAAGGCATTATTTTAGCCCGTGAATCAGTTTGAGATTTCTCATAAATAAGTATTTTTTGGTTTTAAAAAAATGGACTTATTAAAAAAGATTCTAAATGAACTGACCTATTTAGCCCAAGGGTTGGCCTCCTTTTTTATTTTTTATTTTACAAAAATTATATTATTTAGTATAAATAATTTCACTTTATCATATTTTTTATATTTTATAACATTATATTTAACAAATATAGTAAATTTAGATATGAAAATTTTCAAAATTTTTAAAAAATAAATATATTTAAAATATATATATGAAAAATTAAAATTATTAATCGGTTATCTAAAAATATCAAAGAAGTAATGTTTTACATGTATAAATTGTATTTTAATTTAAAATTTTTTTAAAATTATATTATTTAAATATAAAGATAAAACAAAAAATAAAAGAGTGGTTCGTTGGCCAACCCGTTTATAGCTTAGACCTACAGGCCATGACAAACAATCTTGATCTTTAACAAATAAATTCATTTTATAAACAAAGACCGACCCATTTATCTTTGAGTTGTTTGACAGTGTTATCCTATAAATATCTCCAATAATCACTCCCACCATACGAGTAAAAGTGGCACAATTCTTGATAAGATGGACTACTTCAGTCTCCAGAAAGGCAGAAACACATGAAAAGCACCAAGATCACTTGTTGTCTTCAACGTATGCTCCATTTATAGAATGGTACAAATAAATAGGTGAATATTTAACTAAAAAATAATTAAGTCACTGTAAAAATTAAAAATACTTATGTTAATTAATTTGTTTATGATATTGATTTACTTGACATTTCAAAAATTTTGAGTATCATATATAATTAGTTCTTCTACCTTCTTCGCCTCTGCATACTTCTCAAACTCTATTGAAGAAAAGGTTTGTATGCGGAGAAGTCGAGCTTTCTGAAGTTTAACCTGTGCATGTGTTATGTTTTTTATTTAACATTAAATGTTAAATATTAAAAGTTATTTTTTTAATAACTCTTAGCCAATGAGAGGTCAAGTCTAAAATACTCGACCTATCTGTATTTTATTTAATACTAAATATTACCATGAGAATGCATTATCAAGATTTTATTTAATACTAAATATCATTTGGATTTATGAAACATGCATGTTCTATAAATTTAGTTATTAAAATTTTAATTAAAAAATTTAGAAATGTATCAGTATGATCTTCAACAAGCTTTGTTAATTAACTATCAAGATTTGGTCTAGAATAGAACCAAATTGATAGACTTTGTAAGTTATATATTTTTAAAATACTAAATTTATCCCATATTTAGTTATTTATCAAGTAGTGGAAATACTAGAATGACTAACATACAATACATTTATTGTTTTTTAAAATTAATTCATTCAAGTTTCACAAAAAATAAAAGATTAATTGATGCACTCGTTAGACCTTTGGGACACCAAAACTAAATATATCCAAGAGTAAATTATTTATTTATTTATTAAAAAATTACAATTATCTTAATTTAATTTTTTAAAATTAAAATATTTTAATTTAATTCTTAAAAACTTATAATTGTCTCAATTTAATAATTTCATTGCCAAATCACTTAATTTATTACCATTGTCAAATTCTGAATGTGTCATAGTCAAAATATTATTTTCACATACAAATAAACAAATTGAGATAAATACAAACTTTCAATAATAAATTAAAATGTTTTATCTTTCAACAAATATAATTAATCACTAGTGAATCAAATCAACAATTTGCTTTAAAATCTAATAACCAAAAAAAATTAAGTTGTTAGTTTATATATATATGTGTGTGTGTGTGTGTGTGTTATATGTGTACATATACATATATGTGTGTGTGTGTGTGTGTGTGTGTGTGTGTGTGTGTGTGTGTTATATGTATATATATATATATATATATTTGCTTTGAAATCTAATAACCAAAAAAATTAAGTTGTTAACTTTTATATTTACACACACACACACAGACACACACACAGATATATATATATATATATATATATATTCTTTTGTCTTACCTTTGCATCGAAGTGAAAACGATCAACACCTTTCCAATTATCAAGATCATAAGCTGTATAATGCTTACAACAGCTTGAAACCTTAAGCCTCCCACCTTCCCTGTCATCATCATCATCATCATAATCATCATCATCATCATCATCATCATCATCACTCTTCATCTCCTGCAATCCACGAACATACTTCACAGCATACCTACTCACCACCAATGGGTCCTCCCCGGGCGTCTCCTGCCCACGGCCCCACCTGGGGTCCCTAAACACGTTCACATTAGGGCTCCAGAACGTCAGGCCCGCCAGGCCCACGTTGTACATGGCCCGGGCCTCCGTCGACACGGCCCGGCCCATCTTGAGCCAGAGAGTTTCATTGAAGCTGGCGGCAGACAGGATCACCGCCGGGAAGCTCGTGGCGCCGGGCACCAGGTTGTCGTCAAACCGGGTGCCAGGCCCGAGGTTGGAGACCCCGTGAAGGGCCTCGGACCACCACTCGTAGGCCGGGATGCCGAGCCGGGGGACTGCAGCGGCCTTGTCCACAAGCTGTTGGGCCTTCTCTTGGAGGGTGAGGCGGGCGACGAGGTCGGCGGCTCGGCGGTGGAAGGGGAGGGAGGTGTTGCAGAAGGGGAGGGTGATGGTTTGGGAGGTTTTGTCGCATGCATGCTTTTGAGAAGAGATCGGGAGAGATAGAAGAAGTGGAAGAGAGAGAAAGAGAAGAAGTTGGGGTTTCATGCTTTTGTGAATGTGTGTGAATGATGTGCGTGTGCGTGTGAATGTTTTGTGTGTGTGTGTGTGTGTGTGTGTGGAGGAAGATGGTGAATGAACACTTGTGGTTCGTTTATATAGAGGGTTTGAGTGTAGGAATCTGTTAATTATAGCTTTTGCTGTGAAAAGAGAAAACAAAAAGTGTTTTTTAAGTATTTTTTTAATCTCAGCCAATTAAAAGGGACATGCAATTTTAATTAATGACAATTATTTTATATTGATATATATAATGTAATTAAGTTTTTACTATATAATAATTTTCAAATTTTATATGTGTTTTGTGTAAGATAAAGTTGATTTTATTAAATTTGAGGAGCTGTGATAATTAACAAATAAAGTTTAGTTTAAATTTTTTTCTTTCTTTCTACATTAGCTAGAAAAATTACCCTTGAATTATGATAGTGTAATTTGTTTTAGAGAAAAAATAAGGTTATCAAGATCGAAGTCTTATATAAAATTGAAAGGGCATAGGAAAGATTGAATCGACTATCGTAAAATCCTGTAAAATTTCATAAATAAATATAATATGTGTGTGTGTGTTAACATTGCAAAAATGTCAAAAGTTCACCCATAAAAACATATCATATCTAAAAGCAACCAAAATGTATGTCACTTGTGTGAAAAATATTGACCACTTTGTCTATATATATGCTTCCTTCCATATATCTTTTTCAGCATTTGGTTTATAACATAATATTTTTTTTAATAATTAAATTAAAAATTTTCAATGATAAAACTATAAAAAAAATTATTTTTAAACAATTGATAGTTGTTTCTAATTATATATGATATTGTACCATTTATTGCTACTCTTTTTCAATTTTTGTATTATTTAAAATTGTTTTACATTAAATAATAATATGAATAAACATATTGGTTCTATATATAAAACATTGTGACATATATTGTTAAATCAGCATGATAGCACAACAACAAGCAGCTTCCAGGGCGCTGGTTTAAGTTTAGGATATTGCATTTTGCTGAAAAGTACTTTATGCAATTCTACGATCTAGATCTTGATGACCTTAGGCAAAAGTACATTTTTCATCCTTAGTATTTATTTGAGATTCAATTTTATTTTTAACATTTTTTTGTGTCAACTTCGTGCCACGTGTTTTGTTTTTGTTTTTTTTGTTTCAATTTTATTCTTAGGGCTACATTATTAACAAAGTTAATGAAAAATTTTGACGTGAACTCCTCTAAATGATATGTGAAGTGCTCTTCCAAATGACATATCAAATGTTTAATATTGATTTGGGATGAAAGAAATAAATGAAAAAGTATTATTTGAGGCAAAATGAAAACTTAGTCAAATATGTTTGTGATAAAATTAAAACAAAAATCAATTAATATAACATGTTTGTAGTAAACATTCACATAAAGAAATTTATGTCAGCATTTTCTGTCAACTATGTTAATGGGATTAGCTTTAAAAACAAAATCGAAACAAAAATAAATATATGGGACGAAATCGACACAAAATAATATTAGAGATGAAATTCAAACTCAAGGTAAACGAGGATGAAAAATGTACTGTACTACTTCTCTTTGTTTTGTGAGAAAAATTTGGAAAACAAATAGATCACTTCTCGTTTTGACAACAATGGTTAGGATTTAGGAATATTATCAAAGCTCTTTCAAAAATAATTTAAGAGTACAAATATTTTTTCCAAAGACGTACGAGTCATAACATTCATAAATTAAAGTAATTATCAAATGATTTAATCAAACATTAATCATTTTCATTGGGAAAAATTAAATTTTTCAACATAGACTTAACTATAAAATTAGTTCATATATGTATAAACTTCAAAACATAATTCTATAGTGGATTTCCTTGTGCATGCTAAAAGTCGATATTGCTTGTGAATTGGGATAGAATATGCCAGCTGGGAAGATAGACTATTTTATTCTTCTTGTTTTGGCAAAGCCTATAATTATACATGCAATGATTCTAAGATGCTTAGGCAAAACAAAAGCCTCTTTAGCTCCTCCACTTAGTGACACCATATATATATAGTACAAGCGTACAACAGGGTCCAACATGTCTCTTAGAACATCTTTACTTATTGCTGATAATAATTTTAGGGTTTGTCTAGGAAGATGATAATCTCTCACAATATTAATTAGAGGTGCTCGAAAGTTTGATTTGATTCAATTTTGAATCAAAACCAAATCGAATTGACCCAATCAGTTATGAAAAATATGAATCTATTCGTTTTTATTTGTTGAGCGGTTTAGTTCAGTTTTAAATGATTTTTGATGAAAAAATACCATATAATATTTGAGGCATTTTATTATTATACTTAGAATAATTATTTTGTAACATGATTTTTACAAACACTATAAACACCTATTTTAACATTTTTTATAACCTCATATTTCTCTCCTTAGACTACCTATTCATATTTAAATCATAACTTAATACGTTAGTGTTATATAAAATTGTGACAATTCATCTTAATTGATATATAATGGTGATAAGGAATAAAATGGGTGTATTAGTATATAGGATTCTTTTTAATATATTATCCGTTATAAATATAAATATATATATATATATATATATATATATATATATATATATATATATATATATGAGGTTCAGTTACCAAACCACACAGTCATCATGTTTTAAAAACTAATTTTGATTTTTTTTTAAATTTTAGTTAGTTTTGTTCGATTTTGAATACTTTTACACAATATGATAACTTACCAAACGGTTCAGTTATCCTGTTTTAAAAACTGATTTTGACATTTTTTTTAGTTTTGACCAATTTGGTTTGAATCGGTTTAATTCCGTTTTGAACACTTTTACAAAATATGGTGAATCTAGTTTCAAATCTTCATTGAAAAAAATGCTCACGTTTAGTGCTTTAAACAAAATTATTTCTAGTACATGATCTCTGTAAAAAAAAAAAAAATAATAATAATAATAATAATAATAATAATAATAATAATTTTAGGGTTTCTATCGCAATTGACATTGAACTTACTCTTCATGCATGACGTTTCTCAATATGATAAGCCAACGAACCGAAGACATTATACCGATGTCACACAAATGATTATAAGCTTTGTCTTCAGAAATAAGCTTTGTGGTGGTAAACGTAAATGATCAGAAGACTGAGAGAAGACAAAGAGGCATTCATGTTTGGGTGCCTTTGAAGATATAATACAAAGTGCACGCTTCTCTTTGAGAGTAAAAACCCCACTCACACTTCTCTCCTCTCACATGCCATCGAAAGCTTCACATTAGGCTTAATTTGATTCATCAACGAAAAAAGGTTCAACTTCAGTACTTAAATTTTGTATCTTCGTGAGGCAGGAACAATATCTTTTCGTTTTTTCTCGTGTGGCAAAAGTAATGTCTTCAACTCCGACTTATGTTTTAATTGTAATTCAAAGTTTTATTTTGCGTAAATTATATCACATATATTTTTAATTTGTCTGTGTCTAGAAAATTTGTAGAGAAAATAGAGAAAGAAATTGAAATGAATTAAAAATACAAAACACACACGGTTCAATCAATGTAATCTACATTTATAGACAGAGAAAAGTTACTTATTGCTTCGGAGGAAATTGTTACAAGATGATGAAAATAAAAATTAAAAAAACAACTGCAAAACCATATATTTTAAATACATAATCACTCCTGAAAAATACAAAATTGAGTTGCTTCATATCGGCTCTCGCTCTTGCTCGTCTCACAGATTTCTATTTTTTTCTTCTTTTGAATCATGCTCTCAAATTTCAAATCGGAGGTCATAAATCTGATTCATCAAATAATTCAAAACACTCGAGTTTTCGGTTATACTTTTGAAATTAATGTTGTTCAAATATTTATATGATATGCTAAAGTTGACATGGCATTAATCTTGCACAGCCAGTGCCAAATCATTTATTCTGAATGTGTTACCTTAAAAATCGATTTATAATGACCAAGATGATCATTTAAACCCTCGAAAATCTACCCTTCTCTTTTTATCATTAATGAAGATTTATAGAGTTATTTTGGTTATTTTAAGTTGGTATCTAAAGTGACACATTTAGGGTGAATGACTTGACGCTGATGTATGTAAGATGAGATGTCACATCAATATTTATCGTTAAATATTTAATAGCGTTAGACTGAAGAATATAATTGAAACTAATTGAAAACATATCAATTATAATTAACACAATATAAATGTTTAGGTTATAATTAAGACATAAGTTTAGGGCATAAATAGTACTTTTGGCTCTAATAGAATTACTTATATGATTGATAAGACATCTAATATAAATGATCTGTTTTTCTTTTCCTCCTTTGTCACAATGATAGATGCAGAAAACGTAGATTTTGGAAAATGTTCTTGGAAATACAGTGACGTAAAATTTAGCCACTATCTAACTTCAAATATTACACTTTATTTTTTTATTCTAATTTATTATTTGTTATTGAAATTAACTTTTTATATAACATATATATTCTTTCAAGTAATAAAGTTACTTTATAAGTTTCATTATAATATTAAAAAATTAAGCTTTAGTGTTCTGTCAGATGTTAACATTAATTTAACAATTAAAAGGTTTCGACAATATATATCAAAATTTCAGGATAATCGTGATTAATATTTGAAATTAAGAAAGTATTAAATGCAATTCAATCAAAACTGAGTTAGTATTTTTTTGATAATAAAACTCAGTTAGTATAATCCAGCCTAGCTTAAAATTGGTTCCACCGTGAAAGAAATGCAATATACATTGGGCTAATCAAAATGTCAATGAATTTCTTGTTTTGTTTGAAAGTCAAAGTGTAATATCCATGAAAAATAAAATATAAATGCGTATTTGTAAACTATGGTTACTATGCTAGTATACGGTACTGTTTACCTATATAATACTATTTATGTATACGATACTGTTCACTTATACAATCGAAATGTCAAGTACTAGATGTAGTTTGGTCATAAGAGACAACTAGAAAGAAATTCGTAGGAGAAATACGATACTGTTCACTTATACAATCGAAATGTCAAGTACTAGATGTGGTTTGGTCATAAGAGACAACTAGAAAGAAATTCGTAGGAGAAAATGACGTTTTATGTGTGAAAATACCCTCAGGGACTAAAATGAAATGACTGATTTGAAAAGAAACTTAAAGGTTTAAGGTGAAATGACAGTTTTTCCTTTAAGTTTCAATAGTAACTAATAATTCAGCCCGTTTTGCACAGTAATGCGTGAAATATTTTATTAGAAATGTCATTTTCATAAATAGTAAAATGAATATTTTATTAACGCATAGTGATAAATAGTACCGTTAACTTTTCCTATAAATAGGCCCTTCCATTTCACTTCTAAACTCACACCTTCAACTTATCTTCTTCTCTCCTTAAGTTTCTCTTATTCCAATGCTAGGCCTCTGAGATTTTGGGCCTTTCCTTTTCAGCTTAGGTAAGATACTATGCCCTTTCTATATCTTTCAAATTTTAGAAGTTATTTTCTTAAGTATGCTCTGTGGTTGCGGCTTTGGTTGATCTCCTTAGCTGCTTACATATTATTTTGATTCTCTGATTACCGAAATAGGATGTAAACTGTGAAGAATACATGTCTAGAAAAGTTCTGGCTAAGGAAAGACCTGATTTTTAAGTGTGTCCATTGTGACCCTCCACTCTTTCCTGGGAACTTACCTAGTGTACTCTTTTACAGATTGTATTATCTATTTCTGGTATAAACAGTCTCCGTATATATGAATAGTGACCATATATATGAATAGTGCCATATGTATGAACAATATCCGTATGTATGAACAATATCCGTATGTATAAATAATATTCATATATATGAATAGTGACTGTATGTATGAATATTAATCATACGTATGAACAGTATCTGTACGAAAACAATCCTAACGTATTTTCTCTAATCTTTCATGAAAATCTCCGTAGCGGAACACTGAAATTCACCTGAGTACTCTTGTCTGTAATGACTTAGAGAAGCGATACTGGTACGGAATCCAGGTGAGTGAACGACCCCGTTTTAATAGAGTTTTAGCATTACTGGTGATAAAAAGTATGTCGTAGGACACTCCCAAAATTCATAGGGGGAAATTGGATTCAGAATGACGAATTTAAGGAGATAATTAATCCAGAAGTATGGATAAGACGAAACAAGTATTTCATGATGATGTGAAGTTTGAATCTTTTCAAAAACAGATTAATTGTTATCTTGATTTGTGGTTTATAAATCTATAATATAATTATATAATATACTTGTTATATGGATGAATATTATATTGTGCTTCTAATTATGATATGGAATAATGTACTATTGATTGTGATTGAGCGGGACAGTACCCCCTCTCAAGGCAAGGCGGAAAATCCGGTTGAAAGGGTATCTTAACCAGTGAGTGTGGAGACAACGATTCCCTCAGTAGGGATATAGCCCGGATTGGTGATAAATCCATGAGGCACCCTAGCTAAGAGGATGAGGTTGTGCGTCATGGCGGAAATATACAGAATTGGTGAGCTGGCCTGTATACGCTCTCCGGGATATATTGCCATTGATGAGTACTAGCAACGTTTGTTGAATTGGATGAATTTTTATCTTCTTGTATGTAATTTCTAACTATGTCTATTGGTTGAGTGTGAGCCTTCGGATATACTTGCATGACTGGTAATGTATTTGAATTTTATTAACACGAGACCAATTCGCTCACGGAGTTTAAAAGCTCACACTCTCTGTACAATTTTTTTGTTCAGATCAGGTTGCTAGCGAAGAACATCCGCTAGAGGAGTAGATCACTTTGGACCTTCCCGCTGTCAGGTTGGCCCCTCTTTTGTTATAGATTATGTTGCTCTGTAATCGTCTAGGACATCTAAGTCAGGGGTTTGACATTTGGCTTGTATGTCAGTATAATAATGTATTTTATATTGAGGATCTATTATTATATGCAATTCATCTCTATAATTTTCAAATAAGAAAATTTGATATATTTTTTCTTATCTATTAAGGAATGATTATTTTGATAACATAGAGATAATAACTACATAATTTAACTCGTGGGTAGAATTTTTCAAAAGGCTTACAGTGATGAGAGATTCATCATTGTGCCGGTCATGTGCCCAGAAAACAGGTCGTGACACAAACACGGTATTTAGTTTATATAAACCGTTAAGTTCATAATCAATAGCTCAAATTTTAATCATAAAATTTAAAATGTAAATTGTAAAAACCAATGATTTAAATTACAATCGTCAAAACTAAACACACTGTTTGACTTTTTAGATGATCCATTCTCAATCAAACTGGGTCGGAAAAATAAATCAAAAGCTTGCCATTTAAAATATTCGAAGAAAAAGAAGATATTCAAAACGTGAAAAACGAAAAATGAATTTACAGATTCAACTAATAATCAACCCAGATTCCTTTTGTTTTGCTACACCTGAAGAGAGCAACTTAGAAATTTGCTCGAGTGTTTTTCAATAGGAAAAAATTTAGGTGCAATTAGTTATATTTAAGTTTTTTAATTAAAATATCATAAATAAATAGTTTTTCAATAAAAATACTAACAAGTATATGATTTTTTTTAAAAAAAATAACTTTATATCTTACAATGATTTGAAAAAGCTGTATTTTTTCAAAGACTATATCATTATTGTACTATTCATATTTACATTATTTATTAATTATATATTTGTCAAGCTAAATAAATTTACTAATAACTTAGATGATGCCTAGTAATTGAAAGGATATTGAAAAATTTTGTAAACATATAATACGATAAAATTGATAAAAAAGAAGAAGAAGAAGAAGAATATGTTAACTAAATTAAATATGACAACAAAACCGATCAAAATTAATGTTTAATTTAGTTTGAGGTGCTAAATAGTCGAACCAAACTACTAAACCGATATATATTATAAATAAAGAAATAATCTAATAAAACATATTATATATTTTATAAATAATTAAGTGCTTTAATAATGTACTACCTATGCATAGCATTTCTACTAATTAGTTTAAGTTTTATTTCTTTTCCACTGGTTCAACTTTAAAATTAGGTTGACTTTTTTATGAATTAATTAATTAAATTAGTTTATTGTGATATATAAGTTATTTGACAAGTATATTATGATTTATTAGTTATTTAAAATAACTCATAAAAACACATGTTTTTATGAGTTATTTTAATAAACAATTGGGAAAAGTTCAATAAAAACAAAAAAAAAAGGCACACAAGAAAAAGCCCAAGAGCCAATACATAAAACTAAACCAAACGATTTGATACTCCTTGCTTAAAACTGTTCAAATTAACCACCGAACACCCATAATCTATGTTTTAGCAGTGATAAATTTAGAGATTTGACATTAAAAAATTTAAATTAAAATAATTATAATTTTTTAAAAATTAAATTAAAATATGTAATTACTAAATTAGTTCAGTATGAGTGATGTGAACTAGGCCCTAATCTTTTCTCGATGAGACCCAGAGTTGGACATATTGACTTTGACTCACTATATGTTTAATCATGATTAAATTAAAATGAATATAATTTTTTAAAAATTAGATTAATAATTTTCTGAATAGATTATTGTGAAAACTTGCTTACAAAGGCAATAAGTATATGCCATTGTATATTTGTATCAATTGCAGAGGATAGTGTGACACACAAACTGTAGAGTTGAATTAGTCATGAGGACACTTGTCAGTTGCTTATTGGATGGAACAATAAACATTTTTAACTAAATTATTTATAAATTACTCAATTCTTTTTTTTTTTTTGGTTACATAATTACTCAATTCTTTAATCAAGAGTCTGCCATAAAATAGTAAAGTATATATTAATTTTTTAAAAAAATTAAATTTATTTTAATTTAATTTCTAAAAAAATAAGTGTCTCATTTAATTTTTAAGTAATGATTATTTTTTAATTTGATTATTTTTGTTATTAAATTTTCAAATCAACCGTTGCTAAAACATATATAGATAAAATTATGTTAAATATAATTTTTTGAGGATGAGATTGTAACAGATATAATTTTTTAAAAAATAAATAGAAACATTTAAAATTTCAAAAATAAATAAAAATAACTATAATATTTTAATAACTAAAATATTAATTTATTAATAAAAATAGATTCTTTACATATTTTTTGAATTAATATACCAATTAGATTTAGATAATAATAGCGCAGGCGTAGCAATCACATATGATATTTAAATGAAAATTATCTTTTTCCTCTAACCCAAAAAAAAATCATCATTTACAAAAAATTCTGTTATATTTAAATGATGGTATTATGAAGTTGGATTTAGTGTGAATTTAATTATAATGTAATAAATTATTAATGATAAAATAATATTTTATTATTTTTTAAATAATTAAATTTATTAAATATATTTATGAAATTGATTTGATTGTTATGCAATTCACAAATAAAAAGTCACAGTAGACTAAATTTATAGTATTTTTACTTTTTATATTTTACTTGTATTAAATTTTATCAGATAAAAAAATAAATAAAAGCTGTGAAAGAATCTCTTAGACATTGTTTTATAATATTTCTAAACTAATTTATAATTTATTTGATTAGCTAAGGTTATTAGAATTGTTTGATAAATAACTTATTTTTTGAGCAGATTATAAGCTTCAATATTTTTTTTATTATTTTATTCTTATTACTTTATCAAAATTTTCATTATATTCTTATTGCGTTATACACGCCCTAAATCCCAAAATTGCTCCTGTCTTCTCCGTCTTCCCTCCTCTGTCCTCGTCCATCGGCGTCTATCGTCCTCGAATTACAATTATGCACGTCGGCTTCCATGTTTCTTCCTCCCCCTTCTTCGTTAATTTTTTATTTTCCTTTTCTTTCCTCCGGTGCTGACTGTGGAGGAGGTAAGGACGAGAAAGACGAGTCCCAGACAGACATTAATGGCGATTCAGAATTGAGCTTCATTTTCTTCTGTCCATGAGGATTCTTGTTTGATTCTGCACTTAAACCTTATTCTATCATTTTCTTACCTTCACATCTTCATTGGTGCCCATGCCTCAAGCCTCAAGCTGTGCATAGATCACAAATATAAAATATAAATATATATATATATATATATATATATAATATATATATATATAATATATATATATATAATATTTATATATATAAAAAATATTCAAATATATTTTTTAATTATATATATAATTTAAATTAATTTAATTAAAAAAATTATAAAATATATGTTCTTTAATATCATTTTACATCTATCAACTAATTCAACAGTTACTTTTATCAAACACGTATAATTTAATAAACTAACTTAATAACTTTAAACTAAAAATTAACTTATAAGTTTTCAGTTAAGTTTTAAATTTTCAACTAACTTATCAATTATTTTTATTAAACATAGTTGAGAATTTGAATTTACCAACTTGGCCCTATGTTTTAGGGGCATAATGGGAAATCCTCCACTTTAACAACCATCTTAATATAAATTTCCACATTTGTGGGAGTAATTTAAAATTTAATATTGGGAAAGTTATTTATTTACTTTTTAAAAATAAATATTTTTTAATTTAGTTTCTAAAAAATATTTGTTTCCTAAATTTATACCCTCTAAATATAAAATCTTTTAATTTAATTTATGGAATAAATTTTAATAAAATGATTATTTTGTTGGAAAAATGATTAATAAATACTTTTTGAAGAGGCCGTTTTTCTTCAAAAAAATTGGGAGACTAAATTGAAATAATGTATCTTTAAAGAATCAAAATTGAGAAAAAAATTTATATTTTAAGAATTAAATAAAATAAATTATATTTAGAAAAATAAACTAAAAGAAGTACAATCTTCTAAAGATTATATCATTAATATAGTCTTAATGTAAATCCCCATTTTATGCTTGGCCACAGCCATTAACAACCAAAGTAAAATATTATAGATTATTCTGTCCTTTTCCCTCACTTTTTGTTTAGAAAAATATAAAAAGACTAAATGAAAAGAAATAAAAACAAATTGATTGAATAAGGTAATCTACCAGAACCTAACCTCAATTATTTTAATCCTCCCACTATTTTTAACTTTTTAGTCTATGCAACTATTTAATTTATGAAAGTTTTTAATTTACAACGTTTAGGAAATTGAACTAGTTAAGATATTGGTTCAATGATAATTGGTCGAATTGTAATCAAATTAGTAGTACTTAAAATATATTAAAATATTAAAATATATAATTAATATATATGTTATAGATATTAAAATATATAACATATAATATTAAAATATTCAAGACACATTACAAATATATATATTTATACTAATTTTAAATTTTCTCATAATAACTTAATTTATTGGAGATTTATTAAAAACACATAATAATATTCAATAAAAATTTTAAAAAAAAGAACAAGTTAAACTAGTTTAACTGGTCAATTTACTAATTTAAGACTAGTTCGACCGGTTTTTAACTGATTTAAACGCTCACCAATTACTAAGTCTAAATCGAATCAGAGACCTAACAAATTTATTGATTTTCGGTCGAATCGACCGGTACAGTCCAATTCCCAGAATCATACTATTTAGTGATTAAAATATCTAAAACATTAATTTGTTAATTATTTCATTTATACGCTCTCTTTGCTGTTAATAGGATGCCAATTGTGACTTGTCAAATGTGAAGTAACTAGTTAATCATTTAATTAATTTTTTTAAAAATATAATAAACACATATAATAAGCCACGTCAAACATTTTTTTTTAGAGAGAATATAGTTTATAAATGAAATGATTAACAAATTTATATATTAGATCCTTTAAGGACTAATGATATATTTTGATCTTTCATATGATTAAATAGTTGTATTATGTATTTTTAATAGTAAATTATCATTTATTATTATTTTTTGCTACAAATTATGATAAATAAAACACTTGATATTAATTGGTTTGTTATTAAAACAAAAAATCTAAAAATCAAAATAGGTGGAGACACTAATGCAAAAGTTAATGGTCATGGTCAAAATGTTTTAGATTAAAATATTAAAAAATAATATATATGATTAAATATTATATATATAAATTTATAAATGCAATAAATAATAATATTTGATATCAAATTACATGAAATAATATTTACAATGAAAAATTTATAGCAAAAATTGATTAAATAACAAAAAAATATTATTAATCAATATAACATTCATTAATATCAAATCTATTAAATATTAATATATTAATATTTTATTAAAATTAATTTATTTATAATATTAATTTTTTTATTAAATGATTATATAACAAGTAAAATTAAAAAACAGATAAATAAGTTCAAGTGAAATGATTAATATTAATTTTTATTCAATTTAGTTAGTTTTTGGCCAATTTAACTGTTTATTAGTCGATTCAATCACTTACTAAATTTAAAGTTATTATGAACTCATTTTCTAGTCAATTTTTGATTCAAATGATCAAATTGATCGGTTTAATCTTTTTTATAATAATGATTTTAAATTTTTATTTTTTAATAAAATAAGTTTATATATAATTAGAAAGAAAATAACGTTGAAGAGTTCATGCTTCGTTGTTACGGCATGAGAGCGCCAATCTCTGCGTGGACTCATACATACAGAGTCAGAGGTCTTTGCGTTTCCAAGTCTCCAACTTTCCCTAATTTGAGACTCATTTCTTCAAACACAACCTTATGAGCAATACTAAGCTAGCTCTAAATTTGTATTTCCTTTCGTGAATTCACAACAATTCCCACAATACCGTATTAGAAGCTGAGAATAAATGCGTGACCTTCGTTTATAGGTTTGGGTAATTGATCTTCTGAGTTAGTCCCTTTGGAAGATTTTAGAAACGCTCATCTTTCTGTTTCTGTTTGTCCCTGTTGAAGTGCGAGAAATGAAGCTCCGGAGATCGTTGCTCATGTTTTTTCTAGGGTTTCTGTTGGTTTCCTTCATGCCGTCATCAATGGCGAGATTCGTGGTGGAAAAGAACAGCTTGACGGTGACGTCGCCGGAGAAGATTAAAGGCACGCACGATAGTGCAATTGGCAACTTTGGGATTCCTCAGTATGGAGGTAGTATGGCTGGGAACGTCGTGTACCCGAAGGAAAACCAGAAGGGTTGTAGGGAGTTTGGGGATTCCTACAAATCAAAGCCTGGAGCACTTCCCACCATCCTGTTACTCGATCGTGGAAGTAAGATTCTTATACTTCGATTAATTTTTACTTTAATAAGGTTTGGGGTTCGATTGTTTTGTTTTTTACTTGATTGACTAGTAATTTGGAGCTGTTATGAATTTTTTAAGCTCGTTTCGCTAAACTGCAAGTTTCCTTCTCACTTAATTGAATATATTTAGCTTGTTATTAGGCTGAAGTTGGCTGGTTTTGTCCGTTGTAGTTTGGAGCTGTCACTTAATTGTTCTTTGGTTCATGGAGAATATACTTCGTTATGTCAGCTTGCATTAATATTATATTTATGTGCTCTATCTATCTCGCTTTTAAGTCCATCTATTGTTTTCCGTTGTTCTTAGTTTTGTTCGCTAGGAATAGTACTCTAATTAATTTGTATTGTTCCTTCGGATGCTATCTTATTTTGTCTAATTGTTACGTTTTTTAAAACCATTAATTGCCAATTCAGTTTATTCTGAATGATTTGATAGTGGAAGAAATGTCTTTAGGTTTTATTATTTGACAGTTACAAATTTGGATGTGCGGTTCGGTTTTAGACCTGGAACTGACTCTGGGAAATTGGGAGTTAAGTTTATTTATGGTTATTGGTCAATAGCGATTCCTCTAACAAATTATGTCATTTTAACTTTGGAAAAAAATATAAAAACTCAAGGTACAATTTCTTATAATTTTGCTAACAACTTCTCCAATAAAAACATAAGTTTATGGTCCTTAAAACTAATTTATAACTCAGCATTGCATGATTAATTCTTTGAAAGAACTTTTTACACTTGTTTTATTTTTAATGAAGAATTTGATAACAAAGATATAAGAAATTGCGTAGATAAGTTTAATCCTTTACTTTTCATTCTTATCTCCTATGAGAATAATTTTTTCCCCCTTTTCTTGTGAAGAACTTTTTTCTAACACTCCTTCAGTAGAAATTTGTTAATTGATTTGTTTTGAGTTCCATTCCAATACTGCTTAGCAGTTGGATCTCCTGGTTGATTGAGGACTTTCTTTATTACTTTGAATGAGACTAACATAGTTTTAGGTGGTGAATTGGTAATACGGACTTTCTTTATTACTTTGAATGAGACCAAGGAAACTGGAATGAACTTTTACATGTAGTTATTTGACCAAGCAGATAACTATTACTTTCATCTCCTCTTATCATAAATATCTGATATCAGGGATTATATTGCTACTTCTGATCTGAGGTGCAGTCATTTTAAGGGCATGGAAACTTTCAAAAGTTTATTTATGACATAATGCTTTTAGCTTGTTCATATTTGATCCCGACACGTAAAACATTGTCATAATTATCATTTTATGAGTTCTTTCAGCTAAGAATTGTGGGCTGTTAGATGTTTGGACTTCTTTAAGAAGTTATGTTGACTTTATTATAGTATAATGAGCAAACGTGGTGATATTTCCTTTGCAAAGAATAAATATACACAGTCCTAATGGGCTGGTCAAATGGTTATTCTGCATTAACTTAATACTTTCTGCCCATTAATATCATTCTCTTTTAGTAATTTATAGTTGTAAGCAATATGTTTGTTTCGCTAGGAATTGGAATAGCATGCTACGCATGTGAGTAAGATAAAGTCTTAATAAGTCCTCTTTGATGTATTCTTATTGCTTTTATTTGTTACTTTCAGATTGCTTCTTTGCTTTGAAGGTCTGGAATGCCCAGAAAGCTGGAGCTTCTGCAGTCCTTGTTGCAGATGATATGGAAGAGCCCTTAATAACCATGGACACACCTGAAGAGGATGGATCATCAGCAAAAT
The DNA here is from genome assembly GCA_037074585.1 of Biancaea sappan. Classification (NCBI taxonomy): domain Eukaryota; kingdom Viridiplantae; phylum Streptophyta; class Magnoliopsida; order Fabales; family Fabaceae; genus Biancaea; species Biancaea sappan. The sequence continues at coordinate 8,735,139 of CM073493.1, read as the reverse complement.
ACATAGAGAATATAACAATACCATCTGCTCTTGTTGAAAAAACATTTGGTGAAAAATTGAAGAATGCCATAAATGGTGGGGATATGGTCAATGTAAATCTTGATTGGAGAGAGGCTGTCCCCCATCCAGATGATCGTGTAGAATATGAGCTGTGGACCAACAGCAATGATGAATGCGGAGTTAAATGTGATATGCTGATGGAATATTTGAAGGAGTTCAAGGGTGCAGCACAGATATTGGAGAAAGGTGGTTACACACAGTTTACACCCCATTATATAACCTGGTACTGTCCACAGGCATTCACATTAAGCAAACAGTGCAAGTCCCAGTGCATAAATCATGGAAGATACTGTGCTCCTGATCCTGAGCAAGACTTCAGCACAGGTTACGATGGGAAAGATGTAGTTATTGAAAATTTAAGGCAGCTATGTGTTTTCAAGGTTGCAAACGAAACCAAAAAGCCTTGGTTGTGGTGGGACTATGTGACTGATTTTCAAATTAGATGTCCCATGAAGGAGAAAAAATACAATAAAGAATGTGCAGATGCTGTCATTAGATCACTTGGTATGTGGATTGTCAATTTTTTCCCTAGGATTCTGTATATTGGTCATTATTATTTAAATATGTTTAACCAATGTCTCCAGGTCTTGACATTAAAAAGATTGAAAAGTGCATGGGAGATCCAAATGCCGATTCTGACAATCCTGTTTTGAAAGAAGAGCAAGATGCTCAAGTATTGTTTTGTATAACTGCATTAGTTTATGTTATCAGTTAATTGATTGTATCATTCTAGTTGTTTATGGCTGCTTAACAAAAACTACTTTTTCTAGATTGGGAAGGGATCACGAGGTGATGTTACAATATTGCCAACGCTTGTTGTCAATAATCGACAGTATAGAGGTATGTCCTGTATGCTGTGTGACAGTTAATGGTCTAGTTTCCCAATTCTAAACTGGCATTTTTTCCAGGAAAATTGGAGAAAGGTGCAGTTCTAAAGGCCATTTGTTCTGGGTTTGAGGAAACTACTGAACCAGCAGTTTGTTTGAGCAGTGGTAAGTGTTTACATCCTTTTGATACCTGGAAATGTAGGGATATATTTGTTCACTTGTTAGTGTTGGAATTGTTTCATCCTGGCAGATGTGGAGACGAATGAGTGCTTGGATAACAATGGTGGGTGTTGGCAGGATAAAGGAGCCAACATTACTGCATGCAAGGTATTTATTTCTGATTGAGAATTACTATATATCTTGCTCAATTCAAATTTCTGGAACCTAGTTTTCTGATTACATGTGTATATTTATTTTTACAGGATACATTTCGTGGGCGAGTATGTGAATGCCCATTGGTTGATGGCGTGCAGTTCAAAGGGGATGGTTATACAATCTGTGAAGGTTAAAATGCTGCAAACTTTACTTTTTGTTTGTGTATAATTTTTCCAGGATTCTCTCTAATTCTTTGTATGATACTTGTAAGGATTCATTAGAAGATGAAGCATAAAATTAGAAGAATGCATATTAAGCATTGTGGACAATAATCTGTTATTTGTTTGACAATGAACAAAATATGACAAGTGTTATAACTTTCTCAATAGTCTGTTTCTGGCATTTGCAAAATCACTTTATACTGATATTTTCAAGAATTCTTAATTTATGTTATTTAGTAAAATAAATTAGAATTTATCATCTAGATTAAGCTTCTCTCTTTTATTTTTGTTCGCTATTCACTACATGAATTTTTTTGTTTGTTTGTTTCTTTTTTTTTTGTTTTTTTCCTTCTCTCCTTTGGGGAATGGGAAGGGGGATTTATATTTTGATGGAGAGTGCTACCTAGATTACATCTCTAACCTGGTTCTTACTGACTCTTACAGTGACTTCCATTGCTTCTAGAAGGGTTACTAATAATATTCCAAGAAATATAAATAATAATAGATGTAATAATAGATGAAGTTTGGATTCTCTTTCATTTATTGATCACAAGGTTCTTTAATTATATAATTGGAATTAGCTGCTATGGCATTTTACCTCTTTATCTGCCATGCCTGGTGCTCTTTTACAGTGGCATTTTACCTCATTTAGAGAGTTTCTTGGGTTGGTGAAGTTATAGGAAAGGAGAAAAGCTGCTGGGAACAGTTCTGTGAAATTGCACGTTTATGTTGTTTTTCTGAAGACAAGCAATTGATGTCCCATCAGACCCAGCTTATTTCATTTGAAATATGTTGTCGCGTGTCTTTTTTTTTTAAATATATATATATATATATATATATAGGTCTAGCATGTCCTTGAGTGGAATTGCCATCTATCAATTTATATGAATGAGCAGCATTCTTTATTGCTTGGATTTGGATATGATTTGCAATAAGTTATTACTTATCACATTCTTAACAATTTTTAATATCACAAGCAAGAAATATGGTCACTGCTTAAATTTTCTGATGATCAGACCAGCAACAGTATTTGCCTTGTAAATCACCTGAACATTTTATGCTTAAGAATTTTTAACATTTTTTTATGTATATTGTAATATAAATTAGATGAAATTGATAGTTAGAGTTATACCCCTTTATCTAAAGAGTGGGTCATTGATAAAGCTCAATAGCGTTTTGCGATTCATGTAGCCGACCCTACCTAGTGGAATAAGGCTTTGTTGTTGTTGTTGTTATTGTTGATAGTTAGAGTTGTTGATATAAATGGGTTGCTTTTTGAAAAATTCAAGCCAAAAGGTTTGAACAGCTAACATTTACGGGAATATACCCAACCAAAAAACGTACATATCAAAGGAATCATCAATGACACAACAAAACCTTTATCTATTTTGCAAATTGTTTTTGTGTCACAACAGTTAACACGATATGTGTTTTGTTTTATTTTTTGCCATCAATTATGTGGGTAGCTGGTCAGAGGGCCTGACAATCTTCAAATTGTAGGATGCCTGCATGCTTTTATTTTTCAAATTCATACTTCCATTAAACTAGTTTCTTTTGGGTTTACAGCTAGCGGAGCTGGGCGATGCAAGATAAACAATGGTGGTTGTTGGCATGAAGCCCGGAATGGACATGCATTTTCTGCTTGTTTAGTTAGTACCTTTTTGGATTTTTTGACCCAACTCTACTCAGATTCTATTGTCTTCATTAAATTTATAATCATTGAAATTTCATTGTTTTGGTTGTGGACCCCATAACAGAAACTGAAATATGACTTTTAACTATTGTTGCTTGACAAACAGGATAATGGAGATGTTAAATGCCAATGTCCACCAGGGTTTAGAGGTGATGGTGTCAAAAATTGTGAAGGTGAGAGATGCTGATATTGTTTATGTTTCATTGGTATTTTTTTCTTTTCATAGAACAAATCCTTGTAGTTAATTTAGGTTATCCAGAACAGCTTGGAAAATTCAACATATGCCATGAATAGAATCCCAGGTCCTGTTTCCAATACCTTGGTTTAGTGTGAGTGGAACATATTTACCCTTGAGAGTCTTCTACAAATAAAGGTGTGGGTGTAACATTAATAGGATCCATGAGTACTGTTTTATACTATGTCTTCATTCATGCTTATGCATAACACCTCAGTCTAAATTTCTGTACTTTCTATTATATCCATCATATATTGTGCTCTTAGTTTGTCTAAATTTGCGTTGTTTTAATTAGAATTTTTTGTTACAACATACTGAACTATTCAATTGACCCACAGGACAGTGGAAGTGAATAGAGGGCCAATTTACAGTTTCATGCCTGGACAATTAATGCAATATAGGCTTATATGTAAAGTATACTTGAGATAAACTATAACTTGTTTTGGGGCGTATGGTGTCTGAGTGAACTTTTTTAAGTTCATCTTTTCATACCACTGGTGATTATAGATCATGCTCAACTGTTGGGTTTGGACTAGTATTGTGAACTTGATGGCTTTAAATATCGACTGATTTGAAATGTGACTTGAAAAACCTAGGGCATGCTTTTCAGATAACCATAGAGATGAATATCTTATACAAAAAAGAAATGATAAAATGCCTAAAATTGAACTTTCTGTTTTGTCATTGCAGATATTGATGAATGCAAAGAGAGGAAAGCTTGTCAATGCCCTGAATGTAGCTGCAAGGATACCTGGGGCAGTTATGATTGCAGTTGTAGTGGGGATCTTTTGTATATCAGGGACCATGATACCTGTATAAGTGAGTCCATCACACTTGACATATAATCTTATACATATATATATGAATATGCTTCGTTTTACAGTTCCCTGTTGGGTAATCTGCAGGTAAAACAGCCAGTGAGGGAAGATCTACTTGGGCTGCTCTTTGGGTTATTATAATTGGCTTAGCCATGGCTGCTGGTGGGGCATATCTCGTCTACAAATATAGAATAAGGGTAAGCTTTTATGTTCCCTCTGTTTAGTGATGTGTTTAGTGATGTTATTGTATGCTTTATTTAATGCTAAGTTTCTATAGCATTTTAGTTGGCTTTTCTTGAAGAACACGTAGTAAATTTATAACAGAAATAGTTGCAACATGCTGATATTCTAAGGGTACATCATAGCTTACCCTCGTGTAGTTTAAAGTGTTATATAACTATTTGATTTGTTCCATAACCACTTCACGTTCTTGTGATGTTTTCTGTCTTAATTCTAATGAAAATAGTTACATGAATGTTAAATGATGAATAATTTCATTGTTAAAATGTTCATGTGAAATGGACACTTGACAAAGAAATTCTTCATTTTAATGTTTATGTGATTATTTTTTGTCAAAATTTGGATGTAAAATAACACAGGTTGGTTAAGTGATAACTGAACAAATCAGAGGGGCAAGCTGACTTTTAAGCAAACCACATGGAAGTGAACTATATCCTTTCGTTGATTGTTAAGCCAGTAACATTTCCTCCATCTATTACCTTATCACGTTTGATTGTGTAAGCTCTAATGGCATATACTTGTTGGTGGATTGCAGTCGTACATGGATTCTGAAATCAGAGCTATAATGGCACAGTACATGCCCTTGGACAGCCAAGCAGACGTACAAAGCCATGTCAATGATGAAAGAGCATGAACAAACAAACAACTTATCTATCTCTCGGGATCTCATCTCATGGCACGCAGCATACATGTATATTTTTTCTCGTGTCCTTTTCTAGCCCTCCATGATTTTCAGCATTGAATTTGTAGACTGTATCATATGCATAATAAAAGGATTACGAATTACAGAATTGTCTCTCCTCTCTCCCCATTAGAGATTATAGGATTTCTGCTTGCAAAAGACATCTGGTTTTAACTTATGGTGCTTTTAGTACAGCTTCAATTTGTAGACTGTATCATAATTCTGATAATATACATTGATGTGTTAAGTGATTCTTGTTTAGGGTGATTTGTCTGTAAGACAAAACTTAGGGACTGTTTTAGATATTTGCTTTGCTATTAGATGTTCTATAAATACATAACTTGATGGATATTTTAGATTGGACAATATATACAAAATTAAGGTTGTCGAACTTATAGGTTAAACAGGTTGATTTTTGGGCTCTACCCCATTTCAACAATGCTATTACAGATTCAGAACTGTGGATTTAGAGCTGTCGCAACCCTGCAAATCGGATGGAGTGGACCAATATTATAATTTATTAGTTCATTTTGAAGAATTTTCAGTCTAATCTATCAAAACTTTTGAGGCTTAGGTGGGTTGGAATGGGATTTAGCGTCACTCCTACATGGGTTGTGCGTAAGAGTCTCCTCCTCTTGTGATAGTTGTTGGATCAAATTGATTTAACAGTTGTCATTTTCTTTTTTTGCCTTTTGTCTTTATTTTTCTTCAAAAATCACAGTTTTTTTTTTAAAAAATTTAATAGTCAATAAATTAAATTAAATATTATTATACATTCGAAATTTTAAACTCTAAACTTTAAATTTTAAATTTTAAGGTTTAAACTTTAAACTCTAAATAAAATATTACTATAAATTATAAACCTTAAACTCTAAATGAAATATTATTGTAAACTGTAAATTTTAAATTCTAAACTATAAGTTTTAAACCCTAAATTCTATATAAGTTTTAAATCTTAAATTCTAAATTTTAAATGAAATACTTTAAATCTTAAACTTTAAATCTTAAATGAAATATTACTATAAAATTTTAAACCTTAAACTTTGAATTTTAAATTAAATTTTATTGTAAATTTTAAAAAATAAATTCTGAGACTTTATAAAAAATAATAAAACTCCAAAAAAAATAGACATTTTGCTCCACGTAGGAAGAGAACCATATTTGTTGGAATGGGCCGTTGGAATGGCCCTTGTAAGTTTTTTTTTTAATTTATATATTTTAAATTTTATTCAATTTTTTTTAGAAGTTCACTTCTATTATTTGAAGTTTTATAATTTTAATACTTAAATTTTGTCATTCAAAATAATTAAAATTACATTTTAAAGAAGAAAAATAATTTATTTTAAGATTTAATATATTTTTAAAAAATTTAATTTAATTTTTTAAAATTTGATTGTTCTAATATTTAGTTTTTATTATTAAAATAATTAAAATTATATTTCTTAAACAAATTAATTAAGTCCTTGACTGATGATGGGTTAAGATGGATTCAAAAATTTTAGCCATGAATTATAAGGTCCCACTTGTTTCAATTTATGCTTATTATTAGTTTTATAAAGTTTGGACTGCAGTGAGTCAGGCTGGCTTATTTGATAGCTTTACATGTATTAACTATCCTCTTACCCTGGCTTTGCATAATTTTTTTTCAGTCAAGAGTCAAGACCATGATGGCTTATCTAGAAACGAGATCTCTCCATATAAAATACCAATCACTCTGGACTTTAACTGTCTTCAATGTTTTTAGGAATCAAATTAATATTGTTATTATGACTAAACCCACTGGCTTAGGCCATATTGGGCCAGGTCAACAAGAGAACGTATTTTTTTAGTGGACTCTGGTTTGGTTTCGGATCCAATTGAACATGCTTGTTTGTGTTTGGCTGGATACCCAATTGATAGCCTAAGTTTAAAGTTAGCCCTATTATGTTGAGTCGGGTATATTCCTGAACTGGTTTAACTCATGATCAGGTTACTTGGTGAGCGGTGAGACACCACATAACTTACTATTACAATCATATAAGTACAAAATAAGTCATTTGTAATACTCTCTTTTGAAAAAATAGAATTAGTCCCTAAACCTTCACCCTTTAATATTCCAAACCTTTTGTCTAATTCTCATAAACAAAACTGCCAATTAATACCTTCTTTTTTCGCTACATAGCATACCCCATGGGTTGAGAATAAACAGGTTTTTTTTTTTTTTTAAATGTATCTAATTTTACTTGAATTACTATTAAGCATTAAATGGGAACATTTTTCTTGGTGCTGATTCAAACAATAGTTTACCACTTTATAGGGAATTAGTTCCTTCTGCTAGACCTAGCCCCATTGATAATAAAGAAAGTATTTAGAATACCTTTATTTTAAGAAAAATGAGGTTTTTGCAAGGATAAAATGCAAATGCTTCATCATAAACTTTTAAAAAGGAAAGTATTTACAAATATTTTTGGTTTTTCTCAAGAATATCCTTTCACCTAACAAGGTAGAAGACTAGACCCTTTGCATTCCGTTTGGTTGGCAAACAGAACCGGAAATGGAAAGCGGAAATCAAGGCAACAATACTCATCCAACATTCGGTTGGTCACTGGAAGGAGGAAAGGAAGCTTTCTATGGAAAACCACAAATGGAAAAAATGCACTCATTTTTCCTCTTTCCTTTCCCTCCCTTCTCCAATGGAAAACTGGCTCTTCACTATGCAAAACACATGAAGTTACAATCTTGCCTTCTTCGTAAACGTTGCTTCTCTTCCTCATTTTGCTGCCTGTTGTTGTTTTCATAGCTTATCATCGTTGTCGTCTTCTTCATCAAAATCAAAAATGGAAGGCAACATTCCTATTTCTCTCACATTTTTGCTTAATCAGATCCAATTTTCCAATTTCTCTTCTTTATCAGATCCAATTTTTCAAAAAGTTTTTAGAAGTAGGATAAGCGAAGAGCTCACGCTTTCAAAAGTAGGAGAAGCGGCTGATGGAGTTGTCATAGTCGCTGATGAAGACGGAAGAGAAGCAAGTAATTATTATTATTATTATTATTATTATTATTATTTATAATCAAGGGTAATTAACATGAGGGGTAATTCAGTAAAATTACTTACATTTTCTTTTTTTTTCTCTTAAAAAAATATATACCAAACAAAATAATACATTTTTACCTCTGTTCTTTTCCATTACATACTATACAAATTTTTTTCTGTTTTTTTTTCTTTTTTATTCTTACTATTTTTCCGCTAACTAAATGCACTGTTGGGTTTACTATATACAAAGAATAGAATCTTCTCTAAATTGGTTTTTTTTTTGTTGAAATTGAACAATTGTCATAGTTGATATTTATACAATTGTTATTACCGTGACCAACCAATATTTGAGTGTATATACAAATAATTTAAATCTAAAGAAGTTTATTTATGTTTTCCCTAATTTTATCGATGACTATATATCCATTTTGCATAATATAAAACATTCCAAGATTCAATTAGTGAAAACAAAAACTTGGTAGTCCTGCAAACTGTTTTACAAGGAGAGTCACATAATGAATTCAATTGATGTCTCATTGTTTATATTTGAAAAACAAACAATAAAGATACAAGGTATGATTAGTTAATCTGGACCCCTCTTTGCCAGATCTAATGGCATTTATACAATTAAAAAATAACAAAAACATCATAAAATAGCAGCCTCAGCTTTTCCAAAAAAAAAAAAAGATGTATCCTCTTTCATTTTATTGCCAAGCAACATAGGACTTCCTACGGTTGTTTGGTTGGTGTGATATTGAGATCCAATCCAATGTTCAATCCATTGTAAGCAATTGGAGCATACATCCATAGATCATCTGAGCTCAGAAGCTGTTACATTGAAATCAAAACATGAGGAAACAAAAACTATGTTAACAATTTAGTCCCTAAAAAAATACATGGGTAAATTGTTTAGTCTTTGAAAATTTAACTTTACATGATTTAGTCCCTGAATTTTATGAAAAATATTGTGAGAGCTGGTTCTTCAAAGATTAATAAATGCACAATTTGGTTATATAGAAGGATTAATTTGTATTTAGTTTGTAACTTATAGGGATAACTCATTCAACACTTAAAATTTTAGGGACTAAACAACAAAAAAGGTATCTTTTAGGGATCAATTTGTATATTTAAAAATGAGATTCAAAGTAATTAAGGTGGATTTTCAGGTTGTGACCTTAATCTGGAGCTGCAAAAACTTCACATATTGGACAGCTTCCTCGAGCATGGTTCTGATGTCAACCTGCCATTTACCATGGAAACAAACTTGAGAATTTATGCATGAATCAATTATTTAAGAGTAAATTATTGATTTGGTCATCAGAAGAGTACAGTTGTCTCAATTCATTTTTTAAAAGATCGACTATCTCAATTTAGTCTTTGAAAAATTATGCTATCTTAATTTTATCTCTATATTTGTTGATATGATTTTTGACAACAGTTAATTATGCGATTTAGTAACAAAAATGATCGCATTGAGACAAATACAATCTTTTAATAACTAGATCAAGACACTAAATCTTTTAAGGAAATAATTATAATTTTTAAGAACTAAATCAATAATTTATTCATTATTTAATAATAATAAGAATAAATAAAATTAATCATTAAACACTAAAAAGTATGCATGACATGTTTATGTCTCTTTATATTTCTTTCAATTTATTTAAAACTTTTTCTTTAAGAAGCCTACCTTTGTTCCACTGGGGACAAGATTTTGATGGATTCTCAACCTTTCGTTTATTCCTTCTCTTCTCCTCTGCATAAAGCAAAAGGTAAATGCTAGATCTCATCCTTTAAACAATATAATAACACTAATAACAATTTATTATGAATGATAAAGCCAGTCTATAAAAAATAGAGTAAATTACTTATTTAGGCTATAAAAGATTACATTTTTTTAATTTGATTATTGAAAGATTAAGTGTCCCAATTTAATCCATAAAAGATTATATTTGTCTCAATTTAATCTTTTTTATTGCTAAATTATAAAAATCTACCGTTGCTAAATCTTAAAATTTGTTACTAAAAGTTACTTTAATAAAAATAAAGACCAAAGTGAAGCAAACATGATCTTTTAGGGACAGAATTGAAACAACTATAATCTAGACCAAATTAGTAGTTTAAAAAATAAAAATCAAGTCAATGATGAAGAGATATGTCAGTGGGATCCACCATTGGCATGCTTACGTGTCTTCTCATAATTGGCTTGATTTATATTTTTTTTTAAAATTGTATTTACTTAGAAAACTGGACCAGTTATTGAACCGGCCGAGACACCGGTTTAAAGTTAAATGGTCAGACAGTGGTCGAATCAGTAATATTTAAAATATATAATTAATGTATATATTACAGATATTAATATATTAAAATATTCAAGACATATTACAAATATATATTTATACTAGTTCTAGATTTCCTAATAGCTTAAAATTTTGGAGATTTCTTAGAAATATATACTAATATTCAATAAAAAAAATTCAAAAAATTAAAAGAAAAATTGAATCTGTTGAACTACCGATTTAATTGGTTCAAAACTGGTTTAACCGATTTTTCATTGATTTAAAAGTTCACCAATTTACAAGTCCAACCTTTCTAGTTCATCGATTTTCCGGTCAAATCAATCAGTTCGATTTGATTATTTAAAACATGGTATTTACCACTGTTGGCAAAACCGGACCGGACCGGCTGGTCAGACCGGGAACGAAAGGGGGTACCAGTCCGGTCTTGCCATTTAACCAGCCAGTGGTTGGACCGGGACTGAACTGGTGGAACCAGCGCCTAACCGGGCGAACCGGCCTGTCAGGTGGTTGAACCAGTTTTGTTCTTTTTTTTTGGAAGTTTTTTCTTTTTTACGGAGGTGGGTAAAAAAATGTATAGGGAAGTGGACAAAAAACACATGGTAATCCAAGTTAATTTTACAACTGTCAAATATGCCACCACTCAGATAAGTAAATAAAAAAGAAAAAACCGAAGAAGGATAAAAAAAAACTAATTCCACTTTATTACATGCACAAGGGGGCAGATTGGACGATTTGCACTGCATTAGCCTGAAATTGTGAGCACGTGAACCCACCACTTTCATTAGCCTCTTATAAGCCCATTAACATATATTAGTATATAAAGTTTTTTTCCCTCCTTATTCTAAGTAATGTGGGACTTACTCACTCTTTTATAAGGCTATTTTCACAATTAAGACTTAGTTTGAAATTGTGAATATTATGAGTTGTGATGAATTATCAATTATGGATTAATTTTTTTATTTTCTTCACTTATTGTTATGAATTATCAATTATATTAAGTATTTTAATTTTTTAAATTATATATATTTTTAATATTTTAAATTATGTATATTTTTAATATTTTTTAATTACCACTGATTCGATCATGGTCCTACCACTGAACCTTGAACTAGTGGCTCTATCGGTTTTTAAAAACATTGGTATTTACCTAAAAAGCTTATGAGCTAAGATAATTAAGGAAAACCCTTTTTGAGGGGACTTACTCTTGCATAGACACTATGTGGATCAGTGGAAGGACCTCCATTAGATCTTGATTTTCCATTTGACTTAAAAGCTTTATTGTTTTTAGGGTTTCGGTTCCCTCCTTGAGAAGCACTTGAGTCATCCTCTGATGAGCAATAATTGCTAGGGTTCTGCCCATTGCTTGTGGAAGAAGATTTTGGATTCTTCTTAGACTTGATGATCTTGTTCCTTGGAATCTACAAAACCAAATCACAATGTCAACCTCACTCAAATATTAGATTAATTAGTTCATTTTTCAGATTTCAAATTCTCTCCCTTTTTTTAGCTTCAAATAGAGTTAAATTTTCAAATTATAGTTATATGTTCCAAAATAGACAATTACAGGAAGGATTGGAGAGATAAATTGCCTTTCTTGTTAAAATTTTTTCTTCAGTTGTGATCGTTCTTTTTCAAATGGACAATCACAATTTGCGACTGTTCATTACAAAATAGGCAATAACAATTCGCGAATTGAATACATAATCCATTTTTTAAAGATAGCTTCATCACCTCAATCTATCATTCTCTTGGCCTAAATTCAATATTTTGTTTAGCATTTTGCTTACTGAAGACATTATGTGTAGTCATAAATATGATATTACAATATGATAGATATATAGCGAAACAATAAACTTTTTTTTTTCAAAATATTATTACTATCCGAAAGTTTAACTAGTTTTGATTAATCTGATTTAAATTAGGTGAGTCACAAAAATATAAAAGCTTTCTCAATATTAATTATTTTTATTCTTAAGACTTAAACTCAAGGCTTTTCTTAAAAAAAAACAAGTATTGAACCACTTATATTAACTAATATTGGTCATAATTCATAAACTTTGAACGTCCAAACTAATGTAAAAATAATCAATCCAGGGACAATCTATAGGCTAAGAAAATGCTTATTACTATGAAAAAAAAACAGTATAAAGTAATATATACTTAGAAGAGTTAGGAGTCTACCTCTTCTGAACTCCTACATCTTTTTGCAGAGTTCTTCATTTCATCCTCTTCTTCCTCAATGGCTTCACTGATCTGTTGGCCAAAGTGTTCAATATTCCTCTGAACATTATATGGAAAACCCATGGCCATGGAGCTAAAGTCATCATTATGAAAGACCATCAGCAACACTTGCAGGAAAACACGTACTTTTACTGGGCCAAAATAATGCAGAAGACAATGATGATGATGATGATGATGATGATGGAATTCCCACATTGAAATTGCCATATGCATACATCGTCTCTGTATTGAAACAGTTTCCAAGGAACTGAGTCATGAACTCGGATTCCTCAGCTGTGTAAAACCCACTCAGAGAGCTCCATTCTTCAGAAATTATCTCAGTCTCCATTTTTTTGTTTGTTCCTAGTGTTATGTATTTGAAGAAGAAGAAGCTAGGTTTTTGCTTCGATTCTTGGAATGAGGAAGAGAGATGAGTGCTGTATTTATACCTCACAAGGGATTGACTTAATTCATGAAATTAATTTGCAGATAGGTCCTTGAAAGGGACCACTTGTGTAATATATATCAGCGGATCCAGTTCAAGTACTTTTGTGCAAATAAAATATTGACAAAGAAAATTCCCAGACAGCTTAGAGAGAAGCAATGGTCAAACACAATGCACACTTCAGACTTCAGATTATATATATATTATTATATTTTGAAATTTGCATTGTGTTGTGTTATATATAAGCGTATATGTCTGTGAGATGAAGACTGAAGAATAGGAAATGAATAAAAAATAACAAGAAACAAAGTTCTCAGTATTTAATACTATTCTAAGAACTAGATCGGACTTGTCAGTTCAACCAGTTGAACTAGGAATTGGTTAAGGAATTAGTTCGAAATAACTCTTAAAATTAATAAGTGATCAAACAAGTTAAGAACTGATGCTAAATGAACCGGTTCACTTGAATTTTTTTTGTTTTAATTTTTTTAAATTTTGCTTATTTTATAATTAGTTAATAAAAATTAATATTATAGATCAGCCAATTTTAGTGAAGATGTCAATATATTGGTATTTTATAGATTTGATATGAATATTATATTGATAAAAAATATTTCTTTGTTATTTGGTCAATTTTTACTGTAAACTTTTGATTGAAGTTGTTGTTTTATATAATTTGATATCAAATATTGTTTTTAATTGAATTTGTGAATTTATATTTATAATCTTTAATTATGTATATTATTTTTTTAATATTTTAAAGTATAACGGTTCAATTATTAACTCTTGAGTTAATACCTCCACCAGTTTAATGACTGGTCCAGTTTTCAGAACCTTGGTATTTAAAGATAAATTCAATATTTCATTGAGAATAATAATTATAGTTCATCAGAAGTATATTTGATGGAAAGAAGTTAAATTATTTGTTTGGTTCCCATAATTTAAAAGTTTGTCATGGGGTTCTTATAATTTTAACCTTTTTTTTGAAGTCCTTGCTATTTTTTTTATATATATATGATAACAAGAGTTTAAATTTACGATCACTTCTTAAATTATTCATGACCCTCCCTTTTAAACCACTAAATAGTAACTTCTGGTTAAATTTTCATCAATGTGCTAATAAATATTTTTTGTTTACGTAACTAACCACATGCCATCTTATCATGTTAAATATATACAATTTTTACTAATAAAAGAGATAATAGTAGATAATGAGTAAAATTAATTTAAATGCATTGCATATGATCCAACTTAATTATGTCAATTTAGAGTATTTATGGTTGGCTTTATTATAGAATTTATGGCAAATTAATAATAAGGACTAAATTAAAACTATAAAGAGGGAAAGAGAGAAAAAAGGAGTAGAAGAAAAAGGGAAAATGAATGGTAGAGAGAAAAGGCAGAATGGCAAGGAAAAAAAAATTGAGTTCAAAAAGAGGGACAAATTTGTCCTTTTAAATATATATATCGAACTTGTGAATGGACAATTAGACAAGTAACGTTGATATATATAATATTATTGGTTATATTAGTGTTTTTAATCAATAATTTAAACAACTTTAAACTCAATGATATAATTTAAACTAATTGAAAAGATATAGATGTAATTGACATAAAATAAAATTTAAATATATAATTTAAATATAGGTCAAAATTTAGTAGCATAAAATTAAGGTGTTTTGGACTTTTAATAGCCTACGGATCCTCTGCTTTTCGGGAAAGAAAAGCAAAGCTTTTCTTTTTTAACAACGGTTAAAACCGTGGCTAAATTTTAACAAACCGTTGCTAAAATGAAAACGTCGTTAATTTTCGCTACGATCTTCTTTTTCACGACGCTGTTATTTTAGCAACGGTGTTAAAAATTTAGCCACGGTTTTAACCGTTGTTAAAAAAATTAGCAACGGTTAAAACCGTTGCTAAAAAAGAAAAGCTCTGCTTTTCTTCCCCGAAAAGCAGAGGATCCGGACGCCTTTTAATATATATATATATAGACTAACGTACTTAAGCCTAAGGATAGAACAAAGAATATAATGCTAGCTTATAGCAGGAGTGCTAGGCACATGAGCATTGTTTGATAGGCGTAGATTGGTGGAGTCCAGGTGGGCTCCACCCTGGGTGGCTAGCATCAGATGGTGCTCATGTGTCTAGCACTTTGTTGTACAATAAAGGATTTGGGTCAATTGATCGTAGTACTACTAATTTAAAAAATTTTTTTGCGTATACTAACTATTCAAAAGTATTTCTCTATATACTAACTTTTTGGCTAATTCGATCAATTCGTGGTCGAATTCCTTGGGAAAATGCAGCAAATTCGACCAAGCCCTGGTCGAATTTGCTGTAACTTATTTTTTTATTAATTTAACCATCAAATTCGACTAGGGGCTGGTCGAATTTGGTACCAATTTTTTAAATTTTTTTATTGAAAATTAAAATTATCAAAAAAATTAAAATTATATGATAAATAAATACATGGTTATTTGATTTTGTACATGATTATTTTATTTTTATATAATATTTAGTTTCATTTTATATTAAAAAAGACAGATAAATTAGATAAAAATAATTTTTAATAATTTGAAAGTTTTATTTTAATTATTATTTTCTTAGATTTTAAGAATATTCTCAAATTTTATATTTTAAATGAATAAAAATATGAAAATATATAAATTGTAATGGAAAAGTAGATATTAAAAGATAAAAAATACCAATTACAATTATCATTAATTAAATTTATTATTATTAAAATGCGAAACAATATCGAACCAACTAATTTTAATTAACGTAAATAATAAATGAACAAATTAGTAAATTATGAAATCATATTTGTTCTAAAAAATATTCATGTATATTGTTTATTTTTACTTTATACAAATAATGTTATTTATTTTTGCAAATGAAATTATGTATTTATTTTATCATTTATTTGTTAATTATTAAATTGGCCTACATAATTAATGTTTGTATTAAATTAAGTTAATGATATTTTTCATTTAGCTATCTTAAAATTATAATTTATCAATTTATAATATTAATAAAATACATTATTTTTTTATTGTTATGACAATAATGAGATTGTCATTTGTTATTTTATTAAATTAACATATATAATTATTATTAATGTGTAATGGTTTTCATAATACTTTGAATAAAATGTATTTAATTATTGTTAGCAATTTAAAAGATTTAAATTAATATTTTTTAATTATTTGTTGACAATTTTAAGAATATTCATAATTTATATATTTTTTTTAAGTTTTAATGACTCAATATGTAACTATATTAATACTAATTTTTGTTTAATTTTTTTATTTTTATTATAGTTTGTAATTTTGTATAGATGTATATCTATATTTTGTTTATTAAATAAATTTTTTTGTAAAATATTTTTCTGTTTACCCTAAGCCACATACGACAAAATAATAGTCTAACAATTTGAAATGAGAATTTTTTTTAAAATCTCAATAGATAATATAATCGTACAAATAAAATATTATTTAATCTGATTGGTCTAGTAAGACAGGACGAGATGCGCATGTTGAACAATTGTGTCCGGTTTGTCTGCAGATTCCACATCGTGAAGGTTCCCCACGTTGTCTATAATCCATCGAACTATTAATGCGCGTTGAGTTTGGGCGTCCTTGCTTTCGAGTCATTTGATGGTGAGGCAGCACCTTCTGTCCATTGTAGACTGGCCAATCTTCTTGACTTCTGATTGGATAAAATTTTCCCTGATATGCTTTCAATATAGTTTCCAATCGAAAAACATTGTTGACCAGTCGATTGTAGTCAAAACCCCACTTCAAACATGCCGCTATTGCATGTTGACATGGAAAGTGCAGAGCTTGAAATTCTCCACAATTGCACTTTCCAACACTAAGATCCAGCTTGCAAGTACGCCTAAACTGTCCGTTTAGTTCATCAAGTGGTTCTTCCACTTCGAATAAAGACCTTTGTGGATTGAAATCAATCACTACACACCTTCTTGCGCGTTCGCGATTTATTTGCAAATCTTTCATCACAATCTCTGAGAAGTCGATGTTTTGAGCTGAAATCTGTGTCTGTATGATCGTAGCTCGTGTTGTGAAATATTCTACTAATTTATATAGGGTTGCTTTTACCAATTCGAGCACAGGCAAGTGCCGCATCCTGAGGAAGATGCCATTCATGCATTCGACAAGATTTGTAGTCATTTGACCCCATCGGAGACCTTCTGTGTCGTACGCACGAGACCATTGTTCCAGTGGTATATCTGCTATATAGTCTGCGCCTGTGTCACACCAGGTTTGTATAGCTGCTAGCTCTGCATCCATCCGATGGCGCTCAAAATAGTATCATGTTATCCATATACACAGTCTCAGTTGAGAAACTAAGTATACTATTAGTAAAAAAAAAAGAGCAAACCTATATTAATAAACTTTTCTCGTAAGTATTTGTTGTGCGTTTCTTTTTTGACGTTGTCACCCAAATGACGAATGCAGAACTTCCAATGAGCATATGGTGGTTTCCACCCAGTTTTTGCATCTTCCAAAGCCGCCGACGCACCCTTTCCTCTATCTGTGATAATGCAAAGATCTGGTCGATTTTTAGTCACGTGTGTTTTCAAGTGTGACAAGAAAAATTAATACGCCTCTTTGGTCTCACCCTCAACCAATGCAAATACAATTGGAACTATCTTTCTGTCCCCATCTTGTGACACAGCCATTATCAATTGTCCCGTATACTTTCCGTATAAATGTGTCGCATCCATTTGTAGTATAGGCTTTAGATGGACGAAAGCATCAATGCACGGCTTGAAGATCCAAAAAAGACGACGAAAATAAACTTTTCCATTTTGGTTACGCATTGGTGGATGAGTGTCCAACTCGTACACAGTGCCAGGATTAAAATGACGGACAGCGTTTAACCACCATGGTAACAAATTGTATGACCGTTTCCAACCTCTGAAAACAGATGACAAAGCTTTATGTTTTGCAAGCCAAGCCTTCTTGTATGATACAGTATAACCAAATGTGTTCCTTATGATGGTTATTATTTGGCTAATTGCTAGATCACCTTTTTCAGAGACCAAAGGAGTAATATAAGAGGCTATCAGATCGGAGTCTAGCTTTTCATGATCTTGAGACATTATAGCCGACAGACACTTATGGTCTCCATTATACTTGGTGATCCTATACGGGTGTGCAGGTGATTTTTTCACTGCTCTGACCCTCCACTCGAGGCCATTTCCATAATTCGGGCACCTGTAATCTTCGGTCCCACACTTTGATAGTGTTACTCGAAACGTTTGGTGTGTTCGAACAGCATAGAGTTTCACTGCCCGTCTTAAACTAAGGACATCTGCAAACCGCATATCCTTACATAACTCCTGTTGAATATTAATAGGGGCTAACACATTGGTATGCCAAGTGTCGTCGTTTCCCATTCGATCAACGTCAACGTAATGTAAAAAAGTTGATGATGTGTCCATCATGAGAGCCATGTCTGACGTTGTAATTACGTCTGCGGTATCATCGTCGTCGTCATCGCTGTGATTGTCAAAATTTTTCGGATCGTAGTCGGGATCATTTAACTCGTCTGATATGTTATCTTCTAAGCCCATGTCATACGCAGCAGATAGTAAAAGTGGTTGATCTGATGAACTTGGCTGTGAGTAGTACTGGGGGATTGAGAGAGTCGTTGGATCACATAGTTGATAGTCTAAACCCTGCTGTACTTGAGACAACAAGTCTAGATTTGTCATGTAGGTTGATATGGTAGTGCTCAGATCGATTTCCACTGTACTGAGCTCCACCAATAATTCCATCATCGCCTGATATTGAAAGTGATCGAGGTGTGTAATCACCGCAGCTTGAAGTTGATAGTCATTTTCCATTTTCACCTTTCGATAATGAAGTGGCGACAATTTTACAGGACATCGATACCAAACCTTGCTCACAGCTTGGTTATAGAGTAAGCTACACTGCACACGTAGACAGTCTTTAAACTTATCCATGGTAATTCCTTCGGACAGCCGCATCATCGTCATATTTTCAGACATGAAAGTGTCACCCTCGTCTGAGATAGTAATTTCTCTGTGAAGATGTACATACGCAGTATTCTGCCGACTCATTCTGTTTGGATATAACAGAATAATGGAGAAGAAATTTTTGGTTATATGAGAGTAATAAATTTGAAGACAAAGGGATTTTCGCAGTAGTAATTCGATGAACTTCATTACGTATATATAGAGAATGAATTGAATGTTCATATTGCAGAAACGTCATGTGTAAATATAAAATAGTATTAATGAAACGACGTTACAATACATAATTGAAGTTGGTCGGATTGTTTGTTGAAAAATTGTTAATAATTGTCAAATTGAAAAGATATCACACTGAATAATATTCGCGCATGCACTGAATTATTCTGACACACAGACTTCAAATTCAATCCCGTGAAGGAAAGGGGGGATGTTTGGAAGGCCAAATTCGATTATGAAAAGCTCGAATTCCTGCCCCATCAAATTATTGGGCGTTATTAACCCCAAATTCGACCAATTCGTAGTTGAATTGGCCCATTATGAGGCCCAAACTCGACCGAGATATGGTCGAATTTGGGTGGTCGAAATTGATGGACCCAAATTCGACTAAACGTTGATCGAATTTGGCCTCATAAATGAGACAAATTCGACCGTTGAACGGTCGAATTACGTGTAATAGCGTAATTCGACCACCCAACGGTTGAATAGCTGGTTGCCACTTGGCAACCAGCTCCCACCCCCCCCCCCACGCCCCCCCCCCCCCAACCTTTATATAAACCCCCCTCCCCCATCATACTTCACACACACACAACTTCAGAAAATATTTTTGAAATGGCAGATCAAATTATAGCACCTGGACCAGTCAAACGAGATTTATTGTATCTCCAAGATCAACATATATCTAAACAGACATGGAATGAAAATCTAGTAAGTTGTCATTTTTATTTTCTATGATTAATTTATTGTCACTATTTTCTTTTTAATTTATTAATTTTATTTTCTATGATTAATTGTTGTTGTTATTAATTTTATTTTGTATGATTAAATTGTTGTTATTATTTTTTTATTTTCCATGATTATTTGTTTTTTTCATTTGATTAATTTCTTGTTATTATTTTTATTTTCCATGATTAATTTATTGTTACTATTTTTATTTCATTGGATTTATTTATTGTTTCTAATTTTTTTATGATTTATTAATTTGTTGTTATTAATTTTATTTTCTATGATTAATTGTTGTTATTAATTCTATTTTGTATGATTAAATTGTTGTTATTATTTTTTTATTTTCCATGATTATTTTTTTTTCATTTGATTAATTTCTTGTTATTATTTTTATTTTCCATGATTAATTTATTGTTACTATTTTTATTTCATTTGATTCATTTATTGTTTCTAATTTTTTTTATGATTTATTAATTTGTTGTTATTAATTTTATTTTCTATGATTAATTGTTGTTATTAATTCTATTTTGTATGATTAAATTGTTGTTATTATTTTTTTATTTTCCATGATTATTTTTTTTTCATTTGATTAATTTCTTGTTATTATTTTTATTTTCCATGATTAATTTATTGTTACTATTTTTATTTCATTTGATTCATTTCGTTTCTAATTTTTTTATGATTTATTAATTTGTTGTTATTAATTTTATTTTCTATGATTAATTGTTGTTATTAATTCTATTTTTTATGATTAAATTGTTGTTATTATTTTTTTATTTTCCATGATTATTTTTTTTTCATTTGATTAATTTCTTGTTATTATTTTTATTTTCCATGATTAATTTATTGTTACTATTTTTATTTCATTTGATTCATTTATTGTTTCTAATTTTTTTTTATGATTTATTAATTTGTTGTTATTAATTTTATTTTCTATGATTAATTGTTGTTATTAATTCTATTTTGTATGATTAAATTGTTGTTATTATTTTTTTATTTTCCATGATTATTTTTTTTTCATTTGATTAATTTCTTGTTATTATTTTTATTTTCCATGATTAATTTATTGTTACTATTTTTATTTCATTTGATTCATTTATTGTTTCTAATTTTTTTATGATTTATTAATTTGTTGTTATTAATTTTATTTTCTATGATTAATTGTTGTTGTTATTAATTCTATTTTGTATGATTAAATTGTTGTTATTATTTTTTTATTTTCCATGATTATTTTTTTTTCATTTGATTAATTTCTTGTTATTATTTTTATTTTCCATGATTAATTTATTGTTACTATTTTTATTTCATTTGATTCATTTATTGTTTCTAATTTTTTTTATGATTTATTAATTTGTTGTTATTAATTTTATTTTCTATGATTAATTGTTGTCGTTATTAATTTTATTTTGTATGATTAAATTGTTGTTATTATTTTTTTATTTTTCATGATTATTTTTTTTTCATTTGATTAATTTCTTGTTATTATTTTTATTTTCCATTATTAATTTATTGTTACTATTTTTATTTCATTTGATTCATTTATTGTTTCTAATTTTTTTATGATTAATTGTTTGTGAATTGTTACTATTTTCATTTTATTTGATTAATTTATTCTTACTATTTTTTATTTTGTTTTCCATACAGTCTGATAGACTATTAAAAGTTCGTCGACACACTAGTCAATTAGTGATTCGAGCGGACCCCCGCATTGTGCCATATTTGCAACAAGCTGGATTTTACGGAATATCGCGTATTGGATTCTTTATATACGATCAAGCATTAGTCACAGCGCTAGTAGAAAGATGGCGTCCAGAGACGCACACATTCCATCTTACACAGGAAGAGTGCACTATCACATTACAAGATGTGGCTTTGCTGTTTGGACTCCCTTGCAGTGGACGTGCTGTTGTAGAAGATTCTGTCCTCTCTTGGGATATGGTATGTCTTGTACTATTGGGAGTTATCCCGCCTGAAGGCAAATTGAACGGCCAAAGATTATGTATGACGTGGCTTCAAGAACAGTTCTCAGAGTTGCCAGAGGATGCGAATGAAGTTACAATTGAACAACACGTACGAGCTTATATTTTGCTCATGATCGGTGGCTATCTGATGCCAGATAAATCTGGCATGAACGTATACTTAATGTACCTCCCGCTTTTGCAAGACTTTGAGGAATGCGGGAAGTACAGTTGGGGCTCGGCTGTATTGGCCCACCTATACAGTGAATTATGTAAGGCAACATACCCTACTGCACAGTAAATCAGTGGGTTTATTCATTTATTGCATGTGTGGGCATTTGAACGATTTCCAAGACTAAGGCCGCAAGTTCCAACTCAACCTGATGATGATGGAGAACATCCGTGGCCCTCTCCAATAGCACACAGGTATGTCATATGCTAGTATTAATTTATTTGGATATGTTATTTGGAATCTTTTTTCAATTCAAAATTTACATCATTCTATTTTTCGGTGATAATTTGTTTAAATTGAAAATTGAACTAAAGATTTCATTTTAATAGGTGGAATAGATTTTTCCTATACCAATCTCCTGTTGCTCGTGCTCTAGAGCGATACAGGCGCTTGTTAGACCACATGACCGACGATGAGGTATTATCATTTATTTTATTTTTAAATTGATAATATTTTGTTTTCTATTAGTGGATGTGATGCTCATTTTGTTGTTATATTAGATTATTTGGCTCCTATATGCATGTCAAACAGTCTCAGAATATTGCCGAATTGACCCTGACGTCTGGCGTGCCTCGGTTCCCATTCTAAATTTTCACATAATAGAATGGCACCATCTCGATCGAGTCATGCGTCAATTTGGGATGGAACAACCAATCCCGGTCCCACCGATAAATTTAGGGGATTGACATCTTAAAAAGTTAACTGGGAAGACTGATACTAACTGGAAGGTAGAGCATGACTTCATCTAGGCGTGGGACCAGTGGCGGGATCAAGTACACGTTGCTCCTATAACACTATCAAACCAGCCACTTAGACCATACTCACGCTATATGCAGTGGTATTACCTTCACACAAGGCGATGGATTCGTGCTTCCAACGCCTGCGATGGATACGTGGTAAAATATAATTTAAATTATTTGTCATTTATTTTAATTAATATTACTTGAAGAATAATTTTGTTTATTGTTTGATTACAGGCTACTCTAGTGTGAGCAATGCGGGTGCACGGTCTCCAAGAACCAACGATTCCTTCGGAATATGTGGTATCGACTAGTGATAAGATCTTACAAGCTCTTGGAGAACGAAACATTATGGAACACCCAGCTCCAGTTGCACAAGACATACCGCAGCCATATATTCCAGAAAGGCCAGCCCGAGGCAGGCGTCGTGGAAGGGCGCGAGGGGTAAGGGGTCGTCGTGGTGGTCGGTCGGTGTCTTCCGAAGTTGGCCCAAGCACTGCAAGGGAGGATGACGTAGGTCTGAGCGCATCTTATCAGACCCCACCAAGACAGTATGCTGAACCCAGTGATGATTCAACTGAAGATGACCATTCAACCGAAGATACCGATCAGGGAGATGATGATCAAGTACTCGGTCGTGGCAAGAGACGTGTCGCTCGGCGCCGTTGTGGAACTGGCTCCCATTATTACTGAATGTATTCTTGTATAAAACTTATTTTATATCCAGTTTTTAATTATATTTTACTGTACTTCTTCTTTTTTTTTTTAAATTTACTTAACATGATATGATTATTTTATAGTTTTTAACAAGATAAAAAAATTGTCATAACAATAAAAAAAATAATGTATTTTATTAATATTATAAATTGATAAATTATAATTTTAAGATAGCTAAATGAAAAATATCATTAACTTAATTTAATACAAACATTAATTATGTAGGCCAATTTAATAATTAACAAATAAATGATAAAATAGATACATAATTTCATTTGCAAAAATAAATAATATTATTTGTATAAAGTAAAAATAAACAATATACATGAATATTTTTTTAGAACAAATATGATTTCATAATTTACTAATTAGTTCATTTATTATTCACGTTAATTAAAATTAGTTGGTTCATTGAAGGATATTGTTTCGTATTTTAATAATAATAAATTTAATTAATGATAATTGTAATTGGTATTTTTTATCTTTTAATATCTACTTTTCCATTACAATTTATATATTTTCATATTTTTATTCATTTAAAATATAAAATTTGAGAATATTCTTAAAATCTAAGAAAATAATAATTAAAATAAAACTTTCAAATTATTAAAAATTATTTTTATCTAATTTATCTGTCTTTTTTAATATAAAATGAAACTAAATATTATATAAAAATAAAATAATCATGTACAAAATCAAATAACCATGTGTTTATTTATCATATAATTTTAATTTCTTTGATAATTTTAATTTTTAATAAAAAAATTTAAAAAAGTGGTACCAAATTCGACCAGCCCCTGGTCGAATTTGATGGTTAAATTAATAAAAAAATAAGTTGGAGCAAATTCGACCAGGGCTTGGTCGAATTTGCTGCATTTTCCCATGGAATTCGACCACGAGTTGGTCGAATTAGCCAAAAAGTTAGTATATAGAGAAATACTTTTGAATAGTTAGTATACGCGGAAATTTTTTTTAAATTAGTAGTACCACGGTCAATTGGCCAAAGGATTTGGTTCATAACGTTAGGGCCAAGAGCTAATATTTTTGTTGTTCACTTGACACTGATTAATTTTGTTTAAGTCAAATCAAACTACAAAAGTATAAAGTTCTTCTAATTAATATTGATTTTTTATTTACAAACCTTAAATCCAAGATATTATTTAAAGAAAATAAATGTCAAATCATTTAAACCAAACAATATTAATAAAAAGGATTTAATAAAAATTATATACAATTTTTTATATCTTTATCATCAAGTTTTTTAATTAAAATATGACGTGTGTATAATCTTTTAAAAAAATTATATACTTAGCATTATTATATGAGTGGTTCTTTAAAGTACTTTTCACACATGTTCTATTAAAAATAGAGAAATTAATAATAAAAATATAAACAACTTTATATAAATTTTCTTCAAAATCTAATACTTGATACTTTTGTTAAGTGCATAACTAATACTTTTGTTAAGTTACCTTAATTATCTTAATTCCAAAATAATTCTAATTATCTCACTAATTTTTAGTTCTCATATAATAATAACAATGTAATATCTCAAGAATTTATATGAGTATTTAAAGTCTAATTTGAAGTTTAGTAAAAAATTTAATTACGTGGAAAATTTGCTTTTTGAATTAGTGAAGAAAATGTGGGAATAGAAATTTTAATTTTTAATTTAGGAAATTTTTACAAATTCTCAAGGACTAAAGTGAAAAGAAAAAAAATGGATTACTTTTGAAAAATGACCAAATAGGAACCTGAGAGGAAGAATAAAGCTTATGAGAATGAATTATGAGTCCGGTACCGAAAAGATGATGGATTCGAGGTTAAAGTGGTATTTGAGACATCGAGAGGGATTAAAGTGAACAAATCTTATAAGCTAGGGTGGCTATGAGTGATTTTATCGAAAAAGAAATTGGTGGGGCCCACGCGTATACATTTCTCTCTTATTCTTTTCTTTCTTTCATTTCTCCCGTATACTTCCTCACTTTCTCTCTCTCTCGATTATGCTGGAATTTCTTCATCAATCATTCATGCAATTTTTGCTTGGGGAAGGAAGCCATGAAAATTAGGAGGATTGGTAAGTTGATGTTCTTCTTCTTCCTCCTCTTATTACAAGATCAAATCCTTGGTTATCATTTTGTAAAATTTTTGTAGAATATTTTAATGGATGAATTTAAGTGTGGATGTTAATCTAAAACATTCCTAGGTAGTTTATGATGTTATTAGAACAAGAAATTTGGAGAAAACTAGGAGAAATTCGTAGAATTTGGATATTTGAAAAAAAGTTAGTGTTTTTGATGAAAATTTGAGATTTGAGCTTGGATTGTTGGTAGAAATTGGGGGTTTTGGTGTTAAAACACTCTTTAGACATTAAGGATGAAAACCCATGGAAGAAATCAAAAGAAATGTTGTTTTAGATATGATTTTAGGATTTTTGGATGAAGAACACGAAGAACATCAAAAATTTTCCCCAGAAATTACTGTTCACTGAGAAAAGTTTTTCAGATTTTCTCGTTACTGTAGCATTGACTCGGTCAACGTTACTGTAGCTGCGTTGACCGTTGACCGTTACTGTAGCATCAGTTTTTTTTTAAATATCGTTGAAAAGCTCTTTGAGTCTAGTTTCCAATGGTATAAGTTTCATCTGGATATTCATTACCAGTTATGAGTTATGATTTGAAAAGTGGATGAAGGTCGAGAGTAGTAGTAGGAAATTTCTCTATTTCGTAACCCTGATGGTTTTTATCTGGTTACAATAGGAATGGTCAAAGTGCAAGGTGGGAGTGGTGAGAGCGTGAAATCCAGGTGAGTGGGTTAATACTTGCTATGATTAAATATCTGTTATTGACTTTTTGCATCATAGTGGAAATATATTGTATATCCAAGTTTGAAGAGGATGATGTGGAACGATGAGGCATAAACAATTGTGGAACGTGTCTGGTAATGTATATAATTATATTTTCTTATTTTCCCATGAATGGAGGTTATATGATGGATTGTGAATGGCATGTGAACTGAGTTGAAATATATCATACTTTGATTGTTGAGTTCGTTTATATGCGGATAGTTGAAGTATGATATTGTTGAATAATTGTTCTATATTATGGATTATGTTGTATACATGCTATGTTGCTGGAACCATATTGATTATGTTGTGACTTGAATTGTAAATGACTGAGTTGTGTGTGTGGCTCAAGATTATGATTGAGCATGTTCTTGGATGTGATTGTGATTGTGTTTGACTAGAAAGGAAAGACATAGTGGTGCACCCCATGGAGAAATTTATATGAAGTTATAAGGGTGGAGATTATAAATGGAGCGATAAGGGTGGATGCGGCGGGGGCCACGGGAAACGATCCAGAGGTATTCTGGACGACCCGGTTGGTACGGGAAATGTGTGTGAAATTGATTTCACTGATTGCTGTTGTGAATTTTGAATTATGTTGAAATGTATTTGATTTACTTGGATATTGTTGTGAAGTATTATGAATAATATTATATCATATGATGATCGATTTACGTATGATTGCTGCATGTTATCATTATGATGCATGATATTTTTTTGTCATAGTGTTGTGTTATCTACTCACTGGGCACGTGGTTTGCTCATACCCCTCTTATTGATATTTTTTTTCAGAGTTGACAGCTGAAGGTAAATATCGGAACAAGGAATTATGGATCCTTAGTCCATGATTACCTTTTCATTTGTTCAGGATAAAGGTATAATAGTTAAGTCTTATTCTAAGTTGTATAAATCTAGAAATCTCTGTAATCGGGTAGGTTCATTCAGTGATGTAATGTGAATGACTATAGTGTGTATAGAGAACTCGGTTTGGTTGCATGAAAAAAAAAAAAAGAATGGTATGATGCTTAAGAGAAAGATAGGCTTACGGAGGTGAAATGAAATTCACTTTCCGTGCCGGTCACGTGCTCAGATTTTGGTACGTGACAAACAATGACATTATTATATAATAAAATAAATAGTTAAATAAATGTTTCCATGCCGTACTCTTATTGTGTTTCTTATTTCAAATGAGAGACGTGGGTGGGAGCTGGAATCCTGGATGATATGATATAATATAAGCAAAAATTGTATTTTAGTCCTTTATTTTTATTTTAAGTTTCCTTTTGGTCTTATATGTTTTAGATGTTTCATATTAGCTATTTATGTTGCAAATTCACACTATTTCGATTTTTTTATCAAAATTATTAGCCATTTTAATATAATTGACATATTATATTACCTTGTTTTGTATACTGTCGTTATCCTAAATTTATCATATCAACATTAGGATAATAAAGTGTTGATTCTATTAAAGTGACTAAATATTTTGACGGGAAAAGATTGAAACCATGGTTCCAAGAACTGGGTTAGACTGGCCAGTTCAATCAAAAAATCAGTGAATCGGTCAAGTTTTCAGTCCAGTTTAGACCTGAGAATTAATGAGTGTTTGGTTCAACCGATTCGTTATATTATTATGTATTTTTAAAAAATTTCCAAAAATTTAACCTATTAGGAGATTATCTAGAATTTATATAAATATATATTTGTAACATGTTTTAAATCTTTTAATATTATATTTATATATTTTAATATTCATAATATATAAATTAATTATATATTTTAAATATTATTGGTTTAAACACGATTCGACTATTGATCTTTGAACTGGTGTTTCGATCGATTTAATAATTAGTTCGGTTTTTTGAAACTTAACCAAATCAGTGTAAATTTACAATATAGAAAACCAACATGAAACATCTAAAATATAAAAGACTAAAATAAAACTTAAAATAAAGATGAAATATCAAAATATCATTTCTGCCTATAATATAAGATAATTATTGTGTTTAGACACAGAATAATACGTAAGAATGAGAATTGAGAAAAGAGAGATCGTGGGGATGAGTGAGAGTGACATGATGATGTTAAAAACTTGAAAAAACCAGACACATGTAGTTCGTATCTGATTCATGGATTTTATTGTCTCCTTCACAACTACATTCGAAACCTACCAACCACGTTAAACTCAACGTCTCATGACCTAGTTACCATCAATATATATATATATATATATATATATAGGCAAAACTCCAAAGTACATTTTTTGACCCTAATATTTAACTCGAATTTTAATTTTCTTTATAATTTTTTTGTCATCTTACATGTTTTTTTATTGTTTTAATTTTGTTCTTAAAGCTAACGTCGTTCACATAATTAATAGAAAATGTTGATGTGGACTTCTCCATATGATCCTTCTACTACCAATGTGTCATATAATTGATTTTAATTTTAATTCTGTTCTAAACATTTAACTAAACTTCAATTTTGCCTTAAATGAGACTTTTATTATTTTTCTCATTCGTCTCAAATTAACAGTTAAATATTTGATGTGTCACATGAAATAGTATACATGTCATTTGGAGAATCTACATGTTACTTAGAAGAGTTCACATTAGAATTTATCGTCAATTTTGTTGATAGCATTAACTCTAAAGACAAAATTGAAACAAAAAATAAATATGTATGGTGAAATTGACACAAAAATATTAGAGATAAAATTAAAACTCAATAATGTATTTTTGACAAATATAAGTGTATATGTGTGTGTGTGTGTGTGTGTGTGTGTGTGTGTGTGTGTGTATTTTCCCGGACTGTTTCAGGATCAGTTTGTTGGATATCCAAAACCAGAATTATCTTTTCAGTTTGAGAATATTTGCTGAGCTCTTTGGATGCTAAATTTGGCAATCTGGATATTCAGTTGTTGCTTGAATGAATAAACAAGATGTTCCATTTTAATTGGATCCATGTGGCTTAAAAATTTATATATAATTGGCTTCTTCCAATTTTAAAGATTTTAAAATTTTCTATCATTAAATTTTTGTTGATATTTTGTTAAATTTTGGTCACATGACTATCTTTGTATCATTTTGACTTCACGTTTGAAATGTACACTATTTAAGTTAATTCATTCAAATTACTTAACATAAGTTTCATTACTTGTTATATATGTACTATATATATAAAAGAAGTAATTTCACTTAACTATCTACTGTTTTCTCTTTTTTTCTTGATATAAATCGTGCATATTTAGAATGCTAATATGCACATAGTTAGTCATATCAACAAATTTTAATAAAACACTGACAAAAGTTTAGTAATGGGGGCTAAATTAAAAGCTTGTAAAATTATAAAGAGTTGATTATAAGGACCAAATTAAAAATTCAGTTAAACTATAACTGCTAAGAGAGTAATTTAACCATAAATATATCAATCAATTATGGTTTCAACATAATTACACATATAGTTACCAAATTTACTTTATCGGTGTCACGACCCATTTTCTAGGCATATGACCGGCACAATGATGAATATCCCATCACTGTAAGCCTTTCGATAAATTCTTCCCACAAGTAAAATTGTTAGTCATTATCTCTATATTCTCAAAATACCATTCCTTAAATACAAAGAAAATACATCAGATTTTCTTAAAAAAAATAATAGATCCTCAGTATAAAATACATGATCATACTGAAATACAAGCCAAATACCAAACCCCTGACCTAGATGTCCTAAACGGTTACAGAGCAACATACTGTATAACAAAAGAAGGGCCTACCCGACAGCGGGAAGGTCCAACGTGATCTACTCCTCTAGCGGATGTACTTCGGCGGCAACCTGATCTGAACAAAAAGTTTGTACAAACAGTGTGAGATTTTAAACTCAGTGAGCAAATCGGCCTCGCGTTAATAAAATTCAAATACATCACCAGTCATGCAAGCATATCCGAAGGCTCAAGATCAACCAATAGACATAGTTAGAAATTACATACAAGAAAAATTCATCCAATTCAACAAACGATACTAGTACTCGTCAATGGCAATATATCCCGGAGAGCGCACACAGGCCGGCTCACCAATTTTATATTTTTCCGCCATGACGCACAACCTCATCCTCTTAGCTAGGGCGCCTCACGGATTTATCACCAATCCGGGCTATATCCCTACTGAGGGAATCGTTGTCTCCACACTTATTGGTCAAGACACCCTTTAACCCGGGTTTTCCGCCTTGCCGTGAGAGGGGGTACTGTACCGTTCAATCACAATCAATAGTACAACAGTTCATATCATAATCAGAACCACAATATAATACTCATCCATATAACAGGTATAGTATATAACTATATGATTCAAATTTCATATCATCATGAGATACTTGTTTTGTCTTATCCATACTTCTAGATTAATTATCTCATTATATTCGTCATTTTGAATCCAATTTCCCCCTATGAATCTTGGGAGTGTCCTACGACATACTTTTTATCACCAGTAATGCTAAAACTCTATTAAAACAGGGTCGTTTCACTCACTTGGATTCCGTACGAGTATCACTTCTCTAAATCGTTACGGACAAGAGTACGCAGGTGAATTTCAGTGTTCCGCTACATAGATTTTCATGAAAGATTACAGAAAATACGTTAAGATCGTTTTCGTACATATACTGTTTATACGTATGGGTACTATTCATACGGTCACTATTCATACATACGATACTATTCATATAGTCACTATTCATACGTATGGGTACTATTCATACCGAAAATACAGAATATAATCTGTAAAAGAGTACACCAGGTAAGTTTCCAGGAAAGAGTGGAGGGTCACACTGGACACACTTAAAAACCAAGTCTTTCCTTAGCCAGAACTTTCCTAGACATATATTCTCTACAGATTATATTCTATTTCGGTAATCAGAGAATCAAAATAACAGCTAACGACAGTTTTTTCTGATGTGGAAGATCGGCCAAAGCCGCAACCACAGAGCATACTTAAGAAAATAACTTCTAAAATTTAAAAGACATAGAAAGGGCATAGTATCCTTACTTAAGCAAAAACGGAAAGGCCCAAAATCTCAGAAGCCTAGCGTCGGAGCAAGAGAAACTTAAGGAGGGAAGAAGAGAAGTTGAAGGTGTGAGTTTAGAAGTGAAATGGAAGGGCCTATTTATAGTAAAAGTCAAGGGTACTATTTGACACTATGTGCTAATAAAATATTCAATTTACTATTCATGAAAATGACATTTCTAATAATGCAGTTACTGTACACCTTACGCGTACGATGGAAAATTTTCGTTTATTTACTATTAGAAACTTTAAAGGGAAAACTATCCTTTCACCTTAAACCTTTAAGTTTCTTTTCAATTCAGTCCTTTCAATTTAGTCCCTGAGGGTATTTTTACACATAAACGTCATTTTCTCATACAAACTTCTTTCTAGTTTTCTTTTATGACCAAACCACATCTAGTATTTGACATTTTGATTGTATAAATGAACAGTACCATATACGTAAATAGTAACAGTAGTTTGAAAACACACATTTATATTTTATTTTTTATGGGTATTACATTATCACCCCCTTTAAGAAATTCGGTCCTCCGAATTTAAATTACCTCAAGTCGTAAAAAGATGCGGATATCTAGAACGCATGTCGGCCTCGGCTTCCCATGTGGCTTTTTCGTGAGTTTGATTCCTCCACAAAACCTTGACGGATTGAATCTCCTTAGATCGGAGTTTCTTTACTTGACTATCGAGGATAGCCACCGGTATCTCCTCGTATGACAAGTTTTCATCTACTAGGATAGAATCATTCTGAGAAGGGTGAAGTATGTGAGAAGGGTCAGGAAGGTACTTCCTTAACATGGATACGTGAAAAACAGGGTGAATCCCTTCCAGATCCATGGGTAGGGCAAGCCGATAAGCTACTTTTCCCACTCGTTCTAGAATCTCATAAGGCCCGATGTATCTAGGACTCAACTTTCCTTTCCTTCCAAATCTCAACACACCTTTCATTGGAGAGACCTTAAGGAATACCATATCGCCGACTGAGAACTCCAAATCACGTCGTCTGTGGTCAGCGTATGCCTTTTGTCTACTTTGAGCTGCTCGCATCCTATCTTGTATTGTCTTAACCTTGGTTAGGGCATCCTGGGCCAAGTCAGGTCCTAATGCTTTCGCTTCACCTACCTCGAACCAACCGATCGGAGATCTGCAACGTCTCCCATACAAGGCCTCAAAGGGTGCCATCCCAATAGTGGCCTGGTAGCTGTTGTTATATGCGAACTCTACAAGATACAAATGCTTTTCCCAGCTACCACTGAAATCTAGAATACAAGCTCGTAACATATCCTCTAGCGTCTGAATCGTTCGCTCTGACTGTCCGTCTGTCTGTGGGTGAAAAGCGGTACTAAGGTCCACTCAAGTACCTAATGCCTCTTGAAAACTTTTCCAGAAACGAGAGGTAAATTGAGGACCTCTATCAGAAATGATAGATATAGGTACTCCATGCAACTTTACTATTTCTTTAATATACAATTGTGCCAACGTTACTACACCATAAGTGGTTTTGACTGGAATGAAGTGTGCTGATTTGGTTAGTCGGTCAACAATGACCCAAACTGAGTCATAACCTCATGTGGAACGAGGTAGACCAACAACAAAGTCCATCGTCACTCGTTCCCATTTCCATTCAGGAATCTCTAATCGTTGTAACGAGCCTCCTGGCTTTAGATGCTCAGCCTTAACATGTTGACAGGTTAAACAACGAGACACAAATTCTGCTATGTCTTGTTTCATTCCTTTCCACCAGTAGATCTGTTTCAGATCCTGATACATCTTGGTGGCTCCTGGATGTACAGCATATGCAGCACGATGGCCTTCTTCCATAATGTCTCGTCTAAGAGTTCCAACATGTGGTACACACAACCATTGTTCAAAATGTAAGACTCCTGTATCGTCGAGTGTGAAACTATTCACTTCACCAATCTTCACCTTTTCCATAATTTAGACAAGCTCAGGATCCTCCATTTGAGATATCCGTATCTGGTCAACAAGGGAAGATCTAGCCCTGATATGGGCTAAGAATGATCCTGTCCTTGTAACCTCAAGAGTAGCACCTTTTGCTCTCAGCTCTTGTAGTTCTTGGATCAAGGGTCTTTTTGTTACTGCTATATGGGCCAGACTACCCATAGATTTTCGACTCAAGGCATCTGCTACCACATTCGCTTTGCCTGGGTGGTAAAGAATATTGCAATCATAATCTTTTAGTAATTCTACCCATCTCCTCTGCCTCAAGTTTAAGTCCTTTTGGTCGAAAATATATTTTAGACTTTTATGGTCAGTGTAGATTTCGCAAGTTTCTCCGTATAGATAATGTCGCCATATCTTTAAAGCGAAAACTACTGCTGCCATTTCCAGATCGTGGGTGGGGTAGTTTTGTTCATGTTTCTTAAGTTGTCTCGATGCATATGCCACCACCTGGCCATGCTGCATGAGAACACATCCCAACCCTACTCTTGATGCATCGCAGTATACTGTAAAACCTCTTGGTCCTGAGAGTAAGACCAATACAGGTGCGGAGATTAACCTTTTCTTGAGTTCTTGGAAGCTTTCTTCACAAGCGTCATCCCATTGGTACTTTACCCCTTTCCTAGTCAGTCGTGTGAGAGGGGCGGCTAACTGGGAAAAATTTTGGATGAAACGACGATAATATCCTGCCAATCCCAAGAAGCTGTGAATCTCCGTGACGGAGGTAGGTCTAGGCCACATTTTGACCGCTTCTACTTTGCTTGGGTCTGCTTGGATGCCATCTTTGGAGATCACATGTCCCAAGAAAGTTACACGATCAATCCAAAACTCGCATTTAGAGAATTTGGCGTACAATTGATGATCCCTCAATGTCTGCAACACAACACGAAGGTGTTGTTCGTGCTCTTCTGAAGTCTTTGAGTACACCAAAATGTCGTCTATGAAGACAATGACAAATTTGTCTAAAAAAGATTTAAAAATCCTATTCATTAAATCCATGAAAGCAGCTGGTGCATTCGTTAATCCAAATGACATCACCAAGAACTCGTAGTGCCCATATCTGGTACGGAGGGCTGTTTTAGACACATCCTCCTCCTTGATCTTGAGTTGGTGATAACCATACCTCAAGTCAATCTTTGAAAAACACTTGGCTCCTTGAAGTTGATCGAAAAGGTCGTCGATGCGAGGCAACGGGTATTTATTTTTGATAGTTACCTTATTCAGTTGCCTGTAATCTATGCATAGTCTCATTGATCCGTCCTTCTTTTTCACGAACAGAACAGGAGCTCCCCAAGGTGAATAACTTAGCCTTATAAAGCCTTTGTCTAGCAAGTCCTGTAACTGAGTTTTTAACTCTTTTAATTCTGTTGGTGCCATTCTATAAGGGGGTATGGAGATTGGGCGAGTATCTGGTGCTAACTCTATCTGGAACTCAATCTCTCGATCTGGGGGTATACCTGGTAGATCATCTGGGAAGACATCTACAAACTCCTGGACTACTGGAATGTCTTCTACTTTTAGTTCTTCTTTCTTAATATCTTTAACGAATGCCAAGTATCCTTGACAGCCCTTTCGCAATAAACGTTGGGCACACATTAAAGATATAAGATTCCCAGAAATTTCACTCCGTTCACCATGAAATACGAAAGAAGGCTCCCCCGGAATATTGAACTTAACTATCTTATTATAGCAATCCAGGGTGGCATGACAAGATGCCAGCCAATCCATGCCCAAGATGACATCAAAGTCTGTCATATCTAACAGCATTAGGTCTACTGTTGTATTTATTTCTCCGACTCTTACCTTGCAAGCTCGATAGCCTCGTTCTATTAGTAAGGTGCCTCCAGTAGGCGTAGTTACTAAAAACGGACATTCTAATCTAACAACTTTTTGCTTAAAGTTCTTAGCAAAGAATGGTGACACATAGGAATGCGTAGAGCCAGAGTCAAACAAAACATGTGCAAAATTTGATTCAATCAGAAGAGTACCTGCTACCACCGTATTAGACGCCTGAGCATCTTGACGGGTTAAAGCGAATACTCGAGCGTTCCCTCGACCTGCTGAAGCCTGCCCTCGACCACCTTGTCCTCTGCCAGCACTTCTTCCGATTCCATTGCCTCCTACAGTTACAGGGGATCTGTTGGCAACAGTAGCCTCTGATTGATTAGGGCGTACTGACCCTTGGCCAGATCTCGTGTAGAGTTGGGGGCAATCTCTTTTGATGTGGCCCTGTTGACCACATTGGTAACAGACCCTAGTGTTGTTGTTGACAAAACAAGCTCCGAAGTGATTTCTTTCACATTTAGAGCACCAGGGCCTTTGTTGACCCCCTGTACCACTTTGTTGACGCTGTGGTGCACTAGCGGTAGAGGCTGCACGTCCAGAACTCTCTCCGTGGTAGCGTGATTTCTCATCTTGTTTCCTCTTTCTTTTGTTATTCCATTTTTCTTTTTGCATATCTCTTTCTTCCATCATACGGGCGATGTCAACGGCTTCTGTGTAAAATGAAAAATCTCGTATTTTCGATCCCACCCTGTCAAATAAAGATTCTCGAAGGCCTTTAATAAACCGTCGGATCTTTTCTTTCTCAGTTAGGACCATGTGAGTAGCATATTTAGACAACTCTATAAACATATTGTCGTATTCATCGACGGTTCGTGATCCTTGCCGGAGTGCCTCAAACTCATTCATCTTTGCTTCTCGTATACTCTCCGGAATAAATTGTTCTCGAAAAATTCTTTTAAAGTCATTCCATTTAATGGGTGGGGCATTTCTGGCCATGCCCTTCTTCCATGTTCGCCACCAGCAGTCGGCCTTACCTCTTAACTGAAAGGTAACAAGGGTTACTTTTCGAGGTTCAGGGCATTCTAGCGTGTCAAGGATTTTCTCACAGTCATCGAGAAAACGTTGTGGGTCTTCATTAACATCTCTTGCAAAGGTTGGCGGATTCAGCTTCATAAATTCTGAGATTTTGACCTCTGATACCAACTTTGTCACGACCCATTTTCTAGGCACATGACCGGCACAATGATGAATATCCCATCACCGTAAGCCTTTCGATAAATTCTTCCCACAAGTAAAATTGTTAGTCATTATCTCTATATTCTCAAAATACCATTCCTTAAATACAAAGAAAATACATCAGATTTTCTTAAAAAAAATAATAGATCCTCAGTATAAAATACATGATCATACTGAAATACAAGCCAAATACCAAACCCCTGACCTAGATGTCCTAGACGGTTACAGAGCAACATACTGTATAACAAAAGAAGGGCCTACCCGACAGCGGGAAGGTCCAACGTGATCTACTCCTCTAGCGGATGTACTTCGACGGCAACCTGATCTGAACAAAAAGTTTGTACAAACAGTGTGAGCTTTTAAACTCAGTGAGCAAATCGGCCTCGCGTTAATAAAATTCAAATACATCACCAGTCATGCAAGCATATCCGAAGGCTCAAGCTCAACCAATAGACATAGTTAGAAATTACATACAAGAAAAATTCATCCAATTCAACAAACGATACTAGTACTCGTCAATGGCAATATATCCCGGAGAGCGCACACAGGCCGGCTCACCAATTTTGTATTTTTCCGCCATGACGCACAACCTCATCCTCTTAGCTAGGGCGCCTCACGGATTTATCATCAATCCGGGCTATATCCCTACTGAGGGAATCGTTGTCTCCACACTCATTGGTCAAGACACCCTTTAACCCGGGTTTTCCGCCTTGCCGTGAGAGGGGGTACTGTACCGCTCAATCACAATCAATAGTACAACAGTTCATATCATAATCAGAACCACAATATAATACTCATCCATATAACAGGTATAGTATATAACTATATGATTCAAATTTCATATCATCATGAGATACTTGCTTTGTCTTATCCATACTTCTGGATTAATTATCTCATTATATTCGTCATTCTGAATCCAATTTCCCCCTATGAATCTTGGGAGTGTTGTACGACATACTTTTTATCACCAGTAATGCTAAAACTCTATTAAAACAGGGTCGTTTCACTCACATGGATTCCGTACGAGTATCACTTCTCTAAATCGTTACGGACAAGAGTACGCAGGTAAATTTCAGTGTTCCGCTACAGAGATTTTCATGAAAGATTACAGAAAATACGTTAAGATCGTTTTCGTACATATACTGTTTATACGTATGGGTACTATTCATACGGTCACTATTCATACATACAATACTATTCATACAGTCACTATTCATACGTATGGGTACTATTCATACCGAAAATACAGAATACAATTTGTAAAAGAGTACACCAGGTAAGTTCCCAGGAAAGAGTGAAGGGTCACACTAGACACACTTAAAAACCAGGTCTTTCCTTAGCCAGAACTTTCCTAGACATGTATTCTCCACAGATTATATTCTATTTCGGTAATCAGAGAATCAAAATAACAGCTAACGACAGTTTTTTCTGATGTGGAAGATCGGCCAAAGCCGCAACCACAGAGCATACTTAAGAAAATAACTTCTAAAATTTAAAAGACATAGAAAGGGCATAGTATCCTTACTTAAGCAAAAACGGAAAGGCCCAAAATCTCAGAAGCCTAGCGTCGGAGCAAGAGAAACTTAAGGAGGGAAGAAGAGAAGTTGAAGGTGTGAGTTTAGAAGTGAAATGGAAGGGCCTATTTATAGTAAAAGTCAAGGGTACTATTTGACACTATGTGCTAATAAAATATTTAATTTACTATTCATGAAAATGACATTTCTAATAATGCAGTTACTGTACACGATGGAAAATTTTCGTTTATTTACTATTAGAAACTTTAAAGGGAAAACTATCCTTTCACCTTAAACCTTTAAGTTTCTTTTCAATTTAGTCCTTTCAATTTAGTCCCTGAGGGTATTTTTACACATAAAACGTCATTTTCTCCTACAAACTTCTTTCTAGTTTTCTTTTATGACCAAGCCACATCTAGTATTTGACATTTTGATTGTATAAATGAACAGTACCATATACGTAAATAGTAACAGTAGTTTGAAAACACGCATTTATATTTTATTTTTCATGGGTATTACAATCGGAATCCTCTCTTGTCTGTACAAAAACATAAGGATCATGTTTGATTGTAAAAATTAATGGTTCACAGTTAAATTTTAAATTAAAAATAATTTAAATAAAGGATTGAAAACATTAAGACTATTGCTTTTTATGAGCATCGGTCTTGATTTAAGAAACATGAGAGGATCATGTTCCATTAATTTATGGTCTGGTTTGATCATAATTTGTTTTCATGCAAAATTTTAAATATGGTGAAAATGGAATGAAAATCTTATGAATAAAAAAAAATGCTCTTAAAGAATTTTATAACTTGGTAATCCAACTATTGGTTCAAATTAAATTATTCAAAACTTCATAAATTTTAAGATGCTAGTAATTCTTACCAGACAAAAAGTGTTTTATGCTCCCTCCTTTTTCTATTTCTATTTCTAATTCAATGTATTTTGATTTTTTTAAAAAAAAATTATCATTATGCTGAGTATTACTCTTCTTTGTGTTTTATGGTGGATTCCAACTAATTTAATAAGGAACAGAAAGTGGTTGGTTATATTCATATATACACCTTTTTTTTTTTAAGGCAAAGATATATTTTAATCATTTATGTTTATTTTAAGTTTCATTTTGGTTCTTTATGTTTTAGAAGTTTATATTGAACCTATGTGTTTCAAATAAGGTTATGAAATCAGACCAATCATTAAACTGGTTGAGGCACCAGTTCAAGGGTCAATGGTCGAACCATAGTTGTACCGGTCTACTTTAAAATATTAAAAAATAATATACATAATTAAAGACTATAAATATAAATTTACAAATTCAATTAAAAGTAAGATTTAATGTCAAATTACACAAAATAACATTTACAATCAAAAGTTTACAGTAAAAATTGACCAAATAATAAGGAAATATTATTAATCAAAATAATATTTACTCATATCAAATCCATAAAATACCAAGATATTGGCATCTTTATTAAAATTGGTTGTTCTATGATATTTTTCTTCATTATTTGATTATAGAATAAGCAAAATTTTTTTTTAAAAAAAAAAAGTAAATCGGTTCAACCGATTCATTTAGTACATGTTCTTACATAGTTCAATCGATTTTTGACCAGTTCGACTAATTCTTGATTAGTTCAATTACTCACTGGTATTAAGAATTATTTCGAACTGATTTCACGGCTAGTTCTCGATCCAACCGGTTAAACTGGTCAGTCTTGTCCGATTCTTACAATAATGGTTTCAAAGCATTACTATTATTGTCTTTTTCTATTAGAACTATTAGTCTATGTAACAGAGTTTGATAAGTCATCTCTCAAATGATGACATGATCTATCTACCTAATTTTTGACTAAATATTAGTGTTTGACGTGTAATTTGCAAAACACCCAAAATGTCCTTATGATTTCTCCCTTAGATAGACAATTGCAGTCACTAGGTATTTTGGGAATTACATTTGAGATACTAATAATATCCAATCAACAACTATGTAGATAAGTCATGTCAGTATTTAGACGATGACGTGTCAAGTTCATTATATAAAGTAACAGTTTTAACGAAAAAGAACTAAAATAGTTGGATTTTAAAATATAGAGGACTAATATGAAATTTTTAAAATACTAAGGAATTGCCAGACAGCCATTTTTCAACGTATAACTAGTAGTTTTGGTAAGGAATCAAATCTTAACATTCCAAAATTTTCACACATGTAAATCCAACTATACATCGCATGCCATTAGTCATATTTAGAATAGTTTACGAACAAAGAAAATAAAAGTGTGCCCCTTCTTTTAATATCCGTTGAGTACTGATTAAATCCTTATAAGATTATAATTTTTTTTTATTTTAGTCTTTGACGAACCAAGTATTTTAATTTAATTTTTGAAAGATGACATTCATTTTAATTTAGTCATTTTTGTTGTTAAAGTTTAAAAATTTACTATTATTAAATTTCAAAATTTTCATTACTAAAAGTCACTTTGACAAATAGAGTGATCAAATTGAAATAAATATAATTTTTTAGAGACTAAATTGAGATACTTGATCTTTCAAAAATTAAATTGTGACTTGTAAACTTTTGGAGACCAAATCAACAATTTAATTATTTTCTCAATTTAATTATTTTTGTTATAAAATTACAAAATCTATTGTTATTAAATCTTATATTTTTCATTGTCAAAAGTTACTATGACAAATAGATGGACTAAATTAAGACAATATTAAAATTGTATTTGTATCAATTTAGTAATTTTTGTTGCAAAAGTAAAAAAAATCTACTATTGTTAAATTTTAAAATTTTCATCGCTAAAACACTTTGACAAATAATGGGACCAAATTGGAACACACACAATTTTTTTAGAGATTAAATTGAGACATTTGATCTTTTAGGGACTAAATTGAGATAAATATAAATTTTTGGAGGCGAAACAAACAATTTAATCATTTCTATTGTAAAATCACAAAATCTTAAATATCAAATTTTTCACTGTTAAAAATTATTATGACAAGTAGAGAGACCAAATATAATATTTTAAAGACTACATTAAAATATTTAATTTTTTTCAAAGATTAAATTGAGACACTTGATCTTTTAGGGACTAAATTGAGATAATTGTAAATTTTTGGAGCGAAACAAAAAATTTAATCATTTCTATTGTAAAATCACAAAATCTTAAATATCAAATTTTTCCCTGTTTAAAATTATTATGACAAGTAGAGAGACCAAAGATAATACTTTAAAGACTAAATTAAAATATTTAATTTTTTTCAAAGATTAAATTAAAATAATTGTGAAGAAATCAGTAATTTACTCAAAAATATACTGAGTTGATTCAATATATATGCGTGCACGCACGAAGTTGAAAAGGCATTAGTTTTGTAGAGAAAATATTTACATACCAGGAAAGAGCTGGCATTTGATTTTTCCATTTCCGACCATTTCTTACATAAAATTTTATATATTTTTCAATATATATATATATATATTATGCATATTTAATTAAATGTTAATCTCATATCTCTCATTTTTTTGAGTTGCCTACTCTAATTCTGTTGTTTTTCTTCATACATGAGACGCGTTAATGCAATAATTTATTTCCATTTAATTAATTATTCACTTATCTAAACTTTGTCACCTATCTCTTTTTTTTCCTTCTTTCAATGTGGAAATTAAAATGTTGTGAATATACACATAACGTGGATGATATGCATGCCTTCGTTAAAAGGTGACACTATAAGATATATTAATTATATCATATAAGTGATTGGTAAACTGGTTTTCTAATCAAACCAGCTGGTTTGCCAAGCAGTTGTTTAGCGCACAATGACCGTTGAATTCGAGTAATCATTGATTATTGCATACTCACGCAAGTAAGTGACGTGGGTCGTTAAACTGTGTAAAGAGAGATCAGGAGTATGAACGCATGATGGTCGTTGATCATCCAGATCCAATGACCATTGTGTGCCAAACAGCTTGCTTAGCTTTTACATTAAGCAAGCGATTCAGATTCAATTTATTGAGTGCAAAATGTAGAATTCTTATCAAATCTATGTATTTAGAAATCGAATATTTGCCAATGTTATATATATATCTATATATATAGAAAATGATGAGTAAACTCATATTTTGGTCCCTCAAAAGTGTGTTTGGGTGGCAATTTAGTCTTTGAAAGATAGTTATTAATCACTTTAACTGCTAAATTTTGAAATCATTATATAAAATGGTTTATTGTCAGCCTTGTCATCACAATCAACGTTATTTGTTTATGTGGACAGTTATATGTTGACGTGCTAATGACATAGAGTGATATAACATTTTAACATATTGACATGACTAATCATTTTAGTCTTTAAATTTTGAAATCATTGCACAAAATAGTTCATTCGTTCATTGTTGTGACGAAGGTGATTAACAGAGGAACAATCTTATATAATAGTTTTAAAATTAAGACCATTAAAATTAGACTTTAGATTACTTGCTTGGCGCGCGATGGCCGTTGGATATAGTTGAACAACAACCATCGCATGAAGAGAGAGCGAGCAAGTGTAGCTGTTGGATTGTGCAAAAAGAGAACAAGTAGTGTTAACGCATGGTGATCGTTGATCACTCAAATCTAACGACTATTGCATTTTAAGTAGCCTACTTGACTTTTTACACTAAACAATCTATTCGGATTCTTAAAATTAAGGGTCAAACTATTATCAATACACTTCTTAAAAATAAAAAAAAAATGATTTTACTCGAAATGAATTGAATACAGAAAGTTCAAAAGTAAGTCTGATCGATGGAGACAGTTTGGACCCATATTAAAAATAAAAGAAAGCGATAGAGAAACTCTGATATACGTGCAGTCCACTGTTGAGATTTTTTAATTAAGCACTCTATTTTCTATATATAACTAAACATCCTATTATAAATCATACCATAAAACAAAATGGCAAAGATGATCATGAAGTTTGTACATAAATATTATATTATTCTGTTTGGTATGTTTAGAGATATTTTTTCCGAGTTTTGTCCAAATTCATAATATTTTTTATATTTATAATTAAGGTTAAATCATAATTCATAATATTTTTTATATTTATAATTAAGGTTAAATCATAATTCATAATATTTTTTATATTTATAATTAAGAAGATATATTTTTAGGTTAAATTATAATTTTGGTCTTTATAGTTTCACCAAAATTATAAATTGATCCCTATATTTTATTTTTATGTAAAATGGTCCCTATAATTTTTCCATCTATATAAGTTAGTTTCTACCGTCAGTATGGTTAACTTTACTATTAAAATAGTCCTAGATGGTAGTTGATGTATACATTTGTGAATATACTAGCATACTTAGTCATTAATTTTTGCACAATTTTTAGTCACCATGTTGGTAAAATTCTTATTTTATTCTTAATTCTCAATTTCCTAACCTAGCGCTAGTATGAGAATTTTGCTTACATGGCAATTGAAAATTATACAAAAATTAATAATTGAGTATGCTGACATGTTCACAAATATACACATCAGTTACCATATAAGATTACTTTAACAACAAAGTTAATCATACTGACGACATAAACTAACATAAAAATAAAGTATAGGGATCGATTTACAATTTTGATAAAATTATAAGAATTAAATTATAATTTAACCATAATAATAATAATATTGTCTACTAAACACAATATTAGTATATTATAGATATGTTATAGTCTTCTATGAAGATAATTAATTAATTAACAAACTGAAGCTAAAAGATTATAGCTTTATATTACAAACAAAGAATGAAAACAATAAATTTCAACTTTTATAGACCTTTTTTTTTCTTTAATTTCTCTTATTCTTCTTGTTCTCATATTCTTTGTTCATCATTTTTGCAGTTATATAAACTTTTTGATAACTGAAACCAGAGGCGACAGTTTTATTGACCTTGAATATAATATATTAATATATTTGCGAAGCAATTTTTATAAGGATTGACTTTTGATTTGTCAATCGATCGAAGAATATATTAATTGATAATTTTTCAACTTATTAAAACCCCATAAGTCAAAATAGAAGTTCAGTTCAAATTATTGAATTTGGATATCCCTTTGAATCTTTTTTTTTTTTTTAACTTTAGATATCCCTTTGAATCTGATGAACTTCTTTTGTTAAATTGTTATTATATATCTTTCAGTTTGACTTTCAAGATATAACCTTTAAAGAAGTATATCATATCCTACATTGTCAACTTATGTGGGAAATTTTTAGGGTCTTCTTTTTTTAATTTTTAAATTCATGCATGGTAAATTAATAATAATCATGCCTTTTTAATTTTATGAAGTCTACTATTTAGCATGCTCGTTATTGTTTTATATAGCTACATAAATTCTTTCTTATTTGTTGTTATATAAGTTTGACTTTGGAGTCTTGTAGCACCTAGCCAAGGCACACTTTAAAATTTCTCGTAGTTTTTTTAATGTAGTTTAACAAATGTAAATGATTCTGCAATTATCAATTATACAGATAGCATTTGAATTTTTGAAAGAAGCACATGCTTCATAGTTGCTCAATTTACAATTTCTGATTATTTAATTCATTTATATTTACTTCTCGAGTCTCATAATTTCAGTTTTATCTTTT
Organism: Biancaea sappan; assembly: GCA_037074585.1. Taxonomy (NCBI): domain Eukaryota; kingdom Viridiplantae; phylum Streptophyta; class Magnoliopsida; order Fabales; family Fabaceae; genus Biancaea; species Biancaea sappan. The sequence goes on along the minus strand of CM073493.1, from coordinate 8,690,445 downwards.
CTTTTTTAAAGATTTGTGTGGAGAGAATTAGGGGTGTGCACAAATTGAATTGTGTTAGATTGAGGAGATTTTAGGAACCAAACAAACTAAAAAAAGACAAGTTAGATTGGTTTAAATTAAGATATTTTCACTCGCTCAACCTAACCCGTTGCTAAATAAGTTGATTTAATTTAGGTTTTCGGGTTGAGTCATTTTTTTTAAAAGGTAGACTTGATTTAAAATGCTAGAATTAAAAATGAAAAAAGAATAATAAAATTAAACTTTACATAGTTATATTTTTTTTAAAAAAATCTCATCTATAATTTGATATCGAGTTAATTTTTTGTTCTAGTGTTTATTAAAATTGAAATAAAAGGTGTAATAACAAGCTTTTAAATAAAGAGGCTAGTCATTTAATAAATAATTAAAATAATAGATGTTATATGTAATACTATACATTATTATTGAGAAAAAAAATATTGCAAAGAAAACTAAATAATATGCTAATTAAATCATAAATACTTTACATACAATATAAGTAAAAAGCAAGAGAGTAATACAATAAAAAAAATTGTGGGAGTTTATGAGTTGATTTGAGTTTAATAAATTAAAAATTTATAAATTCATTACTTGAACTTAAACAAGAAAAAATAAACCAACTTGCTAACTCAACTCAAGTTTACAGGTTGGTGTTGATAGAGCATTTTAGCAAGTTAACCCGATTGAATTCACACCCCTAATAGGAAAGGGGCCTCAGAAAATAAAGTGAAACAGTCCATGTTTTCTCTCTAAACCAAATTATTAATAGATATGCATGTCAAGAGAAAATTAATAAAATCATTTTTAACTTGCTTACATAAATATTTATAATAATTTAACATATCTATCCTTAGTACACAGCGTTTACCTTACAATTTCCTACTTAAAGAAAGAAGACAATCTTCTCTACATACATCATTGTTTCTCCACCGTCAAAGATGGCCTAAGCGCATAGAAACTTCGACGATTTTGATTTGAACAAATACAAATAATTATGTCCTAACCATTAAATTGGGAATTATAGTTGAAGTAGTCCAGGCAAATTGGTCTTGCAAGTTTATATATTCAAGATAATTACAGAATAAACAAATGAAGACGATAGATGTGAACCTTTTCATATTCCATTCCAAATGAAACCTGAAACCGAGGGCAAAGAGCAAAAATGAGAATGAACCCTTTCTTGGCTTTCAAAATGGACCCCTTTCTTGACTTTCAAAGCCAAGCACGGTGTTCAATTCATCTCGACTCTTAATTTTCACAAGCAATGACTCAGATTTCATAACGTTATTTTTATTTTTATTTTTTAAAAAATAACTATAAAATTTAGACTATTAATTGTAAAAATTAACGACCCATATGAGCCGAGCAGGGAATCTATTCTCAACAAAGATGGCTGAGAAGGAAATTTGTGCAACACATTACTGTTATCAACATTCAAACGAAAAAATGAAATCTATGTACCACCCACTTCCATATACAGAAATCATCAACTGGTCCGAACATCGGAGCCAAACATGTAAGCAGCAGAAGCAGCAGTAACCAGCAATATTGAAAATAGGAGCAATTTAAAATCTCTCGACTTTCTGAGCAATAAAACTTTACTCATTCATTAGTGAGCTCTTCACCAGGACCTCGTTGCACAAGTCTGTAATACAATATACCCATAGTTGCCATACATGCCCTGCATATAATCATAAAAACTTCATCAGTTAAAAAATCGGCAGTCTACAACATCACTAACACTGAAAGTATATAAAGTTTTGGATTGAGATCCTGTAAATTTCTTAAAATAATTGCAGTGTCGATTTCGAAAATAGAAACAAAATGTGGGGTCTACCACTTAATTAGTGGATCCCTCTAGTGCCATTAAATGGTAGTTTCACACACTGTCTTTATCTCTCCAATATTGACACCATAAAATTTAGAGGATCTATAGAGATCTATACACTGAACATAGTGAAATTAGAGCATGACTATTTTGTGGTAAAATATCATCCTTGCCCTTCTAAGAGCAAGAAGAGAATGATTCAAAAAAAAAATTCTTGGATAATGTAGATGCGAGTATTCATTGAGACGAATTTAGCCTACAAGCTGTTTTGACCCTTATTAACCTTTGAATACATGTGACTTGCATCAATAAAATACCAGGTCACTTACCCACTACCGTCCTCACTTGCACTAAATTTATTTACCATTAGTCATTTTATAAGTGATGGAGAAGAGAAACTTTCGAGGAGGGAGCAGCTGTTTTTATTTTGAGAAAGTGAAGTATTTGGCCAAGTTTTTTCAGAAAAATAAGCTAATTTTGAATGGCACCAAAAGAATGCTTTTGCTTATCCTTGGAGGCCGAAATTTTTCTTTTTAAGACAAAACTACCCTCACTCAAAATCATTAATTACTACGTAACATTTTTGTCACGTAACCTCTACCCTGTTTACATCTATACATGTCATTTTTAGTAATTCAACACTGAAGCACCCCTCTTAAAGATTTGTCAAACATAATAATGTTGGTTAAAGCACTCATCAAATGATTTTGCCAAATACAAACTGGTTTTTCCAGTGCTTATTATAAAATTCCATTTAAAAAAAGTTTCAAAATAAACAAAAATCCATAGCAACCCCAACGAGATCTTAATTTGCAATAAGTAAATATTTAAAAAAAAAAAAAAAATAGACCCCTTTTTTTTTTTTTTCAATTTTTCATGCTTTCCCTGTGTTTCCTTCTTTGGTATTAAATAAAATGTAAAGGACAGGAGGCAAGAGATTTACATGATTGCAATCATGAGCAGGATTTTTCTTGGGTCCATCCTTGATGATTTTTGATGTCGTGTACGGCCTTCTGAGGCTTCGTTTCCATTTGATGCGTCTTTTTTTGTAGGTGCGGTCACTGGTAGTGTAGGTAATGAACTAGACCAGAAAGGAAGCAATGCCCTAAGAAACTTATGGCGGAATGGACCTACATTTGAAAAGATGAAGGTTTGAAATAGACAAGCTGACTTTCGCATCATCACATAGCAGCAGAGGAAGCCCATATCAAAAGAGAAGAATCACACTAAAAAAAGGCAGCTAGAAACCCAACATATAAAAATGTTGACTTCTTATTCAAAAATTTTAAAAATTTAATTTTCATAAAGAATATATTACCTCTTCTGGAATACTTTTTGTGATCTCCATCTTCATCATCAGCATAATACAAGATTTCAGAATTTTGCCGGTCAACATAGTGTGAACCCTTCCTAGTGGTAGCACCAGGCTGAATTATTTGCAACAATGAGAGCAAAATTATAAAACGTAGAGTACATGTTTATAACAGAATAAAAGTCAAGAAGGTATAAAGCAAGCAAAAACTCCGACCTACTTATTAAAAGGACAGATAAATGCAAACACAGATAATTGTCTTTCTTAGATGCGATAACCAAGAGTGAAATTCTCTTACAGGAGCAGGACTTGAGGCTTTAATGAAATTTCCAGCTGAATTAGGCCCATCTATTTCCACAATATCTGTCATTGAAGATTTAGAAGGAAGTGAGTATCCTTCTACTGAGTCTGAGATTTCATTATTTTCCCTAGTAATCAATGGATCTGAAGCAAATGCTGGAGGAGGACTGCGAGATTCTGTGACTGGCAATGAAACTGGGTGATTTCCAAAGAGATTCTTTTCCATACCAGTCTGCACAAAAAACAGACAAAAAAATTCAATATTCGATTTACATATTGAAAGAAACAAAGTGAGAGAAAGAAGTTTGGGTGCAAAAAGAATGATCCACTACATTCTAACCAAAGGAAAAAATAAACACACATGCACAGGTGTATCACTAAAGCAAAGGGCAATTTTTCTCAAACAATATGCACATTATTTACTGTTACAGTCATGGATCTGTGTTACAGCACAAATGCTGAGCACTCTCCATTTAGGCATAAATCAGTATGGACTTTCAATGAGCTTTCTAGATGGTATAGAATTGCTCTCAACATCATTTTCCCAGTGGTGACCCAAGAAGTTGCTGAACAGAAATGAGATGAGCATGGAGGAAAAAATAGTAGTATCCTTGTTTCTTAATAGACTACCCAGGTGCAGGCATAATTTCTTGTGATTGGTTTGATTACTATTGGTAAACAATGTTGGTATCCATATCATGTATTTAATATATCATAAGTTTACTCCCAATTCCATCCACCCCAGACCCAATATATCAACTTGTTGGAGATTTCTGGCTGGTTGTTTTTTAATATTCTACCTATCATTCCTTTGATGTACCAGCCCAATTTTTATACATAGCCAATACAATCACAATAATAGTATGAACCCCATTTTATGCAACAAGGTTCTATATCTCATCATCAAGAAAGCTACCCCAGTGTTATCGCCCATTAAAGCATAAGAAAATGACTCCTCCAAACAGTATTTTATTCATACATCACCTGCATAATAGCTTCCTTCAATTTGGAATGAAGACGAGATCCAGAATCTTTCACACTTTTGGGAGGCCATATCTGCATGCACCAAATGAACTTTCATCACAACCACACACACACACACACACACAAATGGGGACCAAAAAACAGCCTAAGATGCCCCAAGAAATCTCTAAAAAATTATTTTGTATAAGTGAAGATAACAAGTCAATTGTAATATGTAGCTGTCAGATTACTAATTTTAACATTACACTTCTATTTGACTATGCACTTTCTTTTTGTTGATAGAACTATAAGACTTGCCTCTTTATGGTACATAGCTCTAATTGATTTGACAATTATTTCATGTCAATCTCTCCTAAAGACAATACGATTAACTAATGGTACCAAAGCACTGAGGATCTCCTTGCTGGAGTTCCTTTTGTTCTCATCACACACGGACATAAAATAAGAAAGGAAAATAACGGCTAAGAGCACTAAATTTCTCTTTCTTTTTCCAAATCTGTACATAATTTATGTTCAATCCATCTAGAACGCCATTAGCCAAAAGTCAAAACCTACTTATAAGTTTGAAAATAAGTAGACAAAATTAACAAGCAGAAATCATATGAAGGTAAATCTTACCGGAGTGGAACATGAGGGACACACATATCCTGCTGGGGCAGTATGTGGCGGAAAGCTCTTGATATGTGAGACAAAACAATTTGTGTGTATAACATCTATGGAAAATTTAGACCCATATTACATAAAGCAGTATGAATTCAATAGGATTTCTTTGATAGATATATACATAAGCAAACTGACATACGCAAGCAACCCAGTCGAATTGTTTGAGATCCAGTCCCCTCTTCTAGAACAGCAAGACATTGGCAACATTTAGGAGGCCAATCATAGTCCCCGTCTATAACCCATTCAGAGTAAGTCCGGACCTAAGAATGATGACAAAACATGCAAAGCTTAAGCTTTATATATCAATATTGGGCTTTAAATATAGAGCAAATCACAAACCATAATAGTTCCTCCTTAAATTGATGTCTAGAATGAAATTTAAGTCTATTGCCACAATATGAAAGCAACATCAATTGAAAAATTGATTCAACAATGTAGAAAAACTTACCACGCAGATTTCGTGCTCTGGGAAACAGATACATTCTCCACAGACAGGAACTTTGTGCACGAAGCAATACAACTTAGTAGCCTAAACAGCAAACAAAACCCAACACATACCTCAGTATTCACTATGCATATTCAAAAAAATAGATGGATGCAACGAAGACAAAACCAGCTCAGACGAACAGCCTGACAATAGAGAGAGACAAGCTTAAAGATGATGGCATTAACCCCAACTATCATTCCCACCCCCTCCCCAAAGTCAGAAACCAAATTCACAATGATATGCCCTGACCGATTACTTGTAAGTTCTAACCCAATAAACAGTTCAAGCTTCCGTTTCCAACAAGCATTTGCATGAGATTAAAACTAATGCAGAAGTTCGTAGATCATCCATGATCTGAAATTACGAAACCAATCCGATCTACCTACCCAGTCTATAAATCAACCAAGTTGCCCCAAACCGAATTCAAAGTAAAAAACGCCAAGAAAAGAAAAATTCGGCGAGAGCTAAAAGGAGGCGAACCTTACGACACTTGCAGACCACCATTGCATTGACTGCTAAAATCTAACGTTGTTAAAAGAACAAAAAATTGAACAATTCAGCTGGATTCGAAATTAATTTTCAGGGGATTAAGCGAAGTGCACGATCAAATAAGCATAATCACAGAGAGAGAAATTTTCCCAAGTTGTATTCACTGAATTTTCTGTTCATGTGCTGAGCTCACTGCGAAGAACCCCCTCCCGTTCTTGCATTTTGCCTTTTGTCTTTGAGATCCGTTTCTGTTATTTTTGTCCAAATTATTACAGAACGTAAACGGAAAAAAAAATGTATATATATATATAAAACTTGGGCTGGGCTACAAATATGGACCAAGGTTTTCATATTCGAAAGAAACCTTTCTATTTTTTTTGGGCCTTAAATTGGATTTGAGCATCATCCAATGGTGATCTGGGCTTAAAAAAGATTTTTTCTTATAAAAAAAATGAGTGAAATACTTTTTAAAGAATTATTCAAATATATAATTGATTTAAGCTTTGATTTTTGAAAAATTAAATATTTTAATTTAATTTATAAAAATTATATTTATCACAATTTATTTTTTTAACATTAATTTTCTAAATCTATAATCGTTAAATTTTAAATTTGTCATTATCAAACATTATTTTGACAAATAAAATAATAAAATTAAAATAAATATAAAATTTTAAAAATTAAATTGAAACACTTAAATTTTTAAATATTAAATTAAAATAATATCAATCTTTTAATAATCAAGTGAGTAACTTACTCTAAGAAAATTCATGTGTTATATTTTTATAAGTGAACGTAGCATAAAATACCTAAACATCATATTATTTATACTATTCTTGATTCAAAATTCAAAACTACTACTATGCGCATACAGCATATTAGGCTATAGGAAATATTTTGAAAAAATCAATCATACACTATTCAGTTGTAAAAAGTATATAATTGTTTTTAAATATTATATACTTTAATTGGAAAACTATATATTGTTGCAAAATATGGAAATCAACACTATAACAATCTAAGTTGCATTTGTAGGAAACATTATCTTTAAAAAAAATTATTCTGTGACCACATAAATAATTTTGTATCTGTAAAACTCTCTATAGGATTAAATAGATTCTTTTGACATATTATCATGACATAGAACAATAGAAAACTAAAAAAAAAAAAGTAACCCAAAAAGTGAGAGAAGAGAGAAGATAGATTCTGTCTGAGTGTGAAAAATGATGGGGAGGAAAGCTTTTTTTATAACTATTGAATCATGAATGAGGCAAACACGTAATTTAATAAAATTAAAATACAGTTACGAAAATTAAAACAATTTATGGACAGTTTTGAAAATATTAAAAAAATAATGAAAGCCCTTAATTTCCTGACATTGGCTAAGTCAATTTCGTAACTGATAGATATGCCTATATTCAGGTAACCAAATAAAAATAAACAAATTATTATTTCTACCAAAAACAAATAAGTTCGATTCATTTTGTCGCACGTGCAGGAGACAAATCAAATGATTTGCACTGTATTAGCTCGAGATTGTAAGAATCCACCACTTCCCTTAGCCCTTTATTATCCCACTAACATATATTAGTATATAATGATTTTTTCCCTCCTTATTCCAAGTAATATAGGACTTATTCTCTTTTGAAATATAAAACCTTTGTAAAACTATTTTCAGAACATACACTTGTGATATTCTTATCAAGGTTCAGAAAACTGAACTGATTATTGAACTAGTTGAAACACCGATTCAATGGTCAATAATCGAACCACAGTTGAACCAATAGTACTTAAAATATATAATTAATGTATATATTATATTTATTAAAATATTTAAATATTCAATGCATGTTACATATATATATATATATATTATACCAATTATAGATCTTCTCTTAATAGTTTAAATTTTTAGAGATTTTTTAAAAATACATAATAATATTTAGAAAAAATTTAAAAAATTCAAAAAAAAAGTCTCATTTGAAGCTTGAACCATTGAATCAACTTATCTTACCAATTTGATACTAGTTTGACTGCTACTGGTTTAAATACTCATTGATTCTCATATCCAAATTAGATCGAATACCTAACCAATTCATCAATTTTCTGATTAAACCGGTCAATATAATGTTGTTATCTGAACCATGATTCAAATTAAAAAACCTAATAACAAAGGCATAAAGAATTATATATAAATTTTTTTCCTACGCTTCCTTCTTGCAAGCTCTAGGAATTCAATGAAGGGCCGTGGTGGTCCCTCACATTGCATGAAGATCATAATAAAAACGCAGAGGCGCTGAAATAATTAAGAGCATCACACGATTTCATGATCACTATATGCCCAACAATTGTGCATTAATAAGGGATCCTTCACATCTGCATAATTCTTCCAGGCAAGAGAATCAACCCAATCTATATTTAATTCATTACACAAGAAAATTGGGAATTTCGGAAATTACTTGCTTTAATAACTTCAATACTTTTAAACGGGCCAAGCACTCCATTTAGGTTAAGGAAGACCAAGATCAACTGTCTTAGTCCATGTATATATATATATATATATATATATATATATATATATATATTATTTTTTATATATTAAAATAATATAATTTTAATTTTTTTGATAAAAAATCAATAATTTTTTTATTAGAATAGTATTTATACATGTAAGTATTACTTTTTTAATATTTTTAAATAACAAATAACTTTAATTTTTTCATATTTTATTTCAAAATTAACTATATTATAATTAAATTTAAAAATTTTATATTTATTTTTTAAAAATTATAAAAGTTTTTATATCTAAATTTACTATATTTATTTAATATAAGGTTATAAAATATAAAAATATGATAAAATAAATTTATTTATGTTAAATAATATATTTATAAAAAAAAAGGCCAGCCATCGGGGCCTACAGGCCTAAACGGGTTGGACAGTAAACTGTTCAATCCATGACCTCCTATTTACGGACGATCCCAGTCTGGCTTGTAGGCCATGGGCTTTTTGCACAATATTAAACTTCACATGGTAGAGCTTTTTTTTTTTAATAACTACTATTATCTAAAAATTTATTAGGCACCAACTAATTTGGTTTAAGTCAAGTTAAATCATATAGGTCTAAAGTTTTTCTAGTGCTAATTTTTTCTATTTGTAAAATTTGAATTCGTATCTTTGCTTAAAAATAATAAGTGTCAAACAATTTGAATTAATCACCAACAGGGTTTGGTCTAGCAATAGACTAGTATTTTACACTGTACTTAACCCATATTCAAATACTCGATAAGAAAAATGTTTATGTTTAATATCCAACAGTGCATTAAGTATGATTATATTCAATAAAAAATAATCACTTAAACTAACGAGCGTTAATTTTATAAGATATTAGCATTCCTCTTCAGTTAAACAATAGAGAGCATAGCTCTATGAGGCGAGGAGCAATTTTTTTTTAAATTAACATACTATGATTACATTTAATATTACATATGTATCTTGATGGTTGGTTTTGAATGGAATATACATGTATCATAACTCTAAATGAAATATACAAAAAACAATTAAATTAAGGGAATATTTATTTACACTTAATAAGAGTTTGAATATAATTCGTTTATATTTTAAATCATTAAATGTGTTTTATTTTTATTTTTATTAAGTGTTTAAGAATTCTTAATTTATCTTTTTCGTTAAGTCTAATAAAAAAAAGTCTAAAAAGCAAGGTTTTTAGAAACTGGACAGGTCATTGAACCTGTGGATTCACTGTTTTATGAGTTAATGGTCAGACTATAGTTGAATCGATATATTTTAAAATATTACAAAATAATATACATAATTAGATACTATAAATATAAATGTACAAATTCAATTAAAAATAAGATCTAATATCAAATTATACAAAATAACATTCACAATCAAAAGTTGACAACAAAAATTGATTAAATAACAAGAAAATATTATTAATTAAGATAATATTCACATACCAAATTTATAAAACATCAAGATATTCACATTTTTACTAAAATTGATTGATTTATAATATTAATTTATTCATTATCTGATTATAGAATAAGTAAAATTCGACTAGTTCAATCACTCACCGATTTATAGGTTTTTTTAGACCTATTTTCTAGTCGGTTCTCGGTCTAAGCCAGTTGAACTAGCTTATCTAATTCAATTATTACAACAATGCTAATAAATTTTTAAAAATTAACTCTAAATACATATTTTACTGTCATGTATTGAATTCCAAAAGTGATTCATGTCTATTTAAAATGTGTTACAGCTAAGTTGATCAGAACCCAGGAACCTTATACTCTTATTTTCTCAAACTCATTATCTAGGGTCCGTTTGATACGTAGTCTTACGGAGGAAAGGAAAAGAAAAGAACCATGGAAAGGAAAAAGGAAAGTGAAAAAAAAAAAATGTTTCATATGTGATGAAAAAAAAAAGAATGTGTTTGATATGTAATTTTTTAAAAAAAGAAAATAAAATATATATTATTGAATGATTAAAATGCTCTTATTTAATTTTTTTTTATAAATAAAAAAAAGTAAAATGGCTCTTAAAAATTCAAAACCTGACCCCACTCATTATTATCTTCTTCCTCACTCTCCCTCCTTTTTAGTCTTCTTCATGCATACACAGATCATCTTCTCACACACAGAACATCAACTCCAACATATCTTTTCACTTTCATCTCCGATGTTAATATCCTTTCCAATTCCAACTCTTAATTTTAGTTCAAGTAAAGTCCCAGTTATTATTTGCCGTGCTGCGAAGTCGCATACTGAACCAGTGAAGATGCGGTCTTCTTTGGCGAGCAATAAGAAGAAGAAGAAGAAGGGAAAAGGTGGTGTGGATGATGGTTCTCTTACTCAGTCATCTTTCTTCCTCAAGCTTCCCCCTTCGTTCTTCAATTTATTGGAAGAGTAGAGTAGTAGAGGGACGGGGCAAATTTGGAGCAAAGACGTGAAGAGGATCGTCATTTACGAATCATGAATAGGGCAACTTTGTAAAAACAATGAATAAACTACTATTTTCCGTAGGAGAATCCAGTTTTCCTTCCAAATCTGGAAGGAAAAAATCTGTACAAAACCGAAGGAAACTCTTCTTGTGCCGTTCCATTGCTTATCGCCTTCAATTGTGCAATTTGCCTACCAAATACGCTTCATTGTAAAAAATTATGAACGATTTTTATTAAAAGATAACATATATTTGTGAAGTTTTGTTTAATAAAATTATATATGTGAATTCGTGAAAATTGAAATGATCTATGTCTTAATTTTTTGTGGCAACATTTTAAATTAAGTATATTATATGCAAACTTCTAAATTTATAAAAAAAAAATTCATACTTGAATTTGTAATATTTATTAAATATGTTATGATCTATTAAATTACATTAGATGTTGCATGTAAAATAAATTTGACTTCCAAACAATAAAAGACAACTAGCCTCTGATTTATTTAAGCTCCATTTTAAATAGGCTAAACTTTTATATGCTGAAATTCGTCTATTTAACAAGTGAAGCTAGAGTGTGTTTGATTTTTTATTGTATTTTTATAAATCATAATTTAAACTACATTAACATAATTTTTTGTACAAAGTAATATGTTTAAAAATTTCTGTATTAATGTAGTGTTACTTTTAAATCATGGTTGTTTATGTAAATTATAATTTATCTAAACTTAAATTTTTTAAAATTAATTATATAAACTATAGTTTATCCAAATTTAAATCTTTTTAACTATTTTCTAAACATATAATTAGTCTGGTACGTGATTTTCAAATTTCAACCCATTTGGACATTTTTTATTTTTTAACCCATTTTAGGGCTCATGACTTACGACGACCTTGTCGTTTACAGGGCTTCTCGTCGTCTCTCGATAGAGTGCTGTTAGTCACCGGGAGCGAGAAGTGGACGTGCTTGATTTGAATTTGAATATTCAGAAGACCTTAAATTTGAATCAGATTAACAAATCTGAATTTTTTATAAGTTGACAGAAAAATTTCAAACTCCCTTCCCTCTCTTCTGTACTTCACTCCACTTCTCACAACTTCTCTCTCCACTCTCTGAGTCTCTCTTCGGGAAAACCCTAAGATTACAGACCAATCACAGCATGACATCTGTCGTCCAGCCGCCGGCGCCGGGCCGTGAACTCTCCAACCCTCCCTCCGATGGCATCTCGAATCTCCGGTTCTCCAACCATAGTGATCACCTGCTTGTCTCCTCATGGGATAAGGTACGGTCCTTCCTTCCATTTCTGGTTATTTCTTCCGCTGATTGACAATGTATAGCTGGTTATGCTGAGCTCCGTTGGATATCTGATCAGAGTGTGCGGCTGTATGATGCGAGCGCCAATGTGCTCAGAGGAGAGTTCATGCACGGTGGACCTGTGCTTGACTGTTGCTTCCATGATGATTCGTCAGGATTTAGTGCCGGCGCCGACAATACAGTCAGGCGGTCAGTATGCTTCGTTTAATATTTTGAATTTCTGCTTGGTTCCTGATATATCTTGTGTGAAATGTGCTGAGGCTACTTTGTAACTTATGGTTGACTCCTTATGTTGATTACCATCAATTAGCATTTTGTTGTCATTAAGCTTCATGAATGTGCCTAAGAATGACTCTGAAAGTAGGTCAACATATTAGTGTTTATTAACTTCACGAACTGCTGCTCAAGATAGCTTTCTCTTTTATCTGGCTACTAGTGTTACTTGTGACTTTAGTGATCATTTTCTTGTCACTTGTCAGTAATGCATATCCAGGTGGTCCGGATATAACATTATTCAACTCATATGACTGGCAAGTTCTGGGTTTCTTGATTTGAGAACCAAATTTTTAAACATGCATACTTAATTCTGTTACCCTTACTCTACACTCTTTGTATTTCTTACTTATCATAACTCACACCACCCTTGATTTTAGTCAAATCCCACTTTCATCCAAAATTTATAACTGAAGTTGCTTATTCGTAATTCTATCTTCCATCTTTTTGGCTTAGGTTAATCTAATTTGCATTTAGAATTATTCTTACCATTGCATCCAATCAGTGAAGGTCCAGCTTGTAATGTAAGTGTCATCTGTTGATAATTAACATTAAAAATATATGCTCGATGTGCCAGGCTTGTTTTCAGCTCCAATAAGGAGGATATTCTGGGAAGGCATGATGCACCTGTTCGCTGTGTTGAGTACTCTTACGCAGCAGGTCTGTTACTGTAGTCATCACAATCTACTTAGAATTTACTATCAATGCTGAGCGGATCTCATTTATCCTCTCTACTTTTTGTGCTTTCAGTGTTGTGGTTGACATCCAAAGTAAGGCTAAAATGGATATAAAACTGACCAATCACAAGAACAAATTTCAATTATTTATGGAGTTAAATCACTTTTCCACACCCTTCTTGGTTCATTTAAATGTTAATTACATGCATCTTCCATTTATGCTTCTTATCCCAGCCAAACCATGTCTGTCATTTTTGTCAGAAACTTGTAATGATAGCAAATAGTAACTTGAGATATTACTCTTGAAATTTTGGATTAAAGGAATATATATGCTCTCTAAAAAATCTGTCAGGACATTTACCAAAGTCTTTGTTGGGTCATATCCACTGGAATGAATAATGTCATGTAGATGCAGTCTATTGTGCTTTGAGGATCATCACCATTGTTGAAATTTAGAATGAACAATGGCCTATTATGTTGTAAAAAGATTGTTGCTATGTTGATCTCTGATCTTGTTTAACATTACTTATAATGATACAATATTATTACTCACTTCCACTGTAATTATCATTATATAGCTAGTGTCTGACAGTATTAAGATATGCAGCTTCATTACAGTTATGTCTTTAATTTGGTATTGTCGTGCAGGGCAATTGATCACTGGTAGTTGGGACAAAACCCTGAAATGTTGGGACCCTAGAGGTGCAAGTGGGCAAGAGCGCACTCTTGTTGGGACATATCCACAACCTGAGCGTGTTTACTCTCTTTCTCTTGTTGGGCATCGTCTAGTTGTAGCAACAGCAGGAAGACATGTTAATGTGTATGATTTGAGGAATATGTCTCAACCTGAGCAACGAAGGGAATCTTCATTGAAATATCAAACCAGATGTGTGCGCTGTTACCCAAATGGAACAGGTATTTACTTGAGTTTCTGGGAATTTTGGGGTAAATTGTTTAAAGTTTTGTATTTTGTATCCAAATTCTTATTGAGCTTTCATGAGGAAATAGCAGATGTAACTTTTTTTATGCTCTGTGCTTTAATACTTGTTTGAGTACTAAAATTATATATGCAGAGGAACTTACTATACCCGTGTGCAACTGCAAATGAGTGGAAGTATCATTAAATTTTCACATAGCTATACATTGGATAATAAAATCCATCTCATTACATACTGATATCTGTAATTTTATGTTTTAGATTTGATGCATTCTGTACTTATTAATTACTCCAAGCAGGATATGCACTTAGTTCAGTTGAAGGGCGGGTTGCAATGGAATTTTTTGATCTCTCTGAGGCTAGCCAAGCTAAAAAGTACGATTTTTTTTTTCTTTTCTTTCCTACCTCTCTACATGGATTTTTTTTACTATATTGATATTCTGCACTTCTTGTTATCAGTAGCTGTGATATATTGTTTGGGTTTATTGAGAACAGTATCTGTACATCGAACTTCTTATCAGTAAATAACTTCTAAGCTTTCTGCAGATATGCTTTTAAGTGTCACAGAAAATCAGAAGCTGGGAGGGATATTGTCTATCCCGTAAATGCCATTGCATTCCATCCTATGTAAGTTCTTTGTTGACTGAGGATTTTCCTTCTTAACTTGTTGGCACACTTTCAAAATAAAAAGATCTTAGTCAAGAGTAGGTTGGTAAATTTAGTTTCTGAATGTAAATTATTTATGTAATTTGGCTTCAAAGAATGATTAAGAACCAAGAGTAACTACTCTGGATTGGGGCAGGAAAGGGGCAATCCCTTGTTATTGTATGGAAAAATAAATTTCTCTGTGAAACTGACTTTGCTGGCTCCTTTCATAAAAGCTCTACTGATGGGCATGGCCATGATTAATTGAAAAGTTAATACTTCCAAGTATAATGGACAAGATCAGACACGTTGAAGCTGAAAGCTGATGGACAATATTATGATTAGCTTTGAAAGTTAATTGACTAAAAGCTATTTGTGTAAAACTGATTTGGAAATAATATGTAATTATGAATGTTCTTGGCATTGATTAGTCTTTGTTGTATCTCTATAATAATTGATAAGTAACCAAGCAAATTTTGTATTGTGATGAATTGATATGATTCAGCATCTAAAAATGCTCAACATAGTTGTTTTAGGGTTTACATTCATGTTTCAACTATATAAGACTATGAAGGCGAAGATGTGTTGATTTCTCTTTAAATTGTATTAGGATAAGATGGAGTTGTGCTCTCTAGGATGACATGTAGTGTGGTAGGAACCTTTTTAAGTTAAATTATATATTTCTCTTATTAGCCGACCCCACTTAGTGGGATAAGGATTTTTTGTTGTTGTTGTTGTTGTATATATTTCTCTTATTAGGTTAAAGGGTAAGTAAGTAATTTTTTGAGGGATGAGTTTATTATAAATAAAGCAGAGGAAGGTTGAGTGGGTAGCAAGGAGGAATATTCTGTTAGAATGCATTAGAGGGCATTTGCTCTGTAGTGTGGGCAGAACACCTTTAGCAAAGTATTCTGTAGGAGCTAAAGCTCTAGGGAAGGATTATTTCTTGTAATCCTTCATCTTCCTTAATATTACAGTGTTGATTTCTGGGGTTCTGTCATAGTGACTAACAAAGTTCTGTATGTCTAATCTACACGCAGATATGGTACATTTGCCACAGGAGGTTGTGATGGTTTTGTAAATGTATGGGATGGAAACAACAAGAAGAGACTATACCAGGTTTTTCTTTTTCTTTTTTTTCTTTTTCTTTTTCTTTTTTTTTTTGTTGGGGGAGGGGAGGGGGGGGGGGGGTTTGGGCAATGTTTATTATAGATTTATTCTGCCTTATTATATGGTGAAAGTGTTGAATTGCTGTTTTCTCTTTCAGTATTCAAAATATCCAACTAGCATTGCTGCACTTTCATTTAGTAGAGATGGACGCCTCCTGGCTGTTGCATCAAGTTACACATTTGAAGAGGGGCCTAAACAGTAAGATTGATTTCTATCACACACTAAATTTCAATCTGAGTAATGATAATCTGAACATTTTTCTCACGATCTCCCAGATGAGGTTCAATGTTAAAGAAAATGTTAATCATTACATTTTCTAGTTCCTATGCAAATTTGAGGATCGCTTTTATCCATAAATAAACATTTGAAGAGATTGTGCTCTACGCTTAGTAACTCTTAACATGTTGTCAATACTTCTGCAGTCATGAACCAGATGCTATCTACGTGCGCAGTGTAAATGAGATAGAGGTCAAGCCAAAACCAAAAGTCTATCCTAATCCTCCAGCGTGACTCGTGATAATGATTTTGAATATAGTAATATCTTTTCTATTTATTGATTCTGCTGTGTAGTTTGCTCAATTCTTTGTGACTCAGTATGCAAACTAATTTTGTGAAGTACTGCTTTATTCTAGATACCAGATATGGCGAGATTTTATAGCTTTTATACTGTTTGTCCGGTAAATCCCCCTCCCCTCCCCCACAAGAAAAATTGTCATATATCGTGTTGTAAAGTTTATTAATGAATTCGACCTGGTGGCATTCCTGTCCTCACAATGGTGGTTGACCTGCCAATAGAAGTCTAATCTGCTTAAAATATTTCAGTTCTTTGCCAAATATTCACCGAGTTTCATTTACTTCTAAATTTTTAGGTCTACAACTTATATTCGATGTGGTACCTTTTGCCTAGCCCTTACACTTTATGAATGGTACAGCGAAGATTGGCGTACACAAGAAACTGACCTGCTTAACAAGGTTATGTTGTTTTGGATGTTTGGTTTATTGGATCTTAGATTGGGTAGGGCCTGGATCCCTTGTTTGGATAGCAAGTTAGGCAGCCTAGCATTGTCCAATTGTGTATGGGTGTCACATGGCACCCATTTGGACGATATTGAGCCTCCTAGAACCCAGGTGTCCAAACAAGGAATCCAGCTACTGATTGAATGAGCTAGGCTAGGCCTAGCATCTGCCTAGTGGGCAGAGGGCATGAAGAAATTGACCATAATTGAACATTATTCCCTAATGGAAGCTTATAATATTGTTCATACAGAAGATTATCATATTATCTTCAGGACCACTAAATACCTTAGGCTAAGTTTGGTATGCAGTAAAGAAAAAGGAAAGAGAAAAGAAAAATGAATGGAAAAGGGATGTTTTACTAAAATATTTCAATTTTTTATTTTAAAAATATAAATTTAGTGTTTTTAAAGAGAGTAATTTGAAAGATTTTCCACTTTGTCTCTTTTTGCATTAATCATTCCTTCACCACTTTTCATGCTACCAAAAGTGCAGCAGACATCTTTCAAGAAATGGTACCTAATCTGAGTACTCTATCGACTATCACCACTAACTTAATAAAAATATGTGCCGTACACACCGCTCGCTCCCTGGTCATACCACCCAATAGAAGATACCTAGTCAATTTTGAGATTCAGACATTCAGTAGAGTTATTTATGGGGTAAATGTTTCCTTTGATTTCCTCCGCACGTTATTAAAGATAATAGACACGAGATTTTACTGAGGCGAATGAGGTGGAATGGCTCTGCATTGTTGTTCCTGTGAATATTAAAAAAAAAAAAGTTGATGAAGTGACTTTTTTCCCAGATCAAATCTATCACAATAATAATATATATAGTAAATTACTAATTTAGTATTCAAAAAATTACGTGATTAATCTTTTAGTATTAGATTTGAAAGAAAATTCTCTACTTCTAATTTACTTTAATAAAATCAAATGATTTGATTTAAGTAAAATTCTCTAATTTCTTTTATCTTATAAATATGTTGAGAGTGGGATTTGAACCCACGCCCTTTCGGACCAGAACCTTAATCTGGCGCCTTAGACCAACTCGGCCATCTCAACTTGAGGTTAACGCACCATTCAATTAAAAATATGATGTGAAAAAATTAAAACTTTTGAATCAAATGTATTAAATAATATAAAAAAAATGATAATATATTTATGTATATATATATCAATGTTATTTGTTTTTTTCATAAATAAATTTAAATATTAAAAAATTAGAACACCCACGTGCTAAACTGAAATAATTGAAGAATTTAGGATTCTAAATAAAAAAAAATTAAAAAGAATTCAACTTGGGCTTGCACAAGGACAAGATGAAATCAACTATAGCCAAGCCCACTACCTTTTGAATGCATTTAATATAGATTATGAAGCGGCCTCAAGCCCTCAACATAGACCCACCAAAATCCATTTATGTACTCTATTGGCTTGGTTTAATCAAAACTTTTTATTAAAAATTTTAAAATTTTGAATTTATACTGTTAAAAAAATTCTTTTTCTTAGCAATTAAGTTAACTTCTCCTAATAAATTACAGATTAAGTTCTTGAAAAATTTACTTATCTTAATTTCAATTTTATATTTGTCAAAATGATTTTTAACAACAAAATATTTAAAATTTGACAAAAGTAAATATGAGATTTAACAATAAAAAATAATTAAATTGGTATAAATACACTCTTAATTTCAACCCTAAACCGGCCTAAAGGGAGGGGTAGGCTAGATTTTAGCCAGCTCATTTAAGACCGAGTCAAATTGGTCTCATCTGCCCAACCAGCAAGTTAAGCCAATTGACCCTTTTTTTAATTTTTATTTTATATATATATATATATATATTAATAATAATATATGTTAAGCTAAATAATACAAAGGAAATAAAGAAAAAAATAACAATAAAGAAAAAAGAAAAAGAATCATTCAAAGTAAAAAAAAATGAATGATTTCATTTTATTTATTTATTTTAGTTCAAAATCTCAAAATCTATATATTTTTTTTAAAGCAAATGGGCAATTTTTTTATTAGTTTTTGTTTAAATAAAAAATTTAAAATTTAAAATTTAAAAAAAATGCAAGCTTGTGGCTAGTGGGTCGGGCCAACATAATATTGGTCTGTTTAAAAATGGGCCAACTTAGCCCTGGCCTATTTCGAGAGCAACTCAAAGTTTAAGCTGTCTTACTTTAACAACTCTACTTATAACTTATAAGTACTAAATTGAAACACTAATTTAAAAAAAATTAAATTGTAATAATTGTAATATTTGCCAAATAAATGATATTATACTCAAAGGAAGTGACTGAGGAAGGTTCAAACTTGACCAGCTAATAACTACACAACGGATCAGGTCCTCTTTTTTTTTTAATTATAAATATAGACAGTTAATTTTTTAGATCAATTATAAAAAAATAAAATTAAAAAAGAAACAAAAAGAGCGAATAAAATTTGGATAATAAATTTTTAAAATCAACGATCTTAATTGAACATAATTGAAGATTTAGGAAATTGAATTAGTCATTAAACAAGTGAAGACACATGTTTAAAGATTAATGATCGAACCGTAATTGAACTTTTCTAATTTAAAATATAAAAAAATAATATACATAATTAAATACTGTCACGACCCAAATTCCGGGCACGTGACCGGCACGATGACACGAATTCTATGTCACCGTAATAACAACTCTATTTTTACCCATTTTAAGTTATTCATATGAAATATTTAGCGTACATAGAGAAAAATCAGAGTTTGAAAAACATATATATATATATATATATATATATATAATATAGATTAATACTTAGGAAATAGCATTTAAATATGAATAAATATTAATTAAGGTTAATATTAATTAAATTTAATTTAATTTATGAATGAATACTACTTAAAATAAATATATAAAAAAATATCAATTCATACAATTTTAATGTTTAAAAAAATAAATTATGATATTTCATTTATTCTCAAAGTCATGTTAACATAAATAAACCCCGTAATTTTTAAATCTCGATTTCTACCATAATTCGTATCATAAATTCTCAAAATAAATCTTCAAATTTGAATCAAATTAAATACAATAAATAAAGTAGTTTATCTACCCGAGAACTCTCTAGATGTCCTAGTTGACTACAGAGCTTCCTAAACTTAACAAAAATAAAATACTAACAATATGGGACCCACCCAACAATGGGACAGTCCAACGGCAACTACTCCTCTAACGGGAGATTCTCCTTCACTATCTCATCTGAAAAGGAAAAATCAACGAGTGTGAGATAATAATCTCCGTGAGCGAGCCAATCCCCGCCCTAATAAAATCCGCTATGCAAAAGCAATAAAGTAAAAAGCATGGGTAAAAATTATAAAATCATAAGGAAAAATACACATCAAAGAATTACAAATCAATCAGACAATTCAGACCAACGGAACTAGTACTCGTCAATGGCAAAATATCCAGGAGCGCCCGTAGGCTCGCTCAACCAATCTCATCATATCCGGGAGCGCCCGTAGGCTCGCTCAACCAATTTCCTCAATTTTATTAACCCGCCATGACGCACAACCTCATCAGCAACGGTCAGGGCGCCTCACAGATTAAATCCGGGCTCATTTCTCTACCGAAGGAATGGTTGTCTCTACTCTCAGAGGTCAAGTCATCCTATTACCCGGATTTCTCGCTTGACATGAGAGAGGGTACTATCCCGCCCAAACACAAACAATATTCATCCAATATAATAAAATACAACATCATAAACCATCAAGTATAAATCTCTAGATAATTTTAATTATCTCAAATCTCAACCATCTCATAAATCACATGTGCATCCTTCTTCCTAACCAATAATAATAATAATAATTATTATTATTATTATTATCATCATCAATCATATTTCCACCATAGTCATTACCTATCTTTATACCCCATTACTTTAACACTTAAGATAATATTAAAGAAGGGTTAGTTCACTCACTTGGGTTCCTTGCTAAACCATAGCATGACATTCCAAAATTCTTCAGTAATGTGTCAGATTTTTCTATCGCATGTTTGAAAGACAAACTTTGAAATTAAAACAGAAAGTTATTTTATTTCAGTTTTCTGACCTCCGTGTACTTTTTCGGCCATATCTCTCAAAGGGTAGGGAGTTTTCAAAAGATTTTAGATTTTCTGGAAAATAGACGAAAAGAGCTTTCCGTGCATAGGTAATTTGAAAATTTTGGAGTTTTCTAGAGAGAGATATGATTGTTTTAATTTTCAGAAAATTGTTCCAGAATTTCCGAAAATAAATGTTCTTACCTTGTTTTAATTCTTGCTATAGATGAACCCCTTTGAGTTCTTGTTTGGGCATAGAATGTGCAGATCTTAGGACTATGTGTGTCACGTCCCAAAATTTGAGCACGTGACCGGCACGGAAAGTGAATTTCATTTCACCTCCGTAAGCCTATCTTTCTCTTAAAAATCATACAATTCTTTTTCATGCAACCAAAACGAGTTTTCTATACATACTACAATTACTCATATTACATCACTGAATGAACCTACCCGATTACAGAGATTTCTAGATTTATACAACTTAGAATAAAACTTAACTATTATACCTTTATCCTGAACAAATGAAAAGGTAATTATGGACTAAGGATCCATAATTCCTTGTTCCGATATTTACCTTCAGCTGTCAACTCTGAAAAAAAATATCAATAAGAGGGGTATGAGCAAACCACGTGCCCAGTGAGTAGATAACACAATACTATGACAAAATAAAAATCATGCATCATAATGATAACATGCAGCAATCATACGTAGATCGATCATCATATGATATAATATTATTAATAATACTTCACAACAATATCCAAGTGAATCAAATGCATTTCAACAAAATTCAAAATTCATAACAGCAATCGATGAAATCAATTTCACACACAATTTCCGTACCAACCGGGTCGTCCAGAATACCTCTGGATCGTTGCCTGCGGCCCCCGCCGCATCCACCCTTATCGCTCCATTTATATTCTCCACCCTTATAGCTTCACATAGATTTCTCCATTGGGTGCACCACCATGCCTTTCCTTTCCAGTCAAACACAATCACATATAAAAACATCCTCAATCATAATCTTGAGCCACATACACAACTCAGTCATTTACAATTCAAGCCACAACATAATCAATGTGGTTCCAGCAACATAGCATGTATATAACATAACCCATAATATAGAACAATTATTCAACTCGGTTCACATGCCATTCACAATCCATCATATAACCTCCATTCATGGGAAAATAAGAAAATATAATTATATACATTACCAGACACGTTCCACATTTGTTTATGCCTCATCATTCCACATCATCCTCTTCAAACTTGGATATACAACATATTTCCACTATGATGCAAAAAGTCAATAACAGATATTTAATCATAGCAAGTATTAACCCACTCACCTGGATTTCACGCTCTCGGCACTCCCACTTTGCACTTTGACCATTCCTATTGTAACCAGACAAAAATCATCAGAGTTACGAAATAGAAAAATTTCCTACCACTACTCTCGACCTTTACTTACTTCTCGAATCATAACTCCTAACTGGTAATGAATATTCAAATGAAACTTATACCATTGGAAACTAGACTTAAAGAGCTTTCCAACGATATAAAGTTTGCCCAAAACGGAGTTCGGATGAAGAAGTTATGGCCGATTGAAAAATAAACTAAAATTTCCCGATACACCTGGCGCCTGGGCGCCACACATGCCTGGCGCCTAGGCGCCACACGTGGTGCCTGGGAGCCAATTTCTTCTTCTTCCCATCTCACCTTGGCGCCTAGGCGCCACACATGGCGCCTGGGCGCCACGATCGCGACCCCTTCGCGATTTCTCTCGGTTTTGGCCCAAATATGGCCAAATCTTCACCGTTTTTCATGATTTCTTCCATGGGATCTCACCCTTAATGTCTAAGGAGCATTTAGACACCAAAATCACAAATTTTAATCGAGAAACGAAGCCGGAATCTCGATTTTACCTCAAACACTCTTAAAACTAGAAAATAGAGAAAAGCTTAAGAAATAGAAATTTCTACCTCGATTACTTGCTTTCCCTATGTTGCTTGGCTCCTAGAGGCTCGCCCCGTAGCCCGAGATCCAGCCTCCAAAGCCCGGTTGTAGAGTTGGAGTGTAGAGAGAGAAATTAGAGAGAAGGAGAGGAGAGAAATTGAAGAGAGAGAGAGGAAAGGAGAAAAATGAATAAAAAATAGGTGAGGCCACCTATATACTCGCCCGGGGTGAAATTATCACTTGCTATGCAATTGACCCTCAGTCAAGACTAGCAAAAGCAAATTCATAAAATCTCACCTCAGGTGTTTCTAAATTCTCGGTGCCCCACAAATTTCCTTATTCACTTTAGTCCCTCTCAATATCTCAAACTCCACTTTAACCTCGAATCCATCATCTTTTCGGTACCGGACTCATAATTTATTCCCATAAACTCTATTCTTCTTCTCGGGTTCCTACTTGGTCATTTCTCAAAAGTCCTCTATACTTTCTTTTCTTTTCACTTTAGTCCTTGAGAATTTGTAAAAATTTCCTAAATTAAAAATAAAAATTTCTATTCCCACATTTTCTTCACTAATTCAAAAAGAAAATTTTCCACATAATTAAATTTTTCACTAAACTTCAAATCAGACTTTAAATATTCATAAAAATTCTTGGGATATTACAATGTGTAGGCTGTAAAACATGATGTGGGGTTAGGGTTGTTCTTATATTTATTTCAAAAGAAACAACATCGCTAAAATGGAAGGGAAGATTATGACTTACCTTAATTTCTTCTTACTTATTAGTTGTTAATTCCACTTGAGCTTCCCAATATTAAAAATTAAGTGTTGATGTTTAGAAAAAAAGATTAGCCAAGAGAATGTGCTTGTGGGGGGATTAGTCTGGTTGAGTATCTATTTGTTCTAGGGTTTCTAACTTAGTTTAAGATAGATCAATTTAATTGTTTAAATTTAAATAGATTTTGTTATTCAAATTTTAGATTATTCTAATTAAAAATAATATGTTTAATTCAGATTTCTAAAAAAAACTTTTCTTTTTCAGATTTCATATTGGGATAATTTATCCTTCAATTTAATGTCTAATTAGATTGGTTAGTTTGGATAATTATCTAATTTCCTTATTTAATCTTTTGCATTATCCTTTAACCATTGCTACTACTATTTATATTATATGTATATTATTTTGTTTAGTTAATTTTGATTTGTTTTAATTACTATTACTAATATCTATTTAATTATTCCTTATAGTCTTCCGAAATCCCCTGTTGCTCATGGGATTAGTATCCTAGTTGATTAATTTATCAACTTGTATTTTTATTAATTTCTTTTTGTTCCAATTTCAAAATTCAACCTTAAATGCCCAATCCTAGATTATGTAAATCTAAGATCTTACTTAAAATGTTGTGTAATATCCCAAGAATTTTTATGAATATTTAAAGTCTGATTTGAAGTTTAGTGAAAAATTTAATTATGTGGAAAATTTTCTTTTTGAATTAGTGAAGAAAATGTGGAAATAGAAATTTTTATTTTTAATTTAGAAAATTTTTACAAATTCTCAAGGACATGTGGGGAAGAGAAAGGCATGGCGCCCAGGCGCCAGGTGTGTCGGAAAACCTTAGCTCATTTTCAATCGGCCATAACTTCTTCATACGGACTCCGTTTTGGGCAAACTTTATATCGTTGGAAAGTTCTTTGAGTCTAGTTTCCAATGGTATAAGTTTCATTTAGATATTCATTACCGATTAGGAGTTATGACTTAAGATGTGAGTAAAGGTCGAGAGTAGTGGTAGGAAATTTCTCTATTTCGTAACCCTAATGTTTTTGTCTGGTTACAATAGGAATGGTCAAGGTGCAAAGTGGGAGTGCCGAGAGCGTGAAATCCAGGTGAGTGGGTTAATACTTGCTATGATTAAATATCTGTTATTGACTTTTTGCATCATAGTGGAAATATGTTGTATATCCAAGTTTGAAGAGGATGATGTGGAACGATGAGGCATAAACAATTGTGGAACGTGTCTGGTAATGTATATAATTATATTTTCTTATTTTCCCATGAATGGAGGTTATATAATGGATTGTGAATGGCATGTGAACTGAGTTGAATAATTGTTCTATATTATGGGTTATGTTGTATACATCCTATGTTGCTGGAACCACATTTATTATGTTGTGGCTTGAATTGTAAATGACTGAGTTGTGTATGTGGCTCAAGATTATGATTGAGGATGTTTTTATATATGATTGTGATTGTGTTTGACTGGAAAGGAAAGGCATGGTGGTGCACCCCATGGAGAAATTTATGTGAAGTTATAAGGGTGGAGATTATAAATGGAGCGATAAGGGTGGATGCGGCAGGGGCCGCGGGCAACGATCCAGAGGTATTCTGGACGACCCGGTTGGTACGGGAAATTTGTGTGAAATTGATTTCACCGATTGTTGTTGTGAACTTTTGAATTATGTTGAAATGTATTTGATTTATTTGGATATTGTCGTGAAGTACTACGAATAATATCATATCATATGATGATCGATTTACGTATGATTGCTGCATGTTATCATTATGATGTATGATATTTTTTTGTCATAATGTTATGTTATCTACTCACTGGGCACGTGGTTTGCTCATACCCCTCTTATTGATATTTTTTTTCAGAGTTGACAGCTGAAGGTAAATATCGGAACAAGGAATTATGGATCCTTAGTCCATGATTACCTTTTCATTTGTTCAGGATAAAGGTATAATAGTTAAGTTTTATTCTAAGTTGTATAAATCTAGAAATCTCTGTAATCGGGTAGGTTCATTCACTGATGTAATGTGAGTAATTGTAGTATGTATAAAGAACTCGTTTTGGTTGCATGAAAAAGAATTGTATGATTTTTAAGAAAAAGATAGGCTTACGGAGGTGAAATGAAATTCACTTTCCGTGCCGGTCACGTGCTCAAATTTTGGGACGTGACAAGTTGGTATCAGAGCTTTGGGATTAGGTCTCCTACCGATTACAGAGTAAGGTAACCTTAGTGGGATCTCCTCTATCGTGGTGAACCCGGGCACGACTATAGAGAGATGGCTCCACTGAAGGTCCTGTAGGATGTTTTCATTTCCTTTTCCTCCAAGACTTGTCTTTTCTTATGAATTATGTTTTTAGTTTTAGTTTTAGAGAGTTATGGCTATACTTTTGAACTCGGTAAGGGAAATGTTATTATTTGTTTTGATTCCGTTGCTGTCGGATCAAATTGTATGTATGGGGCTTTATATGTTAAATTCATGATTGATTTTGTGTGACTGATTTATTTTATCTTTCTTAATTTTATTATTACTATTTTTGGAGTACCATCCCATAAAAGAAACCACTGGCATTAAAAGCAGAAGGATTACATTGCAAAAAAAAAAAAAACAATTACTCATGCATGAGTAATCTAAAAGCGAGGTGGTCTCGGATTAGGAGGGTTGTACTGTATCATCACCCCTCGACCATTCCTTGGAGCGAGAGACAGAGCAATATCGCGGAGGGTAGTGTAAATCCCATTCATACAATCAACACTTCTTTGTTGTTGATTGCAGAAGCACTGGGTAGACCAATAGAAGAACCTGTCTATTCTTGAAGTCATTTCTGCATGATTGCGTTTAGTTAACTTCTCTAGGTTTTCTATCATCTTTTTCAGATTTTTGACCTCCTGCTCTAGACAGGCGATTTTGTCCTCCGAGGTATGGCCCGTGCTAGTCTCCTCAGCTTCCTCGATCTTCTTCATTTTCTTCTCCTTCTGCTTCTCTGGAGACCCCTCAAAAGGTCTTTTGCCCTTGTCTTTGCCCAGACTTAAGTTTAAGTCGAGCTCTTCTCTCCTGGCATCCACTGTGAGATCAATGTACTTCCTTGTGGCCATGATTTGGAAAATTTAGAAATTTATGTCGAAGTATGAGAAGAGAGGAATGCTGAGAAGTTGTAGGCTTAGAGATGATTACTCTTTGTGGTGTGGTAACTGAGAACGTTGGGATAGTTCTTATAGAGGAAAAATTTGAACTCAGAGACAAAGAAGATATCTCTTCGCCGCACCCTATACGCTTAACCTATGGATTTCTGCAAGCTGGAAGCTAGGAGTCTAGGGTAGGCATGCACACCAACAACGCGTCGCATTAATGGCAAAACCACGAAAGTCAATATTCGGTGGATTTGCGGCCGATTTACACTTGGTTTTTCCATTTCTCTCGTTGGCATTTTCTGAAATTGAAGGAAGTCGACAATGTAGCCATTACAGAGTGTCTTGGATGTTTTCACGATGAACTAAAATGTATTTCTATGCTTTCTTGTATTGTTCTTGAAAGCCTTCAGTTAAGTATAATATACATGATTGATTGAATTATACTGTGATTATATGTATCTAAATACATATGATATGTATGTATGTTATTCATGCATAGAGAGTGAAGGTTATTTGTTATGGCCAGGAATAATATGTAATGATTCTACATACATTCAGAGAATGAGAAGTCTGAAATTTAAAAGAACTTGAATAGATGAAAATATATATAGATAATGATGTATCTCTATGTTTATACATATATACATATATGCTCGTAGAGGCAAGTGAAAGGTAAAATTTTTCTCTCACTTTATGGAACGCTTGATGTGTAGATGTGAGAAGTTTTTATTTTAATATGTATGTTTGAAAATGTGTAAGCTTAGGGCAAAGCCACGGATTAGAAACCTAGATAAGGCTAGTATGAAGCTACCCGTTCATGGAGTAATATCTCGATTTAGAATTATTGGATAAGACAAATACAGAGTTAAGAAGCCATAAATTGAAGCGGCGATTAGTTTAATAATTTGAGCAAGAGTCAAAAGTTAGCCGAAATTTTTGAGGAAATCTTTTGTATTAGATTATATTTTGTTATTTTCTGGCATGCTTATCTGAGACCGTTGGCATTGCGTCGGATAAGGTCTGTAGGTCATCTTTAGAGTATGATGTAAAGGTTTTGTAGCCCTAAATTTCGTCTATATATAATGGATGCCCCATTACGCTGCTCACTACACTAAAAGTTTATATCTATAAGCTTTCTAGCATCAAACTTCTCCTTCTGTACAACCTTTATAGCTCAGAAAAATATGGCCGGCAATAAATCTTTCAATTTAAATTTTGAGGCTGGCAAGGTAGAGCTGGATCTAAATCTTAGCCTGGAGAATTATAAGAATAAGAGATCCATGGAAGAGTCACCAGAGGCTAAGAAAAGAAAAAGGGATGTAGTAGAGTTAGAGGATGTTAGCACAGCAACATCTTCTAATAATGAGCTTGCGCTTATGAGACAAAAGATGGAGGACTTGGAAAGACTGATAAACCGCCACTTTGAGGACCAGGGGAGATTGATAAATCGTCTCTTTACAGAACAAGAGAAGCTTTTGAACCGTCATTTTAGGGAATTGGCGAATAGAGTTGATAGACATTCGATGTTTGCAACTCAAAATTTTCGTGACCAACAAGCGAGATGTATTGACTGTATGAATGGAGTGACTTCTGCACTTCGCCAAATTTCCCAGACGTTTCCTCCAGAAACTCTTTCTAGGCTGCAACGATTAACTTCCTCCTTAAGGTCTGAAGCACCTTCTTCTTCTAGACCTGGAGCATCTTCTGCATTTCAAAAGCCTCCTCGTTCTTAATTTATCTTTTCTTTTGTTTGTACCTAAAGCTGATGTTTGATCTAATGTTTAAGTATTAAAATTATCTGTTTTGTAAATCAAGTTCAGCTTGTTGCCTGTAACTTATGTATTAGAAATAAAAATATGTTGAACTTGTTATATTTTGTACTTGATTGTGAAAATTCTAAGAGAGAGAATGAGATATAAACAAAATATTGGCATTTGCTTCAATCTTGAGGTAAGTTTTGAATTCGGAGGACCGAATTCTTTTAAGGGGGGAAGAATGTAATATCCCAAGAATTTTTATGAATATTTAAAGTCTGATTTGAAGTTTAGTGAAAAATTTAATTATGTGGAAAATTTTCTTTTTGAATTAGTGAAGAAAATGTGGAAATAGAAATTTTTATTTTTAATTTAGGAAATTTTTACAAATTCTCAAGGACATGTGGGGAAGAGAAAGGCATGGCGCCCAGGCGCCAGGTGTGTCGGAAAACCTTAGCTCATTTTCAATCGGCCATAACTTCTTCATACGGACTCCGTTTTGGGCAAACTTTATATCGTTGGAAAGTTCTTTGAGTCTAGTTTCCAATGGTATAAGTTTCATTTAGATATTCATTACCGATTAGGAGTTATGACTTAAGATGTGAGTAAAGGTCGAGAGTAGTGGTAGGAAATTTCTCTATTTCGTAACCCTAATGTTTTTGTCTGGTTACAATAGGAATGGTCAAGGTGCAAAGTGGGAGTGCCGAGAGCGTGAAATCCAGGTGAGTGGGTTAATACTTGCTATGATTAAATATCTGTTATTGACTTTTTGCATCATAGTGGAAATATGTTGTATATCCAAGTTTGAAGAGGATGATGTGGAACGATGAGGCATAAACAATTGTGGAACGTGTCTGGTAATGTATATAATTATATTTTCTTATTTTCCCATGAATGGAGGTTATATAATGGATTGTGAATGGCATGTGAACTGAGTTGAATAATTGTTCTATATTATGGGTTATGCTGTATACATGCTATGTTGCTGGAACCACATTTATTATGTTGTGGCTTGAATTGTAAATGACTGAGTTGTGTATGTGGCTCAAGATTATGATTGAGGATGTTTTTATATATGATTGTGATTGTGTTTGACTGGAAAGGAAAGGCATGGTGGTGCACCTCATGGAGAAATTTATGTGAAGTTATAAGGGTGGAGATTATAAATGGAGCGATAAGGGTGGATGCGGCAGGGGCCGCGGGCAACGATCCAGAGGTATTCTGGACGACCCGGTTGGTACGGGAAATTTGTGTGAAATTGATTTCACCGATTGTTGTTGTGAACTTTTGAATTATGTTGAAATGTATTTGATTTATTTGGATATTGTCGTGAAGTACTACGAATAATATCATATCATATGATGATCGATTTACGTATGATTGCTGCATGTTATCATTATGATGTATGATATTTTTTTGTCATAATGTTGTGTTATCTACTCACTGGGCACGTGGTTTGCTCATACCCCTCTTATTGATATTTTTTTTCAGAGTTGACAGCTGAAGGTAAATATCGGAACAAGGAATTATGGATCCTTAGTCCATGATTACCTTTTCATTTGTTCAGGATAAAGGTATAATAGTTAAGTTTTATTCTAAGTTGTATAAATCTAGAAATCTCTGTAATCGGGTAGGTTCATTCACTGATGTAATGTGAGTAATTGTAGTATGTATAAAGAACTCGTTTTGGTTGCATGAAAAAGAATTGTATGATTTTTAAGAAAAAGATAGGCTTACGGAGGTGAAATGAAATTCACTTTCCGTGCCGGTCACGTGCTCAAATTTTGGGACGTGACATGTTGGAAGGTATATTTCAGATTTTTCTTTTTCATTTGTTTTCGTAATTCATTAAATTTTTCCTTTTAGACATTTTTTGTATAAGACTATTTCTTAATTTCAACTATATATTCTAAAAATAATATCTAGAGTTTTAGAAATTAATTTCCATTTTCTATTTCACAACAAGGTTCCCTATAATTTTGTCCATCTATTCTTATACTTTTTACACATTTTTGCTACACCCCATAAGATTCCAAAATCTTTCATTTTAGTCCCTGCGAGTTTCACTTTAGTCCCTGTATGGCCTAACATCACACATTGCTAGCCTACAGCCTAAAATCACATATCTAAGCATCATCACATTATACAATAATATCAAACACACATATTGCACACAAAATTTACAATTTCAACACTTGTAAAATCAAATTCATTATTTAAGTAAAAAATAAAATAGCGGGTATTACAAATACTATATATATAAATTTAAAAATTCAATTAAAAATAAGATTCAATGTCAAATTATACAAAATAACATTCACAATCAAAAATTCATAACAAAAATTTGACTAAATAATAAAGAAATATTATTAATTAAGATAATATTCACTCATATTTAGAGCTGTCAAAATAGGCTCGGCCCGCCGGGTCGAGCCCGTTTAACCCACTAAAAGGGAGGGTTGGGTTTATAAATTTTTGGCCAATTTAAATCCGGGCCTAGGCGGCCCGGCCCGCCAACCCCCGGGTTATGCGGGTTCAACCCGGATAACCCGCGGGTTACTCGTTTAACCCACTTAAAAAAAAAATTTTAAATAAATATTTTTAATACATAATACATATTCATTTATTTAGAATTTCAAATATTCTATAATCTATATTCTATACTATTATTACATTACTTATTGTCTTACTTTATATATTTACTATTTTTCTGTTATAACGATGAAAATGTGTTATCATTTTCTATAATATAGGAAGATTAGAGCCTTAAAAACTTGTCAAATGTCAAAATAAATTGGTGCCTTAATGCCATTTTCATTCCTATCTTCCAAAGATTATTTTGTAACATAATAGTTTAAGATAGGAAAATTGTAGGTGTTTTATATTTTTTATTTGATAATTGCTATTCTTCATAAAATGATATCTAATTATAAATTGATTATCAACATTTCTAGTGATTGATATTTTTGTTACAACAAATGAGCAAATGAATATTGAAATTTGAATTAAAAAAGTAAAAAAAAAAGAATTTCTAGCTAATTTTACAAAAAAAAAAATTTAGTGCGAGCTGGTGGGCTAGCCTGTTTAGCCCACCAGCCCGCACCTAGGTGGGTCGGGTTGCCAATTTGTCAGCCCATTTATAAACGGGCTAACCCGGCCCAGCCTGCATAACATTGAGCCCGCCGTGGGCCAGCCCGAACCCAGCCCGCGAACCCGTTTTGACAGCTATACTCATATTATATTAATGAAATGCCAAAATATTGGCATATTCACTAAAATTGGCTGATCTATAATATTAATTTATTCATGATTTGATTATAGAATAAACCAAATAAAAATAAAAATAAGTGAACCGATTCATTTAGCACCGCTTCTTATTCGGTTTGACAAATTTTTAGTCAATTCAATAACTGACTGATTTTAAAAGTTATTTTAGATCAATTTTCAATCCAATCAATTAAACCGATTGATTTAATTTGATTCTTACTATTTACAACAATATATAATCATGTGTTCCCAATATAACTTCTTACTAAAACATGGCAATGGTTGGCCACTTGTTTTTTTCTTTTTTAATTTGGAATAATAGTAATATAAATTTTTTTTTAAAAAAGAGATAATTGGAATTTGAAAGAAGGCCAATTAGTCAATTAGTGACTACTACTACTAGAATTCTCACGTTACTTACTTGAGAGAAAGAAGACTCATGAGGGCGGAATCGTGTGGAGAGTGATCATCTAGAACTTTCCACGTGGCAACACGTCAGCTGACCCCCAGATTTGAACGGCTTTTTATTGGCTTTTTTTAAAATTTTGTTTATTTATTTATTTTATATTATCTTCTGCATTATTGGGTTGGCATCTGTGTGCAGTTGGACTGGAACGGATTACTATCAACTATCACCAACGACTTGTCGGTTATCCTGGACACGTGGATGCATCTGAACCTCATACTGTCTGCCACGTGTCAGCCTAGCTTTCACGGTGCTCCCATACGTGTCTCACTTTTTTTTTTTAAAAGATAAGGCTAAGCTGCACAGTTCCACTCTTACTCTCACTCACTCTTCCGTTTTTCAAAAATCTGTTTCTTTTTTGTTTGGTTGAAATTTGTATTAAAAAACTTGAGGAAAACTATTTTCAAAAAATGAAAAATAATTTTGAATTTCACATAAAATGTTTATTATAATCAATGACTTATTGTTCATTTCACTACAGTTACTAAGAGATGCAATCAGTATTTAAAAAGACATTAAATAATTTTACAAGCACATAGAACGCAATGGATACAACATAAATTTTAAATATAAAAAAAAATCCACCATAAAATTGAGAAGGTAAAAGCACTTTTTGCGTCTTATAATGTTTACACTAAGTTTAAATTATTTTTAATATTTTTTTATGTCAATTATATTCTACATGTTTCAATTTTGTTTCAAATATATTTTTTTTACTAACCCTGTTTATTTCATTGACAAAAAATGCTGACTAAGCTGTCTACGTGGCACATCTCAGACATCTGTAGCTCAGTATTTTTTATCCGTGGAATAAACGACGTTAGTAAAAAAGATAAATTTGAATAAAAAGTGAAATATATAGCAGATAATTGATAAAAAAAAACATTAGGGACGAAAATGAAACTTAATATAAATATTAAAGATGTAAAAAGTAATTTTATCAATTAAGAGAAATACATTATGCTTTTTTTTAAAAAATACATATACAATTCATTTCTTAATATATATATATATATATATATATATATATATATATATATATTAATTGACATTTTAATTATTAAGTTTATTAGTTTCATACGAATTAATCTTTTAAAAATTGTAAGCTCAATAGTTTTCATGTTAATTGGAAGAACCAATTGTTAATTCTTTTTTATTTTAAAAATAAGAAGTGAACCGGAATTTTTTAAAACACTTTATGAAGTAAGGATTTTTCTTTTTAGTTAGAATTATCTGTATATAAAAATTTACTAATTCGATTAATTTAATTATAAATAATCGGATTGTTTGCACTAATTTTTTTACTTATAACAATTAAAATTAAGATTTTGTTTAAAAATAAGTACTAAATTATTTAATATAAGCGTGATCACTAGTAGTGTTAGTGGCTTAGAAGTGAATGCAATTGAAGTAGATTTTTTCTTAAAAAGACAAGTGGCAAGTGATGACTGAGAATGACAGTTGCCCAAATTAGTTGAATTCCCTAATGCCATATTTGTTAAAATAAGGAGTTAAGTTTTATACAATTTAAATTCAGGCCCTATTTAATCTAATATTTCATTTCAATACATTTGTTGAAATATACGAACAGCATTCTGTTGTTACAACAGAGTATATGTGTGCAAGGTGGGTTACCAACAAAAACGATGAGAGCATGACCCGATGCATAGAGTGCAGATTCTCTGACGTAATGTCAAAATGCATACAGTGAAAAAGAAGTTGTTCGACTATAATTTAGACAATCAAGGTTGATGATAAAAATCCTTCAATCTCAAAGCTAGCACTAAAGCAAGTCAACATACGAACAACACTATTATTACAATAAAAGATCCATGAGCGAGGTGAGT
Source organism: Biancaea sappan (assembly GCA_037074585.1). Taxonomy (NCBI): domain Eukaryota; kingdom Viridiplantae; phylum Streptophyta; class Magnoliopsida; order Fabales; family Fabaceae; genus Biancaea; species Biancaea sappan. The sequence goes on along the minus strand of CM073493.1, from coordinate 8,656,073 downwards.
GTTTGACAAAAATAACATGTAATACTCGTTAATTTTGGAATATAAGAGTATTTTAAAATTTTACAACGTTATTTTAGTTATTTATTTTGGTCATTTTTAATTTTCATATTTAATTGTTCTCTTTGAATATTATTTATGAAAATTGAGTTAAATGACTGGATTAAATATTTGCACCATGTGAGATATAGTCTAAGAATGGTGAAATTCATGGAAAAGTGGTTTAAGAATGGTCAATTAGTCCATTTATTGTAAATTGACTAAATGAGTTTGGATGTTGCGTTATGGATACCCATGGGTTATTCAATAACCCATTAGAAATATTTAAAATAAAACTTCAATAGTATTTTTTCATTTCGCGTCTGAAGCAAAAGGTTGGAAGGAACAGTAACTTCAGTTTCTCTCGTTTCTTCTTCCTCTTCTCAAATCCTTTCCTTGATCTTCAGAATTTCGATTATTTGTTTGGTTCAAAAGCTTTGTAAGGATCAAAGGTAAGTTTTAATCTCATTATTTTCCTTAAATTTCAGTTTATATGGAAGATTAGAGGAGGTTTTGTTCTTGAAGATTTTGATGATAATTCATGAATCTTAGTTGTTTTAGAAGTTATATTTGAGTTAGGATTGAGTTATAGTCGGTTAAAAGAGTTGAGATTCTGGTTTTGAATCAAGAAAGGAAAGGATTAGTCGGTTAAAAGAGTTGAGATTCTGGTTTTGAATCAAGAAAGGAAAGGATGAAAATTTTCTGGGAAGTTCTGCAAAAACTCGAAGTTACTGTAGCGACCAGAAATTTCGGAAAAATTTTTCGAGTTACTGTAGCAGTACTGTAGTGTCGGCAGTCAACGGTACTGTAGTAGTCAACGTTACTGTAACGAACCGTCACTGTAGCGAACCGTTACTGTAGCAATCAGAAAATTTTGCATATTTTCGTGATTTTGTTTCCTTTCTTATGTTTCCTTGTAATATATTTTACTAGGAAATTTTCCTACACAAATTCTAGTGTGGAACAAGGTAAACTTGGACAAACATCAAGGTGAGTGAATAACCTTGCTAAACTAATTTGATATTACTAGTCAAAGTACAATATAAGTCTCATTTACAATATTATTTGAATATTAATCAATCAATTTGTCATATAACAGTATATGATGATTGGTATATTTTTACAGAAATTCAAAGGAACAAGAGTATGTATAAATTATTTTGTTTCATGGAAATTGTACTATGTGATAAATTCTCATTATTTTATTAATGAGTAAAGATCTACGGGTTCTAATACATGAGTTTAAAAGGGTTAAAGTCCCATACTACTCAGTGCATATCTATGAAACCTATACACGAGTTGAAAGGGTTAGAGTCCCATACTACTCGGTGTATATCTATGAAATCTTATTCACGAGTTTGAAAGGGTTGGAGTCTCATACTACTCGTTGTATATCTATGAAATCTTATTCACGAGTTTGAAAAGGTTAGAGTCCCATACTACTCGGTGTATATCTATGAAATCTTATTCACGAGTTTGAAAGGGTTAGAGTCTCATACTACTCGATGTATAAGACAATTAATTATATTAGTAAATGTGATATTTGTACTTTTGATATTTTATATAGTACAGTTATTTACTTACTGAGTTTTTAAATAAACTCACACTCCCTATGATTATCTTTTCAGATACAAAAAACAAGGAAGAAGAGTATTCGTTCGAAGATTAGAAGCCCCTTGGAGTTATTATCTATTTCTGTCTGGTGGGATACCAGTACTTATTTTTGTGAATACTAGGAACGCTCTGTACTTTCTATAGGTCTCCTAGGCTTGCGATGAGATAGAAATATCAGACTATGTATGTCTATATTTGCTTATCAGATGAATATAATTCTGTAGTGTGGAATGAATGATTAAGGTTGAATGTAAAACCTTACAGAATATATGTAAATCACTTATGTTTGAAAATTTTATCAAATGAGTAGTATCTTTTCACATGTTCAATTTTTGGGACGTGACACAACAAGAGTGAACACTCATGAAAGCGTGACCTAATTCATATGGAGCGCCGATACTTTGACGTAACGTCAAAATGCATACAGTGAAATGAATCGTTTGATCAAAATTTTAATAATCAAGATTGAAGATAAAAATCTTTCAATCTTAGTGTTAGCACTAAAGCAAATGAGTAGACGAACAACACTCTATTGCTACAATAGAGTATTCGCACGCGAGGTGGGCCATCGACAAAAACAACAAGAGAGAACACTCATGAGAGTGTGACCCAATGCATGAAGTACAGATCCTCTGACGTAATGTCAAAATGCATACAGTGAAACGAGAATCGTTCGATCAAAACTTAAACAATGAAGATTAAAGATAAAATTCTTTAATCTCAACGACAGCACTAAAGCAAGTAAAAACCAATAAACTACGTTACACTCTCGCATTACGTCAAAAGACCCATACACCAATGCATGTCGCACACGTATACGCCTGGTAAAGCGATAATAGATCATCATCTATGAAACCGGGCTGACGGTTCTCACCAGTTTAATAATTAATATATTTATTTCTATTTACATATATGAGAAACGAAATCTCAAAAATTAAATTCATGATTTATTACCATTAATGTGGTGATTTAAATGCGGGGATTGAGATTGACTTGGAAGTTGCAAGCAAATTACATGTAGGCACACACACATTTTCGAAAGCGGATTCCCTCCTATACTTAAAAAGTATAGAAGACTCTTACTCTAATGTAGATCATTGGATATACATCTAACAGTCCATATTTTTTTTTTCTGTTTTTTATTTTTTAATTTTTAAAATTATATTAGACGTTGATCAATTTGATGATTATTAATTAGGATCAGATAATTAGAATTTTTTTAAAAAAAATATAAAAAAATATTAACTATTAGGTATAATACATCCAACATTCTCTCTTATACTTTTTAGACAAAAGAAAAAATATGCTTCCTAGACACTCACATTTGTTGGGCAGAAGCAGTGTTGTGCTGTAATTAAACAACCGAACGTCTGTTTCAACAATATTGCGGAACAAGTCACTCGGTTACGTTGACATTTAAAAGACGCCAATGTTCAATACTCATCCACTCATTCAACACTATGAATCAGAGTGTCAAACCGCTCTCTCCCTCCCTTCCTTCCTTCCTTCCTTACCCTTTATTTCTTTCGTCTTTTACACGCACCAACCCATGCCTCTGACTTCTCCTTTCTCCTTTCTCCTTTTCAACTCTTCTAATTTATAACAAAAATAATACTTTGGTCCTTTATGATTGTTTTAAATTTCATTTTAGTCTTCTATATTGCAAACTCACTATTTTAACCATTTTTGTCGGATATGTCAGGAATTTTAACATACTTGACAGCAGCCAAGTGGATGATTTGTGTTAACATTGAGTTGAAAAGATATCAAGTATATTAAAATACCTAACAAATTTGATGAAAAATGATTGAAACGATATGAATTTGTAACACAGAGGATCAATACAAAGCATAGAGAAGTAAAGTAAAACTTAAAATAAACAAAAAAGACTAAAATTTCATTTTTGCCTATCTAAAAAACTTAAGATCTGTTTGGTTCGTGAAAATATTTTTTACTTTTATTTGTAGTCTTCATTTTTTGAAATATAATTCTTGAACAATGAAAATACCCTTTTGATATTTTTAAATTTAAGTCTATTTTAAGAATTATTTTTAAAAACAAATTTTCACTCAATTCAATCAAATATATTTTCTATTTTTAGTCAAACCATAAAATTATAAAGCTGTCTTTAACTATATCATCAACTCTTAAGACCTAACTTAAATGCAAAGTCACAAGTCGTAAATTACTTGAATGAACCAACTTTGTAACATCACCTTTTTTTGTGTGTGGGTTAACTGTTAAATGTTAATACACGCAGACCCACTACGAACCATTGTTTTGACTAAGAAAAAGTCGTCTCTCTCTTAGCTTCTACCAACTCTCTCTCTCTGGCCTTCTTATATAAACACCCCTTCCCTCACATTCACTTCCCCATTCATTTCATATTCCGACTCTTTCACTTCACTCTTCATTTCACTCTCTCTCTCTCTTTCTCTCTCTGAGATGTCTTTGCAAACTCTGAATTCTCCTGCTACAGCCTTCCCCTACAAGCAAGTCCACGAGGAAGAAGAAGAAGAAGACGACGAGATCGATCTTCACTGGGCCAAAGGGAAGCGCTCGAAACGACACCGTACCGACGAGGACGACACCTCGGACACGCCTTCCGAAGAAGAGTACCTCGCGCTCTGCCTCATCATGCTCGCTCACAGCGGCAACAAAAACGACAACGACAACAGCGCTGCCCCTGTACGACGTCGTTCGACAGACTCGGATTCGTCGTCGCCGATTGTTCATGCTTCTGAGAAGCTCTCTCATAAGTGTTCCGTCTGCAATAAGGCCTTTTCGTCTTATCAGGCTCTCGGTGGCCACAAGGCCAGCCACCGGAAGTCCACGGCGTCGGATTCCGCCGCAGCCGACAACGCCTCCGCCTCCGCAGCCTCCGGCGCCGGAAGGATGCACGAGTGCTCCATCTGTCACAAGGCTTTTCCGACCGGTCAGGCCCTGGGTGGTCACAAGAGGTGTCACTACGACGGCGGCAACGGGAACAAAACCAGCAGCAGCGGTGGTGCCGGTGCCAGCGCTGGTGTAATCTCGTCGGAGGGAGGCGTTGCTTCCACCGTGAGCCTCCGCGGATTTGACCTCAACCTGCCGGCCCCGTTGAGCGACTTCTCCCCGGTGGAACTCGGAGGCGGCGATGAGTTGACGGCGAAGAAGAATGTGAAAAGCGTGGAACAGGAGGTGGAGAGCCCGTTACCGGTAGTAGCCGGTAACAAGAGACCTCGGGCGTTTTTTAATGCGGAGCGTTCGACGACGTCGTTGCAGGATTGATACGACGTCGTCAAAGCATGCAGAAAGCGTGGAAAAGAAGGTGGAAAGGGTGTTACTGGTAGTAGCCGGTAACAAGAGACCCTGTGCGTTTTTGATGGGCGAAGAAGACATGCGGGGCGTTCGACGACGTCGTTGCGGGATTGATACGGTTTCTTTGAACACAGTGAATAAAATGAATTGAATTGATTCGTTTTACTGGATTAATCTCGTTTTTTGGGATGGGGAAATTGGATTATTTATAGCTAGCTAGTACCAGCTTTCTTTCTTTCTTTTTTATTTTCTATAAATTTATTGTTTCTTTGTACAGACAAATTTGTTCATTAATTGCTTTTCCTTTGTATTTCTTAGCCAATAATTGAATTTACCATTTTTGCTTCGTTAAGGTTATATAATATCATTCACTTGATTTTGCTAATTATTATTTGATACATTATTGGTAATTTTAAATGTGTTTTTCATCATTATAACAAAATAATCTACGAGCCAGGAAAGGGAGAGAAAAATTATTTTTCTATATTGGATTTTTCATGTAAAGCACAGAAGGATGGGGAGGAGAGATTCACTTTCAGTGCTCTTTAGGTTTTTGGACGGAGATGAGTCATTGTTTATGATAATACGGTAAATCCAACAAAAAAAAAAGGATGGAAGGACAAAATTACTTTTGAAGTAAAAGAAGGATCGAAGAAGCTTGGAATTTAGACTAGTTAAATGAGGGAAGACTTAGGTTATAGTGATCTTTGGATATACCAACAAAAAATAATACTGTTTCCATCTAATTAACATGTTTAGGTTAATTAACTTCACTTTAAAATTTGCCCCTTATGTATGGATTTTGGTATTAAAATTTATAATAGTAAAATTTATTACAAATAACTGTTCACAGATTTTCTGTTTGGTTGAATAGTTAGGTCGTTCAGATCGTTTGATTAGTTTTTGAACATGACATAGGCCCCACTTACTAGAACTGATCGAATTGTTCTGTTTGGCCAAACAAAAGATCTATATTCCAAGGATCTGTTGGTTTTTAAAAATATTTTTTATTATCATTTTCAATCTTTATTTTTTGAAATATATTTTTTAAAACACTGAAAATATATTTTTAGTATTTTCATATTTGATTTTATTTTAAGAAATTTTTTTAAAAACATATTTTTATTAAAATAAACTAAACACATTTTTAAGCACATTTTTTATTTTTAATAAAACAGGTCTCAAATAACCTACCATTTAGTGATCGCCTTAGCACTTTTACTGTCTTATTCATTGACATTTCACTCCAAAAAAGAAAGAAGAACAAATTTGAAATCCATTAATGATGGGTGGCATTATAACCCTACATATTAATTGACCATTGGATTAGCTGATTAAGTCAAGGTCTTTTGTTTTTAAGTAACCCCAAAAAAAAAAAAACTAAGTCCTAATGTACATCATGAAAGTCTTAGTCAAACCATAAGAGCTAGGTAGATATTCTGAGATGACTCATCCAAGATACATAGCAAAGTAGAGTTCCTCGAATTAATCTTTGCAAGTATGTTAGCACAACGATTCATTTTCTTGAAGATCCTTTGCAATTGATGTCACAATTACAGAGTGCAATCCTTTAATCAAGTTACATTTCCATCCAATGAAGTCCTTTTCTTTTCTCCATATAAATATGTGAGATTTTTTTTTGAATGGATTCTGGTATTAAAATTCATAATGGTAAAATTTATTACGAATAATCACTTGTGAATTTTGTGTTTGACTGAATCATTAGGTTATTTAGGCCGTTCAATTAAGTTTTGAGCATGACACGAGGCTCCATTTGTTAGAACCAATCAAATGGTCATGTTTGGCCAAACAGAGGATGTAAACTCCAAAGGTTTGTTTGGTTTTCAAAAATATTTTCTATTTTTACTTTCATTCTTCATTTCTATAAATATATTTTTTGAAATAATGAAAACTTGTATTTTTATATTTGGATCTAGCTTAAGAAATATTTTTTAAAAAAATATTTTTATTAAACTAAATCAAACACATTTTTAAACACATTTTCTATTTTGAATACAAATTAAAATAAAAAAATATCTAAATCAAACAGATCCAAATAACCTATCATTTGATGACCGCCTTAGCACTTCCATTGGCTTATTCATTGACATGACACTCCAAAAAAACAAAAAAGAAGAAGAACAAATGTGAGATCCATTAATGGTGGGTGGCAGTATAACCCTATATATTAATTGACCATTGGATTAGCTGATTAAGTCAAGGTCTTTTTTGTTTTTAGGTAACCAAAAAAAAAAAACTAGGTCCTAATGTACATCATGAAGGTCTTAGTCAAACCATAAGAGCTAGGTAGATAGTTTGAGAAGACTCATTCAAGAAACATAGCAAAGTAGAGTTCCTTGAATTAATCTTTGCAAGTAAGTTAGCACAACGATTTACTTTCATGAAGATGTGCAATTTGGATCCTTCGCAATTGATGTCACAATTGCAGAGTGCAGTCCTTAATCACGTTACTTTTCCATCCAACGAAGTCTTTTTTTTTTTATTAATCCATATAAATATGTGAGATTTTTTTAATGAATTTTTGGTATTAAAATTCATAATGGTAAAATTTATTGCAAATAACTGCTTGCAGATTTTTTGTTTGGCCGAATCGCTAGGTTATTTAGACCGTTCGATTAAGTTTTGAGCATGACAAGGGAGTCCACTTGTTAGAACCAATCGAATGATTTTGTTTGGCTAGGCAAAGGATCCAAACTCTAAGAGTCTGTTTGGTTGTTTAAATCATTTTTTATTTTTATTTTTCGTCTTTATTTTTCAAAATGTATTTTTTGAAACACTGAAAACATATTTTTCATGATTTTATTTAGACTTAATTTAAAAAATATTTTCAAAAAAATATTTTTATTAAACTAAACTAAACACATTTTCAAACACGCTATCTATTTTTAGCACAACGATTCATTTTCGATGTGCAATTTGCATCATCTGCAATTGATGTCACAATTGCAAAGTGCAGTTCTTTAATCACGTTACTTTTCCATGTCCAAAACGGATTGAGCTTTACAGTTTTGGCACTAATTGCAACCGAAAATGTGAGTGGTGTTAAAAGCTTCCTAACGTCTTCGGTGATAACACCTAATGTACAAGTGGCGAGATATTGCCTCTACCGATAAAGTAAACCGCGTCAAGAAATTCCGTTTCCGCAAATTAAGATCTTTTGCAATCAATACCAAACAAACAAATTTTCCATCAAATAAAATAAAAAAAATCTACTATTATTATTATTATTAGTATGTTAATTAGCATTTATTTAGTGAATGTGAATACATTATAAGTTGATTTGAATTTTGAAAACAGTAATTAATGTTATGAATACATTGTAATGAGGCAGAGGCATGGTAGGGTGATGGGGAAAGCGAAAGCGTCCCACGTGGTGGGTGTGTGGAAGGCACACGTGGAAATCATTATACCAAATTTCAAACACTTTTAATTCGAGTTTGTTGTGGCTTATCACTCTTTTGTTAGGTTGGCAAATGATACTCACCCACCAACTAATAACAAACCCCTTGAACGTATCCTCAATTCATGAGAGGCATGTTGGTTTCAGTACTGCAAATATTTAGGTCTTTGTCAATCATTTAATCGTAATTAAATGGTTGACAATAAATGACTAATCAAATGTATCATGATTAGACGAATGATAGCCAATTTGTACCTTAATTATATTCATGGCATTAAAAGGGTTTGAAATTCAACTCGTTTTATAAATTTTTTTTTAAAAAAGTATAATGATAAGACTCAATATAGTGGTACCTCTTGAAAAATAATAATGACGGTGAATTACTTTATCATTCATCTCCCTTACATCTCCTACATTTCTCGTGCATTAAGATTTGGATGGCTTTAAAAATTAAATTATCATTAGAAGTCAATGCTAAAAGTACAAAGAATAAAATATTTATGAGACTTGACATACAATATCTTAAAAAAGTTTATGTAAAATATTTATGAGACTTGACATACAATATTTTAAAAAAGTTTATGTTTGTGTATTAGAGAGTTACATACATATTCTTCCAAAATATAATAAAGTCTTTTTGAAACATTTATTTGGATATTTTCTATTCAAGTTACTCACTGTAGAATTTTAATAAGATATATATAGAGGTATATGAACAATTATATCTGTTCGATCTTTAACAAATATGTCTATTTAAATTTAAATAACATGTCTGTTTGAATTTTAAAATAGATTTAAAATTCAACCAACACATTATTTCAAATTTATTAAAATAATTCAAAAATTTTTTGGACAAAATGAAAATCATTTCTATTAAAATGGCATCAAACTAGGAATATATAAGATTTTACAAAGCACAAAAATAGATTATTATAACTCAGACATGAACTTATGTGAAAAAATGATACATAATTTAGGGCAACACACCCTAAAAAAAAAAATCTAAAACTACACAACTCACCACCTACCAAGAAGACTAAAATGTAGAGGCAACACACCCTAAAAAAAAAATCTAAAATTACACAACATCACCATCTACCAAAAAGACTAAAATGTAGAGGCAACACACTCCATCTCTTCTAATCTTCTTTGGAGGGACAACATCAAAACAGGTTGTCACGTCCCAAAATCTGAGCACGTGACCGGCACGGAAAGTGAATTTCACCTCACCTCCGTAAGCCTATCTTTCTCTTCTCACAAAAAAAAAAATTAAGAAATTATGGCTATACTGAGTTTCTCATACACGTTACAATTATACACATTACGTCGCTGAACAAACCTACCCGATTACAGAGCTTTTCTAGATTTATACATTAGAATAAGTACTAAACATTAAACTTTTATCCTAAACAAATAAAAAAAATAATCTTGGCGTGAACGTCATCGAATTAGGAAGTTCTCCATACCTGAAACTGAAAACAGCTTCTACTTGAGAGAATCCTACCAAATTCACACACAATATAGGTATACATATATACATACAGATATATATAATTGATCTAACGGTATAATCCTCTAAGTTTTGGTGTACAAGATATTTAATATCAAGCCAAATCACATTTCAAACAATTCAAACAATTTACACAATTTCAAATCAAGTTCCCAGACATTTTTCGGGTCCCGTCCACAATAAGTGGCCGTTGCCCCACGGCCCCTGCCGCATCCTCCTTTATTTCACCCATGCCCTCGGGACAAATCTGTAATCCAACCTTATTTCACCCTGTCCTTAAAAGGACGAATGTCATATTCAATATCACATGGCCATAGTGATTTCATTCCACCCCTGTTTCATCCCAGGGGATCCCATAAACTTCACTTCCATTTCTTTCGAAATCAAACACAATCACATTACACAACCATAGGCAACCATATGCATTCCATTTCAGGAAAAGTTCACAACATAATTATATTTACACATTTCATTGTATATCATAAATGCATGAATTTCATGTCACCTCTGTATATAGAGTATACTTTTAATATATACATTAAATAAGCAAACAAGGTAAGGTAGGATCTCTCACCTCGATTTCGAGCTAAAATTCTACACCTCAAATCAGAGGATAAATGCCAAGGAACTTATCAAAGGCCTGATTAAGCATCCACTTTAAGCCAACTGCTGCAGAGCACTCATTCTTGGAAGTACTACTGAGCCAATCCAAGTTGTAAACTTTATCTAAAGTCTGTATAATTGAAGAAATATTATCCCTTCTAAACATGGATATTCAGAAGGGTTTCAAACCACCCACTGTCTGACTTCTGATTCAACGAAATAGCAAAACATGTACAGGATTACAGGCACATTCATCCCTGCTAAAGATACTGGTTTGGAATAATGTAAGAAAGGAATATCCGTTTGCTTTATCCTACTTTGAGAAGAAGGCTTCTCAACGACATACATCTCCAGAAATTTAGTCCTTGCTTGCGTGCTTATCTGCTTTAGACATACCGAGCAAATGAAACTGCCACATACCATTGAGAATAAACCAAGCTCGTCAACATTGTAAGTAAGGAAGGGCATCGAAGATGTAGTCGGACCAAGTATCCCCCTTGCCCTTAATCCCAAACACAATATAAGAAGGAAGGAAAAGAGTACGCGATTATCAATTTTCAAAAAATCTAATCCAGAATAAGGACCTCGTCAGCAGTGATAATTGCTTTGATATGCTCCAATTAAGAACAATAGCTTTTTTTTTGTTTCTAGACCCAATATCGTCGACGGGTAGGAAAACAGAGGATCGAGAATTCAAAGATTGCGGGCGTGAATCTGAACTCGATGCACGATAGCATACTTGTCGACATTGAGAATGGAGCCTTGGCCCGTAGAATCGAACAGAATCCAACTCCTGGATGACTGATTTTTTCTTCTTCGTCATCATTTCTGCTATGTTCTGTTTTCCTCACTCGGGTTCTCCATCTCATCATCGACCTTCCTCTTTTTTTTTTCTTTTCAGCCATAATCTCAATTCTAACCCTAAAGATTCTGATTAGAAGAAGAAACTTCCACTTCTTCACTCAAAGACCACACGCAACCTGGAATCAGAGTGAAGGGCAGATTTTGCAGGAAATACTTTGTTTCCCCCGTGTCTTCCACCTTTAAGCACAACCCATCCTCTAGATTGCTTTCTGTTGCCGATTACACACCTACAGATGCAACAATTGGTCGAAGAAGCAGTTAAAGTGGCCAGGTAGCGAGAAGACATAGCAGAGCCAACAGTGAAGAGTTCCCTTCTGACTAGCGACGTGGCCAAGGCCAAGGACGAATTGGGAGAAGCAGAAGCAGTCATTGTAGGAAGCCGTGATAAAGATTGAGAGAGGAAGGCGCTTCTGGAGTCTATAGAGTGAAAACCTCTAGGGTTCGTTGTGGGTAAAGAGAATGCAAAGCTGTTACTTGTCGTGTTCTAAAAGGGTAAAGAGAGACAGAGAAGGGCTACCCACGGTACAGATAATGGGAACAGATAATTATGGAGAGGTTTACGAGAAAAGAAATGGGAGAAGGGTCCAAAACTATCTCTTTCTCTTTGTCGGATATGGGGGAAGGTTTCTGCTGTACTCTCTTTCTCGGCTCAATGACAAAAGAATGCTAGGAAATTTATTATCATTTTTTTTTATCCTCGGGGTATTACACAGGTCTTCCAAGCACAATTTAAAAGAGAAATTTTCAAATTTAGAGAAGTGAGTTGCTATGTTTTAAGAATCCAACAACAGTTCTTCAAAGAGAAACTTCTTCTATAAAAGAAAGAAAAAACTTTTACAATAGAAACAAAACTCCTTTTATTATCCAAGAGGAAAAACTCCCACAAAAAAAAAAGAAGAGAAACAAACATGAAAAAGAAAAGAGAAGAAAGATAATTAAAAAATATTAAGAATTGTAAAAGGAACCTCAATCCAAAGTCCAAATTCCAAATCCAAATCATTATATATATATATATATATATATATATATATATATATATATATCATTTGTATATTAATATTCATTAATATACTATATTAAATTACTTTACACTTGATAAAAATGACATCAATTAAACTCTTTTACAAATATTTTATTATGTTCTATGTGAGACTTCAATTAACTTTTAATATTACAAATTATATAATGGTCAAACATTCGATTTGGTGACCAACGAAAACTGGGTTTATTGAAAAGTTTATGTTTGTGTATTGGAAAGTTACATGTAGATTCTTTCAAGATACAACAAAGTCTTTTTGAAATATCTGTTTGGATATTTTTTATTCAAGTTACTCACTATAGAATTTTAATAAGATATATATAGAGGTATATGAATAATTATATCTGTTCAATCTTTAACAGATGTGTCTATTTAAATTTAATTAACATGTCTGTTTGAATTTTAAAATAGCAACACATTATTTCGTATTTATTAAAATAATTCAAAAAAAATTTGGACATAATGAAAATCATTTATATTAAAATGACATCAAGTCAGGAATACATAAGATTTTACAAGACACAAAAATAGACTATTATAACTCAAGTTTGAACTTATATGAGAAAATGATACATAATTTAGGATAACACACCCTAAAAGAAAATATAAAACTACATAACATCACCACCTACCAAGAAGACTAAAATATAGAGGCAAAACACCTCATCTCTTTCACTCTTTTTTAGAGGGACAACATCATAACAAGTCTTCCAAGCACAATTTGAAGGAGAAATTTTTCAGATCTAGAGAAGTGAGTTGCCATGTTTTAAAAATCTAACAGTGGTTCTTCAAATAAAAGCCTTTTTCATGGAAGAGGGGGAAAAACTTTTACAATAAAAAAGAAACTCCTTTTATTCTAGAAGATGAACAAACATAAAAAATACAAGAGAAGAAAGATGATCAAAAAATATTAATTAATTGTAAAAGAAGGTCCAATCCAAAGTCCAAGTCCAAACCATATATATATATATATCATTTGTATATTAATATTCATTAATATACTATATTAAATTACTTTAGACTTGATATTAAACTCTTTTACAAATATCCTATTATATTTAATGTGGGACTTCAATTCACCTTTAATATTACAACCTATATAACGGTCAAACATTTGATTTGGTGACCAACGGAGCTTGGGTCTAACAAAAAAGATTGGTTTTTTATAAGATAATGAACCTAAGTTTGAATTTCTGTTAAGAGAAATGTTTACATTTAGTGACTAACAGTGTGACAAGCAGGATTGCCTTCAGTAAAGAATATACGAGAAAAAAGAAAACATTTGATTTGGTAAGAGTCTTGATCCTCTGCAGCAATTGCAAAAGGCCAATTGTAACCATCAATTTTAGATTTAACGGTGAGAATTGAATCTTTTAAAGTAAAAAGAATTCTTAACTTAGCACATGTATTGAATTTAAAAAAAAAATTTATTGACTACCCTCTACTATTATTACAGAGGATGCTTGTGATATTCACGAAAATATTATATCCAATTTGGGTAGTTAAGAGTTACAACTAAGTTTGCTATGAGACATTCCATATAACCTATGATTATGAAGACAATTATGTAATTGTGACAAAAGCATAAAAAAAATCAATACGCTACGTGCGTGTGTTAGCACATTGTTAGAGAAAAATAATAGGTAGCGCAGACATGTATATGACTCTGTTTTCTGGAACATTGTTTTGAAAAAACAACGTTTCCTCGATAATTTGAATAATTTGTTCAGGTTGTGAGGAAATAACGTTATGACGTAATTGATACTTTGCAAAATTTAAATATACAAATTAAATTGATATTATTGGTATATATAACGAAATTGAAAATTAAAATTATTGAAATAAATTCGCACTAAATAAGATTTTTACATTTATTCAATCAACTTAATATTTCTCGTCTTTAATTTGAACTACGGTAAGTTTTAGCCTTTCAGGATGTAACTGAGAGTTCTTATGTGAGAGTTGGAAACCAATACGTAATTCCTGATGTCATTAGCTTAAGGAGATTTTTTTATCCATATAATACAAGTAACCTTAAAATTATCATCAATTTATTATTCATGTCATCATGTCTTGACCAAAATTTTAATTATAACTTAAAATTTTATTTTGTATAAATCATAGTTTATATATTTTCAATTATTTTTAATTATATTGTTAAACTTAATATCGTTTAAATATTTAACATCAGACGCTAATGTGACATTTCATCTTACACAAGTCAATGATATATCTAAAAATAATCAAAATACAGTGTAATTTTCTCTAAATTCAAAATACGTCTTTGAAAACTACATTGTATTCTTTTTGTCATTTTCAAGTTGTACTTGATGTGGCACATTCAGGATGGATGGTTATGCACTGATGTGTGTAAGATGAAATGTCACTTAATTAACAACAATTGTTTGCCATTAAATATTTGAACAACATTAGGGTAAATGATATAATGGAAACTCGTTAAAAATATGAGTCATAATCGATATGAAATAAGTTCTGAATTACAAGTTAGAAAAAGTACATTTTTTATCTCTAACATTTATTTTGATTTTAAATTTCATACCTAACTTTTTTTTTTGTATCAATTTTGTCCTACATAATATTTTTGTTTCAATTTTGTCTCTAGGATTAACGCTGTTAATAAAGTTGATGAAAAATGTTAACAGTGACTTGTCTAAGTGACAAGTGAACTTCTCTAAATGATACGTAGACTTTTTTATGTGACACATCAAACATTCAACTGTTAATTTTGGACGAACGAGAGAAATAAAAAAAAATTATTTGAGGCAAAATTGAAATTTAGTCAAATATTTGAGATGAAATTAAAAATAAAATTAATTAATATGACATGTTAGTAGTAGACGAGTCACAGAAAAAAGTCTATGTCAGCATTTTTCATTAATTGTGTTAATGACATTAACTTTAAAAATAAAATCAAAACAAAAAAAATATGTAGGACGAAAACAGTATAAAAAAAATATTAAAAATAAAATTAAAATCAAGGTTAACTTCAAGTACGAAGTTTGCCTTAATAAATTGAAGCGTGTACCAATGATGTAATTAAGTTTCTTTTGACCAAAACTGTATGGAATGTACCAAGCGGTGTGGGGGAACAACACTTTAAAATAACAACAACAACAACAACAACAACAATAATAATAAAGCATTGAAGACACGTTAATTGAGTTGTGATTTGTGAACAAGTTTTCAAAGTTTTGAACGGAGAAGTATACAGTAAGCTTACGCGTCGTATGGAACATTGCAAGGCACATTTAGTTTGGGACTTGAAGTTGAAGGAGTGTGAAAGCTCTTTTTTACGCGTGGCGTGTTATAAAGGTCCTTCCTTCAAACACGCCCTTATCCCAATAATTAATATACTAAATTATTCTTTTCTCCCTTCTAACTTTCTAAAATTACAAATCATTCCCCATTATTTTTAAAATATATGTTTCCATGCCCTATAACCATAAATTATACAACCGGTTTTTGTAAAAGAAAAAAAAATTACTATTTACAAAATAAGATTATTTCTCACATAAGATTTAGCAAATTTTTATTTTTTTTTATCTTTTTTATTCTTTTTTATCATGTTTTATTTCTTTCTTTTTCTTAATTATTTTTTCATAATAATATTATTTTTGCTACAAAAACAAAATAAGAGAACAACAAAAAAAAATAAAAAAAGTAATTACATACACGCATATATATATAAAAGTTTACTAACATTAAGTATGAAAATGTTTATTAATTTATTATATTATATATTTGTAATATAATATATATATATATATATATAATTATTACTAGTTCGATTACAGTTAGACTAATAAATCGTGAACTAGTACCTCTATCGATTCAATAACTGGTATGATTTTTAAAATATTGCCTATAACTATAAAATACACTATACATAAGTTCAATTTTATATTTTCTATCTAGACGTTTGTTGTAGTATGTTGACGTTGATAATCTATAAATGTTATACATATATCATTTGACTAAAATATCTTGTATTAACTTAAAAACATTAATCAACTTTAGTTTGTTTATATGGTTTTGGCATTTGTTTCTCTTAATTAAATAAGATCTTGTTCGGGATTAAGCCATGTGAACAGAAAAAAAAAATATTATGAGAGTTTTATCTATTTATCATCTAATCCAACTCAAATCAAACTCAAATCAAATTAGTTTAAGCTCAGTAGATTTTATGAATACTAGTGGTTCAATCAAATGGGAAAAAAAAAAAAAAACTAAAGCATCAACTTTTATACAGTGTGATAACAGTGTTTTCTATGAATTCAGAATAATATGCCACAAGTATTTTATTTTATTGTAAAAATGGCTTCCAATGTGTATTTAGATTAATTGATAGTATTTTAGTTTTTTTTTTAAAAAAGGTGTGGTATCAGGTTAGCGAACACCAAAATAAATTGTAACAGATTTTTATAAATATAAAATTAGTCTGAAGTGTAACACTTTTATAGTTACCGTGAAGGAAACCAGATACAGTTAAACACCCATAAATTAATACTTAACAAGTTAACAATCTCTCTAAAAAAAATTTTTCGGTCCCAACTTAGACCAGTTTACAAAATTAATATTTTTGATAAATTAATAAGATAATAATTTTTAAAAAAACTCTTATATAAATCTATATTACTATCAATATCATAAATTAATAATTCTCTAAAATTACAAATATAACTATGACAATTTAATAAAATATGAATATGTTATTGTTTGTTTTTCTATGATATTTAAATCTAGGTGCAAGTGACTGTATTAAACTTTATTTAATTAATCAATACAATGAATATTATTTAAATACTAAAAATAATGAATACCATTTATTTCTTTTCATAAATATATATTGGCAATGAATTTTTTAAAAAAATTAACTCACGAAATATGATACAATATGTATTGTATATTAGTGACACGTACAATAATTTTTTTATATAATTAAATTTATATTTGTTGAATCGAAAAAGCACTATTTAATTTAATAAATTATCAATTTATCTATTAATTAATACTTTTCTAAATTAATAAAATTTTATGGTCCCAACATCATTAATTCATAGAAGTTTTACTATATTTTGAAAGTAAAGAGAAGAGATGTGTAATTTTGAAAACTTGCTAGGAAAAAGATTGTAATTTACTCTAATTAATATGTTATTGACTTATTATTGTTCTTCCCTTAATTATAGGGTTTGAGGGAATGTCCCTTCTAGAGAAATGGTAATTAAGAATAGCATTACTAATAATTAATTATAAATTAGAATGCTTACACAAACCCCCATATCACATGCCTTCCCTCATTCTTTCTCTTTCTTTGTTACTTCCTTCTTTGATAACTTCAAATAGAAAGACCAAAACCACTTTGGTGGCTGCTGAAGGAAGAGAAGTTTTAAAAGCAACATAATATATTAACAATGAATATTCTTTATTATACCAATTCAAACCCTTTTTTTTCCTTTTAAGCTAGGGTGAAGAAAGATATTTTTTTTCCTTGTTAATTTAATACATATAACAAAGTAAATATAGTTGCTTATATTTTTGTTAGGAAAAAAAAATATTATTCATGCCTATGAATTTTGACCTAAATTTCAATTACAACAATTATAACTCATATGTTTGCTATTAGTTTTAATTATGCTCCTAAGCCTAATGTCATTAAAATATTTAATGACAAATGCTAACATAGCGTCTCATTTTATACACATCAATGCCAAATCATTTATCCTAAATACATCACATCAGATAGAGGTGTTCAAAACTAAAGTAAACCGACCAAGGCGAATCAAATCGAACCAACCAAAACTGAAAAAATGAGATTCAAATCAGTTTTTAAAATATATATGAATTTTAATTGATTCAGTTTGATTGTCAGTTTGGTTAAATCGAATGGAACTGAACCAAATTTATTTTAAAAAATATTATATATATTATTTTATTTACCAAATATCTTTTATAAATAAATAAATGAATGTGATTTTTTTTATTATTTTACAAATTTTGCTTTCAATATTATATATATTTGTTATGTTGACTTAAAAGGCAAGCATGTATTTACTTATAATATTATAGTATTACAAAAAAAAAACTGTTCAACAAAAATTGAAATTAAATCGTCTAAAAATTAAAACTAAATAGGTTCACAAGCTCAGTTTAATTTGATTTAAGCTAAACTTTAAATTAAAAATGATCAATATGTGTGTATATATATTCCCAAAAAAAAGTGATATGAATAAAAAAAAATTGACATTGATACCAGATCTATAAAATAATAAAAGAATTCCTGATTGCAAACTTCAAATGTTGCTTTAGTGAACAGTTTTTTGAAACTCGGAGAAATTAAAAATGATATCACACAAGTTGTGGATAAGAGAGGATTGAGAAATTCAAATAGGAATTTTTGTCTTGATACGTGTCCAATGTTCATCGAGGTAAATAAATAAATAAGCTGCCTTAAGCAGTTTTTTTTTTGTTTTTCTCTCAAGAAAGAAATTAAAAATAGCAGTCAATTAGTAAGTTTTAATCTTACCCAGACAAACTTATTTGTTTTCTTTTCGTACATTAATAAACTCATAGAAGCTATATGGTTTAATTGAGAGTAAATTACAGTTTTTTTTGTTAATTTAATGCAACATATTTTCTTAACCAAAATACTATCTAATAATTTAAGTACATATTGGGAGTTTTTAAAAATAAAATAAAATAGAATACTTGTAATATGTTGTTTTGAATTAACATTAAAAAATTATCACATAATGCAAAAATTGACATTTTAGGTTGATAAAACATATTTCAATAAAATGATATATAAAATTAAGTTATTAAATATAAAATACTATAACAAATCTCTTTAGTCAAAAAATATAAAATTAAACTAAAGTATACCGTATTATATATATATATATATATATATATAAAATGAGAAATTTGTATATTTTAGAAATAGAAGGGAGAAATATGTAATTTAAAGATTTATAAGAAAAGACTATCAAATACATAAGTTAAGTGGTAAAAAGTTATCTTAATTTAATCAGAAGTTTCGAGTTCGATTATTTGAGAATGAAGCTACATTAAAAATTTGTTAAGAGAATTTTGTCGTTTATTGCAATCATATTTGGCTCAAATTTATTTGGATATAGAATAGTTATTCAAAAAAAAATACAAGAAAAGAAAAATTTAATGTGCTTTTTAATTAACGAGATTTGTGAATACAAGAAGATGGAGAAGAGCATAAGAACCATGAAAGGAACAGCACTTTTAATTATTAATGCATTCATTTTTTGTGATTATTGAATTTTATTAATAAACTTTTTTAGTCATCTTCTTCAATTTTGTACTATTTATTATATCATGTAATTTTCGAGATCATTTATCATGCGTTGTTTCTTCAGCATTTAAAACTGATCTCGTGAGATATATAGAAAGAGATGTTTCTTAATTATTATGAAAGCCAACTAGAAAACTCAGTTTCTTCTCCCCACTTTCATGTGAGTAAATTTTATTTTATTAATTAATTTACTTATAATATTAGTCTCAATTTTAAAAGTTGAATGAATTTAATTGATATGACGTGTTCAGTCCATATTTTTTCTCATTTCTTACTTCTTGAGTTTTGATGTCTTTTAAGGAAAATAACGTATCAATATATTTGACAGACACACTATTTCTGAGAATTTTCTATTTTAAAGTTAATTCATTGAACTTATATGCACGAGTCCCCTTCTTAATTGAGATATTCTTCAATAAATAAGATCACTAGTTTTTATAAAAATCCAAAACATTAATTACAAAATTATTATATGTATATATATATATATATATATAGACATTCTAAGAACGTGTATAGTATGCATGAAAAATTATAAAAGTTAAAAAAAAAAACTTATTTGATATAACATAAAAAGAATAAAAGAAAATAGTTATTATTTTGTTTGGTATGAATTTTTTAAAGAAAAAGAAATGAAAGGCGTAGGATAATTCTAAATTATCCTGTAATTAAAATTAATTTTTCAAACAAAAAAAAAAAGAGAGAGATGAAATGATCACAGTTTCTCTGCCTCTCTTGGCCTCATCTCCCTCTCAATTTATGTTTTTGTTCTCAGTCTCATCTCTGTTTTCTACTCACATTCTCCCTCATTTGTTTTGTGTTCTCTCTCTCTCACCACCTCTGCCTCTCTCTCTCTCATTCCTCCTTTTGTTTCACAATCTCACTATCTCTCTCGCCTTGTCTCCTCATATCACTACATATGTGTGTGTATTGAGGTGGCGGGGAGGCTTCAACTGAGGAGACTAATGGAACTTTCGCTCCTCCCTCTCACTTTTACATCTATCCAGTAATGAAAAACGCTTGTACGATTATTGGGAAATGTCAGTATGATTATTAGAATGATGGAACTTTCGCTCCTCACTCTCGCTTCCTTTCAGTCCACCTTTTATTTCATATTTTTTTTAATCATAATTTAGTATCAGTTGTAACTAATATTAAATATTTAATTTAACGTTAGTCATTCCGACTGTTGTTATAACTGATGTAGTATTTTTTATAACACTATGTCTAACGTCAATGATAATAACTAACTCAAGACCCTTTAATATTAGTCATAACTAGTGTTAATAATTATTTTTTATTGACACTAAACTATAATTTTTTATTTTTGTAGTGCTTCAATCGAAGATAATGATGGAGCTTTTACTCATCCCTCTCGCTTTTCCATATGCCTAGTAATGAAAAACGCCAGTATGATTATTGGAAAACGAAAATTAATTTTTCATTGTGGTTTCCGTCGACCTCCATTTCCGGCTACCAGATGCTAGAAAAAGGTTGAAGGCAATTGAATTCCATACTCTTTTGATATATTTATTGCCTACCAAAAGTGCTCTAAATGTCTCAAGAATAATAAATGTTTAATTTTAATTTGGGAGAAGTGTTTTGTTCTATACGCAAATATATTAAATTGGGCCAATCCGTCCCGTTCAGCTGGTCTGTTAGAGAGCTGAAGAAAAGTGAGCCAGACACTTTTAAAACAGGCGATACATATGAGGGATCGACCCTCTTTTGGCCTATTAAACGGGCCAGTCTACCAGCCCACCTTTTTTTTTTATGAATTATAATTTTATTTTTAAGTTAATTGCATGATTTTCTAACTAAAAGTGCTAATTGTAATTTTTTATATATATTATTAATTTTGTATTTTTTTCTGAATGAAATTATAAGAAATTTGAATGCTTATTTTCTTTTATTTTTTCTATTAATATCCATCAATTTTTTGTTGAATTAAAATGAATTCTTTAATGTTAATTTATTGAACTAGTACACCTTATTCCATCTAAATCAAATCTTAAATATTAATGTGGTAGCTACCAATCAGATTCACGTGACACATTAAAAAAAAATCTCAAATATTAATGTGGCAGTCACTAAGTATTGATTTTTATTAAAAAAAAATTGGATTCTTCAGTTAGCCTGCCTAACCCCGTGAGTTAGGTGGGCCAAGCCTAAAAAATTTGATAAAAAATAGGTCATCTTTTTGAAAACTCGGCGCACATAAAATGTGAGCTAAACGGGCCCAGCCTCCAGTACGCTCAATAAATTAAAAAAATACATTTTATATGTTTCACTTAGTACATGAATGAACCACAATGTGTGAGAGATATGTCTAAAACATAATTACATGTTTATTTTTAATTCACTTATCTAACTTAAAATAAAATCAAAGTATTATTTTAAGAAAAATCATAAAACCAAATTATCAAGTTGATGAATGATTAGTCATAATTAAATATTAATATTTACTACTTATAATACGAAAGGGATAACTACTCTGACTCAACCTCACGTGGGAAACGAGTGTTAGTGGATTTTATAATACGATAAGGTTGAATTAACACCAATTCAACTATGATTTGTTATTTTGGTTAATTATTATATTTGTTAATGTGCTCTTATTTTAATCATTAAATTTGTGATTGGCATGACTTGAAAAATTAATTCTCTATTTCAATAAACAATAATTCAAGTTCAAAGTCTACTTCGTTCCAAACGTGGAGTTTCTTAATTAATTTTATATAGAATTTTCCACATTTTATCATGTTAATTATTGTGGAACCTCCCTGCAAATCTGGAAGATTTGATATGGTAAGTTGATAAATTAAAAATATAAAAGTCTCAAAGAATGACTTATTTAAAATATGGTGGTTTTTAAATATTTGTACATGTAAATTTTTTTTAAAAAATATACTATTTTAAAATAATTCTTTTTTTTTTTTGGTTCTGGAAATTGGATTTTGGGCCTATGTCCTCCTGTATTCATGGGCTGTAGTACTTATGCTTCCAGACCACGAAAGGCCCAAATTATTTGGTAATGGGCCACATCTAAAGCCCACATTATCATGAGGGCTTGGTGCCCATAAACCGCTAAATTGGGCTGTGCTCTCTTTTTACCATTATAATTTGAATTCTAATACAGCATTCTGCTTGACCGCCTCCCCACAAAGAGAGAGAGAGAGAGAGAGAGAGAGAGAGAGAGAGAGGGGAGAGGCCATAATATTCTCCTTTTGTCTCTTCATTTGGTCTTTATTTTGGGTCTCTACAAATATCTTCTATCATAGGCAATCTTGTTGAAGATATTATTGGATTGTTGAGCACTAAATGTGAACACATATTTTAATAAAAATTTGAGTTTGGTTCGTCATTGTCACAAAATTTGTAAAAAATAGAGAAGTCAAATTGAACAAAAACAAGGAACACATACATATTTACGTGGCTTGGTCAATATGATATATAAGTGTTTCACTCAGTACATGAATGAACCACAAAAACATATATATATATATATATATATATATATATATATATATATATATAATACATAATCGTTTTAGAAGAAAGCATAAAACAGGTCGCTCCATATCACAAACTTTTAATTTTTTCTTATTTTAACTTATGTTCTCAAAATTGTGAGTCGAGTTATAATCCAATTTACCAAATAATTTAAGATACTCAACAGTCACCTTAAAAGAAATTAGCCTATTTCACAAGAACACAAGATCCAACTCTCATTGGTTCTTTTGTTTATTCTATTGAAAAAGCCTTTGATCAGTGTATAACATAATAATTTGAAGATGTAACTGAATTAAACAGAAAAAGGAAAAAAAAAGTAGTAGTTTAGTGAAGTGCTTCTTCAAAAAAGTATCTCTTCATCTAATAACATAAACGATTAATCATTTTCAGATTTATTGAATACAAATAGTAGAACATTTTTCAAGTTAATGTCTCCAATAATCAAATCATTGTTATCCTAAAATTCAAATAACCACTAATATTGTGATTAGCCAAAGATTTTATCCATTTTTTTTTTCAAGAACTGGATAAGAGATTAATAGCTAATTAATTGTATATTGAATAAACCTTACCACATTTTAAGAATACATTACCATTACTAGTAGATCGATAACTATATTAAAAGACATTTTCAGATGTTATTAATTTCAAAAGGAATGTTTAGAAGTCAAATTTTAATATGTAGATTGGTAAGTAAACATTCCGATTTTTATCCTATCTAAAATTTTATTATTTCATATATTTATATTTAAATAAAATTTTACGTGCTATATCATTAATTCATGTATTCAACAACACACAAAATAATTTCTCCTATGTTAATTTGGAGTCGGATTTGGTCTTGTTCGCATGTCAATAAGACTGCATCTCAATCGTCGGTCATGCAGACAATTATGTGGCTGAGATGAGCACGCGACATGATTGCATCTCAATTGTATGATTTGCGCAATTGACGACCACAACGCACCCAGGTCTATCTTGTTTGCGCATATACAAGATTGAACAAATTTTATCATATAAAATAAAATTGGAATAGGAATCTTGCTTTGAAGGGATGAATTATAGAGTAGAAGAAATGGATTTCATAATTGATTTAGGGACTTGGGGTAGCTTGTGCACTTGCAATTGTGAGTATAGTGCTCTCACTTTTCTTATATAAATTTTAAATATTGCACAGGAAAAAAAAGACATTAAAAAATTTATAGTTTCAATGTTTCATTGTGGTTCATATTTCAGATAGACAATATGTTTGATATACATGAAAAGAATAAAAAAATTAAAATGAGAATAGGGTGCTTTAACGTAAATCTAAACCTTAAACCCTAAAAAAAAAAATACTTCAATTTTATTTTTTTTTAAAAAGGTTTCTACTATGACTATGAGTACTTTTTAAGAGAGCTATTTGGATCATTTAAACAATTAAATTGTTAATTTTTTACAATAAAGGCCCTCTATGTATTGACTTTTGTTTTTTATTTAAAACCTTGATCTCACCTGTTTATGCATGTTAAAAAGACTAAATTAAAAAAAAATACATTCAACTTATTATCCTAAGTGACAAACTAATTAATAACTTTTTTGTTTTTGCCATTTTTGGTATATTTGTCTATTAGGATGATAGTTTGTATGCATTTTTCATTAATTTGGCACGCAATTAAAAGTTTAGGGCATTTATTGCTAACTTGTAAGATTGAGGGAATAAATTGTACAAACCTTGGCCTTAAAAAAAAGAAAACCATTAAGGTATCTTTAAGCTTTTTGGTTCCTCATTTCTCCAAACTTACCTCTTTAAGCTTTTTGGTCCTTTATTTCTACAAGCTTTTTGGTGAACTGATCCAGTTCAATTCTTACAATAGTGTTTTTTGGACCTAGATATACTTGACCAAATTGACCCAAGATCTAGTGGGATTTGGATTTGCTGTCTTTAAAGGCACCGTACATTTCCTTTTACTAGCAAAAAAAACTGTTGCTGAAAGTAACGGTAAAAACTGTTGCTAAAAAGAAAGGCATTGCCTTTCAAGGCAATAAATCCAGATCTGATCTAGTGGCTAATTCAGTTTGGGTCAATCAATTAAATTGTATTACGATAACCTAGTAGACAAGCAACCTTTTTTTTTAATCTTTTTCTTAATTAAATTTATGACGTGAGAGTAGGAGCAAAATATGTCTTGGAAAGAGTAGAACTCATGACACATTATGTATGAAGAAGTTCTTGTTATCTAATATGTGAGAATTATATATATAAACCATTAGATATAATATTATAAAACATAAAATGTTAATAATTACTTTATTCAAATCATATTGTTATTTTATGCAAGATGATTTTAAGTCATCGAACAATGTCAGCAAAATTTTTTATAATATTATATAATATTGAAAATAAAAATCAAATTTTAAAAAATATATTACTTTTAAAATTTATTAATTTAATTATAAAAGAACACATATATATATATATATATATATATATATATATATATATATATATATTCACAATTGAACTTGCTCACTTCACAATTGAACTAGGTTTAGGGTTTAGGATTGATCTAGGTTTAGGGTTTATATATTCCCAACTGGGTCTTTGAATTCTGAAACCTCAGTCTCTACTGCTCTCTTTCTCAGTCGCCTTGTGCCTCGCCCAATAAGTCCAGATCCTCTCCCATACTCTTTTTAGCAACAATTTTACAGTTGCTAAAACTTATAGCAACAGTTGTTGTTGTAAGTTTTAGCAACAATTTTTACTGTTGCTAAAAAGAGTATGGGACTCTCCTATATTAGAGTGGATCTCCTTCCTGCCCAGTCAGCCCTGCCATCCCCTTCGTCCTCCTGTTGTAGTGGTTGACTGCCTTCGTCCTCTTGCCATCGTTCCTTCATCCTCCCTTGGTGTCTCTTTCCTTCGTCCTGACTCTTGTTCCTGGTTCCCTCGACGTTTGTCCATCCATCTCCTTCCATTCTCGTCTGTCGCTGTCTCATGTATGAGGGACTCATTTTTGGTCTATGATGTCTTTTTTCTATTATCCAATAACCCGGGCATATTCCAAAAGAAATGGAACTTTGATAGAGTTTGAAGATATCACTCATATGCTAAATTTTGAGCGTTTCCATTGGATATTTGCAAAGATATATCATTTATCAGAAATTTGATAAACCACATGGATTGAAGATTTGATTTGTGTAGTTGCTAGCTTTGAATTCACTGATGTAAATGAACCACATGCAGCACTAGTAATATCAACATTCAGTGGTATGTATTTTGTCCTTGAAATTTCATATATTGGCTTCAATTCAAACCAAGCTATGTATGAAGAGGTTGATTTATATCTACAGGATGTTGCATAAATTCTTACCAAGTCACTAAAATATTAAACTAATTTAAATAGATTGGTTATATTCTTTCTTTCCTTAATATAACACAACAGATCTATATGGGAATTCTTTGAATAGATTTTAAACAGGAAGTTGTAGAATTTTTTCTGTCCTTTGACTCCAGGTCAATAATGTAATTATATATATATTTTTTTATATATTATTGATTTTTTTTACATTTTTGAATTTTTTTAAATAATGACCCCACAGGGAACGGGAATTGGAGGGGATTTTTTATCCTCGAAAGGGATTGGGGCGGGGACGCACCTATTTTGAGAATCTGGGTTTTATTCTCTCTTTTGCAATCTTTGCATGTTAGGATTCTAGGACTGAATGCTTCATATTATCTAAAAGTAGGAGGTCATTATGTCATATCTATTAAGCTTTATTCAGAAATCCGATCATTTATCATGGTATTATGTAATCATATGATCTTTCTCAGCTATGTTGTCACTATAAGCAGTCTCAACTCTCAACTTTTAAGTGAAGGTTACTTTCTAAACGAAATTGGGTTTTGTCCCCTTATTAATTTGATTAAAAATGTTTTTACCTGTGAAGTGTTGAAAATTCTTTAATTGATTGATTTTGAGTAAATTCAAGTTTTGGTTAGTCCTTCGAATGTCTGAGCTTTGTCTATGTTGTTAATCATTTCTCATCCTCCTCAATTTAGTTCTCAGCTTGTTCAATCTTCTCCAATTTTGTATTTTTGTCAACTGAAATCATATGCTTTCCTTGTAATATCACTTGTTTTTGTTTTTCTAATATCAAGTAATAAATACATGTAAATTAAGAGGGATTAAAAAATAGAAGATGGCAGAGGAAGGCTGCATATTATTTGGGGACAAACGTTACTTTACTCAGTTTTCTAGTTGCACATATGCTTTTGCTTGTAATATGACTTGTTTATGTTTTTCTTATGTGTCAGTTAATAAATACATGAAAATTGAGAGGGATTAAAACCTAGAAGATCGAACTAGGAAGGCTGCATATCGTTTAGGGACAAATTCTAGTTGCACATAAGCTTGGTTGTTGGATTGTTACTTCATGCTCTGAAAAATAATAACTTTAGTCCTTGAAAATATAAACTGTTTGCACCATATCGGCATCCATGGGCTATTTGATAAAAAGGATGCTTAACAAGCATGTTATTTCTAGATCTAAATATTCTATCAAAAAATATTTAAATCTGAAATTTTCCGGTCCAGATTGTAGTTTAGCATAAAGAAGGTAACATTACGTTAGGATGAAGAGCCAATTGTTAGGTTTGACTACACATTTGTACTTAATTGTGTTGGTTGTGCATTTCAGACTAACTGTATTGTTTCCACAGTCTTCAAACTTCAGTCTTTGAGCTTGCAAAGATGGCCCATCCCTGAGGTATACTAAAAAGTTCCCTTTCTCTTTTCCAATCTATAATGCCCACTGCTTCAGTCCCGAAAAAGCTAAAACAAATTCGCTGATGGTGGTTTTGGTTAATCATTCAATTGTCCTCGTTCTTTTTAAGTAGTTTTTGCCCATCATTTTCATGTGTGATTCTATCGAAAGATTATAGCGGCATTCCTTGTTTCTAATAGTGTAACTCTAAGCAGGTCATGGTGGTGGTGGAGGAGGGTTTAGAGCCAGAGGTGATGGCGGACGTGGTGGTAGAAGAGGAGGGAGAGGTTTTGGCGGAAGAAGAGCAGTCATGAAAGATTGTGGTGGTGGCAGGGGTATTCGTAGAGGCGGTAAGGGTGTTCGAGGAGGAAGTAGGGGTGGAATGAAATGTGGGAGTAAAGTTGTGATTGAGCCTCATTGACATGAAGGAATATTGATTGCCAAGGGTAAAGAAGATGCCCTTGTTAATAAGAATTTAGTTCCTAGTGAAACTATTTACAATGAGAAAAGGATTACCATTCAGGTTTTTCTCTTTCTGATCTATTAGACGTATTTTTTTATTACTTAGTATGCTATTTCCCTTGAATATGAATACGTGCAAGCACTAATGGCTTCTCCGTTGTTAAAATATTGTTTTACATAATGGCTAGAATCTATTATACATGTTGTTTATTATAGCATTGCATGTCTTTATTTTAAACGTTTACACTCTTTATTGCATTATTTGCTTTTAAATGCTCCTATTATACTTAGAATGAGGATTGATAAGGGGAACCATCCCCCTATATGGAGGGTTTATGAGAGAATGGGTAAAAAGGGAAATGCTTAGTAGTTAGTTAGAGGTGAGAGAATGTGTGTGCTGAGTTGGAAGTGTGTGTGTGAATATTCCCTGGAGGGTGGTGACTAGAGGAAAGAGGGAAATCATTTTGAGTGTTGGGAGTGCTCAGGAGGGGTTATATCCTCTGGAGGAGACAGTGGTCTCTGGGTTGTGGTTATCTGTTCTTAGTGTTATTTCCATTTCTGTGTATTTACCTTGATGAATTACTAGTGTATGTTGTTAAGTTCCTTTGATTCAATAAATTAGACTGAGTTTCTATCATTTTGGCCCGACCTACCGGATTAAAGTGGGAGAGAATTTGTTTTCTTTCGCTTAGCTCATGCCACAAAAAATGAATGACTGTATAGATGCGATGAAAGCGAAGTTTGAAGGATTGAGAGGAGAATGGGGTGATTTCAGGAGTGCCTTGTTAGAGAAAGTAAATCGCCACATCAGAGAGGAGATTGGACGAGCTATGGGAAAGAGGTCAGTGGTTGAAAGTAATGAGGAAGGTGGAGGTGGGCCTTCATCAGGAAGTAATGAATCATAAAGAAGTGTGGAGGTGACGGACAAATTGAATGAATTCCGTATGTCCGTGAAGAAAGTAGAATTACCATATTTTGACAGAAAAACCCAGTGGCATGGATTGATAGGGCAGACACATATTTTGAGGTTCAGAATACTTCAGATGAAGTGTGAATTAAATTAGCAAAGTTGAGTATGGAGTCCAGAACGTTACACTGGTTTAACCTTTGGTGAGATTCAACTGATAATCTGACTTGGGAGAAGCTGAAGAATGTTTTACTTGTGCGATTTGGAATGAGGCGATTAGATAACCCATTAGAGGAGCTCTGAGATGTGAAACAAATCGGCATGGTCGATGATTATATAGCTGAGTTCGAAGTGTTCTCATCTCAGTGTGGGAGAATGCTTGAAGTTTAATTCCTTGGATACTTTGTTGGAGGGATGAAGTTGGAGATTCGAAGTCGTCTACATACATTGAAGCCACAAAATCGTTATTAAGCATTACAAATGGAATAGGACATCGAAGTCGAGCTGATAACACTGTTTAATCCTGAGGAAGGAGATGACTTGATTCGAGCAAGGTCTTAGGCCGGGTTGGGTCAATATCTACCAAATCGAGGAGTGGGCCTTAGGTCCAAGGGGTTAGGTGAGAGTAAGCCCAATTTGAATAACTAGAGTATGTTATCCTCAACTGGGTCTTTGGGTGGGCCTTATACTCGAAACAGACCAGTGGGTCTCAACACGTTTTCGTCGATGTCCTCCAACGCCAAGGGGTGGTCGACG
Source organism: Biancaea sappan (assembly GCA_037074585.1). NCBI lineage: Eukaryota > Viridiplantae > Streptophyta > Magnoliopsida > Fabales > Fabaceae > Biancaea > Biancaea sappan. The sequence continues at coordinate 8,625,963 of CM073493.1, read as the reverse complement.
CTGGCTTCTGGTCAAGAAGGGGTAACGAAATGGATGGACAGTGACCGGCAAAGTAGACCTGACAGTGATCGGCGAGGTGGGTATGAGAAGAATCGTGTAGTTCGCCATCTAACTTACGCAGAGTTGGTGGAACATCGGTCTAAAGGACTATGTTTTAGATGTGGAGATAAATTCCATCCAGCTCACTGATGTTCTGGTCAGTTGAAGGTGATCACGCTGAATGATAATGGGAAGATATATGAAGATGGAGAAATTGTGGCTCTTAAGGTAGAAGACACTAAAAAAGATGGAAGTTTAGAGTGTAAATCTCTTGGAGTGTTGGGGGCGGATAACGTTGAACCCAGGGGTACGAAAACCATGAGGTTGCTTGGTAGTATAAATGAAATTTCTTTGATGATTTTGGTTGATAGTCGTGCTAGCCATAATTTTATTGTACATTCGATAGTTTTGACACTGAATCTGTAAATTGATGAGTCCCAGAAACTGGGAGTTAGGCTGGGTAATGGACATAAGGTCTGGGCAAAAGGGAAGTGTGGTTCCTTATCTCTAAAATTAGGTGAAGAGAAATTTATTGTTGATGCATATGTCCTGGAATTAGGGGAAATTAATTTTATTTTAGGAATGACGTGGTTAGAGACATTGGGAACAATGTCTATGGACTGGGGAAGGATGACCATAGTGTTTAAAAGGCAGGGTCGTGATGTTAAATTGAGTGGGAGAACTGAATTGAGTATTAGGAAGTTAGGGGGAATGCTACAACAGCTTTACAGAGTATTATTGAAACTAGGGTCAGATGGGTAGATGGAGTATTGTGGAATATTAGATTGGATACTAAGGTGAATAATCATGAAGGGCTCTTTGATAACCAGCAAAAGGAACTAAATGAAGTTTTGGAGATGTACCCTCAAGTTTTTAAAGAGATGATGGGCTTGCCTCCAGCAAGACAAATTAACCATTCAATAACATTACAAGCAGGGGCTGGTCCTGTGAGTGTTAGACCTTATAGGTATCCTCATTACCAAAAGGATAAGATTGAAAGACAGGTTGGACTGATATTAAAGCGAGCGATTATAAGGAATAGTGTGAGTCCTTTTTCTAGCCCAATAATTTTAGTCAGAAAGAAAGACATCTCTTGGCAAATATGTATTGACTATAGAGCACTTAACAAAGTGACAGTGCCTGATAAATATCATATCCCAAATTAGGCTACCATCAGATTCGGGTTAAAGAGGAAGATGTTTATAAGACAGCCTTTAGAACTCATGAAGGTCATTATGAGTTTTTGGTTATGCCCTTTAGGTTAACCAATGCCCCTGCCACATTTCAAGCTTGCATGAATCAAATATTTTGACTTCTCTTTTGCAAGTTTGTTTTGGTATTTTTTGATGACATCCTAGTATATAGTAAGAGCTGGGAGTCGCATTTATCACAATTGGCTGAGATACTGAAGGTGTTACAAAGCTATCAGTTTGTGGTGAATAAACAGAAATGTGTCTTTGGGCAGAAACATTATGATTATTTAGGAAATGTTATCTCTGATAAAGGAGTGTCGGTTGATCGTAATAAGGTTAGTAGTGTTCTCCAATGGCCGTTGCCTAAAAATGTTAAAGGTGTTAGGGGATTTTTGGGCTTAACCAGATATTACTGGAGGTTTATAGCTAATTATGGTAAGATTGCAAGACCTTTAACAGAATTAACAAAAAAAGATGGTTTCCTAAGGAATCCTGAAGCAAGAATAGCTTCTGAAGCACTGAAAGGGGCTGTTACTTCAGCACCTGTATTAGTTTATCTAGATTTTTCAATCCCCTTCGAGATTGAATGTGATGCAAGTGGTAAGGGAGTAGGAGCTGTTCTAATGCAACAACAGAGACCAATTGCCTACTTTAGTAAGGATTTTCGAGAGTAAATTTATCTAAATCAGCTTATGAGAAAGAGTTGATGGCAGTGGCATTGGTGGTTCAACATTGGAGACATTATTTATCGGGGTGTAAATTCACTGTTTTTACTGATAAAAAAAGTTTGAGGCATTTAATGGAACAAAGAATTACCACTTCTGCTCAGCAAGAGTGGATGGCTAAGTTGGTTGGCTTTCAATTTGACATTGTATATAAGGCAGAAACTAAGAACAAGGTAGCAGACGCCTTGTGAAGGCAACAGGAGGAAGGGGTGCTTAATTCTATTGTTTCTTTTCCTATTTGGCCACAAGGTAGACAGATTCAAGAGGAGGTAAATAAAGATCAGTTTTTGAACGAAATTATTGAAGCTCTCCAGTTTGATCCAAATGCTAGATCGGGATACATATTAGTGGGAGGTGTACTGTTTTATGAAGGGTGTTTGGTTCTTTCTACTAAATCTGAGTTTAATCCTATCTTACTTAAAGAATTCCATGAAACGCCTACTAGTGGCCACTCTGGATTTTTGAAAACTTATAGGAGGGTGGCTGGAAATTTTTATTGGCCGGGTATAAAGGAAGCTGTAAAAGATTTTGTACGTGCTTGTGATACTTTTCAATGCCACAAGTATGTAGCTACTTCTCCTTAAGGACTCTTGCTGCCATTACCAATCCTAACCAAGGTATGGAGTGATATTTCCTTAAACATTATTTTGGGGTTGCCAAAGAGACATAGCTTTGATAGAGATCCATTATAAAGCAAGGTATAAAGCACCCGTATACAGCCAAACGAATTGCTGAAATTTTCGTTAAGGAAATTGTTCGTCTCCATGGTGTGCCGAATTCTATACTTAGTGATAGAGATCCATTATTTGTCAGTTTGTTTTGGAAAGAGTTATTTCGTCTGTAAGGGACTGTCTTTAAAATGTCCTCAACATATCATCCTCAAACGGATGGACAGACAGAGGTAATCAATTGGTGTTTATAGACTTATTTGCGCTGTTTTACCTCAGAATAGCTTCGTACGTGGGCTTATTGGTTACCTTGGGCGGAGTTTTGGTACAATACAACTTATCATGTCTCAACTAATACCACTCATTTTCATGTGGTTTATGGTAGAGCTCCTCCTACTATTATTCGCTATTTAGAAGGCGAAACAAGAATAGAAGTTGTGGCACTTGAGCTTGCTGATAGGGATGAGGCTTTATGTCAATTGAAGTATCATTTAACCAAATCTCAAGAACGAATGAAATCTAGCGCTGATAAAAAGAGGAAATATGTTAGTTTTCAAGTGGGTGAGTGGGTCTTCATAAAGTTGAGACTTCATAGACAATACTCTGTGGCTCATAATTCACCATAAGTTGTCTCCTAAGTTTTATGGGCCATTTTAGATTATTCAACAAATTAACTCTGTGGCATTTAAATTGAAACTTCCAAACACATCTAGGATCCATCCTGTATTCCATGTGTCTCAGTTTAAGAAAGCAGTGGGAGATTATGTAGCATCTACTGGTTTACCTTGTGAGTTGGAGGTTGAGGCTGATCCAATAATTCAGCATATGAAGATTTTGTCTTGGCGAGATAAGTTTGACTTTGGTGCTCATGTGCGTGAATGGTTAGTTCAGTGGGTGGGAATGTCAGAAGATGATGCAACATGGATGGAAGACTCTTTTTTTCATAGCCAATTTGTAGATGATGGTGATGATAGGGACCAAGGGGCTGGAGATTCTGTTCTTTATAATAAGGGGAACCGTCCCCCTATATGAAGGGTTTATGAGAGAAGGGGTAAAAAGGGAAATGCTCAGTAGTTAGTTAGAGGTGAGAGAATGTGTGTGCTGAGTTGGCAGTGTGTGTGAATATTCCCTGAAGGGTGGTGACTAGAGGAAAGAGGGAAATCATTTTAAGCGTTGTGAGTGCTTAAGAGGGGTTACGTCCTCTGGAGGAGACAGTGGTCTCTAGGTTGTGGTTATCTGTTCTTAGTGTTATTTCCATTTCTGTGTATTTACCTTGATGCATTACTGGTGTATGCTATTAAGTTCCTTTGATTCAATAAATTAAACTGAGTTTCTATCAAGAATGGTTTGAAAGTTGAGTACCGGGTGTGGAACCCTTTCTGTTCCAAGTTAGCCGCTGCCATTCTCCGTGGAGTTGACAACATATGGATTGTAAGAATCTCTATTGTTTCTTGTTATATGTTGTTCTTTGGCCTTATTTTCCAAACTTCGTAGCTTACCACATGCACATTTTCATTGCATTGCATGTGTAATAAAGAAACCTGGTGCCTGAGTTCTCTACCTAGGAGCTGCTTCTGGCACTACTATCTCTGATGTTTCTGACATTGCTGGCCCAATAAGTAATATTCTTAATTTGTATCATGTTACACGTGATGTTGGAAAGAGCTGAATAAGTATATTGTTCTTGTATGTAGACAGGAGTGGTCTATGTAGTAGAATTTTCTCACAGAAGTGGCCGGGACTTGGTCAACATGGCAAAGCGTACTAATGTTATACCCATCATTGAAGATGCTAGACATCCTGCCAAATACAGAATGTTGGTTGGCATAGTAGATGTGTTATTTTCTGATGTTGCTCAGCCTGATCAGGTTTGGTTTCTTGACAAATTTTAATGAAAAAGAAACATCCTACTTTTCTTGTTAAGTTATTTGCTCTTAATAATATTTTTTATTGCTGTTATTTTTGTTAGGCTCTATTCAGCAAGCTCATTATATATTGCCTCACTCTTTCATTTGTATTTTGGATAGATATAGAGAAGAATACCTTTATCAATTAGAAATTTTGTTTGGGTGTTGAACAAGATGATTTTGGTGCACATCCACATTTTATTTTGGTTGTCAGAAATTTTTTTTGTAGTTGATGGATCTTTTAAAAAATTTCCATTTTTTTTTGGCTGTTGAACAAAATGATTTTGTGGGATTCTCGATGGAGTGCTTGCTTCCTGAAGTTTTGTTGGAAACATGTTTTATGATTCTTATTCACTTTGATGAAATCATTCTTTCAACTTGATGCCCTGTGCATATGATGAGCTTACTCGGATTCCCCTTCAAGACATCACGGATGATGCAGACCCGAGTTTATGATGCACCTTCTTTTTGTTCTTTTTGTTTTTTTTAATATTAAGTTATTTGTTTATTTTTCTGTATGCTTGTTTTTCTTTTCCTGCTTTAATGTTTTTGCAAGTCTTTATCATATTTCAAGTACTTCTTTTTCTCTTTTATGTCCTTCTTTCATTTACTCAATGCTAATGTTATTTGTCATTACACAATTCCTATGGAAGCCGCTTCCCTCCATAGCGCCTGGCTAAGGAGGCTCCTTAACGCTGACGCTAAGGAAGGGAGCCAAATCCAATGCACTACCAACCAACTTGGTGAGTTGACACATTAATTTGAGGTTCTGGGTTTTATTCTCTCTTTTGCAATCTTTGCAGGCTAGGATTCTTGGACTGAATGCTTCATATTATCTAAAAGCAGGAGGTCATTTTGTCATATCTATTAAGGTTTGTTCAGAAATCCTATCATTTATAATGGTATTATGTAATCATATGATCTTTCTCAGCTATGTTTTCACTATAAGCATTCTCAATTCTCAAGTGAGGGTTACTTTCTAAATGAACTTGGGTTTTGTCCTCCTATTAATTTGATTAAAAATGTTTCTACCTGTAAAGTGTTGAAAATTTTTTAATTGATTGATTTTGAGTAAATTAATGTTTTGTGGTCCTTCGAATGTCTGAGCTTTGTCCATGTTATCAGTCATTTCTCATCCTCCTCAATTTAGCGCTCAGCTTGTTCAATCTTCTCCAATTTGGTATTTTTGTCAACTAAAATAATATGCTTTCCTTGTAATATCACTTGTTTCTGTTTTTCTTATATATCAGTTAATAAATACATGTAAATTAAGAGGGATTAAAAGCTAGAAGATCTTATTAGGAATGCTGCATATCATTTGGGGACGAACATTACTTTACTCAATTTTCTAGTTGCACATGGGCTTGGTCGTTGGATTGTTACTTCATGTTATGAAAAATATTAAGTGTAGTCGCTGAAAATATGAACTTTTTGCACCATATCGGCATCCATGGGCTATTTGACAAAAAGGACGCTTAACAAGCATGTTATTTCTAGATCTGAATATTCTATGAAAAAATATTTAAATCTGAATATTCTTAGTAAATTTTAAGGTCCAGATTGTAGTTTAGCATAAAGAAGGTAGCGTTACGTCAGAATTAAGAGCCAACTGTTAGATATGACTATGCATTTGTACTTAATCGTGTTGGTTGTGCATTTCAGGCTAACTGCACTGATTCCACAGTCCCCGCAACCGCAGTTTTTGCGAGTGAAGTTAACAAGCTAAGGGCGGATCAGTTCAAGCCATCAGAGCAAGTGGCTATGGAGCCATATTAGCGAGACCATGCCTGTGTGGTTGGTGCATATAGAATTGCCAAGAAGAAAAAAGATGCTGAATAGCTTGGTTCCGTTGATTGCTCTAACTAACACAGACGGCAATGGCTAAGATGTATCATTAGTTCTTGTTTCTTCCCTTTTGTGGAATGTAAGGTTGAACAGTGTTTCTTATTTGGCAGTTTTGTTATTCTCTGGACGGGAATAGTGATTGATGCCATTTTGGTTTCTTTATATTTATTTAATTGTGTATTCCATTGAAAGTACTACAGGTAGTATGGGGAAATTTCGATTAAAGAGAACGAATTATTAGTCATTAACCTGTGTTAATTCAAGGGGGAATAGTATTTGAATATGATAAGGGTCTGTATGAGCATCTTATTTTTAATCATTAATTAGATCCTGTAGGGGGAGTTCGGCGTCTCTGTAGTTGAGGCTTGCCTTCCCCTTCTCTGCTTTCCAGCATGATATTCACCAAAATAACAAGTTTATCTGCGTTAATTGCATCCACATGGACGACGTCAAAAACTGCTTCATCATCGACTAGTACTACTGCCTCTCTAAGGCCTACTGTGTGCCCTATGACGACCCCTTTTGCTGGAATGCTTACGGCACTCAAGAGACCATGACCATTCCTCCCATTAATTGCCTCAGAGATGGCGAGCCTACCACTGTCGGAGAGCTCGCTAGTGTCCTCCTCGAAACCATTGTCAGACACCATTAGCATATATATATGTGTTATAGTTGTCTATTCACATAAAAGAATTAGAACCACTTATCATGGCTCCGTTTAAGTTTAAACATAAGCAATTAGGACTACTTATATTCAATTAAAAGACATATGTAAGTTTTATGTGAGTAATTTTTTCCCCCCCAAAATCAATTAGTTACCTGACAAGAATGGTTCCTGTTTCTCCTTGGCTTGAGAAAGGAAACCCATATACTTTCTCATTTATATTTAGTGTTATATTTAGTTTATGGAAGTTTATGTTAAGTAATTAACAATTCCTTAAACAAATAATGCAAATTCATTTATTTGAAGCAACTATTTTTGCTGATATGATCTGTATATAGTATTCAACTTCAATTCTTATTGTGGCAGTCTTCGAAATTTCTAGACTATAAATAAATGGTTTATAGTTTGAAACTTGCATCGGAACCAAAATAATTTAAAGAGGGATTAAGACAGCTTTAATGTTTCTTTAAAAGGAATTTTGATTCCCTACATTCAGATTTGCCTTAACTCTATGCAAAGTTGAAGAACTATATGGTATTGTGATAACAACATAGTTTGCATATCAGATAGTAAATACAATATTAAGTTGATCATTTGAATCATTGCATTGTTCCTTTATCATTTTGATAGATAGGACCTTATTTCTGTTCTCTAAGTTGCAAAGAAAAGCCACTAAACCATGGAAAGCTATGAGGTGCTATTGTTCTCTCTCTTATTCTCCTTCATCGCCAGCTTCAGCACACTGGAAACTATTGCACCAGGAGAGTCCATCAATGATAGCCAAACTTTTGTTTCACCAAAGGAGCTTTTGAAGCTGGATTCTTCAGCATTGGGAAACTTAAATAACCAATACTAGGGTATATGGTACAGGAATATTTCTCCAATAACATTTGTATGGGTAGCCAACAGAGACACTCCAATAAGAAACTCCTCAGGAGTTTTGAAACTCACTAATGGGGTAAACATAGTTATTCTTGATGGCACAGGGGCTGCAGTCTGGTCCTCCAATACATCAACAACTTCAGAGAAGCCACAGTTGCAGCTCTTGGATTCTGGAAACCTTGTTGTGATCGATGGAAATGACCCAAATAACCTTTTAGGGGGAAGAGCTCGACCTCAGAGAGATTGATGTTAGGCCTTGGATGCATTTAACAAACAAGGGGTAAGAGCTCGACAATGTTGGTGCAAGCGACGGTGTTGCTACAGGCGAAGTGGATGGGAAGGGTGCAAACGTCGTAGGTGCCCTTGACGTTGTGGTACAAGACTCCGTTGACATGGACGGCGGAGGTCTGGTGTGGCAGGCCTTGGAGAGGCCTTAGTACTAGTTGATGATGATGCAGTTTTTGATGTTGTCCATTTGGATGCAGTTAACGCAGATGAACTTGTTATTTTGGTGAATATCACGCGGGAAAGCAGAAAAGGGGAAGGCGAGCCACATGGTGAAACTTTGATGGTGAGATGAAAATCAATCCAACGGTTGACGCACACACTACAACTACCGAGTCGCTGGACTCCGCGCCGGGGGGCCTCGGATTCTGGATATGGGTTCTCTGCATTACTTTTAGTAATGTAGAGTGCAATACTACTTTTAGCAACAGTTTTTTTCTGTTGCTAAAAGTTTCAGCAACAAAAAATTCTATTGCTGAAACTTTTAGCAACAGAAAAAAACTATTGCTAAAAGTCCAGGCAGAAAAAACTCTAGGCAGAGAACCCAAATCCTTGGATTCCCTCCTTACAAGCAACACATGGTAAGGACTAGAAGCTTGACACATTATTTTATTTAATTTAATTTTTATTTGAATCTTCATCAGCTCAGAAGCAACAAATGACGAGTGTCAAGAAAATGAGACTTGGGACTCTTGCTCATCACTTCTTCTACTACCACTGACTGCAGTATATAATTCTATTCTAATGCAACGGAAGATATTGAAATATGCGATATAGGTACTCTACAAATACCCTTGCTTACTCAACCTCCATTTCAATACACACCTTCTTTCTTTCAATAATTAGTAGATCTTCAAGGCACATGAAACACACATTGCACCCGTAAACATAGAGAAGAAGAGCAACGAAGAGAATTTAGAGAAGCTACACAACTCACTGCTCATGCATAAACCCAAGGGACAGTGTGTGGGCTTTTTTTGAGGAAGGGGGGAGTGTGTGTATTGAGCTAATTTGTTTCAGCACCTTGAGACGCTAGAGCCTTTGGCTCCCATATTAGTCATTGATTCGTTTAATTCAATGGTTAATATTTGGAATGCATTTTTGTATTTTTTATTTTTTAAAAAATTGTAAGATTAATTTTACACCGTTGAATTAGAATCAACGATAATTAAATTAAATGGCTTGGAATTTTTTTTAAATTACAATAAATATAGATCTAATTTATAAAAATATAAAATTGCAATAAAAATATAGTACAAATAGAATTTAATTTAAAAATTTTAATTTTTTTCAAAAATTATTGGAGATTATTATTAGATCTAATTATTGTTGACTCTGATAGGATGACATAGAATTAATCTTACAATTTTTTTAGATAACAAAAAAATAAATTACTAAAAGGTACCCCAAATATCAATTGTTAAATTAAACGAATCCAACAAATGATATGGGAGCTGAAGGCTCCAACTAGCGTGCAAATCTGCTTCCATGGTGAACTGGGGACATGGGTTTCTTTTCTATCTTAATTTTGTTGCTTGTCAGCTGATGAAGATTCAAATGGAAAAAAAAAATTAAAATAATGTGTCAAGCTTCCTATTCATATGATCTATTGCTTGTGAGCTATTGGATTGGAATAGGAGCCTCCCGAACAAGGGTTGCTTTTTGTCTTGTAAAAATGATATCTACTTATTTTGCATTCCAATTTTTAAACACTTTTGAGTTGTCTACATATTAATTGAACGTCACTTGCAGACCCACTTAAACTCCATTATACCTACTGTGCCTTGTAGATCATTATAGAACTCTCGTCACTCCAGTTTCAAAATTAAAGGGACAAGATAATCAAAAGTTAATAATACAAGATTTTGTAACAATAGAGAATCCGTGTTAAAACTTCCTTACGTTTTATAAAATCTTGAACAACAATGGTAACTTGAAAGCACCAAACCATGACTTTACGTGACCATGCGTTCATTTGTTTTGTTGCACCTACAAATGGAAAGAGTCAAAAAGACAATATATCAATTATAGTATATGAATTTATTTGAGCAAAATGTCAAATGAGTAGTTTTATTCTCCTAGCAATAAATTCACATTTCACAACACTTTTACATCTCTTCTCACGCTGTTCTATGTCACTTTATATTTGAAAACTTTCCATATCAAATATTAAGCACAGAACAGCCTACACTATCCAGCATCTTGTTCTTGGTTTTCTGCAACTCAGTTGCATTCTAATTCTTAAGTTCATGTTTACTGGGAGAACAAACAATCAAAATCAATTAAGTCCAATGCTATAGAAAGATTCATAACTGCAGAAGACCTCTTTGTTCCAGTTGTTTTTATAAAGTTCAAACAAGAGTAGAAAGGTCTGTATAGTAGTTCCACATATCATTCCTCCCCAAAGTCCCTAAACATGAAACAAATTTCAAAATCGTTAGAAAGTTATCTTGTTCTTTTACTCTTTTTTTAGCATTCATATTTCCCCTTTCACTAGGAAACAGTTGATGCCAATGTGATATAAAGTATGCAGGCATCTGATTGGAAATAAACAATATATACTGATCAGTGAAAATAATTGCAATAAACAGTTTTCTCATCTTTATTTTATCCCATTTTTGTGCACCAGATAAAAGAAACACTTTATTTATATAAAAGTTAGTATATAACGGTAGGGAAAAAGGTTATGCTACTAAGTGAAAGTCCATGACTAATTTTATTTATACATTTTCAACAAGTTCCTTCATACGAAAGCTCTTTAGTTTGAAGTGTAGACAAAGCAAAACTCTTATATTATGACAACGTTTTCATAAATAGTTTTTTTTAAAAAAATAATCTCATAACATATAACACCTAGAAAAGTTGTTCACTAAATCTGTGATTTTTTTTTCTTTCCTTTCAAAAAGGCAGGGTTCAAGGCAAAAAGAAATAGTACATCACCTTAACCCCTAACTTTGCTTCATAACCAAGGACGAACCCAAGTGGAAGCCCAAAAATGTAATAACACCCACATTGATGTAAGCCACCAATGCCTGAGATCCACCACGAACAACAACACCTGCAAGAATGATTCTAAAATCATAAAGAAACAATATCAACTGCTCTTCGTAGAGTCTAAATTGAAAATGTCAATTAATTCATACTGAAATCACTGGTTGAACACAGTTAAGTATCATTGTCACAACGAGGAGCTCAGCTAGACGTGAGACAACCTCTTGCAAAGTCTTGCAATCAAAGTTGTCAAGATCTCGATCTAAATCTTAAAATCTTACAATCTTACTATTTTAAACAACCTGATCAATCTCGATCCTATATAAGATCTAAATCTATTAGGATCTCATAAGATCTTGATTTAAATCTAAAGATCTTACGTTTTTACGATTTTATCGATCCTATAACATTTTAGATTTTTGTTATTTTTTTATTTATTGATATGTTTTTAATCTCTTCGGTCAGTTGAGACGAAAAAAAGTCATTAAACTAACTTAAATCCCTACATTCATAATTACACTCTTACTTCTCATAATTTATTAAAATTTTAACTTACTTTAGTGAAGGCTGATAATGAGATATTATAGTATTGTAAGTTTTGAAGAAGAAAGTGTCTGTTAGGTAACAAAAATAAAGGTTTCTAAATATAATAGAAAGTGATGGATGCTCTTTAGCTATTTTTTCTTTACTAGTTGAATGTTTTCAAATTTTGTATAACAATGTTTATTGTTATTGTTACAAAATTTTTTTTATTATCATGTTTTGGATCTTATTTATTGAAATTTTATATTGATTTATTATTTTTAATATAAAATTAAGCTTATTTATGGTTTATATATACATAAATATATTTTTAATTATTATATTTCTCTATAGGTAGGATCTTTTAATTTTCGATTCGAACTTTCGATTCGATCAATTTTGTTCTTTGATCGATCTTAGATAATATCTCAATCCTAACAACCTTGCTTGAGGCTTGTGAATATAATAGCAAAATAATCTCTAGTTACTAAAATAACAACCATGAAAAGTATTTCCAGCAAAAGAGACTGAAAGACCATCACAAAGACAAAGTATTTTGTAGCTCTTGGATGCCCCAGTCCAAGTTCATTGGAAACTCTGACATTGAAAGTGCATAAAGAAACACACAGAAAAGTAAGCCACAAGTGATAAAAAAAAGGTGTCATACAGAAGAAGCAGAATAGATCAGACTAGGACCAAGGAATTTATTTCACCCTTGTCTAGTTGTCCCCATTAAAGATACTTATTGTAATTGCAATACAATATACAGTTTCTTGGTTAATTTTGAAATTTCTAAAATTTAGGAACTAGGTATCTTAGAATGTCATTAGTCATGTAATGTATTAGAAGATAGCAAGACAAATTTTAGCTACATACCTGATTGTTGCATTTACTCCAATAAATAGCATGGCTTCCCATCCATTGTAATTTATGATATACATTATCATTGGATGTAATAGAAAAAGGATGAAAGATATGCATAATTTTGAGAAATAACAACACTATCGTTGAGAGTATGTCATATGCAAGAATAGATTAATAGGCTTTATGAAGTTTTTAGAAAAGTGAATTTCTAACTTCATGCCACAGTTCTAACTATCTCCTCTATACTTGTTTTGTCTACCAAAGAAAACTGATGGATCAAGTTTCTGATTCTTGAAATCCAAGAGGTACCTGGTAGAACCTATGAGGAACCTGGTATCCCGATGCACATTTATTACTGTCAGAAAAATCTAGCATTAATCTAGCCACAAATCGAGGAACATAATTTACTGTTATCTGAAGTCAACTCAATCGCACATTAACAAGCATATCAGTGTTTAAAAAGGAGATTTAAATTGTAAAAAGAAAGGATCGGTTAGCATTTAATCTGGAATAAATATATACTAATCTCATGGTTGTTTATTTCCATATTCGGCATGAGGTACTAGTGAAGAAAGACAAACCCAACTTTAATCAAGCTGCAAATCAAGGAATGAATTTGCTATCATCCGGAGTCAACTATATCCCGCATTAAACAAGCAAAACCATATTGAATAAAGGAATTAAAGCACAAAAAGAAAGGATCATTTGCCATTTAAATTGCAATAAAAGTTTATCAATTTTGTAGCTACTTATTTCCATATCTGGCACGAGGTTCCAATTTCAAAAGCATTAATGCAGTATCACAACCATAAAGAATCTTGTGCACTCATCAAAGATAAATTGAGCATAATTTAAGCCACCAATTAAGGAACACATAAGGAAGGTTCTTACCATTGAATGAAATAATTTCATTACTTATTGATCTAGGAAATCCATATAGATGGAAGGGAATAAATTTCACAAAAGAAAAGATCATTTGTCAGAAATAAAATGCGATCAAGATATAGCCGTTTCTTTCCATATTTGGCACAAAGTACCAGTTAAGGAAGCAAGTGACAATTTCAATCAGATTTATTTCACAATTAATAAGGAACGTCTTTCACCAATGACTATCTTTGGAAAGGTATAAAAGGCAGAAGAAACAACAACATTGTAACACCAAAGTGGACAAAGAGAATTTTATTTTATAGATTTTTCTATTCTAAATTTTCTCTTTGTATTTTGTGTGAGAGAGTTCTTATATTGTTCATATCCTCTAAGTAAGAAATCTCTCTATCTTGAATTCTATGTGAACTAAAAAATTATTTGTATTTTCATTCTTGTCCCTAAAGGGGCTCGTAATAGGTACCTGGTGAGTTATCTCGTTGTTCAAGAGTAAGAGCTACTGAGTTGTACCTTCTTGCAGAGAAGGTTTCTTGGTATACATTTGCTAGGGACATGTGAAAGCCTAGTGGTGTTGAACGTTTGCTGTGGACGTGTAAAGACTTAGTGGCTAAAGTACAAAAGCAGGGTCCTGTTGATCCAAACTCAAGGTTACGGCTGGGTAGCATAAAAGTTGAAGGTTGAGCCTTAGTTTAGTTACTTTGTATTTGATGATCTTGTTTTTCCTAATAAAATACTTATAAATGTGTGGATGCAGAATCTTTGTAATTCTTCCGAACCACTATAAATTACAGTGTCATCTTTCTTCCTTTCTCTTTACATTATTATTATTGTTATTTATTGAAAAAGTTTCTTAATAGTACCTTACTAATATAAGTTGACCTTAATAAGTTTTCAAGAATAGAGTTTTTATTTTACAAAAAAAAATTGTATATACTCTATTCACCCTCTCTAGAGTATACTATTACACTAACAATTGGTATCAGATGAGGTCTCAAGTATTTTGAAATTAATATCCTAAAGTAAAGATCCTCAAGATGATGATGATGTAGGTTCCTGGTGCACAAGGTCAAAGTATTGATAGGCCCCTATTCTTTGACAGGACAAACTACGCGTATTGGAGAACTAGAATGGAGATTTTTTTGAAATCTCTCAATGTCGATGTGTGGTTGGCAATAGCAAAAGGTTCCTACACACCCATCAAGAAAATGGATGAAATGAAGGTCCCTAAAGAAATCGAAGAAATAACTCACAATGAAAAATGTAAGTTTGAATTAAATTTTAGAGCTATTAACTATTTGTTATGTGCAGTAAATGCAGAAGAGTTTTAAAAACTCTCAAGATGCTATTCTACAAAAGAAATATGGGAGAAACTTCGTATCATCCATGAAGGAACAAGTGAGGTCAAGAAGACAAGAACAAATAATCTTAAAGAAGAGTTTGACAACTTCAAGATGAAGGATGATGAGACCATTGAAGAGATGTTCCAAAGGCTTACAAAGATCACACATGAGCTTGATCTCATGAGAGTAATCTATAGTCATGAAAAGATTGTTAGAAAGGTCCTAAAGAATCTAATAGGACCCTGGAGAATCAAAGCCACAACCATTGAAGAATCTGGCAAGAGCGCCACAATGTTAGTAGATGAACTTCGTGGCAAGCTTATAGCCAATGAGAATACTTATCTTCAAAGAGAGACAAAAGAAATACTACAAAAGACATGGAACATTCATGCAAAGTGTCCAAAGATGGCTAAGAACAAAAAAGAACGAAGAAATATAGTAGTCGACACACCATGGAGTGATGATGATCTACTCAAAAGTGACTCAGACCTTGAGGAACCTGATATAGGGAACTTCTGTCTTATGACAGATAGCAAATCTGAAGAGGAGGAAGCTAAGATAAATACACCTCTTACTTATTACGAGTTATCTCATGCTTTTGATGAAATGATGGAGGATTTAAAACATGTTTTAGAAAAATATCATGGTCATAAACGTGCCTATGTCAAGCTTTTGAAAGATTTTGAAAATCTTCTAAGTGAAAAATATTTTTATGAAGCTGAACTAAAATGTCTGGAAGAAGAGCAATCTCTTCCATTTCTTGTTTTTGACAACAAGGCCTTAAAGGCCAAAGTAGAAAGCTTGACATATGACCAAAGTAGATTTTTCAAAGGACAAAAGAACTTAGATATGATGTTAGGTAGCCAGAAGAAATCGCTTGACTAGGTAGGTGTACACTATATAAAGAAGGAAAAGAAAGCAAGACCTATTTTCAAAAGAGAAGCCTCAACATTATCCAAAACATGTTATAACTGTGGAAAAAGAAGTCACATTTCTTATCACTATATGAGTAATATAAAGAAGGTTGATGTGAAAAGAATCTGGGTTCTAATAGGCACGAAAGTGCTACCTGTTGACCTCCTAAGGACCCATGCATATAATGAGGACATAGTTTAGTCATCATGCTGACAGGTATGCCTGAGGACAAAAGAAGTTAAAGAATGATTCCTCAACTCAGGCTATTCAAAATATATACTGATGGGATCTTTGTGTTTACATACATTTTGCATCTAAATATTCTTCCTAGTGTTTCTTAGTACAGTTAAGAGAGGTATGAATTCTTTCCAATATTTTTAAGCAATTTCATTCTTGTGAAAAATGCTTGTTTTTATGAAAGCATGGGTATATGTGTGTGTGTGTGTGTGTGTGTGTGTGTGTGTGTGTGTGTCTTGTTTTAAATTTGATGTATCACGAGTTGTTTCATCTTAGTTTCTATAAACATGACAAATTGTTTTGAAAACATGCATACATCTTTTCAAAGTAAAGTTTTGGAGGCAAAAGAAATTTGTTTCTTATAATTGATCTTTCAAAGTTTTTCTTTTGAACTCACTTCTTCATCTCATAAGAGTGAAAGCTTTGAAACATCTTTTGAAAAGCATCATTCTAATATATTTTGAAATGATAGATGCAAAATTTTTTTTTTAAAAAAATGTTTTAAATGCTTTTGGGTGAAATAGTCTCTGTCCATATTGATATTATGGTTTATTTGGGAATGAGTACATGATGTATTTGTTAAGTTGACCCTTGATCTTGAGCAAGTGAAGTAGAACATATTAGTAGCAAGCTACTTGCATCAAAATTGAAAAGAATTAGAAACTTAAAAATGGAGAAGCATGTTTGCTTTATCAGTCTACTGGGTAGAACATAAAGAAACCAGGACCTTAATGGGAACCATACAGTAGTTGAAAAAAGATAAACTTGGTAAGAATGTAGACCAAAAGTTCTACAAAGGTATTTTTCATCCTTACTCTATCTTTGTGCAAAATTCCAAGTAGGACCCTGATTTGGCTACTTGAGAAAATTCTTAATTCACTCTCTCACTAATTTGTTCTCATGATTCTCAAATCCTTGTTTTAGTTGTATCTAATTGTATGAAAATTGTTGAAGTTTCTTACAATTTGAATATATATTTATTTTGCATCTTTTTTTTAATGTCTTTCAAATGTTTTTAATATGGCTAAGTCTTTTGGTATGCTTAAGTCATAAGACCCTACATGAATTTGTTTGAAATTTTGTGTGGTCTTTGTGAACTTACTATTTTAAGACCCTATTTGTTTTTATGTCCTTTTTTGTCTTAATGTCAAAGGGGGAGAAAATATTGATGTCTATGTCTATATGTTCCATAAAATACTACTGATCACTTGCTCTCGAGAAAGCTTGTAGTTTCAAGTCCCTGTCACTGAAAAACTACACCTACTATGGGGGAGTTAAAATAAAGATTGTGCAACAATGCAACATTTATAAGGAAGTGTCATGGATTGCCATTAATCAAAAAGGGAGAGAATGTTGATGCAAAAATCCAACATAAAGTTTTTTGATTAATGTAACTAACAGGATCCTAGAGAAACCATCGGGACCTTGGAGCTTTGAAATCCAGCATCTAGTATGGGGGAGCAAAGACAAAGCTATTCAACATCTATTATGGGAAAGCAAACAACCGATATACTTAAAAAAAATAATGTGGGAAGCATCATGGATTGCCAAGAATAAAAAAAGGGAGAGAATAATAAATCAAGTTTTTGATTCTAGAAATCCAAGAGGTACCTGGTAGAACCTATGAGGAACATGGTATCCCGATACACATTTATTACTATCAGACAAATCCAGCCATAAATCAAGGAACATAATCTGCTATTATCTGAAGTCAACTCAATCACACATTAACCAGTATATACGCATTTAATAAGGAGATTTAAATTGCAAAAGAAAAGGATCGGTCAACATTTAATCTAGAATAAATATCTACCAATCTCATAGTTGTTTATTTTCATATTCGGCATGAGATACTAGTGAAGAAAGACAAATCTAGCTTCAATCAAGCAGCAAATCAAGGAATGAATTTGCTATCATCCGAAGTCAACTATATCACGTATTAAACAAGCAAATCCATATTGAATGACGAAATTAAAGTGAAAAAGGAAATGATCATCTACCATTTAAACTGCAATAAAAATTTATCAATTTTGTAGCTACTTATTTCCATATTCGGCACAAGGTTCCAATTTCGGAAGCATTAATGTAGTATCACAGCCATAAAGAATCTTGTGCACTCATCAAAGACAAATTGAGCATAATTCAAGCCACCAATTAAGGAACACATAAGGAAG
The DNA here is from genome assembly GCA_037074585.1 of Biancaea sappan. Lineage (NCBI taxonomy): Eukaryota > Viridiplantae > Streptophyta > Magnoliopsida > Fabales > Fabaceae > Biancaea > Biancaea sappan. The sequence continues at coordinate 8,607,827 of CM073493.1, read as the reverse complement.
GTTCTTACCATTGAATGAAATGATTTCATTACACATTGATTTGGGAAATCCATATAGATGGAAGGGAATAAATTCACAAAAGGAAAGATCATTCGTCAGAAATAAAATGCAATCAAGATATAGTCGTTTCTTTCCATATTTGGCACGAAGTACTAGTTAAGGAAGCAAGTTACGATTTCAATCAGATTTATTCTCACAATTAATGAGAAGAATCTTCCACCAACAACTATCTTTTGGAAAGGTATAAAAGGAAGAAGAAACAACAACATTTTAACACCAAAGTGGACAAAAAGAATTTTATTCTATAGATTTTTCTATTCTCAAGTTCTCTTTGTATTATGTGAGAGAGAGTTCTTATATTGTTCATATCCTCTAAGTGAAATATCTCTCTATCTTGAGCTTTATGTGAACTAAAAAATCATTCGTATTTTCGTTCTTGTCCCTGAGGGGCTGGTGGTAGGTACCTAGTAAGGTACCTTGTTGTTTGGGAGTAAAAGCTGTTAAGCTGTACCTTTTTACAGAGAAGGTTTCCTGGTGTACATTTTCTAGGGACGTGTGAAGGCCTAGTGGTGTTGAATGTTTGCTAGAGACGTGTGAAAACCTATTGGCAAAAGCACAAAAGTAGGGTCCTATTGATCCAGATTCAAGGTTACGATTGGATAGCATAAAAGTTGGAGACTGAACTTTAGTTTGGTTACTTTATATTTGATGATCTTGTTTTCCTTAATAAAATACTCATAACTGTGTGTTGTGAGGAGTGGATATAGGTAAATCTTTGTAATTCTTCCGAACTACTATAAATTACGGTGTCATTTTTCTTCCCTTCTCTCTATATTATTATTATTATTATTATTATTATTATTGTTATTTGTTAAGAAAGTTTCTTAATAGCACCTTGCTAATATAAGTTTTTATTTTACGAAAAATTATATATACTCTATTCACTCCCCTTTAGAGTATATTGTTACACTAACAAAAACTTAGTCCAATCTTCTTATTCTCTCATCCTTTCTTGGTTTTCACATTTAACTACTTCTAATTGTTCACAAATATCAAGAAACACCTTATTTTTTGTTATTTTTCTTCCTTTTTCAATGTCTAAAGTTTTCATTGGTAAGAAAAGAATAAGATAGAAAACCTTAAATCATTATGTGTTTCATAATGTTTAAAATCTTCATTAATTAATGTTAATCTACATATTCTTCAAATAATTTTAAAAAAATTAGTATACCCTATGCAAAATACCTTCAAAGTCTTTTAACTACCATGAAGTGAAAAATTGAATGGAAAAATGATTTTACATTTTGGGTTCATGATTCTAAATGTTTGTTATTTATTCAAATTATCATTAAATGACAACTATTTTATTTACCAAAAAATCCTCTATTTCATAATACTAATATAAAAACTTAATCAAATTTTGCAATTTCCTTCCAATATTTGTTTAACAATATAATTCATTATAATAGTTTTTCATTATAAAAATAAGGGGATAAGTTGTATCGTAGGTTGGGCCAACTAAACTAGTTGAAGTACTTACATTTAAGCCCAAATGAGATTCATTGGGCTTATGAGTTTGTAGGCCCATGTGTACTATGTTGAGAGTTAAAAATCCAAAACCATAAATTTCCCTATAAAATGCCAAGTAAAGCCCTCTATAGTTTCGTCTTTGTGCTCGTCCTTGCTTTTCATTTTACCTTTGTATATCTCCAAGCTAGCAACTATCCCACCATCCAATCCTTAGTTTTCGAGCATAAAAAATGGCTCTTCCCTGAGGTACCTGAAGAATTTGCCTTTCTATGTTCTTATCTCAAGTTATCCACCACTTGAGTCCCGAAAATGCGAAAGAGGAAAAAAAAACTCAAGTGATGGTGGATTTGGTTAATCACTTTCCTCTTAGATAGGCATCTAGGTTTTTGGTTTGGTTAGTTAAATGAATAAGCTTTCAGAGTATGAATTAAATAGTGGCTTAGGAAGTAGCTCTTACTATTTTTTTTTTTAAGTTTCTTTCAATCATTTTCATGTTTCTTTCAAATGGTGGCTTAGGAAGAATGTAGCAGCGTTTATTGTTTCTAATGGCGTAAATCTAAACAGGTCGTGGTGGTGGACGTAAAGGCAGAGGTGATGGCGGATGTAGGAGCAGAAGAAAAGGTAGAGGTTTTGGAGGAATATGAGCTGACATGGAAACTTGTGGTGGTGGTCGCAGAGGCGGCAGGGGTGGTCGTGGAGGGGGTAGGGGTAGAATGAAATGTGAGAGTAACTTTGTGATTGAGCTCCATCGACATTAGGGAACATTTATTGCCAAGGGTAAAGAAGATGCCCTTGTCACTAAGAATTTAGTTCCCGGGGAAGCAGTTTACAACGAGCAAAAGGTTTATCGTACAGGTTATTTTCTTTTTCATCATCTAGAACTTTTTTTTAATTTCTTATTATGCTTTTGCCCTTGAATATGAATAGTTGTAATTGTTTTTTACATGTTGCTTAAGAAAGCATGCATATAATTATGGCTCAAGCATGTAAATTAAGTTAAAACTCTAAACCTATATTGGATTTCTAGTTGGTTATCAGCTATTTTGATTATTTGCCAAATTTTAACGTCTCCTATATTATTCAGAATAAGGATGGTTCCAAAGTTGAGTATTGGGTACAGAACCCCTTCCGCTCCAAGTTACCTACTGCCATTCTTGGTGGTGTTGACAACATATAGATTGTAAAAATCTCTATTGTTTCTTATTATACTCTGTTATTTGGCGGTGTTTTTTGGATCATCGTAGCTTAACACGTATTTTCGTTGACATTTTATGTATGTAATAAAGAAACCTGGTGCCCGAGTTCTTTATGTAAGAGCTGCTTTTGGTACTACTGTCTCTCATGTTTTTGACATCGTTGGCTCAGTAAGTAATATTCTTAATCTACATCATGTTACAAATGAAGTTGGAAAAAGCTGGTTAAGTATATTGTTCTTGTATGTAGACGGGAATGGTTTATGCAGTAAAAATTTCTCACAAAAGTGGCTGGGACTTGGTCAACATGGCAAAGAAGCTTACTAATGTAATTTATACTTATGGTTACCATTTTCCTCCCCTTCAAATTCCCCCATATTTGGAGGGAAATGAAATAAGAGGAAGGAAGGAATTTTTCACGTCCATTTTCCCTCCCCTTTAACTTATTGAAGCAATATTTTAAAAAAAAAAATCCCTCCCCTCCCATTCCCTTTATTCCCCTCCAACTAATCATTGAGGGATACCTAAAATAAAATGCACACTTGAAATGGATATACATAGACACATTTACATGAATGCACATAAAAAGACCAATAGGACCATAGTCAATGACTGACTTTCTAGCATTTAAGAAGTTGAATTCTTCACCTTGAATGAGATGGATAGGATCTTCTCCAGTATAGAAGGGTCCTATCCAGATGTTCAGAAATCATCGATTATAAACTGTAAAATTCTAAAGACTAACAGCCTTGATTTTTTATGCTTTTTTAAAAAATATTATGGACTATTAATCACAATAATCGATGGTTTAGATTGAACTGAACACTATTATTCCCTACCGAAAAGGCAAAAATCTAGCTCCTAAACGAGAAACCAAACCTATTATGACGTATCCAAATAAAAGACTTAACCCATTTTACATAGTACAAACCAAAAGATGATTATCTAATATTAAACATTAGTTTGTTAATATCAAAATATTCATTAATTAATGTTAATCTACAAATGCAAAAAATATTTTCAAAAAGAAATTATTATACCTTAATGCCTTCAAAGTCTTCGAACTACGTTGAATTGAAAAATTGAAGGGAAAAATGCTGGGTTCATGATTCTTATTTTTTGTTATTTATTCAAATTATCATTAAACGACAACCATTTTATGTACGAAAAAATCCTCTATTTCATAATACTAATATAAAACTTAATCATATTTTGCAAATTCCTTCCAACATTTTTTTAACAATTAAAATTCATTACTATAAAAATAAGGTGATAAGTTGTATCATAGAATGGGCCAATTAAATCAAGTTGAAGTACTTACATTTAAGCTGAATGAGATTCATCGGGCTTATGAGTTTGTGGGCCCATAGATGCTGTGCTGAGAGTTAAAAACTCTAAATTTCCCTATAAAATGCCAAGTAAACCCCCTCTATAGTTTCGTCTTCGCGCTCATCCTTGCTTTTCGTTTTACCTTTATATATCTTTGGGCTAGCAATTATCCTGCCGTCTAATCTTTAGTTTTCCAGCACACGAAATGGCTCTTCCCCGAGGTATATGAAGAATTTGCCTTTCTTTGTTCCTATCTGAAGTTACCCACCGCTTAAGTCCCAAAAATGCAAAAGGGAAAAAAAAACTCAAGTGTTGGTGGATTTGGTTAATCACTTTCCTCTTAGATAGGCATCTAGGCTTTTGGTTTAGTTAAATGAATAAGCTTTCGGAGTATAGTTAAATAGTAGCTATTGTTCTGTTTTGTAACTTAAGTGTTTTTACTGCTTTATTGTACCTTTTGTTGTGTTCTTGTTATTGTTAGTAGTTGTTAGATGAGTTAGTTGGTTTTTAGACAGCTAGGGTCTTATGTGTATAAATACTAATGTTTAGCAATCAACAATAGATAGAATAATACATTTTTCTCCTACTTTGTTTTTTATCTCACCCACATACATAGTTTCTATTGGTATCAGAGGGTCTCAAGATTCGGGATCTTGACAATGGAACCTCAGTCCAACTCATCATCAACCACTGGCTCAAGAAACGATGCAATAGAGGTTAACTCCCACTATGCATATCAAACCAACATGGCTTCCCTAACTTCGATGCTCTGTCAAGCTCGACTGAACAAATTACCTAATGTGGAGTTTGTTAGTTCTTCCCATGATCTGTGGCAACAAGCTTGATAGATTCATTCATGGGACAAAGACTTATCCTGATATTTTTCTTTTCGAGGGAGAAGAATGAAAGATTAACCTAAAATTTGAAGAGTGGGTTACTATTAACCAATTGCTACTGGGTTGGTTGTACAACAGCATGACCCTCAAAACCATTTCTTAAGTTCTTGGATGCAAGACATCGCAAGAACTATGGATTGTTGTGAAGGAGTTCTCTGGGTTGCAGACTCGTGCACGAACTACTCTGTATAAGAGTGAGCTCCAGTATTTTGAGGAAAGTTAGACTGAAGATGGACGAATACTTATGTAAAATAAAGGAATTGGCCGATAATCTCATGATGGTTGGTTGCCTACTATCAAATGATGACTTAATCATCCAAACACTTGTTGGTATTGACTCAGAATATGGACCTATTGTAGTACAACTAGTTGAGAAGGTAGGAATCACGTGGGTAGAGCTTCAAACATCATTAATTACCTTTGAAACACATTTGGAAAAGTGGTCCATGGTGGGCCAGTACACACCGAGTGCTAATGTTTTGTAAAACAAGAAGACTTCCACCAATTCAAATCAGAATTAGAGAGGACAGGTGTCGAGGAGTAGAGGAAGGTTTGGTCGTGGAGGTAGAAGTAGAAGACAGAATGGTAATAAGCCTACATGTCAGTTGTGTAGGAAGATAGGCCATATTGTTATCACTTGCTTTTATAGATTTGACCATAGTTTTTCTAGTATGTCTCAAGGGAATTCAGAATGCAATAAAGATCCAAACACTTCCCATTCTTCATGTCTCATCACTTAAGGAAATCTCTATGAGCAAGACTGGTATATAGATAGTGGAGTTTTAAATCATGTTACAGATGACTCATCTGTTGTGGAACAAGGTATGACTTCTTCTTCAGAAAAACACCTTATTGTTGCAAATGGAGAAAAGGTTAAGATTAAGAAGGTAGGGAAATCTACTATTTAGGATACACCCTTTGAACTAAATAAGCTTATGTTAGTTCCAAAGATTAGCAAGAACTTAATTAGTGTATCTTAGTTAGCTTCTAATAATAATGTCTCTGTTATTTTTTATTTTTATGGCTATGTGATGAAGGATAAAGTAACGTGAAAGCCACTGATTCAAGCAATACAAAGTAAAGGGCTGTAAAAAGTCAAAGGAGCATAAAAGAAGGCAAGATGTTTTCTGACTACGAAAGATGAGAAATGTTCAGAAAAATAATTGTGGCACAGAAAACTTAGTCATCCTTCTGGGAAAATCTTGAATGTATGTATTGAAATAATGTAATATGTAGAATTTAATAAATAAAAAAATCATTTTTATGATGCTTGCCAATTTAAAAAATCATATGTCCTTCCCTTTAAGAAATCAGAGACTAGATCTAAAAAACCCTTGATCTTGTTAATATAGATCTTTGGGGTCCTGCCCTTATTCAATATTACATTTCTTTCCTTGATGGCAACAATAAATTCTTATGGCTTTTTCTACTTAAAACTAAAGGGGAGGCTATTCAAGCTTTCATACAATTTAAGAAAGTAGTGGAAAACCAACTTGAAAGAAAAACTAAAGTTGTACAATGTGATGGTGGTTTTAAGTTTAAGCTCTTTTTAGATATTTTACACTGCAATAAGATCACTATAAGACACTCTTGCCCTTACACTTATATGCAAAATGGTAGGGTGGAAAGAAAACACAGGCAAGTTGTTGAAATGGCCCTAAGTATGCCCAAGTCGGTGCACCAATGAGCTACTAGTTAGATGTTTTTCAAACTGCAGCAACTAATATGCTGCCCACTACTGCTCTTAAAAGGGAGATTACTTATTCAGTCCAATTTAAAAGAAAATCTGATTTTAAAGAATTAAAGGTTTTTAGATGTACTTGCTTTCTTTATTTAAGATCCTATAGACAGCATAAGTTAAGCTTCCATTCCATTAAATGTGTCTATCTTGGCCCTAGTATGAAGCACAAAGGCTTTAAGTATCTTTCATCCATTGGTAGATTATATATTTCTAAACATGTTATGTTTAATGAACTTAAGTTTCCTTTTAAAAAGGGATTCTGTAATATTAAAAAACCTGAGGAGACAAGAGAGGTTATTCACATGGTGCCTATTCCATCTTATTGTGAAAATAAAATTGATATTGATGAATTTTCTAATGCTGTGTAAAGGACTGACAATGTTGTGACAAGGAGTAATGCTATTTTTGGTACTATTACTACAGAGCCTCTTGAAGCATCCTTACTGGCATAGCAAATTTGGACAGCAATACTACAAAGCCTCTAGGCATCCTATGGTCACGAGGTTAAGGAATGAAGCCATTCAACCTACAACATATGCTGGCATAGCAAAGTTGGATAGCAACACTATACATCCATGCAATCCTATTGAAGCCTACAAATTACCTCATTGGAGAAAGTCTATGGAGATGAATTTGAAGTTATAAAGAACAATACATGGGAGTTAGTCCCTTATACTGGACAGAAATTGGTTAAATGTAAGTGGGTCTTCTAAACAAAAATAGATGCTGATGGGAGTGTATAGAAATATAAGGCTAGACTAGTGGCTAAAGGGTTCTAACAACACCTTTGTTTGAATGTGGGTGAGACTTTCAATCTAGTTGCAAAGCTATCAAAAGTGAGAGTTATATTAGCAATTGTTGTCTCTTTAAACTGGAATATCGGGCAAGTAGATATTGATAATGCTTTCTTGAATAGAAGCCTCAAAGAGTTAGTGTTTATGAAGCAACCTTAGTGTTTTTGGGATCCTAAATATCCATAACATATTTGCAGATTAAAGAAAGCCTTGTAAGGGCTAAAATAAGGCCCAAGGGCTTGGAATGATAAGTTGAGAGATACTTTGACCATTCCTTGTTTGTTCTGCATACTACATGTTATAATCATCATTGTTTATGTTGATGATATGTTAGTTACTGGTGATAATAGTGGTCTCATTGATGTTTTCATTAAATGCCTTAATGATGGATTTTCTCTTAGAGATTTAGGTGAAGTACACTTCTTTTTGGGCATTGAAATTTTGATAAATGACAAAGGTATTTTTTTAAGTTAGAGGAGATATATCAATGACTTAGTGGAGAATTTTAATATGAAGAGTTCCACACCTTGTCCTACCCCTCTTACTCTTAGGAAACATTACACCAAGGTGAAAGATGAGCCTTTGGAGAACCCTTCTCTTTACAGGAGCCTAGTTGGAGGTCTGTAGTACCTTACTAGTACAAGGCCAGACATTTCTTTCATTACAAATCAACTGAGTCAGCATTTGAGTACCCCTTCAACTGTTGATTGGATGAGAACCAAATGTACTCTGAGATATCTCAAGGGTACAACAGATTTATGCCTACACATCAAGCCATCCATTGACCTTTCTCTCACTGGTTTTTTGGATGCTGATTGGGTGAATGACATCATGGATATGAGGTCCGTTAGAGGTTATTGTGGGTATTTGGGTGAGTCTTTGGTTTCTTGGTCTAGCAAGAAATAAGGTATTGTTTCAAGGTCCAGTGCTAAAGTTGAGTACAAGATTGTGGCTTCATTAACTAGTGAAGTGATGTAGTTGGAGTTTTTTCTGGGTGAGTTAAGGTGTCCTATCTCTAGGGTGCCTATAATGTGATGTGATAATCTGAGTTAGGGGTGGGCACAGGTCGAGTCAGTTTGGGTTGAGAGTGAATCTTAACCTGAACTGACCTATAAGCAACGGGTTGGGTCAAGTCAAGTTCAGCATTTTTTATAGCTGAACCCGAACCAATCCAACCATCCAGTCAGCAGGTTGGGTCGGGCGAGTTGGTCGGGTTACCTCTTTTCTTCTTCTTCTTCTTCTTCTTCTTCTTCTTCTTCTTCTTCTTCTTCTCTACTGTAGTTTCACTTTCACAAAAGCAAAGTTGTACATGCAATATGCAAGTTAAACATCAAACTATAATATCCAACAAATATTGTAATATATTAATCAAACTATATTATCAAATACCCTGATAGATCATAACACATATATCCAAGTTAACATATATAACAATGAAACAGAGTAATATTAGAAATTTCCCAAATCAAAGCCTCAAAGTGTTAGAAAAGAAGTGTAGAGGAAGACAAATATATTAGAAATCCTCAACAAAATATTACCTCCATATTAGAAATTTCTGGTTCATTCATACTAGAAATTTCTGGTTATGAATGAACCAGAAATTTCTAGTACGACCAGAAATTTTTGGTTTGTTCATAATCAGAAATTTTTGGTATGAATGAACCAAGAAAATTTTTTTGGTTGTTTTGAGAGAAGAGAGACGAAGGTAGGAGAGATTAAGAGAAGAGAGACGAACTGAGAGATAAGGAGTCTTGAGTCCTGACGGAGTGGAGAGTGGAGACGTCATCGAGAGTGGAGCGTGGCTGTGGACGAAGAGGGAGCACTGAGTAGATGATGAAGTGAATGGTGAAGCTGCGGATGCTAGGGTACTGGGGGGAAGACTGAAGTGAAGAGATAGAGATGAAGTGTAATGTTGTCTAAGAAAGAGTAAAGTGAAGACTGACGTTTGAAATTGGTCTACGAGGCGTACAAGATTGGGGAATGTAGGAAATTAGGAAAACTTGAAAAAAATATTAATATGTAGTTAGGTTGACAGGTTGGGTTGGGTTGGGTTTGAATTTTTGACCCGTACAAATCGGGTTCATAAAAAATTAACCCAACACAACCCAGCCTAACTCAATTAGGCAGGTTAGGCAATGGATCGGAATTAGGTAGGTTAAGCAGTTGACCCGATCCACTACCCACCCCTAATTTGACTGCTAAGGCCATTGCCTCTAATTCGGTTTTGCATGCTAAGACAAAGCATGTTGAGATCGATCTTCACTTTGTAAGAGATTAAGTGTTGGCTAAGGAGGTGTCTATTAGATATGGCAGATGTGGGGGCAGAGGAGGAGGTAGAGGTTTTAGAGGATGAGGAGCTGACATGAAAGCTCATGGTGGTGGTTGTAGAAGCGGTAGGCGTGGTTGTGGAGGAGGTAGGGGTGGAATGAAAGGTGGGAGTAAGGTTGCGATTGAGCCTCCTCGATATGAGGGAATATTCATTGCTAAGAGTAAAGAAGATGCCCTTGTCACTAAGAATTTAGTTCTTGGGGAAGCAGTTTATGACGAGAAAAGGATTATTGTGCAGGTTATTTTCTTTTTCATAGCCTAGAAGTTTTTTAAAATTGTTTATTATGCTCTTGCCCTTGAATATGAATGGCTGCAATTTTTTTACATGTTACTTGAGAAAGCATGTATATAATTATGGCTCAGGCATGTAAATTAAGTTAAAACTCTAAGCCTATGTTGGATTGCTAGTTGATTATCAGCTATTTTAATTATTTGTCGAATTTTAATGTCTCCTATATATTTAGAATAAGGATGTTTCCAAAGTTGAGTTACCGAGTATGGAACCCTTTCCGCTCCAAGTTGCATGCTGTCATTCTTAGTGGAGTTGACAATACATGAATTGTAAGAATCCCTATTGTTTCTTATTATACTCTGTTATCGACTTATTGTTCTTCTCTTAACTCTAGGGTTTATGGGAATGTCCCTTCTAGAAATATTATATATATATATATACATATATATTATTTTTTTGCCAGATATCTTTCATAAATAAATAAATGAATATGATATTTTTGTTAATTTTTTTATTATTTTACAAATTTTGCCTTCAAAATTTGAGTTTATTTGTCTTGGTTGTTCCTTTGTGGGCAGTAAAAAAAAATTATAATACTAAGCTGTTTATAATATTAAAAATAGGATTTGACCAATTTTTTGTTTTAACCTTTGTTATATTGGCTTCAAAGACAAGTATATATTTATTTATAATATTTTAATATTACAAAAAAAAGTAAAGAAAATTGTCCAACAAAAATTGAATTAAATCATCCAAAAATTAAAATTAAATAGGTTCACAATTTTACAAAATCAATGAGTTCGGTTCAATTTGATTTAAGCTCAACTACCAATTAAAAATGATCTATATGTGTATATATATTCAAAAAAATGTGATATAAATAAGAAAAAAATCGACATTCATAATACCAGGTCTATAAAATAATAGAAGAATTCCTGATTACAAACTTCAAATATTGCTTTAGTGAAGAGTTTTTTGAAACTTGTAGAAATTAAAAATGATATCACACAAGTTGTGGATAAGAGAAGATTGAGAAATTCAAATAGGAATTTTTGTCCTGATACGTGTTCATTGTTCATCGAGGTAAGTAAATAAATAAACAGTTTTTTTGTTTTTTTCTCAAGAAAGAAATTAAAAATAGCAGTCAATTAGTAAGTTTTAATTTTACCCAAACAAACTTATTTGTTTTCTTTTGGTACATTAATAAACTCATAGAAGCTATATGGTTTAATTGAGAATAAATTACAGTCTTTTTTTGTTAATTTAATGCAACATATTTTCTTAACCAAAATACTATCTAATAATTTAAGTACATATTGGAAGTTTTTAAAAATAAAATAAATTATAATACTTGTAATATGTTATTTTGAATTAACAAAAAAATATCACATAATCCAAAAATTTACTTTTTAGGTTGATAAAAAATATTTTTAGAAAATGATAAATAATATTAAGTTATTAAATATAAAATACTATAACAAATCTCTTTAGTCAAGAAATACAAAATTAAACTAAAGTATAGCATATTATATATATATATATATATAAAGAGAAAATTGTATATTTTAAAAATAGAAGGGAAAAATATGTTACTTTAAAAATATATATAAAAATATTATCAAACACATAAGTCAAGCAGTAAAAGGTAATCTTAACTTAATCAAAGGTCTTGAGTTTGATTTTTGAGAATGAATTTACATTAAAAACTTGTTAAGAGAATTTTGTCATTCATTGTGATTTTATATGGATCAAATTTGTTTGAATATGAGATAGTTGTTCAAAAAAAAATTACAAGAAAACAAGAATGTAATGTAACGAGATTTGTGAATACAAGAAGACGGAGAAGATCAGCAAAGAACCATGAAAGGAACAACACTTTTAATTATTAATGCATTCATTTGTGTGATTATTGATTTTTATTAATCAACTTTTTTAGTCATCTTCAATTTTGTGCTATTTATTATATCATGTAATTTTCGAGATCATTTATTATGCGTTATTTTATCAGCATTTAAAACTGATCTCATCAGATATATAGAAAGAGATGTTTCTTAATTATTATGAAAGCCAACTAGAAAACTCCAGTTTCTTCTCCTCACTTTCATGTGAGTAAATTTTATTTTATTAATTAATTTACTTATAATATTAGTCTCAATTTTAAAAGTTGAATGAATTTAATTGATATGATGTGTTCATCCATATTTTTTCTCGTTTCTTACCTCTTAAGTTTTGATGTCTCTTAAGGTTTTAAAAAAAAAAAGTATCAATATATTTGACAGGCATACTATTTCTCAGAATTTTCTATTTTAAAGTTAATTTATTAAACTTTGGAAATTGTACTCGACATATATGCACGAGTCCACTTCTTAGTTGATATATTCTATATATATATATATATATATATATATATATATATATATATATATATATATATATATATATATATATATATATATATATATATATATATAGACATTCTAAAAAATGTGTTGAGTATGCATGAAAGATTTTTGACAGAAAAGAAAAGAAAAGAAAAATAAAAGAGAAAAAAAATTGTTTGGTATGGCATAGAAATGAATAAAAAAAATAGTTATTATTTTGTTTCATATGAATTTTTTAAAGGAAAAGAAATGAAAGATATAGGGTAATTTTATTAAATTATCCTACAATTAAAATTGATTTTTCAAACAAAAAAAAAAGAAAAGAAAATGGTCACGGTTTCTTTGTTTCTCTTGGTCTTGTTACCCTCTCAATCTCTGTTTACGGTTTCTCTGTTTCTCTTGGTCTCGTTACTATCTCAATCTCTGTTTTTGTTTTTGGTCTCATCTCTCTCTCTCTCTCTCTCTCTCTCTCTCTCTCTCTCTCTCTCAGTATATATAAATAAATAAAATATATATATATATATATATATATATATATATATATATATATATATATATATATATATGAAATTTGTGTGTTGTTCCCCACTGGGTTAGTCTTCATTTTTATTAGGAAATTTGCATAAAATGTTATGAAAAGCCATGCGAATTGTTCTGCTAAACATTATACACACACACACACACACACACACACACACACAGAGAGAGAGAGAGAGAGAGAGAGAGAGAGAGAGAGAGAGAGAGAGAGAGAGAGAGAGAGAGAGAGAGAGAGAGAGAGAGAGAGAGAGAGAGAGAGAGAGAGAGAGAGAGAGAGAGAGAGAGAGAGAGAGAGAGAGAGAGAGAGAGAGAGAGAGAGAGAGAGAGAGAGAGAGAGAGAGAGAGATATATATATATATATATATATATATATATATATATATGATTAAATAAATTTTAGTACATTTAATTTTATTAATTTAGCTGGCTGCTTTAAGTTAATTATTTACAAATATTAATGAGTTTTGTGACCATAGCAAATACATATAGTGGAAATTGCTAGCTAAGCATAAAAATGCATGCCACAGTTTATGCACAATCAAAAGTGTACATACAAAGCATCATCAGATTCCACTCTATGATTACGTATAATTGTTCCCCATAACATATAATTTTTTTTCATCAGATATTATTGGCATATTGTTAGAGATGGCAATGGAACCCCCCCCCCCCCCCCCCCCCGGGGAATTTGGGGATCCCCTATAGACGGGAATGAAAAAAAAATTCTCTGAAAGCTAAGGATGAGGACGGGGATCGCACTCACCATTTTATGGAGTTCTCATCTTCGAAAGATATTTTAGTAATTTCACAAAAATATTAAAATGCCTTTAAAAATATATGTTATTTATACATCTTAGGGATAATTTAGTAATTTTGTCTTTAAAATTAAAATAATTTTAATTAAAAAAACCCTAAATCCATTCCTAACCTAATTTCCAAATCCCATTCTCTGAATTCTGAAACCTTCGTCTTTGTTTCTCTCTCGCTCAGTCGCCTTGTGCCTCACCCAGTCGCCCTTGCCATCTCCTTCATCCTCTTGCCATCATGCCTTCGTCCTCCTTTGGCGTCTCGTCCTTTCGTCCTAACTCTTGTTCTTGGTTCCCTCGGTGTCCATCCGTCCGTCTCCCTTTATTCTCGTCTGTCACCGTCTCAAGTATGAGGGACTCCATTTTTGGTCTATGATGTCTTTTTTCTATTATCCAGTAACTAGGGCATATTCCAAAAGAAATGGAACTTTGATTGGGCTTGAAGATTTCACTCATGTGCTGAATTTGAGCATTTCTATTTGATATTTGCAAAGATATATCATTTATGAAAAATCAAATGAACTACATGGATTGAAGATTTGATTTGTGTAGTTTCTAGCTTTGAATTCACTTATGTAAATGAACCACATGCAGCACCAATAACATCAACATTCAGTGGTATCTATTTTGTCCTTAAAATCTTATATAATGGCTTCAATTTAAACCAAGCTATATATGGAGAGGTTGATTTATATCAGCAGGATGTTGCAGAAGTTCTTACCAAGTCACTAAAATGTTAAACTAATTTAAACAGTAGTATATTCTTTCTTTCCTTAATATAACACGACAGATCTATATGGGAATTCTGTGAATAGATTTTAAACAGAAAGTTGTACAATTTTTTTTTTGTGCTTTGACTCCAAGTCAATAATGTAATTTTATATATTATTGATTTTTTTACATTTTTAAATTTTTTTAAATAACCCCGCAGGGTCAACATGGGAACCCCGCAAGGAGTGGGAAATGGGGTTGGGGGGATTTTTTTCTCCCTATTCCTGTTGCCATCCCCACATATTGTGATGGATAGAGAAAGAAGATTAGACAGGGAAAAATAGCATTTTCTTTTTTTATGGCTGGGTCAAATATTTAAATTTTTTAGATTAAATTATTTATTATTCACCAAAATATTATAATTGTTTTAATTTGATTTCAAAAGATCGAGTGTCTTAATTTTATCTTTGAAATATTATATTTATAATCTCAATTCCTTCTATATGTTTGTCAAAATAATTTTTGGTAACACAAGTTTGAGATCTGTTAACAATAGATTTTGATATTTAATAATGAAAAAAATTAAATTTAGATAAATACAATTTTCCAATGATTAAACTGAGATATATAATTTTTTTATGGCTGAATTAAGATAATTATAATTTTTGAAAGATTAAATTAGTGACTTACACTAAATTTTACAGAAATCGTATTTTTTTTGTCTAAGTATTCAATATATTAGAAAATAAAAAAATTCTTAGAAAAATATTTATGTGTTTTGAATTATATTAATTGCGGTTTGAGGAATTTTATTTCATTATTATGATATATATTATGTGAATAACTTCTGTATAAATGAGTTTGAACTTGAAGTAAAGTTGTTTATTTTAAAATCTTTTCAGGTAATTAGGTCTGGTTCAAAGATCTAATGAGTCAATGAGGGAAAAAATGTTTATTAACTGTTAAAAAATAGGTTAAAGTTTTAGAAAATTATCCAAAAAAATAAATGTGTAAAAATATAATTAAACATAATCCTTATGAGGTGTTTGGTACGCAAAAATGTTAAAATACTCTCAAGAATGTTTTGTAGAAATATTACATTCTCATGTTTAGTACATAGTTTTAAAAATTGATTCATAGAAATGTAACATTTTTTAGAATCAAACATTATTATAAACTCCCTATTTTTTATTCTTATGGAAAATAGGGATGAAACACTGAAAATGTTAAATCATTTCCAGAAATATTTTATAAGAATGTTACATTCTTACATTTGGTACATAGTTTTGAAAAATAATTTGAATCAAACATTTTTACAAAATTCTTATTTTTCATTCTTATGGGTGAAAATAAGAATGATAGATTCTTATATGATGAAAAAAATTTAATATAAAATTACTATTTTATCTATATTTTTTTTAATCACCAAAAATTAAAACTCTATTTTGACCTTTTACAAATAAAATATTTTTCAATTTTGTCGCTAATAATATGCTCGATATACTTACACATCTAACTATTAATAGTTTGACTTATTTACCTCTTAAGAGTCAAATTATTTTGTCAATTATCTCACGTCACAATAATATGCAAGAGATTATAATATATATATATATATATATAATCTTACGTCACAATAATATGCAAGATGACAATATAGCAAATGTCTCTTTAAAAGCAAAGTTTAATTAAATCTTGTTATACGTTACATATAAGAAATTAGTCTCACCAAAAAATTATATCTAATATACTTTCATATTTATTTAAGATTAATTTCTTCAAAAGCACATTAAAAAAAACGCTTCTTAAAGATAAATATTTAGCCCCAAAAAAAAAAGTCATCCAAAACAGGACCGAGATCGCCTGCTCTTGCGCAAGAAGAGCAGGCAACTTTGTGGATTAACAACGGTTAAACTCGTTGCTAATCAAGCAACCCGTTGCTAATCAAGGAACCGTCGCTGAAAGTAGAAACCGTGGCAAAAATTTTCGCCACGGTTTCGACTTTCAGCGACAATTTCTTGATTAGCAACGGTTTTTAGTCTGTTTGGAGAAAATTTATGCAAAGGTCTGCTCAATTTTTAGCAACGGTTTTCACCGTTGCTAAAAACTTTCAGTAACAGTTTTGTAACAACAAAACTGAGTAGTCAAAACTACTAGCAGAGGATCCGGACCCCGTTTTTTAACCGTCAACAGTTAAAAATCGTTGTTAATCCGTAAAGTTGTCTGCTCTTCTTCCGCGAAGAGCAGGCGATCCCGATCTTCCTTTCAAAACAACCGTATTGTCCGAGTTTTTAAACTTTCTTTTCTTATTATAAAAGATTACGAAATTTTATTTTTAAAAAAAAATTATAAAGATTAAAATCACGCACGATCTTCTGACTCAGAATCAATTTGAAAACAAATAATAATTTCAAGACTGATTCATACGGATCAACGAAAAAATAGTCAACGTATTTAAAAACAATATTCGTTGGACTTTTCAATATCATTAGGTTTTGACCATTCAGTAGGCCAAACAAAGAAATCAGATTTGTTAATATAGCAAGATACCCCTTTTTTTGTTTTACTTCCTAAACAATTATAATTATCAATTTCAATTCAGTTTTATGCCTTACAAAATTTTAAAATTTAATGTTACAAAAATTTTATTGTTAAGAATTACTTTAATAAATGTAAGTCTATACTGAACTCAACTTTTTTAAGAAATTGAGCTTTTTACTGAAAGATTACCTCAAAAATTGTGTAAAATAATTTTTATTATTATATACACAAATTTTAATAAAATCTAACAATAGAAAAACTAAACATTTCAAGAGGCAAAGTTCTCTATAAACTTTCTCTTTTGATAAATAAATGAATGCAATTGAGATAAATACAAGTTTTCAAAAATTAAATTAATAACTTGATCCTTCAAGGATTAAATTAAAATAACTTCAATTTTTTTGAGAACCAAATTAATAATTTATCACATTCTTTTGAGATCTCAAAGGTTTAAAATTAAGTTAGGCAGTTATTTACTTTATAACAACAACCTAAGAGGCATGGCCATAGGCCGTTGACTAAATATCATTGTTGGAATCTCATCCATACAAATTCACCTATTAATAATACCATCTTTGAATTTGAACCACTTAAGTAGGAATATGCCAAAAGAAAATTAAAACAAATTTTAAAAAATAAAAACATTTGCACACATTTTGTTTGGGTCATTGAAGAATCCTATTTTATTTGGGTCATTGAATTTTTAAAATCAATAGTTGAGATTTAACAGGCTTTTTGGTTCTTTTTTATTTTTTATTTTATTTTTTAAAATTTAATTTTTTTGAACCATTGATCTAAAAAATCAATAATCCATATTAAAAAACATAACCCTAAACAGCCCCTTTTTTTTAAATCTTGTTCCTAAATTTTGACTTGTTAGGAACAAGAAACAATCCCGATCCACATGACATGGAGTTTGGATCCTCTAACATAGATGATCTAAAGTCATGATAACTTTAAATTTGAACCATCCGATCAAATGAAATAGATAATTTAAATTAGTGTTTGTTTATTAAAAAGAAAAAAGATTCAAATGTAGATTGCGAAAAAGAATTAGGAAGTGATTGTAGAATCAAATCTTGAGAAAGCTCCTCTCCAAGCGTGCATCCCAACTTCTCAAGTTGTTCAATAAAATCAATCTTCAGAACATGGAGTCTAACTTGAGCTTTTGCAGTTAATGAGAACTTGAACAAAGCCTTAGATAACTGGTATCTAGCTGTCCTGCTTTGTCTACCATACATCTTAAGATGTTCGATGATTGCAAGAGGTCCCATATCCTTATGTTGCCTCTGAAGTTTAGGACTCATGGATGCTAGCATTATGCATTTTACAGAAAGACACTCTTCCAAACACTTCTGATAGGTCTTGGTTGCTTCAGCATCATTTGTGTCAGCCAGTGCAATTTTACCAGGCTTATCAATTATATTGATAAG
Source organism: Biancaea sappan (assembly GCA_037074585.1). Lineage (NCBI taxonomy): Eukaryota > Viridiplantae > Streptophyta > Magnoliopsida > Fabales > Fabaceae > Biancaea > Biancaea sappan. The sequence continues at coordinate 8,589,375 of CM073493.1, read as the reverse complement.
TTTTTCATGCATGAGAACAATTCTCAAATTACAATACCAATCATCATAATTGGCTCCAACTAATTTTGAAGTTTCAAGTATGGAATAGAGTGATAAGGAAGACATTCTGGATATTAAAACATAATTATGTCAGAACATATTTTTGCATATCATAAGAGACATGCGCATCATATATAACAATATATATATATATATATATATATATATATATATATATATATATATATATATGAATCCACTATAACAATGTTACGGCATGTTTGCTTCGACCTCCTGCCCAAAAAATAGAAAAGGAGATCTGTGCTATAGGATCACTTCTGGAGTTTGGTTCACAGTATGTCCAAGAGAGTTTCTATTTCGGTTTGCATTGTTTTCTGTCATTAAATGTACAAAAATTTCCTCACAATATCACTCGAAATCCTGCATTTCCATCTAGAAGAAAACTGTGCAATGACATTGCTACCTATGACAATTGAGTATTTTCAGCTTCAATCCTCCCATAAGCCGTTGAATTACTGACTAGGTCGTCTTCTCTATCCCATTCGCACTCTGACTAGCGTACTCCAAAAAGGAAGTGGTCGACTAGCTTTAATATAGTGGTCGACTAGTGTACTTGTTATCTTCAAAAAAAACTTTGCTCTTGGGGCGAGCTGGTCGATCAGTCAGAGATAGTTGGTTGACCAGTTACTTGTCAACTTCAAAACCTTTCTCCGAGGTGGTCGACCAATTAGGGACAAGTGGTCGACCAGTTATTTGTAGAACAAAGGTAGTCGACCAGGTAGAGTCAGGTGGTCGACCAGTCGGAGAATCTTTGGGTGGCTAGGGCTCAATGTCGCTCAAGACGGGGTTAAGATGCAAAAATTTCTGTGTTTACAAAATATAATAAATCACATGAGGGATAAAATGGTAAATTGCCTCAGTTAATTTATTTTATGTTTTAATAAAATATACACAAAATTTCTCTTTCCTAATCATTTTTTCATACCCAATCAAACAACTTTTTTCCTTTTTTTTTTTTCTTTTCCACTCCTCTTTTCCTTTCCCTTCCTTGTCTGTAATGCGAACTAAATGAGCCGTTAGTGGTTTCAATATTTCTATTAATGGGGGAAAAAAAAAGCTTAAAACTATGAACAAGCCATTTGGTTATCAAGTCTTATCAGGTCAATCTTATTAATATCTATGAATCTAATTTAATAATTCCCTAGGCAGTCAGACATTAAGCATAAATTTATTCTAAACATACATCACATGTTATAATTAATTACAAGTCTCCTGTATATCAGGTTGTTCCTTGTTTTTAATTATTAAAAATATATATATAAATTACATCACATGCTAAATTTATACACAACTTGCTAATATACATTAACACATTATTATACATGAAGAGAAGTCATTTATCAAAGAATTAATACATATCACCATATATAATAATTCAACAAAGTCAATATTGAATATAATGAATTATACCTCTCTAGGTACATGTATGTATATATATATATATATATATATATATATATATATATATATATATATATATATATATATATATAGATATTCATATTAAAGCCAAAATGTTTTAATAATAAAACGCAAGCAAATACCTATCAACTATATATTATTATATTATATTATATTTTATATATATATATATATATATATATATATATATATATATACATGGTAAGTCAGATGATCATTTATTTGAATCAATTGTTACTCATCACAATGATCAAGCATAACCAGCTATTAGCATATATGATTAAAAAATAATTTATAATAATATGCATACGAGATTCAAAGTAAAAGATTACATCTAATAATATCTAATAATCCAAAAAGGTAATACTTGAGCATGTGAATATATATTAGAAATATCCGATCAACCTAGACATGTATCGCGTATAGGCACGTATAGGCACAGAAAAAACAATAACCAATTGTCGCATCAATTAAAACTTATGCAATTGTTGCAGCCTAATGAACAGCGATAAGAGAGGATAAAGCTTTCATGCTACAAAAATTATATTGGTAATATAATTTTAAACACAACATAACCTGGCTTTGATATCAATTGAAGGTTAAAAATAGTGTTCATAACACAAGCAACAAAAAATTGATCTCGTCTAATAACACTTCCTAACGTCCAGATAGTATGAAGTAATATCTTTTACTTTCAAGAACCAATAGAAGAATAATATAATATTTCCTTCCATCATTTACAACTCTAGGTTAATTCTAGAGTATGGTATTACTATCAAACTCTAAAAAGTTAACACATTATTTATTTAGTGAACGACTTAAAAAGCTCATTTCTTCATTCATTCAATTGCCTTGGCCAACGTCTTATTTTTATCATAGAGGTCAAACTCATTACCGCGAGTTGATGGATTTCTTCTTCATTAATAATTAATTCTACAAGTATTTATTATATCCAATATCCATTCAACTAGCACCATAAGGCATTAGGTGTCTGGGATTAAAATATAAAAATAACTTGTTAATTATTTTGATAATCTCAAGTCAAAAAAAACTATTACATTTCTTCTTGAGAAATTCCTATTAACAATTTAAGGTGAAATTAACCATTAGAAATTCTCAGTTGAGTTAGTTCAATGATTACATTTACATGTGCATCATCTATATATGTAATTTAATAAATGAAATATTAATCTTTATCCAATAAAGATCATCCTATATATATTAATCTATCTGAATTATTGATGTCCTGTTTACAATAATCCTATGATCAAGAACAATTTAGATTAAAATTATAAAAAAAATTGCTTCTCATTATCATAATCTCTATCATGATAACAAATCTCAAATCTTAATCAAAACCTTATCAAATTAACTATTTTAATCAAACCATAAATATGATAATTAATACTTTATTAAAACTAAAGTTGATTAATTGATAGATTGGATATTGAGCATACATATTTATCCTCAACGGCCCTCTGATAAGACAACTCAAATCCGAAATTACCGTGACTTTGGATCCTCTACATCATAGGATCCAAATCGCATGACATGTGCATGTGAGAGACAATTTATACACAAATCTAGAGAGAGAGAGAGAGAGAGAGAGAGAGAGAGAGAGAGATCTAGCACTATTGTAGGGATGTGCTAATTTGGGAATATGATATATTCTTTGATTATTTTTAAAAAATAATAATACTTCTCGTGTCCCCAAGATAATTTATATTTGCATTTAAAATTTTCAGAATGATTAGATGTATAAAATTTAAGTACTTAAATTGATTACATTTTTATTAATATTTATCTTTGACGCATCTATGTAGTTTTTTTAAAAAAAAAAATGTGTGATGAATCTATTCAAATTTACTTTCATTGGAGTGAGAAATACAGCTCTAAGCTTCCTCCCAACAGGCTGAATTAAGCCATCATAATTATATTAATTATTGATTTGATTTATAAAATTTACAGTTATTTCAATTTAATTTCTATAAGATCAATAATTTTAATTTAGTTATTAAAAGATTATATTTATTTTAATTTAACTCTTTTTATTATTAAATTGCCAAATCTACTTTCTTAACTTCAAAAAAAATTATGCTACATGATACTTTGATGAGAGTGAGACAAATATAATTTTTAATAACTAAATTAAAATATTTAATATTTTAAAAATTAAATTGAAATAATTATAATATTTTAAAGACTAATTTAGTAATTTACTCTAATTTTATTGAGAGAGTTGATTTTTTTAAAATATTTTTTGTTCGTTAGATGGGTTAATGAGTTATTAAAATTAAATAATAATTTGAAATAGAATAAAAGAAATTTTATCTTTTGATGCTATTTTTTGAAAAATATATAATTCTAGTATCTTTGTAATTTTTATAAAATTATATTATATATTAGAAAATAGCCATTACCGAAAAAAAAAAGAACAAAATAAGAATAACAAAAGAAGTTTTTGTGGAGCATTAAGATGCATAATTACTCTTACAAACAAAGCTCTAGGGTTTATTATACTTTTTAAGGGACACAAATAATTACAATTTTTTTAATGAAGAAATTCAATGTAAAGAGAACATACGTTTTTTTTTTGGTTCAATCCAATTAAAATTAGATTAATAGGAATATAATATTTTTTTAGATATAGACACACGTGTGTGTGTATATATATATATATATTATTTAATTGAAATATAAAAGAATTTATATAACTCAAAAAGAACAAATAAAAACTAGAGTAAATTAATGATTTAGTTCATGAAATAATATATTTATCTCAATTTAATATATATTCTTAGATCTTAAATTATAAAATATGTTATTGCTAAAATTTAAAATTTATGTTGTTAAAAATGACTTTGACAAAAAGAGTGATTAAGTTAATATAAATACAATATTTGAGATACTATATTAAAATATTTGATCATTTAAAGACTAAATCGAGACAATCATAATATTTTGAAGGCTAAATTAATAATTTACTCTAAAAAGTATTACTTTTTTCTCTAGAAAGATGGCGGCAATTAAATGATGTCATTGAGTAATTATTTTATTTTTTAACACAATGAATTAATCACGTATTTTGATCATTAATAATCCCCTATTCTAACATAAAAAAGCATTGCTTCTGTGGATTTTTTTTTTCTAAACAAATTATCTGTGAAAAAAAGAACATGCAGAAAGGCAAAGATTCCTTACGTCAACTATTCATTAACAAAAAAGAAAGCAAAAAGTCTATTACTTTAGTGATAAACTGAAAATTTCTCCGTCATGCAAGTTAAACAAATATAGAAACATTACAACTAGAAATTAATATTTTTCTTTAAATTATATAGCTACTCTATATTAGAAAGCTAGTTAAATATAAATTTATATCAGGTTATAGAATTTAAACAACTAATCTGTATGAAGAAAAAGTTTAAGTGCAATTTCTTATATATTTGCTATTAAGTTTTATAATAGAATATGATAATTTTGTGGTTCTCTAATTAAAACACAATAAATATATAGTTTTTATATTTTTTACAACTTATCATTGCATGATTAGTTTTTCAACAAACTTTATATATATATATATATATATATATATATATATATATATATATATTATATTTCTATTAAAGAATTTGATAATAAAGATATAACAAATTTCATATAAGTTTTGTCCTTTGTATAAAACATATAAATATTTTTAAAATTAAATTATATCTCATTAAATTTGAAAAACTACAACTAAATATATTTGTGACTAAATTGTTGGCTTGGTCAAACTAAATAGCATAGATTACAAAATCGGACTGGCTTGATCAACTGATAATCAATCACTGGTCTGATCGACCTCAAAAATTGGCTAGCCAAAAAATTGATCAAGAATCGAAGAAAACCAATAAAATTGGTGAGTCAGTAAACCAGTTGAACTGATTTTTGTAAAAAAAAATATAATATTTACAAAAATATAATTATTTGTCACACTATATAAGATTTAACAAGCTTTTATTTTTTTTATTTTTTTATCATTTTTCATCATATTATATTTCTTTTTCATCTTAATTTTTTTTATAATAATATTATATTTGTCACAATAAGAAAAAAAAAGGCAATTAAACATATACATACATATATAATAATAATGAAATAATAATGATAATAATAATAATATAAATTTATTAATATGTATGAAAATATTTATTAATTTATTATATTATAAAATTTTAATATATATAATTAAAAAATATATTTAATTATTAATCGTTCATTCGATTGCAATTCGAACACCAGACTAATAGACCACGGTTTCAATGACGGGTGCATTTTTAAAAGATTGCTAAATAGTAAATAGTACTCATTGAGCTCAGTGGGTTTACGGAGGACGCAAGTAATGAGGATTTGGTATAGGAATCTGCGTTGTTGAAGCAGAAAGAAAGCTGTGGGAGTGTCAGTTTTGAGTGTATATCTGAGCAACGTGGTGACTCTTTAATGGCCAATGCCCCCAAATTGAATGGTGCTGTACAAACTTTCTCGCGAAAATTGGAGAGAAAATGCAGTGCCAAAGTATAGCAAGAATGAAAGAAAGAGAGAAAAGCAAAAGGGAAAGTGGCAATGTTGAAGGTAATGACACCGATAAAACGTTTCCTATCAGTTTGGCACTTGTGCTTTTGGGGTTCCTGAAACTTGATGTATGTGCTGGGAATTTTGGTGCAGAAACTGGGATCACCACCTCATTCTCACATGGCTTTTTCTTAAGCTTTTGGTTTATGTGGGTCTCGTGGATAAAAGAGAGAAAAGCTCTCACGTTACAGTTTTGTTCCTGTTCTAGTGAACTTCAAGTGTTTGATTTTATGACCAAGAGGATTTCTGCACTGTGGTGTAGGATCTGGGTAGCCTCTTGTTTAGCATTTTCCCATGTCCTCATTTGCTTTTTAATGGTTTAAGCTTGTAGAATGTGATTTTTTTTAAAGGAAAAAATATTATTTTCTCATGTCATGGGTATGGTATATTTGATTTTTTTTTTTTGGGGTGAACAATGCATGTAGTGGCTTCTCTCTACCAAATATGAAGAATGGGTCTTGGGTTTTGTTGGGAATTACACGCAGAGTGACTTTTGTGGCTTGCCATGTTAGTTCCTTGTTGAATTTAGGCATATTTCTTCACGTGAGGTTGAGAGTTTCGTTCACTCCATACAGCATAAAGTCATGATTTTGCTTCATTATTTTACTAGATTTCTGCGATATATTCTGATAGATTCCTCAGATTTCAGCTCAGATTTGTTTAATGATATTATTGTTGCAAGTAGTTCCTCAGTCACTGTTTGATAATTGTTTATTACTATAATAACTCCATATTCATGATCTTCCTCATTTATTCCATCCTCTGCAAAAGATGCCTGTTGTCTACCGTTTTGGTGGGATTTTTCTTTTTTCAACTGATACCGAGGCGCTGTTTTCTGTTGCAGGTTTTCAAACTTCAAGGGTGAAAGTGAAGGAAAACAAGACTATATACATATAAAATATATGTAATATGTTGGGTTTGGAACTTGAAGCTTTAAAGCCTCTATAGTCTATCAGTCTTGGTTGTATGAATCTTTATTGGCTTTAAAGGGGGGGCTGGGGGGCAGAGAAACAAAGTAATTAGGAAGTGAAAGATAAAAAACATGGGGAAGTGAGATGGAGTCAGATTTTTGCTTCTGGGTGTCTCTGTTTTGAGAAATATTTAGTGTTGCTACTCAGCTGGTTATGTCTCCTGAGCTGACTCGGCAAGCCCGGACTCTGTGGCCTTTGCCGCTGACCAAGGAAACAATCTTTTCTTAGGGCCTCTTTCCATTTAAGATAGCCTTTAATTAAAAAAATGGAAAATCCCATCTTGTCTGTCCCTCTCAGATTCAGCTTTTACCTTGTTTGATGTCAAGATTCCACAGTATTTATCCTCGCTCTACTAGAAATCCTTCCTTTCTTTCTTTTATAATCAAGAAACTTGGATACAGTTTAGTGAGTTGGTCCCCACTGCTGGGGTAGTCTTTTCCATTTCTGGGAAATTTATATAGAATTCAGGCTACTATGTGTGTGTGTGTGATGCCTTCATAGGGAAGCATTACACGAGAAAGGGAATAAAGGAGAATAAGGAAAGAACTGAATAGGAAAAGTTTTAATTCCAGATTGAAATAAATGTCTTAAATAGAAAATCATCTTTGATTTGGCAAGTTTTATTTTGGTAATTGTTTGACTTCTGATTTTACATTTTAGGAAGGTTTTCCTTTAGGAAAGATTATGATTTGTAAGGGAATCAATAGCTGATTCCTCTCATTTGTCTCCTAAATTACTCTATGTATCTTGCCTATTTAAAGGGCTAGAAGAGAGTTCTCTCTCTTTCAATCACAGTAGGGTCCAAGAAGGGAAGAAATTCAAGCAAGGGAAAAGAGGATTTCCTCTTGAGTCATCCCTTGACTAGATCTTACGCAAACACCCACTTCAGTGTGATATAGGGATGTTTTTTTCATGAGGTGGCCATGACTTACTGGACTTAACAATTAGTAATTAAGTAGAGGGAAAGTTTTGTTCGAGTTGTTGGAGAGGAAGCAGATCTTATATTGTCAAGATGAAGTTTATGAAACTTGGTTCCAAGGCAGATACCTTTCAGACTGATGAGAACAATGTTAGGTGAGATTATGCTTAATTCTTCTTTGTACACTGTTTACTAGTTTGCTGATATTTTTTAGCTGTAAATGTGTATTCTGAGTTGTTGACAATCTCTATTATGGTGTTTCTTTTGCTTCTCCAAATTTAAGTCCCCATTAGTTTTTATATTAACTGTATATATTCTTGGAGCTGCAGCTATGATCAAGTAAAATCTGTTTGTTTTCTTTGTCTTCTTCCTTCTTTTCTTTTGCTGTTGATGATAACTTTAAATTCTGGAATGTTTGGGCCACTGATGAGCAAAATGATTGATGTAAATGAAAGATGCACAAAGATAAATGCTTAGAAATACAATGTATTTATACCAATAAAACCATTCATGGGGTTGCACCTTACAGTAGTTCGTCTATGGTGTTCCTTTTATGCTAGCCCGTTATGTCATCTAAGCTGATACACGTGTGTAATAAAAATCAATAAAGGCTGTTCATATATATGTTATTCATGTTTTCTTAATAAAAAAGTGCAATTACTATGTAATATAATCCTCAGAGGATCTGATGATTGCATTCCTCACAAACATGACAATACTTGAAGCGGAAAAGATGTTTCATGGAGCTTATCTATAATTTAAAGCTGATGAAACTGATACCATTTAATCCTTTGAGCAATTATTGATTATCTGGTAAAATTCTACTCTCTATTTCTATATAGAACTTTGCAGGATGGGCTTAAATGAGCTCCTCATTTTTTTTTTAATGTATTTAATATAGGGTATCAGCAAAAGATTTTATATATGTGTATATGTAAATAGCAAGAATGCTTCATATTGTACCATGGAATCAAAGTCTGCAGAGAATCTTGATGCTAATTAGCTTTCCTTCTGAATCCACATTTGGATTTGGAGAAGAATGGATTTGCTAAAATATTAGTGGTTTAATTAACACATCATTCGGATTTCTGAAGCCATTATACATTAGCTGAAAATCTACCATAGGAACAAGGATCTAGTCTTGGAATTTGGCATCTGAACTCACAAATTCACGTGTTCCCTACCACTTTTACTGTCCTCTCTATGTTGTGATGCTGAATTAGACGCTTTAAAAATTATGGAAGAAATTTCAGGAAAAAAAAAAAAAAAGCTTTAGACTCTCAAGTATATACTCTTTGGCATAGCTGGCAAACTTAAAAGTCTGCCTCCTCCTAGGTCAAATTTTTATTTTTATGTACACTATTACCAGAGTTCTCAATAGAATGCATTTCTTATGCAGGTATGTGGCAGGTGATTTGGCATCAGATATCATTGTCATTGTAGGGGATATAAGGTTTTACTTACACAAGGTATGCCTCCAACTTAGATTCTGTGCAGCTGGCACCAAAACTGTAGAGTAATCATGTCAATTGCTTTTTTACCTTCAATCATGACCGTCTAATCCAAAATGAATGGCCGTGATAGAAGAACTACAATTTGCTGTTTTGGCACCAATTGTAGAGAATCTAGATCTGTATGCCTCAGCCCAGTAAACAATTCTACTTAGAAATAAGATATTCTAGCTAACTTTTAGTCTTGTCTAATACTGTAGCCTCTAGGTCCTAAAATTTGTGCCATTGTCATGTTCCACAACTAGTTATGATCAGGAATTCATTCTTGATGTTCTTTTGGTATAATACCAAAATTAGTTCTCTTTTCCTTAATAATTGGTTAAAAATATCTCAAATCTTAATGGTTCAACTTATTCTTAACATACACATTGCTGTATGTTATATTATGGTTAACTAATAAAAATATACATTCATGGCTGATAGTTATAAGACTATCAAAGGACTTTTGTTGACCTTTATTAGCAATTGTCAAAGCCTAAGTTGAATAATTTATTGAGCTTCATTCGGAATGAGTTTTCAAAGTTCAGTATGGTTTCTGCAAAATCTGGTTTTTAAATATGATAGAGTTTAAGGAAATTGGCTCGTTTTATAAAGAACAACTATATTAATCTGTGGTTGGTTACATATTTTCATCTTGCTTTACTAAGATACCGAAATCCTTCTGTGTAGTTTCCTTTTCTGTCAAAGAGTGCACAATTACAGAAGTTGATTGCCACCAGTAATGTAGAAAACGGAGATGAAGTTCAAATTTCTGACATCCCTGGCGGTGCTTCTTCCTTTGAGATATGTGCCAAGTTTTGCTATGGCATGAGCGTAACCCTCAATGCTTACAATGTAGTTGCAGCTCGATGTGCTGCAGAGTACCTTGGAATGCACGAGACTATTGAGAAAGGGAACCTCTGTTACAAGATTGATGTTTTCCTTAGCTCTAGCATTTTCCGCAGTTGGAAGGATTCCATCATTGTTCTTCAAACTTCAAAGCCTATGTTGCCTCTGGCTGAGAACCTAAAGATTGTCAGTCATTGCATTGAATCTATTGTGAAAAAGGCATGCGTTGATGTATCCAAAGTTGACTGGTCCTACTCCTATAACCGAATGAAGCTCCCAGAGGAAAATGGGATTGATCCAAACCAGAATGGAGGCAGAACTCGTCCCGTGCCAAAAGACTGGTGGGTTGAAGATTTATGTGAGCTTGAAGTTGATTTATACAAGTCTGTAATTGCCAATATAACTAACAAGGCAATTCTATCTAACGACATAATTGGAGAAGCCTTGAAAGCTTATGCTTACGGAAGATTGCCTCATTTCAGCAAGGGTGTGATCTGCCACGGGGATGTGTCGAAGTATCATTCAATAGTTGAAACAATTGTGTGGTTATTGCCTGCTGAGAAAGGCTGTGTTTCATGTAGGTTTTTGCTCAAGTTATTGAGGGCTGCCATTTTAGTCGAGTTAGGAGATATGACTAAAGAAGAGCTGGTAAGGAGAATTGGGCAGCAATTGGAGGAGGCTTCTGTTAGTGATATTTTGATACAAACACCTGATGGGGAGGCTACCATGTATGATGTTAATATAGTTCAGAAATTTGTAAAAGAATTTCTGATGCAGGATCACAATGCGGAGATTGAATTGGTTGGAGGCAGCGAACTTGAGGAGAAAACAAGGCCAGGGATTTTATCCGATGTTTCCAAGCTGATGGTCGCAAAACTTGTAGATGGATACCTTGCTGAAATAGCAAAGGATCCCAATTTACCTTTGTCAAAATTTGTCGATCTTGCTGGGTTGGTGTCTTGCATCCCTCGTCCTGCTCACAATGGACTTTACAGGGCCATTGATATTTATCTTAAGGTAATTGTTCCTGAAAAGATATTTCTTTGACTTGGATTTGAATATTACATCATAAATTAACATAGAACCTGTTCATGTATTATGCTGCCATGTTTTAGTACATTGTAGTCTTAAATAAATAGTGCCCAAGTTTTAGGGCAAATTACAATATGGGCCCTGTTAGTCATTTTGTCACCTTGTGATTCAAAACGTATCATTCAACCATCATATGGTTTGCTCTACATTATCACTCGACTGTGAAACTACTATGTGAATGTTAAAACAATTTATGGTTTGCTCTACATTATCACTCAACTGTAATTTTCCTACTTTTTAACATCCTCTAGAAAATGGTGTATGGGAGGTAACTGATGCATCCCTTCAATTTTACTGTGTTTGAAAACAGGGGCATCCGGGGATCAGCAAAGGTGAGAGGAAGAGGATATGCAAGCTGATGGATTGCAAGAAGTTATCAGTTGATGCCTGCATGCATGCAGTGCAAAACGAAAGGCTACCGATTCGCATAGTCGTGCAGGTACTCTATTTCGAGCATGTAAGAACTGCTGCAACTTCAGGAACTACCACTCCCGACATACCGAAAGGAACCGCCAAGGATCCGAACAATGTATCCCACAGTAGTTCAAAGTCCGGAACAACAACAACAACAACAACAACAATAACAGCTAACACAGAAGATGACTTAGATGCTGTGGCCACAGCTGAGGAGCTGAAGGCACTAAGGAAGGAACTTGCATCCTTGAGGTTAAACAATGGAGACAAAGATGTAGATAGTAAGCCCAACACAGACAAGGTTGTCATGAGCAAGATGAAAGGGTTGCTCGAGTCAAAAAGGTCCTTCATAAAGCTGTGGGCTGGCAAAGTTGGTGTGGGGGAAAATAACAGTGGCTCGGACTCGTCGGAGAGCAACGCTATCCCCGAAGAAGTCAAATCTACACCTTCCAGGAACAGGAGGCACTCAGTTTCCTGAAAGTAAATCCCATTCATTTTGTTTGCCCCATTAGTGGTTTATCTCTAAATTGACTATAAAACCAAGGTTGAAGGTACAGAGAGTTTGAGATAGCAGAATTGTTGAGAGTGGAAATCATGTAATCCTTGGCATTCATCCTATGAAACTGTAGCTGGTGCAATCTAATTTTTGTTGCAAGCCTCGCCCATGGGCTTTTAGATATGAAGCCCAAACCCAAATTAAATCTGGTAAAGTCTAGATAGTCCACATGTGCCCTAAATGCCCACCCCTAGTTGCTAAGACCCCATGAATCTGAACTTAATTGAAGTTGAAATCTCTTCCAGCATTGTCCAAAAAAAAAAAAAATCTCTTCCAGCACACTAAGATACTTGAAGAAAAACTAAACAAGGAAAATTGAGGGAATAAGCATTGTCATCAAAACACCTCATAGAAGACTTAATTATGGGAATTTCTTTACCATTATTGGTACCCCTCATAGGTCAATAACTAAATACTCCGAAGCTGTTAGTCCAAATAGTTTGAAAGGATGACAACAGTTTGCATATGCTTTTGTTCAATTTTTCAGAAAGTATTTTGAGAGTGATACTTCAATTACGTTAAGAGTGATGTTACTTAACCAAACAAAAAAGAGGAAGTGATTTTACATGAAAGATGTGAAGAAATAATTACTATTAGATTATAAATTGATTGTGCAAATTCATGCAATAATTTGTCATACATAATTATATGTTTACTGGATTTGGATCCCATCAAAATTTTGTAGTTAAGTATGCTTTGGTGCGATTAATTAAAATGGCTGACCTCCTAAAAAGTTTGCATTGCATTCTTTTTTTTTTTTTTGAATTTCTGTACCAAAAAGAATAATGATTATATATATACACACGCGCGCGCGTATAAGTCAGCCTAGTCCAAGCTGTGTGGCATGAGACTCCATTAATATTGTAATAGAACTATATTATTATTAGGGCATGCAGAAAGAGGCATCATCATTGTAGAACTCAAGCTTGTGAACCATTATTTTTAGCAAACAAGTCAAGCCAGTTTTAAATAGTAGCCAGTAGCCACTTGTAAAGATTCATGTTTTAGTTTATCTGGTAATGGTACAGAACATTTTGCTGAGGTGTAATCCAAATTGAGTCTTCCAATATACAGTATAGACAATAAATAAAATATAATTTCTGCTTCACAGCAATGACATCAGCCATTCAGAAGCTTAATTCTCCATAAAATATATATATATAGATATAAGATACGATAAAATCAATATAACAATTTACATAACAATTTTTTTTTCTTCTGACTTAAACTAATTTAATTTAAGTTAAATTAAACCATAGAAGTTTGAAATTCTCCCTTAATTTTCAACTTTGAAACTCTTTTTGTTTTTGGCACCAAATGAAATGTCTAATTCATAAAGCGTGACTGCTCATTGTGAACAGACAACATATATTGAAGGAAAGAATATAAACAGTGTGTTTCTTTTTCTTTTAAAAAAATTCCTTCAATTAATCTCTGGCTCTGTCGTATACTTCAAAACATATGGTCATGATTTATAAATTAAATTCTCTATTTGATGCACAAAAGTATTAAATACTTTCAGTAATAATTTTTTCGCTGCTAAAAGAAAAGACATACTGTCTACAGGCAGCAAATCCAAACCCCTCAAAAAGAGAGATTCCAAACTCATAATATTTTTTATTCACAAGACTCAAACTTAATACATTTCTTAACAAAATAATAAATAACGAACTACTTGGATTAACCATGATTAAAAAAATGTAGTGTTTAGATATAATTTAAAATATCATATCTAACACAAGTGTTTAACACAGATCAAATAAGACAGAACTCTATTTTTGACAATCAAGTGAAACAAAATTGCTCGCCTGAAATTCACAGAAGCATGCTTCAAAATGAACGTCACAAGGGTTGAAAATCTGGCACTAGTTAACCTTTGTGGGGAGACTAATTAATCCAAGATTAATTTAATCAAGTTAATCAAGGTTACGATAACTTGACTTTAGGCCGCAGAATTGTGCCGCGGCAACAAGTATAAATCGAAATTATATAAATATTGGTAACGGAAGCAACGGTTTCTACGCAAAATGGTAATTAACAAACAATGAGATAACTTCAATTAGCTGTAAAATTGTGCAAATTATACTTTCCTATGCTTTGTTTCTGTCGAAAGGTCTTCAGCTCCTTTATGGAAGAAAAGAATAAAATCTAACATCAAAGTTTGAATACAATCGATTATTACAAAGCCAAAAATCATAGATATTTCGATCATTATGCTTAGAAATATCTCTAAATATTAGGAAAAGGGCATAGGAAGAAGCCGAAGTAAGTGCTGAGAGTGAATAAAAACTTATTAAAATATATATTTTAACTAAAATATTTACTTTATTGAATTTCTATGGACTCTTTGAACAGTCAGAAGTATATGATTTTTTTTCCTATTTTTCTTAGGTCCAAGTTTAAATCTTTTTATTAAGTTTTCTTGGAAAAATGTAAACAAGTCTTCTACGATCATTTTCTTAATAAGAAACAAACTCCATTTGTTAAATATTTCGTTAATTTCATTGATAAAAGTCACATCAATCTTGTTATGAGCCATTCATCTAGTAACAACACATTGGTAGTTGCTGAGGTTTATGGGAATAGTCTAATTTGGCATCTCAATTAACTATGAATGAACATTTAAATCATGACTAGTGATAGTTGAAAAATGCATCTATTATTTTTTTTTTTTTGGTCTTTAAAGTTGAAAAGAGAGTTTGCAGGTAGTTTCAAATTATAAATATTTATTCTCAAATTTGAGTTTGAATAAATGGAAACTAAAGGAGAACAACAAATGGGTTAAGTCAAGTTACTTGCACGATTGCTCGTCAAGTGAAAAATTATAGATTGATTTGGAAGGTCAAACCGTGAAAAAAAAATATGAAAGTAAATAATATGAACTAAAGTGAACAAATTAAAAAATTTAAGGGGATGATTTTGACAAAGAAAAAAAATAGATTGTTAAACTAAGAACTTAGACGAAGTAGAAGATGAATTTATATCAAAAATTAGATAAGAGGAAAATTTTGACCAAAGTGAATAAACTGAAACTTTTTTAAAAAAATAAAAAGTTTTAAAAAAATTTTAAAAATTGTCCACGTGGACTGCCAAAAAATGTTTTTTAGATATTCCACGTTACTGCCACATAGCACTGTAATATCCCAAGAATTTATATAAATATTTAAAATCTATTTGAAGTTTATTGAAAAATTTAATTACATGAAAAATGTTCTTTTTTAATTAGTGAAGGAAATTTGGGAATAGAAATTTCAAAATTTTAATTTGAGAAATTTTTACAAATTCTAAAGGACTAAAGTGAAAAGAAAAGAAAGTATAGAGGACTTTTGAGAAATGACCAAATAGGAATCTAAGAGGAAGAATAAAGCTTATGAGAATGAATTATGAATCTGGTACCGAAAAGATGATGGATTCGAGGTTAAAGTGGAGTTTGAGACATTGAGAGGGACTAAAGTGAAATAAGGAAATCTGTGGGGCACCTAGGATTTAGAAACACTTGAGGTGAGATTTTATGAATTTGCTTTTGCTAGTCTTGACTGAGGGTCAATTGAAGAGCAAGTGATAATTTCACCCCGAGCGAGTATATAGGTGGCCTCACCTCTTTTTCCTCATTTTCTCCTTTCCTCTCTCTCTCTTCACTTTCTCTCTCTCTTTCTCTCTTTCTTCTCTCTAATTTCTCTCTCTACACTCCAACTCCACAACCGGACTTCGAAGGGCGGATCTCTGGCTACGGGGCGAGCCTCTAGGAGTCAAGCAACGTAGGGAAAGCAAAGAATCGAGGTAGAAATTTCTATTTCTTAAGTTTTTCCCTATTTTCTAGTTTTAAGAGTGTTTGAGGTAAAATCGAGATTCCGGCTTCGTTTCTCGATTAAAATTGGTGATTTTTGTGTCTAAATGCTCCTTAGACATTAAGGGTAAGATCTCATGGAAGAAATCATGAAAAACGGTGAAGATTTGGCCAGATTTGGGCCAAATCCGAGAGAAATCGCGAAGGGGTCGCGATCGTGGCGCCCAGGCGCCATGTGTGGCGCCTAGGTGCCAAGGTTAGATGGGGAGAAGAAGGGATTGGCGCCCAGGCGCCAGGTGTACCGGAAAACTTTAGTTTATTTTTCAATTGGCCATAACTTCTTCATCCGAACTCCGTTTTGGGCAAACTTTATATCGTTGGAAAGCTCTTTAAGTCTAGTTTCCAATGGTATAAGTTTCATTTGAATATTCATTACCAGTTAGGAGTTATGATTCGAGAAGTAAGTGAAGGTCGGGAATAATGGTAGGAAATTTCTGTATTTCGTAACCCTGATGGTTTTTGTCTGGTTACAATAGGAATGGTCAAAGTGCGAGGTGGAAGTGCCGAGAGCATGAAATCCAAGTGAGTGGGTTAATACTTGCTATGACTAAATATCTTTGTTATTGACTTTTTGAATCATAGTGAAAATATGTTGTATATCCAAGTTTGAAGAGGATGATGTGGAACGATGAGGCATAAACAATTGTGGAACGTGTCTGGTAATGTATATAATTATATTTTCTTATTTTCTCATGAATGGAGGTTATATGATGGATTGTCAATGGCATGTGAACTGAGTTGAAATATATCATACTTTGATTGTTGAGTTCGTTCATATGCGGATAGTTGAAGTATGTTATTGTTGAATAATTGTTCTATATTATGGATTATGTTGTATACATGCTATGCTGCTGGAACCATATTGATTATGTTGTGACTTGAATTGTAAATGACTGAGTTGTGTGTGTGGCTCAAGATTATGATTGAGCATGTTCTTGGATGTGATTGTGATTGTGTTTGACTAGAAAGGAAAGACATGGTGGTGCACCCCATGGAGAAATTTATGTGAAGTTATAAGGGTGGAGAATATAAATTGAGCGATAAGGGTGGATGCGGCGAGGGCCGCGGGCAACGATCCAGAGGTATTCTGGACGACCCGGTTGGTACGGGAAATGTGTGTGAAATTGATTTCACTGATTGCTGTTGTGAATTATTTGAATTATGTTGAAATGTATTTGATTTACTTGGATATTGTTGTGAAGTATTATGAATAATATTATATTATATGATGATCGATTTACGTATGATTGCTGCATGTTGTCATTATGATGCATGATATTTTTTTGTCATAATGTTGTGTTGTCTACTCACTGGGCACGTGGTTTGCTCATACCTCTCTTATTGACATTTTTTTTTCAGAGTTGATAGCTGAAGGTAAATATCGGTACAAGAAATTATAGATCCTTAGTCCATGATTACCTTTTCATTTGGTCAGGATAAAGGTAAAATAGTTAAGTCTTATTCTAAGTTGTATAAATCTAGAAATCTCTGTAATCGGGTAGGTTCATTCAGTGATGTAATGTGAATAATTGTAGTATGTATAGAGAACTCGGTTTGGTTGTATGAAAAAAGAATTGTATGATTTTTTTAAGAGAAAGATAAGCTTACGAAGGTGAAATGAAATTCACTTTCCGTGCCGGTCATGTGCTCAGATTTTGGGACGTGACAAGCACCCCAGTCAGCAGCTCAGTCAACATTCCATTAAGTTGACTAACAGTGTTATAAAAAAAGGACATATGTGATACAATCTGAAACATATGAGATATAAGTGAGTCAAAAAAAAAACTTTAAGACATAAATGTAGCTAGGTACAAATCTTAAGGACATAAAGTATCTTTTTACCTAAATAAAAAAGAATAATATATATCTTTGTAATTGAAATTGTCCTAATTAAGAAAATTTACATTACGGGATAAAGCTCAATGATATATTGGAGTGAAAACAAATTATGCAATTAAAATAACAGTGCTGCAAGAGAAGTAAGATGCCCAATTCAGAGTCCCAAATCCCATTTGTCTTCCTAATGCTTTGAAAGGACATATGTAAAGTTTATTTTGGAAAAGGAAGAGACGCCAACAATAGTCCCTCTCTTTCACAAACTAGTTTTAAGTTTGAACTCTGTACGGCCAAATTAACTTAATTAAATAGTAAATATTAAATAATTATAGGAGGGCCAGCCCCTCCAATTAATAATAAAAAATTGAAAAAAATAATGAAAATTTTAATTTAATAATGCCATATGGATATGGTGGAGTCTCACCTTTAACCACATTCGGATGCATGAAGCCAAAGTCTGAGCTGCAAAAAGTTTGGCCTAATTGGAATCCCATTCTCCACAAGCACATTAATTTGGTTGGAATATACGCTAAATACTTTTTTTATTTTTTTTCTCTCTCTCCCTCTCTAATCAATCAGCTTCAAACACTTGTTGCCCTTAAATATGATCTCAAATTTCAATATTGTAAATAAAAAAATTAACTTTAAAAAAATTTTACATCTTTATAATTTGATCCAAAATCAAATTAAACGAATTTTAGAGAATTTTATTAATATTGATGGTTAAAAAAATTCTCTCTCTCTCTCTCTCTCATATATTTTATTTTTTAGGTGAATGCAATTGTGGTCCATTTCGGATAGAGATGCCACCTGTTCATCTTCTGACTGTAACTTCTATGCCTATGCTTTTCATCCCCATCCTCATCATCTTCGTTCTCATCCTCATGCATCAATCATCTCTCATTTTTTAAACCAACCACCCCTAAACGTAACTAAATGCTTTCACTGGAACTTTTGTCTCATAATTTCCAACTTGGCTCAAAAAAAGAATTCTCCGACTTTAATTTTTATGCAAACATATATATGAATCTCTTGTTTCCAAAAACAAATATTAATAGTAAAATCTTAATAAGTACATGCAAATATCCTAGTATATAAATGAAGGCATTACTATTCAAGTTTAGTTAATATAAACTCATTGATTAGAATTCGCCACACATCCACATGACTCTTTCATTTATGAGTGGAATCTAATAATGACACAATTTTTTATGAAACTATATTGAATAGCCAACTAGTACCCAAAAAAAATAAACAAACACTCGTAGAAGTGACTAATGGATCCTATCGTTTGAAAACCAATTTTATGAACTTTTATTAGCTTATTGCACAACTGATATATGCAAAAAAAAAAACTAATATAAATTCATGAAAATATGTTTAATATTAGTTCATAGTATTTATAATCATCTCATACTTTATATGCAAGCGCCTAAGAATTTATATAATTCAAACAACATTTTATATAATCATGACTAACTGTTCTAAACTAAAAATGCAAGGAGAATCCGATGTTAGATAAACGGGGAAGAACCGAGAATCCAACTACGGAGGAATTCCAACATTTGCGGAGAACCTAAGCCGCTGTCACCCATTTCCTAGGAAGAGGCCAACACACCCTTTACTAAACTAAACTAAACCACGGTTGGTATAATAATATTTAAACTTCACCACGGTTGTCATAATTATATTTTAAAAATCGAAAAATGGGTCAGCTTATATCATATGAATGATGATGATGAAGGCTTTCCACTATACCATAACATTACATGCACGCCTTATCCCTATGGCCTTTATATATACCATGCTTTACTCCCTTTCCTTCCTCCAATATCCAAAATCCCCCCTTCACCATTCTGCGTCCCACTTTTGCTCTGAAACTGATTATATTTAGTACTATAATTAATTGAAATCAGATAAGGGCTAATTTCTGTGGGATTTTGAAGAGTTTAAGGTGGAAGAAGGTGAAGAAGAAGATAGAAGGATGAGCTGCAATGGCTGTCGTGTGCTTAGGAAAGGTTGTAGTGAGGAGTGCATGCTCCGACATTGCCTTCAGGGCATAGAAAGCCCACAAGCCCAAGCCCACGCCACCGTCTTCGTCGCCAAGTTCTTCGGCCGGGCCGCCCTCATGTCTTTCATCTCCTCCGTACCCACCCACCAAAGATCCGGTATGCTTCCTTTCCCATCTTCTATATACGAACATATATAGCTTTCTCTTTTTCTATGTATACATACAAACGTATATGTGTGTGTATGTATAAAAAGAGGTACATAACTTAGAGATGGAGAACAAGGAAAGGATTTAACTCTGGACATCAAATTTAATGATCAATCTTCAAAAATTGATGCTGATTTGATGCTAATGCTATGTGAGCTATTATCTTATTAATTAGCTATTTTTCCTGAAAGTGTACTTGTAATATAAAAAAGTGTAACTTGTAATATAAAAAACGCGTACATCATTCAAGTGGATATTGAGCATAAGTTAAATCAGAATGAATCATCTATCTATTCAGATAATTTATAACCTTTTAATTCTCTTTTAGCCTTTTGATAATGTTAATGAAGAATTGAATTGAGAGTGAAGTGTGTGAAATTGTTTGTGGTATCGCAGCATTGTTTAGATCACTTCTGTACGAAGCAGTGGGACGTACCATAAATCCAGTGAACGGAGCAGTGGGCCTTCTCTGGACCGGGAATTGGCACATCTGTCAATTAGGAGTCGAGAAGATACTTCGCGGCGGCGCGTTGAGCCCGCTCTCCGACTTCTGCGGCCAATCTCCGGTCGCCGCGGCGGAGGACGACGGATTCGAATCCTTCCTGGACTGTTCGAGCCAGCGAGACAACAGGGACGCGGGATCGAGGAACCTAAAGAGAAAGGTCCGTTGCGACGATGTCGTTCTGGATAATTTTCGAGCACGTGACGATCGGTTCAAGTGCTGCTTAGGGTTAGGGAGACCAGGTTCGCCGGCTAAAGTGGTTGTTGGAGGAAGCGGCGGCGGCGGCGGCGGAGGAGGATGGAACCTTGAGGTTAATCGCCGAGCAGCGACGCCTTCGGAGGAATCCGAAACGACGACGTTGGGAAGTAGCGCAGTGCAAGTCCAAGGCGGGAGTACTGAAAGGAAGCTCCTTAGACTTTTCTTCTAGAAGAAACTAATCCTTCTAGGATATAAAAAATTAAAAATTAATTTCTTTTTTCTCTTTTCTTTTTTTAAATTTCCTTTTTCCATTTTAGGTTTAGCTAGCAAAGATGAAGTCCTTGGTCTGGCATAAAATTTTGCTGTCACTGTGAATGTAATGAGAAGAAATGCAATAATAGTATTAATAATGATGTCCAATTTTGTCTTTTTGAAAAAATATTTTTTAAAAACTACGAAAATTTATAAACATCTTCTTTTTAACCCTAAGTCATAACTTATTTGACTTCTTAAATTATAAGAACTAACAAATGTTTATTGCAATTTCATATGCTTTCATATACTTTTTGAGTTAATATTTTATTTATGACTTATTACAACTATGGCATCATCCCAATTTGATAACACCACTTGGACAGTTACTTTCCTTTAAAAAAGTAATTCAAACATCTGTATCCAAACAGAAACTTCTTTTAAAAAAAAATTTGTTGGATTTTCTTATTTTGTTTAAATTAATTTTTTTTATGTATTGTTTACAAACTAGTCACATTGTACTGCTACTAGGTCATAAATAAAATGTAATATGAAAGCTCTATTAATTTTTGGTAAACAGTCATTTAATGTCTGAATATTGAATTACGAATATCAATTAATCTAAATTCAAATCAGGTAGAACCACAATGGACGATAAAACTCTCTCTATCAAATTTTAACATAGTTACATTCTCAAATACTCGAATTCAAGACCTTTAATTAAATTAAAACAATTCAAATTTATAGTTAAGTTAGGACAACTCTTTATCAATTGACCTATGTATTTGGTAGTAAAACTCTATTAATTTCGTCAATAAAAAAATAGTTAGGCAAATAAATTTAAATACAAACGAGTGAGTCGATCGGAAAATTGTTCAATTTTATTAGTTCAAAGAATATTTATTAGTAGATCATAAGTTCAAAGAAAATATATATTTGCATTTTTTTATCTTTTTATTATGATTTTGTTTGTACAAGATTTATTGTTGATTTGATTTTCAAAGTGCACTAATGTTAGAGAATGGATCTCTTGGTTAGCTCAAAGTTGAGCAAGGTGAAAACTATTAGTTCAGATTTTATAGTTATTTTAAAAGAATAAATAAAACCAGCTAATTTTCATAACCAACTAATCAAATATGTCAAACAGGGAATCAATTGTCCTAATGTGTAACTTTCGGCATTGAAACTTTATTACGGATCGTTAGGTAATAATACACTGTTCACCAATTACAAATTTTAAATCTAACATATTTATTTCCAGTTTTTCCCTTCAAATCTAACATATACAAATGCTATTTAATTAAACCTCTTGATGTTCACTTAATACCATTTTATAATAGAAATATTCGTTTACCTCAGGTGAAAGCATGAGTATGGATTCCATGGTAATGGGTTGAAATTAAAGTATGAAGTGAATACAAGGGAAGAGAGTATGAATAGAATCTAATATTTATAATATCGTAAAGACAGATGCTTTCATGAAGACGATCATCATCTGAATCTTTCTTTAAGTATATAAATGGGAAGACTTTGATGATATCTGCATCTCTTTGTCTAAAAAAAATATCAGGGAACTGTAAGCAGAACATGGGACACAAGAATGTCATAACCCTTGGGTTATTCGAAGAGCCATTGAATCTTTCTTTTAACTATATGAATGTGTCAAATCATTGAGTGACCTACCTATGCCATTATCCAGTATTCTCATGCATGTCAATGGATCATGGCATAGGCCATTGATTTCCCTCATTTTTAATATCCCATCAGGATGAGCATTGTTAACAGCAGGTTATTCATCAGCATTGTGTTGTCTCTCAAGAAATTATTGTATAGACCCACATGGTTACTATTTTATATGCAGAAACTCATATCTGTGGCTTCAAATGCAAAAACTAACAAGTAAATTTTTTATTTAGTCTTTGAAAGATTTCAATGTCTCAATTTAATTTTTAAAGATTATGCGTCTCAGTTTAATTGCTTGAATATTACATGTCTCAATTCAATTCTTTTCGTTGCTAAATCTTAAAATTTACTGTTGCTAAATCTTAAATTTTTTATTGTCAAAAAATTTATTTTGACAATTAGAGGAACAAAATTGAAACAAGTAATCTTTTCAAGAACTAAATTGAGACACTTAATTTTTAAAGACTAAATTAAAACAACTAATATTTTTGGGACCAATTAATAATATATGTAGATACTGCACATTCAGAAGAAAGACTAAATAGATCTCTAAGGACCTCTGCAATTGAATGGTTCTGAATAATCTCTATATTAAATGGGCCGCCCACTGTACCCTTGTGGTCGGAGGATGACTTGATCCTCTCATCTTATTTTCTTACATTGTCATCTCATTTCATGCTCCACAAGAGATGCCTTAGGATTTGGATTCTCGGGCCAAAAAAAGAGTTTATTTCGCAATCTTAGCCATCTATTCAGATTTTAGGGTTACGAGGCACCATCTATTTCGCAATCTTAGCCATCTATTCAGATTTTAGGGTTACAAGGCACCATCTCAAACTCCAGCTTTTCTTTTTTCAACTTTGCCCTCTCTTTCATCTACTCATGAGATTCTGTCATATGACCCTAAAATTTGAATGAACAGTTGAGATCACAAAATGAACTCCCCATTTTGTGAGAGAATCCGAATCCCTTCCTCAAGTCATCTCAATTTAAGGGGTATCATAATAAAGATTTTCTTCTTTTTTTTTCTCCCCTTTTTTCTACATCAGAAGTATGGGATATGTTGTTAAGAGGACAATTCAGCTAAATTTGGTTCACCATGATCATGTTTTAGTCTTTTACAATCTTGTACATCAATATCTCATCATCTTCAATCTTCTCTTCTTCCAGCAGCTACAAATTTGACAGTAAGCACACAACAAAAGAACTGCTGTGGATTTTAGAGAATTAAAATCATGCCCGTGATAGCTAAAACCCTAATAATAACAATAACCAAAGCAGCAGAGCAAGTACCAGTATTCAAATAAGATCTTGGCCACAGATTACGTACTAAACAATGATTAGTTGATTACATATATTTATATATACACATAGACATTCACTTTTCCTCAAAGGACAAAGTAAATTGTATACACTACCTAGTGAGAGAAAAGCCACTTTTTCTTTTTTCTGTAATAATCAGCCACAAAGATGTAACTACACACAAGACATAACACAGCAGATTTCAAGATGTAAAACAAAAGCCAAAAACCAGCTATCAACTCCTTTCCATTCTTATTACCTTCTGTGTCATCATCTTCACCCCATGGAAATAAAAAGGCTGGGAGTAATGTTAGCATTAAGAGTGAGTAGTCAAATGAGATCAGTTCTACACACGTGTTGCCAGGTGGCTGGTAGCTGGCACACGACAAAGTTGTAATGTATGTGTTTTTAAGCTACAATCCTTGACCTGTAAGAATTATTTAGATACACAATAGCGATGAGAATATTGACTCAGAATTAGTATGAGAAAGCTTTAGACAGACATGATTTATCACCTGCATGGCTGCCAATGAGGACAAAAAGTCCTTGCATTGTTCAAGCAAAAATTTTTCCTTTGCGGTCACCTTTACAAGTTCCGCCACCATGGAGTTAGTTTCCTCCACCTGCAAGACACACATAGTTTCAGATCCTATCGCTAGAAGTGCTGATTTGTTGGGGTAATATATATACATACACGCACACACAGATAATTCTGATCATTATAAAATCAAGGCTTTATATGTCTATAAGCCAAGCCATTCACCATTGATGTCAAGCCCCAAGACAACGTATCCTAAGAGATAACCTAAGTTATCATAGAATTCATTCTTAGGGGGAGGCTAGCCAGCTGAAAAATCGGTTCAGAACTGTTTAAATAAATTGCTTCTGAAAATATATATAAATTGGAATTGGTCTTAAATTATTATTATTAGTCTGTCTAAAATTTGGTTTAAACGAGTTTAAATCATATATTATTAGAGAAACTTTCATAAATTAATTTTGAACTTAAGAGAGGGTCGGCAAGAGAAATTAGAAAACTTCTCATGAAACATCAATATGATTGGATTAAAACCAACTTCGTGTAGAGTTTGTTTTAAAGTTCCCATAAAAAATAATCAAATAAAATATTTGCCTTTCAAATTTGAGTAATTCCCAGACACATGAAATTTTCAAACCAGCTCCAATTTAACTAGCTAGCCAATTTTTTGTGATTGGTAAAACACCCTCGATAATAACAGTTATGCACCATTATTCAATTCCCTATATATCCAAGGTGAAACACATCTGCGTATCACTTATAAGCAGGGTCAATTTCTAAATTCTTAACAGTTAGGGTTGTAAGACATGCATCAAGCTCCCTGATGGTTAAAAACAAAGAATCCCAATTTAGCAAAATTAAGAGACAAGTTAATCTTGCATTATAAAAGATTTAAACACTAGAACTAAAAGGTTACTTACATCTAAAATTCAAGTAAGGAAGAAACTCACTCATATTGTTATAGGTTATTTCTCCATCTCAGAAACCAGGTACTAAGAAGCACTGGTAATGACACAAACACAGGACATGATATGATATGGACACTGACACAACAAGGTGCTTAAATGTAATTTGAAGTGTCATGTTGACATATGGCTTTGTTTTTTAAGTATCAATACTTCATAGACCAAGTATAACCAAATATTTAAAGGAATCAATACATATAAGTCACCAAAAGTCCAAATCTACAAGAAGACATGCTTGCTGCTTGAAGCCTTGGACCAGATATCCAATTAATATAACAACTTGGGCTTCATTAACTTAAACAAGGAATTAATAAAAATGAAACTTCAGCGACATTTGACGGGCTATAAGTGCAAAGTTGAATACTACAAATGCAGATAATAATAGGACATAACTTTACCCTTGTGAGTTTCTGTGCGACCAAAACAATTGTCAAGTGTTATTTGACTTTCTCTCTACACATTTTTTGGTTACATAGGGTGCTCTAAAGTTCGATCATAACTAATCAGGATATGCCTCATATATTTAAAGAAAAAAGTGTTCAGTAATACCCTAGTGCATCTAACTGCATGGATGCGCCAGACACATTCAAACATTGCACCTTTTATTACAAGGTAGGAAATCTTAAATACCAATTTTAATCAAAATTGTGCTTGATTGTTTTGTTATTATTTACTAGTTCAAACATTTAGTGGACAATATAATTTTGATAACATTAATGATTCTATAAGATGACAATTAAGTGAACAAAACCTGCTACCCAGTTGAAAAGAGATGATAGTGATGAGGTTGGAATTAACAGCTTCTAGATCACAAGGGTAATTATGGTTGTCAAGGAAGAACTTATAGTTCAATGTTACATTTTACATAAACTACAATAATGAATACCTTCAAACCTAGCAGTCTTTCATATGAGGAGACATGCTGAAGATTATATAGACTCACTGGCCTTTATTTAAAAGTTAAACTTTTGAGTTGAAGTAACCTTGAGAATAACAATGAGTTTATTGGTAAACTGAATGAGAATGTCTTCAGTTGGCATGACAATATGCAAGGCGTCAATTGAATCAGCCAAAGCATGACTTGTTACCTATGTCCTGACTCCCAAACATGAGTCGGGAAAAGATACTATACACATCTAGCTTTTATGTTGATTTTGATGACAATTTAAGTAACAAATATTCCTTACTGGAAAAGCACATTCAAAAAAAAAAAAGAAAAAAAAAAAAGAAAAGAAGCAAATCACCTTTGTTGAAAGAGAGTATATTGAGGATGCCATTGCCTGCATTACATCAACTGCTGACCCGACAGCATCCTTTAGATTTGGTACATCAGCCTGAATTTATCCAAATAGGAAGTACGTAAATTTTGTGAGTCTAATTGAAATTGGTGTTGCATGTCTAAAAAAAAAAAAGTAGCACATACTATTGCTTTTTCAACAACTGGAAGACGAAGGGTACTGGCTCTTAAAGCTTCGGTTGCTCCAAGCAAAGAAGTGGAGTGATCTTTATCTAGAAGGGCCCATTCTTCCAAATAAGGCATCTATTTTACCAGACACAACAAACTTCAGTTAAGATGTATAATAATGAATTAAAGGACGAGCATACTAATATGCTTAGAAGCAATGTACAGACTTCTCTGAAGTTATGATCAAACACAAGACTTTGAGAAGTCGGAAAGAGAGAAAAGGGAGAAGAAAAACAGGAAAGAGGGAGTTAGGGAGGAAGAACCTAAAAAATTTACTCAAATACTAGAGACTTCCGTTACAGCAAGGTCCTTTTGGAGAGTAGGAAACCCAGGAAATGATAATGTAAATGAATATAACCACAACAGAAAATTATATCCCTATTTTACACCTGAAATAGTCTTACATTCCTTACTGGTATCACTATCACCTTAAATCAAGGTGTTCATTTATCAAGGGCTGCATTAGCCAAAAAGGCAAGCATTGTTCCACCAAAACCAATGATGTAAAAGTATCCATTCAAATTTTATCATGCTTATAACTTTTAAACAGCCACATGCATTACTAATGACATATTAGTTTGAAATTGAAAGGTTCTGAATCTTACCTCTCCCTTTAGGATGGAAGTTAGCTTCAACTTTTGCCTCAACAATAGCAACTTGATTCTTTTATGTACGACTGAATGCCGTAGTTCTGAGATTGTTACCCAAGCATTCCACAAATGTTTCTGGCACAAAGAAAAAAAATTTAGCCCACAGTACATTACCATGTAGTAATATTTATCAACAAATAGTGCAGCCCTTTTTTGGGTAAAAAGAACACAACAGCCATTTCCATCCAGAAGAGATTAGGAATAAAAGTATTTCACAGAATAGGAAATTAGATCTGCAACTACAGACCTATGTGCAGTTTTGAATAAAGTGAGACCGCCTCACATGATGAAGACTTCAGAGCATTGTCAACATAGTCCAAAACCAGAAAAAGCATCAAAGAATTGGTTGTGTGTCACTTAAAATTGATAAACCTCTGATGCATATCATGTGATGTAAAAAGCTCAAATAGTGTCAACTAGGCCAGAACCCTGACTTGGGGTCATCACAATGATAGTCAAGCTATGCCACCAACCAAGTACCTTAAGGTAAACTAAAACCATTTCTACCCACTATATTGAGACCAAGCAAATCTGTTAGGTAGCAAAAACCGAAGTCATACTCATTAGTTGGTAAATAGTAGTTTGCTCGTAGTTTGACATGACATTGGCTAAATTGAATATGGAAGAATCTCCAAAAGTTAATCAATAAACAGCTATGTTAGTGATACAAAATAGAGGAAATAGACATAAAGGAATCCCAGGTCAACATGTAGGATTACATCTAGAAGGACCACCCAGAGCCATCATGCATTGCATGCCCATGAATGTTGAAAACAGTAGTGCTGAAGTATCAATTTTCTGTATTCATTACAGGTCACCAAAGGAAACCCCAAAAATCATTCAGGTAAAATTGAAACAGTATTTTCACTAGATATAGCTTTTCATTATATTCATGTTGATTAAACTTATTTATAATGTCTACCTTGAATGTCTTAATCGGTTTCTAGTACTCAAGAATCAAGATACTTCTTTTAATAAATGTAAGAGAATAGAAAAAATTAAAAGGAAAAAAAAAAAAAAGGAGTCTTTCAACTCCAAAATCAACAGTTCATAAGCATTCTGGTTAAATCTGCTTCCACATAGTGGTCTTGATTTGGAAACATGCTAATGATTTTTAGTGGGACACTTCAAGAGCAAAATTTTACCCTCTAGTTCTACAATATTATCATAAGTGATGTTCATATGACGATGCTATATGAGATACTGCACCTTTAATAATCATTATTAATACCTGTGAGGCTTGACATATTAAATACAAATGGGAGTAGGATGATGTTTCTCTAGTATCATATACTATCATCTATTAACATGCTTAGGTATAAAGATATTCAACATTCCTTATTCTACATGCAATAAATTTTCTGACATAAAGCCAAAAAATTACATTCTTTACAAAAAAATTTCTGGATCTAAAAAATAACTAAAGCAAACATACAAAAGCTTTTCACTAAAGAGAATCCCCATAAGGTTCTACCAATGAAACATTTCTTAGTCACAAGAACACAAAAGGGAGTCAGTCAGTTTCTTAATTCATTACAAAAACCATGAACTGCTATTTCTGATGGCACGCCAATTGAACACTTCACACTGAAACAAAATTTTAAAGAAAATCTTTTGCAATCTTTCTGTACAGTCTAAACCTTTCTCCAATGAGTCTGCTCTTATTTGCAAACCAGAATAAGCAATGCCATAGATGAAACATAGCAAAATTCCCGAGTATGAAAGAGTCATGAACTCAAGATGCAAAATACTATCTACATTATGCAGACTTAACTAAATCTAAGAAATGAAATTCATCATGGTCGTCAATCTGCATTCAGTGACAAGCCTACTCACCGTTGACTTAAAAAACATTAGCATCCTTTGCAAGTATCATACCTGAACTACTTATTATTCTTTCCAACTATATTTTGTAATACAGGGTTTGTCTATTATAATTTATAATGCATTTTAAAGCATTATTACAAAATGATATAAGCAAGATGAAGATCCCTATTCATCTAAATCATTCCAGAAGCATTCAATATGATAAAAATAAATGAAACCTATATTTGATATCATATCAATTATAAGAAACAAAAAAACCATGATATAAATTATAACCTAAAGTGTGATTCAAGACTTAATAACCATACCTCTGCATTCAGCTTCTGCACCTTTAAGGTAGCATCTGCCCTTGCATTAACAAACCGCCACTGGGTATACCGGTTATATAGAAGCCTCAAGGTATGCGCATCAAATATTCGATCCTCCCCTATCTTCCCTCTCCGGATGTCAGCAGAGAAACTAAGAATTGAAGGCGCATTACTAGAATTGCTATTGATGGAGGAGGCAACAGCACTCCGCACCCGAGATGGACTAGGCATCCCCCTAGATGGTGATGATGCTGCAGATGCCCAGAGTTTACTTGGTGACGCAGGACGGGCAGTTCCCCTAATTGGAGAAGCCATTGCTCTTGGGGATGACACTGGTCCATCACTATTTAACCTTCTTAATGGAGTTAACTTTGGTGGAACTGCAGTTCTTAAGCCTGGGCTTGTTGATAAGGGTGAACCTGGATCCTGCAGGCGGCGCAGGCGGCTATTAGTTTCCTGCCAAAACCTCGCCGATGCAACAACGCCACGAGGTCCACCTTGCCCCTTAGAAGCCCCAACTCCAGCGTCTTGTGCTCCTGAAGTACTACCAGAGGAAACACTGTCAGTATCAGATGCGGTGAGATCAGAAGGCAAGGAAGGCTCGTTCACTGAATTTCCATCTGGGAATTGCTGAGCAACCTTCAATAACTCAGCTTTGCCCAAATCCAAACTCAATCCCCCATCAAAAGACGCCCTTCTACCATCATCCATCATTGATTGCTGCAATACCCGAACCACTTTCCCATAACCGTTTCCAACAAGCTTCTTATCACCAGTACAATCCACACTCCTTGACAATTGATTCGAACTTGAATTAGCTTGCCGGGTTCTAGCCGGCCATCGATGCTGGTCCATGGGCCTCGAATTCTCCACCTGATCTCTAACCGGAGTTGACCTCCGCCGCTCCGGCGTTGCCTTTCGGGCATTGCTCGGAGTTGGCGTCACGGCTTTTGTCTTACTAATCGGAAGCGAAAACGCCTCCCCTTGAAACGAAACCGATAAACTTCGCGTAGAAGTGACCAGAAGCTTTGTAGCTGCCGATACATCACCAGCATTGCCTTGCCTCGAATCAGGGATAGGCGTCATAGACCTAGGCGTCGTTCCGGGTCGCCTGCGGTCCACTGATTGAGACCGTTTCGACGCCGAAGAGGGCAGTGAGGTCGATGCAGGTGTGGAATTGGTGGAGCGCGAAAGGAGGGGAGACGGACATCTCCTAGACGAAGAAGACGAAGAGGTCGAAGTAGAAGTAGAGGTAGAAGGAGAGGGCGACATGTACCTAGAAGAGACCTGCCTGCCCTTGGGCCTCCGAGGTATAGTGCCATTGTCTTTCTCCGATGGTAGCAGTGGTGGCCTCAGCGGATTTTGGCGGGATTGCGATTCTCCTTCCTGTTGCCTCGAGGAAACCTTGCCGTTCGGAGTGTCAGTCGAAGCTGCTTCAGAAATGGCAGCCACCATCATAGAACACTCTAATTTTCCTCACATTGCCTCAAAAACGAAGGGTTTCATTTCTAACCCCAGCTTTCTCCATGCGGGAAACTCCCAGAGATCAAGAAATCGCAAAAAGCCACACAATCAATAAATCAAGAAACGAGTGTGCGAAAAATTCAGCATTCAGAGGAGCAGTATAAGAAGAAATATAGAGCTGGGGTACGTTGCTTACTGGTTATGGATTGAGAGAGAATGCTAGAGAAAGCGAGAGTAGGTAAACGAGATTTGAGAGTAGAGAGGAGTGTTTCGCAGGTGAGAGACGCCTTTTTGGGTTTTTGGTTTTTGTGAATCTTTAGAGGAACGTTACGTTAATTTAATGACGGTTTATATATATATTACTAAAAAATCGCTACTTATTGTTCCGCTTTCGGCTTTCGGACTCAAAAAATGCGGTTTATACAAAGTACGCCGGCAATGTAGTTGTGAGCTGTAAATTTCACGCAAATAAATTATGTAACTGCCAATACGCTTACAATCAAGGTTGAATATTGAGTCAGACATTAGTTTAAGAATTAATAATTATCAAAATATATTACATATATATTAAAATATATAATTAATATATAACTACTATTTCATTGTACCAAATGATTATATCAAGGTTGACTAGATTAGACATTAAAATATATAACTAATATATATTATAAATATTTAAAATATATTACCTATAAATATTTTTCTATATCAATTTTAGATTTTTTAATAGTTTAAATTTTTAGATATTTTATAAAAATATATATAATATTCAATAAAAATTTTAAAAAATTTCAAAAAAAATTAAATCAGTTGAACAAGTTAAAAATGGTCAGTTTTATTCATTCGACTAGTTTTTCATAGGTTTAAATATTTACCAATTCATAAATCTAAACCGGATTTGGACATGGTCAGTTCACTAGTTTTTCGATCGAACTAGCAGATTTGATCCAGTTCTCTAAACTAAACTAATAATAATAATGACAAAAAAAAATTTACGTCCTTAATATTTACACTAAAATTCAATGTTGTCCTTAATTTTTTTTGTATTAGTTATGTTGTACACATTTTATTTTTGTTTCAAATCTATTATTTTTATTAACGCCCTGCTTATTCCATTGACAGAAAATACTAACTGAATAGTCCTCATAACACACCTCATGCAACTCCAACTCAATATTTTTTGTCAGTAGAATAGATAACGTTGTAAAAATGATGGTTTTGAAACAAAAATAAAACATGTAAGACATAAATAACACAAAAAAATATTAGAGACAAAATTAAAATTTAACATAAACATTAGCGATGTAAAAATTATTTATTCTTAATAATCTCCATATAACTTGACATTTACAAAATATTAAAAATGACGGATTTTTCGTTTTTTTTTTTTATATGTAGGAAGGAATTTTCATGTCAACTTTGTCAGTCAACTAAGATCATGTCCCTTCTCAATTATTGCATTAACCAATAATTTTTTAATTAGAAGTTGTAATGTTTTTAGACTAAATTCAATTCTAAGAAATTATTCTTTAGGGAGCGGAGAATTTTCTTTTTAAGCTTATAAGTTTAAAACAAATTAATCTTTCATGCTATGAAATAAAAAAATAGTATTGGTTAAAAAAACAATTTAATCAAAATATTCAATATTGACGGATTGTAGTGGTAATCCCCGTTTGAACTCTATCAAATTATCCTGTATATTTTATGTTTAATAAGGCTAAAAGAGATTAGTTTTTTTTTTTTAGTAAGTGAGAAGTTATAATCAAAATCACACAGTGTAAATAAAAAATTAATTAAAAGTGTATACATGTTTATATTAAGTTAATTACTTAATTTCATTTGGCTTGATTTTTTGTATGATAACTATACTTATAAATTATATATGACCATTTGGTACCGTCCTTCTAAATTTCAAAATAAATAATGAAACTAAAAGAATTCAATTGCATTCTATATATTATATAATAAGAATATTCTATTTTTTTATTCAATAAACTCAAAAAAATTAGTCTTCAGTTGTATTGAGTATGAGATACGCTTAATAATTTAAAAAAAAAACACTAGACTACTTAATTGGAAATATTGGAGTAAATTATTACTATTGTTGTTGCACATTTCTTTAAAATTGTCTTATTTTCATGAAGCTTCTAATTTTAGTCACTTGCTTGGGATCTTAATTTTATTCACCTCATCTACAGTTTGTAAAAAAAAAAGGAAAAAAAAAAAAAGACAAAGGAAACATTTCCATAGTCACAATTATACCATATGGTTAGACCTCCACAAACTTATGCTCCATATATTAATAACTTTTCTAAAATAATATTTTTTTAGTCTCAACTTGGTCCAGTTTATAAAATTAGTAAATTTGATAAATTAATAAGATAATAATTTTTAAAAAGACCCTTATATAAATTTATAGTTATGTCAACATCATAAATTAATAATTTTCTAAAATCACAAACATAACTAGGACAATTTAGTGAAATATAAATCTATTGTTATTTGTTTTTTCATAAAATTTAAATATAAGTAGATTTTATCCCTAATTTTTTTTATTGTATTCAAAAATTTCGATGTTATATTTTTAAACTGCAATAAAAAATTATAAAAAATTATTGTAAGTGTTGAATCATTTTCAATGTCATTTTCGACAAGATTTTTAATTATACTTAGTTAATACATCTATAAAATTAATAAAATTTAAAGGTCTTAACATTATTAATTTATCGAGGTTTTACTGTATTTTCATTCTTTTTCTGTTATATTTTCTTAATTCCAAGATCGGCTTCACGCCTAGTTTCCTAATCCGATAATTCACCTCCACTATAGGACACAACTTGTCTACTTGGATTATCATTGAACCGTTCAATTGAGCGCAAGAAATACATAGTGTTTGATCCGACGGCTCACACCTGCACGGTATGATACTATCTAAAAATAGTATCTTAAAGCTGATATATGATATATGACTAAATTAAATCAAATTGAAGCACCATTGCTTGTAATTTCACAAACCGAAAGTACAGCGCTGTCAACAAAACTGACCCTGATGTTTGATGTCTCATATTTTTTTTCAATTTTTCACGTGTACAAATTGTCTGAGTATTAAAATTAAAAGTGACGTAATTATATATAATGTGTGTACATACAGAGATTTGGCTCTGCGACGGTGAGTGACGCAACACAGAGAGGTTAGTTCATCAGGAAAAAGATGAATGAGCTAACACCTATCCTGATGAAAGCAGATCCACTCTCGAGCCTGTTGGAGTCATTTATTTGAACGATTTGTGTGCAATCACGTCACACGATTATCTTTTATTAAAAATATTGAGAATAAAATAATTTTGAAAAGTGTTAAATATTATTTTTAAAAGTTTATATTTTTATATTAAAAAACTACACATAAACTCTTTTAATATACAATAAAATTCTTTTGGAAATTTTTCATGATACAACAATTTGTGCGGTTGAAATGCAATTACGTCACACGTTTATTTTTTGTTAAAAATATAGGGAATAAATAAAATGGCTTTGAAGTGCAACAGTTATTATCTTTAAGAATTTATTTTTGTGTATTGGAGAATCACATATAGACTCTTTCAAGATACAACAAAATCTTTTTAAAATATTTGTTTGGATATTTTCTATCTAAGTTACCCACTATATATTTTTAATATGATATATAGAGGTCTGAACAATTATATCTATTTAATTTTTAATAAATAAATTTGTTCAATTTCCAACAGATGTATCTGTTCAATTTTTAACAAACATGTCTGTTTAATTTTTAACAGATGTGTCTATTCAATTTTTAATAAACGTGTCTATTAAATTTCTAACAAATATGCCTATTTAATTGTAATCAACATGTCTCAAACAACACATTATTTTAAATTTATTAAAATAATTCAAAATTTAATTGATACACCTATTTCAAATAAATTGATCAAAAAATATTAACTAATTGTAAAGCGATTATTTCATTTGTGTGTGTGCGCACTTGTGTGTGTGTATATATATATATATATATTCATTTGCATATTAATGTTCATTAATATATTAATTTAAATTTAATAAAAGAAACATCAATTAAATATTTTTATAAATATTTTATTCTATATATGATTTCAATTATACTTTAATATTATAAACTATATAGCAACATGATGTCCACTTCGTGCAAGAACAATACCAAATTTGGTTCCCATGAAAGCTAAAAGGATCTGAGTGAAAAAAAGTACAGTGGTTGATACATATCAATGAAATGCCAAGAAAAGTTCAGACATTATCGACCAGAAAAAGGCTTTGTTTGCTTAATTGGGAGTTTTGCAAGCTAAGCTATTCATATATATAATATTTATCAACGTTCTATATTATTGTTGTTATTATTGTTAGAGCAAATTATGGTAACTTTTCTTGGAGTTTGATTAAATTACACTTAGTACACTTTACTAATTTGAAGTAGAGTAATTTATTAATTTAGTTTTAAAAGGTTACTTATGTCTTGTCTTATAAGGTGACTTTTAGTAATATAAAAATTTGAGATTTAACAATGATAAATTTAATAATTTAGGCATAAAAATGACTAAATTAAAATAAATATAATTTTTTAATAAATAAATTAAAACACTTAATATTTTTATGACTAAATTAAAATGATTATTTTCTTTCAGGGGCTAAGTCAATAAATATTACACTCAACTTTTTTTTTGCACAACATATATTTTTTTAATAATAAAATTACTCAACAATTTTTTTCGTTATATTAAAAATAAAGTCACGAATTTATATTAGATATTAATATTAGTTAAAAATAAAAATTATAATTTTATGTTATGTAAAAGAAAATTTTTTGATTTAAGAGAAAATAATTTGAATGAGATTTCTACAAACTATATCAAAATATCAAAGATTCGAATGCAATATTTAAAATTAAAGAAAATGTAAATAGACTAAACTTTAGGGGAAATTAGTGTAATTTGCCCTTATTGTTAATAATAATTATAACTATATTAAGATGCACAATCTCTTTCTGTCCCTCTCACTCTACAACCTCTCGTATTGCAGCCTGTGAACGCTTCTTCCTTATTTCTTTATCGTTATATGTTCCATCTCACCGTAGTAATTAAACCAAAAAAAAGTAAAATTACAATTTTACCCAAATTTTGAATTATTCTTTCCTTTTTACTCTTCTCCTCACTGTTTTTTTTTTTTTTCCCTACTTTGTATATTTTGTCTGATACTGTTAGTTTCTACTTTGACACTGACTTTTCATTCTTTTTTACTGATAGAGATAACTTTTAACCCAAATATTTGAATTATTTGTATCTTCTTCCCCCTTATCTCTTCCTGTTTTTTTTTCACTCTGTTTATGTGGATCCAGATTATTTGTTGTAACTTGTGACAGTAAAATATTGTTTGTGTATTTTATTATTGCTTAATTTTTAACAGTTTAACTCTCAATAATTTAGTTTTTCAATGTTATAAACTCATTAAGCATCATTGCAATTCAATTCTTCAACAACAAATAAATACATAATTTAATCTCACAAAAAGGTTAATTTGTACTGAATTTTTTACTCATAGTCTATCCGAACTAAACTAACACATTCAACACTTAAGTATTAGGAAAAAAATAAAAAAAATATTTTTTAAAAACCAATTTTTATGTTTTCACTTTTCTTATTATTTAATTATGACTTTATAAAAAAATCAAGCTAAGGAACTGAGCCATAGACAAGGAGTAACAATGGAGATACATCAAAATTTCCGAACACTTGAAGTTTACAAAATGTGTCATTTAAACCAAAGTTTATGACCACAATAATGTATGTAAGAATTTTGATTTTCTTTAGAATGAAGTCGTTGTTCTTGTAACTCGTCATCGAACTAAAACAAGGTTGACGATGAAGAAGAGAAAATTCTCAATAAAAATATATTGGAGTTTCTGATACTTCTAAGGTTTCATTTAATAATAATAATAATAATAATTAAGAGTAATGACAATATGATGTCCATGGCTTGAAATTCCAAAATTTCAAGATTTAACTATATTGAACAAGGTTTTAAAAATTGGACTGGTCATTGAACCGACAGAGATATCGGTTTAAGGATCAATAATTGGATCGTAGTCAAATCGTAGTTAAATTGATATATGTTAAAATATTAAAAAATAATATATATATATATATATATATAAAATTAAAGACTATACATATAAATTTACAAATTTAATTAAAAATAAGATTTGATATCAAATTACATAAAAAAAATTCACAAACAAAAGTTCACAACAAAAATTAACCAAATAACAAAGAAATATTATTAATCAAGATAATATTAACTTATATATCAAATCTATAAGAAACCAAGATATTGACATCTCCACTAAATTTGACTAATCGATAATATTAATTTCTTCGATACTTGATTATAGAATAAATAAAATTTAAAAAATAAGAAAAAAATAAGTGAACCAGTTCAATAAGTTTATTTAACATTGATTTTTACCTAATTCAACTGATTCAATCACTCACTAATTTTAGAAATTATTTTAGACTTATTATTTGGCTGACTCTTATTCCAACTAGTTAAACTGACCGATTCAGTTTGGATCTTACTACAATGATATTGAATCCATTGGGAAAAGAAAATAGTTTTTTGGCTATGTCGAAGCATTAAAGTTGAGGACAAGTGGAGTTTTAATTTGAGTTTCAGAATTTGAATTTTAAATTTTGTATCTTTAATTTTAAAATTAGCAGAAGTTAAAGTAAAGTCCGTGAACTACAAAGCACACATCCCTTTGTTTTATTTTTATGACAAAAAAGTGTGTTATTGAGATTGCCAAATATTGAATTTATAACTATTTAGGCGTACAAGAAAAGTTAATAATAAATTTATTCATTATTTCTTTTAATAATTACATTATAATCTACCTTACTTAGCTGCTTGAAATTAGAAAAATGAAATATTCTCTACTAAATCTACAATGCATGCAAAGATTTATAAGCATATAAGCTATGAGTCATACAAAAAGATTTAATATATTTATGAGTTAATTATATTATGAGATGCCCAATTTATATGACCTATTTTTTATTTTAAAAAATAATATGCTCTTCATCTGAATTAAAATATATTCTACATTGACTTCTCCCTCAATTAAAAATGAAACCATACACTTAATTTTATATTTGACCAATATAAAAATGATTAATTTTTAAAATTTGTAATAAATTAAATTTATGGTTTATAACAAACCATACAATATAATAAGTTATAATTTTAATAAAATAAATTAATACTATTTGTGAAGGTATTTTGATCATATTTTGATTTCAGGGATTTGTATCTGTTTTCATAGTAAAAAGGAGAACCATATAATTTAAGCATATTTTATTTCTCCTACATTTTATTACACTGAAATGGATTTACCTGATAGGGGTTTTTTATTAGAACTACCCGGACCCAAGAATTTATCAAGTTTCAATTAATTTAATTCGAATTAGGTCTGACTATAAGTTTAATTAGTTCTTCCAACGTATCTTTTTTATTTATAAGACTCAAACTTGAAGCATATTTTAAGAAAAACAAATATTGAACTATTTGAATTAATCAATGTTTGATCATTCAAGAGGTTTACTTAAGGTTTTGAAACTAAATCAATCATTGAATTGATCGGGACGCTGGTTCAAGTGTCAATAGTTGGATCGTAGTTGAACCATAGTTGAACCAGTTTACTTTAAAATATTAAAAAATATGTATAATTAAAAATTATATATAAATTTACAAATTCAATCAAAAATAATATTTGATATTAAATTGCATAAAATAACATTCACAATCAAAATTTTATAGCAAAAACTAACCAAATAGCCAGAAAATATTATTAATCAATATAATATTCATTAATATCAAATCTATAAAAAAACAATATATTGACATTTCGACTAAAATTAGCTGATCTGTAATATTAATTTCTCTATTACCTGATTATAGAATAAGTAAAATTAAAAAATATTAAAAAAAATCAAAAAATCAAGTGAACCAATTCAATCAGTTCATTTAGTATTAATTTTTACCGAATTCAATCGATTCTTAGCCTATTTGATCACTTACGGTTTTAAAAGTTATTTTAGACCAATTTTCGGTCTAATTGGTCGAATCGGTTAATCTAAACCGATTCTGATAACAATGGGCTTAAAAATATTTTTTTTCCATATTTAGGATTAGAAGCCAAAAAGGATGTGGTGATAATTGTTTAACTAACTAATCCTTGATAAACAAATGCATCACCAAATGAAGATAAAGGCATTATATAATATTCTTTGAACTTTGAAGGCATGTGACTTAAGGGACACTCAATGGAATAATTGGTGAAAAAGTAAGTTACCCACTAAAAAGATAAGTGTCCTTTTATGGGGTCTTAATTAGTTTGCTTTGAAAGTGATTATAGAATGATGTTATTGCTTTGGCCCATACGTACCTTTCCATAGCAGGACCAGGATTTTGCTTGGAAAGTGATTATAGAATGATGTTATTGCTTTGGTCCATACGTACCTTTCCATAGCAGGACCAGGATCCTGTCCTCTTCAGAGGGTTTTGTTTTTAAATTTGTACTATTAATTTTTTAGATTAATGGTCAAGAAAAAATAAATATTTTAAAAATAAAAACAAAAAAAATATTTTTTACGTTCTTAACATTTATATCAAGTTTTAGTTTTGTTTTTAACGTTTTTTATGTCAGTTATGTCGTATATATTTTATTTTTATTTTTAATCTACTTTTTTTTTACTAACGTTATTTATTTCACGAACGGAAAGTAATAACTGAGTGATTCATGTGGCATACCTCAAACAACTCTAGTTCAACATTTTCTATCAGTAGAATAAACGATGTTAGTAAAAATGATACATTTTAAAAAAATAAAATATATAAGACATAATTGACATACACAAAAATTAAAGATAAAATTAAAACTTTATATAAATATTAAGAACGTAAAAAATATTTTTATTAATAAAAAATATAAAATAATAAAATAAATTCTAAACCTTTTAATTTTAAAAATGAAAAGAAACTTCCTAACAAGATCTTGTTGCTCCATAACAACCCCACAAATGAAAAGCAAGTCATTAATTAATTAATTAATCAATTATATATATATATATAGACACAAATCCAAATGTGTTTTACTTTACAACTATACAACATCATTAAGTATGAGACTTAATTGTTTTGGCGGCTATATATTTTGCACGCTTCAAAACGAAAGGTTATAATTACATTGCTTGGACTTAATAATCCTTCAAGCCAAAGATTCCAAGATTCTTCAAAATTTATTTGTTGGGCTAAAGTTTTGAGCACTCAAAGAACCTTTTTTTTAATGTCCTTCATTTTCATGGATTGGTTTGTTTATGAACATTTTGGTATTATCATCATCTTATACATACGTTGGTATATCTAAGAAGTTTTTTTTTTTATGAATATCTTCCACTAAAGATAATTTTACTTGATAAAATGTCAAGTATTAAATGTAGACATATTTTCTAGCAGGAATTCAAAGTCAGGTTCATCACATTATGGAAAATTAGCTCATTCCACTAAATTCAATCTGTTTAGACACGGGTGTTCATATGCTCGATTCGGTTTGGTTTTGAGTCTTAACTAAACCAAATCAAGTTTATCAGTTTTGTAAAATTATAAATCTATTTGCTTTTAATTTTCAGGCAATTTTATTTACAATAATGTGTAATTTTTAATTTTAATGAAATATATAAATATAAAAATAAATAGACCAAATTAATTAAAAGAAAAAGGTTAAATTAATTAATATATAATTTTTGACATAAATATATATATATATATATATATATATATATATAAAGTTGGTTCGGTTCGATTTAACCGAATCAAAATAAACTAAATTGATAACCGAATTGAATCAATTAAAATTTATATTTCAAAAACTAATTTAGACATCTTTTTTTAATTTTGGTCAATTTGATTCGACTTGATCAGTTTGGTTTGGTTTGATTTTGAATATCTGATACTTCTAAGAAGTTTGATGGTATCTAAATATTAGAAAATATAAAATAATACAATTTTTGGTGGTATTTAATGTTATTTGAAAATTATGGGAATTTTATATTTTTTGAAATGTTAGACTTGTTAATTTTGATCAAATGCCAATTGCTTTGATATCATGTTACATAATATCCAAAGTAGTAAACATAAGGTACAAATTCTTGCATCGATTCACCAATAAAAATATGACATACAGATATTTTTTTAAGAAAAATATCTCTCACATGCTATATTTTTGTTAAAATTGTTTTCTATAATAAACACTTAAAAAAATTAGAGGAAACGTACATTTTAGTCCCTCAAAAATACAGACTTCAATTATTTAATCTTTAAAGCTCAGAAACCATTAAGTAAGCACTCTTAACCTTCAAGAGAAAATCATATATATTTTTAAGATCTAAACATTATAAACAATTTAAACATATATTCTTAAAACCTTAATTGTATATGTCTCAAACTTAATGATTGCATACCTAGTATTATATCCTTCAAGTCCAAAAACTATGTTTCTTAAAAAATTTATCCAATTAATCTTTCCTTAGAAGATGACTACATTTTACAAGACACTCAAAGCTAAATAATGGTGGTAAACATTTTTTGATGAGAAATTTTTGAAGAAATGAAGTTTGCTTTACCTCTAAATATCAATTCAG
Organism: Biancaea sappan; assembly: GCA_037074585.1. Taxonomy (NCBI): domain Eukaryota; kingdom Viridiplantae; phylum Streptophyta; class Magnoliopsida; order Fabales; family Fabaceae; genus Biancaea; species Biancaea sappan. The sequence continues at coordinate 8,547,197 of CM073493.1, read as the reverse complement.
TATAAACTTGAGTTAAAAGTTGAAGCATCATCTTTAGTGTGCTGTGCACTATAATCATCCATTTCCAATTTTCCATCATCAACATTCCATGCATCCAAATACACCTTCTATCCTTATTCGTTCAATAATGTAATGACACGTGTGCATTTATAGGAACTTGGAATATTAATCCTTTTCTTAAAGTAGAAACGTTTACATCAAAATTTAATTTAATTTTTTATTTTTGTATTATGTCTTACATATTTTTTTATTTTAAACTTATCCTTTTTTACTAGTATCGTCTACTCAACTGATGAAAAATGATGATCGAATGGTTAGTAAAAATAATAGATTTGAAATAAAAATAAAATATGTAAGATATCACTAATGTAAAAAAAAAAAAAGAACGCTAGAGACATAAGAGTACGTTTGAATTTTATATGTTTTATTTTTGTTTCAAATCTACCCTTTTTACTAGCCATTTAATTAGCATTTTTCGTTAGTGGAATAAATAACGTTAATGAAAATAGTAGATTTAAAACAAAAATACAATATGTATGACAGAGCTAACGCAAAAAAAAAATTAGAGACGAAATTGAAACTTGGTGTAAACGTTAAGAACGTAAAAAATATTTTTACTTTTTTTTAATTATTAGTATCTAAAATTTATTTAACTCTGATTAATCTAATTGGAACAAGGTTATATCATGAAACTGGAAACCACTTTTATTGTTTATTTTCTTTATCCATAAGAATTGAATTCAATACCTTACTTAAAAAAAAATATGTACTTGAATCAATAGATGTGGATAAGGAATTTAGTACCTTTTTGTATGCAAATGAAAAAAGAATAATAGTAAATTACTAATTTAGTTTATGAAATATTACAAATTTTTCAATTTAATTCTTAAAATATCAAATGTCTCAAGTCAGTTCCTAAAAGATTATATTTGTTTTAGTTTAGTTTTTTTGTTGTTAAATCACAAAATTTTTTGTCTCTAAATCTCAAAATTTCATTACTAAAATTTACTTTGACAAAAATATGAACAAAATTGAAACAAATACAATCTTTTAGAAACAAAATTGAGGCAATTGTAATATTTTAAGAATCAAATTAGTAATTTACTCAAAGAATAATGAAAGAAAAGACTTACGATAAGTAAATGTCAAATTACTTGAATCAAATAGTATTGATAAGGAATATAGTACCTGTCTATACAAATGGAAAAAATAATAAGAGTGAATTACTAATTTGGTTTATGAAAGATTACAATTTTCTCATTGTGGTCTTTAAAAGATCAAATATATCAATTTAGTCCATGAAATATGCATTTGTTTCAATTTGGTCATTTTTGTTGATAAATTAAAAAAAATACCATTTCTAAGTCTCAAAATTTTTGTTGCTAAAAAATATTTTGACAAAGGAGATATTAAATTAAAACAAACACAATTATTTAGGGACTAAATTAAAACAATTGTAATATTTGGAGAACCAAATTAGTAATTTACTCAAAGAATAACAAAAGAAAAGTGTCATGACCCAAATTCCGGGTACGTGACCGGCACGGTGACACAAATTATATGTCACCGTAAGCCTAATTAACAACTCTATTTTTATCCATTTTAAGTTATTCATATGAAATATTTAGCGTACATAGAGAAAAATCAGAGTTTGAAAAACAAATATATATATATATATATAATATAGATTAATATTAGGAAATAGCATTTAAATATGAATAAATATTAATTAAGGTTAATATTAATTAAATTTAATTTAATTTATGAATGAATACTACTTAAAATAAATATATAAAAAAAATATCAATTCATACAATTTTAATGTTTTAAAAAAATAAATTATGATATTTCATTCATTCTCAAAGTCATGTTAACATAAATAAATCTCGTAATTTTTAAATCTCGATTTCTACCATAATTCGTATCATAAATTTTCAAAATAAATCTTCAAATTTGAATCAAATTAAATACAATAAATAAAGTAGTTTATCTACCCGAGAACCCCATAGATGTCCTAGTTGACTACAGAGCTTCCTAAACTTAACAAAAATAAAATACTAACAATATGGGACCCACCCAACAATGGGACAGTCCAACGGCAACTACTCCTATAGCGGGAGATTCTCCTTCACTATTTCATCTGAAAAGAAAAAATCAACGAGTGTGAGATAATAATCTCCGTGAGCGAGCCAATCCCCGCCCTAATAAAATCCACTATGAAAAAGCAATAAAGTAAAAAGCATGGGTAAAAATTATAAAATCATAAGGAAAAATACACATCAAAGAATTGCAAATCAATCAGACAATTCAGACCAACGGAACTAGTACTCGTCAATCTCATCATATCCGGGAGCACCCGTAGGCTCGCTCAACCAATCTCATCATATCCGGGAGCACCCGTAGGCTCGCTCAACCAATTTCCTCAATTTTATTAACCCGCCATGACGCACAACCTCATCAGCAACGATCAGGGCGCCTCACGGATTAAATCCGAGCTCACTTCCCTAACGAAGGAATCGTTGTCTCTACTCTCAGAGGTCAAGTCATCCTATTACCTGGACTTCTCGCTTGACATGAGAGAGGATACTATCCCGCCCAAACACAAACAATATTCATCTAATATAATAAAATACAACATCATAAATCATCAAGTATAAATCTCTAGATAATTTCAATTATCTCAAATCTCAACCATATCATAAATCACATGTGCATCCTTCTTCCTAACCAAAAAAATAATAATAATAATAATTATCATCATCAATCATATTTCCACCATAGTTATTACTTATCTTTATACCCCATTACTTTAACACTTAAGATAATATTAAAGAAGGGTTAGTTCACTCACCTGGGTTCCTTGCTAAACCATAACATGACATTCCAAGATTCTTCGGTAATGTGCCAGATTTTCCTATCGCATGTTTGAAAGACAAACTTTAAAATTAAAACAGAAAGTTATTTTATTTCAGTTTTATGACCTCCGTATATTGTTTCAGCCATATCTCTCAAACGGTAGGGAGTTTTTAAACGTTTTTGGATTTTCTGGAAAATAGACGGAAAGAGCTTTCCGTACATAGGTAATTTGAAAATTTTTGAGTTTTCTAGAGAGAGGTAGGGTTGTTTTAATTTTCAGAAAAATTATTCCAGAATTTCTGAAAACAAATGTTCTTACCTTGTTTTAATTCTTGCTATAGATGAAACCCCTTTGAGTTCTTGTTTGGGCATGGATTGTGCAAATCCTAGGACTATGTGTAGGCTGTAAAACATGATGTGGGGTTAGGGTTGTTCTTATATTTATTTCAAAAGAAACGACATTGTTAAAATGGAAGGGAAGATTATGACTTACCTTAATTTCTTCTTGCTTATTAGTTGTTAACTCCTCTTGAGCTTCTCAATATTAAAAATTGAGTGTTGATGTTTAGAAAAAAAAGATTAGCCAAGAGAGTGTGCTTGTGGGGGGGATTAGTCTGGTTGAGTATGTATTTGTTCTAGGGTTTCTAACTTAGTTTAAGATAGATCAATTTAATTGTTTAAATTTAAATAGATTTTGTTATTCAAATTTTAGATTATTCTAATTAAAAATAATATGTTTAATTCAGATTTCAAAACACAAACTTTCTTTTTTTCAAATTTCATATTGGGATAATTTATCCTTCAATTTAATGTCTAATTAGATTGGTTAGTTTGGATAATTATCTAATTACCTTATTTAATCTTTTGCATTATCCTTTAACCATTGCTACTACTATTTATATTATATGTATATTATTTTGTTTAGTTAATTTTGATTTGTTTTAATTACTATTACTAATATCTATTTAATTATTCCTTATAGTCTTCCGAAATCCCCTGTTGCTCATGGGATTAGTATCCTAGTTGGTTAATTTATCAACTTGTATTTTTATTAATTTCTTTTTGTTCAACTTTCAAAATTCAACCTTAAACGCCCAATCCTAGATTATGTAAATCTAAGATCTTACTTCAAATGTTGGAAGGTATATTTCATATTTTTCTTTTTCATTTGTTTTCGTAATTCATTAAATTTTTCCTTTTAGACATTTTTTGTATAAGACTATTTCTTAATTACAACTATATATTCTAAAAATAATATCTAGAGTTTTAGAAATTAATTTCCATTTTCTATTTCACAACAAGGTTCCCTATAATTTTGTCCATCTATTCCTATACTTTGTACACATTTTTGCTACACCCCACAAGATTCCAAAATCTTTCATTTTAGTCCCTACGAGTTTCACTTTAGTCCCTGTATGGCCTAATATCACACATTGCTAGCCTACAGCCTAAAATCACATATCTAAGCATCATCACATTATACAATAATATCAAACACACATATTGCATACAAAATTTGTAATTTCAACACTTGTAAAATCAAATTCATTATTTAAGTAGAAAATAAAATAGCGGGTATTACAAAAAGAGAATCAATAGGATCTAAATCTAATAGAAGGGAGGAAAAAAATAATAAACTTTAATGCGGTTGAATCTAATTCTGACTACCTTTTGTTGCATGGGGTTTATATTTTCTTAAATTTTGAGAAAATTAACATTGTTAATTTTGATAAGAGGTATACATAATACATGTGAGGGTGAGGCTATTACATAATAAATAAATTGAGTTTGTAAATATTTAAAAAAAAACTACCAAGAAGATTGACCATATCCTAAGCACAAGAACTCAAAAGGAGTTTTATTAAACTAAAATTGTGCTCGTGCTTACAAATGTAATTGTTTTAAATAGTTTGATATTTGTTCTCTTTCAATAAAATTTTGACTTTGAGTTTTGTAAATAAAGGCGATTAACTTTAGAAAAAATTTATATCTTAGTGGTCTTATTCAACTCAAACTAAATTAATTAGAGTTTAGTAAGTTTTTGGATATTGGTGTTTCAAAAAAATAAATTGGGCAATGCTTGTAACATCATAGAGATATATTATATGCTCCAAAATAGTTTTATAAATTACTAAAAATTAGAAATAAATCACTATACACATAACCAAAAAAAAAAGTCATTGTCGTAAGAATCAGACTAAACTATTCAGTTCAACTAGTTGGACCAGGAACTGGTCCATAATAGCCCATAAAATCGATGAGTGATTGAACCAGCCAAAAATTGGTTGAACCAACCAAAAATTGATCAAGTTAGGTAAAAATTGATATTAAATGAACCGATTGAATTAATTCACTTATTTTTTTTTTCATTTTTTAATTTTGCTTATTCTATAATTATGTAATAAATAAATTAATATTACATATCAACTTAGTTGAGTAGAGATACTAATATCTTGGTATTTTATGGATTTGATATAAGTGCATATTATCTTGATTAATAATATTTCATTGTTATTTGGTCAATTTTTGTTCTGAATTTTTAATTATAAATGTTGTTTTGTATAACTTGACATCAAATCTCATTTTTAATTGAATTTGTAATTTTATAGTTATAGTATTTAATTATATATATTATTTTTTAAATATTTTAAAGTAAAATAGTTCGACCACTGTCCGACCATTAACCATTAAATCGGTGCCTCCATCAATTCAATAATTAATCTAGTTTTCAAAACCTTGAAAAAAAACTCAATCTTTTTGTCTTTTTAAAATTTTTCATTGATATCCACAATTTTGTTTGAAGTACTGTAGGACACTAAATGTGGCATCTCTTCTCATGAGGATTCAAAAATGTATTAACTATTTTATGAAGAACTAATTTCTTCCTCTAAATTTAATCCTCGTTGGTAAAACTCAGTCTTTTTAGAACATTGTCATTTGCTAAAATGACATAAATAATAATAATGGTAATGATGATATGATATATGCAGTTGTAGGAGGGTGTAATACCCATTTTTTTTAAGTTATAAGTATTTAAGAATTTCGATAAATTTATTTTAAAGAAAATAAATTCCCTATCAGTTTAATTTTTGTATACTCGTTTGTGCATATTGTTGAAAATATAAATTTTTAATTATAGATTCTATAAATTGTGGGATATAATGGATGATATGATATGGAATTAATCCCATTAAGTAAATATACAGTTCAAAAGTGGAATCTAGAATGAAAACTGGTAAGTGAGACTGATAGATGAAATAGTATAGGAGAATGGTAGATGAAAACTGGTAAGTGAAACTGGTAGATGAAATAGTATAGGAGAATGGTAGATGAAAACTGGTAAGTGAAACTGGTAGATGAAATAGTATAGGAGAATGGTAGATGGAATAGTAGCAAATAGTACCATAATTTCTCCTATAAATAGGCCCTTCCATTTCAATTCAAAACACACACCTTCAGTTTCTCTTCTCTCCTTTCCTCAAAACTTCTCTTGCTCCGGCGTTAAGGCTCTGAGATTCTAGGTCTTTCTTCCTTAGCCTAGATCCAAGGTAAGAATACTATGCCCCTTTTCTGTGCCATTCAGATTTTTAAAAGTTATTTTCTTAAGTATGCTCTGTGGTTGCGGCTTTGGCCGATCTTCCACATCAGAAAAACTGTCCTTAGCTACCTATATGTTGTTTTGATTCTCTGATTACCGAAATAGAATGTAAACTGTGAAGAATACATGTCTAGGAAAGTTCTGGCTAAGGAAAGACATGGTTGTTAAGTGTGTCCATTGGGACTCTCCACTCTTTCCTGGGAACTTACCTGGTGTACTCTTTTACAGATTATATTCTCTATTTCTGGTATGAATAGTACCTGTACGTATGAATAGTAACCGTACGTATAAATAGTAACCATACATATGAATAGTAACTATACGTATAAATGAATAGTAACTATATATAAATAGTATTTATATGTATTTTTGAATAGTATATATACGTGTACATTTTTATATGTATTTTTGAATAGTACATATACGTGTATTAAAGAATTATATTAATTGAATCCATTAAATGTAATTGTGTAGATTTAAAGAAGATATAGTAACTTGGATTTCAGGTGAGTAGCTAACCTACTTGGATACTTATTTAATTATATGAATAGTCCAAGTAATTTACATATTCAGAGTATATCTACTATTACCTTTGACTGAATATTTCAATTAATATGGCTGTGTGCCGAATATGATTATGGTCATATGCTATGGCTGTGTGCCGAATGTGAATATGGCTGTGTGCCGAATATGATTATGGTCATATTTATGGCTGTGTGCCGAATGTGAAGATGGCTGTGTGCCGAATATGAATATGGCTGTGTGCCAAATATGATTATGGTCATATGCTATGGCTGTATGCCAAATGTGGAGATAGCTGTGTGCCGAATATGATTATGGTCATATTCTATGGCTGTTTGTCGATTATAAGTATGATATGATTTTACTTATGCATTTTATACATATACTTGTGTATTGTTAATCACTTGATGATTATCTGTAATTAAGTTTCTATCCTTGTAACGTTATCTATTCATTGAGATTATTATCTCATATTGTGGTGGATATATTTTTTTCAGATCCTGAGATTAACGAAAAACATCTGTCTGAGGAGTAGCGCAAGTTCAATATCCTAACCCTCTTTGCTTCAAGGGTTGGTGTTTATTTGAATTAAAGCTGTTTCTTCAGTTTTAAATTCTAGAAAGCTCTGCAGTCAAATAGGACATCTAGGAGGAAGTGGTTATTGTACATATTTATGTTATTACAGTACTTTAAGTTTACTGTATGTTTTGTAAGATTGTAGCTTATTAAGTAAAATCGGAGTATTTAACTAAGATAAGTCTTTGTTATATTATTACTCTCACATTTTAGAATGATTATTATATGGAGCTAAAAGCATTAGGCTTACAACTAGAGAGTATCTCTAAGTTGTGCCGGTCACGTACCATTTTGAGGGTCGTGACAGAGGGGCTTAATGAAAGGTAGTTGTGTGATTCACAATTAATTTAATTTCACAAACACCAAAAAGGGAGATGCTGAAATGCCTTCAAGAGGAAGGAAGTTGCAGCTTCTTATTTAGCATAAAGGGGTTGGTGAAAGTGATAAATGAGTGCTCTAATAATTTTCAAGTTGGATGGATGCACACAATTAATATTATTTTTATCCCATCAATTTCAATAAATACAATGGCTTCAATACACTCTTTTTTTGCTTGCTACGAAAATCACAGAGAGATGAAAAAAAATATAATAAAAAATAAAAATACACGTAGATTTACATGATTCAATTGATGTAATTTATATTTACGGACAAAGAGAAATTTTTTATTTCTCAGACAAAAAAACTATTTTATAAGTCATTTATGAAACGGTAGAACCATTACACAATATATATCATAATAGTATAAAATATATATATTGATTCTCGTTTACTGCATCACATACCTCCAACTTTTCTCTTTTTAGATTGCGTTTCAAAATTTTTGATTTGATCATAAATCCATTTCGACTCACTAGAAAAGAATTAAAGCACTGGACATTTTTGCTAATTTTCCTTTTTAGCATTTCTCAAATTAAAATTTTTTTTAATAAAAAGAAAAGACAGCAAGACCAAAATAAAAAAAGGAACAAAAGAACTCATTTTTAATGTATATGGTGGAGGTACAATCAACTAGGAGGGCTAAGTGGATATCCTAAGATAGTTTATCCTAAGAACAAAGCAAGGTAAAGTTTCTTGAATTAATCTTTGAAAGCAAATCCGTGCAATGATTCACTCCTTTACGGATGTGAGAGATGTGAAAACCCTTGTCATCATGTAAAATTTTCTTAATGTTTTCAATGATAACACCTAAGGATCGGGTGTGAGATTTTCTCTATGATAGATTCTGTTAAGAGAATTGATTTTTCACTTGTGTTATTAGAATTAGATTGAATCGGGAATTGGTTAGGAGATCAATCTAAAATAACTATTAAAATTAGTGAATGATTAAAGTAGCCAAACTGGATAAAAACCACTGCATTAGTTAAATTGGTCCATTTGATTTTTTTTTTAATTTTGTTTATTTTATAATTAAGTAATGAAAACATTAATATTACAGATCAACTAATTTTAATGGAAATGTCAATATATTAATATTTTATAGATTTGATATGAATGAATATTGTATTAATTAATAATATTTCCTTGTTATTTGATCAATTTTTACTGTGAAATTTTGATTGTAAATGTTATTTTGTGTAATTTTATATCAAATTTTATTTTTAATTAAACTTGTAAATTTATATTTATAGTCTTTAATTATGTATATTATTTTTTTAGTATTTTAAAATAAAACTAGTTCAATCACGATTTAACTATAATCTGACAATTGACCCTTGAACAGATACTTTCATTGGTTTAATCATTGATACGATTTTCAGAACTTTAATTTTTGCAATAACAAGGGAAGTGCCAATATTCCTGAGCAACAAGGAGACCGTGACGAATTGTCTTGAGCTCATAAAACATGTTAAAAGGTGTGCTTGTATTGATTAATGTTAGTTAGTTCAAGTAATTTGTTTACTTATTTTTTTAAAAAAATTAGATATCAATTCAAATTTTGTGAATAAAAAAAATCATTTCCTAAAGAGTCTACGTAGCTTGAATCGAACAAGTTGGAGTTTATTAGCTTTTTCAGGAAAAAAAAAAAGGCGTGGAGTGGGTAGAAAAAATCAAAAAAGTTTGAACCCTTTAATATTTATTTATTTATATTTTGTTTTCACCTTCTTTAAGGTTTATAAATGAATTTATAGTTACATTTCAGATGAAACTTAGATTTTGTTTTTTTTAAAAAACATTATTATATTTAAATTTAGAGTTTTGATGATAGACATATGACTAGACAATTGAACTAATGGTGGTGAGATAAGTAAGTAACTATGGCCTAAAAGCCCTCGAGTCACATGTGAATACAAAGTTGAAAGTAAAGTATTTGGCAGAATTGAAAAAGTCAAATGTGAAACTAAATTATGTGAATACAACGTAACAATTACAGTAAAATAATTAAAAATAAAATTTTGAGACGTAATTTAATTTAAAAATAGAAATAATAATATTATTAAAGGATAAAATAACTAGCAAAACAAAATTGATTAGTTAGTGATTTTAAAAAAAATGGGAGTGCTTATAATTTAAACCATAACAATATTATTTGTGATACTTATTAAAGAATAAAATAACTTCAGTATTGTTTGTGATACTTATTTTTATTCTAATATCTTGTGATTTTGAAAAAATGGGAGAGCTTATAATTTAAACCATAATAATATTAATAATTTATTGTTGGAGACTATTCAATAACTAGCAAAACAAAATTGATTAGTTGGTGATTTGGTGTGCTATGTGAATAGAATCATTAACTAACAGGAGAGATAAGATGTGATTATTTTTTATCTTTTTTACAAAAAAATCATTAATCAACTTATGAAATTATTACATTGTTGACACAAGCAGGTATTATTTTTGGACTTAGACTGATCATTGATTTGGGGACAAGCTTAAATTATTAATTTTTTGGTCCAAGTATCATATTACTAATTGAGTCGAAAAATAAATATTATATATATATATATATTCACAAATAAATATCTCTTGACCATGCAAGAGAGAGAAATTATGGGGTGACAAGTTTTTTACTTGTTTAGGTAGGGCTCAACTTTTAGCTATGCATTAAAAGTCTAAATTTGGTGACCATACCTAGCACCATATATTAATTTCCTCCAATATTTATTGTTAATTAATTACAATAAATCTACTTTCTTTTTTCATTATTATTTACAGATTTCTTTACAAACTAACATTCATCTTCAACTAGGTGAGTTTATTTTGAACTTATTTAATTTATCTTATAGCATAAATACTTATGAATATATTTAAGAGAGTTTATAGAAATAATTTATGCCATACCTATAAGCTGAAAATAGTTTATGAAAATAAATTAAAAATAATTTATATGAAGTTTGTCCTCATAAATTTTTTAATTATAGAAATAACTTATATATAAACACTTATATGATAAATGTTTATTCTGTAAGCATTTAAAAAAATTATTTACCCAAATAAGGCCTAAATTTATAAGAAGCACATTTTCATGTTATTTCATTGAGTAGGAAAGCAAGGATTTAGAGTTTACAGTTTTGGAAGAAATTATCCCAAACAGAAAGAAATATAGATTCATATATTATCTATTATAAACTTTTCGAAAGTTTATAAATACAAATTTAAGAGAAGGTTGATGAGTTAATTTTCTCATATTATAGGAAAATTCAACGTATTTAAAAGAAAGAAAATTAGAAGGGAAATTTTTTACAATATGTATTAATATATCATAAAAAAACATATTTAAAATAAAAATATTAAATATAATTGATCAAAATACAGTAATTAAAAAGTTAAGAACTGCATCTATACACAATATGCATCAAGCACATCTTGTATTTTTTGCATTCTTGCATTTCCTTTGGTTCAAATACTTCAATACAACAACAACAACAACAACAAGTCTTATCTCATTAGGTGGAGTCGGTTATATGAATCATACTGCGCCATTGAGCTCTATCTATAACCAACTATTTAGGTATTCTATTAACCAAAAGACCTCATACAATAACTTTTGTAAGTATCTTTCCTAGTCTTGCTCAACTTTTTTTCACAAGAATCCATATCATTTGCTCAACCATTTTTACTAACGCTTCCAACTGTTTTCTTTAAATATGTCTAAATTAATTTAAACAATTTTCTATTATTTTCTCATCAGTAGATACCGCTATTCCAATTCTACCTCATATATAATTATTACGAACCACAATATTTCACATACAATATTCCTATCTTTTGGTAAATACTTCAATCTAAAACAAAAAATTTACCAAAACCCAAACTCCACCAAGGACATACAATATTCCTATCTTTACATATGCTTTTACAAAAATAACAAATGTAAAGTATAATTGTTATTGAATCCATTTATAGGTAGCTTTTTATAATTATATTGGGTTAATTGTTGAGCAAATCAACCCAATATAGTTATAACAATAGAATTCAGAACTCAGATTTCTATCGTCCAATTATGTAATAGACTGATTTACATGCAATTCTTGTTCTTTATTAAAACATAAAAAGTTCTTTAATAGAACTAATACGCAATATTAGGCTACTAAATTTTACAATTTTTTTAAAGACCAGCATCAAATCGTATACTAATTTTTTAAAATGAAATCTGACACCTATACTTTTTTCTCCTATTTTTATTTACGTGAAAAAGCCCAATGCAACCCCCTTCCATACAAACCCCGCAGACTCATACTAGAGAAGAGAACTCAAAAGAGTGTGTTTGATTTTCTATTACATTTTCACAAACCAAGATTCAGACTACACTAATGTGATTTTAGTACAAAATAACATTTTTCAGTGAAAGCTCCAAGTTATTTTTTTTGGAAATTATAATTTTCCCAAACCTAGATTATTCCCAAATTAATTTTACAAACTATAATTTGTTTAAACCTAAGTTTTCCCAACTATTTTCCAACCACACACTTAATATGTTATATACTTGCTGACTTTAAATAAGTCAATGAAAATTCATCAAAACGGATGTTTCAGACGGTAGGATCAAATGACATGAACTTCAATAAGTTCTATGAACTCTATGCACTGTATAGTTCCTAAGCATTCCTCAAGCAACTAGCTTGATGCAACGGAAAACACTACATAAAATATAACCGCATGGACATCCCATGTAGGAGGAAACAAAATGGCTTTTCATATTAGAGTATGACAATTTCAAAAGGAACGTTCTGAATCCAACAATACATTCTAATGTTGAAAGTAAATGCAAAAAATAAAAAACACAGCCTCAAATTCCTCCATAATAGCTCTTCAACGGTACTGCAATTGAAAAAGAAAAAAAGTAATGAGAACCCATTGTCAGACAGTACATGGCACACAAATGAACCAAAAATCACAGTGAGAATGAAGATTCTATTAGTAGTAAAAGATCCAACTAGCAAATTCTGAACCAATATATTTACCTTGATGAAGCCAATTTCCTTGGCATTGCTACGGAAGCACTGCCTGCAACACATGAGCCCGTACTTCCTGATCAATCCATGTGGATTACCACACACCCGGCTGAAAAGCACACACGAAAGAATAACAACCATAATCAGGAAATCTATTCAAAAGTGGATTAAATCAAAGTCAATTGCACTTGATAACGTAAAATCATAAGCAGAATATCTTAGGAAATAGTCATAGTAAACTCTAGAAAATTGCTCTAGTTAAAGCAGTTTTAGTGGCAAATGATGCATAGCTTAGGTTCAAAACAAACTTTGCAGCCAATGTAACATCTTCCATGGTTTCCAATCTAAACAATAGAGGACACCATTGATTAGTAGCAAGTTAAAGACTTGTTTGTTTTCGAGAAAGAATAGACACAATCATTTATCATGACTATTAAGCACTTTATGCCATTGAAGAATAGGATTGCTTCTGAAGATTAATGCTTCACCTATTAAAACATCAATTGCCAAAAATTACCAGTTGTTCAGAATCACTCCACTATCATTATTCATTAGCAGTTTACGAAGTTGTAAAACAAATAATCAACAGATATTATCGCAGTTTTTTTTGAAAAAATGTATCCTAATCGAGATGAATAAACTATACACCCACAAATGCACCCAATACCATGGAAGCCCCACTGCAGTAGTGTTGACTTCTTTATTAAAGTCAAGCAGAAACAAATCAAGTTAAAAGGGGGAAAAAGCCCGAGGCTCATGCGATCTGTTCAACAAAGCAATTGGTTTAGCATTACTATATCAAGACAAAGGAAGGCAAACAGATTCTTCTAGCACTACTATATCAGATTCTTTCATCACAAACACGAACCAGGGATGCAATTATCGTATTGCGGATCAACGGATAGCTTGGCACTTAAACTAAACGGCTTTCAGAGAGATAATCGATTCAAATCCATTATGCCTGACGAACCAAATACAAAGCTACATTCGCCTAATGAAACCAAGCAGTTGCAGTTTGCTTACCAGGTTCGAGAACCAGGACCGTAATTCTTTGGGTGCGAATTCCACACGTTAGAGTGACCCATCTTCAGCTACAGCACACGAATTACTCCTTCGGATATCAAAGCTCGCGACTGCTGAAGAATGAGGAGGCAAGAAGAAGGGGGTTATATATATCGAAGCTCAAAACCCTAATCTCTGACTCTTGAGCCACCTATCGATAACAGTAAACGATGTCGTTTAGAATATGGTTGAAATTAAAATTGAAAATATTAATAAAAATTAATGTTTTATCATGACTTAAAAGTTTTTTAAAATTATTTTCAAATAAATTTTGAATATAAAAATATATCACAGTAAATTTTTATTATATTCTAACAATAAAAAATTTAATAAGAAGTTATTTGATTTTCTATTTTTTTATATGCAGTTTAATTTATATTTTTATATTATAATTTGCCTTTTATTTTATATTTATTAGTTAACATATATTTTTGAAATAAATGATGAGAATAGCTCAAGTCTATATATAATAATAGAAATAATTATTTATTAGGATGGATTTGGATAGTATTTTAATCCATTCCACAATTTAGTTTTTAAATCACTCCAAACTTATATGGTTTTAATATAATTTTTATTTTAGGACTCAACTATTTTCAAATTTTATTCTTTTTTTTAAAAAAGATAATATCACAAAGTAAAATTGGAAGTTTAAGCATTCTCTTCAAAACTTTCAATCAAGTCTAGAGAGAGCTTTGAATTAAAAATATTTATTTTTATCCATGCTATTATTTATATTTTGAATTATTTTGGTCATTATTTAACAATCATATATTATTAAAAATAGGATACAAAAAATAATTTTTAAAGAAGGAGTTAAATCACACATAAAAGAATCAGATGTAAAGTAACTTCTTACTATTTTTTAATTATATAAAAAACACAATAAGATAGTACAATTAAATTTAATATTTAAAAATTATTTAAAAACAAACTAAAGAAAAAATTATTTGCACTTCAATACATGCTAAACTACTAATCTAATATCTATCTACATATAATTTAAATAAAATAGCAGATAAGATTTAGTATAAACAGAGTTCACACTAAAATTTTATCAACTTTCCTTAAATGTTTAAATAAATGAATTACACAAAAAGATTTAGAGAAGTCATTCAGTGCTAACTAATGTAATATGTTGTATAATGAAATTCATTTATAAAAGAAAAAGGTCAAGATTCTAAATGTACCTAAAACATAACTTTTGAACTTGAATAAATTATGTACATTTGAAATGTAAAAATAATATATGATAGATAAATTACCAAATTTAAAAAACCACTTAAGAAATTTAATGATGATAATAAAATAAGAATTTTAGAATTATAAAAATTGAAATAAAGTTTTTTAATAAGAAATAAAATTATAAACTTTTTAAATTATATATATGAATTTAAAGAAAAGTAAAATTTTTGGGACTAAAGAGTATTTTAAGTTACATCATTTCTAAATTTATGTAAAATATTTTTTAATTTTTATACCCACAAAATTTTGATATAATATAACAGCGAGTCCTAAACTTTGCATTGTAACCTTCAAGATTCTCAAGAAATTTGTGTAAATTAAGTTTAGAAAGAGTTAAATCTCTTCAAGTTTGATTTATAAAATGTTTTTTATGCTTATTTTTAGTTTTTATTTTTTAAAATATTAAAAATATTTTTGCTATGTTTTTAAATTTATGCTTATTTTAAAAAATATTTATAAAAAAATATTTTCGTTAAAATCATTCAAACAAATTTTTAAACTTATTTTTATTTTTAACAAAAATAAAAATAAAAAACTCAAACCAACCAAAAAATAAAAATAAAAAACCTCAAACCAACCAAATAAATTTTTACTCAATCATCAAAATTTGTATAAAATATTTTTTTAATTTTCATAGATAAATTTCTATATAATCTAAGACTCTGCCTTTTAACCTTCAAGATTCTAAACGGAGAACAAATAGGAGAAGACGGAACTCTTCGACGGCAACAATCTCTGCGAGTTGTGGAGTTCATGGCAAACCCAGCTGCTTCTTCTTCTACTCAACCGGTATTCACTATTCACTCTTCTTCAATCTGCAATTTTCTGTCTGATTCCCGAGAAAGCCCGAGTATCGAAATCATATCTGAATTTCATTCTCATACTGTGTGTTTGTGTTTGGTTTTGTGTTTGTGTTTGGTTTGTGAAAGTATTTTTTATTTTTATTTTTATTTTTTATTTTTTAAAATATATTTTTTAAAACACTATAAATATTTTTTTGATGTTTTTAAATTTAAACTTATTTTAAGAAATATTTTTAAAAATACGTTTTCAATTAACATGTATTTTTAAGGATCGATGTTTCACAGAATCATCAGGAACAAATAGGGAAAAAGAAAAAAGAGTTTGCTTTTCAGAAGCTCGTTGCAATAAGTTTTTTTTTTCTCTTTCCCCACTTTGACTGGTGAATGAGTTTTCTTCGCGCTTTTTTCAGGAAGGTCTACTTGAAGAAGAATATGACTTGATATATGGCTCAGAATCGGGTTGGGTCGACGCTAGAACTTCCTGTGATCACCTTGCTTCATTAGCTGCGGATCTTACCCACATCCCAGCCCCTGAAACTCCCTGCAATAGGTACCTTTTGCTGATTCATGCCTCTGAAAGTGAAATGTCATCAATTTCTTTTATGATCAAAATCAAGTACATTTAACTTAAATGGAATTTTCAGCCATTTCATGATAGACTCTTTCTATGACATGGATATTCTTAAACACCTAACATTTAAGACCTAGATAATAGCATACAATTTCCTTCATGAAGGTCCTATCATACAAGAGTGAGCTAATGTTTGGAGATGCCATCAATCATAAAACATTTTTTTTTTTTTAATTGTGGGCTGCTAGTGTCTCAGTCAGTTTGCATGAACCTCAAATAATTGGTTTGATAAAAAAACAGGCCATTGATGATGGGACTACGAGATTCACCAAGAAATTACCTTACAACTTGGCCTTAAGAAATTAACAAGGCTAGAATTCAAATATGAACGAGGACACATAACTACACATCAAATGCTTGCCTCTATTACTAAACCAACACTTGGGAATCAATTTTATAAACAATTTTTTATGAAAAGAAACCTATGTTCTGCATAAACAGTGGATGTTTTCTAATTCCTGAATGAATTAAACTTTCAGGTGCCAACACCCCAGTGAAAATTGGCTGTGCTTGTCCTGTAAAGAAGTGCTCTGTAGCCGTTTCGTGAACAAGCATATGCTCCAGCATTATCAGCAGACAAATCACAGTGTGGCTCTGAGCTTCAGGTAATTAACCTGTTTTACTCTGAAATGTGTTCTTTAACATGCATAATTTCTCAGCCAATATATACCCATGCCATGTTCTTAATGTAACTTGCCATCCAGTGATCTGTCGGTCTGGTGTTTCTCCTGTGATGCTTACTTAGATGCTCAAGTGATTCAACAACTGCGCCCTGTTCATGAATTAGCCTATATACTGAAATTTGGTGAGGCTCCACCATTGCGGACAATTCAACATCCACTTACCTGTGATAATCAAGCTGAAGATCCATCATCTGGGAATTGAGATTTGACAGAGAAAAAGTAAAAGTAAACCATAGGTTATATGCTTATCTTCTGTGCTTTTAAAGTTTATCATTATGGTGACCATGTAGGCATTGGGATTTACAATTTCTGAATGCAAATATCTTAAGTTGAATTTATTTGTATGCATCCATCTAAGAAACTTGCTGTAAGATTTGAAAGATCAGTAATCCATACTCACAGCACTGACACTTTCAGGCTGCAATTATTAGTCTGTTTTACCTTTAATAGGACATATCCATTAACACACCAGAAGGGGTTTCCTCCTGTGAATCCCAAAAATGGAATATGTTTTGAGATATTTTTTGATGATGCTGTGTCCATTAAAACACAATGGACTTAAAGTTACCTTCTAATCTATCAACAGCATTATATAGCAAGTAACAGTTTTATCTGTTGATCCAACCAGTAGCAGGTTTATCTTGGTCAGACATGTAAAGGATCACTTAATATATATCAAGTAATAAAATCATATGGAACAGAAATTTTGGAAAACTAAAATAATAGGGAACATCCAAAAACTGAAGCAGATAAACTTATACGGCAAGCTTTTTGGCTGGAAGTCTATGAAACCTGAATGAGATGTTGAGGAATGTCTTAAATACTATAATAGTTATGAGCATTATCATTTTTAGTTCAATGCTAGACATGTCATTGTCAAGCATGCTTGATAAATGCGAAGTTTCCTCTTGTGCTACTGCATTGGATAGGATTGCATTTGTGGAATAGTTTGACTTTATGATAGCTCAAATCATATTTGTGGACTGACAGTGAGGTTAAGAAAGCTCTCTAAATGCTTGTCCCAACCCAAGAGCCTTTTAATGAAGGAAGGGGTCATGGCTTTCAAGATAGTTTTAGATGATAGGACTAAAGGAGATATACGGTAATCCTCTTGTAATGAAGGCATGAGAAGATATTTGCATATGCTGAAACGAAAGTGCTGTCAATCTTATTCATCTATCTTACTGCTTTGTATTGTTCCAAAATGTCCTTATTGCCACAAGCTTTAATGAAAATGCTGGACATGTTACTTGAAGCAGAAGCACCTTCCTTCTCTTCCAATGGTAGAGAAAAAATTGACAAAATTTCAAATATAATGATAGATCCCAATGCAGAAAACTAATGGAAATGAACATATAGTCGGTATAGGAGACTAAAATAGTGATATATTACTAATAAGCCTCTAACAGTGGGGTAGAGAGTGACATTACACTCACATAAACAACACACTATTGTAGTAAACACTCACAATAAACACAAAGTAGGATAAACAGCACTCACAGCCACAGAATCACACACACACACAGGACTCACAAGCGTAAAACAGTAGTAAACCAAGCTAAACATAACTGCTAAGCATTCGAGAGGCTAGCATTGTCCCAAGATCATTCCATAAGCTTTTTTACCCATTTTCCCTCACACAGACCACCATTTTATAGACTTTTCTCTAACTAACTCTCTTTACCAAGAGCTGACGTGTGTCCTATGCTAGCTGTCACTGAATTGGTTACACAGCATAGAGCATAAATATCCTCACATTTCATTCCTTTAGTCCTGTAGCATATACCAGAATCCATCATGTAATCACTCACCAGTCGGTGATGGGGGAAAGAATGGTTAATAATGTGAAGAAAGCCAATGCAAAACCAACTTCATAGCCTCTCATATCTCTAATCTTCTATGAAGGATCTGAGTAGTGAGGATCCTCTTGGTGTAGATGACTTTGTTAGGGCTGGAAGTGGCCCTCCATTATCTTTGTTTGGCAAAATTATTTGATGAATGCTTATTACTTAAAAACATGTATTTAAGAAGGTAGGCCAAAAAAATCACAGGAATTTTATAATAAATCATGCTTTCAAGTGAGGATATTTTGTAAAAAATAGTTGTTTATCTGGGGAGAAATTTCTATTTTTTGCTTCTTTGCCACAGCTACTTTTGTTATCGCTTAGCCAGATAACTCATTTTTCCAAAACGAATATGTTTTAAAAAAAAAAAAATTCTTTAGACTAATGACTTCTTAGAACTTTGATAAATTATATTCAAAAACCCTTCTTTAAAATAAGTAAATGAATCATTGGACCAATCAATCTCATTTTTAAGGATGGGTTGGTCCATTAAGCCAACCTCAATTTTGAAATTTCTATAAATAGCCAACCTCAATTTTGAAATTTCTATAAGTACTTCTTGCTTATCCAAGAATGTCTATTAATTTGTTTTCCAAAGTCTCTCTCTCTCTCTCTCTCTCTCTCTAGCTACTTCCAAGTGTTTACAAACTTTTTTTTGGCTATAAAAAAAGAAAAAAAATAGAACTTTTTATTGAAGCAGAAAATTATTTATTTGAAGGCAAATATATTGTTATTAGTTTTATTGGGCCTAGGTCCTTAGGTCCAAATACTCAAAGGGGAATGGGCCCAAAAACTGCTGTTCTTCGTGGGCTTAAAACCTTTTTTTTTAATTTTAATAAAGAATATACAATTTAAAAATCTAAATAGTTGATAAAGATTACCTTTGTAATTATATGACTTTTATGAATTAGTTTTTTTTTTAAAAACTAGGTATAATTTAGGTTAGGGAAAACTCTGAAAATTTTATAATAGATAAATATATCAAACTATCTTTTTATTTATTTAAGATAATTTCTTGCAAATCATGACATTAAAATTATATATTTGATTTTTTCACAATGATTTAGACAATAAATAAAAATGTTCTGAAAAAGAAAGAAAAGCCATCAAGTCATTTTGGACAGTGAGACACAAAACTCTATTTAATATATTTTTGTGGTCATTGCATTCATATATATATATCTACACAGACATGTTGCACTGTATGTATAAAATTCTTCATTCCATTTGTAATAATTTACATCTTTGTCACCCTTTAGAATAAAGGAAAAAAAATTAAATAGCCAATAACACATTCAACTAGTTAAGCACATCATAGTTTTAAAATAAGCTAAAATAACCATAATAATAAACTAGAAATAAGACATGTTATAAATATAGAAAATAAAATAGCATTAAGGCATGACAGATATTATCTTTAAAGAATTTATATTTGTATATTGAAGAATTACAAACAAATTTTTTCAGAATACAACAAAGTCTTTTTGAAACATTTGTCTAGATATTTTATATCAAAGTTACCAATTGTAAAATTTTAATAGGATATATATAGAAGTCTGAATAATTATGTTTGTTTAATTTCCAACAAATGTATCTGTTTAATTTTTAACAGACGTATCTATTTAAATTTAATCAACTTATCTGTTCAAATTTTAAAATAAATTTAAAATTCAACTAATACATTATTTTTAAATTTATTAAAATAATTTAAAATTTAATTGAGACATCATTTTAAATAATTTAATCAAAAAATAATAATTAATTGTAAATGAAGGCCTAACCCTAAGTGCAAGTTCAAGTCATATATATATATATATATATATATATATATATATATATATACACACACACACATATAACAATATAAACATAAATTTTGAATGCACCAAATAAACTGTCATAATAGGCTAAGCCAATTGGGCCGGCCGACCCAACCTTATAAATAAGATAGGACATGCTAAAAATTTAATGGATTATATTTAACAAGAGCTTTTAGCCCATCCCATTTAGCCCAAAATGACTGAGGTGGATTGGGTCAAGTCTGCCGATGGGTTTTTTTAATAAAAAAATATTTAAAAATATTAATACTTTAAGTTTGTAATTTTTTTGGTTACTTAGGTCATGAGTTGTTAAGGTCGTCTAAGTATAAAAAATTATTCTTTAAATTAATATATTGTGTATATGATCCAACTTAATATTCTAATCCAAAAGAGAGGCTTTTAAAATTAAAAATAATATCATAAAGCTATAAATTTGTATTTCTATTTTGAATATTTGACATTAGCTTATATTTCTTTCTTATTGAGTTTCATTGAACAAAGATATTATGTATAATATATTTTTTTTATTTTTTCATGTATTATATTTAAATTTATGATATATACTTAAATTATGAATAAAATAAAATTATTTTTTTTTAAAGCTAGTCATAATTTTTAGCCCAATTAGTAGCTTATGCCCGACCCACATTTATTGAAAAGCCCTAGTGAGCTTAGACTGACCCAGCCAATTAACACCTCTAAGTAAAACCTCTATAAATTAATAATATTGGGACTATAAAATTTTATTTACAGATGTATTTTATTTAGAGATGTATTAATTAATTGATAAATTAATAATTTGTTAATTTAAAGAAATTGTAGCTAGTATCATTGAAAATCCTATTAAAAATGAAGAGGATGATTTAGTACATTTGAAAATAATCACACGAAATGAATTACTTATAGCGATAACAACTATTCACAATTTTTTTGTTGTTGTAAGACATTAGAGATTTTGGATATAATGAGAAAAGTTAGAGATAAAATCTACCAAGATTTGAATTGTATGAAAAAACAAACAACAATAGATTCATATTTTACTAAATTGTCCTAGTTTTGTTTGTAATTTTAAAAAATTATTAATTTATGGTATTGATAAATTTATATAAGGGTTTTTGTAAAAAAATATTATCTTATTAATTTATCAAAATTACTAATTTTATAAACTGACTCGAGTTGAGGCTAAAAAAAATATTATTTTAAAGAAATTATTAATTTATAGAATATTAACTTAAGAAAATTTAATTGTATTTCAATGGGTAGGAAGCAAGTTTAGCATGATGCCAGCTTGCATAACATGGAAAGGATGTGCCAATGTCATGATTTGCAAACAATTATTATCTCAAGAAAATAACAACATAGTTTCTTATATTTATCATTTATAAACTTTTAAGAATTTTCCCTTGCCGAGATTTATAAATTTTATATTTTATATAAAAATTAATCTTTTTTCTAATCCCATATTCTCTAAGAAAAAAGGAAAATCCAAAAATGCACCTAGAGAAAAACGAGAATGGCAAATAAGAAATAAGGCCAAAGCTTTGTTAATGCATGTCTCATTTTTTTTTTTTACTTTGAACTTAAAATTACTTGCAAGATTATTTATATTTCTCACTACTAAATTGTCACTTAGTTCATTTGGGTCAACTTATCCTATTCATGTAGATGGGGCAAGACATGTCAATGGTTCAATGTTTTATTTTGAAGAATTACTTTTAGTTTGATTTACTAAAATTTTTAGGATATAAGTAGTTTGGGATGAGTTGATCATGTTGAGAATTTTTATTGTATCTCAGCTTTAAAAAAAGTAGTTTTTTTTAAAGTTTTATAGTCTCACTTAAGGTTTAAAAAATTAAATTAATTATTAAATCAATAGAAGTATTAATTCAAAATTCATTAATCCTATTGTAATTGAATCGATTGTAAATTTACATGTTTTGTGTGTGTGTGTGTGTGTGCGCGCGCGCGTGTGTATAATAATAATACTTAATTTAAATAGTATATGAACATGAAACAAAAAGTAAAATTAGTTACAAAATATTATATCAATAGTACCTATATGTTGAATAATACATGAATACTCATAAAATACATAAAAAAAATTAGAAAAAACAAAAATAAAACTAAAGCCCATTTTTTCACTGACCATTTCACTTGGTTAAATTAAATTGTTCGTGTGACTAGTTCACTAACTTTTTAGTTTAGCTAGTTGATTCAGTCTGATTTTATAAACAGTAGTCTCACTAGTTAGTTTCTATAATTTAATATGACTAAAACAATTTTTTTTGGGTTAAGAAAAACAAATGAGTTAGTCTAACCCAACTCACAACCCTTAATAGCTTAGGTTAAGCCTAAATTTTTAGCATATAATACAAATATAACTCAATCCAACTCAACCTATGTCCATTATTGGCTCTATAAAACTTGAGTTAAGGTAGATCTAGCTCTAATTATTTATGGACTATAATAAGTTAATCCAATAGATTTATTATGTAAGATTTAAAGTATTTTAACACATTAAATTTTATACTTTATTATTAATTTAATATAATTTATACTTTATAATTAGTAATGTAGCAGATATTTCTTTTTTAAAAAGAAACACTAAAAAAAATAATGCTTTAATTAATCGATAACTAAAAAATTAGCCCTTAAATTTACATATTCAATAAATTTAGTGATGTGAATTCTCAAATTTTTTATTATCAAAAGTCACTTAAAAAAATAAAGAAATCAAATTAAAATAAATACAATATTTGAGAAACTAAATTGAGATGTTTGATCTCTCATAAACTAATTGAGATAACTGAATCTTTTGGAAAACAAATTAGTAATTTACTCAAATATTTATAAAAACTAATTTGTTAATTTACTCAAACATTACTTCATTAGCCCTTTCATTCATCTTCATTTTTCCGAATGATTTAGACAATGAGGGAGAAAAAAAATTCTGTTTCAAAAAAGTGACAAAAGCCATCAAGCCATTTTCTTATCCTCCAAACAAGATTTTTGCTTTGTTTTGTATAGAGATTTTCATAACCAAACTAAATTGATTAAAATTATAAAAAAATATTCAAATCAATTTTTAAAACATGACGAACATTTTGATTATCTTGGTTCAGTTCTTAATCGAATCAAATTAAACCTTATATATTATATTATATTATATTATATTAAAAAATCTTATATACTAATGCACTAATTTTATTTCTTTATTATAATTAGATGTAAATTGAAATATATTATTATCAATTTATATACTAATAATAATGCATTAATTTATGATTTGAATTATTAATAGATGGTCTAAGAAGAGAAATATTAAATTATAAAAAGTTAAAATTAGATATCTATTGTATTCATAAAATAATGTTACAAAAAAATTATTCTAAGTATAATAATAAAAGACCTTAAATATTATATAAGAATTTTATGATTTTTTTCTTTAAAAACACTCAAAATTGAATCAAATTACTAAAATAATAATTTTTTTTATATTTTTTAAAAATTAATTAATTCAATTCAGTTTAATTTAAACTCAAAACAACTGAACCTTTTTAGACAACAATTTTGCTGCTGACAAACATAGACACCAACGGGCCTTAACAATAACAGACCCTAGCATCGCTGCGCAAGCCTCTGTCTTTTTATTTTTTTGGAATATTTTGGTCAGAATTCTCAAGCTGTCTCTCTCTCTCTCTCTCTCTACAAAAGCCCATGGCGTGCTTAATTTGTCTTTAGTCTCTCTTTGGTCTTTCTCCCTTCTCGTTGCATAACCTCAGAACTGCGAAATTCGCCCAATTGGCTAATGGGAGCAAAGCATTGAAGGTAGATCTTCACACCCAATCCGACATCGCTTGCGCATCACTTTGGTACCATCTTACTTTCAACCCCGTTTCGTTAATTTTCCAGCTTTTATCTAAATCGCAGAACGATTTCTATCTTCTTTATAAGTAATTCTTAAATCTCGCAAGTTTGGGGGTTTTCCTCGCATCGTCCTGCGTTCAATGTTCAATTAAGCGAACCGATGTTTTGTGTTTTTTGGATATCTTCGTTCAATTTTAGGGAACGAATGGTTCGTAAATTGAAGCTTTCTTGTAATCCGAAATTCGATGCAAGTGTTAGGCCTTGGCTGCATCGCATTCATGGATTTTGTTTCAATTTGTTTTAGAAGTTAAAAGTAAAAATGGGATACGTGATGCTTTCTGATTGAAATTTTGATGAATTGCAGATGTCGACATTGTTTGGGAATTAGGGTTTAAAGAAGTTTTTGCTTTCGATTATCTGGGTTTTGCTGAAGAATTGGAGATGATGATGGTTGGAATGTCGATTCGGTGATTGGAAGAAATTTGGGTAAAATGACGTTACCCAATCGAAATTACACTCGAATTGACATCTTAGAGCTGAAAGCTCTGATTGTTAGAAAGGTTGGGCATCAGAGATCTGTGAAATACTTTGATCAGCTTAGACGATTGTTCAGTTTAAAGATTAGCAAGTCTGAATTTGATAGGTGTTGCATCCAGACAATAGGAAGAGAACATATCCCTCTTCACAACCAGCTTATAAGGGCAATTCTCAAGAATGCTTGTCTGGCTAAAGTTCCACCTATAAGAGGTTCTTCAAGAATAGGAAGCCCCCTTAGTGTAAAAGTTTCAAATGGCGATGCATTTTCACCTTCCCTCCAGAAGGGTAGGTCTTTGGTGGGTCGGGACCGCAAGTTTAAGGACCGGCAAAGTCCTTTGGGGCCACTGGGCAAGCCCCAAAGTGTTTCATCTATGGAATTGGTGTCCAAGGCACAAGAGCAGCAGAGTGCAACTGAACTGCATTCCCTTGGCAGTAGACCTCCTGTTTCTGTTGAAGATGGGGAGGAGGTTGAACAGATAGCGGGAAGCCCTAGTATCCAGAGCAGGAGCCCGGTTACAGCTCCTCTTGGCATATCCATGAATTTTGGTTGTGGTCGGAAACTTCTTTCTAATCTATCAATATTTAGCAAATATTACCCAGAGACCTGTCAAAGCAGTGGGGATCTACCTGATACAAGCTCTCTGAGGAGGCGATTGGAGCGGAAACTGGAAAAGGAGGGTTTAGCCGTGACTGTGGATTGTGTAAATCTATTGAATAATTCACTGGATGTGTATCTTAAGAGGCTAATCGAATCCTCTATTGGTTTAGCTGGGTCAAGATGTGGTAACGAGCATCAAAGACAACTAAATGGTCAGTCGGTACCTGGTTCAAATGAATTGCTGCCTGGAAGATGTAAGCAAACAGTAACAAACTCTACTTGTGCATCTCTCTTAGATTTTCATAATGCAATGGAATTGAATCCACAAATTCTTGGACCGGATTGGCCCATACAGCTTGAGAAGGTTGGCTTAAGTGCTTGTGAAGAATGAAGCTTCTGTTTTCAGTGCATAAGAACTTAAGTAGTAGATGAAATTAAGAGGCAGGAGTTAGTATCCAACATGTTGTTGAATGCTTTTGTATGTTGAATTGTTTACTTCAGGTGAGATGAATTTTCGATCTCTGCCTTGTCCTGAGGTCACCCTGTCTGCCAAAATAGAATAAGTTGTAGCATCCGGGAAATTTTAGGTATAAGTTGATTAGATTACACTAAAGATATAGGGCTTGAAGCTTGATGATTGTTGGGGAGTGGGGCATGTTTATACAAAGGTATGTGAGCCTCTAGATAGGATTAAGAACTTCAACTTCATTGTTTCAAGGATGTAACACCATTTATCAATGATATCCGGTTCTTATTCTTGTCACAGTCTTACTTTACATTTTTTAACATATTGTTTTAGTTAGGCTTAAATATGCATTTGGTTCCTAGTTACAATTTCAGCAATGTTGTCCTAGTTTACAAATTGGGGTAAGCCCATCATTAACTTTTGACTCAATTGCAAATGAAAATTGATGATCCGATTGTAATTTTGTGATGTGAAGCACACATGGATTGGCATGTGAGTACTGTTTGATGATGTGGTGTATCTACATGGTCGTTGTTTGATGATGTCAATGTATATGAGAATGGACTCATGGCAGTCCATGTATACATGTCATCAAATAACTGCCGCATCATCATTTTCTGTTTACAACTAATGGAGCTTAACTATGGACTTCATTGCAATTTACACCATTTAGGAAACTAGAATGACAAGACTGCTGCAATTGGGACCACTGAAACCTTTCTTAAGGGGACAAAAGCATGTTTATCTGTTTATGTCTTTGTTTTAACTAATTTTACATTGAAATAAAGTACTGAACTACAGTTGCTCGTTAACTATAACCTCCTGTACGTTTGGGATGAATTAATGCTGTTATTGCAAAACAAAGATTAGTGATGATCTCGTCAAAGAGGTCCAGATTTAGCAAACCTCTATTGAGTACAAGTGGCCAGTATTAGAGAAAGTTCTTAGTATAGTCTTTTCCTTTTGAACAGGAAATTTTTTTTTTTTGGTTTTTTGAGTTAAGCATTCTTTATAATGAGACTATTATATGCTGCACTCTTGAATAATTTTAAATTTAATGAAAATTGCATCTTAATGAATAGCGAGATTAGAAAGAAAGGCAAGAGAAAGTTATTAAACATTCTGCCTGATTAAATCTAAACAAAACCTTCTCTTCATTCTCCACAATCCAAACATCAAAATTAATATTCTGTAAAAACCTTCTCTTCATTCTCCACAATCCAAACATCAAAATTAATATTCTGTAATCCATTCTGCCCAAGACATATCGATCTTCTTCCAAGAAATCTATTTCTTATTGAGTTTTTCAAAGTTTGACATGTTAGAAATGGAGGATGAGCTGTGGTGCTATTGTCCCGATGGGCAAAATGCATCAAATTTCCCAGGAACTGAGCAAGACCTAAACACTAGTGAAGCTTGAGTAAAAGATATATAAAATGAATTTAGAAGTAATATTTAAAGGATATTCAACCTTAAGAGGCAATTAATAGATACCCCCAAAAGAAAAAGTATTTAAAGGATATTCAACCTTAAGAGGCAATTAATAGATACCCCCAAAAAAAAAGTAGAGATATAAAAAACTAAGTCAAGATCATGCAAAATAACCCAAAAATGCCTTGCATATCAATTGAAAACAATGTCTTTGATAACAGAGACAGCTTTACAGAGAGCCTAAAAGTAGGTTCAGTTACAGAAAAAAATTGCAACACTAATATTACAATCAATTGTTAACTTTTCTTTAAAAAAATTGTTGAAGGTTGTAGCATTTAATCCACTTCACGAATCTCACTGTGTCCTCCTGCATAGTGCTAATAAAGGCATGGCCAGTGTCAGATCCGTTTGGACTCTAGTTGGTCCAAATTCAAATAATGAAATAAGGACTCCTTTACTAAAGTTGATCAGCTTGCGGCTTCTGCTTTCTCTAGGCTTGCCATATAAGTCATATAAATGGTCCACAAATATGAAAATGAATTGCTAACCAGTGGCTGTCAAAATGTGTGAATGCAGAATGTTCAGGAATTGACCACATTGTCATGAAGAAGAGGGAAAGTAGACGAAGGACGAAGGAATAAGCCTCACATATACCTGTAAATGGACGGGAATGAATCTGAATGTTATAAAATCACACACAGGCCAGTACATAACTCCATTTAACATTGTAGGGAGCAAATCGCGCTTCAAACGTGCAACGATCTCTGTGCCGTTTTCACCTGAACAAAAAAAAAAAGGAAACTGCTTAGCACATTATTATTGGAAACAGAAAATAAGATGACGTGATTGGAAACGCAACTCAATTTTGTTCAGAAATTTTGAAATCTTCTGTAAAGTAGAGAGTGAAGATTGTGCCCATTAGAAAAAGACCTAACAAAACAAATGTATAACATCAATTTCCCTCCCACCCTAGTTATCAAAATCTCCCCCCTTCTCCAATATGTAAGAAAAGGTTGAGCTTTCCTTAAATTAAAAAACTAAAGCACAAATATAAACAGACTGCAAGAAACAATGGCTCAATGAAAGACATGGATCAACAAAATATAAATTGGAGTAAAATATTGATTTAGTCCAAGAAAAATTATAATTTTTCTTAATTTAGTTCGTAAAAAATCAAGTGTCTCAATTTGATTTTTTTTGTTGGTGCTCAATCTCAAAAATTTTTTTCTTAAAAGTTACTTTAACAAAATTAAAAAACAAATTGAAACAAATACAATCTTTCAAGAACTAAATTGAGACACTTGATTTTTCAAATACTGAATTGAGAAAATAATCTTTTGGGAACTAAATTAATAATTTCCTTTGTAGTTGGAATTACGAAACAATACAATACAACTACTACATATGCACCCTCTTCAACACATCATCAATCAAGACACAGGCGGTGTCTTCCAACCCTCTTACAAACCTGATATATTGTTGAAGAAAAACTTAATACCGTAAGATACTAGAAACAGAACTAAACCACAACAATGTTGTATTGCATTTTGAACTTGAAAGAATAGGCGCATCTTGTAGCATTTTTTAGGAAAGGCAGTAAGTACTAAACAATTATAAGATAGTTAGAAGACAAACATATAATTGGTTTAATGACTTAAAGCCTCAGTCTCTATGGTTAAAAATAGATATCATCACAGTTCTATATTTACAATATTAAAATCATGAATCTTTAGTTTGTGAATGGCGATATACCCTAGTTAGCATTGCATTTTGATATATAAAGCCATTGAATTGAAGTAAAGGAAGTAAGGGTTTTCAAACCCAAGAAGCAAAGAAAATAAATAAGAGAACATCTGAGATATCATTAATGCTGAGAGAATTAGACATACCCTGCAAAAATGCATTCAAGGAGAAGAATACAACAGTCATGAAAGGTCCATAAATCGCCTGACCCATGGCCATCTTCTTCAATGTAGAGAAAACATCCCTCTGTGGGAAAAGCTTGGACACAAAATTGAACCAGAAATGCAGTGAGGGTCCTAAAACAATCATCCCGTATCCCGCCATGCGTAATGTCCTCACAAAATCAAAAGATTCTGAAGACAGCCCTGAAATAGTCTGAAGAAAATAGATTTGATTAGGAAGTGAATATGACAGAGACTACAAAAAGAGCATGAAGTAAATATTCATAATCACATATCTAGCACTAGCATTCACATTTAAACCATACAAAGTCACTTGCTGAATTGATAATGTCTATTTCAATAGACTCAACAAGCCCTCTACTCTAAAAGGAATGGGAATTTCTGAAATAAATAGCAAGTATATAAATCATACAAGCGAAAGATCACCACCCAGATATAATACAAACCACCTCGAAAAAAAAAAAAACTTGGGCAAAATGCATTTACCCGTCTAACTTTTAGCCATTTGCAAACACCGCCCAAACTACAACCTTTAAGATCTAAATCATTCTGTCCATCTTCTTGTTACTAAGTCAACGAAGATTACACTACAAATGACAAAAGGGTATTTTTCTTGTTTTCAAAATCAGGTCGGTGTTCATAAATTGCTCAAAGTTGAAGGGGCTATTTGCATTTTTTTTCAAAAAATTTCTCCATTTTGTTCCCTCCCCCCCTAAATAAACAATTATTGCTTCATATCCTCTGTCATTCCACACATCATCTCGCTCTCACCACTATCAGGATATTCTTAACAGTTGCCAAAATTATTCCCAGTCTATAATAGTGATTATGGGAAACCACTCAGTTAAGCCGCATTCTATTCACTAACAAAGAGTCAACCGTAGACAAATCATTATTTGAAATTCCATATGCTTGGCCAGAGAAACAAGCCGTTCAAGGATCAAACATGTAATCAGAAAACAAATAATCAAATTAGGAAAAAGAATATGATCACCAAAGTCCCTTTTCAATTTTCATCAAGATACATAGAGCAGCAACAGTGATTTCCAACTGAAAAGGGCTAGTTTCAACCAATGCATTCCCTCTCTTTAACCTACGCTTCCACCAAATCAAGAACAACAACACAAGAATGAACAATCCAAAAACACACTGGGGGGTTTTCGTACCTGGGAGGACAAATCAGCCGCCGTGTAAATAAGAGCAGAAGTGACGCTCTTCGTCAGAATCGGGCGAGAATTGATCATCCCCAAATACCAACCCACAAAGCGAACCTTGGACAGCGAAGTCGTGGAACTCGACGAACAAGAAGAAAAGGAAGAAGAAAACAGAGAAAGCGAAATGTCATAATCCCTGGCTTTCCTGAGAAAATCCGAGGAACGAAAGTACGCTCTGTACTGCGTTTGTTGATAGAGAACCGGAGCTCTTACCGACTCATTGACGTGTTTAATCAAATGCCTCTGAATCAAGAGGCGGGAAAACGAGGCGTTCTTCAAGGAAGCGAAGCTCATTATCGCTGTGTCGGTCTTTCTTTCCCTGAGCTTCGCCTCTAAATTTCTGGGGTTTTGGGATTGTGGGTATTGGGGGGTTTAGGTGGGTTTTGAGTTTTGACCTAATAATAATAAACTTGAGATAAACGGGGAGAGGAGTCACGAAAGTCCCATCCTTTCTTCAAAGTTATGAGCTTTGATGATGTTTGAGGACTGAAAATGAACCCACTATTTCCAAGTCCGTGGGAATTCGTGGTAATACACTACTTTCTCGACTATGGATATTAACGTACTCGCTTCTTCAACTGCTCTTTCTTTTATTTGGCCAAAAATATAAAAAAATAAAAATAAAAACCAATTTTCTCTTTTTCTTTTCGTTTTTTATTTATTTTTCTCGCTTAGAATGATGGAGAAATAAACGAAAATATTAATTTAGTTTTTAAAATATTATAGTTATCTTAAGTTAGTTATTAAAAAATTAAGTGTATTAATTTAATTTATAAAAGATTATATTTGTTTTAATTTGATCTATCTTTTTGTTACAGTAATTTTTAGCAGTGAAAATTTTGAAATTTAGTAAGGACATATTTTGTGATTTAACAATAAAATGATCAAATTGAGAAAATGCAGTCATTTAAAAACTAAATTGAGATACTTAAATTTTTAAGAATCAAAATAAAAAATTATAACTTTTTAAAGATTAAATTAATAAATTAGTCTAGAAAATAAAAATAAATTAATTCTAATATTGAAATGGAACAACTAGACTGGGTGAGACTCTCACTTATGTGATATTGTTGTTATGAAGTAAGTTAATTTAAAATTATGACAAAATTATATATTTTTTAATTACAGATATTTATGAAATATTATATTTTAATATTATTTTTATCTAATTTTTTAAAAATAATTTTAAGGAAAATTTTTTATTATTACGGACTACGGTCAAATATTATCAGACTTTGTTTATGCTATTTTTCTCTCCAACAGTCAGTAAAAAAATGTTCTCTAAAATAGTTAAATTAAGATTCTAAGTTAATAGACTATCTTTTCTTATTAAATGGTCTAATATCTTTGAATTCAAATAAATTCAGTCTACAAAAAATTAAAAAGACCATAAAAAGATAAACATTTAAATCACTTTATTTGAGATAAAAATCATTTTAAATATATCTATTTTATCTATTTATAAATAATTTCATATATTTAAGTTTTACAGACCAAAAACCTTAGATGTCATCTGTCTTAAAATATCAATTATCAATCTCGTATCAAAATTGTAGGTTAAATTATTCTTTTAGTTCGTATAGTTTTATTTGATTTTTAATTTAATCCTCATAATTTAATAATTTGTAATTGAATCCTAACAATTTCAAAAAATTTTAATTTAGTCCTTCCTATTAAATTTTTTTCAGTATTTCATTAAATTTTGTTAATATGACTAACCATATGCATATTAATACTGTAAATATATATAATTTATGCTAACAAAAAAGTAGATAATTAAGTGATATTAACTCATATTTATGACATGTAATACAATTTATGTTAAATAATTAAAAAAATTTTGTTTAAGTCATATATATTTTCAATGTCAAGATAATATATAATTGGTCATATTATCAAAATTTAAAAAAATATTGACAAAATTTTAATAATAAAAATTAAATTAAAATTTTATAAAATTATAAAGATTCAATTACAAATTTTTAAATTATAAAGATCAAATTAAAAATTAAAAAAAATTATAATGACTAAATCTATAATTTAACCAAATTTATAACTTAAAAGTAGCTTTTTTAATATTTAATATTAAGATATAATTGAATAAAGAAAAAAAAACGTTTTTTAATTGTCAACATAATATCGACATTATTTTTGTTGACGGAGCGAAGCGCGTGAATGCAACGCCTTTCGTACTTCGCATCGGCCTCACCTTTTTTTTTTAAAAATTAATTAATTAATTAATTAATTTAAATAAAATAAGGCCAGTCCACGAACCCAATTGAACAGACGATATAAAATTATAAATTGAGTTTGCTTGCGTTGTTGGAAATACGGCTCTACCCACCCCATCGATTCAAGACACGTGTCATGTAACGCCTTCTTTTCATGCCACGTGTAGAAAGCGTCTGACACGCTTTTTATGTGGCCAATTTAATATTTCCTTTTTTTTTGCAAAGACGGTCGGTACTAAAACTCGAATTTACAAGGAGGCCCCTGGGATGCTTCCCAGCAATTTTATTTTATTTTATTTTGCTATGAGCACTCCTTTATGGCGGCTATGTCAAAATGTGGATTGTGGAACATGACTTTCGCCCAAATTTCCTACTGACGGCCAAATTGCACATGGACGCCATTGACCTTTCTAAAGAACTTGTGTACATTCTTTTTTTTTTTAAAAAAAAAAATCTAAATAGTTCATTTTAATTTTGAATTTTCTTCTTTTCGTTTTTCACATGTGACATGTAGCCTCTTCTATAGTGACTCTAAACTCAGCAACTTGGGCATCAACTCGGGTCACAGTATTAGGCCGTTTTGTATTAAGCCTAGTGAAAACTCGGTCCACTTACTGACCCATTGACCTTTTTTTTTTTTACGAAGCCTGAACATTTTTTTTTAATTATGTATCTAAAAGGAACTTTGAAAGTCAACAACCTTTTTGTGTGTAGTGTTTATATATATATATATATATATATATATGCATGTATGTGTGTCTGCATCCTAGCTTAATAAGTTTTACATGTATAAATGTACGGTAAAAAATCAAATCAATTAATTTAAGGTGAGAAATTTGTATATAAACTATTTAGTTTACTTTTTTTATATTTATTTATAAAGAAAAATATATATATGTATATAATTTTTTTATTTTTTATTTATTTAACTGGTTTAGTAATTTATCTAGTGATCTAATGACTTAAAGGCTATTTTGAGTCAATAATTGGATCAATTCAAAAAATATTAATTTTTATTATTCAAAATAATTAAATAATATATTTTAAAGAAATTAGTACATGGATTAACTCGACTCAACTCATGCTATTTGATAGGTGAAGTTGAACTAAAATTTTCAATTATCAACTCATTTATTATTAGCCTTATAAAACTTGAATTAAGTTAGATCGAGTTAGTCCATTCAACAATTCTAATTATTTGTAAACTATAGTAATTTGAAAAAAATACATTTTATCCTTATAAAATTTATTCTATGTGCAAAAAACCCCCATGGAGTTTAAAACTAAGTAAAAGACCCTTATAAACTTTTATATTGTGTCAAAAACTACCTGTAGGTTAGTTGACGGTCAATGCTGAGCAAATGACTCACATGTCACATCAACCCTCTTCCACTCACTCATCGTGTCCAATAGAATTGCGACACGTGATATATGCTTATTTTTTAAGAAAAATTAAAGTAACGCATGCACAACATGCAAGATTCGAACTTGAGCTTGAATAAAAAAAAAACAACTCTCTACCATCTAGCCACTGATGCACATGCAAGATATATTTGCGAAATTTAATATATATAGAAATCTATATTATTATATTCAAAATTCAAAACAATATACACAAATTATTACATCTTATAAAAAAAATAACAAATATTATAATAAGAAAATATGCTATTATTTTACATAACTCATTTTAAATTATATAAAAATTAAAAATTTTTAATAACAAATCTTATAATATAAATTTATTATTATTTAAACTTAATAAAAATAAAATTTATATTAAAAATAATTATAAAAATATACTATGCATATTAAAATTATTTTTTCATATAAGATTTGAAAATTATATTTTTTAATAATAATTAATTTTTAACATAATTTAAAATGATTTGACATTACAATATAAAATTATTACTAAAAATTATAATATCAAATCTTATATTAAAAAACAATTTTAATATGCACAGTATATTTTTATAATTATTTTACTTAAAAAAAATAAAATTTATATTATAAGATTTGTTATTAAACTTTTTTAATTTTTATATAATTTAAAATGAGTTATGTAAAATAATAACATATTTTCTTATTATAAGATTTGTTAATATTTTATAAGATATAATAATTGGTGTATATTATTTTGAATTTTGAATATAATAACAGATGTTCCTATATATATTAAATTTAGCAAATATATGTTGAATGTGTGTCAGTGACTATCTGGTGGAAAACTCTTCCTTTTTTCATCTAAGCCCAAGTTTGAATCTTGCTGTGCATGCGCTACTTTAATTTTTCTTCAAAACTAAGTATATGTGACGTAACGCTTCAATGTCCACGTTAGCGTTGACGTGACGATTCAATGTCCATGTTAACATTGACTGTCAGTTGACTAACCATCAACTAACCGACAAATGAGTTTTGACACAATATAAAAGTTTATAAAGATCTTTTACTTAATTTTAAACTTAATAAAAATTTTCTGCACATAAAGCAAATTTTACGGGAATAAAGTATATTTTTCCCAAATAATTTCAAGTACGCGTATGATATTTTATAAGAAATAATTTTTTTGCCCAAAAGGTTGAGTTTTTATGATTAAATTTTCTTGAAAGTTATATATATATATATATATATATATATAAACTTTAATTATCATGCACATAAATTTCATAACGCCTTAAGAGTTTTAATCTTCCAAGAGATTAAACTCCGTTAAGCAAAATCTTTTTTTTTTTTAAAATAAGTATTCATATAATGAGTAGAAACAATTAACTACCAGAAAGACAAACTTGAAACAAGTAATTTATAGTTACACGTTTTGCTTCTATCAATTTTCTACTCTTTCATATCAATCTTTTTTCCTAAAATTGATTCTTTCACCGTGAATTTCTCCAAAACTCAAACGAAATTTTCTCCTTTTGTGCTTTTTTCTTTTTTTGAACAAGATTTATAACCTGACTTGAAGTTTGAGAGCACAACTAGAGACGTTTTTACCATATTTTCTCAAGTGACATGATTTGGTTATATACTTATTTTATCAAAGCCTTGTAAATAGTTTTCATTTGTCTGAAAAATAAGAAACTAATCTCTGCTCATAAATATAAGTCACATTAACAGAAGCACATTATCTATTCTGCAATTTTCATTCTATTTTTGTCTTCTATTCTATGCGTTTTGTTTAACATACACTAAGAAGGCTTTTCGTGTAATAGAACATAAGACATGTTTACTTAACATTATACATTCTTATTTTACTCGCTCTCATATATAATGAGTTATATTGACATAAAAGTGACACCTTCTGGTTCTTTTCCATGCCAAGCACGTCTTTTCTTTTTCTTTTTATTTTTCTTTTTTCCTTTCATTATAGTCCCTATATGTAATCTTCATCTTCATTGATCACCAAATTCTAGCTTTCTTCAGCATCCAAAATCATACGGAACCAGTCCCTTCAGCTCAGGGCCGTTTAGTCCACGGTTGTTCTCAAAGCTGCAACAATTGAAGACATCCATATTGAATTTTACCAGCAGAAACAAATCTAAATCACTTCAGCTTCAAAAAAATTCTATTTTGGTCCCTAACAGATAGAATGGCTTTCATTTTGGTCTTCTACAGATTGCTACCCTCAATTTAGTCCTTCCTTCTGCTCTTAACTCCAATTATACCCAAACAGCTCAGTTAACAGAGAGCCAAAGCTTTTTATATTTTTAAATAAATTACTGATTCAGTTCACAAAAGATTACAATTGTCTCAAGTTAGTCCTTTAAGGACTATTTGTTAAAGTGACTTTGAGCAACAAAAAAAATCGAGATTTAGCACAAACATGACCAAATTGAGACAAATACAATATTTTAAGGACTAAATTGAAACACTTGAATCTTTAAAGGATCAAATTGAGATAACTATGATCTTTCAAGGATCAAATCAAAATTTTTTTCCAATACATCTAAAAAATTTATGTCAACATTCCATTAACAGAGCCATTTGATCATATGCAAAATTAGAGCAGAAGTGTAACATTGAAAGCATCGTCATCTTTGAGGGACTTAAAGGAAACAATATGTAGAAAACTATAACAAAAGTCCCCAATCAGTAAGGGACCAAAATAGGGTTTTCCTCAAAATTGTCAAGATTTTTGTGCTAGAAATTTAGAGATGATAATAAAACCACTCATGATCCTCTATCTAACTTGAAATTTAGACATCTTTTGTTGTTGGGATTGTGCTTCAACTACATTCTAAAGAGTAAATGAATAAACCTAGTAAGTAATTAATGTATATCTTTTAGCAATTTGACTAATGAATAACTATACACTGTTGCATCTTTAACAAGATTTGTTTATATCAATAATCATTATGAATTTTTTAGAATCTATGAAGCATGGACACTTTAAAAAATGAGCTGTGTCAATGCATGTCATATGTCAGACACTTGTATAAGACACTAGCAACTCTTCAAACTACACCCGGATACCTCGAATTTTATCGTCTCACCATGTTCGTGTCTTGTCCTGTCTTTGATTTTTAGATCAAAATGTGCTACATTGGCAGGATTAAGTGGATAACAGAATTAACATAACATACCTTTCTATAGGGAAAGAAGCAAAGGGACCATCTACTGGTATTGTTCCACAGAGGTTGTTGTTAGAAACATCGCTGCAACATCGGAAAACAAACTCGTATGAAATTTCATTTCACTGATAAAAGTAATAGCACAAAGATCACAACTCACAAGTGGATGGGGAATTGAAGAAACAGAAACCTACAAGATTTTGAGGTTAGTCAAACGAGTGAGTTGCCTCGGGATTGGTCCAGAAAGCTTGTTGTTACTCAGCCGCCTGAATTACCAATACCAAGAAACCGAAACAAATTGACAATTAATATATAGAGTAAACATATAAGTTAGTCCCTGAAAGATACATCTTTTATCGTTTAATCCCTGAAATTTAAGTGTTGAATGACATAGTCACTTTAAGTCACAAACCCAATACAAATTAATCTTTTTGTTAGAGAGACTGACTCAATAACGATATTTAACAAGTTCATAACATTCAAAGACTAAATCTTAAACTTTCAAGGACTAAATAGTTGACCCATGTATCTTTCAAGCACTAACTTGTTAATACAATATATACATTCAGTTCAAGAACTGTCATGTAAAAAGTTTCCGGGAAATCAAAGAAGATGATCATACTCACAGGAATCTAAGTGACTTCAACTTCC
The DNA here is from genome assembly GCA_037074585.1 of Biancaea sappan. Taxonomy (NCBI): domain Eukaryota; kingdom Viridiplantae; phylum Streptophyta; class Magnoliopsida; order Fabales; family Fabaceae; genus Biancaea; species Biancaea sappan. Next base: position 8,508,667 of record CM073493.1, on the reverse strand, counting down.
CAAATGACTTTGGGATTGGCCCTTCTAATTTGTTACCATACAAATCCATGCTAACAAGATTCTTCAAGTTACCAAATTCCGTAGGAATCTTCCCTGTTATGTCATTCATATAAAGCTCCCTGCAAAAATCAAGAACTTAATAAACTCTCACATGGACTTTTGCAAAAATTACCAATGAAACATGAAGTGACTTGAAGCCTATTTGATCAAGAATACCTCGTATTGAGCTAATAACGAATAAATAGGTAAACGTGATAGACAAATTTTAATGGGATTTGCTCAGCTTTAGTCTACTTGATTGAGTCTACCTAAGAATCTCTCTTAATGTCATTAATAGGGGATAGGAATAGCTCATTAGAGAAAACTCATGTAATTACTCCAGTGTTTACTATCCGAATCTAAAAAATAAGAGTAAGTTGCTAATTTAGTCTCTAAAACATTACAATTGTTCTTTGAAAAATTGCATTTGTCTCATTTTAGTCTTTTTTGTTACTAAATCACAAATCTACCGTTGTTAAACATCAAATTTTTGGTTGTCAAAGTCACTTTGGCAAATAGAGTAACCAAATTGGAACAACAATAATTTTTCAAGGACTAAACTAACACACATGCTTGATCTTTCATAGACTAAATTGAGACAAAGATAATCGTCCAGAGATCAAATTAGTAATTTGCCCAAAAATATAATTAGTGGAGATATTTTCTACTTTTGGAAGACCAATTGATGGTAATATTTCATTGAAAAACATTATAGTAACCATCTAGAAATTGTACCAAACTGAACTTCTAAAGCTTCAAAAAGAGAGGTAAAGCCATACAGGAATTGAAGATGGTGAAGCTGACCAATTTCTGGGCCAAGAGTTCCAGAGATGTTAGAATTACCCATATCTCTGAAATTGAAACAACAGACAAACAAACAGATTAGAAGTCTAACAAACAAACATAGAATTTTAATGAAATATTAGGATTGAATTTGAGGAATCTCACAGGCGAATCACGTGACTGTTGGAATCGCAGGTAACATGGAACCAAGTACAAGGATTCACCAGAGTTGGGTCCCAGCTTTGCAGAATGTTGTTGGGGTCAATGAGTCTGTTTTTTAGAGCAGTCAGAGCATTTCCTGCGAGCAAAAGCCAAAATCATGTTATGGGAAAAGGAAAGTTTGGAACTTCTGATGGTCAGAATCTTTTTAGAAATGGGAATCTGGGTTTTCTTTTCAGTTTCCTTTGCTTTCCCAGAAACCAAGCAGGTTGAAAAACCACACACAAAGTAAAAGAAAACAAAAGGGTATCGGATCCTAATAGGTTCTGATCAAAAGATTCCTACAAGCAAAAGCCAAAACCATGCTATGGGAAAATGAAATTTTGGAACTTTTGAAACTCAGTATCCTTTTAGACATCAGAGCTGTGAGTCTGGGTTTTCTTTTCAGTTTCCTTTGCTTGCCCGGGAACCAAACAGGTTAACCAAGAACACAGAAAGTAAAAGAAAACAAAAGGGTACGTTCTGATCCAAATGGGTTTTAATCAAAAGATACCTACAAGCAAAAACCAAAACCATGTTATGGGAAAATGAAATTTTGGAACTTTTGATGCTCAGAATCTTTTTAGACATCAGAAACGGGAATCTGGGTTTTCTTTTCAGTTTCCTTTGCTTTCCAGGAACCAAACAGGTTAAACAACCACACAAAAAGTAAAAGAAAACAAAAGGGTAAGTTAATCAGACCCTAATGGGTTTCAGGGTAGATTTGGTTTGGCATTCAAAAACCAGTTTCCACTTGATTTTGAAAACACACACCAAAAAAAAAACAAACACTAATCTAACGACACATATAATAAAAAAAACCAAAAAAAAAAGTTAAAGACTTTTAAGAATAAGTATCACTCACCTTCAGAGTTGGTAGAGAGGGCTGGGTGAGGACTCTGCAGAACCAGGAACAACAGACACAGAGAAATGAAAGGGGCCATTTTTTTTCTTCCTCAGAGAGAGAGAGAGAGAGAGAGAGAGAGAGAGAGAAATGAAAGATATGAAGAAGAAGAAGAGGATGAAGAGGAGGAGGAGGAGGAGGAGGAGGAAGAAGTGGGGTTGGGGAGAAGCACAGAGAGTCAAAGTCAAAAATGAGAAACAGTGGGAATCATCACGGATTCAAAAGGAAGAGGCCAATGGGGTTGTTGAGAGGTGAATGAAATGAAACGAAGAGTGCTGAAAAGGGAAGAGAGAGAGAGAGAGAGAAGAAGGGACGACGCAGATTGCAGATGGGTGTGAGTAACAGAGAATATGGTATGGCGCGTAGTGTGGGGCCCACAGATTGGGAGGACTGAGACAACGTGGTACTTTGGGCAACAGATTGGGGGAAATTATCGTTGTAAATGGGAAACCACTGTTGTTGGTCGGGTCGTGCAAGACTGACTCAGGCACTCAAATAAATAAGGAAAAATTGTAAAGAATCCTGATGAATTTTGAAATCCTTGTAAGTTGTCCTTATAAACTTTTAAATTTAGTAAAAGATTCATTTTAACTTTTAAATATTTATAAAAAATTCCATCTGTTAGATTAATTTAAATTTAAAATTCTTGTAATTTACCCTTATGAACTTTTAAATATAACAAAAGATTCTTTTTAATTTTTAAATATTTACAAAAGATCGCTTCTATTAGATTGACTATCAAATTAATCGTTAGTCAATGATCTAGTCAATTTTCTTTTTTTATATTCAATTAAATCTGAAATACAATGGTTTTTATTTAATTTTCATTATTTTTATATGTAATTTTTACTTTTTTGATTTATTAATTTATTAATTTTTTTAAATTAAAAAGATAAATATACTCTTATTATATCAATGTCAATGTGGCAAATTTATGTTGGATGAACATAAAACAGTTGATTGGACCATTGACTGATAGTCAACTTAATAGTAAACTTAACGAATGAGCTTTTTACAAATATTTGAAAGTTAAAAGAGAGTTTTTTGTTGGGTTTGAAAGCTTGTGGGAGTAAATTGCAAAGATATCAAAGTTCATTGGCGGTTCTTGCAATTTGTTCAATGAATAAATAATTTAATAATACCACCCACTTTGACTCCAATTCCCACTTCCAAGCTGCTTCTGACCCACACATGCACCATGATCTTTTCTTCTCCTTTTTTTAAGAATAAGAGGGTCTAATTTTGAACCTACAACATTGGTTTAAAGAAAAATAAAAATAAAAAAATAAAAAAAGTAAATTTTGTATCATTGATTTTAAAAATCAATGAATTTTTTTATTGGAGATGACCCTATTCCTTACGCACAAGAACATCTTTTTTTTAAAAAAAAAATACATATTCTATAATTTATTGAATTTTGATTAGTCTAATTTAAATTATGTTAGACTATAAATGTATAATTTTTTTAATATTAATTTTTCTATTTACAAAAGTCGAATTTATTTTTTATAAAAAAATAAATATTAAACTAATTTGAAACAATTAATATCAGTCCACATGAATTTCTTTGAACCGTGTTGTTGACGATGAGCATAATTCTGAATAAAAATGTCTTGTTCAGCCTTCACAAATCACGCGCACTACTTTATAATTAGAAGAAATAATTATTTACTTAAAAGATTACTTAAAAAATTTTGTTTTCAAAAAAAAATCTCAATTTGATCTTTTATGAATAAAGCATATAAATTTAATATTTTCAACATTTTTCTTTAATTAAAATAATCCCTCTAAAAATATTTGTGATTTTCTGATATCTCCCTTAACGATTTAGTCAAAAAGACAACACTTTTTTTTTAATTTAGTCGTTAAAATATGAAATCTTTCAACTTATTTATTAAAAAAATCCTTCCAATATTTAATTCTTTAAAAATAAAAAATATCAATGTAATATCCCAAGAATTTATATGAATATTTAAAGCTTATTTTGAAGTTTAGTGAAAAATTTAATTACGTGAAAAATTTACTTTTTGAATTAGTGAAGAAAATATGGAAATAGAAATTTTAATTTTTAATTTAGGAAATTTTTACAAATTCTCAAGGACTAAAGTGAAAAAAAAAAAAAGTATATAGGACTTTTGAGAAATGACCAAATAGGAACCTGAGAGGAAGAATAAAGCTTATGAGAATGAATTATGAGTCCGGTACCGAAAAGATGATGGATTCGAGGTTAAAGTGGTATTTGAGACATCGAGAGGGATTAAAGTGAACAAATCTTATAAGCTAAAGTGGCTATGAGTGATTTTATCGAAAAAGAAATTGGTGGGGCCCACGCATATACATTTCCTCTTATTCTTTTCTTTCTCTCATTTCTCCCGTATGCTTCCTCACTTTTTCTCTCTCTCGATTATGCTTGCAAAGGAATTTCTTCATCAATCATTCATGCAATTTTAGCACGGGGAAGGAAGCTATGAAAGTTAGGATGATTGGTAAGTTGATTTTCTTCTTCTTCTTCCTCTTATTACAAGACCAAATCCTTGGTTATCATTTTGCAAAATTTTTGTAGAATATTTTAATGGATGAATTTAAGTGTGGATGTTAATCTAAAACATTCCTAGGTGGTTTATGATGTTATTAGAACAAGAAATTTGAAGAAAACTAGGAGAAATTCGTAGAATTTGGATATTTGAAAAAAGTTAGTGTTCTTGATGAAAATTTGAGATTTGAGCTTGGATTGTTGGTAGAAATTGGGGGTTTTGGTGTTAAAACACTCCTTAGACATTAAGGATGAAAACCCATGGAAGAAATCAAAAGAAATGTGGTTTTAGATATGATTTTAGGATTTTTGGATGAAGAACATGAAGAACATCGAAAATTTTCCCCAGAAATTACTGTTCACCGAGAAAATTTTTCCAGATTTTCTCGTTACTGTAGCGTTGACTCGGTCAACATTACTGTAGCATTGACTCGGTCAACGTTACTGTAGCTGCGTTGACCGTTGACCGTTACTGTAGCATCAGTTTTTTTTTTTTTTAAATATCGTTGAAAAGCTCTTTGAGTCTAGTTTCCAATTGTATAAGTTTCATCTGGATATTCATTACCAGTTAGGAGTTATGATTTGAGAAGTGGATGAAGGTCGGGAGTAGTGGTAAAGAATTTCTCTATTTCGTAACCCTGATGGTTTTTATCTGGTTACAATAGGAATGGTCAAGGTGCAAGGTGGAAGTGCCGAGAGCGTGAAATCCAGGTGAGTGGGTTAATACTTGCTATGATTAAATATCTTTGTTATTGACTTTTTGCATCATAGTGAAAATATGTTGAATATCCAAGTTTGAAGAGAATGATGTGGGACGATGAGATATAAACAATTGTGGAACGTGCCAGGTGATGTATATAATTATATTTTCTTAGTTTCTCATGAATGGAGGTTATATGATGGATTGTGAATGACATGTGAACTGAGTTGAAATGTATCATACTCTGATTGTTGAGTTCATTCATATGCGGATAGTTGAAGTATGTTATTGGTGAATAATTGTTCTATATTATGGGTTATGTTGTATACATGCTATGTTGCTGGAACCACATTGATTATGTTGTGGCTTGAATTGTAAATGACTGAGTTGTGTATGTGGCTCAAGATTATGATTGAGGATGTTTTTATATGTGATTGTGATTGTGTTTGACTGGAAAGGAAAGGCATGGTGGTGCACCCCATGGAGAAATTTATGTGAAGTTATAAGGGTGGAGATTATAAATGGAGCGATAAGGGTGGATGCGGCGGGGGCCGCGGGCAACGATCCAGAGGTATTCTGGACGACCCGGTTGGTACGGAAAATGTGTGTGAAATTGGTTTCATCGATTGCTGTTGTGAATTTTGAATTATGTTGAAATGTATTTGATTTACTTGGATATTGTTGTGAAGTATTATGAATAATATTATATCATATGATGATCGATTTACGTATGATTGCTGCATGTTATCATTATGATGCATGATATTTTTTTTGTCATAGTGTTGTGTTATCTACTCACTGGGCATGTGGTTTGCTCATACCCCTCTTATTGATATTTTTTTTTTCAGAGTTGACAGCTGAAGGTAAATATAGGAACAAGGAATTATGGATCCTTAGTCCATGATTACCTTTTCATTTGTTCAGGATAAAGGTATAATAGTTAAGTCTTATTCTAAGTTGTATAAATCTAGAAATCTCTGTAATCGGGTAGGTTCATTCAGTGATGTAATGTGAATAATTGTAGTATGTATAGAGAACTCGTTTTGGTTGCATGAAAAAGAATTGTATGATTTTTAAGAGAAAGATAGGCTTACGGAGGTGAAATGAAATTCACTTTCCGTGCCGGTCACGTGCTCAGATTTTGGGACGTGACAATCAATTTAATTTCCTAAACGTTTTCCCCCAAATATATAATTTTGATTGATAGAAAATATTTCAAGATTAGATTAAGTAATGTTTTAAAAATTAGATCGGTCATTAAACTAGTAGCGATACTAGTTCAAAGTTCATTGTTTGACTGAATTCGAATCAATAATAATTAAATTATATATTTTTTAATTTTATATATTAAAAATATATAATATAATAAATTAATAATATTTTCATACTTAATCTTAGTAAATATATATATATATATATATATAAATGTATGTGTGTAATTACTTTTTTATTTTTTTTTCTTGTTCTCTTATTTGTTTTTGTGATAAAAATAATATTATTATGAAAAAATAATTAAGAAGAAATAATAAATATAATATGATAGAAAAGAATAAAAAAGATAAAATAAAAATAAAAATTTATTAAATCTCTGTAAAAAATAATTATATTTTTTAAATAATGAATTTTTTATTTTATTTTATTTTTTAATCAAAAAACCCATTCAATCAAATTTTGATATATTTTTTTGCTAAATGATTTTTTAGGTCAACTAGATCGAATCCAGTGACTAGTTCCCAATCAAATTGATCACTCCAATCTAACTTTGTAATCTATCAGATTAAGAATCTTCATATCCAGAGGATTAAATTAGGAGAAAAGCAATCTTTAAAACTTAATTATTAATTTACTCTTATACTAAACATTCAAGTTTATTTTTCTAGAATTAAATGTAGAGGGCCCATTCTACGCGGTTTATATTCAGAACTTAGTAATCAATAAAATGTACGTTTAAACACACTAAATTTTGCTAATGGATGCATTGGATTAATATACCTTGCTTTTTTTAAAAAAAAAAATTCTTTGAATATGTAGTAATACAAATCGTTGTTACAAGGACAAAGATTGTCATGTAATTATTGTGAATGACATGTCTTTCAACTATCAAATAAACAAAATACAGAAAAAGTACAATTTCATGGTTTTTGATTGATAATGGATAAACCGATTTGGATATAAAGGACAATTTTATATGAAAATAAAATCACTCAATATCAAATCAACAAATGATGCAATTACAACCTTTTAGTTCGTAATATAAGGTAGGAATAGAAGGGAATGAAATGAAAAATATGAATGAAAAGAAAAAAAATTATTTGGTTCACAATAAAAAAAATAAAAAAGAAAAAAAATTATTTGATATGTAGAGTAAATTTACTAAATTACCTATCAATTAAAATTATTTTAAAAAAAAATTTATCTTTTAAAAAAATTAAGAAAAAAATTTGTTTGATTCACAATAGAAATGAGAATAAAAAAAAATTTGTTTGGTATGTAAAATAAATTTACTAAATTACCAATCAATTAAAACTATTTTTTTAAAAAAAATTGTCTTTTAAAAAAACTATCTCTTATGAATCTCTATTCTCCAGTGTTCTCTCTCTCTCTCTCTCTTTGATGAATCTCTCTTCTCCAGCGTTCTCTCTCTCTCTCTCTCTCTCTCGCTAAGCTCACCGGAACGCAGTCATGGAACTTGATCGCATGAAAGCTAGCCGACACTGGAGAGTTCCAAAAATTGTTTGGAATATCAAACACAAATCAATTTTTGAGGAACAGTCCCTTCAAATGGAGAGGAACACAATAGAAAATAGAGACGAACGAGAAAAATGGAAGAACACACACGGTGTACATGGAGATGAACGGGAACGACGCCACAGAGATGAATGGGATGATGATTTGAAGCATTCGAGGGCATAAATGAAATTTCAAACTTTTTTCCATAGTGGAGAAACTTTTTCCATAACAGATCTAATGGAAAAACACTAGAAAAAATTGTTGCAATATCATTTTTTTTTACTATGGAATGGAAACCTTCCATCAGGATTGTCCAATAATACACGGGAAAGAACACTATTTAATGGAATTCCTATCTCCATTTTATTCCACCCACATAAGCAAACATGGCGTTAGTTCTTCATATGCATATTTGCAGGAAAATCTTATCACATATAATTCATCATTAAAATTAGATATGAACATGAAAACATTTAAATTCATCTATCAAATAATGCCAACTAAGCAAAATAATTGGTCCACAAAAGATTATAATTATTTCAATTTAATCCCTAAAGATTATTTGTATCAATTTAAACATTCTTTTTATCAAAGTGACTTTTAACAACGAAAATTGAGATTTTATAATAGTAGATATTATTACTTAGCAACGTAAAAGATTAAATTAAAACAAATGCAAGCTTTCAGAGACTAACAATACAGGATCAAAAAAGATAGAGGCAGGATCGAGTTAAAGTTGTAAGATTCTATCAAATATATAAAAAAAATATAATAATGACAAAAACTTTGTATATAATACAAAACTATCAAAATCTAATTATATGTCAATAAAAACAAGCTCAAATATCAATGTGTTATAGTCATAAATAAATAATTAAAGTATCAAATATTAATCAAAAGACATTAAAATATTAAATATATAAACCATATAAAACCAAACATAAATAAAATATAAATTAATCCCCATTCTTATTACCATTCATATCATCATCATCATCATCATCATCATCATCATCAGAATCTCCTAATTTTACATTTTTATTAATAATTTTTTCTAAATTTAAAAAACACATAAATAATAAATAAAATAATTTAAAAAAATTTTTAAAAATGAAAATTTTTTAAAAAACACATAAATGATTTACAAACACATAAATGATAAATAAAAAATAAAACCAAAAAATTCAAAAAAATTATAAAAAAAATTGTTAAGATCTGCATAATTTTATAATTTTACGATTCTAAGATCCGGATCCCAATCCTACACAATCCCATGTGAAATCGGAATCATTTTTAAGCACAGGATTCTATGATTCTATGATCCAACTTTCGATTTTGACAATACTGCAGTCATATGTAAACCCTTAACCCTAAAAGTCCTAACTTTTCTCTTAGTCAAATAGTCCCACAGCAGAGTCATATGTAATGTTAGAATACTACTAAAAAACAGTATGAGTGCTTTCATATGATAATGTAACTTGCAAAGCTACTGTATCATCAGCCATCCATACACTTTGAATACTACAACTAGCAACTAGCAAATCTAACCCTTAATACTGCAACTAGCAAGTAGCAAATCTAACCCTTAATCTGGTCAAGTTCGATCTATACAATCACTCATCAACTTCAATTGAAAAAACTCATGCTTGATTAATGAAAGGAGCCGAGGAAGTGATTACCATAAGTGTCTTGCTTCTGTTTGTCTCAGTGACAGGGATTTAACTTTGCATTCTCACTTGAGAGGAGATACTCAATGTCTTCTTTCTCAGCATACCAAAGCTTAGCTTTCCACATACATCTTTCACAGCATTATGTCAATCCAGTACAGAGAAAATAATTCATTACCGACCGGTTTGTGTCGGTGCCATGGGGAGCTAGACAATACTGCACAATGCAAGATGACTTTATTCTCCTTTAAGCTGGCCACCAGGGAGGGTTGACAAGTGTCAACAGAAACATTAGGATTTGGACCTCATAGCCAACCCATAATTACAATATACAACTTGCATGTAAAATGCAGGGAGATGAACAATTGTAAAGATAGTTGCAGGAATTTTGAGCTAAAATACATGCAGAAACTTTTCGATCTTTATGACATCCTTAGTCAACATATGAAGTTGCTGAGAATCCTGCATTTTATCTGTTCAATCTCCATTTAGAAACTTGACATCCTCGGTGAGAAAACCACCATATCTGAAAGGGGACATGCATTGTTTTACGTATTTCTTGAACTATTGCCATGAAACTGAGCAGATCTCAGATCGGGTTCATCCTGCAATTCAGGTTACGTAATGAAGACTATGAAACCATGAATAAATTTTGTCATTCCAAAGCAAGGATGCGGCAAATTTCATTAACAAACCTGCAGGCCATATCCAAAAGTAGTAGGGGGACGAAATTCCAATTGCCCTCCCTACATGAATTAAAACAGAATCAGGAGAATTTCTTTACATAATATTTGGTCAAATCTGAACCGCATTGGAAGTACAAACTAAAAAGCAACCTACCAATCCATGAATGCTTTGCTGTGTCCCAAAAAATCCATCATGGTTTGGCGCCATAGAATTCAATGGACCCTACAAAGTATACAAATCAATTTATAATCCTAAATGATTGTATAAGTTTTACTAACAAAAGCAGATTACAATCATGACTAGGATAACTTACCAGGCCTTGCATGCTCTGTTGATTAACATAGTAACCATCATGAGGTGGCTCCATTAAGTTCAGCTGTACCTGCTATAAAATCCAAGATAAATAATTATACATTGCATTATTTCTTTAAGTACAGGATATATGCATTCATGTAATGTTCTGCTATGATATGATACCAGTCCTTGCACATTCTGCTGAGCACCATAATATCCATTGAGGGTTATTGCATCCGCACTCATATTATCCTGAAAGAATGAAAGCACAAGTTACATGAAGCACATGATATATTACTCACCAGTCTTAGTACTATGTGGTAGAGATTCATGAATAATCTGACGAAATTCTTAAGAAGATTATGCATTGTACTGTTTCCTAAATATAAATTAGATGCTACTGGAAACAGAGATAACACAAACCATTTGCTGGAGGCTGTCTTGTGCATCAACAAGCATAACATCCGGCTCTGATTGTACCTATAAAGGGACCTTTCAAATCAGTTTCCCTCCTTTTAAATGCTAAAAAGCCAAAGCAATATAATTAACATTTGAGCAGATCAACTGCAAAGTAAGAACTCACCTTTCTTTTCCTAGCTGTATTCCTCTTCTTAGTTTGTTTTAAAGCAACACTGCCCTGATTTTCTTCTTCTGCATCACGGAGGCCATAGTTGTTGCTAGTTTCTGCACCATAGTTAGAATTATTAACATGTACACAGTTCTTCAGTGCATCAACAAGTGCTCGGAAAACAATGTTGTAACTCTCTTCAGATGATGATCCTTCTTCACTCAACTCAATAGCTCGTTTACACAACTCATTATAGCGTTGCACTCTAGTTTGTACCCTATCAGTGCCATCTACCACAGATTCCCTACTTTTGGCATCTTTGGTCCATCTCTTCAAAATATATTGAGATGGAATACTTGAACAACCACAAAGTTGGAGAACATTCAATGCATGCCTGCAAAGGAAACCTTTATATTCAAACAACCGACAGAAGCAAGAGACCTCTGAATTCATCTCATTCCAAGTCACCAAAAACTCTTCATTCTTCTCATAATCCTGAACTATAAATTTTGCAATAGTTCCATCTCCGCCCTCTCTCCTAAAATGACAGCCAGCTACACCCAAAACTTCAACTTGGAATTTCTTGAATATTGCATGTGTATAAACCAATGACATTTGTTTTTCCCAAGGTGAAGGAGACTTAAGTGCTGGCTGTTTGTGCAATGTATCAAAATCTGCAATGGCTTCTTCTTCATACATTTTTTGAAGAATAGCACCATACTGTTTCACAAACTCTTTAAGGGTGATTTTCTTATGAATGTATTTGTCAAAAAAGGAGTTCATACTTTCAGAACGCTGAGGTGTAGACATCCCAGCTAAAAAGATATCCCCCATATAAGTAGACACCCACTTTTTTCGGTCTTCATACAATGACTGAAACCATAAAACATCTTGGAGTTCAAATCTAGTGACCATTTTCCACCACCTCATGTCAAACTGTTCATCTGTCCAAGACTTAAAAATGCACTTGTTAAATTTTGGCAAGAAATTCTTATACTGTTTGATCACAGAAGAAAGATTTTCGGGTACCCTTTCCAATACATGCCAAAGAGAAAAACAATGGCACACATTTGGGAAGACTTCTTTAATTGCTGCCTTCAAGGTTTTCTCTTGATCAGTGATTATGACTTTGGGAGCTTGCCCACCCATCGCCCGAAGCCATGTCTTCATTAGCCAAACAAATGTTGGTTTTGTCTCATCTGCAACCAATGCACATCCAAGCAATATAGGTTGAGAGTGATGGTTCACTCCAATAAAAGGAGCAAATGGTACCTTATCATTGGTTTTGATGTAAGTAGTATCAAATGAAACTACATCATTAAAGCTGAGATAATCATTCCTACTTTTAGCATCAACCCAAAATAGATTTCTCAAACGTTGCTCTTCATTCAAATCTATAGCATAGAAGAAATTAGGATTCTCCTTTTGAATGCGCTTAAAATACTCAAGCATAAATTGGGCATCTCCCTCATCCAAAGCCAAATATTGGCCTCTATCAAACTGACAATTTGTATCACCCTGGAGTGACCCAATATTAAGACAGCAGCCAGATTGCCTAGACATTTCAACATACATCTTTCTAGTACGTTCGCTAACAGCATGCAAAATATCAATATTATTCTTTTCAGCTAATTTCACATTCCTATGAATCCGAAAATGATATGCCAACGCTGGTAAAAGTTCATGATTATGTTCCTTTATGAATTCATGAATGATCCACTTTCCATCTGACTTCCTCTTCACGTGCATGCAGGCTTTGCAATCTGTCTTCTTTACACTTGGTCTTCGACTGCTTCCACTATCTGACTCAGGAGTAACTCCATATCTAGAGCATGCAAATTTGGCATCAATAAATTCTTTTGTCTTCTTCGAACGTCTACTGTTTTTTATTGATGTAGTGAATCCCATAGATTTGGAATATTCTTGATAAAACGAATATGCTAATTCATGAGATTCAAATTCAATGCCATTGTGTGGCTCAATATCTCTGTCTCCTCCAAACAACGCAGCATCTGTTTTAGGAGAAACAACAAGCCTACCTCCCGTGTGATGCGCTTCGTGCAAGGCATCAACCATATTTACATTCACAGCACCACTATACACTGTTCTGAAAACCAGCAGTGAGACCAATTGCACTGTGATTGCTCCCTGTTACTGAAATATTCAGCAAAAAAAAAAAAATTATCAGTATAGTGGAAAAATTTAGTCAAACAAATTTAATCATTTAGAATGGTAGTTAAGAGAGAGACAGAGACAGAGACAGAGAAGAGATCACACGATGCCGCTTGCAAGAATGTGACACAATCAATTCAGACTGTTTTTCATCACAAATGCCATAAAGTTAGCCAAAAACCAAATTATCACGCCATTGGCCCCTAATTCAGGGACTGATAAAATACATAAGAACAATTTATAAATAGTTATGAAATATAAGGTTGAAATGGTTCTAGATGTCTTCTAATTTGGCCTGCCAAACCACTAAGAGTTCTTAATTAGGTAACAAGAAGTTGAAAATGAAGCTAGTTAATAATTCAAAAACCACCCTTAAGCAACCAATCAAAATGTCAATCACTATTGTAGTTAATATGAAGAACACCATTTCCATCACAATCTTCTCAAATACTGTTCTGTTATAGATGTAAATACATTAAACTAACTCAAAGAAACTGCATTCCCAAAGGAAATTTTAAAATATTATTGAGAAGTCAACTTAAATTTCAATCACGTAACCTATATATCTGATCCATAAGTTTCTCAACTAAGGCCACTAAGATAAAGGACTTAAGTTTTAGATATTTCAGTTTGATAATGACCAGAATGCGGTTTCCACTTCTGTTTTTTCCATAATCATACTTCACTCAAGCTCCCTTGCCTTCCTATTGTTTTGGCCCTATTGAATTGAGTTCTTAAACTTCTGAGCCTTTATCTCAGCTCATTTTCAATGGTTTCCAGGCAATTTTAGTTACAAATTTTACATGTCCAAAGCTTCTGCATGTAGCTGCATCATTGCATCAAATCTTGTGCTCCACAAATTAAGTACCTTTGTGTCACAAATCTCTTAAGAGTTCAGCAGAGTTAAAAGACCCATATAAAGTTAAATCAATTACTTTAACTTTCTCAGCAACCAAACAAACCAGCCCCAAGAATCCTCACAATCTACAAGCACAATTCCTTCCCTCCAAAATTACAATCAAATAAGAACAAAGTCAAGAGGGGGAATAAATTTCAGCGAAAGAGTGTAAAACCTCGAGTGTGAAAAAGGCGGAAACAGATCACGGGGCTGCAGCACGCACAGTTTGAAAATTCAAGGCGAGTGAGAAACCCGCGAGTGGGACGGAGCGGTCGAAATTGGAAAGCTAGGGTTTGCAAACCAAACAATTGTGGATCGGAAAGAAATTCGCCTGTTCGTCCACTCGCTTCCTGCCTCACTCGCTCGCCTATTCTTCTGTTGCTTCTGCTTTCACGGCGCGTCGACGACCACCTGTTACTTTGAAGTATCAATTTTATTGGTGGTATTAGAAGGACATAACGTGGGTATTTTAAAAATATAAAATATTGTATATAAAAAAATATAAGTTTATTATAATTTATCTTTTTTTATTGTATTTGTATTTTAAAAGATTCGTAGACTATACTAAAAAAAATACTTGCCCATTTTTTTTTCTTTTTTTTTTTTGGTAAAGAGACTAAATCATCAAATTTTTTTGCTTTGCATTCTTATGATTGTAATATATAACGATTTTTTATAATAAGATATTCTAAATATTCAATAAGTTAAAAAAATAAATAACAAAAGATATAATTAGTAACAACATTATAAAATTATATTTCAAAAAATATTAAAACATCTTATTTTAGGTTTTTAATATTGACGTTAACTTTTTTTCCATGTCATGTTATTTAAATATTGTATTTATTTTTATTTTACCTAAAGTTTACAATATGATTTATTTATTTATAATTATTTATTTTCTAAACTTCAATGTTATGTTTTTGTGAGCATCATTATTAATTGCTTTATTGTAGGTGAGTAATATTATAAATTGATTTATTGTAAATTTGAATTTGAATTTTTTAAAATTAATTATCTAAATAGTTGTTGGTTAGTTAAAATTAGTGACAAAATTAAATTATTTATTTTAAATTTAAACTTTTTTAACGTTAATTATTTAGATGATGATTATAAAAAAATATTTAGATGATAGTTAATTAGCTAAAATTAATGATAATATTACGGAAAATAAGTGTGTTTAATTGACCCCACATCATATTCACTTCTAATGACATGAGAAAATAGATTAATAGTTCAGCATTCATTTGTTGTAAATATATAATTTTTTTAATAGAAAGTTCAGACAATGTTATTTACTGGGTTTGACTATAATTTATAAATAATACTCTTTATCTAACATTTACAGAGCTTTATCCAACATCTTCAAATTCTCAATTTAATATTAATTTAAATAATTTTTATTAACACTTCCTATTAGCTTGATATATTTAGTTTTATAAATTAAATATACTTAAAAAATTTCTTTGTAAACAAATAAAGCATGCCAAATTATTTGCGATGACCGATGATCTTCAACGAATTTTGCAATTAACTTGTAACTTGAGGAAGCTTAAAATATTTCATATCACTTTTTATTCTAATTCTTCGTCAAAACTCAAACGTTCTTATCTAGTTAGTTGTGAAATAAAATTAGGTATTTTTAGTATCTTGTATTTTTTTAATTTTATCATTGATATCCTCTAGCTATTAGGATATATAATCCTCCCTACTTGGCATCTTCAAGAATCAAATATTGTTCCTAGAGTTCAGATAGTCGCTATTATTGGTACTAATCAATATTGAGTAATACTTTGTATTAAATAGTCATTTTCACCACTAGCCAAAAAATAATACATTAAAGGGGCGTTTAGTATGTATTAACTTAACAGGAAAATGATTCTCATTCCCTTACTTTTATATTTGGTACTTAATAATTAATGAGAAAAGGGATTTCATGTAAGCAAAATTTAAGAGAATCGGATTCCATCAAAATTATAAAGGAATTGGATTCCATTGCCTTAGTTACCTTCAAAATATAACAAACTTGCCCTAATTTCCACAGCTGCAAACAATTTTAGATTGGAAAAATAAAACCAACAGCAGACGTTGTTTCATGACATTACCTGATGAAAAGCTAATACAAATTAGTGAGATGGTGATTTGAGCCTTTAAATTACAACCAAAGAAACTCCATGACAAAGTGAAAATTTGTAGCATTGACGTATACATGAGTAACAAGACAAAGACAACACAAGAAATTTTATAGTAAGACGTGATATATCAAAATTAAGTAGACTAAACTAATTACAAATAGTCGGATAATAGCAAATATGATTTTTAAATTAGATTTATCTGTTATACTTACATGTATGATTAGATTATTCTATTTATTATAATATATGGAATCCACATAAAAATCTCTCAACTAATAATGGGTAGTTGTTAGTTAAGCAGTAAGAAAAACATTAGTAGGTTGGCTTTCGATCTCTAATCCACTTTGTTGCAACCCATTTCTGCCCCTCTGTCACTGGACAACTTCCATGGAGAGAAGTCTGCAGAAAAGCTGAGTTACTAACAATGGAAAAACATACAAAATAACAGAATTGCTAACTTAGCAAATGGAGGATATGACTTTATTCATAAAAAATAGAAAATTTTGTCTGTTGGTATTTTCACTTTCAAACGGAGCATTATAGTCCAAGAGTTCAACAGCTTCCCATATAAGATGAGCTGCTTTTCCAGTATCATACATATTATGAAATTTATTCCAGGGACAAGTGCTTAAGGTTATCTATGAACGATATATTTTAAATCCCCTAATACTAAAAAGAAATGTATATCTCATGTATCTCTGTTCATACGTACTATAAAAGGAATAGAGTTACATGCATATAATAGTAAATGAAAAAGGAAGATAACCTTATCAATTGTGCCATTTGGAAGAAGAGAATAAAATAGAAGTCCATCACCTTGACGCGGCTTCACTTTCAAACCAATGCATCTTTTGTAATCATAACCTGTATCAACATTCATACCGTCCTGCGAGTTGGAATACATCAATGACTACTTCTATATCATGATACATATTACAAGGTGCCATTCAGATCACAGTAGATTCTCCAGTTTACCTCGAAAGGGAACATGGTTTCTCCTCCTGCTTCTACGTTTGATAGGTACAACAAGAATGAAGCAACCTGCAGAGTTAAGCATGAATATGCGGATTGTACACGGTAAGAGATCATAAACATCGAAACAAAACTGCCTGGCAAGTTCCACATATAGTTATCAAGTGTGAAAACAGACAATACAAGATCTATAAGACTATTACTAAACTTTTTAAATGTCAACATACTCATCTTTTTTACCTATGATTGAAATGCATGCTTTATAGAGATTAAATATATGCCGAGACAATGAACACAGTGAGTGGATCAACAAGAATAAGCCTTTTAATGGCACATATAAAACCCAGAAAAACTAATTTTCAGTTTTAGTCTAATTATTTGAAGTGTTGATCTAAACCAAGATGGATCATTGTCAGCCATAAATGGTCAAATACTAAGTTTTCAAGTTTATGTGTTCGCTTGGTATTTCTGTTGTCTTACAGTTGGGATTAGTTCATATGAGAATGACGAGGATTAGGTAGTAGAACAACTTGGACGAGTCACAAACACTGAAACAACCTTAATATGGTAAAATAATCTAGCCTGTGAAGGTAAGGTCGAAACAATTTGATAATTTCAAAGAATATGCCACTTGCTTGTTCCTATTTTTCTCTTTTTGTTTCTTTTGCTTTGACTCTCCAGTCTATTGCCAGTGAATTTGCAATATAAACAATACTATACATCAGATACCACAAACAAAATGAAGGACTAGTCGTACAATGATCAAGCTTAACTTAAATCCTTACTAAGAACTCTTTAATAGCATTCCTCATTTATCTGACCTTAGAATTTCTTCTTTTTCCTTAATCTGGGAGATCTATTAGGTTCATATGGTTACAGCAAATCAAGAGCTGTTGAGTACAACATATTTCAAGACACAGTTTATTAAAAAAAAGTGAGAGAGATTTGCAAGAATGATTCCAACGTGGCCAAAATATCGAACCAGAATCTGTTACAGATATTTGGAAGATTCAACTCTTTGTTAGCCACGGTTTTAACCATGACTAAATAAGCAAAATCGTAGTTAACAAAGAGCTAAAGCCTCCAAGTGCCTATAGCGGATCTTGATCAAGAATATCACCAATCACCACAAAGAAAAAGAGTTGGGGGGGGGGGGGGGGTCTTGACAATTATACCCTTTGGCTCTTTTGCGGGCCATATTCATCTGGGTCGAATGCATCATAATGGGCATCATATTTTTGGCCAACCTCATACCGCAGTACATTGAATGCCTGCAAAACATTAACAACATCCCCCACTTTACAGGTAACTGAACAGTAACCCTTTATGGAAGAATAGAAAAGATTATAGTAAAAGAATTAATACCTCTCCATGGGTCCTTGGAATCATTGTGACCCTAGCAATTTTCCTCTCAATTAAGTCTAAGATGCCAGTTCTGTCTGCTGATGCCCTGATGAATGTGCCTGAGCTGTTGCCACGTATAAATTAGCATTGAACTTTACATGCAGCAGCAACACAGATGTCTCTCAATCTTCTAAATGACTCTCTGCTCTAACACGCAACATATATTATCAAAATTCCTTTCAGAATGTGAATAGGTTCAAATGGTAAACATCTGGTGACACTAGAATCTAGCTCCCCTTCCTCTATATATTGTAGTCCTAAAGATAACATGGTAGGATTATTATGTATTATACACAGCTCCCTTTCCCTTCATTCCACCTTCTAGAGAACGCATCCTTCTTGAAAATAACGTTACATTGTAGCTTGTAAACCATTAATTATCACCATACGTTGAATAATCTATGTTTGTGAAGAGAACGGAGCAACTCAATTGAATAATTAATCTTTGTAATGCTGATCAGTGGTGTATAAAATAGTTCTAACTTCCAAATGTCAATAAAAAAATTTTTTTTTTAACCCTATCAAAAGCATCACCTAATTTAGTTTGACTCTTCAAGAAGATTTTATAAGGAATTTCCATTTTAAAATTTAAAAGAAACAGCCATCAGTTCAAAAGATCAGCGAATGAGGAAATTAAAAAAAAAAACAAACAAACAAACAAATTAGTGCATGATGTACAGAGAGTTGAAATTGATAATACCTTGTTCTAGTGTTCTTGTTGCTATCGGCAGTTTCTCCTTTCCGTAAAGCTAATTTTGATGGTTTAAGTTTTGACTTTGCCATATTAATTATGCGTTCACATCGTTCTGCACTTGTGAAGTTTGGAAAGTAAACTGCTCGAGGCCTCCAACTTAAAATCTGCAGTAAAAGGACGAGGAATGGAATGAAATTAAGCGTCAATGAATGAATTAGTAACAAGTTCAAGGACCTTTCTACCAAGCAGAGCTTTTCTCTTTGAGGCTCCATCTCAGCTACTGATGCTAACCACTTTCAAATGAGTGATACATGAATTGATTAATAAATAGCCTATTAGGTGTCTTCATTTTCAATGGCAGTAGTAAACTTCTCCATTATCACCCAAGTAAGGGCGACAGGTATATGAAAATTTCTCCTCACTTCAACTGAATATGCAAACCGACACTTCCAACATACAATGTTTACGAAATTTTCCTCCTACGGATCATGCCATAAGCTTTATTATCTTTTGAACAGTGTCAAGATATGAAAACTTGATTAAGTTAACCCTTCAGAGCATTTGTTAGGATTGAATTAAGACTTTAACACCGATGCAAGAAGAGACAACAAAAATATATACAACCACACACTCAGTGTCTCTTCCCATGTGTAAACTTTTATAATGTTCTTTTTCCTCCCTTGTGTAAACTTTTATAATGTTCTTTTTTTTTCCTTTTTTTTTCTCTTTCTTTTTTTTTTCGGGGGTAGGGGTGGGGGGAGTACAATTTGTTAAGAAAACTTTTGATACACAAACCTTTCCAGTAACTGCGTAACCAATGCATGAAAAACTAAGAAGACTGATGACTAGCCAACCATGAATGGAGGATCAAGATGAACGGCTTTATGTGTTAAAATTAGTTCCTTATTAGTTAACAGTGAAACTCTATTACTTCAAAAATGAAGCGGTATCACATCAGATACATGCCAAACATTTGTATCAAGCATCAAGCCCTCCTTTAAATTACATTTATAAACTAACTACATATATTGTCATACATGGAGAATGAGAGGTTCTCATCAAATACACACATTGAATCTCAGACCTTACTAACTCCGATCACCCCATAAGATTATCAGACTCGGCACCTAACTGTTTGCGTTCACCGGACGAAACCTTTCATGGAACCGATCAATCCTAAAGCAAAACGGAAAACAGATAATGGCAGATTGCAATAAAAAGAAGACAAAATCACCTGAAAGGGGATTGACTCAACGAAATCTTCCCCAGTTTTACCATGCTCAAGCGCTTCATATTGTTTCTCCGCCACCGATTCTTCAAGCATTCTCGCCGTCGATCCTGGCGGTACGTCATCCAAATCCTGCAATCAAATTAAACAATCAGTCAGCCCCTGAGCTCGATCAAACAGGTGACACAGAATCTCATTCAAGCAATCGCGAATCGCACTGGAAATTCATAGACCTGAAGGAGAAGAGTGGACACAAAAAGTCCGGCAAAAAAGAAAAAGAAGCAAAAGAGGATTAAAGAAGGTAGACTGAACTTCAATCTGGGGATTTTTGTTTTGGCTTTCATCATCATTTTTTGTCTGCACTTTTCTCCTCCAATGATTTTGCTAAGAGAGCGTGGCGAGTTGGGGTATAATGGAGAATTACAATATTGAATATCAAGATTTCGGGCTTGTTGTTGTTGGTGGCTCGTCTATGTTTCTAGGCGAAGATGTGACTCAACACGAAAATGGCGGGAGTTTTCCTTCTGATTCAGTTGGAAGGTTTATGTCTATAAGAAACGAGGAGAACGGTAACCTTTTTTTCTTTTTTATTTTAATTTTGAATTTTTTAAAAAAATCATAGATCGTGATCTACGGTCTAGATCAAAACATGAGACTAAAATATAAACATGTAAAAAATAAAGTTAAAAAATGTTTAGAACAAAGATTAGAAGAATTACGGTGAAAATAATTAGTTGAGAGTTAGGACTTAGGAACCTCAAAATCTAACACAATGATCTTAGAATACGACATTACTTTAATACAACTTTAGTTAACTAACTTAATATATATATATATATATATATATATATGTAGCTTACTCTAAATTTTTTAATAGAACCACTGTAGAGAAGAGCAAAGTGAATATATTTCTATAGTGATTCTATTAAAAATATATGTTCATCAATTTATTTTTAATTAGAATCAACGTCGTTTTAAAATTATGTTTTTTTTAAGGTTATGACTAAATTGGCAATAAGAATTATTTAAAGGCTAATGCAATAATTATTCAAAACAATAAAAAATTAAATCAATCATAAAAATCATATAATTAATTTTAAAAAAATTCATACGTTTATATATGTATTTTTAGATTATATTAAATGTTTATATTGTATAAATCACTAGTGCCAAAATAACATGTTTACTTATTAAATAAAAGATCCAATTAATACCAATTAGATGAGAAGCATCCAATAACCATAAAATATTTATTAGACCTAAATGAGATGGACTTGGGCTAAAGTAAATATGACTCATATAATTATGTTGGATAAAATATGATTTATTAATTTATATTTTATAATTCCATAAAAAATTGTATTTTATATTTATTCTTTTCATTTTTTATATTCAATGAGGTAAAAATATTGTTCATGCCTTTAATGTGGACAGAACCAAGGGAAGACCAATTGGTACATTGCCCGCCCCTCCCTCCCTCCCCCCCCGGCGGGCGAGCGCCCCTAAAATTCTAATTTTGTCTTATATATGTGTAATTTTTTTTATATATGACTTTCCAAATAATTAATTAATTATATAGGATATTTTCAAAATTCAAAATTTACATACATTTTAAAAATATAATAATATAAATAATAACAAAATATCTTTAATTGAAAAATAATTTACTTCAATAGTTTAAAGTCTTTAAGAATTATAAAATCAAAAAAAAATTATAAAATACAAATTTTGTATAAACTTTAGAAATTTGACAAGTAAATTAAATTTTCAAATTTATATACTAGAATTAAAAAAGAGATTGAAAATTACCATTATCTTTCAATCTTTTTCAGGTTGTTTTAATTTTTTATCTTTTTTTTTACTTCACTTGATATTAATTTTCTAATTTTTTAATATTTTTTCTCCTTTTGTTATTTAATGTTTTTCAACTTGTTTTATACTGTAGTATTTTCTTATGCATGCACTAGCTAAATTACTTCATTTTATCATTGCTATCAAATTATAGAAAGATTTCTTTTACCTAAAATTAGTTATGCAAGTAATAAAAAAATTAGTCAATGATTAAATAAATTATATTATTCTAAAATAATTGTGTTCCCCACTTCTCATTCATGAATGTTGTACGTTAATAAATAATAACACAAGTTATGACAACTATTAATTTATTTCATTTTAATATAATATGTTTTTCTAAATAGTATAAATATTTTAGAATAATCATAAAATTCTTTTAAAAAAATATTGAGTATTGTATCTCATGACTTTGGTGCCTCGTTATCTCTGAATTTTGACTTATGCTTAAATTATAATCCAAATTTTATTTTGTATTAATTTGTAATATCCCAAGAATTTATATGAATATTTAAAGTTTATTTTGAAGTTTAGTGAAAATTTTAATTACGTGGAAAATGTACTTTTTGAATTAGTGAAGAAAATCTGGGAATAGAAATTTTAATTTTTAATTTAGAAAATTTTTACAAATTCTCAAGGACTAAAGTGAAAAGAAAAGAAAATATGGATTACTTTTGAGAAATGACCAAATAGGAACCTGAGAGGAAGAATAAAGCTTATGAGAATGAATTATGAGTCCGGTACCGAAAAGATAATGGATTCGAGGTTAAAGTGGTATTTGAGACATCGAAAGGGATTAAAGTGAACAAATCTTATAAGCTAAGGTGGCTATGAGCGATTTTATCGAAAAAGAAATTGGTGGGGCCCACGTGTATACACTTCTTATTCTTTTCTTTCTCTCATTCTCCCGTAGCTTCCTCACTTTCTCTCTCTCGGTTATGCGTCGAATTTCTTCATCAACCATTTATACAATTTTTGCATGGGGAATGAAGCTATGAAAGTTAGGATGATTGGTAAGTTGATGTTCTTCTTCTTCTTCCTCTTATTACAAGACCAAATCCTTGGTTATCTTTTTGTAAAATTTTTGTAGAATATTTTAATGGATGAATTTAAGTGTGGATGTTAATCTAAAACATTCCTAGGTGGTTTATGATGTTATTACAACAATAAATTTGGAGAAAACTAGAAGAAATTTCGTAGAATTTGGATATTTGAAAAAATTAGTGTTCTTGATGAAAATTTGAGATTTGAGCTTGGATTATTGGTAAAAATTAGGGGTTTTAGTGTTAAAACACTCCTTAGACATTGAGAAACAAAAACCCATGGAAGAAACCAAAAGAAATGTTGTTTTAGATGTGATTTTAGGATTTTTGGATGAATAACACGAAGAACATCCAAAAATTTTCCCCAGAAATTACTGTTCATCGAAAAATTTTTTCCAGATTTTATCAGCTACTATAGCATTGACTCGGTCAACGTTACTGTAGCATTGACTCGGTCAACGTTACTGTAGCTGCGTTGACCGTTACTGTAGCATCAGTTTTTTTTTTTTTTTTAATATCGTTGAAAAGCTCTTTGAGTCTAGTTTCCAATGGTATAAGTTTCATCTAGATATTCATTACCAGTTAGGAGTTATGATTTGAGAAGTAAGTGAAGGTCGGGAATAGTGGTAGGAAATTTCTCTATTTCGTAACCCTGATGGTTTTTATCTGGTTACAATATGAATGGTCAAAGAGCAAGGTGGGAGTGCCGAGAGTGTGAAATCCAGGTGAGTGGGATTTATACTTCCTATGACTAAATCTTTTCTTTACAGTTCTTAGTATCATAGTGAGAGCATGTAGTGTATCTTAGTGTGAAAGTAGTGATGGTTAACTTATATATTGATATTCATTATGATTTGAGATTTTCTTGCATAAGTTACATTCATGCGCACTTTCTAGAATTAAACAGTTGTGTTCTCGAATAGATTGATATGGATATATCTATACATAAACACCATTATATGAATGTTGCGTGAAGAAGACATGAATACCATTGTGAAGACTTGTAAATACAAATGAGCTTCTATGTTTGAAATGTGATTTAAAAGATAAATTCTGTGAACAGTGAATGATTGTATACACGTTGATGAAATTGTGATTAAGTATGGAAAGTAGTATGAGTTATGTTGTGATGAAACTTGTAAATGATTATGAGTTATTTATGATTGTGATTGTGTATGTAATCGGAATGAATGGAAAAGCATGGTGGTGCACCCCATGGAGAAATCTACATGAAGCTATAAGAGTGGAGAATATACATGGAGCGATAAGGGTGGATGCGGCGGGGGCCGCGGGCAACGATCCAGAGGTATCCTGGACAACCCGGTTGGTACTGAAAATGTGTGAAATTGATTTCACTGTTTGCTGTTGTGAATTATTTGAATTATGTTGAAATGTATTTGATTTACTTGGATATTGTTATGAAGTATTATGAATTATATTATATTATATTATGATCGATTACGTATGATTGCTGCATGTTATCATTATGATGCATGATATTTTTTGTCATAGTATTGTGTTGTCTGCTCACTGGGCACGTGGTTTGCTCATACCCCTCTTATTAACATTTTTTTCAGAGTTGACAGCTGAAGGTAAATATCTGTACAAGGAATTATGGATCCTTAGCCCATGATTACCTTTTCATTTGTTCAGGATAAAGGTATAATAGTTAAGTCTTATTCTAAGTTGTATAAATCTAGAAATTTCTGTAATCGGGTAGGTTCATTCAGTGATGTAATGTGAATGATTGTAGTGTGTATAGAGAACTTGGTTTGGTTGCATGAAAAAAAATGGTATGATGCTTAAGAGAAATATAGGCTTACGGAGATGAAATGAAATTCACTTTCCGTGCCGGTCACGTGCTCAGATTTTGGGACGTGACATAATTATATCACATATTTTTTCAATTTCTTTGATTATATCATTAAAACTAATGTCATTCATAAATTTAATAATATATGTTGATGTAGCATCTCATTTTATATACATCACCACCAAATCATCCACTCTTAATATGTTACATTATATACAAACTTAAAATACCAAAATACACCTTATTCTTTCAACAATAACAAAAATTTCCTTTCTTTTTTTCTTCCTTCTCTTCTACGTCCTTCTTCCTTCTTCTTCTAAGTGACATGTATATACAATGTTCACCAATTTTAATTTTAAGTAAATAAGATGCATTTTAACATTAGATCTTAAATTAAAAATAAATTAGAGAAAAGTATATATCATGCATCTATCGTTTATACGCGTTTTCATTTATGTTCCTAATCTTTTTTTTAATCAAATATATCCCATATATTTCAATTTTTTTTAAATATGTATTTTTTAACACTGTAAATAGGTTAATGGAGTTGCTTCACATAATGTGCCACGTCATATGACATGTGGCCACATACTAAAAGTGACCAAAATATCTCTAAAGCCTATTTGTGACATATTTCAAAAGTGAGGTCAATTACAGTGTGACACATTGCATCAATCACATCGTAACACATGATACCCTTTTTGAAAATAAAATATCACAATTTCGTTAATAAGAATCGAATCTGCGACCTATTGAATAGAAAAAAAAAGTTTTTACTATCAAACTAATGGTAATATCTTATTTTGTATACTCAATAATTGATATATAAAAGCATTCTATGGTTATAAATAAAACAAAATGTACACATTATATATATATATATATATATATATATATATATATATATATTATAAAACAATAATAAATATTATAATAAAAGAATATATCATTATTTTATATGTGTACATTTTTTTTTATTTATATCACATAATACCTTTATATATTAATTATTGAGTATATAAGACAAAATATTGCTATTAGCATGATGGCAATAGTTTGTAACTGCATATTTTTGGAAGGGTGTTTCCTGTAATATATAGAATCCATCGAACCTCGCCAACAATTTTTTTTTAATTAAATAATGGAATGAATCGAATCCCATACGAAGTATATGTCTTTTTTTTTTTAAAGGCTAACTATTAACAAAAATTATAGAAGAGAATTTTGCAAGAATGAGAAGCCTAATTATCTCTGTTTTAAGTGCACATATGAGTAAAATTTCATGATTTTATTTGTGCAAAAAGTATCAATATATTGATTTTTTTATTTTCCAAAATGTCTCTGAGCTTCATCCCTTATGCTATTCATTTTTCTTTTCTATCTCAAATCGAATTGCTACTTGGTCTCAAGCATTCTATAGATTATATATGTGAAATACTTATATCTAGTAAGTAATTATGTAAATATGATATGTTATGATTAGAAAAATAACGTGTCAATTCTATTACATAAACTAATAATTCTAATAGAAAATAATCAAAATTTAGTAAGATTTTTAAACACAAATGTTATGTTTGGTCTAAATTTGGATGTTGAAATGAAAGGGAATGAGAATGAGAAATTCAAAGGAAAAAAAATGCAAGAATTGTGTTTGATATAATTTGAAAAAAAAATAGAAAAAAATAAGAAAATGTATTTGGTATAATATTTTAAAATGAGATAAACAAATAAATTTATGATAATTTTACTGAAATACCTTTATAAATAAAATAAACTTAAACCATTGCCAGCAAACTCTCTTCTATCTAGTTGCTATAGTCGTTATTCATGCTGTCTCCACCATTGTGGCAATCCCATACAAATCTAGCCAAATGCAGTGGCACAGAGAAGGAAACGACGAACGTAGTTTGAAGTAATTGGGTAGAGAAGAGAACGACAAAACTGAAAATGAGAGATTATCATAAGGGAACAATAGAGAAGGGAATGGCAACAATTAAGATGATTAGGGCACACACGAACATATGAAATGTTCAAAGCATAGTTGTATGACCCGGACCGACCCGGTCGAGTCGACTTGGAAACCGGTGACCCGGGATATGACCCGGTCCGGGTCAGGACTTTAGACCGTTTTGCATGTGACCCGGTAAAGACCCGGGCGACCCGGTCAAAACTCGGGCGACCCGGTGACCCATTGACCCGGATTTTTTTTAAAAAATTTTTTTAAAATTTTTTTATGGCTAACATTGATTAATAATCCTCAAAAAAAAAGTTTGTTTTATTTACTTTAAAAATTAATGCTTTCTTTTTCTTCATATCTACATCGTTCTACTACAAACAAATTGAAACATAATATTCTCACTTTATTTCTCTAAAAATATTAGTTAAATTCCTCTTTCATTTTCATAAATTTTATTTAAAATTGAAGTTAACTCCTTAAAGTTAAAATATTCCAAAGTATTACGTTAGACAATAAACGTTTTCAAAGTAGTTTATAACAAATATTGGTTTCAAATTAGTCCTTTAAATTTATAACAGACCATTTAAACTTTTAAAGGATTAATTTGAATTCTACTAGTAGTGGATTTTTTTAATAAAATTGAAAATACTATAAAATAAAATATCAAAATTATTATTTTTAATTTAAAGAGGATAAATTAATTTTTTTCTTAAAAATTACGTAATTTTTCTTAATTATTAATGACTTTATAAATTATTATGGATGTTTAAGGCTTTAAATGTATGAATTATTATATTTGGATGATTTTATTTATGACTTTATGAATTATTATGAATATTTATGAGTTTATGTTTAAATTATTATAGATGTTTAGAAATTATTTTGGATGTTTATGACTTTAAATTATGAAATTTACATGTAAATTATTTATTTTATTTATTTTTTAATTTATTTGTAAAGATATATAGGTATATATATAATTTTAATTTTTTTTAATGCATTTATCCGGGTCAGCAATTGACCCGGTGACCCGACGGTTGAACAAGTGACCCGGTGACCCGAATGCCTGTCCGGGTCAATGGCCGGGCCGGTTCTGACAACATTGGTTCAGAGAGATAAATTTGAAAAATGAGAGATTATTATAGGGATAAAATTGACCATTTACCATAATTCCAATTGAAATGAATCCAACTTTATCCAAAACTATATAGAAAGCAATTATATAATATATCATGTCAATAGATTTCCTTTTTATCATGTTAAATGAATATCAAATATCTATTTTAGCTTCAAAAAATGAGAACCCACACCAATATAAAATTTTTGAAATATAGAGGAACAAAATAAAATCAAAATACCAATTTGGCTATGTAGTTGTTGAATTGAATGGAAAGTGACTATAGTCAACAAGTGGTTGTTGTTAAAGAGTAAAGCAGAAGAAACGACACGCAAGAATGGTGGAGTCAAGTCAACTTATCCCCAAATTGGCAAAGGAAAATAGCAAATAGCAAATTCCAAAAGAGGACTGTGACTTCTGATTACATCACAAAGCCGCGGGAAACACGCGTTAGCGGAAGCTTCAAGGAATGCCGCCAAATTTAATTATTTTAACTTATTTAAAAGAATATAATCATTTTAATTTAATTTTTTAAATTAAATATTTATAATTAGTCTTTAAAAAATTATATTTATCGCAAATTTATCATTTTTATTACTAAGTTGTAAAATTTGTTATTAAATCTCAAGTTTTTTATTGTCAAAAGTTAATTTGATAAACAGAGAGGTTAAATTGAGACAAATATAATTTTTTGTAAACTAATTTAGATGTTTTCTTTTTTAGGGATTAAATTTGGATAATTGTAATTTTTTGAAGATTAATTTACTCAAACTTTTTATTAAATTATAGATTGTTGTTAAATCTGAAAGATTATAATTATTTTAAAGTTTTTTTTAAAATTTAATTGTTTAGATTTAGTCTTTACAAAATTATTTACTCAAACTTTTTATTAAATTATAGATTGTTGTTAAATCTGAAAGATTATAATTATTTTAAAGTTTTTTTTAAAATTTAATTGTTTAGATTTAGTCTTTACAAAATTATATTTATCTCAATTTTATCATTTTTTTCAATTTCTAAATGCAAAATCTATTGTTAAATCTCAATTTTTTATTTGTTAAAAGTCATTTTGATAAATATAGGGCTAACTTGAGATAAATATAATTTTTCGTAGATTAAATTCATACGCTTGGTCTTTTGGGGATTATATTTGAACAGTTGTAATTTTTAAGATTAACATTGTTGTTAAATCTGAAAGATTACAATTATTTTAATTTAGTGTTTTAAAAATTAAGGGTTTAAACTTAGTCACTAAAAAATTATATTTATATTTATTTTATTATTTTTATTGCTAAATTGTAAAATTGTTGTTAATCTCTAATTTTTTGTTGTCAATAGTCACTTTGATTAACAAAGGGGTTAAATTTAGACAAATGCAATTTTTCATTTACTGAATTCAGACTCTGGATATTTTAGGGATTAAATTTGAACAATTGTAATATTTTGAAGACTAATTTACTCAAACTTTTTTCTTAAATTACATATATTGTTAAATCTGAAAGATTATAATTATTTTAATTTAGTAAAATTTTAAATTTAGTCATTAAAAAATTATATTTATTTCAATTTTATTATTTGTATTGCTAAATTGCAAAATCTGTTATTAAATTTCAAATTTTAAGTTGTAAAAAAAACATTTTGATAAATAAGGAATTAAATTGAGAAAAATACAATTTTTTGTAGACTAAATTCAGACACTTGATCTTTTAGGAATTAAATTTGAACTATTGTAGTCTTTTGAAGACTTATTTACTCGAATTTTTTTCTTAAATTACAGACTTTGTTTTTTAGACTTGGTTAAACTACAAACTAGATTATTTATTTAGTCCCTAAAAGATAATGATCATCTTAATTTGATTATTGAAAGAGCAAACATCTCAATTTAGTAACTAAAAAATTATATTTATCTTAATTTGGCCTATTCAATTGTTAAATGGGCAAATAAAAAATTATATTTATCTTAATTTGGCCTATTCAATTGTTAAATGGGCAAATCCACTATTACTAAATCTCAAAATTGTCATTTTCAAAAGTTATTTTTGATAATAGCAAGACAAAATTGAAATATATATAATTTTCAGGGATTAAAGTGAGATAATTATAGTATTTCAAATACTAAATCAATAATTCACTCTAAATTATATTTAATATTTTTATTTTAAAATATCATCTTATTTTATTAATATTTAATATATATTAAAAATTTTCTTTTATTCCAACTAAATCTCAAAAAGACTAATGTAATTTACTTTCTTTTGAAAAAAAAAACTAAATTCACCCTTGATACTTTAAAGACGATTTTAGTATAAGTTAGTTCTTTAAAATATATATATACACAAATTTGACATTCTTAAGCATAACCTTGTTATATTTTTATCTTTTTAAAGACATCATCATATAATTTTTGTATGATCAGACATTATATGAGATTAAAAAAAATTAATTTTTAAATATTAAGTTGACTAATAAAATCAGTGAATTGATACATAAAAAAAAATCCAATATTTTGGACATTATGAATTTAATGTCTATATTTAATAAGTTATTAATTATAAGTGGTTGCATGATATATAACATACGTGACATAAACTATAGTTTAGAGAATCGGACGAATCAATAGGTTCAACTAAAAAACTAATAAATTAGCAAAGTCTCTAGTTTGGCTTAAACATGGTAACAAGACTCGAATTGATAAAATCAGTCGGTTCAACTGGTTTAACTTGTTTTTTTTTTTGAATTTTTACTAAATATTACTATGCATTTTAAAGAAATTTCCAAAATTTTAAGCTATTAAAAAAATATCTAGGAGTAGTATAAATATATATATATATATATATATATATATATATATATATATATATATTTGAGATAATAATGTACCACCCGATTTTACCCCATCAATTCATCCGATGAAATTATACTACATAGGTTTTTTTAAAAAAATAATATTGTAATTTATTTTACAAAAAAACAGTAATGTGCTAAGACAGATTAATGAATCAATTGTACATTCTTATTCATATTGGAAAAAATTTGAATAACTGATATTTTTCAATCAATTTGTGAATTTCACAATATTTTAAAAATTACACTCATAATTAAATGGACAAAAATATTTTTAGATTCATAAGTTAAATTATAGTCGAGTAATAATTAAATATATATTAAAATATAATATTATACATAACAATTAAATATCTTTATATTTAATTTTCACAAAGTTACTAAAGTATAGATAAGCTATTTATAATCCTTGACTAATGGCAGCTTAATTTAATAATATATAAATATAAGAAACATTTTAAAAAAATTCAAAATAATATATAAAGAACATTCACACATAAATAGCATATTAACACAAAAACAGAGAGTGTATATACATATATATATATCATAAATTTGAACCAATTGTGGAATCAGTTCTTTAAGTCAATTAGACCAAACAAATGACTAATTTATTAATTAATGGCATGATAAGTATACGTTTCAACTAAGAGATTGAGTGGCTTCATATTTGGGCTACAACTATTCTCTTATAATTGTGATAGAACATCACTCTCGTATTCTTAATTACAATTATTTATTTTAAATTAAATAATTTAGATTTAAAAAATTAAAAAAATTAAATGTAAATTGTTTAATCTAAGATAAATAATTGTAATTAAAACTATAAAGGTCATATTGCCATCACAAGTATGAAATGATCTGGAGACAGTCAACCGCTATACTCTGTCTAAGATTAATCTTACACCATGAAGGTATTGGATACTCATAGGAATTTTAAAAAATAAAAACTATATTACTAATTCAGTCTCTGGAAAAATATATGAAAGGACCTTATAAGTTGAATAACTTGAACTCGTTATTAAATTAGTTTATTAAAGAATAGTAAACATACCATTTGGTCATTTAGAATAATCAATTTGTAAGGAATTTGTAAATTTTAGGGAATTATTTTTTTTGTTTGCATTCCTTAATAGTCAATTTGTATTCATAAATGTGACTTTGAGCACAAAAGTAGTTATTTGATTTGTTATTTATCTCACTTTTCAAATCATTTTTTTTTTCAAATTCTCGTATATCAAGAACAACTTTAACTTATTTTAAACTAAAATCTGACTTAAAATTAGAATCAATTTTGTCCAACTTTAATCCAAAATTTGATACATAATTTCATAAACTAAACAACAATATGATCATATGATGTATCTTTTTGGAATCTAATTTAAAAAACCTATAAAATGATACCTGTAAATTAATTTATTAACATTTATGTATTACCCAATAAATAAACTAAATCATGCAGTGAACATATGTTATTTAAATGATTTACTCATTATAATTGATTCAAGTGACAGAGCTTGTTATAAGTAAGGTCTTGGGTCTAAATTTTATAATAATAATAATAATAATAATAATAATAATAATAATAATAATAATAATAATAAAAGATTGCTGTGAGAATTTTATACATATATGGTTTGACCTAATTCTACATCATTGTTATAAAAAATCGGATCGAACTAGATTATTTAATCGGTTGGACTAGAAATCGGTTCGAAATAACTCTTAAAATCAATGAGTGAGGTAAGAACAATACTAAATGAATTGGTTAAACCGGTTTACTTATTTTTTAATTTTATTTATTCTATAATTATATTTTATTGTTATTTAGATAATTTTTGTTGTGAACTTTTAATTGTGAATGTTGTTTAATGTAATTTTTAAATGGACTAATTCGACTGCAGTCTGACCATTGACTATTAAATTGTTACATTCACCAATTTAATGACCGATCTAATTTTTAAAACCTCGATCTAAATTAATAAAAGTCTAGCAAGTTTTTTATTATTAGCAGTCCAACCCAAAAAAAAAATATTTACTCATTAATTTTCAAAAATTAAAATTGTGAAAGTTAAATTAAATTTTTAGTTTAATTAATTTTAAAAAAAAAGTCATTTGAACATTTGACGCAAATGGTAGAAACAACGACGCAATGGTGCGGCAGTGGCACACAGATGTGAATTGTGAATTGTGAAGCAGTAAGCGTGATGGTGAAGTAGAAAAGGAAAAGAGGTGCTTCTACGTTTGTTCCTTCTTCCTAACGCGGCATTGCGCTTCCACTTTCCTTAGCGTTTACCCAACTCACTCGCTTTCTTTCTCTCTTTTTTCCATCATTCCCTGATCCCAACTTTTGCTTTTGCTATACCTAAATCAACCTCTACCTCTATTTTACCCTAAACCCCCAATTTCTTCACTATTCAAATCGATTCCTCTAGCATATAGATGATGCTTCGCTTGTGCTACAGGCCGCTCGAGCGTTGCTTTGGGTGGCGGGGATGCGGTGGCGGCGGCGGCGATGGTCTTCTTTGGCACACGGACTTGAAGCCCCACGCGTCCGGCTACTTCTCCATCGCCGTTGCTCAGGCCAATTACAGTCTCGAAGATCAGAGCCAAGTCTTCACGTCTCCGTCGGCGACCTACGTTGGTGTCTATGATGGCCATGGCGGACCCGAGGCCTCTAGATTCGTCAACAAACGGCTATTCCCTCATTTGCTGAGTGAGACTCTTGTCCAGATTTCTGTTCCGTGTTGAAAATCGGTGGTTTTTGGTTGTTGTGTAGTTTGGCTTGTGAATTGCTTTGGTTGGTTGCTTCTCTTGCTCACTAGACTCCCTGTGTCTTTGGCTCTTCGCGATGCTGAAACCTAATGTTGAGATTATGAATCATAAATTAAAGGCATGGTTGAACTGGTTGGACTGATGCATACTGTGACGATGAGGGTTTTAAGATCTCAGAGGAGTTTAATACTTTAGAGCTTGCTCTGTTGAGTGCATAAAAGCATAAAGCTAGGGGCAGACATGCTTTTTTTATTTTTTTTTAAAATATTCGTCCTTTCTTTTTTCTAATGCTTCGTGGTCATCAGCTTAATTGTTAACTCGATTGCAGAGTTTGCTACTGAACAAGGGGGGTTGTCGGTGGATGTGATAAAAAAGGCGTTTAAAGCCACTGAGGACGAGTTTTTGCATTTGGTGAAGCGATCGTTGCCTATAAGTCCCCAAATTGCTTCAGTTGGATCATGCTGTCTTCTTGGTGCAATTTCTGATAACATGTTGTATGTTGCAAACCTTGGAGACTCTAGGGCAGTTCTTGGCCGGAGAGATTCGGAGCGCAAGAAATGTCCAGTGGTGGCTGAGCGGCTGTCAACTGATCATAATGTAGCTGTTGAGGAGGTGAGGAGAGAGGTGGAAGCCCTCCATCCTGATGATTCACACATTGTGGTTTATAGCCGTGGAGTTTGGAGGATTAAGGGCATTATACAGGTATTATTTGCTTCTTTAGTTCCTTCCTGAATTTTCCAACAATTATAAACCGTATGACAAAGGTCTGCATAGTTCAAAAACCAAAACTGGTAATGAATATAGAAGTATAGATGGGGAGACTGTTTTTCTTACTGTAATTATCTGTTTAAATATTTATATATGTAGCCAAATTTGTGTCTGATTTAGGAAATAGTTTTAAATGAAATTTCATGACTTATCAGTTTGTACAATAACATTTTCTTGTTTCCGACATATTTATTTTCTGCTCTGTATTGCCTCCTCCTTTTCTTATATATATATATATATATATATATCACATTCTCAGGGCCTAAAATAACATTTCCGGCATTTCATGGAAGAAATGCTTGTACATGTTGGCAGGCTCAACTGTTCAATTTTGCATATAGAAGCTGATACATGCCATTTGCATTTGTCTGTGTTATTGACTTAATGGTTTTAATTTACAACCTTTGAGTCAGAGTCAAACCAGTATATCTATATAATATGTTTTTCCTTTCAATCTTCCTTGCCTCCATATTTTAACCTATTGGCATGCTTATTATGAATTTTATGTATTTCCAGCATTTTATGAAAATGTGATGTAAAAGTGAGGCATCTCATAATTGATAAGAATTCAGAACACGCAGAGCTAATCCAAGATAACCCACTTTGCCTTCCATGCATGTTTGTCTCTCATGGAAGAGAAGGGACTTTGGTTATTCACGGGATACTTGATTTTTGACTTAGTTATCAATGTGAAATTGAATATGCTAACCATTTCTTTGCACTTGTTGGGAACATTTAAGGAATTAGGGAAGCTGATCTAGACATTTTTGGTTTTGCAGGTGTCAAGATCTATTGGTGATGTGTATCTCAAGAGACCTGATTTTTACAGAGACCCAGTTTTTCAGCAATTTGGAAACCCAGTTCCTCTGAAGCGTCCGGTAATGACAGCTGAACCATCAGTTCTTAGAAGGGAGCTTGAGCCAGAAGATTTATTCCTGATATTTGCATCAGATGGCCTTTGGGAGCAGTTAAGTGATGAAGCAGCAGTTGAGATCGTTTTCAAGCATCCAAGAGCTGTGAGTACCCTCTCTTACTTATGACATGAATCTATCTAACCATGACTCTATAGGTTCTTATATAGATATTAACTTATGGACTAATGGTCCTGATATTTGCAGGGAATCGCCAAGAGATTGGTGAGAGCTGCTCTACAGGAAGCTGCAAAGAAGAGAGAAATGAGATATGATGACATAAAGAAAATTGACAAGGGAATAAGAAGACATTTCCATGATGATATCACTGTCATCGTTATCTATCTTGATCACCAGACGGGCTCTTCCAATGATAGATTCAAATCAAGTGCTGTTGACTGCACAAGTGCCCCTGTGGATATTTTCTCCCTAAATGCAGATGAAGCAGAACAGAGCATGCTTGGTGCAGCTGCCTGAAGAGTCAAGTTTATTTTAAATTAAATTATGAAGATAAATATTGTTGGTGGATGGGATTCATGATGAAAAAGAGGGGTTCAAGTTAAGTTCCAAGATAGATAGTAACTGAAGGTTTTCTGACAGATTTTTGCTAATGCAGATAGCACATGTATAGTTTTGAAGTCTCTTTTCTGGTTGCTGATATCCCATTTTTGTTCTTTAAAAAAGAAAGAAAATAAAATTTGTATTGATTGATCAGCCGTGTTTTTTATCCTGTTCTTGGAGAAATTTTGGTATGGGATTTAATATAAACAAGGGGTGTACACGTCAGATTGTCAATTGAACCTGAGTACCTGACCATTTATACATGACTTTGGATCCTCCAGTATGAGGCGATGCTGTGATAATGTAATATAAAGAGAATGATAAACATAAGAAGTGAGTCACCTGAATAGTGAATTTTACAAGGTGTGTAGATTTTATACTTGACATTACAAGTGTGAGTCACCTAAATAAAGAATGATTTGATACGTGTTTTTTTTTTAACCCATCAATATTGGAAAATTTAAGTTTTAATTTGGTTTGAATTAAGTCAAACTATTATAATGTTATTTCATTCACAATATTTAAACTTAAATTTTTATATTAAAAAAATAAATATCAAATCACCTAAATAAACTAATATTAATGGCTTAGTACGTGTTTTTGTTACTCTCATAATCTTGATTGCGCCATTTCTGCCATATTGAAGACAAATTGTGTCCTTGATTGATGGAATGTTGAAAATATGGGCATAAATTTTTCAAATAACAACAGTAAACAATATTGCATGGGCATAAATTGTCATGTTTATACCATGAATGGCTAAATGTAATTTTGATTAGATTTAACGCCAAAGTGGAAGAATAATGGATAAATATGGGCATCAAAGTTTTTGATACTCTAATTATTGGCCATAAGTTAAAAAAAAAAAGACACACCAATAGGACTGTTGAAGTTGAAATTCACTGAAAAAGGTTATGCTAAATTTGAATTCGGCTTGGCTCATAATTTCAAAGAAAATACTAATTATTCTTTTGTTGTTCAAATGATTTCACCAAATAAGTACTATAAATTTTTTTTGTTACACCATTTTCCGAAAGAACATTTGAAAATTGAAATAATTTCATAATACACAGACATTTAAAACTAGACCTAACAAGCACTCACTTTGGCTTAATGATACGTGAATCGTATTAAAATATCTAACTTCAAATTTAGCAAAATCAAAATTTATAAAGAGAATACAAAATTCATTTATCTGCTCTATTAATCTTCAGTTGTTTTTAATATAACCTTCAATGGTTATGCCTCCTAACATCATACATTTTTTTCTACTGCCTTTTTGTATCATTTTAGAAAGATCAGTATTTTAAAAAGAACAATCTTTTTCACTTGTTTATATATTTTGCAATTCTTACCTTATTAATTTATTATTTAAGTTAAATAAATTTAAAATATTTAAAGATTAGGTCCATTATTTCCTAATTCTTACCGTAATCATTTATTAATTTAGTAATTTAAAAAATTACAATTATTCAATTTGATCTTTAAATAATCAAGTGTCTCAATTTCATTTTGCTATATGTTTTGACAATAAAAATTTTGAAATTTAACATTCATAAATTTGAAAAAAAAAAACAAAAAATTTAGTTTTAATTCCTAACATTTTTACTATCAAATTCTTTTATTAAAATATAACAAGTATATGATATTAAAAAATAATAATATATTTTTTATAATTTAACATTGCATAACTTATCTTTTAAGATTTTTTTTTACATGTAGTATTTTTATTAAACAACTTGATAACAAAAGTATAATAAAACAACATATAACAATTATAATTTTTAAATATTTAAATTAAAATAAACAAAATATTTTATGGGTTAAATTGACAATATTTTGTAAAGGTTTCCAGTTATTTTCACCGTGTAGGATTCGGATATGACATTAATGCGGTTAGTTTCTTGGAAACTTCTGATAGACGACTAAGTCCTTCTTTATCTTCTGTGCCACAAGTCAATGTGCATCTGACTTCAACTTCTCTTATCTTTTACGAACTGCTCCAATTGGTTTTAGGATATTGAATTTTGTTATTCAAATTTATTTTTAATAATCACACAAATTTTTTTATGTAACCTGGAAAACTGATAACATCCGCATTGTAACGCAAATTTTATGAGAAAACCAAGACAATGAAAAGCCTACGTCACCTAAACAAAACTTTGACATAGTTTGTTCTCGGCTGGAATACAAGAAACAGGCCAAAATAATATAGGTTTATTTATGTTTTATTTTAGCCCTCTTTATTTTAGAAATTTCATATAAATTTTTTATGTATCAAAATTGTACTATTTTGTTCTTTTTCCATTATGTTTGTTAATCTATGTAACGAAATTGACAAATTATCTTCTAAATGTTGATATGACTATATATATAGTTATTAACTAGATATTAATATCTCGCGTATAATTCTCAAAATAGTCTAATGCTTCGTCCCATATGTTGTCATTTTCTTTTTATGGGAATTTTGAATATTTTAAAAATTACATGTGGGGCACTTATATGTAATTAACAATTATGTAGATAGATCATGTCAACATTTAAAGAATAACATCAACTCTATTACATATACTAACAATTCTAATGAAAAAAAAATACTAGAATAATACGATTTCAAAACACAGAAGATCAATATAAAACTTCTAAAACATAAAAGACCGAAATGAAATTAAAATAAACATTAGAGGACCAAAATACCATTTTTGCCCAAAAAATATAAACAACTAGGGACACATTTGTTTAATTTGTGAAAATATTTTTTATTTTCATTTTCAGTGTTCATTTCTTGAAACACTGAAAACATCTTTTTGGTATTTTTAGATTTGGACCTATTTTAAGAAATATTTTTTAAAAAATTTTCATTAAACTAAATTAAACACATTTTCAAGCTTGTTTTCTATTTTCAGTGAAAATAAAAATAAGAAATACCTAAAACAAACATACACTTAGTGGCAGAACATAATACTCAATTTTTTTCAACTAAATTAATTATCTAGTCCTTAAACTGTCATATTCATTTAGATTTAGTCCTCAAAATTGAGTGCACAATGAATTTATTTCCAACAGTTACACTAATTTTTAGGACTAAAACTAAATATATCTAAACATTAACAATTCTAAGACCAAAATAGTAGCTTACTCTTTCTTGCTCTACAAACAAAAACATACCAAGTACAAAAACAAAACATCATAAATAATTTACAAGTTTCAGATCTAGTGAGTCTTGCTTTCATTTAAGGAAGTGAGGGCTAATCAATCCAGCAATCTCAAGAAAGCCAACTTGATCTTTTCCACCAAATATCTTCTTCAGCTTTTCATCACAGATAATAATCTTCTTGTTTTTAGGGTCCTATCGATTTAGAAGTAACAACCAAGTTAGGTGTTAGGATCAGAAGTACAGAAAAATCTATGGATGTTAAATGTCTCATTGGACCTATTTGTAAATGCAGGAAAGCGAAAGTTATTAATTATACCGCTAGATTGATGTAACAATGCGTTATAAAATTACCTAAATAGAGAACGTGTATACTTATGAAGTATCAAGTGATTCATATATTTAAATGCAATGCACTGTGATTTTACAGGACAGCCTCATTCGCAAGCTAGCAGATACTCAGAAGCCCCTCCCCATCAACTATGTTCATATTAAATTCACAGAATGCCATATTCACAGATTCAGAAAAAGTGCACAGATCAGGCCATTAAAAAGGTAATAACAGATCAAATACTACTTCATGCCACGACAGTCAAACCTCTGCATCAAGATTCGTTAAAAAGTGTTACCTGGACCAAAACTGTCGATTACTTACAGTTCTTTTTAATCTAATACAAAACAGTTTAAACTTTAAACATAATGTATCAGTATCTACCAAAACTACGAACACTTAGCCAATAATTACTACTACAAGAACGAGTGAAAGAAGAGTTTAGTTTGGCAAAAAAACCAAATAAAAGAGGCAAAAGTATCAATCAAAGAAACATTAATTATCAACACAGGTCAATCAACTACCATAATCCAAATCCAATCCACTCAAAGAACAATAACAAACAATAATCCAAAAAGTGTAGATGCAAATGTATCTATGTTTCAACTCAGACAAACTGACAAAGGAGGGCGGTAAGAAGAGAACAGAGTTGACCTGAAGATTGTTGTCCTTAATGTGAGCCCAAATCTGCTTGAGTGCTTGGGTGCGAGAAATCTCGGGAACTCCGACGAGGTCTTGCATCTCCGGTGAGACTCTGCGGGGCTTCATGATGCCTCGGGGCTGCCTCCCGGTGGAAGGTTGTGATTGTGACGCGGCGGCAGAGGTCACAATTCGCAGCATGCGCAAGTTGGCAGGGTGGGCGAGCCTGAGAGAAGAAGACGGAGGAGGAGGAGGAGCCGCCGCCGCCGCAAACGACACCGTTTCGCCGGCGATAAAGGTAGAGAAGAGACCTAGAGAGGTAGCCATGTCGTTTGCTGAGAGTGAAGGGATAGAGTGTGCCGAATGCTGCAGGGTGAAACAAAAGGGGAGAGAATTTCCTTTTTCTCTCCAAAGAAATTGAAAAGCACGCGCGAGGAAAAAAGAAAACCAAAATAGTATTCTTTTTCATCAGAGAATGGGCCCCCAAGAACCTTTTGTGGGCTTGAAGGGCCCAAGAGGAAGAAGAGTATATTATCAATTTTATTTTGAATTGTTGTTGTCTCAAAAAAAAAAATTAGCGTATTCAATAATCGAGCTATTAATATTTCTAAGGTTCAAATAGTCATGTTACCGTTTAAAGTTGAATTTGATTTGTCATTGAAGCCAAATCACCCCTAAAAAAAATTAACAAAAAAATTTAAAATATATTACTGATTCAGTCTTTAAAAAAATTACATATTTCTTAATTAATGATTATTTATATTAAATCATAAAATCTATCATTGTTAAATCTCAAATTTTTTGTTGTTAAAAGTCACATTGATAAAATAGTGACTAAATTGAAATAATTACAATCTTTCAAAAACTAAATTCAATCGCTTAATTTTTTAGAGATTAAATTGAGATAATTATAATCTTTTGAAATCAAATTAATAATTTAACCAAAAGTTAAACATTGAAACTGTTCAATTTCGACAATTCCCAAAAAGCCCAAAGGACTTTGGGTTTGAGATGGGCTAATTAGTTATCCAGGCCCCTTCCAACTTGCCATTTTTTCAATAACGTCCAGGAGCCCAGCGTCTTCCATTACATAAGCCCAATGTCCTCACTTCCCCCAAAAAAAATCATAAAGTATAAATTACTGTTTTTGATCCTTAAAGATTTTTTTTTTCAGTAGTCTCTCTAAAAGATAAGTGTCTATCCTTCAAATGTTACATTTCAATTTTATTCCTTCGTTTGTCAAAATGATTTTTGACAATAAAAAAAATTGAGGCAACAAAAAAAAATTGAGGTTTAACTATTTAACAATGATAAATTTAAAATTTTAACAATGAAAATGATTAATTTGAAATAAACATAATTTTTAAATAACTAAATTGAAACAATTAATTTTTCAATACCAACAAATAGATAAAAAAACATGTGTGTGATTTTATCCTTTAAAAAAAATTGTGTGTTTTATGTTCATTTTGATTTTTTAGAAGAAAATTTTTGATTGTTTGATACCAACATTTCAAAAAAAAAATACGCCTTACAATAAGAGTGTTTAAAACTAAACTAAACCGACAAAAACTAAGGAAAAACAAAAAGAAAAAAGTTCAAATCAAGTTTTAAAACATGACAACCAAATTGTTCGATTTGGTTATCAGTTTGATTTGATTCAGTTAGGTTAAAACTGAACCTTATATATATTATATTATATTACAATACATTATATATATTAAAAAATTACTATACACTAATGCACCAATTTTATTTCTTTGTCATTATTAGATATGAATTGAAATATATTGTTACACATTTATATACTAACTATAATGCATTAAGTTATGATTTGAATTATTAATAGGTGATCTAAGGGAAGAAATATGAAACAATGAAAAAGTTAAAAATAGTTATTTATTAATTTATAAAATAATATGTTACAAAAAAATTCTTCTAAGTATAATAATAAAATGCTTTACATAGTATGCAAAAAATTTATTGTATTTTTTTTCTAAAACTGCCCAACAAAAATGAACCAAATCGCCCAAAAAATAAAATAAAATAAAATAGATGCATATTTTTTCAAAATTGATTTTGGTTTAGTTCAAATTGGTTTAAGCTCAAAATCGAAGCAAACTAAACCTTTGAACCAGGGTGTTCATAAGCTCGGTTCGATTTAGTTTTAGCCTTAATCAAACCGAACTGAGCTTGTCAGTTTTGCAAAATTATAAACATATTCGATTTTAATTTTGGGTAATTTAGTTCGGTTTTAGACAATTTTATTTACAATAATTTATTATTTGTAATTTCAATAAAATATATATATATATATATATATATATATAAAGAGACCAAATTAATTAATATATATATATATATATATAATTTTGTTGACATAAAAATATATAAATATAATATTATATATATATAGTTAATTCTATTTTAAATGAATTAAATCAAATAAAACTGACAACTAAATTGAACTAATTAAAATTTTTATTTCAAAAACTGATTTAAATTTTTTTTCTTTTTAATTTAGTTTGATTTTGAATATCCTGCATTAAACACCTCTACCTCATAAAAACTCCAATTCTTCAAAAACTCCTAAAGAATTATGAATTATATATATGGCTTTAGCTTGCTTTTTTTTTTTGGGTTGACATGGCGAGTGATCAATCAATTAATTTAGATCCTAGCAGCTTCACTCTAAATTTTGTTAATTTTCAAAAAGTTGATTTTGACTCGAACTATAACCGACATGAGTTAAAAGAAAATGAGTTAATTTTGATGTGGCATTGTACAAAATAGAGAAATATATTTTTAAAAAAAAGTAAGTAATATGAAATGAAAGAGAAAGAAAGAAAAGGGACGTTGCTCCTAAAACAAAACAGAAAGGAAATAGAGATCCTGGCAGAGGACAGCTAAGAGAAGGAGGGTGAGAAGTAACATCATCCAGATATCAGATTGCATATTGTTAACATTAAAGACCTTTTAACAAACCTCACTATATAATATCCCTACCAACTCGCTTCTTTACTTTCTCTCTAAGTTGATTCTCCCCCACTCTTTCCCTTTCAGACTTTTTTTTTTGTTTTTCTATTTTTTTCCCCCCAGATACTAGTAAAAAATAAGTTACTTTTATAGGCTTAGAGGCAAAAGTGACCGACATTGATTAGTTTTTCAGATGAAGACCATCAGTTTAAAATAATTTTTAAAATTAATGAGTCATAGAATATAAAAATTAATATTTAATGAATTAGTTGAGTCGGTCAATTTAAATTATATATATATATATATTAATTTTACTTATTTAATCGAATTGACTAAGAACTAGTTAAATTGAATAAAAACTCGTGCTAAATGAACCGATTGAACATGTCTATTTGAAATATATATATATATAATAAAAAAATTAATATTACAGATCATTCAATTTTAGTAGAGATTGCAATATATTAGTATTTTATAGATTTAATATTAATGAATATTACATTGATTAATAATATTTTCTTGTTATTTGGTCAAGTTTTACTATAAACTTTTGGTTGTGAATGTTATTTTGTGTAATTTAATATCAAATTTTATTTTTTATTGAGTTTGTAAATTTATATTTATAGTTTTTAATTATGTATTTTATTTTTTTAATATTTTAAAGTAGACTAGTTCAATCACGATTCGACCATTAACTTTTGAACCAGTGCTTCTACTGGTTTAATGACTGATCCGATTTTCAAAATCTTGGTTTTAAGTAGTTTGGTATTTGTTCTTTTTAAACAAAATTTTGAGTTTAAATCTTGTAAAAAGAAAAGTTAGTGGGAAGAGTTTTACACATTTATGATTCGATCTAATTTGAACTAAATTGCTTGAAATGTATTGAATTTTTGGATATTAATTATTTGAAAACAAAAAAAAAGGAATTAATAGTGGGTAGCTTATGTGCATGGGAAGAAAAATAATTTAAGACTGAACTTACTTTTTAATTCTTAAAAGTGTATTTTGATGACAGTTTGGTTCATAAAAAAAGATCATTGACCACTTTAATTCTTAAATTTTAAAACTGTTACACAAATTGATTCATTTATCCATCATTTCTATTAAAACATTGAATAGAGGACCATTATGTTCAAAAATACCAAAAAAGTATATTTATTGATAATTGAAAGAGACTCATTTAAGCTTTTTTTTTTCTCTTTTTAAAATTGAATTGCAATCGTAAAATCTACTTGTGCATATTAAAATCCTCAATTATTAGCTTATTTGTTTGGTGGGAATAATTTACGGGGAGATCGGAGCTACAATTTTCACAATTCTCATGTATTAGAAAAAAATAAATAAAAAAGTAGCTATGGATTTGCTTCACATGTAATAATTTTCTTTAAAACTTAACAATAAATAAATAAGAGACTAAAAATGAAATTTTTTATCTCAGGGAGATGTACATCTTAACTATTTGATATCTCTGAATATATAAGATATACAATACATTCTTAAAATTTTTACTCACTACTTGTTAATTATTATTGTATATCCAGTAAAAAAAATAAAACAATA
Source organism: Biancaea sappan (assembly GCA_037074585.1). NCBI lineage: Eukaryota > Viridiplantae > Streptophyta > Magnoliopsida > Fabales > Fabaceae > Biancaea > Biancaea sappan. Next base: position 8,463,761 of record CM073493.1, on the reverse strand, counting down.
TAAAATAAACAAGTGTATATAGCTTAAAGATTAGCAAACAGTGAGTGAAGTAGTTGAAACATACGTATCTTTTAACACCAAATTATTTATTTAGTCCTAAAATATTATAATTATATTAATTTATTCATTTTATTTATTAATACAACAAGATTTAATAATAGTAAATTTTATAATTTGAAAATAAAAAAAATTATTTTGAGACAAATATAATTTTTCAAGATTAAATTGAAATCATTTGATATTTTAATGATTAAATTGAAACAATTATGATATTTCAATAATCAAATCAATAGTTTAATGTATCTTTTAATGACAATTTTTTTCCAAGAATAAAAATTCCAGTTAAAATTTTGCCTTGAAAAATAGTCATTGATTATCACAATTACACCAATTAACTACCGGAATCAATTTTCTGATGCAATGAATAATAGTTGCGTTGAAAATGAACCGCACGGTTGTTAAGGTAGACACCCTCTTCTCACACCCTGCATTTTTTGTTTATTGTGTATTTTCTATTGAAGATAACCTAGTTCGAAGTATTATTGAATAATAAATGTGAGCATATTTTTTAACAAAAAATTGAACCTAGATTTACTGGGCACTGATTGGCTCCTGTATGAATGCCATTGGCATTGGAGCCAATTGGTGTCCATCGCCAACAGTTCGATTGCTTGCCACTAGTTAGTGACTAAAAAAAAAAATCATGCAATGTACTGCTAGCAATGAGCACTGTTGTTTCTAGTACTAGAGCCAGCTGATATCCATATTTACCACCTTATAGCGGATTTGTCATTTTCATTAGATCCAACCCTATTGGATTTTTGTAATTTTTAAATTGCAGGCACTAGTTGGCACCAATATTGGAACCATCAGTACCCATCGCCAATCATCCAATTGTCTGGTAGTTAGTGACTTGAAAAAAAATATATATATATACATATGCACTTGGACGGCTACTAATTGTTACCATGGGCTCCAATACTAAGCCAACTAACGCCCATATTTATCACCTTACAGGGGATTAGTCATTTTTGTTAGATTCGACCCCATTGGTTTTTAGATTTATTGGGTATCAGTTTGCTCAAATACTTGAGTCATCGGTGTCCATTGCTAACTATCCAATAGCTTGACAGTTATGACTTTAAAAAAAAATCATGCTATTAGACGGTTGGTGATAAGCACCGTTGGCTCTAGCCAGTGTCTAAATTTACCACTTTATAATAAATTAGTCATTTTCATTAGATCTGATCTCATTGGTTTTCAGTTTTATACTATTTGTTTTGTTTCCTACAAATATCTTCCACTGAAAGCATTATTGTTTGAGACACTATCAATCGCTGAATGTGAATACTTCTCTCAAGATAAATTTGTATCTAAATTCACAATCTCATAGAAGACTAATATTTTTTGTTAAACCTAATCTTGACACAACTACACTTCACATTTAACTTACACGCATACACAACATACACACGTGGCACTACACTACGATGTGTAATAAACCTCTTAACAGTATTGAAAGGTAAGTTTAACCTTCCCTCTACATCTTAAATCGTCATCAATATATTGAGTGAGATTTATTTTACTTTTAAATAGTATATATATATATATATATATAGGCAATAATCAAAACTTAATTCATTATTTCTTTCTTTCTGTTTTATTTTTTAAAATTTAATATTAACAATATTATAAGATAAATTATACTAACATGTAGTTTCTAATATTCAACTGGAGTTTCTTGACATTTTAATATGCATTAAATTTTGTTACTCAATTTACTTTTTATCAAATTTTTTAATTTAAATGATTTGATATTTATTTTCCATAAGCATAATCTTAAGTTTGTATATTTTGACTGTAAAAAAATTAGTTTTGAGAAAGTTTTACACTTATAAACCCCAACTTGACTTAAACTAGAATATCAATTAGAACTAAGTGAGCTTTTGGATATTGATAATTTCAAATAAAAAATGAATTTGCTTTCTAAACAATAAAACACTGTAATTCTATTTTTAATATAGTAATTACTGCAATTAAAATAATGTTAACATATAGTATGAAACGAGGCTATATTTTTTAAATGGCGATAAAAAGTGTTCAATAATTTTATTATTAAAAATAGTATATATTGTGAAAAAGAATTGATTTTAATGATAACAAATAAATTAGAGAATAACCAAGTATAATACTTTAGATCAAAGAGTTGCATATTTTATTTTGATTAATCAAGTTTATATTTTGAAGCTAAGAACTAAGAACATTTGTTCTTCTTAAGATCGTTGGAAAGAAGATTTTACATTCAATTAACATGCAAACGAACTTATAATATCTTTGCCATAAAATGAAAAATCTACCTAATTTTTGAATCTACATCATGGTAAACAAAAATGGATCAATACATGACAAAAATTAATGCTAATCATGTTGGACATGCGATAAGGATTGGTTTGTAAGCAAAGTCTTGTTATAGCTAGCCATATTAGACTATTAGTTTTGATTCCTTACCAATTAACACTATTTTTTTCAATAATTCTGTAGGCTTCAATTAATCTGATTTAAATTGTTCGAACCATAAAAGTATAAAACTATTCATAATACTCAAATCGAGTCGAATAGATCCACTTCTATTAGCAAGGTTTTGAAAATTGAAACGGTCATTGAATCAGTCGAGACACTGATTCAACGATTAATAGTCGAACCGGTGGTATTTAAAATATATTAAAATATTAAAATATATAATTAATATATATATGTATATTATAAATATATATTTATACCAATCACAGTTATTCTTATAATAATTTAAATTTTGGAGATTTCTTAAAAAGACATAATATTATTTAGTGAAAATTCAAAAAAAAAAAGAACCAGTTGAACCCACTATTTCGATATCAGTTTTCTACTGGTTTAAATGATAACTGATTTTCAGCTCAAAATCAGAGCAGAGACTTAGTTGGTTTGTCGATTTTCTAGTCGAACTGACTGATTCGATATGATTTTTTAAACTATTCTATTTAGGAGTCTCATGTTTGCATCCTTGTTGTCCATCATGCAACTTACAAGGTACACACCATTTGGATCGTCGATGGATGACTAAGATGCAAATAGAAAGCTTATGTTATTCATTTGAATCGTTCTTTAAATCGAGATTTTATTTAAAAGAATTAAGTGTTGAATCATTTAAACTAACTAATATTAATTAACACTATCCTATTTTTGTTTAAACCATTAGTGACAAAAAAATTCATAGATTTTAACTAATATTATTCGACTCAAATTGAATTACAATCGTATAAAATTATTTTCATATTATTTTTTTTCTTTTACCATTCATATGTGTGAGGGTTTTACCTTGCTTTGTTTGGGAGAGCATTAAATGTAAAACAACAAGGCACGTGATTCCAAATGATAATGTTTGTTACCAAAAGAAACACAAAAGGAGCATGATTGGAGGCTGCATTGGGGCTTTCATTAATTATGCCTTCCCATTTATAACTCATTAGCCATTCACAGCTTTTATCCTCAGATTTAAGGTTGTCATTTTCTGGTTTCACCACATTTATTAATAACCCTCTCACTAAATTTTGATACACTTTTCATTAAAAATATTTATTATTAATATGAAATAAAGACACCCTTGAGTCACAACTCATTAGAATAATTTTAAAGGCATTTTCATATGAATATTTAGAGTTTGCATCTTTTGACATTGAAGCTTCTAATGCCGGCCCAATGTTAAACGAGAACTGTTTAATTAGAATTAGACGGTTATGATTAAATATGACAGTACTTTAATTTTAATTTTAGTGTCAATGTCTTAAAAATTAGATCGATTATTAAATTGATGAATCATAATTTATTGATTTGATTGTGGTTGAACCAATAATAATTATATATATATATATATATTAATATTAATAAATATATATATATAAATAAACTTATATATATATATTTAATATTAATAAACTTATATTATAATATATATATATATATATATACACGTGTGTGTGTGAGTGATTTCTCTTCTATTTTTTTTCTTTTATTTATTTTTGTAACAAAAATAATATTATTATTAAAAATAATTAAAAAAAAAGAAAATATAATATGATAGAAAAGACTAAAAAGATTAAAAAAATTTGCTAAATAAGAAATAATTGTATTTTTGTAAATAATAATTTTTTTTAACAAAACTGGTTCACCGATTTTCACTAATTTTTTTATCAATTCAATTAATTTTTGACTAATATTTTTACTAGTTAATTTTTTAGATTAACAGAAGGGCATCAATAACTAATTTTCGATCAAATCCACTGGTAGGGTCTGATTTTGTAATCTATGGCATTGACAACTTGAGATTTACCTCACCAACCACACAGCCCTTTGCTTTTGTTCCAGCTAAGCCCAAAATCGTAGCTTACAAATCACACATGCCATAAGGTCCGGCACAACATGAACGCATGACCCACCACTCTCATCATTTTCTCTTTGTGCTTCCAATTTGACACAATATATATCTACATTATTAAATAAATTAATATAAAACATAAAAACGAAATTTCTTTTAAAAGACTATTGTTATATATGCCTTTAAAATTTTTATTTTTTTTGGTCCTAACTTAATATGAAAAAAATATTCTGGCAAAGGGGCAATTTTATTATTTTAAGTATATATATATATATATATAAAATAAATGACCTTGGTTGAACGAATGTTAATGTATACAACAGATGTGATAAGTTTAATATTTGTTATTAACAATTTATATAGCATTAAACTTAGGGATAAAATTGAAAATAATTAGAGAAAAGTAAGACAAAATCACACAAAATAATTTGGGATGAAATTGATTTTTTTTTTACCAAATATTTTTAAGAACTATGAATATAAATAATAATCCAAAAAAAAGTTAAAATGTATACAAGAGACCATAAAGAATATTTAAAATTTTTTTACTACTTCTATTTATTATTATTAAAATTAAAAATATTATAATTTATTTTTATTTTAAAAATTTTTAAAAATTAATTTAAAATATTGACATCAATGAAGTAGATGTCAAGCAACTAATGCAAATTGAAAATCTTATCTATGTATTCATATAAGAAAAGGATTAATCACCACTTCTCGACTTAAAAGGTATTAAAATTGATCTAGGTAGGGATTTTATCCAATATGTGTATTTTAAATTGCTCTCTTGACCAAATATATTTTCAAATGGTATCATCTTAATAAGGCTGTTATACCACATATATAGGTAAATAGTAGAGACCCCTCAATGTGAAATCATAATATACTGACATTCTCATCATTAGTCAACCTATACAAACTCAAATTTAGTTCAATAATAGTAACATAATTTAAGTTAAACTAGTATTGTGACCTGTGCGATGCATAGATTAACACAAAATGTTATAATTTTTGTTTATCAAATAAATAAAAATATATAAAAAATACATGTACAAAAATAATAAGACATTCAAGCAATGTTAAGATATATATAAAATGATTTATTGGATACAAATGCCTTAAAAATTGAATTTGAATAACGTCAAATGAAAATAAGAACAAAAAATAAGGCATTACATAAATTAATTTAAATAAATAGATTAATTAATGATGAAAATGAGTTGAAATAAAAGTTATTAACCTAATAAGTTTGCTAGGATCAAAATCTTTGTCTTCCTTTGACTGTTTCTTCTATTTCTGCAAATATATAGCAACAATAGGTTTATTGAAATTTAAAACATAACTTACATACCCACAAAATCTTAAAACAACATAAAGAAGATAATCAAGGGAGAAAATATGTATCACATCCCAACTTTAAAATTTAATACTTTAAATCTTAAATTAGCATTCAATCAATCCGCACACATGTAATCTCAACATTGTTTGAAGTTTCTCTTCATAGAGAGGGCTCTACCATTTGCTCACAGTAAGCATAAAAGAGATTATTTATTAATCCTATTAGATGATAAAATTAGGAAAAAAATTAATTTAAAAATAGTCAAATTATATTATTCAAACACAAGTAATTACCTCAATGACATCATTTTTTTTCTTTTAGGCTTTAATCTTTCTCATGATTTACTTTTTTCAAGAAAACCTAATGACAGAAACAATAAAGCGAAACTAGAAGTAGAAAATCAGAACAATGTATAAATGAAATACAACAGACAGGAATAAAAAATTAGAAGACCAAAAACAAAAACATAGATGAACCAGAAACACAGAAAATAACAAGGAGAATAAATACATAAATGAAGAAAGTAGAAAAAAATACAGGAACGAAAGAGAAATAGAAAATTAAAAATTACAATCAAATGAACAGTACTCACGAATGTGAACAGTATGTGAATTGTATAAATCATAAAAAATAAATAAAAGGAAAACTGAGCTATGATACCAAATGATGTGAGATAATCATCACTTTAAAACTTTGATAATAAATAGCCATTGTTATCATTCATCCATATAAGGGAAGAAGAAGCAAAATCGAAGAGAAAAAAGAAGAGAAATTATGTGAGAGAAAGAGATATGTAAATATGGATGAGATTTTCGAAAGATATATATAAATATCTACATTGATTTTGAATTTTAAAATTTTAATTTTGAAAAACGAAAAAGCCTTCAAATTGGCCAATAGTGATGATCACTTTTTAAAAACCTCTACATGAATATAGGAGACTGACCATTGATGATGGTGCAACAAAAAAGTATAGTGTGCTTGTATAAAAAAATAATAAAAATAAGTGATAATTTATTATTATAGTTTAAGCTGATGGATGTAATTTTAAATTTTATTATAATTATTTAAGAAGAAAAATAAATAATATGAACACTTGTAAGTTAGTTTTTATATAGCAATTAATTATTTGATTATTTGTATATAATAAATGCTAATTTACCAAATAACAATATATTATATTTCAAATGAAAAATTTACCTAATTTATCAATTAAATAGCAATTACATACCAATTATATAGCAATTTATTGTATTTTTTTTAAATTTATTTAATAAGATTATATAGCGATTATATCAATTATAAACCAATTATATAGCAATATACTATAATTTTTTCAAATTCATTTAATGTGATCTAATTAATTTACCAAATTTATTCATTTAAATTTATTTTATTGTAATAATTTAATAACATACAAACAATTAATACCCTATAGTAAAATTGTTTTAATCTATTATATAGATAGAGAATCATAATTAACTTATTATTAACTTGTTATTAAATCTAAATTATATAAATATATATAGAGAGAAACATAATTTATGATACTTCACATAAAAAATACAACAATATAAACACACACATTCAAAATGGTAGAACATCCTTTACTTTAAGGGATGCGTTACATAGTAATTTGATTGACAGATAATTATTAATAATATAATGTTGTATGTAGATGCTTCTAAGAATAAATCTCATCTACACAATTATTTGGAGAATGAATTATTCTCCTGTCATTTTAATTTGGTTCTGTGATTCCTTGAGATTTTACCGTACACGTAGCACAATGAATGAAATTGTTGATACATAAGAACCTCAAACATGCACTTCAATCATAAAAAGATGCTCATTACTCATCACTCATTGAGTTATGATTGATTTCCAAAACACACCCACATTCCGTTTCTGCAAAATTATTCACTCTTATTATAGATAATTATGGAACAATCTTGAGATAAAAAATTAAATATGCTTGTTTTTAATACATTAACATATAAATTATAGGTTTTACAATGCAAAAATCAACAAAAATATTATTAATTTGTGTTAATAGATTTTATGTCAATTTAAACCATTGATTTATATGATATAAAATGTAATTATTTTTCTTCTCATTTCTCACATTAAGTCACTTTTCTCACTAGATACATCTCCTATAGAATAGATTTCTTCTGTTTCTAATAAAATAAGAGTCTTTTATTTTGATTTGGACTGTCGATCATTGTGATCAATAGTCCATAATTTAAAAAAAAATAAAAATTAAAAAAAAATCCAAAAAATTAGAGCCGTCTCTAATGATTGGAACAAGGGATTTATGTTCCTTAAAAGCATAAGCAAACCCGCTTCCCATCTTCTTATATATGTGTGTGTATATTGGTAAATTAGATTAACCTCCATGATAGTAAAAGAAAATTAATATTAACATCTAATTATTATGAAACAATAATTTTGTTTTTAACATGATAATAATAATTGGTAAGTAAATTGAGGACATATTGTGAAAAAAACTAATTTTAACGACAAAAAAAAAAGAAGAAAATCAAGTATAGTATTCAAAATTAAAATTGGTGCTAAATTAGTAAACTTTTAAAAGTGATATATATATATATATATATATATATATATATAGAGAGAGAGAGAGAGAGAGAGAGAGAGAGAGAGAGAGAGAGGGAGAAACTTTGAACTTTTGTGATTTAATGTTTTTGTATTTTTTTAATTTAAAATTTGTAAAATTATGACGTTCAATTATATAAAATGAGCAAAAATTAAACTTAGAAACCTCTCAACATGATCATGTGTAATATTCACATGGAAAGAACCTTCCTAGCTACAGAGAACAAGTAGCATATAAACAATTAAATAATGTCTACACACAAAATGACAATGTTTACATGTTTTATTTTTTAAATGAATGGTACTAAATAGAAAAATGACAAAAATACCCCTTATTTTATTTCAAAACTTTTTATAAGATTTAATTATATTTTATTTTAAATATTACATTTAATTTTTCTGAAAATTTAATTCATATTGCAAAAAGATTTACTATGATCGTTATGTTAAGAAAAAATGTAAAAAACAGAGAAAATAAACAAAGCAAAAATCATATATAATACATAAATTTAATGTAATTCGATCAATGTAGCATACATAAACGGATAGAGAGAAGTAATATATTTTTTTAGACAAAAATATTTGAGTACTAAATCAAAAAATCATCCAAAATATGAACTATATAACTGCTCTTGAACATTACAAAATTAAGTCACTGCATATCCTGAACCCCCTCCAATGAAGTCATTGTCGCTCGCTTATGAGTTCGGGTTTATCGACCCTCGCCCTACTCACCGCATATATCTCAAATTATTTTAGATTATAATTTTATTTTTAAAAATAATATGACAGTAAAAGCTATAATTTAATTTTGACCTCTAACATGAAATTATTTTTTGAACTTCTATTTTGACGGTAAAGATTGTTAAATAATATTAATTTTAAAAGAAATTATATATTATGTAAAAAAAAATAATTTGGATAACTAAAAAATTAAAACAAAAATGGAATGTAATTTCAATCAAATATAATTTAAGGAGCCTCAAAAAAATAAAAGTAAGTGTGATTTCCTCTTGCTTTTATATTTTTCAGATATTGTAGTGATTCATAATTAATTTACTAAGTTTATAAGTTAAACATTTAAAATATATGTTATGTAGTGCTGGTTTCTTTAATTTTGACGTCTGAATGATAAACATCAATTCTTAATAAATTATAAATATTTTTCAAGAATTAAGAGTAGAAATATAAATTCTTGATGCGCAATACATACATCATTTGTTTATTGAATTCTATCATTTTTAAAAATTGATTAAAGCATATTTTTTATTTTAGAAATATCGTATACATGTTACAATTTTATTTTACAAACTTTCAATAAACTCAATTATATATATATATAATACATAAAAAATAGATTTATAATCGTTATTGTTACTATGAATTAATTTGAATAATAAAAGTATATTAAAAACAAAACAAAAAACAAAAATATATATTAAATTTTTTTGTAGTGTCCAGAGTGTTTTTGGTAAAACTAATTTAAGATTACGTTTATCTCTATTTAGTCTCTCTATTTTTTAAAGTAATTTTTGGCACCAAAATTTTAGAAATTTAACAATGACAGATTTGATAATATAACAAGAAATTGAAAAACTTGATATTTTAAAGACTAAATTTAAATAATAACATTTTTTAGATACTAAAAAGTGTTTGATTGCACTTAATAGGGTTTAGATTTAATTCTCTTATATTTCATTCTGTTAAGTACATTATTTTTTCTTCAACTGCTTATTTGTTCGATATATATCTTATTTGATGAGATCTTATGAAAAATCTTAAAATCTTTTAAACATTAATACCTTTGAATATTGTTGAAATCTTACATTAGTAAGGATAATGTGCTAAGGATCATTACATGAAGTTTGATGTTCTTCTCCTCTTAATTTAGCTTTTGGAAAAGGTAGAGTCAAATATTTTTCTTAACATAATATCAAGTCTTGATCTAACTTTTTGGTTCAACTATCATTCTTAACAAATATATTTTTTATTAACATGTATTGAATGTGTAAAAATATTAAAAAATAAATCATTTAATATATGAGTTTAAAAACATTAGAGCATCTCTCATGATAGTTATTCAAAATTTCTTAAAAATAAGAATATATTTATAGTAAGTTTTATTGTTGGAGGACGTCAACATAGTTGCCACATATAAGAATTATTATTCTATAAGCAACCAAATCTAACATTAAAAAGCCAATAAAAAAAATCATAAACTAACAAAAAATAGAGAGTTCTGAGATCTATTTTAAATGAAGGATAACTTGTAAAACTCAATAGCATTTTTTAAAATTGTATCATTTGAACAAAGAGTTACATTAACTATCGGACTCACAAAAAAAAAATTTAAACAACTCATTACGTCTACATTATTAAAGATGCTCTAATCAAATGTTTTATTTTATTTTTTTCAAAAAAAATCCCTCCTTTATCTGTAATCCTAATCCATTAGCTTCTCAACAAATCATGATTAGGGAGTGAAAGGTTTTGATTGAATACTGCACCAGACACTGAGGCAGTAAAATACCACAACTCAATTTTAATTATTTTAACGGATTTAAAAAATGAATCCACGTGGCAGTCAGATCGAACATTGAAAATGACACCCTATGTGATCGACGCTACAGATTTGTTTGGTAGCAACAGCTACAATAACAGCTACAGATTTGTTTGTTGATTTGTTCATCTTCCATCCTATTTAACCTCTCCCACTTCTTCCCTCTCTCACTCGCTCTTCTCTCTCTCTCTCTCTCTCTCTCTCTAGGGGTGCGCAGGATAAGCAGAGGGGAGTGTAGTTTAACGGTTATCTCATGATGGGAAGGGATTCCCTGTTTCTCGTTGCTTTCATCTGCATTGTCGTCGCCGGCGTCGGAGGCCAGTCTCCCTCCTCCTCTCCGACTTCCTCCCCCGCTCCTCCCACTCCCACCACTCCATCTGCTCCGACCGCCTCTCCTCCGACCTCCACTCCTGCTCCGCCCACTCCCGCCACCTCTCCTCCGCCGGTCAAGCAATCGCCGCCGCCTCAGTCCGCTCCACCTCCGGCGACTCCCCCGCCGGTGAGCTCTCCTCCTCCGGCCACTCCCCCACCGGCAACACCCCCACCAGCAACACCTCCTCCCGCCACTCCTCCTCCGGCGACCCCTCCACCTGCGACCCCTCCCCCGGCAACTCCCCCACCGGCTACTCCTCCCCCGGCAACTCCCCCACCGGCGACTCCTCCTCCGGCATTGACCCCAGCGCCTCTCTCATCTCCTCCGGCGACATCCCCTGCTCCGGCGCCTGCGAAAAAGAAGAGCAAATCTCCGGTCCCGGCTCCGGCGCTCGCTCCCAGCCCTCCGTCACCACCAACCGAGGCACCTGGTCCGAGTCTCTCCACCCTCTCTCCCACTGGCGCTGATGACGTAAGTCAACTCTCTCACTCCATTAACTGTTTCTCTCGTTTTCCCTCCTCGCTACGAAACGACGCCCTTTGGTCACAAATTCACAATAATTCAGATTTAATTCACACATTTAAAATTCACCCACTGATTAAATCTAAACCATTAATGCACACCAGAATTAAATCTAAACCATTAAGTCACCTACTGTGTAATAATGTAGCAAAATTGGATAGACACTTCCGATCTGATGCCTTCTAACACTAGAACTAGAACTTTATCTGTATATTTTTGTTTTTCTATTATTATAATTGGAATAAACAAATAAATTAGTAGATCCAATCAGGCATCAACACGTGGGATAGTGAAACATTATTCATAATTGAATAAATTTTCAAATATTAATAATTTCAAAAGAGTGGTGCATGCATAAGAGTGAAAGTGAAACTTTGAGCTCATACTCCAAAATCTGCAGCAACGTTAATTTATTTATTTGTTACTTAGGACTGTGTTGTTGGTGAGATCTAGATCTTCAGATGTAATCTAATCCCACATGGATAAGAGAGCGATTAATGCACAATATTAAAAAAAAAAAGCAAAAATAATAGTTTGGTGTATTATCTTTATTTCAAATTTCATTTAGTCCTTCATATTTTAAATATTTTATATTAATTTTCTGTGTTGTAAATTTATATTGTTCTTGCCCTTTTTGTCAAAACTATTAGTAATTTAACATAGTTGACACATTATATCTTCTTAATTTGTATATGATATCATAGTAATATGAGAATGAAAAAGTGTTGATTTTGTTAAAGTGACTAACGATTGTGAGGAAAGAAGATTAAAACTATGTGATTTTGTAACATATAAAATATAGAAGATTAAAATAAAAGTTAAAATAAAGATAAAGGATTAAAATATAATTTTTTTCCAAAAAGAAAGTGCTAATTAGGAGTTTGAAAATTAGTGTACCAAGCAGACAATAGAGATGTTTAGTACGAAAGCCCCGCGAACTGTTGTTGGCTGATAACTAGCATTTCTGTGTGTTGTCATATCCTATGTATATATTATGTTTGACCCAACATGAGTTGGCTTAATTTTAGGGTAGAAGGTTTTTTTTTTGAAATCTCCATAATGTCTATACTAATTTTTAATTTTTATTTATAATATTTTTTTGTGTAAGTTATATTTTACATATTTTATTTTTATTTCAAATTTATCATATTTATTGACGTAGTTCATTCAACTAATAGAAAATATTGACTGAGCTGTCAACGTGGCATACCTCAAACAATTATAGCTCAATATTTTTTATTAGTGAAATAGATAATATTTGTAAAAATGATAGATTTAAAATAAAAATAAAATATGTAAAATATAATTGTCACAAAAAAATATTAAGAACGAAATTGAAATTTGATGTAAATATTAGAAATGTAAAAAATGATTTTCCCTAATTTTAAGAATTGATACCTTGTTGGGTGGATTTTTTTTAAGGTTGATCTCTGCAGTAAAATGTTTGTCATTAAATATTATGAAATTGCTAGATGTGGACATAGGGATCAGAAGAAATTAATCTATGTATGTTATTGACATTTTGCTGCATTATATTAGAATTACATACTTAAATTATTTTTATATAAAAAAATGTTGATTGTATGTTAAAGGGGTAAATTTCAGTAGCTTTAAGAGTTTAGTTAAACTATACTTGGCACTCATTTAGTTTCAAATATCACGTTTGCATTTCCTCTAATGATTTTTTGTTTGAAACAAAATTTTTGCAAAATATGTTGTATTAAAAGTTAGTTGATTTGGCAAAAAATAATCTGTATAGGATGTTTTTGTAATATATATCAAAATGTCTGGAGAGTGGAATGTAATATTTAAAACTAAAGGGGTGTTAAGTGTAATTTATCCAAACCTTAGGAGATATTACTGTTACTAATTAAGTCCCTAAATATTATAGTTGTTTCAATTCTATCCTTGAAAGAACCAAATATTTTAATTTGGTCTTATTTGTTGTCAAAACAACTTTTAACAGTGAAAATTTTGAGATTTAACAACGAAAATAATCAAATTAAGTCAAATGCAATTTTTTGGAGACTAAATTGAGACACTCAGTCTTTCAAAGACTAACTTAAAAAAATTATAATATTTCAAAACTAAATCAGTAATTTATTCTTAAAAATTAAGGGCTGTAAAAAACTTATATAATTAAAACACATTTCTGCAAAACAAACCTGTGATTTTGATCTCAAAATTTCCCAAACATAAATGGTGAATTTCTAAACAATTTTGTTGTGGCATTTGCAGAGTGGGGCTTTGCAGAAGATGATTGGAAGCTTAGCCTTGGGCTGTGCTCTTCTTCTCTCATTGTTGTTCTAGGAAATTCATCACTGTCATTTTAATTTTACCATTTTGGTCTTTGGTTATGTACTATTTTTATTTTGTGGGTTGTGTCATATGGAGCTTTATTGTTAGTACTGGCTTGCATTCTTTGGGAGGCTTGAGGGTAGATCTTGTATTTCAGAGGCTTTATTTTGTATGCTATTATTGTTAGTTTATCTTTCATCTTTCTCTTTCACTCCTTTCTATTATCTCTACCCTATTTATTTATGCACTTTTTATTTTTATTTTTTTAATGCTACTACAACTCTTAACAAATGGGATCAATTAATGAGGTTGTTTTGAGCGTCGATTCTCTGCGCTTGACCACTAGATCATCTTATGCGCCACACAATCAGACAATTCCTATTGGCCCAATATGGTACTGGCCAACAGGGGATTCGTTGGCTTTTATACAAAGTTAAAAAAATTAGATTAATTATTGAATTAGTCAAAATATTAATTCAAGAGTTAATAGATAGATTGTAATTGAATTACAGTCGAATTAGTGATTTTTAAAATATATAATATTAAAATAAATAATTAATATATATGTTACAACTATAAAATATTAAAATTAATATATAATATTAAAATATTTAAAGCATGTCATAGATATATTTATATTAGTTTTAGATCTTTTTTTAATAATTTAAATTTTTTAAGATTTCTTTAAAATATATAATAATATTCAGTAAAAAGTTAAAAAAATTTAAAAAAAATAACCAATTGAACCGGACGATTATATCAATTTTGTTAGTTCAATTATTTTTTTTATCAATTATCAGGTTCAAATTGAACTAGAAACCTAGCCAGTTCATTGATTTTCTGATCAAACCGCTCAATTCGTTTCAATTCTCTAAATCATACTTTTATGGTATCAAGAAAATTGAAGTGTGTATCATGTTACAAGTTTATATTCTACTCTTATATCTGAAAAATACATAATAAATGGTTCCGTAAAATTTGAGCAAATTTCAGTACAATTTTTTTTTTCCATTTAATAGATACCTAAGTTACTTGGCTTTTTTTTTAAACGTTTTGGAAATATACATTTTATGGAAATATACATTTTATGCTACTCTAACTCAAAAAAAAAAAGTTATAGTATGCTTATTTTACTTAACAGGGTAGTAATACGGAGAGGTCGACCTCTTAAGAGATTGACTCATTCTATTTACTAGCACGCATTGAAATACGTGTTAATCAAATTTTTTTTAAGAAGGACCCGCTAAAAATAATGTGAAGGATAGATGTCAACCTCTAAGAAGGTCGACCTCCCCTTATCATATTCCTTACTTAAATATCCTTCTATCAATTATTTATATAGTGTTAGAAGTTTTAAAAATATACTTGATTTATATAAAATTAATTATATTTTAAAATTTATAGTGAATTAATTTATAATTTTAAATACAAAACAAATAACATTGAAATGAAAGTTGAAGTTTAAACACATATTTTTAATAAAAGAAATTGATATTATAATTATAGGTATATTGTATATATTTTTGAAATAGACAAAAATATTGCGTAATTTGAATATCTCAGAAAGGACTGTAATTTAATATTTGAATTTCAAACATTTTATGGGAGATTCTGACATTGTTGAGCTCTTTTTATTTTCATGAGACAATTTCTCAAACATAAACGACTGAGATTTAATAATGAAAAAAAATATCTCTAATTTGTTGCTCACCTGAAAAATGTGTAAAAAAGCTAAAAAATATATATGTCGGCCAACATAAATAAATAGTTCTATAGTTTTAAATGAATAATTAAAATTTATACTAAATAAAATTAATATTTACATAAATATACTGTTAATATTTAAAGTTAAAAAAGTAAATTATACAACCTCTTAAATTATGAGAAAATGGTTTGAATTTTGCCCTTATAATAGAGAAGATGGAGCAATAGCAGCTCTTTTTCTATACATTTCAAGTTCTCTGTTTTTTTCTTTTTTTTTCTCTTTTTTATTTCATGTTGCTAAAACATTTAATGGGATGAATGAAGTTAAGAAGGTAAATTAGGTTAATTAATTCTTTTGATCCTTGTAGTTTACTTAATTTGTAATTTAGTTCTTATATTTTAAAAATTTGTAATTAAGTCCTCATAATTTACTCAATTTTTAATTTAATTCCTAATACTAAATTTGTTAATATTTCATTAAATTCTGCTAATACAATTAACAATGTGCATATTGACAATCTACAAATGCATTACTTTTACCAATAAAAAGAAGTACAAATAAGATAATTATGTCAAATTAAGTCACTACATAGCATGTAATTTAACTAATGTTAAAATAATTTGAACAGATCAGTTTAAATCATACAAATGCAAAACATTAAAACAGTATATACTTGTTCATGTCAGCAAAATTTAACATAATATTAACAAAAGTTTAATGAAATGGACTAAATTAAAATTTTTCGAAATAGAAGGACCAAATTAAAAAATTTTGAATTGTAGAGACCAAATTGAAAATTAAGTAAAATTAAACCTAAATATCTTTGGAGCCACAGCTATCGGAGTTCTAGATTAGTTTGTCAATTTCTGTTGGTGGGTTAATTTCAATTCTGGTTAAGCCGATTGGCGCAGTGTAACATACAAAGATCTGCCATGATTATACCAATTCGAAGTAATCTCATAGTCTTGCTCATATACAATTAGAATTGTCAATGTGGTCGAACCTGACATTTATTGAACCTACCAAATTGGTGAATTGTTTAAAATTGGACTTATTTGACCTTGGACTTATTTGACCTGGCTCGAGTAACTTGTGAGTCATTTTTTGAATGTTTAGTAATAAACTGAAGTGTAAAATTAAAAATAGATGAATATGATTCTAGATTTGATTCAATATTGACTGATTTTGAATTTAATGATCTCCCTATCTCGTCTATTATTGTTGTCGTGTCGTGAACAAACTATTGTTGTTGTCGACGTGTCGTGAATGAATCAAGCTTGATATTAACAAACTGTTGCTGCTCCATTTGTGATCTCCCTCTCTCTATTTTATCCATCAATCACTCCACTGACTCCCTCTATTTATCGACTGAAAGAATCAATGATATCCAGCTCCCTCCATCTTCTGACTGACTGACTGGCGAGTGAGCTAAGTCGTTTAGCATGCTAACCCGCATTAGGTGAGCTGGGTTAAATACTTAATGACATGTTTTTTGCTGGCATGTATGACCCACAATGACAACTGTATTATAATCATTTTTAATTGCAATTTGGCCCTTCCAAACTCCAACAATTATAAAAGGTGATTGTCACAATTCAAATTCTTTGTAGTAATTATAGATAATAATTTTTATTGTGACCGTTTATTTTAAATTAGATAAGAATGATTAAATTTTATGAGAAAAAATACTTTAATCTCAAAATATGTGCCACGTTCAAGAGTAATTAATAAGTTACCTTTTATGATTATTGCAAAAGACATGTTTAATTCTTGGTTACGTTAACTCTGTCAGCAAGTTATAATTGCAATATTAAAAAAAAAATTCTTAAACTTTACTCAATTCGTAACTGGATCTATGAAAATAGAGATATTTATTGATCTTCCAAACAATATGGATCCAAATGCGACATTAAATTTTGCATAATTTTAGTTAACACTATTAATATTTAAAAATTTGTTAAGCTTGAACTAATTTAATTTGAGTTGTGTTGAATAAAAAAAAGTATAAAATTTTTTTCAATATTATTTTTTTCATTTATAATACTCAAACTCTAAACTTTATTTTAAATAACAAAAAAGGAAAAATAAAGTGTCCGAACCAGCATCCGTAAATCTCATAATGGACATGACAAATTATTATTTATCTTTACAGTACCTATATGTCAGTTACGAAAAGAGTTTCATATAATGTTTTAGTTCATGTCATTAAAGGAAAAATAACTAAATACTGATTATTTACAGTATACAAATTAAGGGCCCTAATTTTTAATTCTAAAAATTCATAGGACACTTTGCAAATTACAAAAGTTTAAGAAAGTTTTTTGTATTTTTTCAAAAGAATACCATAACATCTCCATTTTAACCTGTAGGCGATTTTTTTGGCAAAACATGTAGATTAGTTGCCTTTTTAGTTGAACAATAAAGTAAGTGGGCTTTATTGGTTAAATGGCCCAGAAATCAAATAAAGGCCCAAACATGACCCAAAAAGAAAGACCCAATTTTTCTGTGGACTCTGAACAAACTTTGTAAACTATTTCGGTTCATCTCTGAAATATGAATTTGACCCAAAAAAAGAAAAAAAAAATTCAGGGTTGAGAGAAATAAATGGCAAGCAAAAATCTTGAGTAAATTTTTGATTTAATTCCTACGAGATGACAATTGTTTCAATGAATTTTTCAAATATCATGTGTCTCAATTAGTCTCTAAAAGTTGCATTTGTCTTAATTTGGTCTTATTATTTGTTAAATTACAAAATCTTTGATTATCGAATATCAAATTTTTCGTTACTAAAAGTTACTTTATTAAATAGAGGAATACAATTGAGACAAACACACTAATTTTTATTAAAAAAATTGAGACATTAATATTTTAGAGACTAAATTGAAATGATTGTAATTAAAAATGTTTTGAAGCTACTCACAAAAACAAAAAAATAAAAAAAACAAATTACTATATTTTTCAAGAAACTTATTCATTTTGCCATCAAAAGATTTAGTTGCCTCAATTCAATATATAAAAAATAAGTATTTCAATTTAATCACTAAATTATTACATTTGTATCAATTTGATCCTTTTCGTTTCTAGGTTGCAAAATATTATTTTTCTCATTGCCAAAAGTTACTTAACAATTAAAAAAAAATCAAATTGAGATAAATACAATTTTTCAAGAATTAAAGTGAGACGCTTAATATCTCAAAAACTAAATTAAAACAGCTATAATCTTTTAAAAAATCAGTAATTTATTCATATTTCCCCAAATGACTTAATAAAAAATGAAGAAAAGAAATTGGCATGATGTAATAGAATTGAAGTGTATAAAAGGAAGGCCAAAAAAAATGATATTTTGGTCTTTTATATTTATTTTAAGTTCTATTTTAATTTTCTATGTTTCAAATATTTTATTTTGGTTTTTTATATTGCAAACTTAGACACACTCTTTTAGTCATTTTTTGTCAAATCTGTTAGGCAGTTTAACAAACTTGACATCTCTTCATTTTAATGTTGACATAAATTATCTACTTAGTCGCTGTCAAGTCTATCAAAATACCTAATAAATTTAACAAAAAAAAAAAAGAATGTAAATTTGTAATACGCATAAACAATATGAAATATTTGAAACATAAATCACTTTTCAAATCTCAAAATTCAACCTTTGGTCCCAAGTCTATATAGAATTACAGATTTGCCAAAAGAAGGATATCAAACATACTAGGAATCCACCTCTTACACTGATGTAACCCCCATAACAGCCCATTTAATGCCATGTGATTCTCTTCCCAAATATCACATTTTGCATTATAGTGGCTTGAGAATCAAAGTGTTCGACTCCTCAGAAGCTTTACCTTTTTGGGGCAAACTAATGGTCCAACATATATAATAAGGACAACCCTATGAAACATCTTAGAATCTAGGATAAATTATTATTTGGGCATCCCAAAAATTACAATGGGTTCCAGGAAGATTAAAAGTGTTAGCGTGTATTTGAAAAATAATTAAAAAAATTTAAATTTAGACAAATTATAATTTGTATAATTAATTTTAAAAAACTTAAGTTTAGGTAAATTATAATTTGTAAAAATAGCAAAATAAAACTTTACTGAAATCATGATTTGAGAACAAAATTATGTTAATGCAAAGACTCCCAAGTTCTATCATGTTATTTTATACAAAAAGTCACGTTAATGCAGTTCAAATTATAGTTTATAGAAACGCAATGAAAAATCAAACATATCCTTAATTTAGTTTTTGAGATTAAAAAATTATGTTTATCTCAATTTTATTTTTCAATTTATCAAAGTGACTTTAAAGGAAAGAAAAAGATTTAGCAGTAGTGTATCTGCTAATCTAGTAAGGATTATGACTAAATTTTAAAAAAATAATGAGTAAATTACTAATTTGATTTTTAAAAGATTACAATTTTTTTTAATTTAGTTCTAAAAAAACTGTATTTGTATTAATTTAGTTCATTTGTTTGTCAAAGTAACTTTTTTTATAATAAAAAATTTGAGATTTAACAATGAAAATATTCAAATTGAGACATTTGTTATTTTAAAGACTAAATTAAAAAACTAATAATCTTTTAGGGATGAAATTAAGAATTCATTTAAAGTATTAAATGAAAGTTAAGAAACAAAATTAAATCAACTATAGAAGGCTTGCATATCTTCTGCTTAACCTAACATAATCGTCCAATCATATTCTCATTATGTAAGACCCATATAATTCTCATACATAAAAATCAATCAGACGATCTTATTTTACCAAGTTGAACATCCGGACTCCTATAGATGCTGGTTCATTACATAGAAGCAACGTGTCTGTGTGTGCAGGAGCAGGAGCAGGCACATGCAAATTCTGATTTACACGGATACCGAAAGTGAATTAGATGGTATTGATTAGTGGGATACTGAATTCACTACAAATGTATGTATAGTAAACTAAATTAGAATAATATTTGCTTCTTTCCCACTTTCATTTATTTAAGATTAATATCTGACAAAATTGACATTTTGATCAAATTTTATTTTAACTTTTTATATTTAAAAAATTTCATATTAGTACTCTTTCTGTTAAAATATTGGTATATATATTGAATTTGATACATTATTTTTTAAATACAAACTGACCTGTTTACAGGCAAAGAGATTGTCTGCTTGGTGGGTAAAGCCAAACAAAATGCTTGGCATATTGTGGGCTGTTGAATTAATGGCCACAGATGCTTGGTGTGACAAAAGTTCTTTGTTATTGGATCGCAATCGATCCAATGGCCCATAATCACAAAAGAGTGAAACATATCGTTTTACTTACATGGACTTTTGTTTTTTGTATTGAAAAATTGATATCGAGGACTTTTTTAAAAGAAAAAATTACAAAGTAACCCCAAACCTCTTAGAGTATTTTCAAAAAAGCCCCTCCTAACCTGGCTATTGTTTTCTTTGCCTCTACAATTGACATACAACAAGCATACAATCCTTTTGTCTATTTACATAGTTATTGATTGGATATTAGTATCATATAAAATTCTTAAAATGCCCATATCTACATTGTTGAGTGCAATGACCTTAGGAGGAAGCATAAGGGCATTTTGGAGGATGATGTAACAAACTCTGTTATATAGCTAATTGTTCTAATGAAAAAGACTAAAATAGTAAAACATTAAAATATAGATAAAAAATTAAAATGATACTTAAAATAAAAATAGAAGACTAAAATATCATTTTGGACTTAATATATGTACATGTATCATTGTATTCATATCACCTACAATATTAAATGTGCCTCCATCCCATCATTGTCTTCTCTCTTCTGTCTTCTGCTACACACTTCAATGGATCCTTCTTCTGCCGACACTTCTCACACTTTTCCCCATTTTTCACCACTACCTTTTTATTATGTCTCTCACACAATTAACTTACCAAAGAATAAACAATCATTTAAATAAAATAAATCAATAAATATTTATTTAAATTAATTTATTAGTAAAGTTTGGTTAAATTATACTTTATATATATATTTGTTTTAATTATTATATAAAATTTTGTTTTCATATTATGAAAAATTCTCACTTAATTTTATTTTATTAAAAAATGTAATAATAATAATAATAATAATAATAATAATAATAATAATAATAATAATGTGACAGCTTGACCAGTGTAATTGACATATTTAAAACATCAACTTGAACCATTATTTTTTATGATTTGTTATGCAATAAAAATAGGTCATTTTTTTATTATATTCGAAGAATAAGCGGAAATCCTGGGTTTTGCATTTGCTTGGAAGGTTCAAGGTTCAACATTAATTGGTAATGGCTTAATTAATTAGAATTCCTAAGTCAACCTTGGAATCCAACATCTATTTAAAGGAGATATGCTCAACCAAGTCAAACCAAAGATTCCTTTTTATTTTTTTTTGACACTATCAACATTAAAAAACTTACTAAATTTTAATTAATTTGTTTTGAGTTAGATTAAATTTAAAAAATATAAAATTATTTTAATATTAATTTTTTTATTCATAAGACTCGAATTCAAAACCTTATTTAAGGAGAATAAATGTTAGATTACTTGAATTAACTAATGTTAATAAACTAAAAATTAATTGGCAAAAATGTTGGGACCTGGTTCTTCACAGCAAAGTGACGTCATTCAATGGGTGGTGTGCAAGTGAGGCCCACATGGGCTCCCACTCCATTGAACGGCAATTTATTATTCAGCACCTTGTTGTACAGTAAGAGATCATGTTTCAAAAATATTTCAATATTTTATGTTTATTTTAAATTTTATTTTGGTCTTTTATATTTTAAAAATTTCTTAGTGGTTTTCTATATTTTAAAATCATACTATCTTGGTCTTTTTTTTATTAGAAGTATTAATCTATGTAACAGAGTTGACACATCATCTTTCTAATATTGACATGGCCTATCTTCATGATTGCTGGTTGGATATAAATGTCTGATATGTAAAATCTATCTACAGAATGAGTAACATCAAGTAACAATTTGATTCAAAAAAAAAAAAAGGGAAATGCACAACATGATGACATTTTGGGCAAATAGATTTTATAGACGGGATACTTATATCTGGTCAATAGCTATATAGATAGACCATGTCAACATTATGAGGATAACATAACAACTCGTTACATAGACTAATAGTTTGAACTAAAAAAGACTAGAATAGTAAGATTTAAAACATAGAGAATCAATATGTAATTTTTGAAATATAGATGATTAAATTATCATTTTTGCCAAATCAATTATGTGCTATAAGACATGTTAGTTCTTCTTTTTATTTGTATTTGAATCTTCTTAAATATTATTGATTCCATATATAAAAGAATTAAAAATAAAAAATGACACGTTTAAAATGCGATGCCAATAATGCCATGCTCAGAGCTCTGCATCTAACCCATGCCTTCTTCATCGTCAACTTCTAATAAATTAGTCTGTACATCATCAATCTGTATGGACCAAATATAATATTTTAATCAATACTAGTTGATTTAAATAGTTGAAAGTTGTTTCTTTTAAGTAGCCTCAAGTTCAAGTATCGTAAAAGAAAAAAATTAGAATTGGAGAGTTTGACAATAGTTAAATATAATTTTTAATAGAAAAATCAATAAGAGCTTGAGCTTTTATAACTCAAAAAATAAAACAGGATTCCCTTTTGTGCCTGAAAGGTGTAGGAGGCTTCAGGTCACATTATAATCATGGCAGTCCATGTTTTTCTATGTCTTTTATTTGATTTTTTAAAAAAATAGTAATAATCGTTGGGTTTGATAACTGTCAAATCCAACAATCAATACAATTTTTTAAAAATATAAAAAAAATCATGATTATTAAATGCTATACATAATAACTATAATAGAATGTTGAAGCCTCTTGCATGTAAAATGCACAAGAAAGAATTTACATTCCAAAAAAATATAGACAAATAAATGAACCAACCAGGGTCAATAATAAACAAAATATACCAAGAGGTCCCATAGGTTTGGTCCCTAAGTTGCATGAATGACTAGAAAACTCAACTTCCCAGATATGAGGAGGCACAATCCAACCTTCAACTCTCTTTGACTCTTAGCTATGTACGCAGATTCTTCTCTTCCACTTCTTCTTCTTCTTCTGTCACTATACGGTAATTAACTGCACACGTTTATCACCATCTCTATATGTCTCTCTCACACATTCAATCATATACTGAGTACACTTAGGTTTAGTCATTTTCTTTGCAAAATTTACTGCTTTGGAAGTTACGTCGTCCCAGTTAAGGGACTCATTCAGATGTTATGTGGTTCCATTCCATGGACCACCCTAACAAAACTTGTTGAGGTGTCCACATCCACAAGTTAATGAGATTTACAAATTTAAATGGGAAAGTGGAGAAATGGGTTTTCTTAGATATGGATTTGTGATGAGAGAAGGCGAAGGCTTGGTGGAGTTGGCTTTGGTGATTAAGATATGTGGAGTTTGAATTTAAGTATAATTAAGACAGAGATTAAGTGTTAGGTTGGGTACTAATACTTTGAGATAGTGATTGCTTGAGTGTAATTGTTTTTCTTTTTAAATGATGTGGGTTCATTGTCTTATTGCAAAAGGTAGAATCTGTTCAAACTTTTCCATTTCTTTCTTAGAAAAGTGATCATTTTCACACGGAGTTTTGTCCAAAAGTAAGCTTTCCACATCAACTTAGAAGAGTCGTAGGGTAATTTTATGGAGTTTGATTTGTGTTAATGGAAAAGGAGTAAATTGATTATTTAATATTTGAAACACCATGATGTCTTTGAAATTTAGTTATTGAACAGTTTTGTCTTCCAAAATTAAAGGTTCAAACATTGTTTTTTTAAAATCTAAAATTGCAGAGTCCAATCACCAGACCTGGATTGTCCAATATAGCCGCAAAAGGAATGTGCATTTTGCATATTTTGTCCTCCCTTCATTTTTTTTTCTTTAATTATGGTTATATTCAATTCAAAATGAATGATCCAAATCTGGTGATTAGACTTCGTTGACTGCAGTTCTAACAAAACTACAAATAATCCAAATTCCTTTTTTCTAATCAACATAATCCATTAAAAAGTATTTGTAAGCTCTTAGATACAAATATGACATTGTTTTAGAAAAACTAAATTGAGAGATTTTAGACAAAATTGAAAGTAGAATAATCTTTCATAACTATATTATTAATTTATTAAAAAAAACTCATGAGACAAGCTTTCATAGGTCAATTTACAAAAATCTCAACCTCTCAAGAATTTGAATATTTATATCTTTAGATCATTTTAAAATCTATGTAAATTATTTTTTTATTACCATATACACAAATCTCAAGTCTCAAGATGAGGTTTGAATTTTTTATACACTTATCTTAATATTATCACTCCCACATATATAATATAATATATATCACATGGGAATGAAAAAATGACCAATGGAAGAAAATGGGGTTATAAAAAAACAGAGAAAACTTGACTTTTTGACTAGCTAGAACCACCATAACGAGGAGGATTGGAGGAACGTTCCTCAAATAAAAAAGAGTGAGAATTGTTACCAATACTGCCTCCAAAAGCAAAGCAATATAATAAAATAAAATAAAAGTAAGAGCTGCAGCTGCACAAGGAAGAAGGAAGCAAAAGATGTAACACACGGGGGCTTGGAACTCGAAATGCATAAAACCCCGAGCGGCTATTCATAATGACGTTCACACGCGCAAGTCTTCCATTGAAAACATTAAAAAGGATAAAATATACATGTACAGAACATCAATTCCTCAAAAAAGAAACAAACAGAAAACTTAAAATATTATATCTATGATCCGCATTCATTATCTGATGGAAATGAATATGGCAAGAGCAGAGCACAACCATATCAGAAGAGTTGGGTACATTATCAAATAGGACAGCACTGTCTCTCTAACCCCAAAAAAGAAAACTCCTTTACACAATCCAAACCCAGAAATCAAACTACACTATGTAGAAACAAGAGGAATTGAATTAGCACATCCTTCAGTTCTAGAGTTAACCAACTGAGCTGTTAGTGTCAACCGTCAAACCCATCATGGTCGGTGTAGGGTTCTTTAATACTACCACCACCGACACTTTAACTAAGAGAAGTTGTGATATTACACAAGGTTGATCTCTGCTTATACCACAGCTTCATCAACATCTTCCATACTCAAACTAAAAACTAAGCTCCATTTGCTCTATTCCTAGGTGGAAAATTGAGCTCGAACAGTCCAACTCCATGGATGGACTCTAGATAGAGTATAAAAATTCACTCATGTCTTGGGTGAAAGAAACGAGTGAATTGTTTTTGCTCTATTTACAGATTAAATAGAGGCATAAGCAAACTTGCACAAAGAACCAGCTGAACCCAACTCTAACTTCTGAGTATCATTAGTCGAATACAAAAGTAACTGCTATTAACAATTGACTTGATTTAATACTACACCGCGGTTAAACTTCCAACTTCCGTGCCAGGCTGTCAATGCTGCAATTATGTGACTTCTCCAGTGCAGCAACTTTGACCCGATGTACTGCTAGTGAGTTCTTTCCTCTTTCATCCTGAGGAAGTTCACAAGCTTCACTTACAGAACCTGTTTTCAAATCAGCTGGGGGAATGAAACAATCTGCTGAAAGGCCTGGAACATTGAATGCAACTTCTTCAATTGTCCAGGCTTCTTCCATTCGTGTTTTGGTATGGCTCATTGCCATCTCCCCGAACCTGAAAAGAGTTACTACAGAATGCCCTGAGTGGGCAATCATAATACCTTCTACAAGCCTATAATCATCAAGGAATGAATTTATTGTGGTTTCCCAGTAAATGGCTTCACCCCCATTAGATTGGATTCTGGTGAGATGAGAATCCTCAATGTGAACAAGGAGTCCAGTCTTCTGGCTAAAGTAGCCAAATAAGACATGCCTGATGATCTCTGCAGGACCCTCACTCCGAGCCTTTAATGTTTGAGGATCAGCACAAAGCTTAAGGATGAAGCAATCCTCACCATTAATCTTCTTCTCCCCAATGCATCTGGCATCCGCAAACATGCTAGCAGTGGTTCTGGGGTCAAGACCCTAATTAAAGAAATATGCGCATATTTAGAAATACAGAAGAAAGAAGCAGAATACCAAAATCAAGACAAGCAACAGATGTACAGAAGGAAAACTGAAACTCTGAAGTCTAACCTGAAGTGCACGACGCAATGGTCTCACAGGTCCTTTTGCTGTGTGAGCACCCAGCCAGGGTGTGTGCCTCCAAACAAGTTTGCCATTGCAGCCAGCATGAACCTTGCTTCCCCCAACGGCAAGCTCTACATACCACATGTCAGGATTCATCTGCCAGAGCACAAATCCACCAGACTCGGTACACCTAGAGACATTGCGATTCTTCACTACCCTTGTGGCAGTTTCAAATTCAGAAGCTACCATTCTCACTTTTCCCATTGCATATGCATTTCGAATAGAGTTCTGCAGTTTCAGCCCACCAGAAGCTGCTGTGAACTGCTGCAATATGTACTGAGCAGAGGACGTTTCCTGCAATGATACCCACCAATAATAAAGCAAAAGTTAGTAGTAGCTTAGCTGACACTAACAGACTTTCCCTAATTTTGAGAAAAGATTTAAAATTAAAAAAAAAAAAAGTTATTCCGCTAATACAAGCCAGACATCTATTAAATTTTGCTAGAGGTAGGCCTGAAATCTGAATCAGATCCCTACTCGAAAGCTTAAAGTTCAAGGAAACAATTTGAGATCTCCTTCATCCATTAATTGCAAGATATTAAAGCAAAACATGACAAATTTCCGTCTGCACGTAATTAAGTCACCAGGTTGAAATTATCACAGCACAGTGAACCGGATTAGTTCTCTGTTATCGTCCGCTTTTTCTCGGTAGCTATACGCACGCTTAATCAACATAAACTAAACGCGATTAACCATTTCAAGCAAACATACAAATAAAGCAATAAAAAAGTAGAAATTGTAATTGTAAGGTTCAATATACAACGAATCTTGCCCATACACAAAATACGACAGGGTGCGGAAAAAAAACCAATTGTGAAGCGAAAAACAACCAATTTGTTGACTATTTATAAGAGAAAAATTAAAAATATTCCAAAAATTCGAAACAGCATGCCTCCAATAAGTAAAAGAATCTTTACATAAATACTCCAGAGCAACAGCGAGTTTAGTTTCTTAATTTTCATCCTATAACTGAAAATTGTCTATATGAAACTGAGCAAAAAAGAACTCCAGAAACTCCATTTCGTAAACATACAGTGGAGAGAGAGTGTGTGTGTGTGAGAGTGAGAGAGAGAGAGAGAGAGCTGACAATGGGAGTATCCTTGATGCTGAGGTGAGGCAACGGGTCAGAGGCGCTAACATGCAGTGGACCCAGAGGCGCACCCATTACACCGAGCAGAAGCCTCAGATCAGACCTCTTGTACGCCGTCGAAGTCACCGAAGGAGTCCGAGACAATTGGCCCTTCATCCACTGGCCAATACCCGACCCGGTCCTCTTCGGATCCCCGTTTTGCCACCCTTCCGGGTCGGGCCCCTCCAACAGCGGCGCCAACGCCTCCCCCAACACTCTCATGCTCCCGGATCTAGCGATCAGGGCGGAATCCGGATTCGCCACAATGCAATTGTTGCCGTGCTTCTTCCTCCAAAGTAGACCCGAAATCGGGGACCCGGTCCTCCCCGGACTGTTGCCCCGAGAACGCGACGGCGACAGGCCTCGAACCACCTCTTCTTTCAGAGCTGCGAAGAAGCCCTGTTTCCTTTCCATGGAAGTACAAAAACAAACAAACGAACAAAGAGAACCCTTGCGAGAGCGAACGAAACGGATTATTGCGAAGAGAATCAATCAATTAATGAAGCTAGAGAGTATTATAACGGAGAGAGGAAAATGAAGAGGTAGGGAAGGCGAAACTGAAACACATCGTAGAAGAAGAAGAAGTGAGAGAGAGAAAGACGGAAAGCGATAGTGGGAAGAATGGCTCGGAAGAGAAAACAAGTGAAAAGAGTGCGACTCTTCAGTAAGAGAGTGTGAGTGCGTGCGTTTGTACGTTGGTGGGCTAACGATTTCTATGGAGAATAAAAAGCTGAAGATAGAGAGAGAGAGAGAGAGAGAGAGAGAAACAGTCAAAAGACTCAAAACGCAAAAAGAGCCTCCATTTTTTTTTTCTTCGTCCGATATAATATTATATTATATATAGTATACTTCATGGTCTACATAATAAACTATAAGCTATTTCGTTATTATTTTATGAACAACTAACAGTTCTGAACGACAGCTTTTTAATTATTAATATTACGTGAATTTTTTTCTTTTTAGTTGTTACTACTGTGTAAAGAACCAAACAAAACCATTGAAAAATGGGTAAAACAATCCTATGATAACTTAAGTTCTGATAAAATTAGTTTATAAATTAGTAAATAATTTATAAGTTAGTTATAGTTTATAAATTAATTTTTAATTTATAATTTATAGCTGATAGTTTATAAGTTAGTTTATTAAATTAGAAGTATTCAATAAAAATAAATGAAAAATGTAAAATGACATAAAATGATATATATTTTTTAATTTTAAAATAATATCAATAAATATATTATTTTTATTTTTAATTAAATTAATTTAAATTATTATAAATATAAAACTCATTAAATATATATATATATATTTATATATTTTATTATATTTTATATGTGAATAATATATTTTCATATATATATATAATATTTATATATTTTTTATCATATATTATTATAATAAGTTATGGAACAAATTAGGTATCATTTTTAAACAAGTAAAAATATGTTTTATGTTCCTATCGTTTATATTAAGTTTTATTTTTATTTTAATATTATTTGCATCAATTGTATCTCACATATTTTAATTTATTTTAATTATGTCTTTAAAGTTTAACATTGTTAACATAGTAATAGAAAATGTTAATATGACCGAATACGTCATTGTCATGTGTTATACAAGTAGTCACATCATATATATGTAAAAAAACATTGTCCTTAAAGGTTTCAGGAGAGAAAACGAAGAGCAGTGGAGATTTTTTTGGGTGTGAAAACAAAGATTACATGACAATTTGAGCACGAGCGACGAGTCAAATATAGAGAGAAGGAACGATGAGAAGGGGACAATCAAGAGACAGGAAGTCAACGACGTGAGGCAAACGTTGGCAAAATTGTCTTTTTCATAATGTGACAGCTATTTGTATGCCACGTGGCAATGACATGTTTCGACCATGTCAACATTTTTCGTTATTATATTAACAGTGTTATCATGTTAGGTCATACAAACATAATTGAAATACGTGAGATACAATTAGCATACAAAAAAAACATTAGAAATAAAAAATGAAACTTTGTGTAAATGTTAAGGATATAAAATGTATTTTTGCTTTTAAAATATTTAGTATTCATTTTCCAATAAAATATACATAAATATTTTTATAATATAAAACTACGTTTTATCTTAAAAAATGGATAAATATTGTATTGTTGATAAAAACCCTTATAGTAAAGATATAAAAAAATTTATCTAAATTTTATTATAAAGCAATAATCGGCATTTTAGTAGTAAGAAAATTCTAAAATTCAGAATATTGTTCAATAGTCCAAGAAGAAATCTTAACCCTCTAATTTTCTTGATAACTTTTTAA
Organism: Biancaea sappan; assembly: GCA_037074585.1. NCBI lineage: Eukaryota > Viridiplantae > Streptophyta > Magnoliopsida > Fabales > Fabaceae > Biancaea > Biancaea sappan. The sequence continues at coordinate 8,433,262 of CM073493.1, read as the reverse complement.
AATAAATTTAAATTATAAAATGTAATAGACTAAAATTACTATTTATAAACATGTCAATTTTGAGATACACTTACTTAAAAAGATTTTTCTGTAAATTCAATCGATTGATATTTTTTTAGAAGGAAGGAAGTGTACTTTTTCTGTGAATAAACATAAAATTACAAACTCAATGTACAAGCATTAAAATGCATTAAAAAAAAATCCCCCAATTTGAGAGTAAAAAAGAAAACGTCAAATCTAAATTAAAATTGACAGCAAAAAACCTATGTGACGTTAATTATCATAGCAATGTTTGACATAAATCAATACTGACTTCCAAAAAAAAATATTTTAATTTAAAAAATTAATTAAACTCGAGCATCTTAATTTTTATCTGGAATAAATTAATTATTTAGCTCATGAAAGATATTTTTTTAATTTAATTATTTAAAAATAAAATTTATTATTTTAATATTTAAAAGAATACTCTTCTTTTAAATCGATCTCATGAACTCAAAAAATGACAAATGTTCAATTATTAGAAATATCAATTTTGAAGAGAACTCTATGGGGCCATTTGGTATGTTCGTGGAAGCGGGAAAGGAAAGCGCATTTCCAATACTGTAGTATTTTTTCATCGTTTGGTATGTCATACTGTATCAGTGGGAAACGAAAGTCGGATTTCATTATTCCTTCAAAATCAAGTTTTTGGTTTCCATCCACGATGCTATGGAAAACCGATCATTAGAATGGAAAGCAAAGTAAAATTATTTATTTACTCATTCATTCAAATTTCAGTCGCGCGGCACTCGTCCCGTTTGATTCTAATATCGGAGACCATTAGACGCATCCGCCGGCTGGTCGGGAGATTGCCAGGCGCTTGGTAGTTGCCCGACCAGCGACTGCCAGGCGCCTGGCAACCGCCGACCGACAAGTGGACCGACTCCCTGTAGTCGGTCGACCGGCCCTACCGAGAGTGCTGAGGGTTTAAGGGCAAAATAATAAATTATTTTTATATTTATTTTTTTATTATCTTTAAAAAATATAATAATCTTATTTTTTTCTTTCTTTTCCAATACATACTAAACAAGTTTTTTTTCTTTTCCTTCTCCTTTTTTCATTCTCTCTTCCTTTCCATTTTCCTATTTCATTTCCATTTTTACTCTTTTTTAGATACCAAACGGCCCCTATGCTTCATGCTTAGAAACATCAAAATGGATTAATATTCTATTTTATCAAGCATAAGGGATGCCTTCAAGCGCCCAACATGGTACTAGCCAAATCTACATTATTAATTTTCATAACCAATAGTTCAGATTTCAAAACCATTATTCTTAAAAAAGAATTAAGAGAAAAAGAAAAACCAAACCTTGAAATTTGGACGGTTATATTTGAAAACTAACTATCTAGATTAAGTCAAATGTCTAGTTGGGCGAAAAGCACACAATAGCGAATCAAATCTCGTGGGGGATATCCTTTGTGTACATATATATATATATATATATATATATTTAAATCCATTGTTACATAAAACAACATTCACAATAAAAAATTCACAATAAAAATTAACTAAATAACAAAAAATATTATTAATCAAAATAATATTAATTTATATAAAATTTATAAAATATCAAGATATTATTATCTCTACTAAAATTGAATGATCTATAATATTAATTTCTTCAATACTTAATTATAAAATAAATAAAATAAAAAAAAATCAAGTGAGTGGGTTCAACAAATTCATTTAATATTGATTTTACCTAATTCGACTAATTTTTAGCTAATTTATCTGATTTAATCACTTACTAATTTTAAAAATCATTCTTAACTAATTTTTTAACAAATATCTAGGTCAACTAATTAAATCAATCGATCCAATATAGTTCTTGCTATTAAGTACATATAAAATTTTCCCGAATTTAATAAGAGTCACCTAAAAGCGATTCAATGTGAGGGGAATATCAGATTTGCATGCGGTGCAAGGTCAAACTCATGTCATAAGGTAGTGTGGGACTCTCATATTACTTCCAACTGAATGAAATCATCAGTTTAGTGTGAGAGACAGTGGGCCCCAGTTCACACAGTTGTGGTTCCTTATAGACAAAGGCATTCTCATTCTCATTCTCATTCTCATTGCATTGGTCATTTCTCAACCACTTTATATTAAATGATCAATTAATATAACATAAGAAAAAAATATTTTTTACATTTTAATATTAACATCAATTTTTAATTTTATTTTTAATTTTTTTATATTAGTTATGTCTTATATATTTTTATTTTAAATTTATTATTTTTATTAATGACATTTATTTTATTGACAGAAAACATTAACTAAACAGTTAGTAAAATTAATAAATTTGAAACAAAAATAAAATATAAGACATAATTGAAGCAAAAAAAATATTATAGATATAAAAATTGTAGGTTTGAGTTGTTCTATTTTTTATTTCAAATTTGTCATTTTTACTAACGTTATTTATTTCAACGATAAAAATGTTGACTAGACAGTTAGTAAAAATAATAGATTTGAAACAAAAATAAATCATATTTGACAAAAATAACGCAAAAAAATTGTTAGAGACGTAAAAAAAGATAGATTTGAGTCCTACATATTTTATTTTTTTCAAATATATTATTTTTACTAACCACACAGTCAATATTTTCTATCAGTAAAATAGATAATGTTAATAAAAATGATAAATTTAAAATAAAAATAAAATATATAAGACATCACTGACATAAAAAAATATTAGAAACAAAATTAAAATTTAATATAAATATTAGAAAAACAAAGAAGAAATAAAGTACTTTTGCCAATAACATAATATGCTTCATCTTCTATGTGTATATATCATATCCAATCTTTCTTACTTTTGTAAAGTTTGGACATAATATAACAAACACCTTTCATATTGCCTATTTCATGTTGGATATGATGTTTCGCCTTTTTTACTTTTCTCGCTCAAAAATCACTTCCACAAGTTCACCATTACAATATTAATCATGGTTAAATTGAGTAGCATGTACTTAAAATCATTATTAATTCCCCCCCTTTTTTAGTTAAAAATCATTAAATACCTTTGAAGGCTGCATGTGAGAAATTTGAGGTAGTTATTGATTTGATATTTAAATTAATATTATATTTATCTTAATTTAATCTTTAAAAATTTAAGCGTCTAAATTTAATTATCAAAAAATAATATTTATATCAATTTTTTTTATTTGTTAAAATAATTTTTGATAACAAAAAATTTAAATTTTGATAGCAATAAATTTTGCTAGTTAGTAATATAAAAGATTAAATTGAGAGAAATATAATGTTTATAAACTAAATTGAAACACTGGATAATTAAATATTAAATTGAAATAAATATAATCTTTTCAAGAATTAATTCAATAATTTATTCTAATTTTATGTGATTGTGAGATTTTTACTTGTGATCGTATTAAAGAGTGAATTAATTGAAATCAGACCTTTTAAAAATTTTATAAAATTTACAAAAATAAAATAAAAAATCGACAGAAATATAAGAGAGAGGGGTCATTACTTTTTAGATTCTATTTAAACTACACCGCTTTAATTTCAATGACGAAAGTAAATTAGAAAAAATAAATAAATATAATATTTAAAATTAAAAAATTACTAAATATAATTCAAATGAGAAACTATAGTATAATTTACTCTTAATTCTATTAACAAATCCCTCCACGGATTAATTAATTTATACAACCATTTCAAAGCTGTCTTCAATCAAATGCTGACTTAATTAAATAATTATCTACCACATGATTACATGAGCTATCGTAATCAATCAGTATATGTAGGTTTCCTATGAATTATAGCCAGCGACTATAATATCACATCTAGGTATTAGATTAATGGCTTGGAATAAAATTAGGGCATCAAGACTTGTACTATCAATTGTTGACCATTCATTATTGGCCTTTTAGTTGTTCTTTCAAATTTAATTCACTTTTTAAATTTGTCAACGTTAAGCGATTGAGATTTTTTTTTTACAAGCAAAATATCAAGTTGAAGTTTAAATTCTAAAATTTAGAAAATCGGATCAATGAAAACACTGATTTAAGAGTTTTTTTTTAAGTAGAAAACAGGAAAACATGTTTAAGAGTTAATATTCGATTAAGTGATATTTAAAATATATTAAAACATAAAAATATATAATTAATGTATATGTTATAGATATTAAAATATATACTTATAAAAGTTATAAATTTTCTCTTAATAGCTTAATTTTTTAGAGTTTTTTAAAAATATGTAATAATATTCAGTAAAAAAATTGATAAAAAAAATGAACGAGTTAAATTGATCGATTTTACCAATTCGATACTGGTCTGACTGGTTTAAACGTTCACTAGTTCTCAGGATCCAAATCAGATTAGAGACTTAACCGTTTCACTGATTTTTCAGTTGAACTAATCAATTTTATCGGTTCAAGACTGGTTTGATCGGTTTAAATTTTCACTAGTTCTCATATCTAAATCGGACTAGAGACCTGACTAGTTCACCGATTTTTCATTCGAATCGACTAGTTCGGTCTGATTCTCTGAATCATGCTAAATATGTATTTAGAAAAAAGTGAGGCAAAATTATTTGTCTATGCAAGAATTACATTGCCAGTAGCAAAAACATGGTCAAACAAATTTGTCCGATCATGTAGACCCTATATGTATTTTACCTATCAATTTTAATTAAACAGTTATGTTTGGTCAAACAAAATAATAACCAAACAAAAAAGCCAGACAATAAAGCAAACTATAGGTTAGCAAAAACATGTCAAATAAGTTCATCTATCATATAGAAGTTACATGTATTTTATTTATTAATTTTAATTAAACGATCTAATTTAATCAAATAAAATAGTCACCAATAAGAGAGGTCACACAATAAAGCAAAATATAGGTTACACAGTGTAAACAATTATCTCTTCTTGAGCCACCGCAGAACCAAGTGTTGCCATTTTCGTTAAAAACAAAAAATAAATAAAAGCCGCGTTACTCCTGTGTGAGTGTATGTGGGCACTAATAAAACAGATAATGATCTTAACAAACTAAGAATAAACGGTGTTGGAAGAGTTTTTGACTTTTGTTTTTGGATTCAAGTCTAACCAAAATAATCTAAATTTAATAACTTTATTTTATAAATCTATGTAATAGTAATAAAATAATATTTATTATAATAGGTGCTTAAAGCAGGATCCAGGTCTAAGCTGGCAAATATTGAAGATTAAATGTTCTCTAGGCATCTTGTGGCAGAGGCTTGTAGCCTGTGAGTGTTATATCTTTTATTATGCTCTTAACGATTTCTTTTTCATTTCTTTTATTTTTTACTTTTTCTTAATTCATGTCAGTTTATGGAATTGTTGCTATTATGTTCTTCAACAGCTATGATAGAATATTCTCTTTCATTTGTTTCTTTCTTCTTTTGACCATAACAGTTGAAGCAAAACAAAAATAAAATATCCATTGCCTATTGTGATTTCTATATATTATTCACACATAATTGGTATACCAGTGATGTAATAATATGTGTTGTTAGAACCGGGTCGGTTCGTTAGTTAAAAAATTAGTTAAAATATTAATTTGAAATAATTTTTAAAATTAATGAGTGAACAAATTTGTTAAAAAACAACTAAAAATTAATGTTAGATGAAACAGTTAAACTGGTCAACTTAAATTTTTTTATTTTTTTATTTTAGTTATTCTATAACTAGGTAATAAAGAAATTAATATTACAAATCAATCAATTTTAATGAAGCTGTCAATGATATGAATAAATATTATATTGATTAATAATATTTCTTTATTATTTGGTGAATTTTTATTATAAACTTTTGATTGTAAACGTTGTTTTGTATAGCTTGATATCAAATTTTATTTTTAATTCTATTTGTAAATTTATACTTATAATATTTAATTATGTATATTATCTTTAATATTTTAAAGTATATCGATTCAATAATTATTTGACTATTGACCATTGAATCAATTATTCTATCAAATCAATGACTGATTTGATTTTTAGAACCTTAACAAAAAGCAGGTTCTCTAAAAGCTAAACAAGCAATTTAGTTTTTAAGTTCATCGGTACATTTTTTTTTTGGAACTCAATGAATAAAATTATTATTATTTAAATATTAAACTGTCAGTCTGTTGTTATTAAAATGTCAAAAAGTAACTCATATAAATTTATTATTTTTAATTTTTTTAGTGTATATCATTGATTTAGTTAATGGTAGATTATATTTGTGACAATTTAATTCATAAAAATAAATGTATTAATTAAATTCATAAAAAAATTGCAAATATGTCAGTGAAATTTAAAAATTTATAATTATCAAAATTTAAAACAAATGTAAATATTTAATATATGATCAAGACTTTTTTTTGGATATTAAATTAAGATAAATATACTTTTTCAAAGAACAAATTAACAGTCTATTCAAGTTGTTATAACAATTATATGAACTTAATAATTCAGAAATCAAAATTATTAGTTTAATCAAATTTCCTTCAGTATTTTTATCCCTCATGCACTTTCTAAGAGCTTAAGAGAATCAAACCAAATCATATTTTTATTTTTATTATTAGCGGAATCATTAGAATTTTCACTTTTAAAATATTCCTTAAGAGATGAATAAAACTCCATTTGGATCCCTTAAAGATGTCCCTTTTTTCAATATGATTTTTCACAACTTTTTATTTTTAATTTGGTCCTTCATAAATTAAATCCAAACATTATTGACTTCGTGCCTCATATATTTTTGTTCTCAATTTGGTCTTTGATGACAACACAAATGCCTCTTTTCTCAATTTGGTTCCCCAAAGATGTCTCTTTTTTCAATTTAATTCCTCATAAATTTTCATTCTCAATTTAGTCCTTCGCATATACCTCTTTTATTTTAATTTTTTGGTCATGAGTCTACCAAAGAAAAAAAAAAGAGCATGATACTTAATTATCCACATTAATTAGTTAATTTCCAAATCAACACTTCTGTTATTTAACGCCAACTATACGAAGGGACCAAATTGAGAACGGTTGGACTTGCAAGGAACCAATTTGAGAATAAAAATTTATAAGTGACCAAATTGAAAAAAAAGACATATGTGAGAGACCTTTTAATTTCCAAATCAACATCTCTATTAAATTATTTAATGCCAACTACAAAAAGGGACCGAATTGAGAATAATTAGATTTGTGAGGAACAAATTTGAGAATGAAAATTCATGAGGGACCAAATTGAGAAAAGGAACATATGTGAGGGACTTTTTAATTTCTAAATCAACACCTCTGTTAAATTATTTATCGCCAACTACACAAAGGGACCAAATTGAAAACATTGGATTTGTGAGGAATTAATTTGAGAATGAAAATTCACAATGGACCAACCAAATTGAAAAAAGGGGCATTTGTGAGGGTCCCAATTAAGAATAAAAATTTATGAGATACTAAATTGAAAAAAGAACATCAGTAAGGGACCAAATTAAAAAAATAGATATCTATGAAAGATCAAATTAAAAAAAAAACATATATGAAGAACCAACGTGGAGTTTTAGTCCCTAAGAAACGTTGTTTCATGATTCATCTTGTTAACTCAACAATTTTTTTTTCTTTTTGATAATTCAAGTTTTGTAATGTCAATAAGGACGGAGCAAAGTCCAAGCTAATTAAGAAGCTTTATGATGTGTGCCTGAATCACAGAGAAGTAACAATCTTGCTTTTTACGCGTCAAAGCACGTGCACTCAGATTTTGAATATGTAAAAAGAGAAAAATATGATATGATGATACAGAAACAGAAAGAGACATGAGAGAGATGAGCACCTTCTTCGTCTTCCTGTAACAAATGCCTTCATCTTCTTCCTCATGGTGGGCTCAGCTTTACAACTAATCTCTCTGCAACTTGAACTACAACGTGTGAAAGCTGGTCACCGTTTTCTAAATCTTTGGAGTAAATTATTCATTTAACCCTTAAAAGATACGGTTATCTCAATTTAATTTGTAAAAAATCAACTATATCAAATTATGAATTTAGTTTTGACGAAAGTACTTTTTATGTCTCTAATATTTACACTAATTTTCAATTTCGTCTCTTTTTTTATGTCAATTATATCATACATATTTCATTTTAGTTTCAAATATATTATTTTCACTAATGTTGTCTATTCCACTGATCAAAAATGCAGATTGAGTGATTAGTATAACTAGTAGATTTGAAACAAAAATAAAACATGTAGGACTCAAACCTACTATTTTTACATATCTAACCTTTTTTAGGTCAGTTATGTCCTACATGTTTTTATTTTTGCTTCAAATCTACCATTTCTATTAACCGTCCAGTCAATATTTTTATCAGTATAATAGACTGTGTTAGTAAAAAAGGTATATTTGAAATAAAAATGAAACATGTAGAACATAACTTTTGTAAAGAAAAAAAAAAGTTAAGGACGAAATTAAAACTTGATGTAATTGTTAGAAACATAAAAATTAATTTTGTCTTTAGTTTTAAAAGACTGTATTTTTCTTGATTTAGTTATTTTCACTGTTAATTGTCAAATTTATTATCGTTAAAAGTTATTTTGATAAATGGAGGGACAAAATTAAAACAAATATATGTTTTAGAAATTAACTTAAGGTACTTGATCTTTTAGAAATTCAATTGAAATAATTATAATTTTTTAATAATAAAATAAATAATTTACCTTTTTTTTATTTGACGAAGCGTTATAATAATTTAGTCATTCTTGTTCTTCATTGTCAAATTCTATATTTTTCTTCACTAAGTGTTATTTTGATAAATAGAGGGACAAATTGGATACAAACACATTATTTTAGAGACAAAATTGATGTTTGAATTTTAGAGATCAAATTGAAATAACAATAATATTTCAATGATCAAATAAATAATTTATGCTTTCTTTTTCCAAGTTGATGAAGTGATATCTCAAATTAGTCATTCTGTTTCAAATATATTATTATTAAGTTCTGTTAAAAGTTAATTTGATAAATGAATGGAACAAGCTAAAACGGAGACAATGTTTTACAAACTAAATAAAGATATTTAATTTTCAAGATACTAAATTGAAACACCAATAACATTTGAGTAAATTATTGATTTAGTCCTTAAATAATTATGATTTTCTCAATTAGGTATTTGACAAATCAGATGTCTCAATTTAATTCTTAAACGATTACATTTATTTTAATTTGATCATTCTTATTACTAAATTATAAAATTTATTATTGTTAAATATCAAAATATTCATTGCTAAAATTTATTTCGACAAAAATAGAAATCAAACGAAAATAAATAATTTTTTAAATACTAAATTAAGACTCTTGATTTTTTAAGGTTTGAATTGAAGTGTGAGATGACTCAAGGGAGGGCCATTGTGGTTGGGTTTTGAAGGGACATAATTAGGGTTTGGGTTTGAAAGTTTAATCTTCCAATGGGTAAGGGATATGTATAACTTTCTTAAAAAATAAAAATAATATTAATGCTAACGGCTATGTTTGAATATGATGCTTGATTTCACACTTTGATTTGCCTCTCACTTATATCTTCCATAGAGTTGTTGAATTAATGGACCTTTATAATGACCTATTTGGTACATCCTTCTTTCTATTATAATATCCAAAATATTTTGAAATATGAGGTCTCTCTCTCTCCTTTTAATATTTTTATTAAATTTCACTTTATATTTGTCTTAAAAATTACATTTGATTTTTTTTGATCTTTTAAAACTAATTTTTTTTACAATCTATATTTCTTATTAAAATTAATTAAATTAAATTTTTATAACCATAATAAAAAATTATAGTCCTATATTATATAACACTTTAATTTCTCTGACAAAAAAATAGATTAAATTTTTTTTGTAATGTGTATTAAAATATTAAAAAATTTAATCATTATATTTGAAATAAGTAGTATATTAAATGTAATTTAACAACTGTTATGAAAAATTGGTAAATTTTTTTGAGTGAATGTAAGATCAAAGGGTTAAAAAAAGATGTCACTATATGTGGTAACATATCATGTCACACAAAATTCTGAAATATTAAATTCTGAAAAATTTTAACTTCATCAATTATTGTAAATTATCAATTGCTTTGCCATTTAAAAATAAAAAAATTATAAGATTCATTTGACTTCCTAAACTTTTTGTTTGTAACGATATTGACACAAGATGGGCCTATAGATATTATTCTGGACTCTAAAGAGTACATCCAGAGACTAGAATATTGGGCCAAGTGGGCTTCAAAATCTTACTCATTGAAATTCTTAACTGAAGTATTTCAAATTTCAATTGGTTTAAAATTTCTCGATTTGTGCGTGTCTCATTTGACCAAAAAAAAAATGGTTTGAAATTTGACCAAACCCGACAATGGAAATATATAAAAAAAATGAAAAAAAAAAGATCAAACAAATAAAGAAATATGAAAAAAAATATGAAAAAGCTCAATTTTTAGCAAATTTTTTTTATTGTTATATTATTTCAAAATCGTTGTAAAATTAAAAAAATATTTTATACAAATTTTAAAAATATTTAATGATAAATTACCTTTTTTATTTTTAGGTTAAGCACGATAAATAATTCAATCTCTTAAAATAATTAGCTCTACATGAGAAAAATAATGCAACGATCGTTTTCGATAGTTATATTTAAGGTTTAGAAAATTAGATCGATTATTAAACTGGTCAAGACATCAGTTTAATGATCAATAGTCGTGATTGAATTTGTGGTATTTAAAATATATTATAATATTAAAATATATAATTAATGTATATTTTATAAATATCAAATTATTAAAATACATATTACAAATATATATATTTTTATCAGATCTTCTCTTAATAATTTAAATACATATTACAAATATAAAATTTTTTTAGTGAATATAAGATCAAAGGGTTAAAAAAGATGTCACTATATTTGGTAACATATCATGTCACACAAAATTCCGAAATATTAAATTCTGAAAATTTTAACTTCGTCAATTATTGTAAAATATCAATTGCTTTGCCATTAAAAAAAAATTGTAAGATATCATGTCATTTGACTGCCTAAATATTTTTTTGTAACGATATTGAACATTAAACATGAACAAGATGGGCCTATAGATATTATTCTGGACTCTAAAGAGTAATCTAGAATATTGGGCCAAGTGGGCTTCAAAATCTTACTCATGAAAATTCATAATTGAACTATTTCAAATTTCAATTGGTTTGAAATTTCTCGATTTGTGCGTGTCGCATTTGACCATAAAAAAATTGGTTTGAAATTTGACCTGGAAATATGTAAAAAAGAGAAAAAAGAAAAAAAAAAGATCAAACGAATAAAGAAATATGAAAATAAACTATGAAAAAGCTCAATTTTCAGCAATTTTTTTACTATTAAATTATTTTAAAATTGTTATAAAATTTAAAAAAATTTTATACAAATTTTGAAAATATTTAATAATAAATTACCTTTTTATTTTTAGGTTAAGCACGATAGATAATTAAATCTCTTATAATAATTAGCTCTACATGAGAAATATAGTGCAAAATTCGTTTTGGATAGTTATATTCAAGGTTTAAAAAATTAGACTGATTATTAAACCGATCAAAAGATCAATTTAATAGTCAATCATCAGATCGTGGTTAAATCAATAGTACTTAAAATATATTATAATATTAAAATATATAATTAATATATATGTTATAGATATTAAATATTAAAATATATAATATATAATATTAAAATATTAAAATACATATTACAAATATATATATATATATATATTATTAGTCATAGATCATCTCCTAATAGTTTAAATTTTCAGAGATTTTTTAAAAATAAATAATAATAATAATAATAATAATAATAATAATAATAATAATAATAATAATAATAATAATTAGTAAAAATTAAAAAATTAAAAAAACAGAACAAGATGGATTGGCTGACCCATTCGATTTTATCAGTTCGACTAGTTTAAACGCTTACTAGTTGTTAGGTCCAAACTAGATCAAAGACTTGGCATGTTCACTGATTTTTTAGTTGATTTGATCTGATTCTCTAAATTATGATTATATTTCACTCTAAGGTCCACATCGAGAAGAAGAAACAACAGGAACAAATATTTATACATAATAATAAAAGCTTTGCAATGTTGTAAAATCAATATTAAATATTTCAAAGTATAGGCAAAGTAATTTAATTTACTTATATATAGTGATCTTATAATGTATTATTCATGCCAATGTTCATTGTGATTTTCTTTAATATGATTTTAGCGCTAGTAGATATATCCTTGATGTTTAATAAGAAAAAATTATATACATATCTTTATGTTTTTGTTATTAAATTTTTAATTGAAAATATAAGACATGTAATTTTTTTTGTTTTCAGATTAATCACATAATACTCGACTTTAAAATATATATAGTTATTTTCAAAAATTATACATTTTAGTTAGAAAATTATATACTTAACACATTTTAATAAAAAGAATTTAATAGTAAAAATGTCAACTTAAGAGTTAATTAACTAATTGTTGGACCTAATATTTCACCAAAAATCCAGAATTAGTTTGATTCACATAGTGTATCTTATAAAGCAAGTCTACTAAGTCACTTAGCAATAAATGTTTTCATTAAATATTGTTTCTTCTCATTTATTCATCTCCATTAATGCTATTTTATTGTTTGCAAACCCATTTGTTGCTGCTCTTATACGCAAGTTTGAAAGTAATGGTTGGAATCCAAGAGGGGAGGTGAATTGAGTTTTATAAATTTTTCACAAGAATTAATTGGAAGTTGAAATGATTTTCTGTAGAAGTGTAATACTTAAGATAATAAATACAATACAGAAAATCAATGTGCTGTCAAGATAAATAATTATAAAGATCAAGGAATTAAATAGTAGATATCAATATGCACAAATTAAAGAGTAAGGGATAGAGAAAGCAAACTTGGAGATTTATACTGGTTCGGCTAATCCAAGCCTACATCCAGTCCTCAAGAGATCACTTGAGTATATCCACTATAATTACAAGTTTAATCCGGGTACTTGCAAACCACTACAACTACGAAAATTCGATTCGGGTATTTGCGAAACCACAATGGAGAATTTATGAATTCAGGCTCCTCCTCAACCCAAAGCAAGTTCTTCCAACACCGGTACTTGCGAACCTCAACTCGGAATAATATATGTGTTGATCAAAATCAACAATACAAAGAAACTCTCTCTAAAGAGTAGATGAATACAAATGAAGCCATAATAACTCTAATGATAGAGAATATGCAAGATTTGGCTCAAGAATATTTGGATTTCTCTCAAAGATAATAGAACATGTTAATATGTCATTGTAGTACTTGGTTCTTACTCAAAATCGTGTATCTAAGGTTATATATATAAGATTTTAAAAAACTAGCACTTATAATGCAGTCCATATGTCCATTGGTCGACCAGTGGGGGTCACCTGGTCGACCACCCACTGACAGTAGCAAAATATAGCATTTTCAGGACAACTGGTCGATCAGTCGGAAGCTGCCTGGTCGACCACCGGCTGGCAGTAGCGAAATACAGATTTTAAGCTTTCTTTAAAAATTCATAACTCCCTCATTTGAACTCCGTTTTAAACAAATAATATATCATTGGAAAGCTCTTGGAGTCTAGTTTCAAATGAGATAAGTTTTACTCAAAAATTATTTGTCGTTTAAAAGATATAATCAAAACACTAACTATAGGTCAGAACAGAATAATTTTTGAGTACAGTAAAATCAACTTTCAGTTTTTCAAACTATATTTTAAATAGTCATATATTTCTCATTTGGACTCCGTTTTGAATAAATAATATACCTTTGGAAAGAACTTTGAGTCTACTATCAAATGATATTAAGATACTTGAAAAACTGATTTTTCATTTATGAGATATGATATAAGGAGTGACCAAAGGTCAAAAACTAACTTTTGTAAAACTTCATATCTCACTATCTTTTTTGTTTAAAATGCTTGAGCCAATGTATGCAAATCTAAATCATTGAGTTGCACAAGTATACTAGCCTATATAAAATATACCTAATGTAAACACATAGGCTATCTTGATGCATCCAAGCTTCCAAGACTTCAAATCTTCTAATTCTTCATTTCTTGGAGCTTTGTCCTTGTATGTTGCTTTCCTTGAGTGAGGCATGATGTTACTTTTCCTTGTTCTTCAATCCAATGCTCACTCTTCTTGTTTTGAACCAACCTATAAAATATATCTTACTTGCAAACCAAATGGTTAGTTCAATTCATGATAAATAGCATGATTAATGTATAAGACATTACACATTAAATAACATAGTCATGCTTAAATACTTGTAGCATGTATATGATAATTAACCTTTATATATATCAATGCTACATTTTAAATACATTTGTCATCATCAAATATGGCATAAAGCCTTAGGGTCAACAAAGTTTTCTTCCTTCATCATTGATTTCTTCTGACATATGCTACTGCATTTCGTTTCAATCTAGCATTCAACTTTCTGTAACTTTGACTGTAATATTCTCAAGACCGATAAGCACCGTTCTATCTACCAGTCAATGTTGGACAAGTGTGTGCTGTGATCAGAGTGTTTCAAAATTCGAATTGTTTACTTCTTTTGTTTATATTATGATATTCCTATACAATTGAGTTTGCTCATTTTCTGCACATCGGCTTCCCTGTCTTTCTTATTCTTTTGTTGCATTTGTTCTGTATTTTATTTTCGGATCATGAACATTAGGGTGAATTCCATTAGAGAGATTTGTCCTTTCATAACTAATTGGAAGATAAAGGCAAGGGTCATCTGTCTCTGGTTCATGCCCGGTTTTAATATTCTCGTTTAAATTTATTTGTATTATAGGGTTCTCGCATACATGCATATGTTAAACGCACGTTGTTACCAAATTTAAGAGCATATTAGGTGAGGGTGGTGTTTTCTTGATAAGTCAGTTTGAAGTTCGTTAGAATTCTTGATAAGTCAATTTGAAGTTTGTTAGAATAGTAAAAATTACCGAACAACAGCTCATGCCTTCAAAATCAATTTCTAGTTTTTAACATTTGTTCATCCCGATATTGATGATTCCTCCATTCCTATTTGTGAGTTTTCTTCTTATCCATTTAGTGATATATGTTCTTGCCATGCAGATGAGAATTATCTCATTGGTTAATCTTATAATCTTTTTTTTCCCTCATTCCCCTTTACGTATCTTTTTTTTTTTTTCATTCATTCACGGATTTTTTCTTTTTTCTTTTTGGTAATTAATCAAGAACACTGATTTTGTTCCTAATATTAATTCTCATTTTAGATGTTATTGGGAAACTGTCTATTGTGGGTAATGTTGAGGAAATATGCAAAGATGGTGGTAGGAATAAAAAAATTGATATTGAGTTGGAAGATCTTAAGTAAGTTGCTTATTTATTATTTTTATTTAACAAAATTCCAAACTATTGTTTAGGTGTCATTTATTTTATCTTGAGTTTTGGCCTTTTTTTTACTCTATATTTTTTGTTGGTCAAATTGACTGGCATATACATTGTGGGATGATTTCGTCAACAAGGTTGCGAACCATGTTGGCGTTGAGATTTCTAGTCCTATAGTTGTCATTATTCAATGATGCAAAATACGAGAATTCTCCGGTGGGATTATTTTTACTTGCTATATTATTTTATGATTTTTTTATTTTGTTTTTCTGTTACTATACTTTGCTTTAATATCCACTTCTTCTCTAGGAATTAGGAAGATCTATTTGCTATAATATTTTTTCATGTCTTTAGTTTTACTTCTTTTTATTGTTCTTTTTAATATCCACTTTTTTTAAGGATCCAGGAAGAATTCAAATTCTTTATACGTTTCTCGCCTGTTTATAAATCTTGATTTTCTGGAGAGCTCTTTGTTTATTGAAAGGTATTTTTTTATGACAAATATTGGTATGTATATGTGATAACTTCTTTTAAAAAACCAATTTTAAATGTCAAATATAGTTTTAACACTGTTAAAATGTTCATCTGTTTTTTTAACAGAATCAAGCAGCTTAGAAATTGTTGTTCTTAGGTACCAAGCGAACTTTGTTCCCAATCTAATCTTTCTTGTGGTGAAGACCTTATTCAAACAATTGGTTGTATAACTATTGATGAAGTTAAAGAAAGCTGTGTGGTACAAAGGAAATCATATATTTACATTTTCTATATGCTGTTCATTTTTTTTCTCATTGCATTTTTTAAAATTTTCTTCTAGTGTAGATGTTAGAAAGTGACTCGCCTTACAATAGCCATTGTTATTAGCATTGAGACTCAACATGGTTAGTTTTACAATTCTTGCAAGAGTTGTGCTAAGAAAATTGATCTTAATGGTGCTGTTTTTTTTTTTTTGTGAAAAGTGTAACGAAATTGTTTCAATTGTTCTACCAAGGTTATTTTTTCTTTTATTACTTTGTTTGTTTTGTACATTTATTTTATTACACTTAAGTTTTGTGAAGTATTATATTTTTTTCTTTTGTTTTCGTAGTAGAGTCAAAATTGAAAGAGGGTTATTGATGATACTAGAAGTGCAATATTCATTGTCTTCGATTGTGAAGTTTCAAAATTTCTATAGTCATCTGCCGAAGAATTGGGTGATTTAGTGTATACGGTAAGCTTATTGTTGTTGAACTTTTAATTCTTTATATCCCCTTTTATACTACATTGTATTTGTACTTTTTATGTAAGTGTTAGTGTCCTCGTTTTTTTTACATAAAAATATTATTTTTTAATTATGGCTAATTTTAATGTTTTTATTTTTATATCAGACTTATGAGGACATTAATCAAGTTCCTGAATGCTTTGAGAAGTTTCTTGGTCAAACATTTGTTTTCAAAGTGCATGTAAATGAGAGGAATGCTTGAGTTCAAAGTTTTATATTTCTGGTCCTTAAAATGAGTAACGATGATGATTTAGTCTAGTCTTATTCTTTTTTTCATGATTCCTCTAATTTGCATGAGCCATTTAATTCGACACAGAGCCTTAGTGAAGCTAAAAAAGTATTTGTTTAAATATTTTAAATACTACTTTCTCTTTTTAATTTTTTTAAAACTATTCTAAATCTATCTTACTTATCTTATAAAGCAAGTCCGCTAAGTCACTCAGCAATAAATGTTCTCATTAAGTGTTCCTCACTAAATGCTGCTTCTTCTCATTTATTCATCTTCATTAATGTTGCTTCATTGATTTGATACCCATTTGTTATTACTCTTGTGCGCAAGTTTTCTTCTTTCATCGTTAATTCCTTTTGACATGTGCTACCACATTTCATTTCAATCTACCATTCAACTTTTTGCAACTTTGACTGTAACATTCTCAAGACTGGTTAGCATTGTTCTGTCTACCAGTCAACGTTGGACACATGTGCTCTATGACTAGAGTGTTTCAAAATTCAAATTGTTTGCTCCTTTGTTTATATTTTGATAATCCCATACAATTAGGTTTGCTCATTTTCTGCACCTTGGCTTCCTTGTCTCTCTTCTTATTTTGTTGCAATTGTTTTGTATTTTATTTTCAGATCATGAACAATAGGGTGTATTCCATTAGGGAGATTTGTCCTATTAGAGCTAACTGAAAGATATAAGCAAGGGTCATCTGTCTCTGATTCATGCCCTATTTTAATCTTCCCAAGAAAATTAATGGATTGAAATGGTTCTTCAAGATGCAATGGCAAGTCTTCTTTGCTGTTATGATTTTTCAGTATAATTCATTTTATGTTTTTTGTTCCAATTTAAATTTTTTTTATTGTAGGGTTCTTGCATACATGCATCTTTTAAATGCGCATTTGTTACCAAATTTAAGAGCATTAGTTTCTTGATAAGTCAGTTTGGAGTTGCTTAGAATGGTGGAAGTTATCGGACAATAGTTCATGCCTTCAAAATTAATTTTTAATTTTCAACCTTTGTTTGTCCCGATACTAATAATTCTTCCATTCTTATTTATAGGTTTTCTTTTTGTCCATTTAGTGATATATGTTCTTGCCATGCAAATGAGAATTATCTAATTGGTCAGTCTTATAATCTCTTTTTTTTTTCCTCCTTTGCCTTTATGTACATTTTTTTCATTATTCACATATTTTTTTTTTGGTAATAAACCAAGAATACTGATTTTGTTCCTAATATTATTATTAACAATTCTATTAATTATTTTATTTTCACAGTGACAACATGTGTACTTTCTTTTTAGAACTAACATTCTCATCAACCTTGAAAAAAGCATTCAAGTTCCACACTTCCACTTAATGTTCAATAACTTAAACGTTAAGTAGTATTGTGAAAGATAAAGTAATGTTCAACAAATTATTATGATTAAAATGGAAGGTCAGTTCAGAAGACTACTAAAAATTTTAAACTCTATTGTGTTGTACAATGATGATTGTTAAGTCAAGTTAAATTCAAGTGATGAAATAAGATGTCCGTTCTTTATTATTTTTTAAATCCTATCTAGTTTCCAATATTTGCATTTATTAAAGTTTGTTCTAAGTGACTTTTTTTGCATTCCAATGTTCAAATTTTTAATATGTACGTTTTCTTTAATAAGACTTATTTATTTATTTATTTTTTTCATTTTTCTTGTGGATGACAATTGCATAACACTTTCGCATATATTGGTTCTATGTCCCCTCAGTTTCCTTAAACCCTAATTCTTCACCGTCAAAGCCTATCATCTCAGTTTGTGTTTTCTAATGATGCCTATCGTTCATGCTTCTAGAAACTGTCTAAAGTTGCAGATATTTTGAATTTCTTATTTATTGTCTACTAATCTTTAATGCACCATCTTTTTTTTTTTTTATGGTTGTCACATCCCAAAAATTGAGCATGTGAAAAGATACTACTCATTTGATATAATTCTCAAACATACGTTATATACATATATTCTGTAAGGTTTTACATTCAACCTTAATCATTCATTCCACACTACAGAATTATATTCATCTGATAAGCAAATATAGACATACATAGTCTGATATTTCTATCTCATCGCAAGCCTAGGAGACATATAGAAAGTACAGAGCGTTTCTAATATCCACATTAATAAGTACTGGTGTCCCACCAGACAGAAATAGAGAATAATCCCAAGGGGCTTCTAATCTTCAAACGGATACTCTTGTTCTTTATTTTCTGTATCTGAAAAAAATAATCATAGGGAGTGTGAGTTTATTTAAAAACTCAGTAAGTAAATAACTGTACTATATAAAATATCAAAAGTACAAATACCACATTTACTCATATAATTAATTGTCTTATACATCGAGTAGTATGGGACTCTAACCCTTTCAAACTCATGAATAAGATCTCATAGGTGTACACCGAGTAGTATGAGACTTTAACCCTTTCAACTCGTGTATAGATTTCATAGATATGCACTGAGTAGTATGGGACTCTAACCCTTTCAAACTCGTGTATAAGATTTCTTAGATATACACCGAGTAGTATGGGACTTTAACCCTTTCACACTCGTGTATTAGATCCCGTAGATCTTTACTCATTAATAAGATAGTGAGAATTCATCACATAGTATAATTGTCATGAAATAAATAATTTCTACATACTCTTATTTCTATTGATCATCATATACTCCCATATGAAAAATTAATTACTTATTATCCAAATAATATTGTAAATGGGACTTATATTGTATTTTGACTAGTAATATCAAATTAGCTGAGCAAGGTTATTCACTCACCTTGATGTTTGTCCAAGTTTACCTTGTTCCACACTAGAGTTTGTGTAGGAAAATTTCCTAGTAAAATATATTACAAGGAATCATAAGAAAGGAAACAAAATCACGAAAATACGTAAAATTTTCTGACTGCTACAGTAACGGGTTGCTACAGTACGGTTTGCTACAGTGTGGGTTCGCTAGAGTATCGGTTCGCTACAGTAACGTTGACTGCTACAGTACCGTTGACTGCCGACACTACAGTACTGCTACAGTAACCCGAAGAAAATTTTCCAGATTTTGTTTCGAAATTTCTGGTCGCTACAGTAACTCGGTTTTTTGCAGAAATTTCTAACAATTTCATCCTTTCCCTTTCTTGTTTCAAAACCAGAATTTCAACTCTTTTAACCGATTATAACTCAAATATAACTTCTAAAACAACTGAGATTCATGAATTATCATCAAAATCTTCAAGAACAAAACCTCCTCTGATCTTCTACATAAACTGAAATTTAAGGAAAATAATCGGATTAAAGCTTACCTTTGATCCTTACAAAGCTTTTGAACCGAACAAATAATCGAACTTCTGAAGATCAAGGAAAGGATTTGAGAAAAAACTGAAGAACTGAGAGAGAAATGCTTTTCTGCCTTCCTTCGGCTGAGTGAAAAAATGAGGGGTACTATTGAAACTTTATATTAAATATTTCTAATGGGTTATTCAATAACCCATGGGTATCCATAACCCAACATCCAAACCCATCCAGTCAATTTACAATAAATGGACTAATTGACCATTCTGAAACCATTTTTCCATGAATTTCACCATTCTTAGAATATATCCCTCATTGTACAAATATTTAGTCCAGTCATTTAACTCAATTTTCATAAATAATATTCAAAGAGAACAATTAAATATGAAAATTAAAAATGACCAAAATAAATAACTAAAGTAACGTTGTAGAATTCTAAAATACTCTTAAGCGAATTATATTCTGAAATTAACGGGTATTACATTCTACCCCCCTTAAAAGAATTCGGTCCTCCGAATTAAAATCTTACCTCAAGTTTCAAATAAATGTGGATAGTTTTTCCACATCTCATCTTCTGCTTCCCACGTAGCTTCCTCGCGAGAATGATTTCTCCAAAGAACCTTGACAGTAGGAATTTCTTTGGTACGTAATTTTTTGACTTTTCTATCAAGGATAGCTACTGGTACCTCTTCGTAGGTGAGAGTTTCATCAAAATGAACTTCTTGGGGTTGAATGACATGAGAAGGATCAGGAAGATACTTCCGTAGCATGGACACATGAAATATTGGATGAACTCCCTCTAGGTTGGAAGGTAGGTCTAGGCGATATGCCACATTACCCACTCTGTCTACAACCTCATATGGGCCAACATACCTCGGACTAAGCTTGCCTTTCTTCCGAATCTCATTACTCCTTTCATAGGTGAGATTCGTAAGAAAACCATATCACCTATTGCAAATTCAAGGTCACGTCGTCGGTTGTCCGCATAAGACTTCTGTCTACTCTGAGCAGTTAACAACTTCTCTCTGATCAGTTTAACTTTATTTATATCTTCCTGTATCATCTCAGGTCCAAATATTTTGGTTTCACCAAGTTCAAACCAACCTATAGGAGATCGACACCGTCTCCCATATAATGCCTCAAAAGGTGCCATCTGAATACTGGCTTGGTAACTGTTGTTATAAGCAAATTCAATAAGAGACAAATGATCTTCCCAACTTCCACTGAAATCCATCACACAAGCTCTTAGCATATCCTCTAAAGTCTGAATTGTCCTTTCGGACTGTCCATCAGTCTGAGGATGGAATGCTGTGCTAAGATTCACTTTGGTACCCAAAGCCTCTTGAAAGACTTTCCAGAACCGAGAAGTAAACTGAGGTCCTCGATCTGATATAATGGATATTGGTACACCATGAAGTTTCACTATTTCTTTAACATAAATTCGAGCAAGTTTTGCTACACTGAAAGTGGTATGAACAGGAAGAAAATGTGCTGACTTAGTAAGTCGATCCACTATGACCCATATTGAGTCATTTCCTTTTGTTGACCGAGGTAAACCTACTACAAAATCCATAGTGATCCTTTCCCACTTCCATTCGGGAATATCTAGTTTTTGCATCAATCCAGATGGTCGTCGATGTTCAGCTTTAACTTGCTGACAAGTCAAACATCGAGCTACAAAGTCAGTCACGTCTCGCTTCATGCCCTCCCACCAGTAAACTTGTTTCAAGTCCTGATACATTTTCACAGCACCAGGATGTACAACGTAGGGCGAACCATGAGCTTCCATTAAGATTTCATGTTTCAAAGATTCAATGTTGGGGACACAGAGTCTCCCATTAAACCATAAGACTCCTTCTTCATCTACCAAGAAACTTGGTGCTAGACCTTGCCTTGCCTTATCTCTGATTTTGACCATATCAATGTCATTTTCTAAATTTACTTTTACTTTTTCAACAAGAGATGATCTAACTGTTAAATGAGCCAGAAATGTACCTGACTCAGTGATCTCGAAGAATACTCCATCAGCTTCCAATTCTTGTAGTTCATGTATTAGAGACCTCCTTATAGTGGCAATGTGAGCTAAACTTCCCATAGACTTTCGACTTAGAGCATCAGCCACTACATTTGCTTTACCTGGATGGTAAAGGATGGTACAATCATAATCTTTCAGAAGTTCCATCCACCTTCATTGCCTTAGATTGAGATCTCTCTGCTCAAAAATGTACTTAAGGCTTTTGTGATCTGTAAAAATTTGACAAGTCTCCCCATACAAGTAATGTCTCCAAATCTTTAGGGCAAACACTACAGCTGCCATTTCCAAATCATGAGTGGGGTAATTCAATTCAGGCTTTTTAAGCTGATGTGAGCCATAAGCTATGACTTTACCATGTTGCATCAACACACATCCTAAGCCTATCTTTGAGGCATCACAGAATACAGAGTAACCCCCTGGTCCTGATGGTAGGATTAAGACTGGTGCAGAAGTTAAACACTCTTTCAATTGGGTGAAACTTTGCTCACATGAATCATCCCAAATGTATTTAACATTCTTTCGGGTTAACTTATTTAATGGGAGAGCTGTCTTAGAGAAATCTTTGACAAAGCGACGGTAATACCCTGCTAAGCCAAGAAAACTACGTACTTCAGACACAG
Source organism: Biancaea sappan (assembly GCA_037074585.1). Classification (NCBI taxonomy): domain Eukaryota; kingdom Viridiplantae; phylum Streptophyta; class Magnoliopsida; order Fabales; family Fabaceae; genus Biancaea; species Biancaea sappan. The sequence continues at coordinate 8,410,374 of CM073493.1, read as the reverse complement.
TTATTGGTCGAGGCCATTGTTTTACTGCTTCAATTTTACTTGGATCTACATGAATACCTTCTTGGGAAATAACATGTCCCAAAAATGTTACATGACTCATCCAGAATTCACATTTTGAGAGCTTTGCGTACAACTGATGCTCTCTCAAAGTCTGAAGCACTATTCTCAAATGTTCAGTATATTCTTCATGACTCTTTGAATACACCAAAATATCATCAATAAATACAATTACAAACTTATCAAGGAATGATTTGAACACTCTGTTCATTAAATCCATAAATGCTGCTGGTGCATTTGTCAACCCAAAAGACATCACAAGAAACTCATAATGTCCATACCGTGTACGAAAAGCAGTCTTAGGTATATCATCACTCTTAATTCGTAACTGATGATATCCAGACCTTAGATCAATCTTTGAGAAGTATTTTGCTCCTTGAAGCTGATCAAACAAATCATCTATCCTTGGTAAAGGATACTTATTCTTCACTGTGACTTTATTCAGCTGACGATAATCTATACATAATCTCATAGAACCATCTTTCTTTTTCACAAAAAGTACAGGAGCACCCCAAGGTGAAAAACTTGGGCGAATGAACCCTTTGTTTAACAAATCTTCCAATTGTTCTTTGAGTTCTTTTAGCTCAACAGGAGCCATACGATAAGGTGGAATAGAAATTGGTCTTGTGTCTGGGACCAAATCAATACTGAACTCAATATCTCTTTCTGGCGGTAATCCAAGTAAATCTTCTGGGAACACATCTGGGAATTCATTAACCACATGAATGTCTTCTAACTTCTGTTCTTTCTTTTCTAAATCTTTGATAAAAGCTAGAAATCCCTGACATCCCTTTCGCAACATACGCTGGGCACTTAACATAGATATCATGTTGCAAGGTACATCACCTCGATCTCCTTGAAACACAAAATTACTCCTCCCCGGCATATTAAAGGAAATAACTTTGTCACGACAATTTATAGTAGCATGACAAGAAGATAGCCAGTCCATCCCTAAAATCACATCAAAATCTAACATATTGAGAACCATAAGATCTATCTTAGTTTCCGTGCCTCCAACGATTATTTTACAAGAACGATAACATGTTTTAACCATCAAAGTCTCTCTCATCTGTGTGGAAACCAAGAATGGTTCTTTAAGAATAATCGAATCAAATGCAAATCTCTTGGCAAATAGGGGCGACACATATGAGTGAGTAGAACCGGGGTCAAACAAAATACGTGCAGCAAAAGTATTAACAGATAATATACCTGTAACTACAGCATTGGATGTTTGAGCATCCTGTCGGGTTAGAGCATATACTCTTGCATTTCCTCTGCCAGCAGCTTGTTTTCCACGGTCACCTTGGCCTCTTCCAGAACCTCTTCCCATACTACCCCCTGTTGAAGGGGTTGGTGTTTGAGTAATAGATTGTGGTCGAGGTGGCAAAGTAGACCCTTGACCTGGTCTTGTCATGAGCTGAGGGCACTCCCTTATAAAATGTCCTTTTTGTCCACAGTGAAAACAGCCTGTACCAACAGTGTTTAACCTGCATTCTCCGAAGTGAAACTTTTCACATTCAGGACATTGAGGTTTTTCCCTTCTACCTTGAGTACCTCCTCTACTAGAAGAGCTAAAACCACCCCTGCTCTCTGAACGAGGCTTAGCCACACTGGCTGTAGAATAAGTTGACTTAGTAGGAGTGGCTGGAGCATTTTGTGACGCAGTAAAGGGTTTCAAAGTCCCTGAGTCTTCCCCTTGATCAAAAGATCTTCTATATCTAGCTTTCTTCTTTTGACGATATTCTTCTTTATTCTTTGACCTCTTTTCCATTCTTCGGGCCACATCAACAGCCTCTGAGTACGAAGAGTAATCGTTCATATTAGAACCCACTTGATCATATAATGCATCACGAAGCCCTTCCACAAACTTTTCTATTTTCTTCCTTTCAGAAGGAATGATTTCAGGGGCATATTCAGATAATTTAACAAACTGAGCTGAATACTCGTCAACAGTCATGGTTCCCTGCCGTAGATACAGAAAATCTCTGACCCTGGATGATCGTTCACTTGCCGGAAGAAATTCATCCATAACCAATCTGTAAAATTATGTCCACATAACTGGCGGTGCGCCTTGAATTCTAGCTTTCTTCCAGTTCCTCCACCATTTACCAGCCCTACCTTTTAACTGAAAGGAAGTGAATTCTACCTTTTGAGTAGGAGAACACCCTATAGCATCACAGATTGCTTCACAATCTTCAAGGAAACATTGTGGGTCCTCTTTGGGATCTTCCCCTGAAAAAGTAGGAGGCCTCATTTTCTGGAATTCAGACATTCTTACCTCTCTTACATTAACTCCTCCCGCTAACGGAGCTGGTGGTACATTTTCAGCTTCAACAATAGGAGGATCCACTGGCAGGTTAGCTTGTGCAGCTCGACCTCTCATTTCAGCCTCAAATCGGTCAAATCATTCATTCATCAAATGAATCACATGTGCAATAGTTGCATTACCGACGTGAGCATCAGGTTCGACTCTTCTTGCTTGCTCACTAGTTGCGCCCTCAGTACTTTGAGCATGTAAACTATCACCACGGTTAGGATCATCTTGCACATGTACTGGTGGATTTATGGCCCTCCTTGGACCCATATGCTCATTATTATTAGAAGATCCTTCTGACATTGATCTGTCACAGATCTACACACATAACAAACAATTTTCAGACATAAACAAAATATCACTTACTAGCCCCACTGAGAAGTTATCTATAAAATGACGTTATACTCTACAAGGTCTTTTATGGAACCTAATCCTATGGTCATGCCGCGGCTCATGACAATAGGGAAGGGCCCACAAAGATCACTTTGCTATGTACTCTATAGGGGACCTATAAAACCTTTCCTCTGATACCAAATTTGTCACATCCCAAAAATTGAGCATGTGAAAAGATACTACTCATTTGATATAATTCTCAAACATACGTTATATACATATATTCTGTAAGGTTTTACATTCAACCTTAATCATTCATTCCACACTACAGAATTATATTCATATGATAAGCAAATATAGACATACATAGTCTGATATTTCTATCTCATCGCAAGCCTAGGAGACCTATAGAAAGTACAGAGCGTTTCTAATATCCACATTAATAAGTACTGGTGTCCCACCAGACATAAATAGAGAATAATCCCAAGGGGCTTCTAATCTTCAAACGGATACTCTTGTTCTTTATTTTCTGTATCTGAAAAAAATAATCATAGGGAGTGTGAGTTTATTTAAAAACTCAGTAAGTAAATAACTGTACTATATAAAATATCAAAAGTACAAATACCACATTTACTCATATAATTAATTGTCTTATACATCGAGTAGTATGAGACTCTAACCCTTTCAAACTCATGAATAAGATCTCATAGGTATACACCGAGTAGTATGGGACTTTAACCCTTTCAACTCGTGTATAGATTTCATAGATATGCACTGAGTAGTATGAGACTTTAACCCTTTCAAACTCGTGTATAAGATTTCTTAGATATACACCGAGTAGTATGGGACTTTAACCCTTTCACACTCGTGTATTAGATCCCGTAGATTTTTACTCATTAATAAGATAGTGAGAATTCATCACATAGTACAATTGTCATGAAATAAATAATTTCTACATACTCTTATTTCTATTGATCATCATATACTCCCATATGAAAAATTAATTGCTTATTATCCAAATAATATTGTAAATGGGACTTATATTGTACTTTGACTAGTAATATCAAATTAGCTGAGCAAGGTTATTCACTCACCTTGATGTTTGTCCAAGTTTACCTTGTTCCACACTAGAGTTTGTGTAGGAAAATTTCCTAGTAAAATATATTACAAGGAATCATAAGAAAGGAAACAAAATCACGAAAATACGTAAAATTTTCTGACTGCTACAGTAACGGGTTGCTACAGTACGGTTTGCTACAGTGTGGGTTCGCTAGAGTATCGGTTCGCTACAGTAACGTTGACTGCTACAGTACCGTTGACTGCCGACACTACAGTACTGCTACAGTAACCCGAAGAAAATTTTCCAGATTTTGTTTCGAAATTTCTGGTCGCTACAGTAACTCGATTTTTTGCAGAAATTTCTAACAATTTCATCCTTTCCCTTTCTTGTTTCAAAACCAGAATTTCAACTCTTTTAACCGATTATAACTCAAATATAACTTCTAAAACAACTGAGATTCATGAATTATCATCAAAATCTTCAAGAACAAAACCTCCTCTGATCTTCTACATAAACTGAAATTTAAGGAAAATAATCGGATTAAAGCTTACCTTTGATCCTTACAAAGCTTTTGAACCGAACAAATAATCGAACTTCTGAAGATCAAGGAAAGGATTTGAGAAGAAACTGAAGAACTGAGAGATAAATGCTTTTCTGCCTTCCTTCGGCTGAGTGAAAAAATGAGGGGTACTATTGAAACTTTATATTAAATATTTCTAATGGGTTATTCAATAACCCATGGGTATCCATAACCCAACATCCAAACCCATCCAGTCAATTTACAATAAATGGACTAATTGACCATTCTGAAACCACTTTTCCATGAATTTCACCATTCTTAGAATATATCCCTCATTGTGCAAATATTTAGTCCAGTCATTTAACTCAATTTTCATAAATAATATTCAAAGAGAACAATTAAATATGAAAATTAAAAATGACCAAAATAAATAACTAAAGTAACGTTGTAGAATTCTAAAATACTCTTAAGCGAATTATATTCTGAAATTAACGGGTATTACAATGGTGATTCAAGATTTAAGAAGAAACTAGTGGAAACAAAGATGTCTGCTTGTAATAATTTCTGTGACTGCTAGGACGCAAAGAAGATTATGCAGGTATATCAAAACCCCTTTTCTACTAGGGTTTGGGTAATTTCTGATTAATTGTGTTCTTCTATTGAAAATTGGGATAAATTTATCATATAGTTTTTGGCTTCTCTTTTGGAATAATAAACCCACCTAATGGACATCATCAAAATCGCTTCTTTGTAACATCATAATTCATCATTGTGAAAGTCATAGGTCTATGTTGCCTTGCTGTTTTTTTGCTGTAAACACTGAGATGTTACGTTTGGTGCATTAATATATAATTTCTTCCTTAAATGGCTTGCTTGTGAGTGTGTATATCCATTGGTGGGTTTTTGTTTCATTGTTCAATAAAGAGTATCACATCAACCTACTGTCTTATATAAACGTGTGTGAGTGGAAGTAGGACGATCTGTTTTAATTCCTATTTGGCGACGGTTCATTTTACATAAAGATGTGCCACCGTTTAATTAAATGTTACATTAGAATATTTAATTTTATCACTGAATAGATATCAAAGCGTTGAGTAATGTGAAAAGTCGATACATAAACCTATTGGCAATTGTAATGATGAATTTTTGGGAATGTGGTATAGAGATGATTAATCTAACTTTGTGGCATTTTAGTATTTTTAGGATTCATTTCCTTTTTAAATTCCCGCCTTTGTTATTTTGTTATTTCGAAGTAGACCGAAAGCATATTGGTTTCTTGTTTGTCTTTTGAGATCTCGCCTTAAATTAATTCACTTTGAATGACATCATTTGTCTTTTATGTTCTCTGTTTTATTTAAACTTATTTATATGTTGAGTTATATGAAATTTTGAAAACCTTATTGTTCTTATTACATTACTCCACTTCTGTCTCTGACTATATCATCCTCTAGGACTCCTTCTTTGAGTCCTTGCACTACTGTAATAAAGGTAGAGATCCAAGAACATTCTTCAGATCAAATCTTTGTATTCAGGCCTCAACTTATTATTGTTCTTTCTTCACTTGCTCTTCCCAAAATGATGAAAATGGGTTATGCACACATTTTTTTTTTTATATTTTCTATACAAAGATTAAAGACATATTATTTCCAATGATATTGACAATGTCATCAGTGTCAAAATACTTGACGTGTTGAGCTACCCATTATTGTTTGAAGCAGTATCTAATTTGATAATCTATGGTTCATACGACATTGTAAATCCAAATTCTTCTTTCATGGTCTATGGAAGATGTTAAAAGCATTTTTCCAAAGCATTTAATAGCTCTACAACAATATATATATATATATATATATATATATATATATATATATATATATATATATATATATTTCAAGTCTCATTATTATAAATTAATATATAATCGAAATCAGCCAATGGATCAAATGAGACCAATGGATAACCTAGAACCTGAATAGATATCTTATATATATATGTGTATGTGTGTAATAAGACAAATGTATTTATGTCACTGCATATTTTGTTTTAGTTTCTTTATGTTAATTAATAGCATATAAATATAAATCTTTTTTGTTCCACTACATTATATATATTAGTAATTAAAAACTATTTTTATGCCTTTGTTTAACAAATATATATATATATATATATATATATATATATATATATATATATATATATATATATATATATATATATATTTATATATATATACTGTCTAATAGTTTTAATGGTCTAATAGTTCTAATGTTCAGTAAAGAGACATAGTCAACCTATTGTCTTATATAAACATGTGTGAGTGGTAGTAGAATGATCCGTTTTAATTCCTGTTTGGTGACGGTTCATTAAACATAAAGATGTGCCACCATTTAATTAAATATTACATTAGAATATTTAATTTTATCACTGAAGAGATATCAAAGCGTTGAGTAATGTGAAAAGTCGGTACAAAAACCTTTTTGCAATTGTAATAATGACTTTTCGAGAATGTGGTATAGAGATGATTAATCTAACTTTGTGACATTTAAATGTTTTCAGGATTCGTTTCCTCTTTAAATTCCCGCCTTTGTTATTTGGTTACTTCGAAGTGGACTAAAAGCATATTGGTGTCCTATTTGTCTTTTGAGATTCCTCCTTAAATTAATTCACTTCGAATGACATCATCTGTCTTTCATTTTCCCTGTTCTATTTAAACTTTTTTATATGTTGTGTTATATGAAATTTTGAAAACCTTATTGTTCTTATTATATTACTCCACTTTTGTCTCCAACTATGTCTTTCTCTAAGACTCATTCTTCGAGTTTTTGCACCACTGTAGTAAAGGTAGAGATCCAAGAACATTTTTTGGATCAAATCTTTGTATTCAGGCCTCAACCGATTATTGTTCTTTCTTTGCTTGCTCTTCCCAAAATGATGAAAATGGGTCATGCACACATTCTTCTATTTCGACACAAAGATAACAGACATATTACTCTTAATGAAATTGACAATGTTATTAGTGTCGAAATATTTGATAGGTTGAGCTACCCATTATTGTTTAAATCAATATCTAATTTGATGATTCATGGTCTATGCAGCATTGCAAATCCAAATTCTCCCTGTATGATCAATGGAAGACGTTTGAAGCATTTTTCCAAAGCATTTAATAACTCAACAATAATATATATTGAGTAATTGAAAATTGTTTTCAAGTCTTATTGTTATTAATTGATATATATATATATATATATATTAGTAATTGAAAGCTACTTTTATGCCTTTGTTTTATATATATATATATATATATATAGTGTTTAACATGCTAATAACAATTCTTAAAAAAAAAAAATTCCTTGCATGGTTTGAGGCTAACAAAACATATGAAAAGGGAAAATCATTGTGTTGTGCTGATTTTCCAACAAAATTTGTTTTTTAAAAATGACTCTGAGGAGTGGGTTTCAGGAAAGTCATCATATTCTATTGGTAGACTTTTTTATATACATCATAGATCTGGAGAGCTTCATTATCTAAAAACTCTTCTTAATGTTGTTAAAGGGGCAACATGTTATGAAGATATTAGAACAGTTGATGGTATGACTTATGAATCTTTCAAAGATGCATGTTATGCACTTGGTATACTCAATGATGACGACAAATATGTTGAAGGTGTTGAAGAGACAAGTATAATTGCATTACTAATATATATAAAAAGATTATTTTGTATATTACTAATGTCCAATACAATGTCTAAACCTTATTTTGTTTGGGGGAAACATGGAAATTAAAGTCAGATGATATACTACTCAAGCAAAAGACAATTATAAGTCATACTGGAAAGATGTTGTTGTTTAGTACTTAACATTTAAAATATATTGTTTTTTATATGTAATTTTTTTATTTATTGTTGTTAACTATTCAATTTATTTGTGTTTGGTGTAGATTTGATTTTTTGAGAGGAATTATTAAAAAATTATACCTTCATAGAGATTAATAATATCTTGCAGTTGAATGGTAAATCACTTGCTGATTTTAATACAATGCCTCAACCAGAAATCGACATGTCTAAAAGAAAATCATAAACAAGTTAACCTTCATAGAGATTAATAATATCTTGCAGTTGAATGGTAAATCACTTGCTGATTTTAATACAATGCCTCAACCAGAAATCGACATGTCTAAAAGAAAATCATAAACAAGTTAATTTTGGATGAATTACATTATGATAGACAATCTTTGACAAAGGAATATGTAACTCTCATGCAATCTTTAAATGATGAACAAAAGGTCATATATGATAAAGTTGTAAATGCTATTAAATATGATGATAGCGGGACTTTTTTTGTCTATGGGTATGGAGATATGAGAAAAATATTTTTATAGAGAACACTTTTTGCACACTTGAGATCAGAAGGAAAGATAATTTTAAATGTTGCTTTTAGCTTAATTGCTCCCCTCCTTCTCCCAAGTGGTAGGACAACTCACCCTAGATTTCATGTGCCTCTAGCAATAATTAAAAACTTAACATACAATTTCAAACAAAATAGTGAGATTGCTAATCTACTTTTAATTACAAGTTTAATTATATGGGATGAAGCTCCAATGATGAATAAATTATGTTTGGAAGCAGTTGACAAAACTTTCAGAGATGTATTGTGGTCTTCAATCCAAAACAGTGAACACAAACCTTTTGGAAGTAAAGTTGTAGTATTTGATGGGGACTTCAGACATATATTACTTGAAATCCGAAGATGTACAAGACAAGATATTGTACTGTCTACATTAAATTCTTCTTATCTTTGGGAATACTGTAGTGTGATGACATTGACTCATAACATGCGACTATAGACTGGCAATCACAGTTCCATGAACCAAGAACTCAATGATTTCTCTCAATAGATATTAGATATTGGTGAAGGTCATATAAATGAAGATAATAATGGTCAATCTACCATACAAATTTCATACAATTTTGTGTTAAAAGAGGTCTATGATTGTAATATCCCAAGAATTTATATGAATATTTAAAATCTATTTGAAGTTTATTAAAAAATTTAATTACATGAAAAATGTTCTTTTGACTTAGTGAAGGAAATTTGGAAATAGAAATTTCAAAATTTTAATTTGAGAAATTTTTACAAATTCTCAAGGGCTAAAGTGAAAAGAAAAGAAAGTATGGAGTACTTTTGAGAAATGACCAAGTAGGAACCCGAGAAGAAGAATAGAGCTTATGGAATGAATTATGAGTCCGGTACCAAAAGGATGATGGATTCGAGGTTAAAGTGGAGTTTGAGATTTTGAGAGGAACTAAAGTGAAATAAGAAAATTGTGGGGCACTTAGGATTTAGAATCACCCGAGGTGAGATTTTATGAATTTGCTTTTACTAGTCTTGACTAAGGGTCAACTGAAGAGCAAGTGATAATTTCACCCCGAGCGAGTATATAGGTGGCCTCACTTATTTTTTCTTCATTTTCTCCTTTCCTCTCTCTCTCTTCACCTTCTCTCCTCTCTTTCTCTCTTTCTTCTCTCTACCTTCTCTCTCTACACTTCAACTCCATAACCGGACTTTGGAGGGTGGATCTTGGGCTACAGGGCGAGCCTCTAGGAGCCAAGCAACGTAGGGAAAGCAAGGAATCGAGGTAGAAATTTCTATTTCTTAAGTTTTTCTCTATTTTCTAGTTTTAAGAGTGTTTGAGGTAAAATCGAGATTTCGGCTTCGTTTCTCGATTAAAATTGGTGCTTTTGGTGTCTAAATGCTCCTTAGACATTAAGGGTGAGATCCCATGGAAGGAATCATGAAAAACGGTGGAGATTTGGCCAGATTTGGGCCAAATCCGAGAGAAATCGCGAAAGGTCGCGATCGTGGCGCCTAGGCGCTAAGGTTATATGGGAAAGAAGAAAGGATTGGCGCCCAGGTGCCAGGCTTGGGTTGGCGCCCAGGCGCCATGAGTGGCGCCCAGGCGCCAGGTGTGCCGGGAAACCTTAACTTATTTTCAATCGGCCATAACTTCTTTATCCGGACTCCGTTTTGGGCAAACTTTATATCGTTGGAAAGATCTTTGAGTCTAGCTTCCAATGGTATAAGTTTCATTTAGATATTCATTACCAGTTATGAGTCATAACTTGAGATGTGAGTAAAGGTCGAGAGTAGTGATAGAAAATTTCTCTATTTTGTAACCCTAATGGTTTTTACCTGGTTACAATAGGGATGGTTGAGGCGCAAGGTGGGAGCGCCGAGAGCGTGGAATCTAGGTGAGTAGGCAACCTTGCAAAATTAATTTACTAAACTAGTCAAAGCACAATATAAATCCCATTTGCGTTATTTGTGAAATTGAGAAGATTATCAGTGTGTGTTCAGGTTGAGAAAAAGTACAATATCATTGGAAGGTATTTTATTACCTTTGTGAATTGATTTATCTAGTTGACTCAATTAATAATATATGATGATTGCTATGATTGATGATAGACATTCAAGGGAATAAAAGTATGTGTAAATTAATTTATTTCATAGTAATTATATTGTGATAAATTCTCACTATTCTATTGATGAGCAAAAGATCTACGGGATCTAATACACGAGTTTGAAAGGGTTAGAGTCCCATACTACTCGGTGTATAATTGTGAGTAGTATGAGACTCTAACCCAAATAGAACCTGAATTGAAGTGGCTTTGATACCAATATGATGTGATTTTCGGAGGGAAAACACTTGATCGATTTTCTGGATAGGTTGAAAGAAACAAACAAATGAAACCAAATCACTCAATTGATAAGCCAAAGGGCGCCACAACTAAGAGAAATGGGTTGATCTCGCCACACTCAAGAAAGAAGAACGTGAGTGATAAGAAATCTAGCTACTCTCGCCACTAACCCAAGTTAGATAAGAGAAAGAACTCAAGAAATCTCTTGAAAGCAAAATGCCAATATCTCATATATGATTCAAGGATGGTTTACAACAAATGGCAAGGACCCTTTTTATAGAGGGTCTCCAAAACAAAAAGACAAAAGACTCCAACTAATGCATTAAATGCATCAACTAAAAGTCAAGTAGTGTAGGCTAAATGTCAAAGACAATAAATGCATAGGTAGCTAAATGTCAAAGACAATAAATGCATAGGTAATAGACTACAACTATATTCAACAAATGCAACTATCCCACATGCAATCTTTTTCACACTTCTTCCACTTTCAACAAAGTGGTTAAGCCCAATCCAAGCCCTTTAGCCCTTAAACGAGTTAGAGGCCCAATTAAAGTGTTCTCCCTTTCTTGGGCCGCAATTAGTCCAAGCTCTTTAACCCTTGAACGAGTTAGAGGCCCAATTAAAGTGTTCTCCTTTTCTTGGGCTGCAATGGGGTTATACTTGATTACATCATCCTCCCCTGGTTGAAATGGATTTGTCCTCAAATCCAAGTCCTCTTTATCTTCTAAGTACGGGGAAAGATCCCTCACATTGAAAGTAGTAGAAACAGCATAGTCTTCAGGCAAATCAATTTTGTATGCATTATCATTTACCTTGTCTATGATACGGAAAGGACCATCTGCCCTTAGCATTAATTTGGACTTCCTTTGGTTTGAAAATCTTGCTTTTCGAAGATGAACCCACACTAAATCTCCAAGACTGAATTGAACAAATTTTCTTCTCTTGTTGGCAGTCTTCTCATAGATGAAGTTCTTCTTCTCAATTTGCTGTTTAATTTTTTTCATGTAACTTTCTTATCATGTCAGCCTTCATTTTTCCATCTATGCATTCTCGAGCTTCAAATGGCAATGGTACTAAATCAAGTGGGCTCAATGGATTAAATCCATAAACTACTTCAAAAGGAGAGTGTTTAGTAGTACATGTACACTTCTATTATAAGCAAATTCAGCATAGGCCAAGCATTCATCCCAACTTTTCAAGTTTTTGCCAATGATAGTTCTTAGCAAAGTAGAAAGCGTTCGGTTCACCACTTCAGTTTGCCCATCAGTTTGTGGGTGACAGGCAGTACTAAAGAGCAACTTTGTTCCCAGCTTTCTCCATAAAGTCTTCCAAAAGTAGCTAAGAAATTTGGCATCACGATCTGACACGATACTCTTTGGAATGCCATGAAGTCTCACAATTTCTTTGAAAAATAAATTGGCGATGTGCACAGCATCGTCGGTCTTATGACATGGAATAAAATGAGACATTTTTGAAAAATGATCAACAACAACCATGACCGAATCTTTACCTCTTTGTGTCCTTGGTAAGCCTAGCACGAAATCCATACTAACATCAGTCCAAGGTTGATCTGGAACAGGTAGAGGTGTATAAAGTCCATGGGCTGCTTCCTTGCTCTTAGCTTTTTTGCAAACAATACACCTTTCAATCACATGATGCACATCTCTAATCATGTTAGGCCAATAAAAATACTCTTTCAGCATCTCCAATGTCTTGGTTTCACCGAAATGCCCAGCCAATCCTCCTCCGTGAGCTTCTCGTGTAAGTAATTCCCTTATAGAACAGTTTGGAATTACAAGTCTCCCCAAGCGAAATAAAAAACCTTCAGATCTATAAAATCCCTTATATGCCATTTTCTCACAAGCGAGATAAATAGAAGCAAGTGTCGAATCTTCCATATAATGGTCTTTAAGAGATTCAAATCCCAACAATTTAGCATTCATCATGGAAATTAAAGCATATCTCCTTGATAAGGCATCTGCAACAATGTTGGTTTCTCCCTTCTTATACTTCAACACATAAGGAAAAGCTTCAAGAAATTCCACCCACTTTGCATGTCTTCTATTCAGCTTGCTCTGACCTTTCAAGTGTTTGAGTGATTCATGGTCTGTGTGAATTACAAATTCTTTTGGTAACAAGTAGTGCTGCCATGTCTCAAGAGCTCTAATTAAAAGTAGAACTCCTTATCATCGGTAGAGTAGTTAAGACTGGCTCCATTCAACTTCTCACTAAAATAAGCTATAGGACGCTTTTCTTGAAGAAGTACAGCTCCAATTCCCACTCCACTAGCATCACATTCAATCTCAAAAGTCTTAGAAAAATTAGGCAAAGCCAATATGGGTGCATTGCACAATTTTTCTTTGACAAGCTCAAAACTTCGTTGGGATGCATCACTCCATTTGAACTCCTTTCCTCCCTTAATACATTCAGTTATGGGTGCTAAGATAGTGCTGAAATCCCTTACAAATCTTCTATAGAAAGAGGCAAGCCCATGAAAACTTCTTACTTCAGATATGGTTCTTGGAACGGGCCATTCTTTGATAGCTTTCACCTTTTCTTCATCAACTCCCACTCCTTGCTGAGATACTACAAAGCCAAGAAAAATCACATGGTCTTGACAAAAGTAGCATTTTTTTAGATTAGCATAGAGTTTCTCCTTTCGCAACACTTCCAAGACTTCCTTCAAATGTTGCACATGCTCCTCATAACTTTGACTGTAGATCAAAATATCATCGAAATATACCACAACGAATTTTCCAATGAAAGATCTAAGCACATGATTCATCAATCGCATAAATGTGCTAGGGGCATTAGATAGCCCAAATGGCATTACCATCCATTCGTAAAGTCCATGCTTTGTCTTGAAGGCTGTCTTCCACTCGTCTTCTTCTTTCATTCGGATTTGGTGATAGCCACTCTTCAAGTCAATTTTTGAAAACACCTTGGAACCATTCATCTCATCCAACATGTCATCCAATCTTGGAATTGGGTAGCGGTATTTGATGGTAATCTTATTTATAGCACGGCTGTCCACACACATTCTCATAGAGCCATCCTTTTTAGGGACTAATAATGTAGGCACAGAACAAGGGCTCATGGATTCCCTTACATAACCTTTTTCAATCAACTCATCAACTTGCCTTTTTAGCTCCTTAGCCTCCTCTGGATTCATTCTATATGCTGGCTTATTTGGTAAGGCAGCATCGGGCACCAAATCAAGTTGATGCTCAATTCCTCTTAAGGGTGGCAATCCCTTAGGTAGCTCATTCGGAAAGACATCCGCAAATTCTTCTATCAACTCCTTTACAAGCTTAGGAAGCTTTTCTGCAAGTTCTGGATTTAGCTCCTTGAGAATTAGCAATAATACAAAGTTTTTCCTTTTTATTGCCTTCTTTAACTCATTCTTAGAAGCAAAACAACTAGGCTTCTTCTCCTCGATTACATCCTCCTTCGGCTATACTTGTATTGGCTTTAAGGGTGCCAACACAATCTTCTTTCCATCCTTCTCGAAAGCGTAGGTGTTTTTGAAGCCATCATGTAGTGCTCTTCTATCAAATTGCCAGGGCCTCCCAAGTAGAAGATGACTAGCATCCATAGGGACTATGTCACACAATACCTCATCTTTGTAATTCTTCCCTATAGAGAAAGGTACCTTTACTTGTTTGGTGACCTTCATCTCGCCATGATTATTTAGCCATTGCAGCTTATATGGACGGGGATGATTGATGATAGGTAGCTTCAATTTTCTAACCAAGGTGGTTGAAGCAACGTTAGTGCAGCTCCCACTATCAATTATCACGTTACAAACTTTGCCTCCGATAGTGCACCTTGTTTGAAAAATATTCTCCCTCTGTTCTTCTTCTACCTTGGCTTGGATATTCAAGGCACGTCTAATAACCAAGGCAGCACCTTCATCAGCATACTCAACAACTTCTTCTTCGTCAAAATATTCTTCCTCTTCACATTCCTCCACAATATCTTCATCTTCACTCTCTATTTCCCCTTGTTTCTCCTTCAAGATCATCACTCTTCTATTAGGACATTCGGATGCTATATGGCCATGACCTAAGCACTTGAAGCACTTAATGTCTCGGCTTCTTTTAGAGGGCTGGTTGTCTTCTCTCTTATCCTTCCCCTTAGAACTTTCAGATTTGTTCGGCTCTTTCTTCCATATCTCCTTATTACTCCCTTTGGTAGTGTTTGAGGTTTGGGAAAGTGTTTGGAAAGGTTTACTCCCCAATGGTTTAGACACTCCATTGTTTCTTCCATAAACTCTCTTTTTCTGTCTCTCCACCTTAATTGCCAATTTAATTACATCTTCTAAGAAGACATAATTCTGCAACTCTACTAAGTCAGCAACTTCTTTATTCAAACCACCAAGAAATCGAGCTATGGTTTGCTCTTGGGGTTCATTCAGCTCGCACCGAATCATCAAAGTTTCAAATTCTTTGACATAATCTTCAACACACATGCCTCCTTGCCTCAAGCTTTGAAGCTTAAAATAAAGCTCTTGCTTATAGTAATCAGGTACGAAACGCCTCTGCATGAGCCTTTTCATCAATCTCCAATTTCGAACTTCCTCCTCTCCATCTCTTCTTCGTTGATTCTTCAAATTTTCCCACCATCGATTTGCATAATCAGTGAATTCAAGGGCTGCAAGTCGGCATTTGGTAGCTTCTGAATATTCTTGATATTCAAAAATCTTCTCTACTCGTTGCACCCACTCCAAGTATTCTTCAAGAGAACTTGTTCCCTTAAATGGAGGAATCTTCATTTTGATGTTGGCATCACGCTCCCTCTGCTGCCTTCTTCGTCTAGGTTGTTCACCTTCTTCAGCTTCAGATTCTTCTCCATGGTGTTCAACATAAGCTCCTCTTCTTGGTTGTTGTTGTTGTAGCTCCATAAATCTAGCCATTTGAGTGGTTAATTGAGCTATTTGTTTCATCATTTCTTCTTGACCTCTTTGTAGGCCAACAATTTGAGCTTGTTGTAGGCTAAGCCCAAAAGGAACTTCAGAACTATTTTCTCCTGTCATAGTGATTTGTAATTTGTTGGTTTGAGTTTGGTGAAGGGTAGGTTCACTCTCTAAGTGTTTACACTCGGATTAACAATGAACAGTAGCGTTGAACAATGAACAGTAACGATGAATTTTTTTTAATAAAAAAGCTGTAATAAAATAGAACAACACAAGAATAGAAATAAAGATAAAGATGAACAGACCAGAAAATTAGCCTTCCATGTAGGTGGCAGATTACAAAATAAGAAAAACTAAGCCTTCCATATAGGTGGCAGAATACAAAATAAGAAAAACTAAGCCTTCCATGTAGGTGGCAAAACACAGAATAAAATACAATAAAATTAAGCTTTCCATGAAGGGGCAAAACACAAAACAAATAATAGAACCTGAATTGAAGTGGCTTTGATACCAATATGATGTGATTTTCGGAGGGAAAACACTTGATCGATTTTCTGGATAGGTTGAAAGAAACAAACAAATGAAACCAAATCACTCAATTGATAAGCCAAAGGGTGCCACAACTAAGAGAAATGGGTTGATCTCACCACACTCAAGAAAGAAGAACGTGAGTGATAAGAAATCTAGCTACTTTCGCCACTAACCCAAGTTAGATAAGAGAAAGAACTCAAGAAATCTCTTGAAAGCAAAATGCCAATATCTCATATATGATTCAAGGATGGTTTACAACAAATGGCAAGGACCCTTTTTATAGAGGGTCTCCAAAACAAAAAGACAAAAGACTCCAACTAATGCATTAAATGCATCAACTAAAAGTCAAGTAGTGTAGGCTAAATGTCAAAGACAATAAATGCATAGGTAGCTAAATGTCAAAGACAATAAATGCATAGGTAATAGACTACAACTATATTCAACAAATGCAACTATCCCACATGCAATCTTTTTCACACTTCTTCCACTTTCAACAAAGTGGTTAAGCCCAATCCAAGCCCTTTAGCCCTTAAACGAGTTAGAGGCCCAATTAAAGTGTTCTCCCTTTCTTGGGCCGTAATTAGTCCAAGCTCTTTAACCCTTGAACGAGTTAGAGGCCCAATTAAAGTGTTCTCCTTTTCTTGGGCTGCAATGGGGTTATACTTGATTACATCACAATACACGAGTTTGAAAGGGTTAGAGTCCCATACTACTCGGTGTATAATTGTGAGAATCAATACATGAGTTTGAAAGGGTTAGAGTCCCATACTACTCGGTGTAAAATTGTGAAAATCTATGCATGAGTTTGAAAGGGTTAGAGTCCCATACCACTCAGTGTATAACTGTGAAAACCTATGCACAAAGAGTTTGAGGGTTAAATTCCCAAGTCACTCAGTGCAAGTATTTATGGCACATAATGCAAAGTGATTGAGGGATTGATCACCCAAGAAATCATATGCAAATTCAGACGAATGTAATACTATAATTATTTAAAATAAATGATAGATTGATTGTATTAGTAAATGTGATATTTGTGCTTGTGATATTTTCATGTACAGTTGTTTACTCACTGAGTTTTGATTAACTTGCACTCTCTATGATTATCTTTTCAGATACAGTGGTTAAGGAGGAGAATTTATAGCCTTTAAGGATATACTCCACTTTTGTCTGGTAAACAATTTGTAAGGAATAGGAAATGCTCTGTAATCTAGTAGGTCACCTAGGCTTGGAAGGTTGTATAGTACTGTATAGTGTATGAATGTTGAACATTTTCTGAATATGTATACAAAATATCTTTCTTGAGACATTTATGATTCACATAGTTATGGATATTAAGAATATTCATAGAGATTAAGGGGTACCACGGAGGTACACCTTAGGTATTTTATGTTTATCTCACATGTAAATTTTGGGATGTGACAATGATCTACTTTATCAATTATTCATAGTATATATTAATGTTTGCAACAAGACTTGAGGGAATTATCATACTTTAAAGAAAGGGCCATTCTCACTCTTATACTTAATAATGTTGATACAATCAATCAACATATGTTATCTTTTAATTCTAGGTGAAGACAGGATGTATTACAATTCTAATTGTGTTTTTAAGGCATATGTTAATGTTGACAATATTGACGATCTTTACACAATAAAGTTCCTCAACAACATTAAAATGTCTAGATTGTCTAATCACGAACTGAAGTTGAAAGTTGGAGTTCCAATCATTTTATTAAGGAATATTGATAAATCTATAAGACTATTCAATGATACAAGACTATTAGTAAGTAATATGGGTGATCATGTCATAGAAGTAAGACTTATTTCGAGTGACAATGTTGGAGAAAAGGTAATTATTCCAAGGTTCGCGATGACTCCATCTGATTCAAGATTACCTTTTAAATTTAAGAGAAGACAATTCTCAATAGCAGTTTGTTTTGCAATGACGATAAACAAGAGTCAAGGTAAATCTCTGTCTAATGTTGGATTGTATCTACTTACTCTGTATTTAATCACGATCAGTTATATGTACCAATTTCAAGAGAAAGATCCAAAAGTGATTTGAAAATTCTAGCTCTTGACAATAAAGGTAAGTGTACAAACTCTACATTGAATGTGATTTATAAGAAATTATTCAATAATATTAAATAAATACTTTATGATATTGTGACTTATTACCTTATTACATATAAGTAATTAATCTTATATAGTTTTGTATTAACAAATCATCTAGATATAAAAATTCGTGCATCGCATAAATGCAATACTAGTTAATATATATGTAAGAAGATATAGAGTTTGAAATTGAAGTGATGCTGACTTGAAGTCCACAACTTGTTTAAAATTCAAAAATCTAAATTGCTAAATGCATAATAACTAACTACTCTTCGTATTAGGCAAACTAAGATATTTAAATTTCAAATTTTAAAATTTGAAACTTCAAAAGAACATCCATGCTATTATTATAAAGCAAAGTATGAATTATAATATAAAAAACGGAAGTTAAGATAAAATGTAAGTGGGAGAATATGGAATTATTTAACTTTTCTTACTTCTTTTTATTATTTTTAAATATACAATTTTTTATCATTTAATTTTATATTGAAAAAATATTCATAAAAGAGAAGTTAAAAAGTAAGTAAGGCTATGAAAAGGTCTTTAAATTCTCCTTTTTTTAATTAATTGTAAAGTGTAAAAATTACTAAAATTTTATTTTATGATAAAAAATTATTTAAATTTATATTAAAAATTAATTACCTACACTTTAAAGCAATAAAATCTCGTTGATATTAGGGTTTAGGGTTTAATAGTTACTTACACTTTAAAGTAGTACTGTCAATTTGGCCCAAAACCTGTAAGCTAGTTTGAGACCGTCCATAAATGGATAGTATTAGATTGAGAAAAATAGATCTGTTTAGGTCAGCTTTTTTTTTTTAATATAGTTTTTTTATTTTTTTAGAAAGAATATTTTATTTAATATAAATAATTCTGCTTTAGCACATTTTTATATTTTATAACTCTATATTCAATAAATATAGTAAATTTGGATATAAAAACTTTTGTAATTTTTTAAAAATAAATATAAAATTTTTAAATTTAAATATAATATAGTCAATTTTAAAAGAAAATATGAAAACTTAAAGTTATTAGTTATTTAAAAATATTAAAGAAGTAATTTTTTATATGTATAAATTATATTTTAATAAAAAATTACTAAATTATTTACTAAAAATTTTTAAAATTGAATAATTTTAATATAAAAAATTCAAAAAAAAAAAGAGTGGCCCATTTAGGCCCATCGCCAAGACAGGAAGTCTTAGTCTTCGAAAAAAGACCCGTTTAATATTTGATCTATCATAGACCAATTTATTTAATAGTATTACTTTAAAGTCATACTAGCTTGCTTGAAAAATGAAAACTTGGAAATTGAAGAATAAATTATAGTGTTTAATAACTAACTCTCTTTAAAGAGTTATGCATTTAAATTTGAAATAGTTAAAGAAAAATGTCATTGACATTTTTGAAAATCGTGGATTTTTTAACCAAAAAATCTCACTCTAATTTTTTTTTTCTTTATATACCCAACCATCAATTACTGTAATGATTTGGGAAGGGCTGCGATAGTGACATGTATATATGCTAGACTCTTTCCCACCTGGTGTTGAAGCTGTATTGAATTCCGATTTAATTTAATGAGAATTTTGGTTATCAAAAAAGAAAAAAAAAATTACTTAAGAGTTCCAGAGGTGTTTTTTCTTTTTAAAGGATAATCAATCTGGGCTGACAAAGTGGGCCTGGCCTACCAAGTAGCCCAAACATTTCAGACAGCGATTTGCTAATTGCAAACCAGTCCAACGACGTCGTATTACTTCGCCTCTCTGTCTTCCACTCTCACTCTCGCCCTTCGATCCTCGCCTCTCTCCAATTGTATCATCGTTCTGATTCGAAAAGCAGAGACGGAGGGAGGGAAGTGAGAGATCTTGCATAGAATTTCGGCGATGGAGAACCCAAAGATTCAAGAGGTTATTGAGAAGCAAGTTATGACTGTAGCGCAGGCGGTGGAGGACAAGCTCGATGAGGAGATCGCGGCCCTGGACCGACTCGATGAGGACGATCTGGAGGCGTTGAGGGAGCGGAGACTCCAGCAGATGAAGAAGATGGCAGAGAAGCGTAGCCGATGGATTTCTCTCGGCCATGGCGAATACTCTGAGGTTCATTCCGAGAAAGACTTCTTCTCCGTCGTTAAGGCCAGTGAGCGCGTCGTCTGCCATTTCTACCGCGAGAATTGGCCCTGCAAGGTACAAATTCGTGTTTTTCCATAAGAATGTTTTGATTGTTCTGCTTGGGGAGGGAATTTTGAGTGCGCTCTCTATCCTTTTTTTGTTTTTGGTTCTTGCAATTTTGAAAAACAAAAATAAAATATGGATTTTTTTATTAATAAAAATTGGAGACCAGCATAAGTATAAACAGAAATGGTGAGAATTTGGGCAACAGTTATGAAATTGAATGGAAATTGTTATCATGAACACCATAATGTATCTCTTTGCCTGTCAAGGTAAGATGGTTTCTGGGAGGGTTTGAGGCTTTTAGTTTCCGTATAGCATTATAAAAGTTCATGCGACAAATTTTAAGTAGCAGATGTTGAACTTTGATGTTATATTTAAGAGTTTAGGATATTACCTCAATCATATACTTTGATTAATTGTAGAAGCTAAGTTCTTTTGTCTGGTTGTAGAAAGATTTCATGAGATAGGCATTCACTGACCTTAGAAACAGAATTTTAGTGCTGATAAATTGTTGTCATACGGATTCTTCACCTTTTGGTGTAGTTAAGTTCATTATTGAGAAGATTCAGAAGTTTGCTTCTGGATTACATTTTGGGCTTTGTGCAAATAAAAATTGAATAGTATGATTTATGACTTTTTTGATGAGAGATTTGTCACCAAAATGCAAATTGTAATTGATGAATATGGCATGGTAAGATGGGGATGCATGAAAAGAAAACAATATAACTTTTATTTGTATCTCTCGAGTAACAATATCACCTATATGTTGCTTCAGCCAAGTGGTTTATTCTCTTGCTGGATTAGCTGCTCCCTGTTCCTTGGCAAGATAAATGTTTCAAATGCAATTTGATACCTTAGTTTAGATAAAATGACAGAATTTTGACTGGCGTTGACAATATATACACCTGTTCATGCATATTGGATTGATCAAAGTATCAATGGCACCAGTGAGTATCATCATTGTAGTAGACAGTATCTTAGACTTATCTAAACAATGCCACAATTCTGAATCTCAGCGTGTAATAAGTGAGAACTCTTGCAAATTTGATGCTCTCTTAACACCGTGATACTTATTATAGAATTTAAATGTTGGAGAAACAATTCATGTTCACAGTTTATTGCAGGTTATGGATAAACACTTGAGTATTTTGGCGAAGCAGCATATTGAGACACGGTTTGTGAAAATTAATGCTGAGAAAAGTCCATTCCTGGCTGAGAAGCTCAAGATCATCGTTCTTCCAACTCTTGCCCTCATAAAGAATGCCAAAGTTGATGATTATGTGGTATGTGTGTGTGTGTGTGTATATATATTTTCCATATAAGTTAAGGGGTTTCTACTATTTCTTTCCTTAATTTAGCACAAGTAATATGACAGCCTTGTGTGTGTTAGGTGGGATTTGATCAACTTGGTGGTACTGATGAGTTTAGCACAGAGGAACTGGAGGAAAGATTGGCTAAAGCTCAAGTTATCTTTTTTGAGGGTGAATCGTCAGGGACTCGTGTGGGGCCCACCAGAAGTGTCCGGCAGAGCACAAAGGCAGACTCATCAGATTCAGAATGAGTTGCATTTTGATAAGTTCCATATAGTTTGATCTCCCGGAAATCTCGGCATTCAGGCTAAACCTTCAATATATAGTCTCATCCACTGCCTTGTTGAGCCAATGCTAGTAAGAAATTATCATCATGATTTTGTATGTGGTGCTTGATTCAGAGGGTCATACTTTGCTGAGATCATTTGTTACATTCCCTCGGTTGTGTTAATGATGTTAATCACTGTTAAAGTAATTTTATGAGTATTGAGATTGGCAAAGTTTTTCTTCATTATGGTTTGCAAATGAGGTTGGGAGCCAGTAATAGTATCAACAACTCTTCCGGTTCTGGATGGCTTGTTGAGGATTGTATTTAAATTTTTCGATGCTGCATTGTATTTGCTCACTTTAGTTTTCTCTTTCCATCTGCCTTTTGTAACTTCTGTTTTAATCTTTGCCTATTTTGTTTGTGAAATAGCATCAATTCTAGGCATGGCAATCAGAGGTATTCGGGCTCTGTCAGTGGGGATTTTTCTTCTTCCGGGGTGGAGTTCGGGATCACACTCCCTATTTTGTAGGGTTCCCATCTTCGAAGGGTTTTTTAGTAATTTTATATGAAATTACTAAAATACTCTATATATATAAGGGATATTTAAGATATTTCACAATTAAAAATAATTTAATAAAAAAAAAAATCTAAAATCCCTAATCCCAATTCCTAATTTGAAATCCCTTCAGTCGTGCTCTCATCTCTCTGTTTTGCGTTCTCTCTTCCCACTGTCATCGTCTCTGGCTCTTTGTTGGTGCTTGTCGTCCTTGTCCTTCCTCCTCCCATCATCGTCTCTACTTTGTTCATTATCGTTATTATCTCTACTTCAGTTTCAGACTTTCAGAAGCTCTCTTCTCTTGTCGGTTGTTGGTCGCTCTTAGGTGCTGAATTAATAATAGAATAACAAAACCCTAATCCCTAATTTCTCCCTTTGATTTTCCAAGTCCTAAGTCCCATCGTGCTTTGCTTCTTCCAATGAGTCCCGTTGGTTGTCGTTTGGTCGTGCTCCCTCCTCTCTCGCCGTCGTTGTTGTCTGCTTGTTTAGTTTTATGTATGTCGTCATTTGATGCATACTTTGCTTCCTTCCTCCTCTTGTGAGTCTTGCTTAGATAATTTTAACTTCTTATGTATAATTTTACAATTTTTTATGTATTATTTCTTTTTTATACATTTTCAAAATTTTTCTAATAGCCCTGGGGAGGCAGGGAATGAAGATGGGGGATTTCTTCTCCTCAATTTCGTCCTCGTCTCCATCCCGTTGCCATCCCTTATCAATTCTTAAGGTTGGAAAATGGGCTTGGCTGGGTAGGCTCATTCCACCCAAGTCCTATAGAGCCAATAGTAAGTATGAGTTAGACTAGACCAAGCTTTATATTTATGGGTTAAAAGTTTTGGCCCATCCTAACCTATCATAGTTCTTACAAAAATGTACTTTTAGTTATTTCAAATATTGAAATAATCAAATTTTAAAAAATTAAACTAAATTTCTAAAGAAATTATATTAAAGCTTAAAATAGTCTATTTTTCTTTTTAAAAATATAATTTTGGTTATTTTGAATCATAAAAATTAGATATTAAAATTATAAAATTAAAAAAAATAATACTATATTTTTAAAAAAATAGACTAAAGCTTAAAATATAAAAAATAAAAAAATTCATCTAAACTTCAAAAAATTTAATAAACCCGACTAAAAGTTTTTATTTAAAATAGGCCATATGTTAGTAACTTCAACTTATTTATAAAGTTCGGTAGACTAACCCATGATTCAGCCCACCTTGATAGCTATTGTTCTGATATCTAATAATCAATCATAAATTGTGTCATTTGTCTTTTGTGGAGGAAAAAAAAAAGCCTTTAAAGTCTGAAATAAATAATCAGTCACAGATGTAATATAGTACTCAGGTAAAGGTTCAGGCCCATACAAAAGTAGTTGTTTGTCTCTGTATTCAGGCGGGTACCAATTTCAAAATCTAGCCCCCTACTTACCTACACCCCAAATGTTTTATTTTAAAAATTTTATTTCAATTCAATTGATCAAAGATTTCATCTTTATGTATCAATAAAGAAAAATAATTAAAAGTATGAATAATATTCCTTTTCAAATTATAAATGATTAAAGTAAATGTTGAATAAAATTGTTATGATTAAAAAAATAAATTATTCATAACAAAAAAAATAAAGTGGCATGATGCCGTGTAATTCTAATGTGTATGATTTTGGGTTAACTAAAATTATCAATTTTCTTTTTGCAATTTTAAAATTCATAGTACATAATGAAAGCTAAAATATAATTTATTTTTAATTATTCCTTTGGGATAAATTACATTTTTCTTTCTCAATTGATCACTAAATTATACTTTTTTCCCCTTGTGTTTTGAAAATATATAGAAACCTCTTTTTAAACTAAAAGATGGCCAAAACATCTTAAAATATGATATTTATTTTTTATTAAAAATATTTTGTTATAAGCGTATTTTTAGACACATATTTTAATATATTTATTTCGGGTTGAAATTAATCTGTATGTTTATTCATATATCTTAGTACAAATAATATTGCTGAAATTAAATTATTATCTTTAATAGTTATTTTATAGCTATGTTTTATTAACAATTATCTATTTTTTGTCAAATATTTTTCAATTTGTAAAATTTACGAAAACAACTTTTTATATTATTTAACCATATATTATTATATAATATAAATAATAAATTAAAAATTTTAGTCAAAATAAATCTTATTGTAAATTTTCTTTTTTGTTATAGAAAAAAAATATGCAGCATATTTTATCATATCAGAGAAGAAGTAGAAGAGAGTATTTTTTTTTTAAATAAAAAAGAAGAACATATAAATTCGAGAGTAATTTATTCTTATTTTTTATCATATACAAGTTAAATATTTACTTTTTTATTATTATTCCTGAGTCCTGACTACTCAATCTGGGTTACTTCGCCCTCCATCCCCCAAGTTGAATTCTGAGGATATTTCCAGAATGGCAACCGCACAGACACGCGAAAGCCGCGAGCGCGACACATGATAGTTGAATTCAATTCAAGCCCTACTATGGGGAATTGGTGACGAACAGTAAACTCTGGCCCAGATTTGATGATTTGGAGGACTGTAAACCGTAAAGAACCTCTTTTTTTCTGTCTCGTCGCTCAGAACTCTCAGGAAACAAACTCTCACATCGCATGGATCGAAACCCAAACCCCAATTCTTCCTTTCCGAGTTCCCATTCAATCGCCCTCTCACAGACGTCTCCACTAGCTACGGAGAATTCTATGTTACTCACATCGACTACGTAAGTTTCTGATATAACTTAATTTCCATTTCATATTCACTCAGCCGCTGAAAGTAAGGCTTCTTATTCTCTAGGTAGGGCTGTTTTAACTTAGCTTTTGTTTTTTCCTCTCCGGGGTTGGGTTTTGATTCCCCATCAGAGTGGTCCAGAAAATTCAAAAATTCTTCTTTTGTTGTCGTTGTTTGTGCTCAGGAAGTTGCATATTTACGGCTTTGATATTGGCATTCCTAATCCTACCCAAATTTCTCGATAGTTTGGCACTGTTTGACATTGTTTTCTTCAACTTGCATTTTCGTAGCAATGAAATAGAAGTTAGATTTAAGATTTGATAGGCTGCAAGTGGAATTAGGCACTTTAAGTGTATGGATATTAATGCTGTAGTTAATTTTGAAGGGCAGCTGGGAATGGCTAATTCGTATTTTTTAGTTAGAATTTTGAATGGTTGATGTGGTTTGTTGCTTCAAGTTTCAACTCATCTAAATTTTGTGGCTTAGATTTTTCTTTTAGACACTTGTAAATTTGCACTTCAGTTGCCACTAAGTTGAAAATTTTGTAATGGTTGAATGAAGCCATTTTAAAAATGAAAATATTATTTTATACTCGTTACAGTTTGACTCTTTGACTCGATGAAGGTAAGTGAGCATAGGATATAGAGCGATGTACATGTTGTAAGCTTGAAGCCTCTTCTCAGGCTGCACTCTGGTTTTCTGATGCAGTATGTTGAATTGACAAATATGAGATGACTAAAGTAGATTTGTTATCTTTTCTGCTACAGATCAAGCATCTTCATTTATGTAGACAACTCATCATGATCAGAAAGTTGGGTCTGTTAATTGTATAGGTGGAGATTTGGTTGTGACCACTGCAGATTATATGCATGTGATGCATATCAGTCATTTCCCTCATTAATTATTGATATAACATGTTTAAAATACACTGGGGTAAAAGCTCCAACTGAATTGATTCTTTTGTTTTAGTTATTAGCTTTGCCTTTTGACTATGGCAGCCAATGCTATCAACATAGATGCTTCGTCAGAGCAAATGAGTAGTGAAACCGGAAAGTTAACATGCCATAACAACAATATCTCAGGACAGCTGCATACACTTGATCCTGGAACTGCCCATTTTGAATTGTCAGAAAAAACTATTCAGATTGACTCTGAATTTTTGGACGACAGGCAAAGGGTTCTTAGTACTGGGGAAACCAGTTCCCTCATTGATGGAACATCACCTAAAGTTTCTGACAGTATGACTGGGAATTTTGTCATTCAACTGTCTGCACAACCTCAATGTGACTTAGACAAGCCTTGTCAGACTGAAGAAGTTTCATGCCTTCAACATAATGCCTTTCAACTGGCTGGTGCTATCAGCATGGATGCTTCCTCGGATCAATTAAGAATCGAAACCAGAAAGTCAACATGCCATTACCACAATACCTCAGAACAGCCGCAAACACTGGATCCCGGAACTGCACACTTTGAATTGTCAGAAAAAACTAATCAGATTGGCTCCGATTGTTTTGACAATGAACAAAGAGTCCTTGGCACTGGAGAAACCAGCTCTCTTCTTGATGAAAAATCACCTAGAGTTTCTGAAAGTGAAATTGGGAATTCTATCATTCAACTGCCTGCAGAACTTCAACGTGACTTAGGCAAGAGTTGTCAGATGGGAGAAGGTTCACGCCTTCAATATAATGCCTTTGAACTGGCCGGCACTATCGGCATGGATGCTTCGTCAGATCAACTTAGAATTGAAAGCAGAAAGTCAACATGCCATAACCACAATACCTCAGAACAGCTGCGTACAATTGATCCTGGAACTGCACATATCGAATTGTCAGAAAAAACTAATCAGATTGGCTCTGAATATTTGGACAATGAACAAAGGGCCCTAGGCAGTGGGGAAACCAGCTTTCTCATTCATGAAAAATCATCTAAAGTTTCTAACAGTTTGAAGGGGAATTCTGTCATTCAGCTGCCTGCACGACCTCAATGTGACTTAGACGAGAGTTGTCAGACTAGAGAAGGTTCATGCCTTCAATGTAACACCTTAGAACAGGTTTCTGGTTCTTTGTCTAGTGATAAATCAGAGAACAAACATCAGCTGGCCTCCCAAATTGTTCAGAACGAACCTGCAGAAAAAAGTGATGCAAATGTACAATTAGATCCACCTTTTGAAGACATTACCAAAGGTAATAGTCCTAATTGTTTGCAAAGAAACTCTAAGAAAGCAACTCATGTCCTGTTGGGGTGCAAGGATAAAAGAATTTCAAAATCATCGGAGAAAAAATATATGCTAAGAAGTGGTGACAGAATTCTGCAGTCAAGGATGAGCAAAAAACCTAAACCATCAGAACTGAATACTAATTTGGTTAATGTTGACAATGATGGTGAAAAGAGAAGAGGAAGCAAGAAGAAGAATATGGGAAGACGAGAAGGAGTGATTGATGAATTCTCAAAAATCAAAGCTCGTCTAAGATATGTATTGAAGCGAGTGAGCTATGAGCAGAACTTGATTGATGCTTATTCTGGTGAGGGCTGGAAAGGATATAGGTGTGTAAACTGTTTGAGTTACAATGTGCTTTGGTTAAATTGTAGTCTATATTTGGAGATATTTTTGCATCCCGATCTACCTTGGATCTTAGTCTCTATTGCAGAATATCATTTATATTTATTTATTTGCTGGGGAAATAAAATGATACTGTCATTATTGTGGGTATTATTGCTTGAGTGTCACTTTTATAATATTTCAGGCTCAATTTTCCATAACTCACCTTCTTTGAGTTCAGTGATATGTATGCTTTTTGAAGACCAGATTTTTTTTTTAATGTTGCATTTGGATTTGTCATTGTAATCAAAATGCATCCTTTGTGTTTTTGATTCATCAAATCCTTATTTGACCAATCAAAAATGAAGGATTACATTTTAATAATACCTTGAGGAGTGCATTTCAATTTCTAATTTAAGCAGCATTAACCTGCGCATGTATTTGCCAAGATCAGCAAATATATATTTTGTGAATTTTATATTAGTTTTACAAAAAATACAATAACAGATGCCTATCACTAAATGCAATTTCATAAACTTTGAATTTTATCTTGGATGCTTCATTTGCTTGGGATTATTTCATTTGTTCTCTTGGTGTCTTCCCCCTCTTACCTTTCTGATATGCTACCAGCTTTATGATTTAAATATATGGAATTTGAACTGATATAACATATTGCTAGTTATAGGGTAATTTTATAATATTATTTTGTTCTTTTTCAGTTTATTTCCTACCTCGTCTTTACTTTGAGTAATTAAGGAAACTATAGCATTGTTGTTGGAATGATATATTGGAACTGAGGTGCCAGTATTGTACTACAAGATTTCAACTACTTGGCATATGTGATTCAGTTCTATGGATATATTGTGTGCGCTGCATTTTTAATATTCATAAACTTAAGATATTGGAAATTCATCATTCTATCATGACTTTGGTCTGGTTTTGCATTCTAGTTCTGAGAATGTGTTTTCCTTTTATTCCTTTGCTTGTTTACTTTGACCCCCATGCATTTTTATGTTGTCTCCAGTTTCATTGTTTAGTAATTTTGCAGCCTGGAAAAATTGAAGCCAGAGAAGGAGCTTCAACGAGCTAAGTCTGAAATACTTCGGCTTAAATTGAAAATTAGGGATCTGTTTCAACATTTGGATACATTGTGTGCTGAAGGCAGGCTTCCAGAGTCTTCGTTTGATTCCAAAGGAGAGATTTGCAGTGAAGATGTAGGTTGATCCTTTATATTTGATTCCTTTATGAAGAATTTCATTTTCCAGGATTAGATAGTCTATGGTTGATCTTTAGACTTGTGTATACTGACTTGAAATTTTATGTGGCAGATATTCTGTGCAAAGTGCAGGTCCAAAGACTTGACCACTGGTAATGATATAATACTTTGTGATGGTGCTTGTGACCGTGGATTTCACCAGTTCTGTTTGGAACCTCCATTGTTGACTGAAAACAGTAATCTTCTGGCCACCTGATTGATCTGATCATTTTAGTGCTTCCAAGTTTTTTACCACTTATGTATATACTTTTCTGGCATACAGTTCCACCTGATGATGAGGGTTGGCTATGCCCGGGTTGTGATTGCAAAGATCACTGCCTTGATCTTCTTAATGACTCCTTAGGAACACGTCTCTCAGTTACTGACAAGTGGGAGGTTAGTGGGAAATTTTTCTATTTTCTCCATTGTTTAATTATTACTACTTTTGGATTTGTGTTTTCCTCATCATGTGCCTTACCCTTGTTCAGAGGGTTTTTCCAGAGGCAGCTGCTGGAAATAAAGTGGATCACAATTTGGGACTTTCATCGGATGATTCAGATGATGGTGATTATAATCCTGATGTTGCAGAAGATGAGGAGGTTGAAGGAGGCAAATCAAGTTCCGATGAATCTGAGAACTCTTCAGCTTCTGAGGAAATGGAGGTTTCTCATGGTGAGGATCCATACTTAGGCCTTCCCTCTGAAGATTCAGAAGACGATGACTTTGATCCTATTGCTGCAGATCACGACAAGGATGTGGCTGAAGAAAGTTCAAGCTCTGATTTCACATCTGACTCTGAGGATCTTGCCAATGTAGTTAAGGTTAATACATTCTCTGGACAGGATTATGATCCTATATCTGCATCATCTTTACTAGAACTAGACCGTGGTCAAGAAGCTTCCACTCCTGTTTCTGGGAGAAGACATATTGAAAGATTGGACTACAAAAAACTGTATGATGTAAGTTACCTTTCATGGTTAATGAATTATAGTACTATTATATGGTTCTGCATGAACAGTCTGTCTTTCTTATATGAAATAGATGTAGTATTGTCAAAATGGGTTTAAGCTTGCAGGCCCCTGCTGTCATTTTGGATGGTCTTGGATTTTCAAATTTTGCCCCTTTTTGCTAACTTGTTTAACACGTGGGCCAAAGAGAGCCGGCTCGTTTTTTTTTTTTTTTTTGCAAAATTTGATTTATTTTATATATATATCCCATTTTATCACAATTTCATATTTTATAACATATTAAAAAAATGTTGCAAATTTGGGTATGAAAACATATGTAATTTTTTAAATGAATATAGAAATTTCAAATTTACACTACAATATAGTTAATTTAAAAAGAAAATATGAAAAATTAAAGTTATTGATAATTTAAAAATTACTAAAAAAGTAATGTTTTATAAGTATAAATTGTTTTTTAATAAAATTATTAAAGTTTTTCTCTAAAAAAATTTTAATATTTAATTAGTTATATATATATATATATATATATTTAAAGAGTGCTCGTGGGCCATGTGGGCAGGTATGGGTATCAATAGTTGGCCCAGTAATAAACAGACAAACCCAGTCTGATTCATGGCAAGCCAAGCCTAAACGGGTCAAGTTGGCCCATTTGACATTGCTAAATAGATGTGACTGTCATGCTGTAGTACAGTTGCCTGCATGTGGATAAGTTATTTTTTCGTTATTTCATTGTTTTTTCTATATCCTGTTTTTAGCCATCTTTGTTCCTTTCATAGGAGACATACCAAAATGCTCAATCTGATGCTAGTGACGATGAAGATTGGACTGAAAGTGAAACTACTACTTCTAGTGGAAAATTTACCGGCAAAGGGGCTTCAGTGTCACCAAATCAAAAAGCCTCAATACTGGACCACATGCAGAAAGAAACTGCACATACTCCTAGGAGGAATACTCATCAGAATAAAGTTGAAAATTTGGATAATTCTCCCTCTAAATTACTTGAAGGCTCTAGGAACAGTGGTTCAAATGATAAAAAACCTGGATCTTCAACTTATAAAAGACTTGGGGAAGACGCAGTTAAGGTAATGATGCATTATCTTGTAAGTTAAACTGGTAAATTTATTTGCTCTTCATATATTTTTTTAAAATTGCATAATCCCTTCCTATGGAAGTTGAATGTCTTTTAAATTAAATTCTGTATCCTCTAGATATATTGATGGTCATCTTGTTATAATAAATTTTTTGGCCTACGGCTTGCTTGGCAGCTTACATTGTACTATGATGTATATATGATTGAATTATCTATTTTCTTCGAAAGGAGGCAATCACACAAGCTTACATCTGCATTAATGTTAAAAGGAAGGGCTTCCATTAGGGTGACTGATCTTGTACTTTCAGGTACTTTACAAAAACTTCAAAGAAAATCAGTATCCAGACCGAGCCACAAAAGAAAGCATGGCACAAGAACTTGGACTTACTTCCAAGCAGGTCCTATCTTCTTATAGTGGTGTTCTTAACAGTTAAAAGCCTTTCTTGCTTTCAATTATATGTTTTCTGAATTTGTTTTCTGTTTTTTCCTCACTTCTAGGTTAGCAAATGGTTTGAGAATGCTCGTTGGAGCTTCCGTAATTCATCGCGTATGGAAGCCATTGCAGGTAAAAAAGTGTCACCTCAGCCAGCTGCCTCCAGCAGAGTTGAAAATGTGGTAGCACTTGGCAATGAGGAGAGGGACGCTAAATTGGTATACCGGGAGGGTAGTGTACAGAAATCAAAAACCCCAAGCTCTAGAAAGAGGAAGCAAATGTCAGATTCTCAGGGATCTGATACAAATATAAAGATACGATAGTACCGGAAAAAATCATCCTGCTGGCTCACCTGGAGTTGGTGAAGTGCAAAGAAGCCACAAAAAGAAAACAAGGAACAGAAGATGAATTTTTATTGAGAAATTAAGCTTGATCTTTGCCTTGAGAGATCTTGTGAGATGGATTTGCTTGCTCTTCAAGAGTGTGATATCACATTGTGTGCCATTATTCTGTATTTTTTTAGATGGTTTTCAGGAATTCACCTAAGGTGGGTCTATTTCAGTTTGGCCCCTCCTGGAAACACTACCTGTACTTAGTTATAGTTTTACCTTTTTTTTTTCCCCCCATTTTTTAGATTTCTTTGTTTAGTCAGACACGTCATTCCCATAAGGATTTTTTGCTTCCCTCCTTTTAAATTCAGGTGGAGGAGCTTACTTTCAATACAGAAGGCAAAACAGATGAAATTTGGAGACAACTTGGTGTATACTTCAAGCATTCATTGCCATCTTTATTTCATTTATTTATGTTTGAATATTACAAGGAAAACAGAGAAAAGGTTAGATAGTATACCAAACCAATATTGTTTACACTACTCAAAAAGGGGGAAATATAGCTAGAATGGGAAATGTTGGAGGAGGTAAAAGCAAACATAGAGGAAGAGGACTAACACTTTGTTCTCCTTCCATTTGAGAGTATGTAGAAAGGCTTTGTTAGGAACTTCAAGAATGACCCTCTCGAGTCAATTTCTTAAGAATCTCAAGCCCTCTTCTTAAGCATAGAAGAAAGGCCTTTTCAATATCTTCATTGCTTCCTGAACTGTAAATGACAATAGGATAAGCAAGCTGTGGTGTCGTTTTGAAAATTCCAACCACCCAACCACTTCTCTTCCTTTTCCTTGCCCAGGAGATAAGAATATAGATAGCATGCCCGTGATACTATACTAGGTCATCAGTACACCTCCTATTTGTGTTAGAAGAGACCCAGCATTGAGGGGCGGTGAAAGAATTTTGAAATTCATTGAGGACATCATGGAAGTTTGGCTCAATGTTATTAAAGAGGACCTGATTCCTGTGGTTGTATATAGCCCAACAGATAGTAATCACATCAGTTAGGAGGCGAATAAAGTCTTGCTTTTCTTGACTTATGTTTCTTCCCAGACTTGCAGTCAGCAAGATTTTGTATCCAACCTGTAATGAATTGAGGGATGATGGCTTCAGTTGTGATTGTGTGACCCAAATCAAGTGGCCCTAGCAAGAAAGAAACAAGTGGTTGTCATCTTCAAGACCTTCTTTACAAAGGGGGCAGGTACCCTGAGTGTTAATACCCCTTTTCTTTAGGGTGTCCAGCTTCCAAGCAAAACCTGCAACTTTTCTGGGATTGAGATTCCAGATAATGTTCCAGTTCAACTGTATAATCTGAGTGCCTGGTGAGAAGTCTGTAACCTTCCTTTACTGCATAAGTTCCCTTGTAGCTCACCTCCCACATTAATCTGTCTTTCTCTCCATATCTAGAGAGGGGCATAGTTGCTATCTTCCTGTCAGTAGGCCTATCATAGAGAAGTCTCAGCGTTTCAGTGTTCCAATTGAGCCCTCTGATTGGTGAGATCACTTACTTTTTGATGGAGTTGAGAGAAAGTTCTTCAAGAGCAGTGCAAGAACAGAAGACGAGAGAGAGCGAGACGGTGAGAGAGAGTTTAGGAGAAAAACACTGTCTGAATATTATTGATTGAATGCCTCAGCATTTATACACAAATCACATAACAGTCATAACTGACCAGAAGAGAATCAAACAAAATTAACAACCAAAGACAATAAAAGAAACTAAGTACTGATAATAAAACGATATCAATAACATAACTACATAAAACAACATTATTTAACTGTCCCCCTCAAACAAGGAGGGACAACAGCCAACCCGAGTGTGCTACAAAGAACTCCAAACCTTGACCCTACCACAGGCTTTGTAAGAACATCTACTGGTTGCTCAGAACTTGGGACATAGCCAATAGAGATCTCCTTAGCCAGTACCTTATCTCTCATAAAATGGAGATCAGTCTCCACATGTTTTGTCCTAGCATGCAAAACATGATTATTGGTAATAGCTTTGGCACTTAGGTTATCACCCCAAAGCATAAGAACTCTTGAAGTAGAACACCTTAACTCAAATAACAGAGACTCCAACCAAACAACTTCACTTGTCAGAGAGCCAATGATTCTATATTCAGCCTCAGCACTAGACCTTGAAACAACCCCTTGTTTGTTGCTTGACCATGACACCAAAGTATCACCCAAGAATACACAATAACCATACTGATCTCCTGTCAACAACATCATTAGCCTAATCTGCATAAGAAAAACTAGCGAGTGAGAGATCAATGAAAGGTTTAACATGTAGGCTAATCCCTTAAGATATCTTAATGTACATTTAGCTCTTAACCAATCCACTATCGTAGGGGCACTTAGTGTGTGTTTGGAAACTTATTGGATAAATTTAGGTTTGAGCAGAATTGATTTTAAGTAGAATTGATTTTGCATGAACATGATTTATAGTTGGAAACTGTTATCAGAAAAGTAATTTTGGAAAATAAATTTCGTTTAGATATTAGTTAGTAGAAGCACTTTTAAATGTGTAATTACCAGAAATGGTATAAATGTTGTATTGTTTATTTCATTTATTCTTATTTAATTTCTATCATATCAAAAAGTAATAAAAATGTTAATATTTTAATGATAATTTTTTAACTATTAATATTAATATTTGATTTAAAATATATATTTATGAATGTTATAATTAATTTTTTATTGTCTTATTTCATTTATTTTTATTTAAATTATATTAATGTTTTAATAATAATTTTTAATAAAATAAATAATATTAATGTTTTTAAATATTCATTAATATGTTTTATTACTACTTGTTGCCTTTTCAAGTTTCGTCTCTTGCCTTTCTCAAATCTTCTAGAACCTTACATTCTCTTCACTAATATCTAACTACTCTCCACTAATGTCAAACTCAGACCTCTGGCTTTTGTGTTCTGTTCATATTCAAGAGAAAGAGAGTGAGAGAGAACAAAGTCGCGAGAGAGAACACGACGACGGCAAGAAAGAATGGAGGGAAGTGAACGATGATTTCTTCTTTAGATTCACTGTCGGTGATTTTCCCCCTTTCTTCTTTATAATAGGTTTGACTATCTCTCTCTCCCTCTCTCTCTATTTTCTTCCATTGATTTTGTGTTGGAGAACAAATGCGAGGAGGGTAACTCTGGAAAAATTGATTTGGGCAAAATCGATTATAACTAGAAGCTACAAAGTTTCACTTCATTGCAAAATCGATTCTAGACAAGAATCAATTCTGAAAAATGGCTAGAATGCTGAACCAAACAACACAAGTTTTGCACACAATTGATTTTGAAGCAGTGAAAGTGCGTCTAGATCTCCTACCACAGATCTAAACACATACCTAATCGCTGACTCAACTGATTTACAATAGAAGAGATGTCTGGCTGAGTACTTGTTAGATACTATAAGGCTCCAACCAAACTTTTGTAAAGAAAGGGATTGTTAAGAGGTTCTTTTTTTTACCTTAGAAGAGTGTTTACCAAGTGTCAAGGGTGTTGGACAGGATGAAGCATCCTTTATATTAATCCTCTCTAACAGATTAGCCACATATTTTCTGACTCAAGAAAATTCCCTTATCATTTCTTATGACCTTAATTCCCAAGAAAAAATGAGCATCACCTAGATCTTTTATGGAAAAGACATCATTCAATCTTTTAATAAAAACATCAATTAGCTTCTTGTTATCACCTGTGATCAGCATATCATCTACATAAACTATCACAATTATAACATGGTTTTTGGTGTGTAAGACAAAAAAGGAATGATCACACCAGGTATGCTAAAAACCCCACTCCACTAAATTGTCTCTTAACTTGTCATACCAAGCCTTTTGGGCTAGCTTAAGACCATAAAGTGCTTTCTTCAATTGGCATATATGATTAGGATATGTGGCATCCTCAAAGCATTGTGGTTGCTTCTTGAAAATTGGTTCCTTGAGATTACCATTTAAAAAAGCATTATCTATATCAATTTGCTTAACAGGCCAACTTAGGAATGCTGTAATAGTTAAAATTACCCTCATTATTGCTAACTTAGCAATCGGACTAAAAGTTTCTCCTACACAAATTCTAGGGTCTTTTTGAAACTCTTTTACTACTAACTTGGCCTTGTGTTTTTGTATGCTTCCATTCGCAGCAATTTTGGTCTTAAAAACCCACTTGCAATCTATTGCACTCTGCTTTTTATAGGGAACTAGTTCCCAAGTATCATTTCTCCTCAATGCTTCAAGTTTAGCTTCCATAGCTTTTCTCCAATGTATCACTTTATAGGCTTCTATAGCATTACAAGGCTCTTTTTCATTACTGCTCAGATTTGCTAGTGCCACATAAAGAGATTTATACTGAATAACTCCACTTTTCAGCCTAGTGACCATAGGATGAGTGGAGACAGGTTTGAGGTTGCCTTTTTCAACATTTGGATTATTCTACATTAACTCTTTAGCCCCTTATTCTATTTTGTGATCACCTAAAACATCCCCAATATTTTTTGTATTTTCTGTAACAATATTAGGACCACCATTTTCTCCTTTTCCCACATCCTATACAACACTAGAAGGCACATCAGTATTATTTTCATAGTAAGAAGGCAATGGAACCAAATGAACAATTTCTCTAGTCTCCTGGGGTCTCTTAGTATTTAGAAAACCAACTTTAAAGAGAAATTCAAATTCGCTGAATGTCATATGTCTAGAGATATAAATCCTCTTAGTAGATGATAAACATGTGAAACCTTTGTGATCCATACTTAGACCAAGGTACACACATTTTATAGAATGAGAGCTCAATTTATGTTGGTTGTAAGGTCTCAAGTAAGGGAAACAAGTGCAGCCAAAGACTTTTAATTCCTTGAAGTCTAGTTTCTTCTAAATAACACACAGTAAAGTACTTCTTGTAAAGCAGTAGTAGGCAGAAGGTTTATTAACCTTGCAATTGTTTGAAAAGCATCAAACCAATAACACATACGTGTACTAGCTTGAGCTATCATACTTAAACCCATCTCAACTATTTGGTGATGTTTTCTCTCTACCTTTCCATTTTGGACAGAGGTATATAGACAAGAATGTCTCATGATTATCCCACTGTTGTTAGCAATGTCAGAGAAAGGTTTAAATTCTGCTCCTCCATCACTTTGTATGACTTTAATCTTTCTTTCTAACTGATTTTCCATTATTTTTTGAAACTGAATAAAAGCATAAACAACCTCTCCTTTACTTTTCAGTGGATAGATTCATAGGAATCTACTATAATCATCCAAGAAAGAAATATAATATTATAGCCATACCTGGATTGTATTGGTGCTTGACCCCAAAGGCCTATGTCACAAGATCTAGGGGTTTCTTTGCCCTACATTGGGATTTCTTAAAAGGAAAAGTTTTCATTTTGCCAATTTTACATGCATCACAGAAAAAAATTCTCTTTATTAATCAATTTATGCATGTTACACTTTTTGAATACATCATTCAAAATTTTTTTGAAGGGTGGGCTAACCTTCTGTGCCATAGCTCCTTTTGTTGATGCCTTCAATCTTTCTTAGTAAAAACAAAAAAACTTCATATCAAATTCTCCTTTAATTTTGTACAATCCATCAGTTTTTACTCGTTGCATTAGTGTCTTTCCTATTATTTTGTCCTTCACCACACAACCACACGAGTCAAAACTCACAGACACACCATTATTAGAGGATAGTTGAGATATGCTAATCAAATTTTTGTTAATCTGGGGTACCAACAAATGTTCATGTAGTTTAAGAGTAGTATCTTGAATCCCAGTCTTGCCAATCTTTTCAATATATACTTTCTCTCCATTACCAACAACAAAATGAGTTTTCAGGAAAGAAAATTTTGCCTTGTTCAACCATAGTAGGGTCATTTATGACATGGTTTGAAGCCCCATTGTCTAGATACTAATCTTGACTATCAAGATTGTCTTGAGTGATAAGGTAGGCTGAGTGAGAGGGATTTGCATCCTCACTATTTACTGAATTTGATGCTGACACACCAAAAAAGTTTTGGTCAAATCTATAAAAGTAATTGACCACAATGTGACCTACCTTCCTACACAGCTAACACTGGGCCTTTTACTTTGTCTACCACCTCTACCACCATAGTTGAACCTGTCTCTACCACGTCCTCTCTAATTTTGATTAGCATTGGTGGCAATCTTTGTTTTATTGGTGACCAATTTAGCACTTGGTGATCCATAATGACCCAGTGAAGACCACTATTCTAGACGACTCTTGTATGTCAATAAGGAAGAATGAAGTTCAACCTAAGACAAAGTTGTTTGTTCCACTAACTGAACCACGATGGGCCTGTATTCTGCATCAAGCCCAGCGAGCGTTTATGTAACCAAATCATCATTTGACAGAGGACAACCAACCATCTGGAGGTTATCGACCAATTCCTTCATTTTACGTAGGTACTCATATATTTTTAAGCCTTCCCTTCGTAGTTTTGGAGTTCACTCTTATATAGAGTGAAACGAGATTGGGTTGGTGCTCTAGAGAAGTTTTTAACTGCGTTCCATAATTCTTGCAAGGTCTTGCACCTAAGAACTTGAGAAATAACCTTGGGTGTCATGCTTTTGTACAACTAACAAAGCAATATTTGATCGTGGATGACCCGCTCTTTGAACTTTGAGTTTACTGTGCTTTTATTTCCTTTAAAGAGGAAGATTTCTGAGCACAGTTTAGTTCCAACAACATATCCATCCATCTTGTTGCCACGTATCATGGGAAGAACCAGGGAACTCTACATCAAGTAATTTGTTCGATCGAGTTTGATGGAACAGACTTTATTGAGGGTTGATATGTAAGGACCTGCCTTATTCTGATTCACGATAGACGAATTCATCTTTATTGAATCATTCGTAGATTCGGTGGTGGTAGACGAAGTCGAATGCTGATCCATATCACAGCCTTAGATCTTGGTTCATCGGAAGAACCATGGAACTCTATATCAAGTAATTTGTTTGATCGAGTTTAATGGAACAAACTTTATTAAGGGTCGATATATAAGGACTTGCCTTATTTTGATTCACAATAGATGAATTCATCTTTGTTGAATCATTCATAAACCCAATGGTGGCAGATGAAGTCGAGTGTTGATCCATATCACAGTCTTGAATCTTGGTTACTTTGATACCAAGAGAAAGTTCAGAGAGAGAGAGAGAGAGAGAGAGAGAGAGAGAGAGAGACTATGACCAAAAAATGGTCATAACTGACCAGAAGAGAATCAAACACAACTAATAACCAAAGACAATAAGAAACTAAGTACTGATAATAAAACGACATCAGCAACGTAACTACATAAAATGACATTACTTAACTAGTCATGTGATATATTGCTAATATTAGGACAATGCCATTTCTTGCTCTCAATATCAATGCATTGACCAGGTCCTACTCTCCATTTTAGGTGCTGGTTTATGATGTTACAGGCAGAGAAGACTCCTTTCCAGAATGGAGAAGCGTTAGTTGGACATCTAAGTTCTTCACTATTTAGACCAATACCATATTTGGCTTTAAAAACCTTGATGTACAAACATTTTTCATTGTCATATGTTCTTCAAATTTGTTTTACTAAGTGGGCTTGGTTTAATTAGTTGGGATCATCTACTGTACTGTTCGATGAATGATGGGGCCCATGTCAAAGCCATCAGATAGTGTTAGAAAGCCCAACACGGTGCTATTCCATCAGAGAATAACAGAGGATCCCGATTCGCTTGCCTTAGGTAGTAGAGTTTTTTCAATCCAAGTCCCCCATCACTTTTTGGCTTACATACTCTGTATTTTCCTCTTACCTTCAAAATTTCCCCATAGGATGTAAGCAAGGATTGATTTACATTTATGAGCATCCTCCTTGGTGAGTTTGTAGTACGAGATTGTATAAATTGGGATAGTGGAGATAACCGAGTGAAGAAGAGTGAGTCTACTTGCTTGAAAGAGTAAATTGGCTTTCCATCCTTGAAGTTTATCCTGCAGAGATCTTATGATGTGGTTTGCAGGCTGCCATCATGATATTTGATCTCAGAATAAATTACTAATTTGATCATCAAAAGATTATTAAGGTGCCAATTTAGTTTCTAAAAATTTTTTTATTTCAATTTGATCCCTCTATTCGTTAAAATGAATTTTAATAATGAAAATTTTGAGATTTAATAATGGTAGATTTTGTGATTTAGTGACTAAAGGGATCAAATTGAAATAAATATAATCTTTTAGGGACTAAAATGACACTTGATTTTTTAAGGACTAAATCAGTAATTTACTCTTTAATCTTACCTAGTTAATGATGCAGCTCATGTTGCTATACAATCATTTATGTTGCTTATTCTTGGGAGATATATTATGACAATTTTTGGGGTTGCTTACGTTCATTTATGTTATATTTCAGCCGTAAAAATGTAGAGAGCAACAAATTGGAATCTGCAATTTTGAAATGCTTTCTATAAACTTGCATGAACATTGATTAACTTGTCTGCAGAAATTGGTTTCAATTATATACGGGAGGGCAAAATCAGCAGATTATTGTATCCAAGAACAAAGTAACTAATGCTGCAGCTCAGCAAGAAAAATGGCCTGTTTAAATGGTTTTCAACACTAAATAAAACCGAACCATTGAATTTAATTTGATGAAAAAAAAAATAAATTTAGTTCTTTTTTGTTGGGTTTTCCACATGTACCCTTCACCGAAGGTAATCTTATTCGAAGCACTGTCAAAACTAAATGTGAGCACTTTTCTTAGCTGTGATTCAACCTTGGATTTATTATTTTATTTGAGAGTAATCCCTTTCGCTATACTTAACCCATTGTTTAGTTACGTTTGGTTTTATATGGTTAGTTTTAGAGAGTTCGGTCTGTGTAATTTGGGTTTATATTTACTTTTTTTAATTCATCTATTCCTTTTCCTTTTTTTATTTTTTATTTTTTTATTATTTTTGTCAAGAGAAACTAGCTTGTTTTAGACCAACTAAAATTGATTATCAATCGTTTTCAAATCAATTTTTTTTTTGGTTTGGTTAAGGGAGATTTATTTTAATAGATTTTGAATATTCTTCCCAAGAAACCCTTCAATAGCTTGTAGCTTGTAGGAGAGATTGGCTTCCAACTGAACCACAAATGTGATATATATATATATATATATATATATATATATATATATATATATATATATATATATAATGTTAAGCAAATTATCTCACCTATAAAATTTACCGAGATTTTTCTTTTTTATATGAGGCCTGTGATGTAAATTTCTTTCTTGTTAGAACACAATAATAATAATGACATGCTGCATTGAGTCAGAAAAAACATAATACTCCCGCTTTGTTTGTTCTTCTTTCTCTTTCAATTTGGGAGCTTTTTTTTTTTTTCGTTTTGTTTTAGTTAAAGCTGTTTACTTTCTTTGTGAGAGTCTTTTTTTCTTTTAGGTTTGATTCAGTTGTTTGAAGAGTTTAATTGTGATAATATGAATCTTACAAAGTTTAGGTTAGATTTGTAATGGTGTGGTTATGGCAATGAGGTAGATTGAGATGGTTTTTACTAGTCTTTGCCTCGCACACATACCTGTCGTCCCATCCCGTCCTGTTGCTTTTTGGGATTTTTTTGTTTTATCTCATCCTCGAACCTGTAGGGAAGTTCAATACTTGTCCTGCCTTGAAACCTTATTACATGTTTTTTGTCCCATACCTGTACCTGCCTCACAACATTTAATAACATAATTTTTAAATAACATAACCTTCATGAACTTATCATAACGAATCTCATTATATAATACCCAACAAAATAAATTCAAAAAGCACAATATTCATTAATTTGTGTAGACATTATCAATATTTTAGTTATGTGTTCCAGCTCAGCAATCTATTGTACAGAATATAGTTAGATTGTAATTGTTAGTTA
Source organism: Biancaea sappan (assembly GCA_037074585.1). Lineage (NCBI taxonomy): Eukaryota > Viridiplantae > Streptophyta > Magnoliopsida > Fabales > Fabaceae > Biancaea > Biancaea sappan. The sequence goes on along the minus strand of CM073493.1, from coordinate 8,368,193 downwards.
GAAGTTAGTTTGTGTTTTAGTTGCATTCAGTTTTTTGGTTTGACTCTTTTGTATGCTGTATATATACTTGCTTGTACTGCTGCAAATATAATATATGCGAAAATACTTTTCTGATTTCCAGCTGTAACATAGTGGCAAATCTGTAAGCAACAAGGCAGGTTTTAAAAGAAGAGATTCTGAAAGAAAGGAGGATCGTATCTGTGAGCATTGCAAAGGACAGGGACACTTGAAGGAAAATTGCTTCAAGATAATTGGATATCTTGACTGGTACGTGGAAATGATGAAAAATAAGAAAGATAAGAAGGCACCTAAGCAAGTGAATATGGCAGAGTCAAAAGCTAATCAAGAGACACCTGTGCACAATGGTCAGCATGATTGGATGTCAGAATTGATTAAACAAGAAGTGGCCAAGGCACTTAAAGCAACAAGAATCGGAAATGAAGGCAGTAACAGTGTCAATCTTATCCATACATCAGATTAAGCAGGTATGGCTAATCTTTCAGTATTGAATCATAGTCATAAAGGTTCATGGATTATAGATACCGGTGCATCAAGCCATATTTGTATCAATTCTGAGTTTTTCGATGAGATAGTTACATTGAATAGTCCTATTTCTATTCACCTTCCAAACGGAAACATTACAAAGGTTAGCCAGATTGGTAGTGTCACCATAGATGGACTAAGCCTCAAAGATACTTTACTTGTGCCCGGATTTGCACATAATCTACTGTCCGTAAACAAGCTCACTCTCTCTAATCAAGTTGCTTGTTCCTTCTTTCCAAAATTTTGTTTGCTGCAGGACCAGAGGAATGACAAAGTTTTGGCAGTTGGCAAAGTTGTTGGCCATTTATATTACCTTGATGCTTCTTCTTTTTTACCTGAATTGTTGAAAAGTTTTAGTGAGCCCCATTCTATAAAACAATGTGTCACAGATAGCTACTTGGGCAAATTTGATTTGTTATACAATGTATCTTGTAATGATTTGATGCTTTGGCATTCGAGACTTGGTCATCCTAGTGATCAAGTTCTGTATCATTTGCCTTTTTTGTCATTTGCTAATTGTAAGTCAAATAATAATCCTTGTTCAGTGTGTCCTATGGTGAAACAGTCTAGGACTCCTTTTCCTCGAAGTTTTATACAAACTACTCAGCCTTTTGAATTGGTGCATGTTGACATTTGGGGGCCATACAGTACAGAAACTATGACCAGAGCATCTTATTTTTTAACTATAGTGGATGACTATACTAGGGGCACTTGGACGTACTTGATGGCATATAAAAATCAGACTACTGCTATGTTAAGAAGATTTGTTAGTTTGGTTAGAACACAGTTTCATGCTAATATTCAAACCATTAGAACAGACAATGGTTTAGAGTTCATGGGTGCAGAATGTCAGGCTCTTATTAATGATCTTGGTGTTGTACATCATAGGACATGTCCACGCACTCCACAACAAAACGGAGTGGTGGAAAGGAAACATCGTCATCTTTTACAGGTTACACGAGCCCTGTTAGTCCAGTCGGGATTACATAAACGTTTTTGGGGAGAAGCTCTTCTTCATGCTACTTTTCTAATTAATCGGTTGCCAACTAAACTTTTGTCTTGGAAGACTCCATATGAGATGTTGTTTGGGAAGGAACCAGATTATTTTTGTCTCAAGGTGTTTGGCAGCCTCTGTTTTGCTACAAATACAAAGCCTCAAAAAGACAAGCTAGCTCCTAGAGCTCATCCGTGTGTTTTTCTTGGTTTCAAGGATGGTGTTAAAGCATATAAAGTATATGATTTGATTTCACAAAAGATCATTCTGACCAGAGATGTCACATTTTTTGAATCTAAGCTTCCTTGTCTTGACAATACACATTACGGTACTTCTGAATCCACTGACCCTTCTTTGCCCATTCCTTATGACTTGCAGGATGAATATATTCTTCAACCATCTGCTGAAACTGTACCTGTATCTGATGTTCCTGAAGCTGTACCTACTATTAGGCGCAGTGACAGAACAAAGAAGTCTCCTGCATGGATGAATGATTTTGTCAGCAATAGTGTTTTTACTGTCAAAGATTCTGATTTGCTTAGCATTGATTCCTCATGTTTCACTATTTCTCACACTAATTTCCTTGCGAAGCTTTCTAATGTTTATGAACCACATAGATATTCTCAAGCATGTCGAGATCCGAACTGGATTCGAGCTATGGAGGAGGAGTTGGATGCCTTGGAGAGAAATCACACTTGGGAAATCACCAAGTTACCGCCAGGAAAAAAGGCTATTGGGTCCAAATGGGTCTATAAAGTGAAGGTCAGGGCAGATGGGACTGTCGAACGCTTTAAGGCACGTTTGGTTGCCAAGGGTTTTAACCAAGTAAAAGGTATTGATTTCAATGATAGTTTTTCTCCAGTGGCGAAGTCTGTTACTGTCAGACTTTTTTTATCTTTGGCAGCACAGAAAGATTGGCCTTTACATCAAGTCGACATCAATAATGCCTTCCTCCATGGTTTTTTGGATGAGGATATTTACATGGTTCCACCCGAGGGATATAATAAGGCACAGCCGGGACAGGTTTGCAAGCTTAGAAGATCCCTATATGGCCTCAAGCAGGCTTCTCGTCAGTGGAATTTAGAGTTTACAAAGCACTTGTTTTTTTTTTTTTGGTTTTAAGCATTCTCAGGCTGATCATTGTCTTTTCACTTATAGTTCTAACAGAGGTTCCCTGTTTCTGGTTGTATATGTTGATGACCTCTTAATTACTGGTTCTTCAGAATCATTAATTTCTGATTTTAAGAAGTACCTACATGCAACTTTCACTATCAAAGACCTTGGTTATGCAAAGTTCTTTCTTGGTCTTGAAATTGCTCGTTCTCCAGCAGGTATATATGTTAATCAGAAAAAATATATTTCTGATATTATTGCAGATACTGGATTGCAATATGCTAAGGAGGCTTCCACACCTTTACCAAAAGGAATTAACTTGCGTAGTGCTGAGGGAGAAATGATGTCTGACCCCTCTCAGTTTCGAAGATTGATAGGCAGACTCTTATATTTGGGATTCACAAGACCTGATATTATGTACTCAGTCCATTTACTTAGTCAATTTATTCAGGATCCTCGACAAACTCACTGGTCTGTGGCTTTGTATGTTGTTCGTTATCTGAAAAGTACTTTAACTGCTGGATTATTTTTTTCATCCACATCTCCTTCAGTTTTAACAGCCTTTTGTGATGCGGATTGGGCAGCGTGTAACGAGACGCGACGTTCAACCACTGGTTTTTGCATATATTTGGGTTCCATGCCTATTTCGTGGAAGTCTAAGAAGCAAGTTACTGTATCTAGATCTTCAGCTGAAGCTGAATATCGCAGTATGGCAGCCACGGTATGCGAGCTTCAATGGATTTCCTATCTTTTGCAGGATTTTTGCATGTCTCTACCTCTTCCTATTAAGATTCATTGTGATAGTCAGGCTGCTTTACATATTTCCAAGAATGCTGTCTTTCATGAGCGAACAAAACACCTCGAGATCGATTGCCATGTAGTTCGTGACAAGCTTAAGTCCGGTTTTATTCAACCGTTGCACATTTCTTCTAAGGATCAAGTGGCAGATATGTTTACAAAAATTCTTTCCCCTTCTCTGTTCTGTCACCTTTTCTCCAAGTTGGGCTTGGTTCAAATCACCACAGCTTCAACTTGAGGGGGGGCTGTAGACATTATCAGTATTTTAGTTATGTGTTCCAGCTCAGTAATCTATTGTACAGAATATAGTTAGATTGTAATTGTTAGTTAGAAGTTAGTTTGTGTTTTAGTTGCATTCAGTTTTTTGGTTTGACTCTTTTGTATGCTGTATATATACTTGCTTGTACTGCTGCAAATATAATATATGCGAAAATACTTTTCTGATTTCCAGCTGTAACAATTTGTATATACATATATATAAAACGGGAAATACATTACCCCAAACCTGCACTAATATTTTCAGAGAATCCCTGAACCCATCTTATTCCTTGGTCAACATTTGAATAATCCGACCTGAATGGGACGAGACAGGCCAGATCAGTTGGATTCGTGTTGAAATTGTCATTTCTAAGTTATATTGCATTGTTTATCTTCTATAATCTTGACAATTCTTTGCTATTACAATAGAGTGTTGTTGCTAAATCAAAATATTTTTCACTTTGTGAAGTATTTTTGAATTTTCAATCCTCATCGTTCAATCCAAAATAAATAATCAAGTAACAACACTCTATTGTAATAACAGAAAATTCAAATTCAATGATATATGTATGTCATTTGTCAGAAAAAAAGAATCACTAATATTTTAAAATTAACTAAATTTTAATTAGTTCGAATAATAAAAATATAAATTTTTCCAAGAATCCCTTAATTTCTCCTCTCCTCTCTCAAACGTCTCAACTATCCCTCATTCTTTCCTCCGAAGCCAAACAATATATCATATATGCTTTGTACTATTTCTTGATATTTCTTCTCTCCTTATCTATATGTTATTGTAATTTCATGAAATTATTTTTTTAAGAATTTGACTCAGCTTTCCACAAAAGTGTTTTTTCCCAGTCTATATGCATCATCATATGCATGTATGGGTCCAAAATAACAGTATAACACTATCAAAATGATTAAACGAGCTGCGCCACTTTTTTTTTTCGTATTTAATTATGTAAATATTAAATTTTTAATAAAAAATCAATATTTTTATTAATGCTCAAGCATGATCTTATTATCTGAATAGAATATGGGCTAAAATGTTCACACGTAATTTTTTTTAAGAATTTAATTTTATTAAGTTAACCACTTTTAACATTGTTATAACATATTTTAATTTTATTAACAATACTATTATAATATTATTTGATGTAAATTTGAAATTTACATATTTATTAAACATTATAAAATTTTTCATACCTAAGATTATTATTTTTGTTAATAGAATGTTATGAACTATGAAATAAGATAAAAGAAATAAGATTTATATATAAAAATAAATTAGATTGTAAGAAAAAAGCGGGTTGGCCTGCTAAGCATACGAGCATACGGGCTAAGCCCATTTAGGACTCAATTTCAAATGGACTTAATTTTAAATGTTCAAGCCTGTCCTGAATATGTAGCCCATTTTGACAATATTAGTCTAAAAGCCTATGACTTTCTCGGCAAAAGTATTATGCCCCTAAATTTTGATCTATGTTTCAATTATAATTTATAATTTTGTTTTGTATCAATTATAACATATATATTTTCAACTAGTTTTGATTATGCTCTTGAACATTTGAACCTAACAATGTTTAAATCTTTAATGGTAAGTACTACCGTATAACGACAAACACTAACATAACATCCTATCTTGCATATATATTTTTAACGTTCAAATATTAATTAATTTATTTTTAATTATTTTATTTCATATTATATCTTATTATCTTGGTCATTATTAGTTATAATCTCACGTGACAAAATCAAGATAAATTAGTAAGTATCGATATGTGCAAAATAAGATGTCTTGTCAATGTTTGCCAAATATTTGAATCACATTGGGCTCAAGAGTATAATCAAAAACTAACTAGAGATATAATCAAAATAAAATTCTAAGTCATAATTAAAAAATGAGTTAAAATTTATAGCATAAATGATAATTTTAATGTTGTAAATTCTCATATAAGGAAAGGATTCAACTTAATTAATTCCAATCTTTTTCACTTTTTATTTTTTAAAAATAAATTTTCTATTGGAAGCTTATTAATTATTTAGACATCCTTTATAACCTATTTAGTGGATAAATATCTATCAATTTGTGGTGGATATTTAACTCATCATTTAATATTATATAAAAATATACATTTAATAAATTTGTGTGTACATGGCACTCTACATGTGGATGTGGCCTATAGAACTTTTACCATAATTATAACAAACAGTCTATTAATTACTTTTGATTTTAGTACATGTATTAAAATTATTTTTTGTTATTTTATAATATTCAATCTTAATCGTTCAATTTAATATAAATAATTTTAATAAAAACTGTTATAGTAGAGGATCGTGTTTCGTGCATGTATGTATATTTATATATGAATTCGGCTCTTCAAGTCTTGGAGTAAACGATACCTTTTAAGATTAAATTTGGACCGTTGATGAGATTATTTAATAGTTTAGATTAATTTTACGTTTTTTATAAATTACATGATTAATTTTTAAAAAATAAAAAATAAAAAATTAAATTTGTTAAAAATTAATCATACAATTTTTAGAAGAAAAAGCAAAAAAAATGCAAGATTACTTTGGCCCTAGAGGGTATTATTCCCCTGAAGGCTTGGAGGGGATCCGTTTTGTCTGTACATATATATATATATATATATATACATGTAATAACGTAAACACGTGAAAATAATGCATGTGTGCGTATTTGGGTAAATACGTGCATGTGCGTACATATTTTGTTCTAAGGGTTTAAGAGGGTGAATTTAATGCGTCAAAAGTGAATGAATCCACCATATATGATATATCATATTTCATAATTCATTTATATTTTTCCATTCAAAATTTAAAATTGAAATTCAAATTTCACCGAATTCGTTAATTCGTAATTTCTATTGGGCAGTTAGCTTTAGCAGACTGGAAATTTTCAATCTTCATTTTCATATAATTTATGATTTAGCCTTATCCTTAACTTCGTCCATTTGAAAGTGAAATTAGATGAACATGAACTATAATTTAGATATCGTTATTTTTCTCTTAATTTAACATATATGATTTTCACTGGAGTACAGAGAAGATTAAATTGGGATTATCAAGGTTGGTGCTAATGCTATAACTTTAAAAAAAGGAAAAAAAAACATACAAGTTCTGTATAATTCTTATAGCATCACTTTGTAGAACCATCATCGGAGGTATTTACTGTTCGATATCATGGATCTCCTACCTGTGTTCGTTTCAATTTTCAAGCTTAAACTCATCTTCGAGCTGAGGCCACAAGCTGTATCAGAGTCGTAGGTCTAAATCAAGCTTGAGCGATTCTTGTGGTGGCTTGGGTTTCTCCGTTGGATCCAAACGAAAGCTTCCTGGCCACACCAGATCGGTTTGATCCTCAACCATGAAAGGTGAAGTCCATGGGATTTCGAGCTCGTGAAAGCTCGCTGCTATTACTGTAGGTCCTTCCCTCCACGATGGTGATGGCTTGCGCACAAGCGAATGGGGTCGCACACCAAGTGTTCGATGAAATGCCGAGCTGTGGCAACTCCTCGTCATCGCCATCATCATCTTCAGAGACTCAGACTGGTATCTTCTGGCTACTCGTCTTTCTCTTTTGTGTGCGTTCTGATGACCCCCTAATGCTTGTGAACTGAAGAACTTCCTCTTGCAGAAGTTGCAGGAGAAGACTTTGGTGGTGGTTGTAACTTTTGGTTTTGATGATTGAGAATCGTGGTCTCCTGCTGTTGGGAGTGGAGAAGCTGTGCCTCCTAAGCTCAGGTTCAACTTCAACCACTCTTCTTGATTTTCATGTTCGCTTGCTTTCAGCTTGTCTATTATGACGGTACTTTCATCTTCCTGAATGATCATTTTGGGTTTCTCCCCAAAATCCCAATGAGTTTTGGGGTTGAAAATGTTTATCGGAATCCCTTTTGAAGGTTAGATCAAAGCGCAGAAGTTAAATGGATTGGGGTATCTGAGTGTAAAGCACGTAACATAAATAAGATGTGTTTTGTTTTATTTTATGTTAGTGACCCCACCACTCATGCTGGAAGGATGAAAAGGTTTGACACTTATTTTTTTAAAATTAGATTTTGAATTTGAATTTTATAAATAAAAAAACACTAACGCTCTCACAATATCATGTTGGAAGTGATAAGGTAAAGTCCTCTTTAAAGTGACGAATTCAAGATTTGAACTATTAACTTTACAAGGAAAATTCACTTGGGGCTCAGTTCACTTCCCTGAGCCAACTATTATTGAGTTAGTTTTATAATTTTGTAATTTAATCCAGCTCAAACCAAATTGATATGCAGATGGTTCAATATGCTGATGGTTCAATAGAAAAAAAAAAGAAAAAAAAAAAAGAAGAAAACACCAGTGATTCACCTGGTGATGTTTGGTGCTTCAGGGAACAATGCTGATATCAGCTTCACTGTTGGCTTTGACAACCTTAGGAATCTCCACTTTCATCTTCCTCCTTTTTCCTATTTTCTCCTCACAAAGTTGCATTATTTGTTGCCTAATTTAGGAGTTACAGTTGAGACACAAAGTGGACAATTGTAGAAAATTTCCACCCATTAATTGTCAAAATCAAATCAATTTATTTGAACTGCCATGTATGCTTCTGTCACATCATGTAACATTCTGCTGAATTTTTTTCGAATAGGGTGGATATGATATGTCGTCTGAATAAGATCGAGTCTGCCTGCGTATCCACTTACGCCAATGGTGCATGAATCGATTTGTTTATTTCCCACTTTTTAATTTCAATTATTCGTAAGAGTATTTTTTTTTGATAATATTATTCGTAAGAGTAGCATGACTAGATTTCATGGCAGACTGATTTTTTTTTTTGAAGGGAAAAAATTAACAGCAAAAAGCTCATGCCAACCTAGCTAAAGTAACCATACTATTACCTAGAACTTTAATTTATACAGATAAATTAGTCAACGATCATATAAATTCTATTATTCTCCTCACCAACAACATCAGCCTTATCCCATTAGGTGGGGTCGGGTACATGGATTGCCCGATGCTATTGAGCTCTATCAATGACTAACTCTTTAGGGATCTTATTTATTAGAAGATCCTTCTCAATAACCTCTTTAAGTATCCTTCTTGGTCTTCCTCGACCTTTTTTTACAAGGCTCCGAACCATCTGCTCAACTCTCCTTACTAGCGCTTTTAATGGTCTTCTTTGAACATGTCCAAACCACCTTAAACGATTTTCAGTCATTTTTTCCTCAATAGGTGCCACTCCAATTTTCTCTCGTATACTATTATTACAGATCATATCTCTTCTTGTATGAGCACACATCCAACGCAACATCCTCATCTTCGCTACTCCAATTTTATGCTCTTGCTGTCCTTTCATCGCCCAACATTCGCTCCCATATAAAATCGCAGGTCTTATAGCAGTACGGTAAAACTTTCCTTTGAACTTATTCGGTACTTTCCGATCACAAACAACTCCTAATGCCATTTTCCACTTTAACCACCCAGCTTGTATCCTATGTGTCACATCACCAATAATTTCACCGTCATCTTGTATAACAGATCCCAGATATCTAAACTTTGACACTTGTGATACAACATTATCTCCAATTTTAACTTCCAACTCGTTTCTAACTTGTCGTTTGTTAAACTTACAATGCATATACTCTGTCTTACTCCTGCTCAGACGAAAACCCTTCAATTCCAAAGTAGCTCTCTATAACTCAAGTTTAACATTAATCTCTTCCCTTGACTCTGCTACGAGAACAACATCATCAGCAAAAAACATGCATTTAGGAATTTCTTCTTGAATATGTTTTGTCAGAACATCTAAAACCAAGTCAAACAAATAAGGGCTCAACGATGATCCATGATGTGGGCCAATCTTAATAGGGAAGTCTCTAGTCTCCCCTCCAGACGTTCTCACACTAGTTGTAGCCCCCTCATACATATCTTTTATAACTCTAATATACGCAACCCGTACACATTTCTGTTCCAAGGCTTTCCAGAGCACCTTTCTTGGTACTCGATCATAAGCTTTTTCCAAATCAATAAACGCTATATGCAAGTCTTTTTGTTTGCTCCGATACCTTTCCATCAACCCTCTTAGCAGATAAATAGCTTCCATAGTTGATCGCCCTGGCATGAATCCAAATTGATTTTCCGAAATACTCGTCTCCATTCTTAACTTACGTTCAATCACTATTTCCCATAATTTTAGAGTGTGACTTATAAGCTTAATCCCTCGGTAGTTTGCGCAGTTCTGGATGTCTCATTTGTTTTTGTATATAGGCACTAAAGTACTTATTATTCTCCTCACAACTCCAAAATTGTGGAACTGCTTGCTAAGTTTTGTAATGTGTGTCTGTATGTTTCTGATATGGCAGGTGGAATTGTATTTCTTATTTTACATAAAAATTTACTGAGTTTCATGCTCAACTCTTCAAAAAAATTTATGGAAGTCAATATGATAGTATGATCCACTACTGTGAATTTAACTTCTAAATTAATGGTGCACTTGTGAAGACTGGCACCCATTAGAGATATAGTGCCTTGTTAATAAAATGATAGTTCACATAATATCAGTTTTTTAATATTTTGAATTTGATTCCTACCTTAAATTCTGCACTAATGTAATGGAGTTCAGCCATTTTCAAATAATTTATATTTTGAACACTAAGTCCTCATTTTATCACTAAAAAACCTGTGTGAGGTATTAAGTCATTTTTCTTGTAAAAACATAATTAAATGGATATTTAGATCATTTCTCAACACAATTTTTACAAAGAAATGGCTTGAACTTTAATGGAAAGTGAGAGCTTTTTAGTCTAAAACACTAGTGCGAAGATTGCTAAAAAAACATTTCCATTTTGAACAATACATATATGTTAACTCGAGATATATTGGCAGATGTGAGTAATTTGATTTGAATGAAATTTGGATCTGATGTATTTGACGATATAATAATTTGAAATATAAAACTATTCCTTACGTACAAAGGAACTAAATGGGAAGTAATTAGGTATAAAATGATATGGACATTCAAAAATTTAAATTAGTGACTTGAATTCCACTAACAAGTAACAACCACTTCAGAATTTATTTTGAAGTCAAATATGCACTTTTGGTCTTTCAATTATATTTTTAAGTTTAGCTTTTGCCGCAGATTTTATTTTGCTTTAATTTGATCCTGAACTTTAAGGAGTATTTCTTATATTTGTGTTGTTAGATTTTTCACTAAAAATAAAACATGTGTAAGAAGTTCCTTGAGAGATTAATCATGCAATGTTGAGAGATTAATCCGATGATATAAATATAAAGAACCACACTTAAGTTTTATCCAAACTTTAAGAACCTCTTGCCAACTCAAATTCTATCTATTATAATACATTTTCTTATCATCATCCAGCCTCTAGTTATTCTTCATGACTTCTTTGCTGAAAGAGTACCATTAATTTCTACTCTCAAATGCCATTATTGGCCATTTGCTAATTCAACAGAAGCTCATTGATACCTAAAAGCATTGGAAAGAGGTTATTAGAGCCAAGCAATCATATATAGGACTTCTCTTGAGGAAAAACACAGAAGTTAAGGGACCAAAATGAAATAAATTCAAATTAAGATCAACAGGAAAACTTGAGCTGAATTATTGGAAAGAAAGCACTTGCCTTTTTTGGATTGAACCAATTCATTAACAGTAACACAGATATCTCATGGAAGAACCAATTCATTAATAATGTGTTGTGGGGAAGAATGGGACCCTTGTTGTTGCCAATAATGGTAATAAAAGTAGGAAATGAGAGATCAGGATGGTCTCGCCATTTTTGAAATAGTGTTTTCTTTGAAGCCAGAAAATATCTATGTGGGTGTCTTTATGCTGGGGCTTCTTCTTGGTGTTGGCTTTTCAAACGTTTTAGCATGCAATGTGATGTTGACTGGTTGTAGGTTAGTAACTATTTAAATTTTAGGATAATAATAAATATTTAATTTTTGGAAATGTCAATTTTAGAAAGAATTTTTGTTCAGTAAATTAAACGAAATTAGTCTTCTATCAACTAGATGAGGGATATTCTCGATAAAATTTATTAAAAAAAAAATTATACTAGTAATGTATATCTATTATCGGGGGAGAAGTGTTCTCAGGACCACTGTTTCACAATTGACCTTATAATTATTGAAACCAGATCAATCATTAAAGTATTATGAGATTAGTTGTCAAACTATCAGTTTAAACGTCCAGTCAGTAAGTAAATTAGTTATATTGATTAATTTTTAATTGAAAATAAATATATGTCAAAATATTGTCATGCACAAAAGTCAATGATTACATAGGTTTGTATTAGTTTTAAATTGAATTTTAATAGTATATTAATTGATAATACTTTTTGAGATGTTGACCTAAACTACATTAATAATCAATAGAAATATATAAAATTTTTTTTATTCAAAGTATTAAAATCCAATAAACATGTGATACGAATGTTTTTATGTGAAGAATTAATATGAGGATATGATATGAAGACAAAAATAAGCATGTTGATGAATCTGAAGCACTTATAATTTATAAATATGATAGAAGTTTAAAGTTGATGGATCTTCAAGTTGAAAGAAATTTTGTATATTTTTAGCATTTTATAATTAACTTTCAAGTGTGGTCCATCAATACCTGAAAAACACATTCAATCTAACAAAATTCTTTCAATAGAAAGGGTTCAACTTTTTGGAGTATATATTTAGATAGGAAGCATATGATTAAAGAAAGAAGGCCATAGATATTCTATATTTTATTATATTTTATATTTCTCTCTACTGGCTTTTTGAAAATAACAATTCAGTAAGCTAAACAACAACGAACCTAATTAATTTAACTGAATTAGATATTCTGGCCTAGAATACAGAAGTCCAACAAGATGGAAGAGTTGTCCAACAATGAAAAAGATAAAAAAGCAAAAGCAATTCTTAAATAAATCTGACATATTATTTACCATATGTATTTATCATAACAACATAAGATTCAAGTAGTTTTATGAAATGATAGAAAATTTGTGGGACAAAAGCTAGCTGATGGCAGGTAAGAAAAAGTATAGCCAGATGGAGGCAATAACTCAAGTCCAATTAATTAATAGACAATCATGAAAGATAATACTTGCACAATGCTTTTGTCCTTTACCAATTGACAAAAGGATAATAAACATATTTAGATTAAAAAAAAAGAAAAAATAATATTTTGCTCATTTATTTTTATTTCAAATTTTATTGTAGTCTTCTATATTTTATATAATTTATATTAGTCCTTTATGTTACAAATTTATAATATTACAGTCTTTTTTGTCATACTATTAGCCACTTGAATAAAATTGACATCTTATATCACTTTGTTTTATATACAATCAACATTAAAGTACATTTGCCATCTCAACATTATAATGACGAAGTGTCAACTCTGTTAAAGTGACTAATAATTTTGATAGAAAAATATTAAAACAGTGTAAATTTGCCATATTGAGGATTAATATAAATAATTTAAAACATAAAAAACTAAAATAAAACTTAAATAAAGATAAATTACCAAAATACCATTCTTACCTCCAAAAAAACAAAGATTTCAATATTAACCCCGTACTCTTTTAGGGATTTGAAGTTAGACTTAGCTGTAGTTAGTAGTTCAAAAATAATTGCAAGTGCGTAGAGTTTGATAGTGCACAAAAAAGGCCTTGTTTATCTTATTCTCTATTTTTTTAGGACAAATAGATATTAATTTTATTAAAATGACACTAAGCGATAGATTATATAAGATAGATTAGGTTCTCAAAGTCATCAAATACATTACAAGCTTGAACTTATAAGAGAATGATACATGATTTAAGATAGCATATCTTGAAAATCAGAACCAGACATATACAGCAAAACCATGAGACTAAACAAAGACAACATATACTTGACTCTAAAATTAGCAGACTAAAAAGAGGCAACACACTCTTAACCCTATATTAGAGCTAGTCTTCTGAAAGCCAAATAAAATACAAGCTGATATATGCCTAAAGAGCTAGCCCTAAGCGGGCCAGGAACCAACCAAAAATAGACTAGGAAAAAAACTAAAAAGAATAGAGACATGAATAAACCAACAGAGACTGCAGTGCTGTTAGAGGAGGAGTAGGAGACTGCCTGGCATCACGACTGAAATGATGTCAACTTCCAACTCTGCAAAGCTCAACCTCTACGACATTGGCGGTAGGAAGATGAAGCAAAACAACATCAAAGGTGGCACCGACTTGAGGTGTAGAAGATCTGGAGGTATCTTCCCTGGCAGTGGTGGAGCTACATGGTCTCCAAGAGGTGCACCTACACCCCTTGAATTTTAAAATTTTACATATAAAATTTTTTATTTTTTATTTTTCCCCACCGTTTTTTATTTTTGACCCCCAAAATTTTTTGAACCCCTACATTCCTCTCTTTTCTCATCAGTCGATCCCAGTATACTCGCCAACTAGGACCCCTCTGATTGTCCCCATCAACTCTCTGTCTCTCCCTTGAGTTCGTCGGCCACCGGGCTTTGGGGTTTTTGTACATAACTCTAATTCCATCAAATTGGTTGATTGATTATGCAATTATGATAATGAGTAACATATTTTTGAAGCCAATTTCATGAAATGTTTTCTTGATGATTGTTAATTTCTCATTCTATTGTTAGGGACCTCTTTGTAAAAGCTTGAAATTTAGAGTTTTTGTATATAGGTCTAATTCTATCAAATTGGTTGATTGATTATGTAATTAGGATCATGAGTAACATATTTGTAAAGACAATTTCATTAAATTTTTTCTTGATGATGATTAATTTCTCATTCCATCGTTAGAGACTTCTTTGTAAAAGTTTGAAATTTGGAGTTTTTGTACATAAGTCTAATCTATCAAATTGATTGATTGATTGATTATACAATTAGGATCATGAGTAACATATTTGTGAAGTCAATTTCATGAAATTTTTTCTTGATGATGGTTAATTTCTCATTCCATTGTTAGGGACCTCTTTGTAAAAGCTTGAAATTTGGAGTTTTTGTACATAGGTCTAATTCTATCAAATTGGTTGATTGATTATGTAATTAGGATCATGAGTAACATATTTGTAAAGAAAATTTTATTAAATTTTTTCTTGATGATAGTTAGTTTCTCATTCCATCGTTAGAGACTTCTTTGTAAAAGCTTGAAATTTGGAGTTTTTGTACATAAGTTTAATTCTATCAAATTGATTGATTGATTATACAATTAGGATCATGAGTAACATATTTGTGAAGTCAATTTCATGAAATTTTTTCTTAATGATGGTTAATTTCTTATTCCATTATTAGGGACCTCTTTGTAAAAGCTTGAAATTTGGAGTTTTTGTACATGTGTCTAATTCTATCAAGTTGGTTAATTGATTATGTAATTAGGATTTAGAAGAAAATTTTTTTTTGTAATGAAAAGATTTTTTAAGAAGAAATTACCATCAAATGAGCAACAAATTGAAATTAATTTAAAAGAGTTGTCATTAGATACAAAAAAACGAATAAAAATTTTGTCTCCTTAATTGAGAGGTCTTGATTACATCACTGTTCTCCGGTGTCGACTTACCTCATACTAGAAACTTCCGATATTGTCGAAAGAGACAAAATTGACAAAGCTCCAACAAAAGCCTCTATCTAGGGAGAGCGAGGATCTTTCATGTAGGAAGAGACAAAACTCCAAGTAGAGGGAAGGGAAAAGCAAATTAAAGAGAGGAAGAAAGGGAAGAGAGGAAGCACCCTCACCATTTCGACGGTTTTGGTTCAAAACCCTAGCAGATGGGTGGTTTTCGTACCCTAAACCTTATTCTCACTCGATGACATTTCATAATGTACATGGCGCAATAGATGTTGCTTGACTTTCTCATTCAGGTCTCACTAAAGCAAATGCTCCTCTTTGTGCATAGACAAGCAAGTGCTAAAAAATTGCTGAAAGAAGGTGGGAGACAAGGCATGAACATACCCTTGTAATAGGAGTCATAAGACTCTTTGAATATCAGTAGTAACGTATTTAGAGTGATAAGTTCACGACGAGTATTACCGACTATTCGAAAGGTTGAGTTGTTTATCGAATTTATTTTTCATACATGAATTTTTATATATATTCTAAGAAATTTAACAACGGAGAATTCAACTTCTATAATGTTATCAACTCTAATTGGATTCTTAGTACCAAGAAAAATTAACCAAATCATTAAGATATAATATAATTCTATCTTGTCGGTCAAAATATAATTCTATTTTATGAAGTGGGTTAAATCCTTTTGATAATAATATCCTTTCATCAAATAGTAAACATGATTAGTTCTCCTTAAGGTAAAGTTAGCCAACTAGAATTTAATCATGCTAGTTAACTAGAAAACTAATACATTAAAAAAAGAGGTTGTGTCGGTTTTCAATTGAATCGTTCAGCTCAAAATTTCAAACTTCCTTAACATGACTGCCAAAGTAATCCACTGGGCCGTTATAACTTCCTTAACAATAACTTTTTAATATTTTTAGATAATTTTTAATTATCTTCAAAATATTTATTATTATGAATTATCAATTATATTAAATATTTTAATATTTTAAATTATATATATTTTTAATATTTTAAATTATATATATTTTTAATATTTTTTAATTACTACCGGTTCGATCACGGTTCGACCACGGTCCGACCATTGAACCTTGAATCGGTGGCTTCACCAGTTCAATGACCGGTCCAGTTTTGAAAACACTACAAAATACTATATTTGAAGTCTTTTAATTAATATAATTTTATCTTCAAACAATAATTTTGATAAAAATTCTAAATTGTTGTTTTTACAAACTATGACTTGTCCAAATTTAAGTTTCTCTAAAATCAATTCAGCAAATTATAATTTGTTCAAATTTAAAAATTTTCAATTATTTTCTAATCACGAAGAATAATTGGACAGCATGACTGGTAAGGCTTTAAGAAGCTCCAAAACTTGGAACCGAGAGCTACCGATTGTTTGGTGACTGACGTTAAGAAAAGTTTTACCTACTCTTATAAATTTAAGAGTTCTTTGCTTATGAGATTAACATTTTAAAGATGGGTTGTTTAGTCATTCTCAACAAACTGCATAAACTACTTTGGTGAGAAATTGGTTTAATACAAAGAACAGCAACAATGACAATCAACATGTTCATCACAATGACTTAAATTTTCTTACTTCTTCCCAATACTCAAACAATCATCTTCACATTTTAATAAAGGCACCCTTCTCTTTTCTCCGGCAAAGTTGTTATTTGGTCAACCTTTTGTTTTTGGCTACACGTGTTCGGATTTAATCAACAATTGACATGACATGCCATTATTAAGCAATGATGGGGCTCACTAAAAGAAAAACTAACGAGTTAGAAAATTAAAATCTTTCAAAATTAGATAATATATTATAATTTTTTTAATGACTTAATATTGATAGTTTACTCATGTATTTTCGATGAATAAAAAACTATTTTGTTATCTTTGAGGAATATTATTGACTACATGAAATATCTTTTTTTCCTTTATATAATTATTTATATAAATTTATAGAAAATTGCAAAATATCAATTGAGAATATTCTATAAGAAATAAAATCTAAAAGCATAATATATTTTGTCAAATTTTCTAATTTAATTCAGTTAGTAGATATTGTAAATTATTGAAATACTTAATTCTTTAATAAAGATGTATATTTCAAATTACCTAAAACATTAAAAAAAAACTGAGTAATAGAACTGTTAACATGCTTAATCTTTTTGTGCAAAGTCTGGGCCAAATACAATATACATTAGCTATTTCTATAGGTTTTAAACAGTTAACATCGTTTGTTCTATATAAAAACATAATGAATAGATGTATTTTCCAACTTACCTCCACATAATTAGAAACTTTTTAAAAACTGCATGATATGTATCATTAAAAAAACAACTCTTGTAATAAATATCAAAAGAATTTTACCTAAATCTTGCCAGAAATAACAACCTAAGACAAGTTATTTTATTTTAAAGTAGTCTTTTTACCTTTCTGTGGAGTTCGTAGATTTTAGGCAATATTAAATCCTAAATGCCCCTTACATCGAGCATTGAAAAAACAATTATTTTGGAATAGTAAAACGAAACACGAAAAAAGTGCAATGTGACGAAAAACCAGAAAGAAAAATCAAGAACCTAATCTTCCCAAGGGAGGCTCCTCCGCCACCAAATCAGTCTCATTCAGGATTCCTACACAAGGTTCTTTATGCCTACATGACTTCTCAGATAAACACCATAATATATGAGATATCATCCCTTGATACTCTTGATCAAGCTATGCAGATTCAACAGCTCCCTCAGGTACCTGCACCAGCCAATCAAATTGTACAAAAACTGCATAAATACGGGGGCTACATGGTATCATAATTTTTTTGAAAATCCCACTAAATCATGCATCAAGTCACTTGTCCCAACCGAATATTACACAAAAATAGGAAAATTCTCAGAAATCATATCCCTCTGGCCATGCCCAGAATTTTTTTAGAGTAAATTACTTATATAGTCTCTGAAAGATTACAGTTTTCTTAATTTGGTCTTTAAAAGATTAAATGTCTCAATATAATATTGAAAAATTACATTTATCTCAATGTGGTCTCTTTTGTTGCTAAATCATAAAATCTAACGTTGCTAAATTTCAAAATTTATGTGGTTAGAAGTAACTTTGACAAAAAAAAGCCCAAATTGAAACAAACAAAATCTTTTAAGACTAAATTGAAACAATAACAATCTTTTGGGGACCTAATTAGTAATTTACTCATTTTTTTAATATCAAAACTATAAAAAGAATGGATTAGCTGAATAGAGTCCAAAGCATAACCCTCACATCCAACTTGTATTTCAACTTTGTAAGCGTAACTATTTAGAATAATAAACACAGTAGAAAGCAATTTTGACAGCAAGATAACATTCATAGAATGAAACGTTTGACGACCATGCTCTAGCTGTCTGAAGCTTTCGATTTTGCTTCTCAGTAAGAATTTCATGAAGGAGGAGCAACTTCATTAGCAGTTTATGTTTAGCACAAAAGCTCAAGTCTTTCAGATCAAAGGGTTCGAAGTTTAAGTCAAGGAGGTTGTTTGAAAGAGTTTGATTGGGATTCAGAACCACAACTTAGGAGTCAGGACCACCATTGAAAGGAAAAAAAAAAAAGGGAAAAAAAATTAACCCATTACTAGCATAAGTAAAACTGGAGAAAGGCCCGGTCATACACCCATTTTAAGGACAACTCTGACAGTATTTCAGTTTTCATGTACACTAAGCAAATATAGGCGTGGAATGCTTAGGCAGCATACTCCCAAGCCATCCAATTGATTTCAACTCAGACATTTTATTTGTGGTGCCAATCTTCCAAATTTATGTTTAAAAGCATCAAATAGTTCAAATTATTAGCCACAGAACTTGCAGAATAGTGTAGAATGCCAGATAAAGCCTATAAATTAATAAAAGACCAAGAAAATTGAAAAGCTAGCCAAAAAATGAGCAGAGATACCATCTTCATTTTCCATGGAGCTTAGACAACAAAAAAGAAATAAAAAAAAAATGCAATGCGCATATATTTATGATTTAGATTGTCAAAATGAGGAGCAACAACCTATAGCATGCAATGGTTTATTGAAGGCTTGAAGCCTCATTAAAATAAAACTTATAATAAAAAAGTTAAGATGTCTGGAAAGATTTGATTACCCTTTCAGTTCGTCTACAAGAATCATAAATCACTATTAAAGCAAGATAAAATGAAATTTATAATTTTGAATAAAGGAATAAAGAACCTACTATGCAGCACTCTTCTCCTGCCAATGTACGATCCATGTCCTTGCGCATCACCCATCCTTTCCATTCCTACCTATAAATTCGAATCTTAAATACCTTCTTATCAACCAAGTTATATAGACTCAAAAACTGTCAAACTTCTAAGTTTCATCCAATTTGTCTCATAGTGATAACACTGCACTTACTAATCCTTAACAACTATTGGGCCTACAGCCTACAATTCAAGGTTCTCTAGAGCATTTGGGGGTTCATGAGAAAAAAAGGAATGCATTCATTTCTTTCATGTGTCCTAGAAACAGTAAGACTCACAAGTCACAAAGAAACTACTAGCGATCTTGACAAGAACGGCGAAGGGTACCATGGTACAGCTCGCAACAAGCCCGTGCATTGACAACTAAGTGCGATGTGAGACAGGTTGTAGCCATTGTACTAAGCAGTGGCAAAAGCGATTGTGTGCTTCCCAATTCACCCAGGTTCCTATGCAAGAAGAAAATAGAATCATAACATAAGCACCATATCCGCATGTAATTTAATTAAAAATAAAATGGAGGAGTGAGTGAGTTTAAGATTCCCTCTTGGTTTCTTTGGCTGAACTGTTATATATTTGATAACTTATGACTACATTACAGAAAATTAGCACAGCCTTTAAAAATATATACGTACGTTTGGCATGGTGTAAATTTAAACCAAAATACTAAACAAGCGCTGAACCTCCGGTGAAAACGTCATTTTTTTTAATTCGCCTCACACTATTAAGCCATCAATTAAGTGAATCCGAACAATTCCTGAGCTGCGAACTCAGAAGCAAAATGCTTGAACTAAATCATCCATGATTAGGCATAGTTTACGCATTGTGCATTTCATAGCTATACTATTCGAGTGATGTTGGAAGTTAAGCTGTGGAATCAGAATGAAGGATGGTACCTGGAAGCAGACAAGGAGAAGCGGCGGGACTGGAAGCGAGGGGCGGTGAGTGGCGGCGGCGGCCGAATACGGGGAAGGGATGACGGCGCCGAGGGGCGGAGGGAAGCCCTAGCTGTGGACATCAACGAGCGAGACAGAGATCCGGAGCGCCAAGCCATTGTTGAATCCTTGAGTGTAACTGAAATGAGTTGATCGCAGAGCAACCAAAAGAAGGGCTCGTCAGAGATTGAAGGCTTTGCGAGGGTTTAGTGGTGAGATAAAACGACGTCGTTGAGAGCCAGATGAGTTTGGTGTCATGGTGTATATGATTTTTTCTCCTTTTCTTTCTTCTTTCTTCTTCTTCTTCTTCTTTTTTTTTTTTAATTTTTAATGAGAGTCTATAATGGGATGTTTTTGCTATGAAATTTATACTATTGAACGGTATATGATGGTGTGAGATGGATGTAACAGTTAATCTAAAACAAAGTGGTGAAGAAAAACTGTGACTTTAAAGTGGGAAAACCAACGTCTATATCTAAAAATTTACCATTAGATCCCATTCGAGTGAGGGCATGAACATTATTGTTTGTAGTATTTCATATCACGATCTTTAAAACCCAAAAAAAAAAAAGAAAAGAAAAGAAAAGAAAAGAAAAAATCATGTTCCATGTCATCATACTAATATCCATCTGAGCCAGTTGATACTATTTTTTTTTGGGTGTATAGCTTCATCACCAAACAAATACTATAACGTCTAACTAAATCAACCATTCACATATTACATCACATAAGTTGTGTTTCATTATCTTTTTTTTTTTTAAGATATATCAAAACAAACCTAATCTAGTTGCCCATACATTCCTTGAAAAAGAAATACAAGGTTGGGCTGAAAAAATCTCCACCTATATTTAAAATAGTCTAACTTTGTCCATCTTTAATAATATTAAGAATAATGCGAGCTAAATTGAGCCAACTTATTTTGATAGCTCTGATTTTCTTGCATCTATTTTGACTCTTGATTTTAGTTTAATTATTGAAAGTGTTGATTGATACTTTTTTTTCTAGTTTTTTTTTAACAAGTATTTTCCACTTGTGACAACTTTATTTGAGACACTTTCACACATAAAATGTGGTCAACTTTCTAACAAGACGTCGAAATTTGGTTTGCCGTCATGCAAGGGACTAATACCTTATGTTGCTCGACACTTTATGTACATTTATATTTCTTGTTTCTTAATTTCATTCATTGACCCCCTAAAAAAAACTGCAAAGTGAAACAATAATCAACAATGCCATATAAACTCAGTGCATAACGCCCGATTAAGATATCAAATTTGAGCAAAGGAGATTAATTCAAGAGAAAGAAAAGAATAAATACATATATAAAAGGCCCTCAAATCTTGATTTTTAACAACCTTCCACTTCTGCGAGAGATAGTGTGTTCAGCTCAGGCACTTCAACTGTCCACAGAACTTGTAGAGAATGCCAGGCAACAAGTTTGCAGTGACCATAGTTCCTCTGTGGTGTATTCTTTTAAGAGTTGTGTGATGCTTGGACAGAAGATGAATCTCCTGAAGATCTCCTTCTTTCCACCATATGCTAACTGTTACTCCTCCACGAGCCTTCAACCCTTTAACAGACCCATTTGGCCATTTCTCCTTGGGAAGTGCAGGAAGTAAGAACAGATCTCCTATCGTGCTCTGAACAAGCATTTCTGCAACTGCAGCTGTAAAACTGGCACGCAACAAAAGAATCCATAATTTTTCTCAAGTCTATCACAACTACATTTGTTTATGAACAGAACTTAGGTAAATTGCTGTTTCGGTTTTTAATTAAAATAAAACGTGGAGAATTTTTTTTTTTTGAGACAACCAATTAGGTGGTACTGAGTTGTTAAAAAGATCCTAATGTTATGTTTTCATAAGAAAACTTGACAGCAATTAGAAAACATATTATAAACAATACTACTGTCCTTTGTTTATAGACTGTTTAACTCTTTGTCATGATAGTTTTTTTTTTTTTAGAAAAAACAAAAATTAAGAGTTAGATAGATTGTTTTAACTTTTTAGGGTTACCGTAAGAATTTGATTGACATAACTCTATCCTACCAAATGAGTCAATGCATAAAACACATATTTTGAGAAACATAATGATAAACGCTTTACAAGTAATCAAGTATATTTGGCTTTCCTTTTTCTTAATTTCAAATTATATAATTATATTATATGTCAGGAAAAAAAATTCCATAGCCTAATTCTTCTTTTGGGAGCAGAGACAAATCCAGCAAGTGTGAGAGACAATCTGACCCAAAACTATGAATTGAAAACTCTTGATTTCTAATGATCCGGTAAATCAAATTGACAAATATGCAACCAAAGGAAATTTGTCACGGAATTAATGATGGCATGTCATGAACAAGCATGTAGGACTCCTAAAATAATTGCAATTTGAAGTCTCAGTAGGCCAATGATGATGCTTCTGACTAGAGAAAGATAACGATTGAAGTCTATCACTAAGAACTAGTTACCCAAAGTTGGCATCAATCTGAAATGGTGGATGAGCAGCAAACAAGTTACTGTACAGGCCTCCTTCAAATGGTTTCTCATGATCTGGATCCACTAAATTGATCAAACGCTTGATCATCTTATATGCATTGGAACTGTTACGTAGACATGCCCAGCAAGCAGTTTTCCACGTGATTGACCATCCTGGGCCTTCCTCTCCTGTTTCCAAGGATGAAATCTAGATCTAACAAGCTTATTTGAGTCCATGTAAGCAATATCATACTAGTTCTTCGAAGAAAATAAAATAAAGGACAAAATCGAAAAGATCTTACTGAACATGCTTAGTTGTTGCAGCCTAAAGTTGGCTAGTCAGCGTTATGATCTACTCACTAGAGTGCTAATACATGAAGATTTTAAATGAGGTTATTTAGGAAAAGAAGCTTCAGTTTTAAATGGCCTCAGCATCCATGTGACTATGTCTAGTTGCATATACATCCAAATACAAAATTGGCTGCCAGAGAATGAAGAAGCCATTGTAAGAATTTTTTTTTTTTTCCAAGCTAAGTTACCTTCCATAAAGATAATGTGCTTTCTTAGCATACATGTTTCCTTTTACATGATGAAATATTGTTAGTTTAAATTACTGCTGATAAGAACTTCATTATGGATTATTTCATTTTGTATCAGGATTCAGAAATTGTAAAGGATCTCCCAGTGGCTTAAAAGGTACAAAGAAAAATACACAGCAATATAGCGTTTCAGAAATCAAAAGAAAAGAATTCTGACAGAAACAAGTAGCCTAGTTATTAAGCTTATGCAAACCTCGTTTATAAAGGCTTTTCTCAGCAGCTTCATACAGGGCTGGACTTTTCTCAGAAGTAATAGTATGCCCTGGGAATAGACCAAACAAATGAGAAAGGTGCCGATGATGCACATCTGGATCCTTGAAATCTTTAACCTGCCTTAAAACAGCAGATCCATTATTTATCCAGCAGTTTTTCATGCGAAATTTTACAATCAAATTAGAACAACATGCTTTTTCCAAATTTTAAGCAAGTAATGTACCCATTCCATTATGCAACCATCTCCAGCAATCTTAATTGGATGCAGCCTTGGTTGAGCTTTTTGGGCATCTTCAACAATAAAATCCTTGCCTCTCTTTAAAACCTGTTTCAAAAAGCTATTAAAAAGTAGATACAATTTTTTTGGCAGACAGAATGTCAAAATTATTTTGCATGCTTTAATTAACAAGGAGCTTAACCTCCGCAGCAGAAAGAAATGCAGAAAAGACTTCTTTTATGATTGCCATGTCCATTGTTGTTGACCTGCTCACACTAGCACGCTCACCATCGGGAGCAATAAATGTATGTTCTGGGGATGTTGATGGATTGGTTTCCAGAAATCCTTCATTGCCTTCAATCAGCCAGCTCAACAAAAAAGATACACATCCTTCCAATAAGGGATATGCTTTATTTTTGAGGAAATCCTGTTAGAAAGAACACATGATATCTCATGCATGTAATGAAAAATTAAAATAATCTGTAGACCAGAGAACTACTATCTATTTTGAAATTAAAACATGAAAATGTCTCCAAAAGAAGATAAATGAATTTTTTTCTATCATTAACCTCATGCACGAGAAACCAAATTTAGTTATTTTAGTTCCAAACCTATACTTATAAGTTTCAATGCCAGATAATAATGGCGTCTAAAATGTTGCATAACTACATAAATACATAGGTAAATATATTATTTGTTTGATATAGTTGAATGAAATCTCATAAGCACAACATCTTGCAGAACAATGAATTTAACACTGATATTAAGCCTAGAACTTGAGGCCAAATTTAAAAGTATGTGTTACTTATAAGAACTAGCCGATCCCATCTAGTGGGATAAGCCTTGTATTGTTGTTGTTACTTATAAGAACGTGAAGATAAAGCACCAGATTTCTCTAAAAGAATTCCCTCCTAAAGCTTTTTATCTTTTTGTTTAATTTTGTTTCAGTGATTTACCTCATCAATTGGTTAGAAATCTCTGGTTTACAACAGACATTTACCTCATCCAATGTGTAAGCATAGTGCTCCCATAGATGGGTACAAAGCCATGCTCCCCCCATTGGCCACAAGGCCCATACAACATCACCATCACTTGCTGATGATTTTGCCCATATATCCGACTTATGATGTACAACCCAGCCTTTTGCTTGGTAGTTCACCTACAGCATTTAATTGAATAAGAAAACTTAGGCATGAAGGATAAAACAAAAGAAATAAGCAAGCACAGGAAAAGAATGGGGATCCAGCTGGTTCAAGGCTTTCTAGCATTGTCTCTGCTGCATCCTCAAACATGAACTAGGCCCCACCATGAGATACCCTACTATTTTGTGTTTTTTTTGTTTGGGGGGGGGGGGGGGGAGATTCAAATTAAATAGATATCTTGATTCTTGACCCTACACTTTTGTAAATCTTACTACACATAATCAGACAACTGATCACTATACAGTGAACTTTGAAATTAGAATAACTGGAAAGAATTATCATTTAATTAATAAATTCTAACTAAAAAGGAGAGAGATGAAAAACTCTTACACTTGCAGTTTTACTGCCATTCATAGACAGAAATGAAAGATAATCAAACAACGGCTCCTGACACTCACTAAGATTGCAAGGAAGTGAAGGCCAGTAATTCATCTCAAGATTGATGTTCAAGTGAGGAGCTCCACTGGAAAAAGTGTGATCATTATTCATTGTAAGTCTCAATCAAATTTTAATGCAAGGATTGCAACAAATGTGGCACAGTTGTCACTAAAAGGGGGGAAAATGGAAAAAGGAAGTATGATTAATATTTACAGTGAATAGTGGATGACAAAGCCATAACATTAATAGAGGACCATGGATACCTTATTTTCTATTGCATCCTAGAGGACCCTGGATTAACGTTCCTTATGACCATTTAGGAACCCTCATACACATCCTATCCCACACACATTGATATAAATGGAAAAGAAAAGTAAAGATGATACAAAAGTATCTGAATGCATATGAAGGAAAGTGAACCTAACGAATCATACTACTTCGTAAATTCAAACTCTTTGATGAACCTAAGGTTCAATTTTCTTCATCTGCAGTTACACAATCAAACTACGCCCCTTATACTTAGAAAACAGAATGGTGGAGCATGTCCTGATATTAATATTTCTTCTTTTCTCTTTTTCTAAGTAAAATAGAAGGTTTACAGTTTTGTCATGTAAATACCTCCCAAAAAGTCAGTCTTTCGAGAAGCTATATATAATTATAAAGACAAGTGCACACAAATGTAAGAGATGAAGATGAATTGTATCATTTATCTAGTCCCAGCAGAACTGGGGGGTGAAAATATACCTTTATTAGTTAAATAAGCATGGCATCACCACTAACTGTTAAAGCAGGTCGGCTCTATTAATGAAGATTGACCTAGTCAATATCAACACTTATCTTCAAGATCTCTACTCTCTCTCTCTCTCTCTCTCTCTCACACACACACACACACACACAGTCTGTTAATGAGCCTCAATTAAAAGCATATCCATTTGAAAGAAATGAAAGTGTGAAC
The DNA here is from genome assembly GCA_037074585.1 of Biancaea sappan. NCBI lineage: Eukaryota > Viridiplantae > Streptophyta > Magnoliopsida > Fabales > Fabaceae > Biancaea > Biancaea sappan. The sequence goes on along the minus strand of CM073493.1, from coordinate 8,341,665 downwards.
ATACTCCCATTTTGGCTGAAGATCTTTGTTCCATATTCCCTGCAGGTTTGCCACCTGACTTCCAGGTCGTGAACATGATATAAGCAAATAACGACCATATTGAAATAGGAGCTCCACCAGGGATGGATCTTCCTCAGTCTGAAATTCTTTCACCCTCTCTGAAGTTGAAACTGCAATTGCACTGTCTTTGAGAGACAAATCAACTACAGATGGCATGAGTCTCTTCATCTCCAAAGATCCATCTCCTGACAAGCCCTGTGTGCTTCTGAAAAGTTGCAGTGAGACTCGGTGAAAAAGTTCCTGATAGTCTTTTAAGTGATGTGTGTATAGATCAGAATATGATAAATTGCTTGTTGAGTTTAATGTACTTAAACACTCTGAAGTTGGTTCCTTTCTAGAATCTGAAGGCTGGGTAAGTGGCCCATTGAAGGAAGATGAAGCAACAAGAAGTAAAACAGCCCAATCTGCAGCCTCAACCTTCAAGTCCTTGTCATCCAAGATATTGACCATGCCATTGCCTTCACTAATCTGTAAATCAAGAACTGCTGAAAACTTAATCCCATCTGGATAGTCCTTTGCAAAAAGTTCTGGTGGGATCCTTTTGCTGGGACATCTTCCTTCCATAATAATCTGATTTTTGCCATTAATGTAAGTTTGATGAAGTAATTTGCTTTCCAGAGAGACCGTAAATGATAATTTCCCAGGTTTACTTGCAGAAATCTTTGTTACGATCACATGATTTGGATAAGAGGCAAAATGTTCCCTTTCAAATTCAACATTCCCCACAGAATATTTTACTTTTGCTGTTGCAGTGTCTAAATCTAGCTCTCTAAGATAAGTTTCTTCACCATATGCAAGATGGGAATGGTCAAATTCCAGTCTGATGTCACCAAGAAGTTGATAGACCTACACTTCACAAGAAAAGAATGTGTCAACTGTCAAGCCATACTTTGGCTTATGTATAAGCGGTATAGCACAAAACAGTCCAGTGCACAAAAGATTGTGGCCAGAAAGAGACAGATTCTCTTCTCATTCTTTTATGCTTTTCTTATTGACATTCTCTACTTATTTATTTGACCTGCATTGAAGTATTTCAATCTATTAGAGACTAACGCTTCATCTGGAATAGTTGAAAATGGAGGGAATGATTATGGGAGGAATGAAAATGAGGGATGCAAGTCATATTACCATATTTGGGAAACAAAGTGGGATATTTGGGTGTGTGTGTGTGTGTTTTTTTTGTGATTGCCCCGGGGGGGGGGGGGGGGGAGAGAAGAAAATGAGAGGAATATTTAAATCTTAATTCTGCCAAAATCAATCACTCCAAATTTGGAATGATGTACATCATTCCCCCCTACTTTGATTTCCCTGATTCTCTTTCCCTGCTCATTTTGTGTTCAAACTTCGAAATCAAACAAAAGTTAAGGGTAGTCACATAAAGTACCAACTGCATTAATTCTAACAGTTTAACCTAATGAACACCCAATTGAACGAGGATTGTCAGAGGATTACACAGTACAACACGAGAAAGAAAATTAGCGATATTAGAAATAGAGCCAGTAGGAGAAAGCCAGAAACATACTTCAGCAGGATTTCCCGTTAACTTAGCTGCTGCTGCAGAAGCTTTCGAATATTCTTCACGGTCAACAAGCTGTCTAACCTCTGAAAGTGCTTCTGGAGCCTTGGAATCAGTATAGACACCCGGGGTCCCAGTCCAGAGCGTATCCTCTACAAGTAATCAAATAACATAAAATGAGTTTGCCTGAAAATGGAAGAAGAGAAGAGAACTTGTTGTTTGGGATGCGAGAAGTTAAATTCACATACCATTGAGCTGGATGATTTCGGAAGCGAGACCGCCCCAGACCATAGCTCCAAGCCGTCCATTCCCTATGGGAATCGCATCGGTCCAGTGCTTCGCTGGCTCTGTGAATTTAACCTTCAGAGGCCTAGAATCCGGAGATTCCATCGATCTTCGTCTTCAGTGCTGAAAATTGACCACCTTCCGTCGCAAGGAAGAAGCAGAGAGATAACAGTGAAGGCTTGGCGTCACTGTGACTGAAGTAAAGAACAAAGAATCAGTTAGAGAGAGAGAGAGAGAGAGAGAGGGCCCCCCTGTACATGTGAGGGAGCTTTACTTTCAATCTGAATCCAATGGGACCACGGCACCCCGCTACATGGTATAGGCATTTGTATTCTTTCTTCTTTCTTGTGATAACTCATAGAGATGATCGTCAGGAGGGAGACACTGATACGGGAGACACTGGTACGTTAATATTTTTTTAGATATTAAATTATATTTAGCTATAATTTTAATATTTGGTTTCTTTACTTATCAAAGTTCCCTTAAAAAATAAAAATTTTAAAACTTAATAAAAGTAAAATTTGTGATTTAATAATAAAAAGGGATAAATTGAAATAAATGTAATTTTTAAAAAATTAAATTAAAAGACTTGATCTTTGAAGAATTAAATTAAGAAAATTAAAAATTTTTCAAAGACTAAATAAATAATTTATTTTGCAAAATATCATATGATAAATTTAATGAATTTTATATGATAAATATATAAAATTTTTGCTTTTCTTTTTTAAATTCTTTGAGGATAGAAAATGTGACAATTCAAATATCAAATATTAAGAGTATAATTAAACTATAGTTTAAGGAATTGTACGTAATTTTCTCATACTGAGTTATTTTGGAAGTTCTATTTTATTATCTAAGTTTAATTTCAGAATTGATATATACAAATTTAAAACTTAATAAAACATATTATGAATATTGGATCAATTAAAATGTAAGCTTTTATTAATGGTTTGTATTAGAGAAGAACATTACCATTTTCATATTTTACATTGTAATATTTACAGAAAGACAAAGAGATGCAAACGTGTGAAAATGTATTGCAGAGTGCAGAGTGACGATGAAGGAGTGCAAGGCTCAATCAACCTAGTCTTATTTTTTAGCCCTTTTTCGCACGAATGCATAAGATGAAGCGTGGGATTGAAAAAGGTCAAAGCAACGGCTTTTTTTTTTCTAAAAAAAAAAATTACACGAGAGCCTGTAACCTTAACTCTGACTCATAATATTGTAGCTATTCTCTTTTTAACAAAGTGGTTATTTCACTTGCTGTCTTTGGCGAGAAGATGTAATGTTTGGTTCTTTAAAATAGAATAAATTTGTCACAAGCTTAGTTGAGATTTTTTTTTTCTTTACAATTGAGACATTGTCAAATACTAAATGTAGATACTTGTTTCAGTAAGAATTTAAATATTGGTTTGCCACCTTATAAAAAACTAATTCCTTACTCAACTCCTGTTAGTAGCTTAGTGTAGGTTTAAATATGCCTTAGGTAAGCTAGGAACCATATTTATGTCTCCAACAAAGATTTTGCAAATCAAAGGGCCCGTTTGGTAGGGCCAAAGGCAAGGAACATAATATGGAATTCTGGAATTGTTTATTGTCGAATTTGTTTGGTACGCATATTGGCACAATGAACACGCAGATAATGGAATTTCATCTTCCCTACCTCCTGTACTTTTTTTCTCATAAAAAAACTTCAGGAAAATCTGTTTTTCATATGGAAAACTAAATGAAATGTCCAAAATACCCTCACGCTTTTGTCTAAATTCTAAAAATGTCCTTTCCATTTACCCTTAATCTGTATCGCAGCTCCAAGGTGCTTCTCGTCTATCATCCATTGTATCGTAGGGTTCGTATTGTCATTGTTGTCCCTAAGTTGTTCTCTATTCTCCAACCCCTCTGGAGTCAGACACGAGGTCATGGCTCCGAACAATATGGGGGTGCTTGACGTTATAGGAATCGAATTGATTGATTCGTCGCCACTATTTGCATTGAGGAGTTGTTTTTATCTCGATTTGTCTCGGAGATAGAAATGACTTAATGGGCACCACGACCGGAGGGGTATGAGGTCAAGGAGATTGTGGGTTTGTTTATTGGTTCATGATTGATGGTTTAAATTGATTACTCTAGCCTTGTCCAGAACTAAATCTAGATAGGTTTGTTGTGTTTGATCAGATTCCATGGCTGGCTGTTGAAACACAATCTAGCGTCGAAGAGAGAGACAATGGAAAAGGGATTATATTAAAAGAGACTGTATTGAAAGAAAAAAAAAAGAAGAGATTGAGGAAAAAGGATGAAAGAAAAAATAAGTTAATGGACTATATTGAAAAGATGGATAATGACTATATTGAAATAAAAAAGTGAAGGGACAAAAACAATAGTAAATGTGTTATAAATAATAAATTTAATATAGGGCTATTTTATAAATGTGTTCTAAATAACAAACACATTTTTTCTTTTTCCTTCTTTTTTTCCATCCCATACCAAACATTTTTTTTTTCTTTTTTCCCTTTCCTTTTCCTTTTCCCTTTTCGTTTTTGTTTTCTTTTCCTTTCCATTTCTGTTTTGCGTACCAAACAGGCCCAAAGCTTTTTGATTGGATATGCCGCACACAAGTGCAAAACCATCAAAATGGGCCCAAACTAGTGAGTTGTGCTTGTTTAGCCCGCTTAAGAGGTGGGCCGAACAGGCTAAAAGCTAGCTTGTTTAGAACTGAGCCTAATTGACCTAGCTTGCCTAACCTGCGGGTTACATGGGTCAAACTTGTGTAACCTGCAAGTAACCTATTTTTTAATTATATATATATATATATATATATATATACATATATACATATATATATTGATAATATATGTTAAGTAGAATAATATAAAGAAAGTAAGAGACATCATTTGAAAATAATTCCATATAAATTTGCATAATCATTTAATCCTAATTAATGAAAAAAGATAAAAAAAGAAAGAATAAATCCATTTTAAACTTTTTTTGAGCTCCAAATCTCCAAATCCATCTCTCTCTCTCAAGAAATAGACTATTTTATTATTATTTTTTGTTCAAGAAAAAAGCAAAAAAAAAATTGAAAAAAAGAAGAAGAAGCACACCAGGCAGGCCAAGCTAGCATTATGTTGGCACGTTAAAAAATAAGTCAACCTGGCCTAGTCACTTCGGACCAACTGTCCAAAAATGAGCCGACAAGAACGAGCTAGGTTGACATATTTTGACAGCTCTACAACTGAGGCTAAAATATCTTTATTTTCAAACTCTCCGTTTACTTGTGTGTTTAGGAAAAAAAATTTGGATAGAATTTGTAATATCTCAAGAATTTATATGAATATTTAAAGTCTAATTTGAAATTTAGTGAAAAATTTAATTACGTGAAAATGTGCTTTTTGAATTAGTGAAGAAAATCTGAGAATAGAAATTTTAATTTTTAATTTAGGAAATTTTTACAAATTCTCAAGGACTAAAGTGAAAAGAAAAGAAAGTATAGAGGACTTTTGAGAAATGACCAAATAGAAACCTGAGAGGAAGAATAAAGCTTATGAGAATGAATTATGAGTCCGGTACCGAAAAGATGATGGATTCGAGGTTAAAGTGGTATTTGAGACATCGAGAGGGATTAAAGTGAACAAATCTTATAAGCTAAGGTGGCTATGAGCGATTTTATCGAAAAAGAAATTAGTGGGGCCCACACATACAATTATTAGTTTTTCTTCTCCTTCTTCCTCCCGAGGCTTCATGTTTCGTTCATTTCCATCTTCCCTTCTTCAATCATTTCTCAAATTTTCATCCGGCGATCTTGTATTTTCTAACCATACTTCCGATTCTCAGGAGTTCTAGAGGTAAAGAGGTAAGTTTTATCTACTCTATTTCTCTTTTTCTCCATTTTCGGACCTATGGAAGAAAATTAAGATTTTGAGTTTTAATGGATGAATTTAAGTGTGGATGTTAATGTAAAACATTCTTAGGTGGTTTATGATGTTATTAGAACAAGAAATTTCGTAGAATTTGGATATTTGAAAAAGTTAGTGTTCTTGATGAAAATTTGAGATTTGAGCTTGGATTGTTGGTAGAAATTGGGGGTTTTGGTGTTAAAACACTCCTTAGACATTAAGGATGAAAACCCATGGAAGAAATCAAAAGAAATGTTGTTTTAGATATGATTTTAGGATTTTTGGATGAAGAACACGAAGAACATCGAAAATTTTCCCCAGAAATTACTGTTCACCGAGAAAATTTTTCCAGATTTTCTCGTTACTGTAGCGTTGACTCGGTCAACGTTACTGTAGCATTGACTCGGTCAACGTTACTGTAGCTGCGTTGACCGTTGACTATTACTGTAGCATCAGTTTTTTTTTTAATATCGTTGAAAAGCTCTTTGAGTCTAGTTTCCAATGGTGTAAGTGTCATTTAGAAATTCATTACCGGTTAGGAGTTATGACTTAAGATGTGAGTAAAGGTCGAGAGTAGTGATAGAAAATTTCTCTATTTTGTAACCCTAATGATTTTTACCTGGTTACAATAGGGATGATTGGGGCGCAAGGTGGGAGCGCCGAGAGCGTGGAATCCAGGTGAGTAGGCAACCTTGCAAAATTAATTTAATAAATTAGTCAAAGCACAATATAAATCCCATTTGCGTTATTTGTGAAATTGAGAAGATTATCAGTGTGTGTTCAGGTTGAGAAAAAGTATAATATCATTGGAAGGTATTTTATTACCTTTGAGAATTGATTTCTCTAGTTGACTAAAGAACTAGATGTGATTGTTCCTTGAATAAATTGGAACATTTTGTAAGTGAATAACCTTACTAAACTAATGTGATCTTATTAGATAAGGTACAATACAAGTCTTGTTTATAACATTATTGAAGTGAGAAATAATCAATCTCGCTGTTGATAATATATGATGATTGTTATGGTTGATGATAGACATTCAAGGGAATAAAAATATGTGTAAACTCATTTATTTCATAGTAATTATATTGTGATAAATTCTCACTATTTTATTGATGAGCAAAAGATCTACGAGATCTAATACACGAGTTTGAAAGGGTTAGAGTCCCATACTACTCGATGTATAAATGTGAAAATCTATGCACGAGTTTGAAAGGGTTAGAGTCCCATACTACTCGGTGTATAAATGTGAAAACCTATGCACGAGTTTGAAAGGGTTAGAGTCCCATACTACTCGGTTTATAACTGTGAAAATCAATACACGAGTTTGAAAGGGGTTAGAGTCCCATATCACTCAGTGTATAAATGTGAAAATCTATGCACGAGTTTGAAAGGGTTAGAGTCCCATACTACTCGGTGTATAAATGTGAAAACCTATGCACAAAGAGTTTGAGGGTTAAATTCCCAAGTCACTCAGTGCAAGTATTTATGGCATATAATACTATAATTATTTAAAATAAATGATAGATTGATTGTATTAGTAAATGTGGTGTTTGTGCTTATGATATTTTCATGTACAGTTGTTTACTCACTGAGTTATGATAAACTCACACTCTCCATGATTATCTTTTCAGATACAGTGGTTGAGGAGAAGAATTTATAGCCTTTAAGGATATACTCCACTTTTGTCTGGTAAACAATTGGTAAGGATTAGGAAACGCTCTGTAATCTAGTAGGTCACCTAGGCTTGGGAGGTTGTATAGTACTGTATAGTGTTTGAAAGTTGAACATTTTCTGAATATGTATACAAAATATCTTTCTTGGAATATTTATGATTCACATAATTATGGATATTAAGAATGTTCACAGAGATTATGGGGTACCACGGAGGTACACCCTAGGTATTTTATGTTTATAACACATGTAAGTTTTGGGATGTGACAAATTGGTATCAGAGGTGGTTTTAGGTCCCCTATAGATTACAGAGCAAAGTGTTCTTTGTGGGTCCTTTTCCATTGTCATGAACCGCGGCATGACCATGGGATTAGGTTCCATAAAAGACCTTGTAAAGTTGAGTGTTCTTGTCATAACTTACCCTTCGATGGAGTTAGTTAGAGATAATTTTGTTACAATATGAGATAATTGATTTTATATGTGGAACTTTGGAACTTGTTGGAGGTATGATCTTTATACCGATGGAAAAGGTGATCTCTGTATGAAATTTTTCTTTTTGAGAAATTGGGAACATAACTCTGTAGTGTACTCTTAAAGCTGAGGATCAGTAATTGCTAGAATATGGCTTGAGGGCTGGGCCAAGAGTGATGTATTAGATGGGGTAAAGTTGATTATGAGGCATGGGCTAGAGTTCAAGAAAGATTTTCACAAAGAATATAGCGCAGATTACTAATGCAAGAATGGGAAAGAACTCTTGTGAGGCAGATCAAGATTTGATTTTGATAGATGCCAGACAGATGTAATTTATGGAAGAGGATGTAAGTCCTAAATAATATGTTCCTTGATAAAAGCTTGGTTGAGAAAATAGATGTGGGCTAGGTAGTTTTTCTCTAAGGGAGATACTACGGTAAAATGGAACCTAGCATAAGAGATATTGAGGTACGTTATAAGTCTTCTCTAGGGGCGACTCGCCAAAGTTGCACTTGTTTAGTTAGGGATTGGCATGATGGTACTATGTGATAGAAGTGTTTCAAAACAAAATATATATATATACAATGTAGAAGTTTTGTAACATTGGAACAATTAGAGCATGTTAAAGGTAGGCTGTTGGCGTATGAACATTCATAATTGTTAAACGTGATGTATGATTGGAATGGTCTAGAAAGATATTCTTATGGTAGTTTGTGCCTCAGAGTGTTAGTTTAAGGAAAGCTTGCGAATCGAGGCTCTTAAGTAAGAATTCATGACAATTCGAGGGCATAATATCGAGTTCAATTGATCTATACGGTAAGCCTTCATCTACTCCCGTATGATAAGGGGAAAGACAACGAGACTTGTATAGAGCTTCTGTTTGTCTCTGTGTCAGCTTATAGGGTCATTAAATTTTTTTATGTGATTGGCTTATAAGCTGAATTTGTTATTGATTTTGTGTGGCTAATTTCTTTTATCTTTCTTCATTTTATTATTATTATTATTATTTAGAGTACCATCTAGTAAAAGAAACTATTGGCATTAAAGCGGAAGGATTACATTGCAAAAAAAAAAAGGGGAAATTACTCATGCATGAGTAATCTAAAAGCGAGGTGGTCTCGGATTAGGAGGGTTGTATTGTATCATCACCCCTCGACCATTTCTTGGAACAAGAGACTGAGCAATGTCACGGAGGGTAGTGTAAATCCCATTCATACAATCAACACTTCTTTGTTGTTGATTGCAGAAGCATTGGGTAGACCAATAGAAGAACCTGTCTATTCTTGAAGTCATTGCCGCATTATTACGTTTAGTTAACTTCTCCAGGTCTTCTATCATCTTCTTCAGATTTTTCACCTCATTCTCTAGACAAGCGATTTTGTTTTCTGACGTGTGGCCAGTGCTAATCTCCTCAGCTTCCTCAATTTTTATCTTCTTCTCCTTTTGATCCTCTTGAGACCCCTCAAAAGGTCTCTTGCCCTTGTCTTTGCCCAGACTTAAGTTTAAGTCGAGCTCTTCTTCCTTGGCCTCCACTGTGAGATCAATGTACTTCCTGGTGGCCATGGTTTAGAAAATTTAGAAGTTTTTGCAGGAGTATGACGAAAGAGGAATGCTGGAAAATTGTAGGCTCAGAGATGATTACTCTTTGTGGTGTAGTAACTGAGAACTCCGGGGCAGTTTTTATAGGGAAAAATTTAGACTTAGAGCCAAAGAAGATATCTCTTCGCCGCACTCCTACACGCTCAACCTATGGATTTCTGCAAGCTGGAAGCCAGAAGCCTAGGATAGGCATGCGTGTCAACAGTGTGTCACATTAATGGCAAAACCACGTAAGTCAATATTCGATGGATTTGCGGCCGATTTATACTTGTTTATTTTTCATATCTCTTGTTGGCATTTTCTGAAATTCTAAGAAGCCGACAGCGTAGCCATTAAAGATTGCCTTGGATGCTTTTATGATGAACTAAAATGTATTTCTCTGCTTTCTTGTATTGTTCTTGAAAGCCTTCAGTTGAGTATAATATACATGATTGATTGAATTATATTGTGATTATATGTATTTAAATACATATACCATGTATGTATGTTATCCATGCATTGAGAGTGAAGGCTATTTGTTATGGCCAGGAATAATATGTAATGATTCTACATACATTCAGAGAATGAGAAGTCTGAAATTTAAAAAGGACTTGAATAGATGAAAATATATAGATAATGACGTATCTCTATGTTGATACATACATACATATATGCTCGTAGAGGCAAGAGAAAGGTAAAAAAAAAAAAAATTTCTCACTTTATGGTAACACTTGATATGTGTAAATGTGAGAAGTTTTTTTTATTTTAATATGTATGTTTGAAAATGTGTAAGCTTAGGGCAAAGCCACGGATTAGAAACCTAGATAAGGTTAATATGAAACTACCCGTTCATGGAGTAATATCTCGATTTAGAATTATTGGATAAGACAAATACAGAGTTAGGAAGTCATAAATTGAAGCGGCGATTAGTTTAATAATTTGAGCAAGAGTCAAAAGTTAGCCGAAATTTTTGAGGAAATCTTTTGTATTTGATTATATTTTGTTATTTTCTGGCATGCTTATTATAGACCGTTGGCATTGCGACGGATAAGGTCTGGAGGCCATCTTTAGAGTGTGATGTAAGGGTTTTGGTAGCCCTAAATTTCGTCTATAAATAATGGATGCCCCATTACGCCACTCATTACACTAAGAGTTCATTACTTATAAGCTTTCTAGCATCAAACCTCTCATTCCATACAACCTTTATTGCTCAGAAAAATATGGCCGGCAATAAATCTTTCAATTTAAACTTTGAGGCTGGCAAGGTAGAGCTGGATCTAAATCTTAGTCTGGAGAACTATAAGAATAAGAGATTCATGGAAGAGTCATCAGAAGCTAAGAAAAGAAAAAGGGATGTAGTAGAGCTAGAGGATGTTAGCACAGCAACATCTTCAAATGATGAGCTTGCGCTTATGAGAAAAAAGATGGAGGACTTGGAAAGGTTGATAAACCGCCACTTTGAGGACCAGGGAAGATTGATAAATCGTCTCTTTGTAGAACAAGAGAAGCTCTTGAATCGTCATTTTAGGGAATTGGCGAATAGAGTTGATAGACATTCAATGTTTGCAACTCAAAATTTTCGTGACCAACAAACGAGGTGTATTGACTGTATGAATGGAGTGACCTCTGCACTTCGCCAAATTTCCCAAACGTTTCCTCCAGAAACTCTTTCTAGGCTGCAACGATTAGCTTCCTCCTTAAGATCTGAAGCACCTTCCTCTTCTAGACCTGGAGCACTTTCTGCATTTCAAAAACCTCCTCGTCCTTAATTTATTCTTTCTTTTATTTATACCTTAAGCTAATATTTGATCTGAGCTTCGCATATTAATATTATCTGTTTTGTAAATCAAGTTCAGTTTGTTGCCTGTAACTTATGTACTAGAAATAAGGCAATTCTTGTACTGAAGAAACTTGAGAAATAAAAATATGTTGAACTTGTTATATTTTGTACTTGATTGTGAAAATTCTAAAAGAGAGAACGAAATTTGGACAAAATATCTGCATTTGTTTCAATCTTGAGTTAAGTTTTGAATTCGGAGGACCGAATTCTATTAAGGGGGGAAGAATGTAATATCTCAAGAATTTATATGAATATTTAAAGTCTAATTTGAAATTTAGTGAAAAATTTAATTACGTGAAAATGTGCTTTTTGAATTAGTGAAGAAAATCTGAGAATAGAAATTTTAATTTTTAATTTAGGAAATTTTTACAAATTCTCAAGGACTAAAGTGAAAAGAAAAGAAAGTATAGAGGACTTTTGAGAAATGACCAAATAGAAACCTGAGAGGAAGAATAAAGCTTATGAGAATGAATTATGAGTCCGGTACCGAAAAGATGATGGATTCGAGGTTAAAGTGGTATTTGAGACATCGAGAGGGATTAAAGTGAACAAATCTTATAAGCTAAGGTGGCTATGAGCGATTTTATCGAAAAAGAAATTAGTGGGGCCCACACATACAATTATTAGTTTTTCTTCTCCTTCTTCCTCCCGAGGCTTCATGTTTCGTTCATTTCCATCTTCCCTTCTTCAATCATTTCTCAAATTTTCATCCGGCGATCTTGTATTTTCTAACCATACTTCCGATTCTCAGGAGTTCTAGAGGTAAAGAGGTAAGTTTTATCTACTCTATTTCTCTTTTTCTCCATTTTCGGACCTATGGAAGAAAATTAAGATTTTGAGTTTTAATGGATGAATTTAAGTGTGGATGTTAATGTAAAACATTCTTAGGTGGTTTATGATGTTATTAGAACAAGAAATTTCGTAGAATTTGGATATTTGAAAAAGTTAGTGTTCTTGATGAAAATTTGAGATTTGAGCTTGGATTGTTGGTAGAAATTGGGGGTTTTGGTGTTAAAACACTCCTTAGACATTAAGGATGAAAACCCATGGAAGAAATCAAAAGAAATGTTGTTTTAGATATGATTTTAGGATTTTTGGATGAAGAACACGAAGAACATCGAAAATTTTCCCCAGAAATTACTGTTCACCGAGAAAATTTTTCCAGATTTTCTCGTTACTGTAGCGTTGACTCGGTCAACGTTACTGTAGCATTGACTCGGTCAACGTTACTGTAGCTGCGTTGACCGTTGACTATTACTGTAGCATCAGTTTTTTTTTTTAATATCGTTGAAAAGCTCTTTGAGTCTAGTTTCCAATGGTGTAAGTGTCATTTAGAAATTCATTACCGGTTAGGAGTTATGACTTAAGATGTGAGTAAAGGTCGAGAGTAGTGATAGAAAATTTCTCTATTTTGTAACCCTAATGATTTTTACCTGGTTACAATAGGGATGATTGGGGCGCAAGGTGGGAGCGCCGAGAGCGTGGAATCCAGGTGAGTAGGCAACCTTGCAAAATTAATTTAATAAATTAGTCAAAGCACAATATAAATCCCATTTGCGTTATTTGTGAAATTGAGAAGATTATCAGTGTGTGTTCAGGTTGAGAAAAAGTATAATATCATTGGAAGGTATTTTATTACCTTTGAGAATTGATTTCTCTAGTTGACTAAAGAACTAGATGTGATTGTTCCTTGAATAAATTGGAACATTTTGTAAGTGAATAACCTTACTAAACTAATGTGATCTTATTAGATAAGGTACAATACAAGTCTTGTTTATAACATTATTGAAGTGAGAAATAATCAATCTCGCTGTTGATAATATATGATGATTGTTATGGTTGATGATAGACATTCAAGGGAATAAAAATATGTGTAAACTCATTTATTTCATAGTAATTATATTGTGATAAATTCTCACTATTTTATTGATGAGCAAAAGATCTACGAGATCTAATACACGAGTTTGAAAGGGTTAGAGTCCCATACTACTCGATGTATAAATGTGAAAATCTATGCACGAGTTTGAAAGGGTTAGAGTCCCATACTACTCGGTGTATAAATGTGAAAACCTATGCACGAGTTTGAAAGGGTTAGAGTCCCATACTACTCGGTTTATAACTGTGAAAATCAATACACGAGTTTGAAAGGGGTTAGAGTCCCATATCACTCAGTGTATAAATGTGAAAATCTATGCACGAGTTTGAAAGGGTTAGAGTCCCATACTACTCGGTGTATAAATGTGAAAACCTATGCACAAAGAGTTTGAGGGTTAAATTCCCAAGTCACTCAGTGCAAGTATTTATGGCATATAATACTATAATTATTTAAAATAAATGATAGATTGATTGTATTAGTAAATGTGGTGTTTGTGCTTATGATATTTTCATGTACAGTTGTTTACTCACTGAGTTATGATAAACTCACACTCTCCATGATTATCTTTTCAGATACAGTGGTTGAGGAGAAGAATTTATAGCCTTTAAGGATATACTCCACTTTTGTCTGGTAAACAATTGGTAAGGATTAGGAAACGCTCTGTAATCTAGTAGGTCACCTAGGCTTGGGAGGTTGTATAGTACTGTATAGTGTTTGAAAGTTGAACATTTTCTGAATATGTATACAAAATATCTTTCTTGGAATATTTATGATTCACATAATTATGGATATTAAGAATGTTCACAGAGATTATGGGGTACCACGGAGGTACACCCTAGGTATTTTATGTTTATAACACATGTAAGTTTTGGGATGTGACAGAATTACTTTGGAAAGTAATTAATTTTTGAAATCGATTATGAGTAAACCAATGGTTTATATGAACGAGATTTATGTTTAGAAATTGTAATAAAAAATAATTTTGAAAAATGAATTTTGTTTTGAATGTTGGTTAGAATCACTTTTGGGTGTATAATTATCAAAGCTGGTATGAATTTTATATTGCCTTGTTTTATTTACCCTTATTATTTAATTTCACTCATTTCTAAATATAATAAAATAAACTATATGAATGTTCTAATAATAATTTTTTTAACTAATGGGAATGAAGAATTTCCTAACTATAATTTTGGTATAGTCTAGTTTTGGAAGATTTTTTAGGAATATTAGTTTGAAAACTAAATGATAAAATTCAACAAGAAATTAATTCAAGGATAGGATTATGATAGTTGCTTGCAATTATAGTGAAATCATTGACTGATTACACACCTCTCTATTCCATGTTGTTAGAGTAATTACCTCTCGTGTGTAATTAGTGTAAATACATGTTAGAACAACTAAATTAGTGATAGAAATATAGGTTCTGCGAGAGAATATGACCTGAGGATTACTATATTGTAAAATTGCCATAGAACTCAATTTTGGGCTGTTTGGCAACCGTAGTGGCATGAACTGGCAATCAACATCACAATATCAACACACTCACACATTCCAATCACAATCATTCCACATAATTCACCAACCATTTTTCAAACCACATAATGACCACACATGTTCACCATAACCACACGGGCTTACCATTGCTACAAAAGCATATATTTGCCACATGGGCATATCTTTGCCTTGCATGCATATTATGGCCACACAAACATATCATTGCCTCAGGGCCATGGGCATGTAAGGCATTTCCATTCTACAACTTATGTGGAGCTCCACCATGCCCCATCTTTTCACATCCACAAACATACACAAACTCAATCACATGAGCAACACATTCACAATGTGTACCACTAATTCAATCACCGGACATAATATGTCATTCACTTCATACAATCACTCGAAGGTTTCAAGTTTATTCATACAACTAGATTTCTCAAGGAAGCTTTTGCTTATCAAGTCCTACATCTCATTTAAATGCATAGTCAAGTACATGTGTATATACACATACACAAAAAATTCTCCTCATCACATATCCATATTTCTAAATTTCGATTAATCACATTTAACCACCAATCGTAACATACAACATATTCTAATGATGCAAGTAAGGAATTTCATATAAAACATTTCAAAAGGTAGGGTTAACCATTCACCTCAAGTCCAAGCTATAATCTTAACTCAAAATCTCAGTTGAAAGTGTGCAAATAAGATTTAAAGACTTCAGAAATCAATTCCTAATCATTCAACATGAAAATATGAGGAGAAAAATGTCAAAATTTAAAGAAGAAAAGTTTGGCCTACCACTACAGAAGAAACCCCACCGCTGCAGCAATGGAACTCCGCTAGAAAACATGGTTTTTGGTTGTTGCCACAATTGCTGGTGCTGCCCAACATTGCACCACTATAGTGGCACATAGCCCTACAACCTAAATTCAGGAAAAAGCCAACCTTAAGGCATCTCCCATGTTTCTGAACCTCCATGTAATCCTCCTCCAACACTTTTGGGGTCATCAAAACACATTTAAATCAACTAAAAACCTCCCAAATCTAAAAAACGTACTTGATTTGAAAGATTCCCAAAATTTCCCTAAATTGCTAAAATTGTTCTTCACATGAATTTCCAGTCAATTTCCACATTTTCTTTGAAATCTACCAATCAAGACAAGTTCAAAATGCATGAAATCAATGAGATGAAGGTTTGGAAGCATGATTTAACCATAAATGACAAGATTTCTACCTAAATCTACCTTAGGGTTTCATTAATGTGGAAATCAGTACATGTGGGGGAATTTTTTGAGAAACTTATCTTGAATCAAATGATTCTCAGTGAAGAGAAGGTTTGCTAGAGGAAAATCTCATTGAAGATCGGTAATGGAAGCAAGGTTTATGAAAGTTTTGATGTAAGGGAGGAAGGAGGAGGGAGACATGAGTAGGTGTGTGTGTGTTTTGCTATTGAATGTCGTGAGTGGAAGAGAAAGAGTGGCTGAAATGTTAAGTGTGATGTGTATGGGTCAAAATGACAATTTTGCTCTTCAACTCAAAGGTGGAAAAGATTGGGTCCAAGGTAACATTGGAACTTCTATGAAAATAAGGGAACTAAATATCCAACACGCATCACATTGAATCCATATTGTAATATCTGTGGAAAAATAAAATATAAATGTGTGTTCAAACTATGTTACTATTTCAGTATATGGTATTATTCACCTATATAATACTATTCATGTATAATGTACTGTTCATATATACAACCAAATGTCGAGTGCTAAATGTGGTTTGGGCATAAGAGGAAACTAGAAAGAAATTCATAGGAGAAAATAACGTTTTATATGAGAAAATACCCTCATGGACTAAATGAAAGGACTTATTTCAAAGGAAACTTAAAACTTTAGGAGAAAAGAAAGTTTTCCTTCATGCATAGTATAAAGTGCATAGTAAATTGTGAAACTGGTAGATGAGATTGATAAGTGAGACTGGTAAGTGAAATTGGTAGATGAAATAGTATAGGAGAGTGGTAGATAGAATACTGTCAAATAGTTCCATTGACTTTCCTATAAATAAGCCCTTCTATTTCACTTCTAAACTTACACTTTCAACTTTGCTTCTTCCCTCTCCTTAAACTTCTCTTGCTATAGCACTAAGTCTCTGAGATTTTAGGCTTTTCCTTTTTAGCTTAGATTTGAGATGAGGATACTATGTCTTTTTTTATGTCTTTCAAATTTTAGAAGTTATATTTTTAAGTATGCTCTATAGTTGCGACTTTAGCTGATCCTCTACATCAGAAAAGAACTATCTTTAGTTACTTATATGTTATTTTGATTCTCTGATTATTAAAATAGAATGTAAACTGCAGAAAATACATGTCTAGGAAATATCTGGATAAGGAAATAATTTGGTTCTTGAGAATGTCCATTGTGACCTACCTTTTTTTTTGAGAACTTACTTGGTGTATTGTTTTACAGATTGTATTCACTATTTCTGGTATGAATATTAACCGTATGTATGAATAATAACTGTATATATGAATAATAAGCATATGTATGAATAGTAACCATATGTATGAGCAGTATCTATATGAAAACAATCCTAACTTGTTTTCTAACCTTTCATGAGTCTCTATAGCAGAATACTGAAATTTACCTGTGTACTCTTTTCATAACAACTCAGAGGAGTGATACTCATACAGAATTTCAGTGAGTGAAATGACCCCGTTTTAATAGGTTTTAGTATCATTAGTGATAAAAAAAATGTCATAGGACACTCCCAAGACTTATATTCCAAGTGGCGAACTAGGGAGGTAAGTCAAATTAAACCAGAAGTATGGATAAGACGAAACAACTATTTTTAGGGTGATATAAAATTTGAATATTTCAAAAGACAACTTAATTGTGATTTTGATTTATGCTTTACAAACCTGTGATATAATTATATACGATACATGTCATATGAATGAATGTTACATTGTACTTCTGATTATGATATGAAATATTGTACTACTAATTGTGGTTGGATGGGATAGTATCCTATCTCACGACAAGGCTAAAAACCCAATTTAAAGGATATCTTGACCAATAAGTGTGAAGATAACGATATCCCTCGATAAGGATATAGCCCGACTCGGTAATATATCCGTGAGGTGCCCTAGCTGAAAGGATGAGGTTGTGCGTCATGACAGAAATAAATAAATTTGGTGAGCCAGCCTATGTGCGCTCTTCGAGATATATTGTTATTGATGAGTACTAGTTCTATTAGATAAATTGGATGACTTTACATCTTCTAGTATATAATTTCTGATTATGTTTATTGACTGACTTTGAACCTTTGGGTATACTTACGTAACTGGTGATGTATTTGAATTCTATTAATGCGAGGCCGATTTACTCACTGAGTTTTAAAGCTCACACTTTTTATGAAATCTTTTTGTTCAGATCAGGTTATCGGTGAAGAAGAGGAGTAAATCACTTCGGACCTCTCTACTGTCGGGTAGTGTAATACCCATGAAAAATAAAATATAAATGCGTGTTTTCAAATTACTGTTACTATTTACGTATATGGTACTGTTCATTTATACAATCAAAATGTCAAATACTAGATGTGGTTTGGTCATAAGAGAAAACTAGAAAGAAGTTTGTAGGAGAAAATGACGTTTTATGTGTAAAAATACCCTCAGGGACTAAATTGAAAGGACTGAATTGAAAAGAAACTTAAAGGTTTAAGGTGAAAGGATAGTTTTCCCTTTAAAGTTTCTAATAGTAAATAAACAAAAATTTTCCATCGTACGCGTAAGGTGTACAGTAACTGCATTATTAGAAATGTCATTTTCATGAATAGTAAATTGAATATTTTATTAGTGCATAGTATCAAATAGTACCCTTGACTTTTACTATAAATAGGCCATTCCATTTCACTTCTAAACTCACACCTTCAACTTCTCTTCTTCCCTCCTTAAGTTTCTCTTGCTCCGACGCTAGGCTTATGAGATTTTGGGCCTTTCCGTTTTTGCTTAAGTAAGGATACTATGCCCTTTCTATGTCTTTCAAATTTTAGAAGTTATTTTCTTAAGTATGCTCTGTGGTTGCGGCTTTGGCCGATCTTCCACATCAGAAAAACTGTCGTTAGCTGTTATTTTGATTCTCTGATTACCGAAATAGAATATAATCTGTGGATAATACATGTCTAGGAAAGTTCTGGCTAAAGAAAGACCTGGTTTTTAAGTGTGTCTAGTGTGACCCTCTACTCTTTCCTGGGAACTTACCTGGTGTACTCTTTTACAGATTGTATTCTGTATTTTCGGTATGAATAGTACCCATACGTATGAATAGTGACCGTATGAATAGAACTGTACGTATAAATAGTGACTGTATGAATAGTACCCATACGTATGAACAGTATCTGTACGAAAACGATCTTAACGTATTTTCTGTAATCTTTCATGAAAATCTCTGTAGCGGAACACTGAAATTCATCTGCGTACTCTTGTCCGTAACGATTTAGAGAAGTGATACTCGTACGGAATCCAGGTGAGTGAAACGACCCTGTTTTAATAGAGTTTTAGCATTACTGGTGATAAAAAGTATGTCGTAGGACACTCCCAAGATTCATAGGGGGAAATTGGATTCAGAATGACGAATATAATGAGATAATTAATCCAGAAGTATGGATAAGACAAAGCAAGTATCTCATGATGATATGAAATTTGAATCATATAGTTATATACTATACCTGTTATATGGATGAGTATTATATTGTGCTTCTGATTATGATATGAACTGTTGTACTATTGATTGTGATTGAGCGGTACAGTACCCCCTCTCACGGCAAGGCGAAAAACTCGGGTTAAAGGGTGTCTTGACCAATGAGTGTGGAGACAACGATTCCCTCAGTAGGGATATAGCCCGGATTGGTGATAAATCCGTGAGGCGCCCTAGCTAAGAGGATGAGGTTGTGCGTCATGGCGGAAAAATACAAAATTGGTGAGCCGGCCTGTGTGCGCTCTCCGGGATATATTGCCATTGACGAGTACTAGTATCGTTTGTTGAATTGGATGAATTTTTCTTGTATGTAATTTCTAACTATGTCTATTGATTGAGCTTGAGCCTTCGGATATGCTTGCATGACTGGTGATGTATTTGAATTTTATTAACGCGAGGCCGATTTGCTCACTGAGTTTAAAAGCTCACACTGTTTGTACAAACTTTTTGTTCAGATCAGGTTGCCACCGAAGTACATCCGCTAGAGGAGTAGATCACGTTGGACCTTCCCGCTGTCGGGTAGGCCCTTCTTTTGTTATACAGTATGTTGCTCTGTAACCGTCTAGGACATCTAGGTCAGGGGTTTGGTATTTGGCTTGTATTTCAGTATGATAACATATTTTGTACTGAGGATCTATTATTTTTAATTAAGAAAATCTGATGTATTTTCTTTGTATTTATTAAGGAATGGTATTTTGAGAATATAGAGATAATGACTAACAATTTTACTTGTGGGAAGAATTTATCGAAAGGCTTACAGTGATGGGATATTCATCATTGTGCCAGTCATGTGTCTAGATAATGGGTCGTGACAGGTAGTCCCCTATTTTGTTGTACATTATGTTGCTTTGTAATCGTTTAAGACATCTAGGTCAGGGGTTTGACATAGTTTGGCTTGTATTTCAGTTTAATGATGTATTTCATATTGAGAATCTATTAATATATGCAAGTCTTCTTTGTGTATTACAAATAAAAAAATTTGATATGTTTCCTTTGTATTTATTTGGATAAGGAATGATTATTTTGATAACATAAAGATAAAATAACTAATAATTTAACTAGCGAGTAGAATTTCTGGAAAGACTTATAGTGATGGGAGATTCATCATTGTGCCGGTCATGTGTCCAGGTAATGGGTTGTGACACATATTGTCACCTAACTCAACAACACAAGGTCACATCAAAGCATCAAATTTAAAACATATTTTCACATAAACAAATAAGTTTCACATTTCTTTCACCTCGGTCCTATACAAGGACTTAAATGCATACATCCACACTCTCATTATATATCACACATTATACTAACCACACACTGAGATAAAATTTATACCCATGTGTTATTAGTACACAACCTTACTCAAATATCACATAAGTAAGTTTTTCATCACATATCTTCACATGATTACTAGATTTCATAGTTCTTTCAGTTTGGTCTCACACAAGGACTTAACCACACACTTTCACTTTTTCCCAATGTGAATGCATATAAATGACACATAATTACACAAAGCTATCACAACTACATATTTTATTCGTCAACATCATTCAATTATCATATATACTAATTGCGACTCATTCAAATGAGTTTCCACACATATTTATACACACATAGGAATGAACACATCATGGATACTAATCATAAACCTATAAGTATTGCATTCAAAATAGTTATACATTAGTCCTCTAACATCAAAATCATTAACCTGTCCAACGAAAATTACACATCATTCGTCATGTGGGTAATGATTGGATTAAATAAGCCATGTGTAAAATTAAAATTCCCAAATTGCCCTTGGCATCTTTAATCTAATTTTCCAAATACTGGAGACCTAATTCCCAAATGCTTGTAGACCTTAAATGGAATGAGAAGGCATAAGGTGGAAAATGTGATCGAAGGTGAAAGTGGGAGGCATTGAAGCAAAGGTGATTTCTGATCTATATCTCTGCTTGAAACAACCTCCCTCTACTAGTTTCATTGTACATCTCTCTTTCTTTTAATTTGATGTTTCTTATAGAGGAATTACACATGTTATCACACTTGAGAACCTAGTTTGTTGACATTTTCTTGCCATCAAGTAATGATATTTGTAAAACATTAGTGCTTTGAGATATGGTGGGGCCTAATATGGAGAAATAGCCACTTAAAGCGTAATTTGGAAAACTGTTCGACTGGGTGGCGCTTATTGGCCAATTAGTTTCTCTCGAATACGTTTTTTGTTACTAGAAATGGGTTGGCAAATGAATGGCCTCCCCCAGACGATCAATTGCTAGCTTATTGAATTTGGCTTTTCCCCACACTTTGGGTTGGTTTTTGTTTTGCAATGTTAATCTACACTTAGTAATTACTTACTATCATGCTGTGAGTTAGGTAGAACTGCTAAAACATGTATATAAGGTCTACTCCTTATGCATCACCCATACAATACATACAACAAAAACATTACAACTCCTTAGTTACAACATTACATTACCAAGATAACACACTCATTCATACCTTATACAATCTATCTTTGCATAACAAAATCTTCAACAAAACCACCTAGACAACCTTACATCCAACTGCACAAATATACACTATTCAACAAAATTAACAACTTATTCAGAGTTATTCTCTAGTCTGGCTATCCCCAGAACCACTTGTTCTTGAAAATGGTTAGTTATCAAAAAATAACAGTAAGACATATATTTGAGTGGCTAGTAATAGTTCTTATCAAACAAATACCATTTCTAACATAAAAACATGCTAAACTCAACATCTAAATGTCGTCCATGCTTATGTTATTTCATTTTCATCACAAAATGTACATTTTACCATCCACAATTGCATACAAGGTAATCAAGATCGAGATCTTATACATGATCAAAAAGGCTAGGTGAGATCGAATTGTAGGATTATAAGATCCTATGCAATTTTAAAAAAAATAAAAAATGTTTATATAATTTTCTAAATATAAAAAATATTTAAAAATAATTATAATTTATCAAAATATCAAAATATTTCCATAATATATCATATTTCCATAAATTTATCAGTTATTTCCATAAAAAAATTTGGATATCAAAATATTAAAAAAAGAAAAAGAAAAAAAAACCAAGTGTTAGGATCTTAAGATCTTGTACCATCCTGTACAATCTTAAAATGCAAGATTTAGATCCCAAGGGATATTGATGCAAAAAAGATTCTACCTGCAATCTTGCTCGTTTTTGTTTACAAGTTCTACATCGTGTGTGATCTTGCAAGCAAGATCTAGATCTTTATTACCATAATTGCATAAGAGTTAAGTACGTCTAACCCCATGCTTTCTTCATCAGTTTCTTGGCCAATCATGGGTGTTAAGTACATTTAACGCCATATTTTCAACCTTGTGAGGGGTACATTTCATGTTCCCTACTCAAGCTAAAAGTTCGTCTCCACACATGTCATGAACAAACATTTATACAGTGTATAACGCAACAAAGTATTAAACATAAATAAACATGTTTTTATGAGAATAAAGCTAGCTACCTTGATAAGAAAATCCTCTAATTCAACCTACTTTCCTTCCCTTCTAGTTTTAGCTTTCTTACTTGCTGTCGTTGTTAATACTCTACTTTGTTCTCTCTCTTTTTCTGTTGTTAATCTAACTCTGTTAGCTTTTAACTTTGGAATATGATATTAAATGTAAGATTTAAATTTCCTAATATACCTTTATCTTTTCTTTAGTTAACTAGAAAAAATTCAACTTTTTTTCCACTTGGAATTGCACAACACAACTTTTCTCTATTTCTTTCGCCTAACTCTCTGTCTATGTTCCTGCTGTACACTTCTCTCTCTTTCCTTTGCTCATATCCAGGTCTATGATTGCTTAAATCTTTCCTTTCTTGCCTCTGAGATTGTCTTCTAACTATCTCTATGTCACTAGGGGCAATGTAGTCCTTTTCCTATACTTAACTTGCTTGCCACCACCACCAAATTTGGAGGCTGACAGTTGACTGCTTGCTCACAGTCAAGCAATTACTGGGTTTTCTGGGTTCTACTAGTCAACTAATTTGCCCTGATAGTCGACTTCTTACTCTCGAGTTACATATTCTCTAGATCTTGCGCTTGATGGTTGACTGCTTGCTCTTAAGCGGTCGACTAGTTACTCTTTGTCTTAATTTTTTCTTATTTTATACTAATTCATCTCACTTCTAAAATTCCTCTTTCATATTTCCTTATTTTCTAGGGACTTCTTACCACTTTAACTTCTTAGTCTCCCCCTTGTTTTTTAGTCTTGAGATGGTTTAGGTTAGGATGTTACATCGCTCCCCTATATGTTGCCTCCCCCCTCATTTGTACATTTCCTCTTCCTTTCTATTGGCATCGAAGCAAATTTTGTTTGCAGGTTTATTTCTTTCTCTTATTCGTTTATTTATGCCAAGTTGCATTGATTTCAATTTTCAATCCGTAGTCCAAGAATCTTGCTGTAAAAAACAATCAGTGAGAGAACTTCATGGTATTTTGGTCTTCCTAATTAGCTGCTCCCATCATTGGCCCTTAGATAAAATGCAAAGGAAATAAAATGCATAAGGACCACAACACAATAACAAAATTAGGCACCCAATATTTAAAAATCAAAACAAGGGGGGAGAAAATTATTAGGGCAATTTAGGAATTTTGATTTTACAGATGAGCTCATTAATCCAGTCAACTCTCACATGGCGGATGATGTGTAATTTTTGTTAGGCAAATTAACAGTTTTGATGGTAAAGGACCAAAGTAGAATCACTTTGAAACATAGAACACCAAAATGGAACTTTTGAAAGGTAGATGACCAAAATAAAATTAAAATAAAGATAAGAACCAAAATATTATTAACATAGAAATCATTAATCTAGTCAGTATCCAATCATTATCCACATGGTGTCTGACGTGTCATTCTGTAAGTTGAGTTAATCGCTCTAATGATAAAGCAGCAAAACGAAACAATTTTGAAAGATAGAGGACCAAATTGAAACTAAATATAAAGATAAGGGACCAAAATACTATTTTTGCCTTAAAAAAATAAAGAGTAAATAGCATGAAAATTAAAGTGAAAAGGAAATATAAGGACCTAAAAGCAAACATTCAAAGCCAACAAAATATTTTAAGAAACCTAAAAGTGACAAACTAGGTCAGAGGGACCAATGTTAAAAATGAAATGAACTAAAATGGAAAGGAAATTTCAAACTTGGGGCCAACGTATAATTTTTTCTAAAATAAAAAACACCTAACTTATACGTTCAGAGCTTGGCTATGGCTTCTTCCTTCTTCCTCGTACGTCTTGCAAGATCCATCGTTTCTCTTCCCCAAAACCAAACATATTTAAGATATCTATTATTTTGTCTAATTTACAGTTTTACGTGATTTAAAGAAATTCTTTAAAAATAAATGATATAGTCAGCTAAATTAACTTTTATTGGTCCAAAATGGTTGGAATCTTTATCTTTATATAAAAGCAACTTTATTTAAGTGGCATAGCATTTAATGCAACCTGATGTTAATTGGCTGATTCCTTTATTTGGTCTATTTTTCACCTGCAAATTTTATACTATTTTATATATAATTCGTTAAAAATATTCTACCATCCAAAATATAAATCCAGTTCAGTTGATTTCAAAAGTTTACTATTTTATATATAATTGGTTAAAAATATTTTCACCTCCATGCTTGCCCCTGCTGCTAGATATCCCAATGCCACTGAGCAAAATCAAACCTAATGTTACTAAAGGTAAATGGCAGGATACTGAATACATGGATAATGAAACAAGCGACACGAGAATAAAAGCCTAGAGACAAACTAAGTTGAGTCCATTTCCAATTGAAGAAGGCAAAGATAAATGATGAATTTTGCTGTCAAACGCTAAGAAAACTACTACTAATGCGTTTTCACCATTTGCCCTACAACATGGATTAGTGATAGACATCAGCAGAGACTTTACGTATCTGTCTTGCTGCTTGTAACAGTAAGATCAAGTAAGAAGACCTTCATCTTTATTAATTATTAGAGACTTACACATGTCTATCTATTAAAAATATTTATTACTAAATGTGTAGATCAATTAGTAATAGATTGTCCTAACTTAACTAGAAGCTTTGATTTTGAATTTTTGAGAATGCAGTTGTATTAAAATTTAGTAGGGAGAGTTTTATTGCCTATTATAATCCTATCTAACTCGAATCTAAATTAACTAACATCCGCAATTTTATACTTGAACATTGGATGGTTGTTCACAAATAAAAAAAATGTTTCAACTAGGCCGTCCTTCTCACAAAATCATGGGCATGATCAATATTTGGAAAGCCATGGAAAATGGGCCCTGTGCTTTGATAACCCAGAAAAAAAAGACCAGAGGGAAAGATAAACCTGCAAATTTGGTGGTGCAATTAAGTGTGACAACAATGGGTTATACTTTGTTATCTATAACACCAACTTTTAAGGAGTTCATTTTAACAAGTTTCTATCGTAGCCCATATTTTACTATTTATAGCCACAATACAAGCCAAAACATACACAGATTGCAATTTTTTGCTTAAATGGTTAGGTTTAACATTCTAGGGTTTTATTTTAAATTTCCATCGTACAAACCTACTTTTGGTACCAATTGCAAGAAAAATCCTGAGATCAAAGAAATCGAAAGTGTTGTGAAAATAGCCTTATAAAGGCTTAATATTTCAAAAGAGAAATCTAAAAGTCCCACATTGTTTGGAGCAAGGAAGGGAAGAGAGTTTATATACTAACATGTGTTAGTAGGCTAATAAAGAGATTGGGAAGAGGTGCGCTCTCGCGCACATAAGCCCATATAGATTTAAGCTATTGCAGGGCTGACGGTTTTATGTTTCTTTATTTTAAATATATTTAAAATATTTAAAAACTCCCTATTAAATTTCTGAAACTGCTCATTAATTTATGAAACTGTCCATTAATTTTCATAACTGAATTTTAATTTTATTAAATATTTTTGCCTGCCTCAGCGACTATAAAAGGAGGGCTCCTCCCCCTCATCTGACACACCAACTCAGAAACCATTCTGAGCCTCCCTTTTCTCCCTCTCTCACTTTCTGGGTTACGTCTCTTTACATTTTTTGCTGTTCTGTGGTCTGAGAACCTTTTCTCAGAGGAATCTATTTAATCCTGGAGGGAGTTCTGTAAACGCAGTACTCTTGCTGTGATCGCGGAATAATTTCCTTAAGGACAGTGTCTAATGCAAAGACGCGACTCAGATTAACCCCCTGCTGGTTTCCAGATTTTATTCAATAGAAAGCGTATCTGAAAATTGACTTAGATCCATAATTACTAATTACAATTAGAATTGTAATACTCTATGAAAACACAAAGGGAACAAAAGAACAATCGGAGAGAAGTTTTTGAACCCATAATGCCCACAAACTCAGTCTAATAACCAATTACTGATTTCAGGAGTTATATATATATATATATATATATATATATATATCAAACCTAAATTAATTAAAATTAATTAATTTAAACAAGATAACTCCTTAGTAAATGTGATAGACCCATTAACTTCATACTGGGTTATGAGTTGGCCCTCAATTCTAATGAGTTTAAATGAGTCGATTGCATCATAGATTTACTCAGTTTAAGGACCAATAATAATTAATAAAATTGTACTCCATAAACAAAAAGTGCTAATTTCCAAAATATATCCTATAAAACAACATTAGTGAATTTAATTATTGCTAATCCATGTAATAAAATAAATAACCAACATTTAATACATGGGAATTTGACAATTTGATCTTCCACGCAATTGTGGGAACACACTATTTTTTTTTTTTTGGAGATTTTGAAATGAATGAGCGCATACGGTGTTTGGAACTATGTACTTGTACAAATATAATACTTCAAATTATATTTAAATATCATATTGGAAATTATGATCATTCCAATTTTCAAGGGCTTGTTATACGTGTGGAAATTATGATGGCTGATCTTTCACTTTATGCAGAATTTATTAATTTTCAGTGGCTTGTTCTGTTCATAAAATTATATAACATTAAGATGTTGGAGGCAGTTAAATTATATGTGGAGGACATAATTACCAAAGATTGTTATTTTTGGTTCTGGTTGTATGTTTTGATGTTAATATGTTTGTTAGTCTATAAAAGTCTTTCAGATGTAACTTGTTTCTTTGATTAATGAGAGAAAGACTTTTCAAAGTATAAAAATAATGAAAAATGTTATTACCTCGTGACAAATTTGTCCGTCTGAACAGTGTTCAAGCATTATCGTTGAGATTTTATTATCAATAATTGATCCAATTGCATTTAACATTTCCAAGATCTGTTCAACAAAAAATAAGTGAAACAATTTTACAAATAAATAGAAGTTAGAGTATCCATTTCCAAGACTTGATTGAACATATTGGAGATATATTTATTATTTTGTGTAATTTGAAGTTATAAGTGGTTTCCAAGAAACTTATTCTTTTGAAAATAAAAGATAGATCTTCATTTTAAATTCTAGGCAAGTCAACAGTTTTGAATTTTTTCCTCCTCAAAGTCCTTCAGGCGGCAAGACATGCAAAGAGTGAGTGGGTTATGGTGACTATTATATACCTTGCTCTGTTCTTGTTTCTTCCCACTCTGCATTCCCAATCATAGTGAGTGTCTTGTGCTTATCTCAGCAAGGATCATGGATAGAACATCTCTCTGGGTTGTGTTTCTGCTTCTGCATGCTTCTTTTGTGCTTTTGGCACATGTGCCAGAAGTATTTGCTTCAATCAGGTGCATAGAGAAGGAGAGACATTCACTACTTGCTCTCAAAATAGGTTTTGGAGAAATCATTGCTTTTTCTGATGATCGGAGCATCACTCCTGCTAATAAGGATTGGCTGTCCTCATGGGGAAATGCAGAAAACCAAAAAGAATGTTGCAATTGGAAAGCTGTTCAGTGCAGCAACCAAACTGGCCATGTCATTAAACTAGACCTTCGGCCAAACTCCTCTCAAATTTTAACGGGTACAATCTCTCCCTCATTGTCTCAATTACATCATTTGAATTATTTGGACCTCAGTTTGAGTAATTTCATTAATTTAACCCACTTTCCAAATTTCATTGCTTCCTTAGCCCAATTGAAATACATCGATCTCTCTTTTATGGGTTTGAAAGGGAAGATACCTTATGAATTGGGAGATTTGTTCCACTTGCAGTATCTTGATCTTCAGTATAATTCCCTTGATGGAGAAATCCCAACTCAGATTTGCAATTTGTCCCACTTGCAACACCTTAACCTTGAAGGGAATCGCTTATTTGGAAAAATACCTCACCAACTTGGAAACCTTTCATCCTTGCAATTTCTTAATCTTCGTGACAATTCCTTCACAAGATCAAATCTAGAATGGGTGTCTCATCTCACCTCCTTAAATAGTCTTTATCTTGCCAACGTAGACCTTAGTGAGGCGAAGAATTGGGTAAAACAAGTTAGCAGACTTTCCCTCCTTCGAGAGCTGAAATTATCTAGTTGTAACCTTATTGACGGTGAACCTTGGTCTTCTGCAACAACTTATATTAATTCCAGCTCCCTTGATATTGTTGATCTCAGGAACAACAATTTGACATCCTCAGTGTTCCCATGGTTATTGAGTCACAGTGACAGTCTTACTGTTCTTGATCTCTCCAATAACAATATAAATGGCCCTATTCCACAAGTCTTTGGAAACTTCACTTCCCTCCAGGAATTATACCTAGGCCACAATTGGCTTAAGGGTGAGATACCCAAATCGATTTTTGAATTATCTAACTTGGAAGAATTAAAAGTCGAACATAATTCCTTAGAAGGGGTGGTCTCTGAAGCTCATTTTCTAACACTCCGTAAACTACGAAGTTTGGACTTGTCTTTTAATTCGTTGATCTTTAATGTTAGTAGCAATTGGGTTCCCCCTTTTCAGTTGGATTCCGTTAAGTTAGCTTCGTGCAAGTTAGGCCCTGCATTTCCCTCATGGCTTCGAACTCACAACATGTATTATGAGTTGGATATTTCGAGCAACAATATTTCTGGTATTGTTCCCAATTGGTTTTGGAGCCTTCCTTCTACACTCTTTTTCTTGAATCTTTCTCACAACAATATTTCGGGTGAAATTCCAAATTTATCATTGGAGCATGCCTTTTCACTTGATTTGGATATCAGCTTTAATATGTTCCAGGGTTCGATTCCATCAAATTTGTCAATGATAAGCACGTTGGTTGCTTCCAACAACAAATTTTCACACGCACACTCTTTCTTATGTGGCAACACGACCTCCTACTTAAATTTCTTGGATATGTCAAACAATCAATTAACAGGGGAGCTTCCAGAATGTTGGATGAATTTCACATCATTAGTCTTTCTAGATTTGACTAATAATCATTTTTGTGGAAATATACCGTCATCTATAGGTGCTCTAGTTGGTATTCAAGCATTGCATTTAGGCAACAACAATTTTGAAGGTGAGCTACCTGCCTCTGTAAGTAATTGCACAAGCTTGGAAATTCTTGATGTTGTTGGAAACAACTTGTCTGGGTCCATACCAACATACATTGGAGATAAATTACAGAATCTAGAGGTGCTAAGCCTACGATCTAATCATTTTAATGGTTCCTTGCCATTGAACATATGTCATCTAGTTCGAATACAAGTTTTGGACTTCTCTTTGAACAATATCTCAGGAGATATACCCAAATGCCTCAATTATCTTACTTCGTTGGCCACACAAGTTAATCCAAATGTTGCCATCACCTATCAATATATAGATCGACGTATTGGTGACGAAATTTTTGACTCATATAATGATAGTGCAACACTTATGTGGAAAGGTAAGTTGTCAGAATATAGAAATACATTGGGGTTAGTGAGAAGCATAGATCTCTCTAGCAACAAGCTAGTAGGGGAAATACCAAAAGAGATCATGAATCTTACTGGTTTGATTTCCTTGAACATTTCCAGAAACATGTTAAGTGGAGAAATTCCTGAGGCCATTGGACAATTAAGATCGTTAGATGTCTTTGATGTATCAAGGAACTCTTTATCGGGCAAGATTCCTTCTCAACTTTCTCAGTTAGGTCTTCTTGGTGTATTGGACTTATCATACAACAATCTATCTGGTGAAATCCCAAATATCCCTAAGCTTCAAAACTTTGAGGCCTCCAGCTACATGGGAAATCCAAAACTTTGTGGCACCCCCCTTGCTAAATGTCCTCAGAAGCAAACAGATCAGCATGCTGCAAGTGATGAGGTTCATGAAAGTGATTTTATGCATGGGTTCTATATCAGCATGGCAATTGGATTCATTGTAGGATTTTGGGGAGTTTGCTGCTCCTTGTTTTTCAAAAAATCCTGGAGATATGCTTATTGGAAGTTCATGTCTGATATGTATGACAAGATGTATGTGCTGGTAGCAATCAACCAAACCAAACTACAAAAGAGATTTGGATCTTCAACTTAAGGTATTTAAGCCTGCCTCTCAACTTCTTTCTTGATATTTGTTTAGATTTACTTCCTGCAGGTATTGAAGTCCTTTATCAACAACAACGTATTTCTACTACCATTATGTTCTAAGAGTTAGTTTAATTGATATTGGGGATATCATGAAAAAATGATTTCATATATACAGGTAGTTTAATCTTGGGATATTCTTGACTTAGATGGTTTCATAGATTTTGCTGGTTAATTGTTATATATGTAGTTCTTAAATGCTAGCTTTATTATGTAAAATCAGATATTATAACCTCATTTTGGTTTCTTATAGATAGAGGGTTTTTAAGTATCTCATAGAGTTGTCATCTTATTTTGGTCCTTCATATATTACATATAGGTTATTTTTTTGATTTAATCCCTCATAAAATTATCTTTTCAGTTTGATCTCTCACAAATTAAATTGTTACTAATAATATTCTTCTATTTCTTTGGCTATTATAAAACTAACTGTCAATATACTTATTATATAATAGTGACTAAGCAATAATTTGTTTAAAAATATGTTACATATAATCATATTTGTTAATTTTGATACTATGAGATTGACAAAAGAATGCTATTTATAACATGTTTATTTGTATGAAACCAAATTGAAAAATTATCCCCAACTAAGGAACCTAAATAAAAAGACAATTTTATAAGTGGCCAAACTGAAAAATATTTGATCTATGAAGGTTCAAATAAGAATAAAATTGTTTGAGAAACCAAATTTAGAAAGCAATTTTCTTTTTTTAAAGAACTTAGATTGAAAAATACTCTATCTCTAAAGGATCAAAATAAAGTTCTAATCTAAAATGAAATGGCTTGCTAGTATATTGTTGGTTATGATTTTTCCCCCTTCTTTAACTCATGTTTTTTAGTTTTGGCAGGATATCTACTTCACAACCAGTCAACCTGACAATGCGCGCAGCTTTCATCTTTGGGTGTGATAAGTGGATTCCATGGTATCTTTTCAAGTATTTGATGCAGTTTATATTTAAAGATCAAGTGTAGTTTGTAAGAAGGAAGACTAAAATCTTATTTTGGTCCTCACATATATCCCTTTTTTTCAATTTAGTTCTTTATAGATTTTTATTCTCAGTTTGATCTCTTACATATTGATATGTTATCAATTCAATCCGTAAAAAATTTTTATTCTTAATTTGGTCCCTCATAGATTGATATATTATTAATTCAGTCTCTCACTTATTTTCATTCTCAGTTTGATTTCTCACAAATTGATATATTATCAATTTAGTCTTTTTAGCTGACTATAATTTTTATAGTCACAACTTTTTATGAAGGGGCTAAATTGATAATATATCAATTTAGTCTCTCATAGATTTTCATTCTTAATGTGTTCCCTCACAAATTGATATTTTATTAATTTAGCCCCTCACATATTTATATTTTTCAATTTAGTCCTTCGTAAATTTATATGTTATCAATCTATAAGGGATCAAATTAAGAATAAAATTTTGTGAGGAATTAACTTAAAAAAAAGACATATGTGAGGGACCAAAATAATGTTTTAGCTTATTGTATCTTGCAATATCAAAATAATGGTTGGAAGACTACTTAGGTGTAAACTCCTTGTGTTTGATATAATTTTATCTTTAATGAGTTCATGTCTAGTTTTCAAATTATATTTTGCACAACTTGCCTATCCTCAATTTATAAACATTATTATTCAAATTTCTCTTGAGTTTTTTTTTTCCATTTTCTTTTTTTTTTTTTAATTTTCGGTTCAGTGGCAAGAGTATAATTTAGTTTTTTTAATTGTTTTAAACTTTTCTAAATCGTTGGCATTTTTCTTATGAAAACGCTTCTTTTCCTCAAATTTCCTTTCCACAGAAGATGACCAAAGACTAGAATCGAAAATGTTGCATTGGATTAAAATATCACTCGTGTATATTTGATTTTATATAAATTATAAGAAAAAAAATCTGCCAACAAATACCAATAATCCAAAAACGCTTTCAATTTCACAATGTTTTGAGGTCTTGGAAATGGATCTTCTATAGTTTAAGGGATTCTATGTAATTTTCTCATACTGTGTTATTTTTGGAAGTTACATTTTATCATCAAAGTTAAGTTTAATTTCAGAATTGATATATATATATATATATATATATATATATATATATATTTAAAAATTAATAAAACATATTATGAACATTGGATTAATTAAAATGTAAGTTTTTATTAATTGTTTGTTTCAAAAAAGAACATTACAATTTTCATATTTTACATTGTAAATTGTAATATTTATTGAAAGACGAGGAGTTGCAAACGTGTGAAAATTTATTGCAGCATGACGATGGAGTGCAAGGCTAAACCAACCTAATATTTATTTTTTTAGCCCTTTTTGGAGCAAAAAAATTACATGAGAGCTCGTACCCTCGGCTCCTAACTCATTACATCGCAATTCTTACTACTTAAGCTATTTTCTTAAACTTATCACAAAAAGAAACAAGGAGAGGAGAGCAATGAGGGACCACAATCTTGAAAAATATTGTAGGAGAAATAAAGAAAGGAGCAAGAGGGACTACACTACTTGAGGGACCACCGTACTACCTTGAAGATGGAAGAGGAGGCTTGAGGGGACCAAAGAAATGAAGAGGAAGAAGAGCCTAGTGAAAAAATTGAGAGGAAGTAAAACAGAGGAAAGGAGAAGGAGAGAAAAAAAAAAAAGAGCGAGGGAGCTATGAAGAAATGGTGAAACCAGCATAGAGAAAGAAGAAAAGGGAGAGTAGTCAAAATTTTTAGCTGACCTCCTTCACGTGTCGTCTCTAGAGGACGTGTTGCTCCTGACATAGACGACACACAAAGACAACTCCTTGATGCATCGTGTCGCCCCTGACAAGGGCGACAAGCGCATCAGACAACTAAGCTACATTAAAAATGATTTACTTTCGTCAATTAAAAAAAGAAGGGGGATAAGGGGAGATTTAAAAATAAAATGGCACTGAAGAGTAAAAAAGTTAATCTCACTTTGATTTCCGTGTAATTTTTTTATTTTATATTTGTATATTTTAATTATACTTCTTATTATTTTACTTTGACTGAATTATTATCTTATTTTTAAATTTTATTTAAAATTTTTAATTAATATTCATAATTTAAAATTATATAATAGAGTCTTTATAATTTTATAAGTTTTCAATTTTTTATCAATTTTTATTTAATTTTTACATATTGATATTTTTAATATGTATAATTTATTAAAAATATAAAATAAAGTTATATTAATTATGAACAAAATGATGATAAAAAATTAAAATTAAAATTAAAATTAAAATTAAAATTTTTTTATAATACTAAAAATTTAATTATAAGATTTTAAATTATAATGATAAAAATTAAAAAAAATAATTCTATCACGTGGCGTGGATTTATGAATTTTTTTTTACACAATTGATAATTTTTATCTGAACCAATTCTTAAATTATTTTTATTTTGATTTTGTACTTTCGATTTAAAATTCATCAAATTAATCCTTTTAATAGAAAATTGATATTTTTACTGATGAATTTCCTGAAAATATTTAGATGTCATATCACAAAATGGGATCAGGATCGTCTCACTTTTAACCAAGGTTAAAAAGTATATTTAGCTATAGTGATCACTATAATTATAAAAATGATGACTAAAAATATATTTAATCATAATTATAATCATGATTAAAAATGCACAAAATTCTCTAACGCCTAGAGACAATCTGCTTCCCACAAAATGTATCATGTTGGTTGATCTATTAGCAATATAACGGCGTGTAATTTGGATAAAGTTAAAACCATAACTAAAATGAGAATGAAATATATTGGGAAACAATTTTAAAATAGATTATTTTTTTAGAAGACAAAACAGAATTTTACTGACAGATGATTCATTATCACTCGAGAAACCGTAAATCCTTTGACATTTGTCATATGAAATCATGTACAAAGGGTAATTGGTAATAAAATTTTATTTTCCGTAGTTTCATTAAATAGGAATTTGACAATTTAATCTTTCATCCAATTGTGAGAGATTAAAGTCATACGTTGAAAAGAATAATGCAGGTTTTTTATATAGATTTAAATATCTCTCTCCTTAAGTGTTAGTTTTTGGAGAGAGTTAGGTTTAAATGTTATATTTAACATCGTATCAGAGTTAAATTGTTTTTTTGATTGTGGGCTGTCTATATTGGGCCATACATTGTTCCTGTGTAGTTCTATATTCTAAAAGTCTAGTCTTATATGAATTTGAACATCTATTTCTTCATGAATTGACTTTTGAAGTGAGTTAGGCCAAAATATTATATACTTTTTTGTTGGAAATTTTAAGGAAAGCTAATCTCCTCTATTCAAAGTACTCTCAAACATTAAATATAAATATTTTTTACAACAAAAATTTAAATATTGGTTCGCCAGTCATATAATATTAGCCTTAGCTTAGATTTTGCAATTCAAAAAGCTTTTTGATTGGATGTGCTTGCACACAAGTGAGGCTAAAAAATTTTTTATTTTCAGCCTCAGTTTATCTTTTGGTCTTTTCCCACATGCTTTTGCATTGAGTAACTCAAATTAATTTTACTTAAATCATCGCTTTTTTACCCCTCACTAGTTTTTTCTTCTCATTTTCTGTTCTGACTTTGTCAAGAAAATTCTTACTTTGATTTCTTTGCTTTTTTTTTTTCGCTAATATTGAATTTTTTCGAAAACTCATCATCTTCTTCACCAGACCTAAAAGAAATGTAACTGAAATTAAAAATGAAAAGGAGTGCAAAAATAGAATTAGAGGCTCCCGAATGCAAAAATATTTGAGAAAAAATTGCATTTTTTTCTTTTGAAAAAGAAAAATTGCATTCTTAAACTCTAATTTTTGTTAAATTTGAACACTGACCCCATATCTAGATCTTTCTTTTCCTTCAATCCCTTATGTATTTTCATTTTAATCCCTCTTTGTTATTTTTCTTTTCATTTAAGTCCCATTTTTGTTATTAGCCTAAATTATATTTAAATTTTAGTTCCATGATTTGTTTATTTTTAAAATTATAATTTAGGCCCTTTAAGTTGTTTAAAAATATGTTTTTTCCCAAAAAACCTAAAAAGCAAAAGTGCCAAGCAACATGAAGTTTATACTCATTTTAGTAATTACACATACAAAAGTAATTTTGATAAATAATATCTAAACAATATTTATTTTCCTAAATCATTTTTCATAAAAAGTTTGCAAACATATATAATATCTAAACAATATTTATTTTTCTAAATCATTTTTCATAAAAATTTTGCAAACCTAAATTACATGCAAACTCACTTTTAACCAAAATTAAGTTTAAAAATCTAATTCATTTAAAATTAAGTTTACCCAATCCAATCTAAACGCACACTTAAATGTTGGCTAACATCCGACTCTTGAATATATATGTGTGTGTGGGTGTGTGTGTTATAAGAAGTCTTAAATTTATATAATTTGTAAATAATTTTACAATGTTATATTTCAAAATATTTTCATAAAAATTTACTAAAAAAATCGGGATGATTTTCTTTTTGGGCTTTGTAAAGAGCACTTATTAAAAAAGATTAAATATTTTTAAAAGGGGATTGAATTTGTCATAAAATGTATAGTACAGGTTTCTCTTAGAAGTAAAAATATTCAACATTATTTATTATCATATTAAAAATAAAATTACAATTTGATGTCACTCAAAAAATCAACCTCCTTTACATAAAGTAAATTGGTAAAAAAAATGTTATTATATGCATAAGTTAAAATTTTTTAATCTAATATTTAAAAAGGAAAAAATTTAAGTGTACTTTAACTAAACTTTAGAAAAATTAAAATAATTTACTTTTAATGTGGTAAAATATATTTTTTCCAAAAAAAAAAAGGTTATTTTACATGCACTGTATAACTGCTTCTATTTGGAAGACACACTATGCTCGCCGTTTTGCTGCGATAGAGAAAATGGAGAAGGCACTGAAAGCCTACGCTGAGGTTCTGAGGCTGGTAAGGCATTTGCCCAAGGACTCCCGCCCTTACTACGCCAAGTACGCTCGCGAGAACTTCGTCAATTTCAGAGACGTCGACACTTCCGATTCCTCTACTCTCCCCGATCTATTCAAACGCACCTACAGTCACTCCGTTTGGGTCCTCCATAAGGTATTTCTTCTTCCGCTCACATTCGATTTTATGAGAAAACATGGTTCCTCTTCGATTCTCGATACTTCTTTGCCTGTTAGGTCATTGATTGTTTTGTGATTTGATGCGATCGCAGTATTCGGTGGATAAATCTGCCGCGGATAGGCTCAAGGGGATCTGCTGCAGTTAGTGCCTGCCAAGTGTTTGTGTTTATTCCTCACTGAAGAGTTAGAAGCTTACTTGTTAGTTTCTTCACCTGATTGTTTCTTGTTCATGATTTGATGCGTTAGACGTTTGCTTTAATCTTAATAATAATGCTCTGCTTCAGCAGAACAACCTTGATTTATATGCATCCATGGCCTTTCTTCCTAGGGATTTAGATTCTTTCAGGCAGGAGTTTTCGGGATACTTATTAGAGTAAATTAAACAATTCATCTTTGTATCTTTAAAGGAATAAATTAATAATATAGTTTAATCATTACGTTAAAAAAAATAGACAGAAATTTAATTGAATAAATTATACATGAATGGTTGGCTTCGTAAAATGTATAGATTCTACATATTTTATATCTCTACCTTTCTTTTCATGTAGTAATGTCATATTAACCTTTTATACGAGAAGATTTAGACTTTTAAATATGTTTATGCAATAACAGTCGTTTTAGATATGAAACTGAGGTCTGTATTTACATTTTTTTTTTGCACTTAGTGTGTATTTACGTTTAAATTTGCATAAACTCAACGGAGAATACCATTTAGTGATTAGTGGATTGTGGCTCTCAATCTGTGTCACCTGATTTGTAGATTCATTGTCTTTTTTTTTTTTTGGGTAGAAGCAAAGATTGAACGGGATTAGTCTGTTTACTGTGGCTCTCAATCTGTGTTACTTTTGTTACCTGATTAATCTTTTTTTTTTTTTAAATCTCATTCTTAGAAAAAAATGTCGAATAAGATCAAGAAGGAAAAGGACACTTAGAGATGTAATTGAACGAAATCTTTTGATAAATAAGATATTTAAAGAGTTAGTTATTGATATATAAATTTAATAACGCCGTGTGACCTATGTAATCGACCTCACTTAGTAAAATTAAGCTTGTTGTTGTTGTAGAAGCAAGATTCCCTTCCCTACCTTACAAGTTTAGTGGGTTTCTAAGAATAAAAAAATGTGCATAAAAATTAAAGTGTATACTAAACGTATCCTATCATGTTACAAATTATGTAAAATAACGTTTATAGTGAATTATGTTACAAATTGTGCAAAATAACTTTGTGTGAAACACAATGCGACGTAAGAAATTATGAATTAAATAGTAGTACTCTCAACTATCACTTCTTCTCTGTGATATTTTTCCGATTTGACTTTTCTTTTTTTAATTTATGTTGAACATATATATATATATATATATATATATATATATATATATATATATATATTTGACCTTTCTCATAACTTCAAATTTAGTTATCTTAATTACACTTCAAATATCTTAATTAGATATTTGAAGTGTATTAAATATATCCTATCATGTTACAAATTATGCAAAATGGCGTTCTATATCTAATTACGAATTAAGTATTAAATAAGAGTACTTTCAACTATCGTCTCTTCTAAATGATATATATATATATAAAGCAATTCAATTTGTACTAAATATACGCAATCATGTTACAAATTATGCAAAATAACGTTTTAAAACAAACCATGAATCAGAAGTATTATTAACTATCGCATCTTTTAAACGATACGTTTAAAATTAGACTTTCTTTCATTCAATTTACGTTGTTCACTGATTTATTTTCCTTTTTCACCATAAAATCTTTTTTCATGTTGAATTAGACTTTCGTAGTGCTATGAGAAGTCCTCACTAACGTTAAGTCGAAGACATGAGAATGTCATATAATAGAGATTTTCTTATTTTAGTGATGTTCTCGTGGAATTTTTCTAAGGTTATATTTTGATAAATGACTTATTTAAGTATGTATAGCATGCTTATCATATAAATATTTATATATAAGTTATTTATATAATTTAAGAGTTTATAAAGATAAATTTTGTATAAATTATTTTTATTTTATTTTTATAAATTATTCTGGAGAATTTATGAAAATAAGTTAAAAATAACTTATAAATATTGTTATAAATTATTTCTATAACTTTTCAAACACATACATAAATAATTATATTATAAGATAAGTTAGATAAATTTAAAATAAATTCATCAAAACGCACTTAAGCACCACTATCCTTGTATAAATGCTGATGAAATCCTCTGGCTCCTATGCTTGTGAACGACATCATTATTAAAATAACAATGAAAAAATGTGCAAAAATTCATTTATATATTTAAAGCACACTAAATATAAGATTCAGATATGCTCCAGCGCCAGCTCATTTGAAGTTGCGACACGTGTCCCGTTTCTTCATCAACATTTGAGATTGTGACATGTGTCCGTTTCTTCGTCCGAATCCCTAAATATATCCTATGCTACTTATGGATTAACATTCTATGCAATAAGCGTTCCTTTTTACAATATAATTATTTAATAATTTTTATTATTATATTAAGAATAAAAATAGATTTATATTAGAGTTTAACATCAATTAAACTATTTTTACTGTTTTAGTAAGAATGAGATTATAATATTACCAAAAAAACTTATTTATTAAAATTATATGGGAATAAATGTTTTTTTAGTATATATTAAAATATTAAAGAAGTTTGTTGCTAAACACTTTTAGTAACAGTTTAACAACAGTAAAACTGTAATTAAAAATTTTAGCAATAATTTTTATAAATCCAAGCATACACAAATACTAGCAAGGGATCTGCACTTGTGTATGTGCATGGGACATGCAGGGGCTCTCTCCCTGCACACATATATATATATATATATATATATATATATATATTAATATAAACTTATTAAATACATATATCTATTATATTTAACATATTAATCTGGGGTTTATCTATTATAAGTTCTACTATTGATGTTTCTGCTTTTGTTTCTGAGTCCTAAATAATTCATTATTTTAGTCATATTCTTTGTTATATTTTCTAATTTATAATTTTGATACATTAAATGTTCTTCATTCTTTTGAACTTGTACTTTTATTTCATATATTTTTTGTTCTAAAGGTTTAACTAATTTTATTATTCTTTCGAATTTAAGTTTATTTTCTTCTAACAATACTTGTTTTAAAGCATCCTTAGGAAGCTTTTCCATTTCTTCTGTATAATCTGTTTCATAAAGTCCTCTAGCTACTTTTTCATCTAAATAGCATCCTAATTGTTTCATTAAAAACATGTTTGTAAAATTTATTTGGTTTTTTAAATCTTCACCTTCTCCACCTATACAATATGGAGCTAATATGCATATATTATTATCTTCGATAGTTGGGATATGAGAATATATAGGTAGTTCATATTGTTCTACATCATATATTCTAGGCTCTACTCTATCTAACACATCCATTAATAATTCAAACAAATATTCAAATAATAATATAAACAGAATAATTATTTTAAGAGGTTTCTGGCTTTAAATCATTTAGGGTTCAAAAAGTTCATTAATTTCTAATTCAGGAGCTTTGATACCATACCGGGGTGACAGACTGATTAATATGTTAAAAAAAGATGTTTTTTGTCAAAATATATCCATCATATATATATATATATATATAATTATAGTCTTATCACAAAATTAAAGGTATTAAAATGCCACCACACAGTAAAATAATAAGCATACAAGTAAGAGTAGGATTAGTATTTACAAACCAACATAAAATATACAAAAAAGGACAAGGAAGAATATCAATAGATAGACATTTTACACCAGTATTAAGAGAAGTACCTTTAGATAATCAAAGAATAACTGTACTATCAGAAATCCAATTCAATATAGATAATACTATAACAAACCAGGATGCACTAAAAATAAGAATAGAATTTGATAATACATTAGGAAATAGATCATTAAATATAAATTTAACCCAACCTAGATATAGTATAAAATATGAAAGACCCCAAATATATATATATTATTAATAATATAAGATTTACAAGATTAGTATATATTCATCTATGTTTTATGGGTTATTTTGTTGAATGTATTTCCTTTCATTTTATTGAAACCCTATTTTCATAATTTCTTATTCTGTGTTTCTTTTGCTTTGTTTCCTTTCTGTTCTTACCTTTTAATCTCTAATTTAAAAACTAAAATTATCAGTTGCTTCTATATTTATCTCTTTGTAGGCATATCTTAAATATTTATAGCTAATTTTATGAAAAAAAAATTTAAACTTCGTCTTTTATGTCTATCTTTTTTTTTTAATTATTCTCTGTTTTGTTTTGTTTCTTCTTTCTTATAATAAACAGTTAGTTATCTCTCTGTTTTTCTATTTTTCTCTGTTCTTTCTCCTTTGTTTTTCTTCCATGTCTATAGATGAATATATATTAATATTATATATATTATCTCTCTCTCTCTCTCTCTCTCTCTCTCTCTCTCTTCTTTATATATATACTTATATACAAGATATATATATATATATACACACTTTATGCAAGAGGAGACAAGTCAACTGACAATATTAACAATTTTAAACTAAGTTTAGCGTCCCTCTATCCAAAGCATCACTAAATATTTAAATGATAGAGAATATATGACAGCTCAACTTTACGTCATTCTCAATTGTGACGAAGTGAAGTCATATCTTGAGTAACAACACATTGTACTTTCTCATTTTATTATTCAATCATATTGTATATCTATTATGTATGCTCAATGAGTTTGCTTTTGTACGATGTCAATTTTGAACAATATAATAGAAATTTAAATCCTCACTACAATGACGTAGATATCGATAGAGTTATTAAATCACATCTTGTCTTGTGGCTTAAAACTCTTGTAAGTAACCATATGATTTAATTGGATTAATTGTATATTGACTCATTTTCTGTACCGTGCAATAATCAATCAATTATTCATTGATAACTTTAACTAGGTAAACATTTAACCACATGTTTTTAATGATCAAAATGTAATGTCCTTGACTTGGGGACCATTTGGAGAAGTCAAGACATGACCAATGCATTTTGTGAATAAGTATAAGTTTCATACAAATGCCTGGAGCATTGGAAAGAAGACAATCTACAGTGGAGTTTGTCTTAGAGGCATTGGAGAACATGGTGGAGAAAACTATTATTTTGGTATCCTTAAAGTAGTTGTACAGGTACATTATTTTGGAGAACCTATGAAAAAGATAATTTTGTTTAACTGTGACTGGTTTGATTCAGTGCTGAATCATGGAATAAGAGTGCAACCAGATTGTGGAATTACAGAGATTAAGCATAGAAGAAGATACGAAAAATTTGATCAATTTGTGTTTACATACCAAATAATACATGTCTCCATTTTTATATTTTCCCCTGTTCTTTCTCCTTTGTTTTCTTCTCATGTCTATATATGAATATTATATATCTTACACACACACACACACACACACAAAGATAATTTTGTTTAACTGTGACTGGTTTGATTCAGTGCTGAATCATGGAATAAGAGTGCAACCAGATTGTGGAATTACAGAGATTAAGCATAGAAGAAGATACGAAAAATTTGATCAATTTGTGTTTACATACCAAATAATACATGTCTCCATTTTTATATTTTCCCCTGTTCTTTCTCCTTTGTTTTCTTCTCATGTCTATATATGAATATTATATATCTTACACACACACACACACACACACACACACACACACACACACACACACACACACACACACACACACACACACACACACACACACACACACACACACACACACACACACACACACACACACACACACACACACACACACACACACACACACACACACACACACACACACACACACACACACACACACACACACACACACACACACACACACACACACACATATATATATATCTCTCTCTCTCTTATATATATACTTATAATATATATATATATATAGACTTATAATGTATATATATACTTATATATTACATATTTTATTTAATATATATAATACACACACACATTTATATATATTACATACAAAAAAATGTCTATAAGATTTGTATAACACACACACACACACACACATATATATATATATATGTTATAAATCTTATATATTTTATATATCTATACTTAAATATATATATATATATATATATATATATATATATATATATATATATATATTATCTATATACTTTCATATTATATACTTATATTATACTTATATGTATTTATATAGTATATACTACACTTATATATAAAATATATATAGTACACTATATTATACTTATATACTAAAATATATATATATTATTTAATATATTTACATATATAAATATAAATATTTATATATTGATATATATATATATATATATATATTATATCAATGAATATAATATATAATATTTTATATATATACACATATGTGCACAGGGTGTCTCCCCATGCGCTTGTATATATATATATATATATTAAATAATATATATTAATATTAATATTAACTTATTATATGCATATATAAAT
Source organism: Biancaea sappan (assembly GCA_037074585.1). Taxonomy (NCBI): domain Eukaryota; kingdom Viridiplantae; phylum Streptophyta; class Magnoliopsida; order Fabales; family Fabaceae; genus Biancaea; species Biancaea sappan. Next base: position 8,298,061 of record CM073493.1, on the reverse strand, counting down.
AATTAGTTTGTTTTGCTCTGTTTTGAATCTTATATGTCTTTATATGTATATAAATAATTTATATGCAAATTTTACATTTTAAAATCATAAACATTTATAATAATTTAAAGATAAAGTCATAAATAATATTATCCAAACATAATAATATGTCTAAAATGTAAAAATAAATCATGTCATCTAAACATAATAATATGAATAAGATGCAATATATCAATTTTTTTCAAAAACGTATTTAAATTTCTGGCCACATTGAATCACTTAAATCATAAACATCTAAAAATTGTCTTATAAAAATATTTTATATTTGTGGAGTCTATTTTTACTTTTTTTGAAAATAATTTTAATATAATTATTTTTTATCTATCTAATTAGATATTAAAAAATTAAGAGATTTTTTAGAAATAAAAAAATGCAGTAAGAGTAAATTAAATTTTAAAAAAGTAAAAAAAAACTTAAATTAACCTTAAATGCAAGATATATTATACACTATATATATGTCACAGGAGAGATATATGGCGCAGGGGTTCTCCCCTGCGCCATATATCTCTTGGTCATATATTTATTTAACTTATTATTTAACTTATTATTTAATAATAATATTTAAATCTAATAAATATTAAAATTTAGAGTCTAAGGTTTAAAGTTTAAGGTTTAAGGTAGAATTTAAGATTTAGAGTTTAGACTTTAGAATTTAGAATTTAAGGTTTAAAATTTAGAGTTTAGCGTTTATGATCTAAGGTCTACAATAATATTTAATTTAATTTATTGAGTTTAGAGTTTAAGATATGATACAGGGTTTATGGTTTAAAATTTAGGATCTACAATAATATTTTATTTAATTTATTGAGTTTAGGATTTAAGATTTAGAATGAACAATAATATTTAATTTAATTTATTGACTGTTAATTTTAAAAATAAAAAATAAAGAAAAAAAATATAAAAGACAGCCATTGGACCAATCATAAGAGGAGGAGGCTCCTTCCCGAGTTGTGCGTAGAAGTGACCTCGTATCCGCCATCAGAGTCACAAACATCAAGGGTATCCATTTGGAGCAACACGTGGAAGAGCAATGCCGAGAGAGAAAGCGAACAGAGAAAGAAGCCATTGAAACAGAGCATGAGGAAAGCTTGAGGATGTGAATATGGTGGAGATGATGGAGAGAGAAAAGAGGCAATTTTTGTGGGATGAAAGATTAAGAGAGAAGAAGGACCTTTGGAGAGAGCAAAGAGTGTTAAGAATTATCTCAAGTTGTTAAGTTATTTTAGGATGCTGACTTGGTCTCTAGCTTATCGGATAATTGTATAGGTGATTTTTAGACTTAATGGCTAATGGACAGCTTATAGTTACTGGTGGACAACTTATAGGCTATTGTTTAGGAGCTTGTTATTTACTTAATATCTTTACCGTTGTAATTGCCTATTTAAGTTCTATTATTTGCATCAATAAAGTGCAGTAATTTACTCTCTCTCTGATACCACTGCAATCAAAGTGTCTGAAAGTCTTGAAATTAAGAAAGGAGAAAGTAACCTCCTTTCTCTATCTTGCGTAAATAGCTTCTGAAAATTTTGTGCAGCCAGCTATTCCATGATTTGATGGTCATTATGACCATTGGAGTATGTTGATAGAGAATTTCTTGAGGTCTAAAGAATATTGGAAAGTTATTGATTAAGGGATAGCAGAACCTGAAGTTGGTGCCATACTCACTGATCTGCAGAAGATACAGTTAGAAGGATTGAAACTCAAAGACTTGAAAGCAAAGAATTACTTGTTTCAAGCCATTGATTGATCTATCCTGGAAACTATTCTTTGCAAAGAAACTTCCAAGGATATTTGGGATTCAATGAAGAAAAAATATCAAGGCTCTTCAAGAGTAAAGTGAGTACAGCTACAAGCTTGGAGAAAGGAGTTTGAGACTTTACAGATGAATGATGGCAAATCAGTTACTAGTTACTGAGCAAGGACTATGGGAATAGCAAACAAAATGCGTTTCCATGGTGAGAAGATGAATGATGTTGCTATTGTTGAGAAAAATTCTACGTTCTTTGGCTCTTAAGTATGACTATGTCGCCTGCTCAATCGAAGAATCCAAAGATATAGATGTACTTTGACTTGATGAGCTTTAAAGCTCTTTATTGGTTCATGAACAAAAGATGAATAGAGGTTTAAGCATAGAGGAACATACTTTAAGGGCTTTTACCTCTACTAAATCCTCAACTTCAAGAGGAAGAGGTAAAGTAGAGGTAGAGGAAGGAGGGTTGTGGGAACAGAGATGGAGGCAACCAACACCAGGATTTCAGAACTGATTATGATTAAAGCAGCACGAGAGGCCATGACAAATCCAAGGTAGAATGTTATAGAGTCATAAATTTGGTCATTATCGTTTTGAATGCTATACTAAACTACCGAACGACAAAGAAAGAGCAGAGAAATCAAATTTTGCAGAGAAGGAAGATGTAGAGACCTTGTTAATGGAAAATCTTGTTAATAAGGAACCTCAATAAGATTTATGGTATGGATATAGGCTGCATCAACCACATGTGTGGAAGTAAGTCTCTCTTCTCTTATTTAAATGAATCTTTTCAATCTACAGTGAGTTTTAGTGATTGTTCTACTGTTAATTTAATGGGGAAAGGTGACATTAATATTAGAACCAAAAATGGTTTTGTAGAAAAAATTTCCAATTTTTTTTCTGTTCTTGACTTGAAAAGTAATTTGCTAACTGCTAGACAACTGCAAGAAAAGGGTTATGTAATAACCATCCAAAAAGGTGCGTGTAAGATATATGATCCTGCAAGAGGAGCTATTGCTGTAGTTCAAATGAGTTCAAACAGATTGTTTCCTATGATGATTGAAAGTGCTAAACGTTGCTTGATGACTAAAGTCAAAGATCCTACATGGCTTTGGCATTTTCATTATGGTCATTTGAATTTTGGTGGATTGAAGACTCTTCATCAAAATGCATTGTAAGTTTAACAAGCGACAAGCTAGAAACGAGTTGGAAGTTAAAATTGGAGATAATGTTGTATCACAAGTGTCAAAGTTTAGGTATCTGGGATCTGTTATACAAGATGACGGTGAAATTATTGGTGATGTGACACATAGGATACAAGCTGGGTGGTTAAAGTGGAGAATGACATCAGGAGTTGTTTGTGATCGGAAAGTACCAGATAAGCTCAAAGGAAAGTTCTATCGTACTGCTATAAGACCTACGATTTTATATGGGAGCGAATGTTGGGCGATGAAAGGACAACAAGAGCATAAAATTAGAGTAGCAGAGATGAGCATGTTGCGTTGGATGTGTGGGCATACAAGAAGAGATATGATTAGTAATAATCGTATACGAGAGAGAATTGGAGTGGCACCTATTGAGGAAAAAATGACTGAAAACCGTTTAAGGTGGTTCGGACATGTTCAAAGAAGACCATTAGAAGCTCCAGTAAGGAGAGTTGAGCAGATGGTTTGGAGCCCTGTGAAAAAAGTTCGAGGAAGACTAAGAAGGACACTTAAAGAGGTTATTGAGAGGGATCTTCTGGTAAATGAGATCCCTAAAGAGTTAGTCATTGATAGAGCTCAATGGCGTCGGGCGATCCATGTAGCCGACCCCACCTAGTGGGATAAGGCTGTTGTTGTTGTTGTTATTGTTGAAGACTCTTCATCAAAAAAATATGGTGACAGGCCTTCCTCAAATTGTTGTTCCTCCTTCTTCCAAAGTTTGTGAAGAATGTGTTGTTGGCAAACAACATTGTTCTCCATTTCCTCATGGAAAGTCATGGAGAGCAAAAAATGTTCTTGAGTTGGTCCATTCCGACATATGTAGGCCCATAAATCCATCTTCTAATGGAGGTAAGAGATATCTAATTACCTTCATCGATGATTTTGCTCAAAAAACTTGGGTTTATTTTTGCAGGAAAAGTCAGAAGCATTTAGTGCCTTTAAAAGCTTCAAGGCTCGTGTTGAAAATGAATCAAGAAAAAGTATTAAAACTCTTCATGGTGGAGAATACTGCTTAAAAGAATTTGAAGATTTTTGTGATGATCATGGTATTCATAGGGAACTCACAACCTCATACACACCGCAGCAGAATGGTGTGTTGGAGAGGAAGAATAGAACCATCCTTAACATGTGAGAAGCTTGCTTGCAAGAGGGAAAATCCAAAGATTTTTTGGCCAGAGGCAATAAATTGGAGTATTCATGTATTGAACAGACGTCTTACTTTTTCTGTTTTGAACATGACACCTAAAGAGGCATAGAGTGGGTGAAAACCAGCTGTAGATCACTTTAGAATATTTGGTTGCATTGCATTTGCACATGTTCCGAATGCAAAAAGAAAGAAGCCAGATGATAAAGGTGAAAAATGTGTCTTTCTTGGTGTTAATGATGTGTTCAAGGCATATAAATTGTTTAATACTCTTATAAAGAAATAGTGACCAACAAAGATGTTATTTTTGATGAAGAGAGCATTTGAAATTGGGGTGGACAACAGCCTACTTCAGTCATTTTTTATATTGAAACCAAAGAAGAAAATGAGCAATCCCTACAATAACAAATTCCAGTTGCTTCTTCATCTGAAAATCCACCAAATGAAGATCCAGCAGTTGATGTAACTTCACCAATTGTTGCACAATTGAACAACACGAGGTTAAACGTGCTAGAAAACAAACCTGCATGGATGCAAGATTATGAGGTAACTGGGATTAATACTCAATGTGAGGACCCACTCATTCACTTTGCTTTATTTTCAGATTGTGACTCTACAATTTTTGAGGATGGTGTAAAAGAATCAAAATGGCGAGAGGCGATGGATGTTGAAATTGCAGCTATAGAGAAGAACAACACATGAGAGCTGACTAATCTACCAAAAGGTCACAAAACTATAGGTAGGAAGTGGGTTTATAAGACAAAATTGAATGAGAATGAGGAAGTTGATAAGTTCAAGGCCGACTTGTTGCAAAAGGGTACAAACAAGAATATGGTGTGGATTATAAAGAAGTTTTTGCACCAGTTGCAAGACTTGACACTATTTGGTTGGCTCTATCAATTGGTGCTCAGAATTTTTGGTCTATCTATCAACTTGATGTAAAGTCAGCATTTTTACATGGAGAATTGGAAGAAGAAGTGTACATTGATCAACCTCTTCGATATGTAAAACAAGGACACGAACATACGGTATATAAGTTAAAAAGGGCACTATAAGAACTAAGACAAGCACCTAGAGCTTGGTATAGACGTATAGATACTTATTTTATTAAACTAGGTTTTGTTAAATGTCCTTATGAGCATACACTTTATACTAAGGTTGGCACAAATGGAAAGATACTTATTGTATGTTTATATGTTGATGACCTTATTTACATGAGTAATGATGTTGCTATGCTTGTAGATTTCAAGAAATCTATGATGAATGAATTTGAAATGATTGATTTGGGGTTGATGCATTACTTTCTTGGCATTGAGGTGATGCAAACATCTGTTGGTATTTTTATTTCACAAAAGAAATATGCACTGGAAATTTTAGATAGGTTTAAAATGAAGGATTGTAATTCAGTTTCAACCCCAACTGAATTTGCTTTAAAACTCACAAAGAATGAAGAAGGAGAAAAGGTGAATGCTACACCCTACAAGCAAATTGTTGGGAGTCTTATGTATCTGACATCTACAAGGCCAGATATCATGCATTCTGACAATTTAAATCAGCTATACAATTATCTGATAAGCTAAAGACCAAGTACTCAACATCGTAAAATAACTCAACAACTTGAGATAATTCTTAACAAAGAGAAGAAGGGATCTTTCATTGACGCTAAAGGTCGTCTTGTTTTGTCTTATAGCAGTAGCAATAATAGAGTGTTGGAGATTGGAGAATAAAACAATGACATAGTGGCTGAAAAAGATGAAGCACGTCAGAGACGATGAAACACGCCAAAAAGGAGGAGAGGACGACTCACACAGTGGATCAGAGTTTGAGACTTAGTTGGATCATCGGGTTATTTTGATATTAAAAAAAAAACAAAAGATGCCAAAACGGGATCGTTTTAAGAGAAGCAGAGATCTGCTTATCTTTGAAACAAGCAGATGAGCCGGTTCCCTTTGGCTCTGTTCGGCTATGATCCTGAATAGGACCAGATTCTAAATCCGAATGACTGTCTTAGTGTGATTGGTAGAATCAAAGACGCGTATACTCTTGGAATCCAAACGAAGTCATTTGGTGCTGATGAAAACAAATAAAGAGAGATAAGAATAGAAAATATGTCACTTTGATTTCCTTAGAAACAGTTGAAATGCGTATTGGGTAAGGAGCTCAACAAATGCCATAATTTTTTAGTTTTATATTTTTATATTTCAAATATACTTCATATTATTTTATTTTGACTAATGTATTATCTTATTTTTAAATTTTATTTAATTTATAAACTAATATTCATAATGTAATATTATATAATTGAGTCTTTATATTTCATAAGTTTTTAATTTTTTATCAATGTTTTATTTATTTTTTACATATTAATATTTTTAACATGTATAATTTGTTAAAAATAAAAATATACAATAAAGTTACATTAATTATGAACAAAATGATAATAAAAAATTAAAATTAAATTTTTTTATAATTCTAAAAATTTAATTATAAAATTTGAAATTTTAATGATAAAATTTTAAAATTAAAAATAATTCTATCACTTGGCATGGATTGATGAAGTTTTTTACACAATTTATAATTTTTATCTGAACCAATTCTTAGATTATTTTTTTTATTTTATTTTCATTTTGCACTTTCGATTGAAAATTCATCAAATTAATGAATTGACGGTTTTACTGATGACTTTTGTAAAACTTTTCAGGTGTCACATCACAAAAAATGTATCATGTTGCTTGATCTATTAACAAATTTAACGTTTCGCGATGAGTAATTTGAATAAATTTTAAACCATGAATAGCTAAAAGGAGAATGAGAATATTGTTAGGAAACAACTGGAAAATTGATTAATTTTTAAAAAGTCAAAATAGAACTCTACTTGACAGATGATTCATTGTCACTTTAGAAACCGTAAACCCTTTGACATTTATCATATGAAATCATTTATAAAGGGTAATTGGTAGTAAATTTTATTTTCCATAGTTTCAATAAATAGGAATTTGACAATTTAATCTTCCATGTGATTGTGAGATGTTGAAGTCTCATAATGCGAACTCCTTAATTCGACATTTCTCTTCTAGCAAACTATCTTTTTAGGTGAATTAAGTCCAAGTGCAATACTAATATGAGAAGACACTTTTTGGTTGGAGATTATGAGGAAATTTAATCTCCTCTTCTCAAGATACACTCAAACATTAAATATAAATATTTTTTCTAACAAAAATTTTAATATTGGTTCGCGACTCATTAAATATTAGCCGTAGCTTAGATTTTGCAATTCAAAAGGATTCTCGATTGGATGTGCCTGCACACAAGTGAGGCTAAAAAAAAATTGTTTTCAGTCTTAGTTTACCTTATAGTCTTTTCCCACATGCTTTTGCATTGAGTAAAATTAATTTTACTTAATTTACTCATCGCTTTTTTACCCCTCACTAGTTTTTTCTTCTCATTTTCTGTTCTGACTTTTTCAAGAATCCTACTTTGGTTCCTCTGCTTTTCTTCACTAATATTGATTTTTTTCGAAAACTCCGCATTTTCTTCATCAGACCTAAAAGAAGTGTAACTGAAATAAAAAATGAAAAGGAGTGCAAAAATAGAACTAGAGGCTCCCGAATGCAAAAATATGAATGAAAATTTGGATGATAATTACATTTTTGTTTTGAGAAAATTGCTTTTTTTTTTCGAAAAAGAAAAATTGCATTCTTAAACTCTCATTTTTGTTAAATTTGAACGTTGACCTCATGTCTAGATCGTTCTTTTCATTCAGTCCCTACTACTTTTCATTTTGACACCTCTTTGTTATTTTGCTTTTCATTTAAGTCCCATTTTTGTTATTAGCCTAAATTATATATAGATTTTAGATCCATGATTTGTTTAGTTTTAAAATTCTAATTTAGGCCCTTTAAATTGTTTAAAAATATGTTTTCCCCAAAAAAACCTAAAAAGCAAAAGTGCCAAGCAGCATGAAATTTATACTCATTTTATTAATTACACTTGCAAAAGTAATTTTGATAAATAATATCTAAATAATATTAATTTTTTATAAATCACTTTTCATAAAAAAATTTGCAAACATAAATCACAATCATGCAAACTCACTTCTAACCAAAATTAGGTTTATGCAATTCCAATCTAAACATACACTTAAATCTTGGCTAACATATCACTCTTGAATATATATATATATATATATATATATATATATATATATATATATATATATATATATGTGTGTGTGTGTGTGTGTGTGTGTGTGTGTGTATTATAAGAAGTATTAAATTTATATAATTTGCAAATAATTTTATAATTTTATATTTCAAAATATTTTCATAAAAATTTACTAAAAAACTAGGGGATGATGATTTTCTTTTTGGGTTTTGTAAAGAGCACTTATTAAAAAACAATAAATATTTTTAAAAGGGGATTGAATTTGTCATTAGATGTATAGTACATGTTTCTCTTAGAAATAAAAATATTTAACATTATTTATTATCATATTAGAAATAAAATTACAATTTTGCTGTCACTCAAAAAATTAACCTCTTTTACATAAAGTAAATTGGTAAAAAAATGTTATTATATATATATATATATATAAGTTAAAAATTTTGAATTTAATATAAAAAGGAAAAAATTTAAGTGTACTTCAAAAAAAATTTTAGAAAAATTGACATAATTTACTTTTAATGTGGTAAAATATATTTTTCCACCAAAAAAATAAGTTATTTTACATGCATTGTATATAACGGCTCCTATTGGGAGGACACACGATCCTCACCGTTTTGCTGCGAATGAAGAAAGCACTGAGAGCCTACGCGGAGGTTCTGAGGCTGGTGAGGCGTTTGCCCAACGACTCCCGCCCTTACTACGCCAAGTACGCTTGCGAGAACTTCGTCAATTACAGAGATGTTCCCGCTTTCGATTCCTCCACTCTCCACGATCTATTCAAACGCACCTACGATCACTCTGTTTGGGTCCTCCATAAGGTATTCTCTTCATCCGCTCGCATTCGCATTCCTTTTTCTGAGAAAATCATGGTTCCTCTTCGATTCTTGATGCTTCTTTGTCTGGTAGGTCATTGATTGTTTTGTGATTTGATGCGATCGCAGTATTCGGTGGATAAATCTGCCGCGGATAAGCTCAAGGGGATCTGCTGTAGTTAGCGCCTGCCAAGTGTTTGTGTTTATTCCTCACTGAAGAGTAAGAAGCTTACTTCTTAGTTGATTTGATGCGTTAGTTGTTTGCTTTAGTCTTAATAATAATGCTCTGCTTCAGCAGAACAACCTTCATGTTGGGTTTGACTTGAATTTTGTGGGTGACCCGGTTTGTAACCCGACCCACAACCCACGACCCATTTGTCTCTATATATATGAGTGTGAGGGAATTCATTAGAAGAGCGGTTGATGTAATTTCTCTCTGTATAGCCTCCGTCAGAAATAATACAGATATTCTCTCTGTCCGTGGACGTAAGTCGCATTGACCGAACCACGTAATTTCTTTGTGTGTTCTTCTCTATCCTTCTCCTTGATTAATTGCCTTTAAGTAACCTAACAAGTGGTATCAGAGCCTTGGTTCATTTTTGGTTCGTCGGTTACTGTAGCACGTCCGAAAATTTTCAGATCCGGCTCCAAAATTTCAGATCTTGCCCCGATTTGGTTGATTTGGAGCATAGGAGACCATTCTCTGCATCTTTGGTGCGTTAAAGAACGTCGGAGACCAATTTTTGGTGGTAAGAAAATTTTCAGATCTAGTTTTAAATCTCAGATCTAGCTTGATTCGCTTGTTTTTTGGGAAAAAGAGACCGTTTATTGCATTTCTAGTGCATTGGAGATCGTTTTTCAGTTGTTTCGGTGAGTTTTTACGGTTGCGAGTACTGTTCATCGCCGGAATCTTCATCGGAAATACTGTTCATTGCCGGAATCTTCATCGGAATCACTGTTCATCGTCTTCTACGGCGAGGCACTGTAGCACGGTCAACGGTCAACGGTACTATTTGGTCAAAGTTGCTGTTTGGTCAAAGTTGCTGTTTGGTCAAAGCTATTGTTTGGTCAAAGCTGCTGTTTGGTCAAAAATTGCTGTTTGGTCAAAGCTGCTGTTTGGTCATTATTGTTGTTTGGACCAAGTTTTCTGTTGCGATCGTTATTGTTTCCTCGACACAGTTCCGGTAAGTTTATGTTTAATTTAGAAAAGAATTCTGAATTTCTGTGTGAATTTACTGGATTGTGCTGGATTGAATTTCTGGTTTACTGCTGTGAATTTTGTTGGACTGCTGTGTTGAATTTCTGTTAGTGAAGTTCTGGTCAGTTTGCAAGGTTCTGAACAGTTTTGTGAAATTCAATTTCTGATTGCGAAATTTGCTAGTAATTTATTTGCTGTTATTTGAGAAGATGTCGACTCATAAATTCGATATTGAGAAGTTCAATGGATCGAATGATTTCACTTTGTGGAAGGTAAAAATGAGGGCACTTCTGGTTCAGCAGGGATGTGCAGTGGCATTAGAAGGAGAAAGTAGTCTACCTAACACGTTGAAAGAAGAGGAGAAGAAGGAAATTTTGGCAAAGACTCATAGTGCATTACTATTGAGTCTGACAGATGAGGTGTTGAGAGAAGTAGTTGATGAATCAACTGCTGCAGGTTTGTGGAAGAAATTGGATGATAAATACCAGAAAAAGTCTCTCACAAACCGATTATATCAGAAGCAGCGTTTGTATACCCTGCGGATGACAGAAAATATGCAGGTAAAAGATCATCTTGATAATTTTAACCGAATTATCCTGGATTTACAGGGTGTTGGGGTTAAGATAGATGATGAAGATCAGGCTATCATTCTTTTGTGTTCTCTACCAAATTCATATGAGAACTTTGTTGACACTATGTTGTATGGTAGAGATAGTATCTCTGTTAATGATGTCAAAGATGCTTTGCAGTCTAAAGAGCTGAAGAGAAGAGTCTCTAGTTCTAATGAGGATGGTGCAGAAGCAGGTTTGTATGTTGGCAGAGGCAGAGACACTAAAAGGGATGATGGAAAAAGAAGCAAGTCACGGTCTCAGTCGAGGAACAAAGGAGGACCTCGATGTTATCATTGTAAACAAAAGGGGCACATCAGGAAGAATTGTCCACAGAGGAAGAAGGGAAATGACGAGAAGGAACCGAATACCAGTGGTAGTGCTGCGGTGGTGCAAGATAGTTCTGACGAAGAAGAAGACATTGATGTTCTTACAGTCAGCACCTCTGGTTCTGCAAATACTTGGGTCTTGGACACAGGTGCATCTTATCATATGACTTTCTCACGTGAACTATTTACTTCTTTCAAGGAGTGGAATGGTGTTGTGAGATTGGGTGATGATGAGCAGCTTAGTGTTAAAGGCAGTGGTTCTGTACAGATTCAGATGTATGATGGAATAGTCAGGACGCTTGATGCTTGGTATGTTCCTGGTCTACGGAAGAACTTGATTTCTCTTGGTACTCTAGACAAACAAGGGTACAAGTACTCTGGAGAGAATGGATAGTTGAGAATTTCCAAAGGTGCTCTGGTTATAATGAAGGGTAAATTGCAGCATGGCATTTACTTTCTGATTGGTAGTTCTGTGATGGGGACAGTGGCTGTATCTAAATCTTTAGGGAAGAATGATGATTATACAGAGTTGTGGCATTGCCGATTGGGACACATGAGTGAGAAAGGGCTGTCAATTCTAAGTAAACAAGGATTGTTAGAAGGAGCAGAAACTGGGAAACTGAAATTCTGTGAAGTTTGTGTTATGGGTAAACAACGCAGAGTTAAGTTCAGTTCTGGGAAGCATACTTCTACGGATGTTCTGCAATATGTTCACTCAGACTTGTGGGGTCCTTCTCCAGTTGAATCTCAGGGCAAATGCAAGTACTTTGTTACTTTCATTGATGACTACTCTAGAAAGGTTTGGGTATATTTTCTGAAATCCAAAGATGAAGTGTTTGGGAAGTTCAAGGAGTGGAAGACCATGGTTGAGAAACGGACTGGAAAACAGGTCAAAACACTCAGAACTGATAATGGGTTGGAGTTCTGTAACGCTCTATTTGATGAATTTTGCAAGAAAGAAGGTATAGTGAGGCATCGCACTGTACGTCATACACCACAGCAAAATGGAGTTGCAGAACGTATGAATCAAACACTGTTGCAGCGTGCGAGATGCATGCGATTAAACGCTGGCTTGCCAAAACAATTCTGGGCTGAAGCAGTTAACACTGCTTGTTATCTGGTGAATAGATCGTCATCTACTGCAATTGATTTTAAGACTCCTCAAGAGGTATGGTCCGGTAAACCTTCTGATTATTCTGGCCTGCGTATATTTGGTTGTCCTGCTTATGCTCATGTGAATGATGGTAAACTAGAGCCTAGGGCAATGAAATGCATATTTCTAGGGTATGCACATGGAGTTAAAGGGTACAGACTGTGGTGTACTGAAAAGGATAAAACTCCAAAATTTATTACTAGCAGAGATGTAACATTTGATGAGTCTGCTATGTTTGGTCAGAAGGAGGAGCTTGGTAGTCATGCAGGTAATAATGATCAAGGTGCTAACCAGAAGGTGGAAATTGAAGTTCAAACTTCAAAAAGGGTTATAACAGACCCTGTAGGGCAGCCCAGGGAAGAAGAAGAATCACAACCTATAGCAACAAGGAGGGAAAGAAGGGAAATCAGAAAACCTATAAGGTATGCAGATTGTGTTGATATAGTTGATATTAATTCAGTTGCTTATGCCTTGGCAGTAGGTGAAAGCATTGATTCTGATGACCCGAGATCATATAAAGAAGCAGTTGAGAGTAGAGAAGCATCAAAATGGCTGGTTGCAATGAATGAAGAGATGCAATCTCTTGAGAAGAACGAAACATGGGATCTTGTACCGTTACCAAAGGGAGTGAAACCGGTAGGATGCAAATGGGTCTTCAAGAAGAAAGAAGGTATTCCTAGAGTTGAACCAGCAAGGTTCAAAGCACGACTTGTGGCAAAGGGTTTTTCACAAAAGGAGGGAATTGATTATCATGAAGTTTTCTCCCCGGTTGTGAAGCATAAAACCATTCGTGTCCTTTTGTCCATGGTAAGTGTTTTTGACTTGGAGTTGGAACAACTGGATGTGAAAACTGCTTTCTTACATGGAAATTTAGAGGAGCAGATCTATATGTCACAGCCAGAAGGATTTCTTGATTCTGAGAAGAAAGATCATGTATGTTTGCTGAAAAAGTCCTTGTATGGTTTGAAGCAGTCTCCTAGACAGTGGTACAAGAAATTTGATGCATTCATGACTTCCCATGGTTTTCTGCGTAATCAGTTTGATAACTGTGTCTACTCTAAGAAACTTGCAGATGATTCTTATATTTATTTGTTGCTATATGTTGATGATATGTTAATTGCTGCAAAGAACAAGGTTGAAATTGATAGTTTGAAAGCCTTGTTGAGCAGTGAGTTTGAGATGAAGGATTTGGGTACAGCCAAAAAGATTTTGGGCATGGAGATTTGGAGAGATAGAAGTGCAGGTTTACTGTATGTATCTCAACAGAAATACATAGAAAAATTGTTGCAGTCTTTTTAAATGAATAATTCTAAGCCGGTTAGTACTCCGTTGGCGGCACATTTTAAACTTGATGCTAGTACAATACCTACTACAGCTGAGGAAAAAGGGTACATGAATTCAGTGCCCTATTGTAATGCTGTTGGAAGCTTGATGTATGCAATGGTGTGTACTAGGCCTGATCTGGCTCATGCAGTCAGTGTGGTAAGCAGGTTTATGAGTAATCCTGGGAGAGCTCACTGGAGTGCAGTTAAATGGATTATGCGGTATCTGAAAGGTACGAGTAATATTTGCTTGGTTTATGGTGCTGATAAATCTGATAGTGGCTTGGTTGGTTATACAGATTCAGATTATGCTGGAGATCTTTTGAGGAGGAGATCCTTAACATGCTATGTCTTGACTCTAAATGGATGTGCTGTCAGTTGGAAGGCAACACTTCAATCTACAGTTGCCTTGTCTACCACTGAAGCAGAATACATGTCATTGGCAGAAGTAGTTAAGGAAGGTATGTGGTTACATGGTTTGATTGATAGTCTGGGGTTAAATATTCAGAGACCTATCATTTATTGTGATAGTCAGAGTGCATTAAGTTTAGCCAAGAATCCAGTCTACCATGAAAGGTCGAAGCATATTGATATCAGATTGAATTTTATTCGAGATGTGATAGAAGACAAGAAATTATCCATCGAGAAGATAGCCACAGCAGATAATCCAGCAGATATGTTGACAAAGGCTCTACCTTCAGAGAAGTTCAAGCATAGCTTGGACTTGGTGAATGTTTGCATTCCATGAAGCCCTACAGGGCTTGAATGACAGAGATGAATTTGTACTTAGTTCTGGTGATTTGAGAGAATTCAAGTCAAGGAGGGAAATTGTTGGGTTTGACTTGAATTTTGTGGGTGACCCGGTTTGTAACCCGACCCACGACCCACGACCCATTTGTCTCTATATATATGAGTGTGAGGGAATTCATTAGAAGAGCAGTTGATGTAATTTCTCTCTGTATAGCCTCCGTCAGAAATAATACAGATATTCTCTCTGTCCGTGGACGTAGGTCGCATTGACCGAACCACGTAATTTCTTTGTGTGTTCTTCTCTATCCTTCTCCTTGATTAATTGCCTTTAAGTAACCTAACACTTCATTTATATGCATCCATGGCCTTTCTTCTAAGGGATTTAGATTCTTTCAGGCAGGAGTTTTCGTGATACTTACTAGAGTAAATAAACAAATTGGTCTAAATTTTTTATTATTTAATCCTTGGGCTTTAAATATCAAATAAGTTAGTTATTATAAGTTAAAGGGTTAATATAAATTAATTATTTTGTAGTATGGAATTGTACAGTCACTTATCTTTAATAAACACATATCTCTCTGTTGAGTGCCGTACTCCAACACCGTTTGATCCGGATTTGGAGTGGCTGCTCTTCGTGTAAGAAGAGCAGCCAACTCTTCCCTTGTGGCAACAGTTTTAATTGTTGTCACAAGTTTCAGCAACGGTTTAAAACCGTTGTTATAAGTGTTAATTGTGATATATTTTTTTTACAAAATTTATAGCAACGGTTTTAAACCGTTGCTGAAACTTGTGGCAACAGTTAAAACTGTTGCCACAAGGGAAAAGTTGGCTGCCACTCCAGATCCCGTTCGATCCCGTTCGATCGGGGTGAGTCATACCTGTCTTGTCCAATAAGAACAGGAAACTGAATACTTAAGTGAGCATACGAGATCAAGATTCATTCTCATCTTGAAGGGCCACTTAATCATGATGTATAATGAATTTATAATATTAAAAACTAAATTGTGTAAAGTTGAAGTTTTAAAAAGTAAACAATTCATCTTTGTATCTTTAAAGGAATAAATTAATAATATAGTTTAATCATTACGTAAGGAAAAAAAATAGACGCAAATTTACTTTAATACATTATAAATGAAGGGTTGGCCCCGTAAAATATATAGATTCTACGTATTTTATATCTGTACCTTTCTTTCCATGCAATACTATCATATTAACCTTTTAGACGAGAAGATTTGGACTTTTAAATATGTATATGCAGCAACAGCCTTTTTAGATATGAAACTGAGGTCTATATTTACATTTGTTTTTTTGGACTCAGTCTGTATTTACATTTAAATTTGCATAAACTCAACGGAGAATACCATTTAGTGATCTGTAGTGCACAGTTGCTCTCAATCTGTGTTACCTGATTCGTAGATGCACTTGTTAAGGTTTCCTTTTCATATTGAACAAGACTTTATTTAACAATGAAAAATGTGAAAACAGGTTTTTAGATATTTAAAGTGTATTAAATATATCATATCATATCACATATTATGCAAAATAGCGTTCTATATCGAATTAAGAATAAAATTATATCTATATTAGAATGTGACATCAATTAAACTATTTTTATTGTTTTAGTAAGAATGAAATTATAATATTGCAAAAAAAACTTATTTAATAAAAATCATATTGGAATAAAAGTTTTTATAGTATATATTAAAATATTAAGAAGTCCAATATAATATTTAAAAAAACTGTAATTTATTTAATATATAAAGTTAGCATAATAAACTCCTAAAATTTATATATTTTATGAAAAAAATAGATGCAGTTCTTTATATATTTGCTATCAAATTCTTTAATTAAAATATTACAAGTGTGTGATTATTTAATCAAAATATGATAAATATAGTTTTTAAAAATTAATTTTATATTTTTTACAACTCATCATTAAATGATTAGTTTTTAAATTATTTTTACATATACAATATATTTGTCGGAGAATTTAATAACAAAGATATAAGAAGCTTTATAAAAAATTTCTCTTAAAAAAGCTATATGTTTTGACCATTCATATTTTCAAGTCTTTTTATTTTATCAAAGTTTCTCTTAGAATTCTTTGATTTAATTTGCTGCCAACCTGTAAAAAGAAAATTAGATAAAATCTCAATATTAAAAACTTGATAAACTAAATGCATCATATAAATATGGTGTGATAGTTGCATCACTATTTATTTTTTTTTTTGGGTGAATATAATTGTGTGGTTTATGTTATACAAACCATTTAAGCTAATTTATAATTTATTTGATTAATTTCTAAATTTGTTTGACTAACTTATTTTATTAGCTTATAATTTATTTTAAAATACTACTTTTAATAATTTATAACTTTTATATATTTTTATTCTTACTATTTTAAACTTTTAACTAACTTATTGGTTAAAATATTAAAAAAAGTATATGAATTCCCAACATAGTTACATGGTACCTTTTCGGGTTTTACAACCTCGTGAAATGTACTTAAGATAATGAATCAAATATATTGGGGTATGGAAATATCGTGAAAGCTCAATAAATTAATATTGTAGAACCTAAAATTTTATTAATTTAGGGAGATATTAATTAATTATATAAAAAATTTTTATGTATACTACTAATATACAATATATATATATATATATATATATATATATATATATATATATATATCTGGTGAATTAATTATAAAAAAATTGATTGTACATATATATTTATAAAAATAAGTAAATGATATTCTTTGTTTTTAGTATCTAAACAATAGTTATTATATTGACTAATTAAATAAAGTTCAATATAAGTCACTTGTTTAATACCCATGAAAAATAAAATATAAATGCGTGTTTTCAAACTATTGTTACTATTTCAGTATACGGTACTATTCACCCGTATAATACTATTTACGTATATGATACTGTTCATTTATACAATCAAAATGTCAAATACTAGATGTGGTTTGGTCATAAGTGAAAAGTAGAAAGAAGTTTGTAGGAGAAAATGACGTTTTATTTGTAAAAATACCCTCAGGGACTAAATTGAAAGGACTGAATTGAAAAGAAACTTAAAGATTTAAGGTGAAAGGATAGTTTTTCCTTTAAAGTTTCTAATAGTAAATAAACGAAAATTTTCCATTAAGGTGTACAGTAACTGCATTATTAGAAATATCATTTTCATAAATAGTAAATTGAATATTTTATTAGCGCATAGTATCAAATAGTACCCTTGACTTTTAATATAAATAAGCACTTCTATTTCACTTCTAAACTCACACCTTCAACTTCTTTTCTTCCCTCCTTAAGTTTCTCTTGCTCCAACGCTAGTATTTTGAGATTTTGGGCCTTTCCGTTTTTGCTTAAGTAAGGATACTATGCTCTTTCTATGTCTTTCAAATTTTAGAAGTTATTTTCTTAAGTATACTCTGTGGTTGCGGCTTTGGCCGATCTTACACATCAGAAAAACTGTCGTTAGCTGTTATTTTAATTCTCTTATTACCGAAATAGAATATAATCTGTGGACAATACATGTCTAGGAAAGTTCTGGCTAAGGAAAGATCTGGTTTTTAAGTGTGTCCAATGTGACCCTCCACTCTTTCCTGGGAACTTACCTGGTGTACTCTTTTACAGATTGTATTCTGTATTTTCGGTATGAATAGTACCCGTACGTATAAATAGTGACCGTATGAATAGTACCCGTACGTATGAACAGTATCTGTACGAAAATGATCTTAACGTATTTTTTGTAATCTTTCATGAAAATCTCTGTAGCGGAACACTGAAATTCACCTGCGTACTCTTGTCCGTAACAATTTAGAGAAGTGATACTCGTACGGAATCCAAGTGAGTGAAACGACCCTGTTTTAATAGAGTTTTAGCATTACTGGTGATAAAAAGTATGTCGTAGGACACTCCCAAGATTCATAGGGGAAAATTGGATTCAAAATAACGAATATAATGAGATAATTAATCCAGAAGTATGGATAAGACAAAGCAAGTATCTCATGATGATATGAAATTTGAATCATATAGTTATATACTATACCTGTTATATGGATGAGTATTATATTGTGCTTCTGATTATGATATGAACTGTTGTACTATTGATTGTGATTGAGCGGTACAGTACCCCCTCTCACGGCAAGGCGGAAAACCCGGTTGACAGGGTGTTTTGACCAATGAGTGTGGAGACAACGATTCCCTCAGTACGGATATAGCCCGGATTGGTGATAAATCCGTGAGGCGCCCTAGCTAAGAGGATGAGATTGTGCGTCATGGCGAAAAAATACAAAATTGGTGAGCCGGCCTGTGTGCGCTCTCCGGGATATATTGCCATTGACGAGTACTAGTATCGTTTGTTGAATTGGATGAATTTTTCTTGTATGTAATTTCTAACTATGTCTATTGGTTGAGCTTGAGCCTTCGGATATGCTTGCATGACTGGTGATGTATTTGAATTTTATTAACGCGAGGCCGATTTGCTCACTAAGTTTAAAAGCTCACACTCTCTGTACAAACTTTTTGTTCAGATCAGGTTGCCGCTGAAGTACATCCGCTAGAGGAGTAGATCACGTTGGACCTTCCCGCTGTCGGGTAGGCCCTTCTTTTGTTATACAGTATGTTGCTCTGTAACCGTCTAGGACATCTAGATCAGGGGTTTGGTATTTGGCTTGTATTTCAGTATGATAATGTATTTTGTACTGAGGATCTATTATTTTTAATTAAGAAAGTCTGATGTATTTTCTTTGTATTTATTAAGGAATGGTACTTTGAGAATATAGAGATAATGACTAACAATTTTACTTGTGGGAAGAATTTATCGAAAGGCTTACAGTGATGGGATATTCATCATTGTGCCGGTCATGTGCCTAGAAAATGGGTCGTGACAAAGTTGGTATCAGAGCATAGGTTGTTAGGTCTCCTAGTGATTACAGAGCAAGGTGTCTTTAGTGGGCCTTCCCCTATTGTCGTGACTGCAGCACGACCATAGGATGAAGATCCACCAAAAGCCCTGTAGAGATTAAAATCCCTTTCTTTTGTGTCTTTACTTGAAGCATAATAGTGACGATATATATTATTCTTAATTGTAGAATAAGTTTAGATGGCACCAAGAAAATCAAACGCTTCTGGAATCCGCACAAGATCTGACAGGGCCTTGGTCCCTCCAGCTGCTTAGTCAGCAAATGCAAGACTGGAGATGCCTAACCGTGAAGAAAATAACCATGCACAAAACAGAGAAATATCCACTGAAAACCCTGGAAGAAATGCTGGAGAACCATCACAAATCGACGCGACTGTAGTGATGGAAGCATTAGCTGCAATGCAGAACGAGGTGAATGGGCTAAAGGAACTTCTGATAGGACAATCATCTGAAGATGGTTCACAGGCATCAGTACATGCTGCAAAAGTACAAGAGACAGACCAGATGCCACCTCCACCCCCTCCTCAGAATTGGGTAGGTACAGAGGTCAAAATCTCAGAATTTATGAAGCTGAATCCGCCAACCTTTGCAGGAGATGTTAATGAAGACCCACAACGTTTTCTAGATGACTGTGAGAAAATCCTTGACACGCTAGAATGCCCTGAACCTCGAAAAGTAACCCTTGTTACCTTTCAGTTAAGAGGTAACGCCGACCGCTGGTGGCGAACATGGAAGAAGGGCATGGCCAGAAATGCCCCACCCATTAAATGGAATGAATTTAAAAGAATTTTTCGAGAACAATTTATTACGGAGAGTATACGAGAAGCAAAGATGAATGAGTTTGAGGCACTCCGGCAAGGATCACGAACCGTCGATGAATACGACAATCTGTTTATAGAGTTGTCTGAATATGCTACTCACATGGTCCTAAATGAGAAAGAAAAGATCCGACGGTTTATTAAAGGCCTTCGAGAGTCTTTATTTGACAGGGTGGGATCGAAAATACGAGATTTTTTATTTTACACAGAAGCCGTCGACATCGCCCGTATGATGGAAGAAAGAGATATGCAAAAAGAAAAATGGAATAACAAAAGAAATAGGAAACAAGATGAGAAATCACGCTACCACGGAGAAAGTTCTGGACGTGCAGCCTCTACCGCTAGTGCACCACAGCGTCAACAAAGTGGTACAAGGGGTCAACAAAGGCCCTGGTGCTCTAAATGTGAAAGAAATCACTTCGGAGCTTGTTTTGTCAACAACAACACTAGGGTCTGTTACCAATGTGGTCAACAGGGCCACATCAAAAGAGATTGCCCCCAACTTTACACGAGATCTGGCCAAGGGTCAGTACGCCCTAATCAATCAGAGGCTACTGTTGCCAACAGATCCCCTGTAACTGTAGGAGGCAATGGAATCGGAAGAGGTGCTGGCAGAGGACAAGGTGGTCGAGGTCAGGCTTCAGCAGGCCGAGGGAACGCTCAAGTATTCGCTTTAACCCGTCAAGATGCTCAGGCGTCTAATACAGTGGTAGCAGGTACTCTTCTGATTGAATCAAATTTTGCACATGTTTTGTTTGACTCTGGCTCTACGCATTCCTATGTGTCACCATTCTTTGCTAAGAACTTTAAGCAAAAAGTTGTTAGATTAGAATGTCCGTTTTTAGTAACTACGCGTACTGGAGGCACCTTACTAATAGAACGAGGCTATCGAGCTTGCAAGGTAAGAGTCAGAGAAATAAATACAACAGTAGACCTAATGCTGTTAGATATGACAGACTTTGATGTCATCTTAGGCATGGATTGGCTGGCATCTTGTCATGCCACCCTGGATTGCTATAATAAGATAGTTAAGTTCAATATTCCGGGGGAGCCTTCTTTCGTATTTCATGGTGAACGGAGTGAAATTTCTGGGAATCTTATATCTTTAATGTGTGCCCAACGTTTATTGCGAAAGGGCTGTCAAGGATACTTGGCATTCGTTAAAGATATTAAGAAAGAAGAACTAAAGGTAGAAGACGTTCCAGTAGTCCAGGAGTTTGTAGATGTCTTCCCAGATGATCTACCAGGTATACCCCCAGATCGAGAGATTGAGTTCCAGATAGAGTTAGCACCAGATACTCGCCCAATCTCCATACCCCCTTATAGAATGGCACCAACAGAATTAAAAGAGTTAAAAACTCAGTTACAGGACTTGCTAGACAAAGGCTTTATAAGGCCAAGTTATTCACCTTGGGGAGCTCCTGTTCTGTTCTTGAAAAAGAAGGACGGATCGATGAGACTATGCATAGATTACAGGCAACTGAATAAGGTAACTATCAAAAATAAATACCCGTTGCCTCGCATCGACGACCTTTTCAATCAACTTCAAGGAGCTAAGTGTTTTTCAAATATTGACTTGAGGTCTGGTTATCACCAACTCAAGATCAAGGAGGAGGATGTGTCTAAAACAGCCTTCCGTACCAGATATGGGCACTACGAGTTCTTGGTGATGTCATTTGGATTAACGAATGCACCAGCTGCTTTCATGGATTTAATGAATAGGATTTTTAAATCCTTTTTAGACAAATTTGTCATTGTCTTCATAGACGACATTCTGGTGTACTCAAAGACTTCAGAAGAGCATGAACAACACCTTCGTGTTGTGTTGCAGACATTGAGGGATCATCAATTGTACGCCAAATTCTCTAAATGCGAGTTTTGGATTGATCGTGTAACTTTCTTGGGACATGTGATCTCCAAATATGGCATCCAAGCAGACCCAAGCAAAGTAGAAGCGGTCAAAATGTGGCCTAGACCTACCTCCATCACAGAGATTCGCAGCTTCTTGGGATTGGCAGGATATTATCGTCGTTTCATCCAAAATTTTTCTCAGTTAGCCGCCCCTCTCACACGACTGACTAGGAAAGGAGTAAAGTACCAATGGGATGACGCTTGTGAAGAAAGCTTCCAAGAACTCAAGAAAAGGTTAATCTCCGCACCTGTATTGGTCTTACCCTCAGGACCAGGAGGTTTTACAGTATACTGCGATGCATCAAGAGTAGGGTTGGGATGTGTTCTCATGCAGCATGGCCAGGTAGTGGCATATGCATCGAGACAACTTAAGAAACATGAACAAAACTACCCCACCCACGATCTGGAAATGGCAGCAGTAGTTTTCGCTTTAAAAATATGGCGACATTATCTATACGAAGAAACTTGTGAAATCTACACTGACCATAAAAGTCTAAAATATATTTTCGACCAAAAGGACCTAAACTTGAGGCAAAGGAGATGGGTAGAATTACTAAAAGACTATGATTGCAATATTCTTTACCACCCAGGCAAAGCGAACGTGGTGGCAGATGCCTTGAGTCGAAAATCTATGGGTAGTCTAGCCCATATAGCAGTAACAAAAAGACCATTGATCCAAGAACTACAAGAGCTGAGAGTAAAAGGTTCTACTCTTGAGGTTACAAGGACAGGATCATTCTTAGCCCATATCAGGGCTAGATCTTCTCTTGTTGACCAGATACAGATATCCCAAATGGAGGATCCTGAGTTTGTCCAAATTATGGAAAAGGTGAAGATTGGTGAAGTGAATAGTTTCACACTCGATGATACATGAGTCTTGCGTTTTGAACAACGGTTGTGTGTACCAGATGTTGGAACTCTTAGACAAGACATCATGGAAGAAGGCCATCGTGCTGCATATGCTGTACATCCAGGAGCCACCAAGATGTATCAGGATCTGAAACAGATCTACTGGTGGAAAGGAATGAAACAAGACATAGCAAAATTTGTGTCTCGTTGTTTAACCTATCAACAGGTTAAAGCTGAGGATCTAAAGCCAGGAGGCTCGTTACAACAATTAGAGATTTCTGAATGGAAATGGGAACGAGTGACGATGGACTTTGTTGTTGGTCTACCTCGCTCCACAGGAGGTTATGACTCAGTTTGGGTCATTGTTGACCGACTAACCAAATCAGCACACTTCATTCCAGTCAAAACCACTTATGGTGTAGTAACGTTGGCACAATTGTATATTAAAGAAATAGTAAAGCTGCATGGATTACCTATATCTATCATTTCTGATAGAGGTCCTCAATTTACCTCTCGTTTCTGGAGAAGTTTTCAAGAGGCATTAGGTACTCGAGTGGACCTTAGTACCGCTTTTCACCCACAGACAGACGGACAGTCAGAGCGGACGATTCAGACGGTAGAGGATATGTTACGAGCTTGTATTCTAGATTTCAGTGGCAGTTGGGAAAAGCATTTGTATCTTGTAGAGTTCGTATATAACAACAGCTACCAGGCTACTATTGGGATGGCACCCTTTGAGGCCTTGTATGGGAGACGTTGCAGATCTCCGATCGGTTGGTTCGAGGTAGGTGAAGCGAAAGCATTAGGACCTGACTTGGCCCAGGATGCCCTAACCAAGGTTAAGACAATACAAGATAGGATGCGAGCAGCTCAAAGTAGACAAAAGGCATACGCTGACCATAGACGACGTGATTTGGAGTTCTCAGTCGGCGATATGGTATTCCTTAAGGTCTCTCCAATAAAAGGTGTGTTGAGATTTGGAAGGAAAGGAAAGTTGAGTCTTAGATACATCGGGCCTTATGAGATTCTAGAACGAGTGGGAAAAGTGGCTTATCTGCTTGCCCTACCTATGGATCTGGAAGGGATTCACCCTGTTTTTCACGTATCCATGTTAAGGAAGTACCTTCATGACCCTTCTCACATACTTCACCCTTCTTAGAATGATTCTATCCTAGTAGATGAAAACTTGTCATACGAGGAGATACCGGTGGCTATCCTCGATAGTCAAGTAAAGAAACTCCGATCTAAGGAGATTCCATCCGTCAAGGTTTTGTGGAGGAATCAAACTCACGAATAAGCCACATGGGAAGCTGAGGCCGACATGCGTTCTAGATATCCGCATCTTTTTACGACTTGAGGTAATTTAAATTCGGAGTACCGAATTTCTTAAAGGGGGTGATAATGTAATACCCATGAAAAATAAAATATAAATGCGTGTTTTCAAACTACTGTTACTATTTCAGTATATGATACTATTCACCCGTATAATACTATTTACGTATATGGTACTATTCATTTATACAATTAAAATGTCAAATACTAGATGTGTTTTGGTCATAAAAGAAAACTAGAAAGAAGTTTGTAGGAGAAAATGATGTTTTATGTGTAAAAATACCCTCAGGGACTAAATTGAAAGGACTGAATTGAAAAGAAACTTAAAGGTTTAAAGTGAAAGGATAGTTTTTCCTTTAAAGTTTCTAATAGTAAATAAACGAAAATTTTCTATCGTAAGGTGTACAGTAACTGCATTATTAGAAATGTCATTTTCATGAATAGTAAATTGAATATTTTATTAACGCATAGTATCAAATAGTACCCTTGACTTTTACTATAAATAGGCCCTTCCATTTCACTTCTAAACTCACACCTTCAACTTCTCTTCTTCCCTCTTTAAGTTTCTCTTGCTCCGACGCTAGGCTTCTGAGATTTTGGGCCTTTCCGTTTTTGCTTAGGTAAGGATACTATGCTCTTTCTATGTCTTTCAAATTTTAGAAGTTATTTTCTTAAGTATGCTCTGTGGTTGCGGCTTTGGCCGATCTTCCATATCAGAAAAACTGTCGTTAGCTGTTATTTTGATTCTCTGATTACCGAAATAGAATATAATCTGTGGAGAATACATGTCTAGGAAAGTTCTGGCTAAGAAAAGATCTGGTTTTTAAGTGTGTCCAGTGTTACCCTCCACTCTTTCCTGGGAACTTACCTGGTGTACTCTTTTACAGATTGTATTCTGTATTTCCGGTATGAATAGTACCCATACGTATGAATAGTGACCGTATGAAAATGATTTTAACGTATTTTTTGTAATATTTCATGAAAATCTCTGTACCGGAACACTGAAATTCACCTGCGTACTTTTGTCCGTAACGATTTAGAGAAGTGATACTCGTACGGAATCCAGGTGAGTGAAACGACCCTATTTTAATAGAGTTTTAGCATTACTGGTGATAAAAAGTATGTCGTAGGACACTCCCAAGATTCATAAGGGGAAATTGGATTCAGAATAACGAATATAATGAGATAATTAATCCAGAAGTATGGATAAGACAAAGCAAGTATCTCATGATGATATGAAATTTGAATCATATAGTTATATACTATACCTGTTATATGGATGAGTATTATATTGTGCTTCTGATTATGATATGAACTGTTGTACTATTGATTGTGATTGAGCGGTACAGTACCCCCTCTCACGGCAAGGCGGAAAACCCGGTTGACAGGGTGTTTTGACCAATGAGTGTGGAGACAACGATTCCCTCAGTAGGGATATAGCCCGGATTGGTGATAAATCCGTGAGGCGCCCTAGCTAAGAGAATGAGGTTGTGCGTCATGGCGGAAAAATACAAAATTGGTGAGCCGGCCTGTGTGCGCTCTCCGGGATATATTGCCATTGACGAGTACTAGTATCGTTTGTTGAATTGGATGAATTTTTCTTGTATGTAATTTCTAACTATGTCTATTGGTTGAGCTTGAGCCTTCGGATATGCTTGCATGACTGGTGATGTATTTGAATTTTATTAACGTGAGGCCGATTTGCTCACTAAGTTTAAAAGCTCACATTCTCTGTACAAACTTTTTGTTCAGATCAGGTTGCCGCTGAAGTACATCCGCTAGAGGAGTAGATCACGTTGGACCTTCCCGCTGTCGGGTAGGCCCTTCTTTTGTTATACAGTATGTTGCTCTGTAAACGTCTAGGACATCTAGATCAGGGGTTTGGTATTTGGCTTGTATTTCAGTATGATAATGTATTTTGTACTGAGGATCTATTATTTTTAATTAAGAAAGTCTGATGTATTTTATTTGTATTTATTAAGGAATGGTACTTTGAGAATATAGAGATAATGACTAACAATTTTACTTGTGGGAAGAATTTATCGAAAGGCTTACAGTGATGGGATATTCATCATTGTGCCGGTCATGTGCCTAGAAAATGGGTCGTGACAACTTGTATCTATGATTTATTATACTAGAACTAAATACACATTTAACATATGATGATAAAAATAATAAATGTTCGAAGGTTTAAAGTTTAGAAGAAATTATGGCTAATATCATTGAAAATCCTATTAAGGAGGAAGATAAGGATGTTTCAATATTTTTGGAACTAATTACGTGAAAGGAAGCTCTTATAACGATGACAACTATTCACAATTTTTTGTTCTAGTTTGAGAATACGATACCAAAATTTTTGAATGCAATAAAAAAAGTTAAAAAAAAAGTTTACCTAGATTTAAATTTCAAAGATAAACAATAAATTTATATCTTACTAAATTGTCCTAGTTATGTTTGTAACAATAAGACTATAGATTTATATAAAAGTCTTCTTAAAAAAATATTATCTTATTAATTTATTGAAATTAACAAATTTGTATACTAGCTGAAATTAAAATGACAAAAATTATTTAAAAAAATAGAGATTTAATTGTATTAAATTGGGGTGATTTCTAGC
Organism: Biancaea sappan; assembly: GCA_037074585.1. Taxonomy (NCBI): domain Eukaryota; kingdom Viridiplantae; phylum Streptophyta; class Magnoliopsida; order Fabales; family Fabaceae; genus Biancaea; species Biancaea sappan. Next base: position 8,271,125 of record CM073493.1, on the reverse strand, counting down.
ATATTTGCGGTTCCTTGGCAAAATGCTGATGCTTTGACCAGCGGCGGAAGACGAATATATATATATATATATATATATATATATATATATATATATATATATATATATATATATATATATATATATATGCAATTTATCTCATTGCTTTTTCTATTCAGTCTAGAATTCAGCGACCTGATAAGCGGTTCTATTTATGTCACTTAATCACTTATCATATAAGCGTTTATATATAAATTATTTTTATAATTAAAGAATTTATAAAGATAAATTTCACATAAAATATTTTTAGTTTATTTTTATAAACTATTCTAAAAAGTTTATAAAAATAAACTAAAAACAATTTATAAACACGTCATAAGTTATTTTTACAAGCTCTTCTAAATACATACATAAACTTTTATGTTATAAGATAAGCTCAAATAAACTCTTCTAAACACACATTAAGTTATAAGCGACTTAATCAATATGCAAATCAAGATAATTTTAAATCATCAAAATTGAATAATGTTATTAAAAAAATTTATAATTTCATATAATATTAAAAATAACAATTAAATGTTCAAAAATAAATTACTTTTACTTTTACCTTTATAATTTACTAATTAAATAGTAAAGGACTATATATATATATTTATCAAATATAAGATTTTTGTGCTAAAATATTTTAGAATACTTCTTTAGTTATGAAATTGACATATAAATTATTTATTTTATTTATTTTAATATTTATTTGTAAATATATATATATATATATTTATTTATTTATTCTTCCAGTCAATAATTAATTCGGTGACTCAATAAATGAATCAATGATCTAGTAATCTGGCTTATTCACAAGTCAATTATTAGGTTGGTTGCTAAAACTAAGTTTTATCCTTATAAATTTTATTTTATGCGTACTTTAACCCTTTTTTAAGTTTAGAACTCACCAAACACTTTACATCCTTCTATTAAATATTTCATTAATTGACTATCAATCAACGTGAACCATCATATTTTATTCACACATGGCACATGAGTCAGCTTGAGGAATTGGTTCTCCCTGTCACTGCATCAACTGTCCCCAATTTCAATTTTGGGCTTCGGGCTTGTTCCTTTGTTGGTAGTACAGTTCAGAACCATCGTTATCACCGGTAGTAGTGCAGTGGGACCTCTTCTGTCTTAGCCTTAGTGCCGGAATCTTCGTCCTCACTGGCAACGTCGTTTCAACCATCCCCTCACCCCCCCCCCCAAAAAAAAAAAAAACAAAAGAGGAAAACAAAATGAGCTTATAAAATAAGGAAGTTGTGAAAAGAAAAACTCAACTGTTGACTAAATGCAAGTCAAAATGGTCTTAACAAGCTAACAATATTACACCACAATAGTCGTAATCCTCAAATTAGACAACCCAATGGACAGCCATATTTCCACCCGAGATCTTTTAAGCAAACTATTGAATGAAATTAAGAACTAATTAAACAGCCAAATGATGATTATACATTTCTATCAAGTTGACTGAAAATCATACAAATGCATGTCCACTCTAGGTCTTGATTCTTACTGCCATCTTAAAATTATCTCAGAACTTTCATAAAAAATGCATCCTTGACCGGAAGAGTTTGTCTAGCTGCAAATAACTATGGTGCTGCATGTGTCTATTAATACAATTAAAAACAACAGTAGAACTTCATCTGACCTCAATGAAACTAACAGTGGCATTTATGTCAGATCCATTGGAGCTTTTATTGTTGATAGAGCTTCAAAGACCATTGCATTATATCTGGTAAAGAATACAGAAGAACAAAAAAAACTAATATGGTCTTACTTGAACAGGAAATATAATAAAAATATGACATACCATATTGAAGGAACCATAAATTTATGACATAAAATAATTAGAAATTAGGTAATTAATGAGTCAACCTGAAAAGGTACAAACGGTCGTTGACCGCAGTAAATAATATGCCACCTGTTGTTTAGTAATCAGAATAGCACGCAACATCATTAGTTATTTAGTACTTTTTTTTCTTCCTCTGAATATGGTTTATCAGCTAAGTTCATATAAGGATGCACAAAACCCAACGGTGAGAGAGCAGTAGTCTTATGTGGTGAAGATATATAAAGAATAACTGGTCTAACTTGGTCTCAACCACTTCAAAATAATTTGAATTTTCTAAATAAAAAATGTGAGAGAAGCATCAAGAATACATTTTCTAAGTGCCAAAAAAAGAAACCTACTTGTTAAATAATTCGATCAATTAAGATGACTAACGTGATTTAGCAGATTTTATTCAAGTCAGCAAAATAGTTTCACACAGGGCACATGAGTCAACTTAAGAAACTGGTGCCACAATCTTCATCCTCACCGGCAACGACGTACACAACGACTCCGGCCCTGCCATCAGCGCGTCATATTAGATCTCTGGCGTGGCAACACTACTGTTGGTTCTATATAATACACATAGAGTTCACAATGGAGCTTCTAAATGATATATACGTAATTGGACTTTCCTTCCTCCAATTACATGCTGACCATAAATTTGTTTTTTTTTTTTCTCCCTCATTCCTACAATTCAATGTGTATTAAATATACTTTATTATGTTACAACTTAGAATTCAATCATAGCTATCTTAGTTTAGTTTGTAGTCTTGATTAGTTTAGTAGTACTAGAGGGCATTTCATGAATTATAGTTGACTAATGAACCTTTAGGTATAAAAAGTCATAATAAGATGGCATTTTCGTTGGTCCAAGGAATGTTGAAGTAACCATATACTATCATTGTTGAAGTTGAGTTTCATGAAGATAGAGAGTTAATATAAATTGTTTATAGGAACTATTTCCCTAATATATAGCTACGCTATTAACCCGATTGACTATGAATGTCAAACAATGTTGTCAAACTTGTTGTTTAAGTAAATTAACTCATTAAGGAGGCATGGATTGATAATATAAACTTGTAACATAAATCCGTGAGAGTTACTTCCAATAAACTTTAGCTATTTAATATATATAATTATATTAGAAATAGTACTCTGCTTATCTTGCAAACCGCAGTAAGGCTGACTAGCTTGCAGTGATTAAGGTCAAGTCTAAGAAAGCTATTAATGCACGAAGTACTCATGCCAATATTGATGATTTCAAGAAGAAGAAATGAGTCCAATCATGCCTGTCATGGTCAAAAACGACAGTGAACTTCAAATGCCACACGATGATAGACAATATGAAGAGGTCAATGGGGACATGAATGATCAAGCGTTTATCAATGACAACGAAGAAGAGCAACGAGGCGAGGAAGATGACATAAAAGAGGATATAGGTGACACAATGTCTAAAGGGGACAGTAAAGAGGATATGAATGTGGAAGAAGACGACTCCTCTAACTAATTATGTTTATATTAAGCTATTCCTAGCATTAACATAAATCCTAGTTTCATTGAATGGTAGCTAAGCATCTAAGAACATTTAAAACAATAAAATCTACTCTAAGAAGAGAAATTACAGTTATATCAAAGTATTTAACAATAAAACTTTATAGGAAGTCAATTTACATCAATCTCCTAAATCTTAGAGGTTTAGTTACACATAGAGAAAGAGAAGAAAGACATCACAAATCTACAATAAAACATGATACGAGGATAGAGAATAAGGAAGATGTTTTAAACTCAGTAGAAAAGAGGTTCCCCTTATTCTCCAATGTGTCCAAGTAGAGCTCCTTTCTTCTCTAGCCAAAAGATACATTTTCTCTCTTCATTTCCTCCTTAAATAGCCTCTGTCTCGTGCAGGTTAGAATCCATACACCTAGACACCATAGTTGGCGCCTGGGGCGCCACATTGTAAATCATCAGGATCTTCAGGGTTTGGTGCCTTGGGAGCCAGACGTGGCGCCTAAGGCGCGGCCTTGTAAACTTTGGGCAAAGACTTTGCTAGCTGGCGCCCTAGGTAAGGTTGAGAGTTGAGTGGTGCCTGGGGCACCGAGTGGCTAGGCAGTGCAGATCTTCAATTCCCTCTACTTGTATTAGTCCAAATAACACCTACAAGAAAAATACAATAAATTACTCAAAAAGGCTGAGAAAAGGAGATTAAAACAAGATAAAACGAAAACTATAATGCACAAAGGAACTAACTAAAAACAAAGATAAATAGTGCAAAAAGGATAGTAAAGTAAGATCAACGGAAAGAAAAAAACCTGATAAAAGCCACACTAAATAACCAAAATATTGGACTTATTAAGCTATTTAGTAGGAATAACAATCTTACTACTAAAATTCATTACTTTCCTACTGATTTGGCTGTAGATATTTTGCTTCTTTCCTGTAACGTATGTAATAATTAAAATGAAGATAAAATAATCAAGTCAATGTTAAATTTTAATATAGTATTATGATTTTTTTTTAAAAAGATCAAAATTATTGTATAACTTTTTTTAAACCAACATATATTGTATTAATATTGACTTCGATTGTATTAATATCATTTTAAATCAAAGTTTGGGGTGCTACAGTCACAATAACATTAAATTGAAATTAATGTTGACTTCGATTGTATTAATATTATTTTAAATTCTTATATGGTTCTAAATTCTGCTACAGTCACAATAATATTTAAATTCTTATTTTGAATTTAGTTTACATATATTCTTCTAAATTTCTTTACTTTCTGTTGTATTAATATTATTTTAAATGCATAAGAAAATAGAGTTCGTTCAATTGTTGCTTGTCCAACCATCTGCTATTACAAATTGTGACAAATATTATATTCACAATTTCCTCCCGTACTAATACACACAGTCTTAATTATCCATCATGTGTGTCACTGGTTCCATAAACAATGTTCTTATCTGATTTTTATGGCGGCTTTCTCTTTTTGTTGGTATCATTTCTTTCTTTAATGTGCCTTATAGGTTATTGACCCGAATTTTTTCTCTTCATCCACTAGGATAAGATTTCAGAGAACTTAACTTAAAGATCAAGAATGTGTTGCTGCATCAATTGTCCCTTAAAAATATATGCTAAACCAGATGATTCAATTGAAAAAGTGTTTGCATTTGAATATTCTGGTCGTGTTCGAGGTTTAGGAATAGGCATTTCTCCCACTATTGCCTTTGGTTTGTCTAGACAAACCTTGAACTCTATCAATATTATTGCTTCTAGCAGCACTGTAAATGAAAATCAGAGTGGAGATTCAAGGTGACAAGTAGAGGCTTTAGAAGAAAAGTTGGCTGGATATGAAAAGACCAAGGAGGAGTTATCATAAACTAGAACTCAATTAAGCGTGCTTTACAAATTTATGTTAGATAAATTTGGTTCTGATTTGCCTACCATTAGCACAAATGTAACACTTAGTCTTTGTAGTTGGTACACTCTTGAACAATTATTAGATCTCATATATGTTTTAGAACATGAAAAAAAATCCAAATATCTCAATTTTTGTTGAACAATATTTGATTCAATGTATTTAGGCATGTTGATATTCATATTTCGGTATATTTTGATTTAGTAGGTTTCTTTTGTATGCATTATATTTCCTTTTTTTAAAAAAAATAAATAAACGTCAAATATTGGCTATGGTTTAAACCATGGCTAATATTACTTAAATTTTTTTTAAAAAATTAAATTAAATTATTCGCCACGGTTTAAACCATGGCCAATAATTATGATACAAATATTTTTTCAACCACGGTTTTTTCTGTGGCTATAATAAATTTAGCCGCTGTTTACATCATGGCAAATTAGATGTTATCACGGTCACCCAAATCGTGACTAATGATGAAGCCGACCCAATTTTGCCATAGGATTGCCAACCGTGGTTACATTGCAGTATCCACGGTTATAACCATGGCAAACAACTTTTTTTTTTTTGTAGTGTATCTATGGTGGAATTTTCCCACTAAATTAATTGTAGCTCAAGTTGAGTATTTTTAATTTGTGTAATTAGAGTAACGCTTTTGGGAAGTGATAATTAAAGTAAAAGAAGATAGATTTTTGAGTTGTAGGAGTAAGGTGCCCTCAAGACCCATCTCACCAAGATTTAAGAACATTACTCTTTGACGAAGAGGATCACAAGTAACCCCAACCCAATTACAAAAGAAAGAAGAGATGGACCAATTAGCCAAGAGATTGCTAGGGTCTTTAGTAATAGAAGACTTAAAAGCAAGAAATGCGAACTCATCTATACTAAAATTAGTCTTACACAAATCAATGTAGGCCATGAGGAAAAATAATGAGAATATAAAGGAAAAATGAAAACAAAGGTTTGCCATGTTTAGTAGATTTAAGGCTTCTTAGATTTAAAAGGAGAGGAGAAGGTTATACTCTATATATATATATATATATATATATATCCCTCACGGAGACAATTACCCATAAGCTAGGAATAGTAATGACATGTGAAATAATGTCATTTCGTCAACATGAGACTATAAGCAATGTCCTTTTCCACGACCCGATAATTTAGGAGTATTTATCAACTTGTTAAAGAAGATTATTGTCATTTGCATTTGCAAATGTATAAATGAAAATGATAGAGAGAGAAAAGACTTCACTATTGGCTAGTGCGAAATGATTAAGAATTTGTTGAAGAAATGCATTAAAAATGCCAAAAGGTTGGTTGTTTAATTTTTTCTATATGTTCATTGATTAAAATCAATTATCCTTGTGCGATTAGAAATAAAATGTGTGGACTAGGTATGTTATTTACAGGAGTGTTACAAGGGCAATTAATTAAATATACCAAAAGAATTTAAATTCTAACAAATTTTAGAATCTATATAATAGACTAAAACAATTCCACTATAGAGCATTAATTACATGGATGTCATTAAATACTATATAATAAAATTAATAAAATAAAATGAAACATTAATTACATGAATTTGAAAAAATTGTTCTTATTAATCACTCCACATTGAATTACATATATTAGAATTAATAAATTAAAATGAAATATTAAATGAATAGATTATGTAAATTACTAAATTCATTCTTATAAATCACTACATTAAATGCATTAAGTAAAATTATGGTAAATTCAAATGAAATAATTCCATAAATGAATTAAGTAAAATTATGGTCCATTAAATCTATTAAGTAAAATTAGGGTAAATTCATTATTATGAATCCCATATCTTACCATGGATAATCAGAAAAATCTCTGTTCATCAGTAAAGCAACAAAATTTGGAAAAATAAATTTGAAATGGTAAAGCAACCATTTTGAAATGTGATTAGGATTCCCACTATTAATGCATATTCTTAGCATCCTTGAATTTAAATTCTGTGAAAATTACAACTATCATGTAAATTAGAATTTGATTATATAATTGTATTAAAATGAATTTGAAAAAAAAAATTGTTCTTATCAATCACACCACATTAAATTACATATATTAAAATTAATAAATTAAGATGAAATATTAAATGAATAGATTATGTAAATTATTAAATTTATTCTTATTAATCACTACATTAGATGCATTAAGTAAAATTAGGGTAAATTTAAATTCAAATGATAAAGCAACCCTTTTAAAATGTGATTAGGGCTCCACTATCAATGCATATTCCTAGCATTGATGAATTCAAATTCCCTAGAGATTGCAACTGTCATGCAAATTGAAATTTGATTATGTAAATTACTAAATTCATTATTATTATTATTTAATTATTTCAATTATTTAATCAATATTCAATTAATTATGTTCAAAATTCATGTTATATAAATAAATATTAATTCCAATTGTCATGTATTCCTCCAGTATTTGTATTTTTTATTCTTTTTGGAAAATCAATTTTTATTCTATTAGTTCTTTTTATATGGCTAAATTTAGTAACGTTGCTAATGTTAATGTATTAAGGGATGATTGCATGATTAAGGTTCGGGTAGTGAGGTTGTGGACATTTCCATCGTTATTTTCTTATGGCTAAATTATGCGCATGTGGTTTATGTCTGGATATAACTCACATGAAGAAGTTAATAGCATAGAGATGGTTCTACAAAATTCATAGGTGTTTTTTCTACCTTTTCCTTTTATTGTTTTTGTTATCTAGACATAGATTTTGGTTCATATAGTTTTTTATTTATCAATTCTTTTTCTTCAAGAATCTCGCATTCATACATCTATCAAGCGCGCTTTTATTAACAAGTTCAAGTACATTATTTTCGAAGATGGTGTATACTTTATTACACAATTTAACATTGTACCACCATGCATTTAAGATAAATTTCTAGTACTTCTCTAAAGCCAGTCGAGTTAAAGATGACATTGTTATTCCGGGCATGACTTTGTTTTATTCGTTTGTAGGTATCTTTATCTGAACATGTTGATAGAATTATTTGATTAGTTTGTGTGCTATCTATAAACCCATTATTTTTATCATATACAATTGATTATTCTCACAATATGAACTCAAAATTGTTCAGTGCACCTTTCATGTATTTTACAGATGTTATTAGCAAGCTAACTGTTGTCGGAGCTGTTGAAGATATATGCAAGAATAGCACAAAGAACAAAAGGAAGGACATTGAATTGTAAGATTTAAAGTAATTTAGCTATATTTTTAATCTGTAATTTATTTTGGCTGTTTATGTCATTAACTACATTATATCCTTCCAGTGCAATAATGTGATTTGTACTCTATGGGAGAATTTTGCTAATTAGATTGCATCGTATATGGACTCTATTGTTAAAGGATCAACTATTGTGGTTGTTCAATGTTGTAAAATGATTTTCAGGTTAATTTCATAAACTTTATTCTCTGTAGCTTAAGTTGGTATAAGTTTTTGTTATAACAAAACCATAGGATTCTAAAATGTTGGGGTCATGACAAATAACAAATTCTTTGAATACTTCAAGGTTATTTATCAACCCTGATATGGTAGTATATTCTAATTATGTTTTAAAGAAATATTGTTATTTTATCCTTCATAAGTTATCATTGCTTATCTATATTAATTATTATATCTTTATTTGAAATTTTTTTTTCATTTACTATTGTAGATTTAAATTGAATTGTGATGTCTCAACTCAAATGCCACGCCAACTTTCTGTGTAGTCATCTATGTAGTATACTAATGAGTTCTTGCAAAAATTGTCACATCCTCAACAGTGTGACCAATTTGGCTTATCACTAATTAAAACATCGTCAAGATCTTAGCTTTCTTACATTGAAACTATAAGGAAACAAAATAAATGTCATATTTATACATAGTCCGTCCACAAAATCCTAGGAGGCTTTTGTGATCACAGAGCTACTTCTAGAGCTTACAAAATAATACAATGCAAAGGAACCAATCGAAAATGCAATAGAGTCGGTTAAAAATAAATTCGCTATTCCCCTAGACAGTCCCTAGCGTCAGCCACAGATTTTGAAATGTTGTAAAATAACAAGATGAGTAATGGAATACCCAGTGAATGGATAACATTATCTATCAAAAGTAAATCTAGCAATTAGTATCATAAAGATATCATCGAATTAAAACTCACATCAGTTACAAATGATATATACCGTATAAGTTAAACAATGCCAAACACAAATCCCGTACCAACTGGGTCGTCCACAGTACCAGTGGATCGTTGCCCGCGACCCCCTAGCCGCATCCACCCTTATCTCTCCATGAAAGGTGTATCTCCACCGTTATAACTCCACTAACTTCTCTCGTGGGGTGCACCACCACGAAAACATTATAACAATGTTCAACCATAACGCAAGTATTCACACAACCTCAACATATCAACAAAAATATCAACATTAAATTTACGTATTCTATAAGAATTTTTGTTTAATCAAACAAAAGGCTTGAGATCCATAGTACTTTTAAATATAAGGAATATAAGTCCTTTAAAAATGAATACACAACATATCGCTTAAGTCTACATTCTCAATTTTTCTTTATGATACTTGATGACAATACATTTGAAGAAATATAGACAAGATAAGATCATCACACTCACCTCGAATGTGGCTCTAACTACCTTTAATTTTGCAGCAAAATTATGGGAGGTGTTAGGAAATAACTCTCAAAGATTTCCTAAAATGCAAATAAGATGAAACATAACATAAAAAAAAAGTACATTAGAGTTTGACCTTCTGTAAGTAGAATAGAGTATATAAGAAGTATTTGTACTATCCTAGTAAGGGGGTTTTATTGCAAAAATTCTACAGAATTTTCCTTATGTCGTTAAACCACTAAATCGCAGCAAATTCTGCAGAATTGTATTGTTTTATTGTCCAATTTGTTAACCATCTTATAGGATTATACAACCAGCATCTTGCTCGGTACTAGAGCAGAACATATAGTCCAAAACATATTATAACCAGTTCAGAAGCAATTCAACATAAAACTCTTTCCAATTTCCCAGCTCTCTAACATCAATCTCCTACTTTTCCATCTTTTCTATGGAGAAAGGTTTCAAAGAATATCACGAATCAAATTACTAAACCAGAATTTTTGTACCCCTTTGATCTAGGGTTTACAAATAAGGAAAAGAAGAAATAGAGGGAGAGAAAATGAATTTCAAGTATCTTAAAGCTTGCTTACCTTGTGTTTTCTACTAAGATTGAAAAGAGTTTGGATGAATCTTTAGTCAACAGAACAAAAGAAATTCCTAGCTTGACCAGAGAAATAGAGATCAGAAAAAAAAAATGAGGAAGAATGTGATCACTGCTGATATATAAAGCATTTATCGCGATCTGGTGCCTGGGCGCCCTGCATGGTGCCTGAGCTCCACGTTTTAAAATTTAGACAGAGAGTTCGGGTGTTGGCGCCTTAGGCGCCACCTACTAGTGGTCAGGCCAAGAGTTTAGGCACTGGTGCTTAAGGCGCCACACGCTAGCCATACTACTTGTTTTTTCCCCCTGAGTTCAAAATTAAATCCTAAACACAATTATGTGCAATAATTGGTCTTAATAGCAACAAAAATTTTCATATTCCAACACTAATGACATCTTTACAGAACAAGAACGTTACAAAACTCCCCCTCTTAAGAAATTTGGTCCCCAAATTTCATTACCTCATGTTATAAAAAGATGTGGGTACGTAGATTTCATCTTTTCTTCCAATTCCCATGTCGCTTCCTCTTGGGTATGATTCTGCCATAAAACTTTCACAGACGGTACTTCTTTAGACCTCAATTTTTTTATTTGTCTATCCAAGATTGCCATTGGAACCTCTTCATAAGATAAATCTTCTTTTAATTGGATTTCCTGTGTTTGAAGAACATGGGAAGGATCATAAAGATATTTCCTCAACATTGAGACATGGAACACCAGGAGGACTCCCTCCAAATCTAGGGGTAACACTAACTTGTAAGCTACATTACTTATTTTCTCCAATATTTCAAAAGGTCCAATATACCTTGGACTAAGTTTTCCTTTTAGCCCAAACCTTAAACTACCCTTCATGGGAGACACCTTTAGGAAGACCATATCACCTACTGCAAACTGAAGGTCTCGTCTCTGATGATCAGCATATGCTTTTTGCCTACTATGAACTGTAAGGAGTCTTTCCCGAATAAGTTTTACCTTTTTCAATGCATCTTGCACTAGATCATGCCCAATTAATTTATTTTCTCCTGCTTCAAACTAGCCAATAGGGGATCTACACCGTCTTCCATAAAGTGCTTCAAAAGGTGCCATTTTAATACTTCCTTGATAACTATTATTATATGCAAATTCAATTAGAGGTAAATGTGCATCCCAACTACCTCTGAAATCTATTACACAAGACCTCAACATGTCTTCCAAAATCTGTATAATGTGTTCGGACTGGCCATCCATCTGAGGATGAAAGACTGTACTTAAATTTACCTGCGTGCTAAAGGCTTCTTGAAAAGTCTTCCAAAACCGAGACATAAACTGTGTGCCTCTATCAGAAATAATGGAGGTAGGCATTCCATGCAATTTAACTATTTCATCAATATACAACTGAGCATACTTATCAGTACCAAAGGTTGTCTTTACTGGTAGAAAGTGTGCCATTTTTGTTAAACGATCTATTATTACCTACACAGAATCATGTCCTTTCTGAGAACGAGGTAGCCCCACAACAAAATCCATTGTAATACTTTCACATTTCCACTTTGGAATATCCATTTGCTGAAGTAATCCAGGAGTTCTACGATGTTCTACTTTGACTTATTGACAAGTTAAGCAATGAGAAACATAATCAACAATGTCCCTCTTCATCCCGTCCCACCAATACAATGACTTTAAATCTTGATACATCTTATTAATATCAGGGTGTACAGTATAAGCTGTTCGATGTACTTCTTCTATGATTTGTCTCTGTAAAGATTCTACATTTGGCACATATAATCGACCTTCAAATCTAATTATTCCATATTGATAAAGAGAAAACCCCTTATTTTTGCCCTTATTTACTTCACTCTTTAACTTACCAAACATTAGATCTTCCTTCTCAACCAACTTCACATATTCAATTAAAGATGATTGGGCTGGAACATATGCCAAAAATGCGTTTGACTCTAAAATTTCATACCATACTCAATTAGCTTCTAGCTTGTGTAACTCACGGATCAATGGCCTCCTATATAAGGTAATATGCGCCAAACTTCCTATAGACTTACGACTAAGAGCATTTGCAACAACATTAAGAGCATCTGCAACAACATTTGCCTTTCCAGGATAATAAAGAATTGTACAATCATAATCCTTGAAAAGTTCCATCCATCTTCTCTACCTTAAATTCAAATCCCTCTGTTGAAAAATGTATTTCAGACTCTTATGATCCGTGTACACTTCACAAGTTTCCCCGTATAGGTAATGGCGCCAAATTTTTGAAGCAATACTACGGCCGTCATTTCCAAATCATGAGTAGGATAATTCTGTTCATGCCTTTTAAGCTGTCTGGATGCATAAGCTATTACCTTACCGTGCTACATTAAAACACATCCTAATCCCATTCCGGAAGCATCACACTATATAGCAAAACTGCCTGAACCCGAAGGTAAAGCAAGTATTGGGGCTGATGTTAAGCATTCCTTAAGCTTGATAGAACTCTTCTCACAAGCCTTAATCCAATCAAATCGAACATTTTTCTGAGTGAATCTTGTAAGAGGGGTAGCTATTTTTGAAAAATTCTTCACAAAGCGGCGGTAGTATCCAGCTAACCCCAAGAAACTCCGAATTTCTGTCACTGTAGCAGTTGAGGCCACTTCTGTACTACTTCGATTTTGCTGGGATCTACGTGGATCCCTTCCTTTGAGACTATATGCCCCAAGAAAGCTATTTGGTCCAACCAAAATTCACACTTTGAGAATTTAGCATAAAGCTAATGCTTCCTTAAAGTTTGTAATACCATTCTTAAATGCTGTTCATGCTCTTCAGAATTTTTCGAATATACCAGAATATCATCAATAAAAACAATGACAAATTTATCCAAAAACGGTTTAAAAAATCTATTTGTAAGATCCATAAAGGCTGCTAGAGCATTTGTTAACCCAAATGACATTACCAAGAATTCATAATGCCCATAACGCGTACGAAAGGCTATCTTAGGTACATCTTCAGTTTTAATTTTTAATTGGTGATGTCTAGACCTCAAATCAATCTTAGAAAAGCATTGAACTCCCAGCAACTGGCCGAACAAATCATCAATCCTGGGGAGGGGATATTTATTTCGTATTGTCACCTTGTTTAATTGCCGATAATCAATGCATAGTCTTAAGAATCCATCCTTTTTCCTTACAAATAATACTGGTGCACTCCAAGGTGAAGAACTGGGCCAAATAAAACATTTATCTAGAAGTCCTGTAATTGCTCCATAAGTTCTCTAAGTTCTGCAGCGGCCATACAGTAGGGAGGTATAGAAAGAGGCTGAGTACCTGGGATCACCTCAATATTAAATTCTATCTCACGATTAGAAGGTAATTTGGATAATTCTTCAGGAAAAATATCTGAATACTCTCTCACAACCGATACATGATCAAGATTCACCCTGTCTTTTTCAACGTTCCTAACGAAGGCCAAGAAACCTAGACATCCGTTCCTTAACATACGCCTAGCACGGATTATAGAGACAATATTATTAGGTACATCACTCCTATCCCTTTGAAAAGAAAAGGTAGGCTCACCCGGAATACTGAACTTTACTACCTTATTATAGCTGTCAAGAGTAACGTGATAAGAAGCCAACCAGTCCATTCCAAGAATAACATCAAAGTTTATCATATTTAATAGCATGAAATTTGCCTCAGGGTTTTTCTTACCCATTAAGACATGGCAACCATAATAACCTGAATCTACTACTAAAGTCTTACCCATTTGAGGAGCAACAAGAAAAGGTCTATCAATTTTAACAGGATCTTGAATAAACCAATTTGTAAAAATTTGAGACACATATAAATGGGTAGATCCTGGGTTAAATAATACACGAGTTTCAAATGAACATACTGGAAAAATACCTGTTACGACTGCATTCGAAGCCTGTGCATCCTAGCGTGTGAGAGCGTACACTTTGGCTTGGTCGCGTCCAACTGCAGGTTGATTTCATCCTCCTTGTCCTCTACCTCCTCCTCTCCCTAAGCCACTCCGTCCAGCAGAGGAGGAAGAAGCCCTAGTAACTGAAGCTACCATCTGTTATGCTTGTGGTATATATGCAGACCTTTGCCGTGAGACCTCTACTTGTGGAGGACAATCTCTCCTTATATGACCCACCTGTCCACAACGAAAACAAATTGGGCCTGTCCCATAATACACACCAGTATGAAATCACCCACACTTTGAACATTTAGGCTTGTCTCGTCCTTATTAAGATGAAACCTGGCCAACTGAGGAAGTACTCCCCTTATGGTCTGGTTCAGGCCTAAAGACACTATCTGAAGATGCTGCTGGAGGGAATGATACCATAGAAGTAAATTGACCTCTACCTTGAGACCTAAAAGTCCCTGATAATCCACCATGCCCTAAGGACCTTCCCTCATTTTCTCGTTTTCTCTTCCTCTTGAAGTCATCATTCTCATCCTTTTCATTCATTTCAGCTGTTCTGGCTACATCTACTGCAGCTACATAAGAGGGATATAAGTCCATCTGCATACTTACAAACTGACTCAACCGAAGGCGAAGAACAAGAATAAATCAATGAATCTTCTCTTGTTCGTCTGGAATCATATAGGGTGCATACCTAGAAAGCCGCGTAAACTTTATGTCATATTCATCAACCGTCATTGAACCCTGTTTAAGGAATTCAAATTATCTAGCCCTTGCAGTTCGTACACTCCTTGGCATAAATCTTTCAACAAAAACTTGATGAAACTCATTATAATTAACTGAAGGGGCATCCAGAGTTTGACTGCTCTGCCAAGTAACCCACCATTCATGAGACCTTCCTTGAAACTGATAGGTAGCATAATCCACCGAGAATCGAGGATTACATTTCCAGGCTTTACATGCTTTTTCTATTCCATCAAGGAATCGTTGTGGATTCTCATTTGGGTCTTCCCTGGTGAAGACAGGGGGTTTAAGCTTTAAAAATTCTGTCAACGATAAATCCCATACTACCTCGTCCTTATCAGGAAGAAATGAGGGAATTACTGAACGTGCCGGAAGAACTACAGTAGGAGTAGGAGCAACAAGGGAATTTGCAGCAACCACCTGTCTCTCTAGCAGCGTAGTCAGATTGACCAGACTTCCTTGTAATGCGGTCTGACTCTCTAGCAAGGCGGTCAAACTAGTTAAATAAAGTAGTTAGATCAATTTGTGGTTGTGTCCCTTGTTCTCAAGGTAAGTCTCGTTCATCTTGTCTTTGCTCACTCTCACCATGTTCCTCCTGCTCTTGTTCATAAGGAGGATGGGCCGATTGCGATGCTCCACTGCCTCCCGAGATCTTCCAGGTTGCATTGGGATCTATCAACAACACCACGTAATTTAGTCCTGAAAGAGATCGATATTAATCATAAGGAAAGGAATGTAAAAGGGAAAATAAAACAACACCTATAGGACCTTTAACTGACCTTCACCTCTATGGTCATGCCACAATTCATAACAATAGAGGGAAGCCCAGTCAAGGTTACCTTGCTCTGCGATCCATAAGAGACCTAAAAACTTGCTTTGATACCATTTTGTCACATCCTCAACAGTGTGACCGATTCGGCTTATCTCTAAATCAAAACATCGTCAAGGTCTTAGCTTTCTTACATTGAAACTATAAGGAAACAAAATAAATGTCATATTTACACATAGTCCGTCCACAAAATCCTAGGAGGCTTATGTGATCACAAAGCTACTTCTAGAGCTTACAAAATAATACAAATGCAAAGGAACCAACCGAAAATGAAATAGGGTCTGTTAAAAATATACTCGTTATTCCCCTGGACAGTCCCCAGTGTCAGCCACAGATTCTGAAATGTTGTAAAATAACAAGATGAGTAATGGAATACCCAGTGAATGGATAACATTATCTATCAAAAGTAGATCTAGCATTTAGTATCATAAAAATATCATCAAATTAAAACTCACATTAGTTACAAATGATATATACAGTATAAGTCAAACAGTGCCAAACACAAATCCAGTACCAACCGGGTCATCCACTGTACCAGTGGATCGTTGTCCGCCGCCCCCTGGCCGCATCCACCCTTATCTCTCCATGAAAGGTGTATCTCCACCATTATAATTCTACTAACTTCTCCTGTGGGGTGCACCACCATGAAAACATTATAACAATGTTCAACCATAACGCAAGTATTCACACAACCTCAACATATCAACAGCAATATCAACATTAACTTTACGTATTTTATAAGAATTTTTGTTTAATCAAACAAAAGGCTTGAGATCTATAGTACTTTTAAATATAAGGAATATAAGTCCTTTAAAAATGAATACACAATATACCGCTTAAGTCCACATTCTCAATTTTTCTTTATGATACTTGATGACAATACCTTTGAAGAAATATAGACAAGATAAGGTCATCACACTCACCTCGAATGTGGCTCTAACTACCTTTAATTTTGCAGCAAAATTATGGGAGGTGTTAGGAAATAACTCTCAAAGATTTCTTAAAATGCAAATAAGACGAAACATAACATAAAAAAAAAGTACATTAGAGTTTGACCTTCTGTAAGTAGAATAGAGTATATAAAAAGTATTCGTATTATCCTAGTAAGGAGGTTTTATTGCAAAAATTCTACAGAATTTTCCTTATGTCGTTAAACCACTAAACCGCAGCAAATTCTGCAGAATTGTATTGTTTTACTGTCCAATTTGTTAACCATCTTACAAGATTATACAACTAGTATCTTGCTCGGTACTAGAGCAGAAAATATAGTCTAAAACATATTATGACCAGTTCAGAAGCAATTCAACATAAAACTCTTTCCAATTTCTCAACTCTCTAACATCAATCTCCTACCTTTCCATCTTTTCTATGGAGAAAGGTTTCAAAGAATCTCACGAATCAACTTACTAAACCAGAATTTTTGTACCCCTTTGATCTAGGGTTTACAAATAGGGAAACGAAGAAATAGAGGGAGAGAAAAATGAATTTTAAGTATCTTAAAGCTTGCTTACCTTGTGTTTTCTACTAAGATTAAAAGGAGTTTAGATGAATCTTCAGTCAACGGAACAAAAGAAATTCCCAGCTTGACCAGAGAAATGGAGATCAGAAAAAAAATGAGGAAGAATATGATCACTGCTGATATATAAGGAATTTATCGTGACCTGTCCATCGGCCAGCCTGTGACTGCCCGTAAATGAGCAGTTTTAGACATTAGATTCTTTTTTAATACTTTATAGCAAAGTTGTTTTATATTTTTTTTTTATAATAACTCATGATTTTTGTATCTATTTCTTTGTCTATATTTCATTTGTTATTATTGTTTTTGCATGTGTACTTTTTTTTTTTCAAGCTTTTGCTATAAACATAAGCAATTACTTTTTCAGTTGGATTATATCTTGCAAATCCTTTTTTAGTTATGGTCAATTTTACGTTGTCATCTCAAGAATGAAAGTATAAAGGGATTAAAGATTCTAATATTTGACAACTATAAGAATTCAGTGACAAGCACTATTAGCGTAGTGTATAAAAAAATATTCCAAAATTTATGTTAGAGGTCAATAACTTTTATTTCAACTCTTTTTTTATCATTAGTATATTTATTTAACTTGATTCATGTACTACCTTATTTTTATTATTTGTTCACATTCATTCTTCAAGGCAATTATATTTAATGAATCAGAAATATATGTATTTTAACATAGTCTGAATGTCTCATTATTTTTATACACTTATTTCTTTATATATATATATATTAATTATTTTTATTAATTTATTTAATAAGTAAAAATAATGATATTTATATTAACCTGTGCAATTGCACGGGTGACAATACTAGTTCCTTATAAATACTAGCATCTCACCAAAAATCATTTTTCTTTTATTATTATCTTGTTAATTGACAAGTCAGGCAAGATTTCTTTAGTAACTTAAATGATTTAGTTTTTTTTTCTTTTTTTGTAGGGCAACAGTATCTTCAATCTAGCCTGTGCATTAATTAAGATTAAATATCGATGCACATAACAGTAGCAACTAACTGCTTGAGGTGAACAGCAATCAACATTATATTTTTATTTTACTTTTAATTTGATCTTTATAGTTTGAAAAATTATAATTGAATGCTTAGAATTTTAAAACCTTTTCATTTAGTCCCTACTAAATAAAATTTGGTTAATATATTGGTAGATTTTGCTAGCATGCTCAACTACATATGTATTTTGACACTCTAGATATACATGATTCAAGCTAACTTGTCCAAATTATACTTAACATTTAAGCTATACATAACTTTTCATATATCTGAGTTAACTTCATTTCATTATTTATTTTTTACTTTTGTATATACACAAGTCATATGTATTTAAAGTATCAATATATACATATATAATTGGCCATATCATTAAATTTTAAAGAAGAACTTATAAAAGTTTAGTAACAAAAAATAAAGTTAAAATTTAAAAAATTGTAAAAACTTAATTATAAAATTTTAAACTATAATGATCAAATTGAAAATTGAGTAAACTTATAAGAATCCACCAAATTGAAAATTGAGTAAAATTATACATTTTCTAATATACATTGGCAACAATCCAATTTATCGTAATATAAAATTATTTTAAGTCAATTTGTAAAGACATTCTTAATATTATGCAGTTGGGATAATAGATTTAATAAATTCATTAAATTGTAGCTCAGACTATGACAATTAATATATTTGACACATATTTTTCTTATCCTCTTTTAAAATATTATTATTAATTATTTCATTGTATTGAAATTACCAAAAAAAAAACACCAAAAATTGTTGTATCATACCCAAAAAAGAAATCTTCCAAAGGCATTGCTTTTTTGTTTTCTAGAGTTTTAAAATTGTTTACAAAACAAATTTTAGAACCAGATATTGTTTTCAAATTTCCGAAACTAGTGTCTAAAACAACATCTCACAAAAGTTGTTTATAAAATTTTTAAAAAATAAACACATCTACATAGACTCCAAGTTCCTACGTACCAAGTGAGAGACAGAGAATATACGATTAAGTGAATCTATAATGGTTATTCGTCGCTAAAATTGTGCTATCAATCATCCTTTTAATTAGCACATGAGTGACGAGTCTGAGTAACAATATCAATAAGGTACAGCGTAGCGTACATAGAGGCTGTGTTTTACAACAAAATGAAAATTCAGAGAGGTATTTTAGTTGTGTTTGAAAGTTGAAGGGAGTAAAATATAAAAACTCCTAAGTTTATGAAAATTTAGTGCATTTTGGCCATAAATATATACTCAGTTGTTGTAAAATATAGAAACTAGTACAATAACAATTTGAGTTGTGTCTAACTCCCTTCAAAATTAAACAGATTCTTCTTAGGTAACAAAATAGCAAAAACTATAAAAGTGTAAACCAGAGAGAGAGAGAGAGAGAGAGAGAGAGAGAGAGAGAGAGAGAGAGAGAGAGAGAGAGAGAGAGAGAGAGAGAGAAGAGGGGAAACACAACTTCTGGCTATGTGAGTATGTAAAATGAGGGGGAGAATGGCTCCTTTTATAGTTGTTGAACTTTGAATGAGGCAAAAACAAAATTAAAATACAATTACGAAAATTTAAAATAATATATGGGCAGTTTTAGAAAATTTATGGGCTGTTCCAAAAATACTAAAAAATAATAAAACCAAATTGTCTGCATTTAATTTCTTGACATTGACCAAGTCGAATTCGTAACTATCAGATATGCCTCTGTTTAGGTAAGCAAATAAAAATAAATAAAATATAAATTTTTTTATTTATGTAGGTAAGCAAACAAAAATAAATGAAATATAATTTTTTTATTTTTGTAGAGAAAAACTAAGCCCATTTCTTTTTATCGCACGGGCAGGACTAGCCCGAAATTATGAGCACGCAAGCTCACCACTTTCTTTAACCCTTCATAAACTCATTAATACATATTAGTATATAAAACTTCTTTTCCTCTTTGGTCTAAGCAAGACTTAATTCACCTTTTTAAAATACAAAACCTTTACAAAAGTTGTTTAGAAAATTTTTGAAAAATAAACACACCTAAATAGACTCCAAGTTTCTACGTACCAAGTGAGAGACAGAGAATACACAATTAAGTGAATCTATAATGGTCATTCGTCGCTAAAATTGTGCTATCAATCATCCTTTTCATTAGCACATGAGTGATGAGTCTGAGTAACAATATCAATAGGGTATAGCGTAGCGTAGATAGCGAGGCTGTGTTTTCCAACAAAATAAAAATTCAGAGGTACTTTAGTTGCGTTTGAAAGTTGAGGGGAGTAAAATATATAGACCCTTAATAAGTTTATGAAAATTTAGTACATTTTGGCTATATATATATACTCAATAATTGTTGTAAAATATAGAAACTTACATAATAACAATTTGAATCACGTCAATAGGAGACATTATCCTTAAAGAAAATTATTTTACAATCACAAAAATAATTCTGTATCTACAGAACTCCCTTCAAGATTAAACAGATTCTTCTCATATCACTAAATAGCAAAAATTATAAAAGTGTAAACCAGAAAGCGAGAGAGAGAAAGAAAAGAGAGAAAACACAACTTCTGACTGTGTGAGTCTGTAAAATGAGGGGGACATGAGCTCCTTTTATAATTGTTAAACCTTGAATGAGGTAGACACAAAATTAAAATACTGTTATGAAAATTTAAAATAATATATGGACAATTTCAAGAAATTTATGGGTAGTAAAACCAAATTGTCTGGTCTAAATTTCTTAACATTGACCAAGTCAAATTCGTAATTGTCAGATATGTCTCTGTTCACATAAGTAAATCAAAATAAATAAAATATAATTTTTTTTTATCTTTGTAGAGAAAAACTAAACCCAGTTCATCTTATCGGACAAGTAGGACTAGCCCAAAATTGTGAGCAAGCAAGCCCACTACTTTGCTTAGCCCTTCATAAGCTTACTAACACATGTTAGTATATAAAGCTTCTTTCATTTTTTATTTTAAGCAATGTAGGACTTAACTCATTTTTTTAAAATACTAAGCCTTTACAAAGTTTTTTTTCACAGCAATAATATTACTGATTTATTTCTGATGTATTAATTAATACAAGAATCTAAAAATATGAAACAATTAAGTTTGTAAATTAAAAGTTGGGGATTGTTAAGAATGTCAGCTAAAGGTGAAAAGGAGTCAAAAGGAATCAGCAAAGATTTCTGACGATCAGCTTTATTCATGTAACAGAGAATATATACAAACAAAAAGAAAGGTCCTAATTAAAATAATTGAATTCAACAATGAAAAAAGACTTTCAAGTCAAGAAGTACTTCTGCTTCTCATACCATACCACCATCCACAATGATGAACGTAACAAGGTAATTAAGTTCGATTGGTTAACCAATTGTTTTATAATTAAAGTATGGTGTATGCTAATCAAATACTGCTTAATCTGCATACTTTAATCTTACTTTTCATTCTACCAAACATGAAGAATAAAATGCGTTATGCTTTCGTCTTAAAGATGATAAAGTTTGTTTAAAAGATTATGTTTAATTTTCCATGTTTACAAGTATTGCATTTTTGTCCTTTTAAAACTATATGAGGAAGTAAATCCAAAACGTAAAAGAAAAGTGTTTTTTCGTCCTCCTCTCATCCATGGACACCAATGCCAAGACCCTCTTTATTTATTATTTTAAGCAACTATGAAATGTTAAAGTAACTATAAACAATAAATCAAGTAATGGTTCTCTATCTTAATATAAGAAATTATTTTGACGCGCTCCTCTGCCTATCTTTGTGGGATTATTCGAAAAAGAAGATATGGAATCACAAAAAGATAAAGTAAATATTGGAAAGCCAGAGCTGAGGAAAATGAGATATAAAGCATTAATATTTAAATTTGTAAGATATAAAGCCGTTTAAATGTGATCAACTGAGCTTCGCCCACTTTTGAAAAACAAGATGCTTATTTAAATAGAGCTTGTTAAGTTTTATTGTTACAAGTTCGGTCCTAACTAAGCAAATTAATGTTTAGACTTTAGATATACACACACCTAAATATTCTTTTACAAATAGTAAGAAAAATCAATGAGCCCAATGTGTAAAGTCCCACATTGAAGAAACTAATGTGTTCTAAACTCTTTATAAGGATTTGGCATCTCTCTTCTCTTGAATTAACAGATAATTTGCGCCTGAGTTACTTATCTTGATATTAAGCTTGTATTTTCTTTTTTAGTTCTAAAAAGAATTAAAGCATATTAAAATTATGCATATGGTTTCGAATTTGATCATGACTATTATGTACAACAACATATTAACCAATTTTGTAGGTTGGCAGCTGGGAGGGTTTTAATTGGACCAACTCCTTTTAAGCTCAACATATTAATCATTTGTTGTGGTTAATGCAAAAAGCACCATTATTGCTATTGGGGAAGGAAGAACTTATGATGCTTTAAAATATGGTGTCATTTGGGAGCTTTTAAATGACATTGTTTTGGACTGCCAAATGCACCAAAAATAATGCATTTTGGATTGTTCGACTCTGAATTTTATTTTATTTTTTAAGTTTGATCCTAAGTTTTCAAAGGCCGCTAGGATTATTATATTTATTTGTGCAAACATTTTTGTAAGATTCTCAAATTAGCCCCTTTCATAGTCACTCCTAATGAGGGTGAACAGGTATTTGTCAGTTTTAGCCCCATTTTGTAACTTTGTCCGTTTTTATTAATTTCAATTAACTAAATAAATTATCAGTTAATAAAAACTTAAGTAGCACAAAACATACATATAGTGCGAGAGATTTCCTTGATAAAGTAAGAGATTTCCTTCACTATAATAAATCAAAGTTACATGTAATACAAACTCACCCACAACTAAACACAAGAGAGATTCCCTAATTCACCCACAACTAATTATAACTTCTCTCAACATAAGGAAATATTTGAACAAAATAACAGATGTATTACACCCTCACAAAAAGGACTTGGGTTTATAGCTTACTGAAATCTAACGCTTTAAAAAGCTAGATATTCAAAGACACAAGGCTCAACACAAAAGACCCAGAATGATATGGCTTTTCTTTCAAATATGTTCTGATCTCTTGGCTTCTTGTTTTCCAATTCAAAAACTTGAGTATATAGCACTTCAAAACCCCAGCTAGTTGTTTGGTTACGTTGTAGCCATTGGAACTCTCCAGGGCTGATTCAGTAGCCAGATTCTAATTTGAAAACTTTCCTTTATTGTTTGATGACCTTTGATTGATTTGAGCTTGATTGCATGATGACAGTTAATCACCACTAAACAGAGTCTACTGTTTTAAATTGCGATTGCGATCGTATGGTTGTGTCGTGAATTATTAAGATTGTAGATGTTGAGAATACTTCTATGTAGTTGAGGTCATAATTTTTTTTTTCAAACTGTTCAAAATATAAAAAAAATAGTATATAATTATTATAAATCTTATATATATATATATATATATATATTAGATCTAATATCTATATAAATTTAATAAATAAATATAACTCTAATATAACTTTTTCATTAAATTTATATTTTTTTTCAATTCCTCTTCACTCCTATTAAAATATTTTTCATTTCCTTCAATTCTCATATTAGTTTTTTCTGCCCTCATTTTCTTTTTTCAAATTTTCTCACTTAATTTTTTTCAATTTTTGTTTCCTAATTTCTCTCCAGTTTGCCAAATGTGGTCCCTCCATACCACAATTAATCCATTTTTCTAATTCTTCAAATTCATAGTTTATCTCCTTATCCAAAATTTTCATTTATCGCCAGGTGCCCACTCATGCTCACGCCCCATGCGACTCACACTGCTAATCTCTGCTATGCCATAATCACACTTCGCATTCGCAGTATATATGGCATTCACATCGGCACACAGTCTCAAATTCGCACCGACACATGCAGTTGCGGAGTGATGCGGATTAAAACCGTGTTTAAGACTTGCTAGCTGATTTGCTTGAATTAATTTTTGATACCAACTTGATAAGTATATCGATAGTTCAAATAATAAAGAAAAAAAAAAGTATTGTGCGCGCCTCTAGAAAATTGCTTATTTAAATAGAAAAGAAAAGTGGTCTTAAATAAGTGAATTAATGTTTATAAGGAAGTAAATCAAAATGTAAAAGAAAAGTGGTTGTTTCGCTCTCTCATCCATGGACAGCGATCCCAAGACGCTCCTCTTATTTATTATTTTAAAGCAATAGAAAAAGTTAAAGTCACTTTGAACAATAAATCAAGTAATGGTTCTATATCTTCGTATAAGAAATTATTCTGCTCTATAGAAAGAGGCCCTCGTGTATCTGAATGGTATTATTCTGAAAAGAAGATGTGGAATTCACCTAAATGCAAAAGCGAATAGCCGACGAAAATGAAATGGGATGTTCGGTAGAGTGTAAAGAAAAAGAAGGGACGGTCAGAAATTATTAAAAAACTTTTTAAAAAGCATTAAGCTTTTTCATTTTTTTAAGTTAGAATATTTTAATAAAATAAATCATTCTAATTCTTATTTTCTTTTTCTTCCTTTTTCTATTTTTGCATGCCAGAGGTATCGCAATATTTTATCTCCTCCCGCTCCCTTAGGATTTGAGTAAAACCAATAGCACCCGAAAACTGAAAAGAATGTATTTTAATTTATAAATTAAATACTTAAAAATAGTTACAGCTTCATAGGATTCACATTCTCCCAGTCCACTGTTCTCATGTTTTTAAAAAGACATGCTTTTTAATTTATATGAAACTTGAAGATAGAGTAGCTTAGTATGTGGGAGTGCCACATCAACGGCTATTTGGACAAAAACTATATAACGTGGCATTGGCTATTAATTGAGTAACTATCTGATAATATAATGTGACATTGGTTATTAATTGACTAACTATCTGATAGATGGAGAGGCTGTTCTGCAACAATTGCATTGTATATAAAAATTAATCATGTGACATATTTAAAACTACTGCATTTTTGTAACTTTATAAGAAAGTAATTATGCAAACATAAAAGAAGAGTAGGTGTTTCATCTTTATCTCATCCATCGACAATGCTTTGACTAAACCACTCATACATGGAACTTTGAGGCATCTCGGGTGTGAGCACCCCTTGACTGGTTGAGCATCCCTCACTGGTGTACATAAGTAGCATGGGTGGTGCATACATCTCATGCATCCTCAAGGAGCCCACACCGAGGAACGTAAGTGGCATGGGCGGTATATACGTCCCACGCATCCCCGAGAAGCCCATGCAAGGGAATATAAGTGGCGTAGGTGGTGCATACATCCCATGCGTCCCTAAGAAGCTTACATCGGGGTAGGTGGCATGGGGGGTGCATACATCAATGAGCCCTCGTCGGAGAACATCGGTGCCATGGTTACTACATACATCGATGAGCCATCGCCGATGTATGTAGGTGGCACGGTGTTAGCAGAGGACTGGATGGTGGCAGCGAAGGAGCCAGGGGCAGTGTAGTAACCTTTGGTCGTTGATGCACAATTCTCTACATGGATGTGTAGCCTACTAGTCGATGGCAGTCACTTCTAGTACCACCTGCAGGCACCTCCACGGGAGTAGGAGGCGATGCAGTGTGCCTAGCAATGCTAGGGGGCTGCAACCATTGATCCTAGGCTTGGCTAAAATGTCTCATGGTAGAGGTCCTTGTGGGCATCTAGTTGTTGCAAAATAATAAATATTAGACATAAACATAATTATAAAGAAATACCGCCACAATAATGATTAAAAACTTATAGTTGCCTCCAATGTAGTTGAGCAACGAGACATCCACGTGCGCATGATGTGCCAATACCATCTCTTGTAATTGAAGTCCCTTTGTAGCGGTTCCTAGAGCGAGGGTGCGGTGACTATCCTTTCCCTTCATGAATACCACCGAGCAATATAGTCGTATTGTTCGAACTCCCAATTAATATCATGTTTCCCCTTTAGCGTCTGTGCGTGCTCCCATTTGTTGTTTGCGGGGGGTCGCGGGATAGGTTGATCTCACCCAAATTGGGGAAGACATCTATTAAGATGATACCACTCAATGATCTGAAAACAAATTAGAGGCATAATTGCTTGGTAGATGACAAACCATCCAAACAATAAGGTGGTATCGGCTATCCACATACATCAGTGCTGTATGGCTCCCACATAACTTATCGAGAAATATCATAGTTAGAAGGAAAAATTTTGAGGAAAGCAAATGATGTTACAGGTGAAGAACTTACATCATTCTCCGTCAATAATTGTAATGCACGAGAAGATGTAGTGGGTGCTTCCCCGAACCTTTAAAATCACTCCACCTACAAATTAAAAAGGTTAACGTATTAAGTTAAACTATAATATACAAAATACAAAAAACTATATTATATATAATACATGTTATCTTGAGTCCATACCTAAAGCTCAAAGGTGGAAGATTAGGATAATTCATCTCTTCTTCCGTCAAATCCAAATGTTGCTCATGTCAGCCTCGGATGTGGGGTTGGATAGATGAAAAGCAATCTCATGCCCATACATGTAACAAGTACACACATCTTGCAATCTCCTTCTTATTGGTGTCAGTAGCCCCGTATAATTCACAGTACAAGTGGGCTAGTACCATCGAACACCAACTATATCGACCAAAGAAGTGCGATACATAAGATGAATGTACATGCCAGATCTATCATTAATCAACAAGCTCCCTATTAATTTCATAATAAAAGCACGAGCATGCTGTTGTAACTGCTGCTCTGTAAGACCCGGGGGAATCTCATCAAATTGAATACTAAGATAATTGAGGGATAAATGTCCTCTTTTTATTATATGCTCAGGAGAAGTGACTCCGAGCAGCTCCTGACACTACTGGATCCAATCATGATTGGTTCTCCTAACCATGGGCAAACCATCAACTGTTGGGTTGTCTGGCCATGTCCTACGAAGTGATCGTATACTCAACAATAGGCAAATGAAAGGTGTGGGTCTCAAGCCTCCAGCACTCTACCAGTGATGAGATTAATGCACAGTCAACTTCAAAATTCTCCATGCGTGAGGCTCCATAAAATCTAGCATACTAGATGTAGGGACCAAGAAGCTGCAGTGGCTAAAAGCTTTGAGCATGGACATAACAATGTCGCAATTTAGTAAATGTGTGGTTATCCTGTCACCACAATGTTAATCCAATTAGTATTACTATAGTATTAGAAATTATCAATGTTGTCAAAATCGAGAGTTAAATCATAGAATCGTAAAATCCTTTGCTTAAAAAGATCTCGATTTCACGTGGGATCATTTTTGTCATGGGATTGTACAAGATCGAGATCTGAATCGTAGGATCATAGGATCGTGGAATTCTGCAGATCCTACAAATTGTTTTAAAATTTTTTAAAATTTTTAAAATTTATCCTTTATGTGTTTGTAAATCATTTACATGTTTTTTTTTAATTTTTATAAATTTTTTTAAATTTTTTAAATTATTTTATTTATCATTTATGTGTTTTTTTAAAATTTTATATAACTTTTTTTTATTAATGAAGATGTAGAGTCAATAGATTCTGATGATGATGATAATGATGATATGAATAGTGATAAGAATGATGATTAATTTATATTTTATTTATTTTTGGTTTTATATGGTTTATGTATTTAGTATTTTAATGACTTTTGATTAATGTTTAATACTTTGATTATCTATGTATGATTACAACACATTGATATTTGAGATTGTTTTTATTGACATATAATTAGATTTTGATAGTTTTGTATTATATACAAAGTTTTTGTCATATTATATTTTATTATATTTTTTTATATATATTTGATAGAATCCTACTATCCCGATTCAAACCTGCCTATGCCTTTTCCGATCCTGTGTCGAATCTCAATTTTGACAACTTTGGAAATTATATTAACAAATTAAGTTTATGCACATTTATCTCTCTTTCCCACACAGCCTCCGAAATGTGTTTGACTTGTAAGTACATAACTAATGGATCCTCAGGGCAGGGGTTTGGCACAAGGTTCTTGATATTTTGTGCCATTTTAATTACTACAATTTAAGAATCATAACAATAAGATATAAATATTAATTGTCTTTATCAAAATTGACAAAAATTAATTGTAATAAACTAAAATTAAGAGTAAATAAAAATTAAACATTTCAAACTACCTAATATGTAGATTACAAATTTCCTAAAGTAAAAATAATGTAATTATTCCAAAATAACCATTTGCAACACTTAATTTATATGAAAACAATTTTCTATATGTAACAAGTATAAAAGAGAAAAATATTTCTAATCCAAAAACCCTAAACTAAAAAAAAAACTAAAAATCACCTAAATTGATTACTACTAGAATAATTATTTAAAATTAATAATTAAAAAGCGTCCTAATTATGAAAGAAATAACAACATCTAAATATTTTATACAACTAATTGTTCTAAAAACAAATATTTAAAATTAATAACACATACAACATTCAAATGTAAAGAACATTATTAAAATTTAAGCAATCATATAAAAAGTAAAAATAAAGATAATTAAAATTACAAACTTCCTAAAGTAAAATATCTAAAATTTTATCTAAGTATATCGATAATAACAAATAAGATCCCTAAACCCTAAATTAATTAAAAAAATAACAACTGCTACAAATTAACTAAATTAATTATTACAAGAATAGTTTTTTTAAAATAATTACTACAATAAAAACAAATTAAAATCCTAAATTATTTAAATAAAACACATCTAAAATATTTTCTATATGTAACAAGTAAAAAAAAGAAAAATATTTCAAATCCAAAAGCCCTAAACTAAAAAAAATAACAAACTAAAAATACCTAAATTGATTACTACTAGAATAATTATTTAAAATTAATAATTAAAAAGTGTCCTAATTATGCAAGAAATTATAACACCTAAATATTTTATACAACTAATTGTTCTAAAAAAATATTTAAAATTAATGACACATACAATTTTCATATGTAAAGAACATTATTAAAATTTAATCAACCATGTAAAGAGTAAAATTAAAGAAAACTAAAATTACAAATTTCCTAAAGTAAAAATATCTATAATTTCATCTATCTATATCAATAATAATAATAAAAAAAGAGCCCAAAACCCTAAATTAGTAAAAAAAAAACAACAACAACTACAAATCAACTAAATTAATTATTACAAGAATAATTTTTTAAAATTAATAACTATAATAAAAACAAATTAAAATCCTAAATTAATTAAATCAAACACATCTAAAATTTTTTCTAATTATTGCAATAATAAAAAAAAGACCTACATATTCTAAAATAATTATTTAAAATTAATAACCAATAGAAAAAGAATGAAAGAAATTACAAGCCTTAATAATTATGGATATAAATGATTTAGGAGATCAGAAATTGCAACGTACTTTTTCTTAAAACTTCAAAAATAAAAAAATATAATCATATTAAGTAAAGATAATATTTTTTTAAGAACATATCAATATTGAAATAAAAAATAAACTTACCACAAAATAAAACAAGAAAAAGAGTAATAGGAACCACAAAAATATCAATGAAGATACTAGTGACACCACAATACTGCAAATGGAAGAGGAAAAAGTTTGAAGAACAAAGCTCCGTGAAAGTGAGAGGATAGGAAAATGGAAGGAAGAAGAAAGAAAGGAGAAAAAAATGAGAGGAGGAAATGTGAATAGTGGTGTGTTGCAATGAGGAAAGAAGAAAAAGGGAGGGGCAAGGCGGAGGCCTTGCCGAGAGAAATTGGAGAAGAAAGATGAAAAGGGAAATGGGGGTCACGCGCTGAGCGGGGGGATTAGGGGCAAAGCTAGGGGGTCACACGGGGTGGGGGGTCACAGGAGGTAGTCAGACTACCAAATCCACATGGCCCAATCAGGTTGAATATCGCCTCTAACATGAGTAACATGTGTACAGTATCTCATAGATTCACTTTTTTCCTTTTTTGTACAAGCAAGATTCCCTTATTCTTTACCTTACAAGTTTGTTGGGTTGCTTTTCTATTTTAAGAATTTTAAAAAAATGTACAAAAAAATTAAAGCGCATACTAGACGTAGGATATTACAAATTATGTAAAATAACGTTTATAATGAATTACATGTTACAAATTATGCAAAATAACACTCAAAATATGACGGCCATAAATTATGAATTAATAGTACTCTTTTTTTTTTTCGGATAATGGTGCCAAAGACAAATCATATTAAGAAAAAATTGGTAGACTCTATTGGTCAGATACAACATAGACTCTAAAAAAATTTAGATAGAAAACAAAAAAAAACCTCATAGAAACTATGAAATCTATTAAAGGATCTAGAGGAAAAAAAACATACATCAATTTACCAACCAAATGAGATAAAACAAAGTATATTGCTAGAACATCTGAAGTCATTATATCTATCCTTCCTCAGATCATATTAACAAGTATTTACACTTTTTGACTAATAATGAGTTCTGTTTTTTTTTTTTTCAAAATCACTCTTAATCTCGAAGCTTCCTTAAATTTTTGAAAGTCAAACAACACACCCGAAAAAAAAAAAATACAAAAGGGATAGAAAATTACCACCCGAGAGAAAAATTATTTAGAGGGGATAAAAGAAAACTACTACCTGAGAATAAAACTACTCAAAGGAAATAAAAGAAAACTATCATCCAAATCCACTCAGGGACAAAAGAAGGATGAAGATAGGTGATAGTTAGTCTCCTTCTAGCTGTTACCATAAAAAATGCCAAAAATAATGACGATATCAAATCTGAATAAAGAAAAAAGAGAGGAAATTTCTCCCAGTAACTATCTGAGAGCTTAACTTCTCAAATGTAAAAACCTAGATATAGTACTCTTAACTGTGACTTCTTCTCGATAATATATTCCGATTAGACTTTTCTTTTTTCAATTTATGTTGACAATAAATTTCTTTTTTTTATTTTTTTCCTTCCTCATAACTTCAAATTTAGTTATCTTAGTTACAACGTTACACCCTTGTTAAGGTTGCCCTTTTCATATTGAACAAGACTAAGGGTTTATGTAATAATAAAAAATGTGCAAACAGGTTTTAAATATTTAAAGTGTATGAATATATCCTATCATGTTACAAATTATGAAAAATAGCGTTCTATATATCTAAATGATATATATATATATATATATATATATATATATATATCAAAGTAATTGAATTTGTATTAAATATACCCAATGATGTTACAAATTATGTAAAATAACGTTTCAAAACAAGCCATAATGGGAAGTACTATTAACTATAGCATCTTCTAAATGATACATTTAGAGAATTAGACTTTCTTCCTTCCATTTTACGTTTGTCATTAATTTGTTTTTCTTTTTTCACCATAATTTCAATTTTAATTATCTTAATTATGCCCCTCCTAAGTTTTTCCTCTTCACGTTGACTAGGACCTTCGTTTATCAATTATTTTAACCATAAAAATTCTGTAAATTGCATTTTGATATTTAAAGTACACTAAATATATCCCATGTTACAAATTATGCAAAATAACGTTCCGTAACAGATTATGGATTAACATTCTATGCAATATGTGTTCCTTTTTACAATATAATTATTTAATAATTTTTATTATCATATTAAGAATAAAAATATATTCATAGTAGAGTTTAACATCAATAAAACTATTTTTATTGTTTTAGTAAGAACAAAATTATTTTTAATTAAATTAATTATAAAAGATTATATATATATATATATATATTTAATATATATTTGCATAAAATTAACATATAAATTATTTATTTTACTTGTTTTGATATTTATTTGTAAACATATATAAATATATAATTTTTTATTTTTTTTTCTATTCAGCAATTGACTTGGTGACCTATTGGTTAGATTAGTGATCCAATCTTCTCTCTAAATTAATAATCAATCTAATTTTTAAAACCAAAGTCTAAACTCCGTAGCTTATGCAAGATTTGTTTGACGACTGGTAAACTTTTTTTTTTTTTTTGGCTTATGTGTGGATCTAATAGCAAAACAAGGTATATTTATTGCTTTGTTTTACAAGGATTTGTCTCAGTGTATTGCCTTTGTGGGCATTTTGGCTGATCAATTCATGGAGAAAAATAATTGTATCTTTTACAAGTAAAGTGTCATTTGAATGGTTGAGTGGAACCATTTGTGTGGTATATCACACACCAGCACTCTCAAGTACTGCTCAACACACTTGTTTAGGGCCTCTGACTGTCCGTCAATTTATTATATAGATTCAGAGAGACAATGCTTAACAATAATATAATTATATAAGGGGGACAAACACTTATTCATTCATCAATTTGTATCATGGATATTTATTTGAACTATTTTTCACCTGCAATATATATACTATTTTATATATAATTGGTTAAAAATATTCTCCCACCCAAAATATAAATCCAGAAGTTGATTTCCAACGTTTACTAATTCCTTTAAAATAGCTTAAATATATCCCACGTAACCGTTAAAGAACCTCAACAATTAATGTCAGTATTGTAAAGTAATTGAACATGCTTAAACAATTTGGAGGATTGAATATTATATACACAATATTAACTCCGAAAAAGCATAAAAAAAAATTGGAATATTCATTATCTCCTCCATGCTTGCCCCTACTGCTAGATATCTTAGAACACCAACTTTTAAAGAGATTGGTGGTGTGTCAATAACACCAACTTTTAAAGAGCTCATGTAAACAAATATCTAATGTAGCTCATACTTTACTATTGATGCGCTATTTCCCGACAAGTGTATCGGGTCGCACAAGTAGTAAAGTGATGAGAATAAGTTATCGTCCTCAGGGATTGACTTTAACAATTACCAATTTCACTAGATCAAGTTATATTTGGACAGAGGAAAAAATGTAAAGATAAATCGAAAATAAACTAAACTAACAACAAGGAATTAACTAAACATCAAACGAAGAACTACGCCAAAACACAACGGGTAGGGGATTGACTTTCTTAACTCCTAATCCGATTAATTCATAGACAAACCAATCTTTGAATCGTTAAAGGATGCTTAGAAACATTCACATATTCCATTTAATGTTGGTCGAGTTCACGAAAATATTTGAATCCAATTTCTTGGTGAGCAAATCTTCCTAGCCAAAATAATTAGTTAATGTCTTAGTCCAATTAATTGGTTCAGAGTTTAAGTTCAAGAACTCATATGACCACGCAAACAAGATTATCTATGTCTAGACTAACCCGATTCACGGTAGAAGTTACAAGGGCATGTTTATATCAAGCTATGTCTAGCATTAATACAAACCCCAAATTCATCTAAGTGAAATGATCACAATCACCTAAAACCAGTTAAACCAATAACAAGTACTCCAATAATCAGAAAAGCAATTGTATTTAAGCATCCAACAACAAAGCTTCATAGGTAGTTAATATACATCAATCCCCTAACCCTAGAGTTTATAACAAGAGGAAGAAATACATAACAAATACACAACAAAATATGATCAAGAGGAAGGAGAAAAAGGAAGAAAAGCTTCAAACTCAGTAGAGAAGAGGTCTCCCAGCTCCTCCATCCTTGCCCTAGCATAGCTCCCTTGCCCTCCAACCAAAAGATCCCCAAAACATCTGCAAAAGAGCAATATATACAAGAAAGCTCGCAGGTGCAGAACCGGGGCGCCTAGGCGCTAAGCAAAAACAAAGAGGAAATGGGGCTGGCGCCTGGGCGCCCTGGGTGGCGCCTAGGCGCTAGCCCAAAATAGCTGGAAACAAGGAGTGGCGCCTAGGCGCCCTGGGTGGCGCCTGGGCGCCCTGGGTGGCGGGCGCCACGTTCTGACTCTTTGGCAGAGAGTTGAGGGGCTGGCGCCTCCAGGCGCCCTGCGTGGCGCCTGGGCGCCAGCCATCAGATGAGCAGCAGAACTTCAGATTCTCCATGTTCCAGACCAGAATGGAAAGCCTACTAGAATGTACAACAAAAAGCATAAAAAGGCAAGGAAAGAGATTAAAATAAGATAAAGCAAGCAACAACTATGTACAAAGAGGAAAGCCAAAACAAAGGACAAAGCAAGCAAAAAGCTAACAAAAATGGAATCAAGGAGAGGAAAAAGCCCTAAAGAAGCAAATAAAATTAACCAAAATAGAGGACTCATCAACTATCTATAGCCACAATACATGCTAAAATATACACAAATTGCAAATTTCCACTTAAATTCTTAGGTTTGAAATTCTAGGGTTTTATCGTAAATTTCCACCCTACAAACCTAGTTTTGATACCATTTGCAAGAAAAATTGTAAGATTAAAGATATCGAAAGCATACCTGAGAATTGATTTAGATCCATAATTACTAATTACAATTTGAATTGTAATACTGTGTGTTGTGTTCCATATAAAGAAAATGCTAATATCAAAAATATATTTTGTAAAACAACGTTAGGAAATTTAATTATTGCTAACCCACATAAGAAAATAAACAACCAACATTTAATACATGGGAATTTGACAATTTGATCTTCAGCGCAATTGTGGGAAGATGCTATTTTTTATTTTTTATTTTTTTTTGGAGATTTTGAAATAAATAAGCATACGGTGTTTGAAATTCTGTACTTATATAAAATATAATACTTCAACTTATAGTTAAAGATCATATTGGAAATTATGATCATTCCCAAGTTTCAAGGGCTTGTTCTAGGTGTGGAAATTATGATGGTTGCCCTTTCACTTTGTGCAGAATGTTCAAGAGCTATTAATTTTCAATGGCTTGTTCTGTTCATAAAATTATATAACATTAAGGAGTTGGAGGAAGTTAAATTATACGTGGAGGACATAATTATTTCAGATTGTTACTTTTTGTTCTGGTTGTGTATTTGATGTTAATTTGTTAATATGTTTGTTAGTATTTGTTAGAAGCTTAGCTGGCAGAACTTTTCTATAAACTCTTTCTAATGTAACTTGTTTCTTTGAAAAATTTAGAGTTTTAAGTGATTCAAGAGTAACTTATTCATTTAAACTAAAGCCTATTTCAAGGATTTGAACAACTGCTATGTTATCCGAGAGGATGTTTTGTAATATTAATGTCTTTACTTATCTGACTTTGCTGCCTCTATATTTCTATGTCCCCACTGAACTTTGAGACACATCACTGTCCCATGCTAATCTTTTAATGCTATTTCCAGTTTCACCCAAAAAAATAAAAAGGATAAAGTCAGCTAAACTTGGTCCAAAATGGTTGGAATCTTTATCTTTATATAAAGCACTTTTATTTAAGCACTTTTTCCTGTTCAAATTTTTTCACGCGGCAAGACTAGCAAAAAGTGAGTGGGTTAGGGTGACTATAAAATACCTTGCTCTGTTTTTGTTTCTTCCCACTCTGAATTCCCAATCCTTGTGAGTGTCTTGTGCTTATCTCAGAAAGGATCATGGATAGAACATCTCTCTGGGTTCTGCTGCTGCTTCTGCATGCTTCTTTTGTGCTTTTAGCACACGTGCCAGAGGTACTTGCTTCAATCAGGTGCATAGAGAGGGAGAGACAATCACTGCTTGCTCTCAAAATGGACTTTGGAGAAATCGCAAATTTAACTTATGAAGATGGGAGAATCATTCCCTCTAATAAGGACTGGCTGTCCTCATGGGGAAGTGCAGAAAACCAAAAAGAATGTTGCAATTGGGAAGCTGTTCAGTGCAACAACCAAACTGGCCATGTCATTAAACTGGACCTTCGGGCTAACTACTTTCGTTATTTGAAAGGTACCATCTCTCCGTCGTTGTCTCAGTTACATCATTTGAATTATTTGGACCTTAGTACCAATTCTTTCATGAATTTAACGCACTTTCCAAAGTTCATTGCTTCCTTAACCCAATTGAAATACATCGATCTCTCTTTTATGGGTTTGAAAGGGAAGATACCTTATGAATTGGGAGATTTGTTCCACTTGCGGTATCTTGATCTTAAGTATAATTCCCTTGATGGAGAAATCCCAACTCAGCTTTGCAATTTGTCCCACTTGCAACACCTTAACCTTGCTTGGAATGACCTATCTAGAAAAATACCTCACCAACTTGGAAACCTCTCATCCTTGCAATTTCTTGATCTTAGAGGTAATTCCTTTACAAGATCAAATCTAGAATGGCTACCTCATCTCACCTCCTTAAATAGTCTTTCTCTTGCCAACGTAGACCTTAGTGGGGCAAAGAATTGGGTAAAACAAGTAAGCAAACTTTCCCTCCTCCAAGAGCTGCAATTAGCTGGTTGTAACCTTATTGACAATGAACCTTGGTCTTCTGCAACAACTTATATTAATTCCAGCTCTCTTGTTGTTGTTTATCTCATGGACAACAATTTGACATCCTCAATGTTCCCATGGTTATTGAGTCATAGTGACAATCTTAATATGCTTGATCTTTACAATAACAATATAGGCGGCTCCATACCGAAAGCCTTTGGAAACTTCACCTCCCTCCAGGAATTAAACCTTGGCTTCAACTGGCTTAAGGGTGAGATACCCAAATCCATTTTTGATTTATGTAACTTAAAGCACCTGATTCTAATTGCCAATGATTTGAGTGGACAATTTGATGAATATTTTCCAACAAGCAATTGTTGTGCTAGCAAATCATTGCAAACGTTAGAATTGTCCCACAATCAAATTAGAGGAAATTTAAGTGACAGCATTGGACAACTATCTAACTTGAAAAAGTTAAGAGTTGACCACAATTCCTTAGAAGGGTTAGTCTCTGAAGCTCATTTTCTAACACTCCATAAACTACGACTTTTGGATTTGTCTTTTAATGCATTGATCTTTAATGTTAGTAGCAATTGGGTTCCCCCTTTTCAGTTGTATATCATTTATTTAGTTTCATGCAAGTTGGGCCCTACATTTCCCTCGTGGCTACGAACTCAGAACATGTATTATGAGTTGGATATTTCGAGTAATGATATATCTGGTACCGTCCCTAATTGGTTTTGGAACGTTCTTCCCTCACTCGATTGGTTGAATCTTTCTCACAACAAGATTTCAGGTGAAATTCCAAATTTACCTATGAATCTTACCCAACTTACTGAAATGGATATTAGCTTTAATATGTTCCAAGGTTCAATTCCATCAAATTTGTCAATGATACAAACATTGGATGCTTCCAACAACAATTTTTCACATGCAGACTCTTTTTTATGTGCCAACAAAACCTCCAACTTAAGTTTCTTGGATATGTCAAACAATCAATTAACAGGGGAGCTTCCAGAATGTTGGATGAATTTCTCATTATTAATCTTTCTCGATTTGAAAAATAATCATTTTTCTGGAGATATACCGTTATCTATGGGTGCCCTAGTTGATATTCAGGCATTGCATTTAGGCAACAACAATTTTGAAGGTGAGCTACCTGCTTCTATGAGTAATTGCACAGAGTTGAAAATTCTTGATGTTGTTGGAAACAAATTGTCTGGGCCCATACCAACATACATTGGTGACAAATTACAAAAGCTAGAAGTGCTAAGCCTAAGATCTAATCATTTTAATGGTTCCTTGCCATTGAACATATGTCACCTAGTTTCAATACAAGTTTTGGACTTCTCTTTCAACAATATCTCAGGATATATACCCAAATGCCTCAATAATCTTACTTCATTATTGGCCACACAAGTTAATCCAAATGCTACCATCAATTATCAATTTTTAAATCTAAATGTTATTCCCGACAATTTAATCTCATATAATGATAGTGCTACACTCATGTGGAAAGGTAAGTTGTCAGAATACAAAAATACATTGGGATTTGTAAGAAGTATAGATCTCTCTAGCAACAAGCTAGTAGGGGAAATACCGAAAGAAATCATGAATCTTACTGGTTTGATTTCCTTGAACATTTCTAGAAACATGTTAAGTGGAGAAATTCCCGAGGCCATTGGACAACTAAGTTCGTTAGATGTCTTTGATGTATCAAGGAACTATTTATCTGGCAGGATTCCTTCTCAACTTTCCCAGTTAGGTCTTCTTGGTGTATTGGACTTATCATACAATAATCTATCTGGTGAAATACCAAATATCCCGAAGCTTCAAAGCTTTGAAGCCTCCAGCTACATGGGAAATCCAAAACTTTGTGGCACCCCCCTTGCTAAATGTCCTGAGAAGCAAACAGATCAACATGATGCAAGTGACAAGGTTGATGAAGGTGATTTTATGCATGGGTTCTATATCAGCATGGCAATTGGATTCATCGTAGGATTTTGGGGAGTTTGCTGCTCTTTGATTTTGAAGAAATCCTGGAGATATGCTTATTGGAAGTTCATGAGTGATACGTATGACAAGTTCTATGTGCTGGTAGCAATCAACAAGAGCAAACTGTAGAAGAGATTGGATCTACAACTTAAGGTATTTCAGCCTCCCTCCCAACCTCTTCCTTGAGATTTGTCTAGATTTACTTTCTGCAGTTACTAAAATCCTTTATCAAAAATAGTTTATTTCTGCTACCAATATGTACTAAGAGTTTGTTTAATTGATGACGAGGATATCATGAAAAAAAAATGATTTCATATATACAGTTAATTTTGGGATATTCTTGGCATAGATGGTTCCATAGATTTTTCTGTTTAATTGTTATTTATATATATACACACTAGTTCTTTTATATAAAATGAGAGATTAAAACCTCATTTTGGTTTCTTATAGATAGAGGGTTTTTAAATAAGTCCCTCAAAGAGTTGTCATCGTAATTTGTTCCTTCACATATACAGGATATTTTTTTTAATTTAATCCCTTATAAAAATTATCCTTTCAGTTTGATCTCTCACAGATAAAATCTCTACTAATAATATTCTTCTATTTATTTTCTATTATAAAACTAACTGTGAATTTGCTTATTATATAATAGTGACTAATCAATAATTTGCTTAACTCTATGTTATGTATCATCATATTTGTTAATTATGGTACTATGAGATTGACAAAAGAATGTTATTTATAACATGTTTAGCTGTAAAGAACCAAATTGAAAAGTAACCATTAATAAGAAATCAAATTAAAAAGACCAATTTATAAAGGGTCAAACTGAGAAATATTTTATCTATGAGGCTTTGATTGAGAAGAAAATTATTTCAGAAACCAAATTTAGAAAGCCATTTTTACAAGAACTTAGATTGAAAAATACTCTATCCCTAAAGGATCAAAATAAAGATCTAATCTAAAATGAAATGGCTCCCTAGTATATTGTTGGTTATGATTTTTTTTTTCTCCTTTTTTAACTCATGTTATGTATTTTTGGCAGGATATCTACGTTACAACTAGTCAACTTGACAATGAGTGCTGTTTTCACCTGATCGCTTCTTGTTCATGATTTGATGCATTAGCTGTTTGCGTTAATCTTAATAATAATGCTCTGTTTCAGCAGAACTAACTTCATTTATATGCATCCATGGCCTTTCTTGTTAGGGATTTAGATTCTTTCAGGCAGGAGTTTTCATGATACCTCTTAGAGTAAATGAACAAATTAGTATCCAAAAAAATAAAAGTTAGTCTAAATTTTTTGTTGTTTAATAGTTGAGCTTTACATATCAAATAAATTAATTCCTATAAATTAAAAGAATTAATATAAATTAATCTTTTTGTAAGATTAATTATATATTCATATATCTTTAAGAAACACATATCCCTCTATTGGCGCTGTTTTCAACACAGCCCGATCGGGGTGGGCAATACATGTTTTGTCTTATTGGACACTGTTAAAAAACCTAATATCTTATTGGGCATATGATGACCAATAAAAAAAAATTGTTCTCATCTTTAAAGGTCTAACTTAATATGATGTATATTGAATTTATAATATTAAGAACTAAATTGTGTAAAGTTAAAGTTTTAAAAATTAAACAATTCATCTTTGTATCTCTAAAGGAATAAATTAACAATATAGTTTAATCATTACTGAAGGAAAAAAAAATAGACACAAATTTACTTTAATACATTATAAATGAATGGTTGGCCCCGTAAAAAATATATGTTTTGACTTTTCATTTTTTCTAGTCTTTTTATTTTATCAAAGTTTCTCTTAGAATTAGTTATTGTCGGTAAGTTCTTTGATTTACTGCAATCTGTAAAAATAAATTAGATAAAATCTCAATATTAAGAACTTGATAAACTAAATGCATCATATAAATATGGTGTGATAGTTGCATGACTATTTATTTTTTTGGGTGAATATAATTGTTTGGTTATAGCGTGTTTGATAAATTATTTAAGTTAACTTATAATTTCGTTGAATTAGTTTATTTTATTAATTTATAACTTATTTTGATACTTATAGTTATTATATATATATATATATATATATATATATATATATATTTTACTCTTATCAT
This sequence comes from Biancaea sappan, assembly GCA_037074585.1. Taxonomy (NCBI): domain Eukaryota; kingdom Viridiplantae; phylum Streptophyta; class Magnoliopsida; order Fabales; family Fabaceae; genus Biancaea; species Biancaea sappan. The sequence goes on along the minus strand of CM073493.1, from coordinate 8,230,324 downwards.
TTTAAACTTTTAACTAAGTTCTCAGTAAAAAAGTTGGAAAAAAAAAACAAAAGAAGTATATGAATGCCCAACATTGTTATTGGTACCAATTTGGGTTTTACGACCTCGTGAAATGTTTTTAAGATACTGAGCCAAATGTGTTGGGGCATGGAAATACAGTGAAAGCTCAATAAATTAATATTGTGGAACATAAAATTTTATTAATTTAAGGAGATATTAATTAATCGACAAATCAATAAAAAATACTTTCTTGATTTATCAAATATAAATTAATTATATAAATTTTTTTAATGTATATTACTAATATATATATATATATATATATATATATATATATATGTTTGGTGAATTAATTTTTTTTAAAAATTTATTTTACATATATATTTATGAAAATAAGTAAATGATATTTATTGTATTTATTATCTAAACAATATTTATTGTCTTGACTAATTAAATAAAGTTCAATACAAATCACTTGCATATGTAATTTATTGAATTAGAACTAAATACACATTCAACATATAATGATGAAAATAATAAATGTTCAAAGGTCCAAAGTTTAGAAGAAATTACAGTTAATATCATTGAAAATCCTATTAAGGAGGAAAATGAGGATGTTTCAATTTTAGAACCAATCACGTGAAATGAATCATTTACAGCGGCCAAAGTGTAATTGTTCAAAAATTAAAAATACCTTCCTTATGTTTTCTGAGCTTGGCTATGGCTTGCTCCATCCTTCCTCGTATATTTTGCAATCTCCAGTGTGTTTTTGGGGAATTGAGAGGTGGTATATGTTGGTTGAGGGATAAGAAAAGTGGTGAATGGATGTTGTGCTTGAGGCTCAACTGAGAAAGGATGAATTTAGGGGAGACACTCTATTTTTAAATGTGATTCTTAGAGCTTCACTTTGTAGAGAGAAAAAAAATTGGAGAGAGAAGAGAATGGATAAAAAAAAAATCAATTACGAACTACGTGAACGTAAAAGCAACAGAAAGGTGAGTTGATGCAAACCTAGACTTGGAGCCAAAATCAATTTTGCGTAATGGATTGAATGCAGAATCAAGCAATGACATTTTGGGACAAAGCTAAGATACCCTCGTGTGAATTGTTGAGAAAATTTTGCTACAGAATCAAACACATGTTTAAGCATTGAGGAAAGGTTTACTCAGTTGATTCTTTTCATCTGAAATAATTCTTAAATTATTTTTATTTTCATTTTGTGCTCTCAATCTAAAATCTATCAAATTAATCCTTTCATTAGTGAACTTATTTTTTAATGACGAATTTTGTAAGAATCTTCATATCACAAAAAATGCACCGGGTTGATTGATCTATAAAAAAAAAAAAAGGATATACAATGATTGTTTTTGATAAATTTTAAATAATAGTGTTAAACAGGCTAGCCATTAAATAGACCCGGCTCATTTTAGCAAATAAAAGTATTAGAAAATCATCTATATCTATATATCTAATATAAAGTTCTTTAAAATTCATTTTATCCATGATTTTGTTTCTTACTTAGTGTCCCTTGACAACACATCCAGGTCTTTATATTTAATAATTTTTAAATTTAAATAAAGTAATTGATCCTATATTTATTAATAATTTTTTTATTTAAATAAACATAACTAGGCATAAAAAAAGCCGGCTTGCAAGTTTGCAAGTAAATAAACCAAGCTCATTTAAGTCTGTTTTTAAATAAGTTTAATTTTAGAAGTCTAAGCTCACAGGTTTAGACCTATTTGCCAACACTAATTTTAAACCATGAACAGCCAAAATGAAATTAAAAATTCTTTAAGAAAATATTTGAAAACTGATCAATTTCTTATGAATCAAAATAAGATTTTACTTGACAGCTTATTCATTTATCACTTTAGAAACATAAACCCTTTAGCTCTATACCATGTAAAACTACATAAAAAGCGTGGTTGGTAATAAAGTTTGATTTTATGTAGTTTTAATAAATGGACATTTGACAATTTGATCTTCCACGCAATTGTGGGAAGACACCATTTTTTATTTCTTTTTGGAGATTCTGAAATGAATGATAGCATACGGTGTTTGAAACTACGTACTTATATAAAATATAATACTTCAAATTATATTTAAATATCATATTGGAAATTATGATCATTTACAAGTTTGAAGGGCTTGTTCTATGTGTGGAAACTTTGATGGTTGCCCTTTCACTTTATGCAGAATGTTGAAGAGCTATTAATTTTCAGTGGCTTGTTCTGTTCATAAAATTATATAACATTTAGGTGGTGGAGGCAGTTAAATTATATGTGGAGGACATAAATATTACAGATTGTTATTTTTTGTTCCGGTCGTACGTTTTGATGTGAATTTGTTAATATGTTTGTTAGTATTTATTAGGTTCTTAGCTGGCATAACCTTAGTCAATAGAAGTCTTTCTGATGTAATTTGACTAGTGGGAGAAAGACTTTTCAAAGGATAAAAGTAATGAAAAATATGATTACCTCGTGACAATTTTGTGCTTCTGCACTCAAGTGTCCAAGGACTAACGGATTTTTCCTCTGCAAAGTATTTCACGCGGCAAGACTTGGAAAAAAATGAGTGGGTTATGGTGACTATAGAATACCTTGCTCTCTTTTTCTTTCTTCCCGCTCTGAATTCCCAAGCCGACTGTCTTGTGCTTATCACCGGAAGGATCATGGATAGAAGATCTCTTTGGGTTCTGCTTCTTCTACTGCATGCTTCTTTTGTGCTTTTGGCACTCGTGCCAGAGGTTCTTGGTTCAGTCAGGTGCATAGAGAGGGAGAGACAATCATTGCTTGCTCTCAAAACGGGTTTTGGAGAAATTACTACTCTTTCTGTTAATGATAGTCTCATCCCATCTAAGGACTGGCTATCCTCATGGGGAACCGCAGAAAACCAAAAAGAATGTTGCAATTGGGAAGGTATTCACTGCAACAACCGAACTGGCCATATCATTAAACTTGACCTTCGGGGTAACTCCTTTCATCATTTAAAAGGTACAATCTCTCCATCGTTGTCCCAATTACATCATTTGAATTACCTGGACCTTAGTTTAAATGTATTCGAGAATTTAACCCACTTTCCAAAGTTCATTGCTTCCTTAGCCCAATTGAAATACATTAATCTCTCTTTTACGGGTTTGGAAGGGAAGATACCTTATGAATTTGGAGATTTGTTCCACTTACGGCATCTTGATCTTCAGGTTAATTCCCTTGATGGAGAATTCCCAACTCAGCTGTGCAATTTGTCCCAATTACAACACCTTAACCTTTATTCGAATCAACTATTTGGAAAAATACCTCACCAACTTGGAAACCTTTCATCTTTGCAATTTCTTGATCTTCGTGATAATTCCTTTACAAGATCAAATCTAGAATGGGTGTCTCATCTCACCTCCTTAAATAGTCTTTATCTTTCTTACATAGACTTTAGTGAGGAAAAGAATTGGGTAAAACAAGTTAGCAGACTTCCTCTCCTTCGAGATTTGCAATTAGTTGAATGTAACCTTATTGGCAGTGAACCTTGGTCTTCTATGACTACTTATATTAATGCAAGCTCCCTTGCTATTGTTCTTCTAGAAAACAACAATGTGACATCCTCAGTGTTCCCATGGTTATTGAGTCGCAGTGACAGTCTTACTGTTCTTGATCTCTCTGGTAACAACATAGGCGGCCCCATACCAAAAGCCTTTGGAAACTTCACCTCCCTCCAGGAATTAGATCTTAGCGATAACTGGCTTAAGGGTGAGATACCCAAATCTGTTTTTGAATTATGTAACTTAAAGCACTTGGATCTATCTGGCAACCATTTGAGTGGACGATTTGATGAATATTTTCCAAAAAGCAGTCATTGTGTCAACAAGTCTCTGCAAAGATTAGCATTGTCTGAAAATCAAATTGGAGGGTTAATGCCTGATTTTTCTCAATTTCCTTCTCTGGAACATTTGGATCTTTCTTCCAATCAACTGAGAGGAAATTTAAGTAACAGCATTGGACAACTATCTAACTTGGAAGTTTTAAGAGTTCAACAAAATTCCTTAAAAGGGGTGGTCTCTGAAGCTCATTTCCTAGCACTTCGTAAACTACAATTTTTGGACCTGTCTTTTAATGCATTGGTCTTTAATGTTAGTAGCAACTGGGTTCCCCCTTTTCAGTTGTTTTCCATTGACTTAGCTTCTTGCAAGTTGGGCCCAATATTTCCCTCATGGCTTCGAACTCAGAACATGTATGATGAGTTGGATATTTCCAGTAGTGATATTTCTAGTACCGTTCCTAGTTGGTTTTGGAGCCTTCCTCCCACACTCGAATATTTGAATCTTGCTTACAACGAGATTTCAGGTGAAATTCCAAATATACCACTGAAGTTTACCTATCTCGTTGAGATGGATATTAGCTTTAATATATTCCAAGGTTCGATTCCATCAAATTTTTCAATGATAAGGGTATTAGGGGTTTCCAACAACAATTTTTCAGATGCAAATTCTTTCTTATGTCCCAACACAATGTCCAACTTAAGTTTCTTGGATATGTCAAACAATCAATTAACAGGGGAGCCTCCAGAATGTTGGATGAATTTCACATCATTAATCTTTCTAGATTTGACAAATAATCATTTTTGTGGAAATATACCGTCATCCATGGGTGCCCTAGTTGATATTCAAGCATTACATTTAGGCAACAACAATTTTGAAGGTGAGATGCCTGCCTCAATAAGTAATTGCTCAGAGTTGGAAATTCTTGATGTTGATGGAAACAACTTGTTTGGGCCCATACCAACATACTTTGGAGACAAATTACATAAGCTAGAAGTGCTAAGCCTACGATCTAACCATTTTAATGGTTCCTTGCCATTGAACATATGTCACCTAGTTGGAATTCAAGTTTTGGACTTCTCTTTAAACAATATCTCAGGATATATACCTAAATGCCTCAATAATCTTACTTCATTGGCTGCACAAGTTAATCCAAATGCTACCATTACTTATCACATTTCTAATCCATCAAGATATGCTCACATAGTTTTTGGCCCATATGATGATAGTACAACACTCATGTGGAAAGGTAAGTTGTCAAAATACAAAAATACATTGGGATTGGTGAGAAGCATAGATCTCTCTAGCAACAAGCTAGTAGGGGAAATACCAAAAGAGATCATGAATCTTACTGGTTTGATTTCCTTGAACATTTCCAGAAACATGTTAAGTGGAGAAATTCCCAAGGCCATTGGACAATTAAGATCGTTAGATGTCTTTGATGTATCAAGGAACTATTTATCTGGCAGGATTCCTTCTCAACTTTCCCAGTTAGGTCTTCTTGGTGTATTGGACTTATCATACAACAATCTATCTGGTGAAATTCCAAATATCCCTAAGCTTCAAAGCTTTGATGCCTCTAGCTATATGGGAAATCCAAAACTTTGTGGCACCCCCCTTGTTAAATGTCCTGAGAAGCAAATAGATCAGCATGGTGCAAGTGAAAAGGTTGATGAAAGTGATTTTATGCATGGGTTCTATATTAGCATGGCAATTGGATTCATCATAGGATTTTGGGGAGTTTGCTGCTCTTTGTTTTTGAAGAAATCCTGGAGATATGCTTATTTCAAGTTTATGAGTGATATGTATGACAAGTTGTATGTGCTGGTAGCAATCAACAGGACCAAACTGCAAAAGAGATTTGGATCTTCAACTTAAGGTATTTAAGCCTCCCTCCCAACCTCTTTCTTGAGATCTGTTTAGATTTACTTTCTATAGGTACTTAAGTCCTTTATCAACAACAGTATATATATTTATCCTACCAATATGTTCTAAGAGTTAGATTAATTGATGTCGAGAATATCATGAAAAAATGATTTAATATATGTAGTTAATTTTGGGATATTCTTGGCTTAGATGGTTCCATAGATTTTGCTGGTTATATTAATTGTTATATATATATTTCTTAAATACAAGCTCTATTATATAAAGTGAGAGGTTAAAACCCCATTTTGGTTTCTTATAGATATAGGGTTTTTCAGTTAAGTCCCTCATAGAGTTGTCATTTTATTTTGGTCCTTCACAGATAGGATAATGTTTTAATTTAATCCCTCATAATACTATCTTTTCAGTTTGATCTCTCACAAAAACATTGTCACTAATAATATTCTTCTATTTATTTGATAAAATAAAACTAGCTGTCTATTTACTTATTATATAATAGTGACTAAGCAATAATTTGCATAAAAAATATGTTAGGAATCATCATATTTTTAAGTTTTGTAACTATGAGATTGACAAAAGAATGTTATTTATAACATGTTTATTTGTAAGAAACTAAATTAAAAAATATCCATAAGTAAGGAAGTAGATTAAAATTTTATAAGGGGGCCAAGATGATAAATATTCAATCTATGAGGGTTTAGATTGAGAAGAAAATTATTTGAGAAACCAAATTTAGAAAGAAATTTTTTTAAGAACTTAGATTGAAAAGAAAAAAAATCTATCTCCAAATAAAGTTCTAATCTATAATGAAATGGCTTGCTAGTATATTGTGGGTTATGATTCCTCTCTCTCTCTCTCTCTCTCTCTCTCTCTCTCTCTCTCTCTCTCTCTCTCTCTCTCTCTCTCTCTCTCTCTCTCTCTCTCCCGCTTTACTCATGTTATTTAGTTTTGGCAGGATATCTACTTCAGAACTAGTCAACCTGACAATGCGTGTTGTTTTCATCTTTGAGTGTGACAATTAAGTGGATTCCATGATATCTTTTTCAAGTATTTGAAGCAGTTTATATTTATAAGAAGGAATAGGCTTAATGTATCTTGGAATATCAAAATAATGGTTGGAAGACTGCATAGGTGTGAACTGTCTGTTTAATATAATTTTATCTTTTATGAATTTATGTATAGTTTCAAGTTATATTTTGCACAACTTGTCTATCCTCGATTTATAAACATTATTATTCGAATTGCTCCTGAGTTTAGCCACAGTTTTCTTTTCATTTTCATTTTTTTATTTTCAATTATGTGGCAAGAGTAGAATTTACTATTTTTTAATTGTTTTTTTCTTTTTTTACTTTTGTAAGTCGTTAACGTTTTCCTTCTGACAACGCTTCTTTTCTTCAAATTTCCTTTTCATAGAAGATGCCCAAAGACTAAAATTGAAAATGTTGCTTTGGTTTAAAATATCACTCGTGTATATTTTGATTTTATACAAATTATATAAAAAAATTGACTTTTTTATTTGGTCTCCTGTTTTTTAAAAAGATTTGTCCTTATAATATATATAAAAGAATCCCAATCGACCTTCCGATTTATTAGGAGGGTTGCAATAATGAAACCCTTATTGTTTGATTTTAAAAATTTTAACTACATAAAGTTACTTCTAATTAACTACCATTTTTATTTATTAATTTGCCTGGTTCCAGTATTTCCAACAGTTCTGGAATACCAACTAATCCCAAAACGCTTTTAATTTAAAATGTTTTTTGGTCATGGAAATGGATCTTCTCTAGTTATTATCAATGTTTTTGAATTTGACCCGGTCATTGGCCCGGATAATAGGGTCATTTGTACAACTATCAAATTATCGAGTTAATGTTAAATCGGATATATAAATTAAAAAATTAAAAATTATATATATATATATATATATATATATATATATGTTTATAAATCAATTTAAAAATAAGTAAAATGAATTATTTATATACAAATTTCACATTTTAAAATCTTAAAACTGTAGTCATTAGTCGTTAAGCAATGAATCCAGGAGAACTGGATAAATATTAAAGTATCTTCACTCTAAATTAGTGGGAATAAGTCCAAAAGAGAGCATGAATCATAGTTGCCTAACTTCTCTAAACTCTAAACTCTAAATTATAAATCTTTGAACTGTTGAGGATCTACTTATGCAGTAGGATTCCTTCTCAACTTTTGTGTTGGACTTATCACAAACTAACCTATTTGGAAAAATCCTGAATATATAGCCCTAAACTTCAAAGTTTCGATGCCACTACCTACATGGGAAATCCAAAATTCTGCTCCACTCCCCTATCCAAATGTCCCAGACAGCAAACAGATCAAACAGACCAAAAAAATATTTCATTTTGTTAAGGTTAGCCCGGTCTACCTAGCCATTCTCATCTTCAATTTCTTATACAATTCCAGGACAAATATTACTAAACCAATATTAAATTAGCTTATAACACTGATTTATAGAGGGTTATCGGGGAAGCTGGCCAAGATCTTAGCATCTACATTTACAATGATTGACCTTCATTTGAATATTACAGGTTTCTTGGCACAAGATAGTCTCTGAAGTCTTAACCATTATTTCATCCAAATAGTTCAGTTCACTATGTCTCCCTACATGTACATAAAAGTATCAATACAAGAAAGTCTATCTTTACCAAATTTCTCCCCTTTTTTTTTCTTGAAAATACTTCATCTTTTGGCAAAGTTAATCAATTTGATGCCTCAATAACATTTCTAGGTTCAAATTCATTACACAGTTTACCTCAGGCCCTATGTTCAATCCTCTATGCCATCATGTACCAAAGAAAAACACAATACCTCAACAATTGTTCTCCCTCTTGCTGTTTTCTGTCAATCTATAGCATCTCCATAAATTTATCTTATGCGTACTTTATTCCTTTTTAAGTTTAAAACTCAACACTCCTCCTAACTTCACTGCTTGTGCACTTTACTACGTTCTATTAAATATTTCGTTAATCGAATAACAATCAACCTAACCCAACATGTTTTACTCACACATGGCACATGAGTCAGCTTAAGGAATTGGTTCTCAAGCTTGTTACTTTGTTGGTTGTACAGTTCAGAACCATGGCTAACATAATGTTACCATGATTTGAGAAGCTATGGCAAAATTTAATGACCGTGGTAGATCTATTTTGCTACAGTGTAAGCTTGTTATAGCTACAACTAAAATTATGACAAAAATTAGTAAAAATTGAGAATTAAATAAAAAAATTTCATTTTGTCACGGTTTAACCTTGGCTAATAATTTAATTTCTCTAAAATATTTTTATTTAATTATTAGCCACGGTTTAATACTTTTTTTTAAAAAAAAATTTATGTGATTATTGGCCAATGCCTTTGGTTTCTCTATTCGATGTCAACTTTATCTAACTATGTCTCATAAGCAGTGTCTTCAAGCAGAGCCACAGCAAAATATTTCACAACAACAAAGCCAACATACAACTTCCATGGCCAAAAGAAAGCTATAAGAAGAAACATGTGACTCAATAAAACCAGTAATTATCACTTCTCGTCAAACAAAGATGATAACTCATTCCATATGCCATCTTCCAAGAGCAAATAGTTACCTTCCACAATAATCACTTTGAGCCTACATAAAAGAATGTGTTCAAGAATTACATGTCAATAAATTCAAAATAAGTCAGTTCTATTGCAAAATCTTTGATATATTTGACTAATTTAGAAATGGATAAAGCTCTTGCAAATAACTTGGAAGTTGTGGAAAGAAACTGTTTGACTGAAGACTATAATCCTATTTTGGTCCCATAGATGTCCTTTTTTTTTAATTTGGTGCTTCATAGATTTTTATTCTCAATTTGGTCCTTTATAGATTAATATGTTACCAATTCAAGCCTTCAAAAAATTTTTATTCTCAATTTGGTCCCTCATAGATTGATATGTTATCAATTTAGTTCCTCACTTATTTTCATTCTCAATTTGATCCCTTACAAATTGATACATTATCAATTTAGTCCTTTTTTTGGTCATAAATTTTGATGGTCACAACTTTTTATGAAGGGATTAAATTGATAACAAATAAATCTATGAGGGACCAAATTAAAAATGTAAATTTGTGAGGGACTAAATTAATAACATATCAATTTGTGAGGAAACATATTGAAAATAAAAATCTATTAGGGACAAAATTGATAAAATGTCAATCTATAAGGAACCAGATTGAGAATAAAAATTTGTAAAGGACTAATTGAGAATAAAAAATCTGTGCGGGACAAAAATGATGTTTTGGTCATTTGACTAAATGCAAGTCAAAATGGTCTTAACAGAAATTAACTAACAATAAGATGACACCACATTAATCATAACCCTCAAATTAGACAACCCAATGGACAGCCATATTTCCACCCGGGATCTTTAAGCAAACTAACAAATGAAATTAAGAACTAATTAAACAGCCAAATGATGATTATACATTTCTATCAAGTTGACTGAAATCATACAAATGCATTTCCACTCTAGTCCTTGATTCTTACTACCATCTTAAAATTATCTCAGAACTATCACAAAAATTGCATCCTTGACATTTTAGAACCGTCGTCATCACCAGTAGTAGTGTAGGGGACCTCTTTTGCTTCAGCATTGGTGCCGGAAGTTTCATCCTCACCGGCAACGACGTCCACAACGACGCTGGCCCTGCCATCACTGGGTCATATTAGATCTCCGGCAAGGCAACATTGCTGTTGGTTCTATACTTATGGAGTTCACAATGGAGCTTCTAAATGATATACACGTAATTGGACTTTCCTTCTTCCAATTACATGCTGACCATAAATTTTTTTTTCTTCTCCCTCATGACTTCAATTATAGTCACCTTAATAACACCCTTCCTACAATTCAATGTGTATTAACTATGCTTTATTATGTTACAAATTATACAAGATAATGAGTTAGAAAAAAATCATGAATTAAGTGTATTCTCAACTATCGCATCTTCTAAATGATATATTTAGAATTGGACTTTTCTTCTTCCAATTCATGTTCACCATAACTTCAATTTTAATCATCTTAGTCGCACCCTTGCTGAGATTTCTATTTTTAAGAGACTTATGGTTTATCAAGTTTATTTAACAAAAAAAAATTGTGCTGAAAAATTTTTAAATAGTATAATCTATTATTTTACAAATTATGCAAAATAACGTTTTCTAATAGATTACAAATTAAGAGTACTCTCAATTGTCATCTCTTCTAATTCAGAATTAGACTTTCTTTTTCCCAATTCACGTTGACCATAAATTTGCTTGTTCTCCCCCATCACTGAAGATTAAGAAGCTTACTTGTTAGTTGCTTAGCCTGATCGTTTCTTGTTCATGATTTGAGGCTTTTATTCAATTTTATGCGTTAGCTGTTTGCTTTAATCTAAATAATAATGCTCTGCTTCGGCAGAACAACATTCATTTATTGTGCCAATATCACATCTTCTAAACGACATTTAAAATCAGAAGTAGGTTCTTTGATTTGCTGCCAAGGAGTTAATTGTGCCAATATCTATAGCTGTAAAAAGAAAATTTGATAAACTCAATATTAACAAATTGATAAACTAAATTCATCATATAAATATGGTGTGGTAGCCGCATCACTACTTATATTTTTGGGTGAATATAATTGTATGGTTTATGTAAGCGTTGAAAAGAGTATGATTTGTTTGAAAAGAGTACGGTTTTTATATAAGTGTTTGATTTGTTTGACTCCCCATTTTTGCTTTTTGTCTCTATTTTCTTGTGATTCTTTCGGCACAACAAGATTTTCAACTTCAATACAATGGAGAATACTTGATTATTTCAACAAGATTTCCCTTTTCGCCGACCTAATGAGTTAATGTTCTGTTTTCTTGGACTATAAAAACCAGGGTATCTATCATTTACTTGATTTCAACAAATTGTTTTATGTAACACTATAAAAACCAGAGTATCTATTATGTATACTTGATAAGTCCTTTATTTCGGTTATTTTCGTATGATTTTATTGGGCTTTTTCTTACTCTTGATCCTGTTTTGCTCTCTTTTTGCACCTTTTACCTTAGTGTTAGCTTAGTTTTCTCTTGCATTATAGTTTCTTCATTTTCTTTGTTTTATTATCCTTTTTCCTTGCTTTCTGATGTACTTTGTTGTATTTTTATGTAGGTATATATTTTGGTATAATACAAGTTGCAGAGCTAAAAAATTTTGATGCAAGTGCTGTGTTGCAGCAAGTTTGAAAGATGACGCCTAGGTGTCATGCCCTCAACTCTTGGCCTAACAAATTATGGCTGGCGTCTAGTGCCTAAGGCACCAGCCCCCAAACTCTCTGCCTCAAATTTTGAAAGTGGTGTCTAGGCGCTAATCCATATTTTTCTACTTATTTCCTGCATAGAGCCCAAGTGCCCGAATCCTGACCTGTATGTGATTGAACCAATAAATTGGATTTCTGAGGAATTTTGGGGTATCTTTTGGCTGGAGATCAAGGGGCTCTGCTAGGGCATATTGGCGAAGTTAAGGGACCTCTTCTTCACTGAATTTGATGCTTGTTTCCTTCTCTCCTTCCTCTTGTATCATGATATTTTATGTATTTGTGATTTTTTCTTCTCTTCCACCATGTGTAACTAAACCTCTAGGGTTTAGGGGATTGATGTATTTTGACTTCCTATAAAGCTTTGAAATTAAATGCTTTAATATGAATGCAATTTCAATTTTTAGAGTAGAATTTATTGCTTTTAATTTTTCTTGGATGCTTAGTTACCATCTTCAATGAATCTAGGGTTTGTATTAATGCTAGATATAGCTTGATATAAACATGACTTTGTAATTTCTACCGTAGATCGGGTTATACTAGACATAGATAACCTTATTTGTGTGATTTTTATAAGTTCCCAAGCTTAAACTCCGAATCAAATAGTTGGACTAAGACATTAGCTAATTGTTTGAGTAAGGAAGGTTTGTTTCTCCAAGACATTGGGTTCAAATATTTTAGAGAGCTTAATCAACTTAAAAAGGAATTTACAATTATATTGAAGTATTCTTTTATGACTCAAAGGTGGGTTTGTTTACGAATCAATCAAATTAGGAGTTAAAAAAATTCAGTCCCTTATACCTGCTTTGTTATCGTGTTATTTCTCGTTGTGCTAGCAATTTCTTATTCTTAATCTTGTTTGCTTTTAATCAAATTTAATCTCAATTTACCCAACCATTTCAATAGTCCAAATATAACTTAAGTTAGTGAAATTGGTAATTGTTAAAAGTCAATCCCTGAGGATGATAGCTCTTTCTCTTACTTTACTGCTTATGCGATCCGATACACTTATTGGGAAAGATCGCATCAAGTTTTGGTGCCGTTGCCGGGGACTTACTTTGTTTAGCAATATTAAGAGTAGCTACTAGGGTTGTAATTTGGACCTTACTTTTTATTTTTATAGTTATACTTCAAATCTTAATTTTATACTTATTCATACTTGTGTTTTTCGTTTTATTCTTGTTTTTACATAAATCTTTGGTTTATGCAAGGTACCACTGACCCTGATTCATTAATCTTCGGCCCAGAAATTGAAAGGTTGGCTTGCACACGTCGAAGGTGAACTAGAGAAGCTAGACGAGCTCAACCCGCAACTATGGCTGATCCTAATCAACATCACAATTCATCAGTACATCCACTGGTGAGAACTCTCATGGATTATAACATCGCAATTGTGGATGGGTGTGGTGCTAGCATAGCGCAGCCACCAGCGGAAGCGACTAACTTTCAGCTAAACCCAACCCTTCTTCAATTGATTCAAAGTAATCAGTATGGTGGGCATCCCTTTGAAGACCCCAACTCACATATCTCATGCTTCCTCTAAATCTGTGATACAGCGAAGTTGAATGAGGTTAGTGAAGAATTCTGATGCAAGTGCTGTGTTACAGCAAGTTTGAAGGCTACCGCCTAGGTGTCATGCCCTCAACTCTCGGCCTAACAAATTATGGCTGGCGTTTGGCGCCTAAGGCACCAGCCCCCAAACTCTCTACCTCGAAGTCTGAAAGTGGTGCCTAGGCGCTAATCCATATTTTTCTGCTTATTTTTTTCATGGCGCCCAAGCGCCTGAATCCTGACCTGCATGTGATTGAACCTATAAATTGGATTTTTGAGGAATTTTAGGATATCTTTTGGCTGGAGATCAACGGGCTCTGCTAGGGCACATTAGTGGAGTTAGGAGACCTCTTCTTTACTCAGTTTGATGCTTGTTTCCTTCTCTCCTTCCTCTTGTATCATGTTATTTTATATATTTGTGATGTTTTTCTTCTCTTCTACCATGTCTAACTAAACCTCTAGGGTTTAGGGGATTGATGTATTTTGACTTCCTATGAAGCTTTGAAATTAAATGCTTTAATATGAATGCAATTCCAATTTTTGGAGTAGAATTTACTGCTTTTAATTTCTCTTGGATGCTTAGCTACCATCTTCAATGAATCTAGGGTTTGTATTAATGATAGACATAGCTTGATATAAACATGACTTTGTAACTTCTACCATAGATCGGGTTATACTAGACATAGATAACCTTATTTGTGTGATTTTCATAAGTTCCCAAGCTTAAACTCTGAATCAAACAGTTGGACTAAGACATTAGCTAATTGTTTGAGTAAGGAAGGTTTGTTTCTCCAAGACATTGGGTTCAAATATTTTAGAGAGCTTAATCAACTTAAAAAGGAATTTACAATTATATTGAAGTATTCTTTTGTGACTCAAAGGTGGGTTTGTCTACGAATCAATCGGATTAGAAGTCAAACAAAGTCAATTCCCTTTACCTACCTTGTGATCGTGTTATTTCTCGTTGTGCTAGCAATTTCTTATTCTTAATCTAGTTTTCTTTTAATCAAATTTAATCTCAATTTACCCAACCATTTCAATAGTCCAAATATGACTTAAGTTAGTGAAATTAATAATTGTTAAAAGTCAATCCCTGAAGACGATAGCTCTTTCTCTTACTTTACTGCTTATGTGATTCGATACACTTGTCAGGAAAGATCGCATCAAGTTTTGATGCCGTTGCCGGGGATTGACTTTGTTTAGCAATATTAAGAGTAATTACTAGTGTTGTAATTTGAACCTTACTTTTTATTTTTATAGTTATACTTCAAATCTTACTTTTATACTTGTTCATACTTGTGTTTTTTGTTTTATTCTTGTTTTTACATAAATCTTTGGTTTATACAAGGTACCACTGACCTTGATTCATTAATCTTCGACCCGGAAGTTGAAAGGTTGGCTTGCACACGTCGAAGGTGAACTAGAGAAGCTAGACGAGCTCAACCCGCAATTATGGCTGATCCTAATCAACATCACAATCCAACAATACATCCAATGGTAAGAACTCTCATAGATTATAACATCCCAACTATGGATGGGTGTGATGCTAGTATAGCGTAGCCACCAATGGAAGCGACTAACTTTTAGCTATACTGATTAGTCCTTTATTTTGGTTAGTTTTGGTTGTTTCTTTAGGGATTTTTCCTCTCCTTGGTCCCATTTTTGTTATCCTTTTGCTTGTTTTGTCCTTTATTTTGGCTTTTCTCTTTGTACATAGTAATTGCTTTGTTTTATCGTGTTTTAATCTCTTTTCCCTTGCCTTTTAATGCTTTTTGTTGTACATTCTTGTAGGCCTTCCTTTTTGGTTTGAAACATGTGACGAACTGAAGTTCTGCTGCCCATCTGATGGCTGGTACCCAGGCGCCACTCAGGGCGCCTAGAGGCGCCAGCAGCTCAACTCTCAGTCGAAGCTTCAGTGCATGGCGCCTGGGGCGCCCCAGACGCCAGCCCTCGTTCTCTCTGGTCTTTTCTACTTGGCTCCTAGGCGCCCCAATTCTGTACCTGCGAACTCTCTGCTATATATAGGTTTTATGCAGAAGTTTTTGGGATCTTTCGGTTGGAGGTGAAGGGAGCTCTGCTAGGACAAAGATGGAGGAGATGAGAGACCTCTTCTCTACTGAGTTTGAAGCTTTTCTTCCTTTTTCTCCCTCCTTTTGATCATGTTTTATTGTGTATTGTTATGTATTTCTTCCCCTTGTTAATGTGTACTTAAACTCTAGGGTTTAGGGGATTGATGTATATTAACTTCCTTTGAAGCTTTGTTGTTGAATGCTTAAATATAATTGATTTTATGATTATTGGAGTAGTTGTTATTGGTTTATTTCCTTTTACGTGATTTACAATCATCTAACTTAGATGTATTTGGGGTTTGTATTAATACTAGACATAGCTTGATATAAACATGCCTTTGTAACTTCTACCGTGAATCGGGTTAGTCTAGACATAGAAAATCTTGTTTGCGTGGTCTTATGAGTTCTTAAAATTAAACTCCGAACCAAATAATTGGACTAAGACATTAGCTAATTATTTTGGCTAGGAAGATTTGCTCACCAAGACATTGGGTTCAAATATTTTCATGAACTCGACTAACATTAAAAGGAATTAGCGAATGTATCTAAGCATTCTTTAACGATTCAAAGATTCGTTTGTCTATGAATTAATCGGATTAGGAGTTAAGAAAGTCAATCCCCTACCCGTTGTGTTATGGCGTAGTTCTTCATTTGGTGTTTAGTTAATTCCTTGTCGTTAGTTTAGTTTACTTTCAGTTAAATCTTTACATTTCCTCCGTCCAAATATAATTTGATCTAGTGAAATTGATAATTGTTGAAAGTCAATCCCTGAGGACGATACTCTTTCTCTCTCACTTTACTACTTGTGCAACCTGATACACTTGTCGGGAAATATCGCATTAAGTTTTTGGCGCCGTTGCCAGGGAAGCGACTAACTTTTAGTTATACCCAACCCTACTTCAATTGATTCAAAGTAATTAGTATGGTGGGCATCCCTTTGAAGACCCCAACTCATATATCTCATGCTTCATATAAATCTGTGATACAGTAAAGTTGAATGAAGTTAGTGAAGAATTCTGATGCAAGTGTTGTGTTGCAGCAAGTTTGAAGGCTGATGCCTAAGCGTCATGCCCTCAACTCGCAGCCTAACAAATTATGGATGGCGCCTCAGGTGCCACACAGGGCGCCTAGAGACGCCAGCCCCCAAACTGTCTGCCTCGAATTCTGAAAGTGGTACCTAGGTGCCAATCCATATTTTTCTACTTATTTTCTGCATGGCGCCCAATCGCCCGGATCCTGACCTGCACGTGATTGAACCTCTAAATTTGATTTTTAAGGAATTTTGGGGTATCCCTTGGGCTGAGATCAAGGGGCTCTGTTAGGACACATTGGCAGAGTTAGAAGACCTCTTCTTCACTGAATTTGATGCTTGTTTCCTTCTCTCCTTCCTCTTATATCATGTTATTTTATGTATTTGTGATTTTTTCTTCTCTTCCACCATGTGTAACTAAACCTCTAGGGTTTAAAGGATTGGTGTATTTTGACTTCCTATGAAGCTTTATAATTGAATGCTTTAATATAAATGCAATTTTGATTTTTGGAGTAGAATTTATTGCTTTTAATTTCTCTTGTATGCTTAGCTACCATCTTCAATGAATCTAGGGTTTGTATTAATGCAAGACATAGCTTGATATAAACATGACTTTGTAATTTCTACCGTAGATCGGGTTATACTAGATATAGATAACCTTATTTGTGTGATTTTTCTAAGTTCCCAAGCTTAAACTTCGAATCAAATAGTTAGACTAAGACATTTGCTAATTATTTGACTAAGGAAGGTTTGCTTCTCCAAGACATTGGGTTCAAATATTTTAGAGAGCTTAATCAACTTAAAAAGGAATTTGCAATTATATTGGAGAATTCTTTTATGACTCAAAGGTGGGTTTGTCTACGAATCAATCGGATTAGGAGTTAAACAAAGTCAATCCTCTATACATGCTTTGTTATTATGTTATTTCTTGTTGTACTAGCAACTTCTTGTTCTTAATCTAGTTTGCTTTTAATCAAATTTAATCTCAATTTACCCAACCATTTCAATAGTCCAAATATAATTTAAGTTAGTGAAATTGGTAATTGTTAAAAGTCAATCCATGAGGATGATAGCTCTTTCTCTTACTTTACTGCTTATGCGATCCGATACACTTGTCGGGAAAGATCGCATCAAGTTTTGGTGTTGTTGCCGGGGACTGACTTTGTTTAGCAATATTTAGAATAGCTACTAGGGTTGTAATTTGGACTTTACTTTTTATTTTTATAGTTATACTTCAAATCTTACTTCTATACTTGTTCATACTTGTGTTTTTTGTTTTATTCTTGTTTTTACATAAATCTTTGGTTTATGCAAGGTACCACCGACCCTAATTCATTAATCTTTGACCCGAAAATTGAAAGGTTGACTTGCACATGTCGAAGGTGAACTAGAGAGCTAGACTAGCTCAATGAGCTCAACCCGCAACTATGGCAGATCCTAATCAACATCACAATCCACCAGTACATCCATCGGTGAAAACTCTCATTGATTATAACATCCCAACTGTAGATGGGTGTGGTGCTAGTATAGCGCAACCACCATTGGAAGCGACTAACTTTCAGCTAAACCCAGCCCTTCGTTAATTGATTCAAAGTAATAAGTATGGTGCGCATCCCTTTGATGACCCCAACTCACATATCTCATGCTTCTTGCAAATCTGTGATATAGTGAAGTTAAATGAGGTTAGTGAAGAAGCGATTAGACTCCGGTGCTTTCCATTTTCACTGAAGGATAAGGCACTTATCTAGGTGGAGTCTATGCCCTGGGGTAGTGTCACAACTTGGGTAGATTTAGTACAAAAATTTCTCAAGCAGTATTTTCCTCCATCTCGATCTTCGAAGATCAGAGAAGAGATCACCAATTTTAGGCAACAAGAGAGCGAGTCCTTAAGTGAAGCCTGGGAGAGGTACAATGCAATTTTAAGGAAATGTCCTCACCACTTATTTGAGCTTTGGATTCAAGCTCAGAGTTTTTATGATGGACTTCTCCCCTAAACAAGAACAATAATGGATGCAGCACCTGGAGGAGCTTTAAATCATAAGACTCCTGAGCAAGCAATGGATTTATATGCTACTATGGCTTATAACGATTATTAAAGCCATGGGGAGAGGACATTAATGAAGAAGACCACTGGAATGTTGGAAGTGAGCACTCTGGATGCTTTCTTAGCTCAAAACAAGCTGATAACCTAATAGATAGACGAGCTAAACAAGAAGATTGATTCGGCCAATGTAAGTGCTATCAACCACCTGACCATTACTTGTGATTTTTGCTCTAGAAAGCCACCCCAATGAAGATTGCCCAAGCAATATGTTTAGTTCTTCTTCGAAGAAAGTCAACTACATAGGAAATCAGTACAAAGGGCAAAACAACCCTACTCTCAAACTTATAATCCGGGATGGAGGAATCATCCAAATTTTTCATGGGGAAATTAAAACAACCAAAATGCCTCTCAGAAGCCACAACAACAATATTAGAGCTTTTCTTCTCCACCCTAATCAAATGAAAAGATTTCTTCATTGGAGAATGCCCTAGAAAAGCTGACCTTATAGACTACCTCCTTCATTCAACAAACTTCCACATTTATGGAGGAAACAAGAAGTGGTTTTAGAAATCAAGAAGCTTCAATTCACAATTTAGAGACTCAAGTAGGCCAAATTGCAAAATAACTTTCTGAGATACCTCAAGGTTCTTTACCTAGTGACACAATTGTAAATCCAAGGAAGTATGTGAATACTATCACTACAAGAAGTGGAAAAGTACTAGAACCAAGTCCTAGAAAAGAGGTCATAAAAGAGAAGGAAAATGAAGAGCTAATTGAAGGTGAAAAATCTGAAAGCCAAGACACTTATTTAAGGAGGATGGGAGATGAACACAAGAAAGAGAAGATAAGTGGCATAAAGCCTCCCATACCACCTCTCAAGGTACCATTTCCCCAACGCCTCCATAAGAAAAATGATGAGAAGCAATTCAGTAAATTCTTGGAGGTCTTCAAAAAGCTCCATATTAATATACTCTTTGCGAAGGCTATCGAGCAAATGCCTACATATGCCAAGTTTATGAAGCAATTATTGGCAAAGAAAAGAAGAATTGTGGATAATGAGAGGATCGCACTGAATGAAGAATGTATCACCGTTATACAGAGGAAATTACCTCCAAAGCTTAAGGATCCGGGAAGTTTCTCCATTCCTTGTACAATAAGGGTTGTAACATTCAAGAAAACCTTATGTGGTCTAGAAGCCAGCATAAATTTGATGCCTTTATCCATTTTTGAGAAGTTAGGGATTGGTGAAGTCAAGCTGACTATGATGACTCTACAACTTGCTAACCGGTCATTAAGAACTCCTTATAGAGTGGTGGAAGATGTGCTGATAAAAGTAGGGAAGTTCTTCTTCCTTATAGACTTTGTTGGTCTGGATATAGCCAAAGATGATGTAATGCCTCTCATTTTAGGAAGGCCATTCTTGGCCGCTTCAGGGTCAATCATACATGTTGCTTAAGGGACACTGACTTTGACTATTCAAAAGGAGCAAGAAATTTTCAAAGTTTTTGATTGTAAACAACCTCCAGCTAAAGAGGAAATTTATAACAAAAAGGAAGAACTGAGGGTCGTTAAGCATGTAACTCGAGTAAATGCCACACCACTACATCATACCACACCGCACTATCCTGACTTGACTCCATCCAAGGGAGATGGAATGCTTAATGACTAGTTAAAGCTATGGCAAGTCTGTGGCAAAGCAATCAAGCTTCAAGGCACTTCTGGAGTTCTCATTGATCCGGGTTGAAGAAATGGGGTAAAGTCCAGCTAAGAACTATAAATATAGCACTTTTTGGGAAGTAACCCAAGTCTCTTCATCCTTTCTCTTTTAATTTTTGCAATTTAATGTTTTCCTGTGTTGTATTGCTATTATTGTTGTTGCTGTTTTGTGTTGCTGTTGTTGTCCAATTTTATGTGGCATGCTTGTTCCTGTGTGTGCGTTATACTTAATTTTTGCAATTTCGATGAGAATTTATAAGAATGACGTGCCTTGTTTGCCCATTTTGCTTGAATTAAGTATTAGTGTTCGATTACTGTGTCTGTTGTTAGTAGTTGCAACTTTTGTGAATTACAAATCTTCATTTCTATGCTTGAACCTTTGTTGGGCTGCTTTGGGGGGGTCTGCTATCAACTTCTGGCATTTTTGTCATGTGGGCGCCTAGGCGCCAGGGGCCTAATTCTCGAGTAAGCCCACACCTTAGGCACCACACCAGGTGCCCGAGGCGCCCTATCTTCAAAATGTTCAATTTTTTGACTTGGCGCCCAGGTGTCACGTCCATATATATGTGAAATTCAGCCATTCTGCCTCATTTTTCTTCTCCTCCAAGCATTAGCAACCCGATTTTCTCTAAAACCTGTCATCCTCTGCCGTGCACCCTATTTTTCCTCTATTTTTCTTGGTATTCTCATTCACCATTCCGAACCCATCAACCTTCCATCACTATCCGTACACTTTCCTTTAAATTCCACCATTTTCGACCTT
Organism: Biancaea sappan; assembly: GCA_037074585.1. Lineage (NCBI taxonomy): Eukaryota > Viridiplantae > Streptophyta > Magnoliopsida > Fabales > Fabaceae > Biancaea > Biancaea sappan. The sequence continues at coordinate 8,209,120 of CM073493.1, read as the reverse complement.
CTCCATCATGACCCCCTCACTCTCTAGTGTGTCCACATTTTGGTGTTGATGTTTGGTGCTTTTGACATATCCTCCTTCCCTTTTTCTAGTAATTTCTCTTCCCTTTCCCTTTCTTTTATTTTATTTTTCAGCAAAAATGTTTAAAACAAAATAAAAGGGGAAAATTTCATCTTTTCAGAAATTTTTGAATTTCCATTCTTCCCATTTTCTAGATATTACTGTTAGATGAATGTTATTCCCCTATTGCCTTTTATTTCAAAAAAAAATATGAATAAAAGGGAATTGAAATTTTTGACTTATATTTTAGGGCTTGTGTTTAAATATTAGAAATTCCTTTTAACTTTTCTAGGATTGTAATTGTTGAAATGTCTGGAAAACGTCAGAGAAAAAGTCAAGGAGAATCATCGTCTCATAGGAATTATGACCAGTCTAGGTTTAGGTCCCTAGAACATAGAAAACATTTTAAGGATTTAGAATCTAGAGAGTTTATTATGGAGTGTAGATTCAACCTTCGAGATGGAGAGCACCCTGAGATTTTGGACCGGATTAGGGAGTGGGGATGGGAGAAATTGTGTGAGCCGACTGACTATTTTTGCCCTAATATTGTAAAAGAATTTTATGCAAATGCTTATCGATTGAGGAGTGATCAAGGTGTTAGGGATACTTACATTTCCTATGTTAGGGGAAAAGATATACATTTTTCAATTAACAGTATCAATAATTACTTTCGCTTACAATATGCACCGGGGCAATGTGTCTTTGATAATTGGATGAGGCACAGATATGTTAAGGCTCCCCATATTATCGCCACTTTCTGACATGAAGCAAATTCCCAAAGCCTAGTGTATATTTGTCTAGTCTAACTTGCTTCCTACCTTAAACCGGTCAGAGGTAACCATCGAACAAGCGGTGGTTATCTATTTGATCATGATAGGGAAGGTGTTTAATGTGGGTTCCTTGATTTCCCATAATCTTTCGAAACTATTCCTTGATTCCCCATAATCTTTCGAAACTATCTCAAAAATAGGGAAAATGCCTTGGATATCTATGCCTCATCATAAACTTATGCGAAAAGGATGAGGTTGGAGAGCGCTATCACCAAACAGGTGGTAGACTCGATGTTTCACAACTTCATAGCTCTCACGGTACCTCTACTGGTCCCTCCTCCTCCTCCTCAAGTACCTATGAGACCCCGTGCTACACCACCTCCAGTTAGTATGTCGAAGTGCCTAAGTAGTGTTGAGACTGGAATTGAGGAAATCAAGCAAACCTTAGATACCTTCATTGCCACTCATAATCAGCAGCATCTGGCACTGGCTCACTCAATGTACTCTTTTGGTCAGTATTTCGGTGCCCCTACTGATGATTGGATATTGGAGGACCCGGCATATGATCTCTTCACCGACATCAATTTCGATCCTTCAGCCGATCGAGAAGCCGATGATGAAGATAGCAACAATCCTGAAGAGGCAACTGAAGATGATAATGAAGATTGATATTTTTGTGTTTCACTTCTCGTTGCAATTGTATTTAGCGATTATTTCTGTTTGTATTTATGTTTTGTACAACCTTGTGATGTTTAGTGTTTTGTGAACTTGTGGATTTTTGTGATATTGTTTAGTTCCATTTGGATTCTTTTTGTTTTAATGGATGTTAGTTCATTGCATTTCAATTCTGTTGTTGGATCTTTTCTTTTGTTTACTTTTGTAGTTCATTGGAATAATTGTTGATGGTTTCCTTTTTGGTATATAGCATTCATTTTGCCCCCACCCCCTGTTTTGGATTGTCTCTTTTTTGGATATTCAAACCTTGTTTTTGGGTTGGTTTGACATTGAGGACAATGTATAGTTTTGGTTTGGGGGAGTAAAGTGGTTTTAGACTTAGATACTACTGACTTTTTAGCTAACCCGTTCTTTTCTGTTTATAAGAATGCCATTCTTTTGTTAACCATCGCTTCCTTTAAATTTTTCTTGATAAATTGGATAGTGCTTTATAGATTTTATATTATTCCAATTTCAATTAATTTCATGCAATGTCATCTTATTTAAAATCTAGCTTAAATCGGGTTTTTTAGAATGTTTAGATTAAATTGAAAATTTTCAAACTTTTTAATTAAAAATTGTTGACCCTATTAATTTTCATAAAATGTACTCTTCAAACTTTGGAAAATTTTTAGTTTTCACTTATGACAATTTATTACTCAATAAGAGATTTCTTTCTCTTAGAAAAAAAAGAGAAAAAACAAAAACAAAATTCATCTATTAAAATAAAATAAATCGAAGTGTGACTTAAGTTGAGGAAGTGTAGTGTGGATCAGGTGCACAACACTTGTTCTAACCAATAAATCACATCTTCCTGGTAAATAAAGACGACTGACAAAGTGTTGTTGTGTGGATTAGGCACATGGGCGACTCTTTGTTTCCTTAGCCTCGCTTTCCTTTCCTTTTGCTTTGATTAAGGAAGAGATGTATGAGTTAGGCGCACTATCTTCACTTCAATCGCTTTTTCTTTAAGGTTTTTATCTATTGAAGAAGTTCTCCTTGAGAGCCAAAAATTGTCAAGTAAAAAGGAAAAATTTTTAAGTTTTTGAAAGAGTAAATCGAGAAAGTGAGGACGTTTGCAACTTGTCTTTAAAATTTTTGAAAATTCTCACCTTCTATCTTTGAATTCTTAATTACCCATTGCCGAATTATTTTTATTGAGATGACTGTTATTTTGGTTCTAATGTTTCATGTTGGTCAACACTTCTTTTATATCTTAAAAGATCCTTAGGATTAGTTTAATTCTTATTTTCCTGTGCTTAGTTAGTGTTTTGCTTAAGGATAAGCAAATGTCTTGGTTTGGAGGAGTTGATAAGTCCTTTATTTTAGTTATTTTCCTGTGATTTTATTGGGCTTTTTCTTCCTCTTGATCCTATTTTGCTCTCCTTTTGCACCTTTTACCTTAGTATTAGCTTAGTTTTCTCTCGCATTGTAGTTTACTTATTTTCCTTGTTTTATTTCCCTTTTTCCTTGCTTTCTAATGCACTTTGTTGTATTTTAATGTAGGTGTATATTTTGGTATGATACAAGTTGGAGAGCTGAAGAATTCTGATGCAAGTGCTGTGTTGCAGCAAGTTTGAAGGCTGGCGCCTAGGAGCCATGCCCTCAACTCTCGGCCTAACAAATTATGGTTGGCGCCTCCAAATTCGCTATCTTGAATTCTGAAGGTGGTGCTTAGGCCTCAATCCATATTTTTCTGCTTATTTTTTGCATGGCACCCAGGCACTCGGATCTGACCTGTACATGATTGAACCTATAAATTGGATTTTTTAGGAATTTTGGGGTATCTTTTGGCAAGAGATCAAGAGGCTCTGTTAGGGCACATTGGAGGAGTTAGGAGACCTCTTCTTCACTGAATTTGATGCTTGTTTCCTTCTCTCATTCTTCTTGTATCATGTTACTTTATGTATTCGTGATGTTTTTCTTCTCTTCCACCATGTGTAACTAAACCTTTAGGGTTTAGGGGATTGATGTATTTTGACTTCCTATGAAGCTTTGCAATTGAATGCTTTAATATGAATGCAATTTTGATTTTTGGAGTAGAATTTACTGCTTTTAATTTCTCTTGGATGCTTAGCTACCATCTTCAATGAATCTAGGGTTTGTATTAATGCTAGACATAGCTTGATATAAACATGACTTTGTAATTTCTACCGTAGATCGGGTTATACTAGGCATAGATAACCTTATTTGGATGATTTTTATAAGTTCCCAAGCTTAAACTCCGAATCAAATAATTGGACTAAAACATTAGCTAATTGTTTAAGTAAGGAAGGTTTGTTTCTTCAAGACATTAGGTTCAAATATTTTAGAGAGCTTAATCAACTTAAAAAGAAATTTGCAATTATATTGAAGTATTCTTTTATGACTCAAAGGTGGGTTTGTCTACAAATCAACCGGATTAGGAGTCAAACAAAGTTAATCCCCTATACCTGCTTTGTTATCATGTTATTTCTCATTGTGCTAGCAATTTCTTGTTCTTAATCTAGTTTGCTTTTAATCAAATTTAATCACCCAACCATTTCAATAGTCCAAATACAACTTAAGTTAGTGAAATTGGTAATTGTTAAAAGTCAATCCCTGAGGACAATAACTCTTTCTCTCACTTTACTACTTGTGCGACCCAATACACTTGTCGGGAAAGATCGCATCAATACTATAAAAATTAGAGTATGCAAACTAGAATATCTATAAAATCAAGAAGCTTCTCTCTACTTCTCTATTCTCAATACTATATTTTTCACCCTCACTAACTGTAAATCTTGCCCTCTTTTAAATGAATAGTGAACTTTATACTATGTTTCAATTCACCCTATGTTCCATTTCATACTTCATCATCATTAGAAAATCAATAGATTAAGGTTTAGTTAAACTCAAAAATATCCATTTCCAAAAATCTATCTTTCTGGGAACAAACAGGAGGTCGCAAGCCCATAGTACTTCATCCATTTTCTTTCATTTTCTTCCTCCTCACTCTATTGTGTGTTCCTCAGTCGAGTTTAGATCTCCAGCGTGGCAACGTTGTTGTTTGTTCTATGCTCACAGAGTTCACAATTTAGCTTCTAAATGATATATTCATTATTGGACTTTCCTTCTTCCAATTATATGCTCACCATAAATTTTTTAGTTTTTTCTCCCTCATGACTTCAATTATAGTTATCTTAATAACACCTTTCCTACAATTCAATGTGTGTTAAATCTACTCTATTATGTTACAAATAATACAAAATAATGAGTGAGAACGAATCATGAATTAAGTGTATTCTCAACTATCGCATCTTCTAAAATGATATATTTAGAGTTGGACTTTTCTTCTTCCAATTGACCACTAATTTGTTTTTCTTCTCATCCATAACTTCAATTTTAGTTATCTTAGTCGTAGATTTCTATTTTTACGAGACTTATGGTTTATCAAGTTTACTTAACAATAAAAAAGGTGTGGAGAAGAAGTTTAAAAATTTAAAGCATATTAAGTATACTCTATTAGTTTACAAATTATGCAAAATAACATTTTCTAACGGATTACAAATTAAGTAAGAGTACTCTCAATTGTCATCTCTTCTAATTCCAAATTAGACTTTCTATTTCCGAATTCATATTAACCATAAATTTGCTTTTTCTCCCTCATAATTTCAATTTTACTTATCTCAGTTGAGCCTTTGCCAAGGCTTTGATGTAAAAACTTAGTTTGAGTCATGTTGTAAACAATGTTCTTGAGGAATATTTTGCCACAATAGATTAGTTCGAATGTGAAAACAAGCCCTCCTAAGAGTAACAAAGGAACTATAAAAGCAAGATAACAAACATAGATGTAACCCAGTTAACAAACAAGCCGCTCAAAAACGTAGGCTTTTATGATCTCATCTTATGAATATGTTAAAAAGTTATATTAATCAAATTTGCCAAATTCGAGAATTTATATATACTCAAAGAATGGGATGTGAATCGTAAATTACATGTCCTTCCTCTTTTAATAAACTATTAAAATTATATATATTAACACATATTAATATCTTAATTATATTCATATTTAACATAAAAAGTACTTAATATCTTCGTTGATATGTAATTATCTAATCTTTTTAGATCCCAATACATGCTTTAATTCAACATTTAACTAAATATTAGAAAAACAAAAAAAAAACATTTTGGACTGCTACTATGTCAACTCAATGTAATCTCGGTAAATTTGACTGAGTTTGATCAATTTCTAATTGTAAGACCGAGTTTACTTGAATTGGAGACTTAAACTCAAAAACTCGGATGAGTTTAACTTTTTTCATTTTACATTTCAAAAGATAAAAAAATCAAAAGATAAAAAAAATTGATGAAAAAAATGTAAATTAGTAAAAAAGAAACAAAAAAAATATGAAACTCCAATATTTTTTGTTTTTAATGAATGAAGAAGTAAATAAAAAATTTATGTCTGAAGAAAAAAAACTACTAAAAAAAGTAAAGGAGCAATATCAACCTCTTGATATTAAATTGAGAGTTTAATAATCATGATATTAACATAGAAAAACTTATGTAAAAAATAATCGATTGCAAGTGATTTGGTCAACTAAAACATAAAATGTTATTATTTATGCAAATCATATTATTATTTTATATAAAATAATTTTAAATCATGAAAGTTTCGCAAGCAAAAAATTTTATAATATCATATTATATTAAAAATAACAATCAACAACAACAATCACAAGCCTTATCCCACTACGTAAGGTCGGTTACATGGATCGCACAGTGCCATTGAACTCTATCAATAACCAATTATTTAGGTATCTCATTCACCAAAAGATCTAATCCAATGACTTCTTGTTAATGAGTTGGCAAGTGTACCAGTCGCATAAGTAATACAGAGTGAGTAAAATATCGTTCCCATGAGGATTGAGATGCCAAGTACCCGTGAAGCTAAAGTGAAATACTATCTAAACAATTCATTTAATTGGCAAAAATAAAAAGAGTAAACTTAAAGAAAAATATAATCCTAAAACTAACAAATTAAACTAAAACTATTAACTAGCACCTAAGACTAAGTTGCTCCTACTAACAAAAAGCCTAAGGTTGATGGGATTGACTTTACTTGACTTTTAATCTGATTAATTCATAGAAAAATTAGTTTTTGAGTTGTTAAAGAATGATTCACTTCAATTATAAATCTTTTTTATGTTGGTTAAGTTCTCAAAATTGTTTGAACTCAATTCCTTGGAGAAACAAACCTACTTAACCCAAAAGATTGTCTAATTCCTTAGTCCAATCATTCAAGTAGGTGATTAAGATTAGGACCTCGTAAAGCCGCATAAATAAGATTATTTATCCTTAGATTAATAAATTTATGGTAGAAGTTACAAGGTCAACTTCATATCAAGTTATCCCTAGTATTGATACAAAATCCAAATCTCGTTGAATGCTAGCTAATTATTCAAGAGGCATTAAAATTAGTAAAATTCACTCCAATAAAATATGAAATGCAATTTGAAATGAATCATTCAACAACAAAACTTCATAAGAAATCAAGTTACATCAATCTCTAAACCTTTCATTTCTCATAAGTTTCATTATCATTTTCTCACTTTTGTTCTCGCCAATTGTACATGCTAATTTAGGGCACAAATATTCTCAAAAGGATTTTTCCAAACCTCAACTGAGATGAAAACCTAATATTCCATAATTCCTTATATGAAAATCAAGTTAATTTGATGAACAAGTCCTAATTTGACTATATGAGGCTAATGTCTATATTCCTATAATATTAACAAATCAATCTCCTTACTTTAAAGGTTCAAGAACTCATACTACTCTTCTCTTAGGTCTAGTATTTATTTCCCTTTCTCAAGTTCAATAAAAACACTATAACAATCCAAAATTTGGCCAAATTAAAGGAAAGCATTAAGCTTAGAATGAATAAACATGCATTAATTAATCATTGATTACAAGAGTTTAAGAATTTACATGAATCCTAATCCAAAATTGGGTTTATAACAACCCTAGAATTGAAAACTAACTACTAAAACAGTAAAAATAGAAATAGCAACAAAAAACATGGAGTTTATGGAGGAAATAGAGAGAAGAGGGGAAGAAAGGCATGTAAAACCAAGAGGGAAGGCATCCCCCTGGCCTTTGAAGACCCAGTCGCAGCTCCTCTGCTCTTTCCCCAGCCAAAAAATGACCTAAAATTGTGACTGAAGCTTATTTATATGCTGAGAACACATGATAGTAAAATGATCCATTGCTTAGGCGATGGATTCATCGCTTAAGCGATGAAATAGGACAAAAGGCATCGAAAACATACTCTCATCGCTTAGGCAATAGGACTGTGGCTTTAGCGAAGAGTCTGGCAGAGTGTTCAATTAGGTGTCTCCATCACTTAGGTGATGGGTTCCATTGCTTAGGCGATGATTCTTCAAAAATCAGCACGAACACATAATTCCTTCATTTCATTAACAATATCTTTGTTCTATTTTTTGGCTTTTGATTTTCCAAGCTTGTTCATCTACTTGGTTCCATTTGGATCAGCCAAAAAAAATACAAATTAGCAAAAGATTATTAATTTAAAGTTCAAATCATGCTATTTATATCAGAATTTGCAAATCAAGGCTATGAATACAATTTGCAGCAATTTACACATTAAATCTCCAAATTAGTCTAAACTGCAATGAAAGTGCAAAGATTTCACCCAAAAATACTATGGAAAAAATATGAATATTAAAGGTTTATCACTTCTCTAAGTGTCTTTGGTCTTCCTTAGTCGTTTTTCATGGGACTCCATATCATCTGTTCAACCCTCCTTACTAGCGCCTCTAACTGTCTTCTTTGAACATGTCCAAACCACCTTAAACATTTTTCTACCATTTTCTCCTTACTAAGTGCTACTCCAACTCTACCTCGTATATAATCATAATAGATCATATCTTTTCTTATATGACTACACATCCATCTCAACATTCTCATCCCTTCTACCTAAATTTTTTGTTCTTGTTTTCCTTTCAATACCCAACATTCACTCCTATATAATATTGCCGATCTTATAGCAGTTCGCTAAAACTTCCCCTTTAAACTTGTTAGGTATTTTCTGATCACAAAAAACTCTTGATATCTTTCTCCATTTTAACCACTCAGCTTGTATCTTATGCGTAATATTTCATTGTCATCTTGTATTACTGATCCTAGATACCTGAACTTTGACATACGTGGTATAACCTGATCTCTAATTTTAACCTCCAACTCATTTCTAGCTTTTGCTTGTTAAACTTGTAATGCATATATTCTACGAAAACCCTTCAATTCCAAAGTACATCTATATAACTCGATTTTAGAATTAATCTCTTCCCTTTACTCCTTCATGAGGACTATATCATTTGTAAAAAACATGCATTTGGAATTTCTTCTTGGATGTGCTCTGTCAGAACATCTAAAATCAGATCAAACAAATAAGGGCTCAAATATGATTATTGATGCAGGCCAATCTTTATAAGAAAGTCTTTTGTCTCCCTTTCAGATGTTCTCACACTCATTGTTGCTCCCTCATTGATATCTTTTATAGCTTTGATATACGCAACATAGACACATTTCTTTTTCATGGCTTTTCACAACATTTCTTTTGGTACTCAATCGTAAGCTTTTTCCAAATCAATAAAAACTATATGACAGTCTCTTTGTTTACTCTAGTACTTTTCTATCAATCCTCTTAGAAGATAAATAGCTTTCATAGTAGATCGTCCTGGCATAACTCCAAATTGGTTCTACAAAATACCCGTCTCAATTCTTAACCTACGTTCAATCACTCTTTCCTATAATTTTATAGTATGACTCATAAGTTTTATCCCTCTGTAGTTTGCAAAGTTCTGAATATCCCCTTTATGCCTGTATATAGGCACTAAAGTGCTTCTTCTTCGTTCCTCATGCATTTTCTTGGACCTTAAAATCTCATTAAATAGTTTAGTTTGCTAGATAGTACCCTTCCCTAAATAACAATCATTTATTCAAAAATAAATTAATTTTCATTAAATTAATTATAAAATATTTTATATATATATATATGTATGTATATATTAAATATAGATTTGTGTAAAATCAGCATATAAATTATTTATTTTATTTGTTTTGATATTTATTTATAAACATATATAGATATATAATTTATTTATTTATTTTTCTAGTTCAGCAATTGACCTGGTGATCCAACAGTTAGACTAGTAATCCATCCTCCTCCTTAGATTAATGGTCGAGCTAGTTTTTAAAACTAGGGTCTATACTTGACCTCTAGTAAACATTCTAATTTTTTTTTAACCTAATGTGTGGATCTAATAGCAAAAAAAAAAATTTCCTTAATATATTTTACGATGCTAAAAAAAGACATATTTGACAAAAAATAAAAAATGTAGGACATATTTGACCAAAAATAAATGTTAGGGGCATAAGTGAAAATCAATGTAAACTTTAAGAACATAAAGTATATTTTTGTCAAAAAAAATATATTTATAGCTTTGTTTTACAAGGATTAGTATCAGTATATTGCCTTTGTGGGCATTTTTATGTTGGAAAAATAGCATTTTGATGAGCTTGATATTTTAAAAGAGTTTTTTAAAAAAAGGAATAGGAGAATTTTAATTGCTTTTAATATTTCGTAACAGCTATTTAATTGATATTAATTGCCAAGCTTTAATAGCAATTATTAAAACAGTTATAAAATATTAATTGCTATTAAAAGTCTTTTATGTACATATCATTTACTGTTACATTTCTATGCCTATAAAAAGGCTCTTTTCCCTCACTTTAGAGATAGAGATAACTAGAGGTTGTCTTCTCTCTTGTTTTCTTTCTCTCAAACTTCCTGGGTTACATGTTTTATTTTATGCTATTCTGGCACCTGAGTGTTCTAGTTCTTGAGAGAACACTCAAAATGGTCTGTTTAATCCTGGAAGAAGTTCTGTAGACACAGAATAATTTCTGTAGTCGCGGAATAATTTCCTTAAGGACAGTGTCTCTTAAAAGACGCGACTCAGGCTATGTTGCTGACGGTAACTTTTTACAACAATCTTAAGGAAATTATGATACTGACGCTGCCATAGCCGCACCTTGTTGATCTTCTTAAAGGATGTCGGTAATATTTTTCTCAACCTTTATTAATTTTTAGTTACATGGAGTTTTGTCTTGGAATTTTATTTTTTCAATTTGCTAGCTAGCTGCATAAAAAACGAGAGGTGCATACATACATATATGGTGTTGGAAATATATTATTGTGATTAATATTTTATGTTATTTTTGTTGGAAAGGTTGGCAATATATGTTTATTATATATATATATATATATATATATGGAACGTTGCAATACAGAAGTTGTTTTAATTTGTTTTGCTGAGAAGATGGCACATTCATGAAGAGATTTTAAGCACCTTAATATATGTACATTAGGGGCAGAAGTATAACTGTTGGCTTTACTCCACTTATGTATATTGAATGGTGTTGATTTGCTTTAATGATAGACTTAAATGTGCTTTATATATATAGATGTTGGCTTCGGTCTTTACTTTCTTGGTTTTAATTGGAATCAATGTCAAATATAATGATAAAAAATTGTTGTTGTGGGATTTAATGCACATTCATTTGATGTTGGATTTTATTATTATAAAATAATATACATTAAAAAGTGGCTTAAATCTTCTTACCATTGGAAACCTTCTCTTTTAATGTTGATATATTCATCAATTTTTTCTCTTGCATGAACGTTGGCATCATCACATGGGTGTTACAATTTTGATGATATTTTATTGAAATTGATTACACTCAATTAAGTTGTATCAATAGCCTTTAAGTCTCTTGGAATGATGCCAACGGACTTCTTTTCCTTTCTATGCTATGTATATATATATATATATATATATATACTTATGGTGTTTTTTTTTGTGAAGATGAAAGAGGAGACAAGATAGTATATATATGAATAGGGATGATAAAATGTGTGTCAACGTGAATATATATATAACCGTGGCCTTTTGTGTGTGTGCATATATATATATATATATATATATATATATATATATGATGTTAGAATTAATTATATGGAATTGAAGATAAAAATAAAATTATATATATATATATATATATATATATATATATATATATTCAATTGGCTTTATGTTGGTGGAGGTTTGGAATGGTTTTTATATTCTAATCAATTTGCTTTATATCTTGTAATACTACCAACGGTTTTCAAGGAAATGAGAAGAATTGGAAAGGCAAACACGATATATATACATATATATATATATATATATATATATATATATATATATATATATATATATATATATATATCCAGAGCTATGTGTGCCTTTTAATATATATATATATATATACACACACACGTGAGTGTGATATGTTAAAATATGAGCATAACTTATAATTTTTTAGTTGTAATTTTGAGTGATCGTGAAGTGATCAATTTTGCTCATTAAATAAATTTGTGCAATGGTGATTTCTTCTCCCTACATCATGAGGTATGTTACACTATTTTAATCTTTCTCTTTTTGAGAATTTATATTAATAGTAGGGGCAAGAAGAAAAATGTTTTTGGATAATATTTTTATAAAAACAAGTGGGGGATGTGTGTTGTTATGTAAGTATGTTGTTATAAAAATAATACAAGTTTTGGTAAAAATGTTTTATGGTCAATAGTTAATGATATTGTGGTTTAATAGAAATTATGGGTTTATTATATTTGTGTATTGAGTATGTCCCATAAATTTCTATTGACATAACTATTGATAATATGAAAAGGCTTTGTTAAAGCTTACATGTGAACTATTTTAAAATTTATCTATTTTGAGAATTTTATTTATGTGGAATTCTTGAAATTAACATATGTGTGAAGGTTTTAATTTAAGAATTCAAAATAGTTTCATCTTAAGCTTTTGAGAGTTTTATTTTGGAACATGATTTTTGTAGATTTGTGATCAAATTTGAAGATATTGGCATATAAATTTTGGACCAATTTGAAAATTAAGAAAACCATCTCTTTGAGATAATGATACGCTGTCAATTTCTAAGTTAAGGAAATCATCTCATTAAGATGATGATATGCCATATATATATATATATATATATATATATATATATTGGAATTAGCATTTTCTAATTCCAATCCATGATAACTCTTTAATTGTACATAGAGGTACAATGTTGTTGAGTTATTGGTCACAAATGAGATTGAAAAGTTCCAAAATAATTCTGTGAAATTATTCTCTTAAAAAATAATATTATATGATGGATGAATTTAGATGCGCATATATGTTATACGCTTGATACCCATCTATAATAATTATAAGATTTTGTATGAGGTTTCATATGAGTTGTGTAATCATACTCTGATAAATTTAAAAATGTGGGGGTATTTTGCAAAGTCTGTATTACACAACTATAAGAAAAATAAATTAATTATAAAACCTTAGTTATTATATTGTTAATATTTTCTCTTCGTAATTACTGAAAATATTTTTTTTAATTAAAGATGGATGTGTATGTATGTGGAAGTGATAGATGGTAAGGATGATTATTTGTCTATATATGTGTGACGTAGTGTTACATAAAGTCAAATATTCCTTTACATATAGTGTTGACATGAAAGACATAGGTGAAATAAATGAGATTTTGAGATTAAAATCATAAGGAAAGGTGATGGTATTTTACTATCACAAGAACGTAACGTTATGTTCAAAATTGTCTTAAAAGTTTGATCATCAAGATGACAAACTGGTGAAAACTCCTTATGATTTTAACACTCAATTAAGGAAAACAGAGAAGAGTCTCTGTTGTATTTAATAAACTTTACCTAGCTTGACATATCATATGTTATATGTCAGATGAGTGTCTATATGTACACAATTCCAATAAAAGAGTTGAGAAGTACTGTAATTTACGATATCATGTAAAGTGGATTTCCCATTATATTAGAAAAATACAATGATGTTAACTAAATCTTTGATTCAGATGAGACAAAGTCCACTAGCGGTTAAAACCTCAACCTTGGTGGTGGGACGTTATTTTGAAGAGAACAACCATACAAATTTACAGGTTCACTATAAAATCATAGTTTAGTGCTCTGGAGTTGGCTGAAAACAAGACTAAGTAGTAGAAAAACTTCTTAGCAAATTTTTTAGTTGGGTAAGAACCCAATGATGTCAGTGTCTGTGTTTTGTGATTGCCAAGTGACAATAGTCATTGTAAAGAACAAACTTTCAATGGTAAGAGTAGACACTTGTGTTGAGACACAAAGTTATCAAACAATTGCTAAAATATGAAATTTGAAGTATACTGATCAGTTCTATAAAGTCAAAAGTGAATTTGGCCAATTCACTGACTAAACATGCATGTAAGAAGGAAATTAGTCTTTCACACATCGAGGGGAATTGGACTTAAGCCAATATGAAATTAACAGCGGCGGGAACCCAACCTTTGTGATTGGAGATCCCATGAAGAAGGTTCATATGGGTAATAATAAGTCGTCTGTTAATTCTGCTAGCACTATATTCTCAATCCATTTCCTATGGTATTAAGTGTGGAAGTGCTAGAATGCATTGACTTGTGGGTTGAACGTAAGCTCTTTATGATCTTCATAGCCCTACATTGACGGTGGTGTATTCATTGCAGATACACTTGATGAAGTTACCTATATGAGTGTGAAGTGGGGCCGCTTCCATGAGATCATGGTGAAATCTCTAGAGCACTCATGAATTCCAAGCATGTGCACGACCAAAATAAAGCGCACAACGGCGTTAATAGCAGAAATGTGGGGGGTGAGAAGTGACTCTTAAGGTCACTATCTTACAACTAAGAGTATGTTGGTTCATAGAAGCTATATGATTCACTGACTACTCTGTAAGATAAATCTTATCGGTCTAGGTCTAGTTCATAGTCTAAAAAAAGACACCGGATTAATGTGTCTACATCCATACGTAACCCAAAAGTTTTTTTTCAAAAATATCTTTTGAAATATGTGAGAGATTGTTGGGAAAATAGCATTTTAATGAGCTTGATATTTCAAAAGAGTTTTTTAAAAAAAGGAATAAGAGAATTTTAATTGCTTTTAATATTTCGTAACAGCTATTTAATTGATATTAATTGCCAAGTTTTAATAGCAATTATTAAAAACAGTTATGAAATATTAATTGCTATTAAAAGTTTTTTATGTACATATCATTTGCTGTTACATTTTTATGCCTATAAAAAGGCTCTTTTCCCTCACTTTAGAGATAGAGATAACTAGAGGTTGTCTTCTCTCTTCTTTTCTTTCTCTCAAACTTTCTGGGTTACATGTTTTATTTTCTACTATTCTGACACCTGAATGTTTCAGTTCTTGAGAGAGCACTCAGAAGGATCTGTTTAATCCTAGAGGAAGTTCTGTAGATACAAAATAATTTCTGTAGTTACAGAATAATTTCCTTAAAAACAGTGTCTCTTAAAAAATGCAACTCAGGCTATGTTTGTGATGGTAACTTTTTACAACATTTGGTTTATCAATGCAGTTCATGGAAAAGAATAATTGTATCTTTTACGAGTGTCATTTGAATGGTTGAGTGGAATGAAGAGTTATACCACATTTCAGCCCATAAAAGATATGAAGACCATTTGTGTGGTTTATCATACACAAACACCCTCAAGTGCTGCTCAATACACTTGTTTAGGGCCTCTAATTGTCCATGAGTTTGTTCATGATAGGCTGAACTAAATTTCAAAGTCGTACCACTCTTTCTAAGTAACTGCTGCTAGAAATTGCTAAGGAATATAGAGTCCCTATTTGAAACAATAGAAGATGAAAACCCATAATGTTTCACCCAAATTTCACAGAATAATTGCGCTACAGATGCTGTAGAGAAACTAGTTGGCAATAATGATTCAAAATGAGCATACTTTGTGAGTCGATCAATGAAAGTAAACAGAGGAAGACAAGAAAATAAAGGTGATAGAAAGTAAAGTAAAGTGAGGAAGACAAGAAAATAAAGGAGATAGAAAAGTTCTGAAAGTGATAATGCTTTTACTGTATATTCACTAGCTCTCTTACGTGTATATATAGAGTTAGGCTTAAGTAAACTAGATGAACAGAATTAGTTACAAATTAATAACTGAAATCTAACATTAGTTGAGTCTGTACAACTTGTGCTAACTACTCATATGTCACATCATCAGTTGAGTCATGTTTACTTGCCAGCTCACTATCCTACTGTATATCTATCAGTCAATTACCATTTACCACTAGAATTACAGTATGTCTCTTTGACTGAGGTAATCCTGTAATGAAGTCCATAGTGACTTCAGACCAAGCTGCAATAGGAATTGGAAGTGGTTGTAATAACCCATTAGGCCTTATTGGTAAATATTTTGTATATTGGCAGATTACACACCTCTGTACAAAGTGAATAATCTCCTTCTTCACATTGGAACATTTCAACAATTTTTCAATAAGTTTTATGAGTTCCTGCATGTCCTTTTAATGGGATGAATGGAATTCAGATAAGAATATGGCCTTTAATGGAGAGTCGGATGCAATGTACAGCTTTCCTTTAAATCACATATATAATTGAATGAATTATCGTTGAGATTTTATCATCATTAATTAATCTAATTGAATTTTAACATTTCCATGACCTGTTAAAGTAAGAATAATTGAAGTGACAATTTTACAAATATGTAGAAATTGAGTATCCATTTCCCTATATCTAAATAAACCGAAATCAAATCTATTGAAGATATATTTATTATTTTGTCTAATTTATAGTTTTAAGAGATTTAATAGAAAATTATTTTTTAAAATAAATGATACAGTCAACTAAACTTGCACTGGTCCAAAATGGTCGTAATCTTTATCCTTATATAAAGCACTTTTATTTAAGCAGCACAGCATTTAATGCTTGGCTGATTCTTTTATTTATTTTTTTAATCACGCAATACATATAATTAATAAATACGAACAAACATAAGAATATAGTGAACACATTAGTTACAAACGTTGACATTAGTCATCAAAGTAATTGAGTTAAAATATTTGACTAAAGATGACATCTTTTGACCATAACACATTGTTTAAAATTTTCTTAAAAACTATAGTTTATGGCAAGACTGTCTTCTTTATCGAGTATAAAGATCTTAACTTACTCGTGCTTTTTAACTCTTGAAACTTCAACGTCCAACTTTCTAAATTTGATCATAATCAAATAAGTCATGTGTGATATAAACCCTTCTTTTCTAAATGGGCTATCTTTAGCATCATTATATTTGGAGTCAAATTCGCTAGGATTTAGAGAGACATTGTTTAACAATAATATTACATACAATTTAAAAAACGCTTATTCATTCATCAATTTGTATCATGGATATTTATTTGAACTAATTTTCACATGCAAAGCATATAGTATTTTATATATAATTGGTTAAAAATATTCTCCCATCCAAAATATAAATCCTGTAATTTGATTTCAAATATTTACTGTCCTCTAAAATAGCCCATGTAACCATTCAAATAAAAGTAGTTGTTGAGTGTATTAAATTATTTGACGAATCAAATTATAATTCTACTTGAAATATGAGAGTGCGACCCAAAGAATAAAAAAAAAATAAGTTTTGAAAAATGAGCTTGTGAAGCGACCCATTTTATGGTATAACACACACACACACACACACACACACATATATTAATATACATGTATTTTTAGTTTTCTTGTATGTACTAGACAATTTGTCTGAAAATTAAAAAGAATTTCTTTTTACTCGTGAATGTAAGTTTTAGTAATCAAATCACATTAAATTTATGTGTATTTTGTGATTTTTCTCTCTATTTATCTTCTCAGATTTGTGCATTTATTCTTGACAGGAATTGAACATGCTTTGACAGTGTTCGGCAAGACATATAAGCTAGTTTATAATTTATTTGACTATCTTATAAGTTTGTTAGAAGTGTTCAGTAAACGAGCTTATTTTAATAACCTATAGCTTATTCTAAAATACTATTTTTAGTAACTTATAGCTTCTGATATTTTATTCTTATTTTGCCTTTATTACTTTTTTAGAATACTCATTATACACCTAAGCTTATTATAACCTAATTTCCAAATTTCTTTAGTGTGGCCTCTTCATTTTTATCTTTAATTATATATATATATATATATATAATATATTTTATAATATTTATATATATAATATTATATATAAATATATTACATGCTTTATTTTTATTTTTTAATTAATTTTATCTTTAATTAAATTTATATATAAAATAAAATTTATTTTATATATATAATATTATATATACTATAATATATAATAAAATATATAAACATATTACATATAATAATTTAAAAATTAAAAATTAATACGTTTATTTATATTATCTTAAGATTATAAAATATATCATTTTATATCATTTTATATTTTTTAACTAATTCAACAACTACTTTTATCAAATATTTTTAAGTAAATAAGTTAACTTAATATTTAACTTTCAACTATAAACTAAAAAATAATTTATAAATTTTTAGCTTATTTTTAAACATATCATTTAATTTTGTAAAGCCTTAATCAATTTGGCAGATAGAACAGTATATACAATTATTAACACTGAAAAAGCATATAAAATTGATATATTTCGGATTTTTTGTCAGACTGCACTCAAATGTCCAAGGACCATCATTTTGTCTATTTTGGATTTTTACGCTGCAAAGTATTTCACGCGGCAAGACTTGGCAAAAAGGCGTCCGGATCCTCTGTTTAGAAAAAATTTGCCTGCTCAGTTTTTAGCAACGATTGTTATCGTTGTTAAAAACCTTTAGCAACAGTTTAACAACCAAAAATCTATTGTTGAAAGTTTTTAGCAACGATAAAAATCGTTGTTAAAAACTGAGCATGAAATATTCACAGCAGAGATCCGGATCCGGCAAAAAGTGAGTGGGCTTTGCTCACCATTGAATACCTTCTGTTTCTGCTTCCCACTCAGAATTCCCAATCCTTGTGTTTCATGCGGCAATACTTGCAAAAAGTGAGTGGTTTATGGTGCCTGTAAAATACCTTGCTCTGTTTTTCATTCTTCCCACTCTGAATTCCCAATCCTTGTGAGTGTCTTGTGCTTATCTCTGGAAGGATCATGTATAGAACATCTCTCTGGGTTCTGCTTCTGCTTCTGTATGCTTCTTTTGTGCTTTTGACACACGTGCCAGAGGTACTTGCTTCACTCAAGTGCATTGAAAGGGAGAGACAATCACTACTTGCTCTCAAAACGGGTTTTGGAAAAATCACTACTTCTGATGATGATGGGAGCAACATTCCCTTTAAGGACTGGCTATCCTCATGGGGAACTGCAGAAAACCAAAAAGAATGTTGCAATTGGGAAGCCGTTCAGTGTAGCAACCGAACTGGCCATGTCATTAAACTAGACCTTCGGGCCAACTCCGATCTTTATTTAAAAGGTATGATCTCTCCGTCATTGTCCCAATTACATCATTTGAATTATCTGGACCTCAGCTTCAATTATTTCGAGAATCCAACCCCCTTTCCAAAGTTCATAGTTTCCTTAGCCCAATTGAAATATATCAATCTCTCTTATATGAATTTGGAAGGGAAGATACCATATGAATTGGGAAATTTGTTCCACTTGCGTCATCTTGATCTTAGGGAAAATTCCCTTGATGGAGAAATACCTCACCAACTTGGAAACCTTTCATCCTTGCAATTTCTTGATCTTAATGGTAATTCCTTAACAAGATCAAATCTAGAATGGGTGTCTCATCTCACCTCCTTAAATAGTCTTCGTCTTGGCTACGTAGACCTTAGTGAGGCAAAGAATTGGGTAAAACAAGTTAGCAGACTTCCCCTCCTTCGAGAGCTGAAATTATCTAGTTGTAACCTTATTGACGGTGAACCTTGGTCTTCTGCAACAACTTATATTAATTCCAGCTCCCTTGATATTGTTGATCTCAGGGACAACAATTTGACATCCTCGGTGTTCCCATGGTTATTGAGTCACAGTGACAGTCTTACTGTTCTTGATCTCTCCAATAACAATATAAGCGGCCCCATTCCAGAAGCCTTTGGAAACTTCACCTCCCTCCAGGAATTAAACCTTGGCTACAACTGGCTTAAGGGTGAGATACCCAAATTCGTTTTTGAATTATGTAACTTAAATCACCTGGATCTATCTGCCAACAGTTTGAGTGGACAATTTGATGAATTTTTTCAAAAAAGCAATTGTTGTTTTTGCAAATCCCTGCAAATATTAGAATTGTCCGAAAATCAAATTGGAGGGTTAATGTCTGATCTTTCTCAATTTCCTTCTCTGGAACAACTGGATCTCGCTTTCAATCAATTGAGAGGAAATTTAAGTAACAACATTGGACAACTATCTAACTTGGAAGAATTAACAGTTGAACACAATTCCTTAGAAGGGGTGGTCTCTGAAGCTCATTTCCTAACACTTCGTAAACTACGAAGTTTAGACTTGTCTTTTAATACATTAATCTTTAATGTTAGTAGCAATTGGGTTCCTCCTTTTCAGTTGAATTCCATTAAGTTAGCTTCGTGCAAGTTGGGTCCTACATTTCCCTCATGGCTTCGAACTCAGAACATGTATTATGCGCTGGATATTTCGAGTAATGATATTTCGGGTATCGTTCCCAATTGGTTTTGGAGCCTTCCTCCCTCACTCAATTTTTTGGATCTTTCTCACAACTTGATTTCAGGTGAAATTCCAAATTTACCACTGGAGGGTAGCCTTCTTATGGAAATGGATATTTGCTTTAATATGTTCCAAGGTTCAATTCCATCAAATTTGTCAAAGATAAACGTGTTTTTGGATGTTTCCAACAACAATTTTTCACATGCACACTCTTTCTTATGTGCCAACACAACCTCCCACTTAAACTTCTTGGATATGTCAAACAATCAATTAACAGGGGAGCTTCCAGAATGTTGGATGAATTTCACATCATTAGTCTTTCTAGATTTGTCAAATAATCTTTTTTGTGGAAATATACCGTCATCTATGGGTGCCCTAATTGATATTCAAGCATTGCATTTAGGCAATAACAAATTTGAAGGTGATTTACCTGCCTCTATAAGTAATTGCACAGAGTTGGAAATTCTTGATATTGCTGGAAACAAGTTGTTTGGGTCCATACCAACATACATTGGACACAAATTACAAAAGCTAGAAGTGCTAAGCCTACGATCTAATCATTTCAATGGTTCCTTGCCATTGAACATATGTTACCTAGTTCGAATACAAGTTTTGGACTTCTCTTTGAACGATATCTCAGGATGTATACCTAAATGCCTCAATAATCTCACTTTGTTGGCCACACAAGTCAATCCAAATGCTACCATCACCTATCCAATCGGACGTTTTAAATCTATTCCCATAAGTTTTTTACTATATAATGATAGTGCAACACTCATGTGGAAAGGTAAGTTGTCAAAATACAAAAATACATTGGGATTGGTGAGAAGCATAGATCTCTCTAGCAACAAGCTAGTAGGGGAAATACCAAAAGAGATCATGAATCTTACTGGTTTGATTTCCTTGAACATTTCCAGAAATATGTTAAGTGGAGAAATTCCCGAAACCATTGGACAATTAAGATTGTTGGATGTCTTTGATGTATCAAGGAACTATTTATCTGGCAGGATTCCTTCTCAACTTTCCCAGTTAGGTCTTCTTGGTGTATTGTACTTATCATACAACAATCTATCCGGTGAAATCCCAAATACCCCTAAGCTTCAAAACTTTGATGCCTCTAGCTACATGGGAAATCCAAAACTTTGTGGCACCCCCCTTGCTAAATGTCTCAAGAAGCAAATAGATCAGCATGATGCAAGTGATGAGGTTGATGAAAGTGATTTTATGCATGGGATCTATATTAGCATGGCAATTGGATTCATCGTAGGATTTTGGGCAGTTTGCTGCTCTTTGTTTTTGAAAAAATCTTGGAGATATGCTTATTTCAAGTTCATGAGTGATATTTATGACAAGTTGTATGTGCTGGTAGCAATCAACAAGTCCAAACTGCAGAAGAGATTTGGATCTACAACTTAAGGTATTTAAGCCTCCCTCCCAACCTCTTTCTTCAGATTTGTTTAAATTTACTTTCTGCAAGTACAAAAGTCCTTCATCAATAATAGTGTATTTCTACTACCAATATATTCTAGGAGTTAGTTTAATTGATGTCGAGTATATCGTGAAAAAATGATTTCATATATACAGTTAATTTTGGGATATATATATATATATATATATATATATATATATAGATATATCTTAAATACTAGCTTTATTATATAAAATGAGAGATTAAAACCTGATTTCGGTTTCTTATAGATAGAAAAGGTTTTTAAATTAAGTCCCTCATAGAGTTATCATATCTTATTTTTGTCATTCACATATAAGATATATATAGAAAATTTAATCCCCCATAAAATTATCATTTCAATATGATCTCTCACAAATAAAATTGTTACTAATAATATCCTTCTATTTATTTGCTATTTTAAAACTAACTTTCAATTTACTTATTATATAATAGTGACTAAGTAATAATTTGCTTAAAAATATGTTAGGTACCATCATACTTGTGAATTTCTCTACTATGAGATTCACAAAAGAATGCTTTTAATAACATGTTTATTTGTAAGAAATCAAATTAAAAAGTATCTATCAATAATAAGGTATCAAATTGAAAAATATTCGATTTATAAGGGTTCAGATTGAGAAGAAAATTATTTGAGAAACCAAATTTAGGAAGCCATTTTTTAATAACTTAGATTAAAAAATACACTATCTCTAATAATGTTGGTTATGATTTTTTTTCCTTTTTTAATTCATGTTATTTAGTTTTGGCAGGATATCTACTTCAAAACTAGTCAACCTGACGCTGCGTGTTGTTTTCATCTTTGGGTGTGATAAGTAGATTCAATGGTATATTTTTCGAGTATTTGAAGCAGTTTATATTTAAAGAGGAATAATACCTTACTGGATTGGCCTCTTGATCAAGATCAAGTGTAGTTTATAGGAAGGAATAGACTTAATGTATCTTGCAATATCAAAATAATGGTTGGAAGACCACGTATGTGTGAACTCTGTGTTTAGTATAATTTTATCTTTAATGATTTCATGTATAATTTTCAAGTTATATTTTGCAGTACTTGCCTATCCTCAATTTATAAACATTATCATTCAACTTGCTCTTGAGTTTTGATCTCCTTTTTTTTTTAATTGTAATTTGTCCTTCTCATATATATATATACATATTTATATAAGAATCACAATCGACCCTCCGATTTATTAGGCAGATTGCAATAATAAAATCCTTATTGTCTGAATTTAAAATTTTTAACCACATAAAGCTACTTCTAATTAACTACCATCTTTATTTATTAATTGTGCCTCGTTCCTCGTCTTCCCAAAAGTTCTCAGATACCAACTAATCCCAGAACACTTACAATTTCACAATGTTTTGAGGTCATGGAAATGAATCTTCTTCAGTTATAGCACATAATATAGTAGGAGAGAGATAAGAAAAAGGTCTAAATATTATATATATTTATGAGAGAATGATTATGTGATTCAAGCCCCCTCTTTCTATTTTTTTTTTATTACACCATATCAATTTTTTTAAAAGAATTGAGAGGATTCCAGCCTAACATACATAGTACGTCTACTTATATCGACATCTGTCAGTAATTCCTAAAATGTAAAATAAAATGGAGGCCCTGATTATTTCAATAATTTCTCTTTCAATTAATAATATTTTAAAGAACTCTAATTTACTATATCAATTATTTTTTATTTAGAATAAGATGAAAAAATAAAAATTTCTAATGTCACCAACATTTATTGATATCGGTTAATTGGTTTCCGACTCATATTCACTCTCATAACAAGTGTAAAATCTTATAAAAGCAATGCATTTTCTCCATTGAGTCTTGGAATATAAATTTAGATATTTTTGGATATTTGAGGTATTTGCTCAGAATGCGTCTATTCCAGTAGGTGCATCGAGAGGGAGATATAATAGCCGCTTGCTCTCAAAAAGGGTTTTGGACAATTCAGCAGATTTTACTGTTTTTTAAAAATAATGTTTACACAATTTTGAAAATAAAAAAAAAGTGTGAACATGAAATTACATTATATTATATATATATATATATATATATATATATATTTAAGTTTAACGTTTGGAATGTATATTATATATGCACGCATCTATGCATGATTTCATGTTATATGCACAAAACATTTTGAGAAATCAAGTAGAACTGGATAAATATTAATCTATCTTAACTCTAAACTAGTGGGAATAATTCCAAGAGAGAGCATGAATCATAGTTGCCTAATTTCCTCATAAGAAATCAAGTAGAAAAATTTCAAAGACCACAAGGCAACTGAAATCGCTGTTTCCTTGAACTGTCGAGGAACCTCTTATGTAGTAGGATTCCTTCTCAACTTTTTCTGTTGGACTCGTCATAAAATAATCTATTTGGCAAAATCCCGAATATATAGCCCTAAACTTCAAAGTTTTGATGCCACTACCTACATGGAAAATCCAGAACTCTTTCCACTCCCTTATCCAAATGTCCTAGAAAGCAGACGGATCAAACAGAACAAAAAATATTACTTTAAATTGACCCATTTCATCTGAAATTGATTAACTAGGCATTCTCATCTTCAGTTTCTTATACAATTCTGGGATAAATATTACTAAACCAATATTAAATAAGCTTATAACACTGATTTATAGAGGGATACTGGGGAAGCTGACCAAGATCTTAGCATCTATATTTACAAGGATCATAATTGACCTTCATATGAATATTACAGGTCTCTTGGCACATGATTGTCCCTGAAGTCTTAACCATTATTTCATCCAAATAGCCCAGTTCATCATATGTCTCTCTGTGTGTATTTACTGCGGTACTAACATTTTAAAAAAAAATTTTATGTATACTAACTATTTAAAAGTATTTCCCTATATACTAATTTTTTGGCGAATTCGACCAACTCGTGGTCGAATTTAGTGAGAAAATGCAACAATTTTTTAATAATTTTAAAACCCTCAAATTCGACAGGGTGCTCACTGTGTTAAAATTAATAAAAAAATAATTTTAAAGTTTTATTTTAATTATTATTTTCTTAAATTTTAAGAATATTCTCAAATTTTATATTTTAAATGAATAAAAAATATGAAAATATATAAATTGTAGTGGAAAAATAGATATTAAAAAAATAAAAAATGTCAATTACAATTATCATTAATTAAATTTATTATTATTAAAATGAGAAACAATGTCCTTTAATGAACCAACCAATTTTAATTAACATGAATAATAAATGAACTAATTAGTAAATTATGAAATCATATTTGTTCTAAAAATATTCATGTATATTGTTTATTTTTACTTTATACAAATAATGTTATTTATTTTTGCAAATGAAATTATGTATGTATTTTATCATTTATTTGTTAATTATTAAATTGGCCTACATAATTAATTTTTGTATTAAATTAAATTAATGATATTTTTTATTTAGCTATTTTAAAATTATAATTTATAAATTTATAATATTAATAAAATACATTAATTTTTTTAGCGAAGAATTATTTTTATTATCTTGTTAAAAACTATAGAATAGTCATATCTTGTTAAGTAAATTAAAAAAAAAAGTACACTAAAATATAATTAAAAACTGGATATAAAATAAGTTTTATACAAGAATACATTCAGTAATACTGGGAGCCAGTTCCACAACGGCGTCGAGCGACACGTCTCTTGCCACGACCGAGTACTTGATCATCATCTTCCTGATCGGTATCTTCGGCTGAATGGTTATCTTCAGTTGAATCATCACTGGGTTCAGCATACTGTCTTGGTGGGGTCTGATAAGATGCGCTCAGACCTGCATCATCCTCCCTCGCAGTGCTCGGGCTAACTTCGGAAGACACCGACTGACTACCACGACGACCACGTACCCCTCGCGCCCTTCCACCACGCCTACCTCGGGGTGGCCTTTTTGGAATATATGGCTGCGGTATGTCTTGTGCAGCTGGAGCTGGATGTTCCATAGTGTTTCGTTCTCCAAGAGCTTGTAAGATCTTATCACTAGTCGATACCACATATTCCGAAGGAATCGTTGGTTCTTGGAGACCGTGCACCCGCATTGCTCGCACTAAAGTAGCCTGTAATCAAACAATAAACAAAATTATTCTTCAAGTAATATTAATTAAAATAAATGACAAATAATTTAAATTATATTTTACCACGTATCCATCGCAGGCGTTGGAAGCACGATCCATCACCTTGTGTGAAGGTAATACCACTGCATATAGCCTGAGTATGGTCCAAGTGGCTGGTCTGATAGTGTTATAGGAGCAACGTGTACTTGATCCCGCCACTGGTCCCACGCCTGGATGAAGTCAGCATGCTCCACCTTCCAGTTAGTATCAGTCTTCCCAGTTAACTTTTTAAGATGTCAATCCCCTAAGTTTATCAGTGGGACCGGGATTGGTGCCATTCTATTATGTAGAAATTTAGAATGGGAACCAAGGCACGCTAGACGTCAGGGTCAATTCGACAATATTCTGGGATTGTTTGACATGTATATGGGAGCCAAATAACCTAATATAACAACAAAATGAGCATCACATCCACTAATAGAAAACAAAATATTATCAATTTAAAAATAAAATAAATGGTAATACCTCATCGTCGGTCATGTGGTCTAACAAGCGCCTGTATCGCTCTAGAGCACGAGCAACAGGAGCTTGGTATAGGAAAAATCTATTCCACCTATTAAAATGAAATCTTAATTTCAATTTTCAATTTAAAAAAATTATCATTGAAATATGGAATGATGTAAATTTTGAATTGAAAAAAGAATCTAAATAATATATCTAAATAAATTAATACTAGCATATGACATACCTGTGTGCTATTGGAGGGGGTCACGGATGTTCTTCATCATCATCAGGTTGAGTTGGAACTTGCGGCCTTAGTCTTGGAAATCGTTCAAATGCCCACACATGCAATAAATGAATAGACCCACTGATTTGATGTGCAGTAGGGTGTGTTGTCTTATATAATTCACTGTATAGGTGGGCCAATACAGCCGAGCCCCAACTGTACTTCCCGCATTCTTCAAAGTCTTGCAACAGTGGGAGGTACATTAAGTATACGTTCATGCCAGATTTATCTGGCATCAGATAGCCACCGATCATGAGCAAAATGTAAGCTCGTGCGTGTTGTTCAATTGTAGCTTCATTCGCATCCTCTGGAAACTCTGAGAACTATTCTTGAAGCCACGTCATACATAATCTTTGGCCGTTCAATTTGTCCTCAAGCGAGATAACTCCCAATAGTACAAGACATACCATATCCCAGGAGAGGACAGAATCTTCTACAACAGCACGTCTACTGCAAGGGAGTCCAAACAGCAATGCCACATCTTTAATGTGATAGTGCACTCTCCCTGTGTAAGATAGAATGTGTGCGTCTCTGGACGCCATCTTTCTACTAGCGCTGTGACTAATGCTTGATCGTACATAAAGAATTCAATTCGCGACATTCCGTAAAATCCAACTTGTTGCAAATATGGCACAATGCGGGGGTCCACTCGAATCACTAATTGACAAGTGTGTCGACGAACTTTTAATAGTCTATCAGGCTGTATAGAAAACAAAATAAAAATAGTAACAACAAAATTAATCAAATAAAATGAAAATAGTAACAATTCACAATAAATTAATCATAGAAAAAAATAATAACAACAATTAATCATAGAAAATAAAAATAATGACAACAATGAATCATACAAAATAAAAATAGTAACAACAAATTAATAAAATAAAATAAAAATAGTAACAATAAATTAATCAAATAAAAATAGTAACAATAAATTAATCATAGAAAAAAATAATAACAACAACTAATCATAGAAAATAAAAATAATAACAAGATTGAATCATAGAAAATAAAAATAATAACAACAATTAATCATACAAAATAAAAATAATAACAACAAATTAATCATAGAAAATAAAATTAATAACAACAAATTAATAAAATAAAAAAATAGTAACAATAAATTAATCAAATAAAATAAAATAGTAACAATAAATTAATCATAGAAAAAAATAATAACAACAATGAATCATAGAAAATAAAAATAATAACAACAAATTAATAAAATAAAATAAAAATAGTAACAATAAATTAATCAAATAAAATAAAAATAGTAACAATAAATTAATCATAGAAAAAAATAATAACAACGATTAATCATAGAAAATAAAAATAATAACAAGATTGAATCATAGAAAATAAAAATAATAACAACAATTAATTATACAAAATAAAAATAATAAAAACAAATTAATCATAAAAAATAAAATTAATTACAACAAATTAATCAAATAAAATAAAAATAATAACAACAAATTAATCATAGAAAATAATAACAATATGACTTACTAGATTTTCATTTCATGTTTGTTCAGATATATATTGATTTTAGAGATACAATAAATCTCGTTTGACTGGTCCATGTGCTAAATTTGATCTGTCATATTAATGATATAAAAATAATAGAAAGAGGTGTGTATGGAGATTATGTAGAAGGTGTGTGTGTGTGAAGTATGTGATGGGATGAGGTATATATAGGGGTGGTGGGGGAAGGGGGCCTTTGAGGGGGGTGGGAGCCGGTTGCCAAGTGGCAATCGGCTATTCGACGGTTGAACGGTCGAATTACATTGCTACACATGTAATTCGACCATTCAACAGTCGATTTTGCCTCATTTATGAGGCTAAATTTGACCAAGCTATGGTTGAATTTGGGACTCGTATAGGCCTAAATTCGACCTTATCTTGGTCAAATTTGGCCTCATTATGGGGCCTAATTCGACTAAGATGTGGTCGAATTTGGGCCTCATGGTCGAATTTGGAATTAATAACAGGCTCAAATTCAATAATTTGTCGCGGCAGGAATTTGAGCTTTTCATAATCGAATTTGGCCTTCAAAACATATCTCTTTTCTTTCACGGGATTGAATTTGAAGTCTGTGTGTCAGAATAATTCGGTGCATGCGCGAATATTGTTCAGTGTCATATCTTTTCAATTTGACTATCAGTAACAATTTTTCAACAAGCAATCCGACCAACTGTAATTATGCATTATAACGTCATTTCATTAATACTATTTTACATTTACACATCATGTTTCTGCAATATCTCACAATGAACATTCAATTCATTCTCTATATATACCTAATGAAGTTGATCGAATGACCACTGCGAAAATCCCTTTGTCTTCAAATTTATTACTCTCAGATAACAAAAAAATTCTTATCCATATTCTTCTCTATCCAAACAGAATGAGTCGGAAGATTACTGCGTATGTACATCTTCACGGAGAAATTACTATCTCAGACGAGGGTGACACTTTCATGTCTGAAAATATGACGATGATACGGCTGTCCGAAGGAATTACCATGGATGAGTTTAAAGACTGTCTACGTGTTCAATGTAGCTTACTCTATAACCAGGCTATGAGCAAGGTTTGGTATCGATGTCCTGTAAAATTGTCGCCACTTCGTTATCGAAAGGTGAAAATGGAAAATGACTATCAACTTCAAGCTGCGGTGATTACACACCTTGATCACTTTCAAGATCAGGCGATGATGGAATTATTGGTGGAGCTCAGTACAGTGGAAATAGATCTGAACACTAGCATATCAACCTATATGACAAATCTTGTAATACCCATGAAAAATAAAATATAAATATTTGTTTACAAACTACTATTACTATTTCAGTATACCGTACTATTTACTTGTATAATATTATTTACGTATATGGTACTGTTCATTTATACAATCGAAATGTCAAGTACTAGATGTGGTTTGGTCATAAGAGAAAACTAGAAAGAAGTTCGTGGGAGAAAATGACGTTTTATGTGTAAAAATACCCTCAGGGACTAAAATGAAAGGACTGATTTGAAAAGAAACTTAAAGGTTTAAGGTGAAATGACAGTTTTTCCCTTTAAGTTTTGAATTTGCACAGTAAATTACATTATTATAAATGTCATTTTCATAAATAGTAAGTTGAATATTTTATTAGCGCATAGTATCAAATAGTACCTTTGACTTTTCCTATAAATAGGCCCTTCCATTTCACTTCTAAACTCACACCTTCAACTTCTCTTCTTCTCTCCTTAAGTTTCTCTTACTCCAATGCTAGGCCTCTGAGATTTTGGGTCCTTCCTTTTCAGCTTAGGTAAGGATACTATGCCCTTTCTATGTCTTTCAAATTTTAAAAGTTATTTTCTTAAGTATGCTCTGTGGTTGCGGCTTTGGCTGATCTTCCACATCAGAAAAACTGTCCTTAGCTGCTTATATATTATTTTGATTCTCTGATTACCGAAATAGGATGTAAACTGTGAAGAATACATGTCTAGGAAAGTTCTGGCTAAGGAAAGACCTGATTTTTAAGTGTGTCCATTGTGACCCTCCACTCTTTCCTGAAAACTTACCTGGTGTACTCTTTTACAGATTGTATTCTCTATTTTTGGTATAAACAGTCCCTGTATATATAAATAGTGACTGTATGTACAAATAGTATCCGTATGTATAAATAGTAATCGTATATATGAATAGTGACCATATGTATGAATAGTGACCATACATATGAATAGTAACCATATATATAAATAGTAACCGTATATATAAATAGTGACCATATGTATGAATAGTGACCATATGTATGAATAGTACTGTATATATGAACAGTACCATACATATGAACAGTATCTGTACGAAAATAATCCTAACGTATTTTCTCTAATCTTTCATGAAAATCTCTGTAGCGAAACACTGAAATTCACCTGAGTACTCTTGTCTGTAACGACTTAGAGAAGTGATACTCGTATGGAATCCAGGTGAGTGAAACGACCCCGTTTTAATAGAGTTTTAGCATTACTGGTGATAAAAAGTATGTCGTAGGACACTCCCAAGATTCATAGGGAGAAATTGGATTCAGAATGACGAATCTAATGAGATAATTAATCCATAAGTATGGATAAAATGAAATAAGTATCTTATGATGATGTGAAGTTTGAATGTTTTCAAAAACGGATTAATGGTTATCTTAATTTGTGGTTTATAAATCTATAATATAGTTATATACTATACCTGTTATATGGATGAATATTATATTGTATTTCTGATTATGATATGAAATATTGTACTATTGATTGTGATTGAGCGGGACAGTACCCCCTCTCACGGCAACCCCTCTCACGGCAAGGCGGAAAACCCGGTTGAAAGGGTGTCTTGACCAATGAGTGTGGAGACAACGATTCCCTCAGTAGGGATATAGCCCGGATTGGTGATAAATCCGTGAGGCGCCCTAGCTAAGAGGATGAGGTTGTGCGTCATGGCGGAAATATACAGAATTGGTGAGCTGGCCTGTGTACGCTCTCCGGGATATATTGTCATTGATGAGTACTAGTAACGTTTGTTGAATTGGTTGTGTGTCATGGCGGAAATATGCAGAATTGGTGAGCTGGCCTGTGTGCGTTCTCCGAGATATATTGCCATTGATGGGTACTAGTAACGTTTGTTGAATTGGATGAATTTTTATCTTCTTGTATGTAATTTCTAACTATGTTTATTGGTTGAGTATAAGCCTTCGGATATGCTTGCATGACTGGTAATGTATTTGAATTTTATTAACGCGAGTCCGATTCGCTCACGGAGTTTAAAAGCTCACACTCTCTGTACAACCTTTTTGTTCAGATCAGGTTGCCGATGAAGAATATCCGCTAGAAGAGTAGATCACTTTGGACCCTCCCACTGTCGGGTAGACCCTTCTATTGTTATAGATTATGTTTCTCTGTAATCGTCTAGGATATCTAGGTCAAGGGTTTGGTATTTGGCTTGTATTTCAGTATGATAATGTATTTTATATTGATAATCTATTATTACATGCAAATCATCTTTATGATTTTCAGATAAGAAAATTTGATATGTTTTATTCGTTTTTATTAAGGAATGATTATTTTGAGAATATAGAGATAATGATTAATAATCTAACTCATGGGTAGAATTTGTCAAAAGGCTTACAGTGATGGGATATTCATCATTGTGCCGGTCATGTGCCCAAAAAACGGCTCGTGACAAATCTAGACTTGTTGTCTCAAGTACAGCAGGGTCTAGACTATCAACTATGTGATCTAACGACTCTCTCAATCACCTAGTACTACTTACAGCCAAGTTCATCAGATCAACCACTTTTACTATCTGCTGCGTATGACATGCGCTTAAAAGATAACATATCAGACGAGCTAAATGATCCCGACTACGATCCAGAAAATTTTGACAATCACAGTGATGACGACGACAATGATACCGCAGACATAATTATACCGTCGGACATGGTTCTCATGACGGACACATCATCAACTTTTTTTCATTACGTTGACGTTGATCGAATGGGAAACGACGACACTTGGCATACCAATGCGTTGGCCCCTATTAATATTCAACAGGAGCTATGTAAGGATATGCGGTTTGCAGATGTCCTTAGTTTAAGATGGGCAGTGAAGCTCTATGTTGTTCGAACACATCAAACGTTTCAGATAACACTGTCAAAGTGTGGGATCGAAGATTACAGGTGCCCAAATTATGGAAATGGCTACGAGTGGAGGGTCAGACCAGTGAAAAAATCACCTGCACACCCGTATAGGATCACCAAGTACAATGGAGACCATACGTGTCTGTCGGATATAATGTCTCAAGATCATGAAAAGCTAGACTTCGATCTAATAGCCTCTTGTATTACTCCTTTGGTCTCTAAAAAAAGTGATCTAGCGATTAGCCAAATAATAACCATAATAAGGAACACATTTGGGTATACTGTATCATACAAGAAGGCTTGGCTTACAAAACATAAAGCTTTGTCATCTGTTTTTGGAGGTTGAAAACGGTACTATAATTTGTTACCATGGTGGTTAAACGTTGTCCGTCATTTTAATCCTGGCACTATGTACGAGTTGAACACTCACCCACCAACGCGTAACCAAAATGGAAAGGTTTTCCGTCGTCTTTTTTGGACTTTCAAACCGTGCATTGATGCTTTCGTCCATCTGAAGCCTATACTGCAAATGGATGCGACACATTTATACGGAAAGTATACGGGACAATTGATTATAGTTGTGTCACAAGATGGGGACAGAAAGATAATTCTAATTGCATTTACATTGGTCGAGAGTGAGACCAAAGAGGCGTATCAGTTTTTCTTGTCACACTTGAAAACACACGTGACTAAGAATCGACGAGATCTTTACATTATCACAGATAGAGGAAAGGGTGCGTCGGCGGCGTTGGAAGATGCAGAAACTGGGTGGAAACCGCCATATTCTCATTAGAAGTTCTGCATTCGTCGTTTAGGTGACAACGTCAAAAAAGAAACGCACAGCAAATACTTACGAGAAAAATTTATTAATATAGGTTTGCTCTTTTTTTTTTTTACTTATAGTATAGTTAGTTTCTCAACTGAAACTATGTATATGGATAACAGGATACTATTTTGAGCGCCATCGGGTGGATGTAGAGCTAGCAGCTATACGAACCTGGTGTGACACAGGCGTAGACTATATAGCAGATATACCACTGGAATAGTGGTCTCGTGCGTACCATACTGAAGGTCTCCGGTGGGGTCAAATGACTACAAACCTTATCGAATGCATGAATGACATCTTCCTCAGGATGCGGCACTTGCCTGTGCTCGGATTGGTAAAAGCAACCATGTATAAATTAGTAGAATATTTCACAACACGAGCTACGACCATACAGGCACATATTTCAGCTCAAAACACCGACTTCTCAGAGATTGTGACAAAAGATTTGCAAATAAATCGCGAACGCGCAAGAAGGTGTGTAGTGATTGATTTCAATCCACAAAGGTCTTTTTTCGAAGTGGAAGAACCATTTGATGAACTAAATGAACAGTTTAGGCATACTTGCAAGCTGGATCTTAGTATTGGAAAGTGCGATTGTGAAGAATTTCAAGCTCTGCACTTTCCATGTCAACATGCAATAGCGGTATGTTTAAAGTGAGGTTTTGACTACAATCGACTGGTCAACAATGTTTTTCGGTTGGAAACTATATTGAAAGCATATCAGGGAAAATTTTATCTAATCGGAAGTCAAGAAGATTGGCCAGTCTACAATGGACAGAAGGTGCTGCCTCACCCTCAAATGGCTCAAAAGTAAGGACGCCCAAACTCAACGCGCATTAATAGTTCAATGGATTATAGACAACGTGGGGAACCTTCACGATGTGGAATCTGCAGACAAACCGGACACAATCGATCAACATGCCCATCTCGTCCTGTCTTACCAGACCAATCAGATTAAATAATATTTTATTTGTACGATTATATTATCTATTGAGATTTTAAAAAAAATTCTCATTCCAAATTGTTAGACTATTATTTTGTCGTATGTGCCTTAGGGTAAACAGAAAAATATTTCACAAAAAAATTATTTAATAAACAAAATTAAAATCTATAATTAAAATTATATGTATACATCTATACAAAATTAAAAACTATAATAAAAATAAAAAAATAAACAAAAATTAGTATTAATATAGTTACATATTGAGTCATTAAAACTTAAAAAAAATATAAATTATGAAAATTCTTAAAATTGTCAACAAATAATTAAAAAATATTAATTTAAATCTTTTAAATTGATAACAATAATTAAATACATTTTATTAAAAGTATTATGAAAACCATTACACATTAATAATAATTATATATGTTAATTTAATAAAATAACAAATGCCAATCTCATTATTATCATAATAATAAAAAAATAATGTATTTTATTAATATTATAAATTTTAAAATTATAATTTTAAAATAGCTAAATAAAAAATATCATTAATTTAATTTAATACAAAAATTAATTATGTAGGCCAATTTAATAATTAACAAATAAATGATAAAATACATACATAATTTCATTTGCAAAAATAAATAACATTATTTGTATAAAGTAAAAATAAACAATATACATGAATATTTTTAGAACAAATATGATTTCATAATTTACTAATTAGTTCATTTATTATTCACGTTAATTAAAATTGGTTGGTTCATTAAAGGACATTGTTTCTCATTTTAATAATAATAAATTTAATTAATGATAATTGTAATTGGCATTTTTTATTTTTTAATATCTACTTTTCCATTACAATTTATATATTTTCATATTTTTTATTCATTTAAAATATAAAATTTGAGAATATTCTTAAAATCTAAGAAAATAGTAATTAAAATAAAACTTTAAAATTATTAAAAATTATTTTTATCTAATTTATCTGTCTTTTTTAATATAAAATGAAACTAAATATTATATAAAAAAATTACCATGTATTTATTTATTATATAATTTTTATTATATAATTTTAATTTCAATCAAAAAAAAATTCAAACGTAGATAGGAAAAAAATTGATACTAAATTCGACCATGGGTTGGTCGAATTTGTTGAGGGTTTTAAAATTAATAAAAAAATAACCTGCAACAAATTAGACTAAAGCTTGATCGAATTTGTTACATTTTCCCACTGAATTCGACCACGAGTTGGTCGAGTTCGCCAAAAAGTTAGTATATAGGGAAATACTTTTGAATAGTTAGTATATGCGGAAATTTTTTTTAAAATGTTAGTACCGCGGTAAATATGCCGTCTCTCTGCATGTACATTAAATAATCTTTGTGTGTTTGTGTATTATAAGAAGTATTAAATTTATATAATTTGTAAATGATTTTATAATTTTATATTTCAAAATATTTTCAAAAAAATTTACTAAAAAACTAGGGGATGATGATTTTCTTTTTGGGTTTTGTAAAGAACACTAATTAAAAAACAATAAATATTTTTAAAAGGGAATTGAATTTGTCATTAAATGTATATTACATGTTTCTCTTAGAAATAAAAATATTCAACATTATTTATTATCATATTAAAAATAAAATTACAATTTGTTGTCACTCAAAAAATTAACCTCTTTTACATAAAGTAAATTGGTAAAAAAATGTTATTATATATATAAGTTAAAATTTTTGGATTTAATATAAGAAGGAAAAAGTTAAATGTACTTTAACTGAATTTTAGAAAAATTAACAAAATTTACTTTTAATGTGGTGAAATATATTTTTCCCCAAAAAAAAAAAGAGTGATTTTACATGCACTGTATAACTGCTATTTGGAGAAGGCACACGATTTGCAGCTAAAGAGAAAATGGCGAAGGCAGTGAGAGCCTACGCGGAGGTTCTGAGGCTGGTGAGGCATTTGCCCAAGGACTCCCGCCCTTACTACGCCAAGTACGCTCGCGAGAACTTCGTCAATTACAGAGACGTCGACACTTCCGATTCCTCTACTCTCCCCGATCTATTCAAACGCACCCACACTCACTCCGTTTGGGTCCTCCATAAGGTATTCTCTTCCTCCGCTCACATTCGATTTTCAGAGAAAACATGGTTCCTCTTTGATTCTAGATGCTTCTTTGTCTGGTAGGTCATTGATTGTTTTGTGGTTTGATGCGATTGCAGTATTCGATGGATAAATCTGCCGCGGATAGGCTCAAGGGGATCTGCTGCAGTTAGTGCCTGCGAAGTGTTTGTGTTTATTCCTCACCGATGAGTAAGAAGCTTACTTGTTAGTTTCTTCACCTGATCATTTCTCGTTCATGATTTGATGCGTGAGCTGTTTGCTTTAATCTTAATAATAATGTTCTGCTTCAGCAGAACAACCTTCATTTATATGTATCCATGGCCTTTTTTCTTGGGGATTTAGATTCTTTCAGGCTGGAGTTTTCATGATACTTAAGAGTAAATAAATAAAATGGTCTAAATTTTTTATTGTTTAATTTAATCATTGGGCTTTAAATATCAAACAAGTTAATTAGTATAAGTTGGAAATGATAAGATCTTTGGCGCAAGAAGAGGGATTGATCTGTATCATCTTGACCTGGATTGATCTGTATCATCTTGACCTGGTTCTGATTTCTCTATTTTTTAAGAATACCGAGTTGGGTTCTTCTCATACCCATATCGAATAGAACATGCTAAGCCAAATCTTGAATTAATATAAATTAATCATTTTGTAAGATGAAATTATACATTCACTTAATTATCTTTCAGAGTCTAACTTAATAATGATGTATAATGAAATTATAATATTTAAGAATTAAATTGTGTAAAGTTAAAGTTTTAAAAATTAAACAATTCATCTTTGTATCTTTAAAGGAATAAATTAATAATATAGTTTAATCATTACGTAAGAAAAAAAAATAGACACAAATTTACTTGAATACATTATACATAAATGGTTGGATTCGTAAAATACAGATTCTACGTATTTTTTTTCTCTACCTTTCTTTTCATGTAGTAATGTCATATTAACCTTTTATACGAGAAGATGTAGACTTTTAAATATGTTTATGCAATAACAGCCTTTTTAGATATGAAACTGAGGTCTGTATTTACATCTGTTTTTTTTTTGGACTCAATCTTTATTTACATTTAAATTTGCATAAACTCAACGGAGAATACCAGCCTCGTAGATGTTTGTGTAATCACTACAAGAAAATTGACTTTCAGTGATGGCTATGAGAGTCGCTACCAAAAATTAATTTTTGGTGACGAATAAATGAGCTGTCATTAAAATTCTGATTTTGTTAATTTTATTTAAAAAAATATGATTTCTTTAATTTTATTTTAAAAAAATTTGACTTTTGCCGGAGACTATTTGAGTTGCCACAAAAAATTATATTTTTGGTGACGACTATTACATCACCACCAAAAATTTGATTTTTTTTAATTTTATTTTAAAAAAATCTGACTTTTTTAATTTCATTTTAAAAAAAATTTGACTTTTGGTGGTAACTATGAGAGTCGCTACTAAAAATTTGATTTTTTTTATTTTATTTAAAAAAATTTGAATTTTTGTAGTGACTCTAATAGTAATAATATATTTGCTTTTTGTTGAGTTAGATATTGTTTTATTTCAGTTTTGTAATATTTTTTACTTAAAATAATTTTAACAACTTATATATATATATATATATATATATATATATATAATATAATATTTTGCCCTTATATAGCACAAATGAAGTAGTGGCAGGATACCAAAACACACATGATTGAAAGCAAAAGATCCAGGTTGGAATCTCAAATATGTATACTTTTGGTTTAATTTCAAATAAACTTGAATATTATACAAAAAAATTGACTCACCCCAAGACAACGAGTTATTGGACCGGTTACCTGTTGAATGGGTCTCGAGTTAACCTATTGGGCCAATCCAGATCAAAAAATATGAAGAATGACTTTTGGTGACGACTTTTAAAATCGCCAAAAAAAGTTGTTTTTGGTGGCTACTTTTAGTGTTCACCAGAAGTTTTTTTGATGGCGACTTTGGAAGTCAACACTAAAAGTTACCTTTAATGGCAACTAAAGTTGCTACCATAAGTCGTTTTTTTTCTTGAAATTTTTTTTTGCAACAAAAATAATTTTTAGTAGCGATTAAAAATCAAAAGACAATCAGTCACGAACTTTCAACAATAACTTTAGTCACTACTAAAAGTTGACATAAAAAACTTTTGGTAGTGAGTAGACGACCAAAAGTCTTTTTTTTAGGTATTGAATAACAGCCTTTTTAGTGGTCTATAGTGGGCTGTGGCTCTGAATCTGTGTTGCCTGATTGGTAGAGTCACTACCTTACAACTTTGGTGGGTTGCCCTTGTATTCCAAGTATAAAAACAATGTGCAGAAAAATTAAAGCGTATACTAAACAAATCCTATCTTATTACAAATTATGTAAAATAATGTTTATAATGAATAAAATAAGAGTACTTTTAGCTATCGCCTCTTCCAAATGAAACAATTCAATTTGTATTAAATATACCAAATCATGTTACAAATTATGCAAAATAACGTTTCAAAACAAACAATGAATCAGAAGTATTATCAATTATCGCATCTTCCAAACGATACATTAGAATTAGACTTTCATTCTTTCAATTTACGTTGGTCATTAATTTGTTTTCTTTTTTCACCATAAATTCAATTTTTGTTATCTTAATTATGCCTCTGCTAAGGTTTTTCTTTTCATGTTGAATAAGACTTTCATAATGCTATGAGAGGTTTTCGCTAACTTTAAGCCGAAGGCATACAACATGGGAACGGCATTGGATGGAGCTTTTCCTATCTTAGTAATGGTCTGTCTCTATTCGTGGGATTTTCTTACTACTAGCTTCTTTGCTCGAGAATGACATCGATATTACTCGAAAGGGAACTATAATGCCACGCCCCTAATTCGGGATATATGATCGGCATAGACAAAATTATTAGGAAAACTTAAAAAGGGGATTGAATTTGTCATTAAATGTATAGTACTTGTTTCTCTTAGAAATAAAAATATTCAACATTATTTATTATCATATTAAAAATAAAATTACAATTTGATGTCACTCAAAAAATCAACCTCTTTTACATAAAGTAAATTGGTAAAAAAATGTTATTATATATATAAGTTAAAATTTTGAATCTAATATTTAAAAAGGAAAAAAATTGAAGTGTACTATAACTAAATTTTAGAAAAATTAACATAATTTACTTTTAATGTGGTAAAATATATTTTTCCCCAAAAAGAAAAAAGTTATTTTACATGCACTGTATAACTGCCTCTATTGGGAAGACGCACGATCCTCACCGTTTTGCTGCGATAGAGAAAATGGAGAAGGCACTGAGAGCCTACGCGGAGGTTCTGAGGCTGGTAAGGCATTTGCCCAAGGACTCCCGCCCTTACGACGCCAAGTACGCTCGCGAGAACTTCGTCAATTTCAGAGACGTCGACACTTCCGATTCCTCTACTCTCCCCGATCTATTCAAAAGACCAACACTCACTCCGTTTGGGTCCTCCATAAGCTATTCTCTTTCCCCGCTCGCATTCGCATTCGATTTTCTGAGAAAAACCTGGTGTTCCCCGTCGAATTTTGATGCTTCTTTGTTTGTTAGTTCATTGATTGTTTTGTGATTTGATGCGTTCGCAGTATTCGGTGGATAAATCTGCTGCGGATAAGCTCAAGGGGATCTGCTGCAGTTAGTGCCTGCCAAGTGTTTGTGTTTATTCCTCACTGAAGAGTAAGAAGCTCACTTCTTAGTTGCTTCACCTGATTGTTTCTTGTTCATGATTTGATGCGTTAACTGTTTGCTTTAATCTTAACGATAATGCTCTGCTTCAGCAGAACAACCTTCATTTATATGCGTCCATAGCCTTCGTTGTTGGGGATTTAGATTCTTTCAGGCAGGAGTTTTCATGATACCTATTAAAGTAAATAAACAAATTAGTATCCAAAAAAAAATTAGTCTAATTTTTTTATTGTTTAATCGTTGGGCTTTAAATATCAAATAAATTAATTCCTATAAATTAAAAGAGTTAATGTAAATTAATCTTTTTGTAAGATTAATTGTATATTCACATATCTTTAAGAAACACATAATCCCTTTATTGGCATTGTACTCCACCACTGCCTGATTGGGGTGGGCAATACATGTTTTGTCTAACTAGATAGTATTAGAAAGTCTAATATCTTTCTAAGCATTCGATATTCAACAAAAAAATTGTTTTTATGTTTAAGGGTCTAACTTAATAATGATGTATACTGAATTTATAATATTAAGAACTAAATTGTGTAAAGTTGAAGTTTTAAAAATTAAACAATTCATATCTTTAAAGGAATAAATCAACAATATAGTTTAATCATCACGTAAGGAAAAAAAAAGGCACAAATTTACTTTAATACATTATAAATGAATGGTTGGCCCCGTAAAATTTTAGATTATGTTGGAAAATTGAGGAAATTGTCAGGAAAATATAGTATGAGTCGTGCTCTGGTTGATACTGTCGTTAAGAAAAGATTTGTGGCTTTATTCCCAGGATAAAACAGGCCCTTCTGGGATAAAACCCAGGTCACAGAACAGTAGGAAAAGAAAAATTGTATAACCAAATATCACAAAGGTTAGGTTAGGTTCTCGAAACTAGAAGCAAGATATGAAGGATAAATATCTCAAAAAGAGACAATTAATTTATAATTAAATATAAAAGGATAATTATAACAAATCTGATCATGGGATAGTGAAGATAGTGGGTAATGGTTAGTTATAAAAATAAGATTATAATTAAACTTAAAATAAACAGATAATTATATATATAACAAACATAATTTTCACCATGTCAGATAAGTATGAAAATAATTTAATTATTTTTCTAAAATTATTTTCACAACAATTTAAAATATTCTTTTTTGAAATACTCCATTTTTCACAACAATCCCCCACATATTTCAAAAAGATATTTTGAATAAAACAATATTATGGGTTACACATATAGGTATAGAAGCTTCGAGTCTGGTATCTTTTAGACTATGAACCAGGTCTAGATAAATAAGATATAACTCACAGAGTCAATGGTGAATCATATAGCTTCTATGAACCAACAAACTCTTATTGTAAGCTAGAGATCTTACCAATCACATCAGACCCCTACAATTTCTGTTGTTAACGCCGTTGTGCGCCTTTTCGGCCGTGCGCGTGCCTGGTGTTCATGAATGCTCAAGAGATTTCTCCAAGATCTCATAGGAGCAGCCCCACTCCACATTTATATAGGTGATTTTCATCAAGTGTATCTGCAATGAATACACCATCCTTAAGGGCTATGAAAATCATTAAGAGATTCGCTCAACCTCTCAATCAATGCATTCTAGTACTTTCATACTTACACCATAAGAAAATGACTAAAATATTAGTACTAGTAGAATTAACAAATGACTTGTTATTACCCATATGAACCTTCTTCATGGGGTCTCTAATCACAAAGGTTGGGTTACCGTCACTATTAACTTCAATCAGCTTAAGTCCATTTTCCCTCAATATGTGAAGGACTTATTTCCTTCCTATATGCATGTCTAGTCAAAGAATTAGTCAAATTCACTTTTGGCCTCACATAACTGATCAATATATCTTATTTCATCTCTTAGTAGCTACTAGATAACTTTGTGTCACAAATACAAATATCTACTCTTACCATTGAAAGTTTTACTCTTTACAATCGTTATTGCCACTTGACAATCTCATTATATAGACACAAACATCATTGGGCTCATACCCAATTGGTAAATTTGTTAAGAAGTTTGTCAACCACTTAGTCTCATTTTCAGTCAATTCTAATTTAGGGTAAGTCTATTTTGTATGGTTGTTCTCTAAAAAATATCGTCTCACCACAAGGGTGAGGTTTAACCATTAGTGGACTTTGTCTCATCTAAATCATAGATCCAGTTAGTATGATTGTATTCTTCTAATACAATAAGAAATCCACTTTATAAAATATCATAATTCATGATACCTCTCATCTCCTTTCATTAGGATTATGTATCTAGATATTCATATGATATACAACAAATAATATAGCAGGTTAGGTGAAGCTCATCAAAAGTAAACTCAATTCTATTTTCTTAATTGAGTGTTAAAATCATAAGAGATATTCACATAGTTTGTCATAAAATTGATCAAACTTTTAAACTCCTTTGAACATGATGTTCTTGTGATAACAAAAGGCTATCGCCTTTATTTCTTATGATTTCAACATTCAAATCATACTTACTTCACTCATGTCTTTCTTAAACATGTCATCAAATATCGAAACTAGATATTGGCAATTATTTTTTTATAAATTAAAGTACTTTCTACAAAATACAATTTTTCACATGACTTTATTATAAATGCTAAAATAGTAAAAATAAAATTAAAAAAAAGTCTACTAACTGATTTTGTTTTTAATTATTTTGACCATTCACCAAAACTTGAAATGTCGAATTAAAAACAAATTCACAAAGTAAAAATTTATATTTCACATAGCATTAGAAAGCTCACAGTAATATGACCATAAAATTTTATTGTAAAATTTCAAAAATTTCACAAATACAATTTTCAACATTTAAAAGGTTGAATATTCACATATAAGTTTTAAGAAAGTCTTTTCATAGAGTACAATATAAGCTTAAAAAATACTCCCACACTATTAAATATTTTAAAATTTGAAAGAGTATAATACCACAACTTGTATGTACTTAATTTAGTACATAATTAACTCATATAAAGTCTCAAAATTATTATAGGTGGGCATCCAAACACATAATATATATGGACATATATATTCATCCACCATATA
Organism: Biancaea sappan; assembly: GCA_037074585.1. Lineage (NCBI taxonomy): Eukaryota > Viridiplantae > Streptophyta > Magnoliopsida > Fabales > Fabaceae > Biancaea > Biancaea sappan. Next base: position 8,166,249 of record CM073493.1, on the reverse strand, counting down.
ATATTATTATATAAGAATATAATTACACATAATCATTTAGGAACTCTTCAATCTCAAAATTTTTGTAACCAATAACTCATCACTATTGTACCTTTTTGCACAATAAAAATGTTGTAAGAAACTAGCATTAGTAAATGCTTACTCCAATCTTTACTTATAACATATCATCATCTCAATGAAATGGCATTGTCAATTTACAAATTGACCAAACATATTAAAATTTATTGTGCCTCTTTGTACAATAAAAAGGTCATAAAAAATTAGCATTTGAAAATGCTGACTCTAATTTTTAGATATGACATATCATCATCTCAATGAGATGATTTCCTTAATTTGAAAATTAACGATATATCATCATCTCAATGAGATGTTTTTTTTTTCAATTTCTAAATTGACCCAAAATTTTATATGCCGATGTTCACAAGTTTGGTCACAAACCCACAAAAAATTTGGTTCTAAAATGATAAATGTAATTTGTAATATTGTTTAACAACAATAATAATTTAGGTGAAAACATTTTAAATTTGTAAAATTTATACCCTGCACATTAACGACTATTGTGTATTTTCAAGAATTCCACAATTTTCTTTTCACCTAAAATATTATTCTTATAAGGCCTTTTAAAAAATCACATATAAAATCACAATTTTCATATTTGTGAAATTACTCAAGGCTCATAATTTTTATTTGTGTATGTATATATTTTCTCAAATATTTCACAAATATATATATACACTTCACGGTTTCAATAATGATGAAAAGACAACCAAACAGGATAACATGCTCACATGCATATATCATATGTGATTCTCACAACATGTATAAATATAAAATGATAAAAGCATTATGGACAACTATTATTACCATTCCAAAGGAAGGAAGCCTATCTCTTAGCTTAATCAAATACCACATATTATATATATATATATATATATATATATATATATATATATATATATATATATATATATATATAATTTTTTTTTTTCTTCACCATCACAAAACAATGTTTTAGATTATCCCAAAACATCAGATGAATTCTAAAAGCTATCGCTCAAACAAATATATATCAAAATATCAAGCAGATTCCAGACATAATTTAAAGTGGACTATTCAGAACATCAAGCAAGATTATATTTATTTAGAACTTCAAAAAATTTTCAGAATAAAACATGAACCACTATATAATTATTTAGAACCGTAACCCAATTCCAAAAAATTAAAATTCCTCAATCTCATTTCATTAAAAATTCCTTATTTGAACAATATGTGATTAAGCAAGCAAAGAATGCATCTTTCAATTAACGCACAGTAACGTCAGCATGAATGAGTTAACTAATTGGATGAATTTCAGAATATATTAATGAAGTTAAGGAAGTGACAGACCTATTAGCTCTTCAAATCACTTTATAACCTTACCCAAGCGTCCTAAATAGTGATGCCCCTTTATGCTCGAAATGCTACCTCGATGATTTGCTACTTTGCACTCTGCTCTGTGCTCCAAGGTTCGGCCTCCCTTTATCTTCGCATGTTGGCTTGCGATGGAACTCGACCGAGTAGAACTCGCACTGGTCGTCACCATCCTTGGCATCGCAATTGCGCAAGAGGTGCATGGACATCGCGTGGTCATTGGTGAGGGAAAAAAGCCAAGGTGTTGACACTGTCCTTAAGAAAAGATTCGTGGCTTTCCTCCCAGGATAAAACAGACCCTTATGGGATAAAACCCAGGTCACAGAACAGCAAGAAAAGAAAAGTTGTGTAACCCAATATCACAAAGGTTAGGTTAGGGTTCTTGAAACTATAAGCAAGATATGGAGGATAAATATCTCAAAAAGAGACAATTAATTTATAATTAAATATAAAAAGATAATTATAACAAATCTGATTATGGGATAGTGGAGATAGTGGGTGATGGTTAAAAATAAAATTATAATTAAATTTAAAATAAACAGATAATTATATATATAACAAACATAATTCTCACCATGTCAGATATATAAGTATGAAAATAATTTAATTATTTTTCTAAAATTATTTTCACAACAATTTAAAATATTCTTTTTGAAATTCTCCATTTTTTCATAACAGATTATCCTTATTTTATATCTTTACCTTTCGTTTCACGTAATACTATCATGTTAACCTTTTATACGAGAAGATTTAGACTTTTATGTACATGCAACAACAGCCTTTTTAGATATGAAACTGAGGTCTGTATTTACATTTGCTTTTCTAGACTTGGTCTGTATTAACATTTAAATTTGCATACACTCAACGGAGAATACCATTTAGTGATCTGTAGTGCACTGTAGCTCTCAATCTGTGTTACCTGATTCGTAGATTCACTTGTTAAGGTTTCCCTTTCATATTGAACAAGTTTATTTAATAATGAAAAATGTGCAAACAGGTTTTTAGAGATTTAAAGTGCATTTAATATATCATATCATATCACAAATTATGCAAAATAGAGTTCTAGTAACATCAATTAAACTATTTTTTACTGTTTTAGTAAGAATGAAATTATAATATTGCAAAAAATTATTTAATAAAAAGCATATTGGAATTAAAGTTTTTTTATAGTATATATGAAAATATTAAGAAGTCGAATATAATATTTTAAAAAACTGTAATTTAGTTAATATAAAAAGTTAGCATAATAAACTCCTAAAATTTATATATTTTATGAAAAAAAAGATGAAATTTTTTTATATATTTGCTATCAAATTCTTTAATTATAATATTATAAGTGTGTGCTTATCTAATCAGAATATGATAAATGTATAATTTTTAAAAATTAATTTTATATTTTTTACAACTCATCATTAAATGATTAATTTTTCAAATATTTTTACATATACAATATATTTATCGAAGAATTTAATAATAAAGATATAAGAAATTTTATAAAAACTTTCTCTAAAAAAAATTAGTTAAACTTACAAGATCTCCGTTGCCGCCCAGCTCTTCCTTTAATAAAGCAATTGCCCATGTTCAAGCGCCTAGAGAGGAAGAAGCAAAGCTAGTCAGAAGACCACCTACTGCATTGTGGATACATCCTGAGCAGTCACCTGGAAACTTCCATCGCCTATGCAAGCAATCACTCGCTTCTCAGGAACAGCCTGTGCATAACCAAGTCTTGCACCAACAGACCATCCGATTGATCCATATTGCATTTGGAACTCATACCCACAACCCTATATATAGGAGCTAACTAAAGTAAATCCAGCCGTTTTCTTGCTTGGTGCGCTAGTGCGCCTGACTTATAAGTAGCCGTTTTCTTCGCGGCCGATTGCTCATATGGTTAGAGCAGCGATCGCGTCCTGTACAAACAAGACGTTAGAAGGTATAAAAAAATAATATTATGGACTTCCTAGGTACGCTGTTTGACAAGTTGCTCTCTCTTAAGAAGATCAAGTGGCACAGAGTTTTGGAAAGCTCTGCGTTACTAGTGGGACTCTTTAAGAGGGTCTTACTAGTAATTGCCAACGGCTTAACAAAGGAAAACTACATTGGAGCTTATCTTGTGGCAAAGCAAGTAGTTAGACTCAATTCAAAGTCTGGACCACTGTTCACTGCGCTTTATTTAAAGCAATGTGCAGTGTCTCTTCAGCAAGCTTATGCTGGAGAGCCGACAGAAAAAGGTCTGCTACCTGTCCCGGTATCTCTTACGAGATCAGGATACCCTACCATCATCCCTTCCTTTCATCGTAAGATGATAAGGAAGAAAGAAGGATGAGAAGGCTGATCAGTTGGTTAAGATTTATTTATCATACTTTTCAGTATGCAGAACCGTGACATTAGCCAAAAAGCTACATGTCAGCATTCTTAACTCAATTGTGACGCCTTCGTCGACTACTCCCGGTGTCTTCTGGAAAGGTACTGCCCTCGGATTAAAAGTATACCTATGACGAACAAAATACGAGTCCAAAGACAGGGTAAGAAAGGGTTTAGCTAATGGAGATATTAACTATTCCGGGAACCAGTAACGCGTAAACCATGTCAAACCAAGACCGATCAATATCCGAACGGAACGGATTCGAACTTCTCCTAAGGACCTTTCAGCCCTATATGCTAAGGCTCTCAACTCTCATGGTGAGATAGGCTAGGGTAAGAATGCTTTATTTGAAATGAAAGCCCGATCCTCATCTCTTACGTACTCTTACTCTTGAGTAGCGTAGTGACTTTGGATAGCATAGCATCATTCATAATCCTATCTTATGCCTTAAACTTAAAAGAAAAGAGATAAAGGAGAATTTTCACCTAATGAATCCATATCCCTGGTTTTCCCATTTACTCCTTTGAAAGCTAAACAAATAGGACAAAAATAGGCTGGCAGAGTCCGGGGTGAGAGGGTTGATTCAGGGCGTCGGTAGGGCTGGCCTTAGTGAAAAGTAGGAGCCATACCATAACCATAGTATGTCAAGAATCAAGAGTAGAGGTCGGGTACCTCGATCAGAGCAATGGGGAATCGGAGGACGGATGAAAGGCCAAGTAAGACCCCGAGGATAAGGTATCAATCAGAAGAGGAAAGTAGATCAGCCAACTACTTATTAGTTTGTTAGCAAACACCTCGTGGTCAGGACAAATTGAGGAAACAACAACGTATAGAAAGCCAAGAGCCCTTCCCTCTTCCCTACAATTATAGATCTATCAACCTAAAGAGGAAGTTCAATCACAATGCCCAAAGAAGGGGAAACAAAGACTCCAATCGTGACGCCTTTCTGAATCAATTTCAAAGAAAGAAGTTGTTTCATTTACTTTTCGCGGAAAGAATTGGGAAATTGGTAATAGACACTTGAAAGTATAGGAAAAGCGTTGGTCCAGAAATAACGTATACAGAATAGATTTTTTTCCAGGAAAGCCTAGTCTTTTTTATTTTATGAAAGTTTCTCTTAGAATTAGTTCTTGTCGGTAGGTTCTTTGATTTGCTGCCAAGCTGTAAAAAGAAAATTAGATAAAATATCAATATTAAAAAATTGATAAACTAAATGCATCATGTAAATATGGTGTGATAGTTGCATCACTATTTTTTTTTTTGGCTGAATATAATTGTGTGGTTTATGGTGTGTTTGGTAAGTCATTTAAATTAATTTATAATTTATTTAATTAATTTATAAATTAATTGAATTAACTTATTTTAGTATTTTATAATTTATTTTGATATGCTACTTCTACTAGCTTATAACTTTTATATTTTTATTTTTTTATTCTTATTATTTTAAATTTTTAACTAATTTATCAGAAAACGCTTTGAAAAAAAAAAGTATATGAATGCCCAACATAGTTACATGGTACCTTTCTGGGTTTTACGACCTCGTGAAATGTATTAAAGATAATGAGTCTAATGTGTTGGGGTATGCAAATATAGTCAAAGCTCAATAAATTAATTTTGTAGAACATAAAATTTTATTAATTTAAAGAGATATTAATTAATTGATAAATTAATAAAAAATACTTTCTTGGCTTAAAAAATATAAAATTAATAATATAAAAAATTTTATGTATATTACAAATATATGTATATTTGATGAATTATTTTTTTTTAAAAAAATTATACATATATATTTATGAAAATAAGTAAATGATATTTATTATTTTTATTATCTAAACAATATTCATTCTATTGACTAACTAAATAAAGTTCAATGTAAATCACTTACATCTATGATTTATTGTACTAGAACTAAATACACATTCAACAAATGATGATGAAAATGATAAATGTTCAAAGGCCAAAAATTTAGAAGAAAATATGGTTAATATTATTGAAAATCCTATTAAGGAGGAAAATGAGGATGTTTCAATACTTTTATAACCAATCACGTGAAAGGAAGTACTTATAGCAACAACAATTTTTCATAATTTTTTGTTGTAGTTTGAGAATACGACACCAAAACTTTTGAATGCAATGAAAAAAGTTAAAGATAAAATTCACCTAAATTTAAATTTCATGGATAAACAAACAAAATAAATTCATATTTTACTAAATTGTCCTAGTTATGTTTGTAATATTAGAGAATTATTAATTTAAGATATTGGCAAGACTATAAATTTATATAAGAGTCTTCCTAAAAAATATTATTTTATTAATTTATTGAAATTACCAAATTTGTAAACTAGTTGAAATTAAAATGAAAAAAAATTATTTTAAAAAATTATTAATTTATCAAGTATTAATATAGAGATGTAACAGATCATCAACCTTATAAATTGTCCAATTCATGTCGCATACGGATTAACTTCAACGTTTATAAAGTGCTGGAGAGTCTAACTTGTTTTAAGCCCTATTTTTAGTTATAATTATAATCGTAACTACATTTATTTTTTTTTCACGATTAAAATTGTAGCTAAAATCGCACTAGAAGTGATCTAGATCCATTTATGTCACTCAAATAAATTAAGTTACAAGCGACTCGTTGAATATGCAAATCAAGATGATTTTAAATTATTAAAGTTGAATAATGTTATTAAAAAATTTATAATTTCACATAATAATAAAAATAAAAATTAAATGTTCAAAAATAAATTACTTTCACTTTTACTTTTATAATTTACTAATTAAATAATAAAGAACTATATATATTTATCAAATATGATATTTGTGTGCTAAAATATTTTAAAATACTTTGATTATGAAATTGACATGTAAGTTATTTATCTTTCTTATTTTAATATTTATTTGTAAACATATATAAATATATAAATTTTATTTATTTATTTTCCCGGTCAACAATTGACTCAGCGACTCGGCATATGAACTAATGACCCAATAATTTGGCTTCTTCACAGAGTCAATAGTTAGGTCGGTTGCTAAAATTATATTATATCCCTATAAATTTTATTTTATATGTACTTTAAATCTTTTTAAGTCTAAAACTCAACAAATATCTGCTCTTAACTTCACAATTTGTGCATTTTACCTCCTATTAAATTTTTTATTAATTAACTAACAATCAACGTGACTCAAGATATTTTATTGACACGTGGCACGAGTCAGCTTAAGGAATTGGTTCTCCCTGTCACTACATCAACTCTCCCTAATTTTAATTTTGGGCTTCAGGCTTGTTCCTTTGCTGGTAGTACAGTTCAGAACCGCCGTCATCACCAGTAGTAGTGCAGTAGGACCTCTTTGCTTCAACCTTGGTGCCGGAATCTTTGTCCTCACCGGCAATGGCATCCACCGGCTCCGCCGTCACTGCGTCGTATTAGATCTCTGGCGTGGTACAATTGCTGTTGGTTCTATACTCATAGAGTTCTCAATGGAGCTTATAAACGATATATACGTAATTGGACTTTCCTTCTTCCAATTACATGCTGACCATAATTTTTTTTTTCTCCCTTGTGACTTCAATTACAGTTATCTTAATAACACCCTTCCTACAATTCAATGTGTATTATGTAAAATTAGTGATAATCTGAGGCTTTTATTCTTCGGCTGCGGTTTATGGTTGAACGACGTCACTTTTGTGTTTTGTTTTAAACGATGTCGTTTTCTTCCTTTCCTAGGGACTGTTAGTTAGTTAGTTCAGTTTTAACTCTGTGTATATATCAGAAAGGTTGGCTTTTTGATTGTGCTCTATGTGTGTGTGGAATAAAAGTTTTTTTTTTCATTTAGAAATTGTTCATGGTATCAGAGCCTAGTTACGATTTGTGAACCTCGCTGATTTCCAATTCTTCCTTCACAATGACTACTGCTGCGCCGAGCAACGAATTAAATAAAGATGATCCTCTGTTCTTGCAAGGATCTGATCATCCTGGAATGAATCTCATCACTTCTCTCCTCACTGGAAATAATTACCTAACATGGAGTAGGTCTGTCAGAATCGCTCTCGGAGCCAAAACCAAACTCGGATTCATAAATGACAAATGTATGCCATCGGATGAAAACGACGCCAAGTATGAACAATGGCACAAAGTCGACTGTATGGTAAGATCTTGGATACTAAACTCTATTGCTAAAGATATTGTCGAAGCTTTTTTATATGTAAATACTGCTAAAGATCTGTGGGACGAACTCAAAGATTGTTTTGGATAATATAATGGTCCACTACTCTATCAAATACAAAGGGAAATATCCACCCTGACGCAAGGCAACATGACTGTATCTCAATACTACACTAAACTTAAAAGGTACTGGGATGAACTGACGTGCTTGACCCCTGTACCAGAATGTTCTTGCGGCGCTGCTAAAATGATTTCAGATTTGGTCGATTCGACCAGATTAGTTCAATTCCTTATTGGATTAAATGAAGTGTATGATTCTATTAGAGGGCAAGTCTTACTTATGGAGCCCTTACCCAATGTTAATAAAGCATATTCCCTGGTTCTTCGTGTGGAGAAACAGAGAGAAGTCAATCAGATATACGACAAGTCACCCAACCAAGAAAATAGTGCTTTCTTGGTTAAACAAAACTCTTTCGGAAGAGGCAGAGGTGGAAACCAACCCAGAGGACGTGGAAACTCAGGAAGAAACAAAGGACGAAGCATCAATAAAACCACCAGACACTGCGATTACTGCAACTTACCTGGACACACCAGAGACACCTGTTTCCAACTTCATGGATACCCTGAATGGTATCAACAATATAAAGATCAGAAGGAAAGTGTGAATCTTGCTAGTGCTGAAACGAAAAAGACTCCATTTGATGGGCTCGAAGATAACAGCAATCAGAATTCTGTATCTAATCTTTTACAGAACCTACAACTTGAACTCGATAAAATCAAGGTGAAAGTTCAAAATACCGGTAAGAACCAAAGCAATTCTGTAAATTTGGTTCATACCAGCAACTTGGGAGATGACTACTTTGCAGGTAAAATTACCAAGTCTCAAAACGTTATTATGTTTAATATATTAGAAAATCTAGAATCTGGGTCATGGATTATAGACACTGGAGCTACCTCACATATGTGCACTGACAAAACTTTATTCAGTAAAATTCATAAAACCCCTCATCCCATTCCCATAAAACTTCCTGAAGGAAGTACTAAGTATGTCAACAGTCTTGGCCAAGTTACTTTATCCAATAAAATTACGCTACAGGATGTTTTCTACACTCCTTATTTCAAATATAATCTATTGTCTGTAAACAAATTATGTCAAAATGCAGATCTAAGTTTTATATTCTTTACTGATCATTGTGTTTTGCAGGACCGGAAGACTGAGATCATACTTGCTAAAGGAAAAGTTCTTGGAAATCTTTACATTTTTGATAAAAATTCTCTTGCTTTGAATCATGTCTGTACTAATTCAAAATACAATAGTTCTATTGATTCTTTCAGCAGTAATGCCTTTTGTAATAAAGCTGGTGATTGTGTGAATAAAACCAATAAGAATGCTCTTTCTGATTCTTCAGACATAAACATTTGGCATAAACGCCTTGCTCATGCTCCTTATCCTATTCTTCAGCACTTAAACTGCCCTGATGTATCCTTCAACCCAACTAGTAGTGAAAGGATTAATTTACAAATTTGTGATGTTTGTCATAAATCTAAACAGCCCCGGCTACCTTTCTCCACACAGACCAATCATGCTGCTAATCCCTTCGAGCTGATCCATATGGACGTATGGGGTCCCTATTCATAACCTTCACTCACTAGAACCAATTATATGCTCACCATTGTTGATGACAACTCACGGGCTACATGGACTTACCTTCTTCATCACAAATCACAGACTAGTAACATATTCTTTTCTTTCATAAACATGATACAAACTCATTTCAATGCTAAAATAAAAAATGTTAGAACTGACAATGGTGGGGAGTTTGTCAGTAGTGAATTTCAAAAATTACTTATTTCTAATGGGATTGAGCACCAGAAAACTTGCCCTTATACACCTCAGCAGAATGGTATGGTTGAGCGCAAGCACAGGCACTTACTCCAATTAGCACGGGCTTTAATGATACAAGCCAATATGCCTCACATTTTCTGGTCTTTTTCTTTATTAATGGCCACTTATATTGTTAACAGATTACCTACTCCATTGCTCAACTGGAAGACTTCGTTTGAAATACTGTTTGGAAGGAAAGCCATCTATTCCAACTTGAAGATCTTCGGTTGCCTTTGCTACGCTACCAACGTCAAGCCTCACAAGACTAAGTTTGAATCACGTGCTTACAAATGTGTCCTCTTGGGATTCTCTCCAGGACAAAAGGGGTACATGTTATACAATATCGATACAAAATAGGTCTTCGTTTCTCGTGATGTTGTTTTCCATGAAAGCTTTTTCCCTTTTAAATCTAATGTTGATTCTGATGATAGTATCTCCCTTCCTCTTCCTATTACTAATGATTTTGTTGGAGATAAGGAATTAAATGATTCTTGTAACAGAGAACAGGTTGCAGAAAATTTACCTCAGACTGGAGAAGTTTCTGCTAGAGATAGTAATGTTGATTTTGGTATTAGGCATAGTGCTAGACAAAGAAAAGCCCCTGCCTGGATGAGAGATTTTGTTGTAAATACAACTATTTCCTCAAGTGATATCAAATCTGTTAAAAGTACTGCTATTGCCCCAAATGCTTTTACACCCCATACTTATCCTTATAGTATTTCCCCATGTTTCAATCTTGATTATATTGAGTTTCTTGGTAATGTTTCTACTGAATGTGAGCCTAGCTCTTATGAACACGCTAAGCAGCGCAATGTCTGGGTACACGCTATGGAACAAGAGTTGGACGCTTTGGAAAGAAATAATACATGGGAGATGGTTCAGTTGCCTCCAGGAAAACAAGCTATAGGTAGTAAGTGGATCTTTAAGATTAAACGACATCCTGATGGCACCGTGGATCGCTATAAGGCTAGATTGGTGGCGAAGGGGTTCCTCCAGATTGAAGGAATCAATTATTCTGATTGCTTCTCTCCGGTTGCTAAGATGGTCACAGTGCGCGTGTTGATTTCTATTGCCACAGCTAGTATGTTGAGTTCTCAATTTAGTGCCATTTTGATGTTAAATACCCTCTCTTTTGATCTCTTTCTTGTTGTCTTGTAATTCTTAGCTCATATTTTGAGTAGTTTAGATTAGTTTTAGTTTTCTTTGATCTTTTAATAAATGGAGTGATTTCATGATTCTTTAATGCAATTTTTGGACTTTTAATCACTTTCTTTTTGGGTTACTTTTGTAACTATGTTGGTGATTTTACTTTTGCAGGTATTTCAGCTAGGAAAGTGTTGTTGAAAGATGAGAAATCCATTAGCCAAGAGTTAATTGAGGTGAAGAGGAACCTTGGAGAAGAAAAAGAGGCTCAAAATGAAGACTTTGCTGTCACATTCACGCTTAAGCGGGATATATTCACGCTTAAGCGTGAAGCTTGCTGCATTGGAGGCTTAATTCTGTCCAAAACAGGCTTAAGCGGGAATTCTATGCGCTTAAGCGTGTGACACCTTGCTGATGGAGAATCGTTTCTGCCTAAATCGCGCTTAAGCGGGAAATCCATGCGCTTAAGCACAAAAGCCAATTTACTGTCACGTGCAGCAGGCTTTAAAAGGCAATTTGGACTGAAATTTTAGGGTATTCTGGGCTGGAACCGAAGGAGGAGCGCCGAATTCACCTCCAGAAGCTAGGGCAACCAACTTTTGGAGAAGATTGAAGCCATTTTTCTTCCACCCAACTTGGAATCATGGAGTTTTCTCTTCTCTTCTCTCATTTTCTGTATTTTGTGATGATGTGTAGCTAAATTTCTGTACTAGGATTGCTATGAACCCTACTTTGGATTAAGTTTTGTTAATCTCTTGACTCTTGTGATTGTTTGGCCATTAATACATGTTTATTCATTCTCATTTTCTTGCTTTCATTAAACTTGATCAATTTAATGGAATGTTTGGTGGTTTTGCTGTACTTGGGAGAGGAATGAAAAACCTAGACCATAGAATGGATAGTATGAGTTCTTGAACCACAAAGGAGAGGGGATAGATTCGTTAATATCATAGGAATATAGATATTAGCCTCATATAGTCAGATTAGGGTTTGTGCATTTTCGGAACTTAAGAATACATAAGGAATTATGATATTTTGGGTTGAGTTTTAGTTGGCATTCAGGAGAATCCTTCTAAACATATTCGTATCCTAGATTAGCATGTATGGCCGGTGATAACAAGAGGGAGAGGGATCAAAACTTATAAAGAACGACGGGGGATTGGCAATCCTAGGCTGTGTTCATCTTGTGAAATTAATTGCATTTGTCTTGTGATTTTTATTGTGCTTGTTTAAAATTCATACAACCTACAATTCACTACTAACTCAACTTTACATTTTCACTTTCCTTCTGTCAAGAACCATTGAAATTTGCATTGTCTAACTAATATAACTTAATTTCTCGAGTAATTAGCAAGTTAATCCTCGTGGGAACGATTCTCTTACTTAATTTTCACTATATTACTTGTACGATTGGTACGCTTGCCAAGCCGTCAACAAGTTTTTGGCGCCGTTGCCGGGATTAACGGTTGTTGCTAATATTCATAGGAATTAAGAAGTGCTAGATTAGACCTTCGTCTATAGCTGTTTTTCTTTGTTTATTTTTCTTAGTTTGTCATCTTAGTTTTTGTGTTAAATCTGTTATTCCTATTGTTCTTTGTTAATTAGTACCTTTCATTGCGTATGCGAGGTACCCTCAATCCTTCTGACCTTCTTTACGAACCTGAGATTGAAAGACTAGCAAGAAGAGTTAGGAAGGAAGCTAAAGCCAGAGAAGATCAAGTAAGCCAAGCTATACAAAAAGAAATGGCTGAAGACAACTTGAATCACCAGGGTGATGAGATCAATGCTGGAAATGGGGTTGTTGATGAGCCTCAAATGGGATTCAGAGCAATATGGGATTATGCTTCACCTGTTAATGCTGGGAATGCCTCAAGCATAGTGAAGGCCGCGATTGGAGCCAACAATTTTGAGATGAAGGCTATGATGTTAAATCTGGTACAACAAAACCAGTTTGGGGGAAGTCTTATGGAGGATCCAAACAATCATATTGTGAACTTCCTTGATATTTGTGATATGGTCAAGCTGAATGGAGTCACAGATGATGCCATCCGCCTTCGATTATTCCCTTTCTCCTTAAGGGATGGTGCAAAGAATTGGTTGATGACTCTACCACCGGGGAGTATAACTACTTGGGATGAACTGCGAAGGAAATTCTTGGATAAATTCTTCCCTCCCTCCAAATCAGTAAAATTGAGGAATGAGATTACAGCATTCCTTCAACAAGATGGAGAGACATTATACAATGCTTGGGAACGATTCAAGGAGATGTTGAGGAAATGCCCGAATCATGACATTCAAGAGTGGCAACAAATCTCAATTTTCTTCAGTGGACTGAATTATGAAACCAGGGATAAATTGGATACCGCAGCTGGCGGTGCATTGTTGGGCAAGTCAATTGAGCAAGCCAAGGACATTATTGAGACCATGGGGGCTAGTCAGAACGCTTCCATCAGAGCCAAGAGCAACTCAAAGAAAGGGATGCTGGAGTTGGACACTCTTCATGCTATTTTAGCCCAGAATGAAGCCCTAACTAAAAAGGTTGAGATATTGTGTGCTAGACAACAAGAGCCGGTGAGAGTAAATGCGGTGAGTAATCTGGCACCAAGCTGTGACTTCTGTGGGGGTGCTCACATTAATGGTTGCTGTGAGGAGAATTCTACCATGGAACAGTTAAATTATATGGGCAATCACCAGAGGAACCAGAATACCTTCTACTCAAATTCTTACCACCCGGGAAATAGAAATCATCCGAACTTTTCATGGAGTAATGATCATTGTCTCAATCCCATGGCCTCGTCATCATCTAGTAGGCCTTCTCAACCACCCGGTTTCAATAACCAGAACAGAGCCCCACCACCTCAGGTGGAAAAGAAACCCACTTTGGAAGATATGTTCATGCAGTACATGGCCAAGAATGATGCCGTGATCCAGAATCAATCATCTTTAATTCAGAGCTAAAATGTGGCTATTAGAAACTTAGAGACACAAATGGGACAGTTGGCCAATGCTCTTAATAGTAGACCTCAAGGTAATCTCCCCAGTGACACTGAAAATAACCCAAGAAGGGAGGGGAAAGAGCATTGTAATGCTATTACTTTAAGGAGTGGCAAGGAGCTTCCAGATACTATTACATCACATGATCCACCTAAAGATGTGATTGTTGAAGAGGGAAAAGATGAGGTTGCTAAACCTCTAACTGAGGAAGCTGATGCTTCAGAGAAAAAAGGTAAATATGGAAGGGTGGTAAAAGATAAAAGGGCTGAAAGTTTTGTTCCACCACTACCGTATCCTCAGGCTCAGAGGCCCAAAAAGCACAATGAGAAGCAGTTCAGCAGATTCTTGGAGGTATTGAGTAAATTGCAAATAAGTATACCTTTTGCTGAAGCTTTGGAACAAATGCCTATGTATGCAAAATTCATGAAGGAAATGTTGCTGAAAAAGAAGAAGATGGGAAATAATGAAAAAGTCACATTGAATGAAGAGTGCAGTGCAATCATACATAAGAAGTTGCCTCCGAAACTCAAGGATCCAGGGAGTTTCTCCATCCCCTGTACTATTGGGGATGTCACATTCAAGAAGACTTTATGTGATCTTGGGGCTAGCATCAATCTTATGCCACTATCAATTTTCAAGAAACTCGGGATTGGTCAGGTGAAACCAACTATGATGACTCTTCAGCTCGCCGACCGATCCTTGAGACATCCATATGGGGTAGTAGAAGATGTGCTAGTCAAAGTGGGAAAATTCTTCTTTCCTGTGGATTTTGTAGTATTAGACATGGCGGAAGATGAGGAAATCCCTCTCATTCTAGGTAGGCCATTCTTGGCTACTTCGGGAGCGGTAATTAATGTGGCTCAGGGGACATTAACTCTGACAGTTCAGAAAGAGATAGAGACTTTCAATGTGTTTGATATTGCAAAATCACAGATGGAAAAGGAAGCCGGCAATAATAAGGAAGAAACAATGTCGATTCAGCTTCAAGACTCTTCAATGGATTATTGTGATCCAGGATAAAACCGGTAAAGTCTGGCTGAAGACTATAAACTTAGCGCTCTTGGGAGGCAACCCAAGTTTATTGCTTTCGTAATTTTTTCTTTTCTTTTCTTCTATTTTTTTTGTTGTGGTTTGATGTGCTGCTCTTGGTAATATTTTAACTGCTATTTATTATTTATTTTGGAGTTGAATTGATAAATGTTAAATATGGTCATGTTTATTATCTTGGTGAATGGCAGTTAGGATGTTTGTAATAGCATTTTGTTTTGCTTTGTTTTGTTTTGTTTGTTATGTTGTGTCTTCTTTTCCTCTATTGTGCTGATCTGGGACAGTGAGGACGCTGTCAAATTTAAGTTTGGGGGAGAGGTTTGTTGATGGGTTTATTCTTTGAGAAAATTTTGGTTAATTTTGTGTTGTCCATACGTATGTGTAGTAGGAGGAAATTTTTGAAAATTTTGAAATCTGAAAGTTTGAAGTTTTTGGCAAGTCAAATCATGTCAAATGCAATTCTTTTTAAGAGTTACCTCTTGAGTTTGCTAATCTTAAGTTTTCATATTTTGTAAGTGTTAGCTCTATCACTTCAAAATAACAGGAGTTTTATTTTTGTCTCTTTGAATGGTTTTTAGATCATTTTCATATTTATATATAAAAAAAAAATTCAATAAGAGGCTAGTGAAAAAAGGATTCAATAAGGGGATAGCTAAAAGTTTCAATAAGGGATAGGCTCTTGTAATTAAACTAAAATGAGAAAATTGAAAAAAAAAATTCCAAATGAAATAAGGAAAGTTAGGAAGCTATATCCTTGAGAACAAAACAGTGAAGCCCTTGAGAATCGAAATAAAACGAAGCCTTTGAGAACAAAGAAGTAATTTAATTTTGGAATTTTTGTGAATTTGGTTTTATAAACTGTTCCAAGAGGTGAAGTTTTGATTTCAAATTTTCTTGTGGTTTGGTTAACATTTCTTATTGAATCCTTAAGATTGCAAACTCTTGAGTTAAATCTTTGGAGTAATGGTTTGATGAGGCTTGGTATGCTTTAATTCACATTTTCATATCTTTACCCCTCCTAGTTGCACATATTCTTGGTCGCACATATTTTTCTCAAAATTTTTCTCATTGAAAGTTTTTGCTTGAGGACAAGCAAAGGTTCAAGTTTGGGGGAGTGTTGAGTTCTCAATTTAGTGCCATTTTGATGTTAAATACCCTCTCTTTTGATCTCTTTCTTGTTGTCTTGTAATTCTTAGCTCATATTTTGAGTAGTTTAGATTAGTTTTAGTTTTCTTTGATCTTTTAATAAATGGAGTGATTTCATGATTCTTTAATGCAATTTTTGGACTTTTAATCACTTTCTTTTTGGGTTACTTTTGTAACTATGTTGGTGATTTTACTTTTGCAGGTATTTCAGCTAGGAAAGTGTTGTTGAAAGATGAGAAATCCATTAGCCAAGAGTTAATTGAGGTGAAGAGGAACCTTGGAGAAGAAAAAGAGGCTCAAAATGAAGACTTTGCTGTCACATTCACGCTTAAGCGGGATATATTCACGCTTAAGCGTGAAGCTTGCTGCATTGGAGGCTCAATTCTGTCCAAAACAGGCTTAAGCGGGAATTCTATGCGCTTAAGCGTGTGACACCTTGCTGATGGAGAATCGTTTCTGCCTAAATCGCGCTTAAGCGGGAAATCCATGCGCTTAAGCGCAAAAGCCAATTTACTGTCACGTGCAGCAGGCTTTAAAAGGCAATTTGGACTGAAATTTTAGGGTATTCTGGGCTGGAACCGAAGGAGGAGCGCCGAATTCACCTCCAGAAGCTAGGGCAACCAACTTTTGGAGAAGATTGAAGCCATTTTTCTTCCACCCAACTTGGAATCATGGAGTTTTCTCTTCTCTTCTCTCATTTTCTGTATTTTGTGATGATGTGTAGCTAAATTTCTATACTAGGATTGCTATGAACCCTACTTTGGATTAAGTTTTGTTAATCTCTTGACTCTTGTGATTGTTTGGCCATTAATACATGTTTATTCATTCTCATTTTCTTGCTTTCATTAAACTTGATCAATTTAATGGAATGTTTGGTGGTTTTGCTGTACTTGGGAGAGGAATGTAAAACCTAGACCATAGAATGGATAGTATGAGTTCTTGAACCACAAAGGAGAGGGGATAGATTCGTTAATATCATAGGAATATAGATATTAGCCTCATATAGTCAGATTAGGGTTTGTGCATTTTCGGAACTTAAGAATACATAAGGAATTATGATATTTTGGGTTGAGTTTTAGTTGGCATTCGGGAGAATCCTTCTAAACATATTCGTATCCTAGATTAGCATGTATGGCCGGTGATAACAAGAGGGAGAGGGATCAAAACTTATAAAGGAACGACGGGGGATTGGCAATCCTAGGCTGTGTTCATCTTGTGAAATTAATTGCATTTGTCTTGTGATTTTTATTGTGCTTGTTTAAAATTCATACAACCTACAATTCACTACTAACTCAACTTTACATTTTCACTTTCCTTCTGTCAAGAACCATTGAAATTTGCATTGTCTAACTAATATAACTTAATTTCTCGAGTAATTAGTAAGTTAATCCTCGTGGGAACGATTCTCTTACTTAATTTTCACTATATTACTTATACGATTGGTACGCTTGCCAAGCCGTCAACATAGTAACTGGGCCATACATCAAGTGGACATCAATAACGCTTTTCTGCATGGTTTGCTTGCTGAAGAGGTCTACTTGATTCCTCCTCAAGGTTACAATAAAGGCAAGCCTAGACAAGTATGTAGGCTCTTACATTCTTTATACAGTTTGAAGCAGGCAGGAAGACAATGGAATAAGGAGTTTAGTCTTAAACTTTTAAATTTTGGTTTTACTCAGTCTTCTGCAGATCACTGTTTATTCTCAAGGCATACTGATAAATCTTTTACTGCTATTTTAGTTTATGTTGATGATGTAATTATCACAGGCACTAGTGAAGAAGATATTAAAGGGGTTAAATCCTTTTTACATAAGGCTTTTACTATAAAGGATTTGGGTTATATAAGGTATTTTCTTGGGGTCGAGATTGCTAGAGGTCCAGAAGGAACATATCTCAATCAACGCAAGTACATTTTAGACATTCTTTCTGATGCTGGTCTTCTAGGAGCTAAACCCATTCCTACACCTCTTCCTAAAGGTCAACAACTTTTGGCTGATCAAGGAGAACTCTTGGCTGATCCTAGTGTGTATAGGAGATTAATTGGCAGGATGTTATATTTGAATTTTACAAGACCTGATGTAACCTTTGCAGTACAGCAGCTGAGTCAATTCGTTGGATCGTCCCGTCAACCTCATTGGAGTACTGCTATTAGAGTACTTCGGTATTTAAAAGGATGCCCTTCTAAGGGGCTTTTCTTTCCCATTGATAACAATTTACAACCTAACGTTTTCTGTGATGCAGGTTGGGCCTCTTGCCCAGAAAGTAGGAGATCTTTATCTGGATTTTGTATCTTCCTCGGCTCTGCTCGTTAGTTGGAGAACAAAGAAACAAACAACAGTGGCACGTTCTTCTGCTGAGGCAGAATATCGAAGCATGGGAACTGCTGTTTGCGAAATACAATGGTTAAGTTATCTTTTACGTGATCTTCGCATAAGTTATCATCGTCCTGTGGATTTGTGGTGTGACAGTAAAGCTGCTCTCCATATTACTGCTAATCCTGTCTTCCATGAGGGCACCAAACACCTAGAGATAGATTGTCACATGGTTCGTGAGAAATATCTGCAAGGTTTGGTGTTTCCGCGGTATATAGCGTCTAGTGCTCAGTTGGTTGATATCTTCACTAAGGGTTTGACGAGTCCTCAATTTCAAGCTCTGTTGTCCAAGTTGGGGATGTTTGATGCCTACCATCTGCCAACTTGAGGGGGGGGTGTAAAATTAGTGATAATCTGAGGCTTTTATTCTTCGGCTGCGGTTTATGGTTGAACGACGTCACTTTTGTGTTTTGTTTTAAACGATGTCGTTTTCTTCCTTTCCTAGGGACCATTAGTTAGTTAGTTCAGTTTTAACTCTGTGTATATATCAGAAAGGTTGGGTTTCTGATTATGCTCTATGTGTGTGTGGAATAAAAGTTTTTTTTTTCATTTAGAAATTGTTCATATTAAGTATAATTTATGTTACAAATTACACAAGAATAAGTTAGAACAAATTATGAATTAAGTGTATTCTTAACTATCGCATCTTTTAAATGACATATTTAGAATTGAACTTTTCTTCTTCCAATTCATGTTGTTGACCATTTATTTGTTTCTCTTCTCTTCTCCTCCATAACTTCAATTTTAGTCATCTTAGTCGTACCCTTGCTAAGATTTCTATTTTTAGGAGACTTACTGTTTATCAAGTTTATTTGACAACAAAAAAAATGTGCAGAAACAATTTTCAAATATTTAAAGCATATTAATTATACTCTATTATTTTACAAATTATACAAAATAAAGTTTCCTAACAGATTACAAATTAAGAGTATCTCAACTGTCATCTTTTCTAATTCAGAATTAGACTTTCTTTTTCCCAATTCACGTTGACCATAAATTTGCTTTTTCTCCCCCATAATTTCGATTTTACTTATCTCAATTAACCCTTTGCTAAGGCTTTGATGTAAAAAACTAGTTCGAGTCGTGTTGTAAACATTATCCTTAAGGAATATTTTGTCACAATAAATTACTTCAAATGTGAAATTCTTAAGAGTAAACAAGATCTTCTAAAAGTAATTCAGGAATCATAAAAGCAAGATAACAGACAGAGATGTAACCCAATTAACAAACAAGCCGTTCAAAAACGTAGGGGCTAATGATCTCTGTAGACATTATCAGTATTTTAGTTATGTGTTCCAGCTCAGCAATCTATTGTACAGAATATAGTTAGATTGTAATTGTTAGTTAGAAGTTAGTTTGTGTTTTAGTTGCATTCAGTTTTTTGGTTTGACTCTTTTGTATGCTGTATATATACTTGCTTGTACTGCTGCAAATATAATATATGCGAAAATACCTTTCTGAGTTCCAGCTGTAACATGGTATCAGAGCCTCGAAAAGTAAAGTGAAGTGTTTCATTTCTACTTTCCTGGAAAACGTGTAATCGTTTTCTTCTTGCGTTTTTTTCTTGAATCTTTTGGTCTCGCATCCTCTTCATCGGTCTCTTCCTATATCTTCAGTCTTGTGGTTTTTCTTCCGAACGCGTGGTTTCTTTTTCCATGGCAAGTTTTGAAAGTAATCAAGAGGAACAGCAGAGCAGATCTACTGATTCAAGTATTTTTCAGCTTGGGAATAATGATCATCCAGGCATCTCGACCATTCCCAGGTAGCAACTATTTGACTTGGAGTACTGCGATTCAAATTTCGTTGGGTCCGAAGGACAAGCTTGGGTTTATAGATGGTACTGTTGCGAAACCAGATAAAGGGAGTAGCAATTATCATAGATGGCGGAAGGCCGACTTCATGGTACGATCTTGGATATTAGGATCGATATCCAAAGATTTAGCAGAGACATTCGTCTACTGCTCTACTGCCAAGCTTCTTTGGGATGAATTGCAGGAGAGATTTGGGGAAGGTAATGGTCCTCAGATCTATAGGCTACAACGTGAAATTGCTTCGATTCAGCAAGGGAATAGCAATCTTTCAAACTATTTCAAAAAATTAAAGAAACTATGGGATGACCTCACCAGACTTAGGCCATTGCCATTCTGTCAGTGCAGTGGATGCTCGTGTGGACTTTCTAAGAACTTGGCTGAGAGAGATTCATCTATTCAGACAATACAGTTTTTAATGGGATTGAATGAGGTATTTGAAGGAGCAAAGAATCAAATCCTCATGCAAGATCCTTTACCTAGCTCTAACAAAGCCTACGCCATGCTATTAAACGTGGAGTCACAAAAATCTGTATACAAGACTTTTGAAGATACATTGGAAGTGAATGCTATGCTAGCTAAAACACAGAACAGTGGCAAATCTGCAAGCAACAAGGCAGGTTTTAAAAGAAGAGATTCTGAAAGAAAGGAGGATCGTATCTGTGAGCATTGCAAAGGACAGGGACACTTGAAGGAAAATTGCTTCAAGGTAATTGGATATCCTGACTGGTACGTGGAAATGATGAAAAATAAGAAAGATAAGAAGGCACCTAAGCAAGTGAATATGGCAGAGTCAAAAGCTAATCAAGAGACACCTGTGCACAATGGTCAGCATGATTGGATGTCAGAATTGATTAAACAAGAAGTGGCCAAGGCACTTAAAGCAACAAGAATCGGAAATGAAGGCAGTAACAGTGTCAATCTTATCCATACATCAGATTACGCAGGTATGGCTAATCTTTCAGTATTGAATCATAGTCATAAAGGTTCATGGATTATAGATACCGGTGCATCAAGCCATATTTGTGTCAATTCTGAGTTTTTCGATGAGATAGTTACATTGAATAGTCCTATTTCTATTCACCTTCCAAACGGAAACATTATAAAGGTTAGCCAGATTGGTAGTGTCACCATAGATGGACTAAGCCTCAAAGATACTTTACTTGTGCCCGAATTTGCACATAATCTACTGTCCGTAAACAAGCTCACTATCTCTAATCAAGTTGCTTGTTCCTTCTTTCCAAAATTTTGTTTGCTGCAGGACCAGAGGAATGACAAAGTTTTGGCAGTTGGCAAAGTTGTTGGCCATTTATATTACCTTGATGCTTCTTCTTTTTTACCTGAATTGTTGAAAAGTTTTAGTGAGCCCCATTCTATAAAACAATGTGTCACAGATAGCTACTTGGGCAAATTTGATTTGTTATACAATGTATCTTGTAATGATTTGATGCTTTGGCATTCGAGACTTGGTCATCCTAGTGATCAAGTTCTGTATCATTTGCCTTTTTTGTCATTTGCTAATTGTAAGTCAAATAATAATCCTTGTTCAGTGTGTCCTATGGCGAAACAGTCTAGGACTCCTTTTCCTCGAAGTTTTATACAAACTACTCAACCTTTTGAATTGGTGCATGTTGACATTTGGGGGCCATACAGTACAGAAACTATGACCGGAGCATCTTATTTTTTAACTATAGTGGATGACTATACTAGGGGCACTTGGACGTACTTGATGGCATATAAAAATCAGACTACTGCTATGTTAAGAAGATTTGTTAGTTTGGTTAGAACACAGTTTCATGCTAATATTCAAACCATTAGAACAGACAATGGTTTGGAGTTCATGGGTGCAGAATGTCAGGCTCTTATTAATGATCTTGGTGTTGTACATCATAGGACATGTCCACACACTCCACAACAAAACGGAGTGGTAGAAAGGAAACATCGTCATCTTTTACAGGTTACACGAGCCCTGTTAGTCCAGTCGGGATTACATAAACGTTTTTAGGGAGAAGCTCTTCTTCATGCTACTTTTCTAATTAATCGGTTGCCAACTAAACTTTTGTCTTGGAAGACTCCATATGAGATGTTGTTTGGGAAGGAACCAGATTATTTTTGTCTCAAGGTGTTTGGCAGCCTCTGTTTTGCTACAAATACGAAGCCTCAAAAAGACAAGCTAGCTCCTAGAGCTCATCCGTGTGTTTTTCTTGGTTTCAAGGATGGTGTTAAAGCATATAAAGTATATGATTTGATTTCACAAAAGATCATTCTGACCAGAGATGTCACATTTTATGAATCTAAGCTTCCTTGTCTTGACAATACACATTACGGTACTTCTGAATCCACTGACCCTTCTTTGCCCATTCCTTATGACTTGCAGGATGAATATATTCTTCAACCATCTGCTGAAACTGTACCTGTATCTGATGTTCCTGAAGCTGTACCTACTATTAGGCGCAGTGACAGAACAAAGAAGTCTCCTGCATGGATGAATGATTTTGTCAGCAATAGTGTTTTACTGTCAAAGATTCTGATTTGCTTAGCATTGATTCCTCATGTTTCATTATTTCTCACACTAATTTCCTTGCGAAGCTTTCTAATGTTTATGAACCACATAGATATTCTCAAGCATGTCGAGATCCGAACTAGATTCGAGCTATGGAGGAGGAGTTGGATGCCTTGGAGAGAAATCACACTTGGGAAACCACCAAGTTACCGCCAGGAAAAAAGGCTATTGGGTCCAAATGGGTCTATAAAGTGAAGGTCAGGGCAGATGGGACTGTCGAACGCTTTAAGGCACGTTTGGTTGCCAAGGGTTTTAACCAAGTAAAAGGTATTGATTTCAATGATAGTTTTTCTCCAGTGGCGAAGTCTGTTACTGTCAGACTTTTTTTATCTTTGGTAGCACAGAAAGATTGGCCTTTACATCAAGTCGACATCAATAATGCCTTCCTCCATGGTTTTTTGGATGAGGATATTTACATGGTTCCACCCGAGGGATATAATAAGGCACATCCGAGACAGGTTTGCAAGCTTAGAAGATCCCTATATGGCCTCAAGCAGGCTTCTCGTCAGTGGAATTTAGAGTTTACAGAGCACTTGTTTTCTTTTGGGTTTAAGCATTCTCAGGCTAATCATTGTCTTTTCACTTATAGTTCTAACAGAGGTTCCCTGTTTCTGGTTGTATATGTTGATGACCTCTTAATTACTGGTTCTTCAGAATCATTAATTTCTGATTTTAAGAAGTACCTACATGCAACTTTCACTATCAAAGACCTTGGTTATGCAAAGTTCTTTCTTGGTCTTGAAATTGCTCGTTCTCCAGCAGATATATATGTTAATCAGAAAAAATATATTTCTGATATTATTGCAGATACTGGATTGCAATATGCTAAGGAGGCTTCCACACCTTTACCAAAAGGAATTAACTTGCGTAGTGCTGAGGGAGAAATGATGTCTGACCCCTCTCAGTTTCGAAGATTGATAGGCAGACTCTTATATTTGGGATTCACAAGACCTGATATTATGTACTCAGTCCATTTACTTAGTCAATTTATTCAGGATCCTCGACAAACTCACTGGTCTGCGGCTTTGTATGTTGTTCGTTATCTGAAAAGTACTTTAACTGCTGGATTATTTTTTTCATCCACATCTCCTTCAGTTTTAACAGCCTTTTGTGATGTGGATTGGGCAGCGTGTAAGGAGACGCGACGTTCAACCATTGGTTTTTGCATATATTTGGGTTCCACGCCTATTTCGTGGAAGTCTAAGAAGCAAGTTACTGTATCTAGATCTTCAGTTGAAGCTGAATATCGCAGTATGGCAGCCACGGTATGCGAGCTTCAATGGATTTCCTATCTTTTGCAGGATTTTTGCATGTCTCTACCTCTTCCTATTAAGATTCATTGTGATAGTCAGGCTGCTTTACATATTTCCAAGAATGCTGTCTTTCATGAGCGAACAAAACACCTCGAGATCGATTTCCATGTAGTTCGTGACAAGCTTAAGTCCGGTTTTATTCAACCGCTGCACATTTCTTCTAAGGATCAAGTGGCAGATATGTTTACAAAAATTCTTTCCCCTTCTCTGTTCTTTCACCTTTTCTCCAAGTTGGGCTTGGTTCAAATCACCACAGCTCCAACTTGAGGGGGGGCTGTAGACATTATCAGTATTTTAGTTATGTGTTCTAGCTCAGCAATCTATTGTACAGAATATAGTTAGATTGTAATTGTTAGTTAGAAGTTAGTTAACCCAGTTAACAAACAAGCCGTTCAAAAACGTAGGGGCTAATGATCTCAAATTATGAATATGTTAAAAAGCTATGTTAACATTAAAAAAAAAACTGATCTGAAAAATAATGGAGATAATGGGTGTTTAAGACATGTATTAGTCAGCTATAGATCAATCAAATAAAAATTCTTGCCCACTTGGCTTTATCGGTGCAAAAGAGAGGCAAAACCACAATTTGCACCACGTTTGCAGTGCAATTTGGATGCATGAGCCCACCTATCCTCTTAGCTCTTTGTAAGTGTAGCATAATACTTTAATATATAAAGACCCATCCTCTTTTTTGTTCCAAGCAATGTAAGACTTACATTTCACTCTTTTTAAAACATGGTATAAAATATGATGTGGCCGCAATATTGCGAATGTTGCAGGGTGACCTTGTTTCTTCCGGTGGCATGTTGCGACTGTAACAGAATGGCGTTGTGGCCGCAACACTGTTCTATTGCATCCTTCATCATCAATTCAAACTCGATTCATCTGCGGCAAGGTGAGAGAGGAAGGCAGGGACATGGAGCATCCAACAAAAATGATGAAGAGAGACAGAGAGAGTAAAGAAGAGAAACAGAAGAGCGATGAAGACCCTTTTGACAGTTCGACCCTTTGCCCCTTCCTCTGTTTTTTACACAAAGGAAACTACTGAGTGAAAAGTGTCCTTTCCTAATTCAATTTCAATGTTAGTCCAAAGAGTACAAGATTTTGGTTAGATATATAAAAGTATTTTCCTTTGCCTCAAAACAAAAAACAATTAATGAGGGAGGGAGGAGAATATGTGGCAAATTTTGGAAGAAAATATTTGATAAATTTTTGGAAGAGAGATATTAGAAAAATTAAGAGGAAAAATTTGTAAGAAATAAAAAAGAAAAGAAGGAATAAATTTAAAAATTGAAGAAAGTAAAAAAAATTTGGAGAGATCACAGCTGTCTTTTATATATTTGCCTAGATTATATATTTATTAAATTAATTTTGATATTAAATATAATATATTATATAATTAAAATTAAGAGATATAACAACTATATACATTTTTTCACATTTTTTTTACATTTTGTGTAACTCAAAAAAAAAAATTTACAGCCGCAGTAACTGCAACCGCACTTTAACATCTACAAAACCCACAATCACAATAACCTGAAATGCAACAATCGCTTCCGCAATTACAATTCAAAACCATGTTTTGAAATACCTCATTCTTCGCATTAAGTTTTCCTTTTTAAGTT
Source organism: Biancaea sappan (assembly GCA_037074585.1). Classification (NCBI taxonomy): domain Eukaryota; kingdom Viridiplantae; phylum Streptophyta; class Magnoliopsida; order Fabales; family Fabaceae; genus Biancaea; species Biancaea sappan. Next base: position 8,140,409 of record CM073493.1, on the reverse strand, counting down.
GAACAGGACTTACGGTTTGTTAAGTTTTTTAACAATAAAAAGTGCGAAAAAGCTTTTAGATATTAAAAGCATTCTAAATAATAATATATCCTATGTCACAAATTTTGCAAAATAATGTTCTGCAACAGATTATGAATTAAGGGTACTCTGAACAATTCTTCTTTTTTTTTGTGGTCGAAAACTTCATATTAGATTCATAGATAAAACCAGCGACAAAAGGACGGGCCAAAGGCCCTACAACAGGGGAACACACAAGTGGACAAAGAACAAGAAAACAAAAGCTACAACCCACAAATTCCCATAATGGCCTAATTAGCAGACCCTTGGACATAGTTCACCACTTGCATGCAATCGGTTTCAAAGATGATCTAATGAAGATCAATGCTCGTTGCTAACATCATCGCGTCTCTCAAAGCTGAGGTCTCTTCCTGGAGAATAGATGAAGTCCAGACCTTCTGAGCAGTGCCTGCAAGAACGTTCCCCCTTGAGTATCGGAATGCACAGGCTAGGAAGTCACATTTGTCGTCCTAGGAGGAGAAAGGATGCCCTGGAATTCGTTGAAATCCTTGTCTGCCTTGATGATAACTACCAAAGGTTTGATAGGAGTTCCCTCAAACACAAAGCTGTTGTTTGTTCTTCAAATCTCCCAGAAAGTGAGGAGAGGTAAGCAATATCCTTTCTTGGCTCCAAGTTGTGTCTCTGAATAAATCATATTTTTCTTGAAGCCAAACATCAATTCTTCTAAACACTCTTCAATCAATGGTCCATTGGAATTTTGAAGCAAACCAAACTGCACGCGTCAAAGGGCAGAGCAGTAGGTGTTAATGTTATACCGTTTCATCTTCCTTTTACAAATTGGGTATCTACCATCAGAGGTAAACTTTCTTTTCCACAGGTTCATCTTTTTGGTTAGCGCATTTTTTCCCGAGTAAAGTTTCTGACCTTCTGCGAAATTTCAGCAAACCAAATATAATTCCAAATGGCCAAGTTTTGTGCATTGAGAGAGGACGAAGCTTGACCATCCAAGGCTATACGGTCACCTGTTGCTATTTACAGCCTGATTCCACATAATAGTCACCCTGCAAATTGAAAAGCTAGATAAGTTGATCTTTCTTTCCTCTAGCACTGAAAGGGATAGCTAGGATTTCCTATTTCGTTCTTGTTAAAATGAAACCTGACTTTGTTATTTAAATCCCATTTGTTTTTCCTTTCCTCAAAAAGAGAGTGACAGTAACATTTGAGTCTTGTGATTCAAAGTTATGGGAAGTTGACAAATTAGGAAACCAAGGATCTTTCTAAAGCTTTATCTTTCTACCATCCCCGATTCTCCATGAATAATGCTTCGCGCGGAAGTCCTTCCCTTCCATAAGACTGGCCCAAATCCAGGAGCAATATTGTTAGGAAAGTATAGATTTTTAAGGATAGTAGCTCACAAAGAATTAGGATTTTTCAATAATCTCCATACCATTTTTATTAGAAAGGCGATATTGGATTGTCTTAGGTCCTTAAAAAGTAGGCCCCCTTTTATGAACCCCTTTTTCTTTCCCTGTTTTCGATTCGACCACCGCAAACGAGCAATAAGACTATTGATATTATCCAGGAACCTCATTGGAAATTTGAGGATTGACATGGCATTGCAAGGAATGGACAGAATGACCGCTTCACCAGAACTTCTTTCCCTGCTTGGTTGAGGAGTTTTTCCCTCCAGCCATCCATCTTACTCCTTATCGCTTCCGCAGTCAACTAAGGGATCTAGATTTATATCTTCCCCAATGGCATTACAAGAAAAAACAAAATTAGTGACGGAATAAATTTTATCTCAGATTTTTAGACTAGATTTTGAGACGAATTTTCAATATTTTTATCTTTAATATATTATTCAATTTTTTTATCTCAAATTCAGCATTTGAAATGTTGGAAATCCGTTTTAAAATCTAATTTAAAAATTTGAGACGGATTTCTAAAACGAAATAAATTTTATCTCTAATTTCGTCTTAAATTAGAGACAGAATAAATTTTATCTCAAATTTTGTTAGTTTTATGTCGGTCAAATCAAAAAATGAGATTTTCACCTTTGCCTATATATATTATTACCTCCTACCTTTTTCTACTTAGAGTATTTTAATTAATACTCTTATCTTGAGAAGACTAATTAATAATGTGTCTTTCAATTTAGTATTATTTAATGTGGCTAAAATTTTTTGGGTGGTCAAATTTGACCGGTTCAACAATCTATTGACCAAATTTTTTTTCCTATATGTTCCAAGAATTTGAGACAGAAATTTATTTTTAGTCTCTAATTTTGAGATAAAATTTATTTTCCTTTAACTTTTTGCGATCCCAAACTAAATATTTTTTATTTCTGAATTCATTTCTAATCAAGTAAAAACGAATTTTTACTTAATTAAAAATAATATTTTTGGTCTTTGATCTCCGATTTTCTTAAATTGTGGAACGGGATCCCTTAGTACTTCCCTAGGTTATCCCACACCTGAGAGTGAAATATATCCCTAGCCGATACCTCTAGGTTTTCATCAGTGCACAAAGATAATCCCAGACTTCTTCATATTTAAGTTGGTCCCCGATAATGAAGAAAAGGTATTTAGGGTAGAAATGATGACACTATAGATATCCCTAGAAATAGCCTTTGCAAAAATTATAACATCATCAGTCTATTTCATAGGGTTATTAAGCCTAAATTTATGTTGAGAAATTGAGGAAAATTAGCATTTAGAATTATTTTATGAGTTAACTGAGTCTTTTATGTTGTTTATTTCAAGTTCTTTCTTTAGGATTTTTCTTGGCATTTTGTTTATGTTAGGGATTATTAAAGTATTTATTAAATTTTACAATTTATTTCTGTTGTTTATTTTGGTTTTTAGGGACTTAAAAAAATGAAGGAGATGATAAAAGTTTCAGAATGACTCATAAAAAGACCAACCACTCAGTGCTACAGCATCCAGACTCAATTCTAAGACACTAATCATACTCCTAGCGTAGTTCAAATTCGAGCAAGTGAATGCTATAGCATCCAGACTTAATGTTGTAGCATACGTGCGATAGAATTAAAATGGGCATTTTTTTTTAAAATTATATCCAAGGCACTTTAGTCATCCTTAGCTGCTCCCATTCTCTGCCCTAAGATAAAATGTAAAGGAAATAAAATGAATAAGGAATAAAACACATAAAGACCAAAACGTAATAATAGAGTTGGGCACTCAATATTCAAAATTCAAAATATGTGAGGAGCAAATTATAAGGGCAATTTAGAAATTTTGATTTTACACATGGACTCATTAATCTAGTCAACACCCACATAGCATATGACATGTAATTTCTGTTAAGTAAGTTAATAAATAAAGATAAGAACCAACTATTAACATAAAAATATTAATGCAATCAGCATCCAGTCATCATTTACATAGTGTTTGAAATTTCATTCCATTAGTTGAGTTAATGGCTTTGACAATAATGCCCCAAAACAAAATAATTTTGAAAGATGGAAGACCAGAATGAAACTTTTGAAATATAGAGGACTAAATTGAAATCTAAAATAAAGAAAAGGGACTAAAATACTATTTTTCCTTAAAAAAATTAAATAGTAAATATCATGAAAACTAAAGTGAAAAGGAAGTATAAGGACCTAAAAGCAAACAATCAAAGCCAACAAAATATTTTAAGAGCCAAAAAGTGACAAACTAAGTCAGAACTAGCTCTAAAAATGAAATGGACTGAAATGAAAAGGAAGTTCAAAACTTGGGGCCAAAGTGTAATAAAAATATCTTCCTTATGTTTTCTGAGCTTGGCTATGGCTTCCTCCATCCTTCCTCGTATATTTTGCAATCTCCAGTGTGTTTTTGGGGACTTGAGAGGTGGTATATATGTTGGTTAAGGGATAAGAAAAGTGGTGAATGGATGTTGTGCTTGAGGCTCAACTGAGAAAGGATGAATTTAGGGGAGACACTCTATTTTTAAATGTGATTCTTAGAGCTTCACTTTGTAGAGAGAAAAAAAATTGGAGGAGAGAGAAGAGAATAGATAAAAAAAAAAAAATCAATTATGAACTACGTGAACGTAGAAGCAACAGAAAGGTGAGTTGATGCAAACCTAGACTTGGAGCCAAAATCAATTTTGCGTAATGGATTGAATGCAGAATCAAAAAATGACACTTTGGGACAAAACCGAGATACCCTTGTGTGAATAAGTGGCGGAGCCACATTGTGTTCAAGGTGGTACTTACACTCTTGAAATTTTGGTTAAAATTATAGAAGTAAGTATAATATTTTGTAAATTTATATTATAATATTTTGTAAATTTATATTTTGACCTTAAATTTTAAAATTTTTTTTATTTTGACCCCTTAACTATAATTACAGTTTTATGTACCATATTTTAAAAATTTATATTTTAGCTCCAAATTTTAAACTTTTTTTTCACTTTAACTCCTGACTTTTTGGCTAAAATTACAGTTTTAGTATAATATTTTGAAAATTTATATTTTGGTCCCAAAATTTTAAATTTCTTTTTTTCATTTTAGCTCTTGCAATATTTTGGAAATAAAATTTGCCCCCCTTGACCGAGGGTCCTAGATACGCCACTGGTGTGAATCGTCGAGAAAATTTTACTACAGAATCAAACACATACTTAAGCACTGAGGAAAGGTCTACTCAGTCGATTCTTTTCATCTGAAATAATTCTTAAATTATCTTTAAGGATATACAATAATTATTTTGGATAAATTTTAAATAGTAATGCTACACTGGCCATTAAATGGGCCCGGCCCATTTTAGCAAACAAAAGTATTAGAGAATTATCTAAATCTATATATATATATAATATAAAGTTCTTTAAAAGTTATTTTATCTATGATTTTATCTTTTACTTAGTGTCCCTTCACAACATATCCAGGTTTTTATATTTAATACAGCAACAACAACAACAGCCTTATCCCATTAGGTGGGATCGGCTACATGGATCACCCGACGCCATTGAGCTCTATCAATGACTAACTCTTTAGGGATCTCATTTACTAGAAGATCCTTCTCAATAACCTCTTTAAGTGTCCTTCTTAGTCTTCCTCGACCTTTTTTCACAAAACTAGGTTTTTATATTTAATAATTTTTCAAATTTTAAATAAAGTAATTGATCATATATTTATTAATAATTTGTTACTTAAATAAAAAACATAACTAGGCATAATAAAAGCTAGCTTACGAGGTTTGCGGGTAAATAGACCAAGCTCGTTTAAGTTTATTTTTAAACATGTTTAATTTTAGAAGCCCAAGCTCACAGGTTTAAACCCATTTTGCCAACACTAATTTTAAACCATGAACAGCAAAAATGAAATTGAAAATTCTTTAAGAAAATATTTGAAAACTGATCAATTTCTTATAAATCAAAATAACATTTTACTTGACAGCTTATTCATTATCACTTTAGAAACATAAACCCTTTAGCTCTATACCATGTAAAACTACATATAAAGAGTGGTTGGTAATAAAATTTGATTTTATGTAGTTTTAATAAATGGACATTTGACAATTTGATCTTCCACGCAATTGTGGGAAGACACTATTTTTTATTTCTTTTTGGAGATTTTGAAATGAATGATAGCATACGGTGTTTGAAACTACGTACTTATATAAAATATAATACTTCAAATTATATTTAAATATCATATTGGAAATTATGATCATTTACAAGTTTCGAGGGCTTGTTCTATGTGTGGAAACTTTGATGGTTGCCCTTTCACTTTATGCAGAATGTTGAAGAGCTATTAATTTTCAGTGGCTTGTTCTGTTCATAAAATTATATAACATTTAGGTGGTGGAGGCACTTAAATTATATGTGGAGGACATAAATATTACAGATTGTTATTTTTTGTTTTGGTCGGACGTTTTGATGTGAATTTGTTAATATGTTTGTTAGTATTTATTAGGTGCTTAGCTGGCATAACCTTAGTCAATAGAAATCTTTCTGATGTAATTTGTTTCTTTGACTAGTGAGAGAAAGACTTTTCAAAGGATAAAAGTAATGAAAAATATGATTACCTCGTGACAATTTTGTCCTTCTGCACTCAAGTGTCCAAGGACCAATGGATTTTTGCTCTGCAAAGTATTTCACGCGGCAAGACTTCGAAAAATGAGTGGGTCATGGTGACTATAGAATACCTTGCTCTCTTTTTCTTTCTTACCGCTCTGAATTCCGAATCCTTGTGTCTTGTGCTTATCTCCGGAAGGATCATGGATATGAAATTCTTCGTCAAGTCAAGAAGAGTTTTGGATTTTTCCTCTGCAGAGTCTTCACGTTGCAAGACTCGGAAAAATGAGTGGGTTATGGTGACTATAAAATACGTTGCTCTGTTTTTCTTTCTTCCCACTCTGAATTCCCAAGCCGAGTGTCTTGTGCTTATCACCGGAAGGATCATGGATAGAAGATCTCTTTGGGTTCTGCTTCTTCTACTGCATGCTTCTTTTGTGCTTTTGGCACTCGTGCCAGAGGTTCTTGGTTCAGTCAGGTGCATAGAGAGGGAGAGACAATCATTGCTTGCTCTCAAAACGGGTTTTGGAGAAATTACTACTCTTTCTGTTAATGATAGTCTCATCCCATCTAAGGACTGGCTATCCTCATGGGGAACTGCAGAAAACCAAAAAGAATGTTGCAATTGGGAAGGTATTCACTGCAACAACCGAACTGGCCATATCATTAAACTTGACCTTCGGGGTAACTCCTTTCATCATTTAAAAGGTACAATCTCTCCATCGTTGTCCCAATTACATCATTTGAATTACCTGGACCTTAGTTTAAATGTATTCGAGAATTTAACCCACTTTCCAAAGTTCATTGCTTCCTTAGCCCAATTGAAATACATTAATCTCTCTTTTACGGGTTTGGAAGGGAAGATACCTTATGAATTTGGAGATTTGTTCCACTTACGGCATCTTGATCTTCAGGTTAATTCCCTTGATGGAGAATTCCCAACTCAGCTGTGCAATTTGTCCCAATTACAACACCTTAACCTTTATTCGAATCAACTATTTGGAAAAATACCTCACCAACTTGGAAACCTTTCATCTTTGCAATTTCTTGATCTCCGTGATAATTCCTTTACAAGATCAAATCTAGAATGGGTGTCTCATCTCACCTCCTTAAATAGTCTTTATCTTTCTTACATAGACTTTAGTGAGGAAAAGAATTGGGTAAAACAAGTTAGCAGACTTCCTCTCCTTCGAGATTTGCAATTAGTTGAATGTAACCTTATTGGCAGTGAACCTTGGTCTTCTATGACTACTTATATTAATGCAAGCTCCCTTGCTATTGTTCTTCTAGAAAACAACAATGTGACATCCTCAGTGTTCCCATGGTTATTGAGTCGCAGTGACAGTCTTACTGTTCTTGATCTCTCTGGTAACAACATAGGCGGCCCCATACCAAAAGCCTTTGGAAACTTCACCTCCCTCCAGGAATTAGATCTTAGCGATAACTGGCTTAAGGGTGAGAGACCCAAATCTGTTTTTGAATTATGTAACTTAAAGCACTTGGATCTATCTGGCAACCATTTGAGTGGACGATTTGATGAATATTTTCCAAAAAGCAGTCATTGTGTCAACAAGTCTCTGCAAAGATTAGCATTGTCTGAAAATCAAATTGGAGGGTTAATGCCTGATTTTTCTCAATTTCCTTCTCTGGAACATTTGGATCTTTCTTCCAATCAACTGAGAGGAAATTTAAGTAACAGCATTGGACAACTATCTAACTTGGAAGTTTTAAGAGTTCAACAAAATTCCTTAAAAGGGGTGGTCTCTGAAGCTCATTTCCTAGCACATCGTAAACTACAATTTTTGGACCTGTCTTTTAATGCATTGGTCTTTAATGTTAGTAGCAACTGGGTTCCCCCTTTTCAGTTGTTTTCCATTGACTTAGCTTCTTGCAAGTTGGGCCCAATATTTCCCTCATGGCTTCGAACTCAGAACATGTATGATGAGTTGGATATTTCCAGTAGTGATATTTCTAGTACCGTTCCTAGTTGGTTTTGGAGCCTTCCTCCCACACTCGAATATTTGAATCTTGCTTACAACGAGATTTCAGGTGAAATTCCAAATATACCACTGAAGTTTACCTATCTCGTTGAGATGGATATTAGCTTTAATATATTCCAAGGTTCGATTCCATCAAATTTTTCAATGATAAGGGTATTAGGGGTTTCCAACAACAATTTTTCAGATGCAAATTCTTTCTTATGTCCCAACACAATGTCCAACTTAAGTTTCTTGGATATGTCAAACAATCAATTAACAGGGGAGCCTCCAGAATGTTGGATGAATTTCACATCATTAATCTTTCTAGATTTGACAAATAATCATTTTTGTGGAAATATACCGTCATCCATGGGTGCCCTAGTTGATATTCAAGCATTACATTTAGGCAACAACAATTTTGAAGGTGAGATGCCTGCCTCAATAAGTAATTGCTCAGAGTTGGAAATTCTTGATGTTGATGGAAACAACTTGTTTGGGCCCATACCAACATACTTTGGAGACAAATTACATAAGCTAGAAGTGCTAAGCCTACGATCTAACCATTTTAATGGTTCCTTGCCATTGAACATATGTCACCTAGTTGGAATTCAAGTTTTGGACTTCTCTTTAAACAATATCTCAGGATATATACCTAAATGCCTCAATAATCTTACTTCATTGGCTGCACAAGTTAATCCAAATGCTACCATTACTTATCACATTTCTAATCCATCAAGATATGCTCACATAGTTTTTGGCCCATATGATGATAGTACAACACTCATGTGGAAAGGTAAGTTGTCAAAATACAAAAATACATTGGGATTGGTGAGAAGCATAGATCTCTCTAGCAACAAGCTAGTAGGGGAAATACCAAAAGAGATCATGAATCTTACTGGTTTGATTTCCTTGAACATTTCCAGAAACATGTTAAGTGGAGAAATTCCCAAGGCCATTGGACAATTAAGATCGTTAGATGTCTTTGATGTATCAAGGAACTATTTATCTGGCAGGATTCCTTCTCAACTTTCCCAGTTAGGTCTTCTTGGTGTATTGGACTTATCATACAACAATCTATCTGGTGAAATTCCAAATATCCCTAAGCTTCAAAGCTTTGATGCCTCTAGCTATATGGGAAATCCAAAACTTTGTGGCACCCCCCTTGTTAAATGTCCTGAGAAGCAAATAGATCAGCATGGTGCAAGTGAAAAGGTTGATGAAAGTGATTTTATGCATGGGTTCTATATTAGCATGGCAATTGGATTCATCATAGGATTTTGGGGAGTTTGCTGCTCTTTGTTTTTGAAGAAATCCTGGAGATATGCTTATTTCAAGTTTATGAGTGATATGTATGACAAGTTGTATGTGCTGGTAGCAATCAACAGGACCAAACTGCAAAAGAGATTTGGATCTTCAACTTAAGGTATTTAAGCCTCCCTCCCAACCTCTTTCTTGAGATCTGTTTAGATTTACTTTCTATAGGTACTTAAGTCCTTTATCAACAACAGTATATATATTTATCCTACCAATATGTTCTAAGAGTTAGATTAATTGATGTCGAGAATATCATGAAAAAATGATTTAATATATGTAGTTAATTTTGGGATATTCTTGGCTTAGATGGTTCCATAGATTTTGCTGGTTATATTAATTGTTATATATATATTTCTTAAATACAAGCTCTATTATATAAAGTGAGAGGTTAAAACCCCATTTTGGTTTCTTATAGATATAGGGTTTTTCAGTTAAGTCCCTCATAGAGTTGTCATTTTATTTTGGTCCTTCACAGATAGGATAATGTTTTAATTTAATCCCTCATAATACTATCTTTTCAGTTTGATCTCTCACAAAAACATTGTCACTAATAATATTCTTCTATTTATTTGATAAAATAAAACTAGCTGTCTATTTACTTATTATATAATAGTGACTAAGCAATAATTTGCATAAAAAATATGTTAGGAATCATCATATTTTTAAGTTTTGTAACTATGAGATTGACAAAAGAATGTTATTTATAACATGTTTATTTGTAAGAAACTAAATTAAAAAATATCCATAAGTAAGGAAGTAGATTAAAAAGATAATTTTATAAGGGGGCCAAGATGATAAATATTCAATCTATGAGGGTTTAGATTGAGAAGAAAATTATTTGAGAAACCAAATTTAGAAAGAAATTTTTTTAAGAACTTAGATTGAAAAGAAGAAAAAATCTATCTCCAAATAAAGTTCTAATCTATAATGAAATGGCTTGCTAGTATATTGTGGGTTATGATTCCTCTCTCTCTCTCTCTCTCTCTCTCTCTCTCTCTCTCTTCACTCATGTTATTTAGTTTTGGCAGGATATCTACTTCAGAACTAGTCAACCTGACAATGCGTGTTGTTTTCATCTTTGAGTGTGACAATTAAGTGGATTCCATGATATCTTTTTCAAGTATTTGAAGCAGTTTATATTTATAAGAAGGAATAGGCTTAATGTATCTTGCAATATCAAAATAATGGTTGGAAGACTGCATAGGTGTGAACGTCTGTTTAATATAAATTTATCTTTAATGAATTTATGCATAGTTTCAAGTTATATTTTGCACAACTTGTCTATCCTCGATTTATAAACATTATTATTCGAATTGCTCCTGAGTTTAGCCACAGTTTTCTTTTCATTTTCATTTTTTTTATTTTCAATTATGTTGCAAGAGTAGAATTTACTATTTTTTAATTGTTTTTTTCTTTTTTTACTTTTGTAAGTCGTTGACGTTTTCCTTCTGACAAGGCTTCTTTTCTTCAAATTTCCTTTTCATAGAAGATGACCAAAGGCTAAAATTGAAAATGTTGCTTTGGTTTAAAATATCACTCGTGTATATTTTGATTTTATACAAATTATATAAAAAAATTGACGTTTTTTATTTGGTCTCCTGTTTTTTAAAAAGATTTGTCCTTATAATATATATAGAAGAATCCCAATCGACCTTCCGATTTATTAGGCGGGTTGCAATAATGAAACCCTTATTGTTTGATTTTAAAAATTCTAACTACGTAAAGTTACTTCTAATTAACTACCATTTTTATTTATTAATTTGTCTGGTTCCAGTATTTCCAACAGTTCTCGAATACCAACTAATCCCAAAACGCTTTTAATTTACAATGTTTTTTGGTCATGGAAATAGATCTTCTCTAGTTATTATCAATGTTTTTGAAATTGACATGCTGATTGGCCCAAATAATAGAGTCATTGATATAACTATCGAATTATCAGGTAAAATATTGAACCAGATACATAAATTAAAAAATTAAAAATGATATGTATATATGTTTACAAATCAATTTAAAAATAAGTAAAATAAATTATTTATGTATAAATTTTACATTTTAAAATCTTAAAACTATAGTCATTAGTCATTAGGCAATGAATCCAATAGAACTGGATAAATATTAAAGTATCTTCACTCTAAATTAGTGGGGAATAAGTCCAAAAGAGAGCATGAATCATAGTTTCCTAACTTCTCTAAATTCTTAACTCTAAATTATAAATCTTTGAACTGCTGAGGAACCACTTATGTAGTAGGATTCTTTTGTGTTGGACTTACCATAAACTGACCTATTTGGAAAAATCCTGAATATATAGCCCAAAACTTCAAAGTTTTGATGCCACTACCTACATGGGAAATCCAAAATTTTGTTCCACCCCCCTATCCAAATGTCCAAGAAAGCAAACGGATCAAACAGACCAAAAAAATATTTCATTTTGTTAAGGTTGGCCCGGTCTACCTAGCCATTCTCATCTTCAATTTCTCATACAATTCCAGGACAAATATTACTAAACCAATATTAAATTAGCTTATAACACTGATTTATAGAGGGTTATCGGGGAAGCTGGCCAAGATCTTAGCATCTACATTTACAATGATTGACCTTCATATGAATATTACAGGTTTCTTGGCACAAGATAGTCTCTGAAGTCTTAACCATTATTTCATCCAAATAGTTCAGTTCACTATGTCTCCCTACATGTACATAAAAGTATCAATACAAGAAAGTCTATCTTTACCAAATTTCTCCCCTTTTTTTTTCTTGAAAATACCTCATCTTTTGGCAAAGTTAATCAATTTGATGCCTCAATAACATTTCTAGGTTCAAATTCATTACACAGTTTACCTCAGGCCCTATGTTCAATCCTCTATGCCATCATGTACCAAAGAAAAACACAATACCTCAGCAATTGTTCTCCCTCTTGTTGTTTTCTGTCAATCTATAGCATCTCCATAAATTTATCTTATGCGTACTTTATTCCTTTTTAAGTTTAAAACTCAACACTCCTCCTAACTTCACTACTTGTGCACTTTACTACCTTCTATTAAATATTTTGTTAATCGAATAACAATCAACCTAACCCGACATATTTTACTCACACATGGCACATGAGTCAGCTTAAGGAATTGGTTCTCAAGCTTGTTCCTTTGTTGGCTGTACAGTTCAGAACCATGGCTAACATAATGTTGCCATGATTTGAGAAGCTATGGCAAAATTTAATGACCGTGGTAGATCTATTTTGCTACAGTCTAAGTTTGTTATAGCTACAACTAAAATTGTAGCAAAAATTAGTGAAAATTGAGAATTAAATAAAAAAATTTCATTTTGTTACGGTTTAACCGTTGCTAATAATTTAATTTTTTTAAAATATTTTTATTTAATTATTAGCCACGGTTTAATAATTTTTTTAAAAGAAAAAATTTTATGCGATTATTGGCCAATGCCTTAAGGTAATCCAATGCCTAAGATCCCTTGTGTGAATTGTTGAGAAAATTTTGCTACAGAATCAAACACATGCTTAAGCATTGAGGAAAGGTTTACTCAGTTGATTCTTTTCATCTGAAATAATTTTTAAATTATTTTTATTTTCATTTTGTGCTCTCAATCTAAAATCTATCAAATTAATCCTTTTATTAGTGAACTTATTTTTTAATGATGAATTTTGTAAGAATCTTCATATCACAAAAAATGCACCGAGTTGCTTGATCTATAAAAAAAAATACAATGATTATTTTGGATAAATTTTAAATAGTAATATTAAACAGGTCGGCCATTAAATAGACCCATTCCATTTTAGCAAACAAAAGTATTAGAGAATCATCTATATCTGTATATATAATATAAAATTATTTAAAAGTCATTTTATCCATGATTTTGTTTCTTACTTAGTGTCCCTTTACAACACATTCACGTCTTTATATTTAATAATTTTTTAAATTTTAAATAAAGTAATTGATCCTATATTTATTAATAATTTGTTATTTAAATAAAAAAATAACTAGGCATAAAAAAAGCCAGCTTGCAAGGCTTGCGGGTAAATAGACCAAGCTCGTTTAAGTCTATTTTTAAACAAGTTTAATTTTAGAAGCCCAAGCTTACAGGTTTTGTGTCACGACCTGTTTTCTGGGCACATGACCGGCACAATGATGAATCTCTCATCACTGTAAGCCCTTCGATAAATTCTACCCGTGAGTTTAAATTATCTATGTTATCAAAATAACAATTTCTTAATAAATATGAAGAAAATATATTAAATTTTCTTATATATCATAGAGATGATTTGCATGTAATAATAGATCGTCAATATAAAATACATTATTGACATACAAGCCAAATGTCAAACCCTTGACCTAGATGTCCTAGACGATTACAGAGCAGCATAATCTATAACAATAGAGGGGTCTATCCGACAGCGGGAAGGTACAAAGTAATCTACTCCTCTAGCGGATATTCTTTGCTGGCAACTTGATCTGAACAAAAAAAATTTTATAGAGAGTGTGAGCTTTTAAACTCTGTGAGCGAATCGGCCTCGCGTTAATAAAATTCAAATACATCACCAGTCATGCAAGTATATACGAAGGCTCATACTCAACCAATAGACATAGTTAGAAATTACATACAAGAAAATAAAAATTCATCCAATTCAACAAACGTTACTAGTACTCATCAATGGCAATATATCCCGGAGAGCGTGCACAGGCCGGCTCACCAATTTTGTATATTTCCGCCATGACGCACAATCTCATCTTCTTAGCTAGGGCGCCTCACGAATTTATCATCAATCCGGGCTATATCCATACTGAGGGAATCGTTGTCTCTACACTCATTGGTCAAGACACCCTTTCAACCGGGTTTTCCGCCTTGCCGTGAGATGGGGTACTGTCCCGCTCAATCACAATCAATAGTACAGTATTTCATATCATAATCAGAAATATAATATTCATCCATATAACAGGTATAGTATATAGCTATATTATAGATTTATAAACCACAAATCAAGATAACAATTAATCTGTTTTTGGAAAGATTCAAACTTCACATCATCATAAAATACTTGTTTCGTCTTATCCATACTTATGGATTAATTATCTCCTTAAATTCGTTATTCTGAATCCAATTTCCTCCTATGAATCTTGGGAGTGTCCTACGACATACTTTTTATCACCAGTAATGCTAAAACTCTATTAAAACGGGGTCATTTCACTCACCTGGATTCTGTATGAGTATTACTTCTCTAAGTCGTTACGGACAAGAGTACCCAGGTGAATTTCAGTGTTCCGCTACAGAGATTTTCATGAAAGATTAGAGAAAATATGTTATGATTATTTTCGTACAGATACTGTTCATACATATATTACTGTTCATACGTACGATTACTATTCATACATACGAGTACTATTCATACATACAGGTACTATTCATGCCAGAAATAGAGAATACAATCTGTAAAAGAGTACACTAGGTAAGTTGCTAGGAAAGAGTGGAGCGTCACAATGGACACACTTAAAAATCAGGTCTTTCCTTAGCCAGAACTTTCCTAGACATGTATTCTTCACAGTTTACATCCTATTTCGGTAATCAGAGAATTAAAATAACATATAGACAGCTAAGAACAGTTTTTCTGATGTGGAAGATCAGCCAAAGCCGCAACCACAGAGCATACTTAAGAAAATAACTTCTAAAATTTGAAAGACATAGAAAGGGCATAATATCCTTACCTAAGCAGAAAATGAAAGGCCCAAAATCTCAGAAGCCTAGCGTCGAACAAGAGAAACTTAAGGAGAGAAGAAGAGAAGTTGAAGGTGTGAGTTTAGAAGTGAAATGGAAGAGCCTGTTTATAGGAAAAGTCAATGGTACTATTTGACACTATAAACTAATAAAATATTCAATTTACTATTCATGAAAATGACATTTCTAATAATGCAATTTACTGTGTACCTTAATAATTCGATTTACTGTACAAAACGCGAAAGACACGGCGGCTTAGAATTTTTTATTACTATTAAAAATTTAAAGAAAAAACTATCCTTTCACCTTAAACCTTCAAGTTTTTTTTTTCAATTCAGTTCTTTCGCTTTAGTCCCTAAGAGTATTTTTACACATAAAATGTTATTTTTTTTTCCTACAAACTTCTTTGTAGTTTTTTCTTATGATCAAACCACTTCTAGTACTTAACATTTTAATTGTATAAATGAACAGTACCATATACGTAAATAGTATTATACGGGTGAATAATACTGTATACTGAAATAGTAACAGTAGTTTGTAAACACGCATTTATATTTTATTTTTCATGAGTATTACATTTTGATCCATTTTGCCAACACTGATTTTAAACCATGAACAGCCAAAATGAAATTGAAATTTCTTTAAGAAAATATTTGAAAACTGATCAATTTCTTAAGAATCAAAGTAAGATTTTACTTGACAGCTTATTCATTATCACTTTAGAAACATAAACCCTTTAGCTCTATACCATGTAAAACTACATATAAAGCGTGGTTGGCAATAAAGTTTGATTTTATAAGTGGACATTTGACAATTTGATCTTCCACGCAATTGTGAGAAGACACTATTTTTTTATTTCTTTTTGGAGATTTTGAAATGAATGATAGCGTACGGTGTTTGAAACTATGTACTTATATAAAATTTAATACTTCAGCATTATCATTAATTAATTTAATTGGCTGATTGCTTTTAAGATTTCCAAGACTTGTTCAGGCAAGAATAAGTGCGAGTGACAATTTTACAAATAAATAGAACTTTGACTAATATGTTTGTTAGTATCTGTAAGGTGCTTAGCTGGCAGAACCTTAGTCTACATAAGTCTTTCTGATGCAATTTGTTTCTTTGACTAATGAGAGAAAGACTTTTCTGCACTCAAGTGTCCGAGGACTGACGGATTTTTGCTCTCTTTTTCACGCGGCAAGACCTGGAAAAAATGAGTGGGTTATGGTGACTATAGAATACCTTGCTCTCTTTTTCTTTGTTCCCGCTCTGAATTCTCATTCCTTGTGTCTTGTGCTTATCTCCGGAAGGATCACGGATATGAAATTCTTAGTCAAGTCAAGAAGAGTTATGATTTTTTCCTCTGGTTTGGTCTTTCACGCTGCAAGACTTGCAAAATGTGAGTGGGTTATGGTGACTATAAAATACCTTGCTCTGTTTTTGTTTCTTCCCACTCTGTATTCCCAATCATTGTGAGTGTCTTGTGCTTATCTCTGCAAGGATCATGGATAGAACATCTCTCTGGGTTCTGCTTCTGCTTCTGCATGCTTCTTTTGTGCTTTTGGCACACGTGCCAGAGGTACTTGCTTCACTCAAGTGCATTGAGAGGGAGAGACAATCACTGCTTGCTCTCAAAAGTGGGTTTGGAGAAATCACTACTCGTTCTGATGATGGGAGCTTCATTCCCTCTAAGGATTGGCTGTCCTCATGGGGAAGTGCAGAAAACAAAAATGAATGTTGCAATTGGGAAGGTGTTCAGTGCTGCAACCGAACTGGCCATGTAATTAAACTTGACCTTCGGGCCAACATCCCTCATTTTTTGAACGGTGCAATCTCTCCCTCATTATCCGAATTACAAAATTTGAATTATTTGGACCTCAGTTTGAATTATTTCAACAATTTAACACCATTTCCAAAGTTCGTTGTTTCCTTAGCCCAACTGAAATACATTAATCTCTCTTATATGAGTTTGGAAGGGAAGATACCATATGAATTGGGAGATTTGTTCCACTTGCGGTATCTTGATCTTCAGTATAATTCCCTTGATGGAGAAATCCCAACTCAGCTTTGCAAGTTGCCCCAATTACAACACCTTGACCTTCATTTGAATAACCTTACAGGAAAAATACCTCACCAACTTGGAAACCTTTCATCCTTGCAATTTCTTGATCTTAGTGAAAATTTCCTTGATGGAGAAATCTCGACTCAGCTTTGCAATTTTCCCCACTTGCAACATCTTGACCTTGGTTGGAATTACCTATCTGGAAAAATACCTCACCAACTAGGAAACCTTTCATCCTTGAAATTTCTTGATCTTAGTAATAATTCCTTCAGAAGATCGAATCTAGAATGGGTGTCCCATCTCACCTCCTTAAATAATCTTTATCTTGCCCACGTAGATCTTAGAGAGGCAAAGAATTGGGTAAAACAAGTTGGCAGACTTTCCTTCCTTCAAGATCTGCAGTTAATTGGTTGTAACCTTATTGGCAGTGAAACATGGTCTTTTGGGACAGCTTATATTAATTCCAACTCCCTTGCTGTTGTTGTTCTTAGGGACAACAATTTGACGTCCTCAGTATTCCCATGGTTATTGAGTCACAATGACAGTCTTACTATTCTTGATCTCTCAAGGAACGATATCAGCGGCCCCATACCAGAAGCCTTTGGAAAGTTCACCTCCCTGCAGGAATTACACCTTGGCGACAACCAGCTTAATGGTGAGATACCCAAATCTATTTTTGAATTATGTAACTTAAAGCACTTGGATCTATATGACAACGATTTGAGTGGACAATTTGATGAATTTTTTCCAACAAGCAGTAGTTGTGTCAACAAATCACTACAAACATTAGTATTGTCCAAAAATCAAATTGGAGGATTTATGCCTGATCTTTCTCAATTTCCTTCTCTAAAACACTTGGATCTTGCTTTCAATCATTTGAGAGGAAATTTAAGTAACAACATTGGACAACTATCTAAGTTGGAAGAATTAACAGTTGAATACAATTCCTTAGAAGGGGTGGTCTCCGAAGCTCATTTCCTAACACTCCGTAAACTACGAAGTCTGGACTTGTCTTTTAATGCATTGATCGTCAATGTTAGCAACAATTGGGTTCCCCCTTTTCAGTTGGATATCATTTACTTAGCTTCGTGCAAGTTGGGTCCTACATTTCCCTTATGGCTTCGAACTCAGAACATGTATCTTGAGTTGGATATTTCAAGTAATGATATTTCTGGTACTGTTCCCAATTGGCTTTGGAGCCTTTCTCCCTCACTTGAATTGTTGAATCTTAATCACAACAAGCTTTCAGGTGAAATTTCAATTTTACCATTGATGTATACCGATGTTGTTGAAATAGATATCAGCTTTAATATGTTCCAAGGTTCGATTCCATCAAATTTGTCAATGATAAATAAGTTGGATGTTTCCAACAACAATTTTTCACATGCACACTCTTTCTTATGTGCGAACACAACCTCCAACTTAGGTTTCTTGGATATGTCAAACAATCAATTAACAGGGGAACTTCCAGAATGTTGGATGAAATTCACATCATTAATCCTTCTAGATTTGACAAATAATCATTTTTGTGGAAATATATCGTCATCTATGGGTGCCCTTGTTCATATTCAAGCAATGCATTTAGGCAATAATAATTTTGAAGGTGAGTTACCTGCCTCTATAAGTAATTGTAGAGAGTTGGAGATTCTTGATGTTGTTGGAAACAACTTGTTTGGGCCAATACCAACATACATTGGAGACAAATTACAGAAGCTAGAAGTGCTAAGCCTACGATCTAATCATTTTAATGGTTCCTTGCCATTGAACATATGTCACCTAGTTCGAATAAAAGTTTTGGACTTTTCTTTGAACAACATCTCGGGATATATACCCAAATGCCTCAATAATCTTACTTCGTTGGCCACACAACTTAATCCAAATGCTACAATCAACTATCAATATGGAATAGACTTTTTCTCACGTGATGAACAAAGTTTATTCTCACGTAATGATAGTGCAACACTCATGTGGAAAGGTAAGTTGTCAGAATACAGAAATACATTGGGATTGGTGAGAAGCATAGATCTCTCTAGCAACAAGCTAGAAGGGAAAATACCAAAAGAGATCACAAATCTTACTGGTTTGCTTTCCTTGAATGTTTCAAGAAACATGTTAAGTGGAGAAATTCCCGAGGCCATTGGACAATTAAGTTCGTTAGATGTCTTTGATGTATCAAGGAACTATTTATCTGGCAAGATTCCTTCTCAACTTTCCCAGTTAGGTCTTCTTGGTGTATTGGACTTATCATACAACAACCTATCTGGTGAAATCCCAAAGCTTCAAAAGTTTGATGCCTCCAGCTACATGGGAAATCCAAAACTTTGTGGCACCCCCCTTGCTAAATGTCCCGAGAAGCAAACAGATGAGCATGACGCAAGTGATAAGGTTGATGCAAGTGATAAAGTTGATGAAAGTGATTTTATGCATGGGTTCTATATCAGCATGGCAATTGGATTCATCGTAGGATTTTGGGGAGTTTGCTGCTCTTTGATTTTGAAGAAATCCTGGAGATATACTTATTTCAAGTTCATGAGTGACATGTATGACAAGCTATATGTGTTGGTAGCAATCAACAAGGCAAAATTGCAGAAGAGATTTGGATCTTCAACTTAAGGTATTTAAGCCTCCCTCCCAACCTCTTTCTTAAGATTTGCTTAGATTTACTTTCTGTAGGTTCTGAAGTCCTTTATCAATAATAACGCATTTCTACTTCCACTATGTTCCAAGAGTTAATTTAATTGCTATCGAGGATATCATGAAAAAAAATGATTTCATATAGACAGTTAATATTGGGATATTCTTGGTTTAGATGGTTCCATTGATTTTGCTGGTTAATTGTTATATATATATATATATATATGTAACATCATTTTGGTTTCTTATAGATTGAGGGTTTTTAAATTAATTAGTCCTTCATAGAGTTGTCATCTTATTTTAGTCATTCACATATAAGATTTTTTTAAAAAAGAAATTTAATCTCATAAAATTATCTTTTCAGTTTGATATCTCATCAATAAAATTGTTACTAATAATATTCTTCTATTTATTTGCTATTATAAATTAACTATCAATTTACTTATTATATAATAGTGACTAAGCAATAATTTACTTAAAAATATGTTACGTATCATCATATTTGTTAATTTTGTTACTATGAGATTGACAAAATAATGTATTTATAACATTTTCATTTGTACAGAAATCAAATTGAAAAAGTATCCATCAATAAAGAACCATAATGAAAAGACAATTTTATAAAGGGTCAAATTGAGACACATTAGGTCTATGAGGGTTCTTATTGAGAAGAAAATTATTTGAGAAACCAAATTTAGAAAGCAATTTTTTAAGAACTTAGATTGAAAAGTACTCCATCTCTGAAGTGTCAAAAAATGTTCTAATCTAAAATGAAATGGCTCGCTAGTATATTGTTGGTTATTATTTTTTTCCCCTTTTTAACTCGCGTTATTTAGTTTTGGCAGGATATCTATTTCACAACTAGTCAACCAGATAATGTGTGTTGTTTTCATCTTTGGATGTGTTAAGTGGATTCCATGGTATCTTTCAAGTATTTGAAGCAGCTTATATTTAAAGAGGAATAATACCTTGCTCGATTGGCCTCTTGATCAAGATCAAGTGTAGTTTATAGGAAGGAATAGGCTTAATGTATCTTGCAATATCAAAATAATGGTTCAAAAACTATGTAAGTGTGAACTCTGTGTGTTTAGTATAATGTTATCTTCAATTTGTAGTTTTCAAGTTATATTTTGCACAACTTGCCTATCCTCAATTTATGAACGTTATTATTCAACTTGATCTTGAGTTTAGTCAGAGTTTTCTTTGGTTTTCTTTTTTTACTTTTTATTCTGTGGCAAGAGTATAATAATTATTTACTATTTTTTAATTGTTTTGTACTTTCCTAAGTCGTTGGCTTTTTCTTATGACAACGCTTAGATGACCAAATACTAGAATTGAAAACGTTGCATTGTTTTAAAATGTCACTCGTGTATATTTTGATTTTATATAGATTATAAGAAAAAAAAACCTTTGTTTCTTACTTGATTTTTTTTTAATTGTTATGTCCTAATATATATAAAAGAATCACAATCGACCCTTCGATTTATAAGGCGGATTGCAACAACAAAATCCTCATTTTTTTAACTACAGAAAATTACTTCCAACTAACTGCGATTTTTATTTATTAATTTTGCCCCCTCTTTGTATTTTTTTTTCTTATTATACCATATCAATTTTTTAAAGAATTGAGAGGATTCAAATTAAACCTAGCATACATAACACGTCTTCTTACATCGACATTTGTCAGTAATTCCTAAAATGTAAAATAAAATGGAGGCCCCGATGAGTTCAATAATTTCCCTTTCAATTAATAATATATTAAAGAACTCTAATTTACTGCATCAATTATTTTTTATTTATAATAAGATTTAAAAAGAATTTCTCATGTCCCTAACATTTATTGATATCGATTAATTGGTTTCCGACTAATATTCACTCTCATAACAGGCATAAAATGTTATAAAAGCAATGCATTTTTTCCATTCAGTCTTGGATGCATGGCCAATGCCAATTTCTCAATTGGTCCAAATGCTTAGAATTTGAATTCAGATATTTTTGGATATTTCTGAAATGCCTCTATTCCATACGGTGCATTGAGGGTTGGTATAATCCCGGCTCGCTCTCAAAAAGGGTTTTGGATAATTCAGCATATTTAATTGTTTTATAAAAATACTGTTTACACACAATTTTGAAAAAAAGAAAAGCGTGAACATGAAATTTCATTATATTAATTATATATTTTTTTTTTCAAGTTTAACGTTCGGAATGTATATATGCATGCATGAATGCATGATTAAATGCTATATGCACAGTTTGATTTCTCGTTTGGAAAGACAATGGATCCAGAAGAACTCGATAAATATTAATCTATCTTAATTCTAAACTAGTGGGAATAATTCCAAAAGAGAGCATGAATCACAGTTTCCTAATTTTCTTAAACATTCTGAGAAATCAAGTTGTAAAATTCCTGAGACCATGAGGCAATTGAAATCGCTAGATTTCCTTGAACTGTCGAGTGTCGAGGAGCCACTTTTGTAGTAGGATTCCTTCTCAACTTTTGTAGTAGGATTCCTTCATTATACAGTTTACCTCAGGCCCTATGAGGTACCCTTTGGTGGCTTCGTTTGGCTATGATACTGTACAACAATAGATACTAAGTATCAAGTTGTTAAATTCGAGAATTTACTTAAACTCGGATCATAAACTCGTAAGAATTTGCATATACCCTAATATATATATATATATATATATATATATATATATATATATATATATATATATATGTTCTAACACTGTAACACATAAAATTATAAATAATTAAAAATACTTAAACTAACATAAAATCAACCATAAAAATTTTAATCCAAAGTTATAAAAAATACCATATTACATAATTAAAGTACTAATTAGAGTCATAATTCATAAGACGTTCATAACAATATAACATACAACATAAATGATGTCCATGTCCGAACAATAACATATTACATTAACAAACTAAATATATAGGATAAACTAAAATAAAATTTTCAAACATTGAACAATTACAATCATCTTCAATTAAGTTCTTCAAAGATACGCTCTTCAAAATCTCCCTCATCTTCACCTAAGTCACCACCACCATTGTCACTCTTATCCACATTCATATCCAAATCCATATTTTCATTTGAAGGTCCATCCATATTCAAAGATTAAATAGTTCTATTGTTCCAAGAGAAAAATTTAAGATATAATGATTAATATAATGATCTTGAAGGAATCCTAACTTTTTATAATCTATGACAGTGGCATTATAATTAAATTTATGAGAATGATCTTGAAGGAAACAAAACAAAAACTTAACAAAGTAACAGAGGATTTGAGAACGAAGGCAGTGAATGAAGAAGAAGAAGCAACAGATAGTGAAATGTGAGTCATGGCTGTGAACGAAGGCAATGAATAAGAAGAAGCAACAGGTTCTAATTTCTGAATTGAAGATGAAGACAAACAACGTACCAGTTTTGAACGAGACAACTGCTCATGCAACAGTTTTGATTTCTGAATTTGCTGCAGCTGTGCTGCGACTGCGAAAAGATTAAGATGAAATTTGCCTGCTGACTACGAGAAGATGAATATGAAATTCCCTACTACTGCGACTACAAGAAGATGAAAATCAAAGAAAATGGCATTGAGGGTTCCCAATTTTGAATTTTGATATATATCCGAGTGTTCTGTGTTGTCTGGACTAGGTTTAATAAATCGCTTTCAAAATTAGAAACATGATATTCTTCATTTTGATAGGCAACTTTTAGACTTTCTTCATTTTCTACTAGACTTCTGGTCCCAGTTTTTATAACAACCCACCAGTCAGATTTCTCTCTTATTCTAATTGGATAAAGAACAAAATACACATGTATTTCCTATTGCACAAACACAAAAGGATCAAATTTTCATATCTCCTTGTATACTTAATCTTTATAATTCCATAGTCTAGGTGCACTTTAGTCTCATGATTCGACACTGGATCAAACCAATCACAGTAAAACAAAATAATCATTTTTGCTAGGTTCTCCAAAATACTGTAACTATATCACCTGTTTAAGGATGCCAAAATAATCATTTTCTCTACCACCTTCTCCAGTGACTTAAAAAAAAACCCCACTATTGATTGTCTTTTTCCCAGTGCTCCAGTCATTAGTATGAAATCTGTATCCATTCACAAAATATATTGGTCATGTCTCGACTTCTCTAGATGGTCCTCATGCCAAGTCCCTCACATTTGGATCATTAAATACATGAGGTTGAGTTTGTACCTAGTTAAAAGTTATAAATAAATAATTGATTAATTAATGCACACCACATTAAAAATGACCCATCATGCAATTAATCCAATTAAATTAGAAGGCCACTTACAAGGCTTTTAAGCCATGAGACAAAGTATAATTTGACAAGTCTATCAATGTTTGCATTGTTGAAATGAGGATTTAAATTTATATGGTATTGTTCAAAATTGCTGCCATGGAAAAACTAACTTGTTAAAAATTATTAAAGTTGTCGGTTGACCGGTCTCCTCCTGCATGCAGGGATTCTGACCGACTCTTGTTGTTAATGAATTTACGTGTATCCCAAAATAATAAGAACAAAAGTATGATATCTCAAGTGTTAAGTATGCTTCGCAAATAGAATCTTCCCTCTGAGATTTATTGTTGGTTGTCTTCTTAATTTTGTTTAAAAACCTTTTTTTATAAAAGGAAACAGTTTGTTAGATTTTAATAAATAGAAATTAAAATAATATACAAGAGAAAACTAATGAATAATTGAATACCTCTCAAAAGGATACATCTATCAATATTGAATTGGTTCACCAACTCAAGCCTCACATGCGAGATGGATAAGTAAATGCTCCACTGAGTCAAAAAATCAAGGAGGGAAGATTCTTTCTAGCTTATAGAGAATGATAGGAATGTTGTGCTCCATTTGCAGGCAGTAGCTCATTCACTTTCAACGTTGTTGAACACAAATCTCTAAAAAAATTGACTTATTTCAGTGAGAGGCCTCCAAACTTGCTCTGACAGTGCGCTAAATGCAATAGGTAACAAACATTCCATGAAAATGTAACAATCATGATTCTTTAGTTCTAACAACTTTCTGTCCCTGATGTCAATATATCTTGACAAATTCGAAGAATATCCATCAGGCAATTTTAATCATTTGACCCACTCATATATGGCCCTTTGCTACTCTAGCATAAATGCGTATTTAGCCTTTGGCTTTATCACTTTACCATTTCCTAAGTCTTGTAACTTTAAATCACGATGCTTACAGTACACCACAAGATCCATCCTGGCCTTGGTGTTATCCTTTGTCTTCCCTTGGATGTCCATAACAGTGTTATGTTGTCGAACACATTTTTTTCTATGTGCATGAGATCAAGATTATGACGGATCATTGATCTTTCCAATAAGGGAGCTCCCAAAAAATGTTTTGTTTTGTATAGTTGTGCTTAACCCTATAACCTTATGTTAGACTAGTATTTTCAATGTCCAAATTTTCAAAAAGGCTTGTGTATCTGACAAGATTCATGAATGCTTGTCTACAAATATAATGTAGTGCCATTTGACAAAATTGCAATATGGCCTATAAGGATTCGACAGAAAGAATATGTTGAATAGGGAATTCAATATAGTAGATTACGTCAAATAGGAAATTCGATGGAGAATCTGACAAAGGAATTTGACAAAGGAAAACACATTTGACAGAAATCAGCTTGAAGTAGTTCACAACAACACTATCAAGTAAAAGACTATCGAAGTAAAATCGTCAGAAGCATACCATTTGACAAACTAGTTTGACAATAATTTTCAATTATTGATAGAAGTTTGCGTTTTGACAAGAATGCCAATTAGTGATTATACGATTTGGCAGCTGTGAATTCGACGGATATTAAGTGTTTATCGAATGAAGGAAGATGCTAGCCATATCCTTAAGTCATCAAATGAGTTGTCAGATGGACGATTATGTGTAGCTGTCAGATGGACATGTTGATCGATGACCAAGTCATCAAATGTCAAAGATGTTGATTAACGGCATAATAATTTTTTTCAAATATGTTAATTGAAAGTATGACGATGCAATCAAGTTATCAGATGTCGAATATGCTGTTTAACAGACAATTTGTCAGTGTGATGGTGCAACCAAGTTGTCAGACGTCAAATATATTATTTGACAGACAGATTAGGAAGATATGTCTAGTGGCCTTTCATGGTTATGTTTGGTTTATCATACTATGTAATATGCACAATAACTGTCACTTACATGGCCAATAGATAGATAAACAGTTATATTGATGAGTCCTTTATTTTGGTTAAATTAGGTTGCTTTCTTAGGACTTTTTCCTCCCCTTGATCCCATTTTTGTTATCTTTTGCTTGCTCAGTTCTGTGTTTTTGGCTTTCCTTGCTTTTTCTTGTTTTAATCTCTTTCCTTACCTTTTTATGCTTTTTGTTGTGTTTTCCTTGTAGGCTTTCTTTTCTGGTTTGCTGCTAGCTGGTGTGCTGATGAGATACTAAAGCAAATTGCTGAATGAGGCATGTTTTGGAGGCTGGCGCCCAGGCGCCAGATGCTTTAACCCTCTGTCTTGAAGATTGAATGGCTGGCGCCCCAGGCGCCAGCAGCCCAACTCTCTGCCTCGAGGAATGAAGGTGGCGCCCAGGCGCCACACATTGTCTTCTCTCTTTCTTTTTGCATGGCGCCCAGGCGCCACACAGGGCGCCTGGGCGCCGGAGTCCTGGCATGCACCTATAAATAGGATTTCTGAAGCATTTTTGGACATCTTTTGGTTAGAGGAGAAGGAGCTCTGCTAGGGCAAAATCGGGGAAGAAGGGAAACCTACTCTCCATTGAGTTTGATGCTTATTTCTTTCTCTCTTTCCTCTTGTATCATGTTTATTTATGTATTTGTGATGTTTTTCTCTTCTTCCACCATGTGTAACTAAATTTCTAGGGTTAGGGGATTGATGTAATTGACTCCTATGAAGCTTTGTTGTTGAATGCTTTAATGTATTTGCAATTTCGATTTTTGGAGTAGACTTTACCGTTTTTATCACTCTTGGATGCTTAGCTACCATCTTCAATGAATCTAGGGTTTATATTGGTGCTAGACATAGCTTGATATGGACTTGCCTTTGTAATTTCTACCGTAATTCGGGTTAGTCTAGACATAGATAACCTTAATTGCGTGGTTTTCATGAGTTCTTACGCTTAAACGCCAAATCAATTAATTTGACTAAGACATTAGCAAATTAATTGAGTGAGGTAGATTTGTTTCACCAAGACATTGGGTTCAATTATCTTTGTGAACTTAATCAACAAAAAGAGGAATTTGCAAATGTATTGAAGTATTTTCTAATGACTCAAAGATTAGTTTGTCTATGAATTAATCGGATTAGGAGCTAAGTAAAATCAATCCCCTATGCCTGCTTTGTTCTCGTATAAATTTCGTTGTGTTAGCCAACTTAGTGTCTTACTTTAATTGCAATCTTTAAATTTAGACTCAACCACTCTACCATTTCAATTGTCCAAATATAATTTGCGCTAGTGAAATTGGTAATTGTTAAAGTCAATCCCTGAGGACGATAACTCTTTCTCTCCCACTTTACTACTTGTGCGACCCGATACACTTGTCGGGAAATAGCGCATTAAGTTTTTGGCGCCGTTGCCGGGGATTGACCGTGTTAACAATATTAAGAGTAGCTAGTAGGGTTGTAGTTTGGACCTTACTTTTTCTTTTCATAGTTATACTTCAAATCATACTTTTATACTTGTTTATACTGTTGTTTTTGTTTATATTTTTTATCTTACACAAATCTTTGGTTTATGCGAGGTACCACTGACCCAAGTTCGTTAGAATTTGACTCGGAAATTGAAAGGTCAGCTCGCACACGCCGACGACAAACCAGAGAAGCTAAACGAGCTCAGCAAGCTCAAACCGCATTGATGGCTGAACATAATCTTAATCCTCAACATAATGCTCCAGTTCCCCCTCCAGCAAGAACCCTCATGGATTATAACATTCCAACTGTGGAGGGGTGTGGTGCTAGCATTGCACAACCACCGGTGGAAGCTAATAATTTCCAACTAAACCCAGCCCTTCTTCAATTAATTCAGAGCAACCAGTTTGGCGGGCATCCCTTTGAAGACCCCAATTCACACATCTCACGCTTTCTGCAAATCTGTGATACTATTAAGTTAAATGGGGTACCTGAAGAAGCGATCAGACTCCGATGCTTTCCTTTTTCCTTGAAGGATAAAGTACTTATTTGGTTGGAGTCCTTACCAAAGGGAAGTGTTACAACATGGGTGGATTTGGTCCAAAAATTTCTGACAAGGTATTTTCCCCCATCTAGATCTTCAAAGATCCGAGAAGAGATCACCACTTTCAGGCAACAAGAGAACGAGTCCTTAAGCGAAGCCTGGGAGAGGTATAATGCAATTCTGAGAAAATGCCCCCACCATTCATTTGAGCTTTGGATTCAAGCTCAGAGTTTCTATGATGGACTTCTCCCTCCAACAAGAACAGTGGTTGATGCAGCGGCTGGTGGAGCTCTAAATCGCAAGACTCCTGAGCAAGCAATGGATTTGTATGCTACCATGGCTTGTAATGATTATCAATACCATGGGGAAAGAACATCAATGAAGAAAACTGCGGGAATGTTGGAAGTAAGCACCTTGGATGCTCTTTTGGCCCAAAACAAGTTGATCTCTCAACAGATGGCCGAATTAAACAAGAGACTTGATGGAACAAAGGTGAATTCCATCAACCATCCAACTATAACCTGTGATTTTTGTTCTGGTAGCCATGCGAATGAAGAATGCCCTGGCAATATGTTTAGCCCTTCTTCAGAGCAAGTAAACTATATGGGAAATCAACACAAGGGGCAAAACAATCCTTATTCGCAAACTTACAATCCAGGATGGAGGAATCATCCAAACTTTTCCTGGGGGAATCAGAATCAAAATCAGAACACGTTTCATAAGCCACAACAGTCATATCAGAGCTCTTCCTCTCAACCTCAGTCGAGTGAGAAAGTCTCTTCTTTGGAAAGTGCTCTAGAAAAGTTAACTCTGCAGACTACATCCTTCATGCAACACACTTCTACATTCATGGAGGAGACAAGAAGTGGTTTTCTAAACCAAGAAGCGTCCATTCGCAATTTGGAGACTCAAGTAGGCCAAATTGCGAGACAACTAGCTGATAGACCTCAAGGTTCTCTCCCAAGTGATACAGTAGTCAACCCAAGGGAGCATATCAAGGCTATCACTACCAAAAGTGGGTGGATAATAGACACGAGTCCCAGAAGAGAGAGGATGATTGAAAAAGAGAATGAGAACCTAGTTGAAGATGAAGGCTCGATAAGTCATGACACTTCTCCAAAGGTTGTGAGGGAGGAACAGAAAAAAGAAAAGATAAGTGTGGCCAAACCTCCCATACCACCACTCAAAGCGCCATTTCCCCAACGCCTCCTCAAGCAAAAGGATGAGCAACAGTTTAGTAAATTCTTGGAGGTTTTTAAGAAACTTCATATCAACATACCGTTTGCTGAGGCTCTGGAACAAATGCCATCTTATGTGAAGTTCATGAAGGAACTTCTATCCAAAAAGAGAAGAATTCCGGATGGTGAAACAATCATGCTAACGGAGGAATGTAGCGCCATAATCCAAAAGAAATTACCTCCTAAACTCAAAGACCCGGGTAGCTTCTCTATTCCTTGCACTATTGGAGAGGTAACTTTTGGTAAAGCTTTATGTGATTTGGGGGCAAGCATTAGCCTTATGCCCCACTCTATTTTTGAGAAACTTGGGATAGGGCAAGTCAAGCCCACAATGATGACTCTCCAATTGGCCGATCGCTCCATTAAGCATCCTTATGGGATAGTAGAAGACGTCTTGGTCAAGGTTGACAAATTCATATTTTCGGTGGACTTTGTAGTTTTGGACATGGCAGAAGATGAAGAAATACCCCTCATTTTGGGAAGGCCATTCCTAGCTACTGGAAGAGCATTGATCAATGTACCCGATGGAACGTTACCTTGAAGGTTGGTGATGAAGAAGTGATCTTCAATGTTTTTAACGCAATGAAGCACCCTATGGGAAAAGAAGAGTGCTTTAAAATTGATGTGCTTGATTCCATAATCTATAGCACATTTGTGGGAAATTCCTATGATTCCCATCTTGAGAAGGTATTGGTGCAAGGTGCAAGTGCAACTGAGGATGATGAAGACCCTCAATTCGCTGAACACATAGGATTGCTTGAATCCATTCCGACATACTTGTTGTCATCTCCTCCCCCTAAGGTTGAAGAACTCCACAAGGAGGAATCAAAAGTAGAAGCTTCCAAGTTGGAGCTCAAACCCTTGCCTCCCAACCTAAAGTATGCATTTCTTGATGAGGACAACTCCTCCCCCATCATTATGAATGCAGAGTTAAATAGTTTAGAGGAGGAGAAACTGTTAAGGGTCCTTAGAGAATTCAAAAGTGCAATGGGGTGGTCCATTTCTGATTTGAAGGGAATAAGCCCGTCCATATGTATGCATAAAATCCTCATGGAGGAAAATTATAAGGAGGTTGTGCAACCACAGAGGCGACTGAATCCCGCAATGAAAGAAGTAGTGAGGAAGGAAGTGTTGAAGCTTCTGGATGCCGGTGTGATCTATCCTATTTCTGACAGCTCTTGGGTTAGCCCAGTTCATGTAGTGCCTAAGAAGAGTGGAACAACAGTTGTGTCAAACGAAGACAATGAGTTAATACCTACAAGAACTGTAACTGGATGGAGGGTGTGCATAGACTACAGAAGACTCAATGATGCCACTCGAAAGGATCACTTCCCTCTTCCATTCATTGATCAAATGTTGGAGAGGCTAGCGGGCCATGATTACTATTGCTTTCTGGATGGTTATTCTGGATATAACCAAATAGCAATTGCTCCTGAGGACCAAGAGAAGACCGCCTTTATTTGCCCATACGGAGTCTTCGCATACCGGAGGATGCCTTTCAGACTTTGCAATGCTCCAGCCACTTTCCAAAGGTGTATGCTTTCCATATTTTCTGATATGAATGAGAAATTTATTGAAATCTTTATGGATGATTTTTCAGTTGTAGGTTCTTCTTTTGATAACTGTTTGCACAATTTGTCTCTGGTTTTAAAAAGATGCCAGGAAACTAATTTGGTCCTAAACTGGGAGAAATGTCATTTTATGGTGAGAGAGGGAATAGTGTTGGGACACAAAATCTCTTCTAAAGGAATACAAGTAGATAGAGCAAAAATTGAAATTATAGAAAAACTTCCCCCTCCCATTAATGTCAAAGGAGTACGAAGCTTCTTGGGGCATGCTGGATTTTATAGGAGGTTTATTAAAGACTTTTCAAAAATTGCCAAACCCCTCTGCAACCTCCTAGTTAAGGATGTGCCTTTTGTTTTCGATGAAGCATGTTTGTTAGCTTTTAACACCTTGAAAGAAAAATTGATTAGTGCTCCTATAGTTACTCCACCTGATTGGAATCTCCCTTTTGAATTGATGTGTGATGCTAGTGAAATAGCTGTTGGTGCTATGTTAGGACAGAGAAAGAATAAGTTGCTGCATGTGATTTATTATGCTAGCCATGTTCTCGATACCACCCAACTGAATTATGCCACCACTGAAAAAGAACTTTTGGCTATTGTTTATGCATTTGATAAATTTCGTTCTTATTTGGTAGGAACTAAGGTGGTTGTTTATACTGATCATGCAGCAATTAGGTACTTATTCGCTAAACAAGACTCCAAACCACGGCTGATTCGCTGGATCCTTTTGCTCCAAGAGTTTGATTTGGAGATAAGAGATAAGAAAGGGGTAGAAAATGTGGTGGCTGACCACTTGTCACGAATTGAAACCGAGGAAGGACACAATAATGACCATAGTCTCATCAAGGAAGAATTTTCGGATGAACGACTCCTTGTCATCCAAGAACTGCCATGGTATGCTGATATGGCTAATTTCAAAGCAGCAAAAATTCTCCCAACGGAGTTAAATGGGCAGCAATTAAGAAAATTTCTTCATGAAGCCAAATTCTATGTCTGGGATGAACCTTACCTACTGAAAAGATGTAAGGATGGGCTACTGAGAAGATGTGTGCCTCAAGAGGAGGTTAAAGACATCCTATGGCATTGCCACGCTTCTGGGTATGGGGGTCATTTTAGTGGTGACCGGACAGTCGCCAAGATATTGCAATCAGGGTTATACTGGCCAACCATGTTCAAAGATTCTTATGAGTATGTAAAGCAATGTGAAAGATGTCAGAGGACGGGAAACATCTCCAAGAGGCATGAGATGCCTATGAACTCAATTCTCGAGGTGGAGTTATTTGACGTTTGGGGTATTGACTTTATGGGCCCTTTCCCAGCGTCATATTCCAATGTCTACATACTCGTAGCAGTTGATTATGTATCAAAGTGGGTTGAAGCTTCTGTAACTAGAACCAATGATGCTCATGTAGTGATGAACTTTCTCAAAAAGAACATATTCTCAAGATTTGGCGTACCAAGGGCCTTGATTAGTGATGAAGGCACGCATTTTTGCAATAAGAAACTTGATTCTTTATTGGGAAAGTATGGCGTAAAGCATCGAGTCGCAACTCCTTATCATCCGCAAACAAGCGGCCAAGTGGAAGTATCGAATCGAGAATTAAAGCGGATATTGGAGAAAACAGTCAATTCCTCAAGGAAAGATTGGGCTTCTAAGCTAGATGATGCACTATGGGCCTACCGAACTGCTCTGAAGACACCAATTAGGATGTCCCCATATCAGTTGGTGTATGGGAAGGCTTGCCATTTACCTGTAGAATTGGAGCACAAGGCCTTCTGGGCTACTAAATTTCTCAACTTTGATTTGAAGGCGGCCGGAGAGAAGCGGATCTTGCAACTTCATGAACTGGATGAATTTAGGCTTCAAGCCTATGAAAGTGCACGGATCTACAAAGAAAAGACTAAGCAATGGCACGACAAGCGAATCATTCCTAGGAATTTCGAGCCTGGGCAATTGGTGCTGCTGTACAATTCCAGGTTGAGGCTTTTTCCTGGAAAACTAAAGTCAAGATGGTCTAGCCCGTTTGTAATCAAGGAGGTCTTTCCTCATGGAGCAGTGCTGCTGTCCAACATGGAAACGGAGACAAGCTTCAAAGTCAACGGACAACGATTAAAACATTATTTGGGAGAAGAGAGCAGACCCAAGTGCTCATCCATGCTCCTTTCAACTCTTTAATAAAGAAATCGGGTAAAGTCTAGCTAAAGACTATAAATTTAGCGATTCTTGGGAGGCAACCCAAGTCTCTTACCTTTCTCTTTTTATCTCAGTCTTTTACTGTTTTTCAGTATTGTACTCCTTTGTTGTTGTGACTGTGTTAATGTTGCTGTCCTTTTGTATTTGTGTGTGCTGCTTAATTTATGCAATTTGGATGAAACAATCTTGTAGGAATGATTTGCTGAAATTGCCCATGTTGCTCGAATTGAGTGTTTGTGTTTGATTGCTGCACTTTTGTGTTGTTGTTGCAACTTGTGTGGACCTTTATCTTCATGTTTTTGTACTTGAACTTGCTTGGGATGCTTTGGGGACGTCTGCCGTGGACTTCTACAATTTTCTGGTTTGCTAACACGCTGGCGTCTAGGCGCCACACAGGGCGCCTAGAGGCGCCAGAGGGCCAACTCTCGGGTTGGCCAGCGCCCCAGGCGCCACACAGGGCGCCTGAGGCGCCCCGTCTTCAACACATTATAGTTTCAACGTGGCGCCTCCCTATAAAAATCCTACCTTCGTTTTTCAGCCCATTTTTTCCCCTCTAACCCTAGCAGACCCCCTTTTTCTCTGAAGTCAGTGGATCTCCACCTTGTAGCTTCCCTTTGCCTCCAGTTTTGGGTAAGTTTCACCATTCATACTCATTCCATTTCTTTTCCCCCATTCTCCATACACCTTCCTTCACCTTTCACTATTTTTGCCTTTCCCATCGTGACCTCTCCTCCACCGTGATTATCGGCGTTTTAGTGCTTCACGATTTTCCTTTTCATTTCTGGTAATTTCTCTTCCCTTTCATGTCTTTTATTTATTTTTCTTCAAAAAAAAAAAGAGTCTCTTTTTGAATAAAAAGGGAATTGAAATATCTGATGTGAATTTTAGGGTTTTAATTTAAATTTTAGAATCTCTTTTTGGCTTTTCTAGGATTATAACTGCCGATATGTCTGGAAAACGACAAAGAAAAAGTCAAGGAGAATCGTCTTCTCGTAGGAATTTTGATCCGTCTAGATTTAGGTCTTAGAACATAGCAAGCGTTTTGAGGATTTAGATTCTAGAGAATTTATTGTTGAGTCTGGTTTTCACTTATGAGAAGGCGAGCACCCTGAAATTATACACCGGATTAGAGAGTGGGGTTGGGAAAAATTGTGTGAGCCAGCTGCCCCTTTTTGCCCGGTAATTGTAAAAGAATTTTATGCTAATGCTTACCGGTTGAGGAGTGATCAAGGTGTCAGGGATCCCTATATTTCCTATGTTAGAGGAAAAGACATACATTACTCAATTAACAGTCTCAACAATTATTTTGGCTTACATTATGCACCGGGGCAATGTGTTTTCGATAATTGGATGAGACACAGATATGTGAAGGCCCCTCACATTATTGCCACTCTCTGTCGGGAGGGGGCAAGTTGGGAACTGGACACCGAGGGGAAAGCTGCTAATTTTAAAAAATCAGAAATGAAACAAATCCCCAAGGCTTGGTGTACATTTGTCCAGTCCAACTTGCTGCCTACCTCGAACCGGTCAGAGGTAACCATCGAACGAGCAGTGGTTATCTATTTGATCGTGACAGGGAAGGTATTTAATGTGGGTTCCCTGATTTCTCATAACCTTTCAAAATTATCTCAAAAACAGGGAAAACGCCTCAGATATCCGTGCCTCATCACAGGCTTGTGTGAGAATGATGAGGTTCCGTTAGAGGATGTACCGTGAAGAGCCCCGGAGAGCGCTATCACCAAACAGGTGATAGACTCGATGTTTCGCAATTTTATGGCTATCGCGGCTCCTCTACCGGTTCCTCCTCCTCCTCCTCCTCAGGTACCTGTGAGACCCCGCGCTGCACCTCCTCCGCCTAATATGTCGGAGCGCCTGAGTAGTGTTGAGACTGGGATTGGGGAAATCAGGCACGCCCTCGATACCTTCATCGCCACTCATAACCAGCAGCATCGGGCACTGGCTCATGCGATGTTTTCCCTTGGTCGGCATTTCGGTGCCCCCACTGACGATTGGATGCTGGAGGATCCTACCTATGACCCATTTGCAGATATCAATTTCGATCCTTCCGCCAATCGGGACGTCGGAGGTGAAGGTAGTCACAACATGGAAGGAGAGGCTGACAACGAGGATGAGGACGATGATTGACTTCTGCTTCTGACTCACATCATGTTGCATCTGTATTTTTGCTATTTCTGTTTTTACTTATGTTTTGTAGACACTGTCGGTATTTCATATTTTACTTTTGTAATTTGTGGATTTTTCTGTTAATGTTTAATACTTTTGGATTCTTTTTTTTTTTTGATTTGGTGGATGTTGTCTCTTGCTTTTCCTTTCTGTATTCGGTTATTTTGCTGTTTATTTCTCGTTATTTTGGAATTTTTGTGGATGGTTTCTTTTTGTTTTATAGCATTCTTTTTCCCCACTCCCTCTATTTTATATTGCCCCTTTTTGAGCCTTCATGCCTTATTTCTGTTTTATTTGACATTGAGGACAATGTACCGTTTTGGTTTGGGGGAGTTGAGTGACTTTTTGGCTTTGGATTTTTCTTGATAAATTGGATAGTACCTTACAGATTTTATATTATTCCTATTTCAATTAATTTTATGCATTGTCATCTTAATTAAAATATAGCTTAAATTGGATTTTTCAGAATATTTAGATTAAATTGAAAATTTTCAAAATTTTTAACTAAGAATTGTTGACCCTCTTATTTCTCTAAAATGTATTTTTCAAAACCTTGAAAAAGTTTTAGTTTTTACGTTTGACAATTTCTTACTCAATAAGGGATTTCCTTCTCTATAAAAAAAAAACAAAGAAATGTTCATTTGCATCTATTAAAATCAAATAAATGGAGGTGTGGTTTAAGTTGAGGAAGTATAGTGTGGATTAGGCGCACAATACTTGTTTCAACCAATGAATCACATTTTCCTTGCAAATAAAGGCGACGGACAAAGTGTTGTTGTGTGGATTAGGCGCACAGGCAACTCGTTGTTTCTTGAGCCTCGCTTTCCTTTCTTTTTGCGTTGATTGAGGGGGAGATGTGTGGATGAGGCGCACTGTCTTCACTTCAATCGTTTATTTTAATGTTCTGTCTATTGAGAAGTTTTCCTTGAAAGCCAAAAATTGTCAAGCAAAAAGAAAACTTTGTTTTAAGTTTTTGAAAGAGTAATTTTAAAGAGTAAGGGTGTTTGCATTTCGTCTTTAAAATTTTTGAAAATTCCCTTTTTCTATCTTTAGATTCAAAAATTATCCTTTGCGAGTTAGTTTTATTAAGATGACTGCATGAAATTGGCTTGTATGGGTTTAATATTTGATGTTGTTCAGTACTTCTTTTTCATTCCGAAAAATCTTATAAGCTCTTTTAGTTTTTAGTTTCCAATTAGTTTTTGCTTGAGGACAAGCAATAGTTTGGTTTGGGGGAGTTGATGAGTCCTTTATTTTGGTTAAATTAGGTTGCTTTCTTAGGACTTTTTCCTCTCCTTGATCCCATTTTTGTTATCTTTTGCTTGCTCAGTTCTGTGTTTTTGGCTTTCCTTGCTTTTTCTTGTTTTAATCTCTTTCCTTACCTTTTTATGCTTTTTGTTGTGTTTTCCTTGTAGGCTTTCTTTTCTGGTTTGCTGCTAGCTGGTGTGCTGATGAGATACTGAAGCAAATTGCTGAATGAGGCATGTTTTGAAGGCTGGCGCCCAGGCGCCAGATGCTTTAACCCTCTGTCTTGAAGATTGAATGGCTGGCGCCTCAGGCGCCACACGGGGCGCCTAAGGCGCCAGCAGCCCAACTCTCTGCCTCGAGGAATGAAGGTGGCGCACAGGCGCCACACATTGTCTTCTCTCTTTCTTTTTGCATGGCGCCCAGGCGCCACACAGGGCGCCTGGGCGCCGGAGTCCTGGCATGCACCTATAAATAGGATTTCTGAAGCATTTTTGGACATCTTTTGGTTAGAGGAGAAGGAGCTCTGCTAGGGCAAAATCGGGGAAGAAGGGAAACCTACTCTCCATTGAGTTTGATGCTTATTTCTTTCTCTCTTTCCTCTTGTATCATGTTTATTTATGTATTTGTGATGTTTTTCTCTTCTTCCACCATGTGTAACTAAATTTCTAGGGTTAGGGGATTGATGTAATTGACTCCTATGAACCTTTGTTGTTGAATGCTTTAATGTATTTGCAATTTCGATTTTTGGAGTAGACTTTACCGTTTTTATCACTCTTGGATGCTTAGCTACCATCTTCAATGAATCTAGGGTTTATATTGGTGCTAGACATAGCTTGATATGGACTTGCCTTTGTAATTTCTACCGTAATTCGGGTTAGTCTAGACATAGATAACCTTAATTGCGTGGTTTTCATGAGTTCTTACGCTTAAACGCCAAATCAATTAATTTGACTAAGACATTAGCAAATTAATTGAGTGAGGTAGATTTGTTTCACCAAGACATTGGGTTCAATTATCTTTGTGAACTTAATCAACAAAAAGAGGAATTTGCAAATGTATTGAAGTATTTTCTAATGACTCAAAGATTAGTTTGTCTATGAATTAATCGGATTAGGAGCTAAGTAAAATCAATCCCCTATGCCTGCTTTGTTCTCGTATAAATTTCGTTGTGTTAGCCAACTTAGTGTCTTACTTTAATTGCAATCTTTAAATTTAGACTCAACCACTCTACCATTTCAATTGTCCAAATATAATTTGCGCTAGTGAAATTGGTAATTGTTAAAGTCAATCCCTGAGGACGATAACTCTTTCTCTCCCACTTTACTACTTGTGCGACCCGATACACTTGTCGGGAAATAGCGCATTATATATCCACAGTTTGCATGCACAATAACTGTCACTTATATAGCCAATACATAGATATATTGTAAACCATCACTTACATGGCGAATATGTAAATAGGCAGTTATTTCCATAATTTGCCTATAAATATTAGGATTTCTGATGTAAAAAAAGTGGGCAACTCTTGATTAAAAATCCTAACATCTCATACAAACAGATTAAAGGATCAACATCAAAGTATTCCTTTCACCTTTAACTTTTAGTCAATTTTAATTCTAGTTTATCTTCTATCTTTACTTCCCCATCTTCATTGTCTCCTATTCTGTTTCTAACTTTTTCCCCCTATTCTATTTCTGACTTTTCCCCTCTATTATATTTATGACTTCTTCTCCCTACTCTATTTCTAATTGCTTCTCCTTCTTGCTTTCATTTATCTTTCTGCAATTTACATGCTTTCATTTTTTTTTGCAATTTACTTGTGTTATTTAACTTCCTGCATTTTACTGCTTTTATTTACTTTTCTGCAATTCACCCCTTTCTGCAATTTCTTTCAAACCATCCTCAACTTTATTTTCTTTATTTTTTGCAGTTAACAACAAGTTACATACATCATTTGACACATATTTCTAAAGTGTAACTTTATATTTCTAATGAAATTACCGTATAACTTTGAATATCCACATCTTCTCGATAGAATCAAGTATTTGTTGTTGGATTTGGCTTCAAACCAAAAATATTGTAAACACCTTGATCCCTAGAAAGGCCACTTTCAACAACCTTAGGAAGTCTCTTAACTTCTTCCCATAATTCTTCCCTACTCAATCTTGGCAGTAGGAGATTGTGTTCAATTCTATTTTTTTAATGCATCTTTATTTCTCCAAAATGCATGTCAGTAGGAAAAAACTATTGATGACAATCAAACCAGGAGTTCTTTCTCCCGTTTTGTAGAGTGAAGGCTTTTGAGTTATGCATACAGTAAGGACAAGTTAATTGCAGTGCTCTACCCCCAACAACATCCTATAAGTTGGGAAGTCTTTATTGTCCACATCAATGCTGCACGCATATAAAAATTTTTCTGTGTCGACACATCAAAGGTGGATAGTCCATCCCACAACTTTTTTAGTTCATTAATTAGCAGTTGTAAGTACACATCAATTCTAGCCTTTGGATTCTGTGGCCCATGTATAATGGCTATTAGAAACATATACGGTGCAGTCATGCACAACTTAGGAGGCAGGTTATATGATGTCACTGTAACTGGCTAGCACGAATGGTGTCTCATGCTGACTATATCATGAGAACCCATCTATACACAAACCGAGCCTCACATTATGTGGCTTATTAGTGAAGTCTAGATGCACCATGTCAAAGTGTTTCCAGCTCTAGTCATCCATGACATACAACAAGATCATTTCCAATCTTTGCTTATTCTGGTATTTGTATTTGAGGATGTTGTCCTGGTGGAACACAAAAATAGTCTGGACCCTCAAGGGAATATGTTACAACTATGGATATGCGATATAATCCATTGTGATCCATAGTCATGGAATTTTGTGTGGGCTTTACATCTTCCATTGTGCGCTAATCCATCATTGGCCCTCCCCTATGATGAGTTATTGGTTGTCAATGCATCTACTATAAGGGGAGCCCTAAAAGGCGAGGAGAAAGATGAGGATCCAGATAGAATTACACGTTCTTACAGATTTGGCATGGTGGACATTACGGTAGGACTAGCATTTCCGGACTTGTTTGGGACTTAGTAGACCTCGTGCCACACTTATTTTAGTAATGCTCACATTTTTTTTCCAACCTTCATCTAAATTAATTATGTACTACTTCTTCTTTTGACGTTGATATATGTTTAATTATGCATTATTTCTTTTACCCATACTTGATGTACATTATTAAATATTAGTCATACAAGTTATTAAACTCAAAAAAGAAAAAAAAAAGTTGATGTACATTATTAAATATTAATCATACAAGTTATTAAAAACAAAAAAGAAAAAAAGACTTGATATACATTTTCAAGTATTAATCAAACAAGTTATTAAAAAAAAAGTAGTAAAAAAACAATGCTTACTATCTCAACACACACACACACACACATACACACACACACACACACACACACATATACCCAAGACATTTACCCCATACTCACTCCCACAACACTCGTACGCCACTCGCACTTGTTGACAGCCAAGGATCTTGCACTCAGACATTTAGGAGACAATGTTCACACACTCAGACTGAGACTCACTCATTTTGTTTTTTTTTTCCTTTGGCAATGTTCTTATTTTGTTGTTTCCTTTGGTAGTGTTTGTTTTAAACATGGCAGAGCCACTTTTTAGAAATTCATACTTTCCAGAAAATGTCATGCTTAATATTTATCTTGAATTTCTATTGATGATTGTAAAAATTTAATGTTTGTATCTAGAAACTGGCACAGCAACTTTCATAACTCTTTTTTAAAAAAACCCCATTGTAAAAAAGCCAAAGTAGCCAATTCATTTTCCCTCTTATTGTCCTGGCTTGTTGATCGTATGGGAGATCTCATTTAGATATCCTCAACATGGGAGACATGTAATACTATTAGGCGATTTGGCAAGCGCACCAGTCGCACAAGTAATATAGTGATTTGAGAGTAAAAGTATCATTCCCACGAGGACTAAATGACTAAGTACCTAAGAAATTTAATTGAATTAGTTAGACAAAACAATTGGATTGAAGATAGCTCTAGCAAATGAATGATAAAATAAAATCAACGACAGTAAATATTTATGAGTTTTCTTTTAATAACAGTAAACAATGCAAAAACTGATGAAATTGGTCTAATTAAAGCCTAGTATCACTAATCCCTCTCCTCCGTCTTAGAAATTACAAAACCCTTCTCACGCACTCACAACTTATTCAACCCTATAAGTTAATCTAGGTTATTCTAATAACTTAAAAGAATCCTCCCGAATCTCAATTAAGTTACTCAACTCTTACGCAATTCCTTGTGTGGGTTAAGCCTAATACAATCAACCTAGCTTTGATTACACGAGATTAACTAACATTTCTATTAGCTAACAAGCAAAGACACTTAGTAAGGTTCACGCACTCGTCTTCCCTACTTAGTGTTCTACTCTTACCTCCTTCTCCCGAGTTCGAAGATAGCAATAAGCATACATATAGATTGATCAAGTCCATATAATGCAATAATAAAATGGATAAAAAGACTTATATTGAGGTTGCAAATACATGAGAGAATGTAAAATCTATTTAGGAGTCAAGTTCATAGTAACCCTAGATAGAAAATCTAGCTACTCATAGAAAATAAACAGCAGAAAGCAAAAAAAGGGATAAAGATGGCCATGAATCTGATATGGGATGATGGATTGAGCTCTCCAAGCCTTGAAAAT
This sequence comes from Biancaea sappan, assembly GCA_037074585.1. Classification (NCBI taxonomy): domain Eukaryota; kingdom Viridiplantae; phylum Streptophyta; class Magnoliopsida; order Fabales; family Fabaceae; genus Biancaea; species Biancaea sappan. Next base: position 8,099,250 of record CM073493.1, on the reverse strand, counting down.
CAGGTTCCCCTTGCTCTTCTACGCCAAAACGGTGCTTCCCCATCTCCCTTGGATCAGAATCCCCCTTCCAAATAACCTAGGAAGCTATTTAAACTGATATTGAGGTAGCTGAGACGCGTCCCGGTGCCGCAGCGGTGCGTCTTCACCGCTGTAGCGGTGGAAGACAAAAAAATAAAGCCAATAAAATGATACAGCGAATCGCTACAAAGAGCAGCGGAGGTACCCACGCTGCAGCAATGCGAATTCACCGCTACAGCGGTAGTTCACAGAAACTCCCAGCTGAAATTTCACTCCAGCGCCCAATGCTGGGTGGCTGGCGCTATAGCGGGAAATAAATGGCGCTGCAATGGGAAGGGTCAGATTTGCTTCTGATGCTGTTTTGCTGCTTCATCTTTCCTTACTCCCAAAATGGATTCTTTTGTACTCTGCAATGCAAGGTCAAATGTCAATTACTAGCATGAAATTGAAGATGAAAATATAGATAATTGCAAGAGCTTAGGAAACATCAACATCAGCATATCTTGAGGCCAGAAGGTCATAATTCAGTATAAATTAAACAATAGTGAGGTTCATTTGCCAAGAAAAAGGCACATAAATCATGTTAATTTGGCAATTAACAAATACCCACAATTTTTTCTTTTCCAAATAATTTTCCTTTTCCTCTTCTTTTATTTTTTGGAACTAATTGTGCACAAAAAGTTGTTGGTATTTATATTTAATGGTTATTGTGAGGATTATGTGAATCTTTTGTAATTCTAAAATATTTATATGGAAATTTTATTTTGAAGTGAAATGAAATGAGAAATAAGAGGCATAAAGAAAGAGTCTAATGAAGTGTTGTCCATATTATATTAGAATAGTGAGACCCACATTCTTAGAAGCCCCTCTACCTTTTCTTTTCCTCTTTCTTCCCCTTCCAGTCGTGTGTGTGTATATGCATTCCATTGACCCTTGCATCTCTATCATCTTTTCCTTGCTGTGGATTCCCAAAGTGACGTTGTGAGATAGGGAGACTCCTTGCTGATCTAGATTCTGGAGGAAGCCAAGTAAGTATTTTAACTTTCATTTTTCCTTCTATTTTATTTTGAGATAAACTATAGACTTGGAACCCTTCCCCTTTGAGACTTGGGTAATGGACTTCTTTGTGTTTCAGTGTGTTTCCCATGGTGCTTGTGTAATTGAATGGATCTACTGAACATTTGAGTGGTTGGGAAGCATTAATGGTTTGAAAGGAAAAGGGAGTGTGGTCGTAAAAATCACATTAAATGCTAATGGAGGTAGAAAGTTAGGATTTTTATAACTCACAACTCTACCCTTGAATTAGCTTGGTTTGGGACTTGTTCTCTTGTGGCTAACCATGTAAATGCACTAGATTTTCGACCAGGGAACCTTGAAACACAAAGGGAGCAAATTTTAGTTCATTTTGGGGGAAATCTCGTAAGGTGCTGTTGTACTGTAGTCGGGGTGCCTTAGGCGCCCAGCAAACCAGTAAGGAAAGTTTAGGGCCTAGCACCTAGGGCGCCACCCAGGGTGCCCAAGGCACCTTGCACCTAGAAGCAAGGGGGTTTTAGTTAAGCTGTGATGCCTTAGGTGCCACCTCTTAAACCTTTTCATAAATCTCGAACCTCAAATTCTTGCCTTTTTAATCTTAGGTACTTCCATTGTCACTGGTTCATTTCATCATGTTCGTATTCTGTTCTCTTTCGTTTAATCTCAGGTGAGGGAGTTCTCATATGTTAATTGTAGTATCATACATGCAATCATACATAAGTATATGTTGTGATTCTATCCTCTTAAAATGACTCAATGTATAAATCAATTGATGTTGCTATCATTTATTGGTCAGTGTGGGGACAACTTTTATATTATGCCAAGATATAGAAAAAAGATATGAGACTCCTCTACTTAATGAACTGTAAGTGTTGTAAATAGTTAAGATAAATTTTCTTGTTAATTGAGTATGTAAAATTCATAATTTCATTTTTTATATTGTCCTGGAATGGTAGACAAAATATCATTATTTATATTGTCTTGGAATGGTGGACAAGATATCATTATCTATATTGTCCTAGAATGGTGGACATAATCTATATAAGTAAATTGGTACTAGGGATGTATTAAATTGTTTGCTTTCAAGTAACAAGGGACCACGTGGGAACGAGTAGTATTCATGAATGTTTTACACTGAGATTTTGATTATGTATCATGGTTATCAGGATCGAGATCTTATGCATGATCGGAAGGGACACATGATAGATTGAATCGTAGAATCGAATCGAGGATCGTATAATTCTATAAAAAAATATAAAATAACATATAAAAATATATATAATGATATAAATTTTGTAAATAATATAAAACAATCAAAATCTCATTATATTTCAATAAAACAAGCTTAAATGTCATACAATTAGTAAAGGAAAAAATAGAAAGCAACTTCCACCTTTTATCGTATTTAGAAACCTCTTTTTTTCTTATCAAATAGACACTTTCTTCTTCAAAACTTAAAATATTATATCTTATTGTCAGCATTTACTAAATTAAGTTAAAAATTGAACAAACTATGAGTGGTAAGAATATAATCGTATAATATTAGCAAAGACTTAAGTTAGTTTAATGAATTTTTTCCATCCCCATTGACCTAATACATTAGAAACATATCAACAAATAAAAAATATAACCAAAATTCAAAATGTTATATGATCGATAAAATCATAAAATCGTAAGATTTTAAGATTTAAATCAAAATCCTACTGAGATCCTATCAATTTTAGATCTTACATAAGATCGAGATCATTCAAGTTGTTTGGAATCGTAACATCATAAGATTTCAATATTTAGATCAAGATCTTGACAACAATGTTATGTATGCTTATGTGTTTATGGCTAATTCCTCATTCTTGAGTAATTGGAGTTGATGGTGAATTACTACAGAATCATGGTGATCCTCCCTTGGTGAGAAGTGTATGGTAAGTTTATTTTATGTTCATCTCACTAAGTAATTTACTCACTCCCCTGTGTCCCTTTGCAAATCCCGTAGTTACCGGTAAGTCTCAGCGAGAGGAGTAGTGGCGTCTTACATTACCACGTCTTGCTAATCGTTGGAGATTATTTCTTTTGATTATTTTGGGAATGGCATACTCCTCTATAGTCTGTAGGACTCCTAAGTCTTGCATGAATTAAGACTCATTAATAGGCCATGTTTTGATTTTTTTTTTCTTACCTTGTTTTGTGATTGGAGAGGAAAGTTTGGAAACATATGTATGCTCTGACAATTGTACCATTTGAGATGAATGATGTTCAATGAAATGTACTTATGCGTATTTGAGTATCTAAAATTTTTGTTTGGTGTGTTGTGAAGTTTTAAGACTTACGGTTTTGGGATGGTTTTCAGACCGTACCGGTCACTTAATCCAAATCGGGTCGTGACAAGATGGGTCGATGAGTATACTTCAGTTTCCTCCCTTATTGCATCACAAGCACCATGCTATTCGAGCACACCGCATCATTCGATCACTAGGGACACTAAATGGCCGGATGTTGCTCCAAACAAATTATGTATGGAAACCTCACCAACTAGTGGTTTTAAACCCCATGACACAAAGATGTTGACAAATCACATCACCGTTTATAGGTTATTTCTCACAATTTTTTTCTCATTCTTGATGTTTCCATTAGACATAGTTTTACTGGCATTTATTATTCTTTCAAGTGTTACTAAATATTGTCTTGCATGTGACGTAGACATGCAAGACTTCATAATTATATGTTATCGTTGTGAAGCTAACATTGTGCGAGTGGCCAAATTATATCTAGAAAAGATCGACGTCAAGTGGCTTGAATCTCGGTTAGAGCAGTGCCCCCTTCAGGTGGTTACCATAACCTACTCCAATCTTGCACTAGACAATTTCATCGCCTCTCTATTTATAACATAGGATGGGGAAGGTTGTTTGATGATACACGATGTATCTGATGATACGTTCGGATCCCTAGTTGTCCCATCAAATGCAATGAATGAAGACTACAAGTTGGTAATCTACAAAAATGGTTTAAGGATCATATTTTTCAGTGAGCACCAGCATCTAGGAACTGTCATTGAACTATGGACATGAGACATAGTCAACTGTGATCCCTACTTATAGAACTTAGTTCTCTCTTTTAACTTTGATCATGGCTTAGAAGCATTACTATGGCTTCCAAACGACGAGTTCTTAATTGCAGCTGAATCAAACGGGGAAGGCGATTGGAAAGACAAGATGAAAGAAGAACCTTGGGCCGTCAATCTTTACATATTAAAGGATCGGTGGAGTTTATTCAAATTTATAAACACAGACCTAGAACTTTACAGTTGTAACACATATTTTACCACTTTTGGTAGTATATAAGTGATATATACGACTAACATATTTGCATGACTAATATATCTTTATTATATTTTATTCACTTGTCAATTTAATCTCTTATATGTTATAAACTTGGCCAATTAAAAATTTTAATATATCTTTAAAAAAATTGTATAATTTTTAAAAGATATTTAAAAAAACACTCTACTTGTGAAGATTTTTAAATATGTAAAAAAATTATAAATAAAAAAATAACAAAGGACACCCCTCTGCACTGACGTGACCCCTCAGTGCAAGTGGTTCAAACTGTAGCAAGGGTCTAGGGACTGCACCGAGGCACGTCTCAGTGCATACATCCTCGGTGCAGAGATATTTGTTATTTTTAAATTAAAATAAAAAATAAAAAATAGTAAAAAAAATTCTGATCAAAATTTTTACATGTCACCAAAAATTATAAATTAAAACAATAAAATAAAAAAACCCATCCCTCTCCACCAGGGTTGTAAAAAGATAATTTTTTTATAAATAAATTAATTCTTATTTTTTAAATTGTGAATAAAATGTAAATAATAAAATAAATTTAAGTTAATTTTAAATCTTATATAAAACTATATTGTTTGGCTAATTTTAACATATAATTTAAAAAGTTCACACGAAATTAAAAAAAATATACAAATAACATCTAATATACAATTACTAAAAATAACTGAATGTCTATTCATTTTCTCTATCTCCTTCTTCTTCTCCTTGTTTTTGCTCTCTCTGCCTCCTCCTTGTCCTCTTCTTCTCGCTTGATTTAGCAGTGTTGCTTGAGCTAGCAACGTTACTTGCACTGGCTTCCTCATTCTGAGGTTCAAACCCTTGATACATTTCAGCTTGCATCCACACGAATTGTCTCTTGTTTCTCTATCTCACCCTCCTTTGTATTAATTTCATTTCATGATGAGCCATAGGAATGAACCTTTCAAGCAGAAATGTGATAGAAACATGTTCTACCAAAAACGTAGTGTCATTATGCGCTACAATGTCATTAATTTTTTCTTTACTCAATATGTGAATTAAAAAAAATTATTGCATGGAAAATGAGATAGATACTATACCACAAGAGATAACATTGTGCTATCTTAACCAATATACCGGCGCTTAAATGTGAAATACAAATTCATGTATGGCAAGTTTAGATCCAAGTATGGCTCGTTGGTGGATTCACCCTGCATGACATGGGTTCTCTAATTTTTCCACATCTCAATGGCCCCCTTGTGATGCTTGGCCTAGTCATAGTTTCTGTATTTAAGTCATAGTTTCGGTATTTCCCTTCAGCCTTTGAATAGTATAGAATTTTCGTTGGTTCTCTCTAGGGGTGGACAAGGAACCCGCCAACCTACCTAATCTGACCCAACTCGCTCAATTAGGTTAGGTTTGCAGATAGGGTTGGGTTGAAAAACTCCAACATGATCATGGGTGGGTAGGGTTACGGGTTGGGGATTTTCAACCCAACTTGCGAAACCTGATGGTAATTACTTTTTTTTAAAAAAATATTTTTAATACTTTCAGCTAGTCTTCACAGTTCCAGACTTCTCCTCCAGTCATTTTCCCAATCTCAGTCTAAATCTCTAGAGTTTCTTGTTCAACTGACTCTTCTTCTTCTTCACTTCGCCTACTCCTCATCTTCCTTACTCAATCTCCTCGACTTGACTTCCTTAATCCTCTTTTAGTCTCTCATTCTCTCTGATCCTCTTCAATCTCCACTCAGCCACAGCCACTCTAACAAGTAAACGTAAATCCTCCCCACTTCGTTACTGGCCAACTTCCGTTCTTCTCCTCGATACTAGAAATTTTTGGCTGGTTCGAACCAACCAGTTCTGGTTTGAAGATTAGAAGCTGTGGCTATGAATGATCTAAATACCTATCCGATGAGTACTTGAAAATTTCTTATTGGGGTGAGCGATTCTGTTAGGGATTTTTTAGGCAGGGGATGTGGTGGGTTGATTTTGATGATATTTTGGTGATTTTGTATGAATAAGTTTCATGCATATGGGGTTTGGGAATTCAAGTATTCCATGATTTTGTATGAATAAGTTTCAATCCTATTTGTGTCTTGTGTTGTCTTGTATGTTGTATGGAATTTCCTAATGCAGATGATAGTTCCCAATAGCACAATGAATTTAGTTTTCTTCCTTTCTTCATTACTGTAAGAAAGCTCCAATACTCCTTGTTCTATTGTTCCCTTTCTTCTGAATAGTTACATAAACTCCAAATTTGATTTCTAAAAAAAAAAAAGTCAACCTGCCAACCTGACCCAAACCAACCCACTCACTAATGGGTTGGGCTGGTTTATGTTCAACTCCAAAAAGAGTTAAACCCGACCCAAACTGCCAGTATAAAGTCAGTTCAGGTGGAAATTTACCCTCAACCTGAAACAACCTAACCCGTGCCCACCCCTAGTTCTCTAGGTGGGTTTTGTGGAACTTTTTGCTTGTACCCAAATTGAAGCATTATGCGATCAGGTAATTGTATTTCAACAATGTGGAAACAAATTAAAGGCACTCTGGCGTGACCCACTTCATTCCTAGATGTACAGTATATAGGAATTTCCCCCCATCTACTTAAATATGGAAGCTATTGAATCTAAAACGATTTGACACCTGTTATCATATTTCATATTTAAGCAAAACCAATTTACATTAGTGGACTTTGGAATACCTCTTCATTGCTCATGCAGTCTAATATTTCTCTGTATTTATTAATTAGCACTTTTGATTGAGTTGGATGCATCCGAGCCCCTGCCCACCTATGAAGATAGTAATAGATTATTAATTATTAATTAGAAAAATACAAATTATTTAACCCTAATTGAAACCCAAAGGCAGCTGCAGTGAATAAGTGTCTGGCAATGGATCTGGTTGTCTGGCAACATTAGGAGAAAAACAAAGAAATCTCGACTAGATCTACATAAGCAGTAGGGCTATACACCTCCCGATTTCTTTAGTATCCTTCAACGTGGCAAAGCGAAGCTCTCTGTACAAGAAGGCCAACACTGTCAAACCCTATGCCATATTGCTGCACTGATCAAAATCAAGGAGGAAAGAGAGGTATTTCATATTTACAAGATTGCCAGACTTATCTGACATCAAATATTTACCAATTAACTACATAATCCATGCTCTAGTGTGGAATTGTAAGGTGCTCTGATATACACTTTCAGGGATCTCTGCAAATGTATTGGCAAGCTAATTTAGTGTAATTTTTTGTTTGTCAATTTCCAATAAAGGTAGTACAACTCCAAGAGCTCTCTCACACAAATCTTCAAAATTTTTTATGTAAGGATTACCTGTAATTGGTATCCCTATACACAGAAGTCTCAATAACATTCCTACATCTTGAAGCGTAATTGTAATCTCACCCCTAGTGAGGTGAAAAATGTACGACTTTAGGTGCCACCTTTCAACAAAGACAGAAACTTAAGTGTAGTTATACGCAAAATCTCTCAAGACACGTACATCGTAAAACCCAAATTGTATAAAAATTGGCATGATAACAACAAGTGGATCACGAACAAATCACAAATTTGTCCATTTTTTTAATATAAGAATGTGATTTAACTAAATAGAAAAATTAATTGATCACAATATTAAAATAAAAGTTTTTATACTTGATAACTGCATAAATAAATCATTTAGTTACTTGACATAAATGACAAAAATAATATCAGTAAATAAAACATGTAATAACTTCCTTAATAATAATTCTGATGCAATGAATAATAGATACTTACTCAGTCATTTTCGCATTTTACCAAAGAAATATGTTGTTTCTACATATACAGTAAAGTAGGATCTGAGGGGCCAAAAATATATGTATGTTCATTATAATCACTTGTGGCCATGACAAAGAACTAGACAGAGACTGGAGAAGTATAAAGATGAACAGAGAAGTAGGAAGATAAATAGGAAAGACTAGAAGAGAGAGATGAAAAAGACTGAGGGAGTTCATGAAATAGTGGAGGTAGGTACTTATAGGGGTATGGCCATGTGGTTTGTGTTGTAATAGGACAAATGAAAAAAAAAGCTAAATCATTTAACATTAAATCATATATATTTAAATAGTAGGGTATATATGGCAAGGGGTTCCTTATATGGGGGACACTTGGGATTTTTTTATATATGCCGTGATATTTTTATTTTATACATATTATTTTTAAATAATTATAAAAATGTTATTAATATATTTTATGAAATATTATTTGTAATAATTATTATTTCATAATAACTAATCTTATATTTATATATGCTAGCTATTTTTTAATTTCTATAAACATGATTTCATTTAAATTATATTTTTATAAATTATTATAATTATTTTATAAAGACTTATATGTATTCAATATCTACCTTAATCTATTGGACATAGGGTAATAAAAGGTATGTAAATTTATATATAAATATATATCTTTAGATAGATATGTAAATCCATTCATATCTTATAAACAAATTTAGCTTCTCAACACTATATTCTCTCTTCTTCATCTTCGTCTCCCCTTACTATTTCTAATAACTCCTATCTTCCATTTTTTCTTTTCTACTTAACATGCCGAGTGATCCATCACAATATGCTGAAAATTTATCAAAAGGAAGACTAAGAAGACAACCTTCTATTCAAACTCATAGTCCTTCTTCTTCGAATAACACCACCAATACGAACATTGATAATTCCACAACAACAAACTCATGGCAGTTATTTCCTTACCCTTCTTTTTTTGGCCCACAACAAAATGTCTTCCATGACTCCTCAAACTTTTTACTCACCAGTGTCATGGCAATTTTAGGGAAACATATTGCCACCAATGACTCATTATGGATATCCTCTGGTTGGACTGCCACCCCCATGGCAATTCTATGCCCATTATGATACATCTAATATGCCAACTACTTCTCCTTAAATCCTAATTAACTCACCGCCACTTGTAACTTAAACATATCATAATAACTCTACTTCTTCACAACATTCTCAATCCTCATACCACCATTTAGGCCCAGCATTGTCTCCACCTCTACAAAATGCCCTATTTGGATCTTCGCCACCATCTGGAACCCCAATCTCAATGGATGCAACAACTCATGATTTGCAACATGAAGATAGCAATGTGTCACGTCCCAAAATCTGAGCACGTGATCGGCACGGAAAGTGAATTTCATTTCACCTCCGTAAGCCTATCTTTCTCTTAAGCATCATACCATTCTTTTAAATATAATTAATCTAAATTACATAATTTAAGAACTAAAATAAGAGAATAATTCATCTTTTCACAAAAGATAAGAAAATACGGTTAAACCGAGTTCTCTATACACACTACAGTTATTCACATTACATTACTGAATGAACCTACCCGATTACAGAGATTTTCTAGATTTATACAACTTAATAAGACCTAAACATTATACATTTATCCTGAACAAATGAAAAGGTAATCATGAGCTAAGGATCCATAACTCTTTGTATAGATATTTACCTTCAACTGTCAACTCTGAAAAAAAAAATATTAATAAGAGGGGTATAAGCAAACCACGTGCCCAGTGAGCAGACAACACAACACTATGACAAAAAAATATCATGCATCATAATGATAACATGCAGCAATCATACGTAATCGATCATAATATAATATAATATAATATAATTCATAATACTTCACAACAATATCCAAGTAAATCAAATACATTTCAATATAATTCAAATAATTCACAACAGTAAACAGTGAAATCAATTTCACACATTTTCCATACCAACCAGGTCGTCCAGGATATCTCTGGATCGTTGCCCGCAGCCCCCGCCGCATCCACCCTTATCGCTCCATTTATATTCTCCACCCTTATAACTTCACATAGATTTCTCCATGGGGTGCACCGCCATGCCTTTCCTTTCTAGTCAACACAATCACAATCACATCTAAGAGCATTCTCAATCATAATCATGAGCCACATACACAACTCAGTCATTTACAATTCAAGTCACAACATAATCAATATGGTTCCAGCAACATAGCACGTATATAACATAATAACCCATAATATAGAACAATTATTCAATAATAACATACTTCAACTATCTGTATATGAATGAACTCAACAATCAGAGTATGACACATTTCAACTCAGTTCACATGCCATTCACAATCCATCATATAATCTCCATTCATGAGAAAATAAGAAAATAAAATTATATACATCACCAGGCAAGTTCCACAATTGTTTATGCCTCATCGTCCCACATCATCCTCTTCAAATTTGGATATACAACATATTTTCACTATGATGCAAAAAGTCAATAACAAAGATATTTAATCATAGCAAGTATTAACCCACTCACCTGAATTTCACGCTCTCGGCACTCCCACCTTGCGCTTTGACCATTCCTATTGTAACCAGATAAAAACTATCAGGGTTAAGAAATAGAGAAATTTCCTACCACTATTCCTGACCTTCACTTACTTCTCAAATCATAACTCCTAACTGGTAATGAATATCCAGATGAAACTTATACCATTGAAAACTAGACTCAAAGAGCTTTTCAACGATATAAAAAAAATTGATGCTACAGTAACGGTCAACGGTCAACACAACTACAATGTCGTTGACTAAGTCAATGCTACAGTAACTTTGACCGAGTCAATGCTACAGTAACGAGAAAATATGGAAAAAATTTTCTCGGTGAACAGTATTTTCTGAAAAATTTCTAGAAAATTTCCAGAATGAACAGTGATGTTCTTCGTGTTCTTCATCCAAAAATCCTAAAATCACATCTAAAACAACATTTCTTTTGATTTCTTCCATGGGTTTTCATCCTTAATGTCTAAGGAGTGTTTTAATACTAAAATCCCCAATTTTTAGCAACAATCCAAGCTCAAATCTCAAATTTTCATCAAGAACACTAACTTTTTTCAAATATCCAAATTCTACGAATTTCTCCTAGTTTTCTCCAAATTTCTTGTTCTAATAACATCATAAACCACCTAGGAATGTTTTAGATTAACATCCAGACTTAAATTCATCCATTAAAATATTCTACAAAAATTTTGCAAATTGATAACCAAGGATTTGGTCTTGTAATAAGAGGAAGAAGAAGAAGAACATCAACTTACCAATCCTCCTAACTTTCATGGCTTCCTTCCCCAAGAAAAAATTGCATGAATGATTGATGAAGAAATTCCCTTGGATGCATAATCGAGAGAGAGTGAAGAAGCTACTACGGGAAAATGAGAGAAAGAAAAGAATAAGAGAGAAATGTATACGTGTGGGCTCCACCAATTTCTTTTTCGATAAAATCGCTCATAGCCACCTTAGCTTATAAGATTTGTTCACTTAAGTCCTTGAGAATTTGTAAAAATTTCCTAAATTAAAAATTAAAATTTCTATTCTCAGATTTTCTTCACTAATTCAAAAAGCACATTTTTCACGTAATTAAATTTTTCACTATACTTCAAAATAGATTTTAAATATTCATACAAATTATTGGGGTATTACACAATGTGATTGTTAGGAAAGACCTCATCGCTCTTTATGGAAACAAGTAATTATTATTATTTTTTTTAACTATTGTAGATTACATTTAATTTTATATCGATAAAATTTGTCCATTTTTTAGTTTCTTTAAATTAGGTTTTTTCCAAACCACAAAAAGGTTCAAGGTCGAATCGTTTTCATCATTAAAGAAACATACAATGAACCATACACTTGTTGGAGAGATGTACCAGAATCCCTGCGAAACTTTTGGTGGAAAAATTTTCAAGTACAATTTCATTATCATTATTTCAAATTTTCTTTCTTTAGTTCATAGTTTATTGTTACTTAACTAATTTTTTTTTTTAGAAATACTATACTTAGTTACCACATCATGGCAACAATATTTACAACATTTGGATAGGTTGTGTGTCAAAGCGCCTGAAGGATTTTATATATACAACGCATAAGAAGAATAAAAAACTAGACTGGATTAGGGAATCTATTTGGAATCAATTGTGCGATAAATGGGAAATGACATAATTCAAACAAATTAGCAAGTAAAAAGAGAAAAATAGATCTTATGACTCTAATGGGTTCAACCCATCTCTTCACACTGGAGACTCTATTTCAATGGCTGAGCACAAGTGAAGAATGGTAACTTGTTTAATTTTTTTAAAATATCTCTATTTACTATTTCATCATTACATCTAAAAGTTATTTATTTATTTTTTTCTATACCATAGACAAAAGAATTAGGATGAGAATTTATTGCATCTACGTTATTACTCCGGACTCATCAAAATAAGACTGATCAAAGATAGGTTAATAAAAAATCAGAGGCAACCTTTGTAAATGTTATTTCATGTACAATTGCATATGCTTGGTACATATCTCAAAATAAAACCTGATATAATTTCATTTTTTTCTAAGGCGAAATATCAAAGGCTACAATCTTCAACTAGCTCTGATTAGTAATTGTACAATCTTAATCTATGGATGAAAGCAGCCGGAGGAAAAAGAAAAGGACATATATATAGTTTAGGAGTTGAGGCAACAAAAATTGTTAGTACCACAACCTCTGGATATCATATACAAGAAGGCTTATCAGAGCTAAATTAGGCTCGTTCCCAAGAATTTTAGCAGATTTTAAAGGATAGACTTGTTCTAAGTCTAAATAAATCTTATAAAGAAAAGTTAAAAAAAATACGAGGAAAGGATGAGATGACTAAATAATCAACTCATCATTGTAGAGAGAAAACTAAATGCAATCCAAGGATTTTGTCCACCACATCCAACTCCACAGGAATTTTATGTGAGTTCAAGTCGACCAAGGAGATAGAAGTGTATCGGCCAGAAATAACTTCTTTAAATAATATAACAAATTTTTTTATTCCACTAGATATTCCAACAAATGACAACATCAATGATAAAGATGAGGAAAATGATGAGGATGCACAAGATGAAGAAGAAGCATAGATTTATATTAGGCAAATTAAATGTAATTTATTTGTATTAATATAATAGCTTATTTTAAACAACTAGCTACTTATTTAGTACAATATATTAACTAATTATACTAGGTATATAAATATATTGAATATGTAGTGTAATCTACAAATACGTTATTGAGTGTTTAATACAATTTATTCAATTCGGTGTTATTTATTATTTTTATAAACATACAAATAATATAAAATAAATAAAATATTATGTAACAAAATAAGTAACAATTTATTTAATAAATTACAAATAAATATGTAATAAAATAGACAACAATTTATTTAATAACTTACAAATAAATATGTAATAACTCATTAAATAATAATCAAATTGTAGAAACACACACACACACACACACACACACACACACACACACACATATATATATATATTGTACCTATGTATTCATCTAAATATTTAAGCACCTTTCAAGAATTTTTTATTGCCTCCAAAATATATTTATTAATACCTTCTCTTACTCCTAATTTGAAAGTCTTCTCTCTTGTTGATCCATCTTTTCTTTTCTTTCTTTCTACTCATTATTCAGCTCTTCATGCTCACTGTTAAGCTTTTTTTCTTTCTACTCATTATTCAGCTTCTCACTCCTATGCTACTGTGCTGTACTGGTAACTCTTCAGTGTTTTCTCTTTTTCAGCTTTTAGCTTCTATTCTTTTCTTTTCTTCAGTTTTTTCATTTCTTCTCTTTTGTTTTATCTCTCAGTATTTGTTTGTACTATATCCTAACAAAATTCTTTATGTACATGTAGAAAGCAGAAAGTAGAGTTGAATAAAGTAAAATTTTAATAGACAGGACGAGAGAGGGAACGACAATGCAAACTAGATTCATTGAGCATTATGTAAGAAAGTAGAAAGTGGAGTTGAATAAAGTCAAATTTCAAAAAAAGGACAAGACAAGGGATGAACTGGATTCATTGATCATTCCAGAAAAAAAAAATATAGAAGGAAACATAACATTAAATTATTTGATTATGTCATAAACATACCATTAAATTATTTAATTTTCTATTATGTAAAATAAAACAGATTTATATATTGAAAAAATAAAGTTGATATCTTAATGACAAAGAATTCTCTATTCTATAAAATAAAAGTGATTTATATATTAACAACGAAATTTTAAATTTTAAAGTTAATATTTTTATGAATAAGTTATCTTTTGTAAATTTTTAATCTACAAATTCACATCTCAACTATTTTTTTCTTAATTACAATAATAATAATAATAATAATAATAATAATAATAATAATAATATGAATATGAATATAAAATTAATCACTAATTTTTTATTATTGATAAATAAAACATAATAATAAAATTACCAAAACATAATAAATATTTGTATTATAAATACAAATTAAATAAATCTTAATAAAAATACACTAATAACCTATAAGAAAAAAAACAAATGAGTGGACAGTAGCAACCGAGCCGAAAATAAAAATAAATAAATAAATGTGTGGATACTAGAGATGCTCGGGTGCTGCTCATCTGAGCCCTCTTCCTTGCTCGAGTGGACAGCACCTGAGCAAGGGCACTTTGAGATCAGGATCTGTCCACCTGAGCAACTTGTCCATGCTCGAGTGGACAGCACCCGAGTAAGGGCGCTTTGAGCTCGAGTGCTAACCTAAGCTTCTCCTCATACTCGAGTGTACAACACTCGAGCAACATAACAAGCTCAAGTGATGTCCACCCGAGCTTCTCTTATGTTGTTCGGGTGGATAGTCCCTGAGCTAGTTAAAACACAGGTGGAAGATTCATTTTTTGACTAAAAATGTAGACGTAGGGCTTGTATTAGGAATTTTTTTAGTCAGAATTCAGTCGCTTTCTTATTTTCTACTGTGCATTTAGCTACTGCAAGTTTTTAGTAGAAGTTCAGTAGGAAATATCCTTTTTCCTACTGAATCTCATTTATTTTTGACTGTACTCTCGGTAGCAATTCCTCAAATGGATGATACGATGGCTTCGAAGAAGAATAATGAGCCACAATAGTGAAGAACAAAGAGAAAGGTGTGAGTACCATGGCGTGTCAAGCAGTGCGGGATGAAGCTTAGTTGACCATGTCGTTTGCCTCATCTTTGTGCTCCACACTAAATAGTTATCTATAAATGAAGGATCTATTAGTGAAAGCATTCATCATTATTCTGCATTTGGCAACAAAGAGAATGATCAATGCAGGATAAACTAGTGAAAGTGAAGACTAGAACATCACAAAAAGCCTTAATCTCTATTCCTCCTTTTTCAGTCGAGGAAGTTTTATTTTTTAGTGCCTAATCGGCCATCACTGAAGCAATGAAAGCGTTTGGAGAATGGAATCAAGCAGAGAAAATGACTCAGAGACATAAATTAAGAGAGAGAACATACATGAACCACCGGTTGCGGCGAGTTGAGCAGCCATGGCAGGTTCAACTAGAATCGTCATTGGTTATAATCTTGAACGGCTCCATAATCTTCTCACAATCATGAGGTGCCCTTTTGGCTTAATTCGACTATGATCCCAAACAACACTAGATACTAAGTGTGCATTTAGAAGAGTTTATAGAAATAGCTTATAATATGTCCATAAGTTATTTTCAATTTATTTTCATAAGCTCTTCATGATAGCTTATAGAAATAATTTATACATAACTTATGTGAAATTTATCCTCATAAGCTTTTCAATTGTAAAAATAATTTATATATAAGTACTTATCATATAAGCGTTTATTGTATAAGCACTTAATTAAGCTGTTTTCTCAAATATACCTTAAATTCTAACAGTTGTACTGTGATTGGTAGAATTCAAGGGGAGTATATGCGTGGAATCCAAACGCAGTGGTTTAGACTGTGTTTGGCACGACTACCCTTATAGTTTATTTGATTAGCTTATAAACTCGTTAAAAGTGTTCGGTAAACGAGCTTATTTTAGTAGCTTATAGCTTATTCTGATAAGCTACTTTGAGTAGCTTATGGGTTCTGTACTTTTCTTCTCTTTTTACCCTTGTCATTTTATAAAAAATACACATTATACCCTTATTTCATGTACATTATACCCTTATATATAAATATAATAAAATATGTAAATATATTTTATTACATATAATAAAATATATAAATATATTATATATGTAAAAATATATTATTCATATATAAAATATAATAAAATATATAAATACATATTTTTAATGAATTTTATATATATAATAATTTAAATTAATTTAATTAAAAACAAAAATGATAGGTTTATTTATATTATTTTGGAATTAAAAAATATATGTCATTTTACACTTTTCAGCTATTTCAATAATTATTTTTATCGAATATTTTTAATTTAATAAGTTAGCTTATAAACTATCAGCTATTAGCTAATTTTGTCAGACATAACCCTGGTGTTAATGAAAACAAGAAAAGAGAGAGAAGAGTACAAAATATCTCACTTTGATTTCCTTAGAAACAGTTGAAATGCGCATTGCTTAAGGAGCTCAACAAATGCCGTAATTATTTTAGTTTTATATTTTTATATTTTAAATACACTTCTTATTATTTTAGTTTCACTAGAGTATTATCTTATTTTTAATTTTTATTTAATTTCTAAACTAATATTCATAATTTAAAATTATATAATTGTGTCTTTATAATTTCAGAAGTTTTTAATTTTTTATCAATGTTTTATTTATTGTTTACATATTAATATTTTTAATATGTATAATTTATATAAAATTACATTAATTATGAAAAAATAAAAAAAAATTAAAAATCAAATTTAATTTTTTTATAATTCTGAAAATTTAATTATAAATTTTGAAATTTTAATGATAAAATTTAAAAAATAAAAATAATTCTATCACGTGGCGTGGATTAATGAAGTTTTATTTTACACAATTGATAATTTTTATCTGAACCAATTCTTAAATTATTTTTATTTTCATTTTGCACTTTCGATTTTAAATTCATTAAATTAATCCTTTTAATAGTGAATAATGGTTTTACTGATAACTTTTGTAAAAATTTTTGGATGTCATATAAAAAAAAATGTATCATGTTGCTTTATCTATTAACAAATTTAACCATTTACAATGAGTAATTTGGATACATTTTAAAGTTCAAACCATGAAAAGCTAAACTGAGAGTGAAAATATGTTAGGAAACAATTGAAAAATTTATTTATTTTTTGAAAAGTCAAAATAGAATTTTACTTGAAAGATGATTCATTATCATTTTAGAAACCGTAGACCCTTTAGCCATATATCATATGAAATCATGTACAATTTTATCAAATGAGAATTTGACAATTTAATCATCCATGCAATTGTGAGAAGACACATTTTTACTCGAGATTTTGAGACAATTTAATCTCATCTACTCAAGGTATTGTGTCAAGTATTAAATATGGATATTCCTTCTTATAATAATTTGAATATTGGTCACCATGTAAAATATTAGCCTTAGCTTAGTGTGGGTTTAGGTATAACTTAGGTGAGCTCACAACTACATTTGTGTCTCCAAACAAGATTTTGCAACTCAAAAAGCTTTTCGATTGGATGATGTCTTGATCAGCTGCTCGTCCTTTCAGCAACAACTGTATCGTTGCTGAAAGTGATATAAAATTTTTTTCCCTGCAGGACTTTCAGCAATGATTTTTATTGTTGCTGAAAGGACGACCATCAGCTGCTTGTCTCCGGACCCGATTGGATGTGCAGCGCACAATAGTAGAGATGTACAAAACCGATCCAAACTAATCGGATCGACCCAAACCGAACCAAACCGAGTCAAAACCGTCGAAAACCAAAATTTCAAAGTCTAAATCAGTTTTTAAAATTATAAAAATTTTGGTTTGGTTCAGTTTATCGATTTTGGTTTAGTTCAGTTCCAAACCAAACCATATGTAAATATATATTTATATATATATATATATATTTAAAAAAAAGATATCAGTGATATTCTTGGTTTTTCCTTGATATTGTGACTATGTAATTATGTATATATATACAAATCTCTACCATATGTCATTATTTATCCATACTGTTATGACTATGAGTCATCCTTATTTTTGCTGGTTTGTTTTTGATATTGTGATCCTTACTATTTTCTTATCTTAGTGTGATAATTTCATTTACGTAAAAAATTCCATTATATATATATATATATATATATATATATATTGATCAGTATTTTAAATTTTACAAAGAAATGAATGGAAACTCTATAATAATATAATTACATCATTAAAATTGAAATTCAATAATTCATCACCATTCTATTACCAGTATTGTAATAAGTTCATTAAATCTCATGCCTTCTACAAATTTCACACTACTGCAAGTCTCAGGTCTGTACCATTGTAAAATGTAAATCCAAAGTTTCTAATAATAAATAAAACCATAAAACCGAAAATACTTGAATAATAAATAATGAATATAAAAAGTGAAGTACTATGTTAAGAGATAGTAAAATGGCTACTTAACACTTAGGTATTCGGTAAAATTAAGATTTTTTTTGAAAAAAATAGATAAAAGTGAACATTTTTAAAAAAAAAATTAAAGTATCAAACTGCCTAAAATTGAACCAAACCGCCCACAAAAAAAATGTACCAAACCGCTAATAACCGAACCAAACCACCCAAATACAAAACCGAATAGGTCCAAGAAATTACAAACCGCCTTGATTCGGTTCGGTTTAGTTCATGCCAAAAACTGAGTCGAACCTAACCTTTGTACTCCCCTACACAATAGTCTTTTCCCAAATGCTTTTGCATTGAGTAACTCAAATTAATTTTACTTAATTAACTCATCTCCTTTTTACCTCTCACTAGTTTTTTCTTCTCAGTTTTTATTCCGACTTTTTAAAAGAAAATTCGTACTTTGATTCTTTTGCTTTTCTTCACTAATATTAGATCTTTTTGAAAACTCATTGTTGCTTAGGTTGTGTCAGTAGTTGTCCCGTGACGGAGGCTCGGGTGGTAGCCAAGTGATCACAATTGACATGTGACAATTGGGCTATTATAATTAAATAGAAAAAATTACACTCTGACTAACAGTTATAACTTTTGGCTTAATGGTAAGCATTCGATTCAACACTTATCATTTTCTTCACCAAACCTAAAAGAAATGTAAATAAAATAAAAAATGTAAAGAAGAGCAAAATTAGAACTAGAGACTTCGGAAGGCAAAAATATGAATGAAATTTTGGATGATAATTACATTTTTTTGTCTTGAGAAAAATTGCATTTTTTTCCTTTTGAAAAAGAAAAATTGCATTCTTGAACTCATTTTTTGTTAAATTTGAACATTGTCCCCATATCTAGATCTTTCTTTTCATTTAGTCCCTACTCCTATTTCATTTTAACCCCTCTTTGTTATTTTGCTTTTCAGTTAAGTCCCATTTTTGTCATTAACCTAAATTATATTTAGATCCATGATTTGTTTAGTTTTAAAATTCTAATTCAGACCCTTTAAGTTAATTAAAAATATTTTTTTGCAAAAAAAACTAAAAAGAAAAAGTGCCAAGCAACATGAAATTCGTATTCATTTTAGTAATTAGTAATTACACATGTAAAAATAATTTTGATAAATAATATTTAAACAATATTAATTTTTTAAAAATCACTTTTTAGATAATCGCTTTCAAACGTAAATCATGATCATACAAATTCAATTTTAACCAAAATTAAGTTTAAAGATCTAGTTCATTCAAATTTAAATTTAATCAACTCCAATATTAAATACACACTAAAATGTTGGTTCGACCAGAGTTTGGGTAACATCCTATATTGTATATATGTGTGTGTATATATATATATATATATATATATATATATATATATATATATATATATATTAAGAAGTCTTAAATTTATATAATTTGTAAATATTTTTTAAAATTTTATATTTCAAAATATTTTTCATAAAAATTTACTAAAAAACTAGGGGATGATTTTCTTTTTGGGTTTTGTAAAAAGCACTTATTAGAGAACATTAAATACTTTTAAAAGGGGATTGAATTTGTCGTTAAATGTATAGTAAATGTTTCTCTTAGAAATAAAATTATTCAAAATTATTTATTATTATATTAAAAATAAAATTACAATGTGAGGCCACAAAAAAAAAATTAACCACTTTTTCATAAAGTAAATTGGTAAAAAAAAAATGATTTGAGCCTTTGGGCTATTTCAAAAATTGGTAAAAAAAAAGGTTATAAAATATAAGTTAAAATTTTTAATATAATATTTTAAAAAAAAAATTAAGCATACTTTAACTGAATTTTAGAAAAATTAACAAAATTTACTTTTAATGTGGTAAAATATATTCTTCCCCCAAAAAAAAAGAGTGATTTTACATGCACTGTATAGCTGCTTCTATTTGGAGAAGGCACACGATTTGCAGCTATAGAGAAAATGGCGAAGGCAGTGAGAGCCTACGCGGAGGTTCTGAGGCTGGTGAGGCATTTGCCCAAGGACTCCCGCCCTTACTACGCCAAGTACGCTCGCGAGAACTTCGTCAATTACAGAGACGTCGACACTTCCGATTCCTCTACTCTCCCCGATCTATTCAAACGCACCTACACTCACTCCGTTTGGGTCCTGCATAAGGTATTCTCTTCCTCCGCTCGCATCCGCATTCCATTTTCTGAGAAAAACATGGTTCCTCTTCGATTCTCGATGCTTCTTTGTCTGTTACGTCATTGATTGTTTTGGGATTGATGCGATCGCAGTACTCGGTGGATAAATCTCCCGCTGATAGGCTCTCAAGGGGATCTGCTGCAGTTAGTGCCTGCGAAGTGTTTGTGTTTATTCCTCACTGAAGAGTAAGAAGCTTACTTGTCAGAGCCTGTTTGGGACAGCGTCGGTGGCGGTGTCAACCACGTTTGCACTGTCCAAATGTGATTTGAAGAAAAAATGAGATGTTTGGAACACTTGTGGAACAAACTGCATTGGAGAGTAAATCGGGTTTCAAGCATTCAAACCATGATAACCTCAAAGTTCCATTTTGTTGCTTTTCCAGTGCGTTAACATGGTTGGTGATGGTGAGCATATCTCATTTCCTCATTTTCCTATGCTAACCCTGCCTCTCATCCATCTAGAGCTGCCATATTTTGGAGGTTTGTGGTGTTTTGTTTTTGGAGCCAAAAACAGAGGCGCGAGTAAGACGAAGACTCGAGGGAGGGACTAGTGTGAAGGGACTGGCGGTGACAAGCATCAATAAGGCAGAGGGAGATGACAACAAGAAAGGGATTGAGAGATGAAGAGTGACTCGAGTATGCACAGACGATGACAAGGACTGAGAGCATAGGAAGATGTCGAGGGAGATGTTGAGGGCCAAAGGGCTGAAAGCAGAGAAAGATGTCGAGGGCTAGAGGGATAAGAGTAGAGAGACATCAAGAGATGACGATGGCCAATGGTGGAGAGACAGCCGAAGCCCAAACATGATGAGCAAAGACGATGACGAGCACTGGAGAGATGACGAGAGAATGAGAGATCATATACTGATACTCAAAGATGTCTTTTCAATTTTATATATAAAAATAATATAATAAATAATAAACAAATAAATGTAATACTGATACCTGGTAGTGTAAGAAAAAAAACCAGAAAACTTGTATGACAAGGACTAAAATAAAATAAATAAAAATTTTATAGGGGTTTATTTAATTTTTGAGAAAAATATTTTCTAGATCTATGGAACTATATGAAGCTAAATATGATCTTAAATCATGTAAAAGATAAAAGGAAAATTTTAACCAAGGACCTAAGCGAATAAATAGAAAGGTTTTTGGTAAATGTTGAAATTAAAGTAAAATTTAGTTTAAATTAAATTTATGTACTGGAAAAAGGAGGACTGAAGTGAACTTTAATTAAAAACTAATATACCAAGTGAAAACTAATAATATGCATGATAGGGACTAAACTGAAAGAAATGAAAAGTTTACAGGGATTGATTTAATTTCAGAAAAATTATATTCTAAGACTAGGAACCTAGATGAAACTAAATATGATTTGGGATCATACAAAAGACAAAGAAAAATATTAGCCAAGGACCTAAGTGAATAAAATGAAAAGTTAGAAGTTAGAAGTAAAATATTTGAAAATGAATAGAATTATTATAATAGGAATTTTAATTAAGATTAGAAGGAGTTTACCAAATTTTGAGTGCTGCTGTATGGTTAAATAATAGGCTTAAACTAGTTAAATAAGAAATTAAAAAATTTAGAAGTCAAATTTAAATAATAGATAGCTCATTTTTTTTAAATTATTAATTCATTTTGTTAAAACTTAATTATAATGACTTAGTTCATTTTGTTTAAAATTTAATTATTAATAAAAACTTAGTCAGTATTTATTTGTAATTAATAATTTATTAATACTTTATAATTATTATTAATACTATAACTATAAAATTCAGAATATACAATCCAAAACATCATAATATATCAAAAAATGAAATATAAAATTCATATTATTTCTGGTAATTACACATCTAAAATCACATTTGCAAATCAAAAATCAAACATTATGCTATGCTTCAAACCACTTTTGCCCAAATGTCTCTTAAATATAAATCACGTTTATCTAAACTTAAATTTTCTCCAATCACGTTCAATCAAACTTAATTTGCCTCACCTACGTTTACACACTGAACTCCCAAACACACACTTAGGGTCTGTTTGGTTTGAACATTTTCTGTTTTCATTTTCACTGAAAACAGAAAATGGACTTTAAAATGCGTTTGGTTGAGTTAACTGAAAACGTTTTCTTAAAAATATTTCTTAAAATATGCCTAAATCTGAAAACACTAAAAAGATGTTTTCAGTGTTTCAGGAAATGTATTTCAGAAAATAAAGACTGAAAATAAAAATAAAAAATATTTTCATAAACCAAACAGACCCTTAGTTTCTTCATCTGATCGTTTCTTGTTCATGATTTGATGCGTTAGCTATTTGATTTAATCTCAATAATAATGCTCTGCTTCAGCAGAACGCCTTTATTCTTGGGGATTTAGATTCTTTTAAGCAAGAGTTTTCACGATACTTATCAGAGTAAATAAACAAATTAGCCTAAATTTTTTGTTGTTTAATCTTTGAGCTTTAAATATCAAATAAATTAATTCCTATGAGTTAAAAGAGTTAATATAAATTATTTTTTTTGTAAAATTAAATTGTATATTCACTCATAGATCTCCTATTGAGTGCTGCACTCCAACACCGTCAGATCGAAGTAGACCCTACATGTTTTGTTTAATCGAACAGTGGTAAGAAGCTCAATACTTTACTAAATATACAACACCTAACAAATGATTCATTCTCATCTTCAAGGGTCTAACTTGATAATAATGTATAATGAATTTATAATATAAAAGAACTAAATTGTGTAAAATTAAAGTTTTAAAATTAAACAATTCATCTTTGTATCTTTAAAGAAATAAATTAATATAGACACAAATTTACTTGAATACATTACACATGAATGGTTGGCCCCGTAAAATTATACAGATTCTTGTATTTTATATCTTTACCTTTCTTTCCATGTAATACTATCATATTAAACTTTTATACTTGAAGATTTAGACTTTTAAATATGTATATGCAATAACAGCCTTTTTACATATAAAACTGAGGTTTGTATTTACATTTGTTTTGTTGGACTTAGTCTGTATTTACAATTAAATTTGCATAAACTCAACGGAAGAATATCATTTAGTGATCTGTAGTGGGCTGTGGCTTCTTATCTGTCTTATTACCTGATTCGTAGATTTACTTTCTTTCTTTTTTTTTTTTGGTACAAGCTAGATTCCCTTCCCTACCTTTCAAGTTTGGTGTGCTGCCTTTGTATTCTAAGAATAAATAAAAAATGTGCATAAAAACTAAAGTGTATACTAATCATATCCTATCATATTACAAATTATGTAAAACAACGTTTAGAATGAATTATGTTACAAATTATGCAAAATAACATTCTGCAAAACTCTAGCAATCAAAACCGTAGCTTCAACATTTTAGCCTTACACTAACAGGTCTCCTCTAGAGTTAATTGTTAATATTCATGCATGTATGGACCGGCTTCCCCACTTCCTTTCTCTGCTGTATTACGGGCTTGTTCTGCCTTAGGAATATGTTATGTCTTATTTGGGGTATTTACATCAATAACAATAACACCTTTATTAAGGCTTATATGCTCGGTTTGAAGGCCCAAGTCCTCCAAGTGTATAGGGCCCAACCTACTGCTCATGGCCCAAATTCTGTTCATGGATTCTTCACGTCTACAGGCACTCGAACCCAAGGGAAGCTCCGAATCAGAAGATTATTTACAAAAGGATTTTCCATGCAGATATCTTCTCTAATCCTCCCCCCAATTTTCACCTCTTCTAAATGATATTTTCATAATTGGAATTTCTTTCTCCCAATTCGGGCTGATCAGAAATTTGTTTTTTTGTTTTCCCTCCCTCGTAATTTCAATTTTGGTTATCTTAATAATGCCCGTGGTAAGGTTACCCTCTCATATTAAACAAGACTCATGGTTTATCAAGTTCTTTAACAATAATAAAAGGCAAAAGTAATTTTATACCTTTGAATTTTGACTCATATTTAAGTTATAGCCTATAACTTTATTTTGTATTAATTATAACTCATATGTTTTAAATTAGTTTCAATTATACTCTTGAACCTAACATTATCCAAATATTTAATAAAAGATATTGACGTAATATTTTATTTTACACACGACAGTACTTATTAATCCACTTTGACTTTGCCAAGTGGGACTAGAACTAATAATGACAAAAATAATCAAATATAATATGAAGTAAAATATCATATATATATATATATATTAGTAAATTAATGATTATTTTTGGTAATTATTAAATATTTAGACAACATTAAATTAAGAGATATAATCAAAATTAATTGAAAACATACAATTTATAATTGACATGAAATAAAATTATGAGTTATAATTAAAATATGAATTAATATTTAGGTGCATTAATAATATTTTTGCCTTGAAAAAATTTGCAAATATATTTTTACATATTTAAAGCGTATTAAATGTACCCCATCACGTTACAAGTTGTGCAAAATAACATTCTACAACAAATTAAGAGTACTTTCAACTAAGGTATCTTCTAAATGGCACTTTTGAGAATTGGACTTTCTTTCTCCTAATTTAGGTTGACCATAAATTTGTTTTTTCTTTTTTCTTCCTGTAACTTCAATTTTAGTTATCTAAACAATGTAAAATTGTATGTCAAATTTATGCAAAAATAAAAACTTAAGGCTACATAAACAAGAATTGGCTAATATCTTTAAAATAATAAATTTTCACAAAAAACAAATTACCTAGTGCAGAATTGATGTTGGCCATTGGAAATTGTTGAAGAAGAACGATTATGATAAATTAGTTTCTTCCTCTTAATCTTCCTTAGTTACATACTCTCTTATGATGGAAGCTTGTTAGTATAACCTTAATAGGCAAAGAGAGAACCAATTTATGTACAATCAACATTAGATTTGGTAGATCCATCAAGTAACCAAAAGAAAACAAATAGACTAAGTGCATGTTTGTCACTGCATTCACCAACTCCCAAACCATAGTAGTTAGCCTTCAACGTGGTTAGTATGAAAATGAAGATGTTTGGTAGTGTGTTGATGATTGCTACCGAACTGCGATTCCTTATCCGAATTTGGTTTGGGTCACCACAGCCATGAAATAGCTTCCATGATGAACTAAACTTGGTTTGGTGAGGGCAAGCAAAGTCAATTCCTCCTTTTACCTTTGCTATGAAGCTCATCGTGTGTATTTGTGTCTGTGTGAGCTCGTCATGAGGAGAGAGAGAGAGAATTTAACAAACAAGGCAATCTTCACAGTTCTCCGACGGTGGGGATGTGCCAATGGTGATGAGAGGTGTGAAAGGCACTCTCCTTCAACCTTCTGTTGCGCTTCTAAGTGAAAGATAATTCATGCTCTCTCGATGCTCATACTCTGTTTTTGGTTTCCAAAACAAAGATGCGACAGTGTGGAAGAAGACGGTGGCAGAGGGTTGATGGTATCATCAGTGAAGGCAACAGTAGGGCAAAGGAGTCATCCAAGTAGAAGAAGACAAGGTTTAATGAAGGAGGAAGTCATATGAAGTTCAGTGAAGGAGACAAAGAAGTTGCAATAGAGTCCCTATCATTTCAGACTTTATTATGTTTGAGCCCCCTCTCTGATAAATTTCTTGCAATTGAGTCCATCTCAAATTTCTTGAATTTTAATTTGATTCCTCAAAAGCACTTTTTCTTCAAAAAGGTCCCTGAATCTTTTTTTTTTGTATTATTATTATTATTTATATTTTGATTATTTTTCCTATTTTTTTATTTTTATGATTCTTTTTTAGTTTTTTAGTTTTCCTTATTTTATATTTCATCTTTATATTTTTTTAAAAAAAAATTGACCCAAACAAAATAATTTATTGAAAATTTTGAAATTCTTTAGGGTGCACTTATTTTATTTTATAATTATAATTACAATTAGTTAAAGATGTTTAAATTAAAATATTATTTCAATGAGTCATTAGGGAATAATTAGTAATGTTGATAGATAAATCAAAAAAAAATTAGTGCACTTTCTGGTAATTACATAAAATTTATGCCCTTTCAGATAACTACACATCTAAAATTATGTTTGCAAACTAACATCCAAATATCATATGATATGTCTCAAACCATGTCTCCTTGTCACAAATCACGTTTGTTTAAATGTTTCCTAAACATAAATCACATTCACCTAAATCTAGGTGTGTCTAAACCACGTTTGCCTACCGATTTACCTTACACACCCTAAATTACATGAGAAAGTGAACAGTTACATTTAATTCACTTGAAAAAGTGAATAGTCAGTTAGTCACAATTAATTGTTATTAAAGTAAATAATTGAATTTCCCATTCGATTTCTATGTTATTAATTCTCAAGTGGAATATCAATCTTCTTAAATTAGTGAGATATTTATCTCTTTAAATTGGGCCACTCTATTTCAACTATAATATGACCTTTAGTACTCAGCTCAAATCTTACAAACAACGCCCTTGATGAGGATACACTTTTCATATTCTTATAGTTTATCAAGTATTTTTAACAATTAAAAAATTTTTCAAACAAGATTTTAAATAATTGAGGCGTATTAAATATACCTTAGTCTCTCATAACTTCAATTTTAATTTGCTAAGGTTATCCTTTTCATATCCAACAAGACAATGAAGTTTTTTAATAATGAAAAAACAATGTGCAAAAAAGTTTTTATAATAACTAATTGACTTATTTGTAAAAGAAAATTATTTATCATATTTTTATTAGAATGCTTACTAACAAATAATAAATACTTAAAAATTTGTGTGGGACTCGGTTTGTGATTTTAGGGGCCAAGGTTCGAGCCTTTTATAATAAAAAAATTGGAGCATATTATTCTCTTTTTTTTTTTTAGGATTTGGATAAATTATATTTGATTCTTCTCTTATTTTAAAAAAATATATTCAATTTTCTATAATTTTTTAATTATTAAAACTTACCTTTTTTTTATACAATGTGTTTCTTTTAAAGATAAAACTGCTTAAAATTTTTTATTATTATATTAAGAATAAAATATACATTTTTATGTCAAAGTTTAACATCAATTTAACTATCTTCACTGTATGAATAAGATTTTTCATCAGAGTCCTGTATTATAAAAAAAGTTAACTAATAAAATTTTCTATTATATATATCAAGATATTATGCAACTGAAACATAATATTTGAAATACACACACACACACAGACACACACACACACACACACACACACATATATATATATATATATATTATATGTAATTTAGTTAATAGAAAAAGTTAGCATAATTAACTCAAAAAAATATTGTTTATTTGGAAAACAAAATACTGTATGTTTTGACCTTTCATATTTTCCAGTCTTTTTATTTCATCAAAGCCTCTCTTGGAATTAGTTCTTGTCAGTAAGCAAGTTCATTGATTTGCCGCAGGGGTGTTAATTGTGCCAAACTGCCAATATTTATAGCTCCGAAAATAAAAGATAAATTCAATATTTAAAATTAATAAACTCAATCTCATATAAATATTTTTTTTGTGAATATAATTGTGTGGTTTATGTCTAAGCATTGAAAAGAGTTTAAAACCCCAGCATACATACTTTTCGGTTTTTCCTCGTGAAATGTTCTTATTTTTTCGATAATGAGGTAAATGCCACCTTTATTGTTTTGGTATTGAAATAGAAGATTTGGAGTTTTTCTAAAGCGGAATCGCGGATTTTCTTGCCGAACTCGTGTCTTTACGCACAAAGTCAGAAGCGGATGTTATATGGTTATTGCTTTTAATTGCTTACCGGCCTGTACACTAAAATTTCATTCTGTATCACATATATATTTATTTTTAATTTGGTTCTTCAGAGGTTTAGATATTTTTAATTTGATCCTTCATAAATTAATATTCTTAATTTAATTTCTTAAAAATTAATATTTTTAATTTAATTCCTCATATGTATAAATATTTTCAATTTGGTCCTTCAAATATTAATATTCTCAATTTAATTCCTCATAGATCCAAACATTTCATTTGGTCTCTTATAAATTTAAACATTCTAAATTTGGTCCTTCTATGCAGATTTCAATTTTATTCTTAATTACATTGAGTCCCATGATATTGTACATCAAATTAGTACAAAGAAAAAAAAATATGTAGCGTCAACATTAATAAGCTAAGTGCCAAAGCAGTATTTCCATTAAATTATAACAGTAGCCACATAAAAGGATAAAATTGAGAATGTTTTGATTTATGAATAACTAAATTGAAAACACAAATTTGTGAGGCTAATTTGAAAATATTTGGATTTATGAGAAAGTAAATTGAGAATAAAAATTTATGAGGGATTAAATTGAGAAAAGAGACACCAGTGAAGAAGCAAAATAAGATTTTAGTCCCTGATTATATATATATATATATATATGATTGAATTATTAGAGTATATATTCTAATAATTCAATTATAAATTATTTTATTAAAAAAAAAAGAAAAAAGAAGCGCGTGGAGAATGGAAACAGTTGAAGTCGGTGTGGAACCGGAAGAAGTGGAAAGAAGAGAAAATGCGTTGGAGGGCGAAACCACGGTTTTCTCGGGCCGAGTGGGTTTGACCGTCGAAAGCCGAAAACCGAAGCCGTTCTCGGAATAGGCCCATTCTTTTCTTCGTCTCAGCCCATCTCTCTAACGGCTGCTTCTTACGCCACCTCAGACGCCACTTACCCCCCTTCTCTCTCTCTCTTTCTTTTTAAAAGGATAAATTACATTAATAAATAATAATAATAATAATATGTTCTTAATTTTAATTAAACACAATTAGATTTTTTGACTATTTTTTTTAAATTTTGATATATGTTATAAAAATATTTTTTTAGTTTAATTTTTTTCAAATTAATTAAATTTTTACACAACATAAAATTATAAATTTTTGCTTTTAATATGATAGTAAAATCAGTTAAATTGTCATTAACATTTAAGATGAAATTACGAGTTTATTTATACTGAAAAATTAAGAAAAAATTATTATTTTAATTTATAAAAAATTACAGTTTTCTTAATTTAATTTTTTAAAAAACAAAGTATTTAAATTAAATCTTTAAAAAACTGAATTTGTCATAATTTTGTTACTTTATCTAATAGAGTAACTTTTGACTACGGCAATAATAATATTTAATAATGTATATTTCATGACTTAACATTAAAAAAATAAACTGATACAAATGTAAATTTTTAATAACTAAAATGTAACACTAATTAAATTAAGATATCTGTAATTTTTTTAAACTAAAATAATAATTTAATCAAAATTTAATTTCAGTTAAAAATAAATGAAAAAGGAAAATATGATATCAAAAAATTAAAAAATATATTAAGTATACTTTTACCAAAATTTTAAAGAAATTATCCAATTTACCCTAGTTTTTACATAGCCCCACACAAAAACACTACAAATGTCTTCCTTTCTCGGTGCCACAACTTGACACTCATAAATCATAACCCCCTTTCCCCTCCTTCCTTTCTTCTCTCACAAATCAACTTTCACTTCTCTTTCACTCTCTGAACCTGAAAAACCCCTCCTTTTTTCCGTTTTTCTCTTTTCCCAATGGAGGACAACAACGACGAATTCGAAGGGGACCATCTGAGTTCAGCCACCACTTTCTCTCAGCTCCTATTCGGAGACGACGATGTTGACGTGGACCACCTCCATGGCTATTCCTCTCTGTGGTTCAACAACTCCCCCGCAATGCTCTGTTTCGGCGACCACCAAAACGACGTCGGAGCCGGGCCGCTTCTGATTTCCGACTATCAAAACGGCGCCATCACGCCTCAGAAATCCGTCGTCACTTCCTGTGAATCCTCCTCCGCTTCGTCCTCTTGCACCGTTAATAAGTCTAATAATGTCTGTCAATTCGTAGTTATCTGATCCATCTCTGTTTTCTTGGGGCTGAAAAACATTTGTTTTTTTTTTTGGTTTGTGTTGTTGCACAGAAAAAGCGAAGTGGGTCGGCAAAAGAAGTGGTGGGGTGTACGGATTCCATCACCGCGGCGGCGGGTGGTGGCCGGAGACAGCCGAAGAAGACGAAACCTGAGAACCAGGGTTCAGCAGGACATGCAAAGGTGAGGACAATCAACAATGGATGGTTTTTTTGCATGTCTTTCTCTGTTTCCTGTCTGTAATTTGAAGCAGACAGGCTGTCTGATGACATATACGATTTAGTATTTGCAAAATGTAGATTCTTACCAATTAGTCCCCCTCAAATTTAATTTCCAGTAAATTACTAATTTATTTTCTAACAATTGTTCTGAAAGTTCAAAAGCCTTAATTTAGTTTGCAAGAAATTGTAATTATCTGAATTGTTTCTCTCTGTTTGTCTAAATTACTAATTTGTAAGTTCAAGCACCTTAATTTAGTTTGTAAGAAATTGCAACTATCTCAATTATTTCTCTTTATTTGTCAAAAAGATGTGTGATTTAATAACAAAAATAATTAAATTAAAATAAATATAATGTTGCATAAGATTCTTTATTCTTTAAAAACATCCTTCAAAACTTTATATTTATAATGAATGATAAATGAAATAGATTGTCTTTCTCTTTTGGTTTTGGCTGGCAAAAGAGTCTATTTTCTCTATTTAAATTATTTGATATCT
Source organism: Biancaea sappan (assembly GCA_037074585.1). Taxonomy (NCBI): domain Eukaryota; kingdom Viridiplantae; phylum Streptophyta; class Magnoliopsida; order Fabales; family Fabaceae; genus Biancaea; species Biancaea sappan. The sequence goes on along the minus strand of CM073493.1, from coordinate 8,067,705 downwards.
TTTTATTTTATAATGGATAGTTTTATTTCATAACGCATAGTCTAAATTTTTTTTGTTTAGTTATTTTTTTAATTTGAATTGTTAGTTATAATCATTTATAACGAACAAATTGATTTTTTTTAATTTTATTCCTTGTTTATTTATAACGACCCAACGGCTCACAATGAAATAAAATTTTTTTGCCTCCCAAAAAAAAAAAAGGAAGAAAGTCTATAACAAACGTACAATTTGGTCAAATAGATGTATTAACCGAGAAATTAAGGAGAAATGAACCAAAAAAAAAAAAAACTGAAACTTTCAATGTGTTTTGTGGTTTCAGAGGAAGGAGAAAATGGGGGAGCGAATTTCAGCGTTACAACAGCTTGTGTCTCCATTTGGGAAGGTGAGTGATATCACTATCAATATCGATACCAATCAATCTGGTAATTAATTTGAGATATGTGATTGGAATTGAAACTCATGAGATTGATGAAATGGAGTTATGGAATATGAAAATGATGCAGACAGACACAGCTTCGGTGCTTCACGAGGCGATGGGGTACATAAGGTTTCTACATGACCAAGTTCAGGTCCTGTGTTCGCCATACATGGAAGTTGGCCTTTCTTCTTCCCCACATTACCATCACCACCAATCTGTGCGTCCCTTCCTCTTATCTTTCTCACATTTTTCTTTCTTCTTTTATATGCTAGAGTTTCAACATAATATCATTTACTAATCTATAGAAGTTGAGTCTAGCCAAAAAAGGAAAAAAAAGGATAATTGTCCACAATTAAATTCGGTTAAAAATAGTGTCCATGTTAAGTATTTAAATAAGATTACATCTAACAAACGACCTCTAAATAAGAATATAAATCCTTCGACAAAGACTTAGATTAGATTATATCTAATAAATGACAACTAACTAAGAATTTAGATATTCTGTTAGGCATTAATGCTTAACATGATGCTTAGAAACCCAACATCATGTAATGTTGAAAAGTCGGGATGGAACCTATACGGGTCTTATTTATTCTGTTCCAATCAAACAATAGTGGAGAAATTTAACACTCTGCTAAGCGCCAACACCCAAAAGAAGATCCAAGGGTGCTAACTAGGAGTGGTAAAAAATTGACCAAAATTGAAAAAAAAAATGTCCAAATCAATCTTTAAAATATAAATTTTAATTAGTCCGATTTGTTTGTTTGTTTGGTTTTAATTGAACTGAATAACTTTTATATATAAAAAATTATATTAGATATATAATATTATATTTATATATTATGTCAACAAAATTATTCATATATATTTTATAATTAATTTGGTCTTTTTTTTACATTTATATATATTTTATTAAAATTAAAAATCACAAATTATTATAAATCAAGTCATCCAAAATCAAATTAAATCGTTTAAAATTAAATTAAATTATCTAAAAATTAAAATTAAATAAATTCATAATTTTATAAAATCAATTAACTCAATTCAATTTAATTAAAATTAGAAACCAAACTAATCTTATAAACATCCTTGGACTAACATTAACAATCAATGAAGATAGGATAGCTGCTTGATCGAGATAATAGTGCCATTGACCCTAGATTCTCCCTCAAGGTCAAGCGGAGTCAATAAAAACTCACTAAAATAATAATAATAATAATAATAATAATAATAATAATAATAATAATAATAATAATAATAAGAAACTCGCTTAGTCCAATTAGATAAGACTCGTTTGAGTGGGTCCACATTTTTGTTGTCTTTTTCTAATAAGACGCCCTTTTAAATTTTAATATTAGAGAGATCTTTCATCATTTGATTAATATATTTAAATTTTTTTTAAAATACTGTTTTCGTATATTTATGCAATGACTAATATTTAATATTTATACTTTGACACGTGAACATATTAAAAATTAAAAAATAGTCATTCTATGCAATATGCATTATATTAAATTGGATGAGACAGAAATCATGAAGTCGAAATATTGACCTGGAGTTTGCACTTGGCAGCTCTTTATGGCCACTGATCACACACAATCAAACTGTGACAGAATCGCCATACGAGGAAACTCATGATAACTTCAACATTATTATTATTATTATTATTATTTAATGCTTTGGGCATTATTTCAGATGAACGGTGATAACAAGAGAGAAGATGCAAGGGGAGACTTGAGGAGCAGAGGGCTGTGTCTGATCCCAGTGGAATCAACCGTCCACGTGGCGAGCAGCAACGGTGCTGATTTCTGGTCACCTGCAATGGCCAATAATAACAGTAACGTTCCCTCATCAACAATAAGACACTGAACCAGGAACATCAAACATCATCAATCAATCCAAAATCGAAAAAAGTCCTTTTTGGGAAAATAGATATTAGATATTTAGATAATTACTAGTAATTAGAATATTGCTGTGAGCATGAAATTGGAGTTACAGAGCACAGTTGGAGATGGAAGGTGGAGAAGGCAAAGTATAAGAAAAGGAAAACTATCAAGTATTGGGCAAAGTAGTTCACAGCTCACACATGGGGTTGAAGTGAAAGCTCATGGTTTTGTCTTTTTGACTATGTAACATCTTTATGTTTGGTTCCTTTTTCTTTAGGGTATTTATATTTTATATAGGTGGAATTAAGGAAAGAAACATTTGTATGCAAGTTTTTGGGGACGTAGTGCTAAGGATGCCATATATGTTCTGCTTAAGTAGTTACCTCTGTACATTACGGGAGGGAAGAAATTTTAATGATATTGTTGCAGAAAGGTGGCAACTATGTAGTAAGGGAAATGAAATTGCCTTTGTCATCATAGATTACATCATCAAATTAAATCCGTGGGTGTAATTAGAAATTTGTTACTATTATTGTCCGATTAACTCAAAAAAATTGGTTAATCAAAAAATGATCAAAAAACTGTTAAAACAAATAAAATTAGCGAATTATTTAAAAAAAGAAAAAAATGTACTATTTATAAAATATAATTATTTTTTAAGATTTAGCAAGTTTTTATATTTTTATATTTTATATTTTTTTCTGTTATATTATTTTTCTTTTTTTTTTCTTCTTATATGAAGCATGAATATTTCAAAAATGACATAGGGATTATCAAAAAAAAATTTTAAAAAATAACATAGGGAAATAAGCGTAAATACAAACGAAACTAAATTCTAATTAAGAGGAGAAAAAAAAACATGTTTATTCATTGATATCAACATGGACAAAATAACATACTTATAGGGAGGAATAGTCAAATGTGGTAAAAAAAATAAAAAATGACATGGGTTCTAATTAAATGAAATTAAGAAAAGTCACAACTCAACAAAATATGAAAGCAAATAAAACAGCTATCAACTGTAATTGTTTATTTTGAATCAAATAGTTACGGTCAAAGAAAGAAATATACTACATGTAGTTTAACTATTTTTGTTCTTTTTATTTTCTTCTTTTAATCATAATTCTCAGGTTTGGAATAGACAATTGCAATTGGAGAAATGCAATCGAAGTTTTGATTTTTGGGCTTAAAACTCTTTACTTTAAATTATTTATTTTGAATCGGATAGTTATGGTCAGAAAGAAATAAATTTCATGTAGTTTGACTATTTTTATTCCTCTTGTTCTCTTTTTTATTTTATATTGCAATTGTCCATTCGAAATGAATTGTTGCAATTGGAGAAATGCACTCTCCATTTTTTACAAAAAAAAAAAGGAGAGAATCCAAGTCTTGATTTTAGGGCTTAAAACCATTTACTTTCAATTATTTATTTTGAATCGGATAATTATGGTCAAAGAAAGAAATAAACTGTACGTAATTTGGCTATTTTTATTCCTTTTGTTTTCTTCTTTTAATCATAATTGTATAGTTCAAAATGGACAGTTGCAATTGGAGAAATGTACTATTCATTTCCTACAAAAAAAATGGAGAGAATCCAAGTTTTTATTTTAGGGTTTAAAATCCTTTACTTTCACGAATTTAGATTCTAGTAAAAGAATAAAAGAGTACGTTTTTCTAATGGCAACTATCCAAATTAAGAATGCAACTATATTAGGTGGAGGCAAATTGTCGCCAAGTTTATAAATTTAGGGCTTGAGACACAAATTAGTGTGCTGTTGATTCTGTTATTGAATTGGGCCAAAGCAAATGGATCCAGTGGGCCAGGCCCATTTATCCATAATGAGCCGAGTGCATGATAAGGTTGATCACACCATGACCGATCGCATATCCCACTTGTTACTTTTCAATCTAGGGCACATTTAGGTAATAGATGATTATTGGAGTCACTTGATAAATCTGATGTAAAATTGTGTATAGTATATGTATTGTTTGATATAAAAACTTATATATATATATATATATATATATATATATATATAATAGCACTATAATTTTATATTCTAAATTATCTATAATGTTCAGTAGAAACTCATCGCGAGGTGCAGGAAATAAAAAAGTACATTTCTATAATTTTAATCAATTTTAATTAAATTTTTATTATTTAAACATTTGCAATTAAATTATTATAATTCTAAATATTTTTAATTTAGTTTATGCCGTTAAATTTGTATTTTTTTTTCTTTTTGACACGATCAATTCCATGTCATCTGAACATTCTAAGTATATATAATTTAAACTAACTCGTCCAATTTAATTGACATAATTAAATTGCAATCTTATGTGAAAAGTTGATCTCTCTTAACTATGTATTTTTGCTCATTTTCTTTTAATTACCAATTATCTATATTTAAAGTGTTAATATGTACATGATCATCTATATAATATCAATACAACTTAATAAAATGATAGAAAGAAATTAAAAATAAAATAAAATTATAAAGGCAACAAAAATAATTTAACCAAAAGAATATTGCAAGAGTGTAGTAAATGAGAGTATTAAAGAGACTGAATTAGTTATTGACTTATTGTTCTAAAGACTAGTAAGTAGGAGTGAGGATAGAGTAAGGGAGTGAGGCACTAAATCTTGCAAGATTTAGAAAAAATAATATGTTTATTTTATATTATTTTAATATTACAAAATACATGTATTTTTTAGGCCATTTTATATTTTTCATCTTTAATTTTTCCTTCCAAATCCAACTGATGCTTGATTCCTCCCATCAAGGTCTTAATTCCTTCTGTGCATGTCACTGATCACAAGACGGTTAAGGACGCCCTTGCTCCCTGATTCATGCACTAGGGCTCGATTTTGATGGATATTCGAAGGCACTAATGTGTGCGTGGCTTTCTTTTGCATGCGTGCTTGTGTGTGTGAAAGAGAGGCTAGAGCTAAATGTTAACTATGTAAGTGTGATCATGCCATACAAAGAAGGGATGAGCCCTGTGTGAAAAGAGAACTCACTAGGACTGGTGTGGAGATAAGAGCTTAGACGAAACTGGCTGGGAGAGATAGACCAGAGACTAAGTATTGAGAAGTAAGACTAAAGATAACTAAGAGAAGAAAATGAGAAAAAATATATATAGTATATATAAAAATGATAATTTTATATAAATATTAAATTAATAAAATAAAATATAAAAAATTATTTTAAAATGAAACTTAATTTTTAGGAGGTATAATTTTCAGTTTAAAAACTCCCTTAAATTTATTTTTTCAATTGATTTGACAATTGGGGAGAAATGTAAAAAAGAATGAGAAGAGACAAATGTTTGTGACAGAATTTTCCATCGCAAAATTAAAAATTTTTTGCAACGGAAATTTTCATTGCAAAACTAAAAATATATTGCGACGGAATTTTACATTGCAAAATTAAAAGTTTTTTGCGACAGAATTTTGCAACGGAAAAAAGATTTGCGACGGAATTTTGCGACAGAAAATTCCGTCGCAAAACTAAAAATACTTTCCGACGTAATTTTGTGACGGAAAATTCCGTCGCTAATTTTAGCGACGGAAATTTAATCAGCGACAAAAATTTTTCATCGCAGAATCCGTCACAAATTCTGCGACGAAATTTGTGACGGAATTTGCGACGAAATTTTTCCGTCACTAATTTCCGTCGCTAATTAAAGGTTTTCTAGTAGTGTTGGTAAGTATCAGTGTATGGCATTTCACAAACAGTCTTCAATGTGATTAATTCCCTAATAATGTGAGATGTTGGAAGCATCGTGAAGCGAACAAATTTGACTCAACTAACAACCTCATTCTCTTCAATTACCTAATTTCCCATGTCATCAATATAGTTGACTTGTGAATAAGGAATTACATCTTCTTGACTACTTGATTTTCATGATCCTCACACTGCTAGGATGCAGACTCTCTTACGTAACGTTAGAGCATAGAGAAATAGAAGTCATTCCATTAAAATTTAGACAATTAAAATTAATGATAAAAGTATTTCAATCTTAACACTAGCGTTGAAACAAACAAAAATTGATATGCATATTCTAACGTTACGTTAGAAGATCTGCACATATTAATCGAAAACAAAAAGAACTAGCATTTTATAATTTTCCATTTTAGGGTATTATATGTGTAAATGAGCTAGATTTTAGATATTTTCAAATTTAGCTAGTTTCATAAATGAGATGGTCAAGCTCGACTGAAAATTGAAGAGACAATAAATGAGATCAAAATTTATATTGCTTTGTTTGAGAGCGCGCTGGAACTAGACTTGTATAAAACTATGCTTAAGATTATACACAAATGACCTATATAAGTTTAATGAGTTAACTCAGTTTTTCATGATATTTAAAAAATATAATGCTTATAATTTGTAATATACATATATAGGTCCATATAATTATATATGATATTTGAATATTTATATTATTTTCTTTTCAAATGATGAGCTGTTCATGAATTGAACGAGATAATAATAATGATCAAATTTTTAAGCTTGGATTGTTTAATTAAATAAAGCTTAATTAACCGAAAAAAATTCACGATTTCACACTGCCTCAAGCATAAAATAGATTGCCCAATTTGGCTTCGACCACCCTTGAACATATGTTACACAATATTGTACAGTTTGAATTGTTATAATTAATTTCCGAAAATTTGAGTCAAACACTTGAATTTAACGCTTGGGCATGTGACAAAGGAAGCCGATTGTATTTGTCTCATTATGAAAGGATTCTAAAGTCCGAATTAGCAATTAGCGCCCACGTCTAACACTGCCTCCGTGATAAAAGGAAAACGTGAAAGCACGAATCTTTTACATGAGGTAAAAGTAAAAGTTGGTTCTTTTATGTTTATTTAGGTTTCACGTTAGTTCTTTATATATTTAGATATTTTATATTAGTTTTTTTACGTTGCAAACTTATATAGTTTCATTTTTTTTTATCAAAATTGTTAGATATTTTAATAGAGACAATAGTTAAGTAGATAATCTATGTTAACAATAAAATGATAATGTGTCAAGTCTATTAAATGCCTAACAGATATGATAAAAAAGAATTGAAATAGTGTAAATTTGTAATATAAAGTACCAATATAAAACATCTGAAATATAGATGACCAAAATAAAACTTCAAATAAACATAAGAGACTATAATATTATTTTTGCATATATATTATAATGGTTACGGTATTAAGAAGACACATTATTTTTTTTTTAAGTTTTTCTAATTTTATTTAGTTTTTAATTGAGTCCTTTATAATTTCAAGAATGTATAATTAAATCTTTATAGATTCAAAATTTTTAATTTAGTCTCTACAATTAAATTTTACTAACGCAATCAATCGCCCTAAACCTTATCCCCGATCTATTAAGGTGGAAGATTAATCTCTTTTAAATTTTTGAACGCATGATAGTTACTCCAAATTAGTGTTTCAAAGAATCAACATTTGTTATTATATTCCTAAGATTCAAATAGAAATTACCACTATAACCAACAAATGTTGAATATATATAATTTAAGCTAGCCCATCGAAATTACCTAACATAAGTTAAATCACGTGCTCTATGTACAAGTTAATTTCTCTTAACTTTTACTCATTTTGTAGGTAAAAGCCATGCATATTTTAGTGTCAATATGCATATAATTGACTGCGTCAGTAACAAAATTATAAAATTATAACGACTTAATATCATAAATTTTTAAACTATATATAACTATCAAATTAAAAATTAAATAAAATTGTAAGTATCAAGAGAATAACATCTACCTATGCTAGCTGAGGCCAATTCAGATGGTTGAGTGAACCGAAATTTAGATAAAATATCACAAATTCAATCTAAGAAAAAATTATCTATCCCACAAATTGACTAGTTCCTAAAATCTTTTAACTATCACGTACAAGGCATAAAAGCTTCAAAAGTCAATGCTCTCGTGCTTTACGTTTTGAGCCACATGCACTAATTTCTGCATTTTGGTCAGATCATTCAAACCTAAAAATTCAAAACGCCGCCGTCTAAGCCCACAATCAATAGTCAAAGAACACAACTTGCCTAAATCGGTACCATCCTAAACCCTCAAACCCTCATCACTCTACTTATAAATTATAAATAGCATTCCTCTTAGTCCAAACCACACATTTCCAAATTCATCTTTTATTTTGGTGCTTATATGATCATACAAAGCGGAAAACTATGAAGGGTTATTCTTTTGCAGTCGAATTCAATGGCATCTTCATCATCATCTTCATCCTATTGCTCTCGTATTCCATCAACGTTGAAGGTTTGAGGCCTCTGAAAGATCAATCGTCTCCTTCATCATTTATTAGATTAATGTTCAACCAAGCTTATTCTGGCCCTAGCCACAAAGGACGTGGTCATTGAGGAATCTCATTATTCTCATCTTGATCAAATCTGTCATAATTTTTTTTTTCTCTTTTATTCTTTTCTTCTCCTGAGGCAATACTTTTTTTTGCAATTCTATTAGTTTGCTGCTTTAAGCAAAGTCTTTTGTTTAGGGAATTGCATGTATTGGTTTAATTTCCTTGTATATATATATATAGTACTATGCCTCTTTTCTTTTCTTTTTTTTTTCTGTATATATATCCTTCTCGTATGCTTCAGAATTGATGTAAAAATGGTTGAGAATTTTGTGTTATGTATCACGTTGGACAACATTTATTCAAACTAAAATTAAGTGGTCCTTAAATGTCGAGATCTATTCTTTTGTTTTTTTTTTTAACTCGTTTTAAAATTGTATCAAGTTGTTCCAAGACATATATTTGTAGAATAAATTATTAATTTGGTTTTAAAATGTTATATATGATTGCTCAACTTTGTCCTATCATATGTCAAAATAACATTTTAGTAATAGTAGATTTAGTGATTTAATAATAAAAATAAAAAAATAGAATTTTTCATAGACTATATATATATATATATATTTCATTCTTAGATTGCTGGTTAACTAAGAATTTACAGCTTGTAATAATCAAATAGAATAAATTTAACATTAGCTTAATGGCATACAATTGTTTAAATTGCAAGCACAACAATGATTTGATTTTGGACACTTTAAGAAAGTTTTACCTTTCACATCCGATAAACCTAAAAGGAAGTTTTCCTTTTTCTTTCTTTATTGTAGGCGAAAGAAACCAAAAATTAAAAAAAATGAATAAGTGAATTAATGTGAGAATTGCCACATCTCTGGACTATAGTTTTTTTAGATTGAAGTAGCTATAACCGTTGTGGGCGACCGGAGAGTCTTGTCATGTAAGGTGTTTTAATCAAAAAATCACATACTTATCGTATTTTAATTTTTACATTAAGATGATGATAATTTATAAGTGAAAGTACTATTAGGAATTAGATCTCTTTTGTCTTTAAAATAATAGCATCTTGCCAGACCTCCCATTTGGATCAGATTCATCTTGGGGCCCCCATGTGTGCAATTTTAGCCGTTGAATCACTCTCAATTAATAGATGAGAGAAGCCTCACCTTAGCAAGTGAAACATACCGTTTCATTTATTGACCTTTTTTTTTTTTTTTTCAAATTCAACCATTAGAGGACCTTTTTGAAAGAGTAAATTGCAGAAAACAACCCAGTGCCTCTTTTTTTATTTCAAAAACATCCCTGCCTTAGTATTGAACCCCTTTTTTTCTCTTCATTTTTCAAATTTTGACCAGAAGAGGACCATTTTGAAAGATTTAATTACAAAAATGCCAAAGTCACTCTTTTTTTTTAATAGCCCCCATCCCCTCTTTTTCCTTTAAGAAACGCCCCCAACCATTTCCCAATCATATCTCAACACGTTTCCCTTATTTTCCCCCCGAAAATCAACGAATTTACATAGCCTATCCCGCAAGATTGTCATCTTCTACAATATTCCTTCTTCTCCAAGCAACATCCCTACGGTTGGGGGCATTTTTTGAAAAAAAAAAAAAGAGGGGATGGGAGCAATTTTGAAAGAAAAAAGAGGGACTAAGGTGTTTTTGCGATTAAATCTTTCAAAATGGTCATCTGCTATGCTGGTTGAAATTTGAAAAAAAAAAAAAAGGTCCTGTAATGAGGCAAGGGTGTTTTTGAAAGGAAAAAAGAGGCGTTGGGGCATTAATGAATTTACTCTTTCAAAAAGGTCCTTTGATGGTTGAATTTGACAAAAAAAAACAGGGCATTAAGTGAAATTATTACAGAGGTGGAGCTTCTCTCATCAATGATTAGCGTGATCCAATGGCTAAGATTTTGCGTATGTAAAATATTAAGGGCCGCAAGATGAATCTGATTCAATGATGATAGGATGCCCAATATGATGTTGTTATTTTAAAGACAAGTAAGAGACCTGATTCCATAGTAATGAGTCTACAGTATTAATTACAAAAGGACTAGAAATATTTTCTTGGTTCTGCTTGCTTGGGAGAATTTCATTTTTCCATATAAATGCTCCCAAACACAATTCTCGTGCATAACAATAACCCCCCAATTGAGAGAAAGAAACGTAAAGACTCAGAAGTGAGAATACAAGCCATGCACGCCATGATCTGTTTGTTAAAGTTCCTCACAAGGCACTGCTGGCGTTGCACGCTTCGGCTAAGAAACACAAATACGGAATATACAATACATGTATTTATATGACAAGAGTGCGTGACAAGATACGTGATGTCTAATAACTAAAATTTCATTTCGATCTCTTACAAATGTCTTTTATTTTAATTTGGTCTCTTATAAATTTTTATTCTCAATGTAGTTTCTCGTAGATCAGAGCATTTTCAATCTGTCCTTTAAAGATTTTTATTCTTATTTTGATACTTGAAAAATCTAAACATTCTCAATTTGGTCCCTCACTAGTTTTTATTCTCAATTTGGTCCCTGACTAGTTTTGATCTTAATTTGGTCTTTTACAGATCCAAACATTCTCAATTAAGTCCTTCACAAATTTTTATTCTCAATTTCATCCCTCATATAACTGCACGTTCTCAATTTGGTTCCTCTCGAAGATTTTTATTCTTAATATGGTCCCTCACATATCCAATAATCATTCTCAATTTGATCCTGCAAAAATTTTTATTCTCAATTTGGTCCTTAACAAATCCAAGTATTCTTAATTTAGTCATTCATATATTTTTATTCTTAATTTGATTCCTTACAGATTTAAATATTTTCAATTTGGTCCCCTATAACAAAGCCATCGGAGTTGAATCCCCTTGCACTACATATCATATTGATAATTATTTAAAGAAAATATTACATCAGCAATTTTGTTAAATTATTTAACATACAGTAGCTATATGGAGGGACCAAATTAAAAACATTGGATATGTGACGACGGAAATTGAGAATAAAAGTATGTAAGAGATTAAATTGATAATATTTAAATTTGTGAGATATCAAATTGAAAATATGAGTCTCTATTATGAAGTTGTGAAAATTGGAAACAAGAATTACTGGAGCGCAATTTATTATGTGGACTACCTCAAAAATGGGATATTGCTGCATAACTGAACAAGAAGATGAGGATTGGATAAAATTGTCAATTCCTTGTCACGAAATATTAAGAAGCTTCCATAGAAAATATTCTTATTATTAGCGCTCTAAAAAAAGTAATAAAAATGCTTTTTTATTGAAATAAAGTAAATATCAAAAATAAAAATAAAACAAAAATTTGCAAAAAACCAAAAAAAAAAGTGGCTAAAATGACGTTGAAACAGTGGATCTTGGGCCTGAAAATAACCATAGAGGAGTAAATCCCTTTGTTATGAAGTAACTCGTAGGGTTTGAAAAGAACTCCTACTATGGATATTCTAGAGGAAATTTTTACAATTTCAGAGGTGGAAGACGTTCATAGATCCATAGGCAGAGGAAAAGCTTATTCAAACTTTTCAAGGTGGAAGAGCTACAATAATCTGTCAAGTCTGTCACATGGCTGGTCACTCTGCTATGGAATATTATCATAGATTTAATCAGAATTTTCAGCCAATGACTCCACAATATCAGCAATAGCAACAACATTTAAATGGCAGTTCAAACAATAATATGGCAGCTCTCACAGCATATTCTGATTACTCTTATGACAATGGCTGGTTTTCAGATTCTGGAGCAACCAATCATGTCACTGCAGAACATGATCAAACTACAATTGAATACCAAGATTAAACATGTTCAATCAGACTGGGGAGGTGAGTTTCGTTCACTCACTCCCTTTCTAAAGGAATGTGGTATTGTTCATCGCATCATTTGTCCCCACATTCATCGTCAAATTGGATCAATTGAAAAAAAAAAAAAAAAGAGACGTATTTATGAGACTGGACTTGATCTTATTGCCAAAGCTAATCTTCCTTTAAGCTTCTGGGAAGATGCTTTTTTCAACTGTTGCGTATCTTATTAACAGGTTATCTTCTCCTGTCCTTAATAATTCTACTCCATTACAGCTTCTCTTTGGCAAAATTCCTGACTATTCTTTCCTTAAGGTTTTTGGTTGCTCATGTTTCCCATGTCTCAGGCCATATAATACTCATAAGTTAAATTTCAGATCCTTAGAATGCATTTTTATTGGTTACAGCTCTAATCATAAAGGCTATAAATGCGCCTTGCTCCAAGTGGCCGAGTCTAAGTATCTAAAGCTGTTGTGTTCAATGAATGTAACTTTCCCTATCCAAGTAAATTCTTTCACAATCATTCTGCTCCCAGCTTACCTTCTGCATCCCCTCCTGTTCTTTCCTCCCAAATTTTTGATGATTTTTGTGCACTTTCTCCTAACACAACAGAATGTGCTACTAACTCTGATGTGGTTTGTGATCAAGCTGGTACTAGGAATACAGGTTTTGTAGACAATTCAGCTGCTCCAGATGCTGTTCAACATACTGCAGAAATTACTACAAGTGATAACATCACTGCACGAGCAATATCAGTACCCTCTCCACTAAACCGAACTGATGACAGCATAAATGAAGTTAATTATGAAAGTTTCAGAGAATTTTCCTAACTCCGATGTTACAGAATCAGTATGCAACACCAATGCACATACCATGATTACTCTGGTAAGCCGAAGGTATTTGTAACTTGTCTCATTCCTAAAACTGCCAAACAAGCCTTAGAGGGGCATATCATCCCCGAGTACCCCCTCAAATGCGTATTTCAAGGATCAGACATAAGATTGTCTCTCATAGTCTATATATTCCAAGGAATTGGAGGGAGGGTACTCACGTGGATGACATGATATGATCCTTAAATATTCTAGGAATTGGAGGGGGTACTCATGTGGACGATATGATCCTTCAAATACGCATTTGAACTTGAAAGCTAAAATCACTTCAGATATAGTGCAACGTCTGAAAAATAAATAAATTGCTTGTTCAGTTCAAACAAGCTATATGTTCAGTTGTTCTCTCTTTTTTTTTTTTTTTGGGTAAGTTTTGTTCAGTTGTTCTTACCATCAAATAGTGGCGGAGCCACATGCATGTCAGCTGCACCTCTTGGAATTTACAAATTTTCATGTAAATTTTTTTTTTGCTCCCTTCCTTTTTTTTTGAACCCCTTCAGTGACTCAGTCCTTCTCTACTGCTCACAGTCACAAGACCTCTACTTTCCAAAGTCACAAAATTTTTTTTTGATGACGGTTAATTTCTCATTTCATTATTAAGAGCCTCTTTGTAAAAAGTTGAAATTTAGAGTTTTTGTATATATGTCTAATTCTATTAAATTGGTTAACTGATTATGTAATTAGGATCATGAGTAACATATTTGTAAAGTTAATTTCATGAAATTTTTTCTTGATGATGATTAATTTCTCATTTCATTGTTAGGGACCTCTTTGTAATAGCTTAAAATTTTAGGTTTTTGTATATAGGTCTAATTCTATCAAATTGCTTGATTGATTATACAATTAGGATCATGAGTAACATATTTGTGAAGTCAATTTCATGAAATTTTTTCTTGATAATGGTTAATTTATCATTCAATTATTAGGGATCTATTTGTAAAATCTTGAAATTTGGGGTTTTGTATATATGTCTAATTCTATCAAATTAGTTGATTGATTGTACAATTTTGATCATGAGTAACATATTTGTGAAGTCAATTTCATGAAATTTTTTTCTTGATGATGGTTAATTTATCATTTCATTATTAGGGACCTCTTTGTAAAAGCTTGAAATTTGTAATTTTTGTATGTAGGTCTAATTCTATCAAATTTGTTGATTGATTATGTAATTATGATTTAGAAAAAAAATGATTTTTTGTAATGAAAATATTTTTTAAGAGGAAATTACCATCAAATAAGCAATAAATTGAAATTAATTTAGAAGAATTGCTATCAGATTCAGAAAGCAAATGAAAATTTTACCATCCCTGACCGAGGGGTTATGGATATGCCACTGCCATCAAACAAATATCATTTTAGAAACTTACATTTTAGGTAAAAAAATACATGAAGACTTTATCTTCTCTTACATATCATGTCATAAAAGTTTAATATTTTTTAAGTAAAAAGAATTTGTGAGTAATTTTAGAGTAAATTATTATTTTACATTTTTAGAAGATATAGTAGCTAGTCTTTTACTTTGATCTTTCAAAATATATTTTTCTCAAATTATTTTTTATTATTTAAAAAAAAATTTTCATTCATTTAGAGAACCAAATTGAGCTATAATTAAAAAAACTTCATTTAAAATTGGATGGAATTTGTTATATAAATTTTTTTTGTGTAAATATCCAAATTGGTCCCTAAAAAAATACATTTTTATAGTTTAATCCTTAAACTTAAATGTTAAATGGTTAGTCCTTATAAGTCACAAAGTTAGTATAAATTAATCCTTCCGTAGGACTAAATTGTATATTTACTTATCTTTAAGAAACTGATCCAATTATGGTGTTTTAACAAATTCATAACATTTAGACTAAATCATGTAAATCTTTAGAGAATAAACAATCAATTTATGTGTATTTTAGTGATTAAATTGTTAATATAGTTTTTTTTAAAATTCTTTTCATATTTAATCCTTTTTTTTCGTAATACTCTCAATAGCATTAGTTATCATGAATATAATGGATAGAAGAAAAAATTATTAAAAAATTATTGAAGGACTAAATTTTTTAAAAAATACATTTAAATAACCAATTAAATTAAAGTATAAACTTACTTTTTGGTCTTTAAAATTATATCTCAGTGCTAGTTTGGTTCCTAAAAGATGGTTACTTACTACTTTAGTCATTGTATTTTGAAATTATCACACAAAATGGTCCAAAAGTTCATCTTGCTGTCATAGTCAGCATTATCTGTTAATGTATACTGTTATCTATTGTTGGTGTAGTAGCAACATGCATGACATTTTAACATGTTGAGGTGACCAATTAGTTTAGTCTCTAAATTTTGAAATTTTTGAACAAAATAGTTTCTCTATTCACCACTTTGATGAAAGCGATTGATGAATGGACTATTTTATAAGACAATTTTAAAATTCAGAAACTAAAATAATTAGTAATTAACTATCTTTCAGAGATCACATTGTCGCTGAGGTATACCTTGAGGGATCAAAAAGTATGTTTACTCTAAATTAAATATTAATCATCCTTTAGAGACAAAAACAATTTACACAATTTTATTACAATGCCTTAATGTGAAGTTATGCAAATTATTTATTGCAATATATTGTAAACTTTCAACAGAAAATAGGAAAGAAAATAAAACACTTCACCATCAAGTCCAAAATTTCATTCCCACACACATCTATATATGTATGTCATGCTTCCAAGCACCCCTTAAAACTCGCTATGTTACCTCCAATCTCCTCTTATAAAGTCCACACATCGCTCACCGACTTGTTGTACAATAATATCCAATCTAATTAGATCAACAATAACAACAATATGGCTCAAACACTAAACCACATTCTCTGCTTAGTCCTCTTAACTCTGGTAGCCATACCCGGAGGCCGGGCGGTCGACTATGTCATATCCAACAACGCCGGAGCGAGCACCGGCGGGGGCGGTCGCTTTGAGAAAGAAGTGGGGATGGAATATGCTAAGAAAACACTTGGCAATTCCACAGAGTTCATATGGAAAATGCTTGACCTGAACTCTAAGCATGAAAGAAAGAACATAGAGAAAGTGGGTATGGTCGTAGAAAACATCGATGGAATGGCTTTTGCTAGCAACAATGTCATTCATGTTAGTGCACTTTACCTCAATAAGTAAGTATTCCTGTGTGAGTTTAAGTTCCTTCTTAATTAGGTCTACTTTAATCTACATTCATTATAAAGGTCAAGTAGTGGGCAAAATTCAGAATTGATATAATATTGTTTTGAGTACGTAAATTACTGGTTTGATCTTTAAAAGCTTACACTTGTATTAATTTAATCTCTGAAAATTATATTTGTCTTAATTTAATTTTTTTATTTTTCAAAATCACTTTTAGCAACGAAAAATTTGAAATTTTACAAAGTAAATTTTGCAATTTAGCAAAAAAAAATTGAGACTAGTATAATCTTTCAATGAGTAAATTATTGAGACACTTGATCTTTCAAGAATTGAATTGAGATAATCTTCATCTTTGAAGGACCAAATTAGTAAAAATTTACCCATTTTAAGATTACAGACGTCGTTTCAATTTAATATGTAAAAATTTATATTTATCTCAATTTAGTTTTTCTATTAAACAAAATACTTTTGGCATTGAAAAATTTGATGTTTATCAACAACTTAAGACAAATGTAATATTTAAAAGACGAAATTGAGGCACTTAATTTTTTAAAAACTAAATTAACACTATTGTCATCTTTTAAGGACCAACTCTATAATTTACTTATTTTTAATAAAAAGTAAACCCTTTTATGATTAGTACATTACTAATTTGATTCCTAAAAAATTACAGTTGTCTCAATTTAGTCTCTAAAATATTGTGTTTATTTCAATCCAGTCCCTACTTTTGTCAAAGTAATTTTTAGTAACAAAAAGAAAATTTAAAATTTAGCAATAGTAAACTTAGCAACATATCAACAAAAAGAAGAAAAATATAATTTTTTAGAAATTAAATTAAAATATTTGATCTTTTAAAAAATCAAATTGAAAAAATTGTAATTTTCCATTGGCTTAAATCAATAATTTACTGTTTCAAAAAAAAGCCAGAAATTTGCATGGGAGGCATATTGATGTTTGTTGCGTGAATAAAACAGGTACAAGGGAGACATGAAAAGCGAACTCACAGGGATAATCTACCACGAAATGAGCCACGTATGGATGTGGACCGGCAACGGGGAGGCACCGGATGGTCTGATGGAAGGGATGGCTGATTTCATGAGGCTGAAGGCCGGGTACGCACCGGACCACTGGGTTAACCCGGGAATGGGGGATGCTTGGGACCAGGGATACGATATCACTGCCCGGTTTTTGGAATACTGTTGCACCCTCAAAAGTGGGTTTGTGACGGAATTGCATAAGAAGCTGATGAATGGGAGTTACAGTGAGAATTTCTTTATCCAGATTCTGGGAATGCCTGTGAGTGAGATTTGGAAGCAGTATAAGAGCACTTATCGTCACTACTAATTAGGTTTTATTAAATATATGTCACGCTTCACTATGTATACTGCTTAATGGAAGTTGTAATATATATGGCGCTACAATAAATAAAGCTTTTTTTTTAATATATTTCAATGAATTTGAAGTCCCTAACCCTCTCCCACTTGGGCAATACTAGTATGGAGATTAAAGGAGGGCTAAAATGGTCATTTTGTATTACTTTTGAATAAGATTGTCAATATGGACCAACTCATTGTGAACTAATTTTTTATTGGCTCACTGCGGGTTGACCCATTTTGAAAACAAGTCATCAAATATCTAGTCTGGCTCACCTAACGTGGGTTAGTGCATTAAATGGGCCAGCCCACCAGCTCATTAGTCATGAGATGGAGGGTGTCATAAATCAAAGAGTCGATAAAGGGAGATTACGAATAAAGAGAGTCAGTCGAGAGACAGTGACGACTTGATTTCTTCACAACATAGTCATAACAGTAACAGTTCGTCAATATCAAACTTGATTCCTTCACAGTTTAACAATAGACAATCAAGACGAGAGAGGGAGATCACTGAAATTAGAATCAGTCAATATTCAATTAGATCTAGAATCATCTTCATCTGATTTTAATTTTACATTTTTAAATTTTTACTAAATATTAAAAAAATGGGTTACCTGAGTTGGGTCAAATAGCCCTAATGTTAAGCAAGCCAACCCAACGGGTTGGGTCTACATTGAGAGTTCTTCTTTTGATGTGACATTAATGTTTTGAGTTGACATATTGTTGTCTGGATTATATATGGACCACCACATCCGGTTGCGTCAACTCATATATTATTTAATGGCCAATTATGATATTCACTGGCAGAAGACTTTTTTTTTATACAATATATTAGTATACAGATTAAATTACATGGAAATAAACCATAAGAATTAAATTAAAAATTAGATAAAATTATAGACACCAAATATATATGTATATATTAATTATAAAAATATAAAATTTCCACGTAAATTTCTTTTCCATTTTTGTCTATAAATGTCACTTCTGAATTTGAAATTGTGATGGGAATATGATAATATATTAGCACTATCAATTTGTTCCAAGACCTGTTAGCCAATCTAGAAATGGATGGTCTTAGATTCAAAAAAAAATTGTATTTAAAAAATAGGTTTAAACAGACTGGCTCGTTTAGCTAGCGAGCCAACCTCTTTATTTTTTTTTTTAAAAATTGTTTCTTACAAACAAAGCATATTATTTAGTATAAATAATATCACACTATAAAAAAATTGAGAATCAGAGACGAAATTCTTCTATCTCAGAATCTGTCCTTGATATGTTGTAATTTTGCCCCTGATTTCAAGATGGAAAATAGGGAATCAAAGACAGATTCTAAGACGGAAATTTTATGTAATACCCAAGAAAAATAAAATATAAATATTTGTTTACAAACTACTGTTACTATTTCAGTATATGGTACTATTCACCTGTATAATACTATTTACGTATACGATACTGTTCATTTATACAATTGAAATGTTAAGTACTAGATGTGGTTTGGTCATAAAAGAAAACTAGGAAGAAATTCGTAGGAGAAAATGACGTTTTATGGGTGAAAATACCCTCAGGGACTAAAGTGAAAGGACTGATTTGAAAAAAAACTTAAAGGTTTAAGGTGAAAGGATAGTTTTCCGTTTAAGTTTTCAATAGTAATAACCGAAAAATTTTCGATCGTAGGTGTACAGTAACTGCATTATTAGAAATGTCATTTTCATGAATAGTAAATTGAATATTTTATTAGCGCATAGTATCAAATAGTACCCTTGACTTTTGCTATAAATAGGCCCTTCCATTTCACTTCTAAACTCACACCTTCAACTTCTCTTCTTCTCTCCTTAAGTTTCTCTTACTCCAAAGCTAGGCGTCTGAGATTTTGGGCCTTTCCTTTTCAGCTTAGGTAAGGATAGTATGCCCTTTCTATGTCTTTCAAATTTTAGAAGTTAATTTCTTAAGTATGCTCTGTGGTTGCGGCCTTGGCTGATCTTCCACATCAGAAAAACTGTCCTTAGCTGTTTATATGTTATTTTGATTCTCTGATTACCGAAATAGAATGTAAACTGTGAAGAATACATGTCTAGGAAAGTTCTGGCTAAGGAAAGACCTGGTTTTTAAGTGTGTCCAGTGTGACCCTCCACTCTTTCTTGGGAACTTACCTGGTGTACTCTTTTACAGATTGTATTCTCTATTTCTGGTATGAATAGTATCCGTACGTATGAATAGTAACCGTACATATGAATAGTATCCGTACATAAAAATAATATTCATACATATAAATAGTGATCGTATGTACGAATATTATCTGTATGTATAAATAATATCTGTACGTATGAATAGTGACCGTATATATGAATAGTAACCGTACGTATGAATAGTGACCGTACGTATGAATAGTGACCGTACGTATGAATAGTGACCGTACGTATGAATAGTAGCCGTATATATGAACAGTAACCATACATATGAACAGTATCTGTACGAAAACAATCCTGACGTATTTTCTCTAATCTTTCATGAAAATCTCCGTAGCAGAACACCGAAATTCACCTGAGAACTCTTGTCTGTAATGACTTAGAGAAGCGATGTTCGTACGGAATCCAGGTGAGTGAAACGACCCCGTTTTAATAGAGTTTTAGCATTACTGGTGATAAAAAGTATGTCGTAGGACACTCCCAAGATTCATAGGGGGAAATTGGATTCAGAATGACGAATCTAAATGAGATAATTAATCCATAAGTATGGATAAAATGAAATAAGTATCTTATGATGATGTGAAGTTTGAATGTTTTCAAAAATGGATTAATTGTTATCTTGATATGTGGTTTATAAATCCATAATATAGTTATATACTATACCTGTTATATGGATGAATATTATATTGAGCTTCTGATTATGATATGAAATGCTATTGATTGTGATTGAGCGGGACAGTACCCCCTCTCACGGCAAGGCGGAAAACCCGGTTGACAGGGTGTCTTGACCAATGAGTGTGGAGACAACGATTCCCTCAGTAGGGATATAGCCCGGATTGGTGATAAATCCGTGAGGCGCCCTAGCTAAGAGGATGAGGTTGTGCGTCATGGCGGAAATATACATAATTGGTGAGCCGGCCTGTGTGCGCTCTCCGGGATATATTGCCATTGACGAGTACTAGTAACGTTTGTTGAATTGGATGAATTTTTATCTTGTATGTAAGAGGATGATGTTGTGCGTCATGGCGGAAATATACATAATTGGTGAGCCGGCCTGTGTGCGCTCTCCGGGATATATTGCCATTGACGAGTACTAGTAACGTTTGTTGAATTGGATAAATTTTTATCTTCTGTCTATTGGTTGAGTATGAGCCTTTGGATATGCTTGCATGACTGGTAATGTATTTGAATTTTATTAATGCGAGGCCGATTCGCTCATTGAGTTTAAAAGCTCACATTGTTTGTACAACCTTTTTGTTCAGATCAGGTTGCCATCGAAGAATATCTGCTAGAGGAGTAGATCACTTTGTACCTTCCCGTTGTCGGGTAGACCTCTCTTCTGTTATAGATTATGTTGCTCTGTAATCGTCTAGGACATCTAGTTCAGGGGTTCGACATTTGGCTTGTATGTCAGTATAATAATGTATTTTAAATTGATAATCTATGATTTTCATATAAGAAAATTTGATATATTTATCGGAAGGCTTACAGTGATGAGAGATTCATCATTGTGCCGGTCATGTGCCCAGAAAACGGGTCGTGACATTTTATGTCCCTGATTGAATTTAGAGACGGATTTTGTCGTTTCAATCAACCATCTTTAATATTTTTCCCATTTTTTTTAAATAATTTAAAAATTCTGTCTGTAAGTATTTTTAGTATTTTTTTAAATATTTAAAAATTAAAGATGGATATTTTCATCTCAAAATGTCTATGGCTAATCAAGTGAGTGGAAAACAACGTCGTATTACTTTAGAGACGGATTTGTCTATCTCAAATTTCCATCTCTAATCTTCTGTTTTCCAAACGACGTTGTTGCACTCTGTATTTACCCGTGCCCTAATCCCTAATATGCCATTGTCTTCATCCTTTCCTCCTGCGCGCGACATATACCCGAAATCCTTTCACTCTTTCCCATTTTTTCTGCTAAGCTCTCTCTTCACTACAAAAAAATTGACTTTCAGTGACGACTTTTTAATGGCAACTTTTAAAGTCGTCACCAAAAGTGAACTTTGTGGGCAACTAAATAAGTCGCCATTAAAAGTTGAGTTTAGTCGCCACTAAAAGTTACATTTTTTGTAGCAACTTTTGAGAGTAGCTATCAAAAGTCAGATTTTTTTTAAATAAAATTAAGAAAATTAGACTTTTGGTGGTGACTAAATTTTTTTAAAAAAAATTAAAGAAAGTCAGATTTTAAAAAAAATTAAAAAAATTAAACTTTTGGTAGCGACTATAAATTCCCATAATTGTCACCAAAAGTCAATTTTTTTTAAAAATAAAAAATAAAAAAGTTAGATTTTTTAAAATAAAATTAACAAAAAGTCAATTTCCTTTAAAAAAAGTCAAAATTTTTTAATATAAAATTAAAAAAAATTAGACTTTTGGTAGTGACTCCCTTAGTTGCCACTAAAAGTCTAATTTTTTTAAAAAAAATTAAAAAATTTATTTTTATTTTATTTAAAAAATCAAATTTTTTAATTTTATTTAAAAAACTTGAATTTTTTAATTTTATTTAAAAAAATTAATTTTTTTTAAAAAATTAGATTTTTGGTGAAGATTAAAGTCTGATTTTTTTTAACTGAAGTCATTTTTTTTATGTGAAATTAGCCAAAGTCAAACTTTTTGTGGTGACTCTCATAGTGATAATATATTTGTTTTTTGTTAAGTTAAATATTATTTTATTTCTTTTTTGTAATATTTTTGACTTAAAATAATTTGAACAAATTATATATATATATATATATATATATATAATATTTTGTTCTTACATAACACAAATGAAGTGGTGGCAGGATGGGAAGACACATGTGGTTACAAATAAGGGATTCAGGTTTGAATATCAGGTATGCATATATTTAGTTTAATTTTAAATAAACTTGAATATTGCACACAAAAAAATCGACTCACCCTAGAGTAGCGAGTTATTGGATCAGCCAAGACTTGTACGAGTCGAATGGGTCTCGCATCAACTTGTCGGGCCAATCTGAATCCAAAATGATGGCGAGTGACTTTTGGTGACAACTTTAAAAGTTGTCTTAAGTCTCCACCAAAGGTCTTTTTGGTGGCGACTTTGAAAGTCGCTACTAAAGATGATTTTCAGTGGCAACTAAAGTCGCCACCAAAAATCACTTTTTCTCACAATTTTTTTTGCAACAAAAATGACTTTTGGTGGCGACTTTTGAGAGTCACCACCAAAAGTTATTTTTTTTTTGTAGTGCTTCTCTCACTCTTTCAATCGTCTTTGTCCCTAATTTCAAGTATGGTTCTTTTGTGCTTTTAACATTTTTTGGTGTCTTTTTTTCTGCTAAGCTTTCTCACTCTCTCACTCTTTCATTCCTGCCATCATCTTTGTTCTCACATCCATTGAATCATGCATTCGTGGTTGCGGAAGTAGCCTCTCTTCTTCTCTCCTCCATCGTTCACTTACAAGTGAGGTTATTTTTTTCACCTGTGTTCAACCTTTTTTTTTTTGTGTGGTTGCAATTGTCTTCTGCTCATAAATGGATCATGTACTTCGGAGAGTGAACATGAATCCAAAACTGCTCGTGAGAATTCTAGCTATGAGTGTTTATATTTCCATTTTCTAAGTGTTTCTTGTTTGTTTGTTTTGAGTTTACTAATTGAGTGTGTTGTCAATGTGCTTTGGGGTTCTTGGATTTTGACTGGTAGATCATATATGGTCTTATAATAAGACTTATAATAAAGGTTGTTTGGTTTGCAGAGTCAAACATTCCCATGCCAAAGTATGTTAGTGGGAATGTGATTCCCATTGTCACATCCCAAAATTTATATGTGAGATAAACATAAAATACCTAAGATGTACCTCCGTGGTACCCCTAAATCTCTATGAATATTCTTAATATCCATAACTATGTGAATCATAAATGTCTCAAGAAAGATATTTTATATACATATTCAGAAAATGTTCAACATTCATACACTATACAGTACTATACAACCTCCCAAGCCTAGGTGACCTACTAGATTACAGAGCATTTCCTATTCCTTACCAATTGTTTACCAGACAAAAGTAGAGTATATCCTTAAAGGCTATAAATTCTCCTCCTCAACCACTGTATCTGAAAAGATAATCATAGAGAGTGTGAGTTAATCAAAACTCAGTGAGTAAACAACTGTACATGAAAATATCACAAGCACAAATACCACATTTACTAATACAATCAATCTATCATTTATTTTAAATAATTATAGTATTACATTTGTCTGAATTTGCATATGATTTCTTGGGTGATCAATCCCTCAATCACTTTGCATTATGTGCCATAAATACTTGCACTGAGTGACTTGGGAATTTAACCCTCAAACTCTTTGTGTATAGGTTTTCACAGTTATACACTGAGTGGTATGAGACTATAACCCTTTCAAACTCGTGCATAGATTTTCACAATTATACACCGAGTAGTATGAGACTCTAACCCTTTCAAACTCGTGCATAGATTTTCACAATTATACACCGAGTAGTATAGGACTCTAACCCTTTCAAACTCGTGTATTGATTTTCACAGTTATACACCGAGTAGTATGAGACTCTAACCCTTTCAAACTCGTGTATTAGATCCCGTAGATCTTTTGCTCATCAATAGAATAGTGAGAATTTATCACAGTATAATTACTATGAAATAAATTAATTTACACATACTTTTATTCCCTTGAATGTCTATTGTGATATCCCAAATTTAATTACCTTAGAAAATGAGGCTAAATAAATAAATGAGCAAGAAAATCAGGATAAAATAGTTATTAAGAAATTTTTGAGAGATATAAATAGAATTTTATCCATTAAGTAGGGACCTATTTGTATAGAATAAAAAGATTTGAGGGTTTTTATCAATTTTAAACCAAAAGAAAAAGTGTGAAAGTGACGTGTGTGAGGTGTGCGGAGGAGAAAATGAGGAAGGAAAAAAAAAAGAAAAAGAGAAGGTGGAATGTGGGGTATGAGAAAAAGTTAAAAATAAAATAATATATATATATGAATGTGGTGTGAGTCGTGGGGTGGAAGGGAAGAAAGAGAGGAGAAGATGATGGAGAGGAAGATAAAGAGACAAAAAATAAAAATAAAAAAAGAGAAAGTGATGTTTGATTTGAGGCTGGAATAGTGAAAAAAAATATTAAAAAAAATATATGTATATATGTGTGTGTTATGTGAGTTGGGGAAGGAAGAACAAAAAGAGAAAAAAAAGGAAAGAAAGAGGAGAGAGAGAAAGAGACGAGGGAGAGAAATAGAGGAGAGAAAGAGACGAAGAAAGGAAAGAAGAAGAAGGAAGGACATGGGAAACGCAGAGTAAATAGGAGCAAGGAAGTTTAAGAGGTTGAGAATCAGGTAGTTAGTCTTCCATAAAAGTATGATTAGTTATGATTTATGATATCTTTGTGCATAATCAGTTTTTTTTTATAGAATTGTATTTATAAATCTTGTTCTACATAGTGAACAAGAGAAATTTAATTGTTATAAGTGTGATATTTGTGATATGCTTTTATGGCTGAAATGATCTCCTCATGTGTTTACATGTTTTTAAGAAAGTGACTAGCTACTGAGATATTTTATATCTCACTTTTAGAAAATTGATCATTTCAGGAAAAAGGACAAAATGGAAGGCTTGATGATATTAATGATGAGATTGAAGTGTAGAAATATATTTTATAGTAGTTTATGATACAAAGATGTAAAGATAATAACAAATATTATGTAAATTATTTTTGTATATATTCAAGCTCAGATATAATTAATGAGAATCTTGTAAATTTTCTGCAAGGTTACTATTTACATAAATAGTAAAATTCGTGAAAAGTGAAATCTATAATTATTTGAAAGAAAATTATTCAGAAAATTATCTAGTGAACCGATTTAGAGAAAAATTATTATTTTTAAATGAAATAAAAAGTCGGGGTGTTACAAAATGGTATCAAAGGAAAAGATCTTACCATCTTATGGAAAGGAAAATATTTACATGTAATTGTTTGATTTGATAAAAGTATTATTTTTATGATGTTTGTGTTTGAGTTGCTGTGAATGTTTGTTATGATTAAGTGAGATTTAGAAGAGTATTTGAGAAAAAAAAAGCAAGTCATATAGAGAATTGATTAAATATGAATAAAGGCATACGAGGTATCTTTTGATGAATAAAGAAAATAATAGAATCTTATTTGTAACGTATGTCTGGCCAGTATATTTTACATGTAAGAAATCATTATAGCCTAAATTCATAAAAAGAAAAGGTATGCCGAAGTTGAATTAGAATTTACCTTGAGTATGATAATTTAGACAAAAAAAAATATTAGAGATATTTGTGTCTATAAAATTAAGTACCTAGTGAAGTGTACATTGAATTATAGATAAAGCTTATATTTCCTATGATCATATGAATTATCCATGTGTTTGTTTTCTCTCTAAAAGTATTCTTGAAGATGGAATTCTACAAAAATGATATGGAATTCTTATTCGATGCCATATTTATGATTAGAAATGTTATTAGTATAAACATATCTATGTTTATGTAATAACTCTTAATTCTGTAGAAGAATTTGAGTTAGAAGAAAGTATGTATGATTATGATGTATTATGAAACAAGTGAAGATATGTTTCATAATAGAAATTAAATTCTATAAGAAAATAAAATTAGAAAAAAAAAGAAGAAAATTGCCTTGGATGCTTTTGTGATGTATTTTCCATTATCTTACACATTTTCAAGGATGATTCAAGATAAAATTGAGCAAAAGTCAAGGTAAGTGAATAACCTTGCTAAGCTAGTTTGATGTTATTAATCAAGTACAATAAAAGTCTCATTTACAATATTATTTGGATATTAAGCAATCAATCTTTCAGATGACAGTATATGATGATTGGTATATTTTTAGAAATTCAAAGGAATAAAAGTATGTATAAATTAATTTATTTCATGGTAATTGTACTGTGATAAATTTTCACTTGGTTATTGATAAGTAAATATCTATAAGATTTAATACATGAGTTTGAAAGGGTTAGAGTCTTATACTACTCAGTGTATGACTATGAAAACATGAAAGGATCTACGGGATCTAATACATGAGTTTGAAAGGGTTAGAGTCCCATACTACTCAGTGTATGACTATGAAAACTTGAAAGGATCTACGGGATCTAATACATGAGTTTGAAAGGGTTAGAGTCCCATACTACTCAGTGTATGACTATGAAAACTTGAAATGATCTACGGGATCTAATACATGAGTTTGAAAGGGTTAGAGTTCCATACTACTCAGTGTATAACTATGAAAACCTATGCACAAAGAGTTTGAGGGTAAATTCCCAGGTCACTCGGTGCAAGTATCTACGGCACATAATGCAAAGTGATTGAGGGATTGATCACCCAAGAAATCATACGCAAATCTAAAGTACAAATGCAAAGTGATTGAGGGTTTGATCACCCAAGAAATCTTACGCAAATCTACGGTACAAATGCAAAGTGATTGAGGGTTTGATCACCCAAGAAATCATACGCAAATCAAATAAATATAATACTGCAGTTGTGTAAAATGAATGATAGATTGATTATGTTAATAAGTGTGATGTTTGTATTTGGAATATTTTCATGCACGTGGTTGCAATTTTTATATGTGTATATATGCATTAGTTTGAATTTTGGGGACAAAATTCATTTAAGGGGGGAAGAATGTGATATCCCAAATTTAATTACCTTAGAAAATGAGGCTAAATAAATAAATGAGCAAGAAAATCAGGATAAAATAGTTATTAAGAAATTTTTGAGAGATATAAATAGAATTTTATCCATTAAGTAGGGACCTATTTGTATAGAATAAAAAGATTTGAGGGTTTTTATCAATTTTAAACCAAAAGAAAAAGTGTGAAAGTGACGTGTGTGAGGTGTGCGGAGGAGAAAATGAGGAAGGAAAAAAAGAAAGAAAAAGAGAAGGTGGAATGTGGAATGTGGGGTATGAGAAAAAGTTAAAAATAAAATAATATATATATATATATGAATGTGGTGTGAGTCGTGGGGTGGAAGGGAAGAAAGAGAGGAGAAGATGATGGAGAGGAAGATAAAGAGACAAAAAATAAAAATAAAAAAAGAGAAAGTGATGTTTGATTTGAGGCTGGAATAGTAAAAAAAATATTAAAAAAATATATGTATATATGTGTGTGTTATGTGAGTTGGGGAAGGAAGAACAAAAAGAGAAAAAAAAAGAAAGAAAGAGGAGAGAGAGAAAGAGACGAGGGAGAGAAATAGAGGAGAGAAAGAGACGAAGAAAGGAAAGAAGAAGAAGGAAGGACATGGGAAACGTAGAGTAAATAGGAGTAAGGAAGTTTAAGAGGTTGAGAATCAGGTAGTTAGTCTTCCATAAAAGTATGATTAGTTATGATTTATGATATCTTTGTGCATAATCAGTTTTTTTTTTTTACAGAATTGTATTTATAAATCTTGTTCTACATAGTGAACAAGAGAAATTTAATTGTTATAAGTGTGATATTTGTGATATGCTTTTATGGCTGAAATGATCTCCTCATGTGTTTACATGTTTTTAAGAAAGTGACTAGCTACTGAGATATTTTATATCTCACTTTTAGAAAATTGATCATTTCAGGAAAAAGGGCAAAATGGAAGGCTTGATGATATTAATGATGAGATTGAAGTGTAGAAATATATTTTATAGTAGTTTATGATACAAAGATGTAAAGATAATAACAAATATTATGTAAATTATTTTTGTATATATTCAAGCTCAGATATAATTAATGAGAATCTTGTAAATTTTCTGCAAGGTTACTATTCACATGAATAGTAAAATTCGTGAATAGTGAAATCTATAATTATTTGAAAGAAAATTATTCAGAAAATTATCCAGTGAACCGATTTAGAGAAAAATTATTATTTTAAAATGAAATAAAAAGTCGGGGTGTTACATCTATCATCAATTATAGCAATAATCATATATTATCAATTGAGTCAACTAGAGAAATCAATTCACAAAGGTAATAAAATAATTTCCAATGATATTGTAATTTTTCTCAACCTGAACACACACTGATAATCTTCTCAATTTCACAAATAACGCAAATCGGATTTATATTGTGCTTTGACTAGTTTAGTAAATTAATTTTGCAAGATTGCCTACTCACCTGGATTACACGCTCTTGGCGCTCCCACCTTGCGCCTCAACCATCCCTATTGTAACCAGGTAAAAACCATTAGGGTTACAAAATAGAGAAATTTCCTATCACTACTCTCGACCTTTACTCACATCTCAAGTTATAACTCATAACCGGTAATGAATATCTAAATGAAACTTATACCATTGGAAACTAGACTCAAAGATCTTTCCAACGATATAAAGTTTGCCCAAAACAGAATCCAGATGAAGAAGTTATGGTCGATTGAAAATAAGTTAAGGTTTCCCGGCACACCTGGCGCCTGGGCGCCAACCCAAGTCTGGCGCCTGGGCGCCAATCCTTTCTTCTTTCCCACATAACCTTGGCGCCTAGGCGCCACACATGACGCCTGGGCGCCACGATCGCGACCTTTCGAGATTTCTCTCAGATTTGGCCCAAATTTGGCCAAATCTCTACCATTTTTCATGATTTCTTCCATGGGATCTCACCCTTAATGTCTAAGGAGCATTTAGACACCAAAAGCACCAATTTTAATCGAGAAACGAAGCCGGAATCTCGATTTTACCTCAAACACTCTTAAAACTAGAAAATAGGGAAAAACTTAAGAAATAGAAATTTCTACCTCGATTCCTTGCTTTCCCTACGTTGCTTGGCTCCTAGAGGCTCGCCCTGTAGCTCGAGATCCACCCTCCAAAATCCGGTTGTGGAGTTAAAGTGTAGAGAGAGAAGGTAGAGAGAAGAAAGAGAGAAAGAGAGGAGAGAAGGTGAAGAGAGAGAGAGGAAAGGAGAAAATGAAGAAAAAATAGGTGAGACCACCTATATACTCGCCCGGGGTGAAATTATCACTTGCTCTTCAGTTGACCCTCAGTCAAGACTAGTAAAAGCAAATTCATAAAATCTCACCTCGGGTGCCCCACAATTTTCTTTTTTCACTTTAGTCCCTCTCAAAGTCTCAAACTCCACTTTAACCTCGAATCCATCATCCTTTTGGTACCGGACTCATAATTCATTCCCATAAGCTCTATTCTTCTTCTCGGGTTCCTACTTGGTCATTTCTCAAAAGTACTCCATACTTTCTTTTCTTTTCACTTTAGCCCTTGAGAATTTGTAAAAATTTCCCAAATTAAAATTTTGAAATTTCTATTTCCAAATTTCCTTCACTAAGTCAAAAGAACATTTTTCATGTAATTAAATTTTTCAATAAACTTCAAATAGATTTTAAATATTCATATAAATTCTTGGGATATTACACCCATGTAACATTGTCGATCACAAATATTCTTGGAATATTTGCCATAATTTTAGGAACCTTTGATAAGTTTTTAAAAATGCTCCTACACAGTGGGAATGGGCACAAACTAATGGTCTAGTCAAGAAAATGAACCAGAAAGGAAAAGAAAAAAAAAAGAAAAAGAAAAAGAGAATCTGATAAAATTTAGCTACTGAGCTATTCTTTTTTTTTTTTTTGAATTTTTCATTAGATTAGGCACCTTTGTTGACTATTGGGAGAGTACAGATTTAAAGGAATAAAAGTTCATTTGGATCTTTGTGTGGTTGTAGAGCTATTGAAGTTATCGGCAGCTAGTGTCAAAGATCAATTAAATGCAAAATGTCAAGGGAGGTTTAGGTAGGCTAGTGTAGAAATCATGATGGTGTAGAATGAATTCTTTGTAATTACTGGACATAATACAATATAAAAGAGATAAGATAAGGGTGTAAGTCTTATATTATTTCTTTGTTGGAAAATACACACATGAAATTCTCAGTGCATATATATCTTTTTTTTTCTTTTTTTTTTTTGGTTTAGGTGGTTTCTTTCTAATGTATTGTATACATGAATGAATCAATGGCTTGATTAATAACTTAATAAGAATGCCCCTTGAAATTTAGTTTAAGTAGGCAGCAATTGATCTTGATTCTTTGATGAAGATTCCTAGGATAGGAGTGTATTGCTCGTTTTGTTGCTAGGTACAAAAGCTAGAAAAATATATTTGGGTTTGGGTACCAAAAGATATGTATAATTAATTGTATATGTGCTAATTGTAATGCTTATATATTAGTTAATATGCTTCGTTACCAATTTGTTTGGAGAATAATAATTAATGGTAGTGAGGATTTTTTTTAGTAATTAATAAAGTTCGTATAGATGAATATTAGCTTGAAAAATGATTATTCATTTCCAAAACTTCTCAAATAAATAAGTATAGGTATAGGATTTCGAATGGGGATTCAGGTTTTCATTGTTAACTCCTTAATTGCTTTCTTTTTTATGGTTGAGCCCTTTTTTTTGTTTTCATGTCTTCGTAAGCCCAAAAAGAAAAAGAGCCATTGGCAGTGGATAATTGGTCCTATTTTTCAGTAGCTTAAATAAGTGCTCATATGAGAAAAGCTTAATAAATAAGCTGTGTTGGTATAATTATGGTCCAAAATAAGTCATGACCATTTTTTTTTTGACATGCATTCAACACTATTTTCTCACTCTCGTTTTTAACTATATATGACATAACCTCTAACAATACACACCTCTCAAATTGCT
Organism: Biancaea sappan; assembly: GCA_037074585.1. Taxonomy (NCBI): domain Eukaryota; kingdom Viridiplantae; phylum Streptophyta; class Magnoliopsida; order Fabales; family Fabaceae; genus Biancaea; species Biancaea sappan. Next base: position 8,035,973 of record CM073493.1, on the reverse strand, counting down.
AATCTATACCATAACATAACCTTAACATTTATCATATTAACTATACTTTGGATGCTTGCTAAATTTTAGTTTGAAATATCCAATTCACCTCTCAAATATTAAACAATTTTATTTTTACAAACACTAGGAGTTTTTAGCTTGTATGGAAACTTTTAGCTTCAGAAACAAATTTAAACCACAAGCTATGTTCCCCACTTCGGATTGGTTAGATTTTCTTTATTGCACTTAGGAGGCTTTGGAAATGTTGGTTTTTGTTTTGAAATGTATTGGTTTGGTTCTACAAATGGCATATTATGGAGTTGATATTTTGATTTCATATTGTTAGTGCAAAAGATTTGCTTCTCCCTTGAGCACGTGGCAGAGAAGATTACCTCTTTGAAGCTTGAGAGACATATCGTGAAAGAGACTGAGGTTATTATGTCAAAATTTGATAATTTATAGATATATATATATATATATATATATATATATTTGTGCTCTATCTACATTAATACTGAGTTGCTTGCCTGTTCAAGATCCCCCCTGTTTTGATTATTGGTTTCATTTAGTGATTAATCCTCTCCATGAAAATATTATTATTTTGATGTATCAACATTACATGTGTTTTAATTAAAACTTTAAACTTAATTAAATTGATTGAATCCATTTTTTCTTATAAGAGATGTATCAACATTATATGGTTTGCTTTGTTCTTTTTTTTTTTCTCTTGTTGTAATACTATCTATTTGTATTTTTTCTCGTTTTTAAATTTCTATAGAATTATCCAAACCTTAGTATCTTTAAATTTAGTGTTTTTAAAGTACTTATAATCTACTTTAGTATCACAATTCATAACCATCTTAAGAATTTTAGAAAATCCAATGTTGTGAATTTTTGCTAGTTGGTAAAGATTCTAGAGATAAATTGCTTAAAAGATGCAAACTTTAGATCCATCAATAGTTTGGTTTTCTTTGAGTAAGAGGCACTTAATGAGCTTTTTTATGCTGTCAACAATTTGGTTATGTATTACACAGCTTGAATAGTTTATGCCAAATTGTAGTTTGGATCTGAATTTTATGGCTTTTTTTTGGTATTGTCACTTGTGCCTTGTATATGTATATGAATTTGGTATTAAAAGGAATATATGATTAAGTAAAGCTAACTAATTGTACCAAAAAAAAAAGGTAAAGCAAACTATTGTGCATTTTGGAGATGAAAGTGAAAAGTGTGTTTACTTTGGCCTCAATTTATTGTTTGTAACTTGTAATGTTATTAACTTGCTTTTTTGAAATTATAGCATGGATTGTCCTAGCATGCCTTGACGTTCCTCCTAGTATGGATTGCTCTATTCTGTGTTGTTTTGTACTATTCAATTGTTTGTTTTATTTTTTCTAGTCAGCACTTATGTGTGCACTGAACTGTTAACCACTTGGCTAATGTTGTTTGTTCTATTTTATTAATTTCTTTGATAATAGTAATATGGAGCAAAACTATTTGTAACCACTAGAGAATTACAACTTAAGTAGTTTATTTTAAGTTGTAATTTATTTTAGATTGTCTTGACGTAGAGTCTTATTAAAGTTATGTTGTGTCCTAAACAAATGATCTTAAAATGCCTTGAAATTTTAAGATTCACAACATGGATGTCCCACAAAACTGTTAGTGGATATAGAGCAGGGTAGGTCCTAAGAGGGTTGGGATTACAGATGAATTATTGAACGGGGTTGAGATATTCATTAGTCATGCATCTCAATTACATGTATTCCTGACAAAAGAGACAATAAGGTGTTCATATATAAAGTGTAAATGTAAGAGGCTGTTAGAACCAGATAATGTGAGGTTGCACCTCTACCAAACCGATCATTATCACTAGACATCCCATGGGGAAAGAATTCCTCAAATTGGAAGTCATCGTCAATAGTGAATCATCCCTTAATTAACCAACCTTTTAATGTTGGGGATGGTGCAATACAGGATAGTCAATATGAGGAAATGGTATTGGATGTAGCTAGGCATAGAATGAGTCTTAACATTGACCAATCTTGTCATGACCCAAAATCTAGGCACGTGACCGGCACGACATAGGGTTAATTTCCTATGCCATAAGCCTAATTCTTTTAATCTATAGTTCCCGTGCAACATGTAACATGTATAATTATATAAATAATTAATTTAACAAGCGAAAATAAAAGTAAACATTATATGTTAGAAACCCCCTACATGTAACCCCTCCCTCCTAGGTGTCATAATTGACTACAGAGCTTACAACAACATACCAACTAATAAGCTTTGACCTTCTGCCAAGAAGGAATTGAAAACCTTAAACCTCAACTACTCCTTGGGTAACGGTATCACGACTAATGCAACCTGTAAGGAAAAGCAACAACAGGGTGAGATAAACATCTCAGTGAGTAGACAATCCTTTTTCCTTACCTCCACTCAGCTCATTGGCTCCATGATAAAAATTGATTTAAGTAAGTCTCATACCGGTATACATACTAACCTATTGTGTAAAAACAACTCGGTAGTAGTTCTATGTAAACATTCTGAGTACTTAGATTGCTCAGTACAATCTGGATCTCAAGTATAGTGACTCCTTAATACTCCCTCATACATACCGACATCAAATCTACATCTCTAAGTCTAAGCTAATTTATCGACTCTTAATTCAAAGATCAATCAATATCTCCTAGTTCGTAGACTAATGAAAACTCGGACCCATAGGCCACTAACCACTCTAAGCAACATATGCTAATGGGACTCTGTTACAACCACATAGGTTACTACTTATATTTATATATAACCATCCAACAAAGACAATATCATCATGTCCTAAAGACCACAATAGTCTTCGACAAAAAAGGCCATAATAATCTCCCAGTCAAGGGCTTTTATGTATATATATACATACATACATATATATCCCAATTCCTAAGCCATTGTCTCCTAGCTTATAGGCTGATATTATCTCTCGGCTCATAGGTTGATATTGTCTCTCGGCTTATAGGTTGATATTATCTCCTAGCTCATAAATGGATATTATCCCCCAGCTCATAGGCTAATATTATTTCTCAACTCATAGGTTGATATGGTCCCTCAGTTCATGTACACACAATTATTAATCCAAGAATCCGTATTCCAAAACACACCCGATCAAAAGTCAAACATGCAAGTTATATAATTTTATCTCTCATATTCCATGTTTCATCAATTTGTGAATTGGCATAATATACATTTCGACTCATAAAATAATACATATACTTAAGTAGGTTGTTTACTCATACTTACCTGTATTCAACAACTCACAATAATAAGGGAAATCACTACATAAAGGGTTCTCTAAGCCCATGGGCCAATTAAATTATCTCCCCTCCTCACATGAAGTCATGGAGTCTCCTTTATAAAGCCACACTGTGTTCTTGGCAAGATTCCATAAACATTATCATAATATGTAAAAGCATGCATGATTACAACTATTAAGCCATATATGGAAAAGGGTTAAACAGGACATTCATGGTTTACAAATATCAATCATCACAAAATTTCCATTAATAAACACATTCTCTCTTCCATAACATCCATATACTCTCATGGTAACCCATATAGCTTCCCAAGTACTTACATTAATCATTCGCACATCAACCATGTGCAAAATAATTAGCATAGAGTAAAACTATGCTTATAGGCTAAATTAAATAAGCTTTTAGGTCTCCATAATTTTATCCATCACAATTCATAAGACATATACTCATTAATACAACTTAAAGAAATTGTGAAAGAAACTCCAAAAGTAAGCTAGCTACTCACTTTATATACTTATAATTAACTTCACCCAACATATCTCATACATGAAGAATTTCATACGTATGTAATCACATACATTTATATTTCCATAACAAAATAATTCATGCATAGCAACAATGGCACAAATAAATATTCTTTGAAATAAGATCAAAGAGGCATAGTAGAGAAATCCCTCACCTCTACTCCAAGCTAGTCATTCCATCCTCAAAAGATATGGAAGACATATCAAAGAATTCATTCCTACAAGATAACCATGTAGGAACATGTTAAGGTCACAAAATATGGAGATCCTTACCACTAATTCTGACCTTTGATCACTCTTTTCATCATAAATCTCAAACAGTAAACAATTTTCAAATGAAACTTATACCATTAGAAACTAGACTCAAATATCTTTTTAACGATATAATATTTTCTAAAAATGGAGCTCCGATGAAAGAATTATGACCATTTGAAAATTGAGTCAGACATAAACAAACACTGCAGCCCCTTAGGTGGCACTTGGGCACCAACCCTTTGTCTCCAAGCCCCCTTGGCTACTAAACGTTGGCACTTGTGTGCCACGGGTTTGGGCAGCCATGGATAGAGCTTGAAAATAGCTCTATCCTTGGCCAAACTTCCCTCTTTTGGTCTCAATCTTCCATAGGTTCATCTAGGATGTTTTTAGGTATATTAAAGACACTACAAACAGCCTTAAAACTTAGAAATTTGAAGCCACAACCATGAGAGAAAGATTCAAGAAATTAATCAAATTCATACTTTCAATAAAACTGGAGTTCTTTCTCTAAAAGCTCAACCACACTTATTAAGAGGTTTCTTAACCAATATTTCAGAACAATAATACCACTCTAACAAGGTTGAATCATTCAATTTCAGTCGTAGGAACTCATAAAAAAGTTTCTCCCAAAACCTATGGTTTTCTCATTGGAAGAAAAGGAGGAAGAAGAAGAAGAAGAATCACTTGCTTACCAATTCTCCTAGCATCCATGGCTTCCTTCCCCGAGCACATAGCATGAATGGATGATAGAGGAGATGGCATGAGAGTGGTTGCCAAAGGAGATAGAGAGAGCTACAGGAGAGGAAGAGAAGAAAATGAATGAGAAGTGAGGGGGATGAGTGTTTAAGTGAGTGTATATGTGGGCCCACTAATTTTCCTTTCAATGTGGTCCATTTGGTAAAATTAGGGCCTTGCAAGTGAATTAGAAAAACTTGATCAAAATTAGGGTACCCAAATACACTTTCATAAGAACACACATCACTATATCCCATTTTCATTAAAACACAAAAATCCCATATTTGTTCACTTTAGTCCCTCTCAGTCATAGTATTGGGACTTGGACCAGCCTGGCAAGTCGACCTGGGACCCAGTGACCTAGGGCTAGGTCTGGTCCTGGTCACTGAAACAGACTAGGCAGCCACTGGCTCGACCATAACTCGACTGACTCGGCCTGGTCACGGCCGACCTGGTAACCCATATGACTCGTTTCTCTTTTTTTTTTAAAAAAAAAACCAGTTAACACTTAACAGTAGTGGCTAAAAAAAACTTTCCCAAATCTTCCTCAACCAATTCGAAACCTTATCTGAAGTTCTGAACACAGTCCCCCCATACACACACACACACTCCCTCTTTGACTTCGAACCAACATGGCACCATCGCACAATACACACTCCAATTTTGACGGCCTCCTTCACACACACACACACATATTCTCTCTCTCTCTCTCTATACATATATGTCTGACTTACTTGAAATTTCTAAGATTGCTTTTTTTTTTCATGTTCTAGATCTTGAATCATTAGCTCAACTAATTGTTTGCTTGAAATTTCTGCATTCTGAAGGTTCAAATTCTTCACCCTTTTAAATATAATATGATATTGAAGGATGATGCTGTAGGAGATATAGAATTATATTGAATGACATTTAATTTGAGTTACAAATTGATTTAGATTTTAGAATGATATTGAATGTCTGAATGCTGATATTGAATACTGCTGAAATGAATGCTGTTATAGTATATTGGACCTATAAAATAAGACTTCCATATATAGAGAGAACCTTAGGACCAATTTTGATTTAGGAACTTTTTTTGTTAATTTTAGATTGTCATAAATGTCGTCTAGCAATCCCACACAAGAGTCAGTTGAGTCTGTACAAAAATATGCTTCAAGAGGAAAAACAGACTTAGCATGGGGTCATTGTAGAATCGCTGAAGGGACTAGTTTTAGGCATCATTTAAAATGTTTATATTGTAACAAGACTTTCAAGGGGGTGAAATTAATCAAATTAGGCTTCATCTAGTTGGAATAAAGGGAGATGTTAAGCTATGTAAAAAGGTTCCAGCAGATATTCATTTTTAAATACAAAATAGTGTTAAGGAATTTACCTAAAAGAAAAGAAAGATAGTAGAAGAATATGAAGAAAGCAATCTTTATCCAAATGAGAGCTTATATAGTGATGATGTTATAGAATTAAATAGCTCTGTTGTTCGGCCTTCTGAGGTTAGGGGAAAAGCAAAAGAAAAGGGAAAGAAGTCTATAAGTTCTCATTTTATGCCTAGAGCAACTTCTAGAGCCCAACCCACCATTAAAAGTATGTTGCAAACCAAAGAGTCGAGAGAAAAGTGTGACATTGTTATTGCTAAATGGATGTTTGATGCTACCAACTCGTCTTACTATCAACCAATGATTGATGCTATTGCTAATATAGGTACGAGATATAAAGGCCATGGAGTGTGGAACCTTTGTGGTTATTTGTTGAGAAAAAATGTTGAAGAAGTAAATTCATATGTTAATAGTTACTGAAAAACTTGGAAGGAAACTGGGTGCATAATTATGACAAATGGGTAGACTGATCAGTGTAGGAGAACTCTCATAAACTTTCTAGTTTATTGTCCTAAAGGGACTGTCTTCCTAAAATCTATTAATGCATATGATGCTTCTAAGATTGCTGATATGTTGTTTAAGCTTTTTAAGAAGATTGTGTCGTATGTTGGACCTGAAAATATGATTCAGATTGTGACTGATAATACTACAAACTATGTTGCTGCTAGTAAAATATTGGAACAAGAATTGTTAACTCTTTATTGGTCTCCATGTGCTGCCTATTGTATTAATTTGATGTTGCAAAACATGGGCAAATTGGATGAGGTGACAAAAGTTGTAAATCATGCTTCCAAAATTACTAAATTCATTTACAATCATTGTTTTGCTTTGTATTTGATGAAGAAGTATACTAATGGAAGAGAAATCCTTCATCCAGCTCTCGCTCTGCAACTAATTTCATTGCTTTGCAAAGCATATTAGGTCAAAAGATTACTTTGCAAGCCATGGTGACAAGTAGAGAATGGACAAGTTCAGCATATGTTAGGGACAACAAAGCAAAGAAATTTATGGATCTTATCTTGGATTCAATGTTTTGGAAAAATTATACATTCATTGTGAAAGTTACTGAACCATTGATTTGTGTATTGCGTATTGTAGATAGTGAAGACAAGCCTGCAATGGGTTATTTATGCCTTTCATGCAGCTAGGGGTGAAATGGTGAAAAGGTTTCAAAGAAGGAAAAGAATTGTTGAGCCTTTTTTAAGAATTCTTGATAGGCATTAGGATAATCAACTACTAAAGAATCTTCATGCTGTTGGCTTTTGGTTTAATCCAAGTTATCAATATGATGCTGAAGCAATAAAAAGGCATAAGAGCACTATCTCAGGGGTTATTGATGTCATTGAAAGATATATTTATAATGACAGAGAGCTGGAAACCAAGTTATCAAGTGAGATGAAAATCTTCAAGAATGTAAAAGGAGACTTTGGAAGAAGACTTACAGTAAACAGTCATCACACAATGATGCCAGGTAATATTGATCTTTATTAACAATATTTTCATTTGTCTTAGTATTGTTTCATTAATTTGTTTTGTATAATATCATTAGATGAGTGGTGGCAATACTATATGAAATGACCCGTATTTCAAGGCACATGATTAGAGTGGTAACTAGGGTTATGCCATCCCTATATCGTAAGCCTACTAGAGATTATTACTAAATCTTAACCAAAACATTGAACCAGAACATTCATAAATGAAACAAGCGGGATCTAAGTGTCCCATGTAACTATAGAGCATATTAAAATTAACCAAGAAGAGGGAGAAATCACTAACCCGAAGCCTTCACTTAAAACTGGGGTCACACACTATACATACTCCTCGAGTGGATCTATGTCAAAACCTGCATGGAAAATATAAACGAAGGAAACGTGAGTAAATTCAATACTCAGTAAGAACCAACTTTACTTACCCGTAATCTACTTGTGAGATAGTTTCCACTGTGAAATCACGAGGAGGTGTCACTTTTTGGTCACTCAGTTCTATAGATCTCATCATTTTAAAGACGTCTTGGGAAATAATACTCCTGACTTGGGCGTTACCTAACTGGAAACTCCTTTCACTGTAGTCAAGTTGTCTCTCAACGAAACTCATAAACTTAACATACACAAATGTCTCAAATCATATAAATCACTATGCGAGGTTCACCTTAGATTTATACGGGTATACACTTACCCTTCTAAGATTTCATACGTACATCATATAATACACGGTTATGACAACCTTTGCCTTATGATCCACCTATGTGTATATATATACATTATATGTTTATTCATAATATCACCATCAGGTTCAAGCCAGCCATGAATCACCATAGATTTCATGGACCATGTGCCACCTGACCTTATAGGCAGGAATCCTATTCCGTCATAGGTCTTATAGACCATGTGCCACCGAGTCTCATGGTTCTTTTAAGGCTAATATATATCAAGGAGAGTTCCAAGGTCTCATGGACCACATGCCACCGGGCCTCATAGGCAAGAATATCATTCTACCAACCCATAAGTCTCATGGACCATGTGCCACTGAGCCTACTAGGTTTTCCCAAAGCGAATATCCCACAGGAATCTACAGACTTCATGGACCACGTGCCACTGGGCTTCATGGGCAGGAATATCATTCTATTGACCCATAAGTCTCATGAACCATGTGCCACCGAGTCTCATGGATTTCCCAATAACCACATACAATTCAACATTTAGTATACAACATTCCCAATAGTATGTCAGACTACAAATCAAGCACCACATCAACTGTGTGACTACAACTATGATCAATATTCTCTAGAGAGTAAAAACACTCACAAGCAGTAACATTCAATTGCATTTATCCAAAACTGTACCAATTTACCATAATATACTATCATACACAATAATGATTTCTTAGCAATCATCAATAAGTATTAGGCAACAACAATCATTTACAAAAGGAAAAAGTAACCTTTTCAAGGACTAGGCATCAAACACATACCATTTGTTGACCCTAAGGCTATATGCCATAAGTTTTGATGATGACAAATGTATTTGAATTGTAGCATTGATATATATAAAGGTTAATTATCATATACATGCTACAAGTATTTAAGCATGACTATGTTATTTAATGTGTAATGTCTTATACATTAATCATGTTATTTATCATGAATTGAACTAACCATTGGGTTTGCAAGTAAGATATATTTTATAGTTTGGTTCAAAACAAAAAGAGTGAGCATTGTATTGAAGAACAAGGAAAAGCAATATCATGCTTCACTCAAGGAAAACAACATGCAAGGATGAAGCTCCAAGAAATGAAGAATTAGAAGATTTGAAGTCTTGGAAGCTTGGATGCATCAAGATAGCCTATGTGTTTACATTAGGTATATTTTATATAGGCTAGTATACTTGTGCAACTCAATGATTTAGATTTGCATACATTGGCTCAATTATTTTGAACAAAAAGATAGTGAGATATGAAATTTTACAAAAGTTAGTTTTTGACCTTTGGTCACTCTTTATATCATATCTCATAAACAAAAAATCATTTTTTCAAGTATCTTAATCTCATTTGATAGTAGACTCAAAGATCTTTCCAAAGGTATATTATTTATTGAAAACGAAGTCCAAATGAGAAATATATGACTATTTAAAATATAGTTTGAAAAACTGAAAGTTGATTATTCTGTTCTGACATATAGTCAGTATTTTGATTATATCTTTTAAAAGAAAAATAATTTTTGAGTAAAACTAGCTCATTTGAAACTAGACTCCAAGAGCTTTCCAACAGTATATTATTTGTTTAAAACGGAGTTCAAATGAGGGAGTTATGAATTTTTAAAGAAAGCTCAAAATCTGGACTGCACTATAAGTGCTGTAACGGCTATATAACGGCTAGTTTTGTAAAATCTTATATATATGACCTTAGATACACGATTTTGAGTAAGAACAAAGTCCTACAATGTGATATTAACTTCTTCTATCATCTTTGAGAGAAAGGAAAGCATTCTTGAGCCAAATCTTGCATATTCTCTATCATTAGAGTTATTAGAGCTTCATTTGTTTTAATTTCATCTACTCTTTAGAGAGAGTTTCTTTGTATTGTTGATTTTGATCAACACATATATTATTCTGAGTTGAGGTCCGCAAGTACCGGTGTTGGAAGAACTTGCTTTGGGTTGAGGAGGAGCCCGGATTCATAAATTCTCCATTGTGGTTTCGCAAATACCCGGATCGAATTTGCGTGGTTGTAGTGGTTTGCAAGTACCCGGATTAAACTTGCAATTATAGTAGAAATACTCAAGTGGTCTCTTGAGGACTGGATGTAGGCTTGGATTAACCGAACCAGTATAAATCTCCGAGTTTGCTTTCTCTATCCCTTACTCTTTAATTTGTGCATATTGATATCTATTCTTTAATTCCTTGATCTTTATAATTATTTATCTTGACAGCACATTGATTTTCTGTATTGTATTTATTATCCTAAGCATTGTACTTTTACAGAAAATCATTTTAACTTCCAATTAATTCTTGTGAAAAATTTATAAAACCCAATTCACCCCCCTCTTGGGTTCCAACCATTACTTTCACCATTAACAATATCTCATAGGATAATGAGCTATTCATCCACATTATATATCTCATCACGTCACGTTTAGCCAAGACTCGGTATAGCCACACACTATTCCCATAATCACTCTAGTACCCTTCTACATTAGCTACCTACCTCAATGATGAACCATAGCTATAACTCCCTTAAGATAAGTTAAAGAGAGGGTACTCCAAGAAGATCTAAGGTCAATTTCTAGAGAATTTTAAACAGGAAAGTTTCCCCACATCTCAACTTTGGTCCCCATTTTCATTAGATAGGAATCACCGAATATGATACATGAAATCCATGTTTTTGGGTCATGATTATGTTCACAAAAGTACAGAGTCCTTAATTTAGAGGTAATCTCCCTTAATACTATCCAAGTCCCTTAAAAGAGACTTTGTTATTTAATTAGGACTGAATTTCAAACCCCTACTTTCTGGAATTTTTTTGGATAAAATCCACAACTCCAAAATTTATGAATTTTGGTAAATAACATCTCTAATGTATCTAGAATATTAGATAAAAATTTCAAAAAAAAAAGCACGTTTGCCCCATCAAAAATACTATTCTATGATAGTTGCCCAAACTGCCTCTGCAGAATGAGGGCCTTGGTTTTATTAGTCATTGACCCACTAAATCAACTCTAAAGCTCATGAAATTTTCTAGACATGTACCCTAGTGTTACGATATGCTCCTATAAAAATTTCAAAGTCAAAGTCGACCATTTGGTCTGTCGAACATAGTATTACATAAAACTTGGTCAGATTAATACAAATTCTGAGATAGGTTCTATCTCTCTAATATATGACCTAGCAATGATTTCCAAAACACTATGAAAATATCCAGATCATGTCTACAAAAATGCTAAGAAATCCCTTATAAAAATTTTGAGGCCATAAGAGCTCATTCCATAGTAGAATCAACTCAAAATCTCATCAATAGTACTTATTAGCACACATACTTCCAAATATTTCTGACCTTCAGTCACCATTTTAATCATAAAACTTAAATGGTAAGGAATTATTGAATGAAACTTATTCTATTTGCAACTAGACTCAATTATCTTTCCAACAATATAAAGTTTGCTAGAAACGAAGTTCAAACGAGAGAAATATGACAATTTTAGTCATACTCAAATCTACAGCATAGGGCTGGCACCCCGAGGCTCCAAAGCCATTTCTCTTGGGTACATGGGCGGCCCGAGCACCAGTGTTGGCGCCTTAGGTGCCCTGAACTAGGTAATCTCGCACAAAACACGATTTGGCACATAAAATCTACCCTTTAGCCTCTCATGTCCTCCCAAAGCTTAAACAAATCAATTTAGGCTATTGCCACATGTTTTTATCACATAAAAGCTTCCTAGAAGACCAATTTCAAGCATTGACTCAAGGTTAAAACAAATCCACTCAAGATACAACCATGTTCTTTCTTAGAAATTTCAAATATAGTTCTTCCTCCACTAAGGTTTTCAACCTTGATCTCATCAACTTTCTAGATCCTAAGCTCATTAAAAGCAAGAGGCAACAATCCCAATCAAGATTCAAGCATCAATTTTTTTATGATTTCTCCACATCCTTAACTTAGGGTTTCTTGCAAGATTCAAGAAGAAGAGAGGAGAAGAAAGTTAGATTCTTACCTCAAGAAAGACATCCGGTGAAGGGAGGGGATGATCCGTGGCAGTTTCTAGAGAAGATAGTGGTAAGAGTGCACAAAACCCTCCTTGGTCATGGCTGCTAGATGAAGAACGCAGGGGAGAAAGATGATGAAAGGAAAATGTATCTTGTGTGTACGCATAGGCTAATGTGTTTGTGTTTTATTAAGTGTGGGGTGGGGCCCCACTTTATTTCAAATTATTCCCTCCTCCAAAAAGTAATCCAATTAGGACTTTAATCAGATTTTAGAAATACAATAAGGGTGCCAATACCACATCTCAATAAGACACTACACATATATATTAAATTTCTATTTCACCACACTTCTGTAAAAAGATACTAAACATTATATTTTATTCACTTTAATTCCTGATAGAGTCTCTTGCACAATTTTAGCTCCACTGTCGCCATCATCACAGCACCAACCACACCTTGGATATCTCCCAAGGCCTAGCTACTATAAAAGATCCTTATCTGACCCTTTAAATGAAATAACACTTATTTTTCTCCTTTTTCATATTAATCCCTCAAGCTCTTCCTTATCCCACACGAGCATACACGTGTGAGATTTAGCCTTAACCCGAGTATCTAATCCTCGGGTGTTACACTATGGATCAAGTGCTCTAAATTTACAAAAGCTTGTAATTCAATTAAGTCAAACGTGTAGTTCTTTGGGTTGTGAAAGAACTTGGAATGTGTTTGAAAATATTCATTCAAAGAAGAGAAACATATTAGAGCATCAAAGACTTAATATTTTGTTTATGTTCATTACAACTTGAAGCTACAAAAGAGGTATATTTCTCTTTTTAACACCGTTTGCAATTTTTAAACAAAGAGTCATTTATATTTTTATATGTTTAAATAAAAATATATAGGAAAGAATTAAAGAAGAATTATGATCCGATCAGTTTTAAGTCATTTGAAGAAAATGGTGATTGGATATTGGAAGAAGAACCACCAAGCTTAACTACTGAGGAATTAAAAGTTCTTAATCGTGAATTTACAGCTTGTTCCACTGAGAAGGATGATGCTGATTGTGGTTTGTGTTTGATAATTTTGATATTTTTTTTATAATGTTATTTCAAAATTTTGATTTTTCTAAGTTATTTTCTACATAATTGAATTTGGATGAAATAATTCATAATGATGATGATGATGGTGGTGGCGGTGGTGGTGACGGTGATGGTGATGATGAAGACATTAAGGGAACTGTTAACATAGAGTATAACAGACGACTTGTTGACTTATGGGGCATGCCTTTCATTGGAGAAAATGACGACTCAGATGCTTGGAATTTCTAACATGATTGATGATTTTATGAATATTTGTTTTTTTAATGACTTTACAAATTACTATGGATGTCTAAGACTTTAATGTATGAATTATTATGTTTGTATGATATTATTTATGACTATATGAATTATTATAAATATTTATGACTTTATGAATTATTATAGATGTTTATGACTTTTAAGTGTGAAATTTACATATAAATTATTTATTTTATCTTTTTTTAGAATTTATATGTGAAGATATATTTGTATATATACAATTTTTTTAAAAAATAATTATTCATCTAGGTCAGCAATTGACTCGGTGACCCTGCAGTTGAACAAGTGACCCAGAGACTCGAAGGTCAGGCCTGGTCAATGGCCGAGCCGGGTCCAAAAACATTGCTCTCGGTGCCTTAAAATTAACTTTGGCCTCTAATCCATCATCCTTAAGGTACTGGCCTCTTAATTTCATCCTCATTTAATCCATTCTCCTTCTTAGGATCTTATTCAGTATTTTCTTAAGAATACTCTATATTTTCTTTTCTTTCACTTTAGTCCTTGAATGTATTTCCTACACTCACCATACATGTTTCCTTTTCCTGATGCAAGCTTAGCTGACCAAGGGCAAGCCATAGTCCTTATTAAACTTTAGCATCCTTTATTCCTCTAGTTAGAACTCCTTAATTCACAAAATATTTTTACTCTCACGAATTTATGTACTTATAGTCTGTACAAGCTTTTCTTTGGGAAGGGTACAGTAGTCATTTTGAGTTGTCTGTAGTTGTAAAGTTGTTGAGCATCAAATTAGATTACAAGATGAGACTGAAGAGGATGAGAATGCAAAACAATGGTTGAGGTCATGGGTGAGGTCATGCCATCTGGACATCGACTACTCGAGAGCCTTTACTAGACAAAGAAATGAGTTGTATGTTTGAGACTTAGTATAAGAAAATTGATTGTTGTGAGAATGGTTGTATGATGTACTACAAGCCAAATGTAGATGAAACAGAATGTAAGTTTTGTGAGAGTGCTAGGTATACCACTAGAAGAACTCATTGTGGTACTACTGCCAGGGTAACGAATAAGCAACTGTGGTACCTTCCTTTGAAGCCAAGACTTCAAAGGTTATTCACTTTAAATGTTGTGCCTGCCATCGTTGACAATGATAGTGACCTTTATGGCTTACAGAATGATAAGCAATATAAACAGGTTGACAGGGACTTCAATGATCAATCCTTCATTGCTGACCAATCGTTCGTTAATTATGAATAAAAAGAGGAAAAGGGGGATGATGAGACAGAAGAAGAAGAAGTTGGTGAAGAGTCACAAGATGAGACTGAAGAGGATGAGAATGCAAAACAATAAGACTCCTCTAACTAGTTAATTCTTACCTTGTGGTATATATGAATACTTCAATATATTATCTCATTTTTTTCTATTGTTTGATTACCATGACTATAAATATTAGGTTTAAGATTAATGATGTCTAACATAATAAAGCTTTTATGGATGTGGAATTTAATTGATACAGATGTCGAGTAGTTGTACGGGTCTAGGTAGAGGGAACCGAGGAGGCTGTCTGATGATCTGCCTTGTGTCATTCACATCCATCTACATCTGCACCACCTGCCTCGTCACGACAGTTGACTAAGCCGAGTACATCATCGGATTATACACCGTCAGCACAGGATCTGATGACATATCCTTCATCCAATTCGGAGCCTCTATGCAGGCTTAGAGCCACCCACCCCAGCTAGCTTTCAGTCCACCTAACATCCTAACGAGATTGATCCCACGGAGGTGACGTTGGATACGCCACGATAAGGATATGTGAGTAAACTTTAAGCTATTCTATATTCATTTATAAATCTTATGAATGTTGATTTTATATTCATATAGAATTGACATTTTTTTTTTGAAATTGCATAATTTTTATCTGGTCGTTCATGTGGTTTAAGAGATTTCCTCTACCACACAGGGGAAATATGAGGCACCAGCACACACTTATAAGACTACTCCTTATATGTTATGGGAGTTATGGTTCCAAGAATGGGTAGTAAGTTCTGGCTCTGACTGACTAGTATATTTTGTTCTTTAGTGGTTGAGAATATTAACATAAAGTTTACTATATGCAGAAAAAGAACAAGTGGTTACCCCCAACATGAAGATCAAATTAGGAGAAATTGGAACAAGAAATGTGGTGACATATTACACCGCATGATGCGCCACATCCATAAGGAAAGGCATGAGAAACCTAGGCCCCTATGGATTAGCGAGGCAATCATGCAGCAGCTAATTCAACAGTGGAAGCAGGATGAATACAAGGAGAGGTGTGATAAGGCCAATAGAAACAAGGCGTCCACTATCAGAGGTACATTGCACACCGAAGGTAGCATTCTGATGCAATCTTTCCCGATAAGTGTATCAGGTCGCACAAGTAGTAGAGTGAGAGAAAGAGTTATCGTCCTCAGGGATTGGCTTCTAACAATTACCAATTTCACTAGCCTAAGTTATATTTGGACAATTAAAAAGGTTGAGTGGATTGAATCTAAATTTAGCGAAAGTAAACTAATTAAGACAAGGAATAAACTAGCACAATGAAAGATTATATAATAACAAAGCGGGTATAGGGGATTGATTTCACTTTACTCCTAATCCAATTAATTCATAGACAAACTAATCTTTGATTCATTAAAGAATACTTCAATATATTTGCAAATTCCACTTAATGTTGATTAAGTTCACAAAGATATTTGAACCCAATGTCTTGGTGAAACAAATCTTCCTCACTCAATTAATTAGCTAACGTCTTAGTCAAATTAATTGATTCAGAGTTTAAGCTTAAGAACTCATAAAAATCACGCAATTAAGGTTATATATGTCTAGACTAACTCAAATTACGATAGAAATTACAAAGGCAAGTCTATATCAAGCTATGTCTAGCATTAATATAAACCATAGATTCATTGAAGATGGTAGCTAAGCATCCAAGAGTAATAAATAATAGTAAAGTCTACTCCAATAATCAAAATTGTAATTATATTAAAGTATTCAATAACAAAGCTTCATAGAAGTCAATTACATCAATCCCCTAATCCTGGAGAATTAGTTACACATAGTGGGAGAAGAGAAAAACATCACAAATACATATATAAACATGATACAAGAGGAAGGAGAGAAAGAAATAAGCATCAAACTTAATGAAGAGGTCTCCCTTCTCCTTCAATTGTGCCTTAGCAGAGCCCTTCCTTCTCTAGCCAAAAAATCCTCAAATAATCTTCAGAATTTCAATTTATAGGCTGAATCACGTGCAGGTCAGGATCCGAGCGCCTAAGAGCCCTGTGTGGTACCTAGGTGCCATGCAAAAAATTAGTAGAAACAACTTGGACTGGAGCCTAGGCACCCTATGTGGTGCTTAAGGCTCCACCTTCAGACCTCGAGATAGAGAGTTTGGGGGCACCTGAGGTGCCAACCATAATTGTCAGCTCGAGAGTTTAAGTCTTGGCGCATGCGGCACCAGCCTTCAAACTTGTTGCATCAAGCACTTGCATCAGACTTCTTCAACTCCTAACTTGTATCATAGCAAAATATACACCTACAAGGAAATACAACAAAGATTACTCCAAAATATAGGGGAAAAGGGGATAAAAAGGGAAAGAACAAGGAAAACTACAAAATATAAATAATAACGCAAAAACTAAGATAAATTGTGCAAAAAGGAAAGCAAAATAGGAATCAGGGATAGAAAAAGCCCAATAAAACATAGGAAAATAACCAAAATAAAGGACTTATCAACTCCCCCAAACCAAGACTTTTGCTTGTTCTCAAGCAAAACACTAACCGAAAACTAATAATTAAACTAAACTAAACTAATCCTAAGGATTTTTCAAGATATAAAAGAAGTACTGAACAACAAAAAATATTAAACCAAGACAACCCAATTTCATACAGTCATCTCAATAAAACTAACTCGCAATGGATAATTTTTTAATTTAAAGATAGAAAAAGAGAATTTTCAAAAATTTTAAGGACAAGTTGCAAACACCCTCACTTTCTTAAATTACACTTTCAAAAACTTAAAAATTTTTCCTTTTTGCTTGACAATTTTTGGCTCTCAAGGAAAACTTCTCAAATGACAGAAAACCTTAAAGATAAAACGATTGAAGTGAAGATAGTGCACCTAACCCACACATTTCCCCCTCAATCAGCGTAAAAAGAAAGGAGACCGAGGCTAAGGAAATAACGAGTTGCCCGTGTGCCTTATCTACACAACAACACTTTGTATGTCGCCTTTATTTGAAGGGAAAATGTGATTCATTGGTTAGAACAAGTATTGTGTGCCTAATCCACACTACACTTCTTCAACTTAAACCACACCTCCATTTATTTTATTTTAATAGATGCATTTTGTTTTTGTTTTCTCTCTTTTTTTTTCTTTTTTTTTTCTCTAAGAGAAAGAAATCCTTTATTGAGTAATAATTTGTCATAAGTAAAAACTAAAAATTTTCCAAGGCTTTGAAGAGTACATTTTAAGAAAATTAAGAGGGTTAACAATTTTTAATTAAAAAGCTTGAAAATTTTCAATTTAATCCAGACATTTAGAAAAACCCAATTTAAGCTAGATTTTACATAAGATGACATTGCATGAAATTAATTGAAAGTAGAATAATATAAAATCTATAGAGCATTTCTAATTTATCAAGAAAAATCCAAACGAAGTAATGGTTAACAAAAGAATGGCATTCATATAATCAAAAAGAACAGGTTAGCCAAAAAGTCAATGGTATCTAAGTCTAAAACCACTCTACTCCCCAAACTAAAACTATACATTGTCTTCAATGTCAAACCAACTCAAAAACAAGGTTTAAACATCCAAAAAGGGACAATTGAAAACAGAGGGAGGGGGCAAAATGAATGCTATAAACTAAAAAGGAAACCATCCATAATTATGTCAAAATAACAAAAAATAAACAGCAGGAAAGAACCAACAGCAGAATAGAAAAGTAAAGAACAACATCCAATAAACAAAAAGGATCTAAATTGAACTAAATATCAATACAAAAATCCACAAGTTTACGAGACTGAAATATTAAATATCACAAAGTTTGTACAAGACATAACTACAAACAGAAATAATACAAAGTACAGTTGCAACAAGAGGTAAATTACAAAAAATATATCAATCATCCTCCTCATCCTCGTTGTCGGCCTCCCCTTCCATGTTGTGGCTGCCTTCACCGCCGGCTTCTCGATTGGTTGAAGGATCAAAATTGATGTCAGCGAAGGGATCATATACCGCATCCTCCAACATCCAATCATCAGTGGGGGCACCAAAATGCCGACCAAGAGAGTACATCGCGTGAGCCAGTACCTGATGATGCTGGTTATGAGTTGCAATGAAGGTGTCTAGGGTTTACCTGATTTCCCTAATTCCAGCCTCAACATTACTCAAGCACTCCGACATATTAACTAGAGGTGGTACAGTGCAGGGTCTCACAGGTACCTGAGGAGGAGGATGAGAGACCAATAGAGGTGCCGCAATCACGATGAAATTGCGAAACATCGAGTCTATCACCTATTTGGTGATAGAGCTCTCTGGTGCTCTTCGCGATACACCCTCTAACAGTACCTCATCCTTCTCACACAGGTTTGTGATGAGGCACGGATATCCAAGGCATTTCCCTTGTTTTTGAGATAGTTTCGAAAGATTGTGGGAAATCAGGGAACCCATATTAAACACCTTCCCTGTCATGATCAAATAAATAACCACTTCTCGTTTGATGGTTACCTCTGACGGTTCGAGGTGGAAAGCAAGTTGGACTGGACAAATGTACACCAGGCCTTGGAAATTTGTTTCATATATGTTTTTTTAAAGTTAGCTGCTTTCCCCTCAGCGTCCAATTCCCAACTTGCCCCCTCCTGACAGAGAGTGGCGATAATGTGGGGAGCCTTAACATATCTGTGCCTTATCTAGT
Organism: Biancaea sappan; assembly: GCA_037074585.1. Taxonomy (NCBI): domain Eukaryota; kingdom Viridiplantae; phylum Streptophyta; class Magnoliopsida; order Fabales; family Fabaceae; genus Biancaea; species Biancaea sappan. The sequence goes on along the minus strand of CM073493.1, from coordinate 8,016,338 downwards.
TATTAAAAACACATTACCCCGGTGCATATTGTAAGTCAAAGTAATTATTGAGACTGTTAATTGAAAAATGAATATCTTTTCCCCTAACATAGGAAATACAATGATCCCTAACACCTTGCTCACTCCTCAACCGATAAGCATTTGTATAAAATTCTTTTACTATTACAGGGCAAAAATGGGCAGCCGGCTCACACAATTTCTCCTATCCCCACTCCCTAATCCGGTTTAAAATTTCAGGGTGCTCACCTTCTCTAAGGTTGAATCCACATTCAACAATAAATTTTTTAGATTCTAAATCCTCATAACGTTTGCTATGTTCTAAGGATCTAAACCTAGACGGATCATAATTTCTACGAGATGATGATTCTCCTTGAATTTTTCTCTGACATTTTCCAAACATATTAGTAATTACAATCCTAGAAAAGCCAAAAAGAATTTCTAAATTTAAACACAAACCTTAAAATACAAATCAGAAATTTCAATTCCTTTTTATTCATTTTTTTCTGAAATAAAAGGCAAAAGGGAAAAACATTCATCTATCAGCAAAATCTAGAAAATGGAAAAAAGATAAATTCAAAATTATCTGAAAAGATTATTTTTTCCCCATTTATTTTGTTTTTGAAATTTTGCTGAAAAGTAAAATAAAAGAAAAGGAAAGGGAAGAGAAATTACAAAAAAAAATGGGAAGGAGGCTAAGTCAAAAGCACCAAATAACAACACCCTAAAAGTAGGCACAATAGATAAGGTCGAAAATGGTGGAAGGTGAAGGAATGTGTATGGAGATTGTTGGGAAGTTGATGGGTGAGGAATGGGGAGTGAAAACTTACCGAAAAATGGAGGGACAGAGGGCTACACAGCGGAGGATAACTCTTCAAAGGAATTTGGCTGCTAGGGCTTGAGAAGGTAGAAAAATGAGGGCTGAAACATTGAAATTTGCTTATAAATAAACATCGCACCTGGGCGCCACGTTGAAATAACTGAATAATTTGGTGACGGGGCGCCTCAGGCACCTAATGTAGCGCCTGAGGCGCTGGCCTACCTGAGATTTGGGCCCCTAGCACCTGGAGGGGCCCTGTATAGTGCCTTAGCGCCAGCATGACAGAAAACCAGAAATTGACAGTAGACCTCCCAAAGCAGCCCAAGTAAGTTCAACACAAATGCAACAATTCAAGCAACATGGGCAACTTAAGCACACCATTCCTACAAGATTTCAGCCAATATTGCAAAAATTAAGCAGCACACACAGATATAGAGACAGCAACAGCAAACAGCCAACAACAACAGCAACAGTACAACACTAAAAAGCAGTAAATGACTGAAATTAAAAGAGAAAAGTAAGAGACTTGGGTTGCCTCCCAAGAAGCACTAAGTTTATAGTCCTTAGCTAGACTTTACTCAGTTTCCTCAGCCCGGATCAATAAGAACTCCAGAAGTGCCTTGAAGCTTGATTGTTTTGCAACAAACTCACCACAGCTTTGATTTGTCATTTAGCTTTTCATCTCCCTTGGATGGAGTCAAGTCAGGACAGTGCAATGTGGCATGATAAAGTGGTGTGGCATTTACTCAGGTTACATACTCAGCAACCCCCGGTTCCTCCATTTTGTTACAAATATCCTCCTCAGTTGGAGGTTGCTCACAGTCGAAGACTTTGAAAATTTATTGCTCCTTTTGAACAGTCAAAGTCAATGTCCCTTAAGCAACATGTATGATTGCCCCTAAAGTGGCCAAGAATGGCCTTCCCAGAATGAGAGGCATTTCATGATCTTCAGCCATATCCAGAACAATAAAGTTTACAAGGAAGAAGAACTTTCCTACTTTTATCAGCACATCTTTCACCACTCCAAAAGGAATCCTTAATGACCGGTCAGCAAGTTGTAGAGTTATCATAGTCGGCTTGACTTCACCAATCCCTAACTTCTCAAAAATGGATAAGGGCATCAAATTTATGCTAGCCCCTAAATCACATAAGGTTTTCCTGAATGTCACACCCCCTATTGTACAAGGGATAGAGAAACTTCCTGGATCTTTGAGCTCTGGAGGTAATTTTCTTTGTATGATGGCACTACATTCTTTATTCAGGGCGATCGTCTCATCATCCACAATTCTTCTTTTCTTTGCCAATAATTGTTTCATAAACTTGGCATATGTAGGCATTTGCTCCAAAGTCTCCATAAATAGTATGTTAATATGGAGCTTTTTAAACACCTCCAAGAATTTATTGAATTGCTTCTCATCATTTTTCTTATGGAGGTGTTAGGGAAATGGCACCTTGAGTAGTGGTATGGGAGGTTTTGTCTTACTTGCCTTCTTTTTTTGTTCATCATTTTCACTCCTTGAAGGAGTGTCTGGCTTCTTAAGCTTTCATCTGCAGCTAGCTCTTCATTCTCTTCAACCACTAACTCTTTTCTAATGGTTGGCCCTAATACTCTTCCACTCCTAGTAGTTATGGCATTCACATGCTCCCTCGAATTTACGATTGTGTCGCTAGATAAAGAACCTCGAGGTCTCTCAGAAAGTTGTCTTGCAATTTGGCCTACTTGAGTCTTCAAATTGTGAATGAAAGCTTCTTGATTTCGAAAGCTGCTTCTTATTTCCTCCATGAACATGGAAGTGTGTTGCATGAAAGAGGTAGTCTGTAAGGTCAACTTTTCTAGAGCATTCTCCTATGAAGAAATCTTTTCATTTGATTGGGGTGGAGATTAAAAACTCTGATATTGTTGTTGTGGCTTGTGAGAGGTATTTTGGCTGTTTTGATATTGGTTCCCCCATGAAAAATTTGGATGATTCCTCCATCCTAGATTATAAGTTTGAGAGTATGGGTTGTTTTATCCTTTGTAGTGATTTCCCATGTAGTTGACTTACTCCTAAGAAGAACTAAACATATTGCCAGGGAAATCTTCATTAGAATGGCTACTAGAGCAAAAATCACAGATGATGGTCAGATGGTTGATGGCATTTACTTTTGCTGCATCGAATTTCTTGTTTAGTTCAGCCATCTGTTAGGTGATCAACTTGTTTTGGGCTAAGAGAGCATCCAAAGTGCTCACTTCCAACATTCCAATGGTCTTCTTCATCAATGTCCTCTCCTCATGGCATTGATAATCATTACAAGCCATAGTAGCATATAAATCCATTGCTTGTTCAGGGGTCTTACAATTTAAAGCTCCCTTAGCCGCTGCATCCACTAATATTCTTGTTTGGGGGAGAAGTCCATGAATCCAAAGCTCAAATGAGTGGTGGGGGAATTTCCTCAAAATTGCATTGTACCTCTCCTAGGCTTCACTTAAGGACTTATTCTCTTGTTGCCTGAAAGTGATGATCTCTTCTCTGATCTTCGACAATCGAGATGGAGGAAAATACCAAGTGAGAAATTTTTGAACCAAATCAACCCAAATTGTAACACTTCCCTTTGGCAAGGACTCCAACCAAATAATTGCTTTATCCTTCAATGAGAATGGGAAGTACTGGAGTCTAATCACTTCTTCAGGAACCCCATTCAACTTTATGGTATCACAGATTTGCAGGAAGCGTGAGATATGTGAGTTGGGGTCTTTAAAGGGATGTCCACTATACTGATTGCTTTGAATCAATTGAAGAAGGGATAGGTTTAACTGAAAGTCAATAGCTTCCACTGGTGGTTGCGCAATACTAGCACCACATCCCTCCACAGTTAGGATGTTATAGTCCATGAGGGTTCTTGCAGGAGGGAGAACTGGTGGATTTTGCTGAGGATTAAGATTGTTTTCAGTCATTGGTGCGGTTTGAGCTTATTGAGCTCATCTAGCTTCTCTGGTTCGCTTTCGACATGTGCGAGCCGACCTGTCAATTTTTGGGTCAAATTCTAATGAACTTAGGTCAGTGGTACCTCGCATAAACCAAGGTTCATGTAAGATAAAGAATATAAACAAAAACAAAAGTATGAACAAGTATGAAGGTAAGATTTGATGTGTAACTATTAACAGAAAAAGTAAGGTCCAAACTACAACCATACTAACTACTCTTAATATTGTTAACACCGTCACTCCCCGGCAACAGTGCCAAAAACTTGATGCGATCTTTCCTGACAAGTGTATCAGGTTGCACAAGTAGTAGAGTGAGAGAAAGAGTTATTGTCCTTAGGGATTAACTTCTAACAATTACCAATTTCACTAGCCTAAGTTATATTTGGACAATTGAAAAGGTTGAGTGGGTTGAGTCTAAATTTAGCTAAAGTAAACTAATTAAGATAAGGAATAAACTAGCACAATGAAAGATTATATGATAATGAAGCGGGTATAGGGGATTGATTTCACTTAACTCCTAATCTGATTAATTCATAAACAAATTAATCTTTGAGTCATTAGAGAATACTTTGATATATTTGCAAATTTCGCTTAATATTGATTAAGTTCACAAAGATATTTGAACCTAATGTCTTGGTGAAACAAATCTTCCTCACTCAATTAATCAACTAATGTCTTAGTCAAATTAATTGATTCGGAGTTTAAACTTAAGAACTCATAAAAATCACACAATTAAGGTTATTTATGTCTAGACTAACCCAAATTACGGTAGAAATCACAAAGGCAAGTCTATATCAAGCTATGTCTAACATTAATATAAACCCTAAGTTCATTGAAGATGGTAGCTAAGCGTCCAAGAGTAATAAATAACAATAAAGTCTACTCCAATAATCGAAATTGTAATTATATTAAAGTATTCAATAACAAAGCTTAATAGAAGTCAATTACATCAATTCCTAACCCTAGAGAATTAGTTGCACATGGTGGGACAAGAGAAAAACATCACAAATACATAAATAAACATGATACAAGAGGAAGGAGAGAAATAAATAAGCATCAAACTCAATGAAGAAGAGGTCTCCTTCTCCTCCAATTGTGCCCTAGCAGAGCCATTCTTTCTGCAGCCAAAAGATCCTCAAATAATCTTCAAAATTTCAATTTATAGGCTGAATCACATGCAGGTCAGATCCAAGCACCTAGGCGCCCTGTGTGGGGCCTAGGCGCCATGCAAAAAATTAGTAGAAACAACTTGGATTGGCGCCTAAGGTGTCACCTTCAAACCTCGAGACAGAGAGTTTAGGGGCTAGTGCCTTGTCAGCCCAAGAGTTTAGGTCTTGGAGCCTGAGGCACCAACCTTCAAACTTGTTGCATCAAGCACTTGTATCAGACTTCTTCAGCTCCCCAACTTGCATCATACCAAAATATACACCTACAAGAAAAAGAACAAGGAGAACAACAAAATATAAATAATAACGTAAAAACTAAGATAAAAGGGTACAAAAAGGAAAGCAAAATAGGAACAAGGGAAAGAAAAAGCCCAATAAAACATGGGAACATAACCAAAATAAAGGACTTATCACATTCCTACCAACGAGCACATGCACCAGCTGGTAATATCAATATAATATGGATTCTTTTACTTTTAAATTTATTATCTCCTTTAGTCATTTTCAAATTATATAATATTCACTATAATTTGCAGGAGTAGTAGAGCGGGAGAAAGTCTCACCTATTAGAGTTGTTTATGCAAACTCACAGAAAAGGGACAACAAGTAATTTGTTAATGCGCGCTTGAATGAAGTCTATATGAGTATATGGTCATCTTGTTCTCTTTCTTCTATTAATTTTCCCAATTAGCTAACTGTCAAAATAAATTGTGGTTGTATCTATTTAATTAGAGGATTATACTCTGTTGAAATCATCGCAAGCGTCCGTGATAGGTGGGGATGCTAAGGACCAAGATGATGAAGCGAACGATACGAAGCTATGGCTTCAAGTAGTGGGAGGCATGAACAAGAAGGGCCGTATATTTGGCTTGGGGTTAGAGGCACATGAGATCGGCCCATCTACTCAATCTACTGCCCCGCCATCCAGTCTCCATCCCAATTTTGAGGATGAGCTATATCAGTGGATGGAGCTTGTGACTGAGCAGCTGAACACTCAATAAGAGAAGCTTGATGCTCAAACGACCATGATCACCAAGATGCGGCAAATGATGGATCGCTTTATCGACTCCATTGACAAGCACCTTGGCACTTCACCTAGTACTCCTACAGATGTTGATGATGATGAGACACAACCCCCTGATCACCCCTTAAATTAGTTGATTTTTTTAACTTACATTATTCTCTGACTTTGTATTATCATTTCATTCTTATGTAATTAAAATGGTCTCCATTATTTTATATAAAATTCTTCTTTAAAATAGTCTCCATTACTTTCATTGCTGGCTACTGCTGTTGGATCATTAAATTTGAATTACACATTTGTTTGTTCATATGTTGGATATTTTATTTTGTAAATATATATATATATATATATATATATATATATATAAACCTATGTAAAAATTAGAGATGGATTTAGGGATGAAAATATTCCTCCTTGATTTTAGACGAAAGATTTTGTCCCTAATTTCGTCTCAATTCAGAGACGGAAAAAATTTAACCTTAATTCAAAGACGGATTACCCCCATCTGTAATTTCGTCTCAAATTTGAGACTGATTTATGGACTAGTAAATCTATCACTGATTAGAGATGAATTTTCCTGTTTCAATTTCCGTCTCAGATTAGAGACAAAATTTTCGTCTGAAATTATAGATGAAAGTTTTTTCATCTCAAATTCCCAAATTTATTTTGACATGGATTTTCATGTTGAGACAAAATTATTTTCGTCACTAACCCTAAAACGGAAATAATTTCCATCTCAAGTTGTTCACAACTGATCTTTCAAAGACGGAATGTTTCTATCTCTAAGTTATTAGAGACATAATTTGCTTCAATCAAAGACGAAAAATTTCGTCTATGTTTCTTGTAGTATCACTTTATCACATTTTTATATTTCATAACCTTATATTCAATAAATATAGCAAATTTGGATATAAAAAATTTTGTATTTTTTTAAAAATCAATATAGAATTTTCAAATTTAAATATAATATAGTTAATTTTAAAAGAAAATATGAAAAATGAAAGTTATTGATTATTTAAAAATATTAAAGAAGTAATATATTATATGTATAAATTGTATTTTAATAAAACAATATTGAATTTTTTTTAGTAAAAAAATTTTAAAATTATATTATTTAAATATAAAAAAATTTAAAACTAATTTCCATCCCAAGTTGTTTGCAACTGATCTTTGAAAGATTAAATGTTTTCCGTCTCTTAGTTATTAGAGATGGAATTTGCTTCAATTAGAGACGAAAAATTTTGTCTCTAATTGCTATTTTTCTTGTAGTGTCACTTTATAACATTTTTATATTTTATAACTTTATATTTAATAAATATAGCAAATTTGGATATAAAATTTTTTGTATTTTTTTAAAAATCAATATATAATTTTCAAATTTAAATATAATATTGTTAATTTTAAAAAAATAAAAAATTAAATTTATTAATTATTTAAAAATATTAAAGAAGTAATATTTTACATATATAAATTGTATTTTAATAAAATAATATTAAATTTTTTACTAAAAATTAAAATTATATTATTTAAATATAAAAAATTCTTAAAAAATGACCCGTAAGCCAAAATGAACGATATTAATCTTAATAAAAAAGTATGTAATCCTTGGCCCGTCATAGGTCGGTTGTAGTGCTATAATATAAGATGGTTTCAGTATTGCTTGAGGCAGGGAGGGTGGGGGTAGGGGAAGCAAAATAGTAGCTTTTGAGTTTACAGTCACTTGTCGACAATTTTTTAAATCCAAAAATATTTAGTCTCTAATTTTTAATTTTTGTCTTTTTTAAAAATAAATCTAGGATGAAATTGATATGTGATTTGTTTTTTCAAAATCCTATAAATATTGTTTGAAGTCTTTTTTATTTAGTTTATTTTTAAATATTCAGTATAAAAATTGAGATATAACAACCAAAAATATAAGATAAATGTAATATTTTATAAATTAAATTTAGACACTTAATTTTTTTAAAATTAAATTGAGATCATTATATAATTTTTCAAAGTCTGAGTTAATAACTTTATAATAATTATTTAAACTCTACAGCACGAAAACCATGTCAATAACTTAGCTTTAAAATGATCGGATGTATCATTCATAAAGATAGATACCCTTGAAAATATACCTCGTGTTATGACTCATTTTTCATACTTCGGATATTTATAATATTCATTTTATCAATAATTCCATCTTCTATTTTATATTTAATTCAAATGATATATATATATATATATATATATATATATATATATATATATATAATGGATTGTTCCATATTTCTATCACTTTGACGTTAATTAAGTGTCTTTAACATTACAGTGATTGTAACACGGAACAATTCGTATGATAGCCACGTTGAACTCAGGTTTACACATGTACCCCTAAGTTTTTGGTCGAAATTATAATTTTAAGTATAATATTTGAAAAAAAATTTATATTTTGGCCTAATATTTTAATTTTTTATTTTGACCCCTAATTTTTTAGCTAAAATTACAGTTTTATGTATAATATTTTAAAAATTTACATTTTAATCTTAAATTTTAAGCTTTCTTTTCATTTTGGTACTTGGGTTTTTGGCTAAAATTACAGTTTGATATATAATATTTTGAAAATTTATATTTTGCTCCTAAATTTTAAATTTTTTTATTTTAACCCTTACAATATTTTAGAAATTATATTTTGCCCCCCAACGGTCCTGGATACGCGCATATGATAATATTTTTTTGATCATATTCATATGATAATATAGTAACACCTTGCAATGACAAGAAGGAGAAGCTCGGTGGACTTTGAAAGTTATTTAAACGTTTGTCATTTAGAGGGCAAAGCATTTATTAGCAAAGATTCTTGCAGATACGATTTCATCTATGGCCACACATTTATGAGACATAGATAGATTTGACTTTCGTTCGTCTCCAGCATTTCGACGCCACTACAGTCGTCTTCTCCTTGTCTTAATGTTGTTATTTTTGGAAGTTCGCACTCGGTTGGGCCAATGTGCTCAACTAAGACCAACTTGTAAAATGGGGTGAAATTGATTGGTTGATTTGATTTTAGTTTTTTTAATTTATGTATTATTAATTCAGATAATAAGTGTATAAATTTTTAATTTGTAGTTCTCTAATTAACCCATGAACTCTATTTAATTTTTTATTATTATAATAATTTTATGTCGTGCACTTAAATTATTTGTAAAGTATTTAAGATTTAGTTAGTATACTATTTATATTTTTTTTATAATATTTCTCCTTTTTAATAATGATATATAATATCACTTATAACATCTATCATCTTAATTATTTATTAAACTATTAGTCGTTTATTTAAAAAATTGTTATTCTACCATCTCAATTTTGTTCCAATGCATAATCCTATATTAACAAAGAACATATTAGAAATTAGCTCATGAAATGCATGGGATGCCTTTAAATATTAAGATCAATAATAATTTTTAGAAAATTTTCAGATAATAATTAATTAAAGATATATAGAGGTGGAGGTAATAAATAATTAACAAATATAATAATTGCACAGAAGGCCTTTGCGGAGCCTCAATGTGGCTTTTGGGAAGTCATATTCACGAACCCATATTCCAAGTTTCACTTATTGCTGTTTTAATCAACATTGCATCAACACATTAATATTAACAACTCAAGTGAACAAATCAAATAAAATAAACATGATAGAAACTTCTATATTCAAATATAGATTGAGTCAATAATGTCAAAAGAAGAAGAATGATACCACTTTAGATAGTTGATGCTTGATGCTTTTGTAGGAGCTAGCTGCACATTTAATCTTCTCTTCATAATATAATTTTTGAATTCATTTGCAAATTTAATATGTTCTAGGAGTGAAAATTACATACTCGTAATTATAATTCTATATATTGATTATTTATGGGTCTCGTTATGCCTCTTAGCTAGCTCCTGCACATGTTATTCTCTAGTCAAGCATAAAATAATTAAAATTTGTTTATCACACTCCCACTCCTTTTATCTTTTTAACTCCCCTCCTATATAATTTATCCATTTCTTTTACTTCACTTGTTATTTAAAAACAGAACTCTAGAGTAGTGTTTATATGTTACCTAACATGCATGAAAATACTCGTCACTCTCTTTCTTAAAATCTAAAAGTATATTTCATGTCTGTAACATTTTTATTAAACTTTATTGATATCCTTATTATTTTTTTCATCAAATATATCTCATATGTTTGTCCGTTTTTTCAAATATGTCCTTTTCACTACTTTAGAAAGAGAGAGAGGGATGAACAGGGAGAGGAGAGAGAGACACAAAGAGAGAGAGAGTGAGGAGAGAGAGATGCAGAGAGATAGAGGCGAGTGTGTGTGGGTGTGTATGTGTGTGAGTGAAGGAAGAGAGAGAGGGCATTTTTGAAATTTTGGGTTATAAGTCAACATGACAAATGACGTGGTAGGTAATATATATCACGTAGACTGTCCAATTAGTATTTTTCTTTAGTATCTTTAATGATATTAGTGAAAATGACATATATATTTGAAAAAAAAATTTGTGGAACATATTTGATGAAAAAAAATATTAAAAGCATAAATGAAACTTGATGTAAAATTAGGAACATATAAAGTATACTTTTGACTTAAAAAAAGAAGAAGAAGAAGAAGATAAACGCATCAAATGAAAAATCCCTATCCCCATGATGCAGCTTGAAAGCGCATATACATTAAATATATTTTCTTCAAAAATCAAATAAAATTCTTTTATATAAAATATGAGAACTTATAATGCACACACAACACTCTCTAATATAAAATTCTTTTATATAAAATATAAATTTATAATAAAATATGCATACTCAACATTCTCTAATATTTAAAAAAAAAACATAAACGTGTGCATCAAAGCAAAAAACCTTATCCCATGATGCAGCTTGCTTGGCATTCGGATCAGCTCTTTTTAGTCACGGTTATAATTGTGACTATTTTTGTAATATTTTTAACAACAATTATAACTGTAATTAAAAATCACAAAACGTAACTAAAAAGAGCTAGACTCTTTAACTCACAATAGCAAATTCATATCCGCTTGCTTGCGCATATACATTAAATATATTTTTTTCAAAAAACTCAAATAATTTTTGTTTATATATTTGCTATCATATTCTCCAATCATAATATAAAAAGTGTAACTTTTCAATCAAAATACAAAAAGTATATAATCTTTAAAAAATAAATTTATAATTTTTATAATTTATTATTGCATAATTAATCTTTTAAAAAAGATTTTTACATATATTTTATTTTAAGGAGAGATCCTAATAATACAGATATAAGAAATTATATATATATATATATATATTTCTTTTTGAGTTGCTCAAGTTTTTATTTAGATTTGTTTTAATATAAAAAAATTATATTATTATTTTAATTTAAATTTTCACATAAGTTTTGTTTCGATCTCAAAAATATATTTTAGTTTACTATGATATTTAAATACGTAGCTTTTACAAAATAAATATTACGTAACATGAACGTACTTTGTATTTAACTCTGGCCTAGACAATGCTTTCGTGGCAATGTCATCAATTTAACCGATGGAAGAAATTCCAACTATCAATAAACAAGGAAGATTCGTATTAATGTGTCAAAATAGAAAATTGAATGAATTCAGTGTCTTCACTATTTTTTGAGTCATGTAAAAAAATAAGTTATTTATTTTCATAATTAACATATTTTAAATGTAATAGGATTATAAAAAAATAATAAAATTAAAAATCATTTTTAAACTTTTTTTTAATTATTTTATTTATTATGTTATTATATATAATGCTGTTAGGGAATGAAAGTAATTTTTGATGAAATAAAAAAATAATGTCTAAAATTTTGTTCAGTTAGTCATAGGGATTCAATTGTTTAGTTAGAATATCAATATAAATATAAAAAATAATTATGAGAACATGATTATAAGTCCATTGTTTAGTTAGAATATTAATGTAAATATGAAAAATAATTATAAGAACATGATTATAATAAGCATTAATAAAAAATTGAAAATAAATTAAATAAGTATTATATATAATAACATAATAAAAAATAATTTAAAAAAGTTTAAAAATAATTTCCAGTTTTATTATTTTTTTATAACTATGTTGCATTTAAAATATATTAATTAAAGAATAAATAATCTATTATTTCATTATGTTATGTGATTTAAAAATTGACTAAATTTCTGAATCCAAATTTTATAAAATTGGCAAAATGACGTGAACTTTTACGTCACCGCCTTATTTAGTTCAAGTCAATATCACATTAAATATTTTCATCCGTACAGTTCATGGCATTAAAGAGAAAGAATAATTTTAAACTCTTTAACGTTATAGATCATGTTCAACTTTTTTTTTTTTTACCCCTAACGTTAAAGAGCAAAAATGCAAAATAAACGTTTGGAACTAGAGTTCAAACCTAATCATCAATAGAAGACACTACAACGACCTTTAGGCGATAACTTAGCAACCAGTCAACTCGTGGCATTCATACGGTTAAAAAGTTGAAATAACTTATAATTAATTAAGACATTATTTAATTATAATATGCAAGAAATTACTTAATCAAATGACTAAGATCCAGGTACGCATGCAGAAGCTACTAGCTAGCTAGAGACACACAGAAGAGCTTTTTTTTTTTTTTTTCATAAGACAGAGACAAGACGTCAATATCGACCTAAAACAACGAACCACGTTGACCATACTACAAAAAAGCTTTGTTAAACAGAATTTAGAAGTAAGACATGCATATCAATTCAGCAAGTTAATTATTCTATACTTTACACATTAATTTTTGGTAGTGCCAATTTCACTTTACTTCACTTTTTTTTTCTCCAAAAGCATTCTGTTAATTCTTTAAACTAAAAAATAAAATTTAAATTTGTGGGAAATACTTTAGGTCAAATGGAAAAAGAAAGAGATTGTGTAATTTATCCTCCAAATTTTTTAAATTTTTGTAATGTGACTGTTTCATTAGCTTTTTTTAAATAAAAACTTACACACTATTTGTCAAGTCTTTTAGAAAAAAAGTTGAATTGATGAAAAATATACATATATATAACTAAGAGACTTTTATTCAAGATATAAAAAAACTAATTTATCATCTTAATGCAACCACCTTTATATATAACTAATCAATCCTTTTAGCTTTTGTAAATTAAAATTAGAATAAAATTAGGATGAAATCATACTTTTGAGTAATATATATTTTATATTTTTTCTGAGAAGTAGTTAATTCCATTACAAGCGGATGGAAAGGAGGCAAAGAGCCAAACTTCTCATTTCATAAAATTTGAGTAATTCTCATTGCTAAAATTAAGTAATAACAAAGGATGGAAGGGACGATTTCCATAGGCATAGTGACTAATCAGTTGCATTTTTAAGAATAATTACATGTTTGAAAGAGATGGGAATTTAAAAAAAAAAGTGTCTATAATAGAAAACCCCCAACCACCTGCAGGCATTGTACCCTTCAATATACTTGAAATTGATCTATGTACTGTGTACTCTTTCTTTCTTTCCTTCTTTCTTTTTTCCTTCTCTCAAGGTATTCTATTTATACTCAATTTTTTAATTTTTGTCATTAAATCAAATTAATTTTTACGCAATATATAATCCTTTCATTAATGAAATTATTTAAGATTTTTTACTGGCAAAAATTACAAGTGCATGCAAGATCAATTTTAATGATAAAAATAAATTAAAGGAAAATTGAGGGTAACATCTAAAATTTAAAATGTACTAGGTGTAATTTAATAAATTAATAGAGATAAGTAGATTTAAACCTAAAAAGTATGAATAAGGATTGGCTCATGCGTGGCATTTTTCTAACATTTTTTTAAAATTTATAATTATTATTTTATATTTATTATTGTACTTACAATTATTATTAAATTAATTAATATTTATAAAATTTCTAAAAATATATATTAAATAAATAGGAGCCATTTCGGAGACTTGAGGAGCCAATCCTTATTCAAAAAGTATATATATATAACAATAATAACATCCAAGACATGAATTAACCAAATTAATTAAGATTTCACATAAGGTACAAATGCAGCAGAAGAGTACTGCTTTATTTATAAGATCTCAAAGTCAACCACCAGTCCACCATCATATCTTAGAAGTTCTTAGATAATAATAAAAGTGGCCAGAAAACATAACTACTATACATAATCAATGAGGCAAAACTAGAATCACGATTAACATTCGATTAATACATATTTATTATTGCAGGACGCATCCCTTCCAGCTATTATTTCACGTCTCGTCCATCCATTAATAGACCCAAGGCAAATATTTCAGAAAATGTCCAAAAAATTAAAAAAAAAACCTTAATAATTCAAAGGACTTTTCAAGCCACTTCTACCTTCTTAGCTCCAAGAAAATCCGCCGCAACCCCATTCCGCGACGAAAGTGATTCGCCGCCTTTGTTGACATTATTTTCCTTCTCCTCAACCTCATCACTTACCTTCCCATTCTCCTTCTTCTTCCCGATAATCTCCACGCTTCTCCTCTTCACCTCATCCACGAACTCGTTAATATTCCTGTCCGACGACCCTCCCTCCGCCACCGCCTTCAACGCCGCCTCTTTCAGCCTCGTCACATTCTCCTTCATCTTCCTCGCCTTCTCCCCCACCGTCGCCTCCAAGAAGCACCTCTTCACCTCCTCCCTTCCGATCAACTCGTTCGCCGCCTCCCCCCTACACATCCTCACCGCCACACCCCACTCATCCACCAGATACTTCGCATTCGTCACCTGATCCCCCCACTGTGGGAAAGCCACCAGTGGAATGCCGGAAGTTATGGCTTCCATCGTCGAGTTCCACCCGCAGTGAGTCACAAAGCACGCCACGCTCTCATGCGCCAAAACCTTCTCTTGCGGACTCCACTCCACCACCATCCCTCTGTCCCCCACCGCCTCCAAAAACCCCTCCGGCAACACATGAGGCTTTAAACCGAGATCCTTATGCGGCGGCTTCATCACCCAGATAAATGAAACCCCACTTTCCAGTATCCCATAAGCCATTTCATTGATTTGTTCCTGAGATACGAAAACCACGCTTCCGAACGACACGTACACGACGGAGGCCGGCGGTCTCGAGTTGAGCCACTCGATGATGCGGTCGTCGGCCTTCAAGAAATCCCCCTTGACGGCACTTTCAGTGGATATGACCAACGGGCCGACAGTTTTGATGGGATAGATCTTCGACATGTATTCCAAGTTGTCGTTTTCGAGTTCCTGAAACGATTCCACGAGGATGCAAAACGGCTTTTCAAGGTTTTTGTACTGCCCCAAGATAGCGCGACGGAGGAAAGGGTACGGCGTTGTCGGGTACAAGTAGCTCGGGACCTCGTCGTGTTTGAGCAAAGGCATGTGTGGAAGTTGAACCGTCATTTCCATGTCTTCCTCCGATGGGAAGGGTACTAGTTTGTGGTAGTAGTGGTAGTACGCTGAGAAGCACGCACAGGATTGTACCCAAAGCATCGCGGAGGGGATGTTGAGGGACTGGGCCACGTCGGAGACCCAAGGGATGAAGGGGTTGTTGATGAGGCAGGAAACAGGCCGGCCCAAGTCGGCGTGGGCCTGGAGAATTTTGGGGAAGAGGGCCTTCCCCATGAGCTCCAACTGGGGGAGGTACTGATCCAAATCCTGGCGTCTTGGCTCGTCTTCGGCCCACCCGTCCTCGAACGACTCGAACCTGATGAAACCGTCGCCCACCGGGGTGAGCTGATCGGTGATGTTGCTGGACTTTCTCATCTGCTTCCCCCAACCCTCCGGCGTGCAAAACGTGACGAGAAGGCCCTTCGAAGCAAGGCGTTTTCCGAGGCGGAGGAGGGGGTTGACGTGGCCTTGGCCGGGGAAGGAGACCAGGAAGACGTGAACCGGAGATTCAGAGCCCATTTTGGAGAGATCAGGAAATGATTGGCTTTGTGTTGTGTGGTGTCGTGTGGGATTGAAGATTGATTGATGGAGGAAGAGGGAGGCAAGGGAGGTCTGTTATATAGCGACGTGGGCATTATGATAAGATCTCAGTATTGGAAGGTGACATGTAACTAAATTTAAGAGTAAAGAATGTTAGGTGGGAAGTAGTAGGACGAACCTTCCATGCATCGGTGAGTCTCCGATAGGATCATTCACGGATGCGGCGGAATTAGCTAACCCCGGAGGAATACTGGGATTAAGTACTTAATTCATATAAAGTTCATTTTTTAATTTTTCTCTTTAAAAAATTAAAAGTTTAATCTCGATCGATCCAGACCCAAACAGCTGATATTCCTGTTCCTTTTGGTATATATGTATTTATTAATATATTATATAGGAGCAATTGACATAACAGGCTGAGAGCAGTGTCCTTTTGTGAACTAGGAAAGACAAATTAAAGCTTCCATGTTACAAACGTGAGGCTTAAAGAGATGACACGATCGCAGCCACATGCCCCTAGAGTTATTGTCACGAAAAATCACATCAACAAGGGGGAAGATAAATAATGTAAAATTAAAAAAAAATACATAAAATTTACGTAATTTGATTAACATAGCTTTTATTTATAAACAGAATAAAATATATAAATTATTTTTGACAAAAGTTGAGAGTACTGTATAATAGAACAAAAAATAAGCATATATATATATAAAATACATAAATACATAATTCAATAAATTAAGTAAAGAAATATATTTTTAATTAAGTAAATTATAGTTTAGGCATAACAAAAGTAATATTTGTTTATATTTAAGTAAAAAAATTTAAAAAAAGAACAAAATTCAAAAAAAAAAAATTTGTTGTGAGGGTTAGCCTTGTTTGCTTGTAAGCCAAGTATGAAGGTCTGACCAGTTCAAGTGTCCACCCATTACGAACCAGTTCAACCCAATCTATTTGATAGAATTAGTTTAAACCAAGCCTAGATGGTCAAGACCATGAATATTACACGTACATAAATTGGAATTGCTATTTCTCCATCCATATTGAGGTTGGTTTTGATTTTTTTTTTTTTCTTTCATATGTCTCTTTTATTAGAGGTAAGATCCAAGTATGCATGCAGAAGCTACTGTAGCTAGCTAGAGATACACAGAAGAGCTATTTAATTAGTATTTATAAGACAGAAACAAGATGTCAATATCGACCTGAAACAACAAACCACCACATTACAAAAAAAAAAATAAGTTTTGTAAAACAGAATTTAGAAATAAGAGATGCATATCAATCCAGCAAGTTAACTATTCTATATTTTACACATTAATTTTTGTTAGTGCCAATTTTCACTTTGCTTCACTTTCTTTAAACTAATTATAAAATTTAAATTTGTGGGAAAATATTTTAGGTCAAAATGGAAAGAAAAAGATTGTGAAATTTATCCTCCAAAATTTTTAAATTTATGTAATGTAACTGTTTCATTCACTTTTTTTTTAAGAAAAAACTTACACACTATTTGTCAAATTTTTTAAACAATCCTTTTAGCTGTATAAATTAAAAATTAGAATAAAATTAGGATGAAATTAATATAATCATACTTTTGAGTAATAAATATTATATATTTTTCTGAGAAGTAGTTAATTCCATTACAAGAGGATATTGCATAAATTTGAGTAATTCTCATTGCTAAAATTAAATAATAACAGAGGATGGAAAGGACGATTTCCATAGGGATAGTGACTAATTAATTAGTTACATTTTTTAGAATAATTACATGTTAAACAGAAGGAAACTTCTATATTCAAATATAGATTGAGTCATCAATAATGTCAAAAGAAGAAGAAGAATGATACTGCTTTGAGATAGTTGATGCTTGATGCATTTGTAGGAGCTGCACATTTAATCTTCTCTTCATAATATAATGTTTGAACTTATTTGTAGGAACATAGGGTCCTTTTTCAATCACTTTCCAGATTCATTTGTCAGTATCTTGAACAAAAATCTTCATTCTCACTTTCCAGTAAGAGTAGTTGGTTCCATCAAAGAACGGAGGTCGAGAAATTGATTGTCCCTCTGGAGCAGGAGAAATATTCATCCTTAGGATCTTTTCTCAAAGTTGTGATACATGTGTAAATAGAGACCAGAATGCTTTGATACCAGATATTAGACACAAGAAGAGAGTAGAATTGTGTGTATAAATAATCTTAACTTCTTTTTGTTAAAAAATAGTCTATCTTCCTCAGGAGGTTAAATAATAATACTACTCGATAGAGTGGAGTAAAAACAAGATTTACACAACAAGTTTAAAGTGGTTCAGATCACTTCCACTTAAATTCTATGTCCTCCTCCCAATGCACACAAGCAAAGGAGATTTCTTATAAATTGAAGGTCCCGAACCTTACTAGAAAACCTCACCAGAAACAAGTTTCCTAAAGCTTTAATTTCTTAAAGCTTTCACAGACCAAAAATGCTTTCTTTAAGGGAAACAAATTATAATCTTTAACCGAAGGATCAACTCAACAGTTTTTACGACCTTCTTAAAGTAAATCAACAACCAAAAAGATAAAAAAAATGAAAGAGACTCTCTCTCTCTCTTTCTTTCTTTCTCTCTCTCTCTCTCTCTCTCTCTCTCTCTCTAAGACAATATACCAAACAATTAAAGTTCAAGCTCACACAGAGTACTTAAAAATAATTTCAATGAGAATAGTAGGCGAGATAAATGAATGCAACAATAGCTTTCTTCTATCTCAATTGTTGATGACCTTTGAAGCAACATCAATCTTAAATAGGTGGTCTTTAGGAGTTAGTCGTTGAGACTAACGTCTTTTTTCATTAAATGCATGCAGTCCTTCATTAATATATGCAGAGACTTGATCAGGAGAAGAGAAGCTCGAGAAGGAAATTTGAATGTAGATGCCAATTCACATAAACTGCACATAGCTCTTTCTGCTCCTACCAGCTCCCTGTTATACTAAGGATATGTGGCTTTGTCAGAAGTACTTTTCTGTGAAAAGAGACATGAAAAAGTATGCTGTCAGGGTTCCTTTTTTATTTATTCCCTTTTTGTTGTTAGAAGTCAAACAATAAGCTTTATGGGAAAATGAGAGTGGGCCAAATAAATTACATAGGCTTTTGTTAATTGTTCTTACAAGATGGCCCAATCAAATGAGGCATTATCAAAAACAACTAAGTACGCTTAAATATATTTAAGTCCATCAAACTTTAAATACATTTACCCTAACAATCTCCTCTTTTTTGATAAAGAAAACCAATTTGTAAATAATATGAATATAATAAAGCTTTTGAGATAAAGGAGACTTC
Source organism: Biancaea sappan (assembly GCA_037074585.1). Taxonomy (NCBI): domain Eukaryota; kingdom Viridiplantae; phylum Streptophyta; class Magnoliopsida; order Fabales; family Fabaceae; genus Biancaea; species Biancaea sappan. The sequence continues at coordinate 7,997,108 of CM073493.1, read as the reverse complement.
CCTGAAATCTTTAAGTAGATCAGTATACTTAACCTTGCTCCCTCTCAAATTTAGCTCCCCCTTAATTTGTGCTTCCTTAGGAACGTACTTCCTAGACACAGAGTTTAGGAACATACTTCCTTGATCCAGATATTAGTTGTATTTAGACATATATTTTGCAGGAAATATTTCACTATATATTCACAATTTAGAAATATGTTATTATCCTTCAACATATATATGCAACATAATATCTTTAACATTCACATATAACATAATGTCTAAAGCATTAACAAAATATAAGTACATAATACTTAACACGAGCATAACACACATATTTCGCCCCTTATGGTATTAGCAAAACAAGGGGGACACAGTAAATAGTCATAATAGAATTCATGCAAATGACCAAGACAGTTATGAAAATGTTTGAAAAATAGAAAAGGAATGCCCAAAGTGATTTAGAACGTGAAGTGGATTTCTTCAATATAGGAGTAGGAATAGCATTGAGCTCTTTAAGAACAAGCCTCCTATAGTAATATTTAGTTACCTGGAGTACCTCCTCAAGAGTAAGTCAAGATATGGCAGTAGCAACAGGAGGACACAGGGGATCTTTAGTTACATGAGGCTAAACAATGGGTTCTTTTTTTTCTTCAACCTCAAAGGAAAGTGATGGAGTAGAACAATAAGAGGTATAGGAGCATAACATTCTAAAAGCCTTTTATCAAAAATTAGATTTTGAAAATTAATTCATATAGCACTAAAATGTTTGAAAGGTTAGAAACCATGAAGACTATAAATAGTAGGCCTCATAGGAAAATAGCATATATACGTCAGGATCATATACTTTTAGGAACATAGCAATTCTAAGATCATATATTGAGTATTCCTAAATCTGTTCTAATAGCACAAAATCTATCTTTAGATAATGATTTTGTAAAAGATCAGCAATTTGATTATTTGTTGAAATGAATTCAAGAATAATATTTTCCTTTTGAACATGATCTCCAAGGAAATGATGACAAATTTCAATATGTTTAGTCCTTAAATGCTTAATAGGATTCTTTGAAATATCGATGGCACTTATATTATCACATGTTATAGGAACTTGACAGAAATGTACACCATAATCTTTCAATTGTTGCTTCATCTACAGAATTTGTGCACAGCAGCTTCCTGCATCAACATATTCTGCTTCAGCAGTTGAAAGTGCAACAACATTTTGTTTCTTGTTGTGCCATGAAGCTAGATTATGTCCTAAAAATTGACAAGTGTCACTAGTGCTTTTTGATCAGTTTTGCAACCACCAAAATCAACATCAGAAAAGCCAATTAAATCAGAAATAGTTGACTTAGGATACCAAAGACTGAAGGATTATGTTTCCTTAAGATATCTCAAAATTCTTTTCACATCGATTAAGTGTGACTCTTTTGGATTAAATTGAAAACGAGCACATAGACACATACTAAAAACAATATCATGTCTAATAAAGAACTAATCATACCTCGATACTTTCATTGATCAACATCCTTACCTAATAGGTCATTATCTAATTTTACAAAAGTGCTCATAGGAGTTCCTATCCTTTTTTCATTTTTCATATTGAATCTTTTCAGGATCTCACGAATATATTTTGTTGGAGATATAAATATCCCATCAAAACTTTGCTTAATTTAAAGCCTAAGAAAGAATGATAGTTTTCCCATCATACTCATTTCAAACTTACTTGTCATGAGAGCAAATTCCTTACACAAAGACTCATTAGTTGATCTAAATACAATATCATCAACATATATTTAAACAATCACTAGATCAGATTTAGAGTTGTTAATAAACAGTGTTGTATATGTTATTCCTCTAGAAAAACCATTTTGGGCTAGAAATGTTCTTAATCTATCATACCAAGCTTTAGGAGTTTGTTTTAAACCATAAAGAGCCTTAGAAAGCTTGAAAACATTATTAGGATGTTCATGATCTTCAAAACTAGGAGGTTGTTTAACATAGACTTCTTCACTTAAATTTCCATTTAAAAAGGCACTTTTGACATCCATTTGAAACCATTCAAAGCCCTTTATGCATGCAAAAGCAAGAATCATATGAATTTATTCTAATCTAGGTATAGGAGCAAAGGTTTCTTCATAGTCTATACCTTCATGTTGATTATACCCTTGAGCAACCAAACTTACCTTATTTCTAACAATATTTCTAGTTTCATCAAGTTTGTTCTTGAAGACCTATTTAGTTCCAATGATTGACTGGTCAGATGGAGCAGGAACTAATTTCTACACATTACTTCGTTCGAATTGATTTAGTTCTTCCTTCATTGCATTGATCTAGGAACTATCTTCAAGAGCTTCCTGAACATTCTTTGGCTCAAGTTGAGACAAAATGCCATGTGATTCATGCTTCCATATAAAGATTTTGTTTTTCTTCCTTTAGATATATCTCCAATAATGAAATCTTTTGGGTAAGAAGTATAATTTCTTCATTCTCTAGGAAGCTTGTTTCTGTCAATGGTTTCAGCAACTTCATGACTTAAGGAAGGAGAAGTCTCAGTGGCAAGTTCTTCTCTTATTTCAACAGAGGATGTATCTTCTTGAGGCTTTGATTGTTGTTGATTTTATGAAGTGAGGATATTGTCATCATCATCATCATCATCATCCTTCTACTTGAACAATCTTTAACCACATAATTGCTTGCTTTCATCAAATGCCACATGTATAGATTCCAGAACAATAGATTTTTTTTTATTAAATACTCTATGTGCTTTGCTATTTATAGAATATCCTAGAAATATGCCTTCATAAGATTTTGAATCAAGTTTTCTAATATTTTTTCTATCATTTAGAATAAAACATCTGCATCCAAATGAGTGAAAATAAACTATGTTAGGCTTTCTTCCTTTCTAAAATTCATAAGGAGTTTTATTTAGACCTGATCTAATTGGGCAAGATGTAGCAGGAGGTACTAACAACTTCTGCCCAAAGACTTTTAAGAAGAAAGTTTTCACAAAGTAAAGTTCGAGTTATTTCTAGGAGGGTGCGATTCTTTCTTTCAGCAACTCCATTTTGCTGAGGTGTTTTATAAGCAAAAAAATTATGTGAAATGCCAAAGTTATTGTAAAAACTATCAAACTCCTTATTTTGAAATTTAGTCCCATGATCACTGCGAATTCCTTTTGAAGTTTTGTACAAAAACCTGTAAAAGTTTCAAAACATTCTTCTTTATGAGATAGAAAGAATACATATATATAGCTAGAAAAATCATCTACTATTACAAAATCATAATATTTCCCTCTAAGGCTCCTGGTCCTTATAGGACCAAATAAATCCATGTGTAATAGATTAAAAGGTTTTTCAGTTGAAATTTGATCTTTTGATGGAAAAGATGTTTTGGTTTGTTTTCCTTTTTGGCATGCTCATAAATATGATTTTTCACAAATTTTACTTTGGGCAAACCAATGACTAGATCCTTTTTAGATAGTTTTGAAATAAGCCTCACTCTTACATACCCTAATCTTTTGTGCCATAACTAGTTCAGATCATTTGTAGATGAAAGACATTTATGTGCTTTAGAAAGATAGTCTAAAATAAGTTTATACACAATATCATGATGTTGACCATAAGTTAAGATTTCATCAGAATCCTTTTTAAAAATCATGCATTTTGAAGATTCAAAAACTACTTTATGACCTTTGTCACATAACTAACTAATACTTAAAAGATTATATTTAAGACCATCTACAAAATAAACATCATCTATAAATAAATGGGAAGAAATATCAATCTATCCTATACCAGCAATCTTCCCTTTGTTGTTGTCTTCAAAAGTGACATTTTCCATTGCCTTAGTTGTGAAAGTAAGGAAGTTGCTAAGATCACCAGTCATATGTTTTGAACATCCTGAGTCCATGAACCAATGACCCTCCTTTCTTTTCACTTTAGAGAGAACCTGCTAAGAACATATGATGATTTAGGTATTCAAAAGCTTTTTTTTGTGAAGATAGTAGCTCATGCTTTCAATGTGTGTTTTAGAACCCATATTTGCTTTACTTTAGCAACCATTTTTCTACAATTATTTGTAAGACGACCTTTTTTCTATAGTTATACCAAGTCCTGGTTTCCTTAAAAGGGTTAGATGTAAAACAATTTTTAAATGAACGTTCTTCTTTACAAAAACTAGTTCCAGCCTTGTCTAGGAAGTGTTTTTGACTTCCTTGCATCATATCGAGTTTTTTTGTTCCTTAACGAATCCTGCAAAATCTTCAGTTAGTGTAATACCCATGGAAAAATAAAATATAAATGTATGTTCACAAACAACAGTTATTATTCCAATATACGATACTATTCATCTAAATAACACTATTCACGTATACAATACTGTTCACATATACAATTGAGATGTTAAGTACTAGATGTGGCCTGGGTATAAGAGAAAACTAGAAGGAAATTTATAAGAGAAAATGATGTTTCATGTGAGAAAATACCCTTATGGACTAAATTGAAAAAAAATTAAAGGTTTAAGGAGAAAGGATAGTTTTTCCTTTAAGTTCCTAAAGCCGTCTTTGACATTTCTATGATTGCACAATAAACTAAACGATTAATATGCCCAGTAATTGAATTATTTTAATGAAAATGTCATTTTCATAAATAGTAAATTGAATATTTTATTAGCACATAGTACCCTTGACTTTTAGACTTCTAAACTTATACCTTCAACTTCTCTTCTTCTCTTTCCTTAAACTTCTGTTGCTTCGGCGCTAGGCCTCTGAGATTTTTGGCATTTCCTTTTCACTGAGATCCAAGATGAGGATACTATGCATTTTTTATGTCTTTCAAATTTTAGAAGTTATATTCTTAAGTATGCTCTGTAGTTACGGCTTTGGCTAATCTTCCACATCAAAAAAATTGTCCTTAGCTGCATATATATTATTTCGATTCTCTAATTACCAAAATAGAATATAAACTGTGAAAAAACATGTCTAGGAAAGTTCTGACTAAGGAAAGACCTGATAGTTAAGTGTGTCCATTGCGACCCTTCACTTTTTTTCTAATAACTTACCTGGTATACTCTTTTACAGATTGTATTCACTATTTCTGGTATAAACAGTAACCGTACATATGAATAGTAATTATAGGTATAAATAGTAATTGTACGTATAGATAGTAACCATATGTATAAACAGTAAATGTACATATGAATAGTAACTATATATATGAACAGTACCTATACAAAACACAACCCTAACTTGTTTTCTTTAACCTTTCATAAAGTCTTCGTAGTAGAACCTGAAATTCACCTATGTGCTCTTGTTTGTAACAACTTAGAGAAGTAATACTCGTACAGAATCCAAGTGAGTGGACATAATTTTAATAATAGGATCATAGCACGATCCATCACGTTAGTAAACTAGGTTGAAATCACAAGTTTCAACAATTTAAGGTGACAACAAGATATTAGTGATAACCCTGACATTATTATTTTCAATATATATTATCTTTACATATTCAAATTTTAAATTATTATTTGTGTTATAATTTTTAACTTTTATAATACTTTAAAGTATGAATATTCATGATATGTTGAATTTTTTTTTATTTGAGAAAAGTCATATAGTATGTTTGTGATATGGGGTGGTAGCCTCCCTTCTGTGATGAGTAAGACCGATCAGGCATCTAGAAACGTTAGGGGAAACACAATTCCTATTAATAAAAATGGGATAATGGTGTAGCATCACAAGGTCTTAAGAGGACTAGAGGTTGAGCAGGTAGCTCACCGGAGTAGTTCTGCCTTAATGATGAGTGTCAAAACCCAAGATGTATACTTGATTGTTTATCTGTGGAAAAAATTTTTTATTTCTGTTTATTCCCTACTTGTGCCCTTGGTTGATTTTATAGCCTTTCAGTTCATTATCATGATCAATTTTGTATCTTGTTCTTATTATTAAGTTTATCGTACATTCACTGAGTTTTTTTCCAAAAACTCACCCTTATCTTTCCCCCTTTCAAATACAGTTGCAGAAAGGAACTCCCTTTAGAGGAGTGGCAAAGTGATCTGTAGAATAAAGAATCTTCCCGTTACCCGGTAGGTTCAGTGATCCCGTGTCTATATTAAGGGCTCTGTGGTCATTAGGACTCTTAGGAGGTTATTTCGGGAATTTGGATTTTGGATTTTATAATCTTTATGAAAATGGTGTTATTATGGTTGTTCATTTATACCTTCATAACTATATTAAGTTATGTATAATATTTTTGTACGTATTAGTAATAATGTTAGATATGTTTTTAATAAAATTTCCATCTGTTGTGAATAAATGCGATTTTGAAATAAATTTATGAATCTTACGTTTCCGCATAATTGAACTCAACAAAATGTTAGAGTTAATAGAAAGACTTACAGTAATAAAGGAGATTGTTATTATGCCGGTCACGGATCTTGATAAGCGAGTCGTGACAAAGTTGGTATCAGAGCAAAGGTTGTTAGGTCTCCTAGTGATTACAGAGTAAAATGTCTTTAGTAAGCCTTCCCCTATTATCATGACTGCAGCATGAATATAGGACAAATATCCACCAAAAGCCCTATAGAGTTTAAACCCTTTTTTTCATGTCTTACCCTTAAAAGCATAATGGTGACAATACAACTTATTTTTATGTGTAGAATAAGTTTAGATGGCAAGAGGGCAATCAAACACTTTTGGAATCCACACAAGGTCTGGCAAGGCCTTGGTCCCTCCAGCCACTTCATCAACAGGTGCAAGGTTAGAGACGCTTAACCATGTAGGAAGGAACCATGCACAAAATATGGAGATACCTACTGTAAACCCTGGCAGAATTGGTGGAGTAACACCACAAATCAATGCAGCTGTGGTAATGGAAGCACTAGCCACAATGTAGAATGATGTAGATAGGCTAAAGGAACTTTTAGCAGGGTAGTCATCTGCTGATGGTTCACAGGCATCAGTACATGCCACAAGAATGCAAGAGACACAACAGATGCCAACCCCACCCCCTCCTCAAGCTCGGGAATAAGTTAGGACAGAGGTCAAGACCTCAGAATTTATGAAGTTAAATCTGCCAACATTCGCAGGAGAAGCCAATGAAGACAGACCCACAGCGTTTTCTAGACGACTGTGAGAAAATCGTTGATACGTTGGAATGCCCTGAATCCTAAAGAGTAACCTTTGTTACCTTTCAATTAAGAGGTAAAGTGGACCGTTAGTGGCGAACATTAAAGAAGGGCATAGCCAGTAATGCCCCACCCCTCAAATAGAAGGACTTTAAGAGGATTTTTCATGATCAATTTATCCTAGAGAGTGTACGAGAAGCAAAGATGAATAAATTTGAGACACTCCAGCAAGGAGCGCAAACCATCGATGAATACTATAATTTGTTTGGGGAGTTGTCTGAATATACTACTCACATGGTTCTGGATGAGAAACAAAGGATCCAACGTTTCATTGGAGGCCTTCGAGATTCCTTATTTTCGAGGGTGGCATCATGAATACGAGACTTTTCATCTTACACAAAGGCTGTCGAAATCGCCCGTATGATGGAAGTAAGGGATATGCACAAGGAGAATTGGAATAATAAGAAAAAAAAAAAGAAAACAAGATAAGAAGTCACATGGTCGCAGAGGAAGTTCCACGTCTGTTAAGATCAATAGTCATGTACCCTCCATGACTAGTGTGCCCCAATCTTAATTTGATGGAACAAAGAGCCAGTCAAAACCCCAATGTCCTGAATGTGGAAAATACCACTATGGAATATGTTTTGAGAAGGGTAAAATCATAACTTGCTTCCAGTGCGGACAACAAGGTCATTATAAGAATGAATGTCCTATACTTGTTTCAAGGTCCGGTCATGGATCAATACATCCTTCTCACAACTAATCAAAGGCAACTATTGCTAACCGAGCCTCAGCTGCGACATAAGGTAATGGAATCGGAAGAAGCACTGGTAGAGGATAAGGTGGTCGAGGTCAGGCTTTAGGAGACTGAGGAAATGCTCGAGTGTTTACTTTAACTCGTCAGGATGCTCAAGCATCCAATGCAGTGGTAGCAGGTACCCTTTTAATTGAATCAAACTTTACACATGTTTTGTTTGACTCTGGTTCTATGCATTTCTATGTGTCACCATTCTTTGCTAAGAACTTTACGCAAAAATTTGTCATATTAGAATATTCATTCTTAGTAACTACGCCTACAGGAGGCACCCTCCTACCAGGTTTGCAAAGTAAAAATCGGATAAGCAAATACAAAGGCAAACCTAATGCTGTTGGATATGATAGACTTCGACGTCATCTTAGGCATGAATTGGCTGACATCTTGTCATGCTACCATGGATTTCTATAATAAAATAGTTAAGTTCAATATTTCGAGGGAACCCTCCTTTGTATTTCAAGGTGAACGAAGTGAGATTCTTGGAAACCTTATATCCTTAATATGTGCCCGATGTTTATTGTGAAATGGCTGTGAAGGATATTTAGCGTTTGTTAAAGATATCAAAAAGGAAGAATTGAAAGTGGAGAATGTTCCAGTAGTCTAGGAGTTTATAGATGTCTTCCCGGATGATCAACCAGGTGTACCCCTAGATTGAGAGATCAAATTCTAGATAGAGTTGTCTCTAGAGACCCACCTAATCTCTATACCCCTTATCGAATGGCACCATCAGATTTAAAAGAGCTTAAGGCTCAATTACAAGACTTGTTAGATAAAGGCTTTATAAAGCCAAGTTATTCACTTTGGGGAGCTCCTGTTCTATTTGTGAAAAAGAAGAACGGATCGATGAGACTATGCATCGATTACAGGTAACTGAACAAATTAACTATAAAAAACAAATACACAATGCCTCATATTGACGACCTCTTCAATCAACTTCAAGGAGCCAAGTGTTTTTCAAAGATTGAATTGAGGTCTGGTTATCACCAACTCAAGATCAAGGAGGAGAATGTACCTGAAACAACTTTCTGTACTAGATACGGGCACTACGAGTTCTTGGTAATGTCGTTTAGACAAATGAATGCACCAGCTGCTTTCATGGATTTAATGAATAGGATTTTTAAACCCTTCCTAGACAAATTCGTTATTATTTTCATAAGACGACATCTTGGTGTACTCGAAGAATCTAGAGGAGCATGAACAACACCTTTGTGTTGTGTTGCAGACGCTAAGTGATCATCAATTATACATCAAATTCTCTAAATACGAGTTTTAGAATAATCGCATGACTTTCTTAGGAAATGTGATCTCTAAGGATGGCGTCCAAGTAGACCCAAGCAAAGTAGAAGTGGTCAAAATGTGGCCTAGACCCACCTCTGTCATGGAGATTCGCAGCTTCTTAGGATTGGCAGGATATTACCGTTGTTTTATTTAAGATTTTTTCCGGTTAGCAGCCCCTCTCACACGACTAACTAGGAAAGGAGTAAAATATCAATGAGATTATGCTTATGAAGAAAATTTTCAAGAACTCAAGAAAATGTTATCTCCGAACCTATATTGGTCTTACCCATAAGATTTGGAGGTTTTACAGTATACTGTGATGCATCGAGAGTGGGGTTGGGATGTGTCCTCATTCAACATGGCCAGGTAATGGCATATGCATCAAGACAGCTCAAGAAACATGAATAAAATTACCCCGCCCACGATCTGGAGATAGGAACAGTAATTTTCACCCTAAAGATATGGTGACACTATTTGTACAGAGAAACTTGTGAAATTTACACTGACCATAAGAGTCTGAAATATATTTTTGACCAAAAAGACCTAAACCTGAGATAGAGGAGATGAGTAGAATTACTAAAAGATTATGATTGCAATATTCTTTACCACCCAAGCAAAGCGAATGTAGTGGCAGATGCTTTGAGTTGAAAATCCATTGGTAGTCTAGCCCATATAGCAGTGACAAGAAGATCATTTATCCAAGAACTATAGAAGCTGAGAACAAAATGTGCTACTCTCAAGGTTACAAGGGCAGGATTATTCTTAGCCCATATCAGGGCTAGATCTTCCCTTGTAGACCATATACAGGTATCCCAGACCGAAGATCCTAAGCTGTCCAAATTATGGACAAGGTGAAGGATGGTGAAGTGAATCGTTTTACACTCGACGATGCAGGAGCCTTGCATTTTGAATAATGGTTATGTGTACTAGATGTTAAAACTCTTAGACGAGGCATCTTGGAGGCAGGACATAGTGCCGCACATGTTGTACATCTAGGAGCCACCAAGATGTATCAGGATCTGAAACAGATCTACTGGTGGCAAGGAATGAAACGAGATGTAGCAGAGTTTATATCTCGTTGTTTAACCTATTAACAGGTTAAGGCTAAGCATCTAAAGCCGAGACTCATTACAGCAATTGGAGATTCCTAAGTGGAAATGGGAACGAGTGACGGTGGACTTTGTCGTTGATCTACCTCGTTCCACATGAGATTAGGACTCAGTATGGGTCATTATTGACTGACTAACCAAGTCAGCACACTTCATTCCAGTCAAAACCACTTACAGCATGGCGATGTTGGCACAATTATACATTAAGGAAATAGTGAAGCTGCATGAAGTACTCATATCTATCATTCCTGTTAGAGGTCTTCAATTTACCTCCCACTTCCAAAGGAGTTTTCAAGAGGCATTAGGTACTCGAGTGGACCTCAATACCGCTTTTCACCTATAAACAAATGAACACTCAGAGCAGATGATTCAGACGATAGAGGACATGTTATGGACTTGTATCCTAGATTTCAGTAGTAGTTGAAAAAAGCATTTGTATCTCGTAGAGTCCGTATATAACAACAGTTACCAGGCCACTATTAGGATGACACCTTATGAGGCCCTATACGGGAGACGCTGCAAATCTCCGATTAGTTGGTTTGAGGTAGGTGAAGCGAAGATGTTAGGACCTGACTTGGCCCAGGATACCCTAGCCAAGGTTAAGACAATCCACTATAGAATGCGAGTAGCTCATAGTAGACAAAAGGCATACGCTGACCACAAACGACGTGATTTGGAATTCTCAGTCGGCAATATGGTATTCTTAAAACTTTCTCCAATGAAAAGTGTGTTGAGATTTGGAAAAAAGAAAAGTTGAGTCCTAGGTACATCGAGCCTTATGAAGTCATAAAGCGAGCTTATCGGCTCGCTCTACCCATAGAACTGGAAGGGATTCACCCTATTTTTCATGTATCCATGTGGAGAAAGTACCTTCCTAATTCTTCTCACATACTTCATCCTTCTCACAATGAACCTATCCAAGTAGATGAGAACTTGTCATACGAGGATATGGCAATAGCTATCCTAGATAGTCAGGTAAAGAAACTTCAGTTTAAGGAGATTCCATCGATCAAGGTGCTGTGGCAGAATCAGACTCATGAAAAAGCCACATGGAAAGTGAGGCCGATATGCATTCTAGATATTCGCATCTTTTCACCACTTGAGATAATTTAAATTTAGAAAACTAAATTTTCTAAAAATAGTGATAATGTAATACCTGTGAAAAAATAAAATATAAATGTGTATTCACAAGCTATAGTTATTATTTTAATATACGGTACTATTTACCTATATAATACTATTCATATATACAGTACTGTTCACATATACAATTGAAATGTTAAGTACTAGATGTGGTTTGGGCATAAGAGGAAACTAGAAAGAAATTCATAGGAGAAAATGACGTTTTATGTAAGAAAATACCCTTAGAGACTAAAATGAAAGGAATAAATTGAAAAGAAACTTTAAGACTTAAGGAGAAAGAATAGTTTTTCCTTCAAGTTCCCAATAGTAAAGCCACCTTCGACTTTTCCATGATTGGCCAATAAACTAAATGATTAATATTTCCAGTAATTGAATTATTTTAATAGAAATTTTATTTTCATAAATAGTAAATTGAATATTTGGTTAACACATAGTACCCTGACTTTTCCTATAAATAGGTCATTCTATTTCACTTCTAAACTCACACCTTCAACTTCTTCTCCCTCCTTAAACTTCTCTTGCTCCAGCGCTAGCCTTTGAGATTTTAGGCATTTCCTTTTCAACTAAGATCCAAGGTGAGGATACTATGCCCTTTTATGTCTTTCAAATTTTAGAAGTTATATTCTTAAGTATGCTTTATGGTTGAGGCTTTGGCTGATCTTCTACATCAAAAAAACTGTCCTTAGCTGCCTATATGTTATTTTGATTCTCTGATTACCAAAATAGAATATAAACTGTGAAGAATACATGTCTAGAAAATTTCTAGCTAAAGAAAGACCTAGTACTCAAGTATGTCCATTGTGACCCTCTACTCTTTTCTGGGAACTTACCTGGTGTACTCTTTTACAAATTGTATTCACTATTTCTGGTATAAATAGTAACTGTATGTATGAATAGTAATCATAGTTATAGATAGTAACTGTTCATATAAATAGTAACCATATATAAGAACAATAATTATACAAAAACAACCCTAACTTGTTTTTTTCACCTTTCATGAAGTCTTTGTAGCAGAACCTAAAATTCACCTATGTGCTCTTGTTTGTAACAACTTAGAGAAGTAATACTCGTACGGAATCCAAGTGAGTGGACGTAATTTTAATGATAGGATCATAGCACGATCCATCAAGTTAGTGAACTGGGTTAAAATCCTAAGTTTCACCAGTTTAAGGAGACAATAGGATATTAGTCAGAACCCTGACGTTATTATTTTCAATATATACTATCTTTACATATTCAAATTTTAAATTATTATTTGTATTATAATTTTTAACTTTTATGATACTTTAAAGTATAAATATTCATGATATGTTGAATTTTTTTTTTATTTGAGAAAAGCCGTATATTATGTTTGTGATATTGGGTGGTACCCCTTTTCTGTGATGAGTAAGACCGGTCAGGCATCCAAAACGTTAGGAGAGACACAGTTCTTGTTAATAAAATTGGAACAATGGTGTAGCATCACAAGGTCTTAAGAGGACCGGAGGTTAAGCAGGTAGCTCACCGGGGTGGTTCGGCCTTAAAGATGAGTGCTAAAACCCAAGATGTGTACTTGATTGTTTATTTGTGAGAAAATTGTTGATTTTTGTTTATTCCCTACTTGTGCTCTTGGTTGATTTTATAGCATTTGAGTTTATTATCATGATTGATTTTGTATTTTGTTCTTATTATTAAGTTTAACGTACATTCATTGAGTTTTTCCTAAAAACTCACCCTCATGTTTCCCCCTTTCATATACAGTTGCAGAAAGGAACTCCTTTAGAGGAGTATCAAAGTGATCTGTAGAATAAAGAGTCTTCCCGTTGCCGAATAGGTTTGGTGATCCTGTTTCTGTATTAAAGGCTCTGTGGTCATTGGGACTCCTAGGAGCTTATTTAGGAAATTTACATTTTGGATTTTATAATCTTTATGAAAATGGTGTTATTATGGTTGTTCATTTATACCTTCATAACTGTATTAAGTTATGTATAATATTTTTGTATGTGTTAGTAATGACACCAGATATGTTTTTAATAAAATTTTCATCTGTTGTGAATAAATGTGATTTTGAAATAAATTTATGGGTCTTATGTTTCCACATAATTGAACTCAACAAAAGGGTAGAGTCGATAGGAAGGCTTACAGTAACGAGGGAGATCGTTATTGTGCTGGTCACAGATCTTGATAAGCGAGTCATGACAGTTAGTGTTTTTCTTCAAGGATTTGTTCTCAATAAGTAAGGAAGGAAGATAGAAACTACTTTCAAAATGATTTACTTTTTCTTCAAGAATTTTCTTTTCATTTGTTAAAAATATTAAAGCTCTTAAGAATCTTATGATAGGCCTTTCTTAAGTCATTATATTTATTCATGAGGTTTTCCGAATCTTCTAAAATTGTATCAAATGCACAAAGTAATTCATTATTAGTAAAAAGATTATTTTCTACCTCAAGATCCTCATCATTGAAGGTGTCATCATCATTTTCTTCTGCTACAAGGCATAGGTTTGCTATCTCTGGTTCCTCCTTTTAATCTTCTAGCAAGTCATCATATCACTCCATGATGCATTTGCCATCAAGACTTTCTTGCTATATTTTCCTTTGAGTTGAGGTCATTTTACTTTTATATGTTTTGGTTTTTTACATTCATAACAAATTATTGATTCCTTAAAAGGATCATATCTTGAGGAACTTTCTTTCTGCCCTCTTCTATTTTGTTGTTTTTTCTTAAAGTATGAATACATCCTTCTAGTGATCAATGTCATTTCTTTGTCATCAATTAAAACATCTTGAGATTTATCTCCCTCAGGAAGATGTCTTTCATTGACTTTGAGAGCAATCTTTAGCTGTTTCTTTTTCTTCTCTATTTCTTCTTTTAAGAATGTGTTTTCATATGCTATAAGATTTTCTCTGAGTTGATCAAGAGTTAGTGTAGAAAATTTAGAATTTTCAGTAATAACTATTACCTTAGATTTCCATGGTGAAGTCAAACTCACGACGATTTCCATGTTGATGGCTTTGTAGTTAAGTTCATCTAGTAAGTGATCTGCCTTCTCTCATTCCTTTCCTGATTTAGGAACCTCATTTTCTCTTTCCTTCTTAGTAGGAACATAGGGTCCTTTTTCAATTACTTTCTAGACCCATTTCACAAGAAGGGGGTTGAATTGTATGTGTAAATAATCTCAACTACTTTTTGTTAAAAAATAGTTTATCTTCCTTAGGAGGTTAAATAATAATATCGTTCGATAGACAGGAGTGAGTAAGAAAAAGATTTACTCAATGAGTTTAAAGAGATTCATATCACATTCACTTGGATCCTACATCCTCCTCCCAATGCACACAACAAAGGAAACTTCTTATAAATTGAAGATCCTGAACTTTACAAGAAAACCTCAGCAGGAACAAGCTTCCTAAAGCTTTTACTTCCTAAAGCTCTCACAGACCACAAATCTTTCCCTAAGGGAAACAAATTACAACCTTTAACCAAAGGATTAACTCAATAGCTTTTACAATCTTCTTAAAGCAAATCAATAACAAGAAAGATGAAAATAATGAAAGAAACTCTCTCTCTCTCGAAGACAATATACCAAACAATTAAAGTTCAAGCTCACTTAGAGCACTTGAAAATAATTTCAAAGAGAAGAGTAGGTGAGATAAATGAATTCAACAATAACTCTCTTCTACCTCAATTTCGTTGATGACATTTGAAGCAGCATCAATCTTAAATAAGTGGTCTTCAAGAGTTAGCCATGTTCAGACTAACGTCTCTTTTCATTAAATGCATGCAATCCTTCATTAATATATGCATAGGCTTGATCAGGAAAAGAGCAACTTGAGAAATGAAGAAGAAGGCAATTTGAATGTAGGTGCCAATTCCCATAAACTACACATAACTCTTTCTACTCCGACCAGCGCCCTTTTATACTAAGGATATGTGCCTTTGTTAGAAGTACTTATATGTGAAAAAAGACAGGAAAAGTATGCTGCCAGGGTGTCCTTTTTTATTTATTCCCTTTTTGTTCTCAGAAGTAAAACAATAAGCTTTATGGGAAAATGAGAGTAGGTCAAATAAATTACATGGGCTTTTGTTAATTGTTCTTACAAGATGACCCAATCAAATGAGGCATTATCAAAAACAACTAAGTGGGCTTAAATATATTTAAGTCCATCAGACTTTAAATACATTTACCCTAACACATACTCGTAAATATGTATTGATTATTTATGGGTCTCGTTATGCCCCTTAGCCCCTACAAATGTTATCCTCTAGTCAAGCATAAAATAATTAAAATTTGTTTATCACACTCCCACTCCTTTTATCTTTTTAACTCCCCTCCTATATTATTTATCCAATTCTTCTACTTCACCTGTTATTCAAAAACAGAACTCTAGAGTAGTGTTTATATGTTACCTAACATGATACACTTATCACTCTTTTTCTTAAAAGGCAAAAACATACTTTATTCCTTAACTTTTTGTTTTAGTCAAATATGTCCCACGTGTTTGCCTTTTTTTTCAAATATACTATTTTCACTACTCTAGAGAGAAAGAGAGGGACGAATAAAGTAAGGAGAGAGACATAGAGAGATAGATGAGAGAAAGGCGCAAAGAGAGTGTGAGGAGATAGATATAGATATGGAGGGCATTTTTTAAATTTTGTAGTATAGGTCCACGTGACAAATGATGTGACGACTGATTATGTCGCGTAGACTGCCCCCAGTCAACATTTTCCGCTAGTATTTTTAATAATGTTAGTGAAAGTGACATATTTGAAAAAAAAAATGTGGGACATATTTGACGAATGAAAACGTTAGGGACATAAATGAATTTGGTGTAAACGTTAAAAACATAAAAACATAAATTAGACTTTTACTTTCTTAAAAAATTTAAAAGAAAAAAAAAAAGGTAAATGCATAAAAGCAAAAACCCCTATCCCCATGATGCAGCTTGAAAGCTCATGCATATACATTAAATATATTTTCTTCAAAAGTCAAATAAAATTCTTTTATATAAAATATAAGAATTTATAATATATACTCAACACTCTCTAATATAAAATAAAATTAAAAAAAAGAAAAGAAAAACGTAAACGTACGCATCAAAGCAAAAGTCCCTATCTCCATGACGCAGATTGCATGCACATATATACATTAAATATATTTTCGTCAAAAATCAAATAAAATTATTTTATATATTTACTATTAAGTTCTTCAATTATAATATAAAAAGTGTGATTCTCTAATCACGACAAATGTATAATTTTTGAAAAATAACTTCATAATTTTTACATTTTATCATTATATGGTTGATCTTTTAAAAAGAATTTTACATATATTTTATTTTTAGGAGAGATCCCAATAATAAGATATAAGGAACTGTATATAAATATTTTTCTTTTTGAGTTGCTCAAGTTTTTATTTACATTTGTTTTAATATGAAAAATTATATTATTATTTTAATTTAAAGTTCCACATAAGTTTTGTTTCGATCTCACAAATTTATTTTAGTTTACTATGATAATATTTAAATACGTGACTTTTACAAAATAAATATTACGTAACATGAATATTACATTCAACTCTGGCCTAAACTATGCTTTCGTGGCAATGTTGGGATAATTATGCAAAATTCTCCTTAAAATCATATTTAAAAAATACAGAATAATAACACACACAATTGATAACGGAGTTCGGCCAATATTGCCTACGTCTCCAGGCTGCTGCAGAATTTTACTGAAAAGAAAAAATATACAAAGTGTTTTCAAAAAAAACACTCACAACTCACAACCCAATTACACCCAGAAAAATTGCTCTCAATTTTTCTCTCACAAAAGCTTTTCTCTCTTAAGCTGCTTTTTGCTCTCTCTTAGCTATTGTGTTTATTTCCTCACCAAAGGCCTCTATTTATATTTGCTATTGGTAATGTGAACACATAGAAACATTACTGCGTTCACCTACTGCATTGTCTGAATTTTTCTTTGGGTTTGGCACCGTTTGAAGAAAAAAATCAAAGCCCCTTACATTTATAACTATTAAAGTCGTTTTATATTTCTTTTGTCTAAATAGTGGGCCCAACACTTTTGACCAACAATCTCCCACTTGAAGACTGGTTTCAATCTGTCTTCACACTTTAGTCAATGCAGCAACCTTATCTGGTCTGTTATTCTAGCAGGCCAACTAAAGTTGAGCATAACTTCAGTTTGTCAATGGTCACCACTTTTGTTAACATATCAGCTGGATTCTTACTTCCTTGAATCTTGTTTAATATTAGCACCTCATCCTCAAGCAGAGATCTGATGAAATGGTAACGTCGATCAATGTGCTTTGTTCTGGAGTGAAATGCTGAATTCTTTGCCAGATGTATTGCACTTTGACTATCACTGTGCAAAACACTCTCTATTTGGATGAATCCCAGTTCTGTTAACAATCCTTGAAGCCATATCAATTCTTTACTAGCTTTTGTTATTGCTACATACTCAGCCTCTGTGGTGGATAAAGCAACAATCTTCTGTATCTGCGACATCCAACTAACAGCTATAGTTCCTACAGTGAATATGTGACCAGTGGTACTTCTTCGGTGATCGACATCACCTCCAAAATCTGCATCTACGTAGCCTTGTACTTTTAATTTACCTTTACCAAAGTGTAAACACTTTTCTTTGGTGCCTCGTAGATACCTCAAAATCCACTTAACTGCTTCCCAATGAGCTTTTCCTGGATTTGACATAAACCTACTAACAACTCCCACTGCATGGCCAATGTCTGGTCTCGTACAGACCATTGCGTACATCAAACTTCCAATGGCTGAAGCATATGGAATCTTAGCCATAAGTTCTCTTTCTTCTTCCATCTGAGGAGACTGATCCTTAGATAGGTGAAAATGACTAGCCAAAGGTGTGCTGACCGGTTTGGCGTTGTTCATGTTGAATCTTTGCAAAACACGATTGATGTACTCTGCCAGAGATAATTGCAAAATTCCTCTTTGCTTATCTCTCGTGATTTCCTTTTCAAGGATCTTCTTTGCTGGACCCAAGTCCTTCATGTCAAATTCTTTTGACAACTGCTTCTTCAAGTTTATGATCTCATCCATATCTGAACCAATTACTAACATATCATTGACATAAAGTAGCAAAATGATATAACTGGACTTATATAAGCAGCAGGGGTCGGCATTGCACTTCTGGAAACCTTCCTTGTGCATAAAGCTGTCAAACTTCCTGTACCACTGTCTTGGAGCTTGTTTAAGGCCATACAAGCTCTTCTTCAATCTGCACACCATATTCTCTTTCCTTTTTTCTGAGAAACCTTCAGGCTAATGCATGTATATTTCCTCATCTAAGTCTCTATGAAGAAATGCAGTCTTCACGTCCAACTGCTCAAGATAAAGCTTTTCACTGGCAACAATACTTAACACGGTCCTGATAGTGTTGAGCTTCACAACTGGAGCAAAAATTTCAGTATAGTCAATTCCTTCTTTTTGCTGAAATCCTTTGACGACTAATCGGGCTTTGTATCTTTTAGAGCCATCATGCTCCTCCTTCACACGATACACCCATTTGTTGTGAAGTGCCTTCTTTCCTATGGGTAACTTAGCTAGTTCCCATATCTGATTGGAGATCAGAGACTTCATCTCGTCTTTCATGGCAAGCTCCCACTTGCTGGCATCCATGGTATGACATGCTTCCTTATAGCTTTCAGGCTCCCCTCCATCAGTTAGCAACATGTAGTCCATGTATCTCCTGTTAGGTACATGAGGCCGAGAAGACCTTCTTAATATAGGAGCTAGAGTAGGAATCCATGGTGTGTCAGACTGTTGCTCATTACTCTGTTCAGTTGATTCCTCCAACTGAGGATTCTCAACTATAGGACTTTCTGGGACATCTTCCACATCTACATACACTGGACCATTCTGTTCTGAGTTGCTGGAATTTGTGCTATGCTTGTCCTTGTACATCACTCTTTCGTTGAAAATCACATCTCTACTGCGGATTATCTTTTTGTTTTCATCATCCCAAAGGCGGTAGCCAAACTCATCGTCACCATAGCCGATGAAAGTGCACTTCTTTGACTTGGGATCAAGCTTGTTCCTGCCTTGATCACTGATGTGCACATATGCTACACACCCAAAAACTCTAAGATGTGAGAGTTTTACCTCTATTCCGCTCCATACCTCTTCTTGTATTTTGTGCTCCAATGGTACTGATGGGCCTCGGTTGATCAAGTAAGTTACTGTGTTGACTGCTTCTGCCTAGAACTGATTTGGTAAGCCTGACTGCATACGCAAGCTTCTGGCTCTTTCAGTCAATGTCTGATTCATACACTCAGCTACACCATTATGTTGAGGCGTACCTGGCACGGTCTTCTCCATTCTGATTCCGTGCTCACGGCAGAACCTTTTGAATCTGGTGTCTTCATATTCACCACCATTGTTAGTTCTAAGCCTTTTGATCTTCAACCCTGTCTCATTTTCTACCATGGCTTTCCATATCTTGAAAGCCTCAAATACTTCAGACTTATATTTCAGAAAGTATACCCATACCTTTCTGGAGTGATCATCAATAAAAGTCACGAAATAGTGTTTCCCACCAATGGATGAGACATTCGTTGGACCCCAAACATCAGAGTGAACAAGCTCGAGCTTCTCTTTCTTTGGAGTTCTTCCACTTGTCTGAAAGCTGACTCTTTTCTGCTTTCCAAGTATACAGTCTTCACACATGTCAATTTCTACTGACTGAAGACCTGGTAATTTACCTTTTGAATGCATGATCTTCATCCCTTTCTCACTCATATAGCCTAGTCTTTGGTGCCATAGATTGGTATTTTCATTTGCTGTAATTGCAATCAAATGTTGTGCTCCTTCTGTCTTGTAAAGAGTACCACTCTTTTTACCGCGAGCAATCGTCATTGTACCCTTTGAAATCTTCCAATTATCACCGTGGAAGATCATTGTGTAGTCTTCACTGGCCAACTGGCCCACAGAGATTAAGTTCCTTGTCAAGTTGGGAATGTGTCTGACATTCTTCAATTCCCATACAGACCCGTTCAACTTAATCTTCACAACACCTTTGCCGACAATCTCACAAGATTGTTCATTACCAAGATAAACTTTACCAAGGTCTCTGGGGACATAATTTTCAAAGAATTCTTTCTTTGAAGTAGCGTGAAAGGATGCTCCAGAGTCTAACACCCAAGACTCTTCTTTGCTCTCTAAAGAGCATATTAATGCATCATCCTCTCTTGAGGTGGAAGTAACATTTGCTTCAACCTTTGCCTCTTTATTCTTTGGTGCACTCTTGCACTGATTTTTGTAGTGCCTGATCTTCCCACAATTCCAACACTCGATAGTCTTCGAACTGCGGGCCTTACGATGATTTCTAGACTTGGACCTCCTGTCCTTCGATTTACCGCGTCCATTTTCTCTGGTTGAATTTCTTCCCCTTGACTCTGTATGTAATACTGAAGAGGTTGATGATTCACCCGACTCTCTCCGTCGGATCTCTTCACTAAGAACCAGATAACGAACATCATCAAATTTCAACTTATTGCTCCCTGATGAGCTACTCACAGCCGTGACAGTAGCATTCCAACTGTCTGGTAGGGAAGATAAAAGTATCAATGCTCGTATTTCATCATCGAACTCGATTTCAACTGAACTCAACTGGGTTGTGACCGTATTGAATTCATTGAGATGTTGGGCTACCGATGCACCTTCCGTCATCCGCAAATTAAATAACCGCCTCATCAAATGAACTTATTTGAGGCTGACGGCTTTTCGTACATACTGGAGAGAGCCGCCATAAGACCTGCTGTGGTCTTTTCTTTTACTATATTAAAAGCAACATTGCGTGATAACGTTAATCGAATAACTCTGAGGGCTTGTCTGTCAAGAAGAGCCCAATCTGTTTCTTTCATGCCTTCTGGCTTTATTCCTGAGAGAGGTTGATATAGCTCTTTTTGATACAGATAATCTTCGATTTGCATTTTCCAAAAGCCAAAGTCTGCACCATCGAACTTTTCAATTTTCACCTTTCCTTCGTCTACAGCCATCGCTTCCACTCGAATCTGATTTCCTCTGGATCGTTTCTGACAATTCCTACGAGCCGTCATATATTGGAATACCGCTATGGATAAATTGGTACCACTAACCAAATTTCACTGTTCACGAAAGTTACTATTCACAAAGTTACTATTTATGTGAATAGTAATCTTGCAGAAAAACTGACAAAATTCACAACCAAAGCTCTGATACCAGTTGTTGGGATAATTATGCAAAATTCTCCTTAAAATCAGATTTAAAAAATACAGAATAATAACACACACAATTGATAACGGAGTTCGGCCAATATTGCCTACGTCTCCGGGCTGCTGCAGACTTTTACTGAAAAGAAAAAATATACAAAGTGTTTAAAAAAAACACTCACAACTCACAACCCAATTACACCCAGAAAAATTGCTCTCAATTTTTCTCTCACAAAAGCTTTTCTCTCTTAAGCTGTTTTTTGCTCTCTCTTAGCTATTGTGTTTATTTCCTCACCGAATGCCTCTATTTATATTTGCTAATGGTAATATGAACACATAGAAACATTACTGCATTCACCTACTGCATTGTCTAAATTTTTCTTTGGGTTTGGCACCGTTTGAAGAAAAAAAATCAAAGCCCCTTACATTTATAACTATTAAAGTTGTTTTATATTTCTTTTGTCTAAATAGTGGGCCCAACACTTTTGACCAACAAGCAATGTCATCAATTTAACCGAAGAAATTCCAACTATCAATAAGAAAGATTCGTATTAATGTGTTAAAATATAAAATTGTCAAAATAATATTCTATACCTATGATATTGTTGCTGTTACTAAAAAAACTGTGAGTATATGACATTTTTTTTGTAGTGATTTAGTTTTCAGTCAATATCACATTAAATATTTTCATCAAATTTCATGGCTTTCAAAGAGAGAGAATAATTTTAAATTCTTCAACGTTAAAGATCATGCATGTTCAACTGTTTTTTTTTTGTAATGCCTATATTCATTATAAAGCAAAATAAATGTTTGGAGCTAAGAGTTCAAACCTAATCATCGATAGAAGACACTACATTAATGAAATAAACTTAATTTTTTTTGTCATTAAATCAAATTAATATTTTACTCAATATATAATCCTTTCATTAATGAAATTATTTAAGAATTTTTATTGGCAAAAGTTACAAGTGCTTACTAGATCAAGATCAATTTTTATGATAAAAAAATTAAAGGAAAATTGAGGCTAAAATTAAAAATATACTAGGTGTAATTCAATAAATTAATAGAGATGATGAGTAGATTTTAACCTAAAAAGTGTATATATATATATATATAACAATAATAACATCCAAGACATGACTTAACCAAATTAATTAAGATCCTCGCAGAAGGTATACAAATGCAGCAGAAGAGTGCTTTAATTTCTTCACAAGATTAGCTAAAGGACTCAACTCAACCACCGTCCAGTCCACCATCGTCCATCAGTCTTAGACAAAAATTAAGAAGAAGAAGAAGAAGAAAAGATGATGATGATATATATGGTGATAGATATTAATAAAGGTGAGGCTTCCCTCCTATAAAGAAAGTTGGGAACTGTTAGATCTGTTTTATCTAATGGTTCTCATTTATTTAATATTTTTTATTTTTTTAAACAAAAATTTTACAAGTATCAACTGATCTAATAATAATTATAAATACAATAATAAATATAAAATGATAATTATAAATTTTTTAACTTATTTTTTTAAAAAAATACTGAATAAATAAGAGTAGTTGAATCAAGATCCAACAGGTTATTTTTCCTCATAAGCATAGAAAGCTCCTATTCATAAGAGGAAGTCTCAATTGAACACATATATTATTGCATGATGCATCCCTATTTCACATCTCGTCCATCCATTAATGATTCAAAGCAATATTTCAGAAAATAGCCCAAAAAAATAAAAATAAAAAAAACTTACTAATTCAAAGCTCTCTTCACTCGTTCACTTTTCAAGCCACTTCTACATTCCCATTGGCATTTGCCTCAGCCCCAACAAAATCCACCACAACCCCATTTAGTGACAAAACTGGTGTGCCGCCTTTGTTTACATTATTTTCCTTCTCCTCAACTTCATCATTTACCTTCTCATTCTCCTTCTTCTCAACCTCACCATTAATTACCTTCCCATTCTCCTTCTTCTTCCCAATAATCTCCACGCTTCTCCTCTTCACCTCATCCACGAACTAGTCAATATTCCTGTCCGACGACCCTTCGGTCGCCACGGCCTTTAACACCGCCTCCTTCAGCCTCATCATATTCTCCTTCATTTTCCTCGCCCTCTCCCCCACCATCGCCTCCAAGAAACACCTCTTCACCTCCTTCCTTCCGATCAACTCGTTCGCCGCCTTCCCCCTACACATCCTCACCGCCATACCCCGCTCATCTACTAGATACTTTGCATTCGTCACCTGATTCCCCCCATTGTGGGAAAGCCACCAATGGAATGCCGGAAGTTATGGCTTCCATTGATGAGTTCCACCAGTAGTGAGTCACAAAGCACGCCACGCTCTCATGCACCAAAACCTTTTCTTGTGGACTCTACTCCACCACAATCCCTCTCTCCTCCACTGCCTCCAAAAACACCTCTAACAACATGTGACGCTCTAAACTAGTATCTTTATGGGGCGGCTTCATCACCCAGATAAACAAAACCCCACTCTCCATTATCCCATAAGCTATTTCATTGATTTGTTCTTGGGATAAGAAAACCACGCTGCCGAATGATACGTACACAATAGAGGCTGGCGGTCTCGAGTTAAACCACTCAATGATGTAGTCGTTAGCCTTTAGGAGATCCCCCTTGATAGCATTTGCAGTGGATATGAACAACGGGCTGACAGTTTTGATAGGATAGATCTTGAACATGTATTCTAAGTTATCATTTTTGAGTTCCTGAAACGACTCCATGAGGATGCAAAATAGCTTTTCGAGGTTTCTGTATTGCCCCAGGATGGCACGTCAGAGTGTTAGAATTAAATTCAAACTCTGCAATCTTTGAAGTTAGAATTCAAATTAAACTTTACAACCTTAGAAGTTAGAATTCAAATCAAACTCTACAACTTTGGAAGTTAGAATTCAAATCAAACTTTACAACCATGGATGTTAGAATTCAATTTAGACTTTACAAATGATAGAATTCAAATCGAAGTTTTCTTTAAATTGTAGCCACTTGTTTGTGTTATTTTGCCTATTAATAGGCATGTGGGTGTGTTGTTACTTGTAATTAATCTTAAGTTGAATCAAAAATATATTAAGTTCTTCTTTTCCTCTCTTCTCTCTCTCTTGTGTTGTGTGTATGTGAGAAATTTGATAATAGATAACAAATTGGTATCAGAGCTTGGTTGCCTGGGAGCTATGAGCATAAAAATAATTTGAGTGTATGAGGAACAAGAGAATTCTCACTGTGTTAAATTATTTTTTGTATATTTTGAGAGAGAGAGAGAGATATGACAATTAATTTCAATATTGTTTAGTCTGGTCCCAAATTAGATGGGAAATTAAATTTTAGGTATTGGAAAATTTTGACGTCTATGCATTTAAAAGCTAACAATATTTGGAGCTTTGTAGAATTAGGATTACAACAAGGAGCCGATGAAGCTACTCGAAGGAAGGACCAGCTGACACTTTCACAAATTCATCAAGATGTAGATTACTCAACTTTTGGCAAAATAGCAAATTCCAAAATAGCCAAAGAAGTGTGGGATATCTTGAAGTTGTCATATAAAGGAGTTGAAAAGGCCCAGAAATCTAAACTGCAGTCCCTACGTAGAGAATACGAAAGGTATGAAATGTCTAGTTCAAAAACTGTAGAACAATATTTTTCACGTGTTACAAATCTTGTCAATAAAATGAAGGTGTATAGAGAAGAAATTCCTGATAGCAAGGTAGTAGAAAAAACTCTATGCACAATGCCGATGAAGTTTGATCATGTGATGACTACAATAATTGAGTCCCACGATATAGACACCATGACAGTAGCAGAGTTGCAGGGAAGCATTGAAAGCCTAGTGAGTAGAATCCTAGAGAAGACAGAAAAAGTAAATGAAGAAGCCTTAAAGAGTCAGGTGAATCTCAACAACGTTGCTGAGTCAAGTCAAAATATTGAAAGTAGAGGTCGTGATTTCAATAATAGAGGAAGAAGAAATTACAGAGGTAGAGGTCGAGGAAATTTTAGAGGAAGAAGACATGGAAACTACAACCAAAGGAGAGATCAAAATTTTAGACTACCTAGTCAAGGAAGAGGTGGAAACAGTTTTGGATTTGCCAACCGAGGAAGAGGAAGAGGTAACAATTATCAATAAAGAACAAATTTTAATTATTTTTATTGTGAAAAATTTGGGCATAAAGCTGCAAATTATAGATTCGAGCATCAGGAAAACATGGTAGAAAATCAGTATCAAGATGTCGATGAGAATACTGATAACCCACAAAGTTTATTTTTGGCAAGTAATTCATTTTCAAAAGATGAAAATATTTGGTATTTAGATACTGGATGTAGTAATCATATGTGTGGGAAAAAGGAGTTATTTTCTTCTATGGATGAAACAGTAAAATCTACTGTGAAATTTGGTAATAACACAAATATTCCAATTTCGGGAAAAGGCCAAGCTGCTATCAGGTTAAAAGATGGTTCACAAAATTTTATCTCTGATGTTTTCTATGCTCCTGGGCTTTATCTCAATCTATTGAGCATGGGACAACTATCAGAGAAAGGTTACAACATGCAGATACACCATGGCTACTACACGTTGATTAATGGAGATGGGAGATTAATTGCTAAGGTAAAAATGAATCCCAACTGCTTCTTTCCCTTAAGAATTCAACATAATAAGTTTCCTTGTTTAAGTTCTATAATTCCAAATGATGATTGGTTGTAGCATATGAGATTTAGTCACTTTCATTTCTCTAGTTTGAATTATTTATCGCGAAAAGAATATGTTTCTAGTTTGCCTATTGTGAATATTCCTTCTGGAGTATGTGAGACCAAAATGAGAAAGAAGCATAAAGAATCATTTCCAATCAAAAAGTCTTGGAGGGCGAAAAAGCTACTGGAGATAGTTCATTCAAATATGTGCTCGGTTGAAATACCAACACAAGGTGGTAGCAGGTACTTTATTACTTTCATAGATGATTTTAGTAGAAAGACTTGGGTATATTTCTTGAAGCAAAAATTAGAAGCTTGTGATGCCTTTATGACATTCAAGGCATTTGTAGAAAAGCAAAGTGGTTGCAGAACCAAAGCACTTAGAATAGACAGAGGCCAAGAATACCTTCCCTGTATAGATTTCTTTGAGCAACATAGAATCCAACATCAACTTACAACTAGATACACACCTCAACAAAATAGAGTAGCAGAAAAGATGAATAGGACAATCATGGATATGGTGAGATATATGCTGAAAGCTAAACAATTGCCTAAGGAATTTTGGGCAGAAGTAGTTGCCACTACTATTTATATTTTAAATAGGTGTCCTACAAAGAGTATTCATGATAAGACACCTAAAGAAGCTTGGAGTGGAAGAAGACCCTCAATTCAGCATTTAGGTGTATAACATATGCCCACACACCAGATCAACTCAAGAAGAAATTAGATGACAAAAGTGAAAAGTGTATTTTCATTGGCTACTCCACAAACTCAAAAGCATATAAACTTTACAATCCAGAGACAAAAAAGGTGATTATTAGTCGTGACATGACGTTTAATGAAAAAGAAATGTGGGATTGGTCTTTGAAAGCCCAGAAGGAAGTGGTGGTGATTCCAGACAATTATGAAGAAGAAAATGGACATAGAGTTCCAACACCTAATAAGGCAGAAACATTTAAAAGACCACAAAGGAATCGCAAATTACCAGCCAAATTAGAGGACTATGTTGTGGGTAACAATAATGATACTACTAATGAAGAAATTATCAATTTTGCCTCGTTTGCAAATTATGAACCGATGACTTTTGAAAGCCTTAAATAATGAGAATTGGAAAAAAAAAACAATGGATGATGAGATTCATGCAATTAAGAAGAATGAAACGTGGGAGTTAACAGATTTGCCAGCAGATAAAAGACCAATTGGAGTGAAATGGGTGTATAAAACAAAGTATAAGCCCAATGGTGAGATTGATTGCTTTAAAGCAAGGTTAGTAGCTAAAGGATACAAGTAAAAATCAAGTATTGATTATTTTGAGGTCTTTGCTCCTATTGCGAGATTAGCCACAATCCACATGATTATTTCTCTCTCAGCTCAAAATAATTGGAAAATATATTAAATGGATGTTAAGTCTGCATTTCTTAATGGCACTTTGGAAGAAGAAGTATATATTGAACAACCTGCAGGATATGTGATCAATGAAAAAGAAGATAAAGTTTACAGATTGAAGAAAGCATTGTATGGGTTCAAACAGGCACCAAGAGCATGGTACAAGAAGATTGATTCCTACTTCATACAGCATGGTTTTGAAAGATGTCCATTTAAGCACACTTTATATATTAAATTTGTTGAACCTGGAGATATTCTTATCGTGTACCTTTATGTTGATGATCTAATTTTCACTAACAATAATTTAAAGATGATTGCAGAATTCAGGGAGGCTATGATAAGGTGCTTTGAAATAACAAATTTAGGCCTAATGTCCTATTTTCTAGGCATTGAGGTCATTCAGCAGAATGATGGAATCTTCATTTCTCAGAAGAAATATGTTGGTGATAATTTAAAGAAATTTAAGATGGAAAATCCAAAGCTGATTACCGCACCAGTTGAGGAAAAATTGAAGCTGACAAGAGAAAATGATGGCAAAAGGGTAGATTCAACCTATTATAAAAGTTTGATTAGAAGTCTAAGATATCTGACTGCAACTAGACCAGATATTGTGTTTAGAGTAGGATTGCTAAGCAGATTTATGGAAGAACCAAGTGTTTGTCATTTACAAGGAGCAAAAAGAATTCTTAGATATATCAAAGGTACTTTGACTGATGGAATTTTTTATGCTAATAATAATGATGTGAAGCTTGTTGGATATACAGATAGGGATTGGGCCAGTGATTTAGAGACAAGAAAAAGCACATTAGGGTATGTATTTCATCTGGGTACTGGTACAATATCATGGTCATCAAAGAAACAGCCAGTTGTTGCGCTCTCTACAGTTGAAGCAGAATATATAGCAGCAGCCAGTTGTGCTACACAAGCAGTATGGCTGAGAAGAATTTTAGAAGTGATGCACTAGAAGTAGAATGTTCCTACAAAAATATTTTGTGACAACAAATCTGCTATTGCATTATGTAAAAATCCAGTTTTTCATGGACGGTCAAAGCATATTGATATTCGATACCACAAAATTCGAGAATTAGTAGCTAGAAAAGAATTGGTCATCAAATACTGTCCGACTGAAGAACAAATTACAGATATATATATATATATATATAAAGCTATTAAAGATTGAGTTGTTTTACAGATTGAAGAAATTGCTTGGAATGATAAGGTTGCAAGCTTGATTTAAGGGAGGCAATGTTAGAATTAAATTCAAACTTCACAACCTTTGAAGTTAGAATTTAAATCAGACTTTACAACCTTAGAAGTTAGAATTCAAATCAAACTCTACAACTTTAGAAGTTAGAATTCAAATCAGACTTTACAACCCTAGATGGTAGAATTCAATTCAGACTTTACAATCTTGGATGATAAAATTCAAATCGAAGTTTTCTTCAAATTGTAGCCACTTGTGTAATTTTGCCTATAAAAAGGCATGTGGGTGTGTTGTTACTTGTAATTAATCTTAAGTTGAATCAAAAATATATTGAGTTCTTCTCTTTCTCTCTTCTCTCTCTCTTGTGTTGTGTGTATGTGAGAAATTTGATAATAGATAACACGAAAGAAATGGTAAGGCGTTGTCGGGTACAAGAAGCTCGGGAGCTCGTTGTGTTTGAGTAAGGGCATGTGTGGAAGTTGAACCGTCAATCCCATGTCTTCCTCCGATGGGAAGGGTACGAGTTTGTGGTAGTAGTGGTAGTACGCTAAGAAGCACACACACGATTGGACCCACAACATGGCTAAGGGGATGTTGAGGGATTGGGCCACGTCGGAGACCCAAGGGATAAAGGGGTTGTTGATGAGGCAGGAAACGGGCCGACCCAAGGGAGTGTGGGCTTGGAGAATTTTGGGGAATAGGGGCTTCCCCACGAGCTCCAATTAGGGGAGGTTCTGATCCAAATCCTGGCATTTGGGCTCGTCCTTGGCCCACCTGTCCTCGAACCGGATGAACTTGTCACCCACCGGGGTGACCTTGTCGGTGATGTTGCTGTACTTTCTCATCTGCCTCCCCTAACTCTCCGACATGCAAATGTGACGAGGAGGCCCTTCGAAGCGCGGTGTTTTCCGAGGTGGAGGAGGAGGTTGACGTGGCCTTGGCCGGGGAAGGAGATCAAGAAGGCGTGAACCAGAGATTCATAGCCCATTTTGGAGAGATTAGGAAATGAAATGATTGGCTTTGTAATTGTGTCGTGTGGGGCCTGAATAATGATTAGGGAGGTTTGTTAAATAGCGAAGTGCGCGATTATGATAAGATCGCAATGATGGGAGGCGACATGTAAAGAAATTACAGAGTAAGGACAGTTAGGTGCACCGGTGAGTCTCCGATAGGACCATTCACGGATGCAGCGGAATTAGCTGACTCCGGAAGAATATTGGTATTAAGTACTGAATTCAACCGTCTTTCATATGGAATAAGATATTATTATTCATATAATTCCTTTTTTAATTTTTCTCTTAAAAAAATTAAAAGTTTAATCTCCATGGGTCCAGGCCCAAACAGCTGATTCCTGTTCCTTTGATATGTATTTATTAATATATAGTAACAATTGACATAACAGGCTGACAGCGGTCCTTTTCTGAATTATGAAAGACCAATTAAAGCTTCCATGTTACAAATGAGAGGCTAAGAGTTATCGTCACGAAAATTCACTTAAAATATAAAAATAAAAAAGAACACACAAAATTTATGTGGTTTAATCAGTGTGAGTTATATTTATGAATAAAAAAAATTTATATTACTTCTAATAAAAGCATGAGAGTACAATACAATGGAATCAAAACAAATAAAAATATACATAAAACACATAATCGTCTCATTCAAAAATATTATACAAAATGAATCTTTTTCTCGCCTTACTTGTTTCACAGACTTCCAAATTTTTTTTCTTTTGGATAGTGCTCCCAAATAAATTGGGTCAGGTCATAAATCGATCCGGCATATAATTCAAGTTACTCAGTAATTATAATATTGAAATAATTTATTTTTTTTAAAATTTCAATTATAAAAGAAGTAAACACATATCTATGAGCAGATTAAGCATGAGTTTTACTGAAAATTATGTGGGGTTATATTCATTTTTAATTGCAATATATATGGTTAAATTATTCATTTAGTAGCTATAATTTTATTCAATTGTCAATTGAGTCCCTCTTGTTTAAAAATTGATAATTAAATCTTTATATATCTTTAGATTTTCTATTTGGTTCCTACAGTTAGAATTTTTATTGATGCTCTATTGACTTGGCGATTATGTGTTATATTGACATTAGAATATATATAATCTAAGTAATTTCCTCAAACTATTTTAAATAAGTTGTAAAATATGCAGAGTCAGTAAGGTCAACAAAACTTATTAGAACACTAACAAAAATTTGAAAATATGAACAAATTTTAAAAAAATTAAATTATAACGACTTATTTATAAATTTTTAAACTATAAGTGCCAAATTAAAAATTAAATGAAATTATAAAAATTAAGAAAACAGTTTAACATAAATTTATTTGATATAATTCTTCCATTTTTATTGATGTGAAAAATCTTTACACACGTGCTATTAATATTGCCTCTCACAAAGCAATTAAGTCATGCCATAATTAGTATAACTCGTAATGCTTATTTTAGGTGATAGTGTCTTTCTCATATTTCTGTCATAGTCATCAATTTTAAAAATTATTTTAGATCAATTTTAAAAATTATTTTAGATCAATTCTTAATTTAATCGATTAAACTAGTTAACGTCTGATTCTTCCAACAATATTATTTAATGACATAAGTTAATACCTAAGGCATTAAAAAGAAAGAACAAAACAAAAGAGGCTCCAACATCCAGGTGGTGGCCTAGACTACAAGGTAGGAAGGATACTGAAAGTAGAATTATTTCATAGTCAAATATATTGGACCGCATAATAACAGTGCGGAGTTATTAATTAAGTTTCGGGTGAAAGATGAAGACACAAGTTAATACCTAACATAACACGGCATTAAAAAGAAAGAATAATACAAAGGAGGTCCCAACATCCAGGTGGTGGCCCAGACTATAAGGTAGGAAGGAAACTGAAAGTAGAATTTTTTTCGTAGTCAAATATATTTGACCACATAATGAGAGAGTGGAGTTATTAATCAACTGTCGGGTGAAAGATGAAGCGATCACGCGACCATCCACCCATGATGTAACCGAAACACGTGATGTCTCTCGTAACATACCATCATGCAACCATTAGTCTCCCATTCTTTCTAATTCCGCATCCAATTCCTCATCGAGAATTTCTGGTGACAATCATGCAACTGTGTCCGGTGGTAGTTCGACGTCCGAGGATAATTATTGGGATTGAGGAAGCAAATTAATTATTAGCAAGGTTTAAAAAATTAAACTAATTATTAAATTAATCAAGATATCAATTCAATGGTCCATAGTTAAATTAATAAAATTTAAAATATATAATTAATATATATATATATATATATATTACAGATATTAAAATATTAAATATTTCAAACATGTTATATATATATTTATATCAATTCTAGATTTTCTTTTAATAACTTAATTTTTTTGATATTTCTTAAAAATATATAATAATATTAAGTAAAAATTTAAAAAAAAATCAAAAATTCAAAAAACAAAAGTGAACCGGTTAAACCAGACAGTTTTACCAATTCAACCGATTTTTTACCAATACAAATACTCACTGGTTCACTGGTCCAAACTAAACTAGTTTCCTAAAAAATTCATTGGTTTTCTAATTAAACCAGTTGGAACGGTCCGATTATCTGAATATTGATTATTAGGATAGAATAATGAGTTTTCTTTTTGGGAAGTATAGATTAAATTACACTCCTTAAATCTTGAAGTCTATATTTTAAACTTTAAATTACACTTGTTTTAAAATTTTAAAATTACATTCTTATTCTCTCTATTTTTAAATATATACTTGTCCTTTAAAACGATGAAATTAATTACTACACTTTACTGAAATTTACTATTTGTTGTTTAGAGAGATTTGTTCAATAATCTAATTTCACAACAATTTTTTATTAGGGACTAATACTATACATTAACCTGAGGAGTACATAATGGATAATTTTTTTAACAAGAGAATAGAATATTTATTATATATATTTTGGATTAATTGCAACTAGAGGTATCACAATATGATATTAAGTTATCGAGTGTTACAAAATATACTGTAATAAACTTTTTTGAATAGAAAGTACAAAAATAGATTAAGAGAAGGATTGTATGTTTTGAAAGTAAAGGAAAGAAAATGAGAGTATAGTTTTCAAGACTTGCACGAGAGAAAATTCTATTCTTCTTTTTTTTTTTTTCAATACCATCTTGTATAATTTATATTTTGAAAACTTCCTTGACTCTAAAGTACCGTTTGCAGAAGGAGAGTACACATTATTTTTCACAGAGAGAGAGAGAGAGAGAGATATGAAAAGAAAAAAAATCGTCCTAAAATAATATATGTTTAATTAGTTAATTTTTTTAATTTTAAAAATGTACGATTTAGCTTTAAACATTTTTAATAACTAGCTGTTGAAAGTCATGTATATTTACTTTATATACATCTTTTAATGAAAGAATAAAGAGTAACAAGTCCAAATTTTTAGAATATAATCATATGTTTTTAAATTTTAATTTAAAATAATAATTATAATTTATATCTTTTAACAATTAAAAAATATAGTTTCTCAAAAACAGATATATTAGAAAGAGGCTGAGAGAGAACGTTGGCTTCCAAATCTTCTATATTTATATAAGGGGCCAAATTAGTATACCCATACTTTAGCAAAATTATATTGTGTGGCTCTACTAATTGTGAGTAGAGCCATGATCAAATTTAATGGTGGTTTGAGAAATTGTCACTAAATCATGCGAAGCAAGCAGTTTAGTGACGGTTCTTGGCATCTCTATTTTTTTGCATTTTTTTTTCTTCCTTTCAACTTTTAGTCTTGCGACTTTAGCATCTAACTCTTCAATAGAATAACCCAAAGATGAGGATCCGCATGAGTAGAGCAAGATCCAAATTTCATGCCACAGACTCATCGTGGATGCTCTTGGCTTCTCAAAGTCATTGCCAACGAGTCCTGAGATGAAATTTCACCGAATGTAGTTCCTTGTGACTCAATTATAGAAATTTTTTCTTGCAGAACACATGTGAAATAAAAATATATAATTATCAAAATGGAATTTGGATAAACAAAATTACTAATGTACAACATAATTTAAAAATCGAGACATAACTCTATTCATACAAACTAAAACATACACTAACAATTTACATTTATAGCTCTCCCCTCATTGGTCACAAATGAGCTATCTTTTTTCTTATGTGTCGCAATTCATGAGCTTCCTTTTCCATAAACGATTTTGCAATCTCGAACACATTAAAAGTCTCTATCTCGTTGTAGACTGTTAGAGTTAGCGTCCCATGAGCTACATTAACTACCGCTCCCGAAGTTGCCAAGAATGATCTACCCAGAATGAGAGGGATTTCCTCATCTTCCATCATGTCTAATGCCACGAAATCCACAGGAAAGAAAAAATTTCCTACTTTGACTAGCACATCTTCCACTACCCCATATGGATGTCTTAACAATCGGTCGGCGAGCTGAAGGGTCATCCTAGTTAATTTCACCTGACCAATCCCAAGTCTCTTAAAAATTGATAAAGGCAACAGATTAATGCTAGCCCCAAGATCATATAAAGTCCTCTTGAAAGTGACGTCCCCAATAGTACAGGGGATGGAGAAACTCCCTGGATTCTTAAGTTTTAGAGGCAACTTCTTATGTAAAATTGCACTGCATTCTTCATTTAATGTGACCTTTTCATTACTTCGCATCCTACTCTTTTTCAGCAACATCTCCTTCATGAACTTTGCATACAGGCATTTGTTTCTAGGCTTCAGCAAAAGTTATGTTTATTTGCAACTTACTAAATACCTTTAAAAATTTTCTGAACTACTTCTTATTGTGCTTTTTAAACCTCTAAACCTGAGGACATGGTAGTGTTTGAACAACATTTTCAACCCTCATGTTTCTTACTGTGTTCTCACCTTTTCCTTTAGCACTAGAAGTATCTACCTTAACAATTGCCTTCTCTTGAGGTTCATCAACCTTTTTGTTCTCTTCTTCAGTGATCACCCCTTTCTTCTGACCATGTGATTTTACAGCATCAGGAAGCTCTTTGCCACTCCTTAAGGTAATGGCATTACAATACTCTTTGCTCTCTTTTCTTGAATTGTTCTCAGTATTACTAGGGATATTACCTTGTGGCCTATTATTCAGAACAAGTGCCAGCTAACCCATCTGAGTTTCTAAATTTTTGATATCCACATTTTGGTTCTGAATTAAAGATGCCTAACTCTAGATCAAGGCATCATTTTTTGCCATATATTGCATGAACATGTCTTCCAAAGTGGGTTTCTTTTCCACTTGAGGTGGTGGAGCTCTATTTTGAAGAGTGTAGTTGTTCTGGTTATTGAAACCAGAGGGTTGAGAAGGCCTACTAGATGATGATAAAGCCTTGGGATTCAGACAATGATTGTTTCTCTATGAAAAGTTTGGGTGATTCCTATTTCTCGGATTGTATGAATTTGAATAGGAGGTGTTCTGGCTTCTCTAATGATTGCCCATATAATTCAGCTGTTCCATGGTAGAAATTTCCTCACAGCAACCATTAATGTGAGCACCCCTACAGAAGTCACAGCTTGGTTCCAAATTACTCACTGCATTCACTATTACCGGCTCTTGTTGTTTAGAACACAACATCTCAACCCTTTTAGTTAAGGTTTCATTCTAGGCCAATAAAGCATTAAGGGTATCTAATTCCAACATCTCTTTCTTTGAGTTGCTCTTAGCTCTGATGGAAGCGTTCTGACTAGCCCCCATAGTGTCAATAATGTCCCGGGCCTGTTCAATTTGAAAGTAATGGTTGGAACCCAAGAGGGGGGTGAATTGGGTTTTATAAATTTTTCACAAGAATTAATTGAAAGTTAAAATGATTTTCTGTAAAAGTACAATGTTTAGGATAATAAATACAATACAGAAAATCAATGTGCTGTCAAGATAAATAATTATAAAGATCAAGGAATTAAATAATAGATATCAATATGCACAAATTAAAGAGTAAGGGATAGATAAAGCAAACTCAGAGATTTATACTGGTTCGGCTAATCCAAGCCTACATCCAGTGCTCAAGAGACCACTTGAGTATTTCCACTATAATTGCAAGTTTAATCCGAGTACTTGCAAACCACTACAACCACGCAAATTCGATCCGGGTATTTGCGAAACCACAATAGAGAATTTATGAATCCGGGCTCCTCCTCAACCCAAAGCAAGTTCTTTCAACACCGGTACTTGCGAACCTCAACTCAGAATAATATATGTGTTGATCAAAATCAACAATACAAAGAAACTCTCTTTAAAGAGTAGATGAATACAAATGAAGCTCTAATAACTATAATGATAGAGAATATGCAAGATTTGGCTCAAGAATGCTTTCCTTTCTCTCAAAGATGATAGAAGAAGTTAATATCACATTGTTGGACTTTTTTCTAGCTCAAAATCGTGTATCTAAGGTCATATATATAAGATTTTACAAAACGAGCCGTTATATAGCCGTTACAGCACTTATAGTGCAGTCCAGATTTTGAGCTTTATTTAAAAATTCATAACTCCCTCATTTGAACTCTGTTTTAAATAAATAATATACCATTGGAAAGCTCTTGGAGTCTAGTTTCAAATGAGTCAAGTTTTACTCAAAAATTATTTTTCGTTTAAAAGATATAATCAAAATACTGACTATAGGTCAGAATAGAACAATTTTTTAGTACAGTAAAATCAACTTTCAGTTTTTCGAACTATATTTTAAATAGTCATATATTTCTCATTTGGACTCCGTTTTGAATAAATAATATACCGTTGGAAAGATCTTTGAGTCTACTATCAAATGAGATTAAGATACTTGAAAAACCGATTTTTCATTTATGAGATATGATATAAGGAGTGACCAAAGGTAAAAAAAAATAACTTTTGTAAAACTTCATATCTCAGTATCTTTTTGTTCAAAAATGCTTGAGCCAATGTATGCAAATCTAAATCATTGAGTTGCACAAATATACTAGCCTATATAAAATATACCTAATGTAAACACATAGGCTATCTTGATGCATCCAAGCTTCCAAGACTTCAAATCTTCTAATTCTTCATTTCTTGGAGCTTTGTCCTTGTATGTTGCTTTCCTTGAGTGAGGCATGATGTTACTTTTCCTTGTTCTTCAATCCAATGCTCACTCTTCTTGTTTTGAACCAACCTATAAAATATATCTTACTTGCAAACCAAATGGTTAGTTCAATTCATGATAAATAGCATGATTAATGTATAAGACATTACACATTAAATAACATAGTCATGCTTAAATACTTGTAGCATGTATATGATAATTAACCTTTATATATATCAATGCTACAATTCAAATACATTTGTCATCATCAAAACTTATGGCATAAAGCCTTAGGGTCAACACAATTGACTTGGCCATCAATGCACTGCCAGCTACGGCATCTAGTTTATCCGTGGTTTCATAATACAGACCACTGTGGAAGATAGATATTTGTTGCCACTCATGAATGCCATGGTTAGGGCATTTTCTCAGCATCTCCTTGAATCGCTCCTAAGCAGCATATAACATCTGTCCTTCTTGTTGATAAAACGTTGTAATCTCATTTCTCAATTTTACTAACCTTGGGGGAGGAAAAAATTTATCCAGGAATTTCTTTTGCAGTTCTTCCCAAGTAGTGATACTTCCTATTGGTAGAGTCATCAACCAATTTTTTGCACTGTCCCTTAAAGAGAATGGGAATAGCCAAAAGCGGATAGCATCGTCTGAAACTTCATTTAGCTTGACCACATCACAAATGTCAAGAAAGTTTACAATATGGTTGTTCGGATCCTCCATGGGACTTCCCCCAAACTAATTTTGTTTAATCAAATTTAGCATCATAGCCCTCATCTCAAAATTGTTGGCTCCAATAGCAGGCTTCATTATGCTTGAAATATTACTAGCGTTATGGAGTAAAGCATAATCCCATATCGCTCTGTATCCCAACTAAGGCTCATTGACAACCCCATTACCAGCATTGACTTCAATATCTTGATGAGTCTAGTTATCCGCAGCCATTTTCTCTTGCATAACTTGGTTCACTTATGTTTTTCTAGCTCTAGCTTCCTTCCTAGTTCTCCTTGTGAGTCTTTCGATCTCAGGCTTGAAGAGAAGATCAGAAGTTTAAGTGATACCTCACATACATAGTAGAAATCTCCAGTCATAAATGACAAATAGGAAATAAGAAAAACAACTCTAAAAGCAAAAATGATTACTTAAACAAAAACAAATAAAATAAGGAAATAAAGCAAAATAAAACAAAACAAAACAAATGCCTAATCTTGCACTTTTAAATTCCTTAGAATATTAACTAAAAATCGTTAGTCCCCAACAACAGCACCAAAAACTTGTTAAGTGAATAGTAACACACCAGTTGCACAAGTAATAAAGTGAAGAGTAAGAATATCGTCCCACGAAGACTAACATGCTAAGTACTCTAGAAATTTAAACACATTAGTCAAACAATCAATTTGGATCAAAGGTAGCTCTGATTAAAGAACTAAGAAGTAAAATCAAATTACAATAAAATTGGATAAAAATAATTCAATTAAAAAGCATAGAGTTACTAATCCCCCTCTTTCGTCCTAAGATTTGCTAACTCTCCCTAACATTTGTGATTCAAATCAATTATACACATTAATCTTAGATTTTCTAATGGCTTAAAGTGATTCTCCCGAACTTAAGTTAAGCTACTTAACTCTAACATAATCCCTTATGCGAGTTTAAGCCGAATGAATGTTAACCTAATTTGATTAAGCAAGGTCAACTAATATCCCTATTAATTAACAAGCCAAAAACTACTAAGGTTCTACTACTCGCCCTAATCACTCAGTGTTTTACCAACATCTCCCTCTCCTGAGTTCAATGAAAGCAGTAAACAAATCATAAAGCGGCCAATTTTATAACAAGTACAGTAATATGAATGATAGGTATGTATTAAATTGAAAAGAATCACAAGTTCAAAGAGAAATACAAATCTTAATCTGAAATTAGGTTCATAGTAACCCTAGAATAGGAAAATTAGCCACTCATGGCCTTAGAACTACAGAAAGCAATAAAAAGTTGAGAAAACTTCATAAATCTGAGGTTGGGTTGACAAAAATGGAGCCCGAAGAGCTTCGGAATAGGATTTCTCCTCTTCCCTCTGCAAAATCAACGACTTCTGGCTCCCTTCCAACTCAAAATGACCTAAAAACCTTGTTCTTGTGCTATTTAAATCGTTGTAGAACGTGACCCACCGCTATAGCGATGAAGACCCGTCGCTATAGTGGTGGAAGGTAAAGAGAATGGCTTAAAAATATTTTTTTTCAGGTTCGACCGCTATAACAGTGGCTGGCAGAGATGAGGGTTCAAAACACTTTTTTTTTAGCATCCACCGTTATAGCTGTAGAATCCACCACTATAGCTGTGGGAGACAGCAAACCAACTCTTTTTCTGATACAGTCCATTTTCTTGCACAAGCTTCGCACCAACCCAACCTATAATAAAAACAACGAAACATCAAATATAAGTGGCAAAGAATCGTGAAATTACTCAAACTAACCTAAAATCTAAGAAATCATAAACTAATCTAAAACACCAAAACTTGAGTTAAGAATTGCAAGAATAGACGAGATAGATATCAAAAGAGAAGGTAAATAGCACCCAAAATAGTGCTAAGTTGGGAACTCAACATATTTATTGAGAGAACTGGCTTTGGGTTGTAGAGAAGCCAGTTTAGCAGAAAATACCTGGAGGGTTAAAGAGAAGGCCAGATTCATAAATTCTCCATTGAGTTGTGGAAAAGCCTTGGCAATAAAATTCTCTATAGTGGTTCGCAAGTACCTGGATCAAACTTGCAAGTATAGTTAAAATATTCGAGTGATTTCTCGAGGATTGGATGTAGACTCGAGATTAGTCAAACCAGTATAAATCTCTGAGTTTGCTCTCTTTATCCCTCACTCATTTATTTGTGCATACTGTTATCCATTCTTTACTTCCTTGCTCTTTATAATTATTCATCTTAATAGTACATTAATTTTCTGTATTGTATTTATTATCCTAAGCATTGCTCTTTTACAGAAAATCATTTTAACTTCTAACAAAGTTTTGTGAAAAATTTTTAAAACCCAATTCACCCCTCTTGAGATCCAACCATTACTTTTAATTGGTATCAGAGCTTGGGCTCTTGTTTAAAGACTTAATTGTCTAAGAGTTAACATCGTTGAATTTAGTGATTGGTTTATGTTTGAAAATTATTCTTTCACAGAACCCCCTGTTTTTTATGCTAATTATTTTCAATATTAGAAGTATGAGATGAAACTGTTTTTAAATTCAGTAGACCTTAAACTCTGGGATGTTATAGAAAATGGTTCATATTTCCTGTCAAGGAAGAACAAGGAAAATTGATTTCAAAACCTAAGAGTGAATGAGATGATGCTGAAATAAATTTAGTGCAACTCAATGCTAAGACAAAAATGATTATCTCTTGTGCATTGAGTCAAGATAAATTTTTCAGAATTTCCAAATATGCAACTGCAAAAGAAATGTGGAAAACTATTGAAGATTCATATGAGGAAAATCTGAATGAAGAGGAATTAAGGATTAATATTTTCATTAATGATTGCGAAAATATTCAAAAGAAAATTTGTAAACTCATTAATGAGATGCAATCAAGGTTTAATCATACTACTAATCCTTTGCAAGCTCTTGGTGAGGTTTTTGTAGAAAAATCCCAAATCACCAACGAGATAGTAGCAGAAAAAGGAAAAGAAGAGAAATCACAACCAAAAGCTGAATCATCAAAGAAAGCTTACCTATCTTCCATTTGGGGAAATATCAATTCTGATGAGGAGGACACAAATGAAGAAACCAACATCTATCTTGTGGCCAGAGATGAAGATGAGGTAAATTCATTTGACTACTCTTTTGATAAATTACAAGATGCTTTTGATGATTACATGAAGAATCTCTAAAACTTGCAAAGAAACTAAATGTTTCAAAACAGAAAAACTCTTCTCTTGAAAATGAGTTGGAAAAATTGAAAAATGAATTTTTTTTTTGTTTCTAGGAAAGAGAATTTTGGTTTTGAAAATCAGAATAGAACTTTGCAACAAGAAAATTTGATTTTAAAAGCTAGTATCCTTACCAACAAAAATTGTTCTTGCATCAAGTGTGATTCTTTAAAAAAGGAAAATGATGATCTTAAAAACAGACTTGCAAAATTTTCTCAAGGTAGAAAAATTTTAAATACCTCATTTTGGAAACTAAGAAGAAGGTTTAACAAAGCTAGTCTTGTTTCTAAAAAGAAGTCAAACCAGATGTATTTCAAAAACTTCTTTGTTCCTTCAAATATGTCCAATGGTCCATCTTGCACTTATTTTTATTGTGGACTGAAAAGACACAAATCTTACTCTTGTTTTTATAAGAAAATTGACTCTCTTGGAGTAAAGATGAAATGAGTTCAAAAAAGAACTCATGACCCGAGCAGACCAAAGAAATTTGGGTACCAAAAGCAAAAGATTGATTGTGCATATTCGCCTCGAAGCAAGGAGCGAAAATAACATTACAACAACTACATTCTTGAATTCCACTCTCTTGTATCAAAAGGAGGCAATAGACAAGTAAACATATAAGCTGGAATGCATTGTAAAAAATTTGACTAATATGTTTACTGTATCAAATGCTTATGTTTGTTTTCTAGCATGCCTTTCATCTATCTTTGATATTCATGCATACTATATCTGAAAACGATTCTTAGGTGTACGGCCTATGGATTCAAATTTTTTTCTTGAGCTGAAATCCTTCTTCTAAATATAGCTCAAACTTTCCTATTTAATACATCATGTAAACTTGCTTCCATTACATGCATATTTCCCTTGCTTTCACAACAATAAGATTACTCCTACTTGTAATGTTTATCCATGTTGTAATCTTATTTAAATATTTTCAATGAAATCAAATTTCTTGCATTTCATGGAAGCATAGCACTTTTATTGACATAATCTTGCTCCCGATGCTCGAAATTTATTTGAATATTACTAATTTGAGTATCGAAATGTTCCATTAAAAGTGTTTTACAGGCTTTAACCCTCAAAATAATTCTCTAAGGATTCTCTTCCCTCTGCAACTTGAAATAAGTGAAATATTTGTTTCTGGACTCCATTGGTTGACCAACAAACATACATTTGTTAATCAGTGAACCAACGCCGAACGCTCCTATCCATCGCTAGACGCTGAGTGAAAGTTTCATGCCACCTGAGATACAAGTGGTTGACCAGGTCACTCAAACTGGCTGACCAACCCAAGGCAGTGGCTACTTAATTAAAATTGGTCACAGTGGTCGACCAACCAACGTACACTGGTCAACCAGTGCTAGACAGTGCTCACAGAGAACTTATCCAACTACACGATGCTCGACCACTTGGCACACGTTGGTCTACCAGAGTATAATAGTAAATGATGGCCTTGAATTTTACTGCTAGGTTCTTGCTGGTCTCTTCGAAGCTTCATGGGTGATCTTATAAGAAATTTGTTTTGAGGTTCTTACAAATATTCAATCAAAGGAGGTCATTAAAGTTGCAAGAAAAGAGGATCAAAAGAAGGGAAATGAGCAAAACAATGATATCAAAATCTTGATAAGGAACTCCAAGAAGCAACAAGAGTTTGCCAAAATTGATGAGTATCTATATCCTTTACCTCTTTATTATGAGTGATACTCCTTGATCTTAGTTGGCTATTCTGGCAAATCTTTTTACTGACATATTTTCATAGCAATGATATACTATTTTACAAAATCTTTTTTTCTTGATCATATCATTGCATATAAAGATATGTTAAATGCTTAAATTGCTTTTATACAATACATCATGATCTACGCATTATACAAGTCCTATCTTTTGTATAAGTTGTGGTTTATAGATCATTGTTTATGGATTACAGTTTATATCTAATTATATCTTATTTAATCCATATTACTTTATTTATACTACTACATACTCTAGTTATAATTTGTTTTATCTTGAACGAGTATGTAACTTGCTTTTACTATGCGATGATGATGATGATGTGTATATATATATATATATATCATGTTAGAAAATGCTTTTCTAGCCTTGAATGGATATATATATATATATACTTTTCAATATATTATGCCTCTACTAAGATGATATGATATATCCTGGATATAAAATGTGTTATATATGTTAATGGGTATATATTCTTCTGTTGTGCTAAAAATGGTGACATTCTCTCAAAAAAAAATTTCAAAAAGTGTTTTCAAAAGAAAAGAATTTGAGGATCCTTATTTCAAATTACTTTTGCTATGTACTAAAATGTCTTTTATACATAAGTAGAAAATTATTTTCAGAACTTTTGAAAAGGAAAAAGAGTACCCTTATTTCAAAGGAAGACAATGGCATTGAAGAGAATGACAATCTATCTCAAGAAGAAGAAAAGCCTCAAGAAGAAAAGTTGCCTCATGAGAAGGACCCATCAAGCAACAATGATAATCTTCCAAAGGATTTGAGGTATGCCAAAAGTCATCCTAAGGAATTCAACATTGAAGGTGCATCTCAAAGGGTACTCGCTCGAAACCTTCTTCTGCCAATCCATGAAAATTGCTATCCTATTATATACTCTAATTTTAAAATGGTATATCTTATATGATTATATAATTTGCATTTGATGTGATATATATCTTTTTATAATATCTTCTATTATTGTCTTTAAAAGGATATATATGTTGCTTCTGCTATGCTGCATCTCTTTCTACATCTTATACTTGTTGAAGCAAAATTTGTTTTTCAAAATAAAAGGATTCAGAAATTCTTTTTGCTAAAGTTTTTTTGATAATCTTTTCATAAAATCATTCTTTTAAAGAAAGAGTTTGTTTTAAAAAAAAAATTGTTTTACCATGTTGAAGCAAAATTTGTTTTCAAAGAAAAGAATTTGAGAAATCCTTATTTTAAAAGATTTTCATCTTCTATGCTCTTTCTGGAATCATTCTTTAAAGATGATTCATTTCAAAAGGCTTTAGAAAAAGGTATCAATCTTTGAAAAAGAATGGTTTCTCTACAAATTTTACATTCCATGGAGGCATAGAATTTTCATCAATATAATATATTGTCTCCATTGCTTGAGAATTCTGAACTAACCTGTCAAGGACCTAAATTGGTTGGGTACCGAAGTATAAGAATCACATCATTTTGTGAGGAAAGTATTCTCTAGCTCAAGCTTGCAATGACAACCAATGGTTCTTAAGGATGAAGGACTCTACAATGAAGATGGCAATTCTAATCAAGCGTACACACTCAAAATATTAGTAATATCTAGCCTTGCTTGAAATAGATCTTTAATCCATCAAGTATTATGAGCTTTATGAGAAGATTATATGAATGGCAAGAAAGAGTTTTTAAACTGATTGAAAAATACTTTAAAAACTCATATATTATTTTCAACATCTAGTTTGCACCTCAAGCTAAAAATATGAACTATAGTGGCTCATCCTTCGAAGGAGAAAAATATTTCTTTTACCATTAAAATTCTTTGAAGTAATTTTCCTTGGCTATCATCTATCAAATGATTATATGATTTTTGATCTACTAATCATATCTTGTGCAAGGATACTTCTTAGTTGATGAAGAAGCCTATAGATAAGAATGACTTGTTCAAAAGGACAGTCAAACTATACAAGTTTGAAATCTTCATCAAGGATCAAATAGTCAGTGGTTGCAAAATAAATTTTGTCTATGCCAAGACAAATCTTGGATGAACAAGTTCTTGCAAATTAATGGTAAGTGTGATCAGCTGAATGGATAAAAGAGTTATTACTCATCTTAAATTGGATGTTATATATGCTTAAGTGATCAATTTCAAATATATATCCTTTACTCTTTGCACTTAATGTTTTATGGATTATGGATTCTAATTCTTATATCTTCTGATCAATCCAT
The DNA here is from genome assembly GCA_037074585.1 of Biancaea sappan. Classification (NCBI taxonomy): domain Eukaryota; kingdom Viridiplantae; phylum Streptophyta; class Magnoliopsida; order Fabales; family Fabaceae; genus Biancaea; species Biancaea sappan. The sequence goes on along the minus strand of CM073493.1, from coordinate 7,952,219 downwards.
TGATAATTGCTTATGATCAACATTATCATATATATCCTGGTTATAATGTTCTATATCTTGAATGGGTATATAAATTGCTTCTGTTGTGCTGAAATCTTCCTTATATTTTGTGAAGCAAATTTGTTTTGAAAAGGACTTTAAAAATGATTCTGCTATGCTAATATGTTTTATCATATGAAGCAACATTCTTTTTTGAAAAAGAAAAGGTTTTAAAGATTCCTTGTTGATTTCAAAGGGGAAGAAAAAATATTGAAAAATATTGATGTTTGATGTATGGATTATGAACTATACCTTTGATTATATCTTGTTATACTAATCCATATATATTGCTTCTCCTGCTGAAATGTTTCTAAACTCGTTTTGAAGCAAATTGTATTAGAAAAAGATCATGAAATTCTTGAATTGTTTCCACTGTGTTGAAATTGCTTTGCCATATTGAAGTAAAATCTGTCTTGAAAAGAAAATGATTTAAATATCCTTATTTTAAATTACATCTGCTATATGCTGAAATGTTTTTATACATCTAAGCAGAAATTGTTTTCAAAAATTTTGAAAAATATTATTGTTGGATCTATGGATTATGATTAATATCTTTGGTTATATCATGCTTTGCTAATCCATATATCATACTTCTGCTGTGTGCTGCAAATATTTCTATCTTGTCTCAGCGAATGTTGTTTTTAAAGAGAAAAGGATTTAACAATCCTTATTTCAAAGATTTCAATGTTTCTGCTATCTACTAAAATACCTTTTCATAAACAAGTAGAAACCATTTTCAACAAAAATATTGCAGAAATTTCCTCAAAAGTTTTACTTCAAAATTCTACAATAAAAAAAAACTAAATTCCTTTATACTTATTTGAAAAATCTTTTTCAAAGGAAAAAGGATATAAAATTCAGGGGGAGTTTTGTCTCTCTTTGAATGTACATTGTGAAAAAGAATACTTTTTGAAAATTGGATTTTCATTATTCTTTTTCATAATATGCAAAGTTTTAAAGGGAGCCTAAGCTCTTTCTAGATTTATCTTTTGGCTCATTTCATTTGACATGAAAAGTTTTCTAAAAATTGTTTTTACATGTCAATGAAGATGATAAGTTTTGATGTATCCTCAACCCTGCTATATTAACATCTTCTAATCTTATTGCTTAAAGAAGGTATGTGCTTTAACCTCCATATATTAAGTTCCTTATACTTTTTGTTGATGTCAAATAGGGGGAGAAGAAACGGTAAGAATATATATATATATATATATATGTGTGTGTGTGTGTGTGTGTGTGTGTGTGTGTGTGTGTGTGCTCATTACATTGCATTCACTAGCTTGTGTTACATATTGTTCTTTGGTAATTTGTCATCATCAAAAAGAGAGAGATTGTTAGCCTTAAGGCTATATGCCATAAGTTTTTATGATGACAAATATGTGAGAAGTGTAACATTGATATATACAGGTTAATTATCATATATATGCTATAAGTATTTAAGTATGATTATGTTATTTAATATGTGATGTTTCATATATTGAATCATGCTATTATTATGAATTGAACTAACTATTTGGTTTGCAAGTAAGATATCTTTTTATAGGTTAGTTCAAAACAAGAAGAGTGAGCATTGAATTGGAGAACAAGGAAAAGCAACATTATGCTTCACTCAAGGAAAACAACATGCAAGGATAAAGCTCAAAGAAATGAAGAATTATGAAGAATTAGAAGATTTAAAGTCTTGGAAGCTTAGATGCTTAGCCTATGTACCTACATTAGCTTGTCACTGGTTGACCACCCTATCTGCACTGATCGACCACCGGACTCTAGAAGTAAAAGACTTTGGTATGACAAGACACTGGTCGACCACCTTCCTTGAACTGGTTGACCAACGAGCTCTAGTAAGCAGAGTGTTTGAAGACATCAAAGCATTGGTTGACTACCCTATCTATACTAGTCGACCAACGAGCTTCAGTAAGCAGAAGTTTCTGAAGATATCAAATGACTGGTCGACCATCCTCCTTACGCTGGTCGATCATCGTGTTCTTGTAGCAAAATCTCTTTAAAGTTTTGAAGACTGGTCGACCACTATCCTTCCACTGGTTGACCACCCATCTTCAGAAACTATATCCCTTGAAGGAAAGTAGCAATTGGTCGACCACCATAATGCAACTAGTCGACCATTGTGACTGTTCAATCACTTTTGAAGTACACTATTCGACCACCAACACTTGCTAATGCGCTTTAACGGCTTTTTTTTTTTTTGCTGACATCATGGAAATCAATATGGGATTTGTCTCCAACGGATTCATTCTTTTTGGTTCTATAATACCAAGCTTGGAGACCTTCAAACAAGAAGAAAGAACACTTCTATTATTGTGCATCATCTGTAAATCCTCTCTTATCTATGTTTTATCAGTGAGAGCTTATCAATGTAACATACATACTCTGTTTTAGAGAGTTTCACTGTATTGTTGATTTTGATCAACACAAATATTATTCTAAGTTGTATCATCAGGGAGAGTGTTCCTTAAAAGAGTATTTATTGAGAGAATTTACTTTGGGTTGTAGAGAAGCCGATTTAGCAGAAATTTTCTGGAGGGTTAGGAAGGAGCTCAGATTCATAAATTCTCGGTTGAGTTGTAGAGGAGCCTTGGCAACAAAATTCTCTATAGTGGTTCGCAAGTGCCCAGATCAAACTTGCAGTATAAATCTTTGAGTTTGCTCTCTTTATCCCTCACTCATTTATTCGCATTATCCACTCTTTACTTCCTTGCTCTTTATAATTATTCATCTTGATAGCACATTGATTTTCTGTATTGTATTTATTATCATAAGCATTGCTCTTTTACAAAAAAATCATTTTAACTTCCAACAAAGTTTTGTGAAAAATTTTTAAAACCCAATTCACCCCCTATTGGGATCCAACTATTACTTTCAAACTGTAACCTAAACTCTGAAGCACATGGAAGAAGAGAGATAAGGGAGGAAGGCGTAGGCTGAACTCTAAAGGCTAGAACATGGCATGTTTCATAGGGAAAGGTGAAGGAGAAAGAGAAAGGTGAGTGTGAGTCGGTGAGTGATTGATAGGGAAGAAAGAGAATCAGAAAAGTGAAGCAAGTAAAATGATGGGAAATTTGCAAGTGTTGGAAAATAGAGATGAGTAGATTGTAGACTTGTAGGAGATAGAGAGGGAAGAAAGAGAAATGTGAAAAGGAAATAAAATAATGAGAGGTGTTAGAAAATGGAGGGAGATGAATTCTGAATTAATAATAGGTAATTATGGTTATGTAAAAATAAATTATATTTAAATATTATTGTTACTGATTTATGATATTTATTATATGATGTGATTATGTGTATTAATTTATATATTTTAAATATCACAAGTTCGATCACATTTTAACCACGATCAGATGAATTATTATAGATATTAAAATTTACATATAAATTATTTATTGTACTTGTTTTTAAAATTATTTCTAAATATATATAGGTATATATATTTTTTAATTTTTTAAATTTATTCATCCAATTCAACAATTGACCTGGTAACCCAATAGTTGAACCAATGACTCGATAACTTGAAGGTCAGTCCGGTCAATGACGGAACCAATTCTAATAACACTAATCTCAACCCCTCTCAGAGCCAAACTTTTCGATTTGTCAATATGATTAATTGTTTGTTTTTGCATGTTAACCTTGTTCTTCTATATTTTCTCCTAACATTTGAATGAATCATGTTAGTAAATTGTTAGAAAATTTTATTCGAATGTAATGAAGCATATAACTTGATAACGTGGATTGTGCCTCATTTCGACATAAGATGCCCAGTGCTCCCTTGTAGTATCTCTTGGAATATTTGATTTTATCTTTTCTTTTGACCTAATTCCATTATTTTGTGCCTTATAGAGTTCTAACCACTCATTCTTTCAAGCATTTCCAATTTTCTTCAAAATATATTTTTTTCTCTTCTTAGTGTTGACAACAAATTTGGGCTAAAAAAAAGATTGTAGAACTTAAAATATATGAGATTAAGGAAATTAGAAATTAATAACTCTTATGTGAACAATATTCCTCATTATTGTTTCTTTATACTCGAACAAAACATTCTTTCAATCTGGATAATTAAGGGCTAATGCAATATAGTTTCTCCCGGTAGATCTTATGAATGAGGCCAAGACCCCCCTCCCAAAAAAAAAATCTTCCCCAATAGACTAGACATGTTCATTCCATTGCAGAATTACCCTCTACCTTGAGAGAAGTGCCCAAAGATCATGTAATTGTAATTTTTTTAGTCCGAACAATGTTATTATCATATGTACAAATTAAAATTAATTAGCTCATACAAAATTAACGTTGAAATTTATTATGACTTACCAATAGTTTTGACCATCCAATAACTATAATAATGGGCACGTTCTGTAGGTTGTTTAGGTTGTGAGTGCTTCTCATTATTGTCAAGCTGTGGTGATGAAGTTTCAAGAACTTTTTAGATGTCAAGTGAAACAGTTGGCTCTAGGCTCCTAAGTTCAGCACCATAGCTAGCAAGAAGACTTAGTAATTTGGAATGAGATGAAAGAGAATAAATGAAAGGAAAGAAAAAGAAAAATAGAAAGGAAAAGGAAGAAAAGAAAAAAAAAGTGTGTTTGGAATAGGATGGAAGAGAATAAAGGAAAGTATGGGGTAATTTTACTAAATTAGTCCTTGATTTAAAATCATAATTTGAAAAAAAAATTAGACAATATGTAAAGCTCGTGGTTTTTAAAGTACCTCGGATATTGGGATTTGAGCTGCTATTTGTACGAAGGAAATTCCTAGGACCAGATTATGTTTTTTAATGTAAACAAATTTGGTTGGCATCATGTTTGGTTTAAGAAAATTTTGGCCAGGGCCCTTAGATAAGAACTTATATGGGTTCGAATGTCGAAAATTGTTCTATTGGTAGAACTTGGTTGTTGTGATATTTATATTCTTTAAAGTTTTATAATTATATGGCTTAAAATGAGGAGGGATTATGGTTGAGAATTAATTTTTTTCCAAACATGGGAACTTCTTGTTGTTAGGTGTTAGAATTCATGTGAGAGAGTGGGGTAATGGCACAATGGAAATTTTGGAAAGTTGAGGATAATAAATTCTCTTAGCCCTGTGGTCCTCACATTACTTCCACTCTCCATTTTTCTCTAATCTTGAAATCTTCCCTTGCTTTTTCATGCAAAGAGAGCTAAGGAAGTTTGGTGGGAAAATGGAAAATTGGTGCTTGGACAAGAAGAAAATAAAGCCTATAGATTTTGGACTGCAAGGGAGGGTATATTTGAAAGAAAAAATGAGGGTTTAAGGTTTTTTTTTTAAAGATTTTTCCTTCACTACAGTACTTCTTTCGTCAGAATGAGAAAAAAAAACACATGTTGCACACTGATTCACCTGCTATTCTGAAAACAAAAAAAGCCTCTTTAATGAAATGATGTGTTTTGCACCGTTTCAACAAAAAAAAACTTTCGCACCATTTAAGAGGGAAAAAAAGGATGCTGAGCGAGATCCAACGACCTAAAACGAAAAGCAAGCATGTTGGACTCCTTCAACACTTAGCCATTTTACACTTTCTCCTCCAACACTTTCTTTCTCTTCCTCCTAACCCTTAACCATAGCAACCTCCGTCGTTCCCACTTTCTAGCTACTCCTTTGCATCTGGCAGATTATCTCTCTCCCTTTGAGATGCCAATTGAGGTAAGAGCCCCTTCTCCCCCTTTCTATTCTTTCAATTTTGCACTTCCTCAACTCTTCATATATGAAGTGTGGGTTTTCTAGTCTTGGCTTGTGGCATTGTTTTAAAAGGGGTCCCTTAAGTACTTCAATGTTGGATTTAGTTTAGCTTATGGTAAATTGGAAGAATTATGGCTAAAGATTGAATTAAAACTTATGAACCCTAATTTATGTAGAATTGTGATTTTTGGATGCTTGAGATTAATTGAGAAATGTTAGCTTGAGTTTGATGTTAGTTGGGGTTGTTTAGAGATGAAGAAGAGGAATTTTCGTGCTTGGGACATGGTAGCCCCATCCATCCAAAAAGCACTCCTCTTGAGAGTGCTAGCACCTAAGGCGCCGAGGTGGCAGAATGCCACCTTAAGTCATGCCTTGGCATCTTAGTCACTAAAGCTTGTCATCTTCATAAAAACACCATTTTCTTACCTTATTGCTCTATCTAATTATCTTAGAATCCTCAAGAGTCTTTACATATCAAGTTTTACTCCTAGAAATGTAGCAAATTGCATAGTTCAACACTAAGGTGAATGGCTTAACCATACCCCATGTAGAACTACCTTGCTTAATTATTCTCTATGGATTTCTTGATAGTTTAGTACTCATGCATGTACATTGTATTAAAAAATCCAATTTGAAAGCGTGAAGATTATGCTTGCCTATGATGCCTTCCTTCCTTTGTTTAATGTCTAATATTTAACTGTATATGTATTTGTATATGTGTTGCTCTTGTGGTTTGGAGTAAAGGATTTGATTGAAAATCATAATGATTTGGTTGTATATGATGTGGATCTAATTGGTTTATTGGATTGTCCTTGTGTTTGATTCTATTAAAGGGAGGAAGACATGGGCTTGAGTCTCATGGCATGGGGACAATAAGGGAGGGTGCATTCGTATGTGTGTGTGTGTGCACTCTTGTTATGGTGAAACAAGGGATTATATATATATATATATATATATATATATATATAAGTAGAGCAATAAAGAAGAAAGAGGTGGGGCTACGAGGCAACGGATACAAAAATGTGAATAGGATTCGAAAAATATATGAAGCTTTCTTTTATGTTTGTGTGATTGTGACCGTAATCATGTGAATTACTAAATCTTCTTTTAAGTTATCTTATCTCACCAAGTCCTTATTATAGTTATTATTAGAATAGGTTCTCCCTTTCACTAAGTTATATGCTCACCCCTCTCTTTCCCTTCTAGATCACCAAGTTGAAGAAGCCTCACCTACTAAGTAGACTAGCGGATCATACCTTACGCCCCTACTCTTGTTTTAGGGGTCATTTTGATGTAACTTTCCACAATGTATTTTAAACTCAAGCTAGTCTACTATAAATCCACAAATAACTAGCAAAAATAAATTAAAAAATTACCAAAAATACAATAAATCCACAAAAACTACCCAAACATGAGCAAATTTGCAATATGTGAACGGTGGTGACAAGGCTCTGTGAATGGCTCAGACATGGCAATTTTGTACAAACCACCATTATAATCGAATGTACTAGTAATTTCCTTTCAAACCATCGTTAAGCCATTAAATTTAGTGGCAATTGAAACAACCGTCACCAAATGCTTGTTTATTGGTGGTTAAGAACGTACGCCACAAAGCTCTCTTTTTTTTTTTTTCTAGTGAGAATTATCACTTACCTCAGGGTTCATCTATTTGTTGGCCATACATCTCTTACTTTGTGAGTAGTTTGTGGGTGTTAATGCTGTCAGTGAAGGCTTGGGCCGCCTGGCCCAATACCACATATGCCCAGCCCAAGCATTAAAACATGTATAATTTTTTTTTGGGACATAAGAACAGCAGTCTGACACTCTCACATTGAAATTATTATTATTATTATTATTATTATTATTATTATTATTATTATTATTATTATTATTATTAATTTTTTAAAATTACATATAGTATGATAAGAAGCGAGCAAAATGTGTGAATGCTTTTGGCCTATTAACTTAATCATGACTTCTTTATTCAATTCTTTGTCAATTTAATGTACGAGTAGAGCAAGGAATTGTATTAATAGAATGAAATCATTTAATTTAGGGTAAATTGTTAATTTAATTCTTGAAAGTTGTCTCAATTGATTTTTTAAAAGATTAAAAGATTTATTTGTTACAATTTAGTTATTTTTGTTACTAATTTATAAAATTTACAATTGTCAAATCTTTTTTTTTAATTTTATCAAAAGGCAAAGGCACTAGGCAAATAAAAAAAGTAAAACTGAGATAAATATAATGTTTTTAAGAGCTAAAATTTATAATGCTGAATTTACGTAACCCTAACGTAAAATAAAGGTATTAATATGAGCCAACTTAGTCCTACAAAGGTTATGTACTGGGATGAGTCAGCTTTTGAATTTTTTTTATATTGTAAAACAAGAAACTAAGTACTATTATTACTGTTATTAAACTCCAAAATTTTGTTAAGAAAAATTGATCTAAGCCACTTAAATATAAATATAAAAAAATTTCATCATGGAGCCAAGTCTTCTTTTGTTTTATCAAGATAACGAGGAATATCTGATAATTAAAATAGTAAATTTAAATATCAAAATAATTAAAATTGTTTTTTTTAACACTTATACGTATTAAATACATGTCAATAAACTAACAATAGTTGGTTTAAATGATTCAACAATAGTTTCCTTTAAGTAAGGTCTGAGGTTATAATTTTTTTATCAATGGAAAAAAAGAAAATTAGCGCTGAAAGAGTTTTACACTTCTATGGGAATTTGACCTAACTCAAATCAGATTAATAGAAGCCTAATAAGTTTTCAAATACCAGTAGTTTAAACCAAAAAAAATATACATGTTTATAAAAAATGAATTTAGATCATTTAATATCTGAAAATTTTTAAAACTTTCAAGAGATTTGACCTCATAAGATGTACTTAAATTAAATAAGCATTTAAATAAAATAAAAATAAGGCACTAATTAATGTACTAGAGCGAATCATATCTAAACTCCCGTTATGTAGCCCTTAAATCAAAAGAACATATATATTCATGCATAACACTAGCTATTTAGTATATATAGAAGAAGAGCGCATATATATATATATATATATATATATATTAACACCACTAATTTATAGGTTACATTAATGAGAAAGGCCACGAGATATATACCTAACACAATTAATGCTGATCAGTGATCAGGTACTAGGATATATCAAAGATATACATAGATCCAACCAAAAGTAGAAGAAACACAATGAAACAGTACAGAGAAAATCCATGTTGCTTAGTGAATTACGATTACGAATGAAGCTAGGTAGGTCTAATGATGAAGGTGGTATTATGGAGCAGCTGGTCCATGCTTATGTCCCTGTCCAGGGCTAGGACCCCCAGACTCCTTCACTTCCAACATTCTTGGAACATCAGGAACATTGGAGCTCCTCATTACAACCTCTGTGTTCAGAGGACGTGCCTTCACTGCATGTTGCTGGAAGGTGATCACACAGAAGAAAGTGAGAAGAATAAGAAACAAATTAGCCAAAGATTGGAGTCTTGAGCTTCCAACCATTGTTATATATATATATTCTGTGATGAGAGAAAGTGGATTAATTGTACGTTGTGTTTGAAGTGTGTTGAGAAAAGAGTAGAATGGTGAGGATATTTATAGTGTGTGTCGTTCGTGTATATGTATACCAATAATGTTGTAGCTAGGAGCCCATCATTGTCATCAACATGGAAATTAGGTTATGAAGCAAACAGAAAGTAGACAAGGCAGTGTAGAAAAATTAAATTCTGTTCAATTTTCTAGAAATGTTGGGGGCTAGGGCCCACCAATGAAAATGAGTCAAATGGGTCTCTGTTTCTTGCTCATCTGATCAATCTACTACAGTTGCAACCCTAACCAACAACTATCTTTTAAAAATGTTGATTATTGGATGAATTGGACTAAGCTATTCAAATGAAGTAGGATTTAAAATGGTTTAAGGTTTGTAGCATAAATTGACCTATCACAAGTTAACTATTAAACGAGTTGGATTGAGCTGTTTAACAAATTGGCTTAATTCAAATTTTCCATGACTATTTGTTGTGATTCATAGGACTAAATAAGCTAGCTTGCAAATTATTTTTTTATTTTTTGAAAAACGTTTTATGTTATTAATTAAATGTTAATGGTAGAAAAATTTTAATAAACTTTATTATATGTCAATTTAGAATTGCTATATTCATATAAAAAAACTACATCTTTTTTTATACATGAATATGCTATATATGTATTCAATATAATATTATGAAATATGAAATAAAATATCTTCTCACCATTCTAATCTTAAAATTTTATTTTCATTAATTAGTTCTAATTTAACTCTAATTCAATTGTTTAATTCTAATTCAATTGTTTAATTACTCCCATCAATTTAGTCATAACTAAATTAGGGTGAAGTAACGTTAAAATCAGTCAAAGTCCGTAAATCGATCTATTTAAATCCGTGAATCACAACAGATAAAATTATGAGCTTCATGTACTAAACAAATTGCCTTATTTTAACCTATGACGGACAAAGCTAGACTGCCCACTTTGGCAAGGGAGAAGACTAAAATAATATAATATTTTCAAAACATTTCATTTACAATCAGATATATTCTAACCGGCCTATTATTCATGTAAAAAGAGAGAGTAGATCGTGATGCATGAATCTGGAATTGGGAGGACCTATCTTCAAAGTTCCTTTTAAGGTAAGGTCACTATCATAAAATTACAACCAAAAAGGGAATAAAATCTCAGATGTTGAACCAATTAAGTGGCTATGAGACGATGAGTGGTCAAAATAAGACAATGGTGCAATCTCAATCCCATGATAGTGGAAAACTGGAAATTTAAAACAACCAAAGCTATTGGGACGGCACGAGAGACAGTGACATTCATTCAATAAAGCAAGAAGAGCAATAACTGTTCATGCAAACCATTCATAAGTGCAAGCGATTAAAGATAAGTGCGCGATGACATAATTGCACATCGACTGCATAATCATCTAGATCGACGGCCAAACGTCGCATAAGAAACTCATCTTCACATGCGAACAAGAATGGATCCGAGTACTGATATGTAGTATAAATAAATACGCTAAGAATAATTCATGTTAATCTCAAACTCTCGATATAAAATATTATGATACATGTAACAAAATATATAATATTTAGATATAATTTGAATTATTATGTAAATACACACACATGGTATAACTTTTTTTTTCCCTAAGCAAAAGGAACTCTCTCATATTCTCCACTCCTTGTGGCAAGCCACCAATTTGCCGATGTCTGTACTTTATTGACTTTTTTTTTTAACTTTCTTTACATTTATTTTAACTTAGAGTTTATTATTAAAATTATAATTATCTTAATTTAATCTTGAAACATCAAGAATATTAACTGTTTTTGAAAAAATTATATTTGTCTCAATTTATCTTTTATTGTTTGCTAAATCTTTAAATCTATAGTTGTCAAATTTCAAATTTAACCATTGCCAAAATGTCATACTTTAATAAATATAGAAAGGAATGAAATGGAGATAAAGACAATTAATTATCTCAGGATTAAATTTGAACAATTAATCATTTATTAGAGGATTAAATTGAGACAATTATAATATTTTAAAGACTAAATAAGTAATTTACTCGTTTGAAAAAATCTAATTATTAAATTCACAAAAAAAAAGAAAAAAAAGCTATCCACCTAAATGAGCAGTTATAATAATGATTCTCCAACTTGTATTGTGCAAAGACTAATTACTTAAAAGGTTATAATTCTATCTATCTGGTTTCTAAATGACTAAATATATTAATTTTTTTAAAAATTATATTTATTTCAATTTGATTATAGTTACTAAAATACAATTCTATCATTGGTATATATATTAATTTGCCATTGTCAAACGTTATTTCGGTAAACAAATTAAAGAAATATTATAAGACAAGTACAATCTTAATTTCAAAGACTAAAGCGATGAGAATTTTATTTTTTAAAAATAAAACAACTGTCATATTCTGAGCATTAAAGTAGTAATTATTTTTTTACTTTTGGATAAGTTTAAAGTACATATTGTTATTTTGTAAATTTTGTTTAAATTAACTTCTTGTGAGCTATATTGCATGTCATAATTTGTCGTTCATTGTCGTAAGTACCTACGAAACTAAAAGATGTACTTAAAACACAAGATCCTTTGATCTGACTTTTACTGTAGCGCGAGACTTTCCGAGATATAATTAGGACATATCATACATGAATATTCCTTTTTAAGATTAATTCAGTAACACGTGTGAAGATGAATTTAACTTGGAAGGGAAAGGATAGGATTTATTTTCCACAACTAATTATTTAATTCAATTGCTCAAAGTAGTCAATACCCATTTTATTTTGTCTACCACCTTTTATGGCACCATTTTTATTTCGTTGCGTAATCTGCTTCTCGACCAACCCCATGCAACTTCACTTCATCCTCATGAATAAGTAAAAAAAAATTAATATTATTTGGTTTTAGTTTTTCGGTAGTTGTTTCTTTTAAATAAAGTCAAAGTCTAGTAAATAAATAAATAACAAATCATTGAGAAAGTTTTAAATTTTTGTGCTCTACCTGGTTCCAATTAGAATAGATGAAATTTAATAAATTTTCAGATACTAATAATTTAAATAAAAGAAAAATTTTAATTAGTCACAATTTTTAAATAATTGTAACCCAGTTCTTTAAAATCATAGATTATAGAATTGGATCGGACTAGCCGGTTCAACTAGAAATTAGTTACTAGTTCAATCGGGTTGACTCTAAAAAATTAGTGAAGAACTAGTTGAACCAATCAAAAATCAGTAAAAATCGATAAACTAGTTGAAATAGTTTTTGTAAAAAAATACTATTTACATAATATAATTATTTTTCACATTATATAGGATTTAGTAAGTTTTTATTTTTTTGTCTTTTTATTCCTTTCTATCATGTTGTATTTCTTTTGTTCTTAACTATTTTTTCATAATAATTTTATTTTTGCCACAAAAACAAATAAGAGAACAAGAAAAAATATAAAAAGTAATTACACACACACATATACATATAATTAATATAATTAGTTTACCAAGATTAAGTATGAAAATGTATTAATATATTTTTAATATATAAAATTAAAATATATATTTAATTATTACTTGTTCGACCACGATTAAACCAATAAACCATGAAATAATATGTTTATCGATTCAATGATCAATTCAATTTTTAAAACATTAATTAAAACTATACAAACATATGAAAAAATATACATGAATTTCTTTTATAATTAACAGCATATTATTATTTTTTAGAAAATAATATATATTTTACATGTAATAATTAATTATATGAAATATAAGATAGCAAATGACTAATGTTTGAGTGGTTGAATCAAATTTAGGATACGTTCGAGTGTTATTGGAAATCATAATGTAGGCATATAACATCAAATCATTACTTGGCTTGCTTCATTGGAGTTCTTACGGGCAAAGCGTGCTAGCTTTGAAAGAGAAGCCTTTACGTTTTTGATCCAATGATTTTTTCCACTTAGCTTATATACACAAAATAACTTATAACATTCTATGTTCTTCTATATGTCTGCCACTTATGGCTAAAATCAGATCGGTTATTAAACAGGTAGAGACAGCAATTAAAGTGTTAATAATTAGACTGTAATCGAACGGTGACTGAACCGATCTATTTTAAAATATTAAAAAAAATAATGTACATAAGTTAATAATATAAATAGAAATTTACAAATTTAATTAAAAAATATTTCATGTCAAATTATACAAAACATCATTCATGATCAAAGATTCACAGTCAAAAATTGATCAAATAACAAGGAAATATTATTAATTAAGATAATATTCACTCATATCAAATTTATAAAATACTAAACTATTGGCATATTAACTAAAATTGGCTGATCTGTAACATTAATTTTTTTCATTACCTAATTATAGAATAAGCAAAATTAAAAACAAAATAAAACAAAAAAATTCAAATGAACTGGTTCATTTAGCATCGGTTTTTATTCACTTTCGACCAGTTCAATTACTCACTGGTTTTAAGGATTATTTCAGACTACTTTCATGGCCAATTCCTAGTCCAACCAGTTAAACTAGTAAGTCTAGTCTAATTCTTACAACAGTAGTTAAAATTGCTATTATAAGCAATAAAATTTGCTACTAAGAGTTACACTAGTGGTTCTCTTGATTGCCACTATTAAATCAAGAGCAACTAATAAATCTCTGTCAAGATATCCATTTATTAATCAATATATAATTGTCGGTATATAATTACTTTCTTAACATTAGCATAAATGCTACCTTACAGTAAAAAATTGCTAGTGAATTTTACCTTTCCATGACATCAATTTTTTATAGTGGGTCTTTTTGTTTAAAACAACTTTATAATTCTAATTTTTAGGATTTTTTGAAACTAGCCAATTTTTTAATTTGGCTTTTTGTCCTCAAAATTGGTGAAAAAAAAGAATTGGCTAAAAATCGATCAAAATAACTTTAAATTGGCAAAACTAGTAAATAAAAGAATTGGTCAAAAACTAATTACATCAAAAAAAAAAAGAGAGATTTGCAAGCCGCATACCACGCTGCACCTATGCATTCTAGGGTATTATGATTTTTTTTTGTTTTATTTAGATTTTAGATTTAACTTTCATTAATTTTTTAGTTTTATTTTTTTATTTGCTAGTTTTTAGTTTTTAGTTTTTACATATTTTTTATATTTAAGAAAAAAAGATAATTAGTGAATGATTATAAGCTTAATAGTTATGTATGAATAATTATATATATATATATATATATATATATAATTATATATTTTAATATTTCCACTGATTCGGTCTTAGAGTCGGACATTTACTATTATGAGAGACTATCAGACTAAGGAACTGTCCATAAAATTTTATGATGGCTCTTATTGTACTATAATAGAAAATTAAAATGATTTTCTTATTTTAGTGTTGAAAATAAATTTGAAGTAACGGAATAAATGGTGGGCTTCTCATGGATAGAAGCCCAACTACAATAGTTGGGTCATTGCTAGTGGGCCCATTTATTACCACCCACTCTGTTTTTCTCGTATTGTCTCATTCCATGGTCTAGTATGTCACGTGCTCCTTTGACCCCAAAAAAAAGTATGTCATGTGCTTCTCTTCATTTTCATCTCCAATTTTCTCACCTATCCTCCCTCTACTCCGACATACTTTTTTTTTTGTTCATTACTAAAAAATTAAAAAATAAAACGGCTCTTATAAATGGAAAAAAAAAAATCACTTGTGAATGGTTTTATTTAAAACCTAATTAAACCAAATCAACTCAATTAATATAAAAAATCACTCCATTGCAGTGAAGTTAATGGGCTATAATACGTTTCTAATGAGAATAAGAATTGTATCCAATACATCATTTTATCTCATCCTAAAAGATTAAGAGCTATGAGCTCATTTAGTGACATTAAGCCTTACATTTATTTGGTTAAGAGCTATCATTGAATTTGGTTGATATTATATTTTTTGGATGATTTTTGTTTCTATAAGTATCCTTCAATAAAGGCAATCTTATTCGAAGCATTGTTGAACATTAAATATGAATATTTCTTCCTTCGAGTATTTTAAGTTTATCACTTTGTGGAAGACAACAGTTCAGCTAAACTCAATCTCTATTAGTTTTGAATGATTATTTTAAAAAGAATTGAACTTTAATAGAAAATCATAAACTTTTGGTTAAGCTTTCTCTGTGACTGTTTGTATGATTCTCTTTCTTGGATTTTCATTCCTCGCACTCACCCCATTACCACGTTTTGTCAATCAGAAAATCAACTCTAAAAGGGGCAAGGCCAATTTAATTTATAAACCCCTAAATATAATATATTTAAATTTAACCAATGTAGCATTAATGCAGAAAACAAAAAGGAAAAAGAAAAATACAACAATGCAGCCTATATACTCTGTCCCTACATTACATGGCATTACTAAATATAGTGTTTAATAAATATGTCTACATACTTCTCTTCATAACTCTACATATTGTAGTGTTCTGGTGATGATTGATGAACCTGAAGAATGAAACTACAAGGCATTTCTGGTTCACGAGAATCATTAGTTGTTGCCAGAGATGGCGAGCCTGTGTCCCTGACCAGGGCTCGGACCAGAGTGCTTGGCCCCAGCCACCTCTCGAGCCGTGCTAAGCCGGTGTCCTCTGCCATGGCTCGGACCAGAGTCCTTGATTCCCTCAAAACTCTGAACCTTCTTCACCATGTGCCCTCCTCCAGGGCTCGGTCCTGAGTTCTTCAATGTCCTGAATATCCCACTTCCCTCTTTCTCTGCCGTGGAAGGACTCACCAGTGGCCTTGCTTCTGATACAGAGAGAAGAAGAAGAAGAATGAGCAGAAATGTGAGAGAGTTGAATCCTGATCTGTCCATGTTGAATGAAATTTGAAACTCAAGGCTTAAGCTTTGATTGTGTGATTGTGTTGCGATGCTCAAAAGGGTTCGTGGAGATCCTATTTATAGGGAAGAATACGTGTTCTTGATTTGTTGCTAAGGAACCCACTAGGGAGGTTCTTAGGTTTGAAAGTGACTGTAAATAGCTTTTCGGAAGCTGAGACCGAAGTGACGATTGAAGCTCTTGCTATATTACTTCAGGAGTAAATTCTCGATTTGGTCCTAACAAATTTTAATTCTTCTAATTTAGTCTTTGAAAGGTAAAATATCTTAATTTAGTTCCTTAAAAATTATGTTTGTCTATATTTGGTACTTTTGTTTTGTGAAAATGACTTTTAGCAACAAAAAACTTGAAATTTTTTTTATTAAATTTAGAATTACTAAAATCTGAAAATTCGTTGAACTTTGACTAATTAAGTTCGAATTAGGTTAAAATCATAGATAGATATGTAAAACTTTCCTCATGCTGATTTTTTTTTATATATATAAGATTCAAACTCAAAATCTTACTTAAGAATAAGTGTCGAACCACTTGAACCAATTAGTGTTGGTGAAAATTTTGAGATTTAACAATAAAAAAGACTAAATTGAGATAAATATAATCTTTTAAGGATTAAATAAAAAAAATTAAACTTTTAAGGACTAAATCAATAATTTAATCTTGATCCATCAACCAAATCAATTTCTACTTTGGGTTCGTTCAATGAGATTCTTTAATTTGACATTCGAAAGAATCTGGAGTTGGAAATTTTTCAAAGAAAAGTGATGAGATGGCTTTGAACCTAACTACGAAAGGTCAAAATCTACTGGCGTGAAGGAAGTACCAAAAAAGCCCATTGAAATTTACAGTCTATCCGGTACGAAAAAAATTTAAAAAAAAAAATAGAAAGAGAATAGGAACAAAAACAGAGTATTTTATTAAAATATTTTAATTTTTTAAAAATTAGTGCTTTTTAAAGAAAATAATTTAGACAATTTCTCCTATTCCTTCACACTCTAACAAATATACCATAGTTTGACCGTTAGGATTAATAGATAAGCATTAAGCATTTTTAGTGTGGTAATCCACTTAAAAAAGCCACCATTGAGTCAGATTTCTTGAATAAGTTAAATTCTTAGCATATAGATGACACTACAAAATAAGCATAACATAAGAATGAAATTAGAATTCAAGGGAAAATGTGATTCTGAATAATTTTTGAATAATCATTAAAAAATTAATTAAAATCGGGAAAAAAAAGAGGGGGGGGGGGAATAAAACAGCCTCGAAACATACAAAATGAAAGGATTGTATAACTGAAAATCTGAAATGACTTATAGTAAACTTGAGTTGCAACATCAACCAAATTAATATATGTCCAATAATTATTTGTATAATTTATAAATATATATCACAAATTATAAACTTTTGATATATAAAGTATAATTTATTATTTATATAATACATACTTATGTATATATAAATGTGATAAATTTAAAAATTTTGTATTGGATATATATTAGATATCAGGTCTGTGGAATAATCAATTTAGGATATCAAGTATTTATTTTAAAATAATTTTTTAGATATTTTGAATATTTCAAATATTTGAGATGTCGGCTATTTTGGATAAAAAATCTAAAAAAAGTAATTTTTTTCCACACTAGAATAAAGGTTAGGTATTAGATATTTTGTACGGATATAGATGTGGATATTAAAAAACTGAACAAGTATCCACCTATTTTCATTCATATCTAACATATGGAGTTTAGGGTTTAAGGTTTTATGCGTAGGCTTCTGACAATTAACCTAATCCAAAAAACAAAGTTCTTTTGGTACATGATGTTTATAAGATGATGTAAAAGGAGAATAGATAGACAAAATTTGAAAAATACTCTAATCATAAAAAGGGCCCTTTTGGGATTTAGAATGACGATAAAGAAAAAGTAAAAGGGAGGCCACAAAATGGTACAATTCATTTAGTTCATTGCAAGTAAGCTTTGAGGCTATGGACCACATCCTTCCACATGACAAGCCACCAGTCCAGATGTTGTGTATGCAAATTCAAGTCATTCACAACAAATCACTACATTTAATATTATAATTTCCCTCAAATCCCTTAATGTTTTAGTCTTCCTAATATTTTTGGTAGATATCAAATGTTTCATAATGTGAATCATGTTGATGTTACATACAAGTGAAATCTGCTTATATTGGATAGAAGTTACTTCCACGTGGAACACTCTCAATATTTTAGCCAATGTTTAAAAATTAGATCGATAATTGAACTAGTCAAAGTACTGATTTACGATTTATTAATCTAACTATACTCGAATCAATAGTAATCAAATATATATTTTTTATTTTATGTATTAAGAATATACAATATAATAAATTAATAAACATTTTCATACTTAATTTTAAGTAAACTTATATTAATAATAATAATATTATTATTATTATTATTATATGTATGTGTGTAGTTACTTTTCTTTTTTTTTTCTTATTGTCTTATTTTATTTTTTTATGTGGAAAAAATAATATTATTATGAAAAAATAATTAAGAAGAAAAAAAGAAAATAACATCATAGAAAATAATACAAAATAAAAAAAGATTGCTAAATTCTATATAATATGAGAAATAATTATATTTTTGTAAATATTTTTTTTAACAAAAACCGACTCAACTGATTCTTAACCGTTTTTTATAATTGATTTTTGAGTTAACTTGACCAAACTAGTAATCAGTTTCTAATCGAATCGGCGGATTCGATTTAATTCTGAATACAATGGTTTTAGCATCCTTCTATTTTTTGTGTAATCTACTAAGTACACGAAACATAAAATACTTCATAAAATGAGTTGTATTTGTATTTGACATTCATGTTAGATATGATACAACTTGTGAAATTTAACTAAAATGTAAAAATATTCTGTCGTCCTATAATTTAACTCCTAAACTTTATCAGTATTTGACAATAAATTTTTAATGTTGTGTAACAGAATTCTTCTGTTGATTTTTTCAATGTTGTATTCCACCCTAGCAAAATTAAAATTCCTTACTCATGGGAATTATGAGCCTTGCAGAATTTATGAATTTTGAAGCAAGCACTGTTATCGTCTTTTTGAAAAAAAAAAAAAAGATGAAGCCGAAACATGGAAAATAAAATTTAATTGGTGCATAGGTGTGAAAAGAAAGCACTTTTGATCTCAAAGAAGAAGTGTTTCAAACTTGAAAGAGTTAATCAAATCTCTTGGAGATTCAGACGGTGCATCATTTTCATTATGAAGAAAGACTTCACAGATCAACCCACCAAAATATGTAGGCAAAAATATTATTTTGGTCTTTTATTTTTATTTTAAATTTTATTTTGGTCCTTTATATTTTAGATGTCTCATATTAGTCTTATATATTGTAAATTCATACTGTTTTAGTTTTTTTTTTGTCAAAACTATTAGCTACTTAAAAAAAAACTGACATCTTATTTATATCATTTTGACAGATATACAATCAATATTTAAGTAGATATATTATGTCAATATTAAGATGATGAGTTGCCAACTCTGTTAAAATCACTAATGGTTTTGACAAAAAATAACTAAAATTGTGTGAATTTGTAAAATAAGATATCAATATGAAGCATTTGAAATATAGAAAATTAAAATAAAACTTAAAATAAAAATAAATTATCAAAATACTATGACAAATATATATATATATATATATATATATATATATATATGGCGATTTCTGCCTATTATATTCCTTTATCGCAGTGAACATTTGCTACCATGATAAAATAAATAAATAAAAAATAAAAGTAAAAACAGCCTCGAAAGAGGCTCAGATTTTTCAGAGAAAATTTACAAGAACCTAACTAGATACAAAAATGATATTTTAAGTTAAAAAATGTATATATTTTCGTTTATTTTAAATTGTTTATAAAAACACCTCTTTGACTTTCAAAATCTGAAAATATGTTTTGAATCAACAAATTTTAAGATTTAAATCCTTTTTTTTTTGAATTTTTCATTGATAGAAATATCATTTAGTAAAATTGGACAAAATAATTTAAATCTTAAAATGACGTGGAGCGTCCAACAGCTTTTTTTTTTTTTTAAGTCAGATTGACAATTGGAAAATTAGGTACAAATCTCAATAAGACATCTAAATTTCACACAGTAACTGCACTGTATACAGGAATAGACCTCATCGTAATCTAGATACAATTTTCCTCACTTCAGTGCCATCAAATTACCAAACTTACGAAGAAATGCAATCACTAAAGTCCATATATATATATATATATATATCACTTTGAATGGTTTAAATAATTTAAGCCTTAATTCGGTCCTTGTGAATAAAAAAAAATTAGTGTTGAGAGAATTTTATATCTATGAGTATATTTGGTAGAAAGAAAGAGCAAAAAAAAAAAGGAAAAAAGAATGTGAATAAAAATAGGGTATTTTACTAAAATATCATGACTTTAAAAAACTAGTATTTTTTAAGAGAATAATTTAGATATACTTCATTGATTACACCATGTCAAATCAGTAAACCAAACGTATATATAATTTGATAAGAACGATTTTTTTATATTTGATGGCAGAAAATGTATAGTAAAATTAAAACTCAGCCGTTCGATTATCAAATGAATTGATAAGATTGAATGGATGAAAATTTTTTTAAAGAAAAAAGTTGAATCTCCAACATCATCTATTCAATCTTGACCGTTTATTTGATAATTGAACGGTTGACATTTCAACTTCACTATACATCTTCGACCAAATGTAAATGAGTCATTATCTTTAAAATTTCAATCATTCGATCATTAAATATACAATCAGGACTTAATGGATAAAAAAAAAGTTATATCTCTAACTTCATATATTTAATCATTACTATCTATTTGATAATTGAACAATTGAAATTCTATCTTCACTATACATTTTCTGCCACTAAATATAGAAAAGTCGTTCTCATAATTTGACTTCTATTAAACTAATTAGTGGAAATCTAGTAAATTTTTAAATACTAATAATTTCAAAAAAAAATGTCCATGTGTGTGCCTGCAAGATGTGTATCCTCTGACATGAGAATATCTCATGTCACCGTGACGTAAAATTTAGACCGTCCATTCTGTGTAATCAGACAATCTACATTTGTAGTTATTTTATAGATACAAATCTTCTGATCGTGCAAAATAAACATGTCGTCAAAAGATTCACTTGGGTGTGTATGTGTGAGCTTATTTTATAATGGGTTGGCTGAAGTAACTTTTTGAAGCAGAAAACTGATTATGATATGTCAATATATATTCCACTTTAAATAGTATGCTAGCTTGTCAGTATCATGAATTTTACTTAAATTTGCATAAACCTAATTTTGAACATTAGAAATAACGGTGGATATTGAATCAGTTAAGTAGCCATTTCTTTTTGACTTCAGTCTCATGATGGAAGTTACATAAAGCTAATAGCTTTCCCAATCTTTTTTATTCTTTCAGCATGAAAATGAAATCAATTTAGTGGAAAGCCACAATTCAGATGTAAAATCTCTTGCTAGGGACTTTAGATTATATGGCTTCCAAGCTCTACCTACTTTCTTCTGTATCTAAACTTTCATGCATGAAATATTTGTTTGTCACTATCAAACACATATATTAATTGATAGTAATTGTCTTAATTTAATCAGAAGTTTTAAATTCGAGTTTATAAGAATACAGTTACATTAAAGGTTGGTTGGAAAAAAATTTTCGTTCATTGTAGTTTTATTCGGCTCAAATTTAGATTAGTCAATATCCATTTATTGTTCGAATACTGGATAATTGTTTACCAAATATTTGTTTGTGCTGAAACGTGCATCTAAACTTTCATAAAAGTACATGTTCCTAAAATTTTTTGAGTAAATTATTGATTTGGTACTTGAAAGATTATGATTTCTTAATTTAGTTCTTAAAAGATGAAATGTTTCAATTTAATTTTTGAAAAATTACAATTTTCTCAATTTCATTCCTCTATTTAATCAATGTGACTTTTAGCAACTAAAAAAAATTGAAATTTGGAAAAAACAAATTTTAAAATTTAACAATAAAAATGACTAAATTAAAACAAATTTAATTTTTTAGAAAAAAAACAAGACACATAATTTTTCAATAGTCAAATTAAGATAATTATAATCTTTTATGGAGTGAATCACTAATTTACTCAAAACTGTTTACTTGTTGCTTGTTGGCTCCTACCAATACATGTTTTAAGGACCAACGAGTAGCAAGTCTAAAACTTGTAGGAATTTAATAATGCATTTTAAGATTGAGAGACCTTAAATTAATATTTTAAAGACCGAAGGACTAAATAGTTTAAACATATATTTTTTAAGAACTAAAAATATCACATTTTCTACTTATAACAAGTGATTTAAATAGTAAGCAAGATTGAGTTTAGCAATTGGGAAACCTAGATAGATTGGAATTTGAGTGGTAAAACATTAGTCATATAAAGGAAATATTATAGCAAAAATACTATTTATTTCTCTAAACTTTTATCTATGTTTTAATTATAACTTAAAACTTTATTTCGTGATAGTTATAATATATATGTTTCTAATTAGTTTCGATTATATTTTTAAATCTAATGTCATACAAAAATTTAATAATAAATATTAACGTGACATTTTATATTTTATACACGTCAGTACCTACTAATCTATTATGGTTTGTCATGGGGTTTAAATTAATAATGACTAAAATAATCATTATTTTATTTTAGATCTATTGTTTTACTTCATGTTAGATTTGGATCTTTTTTTAGCCAAAAAACATATTTGATTATTTTGGTCATTTTCAATTCTAACTCCAAGTGATAAAGCCAAAGTAGATTAATAGGTGCTTATGTGTGTAAGATGAATATTAGATCAACATCTACCGTTAAATATTTGAATATCATTAAGTTTAAAAGAATAATTAAAATTAATTAAAAATATATTAATTATAATTGACACGAAATAAAATTATATGTTATAATCGAAACATATGTCAAAGTTCAAAAGTATCATAGTATTTTTGCTAAAAAAGTTTTTTTTATAGAAATTGTGAGACATTCATGACAAAAACAAATTAAAAATTTAGTGTAAAAACCAACCTTTGTCTTTCAACAGTAAAACTAAAATGAAAGAAAAACAAATTGTTAATCATTGTTTTAATCTCAACATTTGTGTCCTCAATATCATCACATGGGACATCCAATATACTTCTTTTCAATGAAAAACAGACCAATCAAAGTTGGAACCTAGAGATTTGAGCTCTCTGTAATAAAATCCAAAACGACAACTTCAAAACTTTATATAATCCAAAATCCCCCAATCTTTAGCACCATTCTCCATTTTGATTTTATATATATATTTTAAACCATGTTCTTCATGAATTAAAATTATAAATAAGAGATTTGTCTTGAATCCTACAATTTTGAACGACTACAACAATGAGACTTTAATGGAAATTATAAAGTATCCCAATTCCCAAGTATTCTCTCTCTCTCTTCTCCTACTTATTTTTTAACACAATACGACGATTCGAACCAAATAAGATTATAATGGATTACAAAATTCTTTTTACCAAGCAAAATTGAAAATATAATCAATAAAGAAAAGTAATCCAGAAGTTTGCAGCCAAATACAACATATAATTCTATAATTAATGTTAATTCATGCAATTCTTTTTTTTTATTTGCTAAATTTGGTCAATTAAAAATTAATATATTAATTTAATCAAAAGTGAATGTGTGATTATTTTAAAAGTGAATTTTATTTGAGAAAAATATGTACTATTTTATTTCTTTGAATTAAAGTTTTATTTTAAAATTTATATATTAGTTAACTTTTAAAATATAAAAATATCTATACATTAATATTAAACTAAAATGCCAATATTAAATCTCCCTTGAAATTAACTTTAAGATCCCATGTGGCAAAAGATTTAGTGTAATCTTATTGGCCTCTTTCATTTGTATTTCCATTCTAATTCGGCGCGATTGTTATAAATTAAGAAAGCAACTTCTTACACTTAATTTAAATTATAACCTATATTTCAATTATAACTTTGACTTTATTTTTTTATCAATTATAATTCATATATTTTTAATTAATTTTAATTATGCCCTTAATCTTATCACTTTCTAAATATATAACGACAGATGTTGATGTAACATCTTATTTTATATATGTCAACATCTATTAATCCATCATGACTTTACCATGTGAAATTAGAACTAATAATAATCAAAATAATCAAATATAATATGAATTAAAATAATCAGATATAAAGTAAAATAATAATTATTTTGATCATTGTTAGTTCCAATCTTACATGGAAATTGCCAAAGCCAAGATGGAATATAATATATTGATGAGTGCAAGATAAGATGTTGTATCAACATTTGTCATTAAATATATGAACTGCATTAGACTAAAGATAAAAAACATAAGGATTGTAATTGACACAAAATAAAATTTTGGGTTATAATTTAAACATAGGCCAAAGTTTAAGAACATGAATAATACTTTTTCCATTAAATTAAAAACTAATATTCTCACTTCAATTTCAAATTAAAAAATAAGAAACATGTGAATTATAATTGACACAAAATAAAAATTTTGAAATATAATTTAAACATGGGCCAAAATTCAGGAACATGAATAATACTTTCTCGTTAAATTAAAACCTAATATTCTCACTTCAATTTGAAATTAAAAAAACAAGAAACATAAAGATTATAATTGATACAAAATAAAATTTTGGGTTATAATTTAAACATGAGCCAAAGTTTAGGAACATGAATAATACTTTTCTCATTAAATTAAAACCTAATATTCTCACTTCAATTTGAA
Source organism: Biancaea sappan (assembly GCA_037074585.1). Lineage (NCBI taxonomy): Eukaryota > Viridiplantae > Streptophyta > Magnoliopsida > Fabales > Fabaceae > Biancaea > Biancaea sappan. Next base: position 7,927,141 of record CM073493.1, on the reverse strand, counting down.
ATTAAAAAAATAGGAAACATATGAATTATAATTAATACAAAATAAAAATTTTGGATTATAATTAAAATATAGACCAAATTCAGGAACATGAATAATACTTTTCCCTTTAAATTAAAACCTCATACTCTAAATTCAATTTGAAATTAAAAAAATTACATTTTGATAGCTAGATATATATATATATATATATATATATATATATATATACATGTCTATTTTTGGTTGCATGAAATGGAAATGGGGTTCGGAATTGGCTTTCAAATTACGTAGTAGCGTGTGGAAAGAAATGAGAGATGAAGACTTTTTCATTTTGGTTTTAACGTGAGGGAGAAGGCAATGTCACCTTCTTAGTTTGAAAATCTTTTTGCTTAGGGTGTAATAATTAACATTCAAGAAAATGAGCCACGTGTAGATAAAATGTCAAAATTTTCTTAAATGTTTATGATGTAACAGTTAATATCTTCATTTTTAAATTTAAGAAAGAGGTTCTTAAATGTTTAATTTTTAATGAGTAAATTTTTTTGTTTCCTTTTTTTTTTCCTAATATTTTTGTTTGTTGTTGTATCAAACTCCTCATTTGCAATTTTGATGGTTGAGAAGTCTAAGCTGGTAACTGGTAGCAAGGCTATATTATAATTATTTTTTTAAGAAAAAAGAACAAAAATGTTGAAAGTTCAATGACTTAATTTTTTTTTTAAAAAAAAAAACTTACTTCTAAACAACCTAAAATTTAAGTGCTCCATATTGTTTAGTTTAAGTGGTTCTTGAATTAGAGTTCTATAATTAGAGAAAATTAAAAGTAAGAAAGTGTTACTTTTATACTTACATAATTAGACTCAACTCCAACTAGATAAATATTAGTCAATAATTTTTCGAATACTAATAATTTCAACCTACAAGTTGAATAGCATATTTACATTGTTCCTTATATATAATATAGTATTAAAATTAATTAGTTTAAGTGATTTAGCATTTATTTTTTTAAACAAAATCTCAAATGCAAAGTTTGTAAATTAAAAATTAAAGTTTGAAAGCTTTATATTTTTATAATATGATTGGATTTGAATTAAAATTTATCAAAATTTCAAATACTAGTGACTAAAAAACATATAAGAAAAAACTAAGGAACAATTACTTATATTTTTACCATAAGTTTTCTGGTTAAAACAATATAAATGTATAGTTTTTTAATCAGAAAACAATAAACGCATGCTCTTTCAAAAAACTTGTATACATATTTTATTTTTGGTAAATAAATTAATGTAAAAAGTATAACAAACTTTGTACGAGGATTGAGATTTGAGAAGACAAGCATGCTCAAAAGTCAAAACTCTCCGTTTTGTACTCCAAGCTCGCCAAACTATGCTTCAAATCTGGGATTTTTGCCTCCATTTCAACGTCTCATTTACCAAAGTCTTCATTCTCTTCTCACTAGTCAATCTTAATATCTTGATTCTCTAAACCTTCCATGTTTTTAAATTAGAAAAAACTTAAATGCAGTGGTTTATATATTTATTATTAAATTTTTTAATCAAAATATGATAAGTTATGTAGTTTTCTAATTAAAATATAGTAAGTGTGTAATTTTTAAAAAATAACTAGATATTTTTTACAACTCATCGTTACATAGTTGGTTTTTCAAATTATTTTTTTACACATGTTATGTTTCTATTTGATAACTTGATGACAAAGTCATAAGGAATTTTATATAAATTTTCTCCTTTTAAAATTGATCTCTTAACAAATAAGGTATAGTTTATTGAAATAAGCTAATCTCTTACTAGGCGATAAATTTAAGTTCAAACCATTGCTAAAAGAGATATTTATATTTAGTGTCTAATAATTCTTCGAATATAATTATCTTCAATAAAAAAAATACCTGTGAGAAACCACCAAAAAAAAAATCATCTCCTAAATTTAACTCTATCATTTTTGTTTCTTGATGAGTATATTTATTATGAGAAAATTTATATAAAGTTCTTTATATTCTTGCTATCAAGTTCTCCAATAAAAACATAACATGTGTAAAAAAATTTTCTTGAAAAACCAATCATTTAATTATGAGTTATTAAAAATATAAAATTATATTTTTTAAATATACACTTGTCATATTTTGATTAGAGAATCATACATTTGTTATATTCTGATTGAAAAACTTGATAACAAATATATAAAAAATTGCACATATGTTTTTCCCATTTATTAATATCAAATTGATGAATGATTAAATGATTATATGTTCTCGACATACTTTATGAATTTGATATAATATATTTTTTTTGAAGTAATTATCTATATATCCGATTTTGAGACTTTCTAATCAATCTTCAAAACTATATGTTTATATATATATATATATGTGTGTGTGTGTGTGTGTGTGTGTGTGTGTGTGTATAATTAAAATATATGTAAAAGTAGAAAAATGATATGTTAAATAATTGTCCATTATTTTTATTATTTTTAAAATACAGTAAAATGTTACAATTTATCTTTATATTCAATTTTGTTATTAAAATCTGAAGTAAACTTTGTCATTCATTCTTATTAATTGTTTACTAGAAAACTTAATACGAGCACAATATTATGAGGATGAAGTACTCTTAAAATCTGAACTAAAAGGAAATGTTCAAGTTTTAAGAGACGGAATTGAGAATTTGTTTTTTATAATTAAATATTAACTCACTCATTTATTTATTGAAGAAATTTTAAGTGTAATTCTTATATTTTTGTTCTCAAGTTTTATAATTAAAACATAATTAATATATAGTCTTTAATAATAATCATATATTTTTTATAAATTACAACTCCACATTGCATAATCAATTCTTTTAATAACTTTTTATACATATTCTATTTTTAATAGAAAAGCAAATACAAATAAGTTTAATCCTTATTATTTATTTTAATATACAATATGGTGCGCTTGACCCAAAAATATTAATATATTATCTTGAACTGAGGATTCGACCTTGGAATAATTTAATTAATGAAAATTAACCCTTTTATATCACTTTTTCTAAAAAAGAAAATTTGGAATCACTAGTATCCAAAAATTCATTAGGTTCTAAGTAATTTGATTTAAATCAAGTTGAACCACTAAAATGTAAAACTCTTCAAGTGCTTTTTCTATTTTCAATTTACAACATTCAAACTCAAAATATTACTTAAAAAATAAATATTAAATGATTTGAACAAACCAATACTAGCTTTTGTCGAGAATTAATCTCTTACTTGATTTTGAAAGTCAAATAGAATGCTTGGCTCATCTGAGCTAACTAACAACTCAAATTTTATAATTATTTTTTTTAAAAAATTATTATCCTAAAATTTAAATTATTAATTTTTACAGCCAACAATTCAAATGAGTTGAACACTCTTAATTTTCAAAGCTAAACAAAGGAGGGGCAGCTTTTACCTACTTCTTCATCTTCCCTCCAAATTATCTATATATACATGAGCTGTCTCGAGCTTCTCTAAATGAGATGGGTAGGCAGATGAGGTGTTCCCTAGTTAGGGTTCTTGTTTTAGTTCTGTGCCTTCATCTTCATCTTCATTTTCATCCTCATCTGCTTTCTGGGGTTGATGCTCGCACGTTGAAGATGAGGAAGCTGAATGGCTCTGTGGAAAGAAGAAACTCCCTAATTGCAGAAACGAAGCATTCTGGGCCAAGTCCAGGTGGACAAGGCCACAGGCCCGGGCCCAGGGCCAGGCCCACTACCACTGAAGATTCCAGAATTCTAACACAGCTTAATGACTCCGGTCCAAGCCCAGGTATCGGACACTAGCAGAATTTGATCGCGGATATGAAAGATTCGATTTTAAAAAATAAAAATTATTTTTGGTGTATTGTCATTTTGAGAGTGAAGAAATTATTTTGGAATTTATCATAAATGATATTTTGTAATCCAATCCATACATTAACGAATAAATAAAGTGGTTTTACTTTCGGTTTATGGAGATGACGAATATGTCGTTCATTTTTAAGCTGGCAAAACTAAATAACTTAGCTCATTGTTGTATGTTTTTAAACTAGAAAATCAAATAATTAGTATAAAGAAACAACATATTTTTTACAGGATCTTATTTGTTCTTTAGTTTGGCAATTTATTATTTAAACAAGTCAGTCCAAATCCTAAAATAGCGACAGGTAGTTATAATGTTTTTTTTAAAAAAATTAACTTGTAAAAAAATATAAACGTTAAAACAATACAAAGTGTAGAGTAAATTATGAATTACGCTAAATATCCCCCAATATACTTTTTGGTATTGTATTCAGATTTCTACACAACGCACATTACTTCAAAAATAAAATTATTCATTTATCATAATTATTATGACGAGAATAAAGTTGCAATATAATCTCATGTTAATATGTAACAAGAAATAATTTTTTTAATAAAAATAAACTAAAGAGAAATTTATTATATTTTGCAAAAGCAAATTATGCTAGGATTCTTTCTTGCACACAAAAGAGATTGTGAACCGTTAAATCATCTTTGATTCAACTGTCCATTCTCATGCAAACTAGAGCTCAAACATGTATTACCAAATTTGTAGGTCAATGATATGAGATTAGGGTATTGATTTAAGTTTAAATCTTTTTGTCATTAAAGACAAAAAACCTAACTAATTAGGCGTGTTAGAAATATATATTAAAAAAATAGATTATTGATTTAATTTTTAAAAAATTATATTTTTTAATTATGATAAACACAATTTTTTATAAATTAAGTTAAAACATTTGATTTTAAAAAAAATTAAAAGAATAGGAAACTTTTAGGAAACAAAATAAATATGTAGTAAAAATATGCGGTCGCGGGGTTTTAGTTCACGGGAAGCCAAATCCCGCGGCGCCGTAACAAGCAAAGCTAAACCCCATCGATCACTTCCATGGCGGAGCTCATATTCCTCCGTCTCATCAAACTTCTATCGCCGGCAGCCGCTTCTACCATCCATATCAGTGGAAGATTGGGCTTCCGATCACGGCGAAATCGTTACTACTCCGAAGCTGCTGATAACTTTAACGAAGCCAAGAAGCAGAGGAAGGACGCCAAATGGCTTACTCTCCCGCCTTTCACAGCCACCTTTAACGGCTCCAATCTTGGGAGGGAGCTCTCCGGCCTCCGTTCTGAAGTGAAACCCAGCGTTGCGGCTACCTCTACAACCACTGCGCTCAAATGGGTTCTTCGGTGCTGCCCGGAGCTGCCCAGAAGCCTCGTGCAGAAGCTCTTTCGCCTTAGACAGGTGTATTGCTCGTTTATGTTGGTCTTATGAGCGACCATAACTTGCTGGTGTTGTTATTTTTGACAAGGATAAAGATTCAATCATATAATTTGCAGTTGGTATAGACTTTCTAGCCTTCTAAATTTTTTCCTTTTTCGTTTTCAGTCTTCATCTAGATAGAAGACGACAATTACCTGCTGAATTGAATTTTTTATGTGCCAATGTAGTGATGTACTATTCCCTGCACTCTTATGAACTAGAGTACAGATTTGCCCATAGTGTGGTAGCAATTGTTCATGGAAGGGCCCCTAATGAGGGGCCAAGTCATAGTTGGACTGTGATACTTTGGCATCTGGTCCATGGCGGGTTTAGAAAATCAAGTTGTATCTATAGCTTTTGGTTTAATCATAGAGCATTTGATCTTAACAATTAAAGTATCTGAGGTCATGGATTTGATTCCTAGTAGGACAATTGAGGAGGTAAGATTGTTGGTCAAAGTGTGACAACAATTATCCATGTCGAAGGCCCAAGTGAGCAGCCAAGTCATAGTCGAACTACATCACTTGGATGTTCGCTCTAAGGTGGCTAAAGGAATATTATTATACTGCTATAACTTTTGGTCTAGTAGTAAATACTTAATCCAGACATAGTGGGCATATTGGGTTAAAAAATTGCCCTGTTCCCCAATGATTCAGGGATTTACTGGCTCCTGCTTCACTCTAAATGTGGATTTTCATGGGGGGAAACTAGTTGAATTCGTTTTCCATGTAGCTTTCTTCTATTTGAAACCTTTTATGTATCATGCATTTCAATGAAATTATACATAACATGCCTGCATTTCTGCCACCAAATCAATTGTTGTTCATTTCTCTCTCCAGGTTCGAAGAGAATCTGCTGCTGTGGAGAACAACAGCAGAGAGACAGAAGCACATGAACATAAACTCAAAAGGGTATCCAACTAATTTTATGAAATTCTAATGCTAGAAAGCAGAAAAAATGGTCTTTCTGTGCATAAACACTCACTTTCCTATGACTTGTACTATGAAGGTTTTTCATTTGCATATTGTATGGTTATCTTTGGCTAGTTTCACTTCTGATGCATGAAAATTAATGGAAGGTGGCGGCTAAGGATACCTTGTACTTAGGAGACCGGATCTTTCTTCCTTTTACTGTTAAAGAGAAACATGCAGAGATACACAAGTCTGATGTCACTGCCAAAGAAATGAACTTTGTCCGCAGCCTTGTGTTGTATAAGGTTTCCTACTGCAACTCTTAATTATTTGGTATCTTGCTCCCAGTATGTAAGTTGATATGCTTTATGAAATTTAGGATCCTGCCATTCTTGTTCTGAACAAACCTCCAGGGATGCCTGTGCAGGTAACCATTTGATGCTGCTTGTTGATATTCTTTGTCATACTGGTCTTCAGGAGTCATTGCTTATATGTGGATTACATCTCTCTATATATAGGGAGGCATTAATATCAGCCGAAGTCTGGATGAAGTAGCTGCAGCATGTTTAACTTACGAAAACTCAGAAACCCCTCGGCTGGTGAGCTCATGACTGGGATTGTAATTTTGTTGTCTTTTTGCGATATCTTTATTACGATTCATTTTGTTAATACATAATTCTATTCTCAGCCTATTTGCACGTAGAATTATCTTTTTCTAAAGTTGGAACTAGGGATAAGCTTCCTTCCGTTGCATTATTTGATGTTAAATGGTGGTGATATAGCTAAAGTTGTGTAAATAATAGTATAGGAAGGAATCTCGATGAAACTTTTTCCTCTAAAAAACTATGTATTGTTGTGTATCAGGGTTCACAATGAAAGGTTTTATGCCCTTTTAGAGGTATCTCTTTTATAATACCTTCTAGGAAGATGCTGACCAGTCGCACAGTGCATCAAATGTAAAAAGAATGAAATATTTCTTCTTCTGAGTGCTCACCCTACTTCATTGGATAAATTTCCCAAATCATAGTAAGTTGTATTGATGTAAAAAAATGTTAAATCAGTTAGTTATTATTCTTCTGGGGAGGATTATTGGAAGCTTAAACATCAGTAAAATCAGACGGATTGTTTTGATTACCTTCCAATTTTTGCCAATGGATTGATGGTTGCTTGGATATAAAAACTAGCTTTTCGATTGATACCTGAACTAGATTGTATTTTAGGTGCATAGACTTGACAGAGATTGTTCTGGCATTTTGGTGATGGGAAGAACACAGACTAGTGCTACAGTTTTGCATTCCCTATTCCGGGAGAAAACTTCAAGGGCATCTGATGATGTGAGTGATACTTTTTCTTCCTCATTTTCTGTTTGCTTATATTCACCAGATGCCTGGCATGCCTATGATTCCTTCTGAGGTTTGGTCTTCTATGTTAATAATCATAAGTTGCATATGCATCTGGCATTTTATCCTATGTAGATTGACAAGGAAAAGAGAATCCTACAAAGAAGGTACTTGGCACTGGTCATTGGATGTCCAAGACGTCCAAGGGGGTTGATTACTGCTCCACTGGGTAAGGTTGGATATCCTCATCAACTCACTGTTTATGATATGCTTCTTCTAGTTGGCACTCCGATAGAGCCCAGACAGAACAAAGAAAACACAATAAAATGCAGAACTGAATATTGAAGATTATATTGCAATATGTGGATAAACCTCTGCCAGTGGGATAGAGATGATTACTAACTAATATCTACTCACAAAACAGCACACTCACAGAAAATAGAAGAACACACATGGGAGAAACCTCACACTACAGCACAATATCACAAATAATGGATTAAATGCAGAAAACACACAGAAACAGTAGGAACACTCAAACGCAGCACCAGTGCTAGACTTTTGAGAGGATAGCTTTCTCCCAATTCCATTCCCAAATTCTCCATACCTATTCCACTCTCAATCCTCCTATATATACCCACAGCCACTAACCAAATTCCACTAGCTTTCCCTCTCTACCCTCCATGTGTCCTTTGCCAGCTGTCATTGATTTGGTTACACCTCCCTCTCTTTTTATTGGCCCTATCATAATCACATAGGTCTCATCATTACCGCCCCTTTTAAGAGGCACCTTGTCCTCAGGGTGAAAGTTTGGAAGTTGCTTTCCAAAGTCTGCCAAGACTTGGATACGTTGCTAGTTCCATTGTCACAGACAGTTGAAGAGCATTGTTTGTATCCTAAAAAAAGAATACTCTTCTGCTCCACCCACTGCTTCTCTGCTTGTCTTTTATCAAGATCAGCCTTGTAGGTTTCCATATATTCCTCTGCACTGGCTTCAATGGCCTTAAAAGAAGGCTTCAACTCCTGTATCTGAAACTGCAGAAACTAACAGACCTTAAATTCTTGTAGAACTCATCTAGCACCAGAGAATGGCTGAGAGTTAAAGTTGAAGTGTAAGAGTGAGCTGAACTTATTGCTGCTTGAAATGCCTCAAAACCCTCCATCCACTCCATGGCAAACTGATGTTGAGCTACATCAATCTTGTTGATATGGTTGTCTAAGAATATTGCTCAGCAATGTATCCTGCAAATGCTTTTGTGAGATATGTCATACTTAGAAAACATTACTTATTGTTAAATAGTATAAGCATGAGGCCTTACTGGATCTTAACTCAGTTCACATTTGTAGCATTTAAAACTAAACTTTTGCAGGCTCAAAAGTCAAAACCCACTAATCCTTGAGTATGACCCACAACACTCACAACCAAAAAGATTAAAAAAAAAAAAAAGGAAGCTTGGATTAATCATCTCAAGTTTAGGAATACATCTTTGGTCTATCCTTTAGGCACCTATGCAACCTTTGATATGATAATTTCACACATATCTGCAGACTATTTAAAATATGGTGCGTTTTGTCTAGTGCATTATTATTGTGAATTTGCCACAAAAATTATTTAAGATTGTTACTTGGCCTGTTGGTCAACATGCTCACTCGAGGATCTATCTCTATTCTATTGCCTAAGTGGTCAAATCCGTAGTTGATATTCTGATTGCCTCTTCTTCAATACTGTGCTTATGTTAGCGCTTTACATTTATTTATTTATTTTTGACTAAGTATGTTAATGATTTACATGACTTCTGATCAAAATGAAACAATTGAAAATAAACCTCATTAGTTGGCAAGATGTATTCTTAGGAGGAACATCAACTAACTGGCATTATATGAATGCTTAGGATTTACAGCTAGTCAGTTCCGGCTCTTGACATCACAACTTAAATTTGCTTCATTGATTTAAAATATATGATCATTAATTCAATGTAAAACTAGGATCGTCTGTACATCTGTACAACTGAAAGCTTCCTCCTGTACATGGCGCAATGAAATGTACGATCCTTAATTTGGTTTCAGGTGGTGGTAGACAATGGGAAATATGATCGAATAACCATCATTGATGATTCTTCAGATTTATCATCACAGCATGCAATTACAGAGTACCGAGCAATTGGATTGTCTTCACATGGTTAGTAATGAAGGTCACTTTAAATTTTAAGATCCAGTTTATGTTCTTTGGAGGTTTCTGTGGGATGATCACATCAATAAGTCTTATGTTAATCTTTTTTTTTTTTTTGGGTTTTAGTAACTTGCATTTGGGGGGGGAGGGGGGTGTTGGTTTGCTTACAACCACAACTAGGGATATTTTGAGCTTGTGACCATAATTTCGACGTTGACTGCCTAGCATCGACACTATTTTTAAAGAAGTGAAGGTTCCATGAAATGTCATTGGGAGTATAAGAGGCAATAATTAATCTTTATAAAATTGTTACAATGTCTCAAACATTTTTCTGTGTTCCTCTGGATTCACATGATACTACCAGATCAAGTTGTTTGTACAGAATGGATACAAGATAGGAAAGAGCAATGTTGTCATAATCCGTAGGATTTAGTTGTGTTTGGAAAAGTCAAGACCTTTGCTGTGCACAGAGAAACCATGTGTGATGTCATAACTAGAGAACCTATTGAGATATTTCTGTCACAGTAGGCCCTTGTAAACAATTGTGCCCTGTCTTTTTTCTTTTTCTTTTTTTTTTTGTCCTGTCCCTTTGACAGCCCCAAATTTTTCTGCGACAATTGTCTCTTGATTGAGTCAGTGCTACTTACGCCACAGCTAATCATGCAGGTTACACTTGGTTGGAGCTATCACCATTAACTGGTAGAAAACACCAGGTAAAACAAACCTAAACAAGCTGATCTTGGTATCACAACTTAAAATGTAGTTATCAATTCATAAGGCTCAATAGAACAGCTAATCTAATAATTTGCTGGTGCATAGCTTCGCGTCCACTGTGCTGAGGTGTTAGGAACACCAATAGTTGGGGACTACAAGTATGGATGGCAATCTCATAGGAGGTTGAAACATTTTGATTTGCCAGATGCAGAGGGCTCAAGTGAGGAGCTTCCCGAGGATCAGTCACTCCCCTTTGGTCTCAATTTGAGCAAGGGTAGCATCTCTGAGAAGCATCCTCGTTTACATCTTCATTGTAAGCATATAGTCTTGCCCAATGTATCTCAGGCTCTGCAAAATGTGCAATCATCTTCCAATTATGATCTTTCCTGCGTGGGAAGCCTTGAGTTTGTTGCACCCTTGCCTTTGTACATGAAAAGAAGCTGGGATCTCACGAAGTCCTGAGTTGCGGTTAAAAGGTTACAGTTTCTTTTTATTACGTGATTCAATTAGGGTTCTTCAGTCTGTTAGCTGCTCTTCTACCTATTTGATGCACACAAGTCAACAGCCACAATTGAGGTTTTAGTGTTTGTAACTTAGATGGCCCCTTGGGTTTCTTGAGATATTGGGAAGCTTGTGCCCTTTCAAGACTGCCTCTCTTACGATGCCTTGAGGAAAAAGAAAGGTTTAAAAAAATAAAGAAGAGAGTAAATCACTAATTTGGTCCTCAAAAATCTACAGTTGTTTCAGTTTAGTTTTTTAAAGATTGTGTTTATTTCAATTTGGTCTCTTTTTTTTGTTAAAGTAATTTTTAGTAATGAAAATTTTGAAATTTAGCAACTGTCGATTTTGTGATTTAACAACGAGAAAGATCAAATTGAAACAAATGTAATTTTTAAAAAATTAAATTGAGACACTTAATATTTCAAAGATTAAATTAAAAAAATTATAATTTTCAAGTATTAGATAATTTACTCAAAAGAAGAACAAGAAACTTTTATTCTTGGATCTGAAAGTTGAACCAGTTGACACTGCATATGTGGTTCTGATTCTTTCTGCTTGGGCTTTCTCAAGAAACTACATCAATTAGGCTGAGAAAATAGTATGGATCGTCAATCTAACGGTTACAGTTCCACTTCACCATAATATACCCGCCTCTACGTCGGACAATCTATACTCAAGAATATAGGGACGCTGGGTGTTTCTTTAGGGTCGTACGCTAAGGAGACACCTTAGCGCCCTACAGCTGTCCTGTGGGGCCCATCTGGACAGACAGACCTCACAGTTGATCGACGACTGTGGGGCGCTAAGGACTCTCCCACAAGGGAGAGACCCGGCACCCAGAATATAGGCCAAGTTGACTTTAAAATGTTTTGACGAGTAAATTGGTGTAGTTACTAAAGTGCTTTATATATTTGCTGTCAAATTCTTTAATTAAGTCATGTTTTTTAATTAGAATGTAATAAGTATGTAGTTTTTTAACGAGAACAAGTATATAATTATTTTTAAAAAAATATTTTTTATAACTTATTATTACATGATTATTTTTCTCAAATTTTTTTATGTCATACTTTAATTAAAAAATTTGATAACAAATATATAAAAAATTTTATTTAACTTTTTTGCTTTTTATAATAATAATAATAATAATATCGCTTGTTGTAGACGTCTCATGTTGTATACGGTACTATTCTACATTGATGCGTGCTTGTACTGGTCTTGACGATGAGTAGTTGTTGTAATATAAAAGCTTCATTAATAATTGATTATATCCATTGTTGAAGATTTCGATATTATTTTGTAGATTTGGTTTACTGAACTTTGACAAGTAACGTCAACAAAAGCGATCATGTTTTCATATCAATGGTGAAGTCTCACTAATAAAAAGAAATTAAGAAAAAATTGAAATGTTAACGTGATTGTAACTTATTTTATCAATTTTTTTTTAATGTCTGAATCTTTGTAATAAAAGTTCTCATCTTTTTTGGTATTTAAATTGTGTCTTTGTTCAAACTTGAATTAAATTAGTAAAATTTTGGTGAAAATTTTCGGGTGTATTATTAAATTTTCATTTAAGATAAAACATAATAGTATTTTTAAAAAAAAAAATAGAAATATAATTATTCAAAAAGTTGGTATGAGATTAAGGCATGACATCATTAGAAGGTGACATAAACTGTATCCACCTTAACCATATCATCATCTTTAATTGTAGAATTGTTACTTTTTTAGCCAAATATTCTTACGTTATTTCAACTTACACATCAAATGTTTAGCTTAGAGAAAAATCTGCATTAAATAAGAGAGAGTATTACCTGCTACAACGAATTATTATCTTCTGGGCTTTAAGATATATATTATTAGTTGATCAACTTCAATAAGAGTATTAATGAAGGTACCAAAAGAACAAAAAAAGAATTAATGAAATTATATTACATATGGTTTTAATATTACGGTGTAGTATGACTAGATATAGTTATATAGTATTGAAAATTTTAAAATATCTAACACCATTGTCTCTTTGGACATTTTCTAATGTCTTCACTTCCATTTCCCATTTGGATGATCAGGAAATTGCATACAAGTCTAAGCAAGGATTTAAAAATCTTATCGGATCGGCTAGTTCGACTGGTCAGATTAAGAATTAGTCATTGGTTTGATCTGATCAGCTCTTAAAAATGACAAAGTCCAAAATCGATATAGGACTAATTGAATTGGTCAAAAATCGATATACTGGTTTAATTAATTTTTGAAAAAAAAAATCTATTATTTATAAAATACAATTATTTCTTACACTATATAAGATTTAGCAAGCCTTTATTTTTTTAATCACCAATGAACCATGAATAAATACTTTTACCAGTACAATAACCGGATTGATTTTTAAAACATATGTTACTAATATCCAAAATGTAGAGCTGTTTGGATAGGTTCTTTTTAAGAAAAATTATTCTTTAATTAAGATATAATTTTTTATAATAAAATGTATATTTGGATAAGTTTTTATAAAAAGGAAAAGTCCTAAAAAATAATCAAAATGTGACTTTTCTTAGAAGTTAAACAAATGGATTTCTGACACAGAAAATTACGTAACTCTTAAGAAAATAATATTTTATTTTTTTAACAAAAATACCTTTCACTAAATATTATAATAATATTTTTTTTTCTACCAAAACCTCCACACAACCTTACAAGACTAAGTTGAAACTTCAAAATAGTATATTATGTGAAAAATTATAACCCTTCAATAGTGGAATTTTTGACATATTGTTCAGTTTGATATTTAAGACTCTCAAAGAAAGTTCCTCATTACAGATTTTGTTTTTTGGAAAAAAAAAAGTGATGGAATTAAACAGAAATGTTTAATTCTTGTATTAGTCATTCAAACAGATCATTTTGTGCAAATTATTCTAAATTAATTTTTCAAAATACTTTACTTTCTTCAAAGAGAGAATGGGTGAACTGTAATACCCAAGAAAAATAAAATATAAATATTTGTTTACAAACTACTGTTACTATTTCAGTATATGGTACTATTCACCTGTATAATACTATTTACGTATATGATACTGTTCATTTATACAATCGAAATGTCAAGTACTAGATGTGGCTTGGTCATAAGAGAAAATTAGAAAGAAGTTTGTAGGAGAAAATGACGTTTTATGTGTAAAAATACCCTCAGGGACTAAATTGAAAGGACTGATTTGAAAAGAAACTTAAAGGTTTAAGATGAAAGGATAGTTTTCCCTTTAAGTTTTCAATAGTAATAACAGACAAATTTTTAGCCGTTGCCGCTATTTGCACAGTAACTACATTATTAGAAATGTTATTTTCATAAATAGTAAATTGAATATTTTATTAGCGCATAGTGTTAAATAGTACCCTTGACTTTTGCTATAAATAGACCCTTCTATTTCACTTCTAAACTCACACCTTCAACTTCTCTTCTTCTCTCCTTAAGTTTCTCTTGCTTCGACGCTAGGCCTCTGAGATTTTGGGCCTTTCTTTTTCAGCTTAGGTAAGGATACTATGCCCTTTCTATGTCTTTCAAATTTTAGAAGTTAATTTCTTAAGTATGCTCTGTGGTTGCGGTTTTGGCCGATCTTCCACATCAGAAAAACTGTCCTTAGCTGTTTATATGTTATTTTGATTCTCTGATTACCGAAATAGAATGTAAACTGTGAAGAATACATGTCTAGGAAAGTTCTGGCTAAGGAAAGACCTGGTTTTTAAGTGTGTCCAGTGTGACCCTCCACTCTTTCCTGGGAACTTACCTGGTGTACTCTTTTACAGATTGTATTCTCTATTTCTGGTATGAATAGTACCCGTATGTATGAATAGTAACCGTATGAATAGTAACTGTATATATAAATAGTATCCATACGTAAAAATAGTATTCATACGTATAAATAGTGACCGTATGTACGAATATTATCCGTATGTATAAATAGTATCCGTACGTATGAATAGTAACCGTATATATGAATAGTACCATATGTATGAACAGTATCTGTATGAAAACAATCCTAACTTGTTTTCTCTAATCTTTCATGAACATCTCCGTAGCGGAATACTGAAATTCATCTGTGTACTCTTGTCTGTAATGACTTAGATAAGCGATGTTCGTACGGAATCCAGGTGAGTGAAACGACCCCGTTTTAATAGAGTTTTAGCATTACTGGTGATAAAAAGTATGTCGTAGGACACTCCCAAGATTTATAGGGGGAAATTGGATTCAGAATGACGAATCTAAATGAGATAATTAATCCATAAGTATGGATAAAATGAAATAAGTATCTTATGATGATGTGAAGTTTGAATGTTTTCAAAAATGGATTAATTGTTATCTTGATATGTGGTTTATAAATCCATAATATAGTAATATACTATACCTGTTATATGGATGAATATTATATTGAGCTTCTGATTATGATATGAAATGCTATTGATTGTGATTGAGCGGGACAGTACCCCCTCTCACGGCAAGGCGAAAAACCCGGTTGACAGGGTGTCTTGACCAATGAGTGTGGAGACAACGATTCCCTCAGTAGGGATATAGTCCGGATTGGTGATAAATCCGTGAGGCGCCCTAGCTAAGAGGATGAGGTTGTGCGTCATGGCAGAAATATACATAATTGGTGAGCCGGCCTGTGTGCGCTCTCCGGGATATATTGCCATTGACGAGTACTAGTAACGTTTGTTGAATTGGATGAATTTTTATCTTGTATGTAAGAGGATGATGTTGTGCGTCATGGCGGAAATATACATAATTGATGAGCCGGCCTGTGTGCGCTCTCCGGGATATATTGCCATTGACGAGTACTAGTAACGTTTGTTGAATTGGATAAATTTTTATCTTCTGTCTATTGGTTGAGTATGAGCCTTTGGATATGCTTACATGACTGGTAATGTATTTGAATTTTATTAATGCGAGGCCGATTCGCTCATTGAGTTTAAAAGCTCACATTGTTTGTACAACCTTTTTGTTCAGATCAGGTTGCCATGAAGAATATCCGTTAGAAGAGTAGATCACTTTGGACCCTCCCGCTATCGGGTAGGCCCCTCTTTTGTTATAGATTATGTTGCTCTGTAATCGTCTAGGACATCTAGGTCAGGAGTTTGGCATTTGGTTTGTATGTCAGCATAATAATATATTTTATATTGAGAATCTATTATTATGTGTAAATCGTCTCTATGATTTTCAGATAAGAAAATTTGATATATTATCGGAAAGCTTACAGTGATGAGAGATTCATCATTGTGCCGGTCATGTGCCCAGAAAACGGGTCGTGACAAAGTTGGTATCAAAGCAATGGTTGTTAGGTCTCCTAGTGATTACAGAGCAAGGTAACCTTAGTAGGACCTCCTCTATCGTTGTGAACCCGGGCACAACTATAGAGAGACGGCTCTACTGAAGGTCCTGTAGGATATTTTCATTTCCTTTCCCTCCGAGACTTATCTCTTCTTAGGAATTATGTTCTCAGTTTTAGTTTTAGACAGATGTGGCCACACTTTTGAACTTAGTAAAGGAAAGGTTATTACTTGTTTTGATTCCGTTGTTGTTGGATCAAATTTTTATATGGTGAATTTTATAAGCTGAATTCATGATTGAATTTGTGTAACTATATTATTTTAGGGTACCAGCCAATAAAAGAAACCACTCGCATTAAAAACAAAAAAACTGAAGGATTACATTGCAAAAAAGAAGAAGTTTACTCATGCATGAGTAATCTAAAAGCGAGGTGGTCTCGGATTAGGAGGGTTGTATTGTATCATCACCCCTCGACCATTCCTTGGAGCAAGGGACATAGCAATGTCGCGGAGGGTAGTGTAAATCCCATTCATACAATCAACACTTCTTTGTTGTTGATTGCAGAAGCACTGGGTGGACTAATAGAAGAACCTATCTATTCTCGAAGTCATTGCCGCGTTATTACGTTTGGTTAACTTCTCCAGGTCCTCTATCATCTTCTTGAGAATCTTCACCTCCTGCTCTAAACAGGCGATTTTGTCCTCCGAGCTATGACCTGTACTAATCTCCTCGGCCTCCTCAATCTTCTTCATCTTCTTCTCCTTTTGATTTTCTTGAGATCCCTCGAGAGGTCTTTTGCCCTTGTCCCTGCATAAACTTAAGTTTAAGTCAAGTTCTTCTTCCTTAGCCTCTACTGTGAGATCAATGTACTTCCTTGAGGCCATGATTTGAAAAAATTTAGAAATTTTTGTAAGAGTATGAGGTGAGAGGAATACTGGGGGATTGTAGGCTCGGAGATTATTACTCTTTGTGGTGTGCTAACTGAGAACGCTGAGAAGGTTTTTATAGAGAAAAAATTTGGACTAAGAGACAAAGAAGATATCTCTTCACCGCACCCCTACACGATCAACCTATGGATTTCTGCAAGCTGGAAGCCAGAAGTCTAGGGTAGGCGTGCACACCGATAGCGCGTTGCATTAATGCCAAAACCACGAAAGTCAGTATTCGGTGGATTTGCGGCCGATTTTACTTGGTTTTCCCATTTCTCCCGTTGGCATTTTTCGAAATTCAAAGAAGTTGACGATAGATTGCCTTGGATGCTTTTATGATGAACTGAAATGCATTTCTCTGTTTTATTGTGTTGTTCTTAAGAGCCTTCAGTTGAGTATAATATACATAATAGATTGAATCATGTTGTAATTACATGTATGTATGTTATTCATGCATAATGAGTGAAGGCTACGATCAAGGAGAATATGTGATAATCCTACATATACTCATAGAGAATGAGAAATCAAAATGACTTGGATAGAATGAAATGTGTAGAGGATAATACATCCTCATGGTTACACATACTTACATATAATGCTCTCATGGGCAAATGAAAGGCAGTGATTTCCTTACATCATGATAATGCTTAAGGCATGTGACCGTAAGCAGTTAACTTCGTTTTAAAATATATATATTGATATACATATATTATGTGTAAGTTTAGAGTAAAGACACCGATTAGAATCTAAGATACGGCCAATATGAGGCGACCTAATCATAGAGGGACATCGTGATATAGGATTACAGAATAAAACAAGTTTAGAGGGAGAAAATCTCAGACTAAAGAGCGTAGTTAGTCAGAACTTTGCGAAAGGTCAAGATTAGCCGAAATTTTTTTTTGAGGAAATCTTTGACTTATGTTAATTGCATTAAATTATATTTACTATTTACTTGCATGTCCGACATTAATTGCTGGCATTGCGACGTATGTGATCTGTAAACCTTATAGCAAGCGGCGTGTAGGTTGTGGTGGCTTTAGCTCCAGGGGCTTCGGGTTGTCTATAAATCTTGTATGCCCGTTACCCTACTCATCGCACCAAGCAAACATACTTCTTTCATTACATACCTATTTCTCAATTTTCATTCCTTTCTCATTCGAAGTTATTTCTGAGATCCTTAGAGCAATGGCCGATAATAAGTCTTTCAACTTGAATTTTGAGACTGGCAATATAGAGCTTGATTTAAATCTAAGTCTCGGAGACAACAAAGGGAAGAGACCTGTAGACAGGTCACCAGAAATTAAGAAAAGAAAGAGGGATGTAATAGAGTTGGAGGAGGACAGTACTGCAACATCCTCAGAAAATAAGCTTGCATTCCTGGAGCGTAAGATCGAAAATCTTGAGCGTAAGATAGAGAGCCTGGAATACAAGACAGAGGACCAAAAGCGACTAATAAATCGTCTCTTTGAAAACCAAGAGAAATTGATAAATCGTCGTTTCGGGGAACTGGCTAATCGAGTTGATAGACATTCAATGTTTGCAACTCAAAATTTTCGTGACCAACAAGCAAGGTGTATTGACTGTATGAACGGAGTAACTTCAGCTCTTCGCCAAATTTCTCAGGCACTTCCTCCAGAAACCCTTTCTAGGCTGCAACGATTAGCTTCCTCCTTAAGGTCTGAAGCACCTTCCTCTTCTAGACCTGGAGCACCTTTTACATTTCAAAAGCCTCCTCGTCCTTAATTTATTCTTTTTTTGTTTGTACCTAAAGCTATATTTGGTCTAAGCTTCATGTATTAAAATTATCTATGTACTAGAAATAAAATTTAAGTTAGTATTTAGATCTTCTTTGTTGAAGTGATTACTTTTACTGAAAGAACTTGAGGAATGAGAAGATGTTGGACTTATATTTCGTACTTGATTATGAAAATTCTAAAGCAGAGTATGGTAATATCCTTTTGACTGAGAAGAGTTACTAAAATGATATTTCATTGCACTTTTGAGCTATGGAGGAATGCTGAATAAGTATTTTATGAACCTATAGAACTATGGGTTTGCCTCAATCATTGAAGGGATGCGACTCTATATGAGTCATTGAGGCGAGAGGAATTTCTATATATATTTATTTTATAATTATGCATGAGGAGTATGTTATTTACTTAACACATTTTCTGGGATTGTTCTTCCTAGAGATTTATGTAATAATTTTACGTGATTTTTCCTTTTATATGACGCCATCAGCTGAGAGTGTCGCCTTAAGGTAGAAGGATCGCCTTCGGGCAAGAGTATTACCTATGGCCAAAATGATGCCTTCGGGTAGGGTACTTGTATTCGTAAAAGTTATAAGCTATGTGTATGGTAGCTTGTGTTCTGATATTCAGTATAAACTGGAAAGACCACGTGCCACTGTTGAGAAGACACCTATTTGAGGTTTTACATAGAGACAGAGTTCGTCTCTGATTAGGTGGTTTGAGTTTGGTAAAGGTTATGAGGATGAGACACTTTATGGTACAAAAGGTTGTGGAGAAGATTAAACTGATGAGGAAGAGAATGTTTACTGTTTAGAAAAGGAAAAAATTCCTATGAAAATTATTGATAATGCGGTCTAGAGTTCACAGTCGATGCTATAGTGTTCTTGTAAATCTTACCAAGGATGTGAAGATGTTTGGAAAGAAAGAGATACAAAGGATGAGATATGGACGAAGTAATCACATTTATTTCAGTCTTAAGATGAGTTTTGAATTCGGGGGACCGAATTCTCTTAAGGGGGTGATAATGTAATACCCAAGAAAAATAAAATATAAATATTTGTTTACAAACTACTGTTACTATTTCAGTATATGGTACTATTTACCTGTATAATACTATTTACGTATATGATACTGTTCATTTATACAATCGAAATGTCAAGTACTAGATGTGGCTTGGTCATAAGAGAAAACTAGAAAGAAGTTTGTAGGAGAAAATGACGTTTTATGTGTAAAAATACCCTCAGGGACTAAATTGAAAGGACTGATTTGAAAAGAAACTTAAAGGTTTAAGATGAAAGGATAGTTTTCCCTTTAAGTTTTCAATAGTAATAACAGACAAATTTTTAGCCGTTGCCACTATTTGCACAGTAACTGCATTATTAGAAATGTCATTTTCATAAATAGTAAATTGAATATTTTATTAGCGCATAGTATTAAATAGTACCTTTGACTTTTGCTATAAATAGACCCTTCTATTTCACTTCTAAACTCACACCTTCAACTTCTCTTCTTCTCTCCTTAAGTTTCTCTTGCTTCAACGCTAGGCCTCTGAGATTTTGGGCCTTTCTTTTTCAGCTTAGGTAAGGATACTATGCCCTTTCTATGTCTTTCAAATTTTAGAAGTTAATTTCTTAAGTATGCTCTGTGGTTGCGGTTTTGGCCGATCTTCCACATCAGAAAAACTGTCCTTAGCTGTTTATATGTTATTTTGATTCTCTGATTACCGAAATAGAATGTAAACTGTGAAGAATACATGTCTAGGAAAGTTCTGGCTAAGGAAAGACCTGGTTTTTAAGTGTGTCCAGTGTGACCCTCCACTCTTTCCTGGGAACTTACCTGGTGTACTCTTTTACAGATTGTATTCTCTATTTCTGGTATGAATAGTACCCGTATGTATGAATAGTAACCGTATAAATAGTAACTGTATATATAAATAGTATCCGTACGTAAAAATAGTATTCATACGTATAAATAGTGACCGTATGTACGAATATTATCCATATGTATAAATAGTATCCGTACGTATGAATAGTGACCGTATATATGAATAGTACCATATGTATGAACAGTATCTGTATAAAAACAATCCTAACTTGTTTTCTCTAATCTTTCATGAAAATCTCCGTAGCGGAATACTGAAATTCATCTGTGTACTCTTGTCTGTAATGACTTAGATAAGCGATGTTCGTACGGAATCCAGGTGAGTGAAACAACCCCGTTTTAATAGAGTTTTAGCATTACTGGTGATAAAAAGTATGTCGTAGAACACTCCCAAGATTTATAGGGGGAAATTGGATTCAGAATGACGAATCTAAATGAGATAATTAATCCATAAGTATGGATAAAATGAAATAAGTATCTTATGATGATGTGAAGTTTGAATGTTTTCAAAAATGGATTAATTGTTATCTTGATATGTGGTTTATAAATCCATAATATAGTAATATACTATACCTGTTATATGGATGAATATTATATTGAGCTTCTGATTATGATATGAAATGCTATTGATTGTGATTGAGCGGGACAATACCCCCTCTCACGGCAAGGCGAAAAACCCGGTTGACAGGGTGTCTTGACCAATGAGTGTGGAGACAACGATTCCCTCAGTAGGGATATAGTCCGGATTGGTGATAAATCCGTGAGGCGCCCTAGCTAAGAGGATGAGGTTGTGCGTCATGGCGGAAATATACATAATTGGTGAGCCGGCCTGTGTGCGCTCTCCGGGATATATTGCCATTGACGAGTACTAGTAACGTTTGTTGAATTGGATGAATTTTTATCTTGTATGTAAGAGGATGATGTTGTGCGTCATGGCGGAAATATACATAATTGATGAGCCGGCCTGTGTGCGCTCTCCGGGATATATTGCCATTGACGAGTACTAGTAACGTTTGTTGAATTGGATAAATTTTTATCTTCTGTCTATTGGTTGAGTATGAGCCTTTGGATATACTTACATGACTGGTAATGTATTTGAATTTTATTAATGCGAGGCCGATTCGCTCATTGAGTTTAAAAGCTCACATTGTTTGTACAACCTTTTTGTTCAGATCAGGTTGCCATGAAGAATATCCGTTAGAAGAGTAGATCACTTTGGACCCTTCCGCTATCGGGTAGGCCCCTCTTTTGTTATAGATTATGTTGCTCTGTAATCGTCTAGGACATCTAGGTCAGGAGTTTGGCATTTGGTTTGTATGTCAGCATAATAATATATTTTATATTGAGAATCTATTATTATGTGTAAATCGTCTCTATGATTTTCAGATAAGAAAATTTGATATATTATCGGAAGGCTTACAGTGATGAGAGATTCATCATTGTGCCGGTCATGTGCCCAGAAAACGGGTCGTGACATGAACACTCCATATAATTTTGTCCTCCTGCAAACAACTAATATACAGTTTAAGACTCAAATTAAATTAGTATACCAAATTGGATGTACAACTATTAAAAGAATAAATTACTGATTTAGCCCTTAAAAGATTATAATTTTTTCTAATATAGTCTTTGAAAAATTGTCTTTGAAAAATTAAGTCTTTCAATTTAATTTCTTAAAAATTATATTTGTCTCAATTTGATATTTTTGTTACTAAATTACAAAATTTACCTTTGCTAATTCTCAAAATTAAAATACGTAATAATTGTCTGTAGACACATTAAAATATAGAGCATGTCAGTGCATTTTTGTTAAAACTAATGGCCAATTAAAAAAAAAGTATCGATATACAAATGTGCAAAGGAAATTATCTTTAAATATTTGACAAAGGCATATTATAAAAGTCTACTTCTAAATATGTTATAGTACAACAATTTATTTTCTGAATTTTAGAGTACATAATAATTGCTTGTAAAAACTAACATTTGTAGATTAAAGTGGCTCTACGCTTATTTTTTAATAAAATCTTGAGTTTGAGTATTATAAATAAAAAAAATTAGTATAAAGAAACTTTATATGTTTGTGATATAACTCGGTTTGAGTCAAATAAGAGTAATTACAATGGTAGTTGTTAACATGTTCTTAAATTTAAAAATCAATTCTTATTTTGATTCACCATTGAGTTCGTCATGTTAACTGTCACGTGTAACAATAGTTCTTATATAAGAACTGATTTTTATACAAAAAGTAATAATAAAATAATTAACTTACAATAAATATTAGTGAAAAGTGATAAATACTAAGAAGTGGAGAGTTGATTGTGGAATCTATTTATGGATTGTTAAGAGATTATCACTGGAGTGAACAGTTGCTTAAAGTGGTAAATAGTTATTTAAACTGATGTGACATTGTGGGACTCATAATAAAAATTTAAGTAAAGTTCACTACTGTAAATGTTCTAAGTTAAAACTTAATAAATTTTTAGATACTGATGGTTCAATTCATACTAAAAATAATAATTATTTGTGCATTTTTTACTTCTTCATATATATATATATATATATAATAACTTTAAATACAATTCTTTATATTTTTAGTATTAAATTTTTGAATCAAAACATGACAAATATAATATTTTTTAATTAAAATATGATAAATATATAATTTTTAAAAAGTAATTTTATATTATTTATATCTTATTATTATATGATTAATTTTTTTTATAAATTTTTAACAAATGTTATTTTAAATTAAATAAAAGATTTGATAGAAAACTTAAATATAAAAAAATTTATATGATTTTTATCCAAATAGTTTCCAAAGACAATTAAAAATCATATTCTTTTGAATCAATTGCCACCACAAAAAGTGAGGGTGGGACGAATGAATAATTGATGGGGTTGGTGTCTTGGTGACCACTTTGGGACTTTTTGGCAGGTTTGAAAGTAACCCTTTACTCTTTTATTTATATATATATATATATATATATTTTTTTTTTTTTTGCTGTGAGATTCACTCTCCACAATCATCAATATATATGAAAATATGTGTTGGTCAAAAAAGAATTTTCCTTTAAAGATAAGACCCATAAAAATATGTGTATGGAGAGGCGGGAAAGGTCGATCTTCCCATAACATCACTTTTTATATATATATATATAGTAGGTGAAAAGTATTTGTGGATAATATTACAAAATTACATATTAACAATTTTTATTTCTTAACTTCAATATTAGCAATAGAATATACTTAATTGTTTAATTTAATATATGCATAAAAAATTATTAAAAAGAGCAAGTAATAGATTAAACAAGTTAATAAAATTTGAAATCTCTCAACTCAGTAATTTGAAATGTTAAGGATGAGTTAGAAGAAAACAAACTCAAGTTAACCCACGAATTCAATTCAATTTAACCCAATTAAGCGAATTAAATAAACTCATGTCTCAAACTAACTTACATATAAACATTACTATTAGTAAATCTTAATTTATTGAACAAAATCTCCTCGACTGGATTCAGATGCATTTTTATGTATCTATATTTAAACTCAAATGGATAAATTTTATGGATATCTTAATCATCCCCAGCTAATAGCCACTGATAAGCTAATTTCATATCATACATGTATCACTGTGTTAAAAGGTCAATATTTCATATTATTGATTAGTCTATAACCTCGTTAAAAGTGTTAAATAAACCAGTTTACTTTAGTAGCTTATAACTTATTCTGATAAGTTACTTTGAGTATTTTATAGCTTATAGCTTATAGTTTATAGTTTTTTATTCCTATTTTACCCTTATTATTTTTTCAAAATACCCATTATGCCAATTACTTTATTATATGTTATTTACTTATCTTTTATTATATTTATATATAATATTATATATATATATATGATAAAAATATATAAATATATTATATATGTGAAAATATATTATTCATATATAAAATATATAAATATATATTTTTAATTAATTTTATATTTATAATAATTTAAATTAATTTAACTAAAAAAATAATATATTTATTTATATTATTTTAGAATTAAAAAAATATATACCCTTTTATATTATTTTATACTTTTTAACTATTTCAACATTTATTTTTAACGAATATTTCTTATTCAAATAAACTAGCTTATCAGTTAATTTTGACGAACAGAACCTTATTCATATTGGATATATACAAATACAGTATTGTGTGTGTCTATATATATATATATATATATATATATATATATATATATATATATATATCTTGTGTCATTTATAATGGAAAAGATACAAGGTCATATGATTTTAGATAGTATTTTATATTATTTAAAATTATTTAAAAAAGCTATCTGTTTATTTGGAGAAATTGTGCTGCCTACCCTAAATTTTACACCTAATTATAATGTTTTTCTAGTACTACAACAGATCCGGATTCAATTAAACATAGAAAAAGTATTAAGATAGCACATACAAAAAAATGAAGGACATCTTTCAATGGAATGAATGACCAGGTTAAAGGGACTTTTTTTTTTTTTAAGATTGAGATGTGTGAATTTAAATATATATTTGATTATTAAGATATTGTCTTTAAATCTAAATATTTATATGTGCATTCAAATTCAGACATCTTAATCTTAAAAAAAAATAAAAATAAATGTCTTCTAAGATTTGTCACAAGATCTAATTCATTAAACTATATTTAAACATATTAAGCATTTAAAAATAAAAAAATAAAGGCCTTTGATAATTTGAAATTTAAATAAATCAAATTCAAACATTAAACGTACAAAAAAAAAAAAAGAAAACTTATGCGCATGAATGATGGTAGGTGAATTAAAAATGGAATATAAAAATTCATCTTCTTAAGGTATGCTCTCTTATTTGTTTAGTTTTAAAAATATTTAAGTATGGAATAGGTTAATTTCTATAAATTACAAATTGACTCAGTACCCATTAGTCTCTCCCTTAGATAAAATTGCATATTTATTATTTTAAAAATTAACTCATGAAATATATAATAAGTTATAAACTTTATTTAAGACTTCTAGATTAAAGTATTATTTAATATAATTTTTTATTTCAACATTATACATGACTCTCCTAATATTTAATTCATATTACAAAATATCTAATTGAATTGTTTACATAATATGAAATTGTAACTGTATTCTTAATATGAAAAATAATTAAAAACTGTTAAACAAATTTTTTTTTAAAGAGAACATGTATTATTAAAAAATAAAAAACTAAATTAAATGTGACCAGATGTCATTTTTAAAACAAAAAATATTAGATGTAATGCCAAATCTTCTCCTTTTATTTTAAGGCAGTGTTAATTTGAATTTAACTCTAAAAAACAAATCATTAAGGGGGGAAAATGTTTTGAGTACCGACTTATATATCATTTTTATTAATCAAAAGAGGAAATGAGGTTGGAAGATCAAAAGCCAAACAACACAGATGCTGTTTTTGGAAGCATTCCTGCAATAAGAGTTTACAAAGGACAAAATTATTGAAAAAAAAATAAGGAGATCAAACTTTTTAATTGTCACAACATTATAAGATTTATGTAAATTAATTTTTTTATAATAATTTAAATAAATTTTAAAATAATATAATATTTAAAAAAATGTAACTTTACAATTCTGTGAATTTTTTCCTTTTATAAACCACAATACAATCAGAACTGTAAATAGATTTTTTTTTTCAATTTATAACGAAAAAGTAAAATTGTATTTCTCTCATTTGAATTATCTATTATGGAGGGTTTAAATAGAAAGAAATTTTTTAAAAAAATAAATTAATTTAGAAAAGAAAACCCTTAATTTGAATTATTTATTTTTTTAATGAAAAATTTAAACGAATTGTAAAAAATTTGAAAGAATCCACTTTTGTGGAAACTTGGAAGTGCATCGTTGTATTATAGTGACAACACCTAATGCGATATCATATTGAATATGTGACGTATGGATGACACAATACTGTTGCATACAACTGTTTCTTTTTTCGAAAATTTTTTATAGGGTTGTGCTACGAGAAGCACGACCGGAGGTTGAGCTTTTCCCATATGTTTCTATCTTCTTTTTTATGTCTATCAATTTTTTTTTATACCCGACGCTCCTTTCAAAAAATAAATCAGAGAGGAGGTGATCGACTTTACAGGAAGTCGACTGCCCTGTAGTTTTTCCCTTCTTGTATATAACTTTGCCCATAAATATATATAATTTTTACAAGTATATTTTATTAGAGGTAATTTTGTTCGAATTAATGTCGGATAGAGTTATTCATAGTTCGGTTTAATTCACTTTTGAGCCTTAACCAAATTAGATCGAGTTAATCGATTTTGTAAAATTATAAACTTATTCGATTTTTATTTTTAGACAATTTGATTCAGTTTTAGATAGTTTTATTTACAATAATTTATGATTTTTTTAATTTCAACAAAATATATATATACAAAAAAATACTAAATTAATTATAAAATATATAAATAATTGTGTTGACATAAAAATATATAAATATAATATTATATATATATATATATATATAATTTTTTTATATATAAAGTTGGTTTGATTTAGTTTTAACCGAACTAACCAAATCGATAACTAAATGGAACTAATTAAAATTCACATTTTAAAAAGTGATTTTGACCTCTCTTTTTTTTGGTTTTGATCGGTTTAGTTTAGTTTTGAGCACTCCTTATATCGAGTACTAATTATAGGCACATCTCCTAATGGAGATTCGAACATTGGATCAACAAGTTATAAGAGACTAGCCCATTCTATTAGACCTAACATTCGTTAGTAAATAAGGATGGGTGGATCAGCCTATGCAAGTTTTTCACTACTTGTCCCTTGCCTGCACACATACCCGCCGCCTCGAACCCGCCCCATTGTCATGCAGGGATTTTTTTGTTTTGCCCCATTCTCAAACCTGCAGGGAATTTCAATACCCGCCCCACCCCAAAACCATACTAAGAATAGTGATTTTTGCAGCATACCCGTACCCACCCCACAATATTTAACTACATAATTTTTAAACAATATAACATTCATAAACTTATCATAACAAATTTCATTACACAATATTTAACAAAATAAATTTAAAAAACACAATATTCATCAATTTGTTAAGATATTATATATATATATATATATATATATATATATATATATATATATTCGAGGCTGATTCAGGGCAGGGAAGACATTGTCCTGTCCTTGCCCCAAACCCACGATTATATTTTTAGGTAATCCTCGAACCTACCTTATTTATCGATCAACTTTTGAATAAATTGATCCAAACTAGCTAAACCAAGCCAGCTAGATTTGGATTAAAATTGCTATCCCCATTACCTTTATTTTATTCTTAGTGCTCAATAGTAATTAATGAACTATATTCTCCAATTACTTCAAAAATTTCGATCTCGCAAAATCGCGATTGCATTTATATCAATCCAAGGAAACATAATGAACGAACTAATTAATTTCAAACCTCACTATCAATTATTTATTATGACTCTGAATGTGCCTGTATCTAAGAATTGCTTTTCATTTCAGTGCTTGAGTTAAATTCATAACTACCAAATCTGAAAAAAGAAAAAACCCAAATCATTACTTCTATGATTGTGACTTTGTGAGAAGTTGTACTTACGACGTAAACTAAATAAGCAGTTTCCACGTCAATTGGGTGTTAAAAATTAATTATTTAAATGAGCCTTCAATAAATTTCAACACACAAATTCATATTTGAATAAATTTTTATAAACACTAATTTTCTTTATTTCTTTAAAATTTTATCAAATTTTGACTAATAATTAAATTTAAAAAATTTTGTGTTATTTTTTATTTATAAAATTCAAACTCAATATTTTTTATTCAAAAGTACCAATTGTTAAACCACTTAAACTAACTTATATTAATTTTATAAACAATATTTTAATGCAAATAATTTTTCAATTTTTTTAATAATTGAATACTAGTATTTCTCCCACTCCAACTAATTAATATATAAGGAAAAATTTTAAAACTATAATTCAAAAAATATATAATTTTGTGTAGAGAAAATAATGAATATTATAAGATATTTCAAGACAAATTGTATAATTTTGAACATTAAATTTAGTTGACATAATTTTTTTTACTTATATGTTAGTTTATGAAGTAAAGTGCTATATTTAAAATTTGTACATTAAAATTATAATTAAAGTATAATTTAAATTTTAAAAGAATCATATGTATTTTTGTTGTTTGGGAAAATGATAACAACTATGTGAGAATATAGAAAGTTGAAACTCACCTGTCATAGATTAATAAAATGCCAATCGTACTTCTATGAGTCAAATTTTCAACTTTATTATTATTATTATTATTATTATTATTATTATTATTATTATTATTATTATTATTCAAACTGTTAATACCGAACAATTTATTAAACTCTGTAAAACTCTTTTAATAACGAGGACTTATTGACTTAACCGATTAACATTGATTTTCTTGATCATTTTCATTTAACAGAACTCTTTGGAATAAAAAATAATAGGAGAGGGAAATCCAACCACGTGTCATAGCGTATAAAAAGGGGTATGAGTTATCCAGAGTCGTTGGAAAGGAGGGAGGAGTACAATAAGACTATGATAGGCATGCAATAGAGGATTACAGCCAACCCCTTTCACCTACCGCACCACCAACTGCTATGATGTCTCCATCAAACTCTCCAAATTTGCACTACTTCATGTCTCAAGAATTTTTAGCCTTTTTCTTCCTTTTTCAATTATTTAATTTCTTCACACACACACATATATAAAATATTATTTGTTAAATTATTGAATATTGAATATAAAAAAAATTTTCTCTAAATTAAAATCTCCAATAATCAAATTTTGAGACAAATGATAAAAGTGAAGTTGTTCTCACTCACATTCACCACTTTAAACAATTAAATTTTTTGTTGTTTTTAGTGTTCATCTCACTAAGATATGATGGATTAATATTTAATAGTTCATTTTAAAGAGATTATTGATTTACTGCTTGTCTCCAAAGACAAGCAACACGTTTATCTCTTTGTGGATCAAATCTAATAGTTCAGATTTCAAGTGATGTTTTTTAATTAAAAAAAGAGATGATCATGCTATTTGTCTTTGAATACAAGCAACAAATCCAATCTCTTTTGAAGAAAGACTTTTAGTCTAACCCATCAAAACCCTTAGAACTTAAGTGGGTTGAAGTGAACTGACGTTTGTGGATTTTTTATTTTTTATAATTTAAGATTTATTCTTTTTTATAAGTTTAGTTTTATTTTTTTGAAATTTAATAGTTTCAGTATCTAATTTTTGTCATTCAAAATTATTTAAATTAATTTTAAAAAAGAAAATTTCCTATTTAAGGTTTAACATATTTTTTAAAAAGTTTAATTTAATTTTCTAAAATTTGATTATTTCAATACCTAATTTCTATTATCAAAATAATTAAAAATATAATTTTTTTAAAAAAATAAATAAGCTTATAAAAATGGCCATAACTCATAAAAGATTGTGATAAATCATAATTTTTTAGTTATAAATTATATAAAATTTAATATAATCCAAAACCTATAACCTTACAAAATTTAAGTTGGGGTGAGCTGATCCACTATCATTATATATATATATATATATATATATGAAAAAAAAATTTTAAAATTTTATCGCTTGTATTTAAGTGCTTCTGCGCATCCACACAAGCCCGGATCTCCAAGCATCAGAACTTTCGGCATTTTCCGTAATTTGCTGTGTGTCACATTCCTTCTTCTCTGTGGTTCTTTCTGAGAAATCATGGGCATCGTCGATGGAGAAAGAAGCACCGTGGGATGGGCAGCTCGAGACCCATCTGGGATTCTCTCTCCTTATACTTTCCCTCTCAGGTAATTTAACCACTCCCATCTTTCAGCGATTTAACTTCCTTCCTCTGTTTCTTTCTTTCTAATCCCCCTCTGTTTTCTTGTGCAGAAACACAGCCCCTGACGATGTGCTTATCAAGGTCCACTTCTGCGGAATCTGCCACTCCGATCTCCATCAGATCAAGAACGATCTCGGCTCGGCCAATTACCCCATGGTTGCTGGGTATCAACTCATTAACATTAACTCGCTCTCTGTTTTGCTGTTTCTAGTTCTGAACTCTGTTTCTCTGAGAGTGCTCTGTGTTGCAGGCATGAGGTGGTGGGAGAAGTTGTGGAGGTGGGTTCGAGTGTTTCGAGGTTCAAGGTCGGAGAGGTGGTGGGGGCAGGGCTGATTGTCGGAAGTTGCAGGAATTGCATGGCTTGTCAGAGTGAGAAGGAGCAGTATTGCAGCAAGAAGATCTGGAATTACAACGATGTGTATAGTGATGGTAGGCCCACTCAAGGTGGATTTGCAGAATCCATGGTCGTCCATCAGAAGTAATGTTTCCTCGTCTTGGCTTCTTTGCTTCAAAGCTTTCTGCTTTACGTTTTTTCTCAAGTTCTTGCACAAACCCTTTTCGCAAAACCTCCCAAGAGTTATTTTCTTGAAGATAAAGTCTTAACAGATCCAAAAAAGACTGAATCCTCATCTACTTCCTTTCCTAGGGTGATTCTCTTGTTTTCTCATTTTAATTCCACAAATTTAGGATAATATTTTTTGAATTTGATTTTTTTTTATAGAATTATTTTCTCAATTTAGATTCTGTGTTTTTCAGTTTAATCTTTACATAAATAAAATTATTACTGATAATGTCCTATTAATCTTTTATTAATAAATTTAATTATGAGAAATACCTTAACAAAATAAAATTTTATTCTATCCAAAGTAGTGAAATACCCAGTTGAAATCTTCATGTTAACACACAATTCTTCACCAAATTCTGAAGCTCTGATTCGATCACTTCCTCCAAAGTTTCAAACTTTCCACTCTTTCAGATTCTCCCACAAAACCCCCCACACACACACTGATTTCAAACCAGCGATTTCTCATTCACGGATTCACTTTCAGCTTCGTGGTGAAGATACCATCGGGCATGTCGCCGGAGCAGGTGGCGCCGCTACTGTGCGCCGGCGTGACAGTGTACAGCCCTCTGTCGCACTTCGGCTTGAAAGAGAGTGGTCTCCGAGGAGGCATACTGGGTCTCGGAGGAGTGGGGCACATGGGGGTGAAGATAGCGAAGGCGATGGGGCACCACGTGACGGTGATAAGCTCGTCGGAGAGGAAGAAGAAGGAGGCGATGGAGGACCTCGGAGCAGACGAGTATGTGGTGAGCTCCGACGAGGCTCAGATGAAGGAGCTTGCGGATTCGCTGGATTACATCATCGACACTGTGCCCGTGGGACACCCTCTTGAGCCTTATCTCTCGTTGCTGAAGCTCGACGGAAAGTTGATTTTGATGGGCGTCATCAACACTCCATTGCAGTTTATGAGCCCTGTCGTCATGCTTGGTGAGCCACCAAACACTCTCTCTTTACTTTGATTAAACTCATTGCCAGTGACTGTGTATCGAAATAAATCAATAATGAATGTGGCAGGGAGGAAGACGATAACGGGAAGCTTCATAGGAAGCATAAAAGAGACAGAAGAGATGCTTGAGTTCTGGAAAGAGAAGGGGCTGAACTCCATGATCGAAGTCGTCAAGATGGATTACATCAACACAGCCTTCGAAAGGCTCGAGAAAAACGACGTCAGATACAGGTTCGTCGTCGACGTCGCCGGCAGCAAACTCGATCAATGAAAACGACATACATGCATTCACTTATAAGTCGCATACTCTGTTTATTATTTCTGTTCAAAGTTGCAACTGTTAATGACTTGAATCAAACGACGCTGTGTTTTAAGGCGATGCTTAGTTATGAAGTTGGTTGGGTTTTGATGTTTTGAGTGTTATCTTTTCGATACAATACCAAACTTTTTTCTGTCGCCAAGTGTTGATTAATATATGAGAACTATGGTTCACCAACTTTTATGCACGACGATTAGACCTGTATGCCCCTAGTGGATTCCACCTCGGTCGGCTTATATCATGACTAAAAAATTTGATTGATTATTGATTTGATTGTAGTATGGTGTTCATAGGTAATGATCAGAGTTACTGTTGAACTTGTGATATTAAAAATATAATAAAATACTAAAATATATAATTAATATATAGTTATAAATATTAAAATATTATAAAAATATGTTTATATGAATTTGAGATTTTTTTAATAGTTTAAATTTTTAATTATTTTTTAAAAATATATAATAATATTTAGTAAAAATTTAAAAAATTTAAATTAATTAAATTGACCAATTTTATCAATTCAAAATTAGTTTACTTAATTTTTTACTAATTTAAATGTTTATTAATTTATAAGTTTAAATTGGACCAAATATCTGAGTGATTTATTATTTTTTTAGTTAAATCAAACTATTTAGCCTAATTTTTTGAATCATGGTTTATATCTTGTTTTGAATAGACTTTTACTTATTATTACACTTTTTCTGCTTTTATAAATTGTTATACACAAAAGAAAACTTATAAGGAATTCGAATAGTAAAAACTTCTCTATCTTTTTATTTTTTATGATTTTGTTTCAAATAAAAAGATTTAATTTATTTGTATTTTATTCTGAAGATATTCTTGTCTTGCTATCCATTGTTAATTCTTTAAGAGAATAATTAAAGTGATTAGACAGGGAAGAGAAAGAGGTATGTTGAATGCAATTATTATTTTTTTTTTCATTTTGATAGATATAAGAATTGTTGTAATAATTAGATTAAATCAATTAGTTTAACTAGTTGGACTGCGAATAGGCCAAAGAATTGGTCTGTAATAACTCTTAAAATCGGTGAGTAATTAAATTGACCAAAAACTAATTGAATCGAATAAAAACCAATGTTAAATGAATCAATTCACTTGAAATTTTTAATTTTACTTATTCTATAATTAAGTAGTGAAAAAATTAATATTAAATATCAACCAATTTTAGTGAATATATCTTAATATTTTATGAATTTGATATGAGTGAATATTGTCTTGATTAATAATATTTTTTTGTTATTTGATCAATTTTTGTTGTGAAATTTTAATTTTGAATATTTTGTGTAATTTGATATTAAATCTTATTTTTGATAAAATTTTTAAATTTAAATTTATAATATTTAATTATATATATATATATATATATATATATATATTATTTTTTAAATTTTTTAAAATAGACTGATTCAACTATGAATCATGAAACAGTATCTTTGTTGATTCAATGACCAGTCCAATTTTCATAATTTTAGTTATAGTCATTAACCACATTTTTTTCTTGTAAAATAAAAAATTAAACATTTATAAAGTCAACGGTGATATAAGTAATATTTGCATCTATCAACTTGGTAAAGTTTGCAAAAATGAAATAATATCAAAAATTCAGGAACCAATATGAAACAAAGTGAAGTTAAGGAATAATTTTTTTTTATCAATATAAAAGCATACATACACTTGGCTAATAATGATTTCAATCCAAAAGACAATGAGTTTTAATGTTATGCATAGTTAATGAAGTTGTTTGTTTGTTATTTTGAGTGTTGAAGAATATTATCTTTTTCAAACCATACCAAATTTTTTAACGTGAAGCTAAGAAGAGAAGATAATTACTATTAAATCATAAATTAATAATTTAAATTGATACTAAATTTATTTATGTAAAAATTAATAAAAATATTATTAATTTATATTAATAAATTTTCTATCAATCTAAACTATTAATTTGTAATTAAAAAAAATTTCAGACAATGGTTCATCCAATTTTGTGAGGCGTGTTTGTCTGCCTTTGTATGATTGCGAGATTGTCTATGCGATGTTGAAATATATATATATATATTTTTTGACATTATTGAAGAAAATAAGAGCACGACACCGAATAACTAACTATTAGATAAGATCTTTTAAAAAATGAAAATGTAAAAAATTGCGTTCAATTTTGTAATTTTATCCTCTCAATTTTAAAAATAGATGATAAGGTATTTAAATTTTTTATTTTGTAAAATATAATACTTTCATTTTCTAACACCACTTGTTTATATAAATAAAAAAATAAAATTAGCAAAACAGAAAAAAAAAAAAACTAAACCAACCTATCATGTCAAAAGGATTTTTAGCTGAAAAATGTAAAAGAAAAAGACTAAAAAAAACTATTACTTTGTCACTTATAATAATAGGTTAAATGTGTTTATTTATTTATTTTTAAAAATTATATAAAAAATATTGTTAAGATTTCAAATAAAAAATTAATAATAATATTATATTCAACAAAATTAAAAAAAAAGCTATTGTCAATTTTTAAAGTTGAGAAATAAATTACACATGAGAAATCTTTTTACATTTTAACCTACCAAACAATATAACTTGTTCAGGATGGTACTATACATCTTTAATATTATTATTGTTGTAAGAACTAGATTGAATTGTCAGTTCAATTTGTTGGACCAAAAATCGGTTAGAAAATTAGTTTGGAATAACCCCTAAAACTAATTAGTGTTTGAACTAACTAAAAACCGGTTGAACCGGTGTTAAATGAATTGATTGAACAGTTCACTTGAAAATTTTTTATTATTTTTAAAATTGTTTTTATTCTATGGTTAGATAATGAAAAATTAATATTATAGATCATTCAATTTTAATAGAGATGCCAGTATCTTAATATTTTATGAATTTAATATGAATGAATACTATCTTGATTGATAATATTTCTTTGTTATTTGATCAATTTTCTATGTGAACTTTTGATTATGAATATTATCTTGCGTAATTTGACATCAAATTTTATTTTTAATTAAATTTGTAAATTTATATTTATAATATCTAATTATGTATATTATTCTTTTAATATTTCAAAGTAGATCAATTCAATTACAATTTAACTACGATTTGATCATTAATTCTTAAACCGATGCCTCTGTCAATCTAGTGATAGATTTGATTTTCAAAACCTCGAATATTTCTACCTTTTTGGTTGGTGGACTTATTAACTATTCTTTATGTTGCGACTGATCAATGTTTAATCATGGAAATCGATTTTTTATGTTTGAATTATAGTCTCTCTCGGAAGCTTTAAAGATAAATCGATGAAAGTATTTATTTGATAAAATATTTGTTATATACAATTTTTATGAAAGATAAATTTATCTTTTTTAATGGTTAATTCTGTCCATTGAAAAGTTACAATTCTCTACATTAAAACTGTATCCTCTCATGTGACATTGTAGTTATATTATAATATAAAATCACATAACATTTTTTTTTGCACAAAATACAAATTTCCACATGGGTTGCATCTTCTTTAATAATATTTAAGAAAAAATACACTATGCCCTCATAAATTTTTTTTATTGTGTAAATAATTCCCATGAACTACAAAACTCAACATAAGATTCCTCTAAGCTCTTCATTTTGTGTAATAAGGCATTTCCATCCAATAATTCGTTAATTTGACTAACGATCAACACTAACTGAGATTGTAAAACTGCTACATCAACTTTATTTGTACACATCAACATTTGACTTGGAGAAACCATAATCCAAACCTATAGGGCCATGTCAACTATACCTAACCCACAATGCACAAAGCATCAATTTCGATCGCCCTCACCTTTGCATCCACTACAGAACCACCATGGTAGTGCCATATGGTGCTCATCGTCCACCAGTAGAAATATGCCATGTGCGCGAAATTCTTTTGATCGATCGACAATGTTGGCCCCATGAACTTAAAATCCTTATCCCCAACTAGTTCTTGAACTTGAAATCGTTCATTGCCTCTTAAGCACTTCCCCAATCTTCCTCATCCCATTCATGCACCTTTCCACATCGATTAGGCTGTTGAAGTAGTTGAATCTCACAATCGGTTCTGGCTCATGTTCGTTGAGGCCAGCCTCAAAGATTCTGTAATACCTTTAAAAAAAATTGTATGTGTAAATATATATATATATATATATATATATATATATATATAGTAAATGAGCCTTCAATAAAATAAAATGTGATAAATACTATGTAGATAATTTGAATCTTGGGTGATTAGAGAAATTTGTTGAGTAAAATAACGTTTTATGAGAGAAAACACCTTCAGGAACTAAAATGAAAGGACTGAATTGAAAAAAAATTTAAAGGTTTAAGGTGAAAGAATAGTTTTTTCTTTAAATCCCCAATAGTAATAATAATTTAGCCGCCTTCACCTTTCCGTATTTGCACAGTAAACTAAATTATTAAAACGTACACTAAATTAAATTATTGGAAATGTCATTTTCATAAATAGTAAATTGAATATTTTATTAGTGCATAGTGTCAAATAATACTCTCGACTTTTCCTATAAATAGGCCCTTCCATTTTACTTCTAAACTCACACCTTCAGCTTCTCTTCTCTCCTCTCCTTTAATTTCTCTGACTCTAATGCAAAGATTCTAGGTTATCATAAAAGCCCTCCTCTATACCTTGAATTCGAGGTGAGGGAATATTCTACTATGCTCTTTTAAATTCTTGCAATAATTTAGAGATTAAATTCTTAGTATGCTCTGTGGTTGCGGCCTTAGCCGATCCTCCATATCAGAAAAGAATTAACCTCGGTTGCTTAAAAATTATTTATTGATTATTAAGATACTATGAAGATACTATATTTTTACAAGTACCTATAAGATAAAATCTTAGTATGCTCCGTGGTTGTGGTCTTAGCTGATCCTTCACATCAGAAAGGAATTATCTTCAGTTACTTGAAAATTATTTCTGATTGTCGTATATATGAACAGTATTGTACCGTACATATGAACAGTATTATACAATATATATAAACAGTACCGTATTTATGAACAATATAGTATGTATATATGAATAGTACTATATATAAATAGTATTCAAACATATAAATAGTACTCATACATATAATTGTATGATATATGTGAACAGTACTATATGAATAGTGCTAAACATATGAATAATATAATATATATAAATAGTACCGTATACATTACTATATATATGAACAACGTCACATACATGTATAGTGTTCATGTGTAAGGTTGAATTATTGTTATGTTTGTGATTGATTGAGAATGTTACAGGAATAGGTCCCTGTGTGGGAGCAAAAAAGGAGGAGCAGGAGATAATAAGGGCGGAAAATCATGTTAAACAAAAATTTGTTCCAATACAATAAGTATTGAAAATAGGAGTGAAATAAGGGAGGCATTTATGAAAGTAGCAATAAGGGAGGATGCGGCCGGGGCTGCAGGACAACGACTGCCTTATGTAGACGGGACCTGAAAAATGTCTGGGAATTTAATTTGGAACTATGTGATATGTTTTGTGATTTTATATAAATGATTTCTTATGTTAATGTAATAGAATAATATATTTTCTCACTGAGTAAAATATAGTCATGTCATTCCTCCCCTCATAAATTTTCAAGAAGAAGTAAAGGCACATCTAGCAATCGTTCGAGTCTTTAACCCCATTGATCAGGGTAAATATTTGTTATTATGTAAAACTTTATCCAAAGTATTCTAGTAGTAACTCTGTAATTTGAGTAGGTAAATCTTGGACGAACAATGCTTATTTGAGAATGTTATTTATTAATGAATAAATGAATATATTTGAAATATTTATTATCTCTTTCTCTAAAAGAAATAGGAGAATCTGTACTCTCTTACATGAGATAATATTTATATTTAAATATGCATCAAATTGGTATGGAATTAGGCTTACGATTGTGAGGTAAAAGCTTATCTATCGTGCTGGTCACGTGGGTAAGTTTGGAGGTGTGACAAAGTTGGTATTAGAGATTTGGGATTAGGTCTCCTACTAATTTGATACAAGGTATCCTTAGTGGTATCTTTCTATTACTATGAGCTCGGGCATAACAATAGTAAAAGACTCCACCAAAGGACCTATAGGGATGTCATGTCACATTTTCTTTCCTAAATTGTTGTTCCTTAGAACGTTGTTTAAAGTAAAAAATTTTATATTGTAGATTCAAAATGTCTTCTTCACAACACGAGACACAAGTAAGAGAACGTGAGGTCTCAGAGGAAGCCTCATCTCGTCCTTCGTTGTTAACTACTCTGGACCAAGGAAAAGGTCGAGAAAAGGAGGGAAATCCTGAGCATGACAAATGCACTCATAATATACAGAAGCCAGTAGAAATACCCCATGTAAGGGAGGGAGCACCTCCTCAACCAAATAATGTACAACTTATGGCTTTCATCTCAGGTATGCAAGGCACCATAGAAACTATGGCGACTGGTTACTAAGATGCCATACAGGCTATAACTGCTATGGTAGCTAAGCAAAACGTTGAAACGAGTCCTCCGATAATATCATCCTAACGAATGTTCAACCTACAACAAATAAGGTTTCAGAGTTTCTAAAATTACAACCGCCTACTTTTTCAGGGTCAAATGATGAGGACACTCAAGAATTCTTATATCATATTGTAAGAATTCAATCTATTTTGGGATGGTCTGCTGATAGTATGGTTGAAATGGTTGCTTTCCGGTTTCGAAATGATGCAAGTGATTGGTGGGAAACATCATTGGCAGGCCGACCCATAGGTGCCTTGGCAGTCACTTGGGGAGAATTTAGGGAAGTCTTTATAGAACGGTTTCTTCTAGAAACCCTTCAAATGGCTCGAGAACAAGAATTTGAGCGGCTAACTCAAGGCCCAGAGATGTCTATCGAAGAATACAATACTAAGTTTGTTCTCCTTACTCGCTATGCATCTCATATGATACCAAATGAAAAGCATCGAATTAGGCGATTTATCTTGGGGTTTCACCAACCATTTTATAGTATGATACCCCCACAAGTCAATGTTTACCCGTCATATGAAGCACTGGTTGAAGCTGCACGGATGGTCGAATATGGGTATAAAACAAAAAGTAACAATTTTAAGAAAAGAGGGTGAGATCAAGGGAGCATGACAACTAATAATGGTGGGTCAAGAAGAATTAATTCCTCTGGTCGAGGTAATTTCTCTTCAGATGCACCTTCAACATCAGTACAAACTTCAGCAAGTGCCTCGAAAAATATATCAGAAAGTAAGGTGAAACAATCCACAGTTTAACAAGGTTATTCCCAACTTTGGCAAAATAAGCCCAAGTGTACAAATTGTGGAAAGTATCACTTTGGAGTATATAGATTAACAGGCCCCGCATGTTATCAAGGTGGCCAAGTAGGTCATTTCATGAGAGAATGCCTTTACTTACTAGAAGAGTCAGGGAAAGAATCTTTACACCCATCAGCACGACTATTCGAGACAGTTTTTGGCCCTAAAGCTCCTTCTTCGTCATCAGGAAGAGGCGGTGCAGAAAGAGAACAGGGTCGTGGATCTAGAGGAAGGGGCCAACCAATGGCTGGTAGAAGGCAGGCACGTGTCTATGCTCTTACTCGACAAGATGCAAAGGCCTCTAATGCAGTGGTCACAGGTACTCTCCTTATATGTTCTCATAAGGCATGTGTGTTGATTGACCTAGGTTCAAACCATTCTTATATATCACCAAATTTTGCTAAACGTCTTGATATGGGCCCAACTAGACTGGCCTTTTCTTGTGGCAACCCCACTGAGGGAGTCAATAATTGTAGAAAATAGTCTCAATGTGTGTGAGGTCTCCATTGGTGAAATGGACACCTTAGCAGATTTAATGTTACTTGAGATGATAGAATTTGATGTTATCTTGTGTATGGATTGGTTGGCATCATGCCATGCCACTGTTGATTGTCACAAAAAAATGGTGAAATTTGAAATACCTAAAGAACCAACTTCCTCCTTTCAAGGCAATGGGATCGAAGCATCAAATAACCTAATTTTCAGCTGTGAATGCCCGAAGACTTTTAAGAAAAAGATGTTACAGATATCTAGTCTTTGTGAAAAATGTGGAGAAAGAAAGACAGACTTTAGAGGTAGTGCTAGTAGTAAAAGAATTTCCCGATGTTTTCCTTGAAAAGTTACATGGATTGCCTCCAGATAGGGAGATAGAGTTTAACATTGATGTGGTCCCTAGGACCCAACTGATTTCTATCCCTCCTTACCGAATGGCTCCTGCAGAGCTCAAAGAACTCAAAGAACAACTACAGGATCTTCTAGACAGAGGTTTATTAGACCTAGCACATCACCTTGGGGAGCACTAGTGTTATTCGTTAAGAAAAAGGACAGGTCCCTAAGGTTATGTATAGACTACAGGCAGCTTAACAAGGTCACAATACTAAACAAATACCCTTTACCTCGCATTGATGATCTATTTGATCAATTGCAAGGAGCACAATACTTCTCCAAAATTGACTTAAGGTATGGTTACCACCAATTAAAGATCAAGGTAGAGGATATTGCAAAAACGACCTTCCGAACTTGATATAGACATTATGAGTTTCGAGTAATGTCTTTTGGATTAACAAATGCCCCAGTGGCATTTATGGACGTCATGAATCGAGTGTTCAAACCATTCCTAGATAAGTTTGTCATCGTTTTCATAGATGACATTTTGGTATATTCCAAAAATCTCAAGGAACATGAACAACATTTGAGGAAAGTATTACAAACACTGAGAGAACACCAGTTATATGCCAAATTTTCTAAATGTGAATTTTGGATGAGCCAAGTGGCTTTCCTAGGACATGTAGTCTCTAAGGAGGAAATTCAAGTTGATCCAGCCAAAGTTGATGCAGTACCAAAATGGCCAAGGCCAACCACAGTGACTGAGATACGAAGTTTTCTTGGTTTGGCAGGATATTATCATCGATTTGTCAAGGACTTCTCCAAGATAAGCTCCCCTCTCACAAAGTTAACTCAAAAAAAAAGTGAAGTATCAAAGGACAAATGCATGTGAAGAAAGCTTTAAAATGCTAAAGAAATGTTTGACATCTACTCCTGTGCTCACTCTTCCAACCAGACTAGGAGGCTTCATGGTTTATTGTGATGCATCAAGGGTGGGGTTGGGATGTGTTCTCATGCAGCATGACAAAGTCGTGACATATGCATCGAGACAACTCAAGAAACATGAGCAGAATTACCCTATGTCACGACCCGTTTTCTGGGCACATGACCGGCACAATGATGAATATCCCATCACTGTAAGCCTTTTGATAAATTCTACCCATGAGTATAGTCATTATCTCTATATTATCAAAATAACCATTTCTGAAGAAAATATATCAAATTTTCTTATTTGAAATTCATAGAGATTATTTGCATATAATAATAGATCCTCAACATAAAATACATTATTGTACTGAAATACAAGCCAAATACCAAACCCCTGACCTAGATGTCCTAGACGATTACAGAGCAACATAATCTATAACAAAAGAGGGGTCTACCCGACAACGGGAAGGTCCAAAGTGATCTACTCCTCTAACAGATATTCTTCGCTGACAACCTGATCTGAACAAAAAGGTTGTACAAACAGTGTGAGCTTTTAAACTCAATGAGCGAATCGGCCTCGCGTTAATAAAATTCAAATACATTACCAGTCATGCAAGCATATCCAAAGGCTCATACTCAACCAATAGACAGAAGATAAAAATTCATCCAATTCAACAAACGTTACTAGTACTCGTCAATGGCAATATATCCCAGAGAGGCCGGCTCACCAATTATGTATATTTCCGCCATGACGCACAACATCATCCTTTTACATACAAGAAGATAAAAATTCATCCAATTCAACAAACGTTACTAGTACTCGTCAATGGCAATATATCCCGGAGAGCGCACACAGGCCGGCTCACCAATTATGTATATTTTCGCCATGACGCACAACCTCATCCTCTTAGCTAGGGCGCCTCACGGATTTATCACCAATCCAGGCTATATCCCTACTGAGGGAATCGTTGTCTCCACACTCATTGGTCAAGACACCCTGTCAACTGAGTTTTCCGCCTTGCCGTGAGAGGGGGTACTGTCCCGCTCAATCACAATCAATATCATTTCATATCATAATCAGAAGCTCAATATAATATTCATCCATATAACAGGTATAGTATATAACTATATTATAGCTTTATAAACCACAATTCAAGAGATTCAATCTTCACATCATCATGAGATACTTGCTTTTTCTTATCCATACTTATGGATTAATTATCTCATTATATTCGCCATTCTGAATCCAATTTCCCCCTATGAATCTTGGGAGTGTCCTACGACATACTTTTTATCACCAGTAATGCTAAAACTCTATTAAAACGGGTTCGTTTCACTCACCTGTATTCCGTACGAGCATCGCTTCTCTAAGACATTACAGACAAGAGTGCTCAGGTGAATTTCGGTGTTCTGCTACAGAGATTTTCATGAAAGATTAGAGAAAATACGTTAGGATTGTTTTCGTATAGATACTGTTCATACGTACGGTTACTATTCATATATACGGTTACTATTCATTCGTACGATCACTATTCATACGTACGATTACTATTTATAAATACGGTTACTATTTATACCAGAAATAGAGAATACAATCTGTAAAAGAGTACACCAGGTAAGTTCCCAGGAAAGAGTGGAGGGTCACACTGGACACACTTAAAAATCAGGTCTTTCCTTAGCCAGAACTTTCCTAGACATGTATTCTTCACAGT
Organism: Biancaea sappan; assembly: GCA_037074585.1. Classification (NCBI taxonomy): domain Eukaryota; kingdom Viridiplantae; phylum Streptophyta; class Magnoliopsida; order Fabales; family Fabaceae; genus Biancaea; species Biancaea sappan. The sequence goes on along the minus strand of CM073493.1, from coordinate 7,883,803 downwards.
TTACATTCTATTTCGGTAATCAGAGAATCAAAATAACATATAAACAGCTAAGGACAGTTTTTCTGATGTGGAAGATCGGCCAAAATCGCAACCACAGAGCATACTTAAGAAATTAACTTCTAAAATTTGAAAGACATACAAAGGGCATAGTATCCTTACCTAAGCTGAAAAGGAAAGGCCTAAAATCTCATAAGCCTAACATTGGAGTAAGAGAAACTTAAGGAGAGAAGAAGAGAAGTTGAAGGTGTGAGTTTATAAGTGAAATGGAAGGGCCTATTTATAGCAAAAGTCAAGGGTACTATTTGATACTATGCACTAATAAAATATTCAATTTACTATTCATGAAAATGACATTTCTAATAATGCAGTTACTGTGCAAATCGCGGCTGAAAATTTTTTCTTTTATTTACTATTGGAAACTTAAAGAGAAAACTATCCTTTCTCTTAAATCTTTAAGTTTCTTTTCAAATCAGTCCTTTCAATTTAGTCCCTGAGCGTATTTTTACACATAAAATGTCATTTTCTCCTACAAACTTCTTTCTAGTTTTCTCTTATGACCAAACCATATCTAGTACTTGACATTTCGATTGTATAAATGAACAGTATCATATACGTAAATAATATTATACGGGTAAATAGTATCGTATACTGAAATAGTAACAATAGTTTGTAAATAAATATTTATATTTTATTTTTCATGGGTATTACATTATCACCCCCTTAAGAGAATTCGGTCCCCCGAATTCAAAACTCATTTCAAGACTGAAATAAGTGTGATTACTTCGTCTATATCTCATTCTTTGTATCTCTTTCTTTCCAAACCTCTTCACATCCCTGGTAAGATTTACAAGAACACTATAACATCAACTGTGAACTCTAGACCGCATTATCAATAATTTTCATAGGACTTTTGCCTTTTCTAAATAGCAAACAATCTCTTCCTCATCAGTTTGATCTTCTCCACAACATTTTGTACCATAAAGTGTCTCATCCTCATAACCTTTACCAAACTTAAACCATCTGATCAGAGACGAACTCTGTCTCTATGTAAAACCTCAAATAGGTGTCTTCTCAAAAGTGACACGTGGTCTTTCCAGTTTATACTGAATATCAAGACACAAGTTATCATACACATAACTTATAACTTTTACGAATACAAGCACCCCACCTAAAGGCGTCATTTTGGCCATAGGTAATACTCTTGCCCAAAGGCGATCCTTCTACCTTAAGGCGACACTCTCAGCTGAAGGTGTCATATAAAATGAAATCATTACATAAATCTCTAAGAAGAACAATTCTAGAAAATGTGTTAAGTAAATAACATATTCCTCACGCATAATTATAAAATAAATATATATAGAAATTTCTCTCACCTCAATGACTCATATAGAGTTGTACCCCTTCAATGATTAGGGCAAACCCATAGTTCTCTATGTATAGGTTCATAAAATACTTATTTAGCACTCCTCCATAGCTCAGAAATGCAATGAAATATCATTTTAGTAACTCTTCTCAGTCAAAAGGATATTACCATACTCTACTTTAGAATTTCCATAATCAAGTACGAAATATAAGTCCAACATCTTCTCATTCCTCAAGTTCTTTCAGTAAAAGTAATCACTTCAACAAAGAAGATCTAAATACTAACTTAAATTTTATTTCTAGTACATAGATAATTTTATTACGTGAAGCTTAGATCAAATATAGCTTTAGGTACAAACAAAAGAAAAAATAAATTAAGGACGAGGAGGCTTTTGAAATGTAAAAGGTGCTCCAGGTCTAGAAGAGGAAGGTGCTTCAGACCTTAAGGAGGACGCTAATCGTTGCAGCCTAGAAAGAGTTTCTGGAGGAAGTGCCTGAGAAATTTGGCGAAGAGCAGAAGTTACTCCGTTCATACAGTCAATACACCTTGCTTGTTGGTCACGAAAATTTTGAGTTGCAAACATTGAATGTCTATCAACTCGATTAGCCAGTTCCCCGAAACGACGATTTATCAGTTTCTCTTGGTTTTCAAAGAGACGATTTATTAGTCGCTTTTGGTCCTCTGTCTTGTATTCCAGGCTCTCTATCTTACGCTCCAGATTTTCGATCTTACGCTCCAGGGACGCAAGCTTATTTTCTGAGGATGTTGCTGTAATACCCAAGAAAAATAAAATATAAATATTTGTTTACAAACTACTGTTACTATTTCAGTATACGATACTATTCACCTGTATAATACTATTTACGTATATGATACTGTTCATTTATACAATCGAAATGTCAAGTACTAGATGTGGTTTGGTCATAAGAGAAAACTAGAAAGAAGTTCGTAGGAGAAAATGACATTTTATGGGTGAAAATACCCTCAGGGACTAAAATGAAAGGACTGATTTGAAAAGAAACTTAAAGGTTTAAGGTGAAAGGATATTTTTCCCTTTTAAGTTTCCAATAGTAATAACAGAAAAATTTTTCGCGTGAGGTGCACAGTAACTGCATTATTAGAAATGTCATTTTCATGAATAGTAAATTGAATATTTTATTAGCGCATAGTATCAAATAGTACTCTTGACTTTTGCTATAAATAGGCCCTTCCATTTCACTTCCAAACTCACACCTTCAACTTCTCTTCTTCTCTCCTTAAGTTTCTCTTACTCCAAAGCTAGGCCTCTGAGATTTTGGGCCTTTCCTTTTCAGCTTAGGTAAGGATACTATGCCCTTTCTATGTCTTTCAAATTTTAGAAGTTAATTTCTTAAGTATGCTCTGTGGTTGCGGCCTTGGCTGATCTTCCACATCAGAAAAACTGTCCTTAGCTGTTTATATGTTATTTTGATTCTCTGATTACCGAAATAGAATGTAAACTGTGAAGAATACATGTCTAGGAAAGTTCTGGCTAAGGAAAGACCTGGTTTTTAAGTGTCCAGTGTGACCCTCCACTCTTTCCTGGGAACTTACCTGGTGTACTCTTTTACAGATTGTATTCTCTATTTCTGGTATGAATAGTGATCATACGTATGAATAGTGACCGTACGTATGAATAGTAACCGTATATATGAACAGTATCTGTACGAAAACAATCCTGACGTATTTTCTCTAATCTTTCATGAAAATCTCCGTAGCAGAACACCGAAATTCACCTGAGAACTCTTGTCTGTAATGACTTAGAGAAGCGATGTTCGTACGGAATCCAGGTGAGTGAAACGACCCCGTTTTAATAGAGTTTTAGCATTACTGGTGATAAAAAGTATGTCGTAGGACACTCCCAAGATTCATAGGGGGAAATTGGATTCAGAATGACGAATCTAAATGAGATAATTAATCCATAAGTATGGATAAAATGAAATAAGTATCTTATGATGATGTGAAGTTTAAATGTTTTCAAAAATGGATTAATTGTTATCTTGATATGTGGTTTATAAATCCATAATATAGTAATATACTATACCTGTTATATGGATGAATATTATATTGAGCTTCTGATTATGATATGAAATGCTATTGATTGTGATTGAGCGGGACAGTACCCCCTCTCACGGCAAGGCGGAAAACCCGGTTGACAGGGTGTCTTGACCAATGAGTGTGGAGACAACGATTCCCTCAGTAGGGATATAGCCCGGATTGGTGATAAATCCGTGAGGCGCCCTAGCTAAGAGGATGAGGTTGTGCGTCATGGCGGAAATATACATAATTGGTGAGCCGGCCTGTGTGCGCTCTCCGGGATATATTGCCATTGATGAGTACTAGTAACGTTTGTTGAATTGGATGAATTTTTATCTTGTATGTAAGAGGATGATGTTGTGCGTCATGGCGGAAATATACATAATTGGTGAGTCAGCCTGTGTGCGCTCTCCGGGATATATTGCCATTGACGAGTACTAGTAACGTTTGTTGAATTGGATAAATTTTTATCTTCTGTCTATTGGTTGAGTATGAGCCTTTGGATATGCTTGCATGACTGGTAATGTATTTGAATTTTATTAATGCGAGGCCGATTCGCTCATTGAGTTTAAAAGCTCACATTGTTTGTACAACCTTTTTGTTCAGATCAGGTTGCCATCGAAGAATATCTACTAGAGGAGTAGATCACTTTGGACCTTCCCGTTGTCGGGTAGACCTCTCTTCTGTTATAGATTATGTTGCTCTGTAATCGTCTAGGACATCTAGTTCAGGGGTTCGACATTTGGCTTGTATGTCAGTATAATAATGTATTTTAAATTGATAATCTATGATTTTCAGATAAGAAAATTTGATATATTTATCGGAAGGCTTACAGTGATGAGAGATTCATCATTGTGCCGGTCATGTGCCCAGAAAACGGGTCGTGACAAAGTTGGTATCAAAGCAATGGTTGTTAGGTCTCCTAGTGATTACAGAGCAAGGTAACCTTAGTAGGACCTCCTCTATCGTTGTGAACCCGGGCACAACTATAGAGAGACGGCTCTATTAAAGGTCCTGTAGGATGTTTTCATTTCCTTTCCCTCCGAGACTTATCTCTTCTTAGGAATTATGTTCTCAGTTTTAGTTTTAGACAGATGTGGCCACACTTTTGAACTTAGTAAAGGAAAGGTTATTACTTGTTTTGATTCCGTTGTTGTTGGATCAAATTTTTATATGGTGGATTTTATAAGCTGAATTCATGATTGAATTTGTGTAGCTATATTATTTTAGGGTACCAGCCAATAAAAGAAACCACTCGCATTAAAAACAAAAAAAACTGAAGGATTACATTGCAAAAAAGAAGAAGTTTACTCATGCATGAGTAATCTAAAAGCGAGGTGGTCTTGGATTAGGAGGGTTGTATTGTATCATCACCCCTCGACCATTCCTTGGAGCAAGGGACATAGCAATGTCGCGGAGGGTAGTATAAATCCCATTCATACAATCAACACTTCTTTGTTGTTGATTGCAGAAGCACTGGGTAGACCAATAGAAGAACCTGTCTATTCTTGAAGTCATTTCTGCATGATTGCGTTTAGTTAACTTCTCCAGGTCTCCTATCATCTTTTTCAGATTTTTCACCTCCTGCTCTAGACAGGCGATTTTGTCCTCCGAGGTATGGCCCGTGCTAGTCTCCTCAGCTTCCTCGATCTTCTTCATTTTCTTCTCCTTCTGCTTCTCTGGAGACCCCTCAAAAGGTCTTTTGCCCTTGTCTTTGCCCAGACTTAAGTTTAAGTCGAGCTCTTCTTCCTTAGCCTCTATTGTGAGATCAATGTACTTCCTTGAGGCCATGATTTGGAAAAATTTAGAAATTTTTGTAAGAGTATGAGGTGAGAGGAATACTGGGGGATTGTAGGCTCGGAGATTATTACTCTTTGTGGTGTGGTAACTGAGAACGCTGGGATGGTTTTTATAGAGAAAAAATTTGGACTAAGAGACAAAGAAGATATCTTTTCACCGCACCCTACACGATCAACCTATGGATTTCTGCAAGCTGGAAACCAGAAGTCTAGGGTAGGCGTGCACACCGATAGCACGTTGCATTAATGCCAAAACCACGAAAGTCAGTATTCGGTGGATTTGCGGCCGATTTTACTTGGTTTTCCCATTTCTCCCGTTGGCATTTTCCGAAATTCAAAGAAGTTGATAACATAGCCATCAAAGATTGCCTTGGATGCTTTTATGATGAACTGAAATACATTTCTCCGTTTTATTGTGTTGTTCTTAATAGCCTTCAGTTGAGTATAATATACATAATTGATTGAATCATGTTGTAATTACATTTATGTATGTTATTCATGCATAATGAGTGAAGGCTACGATCAAGGAGAATATGTGATGATCCTACATATACTCATAGAGATGTGAAATCAAAATGACTTGGATAAAATAAAATGTGTAGATGATGATATATCTTCATAGTTACACATACTTACATATAATGCTCTCGTGGGCAAATGAAAGGCAGTGATTTCCTTACATCATGATAATGCTTAAGGCATGTGACCGTAAGCAGTTAACTTTGTTTTAAAATGTATATATTGATATACATATATTATGTGTAAGTCTAGAATAAAGACACCGATTAGAATCTAAGATACGGCCAATATGAGGCGACCTAATCATAGAGGGACATCGTGATATAGGATTACAGAATAAAACAAGTTTAGAGGGAGAAAATCTCAGACTAAAGAGCGTAGTTAGTCAGAACTTTGCGAAAGGTCAAGATTAGCCGAAATTTTTTTTTTTTTGAGGAAATCTTTGACTTATGTTAATTGCATTAAATTATATTTACTATTTACTTGCATGTCCGACATTAATTGCTGGCATTGCGACGTATGTGATCTGTAAACCTTATAGCGAGCGGCGTGTAGGTTGTGGTGGCTTTAGCTCCAGGGGCTTCGGGTTGTCTATAAATCTTGTATGCCTGTTACCCTACTCATCGCACCAAGCAAACTTACTTCTTTCATTACATACCTATTTCTCAATCTCCATTCCTTTCTCATTCGAAGTTATTTCTGAGATCCCTAGAGCAATGGCCGATAATAAGTCTTTCAACTTGAATTTTGAGACTGGTAATGTAGAGCTTGATTTAAATCTAAGTCTCAGAAACAACAAAGGGAAGAGACCTGTAGACAGGTCACCAGAAATTAAGAAGAGAAAGAGGGATGTAATAGAGTTGGAGGAGGACAGTACTGCAACATCCTCAGAAAATAAGCTTGCATTCCTGGAACGTAAGATATAGAGCCTGGAATACAAGATAGAGGACCAGAAGCGACTAATAAGTCGTCTCTTTGAAAACCAAGAGAAACTGATAAACCGTCGTTTCGGGGAACTGGCTAATCGAGTTGATAGACATTCAATGTTTGCAACTCAAAATTTTCGTGACCAACAAGCAAGGTGTATTGACTGTATGAACGGAGTGACTTATGCTCTTCGCCAAATTTCTCAGGCGCTTCCTTCAGAAACCCTTTCTAGGCTGCAACGATTAGCTTCCTCCTTAAGGTCTGAAGCACCTTGCTCTTCTAGACCTGGAGCACCTTTTACATTTCAAAAGCCTCCTCGTCCTTAATTTATTTTTCTTTTGTTTGTACCTAAAGCTACATTTGGTGTAAGCTTCACGTATTAAAATTATCTATGTACTAGAAATAAAATTTAAGTTAGTATCTAGATCTTCTTTGTTGAAGTGATTCATTTTACTGAAAGAACTTGAGGAATGAGAAGATATTGGACTTGTTATATTTCATACTTGATTCTAAAGCATAGTATAGTAATATCTTTTTGACTGAGCAGAGTTACTAAAATGATATTTCATTGCACTTCTGAGCTATGGAGGAATGCTGAATAAGTATTTTATGAACCTATATATAGAGAACTATGGGTTTGCCCTAAGCATTGAAGGGATACGACTCTATATGAGTCATTGAGGTGAGAGGAATTTCTATATATATTTATTTTATAATTATGCGTGAAGAATATGTTATTTACTTAACACATTTTCTAGAATTGTTCTTCTTAGAGATTTATGTAATGATTTCATTTTATATAACACCTTCAGCTGAGAGTATCGCCTTAAGGTAGAAGGATCGCCTTCAGGCAAGAGTATTGCTTATGGCCAAAATGATGCCTTCGGATAGGGTGCTTGTATTCATAAAAGTTATAAGCTATGTGTGTGGAAACATGTGTTCTGATATTCAATGTGAACTGGAAAGACCACGTGCCACTTTTGAGATGACACCTATTTGAGGTTTTACATATAGACAGAGTTCGTCTTTGATTAGGTGGTTTGAGTTTGGTAAAGGTTATGAGGATGAGACACTTTATGGTACAAAAGGTTGTGGAGAAGATCAAACTGATGAGGAAGAGATTGCTTGCTATTTAGAAAAGGCAAAAGTCTTATGCAAATTATTGATAATGCGGTTTAGAGTTCACAGTCAATGGTATAATATTCTTGTAAATCTCACCAAGGGTGTGATGAGGTTTTGGAAGAAAGAGATTCAAAGGATGAGATATAGACGAAGTAACCACACTTATTTTAGTCTTGAGGTGAGTTTTGAATTCGGGGGACCGAATTCTCTTAAGGGGGTGATAATGTAATACCCAAGAAAAATAAAATATAAATATTTGTTTACAAACTACTGTTACTATTTCAGTATACGGTACTATTCACCTGTATAATACTATTTACGTATATGATACTGTTCATTTATACAATCGAAATGTCAAGTACTAGATGTGGTTTGGTCATAAGAGAAAACTAGAAAGAAGTTCGTAGGAGAAAATGACATTTTATGGGTGAAAATACCCTCAGGGACTAAAATGAAAGGACTGATTTGAAAAGAAACTTAAAGATTTAAGGTGAAAGGATATTTTTCCCTTTTAAGTTTCCAATAGTAATAACCGAAAAATTTTGTGAGGTGCACAGTAACTGCATTATTAGAAATGTCATTTTCATGAATAGTAAATTGAATATTTTATTAGTGCATAGTGTCAAATAGTACCCTTGACTTTTGCTATAAATAGGCCATTCCATTTCACTTCTAAACTCACACCTTCAACTTCTCTTCTTCTCTCCTTAAGTTTCTCTTACTCCAAAGCTAGGCCTTTGAGATTTTGGGCCTTTCCTTTTCAGCTTAGGTAAGGATACTATGCACTTTCTATGTCTTTCAAATTTTAGAAGTTAATTTCTTAAGTATGCTCTGTGGTTGCGGCCTTGGCTGATCTTCCACATCAGAAAAACTGTCCTTAGCTGTTTATATGTTATTTTGATTCTCTGATTACCGAAATAGAATGTAAACTGTGAAGAATACATGTCTAGGAAAGTTCTGGCTAAGGAAAGACCTGGTTTTTAAGTGTGTCCAGTGTGACCCTCCACTCTTTCCTGGGAACTTACCTGGTGTACTCTTTTACAGATTGTATTCTCTATTTCTGGTATGAATAGTGATCATACGTATGAATAGTGACTGTACGTATGAATAGTGACCGTACGTATGAATAGTGACCGTACGTATGAATAGTGACCGTACGTATGAATAGTGACCGTATGAATAGTAACCATATATATTAACAGTATCTGTACGAAAACAATCCTGACGTATTTTCTCTAATCTTTCATGAAAATCTCCGTAGCAGAACACCGAAATTCACCTGAGAACTCTTGTCTGTAATGACTTAGAGAAGCGATGTTCGTACGGAATCCAGGTGAGTGAAACGACCCCGTTTTAATAGAGTTTTAGCATTACTGGTGATAAAAAGTATGTCGTAGGACACTCCCAAGATTCATAGGGGGAAATTGGATTCAGAATGACGAATCTAAATGAGATAATTAATCCATAAGTATAGATAAAATGAAATAAGTATCTTATGATGATGTGAAGTTTGAATGTTTTCAAAAATGGATTAATTGTTATCTTGATATGTGGTTTATAAATCCATAATATAGTAATATACTATACCTGTTATATGGATGAATATTATATTGAGCTTCTGATTATGATATGAAATGCTATTGATTGTGATTGAGCGGGACAGTACCCCCTCTCACGGCAAGGCGGAAAACCCGGTTGACAGGGTGTCTTGACCAATGAATATGGAGACAACGATTCCCTCAGTAGGGATATAGCCCGGATTGGTGATAAATCCGTGAGGCGCCCTAGCTAAGAGGATGAGGTTGTGCGTCATGGAGGAAATATACATAATTGGTGAGCCGGTCTGTGTGCGCTCTCCGGGATATATTGCCATTGACGAGTACTAGTAACGTTTGTTGAATTGGATGAATTTTTATCTTGTATGTAAGAGGATGATGTTGTGCGTCATGGCGGAAATATACATAATTGGTGAGTCGGCCTGTGTGCGCTCTCCGGGATATATTGCCATTGACGAGTACTAGTAACGTTTGTTGAATTGGATAAATTTTTATCTTCTGTCTATTGGTTGAGTATGAGCCTTTGGATATGCTTGCATGACTGGTAATGTATTTGAATTTTATTAATGCGAGGCCGATTCGCTCATTGAGTTTAAAAGCTCACATTGTTTGTACAACCTTTTTGTTCAGATCAGGTTGCCATCGAAGAATATCTGCTAGAGGAGTAGATCACTTTGGACCTTCCCGTTGTCGGGTAGACCTCTCTTCTGTTATAGATTATGTTGCTCTGTAATCGTCTAGGACATCTAGTTCAGGGGTTCGACATTTGGCTTGTATGTCAGTATAATAATGTATTTTAAATTGATAATCTATGATTTTCAGATAAGAAAATTTGATATATTTATCGGAAGGCTTACAGTGATGAGAGATTCATCATTGTGCCGGTCATGTGCCCAGAAAACGGGTCGTGACAGTTGCAGTACTGTCCTCCTCCAACTCTATTACATCCCTCTTTCTTTTCTTAATTTCTGGTGACCTATCTACAAGTCTCTTCCCTTTGTTGTCTCCGAGACTTAGATTTAAATCAAGCTCTACATTGCCAGTCTCAAAATTCAAGTTGAAAGACTTATTATCGGCCATTTCTCTAGGGATCTCAGAAATAACTTTAAATGAGAAAGGAATGGAGATTGAGAAATAGGTATGTAATGAAAGAAGTTCGCTTGGTGTGATGAGTGGGGTAATGGGCGTACAAGATTTATAGACAACCTGAAGCCCCTGGAGCTAAAGCCACCACAACCTATACGCCGCTCGCTAGGAGGTTTACAGATCATATATGTCGCAATGCCAGCAATTAATGTCGGACATGCAGATAAATAGTAAATGCAATTAACATAAGTCAAAGATTTCCTCAAAAAAAATTTTGGCTAATCTTGACCTTTCTCAAAATTTTTGACTAATCGCCGTTTCAATCTATGATTTCCTCACTCTGTACTTGTCTTATAGTGTAATCTCAGATCATGATATCACTCTATGATCGGGTAGTCTCATATTAGCCTTATCTTATATTCTAATCGGTGTCTTTACTCTAGACTTACACATAATATATATGTAAATATATATATTTTAAAACAAAGTTAACTGCTTACGGTCGCATGCCTTAAGCATTATCATGATGTAAGGAAATCACTACCTTTCATTTGCCCATGAGAGCATTATATGTAAGTATGTGTAACCATGAAGATGTATTATCCTCTACACATTTCATTCTATCCAAGTCATTTTGATTTCTCATTCTCTATGAGTATATGTAGGATCATCACATATTCTCCTTGGTTGTAGCCTTCACTCATTATGCATGAATAACATACATACATGTAATTACAACATGATTCAATCAGTTATGTATATTATACTCAACTGAAGGCTCTCAAGAACAACACAATAAAACAGAGAAATGCATTTCAGTTCATCATAAAAGCATCCAGGCAATCTTTAATGGCTATATTATTAACTTCTTTGAATTTCGGAAAATGCCAACGGGAGAAATGGAAAAACCAAGTAAAATCGGCCGCAAATCCACCGAATACTGACTTTCGTGGTTTTGGCATTAATGCAACACGCTATCGGTGTGCACGCCTACCCTAGACTTCTGGCTTCCAGCTTGCAGAAATCCATAGGTTGATCGTGTAGGGGTGCGGTGAAGAGATATCTTCTTTGTCTCTTAGTCCAAATTTTTTCTCTATAAAAACCTTCTCAGCGTTCTCAGTTACCACACCACAAAGAGTAATAATATCTGAGCCTACAATCCCCCAGTATTCCTCTCGCCTCATACTCTTACAAAAATTTCTAAATTTTTCCAAATCATGGCCTCAAGGAAGTACATTGATCTCACAGTAGAGGCTAAGGAAGAAGAACTTGACTTAAACTTAAGTTTATGCAGGGACAAGGGCAAAAGACCTCTCGAGTGATCTCAAGAAAATCAAAAGGAGAAGAAGATGAAGAAGATTGAAGAGGCCGAGGAGATTAGTACAGGTCATAGCTCGGAGGACAACATCGCCTGTTTAGAGCAGGAGGTAAAGATTCTCAAAAAGATGATAGAGGACCTGGAGAAGTTAACCAAATTTAATAACGCGGCAATGACTTTGACAATAGATAGGTTCTTCTATTGGTCCACCCAGTGCTTCTGCAATCAACAGCAAAGAAGTGTTGATTGTATGAATGGAATTTACACTACCCTCCGCGACATTACTATGTCTCTTGCTCCAAGGAATGGTCGAGGGGTAATGATACAATACAATCCTCCTAATCCGAGACCACCTCGCTTTTAGATTACTCATGCATGAGTAAACTTCTTCTTTTTTGCAATGTAATCCTTCAGTTTTTTTTTAATGCAAGTGGTTTCTTTTATTGGCTGGTACCCTAAAATAATATAGCTACACAAAATCAATCATGAATTCAGCTTATAAAATCCACCATATAAAATTTTGATCCGACAGCAACGGAATCAAAACAAATAACAACTTTTCCTTGACTAAGTTCAAAAGTGTAGCCACATCTGTCTAAAACTAAAACTGAGAACATAATTCCTAAGAAGAGATAAGTCTCGGAGGGAAAGGAAATGGAAACATCCTACAGGACCTTCAGTAGAGCCATCTCTCTATAGTTGTGCTCGGGTTCACAACGATAGAGTAGGTCCCACTAAGGTTACCTTGCTCTGTAATCACTAGGAGACCTAACAACCATTCCTCTGATACCAACTTTATCACGACCCGTTTTCTGGGCACATGACCGGCACAATGATGAATATCCCATCACTGTAAGCCTTTCGATAAATTCTACCCATGAGTATAGTCATTATCTCTATATTATCAAAATAACCATTTCTGAAGAAAATATATCAAATTTTCTTATTTGAAATTCATAGAGATTATTTGCATATAATAATAGATCCTCAACATAAAATACATTATTGTACTGAAATACAAGCCAAATACCAAACCCCTGACCTAGATGTCCTAGACGATTACAGAGCAACATAATCTATAACAAAAGAGGGGTCTACCCGACAACGGGAAGATCCAAAGTGATCTACTCCTCTAGCAGATATTCTTCGCTGGCAACCTGATCTGAACAAAAAGGTTGTACAAACAGTGTGAGCTTTTAAACTCAATGAGCGAACCGGCCTCGCGTTAATAAAATTCAAATACATTACCAGTCATGCAAGCATATCCAAAGGCTCATACTCAACCAATAGACAGAAGATAAAAATTCATCCAATTCAACAAACGTTACTAGTACTCGTCAATGGCAATATATCCCAGAGAGCGCACACAGGCCGGCTCACCAATTATGTATATTTCCGCCATGATGCACAACATCATCCTTTTACATACAAGAAGATAAAAATTCATCTAATTCAACAAATGTTACTAGTACTCGTCAATGGCAATATATCCCGGAGAGCGCACACAGGCCGGCTCACCAATTATGTATATTTTCGCCATGACGCACATCCTCATCCTCTTAGCTAGGGCGCCTCACGGATTTATCACCAATCCGGGCTATATCCCTACTGAGGGAATCGTTGTCTCCACACTCATTAGTCAATACACCCTGTCAACCGGGTTTTCCGCCTTGCCGTGAGAGGGGGTACTGTCCCGCTCAATCACAATCAATATCATTTCATATCATAATCAGAAGCTCAATATAATATTCATCCATATAACAGGTATAGTATATAACTATATTATAGCTTTATAAACCACATTTCAAGAGATTCAATCTTCACATCATCATGAGATACTTGCTTTTTCTTATCCATACTTATGGATTAATTATCTCATTATATTCGCTATTCTGAATCCAATTTCTCCCTATGAATCTTGGGAGTGTCCTATGACATACTTTTTATTACCAGTAATGCTAAAATTCTATTAAAACGGGTTCGTTTCACTCACCTGGATTCCGTACGAGCATCGCTTCTCTAAGTCATTACAGACAAGAGTGCTCAGGTGAATTTCGGTGTTCTGCTACGGAGATTTTCATGAAAGATTAGAGAAAATACGTTAGGATTGTTTTCGTATAGATACTGTTTATACGTACGGTTACTATTCATATATACGGTCACTATTCATTCGTACGGTCACTATTCATACGTACGGTCACTATTCATACGTATGATCACTATTCATACCAGAAATAGAGAATACAATCTGTAAAAGAGTACACCAGGTAAGTTCCCAGGAAAGAGTGGAGGGTCACACTGGACACACTTAAAAACCAGGTCTTTCCTTAGCCAGAACTTTCCTAGACATGTATTCTTCACAGTTTACATTCTATTTCGGTAATCAGAGAATCAAAATAACATATAAACAGCTAAGGACAGTTTTTCTGATGTGGAAGATCGGCCAAAACCGCAACCACATAGTATAATTAAGAAATTAACTTCTAAAATTTGAAAGACATAGAAAGGGCATAGTATCCTTACCTAAGATGAAAAGGAAAGGCCCAAAATCTCATAAGCCTAACATTGGAGTAAGAGAAACTTAAGGAGAGAAGAAGAGATGTTGAAGGTGTGAGTTTATAAGTGAAATGGAAGGGCCTATTTATAGCAAAAGTCAAGGGTACTATTTGATACTATGCACTAATAAAATATTCAATTTACTATTCATAAAAATGACATTTCTAATAATGTAATTACTGTGCAAATCGCGGCAACGGCTGAAAATTTTTTTCTTTTATTTACTATTGGAAACTTAAAGAGAAAACTATCCTTTCTATTAAATCTTTAAGTTTCTTTTCAAATCAGTCCTTTCAATTTAGTCCCTGAGCATATTTTTACACATAAAATGTCATTTTCTCCTACAAACTTCTTTCTAGTTTTCTCTTATGACCAAACCATATCTAGTACTTGACATTTCGATTGTATAAATGAACAGTATCATATACGTAAATAGTATTATATGGGTAAATAGTATCGTATACTGAAATAGTAACAGTAGTTTGTAAATAAATATTTATATTTTATTTTTCATGGGTATTACACCCTACTCATGACTTAGAGATGGTAGCAGTAGTTTTTTCCCTCAAGATTTGGTGACACTATCTCTATGGGAAAACATACGAGATCTGCACGGATCATAAAAGTCTCAAGTACATCTTCGAACAATGTGACTTAAACTTGAGACAGAGATGGTGGATGGAGCTATTGAAGGACTACGACTGTAATATTCTGTACCACCCAGGCAAGGCTAATGTGGTAGCATATGCATTGAGTCGAAAATCCATGGGCAGCCTCACGCACATTGTCAAAATAAAGTGACCCTTGGTACAGGAGTTACAGGAGCTCGAAGCTAGTGGAGTTTGCTTTGAGATATCCAAGTCATGAGCGTTCTTAGCTCACATCTAGGCTAAGTCTTTCCTTTTTGATCGAATTAGTAAATCACAAATAGAAGATCCAAATCTTGTCAAAATCATGGACCAGGTGCGTGGAGGAGAAACCAAGGGCTTTACACTTGATAATTTAGGGATACTTTGGTTTGAACACAGGCTGTGTGTTCCAAAGTCATCACCTTTAAAAAGGGAGATCATGGAAAAAGGACATAGTACTGCTTATGCTGTCCATCCAGGTGCTACAAAAATGTATCAAGATATGAAGTAGACCTATTGGTGGGACGGCATGAAGCGCGATATGGCAGACTTCATATCACGATGCTTGACTTGTCAGCAGGTCAAAGCTGAACACTGGAGACCAGGAGGTAAACTTCAACAAATTAAAATTCTCGAGTGGAAATGGAAAAATGTGACATGGACTTTGTAGTGGGCTTACCCTTTTCTCCCAGTGGTTATGATTCCATTTGGGTCATTGTTGATCGATTAACAAAGATAGCCTAATTTATTCCAGTTAAGACAACATACAACATATCTAGACTGGCTGAACTCTACATTAAAGAGGTTGTAAAGCTACATGGAGTGCCTTTAATGATTATCTCCGATCGAGGGCCACACTTCACATCTCGATTTTGGAGAACTTTTCAAAAAGCTTTTGGCACAAGGGTGAACCTTAGTACAACTTTTCACCCACAGACTGATGGACAAATAGAGCAAACTATTCAAACTTTGGAGGACATGTTGAGAGCATGCGTCCTTAACTTTAATGGAAGTTGGGAAAGGTACCTTCCGTTGGTAGAGTTTGCCTATAATAATAGTTATCAGTCAAGCATCAAGATGGCATCCTATGAGGCCTTATACGGCCGTCAGTGTCAATCACCAATTGGATGGTTCGAATTAGAAGAGACAAAAGTCTTGGTACCTGATTTGGTGCAAGAGGCGATTGCTAAGGTGAAACTTATTCGAGAACGATTGTTGGCAGCCCAAAGTAGGCAGAAAGCCTATGCAGATCACAGATGAAGAGACTTAGAATTCACCATTGGAGACATGGTGTTTCTCAAAGTTTCACCTATGAAGGAAGTCATGAGATTCGGGAAGAAAGGAAAGTTAAGTCCTAGATACATTGGACCTTACGAGATTATAGAAAGAGTAGGCAACGTAGCATATCGGTTAGCCTTACCCTCAATTTTGGCAGAAGTTCATCCTGTCTTCCATGTATCTATGTTGCGAAAATATCTTCCTTACCCATCCTATGTGATCCAACTGCAAGAAATAGAGTTTAAGGAATCCCTTTCATATGGGGAAACCCCTGTAGCTATCATAGATCAGTAAGTAAAGAAACTTCGGTCAAAAGAAATCCCTACCGTCAAGGTATTATGGCGGAATCACTCCCATGAAGAGGCTACGTGGAAGGCCGAAAACGATATGCATATTAGGTATCCATATCTGTTTAATGAATGAAAGTGTGAAATTCGGAGTACCGAATTTCTTAAAGGGGGAAGGATATAATACCTCTAAAAAAATTGTATGTGTAAATACATATATATATATATATATATATATATATATATATATATATATATATATATATATCTATAGTAAATGAGCCTTTAATAAATTAAAATGTGATAAATACTATGTGGATAATTTGAATCTTGGGTGACTAGAGAAATTTGTTGAGTAAAATAACATTTTATGAGAGAAAATACCTTTAGGGACTAAAATAAAAGGACTGATTGAAAAGAAATTTAAAGGTTTAAGGTGAAAGGATAGTTTTCCCTTTAAATCCCCAATAGTAATAATTATTCAGCCGCCTTCACTTTTTCGTGATTTGCACAGGAAGCTAAATTATTAAAGCACACAGTAAATTAAATTATTAGAAATGTCATTTTTATGAATAGTAAATCGAATATTTTATTAGCGTATAATGTCAAATAGTACCATCGACTTTTCCTATAAATAGGCCCTTCCATTTCACTTTTAAACTCACATCTTCAGCTTCTCTTCTCTCCTCTCTTTTAATTTCTCTGACTCTGATGCAAAGATTCTGGGTTATCATAAAAGCCCTTAGAGTTGTCAAAACAGGCTCGGCCCGCCGGGTCGAGCCCGTTTAACCCACTAAAAGGGAGGGTTGGGTTTATAAATTTTTGGCCCATTTAAATCCGGGCCTAGGCGGCCCAGCCCGCCAACCCGCGGGTTACCCGTTTAACCCACTTAAAAAAATTTTTTTAAATAAATATTTTTATTACATATTACATATTCACTTATTTAGAATTTCAAATATTGTATAATCTATATTTTATACTATTATTACATTACTTATTGTCTTACTTTATATATTTACTATTTTTCTATTATAACGATGAAAATGTGTTATCATTTTCTATAATATAGGAAGATTAGAGCCTTAAAAACTTGTCAAATGTCCAAATAAATTGGTGCTTTAATGCCATTTTCATTCCTATCTTCCAAAGGTTATTTTGTAACATAATAGTTTAAGATAGGGAAATTGTAGGTGTTTTGTATTTTTTATTTGATAATTGCTATTCTTCATAAAATGATATCTAATTATACATTGATTATCAAAATTTCTAGTGATTGGTATTTTGGTTACAAAAAATGAGCAAATCAATATTGAAATTTAAATAAAAAAGTAAAAAAAAAAAGAATTTCTAGCTAATTTTACAAAAAAAAAAAATTTAGTGCGGGCTGGTGGGCTAGCCCGTTTAGCCCACCAGCCCGCACATAGGTGGGCTGGGTTGTCAATTTGTCAGCCCATTTATAAATGGACTGGCTCGGCCCGGCCCGCATAACATTAAGCCCGTCGTGGGCCAGCCCGAACCCCGCCCGCCAACCCATTTTGACAGCTATAAAAGCCCTCCTCTATAGCTTGAATTCGAGGTGAGGAAATATTCTACTATGCTCTTTTAAATTCTTGCAATAATTGAGAGGTTAAATTCTTAGTATGTTCTGTGGTTGCGGCCTTAGCCGATCCTCTATATCAGAAAAGAATTAACCTCGGTTGCTTAAGAATTATTTATTGATTATTAAGATACTATGAAGATACTATATTTTTACAAGTACCTGTAAGATAAAATCTTAGTATGCTCTATGGTTACGGCCTTAGCTGATCTTCCACATCAGAAAGGAATTATCCTCAGTTACTTGAAAATTATTTTTGATTGTCGTACATATGAATAGTACCATACATATAAATAATACCATACATATAAACAGTACCATATTTATGAACAGTATAGTATGTACATATGAATAATATAGTATATAAATAGTATTCGTACATATAAATAGTACCTATATAAATAATAATCATATGTATAATTATATGGTATATGTGAACAGTATTATATGAATAGTGCTAAACATATGAATAGTATAGTATATATAAATAGTACCATATACATTACTATATATATGAACAACGTCACATACATGTGTAGTATTCATGTGTAAGGTTGAATTATTGTTATGTTTGTGATTGATGGAGAATGTTACGAGAATGGGTCCATGTGTGGGAGTAAAAAGGGAGGAGTAGGAGATAATAAGGGCGGCAAAGCATATTAAACAAAAATTTGTTCCAATACAATAAGTATTGAAAATAGGGGTGAAATAAGGGAGGCATTTATGAAAGTAGCAATAAGGGAGGATACGGCGGGGGCTGTGGGACAACGACCACCTTATGTGGACGGGATCCAAAAAATGTCTGGGAATTTAATTTGAAACTATGTGATATGTTTTGTGATTTTATATAAATTATTTCTTATGTTAATGTAATAGAATAATATATTTCCTCACTGAGTAAAATATACTCATCCCATTCCTCCCCTCACAGATTTTCAAGAAGAAGTAGAGGCACATCTAGCTAATCGTTCGAGTCCTCAACCCCATTGATTGGGGTAAATATTTGTTATTATGTAAAACTTTATCCAAAGTATTCTAGTAGTAGCTCTGTAATTTGGGTAGATAAATCTTGGACGAATAATGTTTGTTTGAGAATGTTATTTATTAATGAATAAATGGATATATTTGAAATATTTATTGTCTCTTTCTCTAAAAGAAATAGGAAAAACTGTACTCTCTTACGTGAGATAACATTTATATTTAAATATGTATCAAATTGGTATGGAATTAGGCTTACGGTGGTGAGGTAAAAGCTAATCTATCGTGTCGGTCATGTGCTTAAGTTTAGAGGCATGACAGATTCATTCAACATTGGTCCGATGATCTCCTCCACCAACAACTGAGGGTCGTATTCATATGTGGATCGGATATAGCTAATATGGGCCCTATAGGTTTGGGTTATTGTTTGTCTAACTTAGTTGTTAATATGTACAAATAGAATTGAAGTGGCAGTCTTGCAATTCTAGTTAGCATTGACTATTAGTCAAACTAACGGATTATTGGATGGAAGGACCTTAACGACAAAATGGAGAGTTTATACGGGTCTTGTGTTGAGTTTTACCATGGTTATAATTCATGAAGACAAAGTACATTGTTCTCTAATATTTACCGTGGTGACAATTAGG
The DNA here is from genome assembly GCA_037074585.1 of Biancaea sappan. Classification (NCBI taxonomy): domain Eukaryota; kingdom Viridiplantae; phylum Streptophyta; class Magnoliopsida; order Fabales; family Fabaceae; genus Biancaea; species Biancaea sappan. Next base: position 7,864,086 of record CM073493.1, on the reverse strand, counting down.
ACCTTTAAATATAATAAAATTAATTTTTTTGTCTATTTCATTTCTACATTAATTTAGTTACAGAAGATGAAGTTTCTAAAAAATTGAGCATAATGCTATGGATCTTGCTCCCCTCATTGGCAAGAAGGGGTGTGACCTTCCCACAGCCATCCAATAGCTATGGGAGCCCCTCCTTGCTAAGGAGCCTCCTTGGCGATGAGACTCCCCCAATCCATAATGCTACATCAAATCTTAAACTATATAATAGTGCTGCTTGCAACACATTTTAATAAATATGTCGTTTATGTTTTTTAAAAGATTGTTTGGTACAACAGAAGGGAGGGATTTTAATGGAAGCGAAGGGAAGGGGAGGGGATGGGAGGGGAGGGAAAATAAAATTTATTTGTTTGGTTTAGTTTGAGTGGAAAGGAAGGGAGGGAAGGGAGAATAAACCTTCTTTTGTTTGGTTTGCAAGGAGAAGGAAGGGAAAATAAAATAAAATGACTATTATAGCTCTTTGATTGTATAACTAATAGAATATGATAAATTTGTTATTACTTATATTCAAATAAGTTAGTTTATTTGTTATAGTGAAATAATATAACATTTTATCAGTTTCAATTTAATTCATCTAAAAAGTATCTCAAATATATAATGTGTTTTAAAAATCATAATTTTATTATTACCGTAATAAGAAAAGAAGCTAAATAATTTTATTGTTAGAAAAAAATAATGAAGTATAATTTAATTAACTGATTAAAATTCTATTTTGGTCCTTCATATATGTCCTTTTTTTAATCTGGTCCTTCATAGATTTTCATTGTCAATTTGGTCCCTTACAGATTGATATGTTATCAATTCACTCCCTCAAAAAAATTTATATTCTCAATTTGGTCCCTCATAAATTAATATGTTATCAATTTAGTCCCTTACTTATTTTCATTCTCAATTTTATCCCTAACAAATCGATATATTATCAATTTAGTTCTTTTTCTGCTGGCCATAACTTTTGATGGTAACAACTTTTAATGAAGGGACTAAATTGATAACATATAAATCTAAGATAGACCGAATTGAAAATAATAAAAATATGTGAGGGACTAAATTAATAACATATCAACATATTAAGAATGAAAATCTACAAGGGACTAAATTGATAATATATCAATCTATAAGGGACCAAATTGATAATGAAAATTTGTAAGTGACTAACTTGAGAAAAAAGACATAAGTGAGGGACCAAAATAATATTTTGGTCCTTATTAATTTACTCAATTTATTATTATTATGATTAATTTTTTGGTTATCCTTTATTATTTAGTTATAATAATAATAATAATAATAATAATAATAATAATAATAATAATAATAATAATAATAATAATAATAATAATAATAATAATAATAATAATAATAAAACTTTTATATAGTCAAAATATGTTAATAATATATTATTTATGAAGTAAAATAAAAGAAGTTAGAAGTCAATCTTGGTATTAAAAAAATTATTGAGGACATTTATGTCTTTTATATTGTTACAATTTTCCTTTCCTTCAAATCCCTCCACTTTTGGAGGAAAAGAAAACAAGAAGGGGGAGGGATTTTTCATTTACATTTTCCCTCCCCTCCCCTCTAACTAATCAAAACAAATAGAGTCAAATTAAAAAAATTCCTCCCTTCCCTTCCCCTCCCCTCCATTTCCCTCCAACCAAACAATATGTAAAATAAAATAAAATAAAAACTTATAACAAGTGGGGTAGAAAGAAAAAAGAAAGAATTTTTTTCCATTAAAAATAGACACCTTAATAATTTAGCATTATAGTTTTCTTTCAGATGAAGAGAATGATGATGATAATAAACAATAGGTAAAATGTATTATATACCCCTAACGTTTACTCTAATTTTTATTTATGCCCTTAAAGTTTTTTTTACCCGATTATGTCTCTTATGTTTTATTTTTTATCAGATATTCTTTTTTTTCGTTAACTCCATCAAATAGGTTAACGGAAAATGCTAACTAGGCTCCAACGTGGCAAAATTCTTCATCCATATCACCTGTCACATGGACCCGTACTCCAAAATTACAAAAATGTCCTTACTAATAATTTAAAAAGAAATGTCTTTTCTTAACGAAAAATGCTGACTGGGCTCCCACATGGCAAAATTCTTCGGTCACATCACCTGTCACATGGACCCATATTTCAAAATTATAAAAACACCCTTACTAATAATTTAAAAAGAAATGCCCTTACTAAATTTAAAATGAAATGTCCTCTCTCTCTCTCTCTCTCGCCACCTCCTCTGTCGGTCCTCCCCCTCCTCCTCTCTTTAGATTTGCACAATCGAAACCCACACAACTCTATCTTCCATCCCCTACCTCAACCGCCATTCACTCGCCATGCCCTCACTCTTCATCGTCTCATCCTCCATCTTGAAAACTGATTCGATTACCCATCTCGTCTACTTTCTCTGTAACCACCGTCAACCCTTCGCCACCCCTCTCTGATGTCTGCTCAACCTTGCAAATTCGCTGCTCACCACCACCATGTTTTCCCCAGTTCTAAGTTGAAACCCCTTGCCTAGCCTCAACCGTCGTCCCTTTACTATTGCCTTCACACTTCACCTTCGCACAACCCACCTTCTCCCCTATTTTCCACCATCCGCCTCCACACTCCACTGTCGACTCACAACCAACCAGCATCTGCCTCTCGTCCTGGCCGTTCCTCCTTACTCTTAATTAGTCTCGATGCCGCAAACCCAAATCGCATGCTCATCGTCAAACCCTTCACCATTCAACTCCGCAGTATTGAAATTGCTCAACCACCACGCCGTCCTCATCACACGATTTTGCACACTTTAAAAGTTTTGCTGCCTTGAATTGCTATGTTTTTAGGGGTAAGAGAAACAAGGACTAAGACGCTAGAGAGAGATAGAGAGCCCGAGAAGGAGAGAAAGGTGAGGATTTTTTTAATCATTAGTAAGGGTATTATTGTAATTTTAGAGTATAGGTTCATATAGCAGGTGATGTAAAGGAAGAATTTTGTCACGTGGAAACCCAGTTAGCATTTTTCGTTAATCTATTTGACGGAGTTAACAAAAAAGGATATCTGATAAAAATGAAATATAAGGGACATAATCGGGTAAAAAAAAACTTTAGGAGCATAAATAAAAATTAGGATAAACGTTAGAGTCATATAATACCATTTTTTCTAAACAATAATGAGTTTGTACATCTAGGATGAGCCCACATAGAAGAAAAAAAAGTAGATTGTTGATTTAATTTTTGAAAAATTGTAGTTAATTTAATCTTTAAAATATTAAGTTATCGATTTAATTCCTAAAAAAAATTACATTTGTCTTAATTTAGTTTTTGGTATCACTAAATTTTAAAATATACTATTCTTAGATTCCAAAAGTTATTTTGATAAATAAAATGATGAAAATGAGATAAATGTACTTTTTTACTGATTAAATTGAGATGCTTCTTCTTTAATAGACCAAAATAATATATATATATATATATATATATATATATATATATATATATATATATATATATATGTGGGTCTTTTTAGTTGTGTTTATATTTTTATTTTGAAAAGAAGTTTTATAAAGTAGTTTTGGAAATTCGTGGTAGAAATACCAAAAAAAAGTTTCGATAATTTGTTTTGAAAACAGTTTTTAAACTTAAGAAAATAAGAGAGCAACACTGTAGTTGAGCCATTTTTTTTTTCAAAAAAGTTATAATTACATAAATGTCATTAATGAACTTATTTATTTACAGTAATGCCATTGTTTTTTTTAAATATTGTTTTCAAAAACATGTAAAATATGTTTTGATTTTTCGGCTTTAAAAACAAATTTCTTAAAAATAATACACCAAACAATATTAATTTTAAAAAATTGATTTTGAAAACAATTACCAAAATCTTTTAGAACCCAAATGGATAATTTACTATAGAAGTGTAATATCCCAAGAATTTTTATAAATATTTAAAGTCTGATTTGAAGTTTAGTGAAAAATTTAATTATGTGAAAAATTTTCTTTTTGAATTAGTGAAGAAAATGTGGGAATAGAAATTTTTATTTTTAATTTAGGAAATTTTTACAAATTCTCAAGAACTAAAGTGAAAAGAAAAGAAAGTATAGAGGACTTTTGAGAAATGACCAAGTAGGAACCCGAGAAGAAGAATAGAGCTTATGGGAATGAATTATGAGTCCGGTACCGAAAAGATGATGGATTCGAGGTTAAAGTGGAGTTTGAGATATTGAGAGGGACTAAAGTGAAATAAGGAAATTTGTGGGGCACCGAGGATTTAGAAACACCTGAGGTGAGATTTTATGAATTTGCTTTTGCTAGTCTTGACTGAGGGTCAATTGCAGAGCAAGTGATAATTTCACCCCGGGCGAGTATATAGGTGGCCTCACCTATTTTTTATTCATTTTTCTCCTTTCCTCTCTCTCTCTTCACTTTCTCTCCTCTCCTTCTCTCTTTCTTCTCTCTAATTTCTCTCTCTACACTCCAACTCTACAATCGGGCTTTGGAGGGTGGATCTCGGGCTACGGGGCGAGCCTCTAGGAGCCAAGCAACATAGGGAAAGCAAGGAATCGAGGTAGAAATTTCTATTTCTTAAGCTTTTCTCTATTTTCTAGTTTTAAGAGTGTTTGAGGTAAAATCGAGATTCCGGCTTCGTTTCTCGATTAAAATTGGTGATTTTGGTGTCTAAATGCTCCTTAGACATTAAGGGTGAGATTCCATTGAAGAAATCATGAAAAACGGTGAAGATTTGGCCAGATTTGGGTCAAAACCGAGAGAAATCGCTAAGGGGTCGCGATCGTGGCGCCCAGGCGCCATGTGTGGCGCCTAGGCGCCAAGGTGAGATGGGAAGAAGAAGGAATTGGCGCCCAGGCGCCAGGTGTAACGGGAAATTTTAGTTTATTATTCAATCGGCCATAACTTCTTCATCCGAACTCCGTTTTGGGCAAACTTTATATCGTTGGAAAGCTCTTTAAGTCTAGTTTCCAATGGTATAAGTTTCATTTGAATATTCATTACCAGTTAGGAGTTATGATTTGAGAAGTAAGTGAAGGTCGAGAGTAGTGGTAGGAAATTTCTCTATTTCGTAACTCTGATGGTTTTTGTCTGGTTACAATAGGAATGGTCAAAGTGCAAAGTGGGAGTGCCGAGAGCGTGAAATCCAGGTGAGTGGGTTAATACTTGCTATGATTAAATATCTGTTATTGACTTTTTGCATCATAGTGGAAATATGTTGTATATCCAAGTTTGAAGAGGATGATGTGGAACGATGAGGCATAAACAAATGTGGAACGTGTCTGGTAATGTATATAATTATATTTTCTTATTTTCCCATGAATGGAGGTTATATGATGGATTTTGAATGGCATGTGAACCGAGTTGAATAATTGTTCTATATTATGGGTTATGTTATATACATGTTATGTTGCTGGAACCACATTGATTATGTTGTGGCTTGAATTGTAAATGACTGAGTTGTGTATGTGGCTCAAGATTATGATTGAGGATATTTTTATATGTGATTGTGATTGTGTTTGACTGGAAAGGAAAGGCATGGTGGTGCACCCCATGGAGAAATCTATGTGAAGCTATAAGGGTGGAGAATATAAATGGAGCGATAAGGGTGGATGCGGCGGGGGCCGCGGGCAACGATCCAGAGGTATTCTGGACGACCCGGTTGGTACGGGAATTGTGTGTGAAATTGATTTTATCGATTGCTGTTGTGAATTTTGAATTTTGTTGAAATGCATTTGATTCACTTGGATATTGTTGTGAAGTATTATGAATAATATTATATCATATGATGATCGATCTACGTATGATTGCTGCATGTTATCATTATGATGCATGATTTTTATTTTGTCATAGTATTGTGTTATCTACTCACTGGGCACGTGGTTTGCTCATACCCCTCTTATTGATATTTTTTTCAGAATTGACAGCTGAAGGTAAATATCGGAACAAGGAATTATGGATCCTTAGTCCATAATTACCTTTTCATTTGTTCAGGATAAAGGTATAATAGTTAAGTTTTATTCTAAGTTGTATAAATCTAGAAATCTCTGTAATCGGGTAGGTTCATTCAGTGATGTAATGTGAGTAATTGTAGTATGTATAGAGAACTCGTTTTGGTTGCATGAAAAAGAATTGTATGATTTTTAAGAGAAAGATAGGCTTACGGAGGTGAAATGAAATTCACTTTCCGTGCCGGTCACGTGGTCAAATTTTGGGACGTGACAAGAAGAAACAAATGCCCATGTTTATCTTTGTTGTTACCGAGCCTTTTTTTGGGGACATCTTATAAAATTGGAACATGTATTATTATTGGCTCTTTATAAAAATAACAGGAAAAAGTTAATTTTTTCCTTGGAGACACACTATGAAATTTTAATTTCAGTTTTAAAATAATAATAACAATGATTCAATTAATGTTAATATTTAAACGAGATCACAATTTTATTTATAATACAACAATAAGTCTATTAAGTAATTCTATTTTTAAAAAGAACACGTATTGTATTAAAAAAATTAACTTCGATAATAATAAATTGAAGGAGAATGGAATGTAATTTTTTAATAAACATTATTAAATTTAGTTTAAGATAATTTTGAAAAGAACCCAACGATTGCATATATATTATCACCTAATTTTTTGAAAATTGGACCAGTTATTGAACTGGTATCTCACCGGTTTAAGAATCAATGGTCGGACCGTAGTTGAATCGGTCTGTTTTAAAATATTAAAAAAATATATACATTATTAAAGACCAAATATAAATTTACAAATTCAATTAAAAATAAGATTTGATATTAAATTATACAAAATATTTACAATCAAAATTTCACAGCAAAAAATGACCAATAACAAAAAAATGTTATTAATCAATATAATATTCACTCATATCAAATCTATAAAATACCAATATAATGACATATCCACTAAAATTAATTGATCTGTAATATTAATTTCTTCATTACTTGATTATAGAATAAGTAACAATTAAAAAAATAAAAAATAAAAAATTTCAAGTAGACTAGTTCAATCGATTTATTTAACATTAATTCTTAACCGATTTGATCATTTAATAATTTTAAGAGTTATTCCAAATCAAATTTCTGACCAATTTTTAATCTAACTAATAAAATTCACCAATCCCATTTGGTTCTTACCATAGTTTTATCACCTTGGCAACCCATTCTTTCTTTCAAATGATTCCAATAAAAATTGTATATAGTTGTACTTGGAAGTAGGAATATTATGATTTTCTTGCTCTTGCTAAGTAGCACAAATATTCAAATTCTGCTTTGTATATATTAAAATGCCTATGGTCAACAAAAAGATTTAGGCCAGAGATTTTATTTTTATTATTTTAAACAATCAAATTCAAAATTAAATTAATAAGTATGCAAATTAAAACTCGATACTTGATATAAAATCAAGTCTAATTTTTAAAAATTCTATGAATTGCCCAAGTCTAAATCTAAGAATTCTACCACTCACCTCAACAAGACATGTGACTTGGGGTTGGCTAGTTCATAAACTAAAATTTTAAAATATATTTTAAATCACGAAAATTAGATGATAAAAATTATAAAATTTTGAACGATTGGATTAAATTTTCGACAAAAAAGATTAAACTTTAAAAAATAACTAAAAAATAAATTTTAAAAATTCAATAAAACTAATCCACCTTAATATATGATAGGTCACCCTAAATTATATCACTTTGAAATTTGTAGCTGATAATTAAAAAAATTTATACACAAAATCTCGAATATGATCGAATATGAAAAAAAAAATTAATATCACTGGAGTTCAAACTCTGTCGAGTTACTCTTTTCACTTTCTCGTGTGTATAATATATAAATGCCTTGCTCTAAATATTGTTTGGCAGATAATAGAAGAGAGAGAGAGAGAGAGAGAGAGAGAGAGAGAGAGAGAGAGAGAGAGAGAGAGAGAGAGAGAGAGAGAGAGAGAGAGAAAGAGAGAGAGAGAGAGAGAGAGAGAGATAATTGAAGAAATAGTAAGAAATTGTTTAAATTATTATTATGAAACTATTAAAATTTCTCTTTTATAAAAAATTTAATAAAATACTGTATTTTTATTTCTATTCTAATTTCCTTTCTTTCTTTTTTTTATCTCTCCATATAAGTTATGAAATGAGTGTGACAATTCATCCAATTATAAAACACCACCTGAACAAACGAAACAGAAGGACAAGTGTCGACAAAATGGCGGAAACAGAAAGGACCATTTTTGTCAACATCACTAATGCTTTTTGCTTCTGCTTATTCAGTTTTTTCAACCATGTGTTGTGGAAAATAGTTGAATGCCACAATATATATATATATATATATATATATAAATGCTGCAATAATAAATTGTTGGTTATTCTACAATTCAAATGTTAGTGACAGGTGGAACTGAATGGAGACTGAAATTTTTATAAACAATATCTTTTTCAGTGTTTGGTTGGATAACAGAGTAGATCCATTTCATGTAATAATATTTTTCCTTTCTATGTGTACAAATTTTTTCATTCAGCACTAAGTGGAAAATATGAATTTACCAATGGAAGGTATGAAAATGACATGGGTGCCCCTTAGACCCTCACGACATCACCTCTCAAATTCTCACTGTCCTGACCCTCAGTCTCACGACCTCATTGTCATGAACTCGTTCGTCTTCTCTGTACTGTGCTTGCGTCTTCTTCGGCCAAAGACTAAACCTACTTGGAATCGAAGATGAGAGAAGCTCTGTCGTCTTCGACTGCCCACTTAGAATTAGAGGCGATGGTGTCGACGAAGAACAGAAGAGGCATCGACGGTTAGCAGAATGAATCTGAGCATTCCTTGAAAGCTTGGTGTGTGCTAATCGATTGAACAAAAAGGGCTTGAACTATTAGATGAAGAGGCATAAGCTTGTTTTGAATAGCTTCATCGACGGCGAGGCATGGCGAGGGATTTGTTGGATTTTTTATCTTTTTAAATTGAGAGTATTATAGTCAAATTATCTTATTAAAAATATATACCAAAATATTTATTTTCTCTTTCCTATTTATTTTTTCATTACATATCAAATAATTTTTTTTTTCTTTTCTCTTTTTTCTTTTTTATTTCTCTTTTCTTTTTATTTTTATTGTATACTGCGAATCAAACAGAATATAATGCTTAAGCTTAAGAAATTAGAAGTCTTTGCTTTTGACCCTCATCAACTAGGGGCTAAGCTCCAATAAGGATTTACTTATTTTGACCTTGTTTCAGGTCTCTACGTTTCAATTTCATGATGTGTCAAAACAAGAAATTAGAGGATGAACTTTGTGGCGTAGTTAATACATGTATTATGTATAGTGAATTACAAGTGTTAAGAGAAGAATTTTTATGTTTAAATATAAACCCCATGGAGGTGAGGTTTATTGTTGTAAACATCAGATAGAATATTTACTCAAGAATTAAACTCCTTACCCAAACGAGTAATTTCTCAATTTGTATATTGTTTGCCATGAAAAATGACTAATATCTCAATAAGATCATTTAAAATATAACCATCAATTTATAGTAGTTATATATATATATATATATATATATATATATATTCAATCACTTTCATCTTTTGGAGTACCAAATTAAATAAAGATTATCTTTGTAATTTTAACAGAGAATGAAAATATTTTTAAAAAAATTATCAACCGACAAACTTTTAAACAAAAAAAGGGAGAATACACTGTAAAGAGTTAAACTGAAAAACTAGGCATAGTGAATTACTCTAACAAGAACTTGATGTAGATCATCATAAGCAGATTTATCTGAGATACCATTACTGGAAAAATTTCATAAAAAAATTTGGTCAGAGCACAGACTTTAGTGTCAGTGATTGAATATTGGGAAGTTGTGGGCATATATCATTCTTCTTTGTTACCTCGCTTATCAGAAAGTTCACGATTGTTGGGAGAAATGCAAAATAAACGAGAAAATTAGATTTTTTTTTTTTACATCGAGTATATTCATGTGGACAAATATTCCCTATAACAAACTATAAAAAAATGCACTTCCTATCCTGACTTTGCTACAGTTCAGCTTCCACTAGTAGTGGTAGCAGACCTGGAAAGAGGCCTTATTGGCCATTCCATCCCTTAACATATAAGACGAACAATCAAACATTCATTATAGCCTTCTCAAGTGGATGATGCAGTCTCTCCGGATACTCTATAACCTCAAAGGATGATAGGTCAAAAGTGTTAGCTGGACGGATCACATTTGTCGACCGAAGAACATGTTCATGAAATATCTGGAAGGATTGAAGCCACCCAAAATCACTGCCAATCAGAAATTATGTTCAGACACGATATTAATGTGTTAAGAAAATGAAAAATGCCAAGCATATTCAACACTTACAGATAGGAGAAAGGACGATGACGATGCCAATTGGGTACAGAAAAAAAGTGGTCCTCTCCAAAAAGGGCAGAACTGCAGCCAGACATGACAATCCATTAATTCCATATTATTCAAACCCAATCAAATCTAATAATTTAAATTCCAACATCATCCTCAGCAAAAAAGTCAACAAAACCATTTAACAGCCCCTTATTCAGTATGCTGACTCTCACTGTGACAGATCTAGGTATGTAATTTCTCTTACACCATATGAGATGGGGTTCAAGACTAACATAAGCGGAATTCGGGTTCAAAAGAAATGGAAGCTTACGTTCCAATTCATCTAACTCTAACCAACTCTCTTCTTAGTTCTGAATTAACCCCCCAAATTTAATGTATTGGTACAAAGTTAAATCAAATTCAGCATAAGTTGTCAGCTTGCAAGTCTTTTCAAATCAAACTTCAAACATACAAAATAGAATACTTCTGCCAAACTGCAAGAAAGCTTAACACCTGACGCCTCAATTATAACTACAACAACAACAACAACAAAGCCTTATTCCACTAGGTGGAGTCGGCTACATGGATCGCACGACGCCATTGAGCTCTATCAATAACCACTTAATTATAACCGACATACAAAAAAGATTCACTGCAATGATTTTCCGGGTAAGAAAGCCCCAGTCTCTAAAAGCCAAAAGACAATGTTTTCCTGGCAATAGCCACACCCAAAGGAAAATATATTAATGAAATACAGAGTTCCTAACATCAAGAGTCCATCTAAATGAAAACTCTGCAAAAATGCAAAAATTATTAATATCTACACACCCTACACAAAGAGAGAGAGAGAGTGAGAGAGAGTGAGAGAGAGAGAGAGAGAGAACCATACCATCATAACCTAAGAAAATCAGATAATGATAGTATGAAGCGCCCACCATGAATAGCAAATTTGATACCAATGCTGGAATGAAACCATGAGCCACCAGTAGAGGAGATACAAAATAATGGATCACTGCCGAATCACCAGGCATCAGTACCACCGTAATGCAATATAATGCAGTTGCAAACAGTATAACAGCTTTTATACCAACGAGTAAGGGATTACCATAAAGCAAAACAAACATAGGGAAGAAGGAGTTGCAGTGCACATCAAATGCATAGAGCCTTCATTGGAAAACCAGGAAAAAATAAAAAAATAAAAAAAAAAAGCAATTAGAAAACATTTAATAAAATTCTAAGCATAGGAGATAAATTCAATGGCCCCATATTTGTCAATGATGTCAAACATTTGAAGACGAATTACCAAATTATCAATGCAACTAATATAGGCACATGTACTTATCATTGAAGATGAGCTTCCTCATCCATAATAAATGATGCAGAGAACAACATTTTTTTAACTTACCATTCAACACGCTGCTCAACCACATAACTGTTAGGAGCCTCTTCTCGGAGATAAGCGTTAGTCAGGAACCTAGAGATCACATGGGTCCAAAAGATACAGTAGTTATGGTTTCAAGAAAAAGTGAAGAAGAAAAGGATGAAATATTTAATGTGGGAAGTAACGTTTACCAACAAAAAGTTGCCAGAAGTACCCCAGTCATCAAAAAATGGAAAAGCAATACTGAGAAGACAACAAAAAGTGCATGTGAAGCACTATGATCATACCTGAAGTGATCAGAAAATCATAACAATATTAGCAGAGGGCCACAAATCTCAAGAGGCAGGACGTCATCAAAACAGTGTGAGAGAATTATTTAATCACACTAAACATCTTGGCTCATGACTTCATAAACATTCCAAAATATGAAAAATAAATATCAGTTCAAAAAGCCAGCATTGAAAGGAAGGGAGGTTCTAAAAAAGGATGTCCCTTTGCTAGGTAGACAAGACATTAGCAACTTACATATTAACTTAGTTTTTAAAAATTACAGTGATTTTACCTAGTTGTCTTATGCCTAACTATGGAGAGCTAGCACCAGCAAATGTAGGAGAAACTTACGCTGCACAATAAGCCAAAGTTGCAACGGCCAAAAGAAGACTGCAGATCACAACAAAAGCAGGGTCGTCACGTGCCCATTGATTCTTGGTTTCTGATACCAAAAAACAAATAGAAGAAAAACCAATTACACTTCTTTTTAATTTTCAGTTAATTGTTCTTTTTTTTTTTTTAATTGTTGGCTCAAATTTCCTCTCTATACCAAACAAAAGGCATTCACTAGAGTTAAAACACATGCCTTCTTTTTTCATGAAATGTATGGCTTGTTCAGCAAAACCCAAATCTCAATATCAAGCAAAACCCATTTGGGCATTATCCCTAAACCAAAATTAACAAGCCTCAATTGCCAAGTGTAGGGGCACTTTCACTTCAAAGTAAGGAGAATAATACTGTTATCATTTTCTATTTTTGGGTACATGTGATAATGAGGATTGAACCTAGGAGGTGCCTGACATAATGTGATCTTAAAGTACCATAGTATCTTGCATAATATGGTATGAAATACCATGGTATAAGATATTGTGGTATCATGATGCTTAAGTTTGGTGTGGCAATTGATGGTATCATACATCTTAAGGATGTAGTATACAAATGTTTGGTTGCACATGTAAAACAATTTATACTTCTTGAAGTTCCATACTAATTGAAGTTTGGTGTGGCAATTGATGGTATCATACTTCTTGAAGTTTCAAATATACCCTTTTGAGTTTAAATAAATTACATCTTATAAATTTATACTATTTTTGAATAAAATATAATTCAAAACAATTTAAAAGTCAATGCATTGTTGCGTTTCATTCATATAAAAAAATAAATACAATATAATTTTTTAAAATTATTTATGTATCGTATACTATTTTACATGCTTATCTAAAGAGTTGGTCATTGATAGAGCTCAATGGCGTCGTGCGATCCATGTAGCCGACCCCACTTAGTGGGATAAGGCTATGTTGTTGTTGTTGTTGTTGTTGTATACTATTTTACATGCTTATAATTTGTTACAAATAAAATTTTTTTGAAGTTAATTATCACATAATGACAAGGCTAAAGTTGGTAACATATGAAAAAATAAAATAAAAATCACACTCTGCTCTATGACGTGATATGACAAACGTCAAAAAATTTGGTTGTCATCAAAGAACACCCTTTAGCCTGGGATGTGATATCAGGGTGTTATCTCAAATGTTATCCTATTATCCCTTAACAACATATCAAAAATTATGATACCATAGCATGTGAGATGATAAGGTCAAGATTACAGAATATAAAATGTCTCCCTAAGCTGTAACCAAAAACCGGAAAAAAAAAAAAGGATATTTCTCCCTAAGTGAGTTTTGAAGAGAGTGATGCTAGGATAGTCATTAATGGGGTGAAAAAAAGCCATATCTGGAGTGGGATAGGAGAGACAAGCCACTCCTTTAACTGGAAGACCACTTCTCACTATTTACCTATTTTGGGCCAAATCCTACTCCCCATTGTTTTAATGTCACAATGCTGTTAATAAAGTGAGTGGATTTAAAGGGTGAAATAGTCAATATCAACTTGCAATGTCAACACTTTTAGAAAGAAAAATAGGCAAGTGGAGAAAGCTAAATAAAAATTATAAGGAGAAAAGACCCAACCCATCCCAAATTCCTCCCCCACCCCACCCCACCCCAAAAAAAAAAAAGAATTCGGCGGGTTTAACAACTGGAGTGTGGGGTGTGGAATCCATCCTAACATACCCAACCACATAAGCTTTATCGGTTGGGATACTCAACCCACTTCATCCTACCGCACCCCATTCCCAACCCATCCTCCCAATTAAGCCTTGAAATCTCTTGCAAACTTCCCAAGCCTCTTACCAATAGACCACACCTAGTGGCTCTAAGGTTATCAATTTGTAACCTACCAGCTACCATGTAATTGTGCCTGTATTACCACTCATAAGAAACAAACTTATCAAATTCATTAAATACACATGATATTGTTTGAGTTCTGAGTAAAGGAGATACAGTGGTTTGACATGTCACCATACTAGTTGCTTCGAATTTCTAAAGACTGTATATCCAGTCACAAACGTAGATCAGTCAAAAAGAACAACACTCATAACCTCTTCTGTCCAAAAAGAAGCATTGCCAGATCCAATTATTTGAAATAAACTTTTTAATATATATATATATATATATATGTATATATCAGCATGCATCATTCCATATGATCACAAATGATATTACCAACATCATTTATCACCAAGTGTAATCCAAACATGTCACTAATGTAAGATGCTTTTGCCAGGAGTTTTTGAAAGATAATGTGTATTTATTGTCTCCATACCAGGTTTACATGCATATAATAACAAGTTTAAGGACTATGAACCATTGCAGATACAGCCCAGATATGTCATATAGCTAAGTAAAATAAAAGCTGAACAAAAGTTGTTAGACTAAATTGTTGTTGGAAAATACATACAGATATATCTAAACCAATAAGATACTCAAGTGAAGTGCACTTACGTTTGTGATATTTAGTATGCTGATAGCTGCATCCATTGTGCAGTTCCACATCAAGTGCATGCACCAGAAAAAGCGATCAGAGGAAATGAATAATTAATCATGCACGCACAAGGGATCCAGCAGAGACTCAGCCTTGACCCATCATAAAGAGCATGTGCGTGCATATGGCAGAAAAAATCCTATAAAAGAACACTCATACTATTGTTGCATAATATGATCATAAAGATACAGGAATTTCAAAACCAAGCTGGAAATGACTTAAGGAGATGATTTTATATACTTACACAACTTTTGGTGAGGTGCACAAGTGAAGCATTTGCCAAAATGTATATTCAATATCCATTTGTTGCCACTGAATTAACAATAAAAATTATAAAGAAAAAAAAATCATAAGTGACCATTTTAATTAAAATACAGTTAAAACAAATGGCAAGAGCATGTATTGCCAAGTGTAATGACATCACTGTTGTGTACTTTTGACAAAATAAGTAGCATCAGCACTAGGTGGAAACCTCTCTTTTTGAATCAAGAAATATGAATAAAATAATTTTGGTTGCAAATCTCAACTTGTAAACTTCAAATCTCAACTCATAGTAAACTAAAAAAAGAAATATGCTGGTTTATTTGTCAACCAATGACTGTATACTTTCTGATACTACTCATTGAGTCATTTCCCTTTATGTAGAGAGCACATGATCTAGCAAACGGAAAGAGGTTTGCATAGAGAGTGCTCCAACATGACCAACTTTGTAATACCCTCATGACTCCTCAAAGTAGTATCCAGCAAAAAGGGGTTGCATAGAAAACGCTTCAACAAAACCAGCTTCATTATACACATTTGACTCTTCAAAGTAGTACTTCTCCATCCAAATTTTTTTAAGTTCATGCAATTTGACCAAATAAATATTAACTTATCCATTATGATTAGAGCTCAAACATTTTTGTTGTTGAACTTAATCTAAGAATTTGGTTGACATGCTGATAGTTCTGGAGGAGCATAATGTCCATTTCCAATTAAAATGCAACTAAATTTTAGCTAGCTGTATGCCTGAGCATGTTACGCCCATGTTCTTCTTCTCCCTCATAATTGTTGGGCATATCTCATCATAGGTCATTGCCATTTGACAAAATGTGACATCGAATAGTGAATGTCAAAGGTACATTCTGTTGCCCTACTGATTGAGCAAGTCAGCACCAAGGCAGATCTTTGGCAAGCTTAAGACAGAGCATCTGAGAAAGTGTGGAGGGAGGAGAGGTTCTATAAATCAATTCATAGTCCACTTTGTATGAACAAATAAAGGTGAAAAAAGGCGAGAGACAAAGCTATTATTTGCGGAGATCATCCGGAGTTGAACCATTTTCTCATCTAATGATATAAAACATACAAAGCATCTCATCAAAGCTTTCTATTACAAATAGCAAAGGGGTGCAGCAAGAAAATATGACTCAGCAAATGATAGAAAGTCCTGAACTGGCACAAGAAGGAGATGGGACACGCGAAGCAACCAGAGCTTCGGGAAGAATCAAGACAAAACCACTGTGGCATGAGAATTGTACTGCAGAAACGGAAGTCTGATACTGATTTTCTCTCTGTTACCAATAGCTTTTATATTTTGTTCCTGCATTTTTTTTTTTCCAATAGAGAAGGACGTCCCTAGTGGATTTTGGAGCTTTTCTCTCTACTCAAAAGGGAGAGTTGATTTTCATAGAATAATATAGACAATCTTGCCTCGTACAATTTGGTGCTTTTGAACCAGATTTGCATGCATTGAAGAAACATGTAATACTTTGGATTCATGCATGTCACAAATGGAGGCTCCTATGCAGACTATTAATGACATGTTGCGCCAACTTCTTCAACAGAAATCACCTGCGGGACCAGAAGGCACTTCTTCGTAGCCACAACGGACAGAAATACAAATCCTAAAGCTGGACAAGGAGAATTACTTGCTCAACCAGAATTTTCTTTGGCCAAGGGAATGAAGATAGATATTCCCCATTCTGATGGAACATATGCTGAGGATTGGGTTTTTAAAATCCAAGAGTTTTTTAATGCTTATCAAGCACCATTGGAACATTGCATTTGCATAGCAAGTTTTCACATGAGTGGTGCTACATATGCTTGGTATAAATGGTTGATGAAAGGGAATTTGGTTTACACTTGGAAAGCATTTCTTAATGCACTGCTCCTTCAATTTGGTACCACTTTGTATGAGGATCCTCGGGCACCTTTGAAGGAACTAAAACAAACCTCTACAGTAGCCGAGTACCAAGCCAGGTTTGAGGAACTTCCACTAAAGTAACAGCAGGCCTCCCTGAAACTTGGTTCATTAGCTTCTTTATTGCTAATTTAAAAGACTATGTACGTTGTGAACTGTTGTTAGCTCAACCACAAAGTTATTTTCATGCTGTCTGTTTAGCTAAGCTACATGAACAGAAACACACCCACATGCAAAAATCCATCACTTTTTCAAAACCTTCATTTTCCAATACTGCCACTGCTCCTACTAAATCTCCTCAAGCCTCATCTTCTACCCTCTCCAATATACCTTCTCAACCTTTTCCACCATATTTTTCCACAAACTGTCACACCAACCATTTTGTTCTGCAACACCTCCCAAACCCACACCACAGTACAAGCAATTAATCCCTAACAAGATCAAAATGAAACGTGAAAGAGGGTTGTGTTACAATTGTGATGCCAAATACACTTCAAACCACAAATGTCAACCCTCTTATTATTTGTTGTTTGGACAAGAAGAACTTGAAGAATTAATTCAGCTAGCACCAACTTTGACAACAGATTCTGAAGCACAACCAACTGAATCGATCCCTAAGATTGGCTTTAATGCTCTCATGGGACAGTTTAATACTGGCACTATTCGAATACAGGGAAAATGTGGCACATTTTCTGTTCATGTCTTGATTGATAGTGGAAGCACTCATAATATTATGTGTTCTGATGTGGCTGCGAAAGTCAAGTTGACTCCGATAGTTATAACCCCTTTGAAAGTCTGTGGGTAGTGGTGAACACTTACTTTGCGAATATAAATGTCTGAATGTGCCATTACAACTGCAAGGACATACATTTCACATTGATTTCTATCTACTGAACGTCAAGGGGGTGGAATTGGTGTTAGGTATTCATTGGCTCTCAACCTTGGGTCCTATTCTCACGGGTTTTCAAAAGAAAACACTGAAGTCCAATATGGGTGGTCAGGATATCATCTTAAAAGGTGAATCCCATTTGGGAAACAAGCCACTCAGCATTTCAGATCAGAATTGCACACCCACATTGCTGAAGAGAGTGTCTCTTATTTTTATCATTTGCAAGCTGTGATTGATACATCTACAGAGGATATTCATCCTGACATTAAGCAAATATTGAATTCATTTAAATCAGTCTATGAGAATGCTATTGACCTGCCCCCAAAACACCACATAGACCATCAAATTCAATTGCAACTAGGAGCTAATCCTGTAAATGTGAAATCCTACAGATATCCTCATTTCCAGAGGCAAGAAATGGAAAGGATGGTAAGTGAAATGCTGCAAACTGGAATCATTTGAAAGAGCCAAAGGGGTGCAGCAAGTAAATATGACACAGCAAATGACAGAAAGTCCTGAGCTGGCACAAGAAGGAGATGGGATAAGTGGAGCAACCAGAGCTTCAGGAAGAATCAAGACAAAACCACTGTGGATGAAGGATTATACTGTGGCATGAGAATTGTAATGCAGAAACGGAATTCTGTTACTGATTCTCTCTCTCTCTGTTACCAATAGCTTTTATGTTTCATTCCTGCATTTGGATTTTTTTTTTTTTTTGGGTTTCAGAGAAGGATCTTGTATCCCTAGTGGATTTTGGAGCTTTTCTCTCAGCTCGAAAGGGAGAGTTGATTTTCGTAGAATCATATTAATAGACTATCTTGCCTCTTACATTTTCGCAATTAATTATGTCAGCGGTTTAAACTAGCTGCACTGAAGCATAATGTATCTAGCAACTAGAAGATTTAGTTTCAATTCATTAAACTACTATGGCGTATGGACCTCAAATCAAATAACAGTACTAGCCTTCAGCCTAATCATTCACATCTGGGAACTTTAGAGTGATGAGTCTGAATTAGATGTTCCACTAAGAAATAAATTAGAAACTAACAAATCAACGCAAGATTTTTAACTTTCATTCCATAATTGAATACGAGTTGATGAAATAAAATCAGGAAGAAGACAATTGGATAATCAAGAGGAGCAGATCTGATGGAGAGATCATTAAAGATATAGAGAGAGAGAGAGTGAGAGAGGGAACCTTGATAATCCGGCGGAGATACTGAAGCAACATGGGATTAGTTCGAGACGAAGAGGACGAGGAGCGTCCTTTGGAGGCTGTGGGCAACATAGTCGCTCAGTGTCTTCTCGATGCGCTGAGGATCGAGGATTCTCTGAAAGCTTTTGCAGAGATCTCCTTCTCGGACCTTCTCCCGGAGCTCAAATGGCGAAGGCGAAAAAGTAGAAACGACGTCAGAGAGTTAGAACACAAAGAGGACGGTGGGCCGAAGTTCGGGTTCAACATTCAAATTGGATCATTCATATGGGATTTAAAACAACCCGACTTCCCAATTGAAACAATTGATAAAGGGAGAATTCAATACTCTTTGCTCTGCCTTAACTTTGAAGGATCTCAATAATTAAGAGTAAATTATTGATTTGATTTGGTCTTAAAATAATTGGCATGTATTTTAATTTAATCCTTAAAAGGTTAGTTAATTAATTAATACTTTGAAAAAGTGTATTTATCTTCATTTTATTTATCAAATTGACTAATGTTGTATTTGATATAATTTTTAAACTAACTTATAACTTATTTGACTAAAATATAAGTGTTTAGTAAACAAATTTATTTAAACAGCTTATAGTTTTTATATTTTTTTCTCTTTTATATTTATTATTTTATTAAAATTCCTATTCTATTTTTATTCTGCATATACATATAAAATATAATATAATATATATATATATATATTATTAATTACATATATATAATAATTTAAATGAATTTAATTAAAAAACAGAAAATGATATGTTTATTTTACATTATTGTGGGATTATAAAATATCATATAAGTATGTATTTTTATGTCATTTCACATCAATAAGCTAATTTAATAACTATTTTTACCAAACACTTTTGATTCACTAAGTTAGTTTAAAAGTTTTAAACTAAAAATTAACTTTTAAGTTTTTAGCTAGATTATTAACTATTTTTGCCAAACAGAATCTAATAGTAACAAAAAATTTAAAATCTAATGACAAATTTGTAATTTAATAAATGAAATTAAAAATAATATAAAATTTCAGAGATTAAATTGAGAAAATTTTAATATTATAGATATTAAATTAGTAATTTACTTAATGATTTCGAATAATTAAATAATTTGGAAACTACCTTTTTTTTTTCAAATCGTCATCTTTTATAATTTAGATCCGTCTATGCTACTTCATTTTTTTTTTTTCATTTTTTCATCTTTTCCATATTGAGTTGCAGTCAAATAAAAACGTGCTTAAATGAGTCTAAAATGATATCTAAATTAACATTGTGATTAAAAAAAAAAGAGGACAAGAAATTCTAAATCCTCAGATATAATCGCTGTAACAGAATTTTCAATTTTAAAAAATTTAGGGTGTTTGAAACTTGTAAGTAACCAAAAATTGATGGAAGTATTTGTATCTTTTTTTCAAAATATTAGAAAAACTTTAAAACATGCCGGGTGAGAGGTGAAAACCCAAAAAGCTGGTCATGTCAAAAGTTGCATGCGAGGGCATGTTCTAATCCAATAAGAATTTGTTAAATCATTTTTGGTTTTTTGAGAATTTATTGTGTCCTTAATTATTGCCAATATAAAACTAAAAATTAAGTGGTGCTGGTTGAACGATTGAGACTGTTTCTTGAAGATGTGGTAAGTATTGCGTCTTTTTAAATAAAAAATTATTGGTTAAATTATAATTTTGGACCATTTAATTTCACTAAAAATATAAATTAGTCTCTATATTATAATTCTATATAAAATGACTCATCTATATAAGTTAATCTATGTTGTCAGTAGAGTTAATTTTACTGTTAAAATGTCCTACATGGTAGTTGATGTGTACATTTATGAATATATCAACATGTCTAGTTATTAAATTTTACACAACTCAGTTGCCATGTCAATAAAATTCAATTTAGACGCTAGGTTAGAAAAATTAAAAATTAATGACAAAATGAGAATTTTGTTGACATAGAGACTGAGTTATGCAAAATTTAATAACTGGACATACATACATGTTCACAAATGTACATATCAGTTGTCATGTAAAATTATTTCAATAACAATTAACTATACTGATAGTAGTAACTAACTTACATTGATAAAAAATTATAAAGAGCAATATATAATTTTAGTGAAACTTTAGGAACCAAAATTGTAATATAACCAAGCTTATTTTATGCTTAGACTAATACCTTAATGGACAAAGAAAATCTTTTTTTTCCATAAAATTTTTAAATATCCATACTCAATCTTATGTACTTTAAAAAATTTCAAAACGACCAGCTTATCTCATTTAATATGTTCCTGCTATAAGATTTCCGCACAAGGAAAATAAATTAATTATATACTCAAAATAAAGATGATTTTGTATCCCAATTGAGAATGTTCAACATAATTGATTTTTCATTGCATTCCTTCTCCTCTCGTACCCGCATTATTATTTTTATTTTTCCTTATTCTTATTCACATTCCTCTTACTTTACTAAGTATCAAACATGTCCTTTATTCTATTTTTACTTATGAAATTTCAAAATTCCATTCCCCTTCCTTTTTTAAAAAAATACTATCCTGTCTTTCATAGGAATAATGAAATTTGGTTTCTTTCTAATTCTAAAAATAGAAGTTTCAAAAAAAAAATTAATTTAAAAAATTAAGATGTAATACTTCGGCCAATTTTTATTATTTTTAATTAATGATTATAAAATTTAAGAATTTTTCTGAAAACTAATATTATTATCCTCTAAAATTACTATTTTACTTTTTAGTTTATACTATCAATATTTAAAAAATTTACTAGATTTTAATTAATTTATTTTTTTTAATTTTTCACATACATCCTCTACTAAAAACCATTCACTATAAACGATGTCGAGTATTAAATGTGACACCTCTTCCAACAAAAATTCAAACCTTGATTTATCAAATTGTAAATTGTAAGAGACTAATCCTTTTTGATAAACTCAAACTATATTAATTTAACCAATTTAGTTTAAATAACAAAATGCAAACCTTTCATGTTGATTTTCTCTTTCTAAAATATTCTGACTTAAAACCTTATTTATTTAAAACTTAAAACATGTTTATCATCTAATTGTCCCTTCGGTGGGATCCACTGTGGCCATATCGCCGTCCTCAAACAAAAGCCCACGGTACGTATCCTTACATTCCAAAAAAAAAAGTGTCTTTGCTTTAAAAAATACTTTTGATTTAAAAAATATTTTTAATTTATCAAGTTTAATTTTACATTTTTTTTATTTTTATAAAAAATATATAAAATTAATCTAAACCGTTAAATAAAATCATCATCCATCCTAATCATGCTTGGGCAGCCGAATCCACAATTAGTCCAAAATTTAGGAACGAAAAATATGTGAAACGAACCGTTTGGCAATTGCACGTCGCGGGACGACATAGGCTCCATCGTTGTGTGTTATTGGATTCGGATTCTTTGCTTATAATTTTACTTGCTCAGTTTTTAGCAACCATTTTTACCATTGCTAAAAATTTTCATCAACAGTTTTATTATTGCTAAACTGTTGCTAAAGATTTTTAGCAACGGTAAAAATCGTTGCTATGCCTCTGCTTGATTTCTCTCCAAGCAAAGGATCCGTGGGCCCAACGAAGCAAACATGCCATTATAGTTGTACTGCACGTACAGACACCGTACCATATTGACCCAGTGATGCCACTTTTGTTTTTGTTCTTTTACAATAACCAATATTCAATTTCTAATATTCAAAATATAAAGCTACTGATCTACTACATTCTAGTAATAATTTCAAAAGCTACAAAGATTGGATTTCTTTTTTTCTTTTTTTTCTCTTTTTTATTTTATTTTATTTTCTGTTTTACCTTCACAGTTGGAATAATAATTCATCGCTCCAATTTGAGTTCTAACTCTACTAACTCCCTGATATTTTCCCTCTCCTCTAGCATGATATTGATCTGTACAGCAGTCTCAAAATTACGGTTTCTGACCTTCGGGTCGTTTCTTCTTTGAACCGTGGCTCGTCAACTCCAAACTCAAATCTGAACCATTCTGCTCATGAATTTACCTTTGAAACTCCGGTACTCACACCGTCGTTTTCGAGTACAGTCGATCATCGAGCCCCGCCATGTAATTTCTTACCTCGTCCCTTATCATTTCCTTCATCACCGTCAGTAAATCAGGCCCGAATGTCATCATTGATGACAGCTTCTCAGATGGCGTCGGTGCCTCTGCACTAGATCTTGAATTTCCAAGCCTCTCTGACTCGTTTGACTCGGCTCCCAAGAGGGACAGAGTGAGATCAGTGCACGGCTCCTTGTTGAGCTTGAGGATTGGACTCGGTTGCGACTCGGCTTGCTGGGAAGGCTGCAAGATTGCGGCAGTTCTCGCTACCGGGCGAATCACCATTGCAGATGAAACTACAGGGAGACTTGAATCGCTCACATCAGATCCAGATGGACTGCTCGGGCTGTAACAATGGCCGCTTGACGAGAATGACTGTATCGGCACGGTGCGATCTCCGACCACCGATTTCTTTGGCGGCTGCTTATCCACGGTGGCGCCTTCGTCGGCGATCATCGACGAGTACTTTCGCTTTAAGGTCGAGTTCCAATGGTTCTTGATCGCATTGTCCGTACGGCCGTTTAGAAGCCTGGCTATGGTGGCCCACTTGTTGCCGTACTTGGCGTGGGCCTTGATGATGATCTCATCCTCCTCCGGCGTGAAGGTCCGGTGCTCCACATCCGGCGAGAGCTGGTTGCACCACCGGAGGCGACACGACTTCCCGGACCGCCCGGGGATGGATTTGCTAATGACAGACCAATTCCTAGGGCCGTACCGTTGCACTAGCTTCTGCAACAGCTCGTCCTCCTCAGGGCTCCATGGACCCTTGACCCGATCCACGTCTGTCCTCTTCGCCTCCATTTTTGCCGAATCTCGATTCATCGTCGATTATGAAGATATAAGATCAAAACTAAAGCTTAAGCTAAAGGTAATATAACAGAAACCCAGAAATATACAACACAAATTTTTCAAAAAACAAAAGTTAAAATTAAATAAAAGTGGTGGATCAGGCTGAGTGAGTCGGTGGAGAGATAGAGAAAGAGGAAGAGAAGGAGGAGCCTCCTCGGATGATGTGTGAGACGGGTAGAGGAGTTAGAGGAGCTTATAAAGTGAGGGTTAGGGTAACTGACTCAGCCATTTAACCAAAACAGCTAAGAAACGTTAGGGCAACCGGTGCTAGTGAGTAATCGGTTAAGATTGATCGCAATTGTATGACCCTCAGGCTTGGCCACGTAAGCACGAAGGCTTTGGAGAATCAAATTAAAATGATAAAATCTCGGCGATACGGAAATTGGAAATTCGCTTGAGGAGGCGAGACGGGGGTTCGTTGATATGTACTGTTACTACGTGTGGACTACCATAATCCCTAACTTGACTCGCGAGAATTTGTTGCGAGATGAAGGGACGGTTAGGTTTGGTGTTGCGGATAAGTTTGACCGACCAGGCTGGAAAGCATTTTGGTTTGATTTTATTGTGTGTGGTTTTATGGATGTGCGTGTAGTTTGTAAATGGATTTTTGGCGCTGGGAAGTGGTGACGTGGAGAAAAAGACAAAGGTGGACGCGGAATTAGAAAACGGATCATTACTGACAAGTTGTCAGTCCAACCTGTAAATCTGTAAATCAGGCGCACGGACAACGCCAGTAACGTCCTTTCACCACTGACACGCGCCCGTCACCAACTCCTATTCCGGTGATAAAATATGTTCAGACTTTGAACTACCAAAACGGACTGATTGGCGTAGACGGTATTGATTATTTTAAACCCTCTTGTCCAACGCGGCCGTTGGTGGATTAACAGAAGAGAACAAAGGCTCGCACGTGCTCTTTCCTTTTTGTTGATTACAAACTATTTTTCAAATTAAGCTCTTTCCTTTCTTTTCCTTCTTTTTAATAGAAAGAATTTTAGTAGTGTTTTTTAGTTTTTATAAATCATATTGTGATATTTATATTCCAACTGTAAGTAATACCTACCAAAAACCAAAAAAAGAAAAAAGGAAATTGTATGCAAAAAGCGACCCCTTTTTCGTGCTATTAATTTATTCGAATCCAGTTGTCGGCGACAAATCCATAAAAAAGAAAATTACCAAATGTCGTTCTGAAGAATTGGTAACTTTAACCGTGTCATCATGGTGTATAAAGTATAATAAATTTCCTTTTCGAATGACGATAGTACATAATATTATTTATTCGAAAATTTTTGTTTTAAAACTATAATAACGTTAATTTAAGTGATATTTTCGAGACTCCTCAAAATTTCTAAAACTCGTGATTTCCTCATGGTTATTGGCAATTGAATATTGCCAATTTAATTTAGGGTGTGTTTGGATTCACGTTCAGCTTGCCGTAATCAAGTTCACTGTGATTCCAACCCACGTTTGCTCGAATCCTGGATGTTTGGGAAGAAAATCATGCAACCACGTTCAGTTCCAAACCACGGTGAAGCCTCTGCAAACCACAGTAGCACAACCACGCCAATTTCTTGCTTTTCCGGACAAACCAACGTGGTTGGGCTTCATTTTTATGTTCCCTTCTATATATATATATATATATATATATATATATATATATATATATTCAATTTTGCCCCCCGTGTCTTTGGTACCCCTCAATATATTCACATTTGCTCTGCTTCAATTTTGCCCCCGTGTCTTTGGTGCCCCCTCTGTCTGTTGTTCTTTTCTCTGCATTTCTCCCCTGTTTTAGAGCCAAAAAACAGGGGAGGTGGAAGAGAGGCAGTATAATCGTTGATGGAGGAGAACTGAAGAGGTAGAGATTCGAAAATTGGTAGGGGATGACCTTAAATGTCCTACAAACATTCAAGATTAAATTCTGGGCTGGTTTGGGAGGAAAATAAAATGAATTGGAAGTGTGCAGCCATGGCAGGGACCAAAGTGAATAAAATTAAAAGTTTTTATAGTTAGCTATAATTTCAGAAAAAAATATATTTGTGACCTATGGACCTAGATGAAACTAAATGTGGTCTTAGAACATGAAAAAGATAAAGGAAAAATTATTACTAAGGACCTAAGTGAATAAAATCAAAAGTTTGTAGGAGCAGCTATAATTTTAGAACAAAATATATTTGTCACCTATGGACCTAGATGAAACTAAATGTGGTCTTACAACATGAAAAAGATAAAGGAAAAATTATTACCAAGGACCTAAGTGAATAAAATTAAAAGTTTGTAGGAGCAGCTATAAGTTTAGAACAAAATATATTTGTCACCTATGGACCTAGATGAAACTAAATGTGGTCTTACAACATGAAAACGATGAAGGAAAAATTATTACCAAGAACCTAAGTGAATAAAATCAAAAGTTTGTACAATTAAACCTAATAATTTTATTAGTGATGACATAATTTCTTTTATTATGAGAATAAACCTAATTTATACAATTAAACCTAATTATCTCATAATTTATATAATTACTTTAAAAACTTAATTTACACAATTAAACATCCTAATTATTTTAGTTAACTAATTAAATAATTAATTTAATTATATCATTATACAATTAAGAGCACAATTCCTTTTATTATGAGAATGAATCTTTAAATTTTAATTAACATAAAATGAATTTAATAGAGAAGAAAAAATTGTATTAAAATTTAGTTAGAGATAAAATTAATTTAATAGAGAAGAAAAATGTTTTGTAATTTAATTAGAGATCTTTAATTTATTGTGAGAAATTACTGATTAATTAAATTTTTAATTAGTAATTACAAAATAAAAAAATAAATTTATTAATTAAAAATGAGTCATTAGTGATTAATTTATAATATTAGATAAATAAACAAAAGAATTAAGTTTCCTTTAAATAAATAACAATAATTAATAATAACATATCAAAAAATTAAATAAAAAATTTATGCCCTTTTTGGTAATTATATATTCTGAAACCACGTTTGTAATTCAACATCCAAACATCATGTTCTACTCCAAACCAAGTTTTACTGCCTCAAACTACGTTTGTCTAAATGTTTCCCAAAAATAAATCATGTTCATCTAAACTTAGTTTTCTCCAACCACGTTCAATCAAACCTAATTTATCCAACTCACGTTTAATCTATCGAACTCCCAAACACACACTTAATGTTTCGAGGTGTACATTGATGAATCACACTCACCATTTTTCTAGTTTCAAAATTTTTTTCTGACGTTTTAATATAAATCATAGAGATATCTCATTCAATTTATTTTTTGTCAAGTTACTTAACTTTCAATATAAAATGAGGCTGTTGTTTTATTTATAACATAATATTGAAGATAGTTAAATTAATAGCAACATATAATATGAAACTTTAATTATATTTTTAATATGATAGTAAGAATTAGTAAATAATTTAGTATTAGAAAGAATATGCTTTATGTCAAAAATAATTTTAATAATAAAAAATAAATTACATATGAGTTAAATATTTAAAATTAAATAGATATTAAATGTAATGTTATCACAAGAATTTAGTACAATTTATCATATAATAAAAAAAAAGGAAATATATGTAAAAGCGAAGGTTTAAAAAAATCTGATCGATCATTGAACTAATTGAGACACTAATTTAAGGGTCAACAGTCAGACTGTAATCGAACTGCAAACGAACATATAGTACTTAAAATATATTAAAATATTAAAATATATAATAATATATATGTTACATTTAATGAAATATTATAATTTATAATTTATAATATTAAAATATTCAAGACATGTTACATATATATATATATATACAATTTCTAAGTCTTCTCCTAATAACTTAAATTTTTAAAGATTTTTAAAAATACATAATAATATTCAATAAAAACAAAAAATATAAAAAAAACTGATTGAACCGTCAAATCGACTAATTTTATCTGTTCGAAATCTATTTTTTATCGATTTAAACGCTTATAAATTTTTAGATTCAAATCAAATTAAAAACTTAATTGATTTATTAATTTTTCAATCAAATTGATCAATTTAACACCCTGTTAAAAACAAAACTAATGTATAGTTGAGGTGTATGTAATGATGGTTTATAATGGCGATGTATATAACTATAAAATGTAAAGAAGATTGGAAAGAGCATTGGGAATTACGGATCCAAGATTTTAGTGGGCATTATAAAATGGAATGAGACAGCAAACTCTGACCAAACAGGGAAACAACATATTTGTTTAAGCATACTCACGCAGGTTCTCCTGAGTTTAATGCATCAGATTATGGGCAGCGCTTAACGTTGTTGCCAAAGTTTAAATAAAAAATACTTTACCAACAAAAATAAAATAAAAATAGCATTTGTCACGTGGTTGAGAACCCTCCATGAATTTTCCTCTCCCAATTTATTATGTCTCCCTTAACTAAAACCCCATTGAGTACAAGCTTCTGCATTATAAATAATTAATTAATTATATATATATATATATATATATAAAATAGTGCTTAGATTTAAGAAACTAAGCCCGTTTAAAGATAGATTTAAACAGACTAATCTATTTAGTTTATTTTTTACAAAAAATATATTATTTGATATAAATAATTTTATTTTAATATATTTTTATATTTTATAACATTATATTCAATAAATATAATAAATTTGGATATAAAAATTTTTGTAACTATTTAAAAATAAATATAAGATTTTTAAATTTAAATAGAATATAGTTAATTTAAAAAATATATAAAAATTTAAATTATTGGTTGTTTATAAACATTAATAAATTAATATTTTATATGTATAAATTGTAGTTTAATAAAAAAATTATTAATTTTTTACTAAAAAATTAATATTATGTTACTTAAATATAATGTTTTTAAAAAAATGGTTCGTAGGTCAACCGGTTTAGGCCAGTAGACTTTTGACATTAAAAAGTGACTCATTTATAAAGAGGTCAAGCCAAACCTGTTTATAGATTGCCCATGACAAAACGACCAGTTTGGCAGTACCATATATATATATATATATGTGCGTGTGTGTGTGTGTATATAAAATTATGGTTTTCAAAATCAGATCGGTCATTGAACCAGTAGAGTCACTGGTTCAATGTTCAATGGTTGGACCGTAGTTGAACCGGTGATAATTAAAAAATATTAAAAATATACACAATTTAAAATATTAAAAATATATAATTTAAAATATTAAAATACCTAATATAATTGATAATTCATAACAATAATTGAAGGAAATAAAAAATAGATTAATTCATAATTAATAATTCATCACAACTCATAATATCCACAATTTCAAACTAAGTCTAATTGTGAAAATAGCATTGTAAAGACCTTTGTATTCGAAAGAGTGAGCCAAGTCCCACATTATTTAGTTTTTCTTCTCTCCGGATTATATTTTTGTTTCTTTTTATTTATTTACCTGAACATTGACATATTTGATAGTTACAAAATTAACTTTTGTCTTCCTCATGCAACCATAGACAACAGCCAAAAAACAAATCTTCCCAAAAAAAAAACTATCCCAAGAAAAAAAAAAACAAAGCCGGTTCAACAACCAAATGAGTCGGTTTTCTCGGTTCAACTCCGATTTAACTCTTAGTCGATTTTTTAGGCGGACCGGACCAAAACACCCTTCGATTCTCCATTGAACAGGTTGAACCAACTAATCCGATTCAGTTCTCACATCATTATATAAAATCTAACTGTGGGTTTAGGGTTATCATTTAAATTTAGTTAAAGGAGCTAGTTTTTTAATATAACAAACTATGGTTTATATCTTTGTTAAAAGATGTGCTAATCTTTGATATCTAACAATATCTCAAATATAATTGTCTTTAATGAAAAATATCTATAACAAATAAAGAAAAGCTTTTGATTTTTCAAATACTTGTTCAAGTGATTTTATAGTTATTTCGTTTTTAAAAAGTCTTCTATTTGTATTTTGTAAATAAAAAAATTAATGTTAACAAAATTTATAGTTAGTAATTTGATTTAATCAAATTAAATTAATCAAAATTTAAATATTTTTATATATTAATAGTTTAAAAAGTAAACCTTGATTTATGTGGACAATTGCACGTGTTGCTCCATTCATTACCTCTAAGAGGTCATAATAAGCCTAGATCTGGAGTGGCTGCTCTTCGTGTAAGAAGAGCAGCCAACTCTTCCCTTGTGGAAACAGTTTTAACTGTTGCCACAAGTTTCAGCAACGGTTTAAAACCGTTGCTATAAATTTTGTAAAAAAAATATTACAATTAACACTTATAGCAACGGTTTTAAACCGTTGCTGAAACTTGTGGCAACAGTTAAAACTATTGCCACAAGGGAAGAGTTGGCTGCTCTTCTTACACGAAGAGCAGCCACTCCAAATCCATAAGCCTAGACATCGACCTAGAATGTAGTTCTCATTTATATGCCACGCTGCAAAGTTATATTATTATCTTTATATTTTATAATTTTTTAATACTATAATATGAGCATTGTTGTACAAATAAATTAATTGGTCTTCAAACAAAAAACCAGCAAACTTAAATTTTATAAACGTATAAAAAAAAGTTTTTAGTGATGCAACATATTATTTAAAATAATCTAACGTCTCTTAATTTATTAAATGACATTAAACATTCAGTACAACAATATATTAAATGCAGATAATTTTCACGTCTCCTAATTTTTTTAAACACCTAATATAAAATAATAATACACTTAAAAGTACAATGCACCTAACTAATAGAATTGGTAACTAAGGGATCTGGAGTGGCTGCTCTTCGTGTAAAAAGAGCAGCCAACTCTTCTCTTGTGGCAACAGTTTTAACTGTTGCCACAAGTTTCAGCAACGGTTTTAACACTTATAGCAACGGTTTTAAACCGTTGCTGAAACTTGTGGCAACAGTTAAAACTGTTGCCACAAGAGAAGAGTTGGCTGCTCTTCTTACACGAAGAGCAGCCACTCCAAATCTGTAACTAAGCGGTCGCAAATTAAGATTTTTTTTAATTAAGTCATCTTCAATATACAAAAATAACACTCGTGGAAGGGACAATTTTACAGTCATCAATCCTCATTCTTAAAATCTTGTTCCTTCCTTTTCTTAAAAAATGGGGGAAAAAAAATAGAGGCCTAGAGTTAGTAAAACATTTCAAATTATTACATAGAGAATTTATTTTAATGAATTTGTTGGGGTCTAAAAAATATGTTTAAGACTCTTTATATGTATTTTAGCATTTATCTCTTCAACTCTTCTCTATTACCCCAAAGAGAAATATTCAGTTTTTTTTTAACTTCTTTTGAAGCTATTTTGATACTTGATTAACTGCTAACTTATATGACTCAAGGGAATAGAACGTGTTGGATTGGATTGGGTCGAATTGAAATTGCCATATAAATCTAACCATGGTTTGAGAACTGATCAAATCGGTCAATTTGATCAAAAATTAGAAAATCGATCAATTATTCAGTCTGATTTAGACTATTAAACTAGTTTGTGTTTAAACTGGTGAAAAATTGATCAAACTACCTTATTCAATTGATTCAATTTTTTTGATTTTTTTTTGTTTTTTTAACTTTTACTAAATATTATTATATATTTTTAAGAAATCTTTAAAAATTTAAATTATTATGAGAAGATTTAGGACTAGTATAATATATATATATATATATATATATATATATATATATATATATATTATATTTTAATATTTGTAACATATACATTAGTTATATATTTTAATATTTTAATATATTAAAAGCACTACCGATTTAACTATAGTCCAACAATTGACCCTTGAACCGGTATCTCGACCGGTTCAATGACTAGTCTAGTTTTCTGAACCTTTTTTTTTTGACAGAATGGAAATCATTTCCATTAATATGGCAACGAGTTATAAATACATAAGATTATACAAGGTATAAAGATAAACTATTACAACTCACGCCTACATTTATGTAAGAAGAGGATACATAATTTAGGGCAACACACTCTAAAATAAAAAACCTAAAACTACACAACATCACTACTTACCAAGAAGACTAAAATGTAGAGACAACACACCCCATCTCTTCCACTCTTCTCTGGAGGGACAACATCAAACCAAGTCTTCCAAGGAGAAATTTTTCTAAATCTAAAGAAGTGAGTTGTTAAATTTTAGGAATCCAAGAACTCTTCAAAGAGAACACTCTTCCATGGAAGAGGAGAAAAACTTCCATAATAGAAAGAAAAATCCTTCTATTTTAGAAGAGGAAAAACTTCTATAAAAGAATGGAGAAATAAACAAAGCAA
Organism: Biancaea sappan; assembly: GCA_037074585.1. NCBI lineage: Eukaryota > Viridiplantae > Streptophyta > Magnoliopsida > Fabales > Fabaceae > Biancaea > Biancaea sappan. The sequence goes on along the minus strand of CM073493.1, from coordinate 7,831,635 downwards.
AGGGAACAGGAAAAAGAAGTGGATGGAGGAGAAAATGGGTGAGCGCTGCCTGTGTTGAAGAAGAAAACCAGCAGTGCCTTTGTGTTCAAGAAGAAAACCATGTTTCCATTATGAATATGACAAAACAAATATTGAGATCGTCTGCTTGTCTATCAAAACAGCAACGTCTATGGCCCTTTTTTTTTAATTGTGTAAAATGTACTGTTTTGGATAATAGAGAAAAAGGCATCGTCTAGGGTCTTCTCTACTTAATTTCTCCTCTCGATCAAATTTTTTGAAAGAGAGAAAATGGCAGCCCTTCCATTCTCTTCCTTGCTCCGTCGATTCCCGACAGTCCTTTGTTTCTCTTCCTTGCTCCTTCGATTCCCTTCCTTTATCCTCCCTACTCCGTCGAAGCCCTTCTTTTCTCCTCTCACCATTTAGTCCATCATTCATCTTCTCCACTTCAATGGCTTCGACCTTCCTTTCTCTCCTCTGGTTCATCGAAGCCCTTCCATCTTCCTCTTTCCATTCCTTCGACCTTCCTTTCTCCTGTTTGGTCCGTCGAATAGGTACGAACAAGTAAGACTCATATCTCCTTTCTCATTCTTTTTCGTGGGAATAGGTAATTTACCATTCATTAGTACGATTAGGATTATTTAGGATTAGGATTAATTAGGGTTTAGTTAGGATTAATTTTAGAAATGACTATGATTAATTAGTAATTTTGCTGGCTGATGGAGCATCTCTCTTTTTTGTTCTGACTCAAGTATCTGTAAATTTCGAAAATGAGTATGGCGTTCACAACATTGGAACTCAAAATCCAGCTTATGACTCATACTGGCAATGTCTTAATTAGTAATTTTTTTTGCTTTTCGAGCAATATTATATTTTCCTGATCTTCTATTCATATTATTACTAACATTTTACTATCAATTGATATTCCCTACCTTCGTTGAGAATGATGGGCATTGGTGGAATAATGTGAATGGTGGGAAATTTTACTATCAATTGATATTCCCTATCTTCTTTTCATATTTTTGTTTTTTTGCATGCATTTACATTGCTGGAAATACAATGAGATTTGAGCACAGTTGACTTCAAATTGGATAATTTATTATGACTAGTTAGATTCAACATCTGGGGTATGTTTGACTAATAGATTGCTAGATTTTCCTAAGGATAATGTATTATGACTAGTCAGATTGCTAGACAGATTGGATAATGAATTGTATAATGTATTTTGACTGACAATTTTTGTGTAATAGGGAGGTAATGTATTGTATAATAGGGAGGAAAAAGTAATGAAATGAAAGAAAATGACTGTTAAATGATGATTTTCTTTCCCTTTTGTTTAGAAGTTTAAAATAAACATGGGAAAAGAAGTGAAAGTTTAAATGACTGTAAAATGCTCATTTCCTTCCTCTTCCCACGTAAGAATTTTCAAGGAAATGGTTTCAATGATACTTCCTTTCCCTTCCCACATACTCCATGGAAACATACTTCAATAGTTGTCTTTCTTAACATTGATTAACACAACAATTCTGCATGCCAATCCTTGGTGAAGTGAATACAAGGAAAATAGCATTTCGGCATGTCTTCAGGAAGCACTATTTTTTTCCCTGCTTAGTTGTGTAAGTTGTGCATTCTGTGTAAGATTGTCTGGGTGGACTTTTTTTTTGGCTTAGTTGTGTAAGCTGTGCATTTTGCTTCTTGTTATTGCTGTTTGGGTAGGCTTATGTTGTTTTTGCTGCTTTTGTATGGATCTGCTTTTGTATGGATCTGCTTAGGTCCTGGTTCAAGCTATATGTGAGAAAACACTATTTGTAGTTCTTTGTGGGAAAGCAACCTCAAAGCTCATAATTTGAAGACTTTTTGAGTTCAACTCTACTTTAATGATCAATGAGAAAATCTCAAAAGTAGTTAGGAGCAACAAATGTAGTTATCGGTTCATGTAAGCTATGCATTCTGTAAAAGCAACAAATGTAGTTTATTTTATTTATGATTCATGTAAATTGTGTAAGTTGTGCATTTTGTGTAAGATTGTCAGGACTTGTAATAGGGTAAGCTTTGTTGTAATGATCTTTGAGATCAAATCATAGTTTTAAAAAACTGTTTGACTGGTCAAATTGAGAGCAGTCTTATAATTGGTACGAAAGTGGTTAAACTGGTCTAAAATCGATGAAACCGACTGGTCTTATGGTTGAATCGGTTTAATGACTACATTTTAAAAAAAAAGTAACACTAGTCTCGTCGCCGTCGTCTTCGTCTATACTGGAGGAAGAAGAAGAAAAAGAAGAAGAAGAAGAAGAAGAAGAAGAAGAAGAAGAAGAAGAAAAAGAAGAAAAAGAGAAGAAGAAGAAGTTGTAGGAGGTAGCGGAGACTCTAGATCCAGATGGTGGAAGAGGACTTGAGAGACTTGAGAGTTGAGACAGTGAGAGATTATGCTGGACATGAGAAAAGGAAGAGAAGAGCCAAAGAAAAGAGAAGAGGAAGAAATTGAGTTTGAGAAAGAGAGAGAAATAATGATGGTGTGGGGAAATGGAGAATAAGAAAGCAAATTGATGGCCTGGGGATGATACGAAGAAAATGAGATGCATGTATTATACATATTTATATATAATATTAAAAATTAAATTTATAAATATGTGTTCTAAAATTCTAAATATAAATAAATATATATAATATTAAAAATAAAGATTATTTGTATCATATTAATATAAAATTAATATATATTATAATTTTAAATTATCTATATTATTTTTTAATATTTTTTAAGTACAACTAGTTCTACTATGGTCTGATTGTGGTCCGACCATTGAACCTTAAACCAGTGTCTTTACCTGTTCAATGGCCTGTCCAATTTTTAAAACATTGGATCAAATACTTATTAATTATAAAAAATGGCTTGTTTCTAGACCAAGGGGTTTTCTTTGTATTTTCTTTTTAGCAAAATGGTACTATATATCCCTAAGGTTTACATCAAATTTCACTTATACTCCTGAACTTTTTTTTGGCCCACTTATGTTCTACATCTTGTAATTTTTGCCACTTATGTCTTTTTTTTTTATAACACCGTTAGTGCATTTAATGGCAATGCTGACTAGGCAGTTATGTGAATGCCACGTGGACTGTCAAATTTTATTTATAACCCTTGTGGTAGTCCACGTGGACTGTCACGTGGATAGCCAAAATTTTTTTAAAAATTATTTTTTTAAAAAAAATTCAGTTTATTCACTTTGGTCATTGGTCAAAATTTTCTTTTATCTAATTTTTGATACAAACTCGTATTCTACTTCTTCTAGGTCCATAGTTTAAAAATCTACTTTTTATTTGTCAAAATATCCCCTATAAACTTTTCATTTTTTACTTTAGTCCCTATTCTTCTCTTTCATACTTTTTTTCTCATGGTTTGGTCCTCCAAATCAATCCATAATTTTATTTTTAGTCATAATATAATTAAATATATCATTTTTACCAAGAACAATACAAGAAATGAGTTAAAATTCAAAGTTTTAAATATTGCATATCTCTTCCTTTTTATAAAAGGAAAAATTTGAAACTTGAATTTTAATTTATTTTTTGTATTTTTATTGGGTAGAAATAATATATTTAATCATATTATGACTAAAAATGAAATTATGAATTGATTTGGAGGACAAAACTAGGGGAAAAAAAGCATGAAAATGATGAATAGGGACTAAAGTGAACAAACTAAAAAGTTTATAGGGGATATTTTGATAAATTAAAAAATATATTCTTAAACTAGGGACTAGAAAAAGTAGAATACTAGTTTATATAAAAAATTAGACAAGAGAAAAATTTTAACCAAAGACTAAAGTGAATAATTTGAAACTTTTTTTTAAAAAATAATTTAAAAAGTTAAAAAATTAAAAAAATTATTTTTTAAATTTTGGTTGTCCACTTGATAGTCCATGCGGACTACAAAAAAAGATTTGTCAGTCCATGTGGCAGCCATGTCAGCATTGTCATTAAGTGCACTAACATTATTACTAAAAAAAGGGCATAAGTGGCAAAAATTGCAAGATGTAAGACATAAGTGGGCCAAAAAAAAAAGTTCAGAGGCATAAGTGAAATTTAGTGTAAACCTTAGAGACATATAGTACCCTTTTGCCTTTCTTTTTTTGGTTGGATATATGTGTGAGTTAAGCACTCTATCTCTCAGTGTTCATCCAAAATATAAATAAGCATAGATATATAAAACACTACTTTGAATCATATATTATACAAACCCAATAATAGCAAGACCACGAGTTATCACATAATATTGTGAATAATACATAATGTGCATAATACATAAGTCAAATGATCAGTGGAATCCTAATGCATTAGTGGGAGATAATTATACCAAACACAGATGTACACCATAAACACCTACAGATATGGAAAATCTAGACCAAGTGTGTATTTGGAACCTCATTAGATAAATCTAGGTTTGAGCAGAATTGATTTTCAAAATTGATTTTAAACAAAATTATTTTGTATGAATGTGATCTATGTTTGGAATCTGTTATCAAAAAATTGATTTTGAAAATGAATTTTGTTTGGACATTGTTAGCAGAAGCAATTTTGAATATGTAATTATCAGAAAATGTATCAATATTATATTATTTTATTTCATTTGACTATTGATACTAATATTTGATTTATGAATGTTGTAATGAAATGAATTTATTTATTTTATCAACAATTTTGATTTAATTTTTTTTATAATTATTTAAAAATTATTCTTGGAGTTAAGCAAAATAACATCAACAAACTCTTGGAGTTAAATAAAATAAGATCAACAAGCAAAATTTAAGAAGAAAAATAGATAACTTATGTGTGAATGAGTCAATAGTCATGTACAATTATATTTACATAATTCTCAAATTAAAAGTCAATTAATTCAAATATATAAGTTAATAGATCAAATTTTTATACTAAATTAATTAATTATTAATTAGTAAATAAATAAAATAAAATAAATATCGGCCATAGCACACAGTTTTGACTTTTGAATCATTTACCATTTCACACATTAACTTCATATTTTTTGCCTCAACACTTGGTTGAGTCTTTTACCATTTCACAACACATGGTTTTGAGTTGAGTTACAAAGATGACGGCAACATAGATGCAAACACGAGAAGAAGAATTGTGAAGGACTATGGCGATGGGTGGTGACGACAACAATGACTATGACTATGGCAAGTCCCTTGGCTCTGTGTGTGTGTTCTGAAAACAAAGGGATGCCATGAGCTATTGTGACGGGGAGGGTAGCTCTGGAAGTGTTGAGGGATCTGATGATTTGGCAAAATCAATTCTCACTAGAAGCTACATATTTTCACTTCTAGCCAAAATCGATTCTGAGGCCAAATCAATTTTGAAAATTGACATAAACTCTTAACCAAATAACAAAATTTTCAGGAAGAATCGATTTTGTCACTATGAACGTGCATTTACAATCCTTCAACGCTGAACCAAACAAGCTCCAAATTGCAATGTTTTAAGCGATGACATTGATTGATCAATGGGTGTCTACGTTAATGTCACATCCCAAAAATTGAGTATGTGAAAAGATACTACTCATTTGATATAATTCTCAAACATACGTTATATACATATATTCTGTAAGGTTTTACATTCAACCTTAATCATTCATTCCACACTACAGAATTATATTCATCTGATAAGCAAATATAGACATACATAGTCTGATATTTCTATCTCATCGCAAGCCTAGGAGACCTATAGAAAATACAGAGCTTTTCTAATATCCACATTAATAAGTACTGGTGTCCCACCAGACAGAAATAGAGAATAATCCCAAGGGGCTTCTAATCTTCAAACAGATTCTCTTCTTCTCTGTTTTCTGTATCTGAAAAAAAATAATCATAGGGAGTGTGAGTTTATTTAAAAACTCAGTAAGTAAATAACTGTACTATATAAAATATCAAAAGTACAAATACCACATTTACTCATATAATTAATTATCTTATACATCGAGTAGTATGAGACTCTAACCCTTTCAAACTCATGAATAAGATTTCATAGATATACACCGAGTAGTATGGGACTTTAACCCTTTCAACTCGTGTATAGATTTCATAGATATGCACTGAGTAGTATGGGACTTTAACCCTTTCACACTCGTGTATAAGATTTCTTAGATATACACCGAGTAGTATGGGACTTTAACCCTTTCACACTAGTGTATTAGATCCCGTAGATCTTTACTCATTAATAAAATAGTGAGAATTCATCACATAGTATAATTGTCATGAAATAAATAGTTTCTTCATACTCTTATTTCTACTGATCATCATATACTCCCATATGAAAAATTAATTGCTTATTATCCAAATAATATTGTAAATGGGACTTATATTGTACTTTGACTAGTAATATCAAAGTAGCTGAGCAAGGTTATTCACTCACCTTGATGTTTGTCCAAGTTTACCTTGTTCCACACTAGAATTTGTGTAGGAAAATTTCCTAGTAAAATATATTACAAGGAATCATAAGAAAGGAAACAAAATCACGAAAATACGTAAAATTTTCTGACTGCTACAGTACGGTTTGCTACAGTAACGGTTCGCTACAGTGTCGGTTCGCTACAGTAACGATTCACTACAGTACCGGTTCGCTACAGTAACGTTGACTGCTACAGTACCGTTGATTGCCGACACTACAGTACTGCTACAATAACACGAAGAAAATTTTCCAGATTTTGTTTCGAAATCCCTGGTCGCTACAGTAACTCGGTTTTGCAGAAAAATCTTTCAAAAATTCATCCTTTCCTTTCTTGTTTCAAAACCAGAATTTCAACTCTTTTAACCGATTATAACTCAAATATAACTTCTAAAACAACTGAGATTCATGAATTATCATCAAAATCTTCAAGAACAAAACCTCCTCTGATCTTCTACATAAACTGAAATTTAAGGAAAATAATCGGATTAAAGCTTACCTTTGATCCTTACAAAGCTTTTGAACCGAACAAATAATCGAAACTCTGAAGATCAAGGAAAGGATTTGAGAAGAAAATGAAGAACTGAGAGAGAAATGCTTTTCTGCTTCCTTCGGCTGAGTGAAAAGTGAGGGTTACTATTGAAACTTTATATTAAATATTTCTAATGGGTTATTCAATAACCCATGGGTATCCATAACCCAACATCCAAACCCATCCAGTCAATTTACAATAAATGGATTAATTGACCATTCTGCAACCACTTTTCCATGAATTTCACCATTCTTAGAATATATCCCTCATTGTGCAAATATTTAGTCCAGTCATTTAACTCAATTTTCATAAATAATATTCAAAGAGAACAATTAAATATGAAAATTTAAAATGACCAAAATAAATAACTAAAGTAACGTTGTAGAATTCTAAAATACTCTTAAGCGAATTATATTCTGAAATTAACGGGTATTACAGTTAAGAAATAATACATATTAATACAATTTTTAGGATTGCTGTAATTATTATAATTATATTAGACTAATTTCAGAATACTAATTATAAGCATATCAGTGAAACTCATTTCAGAACATGTGCCTATGGTACGGAAGGTGCCGAGCATGATACTCTAGCCGGTGCTTCATTCATCTACATGAAATATGCATTTATCCATTAAAACACAATTTGCTTACAGTGAAATTATAAAATCACAATTTACTCACCCTAGTGAATTTAACCATTGCTACTCCCCATCTTTTTCTTTCATTGAATCTCGACACAACTTTTATATCGTCTTTTATTTCTTACACTCTCTTTATTCTTGAATCTAGCTGCTTGTGATACGAGCTAAGGTGTGGGGATGGTAGTGGTATTGACATTCAAATCCAACCATCTTCCTGTAGAATGAAGCTAAAAAATTCTCATCTCGATAGTGAAATTTTTCAATAAGTAATATGCTTCATTTGACCTGGAGGCTTTGGCTGCCAAACTTGTCAAATCTCGACTAAGTTCTCTAAAGTGATTCGTGTTGTCTAGCCTAGGGTCCTCATCGATTTCCTTCCCCCTGACATCATATATTACACCAACTCTTGCTTTCCTTGTCCATCGAGATATAATATATCAGTCAGGAACTAGTTTAACATCATTATGGTCATAAACTTTCAAAGCATGGCAACATAAGATACTGAGATTCTCAAACTTTTGACAACTACATGTAATGATATTTGAGGATAGGTAAAAAGGCACCATGTAATCTCTCTCCCTGTTAATAAAAGAGAATATATACTGCAACATAGCTAACTCTCATTCTTCTCTTTTATGCAAGTTTATGCTATCTTCACATATTTTGTCTGAAACAACTCAAAAATAGCACTAGTATAAATCGTAGATAATTGTCTTAATATTGGATACCATGGGTTCCTCAATCGAAAAATTTTCTTCCTAGATTCGTACTCACACTTCAACTTATTGTATCTCTTGTCATCTACAATTCTCTCAAAATGCTTGAAGAATTGCACTAAGTCCAAGTACATGTTCAATAAGTCATTTAAGTCTGAATTCAAGCTTTTAACTCAATTGAATGTTTCGCATACTAAGAGTGAATGCCTTCTTTATAAAGGAAGTTGCTCATTTTCCCCTTATTTAGTACATTGTTGTTAGCTACTGATTATCTTCAAGATTATATTCTAACAACATGTGACACTATGCAGCCTCAAATCAATCTTCATCGTCAATTTTATACATGCATCGTGAAAGTTCCTTCAAAATGTAAGATTCCTACTTGACAAAGGGCCTAGATGTTTAGTGGCTTTTTACATCAAATGTCACGTGTATAGGCCACGCATATTATCCGGCATCACCTAGGACAATTTTCTCACCATAGCCGTATCTTGATCAATAAACATAATGAGGGGCTTCTTGTGATGATGCACCTCAAAAAAGGTCTGAAAGAGCTAATTAAAGGACTTGACAGTCTTGTCATATATTAATGCAACTCTAAAAATTACCATTCCTTGGTAATGTTACCATAGAAAATAGCAAGAGGTGTGCTGTTTTTATTTATGCCAAAGGTTGTGTCCAGTGAAACCATATCGCTAAATAGCCTCATATTTCACAAGCATTCTAGCATCTGTCCAAAACACATTTGTAATTTGTTCCTCATAGTCCATTTGATATGCATGGAAGAATGAGGGATTATCTAATAATTGATTTTAGAAATACTGCAACAACACCCTGGCCTCCCCATAAACTATGTTCCTCTATCGCCTTGACTTAAGATAATTTTTCATATCTGTTCAAGTGTATCCAATATTTGCCCTTCCCCTCGCATGTAAGCTCATCAGGTCAAATGGTGTCTTTTGCTTAAGGTTGGAGTCTTTTGCAACCTCGATCTTATGTGCTTGGACTTCAGATACTCTTTGTTGTGATTGCAACATGTGGCTAGTTTCTTCAGTATGTAGTTCATGATTGTGTTACTCTATGAATTGATGCACTTTGTACTTTGTCTCCATAGGCTTCAATCCCAATCTAACTTGGCAACCAATTCTAGTTTCATCATGCGGATTCTTCGTATTTACATATCTTTTATTCGGTCCCCGAAAATCCTCTTAGGAGTATACATACTTTATCGAAGTCATTGATTTTTCATTCTTCTTGCTTCTAATGTGTGTATCCTTCCTCACTCCGAACTCTATTTTTCCTCCATATATTGCTAAAAATTTCACGCCTGCTCTACATTTTCAAATTCCATTCAAATCTTAGACTTTCAACTTTCCTCTATCATAATTATCTAGAATAACATGTATAAAAAATTATTAACAAATATTGATTATAAGAATTATTTAAAAATCAAAGTTCACAAATACATTGTTATTTAGTATTTTAAGAACAGTGGTTAGCAAATTAGTAAGTGAAATAATTTATTTAAAACATATTTTTCATTAAAACATATAAAACAATATATATACAACAGGATAACAATATATACGCCCAAACCACTTTTCACTTTTTTTGTTCTAAACCAATCAGCAAAGTAATTATCTTGTTGTTTATAAAACAATATGTACAATTTTTTTTTTGAAATAAGACCTTAGAAAATTTTTTAAAAACAAATGGGACTCTATAAAACAGTACAAAGAATGAAAACTTCATTCGAGAGTGGATGATTTTTTTTTAAAAACAAATGGGACTTCATACCAGAGAGAATGAAAACTTATAACAGAGAGAATGAAAACTTCATACTAGAACATGTAAAATCTTATCTCAAAGAAATAATGGACTTCATACCAAGCAAGCAGAGACTTCCATGAAGTTGAAGAATGAAGAAAGCCTGCAGAGATTGAGAAATACAACCACAGAGACGCTTGAGACTAAACGTGGCTTGGAAACTTGCAAAAAACAAACAATGCACAAAAATTGTGGATGAGGGTTGCTTGCAAATGATAGGAAACTGGACGAATGGAGAAGAGTTGGTGCTTAGAGAAGAAGAAAAAGCCACATGTTACTGAAGGGGGAGGGTCTATTTGAAAGAAAATATGAGGTATGGGTTTTTTTTTCAATTTTTTTTCATTTTAGTCCTTGTTCGACGGGTTCTACAAAATAAAACTTCACCAGGACACGTGTCTCGTTCTGATTCGCTGAAGATTGATAAAACAAAAAAAAAATGGTTTAATGACATAGTGCATTTTACACCGTTTCGAAGAAAAAAAACTAAATGACATCATTTTAAGACAAACAGACGAACCGGTCGCATAAGGATACACTACACATATGTATGGGCTAAACTGGGGAGACAAAGTAGGCTCAACACAGCGATATGCATTTTTCTTGCTGAACACTAACAACGATTTTTGTTTTTGTCAAACTCACAACAATATATACTCATATGCGATATGATGCTGGCGTACAAGATTTGGGCCGAACACTGCACCGAAGAAGCCCAGGGACAAGCCCATTAATGGGGCTGGTGAATGGATGTCGTTTTCGGTTTGAAACGACAAAACACAGAAAGAAACACTAATTGTTGATTTTGCTGATTGTTCCTCCCAGCTTTTGTCTTCCTGTTCTTGACACTGCGACTCCTCAACGGCCTCTTTCCTTTTTTCATTCACACGCCTGAGAGTTGAACCCCAAAAAATTTGAAAATTAAAAAAAAAAACTGATCGTTCCAATTCCACTTGCTTTCTTCATCTCCCACTCAAACCCTAATCGCCATGGGAGAATCTCAATCTTCTCATCGGATAAGCGTTCACAAGGCTCTCGGCGGTGGCTTAGGTTCTCTCTCTTCGCCTTGTGACCTTGCTTTTAATTTTTGACCACAAATTTGATCTCTAAGAGTTGGAGAGTGGAGATAGTTAACAGATAATCTAGCATTCCTGATATTTAATCTTCCCTATAGTTTTTGTATTCTGCAAATCGAAATTGATTAATCTTTGTATTTTCTTTATTCGGGTAGTTGCGGATGTGTTGCTTTGGAAGAATTGGTATGGAGCGACTGTGGTACTGGGTTCAGCAACGGCATTGTGGTACCTATTTGAACGATCCGGATATAATCTCTTGTCTTTTGTGGCCAATGTTCTATTGCTGCTTGTCGTGATTCTCTTTTTTTGGGCCAAAGCTGCTTCTCTTCTCAATAGGTATTTCTATTTTGGTTCCTTCCAATTCGAAATCCCCTAATTCTGTAGTCTCGAATTCATTTATGCGAATTAGTATGATTGAAATTCATCTTTTTTTCAGGCAAGTATTATCTGTTGAAGATATTGTTGTCGTTTTGTTTGAGTCAATGGGATAAATTAAAATAGTTGCATTTAAAATTAATTTATATGTATGCTATCTTGACTATTTTCAAAATAATCCACATGAAATGACTGAGGATAGTTAAGTCTTTGAAAAAAGCATAAGAAATGTTATTTGTCAGTATAATTTCTTCACGAGTTTTTTTTTTTTTTTATATGATGCAGACCTCTCCCTCCTCTTCCTGATCTGGAAATCTCTGAGGAGTCTGTTACTAAGGCTGCAGATGAACTGCAAGTTTGGATCAATTGGGCTTTGTCATATGCACATGATATAGCAATTGAGAGAAATTTGATAATTTGCATTAAGGTGTGGGGTTCATCTTTTTCCCCCTTTCTTTATATTAGAATAACTTAGATAAACTTAACATATAGCACAGCATTTACACTGACATTTCTCTATGTGAGGTCGGGAGATCAGATTTCGGTTGGCTTGTTGCTTATCTCCTTTATTGGTTGTTTGTTCAACTTTCTCACTCTGGTTTATATTTGTAAGTTCCCTACTTCTGTAGTTTAAGTTAAGCATAAGCATTGTATTTTGAGAATTCTCTTAGTATTTATTTGCTTTTAATATTTCATTATTTTCTTGATAGGTGTAATTCTTAGCTTGTCAGTTCCTCTGTTATATGATAAGTACCAGGACCAAATTGATGAGCAGTTGTATATTCTATACGGGAAACTTCTGACACATTATAGAAAGTTAGAAAGTCAGGCTGTGAGGAAGTTTATGCCTCGCAAAGATAAGAAGATGGAGTAGGTAAGCACACCCTGTTCGTTTATGTATGTGTTTGATGCAGATAGTCACACGCTCAGAATTCGAAATTAAATTTTGTTTTGTTATCTTGGCTAGCGAGTGTCCATTAAGTAATGCAATGTCCATATATGCAACTTCTTTCTTCAACTTCTATATCATTCTATTTTATTTCTGCTTCCAGTATTAGAGAGCCATTAGAGAGTCATCCTACTAGCTAGGTATTTGTTTATCAGTACTGTCCCATGTAAACCTTCTCCTTAGTCATGATTCATCTGTTTTCAAGAATATACTTCAACTGATAAGTACTTTTACCTTTGAAACTTATTCCTAAGCAAATATTTATGTTTTTTGGGGTTTCGTAATTCATGCTGCCAGCTGTTGCAAAATATAAACCATAATTGCAATTTTACCTAAAGGAAAATGAAAAAAAGGAAAGAAAAGAAAAGACAACGAGATTTGCACAGTATCGTACACCTTTTTAACTCTGCATTGTGTTTTGCTTCTTTTCTTGGATATAATTTCTGACAAGTTACCGTCAACAGTTATCATCGTAAAAGTTATATCAACTTATAAAGCATGTGACACTAGCAAGCATAGAAAGGTGTAAAAGAGGTTTGAAAAGGGTGTGTAAGTGGCATCACTAATTAAAATTTGTGATTGAGCCATGTGCTGTGTACATCTGAGTGTTTAGTTTGTTATTCCTGAAAATGTACGTTTAACGCTATATATTATTGTATCCATGTGACTTCCAGCTAGTAAATAGGATTTTATATAACGCTTTTGATTTGGGATTGTCCTAATTCTTTGATTTTGAGTTTTCTATGTAATATAGTTTTATCTTTTCTTCATTATTTAAAAAAACCTTAAACCTGTTCTAGTCATTTGGATTTTTGTGTTAATATCTTGCTTGCTTGAAATTCAGGGTTCAGATGGATCACTGAAGTCTAGTTAGGGGGTGTATAAATGGATGCATAACATATGAAGTACTAGAGTTTTTCCTTTTGCTGGGATGCTGCGACCACATAAATTAATGGTTAGTTGTGGTGATGCTTCAGGATTACTGACCATTATAGGTGATGATTCTTCTTCTGATTTTCTATATTTCCTTGGGGGTATGCTTTTTGTGAATCTTTATCAATGGGTTTGTTACCTTTGTTATGATTCACTTCCACTGGATTAAGAGAGTGTGGGGGGGGAACCGTTAGTATGTGACATGACATGGTCTTTTGGCCTGCCTTTAAAAAAAGAGTTGGCTTGGCTTGGTTATGTGATATCTTTTACCATAGATTTTTAAAAATTGATTAAATACATGTTATTGCAAATTGTTACAAACCCTTACTAATGTTATTATTTTTTACACATGGCATCACAAAGTATTGAATCGATGCCCCGTGCCATGCCTTATCCTAAAACTTATTTGAAACATGTTTGCATTAAAATTTTTGTTACTTATTTGTCCATTGGGTACACATTATCAAGCATTATCTTATTACCTAGGGATATAGGATTGGTCAGATGCTAGTTTGGCTATACTTGTTACATATTCCACTTATTTTTAATTTTGAAGAATACAAAAAAATTATCTTAAACTTTGGGTTATCTGTCTCGTCTCTTAACTTTTAAATTTAAGAATTAGTTCCCTCAATTTTCGCATTTCAGGAAATGTCTTGTTTACATTATCGTTAATATATTAGTTACCTCTTACATTCCTTAATCAATATATTGGTATTAGAGATAAGTAAGAGTTTTGCCACATTAATTATGAGAATGCCTGGAGGAGCAATGAGTTAACATAATTAGGAAAAAAGGACCTAATGTTTGGAAGGTAAAATTTTAGGAAGATATTTAAAAAGACAATAATAAATGTCCCGAGATTCAATTAGAAAAAATTTGAACACAGTTCAAGATTACTCCAGTCGGTGTGAATAAGGTTCCTTAGATCGCACACTGTTAACGTACAATGTTTTTTTATGCTAAAATTCTTCAATTATTAATTCTAAAATTCTTCAATTATTAATTTTATGTTCCTTAGTAAATATATAATATGAAGTGGAATTTTTTTCAAAAAATAAATTCAATCATATAGTGTTAAGTCAATAAAATATTTGTTATATTTTAATTGAAAAATATAATAACAAATAATTAAAAATTATATGTATATTTGACTATATTATTAGTCAATATATCTGTTCTTTGTAAGCTAATCCCAAACAAAAAATTGTATTTCGAAACTAGGAAACAATTCATATCAATTGCCTATATTGAGGAATCGGGAATGATTATCACGAGGTTGAATGCAATTTATTAGGAAACAACAGCGAGAAAATAGCCTGAGAGGGATCGAAGAAAGGATAGTATTTACTTTTATTTTATGGCTGCAAATTAACCAATGACTAAAAGTTAAATAGCAATACTCAATACTCATTATACCAACTAAAGAGATCCTCGTTAAGCTTCTTGATCTCTTGTTGAACGAAAGCATAAAAAGAATGACTTAAATAAAATTACACATACGACTGGAACCAGAATTTAGGTATGGCATTTTAACGTTGAGTAATAATAACTAATAAGCACTGCCTTAAAAATATAATTCGAATTCGCACAATATAACGCAGTGAATTCAATTGTAACTGATAAGTGCAAAATAAGAATCTCAGATGCATGTCGTCGGATGCGTCATCGTGCGGCTGACTGGCTGTGTTTCCAAATGGAAAAAAAAAAATCTATCGGTACACCTTGAAAGCCACACAATCCGACGATCAAGAAAAATACGCAAGCTTACTGTGCACAGGAGCAAATCCAAGCACGAAGAGAACAATAACTTGTCACTCGTTTCAAAGAAAATATAGATGAACACTGATTTGCAATGTATGATATATGTTGGTTAACTACTCTAAAATGGCTACGCATTTATATTAAAGTGGGTTAATCACAAAAGTGTAAAGAAGCATCACCAACTATTGGAAGCCTGAGAAGAAATCCCTACAACAGACAGCAAAATAGACAAGCGAGCTAGTATAAAGAAAATGATATTATGAACTCAAGCCTACTTTGAACATTGGTTACGGCAAATAAGTGTCGAACATAAAATAACATTCTATCTTATAAAATCATGCAAAAATCAAATCAACCATATTCAAAACTATTAATTATTCAATAATTAGATATTTTAAGCAATAAAAATCATCAGTAATGTTATGACAGACTCGATTATAATAAAATCATCACTCTTCAGTAAAACAAAGAATCAAACAAACAAACCGGAAACCCGATTAAATGTTCAATGATACATTCACTTTCTGAGTAATGTTTCTCATTTCTCCTTTGACAGTCGTTGATAAAAAGCTACAATAAAGTTGGAACTCAAACGCATATACAAGGTGTGGACAGTGTGATGAAACTACAGCCTCTGATAATGGGACCTTGGGTCTTGAATTTTCAGGTCATACCATGTTTATTGTATAACAGTGAACTGGCCCTATTAGACTTGGAACTACGTCATGCCAATCGCCAAGACAGAGGACCTTATAATGCCTGAGATCTAAAATGGTTACAAAATTCATCAAGAAAACAACCACTACAAATGAGGAGGGATGCATCTACAACAGTAATTACATCATACTTGTCCTGAAGCATGCCTTATGCAAGCTTGGGAATTGGACCAGGTTCTGATGGTGGTAACGTGACTGATCGCAACAATTCCAATGAGAAAACAAGCCCAAGGAAATGAGAAAGAACTGTGTTTGCTGAAGCCTGTAAATCAAACAAGGATTAAAAAAAGACAATTTTTTAATAGCATTGCTCATCCTATTAACTTTCTGATATTTTGATGGTGACAATTATAACATATTACTGCCATGAACTCAATCAACAATAAATAAGCTTCGATCAGTGGTTTTACAAATCTACGTAAATAAAATCACTTGGAACTTGTTATTATTAAAAAAAGAAAATTATTACGATGTGGTGGCTCATATATGAAAAAACAAAGACCAGAAGCAGAAAATAAGAACTTTTGTCACTCACTCATTACTATGAAAATGCAGTTGAACCATTTGACAATGCCATAAGTCACTAATAGACAATAATATATTTTACGTCAGCTAATGTTTTGCAGATATTGCTTAAAACCTGATACTAGACGCTTGATTCTTGAAGCAATAGCTTTTCATTTTATTGGAAGTTATCAGCCTGCAAATACATCTTTGAAATTAAAGAAAACTTTGTGAGAGACTCCATTTCAACCGCCCCCCCCCCTCTCTCTCTCTCTCTCTCTCTCAATATAACAGTACTCAATACAGGTTTTCTAGATTTAGAGATACAGAAGCAATTGTGGACGCCAGAAGACCTTTAGATAAAATTCTTCTGAGTCGCAAACAGAAACACATAAAGTGGAAGTCCAAGATGAAAAATCAAAACTCTGAATAAGTTCATACCTTTTAAATTAACGATAAATCCCACAAGATAATAAACTAAAAACTATATCTGCCTAAAGGAAACTTGAGATTGAATCAATATGTTTTACCTGCACCAAAAATACATCCAATGCAAGAACAGGGCTATATCCAGGGGAAATTCCCTGATAATACGGGTTGGCTGAGGAAGTCAGAGCCTTTGCGACTAACAGTCCAACTGTGGCTTGCATGCCAAGAATAGCAGCACCCATTCCCAAAAGGTTCACTACTATACCATTCTTTAAGCTTTTCACAACATCGGCACGAGAGGGAGCCTGAAGGCAGAAGAAAAAGGTGAACCTACATGTTAATAATCACTTTGCAGATAAAGCACTAAACCATACATGTTTGTCAAGAATCAAGGAAATATCCCTTGTCATGTCAACAAAGCATGTGATCATATATGATCACCGAAAAAGATCCACGTTGTGATCAATAAAATGTTTGAATCATTTCAAAATCACTTATTTATAAATATTATAAACAGCAAGTACATTCAAATAAAAAAATAAAGAGGATGGTTAGCAAACTATTTCATGAGCTTTTAGAAAAAAAAAAACAAACTTCATGTCAATGTTTCTCCGGGTGGCCTCATTTTTTTATTAACACTAGCCACAACTTTTGATAGTGTTGAGTCACACACAATTGTGCCTGGCATGAAGAAAGAAGTTCACACGGAAATAACAGCTATAAAAACATTGAGAACATGTAAGTTAGTAGAGGACTATGTCTACTTCTGTAAAGGTTTTTCCTTTCCTTTCATTTTTTTTTTGGGACGTCTTTACTCTCTTAAAGAGGACTCTGATTAAATACCTAAAACAAATGCCTTGTTAGCCATTGACAGCATTGGCGTCAGATTATAGGAAACAGAAAAGGAACGATTGTAATATTCCGTCAGCAGCTCAATTTTTAAATTGATAGAAGAAAAAAAAAAAATATATATATATATATATGAAGACATGCTTCAGCATCTTATTGTCGATACTTTACCAAGTATATCGAAGGCTAATCAACAAGATTCATGCATAGAGCTTTGATCCAAACACCAAAGTAAACGCTAACAAGTAGATTTCAAACAATTTTATATCGTAGTTGAGTACTATTGCTGACATTGGCATTCAACAACAACAACAACAACATAGTCTTATCTCACTAAGTGGAGTCGGCTACATGGATTGCTGACATTGGCATTCATTCAAAAAAAGTCATATACAGTTGACAAGGTCTTCAACCTTCACTAACTTAAAAGTATGTGGATTTCATTCATATAAAAACAGTACCTTGGTAGGCTCATTGGCAGTTCTTCGAAGCTTATCAGATAGCCGAATATATCCAAATGACCAGAACACAGAAACAAATGCAGCTGCTATGCCACCAGCAGTAGAATAAAAAGTAGCCGGAGATGTGACCTTCCCAGTGATGACAACAGAAAACGACAATATAACAGCTGCCACCACGGTGCAGACTAGCTGACCCCAAAATCCTAAATTACCCAGACGCCTGAAATACCTCGCAGTCTTCTCCAATCTCTTCGAAACCTACACCACTCAGACCACAGGAACTGTTACCGTTACACGTAAATAATTGAAGTACAGCCGTTGCCTTTCCGAAAGCATCAAAATAAACGACATTGATCAACTGGAAATTAAGAAACACTTAACCCTAGAACGGAATTCAAATTGGTCATAGTATAATCCAGAACCTCACAGCATTCAACTCATTGGCTGCGATCGAGGAATTGAAAGACCTACATTGAGCAGCGAGATAGAGATAAGAAGACGATGTGAGAGAGAAAATTACCTGAGCAAGTTTTGCTTTCTCTGATTCATCATTGGAGGAAGTAAAAGAAGCTGAAACTTGGGAAGATGCGCTTAAGTAGAAAGGGAGCTTCGTTGGCCAATAGACAGGAGCGAAAGATGAAGACGAGGAGGACGAAGAAGTCAGAGGCCGAAAAGATTTGGAAGAGGAGAGAGAGAGTGAGGGCGACGAATTCGGCTGGCGAAAAAGTCGGGGAAGCTGCGGTGGTGAGCTGGCTTTAGCTGCCGACGAAACCGGCGTCGCCGCCGTGAAAATGCCGGTGCGAGCCGCCGGCAGAAGTAGCGCTTGCATTACTACAAGAAGAAAAGGTCAAGCTGTTAATCGTCTTCTCAAGTCACCTCCAGTCCTGGCTCTGTATCCTCCGCCTTCGGAGAATGAATAGGCCATTATTGGGCTTCAGACCGCGAAAAGGAAAAAAGTAAGTCCATGGGCTATAGCTGAGAGAATTGACAGAAGTCCACACAATTATGGCCTATAAAGCCCAACTCTTGACCATGTGGGCTGCGTCCTTGATTTGATGACAAGGCCCATAAAGTCCGCGAAATTTTTTTTTTGAACTAAATTAATAGCAGACCAAAAGCAAGACTTAAATTAATAATTAAGTAAATCACTCATATAGTATTTAAAAGATCAAATATCTTAATTTATTTTTTAAAAATTTACATTTATTTTAATTTATTCCTCTTCTTTGCTAAATAGTAAAATTTATTGTTGTTAAATTTTAATTTTTTTATTGTTAACAATTATGTTGACAGATAAAAAGTCTAAATTAAAACAAACACAATCTTTTAAGAATTATTAATTATATTGAGATAATTGATCATTTAATGACTAAAATAAGATAATTGTAATATTTTCAGAATCAAATCAGTAATTTACTCTTAATAATTTGGTGACCAGATTGGTAAACATATTTAATTTTCAATCCCTAAAGTTAAGAAATGAAAAATGCTCCTAGACCATTAATAGTTTTGTTAAATGACATGTTTGGATTTATATGTGGCTTCATAGACTAAGAAAAATATGACTGGGATAAGAATATTTTAACATTTTTTTCTGCAGATCTCTTATTTCTATAGAGAGAGAGAGAGAGAGAGAGAGAGAGAGAGAGAGATCAAAATCTACCATCTTGTTTGTATGACTCTAAATTTGAAATATGCAATAAGCTAAAGAAGCAAAGAGAAAACTACGGACAACTTTCACATTAGAGTAAATAATTGATTTGGCCTCTAAAAAATATAATTATTTTATTTAGTTTTTAAAAGATCAAGTGCTTTAATTTAATCTCTTTATTTATTGAAGTGATTTTTAGCAACAAAAATTTTAAAATTTAATAATGATAAGTTTTATACTTTAGTAATAGAAGAATTAAAATGAGATAAACACAATTTTTTAAAAAATTAAATTGAGACACTTAATTTTTTAAAGACTAAATTAAAAAAAACTATAATTTTTAAGTGATTAAATCAATAATTTACTGCACTTTTTATGATTCACTTCACTTTTTGTCGTTTTTTTTGTTTGTTTGTCGATCAGTCAAATATATTTGTTATAGATATAATGAAACTTTGACAAATCACACATAAGTACAGTGGATTGATTTCATCCAACTATGAAGAAAGTTTAATTATTATTTACTGTAAATAATTAATTAATAACTAGTTATTATTATTCTTCTTCTTCAGCATGAGATACGTATATATAATAGGTTGTGTTATTATAAGATAAGGAGGACAAAACCACAGAACCGCCCATGGAGTCACGAGGGAAACTGCATTTTAAAAAGATAATGAAGATGTCGACCAAGGTTGTTTTATTCTGGAAGTACCCTAAAATTAAAATGTTGTGGGGTGTTGCTTTTATCAGACATAGGCAAACATGTGAACACACAACGTCATTATTAATGGAGGTAGATAAACAAACCCATGCTAGTTATTTGGAATTGAATTTGCATCAGTATTAGAGCTTTCTAGGTGAATCATGACCATTTATCGAGGCTGATTGAATGGTTCAAAATGTGCGTACCTTTTTATCCATATGATAAATTATTGATGGATAGCCATGATTTACTCAAAAAATTCAAATAATTGGAGCGAATCCTTACTCAGCTATTTTATCTTGTGATTCATGTCTTTCTCATAGGTACCAAAGGAAAATCTTTACATGAATAGAGAGTAGCTAAATCAACTTATTTTTTTATTTTATAAAATATTTTTACTTTAATTCTAACAGTTTAATCCAAAAGAATGGTCATGATGAGCTAGTACAAAGCCATATCAAGGGCTCGTTTAGAAGAACTTATCTAACTTATTTTATGTAATAAGCGCTTATGTGCACGTTTGGAAGAGCTTATAGAAATAGTTTATAGCATGAAAATAAGCTGTTTTCAGCTTATTTTCATAAGCTACTGTGAATATCTTATGAAAATAAGCTAAAAACAGCTTATGTGAAATTTGTTCTCGTAAATTCTTTAATTATAAAAATAACTTATATATAAGCACTTATATGATAAGCGTTTATTCTATAAGCACTTAAATAAGCTGTTTACTCAAACAGGGCTCAAATAATAATTGAGTGGGACTGGATTTAAACTTGTGAGGTTCTTTTTAAATAAATGTATTCTTATTTTTTTTACCGATTATTTGATTCAAGTGATTTTTTAGTTGCCGTTTAATTTTTTTTTTATGTAATATCACAAATTTGAATCTTATAAGTAGAGAAAATAGGTGCTAAAAAAACTTTACACATGTATGATCTAACTCGGTTTAAACTAGATTAGTTAGAGTTTAATGAAATTTTCAATAGCACTAATTCTAATAAAAAACAAGTCTTTTTTCTTTTATATTAGCGTGATATATTTAATGATATATCTAAGATGAAATTGTTTTTTCAATCCATACATTTTTATTTAATTTTTAATTGGATGTCTATATTTAAAAATTTATAGTTAAATTACAATAGTTTTAAAGATTTTTAACTTAATTTTTATCCTTGAACTTTTGTCAATATTTTAATAAATTTTGATGACATGGCTAACGATTTATTATATTGATATTCAGTTATATATGATTTTTTGGGTATTACCAATATTCAAAAACTCTCAGTAATTTGATTCCAATTAAGTTAGAAAACAAAAGTATAAAGTTTTTCTAATACTTTTATTTATTCACAGGAATTTAAAACTTCATTTTTTTTAAGTATTCAACCATCTAAATCAACTAATATTGTTTTTTTTTTTTGTGCTAGTTTAACTTTTCTTATCCCATATGGACATTGGACAATTGACACTAAGATTTTGAATTATTACCCCCTCTAAGTTGAGGGAATCTTTGCTTTTTTTTTTTTTTTAAGAACCACTAATATTTGAAAATTTGTTAGATTCTGATTAATTTGGTTTGAGGTAGATTGGACAAAAAAAAATGTAAAGTTTTCTAGTACTAATTTTCTCTATTTATAAGTCTCAAATTTGAAACCTTGCTTAAGTAAAACTATGGGTGTTTATAAACTCGGATCGATTCAATTTTGAGTCTTACCCAAACCAAACCGAGTTTATTGATTTTGTAAAATTATGGACCTATTTAATTTTAATTTTTGGACGATTTTGAGCAATTTAATTCTGTTTTGGATGGTTTTGCTACAATAATTTGTGATTTTTAATTTCAATGAAATATATATATATATAAAGATATCAAATTAATTAAAAATATATAAAAATAATTTTGTTGACATAAAAATATATAAATATTATATTATATATATATATATAATATAATTTGTTTTATATATAAAGTTGGTTTAATTTTAATCAAACCAAACTAACAACCAAACCAAATCAATTAAAATTCATATTTTAAAAATAAATTTGGATCTTTTTTTTTTTTAATTTTAGTTAATTTTATCGATTTGATTTAATTTTGAACACCTTTAAACGCAAAAAAAAAAGTCAAATCATTTAATCCATTTAACATAGCAAGTTCTTTGCATTTTTGGTCTACAAATATTAGCATGATTTACCTTTTCTTAGGACAAGCTCAAACTCTCAGTTATATATATATATATATATATATATATATATATATATATATATATATATATATATATATATATATATATATATATAAAATTTAAGTGAGAACTGAGCCACTAGAATTTTCCATTTTAGTTTTTTGGGCGTTTCCAATGATTGAGAAGAAGATGAGAGAAGATGGTCACCATTTTTGCGATAATTTTATCACAGTTGTAGGACATGATAGAGGCCTCTCACAAACTGAATCTCTTGGCTTATTGGACCATTTGCTTCTTATAGAACTGGTCCTATTTTTCACAATTTGGAAGGATATAATTTGAGTAAATTACTAAATTAGTCTCTATAAAATTACAATTAGTTTCAATTTGGTCCCTTTTAAGTGACTTTTACCAACAAAACTTTGATATTTATTAATGGTAGACTTTATGATGAGTAAATTATTACTTTGGTCATCAAAAAATTACAGTTGTCTCAATTTAATTCCTAAAAGATCAGGTGTTTCAATTAAACTCCTGAATGATTATATTTACTTTAATTTGGTCTCTCCTTTTTGTCAAAATGGCTTTTAATAACAAAAAGTTTGAGATTTAGCTACTGTAGATTTTGTAATTTAGTAATAAAAATGACTAAATTGAAATAAATATAATCTTTTATGGACTAAATTGAGACATCTGATATTACAAGGACCAACTTAAAAAATGTTTAAACTTCTAGAGACTAAATCAGGAATTTATTCAATGTTGATCTAGCAACAAAAATGACTAAATTAAAATAAATGTAATTTTTCAGAAACTAAATTAAGACACTTAATCTTTTAAAGATCAAGTTGAGACAACTGTAATTTTTTGAAAACTGAATTTGTAATTTACTCTTTTTCTTCTTTTGAGTCCTCCATTGCATGAGTTTGTCCTATCATGATCATGAAAGAACAGAATTTGCCCAACAAGCTTGTATGTAATATTGCATGTGAACTGCAGTAGTTTAGCCCCACAAGTCTGTCCACCGTTGTGTCCCTATAACTTCTCAAATCTTGTATGTGTTTCTTTTAAAAAGTGTATAGTACCGTTTGGGAACAGACACTGGTTAACTCCAGTATCAAGTCACAGGTGTCCACCGCTAGCTATTCAGTTACAATCGAATAGTTAGTGGTAAATTTTTTTTTAAAATTATTACTATTAACTATCCGATCAATAATTAAACAATTGACGATAAGTACTAATTTGTTTCAATATTAGAGTCACAGGTACCCTTTAAAAACAAACAAGAGACAAGATAATTAGCATTGTGTCGAGTAGTACTTAAAATGTGAGTGTTTGGTGTACTTATGTTTAAGATGCTTCGCACCATTTAAAATAGGTAAAAATGCCAAAAATTTCCTAGGAGATTCTGTAATTTATTTCCATAACTTTAAAAATTGATAATAAACTCTCTTAAACTTTTAGTTTTATATAACATAATCCCTTAATTATCTTTTTCATTCAAATCCTTACACTGGCTACTTTTCTACATAGGCTGAAAAGGCCAAATTTGCAAAAGCAATGTAACTATCATCGTCAGGATCTTTTTTTTTTTTTTCAAATTAGCAGAAAGTAACAAAAACAAATATTATTTTGTCACTTGGGATTATAAGTCAGATGTGTTTATTATTAATTTGGTCTCTTTAAGTCTATGTAGAGAAGTGTTATTTGAATTTTGGATGAAAAAGTCAATAGAAAGATTATACTGTACAAAACTAAAAGTTTACAAAAATTTATTGTCAACTTTTAAAGTTAAAGAAATAAATTGCATACTTTTCTAAACTTAAACGAGTTCTCTGTATTTCATAAATGATACCATTCTGAATGGAATCTCATAAAGATTCATATTAAGAGTATTTCAACACAAAAAAAGGCATTTCAACACAATTATAAATTTATTCCAAAAATAAACTAATCATAATTTATAGTAAAAATAAAAATATATTAAATAAGATATAAAAAATATAAAAGTTCAATATTGTAATTAATTAGGTCAGTTGATATTAAATGTCTATTTATGATCATTTAATAACCAAAGAAAAATACTTTTGAGAAACGAAAAAAATCATCTAATAACCAAAATGGTATAATCAATTTTAGCAAAATTTCATCTTATTTAATAGTTTATTTTTTTCAATTTGATTGAATCTGATTAGGTAAAATTGAATGAGTTTGATTTTGAACACTGCAAATGACTATGAAATTGGGATTGTCAATAACTTCTCCCACATTCTTTGGCACATAATTATAATGCTGGGCACTGGTTAGCTTTAGTATTAGAGTAATTGGTGTGTTACATTAGTTGTCTGATAGTTAATTGGACAACTGATATTAAGTAACTCTATAAAAAAAAATTTATCACATGATCGAATAGCTAACTTGGCGCACAAGTGGGCGGTGATTTTAGTACTGAAGTCAACTAGTGCCTTTCTGCAACTAGAGCTTTTGTAAAATTATTGAAATGCATTGTGAGAATTTTTTCCTATCCCAACCTCTGATTTCACTGTGTAATCACTGTTCAGATGAAGTTATTCGGACATAGCCACACTTTTTTCTGATATCCATTTGCTAAGGTCAAGTCTCGTGTCAAAGATTTGTCTCTTCCCAGAAAATTTGAAGCATAGTCTGAAAGATAATCTATAAGATTCACATACAATAAATAATTAATATGTTAATTACTTATCTTCGTTAAAAGTTAAACAACAATGGTAAGCTCGTGACTGAGAGTAAACAAAAGGGAAAATGACCTTGGGATTTGCATTTCATCTTCCATGATAAAAAAAAATTCGGACCTTTTCTTCAATTATTTATATATATATATATATATATATATATATATATTTTATCTTAGGTTAAATCACAAATAGGGATGACAATTCTAATTCGAATCTTGCTGACCCGGTTTGTCCGGTCTCATTTGAATCAAGTATTTCAACTTTTGATCAAATAACAAGATAAGTTCAAAAAATGTCCAAAAAAAGTATGGATTCAAGACAAAACGGGAAAGTATCTTTTCCAATATATATATATATATATATATATATATATAATATTTTATTAAATTTTTTATATAATATTTTATTAAATTATATATATAATATTTTATTAAATTTTATATATAATATTTTTTATATACATAAAAAATTTAATAAAATATTATATATATATATATATATAAATTGTACGTGGCATTTTCCATTATCTATAATAAAATAAAAAAAAAAAAAATATATATATATATATAATAAAGTATAATGATATCATTTACATGTGACAAGATTTTGAGGCGGATAAGAAATTCCCTACGGGTTCAACAATGAGGTAAAAAATGAAAATTCATAAGACAACACGTAAGTATGTGGGGTGAGATAGGCAGTGAAAAATTTACCTGAATCTGTCCAATTACCATCCCTAATTACAAAAAGAGTAAAGCTCTTTTGGCGCTCACAAAAGTCTAACTTAAATCCTTATTTACAAAATAGCAAGTATTGAACTATATTAATTAACTAGTGTTGATATTGTTATTCTCACTTAATTTGTGTAATAATAAAAATGCCAGCCTGAGAGCTGTGGCTCCTTCATAAAGCAGTTGGAGCTATATTTATGATATTCATAACAGATCACATGGTTTTTAAAGCTTGTAATGGCCATTATTGAGGATGTTTAAAAGAAGGTAGATGATCAGAAGTGGAACAGTTTTTATATGTTATTATAATACGTTAGTGCGGTTGCTATATGAGTTCAATAAGAATTGAAGAAGCAATCTGTAAAACCCTAGAAAGTCGAAACTACTCCCCAATTACTGACTCTGCTGCACTTGAGATGGTTCTTATATACTCTACGCTTCTATTGAAAATAGTTTTCACTACTTTTGACAAATTTACTTTTTAATTAATTTGAAATATCTTCCTTTTTTTAAAATAAAAAAAGATATGTGATCTATCATAGTTAGCAGCTAATTGAATTATTTTTTAAACTAGTTGACTGAATATGTTAGTATATGTATTAACTAACTGCCAAATTAACAAATTCACTACCGAATTGATAATTTGCACATTTATGTTTTAAATTCGAGAGGGTTATCAATGTTAACTGATTCAAATAATTTAATATTTATTTTAATAAAATTCCAAGTTGAAATTTTTCCACGCTAAAAAGGTTTTACAAATTTGTGATATAGCCTGTTTCGAACTAAATTTGTCAGAACATAATAAATTTTTGAATATTAAATGCTTCTAGACCAACAAAAAAAAAGGTTTGAAGGGAATTCTTTATTAAATTTAAAAATCGAGAGAGACAAGTGCACAACCCTTAAGTTCAGAAAAAATTTGTGCATTTTAACCTAATCATGAAAGAAACAAATTAGCACCAAACACAGTAGAAATAAAGCAAACAAAAACAAAAAAGGCACTTTCACTATCTCTTTGGATCCCATGAGTTGAGATTATTTTTACTTTGATGGAAATGAGCAGTGATCTAATTTTCAAATTTTGCATGTTGTGAGTGGATGAATCAGCATAGATGTTATTGAACTAGTTTTCCCATACTTCATCAGTAAGAGCTACTTTATTCCAAAGAAATAGCTAAAGCCACTTGCACACCATGCCAATAAGAATACTATTTATTTGTCTAAATTTAATACTTAAAAAATTAAATATTTCACTTTAATCATTAAAAAATTATTTATTTTAATGTTGTCATTTTATTTGTTATAGTAACTTATAGCAATTAAAAAATTATTTATTTTAATGTTGTCATTTTATTTGTTATAGTAACTTATAGCAATGTAAAGTTTAAAATTTTAACATCAAAATAGTAGTAGGTACTTTAACGAAAATGACTAGATTAATAAAATTAAAAATTTTCAAGATAAAAGTTTAATATTTTAAAGATTAAATAAAGATAATTCTAATTTTTCAAGTATGGGCTCCAACTCAATTTGATGTCTTGTAGTTACAGTCAGATCCCTCCTGTTTTTCCAATTCTGCCCAAAGAAACATCTGAGTTTTCTTAGCGAGAGTTGGCAGAACTGTACCACATTACTCACTCTTTAGTATCTTTATATCAGTTAGGTTCACTTCATCTTTTTGAAACTCTTTCTGCTACCACTTTCCCTCTGCAACTCACTCTCACTTGATTTTTTTTTTTTTTCCTTCTTCAAAGTAACCATCTAATCATTTTGGTTTCCTTTCTACCACTTTGTCTCCTTCTCTCAGTACATTGTAGCTACAAACAAATGATTCTCCATTAATTCTCTGAAGATTTGGTGAACAGAAGATTCAAGTTGCAGTAGGTCACCATCTCCCTCCTGCTTTTCTTCTTCCATCCTAGCTCGCTTTTTTCTACACCATGAACTCGTAGCTTCTGCCATTATGTTGTGTTATCATCCTCTCAAGGAATCATGAAAAAACTCAACTCCAAGAATCTCCAGTTGGGGTGGAAAGTTTGGTTCTTTCATGTTTTTCTTCTTCTGCATCGTTCATTTGCTCTTAACTCTGAAGGGGTCTTCTTGCTTTCCTTCAAATATTCCATCCTCAGCGACCCACTTTCAGTGTTGGAGAATTGGAACTACGGCGATGAATCACCGTGTTCGTGGAATGGAGTGAAGTGTACAGAGATTGGAACCGTGCTTAAAGTGACCAGCTTGGCTCTTCCTAATAGCCAGCTTCTGGGTTCGATTTCAGAAGACCTTGGGATGATCCAACACCTTCGAAATCTCGATCTTTCCAACAATTTCCTTAATGGGTCTTTGCCCAAATCCATCTTCAACTCTTCTGAGCTTCAGGTTCTTTCTCTAGCCAACAATGTCATCTCAGGTGAGCTATCTGAGTCGATTGGGGAGTTGAAAAGTCTTCAAGTTCTGAACCTATCTGACAATGCCTTTGGTGGGTCGGTCCCGAAGAGTTTGATTGATTTGAAGAATCTGAGTTTAGTTTCCTTGAGGAGTAATTACTTCACTGGTAAAGTCCCAAGGGGGTTTGACTCTGTTGAGACTCTAGATCTGTCTTCAAATTTGTTTAATGGGTCTCTCCCTGATGACTTTGGTGGGGATAGTTTGAAATACTTGAACCTCTCTTACAACAAGATTTCAGGAACAATCCCACCATCATTCGCCAAAAAGATACCTCAAAACTCCACAATTGATCTCTCCTTCAACAATTTAACAGGTCCTATTCCACAATCTTTGGCTTTACAGAAAACAGAGTCACTTACTGGGAATTCTGATCTATGTGGCAAACCCCTGAAGCCCCCCTGTTCTATTCCTTCAACTCGATCAAACCCACCCAATTCCACAACTTCATCGTCGTCACCAGCAATTGCAGCCATACCCAAAACAATTGACTCAAACCCAGAAACAAACACAGCACGAAACCCCAATGGGGCCCAGAACAATCACTCGAGTGGCCTAAAACCATCCACAATAGTCGGAATTGTCGTCGGAGACTTGGCCGGGATATTCATCCTAGCCATAATCGCTCTTTTAGTCTACCAACATCGAAAGAGAAAAGACCCGAAAAGCGGTTCCAACTTGGAAATCAATGAAGACAAACAAATTAAAAACCCCACAATTCCCTGCTTCTGGTTACCAATCAAGGAAAACTCAACATCGGAAGCGACGACCTCCGACACCGACAGCGACCAAGCGAACAACAAGCCGTTCGAAACGACAACGTCTCAAAACGGGAACTTAGCGCAAGAAGGGAGGCTGGTGACGGTGGACCGCGAGACGAGGCTGGAGCTAGAGACGTTGCTGACGGCGTCGGCGTACGTTCTGGGATCGAGTCGAGGGAGCATCGTGTACAGAGCAGTGTTAGAGGATGGAAGAGCGTACGCCGTGAGGAGGATTGGCGCTGGGGAGTGTGGGGTAGAGAGGATGAAGGATTTCGAGAATCAGATGAAGGCGATCGCCAGGATACGGCATCCCAATTTGGTTAGGGTTCGTGGGTTCTGCTGGGGACACGACGAGAAGCTCGTGATTTGCGACTTCGTCCCCAATGGCAGCCTCGTTAGCATTTGCCACAGTAAGTGTTCAGTGTGCATTCTTTCCTCCGCTAATTTTTGTATAAACCATACACAATTTTTGTTTGAAATTTATAATTTTATAATCTTAAATTTTTAAAAGAAATAGAACAATATCACAACATCACACAAATATATATCGGTGCATGTAATAATATAATTTAAAATATATGCAATTACTTAACATATTTTACTATTCATATACATATATATATATATAATATAATTACTAAAACAACCTATATTATTTTATTTTGATTATAAATGAACTGTTCATAAACTAAACAAGTTCATGTATTAAATTTTTAAATATGAGTTATACAGATTTAATAATACGTTCAAATCAATTTAATAAAGAGAACAATTCTATTTTGATTTTCAATATGTTTACTTTTAATTTGTTTCTCTATATATTGTTATTCTATCATATTTTCATGGAGGATTTAATGTCCAAATGTAATGATTCGCTAATGAGGACGTCAATATAAAAGTTTGAGTTGACAATTCCAAGTAATCAAATAATCTTCAGGCTTCGTGAAATTTTATTTAAAAGTAACTTTAAAAAATAATATTGTAAGTATATTTAATAATTAAAAATATTTATGATTGACTAAATTATAAATTAACGAATTAAAAACTTTAAATAAATTTATCTTTTGATCTTTGAAAATGTACTTTAATAATAGTTTAATTTTTTAAAGATGACGGCTAATTATTTTAGTTCATTAATTTTAAAATAATTATATAAAATGATTCATTTATATGACATCTCTTATTATAATAAATAAAATAATTATTTTTTATAACAATTATAAAAATTAATAACTAAGAAATTAATTAAATTAATATATTAATATGTCATTTCATTTCTTGTCAACGTTTAATAAGGATTTGTATATTTTGATATCAAAAATCCAAAGTCATAATAATGTTAGATTTAAATCATACAATTAAAAAGCATGGCCGGCATTTTACATATTTATGTTTGTAGATCAATTTGAACTGTCTATATTATCTAATTCGTGACTTTGGATCCTCTACGTCAGGGGATCCAAATCTGACAACAAATAGGACAGATGAAATATTTTGTGTAATAAACTCAACGTTCATAGACTAAAGTAATCCGTCGACATATTTTCAAAAACTAGAGCAAAACGAGTTTAGTGACAAACTTTTCTGACCACTTCATTTACAGTCTACTTGAACGCTGTAAACTTTTTTCTTAAAAAATAATTCATTTTATTTACTGGATGGGATATTCAGGAAGAACAGGGTCATCGCCATTGAACATGGGAGTGGAGGTTCGTTTGAAGATAGCAAGAGGCGTAGCGCGAGGCTTAGCCTTCCTCCACGACAAGAAACACGTCCACGGCAACCTCAAGCCCTCCAACATCCTCCTCTCCACAGACATGGAGCCCCTCATCGCCGACTTCGGCCTCCGCCGCCTCCTCCTCTCCGGCAACTCCTCCTCTCGCCGATTACAGAACCAGAGAACCCAACAAGACGACCCACCAAGTGGGACCCACCACCACCACTTTCCCTATCAGGCCCCGGAGTGGTTCCACACCATGAAGCCCACCCCTAAGTGCGATGTGTACTCATTTGGGATCATCTTGCTCGAGCTTCTCAGCGGAAGGGCTGTCTCTGACTTGGAATTAGATTTAGATCAATGGCCTGAAGGGGACGACGATGACGTGGCAGAGCAGAGGAACAGGGTGTTGAGGATGGCTGACGTGGCTGTGAGGTCTGAGATGGAACATAAGGAAGATGTTATATTCAAGTGCTATGAGTTGGGGTTCAGTTGTGTCTCTGTTGTCCCACAGAAGAGACCCTCCATGAAGGAGGCTCTGCAGATCTTGCGGAAGGCCTCAGTTAACTGATTCTCAACTGTAACTGTGTATTTGGGTCCCAGTTTTAAGCTTTTCATCTTTTTTGTTGATTTAGAAGAAAGAGAAGTGGCAATTTGTCTCTGCGTGAGAGAGTAATTGTGAGTTTGATTGGTGGATCAAATCCTTGTCAGTAATCTGTACAAGGTGCTTCCTTGCTTTTTCTATGCTTTATACGGTAAAAACAGCACAAAAGTCATTCTCCAAAGTCCAATCTATATATATTCATGTATAAAGAGGATATCGATAATTTGGTATTAGCTTTAGTTTTTAAAAAATCAGTAAATAGAAAAGCTAATTCTCAAAATAGAAGATAAATGAACATATTATTTAAAATTAGGGCATACCTTAATTTTTTAAAACTAAGATTAATTATGCCTATTCATTCAAAGGTTAATTATTAATTTACTAACATGCATGGCATATACATTGCGGTTGAGGTGGGTGTTGTTTATGCCTAGATAGAGACATATTCTCTAGAAGTGATTCACCTAATCAAGAGATTGGATGTTTCCTCCCATGTCTTTGGAGTTGTCATTTAGGCCATTAAGAGTATGCTCGTTAGAAATGTGCACTTTTATATTGATCATGTCTTTTAAAAATTTAATTAATATATTGACGTTATTGTCAAGATAAGGTCAAGAGATTCTAACTTTATAGTTATCGTATTTAGGATAAACTTTCTAAAAAAATTTGACCTATCTTGCTAATCTCGCCTCTATTATTTTTTTAGGAGTTAGTCTTTGTTTCTGTTATTCTTAGATCTTTTTTTTCTACCCAAAATGGAAATTCTAATTGACACATGTCAAACATTCACATTAAACATAAAATGATACTTCAAGTTACATATGAGTGTTAAGTCCCGTATTTATATCATAATTCATGCTTCCAAAATCATAACAGTAGCCATTACCCACAAATAAGTCATTATTTTCTGGCTATTCACATCATGAATTCCACGAAACATCAAGAACTGCAGAGAAAATACAACTCTTGTTAAGAGGAAGAAAACCTTGAACAAAGTCAGACAAGCACATGAGTAAAACTAGTGTTTTGCACGATGCGTTAAGTGTTTTATATGAGGATAAATTTAGAAAGAGCTTTAACTTTTTAAGACGTCAAACTTTTTTAATAAAAATTGACCAATGAGAACTGAGTCTCAGAAACTTGAATCTTCCATAGCACATTTCTTGTTTTTATTGTTTCTAACTTACACAACACCATAATTCAAGTTGACAGTGGAGTACGTTCGACTTTTATTTTATATAAATATTTATCGAATTTGGGACTACACAGTTGAGATTTTTCTTAGCGTTACTGATGGACTTGAGACATATTCAAAATTCATTTTCCAATTAATCCAATTTATCTGTTCTTTTATTTTTTATTTTTAACCAAATTCATTCTAACAACATGCCTTAAACTCATTAGGGATTATTTGGTATTCAGTAAAGAGTAAGAATAGAAAAGAAATAGAATTATTTAGTATTCAGTAAAGAGTAAGAATAGAAAAGAAATAGAAAAATAGAAAGAAAAAGAGAATGAAAAAGGGAAAAGGAAAAGAGAAAAAAATATGTTTGGTATAGAATAAAAAAGAAAAGAAAGATATAAAATAATTTTACTACATTACCCTTGATTTAAATAATTGTTTAAAAAATTAACTACAGAATACGCGTCTCCATTAGCCACTCATCTCTGTCTCCTCACTTATGGTACGCATCTTTACAACACTATCCCCTTCGACTTCAATCTAAGCTCATCGTTGATGACGCCCCATCGTTGACGACGCAAAGTTGCCTTTGACTCCCCATTGGCTTCGACTTCGACTTCAATCTGTGGTTCACCCATGGTCAATTTGTAAAAGCATTGCTATAGTCTCCAATCGTCTCCAATAAGCTCAAAGCAAGACAGAGCTTGACAATTGGGTATACTAGAACAGTTTGGTTTAGTTATATTTCATTTTTACTTTCTAAAATCCAACAAAAAATTTCAAATTACATCCATTTTAAGAAGGAGTAGATGATGATGGCACTTTCAGAACACCATCTCTGCGTCTGTCCTCTCAGTCCATTGCCGTCTTAGCCTCTTAGCCTCTCAGTTGTCCCTTCCTCTCTCTCTCTTATGTCGGAGTCTCAAACTTTCCCCCTCTTAGTCCATCGGCGTCTCTAAAGAGAATGAAGAGAACACACACATAAGACAATAAAGGAACAAAACTGTCAAGTACCCATTTTTCATCAGGAAATTGTCTTTTCCATCCAAAAAACAATGAAAAAAAAACTGAAGGAAAAGCATCCCATTTTTTTTCATAATAGAAAGCTTCATTCCCACTTAAATTGTCTACCAAACAATGGAACCCTATAACAGTGACTCAATTCCGTGTTCCATTTCAGCTAAATGTTGATACCAAACGGCTCCTGGATGTGGAGCCCTTTCTTTTTTCGTTTTTTCCAAAGTATGTGGGCTATTGGGCTTGTTATCGAACTGCCTCATTGAATTACGGTTAATCTTTATTCATAGCCCAATCATCTCAGGCCCATTTAACGGCACTTCTTTCGAACTAAAAGAAAAATTAGAAGAGAAAAGAGCACTTCAGTTAGAAGGACAGCGGACAAGCACAAACCTACGTGTATCAGAAGCCATGGAAACGAGCGCAAATCCAGATCTGAACCCTTCCGATCTGCAAATCTTCATACTCTCCGGCCAAAGCAACATGGCCGGACGCGGCGGCGTCGTTAGGCACCATCACAACCACCACCAATGGGACGGCGTCGTTCCGCCAGATTGCCGCCCCGATCCCTCCATCCTCCGCCTCAACGCTCACCTCCGGTGGGAAGCGGCCGCCGAGCCTCTCCACGCCGACATCGACATCAGGAAAACCTGCGGCGTGGGTCCCGGCATGTCCTTCGCCAATGCGGTCCTGCGGCGGCGCGTAGCCGGAGGAGGAGGAGAAGGAGCGGTGGGGCTAGTGCCATGCGCGGTGGGGGGCACGGCCATAAAGAAGTGGGCGCGTGGGGAGAAACTGTACGAAGACATGGTGAAGAGAGTGAAGGAGAGTGTCAAGAAGGCGAAGGGAAGCGAGATCAAAGCGTTGCTATGGTACCAAGGAGAGAGTGACACGTCATCGGAGCTTGACGCCGAGGGTTACAGGGTCAACATGGAGAGTCTCATTCGTAATGTCCGTGAGGACCTTAACTTGGCTTCGCTTCCAATAATCCAGGTTTGAAATTTTACTTTTAGAAATAATCGCCAAAAATTATGAACTTTTTTTTTATAAATACTAAAAGAATTCAAAACTAAATTTAACTCAAACTAAATCGAATTAAATCGAAAAAAAATTTAAAAAATTAATTTTAAATTAATTTTTAAAATATAAATTTTAATTAATTTGATTCGATTGTTGGTTTAATTTGATTTAATTCAGTTAAAATTGAACTAAACCAAATCAATTATATATATATATATAATATTATATTTTGTATACATATAATATAATATTTATATATTTATCTGTCAACAAATTTTTTTATATATCTCTTTTTTTAGTTAATTTTTTTTCTTTTTTTGTATTTATATATATTTTATTGAAATTAAAAACTACAAATTATTGTAAACAAAATCGTCTAAAATCGAACTAAACTTCCTAAAAATTAAAATTGAACAGGTCTATAATCTTACAAAATCAATTAATTTTGTTTGATTTGGTTAAGGCTCAAGATCGAATCGAATCAACCTTATGAATACCCTTAATACATACATATGTATCTCGCCATCAGCCAAGCAGAGTGCTTGGCTGTGGACGACCGTCATATCTTCATATTGGACGACCAGGTTTCGAATGCCCCATACCTGATCGAGTTATCTGGTTTGACTTTTTTTTTTAAAAACCCTCACCCAATCGTTGCACACCACATGTAGCTGTCACCCCCCTCCCCCAAACTTCCTTCTCTTCGTCTACAAGCATCGGTTGTTTGGTTGGGTCAAAAATTCTCAACTCACCCATTGATGATTTAGAAATTTCCTAACCCAATCCGTCAACCCGATTAACATGTTTTTTGAAGGAATTTTTCTAGTTCTAGGTTCGCATCTCCACTCCTCTTTTGTAGACATCAAACATTCAAATCTCATTGGCTCATCACACATTTTCACTAGTCTCAGATTCTCAGTCACTCATTCTCTCTCTTCACTTTCCAACTTTCAATCTCAGTCTCAGAAGTTGGGTACCTTGCAGCTTGCGAGTTGGTAAGATCTGCGAGAGATAGGCCGTGAGGCTAGGCAAGCAGCGCACAGCAAAGCAAGGGACCGAGAGATTGAACATCAAGCGATGATGAGCGACAGAGTGAAAGACTGAACCAGAATTAGATATGAAAAGAAGAAATTTCTGGTTAACACTTTGTGTCTTGTTTGATGTTTCTAGAAAAAGGAAAGAAGGAAAGAAAAAAGAAAGAAAGAAAGAAAGAAAGAGAGAGAGAGAGAGAGAGAGAGAGAGAGAGAGAGAGAGAGAGAGAGAGAGAGAGAGAGAGAGAGATAAGAGGATAAAAAAAAACCTCCACCTAACTCGATCCAATACGTTAGAGTGTGGGTTAGGTTAGTTTGGGTCTAACCTAAAAAATTCAATAACTCGACCCTAATAAACACGATCACATTTTATCAGTTTAGGTTGAAATTTTTTCCAAACCTGACCCAACCTGAAATGTGCCCACCCCTACATGGAGGCATGCCAAATATATATTTGTAGACAATTAGTTGAAACCTTTGATGGAGGGAAATTTGAATCTTGAGTTAGAGATGAAATTTGACAGTGTAGATGCGGTATGAAATTTTTGGAGGATATACGGTGGAAAAATAGGATTTGGAGTGGGGAAGGATAGTCATGATAAAAGCAAAAAGGATAAAAAAACAATAACGTCGATGAGATTTGTTTGTTCGAAAGAGGACTTTTGAATGCTTGACAAGAGGGACGGAATAACAGGGTGCATGGCTCGTTTAACCTTGCAACTTGTTTCAGAAAAATACAAAGTGAAATAATTTATAAGGGATTATAATCATGAACTATACACTTTAAAGACAATTCACTTGCTTCTCTCACAACGGTAAATATTTAAAGTTCAGGCAAATGAGATTAAATTAGCAGAGGATTTTGGCCTTTGGTAAAAGACATCTTTTAATTTGATGAGTGTACATGCGGGTGGAAGAGCAAACATTGGATGTACTCAGGATGATGTAAAAAATTTTCTCAAGTAAAAAAGAGAAAGAAACATAGCTTATGGGAAAGATGGTAACCTAATGCAATATTTTCAAAAGTAATCATTAGAGAATTATTCAATCTTCCATGCTTATCAATTGGACGTAGAGGAATAAATTATGAATTTTTTAGGCAGATGTAAGAATGTTGATGGACTACAAATTACTTGACGATGTGATGTCACTTGACACCACATTGGTACCAATAAAAAAAAGGTTATTTGCTGTATTTTATGGTTTAAATCACTATAGAGGAATAATGATATATGGGGTGACGTTATTATATGATGAAACTGCAAAGTCTTTTAATTAGTTTTTTTTAAAAATATTTCTACGTGCTCATGGATACAAAAAACCTCCATTATCTTCACTGACCAAGATGCGACAATAACAAGAGCATTGTCTAAGGTTATGCCAGACACTATACATAGACTTTGTACTTGCATCTGATGCAAAATGCCACGAAATATTTTGCCCGATTGCTTAGGGGGAATCCCACATATTGAAAGAAATTTTACAGTGTATGTATGAAATCCTTGATGAACATCTATTTGAGGCGACATGGTCTAAAAAGGGGCATGCCATAATGTCGAAGAAAATAAGTGGATAATATTGACATACCAGTTGAAGGAAAAATGAGCAGTATGTTTTATAAAGAAGACTTTCACACTTGATATTCGAAGAACACAACTTAGTGAAAACATCAACTCAGAATTGAGGACTTGCTGAACTCGAGCTTAGACCTTGTTTAGTTTTTCTAGCACTTTGAAAGAATTGTGGATGAGAAGTGATATAAGAAATTAAAGTGTGAATAAGGTTTTGGGGAGAAAATTCCACGGTTGAAAAACCTGAAATCACTTATGTTAAAATTTTTTTTGATATTTATACTCACTATTTTTGAATTGTTCTAACAAGAATACGATGACATAGTTCAGACATGTATAAAGGGAAAAGACGAGAGTTTGCTAGTGAGATAATATGTTATTTCTTTAGTTAATAAGGAGAAAGATTATATAGTGTCCTTTAATCCTTCAGATAACACAATCACGTGTTCTTATCAGAAGTTTGGAACCTTTGGTATTCTTTGTTATCATGCCTTGAAGGTCTATGATATCAATGACATCAAATTACTCTCTAACCAGTATAATATACCATGATAGACACGAAAAGCAAGAGCTGGTGTGGTATATGATGTTATGAGAAGAGAAGTAAAGGAGGACTTTAAGCTACACAGTAAGCATCAGTTTAGGAATTTCAGTCTAAAATTAATAAGTATATTAGCTGAAGTGTGTAAGTTAGTGGAAGGAGCTTCATTGATGATGAATACAATGTTTGAGTTGCAAAAGCAACTTATTGAGTTTCATTCGACGAGAAAAGGTTCAAATACAACTTTCAATGCTGATCTCAATGCACCCGCCGCCCCTACACCACAAGTAATGGGATTCAAGCAGACAGAAGAGATGGTGCATGAAATAAAAGACGCTTTAATCCCATTCTGTGTAGCCTAGGGTCCTCCTCTATCTCTCTCCTCGTTACTTCATATACCATATCGACTCTTGCTTTATTTGTCCATCGTGGTATAATGTATCGATCAAAGAGTAGTTTGATGTCATACACATCGTAGACCTTTAAGGCATGGCAGCAAAGAATACCCAGGGTTTCAAACTTTCGACAAGAACTTGTAATTGGGTTATTTGAAAGATCAGATGACACTATGTAATCTTTGTCCTTATTAACTAGAGAAATAATATATTATCTCACCAGCTGACTTTCATCTTTTCCCTTTATACATGTCTGAATTAAGTTATCGTATTCTTGTTGGAACAATTCAAAAATAGTGGGAGTATAAATCTCATAAAGTTGTTTTAATATAAATGACTTCGGGTTTCTCAACCATAAAATTTTCTCCCAAAAATCATATTCACACTTTAATTCCTTGTATCACTTCTCATTCACATTTCTTTCAAGGTGTTTGAAGAATTGAACAAGGTTTAAGCTTGGGTTCAGTAAGTTCTTCAAGTTTGAGTTGAGGTTTTTACTAAGTTGTGTGCTTCGAATACCAAGTGTGAAAGCCTTCTTCATAAAATATGCTATCTCATTTTTCCATCAATTGGTATGCCGATATTATCCACTAATTTTCTTTGACATTATGGCCTGCCATCATTTTAGACCATATCGCCTCAAATATATCTTCATAAAGGATTTCATACATACAATGTGAAATTTCTTTTAATATGTGAGATTTCTCCTAGACAACCAGGCAAGGTATTTTGTGGCATTTCACATTAGATGTCAAGTACAAAGCTCATACACAGTGTCTGGCATAACCTTAGATAATACTCTTGTCATTTCTACATCTTGGAAAGTGAAGATAGTGAAGGGCTTTTTGTGTCTATGAGCCTGTAGAATGTTTGAAAAAATCGATCAAAAAATTTTGTAGTTTCATCATATAATAATGTCTCCCATATATCACTATTCCTTTATGGTGATTTAAACTACAAAATACAGCAAGTAACCTATTTTTCATATTGACACCACATCGTCAAACAATCCGTAGTCAATCAACATTCTTGCATATGTCCAAAAAAATTCATAATTTTTTATTTCGTGTTCAATTGATAAGCATGGAAGAATGAAAGATTATCTAATGATTGCTTTTGAAAATATTGCATTTGGATACCAGCTTTCTCATAAGCCATGTTTCTTTTTCTTCTTGACTTTAGATAATTTTGTACATCCTCCTGAGTATATCCAACATTTGATTTTCTTCCCACATGTACACTCATCAAATCAAAAGATTCCTTTTGCTTAAGGCCAGAATCTTCCGCTAATT
This sequence comes from Biancaea sappan, assembly GCA_037074585.1. Classification (NCBI taxonomy): domain Eukaryota; kingdom Viridiplantae; phylum Streptophyta; class Magnoliopsida; order Fabales; family Fabaceae; genus Biancaea; species Biancaea sappan. Next base: position 7,791,849 of record CM073493.1, on the reverse strand, counting down.
CAATCTTGTATGCTTGAACTTTTGAAATTTGCTGTTGTGAGGGAAGAATGTGAATTTTCTCGGAATTGTGTAGTTCATAATTAGGTCCCGTATAAATTGTTTCACTTTATACTTTCTTGAAACGAGTTGCAAGGTTAAACCAGTCATGTACCCAGTTCTAGTCTCATCAAGGGGATTTTTAGTGTTTCCATCCTCTTGTTGGGCTTTTGAAGACCTTCTTCGAACAAACAAATCTTATCAACATTATCTTTTTTTTTTTATCCTTCTTGCTTTTATTAAGACTATACTTCCTCACTCCAAATCCCATTTTTCTACCATACATCTTCTAAAAATTTTATGCCACATCTACACTGTCAAATTCCATTCCTACCTCGGGATTTAAATTTCCCTCCATCGAAGTTTTCAACTAATTGTCTAAAAAAAGAAATTACTTTAGCATGCCTCCATTGAAGTTTTCAAAGACATAGGTATCAACAAACAAATCCCATTTTAAGATATAGGTATCAACAAACAAACATAATATAGGGTGTACTTATTTAAGATAAAATTCGAACAATATTGTAGAATTAAACTAACAAAAAAAATTTAGAATAAATTTTGATAGAAAAAGAATAAATTCAAGTGTTTAAAAATTCTAATAGATAAAGAACAAATAAGGATAATCTTTATTCAGAATTACATGTTTCTATATATGTGATGAGAATTTAAGATAAAATTTCAAGGACAATTTGTCCTTATTTGTTCTTTACCTATTGAAATTTAAACACTTGAATTTATTCTTATTTGTTTTTGAATATTGTTTGAATTTTATCTTAAATGAGTGCATCTTATACGGTGTTAGTTTGTTGATACTTATATCTTAAAATGGTATTTGTTTGTTGATACTTATGTCTTTGAAAACTTCGATGGAGGCATGCTAAAATAGTTTTTTTTGTAGACAATCAATTGAAACCTTCAATGGAAGAAAATTAAAATATTGAGGTAGGGATGAAATTAGACAGTAGATGCGACATGAATTTTTTGGAGGATGTGTGGTGCAAAAATGAGACTTGGAGTGAAGAAGTATAATCTTAATAAAAGCAAGAAGGACAAAAAACAATAACATTGATGAGATTTGTTTGATCGAAGGAGGGCTTTCGATGACTCGACAAGAAGGATGGAAACATTAAAAATTTTCGTGAGGAGACTAGAATGGGGTACATGGCTTGTTTAGCCTTGCAACTCGTTTCAGGAAAATATAAAGTGAAACAATTTATAGGAGATCGTAATCATGAACTACACACTCCAGAAACACTTCACATGCTTCCATCACAATAATAAATTTCTAAAGTTCAGGCATATGAGATTGAATTAGCAGAGGATTTTGACTTTAGGTAAAAGACATCTTTTAATTTGACGAGTGTACATGCAGAGGAAGAGCAAACATTGGATATACTCGGGAGGATGTAAAAAATTATCTCAACTCAAGAAGAGAGAGAAAGATGGCTTATGAGAAATTTGGTACCCTAATACAATATTTTCAAAAGCAGTCATTAGAGAATCATTCATTCTTTCATACTTATTAGTTGGACGCGAAAGAATAAATTACGAATTTGTTTTGGGCAGATGCAAGAATCTTGATTGACTACGAATTGTTTGACGATATGTTGTCACTTGACACCACATTTGGTACCAATAAAAAAATAGACTACTTGTTGTATTTTGTGGTTCAAATCACCATAAAGGAATAATGATATATGGTGTGACGTTAATATATGATGAAACCACAAAGTCTTTTAATTGGTTTTTTTAAAATATTTCTACAGGCTCATTGGTACAAAAAGCTCTTCATTATCTTCATTGAGCAAGGTGCGACAATGGCAAAAGCATTGTCTGAGGTTATGTCAGACACTATGCATGGGCTTTGTACTTGGCATTTGAAGGAAAATGCCACAAGTCACTTAATTTGGTTGCTTAGGGAGGAATCCACATATTAAAAGAAATTTCACAGTGTATGTACAGAGTTCTTAATGAAGATATATTTGAGGCGATATAGTCTAATATGGTGGCAGACTATAATGTCGAAGAAAATCAGTGGATAATATCGGTATACTAATTGATGGAAAAAATGAGGTAGTGTGTTTTATGAATAAGGTTTCCACACTTGGTATTCCAAGTACACAACTTAATGAAAGCTTCAACTAAGTCTTGAAAGACTTGTTGAACCTAAGCTTAGACCTTGTTTAGTTCTTCAAACACTTAGAAAGAATTATGAATGAGAAGCAATACAAGGAATTGAAATGTGAGTATGATTCTAAGGAGAAAATTTCGCGGTTGAGAAACCCGAAGTCACTTATATTAAAACAACTTTCTGAGATTTATATTCTCACTATTTTTGAATTGTTCTAATAACAATACAATTACATAATTCAGACATGTATAAATGGGAAAGACGAGAGTCAGCTAGTGAGACAATATGTCACTTCATTAGTTAATAAAGAAAGAGATTACATAATGTTATTTGATCTTTTAGATAATATGATCACGTGTTCTTATCGAAATTTTTAAACCATTGGTATTCTTTGATACCATGCTTGGAAGGTCTACGATATCAATGACATCAAACTACTCTATGACTGGTATATTATACCACGATAGATGAAGAAAGCAAGAGCTAGTGTGATATACAATGCTACGGGGAAAGAGATAGAGGACCCTAGGCTACACAGTACGCATCGGTTTAGGGATCTCAATAAAAAACCAATAAGTATATTAGCTGAAGCCTGTTCTGAACATAATGTCTGAGTTGCAAAAGCAACTTACTGAGCTTCATTCATTGAGAAAGGATTTGGATACATATTTCAATTCCACTGTCGCCCCCACACCACAAGCAACGAAATTCAAGTAGAGAGAAAAGATGGAGCACGAAATAAGAGATGCTTTAATATCATTTTTTGTAGCCTAGGGTCCTCCTTTATTTCTCTTCACGTAGCATCGTATACCACGCCTGTTCTTGCTTTGTTCGTCCATTGTGGTGTAATGTACTAGTCAGGTAGTAATTTGATATTATTGACATCATAGACTTCCAAGGAAAAATAATACCAAGGGTTTCAAAATTCTGACAAGAACACGTAATTGTGTTATCTGAAGGATCAAATGACACCATGTAATCTCTCTCCTTATTAGAGAAGTAACATATTGTCTCACTAGCTGACTCTTGTATTTTCCCTTAATAGATGTTGAATTATTGTCATCGTATTCTTGTTGGAACAATTTGAAAATAGTGGGAGCATGGTTATTAGTATCGTATGTATCGTGCGAAACTAATCGCGATACGCTCTAAAATCTGCATCAAACGATGCGAACTGTGAGGAGAATCGTTTTTTAGCTGTGAATCGCTTCTGAATCACCTGAATCGCGATGCATACAGGAATCGCACGAAACGGGCACGAGGTCAAGGAAGATGAAGACACGGATGGAGGAGAAGTTGCGGATGCCATAGACGAAGTCGACTGAGCACGATCTTGAAGAGCCCCCCTCGATCCCCTTCGGAAAGCTTCATCGGCGTTGTTTGAGTTGGCGTCGTGGATGGAAGAGCAGTCGCGTTGCCTCGGACGAAGACGCACGCGACGATTGAATCCTTGAAGGAGAAGACCAGATGACGCATTGTAAAGAGGAGAGAGAGTGTGTCGTTTCCAATTTGGCATTTTTTTTGTTAAAGTAAATAAATTATATTAAGCTAAGTACATTTTTTTAATTAAATGAGATAGGAACCTAAATCAAAATAGCAACAGACAACCCTAGTCTTTGCTTTGTGTCTTATGTGCCATCTTATTTATTTTTTTTAATTTATGAATTAGATTTTGAATTATTTTAAAGTTTATATATGATATATCAACTTATTATTTTTTGCTTATGTAACTTATTTTTACTTAAAAAGGTCATATTTTTATTATCATGTATCTTACGATTCATAATAAGATTCGATTCATGATTCAAAAAATAGGTCTTCCGATTTACAATTCGAATCTCGATTTGATAACCATGAGTGGGAGTATAAATCTCAAAAAGTTGTTTTTAACATAAATGAAAAATTTGGGTTTCTCAACCATATAATTTTCTCCCTAGAATCATACTTACACTTTAATTCCTTGTATCGCTTCTCATCCACAATTATTTCTAATTGTTTGAAAAATTGAACAAAGTCTAAGCTCGGGTTCAACAAGTCCTTCAAGACTGAGTTGAGGCTTTCACTAAGTTGTGTGCTTTGAATACCAAGTTTGAAAGCTTTGTTCATAAAACATGCTGCTTCATTTTTTCATTAACTGGTATGTTGATATTATCCACTAATTTTCTTCGACATTATGGCCTGCCACCATTTTAGATTTTGAGGCCTCAAATAGATCTTCATCAAGGATTCCGTACATATACTGTGAAATTTCCTTTAAAATATGTGAGACTACCCCTAAGCAACCAGGTGAGGTATTTCATGTTATTTCGCATCAGATGTTAAGTACAAAGCACATGTACAGTGTCTGATATAACCTTAGACAATACTCTTGCCACTGTCGTATCTTGGTCAGTGAAGATAATGAGGGGTTTTTTTGTGCCCATGAGTCTGTAGAAACGTTTGAAACAACCAATTAAAAGACTTTGTAGTTTCGTCATATAATAACGTTGCCCCATGTATCACTATTTTTCTATGGTGATTTAAACTACAAAATACAATAAGTGACCTATTTTTTTATTGGTACCAAACCACATCGCCAAACAATATATAGTCAATTAACATTCTTGCATTTGCCTAAAAATATTGCATTAGGGTAACGAATTTCCCATAAGCCATGCTTCTTTTTCTTCTTGACTTGAGATAATTTTTTATATCCTCCCAAGTATATCCAATGTTTGCTCTTCTTCTTGCATATATACTCGTCAAATCAAAAGATGCATTTTTCCTAAGGCTAGAATCCTCCACTAATTCAATCTCATATGCTTGAACTTCATAAATTTGTCATTGTGAGGGAAGTATGTGAATTGTCTATTGAGTGTATAGTTCATAATTATGATCCCCTATAAATTATTTTAATTTATTCTTTTCTAAAATGAGTTGCAAAACTAAACGAGTCATGCATCTCATTTTAGTCTTCTCGCGGAGATTTTTAGTGTTTCTATATCTCTTGTCGAGCCCTCGAAGACCTCATTGGAACAAAGAAATCTCATCGACATTATCTTTTTTTTAATCCTTTTTGCTTTTATTATGACTGTCCTTCCTCACTCCAAATCCCATTTTTTCACTATACGTCTTCCAAAATTTTCATGTCACATCTACACTGTCAAATTTCATCTCTACATCGAGATTCAAATTTCCCTCCATTGAAGTTTTCAATTGATTGTCTAAAAAACAATTACTTTAGCATGCCTCCATCAAAGTTTTCAAAGACATAAGTATCAACAAACAAACACTATTTTTAAGATATAGGTATCAACAATCCAATACCATATAGGATGCACTCGTTTAAGATAAAATTCAAACAATATTCTGGAACTAAACTAACAAAAAAAATCTAGAATAAATTTTGATAGAAAAAGAATAAATTCAAGTGTTTAAATTTCGATATCGTTTTGTTTCGGTAAATACAATTATGGTGATTTTGGGTTGAGATACAGGTTGCAATAGGGTCAGGTGATGAAAGGTACATGGAGCAAGTGAGAGCAGCACAAAAGGGCATTAATGTTCCAAATGTGGCTTGTGTAGATGCAAAGGGACTGCCATTGAAGGAAGATAATCTTCATCTCACCACTGAGGCTCAAGTTCAATTGGGTCACATGCTTGCAGATGCATATCTTTCCCATTTTGATGCAGCACCATGAACACATCTTTTGGAATCTGATAAATTACTTTGTCTCCAATTGAATCCACGTTTTATGAGCTTTCTGATTTTGTCTCTTTCTCTGGCTTTTGTTTCCTTGTCTTTGAAACTAATTGGGATTTTATTTCAGTTTTAGGTATAGATTGAAAGAGTGTGTAACACTTTTGTGTTCTGTTTGTATAATTATATGTGAATTTTTACTATCAAATGTGTAACACTTTTGTGTTCTGTTTGTATAATTATATGTGAATTTTTACTATCAAATGTCTTAAAATGGAATTTATTTTTAAAATGTTTTTAAATTGTTAATGTAGTTTTAAAATTTTATAAAAAATTATATATAAATATCAAAAGATCGTTTTTATTTTGAAGACTCTTTTGCATTATAAAGAGATGTACGGTGGTCCTTGCCTTGATTCGATGCCAACTTGGCAACATCGAAAAGACGTGTTCTCTTTGAGGGCCAATTGAACACAAGCTCTTCTATTTATTCCCTTTAGATGGTTGGGTCAATTCATTAATATGTTTAACTCAAACTAATATGTAAGATTGAATTAGATTGTGTTAGGATGATGGGTTGACTCGAGCGGAAAATATGGTTATTTTTCAATCAAGGTGGAGACTTGTTGGAATTGATTGAAAATTGAGTATCATATTGCTTAGCTTATAACTAAGGAGAGAAGTTAGTCGCACATTGCTTAGAATATAAAAGGAAAGGAGGTGTCAAGGAATTTTCAAGGAAAAATGGAGTTTTTCCCAATAAGATGTTAATGATACAGATTATATTGAGATTGTATAGTTATTGTACAGTTGACATATCTTACATTTATGATGTAATCTTAGGCTGATTTGTGGGCTAATTCTTAGGAATTTTTTCTTAATAGCATAATCTTAGGAATTCTATCTTTTATTTACTTTCTTTGACTTATGTAATTTGTATAAATAGCCTAATTGATCAATGAATAAGACATTAGAAAGTTTTGTCTCTTTTTGTTCCTTGTGTTATTTCATGGTATCAGAGCCTATCTTGAATTTAGTTTTTTTTTTAATTTTTTATTCTTGGGTAGGATCAGTAGGTGCTTGCGTTAGGTTACTCGAGAAAGTGATCTTTGGTTCTCACTACCAATCCAGGGAGGAGCGGCACCGTGAGTTTGGCCTGTCCTCTAATGTTGGCAGAGGTTCGTGGAGTGCGTGAGGCTCACACGTCATTTGAAGTTTTGGTTTTTCTCCTACGTGCCTGCGCCTGTGACGACAGTTGCAGCATGACTAAGTGTTCATGGCATCGACTCCTTATTTCTAGCCTATTCCCGGTGTTAGTTTGGTTGTACGAGTTCATTTGGACATCATGTCTCTTTACTTTAGCTTGTACACACCTCTGTGCTCTTTGTTTCTCTTGACTTTAGCTTGTCATTAATGTGACTTTGGCCAACAATAACATAAAGTCCTACATTGCCTAGTATACAAAGGGGAAGGAGATGGTGCCAAGGTCTTTGTTTCTTGGTAAAAAGCACTTTAAACTTGTATTTGACCTTTTCTATTCTTCTTTATACCCTTGTTTTAGAGTAGTGAGAGGTGTATGTTAGATACTTGCTTTGGAGAGTGAGTGTACTTGGGTGTAATTGTGATTGCCTTTTTTTGTTCCATTTTATTTCTTTGATTTATTTGAGAGAAGGAATTTTCAAGGGGAAATGAAATTTTTCCCAACAACTGGTATCAAAGTTAATGGTTTGGTGCAATGTTAAATTCTTAATATTCCTTGTAGTTGCGATTTTGTCTAATCTTCCATATTAGAAAAAAAATTGTTCTTGGTTTCTTGAGAATTATCCTTGGTTACTAGGTTAATGAAACGAAGTGTGGTACTCTGAAAGTGCATGTCTAGGAAAAGTTTTAGCTAAGAAAGACTTGGTACTTAAGGGTGTCCATTGTGGCCCACCTCTCTTTGTTAGAAACTTACCTGGTGTATTCTTTACAAATTGTGTTCAATATTATAGTATATAGTTGCAATGTCAAATTTTCTAAGGCTATGAGATTTGATATAGAAAAATTTGTGAGAGGTTCAATTTTGGCTTGTGGCAAGTACAAGTCAATTATGTGTTGATACAATCAAGGTTATACAAGGCATTAAAAGAGAGAGTTTCTAACAAGGATTTTGAAAAGAGCAGGTCTAATGTGAGCAATGAAGATTAGGAAGAATTAGATTTGAGAATTGCAGGTACAATTTGTCTATGTCTGGCAAAGAACATTCTTGCAAATGTGCAAGGAATATCAACAACCAAAGAAATCTGGGAGAAGCTTGAAGGGTTGTATCAGGTGAAGGGCATCTCAAATCGATTGTTGTTGAAGAAGCAATTTCATACGCTTCATATAGATAAAGGTATGAAGGTGTCAGATCATCTCAGTGCTCTCAATGGTATTGTCTCTGAACTAGAGGCTATTGGAGTTAAAATTAATGATGGAGATAAAGCGTTAAGGCTCATACAGTCTCTTTCGTCTTCCTATAAGTATATGAAACCCATTTTAATGTACGGGAAGAAGACTTTGATTTCATAGAAGTTGTCAATAAAATTATTTCTGATGAGAGAAGGTTGAACTGTGAGGGTCGTTCTTCATCTATACCTACATCGGACTCAGTGATGATATCTAGAAATGGGAGTAATAGGAAGAAGAACATGGGAAAGAATGTGACTTGTTGGAGATGTAGAAAGTCTAGGAATGTAAGGAAAATTTTTCCAGGTGGAGCAAGTTCAGTAAAAAGCTTCGAGGTAGATGCTAGCTCTATCTCTCTCGTTGTGAGGGAGGATGACATCCTTTGAAAATTGAGGAGTATATCCTCATGGTAGTCCACGTTGTCATGGAAGAGGTTCATTTTTTGTTACCCGATCTATAATTGGACATGGGCATTTGTTGGCATTGATGCAAAATATGTGGTGGGATGATGTCAATGGCTGAAGAACTTCTAAGGAAAGCCAACATGGAGGTTGCACCATAAATTTTTAGTAGGAATTTTTCGACATATGCCAAGGTGAAATTCTTATAATCAGTTAATTTTAAGTGATTATACTTTTTTTGGTGGAGTATGATAGTTCTTAGAGCTATGATTGTCGATGTAAATAATGAATCAAAAAATATGGTTATTTTTCAATCAAGGTAAAGATTTGTTGGGATTGATTGAAAATTGAGTCCCACATTGCTTAGCTTAAAACTAAGGAGAGAAGTTAGTCCCACATTGCCTAGAATACAAAAGAGAAGGAGATGCTAAGGCTATATAAGGGTGCTAAGGTCTTTGTTTCTAAGTGCACCAAGTCAAGATACTTTACGCTTGTATTTGATTTTCTCTATTCTTCCTTTATACTCTTGTTCTAGAGTAGTGAGAGGTGTATGTTCCATATTTGCTTTGGGAAGTGTGGGTGTACTTAGGCATCAGGTGTTTGAGAGAAATTTCTATATGTTGTAAAAATTTTCACATAGTGTTTTCTCTAGTTTTTTGATACCACTTGTTGGGAAAAATTCCATTTCCCCCTTGAAAATCCCTTGCCACAAATAAACTAGAGAAATAAAATGGAACCAAAAAAACACAATCACAAAACAATAATTAATATGGAAACTCCAAAATCGAAGAAAATCCATAACCATTGTCAAAGACAATGAGAGGAAACATTGTGAAAATTTTACATCACACAAAAATTTCTCTCAAACACCTGACATCTAAGTACACCCGCACTTTCCAAAGCAAGTATCTAATATCCACTTCTCACTACTTTGAAACAAGAGTATAATAGAAGAATAAAGAAAGTCAAATACAATCTTAAAGTGTTTTGACTTGGTGCACCAAGAAATAAAGACCTTGGCACCCTTATATATCTTTGGTATCTCTTTCCCCTTTGTATTCTATACAATGTGAGACTTTATTTTCAATCCCAATAAATCTCCACCTTGATTGAAAAATAACAACATTTTTTGCTTCATTGTCTACATTGACAATCATAGCTCCAAGAACTATTATAGTCCACCATAAAAAAATATATTCACTTAGAGTTAACCAATTCTAAGTATTTTACCTCAGCACATGTCGAAAAAATCCTACTAAAAATTTATGGTGCAACCTTTATGTTGGCTTTCATTGGAAGTTATTCAGCCACCGACATCATCCCACCACACATCTTACATCAATTCCAACAAATGTCCATGTGCAATTGTGGATCTGCTAGCATCAACTTATCCTCTTCCATGACAATGCGGACATGCCATGTGGATATACTTTTCAATTTTCAGATGATGTATCCTCCCCCACAACGAGAGAGGCAGAGTTAGCATCTACCTCAGAACCTTTTACCGAACTTGCTATACCTGGACAATTTTTCCTTACTTGCCCAGACTTTCCACATTTCTAGTAAGTCACATTCTTTCCTAGGTTCTTCTTCCCATTACTCTTATTTTTAGCTACCATCATTGGGACCAATGTAGGTATAGATGTAGAACAACCGTTACATTTCAACCTTTTCTCCTCACAAATAATTTTTCTGGCAACTTCTGTGAAGTTTAGAATCTCCTTACCATACATTAAAATGAGATTCATGTACTCATAGGAAGACAGAAGAGACCATATGAGCTTTAACACTCTAGCTTCATCATCAATTTTAACTCCAATAGCCTCTGGTTTAGAGATGATACTATTGAGAGCACTGAGATGATCTGACACCTTCATACCTTCATCCATGCAAAGCGTATGAAATTGCTTCTTCAACAACAACTGATTTGAGATGCCCTTTTACCTGATACAATCATTTGAGCTTCTCCCAGAGTTCTTTGGCTGTTGATATTCCTTGCTCATTTGCAAGAATATTCTTTACCAGACACAGATGAATTCCACTTGTAGTTCTCAAAATCTAATTTCTCTCAATCTTCATCGCTTATACTAGACTCGTTCTTTTCAGAATCCTTGTTGGAAATTCTCTCCTTCAATGTCTTGTGTAACCCTGATTGTATCAACACATCCTTGACTTATACTCCCAAAAGCCAAAATTGATCTTTTTATCAAATTTCTCTATATTAAATCTCATAATGCTGGAAAAATTTGACATTGCAATTGTATACTAGAATAGTGAACCAAGCTATAAAGAGTACACTAAGTAAATTCCCAAGAAAGAAAGATGAGTCACAATGGACACCCTTAAATACCAATTCTTTCCTAGCTAGAACCTTTCTTAGATATGCATTTTCACAGTAGCACACTTCATTCCAGCAACCAAGGACAGTTCTTAAGCAACTGAGAACAATTCTTTTCTAATGTGAAAGATTAGACAAAACTGCAACCATAGAGCATACTAAGAATTTAACATTCCACTGAACCATTAGCTTTGATACTACTTGTTGGGAAAAACTCCTTTTCCCCTTTGAAATTTCCTTGCCACAAACAAACCAGAGAAATACTATGGAACAAAAAAAGTAATCACAACACAAGAATTAACATGAAAACTCTAAATTCGGAGAAAAACCACAATTGTTATCAAAGACAACCAGAGAAAATACTATGTAAAAATTTTTACAACACATAAAAATTTCTCTCAAGCACTCAACACCTAAGTACACCCACACTCTCCAAAGTAATTATCTAACATACATCTCTCACTACTTTAAAACAAGAGTATAAAAGAAAAATAAAGAAAGTCAATTACAAGCTTAAAGTGTCTTGACTTGGTGCTCTAAGAAACAAAGACCTTAGGGATTATACCTTAAAGACAATAAAGGTTTTTTTTCCAACAAGTGGTATCAAAACTGTTTGTTTGAATTTCTTCCTTTCAACTCTGTATGCACTTTGAACAGATCTTTATTTTGCTAATGGATTGCCAAGATTCGAATCCTCCAAAATAGATTTGGGACTTAAATGAACATAGAATTAATTAATTTGGATAGATAAAAACCTAAACCCGCTGGCTATAAGGGTGCCAAGAACCTAAGGTCTAGATTAAAAACTTAGACTCGTTGGCTATAGAGAGCCAAGAACCTAAGATATGAACCCTTGGACCCATTGCTATAAAGAGACCAAAACCCAAGAGATAAGATTGAATACCATAAGGAGTTAGAAACCTTTGATAAGTTCAAAGGTTAGAGAGAAATAATTCTCACAAGATATTATCTTCATTCGCTAGATTGTTATCTTGTCATAATGGGGCAAGTTCCCTTTTATAGAGAACAAAGACCTTAATCCTCCTCATTTAATACAACTACAAATCACCACATTAATACAACTACTAGTCACCATATTTAATATAACTATCAACCACCATATTTAATATAACTATCAACCTCTTTCTAAATGGGCCTTCTTAAAGATAAGATAACAAAGCCCAAAGCCCAAATACAAGTAATTTTAAAAAAGAAAAGGGCCTTTTAATTGCTATTTAGTGTTCCTTGGCCCAAATTGATGTAATTACACTTCCAAGGTCTTCTTGGGCCAAATCACAATTCAACTTGTTTTTAACAAGCTCATTTAATGCTTCTTTAATTCTTCTAGCTCGCACTTTTGTTGGTCCACTTGGAATATACAATGGATCCCTTGAAGTGCTTGAATTAGGTTAATTCCAACTTTGATTTACATCAGCACGGGATTAGAATGGAGAGGACCGTGTTGAGTATGCCTTAACACAATGATGTAGCTGAGCGTATAAATCAAAAGTTGACCGAAAGAGCTACAAGCTTGCGTGTAAATCAAGCATACTAAAGTAGCTCTGGCATCAATCGCGATCCATCAATACCATTGGAATATAGAATACCAGAAGACATATGGAGTGGAAAAATGGTAAAACTCACACACTAAATTTTCGGTTATGTAGCGTATGTGCATATTAGACTATTAGTGATCAAGGCGGGAATAAACTTGATCCTAAATCAAAGAAGTGTACTTTCATCGGTTATAGTGAGAATGAGGTTGGCTACCACCTTTGGGATGTGATCTTCAACGAAAGAGTGATGTACAAGGATAGACATAGCATAGATGCTAGCGACTCAAAACAGAGTGGGCTAGTGTAAGCAGAGATGGATGATGTTTTAAAAAGTCCTATAGTTGAGAGTCCTTAGTTAGAGGAATCAATTGAACAGAGTAGCGAGCAACAGTTCGACACACCACAACCTCTTACTTTAACTCCTGTATTGAGAAGGTCTTCTCGACCTCATGTGCCTAACAGGAGATACATGAACTTCCTGTTGCTAACTGATAAAAGGGAACCTGAAAACTATAACGAAGCATGTCATATTGTAGATGCCAGCAAGTGGGAGCTTGCCTTGAAAGATGAGATGAAGTCTTTGATCTCCAATTAGAGTTACTCATAGGAAAGAAGCCACTTTACAACAAATGGGTATATCGGGTAAAGGAAGAGCAAAATGGTTCCAAGAGATACAAAGCCCGACTAGCTGGCAAAGGATTCCAACAAAAGGAAGGAGTCGACTACACTGAAATTTTTGCTCCAATTGTGAAGCTCAATACTAATAGGACCATGTTAAGTATTGTTGCTAGTAAAGAGCTCTACCTTGAGCAATTGGACATAAAGATCGCATTCCTTCACGGAGAATTAGATGAGGAGATATATATACACCAACCTGAAGATTTTTAAGAGAAATGAAAAGAAAATATGGTGTGCAGATTGAAGAAGAGCTTGTATGGCCTGAAACAAGCTCCAAGATAATGGTACAAGAAGTTTGATAGCTTCATGCATAAAGAAGGTTTTCAAAAGTGTAATGCCGATCACTGTTATTACTTCAAGAGATATAAGTCCAGTTATATTATTTTGCTACTTTATGTCGACAATATATTAGTAGTTGGTTTAAGTATGGGCGAGATCAAGACCTTAAAGTGCCAGTTATCAAAAAAATTTGACATGAAGGACTTGGATCTAGCAAAGAAAATCCTAGGAATGCAAATCACAATAGATAAGCAAAAAGCAATCTTACAGTTATCTCAGGCAGAGTATATCAATTGTGTTTTGCAAAGATTCAACATGGGTGACGCCAAGCTAGTCAGCACACGCTTGGCCAATCATTTTTGCTTATCTAAGGATTAGTCCCCTCCGGCAAAGGAAGAAAGAAAATTCATGGCTAAGGTTCCTTATGCTTCGGCTGTTAGAAGTTTGACGTATGCAATAGTCTATACGAGACTAGACATTGGTTATGTAGTGGGAGTTGTTAGCAAGTTTATGTCAAATCCAGGGAAACCTCATTGAGAAGCAGTCTAATGGATTTTAAGGTATCTACGAGGCACAGAAAAAAAGTGTTTGTACTTGGGTAAAGAAGAATTAAAAGTACAAGGCTACGTAGATGTAGACTTTGGAGGTGAAGTCGATCACCGAAGAAGCACTACATGTTATATATTTATTAATATTCAGAAAATCAGACCAGTCATTGAACTGGTAAAGGCATTAGTTTAAAGGTTAATAGTCAAACTATTTCGAACCGTAATCAAACCAGTCTATTTTAAAATATTAAAAAATAATATATATATATATAATTAAAACTATAAATAAATATATATATATATATATATACACACACACACACACATAACAAGCCTCTTTATTCTCAAAATTTGATATGAAATCAGGATATTATCAAATACAAATAGCAGAAAAAGATAAATACAAAACAACTTTTATAGTCCCCTTTGGATATTACGAATGGAATGTAATGCTCTTCGATCTCAAGAATGCCTCTTCAGAATTTCAAGATATAATTAATGACATTTTTAATCCTTATACTCAATTTACAATAGTTTACATAAATGATATCTTAGTATTCTCAAAATTCTATAGAGCAACATTTTAATCATCTTAATCAATTATATGAAATCATTCAGAAAAATGGTTTAGTTGTGTCAGCCAAAAAGATGAAATTATTTCAAAAAAAAAATTAGATTTTTAGGTTTTGATATTCATCAGGAACAATTAAACCTATAAATAGATCAATAGAATTTTTAGAGAAATTCCCAGATGAAATTAAGGATAAGAACTAATTGCAAAGATTTTTAAGATGTCTTAATTATGTAGCAGATTTTATTCAAAATATAAGAATAATATGTAAACCTTTATTCAAAAGATTAAGAAAAAATCCCCCAAATTGGGATAAAAGTATGATCCCTACAAACTTAAATCAAAAGTCTCTCATGTTTAGGAATTCTAGATCTAGAAGTCTTTATGATAGTAGAAACTGATGCTTTAGATATAGGATATGGGGGAATTCTTAAGCAAAAGCCTAAGAATAGTAATAAAGAACAACTACTTAGATTTCATTTAGAAATCTGGATAGAAGCTCAAGAAAAATATTCAACTATCAAAAAAGAAATTTTATTTATAATACTATGTATCACTAAATTTTAAGATGATTTATTTAACAAAACTTTTCTTTTAAAAATGGATTCTAAAGCAGCAAAAAGTGTTTTAGAGAAGGATATTCAAAATTTGGTTTCAAAACATATTTTTACCTATTGGCAAGCTATTTTTTCTTGTTTTGATTTCGAAATTCAAGATATTGAAGGAAAAAACAATGTTTTGCCCTATTTTCTTACAAGAGAATTTCTACAAGGTAAATCAACATGTGGAAAAGAAAAAAAAATAAAGAAGTAAAGATCAATATGGACCCCTACTGGGTTCACTAACAACACTTTCTCCAACACCAATCAACATTCGTTCTTCTGGCATTGGCATTAGGCCATCAAGCATTAGGCTTGCATCTCCTTCAATATCTTATCAAATCGTTTGACTCCTTTAACTTATCATCAAACTCTAGCCACTTCTTCTTCATCTCAATAGTGTAGTCAAGAAAATAAACCTTGACCATCTTCCATGGTCCCTTTAACTCTAGCAAAATAATACATCAAAAATATTGTTCAACCAAAAAAAAAATCTCAATATGTCAAAAAAGACATCAATGCTCCAATATTGGCCATTGAACCAAAATGGCTAAAACCCAGCATACTCGCTAGCGAAATTGCTCAAAAAGTTTTTCCAGTCAACTAGCACTTTCTACTAGAAAGGTTAGAAAAATCAAGACTTTTTTTAATGAATTCATCCTTATAGATACTGATTCCATGACCCTTACCCACAAATATGATCCTTCTGATCTTCAAAAAATTTTATATTCAAGAATAAAAATAAACCATGTTCTTACTCCAAAACAATGGAACAAATCAGTTTATACTCAACAAGCCTTCTCAAGAAAATTCAAACCCCAGTTTTTGATTATTGGAATTATCAAAAAGCCTGGTTCAATATACTACCCATCAGCCTTTATTTTCATTCTTGGTTCTTTTGGTTTAAGAAAGGTCAAGCTGAATTTCCTCATTGGTTTTCAGAATGATATTTTCTTCATGGACTAATAGCTAAATTTTTACTCGTTTATGCTCAAGAAGCTTTTCAATATTTCAAAAGCCAAAACAATATTTTAGAAGGAACAAGATTATTACATTTTTTCGCCAACTTTGGAATAGCATGGATCATGACTTAGAATTATGATTATACTTCAAAACTTCCTACAACCTTCCCTACTTATCTATCAAGAACTTTAATGGTGGTTTACCTTTGATCCTACATTACTCAGTAAAGAAGCAATTCAAAATTGGCATCAATAACATTCAGGTTAAATTAAGAATAGTCAAAATATTCAAAAAAATTCTCAATTTTTATCTTCAAAATCTCAAATCATGGTTGAATCAGCAGTTGCCTCAACTGAAGAAGAGTTACAAGAAAAACTTAAAGCAGTATCAGAAAGAGCTCCATCTTCAGAGGAAGCAATCAAGAAATAAAATCTCTCTTTCAACCTAATGAAGATGATTGCTACAATATCGATTTAGCTAACCTTAGTCAATTTAACTAAGGTCATCATAACTTTTCAAGATGGTTTATTTACTTTCAAAAGCAAGACAGCTCATCCGACAACATCAATAATTATCACAAAGTAAGATTGTCGGCACAAGAAAACAAAAGGTTTTCTAACAAAAAGTAAAAGGAACTTTTACTTTTTCAAAAAGGACAATCAACTCAGCTCAATAATTCTATATCAAAACCATTTAAGTTCCATGGACTTCAAAAGCTTTGAAATCCATGGATCTCAACAAGCTTCAAATCCGACTTCAAGAGTTCTATAAATAAGTTGTAATTTCAATAGTTTATCATCACTGAAGTTTTACACTCCCCTTCTCTGAAAGAAACCTTTGTAAGTATTTCCCATTTCTTCTAGCAGTATTCGTGTGTTTTCTTATTTAGCACCTTTGTAAGCAATACTTGTAAGTTATATTTTAATCAAGACGTTATCTTTTCAAATTTCTTACTATTTACTTTTCAGATTCATTGTTCATTTTACTGTTCATCTTCTAAAAACATGAGATTTCTCTTTCATTATACTATTCCTATTCCTTATACAGATGATTTTATTTATATTACTTTAATTTATTCTGTTCAAAATAATCATAGTGTTATTGAAGAATTTTTAGTTGAATTATTTGAAATTGAATTTTAAATTGATCATGTAAGTAAAATTGGTATATATATATATATATATATATATATATATACACACACTATTGCTTCATCAACACTCCATTACTCCATTTTAATTTAATGTGTTAGATGCAAGTGCAACAACTACAGTAGGATAGTCTTTCCCACCTTGGTATCTCCACTCCAAGCATGCGAACATTAGTGGTTCAGGCGTTCAGCAACTATTTCAGTATTTCTTTCTCTTTCTCAGTTCCCCTTCTTGAAAGTAATGGTTGGAACCCAAGAGGGGGGGTGAATTGGGTTTTATAAATTTTTCACAAAACTTTATTGGAAGTTAAAATGATTTTCTGTAAAAGTACAATGTTTAGGATAATAAATGCAACACAGAAAATCAATGTGCTATCAAGATGAATAATTATGAGGAGCAAGGAAATAAAGAATAGATAACAATAAGCACAAATAAAGGAGTAAGGGATAGAGAGAGCAAACTCAGAGATTTATATTGGTTCGGCTAATCCAAGCCTACATCCAGTCCTTAAGAGACCACTTGAGTATTTCCACTATAATTGCAAGTTTAATCCGGGTACTTGCAAACCACTACAACCACGCAAATTCGATTCGGGTATTTGCGAAACTACAATGGAGAATTTATGAATTCGGGCTCTTCCTCAACCCAAAGCAAGTTCTTCCAACACCGGTACTTGCGAACCTCAACTCGGAATAATATATGTGTTGATCAAAATCAACAATACAAAGAAACTCTCTCTAAAGAGTAGATGAATACAAATGAAGCTCTAATAACTCTAATGATAGAGAATATGCAAGATTTGGCTCAAGAATGCTTTCCTTTGAAGAAGTTAATATCACATTGTAGGACTTTGTTCTGGCTCAAAATTGTGTATCTAAGGTTATATATATAAGATTTTAAAAAACTAGCCGTTATATAGCCGTTACAGCACTTATAATGCAGTCCAGATGTCCATTGGTCGACCAGTGGGGGTCACCTGGTCAACCACCCACTGACAGTAGCAAAATATAGCATTTTCAGGACAACTGGTCGACCAGTCGGAAGCTGTCTGGTCGACCACCGGCTGGCAGTAGCAAAATACAGATTTTGAGCTTTCTTTAAAAATTCATAACTCCCTCATTTGAACTCCGTTTTAAACAAATAATATATCATTGGAAAGCTCTTGGAGTCTAGTTTCAAATGAGCTAAGTTTTACTCAAAAATTATTTTTTGTTTAAAAGATATAATCAAAACACTGACTATAGGTCAGAACAGAATAATTTTTGAGTACAGTAAAATCAACTTTCAGTTTTTCAAACTATATTTTAAATAGTCATATATTTCTCATTTGGACTCCGTTTTGAATAAATAATATACCGTTGGAAAGTACTTTGAGTCTACTATCAAATGAGATTAAGATACTTGAAAAACTGATTTTTCATTTATGAGATATGATATAAGGAGTGACCAAAGGTCAAAAACTAACTTTTGTAAAACTTCATATCTCACTATCTTTTTGTTTAAAATGCTTGAGCCAATGTATGCAAATCTAAATCATTGAGTTGCACAAGTATACTAGCCTATATAAAATATACCTAATGTAAACACATAGGCTATCTTGATGCATCCAAGCTTCCAAGACTTCAAATCTTCTAATTCTTCATTTATTGGAGCTTTGTCCTTGTATGTTGCTTTCCTTAAGTGAAGCATGATATTGCTTTTCCTTGTTCTTCAATACAATGCTTACTCTTCCTTGTTTTGAACCAACCTATAAAATATGTCTTACTTGCAAATCCAATGATTAGTTCAATTCATGATAATAGCATGATTCAATATATGCAACATATATATTAAGTAACATAATCATGCTTAAGTACTTGTAGCATATATATGATAATTAATCTTTATATATATCAATGCTACAATTCAAATACATTTGTCATCATCAAAACTTATGGCATAAAGCCTTAGAGTCAACACTTCTCTCTTTTAATGTTCGTCTCTTTCACTCTTTTCTTCTCCGATCTGCAATCAATTGATCTTAGTCTCTCAGCCCCTCTTCATCGCCATTTGGATCTGCGAATCACTGTCTCCAACTTCTTCTTTTTCTTCTTTTGGTTTAGACAATGGCGACCAGAGATGGTGGTTGGACAGTCTTCACTGGGGTTGCTTAGGTTTTTTTTTTTAAAGATTGAACTGGTCAACACATAAAACCGGCCAGTTTGGTTTGACCAGTTTTGTACCGATTTAATCCCTCTTCGATTCAACTAGTTCTTCCAGACCTAGGACCTAGGACTAATTCCCAGTCTGGTCCAATTCTCAGAACAATGATATTTACTGTTGGAACTACAATTGTTAGTTGGATATCGCAGATACAAAAGATTGTTGCTTTATCCACTACAGAGGCTAAGTATGTGGTAGTGACAAAAGCTGCTAAATAATTGATATGGCTTCAAGGATTATTAGTAGAGTTAGGATTCATCCAAATAAAGAGTGTTTTGCATAGTGATAGTTAGAGTGTGATACATATGGCAAAGAATTCAACATTTCATTTTATAACAAAGCACATTGGTCTTTGTTATCATTTCATCAAATCTATGCTTAAGGGTGAGGTGCTAATATTGAAGAAGATCCAAGGAAGTAAAAATCCAGTAGATAAGTTGACAAAGGTGGTTACCATTGACAAACTGAAGTTATGTTTAACTTCTATTAGCTTGCCAAAGTAATAGACCAGAAAAGGTTGCTGCATTGATCAAGGTGTGAAGATAGATTGAAATAAGTCTTCAAGTGAGAGATTGTTGGTCAAACTTACATTAAAGACAATAAAACAAAAAGGGAAAAATGTGGTTGTGAAGTAAACAACCCAAGAAAAAAAAAGAAGACGGTGCATGCTTTTGTTGAAAAAGAAGGAAAGTCAGTTAAGAGTTGGTTGGCAAATCCAAATGTGGTTGTGAAGTCAACAACCCAAGAAAAATGAATGGACGGTGCATGCTTTTGTTGAAAAAGAAGGAAAGCCAATTAAGAGTTGGTTGGCAATTTTGTGTGGAAGGGTGGCTTCTGCATCTATAAATAGAGCACTCCATTAGATGAATAAAAACCAACCGAGAGGGAAAAGAAAAGCTTAGAGAAAAAGGAAAAGCTTCAGTGAGAAAATTGAGAGCAATTTTCTAGGTGTAATTGGGTTGTGAGTTGTGAGTGTTTTGTAAACACTTTGTATATTTTTCCCTTTCAATAAAAGTTTGCAGCAACCTAGAGACGTAGGTATAATTGTCTGAACTCTATTATCAATTTTGTGTGTATTATTATTATTATTCCGCATTTATTTTGCTTTTCCACAAATCTGATTCTACGAAAATTTGTGTAATTTTTCCAACGACGCGCTTACCACTAGACTAAAAGCTTAAGATGTTATCTAAGGCATAACTTTTGACATATATACTCTACATCTGACGCGGGCTTTTCCTTATTTAAGCCATTAAGCATAGGCCGCCAGATCGATTTCGAGTCATGAAAACGACACATACTCCCTCGCGACCCTAAGGGCATATCATTCCCTCCCTCTTTAGGAAAGGTTCACCCTCGAACCTTGAGATATGGGGAAGTGTCAACCCTAGGATTCGAATTTGCTCTGGCTTTGATATTAAAAGCTGAAAAATCTCAAGCAAGGTTCCAAAAGTGTGGAAGAATACGACAAAGAGATGGAGATAGCTATGACACGAGCTAATGTCAAAGAAGATAGAGAAGCTACCATGGCTAGATTCTTGAGTGGTTTGAATAGGAAAATTGCTAATATGGTTGAACTACAACATTATGTGGAGCTAGAGGATATGGTTCACACGGCCATGAAGGTGGAAAGGCAATTGAGTACAAAAGTGCTTCAAGGGCTTCTTCTAGTTCTAATGTTAATTGGAAATCCTATAGGAGGAAAAAAGAGAAGGCAAACTCCAAGACAAAGCTTGACTCGTCCAATGCTAAGGAGGAAATGAAAGGTAACAATAATTCTAAACCTTTTAAAAATAGAGAAATTAAATGTTTCAAGTGTTTGGGTATAGGTCATATTGCTTCTCAATGTCCAAACAAGAGAGCTATGATTTTGAAAGATAATGAAATCATTATCGAGAGTGAAGGAGAAAGTGAAGAGATGCTTGAGCTTGAGGATGCTAGTGATGTTGACTATCTCATGAATGGTGAATTGCTTGTGATTATGAGGAGTTTAAATGTCCAAGTTAAAGAAGTTGACCAACAAAGAACATCTTTCATACAAGGTGCAATGTTAATAACAAGGTATGCAGTTTGATCATTGATGGAGGTAGCTATGTTAATGTAGCTAGTATTAACATGGCTGAAAAATTGAAGTTGCCTACAATGAAGCACCCAAGACCCTATAAGCTTCAATGTGATACCTAAGGCGCTCGGCTATCAGTGTGCTTGGTTTTTTAAACAAATATTTGAATGTGGGAAAAAATTTCATTTGCAAGAAAGGAAATTCATGCTAGAGGGTGTGGCGTATGAGGAAATAAGTGGCCGAGGATAGGGGTGCGTATCTAATACAAGAAAGGTGGATGGATAATGAGACCGTGGAGGGACTAGAGTGAAATAAAATTATTTAAGTGATACTTTTGTATGAAAATGAAAAATAAGGCAAGATAAAGGAATTGGTACATTAAGAGTTAAGGAATGGAAGGAAGAAATGTGTAATGCTTTGTGTGTTGTAAAATGTCTGAATCGGGAAATTTATAGTTTGCCACTGCTTGTTTGATCGAAGCTTTAGATAAGGGCAATTTGGTAATTTCTTTGAGTGAGGATATCTTATATATGTGTATTTATGAAAAACACATGCATAATTTAGCCTTCCTTCCATCTCTCATGCAGACACTCCCTTCTCAAGCCCTAAGTCTCACTTCTCTTCATCTTCTTCACCTAAGAGCTCTACTCAAGTCTCCAGCCACTGATCTCCAGCGAAAGTTTGAGACTCCGGTAGCCAATCATCGTTGGAAGGAAGAGGAAATACGGTAAATCTTCTTCTCATTACTCTTTTACCCAAAATTTCATGTATATGAATGGTGGGTGTATAAATGTGTGTTATTGGAAGTTTTAAGTTGGATTAATGATCTAGAACATTTCTTAGATGTTTGATTAACATATTGGAACAAGAAATTTGTGGAATCCTTGGATTAAAACAAGAAAATCGTGACTTTGAATCTATGATAGAAAAATTGGGGAAGTTAGGGTTCTGGAGAGATTTTTCATGGATTTGAGTTTGATTCTTGGTTTTAATCTATGATTTGAGTATATATATGTTTCTTAATCATTCCTAGAGTAAAACCATGGAAATAATAATCAATTTTAGTGAAAATTGGGCTGGCATTGTAAGAAAATTGAGGGAGAACCAATTTTCACAAAAACAGGGGTTTGGTTCTACGATTCACCGTTATAGCAGTGAAAACCGTCGCTACAGCAGTGGGAGGCAGAACTTTCGCTGCTTTCTAGTCCGATTTTCAATTGATCATAACTTTCTCATCTGAACTCCGTTTTAGTAAATTTTATATCGTTGAAAAGATATTTGAGTCTAGTTTTTAATGAAACAAGATTCAATTGAAAATTCTTTATCATTTGAGAGTTATGATTAAAAGAATGATTAAAGGTCAGAACTAGTGATAAGAAATTCTCTATTTTGTGACCTTAATATATGTTTACATGATTACCTTATAGGAATGAATTCTTTGAGGCATCTTCCGCATCTTTTAAGGAGGATTAGCTAGTTTGGAGATAAGGTGAGGGATCTAGCTTTACCTTGATTGTGTTTTGTTTTTAAAAGAAATTACTTTCTTAGTATATTAAACTAAGATAACATGTTATTGGTTGATGAGATATTTGGCATACTTAAATCTTTATATGGCTGGAGAATGAATGAATACTCGAATGTGATTATTTTATAATATTTATACAGTTGACATGAATCATAATTAAATACTAAAAACTTGTATAGTGGCTTACATATAGCTAGCACAAATATATCTATGCATATTTTGTGGATGCATAAACACACTAAGGGAAGTGTACATGATATTATGAGATTTTTGATAAGCACATTATAAGAGTCATGAGGATCTATAGTGAGTGTCCCATGACAAGTAACTATATAAATGTTTGTGGGATGCTAAACGTATCTACCTACATGCACTTACGCGTACACTTGATATCAATTATATTATAGATGTGTGTGTATGTTTGTATTGGATTGGAGTTAGACTACGCTTATGTTGGATCCTTCATATATTGTTGTATGTGGCTTATAATTATAATGAATTCACCCTGATTGCTTGTGATTGTGCATCGTGAGAAATCCTTAATCAATATGTAATTGGCAAGTAGATGGATAGTGCTACTTGACCCTTGGAACATCCTTAATCAATTTATAACAGGCAAGTAGTTGGATGGTGCTACTTGACCCTTAGAATATCCTTGATCAATTTATAATGTGCAAGTAGTTGGATGGTGTTACTTGACCCTTTAACTAAATTTAAAATTTTCATTTAATATGACTATTGCTGAGTTGAATGCTTACCATGGCTTGTAAGGTATGGAAAGTGCTATTTACATGGTATGTATGAATTATATATAACGTGATGGAATGCACTAGCATATGGCTTTAGATGGTGTGTTGATTAGGTATGTGAATTAACTATGATGTGTATGCATTTATAATGTTATGTGTTGGTTAATAGTTCCATTTTCATTATGGGTGTGAGTACATTATATTGTTTGTAAATAGATTCTTGGTATCCTTCCTGTAATGGACATTATTTTGTTTTCCTTATACTGACTGTGTGGCCTAGTCTGTAGAGAACCGTAGATGCTGAGTATGTAATGTGATATTATGTGATGCCATAAATAAAAAATGAGATGGTAGACATGAATGAAATTTCATGTGATTAATTATGGATTAAAATTATAAAAAAGAGTTGGACTCTATTGGGAGTGTATTGGTATTGTGATGGTATGGTGGTGAGTGGATCTTTGGGTTACGAACTTAATGTTGTTCATCCATTATTTGGATTCATAACGTCTATAATGTAAATACATTTATATGGAGATTGAAATGTATTTTATTATCTTTTACTTGGATATATATATTGGAATTTCACTCATCCTAGATCATCATTCTTTTACATACATACTCATGTTGGCATACATACATGTATATTTTTCATTGGCTTGGCTAGTTTAGGGTGAGTCACGTAGATTAGACTCACCCCCTCACACTTTCAGGTGAAGAGGAGTCTACCGTTCGAGGACGTACATGTTGAGGAATACTTCTCCTTTTGTTTGGGGTATGATAATGTTTTTGTTTTGTGTACTTGAGTAGGAATTCTAGAAAACTCTGTAATCGAGTAGGTCACGTTTTGCTCTATGGTTTGATGGATATAACGTGTATAGGTGACATTGAGAAGGATACAAACATTTGAGTTATGTAAATACATTTTATGTGGAAAAATGTTTATATCTATGCATATGTTATGTGAAGAGAATGGAACTTCTTGTAAAATTTTGTTATTTGTGTATAAGAATATTATGTTACTTGAAATGAAATGTTTTTTATAAGTGAGTGTTGTTGTACGGGTTGAGGGAAAAGATAGGCTTGCGGCGGTATGGGTTAGTCACCATCCACGCCAGTCACAGGCACGGATTGGGGTCGTGACATTCAATGTCTTAATGAATGTAGAGAAGTTAAGATGACCAAGCAAGTCATGGTGTCATTTTCAATTGGAAAGTATCAGATCAAGTGTTGTGTGATGTGGTGCCAATGCAAGCTGCACATATTCTTTTGGGAAGACCATGGTAGTTTGATAGGAGAGTAATGCATGATGGGTATAAGAATAGATATTCCTTTGGAAAGGATGGCAAAAACATTACACTTGCTCCTATAACTCCCAAACAAGTGTATGAAGATCAATTGAAATTGCAAAAGACAGTGAAAATGAGAGAACAGAAAATTCTTAAGGAAAGAAAAAGGAGAGTGAAAAGGAAGAGGGTTATCATGAAAAAAATATTCAAGAAAATGAGGAAAGAAATGAGAGAAAACATGGGAGTTTTTATGCAAGGGTGAAAGAAGTAAAAAGTGCTTATTTTGCAATAGGCTAATGCTTATATTAATTTACAAGAAAACCTATCTTAACGCTAATGAACTTAACCCTTCCCTCCCTAGTGTTTTTGTTTATTTGTTATAGGAATTTGAAGAAGTTTTTCCTGAAGAGGTTCCCAGCGGATTGCCACCTTTAAGAAGTATTAAACATCAAATAGATTTCATACCTAGAGCTTCCATTCCAAATAGACCAACCTATACGTGTAGTCCCGAGGAAGCAAAAGAACTTCAAAGACAAATTGAGGATTTACTTGCAAAAGGATATGTTAGAGAAAGCATGAGTCCATGTGCAGTGCTAGTTTTACACGTGCCTAAGAAAGATGGTTCGTGCAGAATGTGCGTTGATTGTAGGGCTATCAACAATATTACAGTAAAGTATAGACATCTTATTTCTAGGTTAGATGATATGCTAGATAAATTGCATAGTTCTTGTGTCTTTTCTAAAATTGATTTAAAAAGTGGATATCACCAAATAAGAATGAAAGAAGATGATGAATAGAAAACTACTTTTAAGACCAAATATGAATTGTATGAATGGTTAGTCATGTCATTTGGTCTTAGTAATGCACCAAATACTTTCATGAGATTAATGAACCACATCATGCATGTATTTATTGGAAAATTTGTTGTTGTTTATTTTAATGACATTTTGATTTATAGTAAGCATCTAAATGAGCATATTGAACATTTGAGAAGTGTGCTTGAAGTTTTGAGAAAAGAAAAGTTGTATGCTAACTTTAAGAAATGTAATTTATGCATGGAAATGATCGTATTTCTTGGTTTTGTTGTTAGTTCTCAAGGAATGCAAATTGATGAAGAGAAATTGGATGCAATTAGAAATTGGCCAACAACTAAGTCAATAACTAAGGTAAGAAGCTTCCATGGTTTGGCTAGTTTTTTATAGGCGATTTGTGAAAGATTTTAGAATTATTACCTCACCACTCAATGAGATTGTTAAAAAATCTATTGGTTTTAAATGGGAAAAAGAACAAGAAAAGGCCTTAATAGAAATTAAAGAAGTGTTATGCTTTGCACCTTTGCTATCATTACTTGATTTTTCTAAAACTTTCAAAATTAAGTGTGATGATTCAAGAATAAGTATTGGGGCCGTTATGATGCAAGTAAAATGTCCAATAGCCTATTTCAATGAATCCAACATATGACAAAGAGTTATATGCCTTGGTAAGGGCGTTGAAGACATGGTAGTGCTAATTGTGGCAAAAGGAATTTGTTGTTCACATTGATCATGAGTCCTTAAAGCACCTGAAATGACAAAGAAAGCTGAACAAGAGACATGCCAAGTTGATGGAGTTCATAGAAACATTTCTATATGTCATTAAATACAAGCAAGGAAAAGAGAATGTTGTAGCTGATGCACTATCAAGTAGGTATTCTCTTATCTCTACTTTGAATGTTCAATTGCTTTGATTTGAACATAGAAAATGCTTGTATGAAAATGATAATGATAATGATTTTTCATATGTGTTTGCTAAGTGTAAAAAGAAAGCTTTTGAAAAATTTTATAGGATCAATGGTTTCTTATTTAAGGAAAATAAATTGTGCATACCGTCATGTTCTATATGAGAGTTGATTTTGAGAGAAGCACATAAGGGAGGACTAATGAGGCATTTTGGCATAAAGAAAACTTTGGAATTATTGCATGAGCATTTATATTGGCCTAGAATGAAAAGAAACGTGGGAAGAATTTGTTCTAGTTGCATCCAATGTAGGAAGGCAAAATCTAGGTCATATTCTATGAGTTGTATACACCTTTACTCGTTCCTAGTGAACCGTGGGTTGATTTGTCTATGGACTTTATTTTAGGTCTTCCTAGATCACCAAAAGGAAAGATTTCATATTTGTGATAGTAGACAGATTTTCAAAAATGGCACATTCCGTTGCATGTCATAAAACAGATAATGCATCTCATATTGCAAATTTATTCTTTAAAGAGATTGTTAGATTGCATTGGGTTCCAAGGAGTATTGTTTCTAATAGAGATACCAAGTTCCTTAGTTGGAGGATTTTGTGGGGAAAATTAGGTACAAAATTGTTATTCTCTACTTCTTGTCATCCACAAACTGATGTGTAAACTAAAGTTGTGAATAGAATTTTATCTCAAATGTTGCATGCTGTGATCTCTAAGAATCTTAAAACATTGGAAGATTGTTTGTCTTTCATTGAATTTGCTTATAATAGGACTATTCATTCTCTATTAATCATTCACCTTTTGAGATCGTTTATGGTTTTAACCCATTAACTTCTTTGGACTTGATTCCTTTACCTGTGAACGAAAGAGATAGCTTAGATGGTAAGAAGAAGGTTGAAATGGTGAAGAAACTTTATGAAATAGTCAAGACTCAAACTGAGAAAAGGAATGAACAACATGCTTCAAAAGCAAACAATGGCCGAAAAAAGATCATTTTTTAACCTGGAGATTGGGTCTAGGTTCATATGAGAAAAGAAAGATTTCCTGTAAAAAGGCAATCCAAGTTGCACCTTAGAGGAGATGGTTCTTTCCAAGTCCTTGAAAGAATCAATAACAATTTATACAAGTTAGATTTGCCAGGTGAGAACAATGTGAGCACTACTTTCAATGATGAAGAGTCAAGGATGAATCCTTTTAAAGAGAAGGTGAATGATGCGAATCAAGGCCGGGATCTATCTATTTTAAGCACTTCAAGGGATCTATTGCATGTTTCAAGTGGACCAATTACAAGAGCGCGAGCTAGAAGAACCAAAGAAGCATTAAATGAGCTTGTTAAAAAGGAGCTGAATTGCGATATGGCCCAAGAGAACCTTGGAAGTGTAATTACATGTATTTGGGCCAACGAAGACTAAATAGCAATTAAAAGGCCCTTTTTTTTTTAAATGATTGTATTGGGCTTTGGGCTTTGTTATCTTATTTTTAAAATGGCCTATTTAGAAAGAGGTTGATAGTTATATTAAATATGGTAGCCGTTAGTTGTATTAATGTGGTGGTTGGTAGTTGTATTAAATGAGGAGGATTAAGATCTTTGCTCTCTATAAAGGGAACTTACCCCCTTTTGGCAAGATACCAATCTAGTGAATAAAGATAATATCTTATGAGAATCATTTTTCTTTAACCTTTGAACTTATCAAGGGTTTCCAACTCCTTGTGACATTCAATCTTATCTCTTGGGTTCTTGTCTCTTTGTAGGTAATGGGTTCAAAGATTTATATCTTAGGTTCTTGGCTTTTTATAGCCAATGGGTGTGAGTTTTTAGTCTATACCTTAGGTTGTTGGTTCCCTTATAGCCAACAAGTTTGGGTTTTTATCTATCCAAATTAATTATTTTTACGTTCGTTTAAGTCCCGAATCTATTTTGGAGGATTCGAATTTTAGCAATCCATTAGCGGGCCTTATTAAGGTTGGAAAAAAAGAGAGGGAAGAAGAAGAAGAAGAAGAAGAAGAAGAAGAAGAAGAAGAGAGATAATTGATTATATAGCACTACGTTATCATATTACCTTGACACGCACGCGCTGACATAGATTTTAATACTGATCTATGCATCCCAGTTAACGCTAAACATATCATAATAATTGTTGACTAACATCAAGGACCAATATTTGTATTTTTGGAAACTACATAAACTAAATTCTTAGTTTTGAAAGTATATGGACTAAATTCAAGATTGAGTAAAACTACAAGGACTTTAGATATACTTTTGCCTAAATTTTAATGTCTTAATAAAAATAACATTGCAATTTTATATTTAAACTTAATATAATTATTTTTATTGTCATATTAAAAAATTTAATATTCATAAAAAATTAATGGAACATAAAAATTTTTGTTTTATAAATTAAAATATTGAAAATGTCAATTGTGATATTAAAAAATATTAGATATAATTTAGTTAAATCTTAAAAAAAGTGCAATTTACACTAATTCTGCCAAACCTGAATTTCTGGGTCGGTTTCCAATTATTATTATTATTTTTTTTTCTTTATTGACAAAAGCAAATACGAATTTTATTTCGACAACTTCACTGCTCACCAACCGAATGCTTTATGGGCGCCACTGGCTTTACAATGGACACGCTCAGAATTTTCGTCGTCAGATTTGGAGTAACACACTCGTGACTGTTCACGCGACATGCAGCGCGTCACGTGCTTTCTCCCGTGTAAGTCTCCACCAATCTTCTATTACTATTTCGGTATTACCTACAGAGCAAATATTAATATATATATATTCCTTATATCTTCTTTCTAACAAATTATTATTGGTCAATAAAAAAAAATGAAAGGGCCCATCATCCGTATATATATATATATATATATATATATATATCAAAGTTTTATAAAATGAATTGGTAATTGAATGGGTGGTTTAAAATTTAATAATTAAATTATAATTAAACAAGTATTACTTTAAAAATATTAAAATATTATATATAATTACATATCATAAATTCAAATATGTAAACTCAATTAAAAATAATATTTAATATTCAATTATTCAAAAGTTTTAACAAAACAATATCTTCAATGAAAAGTTTACAACAAAAATAAGTGAACTAATAAAAAAAATATTATCAATCATCATATAATCATGCATATTAAATTTATCAAATACAAAAAATCTTTAAATTAGTCTAACCTATAAAACTGGTCGATTTGACTAATTTTACTAATTTAAAATTAATCTATTTTTTCATTGATTTTATAATTTTTTTCGTATCAGACCTAAGACCAGTTCTTGGTCTGATCTAGTTCTAATAATTATGGTGTGTATATATATATATATATATATATATATCCAGTGGCGTATCCAAGACCCCTGAGTCAGGGGGGCAAAATTTTCATTCTTTTTTTTTTGGATCTGATAGTAATTTTTCTAAATTAATTTTAATTTATTGCTCATTTGATAGTAATTTCCTTTTAAAAAATATTTTCATTACAAAAAAAGTGTTTTTCTTTTGAATCTTAATTATATAATCAATCAACTAATTTGATATAATTAGATCTACGTACAAAAATCACAAATTTCAAGCTTTTACAAAGAGGTCCTTAATAATGGAATAATAAATTAACCATTATAAAAAAAAATTTCATAAAATTGACTTTACAAATATATTACTCATGATCATAATTGTATAATCAATCAATCAATTTGATAGAATTAGACTTATGTACAAAAACTTCAAATTTCAAGTTTTTACAAAGAGGTCCCTAATAATAGAATGATAAATTAACCATTATCAAGAAAAAATTTCATGAAATTGACTTCACAAATATGTTACTCATGATCCTAATTGTATAATCAATCAACCAATGTGATAGAATTAGGCTTACATACAAAACCCCCAAATTTCAAACTTTTACAGAGAAGTCCCTACAAAGAAATGAGAAATTAACTATCATCAAGAAAAAATTTCATGAAATTGACTTTACAAATATGTTACTCATGATTCTAATTACATAATCAATTAACCAATTTAATAGAACTAGACCTATGTACAAAAACTCTAAATTTCAAATTTTTATAAAGAGGTCCCTAACAATGAAATGAGAAATTAACCATCTTCAAGAAAAAAATTTGTGATTCTAGCGAGTGGGGGTCTTGTGACTGTGAGCAGCAGAGTGGGATTGAGTCACTGAAGAGGTTCGAAAAATATTAAGGGGGTTCAAAAAAAAAAAAGGAGGGGGGGCAAAATAAAAAAAAAAATTTTTTCATGGAACTTTTTAAATTTCAGGGGGTGCAGCTGCACCCCCTGACTTCAACGTGGCTCCGCCACTGTATATATCTAAAAAATTCTATCTTTTACAATTATGATTAATATTCTTGATGGAGAAACAAGTGGATTACTTGGATTCAAATGAAAGATGAGTCTATGAATTATACAAGAAGAAACAAAAAATGAGTCTATGAATAATACAAGAAGAAACATAATTGAATGTTAAAATATATATAACCGAACACATACCAATAATTTTACGTTTTTCATTTTAAATTATTGTGCTTTTCTGAATCACCAATAGCTAGAAATTTATTGGATTAATGAATTCTGACTAACTTAATTTGAACTGAGTTTTATTATAGAAGTATAAATATTTCAGATAGTTAATTTTCTCTATCCGCAAAATTTGAATTTGACACTTAAAAAATGTTAAACTATTTAAACCAACTTTTTAATTATGCACAAAGTAATATTTAAGAGTCAACGAGTTGAAACAAAATTATATTTTGACAAATTAAAATGACACAAAAATATATCAAAAATATTAAACTGCTAAATACATAACACTATTTATAAATCACAAAAACACATTTTTTTGGTCATTTTAGTTGCCACTAGCACATCACACATGCATGTTTGCTTAAATTAGGGTCATCTAGCATAATGAAATGTGATATGCTTAATGGAAAAGTTAGTCAGTTCATAATGCAATATCTGGTTCTTGTCCATTGTTTTAATTAAGTTCATAGTATTTAAAATTTTTTTCCCACTGTTTCAATGCCAATCATTGTCGCTGCAACTATATAATAAGTTCCAACTTCCAACATATTAACATAAATAGGTAAATGTTATATTGCCATCACAATAATTACAAAATCTTATCATAAAAATACTTATCAAGCCGTAATTAATAGTTGAAAAAACTGTGTATTTGTTGATTTAAATGCGTGGAATGCTAATATCTATATTTGTTAGGTCAAGGAGAGTAATCAGATCTTTTTCTTTTTATTAAAAGTAAAATGCATACAAAGTATGTAAATACTTCTTAAAAAGGAATAATTAATAACCTAAATACCCTCGTTCTGTCTTGTCCGTTAAATAAATAAATAAAATTTAAAATTTTTAGCCAAACTATCCTGCGAGATTGTTTACGTTAAGAAATCAGTTTTTTCCTTGTGAATAATGATTGGCATTGTCTTTCTATTCTTATGATTAAAACAATATTACAACCGTTATGTTTTTTTTTATTAAATTATCTAATTACAATATGATATTTGGAAGCCATTATGATGCTTTGGGCTAGTAGTAAGGGGCCTAGAGAGTTTAGTAAAAATTATAAGTTCAAACTCTTCTTTCAACATGTACAAAAGAAAAAAGTATAGATTTTTTTTAAAAATATTTGTATATTTCTTTATAATTTATTATTGGATAATTAATTTTTTTAATAAATTACTTATTTAATATTAAAAAGTTATAATTATCTTAATTTAATTTTTAAAAAATAAATATTTTAATATAATTTTTATAAAATTACATTTGTTTTAATTTAGTTCACTATTTTGTTAAAATGATTTATGATGATAAAAAAAATTGAGAATTGATACTGACAAATTTTGTAAATTAATAAAAAAATAAATTAAAAAATATAATTTTTTAAGAAATGAATTAAAATATTTAATTTTTTAAAAATTAATTTTTAAGAGACTAAATTAATAATTTATTATTTTTATTTATGCAGAACTTTTTTATCATAATTTTTTTTATTTTATTTTTTAATTTTGAAATTTGGGTTAAAAAAAATTAAAAAATGAATCTAGGGAACAACACAGACACACAGCAATGCCTAGTTGACCAATTGTCAGTTTTATGCTAAAGTATACCCTGCTCAACGGTTCACACCCTCCTTTCCTTCACCAGCGCGTGAACTTCAACCTCCCCTCTTCCTATAAAACCTCACTTAGTTGCCGAAATATTACACGCCCAAAGCTTACTAACTCCTCCATCAATGGCAACCTCTGCTTCCCAAACCCTTCGAACCCAACCTCTGAGGAACCCTTCACTCTCTCTCTCATCCAAACTCCCTCTATCCTCGCCCTTCTCCGTCTCTCTCCGCCGCAGCGGGACACGACCCGCGCGGCCGCTTGTGGTTTTCGTGTCGGCGGGTCTGGATGCCAAGCCAACCGTCCTCGTGTCCGAGAAGCTCGGTGAAGCCGGGCTCAAGCTGTTGAAGGACTTCGCCAATGTTGACTGCTCCTACAATTTGAGTCCGGAGGAGCTCTGCACCAAGATCTCGCTCTGCGACGCGTTGGTTGTGCGGAGCGGGACCAAGGTCACTCGAGAGGTGTTCGAGTCGTCCGGTGGACGGCTCAAGGTGGTCGGGAGAGCCGGCGTTGGAATCGACAATGTGGATCTGGCGGCGGCTACCGAGCATGGATGCTTGGTGGTGAATGCTCCCACGGCCAACACGGTGGCCGCAGCCGAGCATGGGATCGCGCTCTTGGCCGCCATGTCTAGGAACGTTGCTCAAGCTGATGCGTCTGTGAAAGCTGGTAAGTAAATTGAATGTTCGAAGTGTGAGTTCGATTTTGGAGTTTGTTGCTCTTTCAAGCATTTTATCGAAAGGTTTATGTCTGTTGGACATTATCTTGATATTATGATTAGGGATGTTTCATTTGGTGCCTTAAATGAATTTGAGTAGTTCATGAATATTGAAGTCCTTTCACCAACTTCTATGGTGTGTGCTGAAGTGCTAGAGAATGAGGGGAGAAAAGCTTTTCAAAGCTACCATACATATTATTATTATTCTTCCAAAGAAACCAACTTTTAGTGAAATATTGCCAGCTAGAAGGGCTCAAATTTCATGGGATCAAAATTACTGTACGAGTGACTTTTCGTACATTTGATGAGATCTACTTTGCATGTATAGAAAAAAGTTTAGTAGATGCTTTTGATTGATTACTTTTAATATATTAAAGAACGAAGCTGAGTGTTTCTCTTCCATGTAGAAGTTGTTTTGTACGCCCAAGAGGAACTTTAGTTGCGAACTTGTGACTATTAACTTTCTTATAACCTTTTATTCAAAATCATTTTGTGTGCTCTTTTTCTGCCTCGCCCTAATGCTTGTTACTTTAGTCAATAAAGGTAGGCTGCTTGATTTACCCATATGATGTTTGATATAGGAAAATGGCAACGAAATAAGTATGTAGGAGTATCTCTGGTTGGGAAAACACTTGCTGTCTTGGGATTTGGGAAGGTTGGTTCTGAAGTTGCTCGACGTGCCAAGGGACTTGGTATGCATGTCATTGCGCATGACCCGTATGCTCCAGCAGACCGTGCTAGGGCAATCGGTGTGGAACTAGTGAGCTTTGATGATGCCATTGCTGCTTCAGATTTTATCTCTTTGCATATGCCTCTTACACCTGCTACATCAAAGATTCTCAATGATGAGACGTTTGCCAAGATGAAGAAAGGAGTTATGATAGTCAATGTTGCTCGTGGAGGAGTTATTGATGAGGAGGCTCTTGTTAGGGCACTGGATAACGGCATTGTAGCTCAGGTTGTTGCCATCTCTTGTATAAAAACTGTAACATTTCACTATGAATGAAAATAATTATTATTTTTTGTTTCAGGCAGCACTTGATGTTTTTACTGAGGAGCCACCCCCAAAAGACAGCAAATTGATTCTGCATGAGAAAGTTACTGCAACGCCTCACCTTGGTGCTAGTACCATGGAAGCTCAGGTATGTTGATCAATTGGTTGCAAGCACCACCATTTCTTCCCTTTTTTTCCTCTTTTCAGTAGAACCTTTAAAACTCTTGAGCAGGAAGGTGTGGCCATTGAAATAGCAGAAGCTGTTGTAGGGGCATTGAAAGGGGAGCTTGCTGCTACTGCAGTCAATGCACCAATGGTTCCTGCTGAGGTACTATATAAAATTTA
This sequence comes from Biancaea sappan, assembly GCA_037074585.1. Lineage (NCBI taxonomy): Eukaryota > Viridiplantae > Streptophyta > Magnoliopsida > Fabales > Fabaceae > Biancaea > Biancaea sappan. The sequence continues at coordinate 7,756,722 of CM073493.1, read as the reverse complement.
TCCTTTTCATTTCATTTTCTAGACAAGCAACCTTATATTGAATTGTTGCCATAGCTACTCTCCGTAGTCTTTCTCTCAATAACATTTGCATGGAAAAAAAAAAAATGCTTCTGTAAAAGCTAACAGTGTGGCCTGAGATTTTCCTTGTTGTAAATTGTTAAATCGTAGTATATAACCAGGACCAAATTCTGTAAATAAATTTGGAACAATTTTTTCCCTTAATATTTTCAGGGTTTTGACTCTTATTCGCTGAGGTGGAATTAATTAGTCACTTTGAAAATTTTGTTTTGAGAACTCTGATAAGAATTATTGGGAATACAGGGAGCTTACCTATCAGTGATTTTAACTTGTTATATTTGCAATTCTGGACTACATAAAATCATCCACATTAAGTATCAATAACCCAATTTGAGGTATTCACAACATCATGTGACTCATGGATCAAAGTTGGGTTGCAACACTGGCTCAACTTTGTTGCAAAGCAAGGGCACAACAGGCTAACTGCTATTTCATCCTTCCTAACTCCAGGTGATAACAGAGTTGAAACCATTTGTTGATCTTGCTGAAAAACTGGGGAGACTGGCTATCCAATTGGCAGCAGGAGGAAGCGGTGTAAAAACAGTGAAAGCGACTTATGCTTCTGCCAGAGCCCCTGACGACCTCGACACTCGGCTTCTTCGTGCCATGATAACCAAGGGTCTCATTGAGCCCATATCCAGTGTTTTTGTGAATTTGGTTAATGCTGATTTCACTGCTAAACAAAGAGGACTCAGGATAACGGAGGAGAGAGTCACTCTTGACGGTTCACCTGAGAATCCACTTGAGTTCATCCAGATCCAAATTGCTAATGTCGAATCCAGATTTGCCAGTGCCATTTCAGAATCGGGGGAGGTTAGGCTCGAGGGTCGGGTGAAAGATGGCATCCCCCATCTTACAAAGGTTGGATCCTTCGACGTTGATGTGAGCTTGGAAGGCAGCATTATACTTTGCAGGCAGGTGGATCAACCAGGTATGATTGGAAAGGTTGGGAGTGTTTTGGGTGAGGAGAATGTAAATGTCAGCTTCATGAGCGTAGGAAGGATTGCTCCACGGAAGCAGGCTGTAATGGCAATTGGGGTAGATGAACGACCTGGCAAAGAAACTTTGAAGAAGATTGGGGACATTCCTGCCATTGAAGAGTTCGTATTCCTGAAGCTTTAAGAGATTAATTTTTCACTCTTTTTTATGGCTGCTTGATGTGTTCATTGTTGAATGATCAAGTTGCGAGGTGTAGTTTTAGAGGGGTGGGGAAAAGAATAATTCAAGTTTTGCAATTAATTTTGTGATTTAGCGTCTTATCATAAGAACAAATAGTGGATTAGTGGAGTTGTTGCTCATTCGAGTATTGCCGTGTGTTGTTTTTTGGTAGATGATCAGGTTACATATATCTTCCTGTGTGGTGAAGTATACTCTGGCCGATGGCCATTTTGATCTCATATAATCCGTTAAGTGGCTTGAAAAGATCCCTCTGCCCACATGATTTGACTAACCCTTTTAGTAGATTGTGTCTCTATTATGTTATTAGGAGTTAGTTCTTTTCGTTTGTTCTATTAACCCCCAAAATTAAAAAATCCAATTGGATTCGATGACTTTTATTTGGTAGATTGGTTCATATGGAGGTTATATAGGATGTGTTTGGGAGTCCGGTGGATTAAACGTGGGTGGGATAAATTAGGTTTGATTGAATATGGTTGGAAAAAATTAAGTTTGGATAAACGTGATTTATGTTTATGAGATATTTGAGCAAACGTGATTTGAGGCAGTGAAACTTGGTTTGGGGTAGAACATGATGTTTTGATGTTAAATTACAAACGTGATTTCATGATGTATAATTATCAGAAAGGGCATGGATTTTTTATTTAATTTTATGATGTATCATTATTATTTATTGTCATTTATTTAAAGGAAACTTAATTTTTTGTTTATTTGTCTAAGATTATAAATTAATCACTAATGACTCATTTTTAATTAATAAAGTTATTTTTTTATTTTGTAATTATTAATTAAAAATTTAATTAATCAGTAATTTTTCACAATAAATTAAAGATCTCTAATTAAATTTTAAAATATTTTTTTCTATTAAATTGATTTTATCTCTAACTAAATTTCAATACAATTTTTTTTTCTCTATTAAATTCATTTTATGTCAATTAAAATTTAAAGATTCCTTTTCAAGTATTGTGTTCTTAATTGTATAATGATATAATTAAATTAATTTTTTAATTAGTTTTTAAAGTAATTATATAAATTATGATATAATTAGGTTTAATGGTATAAATTAGGTTTATTCTCATAATAAAAGAAATTATGTCATCACTAATAACCTTCAAATTTTGGTAAATTCCATCAAATCCTAATTAAAATTTCATTTATATTAAATCTGGATATTTTCAGAAATTTTACTCTCTCCCTCCAACTTCTCATGTTATTCATTTAGGTCATTGGTAATAATTTTTCCTTTATCTTTTTCATGTTCTAAGACCACATTTAATTTCATCTAGATCCATAGGTGACAAATATACTTTGTTCTAAAATTATAGCTACTCCTACAAACTTTTAATTTTATTCACTTAAGTCCTCGGTAATAATTTTTTCTTTATCTTTTTCATATTCTAAGACCACATTTAGTTTCATCTAGGTCCATAGGTGACAATGAACAAAATTATAACTACTACAAACTTTTGATTTTATTCACTTAGGTCATTCATAATAATTTTTCTTTTATCTTTTTCATGTTCTAAGATCACATTTAGTTTTATCTAGATCCATAGGTGACAAATATATTTTGTTCTAAAATTATAGCCACTCCTACAAAATTTTGATTTTATTCACTTAGGTCATTGGTAATAATTTTTCCTTTATCTTTTTCATATTCTAAAACCACATTTATCTTCATTTAAGTTCATAGGTCACAAATATATTTTTTTTCTAAAATTATAGTTACTCCTACAAAAGTTTGATTTTATTCACTTTGGTCCCTGTCATGGAAACCAGAAAAGTTGCTCTGTTTTCTACACTAAAAATAGAGCAGTCTGTGGGTTTTTAAGAAGAGAAGATGGAGCCTTCACAGCTTCAGAGAAGACACGCCTCACGCCCTTCTATCTTCCATCTTCCCGATCTCTCTCGCCTCTTGCCATCTCACTTCGACCTCCCCTGTTTTTACGTTCTTAAACAGGGGAGACACACACACAGAGTTAGCATAATATATATTGAGGGGCAGAATGCCATACTAAAAAATTGATCTACTCTACCCACGTTACATTCACTGGGAAAGCAACAAATTCTCATTGCAAATCAACCGAGGTTTCACAGCTCCCAAACTCAGTTCACCTTCGACGTGGTTGGCATGTAAATTCTTCCAAACATCCTAGATTATGGCCAACCACAGTTGGAGCTACAGTAAACATGGGAACGGCATACTTAACGCGCTCCCAAACACACACATAATCCTGCTACTTAGAAAATGTAGTCCCATATGATAAAGTTAGATGTCAATACTCACCCATCCATCTTAGGAATAGGCTTGTTGGATGGAAGGATCAAAATATGGCTAGTCATTTTCTTTAAGAGCAAAGTGATCTCATCCCTGTCGTTCTTGTTTCACATAATAAACCTAAATGTGAATATGTAACTTCTAGAATAATATCTTTTACTTTTAAGTCCTCACGGTGTAAACATTTTAAGAAACTTGGCATGCACTACATAACAAATACAGGAATATTTTGAGACACCAAGAAGACCTTATTGTACAAACAATGTTCTCGTGGCCCAAAATCTTCATTTGCAACATCCTCTGCATCAAATTGATTTGGGGTACGCCATTTTGAATCCAAGCTTGTATTTTGATGCCATAACTTACGAACACAGTGAAGTCTGAATTCCCGATTTATGAACCGGAAAGAAAAGGAATCTCAGCCAGAGTTGTGGGTAAAGTGACGTGAAGGTTACTAGTTGCCAGGTATGCAGCAATACCAGCAGCATAACCTGCCAAAGCAAAGCCACTAACCTGCACAGAAATGAACAACTTATGTTACAAAATACAAAACATGAAAAAATTTGAGATCAACCTGCGTAAAAAGATAGTTAAATCGAGCCAATTATGATTAGATATGTAAATATTTCGGACACAATTTTTAGTTGGATCTTCCATTACATACTGTCATATCTATTCATGATTCACTACAAAAAAAAAGGATAAAAGAATCAAATACTCAACTCATCAGATTTATTGTAATCAACAATAACGATGAACATCTATAATTGACTATCTGCCTATATATAAGAAGATAGCCTTAACAAAGGTCAGGGCTCAAAATGCTAAGAGAAACCTTAAGCTTCAAAAGGTTTTATCCAAGTTTCTAATTAAACCATAAGTTACTCCAATTGCCCAATTATAAACCCTAATTCTCAATAGCGATAACAATATTACCTGATAAGATGAATAAAATATTAAACTTTTTAAACTGCATAACTTGGTCTATCTATTTTTGGTAGACTAGGCGGCCTAAAAATCAATCCAGAAACACTTTAATCGGTATCTGTAAAGTGGCACATACCTTCCGTAAGTACCAAAAGAAGTCCACCTTTTCCATCCCCATGAATGCAACTCCAGCAGCTGAGCCAATAACTAACATGGATCCACCAGTACCGGCACAAAATGAAATCAACTGCCAAAACTCAGAATCCTGAGGGAAAGTGGAGAGATCATACATTCCCATTATTGCTGCAACCAATGGAACATTGTCTATTATTGCTGATATGACTCCAATTGCACTTGCAATCAATTCAGCATTTGGAATATGAGCATCGAGGTAATTTGCTATTTCCCGAAGAATCCCTGCTGCCTCAAGGCTAAAGAACAATACCATTGAAGTTTAGTCAATACAGCAAGTTAAAATAGGCGAGTGGGAAATTTAAAGCGTTATGTAAAGAGTAAATTTCACGTGGGAAGAATATGGAGTCAAAGTTCATGCAAGATTACCTCATCATCCCCAAAGGAAATCTGATGTAATTCAAGATCATGTTCTCTTTGCAGTGAATGCACAGGTTTATCAAAAGTTTATTATACACCATGAACGATTTATTATTTCATAGCTTACCTGCTAACAGATAATAGAATTCCAAGGAAGAATAGTGCTCCTTGAGTGTCTATCCTTGACAAGGCCTGTGGTACTTTTAGCTTCTGCCTTTCAGATTCACCATAGTGAATAGCATCAGTGAGGATCCAAAGCACACTGAGTCCAAGCAACATTCCCATGTAAGGAGGTAAACCTGTGAGGGCCTTGAACACTGGCACAAAAATCAAAGCTCCTAATCCCACAGAGAAAACAAGCTGTCCTCGAGGTGCCATCTGCTCAGATGTCAAGACATTGGGAGAATACTGTCCCTTCCCATTAACTTCACTGAATAGAAAAAGACTAATGTCATCTAAATTTTAATTTGCTGAGATAATTCTTACCGTTCAGATCATATTTCTTGATTACATCTTGCACTGAGAGAAAAGTACCTAGTCAGGGACATAAGAGCCAGAGGAACAGCTAGAGAGATGGCGGAAGGTACAAACAACCCCTGTAAGCAAAGGAAATGCAATCATGAGTGTTTGCAAACACTTTCTCAGAGTCAGTAATTTATACAAGGTACATAATGCTGAGCTGAATTTGGATGTTCATGCAATTAAAGAGCAGCAAGAAGAGCATTCGACAAAGGAAATCCAAACTTATGGCAACAAATGATATACTTCTTATGAATACCTCAGGATCACAATAATCTTTCAAAATGTCATTGTTTAATAGCTTAATCAACAGTTAAGGTCAAATTTTGACAGGATCCAAATTAACATATCACATAGGAACATTTTTCCAGGAGATAACCTTCATTGTTGGCAAAGTAGATATACGGCCATGTATCCAAAGCATAGTAGTGGTAACATCACCAATCGGAGTCCATGCACCACCAGCATTCGCAGCTATAACAACAACAGCTCCAAGAATCCTGTAAAAAATCTAAATCAGTAGCTCTTCAGAATGTCCACACAAAAACAGGAGCTTTTGACACATACAACTCTAATAAAGTCATTGGAGCCCTCCTTGTCTAAAAGCATGCTTCTAAAATAATAATTTACTTGCAAGCTTGAAGCTAAGATGTGCTAAAAATGAAAATAATATTAGCCTAATTCAAGTGACACCGTCCTCCAACTCCCTATTTACTATCACTCTTGCTATTGTGATGCAACAATGACATTGTGATGGGAAATATGCAGGTATTTGTACTAACACCATAGTTTAGCTATTATTTATTTGAACTCCAAACAGAAATCAGAGGACAAATAAACAATTAAGAGATTCAATTACTAAACCTCATAATAAGCAAAGAATATCGAACAATGTGAGCTTAGACGGTTCACCCTCTGACTGTATATTCCTGTCAAGAGAAGTTTTAAGAAACATCATGAATGCAGATTGCAGACTAAAGCTGCAAGAGCTTACACCAATTTTATATTATCTTATAAATATGAAGTGCTAGGAGAAACAAATATAGATAGATCCCTTTTTGGAGGAAAATTTTTCAAGACTCCTTAAGTGACCATGTAAGATTCTTTAGGAGAATGAAAAAATCAAGTAAGATAATGCATGAACATTAGTACATTACACCAAAAAGCATAAGAGTAGAATAGCACTATTGCCAGCAGAGACACATACTTCCGATACTCTGATGAAGGTACTAGTTTCCGCAACAGAGAAACCATGACTATAGTAGATGTCAGGTTGTCTAGGACTGAACTGAGAAAAAAAGTGATAAACCCAATCTGCAAATATAACACAAATTTGTCAAATTCCATATATTCAGAGGTATATTTAAAAAATAAAATTTAGCAAAAAAACCTCATCGATGCAGGCTACAAAGGATTTAGAATTAGAGTAAAACAAGTCGTGAACCATTCATTTCAAGGAAATAATCTCATAGCAACTGAGACAGATATACCAGTCATTTCCATTAGACAGCTAATTTTTGTGGTGTCTCATAACATATAACAAAGCAAAATCAGTGAATGATTATTTTCCTTTAGTCTGTGGTGAGAATAGTATGGTTCTGTCCATTTTTCTATTAGTAGTGTCTCTTACTCCTTACAAATTTAAGGAATTATTAGTGTCAAACATTAACAGGTTCACTGTCATTAAGTTGGTAAGTACATCTTTTTGCGAGGAGGAGGTCTGAAGCTTTTCTGTTGTGTATATCATCCAATTATGGCCAAGAGAATTTTTAATATTTCAGCCTGTTCAGTCAAATGTATGGAGGAGAAAAACTTCCCAAATTTGGAAAACAGATGCTAGAAAATGATTTTGAAGTGAGGACAATAATGCAGAATAGAGCACTCACCACCCAAAGGAGAAGACGTGGCTTTCGAGTTTTTATATTGTCAGTAACCAACTTAAATCCTTGATGGGCATCAATTATCTCAACAATTGTCATTGCACCAAGCAAGAAAAACACTATTTCGCTGACTTCTGCAGATGCATGTGTTAACTCTGAAACAGCTATATCAGTTGAAGGAGCCTATAAATAACCCAGGAAAGGACAGATATCAACCAAATCATAAATGTAGATATATTTCTTGGGCAGAAAAGAGACATGTTGAATGTCATGATAGAACAACAGGCATGATGAGGATCTAATCGAAGGCAAGTTAGGCAACCCAAATCTGTCATTTGATAGGTCAATTGGTGAACTATCATCAAGTTGGTGAAAAGGACATTTTATTTTTACACATATACATGGGAATAGATGCGTTAAGTGCATGTTACTCTGTGCCATGTCCTACCAATTGTCAGACAAAACCTTGAAAGTGCACCTAATCTTAAAAGCAGGACAAGACATGCATGGAGCTTCTCAGTAATCAAGAATTTATTGGTTTCTCAAAACATACAATATGGACATTACCCCAATACTCCGTATCACCCATAAGCTTACAGCCATCAACAGTCCTACTCCACTTTTATTGAAGGCTAGAGATTCTTCAAATATGATGCCTGCATATCCTATTCCAAATAGCAATGCTATAGCAAGATCCTGTGTTTCAAGATCATGTAAAACTAAAAGAAGTAAAAACAGATGATTGAGAGCATAACCAGAAATATTTTCTTCAAATGCATTCACTTTACTACAGAAATTAGAGATGATGACATTATGGACCTGATTAGCAGCCACCCAAGACTGGTTAATTGCCACTGCTCCAGTTGCAGCTGCTGCAAATACTGCAAGAGCTTTCAGTAAATCAGTCTTGGGCTGGTATGTTTCTTCAAAATCTCGTGAACTGGTTTCATCAACTGAACACAGGGGGTCACATGTCCCAGATTCTGATGTCAAGTCCTAAATACAATCTCAAAGTGGAGTTTGAACATTAGTACATAATATGCAGATGCTGGAATTTCTAACACCGCCAATTTGCATATTTTCTGTAATGCCTGAAGTAATTGATTGAAGCCCATTGATCTTAACAAGTCCTGCAACCCCCTACCCCCAATATCCTTAAACACAGTTTTGGTTCCTCTAGTTTGTAAAAGGAAAAAATTAAAATCTGTCCTGTATATTTAAAATATTGCAATTAAATCCTCTAATCTTAGTTCTAACCTTTTGCTTACTCGTTATCCAACAAAAAATATTTAATATGCGCCTAAAGTATTAAAGAATTAAGTATTACTGCCATCCATATTTTGAAAAATAAACAAATTTGTCCAAAATGTAGGATCCAATTCAAATATGATTTATAACTAGTTAACATGGCTAGTGACTTTTACCACCCCCCCCCCCCCACACACACACACAAAAACAAAGGAAAAAAAAAGAGATTACATTAGCAAAATAAAAATGGAGGTAATGCTGAGTACTCAGTATTCACATGAGTGCCAAAAATGAATGAACTCCATCTAATGAGTCCAAGTGGCCCTAATCACCTCTATCAATTTAACTACAATGCCATTCACTAGACGACTGAGACCAAAGGACTTAATTGCTTTATTCTAAATGTTGTAACTAAAACTAAAAGAATCAAATTGAAACTTTTACAGAGTAGCTGAAAGTGTATTGAAGAAAAAAAAAAAAAAAGCGCCTCACCCCATTGAACATTGCCGTGGTGGAGTAGAGTTACCACCTACCACCTTATATGAAATCGTTATCGAGATAAAATGTAAAATAATTTCAAAGCTTTTTCCAGTATTACAGCTAATTTGGGGTCTTCCACTGTAACTGAATTCATAAACTAGCAAAACCATTGAAGGGGTTATAGGGAAGGAAGAGAAACCTGAAACTGTTCCTTGGAACTTTGTTGAGCTTGTTGCTGCTGAAACGAAGTAGAACCTCTATCCTTGTCTTCTGCGCGTGCCAATACATGATTACCGAGCAACCTGAGACCCCTATTTCTGCAAGAAGAATGGAAAAAGAAGGAAGAAGATGATAATGATATCGAAGATTTGAGGTTGCGAAGGGCATAAAATGGAGAGTGAAGTGGTCTGTTCCGCAAATGTTGAGATGGGGACAAGTGAGTCCCAATTGGAAAACTCGCCATTTGGTCTCCACTGTGAACAAAATAACTTAGTACTACGAAGAAGAAGATGAACAAAAGTGCGCGTCCTTCGCTCTGACTTACTCGGCAAAATCATATCACCAAAGAAAAAACTGAATTATTAATTTAGTTCTAAAAATTATAGTTTTTTAATTTAATTCTTTAAAAATTTACGACTTGTTTAATACACATAGGAAAAAAAATAGGAAAGAAAAAAAAAATAAAAAAAGAATGTGTTTAGTGTATAAAATACATTTACTAAAATACCATTGTGTTAAATCTATTATTAATAACACATTTATTATTATTTTTGTCCCTTAGCTATTTTTTTTAAATAGTCTTTTTTTTAATATAGTCTATTTTCTTCCAAAAGTCTTTCACTATAGTCCCTAGAAGCCTGAACATCGTCGTCTTCATCTTTCTTGACGTTTTCAACAACTTCAGGTATGGGAACGCCACTGGAGATAGGAGACAGGTCCATCATGGCGTCGACTTCCCAAAACATTCTCCTTTGTCGCATTGATATCCGCCCCTGCTTGCAAGCTTCTCCAATGTTCTCAATCCCACACCCACATCATCCTCGCACATCACTATCGTAAGTTTGAAAACTCGCTTCATGTCCACAATAGATCTGGGCGTGAAGACAAAGGATGACGAGAAGACGAAAGGACAACAATGACGAGAAGGAATCAGCAATTCGCCTTAACCAATGCGCAGAGACTAGGAACGACTAAGGGACTTTTTCAAAATTTAGATGAAAAGTTGGGGTATTTTGGTCTTTTAAAATTTTTTCATGATGGAAACCAGTTTTCCTCCCAATCTTGCAAGGAAAATTTTCAAGGAAAATGAGTTATTGTTATTGACCGGTTTTCCAAGCTTTTTTTTTCGACTCCAACTTTTGCAAACATACCGAACAAAGGAAAATGCTAAAGAACCTAAAATTCTAATTTCTTTTTTTGCGAGAAATAGTACCAAATGTAATCTTAGTGTTTCAATTTAGTCTTTAAAATATTGTCTTTGTCTCCATATGATCCTTTTCATTATTAAATTACATAATCTATTAATATTAAATTTCAAATTTTCATTATCAAAAAATCACTTTGACAAAAAAAATTAAATTAAAATAAGGGGGATCTTTTAAAAATTAAATTAAGACACTGATTTTGAATTTTTAAGAATTAAATTGAAACAACTGTAATCTTAAAACAAAATTAGTAATCTACTCTCAAATTATTACGTAAACGTTTTAATAAAAATTAACAAAAATAGTTATATGAAATAAATGTACAAGGTAAAAATAGTAACACTTGCGGCAAAATTAAATATTTTGATTTTTTATGGCGTTTTTAATCACAATTGATTGTTTAGCAGTTATTTAACTTTTAGTTAGATCAGGTAATTGTCTGAATAAAATCTTAATCTAATCCCTCATTGGTGGATCAATTTTTAGGTTTATTCATTGTAGATTATGATTCTCATTGTAATTATTCGCATTTCAAAACTAGTCATATATATATATATTGATATAGATCAACTAATTTTAGTGGAGATGTCAATATCTTGATATTTTATGAATTTGATATTAATGAATATTATCTTGATTAATAATATTTTTTTGTTATTTGGTCAATTTTTACTGTGAACTTTTAATTGTGAATTTTCTTTTTGTATAATTTGACATCATATCTTATTTTTAATAGAATTTTTAAATTTATATTTATTATCTTTAATTATGTATATTATTTTTTTAATATTTTAAAGGAGATGATTCAACCATTATCCGATTATTGACCCTTGAATTGGTGCCTTCGTCATTTCAATGACCGAATCAATTTTCAAATTCTGGTTTTTGGCCTAAAAAATTGTATAATTTACATTTAAAACTTTGAAAGTTGAGAAAAGATTTTTTAAGTTTTAGTTTTATCCAGTATTACTTGGGATTGAGTCTTATACAAATGTTTTTTATATTGTTTATCGATGTAGACAAAAAAGATCGAAGAAAGAAAAACTATTTAATGTAAAAATTAAAATTTTTTATTTGTAAAAATATAGAAGAAAATGATAAAACATTATTATTTATAATTTGAGATGAACTTTATTATTAATTTGACTTCTGCTAATTGATATTATGATATAAAAAAATTAATGAAAAGACTATGCAACACAAAATTAGGAATTCAACAAATTTATTGTTAATTTTCAAAGTTGATAGAACAAATTATATAATATTTTCATTGAAAACCAATTATCTATATTTTCATGTAAAATTTAGTGACATGACACTTTTGTTTTCACTTGAAATAATCAAATTACATCATTAGCAAGAAAATGAGTTAATATTTTTTATGGATAAGATTAATATTTTACCAAAAACCTTTTGTTTTTTTGGGAATTTTCCTTAATCCAGAGTAATCTACTGATTTTTATGATAAGCAACGCATATACAAAACAACATAAATTTCTTTGAAAAGATGTCCACTACATCTAATGAAAATAAATTAATATATTACAATTAAAACGAAGTGAATAAGAAATGTCATTCTTAAATTCAGAAAATTAATTTTTCATTTGGATTTTTAGAAAATAAAATGTATAATTTAATTTTAAAAAATTATATATATCTTAATTTTAGTTTTCTTAAAACATAAATTGATTCCTAATTTTATTTTTTTAAAATTAAATATTTCGAATTAATTTGATTATCAGAGAGACCTTCCATCATAGTTTACGGAACTGAACTGAACCAATCGGTTCAATCGAAAATCTCACAACCCGCTTTTCGGGTATGTGACTAGCACAATAACGACAATTTCCATTACTGTAAGCCTAACTTATCCCCAAAATACCCAATTATTCTTATCTTATTTATGTAACATTTTAAAACAAATTAAATATGTAATTACCAATTTAATTCTAAGAAATTTAAACAAAACCAAATAAACAGAATGTAAATTAATCAAATGCTATCCAAAAATTATCATAAGTGTCCTACGCAACTACACACCAATCTATTGACGTTAAAACATAAATACGAGGCCTACCTGGCAACGAAAAGGTCCACATTGAGCACTGTTATTCTTCATGCGGGTGTTCCATGACGACGACTGGATCTATAAAAAAAAAAAAAGAATCACAGAGAATGTAAGTTATGGAGACTCAGTGAATAAATCGACTATGCCTTAATAAGACCTCAATACATTACCAATTATTCAGACATGCTCGAAGTCCATATAATCAATCAAAAATTATAAAAAATACAAATCAAAATACAACAAATGCATCCAATTTAAATCAACGAAACTAGTACTCATCAATTTAACGCACACAAGCTAACTCACCAATTTCATTCCCATCCATCTTACGATTAGGCTTGTCATAAGAACAGGAATAATTCAAGTTTTGCAATTAATTTTGTGATTTAGCGTCTTATCATAAGAACAAATAGTGGATTAGTCGAGTTGTTGCTCGTTCGAGTATTGCCGTTTGTTGTTTTTTGGTTGATGATCAGGTTACATAGATCTTCCTGTGTGGTGAAGTATACTTTGCCCAATGGCGATTTTGAACTCATATTAATCCGTTAAGTGGCTTGAAAAGATCCCACTGCCTACAATATTTGTCCAACCCTTTTAGTAGGTCGTGTCTCTATTATGTCATTGGGAGTTAGTTCTTTTCGTTTGTTCCGTTAACCCCAAAAGAAAAAGTCCAATTTGATTCCCCACAAGATAAAACTAGATGCGAATACTCACCCATCCATCTTAGGATTAGGCTTGTTGGATGGAAGGATCAAAATATGCAGACATATGCTACGCATAAATCCAGTCATTTTCTCTAAGAGCAAAGTGATCTCATCTCTGTCGTTCTTGTTTCACATAATAAACCGAAATGTGAATATGTAACTTCTAGAATAATGTCTTTTACTTGAAGTCCTTATGGTGAAAACATTTTAGGAAACTTGGCATGCACTATTTATCAAATTCAAGAATATTTTGAGACACCAAGAAAACCTTTTTATGTATTGTACAAACAATGTTCTCGTGGCTCAAAATCTTCATTTGCAACATCCTCTGCATCAAATTGATTTGGAGTACGTCATTTTGAATCCAAGTTTGTATTTTGATGCCATAAATTACGAACCCAGTGAAGTCTGAATCCCGGTTTATAAACCAGAGAGAAAAGGAATCTCAGCCAGAATTGTGGGCAAAGTGACGTGAAGGATTCTAGTTGCTAGGTATGCAGCAATACCAGCAGCATAACCTGCCAAAGCAAAGGCACTAACCTGCACAGAAACGAACAACTTATGTTACAAAAAACAAAACATGAAAAGCTTTGAGATCAACCGGGCGTAACAAGTAGAATAGCACATGAACATTAGTACATTACACCAAAAATCACAAGAGTAGAATAGCACTATTGCCAGCAGAGAGACACATACTTCCGATACTCTGATGGAGGTACTAGTTTCCGCAACAGAGAAACCATGACTATAGTAGTTGTCAGGTTGTCTAGGACTGAACTGAGAAAAAAAGTGACAAACCCAGTCTGCAAATATAACACAAATTTGCCAAATTCCATATATTCAGAGGTACATTTAAAAAATAAAATTAAAAAAAAAAACCTGATCAATGCAAGCTACAAAGGATTTAGAATTAGAGTAAAACAAGTCATGAAAGGTTCATTTCAAGGAAATAATCTCATAGCAACTGAGATAGATATACCAGTCGTTTCCATTAGACGGATAATTTTTGTGGCGTCACATAACATATCACAAAGCAACATCATTGTATGATTATTTTCCTTTAGTCTGTGGTGAGAATAGTACGGTTCTATCCATTTTTCTATTAGTAGTGTCTCTTACTCCTTACAAATTTAAGGAATTATTAGTGTCAAACATTTACAGGTTCACTGTCATTAAGTTGGTAAGTACATCTCTTTGCGAGGAGGTCTGAAGCTTTTCTGTTGTCTACATCATCCAATTATGGCCAAGAGAATTTTTAAGATTTCAACCAGTTCAGTGAAATGTATGGAGGAGAAAAAGTTTCCAAATTTGGAAACAGATGCTAGAAAATGATTTTGAAGTGAGGACAATAATGCAGAATAGAGCACTCACCACCCAAAGGAGACGGCGTGGCTCTCGAGTTTTTATACTGTCAGTAACCAACTTAAATCCTTGATGAGCATCAATTATCTCAACAATGGTCATTGCACCAAGCAAGGAAAACACTATTTCCCTGACTTCTGTAGATGCATGTGTTAACTCTGAAACAGCTACATCAGTTGAAGGAGCCTACAAATAACCCATGAAAGGACAGATATCAACCAAATCATGAATGTAGATATATTGCTTGGGCAGAAAAGAGACATGTTGAGTGTCACAAGAGAACAACAGGCATGAAAAGGACATTTTGTTTTTACACATATACATGGGAATAGATGCATTAATTGCATGATACTCTGTGCTGTGTCCTACCAATTGTCAGACAAAACCTTGAAAGTGCATCTAATCTTAAAAGCAGGACAAGGCATGCATGGAGCTTCTGAGTAATTAAGAATTTATTGATTTCTCAAAACATACAATATGGACATTACCCCAATACTCCGTATCACCCATAAGCTTGCAGCCATCAACAGTCCTACTCCACTTTTATTGAAGGTTAGAGATTCTTCAAATATGATGCCTGCATATCCTATTCCAAATAGCAATGCCATAGCAAGATCCTGCGTTTCAAGATCATATAAAACTAAAAGAAATAAGAACAGATGATAGAGAGCATAATCAGAAATATTTTATTCACTTTACTACAAAAATTAGAGACGATGACATTATGGACCTGATTAGCAGCCACCCAAGACTGGTTAATTGCCATTGCTCCAGTTGCAGCTGCTGCAAATACTGCAAGAGCTTTCAGTAAATCAGTCTTGGGCTGGTAAGTTTCTTCAAAATGTCGTGAACTGGCTTCATCAACTGAACACAGGGGGTCACATGTCCCAGATTCTGACGTCAAGTCATAAATACAATATCAAAGTGGAGTTTGAACATTAGTACATAATAAGCACAAGCTGGAATTTCTAACACCACCAATATGCATATTTTCCGTAATGCTTGAAGTCATTGACTGAAGCCCATTGATCTTAACAAATCCTGCAACCCCCTACCACCCAATATCCTTAAATACAGTTTTGGTTTGTAAAAAATTAAAATCTGTCCTGTAAATTTAAAATATCGTAATTAAATCCATTCATCTTAGTTCTATTCATGTGGTATCGAAAATGCTTCAGTTAAATCACATAAACATGGTTTAGGTCATGTGGATTCATTGGATGATAAGTAATAAAGTGAAATTATACTCTAACCTGTTGCTTACTCGTTATCCAACAAAAAATATTTAATATACGCCTACAGTATTAAAGAATTCAGTATTACTGCCATCCATATTTTGAAAAATAAACAAATTTGTCCAAAATGTAGGATCCAATTCAACTATGATTTATAACTAGATGACATGGCTAGTGACTTTTACCACCCCCCAAAGAAAAAAAAAAAGAAGAGATTACATTAGCAAAATAAAAATGGAGGTAGTGTTGAGTACTCAGTATTCACATGAGTGCCAAAAATGAATGAACTCCCGCCAATGATTCCAAGTGGCCTTAATCACATCTATCAATTTAACTACAATGTCATTCACTAGAAGACTGACACCAAAGGAATTAATTGCTTTATTCTAAATGTTGAAAAACAACATTTACTCAATTAAAATTAAAAGAATCAAATTGAAACTTTTACAGAGTAGCTGAAAGGGTAGGGAAGAAAAAAAATAAGCCTCAACCCATTGAACATTGCCGTGGTGAAGTAGAGTTACCACCTTATATGAAACCGTTATCGAGATAAACTGTAAAATAATTTCAAATCTTTTTCCAGTATTACAGCTAATTTGGGGTCTTCCACTGTAACTGAATTCATAAACTAGCAAAAACATTGAAGGGGTTATAGGGAAGGAAGAGAAACCTGAAACTGTTCCTTGGAACTTTGTTGAGCTTGTTGCTGCTGAAACGAAGTAGAACCTATAGCCTTGTCTTCTGCGGGTGCCAATACATAATTACCGAGCAACCTGACACCCCTATTGCTGCAAGAAGAATGACAAAAGAAGGAAGAAGATGACAATGATATCGAAGATTCGAGGTTGCCAAGGGCATGAAATGGATAGTAAGTTGGGAAACCAAGTGATGTTTTATGTGAGAAAATCCCTTAGGGACTAAACTGAAATGTTAAAAGTGGAACTGGTAGATGAGACTGGTAGATGAAAACTGGTAAGCGAAACTGGTAGATGAGACTGGTAGATGAAAACTGGTAAGTGAAACTGGTAGATGAAAACTGGTAGATGTAATAGTATCGGAGAACGGTAGATGGAATAGTAGCAAATAGTACCATAACTTCTCCTATAAATAGGTCCTTCTATTTCATTTCTAATCACACCTTCAGTTTCTCTTCTCTCCTCAAAAGTTCTCTTACTCCGACGTTAGGGTTCTGAAATTCTAGATCTTTCTTCCTTAGTCTAGATCCAAGGTAAGGATACTATGCTCTTCTTATGTCTTTAAAATTTTAGAGATTATATTTTTAGGTATTCTCTATGGATGCGGCTTATACAACTGTATATATGAATAGTAACCGTACATATAAATAGTTCATGTATATATGAATAGTAATTGTACATATAAATAGTACATATATGTATGAATAGTAACTGTACATATAAATAATTTATATATATGAATAGTAACCATACGTATAAATAGTGTATGTATGTATGAATAGTAACCGTACATATAAATGAATAGTAACCATATGTATAAATAGTATATATATATATATGAATAGTAACTATATATAAAAATAGTATTTATACATATTTTCAAATAGTACATATACATGTACATTTTTATATATATTTTTGAATAGTACACGTACGTATACGTGATTATATGTATTAAAAAATTATATTAATTGAATCCATTAAATGTAATTGTATAGATTTAAAGAAGATATAGTAACTTAGATTTTAGGTGAGTAGCTAACCTACTTGGATATTTATTTAATTATATGAATAGTTCAAGTAATTTACATATTCAGAGTATATCTACTATTACCTTTGACTGAATATTTTAATTAATATGAATATGGCTGTGTGCCGAATATGATTATGGTCATATGCTATGGCTGTGTGCCGAATGTGAATATGGCTGTGTGCCGAATATAATTATGGTCATATGTTATGGCTGTGTGCCGAATGTGAAGATGACTGTGTGCCAAATATGAATATGGCTGTGTGCCAAATATGATTATGGTCATATACTATGGCTGTATGACGAATGTGGAGATGGCTGTGTGCCGAATATGATTATGGTCATATTCTATGGTTGTGTGTCGATTATGAGTATGATATGATTACAATTATATGCTAAGGATCGAAAAATTTTACTTATGTATTTTATACATATACTTGTGTATTGTTAATCACTTGATGATTATCTGTAATTAAGTTTATATCCTTGTAACGTTATCTATTCATTGAGATTATTATCTCATATTGTGGTGGATATATTTTTTTCAGATCCTGAGGTTAACGAAAAAATCCGCCTGAGGAGTAGCGGAAGTTCAATATCCTAACCCTCTTTGCTCCAAGGGTTGGTGTTTATTTGAATTAAAGCTGTTTCTTCAGTTTTAAATTCTAGAAAGCTCTGCAGTCAAATAGGACATCTAGGAGGAAGTGGTTATTGTACATAATTATGTTATTACAGTACTTTAAGTTAATTGTATGTTTTGTGAGATGGTACGTGACCGGCACAACTTAGAGATACTCTCTAGTTGTAAGCCTATGCTTTTAGCTCCATATAATAATCATTCTAAAATGTGAGAGTAATAATATAGCAAAGACTTATCTTAGTTAAACACTCCGATTTTAAGCTACAATCTCACAAAACATACAATAAACTTAAAGTACTGTAATAACATAATTATGTACAATAACCACTTCCTCCTAGATGTCCTATTTGACTGCAGAGCTTTCTAGAATTTAAAACTGAAGAAACAGCTTTAATTCAAATAAACACCAACCCTTGGAGCAAAGAGGGTTAGGATATTGAACTTCCGCTACTCCTCAGGCGGATGTTTTTCGTTAACCTCAGAATCTGAAAAATATATATCCACCACAATATGAGATAATAATCTCAATGAATAGATAACGTTACAAGGATAGAAACTTAATTACAGATAATCATCAAGTGATTAACAATACACAAGTATATGTATAAAATACATAAGTAAAATTTTTCGATCCTTAGCATATAACTGTAATCATATCATACTCATAATCGACACACAGCCATAGAATATGACCATAATCATATTCAGCACACAGCCATCTCCACATTCGGCATACAGCCATAGCATATGACCATAATCATATTTGGTACACAGTCATATTCATATTCGGCACACAGCCATTCACATTTGGCACACAGCCATAACATATGACCATAATCATATTTGGCACACAGTCATATTCACATTAATTGAAATATTCAGTCAAAGGTAATAGTAGATATACTCTGAATATGTAAATTACTTGGACTATTCATATAATTAAATAAGTATCCAAGTAGGTTAGCTACTCACCTGAAATCCAAGTTATTATATCTTCTTTAAATCTACACAATTACATTTAATGGATTCAATTAATATAATTCTTTAATACATATAATCACGTATACGTATGTGTACTATTCAAAAATACATATAAAAATGTACACGTATATATACTATTCAAAAATACATATAAATACTATTTATATATATATATAGTTACTATTCATAC
The DNA here is from genome assembly GCA_037074585.1 of Biancaea sappan. Classification (NCBI taxonomy): domain Eukaryota; kingdom Viridiplantae; phylum Streptophyta; class Magnoliopsida; order Fabales; family Fabaceae; genus Biancaea; species Biancaea sappan. The sequence goes on along the minus strand of CM073493.1, from coordinate 7,737,255 downwards.
ATATATATATATATACTATTTATACATATGGTTACTATTCATTTATACGTAAGGTTACTATTCATAGTATTTATAGATGATATATTAGTTTACTCAAGGAACTCGGAGGAGCACGAGCAACATCTTCGTATGGCATTACAGAAGCTGAGAGAACATCAACTTTATGCGAAGTTCTCAAAGTGTGAGTTCTGGATTGACCGAGTAACCTTCTTAGGTCATGTGATTTCAAAAGATGGCATACAGGCAGACCCAAGCAAGGTTGAAGCGATCAAGATGTGGCCGAGACCTACTTTGGTAACAGAAATTCGGAGCTTCCTAGGATTAGCTGGTTATTACTGACGTTTCATCCAGGACTTTTCAAAGATAGCTGCCCCTCTCACACAGCTAACACGAAAGAATGTAAAGTATCAGTGGGATAATGAATGCGAGAAGAGTTTCTTACAACTTAAGCTGCAGTTGGTTACAGCGCCAATACTTGTATTACCATCCGAACCAGGAGGGTTCACGGTATATTGTGACGCCTCTCGAATAGGACTTGGTTGTGTCCTCATGCAGAATGGTAAAGTGATAGCTTATGCCTCCAGACAACTCAAGAAACATGAGCAGAATTACCCGACACATGACCTAGAAATGGCAGCGGTTGTGTTTGCACTTAAGATATGGCGGCACTATCTCTATGGGGAAAAGTGTGAAATATTCAATGATCATAAGAGCCTTAAATATATCTTTGATCAGCGTGACCTTAATTTACGACAAAGGCGCTGGATGGAATTGATGAAGGATTATGACTGCAATATCCTATACCACCCTGGAAAAGCAAATGTGGTAGCAGATACCTTAAGTAGAAAATCCTCAGGTACTCTTGCACATATAACTGAGGTAAGAAAGCCCTTAGTACAGGAGTTACAAGAATTAGAGTCTCGTGGGGTATACTTTGAGATATCCGACTCTGGCATGTTCTTGGCTCACGTTAAGGCTAAATCTTCCTTATCCGACCATATTCGTCTATTTCAGAAGGATGACCCAGAATTGGCCAAGATCATGGACAAGGTACACAGTGGAGATACCCAAGAGTTTACACTTGATGACACAGGCACACTTTGGTTTAAAAATCGATTGTGTGTTCCTAATATGCCGGCTCTGAGGAGAGAGATTATGGAGGAAGGACATAACACGGTATACACAGTTCACCCTGATATGGCCAAGATGTACCAAGACTTGAAACAAATTTACTGGTGGGATGGAATGAAGCGTGACGTGGCAGATTTTGTATCAAGATGTTTAACTTGTCAGCAAGTTAAAGTTGAACACCTGAGATCGGCAGGGAAACTTCAGCAAATTAAAATTCCTGAGTGGAAATGGGAAGATGTGACGATGGACTTCGTAGTAGGATTACCACATTCTTCTAGTGGCTATGATTCTATCTGGGTCATCGTTGACCGGTTAACTAAGACGGCCCAATTTATACCGGTTAAGACAACATATAGTGTGTCTAGACTGGCTGAGCTCTACATCGTCACGACCCTCAAAATGGTACGTGACCGGCACAACATAGAGATACTCTCTAGTTGTAAGCCTATGCTTTTAGCTCCATATAATAATCATTCTAAAATGTGAGAGTAATAATATAACAAAGACTTATCTTAGTTAAACATTCCGATTTTACTTAATAAGCTACAATCTCACAAAACATACAGTAAACTTAAAGTACTGAATAACATAATTATGTACAATAACCACTTCCTCCTAGATGTCCTATTTGACTGCAAAGCTTTCTAGATTTAAAACTGAAGAAACAACTTTAATTCAATTAAACACCAACCCTTGGAGCAAAGAGGGTTAGGATATTGAACTTCCGCTACTCCTCAGGCGGATATTTTTCGTTAACCTCAGAATCTGAAAAAAATACATCCACCACAATATGAGATAATAATCTCAATGAATAGATAACGTTACAAGGATAGAAACTTAATTACAGATAATCATCAAGTGATTAACAATACACAAGTATATGTATAAAATACATAAGTAAAATTTTTTGATCCTTAGCATATAACTGTAATCATATCATACTCATAATCGACACACAGCCATAGAATATGACCATAATCATATTCGGCACACAGCCATCTCCACATTCGACATACAGCCATAGCATATGACCATAATCATATTTGGCACACAGCCATATTCATATTCGGCACACAGCCATATTCACATTCAGCACACAGCCATAACATATGACCATAATCATATTCGGCACACAGACATATTCACATTCGGCACACAGCCATAGCATATGACCATAATCATATTCGGCACACAGCCATATTCATATTAATTGAAATATTCAGTCAAAGGTAATAGTAGATATACTCTGAATATGTAAATTACTTGGACTATTCATATAATTAAATAAGTATCCAAGTAGGTTAGCTACTCATCTGAAATCCAAGTTACTATATCTTCTTTAAATCTACACAATTACATTTAATGGATTCAATTAATATAATTCTTTAATACATATAATCACGTATACGTACGTATACTATTCAAAAATACATATAAAAATGTACACGTATATGTACTATTCAAAAATACATATAAATACTATTTATATATATAGTTACTATTCATACATATATATACTATTTATATATATGGTTACTATTCATTTATACGTACAATTACTATTCATACATACATACACTATTCATACTAGAAATAGAGAATACAATCTGTAAAAGAGTACACCAGGTAAGTTCCTATGAAAGAGTGGAGAGTCCCAATGGACATACTTAAGAACCATGTCTTTCCTTAGCCAGAACTTTCCTAGACATGTATTCTTCACAGTTTACATTCTATTTCGGCAATCAGAGAATCAAAACAACATATAGGTAGCTAAGGACAATTTTTCTGATGTTGAAGATCGGCCAAAGCAGCAACCACAGAGCATACTTAAGAAAATAACTTTTAAAATCTGAATGGCACAGAAAAGGGGCATAGTATTCTTACCTTGGATCTAGGCTAAGGAAGAAAAACCTAGAATCTCAGAGCCCTAACGCCGGAGCAAGAGAAGTTTTGAGGAGAGGAGAGAAGAGAAACTGAAAGTGTGAGTTTTGAAGTGAAATGGAAGGACCTATTTATAGGAGAAGTTATGGTACTATTTGTTACTATTCCATCTACCATTCTTCTTTACTATTTCATCTACCAGTTTCACTTACCAGTTTTCATCTACCAGTTTCACTTACCAGTTTTCATCTACCAGTTTCATCTACCAGTCTCACTTACCAGTTATTCATTCTAGATTCCACTTTTGAACTGTATTTTTACTTAATGGGATTAATTCCATATCGTATCATCCATTATATCCCACAATTTATAGAATCTATAATTAAAAATTTATATTTTCAACAATATGCAAAAACGAGTATACAAAAATTAAACTGATAGGGAATTTATTTTCTCCAAAATAAATTTATCGTAATTCTTGAATACTTATAACTTTAAAAAAATAATGGGTATTACATTCTACCCCTCTTAAAAAAAATTCGGTCTGAAGATTCAAATAGATGTGGGTATCTAATTCGCATATCAGCCTCGGCTTCCCATGTGGAATCTAGAATGAAAACTGGTAAGTGAGACTGGTAGATGAAACTGGTAGATGAAAACTGGTAAGTGAAACTGGTAGATAAAAACTGGTAAGTGAGACTGGTAGATGAAAACTGGTAAGTGAAACTGGTAGATGAAATAGTAAAGAAGAATGGTAGATGGAATATTAGCAAATAGTACCATAACTTCTCCTATAAATAGGCCCTTCCATTTCACTTCAAAACTCACACCTTCAGTTTCTCTTCTCTCCTCTACTCAAAACTTCTCTTGCTCCGACGTTAGGGCTCTAAGATTCTAGGTCTTTCTTCCTTAGCCTAGATCCAAGGTAAGAATACTATGCCCCTTTTCTGTGTCATTCAGATTTTAAAAGTTATTTTCTTAAGTATGCTTTGTGGTTGCGGCTTTGGCCGATCTTCCACATTAGAAAAACTGTCCTTAGCTACCTATATGTTGTTTTGATTCTCTGATTACCGAAATAGAATGTAAACTGTGAAGAATACATGTCTAGGAAAGTTCTGGCTAAGGAAAGATATGGTTCTTAAGTGTGTCCATTGGGACTCTCCACTCTTTCATGGAAACTTACCTGGTGTACTCTTTTACAGATTGTATTCTCTATTTCTGGTATGAATAGTACCTGTACGTATGAATAGTAACATATATATAAATAGTACATGTATGTATAAATAGTAACCATGCGTATAAATAATGCATGTATGTATGAATAGTAATTATACATATAAATGAATAGTAACCATATGTATAAATAGTATATGTATGTATGAATAGTAACTATATAAATAGTATTTATACGTATTTTTGAATAGTATATATACGTGTACATTTTTATATGTATTTTTGAATAGTACACGTACGTATACGTGATTATATGTATTAAAGAATTATATTAATTGAATCCATTAAATGTAATTGTGTAGATTTAAAGAAGATATAGTAACTTGGATTTCAAGTGAGTAGCTAACCTACTTGGATACTTATTTAATTATATGAATAGTCCAAGTAATTTACATATTCAGAGTATATCTACTATTACCTTTGACTGAATATTTCAATTAATATGAATATGGCTGTGTGCCGAATATGATTATGGTCATATGCTATGGCTGTGTGCCGAATGTGAATATAGCTGTGTGCCGAATATGATTATGGTCATATGTTATGGCTGTGTGCCGAATGTGAAGATGGCTGTGTGCCGAATATGAATATGGTTGTGTGCCAAATATGATTATGGTCATATGCTATGGCTGTATGCCGAATGTGGAGATGGCTGTGTGCCGAATATGATTATGGTTATATTCTATGGCTGTGTGTCGATTATGAGTATGATATGATTACAGTTATATGCTAAGGATCGAAAAATTTTACTTATGTATTTTATACATATACTTGTGTATTGTTAATCACTTGATGATTATCTGTAATTAAGTTTCTATCCTTGTAACGTTATCTATTCATTGAGATTATTATCTCATATTGTGGTGGATATATTTTTCAGATTGTGAGGTTAACGAAAAACATCCGCCTGAGGAGTAGCGGAAGTTTAATATTCTAACCCTCTTTGCTCCAAGGGTTGGTGTTTATTTGAATTAAATGATCTTATCATGTTAGTTATAATTATCTTCTTAAATTTAATTATGAAAATTAATTTATTTTTATGGTAATATTTATTCTCCATGCCTTTTCTAGGTTTTAGAGATTAACACTTTTTCTAATGACACTTTCTGGGGTTACACAATTTTCTCCTTTTCTCTGCCGTTCTGTGACCTGGGTTGTATCCCAGAAGGGCTTGTTTTATCTTGAAAGGAAAGTCACGAATCTTTTCTTAAGGACATGTTTTATCCTAAGAGGAAAGTGATGAGTCCTTTTTTTTGGTTAAATTAGGTTGCTTTCTTAGGACTTTTTCCTCTCCTTGATCTCATTTTTGTTATCTTTTGCTTGCTCAGTTCTGTGTTTTTGGCTTTCCTTGCTTTTTCTTGTTTTAATCTCTTTCCTTACCTTTTTATGCTTTTTGTTGTGTTTTCCTTGTAGGCTTTCTTTTCTGGTTTGCTGCTAGCTGGTGTGCTGATGAGATACTGAAGCAAATTGCTGAATGAGGCATGTTTTGGAGGCTGGCGCCCAGGTGCCACGCATGGCGCCTCAGGCGCCAGATGCTTTAACCCTCTGTCTTGAAGATTGAATGGCTGGCGCCCCAGGCGCCACACGGGGCGCCTAAGGCTCCAGCAGCCCAACTCTCTGCCTCGAGGAATGAAGGTGGCGCCCAGGCGCCACGTAGGGCGCCTGGGCGCCACACATTGTCTTCTCTCTTCCTTTTTGCATGGCGCCTGGGCGCCACACAGGGCGCCTGGGCGCCGGGGTCCTGGCATGCACCTATAAATAGGATTTCTGAAGCATTTTTGGGGATCTTTTGGTTGGAGGAGAAGGAGCTCTGCTAGGGCAAAATCGGGGAAGAAGGGAAACCTACTCTCCATTGAGTTTGATACTTATTTCTTTCTCTCTTTCCTCTTGTATCATGTTTATTTATGTATTTGTGATGTTTTTCTCTTCTTCCACCATGTGTAACTAAATTTCTAGGGTTATGGGATTGATGTAATTGACTCCTATGAAGCTTTGTTGTTGAATGCTTTAATGTATTTGCAATTTCGATTTTTGGAGTAGACTTTACCGTTTTTATCACTCTTGGATGCTTAGCTACCATCTTCAATGAATCTAGGGTTTATATTGGTGCTAGACATAGCTTGATATGGACTTGCCTTTGTAATTTCTACCGTAATTCGGGTTAGTCTAGACATAGATAACCTTAATTGCGTGGTTTTCATGAGTTCTTACGCTTAAACGCCAAATCAATTAATTTGACTAAGACATTAGCAAATTAATTGAGTGAGGTAGATTTGTTTCACCAAGACATTGGGTTCAATTATCTTTGTGAACTTAATCAACAAAAAGAGGAATTTGCAAATGTATTGAAGTATTTTCTAATGACTCAAAGATTGGTTTGTCTATGAATTAATCGGATTAGGAGCTAAGTAAAATCAATCCCCTATGCCCGCTTTGTTCTCGTATAAATTTCGTTGTGTTAGCCAACTTAGTGTCTTACTTTAATTGCAATCTTTAAATTTAGACTCAACCACTCTACCATTTCAATTGTCCAAATATAATTTGCGCTAGTGAAATTGGTAATTATTAAAGTCAATCCCTGAGGACGATAACTCTTTCTCTCTCACTTTACTATTTGTGCGACCCGATACACTTGTCGGGAAATAGCGCATTAAGTTTTTGGCGCCGTTGCCGGGGATTGACGGTGTTAACAATATTAACAGTAGCTAGTAGGGTTGTAGTTTGGACCTTACTTTTTCTTTTCATAGTTATACTTCAAATCATACTTTTATACTTGTTTATACTGTTGTTTTTGTTTATATTCTTTATCTTACACAAATCTTTGGTTTATGCGAGGTACCACCGACCCAAGTTCGTTAGAATTTGACCCGAAAATTGAAAGGTCGGCTCGCACACGCCGACGGCAAACCAGAGAAGCTAAACGAGCTCAGCAAGCTCAAACCGCATTGATGGCTGAACATAATCCTAATCCTCAACAGAATGCTCCAGTTCCCCCTCCAGCAAGAACCCTCATGGATTATAACATTCCAACTGTGGAGGGGTGTGGTGCTAGCATTGCACAACCACCGGTGGAAGCTAATAATTTCCAACTAAACCCAGCCCTTCTTCAATTAATTCAGAGCAACCAGTTTGGCGGGCATCCCTTTGAAGACCCCAATTCACACATCTCACGCTTTCTGCAAATCTGTGATACTATTAAGTTAAATGGGGTACCTGAAGAAGCGATCAGACTCCGATGCTTTTCTTTTTCCTTGAAGGATAAAGCACTTATTTGGTTGGAGTCCTTACCAAAGGGAAGTGTTACAACATGGGTGGATTTGGTCCAAAAATTTCTGACAAGGTATTTTCCCCCATCTAGATCTTCAAAGATCCGAGAAGAGATCACCACTTTCAGGCAACAAGAGAACGAGTCCTTAAGCGAAGCCTGGGAGAGGTATAATGCAATTCTGAGAAAATGCCCCCACCATTCATTTGAGCTTTGGATTCAAGCTCAGAGTTTCTATGATGGATTTCTCCCTCCAATAAGAACAGTGGTTGATGCAGCGGCTGGTGGAGCTCTAAATCGCAAGACTCCTGAGCAAGCAATGGATTTGTATGCTACCATGGCTTGTAATGATTATCAATACCATGGGGAAAGAACATCAATGAAGAAAACTGCGGGAATGTTGGAAGTAAGCACCTTGGATGCTCTTTTGGCCCAAAACAAGTTGATCTCTCAACAGATGGCCGAATTAAACAAGAGACTTGATGGAGCAAAGGTGAATTCCATCAACCATCCAACTATAACCTGTGATTTTTGTTCTGGTAGCCATGCGAATGAAGAATGCCCTGGCAATATGTTTAGCCCTTCTTCAGAGCAAGTAAACTATATGGGAAATCAACACAAGGGGCAAAACAATCCTTATTCGCAAACTTACAATCCAGGATGGAGGAATCATCCAAACTTTTCCTGGGGGAATCAGAATCAAAATCAGAACACGTTTCATAAGCCACAACAGTCATATCAGAGCTCTTCCTCTCAACCTCAGTCGAGTGAGAAAGTCTCTTCTTTGGAAAGTGCTCTAGAAAAGTTAACTCTGCAGACTACATCCTTCATGCAACACACTTCTACATTCATGGAGGAGACAAGAAGTGGTTTTCGAAACCAAGAAGCGTCCATTCGCAATTTGGAGACTCAAGTAGGCCAAATTGCGAGACAACTAGCTGATAGACCTCAAGGTTCTCTCCCAAGTGATACAGTAGTCAACCCAAGGGAGCATATCAAGGCTATCACTACCAGAAGTGGGCGGATAATAGACACGAGTCCCAGAAGAGAGAGGATGATTGAAAAAGAGAATGAGAACCTAGTTGAAGATGAAGGCTCGAGAAGTCGTGACACTTCTCCAAAGGTTGTGAGGGAGGAACAGAAAAAAGAAAAGATAAGTGTGGCCAAACCTCCCATACCACCACTCAAAGCGCCATTTCCCCAACGCCTCCTCAAGCAAAAGGATGAGCAACAGTTTAGTAAATTCTTGGAGGTTTTTAAGAAACTTCATAGCAACATACCGTTTGCTGAGGCTCTGGAACAAATGCCATCTTATGTGAAGTTCATGAAGGAACTTCTATCCAAAAAGAGAAGAATTCCGGATGGTGAAACAATCATGCTAACGGAGGAATGTAGCGCCATAATCCAAAAGAAATTACCTCCTAAACTCAAAGACCCGGGTAGCTTCTCTATTCCTTGCACTATTGGAGAGGTAACTTTTGGTAAAACTTTATGTGATTTGGGGGCAAGCGTTAGCCTTATGCCCCACTCTATTTTTGAGAAACTTGGGATAGGGCAAGTCAAGCCCACAATGATGACTCTCCAATTGGCCGATCGCTCCATTAAGCATCCTTATGGGATAGTAGAAGATGTCTTGGTCAAGGTTGACAAATTCATATTTTCGGTGGACTTTGTAGTTTTGGACATGGCAGAAGATGAAGAAATACCCCTCATTTTGGGAAGGCCATTCCTAGCTACTGGAAGAGCATTGATCAATGTAGCCGATGGAACGTTGACCTTGAAGGTTGGTGATGAAGAAGTGATCTTCAATGTTTTTAACGCAATGAAGCACCCCATGGGAAAAGAAGAGTGCTTTAAAATTGATGTGCTTGATTCCATAATCTATAGCACATTTGTGGGAAATTCCTATGATTCCCATCTTGAGAAGGTATTGGTGCAAGGTGCAAGTGCAACTGAGGATGATGAAGACCCTCAAGTCGCTGAGCACATAGGATTGCTTGAATCCATTCCGACATACTTGTTGTCATCTCCTCCCCCTAAGGTTGAAGAATTCCACAAGGAGGAATCAAAAGTAGAAGCTTTCAAGTTGGAGCTCAAACCCTTTCCTCCCAACCTAAAGTATGCATTTCTTGATGAGGACAACTCCTCCCCCATCATTATGAATGCAGAGTTGAATAGTTTAGAGGAGGAGAAACTGTTAAGGGTCCTTAGAGAATTCAAAAGTGCAATGGGGTGGTCCATTTCTGATTTGAAGGGAATAAGCCCGTCATATGTATGCATAAAATCCTCATGGAGGAAAATTATAAGGAGGTTGTGCAACCACAGAGGCGACTGAATCCCGCAATGAAAGAAGTAGTGAGGAAGGAAGTGTTGAAGCTTCTGGATACCGGTGTGATCTATCCTATTTCTGACAGCTCTTGGGTTAGCCCAGTTCATGTAGTGCCTAAGAAGAGTGGAACAACAGTTGTGTCAAACAAAGACAATGAGTTAATACCTACAAGAACTGTAACTGGATGGAGGGTGTGCATAGACTACAGAAGACTCAATGATGCCACTCGGAAGGATCACTTCCCTCATCCATTCATTGATCAAATGTTGGAGCGGCTAGCGGGCCATGATTACTATTGCTTTCTGGATGGTTATTCTGGATATAACCAAATAGCAATTGCTCCTGAGGACCAAGAGAAGACAGCCTTTATTTGCCCATACGGAGTCTTCGCATACCGGAGGATGCCTTTCGGACTTTGTAATGCTCCGGCCACTTTCCAAAGGTGTATGCTTTCCATATTTTCTGATATGAATGAGAAATTTATTGAAATCTTTATGGATGATTTTTCAGTTGTAGGTTCTTCTTTTGATAACTGTTTGCACAATTTGTCTCTGGTTTTAAAAAAGATGCCAGGAAACTAATTTGGTCCTAAACTGGGAGAAATGTCATTTTATGGTGAGAGAGGGAATAGTGTTGGGACACAAAATCTCTTCTAAAGGAATACAAGTAGATAGAGCAAAAATTGAAATTATAGAAAAACTTCCCCCTCCCATTAATGTCAAAGGAGTACGAAGCTTCTTGGGGCATGCTGGATTTTATAGGAGGTTTATTAAAGACTTTTCAAAAATTGCCAAACCCCTCTGCAACCTCCTAGTTAAGGATGTGCCTTTTGTTTTCGATGAAGCATGTTTGTTAGCTTTTAACACCTTGAAAGAAAAATTGATTAGTGCTCCTATAGTTACTCCACCTGATTGGAATCTCCCTTTTGAATTGATGTGTGATGCTAGTGAAATAGCTGTTGGTGCTGTGTTAGGACAGAGAAAGAATAAGTTGCTGCATGTGATTTATTATGCTAGCCATGTTCTCGATACCACCCAACTGAATTATGCCACCACTGAAAAAGAACTTTTGGCTATTGTTTATGCATTTGATAAATTTCGTTCTTATTTGGTAGGAACTAAGGTGGTTGTTTATACTGATCATGCAGCAATTAGGTACTTATTCGCTAAACAAGACTCCAAACCACGGCTGATTCGCTGGATCCTTTTGGTCCAAGAGTTTGATTTGGAGATAAGAGATAAGAAAGGGGTAGAAAATATGGTGGCTGACCACTTGTCACGAATTGAAACCGAGGAAGGACACAATAATGACCATAGTCTCATCAAGGAAGAATTTCCGGATGAACGACTCCTTGCCATCCAAGAACTGCCATGGTATGCTGATATGGCTAATTTCAAAGCAGCAAAAATTCTCCCAACGGAGTTAAATGGGCAGCAATTAAGAAAATTTCTTCATGAAGCCAAATTCTATGTCTGGGATGAACCTTACCTATTGAAAAGATGTAAGGATGGGCTACTGAGAAGATGTGTGCCTCAAGAGGAGGTTAAAGACATCCTATGGCATTGCCACACTTCTGGGTATGGGGGTCATTTTAGTGGTGACCGGACAGCCGCCAAGACATTGCAATCAGGGTTATACTGGCCAACCATGTTCAAAGATTCTTATGAGTATGTAAAGCAATGTGAAAGATGTCAGAGGACGGGAAACATCTCCAAGAGGCATGAGATGCCTATGAACTCAATTCTCGAGGTGGAGTTATTTGACGTTTGGGGTATTGACTTTATGGGCCCTTTCCCAGCGTCATATTCCAATGTCTACATACTCGTAGCAGTTGATTATGTATCAAAGTGGGTTGAAGCTTCTGCAACTAGAACCAATGATGCTCATGTAGTGATGAACTTTCTCAAAAAGAACATATTCTCAAGATTTGGCGTACCAAGGGCCTTGATTAGTGATGAAGGCACGCATTTTTGCAATAAGAAACTTGATTCTTTATTGGGAAAGTATGGCGTAAAGCATCGAGTCGCAACTCCTTATCATCCACAAACAAGTGGCTAAGTGGAAGTATCGAATCGAGAATTAAAGAGGATATTGGAGAAAACAGTCAATTCCTCAAGGAAAGATTGGGCTTCTAAGCTAGATGATGGATTATGGGCCTACCGAACTGCTCTGAAGACACCAATTGGGATGTCCCCATATCAGTTGGTGTATGGGAAGGCTTGCCATTTACCTGTAGAATTGGAGCACAAGGCCTTCTGGGCTACTAAATTTCTCAACTTTGATTTGAAGGCGGCCGGAGAGAAGCGGATCTTGCAACTTCATGAACTGGATGAATTTAGGCTTCAAGCCTATGAAAGTGCACGGATTTACAAAGAAAAGACTAAGCAGTGGCACGACAAGCGAATCATTCCTAGGAATTTCGAGCCTGGGCAATTGGTGCTGTTGTACAATTCCAGGTTGAGGCTTTTTCCTGGAAAACTAAAGTCAAGATGGTCTGGCCCGTTTGTAATCAAGGAGGTCTTTCCTCATGGAGCAGTGCTGCTGTCCAACATGGAAACGGAGACAAGCTTCAAAGTCAACGGACAACGATTAAAACATTATTTAGGAGAAGAGAGCAGACCCAAGTGCTCATCCATGCTCCTTTCAACTCTATAATAAAGAAACCGGGTAAAGTCTAGCTAAAGACTATAAATTTAGCGCTTCTTGGGAGGCAACCTAAGTCTCTTACCTTTCTCTTTTTATCTCAGTCTTTTACTGTTTTTCAGTATTGTACTCCTTTGTTGTTGTGACTGTGTTAATGTTGCTGTCCTTTTGTATTTGTGTGTGCTGCTTAATTTATGCAATTTGGATGAAACAATCTTGTAGGAATGATTTGCTGAAATTGTCCATGTTGCTCGAATTGAGTGTTTGTGTTTGTTTGCTGCACTTTTGTGTTGTTGTTGCAACTTGTGTGGACCTTTATCTTCATGTTTTTGTACTTGAACTTGCTTGGGATGCTTTGGGGATGTCTGCCGTCGACTTCTACAATTTTCTGGTTTGCTGACACGCTGGCGCCTAGAGGCGCCAGAGGGCCAACTCTTGGGTTGGCCAGCGCCCCAGGCACCACACAGGGCGCCTGAGGCGCCTCGTCCTCACCAACGTTTCACTGAACGTGGCGCCCAGGCGCCACATAGGGCGCCTGAGGCGCCCCGTCTTCAACACGTTATAGTTTCAACGTGGCGCCCAGGCGCCACTTAGGGCGCCTAGGCGCCACGTCCCTATAAAAATCCTACCTTCGTTTTTCAGCCCATTTTTTTCCCCTCTAACCCTAGCAGACCCCCTTTTTCTCTGAAGTCAGTGGATCTCCACCTTGTAGCTTCCCTTTGCCTCCAGTTTTGGGTAAGTTTCACCATTCATACTCATTCCATTTCTTTTCCCCCATTCTCCATACACCTTCCTTCACCTTTCACTATTTTTGCCTTTCCCATCGTGACCTCTCCTCCACCGTGATTATCGGCGTTTTGGTGCTTCACGATTTGACTTTTCATTTCCGGTAATTTCTCTTCCCTTTCATGTCTTTTATTTATTTTTCTTCAAAAAAAAAAGAGAGTCTCTTTTTGAATAAAAAGGGAATTGAAATATCTGATGTGAATTTTAGGGTTTTAATTTAAATTTTAGAATCTCTTTTTGGCTTTTCTAGGATTATAACTGCCGATATGTCTGGAAAGCGACAAAGAAAAAGTCAAGGAGAATCGTCTTCTCGTAGGAATTTTGATCCGTCTAGATTTAGGTCCTTAGAACATAGCAAGCGTTTTGAGGATTTAGATTCTAGAGAATTTATTGTTGAGTCTGGTTTTCACTTACGAGAAGGCGAACACCCTGAAATTATACACCGGATTAGAGAGTGGGGTTGGGAAAAATTGTGTGAGCCGGCTGCCCCTTTTTGCCCGGTAATTGTAAAAGAATTTTATGCTAATGCTTACCGGTTGAGGAGTGATCAAGGTGTCAGGGATCCCTGTATTTCCTATGTTAGAGGAAAAGACATACATTACTCAATTAACAGTCTCAACAATTATTTTGGCTTACATTATGCACCGGGGCAATGTGTTTTCGATAATTGGATGAGACACAGATATGTGAAGGCCCCTCACATTATTGCCACTCTCTGTCGGGAGGGGGCAAGTTGGGAACTGGACGCCGAGGGGAAAGCTGCTAATTTTAAAAAATCAGAAATGAAACAAATCCCCAAGGCTTGGTGTACATTTGTCCAGTCCAACTTGCTGCCTACCTCGAACCGGTCAGAGGTAACCATCGAACGAGCAGTGGTTATCTATTTGATCGTGACAGGGAAGGTATTTAATGTGGGTTCCCTGATTTCTCATAACCTTTCAAAATTATCTCAAAAATAGAGAAAACGCCTTGGATATCCGTGCCTCATCACAGGCTTGTGTGAGAAGGATGAGGTTCCGTTAGAGGATGTACCGCGAAGAGCCCCGGAGAGCGCTATCACCAAACAGGTGATAGACTCGATGTTTCGCAATTTTATGGCTATCGCGGCTCCTCTACCGGTTCCTCCTCCTCCTCCTCAGGTACCTGTGAGACCCCGCGCTGTACCTCCTCCGCCTAATATGTCGGAGCGCCTGAGTAGTGTTGAGACTGGGATTGGGGAAATCAGGCACACCCTCGATACCTTCATCGCCACTCATAACCAGCAGCATCGGGCACTGGCTCATGCGATGTTTTCCCTTGGTCGGCATTTCGGTGCCCCCACTGACGATTGGATGCTGGAGGATCCTACCTATGACCCATTTGCAGATATCAATTTCAATCCTTCCGCCAATCGGGACGTCGGAGGTGAAGGTAGTCACAACATGGAAGGAGAGGCTGACAACGAGGATGAGGACGATGATTGACTTCTGCTTCTGACTCACATCATGTTGCATCTGTATTTTTGCTATTTCTGTTTTTACTTATGTTTTGTAGACACTGTCGGTATTTCATATTTTACTTTTGTAATTTGTGGATTTTTCTGTTAATGTTTAATACTATTGGATTCTTTTTTTTGATTTGGTGGATGTTGTCTCTTGCTTTTCCTTTCTGTATTCGGTTATTTTGCTGTTTATTTCTCGTTATTTTGGAATTTTTGTGGATGGTTTCTTTTTGTTTTATAGCATTCTTTTTCCCCACTCCCTCTGTTTTATATTGCCCCTTTTTGAGCCTTCATGCCTTATTTCTGTTTTGATTTGACATTGAGGACAATGTACCGTTTTGGTTTGGGGGAGTTGAGTGACTTTTTGGCTTTGGATTTTTCTTGATAAATTGGATAGTACCTTACAGATTTTATATTATTCCTATTTCAATTAATTTTATGCATTGTCATCTTAATTAAAATATAGCTTAAATTGGATTTTTCAGAATATTTAGATTAAATTGAAAATTTTCAAAATTTTTAACTAAGAATTGTTGACCCTCTTATTTCTCTAAAATGTATTCTTCAAAACCTTGAAAAAGTTTTAGTTTTTACGTTTGACAATTTCTTACTCAATAAGGGATTTCCTTCTCTATAAAAAAAAAACAACAACAACAAAGAAATGTTCATTTGCATCTATTAAAATAAAATAAATGGAGGTGTGGTTTAAGTTGATGAAGTATAGTGTGGATTAGGCGCACAATACTTGTTTCAACCAATGAATCACATTTTCCTTGCAAATAAAGGCGACGGACAAAGTGTTGTTGTGTGGATTAGGCGCACGGGCAACTCGTTGTTTCCTAAACCTTGCTTTCCTTTCTTTTGACGTTGATTGAGGGGGAGATGTGTGGATGAGGCGCACTGTCTTCATTTCAATCGTTTATTTTAATGTTCCGTCTATTGAGAAGTTTTCCTTGAGAGCCAAAAATTTGTCAAGCAAAAAGGAAATTTTGTTTTAAGTTTTTGAAAGAGTGATTTTAAAGAGTAAGGGTGTTTGCGTTTCGTCTTTAAAATTTTTGAAAATTCTCTTTTTCTATCTTTAGATTCAAAAATTATCCTTTGCGAGTTAGTTTTATTAAGATGACTGCATGAAATTGGCTTGTATGGGTTTAATATTTGATGTTGTTCAGTACTTCTTTTTCATTCCGAAAAATCTTTAAGCTCTGTTTAGTTTTTAGTTTTTAGTTTCCAGTTAGTATTTGCTTGAGGACAAGCAATAGTTTGGTTTGGGGGAGTTGATGAGTCCTTTTTTTTGGTTAAATTAGGTTGCTTTCTTAGGACTTTTTCCTCTCCTTGATCCCATTTTTGTTATCTTTTGCTTGCTCAGTTCTGTGTTTTTGGCTTTCCTTGCTTTTTCTTGTTTTAATCTCTTTCCTTACCTTTTTATGCTTTTTGTTGTGTTTTCCTTGTAGGCTTTCTTTTCTGGTTTGCTGCTAGCTGGTGTGCTGATGAGATACTGAAGCAAATTGCTGAATGAGGCATGTTTTGGAGGCTGGCGCCCAGGCGCCAGATGCTTTAACCCTCTGTCTTGAAGATTGAATGGCTGGCGCCCCAGGCGCCACACGGGGTGCCTAAGGCGCCAGCAGCCCAACTCTCTGCCTCGAGGAATGAAGGTGGCGCCCAGGCGCCACGTAGGGCGCCTAGGCGCCACACATTGTCTTCTCTCTTCCTTTTTGCATGGCGCCCAGGCGCCACACAGGGCGCCTGGGCGCCGGGGTCCTGGCATGCACCTATAAATAGGATTTCTGAAGCATTTTTGGGGATCTTTTGGTTGGAGGAGAAGGAGCTCTGCTAGGGCAAAATCGGGGAAGAAGGGAAACCTACTCTCCATTGAGTTTGATACTTATTTCTTTCTCTCTTTCCTCTTGTATCATGTTTATTTATGTATTTGTGATGTTTTTCTCTTCTTCCACCATGTGTAACTAAATTTCTAGGGTTAGGGGATTGATGTAATTGACTCCTATGAAGCTTTGTTGTTGAATGCTTTAATGTATTTGCAATTTCGATTTTTGGAGTAGACTTTACCGTTTTTATCACTCTTGGATGCTTAGCTACCATCTTCAATGAATCTAGGGTTTATATTGGTGCTAGACATAGCTTGATATGGACTTGCCTTTGTAATTTCTACCGTAATTCGGGTTAGTCTAGACATAGATAACCTTAATTGCGTGGTTTTCATGAGTTCTTACGCTTAAACGCCAAATCAATTAATTTGACTAAGACATTAGCAAATTAATTGAGTGAGGTAGATTTGTTTCACCAAGACATTGGGTTCAATTATCTTTGTGAACTTAATCAACAAAAAGAGGAATTTGCAAATGTATTGAAGTATTTTCTAATGACTCAAAGATTAGTTTATCTATGAATTAATCGGATTAGGAGCTAAGTAAAATCAATCCCCTATGCCCGCTTTGTTCTCGTATAAATTTCGTTGTGTTAGCCAACTTAGTGTCTTACTTTAATTGCAATCTTTAAATTTAGACTCAACCACTCTACCATTTCAATTGTCCAAATATAATTTGCGCTAGTGAAATTGGTAATTGTTAAAGTCAATCCCTGAGGACGATAACTCTTTCTCTCTCACTTTACTACTTGTGCGACCCGATACACTTGTCGGGAAATAGCGCATTAGAAAGCCACGAATCTTTTCTTAAGAACAGTGTCAACCAGAGCACGACTCAGGTCATATTTTTCTAATAATTTCCTCAATTTTTACAATAATTTTAAAGAAAGATCTTCTAGGATGAGAAAAAAAATTGAGTGTGACAAATGGGAGAGACGATATTGATGAGTGCAATTAAGAGAGTCGAACGTCGAGGCGGCGGCGAAAGAGAGTTCTATCACAGCTTAATTATATGAATGAATTTGGAATTCCCTCCCAGTATCGACGCGGATGATGGATCTGTTGAATTTGGAAAAGACCCAGGTGACTTGAAGGTGATGATGGTCAACCTACTTCTCCCAGTATTCGGTAATGCCCAAAATGTTCTAAATGCATTATTATTTGAGTAGTACGTTGTTTTATAACAAAGTTAAATGTGAGAATATGAATATGTTGTGTTGGGCCTTTCCTTTTTCCCCAGGACCTTTATTTCATTGATATATAATATTATATGCCTTTTACTCATAGTCGTAGTACAGTATTTGTGTATATAATATTATCTTGAGTCAGATGATTGTATTTTAGTTTAGAGTCGTCTCTTTTGAATTGGTGGTTTTCTTTCTGGCTGGAAGTATTTATTATGCTAGAACAATACTGCATTTAAAAAAAAGTGCAGTAATTTATTCCCCTGTATGTTCTGCTTATATAAGTGATTATAAATGACTGATTTTTCTTGAAATAGTGCTTTATTTCCATATGTGGATTAAAATTCTTACATGATAATGTTTTTTTTAATTTTAAAAGTTATCTTCACCAAAATTCATATATGATTTGTATATTAGTTATATATATATATATAAGCATCAGTTGTATACACAATCATATTATATATATATACAAAATAAAAGTTGTAGCTTTGATGATGATTTTTCAAAGTAGCTTTCATGTTAAATGGTGTTTTTGACATGATGATATTTTTATTTGAACGTTATTTATTATGAGGAAAATGATACATAATATTGTGAGAGAATCACATATATGTATCTTGTGTGCTAGCCTTTTCTTCATTATTGAGACTGTTAAAGTGTATATATATATATATATGTATATATATATATATTTGTGAAATATTTGAGAAAATATATACATTCACAAATAAAAATTATGAGCCTTGAGTAATTTCACATATATGAAAATTGTGATTTTATATGTGATTTTTTAGAAGGCCTTATAAGAATATTATATTTTAGGTGAAAGGAAAATTTGTGAAATTCTTGAAAATGGCACTATAACCATCAATGTGGGGGTTATAAATTTTACAAATTCAAAATATTTTCACCTAAATTATTATTGTTGTTAAACAATATTATAAATTACATTTGTCATTTTGGTGGTGGAATGAGGCTGTTCAAGAAAAGATCAAATTTAAAAGAGAATGCTTTAAAGCTATCCATCTGTGCAATAACTCGAAAAATTGGGAAAGGTATCGGAAGGCTAATAAGGAGACAAAAAAAGCAGTAAGTGAAGCACGATCTAAAGCGTTTGAAGAGTTTTACAAGGATTTAGGAACGAAAAAAGGGGAACAAAAGATTTACAAGATTGCAAAGGCTAGAGAGAGGAAATCTAGAGATTTGGATCAAGTAAGATGTGTTAAGGATGAAGAAGGAAAAGTTCTGGTTACAGACAGAGATATTAAAATTAGATGGTAGGGTTATTTTCATAAGCTCTTTAATGACGGAACGGAGTCGACTTGTGATATGGAAGATCTAACAACCTTGGAGAGAGAACAAAATTTGGCATATTATCGCAGGATCAAGGTTGATGAGGTCAAGAAAGCTCTTAGAAAAATGGATAATGGTAAAGCTGTTGGTCCCGATGGTATTCCTATTGAAGTTTGGAAGTGTTTAGGAGAAGAGGGTACTATCTGGCTAACTAAGCTCTTTAATGAGATTTTAAGGTCTAAGAAAATGCCTGAGGAATGGAAAAGAAGCACTTTAGTGCCTATTTACAAAAACAAAGGAGACATTCAGAATTGCGCAAACTATCGTGGGATTAAGCTTATGAGTCACACTCTAAAATTATGGGAAAGAGTGATTGAACGTAGGTTAAGAATTGAGACGAGTATTTCTGAAAATCAATTTGGATTCATGCCAGGACGGTCTACAATGAAAGCTATATATCTTCTAAGGGGGTTGATGGAAAAGTATCGGAGTAAACAAAGAGACCTTCATATAGCATTTATTGACTTGGAAAAAGCCTATGATCGAGTATCAAGAGAGGTGTTGTGGAAAGCCTTGGAACAGAAAAGTGTACGAGTTGCGTATATTAGAGCCATAAAAGATATGTACGAGGGGGCTACGACTAGTGTGAGAAAGTCTGGAGGGGAGACTAGAGACTTTCCTATTAAAATTGGCCTACATCAGGGATCATCCTTAAGCCCTTATTTGTTTGACTTGGTTTTAGATGTTCTGACGAAACATATCCAAGAAGAAATCCCTAAGTGCATGCTTTTTGTAGATGACGTTGTTCTTATAGCAGAGACAAGAGAAGAGATTAATTCTAAACTTGAGTTATGGAGAGCTACTTTGGAATCGAAGGGTTTTCGTCTGAGTAGGAGTAAGACCGAATATATGCATTGTAAGTTTAACAAGCGACAACCTAGGAACGAGCTTGAGGTTAAACTTGGTAATCAGGTCGTATCACAAGTGTCAAAGTTTAGGTATTTGGGATCAATTATACAAGATGACGGTGAAATTATTAGAGATGTGGAACATAGGATACAAGCTGGGTGGTTGAAGTGGAGAATGGCATCAGGGGTTGTTTGTGATCGGAAAGTACCTGATAAACTCAAAGGAAAGTTTTATCGTACTGCTATAAGACCAGCGATTTTATATGGGAGTGAATGTTGGGCAATGAAAGGACAACAAGAACATAAAATTGGAGTGGCGGAGATGAGGATGTTGCGTTGGATATGTGGTCATACAAGAAGAGATATGATCCGTAATGATCATATACGAAGTAGAGTTGGGGTAGCACCTATTGAGGAAAAAATGGTTGAAAACCGTTTAAGATGGTTTGGGCATGTGCAAAGAAGACCGTTGGAAGCGCCAGTTAAGAGAGTTGAGCAGATGGTTTGGAGCCCTATGAAAAAAGGTCGAGGAAGACCAAAAAGGACACTTAGAGAAATTATTGAACTGGACCTTTTAGTAAATGAGATATCTAAAGAGTTGGTCAATGATAGAGCTCAATGGCGTCGTGCGATCTATGTAGTCGACCCCACTTAGTGGGATAAGACTATGTTGTTGTTGTCATTTTGGAACCAAATTTTTTGTGAGTTTGTGACCAAACTTGTGAACATTGGCATATAAAATTTTGGGTCAATTTGTAAATTGACAATGCCATCTCATTGAGATGATATGTCATAAGTAAGAATTAGATCAAGCATTTACAAATGCTAGTTTCTTACAACATTTTTATTGTGCAAAGAGGTACAATAGTGATGAGTTATTGGTTACAAAATTTTTGAGATTGAGAAGTTCCAAAATGATTATGTGTAATTATTTTCTTATATAATATTATTATATGGTAGATGAATATATTTGTGCATATATATTACGTGTTTGGATGCCCACCTATAATAATTTTGAGACTTTATATGAGTTAATTACGTACTAAATTAAGTACATACAAGTTGTGGTATTATACTCCTTCAAATTTTAAAAATATTTATAAAGTGTGGGGGTGCCCTGCTAAAGTTATTTTGTGTGATTATAACAGAAAAAAAATGATTTAGAATTTTGTTTGTATTCATTGTTATGGTATGTATAAATTACTTGCCTTAAATTGTGGCATTTTCACTTTTAATATGGATTGATGTGTGTATATAGAATTAATAGATGATAAGTGGGAGATATTTGTCCGTATATGTTTGACATGTTAATTTTTATATTAGCATAGATGTTATATATAAGACAAATAGCTACATGCATCTAATTTTTGGTATGAAAGCCATGAGTGAAGTAAATGTGATTTTGGGGTTAAAATCATAAGAATATGTGATAGTATTTTGTTGTCACATGAACGTTATATTCAAAAGCAATTTAAAAAGTTTGATCATCTTGATGACAAACTAGTGAATACTTCTTATGATTCTAATACTCAATTAGAGAAAACAGAGTTGAGTCTGTTGTACTTAATGAACTTCACTTAATCTGACATAACATATGATGTGTGTCAGTTGAGTATATATATACACACAATCCTAATAATGACCATTTGAGATGCTTTGGTCAAATTAATAAAATAATTGAGATTTACCATCAATTATGGTATTTTATAAAGTGGATTTCTCATTGTATTAAAAGAATACAATGATGCTAAATGGATCATTGATTCATATGAGACAAAATCCACTAGTGATTATGTTTTCACCCTTGGTGGTGGTACGATATCTCAGAGAGCAGCCAAACAAATTTATAGAATTACTCTAAAATTAGATTGGCTGAAATTAAGACTAAGTGGTTAAAAAAAACTTCTTAGCACATTTTTCGTTGGGGATGAGCCCAATGATGTTAATGTCTATCTATTGTGATTCCCAAATAGCAATAGCCATTGTAAAGAACAAAACTTTCAATGGTAAGAGAGACACTTGTGTTTGAGACACAGTTACTAAGCAGCTACAAAAAGATGAAATTTGAAGTACACTGATCATGTACTTTATTAGGCCAATCCTTTGGCTAAACATGCATGTATGAAGGAAATTAATCCTTCACACATCGAGGGGAAATGGACTTAAGCCAATTGAAATTAATAGTGACGGTAACCCAACCTTTATGATTGGAGACCCCATGAATAAGGTTCATATGGGTAATAACAAATCATCTGTTAATTCTGCTAGCACTAATATTTTAGTCCTTTTCCTATGGTGTAAGTGTGAAAGTGCTAGAATGCATTGATTGAGAGGTTGAGCGAAGCTCGTAATGATTTTCATAGCCCTTAAGGGTGGTGTATTCATTGCAGATACACTTGATGAAATCACCTATATGAGTGTAGAGTGGGGCCGCTCCTATGAGATCTTGGCGAAATCTCTTGAGCACTCATGAACACCAGGCACGCGCACGGCCGAAAACGCGCACAACGGCGTTAATAGCAAAAATTGTGGGGGTGTGATGTGATTGGTAAGATCTCTAGCTTACAATAAGAGTTTGTTGGTTCATAGAAGCTATATGCTTCATCACTGACTCTGTGAGTTATATCTTATTTATCTAGACTTGGTTCATAGTCTTAAAGACACCAGACTCGAAGCATCTATACCTATATGTGTAACCCAGAATATTGTCTAATTTAAAATCCATTTTTGAAATATGTGGGGGATTGTTGTGAAAAATGGAGTATTTCAAAAAGGATATTTTAAATTGTTGTGAAAATAATTTTGAAAAAATAATTTAATTATTTTTTATCCTTATCTGAACATGATAGGATTATGTTAATTGCTTGTTGATATAATTTGTTTTCAGAATCTTTGACTATTTCAAAGTAGTTATTTGTTTAAATTAATTTATTAATATTATCTATAACTGACTACATCCATGATCTTATCTTGTTAGTTATAATTATCCTCTTAAATTTAATTATGAAAATTAATTTATTTTTATGGTGATATTTATTCTCCATGCCTTTTCTAGGTTTTAGAGATTAACACTTTTTCTAATGACATTTTCTGGGGTTACACAATTTTCTCCTTTTCTCTGCTGTTCTGTGCCCTAGGTTGTATCCCAGATGGGCCTGTTTTATCCTTGGAGGAAAGCCACGAATCTTTCCTTAAGGACAGTGTCAACTAGAGCACGACTCAGGTCATATTTTTCTAATAATTTCCTCAATTTTTACAACAAGTGGTCAGTTCCGCAAATGTTGAGATGGGGACAAGCGAGCCCCAATTGGAAAACTCGCCATTTGGTCTCAACTGCGAACAAAATAGCTAGGTACAACGAAGACGAAGATGAACAAAAGGTGTGCGTCCTTCGCTGACTTACTCGGCAAAATCATAACTCATATCACCAAAGAAAAAACTGAATTATTAATTTAGTTCTAAAAATTATATTTTTTAATTTAATTTTTAAAATATTTAATGTTTCAATTTAATCTTTTAAATATTATATTTGTCTTAATATAATCTTTTTCATTATTAAATTACAAAATCTACTAATATTAAATTTTAAAATTTTTATTATAAAAAATTATTTTAACAAAAAAGAAATTAAATTAAAATAAGTAAAAATTTTTAAAAATTAAATAAAGACATTAATTTTAAATTTTCAAGAATTAAATTAAGACAAATGTAATTCTAAAATAAAGTAATTTACACTAAAATTATTACATACATTTTTAAATAAAAATTAACAAAAATAGTTATATGAAATAAAAGTACAAGGTAAAAATAGTAATACCTGCAGCAAAATTAAATATTTTGATTTTTTATGGCGTTTTTAATCACAATTGATTATTTAGTAGTTATTTAACTCTTATATAGATCAGGTAATTGTCTGAATAAAATCTTAATCTAATCCCTCATCGGTGGATCAATTTTTAGGTTTATTCATTGTAGATTATGATTCTCATTGTAATTATTCGCATTTCAAAACTAGTCCTATATATATATATATATATAACATGGGCAGACTGTTAATTTTATTAATAAAATTTAAGCAAAAATGTGAAGAACGCTTTTTTAATTATTGTTGTAAAAATCAGATCGGAACCAATTAGACTGGGAACCAGTTAGGGAATCTGTCTAGAATAACTTTTAAAAATCAATGAGTGATTGAACTGGTCAACAATCAGTTGAACCGGATATAAATCGATACTAAGTGAAGCGATTAAACCTGTTTATTTGAATTTTTTTATTTTATAAAGTTTTGTTTATTCTATAATTATGTGATGAATAAATTAATATTACAGATCAACCAATTTTAGTGGAGATGTCAATATTTTGGTATTTTATGAATTTGATATTAGTTAATATTATCTTGATTAATAATATTTCTTTATTATTTGGTCAATTTTTACTATAAACTTTTAATTGTAAATTTTTTTTAGTATAATTTGACATCAAATCTTATTTTTAATTGAATATGTAAATTTATATTTGTTGTCTTTAATTATGTATATTATTTTTTAATATTTAAAGGAGACGGTTCAACCACTGTTTGATCACTGACTCTTGAACTGGTGCCTCCGTCGTTTCAATGACTGGATCGATTTTCAAAACCTTGTTTTTGACTTAAAAAATTGTATAATTTACATTTAAAACTTTAAAAGTTGAGAAAAGATTTTTTAACTTTTAGTTTTGTGCAGTATTACTTGGGATTGAGTCTTATTATATAAGTTTTTAATATTGCTTATCGATCTAGACAAAAAAGATCCAATTAACACAAAAAATCTATTTAATATAAAGATTAAAATTTTTTATTTGTAAAAATATAGAAGAAAATGATAAAACATTATTATTTATAATTTGAGATGACATATCACATAACAGAATTTTATTATTAATTTCACTTCTGCTAAATGATATTATGATATAAAAAAAATTAATGAAAAGATTATGCAACACAGAATTAGGAATTCAACAAATTTATTGTTAGTTTTTAAAGTTGATAGAACAAATTATATAATATTTTCATTGAAAAATAGTTATCTATATTTTCATGTAAATTTTAGTGACATAACACTTTTGTTTTCATTTGAAATAATCAAATTACATCATTAGCAAGAAAATGAGTTACCATTTTTTTTATGGATAAGATTAATATTTTACCAAAAAAATATTTTTTTTGGGAATTTTTGTTAATCCAGAGTAATCTACTAATTTTTATGATAGGCAACGTGTAATATCCACTATTTTTTGGATATTAGTTTATTGGGATTTTGTTAAAGAGTATTATGAGAGCAAGAAATTTTTTTTTTTCTTTTATAGTAAGGAAAAACTTATTTGGGAAGTATAAAGAGTGGGTTCAAGGACTAAAGTGAAATAAAAATATGGAACACTTTAGAGAAACAATTAAATGGGTAGACCATATGGGGGAGCGAACTTTTGAAGATAAATTGTGAACTCGACCCCTTAAAGTTGTTGGATCGAGGTTAAATGGGTGGTTAGACACTGAGAAGGACTGGAATGAATGAATGTGAAATCTCAACATTTTATTGGAATGGAGGCGTGATGATGTGTACTTATAGAAATGTGACTGAGTGTTTTTATAATGACTGAATTGTCCCTTTACCTCGCGAGACACTGGTTAGAAGTGCAGTTAAGAGGGACCAAATTGGAAGAGGGGTAGGTGGACTCCACACAACTAATCTAAATACTCTCATTCGCTTTTCTTCATCCATTTTTCCTCTCCCCTCTCACGACTTCTCTCTTCATCTTGGCACCCATGGACCTTCTTCCCTCCATTCCCTCCCAAGCCTTCATCTAGGCATCCGGTGGCTGCTCTTTGACAAGGAGGTCGAGCTCCGGCAAACTGCTATGCTAGAAAAGTGAGAAAGACAATGTGAGCACCTCTCTCTTTCCCTTTGTACTCCATTTTCAGATTTTTGGGTTTTTGGGAGGGGAATGGATCATTTTTTCAATTTATGAGGTTTGGGTGACATTTTAAAATACTCTTGGATGATTAGTGATGAGATTGGAACTAGAAATTTGTGGTTTTGTCATGTTTAAGATTGGATTTAAGTCATTGAAGGGGAAATGATGAAAGTTAGGGCTTATAATGAAATTTTCTCGATTCATGCTAGTATGCATGATTTTATTTTGGGAATTTGGTGCCAAATTAACTCTTGGACATTAGGGAGTAAACCCCATTGAAAGAATCAAGAAAATTGGTGGAGATTTGAGGTTTTTAGCCTCAAACCCGAGCTTTCTGTCATGGTTGCAGGTCGTGACGTCTGGGGCTCCAAGCCTGGCGCTTGAGGCATCACGGATGTGATGCTGGCAGAGAGTTCAGGTTCTGGCACTCCAGGGTGTCGTGCGTGGTGCTTGAGGCGCCATCTTCTGGGCAGCGTTTTTGGGGGTGCCATGCCCTGGCCATGTGAGGACTCCTTAGTTCTAAGTTTTTAATTGCTCCTTGATGTTTCGTAGGCTTAAGCATAGTTCAAGGTTTTCCTAGAATATTCTTTGGAGGTCAGAAGTGCTTCAAGCTCAGGAGAGGGGACCTCTATCTTACCTTGATCATATAAAAAAAAAGGTGCATTTGCAACTTTATTAATTTAAGTACAAGGTTTGAAACCCTTGATAGTGTTTATAAAACGAAAGTATACCATTGTCTGAAAAGAACATAATTGTTTGATAAATGTGGTCAGGTATACGTTGATCTAATAAATGTAAATGGGCCTCGGCCATAAAATAATTATGTGCTATATATTATCTCCCATGGTAAAGTACATATGTTTGCTATGTGTACATGTATTCAAATATATATATTTATATATATACGTATACTGGGACATGAATGCATACACCCTTTATTATTATGAATTTAGTAGGAAATTGCATAGATGATGTCACGATTAGCATAGCACGCCCCTGAATAACTGCATTATGTTAACATAAATTGTAAGGATGGTATTTGCCTTGTGATAACTACATGAATATATATGTGTGTGTGTGTGTGTGTGTATGATTCCCAGGGTTGGGGAAATCTTGTACATTGTGAATAGTGGCTTACATGAACATGTGGAAATTCTAGTAATTATGTGTATAATTATTTGTCACATTGAAACCTTATTGATGTTGAGGTAACATTCAACTACGTTGGGTTGTATATGACGTTTAGGATGAATAAGTGGCATTGCTCATTCAGGTAATTATATAAAATTATTCTTCTATTTGGATTGTTAGGGGTGACGTGATGAAGTAACCATGTCTAAATGACTGATTGATGAGTAATTAATTAAGAAGTATTGTACTATGCTTGTGTGATAGACTTATTATGTTATTATGAATACGGGTGACCCCAATGGGCATTGAGGGAAGAGCCATGTGATATTATATTATTATGAATACGGGTGACCCCAATTGGCATTGAGGGAAGAGCCCTATGATACTATGTTATTATGAATACAGGTGACCCTAATTGGTATTGAGGAAAGAGCACTACAACAAGTCGTGATGTGGCTAAGCGACTATATTTCTCGAGAATGCCACACTTGGGATGTCGCCTTTGAAAGTAATGGTTGGAACCCAAGAGGGGGGGTGAATTGGGTTTTATAAATTTTTCACAAAACTTTATTGGAAGTTAAAATGATTTTCTGTAAAAGTACAATGTTTAGGATAATAAATACAACACAGAAAATCAATGTGCTATCAAGATGAATAATTATGAACAGCAAGGAAATAAAGAATAGATAACAATAAGCACAAATAAAGGAGTAAGGGATAGAGAGAGCAAACTCAGAGATTTATACTGGTTCGGCTAATCCAAGCCTACATCCAGTCCTCAAGAGACCACTTGAGTATTTCCACTATAATTGCAAGTTTAATCCGGGTACTTGCAAACCACTACAATCACGCAAATTCGATCTGGGTATTTGTGAAACCACAATGGAGAATTTATGAATCCGGGCTCCTCCTCAACCCAAAGCAAGTTCTTCCAACACCGGTACTTGCGAACCTCAACTCGGAATAATATATATGTTGATCAAAATCAACAATACAAAGAAACTCTCTCTAAAGAGTAGATGAACACAAATGAAGCTCTAATAACTCTAATGATAGAGAATATGCAAGATTTGGCTCAAGAATGCTTTCCTTTCTCTCAAAGATGATAGAAGAAGTTAATATCACATTGTAGGACTTTGTTCTAGCTCAAAATCGTGTATCTAAGGTCATATATATAAGATTTTATAAAACTAGCTGTTACAGCACTTATAGTGCAGTCTAGGTGTCTATTGGTCGACCAGTGGGGGTCACCTGGTCGACCACCCACTGACAGTAGCAAAATATAGCATTTTCAGGACAACTGGTCGACCAGTCTAAAGCTGCATGGTCGACCACCGGCTGGCAGTAGTGAAATACAGATTTTGAGCTTTCTTTAAAAATACATAACTCTCTCATTTGAACTCCGTTTTAAACAAATAATATATCATTGGAAAGCCCTTGGAGTCTAGTTTCAAATGAGCCAAGTTTTACTAAAAAGATATTTTTCGTTTAATATATATAATCAAAAAACTGACTATAGGTCAGAACAGAATAATTTTTGAGTACAGTAAAATCAACTTTCAGTTTTTCAAACTATATTTTAAATAGTCATATATTTCTCATTTGGACTCCGTTTTGAATAAATAATATACCGTTGGAAAGATCTTTGAGTCTACTATCAAATGAGATTAAGATATTTGAAAAACCGATTTTTCATTTATGAGATATGATATAAGGAGTGACCAAAGGTCAAAAACTAACTTTTGTAAAACTTCATATCTCATTATCTTTTTGTTCAAAATGCTTGAGCCAATGCATGCAAATCTGAATCATTGAGTTGCACAAGTATACTAGCCTATATAAAATATACCTAATGTAAACACATAGGCTATCTTGATGCATCCAAGCTTTCAAGACTCCAAATCTTCTAATTCTTCATTTCTTGGAGCTTTATCCTTGCATGTTGTTTTCCTTGAGTGAAGCATGATATTGCTTTTCCTTGTTCTTCAATACAATGCTTACTCTTCTTGTTTTGAACCAACCTATAAAATATATCTTACTTGCAAACCCAATGGTTAGTTCAATAGCATGATTCAATATATGCAACAAACATATTAAATAACATAATCATGCTTAAGTACTTGTAGCATATATATGATAATTAATCTTTATATATATCAATGCTACAATTCAAATACATTTGTCATCATCAAAACTTATGGCATAAAGCCTTAGGGTCAACAATCTCCCCCTTTTTGATGATGACAAATCACCACAGAAAAATATGTATCACAAGATAATGAATGCAATGTTATAAGCACATACACATATTTTTCTATTGTTTCTTCTCCCCCTATTTGACATCAACAAAAAAGTGTAAGGAACACAATATATAGAAGTTAAAGCACATACCTTCTTTAAGCCAGGATGTCAAAAGATGTCAATATAGCATAGGGTGAGGATACATCAAAACTTATCATTGTTTTCATTGACATGTAAAAACAATTTTTAGAAAAATTTCTCATGTCAAATGAAATGAGCCAAAAGATAAAACTTGAAAGAGTTTTAGGCTCCCCCTTAAACCTTGCATAATTTGAAAAAGAATAATGAATATCCAATTTTCAAAATGTATTGTTTTTCAAGAACATTTATATATATTCAGCAGAGACAAAGCTCCCCCTGAATTTCATAACCCTTTTGATTCGCAGAATTTTGAAGTAAGACTTTTGAAGAAATTTCTGCAATATTTCTGTTGAAGATGATTTCTGCTTGTTTATGAAAAGGCATTTTAGTAAATAGCAGAAACATTGAAATCTTTGAAATATGTAACAAAAAATAAATAAACATCATTTGCTGTCATATGATAGAAATATTTGCAGCACACAGCAGAAGTATGATATATGGATTAGCAAAGCATGATATAAACAAGAATATTAATCATAATCCATAAATCAAATACTAATATTTTTCAAGATATTTGAAAACAATTTAAAATGAGGATATTCAAATCCATTTCTTTTCAAAGTAGATGTTGCTTCAATATGGCAAAGTAATTTTAGCACAATGGAAGAAATTTAAGAGTTTCATGATCTTTTTCTAAAACAATTTGCTTCAAAAGGAATTTAGAAACGTTTCATCCAAAGAAGCAATATATATGGATTAGTGTAACAAGATATAATCAAGGATATAGTTCATAATCCATACATCACAACAAAAGAGATCTTTAAGACCTTTTCTTTTTCAAAAAGAATATTGCTTCATATGATAAAACATATTTACATTGTGGAAGCATTTTTTAAAGTCCTTTTTCAAAACAAATTTGCTTCATAAAGGATAAGATAGATTTCAGTACAACAGAAGCAATTTATATACCCGTTCAAGATGTAAAACATTATAAGCAGGATATATATAATATATATCATCACAACATAAGCAATATAAATCATTAAGGCCAAAGTGCAAAGGACATATATTTAAAGAAGATCAATCAAGCATATTCAATATAATATCCATTTTGAGAAGAGTAATCATACCTCTCAAAACTCTTTTATCCAATCAACTGATCATTCTTACCTTTCTTTTGCAAGAGCTTGTTTATCCAAGAATTATCTTGGCGTAGAGACAATTTATTTTGCAACCCTTGACTATTTGATCCTTGATGAAGATTTCAGCTTTGTATAGTTTGACTATCCTTTTGGAAGAGTCATTTGTACCTTTAAGCTTCTTCATCAACTAAAGAAGTATTCTTGCACAAGATGAGATTAGTAGATCCAAAAATCATATAATCACTTAATAGATGATAGGCAAGGAAAGCAACTTGAAAGAATTTTAGTGGCAAAAGGAATGATTTTCTTATTTGGAAATATAGCCACTATAGTTCATACTTAGCTTGAGGTGCAAAAGAGATATTGAAAATAATATGAGTTTTCAAAGTATTTTTCAATCAGTTTAAAGACTCTTTCTTGCCATTCATCCAATCTTCACATAAAGCTCATAATATTTGATGGATTAACAATCTATTTCAAGCAAGGCTAGATAATACCAATGTTTTGAATGTGCATGCTTGATTAGAATCACCATCTTCATCGTTGAGTCCTTCATCCTCAAGATTGGTTGGTTGTTATTGCAAGCTCGAGCTTGAGAATACTTTTCCTCATAAAACAATGTGACTCTTATTCTTAGGTACCCAAATAATTTGGGTCCTTGATGGGTTAGTTCATAATTCTCAAGCAATGGAGGATTTATAGAGAAATCATTCTTCTTCAAAGATTGATACAGTAAAAAGCACAAGAGAAGAAAATCTTTTGAAATAAAGATTTCCAAATCCTTTTCTTTTCAAAATGATTTTTGCTTCAACATGGTAAAATAATTTTTGAAACAATCTCTTCCCTTGAAAGAATGATTTTATGACAAGATTATCTGAAAAACTTTGGCAAAAAGAATTTCCAAATTCTTTTAATTTGAAAAACAAATTTTGCTTCAAAAAGTATAAGATGTAGAAAAAGATGCAGTGCAATAGAAGCAACATATATATCCTTTTAATGATAATAACAGAAGATATTATAACAGGATATATATCACAGCAAATGCAAATTATATACTCATATAAGATATACCATTTTAAAATTGGAGTATATAATAGCACAACAATTTTCTTGGATTGGCAATAGATATAACCAATATAATGCATAGTCCATTGGCAGAAGAAGATTTCGAGTGAATACCCACTAAGATGCATCTTCAATGATGAGTTCCTTAGGATAACTTTTGGCATACCTCAAATCCTTTGAAAAATCATCATTGTTGCTTGATGGCTCCTTCTCATGAGGTAATTTTTCTTCTTGAGACTTTTCTTCTTCTTGAGATGGTTTGGCATTTTCTTCAATGCCATTATCTTCTTTTGAAATAAGGGTACACTTTCCCTTTTTAAAAGTTCTAAAAATAATTTTCTGCTTATGTATAGAGACATTTAAGTACATTAGCAGATGTAATTTTGAAATAAGGATTTCCAAATTCTTTTCTTTTCAAAATATGATAAAGCAATTTCAAATCCTTTTCCAACACTTTTCGAAATAATTCTTATTGAAAGAATGTCACCAGATTTAGCACAGTAGAAGAAAATATATATCCATTATCATATATAAAACATTTTATATCTAGGATATATCATATCATCTCAGTAGAGGCATTATGTATTTTGAAAAGTATACATATATTCATTTAAGGCTAGAAAGCATTTTCTCACATGAACATATATATCATCATTACGTAGCAGAAGCAAGTTACATACTCATTCAAGATAAAATATATTATAATCAGAGTATGTAGTAACATAATTGAGGTAATATGGATTAATAAGATATAATCAGATATAAACTATAATCCATAAATAATGGTTCATAAGTTATAGCTTGTGCAAAAGATATGATATGTATGATGCTCAAACCATGATGTATTTTTTAAAAAATAATTTAAGTATTTAACATATTTTTATATGCAATGATGTGATCAAGTATGTAAGATGTCAGAAAATAATATGTCATTGCAATGAAAGTATGTCAGTAAAGAGATTTGCCAAAATGTTCAATTGAGATCAAGGAGTATCATTCAATTAAATAATAAAGAAGTAAAGGATAGAAATACTCATCAATTTTGACAAACTTTTGTTGCTTCTTGAACTTCCTCCTTAAGATGTTGATATCCTTCTCTTCCTCATTGTCCTTCTTTTGATCCTATCTTCTTGCAATTTTAATGATCTTCATTGATTGATTATTTGCAAGATTCTCTCAAAAATAATCTCTTATAAGATCACCCATGAAGCTTTGAAGAGATCATTAAGTACATAGCAGTAGAATTTAAATCCTTCTTCTACTGTCATCCGCTGGTCGACCAATGTGTCCACACTGGTCGACCATCATAGGGATGCGAAAGTGCGAGAAGCTTACTGTCAAGCATTGGTCGACCATTGTGAATGAACTAGTCGACCACTCTTTACCATAATAGTCTTATTTACTCACTGCCTCGAGTTGGTCGACCAATCTGAGGACCTTGGTCGACCACTTGTCTCAGCGTTCAACATTTTTCTCCTGGTGTTGGGCGTTGGTTCAATGTAGGCTTCGTTGGTCGACCACTGATAGGAGCGTTGGTCGACCAACCAACTTCAGAACTATAAATCTTATTGATTTCAGAGAGCAGAGGAAATAAAGTGCCTTAGAGGATAAATTTGAGAATTAACTCCTGCGAAACACTTTTGGTGGAGCACTTTGATGCTTAAATTAGCAATGTCCAAATAAATCTCGAGAATCAAGAGCAACATTGTGTTTAAGATATGCCATATTAATAAAAAAATGCTATGCTTCCATGAAATGCAATTTTGCAAGAAATTGGATTTCATTGAAAATATTTAAATAAGATTACAACACGGATAAATACTGTAGGCAGAAGTAATCTTATTGTTGTAAAGGCAAGAGAAATGTGCATGTAATGGAAGCAAGTTTTCATGATGCGGTAAAAAAGATAGTTTGAGCAGAATTTGGAAGAAAGATTTTAGCTCAAAACAAAATTTGAATCTATAGGCCGCATGCCTAACAGTTGTTTTCAAATATAGCATGCATAAGTATCAAGGATAGATGTAAGGCATGTTAGAGAACAAACATAAGCATTAAAGAGTAGTAAACATATCAGTTAAATTTCTTACAATGCATTCTAACTTATATGTTTACTTGTCTATTGCCTCCTTTTGACGCAAGAGACTGGAGTTTGAATGATGTAGCCACTGAAAAAGTCATTTCTGCTCCTTGCTTCGAGGTAAATCTGCAAATTAATCCTTTGTCTTTGGTACCCAAATTTCTTTGGGTTTGCCTGGGTCATGAGTTCCTTTTTGAACCCATTTCATTTTTACTCCATGAACAAGATTTTTCTTATAAAAACAGGAGTAAGATTTGTGTCCTTTCAGTCCACAATAGAAACAAGTGCAAGTTGGACTATTGGACATCTTTGCAGAAACAAAGAAGTTTTTAAAATGCTTTTGGATTGATTTCTTTTTAGAAACAAGACCAAATTTGTTAAACTTTCTTCTTTGTTTCAAAACTGAGGTATTTAAAATTTCTCTACCTTGAGAGAGTTTTGCAAGTGTGTTTTTAAGATTATCATTTTCCTTTTTCAAAGAATCACACTTGGTACAAAAGCAATTTTTGTTGGAAGAGATATTTGCTTTTAAAATTAAATTCTCTTCTTGCAAAGTTCTGTTTTGATTTTCAAAAACAAAATTCTCTTCCTTGGAAATAGAAAATTCTTTTTTCAATGTTTCCAACTCATTTTCAAGAGAAGAGTTTTTCTGTTTTGAAACATTTAATTTCTTTGCAAGTTTTAGAGATTCTTCATGTAAATCATAAAAAGCATCTTGTAATTCTTCAAAAGAGTAGTCAAATGAATTTACCTCATCTTCATCTCTGGCCACAAGACAGATATAGTTTTCTTCATTTGTGTCCTCCTTATTAGAATTGATATTTCCCCAAATCGAGGATAGGTAAGCTTTCTTTGATGATTCAGCTTTTGGTTGAGATTTCTCTTCTTCTCTTTTTTCTTTTTCTTCTATCTCCTTGGTGATTTGGGATTTTCCTGTAAGTTCAACACCAAGAGCTTGCAATTGATTAAGCACAAGTTGTATCTCATTAATGGTTTTGCAATTGTTCATTTGAGCAATTTCAAGTTCATTAATGAAACTTCTATACCTTAATTCTTTAGCAATAAGATCTTCCTCATGTGCAACTTCAAGAATTTCCCACATTTCTTTTGCAGTTGCACAGTTGGAGATTTTGAAAAATTCATCTCGACTCAATGCACAAGAAATAATCAATTTTGCCTTAGTATTGAGTTGCATTAAACTTCTTTCAGTATCATTCCATTCACTCTTGGGTTTTGGAATGCATTTTTCTTGTTCTTCCTTGACAGGCATATAAAAACCATTTTCTATAACTTCCCAGAGTTTATGGTCTACTGAAATTAAAAACATTTTCATTTCATACTTCCAATATTGAAAATGATTAGCATCAAAAATTAGAGGTTCTGTGAAAGAACAATTTTCAAACATAAACCACTCACTAAATCCAACCATGTATACTCTTAGACGGTTAAGTCTCAAATCAAGAGCCCAAGCTCTGATACCAATTGAAAGTAATGGTTGGAACCTAAGAGGGGGGTGAATTGGGTTTTATAAATTTTTCACAAAACTTTATTGGAAGTTAAAATGATTTTCTGTAAAAGTACAATGTTTAGGATAATAAATACAACACAGAAAATCAATGTGCTATCAAGATGAATAATTATGAGGAGCAAGGAAATAAAGAATAGATAACAATAAGCACAAATAAAGGAGTAAGGGATAGAGAGAGCAAACTCAGAGATTTATACTGGTTCGGCTAATCCAAGCCTACATCCAGTGCTCAAGAGACCACTTGAGTATTTCCACTATAATTGCAAGTTTAATCCGGGTACTTGCAAACCACTACAATCACGCAAATTCGATCCGGGTATTTGCGAAACTACAATGGAGAATTTATGAATCCGGGCTCCTCTTCAACCCAAAGTAAGTTCTTCCAACACCGGTACTTGCGAACCTCAACTCGGAATAATATATATGTTGATCAAAATCAACAATACAAAGAAACTCTCTCTAAAGAGTAGATGAACACAAATGAAGCTCTAATAACTCTAATGATAGAGAATATGCAAGATTTGGCTCAAGAATGCTTTCCTTTCTCTCAAAGATGATAGAAGAAGTTAATATTACATCGTAGGACTTTGTTCTAGCTCAAAATCGTGTATCTAAGGTCATATATATAAGATTTTATAAAACTAGCCGTTATATAGCCGTTACAGCACTTATAGTGCAGTCCAGGTGTCCATTGGTCGACCAGTGGGGGTCACCTGGTCGACCACCCACTGACAGTAGCAAAATATAGTATTTTCAGGACAATTGGTCGACCAGTCTGAAGCTGCCTGGTCGACCACCGGCTAGCAGTAGTGAAATACAGATTTTGAGCTTTCTTTAAAAATACATAACTCTCTCATTTGAACTCCGTTTTAAACAAATAATATATCATTGGAAAGCCCTTGGAGTCTAGTTTCAAATGAGCCAAGTTTTACTAAAAAATTATTTTTCGTTTAATATATATAATCAAAACACTGACTATAGGTCAGAATAGAATAATTTTTGAGTATAGTAAAATCAACTTTCAGTTTTTCAAACTATATTTTAAATAGTCATATATTTCTCATTTAGACTCCGTTTTGAATAAATAATATAGCGTTGGAAAGATCTTTGAGTCTACTATCAAATGAGATTAAGATATTTGAAAAACCGATTTTTCATTTATGAGATATGATATAAGGAGTGACCAAAGGTCAAAAACTAACTTTTGTAAAACTTCATATCTCATTATCTTTTTGTTCAAAATGCTTGAGCCAATGCATGCAAATCTGAATCATTGAGTTGCACAAGTATACTAGCCTATATAAAATATACCTAATGTAAACACATAGGCTATCTTGATGCATCCAAGCTTTCAAGACTTCAAATCTTCTAATTCTTCATTTCTTGGAGCTTTATCCTTGCATGTTGTTTTCCTTGAGTGAAGCATGATATTGCTTTTCCTTGTTCTTCAATACAATGCTTACTCTTCTTGTTTTGAACCAACCTATAAAATATATCTTACTTGCAAACCCAATGGTTAGTTCAATAGCATGATTCAATATATGCAACAAACATATTAAATAACATAATCATGCTTAAGTACTTGTAGCATATATATGATAATTAATCTTTATATATATCAATGCTACAATTCAAATACATTTGTCATCATCAAAACTTATGCCATAAAGCCTTAGGGTCAACAGCCTTTGTATATGAAAGGTGAGGGAAATTATAAATGTTTTGGAATAGTGGGCAATACTTAAATTATAAATGTCCTGGAACGGTGGGCAATACTTATTTAATAAATGTCCTGGAACGGTGGGCAATACTTATTTTATAAATGTCCTAGAATTGTGGGCAATACTTATTTTATAAATATCCTGAAACGATATTAAAATTTTGGAAGTCCGAAAGCGATAGAAATATTGTGAATTGGTCCTCTCTACTTTTGAGCAAACTTTATTGTCGAACTAATAAAAAATCTATGTTTATATGTATGGACACCGATGAATGCTCATATTTTGACCTTGAGTTATAACCCGAAATTATTGTTTATATTGAGGAGAGAATACATTTCTTAATTTAGTTGATTATGTAGCAGAGGATTTGTCGATTTGGTTGTTACGGGTGGTGTACTACCTAAGGTTCCATCCCTAAGGGCAATGTACAGGTTTCAGTCACATTGGAATTGTTTCCCTTTCACTTAGTATTTGTACTCATCCCCCTTTGGATTATGCACCTTTGCAGGTCCTCACTCACTTGGTGAGTCTCCATACGAAGAGTAGCAGAATCTCTAAGTCCATGGCCGGATTGGCCTATAAATGTTGGTGATGTTTCCGGGTACATACAAGTTGTTGAGTTTCTCTGTAGTAAATAGGACTCCTAGGTTAATGATAAATGCTTCAATCTTATTAATCTGTTCAAATTATGTATACTAAACACGTATGGTGTCAGGCTTACGGTGGTGATGCTAAACTAATCGTCGTGCTGGTCATGTCCTTAGGATTGGGACGTGACACAACGCATATACAAAACAATATAAATTTGATATAAATGTCTAATTCCCAGGAGATGGTGAATTGAGTTAATAAAAAATTATCTTAAAAACTTGTTGGAAGTTTAAGAATTTTTAAAACCAAAGCCAAAATATTTCAGATAGAAAAATAACAGAGCAAACGCAAGATAAATAAGAAAGAGTGCAGAGAATCAAAAGTAAAGCAATAAACAATTAAAAATATGAGAGTAAGAGAAATTTAACACAAGTGTTTATATTGGTTCATTTTAAAACAAGCTTACATCCAGTTCTCAAGATAACTTTTTAAGATTTTAACTAATAACTACAAGTTTAGAAAGATAGGCACTTGTGAGCCACTATAGTAGAAAACTTTATTTCCCAAGGGTGTCTCTTCCCCTTATACTAAAATTACTCTCAATCACAGCCTCAAGGAACCCTTCCTTGATCAATTCAAATGAAAGATTGAGAAGAATATAGATAATTCTCTAAAACATAGTAAGTATACAAGTGATAAGCACTCTAGAAGCAAATGATTGGCAAGTGATTAACTTTTCAAGATTCAGAGGCAAATAGGATGTATTCTTATTGATTTGACAACCTATGAAGCCAATATATAAAGCCAAAAAGACTAGAGATCCATTGGAAGAGGATTGATGATGATATCAGCTAAAATCTTCACAAAATAACAGTTGGAACCGATATCATCATGCCGTCAGTCGACTGATTGACCCACGACAGTCGACTAATGCTCTTTAATAAGACAATAGTCGACTAATGGATATCTGTTAGTTGATTGATGAGTCTCTGTCTCAAAGTTGAAATTCTTCTAGAAGTGATCAGTCAACTAATGCAAAGTGATCAGTCGACTAATGGCTACTGGAGGTCTTTTTGAAATGAGATAATGACTAATTAGTCAACTGATGATTGACTGTTAGTCGACTGATGAGTCTCTGTCTTGAAGTTTAAAATTTTTCAAAAGTGGTCAGTCAACTAATCAGTCAACTAATCTAATGGGATTAGTCGACTAATGGCTACTGGAGTTCTTTTTGAAATTGAGACAGTAACTAATCATTCGACTATTGAAAGTCAATTAGTTGACTGATAGATATTGATGCTTTGTTGAATCTTAGACAGAGAGTGATTAGTCAACTATTGAAGAGACATTAGTCGACTGATGGCTCTTGATTAAGTTTTTCTAAAGTTTTTGCAAATTTTAAAGATCAATAACCCATTTTCCAACTTTAAAAGAGATTTTCAAATAATTTCACTTGCCATTCAAAAGCTTTTACAATATTTTCTTAAGGAGACACAAAGTAAAAGATCTTCACTTGAGCTCTTTGTAAATTTCTTTTTGTCTTGTGATATTTCCCTATAGACATTAAAGCACAAGACAAATATTATTTAAATTTGTTTGTTGATTATCAATTCTACCTCCACACATTTAATACCCATTCCTAATGTTTTAATATGATGTTATTCAATTACAATGTCTTAATTTTGTAATTCGTTAATTCTATACTTTTGAATTTGATTACATGATTATAAATATGAATGATTAATACATGAATTAAAGAAATAAAATTTAACTTTTATATCATTATGATTTGATGCATACATTTAATGCACACTTTTAACGTCTATTCTTAATGTTTTAATATAATTTCATTCAATTATAATTTCTTATTTTTGTAATTTGTTAATTGTCTACTTTTGAATTTGATTGCATGATTACAAATATGCATGATTAATGAGTGAATTAAAAAAAATAAAATTCAACTTTTGTAAAATTCTGATTTGGTTACATGAATATTGACTTTAATATGTGAATTAATATTAATTGACTTGATTTTTGCCAATCAATAGTCTTCATTATATGATATAATTTTCTATTTAAGCAAATTCAACCAAAGTCAGTCTATCCTCTTCGGACTTTTCTCTCTCTCACTCACACACACACACTCTTTCTCTTTGTGCAAAACCCCAAATAAGGTCCAGATTTGGTAGCCATACTCTTATAATACAGATGGTTGTGACAAGATTAAAAGTCAAGGCTTTGGATTCATAGATGTCATATCTCACTACCTTCCTCCTTAATAAAATAGTCTCTCATCATCTCCAAGCTTTCTATAGATGATGCAGTGAGAACCAGTGTCCTTTCACTCATATAGAAGCCACTTTCTGATACATTGAGGGATGTTTGTGATCAAAAAACACTGGATGAAATCATAGACTGTCGGAAGGTAGTATCATTGTTATTTTGTCACATCATTATGATTCTTGATATTATATATGTTAATTGAGTTGTTTGTTCTTTTTAATTTTTTTTTCTCATAGGAAACAACATGTGTTAAAATGGCAACTGTGATTGGCATAAATATTGAACACGAGTGGTTTTATAATTCATGTAAGAAATACACAAAAAATGTGTTTCCTAATGGCAATGGATTTTTCTGTGAGAAGTGCAGTGGAAAAACTCTATTAGTTATTTCGTGGTGAGAAAATTATGATATTTATGGCATTTATTTTTGGTTGATTATTGTTCTTGGATTTACAAATTATTTCTATGTTATTTTCTTCATTTTGCAATTTAGGTTTAAATTAGAGCTGAAGGTGGGTGATTCCAAAATAACTTTGAGTTTTATTATTTTCGACCGCAAAGTTTCAAAATTTCTACAATGTAGAGTTGCAGAGCTACATGACTTTGTTGTTGCAATAAGTTTATTGTTCTGTTTACAATGTAATCTTCTATTAAATTCTAAATACATATTTGTTGGTAAGTGCATTGATCATGACATGTGCTCTCTTTTTCTTTTTCTTTTTTTTTCTAGTAATTTGGCAATATTTGTCAAACCCTCGATAAATTGGATAAGTTTCTTGGGAAGAGATTACTTTTTTGTGTGCAAATTTCTGAGAGAAATCTCAAGGAACAAAGTTCAATTCATGTTGTCACCCGCATTACTGAGGAGGATGAATTGACCAATCAATGTTCTGCTCCCACCGATTTGAGCCAAGTATATTTTTGTTTCATTTTTTAAGTATTTTTTCATTTATTATTATTATTATTATTATTATTATTATTATTATTATTATTATTATTATTATATGTTCATATTTGGAACTCATATTGATGGTTTTATCTTAGTATTCAACGAACAATATGGAAACTCAAAGTGGCAGTGAGTTTTTTAAGGTAATTTTTTCAATTTTTATAGTTAAAGTAGTTCATTCTATTTATTGTTGTTAATTTATTTTAAAATATCTTTAATATAAGTAAGTAATACTTTATTCTCAGGATTTTAATTCCACTGTTAAGGAGTCTGAAGTTGGAACTAATTTAAAGCAGATAACACCTATCAAACAAGTATTAAATGAGCAAATTGTTAGTGCTGAGGACCATGACAATATAAATTATCAATTGTTATCAAATCCATGCAAAAGAATTAAGATTAAACATAAGAATGCAAGAAATGATCATGTAGGCAATAGCCTAGTTGATCAGCTGGGTGACAATATTTAGAGACAAAACAATTTTACCAAGTTTTTTGAATTTGGTATCGATGTTGTTGCAAGCGATAGGGTTGGGAAGAAAGTAGTAGAGGATAATAATTAGTGTCTTTAAAATAATGTTTTTAGCTATGTTACATTTTTGAGTTAAACGAAGATGTCTTAATTTTAGAGTATTGTTTTTTTTTTGATATGTTACGTTGTTTTGAACATTTGATTTGCAAAGTTTTTTGTTGAAATTTATTTTGTGAGATCATGTTCCTCAAATTAAATGTTTCCTATTTTAAATTTTCACTTAAATGTTTTTTTCATATTTAATGTACTTAAATATCTCTTATGGTATTAAAATTTCTGTTTTAGAATACAGTGTGAATCATAGTAATTTCATAGTGAATGCATAATATATTAAATCTTCAAAGATTTGTCAACATTTCATGTTTGGTGTAATTAGTAATGACTTATAATTACAATTGCCTACTAATTTGAAATTACAATACCGTATTTCCAATCAAATGTTTTCTTCCACATTAAAAGTAACTAAATGTCTCTTTATAGTAATTGTAAATTTTTTTATTTTTAGGATACAATGAGAATAAATTAATAAAATATGAATAAAATTAATACTAATATTAATTTCATAATTAGTGCATATTATGAGAAATTTTCACAAATTTGTCAACATTGTACTTAATGTAAATAGTAATGACCTATAAGTGCCTATTAATTCAAACTTAGAATATGAGTTGAGTATTTATTTCTTTTATCCTTTTTTTGTAGTGAATCATGAATGGGTGAGTAAGATTTGTCTAACCCTTTTATTAGATCGTGTCTCTATTATGTTATTAGAAGTTAGTTCTTTTCGTTTGTTCTGTTAACCCTAAAAGAAAAATCCAATTTGATTCCATGACGCTTATTTGGTTGATTGGTTCATATGGAGGTTGTATTATCATGCTACTTAGAAAATTTAGTCCCCATATGATAAAATTAGATGCCAATACTCACCCATCCACCTTAGGATTAGGCTTGTTGGATGGAAGGATCAAAATATGGCGACATATGCTACTCATAAATCCTGTCATTTTCTCTAAGAGCAAAGTGATATCATCTTTGTCGTTCTTGTTTCACATAATAAACCTAAATGTGAATATGTAACTTCTAGAATAATATCTTTTACTTGAAGTCCTTATGGTGTAAACATTTTAGGAAACTTGGCATGCACTATTTATCAAATACAAGAATATTTTGAGACACCAAGAAAACCTTTTATGTATTATACAAACAATGTTCTTGTGGCTCAAAATCTTCATTTGCAACATCCTCTGCATCAAATTGATTTGGAGTACGTCATTTTGAATCCAAGTTTGTATTTTGAGGCCATAAATTACGAACCCAGTGAAGTTTGAATTCCCGATTTATGAACCAGAAAGAAAAGGAAGCTCAGCCAGAGTTGTGGGTAAAGTGACGTGAAGGTTACTAGTTACTAGGTATATAGCAATACCAGCAGCATAACCTGCCAAAGCAAACCCACTAACCTGCACAGAAATGAACAACTTATGTTGGAGAGTACAAAACATAAAAAGCTTTGAGATCAACCCGGCATAACAAAGAAAGGTAAATCGAGCCAATTATGATTAGATATGTAAATATTTGACACAATTTTTAGTTGGACCTTCCGTTTTACATACTGTCATATCTATTCATGATTGACTACAAAAAGAAAAAGGATAAAAGAAACAAATACTCATTTCATATGTCAGATTTGTTGTAATCAACAATAATGATGAACATCTATAATTGACTATCTGCCAATATATGGAAGAAGATATAGCCTTAACAAAGGTCAAGGCTCAAAATGCTAAGAGAAACCTTAAGCTTCAAAAGGTTTTATCCAGGTTTCTAATTAAATCACAAGTTACTCCAATTGCCCAAATTATAAACCCTAATTCTCAAATGGCAATGACAATATTACCTGATAAAATGAATAAAATATTAAACTTCTTAAACTATATAACTTGGTCTATCTATTTTTGGTAGACCAGGTGGCCTAAAAATCTATCCAGAAACATTTTAATCGGCATCTGTAAAGTGGCACATACC
Source organism: Biancaea sappan (assembly GCA_037074585.1). Classification (NCBI taxonomy): domain Eukaryota; kingdom Viridiplantae; phylum Streptophyta; class Magnoliopsida; order Fabales; family Fabaceae; genus Biancaea; species Biancaea sappan. The sequence goes on along the minus strand of CM073493.1, from coordinate 7,693,862 downwards.
TTCCGTAAGTACCAAACGAAGTCCACCTTTTCCATCCCCATGAATGCAACTCCAGCAGCAGAGCCAATAACTAACATGGATCCACCAGAACCAGCACAAAATGCAATCAGCTGCCAAAACTCAGAATCCTGAGGGAAAGTGGAGAGATCATACATTCCCATTGTTGCCGCAACCAATGGAACACTGTCTATTATTGCTGTTATGACTCCAATTGCACATGCAATCAATTCAGGATTTGGAATATGAGCATCGAGGTAATTTGCTATTTCCCGAAGAATCCCTGCTGCCTCAAGGCTAAAGAACAATACCATTGAAGTTTAGTCAATACAGCAAGTTAAAATCGGCATGTGGGAAATTTAAAGTGTTATGTAAAGAGTAAACTTCACGTGGGAAGAATATGGAGTCAAAATTCATGCAAGATTACCTCATCCTCGAAGGAAATCTGATGTAATTCAAGATCATGATCTCTTTGCAGCGAATGCATAGGTTTATCAGAAGTTTATTATACAACATGAACATTGTATTATTTCATAGCTTACCTGTTAACAGATAATAGAATTCCAAGGAAGAATAGTGCTCCTTGAGTATCTATCCTTGACAAGGCCTGTGGTACTTTTAGCTTCTGCCTTTCAGATTTACCATAGTGAATAGCATCAGTGAGGATCCAAAGCACACCGAGTCCAAGCAACATTCCCATGTAAGGAGGTAAACCTGTGAGGGCCTTGAACACTGGGACAAGAATCAAAGCACCTATTCCCACAGAGAAAACAAGCTGTCCTCGTGGTGCCATCAATTCAGATGCCAAGACATTGGGAGAATCCTGTCCCTTCCCATTAACTTCACTGAATAGAAAAAGACTAATGTCATCTAAATTTTAATTTTCTGAGATAATTCTTACCGTTCAAATCATATTTCTTGATTACATCTTGCACTGAGAAAAAAGTACCTAGTCAGGGACATAAGAGCTAGAGGGACAACTAGAGAGATAGCGGAAGGTACAAACAACCCCTGTAAGCAAAGGAAATTCAATCACGAGTGTTTGCAAACACTTTCTCAGAGTCAGTAATTTATACAAGGTACATAATGCTGAGCTGAATTTACATGTTCATGCAATTAAATAGCAGCAAGAGCGTTTGACAAAGGAAATCTAAACTTAGGGCAACAAATGACATACTTCTAATAATTACCTTAGAACCACAATAATCTTTCAAAATGTCAATGTTTAATAGCTTAATTAGTAGTTCAGGTCAAATTTTGCCAGGATCCAAATTAACTTATCACATAGGAGCAGTTTTCCAGGAGATAACCTTCATTGTTGGCCAAGTAGATATATGGCCATGTATCCAAAGCATAGTAGTGGTAACATCACCAATCGGAGTCCATGCACCACCAGCATTCTCAGCTATAACGACAACAGCTCCAAGAATCCTGTCAAAAATCTAAATCAGTAGCTCTTCAGAATGCCCAAAAAAAATAGGAGCTTTTGACACAAATAACTCCAACTCATTGGAGCCCTCCTTGTTTAAAAGCATGCTTCTAAAATAATAGTTTACTTGCAAGATTAAAGCTAAGAGGAGCTAAAAATGAAAATAATAGTAGCCAAATTCAAGTGACTTCCTCCTCCAACTCTCTATTTAGTATCACTCTTGCTATTGCGATGCAACAATGATATTGTGATGGGAAATATGCAGGTATTTGTACTAACTCCATACTTTAGCTATTATTTATTTGAACTCCAAACAGTAATCAGAGGACAAATAAACAATTAAGAGATTCAATTGCTATATGGTTTTGAAATGTGGTTGCAGGCTACTGTGATAGCGAGTGTTGCGGACGCTGCAATGCTATTGCAGTCATTACGGCCATGAATTTTTTTTGAGTTGCACAAAATGTAAAAAAATATGTGAAAAATGTATATAATTGTTATATCTCTTAGTTTTAATTATATAATATAATATATTTAATATCTAAATTAATTTAATAAATATATACTCTATGCAAATATATCAAAGGCACATGAAATTTATTTTAAAACTAAATAATTAATATGCTAATGAGTCTCAAATAGTTTTCTTCTTTGCAAAATATTTTTTTTATTTTCCTCAATTTTTAAATTTTTTCCTTTTTTTACTTTTTTTGTTAGTTTTCTCTCTTAATTTTTCTAATACAACAACAACAAAGCCTTATCCCACTAGGTGGGGTTGGCTACATGAATCACATAATGTTATTGAGTTCTATTTATGACCAACTCTTTAGGTTTCTCATTTATCAAAAGATCTCGTTTAATGACTTCTCCAAGTGTCTTTCTTGGTCTTCTTCAGCCTTTTTTTACATGACTTCATACCATCTACTTAACCCTCCTTACTGGCACCTCCAACTATCTTATTTGAACATGACTATACCACCTTAAACTATTTTTTACCATTTTCTCTTCAATAAGTGCCACTCTAACTCTACTTTGTATATAATCATTACAGATCATATCTCGTCTTCTATGACCTCACATCCATCTCAACATCCTCATATTTACTACCCCAATTTTGTGTTCTTGTTGTCATTTCATTGCCCAACATTTACTCCTATATAATATTACCGGTCTTATAGTCGTACGATAAAACTTGCCTTTGAGCTTATTATGTATTTTTCTGTCACAAACAACTCATGATACTTTTCTCTATTTCACCCACCCAGCTTATATCCTATGTGTAACATCCCCATTAATTTCACCATCATCTTGTATAACTAAACTCAGATACCTGAACTTTGACACTTGTGGTATAACCTGGTCTCCAATTTTAACCTCTAACTCATTTCTAGTTTACCGCTTGTTAAACTTGCAATGTATATATTCTGTCTTACTCCTATTTAGGTAAAAACCTTTCGATTCCAAAGTACACCTCCATAACTCGAGTTTAGAGTTAATCTCTTCCCTTGACTCAGCCATAAGACTCCTGTTTAGGTAAAAACCTTTCGATTCCAAAGTACACCTCCATAACTCGAGTTTAGAATTAATCTCTTCCCTTGACTCAACCATAAGGACTATATCATCCGTAAAAAGTATGCATTTGGGGATTTCTTCTTGAATGTATTCCATCAGAATGTCTAAAATCGGAGGAACAAATAAGGCTCAAAGATGATCCCTGATACAGGCCAATCTTAATGGGAAAGTCTCTATTCTCCCTTCTAGACGTTCTCACACTAATAATTGCTCTCTCATACATATCTTTTATAGCTTTAATATAAGCAGCACAAACACTTTTCTTTTTCATGGCTTTTCACAAAACTTAGCTTGGTACTCGATCATAAGCTTTTTTCAAATCAATAAAAACCATATGCAAATCTTTTTTTTTACTCCGATACTTTTCTATCAACCCCCTTAGTAGATAAATAGCTTCCATAATAGACTGCCCTGACATAAAACCAAATTGATTCTTATAAATACCCGTCTCAATTCTTAGCCTATGTTTGATTACTCTTTCCCATAATTTCATAATATGACTCATAAGCTTAATCTCTCGGTAGTTTGTGCAGTTTTGGATGTCCCCTTTATTTTTATATATAGGCACTAAAGTGCTTTTTCTCCATTTCTCAGGCATTTTCTTGGACCTTAAAATCTCATTAAATTGATTAGTTAGGCAAATAGTACCCTACTTTGCTAAAAACTTCTAAGCTTCGATAGGAATATTATCAGGACCAACAACTTTATCATTATCCATTCTCCTAAAAGCTTCCTTGACCTCGTCAACCATAATCCTGTGATAATAAGCCAAATTTTATTCGCTCTCTTGGGTTGTTAAATTATCCATATCACTAGTTGACCTTGCTCCATCATTAAAAAGCTTGTAAAAGTAACCCTCCCATTTGTTTTTAATATCTCCATCTATAATCAAAATTTTTCATTCTTCGTTCTTAATATATCTTACTTGATCCAAATCTCTAGATTTCCTTTCTCTGTTCTTTGTAATTTTGTAAATCTTCCGTTTCTTATTTTTCATTTTTAAGTCCTTGTAAAACTCTTTAGATACTTTAGCTCAAGCTTCACTTACTGCTTTTTTAGTCTTCTTATTAGCCTTCTGATATCTTTCCTAATTTTTTGTGTTATTGCACAAATGTATAGCTTTGAAGCATTTTCTTTTATATTTGACCTTCTCTTGAACACTCTCATTCTACCACCAAGATTTATTATCTCTTTGTCTAAAACCTTTTGATTCTCCTAAAAGTGCTTTAGCAACCTTCCTAAACCTCTTGGTCATTTGAAAGTCTGTTGTTTCTCTCCCTTTAGTTGCCACCACTTGATCCTAGGTTCATCACATGTCCATATTTTTGTTTTCGACCCTTAATAAGCACGTCAAGGACCAAAACCCTATGTTGAGTTGCCACGGATTCCCCAGGGATCACTTTACAATTTTCACAGATTTTTCTATCTGGATTCCTTTCCAAAAAAAGTCAATCTGTGACCTTAAGACTCCACTCTTATATGTGATTAAATGCTCTTCTCGCTTTTTAAAGCAAGTGTTGAAATTCTTGAAATTATATGTCATTGGAAAATCAAGTATAAATTGTCCTTCCTCATTAACCTCCCCAAAACCAAAACCACCATGAGCCCTCACATACTGTCTTGTTTCTTTCTCTACGTGGCCATTAAGGTCTTCCTCGACAAAAATCTTCTCCTTTAATGGAATGCCTCTCAACCCCTCCAAATCTTCCCAAAACTTTTCCTTAAGATGTGCTTCCATCCCTACTTGGGGTGCATAGGCACTTATGATATTGATAGTATCCTTTACAACAATTATTCTTAAAGATAGGATCTTGTCCTTAATCCTTTTTACCTCCACCACATTCGGCGTCCATTCCTTGTCAACCATAATACGAACCATATTCTTTGTCCTTACTTTCCCTGTGTACCAAAACTTAAATCCTAAATAATCAAACATCTTAGCCTTTTCTCTAACCCATTTAGTCTCTTCAAGGCATAAGATGTTAATTTTTATCCAACCTATTCAGTCTCTTAATTTTTCTAATATCCCTCCAAAATTTCCCACATATTCTCCTTTTCTAATTAATTGTTATTTATGGTTATATTTTAATTTGATTTTAATTATTTTTTATTTTCCTGTCCCAATAAAAAAAAGAAAAGAAAAAAAGCAAATCGCATAATCCTATCAAGTGGTCATGCGTCATCCCATCTTTCCCAAGTCATCTCAGCCGTCTCACTCTCATCTCTCAAAGCAACTTTACTCTTCAAGCAAAATGGGTTTCTCATCTTTCCAGAATCATCTCCAATGTCTCATTCTCATCCTCTCAAAGTAACTTTACTCTTCAAGCAAAATGGGTTTCTCCACCACACCCACACTGCCATGTGACTCCCAATCCCGTGCTAGGACAAGCACCGTGCTTAACCGTGGCTAAAGGGACATAGGAACAAGCACGGGATCCGTTTTCACTGCCACGTACATCGCACAGAGACACACACACACACACAAAAGTCAAAGAAGAGAGATAGAGTGGAGTAGAGCAGTGAAGATGAAGAAGGTTCTCGAAGATCTCCGACAAGCCGGTGGCAGCGACAATCCCTGAACTAAAGAGGAAGAAGAGAATAGGTTACAATGCTGCTGAGTCGCTGTCTGAGGAGGGGAGATGAATGAAAATAAACTGTGAATTGTGAAGGTATGATGGGAACAGAAATAAACTGTGAATTGTGAAGGTATGATGGGAACAGAGGTCAGTAACAATCACGACTCCCGATCTCTTGCTAGCCTCTCTCACTACACACACACGCACACACACGCACACACACACGCACACACACACGCGCACACACACACACACACGCACACACACACGCACACACACACGCACACACACACGCACACACACACGCACACACACACACACACACACACACACACACACACACACACACACACACACACACACACACACACACACACACACACACACACACACACACACACACACACACTCTCTCTCTCTCTCTCTCTCTCTCTCTCTCTCTCTCTCTCTCTCTCTCTCTCTCTCTCTCTCTCTCTCTCTCCCCTTCTCAATTCGAATATGGAGCTAAATCAGTGAATTTGAAATTTGTTTTTTAAGAAAAACACAAAGGAGCCGATGCGGCCGCAATGGCATTCTGATATGGCTGATATGGTGCAACACTTGGATTTCAAATCACCTCGCAAGATACTTTAACCACCGCATCCGCAATATTGTGTGATGTAGCTGTAATTTGAAACCAACCTCATAATAAGTAGAGAATATTGAACAATGTGAGCTTAGAAGGTTCACCCTCTAACTATATATTCCTGTCAAGAGAAGTTTTAAGAAACATCATGAATGCATATTGCAGACTGTCTACGGTGATTTTTGACTAAAGCTACAAGAGCTTACACCAATTTTATATCATCTTATAAATATGAAGTGCTAGGAGAAACAAATATAGATAGATCCCTTTTTGAAGAAAAAGTTTTCAAGACTTCTTGAGTGACTACATAAGATTCTTTAGGAGAATGAAAAAAAAAAAGTAAGATAACGAAAGAACATTAGTACATTACACCAAAAATCATAAGAGTATAATAGCACTATTGTCAGCAGAGAGACACATACTTTCGATACTCTGATGGAGGTACCAGTTTCCGCAACAGAGAAACCATGACTATAGTAGATGTCAGGTTGTCTAGGACTGAACTGAGAAAAAAAGTGACAAATCCAATCTGCAAATATAACACAAATTTTTCAAATTCCATTTTTTCAGAGGTATATTTAAAAAATAAAATTTAAAAAAAAAAAAAAAAACCTCATCGATGCAAGCTACAAAGGATTTAGAATTAGAATGAAACAAGTCATGAAAGGTTCATTTCAAGGAAATAATCTCATACCAATTGAGACAGATATACCAGTCATTTCCACTAGACGGCTAATTTTTGTGGCATCACATAACATATCACAAAGCAACATCATTGTATGATTATTTTCCATTAGTGTGTGGTGAGAATAGTATGGTTCTGTCCATTTTTCTATTAGTATTGTCTTTTACTCCTTACAAATTTAAGGAATTATTAGTGTCAAACATGAACAGGTTTACTGTCATTAAGTTAGTAAGTACATCTCTTTGCGATGAGGTCTGAACCTTTCCTGTTGTTTATATCATCCAATTATGGCCAAGATAATTTTTAAGATTTCAACCAGTTCAGTGAAATGTATGGAGGAGAAAAAGTTTCCCAATTTGGAAAACAGATGTTAGAAAATGATTTTGAAGTGAGGACAATAATGCAGAATAGAGCACTCACCACCCAAATGAGAAGGCATGGCTTTCGAGTTTTTATATTGTCAGTAACCAACTTAAATCCTTGATGAGCATCAATTATCTCAACAATGGTCATTGCACCAAGCAAGAAAAACACTATTTCGCTGACTTCGGCAGATGCATGTGTTAACTCTGAAACAGCTATATCAGTTGAAGGAGCCTACAAATAACCCAGGAAAGGACAGATATCAACCAAATCCTGAATCTAGAGACATGTTGAATGTCATGAGAGAACAACAGGCATGATGAGGATCTAATCGAAGGCAAGTTAGGCAACCAAAATCTGTCAATTGATAGGTCCCTTGGTGAACTATCATGAAGTTGATGAAAAGGACATTTTATTTTTACACATACACATGGGAATAGATGCATCAAGTGCATGTTACTCTGTGCCGTGTCCTACCAATTGTCAGACAACCTTGAAAGTGCTTCTAATCTTAAAAGCAGGACAAGGCATGCATGGAGCTTCTGAGCAATTAAGAATTTATTGATTTCTCAAAACATACAATATGGACATTACCCCAATACTCCGTATCACCCATAAGCTTACAGCCATCAACAGTCCTACTCCACTTTTATTGAAGGCTAGAGATTCTTCAAATATGATGCCTGCATATCCTATTCCAAATAGCAATGCCATAGCAAGATCCTGTGTTTCAAGATCATGTAGAACTAAAAGAAATAAGAACAGATGATAGAGATCTTAAGCAGAAATATTTTCTTCAAATGCATTCACTTTACTACAAAAATTAGAGATGATGACATTATGGACCTGATTAGCAGCCATCCAAGACTGGTTAATTGCCATTGCTCCAGTTGCAGCTGCTGCAAATCCTGCAAGAGCTTTCAGTTGCAGCTGCTGTAAAAAAGTTGAGTATAAAGTATGTGTTTCAAAAGAGTATTATCAAGTATCATATTGATTAAAATTTAAAGGGAGATAAGGCTATATATATGAGTCTGATAATGAGTTCATAATTTTCTGAAATAAAATAATTTAATTATTTAAATTATTTTTGTGTTTATCTAAACAAGTCAAGATTAGTTGTAATTTTTATTTACTATTTGTCAATTCTGCTGAATTAATAATTTTACAAAATCCTTAATTTTTATCAGATGCTAATCCTGATTGTTACAGAACATACATTATTGTGATTTTAATTAAATTAGTTTTATATCTTGTTATAATTTTTTAAAAAAAAATCCCTTTTTTTTTCGTGATTCGCTTAATGCATGTCTCACATTCTCCTGATTCACATCTTCAACATATCAAAATTTCTCCATGATATTCACGTCTTGACTGTCTTCAAAAATTCCTCTCCAGTATATCCTTCCACTTCGTGAATATATAGGCGTGAAAGAGCTACGGTTTTCTTTCTTGATTTTAAGAAAAATTGGGTTACTATCTATTATTTATTTTTTTCTGTTTTGTTACTTAATTTTTTTCAAAACGGCTTGTTTTATCTTAAGAGAAAAGTTACGAATTTTTTTCTTAAGAACAATGTCAATCAAAGAGCACGACTCAGACTACGTTGTTTATTGGCAAAAATTCACTACAATCTTAAGAAAAAATGAGTGCCGATGGCCACTCCTCAAAACGAGAGAGCCAGAGCAACAGGTGATAATCCTCCTAAGCCAAATGCGAATTTGGTTCAAGGAGATGACATAATCGCTGCTATTGTTTTTGAAGCTCTCTTCTCTTGGTCGTTGATGTGAAAAACTGGGTGGTAGACTTTGGGACTACCAGACATATTTATGCGAACAAAGATATCTTTACTTCCTAAACTCTAGTAAGGGATGGAGAAGAACACGTACCTAATATTTGAGCTAATTTGGGGTTAAAGTGTCATTCAAATTTGACAAGATCGTAATAACAAAAAATCCCACTTTTGTGAGGAAAGACTATTGTAATCAAGGACTTTTTGTACTAAATGTTTTAAACATTATTAATGAAAAATCTTCGAATTCTATTTATTTATTTGACTCTATAGATTTATGGCATACTAGATTAGGACATGTTAGTATTTCTTATATTAAGAAAATCGTGAAATATGATTAATTTCTATTTTTAGTAATATTAACTTGAATATGTACAAAATATATGCGGAATCGGAATTAACAAAAAAAACCTTGTTATAACACTCAAAGAGAAACATTATTATTAATTTTAATTCATATAGATTTGGAAGACTTAAAACAAACTATGACTAGAGGTGGTAAAAAATATTATGTAACTTTTATAGATTATTTTTCTATACAAAAATATATTACTTAGCAATAAAGATGAAGCATTTAATTTGTTTTCAAAATACAAGGCTAAGGTAGAAAATCAATTAAATAAAAAAAATTAAAAGAATTAGATTAGATAGAGGAGAATAATATATTTTATTTAATGATTATTGTGAAAAAGAAGGGATAATTCATGAAACAACTCCTCCCTATTCACCTGAATCTAATGGAGTAGCTGAAAAAAAAAATAGGACTTTAAAAGAAATAATGAATACAATGTTAATTAGTTCTTCATCACTGGATAATGTCTAGTAAGATCTCTGACTTACAATTAGAGTTTATTGATTCATAAAAGTTGTATGCTTTACCACTAACTTTGTGTGTTATATCTTATCTGTCTAAATCAGATTCATAGTCTTGAGGACACCGGATTAATGCAAATATACCCAAGTATGTAACCCATATTTTTATTTTTATTTTTAAAATTATCTTTTAAAATATGTGCGGGATTGTTGTAAAAAAATTGAGTTTAAAGTGTATTTCAAAAGAGTATTATCAAGTATCACATTGATTAAAACTGAAGAGAGATGAGATCATATAGATGAGTGTGATAATGGGCTCATAAATAGTAGATTTGGTTTTATTTTTCTAAAATAAAATAATTTAATTATTTAAATTATTTTCATATTTATCTAAACAAGTCAGATTAGCTGCAATTTTTATTTACACTTGTCAATTCCGCTGGATTAATAATTTTATATAATTCTTAATTTTTATCTGATACTAATACGTAATATATATTATTCTGATTTTAATTAAATTAGTTTTATATAATATCTTGTTATAATTTTTTCAAAAAAAAGATCCCAATTTTTTTTCGTGATTCACTTGATGCATGTCTCCCACATTCTCCTGATTCACGTCTTCAACATATCAAAATTTCTCCATGATATTCACGTCTTGACTTTCTCTCCAGTATTCATTATTCTTCCACTTCGTGAATATATTGGCGTGAATATATCAGCGTAAAAGAGCTACAGTTTTCTTTCTTGATTTTAAGAAAAATTAAGTTATTATCTATTATTATTTTTTACTGTTCTGTTATATAAATTTTTTTTTCATAGAAGCCCTATTTTATCTCAGGAGAAAAGTTATGAATCTATTATTAAGAACAGTGCTAATAATGATTCAAGCTACATTGTTTGTTGGTAAAAATTGACAACAGCAGCTCTGCAAATACTGCTGAAATAGATAAGAGCAAGCGGTTGGTGCAAAAAAAAGGAGTTTCGCATTCACAGGTGAGGGAAGCTTCCTACGTGTCCTGGACCAAGTTGGAAAAGATTGAAATATGTTTGTAGGAGATGTTGTTAAAGGGACTAAAACATCTGATTTTTGTGCTGCCATAAGCAAAAGATAAGAGCAAGCGGATGGTGCAAAAAATGGAGTTTAGCATTCACGGGCACGGAGGGAAGCTTCCCACATGTCTAATTTTCTTGGATGAGGATTCCTCCAGATGTTGGAGGTCTGGAAGGAATTTCTAATTTTCCAATTATCCCAAAATTATTTCTAACATTCTCTTTTACCTTATTTGTATCTCATTTATTCATTTACTTTTTACATATTTCATTATTATTATTTTTCTTATTTTCTTATTTCTTTTATTACTGTAATTTTTATTTTAAATTACTATCTTATTCTCTAAAAAATTTTCTTTCAGAATGGTCCTCTTAATTACTAAATTACCTAATAGGCAATTAGTAGGAATATTTTTGTTTAATATTTAATTATTTTTCTTTTATAATTTATTATTCTCTAGGAATTCCTTATATATTGTTTGGTTGGAGGGAAATGAAAGGGAGGGGAGGAGAGGAGAGAAATTTTTTTAAATTGATCTCGTTTGTTTCAATTAGTTGGAGAGGACTCTCCCCTCTCCTCATTTTTTTCCTTCGAAAGTAAAGAGATTTGAAGGGAAAGAAAAATGTATTAATATAAAATATATAAATATCCTCAATAATTTTTTAATATCAATTTTGTTCTCTAACTTAATCTCTTTAATTATTTATTAAAAATTCATCTCCTTCATTTTCGCGTACGGCAAGTAGCGCACAACAGACTCTTCGACCTTCACAAACGTAGTGCAACAAGGCATCTGATTGATATTTGTTTCTTCTTCTCCTTGTACACTGCCTTTTCTCTTTCGCCATCTGCTATCTCTATTTTTCTGATTGATCTTTGTGGGCCATCTCTATTTTTTTGATTGATGTTTGTGGGCTATTTATGTTCTTTGAAGTAGTGAAATTAATTGTGTGTACAAACTGTATTATCACCACAACTTTTTTAACACTCATAGCAAATGAAACAAGGGGCCATTTACTAGTACGTAGGATTTTTGTGGGCCATTTATGTTCTTTGTGCTTGCCTGCTCGGTGATTCCATAATGAGTATTGAGTGCTCTTGAAACAATGAATGAAGAAAAAGAATCAAAAACTTCAATTTTCAACACTCCCCTCATCAACTTCAATTTATCTTTTATACTTTTCACAAAGTTATTTTAAAATTGATCACGGTGGTATTTTAAGAAATGGTAAAAAAACAAAAAGGAATTTAGAAAAAAAAAAGTAAGAATACTACCAATGGCTCCATCCAGCATTCACGTTGTAAATTGGCATTTTTAGTTGTATGTTATAATTAACATTCACTTTATAAATTTATTTTTAAATTTTTTTAGGTATATGTTCTCAAATTTTTTTTATACTCTGTATTTAATGGATGATGTTAAATCTATTTATGTCATCTCCTTTTGGTACTGAGTCATTTTGTTTAATTGTAAGTGTTCACAATCTGGGTTTTTAATTTTTATTATGTTTATCTATTATATGGAAATTGAAGATATATGATTTGATTTGCGCCAAAAAGATATAGCTCAACTGATGCGTGCTTTTGTTTATTGTTATTCCATTCAGATGTCTCGAAAAAAATCAATTACACTTTAAGCTCTAAGAGAGAAAGAGTGTTTGAAGAAATAATGTGTCGAATCTGTACACTTTAATGAAATTTTCTTAAACTTAATTTATTTAAATATTAATGAAATATTAAATTTTTGGTATGCTACACTCGAAGGCCATATAATGAATCAAAAATCATAGAAAATTCATACCATAATGTAACAAACGCATCAAATTCAAACCAACGGAACTAATTTTCGTCAATGACAACATATCTCTGAGAGTGCAAATAGGTTGACGCACCAATTTTATTCCCACCATAATGTACAACCTCATCCTCTCAATTAAAGTGTCTCACGGGTCTTTTACCTGACCTAGGCTATACATCCTAACGAAGGAATCGTTATCTCCACACTCACCGGCTAAGGCGCCCTTATTAATTTCCAAATTAACATGAATTATATGCTCTTTTTCTTCACAATTGAACCTTACTAGTACTTGATTTTTATGGATTTATTACCCTTTAGCCTCAAGATTTTCTAAATCTGATTTTTCTAATCCCTTGAAATTTTTTCTATTTTTACCCTCATTTTTATACTAGAAATTGATGTTTGATCTTGCATTTCAGGGTTCAAAAAAGGGCTACCAAGTAGAGGAAAAGAAACCACTTCGAGAGTAAAGAAATAAGAAGGAAAGTAACAATCTGCAGTTCACCACTGTAGCAAAATGTGTTTGCCACTGCAACGCGAACCAGCGTCCAGCGCTGGCCATCTAGATGCCCAGCGCTGGAGTTCCTTATTTGCTAGAGTCCCTGCCACTCACCGCTGCAGCAGGAGTGCTCCGCTACTTGCCTTAGTGCCACACTGAAGCCTTTCGAAGCTCCCATTGATTGTGTTCTACCGCTGCAGCGATGAGTTCATACCACTGCAGCGGCAGGTTATTTTCCTGACACATTAGACTTGGTTTAAATAGATGGAAGAAAATTTTCTTTGAGGAAATTCTGATCCGGAGCAAAGGGGAAACCGCCATTTTGACTGATAAGAGTAAGGGGAACTTGATCTTCAAGGCTTTTGGGACTCAATCCATCATCCAATATCAGATTCATAGCTATATTTATCCATTTTTTTGCTTTCTGTCATTTAAATTCCATAAGTAGCTAAATTTTACATCTAGAGTTACTATAAATTCAACTCTAGATTAGGTTTTGTTTCTGCTCATGTAATTACAACTCCAATTCAATTAATATTTGTTTTCCTATTCATTTTACTGATACTTTATATGGATTTGATCAATCTAAATTTCTACTTATTGCTGTTATCAATCTCGGGAGAGAGAGGTGAGAGTAGAGCACTGAGTAGGGAAGACGAGTGTATAAACCTTAACCTAAGCATTTCACTTGTTAGCTAATAGGGATATTGGCTAATCTCGTTTAATCAAAGCTAAGTTGAATGGTATTGACTTAACTCACTTAAGGAATTGAGTAGGTATTGAGTATCTTAATTGAAATTCGAGAGAATTCTTTTAAGTTATTTGAATAACTTAGGATTAATTTATATGGTTGATAGAGTTGTAAGTGCACAAGAGTGGGTTACAATTTCTAAGATGGAGGAGAGGGATTAGTAGCCCTAGGCTTTTAATTTCATTAATTTGATCAAATTGTGTATTAGTTTGCTGTTTATTGAGAAAAGTTTTATAAAAATTTACTGTCATATGCGCTTTACATTATCAGTTCTTAATTAGAGCTTTCTCCAATCTAATCGCTTTCGTCTAACTAACTCGTTTAAATTTCTTGGGTAGTTAGCCACTTAGTTCTCAAGAGAATGATATTTTTACTCTCAAATCACTGTATTACTTGTGCGACTAATATACTTGCCAACTCGCTAACAAGTTTTTGGCGTCGTTGCCAGGAACTAAGATTTCTGCTAATATTCAAAGAAATTTGAAAGTGTTAGCTTTGACGCTTCTTTGCTTTCTGTTTTGTTTTGTTTTCTCTCCTTTCTTTCTTTTCTATTTTGTTTGATTATTTAGTCATTTCAGCTTTTCTTGTGTTGATTTATTTGTTGTTGTATTTTTCATTGTTAACTGGTGTTTCTTATTGTATATGTGAGGTACTCTTGATCCTTCCAATCTTCTTTTCAAGCCTGAGATTAAAAGACTTGCAAGAAGAACTCGAAAGGAAGCAAAAGCTAAAAACATGAAAGTGAACCAAGTTACACAAGAAGAAATGGCTGAAGATAACCATAATCATCGGGGTGTTGAATTTAATGTTGGTAATGGTACGGGCAATGAGCCTCAGGAAGGATATAGAGCCATTTGGGATTATGCTTCACCACATAACACTGGAAACACTTCGAGCATAATGAAGCCTGCCATCGGTGCCAATAACTTCGAGATAAAGGCTATGATACTAAATCTGGTCCAACAAAGTCAATTTAGGGGAAGTCCCATGGAGGATCTAAATAATCATATCATGAATTTTCTTGATATTTGTGATATGGTCAAGCTCAACGGAGTTACTGATGATGCAATTTGCTTATGACTATTCCCTTTCTCCTTAAGGGACAGTGCAAAAAGTTTGTTGATGACACTACCACTAGGAAGCATTACTATTTGTGTTGAGCTTCAAAAGAAATTCCTTCACAAATTCTTCTCTCCCTCAAGGTTGATGAAACTAAGGAATGAGATTACAATTTTTTACCAATAAGAAGGTGAGATTTTATACGCTGCTTAGGAGCGATTTAAGGAAATACTGAGAAAATGCCCAAACCAGGGCATTCATGAATGACAACAAATCTCTATATTCCATAGTGCTCTGACTTATAAAACTGCAAAAATCAATTGAACAAGCTCAGGACATAATTGAGACTATGGGGGCTAGTTAGAACGCTACCATTAGAGCCAAGAATAATCCAAAGAGAGGGACGTAAAAATGCATATTTGAAACAAAAATGAAACATGTAGAACATAACTGACATATAAAAATATTAGGGACGTAAAAATGGTAGGTCTGTGTAATACCCATTATATTTTTCAAGAATTACGATAAATTTATTTTTGGAGAAAATAAATTCTCTATCGGTTTAATTTTTGTATACTCGTTTGTGCATATTGTTGAAAATACAAATTTTTATTTATAGATTCTATAAATTGTGGGATATAATGGATGATACGATATGGAATTAATCCCATTAAGTAAAAATACAGTTCAAAAGTGGAATCTAGAATGAATAGTTGAAAGTGAAACTGGTAGATGAAAACTGGAAAGTGAAACTGGTAGATGAAAACTGGTAAGTGAAACTGGTAGATGAAAACTGGTAAGTGAGACTGGTAGATGAAAACTGGTAAGTGAGACTGGTAGATGAAAACTGGTAAGTGAAACTGGTAGATGAAATAGTAAAGGAGAACGGTAGATGGAATAGTAGCAAATAGTACCATAACTTCTCCTATAAATAGGTCCTTTCATTTCACTTCAAAACTCACACCTTCAGTTTCTCTTCTCTCCTCTCCTCAAAACTTCTCTTGTTCCGGCGTTAGAGCTCTGAGATTCTAGGTCTTTCTTCCTTAGCCTAGATCCAAGGTAAGAATACTATGCCCCTTTTCTATGCCATTCAGATTTTAAAAGTTATTTCCTTAAGTATGCTCTGTGGTTGCGGCTTTGGCTGATCTTCCACATCAGAAAAATTGTCCTTAGCTACCTAAATGTTGTTTTGATTCTCTGATTACCGAAATAGAATGTAAACTGTGAAGAATACATGTCTAGGAAAGTTCTGGCTAAGGAAAGACATGGTTCTTAAGTGTGTCCATTGGGACTCTCCACTCTTTCCTGGGAACTTACCTGGTGTACTCTTTTACAGATTGTATTCTCTATTTCTGGTATGAATAGTACATGTACGTATGAATAGTACCCATACGTATGAATAGTAACCGTACGTGTGAATAGTGACCGTACTTGTGAATAGTATCTGTATGTATGAATAGTAACCGTACGTGTGAATAGTATCTGTATGTGTGAATAGTAACTATATACATGAATAGTATTCGTACGTATGAATAGTATCCGTACGTGTGAATAGTGATTGTACGTATGAATAGTGATTGTACGTATGAATAGTGATTATATGTATGAATAGTATTTTGGTACAAGAGCAACCCTGACTTTCTATATCTGATCTTTATGAAAATCTCCGTAGCGGAACCTGAAATCCAACTACGTACTCTTCTTTGTAGCAACTCGGAAAAGTGACTGGGATACGGAATCTATGTGAGTGGATGACCTTGCTAACCGACTTTATTTACTTTTATTCCAAGTACAATATAAACTCCATCTCATATCGCAATTAGATTCTATATTTATTGATGATTGCTAGATAATGAAATCTATTGTTGATTTAAGATTATTATGAATTGAGTATATAATACACATGGAATGGTTGAGGGCTTGACCCAAGATACCAATGCATGGAATTATACACATGGAATGGTTGAGGGCTTGACCCAAGATACCAATGCATGAAATTTTACACATGGAATGGTTGAGGGCTTTATTTCCCAAGATACTAATGCATGTAATGATTGATTATAAGTGGAGACTGAATTCTTGAACATTCAATACAGAGGTATAGAAACCCTGAATATCAAAATAACTGTTGTTATTGTGATTATGATTCTGGTATTTGTACTTGTGATATATTTATTATTGCACAGTCATTTAGTCACTGAGTTTTGATGAACTCACACTCTCCATGAACATTTTTTTTAGATACAGTGGATGTCAACAAAGAAAATCCGCAGGAGAATTAGTATTCCTCGAGGATACTTTTTATCTGGAGGGCTTATAAATCCAAAAGCTTAGGAATGCTCTGTAATCTCTATAGGTCACCTAGGCTTGGAAAGTTGTATCATATTGTATGATATTTGACTTGTGTTTCTGTTTTACTATGCTGAACTTTTTATATGTATAAATATCTTTCTTGAAAAATTATGTTATGCATTAGTATTAATCAGAGATTTTATGGGATACCATTGAGGTATACTCTTGAGTTTACGAAGTTACTCACATGCTCAAATTTGGGATGTGACAGTTTTGGTATCAGAGGCAATTTTAGGTCCCCTATAGATTACAGAGCAAGTGTTCTTTGTGGGCCCTTCCCCGTTGTCGTGAGCCGCGGCATGACCATGGGATTAGGTTTCATAAAAGACCTTATAGAGTATAGTGCCTTTTGTTTTTATAACTTATTCCTTGGTGGGTTAATATGAAGTAATCATGTTTGATCTGAGAAGTATTTGTTCTCTGTGTAGACTTAACTCTACGATGTCAGAGGGATCTTCAAATCATAATGAGCATGTAGGCTCAGGGAGGACTTTAGTTCCACCAGTTAATACACAGGACAACCCTTCTGACCATGGAGATAGTTCACATGTTCCGAATATTGATGGTTCAACTGGTGGCCGGGCGGAGGGAGCTGGAGCCGCCCAACAGATTGACGCTGCTGTGGTCATGCAAATGTTCAGCCTGGTGAATGATCGGTTAGATCATATAGAGGGAGAACGAGCAAAACATGTTGATACACCAAAGGTTCCTCTTGCTATTGAGACCAAAAGGGCTGGAGAAGGCACAGTTAAGGACGTGAAAATGTCTGAGTTTCTAAAGAGGATGCCACCCATTTTCACCGGTGAAGATCCTAATGAGGACCCGCAACGATTTCTGGATGATTGCGAGGTAATTTGTGATGCTTTGGGGTGTTCTGATGCCCGAAGAGTAGAGATTGTCTCCTTTCAACTAAAAGGGAGAGCCGGTAAATGGTGGAAGGCCTGGAAGAATGGGAGAACCCAAGATGCACCACCAATTACATGGGCGGAATTCCAAAAAATGATTATCAATGAATTCCTTCCAAAAAGTGTTCGATCATCTAGAGTAAGAGACTTTTTGTATTTGAAACAAGGATCCATGACAGTAGACGAATACAATGCCCAGTTTATTAAGTTGGCAGAATATGCTCCGCAATTGGTGCCTACAGAAGAGGCTAAAGTGGAGAAGTTTGTGGAGGGTCTTCGCGATTCTCTTTATTCGCAGGTGGGTCCTAATATGGTTAATTATAACTCTTACTCTGCCGCTGTCGATACTGCACGTAGAATGGAAAAGAGGTGGAATAAAAAGGAAGAATTTAAAAATAAAAAGAGGTCTAGAGATGGGAGGTATTTTAACCAAGGTGGGAACTCAGGAACCTCAAAGCCTTCTATCACTTCACAGCATGTTCCGATTGCATCATCTAAACCCACATTCTCCACGGCTAGTGCAGCTAAGCCTCGCTCAGAATATAAAAGTGGTTACAGTTCTTCGAACATGGGTGGTTCTCAAGCAGGAAGAGGAAAGCCTCAATGTCCTAAGTGTGGAAAATTTCATTTTGGAGAATGCCTCAGGAAGATGGGAACATTAATTTGTTTTCATTGCGGACAAGAAGGGCACTTCAGGAGGGAATGCCCTCAACTTACTTCTGAATCTGGTCAAGCATCTGTTCTTCAATCTCACACCCAACCGAGAGTTACTCCAGTCGCTCGTACACCGACCGCTTCTACTGGAGGAAGCTTTGGGAGAGGATCAGGTAGAGGCCAAGGAGGTCGTGGGCAGCAAGCAGCTGGTAGAGGTACTGCCAGAGTATATGCCTTGACTCGACAAGATGCCCAGGCATCCAATGCTGTTATTACAGGTACTTTATTAGTTGGCGCTTTAGCTGCACATGTATTATTTGACCCTGGTTCCACACATTCGTATGTGTCACCTCTGTTTGCCAAGAGGTTTGAGTCTGAGCCAGTCATACTGGACGAACCATTCCTGGTAGCTACACCGATGGGGGAAGCCCTAGTAGTTAGATCTGGATATCGTTCTTGTAAGATAACTGTTAAGGACATAGAGACAGAGGTAGATCTTATGCTGCTTAGTATGACAGATTTTGATGTGATCTTAGGAATGGACTGGCTATCCTCATGCCATGCTACATTGAATTGTCATGACAAGACCATTTCTTTTAGTATACCGGGTGGGCATAATTTCATATTTCAAGGAGACCGAAGTGAGGTTCCCTGTAACATAATATCCATGTTAACCGCCCGACGTATGTTACGAAAAGGGTGTCATGGATTTCTAGCCTTTGTCAAAGATATAGACAAGGAGGAAAGAAGTCTTGAACGAATACCAGTAGTTAGTAAATTTTCAGATGTATTTCCAGAAAATTTACCTGGTTTACCACCAGAGAGGGATATTGAATTTAATATTGAATTGGTTTCGGGCACTAGACCAATTTTAATTCCTCCTTACCGCATGGCACCCGTTGAGTTGAAAGAGCTTAAAGAGCAATTACAAGACCTGCTAGATAAGGGGTTTATCCGCCCAAGTTTCTCACCTTGGGGTGCCCCAGTACTCTTTGTGAGAAAGAAAGATGGCTCTTTAAGACTGTGCATAGATTACCGCCAGTTAAACAAGGTCACGGTAAAGAATAAATATCCTTTACCAAGAATTGATGACTTGTTTGACCAATTACAAGGGGCACAATGCTTCTCAAAAATATATCTGAGATCTGGTTATCATCAACTGAAAATTAAGGAGGAAGACATACCCAAGACCGCCTTTCGGACGCGATACGGGCATTATGAATTTCTCGTAATGTCATTTGGATTGACTAATGCGCCAGCAGCATTTATGGACCTTATGAACCGAGTGTTCAAACCTTTCCTTGATAGATTCGTGATCGTCTTCATTGATGATATTCTGGTTTACTCCAAAAGTCGGGAGGATCTTGTAGAACATTTGAGAACGGTGCTGCAAACTTTGAGGGAACATCAGTTATACGCTAAGTTCTCAAAATGTGAATTCTGGATGAGTCAAGTAACATTCCTGGGGCATGTAATTTCTCAAGAAGGTGTTCATGTAGATCCAAGTAAGATCGAAGCAGTGAAGCAGTGGCCTAGACCAACAACTGTATTTGAAGTTCGGAGTTTCCTTGGCTTAGCAGGGTATTATCGTCGCTTTGTCAAGAATTTCTCTAAGTTGGCTCTTCCACTGACAAAGTTGACTAGGAAGAACGCTAAGTATACTTGGGATGATGCTTGTGAGCAAAGTTTCTCTATGTTGAAGGAGTGTCTAACTTCAGCACCAGTTCTAGTTCTACCATTGGGACCGGGGGGTTACACTGTATATTGCGACGCCTCAAAGGTAGGATTGGGATGCGTGTTAATGCAACACGGTAAGGTCATTGCTTATGGCTCTCGACAGCTTAAAAAGCATGAACTTAATTATCCTACTCATGATCTAGAGATGGCAGCAGTAGTGTTTGCTTTAAAGATTTGGAGGCATTACTTATATGGGGAGACATGTGAGATTTTCACTGATCACAAAAGCCTTAAATATATCTTTGAACAGAAAGATCTCAATCTAAGGCAACGGAGATGGATGGAACTCCTAAAGGACTACGACTGTACCATTCTCTACCATCAAGGGAAGGCAAACGTGGTAGCAGATGCCCTTAGTTGGAAGTCGATGGGAAGTCTAGCTCATATTACCACAGTAAGGAGGTCCTTGATTCAAGAATTACATGAGTTAGAGGCTAGTGGAGTATTCTTTGAGATTACTAAGTCAGGTGCTTTCTTGGCTCACTTGACAGCTAAATCCTCCCTTATAGAAAGGGTGAAGGCAACATTGGAGAATGACACCGAAATGGTTAAAACTAGAGAGAAGGCGAAGATAGGTTTAGTACAGGGTTTCTCAGTAGATGAAGAAGATGTGTTATGGTTTAACGGGAGATTGTGTATTCCGAACATTGAACCCTTGAAGCGAGAGATTTTACAAGAAGCTCACGGAGCGCCCTATGTTGTTCATCCTGGTGCCAACAAGATGTACCAGGACTTGAAACAAGTTTATTGGTGGGAGGACATGAAGCGAGATGTGACTGACTTTGTCGCTCGATGCTTGACATGTCAACAGGTCAAATCCGAACATCAGAGACCACCTGGGTTAATGCAAAGGCTTGAGATTCCCGAGTGGAAATGGGAACGGATTACTATGGACTTTGTGATGGGTTTGCCCCGATCTTTGAATGGATACGATTCTATATAGGTTATTGTGGATCGACTTACTAAATCGGCACATTTCCTTCCTGTTCATACCACCTACAGTGTGGCAAAACTTAGTCGACTATACATGAATGAAATAGTAAAGCTCCATGGCGTACCAGTGTCTATCATATCAGATCGAGGACCCCAGTTCACTTCCCGATTTTGGGGAGCTTTTCAGAAAGCTCTAGGCACTAGAGTAGATTTGAGCACAGCTTTTCATCCTCAAACTGATGGTCAGTCTGAGAGAACTATTCAGACCTTAGAGGATATGCTGAGAGCATGTGTAATGGATTTTGGTGGCAGATGGGAAGACCACTTGTCGCTTATCGAATTTGCTTATAATAATAGTTATCAAGCTAGTATTAAGATGGCTCCTTTCGAGGCATTATATGGGAGGCGATGTCGATCTCCTATTCGTTGGTTTGAACTAAGCGAACCTAAAATGGTGGGACCCGAGATGATACAAGAGGCTGTGGATAAAATTAAACTGATCAGGGAGAGGTTATTAGCCGCTCAGAGTAGGCAAAAGTCATATGCAGACAATCGGCGACGTGACTTAGAATTTTCTGTTGGTGATATGGTCTTCTTACGAATCTCACCGATAAAAGGAGTAATGAGATTCGGAAAGAAAGGGAAGCTCAGCCCAAGATATATTGGTCCTTATGAGATTGTGGAAAGAGTGGGTAACGTGGCTTATCGCCTAGCCTTACCCTCAAACCTAGAGGGAGTACATCCAGTATTTCATGTATCGATGCTACGTAAGTATCTTCCTGACCCCTCTCATGTCATCCAGCCACAAGACGTACGATTTGATGAGACTCTTGCTTATGAAGAGGTGCCAGTAGCTATCCTCGATAGGCAGGTCAAGAAACTTCGTACCAAGGAAATTCCCATTGTCAAAGTTCTGTGGAGGAATCATACTCACGAGGAAGCTACATGGGAAACAGAAGATGAAATGTGGACAAAATATCCACACCTATTCGAATCATGAGGTAAGTTTTCGAATTCGGAGGACCGAATTTTTTTAAGGGGGGTAGAATGTAATACCCATTATATTTTTCAAGAATTACGATAAATTTATTTTTGGAGAAAATAAATTCTCTATCGGTTTAATTTTTGTATACTCGTTTGTGCATATTGTTGAAAATACAAATTTTTATTTATAGATTCTATAAATTGTGGGATATAATGGATGATACGATATGGAATTAATCCCATTAAGTAAAAATACAGTTCAAAAGTGGAATCTAGAATGAATAGTTGAAAGTGAACTGGTAGATGAAAACTGGAAAGTGAAACTGGTAGATGAAAACTGGTAAGTGAAACTGGTAGATGAAAACTGGTAAGTGAGACTGGTAGATGAAAACTGGTAAGTGAGACTGGTAGATGAAAACTGGTAAGTGAAACTGGTAGATGAAATAGTAAAGGAGAACGGTAGATGGAATAGTAGCAAATAGTACCATAACTTCTCCTATAAATAGGTCCTTCCATTTCACTTCAAAACTCACACCTTCAGTTTCTCTTCTCTCCTCTCCTCAAAACTTCTCTTGTTCCGGCGTTAGGGCTCTGAGATTCTAGGTCTTTCTTCCTTAGCCTAGATCCAAGGTAAGAATACTATGCCCCTTTTCTATGCCATTCAGATTTTAAAAGTTATTTCCTTAAGTATGCTCTGTGGTTGCGGCTTTGGCTGATCTTCCACATCAGAAAAATTGTCCTTAGCTACCTAAATGTTGTTTTGATTCTCTGATTACCGAAATAGAATGTAAACTGTGAAGAATACATGTCTAGGAAAGTTCTGGCTAAGGAAAGACATGGTTCTTAAGTGTGTCCATTGGGACTCTCCACTCTTTCCTGGGAACTTACCTGGTGTACTCTTTTACAGATTGTATTCTCTATTTCTGGTATGAATAGTACATGTACGTATGAATAGTACCCATACGTATGAATAGTAACCGTACGTGTGAATAGTGACCGTACTTGTGAATAGTATCTGTATGTATGAATAGTAACCGTATGTGTGAATAGTAACCATATACATGAATAGTATTCGTACGTATGAATAGTATCCGTACGTGTGAATATAATCCATACGTATGAATAGTGATTGTACGTATGAATAGTGATTGTACGTATAAATAGTGATTTGGTACAAGAGCAACCCTGACTTTCTATATCTGATCTTTATGAAAATCTCCGTAGCGGAACCTGAAATCCAACTACGTACTCTTCTTTGTAGCAACTCAGAAAAGTGACTGGGATACGGAATCTATGTGAGTGGATGACCTTGCTAACCGACTTTATTTACTTTTATTCCAAGTATAATATAAACTCCATCTCATATCGCAATTAGATTCTATATTTATTGATGATTGCTAGATAATGAAATCTATTGTTGATTTAAGATTATTATGAATTGAGTATATAATACACATGGAATGGTTGAGGGCTTGACCCAAGATACCAATGCATGGAATTATACACATGGAATGGTTGAGGGCTTGACCCAAGATACCAATGCATGAAATTTTACACATGGAATGGTTGAGGGCTTTATTTCCCAAGATATCAATGCATGTAATGATTGATTATAAGTGGAGACTGAATTCTTGAACATTCAATACAGAGGTATAGAAACCCTGAATATCAAAATAACTGTTGTTATTGTGATTATGATTCTGGTATTTGTACTTGTGATATATTTATTATTGCACAGTCATTTAGTCACTGAGTTTTGATGAACTCACACTCTCCATGAACATTTTTTTTAGATACAGTGGATGTCAACAAAGAAAATCCGCAGGAGAATTAGTATTCCTCGAGGATACTTTTTATCTGGAGGGCTTATAAATCCAAAAGCTTAGGAATGCTCTGTAATCTCTATAGGTCACCTAGGCTTGGAAAGTTGTATCATATTGTATGATATTTGACTTGTGTTTCTGTTTTACTATGCTGAACTTTTTATATGTATAAATATCTTTCTTGAAAAATTATGTTATGCATTAGTATTAATCAGAGATTTTATGGGATACCATTGAGGTATACTCTTGAGTTTACGAAGTTACTCACATGCTCAAATTTGGGATGTGACAGTCTGAGTTCTATTTATTTCATTTTTGTTTCAAATCTATATTTTTTACTAACTACTCAGTCAACATTTTTCCATTAAATGGAATAAATGGCATATTTGAAGAAAAAAAAAAGACATAATTGACGATAAAAAAAAGTTAGAGACAAAAGCTTACCCTACCATTATAGTAAGAACTAAGAAAATTACTTTTAAGTGCCAACAAGTACTATTTACCAGCAAATAGTAGAAATATAAGGTATTAGCATAAAACTATTATACAATATTAAAGGTCGATATTTTTTTTATTTTTTTAAAACTATCAATGTTTAAAAATTCATCGGGCCCTAATTAACGTGGTTTGAGCCAGGTTAAATCCCATAAATAAAAAAGTTCTTTTAGTATTAATTTTTCTATTCACAAAATTTGAATTCAAATTATTACTTAAAGGAAACAAGTGATAAATCATTTAAACCAACATACATTAGTTTAGAGATTAACTAGTATTGTGACCCGTGCGATGTACGGATTAACACAAATATTACAATTTTTGTTTATCAAATATAAAAATAATTAAAAATATATAAAATAATATATAAAAATAATAAGACATTTAAGTCATGTTAAGACATATATTAGATAATCCATTAGATACAAACACCTTGAAAATTAAATGTGAATAACGTCAAATGAAAATAAGAACAAAAATAAGGTATTACATGAAGTAATTTAGAAAAATACATTAATTAATGATGAAAATGAGTTAAAATAAAAGTTACTAACCTAATAAGTCTGCTATGATCAAAATCATTGTCTTCCTTTGACTTTTTCTTGTATTTCTGCAAATATACATTTGTATTAGCAACAATAGGATTATTGAAATTTAAAACATAACTTACATATTCACAAAATCTTAAAACAACAAAAAGAAGATAATCAATGGAGGAAATATACATCACATTCCAACTTTAAAATTTAATACTTTAAATTTTAAATTAGCATTCAATCAATCCGCACACATGTAATCTCGGTATTGCTTGAAATTTCTCTTCATAGGGAGGGCTCTACCATTTGCTCACATTAAGCCTAAAAGGGATTATTCATTAATCCTATTAGATGAGAAAATTAGGAAAATAATTAATTTTGAAATAGTCAAATTATATTATTCAAACATAAGTAATTACCTCAATGGCAAAATTTTTTTTTAGGCTTTGATCTTTCTCATAATCTACTTTCTTCAAAAAAAACGTAACTACAGAAACATCAAAGCGAAACTGGAATTAGAAAACTAGAATAATGTAGAAATAACATACAATAGATATGAACAAAAAACTAAAAGACTGAAAAAAGAAACATAGATGAACCAGAAACATGAAAAACAATAATGAAGAACGAATACAAAAATGAAAAAAGTAGAAAAAAAATGCAGGAACGAAAGAGAAACAGAAAATCAAAAATTACAATCGAATAAACAATAATCGTGAATGTAAACAGTACGTGAACTGTATAGACTAGAAAAAATAAATAAAAAGAAAACTGAGCTATAATACTAACTGATTTGAGAGAAACATCACTTGAAAGCTTTGATGATAAATAATCATTGTTGTCATTCATCCATGTAAGGAAAGAAGAACAAAAATCGAAGAGAAAAAAGAAGGAAAATTGTGTAAGAGAAAGAGATATGTAAATATAGATAAGATATTCGAAAGAAATATATAAATATCTACATTTATTTTAAATTTTAAAATTTTAATTTTGAAAAACGAAAAAGCCTCTAAATTGACCAATAGTGGTGGTCACTTTTTAAAAATCTCTATATAAAGATAGGAGATTGGCCATTGATGATGGTGCAATAAAGAAGTCTAACGTGTTTGTATTAAAAAAAAGAGTGATAATTTATTATTATAGTTTGAGCTGATGAAGGTAATTTTAAATTTTATTATAATTATTTAAGAGAAATAAATAATATAATTATTTGTAAGTTAGTCTTTATATAGCAATTAATTATTTGATTATTTATATATAATAAATACTAATTTACCAAATAACAACATATTATATTTCAATTGAAAATTTTACTTAATCTATCAATTATATAGCAATTACAATAATTATATACCAATTATATACAATTTACCCTAATTTTTTTAAATTTATTTAATGTGATTATATAGTAATTATATCAATTATAAACCAATTATATAGCAATATACCCTAATTTTTTTAAATTTATTTAATGTGATGTGATTAATTTATTAAATTTATTCATTAAATTTATTTATTTAAATTTATTTTATTATAAAAATTTAATAACCTACCAACAATTAATATCATATAGTGGAATTGTTTTAGTCTATTATATAGATTGACATACATGATACACAAAAATTATCTATTTTATGAAAATGAGATGAGTTAATACCTTATTCGGTTTACTCAAATAGTTGAATGGACAAATGTATGCTCATGAGCCAATTTGTGTTCACTTGTATTTGTATTTTGGGTAGAACTTAGCTTTATTTTTTGACCTATTTAAAAATAAGTTAGCTCGTTTATGCCTATAAGTATACAAATGAATATTAACATAAAAAATTGATTCATTTATCAATCAGAGTTAGAGTCAAGGGGTCAATATTAACATTTTTTCTTTCATTTGAAATCATAAAATTACATCATGATCAAGGGAATAGGATCTTTTTTATTCTTATATGGAACTTCAGATATTGTTTCCTAAATAAGAGTTGTCAATTGTAAAGATCAACAATCTTTATTTTTTTAGTCATTTTTTTAATTTTATTTTTTCCTCTTTTTAAAATTAAAAGTTTAATTTTTGACCATCAATCTTCACAATCGACAACTATAATCAAAAATGATCCACGGGTTCTTTTGTGAAATAGGAGAATATAAATTTCATCACCAAGACAGTGAGTTAATGCTTTTTTTTTTATAAACAAGAGTTACATGTCACCGAAAAAATAATAATTTTATTCTGGCATTTTCTTTAATTCAGAGTAATATAATTTCTTTCACATAAGAAACGAATATTAAAAAAACATAAATTTCTGTGAAAAGATATCCACTACATTTAATAAAATAAATTAATATATTACAATTAAAACTAAGTGAATAAAAAATGTAATTGTTAAATTAAAAAAGTAAATTAACTTTCAATTTAGTTTCTTTAAAATAAAAAACATTTTAATTTAATTTTTAAAATTATATTTTCTTTAATTTAATTTATTAAAAAGAAAAATTGATTCCTAATGCCACTTTAATATCGAAAAAGATGAATAAAAACAAATATAATATTTTTCAAGAATTAACTTAAAAAAATATAATTTTCAAATATTAAATTAAAAATTCATTTAAAGGTAAATATTAAAAAAAAAAAAAAAAAAAAGAACTCCAACCAGCGACGTGTCTATCTCCCGGACTCTGAAATATTGAATGGTCACCTTCGAAGGAAGAAACAGGGATAAAAGCAGAGATTTCTGGGCTTCGCACATCTTCACTGTTACTTTGTGGTATGGCCCTCATGGCTTTCGCTCAAGTCTCTGCTTGTCTCTCCGTCTCTATACGCGGTAATCCATTTCTCCCTTAGTACTGAGGAATTGATTCTGGGTTCTGAATTTCCCAATTTAACGTCAAATTCCTCAATTATTCTGCAGATGTATGTGTTTTCAGCTTACCAAAATCCCCTTGTTCTTCTGGGTTTCCCCGATCGATTATCGCTTCACGAGGAGCATCCTTTGTCTCTGGTTCCCCTCTGTGTAAGAATTCTTGCTTTTGTTTGCTCTTATTGTCTGCTAATTGCTTTGTTTCCCCGTATTTTGAAAATTACTACTTATGGATGCTTGGTTTTCTTGGTAATTCTGGGATTATTGTAATTTATTTCTGAAGATTGTATTATGACTGAAACAAATGAGTCAATTTGTTTGGAATCGAGATAATGTATCTTCCTGAGGCAATATCCGTGTGGGTATTAGGCAGCAAACATGAACTGGAACTCTTTGGAGGCTACTTTCTGGGAATTTTACATCATTTGAACTTCAAATTGAAAGAA
The DNA here is from genome assembly GCA_037074585.1 of Biancaea sappan. Classification (NCBI taxonomy): domain Eukaryota; kingdom Viridiplantae; phylum Streptophyta; class Magnoliopsida; order Fabales; family Fabaceae; genus Biancaea; species Biancaea sappan. The sequence continues at coordinate 7,665,135 of CM073493.1, read as the reverse complement.
AAATGTTCATAAATTTTTTAGTAAATTACTAATATAGTCTCCAAAAGATTACAATTGTTTCAGTTTAGTCCTTCAAAAGATCAAGTGTCTTAATTTAGTATTTGAAATATTGTGTTTGTTTCAATTTAGTTTCTCTTTTTATAGAAGTGATTTTTAGCAATGAAAATTTGAGATTTAACAATAATAGATTTTGTGATTTAATAACAAAAAAGACTAAATTGAAACAAATGTAATCTTTTAGTGATTAAATTGAGACACTTAATCTTTCAAGTACTAAATTGAGAAAATTTTAATGCTCCAAGGACTAAATCAGTAATTTACTCTAAATTTTCTTAGCGTAGTGATTACTGTAGGTTATAGCTGCCACTCACTGCTTCTTCTGGATCCTGCACTGCAGTTTGAGTTTCAGTAATCAGTAGGTCCAGTCCTCCATTCGAGTATCTTCATTTGACTTCAATTTTGAGAGCCAGAGAGTGATGATTTGCAGCATTTTCAAATTCTATTGCAAATATGCAAAGTTTGTATTTTCATTTGAGGAAAAAAAATATTGTTTTCAACCTTGTGAGGGAAGGCTTTTAGAGAAACCTGTGAGCTGGCCAACCTGAAGCAATGGATAAGAACGCTCGTGTGAATAACATACCATCTCAAATATGCCACTTCATTTCATTGCCCAGTACGGCTGCATTCTTTTTTCATTTAAATATCTTTTTCTTTCAAATGGGAATAATACGAGAAGGCAATCAATTTTATTACTTTAATTTGGTTTTGTGGTTTTATCTGTAGTGTTAAGGATGCTTCTTCCGTTTTAGGTTTTGAGGAAGAGGAAGCACCAAAATAATGTTTGAACTTTGAAATAACATACTAAGCTAGCAAGCTAACAGTGATGTTTGCTTCTGACCCTAGTGATTCGAACAAGTTATGCAAGGATGCCCGCATGCAAAGCAATGCCTGTTTCAATAAGATGTGAACAGAGTACCCAAGGAGGGAACAGTTTGGATGTATGGCTTGGCCGGGTAGCCATGGTTGGCTTTGCGGTGGCCATCACTGTTGAAATTGCCACCGGAAAGGGACTCCTCGAGGTATGACATGTTAAACGGTTAATAGTGAGTTACTTCCATTTGCTGGCATGATTTTGGTTATGCTTGATGAAAAATAACAATGCATCTGTGTGCAAGCATTTGTCACCATTTTTCAAGCCATGAGATAACTTGTAATTTATTCCATGAACTGAATTCTTAGCTGTTGCCTCCCCATTGTGAGCTCACTAGTAGTAACTATTTTAACTCTTAGAAGATAGAGTAAATTGTTGATTTAGTCCTTAAAAAATTACAGTCTTTTCAATTTGATGTTTGAAAGATCAAATATCTTAATTTAGCATATAAAAAATTACATTTGTTTCTATTTAGTCTTTTTCGTTGCTAAATCATCAAATCTATCATTACTAAATTTCAAGATTTTTGTCGTTAAAAGTCACTTTGACAAAAAGAGGGATCAGATTGAAACAATAAAATTTTTCTTTCATAAACTAAATTAAGACACTTGATCTTTTAAGGACTAAATTGTAACAATTGTAATCTTTTAAGGATGAAATTAGTAATTCACTCTGGAAGAAAAAAAAAGCCCCAAAGTGTGGTCACCTAATTCAAAATTTAACCTGAATAACCATAATTGTGGTTATTTGGTGCACAAGTGTTTTAGGATATTTTCACTATAATATCTTAACATGGCTATAACTTATCAGATGATCAGATCAACTTGTATAACTTGTGATTTCTTTAAGCATTTGCACTCCACGATCTTTTTAATTAAGAGCGCTACGGAACCTAGTTTCATATGATCTTTCTGATGCATATAAACTGAGGTAAATGCAACTTTTGATTTCCTTATAGAGTTCTGATACCCTTGTACCTCTCAACTATATATATTGTTTACTTCTTAAAAGTTAAGTTTAACTCTATACGATTTAGTTCTTAAATATTATTGTTGGAATGTATGGACAAAGTTCCACATCGGTTAAACATGGGGTTGGTCTTAGGTTTATAAGGGCTTGGGCTACTCTTCTTATTGGGTTAACTTTTTGGAATGGAACATCAAATTCTCACTATTAGTATCAGAGCCAAGCCCTGGATAGATGGTGTCATGTGAGTGTGCATGAACCATGTGATGGATCCCTAGGTGTGTGCACGAGTGTGGCTCCATCCCAGTGCGCCAAGTGTACTAAGGTTGTGGGCCCTGTGTTGCTATGATGTGATCTCCCTGAAGCTTCATAGATGAATGATAGAGAATATTACTTGAGAGAGGCCCATAAAACATAAAGATGGTGCTATGGACTTCGTTCAAGGGAGAATTGTTGGGATGTAATGTATGAACAAAGTCCCACATTAGCTAAATATAGAGTTGGTCTTAGGTTTATAAGGGCTTGATCTACTCCTCTTATTGGTTTAACCTTTTGTGATGGAATTTCAAGTCCTCACAATTATGAAACACCTTTATTAAGTCAGTCCTCAAATAAGTGAATATACAATTTAGTCATACAAAAAGATTAATTTGTATTAAATTTGTGACTTATAAGAAGTTAAGAATATCTTTTAAGGATTAAATTGTATGTTTACTCGGCTTATGTTCTTGTATCGTGATCTTGCAGAACTTTGGACTCACCACTCCACTGCCTACAGTTGCGCTGGCGGTGACGGCATTGGTCGGTGTCCTGACAGCAGTTTTTATCTTCCAGTCAGCCACAGAGAACTAATCATGTTGTTTAGAAGGCTGGTAATTATTGTTTGTAAATTTTGTAACTCAAAAGGTTTTGTAGGATGAAATTTTATCCTTTGTTGTAATATTGCTTTCGTGAGGAAAAAAAAATCAAAATTGGAAGCCTTAAATCATAATAAGGCCTGTGCTATTACTGTTGCACTTATCCAAGCCAGTGTTTAGAATTTCGCAGTTTTTTCTTTTAATTATAATTTTCTTGTTCCTTGTTTCATCTCTCATGAGGTGTCAAACGGATGACATGTGCAGGTGATCTTATCATCTTTTGAAGTTAAGGTGGCGTATGGTACAGTAAAATTGTAATTTTTCAAATGTTTAGAAATAAATCTGAAGATTTTGAAGTTTATGCATTATATATGTCTAAAATCACACACACTCGAGTAACTTCATTTTTTTGTATAAATTTTTTAAATCCTTTGAAGAATAAGATACATACCAAACACTAGTTGCAAAACAATTCTTTGTGCAGATGTGCTCCTGTTCACCTAGCGAACAGGAGTGAACGTGCTATCATATGACTGGCGTTGATTCTTAAAAAAAAAAAAAGTTTTCAAGACCCATGCAATGTGAGTGAAACTAACGGGTGAACAAGAGCCTCCTGTTTGTCCTGTGACCAACGCGCGCGGATCCTTTGTTTGGAGAAAAATTAAGCAGAGACAGTTTTTAGCAACGGTTTTTATTGTTGCTAAAAACTTTTAGCAACAGTTTTGTAACAAAAAATTGTTGCTGAAAGTTTTTAGCAACGGTAAAAATTGTTGCTAAAAATTAAGCAGGTGAAATTTCAAGCAGAGGATCTGGATCCGTGACCAACAGGCAATCTTCCTGTGTCAATTTTTTAACTTTCCACTACTGTGTACTCTTTCATATATATATTTCAATATTTTTTTGAAAAAATTGCACTTTACCCTGTTAATTTTTTTTTATATGTAGAAAATTTATCTAAAGTTTCAAACTTAACAAAAGACCCGCTTAACTTTCATCTTGTGCGAAAAATCCTTAAAGTTAGTTGATTGTGAGTTGACCGTTACTTAAATGCTAACGTGGACTGAAACTCTTGCCATGTCATCTTTTTTTACGGCTCAATTTTTTTAGTCAGCCATCTTTTTACTAATCACTTGTCATATGATTCTTGCCACGTTACCGTTCTTTTATTTCCCTACTCAGCTGTAAAAAAAAAAAAGATGACATGGTATGAGTTTTAGTTCATATAAGCATTTAAATAAATTCGGGTAAGAAAATAAAAGAAAGGTGACATGGCGAGGATGATGTGGCAAGTGATTAGTAAAAAGATGAATAACTAAGAAAGCTGAGCTATAAAAAAAGATGAGATGCTAAGAGTTTTAGTACATATCAACATTTAAATAATGGTCAACTGATGGTTATCTAACTTTAGAAGTGTTTTGCCCAAAATGAAAGTTGAGAGGGGTCTTTTGTTGAGTTTGAAACTTTAAGGGTGTTTTTTGCACATAAAAAAAATTAGGGGATAAAGTGTAATTTTTCCTATTTTTTTAGAAAGAGAGAGAGAGATAACTTAATTGTGTTGACGTTTGAATAAATTATTGTTTTACTCTTAAAAATATTATATAATTTTTATAATTTAATCTTTAAAAAATCAAGTGTCTCAATTTAATTTTTAAAAAATTGTATTTATTTAAATTTGATCATTTTCGTTACTAATTATAAAATTATTGTTATTGTATCAAAATTTGCGTGGTTAATAATTATTTTGACAAAAAATGATTAAATTGAAATAACATAATTTTTCTAATACTAAATTAAAATATTTAATTTTTTAAAAATTAAATTAAGATTAATATAATTTTTTAAGTTGAAATTAGTAATTTCCCTGTTTACATTTGAACCCAGTTAAACTAATTCGACGTGGTAGTTAGACGGAAGACCTAAATAATTAAACTCGAATATTTTGATGGAGAATAATTTTCCCTGAGAAGTATCGTTTCAGGGGGGACAAAAACAGGGACTGCAAGGCTTTTCTAAAGTCCGAAATGATGAGCTTGATGCATACATATATATATATATATATATATATATATATATATATATATACACATTCCAACTTCAACCCACAAAAGTGTGGTCATGTTTACTATAAAATACAAACCTCATTGCTTAACGGGAACAGTTTGAGTTTGCCAATATTGGATGTGAAAGTTAAAGGTTCCAACTTTATTCCTATCTTCTCTCTCACAAGGATCCAATCTCCCTTGCCGTGTCTTCCATAACAACGCTTCTTCTTTTCTGCATCTTCATTCTTCATCTTCTTCCTCTTCTTCTACCTTAGAGCTTGCTTGATTGATTTTCTGTGGGGTTGTGGTTTGCATGGGAAAGATCATATCTCGACTAGGGCACAGGTTCTTGTTGTTGCACAAGTGTGAGTTGAGGATTCTCATGCTGGGTCTTGATTCTTCTGGGAAGACCACCATTCTTTACAAGCTCAAATTGGGCCAAAACGTCAAAACCATACCCACTATCGGTATTTATTACAACACACCTTCCTCTTCTTCTGAGTGTCTTTCTTCTTCTTTTGAGTCTATTTTTCAGAAAGATACATTTCCTTGTAACAAACACTTTTAAGTAATATCCTTTCTGCTTTATTAATTAACCTAGTGGCTCTCTCTCTCTCTCTCTCTCTAAACTTTTTAGCTGTCTCTTCAACAAAAAAAATAACCTTCATCCTCTTTCTACAAAATTTTTGACGATGTTTGATGAAAGAGTAAATTATTAACTTAGTTTTCAAAAAATTACAACAATTATTTCAATTTAATCCCTAAAAGTCAAGTATTTCAATTTAGTTTATAAAAAATTATATTTATCTTAATTTCGGTCATTTTTAGTAATAAAAAATTAAAAATGTAATAACGATAGATTTTATAACTAAGTGATGAAAAAGACTAAATGGAAACAGTTGTATTTTTTAGTAACAAAATAAGTAATTTTCTCCTTTATGAAATTGATCAAATGGGTCCTTTTTTGTTGTTGTTAATTTTAATTCCAAGTAAAATGCAAGCCCAAATCTTCTAATATTAAAGGCGATTTCATTATCGCTAAAACCAAAGCTTATTAATTGTTCTTGGTTTTTTTAATTGTCACCTGTTTGGGCCAAAATATAGTTACTGGATTTTTTGCTAAACGCTGGGCTTTTTTAGTGTTGTTTAATTGAAGCGAGATAAGTGAAAGTTATATGGACTCCACTTAAACTTTTTAGCATCAGACGAGCAGAGAATCCAAAGTCTAAAAATATGTAGCATAAATAATTTTGCTTCCCAAAAAGTTGCTAGAATAATATTAACGGATAGAAAGATATATATATATATATATATATATATATATATTGAAATGTAAAGATGTGATGAGTTTATGTTTCCCACGTTAATATTGAACACAAATGATAATCTATTGCTTTGTTATGGAGAAGGTTTTAATGTAGAGACAGTAGAGTACAGAAACGTTGGCTTGAACGTCTGGGATGTAGGAGGACAAGACAAGGTACTGCCATTTTGAGTTTTGACAGGATACAATACATTTAGGATGATGTTAAACTTTTTAATACCGTTTGATTGGATAGAGATCAAATAATATTTGAGAATCTAGCACCTTACTGGGCCTGCGTATCCTCTGTTGCTTTGAGTTTTAGCAACAGTTTTAACTGTTGCTAAAACTTTCAGCAACAGTTTTTTTTGTTGTTGAAAATTTTAACAACAGTTAAAATCGTTGCTAAAACTCTAAATAGAAAAATTCTGAGCAGAAAATCCGAAACCCTAACTGGACATACAACTTTTAGCAGAGAGTTCGTTAGCTAGCATTTTTGTCTTTGCTATTTTTTTTAAAAAAGCAAATTTTACAAAAATATACTTATTTATAGACCATCACACATTTTATTATGAACTACGTAAAGGATCTTTCTTAAGGAAAAAAAACTTATAAACAAAAAGAGTCAACAAAAGGTCATCAATTTTATATGGCAGATTTTCAGTTTTTTTTTAGTTTTATTAATTTTTAATTGAGTTCTTGTAAATTAAAATTCTATAATTAGATCCTTATAATTTTGTTAAAAATAATTAATTTAGTTCACACTATTAAACTTTTGTTTTTAAAAGATTATATTTATTTCAATTTAACTCTTCTTTTTGTCAAAAAAATGGTTGAGTTCTTATATTTTAAAATTTTGCTATTAAGTCCTTGTAATTTTATAAATTTGTAGTTTAGCCATTGGCATTAAACTCCTGTCAATATACGCTATTAAATTTTAGAGAAAATTGTTAAATTAGTTCCAAAAGATTGTATTTATTTTAATTTAGTCTTTAACTAATCTAGTACTGTTTGTCTCAATTTTGTTTTTAAAAAATTGTATTTGTTGGAATTTAATTTCTCTTTTTGTCAAAGTAATTTTTAATAACAGTATATTTTTATAATTAATAATAAAAATAACCAAATTAAAATAAATATAATATTTTAGATGTTAAATTGATATACTTAATATTTCAAGGACCAAATTAAAAAAAAATTGTGATCTTTGATGGAGTAAATGAGTAATTTACTGCAAATTTTACTGACACAGCTGATTAGCATATTGATAATTTATTTTAAAATTTAATAGAGTACAAGAAGGAGAGTTTCAATGACTAAAGTATAAATTTATAAAATTATAAGTACTCAATTAAAAAATCTTAAAACAAAAATTAAAGAATAATGCAACCTTCTTGAATCATGTGTAGTAAATATTCATTGATGACTCTCTCTCTCTCTCTCTCTCTCTCTATATATATATATATATATATATGTGTGCGTGTTTGCGCGTGTAAAACAGATTCGGGCACTGTGGAGACATTACTTTCACAATACAAGTGGACTCATATTTGTGGTGGACAGCAACGACAGAGAGAGAATCTCAGAAGCTCGGAAAGAACTCCATAATATTCTCAGTGATGTGAGTCAGGGTCTATAAAAACGACAGTATATGTTGTGTTTGAAACATGAATGCATTCTGATTCTGATGTCGTGTTTAAAGATTTGGGTCACGCATCAATTGTCGTTTTGCAGATTGAACTACGCGATGCTGTGGTACTTGTGCTGGCCAATAAGCAGGACATTGAAGGAGCCATGAGCGTGGAAGAGGTTGCTCATCAACTTGGCCTCCATTCACTTCGTCCTCGTTCCTGGTATTTCAAATTGTTTCACTTTCACATAAATTTCATTTTTGATTTAGGGTTACCAAATTTAATTAATTAGGTACTAATTATGGCAAAACCGTTATTAGAGACAGAATTCTCACCCAAAAAAAAATCATTTCTAAAATAAATACGACGGCGTTTGATAATAATAAATTACTTAGAGACGAAATTTTAGTACAAAAAATTCATTTTTGAAAACATTTTATCGAGAGACAGATTTTCGGTAGCAAAAATTTGTCTCTAATATTTAAAAAATTATATTCAGATTAAAAAATGATTTGATATGAATGTTGAGGCAAATTTTTCGTAACAAAAATTCGTCTCTAGTATTCAACTAAAAAATATCAGTCAAAAATGGATTTGTAACATTCAAACCTGTTTCTAATTATTAAAATCTACAAAAATATAATTGATTTATAAATTAATGACAAAAATTCAATAAGAGACAAAACATTTTCTTCCTATAATCGATCTATGATTCTCTCCATTTCAAATTCAACGAATTTGCAACATATCAAAGACGAGACTAAAGGGAGAAGTAATTTCGCTTCTAATTTTTGTCCCTAATTTTTGTTTTTCTTGTAGTAATAATTTAATTTTTAGAATAAGTTATAATGAATTTTTCTAACACCTGCACAAATTACATTTGAGTTTTTTTTATTTTAAAAATATTATTCGGTTCCTTTGACGTTTAATATATATTGCATAAGTTTCTTTCATTTTTTTATCAATAAATTTAACCTTTTTTATAATTTATATTCTTACCAAAAATAAAATATTTTGCTATTTTCACTGTCATGTCAAAAATAATATGCATAGTCTTATGATAGAATTTAACGTCTATTTAGCCATAATTAAGAATAAAATGATAGTTTCATATTTCGTTGAGATTAAAATATATAACTCAGGTTCTTATAGTTTTTATTTAATGGGAGATTTAGTCCCTATACTTAAAAAATAGCGGATTTGGTCCTTGTAGTTTCCAAAACTTTAAAAAATAATCTCCGATTTTAGTCAATCATCAATTAATAGTTAGTTTGACATACATAGCGCTGTCTAGGACGCTTACATCAGGATTAAGTACCACGTCAATGTCACAAATGACAAATTTAAATACATAATATAGAAATATACATAATAGATAAATATAAATCTATAAAAATTTTCACATGATAATTTAAATAATTAATTTTAAAAAAATAAATTAGTTTTTATATAATATATTCATGTGAAATTAAATTCTAATTTGGACCCTTTTTATACAGTCCATAATTTCAGTTAAAAGCGGATTTTATCTAAAACTTCATTTTTTTGTTAAAATTTTTCTGTTTATTCACTTAGGTCCCTAATTAATATTTATCCTTTGTCCTTTGAATGATTTAAGATCATATTTAGTTTCATCTAGGTCCCTATTCCTAGAATATAAATTTTTCTGAAATAAGATCAACCTTTGTAAACTTTTCATTTCTTTCACTTTAGTCTGTATCATGAATTTTACATACTTTTCTCATGAGTTTGACTTCAAACCTATCCAGAATTTCTTCTTAGCTGTTTTTAGAATCTATTTGATCATTTTCATCCATAAACTAAGCTAAAGAGAGACTTTTAAGAATCAAAAGTCTAGTGCCAACACTTACTCGAATTCCTAGCTTATTTTTTTGCACTTCGTGTTTTCTTTGTTGCTACTGTAAAGGACTCCTAAACAGCCCAAAAGCTATTGCTATATTGTCAAATTTTTCTGCAACTACTGGTGAGCATCTCCTTTTCTGCTATACAAAACCGAGAGAAAAAGTGAGTTGAGTAGTCCAAACCATAAGTCTTTGACGGCAGTGAATTTTGGGGTGTTTAGATTCTAAAACACCTAAGAATAAATTTTTGGACAGGTTTGGAAATCAAACTCATGAGAAAAGTATGTCAAATGCATGACAGGGACTAAAGTGAAAGAAATGAAAAGTTTATAGTGGTTGATTTAATTTTAGAAAAAATATGTTCTAGGACTAGGGACCTAGATGAAGCTAAATATGATGTTAAATCATGCAAAGGACAAAGAAAAAAATTAGTTAGGGACCTAAGTGAATAAATAAAAATTTTTTAACAAAAAATAAAATTTTAGATAAAATTCAATTTGAACTGAAATTATAAACTGTATAAAAAATAAACTAGAATTTAATTTCATATGAATATATCAAATAAAAAAACTAATTTATTTTGTTTAAATTAGTTATTTAAATTATCATATGAATATTTATATAGATTTATATTTATCTATTTTTATATATTTCTATATTATATATTTAAATTTTTCATGTGTGACTCTGACGTAGCACTTAATGCTGATGTAAACGTCTCAATCAACGCCACATGTTTTAGTCTAACTGTTAATTGATGATTGACTAACATTTTTTTGAAATTTTGAAAATGACAGGAACTAAATCTTTCTTTTTTAAAGTGTAGAGACTAAATTTTTCATTGGGTAAAACTATAGATGCCTAAATTATATTTTAACCTGTATAAAAAGCTAATTGGATTTTATTCACTCACACATCAAGTGACATTAACATATATTTAATGGCACGTTAATGACACCAACAATGACTTTTTTTTTTTTCAAGTGTCACAAAATATAGGCAAAAGTATATTTTCATACTCTTAAACTTTGACCCAAATTTTTACTATAATCCAAAATTTTATTTGTGTCAATTATATCCCAATCTTTCTAATTAATTTCAATTATTCTATTACACTTAATGTAGTTCAAATTATTAATGATAAAAACTGAAATAATCCCCCTAATTTATTCAAATATGCCTTCCCCCATGTTTACTATAACCATAAGTGTAAAAAATGTCCCAGACAGTTCTTTAAAGTTTCACATATATCTCCGATGTTCCCTCAAAGTTTCAAATATGTTCCTTATGTCTGTAAATGTGGATATTAGAAAGATATGAGATATAATTATATAATTAATACAAAATAAAGTTTTGGTTTATAATTAAAATTTAGGTCAAAGTTCATGAGAATAAAAAAATCTTTTCCTTAAATATAAAGATCAAATCAGACAAAAATAAACTTTAGAAACTAAATTAAAAATTTGGTAAAATTATGAAGACTAAATGTATATTTTTTTTTCCTAAAGTTTTAGTCATCCCAATACACACACACAGGCAAAAGTACTTTTTACATCTCTAACATTTATATTAAATTTTAATTTCATCAATAAATTTTTTTTACGTCACTTGTTTTAATTTTTTTTCAAATTACCCTTTTTGATTAATGTGTCTATTTTATTGACAAGAAATATTAACTGAGTAATAAGTACAAAAGATAGATTTAAAAAAAATGACACATGTAGAATATAATTGAAGCAAAAAAAAAGGTTAGAGAAGTAAAAAAAAGTAGTTTTGAGTCATACATATTTTATTTTTATTGTAAATATATCTTTTTACTAATCAACTAGTCAACATTTTTTGTTAGTACAATAGATGGCGTTTGTAAAAAAAATAGATTTGAAAAAAAAGCATATAGGATATAATTAACCTTAAAAAAATATTCTAAACGAAATTAAAATTTTGTGTAAATGTTAATAAGGTAAAAAATATTTTTGTCATACATAACTATATATATATATATATATATATATATATATATATATATATCCTACGAAAAACATTAAAAGATTGAATGAATTAATGTGTGGACGCATGCAGGCACATTCAAAGTACTTGTGGCTTATCTGGGCATGGCCTCTATGAAGGTCTTGATTGGCTGCTCAACAATTTCCAACGATGCCGTGTGACCCCATGGCACCATCTCCAACTTAAATGCATGCATGCCTTCTCCAATTTCATTTATCACTCATTATGTATCAAGTGGAAGGGGAACACTTTAATTTGTAGGCAAAAATATTTTTCATATCAGAATTTTAATTTGTTTCAATTATTATTCAAAAATTTATTTTTATATTAGTTATAACTTATATGTTTTTAATTAATTTTAATCATATTTTTGAGCTTAACATCGTTATAATATTTGATAGCAAATATTGACGTGACATCTTGTATTATACACATCATTATTAAATCATCTGTTCTTGATGTAACACATTCTTAATTATATATCAATTTAAAATGTTTAAATCATATTGTGAATTTTCATTAATTATCAAAGTAGTTTACCATAAATTTATGCTTTACATATATATAGGTATATGTATTTTGTTTACCATAAATTTACCCAAGTTTGGTCCTTTTTTATAGTAAATTAGTGATTTCTAAAAAAAATATTGGTTTTTTCTTGTTTTCAAAAAAAATTTGTTTTTTAAAATGATAAAAAAAAAACTTTTGATAAGTTGTTTTGGAAGAAGATATTTAAAAATAGTTTTAGAAAATTTGTTCTTAAAATAAAAAAATAGAAAACACGTTACATATGTTTTACAAAATAATATTTTGAAAAACAAGGTAAAAAATGAGGTGGCAAAACTGTAAATATGTAAGTTCATTAATTACATATTTAAAAAAACGAAAAAGTAATTCATTGTAGAAAATAATATACTTTCGGCGCCGCAAAAAATTATAAAAATCTCCGCATATTGCGGCGGTAATGAATGAAGATAATTTTGTAATATATATATATATATATATATTTCTACATTCCTATTTTTTATAGGAAGGTTTTTTTTTATCCAATTTTTGTGAAGTTTTGATTTTTGGTATCTTTTTTTTAAAATATTTTTATACATATTTTTTTAACTAATTTGCGAATTTTTTATCATATTAAAACTATAATTATTTTTAGTTGTTAAGTAAATATATTCCTAATAATTTATGTAATTGGATGATAAAACATAGCTCAAGCTTACAAGCTATGACAATTAATATATTTGACTTGAATTTAGCATAGTATTATATAGAAAACTTTTATATATATCAACTGATTTAAATCTTATTGTCAGATACAAGACTTCCAAATACATTTTTTTTTTGAAATTTTATGAAGTTTTAAAATTGTGCTCAAAATAAATTATTCAAATGGATTTTTTTAAATTAGTTTCTAAAACAATTTTAAAATTCTTGTTTTCAAAATTCTAAAAACAAAATCAAACAAGCTCTATAATTAAAGTTAGAATAAGTTAAAGTTAGAATAAGTTAATTATATTTTTTTATTTTCCATTATTTTCTTTTTCTACTCTCTAAAAGATTATAATTGTTTTAATTTAATTTTTAAAATTAAAGGTATGTTTGGTATCTTAAAAAACTTTAAAGAAAAGGAAAAGGATGTAAGGTATGAAATGTGAAGTAAAAAAATTATTTTGTTTAGTACAAATTTTTAAGTAAGAGAAAAAGAATAATTATATTTGAATTCACATAAATCCCTCTAGACCAAAAAAAAAAAATTATAAGAGCTCAGGGTATTTCAGACACTTCACTACAATGTAATTCACTTCCATTAATATTTGGATAAGTCTCCGTACTGCATGGGAAAACATGTTGGTTACTGGAGGAAATGGATTGCACTGCCTTTAATGGAAATTGGCTTCCCATGAGCCGCTAGAGGGCTGGAGGGTCAGGATATTTGTTTGATCTAATAATTTAATGGGTAAAAAATTAAGTTGATCAATTTTTTTTATTTTTTTGTGTGTAAATTATTTAGTATCCCCTCTTGCCTATTGGAGTCTCCTGTCGCAAGAGGGGACCCAGACTTCCTTTAATGAATACTAAACAGTCAAATTTTGGCTCAGTGATACCAAACATACCTTGAATACCAAACATACCTTGAATACCAAATATGGTTTAAATATTTTAATTTAGTTATTAAAAGATTATATTTATTTTAATTTAATTTTTATTAAAGCAATTTTTTTGCAACAAAACTTTTGATATTTTGCAACAGTAATTATTATAATTTAATAACTAAAAAAATTAAATTGAGATAATTATAATATTTTATAAGTTGAATTAAAACACTTCATATTTTAAGGATTAAATTAAAAAAAAATTATAATCTTTCAGAGCTTAAAATATTATTTTACTCTCAAAGTTTTAAAAATTAGAGTATGTGAACAAATAAACACATACATATGTGGATAAAATGATAGGAGAAAAACTTATATAAAGTTTCTTATATTTTTGTTATTAAATTCTCTAATAGAGACATAGTACGTTTAAAAAATTTATTAAAAAATTAATTATGTAATGATGAATTGTAAAAAATATATATTTATTTTTTAAATATAGTATATTTCCCATGTTCTAATTAAAAAAAATTATACTTTTTCATGTTTTAATTAAAAATTATAATAACAAATATATAAAGAATTACATTTAAATTTTCTACAAATGACAAAGACGCATGAGTTGTGTAATCCAACAATATTTTTTAACCCTTTAATTTTGTTACTAATATTTCCTCTCAATTAACCCAACCAATCAATTTTCAAGCACTTCGTCTTTCTTTCCTTGAAATGGGTCTTCCCATGGACCACAATTTGAACACATACGTTGGATGATAGTTGTTTAGACTAGGATGAACAGTATTTGAAAATTTATTAGACTCTAATTAATTTAATTAAAATCGTAGTAAATCTCAAAAGTATCAAGTTCTTTCAACATATATTTTTTCATTATTTTATGAATCGAATCAGATTGGTTGATTGAACCAGTTGAATTGGGAACTAGCTAGAGAACTGGTCTGAAATAACCTCTAAAACTTGTGAGTGATTGAATAGACCAACAACTAATCAAATCAGTGAAAAATTGGCTGAATTGGGTAAGAATGTGCTAAATGAACCCGTTGAATCAATTCATTTTTTTTAAATTTTTCTTATTTTATAATCAGGTAATGAATAAATTAATATTACCCAATTTTAGTAGAAATATCAATATCTTGGTATTTTATAGATTTGATATGAGTGAATATTATCTTGATTAATAATATTTTATTGTTATTTGATCAATTTTGCTGCGAAATTTTGATTATAAATGTTATTTGTGTAATTTGACATCAAATATTATTTTTAACTGAATTGATAAATTTATATTTATAATCTTTAATTATGTATTTTATTTTTTTAATATTTTAAAATTAACGCGTTCAACCACAAATTTGATCATGATCTAATCATTGATCCTTGAACCAATATCTCTATCGATTCAATGACAGTCTAATATTTTAAAATCTTATTTTTTTTATTTATAAAACTCACTCAAAACATCAGTGAATAAATGCGGATCACTTATCCAACTACTAGATATATATATATATATATATATATATATATATATATATATATATATATATATATATATATATATATATTGGATGATATGATTATTGTTCTCTCAACCTATACATATATATCACACCAACAGCTGGTCGTTCATTCGCCTACTGAATGCGACAGTAGTGGGTGGATTAGCAAATGTTATCACTTGCAATTAATTAATTAATGGGAACAAGAATCAATTTTGTTACTACCAACTTTTAATGGTTTATGAATTATAGGGAGTATTAATGCTAACTTAGTAATTTATTATATTTAGTCTAATAAATTAAGTGTACTTAAAGAATGATATTAGGGTGGCAACTGGCAATATATCTTAATGCTCACGCCACAATAATTGGTTCAATGTCTTTACGGTGGAAAGTTAGTTAGAAGGGAAAAAGATTTTGACATCACCCTTTAAAAAAGGAGAAAAGGAAAGTGAAAGTGTAAAACGGCAAAATATAACAACTCAATCGATTCCAAGTACCAACCCTCTAACATTGAAGATTGAAAAGGACTTGAGTGGAATTCTTCAAAGTTAGGTTTGGCATAGACGTGTCTCCAAGTTTTTTTAGGAAAGTAAATTTAGAAAACGAAAATTATCGTGTTTGATGTAAATTTTCTATGGATTTAAAAATTAAATCGGACTGGTTGGTTCGACCGGTTAATCAATAATCGGTCATTAGTCCATTCAACTCTTAAAATTGGTGAAACTAAAAATTGATACAGAATTGGTGAAAACAGATAAATTAACCAATATTTGTAAAAGAAAAATATTTATTATTTATAAAATATAATTATTTTTTATATTATATGAATTTAGCAATGTTTTATTTTATTTTATGTTTTTTAATTCTTTTATATTATGTTATATTTTTTTTACCACAAAAACAAATAAGAGGACAAGAAAAATAGAAAAAAAATTACACACACACACACATATATATATATATATATATATATAATTATTATAGATTCGACGATGATCAAACTAATGAACCATGAACTAATATTCCACCGATTCAATTAATGACCTATCCCATCTTTAAAACATTGAGATTTTCTAATATAAATTTATGTGAATTTAATCTCACTTAACATTTAATTTTTTACAAAACTTGGGTAACTTAATCCCAATATACATCAAACATTCTCCAAATACTTACTTTCAAACGAGATATGTTAACTATCCTAACCTGCCTAACCCTAAACCCTGCTTAACTCTACTATTCTTGAATAAACACACAATTTATAATATACATCATAGCATTTTAATCTTTAAATCTATTTATTTACATAAACTAATCCGTAAAATTTTTTGATTCATTACATGTTTATCTATTCATTAAACTAAATCACATATTTTCTTATTTAAACAACTAATCTACTACATGTTTATGGCAAATTATAAGCTTAAAAAGAAATTATATTTTTCCTCGTGATTTATATACCAAAGCCCTTAATATAGACAAATTTGAATCTAGATTCTCTCACTTAAAAGGTTAAGATAATAGTATGGGTTGAGGTCGATCTATCCAGCAATCAACATCTCTCTTTCTCAAATTTTCTCGGGCAACGTCTTTGAAAAAAAAAAAATTAGTCAACATATAAAACAATACGTGCTAATAAGAGGGGGAGGTCGACCTTCCAGTAGTAAATTCTTAATAGTATCATGTAAAAGAGAAGAATAAATAGAGGCGTGAAGCTCATAATTCGATAAGATTTATTATTTAACTAAAACCTTCCACTTAAATAATTTTGTATTTATTTCTCCCTTGACATAATACTCTCATATTAATTTTTGAATATATTATTAATTTAATTATTAAAAAATTATAATAATCTTAATTAAATTTTTAAAAAATTAAATGTTTTAATTTTATTTTTTATTATTAAAGTCTAAAATCTACCATTATTTAATTTCAATTTTTTTATTTGCAAAGATTGTTTTGTTAAATAAAAAAAAATTGAAACAGACGTAGTATTTTAATGATTAAATTGATACAAATTTAAAAATTAAATCGAGATAATTATAATATTAAATTAATAATTTTTTCTTCATGTTTTACATTAAAAGAATCTAAATTCAAAAAATTAGAGATTTTTTTTAATTTAAAGATACTTCTTTTATATATTTATTTAGATAAGTTTATAAAAAATTAACCTCTTACAAGATTTAGTATGTTTATTCTTGAATGATATTAAGATCTTTGTGTATACTGTATAATAATAAAAAATAATTTATACAAATTTTAAAATAACACGAAAGTATAAATACTTGATCTCGGTTAAATTTTGTCTAAATTAACCTTTTTTTCTTCCACATTCTAGCGCTAGACTCCCCTACCTGAACTAACCTATCCTCTCTACTCCACTATTTGGGCAGTCAATATACAGAGTCTCAAATGTCCTCATACCTCATTCATTCACTAATCATTACACTTCTTCTTCTTCTTCTTCTTCTTCTTCCTCTTCCTCTGTTCTCCACTCTGCAACTCCCATTCGTACAACCCTCTTGTCTCCACTTCTTCTCTTTCCTTCTCTCCCTTCACTGAAACTCATAAGTCTGAGAGAATCACAATGCTTCCTTCAAATACACAAAAACTCCTCCTTCTCATCCTCCTCGTCCCTCTCATTTCCATTTCTCTGTTTCACACTGTTCGAGGTCGCACTTCACCCTCAGACATTGAAGCTCTCAAAGCCTTCAAAGCCTCAATCAAACCCTCCTCCATCCCTCCCTGGTCCTGCCTAGCCTCCTGGAGCTTCTCCGTCGACCCCTGCTCCCTACCTCGCCGGACTGCCTTCGTCTGCGGCCTCACCTGCTCCTCCGACTCCTCCCGGGTCACCCAAATCACCCTCGACCCCGCTGGATACTCCGGTTCACTCACCCCCCTCATCTCCCTCCTCACCCTCCTCACTACCATCGACCTCGCCGACAACTCTTTCTCCGGCCAAATCCCCCTCTCCCTATCCTCCCTCCCCCACCTCCAATCCTTAACCCTCCGATCCAATTCCTTCTCCGGCCCAATCCCTCCCTCTATAACCAACCTCAAATCCCTCGAAACTCTCGACCTTTCCCACAATTCCCTCTCCGGGTCTCTCCCATCCTCCATGATTTCCCTCTCCAGCTTGCGACGATTCGACGCCAGCTTCAACAAGCTCACCGGCGCACTCCCGAAAGACCTTCCTCCGAACTTGATCGAACTTGCTTTAAAAGGGAATTCGTTATCTGGGTTTCTGTTCAAATCCACATTCGAGAAGATAAACCAATTGGAAGTGGTCGAGCTCAGCGAGAACGCCCTCGCAGGAAAAATCGAACCCTGGTTCTTTGCTCTGCCGGCGCTGCAACAAGTCGATCTCGCGAACAACAGCTTCACCGGCGTGGAGGTGTCCGGACCCATCGGGGGAAACAGCAATCTCGTGGCGGTTAATTTGGGGTTCAACAAGATCCAAGGCTACGCGCCGGCGAATTTCGCGGCGTATCCTGTGCTGTCGTTTCTGTCAATGCGGTACAACTCGCTACGTGGCACGATCCCATTGAAGTACAGTCAGAGCAAGTCCATGAGGAGGTTGTTCTTGGACGGCAACTTCCTCATCGGGACGCCGCCGGCGGGGCTTGTCGGGGGCGGCGCGTCGGTGTCCGGCAGCTTGGGAGATAATTGTCTGCGGAGCTGCCCTGCGAGTTCACAGCTATGCACCCCGGCCCAGAAACCGAGCTCTGTGTGTAAGAGAGCCTATCGTGGAAGACCGATGTCCTAGAGTCGCAGCGTCTCGCTGTGTCGGCTAAAAAAATAATGAAAAGATTGCGACTTTTTTTTATTTTTTGGAATTATTTAATAAAATTAGAGTATTACGTGAATAAGGAGAGGTTTGTAAATTACGATAATGGCTGTCTCCTGCAACCACCTGTTTTCGCATAATATTAATGGATGTGTTTTTTTACTTCAGTTCCACTATCAGTTAATTCACCTCCTACAACCAGTAAATTATTGATTTAGTTATTAAAATATGAAAATATTTAGATGCAATTTTTTATATATTTGTTATCAATTTTTTAATCAGAGTATGACAAGTGTATGATCTTCTAAAAATAAAATAAGTATATATTTTTTATAATTTATCATTACATAATTAATTTTATAAGAACTTTTTAACATATGTAATGTTTTTATTAAAAAATTTGATGATAAAAATATAAAGGACTTTATATAATTTTTTTTTTGAAATATTACAATTTTTTAAATTTAATTTTTGTAGAATCAAGTGTTTCAATTTAGTATCTGAAAATTTATATTTATTTTAATTTATTTTTTTATTAAATCACAAAATTTATTGTTATTAAGTTTTAAAATTTTTATTATTAAAAATTGTTTTTTGACAAAAAAATAAATTGATATAAATAGAATTTTTTATGTATTAAATTAAAACAAATGATTGTAATTTTTTTAGAAATTAAATTAATAATTTTGTCTGACTTTTACTGACATAAATAAGTATTTTTTTATAACTTAAATAAGAATTGTAGTATCCTTAATTACTTATAAGTGGCACATCATCATGCACACACACTTAAGAGGAGTTTTACTTCTGTTGAATTATATATATTTTAAGTGTCAAAAATAATAAATATACATACATACATACATATATACATATATATATATATATATATAATTAACTACATAAATGGAATTTAGTTATTTTAATAGTTAATCAACGAACTTTTGAACAACTATAAGAACTTGATAAGTAATATATCTTGTACTGAACAAAAATGATGATACGATGTTGATGCTGTACTTAAATAATGAGTTAATCTCAGGCCCTTTTTTTTCAAATATATTTACTTATTTTCCATAACGACTAAAATAACGAGGGCACAACTCCATTAGTTTTAAGTTTTAACACTCATCGCTTACAGTGTAGTATCGAAGATGAAATTGTAATGAAATATTTCGATATTGGTTAATATAACTTTTGAGTATTTTTTTAAATTATAAATCATTGTTATCTAAAAAACTATTTATTTTCGATTACTTTAATTTGAATCAGAGTATATTACAGAAATATAAATTTTTTCAATATTAATTTATTTCATCAAACTCACATTTGCAATCTTATTTAAAATTATTTAAAAATAAATAAAAAACGCGTCTCAAGATACCTTTTTATATTTTCAGTTTAGTTCAAGATAAGAGAAATTAGTTGAAAATTTTTAAATTATGAATCTTAATTAAAATAAAAATTAATTTTAATACTATCCTTTTTGTTTAAAATATATTTCAAAAAACATTTTATTTAATTATTAAAAAGCTAATTTTTAACACCTTATAATTTCTAACAATATTATTATTCTATTCCTAATATGTTAGTAAAAATTACAAAATAATTTTATTTTTAACGAATAATATTGTATAAAAAGTTAATTTAAATAATAAAAATAAATTTTAAAATGTCAATTACAATAAAAACTCGAATATTATTTATTCAAAAAAAATAAGCATAATATACTTAAATCCTAAATGCTGGCAGAATCCACATAATAGTAGTTGGCTCAATAAAAATAAATTAAGTATTAAGCTACTTTTATTTGCAAAGGTTAGCGATCCAAATCTGAATCGCTATTTTAAATAGGATTTTATCTTATCACTTTTAAGTTTTAACCTAACAGTGCAATTCCTTTCGTAATTTTATTAAAAAAGGATTTAAAAAAACTTTTGATGAAATCTGTAAAGATGTTGACAAGCAACAAAATTGGAAAGGGATCCCATTTTATCACATTTCATTAAGAAGTGGGACTCTCATTTAAAGCCTGTTTGAAAGAATTTATTTTGAGTTTATTTGGCTTATCTTATATCATAAGTGCTTATGTATGTATTTAGAAGAACTTATAAAAATAGCTTATGGTATGTCAATAAGTTGTTTTCAATTTATTTTCATAAACTCTCCAAAATAGCTTATAAAAATAAGCTAAAAACAGCTTATGTGAAGTTTATATTCATAAATTCTTCAATTGTAAAAATAACTTATATATAAACGATTATATGATAAGCGTTTATTCTATAAACATTTAAATAAACTGTTTATCTAAATAAAACTTTGACTTAAATTAGAGAGAGACTTCACTTAACTTGATGTAACACTTTATTTCAAACATATATAGAAACATAAGAACAGCACTTGAAGAGATACTAAAACATATAAAATCCACACAAGATTTCCTAGATCAAATATTCTTATATTTCATTAAACAGAAAAATCATCATACATCTTCTAGTTTAAGATGTTAACTTAACATAGCTTCCTTTTATATACAAACTCTTATTTGAGTAGGCACATGTGATGAGTTATAGAGCTTGTTTTCTAGAGTTTCAGGATACATATGAACACAAGAAGATTTTAAAAAAAAAAAACTCAAAGGATTTTGAAGGTTATATTCCTCTTTATTTTGGACCGTTGACGGTTTAAATAGATCAACACGTGTTTTTGTAAGAAATCATAGATGATATGAATCTCTGAGGACAACATTGAGGGGATATGAGATCTGGTACACCACATTTTGAGGTCAATGTCTAATTTCAACCTCCACCAAGTGGGCAGGCATGTCCCCACTTCCACCATTATCAAAACTGAAGCTCACCACCATCATAGTTATAGATAAAAAGCAAAACAAAGCAAAGTCACAACACAAGTCCTCTCTCTCTTATATAATTAATAACATTAATCTTCATTTTTAAGTAAACAAAAAGACAAGGTGTCTTCGTGCTTTATGTTGAAATTAGTGATTCAGAAGTTGAGATAACCGAAACTTAAATGATTAAGTCGTGGTGATTGACTGATTAGTTGTTTGCTTTTGTCATTTGTATTTTTTTTTTAGTTAAAAATTTCATATTGTATGATGAACAATTGAACATCCATTTCGTCTAGGCCCCACCGTTTCATATTTTAGAATTTTAGAATTTTATTTTATTTTAATATTACTAATTTATTTGTCATTTTATATTTTTATATACTAAAATAAATATTTTTAAACTATATATATTTATATTTATTTATTATATTAAACATATAAAGAACCTTAAGTTGAAGTGTAAAAGTTAAAAAACTTAATTTCTGATTTTAAAAATTTGAAACAAACTATTTATAAATGATTTAAAGCCTTAAAGAAACTTTTATTATTTCTTTAATCATAAATATATACACACACGTATGGGTATCTTAGGTTATAAGTTTCCTGTCATTAATGAAATTTTCCTTTACTTCCTTTTTTTCTCAAGAAAAATAAAAACTTTTGTTTAAATAAACCCAATCATAATAAATGAACTTTTATAGTTTCTTTGTTTATAGAAGTTCTATTGAATCTTGAACTATATGGAAATTTATCATAATTGTTCTTGGTGCAATATTAAAACAATCATGTTTATTACTTTTGTATTAAATCTAACAAGTTGTATAACTATTTATGATTTTTATACTTAAAAAAATACAATATCTCCTACTAAAACAAAGTGAAAACATTAAATGAAGTGACATTATAAAACCTTTTGATCCACCAATCCGTAAAATAAAAATAATGAATTGAAAGACTACTCTCAATGGACTTAGGGCCCGTTTGGTAGTCGTTAAAGGAGAAAGATAAGATTCCATTTATGTTGCATTGTTTAAGCATGTTAGGTACTCATGTTAGAAAAGGAATGAAAATCCCTTTCCCTTGCATTTTGTACAGTTGAATTCCATCAAGATTTGGAAGGAATAAGATTCAATTTCATTGGCTTGAATATGAAATGTCATATTTGCCATTCTGTGACTACCAGAAAAGTAAGTTTAACCCCTCTGATACAGACAATGAATAATGACAGAGAATAATGGCAGTGACAGATGATGACAAACGATTATGGGTGTATGAGAGAAGATGGAGGAAGATGATTACGGAGGAAAGAGAGAGAGAGAAGAAGAAGAAGAAGAAGAAGAAGAAGAAGAAGAAGAAGAAGAAGGATGAAAGTAGAGGAGGCAAAGAAGGATGAAAGTAGAGGAGGCGAGTAGGAGAGAGAGAAGGACAAGTGCCTTCTGTTTCTATTTTTTTCTATCTCATATTTAATTTTTTAAGGGATAATTTAGTAAATTCATATCAAATTCTTTTCTTTATTTCATTTTAAACCCCACACCAAACAAAATAAATCTAATCTTTTCTAATTTTTCTCATATCATACCAAACATAATTTTAAAATTCCCAACTCCGTTCTCATTTTCATTCCTATTCTCATTCTCTTTCCCTCACAAGTCTTTGAAGGGGGAACAAGAAAGAGGGTGAATAGAAAAAAGAGAAATGAGGAGGGAAAAATAAGAGCACTGAAATAAAGGAGAAGAGAGAAGAGGAGGTAGAGAAGGAACAAGGAAAGAGAATTAAATTAGTTTTAAAGGAGAAATGAGTAATTTTGTCATTGACCAAAGGAATAGGGGCATTTTTATCATAATAATATATTCAAATTTGATGTGGCAATGACTTGATGAATGAATTTGTGTTGATCTTGATGTGTGTAAAATGAGCCGCTATATCAAAGTTTGCCATCAAAAAATTTGGATAGTATTAAATTTAGGAGTATAATTAAAACTAATTTAAAAAATATGAATATAATTAACATAAAATAAGGTTCAAGAGTATAACTAAGGTCAAAGTTTAAAAAAATAAAAAATACTTTTGTTTAAAATTAAAGAGAGTTAGAAGCCAAACTAGATATTAACCTTAATAAAGGATCATAATCTCCTAGCTATCTATCTTTCAACACCTAGACTTGACTTCCTTTCTGTCACGTCCCAAAATCTGAGCACGTGACCGGCACGGAAAGTGAATTTCATTTCACCTCCGTAAGCCTATCTTTCTCTTAAAAATCATACAATTCTTTTTCATGCAACCAAACTGAGTTCTCTATACATACTACAATTATTCACATTACATCACTGAATGAACCTACCCGATTACAGAGATTTTTAGATTTATACAACTTAGAATAAGACTTAACTATTATACCTTTATCCTGAACAAATGAAAAGGTAATCATGGACTAAGGATCCATAATTCCTTGTTCCGATATTTACCTTCAGCTGTCATTTCTGAAAAAAAATATCAATAAGAGGGGTATGAGCAAACCACGTGTCCAGTGAGTAGATAACACAACACTATGACAAAAAAATATCATGCATCATAATGATAACATGCAGCAATCATACGTAAATCGATCATCATATGATATAATATTATTCATAATACTTCACAACAATATCCAAGTAAATCAAATACATTTCAACATAATTCAAAATTCACAACAGCAATCGGTGAAATCAATTTCACACACATTTCCCGTACCAACAGGGTCGTCTAGAATACCTCTGGATCGTTGCCCGCGGCCCCCGCTGCATCCACCCTTATCGCTCCGTTTATAATCTCCACCCTTATAACTTCACATAAAATTTCTCCATGGGGTGCACCACCATGCCTTTCCTTTCCAGTCAAACACAATCACAATCACATATAAAAACATCCTCAATCATAATCTTGAGCCACATACACAACTCAGTCATTTACGATTCAAGTCACAACATAATCAATGTGGTTCCAGCAACATAGCATGTATACAACATAACCCATAATATAGAATAATTATTCAACTCAATTCACATACCATTCACAATCCATCATATAACCTCCATTCATGGGAAAATAAGAAAATATAATTATATACATTACCAGACACGTTCCACAATTGTTTATGCCTCATCGTTCCACATCATGCTCTTCAAACTTGGATATACAACATATTTCCACTATGATGCAAAAAGTCAATAACATATATTTAATCATAGCAAGTATTAACCCACTCACCTGGATTTCACGCTCTCGGCACTCCCACTTTGCACTTTGACCATTCCTATTGTAACCAGACAAAAACCATCAGAGTTACGAAATAGAGAAATTTCCTACCACTACTCTCGACCTTCACTTACTTCTCGAATCATAACTCCTAACTGATAATGAATATTCAAATGAAACTTATACCATTGGAAACTAGACTTTAAATATTCATATAAATTCTTGGGATATTACATTCTTCCCCCCTTAAAAGAATTCGGTCTTCCGAATTCAAAACTTAGCTCAAGATTGAAACAAATACAGATATTTTATCTATGTCTCATTCTCTCTTTTGGAATTTTCACAATCAAGTACAAAATATAACAAGTCCATTTTTTTTTCTCAAGTTACTTCAATAAAAGAATCACCTCAACAAAAGAATATTCGAAAACTTAAATTTTATTTCTATTACATAAGCTACAGGCAACAAGTTTAACTCGAGTTACAAAACAGATAATTTTAATATGTAAACCTTAAATCAAATATCAGTTTTGGGTACAAACAAAAGAAAGGACAAATTAAGAACGAGGAGGCTTTTGATATGCAGAAGGTGCTCCAGGTCTAGAAGAAGAAGGTGCTTCAGACCTTAAGGAGGAAGTTAATCGTTGCAGCCTAAAAAGAGTTTCTGGAGGAAACGTCTGGGAAATTTGACGAAGTGCAGAAGTCACTCCATTCATACAGTCAATACATCTCGCTTGTTGGTCACGAAAATTTTGAGTTGCAAACATTGAATGTCTATCAACTCTATTCGCCAATTCCCTAAAATGACGGTTCAAAAGCTTCTCTTGTTCTGTAAAGAGACGATTTATCAATCTCCCCTGGTCCTCAAAGTGGCGGTTTATCAGTCTTTCCAAGTCCTCCATCTTTTGTCTCATAAGCGCAAGCTCATTATTAGAAGATGTTGCTGTGCTAACATTCTCTAACTCTACTACATCCCTTTTTCTTTTCTTAGCCTCTGATGACTCTTCCATGAATCTCTTATTCTTATAATTCTCCAGGCTAAGATTTAGATCCAGCTCTACCTTGCCAGCCTCAAAGTTTAAATTGAAAGATTTATTGCCGGCCATATCTTTTTGAGCTATAAAGGTTGTACAGAAGGAGAAGTTTGATGCTAGAAAGCTTATAGATATAAACTCTTAGTGTAGTGAGCAGCGTAATGGGGCATCCATTATATATAGACGAAATTTAGGGCTACAAAACCTTTACATCATACTCTAAAGATGACCTACAGACCTTATCCGACGCAATGCCAACGGTCTCTGATAAGCATGCCAGAAAATAACAAAATATAATCTAATACAAAAGATTTCCTCAAAAATTTCGGCTAACTTTTGACTCTTGCTCAAATTATTAAACTAATTGCCGCTTCAATTTATGACTTCCTAACTCTGTATTTGTCTTATCCAATAATTCTAAATCGAGATATTACTCCATGAACGGATAGCTTCATATTAACCTTATCTAGGTTTCTAATCCGTGGCTTTGACCTAAGCTTACACATTTTCAAACATACATATTAAAATAAAAACTTCTCACATTTACACATCAAGCGTTCCATAAAGTGAGAAAAATTTTTACCTTTCACTTACCTCTACGAGCATATATATATATGTATAAACATGGAGATACATCATTATCCATATATTTTCATCTATTCAAGTCCTTTTAAATTTCAGACTTCTCATTCTCTAAATGTATGTGGAATCATTACATATTATTACTGGACATAACAAATAGCCTTCACTCTCTATGCATGAATAACATACATACATATCATATGTATTTAGATACATATAATCACAGTATAATTCAATCAATCATGTATATTATACTCAACTGAAGGCTTTCAAGAACAATACAAGAAAGCATAGAAATACATTTTAGTTTATCTTTAAAAGCATCCAAGGCAATTTTTAATGGCTACATTGTCGACTTCTTCGAATTTCAGAAAATGCCAACGAGAGAAATGGAAAAACCAAGTGTAAATCGGTCGCAAATCCACCGAATATTGACTTTCGTGGTTTTGCCATTAATGCGACGCATTGTTGGTGTGCATGCCTACCCTAGACTTCTAGCTTCCAGCTTGCAGAAATCCATAGGTTAAGCGTGTAGGGTGCGGCGAAGAGATATCTTCTTTGTCTCTAAGTTCAAATTTTTCCTCTATAAAAACTGTCCCAACGTTCTCAGTTACCACACCACAAAGAGTAATCATCTCTGAACCTACAACTTCCCAGCATTCCTCTCTTCTCATACTCCCACATAAATTTTTAAATTTTTCCAAATCATGGCCACAAGGAAGTACATTGATCTCACAGTGGATACCAAGAGAGAAGAGCTCGACTTAAACTTAAGTCTGGGCAAAGACAAGGGCAAAAGACCTTTTGAAGGCTCTCTAGAGAAGCATAAGGAGAAGAAAATGAAGAAGAACGAGGAAGCTGAGGAGACTAGCACGGGCCATACCTCGGAGGACAAAATCACCTGTCTAGAGCAAGAGGAGAAAAATCTGAAAAAGATGATAGGAGACCTGGAGAAGTTAACTAAACGCAATAATGCAGAAATGACTTCAAGAGTAGACAGGTTCTTCTATTGGTCTACCCAGTGCTTCTGCAATCAACAACAAAGAAGTGTTGATTGTATGAATGAGATTTACACTACCCTCCGCGACATTGCTCTGTCTCTCGCTCCAAGGAATGGTCGAGGGGTGATGATACAGCACAACCCTCCTAATCCGAGACCACCTCGCTTTTAGATTACTCATGCATGAGTAATTTTTTTTTTGCAATGTAATCCTTCTGCTTTTAATGCCAGTGGTTTCTTTTATGGGATGGTACTCCAAAAATAGTAATAATAAAATTAAGAAGGATAAAAGAAATCAGTCACACAAAATCAATCATGAATGTAACATATAAAGCCCCATACATACAATTTGATCCGACAGCAACGGAATCAAACAAATAATAACCTTTCCTTTACCAAGTTCAAAAGTATAGCCATATCTGTCTAAAACTAAAACTAAAACATAATTCATAAGAAAAGACAAGTCTTGGAGGAAAAGGAAATGAAAACATCCTACAGGACCTTCAATGGAGCCATCTCTCTATAGTCGTGCCCGGGTTCACCACGATAGAGGAGATCCCACTAAGGTTACCTTACTCTGTAATCGGTAGGAGACCTAATCCCAAAGCTCTGATACCAACTTGTCACGTCCCAAAATCTGAGCACGTGACCGGCACGGAAAGTGAATTTCATTTCACCTCCGTAAGCCTATCTTTCTCTTAAAAATCATACAATTCTTTTTCATGCAACCAAACTGAGTTCTCTATACATACTACAATTATTCACATTACATCACTGAATGAACCTACCCGATTACAGAGATTTTTAGATTTATACAACTTAGAATAAGACTTAACTATTATACCTTTATCCTGAACAAATGAAAAGGTAATCATGGACTAAGGATCCATAATTCCTTGTTCCGATATTTACCTTCAGCTGTCATTTCTGAAAAAAATATCAATAAGAGGGGTATGAGCAAACCACGTGCCCAGTGAGTAGATAACACAACACTATGACAAAAAAATATCATGCATCATAATGATAACATGCAGCAATCATACGTAATTCGATCATCATATGATATAATATTATTCATAATACTTCACAACAATATCCAAGTAAATCAAATACATTTCAACATAATTCAAAATTCACAACAGCAATCGGTGAAATCAATTTCACACACATTTCCCGTACCAACCGGGTCGTCTAGAATACCTCTGGATCGTTGCCCGCGGCCCCCGCCGCATCCACCCTTATCGCTCCGTTTATAATCTCTACCCTTATAACTTCACATAAAATTTCTCCATGGGGTGCACCACCATGCCTTTCCTTTCCAGTCAAACACAATCACAATCACATATAAAAACATCCTCAATCATAATCTTGAGCCACATACACAACTCAGTCATTTACGATTCAAGTCACAACATAATCAATGTGGTTCCAGCAACATAGCATGTATACAACATAACCCATAATATAGAATAATTATTCAACTCAATTCACATACCATTCACAATCCATCATATAACCTCCATTCATGGGAAAATAAGAAAATATAATTATATACATTACCAGACACGTTCCACAATTGTTTATGCCTCATCGTTCCACATCATTCTCTTCAAACTTGGATATACAACATATTTCCACTATGATGCAAAAAGTCAATAACAGATATTTAATCATAGCAAGTATTAACCCACTCACCTGGATTTCACGCTCTCGGCACTCCCACTTTGCACTTTGACCATTCCTATTGTAACCAGACAAAAACCATCAGAGTTACGAAATAGAGAAATTTCCTACCACTACTCTCGACCTTCACTTACTTCTCGAATCATAACTCCTAACTGGTAATGAATATTCAAATGAAACTTATACCATTGGAAACTAGACTTTAAATATTCATATAAATTCTTGGGATATTACACTTTCCCAATCTGCCACTTTACATTCTTATTCACATTTTCCCATACCTTCCCAACACCTTTCCAAAAAGGTGACAATACAACTCCTTAAGGTCACATCCCCTTCCATACTTTCCCTCGACCATACTTAGACATAAGCTCTCATCTTTTTGCCTAACTCTCTGACCCCCCATTTAATAAAACTGAGAAGTGATGGGAGGAGAAGAGATCAAGAGAAGAGGAAATATGCATTATTCTCATCACACTGATCTTACAAGTTTCATTCAAACAAAATCAACTTAACTACCAAAGTCCAAAATAATAGAATAACCCTTCTAATATTTTTTGATACTAACAGAGAGAGTAGAGTAAAATATCTATTCCTTCAAGCATAGAGTTCAGTCATTATTACCTTTAAATTTTGTTTTGGTTTTATGCCTTCTGGTTTTGGAAATATTATATCCTCTTTTTACATTCTTGCCCTGTATATAGGAATGATTCTTTCTCATGAACTTCAAGTCTTCAAGTCAGATTTTCACCTTTTGTTTTTCATTTTTAATCTTTCCATTTGTTAGGCTGCTATTGTTGCTTTAAAATATTAGAAGATTAGGGTATCTTTGACTTCCTTGTTTTCTATTTTCAATGCATGAGCCAAAATGTGTCTGGTAGAATGTATGTGAAAACATTTTCTGTAGTAGGTTGAAAACCAAAAACATCTAAAAGAAGTTTTCATTGTTTTCACTTAATAACAAGTGACAGTTCTGTAATTTTGCTAGAAAATAAATATTCTAAGTTTCTAACCATATGAATATCATCATTTACTGATAGTTAAAGTAAAGCATCAAGTAAAATTTACAGTCATTTAGTGAAAATATTGTTCTTGTCCCAAGAGGAGTAAGTCGTGTTCTTTTCAGAGCATTAAATCTTGTACATATAAATTGTATTGTTACTGATATAGGATTATGTTTTTTTTTTGTTTGTCCAGCATAGCCAGTTAATTGGCTTAATTCAATTATTTCTTCACACTTCCTTTGATAGTGCTTCATTAATATGGCACCATAGCTCTTAGTATCTTATATATGTATGAAATGTGAATTATTTAGTATTACTTTTTGTCTTCTGCATTGAAAACACATCATTACTTTTGCATTTCTGCTTGATGGTAGTCATGTTTCTATTCTTGCAAGTTATTCTTGTGCTAACTTTCGTGTGATTTGAAAGAAAAAAATGTAGGATATGATTGGTGCAAAAAGAAATGTTACGGATGTAAAAAATGGTATATTTGAGTCCTACCTGTTTTATTTTTGTTTCAAATTTGTTATTTTACTAACCACCTAGTCAACATTTTTAGTTGGTGGAATAGATTACATTAGTAAAAAAAAAGATAGATTTGAAATAATAATAAAACATATATGACATAACTGATGCCTAAAAAAAAATTAGGGACGTAAAAAAGATATGTTTGAATTTTACATATTTCATTTTCGTTTCAAATATACCCTTTTTACTAATCACCAAATCAGTATTTCTATTAGTAGAAAAATATTATTCATCAAAAAGTCTGGAAAATAATCCTCTTGCAATGGCTATATATAGCCTTACCAAGGAAGAAGATGAAGTAACGAACAAAACGGATATCCTGATATAGACGCAACGACATCGTTTCACTATCACTAAAAGCATCACTTAAGCTAAAACGACATCGTACTGTCACAAGGATATTTACATAAATAAAATAAACAAATCCTTGCTACAACGATGTTTTACACCCCTTCCTCAAGCTGGAGGCCACTGTGCATCCGAGAGCTCTAACTTGGACAACAGAAACTGGAACTGAGTCTTAGCAAGTGACTTAGCAACTATTTTAATGTGCTTAGTCCTCTCATGGAAGACTGCGTTCGTGATAATGTGCAGTGCAGCTTTGTTGTCACACTATAAATCTATAGGTTGCCTATATTCCATATGCTAGTTACGCGAAAGATAGGACAGCCATTGAATCTCGCATGAAGCTGAAGCCATGCTACTGTACTATGCTTCAACCAACGAACACAAGATGGTACTCTGTTTTTTAGTTTGCTAACTCACCTACACTGATCCCAACGAGATACAGAATCCAGTAAGTGACCATTTACTATCTTGACAGGCAACTCATCTTGCATTACAGTATACAATAGGTTAGAGAGAGTTATTTGTAGAGAAAAATAACCCTTTAGAAGGGCAACCTTTTAAATAATTTAGGACATGGACAGCAGCATCCCAATGCTACTGACAGGGAGAGCAAATGAATTGACTAAGCTATTAGACATCAAAGGTTATGTCCGGTCTAGTGAAATTCAAGTATAGTAACCTCCCGCGAGCCTCTTGTATTTTTCTGGTTCACTCAAGAGATTAGTTTGACTAATTTATGATCTCTTGGCAGAGGTGTATCTATTGCCTTTGATCCCAAAAGCCCAACATCAAAAAGAATGTCGAGGACATATTTTCATTAGTCAACGTGTGTTCCTCCTTCTCCTCGTACTATTTCAAGACCTAGGAAGAAATGAGCATATCCTATATCCTTAATAGAGAAAGCTCTGTTTAAGTAATCCTTCACTTTCTTAATTTCTTCTTCACATGTTTCTATTATCAGGATGTCATCTACATAAACAAGCAAAGCAATGAAAGATTTAGATGTAGTATTAACAAATAAACAATGATCATATGAGGACTGTACAAAACCAAAATCCTAGAGCTTACAACAGAGTTCCATATTCCATTGCCTACCAGCCTATTTTAACCCATACAAAGTGTAATAACCCAAGAATTTATTTAAATGAATAAATTCAAATAAATTATAAAGAAGGTTGAGAAATAATTTTTAAGGGCTTAAGTGAAATTTTACTGAATAGGCTATGGACTTAATTACACATAAAAAGCTTAAGAAGGGTCTTTTTAAGTTTTTAACTAAGTCGTGTTGGGTAGCAGCCTAAGTAAGTAACACGTTTAATCCACTATCTCTACTTAACCTTACCCGTGAAAACTTGTCAAGAAAAAGGGAAGATAAGCATTATTCTCCATTTTGCAAACTGTGAGCCATCTCTCTTGAATTCCCATGAGCATTTTTTTCCCTTCTTTTCTGTATGTGTGTGTGTGTGTGTGTGTGTGTGTGTGTGTGTGTGTGTGTGTGTGTGTGAGAGAGAGAGAGAGAGTAGATGTTAACTAAGCTTCCTTCCTCTACCTTCTTCCCTTTCCTTAGGTGCAGCATGACAGTAAGGATTGAGGAAAACAGAACATAAAACTAGGATTGGAAGGTAAGAAATTAGAATTTTGTAATTTCTCTTATGCAGAAAATTTATTTGAAATTCTAATGTATTTGAGACCTTCAAAGGCTGTCCAAACCCCTCTTCCCTCCCTTGGTTAGTTTTATAATGATCAAAGAGGGATTTTTTGAGAGTTTTGGTAAGAAATACATGTTGAAAATTGGTGCTACTATTTACCCGCAATTTTACTGTTCATTTGCAAATTTCTTCTCTTTTTGCTTCAATTTTGGGTGGGTGTTTTGGGGATTTTTGTTAATTATTGTTGGACATGAATTTTGGAATGTCTTAGATGTCGTAGGACTGATATAACAGAAAAAACCATGGAATGCACCTAAAACCATAGCCAAGTTTGAGAATTGAGAAAAACATGACAATTTTTATATACTTTCGTTTTTGTGTATTTTTGGTGGTCAAACCATGTCCAAACATCATGAAATTTTTATAGGGAACTCCTAACATGTTATTAATATTATCTAGAAAGTTTCATGATTTATATACTTTCGATTTTGTGTATTTTTGGTTTGCTTGTTCAAATATATATATGGGAACAACACTTTGTTTAGAGCAGAGCAAATCTGGGTAGTTTAGGAAATTGATTCAGTTTTGGTAGTTAAAGACCTCATTTTGATCTGAAATTTTTATGGCACTTAGATAAGACATGAATGTAAGGATTTGAAAATTTTCAAGACATTTAGAAATGATTAACTAATTCCAAAACACATAACACAATATCTATTTAGAATTTAGATAGCCTTGACCTTTACTCACTAATAAGGTCTTTAGTGGGGTCTAAGATAGAATTTGTCACGACCCGTTTTCTAGGCACATGACCGGCACAATGATGAATATCCCATCACTGTAAGCCTTTCGTTAAATTCTACCCACAAGTAAAATTATTTAGTTATTATCTCCATATTATCAAAATAGTCATTCCTCAATAAATACGAAGAAAATATATCTAATTTTCCTATTTAAAAATCATAGAGATAAGTTTCATATAATAATAGCTCCTCAATATAAAATACATTATTATACTAAAACACAAGCCAAATACCAAACCCCTAACTTAGATGTCCTAGACGATTACAGAGCAACATAATTTACATCAAAAGAGGGGCCTACCCGACAACGGGAAGGTCCAAGGTGATCTATTTCTCTAGCGGATATTCTTCGCCGGTAACCTGATCTGAACAAAAGATTTTACAGAGAGTGTGAGCTTTTAAACTCAGTGAACGAATCGGCATCGCGTTAATAAAATTCAAATACATCGCCAGTCATGCAAGTATATTCGAAGGCTCAAACTTAACCAATAGACATAGTTAGAAATTACATACAAGAAGATAAAAATCCATCCAATTCAACAAACGTTACTAGTACTCATCAATGATAATATATCCCGGAGAGCGCACATAAGCCGGCTCACCAATTCTGTATATTTTCACCATGACGCATAACCTCATCCTCTTAGCTAGGGTGCCTCACGGATCTGTTACCGATCCGGGCTATATCCCTACTGAGGGAATCGTTGTCTCCACACTCGTTGGTCAAGACACCCTTTAAACCTGGTTTTCCGCCTTGCCTTGAGAGGGGGTACTGTCCCGCTCAATCATAATCAATAGTACAGTATTTCATATCATAATTAGAAGCACAATATAATATTCATTCATATAACAGATACAATATATAACAATATTATAGATTTATAAACCACAAATCAATATAACAATTAATCCATTTTTGAAAAGATTCAAACTTCACATCATCATGAGATACTTATTTCATTTTATCCATACTTCTGGATTAATTATCTCCTTAGATTTGTCATTCTGAATTCAATTTACCCCTATGAATCTTGGGAGTGTCCTACGACATACTTTTTATCACCAGTAATGCTAAAACCCTATTAAAACGGGATTGTTCCGCTCACCTGAATTTCGTACGAGTATCGCTTCTCTAAGTCGTTACGGACAAGAGTACTCAAATCAATTTCAGTGTTCCGCTACTGAAATTTTCATGAAAGATTAGAGAAAATAAGTTAAGATTATTTTCTTACAGATACTGTTCATACATATGATTACTATTCATACATACAGTAACTATTCATATATACAGTTACTATTCATACGTATGGGGTATTATTCATACCAGAAATAGAGAATACATTATGTAAAAGAGTACACCAGATAAGTTCCCAGGAAAGAGTGGAGGGTCACAATGGATACACTTAAAAACCAAGTCTTTCCTTAGCCAGAACTTTCCTAGACATGTATTCTTCACAGTTTACATTCTATTTCAGTAATCAGAGAATCAAAATAACATATAGACAGCTAAGGATAGTTTTTCTAATGTGGAAGATCAGCCAAAGCCGCAACCACATAGCATACTTAAAAAAATAACTTCTAAAATTTGAAAGACATACAAAGGGCATAGTATCATTACCTAAGCTGAAAAAGAAAGGCCCAAAATCTCATAGGCCTACCGTCGGAGCAAGAGAAACTTAAGGAGAGAAGAAGAAAAGTTGAAGTTGTGAGTTTAGAAGTGAAATGGAAGGGCCTATTTATAAGAAAAGTCAAGGGTACTATTTGATACTATGCGCTAATAAAATATTTAATTTACTATTTATGAAAATGATATTTCTAATAATGCAATTTACTGTGCACCTTAATAATTCAACTTACTGTGCAATACGCGAAAGACACGGTGGCTTTGAATTTTTGATTACTATTGGAAAATTAAAGGGAAAACTATCCTTTCACCTTAAACCTTTAAGTTTCTTTTCAATTTAGTCCTTTCGCTTTAGTCCTTGAGAGTATTTTTACACATAAAATGTCATTTTTTTCGTACGAACTTCTTTGTAGTTTTCTCTTATGATCAAACCACTTCTAGTACTTGACATTTTAATTATATAAAGGAACAGTACCATATACGTAAATAATATTATATGGGTAAATAGTACCGTATACTGAAATAGTAACAGTAGTTTGTAAACAATCATTTATATTTTATTTTTCATGGGTATTACATTATCACCCCCTTTAAGAAATTCGATCCTCTGAATTTAAATTACCTCAAGTCGTGAAAAGATGCGGATATTTAGAACGCATGTCGGCCTCGGCTTCTCATGTGGCTTCTTCATGAGTTTGATTCCTCTACAAAACCTTGACTGATGGAATCTCCTTAGATCGGAGTTTCTTTACTTGACTATCGAGGATAGCCACCGGTATCTCCTCGTATGACAAGTTTTCATCTATTAGGATAGAATCATTGTGAAAAGGGTGAAGTATGTGAGAAGGGTCAGGAAGGTACTTCTTCAACATGGATACGTGAAAAACAAGGTGAATCCCTTCCAGTTCCATAGGTAGGGCAAGCCGATAAGCCACTTTTCTCACTCGTTCTAAAATCTCATAAGGCCTGATGTACCTAGGACTCAACTTTCCTTTCCTTCCAAATCTCAACACACCTTTTATTGGAGAGACATTTAGGAATACTATATCGCTGATTGAGAACTCCAAATCACGTCCTCTGTGGTCAGTGTATGCCTTTTGTCTACTTTGAGCTGCACGCATCCTATCCTGTATTGTCTTAACCTTGGTTATGGCATCCTGGGCCAAGTCGAGTCCTAATACTTTCGCTTCACCTACCTCGAACCAACCGATCGAAGATCTGCAACGTCTCCCGTACAAGGCCTCATAGGGTGCCATCCTAATAGTGGCCTGGTAGCTGTTGTTATATGCGAACTCTATGAGATACAAATGCTTCTCCCAACTACCACTGAAATCTAGAACATAAGCTCATAACATGTCTTCTAGCGTCTGAATCGTCCGCTTTGACTGTCCGTCTGTCTGTGGATGAAAAGCGGTACTAAGGTCCACTCGAGTACCTAATGCCTCTTGAAAACTCCTCTAGAAATGAGAGGTAAATTGAGGACCTCTATCAGAAATGATAGATATAGGTACTCCATGTAGCTTCACTATTTCCTTAATATATAATTGTGCCAACGTTACTACACCATAAGTGGTTTTGACTGGAATGAAGTGTGCTGATTTGGTTAGTTGGTTAACAATGACCTAAACTGAGTCATAACCTCCTATGGAGCGAGGTAGACCAACAACAAAGTCCATCGTCACTCGTTCCCATTTCCATTCAAGAATCTCTAATTGCTGTAACGAGCCCCCTGGCTTTAGATGCTCAGCCTTAACCTGCTGACAGGTTAAACAACGAGATACAAACTCTGCTATGTCTTGTTTCATTCATTTCCACCAATAGATCTGTTTCAGATCTTGATACATCTTGGTGGCTCCTGGATGTACAGCATATGTAGCACTATGGCCTTCCTCTATGATGTCTCGTCTAAGAGTTCCGATATCTGATACGCACAATCGTTGTTTAAAACGTAAGGCTCCTGTATCATGGAGTGTGAAACTATTTATTTCACCAATCTTCACATTTTTCATAATTTGGACAAGCTCAGGATCCTCCATTTGAAATATCCGTATCTGGTGTATAAGGGAAGATCTAGCCCTGATGTGGGCTAAGAATGATCCTGTCCTTGTAACTTCAAGAGTAGCACCTTTTGCTCTCAGCTCTTGTAGTTCTTGGATCAATGGTCTTCTTGTTACTGCTATATGGGCTAGACTACCCATAGATTTTCGACTCAAAGCATCTGCCACCACGTTCGCTTTGCCTGGGTGGTAAAGAATATTGTAATCATAATCTTTTAGTAATTCTACCCATCTCCTCTGCCTCAAGTTTAGGTCCTTTTGGTCGAAAATATATTTTAGGCTTTTATGGTCAGTGTAGATTTCTCAGGTTTCTTCGTATAGATAGTGTCGCCATATCTTTAGGGTGAAAACTACTGCTGCCATCTCCAGATTGTGGGTGGGGTAGTTTTGTTCATGTTTCTTAAGCTGTCTCGATGCATATGCCACTACCTGGCCATGCTGCATAAGAACACATCTCAACCCTACTCTTGATGCATTGTAGTACACTGTAAAACCTCCAGGTCCTGAGGGTAAGACCAATACAGGTGCAGAGATTAACATTTTCTTGAGTTCTTGAAAGCTTTCTTCACAAGCATCATCCCATTGGTACTTTACTCCTTTCCTAGTTAGTCATGTGAGAGGGGCGGCTAACTAGGAAAAATTTTGGATGAAACGACGATAATATCTTGCCAATCCCAAGAAGC
Source organism: Biancaea sappan (assembly GCA_037074585.1). NCBI lineage: Eukaryota > Viridiplantae > Streptophyta > Magnoliopsida > Fabales > Fabaceae > Biancaea > Biancaea sappan. Next base: position 7,627,050 of record CM073493.1, on the reverse strand, counting down.
TGCGAATCTCCGTGACGGAGGTAGGTCTAGGCCACATTTTGACCTCTTCTACTTTGCTTGGGTATGCTTGGATGCCATCTTTGGAGATCACATATCCCAAGAAAGTCACGCGATCGATCCAAAACTCGCATTTAGAGAATTTGGCGTACAATTGATGATCTCTCAATGTCTGCAACACAATACAAAGGTGTTGTTCATGCTCTTCTGAAGTGTTTGAGTACACCAGAATGTCGTCTATGAAGACAATAACGAATTTATCTAAGAAGGATTTAAAAATCCTATTCATTAAATCCATGAAAGCAGCTGGTGCATTTGTTAGTCCAAATGACATTACCAAGAACTCGTAGTGCCCATATCTGGTACGAAAGGCTGTTTTAGGCACATCCTCCTTCTTGATCTTGAGTTAGTGATAACCAGACCTCAAGTCAATCTTTGAAAAACACCTGGCTCCTTGAAGTTGATCGAAGAGGTCGTCGATGCGAGGCAACAGGTATTTATTTTTTATAGTTACTTTATTCAGTTACCTGTAATCTATGCATAGTCTCATCGATTCATCCTTCTTTTTCACGAACAGAACAGGAGCTCCCCAAGGTGAATAACTTGGCCTTATAAAGCTTTTGTCTAGCAGGTCCTGTAACTGAATCTTTAACTTTTTTAATTCTGTTGATGCCATTCTATAAGGGGGTATGGAGATTGGGCAAGTCTTTGGAGCTATCTCTATCTGGAACTCAATCTCTCGATCTAGGGGTACACCTGGTAGATCATCTGGGAAGACGTCTACAAACTCCTGGACTACTGGAACATCCTCTACTTTTAGTTCTTCTTTCTTAATATCTTTAACAAATGCCAAGTATCCTTGACAGCCTTTTCGCAACAAACGTTGGGCACACATTAATGATATAAGATTTCCAGAAATCTCACTCCGTTCACCATGAAATACGAAGGAGGGCTCCTCGAAATATTAAACTTAACTATCTTATTATAGCAATCTAGGGTGGCATGACAAGATGCTAGCCAATCCATGCCTAAGATGACATCGAAGTCTATCATATCTAACAGCATTAGGTCTACTGTTGTATTTATTTCTCCGACTCTTACCCTGCAAACCTGGTAGCCTCGTTCTATTTGTAGGGTGCTTCCAGTAGGCGTAGTTACTAAAAATGGACATTCTAATCTAACAACTTTTTGTTTAATGTTTTTAGCAAAGAATGGTGACACATAGGAATGCGTAGAGCCAGATTCAAACAAAATATGTGCAAAATTTGATTCAATCAGAAGGGTACCTTCTACCATCGTATTAGATGCCTGAGCATCTTCACGAGTTAAAGCGAATACTCGAGCGGTCCCTCGGCCTGCTGAACCTTGACCTCGACCACCTTGTCCTCTGCCAGCACCTCTTCCGATTCCATTGCCTCCTACCGTTACAGGGGCTCTGTTGGCAATAGTGACCTTTGATTGATTAGGGCGTACTGATCCTTGGCCAGATCTCGTGTGGAGTTGGGGGCAATCTCTTTTGATGTGGCCCTGTTGACCACATTGGTAACAGACCTTAGTGTTGTTGTTGGCAAAACAAGCTCCGAAGTGGTTTCTTTCGCATTTAGAGCACCAGGGCCTTTGTTGACCCCCTGTACCATTTTGTTGACGCTGTAGTGCACTAGCGGTAGAGGCTACATGTCCAATGGTTTTAGTGGGTGCAGAACTCTCTCCGTGGTAGCGTGATTTCTCATCTTGTTTCCTTTTTCTTTTGTTATTCCATTTTTTTTATGCATATCTCTTTCTTCCATTATACGGGCGATGTCGACGGCTTCTATGTATGATGAAAAATCTCGTATCTTTGATCCCACTCTGTCAAATAGGGACTCTTGAAGGCCTTTAATAAACCGTCGGATCCTTTCTTTCTCAGTTATGACCATGTGAGTAGCATATTTAGATAACTCCACAAACAGATTGTCGTATTCATCAACGGTTCGTGCTCCTTGTCGGAGTGTCTCAAACTCATTCATCTTTGCTTCTTGTATACTCTCCGGAATAAATTATTCTTGAAAAATTCTTTTAAAATACTTCCATTTAAGGGGTGGGGCGTTTCTGGCCATACCCTTCTTCCATGTTCTCCACCAGCGGTCCGCCTTACCTCTTAATTGAAAGGTAACAATGGTTACTTTTTGAGGTTCAGGGCATTCTAACGTGTCAAGGATTTTCTCACAGTCATCTAAAAAACGCTGTGGGTCTTCATTAACATCTCCTGCAAAGGTTGGCGGATTCAACTTCATAAATTCGGAGATCTTGACCTCTGTCCCTACCCAATCTTGCGGAGGGGGTGGGGGTGGCATCTGTCTGTCTCTTGTACTCTTATAGCATGTACTGATGCCTGTGAGCCGTCTTCAGATGACTGTCCCATCAGAAGTTCCTTCAGCCCATTTACCTCGTTCTGCATTGCAGCTAATGCTTCCATCACTACAGTCACGTCAATTTGTGATGGTACTCCACCACTTCTTCTAGGGTTTTTAGTAGGTATCTCTCTGTTTTGTGCACGGTTACCTTCTACATGATTAGGCATCTCTAGCCTTGCATCTGCTGACTGAGCAACTAGAGGGACCAGGGCCCTACCAGATCTTATGCGGATTCCAAAAGTGTTTGATTTTCTTTGTGTCATCTAAACTTATTCTACAATTAAAAATAATATGTATCGTCACTATTATGCTTCAAGGAAAGACACGAAAGAAAATGATTTTAAACTCTATAGGGCTTTTGGTGGATCTTCGTCCTCTGGTCGTGCTGCAGTCACGACAATAGGGGAAGGCCCACTAAAGACACATTGCTCTATAATCACTAGGAGACCTAACAACCTATGCTTGATACCAACTTTGTCACGACCCGTTTTCTAGGCACATGACCGGCACAATGATGAATATCCCATCACTGTAAGCCTTTTGATAAATTCTACCCACAAGTAAAATTATTTAGTTATTATCTCTATATTATCAAAATAGTTATTCTTCAATAAATACGAAGAAAATATATCAAATTTTCTTATTTAAAAATCATAGAGATAAGTTGCATATAATAATAGCTCCTCAATATAAAATACATTATTATACTAAAATACAAGCCAAATACCAAACCCCTGACCTAGATATCCTAGACGATTACAAAGCAACATAATTTACATCGAAAGAGGGGCCTACCTGACAGCGGGAAGGTCTAAGGTGATCTATTCCTCTAGCGGATATTCTTCGCCGGTAACCTGATCTGAACAAAAGATTTTATAGAAAGTGCGAGCTTTTAAACTCAGTGAGCGAATCAGCCTCGCGTTAATAAAATTCAAATACATCGCCAGTCATGCAAGTATATTCGAAAGCTCAAACTCAACCAATAGACATAGTTAGAAATTACATACAAGAAGATAAAAATCCATCCAATACAACAAACGTTACTAGTACTCATCAATGACAATATATCCCGGAGAGCGCACATAGGCCGGCTCACCAATTCTGTATATTTCCGCCATGACACACAACCTCATCCTCTTAGCTAGGGCGCCTCATGGATCTGTTATCGATCCGGGCTATATCCCTACTGAGGGAATCGTTGTCTCCACACTCATTGGTCAAGACACCATTTAAACTGGGTTTTTCGCCTTGCCTTGAGAGGGGGGTACTATCCCGCTCAATCACAATCAATAGTACAATATTTCATATCATAATTAGAAGCACAATATAATATTCATCCATATAACAGATACATTATATAACTATATTATAGATTTATAAACCACAAATCAAGATAACAATTAATCTGTTTTTGAAAAGATTCAAACTTCACATCATCATGAGATACTTATTTCATTTTATCCATACTTCTGGATTAATTATCTCCTTAGATTTGTCATTCTGAATTCAATTTACCCCTATGAATCTTGGGAGTGTCCTACGACATACTTTTTATCACCAGTAATGCTAAAACCCTATTAAAACGGGGTCGTTCCACTCACCTAAATTCCGTACGAGTATCGCTTCTCTAAGTCGTTACGGACAAGAGTACTCAGGTGAATTTCAGTGTTCCGCTACGAAAATTTTCATGAAAGATTAGAGAAAATAAGTTAAGATTATTTTCTTACAGATATTGTTCATACATATGATTACTATTCATACATACATTTCCTATTCATATGTATAGTTACTATTCATACGTACGGGTACTATTCATACCAGAAATAGAGAATACAATATGTAAAAGAGTACACCAGGTAAGTTCCTAGGAAAGAGTGGAGGGACACAATGGACACACTTAAAAACCAGGTCTTTCCTTAGCTAGAACTTTCCTAGACATGTATTCTTCACAGTTTACATTCTATTTCAGTAATCAGAGAATCAAAATAACATTTAGACAGCTAAGGACAGTTTTTCTGATGTGGAAGATCAGCCAAAGCCGCAACTACAGAGTATACTTAAAAAAATAACTTCTAAAATTTGAAAGACATACAAAGGGCATAGTATCCTTACCTAAGCTGAAAAGGAAAGGCCCAAAATCTCAGAGGCCTACCGTCGGAGCAAGAGAAACTTAAGGAGAGAAGAAGAGAAGTTGAAGGTGTGAGTTTAGAAGTGAAATGGAAGGGCCTATTTATAGGAAAAGTTAAGGGTACTATTTGATACTATGCACTAATAAAATATTCAATTTACTATTCATGAAAATGATATTTCTAATAATGCAATTTACTGTGCACCTTAATAATTCAACTTACTGTGCAATATGCGAAAGACACGGCGGCTTTGAATTTTTTATTACTATTGAAAACTTAAAGGAAAAACTATCCTTTCACCTTAAACCTTTAAGTTTCTTTTCAATTTAGTCCTTTCGCTTTAGTCCTTGAGAGTATTTTTACACATAAAATGTCATTTTTTTCGTACGAACTTCTTTGTAGTTTTCTCTTATGATCAAACCACTTCTAGTACTTGACATTTTAATTGTATAAAGGAACAGTACCATATACGTAAATAATATTATACCGTATACTGAAATAGTAATAGTAGTTTGTAAACAAGGATTTATATTTTATTTTTCATAGGTATTACAGAATTAAATTCTAAAATTTTTTATCTAGTTTTTCAACATAATAATAAGGATTTGTACCAATTTTCATAATTTTTGGAGCTACAGTTCATTCCAAAAAATTTCTTAAAAATTGGTTCTAATTTTAGCCTCAAAACAGAACAAAGCTAGATGATTGATAGCCTATGTTCTGATTTGGTATTATCTCTTTGCTTGGCTTGTTCTTTAGGCCTTTAACGAGTTCCTTGGCATTTATCCTCTAATTTGAAGTATAGAATTTTAGTTTGGAATCGAGATAAGAGATCCTACCTCACCTTGTTTGCTTATTTTATGTATATATTAAAAGTATACCATAAATATAAATATAAATATATATATATATATATACATGAAATTAATTCATTCATGTTATGCATTGAATACAAGTGTGAGACTATTGAGACTTCTATAAATTTATGCGCATGAGAGTACTTTTATAAAGTTGGGATGTTTGGTGATAAATATTGTGAACTTTTCCTGAAGTGGATGCATATAGTTACTTATGTTTGTGTAATGTGATTGTTTGATCTTAAAAGAAATGAAAATAGAGTTTATGGGATTCTGTGGGATGAAATAAAGGTGGCATAGAAAAAGGTTTCCACATATAGACACACATCATAGGTCAGAGGTGAAATAAAGTTGGATTACTTTTACGTCCCTTTGAGGACGGGAGTGAAATAAGTTTAAATTACTTTTATGTCCTTTTGAGGATGGAAGGTGAAATAAGGTGAGTCTTGTTGATATTGAAAATTGTTTCAATATAGATATGTATTGAAAATGTGCGAGGAAATAAGAGGATGACTTTGAATAGATGAGAAATTGTTTGAAATGTGATTTAACTTGATTTTGAATGTATTTATTAATGATTGCAATGTGATTTCAAAGTGCGTGTCATAAAATATAGATGACTGTATAAAATATATACATCTGCATATGTATATACTGGTATTATGCATGATTGTGGTAGAATTTTCTCAAGTAAAGCTGTCTTTAGTTGCATTTATAAGGTTCAAATCTTAGCAACCATAATTTGTACAAAGAATATCGTGCCAAAAAGTATCCTAGATCTCCATCCTATCATTCGAGACATGGTAATTTGTAAATTATTGATCATGTTATCTATATGCTCTGTAATCGGGTAGGTGATATTATAATTGTCACGACCCATTTTCTAGGCACATGACCGGCACAATGATGAATATCCCATCACTGTAAGCCTTTCGATAAATTCTTCCCACAAGTAAAATCGTTAGTCATTATCTCTATATTCTCAAAATACCATTCCTTAATAAATACAAAGAAAATACATCAGATTTTCTTAATTAAAAATAATAGATCCTCAGTACGAAATACATTATCATACTGAAATACAAGCCAAATACCAAACCCCTGACCTAGATGTCCTAGACGGTTACAGAGCAACATACTGTATAACAAAAGAAGGGCCTACCCGACAGCGGGAAGGTCCAACGTGATCTACTCCTCTAGCGGATGTACTTCGGCGGCAACCTGATCTGAACAAAAAGTTTGTACAAACAGTGTGAGCTTTTAAACTCAGTGAGCAAATCGGCCTTGCGTTAATAAAATTCAAATACATCACCAGTCATGCAAGCATATCCGAAGGCTCAAGCTCAACCAATAGACATAGTTAGAAATTACATACAAGAAAAATTCATCCAATTCAACAAACGATACTAGTACTCGTCAATGGCAATATATCCCGGAGAGCGCACACAGGCCGGCTCACCAATTTTGTATTTTTCTGCCATGACGCACAACCTCATCCTCTTAGCTAGGGCGCCTCACGGATTTATCACCAATCCGGGCTATATCCCTACTGAGGGAATCGTTGTCTCCACACTCATTGGTCAAGACACCCTTTAACCCGGGTTTTCCGCCTTGCCGTGAGAGGGGATACTGTACCGCTCAATCACAATCAATAGTACAACAGTTCATATCATAATCAGAAGCACAATATAATACTCATCCATATAACAGGTATAGTATATAACTATATGATTCAAATTTCATATCATCATGAGATACTTGCTTTGTCTTATCCATACTTCTGGATTAATTATCTCATTATATTCGTCATTCTGAATCCAATTTCTCCCTATGAATCTTGGGAGTGTCCTACGACATACTTTTTATCACCAGTAATGCTAAAACTCTATTAAAACAGGGTCGTTTCACTCACCTGGATTCCGTACGAGTATCACTTCTCTAAATCGTTACGGACAAGAGTACGCAGGTGAATTTCAGTGTTTCGCTACAGAGATTTTCATGAAAGATTACAGAAAGTACGTTAAGATCATTTTCGTACAGATACTGTTCATACGTACGGGTACTATTCATAAGGTCACTATTCATACATATGGTACTATTCATACGGTCACTATTCATACGTACGGTACTATTCATACGGTCACTATTCATACCGGAAATACAGAATACAATCTGTAAAAGAGTACACCAGGTAAGTTCCCAGGAAAGAGTGGAGGGTCACACTGGACACACTTAAAAATCAGGTCTTTCCTTAGCCAGAACTTTCCTAGACATGTATTCTCCACATATTATATTTTATTTCGGTAATCAGAGAATCAAAATAACAGCTAACGACAGTTTTTCTGATGTGGAAGATCGGTCAAAGCCGCAACCACAGAGCATACTTAAGAAAATAACTTCTAAAATTTGAAAGACATAGAAAGGGCATAGTATCCTTACCTAAGCAAAAACGGAAAGGCCCAAAATCTCAGAAGCCTAGCGTCGGAGCAAGAGAAACTTAAGGAGGGAAGAAGAGAAGTTGAAGGTGTGAGTTTAGAAGTGAAATGGAAGGGCCTATTTATAGCAAAAGTCAAGGGTACTATTTGACACTATGCACTAATAAAATATTCAATTTACTATTCATGAAAACGACATTTCTAATAATGCAATTACTGTACACCTTACGCGTACGATGGAAAATTTTCGTTTATTTACTATTAGAAACTTTAAAGGGAAAACTATCCTTTCACCTTAAACCTTTAAGTTTCTTTTCAATTCAGTCCTTTCAATTTAGTACCTGAGGGTATTTTTACACATAAAACGTCATTTTCTCCTACAAACTTCTTTCTAGTTTTCTCTTATAACCAAACCATATCTAGTATTTGACATTTTGATTGTATAAATGAACAGTACCATATACGTAAATAGTAACAGTAGTTTGAAAACACGCATTTATATTTTATTTTTCATGGGTATTACAATAATGATGTATTTGGATATGTATGGTACCTTAAGAATGTTTGAGCAAACATCAATGATAAATATATTTATTTAAAATAAATGAAATATAATTTTTCTTTTCTTTCAAGAAGTGTTGTATTTTATGCACATAAATTATTTATATATAAAATTAATATGTTTGTGAAAATTGATGGTCGAGTCAGGCTTATGGAGGTAAGGTGGAATTCACCTTCTGTGCCATCACATACTCGAATTTTAGGGCGTGACACAAAGATTTGTGTAATTTACAAACCTGACCAGGTTTTGCTTCAGAGTAACCTTGAGGCAGAACCATGTACTCTTCTTCATTAAGGAAGCCATGAAGAAATGCATTGTTTATATCTACTTGGTGTATGGGCCAATTCCTAGCTGTGGTAACTATAAGTAGCACACGTATAGTGACTAATTTAGCCACAGGAGAAAAAGATTTTGTATAGTCTAATTCAGTCATAGGTATAAGGCCACTAATATGGCCTTATACCTATCTACACTACCATCAGGCTTTCTTTTAACCTTAAAAACCCATTTATTACAAATGGCAAGTTTGCTAGGAGGCAATTATGTAAGTGTCCATGTCTTGTTTTCCTCAAGGACTTCCATCTCCTTCTGTATAGCCTGGACCCACTCATCATTTTCCTTTGCTTGTTCATATGTATTTGGCTCACAAACAGAAGAAAGATTAGTGAGGTAATTAACATATGCATTGTGAAAATATTTTGAAACACTGTAAGGGAATATATTAGGTGTGTAGCCATTACAAGTATTTTGAACAACAATAAAACTATGTTTTTTATCATCTGTGGTTGTGGAGTTAACTACAAAATCTTTCAACCAACCTGGTATTCTCCTTTCCTTCGTGCTATGTCTATTAGGGACAACAGTTCCCAAAATGCTCGTATCCTAAGTTCCAGAAGGGTCTTTTGATTCTGTCATAAGGGGCTTATCATGATCACCCTATGAATTATTAGAGATACTGTCAATATCCTGCATCATAGGTAAAGGAAGGGAAATGTTACCACTATCATTGTTAGTAGTTTGGAAAGGAAATATATTTTTGTAGAATATGACATCTTGAGACACCAAAATCTATTTAGAATCTATGCTATATAGCTTATAAGCCTTCTGTCCTGATGAGAAGCCTATAAACACACATTTTTGTGCTCGAGGGTCAAATTTACCGTTGTGTGGCTTAGTATTGGATGCATAGCATAAGCACCTAAAAACTCTTAAGGAGGAATAATTGGTTTGCTTATCATAGAAAAGCTCATACGGGGATTTCCAATTAAGAACAAGCGTGGGCAGTCTGTTGACTAATGTGTAGCAGTATAGAGTGAGAAAGGCCATAAGTATTTGGGTAGAACAGCTTGGAGCATTAAAGACCTAGCTAGCTATAGAAGATTCCTGTGTTTCCTTTCCATATAAAGTGTACTTTTTTGGCATAGAATGCCATGTTTATTTAGGAGGGTATGAAAATTATTATTTACAAACTCAGATCCATTATCGGTTTTGACTTTTTTTACCTTTGTGTCGAATTGTTGTGAATTATGCTCAATAAAGTAGAGAAAGTGGCGGTAACCTAAGATTTGCGTTGTAACAAGTAAACCCATGTAGTCTGAGTATAGTCATCTATGAGCGTTAACATACAGTTAGTCCCTGACAAGGATGGCTCTGAATAGGGTCCCCAAACATCCATATAAATTAGCTCAACCTTTGTCAAAGTTACATTGGTTCGAATAGGGAAAGGCAACTTGGTTTGTTTGGCTTTATGACAGATCTTACAAGCTTGTAAATTAGTTTTATTAGTGATGGAGGTGGATATGTTAGGTGAATTTATATGCTGTAAAATAGTATAGGGGGTGTGAGCAAGTCTTTATGCCATGTGCACAGGTAAGAATTGCTATCAATAAAAGAATGGTTCATATCAATAGCTTTGTCATAGTTTTGTCTAATAGTAGAAGAAAAATTAGTAGATTCAACACAAGAGATACTACAACTAGTATTTGGCTCATCATAGCCTTTATTAGAGGCAATGTTCATATTCTTATCTTTAACTATGCTATTACAAGCAAGATTATTTTTATTCATAACAAAAAATTCATCTAGAACATATAAACCTCCCATCACCTTTCCTTTTGCCAGGACCTCATTAGTCTTCAGGTCCTACAAAAAACAACAATTAGGAAAAAAGACAAATTTGATTCTAGCATGGTTTGAAATCTTACTAATAGACATGAGATTAAATCTAAAATAAGGAGTATAAAGGACTCCTTTTAAAGTAAGTCTTGTTGTGATCTTTACATCACTAATCTGCCTAACATGTTTAACGGTACCATCAGGTAAGTTGACAGATACGGGCTGAGGAAGAGAAGAAATATTATCTAGTTGTTCTATATTAGTATACATATGTGGCTCCTGTATCTCATATCTTCAAGATTTAGAGCAGCATGGAAGGCTGTATTGAAAATTTTTAGAGTAGAGGAAATACTTGTGTATTCTTGCTTGGGGGAATTGTTCAGATTATCTACAAAGCTCCTTGTGTGGGCCATGTTGATAATATGACTATTACTTTTCAGTTTTCCTTTAATCTTGTCCACTTCTTGCTGTAGACCCATCAATATATTCGCTACAGAATCTTGTTTAGCCACTAATTCCTTAGAGTGATCAAAAGGTGTCTTACTCATTTTGGGTTTTACCAAGTTGACATTCTCCTTCTGTGATTTGAGTTGTTGATACCATTCTGGGTATCCAACTAATTGGAAGCATACGTCTCTCGTACGTCCCAGTGTATTGCAATAATCATATAATCTAGTGTTCTTATCATTATTGCACCTTCTTCATCAGCCGTTATTTTGTCCATGCATGCCTTTCCCTCTGCTTTGATTACTTTTCCCTCTTCCACAGTTCGTTTGCGAAGTTTTAACGAGGAAAGTACTATTTTCTTGAACTTCTGCATAACTTTAATTCACTTCCCTTTGTTTCTCCATATGTAGAACCATTGAGTAAGCTTTATTTGTTATAGGCAAAGGTTCCATGAGTAGTATTTGTCCCATGATTGAGTCGTAGGCATTGTTCATCCCCATCAAGAATTGAATTAGCCTGTTTGAGTCAAAATTGTCAACCACAAATTGGCGACACCATACGTACATTGAAGAACTGTAGTCAAACAATTTAGCTCATCCCAGTGTTTCTTTAGTTTCATATAGTACTATGCCACGGTAGTTTTTCCCTAGGTGACAGTGGAGATTTCACGTTGGATTGGTATAAGAGAGGCCCATTGCACTCTCTAAATCTTTCTTTAATCTCATCCTATAATTCATTTATTGTATTAACATAAAGAAATGCTTTGACTAAATCTTTAGAGATAGAATTTAAAACCCATGATTTTACCACAATATCTACTTTTAACCATTGATCATATTTCACATTATTTTCCTTCGATCTGCTGCATCTTCCGTCGATGAACCCTAGTTTTATTTTGGCTCCTAGGGTGATTTTGATGGATCTACTCCATGCTAAGTAGTTGTTTCCAGTGAGTTGAGATGTGGTGAGGTTCATGCCAAGGTGGTTGGAGTTTTGTAGAAGGAGTGGGTCATCTTTGACCCTTTCATTTGATTCTTTAACAGACAGTTGCAAAGACATATGGTAATGTATTTTATCGAACAGGGATTGTAACTTCCTCTGATACCATGAACAAATCTATACTTTGTAAAAACAAAAATATTATTCATAAAAAAGTCTAGAAAACAATCCTCCTGCAACGATTATATATAGCCTTACCAAGGAAGAAGACGAAGTAATGAACAAAAAGGATATCCTGATGCATATGCAACGAGATCGTTTCACTATCACTAAAGCTAAAACAACATCGTACTACCACTAGGATATTTACATAAATAAAATAACCAAATCCTTACTACGACGACATTTTACAATTTGAAACAAATAAAACATGTAGGATATAATTAACGCAAAAAAAAAGAACGAAATCAAAACTTGGTGTAAATGTTAGAGACTAAAAAAAGTACTTTTTGTAATGCCCATGAAAAATAGAATATAAATATGTGTTTGTAAACTACAGTTACTATTCTAGTATATGTTACTATTTACCTATATAATACTATTTACGTATACGAGATTGTTCACATATATAATCGAAATGTTGAGTACTAGATGTGGTTTGGGTATAAGAGGAAACTATAAAGAAATTCATATGAGAAAATGACGTTTTATGTGAGAAAATACCCTCATGGATTAAAATGAAAGGACTAAATTGAAAAGCAACTTAAAGATTTAAGGAGAAAGGATAGTTTTCCCTTTAAGTTTCCAATAGTAAAGCTGTCCTTGACTTTTCCGTGATAACACAGTAAATTAAATGATTAAAGTGCATGGTAAATTAAATTATTTTAATAGAAATATCATTTTCATAAATAACAAATTGAATATTTTATTAGCGCATAATATTAAATAATACCCTTAACTTTTCCTATAAATAGATCATTCCATTTCACTTCTAAACTCACTGCTTCAATTTTTCTTCTTTTCTCTTCTTAAACTTCTCTTGCTTTGGCATTAGGTCCATGAGAATTTTTGCCTTTCTTTTTCAACTTAGATTTGAGGTGAGGATATTATACCCCTTTTTATGTCCTTCAAATTTTAGAAGTTATATTCTTAAATATGCTTTATGGTTACGACTTTAGCTGATATTCCACATCAAAAAAGAACTGTCCTTAGTTGCCTATATGTTATTTTGATTCTCTGATTACTAAAATAGAATGTAAACTGTGAAGAATACATATCTATAAAAGTTCTGACTAAGGAAAGATTTGGTTCTTGAGTGTGTCCATTAACACTTACCTTTCTTTCCTGGGAACTTACCTGGTATATTTTTTAATAGATTGTATTCACTATTTTTTTTAGTAACAGTAACTGTACGTATAAATAGTAACCGTACGTATGAATAAGTAATCATATGTATGAACAGTAATTGTACATATAAATAGTAACTATATGTATGAATAGTATCTATACAAAAATAACCCTAACTTGTTTTCTCTAACTTTTCATGAAGTCTCAGTAGCAGAACTTGAAATTCACCTGTGTGCTCTTGTCCGTAACAACTTAGAGAAGAAATACTCATATGGAATCCAGGTTAGTGGATGTAATCTTAATAATAATCATAGCACGATCCATCACATTAGTGAACTGGGTTGAAATCCGAAGTTTCACTAGTTTAAGGTGACAATAGGATATTAGTGAGAACCTCGATATTATTATTTTTTATAAATTCAATATATATTTACTATCTTTACATATTCAAATTTTAAAGTATTATTTGTATTATTTTTAACTTTCATGAGATTTTAAAGTCATATTCATGATATATTAAATCTTTGTGATTGAGAAAAGCCGTATGATATGTTTGTGATATTAAATGGTACCCCCCTTTCTGTGATTAGTAAGACCGGTCAGACATTGAGAAACGTTAGGGGAGACATAGTTCCTACTAATAAAATGGAACAATGTGTAGCATCACAAGGTCTTAAGAGGGTCGAAGGTTGAGCAGGTAGCTCATTGGGGTGGTTCTGCCTTAGTGATGAGTGCCAAAACCCAAGATGTGTACTTGATTGTTTATTTTTGGGAAAATTGCTGATTTTTATTTATTCCCTACTTGTGCTCTTGGTTGATTTTATAGCCTTTGAGTTCATTATCATGATCAATTTTGTCTTTTGTTCTTATTATTGAGTTTATCGTACATTTACTGAGTTTTTCCCAAAAACTCACCCTCATGTTTTCTCCTTTCAGATACAATGGCAGAAAGGAACTCTCTCTAGAGGAGTAGAAGAGTGAACTGTAGAACAAAGAATCTTCCCATTGCTGGGTAGGTTCAGTGATCTCGTATTTGTATTAGGGGCTTTGTGGTCATTGAAACTCCTAGGATGTTATTGTGAATATTTCGGGAATCTCATATAATTATATTTTGGATTTTATATGAAGATGCTGTTAGCATGATTGTTTATCTGTACTTATATGACTGAATCAAGTTTTGTACATCTTTTCCTTTATGTGAAGTAATAATGCCATATATGTTTTTTAAAAAATTTTCATCTGTTGTGAATAGATGTGACTATGAAATAAATTTATGAATTTTACTTTTTTGCATAATTAAACTCAACAAAAGGGTAGAGTCAATAAGAAGGATTACTGTAACGAGGGACATTGTTATTGTGCCAATCACGAGTCTTGATAATCGGGGCATGACACTTTTTCTTTTATATGTATATATATATACACATAAGGGGTGTGAAACTCATGACTCTTAACTCATAGATCCAAACTTCATATTGCTTGAGCTATAGTTTTGGTGATTAGTATTGTATTAGTATATGTTTTATGTTGTATATGTATAGTCATATATATGTGATGAGGACATTTATTGTTGCGCCAAAGCTACAACAATATCATATAATTTGCCACATTTACTAGATTTCTTTTTGTGGGTTCTTTTTTTGGCTTAAAATGAAATTTATACTCGGATCCTGTTACTTTGAAGAAAATTATGATACCACTGAACTTACGTTTATTGAGACTTTACTAATTTGAGAATACATGTTTATATCCTGACATATATGTATTGATAGGTTATGATATTATTTTCATTTTTAGAAGAGATTAATATTGTGAAAGTAGTCTTGTAAAAGATTTTGTATTTTAAAAGAAATAACTGTCACGACCCGTTTTCTGGGCACATGACCGACACAATGATGAATCTCTCATCACTGTAAGCCTTCTGATAAATATATCAAATTTTCTTATATGAAAATCATAGATTATCAATTTAAAATACATTATTATACTGACATACAAGCCAAATGTCGAACCCCTGAACTAGATGTCCTAGACGATTACAGAGCAACATAATCTATAACAGAAGAGAGGTCTACCCGACAACGGGAAGGTACAAAGTGATCTACTCCTCTAGCAGATATTCTTCGATGGCAACCTGATCTGAACAAAAAGGTTGTACAAACAATGTGAGCTTTTAAACTCAATGAGCGAATCGGCCTCGCATTAATAAAATTCAAATACATTACCAGTCATGCAAGCATATCCAAAGGCTCATACTCAACCAATAGACAGAAGATAAAAATTTATCCAATTCAACAAACGTTACTAGTACTCGTCAATGGCAATATATCCCGGAGAGCGCACACAGGCCGGCTCACCAATTATGTATATTTCCGCCATGACGCACAACATCATCCTCTTACATACAAGATAAAAATTCATCCAATTCAACAAACGTTACTAGTACTCGTCAATGGCAATATATCCCGGAGAGCGCACATAGGCCGGCTCACCAATTATGTATATTTCCGCCATGACGCACAACCTCATCCTCTTAGCTAGGGCGCCTCACGGATTTATCACCAATCCGGGCTATATCCCTACTGAGGGAATCGTTGTCTCCACACTCATTGGTCAAGACACCCTGTCAACCGGGTTTTCCGCCTTGCCGTGAGAGGGGGTACTGTCCCGCTCAATCACAATCAATAGCATTTCATATCATAATCAGAAGCTCAATATAATATTCATCCATATAACAGGTATAGTATATAACTATATTATGGATTTATAAACCACATATCAAGATAACAATTAATCCATTTTTGAAAACATTCAAACTTCACATCATCATAAGATACTTATTTCATTTTATCCATACTTATGGATTAATTATCTCATTTAGATTCGTCATTCTGAATCCAATTTCCCCCTATGAATCTTGGGAGTGTCCTACGACATACTTTTTATCACCAGTAATGCTAAAACTCTATTAAAACGGGGTCGTTTCACTCACCTGGATTCCGTACGAACATCGCTTCTCTAAGTCATTACAGACAAGAGTTCTCAGGTGAATTTCGGTGTTCTGCTACGGAGATTTTCATGAAAGATTAGAGAAAATACGTCAGGATTGTTTTCGTACAGATACTGTTCATATGTATGGTTACTGTTCATATGTACGGTCACTATTTATACGTACAGATATTATTTATACATATAGATAATATTCGTACATACGATCACTATTTATACGTATGAATATTATTTTTATGTACGGATACTATTCATATATATGGTTACTATTCATACGTACGAATACTATTCATACCAGAAATAGAGAATACAATCTGTAAAAGAGTACACCAGGTAAGTTCCCAGGAAAGAGTGGAGGGTCACACTGGACACACTTAAAAACCAGGTCTTTCCTTAGCCAGAACTTTCCTAGACATGTATTCTTCACAGTTTACATTCTATTTCGGTAATCAGAGAATCAAAATAACATATAAACAGCTAAGGACAATTTTTCTGATGTGGAAGATCAGCCAAGGCCGCAACCACAGAGCATACTTAAGAAATTAACTTCTAAAATTTGAAAGACATAGAAAGGGCATACTATCCTTACCTAAGCTGAAAAGGAAAGGCCCAAAATTTCAGACGCCTAGCTTTGGAGTAAGAGAAACTTAAGGAGAGAAGAAGAGAAGTTGAAGGTGTGAGTTTAGAAGTGAAATGGAAGGGCCTATTTATAGCAAAAGTCAAGGGTACTATTTGACACTATGCGCTAATAAAATATTCAATTTACTATTCATGAAAATGATATTTCTAATAATGCAGTTACTGTGCACCTCACGCGTATGTTATTACTATTGAAAACTTAAAGGGAAAACTATCCTTTCACCTTAAACCTTTAAGTTTCTTTTTAAATCAGTCCTTTCACTTTAGTCCCTGAGGGTATTTTCACCCATAAAACGTCATTTTCTCCTACGAATTTCTTCCTAGTTTTCTTTTATGACCAAACCACATCTAGTACTTGACATTTCAATTGTATAAATGAACAGTATCGTATACGTAAATAGTATTATACAGGTGAATAGTACCGTATACTGAAATAGTAACAGTAGTTTGTAAACAAATATTTATATTTTATTTTTCTTGGGTATTACAATAACTTAATCCTAAATTGATTAAAACAAAGAAAGGATGAAACTTTACATACTAGTATGTGTTAGTAGACTCATAAAGAGCTAAGGAAAGAAGTGAGCTCACGGGCTCACAATCTCGAGCCAGTACAGTGCAAATCATTTGATTTGCCCCTTGTGCACATGATTAAGTCTATCAGGCATGGTTTTATTCTTTCTGAAAATAAAATAAATAATTTTATTGTATTTTTTGTGCTTACCTGAATAGAAGTGAAAATAGCAGTTGTAAAATTGATCTCGTCAAACATATAAAAATCAAAGGGCTGACAATTTCAATTTGACTACTTAATTTGTTTTAAAAATATTGTAACAGCCCTAATTTTCTTTTAGTCACCTTTAAACCTTGTCTCCCTCTGTTACAGATTTTGCACCTATAGAAGGGCACTCCTTCTCATCATATTTCACACATAGACAAGAATTGTCTTCTCTTCTCTCTCATGTATGCTCTTTTACTTTATGGGTTACATTTTATTATATTTCTGCTGTTCTATGTCATGAGAAATTCTCAGAAGGATTTGTTTAAACTTGAAGGAAGTTCTGTAGTTGCAAAATAATTTTTTTAAGGACAATGTCTGTTAAGACGCGACTCAGATTATGACTATGTTAGTGTCTATCATTTACAAAAAATAATTTTGTTGTTGAATAGTTGTTTAGTAATACAGATTGAGGGCACGTTTGCTAGCCATTTTCACGGAAAAGGAAATGGGAAATCCAACATCCTTTCCTTTTTCTTCTATTTGGTGTGGTCTCCTAAGTGGAAGAGGTAAAAAAAAATTTGGGAATCTTGGTCATAAACAATAGCTATCTTTTCCTTAAAAAATGTTAGGAAAACCAATTGAAAAGTCCAAAATACCCTCATCTTTTTTTTTTTTGTGAAATCCAAAATAAGTCTTTTGTGGTGCCTCTAATTTGGGATTCTCGTCTTCTCTTCTTTTGATTTGTGCTTCTCTTCTTCTTCTTCTCGTGCTCCAAAATACCCTCTGATTCGTGCTTATCGTCTAATTCTTGCTTTTGTTATAACATATAAATGGATTTTTTTTTCTGCTTTTTAAATGATTCAAATCATATAAGTTCATATTAGTGTTCTCTTTTTCTCTATGTCGATCATAAACCGCCAGACGTGGTGCTGAAGAAGGATGAAGGTGGAAGTGGTGTGAAGTTCTAGGGAAGGCAGTAAGAGACGAGATGAGAGGGATGAAGAGGAAGATGAGAGAGAGAGAGAGAAAGAATGAGGAGACGAGAGAAGAGAGATAAAAGATGATATATTTTTAAATTTTTTTTATCATGAAAAACAATTTTTAATTAAGGATAATTAAAGGGACTATATTGAAATAAAAAATAAATTAAGGGACAAAAATAATAGTAGTGAATAATAAAAAAGAAATTTAATAAATCAAAATTAGGGGTAATTTCAGTAATTGCTTAGTTCGTACTTTTTTTCTTAAAAAAATGTACATACCAAACAAATCTTTTTCATTTTTCTTTTATATTTTTTCTATCACATATCAAACACATTTTTTTTCATCTTCTTTTCCTTTTTTCTTTTTCCTTGTCCTTTTCTTTTTTTTCTCTGATTGCGTACCAAACGTGCCCTTAGTTCCTCTTCCACTGTGTTCAGTAAATTATTTAAGCTAGCTTATAAGCTCGTTATAAGTGTTCGGTAAACGAATTTATTTTAATAGTTTATAATTTATAACTTTTATATTTTTTCTTTCCGTTTTACTTTGTTATTTTATGAAAATACCCATTATACTATTATATATATATATATATATATATATATAATAAAATATATATAAATATTCTATATAACATATATATATATAATAATTTAAATTTATTTAATTAAAAACTAAAAGATAAATATATTTATTTGCATTCTTGTCTTTTATATATATATATATTATAATATATATATATATATATATAATAATAATTTAAATTAATTTAATTAAAAACAAAAAATGATATGTTTATTTTGTATTATTTTAGAATTATAAAATATATGTTATTTTATATCATTTTACACTTTTCAGTAATTCTAATTTAATAAATTTTCAATTTTCAACTTTTAACTCTTAGCTATAAGCTAAAAATTAACTTATAAACTTTTAACTAGCTTACAACTAATTTTTTCGAATAGAATACTACTTGGCATAATATAGAAAAAAACAATAATTTAAAAAGTTAACTGAACTAATAAAAAAATAATTTGATTTAAAACAATGTTATTTTGTAAAAATTAAATTTCAGTTTATTAACAGTAAATTACTAAATTAGTTCATGAAACATTATATATTTTTTTAAATTTGGTAATTGGAAATTTTAGTGTCTTTTTATATATGAACGTAATTTTTAACATCGAAAATTTTAATATTTAATAATTATGAATTTTGAGATTTAATAATAAAAATAATTAATTTGAGACAAATATAATTCTTCAAATATTAAATTGTGATACTTAATTTTTTAAGAATTAACTTGAGATAATTGTGATATCTAAGGGGTTAAATTAGTAATAACTAATTTATTGAAAATGCACTAATGCTTTAATAAAATTATTTTGATTGAAAAAATAAAGACTAAAAGTTCATTTGATCCCTTATAGATGTCCATTTGTTTAATTTAGGCCTTGTTTGGATAAATAGGTTATTTAACTGCTTATATAATAAGCACTTATCATATAAGCGGTTATAAATAAGTTATTTCTTACAATTGAAAAATTTATTAGCGCAAACTTTATATAAGTTGTTTTCAACTTATTTTCATAAGATATTCTAGAAAGCTTATGAAAATAAGTTGAAAATAGCTTATTGGTATTGCCATAAGCTATTTGTATAAACTCTTCCAAACATGTGCATAAGCGCTTATGCCATAATATAAACCAGATAAGCTCAAAATAAGTTTTTTCAAACGGGCCCTTAGTCCCTCACAAATTTTATTCTCAAGTTAGTTCCTCACAAATCCAAGTGCTCTCAATTTGGTCACTTATAGATTTTATTTTCAATTTAGTTCTCACAAATGGACCTTTCTTCGATTTGGTACCTCACGAATTTTTATTTTTAATTTGGTTCTTGTTGGTTCAAACATTTTTAATTTGGTCTTTCGAACTTATTTGGCTATGAAGTTGAGTCAGCTTTCTAACTTGGAAGAGACCAAATTGAGAATAACAATATGTGAGAGACTAAATTAAGAATAAAAATTTGTAAGGGATAAAATTAAAAATATTTAAATATATAAAAAACTAAATTGAGAATAAAAATTTATGATGAATTAAATTGAAAATATTTAAATTTGTAAAGGATCAAATTAAAAATAAAAATTTGTGACAAACTAAATTGGAAAACAAGAATTATTTGTCATAGACCAAAATGAAATTTTAGTCAAACAAAAAAAAATTAAGAGGGACTTTTGAAGAACAATGAAGAATCCTCACTCTCTGGAGAATAAGCTTTATCGAGAATAAGATTTAGCCCTATTAACAAAAGCGATGCCGATGGGTTGTAGCCAGCAGCCATGAACTCTCTGCCACTACTTCCGCTGCTCTGTGCCTTCTCCCTTGCTGCCGCCACCACCTCTCTGCCCTATCCCTCCGTTCCCGGCGCCGATTCTGCCGACTGCTCGCTTGCTGGCGGCGACGTTAATCTTATCCCTTCTCGCCGGGAGGTCTACGATGACGGCCGAATCTTCGATATCACTCACAGATACGTCCCTGGCTTGCCGTTATGGAATTCTAAGGATGGCCTTGCGGAGTTCCTTTGGCTTCAAAGGAGCATGAAAAATGGTTCCTACTATAACAGCTCAGAAATGAAGCTGAATGTTCACAGCGGCACTCACGTCGACACGCCGGGGCACTTCTTCGACCACTTCTATGACGCCGGGTTTGACGTCGATTCCCTCGACTTAAGAGTCCTTAACGGTAAGGACTATTTCTAAATATGTTCATTTTTCTCCTTATCCGAAGACGAGTGGAGTGAAATATCTGTTCCTTTAAGCATAGATTATATCTGAATATGTTCATTTTTCTCTTTATCCGAAGACAAGTGGAGTGAAATATCTGTTCCTTTAAGCATAGATTACATCTGAATATGTTCATTTTTCTCTTCCTTCCAACAATAGGGGAGTGATTGTATTCCTTTAAGCATAGATCACACCTGAATATGTTCATCTTTCTTTCCGTTTAAGGTTTAAACAATATGGGAGTGATTGTACCCAAAAAAAAAAAAATAGTGGAATGAAACATCTGTTCCTTTAAGCATAAGTTAAGCATAACCTTGTGTCCTAGTATGGTCAAAGTTAGTTAGATTGGGCGCTTGCTATTGTGCCAAAGTCTATTGCTGATAGCGGAAGCATGATTCATATCTTTTCAAGCACCATGAGCCTTGAACCTGAGGGGCCAATTACGTCTCAGGTTACATGATCTAACAAAGCTTAGTTAAGCGAATAATGGGCATGCTTATGGTTAATTTTGTATGATTGGTTTTTGAGTGCTGCCTGTTTGATAGAAGGTCATGAACGAGAATTTGCAACTTGAGGATCAAATCTTTGACGAGGTATCTCTAACTTTTCTATGTTTGGCTCTAGCTTTAAGACGAAAATTGGTTTGACCCTGGGTTGGGTTGCTTTAGGTGAAATATCATATGAGCAAAAGTTGGAGAGAGATAGAGATAGAGAGGTGGGATACACTTGAGTAGAGTCGAGTGAATTCCATTAGGTCCTACTTTTTTGTTTCTATCTGTCTCCAACTTTACCTAATAAAGTTTGTTAGGAAATTTAGAAGATCCAGCTCCAAGCTGTTAGATTTCTCAAGTCTCAACATTAAACTCTGTCCTTATCTTTTGTTTGGTTTTCTTTCACACGTTTTACACCTTCTGGTTTCAGAAATGTCAGATCCTCTTTTTAGTTTTTACATTCTTGCCAAGGGTATAGGAATAATTCTTTCTCATGAACTTAAAGTCTTCATGTCAGATTTTTACTTCTGTTGTTCATTTTTGACTTGTCCATTTTTCAAGCTTCTATTGTTTAAAAATTTTGTAAGATTAAGGTGCCTTTGGCTTCTTCGCTTTCTGTTTTCATTTCACTGAAAACAGAAAAGATGAACCAAAATGTGTCTGTTAATGTATGCAAAATTCATTTTCTAAAATAGTCTGAAAACAGAAAGCATCTAAAAGAAGTTTTCGGTGTTTCCACTTAATAACAGGTGACATTTTTTGTAACTTTTCAAGAAAAATATTCTAACTATATAAATGTCATCATTTACTGATAGCCAAACTAAAAATTGTAATAAAAGTTGTGGTCACTTAGTCAATTTTTGAATATTGAAATTAACATATGTATTTTTTAAATATTGAAAATTTGCAAATGAAATTAGACTTAATGAATAGAAGTAGAGAATGAAAAGAAACTGAAAATATTTTTGAAAACCAAAGACACCCATATATTTCCATTTCTCCTTCTTTCATGTATAATATTATTCTTTTCATTTTCTTTAATTTCATTTTTGGAATACTACAATTACATTTTTATGTTGACTTGCTTAGATGCTGAAAGATAACTTTACTTTCTGTAGGTCCTGCACTATTGGTTGATGTTCCAAGGGATAAGAACATAACTGGTATGCATGAGGTCTGATCTCATTTAAGACAATTATTTGTTTCGTCTGTTGAAATGCTGCTTATATTTTTTAGAATTTTACAGTCAACTTCAGCTGAATTTACTAACTTTCTTCTAAACGGAAATTACATTGTACCTGATGAACATAAAATTGGTCTACAGTTGTGTGCTCATGTATTTTCCAAATAATTATTCAAACACATGGTGCTAAAATTTTTGACATACACGTTGTGGTCAGCAAAATGTTCAAAGTTATAGATATCTTAGCACTGGTACTCAGTCTCAAGCACGGAGTTGGGTGTATGTTTTCCCATATACAGCCTACTCTCCTGGAATTTTCTATTTTTAATTTATGCCATGAAAAATAATTTTCTCTTCTGCAATTCATGTTCCTTAACAGTTGCATACTATATCAAAAATTTTCATTTAACAGCTGAAGTCATGAGGTCCTTGAATATCCCAAGAGGTGTAAGCCGTGTGCTCTTCAGAACATTGAATACAGATAGGTTAGTTGTATAGATCACTTGTATTGTTACTGCAGTAGGATTGTTTTCTTTCTTTGTCCAATGCCCAGCATAAATAGTTAATTGACTTAATTCAATAAGTTTCTACACACTTTCATTGACAGTGCTTTTTTAATGTGTCATCATAGCGCTCCGTCTTTTAAATATTAATTTATATGAAATGTGTTTTTATTTAGTATTATTTTTGAATTTTTATTAGATTCATCTATCTCTATGAATTGAGCATGAAATGAATTCAAATATCTCTGCTGATTGATATAATTGATTGATATGGAAAAACTGTTTTGAATTTTAGGAGTGGCATTAATCACCGGTATATTTGTTAAAATTATTTTTGAATTTTAGCTGCTGTTTTAATCGCTGCTAAAAATATTTATTTATTTTTATAATAGATTATATTCACATAAATACCATTAATGAGCTTACATATTTACAACAGTGCCACTGCATTTTTCACCCAATTTTCAACACTTTTTTTGAAAACACCTAAACCTTGTTTTCATTTTTTTGTTTGAAAAACAATAATTTGAATTTGTTTCAAATATTTCTTTTAAAAACATTTCATCAATCAAGCTTTATTTTTTTTAATTTTTTAAAAACAAAAAATTGTTTTAGAAAATAATAACCAAGCAGGGCCATAGTATCTAGAATTTTTTTTTTTTGTGGATCAATAATGTTAAAGATGATTTAGTAAATAAATATAAAGTTGAGTTGGAATTTTACTCAGTTTGTGCAAACGTAGGTTTTGAATTAGTTATAATGGCTAATATTGCATGGAATTATTGTTGAAACTTAAATTGTAATTGAAAATTGTAACTTAAACAGAGAGACAGGAGGGAAATAATAAGATCTTTGACCTTGATGATGATCTATAATGGAATCCTTTTTGTCAACCTTATCTTAATATATTTATTAGTTCATTACAAGCCATATGTGAACTCAAACTTGTTAAAATGTTAGGCGGCTTATGTTCAAGAAGGAATTTGATACAAGCTTTACGGGATTTGAATTGGATGGAGCAAAATGGCTGGTAGAGAACACTGACATCAAACTTATAGGTGAGACATAAATCATTTTAAAGATTCCATCTGCTTCTTTCTAAGAGCATTTTTCTATGTCCTCTTTTTGGATAAAGGGACTGTTCCATATTTAGTTTTTCACATGTAGTCATGCACACTTTTTTTTTTTTTGCCTGGACTGCACAACTATTTCATATTTGTCATTCAGGATCAGATTTCAAGTTTTCATATTAATTGCAGTGATTTTCTTTTTCTTGATTAACATGGTTCAATAAAATTTAGCTGTGTGATCAACTAGAGCATGAAGTGGCTGTCATTTTTTAAAATCTGATAGACTAATTTCAATGAATACTGTTTGACAACTTTTTCTGAATACAGGCTGGCATGTTAAACTTTTTTGTGTCGAATGTAATTCAATAGCACCAGTGAGTATATAATCAGAGCACCTGCTGCAGAGTGATTGCATGTTTTTAATTCTTGAGCCAGATATTTCTTATTGAAGTAACTGTCTAATAGCCTAATCTAATAATGTGGGTCATTTACTAGTCCAGGTTTTCCTTATCATATTTTTAGGACTCATTATATTTGTTGCTGGTCATTTTATTCATCGTAACTCACCCTGTCTTGATATGATTCTTGGGCTCATTTGCTCTTAAAAGCTTTACATTTATCTCTGTAGTGCATTTAGTACCACGTTTTACTACTACTTTGGGGTATAAGGTAGTTATTAGTTTTTTCTCTACAATAAAAGAGTCAACCTTAATAATGACTTAATGTCTACACCTAGGTAGTCATTAGTTTTTCTTTGCAACAAAAGAATTAACCTTACAGATGACCTTGACGTCTACCCATTTCATTCAGGCTATATAATAGTTCTTCAGTTTATAAATAATAGTTGGGGCTCCTTATGTGTTCAATATCAGGCAAAATTTGCTTCTTTCCTCGACTCTCTCTTCCCCGCTTTTTGTGATTCTGTTGCCCTCCTTACAAAATCAACGTTTTATGTCTTGTGCGTTGTAAGAACATTATTACTTCGTTTTTCCAAATAATGTAGTCGTATTTCTGTTTCTTGCAAGTTATTGTTGCACTTACTATCCTGTGATGCAATGTAGGAGTTGATTATTTGTCTGTTGGTGCTTATGATCACGCAATTCCATCTCATCTTGTTTTTCTGGAAAGCAGGGTAAGAAAAGGCTTGTCTTATGGTGAAAAATTAACTCATTTGTTACATTTCTTACTACATAGCTAATTATTCCGATCCCTAAGTATTACTGGCAAGTGAAAATGCTCCAGGAAATCATTCTTGTGGAGAGCTTAAAGCTTGATGATGTCCCAGCTGGAATATATTCACTACAATGCTTACCTCTTAGGTTGATTGGTTCCGAGGCATCACCAGTACGTTGCATTTTGGTCAGTTAACAGCGTCCATGTGAGTTTTAGGTATGCAAACCTGGGTTTACTATCATGTTGTATGATCATTTTTCTAATACTTGAATGCTGAACATTTCTTCTTGTTTTGGACAGAAATCGAATGTGGAATCTGCTTTGTATTGTTTGTGTCATGTCCCAATTACTTTTGAGTCGAATGCTGATGCAAAACGTTGCTCGAGAGCTTTATATGATTGGATAGACCAGAAATGATGTCAATAAGGATCAGGATAGATGATGCAGCCTGCCAGATGGTATAATGTTGTGTGTGTATATGTATATATATTAATATAAAGGTTTTGTGACATAGTTCTTTTTAGAATTAAATTTTCTGTAGTTGGTTGTGTGAACAGCAGAGGCAGTTCCATGTCGTGACTGTCCGATTTCAATCGAACAACTATGATTAAAGGGAAAAAAATTATTAAAAATTAAATACACTTTTTTGGTCCTATTTTTTTTTTGTCTCTCTTAAATCATGGTTGTCTGGTCAAAATTGGATGGTCACGATTTGGAGTTACCCTTTATAGTTGGCACCACATATTGTAGAGGATCCAAAAGCGTCTATTTGTTCCTAAAATTTGTGCATAGGTTGGAAAATACTGTGCATATTTATAATGCGGATATCTACTATTGTGCGTAAATTGTAGTAATATCACATAGTTTTTCGTTGAGAAAACAATTTAGGTATATCTTCTTATATTTTTACTATCATGTTCTTTAATAAAACTTGAAAAGTGTATAATTGTTCAATTGAAACACAAAACGTGTAGAATTTTTAGAAAATAAATTTATATTTTTTACAACTCATCATTGTATGATTTATTTTTTAAAAATGTTTACACGTATTCTGTTTTAATTAGAGAACTTGATAACAAATATATAAAGAATTTTATACAAGCCTTCTCTGTCACTTTTATTAGATATTTTTAGGGTGTGGTTAATTTTGACTTCGGCTGAATTAACTTTGACTTCAGCTGAAGTTTAAACTCGATCCTATTGCTTTGAATAGGATTCTAACACATTATATTGGGAAAAAAATAAAAAGGATTCTAATACCACTGAAGTCAAGTTTGTTAATACATTACTAGTTCGATAAATTACACATTGTTTTTGTTAAGGAGTGCTTGAAAATATTTAATTTCTGTATAAAATTCAAGGTATTGCTTGGTCTTAGAAAATTTAATTTCTGAAATGCTTGAAAAATGTGTTTATAGGATGTTTGGGAGTAACAAATATTAAAAAATATGAAATTTATGAGTTGTATATTTCTTGAACAATATATATATATATTCACATTTCAACTGTCATCTTAGTTGGTTTATAATTAATGCTGTAATATCGCAAACTAAAATTGAAAAAGGTTTACATATTGAAATGTTTAATATTAACTGTGTTAATATTTTAAATTTTACTTAACATAAGTTTTTTCTTTTAAAAATTGAAGATAGTACATATATTTTCATTTTACTGGCGGCCTTCTTCTACTAGTATTATAATCCAAAAGAAGTTAACTGCTTATTCATAGTGATATCAAACCAATACTTTTACAGTTATAGAGATTGTGTGTGTATGTATATGTATATATATGCACGGTAGATATGGAAAACGACTGGACGTAAATATAGCACTCTATATCTATCATTTTGATCCATAGTTAGTTCCTCTTGGTATTCGGAAGGAGTACCACAGGACGTAATATAGAAAAAAAAATCAATAATTTAAAATGTTAACTAATAAAATTAGAATTTCTTTTTTTTTTTACACACACACACACACACACACACACACACACACACACACACATATATATATATATTGGGTCGACCTATCAAAATTATTATGAAAAAAGATATGATGACAGGGCATGACACGTGGAATTAGGATTTTGGTGTTTAATAGGAGTGATAGTGAAACTTTGAAGACGACGAAAGGTGAATATTATCATTTATCAAAAGAATATTATTATTCCGATAATTAGATATAGCTCATGTGCGTTTCGGGCTTTCGGCTAGTAGGTTGATCACGCTTCAATTCTCTCTCTCGCACAATCTTCACCCTCATTCCCAAACGTTCCTGTTTCGCCTACTAATTAATAGCTTCACCATCCATGGATTCTTCGCTACGAGTACAACTTCTTGCGTTTCTCTGCTCCTTGAGCTTCGCAATCTGTCTCTGCTCTGCTGCTGTCAACACCGAGGCCTACCCCACCATCCCCGGCGCTGGCTCCGATCACTGCTCACTCGGCAGTGGCAGCGATATTCTTATCCCTCTCGTCGAGAAGTCCATGGCAATGGCCGAATTTTCGATATCAGTCACAGGTATGTCCCAGACATGCCAGTGTCTCGAGTCTAAAGACGGCCTTGGCCACTTCCTCTGGCTTCAAAAGAGCATGAAAAACGGCTCGCTCGCTAATAATTCAGATATGAAGATTCCCACTCACACAGGCACCCATGATGACTTTTTGGTGTGAGGTGAGACCCAGGGTTAAGTTGTAATTAATAAAAGTTGCAATCAAATGAAGTAATTTTTATCAAAAGAAAAAGGAGTGGGTCTCACGTTTTGAAATTTGTAATTTTGAAGTCAAATTACATTTACTTTGCTGCAGCCATTGAAAGAATATCTCTCGTTTGGTTGCGATGAGCTCATTGCT
Source organism: Biancaea sappan (assembly GCA_037074585.1). Lineage (NCBI taxonomy): Eukaryota > Viridiplantae > Streptophyta > Magnoliopsida > Fabales > Fabaceae > Biancaea > Biancaea sappan. Next base: position 7,598,423 of record CM073493.1, on the reverse strand, counting down.
TGAGTAATTGAAGAAGGGACTCCTTCAATTCATCCCAAAAATCTCAAAACTCATTCTTTCACTTCTCTTGTATAGCTTCTATTTATTCTAGAGAGAAATAGTGAGTTATTTTACTCCTATTAATAGAGAGAGAGTAATAATTGTTCTCTCCTATTAATATTGAGAGTAGTTGTAATTACTATATTCTTTCTAGTGTGATCATTCTTTCACTTGCCCATGGACGTAGCCTATATTGGGTGAACCACGTAAATTTTTTGTGTTCATTTTATCTTCATTTTTCTCATTTCAATTGCGTTGCAAGTCAATAATTTCTATTCGTAATTTTCTAACAGTGGTATCAGAGCCTGATTTAGTGAGATAATATTCTTAGTATGCTCTTGTGGTTGCAGCTTGTCTGATCTTCCACAATTAGAAAAGAATAGTTCTCAGTTAACTTGTCTAGCTGCGGGTACTGTACACAGTTATTATTCATAGGTAGTGTTCACAGTGGTTACTATTCACATTTAGTGGTTGTATACTTTTACGATAATTGTAAACGTATATTGGATTTGTTCTAGTATACGACAATACGTACAATACTGTTCACGTATATGATACTATTCACAGTGAAATAGTAAAAGCTGGTTCAGTTGAAATTACGTGGTTCACCCAATATAGGCTATGTCCACGTGCAAGTAAAAGAAGGATCACACTAGAAAGAATATAGTAATTATAACTACTCTTAATATTAATAGGAGAGAATAATTATTACTCTCTCTATTAATAGGAGTAAAATAACTCACTATTTCTCTCTAGAATAAATAGAAGTTATACAAGAAAAGTGAAGGAATGAGTTTTGGATTTTTGGGATGAATTGAAGGAGAGGAGAGGAGCTCTATTTATAGAGTACTTCCCTTCTTCAATTACGCAAGCAATGAGCTCATCGCAACCAAACGAGAACTATTCTTTCAGTGGCTGCAGCAAAGCAAATTCAATTTGTCTTCAAAATTACAAATTTCAAAATGTGGGACTCACTCTTTTTTCTTTTGGTAAAAATTACTTCGTTTAGTTGTAACTTTTATTAATTGCAACTTAATCCCGGGTCCCACTTCACAAATCTCCCATGTGAAGACATGATTAAAATCAAAGTGGAGATTTGTGAGGTAGGACCCGGGGTTAAGTTACAATTAATAAAAGTTGTAACCAAAGGAAGTAATTTTTACCAAAAGAAAAAGGAGTGGGTCCCACGTTTTGAAATTTGTAATTTTGAAGACAAATTGAATTTGCTTTGCTGCAGCCACTGAAAGAATAGTTCTCGTTTGGTTGCGATGAGCTCATTGCTTGCGTAATTGAAGAAGGGAAGTACTCTATAAATAGAGCTCCTCTCCTCTCCTTCAATTCATCCCAAAAATCCAAAACTCATTCCTTCACTTTTCTTGTATAACTTCTATTTATTCTAGAGAGAAATAGTGAGTTATTTTACTCCTATTAATAGAGAGAGTAATAATTGTTCTCTCCTATTAATATTGAGAGTAGTTGTAATTATTATATTCTTTTTAGTATAATCTTTCTTTTATTTGCCCGTGTATGTAGCCTATATTGGGTGAACTACGTAAATTTTTTGTGTTCATTTTATTTTCATTTTTCTCATTTCAATTGCGTTGCAAGTCAATAATTTCGATCCGTAATTTTCTAACATCCGAGACACTTCTTCGACTACTACTTCAATGCCAGGTTCGACGTTGACTCGCTCGATTTGGACATATAGTAGTATTTGATTGTATAATCTTTAATTTGAGTTTAATTATCTCGTCTTCTTTAATCTAAATTTTTGTTAACTGATATTTGTTGGTCATGTTGATACCATGTGTTTGACAAAAGAAATTATGGTTTTTTGAGCTTTTGACATTCGTTGTTGGAGTTTTGGGAAGTTTTATGATTCACTTGAAGTTGTGTTGTATGACTGATTGGGGGCATAAGCTACGATTCCCTTGTACATTTTCTATGTACCTAGTACCTTATATAATATTGTATAGTTTCTTCTTATAATACATCCCCTTTGATGTAAGGATTATGAAAGAGGACATGCAACTTGACTCAACCGAGTTTTAAACTAGAGTCTGAATTATGTTTCACTAAACTATGTTAAAGCGTTAGTTCTCGGTATAAGAATTTAGAGCCTTCCTTGTGATAGGTATATAAGCTGTAATTTTACTATAACAGAGGTGAAGCTTTATAAACTCCTGATTGACTCCACTCCATTTAAAATGCTGTAGTTTCTTCTGTGTTTTGTTTTATTTTGTTTCTTCCTCTATTGTCATTTTTATTATAGTTCTTTTGGCTCAGTGAATATCAGGTCCATTTCCAGTCTCTCTGTGTGGAATGATATGATTGTTCATGTGAAATCTATAAGATACTAACTAATATGTTTGAATCTATATGTAGGTCCTGCACCTCTTGGTTGATATTCCCAGAGATACAAACATAACTGGTATGTATAAATTACGATTTAACTGTTTAAGACCTTTTTATTTTAATTGTTGCGAGTGATATACAGGGACCAATTATTGTTGGCAACTTTGGAGAAATTTGTCAAATCCGGGCTAGATGGACACTGTTGTGTCTCATTTGCCCCTCATGCTCTCTGCCATCTCACACTTAGCCGACGTCGTTCGTCCTCAATCGTTGCCGTCTTCGTTCATCCTCAATCATTGTTGTCACCGTTTATCCTCAGCTATTGTTGTCACTGTTTGATTTTTGTTCTCTACCCTTCACATTCAGTCATTGTCGTTCAGAACATCGCGACAACATCAACTAGAAAATGATGAAGATGAGACTAAGAGAGTACAAATGACGAGGCCACTGCGAAAGACAAAAACTGAGAGAGACAGAGATAGAGAGAGTAAAGATGAAGATGAGATCTAGAGAGACAGAGATAGATACTGAGAGAGACAAGACTGAGAGTAAAGATGAAGATGAGACCGAGAGAGACCGGGATCGAGAGAGACGAGATCGAGAGAGTAAAGCATATGACATGCTTATCCTTTTTTAATTTTTTTTTTAAAATCAAGGGTAATTTAGTAAAATTACTCCACATATTCTTTTCTATTCCCTTTAAAAATACATATCAAACAAAATAATACCTCTTTTCCTCTATTCCTTCTTATCCCATACAAAACATTTTTTTTCCTTTATCTTTCCCTTTTCCTTTCCATTAAAAACTTTTTCTGCATACCAAACATGCTCTCAAGGCTCCATACTTCCCTTTACCCACACTTAGACATAAGTTCTCATCCTTCTGCCTAACTTTTCGACCCCATTTCATTAAAAAAAAGCCTCATTCGTCTTACTTGAAGCTCTCAAACCCAATCCACCTCTATTTTTAGGTTCATATAGCATTTTCCAACTTATCAAATGAGGTTTTCTATTTTCATTTCTATGGCCTTAAAATACTATTCCCTTGAAGTCTTTCCACTTCAACACATACGCTTCTAGGAAGCAAAATAGCTTGCATAAAATGATAAGGCTAGAGCTTACTACCGACTGTGCAAGGGTGGTGTAACCCGCCATAGAAAGTGAACTTCCCCAAACAATATTATATCATCCACATACAACAAGTGTGTAATTTTAGGACTGTGAAGAATTAGTTCGGTTAAAACAGAGAGTGAATTGTGAAGGACTGAACTGTAATTATAATAACTAATTAAGGAAATAAAGAGAGTGAAAAGAAGAGAATCAGAGAGAGTGAAGATATCAGCACAAAGGCAATAGGAAGAGCTGGCATTATAACTAATCATTTGTGATGTGTCCATTACCGTAGTACTGTAGAGTTTAATTTGTTATTCTTTGTCATTTACTGACAGTAAATATCACTTGTACACGTAGCCATATAGGATTGTTTTTCGTCTGTAAAGTTGTACTATATATACTCCTGTTAATGAGTATTCAATACAGAGTATATTTCATAAATTCCATTCTCCCTTTTTCACTTGGTATCAAAGCGTTAAGGCTAAACGCCATGAATCCTACTGAGTCCAGTTCGTCTGCTATTGACTCGAACACACAAAACGCTGGAACCCAAAACTCCCTAATCCAAATCAACAGAGGTCAGAACAACAGAGGTGGCCAAAGGACAAAGAGGTAGAGGTCGATATGGAAGGATTGGAAACAGGCCAACTTGTCAGGTGTATGGCAAGCTTGGTCACACGGTAGCACATTGCTATTTCCGCTATAATAGCAGCTACATGGGATCAGTACCTGATAAAGAGAAAACTAATTAGAATAGGAGTCATTCAGCTTACCTTGCAAGTTCTGATGACTACAGTGATCTGGGCTGGTACGTTGACAGTGGAGCCAGCCACCATGTGACAAATGGCAACACTAATTTTGAGCAATCTGGTGATACATATAGCCATCATGGCAAGAACTTAATTGTTGGCAATGGTCAGAAAATTGAAATTAAAAATGTAGGGACTGTCAGATTGCCATGCAGTACTGAAGATGATTCCATAGGGTTAAACAATGTTTTGCTTGCCCCACATATTAATAAAAAACTTGTTAGTGTGTCCAAGTTAACTGCTGATGGAAATTTTATTGTGGAGTTTGATAAAAATAGTTGTGTGGTGAAGGACAAGGTGACAGGAGCTCGAATAATGGAAGGGAGGCAGAAAGAAGGATTGTATGAGATCAAGGTACCTAAGTCCCAATGCTACAGTTTAATGGCTGACAATAATACTCAAGATTCGCAATCTGAATGGCAGAAGTGGCATCAAAATTTGGGACACATGTCTGGAAAAATTTTAAGTCAAGTTTTAAGTAATTGTAATGTGAAGTTTAGTGAGAATGATCATAGTTCATTTTGTGAGGCATGCCAATTAGGTAAGTCTCACGCTCTTCCTTTTAAGAGGTCTATGTCTCATGCTAAACATCCACTGGAGTTAGTTTATGCATATTTATAGGGTCCTGCCCTAATTATTTCTACTGCTGGCCACAAGTTTTATATCTTGTTTGTTGATGATTTTAGCCAATTTGGGCGGTTATATCCACTTAAAAATAAAGCCAAAGCTGTGCATGCCTTTATCCACATTAAAACACTGGTAGAGAATACCACTTTTCTAATTAATAAGCTACCCACTCCAGTTCTAATGGGGAAAATACCATTTTATACTCTGTTTAAACGTAAACCAAATTATGAAGAGATTAAGGTGTTTGGTTGTGCCGCTTATCTGTGTTTAGGACCCTATAAGCAGCACAAATTCAGTTTTCATTTTACTAAGTGCGTTTTTTCTGGGTTATAGTCCCTCTCACAAAGGATACAAATGCATGACTCCTACGGGGAAGATTATTATATCAAGGCACATTGTTTTTTATGAGGGAGATTTTCCTTTCTTAAAAGGGTTCTTGAACAAAAGACAATCAGAAGCTCAAATGCAAGAAGTTGCAGTACCAAAAGGGTTCATACAGAATCAATTTCAGCAATTTACTAATCCTAATCCAATTGTTGCAGGTACAGCAAACTCTGACCCACATAACAACCCACACTCTTTAAATGACAGCAGTGAAAACAACATAACAGTAAATTCAGAAGAGATTTCTGCCTGGTCTGACAATGATGAAGTTAACAGTCACACAAGAAGCCTACTGCAGAATGATTTATCACAGCAAGAACAACACTCACTCAAACAAGTTCAACAACATCCTATGGTCACGTGGAGTAAGAGTGGCATTCGAAAACCCAAGATTCCTTATGTGGGAATAGCAAATGTCAGTTAAGGTGATGAACCCACAACTGTGTCTGAAGCATTACAATGTTCACAGTGGAAGCAAGCAATGCAGAATGAATTTCAAGCCCTCATTAAAAATGGCACCTGGAAGCTAGTTCTGTTTACTGGACAGCAAGTGGTAGATGGTAAGTGGGTGTTTAAAATGAAGTTCAGGTTTGATGGCACAATCAAGAGGCATAAAACTCACCTAGTGGCGAAAGGTTTTCAGCAATCCCCTGGTATGAACTTTGGAGAGACATTGAGCCCTGTAGCAAAATCGTTGACCATAAGAATTTTATTAACCATTGATGTGTCCCTTAACTGGTGTCTCAAGCACTTGATGTGAATAATGCGTTTCTCAATAGGCAACTCAGTGAAGAGTTCTATATGAAACAGCCAGAGGGGTTTGAAGATCCCAGAAAATCTAGTCATGTGTGCAAGCTGGAGAAGGCCTTATACTGGTTAAGGCAAGTGATGCGAGCATGGTTTGATAGGCTAAGAGCTACGCTTGTTCATTGGGGTTTTAAAAAAAATCAAAAGTGATAATTCACTATTTCTGTTTAAAAATAAAACACAAGTCATGATCATTCTAATATACGTGGATGACATTCTGGTGACAGGATATGATAAGAAACTATTGCAGAAGTTCACCAAAAGAATGAATGATAGTTTTGTTGGGAAAAACGGCGGTGAGCGCAGAATCAAAATAATTCCACAGACCCAGGATAATTCCCAAAATACAATAGACAAAAATAGCACCAAAAATTTTAGCGTGGAAAACCCAAATTAGGTAAAAATCACGGGACCCGTAGGCCGCTTAAATCTTCCACTATAGTAATAATGGGAATACAATCTTCACCCTTAGGTGGACCTCTTACTCACAAAAAATACTACAACAGTATTTCTTCAATTTGTGGACAATAACCCTCACAAATTGGACTCACTATTTTTTCTCTCAGAAACTTTCTGAGGCACTCTCTCTATTTTTCTTCTCACTCTTTTCTCTGAAAGGTGAGGCTTCTCTTTGGGTTGATGAAGGATGATTTTGAGGATGCAGAGGGATGAATTTTGAGGGATGGTGAGACTCTTATTTATAGAGTCATTTGATGCATCCCCCCTCTGTCGATGGCTTTCTTCACGCGCAGCCTCCCCTCTTTTTTCCTTCAGACGGTGCCTAACTTTGACAAATTTTCTCTTGTGGGCCCCACAAATTTTGTTTTTTATGACTTTGGAGTAAATTACAAAATTTGGTTACAACTTTAGTTAAATTGTAATTTGGCCCCTAGGGCCCCACTTATGGAGGGACCCACTTATGGAGGGACCCACTTTTCAATTCTCCCCCTCCCAACCTAAGTGGGGGGTTCCACCAATCTTGCAGCTGATCGACAATATTCAAACTTGCTTCTTGGAAGAGTCTTTGTTAACATATCAGATCCATTTTCATCTGTATGGATCTTTTCAAGCTGTAGTAGCTTCTTCTTCAATGCACCTCTTATCCAGTGATATCTCATATCAATGTGCTTCGATCTTGAGTGAAAGGAGGCATTCTTTCCAAGGTGAATTGCACTTTGATTGTCACAAAATAGCTCATACTTTTCTTGGTAGAAAGTAAGTTCATTTAAGAACCTTTTCATCCATAGCAACTCCTTACTGGCTTCAGTTGCTGCGATGAACTCTGCTTCAGTGGTGGACAGTGCAACACACTTCTGTAATTTTGACTGCCATGTCACAGCTCCCCCTGCAAAAGTGATCAGGTAGCCCGAAGTAGATTTTCTCGAATCTATGTCGCCGGCCATATCTGCATCTGTGTATCCAACTAACACAGGTTTGGTATCTCCAAAACATAAACATATTTTGGAAGTACCTTGAAGATACCTGAATATCCACTTTACTGCAGCCCAATGTTCCTTTCCAGGTTTTGAAAGGAATCTACTCACTACTCCAACTGCATGAGCAATATCCGGCCGTGTGCACATCATGGCATACATTAAACTTCCAACTGCTGAAGCATATGGAACCTTGTCCATCTCTTTCTTTTCTTCATCTGTGGAAGGGCACTGCTTAGAACTTAGCTTAAAGTGATTAGCAAGAGGACAACTAACCGCTTTAGCTTTGTCCATGTTGAACCTTTGAAGTACTTTCTCAATATACTTCTCTTGTAACAACCATAATTTCTTGGCGCTTCTTTCTCTAGTTATCTTCATGCCAAGAATGTGTTTTGCTAGCCCTAAGTCTTTCATAGCAAAAGACTTGCTCAACTGCTTCTTCAAGTCATCAATTCTAGAAATATTTTGGCCAACAATCAACATGTCATCCACATAGAGCAATAAAATAATGAAATCATCATCAAAGAATTTCTGCACGAACACACAGTGATATGAAGTAGTCTTCTTGTAACCATGCTCCCCCATAACAGACTCAAACTTCTTATACCACTGTCTTGGTGCTTGCTTCAAGCCATACAGGCTTTTCTTTAGCTTGCAAACGTAATCCTCTTTTTCTTTTTGCTTAAAACCCTCTGGCTGCTCCATATATATTTTTTCCTCCAAATCACCATGAAGGAATGCAGTTTTGACATCCATTTGCTCAACCTCAAGGTCAAGACTTGATGCTACCCCTAGCACTGTTCGAATGGATGTAATTTTCACCACTGGTGAAAATATCTCATCAAAGTCAACCCCTTTTCTTTGGCTGAATCCTTTGACGACCAATCTGGCTTTGAATCTTGGATGGGAACTGTTCTCTTCATGCTTAATTCTGAACACCCATTTGTTCTTCAAAGCCCTCTTGCCTTTTGGCAGCTTCACCAGTTCAAAAGTTTTATTCTCATGCAATGATTTCATCTCATCTTGCATGGCCTCAATCCACTTCTTCTTGTGTTCATCATCCATTGCTTCTTCGAAGCTTTCTGGTTCTCCCCCGTCAGTTAATAACACATACTAATTTGCAGGGTATCTAGTAGAGGGTTGTCGAACTCTAGTAGATCTTCTCAATTCTGGAGAACCCATTGGAACTGGTGGTTGATCATGAACACCATCATCATCATCAGAATCTTCTGATGGAATCTCAAAGGGAGCATCTGGATCACCTTTTTCAGGCTGATCATTCTGTATTTCATCTCTAACTTGTCTTGGCACCAGTGTTGGAGGAATAACTTCCGAACCAGTTGAATCACCATTGGCTTTAGAAATGTCTTCAATGGTCTGATCTTCAATGAACACAGCATCACGATTCCTGACTGGTTTCTTCTCTACTGGATCATAAAATCTGTAGCCAAGCTTATCTTGACCATATCCAATGAACACGCATTGTCGTGTCTTACTTTCAAGTTTGGACCTTTCATCCTTTGGAATATGTACAAAGGCTTTGCATCCAAACACTCGCAGATGGTTGTAGGAAACATCTTTTCCTGACCATACTTTTTCTGGAACATCTAGCTTTAAAGGGACACAAGGTGAGCTATTCAGCATATGTACTGCTGCTAGTAAAGCCTCACCCCAAAATTTCTTTGGTAACTTTGCATGAGAGAGTAAACATCTGACTCTCTCCATCAAAGTTTTGTTCATCCTCTCAGCTAGGCCATTCAGCTGCGGTGTTTTTGGAGGCGTTGTCTGATGTCGAATACCATGCTCTTTACAGTAGGCATCAAAAGGCCCAATGTATTCTCCACCGTTGTCTGTCCAGATGCATTTTAGCTTCTTCCCAATTTCTCTTTCAACTGAGGCATGAAACTCTTTAAAGACACTCAGCACTTGATCCTTTGTCTTTAAAGTGTATGCCCATATCTTCCTTGAATGGTCATCAATGAAAGTCACAAAGTACTGAGCACCACCAAGTGACTTTAACATTGGTCCACATAAATCTGAATGTACCAAATCCAGTACATTCGCCATTCTAGAAGGAGGGTGGCTTTTGAACGTAGCTCTATTCTGCTTTCCTGCCAGACAATCATCACACTTCTTCAAGTGAACTTGATCCAAACCAGGTAGAGCATTCTTCCTAGTTAAATGGATCATGCTCTTCTCGCTCATGTGACCGAGACGTTTGTGCCATAGCTCAACTGTACTATCATTATCCGTTGTGTTTACAACATCCTTGGAGAGCTTTGCTTGCATAATGTATAGTTTAGAGTCTTTGTTCCCTCTGGCCACCACCAACGATCCTTTGGTGAGCTTCCATTGTGTTGACCCTAAGGCTATATGCCATAAGTTTTGATGATGACAAATGTATTTGAATAGTAGCATTGATATATATAAAGATTAATTATCATATATATGCTACAAGTACTTAAGCATGATTATGTTATTTAATATGTATGTTGCATATATTGAATCATGCTATTAAACTAACCATTGGGTTTGCAAGTAAGATATATTTTATAGGTTGGTTCAAAACAAGAAAAGTGAGCATTGTATTGAAGAACAAGGAAAAGCAATATCATGCTTCACTCAAGGAAAACAACATGCAAGGATGAAGCTCCAAGAAATGAAGAATTAGAAGATTTGAAGTCTTGGAAGCTTGGATGCATCAAGATAGCCTATGTGTTTAAATTAGGTATATTTTATATAGGCTAGTATATTTGTGCAACTCAATGATTTAGATTTGCATACATTGGCTCAAGCATTTTTGAACAAAAAGATAGTGAGATATAAAGTTTTACAAAAGTTATTTTTTGACCTTTGGTCACTCCTTGTATCATATCTCATAAATGAAAAATCTGTTTTTCAAGTATCTTAATCTCATTTGATAGTATACTCAAAGATCTTTTCAATGGTATATTATTTATTCAAAACGGAGTCCAAATGGGAAATATATGACTATTCAAAATATAGTTTGAAAAACTGAAAGTTGATTTTACTGTAATAAAAAATTATTCTGTTCTGACCTATAGTCAGTATTTTGATTATATCTTTTAAAAGAAAAATAATTTTTCAGTAAAACTTCACTCATTTGAAACTAGACTCCAAGAGCTTTCCAACGGTATATTATTTGTTTAAAACGGAGTTCAAATGAGGGAGTTATGAATTTTTAAAGAAAGCTCAAAATCTGGACTGCACTATAACGGCTAGTTTTGTAAAATCTTATATATATGACCTTAGATACACGATTTTGAGAAAGAACAAAGTCCTACAATGTGATATTAACTTCTTCTATCATCTTTGAGAGAAAGGAAAGTATTCTTGAGCCAAATCTTGCATATTCTCTATCATTAGAGTTATTAGAGCTTCATTTGTTTTCATCTACTCTTTAGAGAGAGTTTCTTTGTATTGTTGATTTTGATCAACACATATATTATTCTGAGTTGAGGTTCGCAAGTACTGGTGTTGGAAGAACTTGCTTTGGGTTGAGGAGGAGCCCGGATTCATAAATTCTTCATTGTGGTTTCGCAAATACCCGGATCGAATTTGCGTGGTTGTAGTGGTTTGCAAGTACCCGGATTAAACTTGCAATTATAGTGGAAATACTCAAGTGGTCTCTTGAGGACTGGATGTAGGCTTGGATTAGCCGAACCAGTATAAATCTCCAAGTTTGCTTTCTCTATCCCTTACTCTTTAATTTGTGCATATTGATATCTATTCTTTAATTCCTTGATCTTTATAATTATTTATCTTGACAGCACATTGATTTTCTGTATTGTATTTATTATCCTAAGCATTGTACTTTTACAGAAAATCATTTTAACTTCCAATTAATTCTTGTGAAAAATTTATAAAACCCAATTCACCCCCATCTTGGGTTCCAACCATTACTTTCAATTGGTATCAGAGCTTGGGCTCTTGATTTTAAGACTTAACCGTCTAAGAGTAAATATGATTGGATCTAGTGAGTGATTTATGTCTGAAAATTGTTCTTTCACAGAACCTCCAATTTTTTATGCTAATCATTTTCAATATTGGAAGTATGAAATGAAAATTTTTTTAATTTTAGTAGACCATAAACTTTGGGAAATTATAGAAAATGATTTTTATATGCCTGTCAAGGAAGAACAAGGAAAATACATTCCAAAACCCAAGAGTGAATGGAATGATACTGAAAGAAGTTTAGTGCAACTCAATGCTAAGGCAAAATTGATTATTTCTTGTGCATTGAGTCAAGATGAATTTTTCAGAATTTTCAATTGTGCAACTGCTAAGGAAATGTGGGAAACTTTAGAAGTTGCATATGAGGAAGATCTTGTTGCAATGGAATTAAAGTCTAGAAATCTCATTAATGAACTTGATATCGCTCAAATGAAAAATTGTGAAACCATTAATGAGATACGACTTGTGCTTAATCAATTGCAAGCTCTTGGTGTTGAACTTACAGGAAAATCTCAAATCACCAAGGAGATAGAAGAAAAAGAAAAAGAAAAAGGAGAAAAAGAGAAACCACAACCAAAAACTGAATCATCAAAGAAAGCTTACCTATCTTCCATTTGGGAAAATAGCAATTCCGATGAGGAGAACACAAATGAAGAAGCCAACACTTGTCTTGTGGCCAGAGATAAAGATGAGGTAAATTCATTTGACTACTCTTTTGAAGAATTACAAGATGCCTTTGATGATTTACATGAAGAATCTCTTATACTTGCAAAGAAACTAAATATTTCAAAACAGAAAAACTCTTCTCTTGAAAATGAGTTGGAAACATTGAAAAACGAATTTTCTATTTCCAAGGAAGAGAATTTTGTTTTTGAAAATCAAAACAGAACTTTGCAAGAAGAGAATTTGATTTTAAAGGCAAATATCTCTACCAACAAAAATTACTTTTGTACCAAGTGTGATTCCTTGAAAAAGGAGAATGAGGATCTTAAAAACACACTTAAAAAACTTTCTCAAGGTAGAGAAATTCAAAACTCTTCTGTTGAAAAACAAAGTAGTAGCTTTAACAAAATTGGTTTTGTTCTTAACAAGTCAAATTAGAAATATTTCGAAAACTACTTTGTTCCTACAAAAATGTCCAAAAGTCCACCTTGCACTTGTTTTTATTGTGGACTGAAAGGACACAAGTCTTACTCCTGTTTCTATAAGAAAAATCTTGTTCATGGAGTAAAAATGAAATGGGTTCAAAAAGGACCTCATGACCCAGGCAAACCCAAAAAAATTTGGGTATCAAAGACAAAGGATTAATTTGCAGATTTGCCTCGAAGCAAGGAGCGGAAATAACTTTTCAATGGCTACATCATTCAAACTCCACTCTCTTGCATCAAAAGGAGGCAATGGATAAGTAAACATATAAGCTAGAATGCATTGTAAGAAATTTGACTGATATGTTTACTGCTCTCTAATGTTTTTTTCTGTTCTCTAATATGCATTACATCTATCTTTGATACTCATGCATGCTATATCTGAAAACAATTGTTAGGTGTGCAGCTTATAGATTCGAATTTTGTTTTGAGCTAAAATCTTTCTTCCAAATTTTTCTCAAACTATCTTTTTTACCGCATCATGAAAACTTGCTTCCATTACACGTACATTTTTCTTGTCTTCACAACAATAAGATTACTCCTACCCATAGTATTTATCCTTGCTGTAATCTTATTTAAATATTTTCAATGAAATCAAATTTATTGCAAAATTGCATTTCATGGAAGCATAGCACTTTTATTAATATGACATATCTTGAACATAATGTTGCTCCTAGTGCTCGAGATTTATTTGAACATCAAAGTGCTCCACCAAAAGTGTTTTACAGGAGTTAATCCTCAAAATTATCCTCTAAAGCACATTCTTTCCTCTGCTCTCCGAAATCAGTAAGATTTATAGTTTTGAAGTTGGTTGGTCGACCAACACTCCTATCAGTAGTCGACCAACGAAGCCTACATTGAACCAATGCTTGATAGATCTTGCAAATAATCAATCAATTAAGATCATTAAAATTGTAAGAAGACAGGATCGATCAAAAGAAGAGCAATGAACAAAACAAGGATATCAAAATCTTGAAGAGGAACTTCAAGAAGCAACAAAAGTTTGCCAAAATTGATGAGTATCTCTATCCTTTACTTCTTCATTATTTAATTGAATGATACTCCTTGATCTCAATTGTACATTCTGGCAAATTTTTTTTTACTGTCATACTTTCATTGCAATGACATATTGTTTTCTGACATCTTACATACTTGATCACAACATGACATATAAAAATATGTTAAATACTTAAATTATTATTTTTTAATACATCATGGTTTGAGCATTATACATATCATCTCTTTTACATAAGCTGTAACTTATGAACCATTGTTTATGGATTATAGTTTATATCTGATTATATCTTATTAATCCATATTACCTCAATTATGTTACTACATACTCTGATTATAATATGTTTTATCTTGAGTAAGTATGTAACTTGCTTTTGCTTTGAAATGATGATATATATATCCATGTCAGAAAATTCTTTCTATCTTTAAAATGGATATATATTTTTCAAAATATATATATCCTTCTATTGTACAAATTTTGTGCGGCTGATTTTCTTTATCTTTCTTTATTATTATAATTTTTTTAAGTACCGTCATCTGAAAGAAACCACTTGCATTAAAATAAAATAAAAAAAACAAACCGAAGGATTACATTGCATTAAAAAAAAGGGAAGATTTGCTCATAGATGACCAATCTACAGGTGAGGTGGTCTCGGATTAGGTGGGTTGTATTGAATCATCACCCCTCGGCCATTCCTTGGAGCAAGAGACTGAGCAATGTCACGGAGGGTAGTGTAAATCCCATTCATACAATCAACACTTCTTTGTTGTTGATTGCAGAAGCATTGGGTAAACCAATAGAAGAACCTATCTATTCTTGAAGTCAGTGCCGCATTGTTGTGTTTAGCTAACTTCTCCTGGTCCTCTATCATCTTCTTGAGTTTCTTCACCTCCTGCTCCAGACAAGCAATTTTGTCTTTTGACGTATGGCCTGTACTAATCTCCTCAACTTCTTCGATCTTCATCTTCTTCTTTTGGTTCTCTTGAGATTCCTCCAAAGGTCTTTTGCCTTTGTCCTTGCCTAGACTCAAGTTTAAGTCGAGCTCTTCCTCCCTTGCCTATACTGTGAGATCAATGAACTTTCTTGCTGCCATGGTTTGGAAAATTCAGAAATTTTTGTAGGAGTATGAAGAGAGAGGAATGTCAGAAAGTTATAGGCTCAGAGATGAATACTCTTTGTGGTGTGGTAATTGAGAACTCTGGGGCAGTCTTTATAGAGAGAAAATTATGACTAAGAGCCAAAGAAGATATCTCTTCGCCGCACCCCTACACGCTCATCCTATGGATTTCTGCAAGCTGGAAGCCAGAAGTCTAGAGTACGCATGCACACCGATAACGCGTCACATTAATGGCAAAACCACGAAAGTCAATTTTCGGTAGATTTGCGGCTGATTTAATTTGTTTTGATTAGAAATTTTAAGGATTAATAAAATGGTGATATTCAGAACCGTATCACTCTGCTTTGTTGTGTTGTTCTTGAGAGCATACATGATTACATCATGCTGTGATTATATGTATCTAAGAACATATGTTGTGTATGCTATTCATGCATCATGAACGAAGGCTATGGCTAAGAATAATATTTCATGATTCCACATGCACTCATACAAAATGAGCTGTCAAAATTTTTACATGTACTCATCCTCAAGATACATATATAAATTCATTTTGAATGGGTATATAAATTGCTTCCTTTGTGCTGAAATTTATCTTATCCTTTATGAAGCAAATTTGTTTTGAAAAAGGACTTTAAAAATGCTTCTGTTATGTTAATATGTTTTATCATATGAAGCAACATTCTTTTTGAAAAAGAAAAGATTTTAAAGATCTCTTTTGTTGTAGATAACAAAAGGGATGAAAAATATTGATGTTTCATATATGGATTATGAACTATATGCTTGAATATATCTTATTACACTAATCCATATATATTGCTTCCTTAGATGAAACGTTTCTAAATTCCTTCGAAGCAAAATGTTTTAGAAAAATATCGTGAATCTCTTGAATTGCTTCCACAATGCTGAAATTGCTTTGCCATATTGAAGCATTATCTGTTTTGAAAAGAAAAGGATTTGAGTATCCTTATTTTAAATCACTTTTGCTATATGTTGAAATAATTTTATGCATATATGCAGAAATTATTTTTCAGAAATCTTGAAAAATATTATTATTCGATTTATGGATTATGATTAATATTCTTGTTTATATCATGCTTTGCTAATCCATATATCATACTTCTGCTGTGTGCTGTAAATATTTCTATCATATGACAGCAAATGAAGTTTTTTTTTAAAGAGTTTAATTTTTCTGCTATTTACTAAAAATGCCTCTTCATAAACAAGCAGAAATCATTTTCAATGAAAATATTGCAGAAATTTCTTCAAAAATCTTACTTCAAAATTCTGCAATCAAAAACTGAATTTCCTTTATAATGATTTGGACAATCTTTTCAAAGGAAAAATGTTATGAAATTCAGGGGGAGCTTTGTCTCACTTGAATGTATTTTTTTTGAAAAAGAATATATCTTGAAAAATTGGATATTCATTATTCATTATTCTTTTTCAAATTATGCAAGGTTTAAGGGGGAGCCTAAAACTCTTTCAAGTTTTATCTTTTGGCTCATTTCATTTGACATGAGAAAAATTTTTCTAAAATTTTCTTTTTACATGTCAATAAAATCAATGATAAGTTTTGATGTATCTTTACCCCATACTATATTGACATCTTCTGACATCCTGACTTAATGAAGGTATGTGCTTTAACTTCTATATATTGTGTTCCTTACCCCTTTTTGTTGATGTCAAATAGGGGGAGAAGAAACAATAGAAAAATATGTATACGTGTTTATAACATTGCATTCATTATCTTATGATACATATTTTTATGTGGTGATTTGTCATCATCAAAAAGGGGGAGATTGTTGACCCTAAGGCTATATGCCATAAGTTTTGATGATGACAAATGTATTTGAATAGTAGCATTGATATATATAAAGATTAATTATCATATATATGCTACAAGTACTTAAGCATGATTATGTTATTTAATATGTATGTTGCATATATTGAATCATGCTATTAAACTAACCATTGGGTTTGCAAGTAAGATATATTTTATAGGTTGGTTCAAAACAAGAAAAGTGAGCATTGTATTGAAGAACAAGGAAAAGCAATATCATGCTTCACTCAAGGAAAACAACATGCAAGGATGAAGCTCCAAGAAATGAAGAATTAGAAGATTTGAAGTCTTGGAAGCTTGGATAAATCAAGATAGCCTATGTGTTTAAATTAGGTATATTTTATATAGGCTAGTATATTTGTGCAACTCAATGATTTAGATTTGCATACATTGGCTCAAGCATTTTTGAACAAAAAGATAGTGAGATATAAAGTTTTACAAAAGTTATTTTTTGACCTTTGGTCACTCCTTGTATCATATCTCATAAATGAAAAATCTGTTTTTCAAGTATCTTAATCTCATTTGATAGTAGACTCAAATATCTTTTCAATGGTATATTATTTATTCAAAACGGAGTCCAAATGAGAAATATATGACTATTCAAAATATAGTTTGAAAAACTGAAAGTTGATTTTACTGTAATAAAAAATTATTCTGTTCTGACCTATAGTCAGTATTTTGATTATATCTTTTAAAAGAAAAATAATTTTTCAGTAAAACTTCACTCATTTGAAACTAGACTCCAAGAGCTTTCCAACGGTATATTATTTGTTTAAAACGGAGTTCAAATGAGGGAGTTATGAATTTTTAAAGAAAGCTCAAAATCTGGACTGCACTATAACGGCTAGTTTTGTAAAATCTTATATATATGACCTTAGATACACGATTTTGAGAAAGAACAAAGTCCTACAATGTGATATTAACTTCTTCTATCATCTTTGAGAGAAAGGAAAGCATTCTTGAGCCAAATCTTGCATATTCTCTATCATTAGAGTTATTAGAGCTTCATTTGTTTTCATCTACTCTTTAGAGAGAGTTTCTTTGTATTGTTGATTTTGATCAACACATATATTATTCTGAGTTGAGGTTCGCAAGTACCGGTGTTGGAAGAACTTGCTTTGGGTTGAGGAGGAGCCCGGATTCATAAATTCTTCATTGTGGTTTCGCAAATACCCGGATCGAATTTGCGTGGTTGTAGTGGTTTGCAAGTACCCGGATTAAACTTGCAATTATAGTGGAAATACTCAAGTGGTCTCTTGAGGACTGGATGTAGGCTTGGATTAGCCGAACCAGTATAAATCTCCAAGTTTGCTTTCTCTATCCCTTACTCTTTAATTTGTGCATATTGATATCTATTCTTTAATTCCTTGATCTTTATAATTATTTATCTTGACAGCACATTAATTTTCTGTATTGTATTTATTATCCTAAGCATTGTACTTTTACAAAAAATCATTTTAACTTCCAATTAATTCTTGTGAAAAATTTATAAAACCCAATTCACCCTCCCTCTTGGGTTCCAACCATTACTTTCACATTGGCCATTAAAGAAGGTATTGCAGAAACCTTCATCATCTAGCTTGCTTGTTGAAATCAGATTCAGGCGCATATATGGAATATGCTTCACATCCTTCAGGACTAATCGCGTACCATTCTCCGTCTTTAAACAAACATCTCCCTTACCTGCAATTATTGAAAGACTATTGTTTCCCATTCTTACAGCACCAAAATTACCTGGTGTGTAAGATGAGAAAAATTCCTTCCGAGATGTAGCATGAATGGTGGCACCACTGTCAATCACCTAGCTTGTCTCATGGGTTGTAAGATTGACTACATCATCATCATATACAATGTTGAACTCCTCAGCAACATCTACTTGCTCATCATCACTACTGTTGTTTTTCTTCTGTCCTCTGAAAGTAATGGTTGGAACCCAAGAGGGGGGGTGAATTGGGTTTTATAAATTTTTCACAAGAATTAATTGGAAGTTAAAATGATTTTCTGTAAAAGTACAATACTTAGGATAATAAATACAATACAGAAAATCAATGTGCTGTTAAGATAAATAATTATAAAGATCAAGGAATTAAAGAATATATATCAATATGCACAAATTAAAGAGTAAGGGATAGAGAAAGCAAACTCGGAGATTTATACTGGTTCGGCTAATCCAAGCCTACATCCAGTCCTCAAGAGACCACTTGAGTATTTCCACTATAATTGCAAGTTTAATCCGGGTACTTGCAAACCACTACAACCACGCAAATTCGATCCGGGTATTTGCGAAACCACAATAGAGAATTTATGAATTCGGGCTCCTCCTCAACCCAAAGCAAGTTCTTCCAACACCGGTACTTGCGAACCTCAACTCAGAATAATATATGTGTTGATCAAAATCAACAATACAAAGAAACTCTCTCTAAAGAGTAGATGAAAACAAATGAAGCTCTAATAACTCTAATGATAGAGAATATGCAAGATTTGGCTCAAGAATGCTTTCCTTTCTCTCAAAGATGATAGAAGAAGTTAATATCACATTGTAGGACTTTGTTCTTGCTCAAAATCGTGTATCTAAGGTCATATATATAAGATTTTACAAAACTAGCCGTTATATAGCCGTTATATAGCCGTTATAGTGCAGTCCAGATTTTGAGCTTTCTTTAAAAATTCATAACTCCCTCATTTGAACTCCGTTTTAAACAAATAATATACCGTTGGAAAGCTCTTGGAGTCTAGTTTCAAATGAGCGAAGTTTTACTGAAAAATTATTTTTCTTTTAAAAGATATAATCAAAATACTGACTATAGGTCAGAACAGAATAATTTTTTATTACAGTAAAATCAACTTTCAGTTTTTCAAACTATATTTTGAATAGTCATATATTTCTCATTTGGACTCCGTTTTGAATAAATAATATACCGTTGAAAAGATCTTTGAGTCTACTATCAAATGAGATTAAGATACTTGAAAAATCGATTTTTCATTTATGAGATATGATATAAGGAGTGACCAAAGGTCAAAAAATAACTTTTGTAAAACTTCATATCTCACTAACTTTTTGTTCAAAAATGCTTGAGCCAATGTATGCAAATCTAAATCATTGAGTTGCACAAATATACTAGCCTATATAAAATATACCTAATTTAAACACATAGGCTATCTTGATGCATCCAAGCTTCCAAGACTTCAAATCTTCTAATTCTTCATTTCTTGGAGCTTCATCCTTGCATGTTGTTTTCCTTGAGTTAAGCATGATATTGCTTTTCCTTGTTCTTCAATACAATCCTCACTCTTCTTGTTTTGAACCAACCTATAAAATATATCTTACTTGCAAACCCAATGGTTAGTTTAATAGCATGATTCAATATATGCAACATACATATTAAATAACATAATCATGCTTAAGTACTTGTAGCATATATATGATAATTAATCTTTATATATATCAATGCTACTATTCAAATATATTTGTCATCATCAAAACTTATGGCATATAGCCTTAGGGTCAACAATCTCCCCCTTTTTGATGATGACAAATCACCACATAAAAATATGTATCACAAGATAATGAATGCAATATTATAAGTACGTATACATATTTTTCTATTGTTTCTTCTCCCCCTATTTGACATCAACAAAAAGGTGTAAGGAACACAATATATAGAAGTTAAAGCACATACCTTCATTAAGTCAGGATGTCAGAAGATGTCAATATAGTATGGGGTAAGGATACATCAAAACTTATCATTGATTTTATTGACATGTAAAAAGAAAATTTTAGAAAAATTTTTCTCATGTCAAATGAAATGAGCCAAAAGATAAAACTTGAAAGAGTTTTAGGCTCCCCCTTAAACCTTGCATAATTTGAAAAAGAATAATGAATAATGAATATCCAATTTTTCAAGATATATTCTTTTTCAAAAAAAATACATTCAAGTGAGACAAAGCTCCCCCTGAATTTCATAACATTTTTCCTTTGAAAAAGATTGTCCAAATCATTATAAAGGAAATTCAGTTTTTGATTGCAGAATTTTGAAGTAAGATTTTTGAAAAAATTTCTGCAATATTTTCATTGAAAATGATTTCTGCTTGTTTATGAAGAGGCATTTTTAGTAAATAGCAGAAAAATTAAACTCTTTGAAAAAAAAAACATCATTTGCTGTCATATGATAGAAATATTTACAGCACACAGCAGAAGTATGATATATGGATTAGCAAAGCATGATATAAACAAGAATATTAATCATAATCCATAAATCGAATAATAATATTTTTCAAGATTTCTGAAAAACAATTTCTGCATATATGCATAAAATTATTTCAACATATAGCAAAAGTGATTTAAAATAATGATACTCAAATCCTTTTCTTTTCAAAACAGATAATGCTTCAATATGGTAAAGCAATTTCAGAATTGTGGAAGCAATTCAAGAGATTCACGATATTTTTCAAAAACATTTTGCTTCGAAGGAATTTAGAAACGTTTCATCTAAGGAAGCAATATATATGGATTAGTGTAATAAGATATATTCAAGCATATAGTTCATAATCCATATATGAAACATCAATATCCCTTTGTCATCAACAACAAAAGAGATCTTTAAGACCTTTTCTTTTTCAAAAAAAATATTGCTTCATATGATAAAACATATTAACATAACAGAAGCATTTTTAAAGTCCTTTTTCAAAACAAATTTGCTTCATAAAGGATAAGATAAATTTCAGCACAAAGGAAGCAATTTATATACCCATTCAAAATGAATTTATATATGTATCTTGAGGATGAGTACATGTAAAAATTTTGACAGCTCATTTTGTATGAGTGCATGTGGAATCATGAAATATTATTCTTAGCCATAGCCTTCGCTCATGATGCATGAATAGCATACACAACATATGTTCTTCGATACATATAATCACAGCATGATGTAATCATGTATGCTCTCAAGAACAACACAACAAAGCAGAATGATACGGTTCTGAATATCACCATTTTATTAATCCTTAAAATTTCTAATCAAAACAAATTAAATCAGCCGCAAATCCACCGAAAATTGACTTTCGTGGTTTTGCCATTAATGCGACGCGTTGTTGGTGTGCATGCGTACTCTAGACTTCTGGCTTCCAGCTTGCAAAATCCATAGGATGAGCGTGTAGGGGTGCGGCGAAGAGATATCTTCGTTGGCTCTAAGTCACAATTTTCTCTCTATAAAAACTGCCCCAGAGTTGTCAATTATCACACCACAAAGAGTATTCATCTCTGAGCCTACAACTTTCTGACATTTCTCTCTCTTCATACTCCAAAAAAAATTTCAAACCATGGCAGCAAGAAAGTTCATTGATCTCACAGTAGAGGCCAGGGAGGAAGAGCTCGACTTAAACTTGAGTCTAGGCAGGGACAAGGGTAAAAGGCCTTTGGAGGGATCTCAGGAGAATCGAAAGAAGAAGATGAAGATCGAAGAAGCTGAAGAGATTAGTACAGGCCATACGTCAGAAGACAAAATTGCTTGTCTGGAGCAGGAGGTGAAGAAACTCAAGAAGATGATAGAGGACCAGGAGAAGTTAGCTAAACGCAACAATGCGGCACTGACTTCAAGAATAGATAGGTTCTTCTATTGGTCTACCCAATGCTTCTGCAATCAACAACAAAGAAGTGTTGATTGTATGAATGGGATTTACACTACCCTCCGTGACATTGCTCAGTCTCTTGCTCCAAGGAATGGCCGAGGGGTGATGATACAATACGGGCCTCCTAATCCAAGACCACCTCGCCTGTAGATTGCTCATGCATGAGCAAACTTTCCCTTCTTTTTTTTTTTAATTATGCAATGTAATCCTTCGGTTTTTTTTTAATGCAAGTGGTTTCTTTTATTTGACGGTACAAAAAAAATAATAATAAAGAAAGATAAAATAAATCAGCTACACAAATTCAGCACAGTATATATATATATATTGAAAAATATATATCCATTTTAAAGATGGAAAGAATTTTCTGACATGGACATATATATCATCATTTCAAAGCAAAAGCAAGTTACATACTTATCAAGATAAAACATATTATAACTTGAGTATGTAGTACAATAATTGAGGTAATATGGATTAGTAAGATATAATCAGATATAAACTATAATCCATAAACAATCGTTCATAAGCTATATTTTATACAAAGGATATGACATGTATAATGCTCAAACCATGATGAATGGTATAAAGACAATATCTTTATATACAATGATATGATCAAATATGTAAGATATTAGAGAACAATATATCATTGTAATGAAAGTATGTCAGAAAAAAAAAATTGCCAACATAGCCAATTATGATCAGGGAGTATCACTCAATTAAATATTAAAGTGGTAAAGAATAGAGATACTCATCAATTTTGGCAAACTCTTATTGCTTCTTGAAGTTCCTCCTCAAGATTTTGATATTCTTGTTTTGCTCATTGCTCTTCTTTTGATTCTATCTTCTTGCAATTTTAATGAACTTAATTGATTGATTATTTGCAAGATCCTCTTGAAAACAATCTCTAATAAGATCACTGTCAAGCATTGGTCGATCATTACGAATGAGCTTAGAGGATAGATTTGAGGACTAACTCCTGCAAAACACTTTTGGTGGAGCACTTTGATGTTCAAATCAGTAATGTTCAAATAAATCTCGAGTACTAGGAGCAACATTATGTTCAAGATATACCATATTAATAAAAGTGCTATGCTTTCATGAAATGCAATTTTGCAAAATATTTGATTTCATTGAAAATATTTAAATAAGATTACAGCAAGGATAAATACTATAGGTAGGAGGAATCTTATTGTTGTGAAGACAAGAAAAATGTGCGTGTAATGGAAGCAAGTTTTCATGATGCAGTAAAAAGGATAGTTTGAGCAAAATTTGGAAGAAAGATTTTAGATCAAAACAAAATTTGAATCTATAATCTGCACACCTAACAATTGTTTTCAGATATAGCATGCATGAATATCAAGGATAGATGTAAGGCATATTAGATAACAGACAAAAGCATTAGAGAGCAGTAAACATATCAGTCAAAATTCTTACAATGCATTCCAGCTTATATGTTTACTTATCCATTGCCTCCTTTTGATGCAAAAGAGTGGAGTTTGAATGATGTAGCCATTGAAAAGTCATTTCCGCTCCTTGCTTCGAGGCAAATCTACAAATTATTCATTTATCTTTGGTACCCAAATTTCTTTGGGTTTGCCTGGGTCATGAGTTCCTTTTTGAACCCATTTCATTTTTACTCCATGAACAAGATTTTTCTTATAAAAACAGGAGTAAGATTTGTGTCCTTTCAGTCCACAATAGAAACAAGTGCAAGTTGGACTATTGGACATCTTTTCAGAAACAAAGAAGTTTTTAAACTGCTTTTGGTTTGATTTCTTTTTAGAAACAATACCAACTTTGTTAATTCTTCTTTGTTTCAAAACTGAGGTATTTAAAATTTCTCTACCTTGAGAGAGTTTTGCAAGTGTGTTTTTAAGATTATCATTTTCTTTTTTCAAAAAATCACACTTGGTACAAAAGCAATTTTTGTTGGTAGAGATATTTGTTTTTAAAATCAAATTCTCTTCTTGCAAAGTTTTGTTTTGATTTTCAAAAACAAAATTCTCTTCCTTGGAAATAGAAAATTCATTTTTCAATATTTCCAACTCATTTTCAAGAGAAGAGTTTTTCTGTTTTGAAACATTTAGTTTCTTTGCAAGTATAAGAGATTCTTCATGTAAATCATCAAAGGCATCTTGTAATTCTTCAAAAGAGTAGTCAAATGAATTTACCTCATCTTTATCTCTGGCCACAAGACAAGTGTTGGCTTCTTCATTTGTATTCTGCTTATCAGAATTGCTATTTCCCCAATTGGAAGATAGGTAAGCTTTCTTTGATGATTCACCTTTTGGTTGTGGTTTCTCTTTTTCTCCTTTTTCTTCTTCGTCTGCCACCTTGGTGATTTGAGATTTTTCTGTAAGTTCAATACCAAGAGCTTGCAATTGATTAAGCACAAGTTGTATCTCATTAATGGTTTTGCAATTGTTCATTTGAGCAATTTCAAGTTCATTAATGAAACTTCTATACCTTAATTCCTCAGCAATAAGATCTTCCTCATGTGCAACTTCAAGAATTTCCCACATTTCTTTTGCAGTTGCACAGTTGGAGATTTTGAAAAATTCATCTTGACTCAATGCACAAGAAATAATCAATTTTACCTTAGCATTGAGTTGCATTAAACTTCTTTCAGTATCATTCCATTCACTCTTAAGTTTTGGAATGCATTTTCCTTGTTCTTCCTTGATAGGCATACAAGAACCATTTTCTATAACATCCCAGAGTTTATGGTCTACTGAAATTAAAAACATTTTCATTTCATACTTCCAATATTGAAAATGATTAGCATCAAAAATTGGAGGTTCTGTGAAAGAACAATTTTTAGAAATAAACCAATCACTATATCCAACCATGCTAACTCTTAGACGGTTAAGTCTTTAAACAAGAGCCCAAGCTCTGATACCAATTGAAAGTAATGGTTGGAACCCAAGAGGGGGGGTGAATTGGGTTTTATAAATTTTTCACAAGAATTAATTGGAAGTTAAAATGATTTTCTGTAAAAGTACAATGCTTAGGATAATAAATACAATACAGAAAATCAATGTGCTGTTAAGATAAATAATTATAAAGATCAAGGAATTAAAGAATATATATCAATATGCACAAATTAAAGAGTAAGGGATAGAGAAAGCAAACTCGGAGATTTATACTGGTTCGGCTAATCCAAGCCTACATCCAGTCCTCAAGAGACCACTTGAGTATTTCCACTATAATTACAAGTTTAATCCGGGTACTTGCAAACCACTACAACCACGCAAATTCGATCCGGGTATTTGCGAAACCACAATAGAGAATTTATGAATCCGGGCTCCTCCTCAACCCAAAGCAAGTTCTTCCAACACCGGTACTTGCGAACCTCAACTCAGAATAATATATGTGTTGATCAAAATCAACAATACAAAGAAACTCTCTCTAAAGAGTAGATGAAAACAAATGAAGCTCTAATAACTCTAATGATAGAGAATATGCAAGATTTGGCTCAAGAATGCTTTCCTTTCTCTCAAAGATGATAGAAGAAGTTAATATCACATTGTAGGACTTTGTTCTTTCTCAAAATCGTGTATCTAAGGTCATATATATAAGATTTTACAAAACTAGCCGTTATATAGCCGTTATATAGCCGTTATAGTGCAGTCCAGATTTTGAGCTTTCTTTAAAAATTCATAACTCCCTCATTTGAACTCCGTTTTAAACAAATAATATACCGTTGGAAAGCTCTTGGAGTCTAGTTTCAAATGAGCCAAGTTTTACTCAAAAATTATTTTTCTTTTAAAAGATATAATCAAAATACTGACTATAGGTCAGAACAGAATAATTTTTTATTACAGTAAAATCAACTTTCAGTTTTTCAAACTATATTTTGAATAGTCATATATTTCTCATTTGGACTCCGTTTTGAATAAATAATATACCGTTGAAAAGATCTTTGAGTCTACTATCAAATGAGATTAAGATACTTGAAAAACCGATTTTTCATTTATGAGATATGATATAAGGAGTGACCAAAGGTCAAAAAATAACTTTTGTAAAACTTCATATCTCACTAACTTTTTGTTCAAAAATGCTTGAGCCAATGTATGCAAATCTAAATCATTGAGTTGCACAAATATACTAGCCTATATAAAATATACCTAATTTAAACACATAGGCTATCTTGATGCATCCAAGCTTCCAAGACTTCAAATCTTCTAATTCTTCATTTCTTGGAGCTTCATCCTTGCATGTTGTTTTCCTTGAGTTAAGCATGATATTGCTTTTCCTTGTTCTTCAATACAATCCTCACTCTTCTTGTTTTGAACCAACCTATAAAATATATCTTACTTGCAAACTCAATGGTTAGTTTAATAGCATGATTCAATATATGCAACATACATATTAAATAACATAATCATGCTTAAGTACTTGTAGCATATATATGATAATTAATCTTTATATATATCAATGCTACTATTCAAATATATTTGTCATCATCAAAACTTATGGCATATAGCCTTAGGGTCAACATCCTCTGCCTTTGTTCTTTTCTTGATCCTTTTTGAACTTGCGGCAGTGTATTTTAATGTGACCTTTCAAAGTAATGGCATTCAACATTGGCATATCTGTTGGATTTGCCTCTGCTCCTTCCTCTAGGTTTTTGATCCCTAGACTGGTTCCTCCCCCTGAAGTCTGAAACCAGAACATTTGGTTGTGATGAAGAAGATGAGCTTTGAGATCTTCTTCTCATTTCTTCATTTAAGATACTGCTTTTAACAGACTCCATATTAACTACACCATCAGGTGCAGTGTTGGTGATGGAAATCTTCAGAGTCTCCCACGACTCTGGTAGAGAGCCCAATACCAGCAGAGCAAAAATTTCATCGTCCAGATTTATGCCCATTCTGGACAGTTGATCTACAACCCCTTGCATCTCATTTAGATGATCTGCTACAGAAGTCTCTTCCCTGTATTTCAACTGCGTCAATTTGGTCAAATAAAATAATTTATTGTTACCAGTTTTTGACGCATAAAGCTGTTCAAGCTTATTCCATAGCGTCCGGGCATGAGTCTCATTGCAGATGTGGTTGTACACGTTGTCTTTGACATATTGTCGGATGAAACCGCACACCTGCTCATGCTCAAACCCCCATTCCTCATCTGTCTTGCCTTCAGGTTTATTTGATGTAAACACTGGTAGATGCATTTTCATCACAAATAGGAGATCTTTCATCTTGCTTCTCCACATGTGATAATTTGTACTATTTAGGCTGATCATTTTGATGTTTCTTGTCTCCATTGAGATCAGTAGATAACAGATTTAGCTGATCCCAAAACTTTTCTGGCAGTGAATAGTACTTCGTACTTATGAACAGTACTTCTGTATGTATGAACAGTACTTCATACGTATGAACAGTACCTACGCACGTATGAACAGTACCTCTGTATATATGAACAAGACTTCCGTATAAATGAATAGTATTTCCATACGTATGAATAGTACTAGTATATATGAATAGTACCAATACGTATAAAAATACTAGTATGTATGAATAGTACTTGTATACGTGAATAGTGCTCGTACGTCTTCGTACAGTATTTGTAAATAATACTCGTACGGTATTCTTCAATGGTACTCCAACCAGAAGCTCTGATACCTCTTGTTGGGAAAAACGGCGGTGAGCGCAGAATCAAAATAATTCCACAGACCCAAGATAATTCCCAAAATACAATAGACAAAAATAGCACAAAAAATTTTAGCGTGGAAAACCCAAATTAGGTAAAAATCATGGGACCCGTAGGCCGCTTAAATATTCCACTATAGTAATAATGGGAATACAATCTTCACCCTTAGGTGGACCTCTTACTCACAAAAAATACTACAACAGTATTTCTTCAATTTGTGGACAATAACCCTCACAAATTGGACTCACTATTTTTTCTCTCAGAAACTTTCTGAGGCACTCTCTCTATTTTTCTTCTCACTCTTTTCTCTGAAAGGTGAGGCTTCTCTTTGGGTTGATGAAGGATGATTTTGAGGATGCAGAGGGATGAATTTTGAGGGATGGTGAGACTCTTATTTATAGAGTCATTTGATGCATCCCCCCTCTGTCGATGGCTTTCTTCACGCGCAGCCTCCCCTCTTTTTTCCTTCAGACGGTGCCTAACTTTGACAAATTTTCTCTTGTGTGCCCCACAAATTTTGTTTTTTATGACTTTGGAGTAAATTACAAAATTTGGTTACAACTTTAGTTAAATTGTAATTTGGCCCCTAGGGCCCCACTTATGGAGGGCCCCACTTATGGAGGGACCCACTTTTCAAGTTTCGCCTTGAAAGATTTTGGTGAGCTCACTACAAGAAAATTGACTTTCAATGGCGACTTTTTGGTGGCGACTTTAAAAGTGGCCACCAAAAGTCGACTTTTGGTGGCGATTAGACTTTTGGTGGCGACTATAGTCGCCACCAAAAGTATTTTTTAAAAAAAATAAAAAAAAAGTCAAATTTTTTAAAATAAAATAAAAAATTAGACCTTTGGCCACCAAAAGTCTTTTTTAAAAAAAAAAATAAAAAAAAGTCAGATTTTTTAAAATAAAATAAAAAATTAGACTTTTGGTGGCGACTATAGTCGCCACCAAAAGTCTTTTTTTAAAAAAAATAAAAAAAAGTTAGATTTTTTAAAATAAAATAAAAAATTAGACTTTTGGTGGCGACTATAGTCGCCACCAAAAGTATTTTTTAAAAAAAATAAAAAAAAGTCAAATTTTTTAAAATAAAATAAAAAATTAGACCTTTGGTGGCGACTATAGTCGCCACCAAAAGTCTTTTTTAAAAAAAAATAAAAAAAGTCAGATTTTTTAAAATAAAATAAAAAAAGTCAGATTTTTTAAAATAAAATAAAAAATTAGACTTTTGGTGGCGACTATAGTCGCCACCAAAAGTCTTTTTTAAAAAAAATAAAAAAAAAGGTCAAATTTTTTAAAATAAAATAAAAAATTAGACTTTTGGTGGCGACTATAGTCGCCACCAAAAGTCTAATTTTTAAAAAAAATTAAAAAAGTCATTTTTTTACTTAAAAAATTTAATTTTTTTTTATTTTTCTTAATTTTATTTAAAAGAAATTTAATTTCTTAAATTTTTTAAATTTTTTAATTTTTTTAAAAAATTAGATTATCAGTGATGACTGAAGTCTATTTTTTTAAGTGAAATCGTTTGCAGTGACTCCAATAGTAATAATATATTTGCTTTTTGTTAAGTTTAATATTATTTTATTTTTGTTTTATAATATTTTTGACCTAAAATATTTTTAACAGATTATATATATAGATATATATAATATTTTACACTTACATAACACAAATGAAGCAGTGGCAGAATGGCAAGACACACATGGCTGCAAGCAAGGGACCCAGGTTTGAATCTCAGGTATGCACATGTTTGGTTTAATTTCAAATAAACTTGAATATTGCACACAAAAAAATCGAGTCAGCTCGGGATAGCGAGTTATTGGATCGGCCAAGACCCGCACGAGTCGAATGGATCTCGGGTCGACCTTCCGGGCCAATCCGGATCTAAAAAGATGACGAGTGACTTTTGGTGGCGACTAAAGGTAGTTTTTGCTGACACCAAAAATCATTTTTTTCACGAATTTTTTTTTTTTGCAATAAAAATGAATTTTGGTGGCGACTAAAGTCGCCACTAAAGGTAACTTTTGGTGGCGACTTTGAAAGTCGCCACCAAAAGAATCAGCCACGGACTTACGCCAACAACTTTAGTCGCCACTAAAAGTCGCCACCAAAGACTTTTAGTGGCGACTTTTAGACTTTTGGTGGCGACTTTAGTCGCCAACAAAAGTTTTTTTTTTTTGTAGTGGCTTCATCATTTTCTCAAGCTAAAAGCTCACAGAGATGAGATCGACATTTACTTAACACGAACGATATATCCATGATTTGCTCAAGAGGTTTTCCTTGGCAGATGCTACTAGCTATCCTACTCCTATGACAGTTACTAAGATACTGTCAAATGAAGGTGAAAAGCTTAGTAATCAATTGTGTTTAGAAGCTTAATTGGTGGGTTGCATTATTTAACAACCATGAGGCCGGATATTTCATTTACTGTGAATAGGCTAAGTCAATATCTTAGCAGTCCAACCATTAAACATTGGCAAGCAGCTAAGCGTATATTTCGTTACTTGATAGGTTCTGTTAAAATGGGCATGCATATAAAACCATCTCCCAACCTTAATATTTCTGCCTATTCTGATGCGGATTGGGCAACAAATTCAGAGGACTGAAAGTCATTTAGGGGATACTGTCTTCTTAGGAGAAAACTTGGTTTCATGGTCTTCAAGGAAACAAAATGTAGTCTCTCGCTCGAGCACTGAATCAGAGTATTGTGCTTTAGCGAATCTAGCAGCATAAATCGCTTGGGTAAAGTCCTTGTTACAGGAGATGGAGTTCCCTCTTACTCGCACACCAGTCATGTGGTGTGTCAACACAAGTGCAGCAGCAATTGTTGAGAATCCAGTGCAACACTCTTGCACTAAACACATCAAAATCGATGTGCATTGTGTGAGGGATCAAATTCTCTCTAAGCAACTCAGAGTTGGATATGTGCCTTCATCAGAACAAGTAGCAGACTGCTTAACTAAACCACTCACTCACACACTCTTCTAGTTTTTGAGAGACACACTTGGAGTTACTGATGGACCCTTTAGTTTGAGGGGGGTAGTGAAGATATCAACACAAAGGCCATAGGAAGAGCTGGCATTATAACTAATCATTTGTGACGTGTCCATTACCGTAGTACTGTAGAATTCAATTTGTTATTCTTTGTCATTTAGTGACAGTAAATATCACTTGTACACGTAGCCCTATAGGATTGTTTTTCGTCTGTAAAGTTGTACTATATATATTCCAGTTAATGAGTATTCAATACATAGCATATTTATAAATTCCATTCCCCCTTTTTCATTCAGAGAAAAAGGAACAGAGGGTAGACAAAGAGAAGGAAAACTGAGAGAGATCCAAGGAGAAGAGATGAGAGAAGAGATCAAGAGAAGAGGAAATTTGCATTATTCTCATCACATTGATCTTACAACTTCTCTTAATTTATACACATTCAAACAAAATCAACTCAACTATTAAAGTCTAAAATAACAGAATTACCCTTCTAATATTTTTTTGATCCTAACACAGAGAGTGGAGTAAAATATCTGTTCCTTCAAGCATAGAGTTAAGTCATTATTGCCTTTAAATTTTGTTTTGGTTTTTATGCATTTTGGTTTTGGAAATATTAGATCCTCATTTTACATTCTTGCCTTGTATATAGGAATGATTCTTTCTCATGAACTAAAAGTCTTCAAGTTAAATTTTCACTTCTAACCTTTCCATTTGTCAGGCTGCTATTGTTGTTTTAAAATATTGGAAGATTAGGGTGTCTTTGACTTCCTTGTTTTCTGTTTTCAGTGCATGAGCCAAAATTTGTTTGGTAGAATGTATGTGAAAACATTTTCTAAAGTAGGTTGAAAAAAGAAATCATTTAAAAAAAGTTTTCATTATTTTCACTTAATAACAGGTGCCAGTTTTGTAATTTTGCTAGAAAATAAATATTCTAAGTTCCTAACCATACGAATATCATCATGTACTGATGGTCAAACTAAAACATCAAATCAAATTTATGGTCATTTAGTGAAAATATTGTTCTTGTCCCAAGAGGTGTACGCCGTGTTCTCTTCATAACATTAAATACCCAAAGGAACTTGTACATATAAATTGTATTGTTACTGAGGTAGGATTATGTTCTTTTTGTTTGTCCAGCATAAATAGTTAATTGGCTTAATTCAATTATTTCTTCGCACTTCCTTTGACAGTGCTTCTTTAATGTGGCACCATAGCTCTTAGTCTCTTAGACATGTACGAAATGTGTATTATTTAGTATTACTTTTGGCTTCTGCATTGAAAAAACATCATTGCTTTTGCTTTTCCACATGATGGTAGTCATGTTTCTGTTCTCGTAAGTTATTCTTATGCTAACTTTTGTGTTATTTAAAAAAAAAAATGTAGAACGTAATTGGTGAAAAAAAAAAATTAGGAACGAAAAAAAGGATAAATTTGAATCTTACATGTTTTATTTTTATTTTAAATATATTATTTTACTAATAATTTATTTAATATTTTTTGTTAGTGGAATATATGACGCTAGTAAAAAAATAAATTTAAAACAAAAATAAAACATATATGAAATAAATGATGCAAAAAAAATGTTAGAGACATAAAAATGATATGTTTGAGTCTTATATATTTTATTTTTATTTTAAATTTATTATTTTTACTAATCACCAAGTTAGTATTTTCTGTCAGTGGAATAGATAGTATTAATAAAAATAATAAATTTAAAATAAAAATAAAATATGTAAGACATAATTAATGTAAAAAATAAAATTAAAATTTAAAATAAATTTTAAGGACTAAAGAATTACTTTTGCATATATATATATATATATATACACAAACACACACATAAAACAAGGGGTGTGAAACTCATGACTCTTAACTCATAAATCCAAACTCCAAGTTATAAACATGGTGATTAGTATTTTATATGTATTGTCATATATATGTTAAGTGGACATTTACTGTTGCGCCAAAACTGGAGTAATATCATATAATTTGCCACATTTACTAGATTTCTTTTTGAGGGGTTTATTTTTGGCTTCAACTGAAATTTATACTCAGATCCTATTACTTTGAAGAAGATTCTGATACCACTGAACTTATGTTTATCGATACTTTACTAGTTCGAGAATACATGTTTATATATCCTGACATATATGTATTGATAGGTTACGATATTATTTGAACTCTTAGAAGTGATTATTTCAGTTGTTGAGTCTTGGTTTAGTAATACGGATTTAGTCCCTCTTAGTATTCGAGAAGAATGCCACTTGGCGTAATATAGAAAAAATCAATAATTTAAAAAGTTAACTGAAGTAATAAAAAATTAATATGATTTAAAACAATGTTATTTTATAAAAATTAAATTTCAATTTATTAACAGTAAATTACTAAATTAGTTCATGAAACATTATATATATATTTTTAAATTTGGTCATTCGAAATTGTAGTGTCTTTTTAGTTTATGAACGTGATTCTTAACATTGAAAATTTTAATATTTAACAATTATGGATTTGGAGATTTAATAATTAAAATAATTAAAATTGAGATAAATATAATTTTTAAAGATTAAATTGTGATACTTAATTTTTAAAAATTAAATTGAGATAATTATGATATCTAAGGGGTTAAATTAGTAATAACTAGTTTATTCTGAAGGCACTAGTGCTTTAATAAAATTATTTTGATTGAAAAAATAAAGACTAAAAATTCATTTTGTTCCTCATAGATGTTAGTCCCTCACAAATTTTATTCTCAAGTTAGTCTCCCACAAATTCAAATGATCTTAATTTGGTCCCTCATAGATTTTATTTTCAATTTGGTCCTTCACAAATGCACCTTTCTTCAATTTGGTACCTTACATATTTTTATTTTCAGCTTACTCCCTTATAGATTCAAACATTTTTAATTTGAACTTTTCAACTTATTTGGCTATGAAGTTGAGTAAGCTCTCCAACTTGGGAGGAACCAAAATGAGAATAAAAATATGTGAGGGACCAAATTAAGAATAAAAATTTATGATGAACCAAATTAAAAATATTTAAATCTGTGAAAGACTAAATCTAGAAAAAAAATAATAAAAAGTCAACTTGAGAACGTTTGGATATATGAAGGACCAAAATGAACATAAAAATTTATGAGAGACTAAATGAAAAAAAAATTACTTGTGACAGACCAAAATGAGATTTTTGAAAAACTACGAAGAATCTTCACTGTTTGAACTTTGGAAAATAAGCTTTAGAATTTTGTTAGAGAGAGATCGACTTCTCTGTCTCACGCACATCGATACGTGTTGACCATTTTTGCTTTTTAAACAAGGCACAGTAGCAAAAAAATTTTGGAGTGGGGAAGTCGACCTAAACAGTGTTCAACCTCTCCCGGCAGTATTTTCCTAAGCTTTATCCTTATTAACTAAAGCGATGCCGATGAGTTGTGAAAAGTAAGCAGCCATGAACTCTCTGCCGCTGCTTCCGCTGCGGCCGTCACTTTTCTGCCCTATCCCTCCGTTCCCGGCGCCGATGTTAATCTTATTCCTCCTCGCTGGGAGGTCTACGATGACGGCCGAATCTTCGATATCACTCACAGATACGTCCCTGGCCTGCCGTATTCGAATTCTAAGGATGGCCTTGCAGACTTCCTTTGGCTTCAAAGAAGCATGAAAAATGGTTCCTACTGTAATGGCTCAGAAATGAAGCTGAATGTTCACAGCGGCACTCACGTCGACGCTCCGGGGCACTTCTTTGACCACTACTATGACGCCGGGTTTGACGTCGATTCCCTCGACTTAAGAGTCCTCAACGGTAAGGACTATTTCTAAGTATGTTAATTTTTCTCTTCAGCCGAAGAAGATTGGAGGGAAATATCTCTTCCTTTAAGCATAGATTACATCTGAATATGTTCATTTTTCTCTTCCTTCAAATAATAGGGGAGTGATTGTATCCAAAAAAAAAAAAGTGGAGTGACATACCTGTTCCTTTAAGCATAGATTACATCTGAATATGTTCATTTTTCTCTCTGTTTAAACTTTATACAATATGGGACTGATTGTGCCAAAAAATAAAAACATTAGTGGAGTGAAACATATGTTCCTTTAAGCATAGTGTTAAGCATAACCTTGTGTCCTAGTATGGTCAAAGGTAGTTAGATTGGGCGCTTACTATTGTGCCAAAGTTTATTGCTGATAGCGGAAGCATGATTCATATCTTTTCAAGCACCATGAGCCTCGAACCCGAGGGGACAATTACGTCTCAGGTTACATGATCTAACAAAGCTTAGTTTGGCGGGTAGTAGGGCATGCTTGTGGTTAATTTTGTATGATTGGTTTTTGAATGCTGCCTGTTTGGTAGGAAGTCATGAACGAGAATTTGCAACTTGAGGATCAAATCTTTGACGAGGTATCTCTAACTTTTCTATGTTTGGCTCTAGCTTTAAGACGAAAACTGGTTTGACCGTGGGTTGGGTTGCTTTAGGTGAATATCATATGAGCAAAGGTTGGAGAGAGATAGAGATAGAGAGGCGGGATACACTTGAGTAGAGTCGAGTGAATTCCATTAGGTCCTACTTCTTTGTTTCTGTCTGTCTCCAACTTTATCTAATAAAGTTTGTTAGGAAATTTAGAAGATCCAGATCCAAGCTGTTAGACGTCTCAACATTAAACTCTGTTCTTATCTTTTGTTTGGTTTTCTTTCCCACGTTTTATGCCTTCTGGTTTCAGAAATATCAGATCCTCTTTTTACATTCTTGCCCAGTATATAGGAATGATTCTTTCTCATGAACTTAAAGTCTTCAAGTCAGATTTTTACCTTCTGTTTTTCATTTTTGACTTATCCATTTTTCAAGCTTCTACTATTTAAGAATTTTGTAAGATTAAGGTGCTTTTGGCTTCGTTGCTTTCTGTTTTCATTTCATTGAAAACAGAAAAGATGAGCGAAAACGTGTTTGGTAATGTATGCAAAAAACATTTTGTGAAAACATTTTCTAAAATAATTTGAAAACAGAAAGCATCTAAAAGAAGTTTTCAGTGTTTCCACTTAATAACAGATGACATTTTTTGTAACTTTGCTAGAAAATAAATATTCCAACTACATGAATGTCATCATTTACTGATAGCCAAACAAAAAATTCTAATAAAAGTTGTGATCACTTAGTCAATTTTGGAATATCGAAATTAACATATGTATTTTTTAAATATTGAAAATTTGCAAATGAAGTTAGACTTAAAGAAATAGAAGTAGAGAATGAAAAATTAAAATATTTTGGAAAACCAAAGACACCCTTATATTTCCATTTCTCCTTCTTTCAAGTATAATATTATTCTTTTCCTTTTCTTTAATTTCATTTTGAAATTCTACAATTACTTGTTTATGTTGACTTAGTTAGATGCTGAAAGATAACTTGTACTCTCTGTAGGCCCTGCACTATTGGTTGATGTTCCAAGGGATAAGAACATAACTGGTATGCATGAGGTCTGATCTCATTTAAGACAATTATTTGTTTCATCTGTTGAAATGCTGCTTATATTTATTAGAATTTTATAGTTAACTTCAGCTGAATTTGCCAACTTTCTGCTAAATGGAAATTAAATTGTACCTGATGAACAAAAAATTGGTCTAAGTTGTGTGCTCATGTATTTTACAAATAATTATTCAGACACATGGTGCTAAAATTTTTGACATACACTTTGTGGTCAACAAAATGTTCGAAGTTATAGATATCTTGGCACTGGTACTCCGAGCCTCAAGCATGGAGTTGGGTTTATGTTTTCCCATATACAGCCTACTCCCGTGGAATTTTCTATTTTTAATTTATGCCATGAAAAATATTTCTCTCTTCTGCAATTCATCTTCCTTAACAGTTGCATAATATATCAAAAATTTTCATTTAACAGCTGAAGTTATGAGGTCCTTGAATATCCCAAGAGGTGTAAGCTGTGTGCTCTTCAGAACGTTAAATACAGATAGCTTAGTTGTATATATCACTTGTATTGTTACCGCTCTAGGATTATTTTGTTTTTGATTGTCCAATGCCCAGCATAAATAGTTAATTGACTTAATTAAGTTTCTTCACACTTCCTTTGACAGTGCTTTTTTAATATGTCACCATAGCTCTCAGTCTTTTACATATTAATTTATATGAAATATGTTTTTGTTTAGTATTATTTTTGAATTTTTACTAGATTCATCTGAGGAATTATCTCTATGAATTGAGCATCAGATGAATTCAAACAGTTCTGCTGCTTGATATAATTGATTAATATGGAAAAACAGTTTTCAATTTTTGAATTTTAGGAGTGGCATTAATCCCCGGTTTATATGTTAAAATTATTTTTGAATTTTAGTGGCTGTTTTAACAGCTGCTAAAAAAATATTTATTTATTTATTATTTTTTATAATAGATTATATTCACATAAATACCATTAATGAACTTACATATTTACAACAATGCCACCGCATTTTCACCCTATTTTCAAGATTTGTTTTTTGAAAATACCTAAATCCTGTTTTCATTTTTGTTTGAAAAATATAATTTGAAAATTTTTTAAAATATATCTTTTAAAAACATTTCACCTATCAAGTTTTATTTTTTTTAATTTTTTAAAATAAAAAATTGTTTTAAAAAATAATAACCAAGCAGGGCCATAGTATCTAGAAATTTTTTTTTGGGTCAATAATGTTGAAGATGATATAGTAAATAAATATAAAGTTGAGTTGGAATTTTACTCGGTTTGTGCAAATGTAGGTTTTGAATTAGTTATAATGACTAATATTGTATGGAATTATTGTTGAAACTTAAATTGTATTTGAAAATTGCAACTTAAACAGAGAGACAGAGGGAAATAATAAGATCTTTGACCTTGATGATGATCTATAATGGAATCCTTTTTGTCAACCTTGTCTTAGTATATTTATTAGTTCATGATAGATACCAGAGGTGTTTGTTATAGTTGTTATGCGGTTAAGGGATAATTAGGAAAGGTGAGTCTATTATAAATAGGAGAGGAGAGTGTGTGAAGGGGCAGGAATATTGTATCAGAACTTGGGTTAGAGCATTGTGCTCTAGCATTGGGGCAGAATACTTCTTAAGAATTATTCTGTAGGAGCTTTGCTCTGTGGGGAGTCTTAGGACTCTAAGAGACTTGGTTTCTATTTACTCTTTTTTGGCTATTCTTGTTGTTCTTGTTAATCTTTTACTGTTATTCCTTTTCCAAATAATAAAATCTTAGTTTTTTTCTTTAATTCAAGTCTTGGGTTCTCATCAGTTTGGTTGTGTTTAGGAGCTTTGTACTGGGAGAGTTTTAGACTCTAGGAGACCTAGTCTCTGGAAATTATCCTTTTCTTGTCATTCTTGCTGTTCTTGCTCTGTATTTCCATCCACTTAGAAATAATATCTTGTTCTTTCTTTAATTAAGTCTTGGGTTCTCATCAGTTCATTACAAGCCATATGTGAACTCAAACTTGTTAAAATGTTAGGCGGCTTATGTTCAAGAAGGAATTTGATGCAAGCTTTACGGGATTTGAAGTGGATGGAGCAAAATGGCTGGTAGAGAACACTGACATCAAACTTATAGGTGAGATATAAATCATTTTAAAGATTCCATCTGCTTCTTTCCAAGAGCATGTTTCTTTGTCTCTTTTTGGATAAAGTGACTGTTCCATATTTAGTTTTTCACATATAGACATGCAAACTTTTTTTTTTTTTTTTTTACCTGGACAACACAACTATTTCATATTTGTCATTCAGGATCAGATTTCAAGTTTTTATATTAATTACAGTGATTTTTTTCTTGATTAAGATGGTGCAATAAAATTTAGTTGTGTGATCAATTAGAGCATGAGGTGGCTGTCATTTTCCTAATCTGATAGACTAATTTCAATGAATACTGTTCGACAACTTTTTCTGAAGACAGGCTGGCTTGTTAAATTTTTGTGTCTGATGTAATTCAACAGCACCAGTGAGAGTATATAATCAGAGCATCTGCTGCAGAGTGATTGCATTTTTTTAATTCTTGAGCCAGATATTTCTTATTGAAGTAGTTGTATGATAGCCTAATCTAATAATGTGGGTCATTTACGAGTCCAGGTTTTCCTTATCATATTTTTAGGGCTCATTATATTTGTTACTGGTCATTTCGTTCATCGTAACTCACCCTGTCTTGATATGATTCTTGGGCTTGTTTGCACTTAAAAGCATTACATTTATCTCTCTGACGTTCCACTCCTATCTCGGGGTGTAAGATAGTCATTGGTTTTTCTCTACAATAAAAGAGTCAACCTTACTAATGACTTAATGTCTACATCTAGGTAGTTATTAGTTTTTCTTTGCAAAAAAAGAATCAACCTTACAGATGACCTTGACGTCTACCCATTTCATTCAGGTTATATAATGGTTCTTCAGTTTCTAACTAATAGTTGGGGCTAATTATGTGTTCTATACCAGGCAAAGTTTGCTTCTTTCCTTGTCTCTCTCTTCCCCCTCTTTTGTGATTCTGTTGCCCTCCTTAGAAATTCAACGTTTTATGTCTTGTGCATTGTAAGAATATTATTACTTCGTTTTTCCAAATGATGTAGTCATATTTCTGTTTCTTGCAAGTTATTGTCGCCCTAACATTCCTGTGATGCAATGTAGGAGTTTATTATTTATCTGTTGCTGCTTATGATCACTCAATTCCATCTCATCTTGTCTTTCTGGAAAGCAGGGTAAGAAAATGCTTGTCTTACGGTGAAAAATTAACTCATTTGTTACATTTCTTGCTACTTAGCTAATTATTCCGATCCATATGAGTTAAAGTATTACTGGCAAGTGAAAATGCTCCAGGAAATCATTCTTGTGGAGATCCTAAAGCTCGATGATGTCCCAGCTGGAATATATTCACTACAATGCTTACCTCTTAGGTTGGTTGGTTCCGAGGCATCACCAGTACGTTGCATTTTGGTCAGTTAACAGCGTCCACGTGAGTTTTAGGTATGCAAACCTGGGTTTACTATCACGATGTATGATCATATTTCTAATACTTGAATGCTGAATATTTCTTGTTTTGGACAGAAATCGAATGTGGCATCTGCTTTGTATTGTTTATGCCATGTCCTAATTACTTTTGAGTCGAATGCTGATGCAGGAAAACGTCGCTCGAGAGCCTTATATGATTGCATAGATCAGAAATGGTATCAATAAGAATCAGGATAGATGATGCAGCCTGCCAGATAGTATTATGTTTTTTGTGTGCGTGCGCGTGTATATATATATTTAACGTTTTATGTGACTAGTTCTTTTTGGAACTGAATTTTCTACAATTGGCCGCCAATTGGAGAGGGCAGTTCG
The DNA here is from genome assembly GCA_037074585.1 of Biancaea sappan. NCBI lineage: Eukaryota > Viridiplantae > Streptophyta > Magnoliopsida > Fabales > Fabaceae > Biancaea > Biancaea sappan. The sequence continues at coordinate 7,558,171 of CM073493.1, read as the reverse complement.
ACAGTTTCATATTTTGACTGTCTGATTTCAATCAAACAGCTTTGATTGAAGGGAGAAAAAATTATTAAAAATTAAAAAAACATTTTTTTTGGTCCTATTTCGTTCTCCCTTAAATCATGGTTGTCTAATCAAAATTGGATAGCCACAATTTGGAATTATCCTCTATAGTTGCCACACTTATTGTAGAGGATCCAAAAGCGTCTTTTTGTATCTAAAATTTGTGTGCATAGGTTGGAAACTGTGCATATTTGTAATGCGGATATATACCATTGTACAGTTATTAGGTACAGTTCTCTACTTTGAAAAGTATATAATTCTCTAATACAAATGCATAATCTCTAGAAAATAACAGTATTTTTTATAATTCATTATTGTGTAATTGGTTTTTCAAAGAATTTTGTACGCGTATTTTATTTTAATTAGAGAATTTAATCATAAATATACAAAGAATTTTATTATATAAGCCTTCTCTTTGTCAGTTCTACTAGACTTTTTGCGTGTGGTTAATTTTGGCTTCAACTGAAGTTTAAACTTGTATCTGTTGCTTTGAAAAGGATTCAAATACATTGGGGGGGGGGGGGGGGGGGAAGGATTCTAATACTACCAAACTCAATTTTATTAATACATTACACATAGTTTTTGCTAAGGAGTGCTTGAAAATATTTAATTTCTGTAGAAAATTGAAGGTATTGTTTGGTCTTAGAAAATTAAATTTCTGAAATGCTTGAAAAATATATTTATAGTATGCTTGTGTATAACAAATATTGAAAAAAATATGAAATTTATGTGTTGTATATTTCTTAAACAATATATATATTTACTCATATTTCTATTGTCATCTTAGTTATTGCCTTTATAATTAATTCATTGATATCGTAAACTAAAATTGAAAAAGATTTACATATTGAAATGTTTAATGTTAACTGTGTTGATATTTTAAAGAAAGTACATATATTATCATTTTACTAGCGGCGTTCTTCCAGTATTATAATCCAAAAAAAGTCAACTTCTTATTCATATTAATATTAAACCAATACTTACTGAGATTTTGCGTTTGTATAAATTGTGTATATATATATATATATTTACGTCCATTGGTTTTCATTATCTATCGTGCATATATATATATATACATAACATTTTGATCCATATTTAGTTCCTCTTGGAATTTGGAAGGAGTGCCACAGGGAAAAAAAAATCAATAATTTAAAAGTTTAACTAATAAAACAATTAATTTGAATTTCTTTTGTTCATATATATATATATAGCGTTTGGGTCAACCTATCCAAATTATTACGAAGAAAGATATGATGATAGGGCATGCCACGTGGAATTAGGATTTTGGTGTTTAGTAGGAGTGATTGTGAAACTTTGAAGACGGCAAAAGGTGAATATTATCATTTATCAAAAGAATATTATTATTCCGATTTTGGTGTATATATATATATATATCTCGCGAAATCTTCACCCTTGTTCCCAAACGCTCCTGTTTCGCCGTACTAATAACTTCGCTATCCAACATCTATGGATTCTTCGCTACGAGTTCAACTTCTCGCGTTTCTCTGCTCCTTGAGCTTCGCAATTTCTCTCCGCTGCGCTGCTGCTAACACCGAGGCCTACCCCACCATCCCCGGCACCGGCTCCGGCTCCGATGACTGCTCACTCGGGAGTGGCGGCGATATTCTTATCCCTCCTCGTCGAGAAGTCCATGGCAATGGCCGAATTTTCGATATCAGTCACAAGTATGTCCCCGACATGCCAGTGTTTGAGTCTAAAGACGGCCTTGGCCACTTCCTCTGGCTTCAAAAGAGCATGAAAAACGGCTCGCTCGCTAATAATTCAGAGATGAAGATCCCCACTCATACAGGCACCCATGTTGACTCTCCGGGACACGTCTTCGATCACTACTTCGATGCCGGGTTTGACGTCGACTCGCTTGATTTGGACGTCCTTAATGGTCAGTCATAGTTGTTGTAGTTGTATTTGATTGTATAATCTTTATTTTGAGTTTAATTCTCTCGTCTTCTTTATAATTTTTTATTAACTGATATTTGTTGGTTATGTTGATACTATGTGTTTGACAACAGAAATTATGGCTTTTTGAGCTTTTGACATTCGTTGTTGGTGTTTTGGGAAGTTTTATGATTCAATTGAAGTTGTTTTGTATGACTAATAGCGGTATAAGCTACGATTCCCTTGTACATTTACTATGTGCCTAGTACCTTATATAATATTGTATAGTTTCTTCTTATAATACATCCTCTTTGATGTCAGGATTGTGAAAGAGGACATGCAACCTGACTCAACCTAGTTTTAAACTAGAGTCTGAATTATGTTTCACTAAACCATGTTAAAGCGTTAGTTCTAGCTATAAGAATTTAGAGCCTTCCTTGTGATAGGTATATAAGCTGTAATTTTACTATAACAGAGGTGGAAGCTTTATAAACTCCTGATTGACTCGATTCCATTGAAAATGCTGTAGTTTCTTCTCTGTTTTGTTTTATTTTGTTTCTTCCGTTATTGTCAATTTTTATTATAGTTCCTTTGGTTCTCTGAAGATCAGGTCCTTTTCCAGTCTTTCTCTGTGGAATGATATGATTGTTCATGTGAAATCTATAAGATACTAACTAATATGTTTGAATCTATATATAGGTCCTGCACTCTTGGTCGATATTCCTAGAAATACAAACATAACTGGTATGTATAAATTATGATTTAACTGTTTAAGACCTTTTATTTTAATTGTTGCAATTCGTATACAGGGACCAAATACTGTTGGCAACTTTGGAGAAATTTGTCAAATCTGGGCTAGATGGACACTGTTGTGTCTGATATTCAATTTCTCCATGGGCTATCAATTATTCAGACAAATTTAGCTGTGCTGTTAGAGAATTTTAGTTGATTTGACAGTGGCCCTCCATGGGTTGAAGTTTTCGATTATAAGATGATAAAGAGTTGTACTGTAAATTTATGTTTTTATTTCAGCTGAAGTTATGAAGTCGTTAAATATTCCAAGGGGTGTGCGTCGTGTGCTCTTCAGAACATTGAATACTGACAGGTAACTTGTACAAAATTGCCAGTAATAGTATTGCTGTAAGGATTAATTAATTAATTCCCTTGTAGTTGATTCAATTATGCTTCTTTTCTGTAATTTTGTAGCTATTAAAGAACGTTAACTATGATTTCTTTTTCTGTGATTTTTATGTTCTTCCTCATTATACTAAAACTCATCTTGACAACTTGGTACCAATATATCCAAGTTCAAACAGTTCGGGTGATACTTAAAGGTCATAAATTTAAAGAAATACAAAAGGTATTGTAGTCATACCGAAGCTACCAAGTGTATATCTAATATAAGTTTTGGAAGTCTTAGTAACAATTAATCTTCTTGTAAGGAAGAGATCAAGTTTGTAGACTTATTCAGTCTTAAAAAATTATATATATATATATATATTTGTATTTTTTTTTTTCCTTTTCCCTTCACTTGGGCTGTGTTATCTTTTCTCTATCAATCACTTAATGTGGTGTCCACATTTGATAAAATGTCTATTGACATTGATGATGGGGTGAATGTTTGATAGTTACATTTAGTATTCCACATAAATGCTTGATCTGATCTTGCTATATTGACATTGATGATCAAAACTAGAATCTCATGATAAGCTTAGGTGATTTTAGTTAACTAGAAGCCATATGTGGAACTAAAACTTGGTACATTCTTAGGCGGCTGATGTTTCAGAAGGAATTTGACTCAAGCTATGTGGGATTCATGGAGGACGGAGCAAAATGGCTTGCACAAAACACTGACATCAAACTTGTAGGTAAGTTCTAGATCTTTTTTAAGATTGGGTCTACTTCTTCCAATGGGTATCTGACTATCTTCTCTGTCCTTTTACCCTAGTCCCTAGTCAGATTACTGGGTTTATACCTAGATTTGCATATGTAGACATTGGCACATTCTCAACAAACATGCCAGTTCAGATAAAACTTTTGGTCAGATTTTGCATTTAAATCAGTTGAATTACCATTAATTTCTTTTCTTTACTTTTCATAATTAAGATGATGCCGCATAATTTTGAGAGGCCGTGTGATCAAATGGTTTATGAGATTGATGTGGCCTCTTAATGGTGCTTTAAGTACGTTATTTTCACTTTTCAGTGGGAGTATGTGGTGGTAATTCGTTTGTTAACAACAAAAGTATCCAAATACTTGATATTCAGATGTTTCATTGTTGTGCTGTTAGTAACCCATTACACATGCTGCCATACTGCTCGTTAAACATGTTAATGTATTAAATGCAGTATTCTTTTATTTGTATTTAGTTGTTTTTAATTTCCTTTATTGTACTTCAGACTTAGTGGATAGTTACTAGGAGTAATGATGTTGGTTAAGGAGTGTGTATGAGGAGTTGCAAATATTCCTTGTGTCAGTTTTGTGTATGTGTGTATGTTAGTTACTGATGGGTGGTTACCTTCACCATGGTCTGTATTTATTGAACTATTTTGTGATGAATGATGTTATGTGAGTTTTATTGTCAAAGAAACTTGGTGAGTTTACACTAGAGATTTTAGTTCTCTCTCTATAATTTGAACCTACAAAATAGAGATATTGGTTCTCTCTATAATCTGAACCATCAACATAGACCCATAACTAGATCCATGACAAGGGACGCTAACATGTGCTGACTGATTTAAGAGTTATGGGAAATGAAGTGCTTTCAGAAAATTACTCACCTTTCCATTTAAAATGTCAATATTTGGGTTTCTCAGATCCAGCTGCATTTTTTTTTTTTTTGTGTGAAGCTATGTAGTATAATCATCTCTCTCTCTCTCTCTCTCTCTATATATATATATATATATATTTTCTTTGCACATATTTGTATTCTTTTGTTCACTTCTGCTTAAGTTGCTTGCGCTCAAATTTTTTTTTTTTTTGGTGATGGAATGTAGGTGTTGATTACGTATCTGCTGCTGCTTATGCTCACTTGATTCCATCTCATCTTGCTTTTCTGGAAGGCAGGGTAAGCAAATGTCTTATGATTGAGATTTGATAATGCACCTGTTTTGTTTTACTATTAATTTCTACTTTAAAAAGATCTCTTCTTCCCAGTCAAAATATATTGCTGCATTTCCTTGTATGTAAGATACCTGCATATTAGTTATTATCACAGGATGCAGATTGAGATGAGATCGCTAGTATTGTCTTTAATTGTACAAAACTACGAACAAAAAATGAATGTTCTTCATTTGTTTCCTTGATGAGAATAAACATCAACACAGCATACACTAAATGGTTTGAATGCTTCAGGAAATCATTCTCGTGGAAGCCCTGAAGCTTGATGATGTCCCAGCAGGAGTATATTCAGTCCACTGCTTACCTCTTAGGTTGGTTGGTGCCGAGGGATCACCCATACGATGTATTCTGATCAAATAATTATGGAACATGTGAGTTTGAGGAGAGAAAACCTTGGTCTCCTATTGCATTTTTCTTTTGGCAAAAGTATCATTTTTGTCCTTAAACTTTGAGGCAAGTTTCAATTACGTCCCTAGATCTTAAACTTTATTTTGTGTTAATTTTGTCCCAAATCTTTTCAATTAGTTTTAATTGTTCTTGAGCCCAATATCGGCTAAATTGTTGAAGGCAAATGCTGATGTCGCAATCTCTATTATACATATTATCATCAACTCATCTAGTTAGGTGTGTCTAAAATCCAAATATGTATTTGAAATTACGAAGTTGTCCCTTTCGCCTTCATTTTCAATTGCTGGTGACCCCTTCATTAAGAGGCAATCTTATCATTTCAAACATATATCTAACATGGACGTTCCTAGTTGGACGAGTTGATATTGATGTGTGCAGAAGAAGTGGTCTCATTAATGTTTACTATTAACAATTTAGACAATTTTAAGCTTCGATGTGGGAAAAAATTGAAACAAAATGAAGTCTTAGAACGAAATTAAATTTTTTGTCAAAGTTGAAGGATGAAAATAGTACTTTTGCCTTTTCTTTTTGTTTTAAGGAGAATTATTGCATTCTTATCACTAAGTCAACATGCTAATATAGAAAGTAAAATTGCTGCAGGAAAAAATTCTAGCACCAAATGTTGGAGATGATAATCACCAGAAAAGTCCATATGGAGCAAGAGGGATGCAACAATCTTAAAAGCATTACATTGAATGTGGTTTTTTTTCCTTTTATGTGTGCAGGTTGGAGAGTCATAACTAGTGCTGTTTAGGGACAGTTGTTTTCACTACTCGTTTGTTTGTTTGCCACTTCTATTGTAGTGAAGAATCTCAACTTTTCATTATTTATGTAGAAGTTTCCTCGTATGGTATGTGGAAAACAAGAGAAGAAATCCTATGTATCATTTTGATATTTTCTGTTTATTTATCCTCCTTTTTATTTTTTTTTTATTTTTCTAGTAAGCATTACACGATTTTCACCTATCTACTACCTATTTTAGAAACGATACTATTTATTTGTAATCTTTATGAGGACTCAAGTTATTGAAGAAGGCTACTTCCTAAGTTATTCATCAAGGAAGAGGATTTTTGCCTATTGGCAAGAAGAGCATCTGCCTACCTCGATGGAGCCCCGGCTTAGTAGTAAGCATCAAGCTCTCTTTACATAAATGAAATGTTCTTTAACATCATTTGAGGAGGAGCACCCTTTGATATCATCTAAAAAAGAGTTCCGCTTGGCATTATTCAAGAAGGAGCACCCTTTGATGCCAAGGAAGGGCATTCTCTTGCATCATCTAAGGAAGAGTGCCTCTTAACATTATATAAGGAGGTATGCCTCCTAGTATTAGCCAAAGAGAAGCCCTCAAAAAGGAGAGTCTCTTGGCATCTAAAGAGTGAGCACTTTTTTTATTAAAAGAAAGGGCACCTCTAAGGCTCTAAAATGTCTCACTAAATTAAAAAAGGAGATAATTAAATAAGAGAAATTTCCTTTCTTCAAGAATACCTATTAAATCCACCCGATAGATAATAAACATAAAATACGTCAAATACTTACAGACTCAGGCTGATAGCAAGCCTTCGACAATAGGCCCATCTCTTTGACATTGTTTTTGACTACACAAAAGCAGAGGACAAGAATTTCTTTCTCATGACAAAGTATTGAACATAATAGACGGAGACGAGAAGATAGACGGAGACGAGAAGCAGAGAACAATAAGAACCAGAGACGGACGGAATCTCACTTGTTCGCCCACAAAATTGGAACCAGAGAGGTACACAGAACATGAACTAGAAAACAGAACACCAGTCTTCGAAGTAGTCATAGGAGATAAGGATGAAGAGAACGACAACAATACAATTGAGGACTGTCAATGAAATTTCTCAGCACAGTTGAGGGCAACAACGTCAAACTTCTCATTTTCCATCGATTCAACCGTGGATTCCATCACTCCTCGGAAGGAAATGGCCATAATAAAAAATGGAAAAGCACGTCAATCGTTTTTGTCGATGGAATGACCTTTTTCGTCAGAATCAGCAAACCAAACATGGGAAGCGACCAGCTTCAAAGGAATTTCATCGCGTGCTGATGAAAAAGGCTCCAACCAAATGCACACTTAATGTAAACATGTCAGGTGTGCCAAATCTTATTAAAACCAATTTCTATTTTGCTTAGTTTACCCCTTGTGGGTTGTGTGCCCGTGTCTGTTCTGATTACCTTTCCGTTGTGTATCCACATTTGTCTATTTATTCGAGTTAGGAATGCTCGTGTGTGGATATGGATTTATTTTAATAATGGACTAACTTTTTCGAACTTTGTTTTCTCTGATTAGCACATATTTTGGATTTTAGATATTATTTTCAACTATATATATATCTTTAGACATTAATTTATAAGCTTCTTTACAAGTTATGTTAATTTCTTTGTTTCAATTAAAATATCTTCTTAAACCTCATTTCCTATTTGTAATTTATTTACTTTTTTCTGATTTATTTAGTCTCTCATGCCTGTCCCTCCACAACATAGCCATGTTATTTGTTCACTAAACCTGTTAGCTGAACTCTGTCTCTCCATGTTTCATATAATAGTGTAGATCCTGGCCCATCTTCTGAAGCTTGCAGTCTAAGCGTTGAGAACCTTTGTTTTGGTAAGAGTCGACACTTGTAGTTGGTTAGTATGCATGGTTCACTCAATAGAAGTGGCTCCACTATTTGCAGGTAGGATCTCGACCTCTATAGAGATTAGAAAGTGGTCGTCATTTTGTTCTAATGTATGTTGACCTTGATGTATACAAGTTGTTATATATGTACATGAAAACCTTTGAATGTGAATGAAATACATGTGTTTATTTGAAACATTGTGTTATGAGCTTTTCCTCTAATCTCTGCAAGTCTGTTATGCCTTGTGTGTTTAGTCTTTCTGGATGATAGGTATCGTATAGGATAGTATGGGTTACGTGATGGAATCTATTCACTTTTCTTGCAATCACATCCTTGGGGTGTGACAATAACATGTATAAGGACTAAATCGAAATGAAGAGAAAATTTCCAGCTAATTGCTAAAATTGATTTGTTATTGGTTCTTGAGTGGCATATGATGATTATGTGATTTGGGATCCTCTATTAAAATTTTATGATAAATATTGTGTTGTGGTTGTGATTAATGGCAGAATTTCCACTCTTGCCCCTAAGTCTCCCTTTATTCTAAGCCTAAACATAGGAATTAAAACCAACAATATAGCTAATCCAGTTGAATATAACACATCAATCTAGATTACAACTTAATCAATGTACCAATGGTCATGCATAAGATCCAAAACAGATTTTCAAAAGGAGATCTTTGTATTTCATATAAAATGTATTTAAATAACATCAAAAAATCATATATCTTAAACGGTCATACATGCATATGCCCTTCAGTCCACTATCACCCCTGTGTTAGATATACAAAAGATTTACTATACAGGAAAAGTACATTGCTCAAATAGTTATTTTTCAAAACATAATACAACCAATCAAAAGAGTAACAGTCCAAGAGACAATTAGGGCTCTGACTTGACAACTACTGTCACATTCCAAAAATTGAGCATGTGAAAAGATACTACTCATTTGATATAATTCTCAAACATACGTTATATACATATATTTTGTAAGGTTTTACATTCAACCTTAATCATTCATTCCACACTATAGAATTATATTCATCTGATAAGCAAATATAGACATACATAGTCTGATATTTCTATCTCATCGCAAGCCTAGGAGACCTATAGAAAGTACAGAGCGTTTCTAGTATCCATATTAATAAGTACTGGTATCCCACCAGACAGAAATAGAGTGAAATCCCAAGGGGCTTCTAATCTTCCAACGGATACTCTTCTTCTTTATTTTCTGTATCTGAAAAAAATAATCATAGGGAGTGTGAGTTTATTTAAAAACTCAGTAAGTAAATAACTGTATTATATAAAATATCAAAAGTACAAATACCACATTTACTCATATAATTAATTGTCTTATACATCGAGTAGTATGAGACTCTAACCCTTTCAAACTCATGAATAAGATTTCATAGATATACACCGAGTAGTATGGGACTCTAACCCTTTCAAACTCGTGAATAAGATCTCATAGGTATACACCGAGTAGTATGGGACTTTAACCCTTTCAACTCGTGTATAGATTTCATAGATATGCACTGAGTAGTATGGGACTCTAACCCTTTCAAACTCGTGTATAAGATTTCTTAGATATACACCGAGTAGTATGAGACTTTAACCCTTTCACACTCGTGTATTAGATCCCGTAGATCTTTACTCATTAATAAGATAGTGAGAATTCATCACATAGTACAATTGTCATGAAATAAATAATTTATACATACTCTTATTTCTATTGATCATCATATACTCCCATATGAAAAATTAATTGCTTATTATCCAAATAATATTGTAAATAGGACTTATATTGTACTTTGACTAGTAATATCAAATTAGCTGAGCAAGGTTATTCACTCACCTTGATGTTTGTCCAAGTTTACCTTGTTCCACACTAGAATTTGTGTAGGAAAATTTCCTAGTAAAATATATTACAAGGAAATATAAGAAAGGAAACAAAATCACGAAAATACGCAAAATTTTCTGATTGCTACAGTAACGGTTTGCTACATTACCGGTTCGCTACAGTGCCGGTTCACTACAGTAACATTGACTGCTACAGTACCGTTGACTGCCGACACTACAGTAACTGCTACAGTACCCGAAGAAAATTTTCTAGATTTTTTCCCGAAATTTCTGGTCGCTACAGTAACTCGAAGAAAAATTCCAGATTTTCAGTTGCTACAGTACTTCGAATTTTGCAGAAAATCTTTCAAAAAATTCATCCTTTCCTTTCTTTTGATTCAAAACCAGAATCTCAACTCTTTTAACCGATTATAACTCAAATATAACTTCTAAAACAACTGAGATTCATGAATTATCATCAAAATCTTCAAGAACAAAACCTCCTCTGATCTTCTATATAAACTGAAATTTAAGGAAAATAATCGGATTAAAGCTTACCTTTGATCCTTACAAAGCTTTTGAACTGAACAAATAATCGAAACTCTGAAGATCAAGGAAAGGATTTGAGAAGAGAATGAAGAAATGAGAGAAAACTTCCACTGTTCAGTTTTCAGCTTTTCCTTCTGCGTGAGAAATGAGGGGGTACTATTGAAACTTTATACTAAATATTTCTAATGGGTTATTCAATAACCCATGAGTATCCATAACCCAACATCCAAACTCATCCAGTCAATTTACAATAAATGGACTAATGGACTATTCTGAAACCACTTTTCCATGAATTTCACCATTCTTAGAATATATCCCACATTGTGCAAATATTTAGTCCAGTCATTTAACTCAATTTTCATAAATAATATTCAAAGAGAAAAATTAAATATGAAAATTAAATATGACCAAATAAATAACTAAAGTAACGTTGTAGAATTTTAAAATACTCTTAAGCGAATTATATTCTGAAATTAACGGGTATTACATTCTACCCCCCTTAAAAGAATTCGGTCCTCCGAATTAAAATCTTACCTCAAGTTTCAAATAAATGTGGATAGTTTTTCCACATTTCATCTTCTGCATCCCACGTAGCTTCCTCGCGAGAATGATTTCTCCAAAGAACCTTGACAGTAGGAATTTCTTTAGTACGCAATTTCTTGACTTTTCTATCAAGAATAGCTACTGGTACCTCTTCGTATGTGAGAGTTTCATCAAAGTGAACTTCTTGGGGTTGAATGACATGAGAAGGATCAGGAAGATATTTCCGTAGCATGGACACATGAAATATTGGATGGACTCCCTCTAGGTCGGAAGGTAGGTCTAGGCGATATGCCACACTACCCACTCTGTCAACAACCTCATATGGGCCAACATACCTCGGACTAAGCTTGCCTTTCTTCCCGAATCTCATTACTCCCTTCATAGGTGAGATTTGTAAGAAAACCATATCACCTATTGCAAATTCAAGGTCACGTCGTCGGTTGTCCGCATAAGACTTCTGTCTACTTTGAGCAGTTAACAACTTCTCTCTGATCAGTTTAACTTTATTTATATCCTCCTGTATCATCTCAGGTCCAAATATTTTGGTTTCACCAAGTTCAAACCAACCTATAGGAGATCGACACCGTCTCCCATATAAAGCCTCAAAAGGTGCCATCTGAATACTGGCTTGGTAACTGTTATTATAAGCAAATTCAATAAGAGACAAATGATCTTCCCAACTTCCACTGAAATCCATCACACAAGCTCTTAGCATATCCTCTAAAGTCTGAATTGTCCTTTCAGACTGTCCATCAGTCTGAGGATGGAATGCTGTGCTAAGATTTACTTTGGTACCCAAAGCCTCTTGAAAGACTTTCCAGAACCGAGAAGTAAACTGAGGTCCTCGATCTGATATAATGGATATTGGTACACCATGAAGTTTCACTATTTCTTTAACATAAATTCGAGCAAGTTTTGCTACAATGAAAGTGGTATGAACATGAAGAAAATGTGCTGACTTAGTAAGTCGATCCAGTATGACCCATATTGAGTCATTTCCTTTTGTTGACCGAGGTAAACCTACTACAAAATTCATAGTGATCCTTTCCCACTTCCATTCGGGAATATCTAGTTTTTGCATCAATCCAGGTGGTCGTCGATGTTCAGCTTTAACTTGCTGACAAGTCAAACATCGAGCTACAAAGTCAGTCACGTCTCGCTTCATGCCCTCCCACCAGTAAACTTGTTTCAAGTCCTGATACATTTTCACAGCACCAGGATGTACAACGTAGGGCGAACCATGAGCTTCCATTAAGATTTCATGTTTCAAAGATTCAATGTTGGGGACACAGAGTCTCCCATTAAACCATAAGACTCATTCTTCATCTACCAAGAAACTTAGTGCTAGACCTTGCCTTACCTTATCTCTGATTTTGACCATATCAATGTCATTTTCTAAATTTACTTTTACTTTTTCAACAAGAGATGATCTAACTGTTAAATGAGCCAGAAATGTACCTGACTCAGTGATCTCGAAGAATACTCCATCAGCTTCCAATTCTTGTAGTTCATGTATTAGAGACCTCCTTATAGTGGCAATGTGAGCTAAACTTCCCATAGACTTTCGATTTAGAGCATCAGCCACTACATTTGCTTTACCTGGATGGTAAAGGATGGTACAATCATAATCTTTCAGAAGTTCCATCCACCTTCGTTGCCTTAGATTGAGATCTCTCTGCTCAAAAATGTACTTAAGGCTTTTGTGATCTGTAAAAATTTGACAAGTCTCCCCATACAAGTAATGTCTCCAAATCTTTAGGGCAAACACTACAGCTGCCATTTCCAAATCATGAGTGGGGTAATTCAATTCATGCTTTTTAAGCTGACGTGAGCCATAAGCTATGACTTTACCATGTTGCATCAACACACATCCTAAGCCTATCTTTGAGGCATCACAGAATACAGAGTAACCCCCTGGTCCTGATGGTAGGATTAAGACTGGTGCAGAAGTTAAACACTCTTTCAATTGGGTGAAACTTTGCTCACATGAATCATCCCAAATGTATTTAACATTCTTTCGGGTTAACTTATTTAATGGGAGAGCTGTCTTAGAGAAATCTTTGACAAAGCGACGGTAATACCCTGCTAAGCCAAGAAAACTACGTACTTCCGACACAGTTGTTGGTCTAGGCCACTGTTTAACTGCTTCAATTTTACTTGGATCTACATGAATACCTTCTTGGGAAATAACATGTCCCAAAAACGTTACATGACTCATCCAGAATTCACATTTTGAGAGCTTTGCGTACAACTGATGCTCTCTCAAGGTCTGAAGCACTATTCTCAAATGTTCAATATGTTCTTCATGACTCTTTGAATATACCAAAATATCATCAATAAATACAATTACAAACTTATCAAGGAATGATTTGAACACTCTGTTCATTAAATCCATAAATGCTGCTGGTGCATTTGTCAACCCAAAAGACATCACAAGAAACTCATAATGTCTATACCGTGTACGAAAAGCAGTCTTAGGTATATCATCACTCTTAATTCGTAACTGATGATATCCAGACCTTAGATCAATCTTTGAGAAGTATTTTGCTCCTTGAAGCTGATCAAACAAATCATCTATCCTTGGTAAAGGATACTTATTCTTCACTGTGACTTTATTCAGCTGACGATAATCTATACATAATCTCATAGAACCATCTTTCTTTTTCACAAAAAGAACAGGAGCACCCCAAGGTGAAAAACTTGGGCGAATGAACCCTTTGTTTAACAAATCTTCCAATTGTTCTTTGAGTTCTTTTAGCTCAACAGGAGCCATACGATAAGGTGGAATAGAAATTGGTCTTGTGTCTGGGACCAAATCAATACTGAACTCAATATCTCTTTCTGGCGGTAATCCAGGTAAATCTTCTGGGAACACATCTGGGAATTCATTAACCACATGAATGTCTTCTAACTTCTGTTCTTTCTTTTCTAAATCTTTGATAAAAGCTAGAAATCCCTGACATCCCTTTCGCAACATACGCTGGGCACTTAACATAGATATCATGTTGCAAGGTACATCACTTCGATCTCCTTGAAACACAAAATTACTCCTCCCCGGCATATTAAAGGAAATAACTTTGTCACGACAATTTATAGTAGCATGACAAGAAGATAGCCAGTCCATCCCTAAAATCACATCAAAATCTAACATATTGAGAACCATAAGATCTATCTCAGTTTCCATGCCTCCAACGATTATTTTACAAGAATGATAACATGTTTTAACCATCAAAGTCTCTCTCATCGGTGTGGAAACCAAGAATGGTTCTTTAAGAATAATCGAATCAATTGCAAATCTCTTGGCAAATAGGGGTGACACATATGAGTGAGTAGAACCGGGGTCAAACAAAATACGTGCAGCAAAAGTATTAACAGATAATATACCTGTAACTACAGCATTGGATGTTTGAGCATCCTGTCGGGTTAAAGCATATACTCTTGCATTTCCTCTGCCAGCAGCTTGTTTTCCACGGTCACCTTGGCCTCTTCCAGAACCTCTTCCCATACTACCCCCTATTGAAGGGGTTGGTGTTTGAGTAATAGTTTGTGGTCGAGGTGGCAAAGTAGACCCTTGACCTGGTCTTGTCATGAGCTGAGGGCACTCCCTTATAAAATGTCCTTTTTGTCCACAGTGAAAACAGCCTGTACCAACAGTGTTTAACCTACATTCTCCAAAGTGAAACTTTCCACATTCAGGACATTGAGGTTTTTCCCTTCTACTTTGAGTACCTCCTCTACTAGAAGAGCTAAAACCACCCCTGCTCTCTGAACGAGGCTTAGCCACACTGGCTGTAGAATAAGTTGACTTAGTAGGAGTGGCTGGAGCATTTTGTGACGCAGTAAAGGGTTTCAAAGTCCCTGAGTCTTCCCCTTGATCAAAAGATCTTCTATATCTAGCTTTCTTCTTTTGACGATATTCTTCTTTATTCTTTGACCTCTTTTCCATTCTTCGGGCCACATCAACAGCCTCTGAGTACGAAGAGTAATCGTTCATATTAGAACCCACTTGATCATATAAGGCATCACGAAGCCCTTCCACAAACTTTTCTATTTTCTTCCTTTCAGAAGGAATGATTTCAAGGGCATATTCAGATAATTTAACAAACTGAGCTGAATACTCGTCAACAGTCATGGTTCCCTGCCGTAGATACAGAAAATCTCTGGCCCTGGATGATCGTTCACTTCCCGGAAGAAATTCATCCATAACCAATCTGTAAAATTCTGTCGACATAACTGGCGGTGCGCCTTGAATTCTAGCTTTCTTCCAGTTCCTCCACCATTTACCAGCCCTACCTTTTAACTGAAAGGAAGTGAATTCTACCTTTTGAGTAGGAGAACACCCTATAGCATCACAGATTGCTTCACAATCTTCAAGGAAACATTGTGGGTCATCTTTGGGATCTTCCCCTGAAAAAGTAGGAGGCCTCATTTTCTGGAATTCAGACATTCTTACCTCCCTTACATTAACTCCTCCCGCTAACGGAGCTGGTGGTACAATTTCAGCTTCAACAATAGGAGGATCCACTGGCAGGTTAGCTTGTGCAGCTCGACCTCTCATTTCAGCCTCAAATCGGTCAAATCGTTCATTCATCAAATTAATCACATGTGCAATAGTTGCATTACCAATGTGAGCATCAGGTTCGACTCTCCTTGCTTGCTCACTAGTTGCGCCCTCAGTACTTTGAGCATGTAAACTATCACCACGGTTATAATCATCTTGCACATGTACTGGTGGATTTATGGCCCTCCTTGGACCCATATACTCATTATTAT
The DNA here is from genome assembly GCA_037074585.1 of Biancaea sappan. Taxonomy (NCBI): domain Eukaryota; kingdom Viridiplantae; phylum Streptophyta; class Magnoliopsida; order Fabales; family Fabaceae; genus Biancaea; species Biancaea sappan. The sequence goes on along the minus strand of CM073493.1, from coordinate 7,542,348 downwards.
TAGAAGATCCTTCTGACATTGATCTGTCACAGATCTACACACATAACAAACAATTTTCAGACATAAACAAAATATCACTTACTAGCCCCACTGAGAAGTTATCTATCAAATGACGTTATACTCTACAAGGTCTTTTATGGAACCTAATCCTATGGTCATGCCGCGGCTCATGACAATAGGGAAGGGCCCACAAAGATCACTTTGCTCTGTACTCTATAGGGGACCTATAAAACCTTTCCTCTGATACCAAATTGTCACATCCCAAAAATTGAGCATGTGAAAAGATACTACTCATTTGATATAATTCTCAAACATACGTTATATACATATATTCTGTAAGGTTTTACATTCAACCTTAATCATTCATTCCACACTATCTGATAAGCAAATATAGACATACATAGTCTGATATTTCTATCTCATCGCAAGCCTAAGAGACCTATAGAAAGTACAGAGCGTTTCTAGTATCCACATTAATAAGTACTGGTATCCCACCAGACAGAAATAGAGTGAAATCCCAAGGGGCTTCTAATCTTCCAACGGATACTCTTCTTCTTTATTTTCTGTATCTGAAAAAAATAATCATAGGGAGTGTGAGTTTATTTAAAAACTCAGTAAGTAAATAATTGTACTATATAAAATATCAAAAGTACAAATACCACATTTACTCATATAATTAATTGTCTTATACATCGAGTAGTATGAGACTCTAACCCTTTCAAACTCATGAATAAGATTTCATAGATATACACCGAGTAGTATGGGACTCTAACCCTTTCAAACTCGTGAATAAGATCTCATAGGTATACACCGAGTAGTATGGGACTTTAACCCTTTCAACTCGTGTATAGATTTCATAGATATGCACTGAGTAGTATGGGACTCTAACCCTTTCAAACTCGTGTATAAGATTTCTTAGATATACACCGAGTAGTATGGGACTTTAACCCTTTCACACTCGTGTATTAGATCCCGTAGATCTTTACTCATTAATAAGATAGTGAGAATTCATCACATAGTACAATTGTCATGAAATAAATAATTTCTACATACTCTTATTTCTATTGATTATCATATACTCCTATATGAAAAATTAATTGCTTATTATCCAAATAATATTGTAAATGGGACTTATATTGTACTTTGACTAGTAATATCAAATTAGATGAGCAAGGTTATTCACTCACCTTGATGTTTGTCCAAGTTTACCTTGTTCCACACTAGAATTTGTGTAGGAAAATTTCCTAGTAAAATATATTACAAGGAAACATAAGAAAGGAAACAAAATCACGAAAATACGCAAAATTTTCTGATTGCTACAGTAACGGTTTGCTACATTACCGGTTCGCTACAGTGCCGGTTCGCTACAGTAACATTGACTGCTACAGTACCGTTGACTGCCGACACTACAGTAACTGCTACAGTACCCGAAGAAAATTTTCCAGATTTTTTCCCGAAATTTCTGGTCGCTACAGTAACTCGAAGAAAAATTCCAGATTTTTAGTTGCTACAGTACTTCGAATTTTGCAGAAAATCTTTCAAAAAATTCATCCTTTCCTTTCTTTTGATTCAAAACCAGAATCTCAACTCTTTTAACCGATTATAACTCAAATATAACTTCTAAAACAACTGAGATTCATGAATTATCCTCAAAATCTTCAAGAACAAAACCTCCTCTGATCTTCTATATAAACTGAAATTTAAGGAAAATAATCGGATTAAAGCTTACCTTTGATCCTTACAAAGCTTTTGAACCGAACAAATAATCGAAACTCTGAAGATCAAGGAAAGGATTTGAGAAGAGAATGAAGAAATGAGAGAAAACTTCCACTGTTCAGTTTTCAGCTTTTCCTTCTGCGTGAGAAATAAGGGGGTACTATTGAAACTTTATATTAAATATTTCTAATGGGTTATTCAATAACCCATGGGTATCCATAACCCAACATCCAAACTCATCCAGTCAATTTACAATAAATGGACTAATGGACCATTCTGAAACCACTTTTCCATGAATTTCACCATTCTTAGAATATATCCCACATTGTGCAAATATTTAGTCCAGTCATTTAACTCAATTTTCATAAATAATATTCAAAAAGAACAATTAAATATGAAAATTAAATATGACCAAATAAATAACTAAAGTAACGTTGTAGAATTTTAAAATACTCTTAAGCGAATTATATTATGAAATTAACGGGTATTACAACTACACTTACTCTACAACTGATCCTGATATGGTGGTAAAGTCACTTTTGTTGAGCAAAAAGATAAGAAGCAATTTTGCTTCTATATTAAGTTTTTGAATAGTCAAAGATGGTGGATAATTTGAATTCTACTTCCTTAGTTAAAAGTGGAAGAGAATTTGAATTCTGCTTCTTTTGGTCAAAGATAGTAGAGAATTTGAATTTTGCTTCCTTAGTCAAAAGTGGAAGAGAATTTGAATTCTGCTTCTTTTAGTCAAATATGGTGGAGAATTTGGATTTTGCTTCCTTAGTCAAAAGTGGTAGAGAATTTGAATTCTACTTCTTTGAATAGTCAAAGATGGTGGACAATTTGAATTCTGCTTCTTTACCTCCATTCCCCTATAAATACATGTCTCTTGGCTTCATAAAGATCATCCCAAGTCTTGAAGACAAAATCTCATTTTGGGTGCAAAAGAGAGAGAGCTTTTTAGAGAGAGAAAAAAGTGAGATTTCTCCTAAAATTGTATTTCTTTTTGTTAGAGAGAGAGTTTGTGTTTTCTCCTATTATAAGAGAGGGTATTGTCAATTGTTCTCTCCTTATTTTAGAGAGAAATTGTTGTAATCCTTTTGCATTAGTGAAATCCTTTTACAATTTACCCAAGGTGTTTCTCCTAATTTGTTTAGGAGTTTTACACATAAATTTGGTGTTCATCATTTTCAATTTTTTTTCTCACTTCTACTTCAGTTGTAATTGTGTACCCCGTTCCACAATGTTCTAACAGTGGTATCAGAGCCTTGTTATCGTGCTACAATCAGATCCAATTAGTGGAAAGGAGGCATCTTTAATAATGGCAACGAAGTACGAAGTAGAGAAGTTCAATGGGAATAATTTCTCATTGTGGAAAATGAGAATAAAAGCAGTTTTGAGAAAAGATAACTGCTTGGCGGCAATTGGAGAAAGGCCTGACGAGATCACTGACGATCGCAAGTAGAACGAGATGGATGGCAATGCTATTGCTAATCTGCAACTAACACTAGCCGATGGAGTATTGTCAGAGAAAAAGACAGCAAAAGAGATATGGGATACTCTAACCAAATTGTACGAGGCCAAATCACTGCATAACAAAATTTTCTTGAGAAGAAAACTTTACACCCTTCGGATGATGGAGTCAACTTTGGTGACTGACCACATCAACACCCTCAACACTTTATTTTCACAGCTCACAGCAATGGGGCATAACATAGAGACGGGTGAATGTGCTGAAATTCTACTTCAAAGTCTACCTGATTCGTATGATCAACTCATCATTAACTTAACAAACAATATAGAAGTCCTAGTCTTCGATGATATTGTAGCTGCGATTCTTGAAGAAGAAAGTCGGCGCAAGAGCAAAGAAGATAGATCGGGAGGCTCACATCAAGTTGAAGCTTTAACACTAATGAGAGGGAGATCAACGGAGCGTGGCCCCAGTGGGAGTCAAAATCAGAGTAGATCAAAATTCAGAAGTAAGAAAAATGTCAAGTGTCATCACTGTGGCAAGAAAGGGCACTACAAAAGGGAGTGTTGGCATCTCAAGAAGAAAGAAGAAGCTAAACAAAAAGATTCTGAGTCATCAAGAGCTCATGGTTGTTTAGCAAGCACCTCGGATGATGGTGAAGTTTTATACAGTGAGGCAACAACCGCTACTGAAGGCAGAAGAAGTCTCGCTGACGTCTGGCTTATGGACTCAGGAGCGACGTGGCATATGACTCCCCGGAGAGAATGGTTTCATCAATATGAACCTATCTCAGGTGGATCAATGTTCATGGGAGACGATCATGCTTTGGAAATTGCAGGTGTTGGTACCATCAAATTAAAGATGTTTGATGGTATGGTTCGCACTATCCAAGAGGTACGACATGTGAAAGGCCTAAAGAAAAATCTATTGTCTTTAGGACAATTAGATAACAATGGGTGTAAGACCCATATTCAAGATGGGATCATGAAAATAGTTAAAGGCGCGCTGATAATGATGAAAGCGGAAAAGATAGCTGCAAATCTGTACATGCTTAAAGGAGAAACACAACAAGATGGAGAAGCATCCACTACGTTGTCAAGTTCGACAGAAGAATTAACCATGATGTGGCACCGTAAGCTTGGCCACATGTCAGAACGAGGATTGAAGATTCTTGCTGAACAAAAGCTTCTTCCAGGGCTCAAAAAGGTATCACTACCTTTTTGCGAGCATTGTGTTACTAGTAAGCAGCACAGATTAAAGTTCAGTAGTTCTAATGCTAGAAGTAAATCTATCTTAGAACTTATCCATTCTGATGTTTGGCAAGCACCAGTTTTGTCCCTAGGAGAAGCAAAATACTTTGTCTCTTTTATTGACGATTACTCCAGGAGATGTTGGGTGTATCCAATTAAAAATAAGGCAGATGTATTTCCAGTTTTCAAAATATTCAAAGCGCGGGTTGAGCTTGAATCTGATAAGAAGATCAAGTGTTTGAGGACAGACAATGGAGGAGAATATATCAGTAATGAATTTGATATCTTTTGTCAACAAGAAGGTATCAAAAGGTAGTTCACGGTGGCATACACTCCACAACAAAATGGAGTAGCAGAGCGAATGAACAGAACCTTGTTAGAACGAACAAGAGCAATGTTGAGAACTGCTGGGATGGTCAAGTCATTTTGGACAGAAGCAGTCAAGTCCGTCTACTATGTGATCAATCGGTCACCATCAACCGCAATTGATCTGAAAACGCCAATGGAGATGTGGACTGGTAAGCCAGCTGATTATTCTCACTTACATACATTTGGAAGTCCCGTTTACGTTATGTACAATGCCCAAGAAACATCAAAGCTGGATCCAAAATCCATAAAATGCATTTTCTTAGGGTATGCTGATGGAGTTAAGGGGTACCGCCTGTGGGATCCCACTGCCCACAAGGTGATAATCAGCAGAGATGTGATATTTACAAAAGATAAAGTACAAGGGAAAGAAAATGATAGCACTTCAAAAGAGAAACCAGAGACTACAATAGTTCGAGTAGTCTTCGCGATATGTGCTATATTTGACTTGTACTTAGAGCAGTTAGATGTTAAAACTGCATTTCTTCATGGAGAACTTGAAGAAGAGATTTACATGCTCCAATCAGAAGGTTTTGAAGAAAAAGGTAAAGAGAACTTGGTTTGTAGGTTAAACAAATTTCTATACGGTCTCAAACAGGCGCCGAGATGTTGGTATAAGAGATTTGATTCCTTCATCATGAGCCTTGGATACAACAGACATAGTTCAGATCCTTGTGTTTACTACAAGAGATTTGGTGATGGTAATTTTATTATTTTGTTGTTGTATGTTGACGACATGTTGGTAGCAGGCCCCAACAAAGATCGTATTATAGATTTAAAGGCGCAGTTATCTAGGAGGTTTGAAATGAAGGACTTGGGACTGGCAAACAAGATTCTAGGGATGCAAATATACTGAGACAGAGATAATAGGAAGATATGGCTTTCTTAGAAAAATTATTTAAAGAAAATCTTGCGACGCTTCAATATGCAAGATTGTAAGCCAATTTCTACCCCTCTTCCTATTAATTTCAAGTTATCCTCAAGTATGAGCCCTAGCAATGAAGCAGAGAGGATGGAAATGTCTCGAGTACCGTACGCATTAGCAGTGGGTAGCTTAATGTTCGCTATGATTTGCACAAGACCAGACATTGCACAAGCAGTGGGAGTGGTTAGTCGATACATGGTTAATCCTGGTAAAGAGCATTGGAGTACTGTGAAAAGGATCCTAAGATATGTAAAGGGTACCTCAAAAGTTGCATTATGTTATGGAGGATCAGACTTTATTGTTAGAGGCTATGTTGATTCAGATTATGCAGGTGATCTTGATAAGAGTAAATCCACCTCAAGTTATGTGTTTACTCTTGCTGGAGGAGCTGTAAGCTGGGTTTCAAAATTGCAATCTATCGTGGCTACTTCTACGACAGAGGCAGAATATGTCGCAGCTACACAAGCTAGCAAAGAGGCAATAAAGTTGCAAATGTTACTGGAGGAGCTTGGACACAAACAAGAGAAAATTGCTCTATTTTGTGATAGTCAGAGCGCTTTGCATCTAGCAAAGAATCCAGCATTTCATTCGAAGACAAAGCACATACGAGTTCAATTTCATTTTGTTCGTGAGAAGGTGGAAGAAGGAATTGTGGATATACAAAAAATCCATACTAAAGACAACCTAGCTGATATGTTGACAAAGCCAATCAACAATGACAAATTAACTTGGTGTCGATCCTTTATTGGCCTAGCAGAAATGTAAGCAACATGAAGATGACAAGTGTAGAAAGGATAGAAGGATTACAAAAGTGACTTTAAGTGGGAGATATGTGGTGGTAAAGCCACTTTTGTTGACCAAAAAGATAAGAAGCAATTTTGCTTCTATATTAAGTCTTTGAATAGTCAAAGATGGTGGAGAATTTGAATTCTACTTCCTTAGTCAAAAGTGGAAGAGAATTTGAATTTTGCTTCTTTTGGTCAAAGATAGTAGAGAATTTAAATTTTGCTTCCTTAGTCAAAAGTGGAAGAGAATTTGAATTCTTCTTCTTTTAGTCAAATATGGTGGAGAATTTGGATTTTGCTTCCTTAGTCAAAAGTGGTAGAGAATTTGAATTCTACTTCTTTGAATAGTCAAAGATGGTGGACAATTTGAATTCTGCTTCTTCACCTCCCTTCCCCTATAAATACATGTCTCTTGGCTTCATAAGGATCATCCCAAGTCTTGAAGACAAAATCTCATTTTGGGTGTAAAAGAGAGAGAGCTTTTTAGAGAGAGAAAAAAGTGAGATTTCTCCTAAAATTGTCTTTCCTTTTGTTAGAGAGAGTGTGTGTTTTCTCCTATTATAAGAGAGGGTATTGTCAATTGTTCTCTCCTTATTTTAGAGAGAAATTGTTGTAATCCTTTTGCATTAGTGAAATCCTTTTACAATTTGCCCAAGGTGTTTCTTCTAATTTGTTTAGGAGTTTTACACATAAATTTGGTGTTCATCATTTTCAATTTTTTTTCTCACTTCTACTTCAGTTGTAATTGTGTGCCCCGTTCCACAACGTTCTAACACCTGAGACTCCAGTTTATCTATAGGAAAAAAAAGAAGAGAAAAACAGAGTGGGCTACAAGTTTACTGATTGACTAAATGTAAATGAGAAAAAGTAATTTTTTTAGTTGCAAGTGTAAAAATATAAAAGAATAAAATATGCGACTTAAAACTTTTGTTCGAATGGAAAAAAGTACTTAGTAAAAACATTTCAGTAATTACATTGAATTCCATAAACTATCTCATAAAATATTCATCAGAGAAATTTCTAATACAACACATGACATTGACCCTCCAAATGTCTGCCCAGAACATCTCTTTAAGCATCCCATTCGGTCACCCAATGTGACCCTCATATTCAAAACATTATAACATAACATAATATGTGATAACCACCTTATTTCCATGCAAGTTGGCCCAAGTCACATGACTAACATTCCTTAACTTCTGCTTGCTAGGGTAAACATACCAAGATGCACCATGTATTACAGAACGTTATAGTATCGTTGTACTAAAATAATTCCTCCATCCAGTAACATTCATAAACTCAAACATTCTTACAACACGTTACATATCAAGTCTCTTAAACAACATCAATACATTAAAAGCTATCATGTAATAAAACATTTTTCAATACATCCATAAACTTGCAAGTTTCATGTCTCAACTTGTCTTGGCGAGCGTGATTTGTAAATAAAAGAGACATTTATAATAGAAGAAATATTTATCCTGAAGAGAGAGATGTTCATGTTCTAATAATCTCAATCCAATGTTTCTCAAATGCCCAAGAGATCCAAATGTAAAACAAATTTCAGAGAAAGGTATCTCATATGCATTCCTCAACGTTTCAAATTTTTTTTTTAAAAAAATATGCTTCCATAGTATATATAAAATTTGTATTGAAGAAAAAAATCAATTTGAAATAATACAAATTTCAACTCATTTATAGGTAGCTACTCAGAGTCTGTTCAGCAAAATTAACTTATAAATTAATTTTTTGCTTATAACTTATAGCTTAGCTTATAAGTTAATTTTTAATTTATAGTTTATAACTTATGGTTGAAAACTTATAAGCTAACTTATTAAATTAGAAGTGTTCGGTAAAAATAACTGTTAAAGTAGTTGAAAAGTGTAAAATGACATAAAAGGACATATAATTTTTAATTCTAAAATAATATAAATAAATATATCATTTTTTGTTTTTAATTAAATTAATTTAACTTATTATATAAAATAATATGAAAGAGTATATAATTTTTAATCTCAAAATAATATAAATAAATATATCATTTTTTGTTTTTAATTAAATTAATTTAAATTATTGTATATATAATTTATTAAAAAATATATTTATATATTTTATTATATTTTATATATGTATAATTTATTTTTACATATATAATATATTTATATATAATAAAATATATTTTCATATTTTATTATAATTATATGTTATATATATGTTATATATAAGTATATAATGAATATGAAATAAAAGTATAACGGATATTTTCATAAAATAACAAGAGTAAAAAAGAAAGAAAAGTTCATAAGTTATAAGCTACTGAAATAAGTTCGTTTACCGAATATTTTTAACGAGCTTATAAGTTAGTCAGATAAGCTATAAACTAATTTATAGTGCTCGTTGAACATAGTCTTACCTGACGTGTGATGTGGGCTGAAATTCTACTTATCATTCTAGGTTGACTCCAATCTAGGAGGAGGGACAAAACACCATCCAAAATTGTTCCAATTAAACCTTAACAGCATAAAGATAATGGAAGAAATTAAAAACTGTCATATAGAAGAGAACTGAGTAGATCTAATAGTTGAGATCCTCTTATACGCAAAGAACTCTCCGATGCAGGAGAGGATTTTCGTAGCATATAGAAGCGAAAACAAGCCGCTGTCCATGCCCTGTTTTGTGTTCTAACAACATGCAACACGAAACTAGCAACTTAGACGAGTCTCTTTCCTTCATTAATCACTTATTCAACTATGAACATAATTCCCAACCAACCTAACAGAAAACGACATGAGATTATGCAAAAACGATTCGAATAACTGTTGAGAAAAACGGCGGTATGGGCAATAAGTGTAGAATCAAAATAATTCCACAGACCCAGGATAATTTTCAAAATACAATAGACAAAAATAACACCAAAAAATTTAGCGTGGAAAACCCAAATTAGGTAAAAACCACGGAACCCGTAGGCCGCTTAAATCTTCCACTATAGCAATAATGGGAATACAATCTTCACCCTTAGGTGACCGCTCACTCACAAAAAAATACTACAATAGTATTTCTTCAATTTGTGGACAATAACCCTCACAAATTGGACTCACTATTTTTCTTCTCAGAAACTTTCTGAGGTACTCTCTCTAATTTTTCTTCTCACTTTTTCTCTCAAAGGTGAGGCTTCTCTTTGGGTTGAAGAGATAATTCTGAGGGATGGAGAGAAATGACTTATTTATAGAGTCATTTGCCTTAAGATGCATCCCCCCTGCTGCTTTCAAAATTTCTTCACGCGTCTCCCATTCACGCAGCCTCCAATTTTCAATTTGGTGCCTAATTTGAAGAAAATTTTCTCTTGTGAACCCCACAAATTTTGTTATTTTATGACTTTGGAATAAAATAACAAAATTTGGTTGCAACTTTAGTTAAATTACAATTTGGCCCCCTTTTTTTTAAATATTATAATACATGGGCCCTACTTATGGAGGGACCCACCTTTCAATAACACCCTCCTCTTTCGGATTTTACTTAGCAGAATTTCTCTACTCTATTTTACAAATGCCTCGGCCAAAAGCATACTGGAAGGTAAATCATTCGAAAATTCAAGTTCCAGCTTCAATTCGGCCATGTAAAACCATTCTCTCAAGAGTTACCAAGAAAACAATCAAGATTTTTCAGAAAAACCAGATTAATTACCCATCTATTTGACTCCTTACCCAAAGGAAATCATTTCCTCCAAATCTCCCAAAAAAAAAATCCTATTTTACTTTATTCCTCTAATGCCAAGTATGAAGTTTCTTTAACATAGCCTATTCATTTTAAATTCCCCACCATTCCAACAATGAAACTTCACTCTTTCTTGCCATCAATTTCCATTGTCCTCGTTTTGAAGTGTTTTGGCCAAGAAATTGGGTGGCTTTTCAACGATGAGGACTTCGGTGAGGTGTGGGTGATGCTTCTTATTAGTGAGATGAGGCCATTTTCTTCCCAGTATTCATGCATTTTGAGCCACCGCCATGGGACCTTCAAGGCTGTCATTGTCGGACCTATTTTCAGCTGCCGTCGGAACTTTTTCTTGGCCACCGTTTAGCTTGTTCATGTACCCTATTTTTTTTTTTTTTTAAGATTTGTGAAATTGAAGTTGAAATTAAAAGTAAATCTTTTCCGGCCACTGTTTAGCCTCCGTTGAGGGAGGAGGAGGGTCCATAAGTCTGATCATGAAGATTTTTATGATGACTCCCCAAGTGATGCTGAATGGTCAATGACGGTTACTAGGATATTTTGTATTAACAATAGGCTAATTGTCGTTTAGTTCTCTTTTGATTTTGAATTTGTTCTTGAATATTTGTTATTCATCTTAATTTAGCATGTTCACAGTGGCTGTTCATTGAGAATGATTACTATTGCAATTGCATTAAAGTGGCTATATTCTCCAATTCAACATCCTTTTTTTTTTCCTTCCCGGGGGATTGGGGGGTGGGAGGGGAATCTTTGAAATTACATGGCGTCATAATGAAAAAAAAAAAAAAATTAACCGACAGAATATATTATGTAGCAAATTAAAAATTTAATCGGAATTTAAAAAAAATGAGGATGGCCTTTAAATCAATGTACCAATACTATGGAAATCTAGCTTTCAATCAACTAGCCCAATATTTCCATAATAAAATATTCACATAACCAATAATTAATAATTGAATTCCCATTGCATATATAAAAAAGCGGATAAAAATGGAATCAATCATGACTAGAAAAATAAGATATAACAGTGGTTCAATAAAAAATTAATGAACTAGCCTTGGTTAAAAAAATATAGGGTTTGAACTAATTCAGGTTATAGACCACATCCACATATATATATATATATATATATATATATATATAACACAACTACTGACCTTGTTTTACTAATCAAAGCAATGTGGAACTTCCAATTGATACAAGTTTTTTTTCTTTTATACTAAAACCACGAATGTCGCCCTATAAAACTAACCAAAGTGCGATTTATTAAAACAGAAAATAAATACTTAATTTTGAACTTTGGTGACACTTGTAAGCTGTTGGACTATCTTTAAAATTTTCTAGCACTTTCAAAAAAATTGCAAGTAAAGTTAGTACTTATCCTAATAGCAGAAAAAATATTAGTGTATTATAATTTTAGTAACAGCTATTATACTTGTTAGTAAAAAGCTAATTGTTTTTAACAGTGAATCCTCAGATGTTGGAGGAATTTTATTAGCACAAGTTTAGTACGATACATAAAGAAACACAACTAGAAGACCCGAGTTGCGTTGCTATATCATAACTTTATTTGATAAGTAAGAGTGAATTATTGTAAAAGCAACACACACTGGTTAGTGTAGATTTTAAGCGCACTGGTAGCCTGAAGGTGCTTGCCTTCCGCAATTGTTGAGGATCAAGCTCAAAGCAACTGGAACGTTAAGGTTGATGCCTAAGATGTTGGCTCTTATGGCAGTGCACAAGCAGGCAGCAGCTTCGAGATCAACCAAACCATCAAGGAGGCTGCAACATGGTTGGGTTGGCGGAGATCCAATTGTAACGTTCACCAGACCCCCCAACAGATTGGCACACACTCCCAACTTGAGTGCATCCCTAGGACAAGCCTGCGTCGGTGCCTGCGCCGATGCCTGCGCTGTAGATGGTGGCACTGTCATGAATAGGAGGTTTAGAGAGAGAAGCAAGGCAGCGGATGCAAGTGCCTTGGAAGCCATTTTTCAGAATTGATGATAGGATTTTGATTTGCTTTGTGAGTGGTGAAGTGGGAGATGCAGAGGAAGGAAGCGTTTTATAGGTGATGATTTGTGGGTTTCTTTTGTGCGTTTTTCTAAAATACCTAGTTAGGGGGCCCATGTGTGTGCTGCACACAAATTGAGAATTTCATAGCTACTTGTCAACTTTCTCTCTAATTAATAAGATAATCTCATGGTAAATTGTACGTAGCCCGACCACCTCAACTTTCAGTCATATACTCCTCTCAATTTTAAATTTTTGTAATTAACCCTTGTTAACGTCTAATTTTTTACGGTTAACCCCATTCGTTATTAGTACTGCTTATTATTATTATACGAGGTAAAAACGTTGATGTGGAAAATATATATATATATATATATATATATATATATATATATTTGAAGTGGAAGAGGGTTAATTCCAACAAATGAAATTGAGAGGAGTTTATTACACATTATTCAAAATTGAGGTTAATTAGACACTAACCCTTTGTTTTATATATTGATCGTTGGAAATATCATACAAAATCAAGTGAAGACAACTAAAGATACAAAGGGCTCAAACTATTATATCTCGAGTTCCCTTGTATTATTGTTATTATTATTATTTTCTTAAGAAACAAGGAAGTTCAAGCTATCATTGCTTGAACTCACTTATTATTGTTTTATTTATTTATTTTACATCAAAAAGATATTTGAGATAGTTTTTATATTAGTAGTTAGTAAAATATAAAAACAAACATAAAAAGAATTAAAACTTTTACTAAGAAGATAAAGTATTTTTGTAAAACAATTTTTGTTGTAAGAAAAGAATTTCTTTAAAAAAATCTCTTTGTATTATTATTATTATTATTTTCTTAAGAAACAAGGAAGCTCGAGCTATTATTGTTCCAGCGCATTTATTCTTATCTCGTTTATTTAATTTACTTCAAAAGAACATTTGAGATTGTTATAAAATTAGTAATTAGAAAAAAAAGCCTTTCAACAAAAAAATTTTTTTTAGTAAAAAACTAAATTATTTTCGTAAAGAATTTTGTTTTAAGAAAAGATTTTTTTTAAAAAAAATTATAAAATTTTTTTCAATAGTAAGGTAAAAATGAAAAAAAATAATTTTTTAAATAATTAAAGGATTTGAACTACTTTAGTTGGAACCCCACAATAGTTTTTTAAAAATGTAACTCTAGACCCCTTATTCTTTTCTTCTTCTTTTTTTTTTAAATTTTTAATATGGTAGGATTGCACGGCAACGAGGGAGCTCACAAATTCAAAATTTCTTAAATAGCTATCAGCTTTCTCTCAAATTAAGATAATCTTATGGTAAATTGTACATAGCCCCTCAAATTTATAAATTCCTTTCAATTTTAAATTTTTGCAATTAACCCCTGCTAACTTTTTGCCACAATTTTTTTCAAATATTTATAGTAATGATTATAACTGTAGTATTTTTAACTGCAACTAAAAGTGCACAGAATTCTCCTACACTTGTATGAGTGTGTTTGTATTTTTTTTTTTAAGGATACAATAAGATTTGAGCTACCATAGCTTGAGTCCACTTGTATTATTAATACAATTTACTATTATCTTATGAGTTGAAAAGGTTCACAGGGAAAATATATATATTTGAAGTGGAAGAGGGTTAATTGTAACAACTTAGAATTAAGAGGGGTTTATTGTACTTTAATCGAAATTGAGGGAATTAATTAAGTTTATTTATCCCATGATCTTATATTGCATGAAATTTTAATGGTAATAAAGTTATGACATATAATTATTGACGTCCTTTTTGATAGTTTTGGAGTAATATATTTTTATAATTATTTTTCTTATCGATCAAAAGAATATTTAATATGATAATCTCAAATTGTTGGAGATTCTTATGATTTGACGTGTTAGTAAATGTCATTTGTGACATATGTGTTAGACACTAGTTAAACTAAAAATATCATATGGAATCGAGTGAAGACAATTAAAAGTGACATATTTGACTTGCATTTCCATTTTTCTTTCATATAAAGTAGTTTGAGATATTTAGCCGTCAATGCATGAGAGACAAATGAATAATTGCACTACAAGAACTAATGAAGCTTCTGACTGCTAGTTTGCTACCTTGCTTATTTTTCTTTTAAGATACAAGGGAGTTTGAGCTACCACAGCTCGATAGCTCAAGCCCCCTTTAATTATTATTATTATTATTATTTATTTATTTATTTTTATTTCAATAGGAGGCTTCAGATAATTTTTAAATTAGTAGTTAGAAAAAAATTGCTTAGTAAAAAAACAATATTAGAGAAAATTAGACTCGAGTTACGGGTTTGGATTCTCTCCAATATTTTTCTCTCGTTAATTGTTTACAGCTGTTAGATGTTGTGGACTTTATTGAATGCGTGAGAGTCCACAACTATCCGGGAGAAAATTAGACTTTTTAATATATAAAAAATCCTCTCCTCGAGCTACTTTAGTTTGAACCCCACAATAATTTTTTTTAATGTAGCTCAAGGCCTCTTATTCTTTTTCTTTTTTTATTATGATAGCTTGAGCCCCACAATATATGTTTAAAAGAATAGCTCGAGCTTCTTTAGTCAAATTTTTTTTTAATATACTAAAAGGGAACTTGAGGTATTATAGTTCAATATATTTTTAATTTAAAAAATAGTTACTATAGCTCAAGTCCATATATATACCATAGCTGAAGCCCATATATATATATATATATATATATATATATATATATGAGTAAGGGCCCAAGCTACTATAGCTCGAGTTAAGCTCGAGCCATTTAATATAAAATTTTACATATATACAATGGCAGAGCCGGAGAGAGGTGAGGGGTATAGTTGCACCCTTGAATTTTTCAAATCTTCATGTAAAATTTTGTTTTTTCATTTTGCCCTTTTCATATTTTTTTGAACTCCCTTAATATTTTTTTAAACTTTTTCAGCGACTCAATCTCTCTCTACTGCTCATAGTCACGAGACCCCTACTCTCTAGAGTTACAAGATTTTTTTTTATGATGATTAATTTATCATTCCATTGTTAGGGACTTCTTTGTAAAAGTTTTAAATTTGAAATTTTTATACATAGGTCTAATTCTATCAAATTGATTGATTGATTGTGTAATTAGGATTATGAGTAACATATTTGTGAAGTCAATTTTATGAAATTTTTTTTTGATGATGGTTAATTTTTCATTTAATTATTAGAGACCTCTTTGTAAAAGCTTAAAATTTGAGATTTTTGTACATAGGTTTAATTCTATCAAATTGATTGATTGATTATACAATTAAGATAATGAGTATCATATTTTTTAAGTCAATTTCATGAAAATTTTTTCTTGATAATGGTTAATTACTCATTTTATTATTAGGAACCTCTTTGTAAAAGATTAAAATTTAAAGTTTTTATACATTGGTTTAATTCTATCAAATTAGTTGATTGATTATGCAATTAAGATTTAAAAAAAGAAAGATTTTTGTAATGAAATATTTTTTAAGAGGAAATTATCATCAAATGAGTAACAAATTAAAATTAATTTAGAAAAATTGCCGTCAGATACGTAAAAGGGAATGAAAATTTTGCTCCCTAATCGAGGGGTCCTGGATACGCCACTGCATATATATATATATAAAATCTTATTACAATGTATAAATTAAAATAAAACAACTTCATGAAAGCATAAACATAATATTCTTCATAAAGAGAAATGAATCATTCCATAACTTAAAATAAAACAAGCCACAACTTTCTCCGGGGCACTTCTTTGACCACTACTATGACGTCGGCTTTGACGTCGATTCCCTCCACTTAAAGAGTCCTCAACGGTGAGGACTATTTCTAAATATGTTGATTTTTCTCTTCAGCCGAAGAAGATTAGAGTGAAATATCTCTTCCTTTAAGCATAGATTACATCTGAATATGTTTATTTTTCTCCTCCTTCAAATAATAGGGGAGTGATTGTACCCCAAAAAAAAATAGTGGAGTGAAATACCTGTTCCTTTAAGCATAGATTACATCTGAATATGTTCATTTTTCTCTTAGTTTAAACTTTATACAATATGGGACTGATTGTACTTAAAAAAAAGAAAAATTAGTGGAGTGAAACATATGTTCCTTTAAGCATAGAGTTAAGCATATCCTTGTGTCCTAGTATGGTCAAAGGTAGTTAGATTGGGCGCTTACTATTGTGCCAAAGTTTATTGCTGATAGCGGAAGCATGATTCATATCTTTTCAAGCACCAAGAGCCTCGAACCTGAGGGGACAATTACGTCTCAGGTAACATGATCTAACAAAGCTTAGTTTGGAGGGTAGTAGGGCATGCCTGTGGTTTATTTTGTATGATTGGTTTTTGAATTCTGCCTGTTTGGTAGAAAGTCATGAACGAGAATTTGCAACTTGAGGATCAAATCTTTGACGAGGTATCTCTAACTTTTCTATGTTTGGCTCTAGCTTTAAGATGAAAACTGGTTTGACCTTGGGTTGGGTTGCTTTAGGTGAATATCATATGAGCAAAGGTTGGAGAGAGATATAGAGGTGGGATACACTTGAGTAGAGCCGAGTGAATTCCCATTAGGTCCTACTGCTTTGTTTCTATCTGTCTCCAACTTTACCTAATCAAGTTTGTTAGAAAATTTAGAAGATCCAGATCCAAGCTGTTAGGTGTCGCAAACATTAAACTCTGTCCTTTATATTTTGTTTGGTTTTCTTTCTCACGTTTTATGCCTTCTGGTTTCAGAAATATCAGATCCTCTTTTTACATTCTTGCCCAGTATATAGGAATGATTCTTTCTATTGAACTTAAAGTCTTCAAGTCAGATTTTTACCTTTTGTTTTTCATTTTTGACTTGTCCATTTTTCAAGCTTCTATTGTTTAAGAATTGTGTAAGATTAAGATGCCTTTGGCTTCGTTGCTTTCTGTTTTCATTTCATTGAAAACAGAAAAGATGAACGAAAACGTGTTTGGTAATGTATGCAAAAAACATTTTGTAAAAACATTTTCTAAAATAATTTGAAAATAGAAAGCATTTAAAAGAAGTTTTCAGTGTTTCCACTTGATAACAGATGATATTTTTTGTAACTTTGTTAGAAAATAAATATTCCAACTACATGAATGTCATCATTTACTGATAGCCAAACAAAAAATTCTAATAAAAGTTGTGATCACTTAGTCAATTTTGGAATATTGAAATTAACATATGTATTTTTTAAATATTGAAAATTTGCAAATGAAGTTAGACTTAAAGAAATAGAAGTAGAGAATGAAAAATGAAAATATTTTGGAAAACCAAAGACACCCTCATATTTCCATTTCTCCTTCTTTCAAGTATAATATTATTCTTTTCCTTTTCTTTAATTTCATTTTGAAATTCTACAATTACATGTTTATGTTGACTTAGTTAGATGCTCAAAGATAACAAGTACTCTCTGTAGGCCCTGCACTATTGGTCGATGTTCCAAGGGATAAGAACATAACTGGTATGCATGAGGTCTGATCTCATTTAAGACAATTATTTGTTTCATTTGTTGAAATGCTGCTTATATTTATTAGAATTTTATAGTCAACTTCGGCTGAATTTGCCAACTTTCTGCTAAATGGAAATTAAATTGTACCTGATGATCATAAAATTGGTCTATAGTTGTGTGCTCCTATATTTTCCAAATAATTATTCAGACACATGGTGCTAAAATTTTTGACATACACTTTGTGGTCAACAAAATGTTCGAAGTTATAGATACCTTGGCACTGGTACTCTCAGTCTCAAGCATGGAGTTGGGTTTATGTTTTCCCATAGACAGCCTAATCTCCTGGAATTTTCTATTTTTAATTTATGCCATGAAAAATATTTCTCTCTTCTGCAATTCATCTTCCTTAACAGTTGCATAATATATCAAAATTTTTCATTTAACAGCTGAAGTTACGAGGTCCTTGAGTATCCCAAGAGGTGTAAGCCGTGTGCTCTTCAGAACGTTAAATACAGATAGCTTAGTTGTATATATCACTTGTATTGTTACCGCTCTAGGATTATTTTCTTTTTGATTGTCCAATGGCCAACATAAATAGTTAATTGACTTAATTAAGTTTCTTCACACTTCCTTTGACAGTGCTTTTTTAATGTGTCACCATAGCTCTCAGTCTTTTACATATTAATTTATATGAAATATGTTTTTATTTAGTATTATTTTTGAATTTTTACTAGATTCATCTAAGGAATTATCTCTATGAATTGAGCATCAGATGAATTCAAACAGTTCTGCTGATTGATATAATTGATTAATATGGAAAAACAGTTTTTAATTATTGAATTTTAAAAGTGGCATTAATCCCCGGTTTATTTGTTAAAATTATTTTCAAATTTTAAAAAAAATATTTATTTATTTATTATTTTTTTATAATAGATTATATTCACATAAATACCATTAATGAACTTACATATTTACAACAGTGCCACCGCATTTTCACCCTACTTTCAAGATTTGTTTTTTTGAAAATACCTAAATCCCGTTTTCATTTTTGTTTGAAAAAACAATAATTTGAAATTTTTTAAAATATATCTTTTAAAAGCATTTCACCTATCAACTTTTATTTTTTAATTTTTTAAAATCAAAAAATTGTTTTAAAAAATAATAACCAAGCAGGGCCATAGTATCTAGAAAAAAAATTTTTTGGATCAATAATGTTGAAGATGATATAGTAAATAAATATAAAGTTGAGTTGGAATTTTACTCGGTTTGTGCAAATGTAGGTTTTGAATCAGTTATAATGACTAATATTGCATGGAATTATTGTTGAAACTTAAATTGTATTTGAAAATTGCAACTTAAACAGAGAGACAGAGGGAAATAATAAGATCTTTGACCTTGATGATGATCTATAATGGAATCCTTTTTGTCAACCTTATCTTAGTATATTTATTAGTTCATGATAGGTACCAGAGGTGTTTGTTATAGTTGTTATGTGGTTAAGGGATAACTAGGAAATTGTTAAAAGGTGGGTCTATTATAAATAGGAGAGGAGAATGTGAGAAGGGGCAAGAATATTGTATCAGAACTTGGGTTAGAGCATTGTGCTCGAGTATTGGGGCAGAATACTTCTTAGGAATTATTCTGTAGGAGCTTTGCTCTATGGGGAGTCTTAGGACTCTAGGAGACTTGGTCTCTGTTTACTCTTTTCTGGCTATTCTTGTTGTTCTTTTTAATCTTTTACTATTATTCCTTTTCCAAATAATAAAATCTTAGTTTTTTTCTTTAATTCAAGTCTTGGGTTCTCATCAGTTTGGTTATGTTTAGGAGCTTTGCACTGGGAGAGTTTTAGACTCTAGGAGATCTAGTCTCTGGAAATTATCCTTTTCTTGTCATTCTTGCTGTTCTTGCTCTGTATTTCCATCTACATAGAAATAATATCTTGTTGTTTTTTTAATTAAGTCTTGGGTTCTCATTAATTCATTACAAGCCACATGTGAACTCAAACTTGTTAAAATGTTAGGCAGCTTATGTTCAAGAAGGAATTTGATTCAAGCTTTACGGGATTTGGAGTGGATGGAGCAAAATGGCTAGTAGAGAACACTGACATCAAACTTATAGGTGAGATATAAATCATTTTAAAGATTCCGTATGCTTATTTCCAAGAGCATTTTTCTCTGTCTCTTTTTGGATAAAGTGACTGTTCCATATTTAGTTTTTCACATATAGTCATGCAAACTTTTTTATTATTATTATTTTTTAACCTGGACAACACAACTATTTCATATTTGTCATTCAGGATCAGATTTCAAGTTTTTATATTAATTACAGTGATTTTTTTCTTGATTAAGATGGTGCAATAAAATTTAGTTGTGTGATCAATTAGAGCATGAGGTGGCTGTTATTTTTATAATCTGATAGACTAATTTCAATGAATACTGTTTGACAACTTTTTCTAAAGACAGGCTGGCTTGTTAAATTTTTATGTGTCTAATGTAATTCAATAGCACCAGTGAGAGTATATAATCAGAGCATCTACTGCAAAATGATTGCATTTTTTTAATTCTTGAGCCAAATATTTCTTATTGAAGTAGTTGTTGATGGGCATAAGGTTACCCAAACTTACCAACATAAGCACAAGAATAAGAATGGAGATAGCAAGGATGGGCCCAGCAGTCATAAGGGCCCAAAAGCAAGCTCTGTGCAAGACAAGGGAGCAGGGGCAGATCTGGAAAAGGGGACTGACACAGTAGTGGAGGCACGGGAAGGAACTACAATGGATATACGTGGTCTGCCATGAAGGGGTGCGGGGGTGTGGAGTAAATTGGGGATTGACGGAGAGAACCTAGCCTCTTGAAAGCTAGGCAACTTATCCTTGTTTGTGTTATGTTTTGATATTGTCGTTCTTGTAATTTCTTTGCTGTTTTCTTTGGGTATTCTACTATTGCTGTTATCTGAGACCATTGTAGCTACTATTTTGTGTTAATCCAAGTCCAGTGTTATCTTTTGTTGAGCCTGAGGTTTTGGGGGTTCTATCAATTGGTATCAGAGCCGGTTACGTAAAGGAATGGTCACTACCCGAACAGATTCAAGAATGGAAACAAGACTGGAAAATGTGGAATAGGATGTAGCAAACATCAAACAATGGGTGGCAGAGATTAAAGAGGCCATTGAAGCAATGAGAACTTCTTGAAGAATAGAGGAAGATAATCGCAGTGTATAGGAGAACCAGAACCCAGAAGGGGGAATGAAGGTGAAATGTACAGCAGAATAATGAGGGGTTGGTTGAGAGGGACCCTAAAAAATACAGGAAGTTAGAGTTGCCAGTGTTCAACAGAGAAGATCCCACCGGATGGATATTCAGAACTGAAAGGTATTTCTTGATTAACCATATTCCGGAGGAAGAGAAGATGGAAGCTGTGGTGGTCTGTATGGAGGGGATGACACTTAGCTGGGTTCAATGGCTGGAGACCCGCAAGCCGCTTAGGTCCTGGTCAAAGTTCAAAACAGAGTTGCTCAGAAGGTTCCATCCATCTCAGCAAGGGGGAAATTATGAACGCTTGATGGCCTTGAAACAAATAGGCACCGTGGCTGAGTATCGAGAGCAATTCGAAGTAGTGTCAGCGACCCTAAAGGAAGCATTAGATGAACTGTTGATAGGGGCTTTCACTAATGGATTGAAGGAGAAAGTGAGAGTAGAAGTGAGGATGCTGGGAGACCAATCACTACTGGGCCTGATGGAACTAGCCCAAAAGGTGGAAGATAGAAACAATTTGCTGAAAAAGCAAAAGGAAGCCCAAAAAATAGCACTAAAATCTTCCTTAGGTTCGAAGTGGAGCAGGTTACCTAAACCCGCCCTGAATCGGGCCTCCTACATGTTGGATTAAATCAAAACCGTGTCCCACCCTTCATCACAATAAAGTAGAGCTGACCTGAAACTAATGATAGACACAAAATCACACGTACCTGGCAGTGCAAGTTCGGCAACGGTGCCGACAAGGAAGAGAGATAGTAGCGCCGGTGGAAATGGGACAGGCTCAAAAAGCTTATCGAAGGCGGAGGTAGCTCAGAATAGGAGACTTTGGCTTTGCTTCAAGTGTGATGAAAAGTATGGCCCCAACCATCAGTGTAAAAACAAGCAGCTTAGTGTGCTCTTGTAATCAGAAATTGAAGAGACTAAAACGGAAGAAGGATGAGATAGAGGTCAGACTGAGGAAGGGGAAGATGAACCAGATGTGGCCGAAGAAATGATGGCTCTGTCCATGAATGCCATCGTGGGTCTCTCTGAAGGTAAAACCATGAAATTAATGGGAACTATTTATGGAGGAGAAGTCCTAGTGTTGATTGATAGTGGTGCCTCACATAATTTCATCTCTAGCCAAGTGGTAGAGGAATTAAAATTACCCACAATAGACCGAAGGTTTGTCATTACAGTGGGGGATGGGTATTGGGTTCAAGGAAAGAGAGTATGTCAAGGAGTGGAGCTCGAATTGCAAGGAGCCCACATCAAATAGAATTTTTATGTTTTTGATTTGGAAGGAGAAGATTTGGTTCTGGGAGTGGAGTGGCTGAAGTCTTTGGGAGAGGTTAAAATTAACTGGAGACAATTAACGATGAGTTATAAAGAGGGAGATACTGCTGTTAGTCTGAAAGGGGACCCCGCAGTGACAAAAACAGTAGTTTCCCTTAAGAGTATGCTGAGTTCTATGAAAAAAGGGGAACAAGGTTTCTTGGTGGAGTTCGGGGCACTTTCCGTTCAAACTCAGTTAGAAGAGGAAATAAGTAATGGAGTCATAACTCTATTGGTAGAATTTGTAGAAGTCTGTGAAGAACCCAGAGGATTACCCCTGTTAGAGAGAGTGATCATGCTATAGTCATCAAACATGGAGAAAATCCTCCTAGCATTCGACCCTACTGTTACTCTCATTCACAGAAAACCGAGATTGAGAAACTTGTGAACGAAATGTTGATGGCGGGGATCATAAGGCCGAGTAGAAGTCCATATTCAGGTTCAGTACTATTAGTTAAGAAGAAGGACGGTGGTTGGCGCTTTTGTGTGGATTATCGAGCACTAAATAAAATAACGGTGCCCGATAAATTTCCAATTCCATCTATTGATGAATTATTAGATGAGTTGGGAGGAGCCATAGTCTTTTCCAAGCTGGACTTGAAATCTAGGTACCACCAAATTCGCATTAGGGAAGGAGATGAAGCCAAGACAGCTTTCAGGACACATGAGGGGCATTATGAATTTTTAGTAATGCCATTTGGACTAACCAATGCCCCATCGACCTTCCAAGCTTTGATGAACACAATATTCAAGGCATATTGAAGGAAGTTCATATTAGTTTTCTTCGACGACATCCTTATTTATAGCCCAGATTTTTCTTCACACATGGAGCATTTGAAAATAGCCTTGGAAATATTGTGCCAACACAAGTTGGTTGCAAACAAGAATAAGTGTCTTTTTGCAAAAGCACAACTTGAGTATCTTGGGCATATCATATCTACACAGGGGGTGCAAGCTGACCCAGCCAAGATTGAGAGCATGACCCATTGGCCAATACCGAAGGACTTGAAGTCACTTAGGGGATTCTTGGGCTTAACCGGTTATTACCAGAAATTTGTTAAGAATTATGGGAGGATTGCAGCACCCCTTACTGACCTACTTAAAAAGGATGGTGGGGAGAAAAGGAACAACAAACCTTTGAAAGTTTGAAGAGAGCCATGACTATTGTACATGTGCTTGCCGTGCCCGATTTTTCAAAGCCTTTTGAAGTTGAGGTTGACGCATGTAGGGTGGGTGTTGGTGCTGTCCTAATGCAAGATAAGCGACCAATTGTTATTTTAGTCAAATGTTATCTCCAAAGGCGAGAATGAGCTCGGTTTATGAGAAAGAACTCATGGCCTTGGTTTTTGCTATCAAGAGATGGAAGCAGTATTTGATGGGTCATCCTTTCATAATAAAAACTGATCAAAAAGCATTAAAGTTCTTATTGGAGCAAAAGGTGCTGGATTCTGACCAGCAGACATGGGTATCAAAATTAATGGGGCTGAAATTTGAAATTCAATATAAACCCGGACTAGAGAATAAAACGGCGGATGCATTGTCAAGGCGGGGTGAAGTAGTGGAATTGAAAGCCTATTCACTATGGCAGTTTCCAGATATGGAGGAATGGGAGAAAGAGGTGCAAAATGATGAGAAATTATCCTGTGTTGAGACAATTAATGGGAGGACAACTTATTATTGAGAACTATTCAATGAAAAGGGGATGTTTGCTGTACAAAGGAAAGATGGCGCTTTCTAAGAAGTCCTCTCGCATACCCAATTTATTAGTTGAGTTTCACTCTTCACCATTAGGGGGTCATTCCGGGTATCTCTACACCTACAAACGCTTAGCAGAACATGTGTATTGGGAATGAATGAAGAAGGATGTACAAGAATTTGTAGCAAGGTGTGAAGTTGTCAAAAATAAATAAATACCAAGCTATGAGCCTAGCAGGATTGTTGCGGCCATTACCCATTCCACAGCAAGTATGAGAGGATATTAGCATGGATTTTATTATTGGATTACCAAAATCTCAAAGGTATGACACAATAATGGTTGTAATGGATAGACTTACAAAATATGCCCATTTTCTATTACTGTCGCACCCTTTTACAGCCAAAGAAGTGGCTGAACTTTTCACCAAGGAAGTGACCAGATTGCATGGATTCCCAAAATCCATAGTGTCAAACCGAGATCGAGTTTTTATTAGCCAACGGGCATGACTTCATTTAAGGCACTCTATAGGAGAGATCCACCCACATTATTCAGATTTGGAGACACCCTTTCAGTAGTAGAAGAAGTAAATCAGTAATTACAATCTAGAAATCAGATTCTGGATGAGCTTAGAGAGCATTTCCAGAAAGCCCAAGAGAGAATGAGGACAAAGCTAACAAAGGCTGCAGGGAAGTAAGTTTTGAGGTGGGAGACTTCGTGTATTTAAAGATCAGACCCTACAAGTTGAAGGCCCTAGCAAAAAGGGCAAATAAAAAGTTGAGTCCTAAATTCTATGGGCCTTACAAAATTACTGCCAAGTATAGGGAGGTGGCTTACAAATTAGAGTTACCTTCCTCCACCCGCATTCACCTGGTCTTCCATGTTTCCCAACTTAAGAGGACTCTTTAACCCACAACGGTAGCTTCTTCTTTACCCACATATCTGACAGAGGAGATGGAACTGCAGGTCCTACAAGAGACTGTCAAACAAGTTAGAACAATGACTAATGGGGAACAAGAAGTACTGATTAAGTGGACCGATCATCCCGACTATGAATGTACTTGGGAAAAGAAGGATGTCATCAAGGAACAATTCCCTAAATTTCACCTTGAGGACAAGGTAAAGCTTATAGGGGAGGGTATTGATGGGCTTGAGGTTACCCAAACTTACCAACGTAAGCACAAGAATAAGAATAGAGATAGCAAGGATGGGCCCAACAGTCATAAGGGCCCAAAAGCAAGCTCTGAACAAGACAAAGGAGCAAGGCAGATCTGGAAAAGGGGACTGACACAGTAGTGGAGGCACGGGAAGGCACTACAGTGGATATAAGTGGTCTACCATGAAGGGATGCAGGGGTATAGAGTAAATTGGGGACTGACAGAGAGAACCTAGCCTCTCAAAAGCTAGGCAACTTATCCTTGTTTGTGTTATGTTTTGATATTTTCGTTCTTGTAATTTCTTTGCTCTTCGCTTTGGGTATTCTACTATTGCTGTTATCTAAGACCATTGTAGCTACTATTTTGTGTTAATCCAAGTCCAGTGTTATCTTTTGTTGAGCCTGAGGTTTTGGGGGTTCTATCAGTTGTATAATAGCCTAATCTAATAATGTGGGTCATTTACGAGTCCAGGTTTTCCTTATCATACTTTTAGGGCTCGTTATTTTTGTTACTGGTCATTTTGTTCATCGTAACTTACCCTGTCTTGATATGATTCTTGGGCTTGTTTGCACTTAAAAGCATAACATTTATCTCTCTGACGTTCTACTCCTATCTTGGGGTGTAAGATAGTTATTGGTTTTTCTCTACAATAAAAGAGTCAACCTTACTAATGACTTAATGTCTACATCTAGGTAGTTATTAGTTTTTCTTTGCAATAAAAGAATCAACCTTACATATGACCTTGACGTCTACCCATTTCATTCAGGTTATATAATGGTTCTTCAGTTTATAAATAATAGTTGGGGCTAATTATGTGTTCAATATCAGGCAAAGTTTGCTTCTATCCTTGTCTCTCTCTTCCCCCTCTTTTGTGATTATGTTGCCCTCCTTAGAAATTCAACGTTTTATGTCTTGTGCATTGTAAGAATGCTATTACTTCATTTTTCCAAATGATGTAGTCATATTTCTGTTTCTTGCAAGTTGTTGTCGCCCTAACATTCCTGTGATGCAATGTAGGAGTTTATTATTTATCTGTTGCTGCTTATGATCACTCAATTCCATCTCATCTTGTCTTTCTGGAAAGCAGGGTAAGAAAGTGCTTGTCTTATGGTGAAAAATTAACTCATTTGTTACATTTCTTACTACTTAGCTAATTATTCCGATCCATATGAGTTAAAGTATTACTCGCAAGTGAAAATGCTCCAGGAAATCATTCTTGTGGAGAGCCTAAAGCTCGATGATGTCCCAGCTGGAATATATTCACTACGATGCTTATCGCTTAGGTTGGTTGGTTCCGAGGCATCACTAGTACGTTGCATTTTGGTCAGTTCACAGCGTCCATGTGAGTTTTAGGTATGCAAACCTGGGTTTACTATCATGATGTATGATCATATTTCTAATACTTGAATGCTGAATATTTCTTGTTTTGGAATTTGGACAGAAATCGAATGTGGCATCTGCTTTGTATTGTTTGTGTCATGTCCTAATTACTTTTGAGTCGAATGCTGATGCAGGAAAACATCGCTCGAGACTCTTATATGATTGCATAGATAAGAAATTGTATCAATAAGAATCAGGATAGGGAAATATGGGCCCCTCCATAAGTGGGGCCCATGACTTATAATATTATTTAAAAAAAAAGGGGCCAAATTACAATTTAACTAAAGTTGCAACCAAATTTTGTAATTTACTCCAAAGTCATAAATAACAAAATTTGTGGGGCCCACAAGAGGAAATTTTCTTCAATAATTAGGCACCGTCTCAAGAAAAACTGAAGAGGGGAGACTGTTGCAGAAAACGCGTGAAGAAAATTTGCAAACAGGGGGATGTACCTTAAGGCAAAATGACTCTATAAATAAGAGCCATTTCTCTCATCCTTCATCATCCTAAGAAGCCTCACTTTGAGAGAGAAAAGAGTGAGAAGAAAAATAGAGAGAGTGTCTCAGAAAGTTTCTGAGAAGAAAAATAGTGAGTCCAATTTGTGAGGGTTATTGTCCACAAATTGAAGAAATACTGTTGTAGTATTTTTGTGAGTGAGAGGTCCACCTAAGGGTGAAGATTGTATTCCCATTATTGTTATAGTGAAAGATTTAAGCGGCCTACGGGTCCCGTGGTTAATTTTTACCTAATTTGAGTTTTCCACGCTAAAATTTTTGGTGTTATTTTTATCTATTGTATTTTGGGAATTATCCTGGGTTTGTGAGAATTATTTTAATTCTACACTTACTATGCACACCGCAGTTTTTCCCAATACACTACAAGAAAACTAGTCATTAGCCACGGTTTTTTAGCCACGGTTACCAAAACCGTGGCAAAATCTAGCCTAAATAGACCATCTTGCCACATTATTATTATATGTGGCTAAATGTGAGATAACCGTGGGAAAAAAAAGGCGGCAGTTTTTTTTTCTCTCCCTCCAATAATATTTTCTGATCTCCCTCGCTTTTTTTATTTTCTGATTAGGTTTCGCACGCTTTCTCAATCTTTCACTTTCCTCTTCTTTTTGCCGTAGACCTTCATGCGTTGCCTTCACCATGTCTCGTTGAATCCCTCAGCGTTGCCCTCTCCTTTTGGCTGAGAGAAATCAGTGCAAGGCCGTCGATCTTCATCCCGTCAATCTTCGACTGTGCTTTCTGCGTTTCAGAGTCGCAAGGTGATACCCATCTTCATCTATCTACGTTCTGCACACTTAGGTATTTCCATTCATCTTCCTCTAGATTTTCTCCCTTCATATCTGTGTTTTTATTTCTAATGGAAGAGGAATTTTTAATTTCTTAACCCCAATCCCGCTTCTAAAACACAGAAACCCCAAATATTGTATTTGCGCACAATGTTCAAGCAAGAACGTCGATAGTGAAAGAGAAACAGAGATCAACTTCAAATAAAAGGAATAAATCAGAACCACATATAATATGGGTAAGTATCCCATTTCAATTAGCATGTAGATGTTACAAGAATGAGAACGTCATTCTTACGGAATGCTTTTTTTCTTTATCCAGCTTTCAGTTTTTACAGCATATGACCTCTCATGGAGTCTCACTGCTGTAGGTAAGTCTCTATTTATAATATTGAGAGACACTTGTCTCATAACATAAAGGACCCCTTTGGTTTAAGTCAAATTGTATTATGGTGATTCTGAATGCTGACTTGCGATGGTGATTCTGAAAATTTGGGGTTGTCATTTGAGAATATGGATATGGATTTTATTTTGATGATTTTAATTAATAATTATTTGGTTTTGGATAAGAAAGACCTCTGTTGCTTTGAATTTTAGTTTTTGTAGAACTCATGTTTTGTTCTTTGGTTTCTGCATATTGTAAATGACTGATTCCAATATGAAACTAAAGCTAATGTTTTTAGTTTTACAATGATTCTGGTGCTGAAAGTGTTTCTGCCATAGTCTTGATTTGAGCTTGACTTTTTATAATCTCATCTTGTTTGAATTGAAATAAGTCAAAAATATGTTTAGGATGAGTTTTTACATTATATTATAAATAAGGGATTATGAGTCTTTACTTTTGAGTGCTTCAAGTTTGGTTGGTACTTTGAAATTTGTTGATCAAAGAAAAAAAAATTGATAATAAATCAAACATGCTTTTGGTTCACTCTTGTGCTTATAATCCATCATTTGAGAATGGAAGTTTTGGTGTCAAGTGTTTTTGGTTTTACTCTTGGGTGATGTTCTGTAATTCCTTGGAATTAATTCTACTTTCATTGTCCTTAAAAAGAATAGGCCAATCAAGGTGCATGACTTAAAACATAATACTATTTTAGTTCAAACAGCAAAATATATAACAGTATTCATAGTTGACAAACAAAGGTTAAAAGAAACTAACTTTAATACAGATAGATTCAAACTTTGTAAATAATGGTGCTCCAATCTATGATCCAGAACATATGGAAACTTTAAGAATAACTCTAGTGAAGAGACAATGATTTAATAGTCGGTGAAGGGATAATATGAGTAGCAGTTGTTTTAATTACTAATGCATCTGTAATTATAATTGAGAGGCCTATTATTTTTTTATGGAATTTAGTCTGTTATTAGACCTTCAATAATAATAATTTCAGTTCTTTTTTACTTGACTTCTTAATACTACCATTTTTCCAATCAAACTATAAGAATCATATAAGTGAAATTGAGGAAATTCAAATATTTAGAATTTATAAGCGACTTTAATGTGCATTTTGTTTTTAAGACACTGGAGGAAGTTTTGGATATATTGGATATTCTGTTATTTCAGAGGATGAATGCTCTAAATTAGTGATTATTATGTGCTCACACCCCTTCAAATTTGGAATCCATATGTTTTTTAAATAATGGATTTTCATCTTGCAGGAGTTCCTTTTAAGTTAATTGAAGACTCAAAGTTTGTTCCTTTAAATGCCAATGATCCCACATATGGTCCACCTGTAAGTCATGGTTAGTTTTGACTTCATTGTATAAGATGTTATCTATCACTTATTCTACTTTTATCTCTTCCATAGTAAAATTTTCAACATACGCACGTTGTAAATATATATGCATCAAATGTAGTTTCTAATTTAAAGCTTTGATTCTAAAATTTTATCTTACTTTGAGTTGTTGCAAAAATCTGCTGAATTTTGAAAGGGATCAATTTCTGCTCAAAATTTTAGAATGTAAATGACTTTTAACGCATGTTCCTTCAACCTTACCTGGGGTCAGAGCATACTACTGCAAAATTCAATAATTTGATTTGGAAATCGGAATGGTCCTTGTTGTTAATTATGAGCTGACCCACATTTTTTATCTGACTTAATATGGAGTAAAATTTAAAATATTCTATCTATTTGCAGGCCTTATTGTTGTTAGGCTTTGAAGCAAACGGGGCTTTAAAGGTAATATCCTGATGATCCATCTAGCAAAATTTGATTATCCATGTTATGAAAGCATGGTGCTTTGATACCATGTTTTGAAAGATCAATGATCAGAACTTAATGAAGATTTTAGTATTACTTTAGTTGTTTCTTTTGCATGATATACTCTATCTTTCTATTAAGTTTCCATTCTGTGTTCTTCATGACTCTTTAGAATATCCTTTTGTTTGATTTTTTTTGTGCTTTCAATTTGATGAACTAAATTACTGATAGAATATATTAATCTTTGCACTACATCTGAAAGTCTAGAAATTTTATATCCAAAGAAAAACAACTTTAACAAAACTCTATATGCTCCCTTTTGAAGCCAATATCAAGCAACAACTTCTGATTTTGAAATTTGGTCCAGTAGCTCTCATTTTGTTGGGCCCATTAAGGTTAAAAATCCCATTAGCAAGCTCTTTTTTTTTTTCTATTAGGACTTGGGGTCCATTAAAAAATTCTGATTTTTTAAGTTTGGTTCAGTATTTTTTTTATTTTTGGGCAAAGGACCATTAGGGGAGAAAAAATCCATTAGCAAGTTTTTATTAGTATATTTAGGATTAGGTGCCTATGATAACGTTTGAAGCCAATTTCAAGCAACAAATTCTGATTTTTGAAGTTTGGTCTATTAGTAAGTACTTTTTTTTTTTTAATTAAGACTTAGGGTCCATTAGCAGTTTAGCACATTTCTTAAAGATAAAATAAAGTATCTATGCACATAAAAAAAATGGAAATAGTATCTAAGCACACAATGATTAAGAAAAAAATTGAAAACAAATCTCAAAATGGTTATAATAATGACAATAAACTGTAGTGTTAGAATGGAACTTATATTATATTTCTAAATTAAATGGTACTCCTACTTAGCTATGTGAATGACCTTCTAATCGATTCATTCCTCCTTATGTCTTCTTTTTTAGTTATGGGTTGTTTTTTAGTTAGACTAGAAATTTTTTTAAGTTTTAAATAAATCATTTTTTCTTTTGATAAAATGACTAATCTTATATTATCAAACCAGTGACCATTCAATTGCCTTCTAGATCTTCTGCACACAAGAGCCATTCCCTTCAAATCTAGGTAAATAATTTGCTTATACTTTGCTTTTCTTATGGTTTCTGAATTGGATTTTTGTTTTATTGATTCCATTTTTGTGTTTAGATTCCATTGTTGATTATAATAATATATGTCTGGCTTTCTTTGCATGTTGATTTTAAGTAAATTGTTGTCGACTTTAGAATTCAACAAATTTCTTTTAAACAAAAATTAAATGGGATTAGAAAACACAAAATTTTTGCATTTTAAGCTAAGAAATAACATAAGCTTAGAGTTAAGCTATAGCGATTAATTTTTTGTTTATCTAAGATATTGATTACATAAGTTAGGAAATGTTTGATTAGACTCAGAACAATTATATTTATTAACACCAAATATTGTTATATATATTATCTTAAACTTTCTCATCTTTGTTTTCCTAAGATTTTGGTTGGTTTCGCAAAGATTGGCTGAAGATTTTGGTTGCTTGCATTCAGGTTAGTAGGGATATTTTTCACTTATATTCTTACTTGCTTTGTCTTGCTCTTGCCCCTTTAAATGCTAAAGAAATTCTAGTTCATTATGAAACCTATGCAATAAATAGGTCTTTTAAATGCTAAAGTAACACCTATGTAGAAAGTGTGTTAAAATGAAAATGATAACACATGCTTAGAAAGAAAATAATAGGAGGTATAAAACAATCTAATGATAACGAATTGGTGATTTTTTGGGTAAATAATAAATTGATGATTTATTTCATGAAAGATACTTTCTTAAGTCATGAAAAATTAATTGTCTCTTCATTTATCTTCAAGCTTATATATGCCTAAAATTTGTGTCATATTTTTATGAATTCATTTTTAATGAGTTATATTTGATGTTGAAATCAGATTTGCACAATCATGGTTGATAAAAGCTGGATTGACAAGCCAATTAGATCGAATGAATTTATGAATGGGGTTGTGCAATTTCTTGATTTTGCCTTTTCAAATGCATCTATAAATGGCCAGATTGTGTGTCCTTGTATTTCTTGTGGATTTCGACGTATGGGAAATAGATTTGAAGTACATAGTCATTTACTCCAAAAGGGCTTTCCTATTAGATATACTACTTGGTATATTCATGGAGAAAAATATGATGGACCTAATGTGGGATTTGAAACCCAAACACAAAAAGAACCATGTAGAGAATATCCAATGCAAGACATGTTAAATGATATTTTTGGTGTATTTGAGGAAAATGGACATGAAGATCCTAGTTCATCAAAACAACTTGCCAATGACAATATTGCAGAAGTTCACAATGAGGAGTTAGATAAAATGAAAGAATTAATCAGAGAAGGAAATCAAGAACTTTATGATGGTTGCACAAAATATACCAAATTATCATTTATTGTTCATTTGTATCACATCAAAGTTCTTTGTGGTGCAACTGAAAAAACAATTTCAATGATCTTTGATCTTCTAAAAGATGCTTTTGAGAATGCTAACTTACCAGCATCTTTTTATGAGGCAAAAAAGATGATTAAGAGCTTAGGTCTTAATTATGATAAGATTCATGCATGTCCGATGGATTGTATGTTGTATTGGGGACCAGATGAATCACGAGAGAAATGTAAAGTTTGCAATACTTCTAGATGGAAATTGAATGAAATGGAAAATGTTGAAAATAATGTAGTGGCTACTAAAAAGAAAAAGAAGAAGCAACCGGCCAAGATATTACGGTACTTCCCACTTATTCCTAGGTTGCGTCGTTTATACATGTCTTCTAAAACTGCAGAGAGAATGAAATGGCATGCTACAAATAGCAACCCAGACGGGTTGTTAAGACATCCTAGAGATAGTAAAGCATGGAAGGATTTTGACTTGAAATATCCAAACTTTGCTTCAGACCCTCGAAATATACGTCTTGCTTTAGCCACGGATGGATTCAATCCATTTGGAACACTTAGTTCTACTAATAGCATTTGGCCTGTTATGTTATATACTTACAATACTGCTCCTTGGGAATGTATGAAGCAAACCTCTCTAATCATGTCAATGATAATACCTGGTCCTAAGATGCCTGGCAATAAAATTGATGTTTACTTA
The DNA here is from genome assembly GCA_037074585.1 of Biancaea sappan. Lineage (NCBI taxonomy): Eukaryota > Viridiplantae > Streptophyta > Magnoliopsida > Fabales > Fabaceae > Biancaea > Biancaea sappan. The sequence goes on along the minus strand of CM073493.1, from coordinate 7,509,222 downwards.
CAACCTCTTATTGCTGAGTTATTACAATTGTGGAATGATGGTGTAGAGGCTTTTGATTCTTCCAAAAATGAATATTTTAGAATGCATGCTGCATTGATGTGGACTATAAGTGACTTTCCAGGTTATGATAATCTCTCTGGTTGGAATACACATACATTGTATGCTTGTCCATCATGTAATTTTGAAACAGAATCTAGAAGGTTAAAGTTTGGGAGAAAAAATTGTTTTATGGGACATCGCCGATGGTTGCTAGATGACCATAAATATAGATATAACTCAATTGCTTTTGATGGTTCTATTGAGTTTAGAAAAGCTCCTACTCCATTATCAGGTTCTACCCTTAAAAGACAAATTGAAGAGACTCGTAAAAGATCTCGTGATGAGGGTACAAGTACCAAATGTCCTGAACAATGGAAGAAAAGAAGCATATTTTGGGACCTACCCTATTGGGAACACAATTGTATTCGTCATTGTCTTGATATGATGCATATAGAGAAAAATGTGTGTGATAATGTATTGTTCACAGTGCTTGATGATAAAGTTAAAACAAAGGATAATCTACAAGCACGTAAAGATTTACAGGAAATGGGAATTAGAGAGAGACTTCATCCATACCCTAATTCTTCCAAGTTTCCTAATGCATGTTTCAAGATGAAACCTCAAGAGAGGGATATATTTCTAAAACTCCTTAAATGTGTAGTAGTTCCAGATGGTTACTCTTCAAATATTTCCAGATGTGTTGATTGCAAAAAACACAAGATCTCTGGTCTTAAGAGTCATGATTCACACATTCTTATGGAGTATCTTCTTCCAATAGCTTTTAGACGATCTCTTCCTAAAGAAGTTACTTCGGTGTTGATTGAGTTATCCAATTATTTTAGAGAATTGTCATGCAAAGTTTTGAATACAAAACATTTGGAAACACTCCAACAACGAATAACTCTAACACTTTGTCATATGGAAATGATATTCCCTCCATCATTTTTCACTGTCATGGTTCATTTAGTTATCCATCTTGTTGAAGAAGCAATGATTGCTGGCCCAGTACATTTTAGATGGATGTATCCCATTGAAAGGTACATGTCATTTACTATAATTATTTTTTCTCTTATTTAGTTAGTGTTATAGTCAATGAAATTCACCATTATTAATTGTGTCATATTTCTTGTTAGGTCCCTTGGCCACTTGAAATCATATGTTCGAAATAAGGCTGCACCTGAAGGGTGTATAGCTGAAGGGTATATTGTATGTATTAGATTTAAAATGGGTAGAAAGCGTAAGGTTTCAGGGGAAGCACTTTTAGATGAGTTACGAAGTCAACAAGGTTTGCAAGTTCAAGATGCTGATACTTCAGCCAATGCAATGCCTCAAACCTCTGCGGAAGAGAGTAGACAACCTGAAACTCAATCTGTAACTGGTGATAATTCAACCCCTTGGTCTGATGAGAATAATTCAATTCATTCTACAAGTACCATCCAATCTCAACAAGAAAAAAAGGAAGGACCCTTGCTTATTAAGTTAATAGGTATAAATATTTGATTGCATTTCTTATTTAACATTTATGTGTTGTTTTCTTATATACATTTAAGTTAATATTCTTTACAATTGTTTTGTGTGTTTACTTGGTTTCACCTATATATAAGTAGACACTAGTACGAAGGAAATAACAACTCGAAAGATGGTTGCAAATGAAATTTGGCATCTGCCTCAAAATATGAAGGTCATTGTGGAACTTAATGGTGATGGACATGGAGAAGACAATGGTTCAAATTTGCTTGTAAGATTTCTTGGTAAACTTGCTCAAAATCCAACACTTTGTCCTATACAAATTGAAAGTTGGCATTGGATGCCAAAACCCAAAAAGGTCTTCTTGTGGAAATGTGTAGAGGTAATAAATCCTATTCAATATTTTTTTAATTTATATTTACTCTATATATTAATCTAATTGTGGATTTAATAATTTGTGAAGGATCATTTCTTGTTTGATTATGCTGTTGGATGCAAATGGGTTATGAGCACTTTAGGTGAAAGATGGAGAGCTTACAAATACCAGTTGAGGTGTAAGTACTTCTATCCTGCTAAAACGAAAGAGGAGTTACTTGCTAAGCCTCCTCCTGAAATAGATAGTGCTGATTGGACAACTTTTGTACAACATTATCATGGTGAAAAGATGAAGGTATAATTTTTTATAATAATTATTTTGCTTTCATAATTTCTATAGATTTGACCATTATATTTTTAATTTCTAGAATGCAAGTGCACAAAATACCACAAATCGAAAGAAACTTAGAGTTCCTCATGCTGGAGGTAGTAAGAGCAATGCAAGGAAGGCTTGTCAAATGGTAATTTGAATTGAATAAGTTTGGTTTATATACATACTTCGTTAATTATTTTTTAACTTTTTACTTAAATGATGCAAAATGTAGGTGAAAGAATTAGGGAGGCCTGTATGTAGAGGTGAAGTACTTTTGTCAAATCTACTCAAAAGAGATGGAAGCTATGTGAATGAATTAGGGAAAACCTTGGCAGTAAGTGGTTTATGATGTTCATTGTTTCTTAGTTGGTTTCATTTACATTTTTTCTTACTTACTGTATTTCTTGTATTGTGCTCTTTGTTGTGGCATTTGAGTTTTTCTTTTGTTCCTATAATTTTTAAAGCAATTTCAATATGAAGGTTTTTGAATGCTTAGTGGCTAAGCCTTTTGTGAGAAATGTGCTGATCAATATCATATCATCATCATCATCATGCATTATCTCAGATTCTCATAGCTGACTTTCATTGAACATTACTAAACTTCATTCTGATTCCAGGAGCTACAGAATCCAATTAGCTATCAATATATATATATATACATGTAAATATATATTGTATGAATGTGTACTATAGGTATGGGCAAGTGAATAGGAGTACTTATGGTTGAGCCAATGAAACTGTCATATGCTGTACTGTGCTTGCCAAAATCAACACTTTTCATATATTTGATTTTTTTTTTTACACATTATCAACATTCAATTTTTTTCAATGGGTTTTGACAATACTACTTTTTGGTCCTTTGAGATTTGAGCAGTATCAACTTCATATCTTAAGTATTGCAATGATTTTAGAGAAGAATGGCATTTTGTCCATCAAATCAACCCTTACACTCATTATAATTCTCAAAAAAGCTATGCATGCCTTTGAAAATTGAACTTTTATTTGAAAGTCAAACCTTTTATTTGGTTCACTCATACTGAATGATTTAATTAATGTGAACATACAATAATCACCCAATTCTAACTACAGCCTTGTCCATGGAGCTGTTACTATATTTTTTTTTTGGATAATGGAACAAGTCATAGGTTGTTTGATAAATTATGATGGAAGTTCTAGCATTTTCTTTGTTGACACTTTCACATTAGGAACTACAACTATGGACATGTTGTGACTGTACATTTGTGCTAGCTTTTTCTTTTCATTGGTCTCATTCTTTTCTTTAATGTTCTTACAAGAGCTTGACTAGGATATGGCCTAAATTTTTATGGTTATTGGCCTAAATTTTTTCTTTCTTCATTTACTAGGATAAGATTTCAGAGAACTTGACTCAAGATCAAGAATGTGCTGCTACTTCAGGTGTCCCTTCAAAAATATATGCTCAACCAGATGATTCAATTGGAAAGGTGTTTGGACCTGAACATTCCGGTCGTGTTCGAGGATTGGGAATAGGCGTTTCTCCATCTACTGTCTTTGGTTTGTCTGGACAAATTACGAGTTCTATGTATAGTAATGCTTCTAGCAGTACTATAAATGAAAATCATACTGAAGATTTGAGGAGTGAAGTGATGGCTTTAAAAAAACAATTGGCTGGATATGAAAAGACAAAGGAGGAGCTAAGTATGCTTTACAAATTTATGCAAGAGAAATTTGGTTTTGATTTGTCTACCATTAGCACAAATGTATCACAGACTTAGGTTTTATATATGGTAGAGGGCTCAACAATTACTAAATAGATCTTTTTGTTTAGTATATCTCTTTTTGGCTAAATGTATTTTGATACATTCAAGTGCACATTATATAATAGCTAGATCTTTTTGCTTAGTTTATTTTTGTTTGAAGAAATGTATTTTGATATATTCAAGTGCACATTCTAGTATATATTGATCTAGCAGGAATATGTAAACAGGAAAATATATGTATATTTTAAAAAAAAATTGTTAATTATTTGCCACGGTTTAAACCGTTGCAAACAAACATTTAATTTCTATTTTTTAAAAAAAAACTTAATTGTTAGCCACGGTTTAAACCGTGGCTAACAAACATTTAATTTTCTTTTTTTAAAAAAATTACGAATTAATAAACAATTAAATTTAATTTTTTTAAAAATAATAAATAATTTATTAGCCACGGTTACAACCGTGGCTAATAATTGTCAAAATATATTTTTGGGAGACAAACTTATATTGTTTGCCACGGTTTTACCCGTGGCTATGTCAGTATACCCACGGTTATAACCGTGGCAAATATATGTTACCACGGTTTCAAAAACCGTAGCTAACGAAAAAGCCCATGCTCAATTTTGCCACAGAACGCGCAACCGTGGTAACAATGAGTTAGCCACGGTTTTCGGATATTTAGCCACGGTTTAAACCGTGGCTAATAACAAATTTTTTTGTAGTGATAGATAGATGATGCAGCCTGCCAAATAGTATTGTGTTTTTTGTGTGTGTGCGTGTGTGTGTGTATATATATATATTTAACGTTTTATGTGACTAGTTCTTTTTGGAACTGAATTTTTTGCAATTGGCCGCCAATTGCAGAGGGCAGTTCGATAGTTTCATATTTTGACCGCCTGATTTCAATCAAACGGCTTTGATTGAAGGGAGAAAAATTACTAAAAATTAAACAAACACTTTTTTTGGTCCTATTTTGTTCTCCCTTAAATCATGGTTGTCTAATCAAAATTGGATAGCCACAATTTGGAATTATCCTCTATAGTTGCCACACTGTAGAGGATGCAAAAGCGTCTTTTTGTACCTAAAATTTGTGTGCATAGGTTGCATATTTGTAATGCGGATATATACTATTGTACAGTTATTAGGTACAGTTCTCTAATCAGACTTTGAAAAGTATTTAATTCTCTAATACAAATGCATAATCTCTAGAAAATAACGCTATTTTTTATAATTCATTATTGTGTAATTGGTTTTTCAAAGAATTTTGTACACATATTTTATTTTAATTAGAGAATTTAATAATAAATATACAAAGAATTTTATATAAGCCTTCTCTTTGTCAGTTCTACAAGATTTGTTTTTGTGTGTGTGGTTAATTTTGGCTTCAACTGTAGTTTAAATTTGTATCTATTGCATTGAAAAGGATTCAAATACATTGGGGGGAAAAAAAGGATTCTAATACCACAAAACTCAAGTTCATTAATACATTACACATAGTTTTTGCTAAGGAGTGTTTGAAAATATTTAATTTCTGTAGAAAATTGAAGGTATTGTTTGGTCTTAGAAAATTAAATTTCTGAAATGCTTGAAAAATATATTTATAGTATGCTTGTGTATAACAAATATTGAAAAAAATATGAAATTTATGTGTTGTATATTTCTTAAACAATATATATATTTACTCATATTTCTAATGTCATCTTAGTTATTGCCTTTATAATTAATTCATTGATATCGTAAACTAAAATTGAAAAAGATTTACATATTGAAATGTTTAATGTTAACTGTGTTGATATTTTAAAGAAAGTACATATATTATCATTTTACTAGCGGCGTTCTTCCAGTATTATAATCCAAAAAAAGTCAACTTCTTATTTATATTAATATTAAACCAATATTTACTGAGATTTTGAGTTTGTATAAATTACATGTGTATGCACGATAGATAAAGAAAACCACTGGACGTAAATATAGCACTATATACATATACTTATATAAATATATATATATATATATATATATATATAACATTTTGATCCATGTTTAGTTCCTCTTGGAATTTGGAAGGAGTACCACAGGGAAAAAAAATCAATAATTTAAGAAGTCAACTAATAAAACAATTAATTTGAATTTCTTTTGTTCATATATATATAGCGTTTGGGTCGACCTATCAAAATTATTATGAAGAAAGATATGATGATAGGACAGGCCACGTGGAATTACGATTTTGGTGTTTAGTAGGAGTGATTGTGAAACTTTGAAGACGACAAAAGGTAGATATTATCATTTATCAAAAGAATATTATTATTCCGATTTTGGTATATATATATATATATATATATCTCGCGAAATCTTCACCCTCACTCAGTCCCAAACGTTCCTGTTTGGCCGTACTAATAACTTCACTGTTCAACATCCATGGATTCTTCGCTACGAGTTCAACTTCTCGCGTTTCTCTGCTCCTTGAGCTTCTCAATCTCTCTCCGCTCCGCTGCTGCTAACACCGAGGCCTACCCCACCATCCCCGGCACCGGCTCCGTCTCCGATGACTGCTCACTCGAGAGTGGCGGCGATATTCTTATCCCTCCTCGTCGAGAAGTCTATGGCAATGGCCGAATTTTCGATATCAGTCACAAGTATGTCCCCAACATGCCAGTGTTTGAGTCTAAAGACGGCCTTGGCCACTTCCTTTGGCTTCAAAAGAACATGAAAAACGGCTCGCTCGCTAATAATTCAAAGATGAAGATTCCCACTCATACAGGTACTCATGTTGACTGTTCGAGACACGTCTTCGATCACTAGTTCGATGGTGGGTTCGACGTTGACTCGCTCGATTTGGACGTCCTTAACGGTCAGTCACAGTTGTAATAGTTGTATTTGATTGTATAATCTTTATTTTGAGCTTAATTCTCTCGTCTTCTTTGTAATTTTTTATTAACTGATATTTGTTGGTCATGTCGATACTATGTCTTTGACAAAAGAAATTATGGCTTTTTGAGCTTTTGACATTCTTTGTTGGAGTTTTGAGAAGTTTTACGATTCAATTGAAGTTGTTTTGTATGACAAATATAGGTATAAGCTACGATTCCCTTGTACATTTACTATGTGCCTAGTACCTTATATAATATTGTATAGTTTCTTCTTATAATACATCCTCTTTGATGTCAGAAAAACCCGATTAATTGCCCATCCATTTGACTCCTTACCCAAAGGAAATCATTTCCTCCAAATCATTTTAAATTCCCCACCATTCGAACAATGTGGAACTTTTTCTTGGCCACCGTTTAGCTTTATCATGTACCCTATTTTCTTTTTTTTTTTAAAGATTTGTGAAATATAAGTTGAAATTAAAAGTAAATCTTTTCCGGCCACTGTTCAGCCTCCATTGAGGGAGGAGGAGGGTGCTCTTGGCCACTGTTCAATTACTATAAGTCTGATCATGAAGATTTTTATAATGACTCCCCAAGTGATGCTGAATGGTCAATGGCGGTTACTAGGATATTTTGTATTAACAATAGGCTAATTGTTGTTTAGTTCTCTTTTGATTTTGAATTTGTTCTTGAATATTTGTTATTTATCTTAATTTAGCATGTTCACAGTGGCTGTTCATTGAGAATGATTACTATTGCAATTGCATTAAAGTGGCTATGTTCTCCAATTCAACATCCTTTTTTTTTTCCTTGCCGGAGGATTGGGGGTTGGGAGGGGAATCTTTGAAATTACATGGCGCCATAATGAAAAAAAAAATTTAACCGACAGAATATATTATGTAGCAAATTAAAAATTTAATCGGAATTTTTAAAAAAAATGAAGATGACCTTTAAATCAATGTACCAATACTATGGAAATCTAGCTTTCAATCAACTAGCCCAATATTTCCATAATAAAATATTCACATAACCAATAATTAATAATTGAATTACCATTGCATATATAAAAAAGCGGATAAAAAACAAATTAATCATGACTAGAAAAATAAGATATAATAGCCGTTAAAACGGTTACTGTAAGCAATAAAGATTGATGTAAAAAATTATATCTTTGTTAGGATATCATTTCACTGGCCCAATTGCTGATACATAATTACTTTTTTTCAACATTAGCACAAATGTTACTTTAGAGTAAAAAAAATTGCTAGTAAATTACACTTTTTGTGACATCAATATATACTTCAATAATGTAAAAAAAATTGTACTAAATTTTATTTTTGTTTAACTACTAATGCAAATAAAATTTGTGGTATATTTTTCAAATATAGAAAATAAATAATTGAAATTTACTAGAATACAAATAAAAGATTTGATCAAATCAACCTATTCAATAAAAAAATTAATGAACTAGCCTTGGTTAAAAAAATATAGGATTTGAACTAATTCAAGTTATAGACCACATCCATATATATATATATATATATATATATGCATAAATTTTTCTCTTTTATAGCACAACTACTGACCTTGTTTTACTAATCAAAGCAATGTGGAACTTCCAATTGATACAAGTTTTTTTTCTTTTATACTAAAACCACGAATGTCGCCCTATAAAACTAACCAAAGTGCGATTTATTAAAACAGAAAATAAATACTTGATTTTGAACTTTGGTGACACTTGTAAGCTGTTGGACTATCTTTAAAATTTTCTAGCAGTTTCAAAAAAATTGCAAGTAAAGTTAGTACTTATCCTAATAGCAGAAAAAATGTTAGTGGATTATAATTTTAGTAACAGCTATTATACTTGTTAGTAAAAAGCTAATTGTTTTTAACAGTGAATCCTCAGATGTTGGAGGAATTTTATTAGCACAAGTTTAGTACGATACATAAAGAAACACAACTAGAAGACCCGAGTTGCGTTGCTATATCATAACTTTATTTGATAAGTAAGAGTGAATTATTGTAAAAGCAACACACACTGGTTAGTGTAGATTTTAAGCGCACTGGTAGCCTGAAGGTGCTTGCCTTCCGCAATTGTTGAGGATCAAGCTCAAAGCAACTGGAACGTTAAGGTTGATGCCTAAGATGTTGGCTCTTATGGCAGTGCACAAGCAGGCAGCAGCTTCGAGATCAACCAAACCATCAAGGAGGCTGCAACATGGTTGGGTTGGCGGAGATCCAATTGTAACGTTCACCAGACCCCCCAACAGATTGGCACACACTCCCAACTTGAGTGCATCCCTAGGACAAGCCTGCGTCGGTGCCTGCGCCGATGCCTGCGCTGTAGATGGTGGCACTGTCATGAATAGGAGGTTTAGAGAGAGAAGCAAGGCAGCGGATGCAAGTGCCTTGGAAGCCATTTTTCAGAATTGATGATAGGATTTTGATTTGCTTTGTGAGTGGTGAAGTGGGAGATGCAGAGGAAGGAAGCGTTTTATAGGTGATGATTTGTGGGTTTCTTTTGTGCGTTTTTCTAAAATACCTAGTTAGGGGGCCCATGTGTGTGCTGCACACAAATTGAGAATTTCATAGCTACTTGTCAACTTTCTCTCTAATTAATAAGATAATCTCATGGTAAATTGTACGTAGCCCGACCACCTCAACTTTCAGTCATATACTCCTCTCAATTTTAAATTTTTGTAATTAACCCTTGTTAACGTCTAATTTTTTACAGTTAACCCCATTCGTTATTAGTACTTCTTATTATTATTATACGAGGTAAAAACGGTGATGTGGAAAATATATATATTTGAAGTGGAAGAGGGTTAATTGCAACAAATGAAATTGAGAGGAGTTTATTACACATTATTCAAAATTGAGGTTCATTAGACACTAACCCTTTCTTTTTTATATTGATTGTTGGAAATATCATACAAAATCGAGTGAAGACAACTAAAGATACAAAGGGTTCAAACTATTATAGCTCGAGTCCCCTTGTATCATTGTTATTATTATTATTTTCTTGAGAAACAAGGAAGTTCAATATATCATTGCTTGAACTCACTTATTATTGTTTTATTTATTTATTTTACATCAAAAATATATTTGAGATAGTTTTTATATTAGTAGTTAGAAAAATATAAAAACAATCATGAAAAGAATTAAAACTTTTAGTAAGAAAATAAAGTATTTTTGTAAAAGAATTTTTGTTGTAAGAAAAGAATTTCTTTAAAAACATATTTATAGTAAGATAAGAAATTAAAAAAAATATTTTTTTAAAAATAATTAAGGGGCTCAACCTACTTTAGTTTGAACCCCACAATTTTTTTTTTCAAATGTAGCTCGAGCCTTCTTACTCTTTTTTTTTTTTTTAAATATGGTAGCTCCAATCCCACGATATATGTCTAAAAGAATAGCTTGAGCCTCCTTAGTCAATTTGTTTTTAAAATATATTGAAAGGAGGCTTGAGCTACAATAGCTCATTCTCGCTTGTCTTATTATTACTGTAGCCTCTTTAGTCAATTTGTTTTTTAAAAATTAAGTTATTGAAGCTATAGTAGCTCGAGCCTCGTTGTATTATTATTATTATTATTATTATTATTATTATTTTTTCTTAAGAAACAAGGAAGCTCGAGCTATTATTGTTCCAGCGCACTTATTCTTATCTCATTTATTTAATTTACTCCAAAAGGACATTTGAGATTGTTATTAAATTAGTAATTAGAAAAAAAAAGCCTTTCAACAGAAAAAAATTAAATTTTTTAGTAAAAAACTAAATTATTTTCGTAAAATAATTTTTTTTTAAGAAAAGATTTTTTAAAAAAAATTATAAATTTTTTTCAATAGTAAGATAAAAATGAAAAAAATAATTTTTTAAATAATTAAAGGAATTGAATTACTTTAGTTTGAACCCACAATAGTTTTTTAAAAATGTAACTCTAGACCCCTTATTCTTTTCTTCTTCTTTTTTTTTTAAATTTTTAATATGGTAGGATTGCACGGCAACGAGGGGGCTCACAAATTCAAAATTTCTTAAATAGCTGTCAGCTTTCTCTCAAATTAAGATAATCTTATGGTAAATTGTACATAACCCCTCAAATTGATAAACTCCTTTCAATTTTAAATTTTTGCAATTAACCCTGTTAACTTTTTGCGACAATTTTTTTTTCAAATATTTATAATAATGATTATAACTGCGGTGTTTTTAACTGTAACTAAAAGCGCACAGAATTCTCCTGCACTTGTATGAGTGTGTTTGTATTTTTTTTTTTTAAAAGGATACAACAAGATTTGAGCTACCATAGCTTGAGTCCACTTGTATTTTTAATACAATTTACTTTTATCTTATGAGTTGAAAAGGTTCACAGGGAAAAAATATATATTTGAAGTGGAAGAGGATTAATTGTAACAACTTAAAATTAAAAGGGGTTTATTGTACGTTAATCGAAATTGAGGGAATTAATTAAGATTATTTATCCCATGATCTTATATTGCATGAAATTTTAATGGTAATAAAGTTATGACATATAATTATTGACGTCCTTTTTTATAGTTTTGGAGTAATATATTTTTATAATTATTTGTCTTATCGATCAAAAGAATATTTAATATGATAATCTCAAATTGTTGGAGATTCTTATGATTTGATATGTGTTAGTAAATGTCATTTGTGACATATGTGTTAGACACTAGTTAAACTAAAAATATCATATGGAATCGAGTGAAGACAATTAAAAGTGACATATTTGATTTGCATTTCCATTTTTCTTTCATATAAAGTAGTTTGAGATATTTAGCCGTCAATGCATGAGAGACAAATTAGTAGTTAGAAAAAATTGCTTAGTAAAAAAACAAACTTAAAAAATTAAATTTTTTTGGTATGAAAAGAAATTTGTTTTAAAAAATATAAATATAAACAATTTTCAATACTTTGACAAGAAATTTAAAAAAAAATTTTAAATAATTAAGGGACTCGAGCTACGGATATGGGTTCTCTCCAATACTTTTCTATCATTAATTGTTCACAGCCGTTAGATGTTGTGGACCTTAGTAAATACGTGGGAGTCCACAATTATTTAACGATTGTGAGAGAAAATTAGACTTTTTAATATTAGAGAAAATCCTCTCCTCTTGAGCTACTTTAGTTTGAACTCCACAATAATTTTTTTAAGTGTAGCTCAAGGCCTCTTATTCTTTTTCTTTTTTTATTATGATAGCTTGAGCCCCACAATATATGTTTAAAAGAATGGCTAGCTGGAGCTTCTTTAGTCAAATTTTTTTAATATACTAAAAGGGGACTTGAGATATTATAGTTCAAACCCCCTTGTATTATTATCTTTTTAACTTAAAAAATAGTTACTATAGCTCAAGTCCATATATATACTATAGCTGAAGCCCATATATATATATATATATGAATAAGGGCCCAAGCTACTATAGCTCGAGTTAAGCGCGAGCCACTTAATATAAAATTTTACATATATACAATGGCAGAGCTGGAGAGCCACATATAGGTGAGCGGTACAGCTGCACCCCTCAATTTTTCAAATCTTCATGTAAAATTTTGTTTTTTCATTTTGCCCCCTTCATATTTTTTTTAAACCCCCTTAATATTTTTTTAAACTATTTCAGTGACTCAATTCCTCTCTACTGTTCATAATCACGAGACCCTCACTCTCCAGAGTTACAAGATTTTTTTTGATGATGATTAATTTATCATTCCATTGTTAGGGATTTCTTTGTAAAAGTTTCAAATTTAAGATTTTTATACATATGTCTAATTCTATTAAATTGATTGATTGATTGTGTAATTAGGATTATGAGTAATACATTTGTGAAGTCAATTTTATGAAATTTTTTTCTTGATAATGGTTAATTTTTCATTTCATTGTTAAAGACCTCTTTGTAAAAGCTTAAAATTTGAGATTTTTGTACATAGGTTTAATTCTATCAAATTGATTGATTGATTATACAATTAGGATCATGAGTATCATATTTTTGAAGTCAATTTTGTGAAATTTTTTTTTGATGATGGTTAATTACTCAGTTTATTATTAGGAACTTCTTTGTAAAAGCTTAAAATTTAGAGTTTTTATACATAGGTCTAATTCTATCAAATTAGTTGATTGATTATGCAATTAAGATTTAAAAGAAGAAAGATTTTTTGTAATGAAATATTTTTTAAGAGGAAATTATCATCAAATGAATAACAAATTAAAATTAATTTAGAAAAATTGTCATCAGATACGTAAAAAGGAATGAAAATTTTACCCCCTAATCGAAGGGTCCTGGATACGCCACTGCATATATATATATATATATATTATTTATAAATATATATAAGATGAGGCTTGAATGGCTTCACTTGAGACCCATATAATATATATATATATATATATATATACACATATATATATACATGTATATACATATATAAAATCTTATTACAATGTATAAATTAAAATAAAACAACTTCATGAAAGCATAAACATAATATTCTTCATAAAGAGAAATGAATCATTCCATAACTTAAAATAAAACAAGCCACAACTTTCTCCAGGGCACTTCTTTGACCACTACTATGACGCCGGCTTTGACGTCGATTCCCTTGATGTATTGGGCCCAAATGCTGATAGTGGGCTCAAAACATACACTAGGAGGAAGAAAACTAATCAGGAGGGGTAGGGAAGTAATTTAGGAGTAGCATAACGAAATTGTCCTTTGGTTGGTACGGAGTTAGGAGAGAGAAGGAGTGGAGGTAATAGCAGTACTATGGGGAGGGAAAGGGGAGGAGAAGGGGGAGGGAATGGTGAGTAGTGAGGGAGAGTCTAGCCTCTCGAATGCTAGAATGTCAGTGTCCTTGAGTGTTCATCAGTGTTCTTAATATTTCCAGTATGTGTGTTAATATGTGTTCTTGTGTTAGCTGTGATTTAGGTATGTGAGTTGTTGCTGAGTAATATTGAATTCAGTGTTAGTGTGTGCATTGTGTTGTGAGTTTGCATTTCAGTAGGGAGAATTGTTGCTTGTTGTACCTCCATTTCAGTGGAGTTTTCTATCAATCCAATATCAGAATCTTTTCATTTCTAAGTGTGTTCCAGTACTGTTAGTTAGTTTACATCAATTGGTATCAGAGGAGGTCGATTTTGGCCTCTGGGTAATGGTCACCATGAGAATGGAGGAGAAAGTTGAAGCATTAGATGCCCGGATGACGAACCTGGAGCACAGTATAGCTCATATGGAGCAAGAGTTTGTTTCCATCAGAGATTTAATGCTAGAGACCATCACAGAGATGAGAAATAATCAAAGAACTGAGGAAAAGGGCAAGGCCGTGATAGACACTCAACAATCTCTTACCCCGGCCACGACCGAGAAGAAGAGGGAGAACAGTGGCACAGAAGAGAGAGACTCGGGTAGGTTCAGACGCCTTGAGCTACCAATTTTTGATGGTAATGACCCAACGGGATGGATATTTAGAGCTGAGAGGTATTTTCAAATTAATGGCCTCGATGAAGAAGACAAACTCGACGCAGCTACTGTATGTATGGACGGAAAGGCCCTCAATTGGTTTCTCTGGTCGGAGGCGCGACGACCATGGCGGTCCTGGTCGGAGTTGAAGAGGGAGCTTGTTGCAAGGTTTCACCCGTCGCAGACTGGAGACGAATACGAGGGTTTGATGGCTCTTCGCCAGTTGACCACGGTGAGCGCATACCGAGAGAACTTCGAAGCTCTGTCAGCGACGATCCCGAGTGTAGCCGAGGAGGTACTCATCGGCACTTTTAAGAACGGCTTGAAGGAGGAAATCAGAGCCGACCTTCGTTTACAGAAATACGCGTCACTCACGGAGATGATGGAGCACGCCCAAAGAATCGAGGAGAGGAATGCTGTTGTGGACCGGGTTAGGGACGTGAAATGGGCCAGGGGATGGAGGAGCTCCACTTCTAGTTGGGTCTGACCCAGAACCCAACCATATACTAAATTGGCCCAATCATCTGACACCCCCAAGAGCACTGTCACAGTAACCCAACACAAAACCAACGAGAATAAGAATGGGCCTGAAAACAAGAAGGGCCCAAGTACTTCTGCTTCATCTTCATCCAGCACCTACAATAGACTCACTGATGAAGAGATGGCCAGGAGATGTGAACTCGGGCTGTGTTTCTGGTGCGATGAAAAGTTCGGGCCCAATCACAAATGTAAAAAAAAGGAATTGAAGTTATTAATTCTCTCTGAAGATTCTTCAGAATTAGATGATGCAGAAGCTGAAATGATAGAAGAAGGGATCGAAGATGCAGAACCCCCTTTAGCTTTGACAATGAATTCCCTGGTGGGTAGGACTGGGAACAAAACCATGAGGTTGAAGGGCAAGATGAAGGACAAAGAAGTGATCATACTCATAGATAGTGGAGCATCACACAATTTTATTGCATCTGAGCTGGTTGAAGCTTTGAAGATACCCATAGACAAATCTACAAGGTTTGAGGTACAAGTGGGAGATGGGTACAATGTTAGAGGAGCTGGGGTATGCCACAATGTACCTATGGAAATGCAAGGTGTGAAGGTGCAACAATCCTTCTACCCTTTTGATCTGGGGGGAACAGATGCAGTGTTAGGGGTGGATTGGTTGGAATCTCTAGGAAAGGTAAGGGTGGATTGGAAGAAGTCCACTTTGAAGATTAACATAGAGGGAAAGTGGGTATGCCTTCAAGGAGACCCAACTCTGACAGATTCAAAAATACCCTTAAAACAATGATTAAAACTACATCAAAGGATGATGAAGCATTCCTGCTAGAGTTTGGGGACATGACACTAGTACCACAGGCCACCTCATCTATACCACAGGAAATTCAAGAATTATTAACAGAGTTCAAAGAAGTTTGTGAGGGAAGACC
This sequence comes from Biancaea sappan, assembly GCA_037074585.1. Classification (NCBI taxonomy): domain Eukaryota; kingdom Viridiplantae; phylum Streptophyta; class Magnoliopsida; order Fabales; family Fabaceae; genus Biancaea; species Biancaea sappan. The sequence goes on along the minus strand of CM073493.1, from coordinate 7,493,534 downwards.
AGGTCTCCCACCAACTAGGTTTCGTGACCATGCCATTCAGATTGTACCGGGGGAGAAACCACCAAACATAAGACCCTACCGCTACCCTCACTACTAAAAAAATGAAATAGAAAAGCTAGTGAAGGAGATGTTGGAAGCCGGGATCATAAGACCGAGTTGCAGCCCCTATTCGAGTCCGGTGTTATTAGTGCGAAAGAAGGATGGTTCTTGGAGATTTTGTGTGGATTATCGGGCCCTCAATGGGATCACCATACCCGACAAGTTCCCTATACCAGTAATTGATGAACTGTTAGATGAGCTTGGGGGGCTACCACGTTTTCCAAACTAGACTTGAAGTCGGGGTACCATCAGATACGAATGAAGGAGGGGGATGAGCACAAGACAGCTTTTCGAACTCATGAAGGACACTATGAATTTATGTTAATGCCTTTCGGTTTAACAAATGCCCCTTCCACCTTTCAGTTCTTGATGAATGAAATTTTTAAAACATGTTTGAGGAAGTTTGTGTTGGTGTTCTTCGATGACATTCTTGTGTACAGGCTGGATTTAATTACTCACTTGGCACATCTAAAAGTGGTATTTCAAATCCTTAAGGAGCATCAATTAGTGATTAATCCAAAAAAATGCATCTTTGGCCAGTCACAATTGGAGTATCTTGGCCACATAATTTCTGGAGAGGGGGTCAAAGCTGATCCGAATAAGGTAAAAAGTATGGAGCAATGGCCGGTTCCCAAAGATCTTACGGCGTTAAGGGGATTCTTGGGCCTAAAGAAAGATGCTTTTACATGGAATGAGAGGGCTCAACAAGCATTTGAAGAATTAAAGGCAGCCATGAGTACTACACCGGTATTGGCATTGCCTGATTTTTTCCAGCCTTTTATCATTGAGGCCGATGCATTTGGCAAGGGAATGGGGGCAGTGTTGATACAGCAAGGCCTCCCCATAGCCTACCACAGCCAACTTTTCTCAGGGAGAGCTTTACAGAGCTCTGTATATGAAAAGGAATTGATGGCAATTGTGTTTGCTGTTTAAAAATGGAGGAGCTACTTGTTGGGGCACTATTTTATCATCCGAACCAATCAAAAGGCATTGAAGTATTTTTTGGAACAACGAATCATAGATGAAGACCAACAAAAATGGGTGGCGAAGTTGATGGGATTCAAGTTTGAGGTCCAGTACAAACCCGACAAGGAAAATCGTGTAGCCGATGCCTTATCTAGGAAAGGAGAATTCAAGGAGTTTAATAGGTTGTCCTTGGTACAATTGCAAGATTGGGATGAATGGGAAAAAGAAATTCAGCAAGATCCCAAACTTTCCTATATTATGCAGCAATTAATTTCTGGACAGCAGGAAGTAGAAGGGTACTATTTGCATAAAGGTCATCTTATGTACAAGGGAAATTTGGTGCTGCCCAAAGCTTCAGCTAAGATACCATTACTATTAAAGGAGTTTCATGATTCACCCCTGGGAGGACATGCTGGATCTTCCAAGACTTATCAAAGAATTTCTAATTTATTTTATTGGGAGGGAATGAGGAAGGATATAAAAGAATATGTGTCAAAATGTGATGTGTGCAACAGAAACAAATACATGACTTTGAGTCCAGCAGGGCTGTTACAGCCCCTTCCTATTCCTAAGCATGTGTGGGAGGACATAAGTATGGATTTTATCACTGGACTACCCAAATCCCAAAGGTTTGATGTCATCATGGTGGTGGTTGATAGACTTTCTAAATATGAACATTTCATACCCCTCTCACACCCTTTTACAGCTTCAGAAGTGGCTGCCAAATTCATTAAGGAGGTGGTAAGATTGCATGGGTTCCCTAAAACTATAGTGTCGGATAGGGATAGAATCTTCCTAAGCCACTTTTGGAAAGAATTGTTTAAATTGTCAGGCACAGTGCTGAGTTACAGCTCAGGATATCATCCTCAAACCAATGGACAAACCGAGGTGGTTAATAGGAGTTTGGAGTCTTATTTGAGGTGTTTCACGAGTTACAAGCCTAAGCGGTGGGTGGAATGGCTGAGTTGGGCAGAATTTTGGTTCAATACTTCACATAACCACTCTATCAGGATGTCACCATTCAAAGCACTTTATGGAAAGGAACCACTGACTATTTTCAAATTTGAGGGAGGTGAGTCTTCGGTGGATGCAGTGAATGAACAACTCAAGTCTCGAGATCAAGTGTTGATGGAACTCAAGGAGAATTTAGTGAAAGCTCAAGAACAGATGCAAACTCAAGCTAACAGGCATAGAAGGGAAGTTCACTTTTTAGAGGCGGATTGGGTTTATCTCAAGCTTCAACCATACAAACAAAAATCCTTGGCTAAAAAGCTGAATGAAAAACTCAGCCCTCGGTTCTATGGTCCTTACAAGATATTGCAGAAGATTGGCACAGTAGCATATAGATTGGAATTGCCTCAATACACAAAAATTCACAAAGTGTTCCATGTTTCTCAACTCAAGCTATCTCTACATCCCACTACAGCAGTGCAAAACCTTCCTGAATTTTTGACAAAGGATTTGGAGCTAAGAGTTACACCGGAAGCCATACGAAAAACCAGAAAATTAACGGATGGAAGAGTAGAGGTGCTGATTAAATGGGACAAGTTACCAGAAGAGGATAACACATGGGAGGTAGCCACAGTCATCAGGGAACAATTTCCAGCATTTCACCTTGAGGACAAGGTGAATCTTAAAGAGGGAGGTAATGATGTATTGGGCCCAAATGCTGATAGTGGGCTCAAAACATACACTAGGAGGAAGAAAACTAATCAGGAGGGGTAGGGAAGTAATTTAGGAGTAGCATAACGAAATTGTCATTTGGCTGGTACGGAGTTAGGAGAGAGAAGGAGTGGAGGTAAGAGCAGTATTATGGGGAGGGAAAGGGGAAGAGAAGGGGGAGGGAATGGTGAGTAGTGAGGGAGAGTCTAGCCTCTCGAATGCTAGAATGTCAGTGTCCTTGAGTGTTCATCAGTGTTCTTAATATTTCCAGTGTGTGTTAATCTGTGTTCTTGTGTTATCTGTGATTTAGGTATGTGAGTTGTTGCTGAGTAATATTGAATTCAGTGTTAGTGTGTGCATTGTGTTGTGAGTTTGCAATTTAGTAGGGAGAATTGTTGCTTGTTGTACCTCCATTTCAGTGGAGTTTTCTATCAATCCAATATCAGAATCTTTTCATTTCTAAGTGTGTTCCAATACTGTTAGTTAGTTTACATCATCCCTCCACTTAAGAGTCCTCAACGGTGAGGACTATTTCTAAATATGTTGATTTTTCTCTTCAGCCGAAGAAGATTGGAGTGAAATATCTCTTCCTTTAAGCATAGATTACATCTGAATATGTTCATTTTTCTCCTCATCCAAATAATAGGGGAGTGATTGTACCCAAAAAAAAAAAGTGGAGTGAAATACCTGTTCCTTTAAGCATAGATTACATCTGAATATGTTCATTTTTCTCTCAGTTTAAACTTTATACAATATGGGACTAATTGTACTTAAAAAAAAAAGAAAAATTAGTGGAGTGAAACATATGTTCCTTTAAGCATAGAGTTAAGCATATCCTTGTGTCCTAGTATGGTCAAAGGTAGTTAGATTGGGCTCTTACTATTGTGCCAAAGTTTATTGCTGATAGCGGAAGCATGATTCATATCTTTTCAAGCACCATGAGCCTCGAACTTGAGGGGACAATTACGTCTCAGGTAACATGATCTAACAAAGCTTAGTTTGGCGGGTAGTAGGGCATGCTTGTGGTTTATTTTGTATGATTGGTTTTTGAATGCTGCCTGTTTGGTAGAAAGTCATGAACGAGAATTTGCAACTCGAGGATCAAATATTTGACGAGGTATCTCTAACTTTTCTATGTTTGGCTCTAGCTTTAAGATGAAAACTGGTTTGACCTTGGGTTGGGTTGCTTTAGGTGAATATCATATGAGCAAAGGTTGGAGAGAGATATAGAGGTGGGATACACTTGAGTAGAGCCGAGTGAATTCCTATTAGGTCCTACTGCTTTGTTTCTATCTGTCTCCAACTTTACCTAATAAAGTTTGTTAGGAAATTTAGAAGATCCAGATCCAAGCTGTTAGGTGTCGCAAACATTAAACTCTGTCCTTTATATTTTGTTTGGTTTTCTTTCTCACGTTTATGCCTTCTGGTTTCAGAAATATCAGATCCTCTTTTTACATTCTTGCCCAGTATATAGGAATGATTCTTTCTTATGAACTTAAAGTCTTCAAGTCAAATTTTTACCTTTTGTTTTTCATTTTTGACTTGTCCATTTTTCAAGCTTCTATTGTTTAAGAATTTTGTAAGATTAAGATGCCTTTGGCTTCGTTGCTTTTTGTTTTCATTTCATTGAAAACAGAAAAGATGAACCAAAACGTGTTTAGTATTGTATGCAAAAAACATTTCGTGAAAACATTTTCTAAAATAATTTGAAAACAAAAAGCATCTAAAATATGTTTTCAGTGTTTCCACTTAATAACAGATGACATTTTTTGTAACTTTGTTAGAAAATAAATATTCCAACTACATGAATGTCATCATTTACTGATAGCCAAACAAAAAATTCTAATAAAAGTTGTGATCACTTAGTCAATTTTGGAATATTGAAATTAACATATGTATTTTTTAAATATTGAAAATTTGCAAATGAAGTTAGACTTAAAGAAATAGAAGTAGAGAATGAAAAATGAAAATATTTTGGAAAACCAAAGACACCCTCATATTTCCATTTCTCCTTCTTTCAAGTATAATATTATTCTTTTCCTTTTCTTTAATTTCATTTTGAAATTCTACAATTACATGTTTATGTTGACTTAGTTAGATGCTCAAAGATAACAAGTACTCTCTGTAGGCCCTGCACTATTGGTCGATGTTCCAAGGGATAAGAACATAACTGGTATGCATGAGGTCTGATCTCATTTAAGACAATTATTTGTTTCATTTGTTGAAATGCTGCTTATATTTATTAGAATTTTATAGTCAACTTCGGCTGAATTTGCCAACTTTCTGCTAAATGGAAATTAAATTGTACCTGATGATCATAAAATTGGTCTATAGTTGTGTGCTCCTATATTTTCCAAATAATTATTCAGACACATGGTGCTAAAATTTTTGACATACACTTTGTGGTCAACAAAATGTTCGAAGTTATAGATACCTTGGCACTGGTACTCTCAGTCTCAAGCATGGAGTTGGGTTTATGTTTTCCCATAGACAGCCTAATCTCCTGGAATTTTCTATTTTTAATTTATGCCATGAAAAATATTTCTCTCTTCTGCAATTCATCTTCCTTAACAGTTGCATAATATATCAAAATTTTTCATTTAACAGCTGAAGTTATGAGGTCCTTGAGTATCCCAAGAGGTGTGAGCCGTGTGCTCTTCAGAACGTTAAATACAGATAGCTTAGTTGTATATATCACTTGTATTGTTATTGCTATTGGATTATTTTCTTTTTGATTGTCCAATGCCCAACATAAATAGTTAATTGACTTAATTAAGTTTCTTCACAAATTAAGTTTCTTCACACTTCCTTTGACAGTGCTTTTTTAATGTGTCACCATAGCTCTCAGTCTTTTACATATTAATTTATATGAAATATGTTTTTATTTAATATTATTTTTGAATTTTTTCTAGATTCATCTAAGGAATTATCTCTATGAATTGAGCATCAGATGAATTCAAACGGTTCTGCTAATTGATATAATTGATTAATATGGAAAAACAGTTTTTAATTTTTGAATTTTAAAAATGGCATTAATCCCCGGTTTATTTGTTAAAATTATTTTCAATTTTTTTAAAAAATATTTATTTATTTATTATTATTTTATAATAGATTATATTCACATAAATACCATTAATGAACTTACATATTTACAACAGTGCCACCGCATTTTCACCCTACTTTCAAGATTTGTTTTTTTGAAAATACCTAAATCCCGTTTTCATTTTTGTTTGAAAACAATAATTTGAAATTTTTTAAAATATATCTTTTAAAAACATTTCACCTATCAAGTTTTATTTTTTAATTTTTTAAAATCAAAAAATTGTTTTAAAAAATAATAACCAAGCAGGGCCATAGTATCTAGAAAAAAATTTTTTTGGATCAATAATGTTGAAGATGATATAGTAAATAAATATAAAGTTGAGTTGGAATTTTACTCGATCGGTTTGTGCAAATGTAGGTTTTGAAATAGTTATAATGACTAATATTGCATGGAATTATTGTTGAAACTTAAATTGTATTTGAAAATTGCAACTTAAACAGAGAGACAGAGGGAAATAATAAGATCTTTGACCTTGATGATGATCTATAATGGAATCCTTTTTGTCAACCTTATCTTAGTATATTTATTAGTTCATGATAGGTACCAAAGGTGTTTGTTATAGTTATTATGTTGTTAAGGGATAATTAGGAAATTGTTAAAAGGTGGGTCTATTATAAATAGGAGAGGAGAGTGTGAGAAGGGGCAAGAATATTGTATCATAACTTGGGTTAGAGCATTGTGCTCTAGCATTGGGGCAGAATACTTCTTAGGAATTATTCTGTAGGAGCTTTGCTCTATGGGGAGTCTTAGGACTCTAGGAGACTTGGTCTCTGTTTACTTTTTTCTGGCTATTCTTGTTGTTCTTTTTAATCTTTTACTATTATTCCTTTTCCAAATAATAAAATCTAAGTTTTTGTCTTTAATTCAAGTCTTGGGTTCTCATCAGTTTGGTTGTGTTTAGGAGCTTTGCACTGGGAGAGTTTTAGACTCTAGGAGACCTAGTCTCTGGAAATTATCCTTTTCTTGTCATTCTTGCTGTTCTTGCTCTGTATTTCCATCTACTTAGAAATAATATCTTGTTGTTTTTTTAATCTTTTTTTAATTAAGTCTTGGGTTCTCATTAGTTCATTACAAGCCACATGTGAACTCAAACTTGTTAAAATGTTAGGCAGCTTATGTTCAAGAAGGAATTTGATACAAGCTTTACGGGATTTGGAGTGGATGGGGCAAAATGGCTAGTAGAGAACACTGACATCAAACTTATAGGTGAGATATAAATCATTTTAAAGATTCCGTATGCTTATTTCCAAGAGCATTTTTCTCTGTCTCTTTTTGGATAAAGTGATTGTTCCATATTTAGTTTTTCATATATAGTCATGCAAACTTTTTTATTATTATTATTTTTTCAACCTGGACAACACAACTATTTCATATTTGTCATTCAGGATCAGATTTCAAGTTTTTACATTAATTACAGTGATTTTTTTCTTGATTAAGATGGTGCAATAAAATTTAGTTGTGTGATCAATTAGAGCATGAGGTGGCTGTCATTTTTATAATCTGATAGACTAATTTCAATGAATATTGTTTGACAACTTTTTCTAAAGACAGGCTGGCTTGTTAAATTTTTATGTGTCTAATGTAATTCAATAGCACCAGTGAGAGTATATAATCAAAGCATCTGCTGCAAAATGATTGCATTTTTTTAATTCTTGAGCCAGATATTTCTTATTGAAGTAGTTGTTGATGGGCCTAAGGTTACCCAAACTAACCAACATAAGCACAAGAATAAGAATGGAGATAGCAAGGATGGGCCCAGCAGTCATAAGGGCCCAAAAGCAAGCTCTGTGCAAGACAAGGGAGCAGGGACAGATCTAGAAAAGGGGACATACACAGTAGTGGAGGCACGGGAAGGCACTACAGTAGATATACGTGGTCTGCCATGAAGGGGTGCGGGGGTGTGGAGTAAATTGGGGATTGACAGAGAGAACCTAGCCTCTTGAAAGCTAGGCAACTTATCCTTGTTTGTGTTATGTTTTGATATTGTCGTTCTTGTAATTTCTTTGCTGTTTGCTTTGGGTATTCTACTATTGCTGTTATCTGAGACCATTGTAGCTACTATTTTGTGTTAATCCAAGTCTAGTGTTATCTTTTGTTGAGCCTGAGGTTTTAGGGGTTCTATCAATTAGTATCAGAGCCAGTTACGTGAGGGAATGGTCACTACCCGAACAGACTCAAGAACGGAAACAAGACTGGAAAATGTGGAATAAGATGTAGCAAACATCAAACAATGGGTGGCACAGATTAAATAGGCCATTGAAGCAATGAGAACTTCTCGAAGAATAGAGGAAGATAATCGCAGTGTACTGATCATCCTCATGGGCTGTGACCACACACGGCATCACACGCCTTCAAAGGTCATTTTGCCCTCCAGGCCTCTTTCAGTACTCTGCTATCAGAACATACATGCATACTTCATGGATCTAAAGACTATGATAAATCATAGTTCATCGTTAAACATCTTCCTAATAATATACTAACCAGTAATCAGCCCTTACAATACCATTGGATCCTTAAGTTAGAAATTAATTACCCTTTGAACCCAAAAGAAATTTAGCAGGCCATTACCTTGTTCTCTAGCTTCTGAAAATTTTTATATTAGAGAGAGGGAGCGCACACGGCTTCAAATACTTGAAACTCTGAATATTATTGATGGTAAGAAATTTACAAGAGTGTTTGGGGAATTACAGGTAGAGGTGTTCGAGGTTTGAGAGTAAAGAAAGTATGAGAAAAGAGTTTCTCTATGAGAGTGAGAAGGTTTTCTTTTTCTCTATATCTTCTTTACTGCCCATTTACCTAGCTATTTATAATGGGTGTTCTGACTTATATTAACTCAGGTTTACAAATCATAGTTTTCTTTTTCTCTAAACTACGGTTACTTTTCAGAAATGCCTTTAGTCTTTGTCAATCATCTTTTGTCTTGTCTTTTGTCATCTTTCTCTTTATGTCATCTTCATGCCTTACTTTAGTCACGTCCTTCTTTCTTTAGTCTTCTCAGTCTGCTTCTGCTATTACTTTTGCAAATTCCTTCTTATCCTTTCTTTGTCTTGTTGTGCCGACGGCTTTTTATTTGAGATAATTTTTGCCTTCAGATACTTTTTGGGTGTGCCAATAATTCTTTTTGCTAAGAGGAGATGTTTTTTGTCAAATTGTAGTTCTATATACATATATATTCTATATAGCTATGTACTGATCATCCTCATGGGCTGTGACCACACACGGCATCATATGCCTTCAAAGGTCATTTTGCCCTCTAGACCTCTTTCAGTACCATAGAACATAAATGCATACTTCATGAATCTATAGTTCATCTGTAAACATCTGCCTAATAACATACTAACCAGTAATCGGCCCTTACAATATCATTGGATCCTTAAGTTAGAAATTAATTACCCTTTGAACCCAAAAGAAATTTAGCAGGCCATTACCTTGATCTCCAGCTTCTGAAAATTTTTATATTAGAGAGAGAAAGAGCACACGGCTTCAAATACTTGAAATTCTGAATATTATTGATGGTAAGAAATTTACAAGAGTGTTTAGGGAATTATAGGTAGAGGTGTTCGAGGTTTGAGAGTAAAGAAAGTATGAGAAAAAAGTTTCTCTATGAGAGTGAGAAGGTTTTCTTTTTCTCTATATATCCTTTACTGCCCATTTACATAGCTATTTATAATAGGTGTTCTGAGTTATATTAAATCAGGTTTACAAATTATAGTTTTCTTTTTTTCTAAACCACGGTTACTTTTCAAAAATGCCTTTAGTCTTTGTTAATCATCTTTTGTCTTGTCTTTTGTCATCTTTCTCTTTATGTCATCTTCATGCCTTACTTTAGTCACGTCCTTCTTTCTTTAGTCTTCTCAGTCTGCTTCTGTTGTTACTTTTGCAGATTCCTTCTTATCCTTTCTTTGTCTTGTTGCGCCGATGGCCTTTTATTTGAGATAATTTCTGCCTTCAGATACTTTTTTGGGTGTGCCAATAATTCTTTTTGTGGCATCTTTATCTGTTCTTTTTTTTATATTAATGATAAATCGATACTGGGCTCATCATAATCTTGAGCCTTTTCTTCTTTACAATATTTGCATCGATGACCTAAATTGTCTAATAATAGTTCAAAAGTTCTTCTTTTAGTGGGCTCAGATAAGTTCATTTCATTTTTCTTATTTTTTCGGCCCATAATTGGAATTCTTTGGGTAATCTACTTGTTCTTCCTACTGAATAAATACATGTAGTGGGACCAGTAAAATAGGTCCATTGCTGTTCATCCTTTTCTGTTAATGTCCGAGATATTTCTTGCATGATAATGGCCACTTCTTCAGCTCGAATATTGTGCAATCGATACTCCAGATCTTCTTGGTCTTCGATAATGTCCTTCATTTGTTGGTCACAGTCATAGGGTTTTCTAGTTGTTCCTAATTTAATGAGATTGATTGGAGGATAATATTTGTCTGGGGTTATTTCACATATAGTCGAATAAAATCTAATATATATTTGATAATGGGTCACAATTTTGGAGTAATGTTTGGCTGATTCTAATAAATGTTTTGGTAAATCTGTTAATTCGGAAAGGTCTTTACTAGGATAAATAGTTTGGATAAATCCATAGTCGAATAAGGTTTTTACTAATTTTGGATTAGTGCCTGGCATGATAATGGCTTTATTTAGAGCATAATGAGAAGCATATTTTATGGTCTTTGATGGGATGGATAATCTGCTGGTTCGTTTGATAAGAGTTAAAAGAAACTCATATTGTTCTTTTCTTTGGAAGTTGGCTGTATTTGGGTCTGGTATATTCCTTTTTGGTGCTTGGGTTTTACTGGATTGGGCTTGTTCTTGAATAATTTTTGAAAGTGGTGTTACTGTGGGTGTTACAACCATTGCTGGTGTAATTAATTTTGGTTCTTGGGTCTTGGTTTTATTGGGCTCAATTTTGGACGTAAGGTCCGATACTATTTTTTCAATACTTGTAATTCTTTTTTCTAGTCCATCTAGACTAGTTCTTACTTGGCGTGATATTTCATCAATATTTGACGTTAAATGATACATTTCTGTCTCCATTAATCTTTTCAAATAAAATATTTGTGATTCTAGGAGATTAATTTTTAATACTTCTTGATCAACAAGAATTAATTCCTGGTTAATTTTCTCGCTTACTGGACTTGTTGGCTGGTTACTTGCCATAATAATACCTGCTCAGATAATCAGCTATCAGATTATTTGTTCCTTTAATATATTCGATAGTGTAATCATAATAAGCTAAATCCATTTGTCATTTTATTAACATTTTGTTACTAAGTTTACAATTACTAATTCCTTTATCTAACCAATGTTTTACTTGAGTATTATCAGTTTTAATAATAAAAGTTGTATTTACTATGAATAATTCAAATTTTTCTACTGCTTTTATAATAGCATAAAATTCTTTCCAATTATTATGATATTTAATTTGACTATCATTTAATTTTCCACTTGAATATCTAGTAATATATTCTTCTCCTTTGTATTCAAAATGTAATGCTGCTCCCCAATAATTATCACTTGCATCAGTATAAATAATCCATCTAATATTTGTTGATTTTGGAATATATAATTTTGGTAGAGTTTTACATAAATGTTTTATTTCTTCTACTACTTTTTCAGTCTTACTATCCCAAGTCCATATACTTCTTTCTCCTGCTAATCTAGATATTTTTGAAGTTAATTTTGATAAATTAGGAATATAATGTCTTGCTTGATTTACTAGTCCTAAAAATGATTGTAATTCTTTTTTATTTGTTATTTTCTTGAAATCTAATACTTTTTTACTAATATGTTCTTGGAGTTCTATTCTGTCTGGTGTAATAGTTTGTCCTAAAAATCCTATAGTGGTTTTTCTTAATTCAGTTTTATGTGGTACTATATTTAGTCCTTTAGTTTCTATAATATCTATAAATTTACTTAAGTGTTTTTCATGTTCTTCTTTATTTTCTGAAAATATTAGTATATCATCAATATAAATTACTGCAAAGTCTCTAACTGGTTCTAATAATTTTGTTACATAATCCTGAAATATACTGGGACTATTATTGAATCCCATAGGTAATACATTCCATTCAAATAATCCTTCTGATGTGCTAAATCCTGTATATTTCTTACTATCTTCTGTTAATTTGATCTGATAAAATCCTGATTTACAATCAAATTTACTAAATATATTTTTGCCTTTTAGTAAGTTAAATAATAAATCTATTTTTGGAATTGGATATCTATTTTTTACAACTATCTGGTTTAACTTTCTGTAGTCTATTACCATTCGAGATTTTCCTCTTTTTTCTTCACTATGTTTAATTACTATCATTGCTGGTGATGAATATTCAGATTTACTATCTCTAATTAAATCATATTTTTTGAGTTCATTTATATGCATTATGAATTTTTGTTTTTCCTTTTCCGTCCACGGATAAGGTTTGCAATTGATTTGTCTGCTATAATCTTTTAATTCTATGGTGGCTAATGGTTTGGATTTTTCCCAATGAATTAATGGGTTTTCACAATAATTTTCTTTTATTCTTTGTTCTATAGTCTTGCTAATCATTATTCCTATCTTAGGTAGTTTTTCTTGAATTTCTATAGGTTTATTATTTGGTACAAATTGTATTTCGTTATCTTGATGTTTCTTTTGAAAAGCTTCATCTTTTCTCCTATATGGTCTAGTTATTCTAATTCCCCATGCTTGGTGTTTACATGGCATTGTTAAAATTAAAGCTTTATTATGGAATGTTAAAGGGTAATATTGTTCTAAAAAGTCTAGTCCTAATAATGTGTCACAAGTAATTTCATTATACTGATATATCTTTGGTATTTTCAATTCATAATTTCCTATTTGTATGTATATTTCTTTTGCTGCTAATTCTAGCATATTTACTTCATTTCCTGCACTTGTTATTCTTAATGGTGTATTTTCTTTTTTCCAATATTCGGGTGGTAATACATTAAATTTACAAGTTGTTAAACTGGCTCCTGTATCTACTAGGGCATAATATTTTCTATATCTATATTTTTTATAATTTAATTTTACTAAAATGTAATATAACATCATATTAATTGTACTTTTGGGATTATTATTGTTTGGTGATTAATTGTTATAATTATATCTTTATTCCTAATTTTATAAGGTTTTATTGAGTCTAAAAAGTCTTTTCCTAATACCATTTTATGTTCTGCATTATTATTAACCATATTGTCTACCCATATTCTTAATTGAATTATATCTCTCTTATTAAATCTTATTGTTGCATTTGTAGTTGTCCCTATTTCTTCAATCATTATATTATCGTCTTCTAATTGTAATTGCATGTTACTGGTTTCTTCTGTTGGATCTATAATTGCTATTATTTGTTGCCATTGATCATTTTTTCTAATTTCTAATAATATTAAGTGTTTATTATTAGTAAAATCTATTTGGGGGGTTGTTATTTCTTGCAGTCTAGAACTTATTGGTATTTCAGCTAATCTTAATCTTTCTAGGTCTGGATAATTTCTATGACTTTGTGTTCTTGTCATAGGTCTATTACTGTAACTACTTTGTGGTCTGTCATATTCAATACTATATCTTGGTTGTCTTAAATTTATATTTATTGATCTATTTCCTAGTCTGTTATCAAATTCTAATTGTCTTCTAAAACCTTCCTGATTTGTTATAGTATTATGTATATTAAATTGAATTTCTGATGGTAACGTTATTCTTTGATTGTCTAATGGTACTTCTCTTAATACTGGTGCAAAATATCTATCTATTGATATTCTTCCTTGTCTTTTTCTATAGATTTTGTGTTGATTAGTGAAAACTAACCCTACTCTTACTTGTATACTAATAATTTTACTATGAGGTGGCATTTTTATTCCTTTTATTTTATGATATACATTTAATGTTTTATCCATATTTCCTTCTGCTATACTGAATGCAAAATTTGTATTTATTGTAAATTTTAATTTCTGGTATATTAAATTTCCGCTAAGTATTCCTAGAATACTATTTCTTACATCATCTATTATTCTTCCATCTGTTAATATTAATTCTACTGAGGTATCTATTCCTTCTCTAAAATAGGCTTTTACTAGTAATTGTACTCCTTGAATATATATTTCTGATACTTCATCTTTAAATGGTATTTTTGATATTTCATTTTCTATTAATGTTTTATTGATTAATGGTATTCTTAATACTCCTGTTGCTAATTCAGATTCTATCAGCTGTTTTTTATCTAATATTACACAATGATATTTTTCTTTATGATTTTTCTTTATTATTTTACTAACTTTGTTAAAGATATTTTCATGTTTTAAATCTGTTTCTTGTAAGTCCAAGTTAATTTTAGATATTTTATCATATTGTTTTTCATTAAATACTATCCTAGTTTCTGTTATTCCTTCTTCTGATTCTATTTGTTGGTTATATGACTCATAATCTTCTGCTGCGCTACTTGTTTCTCCTAAATCTGTATTCATCATATAAATACTAGGTTGTTCTTCTATGTCAGAATAATCTATGTCACTATTACTACTAATTTCTTCTTCTGATTCATAAATTTTATAAATTTCTATATTTTCTTCTATTTCACTACTATAGTCTTCTAATGGTTCTAAACTATATTCTTCTGCTAATTCTAAGATTTTCATGGTCTTTTTATCTTTTGGATTTTTACAATTAGTTGATATATGTCATAATTCTCCACAATTGTAACATCTACATGTTTTTGGATTCTTTTTATAGTTAGTTTTTCTTTTAAAATATCTTTTTGTTTTTCATGGTTTAAATCTTCGTTTTTTATAATAATTTGGATATTTCCTAAATTTATAATTTTTTCTAAATTTTCTTTTCTTCTTTCTATTTCTACTCATCTCACATCCCCATTTATGAGATGTCCGTAATTCTCCACATTTTAATAAGTATTTATTAATTTTATAATATTTTTTGCTTCTCCATGCATTCTTACATTTATCTGATAAGTATTCTCGTAAATAGTCTTCTCTTCTACCCATTGTATCTATTACTTCTAATGTACTCATATTCTTACTTTCTAAAGATTTGTAGTATTCTTCTATTATTGGTTCACTAATTAATTTTGGAATTTGTCTATAGAATAAATCTAAGTAATATTTTTGGTTTTGATAATTATCTCCTAATCTTGCTTCATAATAATATTTTTATATTCACATATATATTGGTTTAGATATTTTGGATCTAAAGAGCATAATTCTATGTTGTGCATATTTGTTATTGCTCTATTTGTTTTCGTTCTTTCTTCTAATGCTACATTTCGTCCTACAAATTCATTTCTTAGTACTTGTTCATATTGTCTGATTAATATTGCAATTTGTTGTCTCCTGCTAAATTGGTAATGGCCTGCTATTTATTATTATTATTATTATTATTATTACTATTATTATTATTATTATTATTATTATTATTATTATTATTATTATCATCATCATGATTATCATCATCATTATTATTATTATTATTATTATTATTATTATTATTATTATTATTATTATTATCATTATTATTATTATCATCATTATTATCATCATTATTATCATCATGATTATTATCATCATTATTATCATCATTATTATTATTATTATTATTATTATTATCATTATTATTATTATTATTATTATTATTTACTTCAATAGGAGGCTTCATATAATTTTTAAATTAGTAGTTAGAAAAAATTTCTTATTAAAAAAACAAACTTAAAAAATCAAATTTTTGTTAGTATGAAAAGAAATTATATTTTGTAAAAGAATTTATGTTATAAGAAAAGAAATTTTTTTAAAAAAATATAAATAGAAAAAATTTTCAATACTTTGACAAGAAATTTTAAAAAAATTTTAAATAATTAAGGGACTCGAGCTACGGGTATGGTTCTCTCCAATACTTTTCTCTCATTAACTATTCACAGCCGTTAGATATTGTGGACCCTACTAAATATGTAGGAGCACACAACTATCCAATAATTATTGGAAAGAATTAGACTCTACAATATTAGAGAAGATCATCTCCCCTTAAGCTACTTTAGTTTGAACCCCACAATAACTGTTTTTTAATGTAGCTCAAGCTCTCTTTTTCTTTTTCTTTTTTTATTATGATAGCTTGAGCCCCACAATATATGTTTAAAAGAATAGCTAGCTCGAGCTTCTTTAGTCAAATTTTTTGTTAATATAGTAAAAGGGGACTTGAAGTATTATAGTTCAAACCCCTTATATTATATTTATATTAAGGGGCCCAAACTACTATAGTTCGAGTTAAGCTTGAGCCACTTGATATAAAAATTTACATATATATATATATATATTATTTATAAATATATATAAGATGAGGCTTGAATGGCTTCACTTGAGACCCATATATATATATATATATATATATATATATATAAAGTCTTACTACAACGTATAAATTAAAATAAAACAGTTTCATGAAAGCATAAACATAATATTCTTCAGAAAAATGAATCATTCCATAACTTAAAATAAAACAAGCCACAACTTTCTCATGTTTTTATTTATTCTTATATTAGAATATAATCAGGAATATATAAAAATATATACAAAAGAATATTCTCCAAAATGTGAATGAACTCTTAAAATACCCCTTCTAATTATCCTATTGAACTACAGAGCAACTACTAAAAAAATTTCAGAAGATGGCACAAATCCAAGAGTTAAGAAGGGTTAAGATACTCAAACCTTCGTTACTTCTCGGACTGATATTCTTCAACGAACGTGGGGTATGAAACATGAAAACAAATGCTTGAGACCAATAATCTAAGTGAACATAACCAAACACAAATAACCAAAGCAAAGATGGAGCGCAATATATTCACATCTCCCAACTCGAAAGCTCAATTAACTCCTTGCCAATAGGTGGTTAATGTTCTCCCAGCTAGAAGGCACAATCATGATCTCTTTGCTTGAGGGCAATTGGTCTCCCTGCCCAAAGACAAATTGTATATCTCCCATGGGTAGAACTTACTTATCTCCCGTGAAACACTCACAAATAAGAGAAAGATGTCCCATGAATTATGAGTATATTAAATCAAGCATAACATACAAGTAATCCATTGCAACCTTTATCAACCCCAACATAACTCCCAGGATATGTAAGCATTCCATTTTTCAAGCTTCTATTGTTTAAAAATTTTGTAAGATTAAGGTGCCTTTGGCTTCCTCGCTTTCTGTTTTCATTTTATTGAAGACAGAAAAGATGAGCGTAAACGTGTTTGGTAATGTATGCAGAAAAACATTTTATATAATAGTTTGAAAATAGAAAGCATCTAAAAGAAGTTTTCGGTGTTTCCACTTAATAACCGCGGCCGGTGACATCTTTTGTAACTTTGCAAGAAAATAAATATTCCAACTATAAGAATGTCATCATTTACTGATAGCCAAACTAAAAATTCTAATAAAAGTTATGGTCACTTAGTCAATTTTGGAATATTGAAATTAACATATGTATTTTTTAAACATTGAAAATTTGCAAATGTAATTAGACTTGAAGAAATAGAAGTAGAGAATGAAAACTGAATATTTTGAAAAACCAAAGACACCCTTATATTTCCATTTCTCCTTCTTTCAAGTATAATATTATTCTTTTCCTTTTCTTTAATTTCATTTTTGGAATAGTACAATTACATGTTTGTTGTGAAAAATTGAGTATTTCAAAAAGAATATTTTCAATTGTTGTGAAAATAATTTTAGAAAAATAATTTAATTATTTTTATACTTATCTGACATGATGGGAATTATGTTTGTTATATATAATTATCTGCTTATTTTAAATTTAATTATAATCTTATTTTTATAACTAACCATTACCCACTATGTTCACTATCCCATGATCAGATTTGTTATAATTATCCTTTTATATTTAATTATAAATTAATTTTCTCTTTTGAGATATTTATCCTTCATATCTTGCTTCTAGTCTTGAGAACTCTAACCTAACCTTTGTGTATTGGATTACACAAATTTTCTTTCTCTGCTGTTATGTGACCTGGATTTTATCCCAAAAGGGCTTGTTTTATCCTCGGAGAAAAGTCACAAATCTTTTCTTAAAGACAGTGTCAACCAGAGCACGACTCAGGCAATATTTTCCTAATAATTTCCTCAAATTTTCCAACAATCTTAAGGAAAGAGTCGTTCTTTGCAACCCAAAAAAATTGAGGACATTAAAACCTTGTTTACAAGAGATTCAGAGAACTCAGAAATGAAAAAAAAAACTAAGGATAGATTGCTGCGAAAAGAAACCTGAAAGCGAACGAGCTGCATGATGAAAAAGGGCCTTGGTGAAAACAAAATGTATTAGCTTGCCTTCTCTTGACATAGTGGCACTTGCTGGAGTCGGACGCTTTGTTGGAGTGGTCCCGGTGGTTATGGTATTTCTTCTTGACCAGTCCCCATTGACAGAGGTGGCTTTCCGTCGAAGACAGTCGGGGCTGCCAGAGTCAAGAAGATCGACGATCTTTACGTTTCGTTTGAAACGCTGCCATATCCAGTGATGACGAACGACATAAATGATGAGTTCGACAACACATTGAAGGTCGCCTGTGGAGTTGACTTGCTGTGCGGAATTGATGTGTCCTTATCACTCTGCCACCGCTTCAGTTCCATGCTCTTTGTTTCTCCCCGATCGTACGATTAGAATCCTGAAGGTATTCATTCTTTCTCTTTGTGGCAATCTTTGATATTCATAAGCTTCTTGGGTATGCGATGGGATATATTGTAGATAATACTTACTTAATTGTTTGATTGGATTGAAGGGATTAAATTGATGCCTGAGTACTTGGTTTTAACGCTATTGAACCATGCCTATTATTCAGAAAAGATATTTGGGTTTTAACGCTATTGGACCATACCAAGCATTAATTAAATATGATATACATGTGAATGGGTATATCTTTGAGTGCGAGACATGTTTATATATAATGTGTATATAATTGTGTGCAAAACATTTATTTTACATGAATTTGATATATATATATATATATATGGGTGTGCGATGTTTGATATATGATTTATATATTAGTTATATATATATATATATATATATATATATATATATATATATATCTGTGTGTGTGTATAAACACCAGTTGTATATAAATACACACAAAATAAAAGTTGTAGCTTTGATGATGATTTTTTAAAGTGACTTTTATGTTAAATGGTGATGTTGACATGATGATATTTTTATTTGAACGTTATTTATTATGAAGAAAATGATATATAATATTGTGAGAGAATCACACATATATGAAATATATTATCTTGTGTGCTAGCCTTTTCCTCATTATTGAGACTGTTAAAAGTGTATATATATATATATATATATATATATATATATATATATATATATATATATATATATATCTGTGAGTACGCTGATCTTGTGTTGCATTTTCTCAAAGCATAATATTGTAGAATTTTCTTCAAGTGGACATAATTTTCCTAAAAGGACTCTGTTTTGTAAATATGAAGCTTGGAGTAAATTGAGATTTAGGCATAAGTGATCATGTTTGCTGTTTTATTTGTTCACTGCGAGTTATAGTTATGATTTGAGAAAATGCATGTATTTATATACTTGTGGTATATTTTAGAAAATATATGTATAAATATATTTTGGACTTTAAGAAAATTCACATAAAGAGTCTCATATGAATAGTATATTTTTTAGGTGAAAAAAATTGTGGAATTCTTGAAAATGCACAATAGTCATCAATGTGCGGGGTATAAATTTTACAAATTCAAAATATTTTCACCTAAATTATTATTGTTGTTAAACAATACTATAAATTACATTTGTCATTTTGGAACCAAATTTTTTGTGGGTTTGTGACCAAACTTGTGAACATTGGCATATAAAATTTTGGGTCAATTTGGAAATTAAAAAAAAAAATCTCATTGAGATGATGATATACCGCTAATTTTCAAATTAAGGAAACAATTTCACTGAGATGATGATATGTCATATGTAAAAATTAGAGTAAGCATTTTCAAATGCTAATTTTATATGACCTTTTTATTGTACAAAGAGGCACAATAAATTTTAATATGTTGGGTCAATTTGTAAATTGATAATGTCATCTCATTGAAATGATGATATGTTATAAGTAAGAATTAGATCAAGCATTTACAAATGCTAGTTTCTTACAACATTTTTATTGTGCAAAGAGGTACAATAGTGATGAGTTATTTGTCACAAAATTTTTAAGATTCAGAAGTTCCAAAATGATTATGTGTAATTATTTTCTTATATAATATTATTATATGGTGGATGAATATATTTGTGCATATATATTATGTGTTTGGATACTCACCTATAATAATTTTGAGACTTTATATGAGTTAATTATGTACTAAATTAAGTACATATAAGTTGTGGTATTATACTCCTTCAAATTTTAAAATATTTAAAAGTGTGGGGGTATTTTTCAAGCTTATATTGTGCTCTATCAAAAGATTTTTTTGAGTATTTCTTTTATACCAACAAGTGTGAGATTTGTAAGCATATTGTTATAAAACTATACAAATTTTTGTAAAAATGTTTTGGTCAATAGTTAATGTTATTGTGGTTTAATAGAAATTTTATGAGTTTAATATATTTGAATATTGAGGATATCTCATAAATTTCTATTGACATAACTATTGATAATATGAAAATACTTTCTTAAAACTTATGTGTGAATATTGAACCTTTTAAATGCTGAAAATTGTGTTTGTGAAATTTTTGAAATTTTAAAATAAAATTTTATGGTCATATTATTGTGAGTGTTTTTTTAAATATAAGTTTTATAGCCATATTATTGTGAGCTTTCAAAGCTATATGAAATATAAATTTTCACTTTATGAATTTTTTTAATTTTACATTTCAAGTTTTGGTTAATGGTCAAAAGAATTAAAAACAAAATCAGTTAGTAGAATTTATTTATTTTTATTTTATTTTTACTATTGTAGGCCTTATAAAGTCATGTGAAGAATTGCACTTTGTCGAAAGTACTTTAAAGTGTGAAAAGGTGCCAATATCTAGTTTAGATATTTGATAACATGTTTAAGAAAGACATCAGTGAAGTAAGTGTGACTTGAAGGTTGAAATCATAAGAAATAAAGGTGATAATTTTTTGTTGTCACAAGAACATCATGTTCAAAAGAGTTTAAAAGTTTGATCAATTTTATGACAAATTATGTGAATATCTCTTATGATTTTAACACTCAATTAAGAAAAACATAATTGAGTCTACTTTTGATGAGCTTCACCTAACCTGACATATTATTTGTTGCATGTCAGATGAATGTCTAGATACACAATCCTAATGAAAGGATGAGAGGTATCATGAATCATGATATCATATAAAGTGGATTTCCCGTTGTATTAGAAGAATATAATGATGTTAACTGAATCTCTGAATTCAGATGAGAAAAAAAATTCACTAATTGTTAAACCTCACATTTGCTGGTGAAACAATATTTTTAAGAGAACAACTATACAAATTTATAGACTTACTCTAAAATTAGAGTTGGTTAAAAATGAGACTAAGTGGTTGATAAACTTCTTAGCAAATTTATCCATTGGGTATGAGCCCAATGATGTCGTGTTTATATAATGAGATTACCAAGTGGCAATAACCATTGTAAAGAGTAAAACTTTCAATGGTAAGAGCAGACACTTGTGTTTGTGACACAAATTTATTTAGTAGCTATTAAGAGATGAAATAAGATATAGTGATTAGTTATGTGAGGCCAAAAGTGAATTTGGCTAATTCTTTGACTAGACATGCATGTAAGAAGGAAATAAGTCTTTCACACACCGAGGGAAAATGGACTTAAGCCGATTGAAATTAATAGTGACGGTAACCCAACTTTTGTGATTGGAGACCCATGAAAAAGGTTCATATGAGTAATAACAAGTCATTTATTAATTCTGCTAGTACTAGTATTTCAATCCTTTCTTATGGTGTAAGTGTAAAAGTGCTATAATGCATTGCTAGGAGAGGTTGAGTGAAGTTCTTAATAATTTTGTTAGCCTTTAAGGGTGGTGTATTTATTGCAGATACACTTGATGAAATCACCTATATGAATGTGGAGTGGGGCCGCTCCTATGAGATCTTGGCAAAATCTCTTGAGCATTCATGAACACCAGGCACGCGCACGGTCGAAAATGAGCACAACAGCGTTAACAACAGAAATTATGGGGGTGTGATGTGATTGCTAAGATCTCTAGCCTTACAATAAGAATTTATTGGTTCATAGAAGCTATATGCTTCACCACTGACTCTGTGAGTTATATCTTATTTATCTAGACCTGGTTCATGAGTTTGTTGTTTCATAGAAGCTATATGCTTCACCACTGACTCTGTGAGTTATATCTTATTTATCTAGACCTGGTTTATAATCTAAAAGACACCAGACTCGAAGCATCAATACCCATATGTGTAACCCATAACATTGTTTTATTCAAAATATTCTTTTGAAATATGTGGGAGATTGTTGTGAAAAATGGAGTATTTCAAAAAGAATATTTTAAATTGTTGTGAAAATAATTTTAGAAAAATAATTTAATTATTTTTATACTTATCTGACATTGTGGCAATTATGTTTGTTATATATAATTATCCGCTTATTTTAAATTTAATTATAATCTTATTTTTATAACTAATCATTACCCACTATCTCCACTATCACATGATCAAATTTGTTATAATTATCCTTTTATATTTAATTATAAATTAACGGTCTCTTTTTGAGATATTTATCCTCCATATCTTGCTTCCAGTTTTGAGAACTTAACCTAACCTTTGTGATATTGGGTTACACAAATTTTCTTTCTTTGTTGTTTTGTGACCTGAGTTTTATCCCACAAGGGCCTGTTTTATCCTGGAAGGAAAGCCACGAATCTTTCTTTAATGACAGTATCAACCAGAGCACGACTCAGACAATATTTTTCTAATAATTTCCTCAATTTTTCCAACATGTTTATGTTGACTTCGTTAGATGCTGAAAGATAACTTGTGCTCTCTGTAGGCCCGGCACTATTGGTTGATGTTCCAAGGGATAAGAACATAACTGGTATGCATGAGGTCTGATCTCATTTAAGACAATTATTTGTTTCGTCTGTTGAAATTTTCTACTTTTAATTTATGCCATGAAAAATATTTCTCTCTATTGCAATTCATCTTCCTTAACAGTTGCATAATATATCAAAATTTTTCATTTAACAGCTGAAGTTATGAGGTCCTTGAATATCCCAAGAGATGCTAGCCGTGTGCTCTTCAGAACATTAAATACAGATAGGTTCGTTGTATATATGTCACTTGTATTGTTACTGCTATAGGGTTATTTTCTTTTTGTTTGTCCAATGTCCAACATAAATAGTTAATTGACTTGGTTCAATAGGTTTCTTCGCACTTCCTTTGACAGTGCTTTTTTAATGTTCACCATAGCTCTCAGTCTTTTACATATTAATTTATATGAAATGTGTTTTTATTTAGTATTATTTTTTAATTTTTACTAGATTCATCTATCTCTATGAATTGAGCATGGGATGAATTCAAACAGCTCCACTGATTGACATAATTAATTAATATGGAAAAACAGTTTTGAAAATTTGAATTTTAGGAGCAGTATTAATCACCAGTATATTTGTTAAAATTTTGAATTTTAGAGGCTGTTTTAACCGCTGCTAAAAATATTTATTTTTTTATAATAGATTATATTCACATAAATACCATTAATAAACTAACATATTTACAACAGTGCCACTGCATTTTTCACCCTATTTTCAAGATTTTTTTTTTGAAAACACCTAAATCCTGTTTTCATTTTTTTGTTTGAAAAACAATAATTTGAATTTTTTTTTAAATATATCTTTTAAAAATATTTCACCAATTAAGTATTATTTTCTTTTTTAAAAATTGTTTTAGAAAATAATAACCAATCAGGGCCATAGTATCTAGATTTTTTTTTTGGTTCAATAATGTTAAAGATGATTTAGTAAATAAATATAAAGTTGAGTTGGAATTTTACTCAGTTTGTGCGAATGTAGGTTTTGAATGATCAGTTATAATAACTAATATTGCATGGAATTATTGTTGAAACTTAAATTGTAATTGAAAATTGTTACTTAAACACGGAGGCAGGAGGGAAATAATAAATCTTTGACCGTGATGATGAGGAATCCTTTTTGTCAACCTTATCTCAGTATATTTATCAGTTCATTACAAGCCATATGTGAACTCAGTTGCTAAAATGTTATAGCATAATTTTTAAGTGGTTCTTAAGAATTAATTTTTATTTTAATTTATCATTGAAATTCTTTACACTAGTTATCACGTTTAAGAATGATTGTTATACAAAAAATGACAATAAAATAATAAAAAAGTATTTAAATAATTTTTAATAAATGTTCCCATTTACCCAATGCTTATGGAGAGAGAAACCCATCTTCAGAAATTGTTTTGCAATGGAGTCATGGAGATGCTTTCGTCGTCTCCGGCAGCATATGGCAACACCCTCGGCAGAGTCTCCGACGGCTTGCGAGGTCATGTTTTGGGAAGGAGTTCGTCGGTGTCTGGGTGCAAGTTCGGCGTTGTCTGGGTTCTAGATGGGTGTCTTCGGTTTCTAGGTTCGTGGTGGGAATTCGGTTTTTGGGTTCACCGGATTCGGGGTTGCTGGTGGGAATTATGGTGTTTGCCGAATTGTGTGTTTTCGTAAGACTGGGTTCTAGAATTTGAGGAGGAGAAACACCAGAGAAAGATAAAGTAAGAAAATCTTTTTTTTTCTTTTTCCCGTCTCTTTCTTAGCTGTGAAACTCCTTTGAATTGAAAAAATTTCTAGACATATCCTCTTTTCCATCGCCATCAGCACAATGTTGTTAGTAAATAATAATTATTACACTTAAGGGTAGTTTAGTCTTTTAATCTTATTTGTATATATTTACCATTTTCCCTTGTAACACTTTGGTATTGGAAACCCTAGCCATTCTAAGATTTCTCTCCTCTCCTTCTCCATTCTCTTTGCATTGCAATCTTCACATGGTATCAGAGGGCAATTCTTGATCTATCCACAGCTTTCGCAGATCTTTCAACAAATCACAGATTCGGGTTGGAGCAATCAGATTTGGTGCGTTGTTTTTATTTTTTTTTTATTTTTGTCGGCAACCCATTTGCAGTTCGGATCGATTTTACATCGAGTTTGCAGATTTCAGATCGGGTTCTTGTTTGCAAAAATCTGGTTTGCAGATTTTTTTTTGTTACTGTAGCTGCGAGAAAGTTTCTCAGATCTAGCCCGATTTACTTAGTTTTGGTTAGAAAGAAACTATTTTTTGCATTTCTGGTAAGTCAGAGATTGTTTTTGATTGTTCTGGTGCGTTTTCCGGTTGCCGGAGTTACTGTTCTGGTTGCCGGAGTTACTGTTCATCGTCTTCTCCGATTCTGCAAATTTGGGTACTGTAGCAACGGTCAACGGTCAACGTTACTGTACCAACGGTCAACGTTACTGTAGCAACGGTCAACGGTCAAGGTTACTGTAGCAGTCTGAAATTGGCTGAATTTACTGTTTATCAGAATTTTGAACACTATTTCGGTACGTTTACTGTTCATTCAGTATACATTTTGCCAGATAATTAAATTCTCGGTCTAATAACAGTAGCAATGGCTGGTGAAAAAGATGATTCTCTTCAATCTATTAGTGTGCAATTGAACGGACAGAATTATTCATATTGGAGTTATGTGTTGAAAAATTTTTTAAAAGGTAAGAGAATGTGGGGTTATGTTTCTGGAACCTTTGTTAAGCCGAAAGATGAAAATGATGCACAATATATTGAACAGATGGAAATTTGGGATGCAAACAATTCGAAGATAATTACTTGGATCAATAACTCTGTTTTGCAATCAATAGGAGTACAACTAGCAAAATATGAAACAGCTAAAGAGGTCTGGGATCATTTGGAAAGGTTGTATATGCAGTCAAATTTTGCAAAGCAATATCAATTAGAGATTGATATTCGTGCTCTTAAACAGAACAACATGAGCATACAAGAATTTTATTCTGCTATGACTAATCTTTGGGATCAACTAGCTCTTACTGAATCTATTGAATTACGAGCCTTTGCACCATACATTGCTCGTAGAGAAGAACAACGTCTGGTTCAATTTTTGATGGCTCTTCGGGATGATTTTGAAGGGCTTCGTGGAACCATATTGCACCGTAATCCTCTTCCAACAGTTGATTCAGTGGTTAATGAGTTGTTAGCTGAAGAGATTCGTCTTAAATCTCACTCTGATAAAGGGACTACAGAGAAAGGAATTCTTCCTATTCCTCACCCATCTGTATTTGCAGTTCCTCCTAACAAAAACAAATCTCATGGAAAGGTTGGTTATGACGAATGTAGTTTTTGTAAGCAAAAGGGCCATTGGAAAGCTCAATGCCCGAAATTATTGAACAAATTGCACCATACACAACAGCCTAATCATTTGCAACAACGAGGCTTCAAACCTTCAACTTCAAATGTTGCAGCAGTTGTTCCTCCCACAGATTCTCTTGGTATTGGACATACACATTTTTCTGGCCCTACAATAGCTACCCTTGCTGAGCAATTTCAGAAGTTTCTTGCCACTCAACCACACGCTATGTCTGCCTCCTCAAATATAGGTTTGCCTTCCTCTAGCTCATCAGGTATATCTTCATCCATATGGATTCTTGACTCTGGAGCCTCT
The DNA here is from genome assembly GCA_037074585.1 of Biancaea sappan. Lineage (NCBI taxonomy): Eukaryota > Viridiplantae > Streptophyta > Magnoliopsida > Fabales > Fabaceae > Biancaea > Biancaea sappan. The sequence continues at coordinate 7,466,954 of CM073493.1, read as the reverse complement.
CATCATATGTCATCTGATCTTCAATCCTTTGCATCTTTACATCCCACGTCATCTATATCTGTTATGACTGCTGATGGCACTCCTATGCCTTTAGCGGGCACTGGGTCTATTTGCACTTCTTCTTTATCTCTTTCCAATGTTTACTACATTCCTAACCTTACGTTGAACCTTGTTTCTGTTAGTCAGTTGTGTGATTCTGGCTTCTCAGTTTTCTTTTCCTCCACTTCTTGTTATGTACAGGATCCGCAATCCAGGAGGCTCATTGGGACCGGTCGTAGGCAGGGGGGACTTTATATTTTGGATAAGCTCAAAGTTTCAGATATTGCAGCTTCCAGTGTTGACCTGTCATCATTTAGTTTAGGTTCCTCATCTTCTAATTTTTACTTATGGCATTCTCGTCTCGGACATGTATCTTCTTCCCGCTTGAAATACTTAGCTTCTACCGGAGCTTTAGGAGAGTTGCAAACTCATGACATTTCTAATTGTTGTGGTTGTAAACTTGCTAAATTTTCTGCTTTACCTTTTTCCAAAAGTACTTCTGCTTCTGTTGCACCTTTTGACTTGGTTCATTCTGATGTTTGGGGTCCATCACCTCTTCCTACAAAAGGTGGATCTAGATATTATGTTTCTTTCATTGATGACTATACTCGTTATTGTTGGGTTTATCTTATGAAAAATCGTTCTGAATTTTTTAGTGTTTATCTTATGTTTCGTGCTTTTGTTAAAACTCAACATAATGCAGTTATTAAGTGTTTTCGATGTGATCTGGGGGGTGAATATACATCTAGTAAATTTTCTGAATTACTTGCCTTTGATGGAACTTTTCATCAAACTTCTTGTACTGACACTCCTCAGCAAAATGGCGTTGCTGAAAGGAAACATCGTCACATTGTTGAAACTGCTCGTTCCCTTCTTTTGTCTGCCTCAGTTCCCAGTGAGTTTTGGGGGGAAGCTATTCTTACTGCTGTCCATGTCATTAACAGAATTCCATCATCTGTTATTTCAGGTTTGTCCCCCTTTGAAAAACTATATGGCGATGCTCCTGACTATTCAACTTTAAGAGTTTTTGGTTCTACTTGTTTTGTTCTTCTTCCTAGTGTACAGCGTAATAAATTGTCTTCTCGTTCAGCAATCTGTGTTTTTCTAGGATATGGTGATGGTCAGAAAGGATATCGTTGTTATGATCCTGTCACTCAAAAACTTTATGTCTCACGTCATGTTGTGTTTCTTGAACGTATACCATTTTACTCCATTCCTTCTGATTCTCAGAGTCTTACAAAGTCTGATCTCACCCGTATTGATCCTTTTCACACAGATACAGATACCACACCTCCTCATGTGACGGATCATCTAAATAATTCTGATATTGAGTTTTGCAGGGTTGACACTGGTAGTTCTGCTGATCTTGATGTTCCTCTTGTTGATACTTCCCCTCTCCCTACTACTTCTCAAGAACTCTCTGTGACTGTGGATCCTCCTTCTCGTTACCCTCAACGTGATCGTAAGTCCACTAAATTACCAGATTTTGTTTATTCCACTTACTCTACTTCTTTTGCTTCTTTTTTGACCTCTATTCACAATTTATCTGAGCCCTCTTCCTATCAAGAGGCTGTTCTTGACCCTCTTTGGCAGCAAGCTATGGCAGAAGAACTTTCTGCTTTGCAGAAGACAGATACTTGGGACATTGTTCCTCTTCCACAGGGAAAACGTGCAATTGGTTCTCGTTGGGTATATAAGATCAAAACTAAGTCTGATGGGTCAATTGAACGATACAAAGCTCGTTTAGTTGCTAAGGGTTTTTCCCAACAATATGGTATGGATTATGAAGAAACATTTGCTCCTGTTGCTAAAATGACTACCATCCGCACTCTTATTGCAGTTGCATCTGTTCATCAGTGGCATATCTCTCAAATGGATGTTAAAAATGCCTTCTTAAATGGTGATCTTCAAGAAGAAGTTTACATGGTGCCTCCACCAGGTGTCTCTCATAATCCTAGTGAAGTTTGTAAACTAAAGAAAGCTCTATACGGCCTCAAACAAGCTCCTCGAGCTTGGTTTGAAAAGTTTTCCATTGTGATTGCATCTCTTGGTTTTCATTCTAGTTCACATGACTCCGCCTTGTTTCTCAAAAGTACTTCCCATGGTCGTATCATACTCTCTTTATATGTTGATGACATGATTATTACTGGGGATGATATTGATGGGATTGCAGAGTTAAAATTGCAATTAGCTCGACAGTTTGAGATGAAAGATTTGGGCACTCTTCGATATTTTTTGGGGATTGAAGTGGCTTACTCTCCTAGAGGTTATCTTCTTTCCCAATCTAAGTACATCACTCTCATCCTTGAACAAGCTCGTCTCTCTGATACTCGAAAAACAGATACTCCTCTAGAGCTTAATGCCCGGTATACCTCTTTTGATGGCGTTCCCTTATCAGATCCTACTCTGTATCGTACAATTGTTGGCAGTCTGGTATATCTTACTATCACTAGACCTGATATTGCTTATGCAGTGCATGTTGTTAGTCAATTTGTCACTTCTCCTACTTCAGTTCATTGGGCAGCTGTTCTTCGCATTCTTCGTTATCTTAGAGGCACTCAATTTCAGAGTCTTCTCTTTCCTACATCTTCTTCCTTAGAATTACGTGCCTACTCAGATGCTGATTGGGGTGGTGATCCCACTGATCGTAAGTCAACCACAGGGTTTTGCATTTTTCTGGGAGATTCTCTCATTTCTTGGAAGAGTAAGAAACAAGACATTGTCTCTCGATCTTCTACAGAAGCTGAATATCGTGCCATGGCATCCACCACTGCAGAAATAGTTTGGTTACGCTGGTTACTTGCCGATATGGGTGTCTCTTTCTCTGGCCCAACCCCTATGTATTGTGATAACATGAGTGCTATACAAATTGCCCGCAACTCAGTTTTCCATGAACGCACCAAGCATATTGAGATTGATTGTCATTTTACTCGACATCACTTTGGACATGGCACCATCACTTTACCCTATGTCTCATCCTCCATGCAAATTGCTGACTTGTTCACAAAATCGCATTCCACTCAACGTTTTCATTTCTTGACTAGCAAACTCTCGATGATTTCTACTGATGCATCGTGAGTTTGAGGGGGGATGTTAGTAAATAATAATTATTACACTTAAGGGTAGTTTAGTCTTTTAATCTTATTTGTATATATTTACCATTTTCCCTTGTAACACTTTGGTATTGGAAACCCTAGCCATTCTAAGATTTCTCTCCTCTCCTTCTCCATTCTCTTTGCATTGCAATCTTCACAAATGTCTCCTTTCTTCTTTCCCATCAGTTGAATTGAAGATCTCCATCTCTGACTTTTTGAGTGTTGGGGTGGTTCACGGCAGTCTGTTGGCTGGAACACGATTTAGGTGAGGAACAGGGTAGTTTTAGACCAAATTTCTCTCTTTCCGTCGTGCATGTGTACAATGGCTGATTTATTTTCTCTGGTGATCAGTGGACTTGGCTGTAAAAGAGTGAACAAGGTTTGGAAGGTGGTTCTGTACTCTCAGGAGATGTGGTCTTGGTGGAATTAGGGTGTGGTTGGGAGTTTGTTGGAGCAAATATGAGTGGGATAAATTAAATTTGATTGAACGTGGTTAGAGAAAATTTAAATTTAAATAAACGTGATTTATATTTGGAAAGCATTTGGACAAATATGGTTTGAAGCAGAACATCATGTTTGGATGTTGATTTGTAAACTTAATAATAATTATAATTATAATGTTAATAAATTGTTAATTACAAATAAATTATGGACTAATTTCTTGTTAATAATTAAATTTTAAACAAAATAAACTAAATATTTATTATAATTAAGTTTTAACAAATGAATTAGTAATTTAAATAAAATAAACTATCTATTATTTAAATTTGACTTCTAAATTTTTTCTATCTTTTTACTTAATTAGTTTAAGCCCATTATTCAACCATATAACAATACTCAAAATTTGGTAAACTCATTATAATCTTAATTAAAATTCCTATTATAAAAATTTTGTTCATTGTCAAATATTTTACTTCTAACTTACAACTTTTCATTTTATTCACTTAGGTCATTGGCTAATATTTTTTCTTTGTCTTTTGCATGATGCCAGATCATATTTAGCTTCATCTATATGTAATACCCATGAAAAATAAAATATAAATGCGTGTTTTCAAACTACTGTTACTATTTACGTATATGGTACTGTTCATTTATACAATCAAAATGTCAAGTACTAGATGTGGTTTGGTTATAAGAGAAAACTAGAAAGAAGTTTGTAGGAGAAAATGACGTTTTATGTGTAAAAATACCCTCAGGGACTAAATTGAAAAGATTGAATTGAAAAGAAACTTAAAGGTTTAAGGTGAAATGATAGTTTTCCCTTTAAAGTTTCTAATAGTAAATAAACGAAAATTTTCTACGCGTAAGGTACACAGTAACTGCATTATTAGAAATGTCATTTTCATGAATAGTAAATTGAATATTTTATTAACGCATAGTATCAAATAGTACCCTTGACTTTTGCTATAAATAGGCCCTTTCATTTCACTTCTAAACTCACACCTTCAACTTCTCTTCTTCCCTCCTTAAGTTTCTCTTGCTCCGACGCTAGGCTTCTGAGATTTTGGGCCTTTCCGTTTTTGCTTAGGTAAGGATACTATGCCCTTTCTATGTGTTTCAAATTTTAGAAGTTATTTTCTTAAGTATGCTCTGTGGTTGCGGCTTTGGCCGATCTTCCACATCAGAAAAACTGTTGTTAGCTGTTATTTTGATTCTCTGATTACCGAAATAGAATATAATCTGTGGAGAATACATGTCTAGGAAAGTTCTGGCTAAGGAAAGACCTGGTTTTTAAGTGTGTCCAGTGTGACCCTCCACTCTTTCCTGGGAACTTACCTGGTGTACTCTTTTACATATTGTATTCTGTATTTTCGATATGAATAGTACCCGTACGTATAAATAGTGACTGTATGAATAGTACCGTACGTATGAATAGTGACCATATGAATAGTACCATACGTATGAACAGTATCTGTACGAAAACGATCTTAACGTATTTTATGTAATCTTTCATGAAAATCTCTGTAGCGGAACACTGAAATTCACCTGCGTACTCTTGTCCGTAACAATTTAGAGAAGTGATACTCGTACGGAATCCAGGTGAGTGAAACGACCCTGTTTTAATAGAGTTTTAGCATTATTGGTGATAAAAAGTATGTCGTAGGACACTCCCAAGATTCATAGGGAGAAATTGGATTCAGAATGACGAATATAATGAGATAATTAATCCAGAAGTATGGATAAGACAAAGCAAGTATCTCATGATGATATGAAATTTGAATCATATAGTTATATACTATACCTGTTATATGGATGAGTATTATATAGTGCTTCTGATTATGATATGAACTGTTGTACTATTGATTGTGATTGAGCGGTACAGTACCCCCTCTCACGGCAAGGCGGAAAACCCGGGTTAAAGGGTGTCTTGACCAATGAGTGTGGAGACAATGATTCCCTCAGTAGGGATATAGCCCGGATTGGTGATAAATCCGTGAGGCGCCCTATCTAAGAGGATGAGGTTGTGCGTCATGGCGGAAAAATACAAAATTGGTGAGCCGGCCTGTGTGCGCTCTCCGGGATAAATTGCCATTGACGAGTACTAGTATCGTTTGTTGAATTGGATGAAATTTTCTTGTATGTAATTTCTAACTATGTCTATTGGTTGAGCTTGAGCCTTCGGATATGCTTTCATGACTGGTGATGTATTTGAATTTTATTAACGCGAGGCCGATTTGCTCACTGAGTTTAAAAGCTCACACTGTTTGTACAAACTTTTTGTTCAGATCAGGTTGCCGCCGAAGTACATTCGCTAGAGGAGTAGATCCCGTTGGACCTTCCCGCTGTCGGGTAGGCCCTTCTTTTGTTATACAGTATGTTGCTCTGTAACCGTCTAGGACATCTAGGTCAGGGGTTTGGTATTTGGCTTGTATTTTAGTATGATAATGTATTTTGTACTGAGGATCTATTATTTTTAATTAAGAAAATCTGATGTATTTTCTTTGTATTTATTAAGGAATGGTATTTTGAGAATATAGAGATAATGACTAACAATTTTACTTGTGGGAAGAATTTATCGAAAGGCTTACAGTGATGGGATATTCATCATTGTGCCGGTCATGTGCCTAGAAAATGGGTCGTGACACTATATCTCTAGTCTAAGAATGTAGTTTTTTCTGAAATTAAATCAATCCCTGTAAATTTTTTACTTCTTTCACTTGAGTCTCTATCGTGCATATTAATTTAATTAAAACAAATTAGTTTTCACTTGGTACATTGTTTTAAATTAAAGTTTAGTTCAATCCTTCTTTGTCCAGTCCATAAATGTAATTTAAACTAAATTTTACTTTAATTTCAACATTTACAAAAACTTTTCTGTTTATTTACTTAGGTCTTTGGTCAAATTTTTTCTTTTTTCTTTTGCATGATTGAAGATCAAATTTAGCTTCATATAGATCCACAGATCCAGAATATGTTTTTCTCAAAAATTAAATCAACCCCCTATAAACTTTTTATTTCTTTCATTTTAGCCCCTATCAGGCAAGTTACATTCTTTTCTCATGCTTTGATTTCCAAACCTGCTCAGAACTTCTTAGATGTTTTTAGGACATGTTTGATCATTTTCAATCTAAATCAAGACAAAATATGAATTAAAATGAAGTTTTTCAAATTCTACAAATTACTACTACTATTCACGTTTATTATTGCTCTATTCTCATTTTTTTTATGGTTTTTCTTATTGTTTTGGTTTAGTTTTGATTTTCATATGAAGTTGGGCTACACATTTCTGCTTGTTCTGATCATCTCTCTCCCATCGGCCATCGCCCATGTTGGTCATCGTCTCTCCTCGTTCAGGCCCTCTCTCCCTCACGCCTCTGTTTTTTGCTCCAAAAACAGAGCACCACAAGTAAGAGAATATATGGCAATTCCAGATGGATGAAATGTGAGACACATGGGTAGTGCAGAAAAATGATAGTTAACATGGTGGATGAAACGTGGGTGGAAAAAAAGCTCCTTCATGTCGCTACAGAGTTAACATGGGTGGAAGAAGAAAAATTGGGTTGAGGCTTCTCTCCAACACGCAGCCAAACATGTCTATTTATCCTCCAAACGTGGTTGAGCTACTTCAAATGTATGTGGGCTTGCCGTGGACGTGCTCCCAAAGATGCACTTAACAAGTTCGAATATTCAAATGAGTTAAAGTTATTTCAAAATTAAAATTCAAATGAATTAATATCTTAATTTAGAATAGCAATAAATGTTAAAAGTAATGCAAAGTTATTTGTAAGACTCATTTATGAGTTTTTAAAAGGTTTATCCCTATAGTAGACAATTACTTAAAGTGATGGTGAGTTTTTTAAGTTAATGTGGCACTGTGTGACCTATGATAAGAATTTAAGTGAAGTTCACCACTATAGATACTCTTATGCAGCTTATGTTCAAGAAGGAATTTGATACAAGCTTTGTGGGATTTGAAATGGATGGAGCAAAATGGCTGGCAGAGAACACCGACATCAAACTTATAGGTGAGATATAAATCATTTTATAGATTCCATCTGCTTCTTTCTAAGAGCATTTTTTTGTGTCCTCTTTTTGGATAAAATGATTGTTCCATATTTAGTTTTTCATATGTAGTCCTGTACACTTTTTTTTTCTACCTGGGCTACACAACTATTTCATATTTGTCATTCAGGATCAAATCCTCTTTTTACATTTTTGCCCTGTATATAGGAATGATTCTCTTTCATGAACTTAAAAGTTGGGCTTGGATTCTCTCCAAATTTTTTTACCAAATTTTTCTCAAAAAGACACAAAGCTCTCTTGGTTAAAAGAAAAAATTAATCATTTTTTTTTACCCATTGGGTCATTAAATCCAATGGGTGAGATCTCCTCCAGTCCTTCCAGAATTTGGAGGAGATCCTCACACTTAAAAGTCTTTAAGTCAAATTTTCACCTTTTATTTTTCATTTTTAACCTTAGCATTTGTCAGGCTACTATTGTTGTTACAGAAATTTATTTTTTAAATTGAGAATGTTTGGATATATAAGAAACTAAATTGAAAAAAAAAGTATAAGGAATTAAATTGAGAATGCTTGGGTCTGTGGGAGACTCAATTGAAAATAAAAATTTGTGATAGACTAAATTGAAAAAAAATTATTTGTAGGAGGCCAAAATGAGATTTTAGTAAAAAAATTAAGAGGGATTTTTGAATAACTACGAAGAATCTTCACTGTTTGGAGAAAAAGCTTTATCCTGACCAAAGCGATGCCGATGATTTGTGGCAGGTAAGCAGCCATGAACTCTCTGCCACTCCTTCCGCTGCTCTGTGCCTTCTCCCTCGCTGCCGTCACCCCCTCGCTGCCCTATCCCTCCGTTCCCTTTGTCGATTCTGCCGACTGCTCGCTCGCCGGCGGCGACGTTAATCTTATCCCTCCTCGCCGGGAGGTCTACGATTACGGCCAAATTTTCGATATCACTCACAGATACGTCCCTGGCTTGCCGTTTGGGGATTCTAAGGATGGCCTTGCAGACTTCCTTTGGCTTCAAAGGAGCATGAAAAATGGTTCCTACTGTAATAGCTCAGAAATGAAGCTGAATGTTCACAGCGGCACTCACGTCGACGCGCCCGGGCATTTCTTCGACCACTACTATGACGCCGGGTTTGACGTCGATTCCCTCGACTTAAGAGTCCTCAACGGTAAGGACTATTTCTAAATATGTTTCTTTAAGCATAGATTCCATCTGAATATGTTCATTTTTCTCTCCCTTCAAACAATAGGGGAGTGAATGTATTCCTTTAAGCATAGATTACATCTGAATATGTTCGTTTTTCTCTCCGTTTAAACAATATGGGAGTGATTGTACCCAAAAAAAGAAAAAATGTGGAAGGAAACATCTCTTCCTTTAAGCATAGAGTTAAGCATAACCTTGTGTCCTAGTATGGTTAAAGGTAGTTAGATTGGGCGCTTGCTATTTTGCCAAAGTCTATTGCTGATAGTGGAAGCATGATTCATATCTTTATAAGCACCATGAGCCTTGAACCTGAGGGGCCAATTACGTCTCAGGTTACATGATCTAACAAAGCTTAGTTAAGCGAATAGTGGGCATGCTTATGATTAATTTTGTATGATTGGTTTTTGAGTGCTGCCTGTTTGATGGAAAGTCATGAACGAGAATTTGCAACTTGAGGATCAAATCTTTGACGAGGTATGTCTAATTTTTCTGTGTTTGGCTCTAGCTTTAAGACGAAAACTGGTTTGACCCTGGGTTGGGTTGCTTTAGGTGAATATCATATGGGCAAAGGTTAGAGAGAGATAGAGACAGGGAGGTGGGATACACTTGAGTAGAGTCAAGTGAATTCCATCAGGTCCTACTTCTTTGTTTCTGTCTGTCTCCAACTTTATCTAATAAAGTTTGTTAGGAAATTTAGAAGATCCAGATCCAAGCTGTTAGATGTCTCAACATTAAACTCTGTCCTTATCTTTTGTTTGATTTTCTTTCCCACGTTGTATGCCTTCTGGTTTCAGAAATATCAGATCCTCTTTTTACATTCTTGCCCAGGATATAGGAATGATTCTATCTCATGAACTTAAAGTCTTCAAGTCAGATTTTTACCTTCTGTTTTTCATTTTTGACTTGTCCATTTTTCAAGCTTCTATTGTTTAAAAATTTTGTAAGATTAAGGTGCCTTTGGCTTCCTCACTTTCTGTTTTCATTTCATTGAAAGCAGAAAAGATGAGCCAGAATGTGTCTGTTAATGTATGCCAAAAACATTTTGTGAAAACATTTTCTAAAATAGTCTGAAAACAGAAAGCATATAAAAGAAGTTTTTGGTGTTTCCACTTAATAACAGGTGACATTTTTTGTAACTTTCCAAGAAAATAAATATTCCAACTATATGAATGTCGTCATTTACTGATAGCCAAACTAAAAATTCTAATAAAAGTTGTGGTCACTTAGACAATTTTGGAATATTGAAATTAAAACATATGTATTTTTTAAATATTGAAAATTTGCAAATGAAATTAGACTTAAAGAAATAGAAGTAGAGAATGAAAACTGAATATTGTGGAAAACCAAAGACACCCTTATATTTCCATTTCTCCTTCTTTCAAGTATAATATTATTCTTTTCCTTTTCTTTAATTTCATTTTTGGAATAGTACAATTACATGTTTATGTTGACTTAATTAGATGCTGAAAGTTTAACTTGTACTCTCTGTAGGCCCTGCACTATTGGTCGATGTTCCAAGGGATAAGAACATAACTGGTATGCATGAGGTCTGATCTCATTTAAGACAATTATTTGTTTCATCTGTTGTAATGCTGCTTATATTTATTAGAATTTTATAGTCAACTTCAGCTGAATTTGCCAACTTTCTGCTAAATGGAAATTAAATTGTACCTGATGATCATAAAATTGGTCTATAGTTGTGTGCTCCTATATTTTCCAAATAATTATTCAGACACATGGTGCTAAAATTTTTGACATACACTTTGTGGTCAACAAAATGTTCGAAGTTATAGATATCTTGGCACCGGTACTCTGAGTCTCAAGCTTGGAGTTGGGTTTATGTTTTCCCATAGACAGCCTAATCTCCTGGAATTTTCTATTTTTAATTTATGCCATGAAAAATATTTCTCTCTTCTGCAATTCATCTTCCTTAACAGTTGCATAATATATCAAAATTTTTCATTTAACAGCTGAAGTTATGAGGTCCTTGAATATCCCAAGAGGTGTAAGCCGTGTGCTCTTCAGAACATTAAATACAGATAGGTTAGTTGTATATATCACTTGTATTGTTATTGCTATTGGATTATTTTCTTTTTGTTTGTCCAATGTCCAGCATAAATAGTTAATTGACTTAATTCAATAAGTTTCTTCACACTTCCTTTGACAGTACTTTTTTAATGTGTCTCCATAGCTCTCAGTCTTTTACATATTAATTTATATGAAATGTGTTTTTATTTAGTATTATTTTTTAATTTTTACTAGATTCATCTGAGGAATTATCTCTATGAATTGAGCATGAGATGAATTCAAATAGTTCTGCTGATTGATATAATTGATTAATATGGAAAAACAGTTTTGAATTTTAGGAGCAACATTAATCACTTGTATAAAAAAAACAAAAAAAAGGACAACCTGGTGCTACAAAGCTTCTGCTCCTTGGACCTACTTTGTGGGTTTAATGTAGGCAACCTTACTTTGCATTTGCAAGAGGCTGATTCCAAGGCTCAAACCTGTGACCTCCAATTTATATGGCAGCAACTCCAACTATTGCGCCAAGGTTCCCCTTTTTAATCACCAGTATATTTGTTAAAATTATTTTTGAGTTTTAGTGGCTGTTTTAAGCGCTGCTAAAAATATTTATTTTTTATAGTAGATTATATTCACATAAATACCATTAATGAACTTACATATTTGCAACAGTACCACCGCATTTTTCACCCTATTTTCAAGATTTTTTTTGAAAACACCTATACCCTGTTTTCATTTTTTTGTTTGAAAAACAATAATTTGAATTTTTTAAATATATCTTTTAAAAACATTTCACCAATCGAGTTTTATTTTTTTAATTTTTTAAAAACAAAAAATTGTTTTAGAAAATAATAACCAAGCAGGGCCATAGTATCTAGAATTTTTTTTTTTTTTTGGGAATCAATAATGTTAACGATGATTTAGTAAATAAATATAAAGTTCAGTTGGAATTTTACTCTCTGCAAATGTAGGTTTTGAATTAGTTATAATGACTAATGTTGCATGGAGCCATGGAGCTATTATTGAAACTTAAATTGTAATTGAAAATTGTAACTTAAACAAAGAGACAGGGAAATAATAAGATCTTTGACCTTGATGATGATCTATAAAGGAATCCTTTTTGTCAACCTTATCTTAGTCTATTTATTAGTTATTACAAGCCATATGTGAACTCAAACTTGTTAAAATGTTAGACGACTTATGTTCAAGAAGGAATTTGATACAAGCTTTACGGGATTTGAAGTGGATGGAGCAAAATGGCTGGTAGAGAACACTGACATCAAACTTATAGGTGAGATATAAATCATTTTAAAGATTCCATCTGCTTCTTTCTTAGAGCATTTTTCTCTGTCCTCTTTTGGGTTAAAGTGACTGTTCCATATTTAGTTTGTCACATGTAGTCACGCACACTTTTTTTTTAACCTGGACTACACGACTATTTCATGTTTGTCATTCAGGATCAGATTTCAAGTTTTCATATTAATTACAGTGATTTTCTTTTTCTTGATTAAGATGGTGCAATAAAATTTAGCTGTGTGACCAATTAGAGCATGAAGTGGCGGTCATTTTTATAATCTGATAGATTAATTTCAATGAATACTGTTTGACAACTTTTTCTGAAGACAGGCTGGCATGTTAAACTTTTATTTGTCTAATGTAATTCAATAGCGCCAGTGAGAGTATATAATCAGAGCACCTGCAGCAGAGTGATTGCATTTTTTTAATTCTTGAGCCAGATATTTCTTATTGAAGTAATTGTCTAATAGCCTAATCTAATAATGTGGGTCATTTACTAGTCCAGGTTTTCTTATCATATTTTTAGGACTCATTATATTTGTTGCTGGTCATTTTGTTCATCGTAACTCACCCTGTCTTGATATGATTCTTGGGTTCATTTGCACTTAAAAGCATTACATTTATCTCTGTGGTGCATTTAATACCACGTTTTACTCCTACCTTGGGGTGCAGTCAACCTTAGTAATGACTTAATCTCTACACCTAGGGAGTTAGTAGTTTTTCTCTGCAATAAAAGAATCAACCTTACAGATGACCTTGATGTCTACCCATTTCATTCAGGTTATATAATGGTTCTTTAATTTATAAATCATAGTTGGGGCTAATTATGTGTTCAATATCAGGCAAAATTTATTTCTTTCCTTGTCTCTCTCTTCCCCCCTTTTTGTGTTTCTGTTGCCCTCCTTCAGATGCTAGTACGCTTTTACAAATTCTACGTTTTGTCTTGTGCATTGTAAGAACATTAGTACTTCGTTTTTCCAAATGATGTAGTCATATTTCTGTTTCTTGCAAGTTATTGTTGCACTAACTTTCCTGATATGCAATGTAGGAGTTGATTATTTGTCTGTTGGTGCTTATGATCACGCAATTCCATCTCATCTTGTTTTTCTGGAAAGCAGGGTAAGAAAAGGCTTGTCTTATGGTGAAAAATTAACTCATGTGTTACATTTCTTACTACTTAGCTAATTATTCCGATCCATAAGTATTACTGGCAAGTCAAAATGCTCCAGGAAATCGTTCTTGTGGAGAGCCTAAAGCTCGATGATGTCCCAGCTGGAATATATTCACTACAATGCTTACCTCTTAGGTTGGTTGGTTCCGAGGCATCACCAGTACGTTGCATTTTGGTCAGTTAACAGCGGCCATGTGAGTTTTGGGTATGCAAACCTGGGTTCACTATCATGATGTATGATCATATTTCTAATACTTGTATGCTGAATATTTCTTGTTTTGGACAGAAATCGAATGTGGCATCTGCTTTGTATTGTTTCTGTCATGTCCTAATTACTTTTGAGTCGAATGCTGATGCAGGAAAACGTCGCTCGAGATCTTTAAGTGATTGCATAGATCAGAAATGGTGTCAATAAGGATCAGGATAGGTGATGCAGCCAACCAGATAGTATTATGTTGTGTGTGTGTATATATATATATATATATATCAACGTTTTATGTGACGTTCTTTTTGGAACTGAATTTTCTGCAATTGGTGGTGCCAATAGCAGAGGGCAGCTCGACAGTTCCAAGTGGTGACTGTCCGATTTTAGTCGAACAACTATGATTAAAGGGAGGAAAAATTATTAAAAATTTAAAAACCACTTTTTTGGTCCTATTTTTTTTTCTCTTAAATCATGGTCGTCTGATCAAAATTGAATGGCCACAATTTGGAATTACCCCCCTATAGTTGGCATCACTTATTGTAGAGGATCCGAAAACGTCTTTTTGTTCCTAAAATTTGTGTGCATAGGTTGGAAAATACTCTGCATATTTATAATGCGGATATCTACTATTGTGCCAAAATTGTAGTAATATCATATAGTTTGTCATTTAAAAAAAAATTCAGGTATTGTTCTTTATATTTTTACTATCAGCTTTTTAATCAAAACTTGAAAAGTATATAAGTCTTTAATCAGAACACTACAAGTACATACTCTTTAATAAATAACATGATTTTTTATAACTCGTTATTGTAGGATTGTTTTTTAAAGAACATTTTACATTTTTTATATTTTAATTAAAGAATATTTTATATTTTTTATATTTTAATTAGAGAACTTGATAACAAATATATAAAAAATCTAATATAAGTCTTTTCTTTGCCACTTTTATTAGATTTTTATTTGTGGTTAATTGTTGCTTTAACTAAAGTTTAAACTCGATGTATTGCATTGAAAAGGATTCTAATACATTAGAAAAAAAAAATAACGATGCTAATCAAGTTTATTAAAACATTACTTTTATTAAAACATTACTAGTTCGATAAATTACACATGGTTTTTGCTAAGGAGTGCTTGAAAATATTTAATTTCTGTAGAAAATTTAAGGTATTGTTTGGTCTTCGAAAATTTAATTTCTGAAATTCTTGAATATATATATATATATATATATATATATATTTATTTATTTATAGGATGTTTGGGTATAACAAATATTAAAAAATATAAAGTTATGTGTTTTATATTTATATAAATTTATGTGTTGTATATTTCTTAAACAATATATATATATATATACTCTCATTTCAAATGTCATCTTAGTTATTGACTTTATAATTAATGCATTAATATCGTAAACTAAAATTGAAAAAAGTTTACATATTGAATTGTTTAATATCAACTGTGTTGACATTTTAAATTTTACTTCCATCAGTTTTTTCTTTTAAAATTAAAGGAAGTACATATGTTATCATTTTCCTAGTACTGTCCTTCGTCTACTACTACTATAATCCAAAATAAGTGAACTTATTCACAGTAATATCAAACCAAATAACCAATACTTTTATACTTAATTGAGATTGTATGTCTGTAGATATGTATATATACATGCAAGATAGATATAGAAAACCGCTGGACGTAAATATATCACTATACATATATATAGCATTTTGATCCAGGGCGTAATATAAAAAAGGCTAAATTGCACAAAATCTTCTTGAACTCAGGGTTTTGTGCATTTTATCCCTCTCAACTTTCAAATTCACCAAAACACCCCCTTCAACTTTTGGACTTGTGCAAAGAACCCCTTTCGTTAAGATTACTGTTAATCAAATTGTTAGTCAATCATTATGTCAGCAAAATAATACCCAGTTAGCAAAGTATCTATCCACATATATGTTGAGGTGGTGGGGGCATTTTTGGTATTTTGATAAAAAATAAATTAAGAGTTGATTTTAAATTGAAAAAGCTCAATTTCATTTTTAAAAAACTGAAAGCCAAAAAAGAAAGAAAAAAATAGAAAGCAAAAGGATACCACCGGAAACATATTGGGGCTCACCGGAGACATCACCACCTTCTCTCTCCTTCTCCTCTTCCACTCCATCATCCATCACACCTTCTCTTCTCTCCAGAGATAGGGTTCGTTCACTATCCACTCAACTCCAAACTTCAAACCATAATCTTGCTGAAGCAAATATAGATCTTAGCTTCAAATTATGTGAGACATAGGTATCAGAATCGTCAATGTCGAAGAATTATCCATGAATTTCCCTCAATTTATAGGAGGACTGGGCTTATTAGAGTAAACTAATCCGTCTGGTTCATTGTCATTTTCTTCTTTTAGTTGGGAATTCGAATGGAATGGTTTGATCGTGGAAATTTACACGCTGATGATGCAAGAACAGAAGCAGCTCAAAGTTATAGAGAACTCCAATCCTGTGATGGAGGCAACAGCATAGATGGTTCCTCCTGCTTCGGCTCCTCCTCCACCTCCTTTGTCATCGTTGCCTTCACATCATCGCTGGCCTAAGGTTAGGGAGGTGAGCTCCAGATTTATGTCTTCTTTATATCCTTCACATCATAGTGCTCGTTTCGACATAGCAAATAAGGAGGAGAATGCATGATCTCGCAATGGAGAAAGAGAAGCATTAGGAGAAACACAATAGGACGGGCACTATGAAGCTCTACTTCAATTTCCTGTGCTTTCTGTTTTTTCTTTCTTTCTTTTTTGGCTTTTATTTTTTTAAAATGAATTTGAACTTTTTTAATTTAAAATCAACTCTTAATTTTTTTGTCAAAATACCAAAAGTGCCCCTGCCACCTCAACATATATATGGACAGATATTTTGCTAACTTGGCATTATTTTGCTGACATAACGGTTGACTGATTATTTGACTAACAATAATTCTAACGAAAGAGGTTTTTTACATAAGTCCAAAAGTTGAAGGGGGTATTTTTGTGAGTTTGAAAGTTGAGGGAGTAAATTGTATAGACCCCTAAGTTTAGGAGAGTTTTGTGCAATTTAGCCTATAGAAAACAAAATCAATAATTTAAAAAGTTAACAAATAAAACAATTAATTAGAATTTTTTTGTTCATATTAGCGTTATAGGACATGGACCAACCTGGGACCCCGCGATCCAAGACTAAGATCGATTTAGGTTATGCTTTCAAACTAGCTAACAATTAACTCAGTCATAACCCGACCGACCTTGACGAGTCTTTACTAACTCGGTAACCCAGCCAACCCGAATTGACCGGGGTCTCTCCTAAATTATTATTTTGTTACAAAAAAAAAATCAACTTGACAAAAAATTTACATTTAAAAATTTCAACTCTTACATGGGCCCAATGTGACTAGTTGTCACACAGCCACTTACTCTTTTATCCCATGTTAATGTATATATATATATATATATATAGAGGCAAGGACAGAAAGTTTGAGAAGCAGATCACGTGCTTGTCTCAAATCATGGCTGTCCGATGATCGAATGATCACATCTTATATCTTGACTATTAGATTCTTTTGATCTAACGGTCACAATCTTGGTCAATTTTTTTTTTTGGATTTCACATGTATCAAGGTTATCTTTGGCTAAAATAATAGAGAGACACTTCCATTAAACTTTTATTTCATCTAAGTGCATAGTATCTTAGAAAAATTATTCTTGTCCAATAAAAATTGGGATTTTTATTTCATTTTTCCTTAGTTCTCTCTTTTTAATTGTTTTCATAATTGATCATATCTTTGCTTCAAAATTGTTTTTTAAGTATCACCCACATCATTTCTTTAAAATTTCCTTTAAATCCTTGGATGTCACAATAAGAGTTTTCAAAGATTGTTTTTTTGCAATAAAACAATTTTGAATTGCGATTTGATACTTATGGTCTTAACTTATAATCATTCTTTTATTGCCAAAAAAAAAATCTTCGAAAAAAATTTCAAAAACTATTTTGTTATTCAACTTTCCTTAAATTTCATTTATTTAAGGGAATTTTTTTCTTTATTTTCCCTATATTTAATTTCTTTAAATTCTAAACCTTCAATTAACTTTTAAAGCCTCACATTATTTTTATTAAATTAATCCCTACCTATTGGTCCTATTTGGTGTAATTTTTTCTAACCTCTATCTAAGTTTTATTTTTCATTTTACTCCCTTATTTTCATTTTTCATTTTAGTCCCTCTATGTCGACTCACTTTTCATTCGTAACGTAAGCATCACATCATACCACACAATTTATGCAATTAAATATGTAACTTTTGCTTTTCACTTGCATACCTAGACAAAAATCTATAAGCAAATAGAAAAAATCTAACAGACATAACAAATTCTAACTACGAGTATCACACTCTTCATTTATGATTATCCTAGTTAACTAATAATCATTCTTTTATTGCAAAAGAAAAAATCTTTGAAAACTCTTATTGTAACACCCAAGGAGTTAAGTGAAATGTTAAAAAAATGATGTGGGTGATACTTAAAAAAGAATTTTGAAGCACATATGTGGTCAATTATGAAAACAATTGAGGAAAGAGGAAAGAGGAAATAAATTCCCAATTTTTATTGCACAAGGAAGAATTTTTCTAAGATACTATGAACTTAGATGAAATGAAATTTTAAAGGAAGTGTCTCTCTATTATTTAAGCCAAAGATGACCATGATGCATGTGAAATCCAAAAAAAAAAAAAAAAGTTGACCAGGGTCGTGACTTTTGGATCAAAAGGATCCGATGGTCAGGATATAGATGCTTACCTTGTCTCAAATCGTGGCCATCCAATCTCCGAATTGAGACAAGCACGAGATTTGCTTCCATGTGGGACTTCGGCAAAGAGGAGACAACTTCTTTCTCCATTGCCTTGCTCCATTTTCCTTTTAGCTAGCTTTTGTGTTGGCCTTTATTATGTTTGGACCCCCTATTTAAAAATTTTGTTGCAATGAGTCCCTCTCAAATCTCTTGTATTTTAATTTGATTTCTCAAAAGCATTTTTTCTTCAGAAAGGTCCCTGAATCTTCATTTATTTGTATTATTATTTATATTTTGATTAATTTTTCCTTTTTTTTATTATGTTTGGATGATATTATTTATGAATTCATCAATTATTATGAGTATTTATGACTTATGTTTGAATTATTATAGATGTTTGTGAATTATTATAGATATTTATGACTTTAAAGTGTGGAATTTGAATATAAATTATTTATTTTACTTGTTTTTGAATTGATTTGTAAAAATATATAGGTATATATTTATTTTTTAATTTATTTATCCAAGTGAACAATTGACCCAGTAACCCAATAATTAAACCAATAACTTAGTAATCTAAAAACTTGTCTAGGTTAATGGCAGACTAAGTCCAATAACTATGATTCACATACGTATTTTTTTGGATCGACCTATCAAAATTATTATGAAAAAAGATATGATGAAAGGGCATGCCACGTGGGGACCAAATGGAGAGAATCGAGAGGTAGAGAGAATGGGAGGAATGAGGAGAGAAAGAAGAGAGAAGAAATTAGGGGAGAAAATGGGGATGGCCAGCCAAAGGGCTCTTCAGTAAAACAGTAAAAGGCAACTGACATGGGCGATACGCAAGT
Source organism: Biancaea sappan (assembly GCA_037074585.1). Classification (NCBI taxonomy): domain Eukaryota; kingdom Viridiplantae; phylum Streptophyta; class Magnoliopsida; order Fabales; family Fabaceae; genus Biancaea; species Biancaea sappan. Next base: position 7,447,796 of record CM073493.1, on the reverse strand, counting down.
TGTCTTTGTCAAAGGTGATATAATGCATCCAACAAACTAGAACACAGTAAAAGTGACCTAATTTTCAAAAAGAAAAAGAAAGAAAGGGGGGAATAGAGGGAGAATTTAAAATTAGAAGTAGAATTGGGAAGTCAAAAAGTCGAGAATTGAAGCCCTGAGTTGACCTAGGTCTCTCCTTTTTTTTTAAAAAAAATTATTTTATTGTTGCTCTATTATCTTTTTTTTTTTCCTAAACCTAACCTAATTAATTTTGTAACTGACATATTCTCATATGTTCAGATAGGCACAAAAAAATTAAATTAAAATGATTTTTAGAAAAATAAAACTAGACTAAGTCGACAAATGTAAAAGCTTTGTCTAACATAATTTTCACAAAAAAAATTTCATGATTTAAGTCATTGAATATGACTGAGAAATTCAAATATACATTCTTAAAAAAACTAATATTCTGCATATTAGTCATATTATTATGTTTGGATGATATTATTTATGACTTTATGAATAATTATGACTTTATATTTGAATTATTATACATGTTTATGACTTTAAAGTTTGAAATTTGTATATAAATTATTTATTTTACTTGTTTTTTAATTTATTTGTAAAGATATATATATATATTAATTTATTTATCCGGTTCAGCAATTAACCTGGTAACTTAGCATTTGAACCAGTAACCCGGTGACTCGGCGGTTGAACTAGTGACCTGGTGACCTGACTGTTGAACTAGTGAACCGGTGATCCGAAGGACAGCCCAGGTCAATAAATGGACTAGTTCTAAAAATATTGATTTCGATAATTAGATATAGCTCATGTTCATGTACGTTTCGACCTTTCGGCTCATAGGATTTTTTTGGGTACAGCTTAGACTTCTAGTTGATCACGCTTCAATTCTCGACTTTTTGACTTCCCAGTTCTACTTTCAATTTAAATTCTCCCTCTATTCCCCCATTTCTTTCTTTTTTTTTTTTGAAAATTAGGTCACTTTTACTATAGTCTAGTTTGTCGGATGCATTGTATCGCCCTTGACAAGGACAACTTGAGTATCGCCCATGTCAGTTGCCATTTACTGTTTGACTGGAGAGCCCTTTGGCCCGCCATCCCGATTTTCTTCCCTAATTTCTTCTCTCTTCTTTCTCTCCTCCTTCCTCCCATTCTCTCTACCTTTCGGTTCTCTCCATTTAGTCCCCTGAAGCCTCCTACTTCATTATTTCTTGTGGCTTCTCAAAATAAGGTAATTTTCTTATCTATTGTAATTTTATTATTTATATGTTATTACAATTTCATTATTTCTCATATAATTAGTAATTTTTTTACATAACTAGTAATTTATTTGTATATTATTATAATTTTATTATTTTTATTTATTATAATTTAGTTAATTATTATTTAACATTTGATATAATTGTTAATATAAATTTTTATGTTAATTATTACAATTTTCTTAGTGATAATTATTTTTTGTTAATTATATTATAATTTATCTTATTATTTCTTATCTTTTATGTTAATTAATAGAAATATGATGAATGTAGAATTTTTTTTGTTATTTCAAATTAATCAATTACATGAAAGAGGACTAATTTTAGATATATTTATTACATTTGAATTTAGTTGTGAACAAGCAATTTATAATTTTTAAAGTTTTATTTTCTTATTTACGTATTAATTTACATTAATTTAAAAATTTATCATTATTAATATTTAGAATTTATAATGTGGTGTGCTAATTATTTTTTTTTAAAAAAAACACAGGATAAGTCGAAGTGGGACACTCATGGTCTATGTTTACTCAAATGAGACTATATTAAGGGACGATTCTAACAGTGTATCCTTCGAAGCTAATAACAAGGTGATGATAAAAATCAGACGTAACATTTGTTTAGATATTTTGAGACAATTAATCCACTAGAATTTAAGACTAGGACAACATAAGAAGATATTGTGATTAGTATATAGATATTCTGAACAAAAAAGATGCCGCTTATGTTCGAAGAGTTCCAGCTGAATGACGATGATGATGTAGAGGTGTTGGTGATGATGGATTGTCACCTATAGTTGGAGGGAATGTTGACGACTATGGAAATTTACGCAGAAATTCAAACAAAAGTCTAATTCAATTACAACATTCCCAACTTAAATAAGCTAACCACTGAGGATCATGTGGCCCTCTATATAAATTTAGTTCTCAATCCCATATTCGTCTGCAAATTCAATTCACAGAGGAAGATACATACATTACGTCACTTGACCCACCATGTGATATTATGGACGACACGAATGTTGATGATATCGAGGATGTTGAGGATGACAATGTTGATCAACTAAAGTTTGGAGCAAGCATACAAGACTTAATGGGTGAAGATGACAATATTCAACAAGCTGAGCCTATCAATTACTATGCTTCACCCTCTTATTTGATGCAAACAAATACAACCCTAATAAGTGAGCTAAAAATTCTAGACGTCATGGAAGCCTACACATGGGATGATAATTCAGACCTTGCAGTTAGTTAACTATTTCCAAACAAAAATTCACTAATGGCTACACTGAAAACAAACTCTATCAAGAGGCATAGCAGCTATAAGGTAGAAAAGTCTTCCAAGAATTACATAGGCATACAAACCTTGCAAAAATGCATTTCAACACCTGAAACCAATGATTCAAGCAAGTGGGAAGTAAACGTTGTCATTACTTGTAGAGGCTACTCATAAGAATGACATGTAGTGAGCAGAAGATGACAGAGCTTCGTGTGCTTAGTGAAAATGCTTATGACTGGGTACTAAAACATGCAGGTGACAGAGTTGTATGGTCTCAAGCATATGATGAAGGAAGACGTTAGAGCCACATGACAACCAACTTAGTAGAGTGCATGAACGGCGTGTTAAAAGGGGTGAAGTGTCTATCAGTTATGGCATTAGCTTAAGCCACCTACTACAAATTAGAAAAGTACTTCCATGAGAGGTCGACCGAGGAAAGCGCCTAGATGAATGCTCAGTATGGATTTTGTATCTATATGAGAAGTGAGTTGAAGTAGCACGAATTGAAGACAAGTGTTTGTATGGTAACAATTCTCAACTTACAGCAGCTATGGTTCAAGGTGCAGGAACCATACAATAGATGACAAAGACAATTTGGTTGTCATTGTAGAGTCATGTTATATGATCAATATTGTGATTGTGGAGAGTTGCAAGCACTTCGATTCCTTGCTTAGACATCATTGCTGCGTGCTTGCACATTAATGTTGACTGTACAAATTTCATTGACTAGATATACAGCCTGGAGATGATAGTGGCTGCATATTAGAGTTCCTTCCACCTAATTGGAAGGGAGGAATATTGGCCGTGGACACCGATGCTCTAATTCATGAAGGAACTCTAAGGTGCAGGGAGGCCCCAATCTAAACGGCTAAGGAACAAGATGGATTGGAGAGATGCAGGCAGTGAGCCCCCAAGGTATGGTTTGTGTCGAGAATTAGGGCACTACCGGCATACTTGTCTGAATTGGCATCGTCTTCAAGATTAAGAATAGTTAGTAATATTTTCATTTAGACGTAATCTTTTAATTGTTGAGAAAATTTTAATGTAATATTTTCATTTTGACTATACATTAATGTTGACTGTACAAATTTCATTGACCAGATATACAGCTTGAAGATGATAGTGACTGCATATCAAAGTCCCTTCCACCTAATTAGAGGGGAGGAATATTGGCCCCGAACACCGATACTCCAATTCGTGCCTAATCCAAAGGAACTTTGAGGTGTAGGAAGACTCTAGTCTCAACAGTTAAGGAATGAGATGGATTAGAGAGATGCAAGCAGTGAGCCCTCAAGGTGTGGTTTGTGTCAAGAATTAGGGTACTACCAGAATACTTGTTCGAATTAGCATCGTCTTCAAGATTAAAAATAGCTAGTAATATTTTCATTTAGTCGTAAACTTTTAATTGTTGAGAAAATTTTAATGTAATATTTTTATTTTGACATAAATTATAATTTAATCTCATTTAGACTTTAATTTAGTCTTAAATAATTTATAGTAATAAATTATTTAACTTTCCATCCTCTTACACATATATTTTAAATGCTTTTTATTATATGATAACTTTATTTTATTTATCTAATTATATTTTATAAATTATATATATAGCTTTGAGGCATAATGTAGTAAAATTATTGTATGACATTTTTTTCATTATTATAATCTTAAATAATTTTTTTGAATATGAATTGTCATTGTAGTAGTTTTATATTTTAAAATTTATAAAAATAATAAAAAAATAAAATATGTATCTATTTGTAAAAAACTTGGTAACTTGAAATCTAGGAAAAGTATTCTAATTATAAGACAGTTTGTTATTTTATGAGTGTTTCATCGTCATTAGCCTTAATAAAATGATTTTTAATTCCATGAAAATTTAATTAATTTGTTTGTTCGAATTTAACCAAAAAGAAAAAGAAAGTAATGAAAATTGAATATAATTAAAATTGAACAAATAAAAAATTGGACATAATAAAATACATAATAATCTTTTGTACACATAATTGTTTCGTGGGAAAAAAACACTAAATATAGTGGCTCTCGGTGCCACATCAAGGACACTTCTTGTCTCTCTGTGGCTGACCCTACTGTGGGGGAGGATCCTCTGCTTGGTCCTGGTCCTCGAGTTAGTCATCGTCTTCATTGTCCTCCTTGTCTGACTATTGATGTAATACCCGTTAATTTCGGAATATAATTCGCTTAAGAGTATTTTAGAATTCTACAACGTTACTTTAGTTATTTATTTTGGTCATTTTTAATTTTCATATTTAATTGTTCTCTTTGAATATTATTTATGAAAATTGAGTTAAATGACTGGACTAAATATTTGCACCATATGGGATATATTCTAAGAATGGTGAAATTCATGGAAAAGTGGTTTAAGAATGGTCAATTAGTCCATTTATTGTAAATTGACTGAATGGGTTTGGATGTTGGGTTATGGATACCCATGGTGTAATATCCCAAGAATTTATATGAATATTTAAAGCCTATTTTGAAGTTTAGTGAAAAATTTAATTACGTGAAAAATTTTCTTTTTGAATTAGTGAAGAAAATGTGAGAATAGAAATTTTTATTTTTAATTTAGGAAATTTTTACAAATTCTCAAGGACTAAAGTGAAAAGAAAAGAAAGTATAGAGGACTTTTGAAAAATGACCAAGTAGGAACCCGAGAAGAAAAATAGAGCTTATGGGAATGAATTATGAGTCCGGTACCGAAAAGATGATGGATTCGAGGTTAAAGTGGAGTTTGAGACATCGAGAGGGATTAAAGTGAACAAATCTTATAAGCTAAGGTGGCTATGAGCGATTTTATCGAAAAAGAAATTGGTGGGGCCCACGCGTATACACTTCTCCTTATTCTTTTCTTTTTCTCATTCTCCCTCCCGTAGCTTCACTTTCTCTCTCTCTCGATTATGCTTGCAAAGGAATTTCTTCATCAATCATTCATGCAATTTTTGCTTTGGGAAGGAAGCTATGAAAGTTAGGATGATTGGTAAGTTGATGTTCTTCTTCTTCTTCCTCTTATTACAAGATCAAATCCTTGGTTATTATTTTTGCAAAATTTTTGTAGAATATTTTAATGGATGAATTTAAGTGTGGATGTTAATCTAAAACATTCCTAGGTGGTTTATGATGTTATTAGAACAAGAAATTTGGAGAAAACTATGAGAAATTCGTAGAATTTGGATATTTGAAAAAGTTAGTGTTCTTGATGAAAATTTGAGATTTGAGCTTGGATTGTTGGTAGAAATTGGGGGTTTTGGTGTTAAAACACTCCTTAGACATTAAGGATGAAAACCCATGGAAGAAATCAAAAGAAATGTTGTTTTAGATATGATTTTTGGATTTTTGGATGAAGAACACGAAGAACATCGAAAATTTTCCCCAGAATTACTGTTCACCGAGAAAATTTTTCCAGATTTTCTCGTTACTGTAGCGTTGACTCGGTCAACGTTACTGTAGCTGCGTTGACCGTTGACCGTTACTGTAGCATCATTTTTTTTTTTAAATATCGTTGAAAAGCTCTTTGAGTCTAGTTTCCAATGGTATAAGTTTCATCTGGATATTCATTACCAGTTAGGAGTTATGATTTGAGAAGTGGATGAAGGTCGAGAGTAGTGGTAGGAAATTTCTCTATTTCGTAACCCTGATGGTTTTTATCTGGTTACAATAGGAATGGTCAAGTGCAAGGTGGGAGTGCTGAGAGCATGAAATCCAGGTGAGTGGGTTAATACTTGCTATAATTAAATATCTTTGTTATTGACTTTTTGCATCATAGTGAAAATATGTTGAATATCCAAATTTGAAGAGAATGATGTGGGATGATGAGACAAACAATTGTGGAACGTGCCAGGTGATGTATATAATTATATTTTCTTATTTTCTCATGAATGAGGTTATATGATGGATTGTGAATGACATGTGAACTGAGTTGAAATGTATCATACTCTGATTGTTGAGTTCAATCATATGCGGATAGTTGAAGTATGTTATTGTTGAATAATTGTTCTATATTATGGGTTATGTTATATACATGCTATGTTGCTGGAACCACATTGATTATGTTGTGGCTTGAATTGTAAATGACTGAGTTGTGTATGTGGCTCAAGATTATGATTGAGGATGTTTTTATATGTGATTGTGATTGTGTTTGACTGGAAAGGAAAGGCATGGTGGTGCACCCCATGGAGAAATCTATGTGAAGCTATAAGGGTGGAGAATATAAATGGAGCGATAAGGGTGGATGCGGCGGGGGCCGCGGGCAACGATCCAGAGGTATTCTGGACGACCCGGTTGGTACGGGAATTGTGTGTGAAATTGATTTCATCGATTGCTGTTGTGAATTTTGAATTTTGTTGAAATGCATTTGATTCACTTGGATATTGTTGTGAAGTATTATGAATAATATTATATCATATGATGATCGATCTACGTATGATTGCTGCATGTTATCATTATGATGCATGATTTTTATTTTGTCATAGTATTGTGTTATCTACTCACTGGGCACGTGGTTTGCTCATACCCCTCTTATTGATATTTTTTTTCAGAGTTGACAGCTGAAGGTAAATATCGGACCAAGGAATTATGGATCCTTAGTCCATAATTACCTTTTCATTTGTTCAGGATAAAGGTATAATAGTTAAGTTTTATTCTAAGTTGTATAAATCTAGAAATCTCTGTAATCGGGTAGGTTCATTCAGTGATGTAATGTGAGTAATTGTAGTATGTATACAGAACTCGTTTTGGTTGCATGAAAAAGAATTGTATGATTTTTTTTTAAGAGAAAGATAGGCTTACGGAGGTGAAATGAAATTCACTTTCCGTGCCGGTCACGTGCTCAAATTTTGGGACGTGACAAGTTGGTATCAGAGCTTTGGGATTAGGTCTCCTACCGATTACAGAGTAAGGTAACCTTAGTGGGATCTCCTCTATCGTGGTGAACCCCGGCACGACTATAGAGAGATGGCTCCATTGAAGGTCCTGTAGGATGTTTTCATTTCCTTTCCCTCCGAGACTTGTTTTTTTCTTAGGAATTATGTTTTTAGTTTTAGTTTTAGACAGATATGGCTATACTTTTGAACCCGGTAAAGGAAAGGTTATTATTATTTTGATTCCATTGCTGTCGGATCAAATTGTATGTGTGGGGCTTTATATGTTGAATTCATGATTGATTTTGTGTGAATGATTTCCTTTATCTTTCTTAATTTTATTATTACTATTTTTTTAGTATCATCCCATAAAAGAAACCACTGGCATTAAAAGCGGAAGGATTACATTGCAAAAAAAAAAAAAAGAAAATTACTCATGCATGAGTAATCTAAAAGCGAGGTGGTCTCGGATTAGGAGGGTTGTATTGTATCATCACCCCTCGACCATTCCTTGGAGCGAGAGACAGAGCAATGTCGCGGAGGGTAGTGTAAATCCCATTCATACAATCAACACTTCTTTGTTGTTGATTGCAGAAGCACTGGGTAGACCAATAGAAGAACCTGTCTATTCTTGAAGTCATTTCTGCATGATTGCGTTTAGTTAACTTCTCCAGGTCTCCTATCATCTTTTTCAGATTTTTCACCTCCTGCTCTAGACAGGCGATTTTGTCCTCCGAGGTATGGGCCGTGCTAGTCTCCTCAGCTTCCTCGTTCTTCTTCATTTTCTTCTCCATATGCTTCTCTAAAGACCCTTCAAAAGGTCTTTTGCCCTTGTCTTTGCCTAGACTTAAGTTTAAGTCGAGCTCTTCTCTCTTGGCATCCACTGTGAGATCAATGTACTTCCTTGTGGCCATGATTTGAAAAATTTAGAAATTTATGTGGGAGTATGAGAAGAGAGGAACGCTGGGAAGTTGTAGGCTCAGATATGATTACTCTTTGTGGTGTGGTAACTGAGAACGTTGGGACAGTTCTTATAGAGGAAAAATTTGAACTTAGAGACAAAGAAGATATCTCTTCGCCGCACCCTACACGCTTAACCTATGGATTTCTGCAAGCTGAAAGCTAGGAGTCTAGGGTAGGCATGCACACCAACAACGCGTCGCATTAATGGCAAAACCACGAAAGTCAATATTCGGTGGATTTGCGGCCGATTTACACTTGGTTTTTCCATTTCTCTCGTTGGCATTTTCTGAAATTGAAGGAAGTCGACAATGTAGCCATTACAGAGTGTCTTGGATGTTTTCACGATGAACTAAAATGTATTTCTATGCTTTCTTGTATTGTTCTTGAAAGCCTTCAGTTAAGTATAATATACATGATTGATTGAATTATACTGTGATTATATGTATCTAAATACATATGATATGTATGTATGTTATTCATGCATAGAGAGTGAAGGCTATTTGTTATGGCCAGGAATAATATGTAATGATTCTACATACATTCAGAGAATGTGAAGTCTGAAATTTAAAAGAACTTGAATAGATGAAAATATATATAGATAATGATGTATCTCTATGTTTATACATATATACATATATGCTCGTAGAGGCAACTGAAAGGTAAAATTTTTCTCTCACTTTATGGAACGCTTGATGTGTAGATGTGAGAAGTTTTTATTTTAATATGTATGTTTGAAAATGTGTAAGCTTAGGGCAAAGTCACGGATTAGAAACCTAGATAAGGTTAATATGAAGCTACCCGTTCATGGAGTAATATCTCGATTTAGAATTATTGGATATGACAAATACAGAGTTAGGAAGTCATAAATTGAAGCGGCGATTAGTTTAATAATTTGAGCAAGAGTCAAAAGTTAGCCGAAATTTTTGAGGAAATCTTTTGTATTTGATTATATTTTGTTATTTTCTGGCATGCTTATCAGAGACCGTTGGCATTGCGTCGGATAAGGTCTGTAGGTCATCTTTAGAGTATGATGTAAAGGTTTTGTAGCCCTAAATTTCGTCTATATATAATGGATGCCCCATTACGCTGCTCACTACACTAAGAGTTTATATCTATAAGCTTTCTAGCATCAAACTTCTCCTTTTGTACAACCTTTATAGCTCAGAAAAATATGGCCGGCAATAAATCTTTCAATTTAAACTTTGAGGCTGGCAAGGTAGAGCTGGATCTAAATCTTAGCCTGGAGAATTATAAGAATAAGAGATCCATGGAAGAGTCACCAGAGGCTAAGAAAAGAAAAAGGGATGTAGTAGAGTTAGAGGATGTTAGCACAGCAACATCTTCTAATAATGAGCTTGCGCTTATGAGACAAAAGATGGAGGACTTGGAAAGACTGATAAACCGCCACTTTGAGGACCAGGGGAGATTGATAAATCGTCTCTTTACAGAACAAGAGAAGCTTTTGAACCGTCATTTTAGGGAATTGGCGAATAGAGTTGATAGACATTCGATGTTTGCAACTCAAAATTTTCGTGACCAACAAGCGAGATGTATTGACTGTATGAATGGAGTGACTTCTGCACTTCGCCAAATTTCCCAGACGTTTCCTCCAGAAACTCTTTCTAGGCTGCAACGATTAACTTCCTCCTTAAGGTCTGAAGCACCTTCTTCTTCTAGACCTGGAGCACCTTCTGCATTTCAAAAGCCTCCTCGTTCTTAATTTATCTTTTCTTTTGTTTGTACTTAAAGCTGATGTTTGATCTAATGTTTACGTATTAAAATTATCTGTTTTGTAAATCAAGTTCAGTTTGTTGCCTGTAACTTATGTATTAGAAATAAAAAATTTTCGTATTTGATTTTTTTTTTTTTGTTGAGGCAATTCTTTTACTGAAGAAACTTGAGAAATAAAAATATGTTGAACTTGTTATATTTTGTACTTGATTGTGAAAATTTCAGAAGAGACAATGAGATATAGACAAAATATCTGCATTTGTTTCAATCTTGAGTTTTGAATTCGGAGGACCGAATTCTATTAAGGGGGGAAGAATGTAATATCCCAAGAATTTATATGAATATTTAAAGCCTATTTTGAAGTTTAGTGAAAAATTTAATTACGTGAAAAATTTTCTTTTTGAATTAGTGAAGAAAATGTGAGAATAGAAATTTTTATTTTTAATTTAGGAAATTTTTACAAATTCTCAAGGACTAAAGTGAAAAGAAAAGAAAGTATAGAGGACTTTTGAAAAATGACCAAGTAGGAACCCGAGAAGAAAAATAGAGCTTATGGGAATGAATTATGAGTCCGGTACCGAAAAGATGATGGATTCGAGGTTAAAGTGGAGTTTGAGACATCGAGAGGGATTAAAGTGAACAAATCTTATAAGCTAAGGTGGCTATGAGCGATTTTATCGAAAAAGAAATTGGTGGGGCCCACGCGTATACACTTCTCCTTATTCTTTTCTTTTTCTCATTCTCCCTCCCGTAGCTTCACTTTCTCTCTCTCTCGATTATGCTTGCAAAGGAATTTCTTCATCAATCATTCATGCAATTTTTGCTTTGGGAAGGAAGCTATGAAAGTTAGGATGATTGGTAAGTTGATGTTCTTCTTCTTCTTCCTCTTATTACAAGATCAAATCCTTGGTTATTATTTTTGCAAAATTTTTGTAGAATATTTTAATGGATGAATTTAAGTGTGGATGTTAATCTAAAACATTCCTAGGTGGTTTATGATGTTATTAGAACAAGAAATTTGGAGAAAACTATGAGAAATTCGTAGAATTTGGATATTTGAAAAAGTTAGTGTTCTTGATGAAAATTTGAGATTTGAGCTTGGATTGTTGGTAGAAATTGGGGGTTTTGGTGTTAAAACACTCCTTAGACATTAAGGATGAAAACCCATGGAAGAAATCAAAAGAAATGTTGTTTTAGATATGATTTTTGGATTTTTGGATGAAGAACACGAAGAACATCGAAAATTTTCCCCAGAATTACTGTTCACCGAGAAAATTTTTCCAGATTTTCTCGTTACTGTAGCGTTGACTCGGTCAACGTTACTGTAGCTGCGTTGACCGTTGACCGTTACTGTAGCATCATTTTTTTTTTTAAATATCGTTGAAAAGCTCTTTGAGTCTAGTTTCCAATGGTATAAGTTTCATCTGGATATTCATTACCAGTTAGGAGTTATGATTTGAGAAGTGGATGAAGGTCGAGAGTAGTGGTAGGAAATTTCTCTATTTCGTAACCCTGATGGTTTTTATCTGGTTACAATAGGAATGGTCAAGTGCAAGGTGGGAGTGCTGAGAGCATGAAATCCAGGTGAGTGGGTTAATACTTGCTATAATTAAATATCTTTGTTATTGACTTTTTGCATCATAGTGAAAATATGTTGAATATCCAAATTTGAAGAGAATGATGTGGGATGATGAGACAAACAATTGTGGAACGTGCCAGGTGATGTATATAATTATATTTTCTTATTTTCTCATGAATGAGGTTATATGATGGATTGTGAATGACATGTGAACTGAGTTGAAATGTATCATACTCTGATTGTTGAGTTCAATCATATGCGGATAGTTGAAGTATGTTATTGTTGAATAATTGTTCTATATTATGGGTTATGTTATATACATGCTATGTTGCTGGAACCACATTGATTATGTTGTGGCTTGAATTGTAAATGACTGAGTTGTGTATGTGGCTCAAGATTATGATTGAGGATGTTTTTATATGTGATTGTGATTGTGTTTGACTGGAAAGGAAAGGCATGGTGGTGCACCCCATGGAGAAATCTATGTGAAGCTATAAGGGTGGAGAATATAAATGGAGCGATAAGGGTGGATGCGGCGGGGGCCGCGGGCAACGATCCAGAGGTATTCTGGACGACCCGGTTGGTACGGGAATTGTGTGTGAAATTGATTTCATCGATTGCTGTTGTGAATTTTGAATTTTGTTGAAATGCATTTGATTCACTTGGATATTGTTGTGAAGTATTATGAATAATATTATATCATATGATGATCGATCTACGTATGATTGCTGCATGTTATCATTATGATGCATGATTTTTATTTTGTCATAGTATTGTGTTATCTACTCACTGGGCACGTGGTTTGCTCATACCCCTCTTATTGATATTTTTTTTCAGAGTTGACAGCTGAAGGTAAATATCGGACCAAGGAATTATGGATCCTTAGTCCATAATTACCTTTTCATTTGTTCAGGATAAAGGTATAATAGTTAAGTTTTATTCTAAGTTGTATAAATCTAGAAATCTCTGTAATCGGGTAGGTTCATTCAGTGATGTAATGTGAGTAATTGTAGTATGTATACAGAACTCGTTTTGGTTGCATGAAAAAGAATTGTATGATTTTTTTTTAAGAGAAAGATAGGCTTACGGAGGTGAAATGAAATTCACTTTCCGTGCCGGTCACGTGCTCAAATTTTGGGACGTGACACATGGGTTATTCAATAACCCATTAAAAATATTTAATATAAAGTTTCAATAGTACCCCCTCATTTTCTCACTCAGCCGAAGGAAGGCAGAAAAGTGTTTTCTCTCATTTCTTCATCCTTTTCTCAAATCTTTTCCTTGATCTTCAGAGTTTTGGTTATTTGTTCGGTTCAAAAGCTTTGTAAGGATCAAAGGTAAGCTTTAATCTCATTATTTTCCTTAAATTTCAGTTTATATGGAAGATTAGAGGAGGTTTTGTTCTTGAAGATTTTGATCATAATTCATGAATCTCAGTGGTTTTAGAAGTTATATTTGAGTTATAATCAGTTAAAAGAGTTGAGATTCTGGTTTTGAATCAAAATAAAGGAAAGGATGAATTTTTGAAAGATTTTTCTGCAAAAAAAACTCGAGTTACTGTAGCGACCAGAAATTTCGGGAAAATCTGGAAATTTTTCTTCGAGTACTGTAGCAGTTACTGTAGTGTCGGCAGTCAACGTTACTGTAGCGAACCGGCACTGTAGCGAACCGTTACTGTAGCAACAGTACTGTAGCAACCGTTACTGTAGCAATCAGAAAATTTTGCGTATTTTCGTGATTTTGTTTCCTTTCTTATGTTTCCTTGTAATATATTTTACTAGGAAATTTTCCTACACAAATTCTAGTGTGGAACAAGGTGAACTTGGACAAACATCAAGGTGAGTGAATAACCTTGCTCAGCTAATTTGATATTACTAGTCAAAGTACAATATAAGTCCCATTTACAATATTATTTGGATAATAAGCAATCAATTTTTCATATGGGAGTATATGATGATCGGTAGAAATAAGAGTATGTAGAAATTATTTTATTTCATGACAATTGTACTATGTGATAAATTCTCACTATCTTATTAATGAGTAAAGATCTACGGGATCTAATACACGAGTTTGAAAGGGTTAAAGTCCCATACTACTCAGTGCATTTCTATGAAACCTATACACGAGTTGAAAGGGTTAAAGTCTCATACTACTCGGTGTATATCTAAGAAATCTTATACACGAGTTTGAAAGGGTTAAAGTCTCATACTACTCAGTGCATATCTATGAAACCTATACACGAGTTGAAAGGGTTAGAGTCTCATACTATTCGGTGTATACCTATGAGATCTTATTCACGAGTTTGAAAGGGTTAGAGTCCCATACTACTCGGTGTATATTGATGAAATCTTATTCATGAGTTTGAAAGGGTTAGAGTCCCATACTACTCGATGTATAAGACAATTAATTATATGAGTAAATGTGGTATTTGTACTTTTGATATTTTATATAGTACAGTTATTTACTTACTGAGTTTTTAAATAAACTCACACTCCCTATGATTATTTTTTTCAGATACAGAAAACAAAGAACAAGAGTATCCATTTGAAGAATAGAAGCCCCTTGAAATTATCCTCTATTTCTGTCTGGTGGGATACCAGTACCTATTAATGTGGATACTAGGAACGCTCTGTACTTTCTATAGGTCTCCTAGGCTTGCGATGAGATAGAAATATCAGACTATGTATGTCTATATTTGCTATCAGATGAATATAATTCTGTAGTGTGGAATGAATGATTAAGGTTGAATGTAAAACCTTACAGAATATATGTAAATAACGTATGTTTGAGAATTTTATCAAATGAGTAGTATCTTTTCACATGTTCAATTTTTGGGATGTGACAATTGATGCCAATTGAATGCTAATTGAATTTGGCTGAGGAAGTGACAGGAATTGTGAAAATCCAGATGTAGTCCTTGAACTCGAGCACTGTCTAAACCCGAGGTTTATGAATGGAACCCGAGAATGTGTCGGCGTCATCAACCTCTGGCTGAACCACTCATAAAGGGAACCCTGAGGTGGTTTGGGTGTGAACACCCTATGACCTGTAGAGGTCGCCTCGCCAATGGGGATCATAGGTGGCATAAGTGGTGCATACATCCCATGAGTCCTAGACGAGCCCTCTATAGGGAACATAGTTAGCATGGGTGGTGCATACATCTTATACGTCCTATATGAGCTCTCACCAATGTACATAGGTAGCATGGTATAAGTAGAGGACTGGATTGGTGGGATTGAAGGAGACGGAGGTGGTGCGATAACATCATCAGCCCGTTGACATGGGGTTCTCTCTGTGTGTGTGTAGCCCGCTGATCGACATCGCTCCAGTCTAGCACCACTTGTAGGTTTCTCCATAGGAGTCTTTAGAGGTATCGTGTGCCTAGTAGCGGCAAACGGTTGCAACCGTTGATCTTGACCCAAGGCCAGCATGATGTTCGCGATGAATTGTCGAATGTTGTCTAGCAAAAGGTCTCAAAGGCTTGGCTAGAGGGTCTTGAAGTAGACAACCTCGTGTGCATCAGTCTATAGCAAAATAATACATGTTAGACATAAACATAATTATAAGGAAATACAATGACAATAATGATTATAAACTTATGCTCGCCTCCAATGCAGCTACTCGAGGAGACATCCACCTACCTGTGATACACCAATACCATATCTTATACTCAGAGACCTTCTACAATGGTTCCAGAAAAGGGGTATGGTAACTATCTTTTCCCTCCATGCTTGCCATCGAGCAATGTATTCTTGTTGTTCAAACTTCCAATCAATATCATGTTTCCTTTTTAGCGTCTGTGTGTGCTCTCAGTCTTTGTTTGTGGTGGTGATGGGATGGGTTGATCTCTCCCGAATTGTCAGGCTGATGCCACTCAATAATATGAAAACATATTAGAGGCACAACTACCTACCAGATGTCAAAACCATCAAGACAGTACGGTGGTATCGGCTGCCCATACATAGCAACATTGCATGGCTCCCACATAACCTGTTAAGAAATATTAAAGTTAAAAGGCAACAATTTAAGGAAAACAAATGATATTACAGATGAACTTATATCATTCTCCGTCAAATGGTCTAGTGTCTCTTGATATTGCGTGAGAAGATGTAGTGGGTGCTGCCCTAAACCTTTAAAATCGCTCCACTTACAAATTAAAAAGGTTAACACGTTAAGTTAAACTATAATAAACAAAGTACAACAAACTATATTATATCCAGTATACGTTATGTTTAGCACATACCTAAAGCCTAGAGGTGGAAGACCAAGATAAATTATTTGTTCTTCCTCTGAATCTAACCATAGCTCGTGTCAGCCTCGGATGTAGGGCTAAATTGGTGGAAGTGATCTCATTTCTAAACATGTTGTAGGTGCACACATCTTGCAATCTCCTTCTTGTCAACGTCGGTGGTCTTGTATAATTCACGGTACAGGTGTGCCAATACCACCGAGTCCCAACTATATTGACCAGCATAATGCAAGTTCTGTAGTAAGGGAAGATACATCATGTGCATATACATGCATGATGTATCATTAATCAGCATGTTTCCTATTAATTTCAAAATAAAAGTATGGGTACGCTATAATACTTGTGATTTTTAGGTATTAGTTCATTGAGTTTTTCTAAGGGAATAACTTGATACAGAGAAAATTTTTCTATCTTATCGAAGTGGAAATGTAAGGTTAGTGGTGGCAAGATGTAAAAGCGATAAACAACTTAGGGGTGAGGGTGTACACGTGGCAGAGAGATATGAATGGTTACTAAGTTCGTAGAGGGACTAAAGTGAAAATAAGAATAATTATGTGATATAATTAAGAAAATAGAAAAGTTAGTGATGGGAGATGTGTGGTGCCTAATGAGGAGGAAAATAACTGCGTTGGAAAAATTACAGGTATGCCACTGCTAAAATTGACCACTTATTGATTTGAGGGCAATAAGGTAATTTTTCCATGATTGGTATAAATACTAGACTTTCTCACATACACACACACCCCCTATTTTATCAGTATCTTTCTCTCATCTTTCTCCCTCCCTCTAGCACAAGCCACCTTTTCTCTTCATCTTTCACTTATTCCTCTTTACCCAAGTTCCTAACCACGACTCTACAATGGAAGTATAGGTCTCTGATGACTAACCAACACCAGTAAAGCAAAAGATTAAGGTAAGCTCTTTCCCCTTCCAATCTTTTACTCATTTTTGGATTTGTGGGGAATGGGGTAGGACTTGAGCTAGTTTGTGAATTTTGAAGCTTGGGTGACACTTTAAAACCCTCTAGGATGTTTGTTGTTGAGATTAGAGCCACAAATTTACGGATCTGACATGATTAAGAATGGATTTCAAGAAAAGAAAGAGAAAGGAAGAAAGTTAGGGTTTAAATTTGGAAATTCATAATTCAAGCTTGTATGCTTGGCTTTAACTTGAGAAATTGGTGAAAGAAAACCCATGGTTTGAATCAAGTTGGAAGAGGGTTAGATTGAAGTTGAAAGAATTGGAGAAATCTTGGCATATGTTTTTTCGTATTTACAGGAGGTGAATGGTTGACCATTAAAAGCCAAGTGGTCGACTAGTTGCTCTGTTACTCGTGGTCTAGATTTGACTGAGATGCATTGGTCAATTGGTAAGACACTATCAACCGATCGGGTACTCTCGGGCTAAACTAACTAGTGTAATAGAGATGCATCCGTCAACTGGCTAGGTACCAATGGTCGATCGGATGCTCTCTGGTTTAGTTGCCAATTTGTTGGGTAAAATTTATCGGTCAACTGGTATGAGACCTTAGTCGACTGACTATGCACTGTCAGACTTGGCTAAGTTGAGCTAGTCAACTGCCAAGAGGAAGGCAGTCGACTGGTTGCTTCCTTGCCAGCTTGTAAAGTCTTAACTATATTCTTTTCTCTTATGTATGCTCTTCCAAATGTTTAAGATGCCTCTTTGAAGGATCTACGCAAGGATCATGCCTTCAAACATCAAGTTTGAAGAGGATTAGCTAGTTTGGAGTTAAGGTGAGGGATTTAGCCTTTCCTTCTTTGCCTTTATTTCCTAGTATTTAGTTATGCATAAATACATGATGGTATGATAAAATGTTGGGAATACTTGGAACTGTACTTTGTTTGCACGAAAGGTAAATATGTCGTTGTATCATGTATATGAAAACTGGTTGTAGGTATCATTATATTGTATGCCTAGTAGTAACCATGAAACAAATCTTGATGAGAACTGTAGTTAATGTGAATTGAACTTGCATATGTATAAATATATGGGCGCGCACACACACATATAGTGAAATAAAGGATTTCACAAGAACATGAAATGAGTATTTCTAAGATTGATCCTATAATTGTGTGATGAACAAAAAAAAAAGGAACTTAGCTTGAGCATGTGAAACGATGTGCACTTTGTATATGTATATGTTCATGTCTTCTATATGTGGCCTTCAGACAAATAGTATTAAGTACTCACCTATCGTCCTCATGATTGCCCTCATTATTAAAGGAAAAGTGTATACACTAGGCTTGTGAATAATGCACAAGAAAGGAAAAAACACATACTAGGGATTTGGGGGTTACGTTTATGATTATGGTGGAAGACCATGACTAAAGTTTTGGAAAGAAAAAAAAAAACAAATCTTAGTACATGTAGAGAATATAATTGAAAAAAGACTTCAATCACAATTCATGGCAATTATGAGAGGAATGTAGGGATGGATTTGTGCCATGAGGACATGTGTTGATGGATATATCTTCAAGGTAGACACGGGATGCAAAGAAAGAGGTCTAGAATACGAGAAATTGTTGAACTTGAACTTTTATGCATGAATGGTTGTTTGTGCATGAGATTCTTTAGTGTTGAGTCATGGTGGTACACCCCCATTGTATATGATTGCTTGGGCTAATCTAGTAGACTCGATGGCACGTGGTCCATGATAACTTATGGGGATTAGTTGAGCTCCGCTTCTGCCCATGAGGTCTGTTGACTCGTGGTCCATGAGGTCTTTGGTTTAGCCTCAAAAACCTAGTAGGCTCGGAGGCACGTGGTGTTGAGCTATGGAGACTGCTTAAGCTTCGCTTCCGCCCATGAGGTCCGATGGCACGTGGTCCATAAGGTCTATAGACTATGATGGCATGCTTAGATGCTTAGTTGTATAGGATTATGATGTGTTTGAACCAATGTGTATTCCTCATGAGATAATGTTCTGTATAGTAAAGTGTGCCGTGTGCATGCTGGTTATTGATGATATATATATCATTATACTTACATATTTAGGTGTATGCTTATACAACCCTTGACAGGTTAAAGTAAGGATTTTTGCTTGCTTATAGCATCATATTCTAATTTAACAAGGAAGATTGGTAGTATATGAGCTTGGATTTAGATGATTGTGAATATTCACACGTTCATGCATCCATTCTACATATTCTTCCTTTAGTATGCATAGTCGAATGTATCTGTTGTGGTAGGGCTAGTTTTGGTGAGTCAAGTGGACTGAACTCACCCTCTTATAGTTTCAAGTACTGAAGACTCCTCAGTTCGAGGTTGTACGGGCTTGGAGTAACTCCCTATTGTTCGGGGCATGATAATGTTTAGATTGTATTTTGTGGATTGATCTAAAAGCTATGTAATCGGATAAATCATATACTGTTATGTAGTAAGGTTACGTATTCTTAGTAAGGGAAACACTTAAGAAAAGTGTAGTGTAAACTTGAGAACTTATTGATAAAATTATAAGAATACATCTTTTATGCATTTATGTATGAGTATGAAAAGAAATATGACTTTGTGACCATCTATATTTCTAAAATTTGACTCGCTTTTATTTAAGGGAATAAGTGAAATAAAGAAAGTAACAGAATTAAGGAAGCATTAGGCTTACGGCGATGTAAGGTTAGGCATCGTTAGCGTCGGTCAAGTGCCCGAATTTGGGTTGTGACACATGTTGCTACAACTGCTGCTCTACCTGGGGGAATCTCACCAAATTGAGTGCCTAGACAAGGTGGGGATAAATATCCTCCTTTTATTTGGTCGTCAAGAGGAGTGACCCCAAGCAGCTCCTGACACTACTATCTCCAATCATGATTAGTTCTCACAATCACAGCCAAGATGTTAACTGGTATGCCAGTCTAGATGGCCGTATCTAGCAAGGTGATAGTACATTCACCAACTGACAGATGAAATGTGTATCCTGGGCTTCCAATGCTCTACTAGTGTAGAGATCAATGCATAATCGACTTCAAAATTTCCTATGTGTGAGGCTCCATAAAATCCAGTTTATTAGAGGTAGGGAACAAGAGTCAATGACGGGTAAAAGCTCCGAGCATGGACATAACACCGTCAGACGTTGCCAAATATGCGGTTCACTTGTCACGACGATATTAATCAAGTGAGTATTACCGTAGCATTAAAAACTAAATGAACAAATTACTATTATTTATAGTTATTACCTCTCCTATCCACACAACTTTCGAAATGTGTTTGTCCTGCAAGTACAAGACTAATGGATCCTCAGAGTCAGGGTTTGGCACAAAGTTTTTGTTGTTTTGCACCATTTTAATTACTATAATTTAAAATTATAACAATATGATATAAACATTAACATAAAATATCAAAATTAACAAAAAATAATTGTAATAAACTAAACATATTTAAGCAAGCATGTAAAAGGTAAAAATAAAGAAAACTAAAATTACAAATTTTCTAAAGTAAAAATAACCTAATTATTCCAAAAATAATTATTTACAACACTTAATTTATATGAAAATAATTTACCGGATTTAATGAGTGAAAAAGAGAAAAATATTTCATATCCAAAAACCCTAAACTAAAAAAAAACTAAAAATAACCTAAATTGATTATTACTAAAATAATTATTTAAAATTAATAATTAAAAAGTGTCTAGTTATGCAAGAAATAATTTTTTTTCAAATTAGTAACACCTAAATATTTTATAAAACTAATTGTTCTAACACATACATTTTTCATATGTAAGAAACCTTACTACAATTTAAGCAATCATGTAAAGAGTAAAAATAAAGAAAACTAAACTTACAAATTTCCAAATGTAAAAACATATAAAATTTTATCTAAGTATATCAAAAATAAAAAATAACATAATTATTCCCAAAATAAATATTTACAACACTTAACATAATTATTTAAAAAATAATATCTTAAGACCCTAAACTAAAAATAATAATAATAATAACAACTACAAATCACCTGAATTAATTATTACAAGAATAATTATTTAAAATTAATAACTACAACTAAAACAAATTAAAATTCTAAAATAATTAAATTAAACACATCTAAAATTTTTAAATATAGCAATAATAAAAAATAGATCTACATATTCTAAAAAAATTATTTAAAATTAATAACAAATAGAAAAAAAGATGAAATAAATTACATACCTCAATAACTATGGATATATATGACTTAGAAGATGATAAGTTTCAACATATTTTTCCTAATACAAAAAAAAAAACATATTAAGCAAAAGAAAAATAGTATTATTTTTCCAAAATAATAACAATATTAAGATGAAAAAATAAACTTACCACAGGAAAAGAAGAAGAAGAAGAAGAAGAAGAAGAAGAATGGAGCAATGAGGGACCACAAGCTTAATTAATATTGCAAGAGGAATAGACAATGGAGTGGGAGGGACTATAAAAATTTCAAAGCAATGGAAATTGCAGCTTGAGGGACCACAAGTAAATGGAGGAAGAAGCTTGAGGGGACCAAAGATAAGGACGAAGACACGATGAAAGAAGAGATGAAAATGGTTGGAAGAAGAAAGAGAGGACAATTGTGACAGGACGAGACCAGTGTTGTCCCTAACATGGGCGACACCCATGCCTAGGGCGACACCAGCCTCATCGTACAAAAAATCAATGTTGTCAATATGTGTGCCAACAGCTGTCGTCTACAGTAAAAGAGGACTTATCTCAGTAATAAAAATTTCTCCTCTCTCTCTCTCTCTCGAACGTCCTTGTTTCGCCGTACTAATAATTTCACTATCCATGGATTCTTTGCTACGAGTTCAACTTCTCGCATTTCTCTGCTCCTTGAGCTTCACATTCTCTCTCCACTCAGCTGCTACTAACACTGAGGCCTACCCCACCATGCCCAGCACCGGCTCCTATGACTTCTCACTCGAAAGTGGCAGTAGTATTCTTATTCCACCTCGTCAAGAAGTCCATGGCAATGGCCGAATTTTCGATATCAGTCACAAGTATGTCCCTGACATGCCAGTGTTTGAGTCTAAAGACAGCCTTGGCCACTTCATCTGGCTTCCAAAGAGCATGAAAAATGGCTCGCTCGTTAATAATTCAGAGACAAAGATCCCCACTCATACAAGCACCCATGTTGACTCTCTAGGACATGTCTTCGACCACTACTTCGATGCTAGGTTCGACCTTGACTTACTTGATTTGGACGTCCTCAAAGGTCAGTCATAGTTGTTGTAGTTGTATTTGTTTGTACAATATTTAATTTGAGTTCAATTCTCTCGTCTTCTTTTATCTAAATTTTTGTTAATTGATATTTGTCGGTCATGTTGATACTATGTGTTTGACAAAAGAAATTATGTCTTTTTGAGCTTTTGACATTCGTTGTTGGAGTTTTGGGAAGTTTTATGATTCACTTGAAGTTGTTTTGCAACACTAATTAATAGGGTTATAAGCTACAATTCCCTTGTACATTTACTATATGCTAGTACCTTATATAATATTGTATAGTTTCTTCTTATAATACATCCTCTTTGATGTAAGGATTATGAAAGAGGACATGCAACTTGACTCAACCAAGTTCTAAACTAGATTCTAAATTATGTTTCCCTAAACCATGCTAAAGCCTTAGTTCTAGCTATAAGAATTCGTAACCTTCCTTGTGATAGGTATATAAGCTGTAATTTTTTTCTTTTGGGTGAAAAAGGAAATTAATTTAAATGAAACAGAGGGACATAGTTTGTGTTAAGTGCAAATACAAGCAAAAGGAAAATACAGTAGAAACGAATAAAGATGGCATAAGAAACAACAAATGGCAGAGAGCTAACAGTTGCATAGATCTTGCAAGTATTATGCATGCACAAAAGGGGTTGGGGAAACAAAAGTTCTGTTTGGCAGTTCAGATCTTCGCACTTCCTTCGCAAGGCTATTAGCACAAGCATTTTGTTGCCTTTTGATTTTCTTGAAAGAGATTTCTTTAAACATAGAAGCTAATTGCCTGCAGTTACAGATAATAACAAACAAAGGGTGATCTACTTGAAAATCCAGGTACCATCTGTCCAGTATAGAGAACTTCAGAATCACTAAAGTCAGTAGAACCCAGAATGCTTATGTTGATAAAATGGAAAAACATAGAACTTTTGCTCACCCTCTACCTTTTGCCATGAAGGAGTACTTACAAGACCTTCAGTAGCCTTAAAGCCTTTCTCCTGCTTTTGCTGTGTTTTTTCTTTGTTTTCTCCTTTGGTTCTTGTCGTCTCTATTTCTGTTTTTCCTTTTTATGCTGTTAGACCTTTCTAAGGATGTGTCCTCATTTTAAGTAATATAATCTTCCTTTTCTACGAAAAAAAAAGGATTTTCCAATCAGTTTCCACTTCCAGCTTTGTAATTCCTAAATTTTGTGCCAGCTGTAGTCTGAAGAAGAGTGACCATGCTTCTCCTAGCACCGGTGTTCCGCTACCAACAAATTTCATGAAGCCCACCATACATAAGTCTTGATCTGTTCTCAATACACCAGCTACTGCCATTCGTTTTTTCTTTAATATAACTATCAACATTTAGCTTGAACCAACCATTTTCAAGTTTTTCCCATGGGGAAGAATAAGAAATAGGAAGGTTATTTGGATGGTTTTAAACACTGTTGTTATCTGATGAGTACCAGAACTCAGCAGCTTTAGAAACAATGTAGTTTTTGGACAAAACAGAAGGAATAGACGTGTTTTGAAAGACAAAATTATTCTTGAGGAGCCAGATGTTTCTAATTGCAAATGGAGAGAGAGAGTCTGCCAAGGAATTCCAAGAAAGCTCATAGTTTTTTTTTTTTTTTTTGAGTTTGTTTCAAGCCATAAGTTGTAATTTTACTATAACAGAGGTGGAAGCTTTATAAACTCCTGATTGACTCGACTCCATTTAAAATGCTGTAGTTTCTTCTGTGTTTTGTTGTATTTTGTTTCTTCCTTTATTGTCATTTTTATTATAGTTCTTTTGGCTCTGTGAAGATCAAGTCCTTTACCAGCCTTGCTCTGTGGAATGATATGATTGTTCATGTTAAATCTATAAGTCTTGGTAACAATTAATCTCCTTGTGAGAAAGAGAGTCATATTTACATTATCTGTGCAGAAGTAATAAATAAATAGACAAGTACTTATGCTGATGTATCATAAAAGTAATATGTACATAAGCGTTCCAATCGTATATTATATATCTTCTCCACCAAAGAATGCCCTAAAAATGGCCCCTTTCGTGTTTATAATCTCAATCACCTAACAGCGGTAAAACAGGCACCTAGGCACTGCAATGGGAACTTAGGCGTGCACATGATAGAAGCAAAGAACTAAACAAAAGAATGTAAAACACGTAGAATTTATAACAGAAATTTGTATATGCATGTTGTGTAATTGTGCATGGATGTATGACATGTAACGTAAGTACTAAATTGAAACGAATGAGGAAATTTGCAGCTAATTGCCAAAATTGAATTTGTTAACAGGGAATCCTAAGAAGTAAGAGGAATTTTATTAGCACAAGTTTAGTACAATACATAAAGAAACACAACAAGAAGACCCGAGTTGCGTTCCTATATCATAACATTATTTGATAAGTACGAGTGAATTATTGTAAAAGCACTAATTAACACACTCGTTAGTGTAGATTTTAGTTTCGATTGCTCCTTCTACAGATTTCAATGATAGTGCTCAAAGATGAGGCGTTGGCTTGGATGACAGTGGAGAGGCAGTTATGAGCTTCGGCATCAGTCATACCATTCATGCTGCTGCAGCATGGTGCTGTTGCCGGAGGTCCAACGCCAAGAGTAACGTTCACCAGACCTCCCAACAGATTGGCACACACTCCCAAGTCCCGGGGACAATCCTGCCCAGAAACGGAGCTCACCATGCTCATGAATAGGAGGTTTAGAGAGAGAAGCAAGACTGCAGATGCAAGTGCCTTGGAAGCCATTTTTCACAATTGATGATAGGCTTTTGATTTGGTTTGTGAGTGGTGAAGTGGGAGATGTAAAGGAAGGGTTTTATAGGTGAGGATTTGAGGGTTTCTTCCGTGCTTTTTGTTTAAAATAACGAGTTAGGGGGCCCATGATAGCATAGGATTGGTATGAGACAAGACGACTATGAGGTGTGCTGCACACAACTTGAGAATTTCATAGCTACTTGTCAACTTTCTCTCTAATTAAGATAATCTTATGGTAAATTATATTGTACATAACTCCCTCAACTTCCAGTCTCGTACACAATAAACTCCTCTCAATTTTAAATTTTAGCAATTAACCCCTGTTAACTTCTAATTTTTTACAGTTAACCCCAATCGTTATTAATACTGTTTACTATTATTATGCTAGGTGAAAAAGTTCACGTGGAAAATAAATATATTTGAAGTGGAAGAGAGTTAATTGCAACAACTTACAATTGAGAGGAGTTTATTGCACACTCTTCAAAATTGAGGGGGTTAATTAAGTTTATTTTGCCCATGATCTTATATTGCATGAAATTTTAATGGTAAGATAATGCAATAGCATATTAGTTTTCACAGATAATTATTGACTCCTTTTTTAATAGTTTTGGAGTAATAAATATTCTTGTAATTGTTTTTCTTATCGATCAAAAGAATATTTTAATATGATAATCTTAAATTATTGGAAATTCTTATGATTTATGTGTTAGTAGATGTCTCGTGACACGTGTTAAATACTAACTCTTTGTTATATATATTGATTATTGGAAATATCATATAGAACCCAGTGAAGGCAATTAAAAGTGACAGACTTGATTTGTATTTTCATTTCTAAGCCAAATAAAGGAGTTAGAGATATTTAGCAATCCATGCTTGAGAGACAAATAAATAATTAAACTACAAGAATAAACGAAAATTTCGACTGCAAATTTGCTACTAAACAGGGAGTTGAAGTTATGATAGCTCAAGCCCATCTTGTTTTTTTAAAAGATAAGATCGAGCCCTTGTATTATTATTATTATTATTATTTTAAAATTTAAGGAAGTTTGAGCTACCATTGCTCGAGCCCTTTTATTCTTATTTTATTTATTTATTTTACTTTAAAAGAACTTTTTAGAATGCTTTCAAATTATAGTTAGAAAAAACATTGCTTGATTACAAAACAAACATGAAACGTTAAAATTTTCAGTAAGAACAGAAATTATTTTTGTAAAAGAAAAGAATTTATTTTTTAAATAATATTTATAGAACAAATTTTTAATAATAAGATAAGAAATTAAAAAATAAATCGAGCCTCATTAGTCGATTCTTTTTAAATAAACTGAAAAGGTGCCCTTTGTCTTATTATTATTTTTAATTTAAAAAATGAAGTGGGTTATCAAAATTTTCAACCTATTAAAATATCCATAATCTATAACTCTTAATTAATTCTATTGTTATTATTATTATTTTCTTAAAAATCAAGGAAGTTCGAGATACCTTTACTCGAGCCCGTTTATTTTTATTTTATTTATTTACTTTACTTGGAAAAGATTTTGAGATTGCTTTCAAATTAGTTGTTAGAAAAAAAAATTGCTTGCTAACAAAACAAACATAAAAAATATATATAATTTTTAATAAGATAAAAAATTTTAAAAAAATAATTTTTGTTGTAAGAAAAGAATTTATTTTAGAAAATATTTATAAAAAATTTCATTAATAAGATAAGAAATTAAAAAAAAATTTAAATAATTAAGAGCCTCGAGTTACTTTAGTTCGAACCTCACAATAGTTTTTTTTTTAAAATGTAGCTCAAGTCACCTAACTCTGTTCTTCTTTTTGTTTTTAATGTGATAGCCCGAGCCCAATAGAATGTGTCTAAAGGAATAGCTCGAACCTCTTTAGTCAATAATTTTTTCAATACCCTGAAAGGGGGCTCAAGTAACTATAGGTAGGGCACCCTTACTTATTATTATTTTTAATTTAAAAAATAGAGTGAATTACCAAAGCTCGAAGCTCTTAGTATTAGTGCTCTTAATATATATATATATATATATATATATATATATATATATATATAAGGGGTCGAGGAACCCTAGGCTCAAGCACCTTATTATAAAATTATATATAAATATATATATAAGATAGGACTTGATTGTGTATATATATTCATTTTAATACGTTATTTACATTATATAAATATATAAGTATAAAATTTTTATTTTATAAATACACACACACACACTAAACTCTAAAATCTTAACAATCTAAAACTTTTAACCTATAAAAATATCAGTCATCTATAACATTTAACTTTATTCATTCAAAATTACCATCACTAATACTTTCGTGAAATTATCAGGGCAATAGTGGGCTAATAAAAGGATAATTAGAAGAAATCATAGATCGAGCGCCTTGTTATGTAAAAATGTTCACATTAATAGCATTAAATTGTTTAAAAAAGTAAACTTAGTTATGTTTTCAATTGCTTAAAAAGAATATGTTATTAAGAAATAAAAAAGTTCTAGCTACCATTGCTCAAGCCCACTTGTTCTTATTTTATTTATTTATTTCACTTCAAAAGGATTTTCAAATTTATATTTAGAAAAAAAATTGCTCGCCAACAAAACAAACATAAAAAAAATTAATTTTTTTAGTAAGAAAATAAATTATTTTTTAAAAAGAATTTTTGTTGTAAGAAAAGAATTTCATTTAAAAAATATTAATAGAAAAAAATTTCCATAGTAAGATAAGAAATTGAAAAAATAATTTTTTTAAAAATGTATAGCTCGAGCCTTATATGTTTCAAAGAATAATCGGAGCTTCCTTAGTCAAATTTTTATTTAAATATACTAAAAGGAGACCTAAGCTACCATAGTTGTGACCCCTTATCATATTGTTGTTTTTAACTTCAAAAAATGGAGTCAGTTGCCAAAGCTTGAGGCTCTAATTAGTATTTTTTTTTTAATGTGTGTGTGTGTGTGTTGGTTTGTGGGGTGGGAAGGAGGGCATGAGCAACCACATATAGCTCGAGATAAGCTTGAGTCCCTTAATATAAAATCATATATATATATATATATATATATATGTGTGTGTGTGTGTGTGTGTGTGTGTGTGTGTGTGTGTGTGTGTGTGTGTGTATATATAGCCAAGCAACCGGATCAATTGGTCTGATGCTATAAAATTAAAAAAATTTTAGGTAAATACTATGTTTGTAAAAAAATTTTGCTGAATCAAATCAGGGTTCTGTCCTGTTGGAGCTCGGCTTGTGTCAAGCCGAGCTCCTGACAGGATTTTTTTTTTTAAAAGTTTGACAGAAGCTCGGCCTCTGTCAGGTCGAGCTTCTATCAGGCTTCTAACATCCGTGATGCAGCTGTCACATGCATGCAGTCTGCAGTCTGTATGCATGCGGGAAGTGATTTTATAAAATTTGGGTTTGTTAAAATTTTATCTTTTCGTTTTAGTCCCTAACTGCTTCCCCTATATAAGAATCACAACTCTCCTCACTTACACACTCATATCCTCTCTTCTCCCCTTTGTTCAACTTCTAAAAATTCTGCAAAATTGGTTTCCTTCCTACAAGAAGTAGAGCTACATTCCAGATTAAAAATCAAGGTTAGATCACTGTTGTGACTATGTTTTAATTATAACCTATATTTGTATTAATTGTGTTATTTATTGATTGATGAGTAGTATGATTTATTTATAAACTAGATTTATATAAGTTGAATTGTTTTATTTATTGATGATTTATGATGTTTTTATAATATGAGTGTAACTAAAACATGTTTTAAATAATTATATTGTTAGTTGTGTAATATATTATTATAGTTTGTAATAATCATGTTTTGTTATTGTGTCTAAAAGAATATTAGGTTATTTTATTTTTTAAACAGAAAATTTAAACATAAATAAAAAATTGTAAATTTGGTTTATAAATATGGTATAGGTAGAAAAAAATATAATTTAAAGAAAAAAATTTAAACAAAAAATAATATGCCACATAAAAAATGATATTAAGAACTAAAAATGAAAATTTAAATATTTTAAAGTATATGAAATATAAAAAAATAAAGAAATTCGTAATTGGAATATATAGTTTTTTATTTATGTAAGTAATAATGAAATTAGTGTAATGTGAATAAGTGAATATCATTAATATTTATAAATTTTTAAAAAGTTATTAGAAGGAAAGAGAAAATTGTATTTGAATAAATTTAAAAAGTAATTGTGTTAGTTGAAGATAGAAGAAACAGTTAGGTATATCAAAGTGTATTAAAAAAAATTTGATAAAAAATTGTTGACACTTTGCTTCTCTATTTGTGTTAGGGAATTTTAATTGTGTTACTTAGATATATATATATATATATATATATATATATATATATATATATATATATATATATATATGTTCATGAGTTAAAAAAATTTGTATAAAATGAATTAAAATTATTTAAAATTGACAAAAATTAATTTCATAAAAAAGTGGTATTAGAAACCCAATTAAATAATAATTGTAAACCCCAAAAAAATTATACAAATATTAATTAGAAATACAAATTTAAAAATATAATTTGTTAAAATTACACAAAATATCTAACACAATAAAAAAGATAAAGAACTTTTATAAATTAGATTTTTTCCAATTACAATTTTTGAGGTGAAATAAAGAATTGTAGACTTTTTTTAATTTTAATGTGAAATACTAATTTTCTAAAACCAAAAATATGTAATAGTAAAAAATTTTAAAATTTTAATTAGTATGATTATTTTATTGTGTCTAAAAGAATATTAGGTTATTTTATTTTTTAAATAGAAAATTTAAACATAAATAGAAAATTGTAAATTTGGTTTATAAATATGGTATAGGTAGAAAAAAATATAATTTAATCAAAAAAATTTAAACAAAAAATCATATGCCACATAAAAAATGATATTAAGAACAAAAAATGAATATTAAATATTTTAAAGTATATGAAATATAAGAAAATAAAGAAATTCATAATTGGAATATATAGTTTTTATTTATATAAGTAATGAAACTAGTGTAATCAGAAATATGTAATAGTAAAAAATTGTAAAATTGCAATTAGAAATGTTTGTATTAATTTCTATTAATTATTTTTTGAATAAATTAATATTGTTGCTTCTTACTTATTCTATAAGTAGTCAAGATGAGTTCAGAAATAAACGTATATATTTATGTCAACGGAAAGAATGTTAAGCGTGATCAGGGGGCTACATTTATATCTGATATTTATGGTATGATGACACTTGATGATTTGAATCTCACCCTCGATGAATTGAAAAGTAAGATTCATGAGAATTTAGATCTCCCCTCAAATGAATCAGTGGATAAAATATTCTTTAGGGATTTCTTTCAAAGAGAGTATAGGAAAGTAAATGTGAGTTCTGACAATACAGTTAGAACAATTATGAACAAAATGTTAAGGTCTCAAGCTGAGTATCTCGAGCTGCTGATCAAAACTTCAAGTCATCAGATAAATTTTAACACCAAAGCCGGTACATCACAAGTCATCGTTCCTTGTGATATTTCATCGCAGCCCCTCAGTCAAGGAATGTTCAGTAGTCTATTGCTGGCAGATGATGATGAACCGGTGCCAGAACTAAATGATACTCTTTCATCTCCCCGACCATGCATGGATGACTTTACTGACAAAGAGGAGTGTTTTGGTAATTTAGCTGACAGCGATGATAATGATGGTGATGATGTTTCAGATGATCGTGGCAGGCATAATGAGGGAGTTTTAGTCCATCCCATCAGTGAGTATCGAGAGCCTGCACACAATTTTTTCACAAGCCTTCCAGAAGATGAGTCAATGGATGATGAAGAACCAGGTAGTTCAACAATGAACGATACTGACCTTTATGCTGGGAGGCGGTTCGATGACAAACTGAAATTGCGAGAAGCGGTAAAAGAATATCATATCTTGAATCACTTGACTTATAGAGTGGAGCACCAAAGTCAAAATGTTGAATTGTATGTGTGCCCAAAAAAAGATGAAGGTTGTGGGTGGAGACTTAGGGCAACTCGAAAGATGTTTTGTAGTTATTGGAAGATTACAATTTATCCAGGTCTCCATACTTGTCTGAATGCGTCGCTACGACAGGATCACCCAAAATTAGATGTAAATGTTATAGCCACGCATATTATGGAGTTGGTGGAAGACAAAGCAGAGATCCCCGTCAATCAAGTAATCGCACATATTTGTTCCAAATTTGGTTATAAAATTTCTTACTGGAAAGCTTGGTCTGTGAAGTGGAAGGCCATCGGCAAGGCATATGGGGACTGGGAGCAATCATAGGTGAATATACCTAGATTTTTGCAGCAATCCAGCAAGCGATGCCAGGTTCTGTGGTGGAATGGCGTACTGACCCATTACCTGCTGACAGAGATGGTCACCCACAATGCAAGTTTGTGTGAGTATTTTGGTCCTTTAAACTGTGCATAGATGCCTTGGCTCACTTGAAGCTAATTCTCCAGGTCGACGGAACTTTTTTGTACGACAAGTACAAAGGAACCTTAATGATAGCTTCATCTCAAGATGGTAACAACAAAGTGTTGCCTATTGCATTTGCACAGGTTGAACAGGAAAATGATGAATCTTGGTCATGGTTTCTTCAAATCCTGAAGGAACGAGTTGTAGGCAATCGAGACGTAACCTTGATCGCTGATCGGCATCATGGACTTGTAACCGGTGCGCCTCGACATGGCTGGACCCACATGTACTATCTAAGACACTTGGCCAGTAATGTCCACACCACATTGGGTTCAAAATGGCTATCCAAGAAGCTCGTGCATGTCGGTATGTCTTTGTTGAAAATTCTATTATTTCAATTCACACTTGAATCTTTGACTAACATTATGTTATTGTAATTAGGATATTCATACGATCCTCAAGAGGTGCTCAACGTTGTGGCTGAAATGCTTGGCTCGCAGGAAAATTCAAATGAAGATGTTGGAACGTGGCTAAACAGAATGAGCGTTGCTCAATGGGCACGAGCATATGATACTACAGGTCGTCGTTGGGGTCATATGACGACAAATTTAGCTGAGTCCATGAACAACGTCTTCAAAGACGTTAGACATCTTCCCATTATGGGGTTAGTGAATGCCATATTGTACAAGCTAAATACTTACTTTCAGAACAATTTGCTGACATTGGATGAACACATAAAAAAACATGACATATTCTCAGAGGTCGTGTAGAAGAAGCTTGTGGAATACAAAGCCAAAGCCTGTTCAATGGCTGTGCACATGTTTAATAGGGCGACAGGTATTTTTGAAGTGGAGGAGCCATACGACCATTCAACAAGTCGTCAAGGCCGTATTTACAGAGTAAATGTTATTAATGATCGTAACTGTGATTGTGGCATGTTTCAAATTTGGCATTTTCCATGCCCACATGTTCTAGCGGCTTGTGCATATCAAAAACTGAATCATAACGACTTCGTAGACCGTGTATATCATCTTGAAACAATGAAAACGGCTTACAGTTCACCGTAGTTCCCTGTTGGTGGGCCAAATCATTGGCCATTGGCTCAAGGACCACGATTAGTACCCAATCCATCCCTTATTAGAGGCAAAGGTTGACCAAGATCATCACACCTATGGATGGACATGGACTACATGCGGCGTCGGCAACCATCACGCTGTGGCTTATGTAGATGACAAGGCCACAATCGATCAAGTTGTCCACAACAGCATCAACCATAGAATAGCTTTGTAAAACTTATGCTCTGTTTGTAAAAATTTTGCTGTTACTTATGTTCTATCTGTCAAGTGTACTTATCTTTTGTTAATTATCTTTCAGTTATTTAATTATTACTTTGCTTACACATATAAGTATACATTCATTATTAGCTTGCTTAAAAAATAAATCTAATTATAAATTTTCCATTTTAATAAATTATTGAAAATGAAGCTTTCCAATTTTTTAATTAATTATTAACACATTGTTGTTTTTAAATAAAAATAAATTCATTTATAAATTATTGAAAATGAAGCTTTCCAATTTTATTTGTTAATTATTTTTTGTACACATTGTTTTTGAATTTTTTTTGAATACTAACATTTTAAATAAAAATATTAACATTTTGAATTTTTTCATTTTTTTTGAAAATTAAGCTTTTCAATTTACAAATTTTGTAAAATTAAATAAAAATGCATAACTTGGCCTGAAATTAATATAAATGTTTGAAAATTAAAGCTTTTTTCATTTTTAAATATAAATTTTTAATTTTTTTTTGGACACAAAACTCGGCCTGTGTCAGGCCGAGCTTCTGACAGTCAGAAACTTGGCCTGACACAGGATGAGTTTCTTGGTCAAAAAACACCTGACATTGGCGTGATTGAGGTGCATGTGAGAGAGAAAGGCTAGGGGAAGTTGTTTGCTAGGCCATGTGCATGGAGGTTGATATATATATATATATATATATATATATATATATATATATATATATATATATATATATGAGAAGATGAAGAAGGAGAGGGAAAGTGGAGGAGAAGAAGAGAATTGGAGAGGGAAAGTTGAGAGGAGGAGAAGAAGAGAATTGGAGAGGGAAGGTTGAGAGGATAAGAAGAGAATTGGAGAGTAAAAAATGTTAGAATATTGTATCTTAATTTTTTTTATATTACATTGTTATGTTTAATTTTTTTATTGCGTCACTTTTATTATTATTTTTTTGTTATCAGATGGCTGATCCCAGACGAGCTGTGGTTCCAGGTCCTAACAATGATTCACTTTTGTATTTACAAAATCGTCACATCTCTCAAGAAGTTTGGGCAAACAAGGTTAGTTAGTACTAAAATTTAATTTTTTTATTTATTATAATATGGAAAATTTGTTTTGAATTTTGAAAATTTGTTTTAAATTTAAATTAGAATTTGTTACTTGTTTTATTTTAATTTCTTTGTTCACTTTATTTTAATATGGAAAATTTGTTTTTAATTTAAATTAAAATTTGTTTCTTGTTTTATTTTAATTTCTTTGTTCACTTTATTGTAATATGGAAAAATTGTTTTTAATTTAAATTAGAATTTGTTACTTGTTTTATTTTAATTTCTTTTTTCACTTTATTGTAATATGGAAAAATTGTTTTTAATTTAAATTAGAATTTGTTACTTGTTTTATTTTAATTTCTTTGTTCACTTTATTGTAATATGAAAAAATTGTTTTTAATTTAAATTAGAATTTGTTACTTGTTTTATTTTAATTTCTTTGTTCACTTTATTTTAATATGGAAAATTTGTTTTTAATTTAAATTAAAATTTGTTACTTGTTTTATTTTAATTTCTTTGTTCACTTTATTGTAAAATAGAAAAATTGTTTTTAATTTAAATTAAAATTTTTATTTGTTTTAATTTCAAAGAGATCGCGTTTTACGCTTACGTAAATGTATACTTGTTGACGGTTACCCACCATTACCGATCGTCCAACATTTACACACTGCTGGTTTCTACGATGTGGCATGTTTGGGTAAATTTGAGCACAATCCGTCTCTTGTCTCAGCACTCATTGAACGATGGCGACCTGAGACACATACTTTCCACACCACAAAGTGGGAAGCCACAATAACTTTGCATGATGTGGCGATTCAGCTTGGTCTCCCTTGTAGTGGCAAACCAGTTACAGGTTTGATCTCCATGGACTGGCTGGAATTATGTAGGTGACTTCTTGGTGTTGCCCCACCACCAAATAAACTAGACGACCAAAGATTAAGTATGAACTGGTTGGCAGAGAACTTTCACCATTTATCGAAAGACACCACGCCTGAACAAGTTCTATATTTTACTCGTGCGTATATTTTACGCCTAATTGGGGGGGTACATGATGCCAGATAAATCTGGCACAAAAGTGTATCTCATGCATCTATCGTTCCTCGAAGATTTCAATAACTGTGGGCAATATAGCTGGGGATCAGCAGTGTTGGCTCATTTGTATAGAAAGCTTTGCATGGCAACGGACCCTAGACAGAAGGAAATTGGGGGTTGCCTCACTTTGTTACACTTCTGGGCATGGGACAGATTCCCGCGGTTAGCTCCATTAACACGCCCTGCCCACGATGAAAATTTACAGAATTACCCTTTGCCTCCATCATTAGGATGTCGGTATGTGTATTACTTATCTAAATTTGAAGTTTATCAAATATTATTTACGATTTTGAACTAATATAATTGTCAACTTGCAGTTGGAGAGGTGCCAAAGACTCCATTGAGCCACATAAAGAAGCCTTGAAACATTTCAGACTTCTATTAGATAGGATGACTGATGACGAGGTATCCTACTTAAACTACTGTTTTCCAAATACTAAGTTATTGAATTTGTTTATTTAATCTAACATTTAATTTCTATAGATCATTTGGTGTCCATACAATTGGGAAGTTTTAGAGAGGATTCCGCCTTATTGCTTAGCTGACTACACTATGTGGCGTGCCTATGTACCAATAATTTGTTTTCATATTGTCGAGTGGCATCATCCAGATCGCGTGCTTCGCCAGTTCGATGGAGATCAGTCAATTCCTGAGCCACCAATCAATCTTGGCCGCTATCACACATTGCAGATGACTGGAAAATCTGCTGAAAATTGGGCGGTGGTACATAGTCATTTTATTAACCAATGGGATGAATGGCCTCAACGAGTGATCCATATCGAGCGTCCTTCACTTACCCTGAAGCATAACTCAGAGTATATGCGTTGGTATTGGAAGCATACTCGACGATAGATTGACCCTCAAAGCGGTGCTGAGGGTTATGCGGTAAATCTCAGTTCCATATTTGTTTTAATTACAATTACAGCTTATATGCTCTGTTCTTATTTTTTTTTAAACTGTTTTCTATAGGTTGACATCGCATGGTCTTTGTATAGACTAGCTGAGGAGGATGTGAGACCTTATAGTTTGGCTGAGAGAATTAAGCTTGGCGCTATGAATATTATCACTGCTATGGGTGAACAAAGAGAAATTAGAATCGACCACCCAGCTCCACCTGCTCAGGTTTTTCCTACAATCATACCAGAGGAGGTACCAGGAAAACGTTCTCGAGGCCTTATCGCATCAAGGGAACCTATTCCCTACGATGCATGCTATGATCAGGGTGCATCGATGCCATATGAAAGTGTATCAACTTCATCTTATTATTCGACTCAACCGGATGTCGGTTACAATGGCGCCGGTCCATCTTTTACACATACAGGAGGCTTCTGTTCTCCATTTACTGCCGACTGTTATACGCCAATGTCACCACCGTACAATCTAGATTTTTTATCTCTTTTTCCTTCGCCTATGCCACATAATGCGGAGTTTGGAATGCAGTTCTTCACACCAAATAACCCAATCCCAACAGTTCAATCCCCGATATTAGATTTAAACGTTCAACCGACTGGGACTTCTATAGTAGGAGAACAGCAAGACGAAAAGTCAGAAGATGACGAAGAAGCAGAAAAAGGTGAAGAACAAGAAGAAGAAGAAGAAGAAGAAGATGATGATGATGATGATGAATAAGCTGAAGAAGATGAACCTGAGCAACGTCGACGGTCAAAACGACCTGTTACCCGGACTCGTTGTGGCACTAGAAGTCATTTTAATTAGATTCTATTATCATCCGCTGTATATTTAAGCATGCTAATTTTAATTTTAGTTTATATTATTTAAATTAGTCTAATATAAATTTTCTTTTTTCTTCTTATATAATTCTAATTTAATTAATCAAATTGTATAGCATTATTCAATTTTTAGAATTAAATAAAAAAACCAAACAACTAATCATACAAATTTGATTAAATTATTTTTTTATATTATACAAAATTAATTTTTTAATTTTCTAATAACTTAAAATTACTGTTTCCAACAAAATAAATTAAAAGAAGCTTTTACTTTATATTATTTAAATTAATCTAATATAAATTTTCTCTTTTCTTTTTATATAATTCTAATTTAGTTAATCGAATTGTAAAAAATTATAAAATTATTTAATTTTTATAATTAAATAAAAAACCAAGAAACTAATAATACAAATTTGATTAAATTATTTTTTATATTATACAAAATTAATTTTTTTAATTTTCTTATAACTTAAAATTATTGTTTTGAAAACAAAAAAAAAAATTTAAAGAAGCTTTTAGTTTATATTATTTAAATTAATCTTATATAAATTTTCTTTTTTCTTCTTATATTATTCTAATTTAGTTAATCAAATTGTAAAACATTATTTGATTTTTATAATTAAATAAAAAACCAAACAACTAATCATACAAATTTGATTAAATTATTTTTTTATATTATACAAAATTAATTTTTTTATTTTCTAATAGCTAAAATTATTGTTTGAAAAACAAATTTAAAGAAACTTTTAGTTTATATTACTTAAATTAATTTAATATAAATTTTCTCTTTTCTTCTTATATAATTCTAATTTAGTTAATCAAATTATAAAATATTATTTAATTTCTTTAATTAAATAAAAAATCAAGCAACTAATCATAAAAATTTGATTAAATTAATTTTTTAATTTTCTAATAGCTAAAAATTATTGTTTAAAAAATTAAAGAAACTCGGCCTCTGTGAGACCGAGCTTTTGTCAGAAATGTTTTTTAAAAAAACGCCAGCAAGCTCGGCCTGACAGAGGCCGAGCTCCAAGAGTGCAATACCATGAAATGACAGATTTTGTAGTATTGAACTAAATTTTTTGAAAAAGATAACATCTACCTAAATTTTTTTGAATTTCATAGCATTGGGACAAATGATCCCAAGCAACCATAGGCTGAAGCACCTTAATATAAAATTATATATAAATATATATAAGATGGGACTTGAGTGACCTTCACTAGAACCCTATATCATATATTTATAATCTTATTAAAATATATAATTTAATATTTTATTATATTTTTAATAAACATATATATTTAAATTAGATTTTCAATATTTATTTATTTTTACAAGTAGTTTTATGTGTTTTTATATATGTATATATATTTATTTATTACGTTATTTACATTATATAAATATATAAGTATAAAATTTTTATTTTATAAATATATATACACACACATATAACCCCAAACTCTAAAATCTTAACAATCTAAAACTTTTAACCTATAAAAATGCCGGTAATCTATAACCTTTAACTTTATTCATTCAAAATTACCATCACTAATACTTTTGTGAAATTATTAGGGTAGTGGGCCAATAAAAGAATAATTAGAAGGAATCATGGAAGACGCACCTTGTTTTGTAAAAATATTCACATTGATAGCATTAAAATATTTTAAAAAATAAACTTAATTATGTTTTCAATTTCTTAAAAAGAATATATTCTTAACAAACAAGAAAGTTCTAGTTACCATTGCTTGAGCCCACTTGTTCTTATTTTATTTATTTATTTTACTTCAAAAGAACGCTTGAGATTGTTTTCAAATTTATATTTAGAAAAAAAAAATTCTTGTCAACAAAACAAACATAAAAATTAAATTTTTTAGTAAGAAAATAAATTATTTTTTAAAAAGAATTTTTGTTGTAAGAAAAGAATTTCATTCAAAAAAATATTAATAGAAAAAATTTCAATAGTAAGATAAGAAATTAAAAAATATTTTTTTTAAATAATTAAGGGGCTTGAGCTACTTTAGTTCAAACCCCACAATAGTTTTTTTCTTTTCAAATGTATAGCTCGAGCCCCACAGTATATGTTTCAAAGAATAGCCTGAGCCTCCTTAGTCAAATTTTTATTTAAATATACTAAAAGGAGGCTTCAGCTATTATAGTTGGGACCCCTTCTCTTATTGTTTTTAATTTCCAAAAATGGAGTCAGTTACCAAAGCTTCAGGCTCTAATTAGTATTATTTTTTTTTAATGTGTGTGCGCTTTTGTGTGTGTTAGGGGGGGGGGGGTGGTTTGCATGAGCAACCATATATAGCTCGAGCCCCTTAATATAAAATCATATATAAATATATATATTTATATATAAAAGATGGGACTTCAATGACATTCACTCGAGCCCCATATTATATATTTATAATCTTATTAAAATATATAATTTAATATTGTATTACATTTTTAATACATACACGATACATACATATATATATATATATATAATATTTAAATAAATATAAAAACACCCAATATATATAGATATATATATATATATATATTTATTTTATATAATTATATAAAATAAAATTATATACATAAATATAAAGACATAAAAAAAATATTTGTAAAAATACATAAATGTAAAAAACCTAATTTATATATATATATATATAATGTGTGCGTAATATATATCCGGCTTGTTTCTTTTTATCTCACCTCACGTCTGATCTTCATTAACTGCACCCTACTTTCTACGAGACTGGAGTCCCTGCTTCTTTGTACAAGAAAAGAAAGTACTTTTCTTGTAGACCGTGGCCAACACTTGTAAAGAAGTTTCAGCAACGGTTTTAAGCTGTTGCTATAAGTTTTGTAAATAGCAAAGGTTGCAACTTGTAGCAACGGTTGCAACTTGTAGCAACGATTTTTACCGTTGCTACAAGTAGAAAAGTACCTACTTTTCTAGTATAGAAAAGCAAGGACTCCGGTCTCGCTTTCTACGATAGTTTAATGATGATCTGAGTCTATGAACACGAGACTCAAGTTGTTCAACCAAAGAAGCAACTCGAATTGCAGAAGAGGATCTAGATTTAACAGAATTATGATAAAACATATTTAGGTCTTGTTTAGGTAAACAATTTATTTAAATGCTCATAAAATAAGCGCATATTATATAAGTTCTTATATATAAGTTATTTCTACAATTGAATAGTTTATAAGAACAAACTTTACATAAGCTATTTTTAGCTTATTTTCATAAATTATTATGAAAAGATTATGAAAATAAGTTGAAAACAACTTATTGGCATACTGTAAGCTATTTTTATAAGCTCTTTCAAATACGTGCATAAGCGTTTATGCCGTAAGATAAGTCAAATAATGTCAAAATAAATTCTTTCAAATAGGCTCTTAATACATAAACTATTAAAGCCTCAAGTTTATTTTCGATTTTAGCAAGTCCCATATCGGTTGGTTTTGTAGGTGAAGATTAGTGGTCCTAGTATAAAAGAGATAAACTTGTATAATTTGGAAGTCTGGCATCACAACATTGCCTAGTTTGGTAATATAAGACTAGTAGTTGTGCTATAAAATAGAGGAATTTGTGCACAGATATCTATGAATTTGGTCTATATCATGGATTAGTTTAAACCCTATATTTTTTTCATCAAATCTAGTTCATTGGTTTTTTTTTTATTGAATAAGTTGGTTTGATTGTATTTTTTCTTTGTATTCTAGTAAATTTAAATTATGTATTGTTTCTATAATTGAGAAATATACCACCAATTTTATTTATATTAGAAGTTAAAAAAAATAAAATTTAATAAAATTTTTTAATACTATAGTAGCATATATTGATGTCATAAGTAAGATTTACTAGCAATATTTTCTACTTTAAGGTAGAATTTGTGCTAATATTAATAAAAAGTAATTATATACTAGCAATTAGGCTAGTAAAATGATATCCTGAAAAGGATATAGTAGCAACTCTTGATTTGTGACAGAAAATTTTTCGTTGCAAATTTATGACGAAAATTTCCATCACTAATTTGTGGCAGAAATCGTTCCATTGCAAATTTATGACGAACATTCCATCACAAAATTCGTGACACGTATTTCCATCACTAATTCTGTTACAAATTGTCAATTAAGTCATCACAAATTTTTGTCGTAGCAAATTTGTAACAAAAAATTTCATCATTAATTTTGTCGCAAATTTTTAGTTTTTTATATATATTTAACCAATAATGATAATTCCTAATTTGATTTAAAACCTATGAATAAACATTAATATAGCAAATAAGCACCAGCTAGCAATTACAACAAAAAATTTTACAAATTTTTATATAACAAAATGATTTACATGTTTTTTCATAATCCATCATCATGAAATGCAAAATTATAACAAAATATAAGTTTCTATAAATAAACTAGTTTTAGAGGTGATTTGGTGGCTGTCTCATCATCATCAGTAAGAGTATCCAAAAGCCTGTCAACCAAATTGATGAAGCAGTCCATCATTGCATGCATCTCGCTAATGATAGTCGCCTGACTCTACAACATATGTGTCTAAACATCAATCTTCTCCTTTTGAGTGCTAATTTCCTTTTTATGAGCCCTAAGCTCATCCATCACAGGCTCCATCCGATGTTGTAATATGAATATCATGACATATTGGCCTCCAAATGTCAAGCAAATAGAATCAGTTTATATCATTTTAATCTATATAATTTAGAAATGTTTTATTAAGTTTAGCAACTATATAAGATGAACCAATAGTACAAGCACCTTTAAAACAAGAGAACTTAATCAACATCTGTAAAAAAATAAAAGGATAAAAAAAAATATCTTGACATCACCCGTTCTTGGAAAAACATATTTCTATACTTATGGAAACTAACTGTCATTATCTTGTCACAACAAATTTTATCATTTAGAAATAAAGAAAACAACCGGCAATACAGCAAAATTATCTTATCAGTATATGATTATCATCAAAACAAATTCCATCTATCAACTTAAATATTTTACTTTTACTTTTAGAATGGTGCCAAGGAAAACATATAAGCTATATGCTACAGGAAAGTTGGAATCAAGAGACACAAATACCCAAAAATTGGTATCATAAATATGCAAAATTACACCACTTGGAAATTTCAAAATTTGCATTCCTTCGTAAAGAATATATGCACAGAAAGAAAAAAATTTAATGTTCTTGATTTCATAAGTAATAAAAC
Source organism: Biancaea sappan (assembly GCA_037074585.1). Taxonomy (NCBI): domain Eukaryota; kingdom Viridiplantae; phylum Streptophyta; class Magnoliopsida; order Fabales; family Fabaceae; genus Biancaea; species Biancaea sappan. The sequence continues at coordinate 7,406,094 of CM073493.1, read as the reverse complement.
CTCTGAAATACATGAGCAATTATCATTTAAAATATATATCATTTATATATGAGAGAGAGGGAGACATACATTTTGCCAATTCATTTGAGAACAAGTGTTGAGTGTTAGGTGTAATCCTGTACAAAAAAACTCACATAGTAAGTTGAATGAAGGCATCGCAAGTAGTAGCTATAACATTCCAAAATTTTAACATTTTCTTAAGAATTAAATGAATTAAATTAGGAAGACTTTAAACAGGAAAGTTAGGATTTAGAAAGAAAAATAATTAAATAAATAATATAATGTTCCAACTAATTACCTATTAGGTAATTTAGTAATTTAGAAGAATCATTTTGAAAGAAGAAATACTAAGGAATAAAATAGTAATCTAAATATTGAGTAATTCAATATTACCTCATTTTTTTCAATCTAGTCCCTACTCCAAAACTTATTTGTGGAATACAAAAAAAAAAATAACTAGAATAATTATGCTAATATATAAATTCATATATATAAAAGTGGTCTTATGCATAAAATAATTATAGTGCTAATAATATATATATCTATATATATCCACAAGTGGTAATGGTGTATGAAAATAATTAAGATGATAACATAAAGTAATGATCATGATAAAATACATATAATATAAATAATAGGTGCATAATGGCAACCCATTACTCCTCTCGGTCATGAAAGTATATACCAACAATATATATATATATATATACATTAGCATGAACGAAGGAAAATGACAAAAAGTAGCAGCCCATGTTTTTCTTCATTGTCGGCCAAAACATTTTCAACCTGTAAAATTACCCCTTTCTTCCCATCTCTATCTACAAATTTATTTAACGTGTATATGCCTTAATTAAGTAGGATTGAATAGGTAAAATAATCTCTGAAAAAATGAATAAATCTTCATTTTTTTTTTCCTTTTCATATACATACATACATATATATATATATATATATATATATATTATTTGATTAAGCTCATTTTTCCTTACATCTTTAATCTTTTTTGGTGCAAGATACAAATATGCAATCAGTAAGACCGAATATATGCATTGTAAGTTTAACAAGCGACAAGCTAGGAACGAGCTGGAGGTTAAGCTTGGTGATCAGGTCGTATAACAAGTGTCAAAGTTTAGGTATTTGGGATCAATTATACAAGATGACGGCGAAGTTATTAGAGATGTGGAACATAGGATACAAGCTGGGTGGTTGAAGTGGAGAATGGCATCAGGGGTTATTTGTGATCGGAAAGTACCTGATAAACTCAAAGGAAAGTTTTATCGTACTGCTATAAGACCAGCGATTTTATGAGAGTGAATGTTGGGCAATGAAAGGACAACAAGAACATAAAATTGGAGTGGCGGAGATGAGGATGTTGCGTTGGATGTGTGGTCATACAAGAAAAGATAGGATCCGTAATGATCATTTACGAGGTAGAGTTGGGGTGGCACCTATTGAGGAAAAAATGGTTGAAAACCGTTTAAGATGGTTTGGGCATGTGCAAAGAAGATCGTTGGAAGCGCCAGTTAGGAGAGTTGAGCAGATGGTTTGGAGCTCTATGAAAAAAGGTCGAGGAAGACCAAAAAAGACACTTAGAGAAATTATTGAACGGGACCTTTTAGTAAATGAGATATCTAAAGAGTTGGTCATTGATAGAGCTCAATGGCGTCGTGCGATCTATGTAGTCGACCCCACTTAGTGGGATAAGGCTTTGTTGTTGTTGTATACAAATATGCAATCAACCACAAGTAGCAATTTTGTTGGCATAGACATTCAACAGCAAGGTCAAAATAAAAGGATTCAAGCTAAGGAAGGGAGAGTATATAAAATCAATGCCTGATTAATGTAGATTCTGTCTTAAGCTACTAGAAAAATTAAATATGATTGCAAAGTTTGAAACTTGTTAGATATCTCATTCTAAAACTTACAAAAAGCATAATTTATAAATTTAATTATCCATTACAATGCCCTGTTGTTCTTTGTGAAAGTTTACTGGTTTATGCTGAAAGATATTCAACACACGTACCCATTGGGCGTAATCAGGATATGTCTTTGGTTTATTTACATTGAAAGTAATATTATTTAAAATATCCTAAATCAATTAATATAAGTTGCATTGGTTAGGGATGCAAAATTTCAGCTCCAACCATAACAATAACACTCGTAAGCAAAATCTCTAATAACAAGTTTGGTTCAAAATTTTAGCGGACATGAGATATTGCAATATGAAATGACAGATACCACAAGGCAATATATGATGCTAGTCATTTACACTTAGTTTTACAGATTTGAATAGGTGTCAAAGTTAGTTATTAGAGTCACAAAATATTGTCTTCTAATTGACAATATATATGGATTTTAAAATGCATTTAGGTTCAAAAACAAATTTAAGGGGCAAGGACGCCGAACAATAAATAAAAGAAGTGCAGCATTTTTTGTTAAATAATCTTTCGTTTCTATGTTTTCATCAATTTTGAATCATCCTCTAGGTTCTGAGTAACTAAAGTTGAAAACAAATTCTTCCAAGATGGAGATCACGGAAACTAATACCATCGTCACAAATACAATACATCTTATTCATTCTGCACTCCTAGCTACGTTATGGATTCATTATTTTGATTTTAAGATTCCTATTCACTTTCCTCTTGTTCACTTCCCCATTTGTTTTTCTCAAGAACTTTAAAATTAAACCTTGTTTTCCTGCCCTAATTCAACTAATTTCTGAAAATGAAAAACTTTGTTGGTCTTATAGGTTCTAATCCTCATCCTCTTCCCTGCTATCCCTTTTTGTTTTCTTGCCATGCCATATTGTAGTTCTGAACAATTCTTCACCAGAACCCATTATTCTGAAATTAAGCACCCAAGACAGAAAAATATTGCGTTGGACAGTTTACCTCATCGATTGTGCTCTGTATTCACGCTAACCAGACGTGCTCTGCCATTCTCCACTGTGAACACTGTCCAAGCAGCACCTTCGAGCACATACTTGGCTTCTCTTTGATCTGTCATTTCCTCCTCCCCACTCTCGGACGCGGCAGAGAAGAGATCGAAGGCAGAAAGGGAAGTGATGCCTGGTTTCCTTCCCGTCATCCTCCTCTCGCATCTCTGTTTCTACCATTCAAAGGACAGGGGAAGTCGATGGAAAAAGAAGGAAGAAGGAGGAAGCTTCCTGGCGGTGGCTGACGGTGGCCACCACATTGGGATCGCTTCTCTCGCCTGTAACTCCCCCCTCAAACCTCTCGGCCGAGCCTCTCCCACAACGAAGGTAGTGTGTGTGTTCTAGGGTTCCCTATTAGGGTCTCCATGTAGTCAGATGAAAAATTTTCACCAGAGGGAAGTGAAACTGAAAATGAGTGAAATGGGGGGAAATTGAAAATAGGTGAAGTGATTGGAGAGAAACAAAAACTTTTACAAAGCTTCTAGCCAGATACTAATACTATTAAATTAATAATAATGTAATATAAATATTAGATTAAAAATAAAATATTAAAATTTATTTTTAAATTTAATTTAATTTTTTTGGAGGCATAATATTTATTTTTATTTATAGTTTTTAATTGTTAGTAAAGATAATAATTCTATTAAAAATTAACAAATAAAATAAGAATTAAAAATTTGAAATTATCTTATAAATTATAGATTGTAAAATTAATTTTAGAATATGTATTAGGGAATACTAAAAATAATAAAATTTAATAAAAAGAATAAAAATTATAAGAAGTACAATTTATTTTTAGAGAAAAATTATAATTTATTTTATTTAAAAATAAGAATTTAATGAAAGGAAATTTAAAAATAATTAAAAAATTTATCTATTAGTTTTTTGAATATAAAGATATTATGAGAGAAAATTAATAAAAAATTTATTTGATTCTATTTTTTTAATTAATTTGAGGTATTTAATTTAATTTGAGGTAGGGGCTTCTTATTTTTTTTTTTTATCTCTTCATCAAGTCGCCTTTGTCCTTTATTCTCTCCCGTTAGGAGCGTGTTTCAGGGGTTTTCCTTTCTCACGATAGGTTTGCTAAGTGAAAGTATGGGTATATGTGTATCCAATTGAAGAGGAGAGGTTAAAGAAAGGAGGTAGAGGGATGAGTGGTGGCCGGCGGTGGCAACCACCACGTCTTCTCTCTTGCCCACCCAATCTCTCTCTCTCTCTCTCTCTCTCTCTCTCTCTCTCTCTCTCTCTCTCTCTCTCTCTCTCTCTCTCTCTCTCTCTCTCTCTCGATCTACTAAATGTGTGAGTGTGAGAAGCTAGGGCTAAATGTTAAGTCTATAAGTCTGTAAGTGTTCATACTGCACAAAGAAGGAGAAGAGTCGTGCATAAAAGGAGAATTCACCAAGGTTGGAGTGGAGACCGAAGCTGAAACGAAATTGCCCGGGAGAGAGAGACCAGAGAGAATGAGTACTGAAAAGTGAAACTAGAGCTATCTAAGAGAAGAGAATGGGAGAAATATATATATATATATATATATATATATGAGATAATTTTATATAAATATTAAATTAATAAAATAAAATCTAAAAATTTATTTTAAAATGAAACTTAATTTTTAGGAGGTATGATTTTCATTTTTTTCTACAATTTGTAAAAACTCACCTAAATTTATTTTATTAATATTTATCTTTTTCAAGTCAATTGGGGGGAAATGTGAAAAAGAATGAGAGAGAAGAAATATTTGTGACGGAATTTAGTGACGAAAAAAATGTTTATGACAAAAAAATGTTTACGACGAAATTTTGCGATAGAATTTTATGTCACAAAACTAAAAATAATTTGTGATGGAATTTTGGTATTTGCGACGAAAAAAAAATATTTGTGACAGAATTTTGTGATGAAAATTTCCATTACTAATTTACGACAAAATTTAGCGATGGAAAAATTATTTGCGATGAAATTTTGCAATGGCATTTTCCGTCGTAAAATTAAAAATACTTTGTGACGAAATTTTGGTACAAAAAATTTCGTCTCTTATATTAACGACAAAAATCTAATTAGCGACGAAATTTTTCCATTGCAGAATCCGTCGCAAATTCCCAATATTGCAATTTCAAATCAGCGATGAAATTTGCGATGGATTTGGGACGGAATTTGCGACAAATATTTTCTGTCACTAATTTTCATCGTTAATTAAGGTTTTTCTTGTAGTGGCCCTTGTGCCCATGTATGAACTAGTAATTAAGGAGATGTGTCATGACGAGGGTGGCGATACGTAATACCTAAGTGGAAACACAATATGTAAAAAGAGACGATACGTAATACCTAAGTGGAAACACAATATGTAAAAAGAGACGCGGATGGTGTTATGCACGCCCAGGCAAAATAAGTTCACGAATATAGTCACCACCTTAGAGACGGCCTTTGAAACGCCCAAGTAAGATCATTTATGTGGTTAGGATTATGGTTAGGTTCCATTAAGACAAGCATTCCCAAGATAGATTTCCATTGGTTAGGACTTCTCCCATACTCTCGCTAGCCCAATGTGTGATGTTATGTGTACTCTTAGTCCTTTTTCCAAAGAATTTAGCAGATGTTGCACATGTTTTCATTTAGGTATTTTACTTATATTTATATACGTATAGTTCTATTTTTATTTCGTTATGGTAAAATTATCCCTCACTGAACTATGAGAACTCACTTATCATTTTCACATTGCAAATAGAACTGAGGATCCAGGTCCTTCATCAGTGGCATAGCTTAGGTGGCTCTCCTTTTGGTTCAGAGAGTATAGTTGTTTAGGGTTACCAATGCCCAACATTTCATAGGTTGGATCCTTGATTGGGTTATGGGACATTCAATGTACATTTGTTTTGAACTAAGTGACATATCATAAAAACTTGCGTTTGTTAGTCTTTTGTACATGTCTAATGGTTAAGCTTGATTTAAAAACCTTCAGGATCAATTGGTCTGATGCTATAAATTTGAAAAAATTTTAGGCATATACTATGTTTGGAAAAAAAATTTTCTGAATACTACAAAATACATCAAATCAGAATTCTGTCCTGTTGGAGCTCGGCCTGTGTCAGGCCGAGCTCCTGACAGGATTTTTTTTTGAAAAGCCTGACAGAAGCTCGGCCTCTATCAGGTCGAGCTTCTGTCAGGCTTTTCCACACCTGTGATGCAGCTGTCACATCATGTTGCAGACTGCATGCATGCGGGAAGTGGATTTATAAAATTTTGGTTTGTTAAAATTTTATCTTTTCGTTTTAGTTCCTAGCTGCTTCCCCTATATAAGAATCACAACTCTCCTCACTTACACACCCAGATCCTCTCTTCTCCCCTTTGTTCAACTTGTGAAAATTCTACAGAATTTGTTTCCTTCTCACAAGAAGTAGAGCTACATTCTAGATTAAAAATAAGGTTAGATCACTGTTGTGACTTTGTTTTAATTATAACCTATATTTGTATTAATTGCGTTATTTATTGTTTGATGAGTAGTATGATTGATTTATAAACTAGATTTATATAAGTTGAATTGTTTTATTTATTGATGATTTATGATGTTTTTATAATATGAGTGTAACTAAAACATGTTTTAAATAATTATATTGTTAGTTGTGTAATATATTATTATTGTTTACAATAATCATATTTTGTTATTGTGTCTAAAAGAATATTAGGTTATTTTATTTAACAGAAAATTTAAACATAAATAAAAAATTGTAAATTTGGTTTATAAATATGGTATAGGTAGAAAAAAATATAATTTAAAGAAAAAAATTTAAACAAAAAGTAATATGCCACATAAAAAATGATATTAAGAACTAAAAATGAAAATTTAAATATTTTAAAGTATATGAAATATAAGAAAATAAAGAAATTCGTAATTAGAATATATAGTTTTTTATTTGTGTAAGTAATGAAATTAGTGTAATGTGAATAAGTGAATATCATTGATATTTATAAATTTTTAAAAAGTTATTAAAAGGAAAGAGAAAATTGTATTTGAATAAATTTAAAAAGCAATTGTGTTAGTTGAAGATAGAAGAAACAGTTGGGTATATCAAAGTGTATCTAAGAAAAATTTGATAAAAAATTGTTGATACTTTGCTTCTCTATTTGTGTTAGGCAATTTTAATTGTGTTACTTAGATATATATATATATATATATATATATATATATATATATATATATATATATATATATATGTTTATGAGTTAAAAAATTGTGTAAAATGAATTAAAATTATTTAAAATTGACAAAAATTAATTTCATAAAAAAGTGGTATTAGAAACCCAATTAAATAATAATTGTAAACCCAAAAAATTATACAAATATTAATTAGAAATACAAATTTAAAAATATAGTTTCTTAAAATTATACAAAATATCTAACACAGTAAAAAAGATAAAGAACTATTATAAATTAGATTTTTTTTCAATTACAATTTTTTAGGTAAAATAAAGAGTTGTAGACTTTTTTTTTAATTTTAATGTGAAATACTAATTTTCTAAAACCAAAAATCTGTAATAGTAAAAAATTTTAAAATTGTAATTAGTATGATTATTTTATTGTGTCTAAAAGAATATTAGGCTATTTTATTTTTAAAATAGAAAATTTAAACATAAATAGAAAATTGTAAATTTGGTTTATAAATATGGTATAGGTAGAAAAAAATATAATTTAAACAAAAAAATTTAAACAAAAAATCATATGCCACATAAAAAATGATATTAAGAACAAAAAATGGAAATTGAAATATTTTAAAGTATATGAAATATAAGAAAATAAAGAAATTCGTAATTGGAATATATAGTTTTTTTATATATAAGTAATGAAATTAGTGTAATGTGAACAAGTGAATATCATTGATATTTATAAATTTTGAAAAAGTTATTAGAAGGTAAGAGAAAAATGTATTTGAATAAATTTAAAAAGCAATTGTGTTAGTTGAAGATAGAAGAAACAGTTGGGTAAATCAAACTGTATATGAGAAAAATTGGATAAAAAATCATTGACACTTTTCTTCTTTATTAGATTGTGTTAGGCAATTATAATTGTGTTACTTTTATGTATATATATATATATATATATATATACATATATATATACTCTCTCTCCCTACAACAAATATTTAAAAGCTGGAAATTAAGGTAATGACTTGTTAAATTTCTGTAGGGTTCAAAGGAATTTGATTCCTAATATGGATCCATGATTCTATAAGGGCCAAACTACTGGTTAGCATGTTATTTAAAGTGTTTATAGACTGGCTATGATTTACCATCGCCATCAGGTCTATGAAGTATATATTACTATAGCATGGTACTAAAAGAGGTCTAGAAGGCTAAATGACCATGAAGGCGTGTGATGCCTTGTGAAGGTCGAAAAGCCTATGAGGATGATCAGTACAAAGCTATAATAATATATGTATGGAGGACATAATCTTTCAAAGAAAACGCTTTATTATAACATGTTAATCAATCTGACAACCCGTATGGTATCAGAGCTCTAATATTAGGAATTAATGAACTTTGAACCCTTAAGTTATAAAGCCAGACCCCCCTCTCTCTCTTTTATATTAATAGTTTATTATTACTGATTATCTGTTTAAGATTAATTATGGATGTGTTAGATAGAGTAGAACCAAGAATATATGATATAGAACAATATAAATTACCTGTATATTCTCATATTCCAACTATTGAAGATAATAGTAAGTGTGTACTAGCTCCATATTGTATAGGTGGAGAAGGTGAAGATTTAAAAAACCAGATTAATTTTACTAACATGTTTTTAATGAAACAATTAGGATGTTATTTAGATGATAAAGTAGCTAAAGGAGATTATGAAACTGATTATATAAATGAAATGGAAAAACTCCCTAAAGATGCTTTAAAACAGGTATTATTAGAAAAGAATACAAATAAATATGAAAGGATAATAGAATTAGCTAAACCACTAGAACAAAAAGTATATGAAATAAAAATACAATTTGAAAAGAATGCTGAACATTTAATGTATCAAGCTTTTCAGTTAGAAATTATACAAAAGAATATAGAAAAAATAATGAATTATTTAGGAATAAAAGAAACAGAAACATCATCAGTAGAACCTATAATAGATAAACCTCAAATTAATATGTTAAATATAATTGATATATTAAATGAAGAAGAACAAATAACAATAAATAAAATAAGGAATCAAACATTAGATGAAAATACTAAACAGACTAGGATAGAAGTAGAAAGATTACATAAAGGACAGGAAACAATAAATAGAAATTTACGGACAATATTTGAAGAAGCTAAAAAGTATGATGAGGAAAGATTATATGGAAAAATAGAAAAACAAGAAGAAATAGTTAAGATAGAAAGAGGTAAAGAAAAAGAAGAGGAAAGATTTTATGAAGAAGATGAAAGAAATAAGTTAGCAGAAATATTATATGACAACTCAAATGATCTTTTATATAGCTTAACGAAAATAAAAGATAAACCAGAAATGAATACAATAATATTAGGAGAAGAAGAACAAGATGATGAAGATGATATAGATAAAATAATGAGTCAAGAAGAAAAAGAAATAGATTTGGAAAAATTAAAATTAGAAATAGAAACATTAAATACTAATATAGATATTATAGAAGAAGAAATGAATATGCAAACAACAGAATTGAGTGGAGTAACATCAAAAACTACTCAACAACAAGAATCATTTAATCCCAGACTTAAGTCAACCTTCATATAATATGAGGATGGCAGAATCTAGTATAACCTGAGAATAAGAATTATAACAAGAAGAATTAAGACACAAAGAACCAATTAGAACAGAAGATTATAGAGACATGAATATAAGTTTCGACACCCCAAGAAATAGTAGATATGTACCAACACCATTAGAACAATATGAAACCAAACCAATACCAAACTCAAGAATATGGCTAAATTTAGACTGTAATTTAGATAACCATAAAAGAATAGAAGAATGGACAAAATCACAATTGATAGCTTTGTTAACAAGAGGAATAGATTTACTTACTACTAGTCTATTAATAGAATCAACATTTATAGGAATAGTACATGATTGGTGGAAATCTAAATATCAAAATTTTAGGAATAGAGTAAGAACGATAAGAAATGAAGAAGATTTAATTAGACGACAAAAAATAGCAACATTAATAAGACAATATGAACAAGTTTTAAGAAATGAATTTGTAGAAAGAAATGTAACATTAAATGAAAAAACAACAATTAATAAAGCAATAAATAATTTACATAATATAGAATTATGTTCTTTAGATCCCAAATATTTAAATCAATATATATGTGAATATAAAAAATACTATTATGAAGCAAGATTAGGAGATAGTTATCTAAACCAAAAATATTATTTAGATCTATTTTATAGAAAAATTCTAAATTAATTAGTGAACCAATAATGGAAGAATACTATAAATCTTTAGAAAATAAGAACATAGATACTATAGCAGTAATCGATACCATGGGAAGAAGATAAAATTTCTTAAGAGAATATTTATTTGACAAATGTAAAAATGCTCGGAGAAGCCAAAAATATTATAAAATAAATAAATATTTGTTAAAATGTGGAGAATTACAAACATCTCATAAATGGGGATGTGAATTAACTAAACACAAAAGAAAGAAAAAATAATTTAAAAAAATATGAATTTAAAAGATATCCAAAAGAAAAGTACAAAAATACTATAAAAAGAGAAAATATAGCCCATACAAGAATAAGAAATATTTTAGAAAAAGAACATATTATAAGAAAAATCCTAAGAAGTGTAAATGTTATAATTATGGAGAATTAGGACATATTTCAACTAATTGCCCCAAACCAAAAAATAAGAAAACCTTAAAGATATTAGAATTAGATTATGAATATAATTTAGAGCGAGTAGAAGAATATGGAAGTGAAATAGAAGATAATTTAGAAATTTATAAAATATATGAAATTAATGATAAATCGTCATAAGAAGAAATTATTAGTGAAACCAGTGAATCTAAATATTCAGAAATAGAAGAACAAAATAATATACATATGATGAATACAGACTTAGAAGAATCCAGTAGTATGAAAGAAGAATATGATTCATATAATCAACAAATAGAACCTGAAGAAGGTATAACTAAAACTAGGATAATATTTAATGAAAAACAATATGATAAAATATCTAAGATAAATTTAGACTTATAAGAACAAGATTCAAAACAAGAAAATATATTCAGTAGAGTTAGTAAAATAATAAAGAAAAATCAAAAGGAAAAATATGCATCTGTAATATTAGATAAAAAACAACTAATAGAATTTGAACTAGCAACTGGAGTATTAAGAATACCATTAATAAATAAAACTTTAATAGAAAATGAAATATTTAAATTACCATTTAAAGATGAAGTATCTAAAATATATATTCAAAGAGTACAGTTACTAGTAAAAGCTTATTTTAGAGAAGGAATAAATACACCAGTAGAATTAGTATTAACAGATGGAAGAATAATAAATGATGTTAAAAATAGTATACTAGGAATACTTAGCGGAAATTTAATATATCAAAAATTAAAATTTACAGTAAATACAAATTTTGCAATATTTATAGCAGAAGGAAATATGGATAAACATTAAATATATATCATAAAATTAAAGACATAAAAATGCCACCCTATAGTAAAATAATAAGTATACAAGTAATGGTAGGATTAGTATTTACTAACCAACATAAAATTTACAAGAAAAGACAAGGTAGAATATCAATAGATAAACATTTTGCACTAGTATTAAGAGAAGTACCTTTAGACAATCAAAGAATAACTTTACCATCAGAAATACAATTTAATTTAGATAATACTATAACAAACCAAGATACACTAAGAAGAAGAATAGAATTTGATAATACATTAGGAAATAGATCATTAAACATAAATCTTAATCACCCAAGATATAATATAGAATATGAAAGACCACAAAATGGTCATAGTAGTAGACCATTAACTAGAACCCAAAGTCATAGAAGTTATTCAGATATAGAAAGAATAAGATTAGCTGAAATACCAATAACTTCAAGACTACCAAAAATTAGACCAACACAAATAGATTTAACTAATACAAAAAACTTAGTCTTATTAGAAATTAAGAAACATAATCAATGGTAAGAAATTATAGTAACAATAGATCCAACAGAAGAACATAATAATATGCAATTACAATTAACAGATGATAATATTATTATTGATGAAATAGGAACAATGACTAATGCTAATTTAAGATTTAATAAAAGAGATATAATTCAAGTAAAATTATGGGTAGATAATATGATCAATAATAATGCTGAACATAAAATGATATTAGGAAAAGACTTTTTAGACCAAGTAAAACCATATAGAATAAAAAACAATCAAATCTTAATAACAATAAATCATCAGACAATAATAATTCCAAAAGTACAATTAATATAATGTTATATTATATTTCAGTTAAACTCAATTATAAAAAATATAGGTCAAGAAAGTATCATGCATTAGTAGACACTGGAGCAAGTTTAACAACAGCAAAATATAATGTATTACCACCATAATATTGGAAGAAAGAAACTACACCATTAAGAATGACTAGTGCAGGAAATGAAATTCACATGTTAGAATTAGCTGCAAAAGATGTATATATACAGATAGGAAATTATGAATTAAAAATCCCTAAAATTTACCAATATAATGAAATTAGTTGTGATATATTATTAGGATTAGATTTTTTAGAACAATATTATCCAATAACTTTCCATAACAAAGTATTGATTTTAACCACACCTTGTGTTAATCGATTTGGCAAGCGCACCAATCGCACAAGTAATATAGTGATTTGAGAGTAAAAGTATCGTTCACACGAGGACTAAGCGACTAAGTACCCAAGAAATTTAATTGAATTAGTTGGACGAAACAATTGGATTGAAGATAGCTTTAGCCAATGAATGATAAAATAAAATCAATAACAGTAAATATTTATGAGTTTTCTTTTAATAACAGTAAACAATGCAAAAACTGATGAAATAGTCTAATTAAAGCCTAGGGTCACTAATCCCTCTCCTCTATCTTAAAAATTACAAAACCCCTCTCACGTACTCGCAACTTATTCAACTCTATAAGTTAATCCTAGGTTATTCTAATAACTTAAAACAATCCTCCCGAATCTCAATTAAGTTACTCAACTCCTACGCAATTCCTTGTGTGGGCTAAGCCTCATACAACCAACCTAGCTTTGATTAAACGAGATTAACTAACATTCCTATTAGCTAACAAGCAAAAACACTTAGTAAGGTTCACGCACTCGTCCTTCCTATTCAGTGTTCTACTCTCACCTCCCTCTCCCGAGTTCGAAGACAGCAACAAGCATACATATAGATTGATCAAGTCCATATAACGCAACAATAAAATGGATAGAAAGACTTATATTAATTGAAATAAGGTTGCAAATACATGAGAGAATGTAAAATCTATTCAAGAGTCAAGTTCATAGTAACCCTAGATAGAAAATCTAGCTACTCATAGAAAATAAACAGCAAAAAGCAGAAAAAGGGATAAAGATGGCCATGAATCTGATGTGGGATGATGGATTGAGCTCCCCAAGCCTTGAAAATCAGGTTCCCCTTGCTCTTCTCAGCCAAAACGGCGCTTCCCCTTCTTCCTCTGATCAGAATACCCTAAAATTTCAGTCCAAATTGCCTTTTAAAGCCTGCTGCACGTGACAGTAAATTGGCTTGTGCGCTTAAGCGCACGGTTTTCCCGCTTAAGCGCGATTTAGGCAGAAACGATTCTCCATCAGCAAGGTGTCACACGCTTAAGCGCACAGTATTCCCGCTTAAGCCTGTTTTGGACAGAATTGAGCCTCCAATGTAGCAAGCTTCACGCTTAAGCGTGAATATATCCTGCTTAAGCGTGCATGTGACAGCAAAGTCTTCATTTTGAGCCTCTTTTTCTTCTCCAAGGTTCCTCTTCACCTCAATTAACTCTTGGCTAATGGATTTCTCATCTTTCAACAACACTTTCCTAGCTGAAATATCTGCAAAAGCAAAATCACCAACATAGTTACAAAAGTAACCCAAAAAGAAAGTGATTAAAAGTCCAAAAATTGCATTAAAGAATCATGAAATCACTCAATTTATTAAAAGATCAAAGAAAACTAAAACTAATCTAAACTACTCAAAATATGAGGTAAGAATTACAAGACAACAAGAAAGAGATCAAAAGAGAGGGTATTTAACATCAAAATGGCACTAAATTGAGAACTCAACACCTTGTAAACACCAAGCATGGGGAATAAGAATAACTAGACCTTATAGAAGAAAAGATGAAACTTTTCAGAAAAACATAAGGATAATGAAATACAATTTATACCAAATAGTAAAGCCATAGAAATCCAAGAAAATTTACCAAAACTATCAATAATAATAACTAAAACAATCGAACAAAGGATCAAAGAAAATTATAGTGAAAATCCATTAGTACAATGGGAAAAATCTAAACTCAGCAACTATCGAATTAAAGGATTATAGTAAACAAATAAATTGTAAACCATACCCTTGGACAGAGACTGAGAAAAAAGAATTTATTATGCATATATCTGAACTAAAAAAGTATAGTTTAATTAGAGAAAGTAAATCAGATTACTCATTACCGGCCATGATAGTAATTAAGCATAGTGAGCAAAAAAGAGGAAAATCTAAAATGATAATTGATTATAGAAGATTGAATCAAATAGTTATCAAAAATAGATATCCGATTCCAAAAATGGATTTATTATTTAACCTCATAAAAGGAAAAAATATATTTAGTAAGTTTGATTGTAAATCAGGATTTTATCAAATCAAATTAGCTGAAGATAGTAAAAAAATATATAGGTTTTAGCATCTCAGAAGGATTATTTGAATGAAATGTATTACCTATGGGATTTAATAATAGCCCTAGTATATTTCAGGAATATGTTTCTAAATTATTAGATCCAATTAAAAATTTTACAGTAATTTATATTGATGATATTTTAATATTTTCAAAAAATGAACAATTACATGAAGAACACTTAAATCGATTTGTAGAAATAATTGAAACTAAAGGATTAAATATATCACCTCACAAGACAGAACTTAGAAAGACCACTATATCTTTTCTAGGACAAATTATAACACCTGAAGGAATTCAACTTCAAGAACATATTAGTAAAAAAGTACTAGACTTTAAGAAAATTACAAATAAAAAAGAATTACAATCATTTTTAAGATTAGTAAACCAAGCTAGGCACTATATTCCTAATTTATCAAAATTAACAGCTAAAATATCCAAATTAGCAGGAGAAAGAAGTATATGGACATGGGATAATAACATAGAAAAAATAGTCAACCAAATTAAAGAATTATGTAGAAATTTACCAAAATTAAAAATTCCAAAAATGAAAGATATTAAGTGGATTATTTATACTGATTTATGTGATAATTATTGGGGAGTAGTATTATATTATGAGTATAAAGGAGAAGATTATATTACCAGGTATACAAGCGGGAAACTTAATGATAGTCAAAGTAAATACCATAGTAATTGGAAATAATATTTAGCAATAGTAAAAGCAGTAGAAAAGTTTGAATTATTTATAGGAAATACAACTTTTATTATTAAAACAGATAATACTCAAGTAAAGCATTGGCTTGATAGAGGAGTAAACACTTATAAATTAAGTAATAAAATGTTAATAAAATGGCAAATGGATTTAGCATATTATAATTATACTATTGAATATATTAAAGGACAAAATAACTTGATTGCTGATTATTTGAGCAGGTGCAACTATGGAAAGTAATTAGCCAGAAGTCCCAGTAAATGAGAATACTAACCAAGAGTTATCTCTTGTTGACCAAGTACAATTAAAGACTAATATCTTGGAAGCCAGTAATTCTATGTTGCAAGGATTAATGACTGCAGAGCTCAATAACCTTGCGAATAGTATTAAAGGTCTTTATGACCAAGTTACAATATTATTCGAAAAAATATCTGGCCTAGATGGGTTAACCAAGAGAATTGATAATATTGAAAAAATAATATCGGATCTTAAATCAAAACCCGAGTCCAGTAAATCTAAACCAAAAGAACCAAAATTATTGACACCAGCCATGATAGTGCCACCACAAGTAACATCTTTTGTACAGATCATTAACGATCAACCAAACCAGTAAATCTCCAAAGTCCAATAAACCTTATCCGAACCCCTATAATTTCCAAAGAAAAGAACAGTATGACTTTTTTCTTACTTTGATTAAAAAGACCAGTACCTTGTCAATACCTTCAAAAACTATTAGATATGCATCCCATTATGCATTAAATAAAACTATAGTAATGCCAGACACTAACCCAAAACTAGTCAAAACATTATTTAATTATGGCTTTATTCAGACTATCTATCCAATTAAAGATCTCAAAGAATTATCCGACTTACCTCAACATATTATCGAGTCGGCCAAACACTATTCTAAAATTATTACCCAATATCATATGTATATCCATTTTTACTCCACTATTTATGAAATTACCCCAGACAAATATTATCCTCCAATTAACCTTATAAAGATGGGAACCACTAAAAAACCATATGAATGTGACCAAGAAATCAAGGACATTATTCAAGACGAAGAAGACCTTGAGTATAAACTGCACAATATTAGAGCACAGGAGATGGCAATTATCATGCAAGAAATAACCAGAACATTAAATGCTGATGAACAACAATGGACCTATTTTACAGGCCCAACAACATGTATATACTCAGTAGGCAAGACAAATAGACTAGCTAGAGATTTTAATTTATGGGCTGAAAAAATAAAAAAAAATGAGATGAATTTATCTGAGCCCACTAAGAAAAGGATATGTAAATTATTATTAGACTACTCCGGTCATAAGTGTAAATACTGTAAAGGTGCAGACCAAAAAGCCCAAGATTATGAGGAGCCAAGTATTGATCTCTCTGTAATTGAATGAAAAAAGAAAGAAAAAAAGAGAGAAGCAAAGCAAATTATGAAGAACCTACAACCAGTAACCGTCGGCACATCAAGACAGAAGCGTCGGCATAACAAGACAAAAGGAATAGTAGAAGAGATCAGAAGGATTCCCAAAATAGTAGCAGAAGAAACGAGACAAGACCACAACAGGAGACAGAATTGACAAAAGAAGACTGAAAGGACTAAAGGAGTCACGGGAAAGTAACTCAAGTTAGAAAAAAGTAACCATAATTTGTAAACCTGAGTTAATACTAACTCAGATATCCCACTATAAATAGCTTAGTACATTAGCACATTAGGCATCGAGTAACTTAGCAAATACTCTCAGCCCATACTATCACTACTCAGAAGCTCTCGCTTTCTGAAACCTTGTAACCTCACCTTCAATATCTGTAAATTTCTTTACATCAATAATATTCGAAAGTTTATTATTTGAGCTGTGCACATTCTCTCTCTCTCCCTACAACAAATATTCAAAAGTTGGAAATTAAGGTAATGACTTGCTAAATTTCTGTAGGATTCAAAGGCATTTGATTCCTAATATGGATCCATGATTCTATAAGGGCCAAACTACTGGTTAGCATGTTATTTAAAGTGTTTACAGACTGGCTATGATTTACCATCGCCATCAGGTCTATGAATATATATGTTTATGAGTTAAAAAAATTATATAAAATGAATTAAAATTATTTAAAATTGACAAAAATTAATTTAATAAAAAAGTTGTATTAGAAACCCAATTAAATAATAATTGTAAACCCAAAAACATTATACAAATATTAATTAGAAATACAAATTTAAAAATATATTTTCTTAAAATTATACAAAATATCTAACGCAATAAAAAAGATAAAGAACTATTATAAAATAGATTTTTTCTAATTACAATTTTGAGGTAAAATAAAGAGTTGTAGACTTTTTTTAATTTTAATGTGAAATACTAATTTTCTAAAACCAAAAATTTGTAATAGTAAAAAATTTTAAAATTGTAATTAGAAATTTTTGTATTAATTTCTATTGATTATTTTTTGAATAAATTAATATTCGTTGCTTCTTACTTATTCTATAGGTAGTCAAAATGAGTTCAAAAATAAACGTATATATTTATATCAACGGAAAGAATGTTAAGCGTGATTAGGGGGCTACATTTATATTTGATATTTATGGTATGATGACACTTGATGATTTGAATCTCACCCTCGATGAATTGAAAAGTAAGATTTACGAGAATTTAGATCTCTCCCCAAATGAATCAGTGGATAAAATATTCTTTAGGGATTTCTTTCAAGGAGAGTATAGGAAAGTAAATGTGAGTTCTAACAATACAGTTAGAACAATGATGAACAAAGAGTTAAGGTCTCAAGATGAGTATCTCGAGCTGCTAGTCAAAACTTCAAGTCATCAGATAAATGTTAACACCGAAGCCGGTACATCACAAGTCATCGTTCCTTGTGATATTTCATCGCAGCCCCTCAGTCAACGAATGTTCAGTAGTCTATTGGTGGCTGATGATGATGAACCGGTGCCAGAACTAAATGATACTCCTTCATCTCCCCGACCATGCATAGATGACTTTATTGACGAAGAGGAGTGTTTTGGTAATTTATCTGACTGCGATGACAATGATAGTGATGATGTTGTAGATGATCGTGGCAGGCATAATGAGGGAGTTTTAGTCCCTCCTATCAGTGAGTATCGAGAACCTGCACACAATTTTTTAACAAGCCTTCCAGAAGATGAGTCAATGGATGATGAAGAACCTGGTAGTTCAACAATGAACGATATTAACCTTTATGCTGGGAGGCGGTTCGATGACAAACTGAAATTACGAGAAGCGGTACAAGAATATCATATCTTGAATCACTTGACTTATAGAGTGGAGCACCAAAGTCAAAATGTTGAATTGTATGTGTGCCCAAAAAAAGATGAAGATTGTGGGTGGAGACTTAGGGCAACTCGAAAGATGTTTCGGAGTTATTGGCAGATTACAATTTATCCAGGTCCCCAAACTTGTCTGAATGCGTCGCTACGACAGGATCACCCAAAATTAGATGTAAATGTTATAGCCACACATATTATGGAGTTGGTGGAAGACAAAGCAGAGATCCCCTTCAGTCAAGTAATCGCTCATATTCGTTCCAAATTTGGTTATAAAATTTCTTACTGGAAAGCTTGGTCTGCGAAGTGAAAGGCCATCGGCGAGGCATATGGGGACTGAGAGCAATCATATGCGGATATACCTAGATTTTTTGCAGCAATCCAGCAAGCGATGCCAGGTTCTGTGGTGGAATGGCGTACTGACCCATTACCTGCTGAAAGAGATGGTCACCCACAATGCAAGTTTGTGCGAGTATTTTGGTCCTTTAAACCATGCATAGATGCATTGGCTCACTTGAAGCCTATTTTCCAAGTCGACGGAACTTTTTTATCTGACAAGTACAAAGGAACCTTAATGATAGCTTTATCTCAATATGGTAACAACAAAGTGTTGCCTATTGCATTTGCGTAGGTTGAACAGGAAAATGATGAATCTTGGTCATGGTTTCTTCAAATTCTGAAGGAACGGGTTGTAGGCGATCGAGACGTAACCTTGATCTTTGATCGGCATCATGGACTTGTAACTGGTGCACCTCGATATTGTTCAAAATGGCTATCCAAGAAGCTCGTGCATGCCAATATGTCTTTTTTGAAATTTCTATTATTTCAATTCACACTTGAATCTTTGACTAACATTGTGTTATTGTACTTAGGATATTCATACGATCCTCAGGAGGTGCTCAACGTTGTGGCCGAAATGCTTGGCTCGCAGGAAAATTCAAATGGGGATGTTGGAACGTGGCTAAACAGAATAAGCGTTGCTCAATGGGCACGAGCATATGATACTATAGTCGTCGTTAGGGTTATATGACGACGAATTTAGCTGAGTCCATGAACAACGTCTTCAAAGAAGTTAGACATCTTCCCATTATGGGGTTAGTAAAGGCCACATTTTACAAGCTAAATACTTACTTTCAGAACAATTTGCTGACATTGGACGCACAAATAGAAAAGCATGACATATTCTTAGAGGTCGTGCAGAAGAAGCTTGTGAAATATAAAGCCAAAGCCTGTTCAATGTGTGTACGTATGTTTAATAGGGCGGCATGTATTTTTGAAGTGGAGGAGCCATACAACCATTCAACAAGTCGTCAATATCGTATTTACAGAGTAAATGTTATTAATGATCGTAATTGTGATTGTGGCATGTTTCAAATTTGGCATTTTCCATGCCCACATGTTCTAGCAGCTTGTGCGTATGAAAAACTGAATCATAACGACTTCGTAGGCCATGTATATCATCTTGAAACAATGAAAATAGCTTACAGTTCATCGTGGTTCCTTGTTGGTGGGCCAAATCATTGGCCATTGGCTCAAGGTCCACGATTAGTACCTGATCCATCCCTTATTAGAGGCAAAGGTCGATCAAGATCATCACGCCTACGGATGGACATGGACTACATGTGGCGTCGGCAGCCATCACGCTGTGACTTCTATGGACCGCAAGGCTACAATCGATCAAGTTGTCCACAACAGCATCGACCATAAAATAGCTTTGTAAAACTTATGCTCTATTTGTAATAAATTTTGCTGTTACTTATGTTATATCTGTCAAGTGTACTTATCTTTTGTTAATAATCTTTCAGTTATTTAATTATTAGTTTGCTTACGCATATAAGTATATATTCATTATTAGGTTGCTTAAAAAATAAATTTAATTATAAATGTTTCATTTTAATTAATTATTGAAAATGAAGCTTTCCAATTTTTTAATTAATTATTAACACAATGTTGTTTTTAAATAAAAATAAATTCATTCATAAATTATTGAAAATGAAGCTTTCCAATTTTTTAATTAATTATCAACGCATTGTTGTTTTTAAATAAAAATAAATTCATTCATAAATTATTGAAAATGAAGCTTTCCAATTTTTTAATTAATTATTAACACATTGTTGTTTTTAAATAAAAATAAATTCATTATAAATTATTGAAAATGAAGCTTTCCAATTTTCTAATTAATTATCAACACATTGTTGTTTTTAAATAAAAATAAATTCATTCATAAATTATTGAAAATGAAGCTTTCCAATTTTTTAATTAATTATTAACACATTGTTGTTTTTAAATAAAACTAAATTCATTCATAAATTATTGAAAATGGAGCTTTCCAATTTTTTAATTAATTATTATTAACACATTTTTGTTTTTAAATAAAAATAAATTCATTCATAAATTATTGAAAATGAAGCTTTCCAATTTTTTAATTAATTACTATTAATACATTGTTGTTTTTAAATAAAAATAAATTCATTCATAAATTATTGAAAATGAAGCTTTTCAATTTTATTTGTTAATTATTTTTTGTACACATTGTTTTTTAATACTAACATTTTGAATTTTTTCAATTTTTTTTTGAAAATTAAGTTTTTCAATTTACAAATTTTTGAAAATTAAATAAAAAATGCACGTTGGTTTTTTTTTAAATATAAATTTTTAACTTTTTTTTTACCACATAACTCGGCCTATGTCAAGCCGAGCTTCTGACAGTCAGAAATTTGGCCTGATACAGGCCGAGTTCTGTGATAAAAAAGCACCTGACATTGTGGTAGGTGTATTGCTTATCTAAATTTGAAGTTTATCAAATATTATTTACGATTTTGAACTAATATAATTGTCAATTTGTAGTTGAAGGGGTGTCAAGGACTCCATTGGGCCACATAAAGAAGCCTTGAAACATTTCAGACTTCTATTAGATAGGATGATTGATGATGAGGTATCCTACTTAAACTACTGTTTTCTAAATACCAAGTTACTGTATTTGTTTATTTAATCTAACATTTAACTTCTATTTGGTGTCCATACAACGGGGAGGTTTTCGAGAGGATTCCGCCTTATTGCTTAGCTGACTACATAGTGTGGCGTGCCTATGTACCAATAATTTGTTTTCATATTGTCGAGTGGCATCATCCAGATCGCGTACTTCGCCAGTTTGGTGGAGATAAGTCGATTCCTGAGCCATCAATCAATCTTGGCCACCATCACACATTGCAGATGACTGAAAAATCTGCTGAGAATTGGGTAGTGGTACATAGTCAGTTTATTAACCAATGGGCTGAGTGGCCTTAACGAGTGATCCAGATCAAGCGTCCTTCACTTACCTTGGAGCATAACTCAGAGTATATGCGTTGGTATTGGAAGCATACTCGACGATGGATTGATCCTCAAAGCGGTGTTGAGGGTTATGCGGTAAATTTCAGTTCCATATTTGTTTTAATTATAATTACAGCTTATCTTCTTTGTTCTTATTTTTTTTAACTGTTTTCTATGGGTTGACATGGCATGGTCTTTGTATAGACTAGCTGATGAGGATGTGAGACTGTTGAGTTCTCAATTTAATGTCATTTTGATGTTAAATACCCTCTCTTTTGATCTCTTTCTTGTTGTCTTGTAATTCTTAGTTCATATTTTGAGTAGTTTAGATTAGTTTTAGTTTTCTTTGATCTTTTAATAAATGGAGTGATTTCATGATTCTTTTATGCAATTTAATGGGTTTATTTGCTATTTTTGGTGTAGGTTGAGTTGGTAAAAAGTTCTTGTTAGAAGATGGAATGCTAGAGCTGAAATTCTGAAAATGCTAAATTAATTGCTGTCTCCCACAGCTATAGCTGTAAAATTTACAGCTATAGCGGTGGATTGCTGAAAAAAAGTTTTTGGTGCCTTCTTCTCTGCCAGCCACCGCTATAGCGGTGGATCTTCACCGCTATAGCGGTAAAACCTTAAAAAACTCAATTTTAAGCCTTCTTCTCTGCCTCCTACCGCTATAGCGGTGGGTACTTACCGCTATAGCGGTAGTCGCGATCCTGCACTGATATAAAAGGCTTCAGATGAGATTTTTAGGGTATTCTGGAGTTGGAGACTGAAGGGGGGCGCCGTTTTGGCTGAGAGGAGCAAGGGGAACCTGATTCTCAAGGCTTGGGGAGCTCAATCCATCATTCCACCTCAGATTCATGGCCAACTTCATCTCTTTTTCTGCTTTCTGCTGTTTATTTTCTATGAGTAGCTAGATTTTCTATCTAGGGTTACTATGAACTTGACTCCTGAATAGATTTTACATTCTCTCATGTATTTGCAACCTTATTTCAATTAATATAAGTCTTTCTATCCATTTTATTGTTGCGTTATATGGACTTGATCAATCTATATGTATGCTTGTTGCTGTCTTCGAACTCGGGAGAGGGAGGTGAGAGTAGGACACTGAATAGGAAGGACGAGTGCGTGAACCTTACTAAGTGTTTTCGCTTGTTAGCTAATAGGAATGTTAGTTAATCTTGTTTAATCAAAGCTAGGTTGGTTGTGTTAGGCTTAACCCACACAAGGAATTGCGTAGGAGTTGAGCAACTTAATTGAGATTTGGGAGGATTCTTTTAAGTTATTAGAATAACCTAGGATTAACTTATATAGTTGAATAAGTTGCGAGTGCATGAGAGGGGTTTTGTAATTTCTAAGATAGAGGAGAGGGATTAGTGACCCTAGGCTTTAATTAGACTATTTCATCAGTTTTTGCATTGTTTACTGTCATTAAAAGAAAGTCTATAAAAATTTACTGTCATAGTTCACTTTTATTGTTAGTTCTTCATTAGAGTTGTCCTCAATCCAATTGCTTCGTCCAACTAATTCAATTAAATTTCTTGGGTACTTAGTCGCTTAGTCCTCGTGGGAACGATACTCTTACTCTCAAATCACTATATTACTTGTGCGATTGGTGCGCTTGCCAAATCGACTAACAGAGACCTGATAGTTTGGCTGGAGAATTAAGCTTGGCGCTATGAATATTATCACTGCTATGGGTGAACAAAGAGAAATTAGAATCGACCACCCAGCTCCACCTACTCAGGTTTTTCCTACAATCATACCAGAAGAGGTACCAGGAAAACGTTTTTGAGGTCTTATCGCATCAAGGGAACCTATTTCCTATGATGCATGCTAAGATCAGGGTGCATTGATGCCATATGAAAGTGTATCGACTCCATCTTATTATTCGACTCAACCGGATGTAGGTTACAGTGGCGCCGGTCCATCTTTTACACATACAGAAGGCTTCTGTTCTCTATTTTCCGTCGACTGTTATACGCCAATGTCAGCACCGTACAATCTAGATTCTTCATCTCTTTTTCCTTTGCCTATGCCACATAATGCGGAGTTTGGAATGTAGTTCTTCACACCAGATAACCCAATATTAGATTTAAATGTTCAACCGACCGGGACTTCTACAGTAGGAGAACAGCAAGACGAAGAGTCAGAAGATGACGAAGAAGCAGAAGAAGATGAAGAACAAGAAGAAGAAGAAGAAAATGATGATGATGATGATGAACAAGCTAAAGAAGATGAACCCGAGCAACGTCGACGGTCAAAACGACCTGTTACTCAGACTCGTTGTGGTACTGGAAGTCATTTTAATTAGATTCTATTATTATCCACTGTATATTTAAGCATGCTAATTTTAATTTTAGTTTATATTATTTAAATTAATCTAATATAAAATTTCTTTTTTCTTCTTATATAATTCTAATTTAGTTAATCAAATTGTATAACATTATTTAATTTTTAGAATTAAATAAAAAACCAAACAACTAATCATACAAATTTGATTAAATTATTTTTTTATATTATACAAAATTAATTTTTTTAATTTTCTAATAACTTAAAATTATTGTTTCCAACAAAATAAATTAAAAGAAGCTTTTAGTTTATATTGTTTAAATTAATCTAATATAAATTTTCTTTTTTCTTCTTATATTGTTCTAATTTGGTTAATCAAATTGTAAAACATTATTTGATTTTTATAATTAAATAAAAAACAAACAACTAATCATACAAATTTGATTAAATTATTTTTTTATATTATACAAAATTAATTTTTTTATTTTCTATTAGCTAAAATTATTGTTTGAAATAAAAAATTTAAAGAAGCTTTTAGTTTATATTATTTAAATTAATTTAATATAAATTTTCTCTTTTCTTCTTATATAATTCTAATTTAGTTAATGAAATTGTAAAACATTATTTAATTTTTATAATTAAATAAAAAACCAAGCAATTAATCATAAAAATTTGATTAAATTATTTTTTTATATTATACAAAATTAATTTTTTAATTTTCAAATAGCTAAAATTATTGTTTAAAAAAAATTAAAGAAGCTTGGCCTCTTTGAGGCCAAGCTTCTGTACGGATGGGACAGAAGCTTGGCCTGACATCGGCCGAATTCCAATAGACCAATATCATGAAATGATAGATTTTGTAGTATTAAACTAAATTTTTTGAAAAATATAATATTAACCTAATTTTTTTTAAATTTCATAGCATTAGGACAAATGGTCCAAACCTTTATCTGGTATTAACTCATATTTTCAAGTTCTAATACGGGAAGTTACTTTCGTGCCCTCATCCCATTGCACATGCTCCATTGTGGTAGATCATTCTTGATGCATGCTCTTAAGGGTAGTGATGTTAGTAAGTTCCACTGTTACACTTTTTCCGGTAATTTTTTTTTTGTTTACAGTAACACTTTTAACCGCTGTTATATTTTAATTTTCTAGTAGTGATTGATTCATTTTTATCCGCTTTTTTTTTTATATATATATATGCAATGGGAATATAATTCAATTATTTTTGGTTATGGACTAGTTATGAAACTTGGGGCTAACTGGTTGAAAGTTAAATTTTGCATATGTAATCCACGGTATTGGTACATTGATTCAAAAGAATGAAAAGAATAGTCTCTTTATTGCAATTGCAATAGAAATCGTTCTCAATGAACAGCCACTGTTAACATACTAAATTAAGATAATTTACAAATATTCAAGAACAAATTCAAAATCAAAAGAGAACTGAAACAACAATTAGCCTATTTTTAATACAAAATATCCTAGCTACCTTCGTTGACCATTCAATAGCACCTTGGGAGTCATTATAAAAATATTCATGATCAGACTTAAGGTAATTGAACGGTGGCCAAGAACACCCTCGTCCCCCATCAATGGTGTCTAAACAGTGGCCGGAAAAAATTTACATTTATTTTAACTTATATTTCACAAATCTGAAAAAAGAAAAAAGAATAAAAAGAAGAGGAAAAAAAAAAGAGTACATGGCCAGGCAAAACAGTGGCTAAAACATAGTTCTGACGGCAGCTAAAAATGGATCAGAATCCGCTACAGACACTTGGAGGTTCAAACTCTTTGTTAGTCACAATTTTGTTTATTTAGCCACAATTAAAACTATGGTTAAATATAAATTTTAGACACGGTTTGATTCAGCTACGGTTAAAACTGTGGCTAACAAAGAGTTTAAGCCTCCAAGTACTTATAGCGGATCCTAACTCGCTAAAAATAGCTCCCACAATAACAACCTCAAAGGTCCCATGGTGGTGGCTCAAAATGCATGAATCATGGGAAGAAAATGGCCTCAACAATGTGGTAGGACGATCTTGATGCATGCTCATGAGGATAGTGATGTTAATAAATTATATGCCAGGTTTATGGGACAACCCTACATCTAACCCCATGTCGGTCACATCTTGGAGGTGTGACATGAACATTGTCCTGCTCCTGCATGAGGAAAAGGAAAAGGGGATGACCAAATGTGATTTATACTTTGTAGTTGTTATTTGTAGCCAAATGTGGTTTCTAAATTATAATTGTAAGTTTGAAACATTTTACTTGGTAATTGCGAATTTATATATGCAGACCCTGCCAACTATGAAGCAGTTCAAGGATTTGAGATCTTTGTGCCTGAAGATTGTTAATGAATTTGGTTCTGATTTCTGGGACATATGAAGATCTTTGTGCCTGATGGAAGAGTGCTGGAAAAATCAGAAGGTGAAATTTGTCAAATGGTCTCTGCATTAAAATGACACCTTTTTTTTTTTTAATATTTGCTTGCTGAATTTGAATTAAATATAAGTTTAGTTGAAATTCTGAATGTGATATTAGTGGAATTTCATTCTGGTTTTGAGGAATTTGTGTTGTGGCATATTTGTATTCTATGTTGGAATTTCATGCTGAAATATTATTTTCAACAATTTATGTTGGAATTTGTCAAATGTGTCCTTCTCCGTTTGGTTGTTCTTGTTCTATTGCTAAAATGAAGACGATAGTATCAGGCCAAGCTTTTCACTTTTCTCCCAGTTTAATTATAAATTCAAAATTATTGTAGTCTATTTTAGATTTCATACAGTTGGCTTCTTCTTCAACAGAATGGAAGGAAATAGTAACAGAAAGGTGGGGGAAGGAAACAAATTTTCTTTTTTTGGGGTGAGATTGAGGGACACATGGCACGATCCAGTTGGCTATCAGGTTGCAAAAATGATATTATCTTAGCTCAAATTAAAAAGGATAGATGGATGTGATTGGATTTTTCAAAAATTAAAAGAAAAAAAAAAGTCGCTCGGGTGAAATACATTATTTGAATAAATGAAACGGGCGTTCGGAATTTTAGCTTGATGGACGTTTTGTTTGATTAAACAAAATCACTTGATTATATAAATTTCACCAGTTAATATAAATCGAACAGCGTTGTTAAAAAAAAAAATCCAAATTCATGATGGGTGCGCATTAATACACGGAGAAGACTTAGCACTAGGGAGAAAGCTGGGCCACGTGAATGTCCTCCTTCAATACAGCCTTGATCTGCTCTAGATTGTCATGCATCCTGACATTCACACAGGGAAAAATAGAGAAATCAGATGCTTTTAGTGTCGCGTAATTTTTGTCTAGATTTTGCTAAGTCATTCATTCCCAACAGAATGAGTTTCTCTTAGATATTTGGTATCTTTAAATTATGATGCGAAAATAATGAATATATCTTTTGAAATTTGATACACATTATTCTTGTTTTAAAAATTACACTAACCTTTCATAGTTCTTACAATTTGCTTTTGACTATTGTATAAAAAAGTATAATATAGTTTAATTAACTTTCACGACAGGTAGTTTTAGTTCCCAAAAGAAAAAATACGAGAGGCAAAATTACTATATAATCCCCAAACTGCCTTCTCAATCTTTGTAACTACCATTTGAGCGGGAATAAACAGAGTCTTGCAGTGGAAGAGATGGAGAGAGTCTCCTACGCGCGCACACCGAGCGTGACGCTTCTGCAGATGAAAGACGATTTCTTGAAGTTCAAGCTTCAAGGCTCCGACGCCAGCTTCGCGAACTCTCTGAGGCGCATTATGCTAATGGAGGTGCCGACCATCGCCATCGACCTCGTCGAGATTGAGCAGAACTCCTCCGTCCTCGTCGACGAGGCCATCGCCCACCGCCTCGGCCTCATCCCACTCACCAGCGACCGCGCAATGTCCATGATCAGAAGCATTGACTGTTTCAATTGCGAAGGCAATGGCCACTGCGACTCCTGCTCCGTCGAGTTCCACCTCAGCGCCAAATGCATCGGGAACGAAAGGCTCAATGTTACCAGCAAGGATCTATACAGTTCTGACTCCGCCGTTGTCCCCGTCGATTTCCATGATCCTGAATCGAGGTATACAGCATTTAGGATTTATATTTTTATTTGCTGTCAAAAACTATATATATACACACACTCGATTGGACATGGATAATTTAGGTGATTCAACTAAATAAAAAAAGTAAATGATAGCAATAGATGGATGAAATGTGTTTAGTGAATAGGATGGATGAATGATAGCAATTTCTTTTAAGGTTTCAGAGGGATTGTGATTGTGAAGTTGGGGAAAGGACAAGAACTGAAGCTGAGGGCTGTAGCTAGGAAGGGAATTGGAAAGGAACATGCAAAATGGATGCCAGCAGGAACTGCAGCTTACATGACTGAGCCAGATATTCAAATAAACGAAGAACTGATGAAAACATTGACACTTGAGGAGAAAATGGAATTGGTTGCAAGTTGTCCTACCCGTGTGTTTGAAGTCGATCCTGATACCCAACAGGTTGGTTTCCGTTTGGCCATTTTCTTTTTTTCAAAAAAGTAAGTGTATCTTTTATCAAATACTTTGAATTTTAATTTTATTCTTATAGTTGTTTTTTTGGTTAATTTCGTCTCATATATTTATTTTTTGTTTTAATTTTGTCGACCCTAAACTAATATTGTTAACATAATTGATAGAGAATATTAACGTGAACTTCTCTATATGTGAGTTATCTAGTACCAAATTGTCATGCTAATTGATTCATACTAACTGATTTTATCCCAAATATTTGACTAAGTTTCTTTTGCTTCAAATAATATGTTTTTTATTTTTTTCGTTTGTTCCAAATTAACTATTAAATGTTTGATGTATCACATAAAAGAATCTATACATCATTTAGATGAGTTTATGTGTTACTTAGAAGAGTTCATATTAATATTTTTTGTCAAATTTATTAATAGCATTGACCCTACGAAAAAAATTAAAACAAAAAAAAAATATATATATATATAAAAGATGAAAACGGCACAAAAAATATTAAAGTCAAAATTAAAACTTAAAATAAATATTAAGTTCAAAAAAAATTTACTTTTGCCTTTTTCATATATACTTTTTCGCTGCTTCTATACCTTCTTATAGTGCTTTCACTTCCTCTTAGTTTATGGCAATTTGTGAAATCTGTCTAGCCCGCCTTTTGAATTTTCTTGCCGAGGAAGCTATTTAATGGGCATTTCTCCTATGACTGCATGTTTCAACTAATGATCACAGGTATAAGATAAAAATAAAAATTGGGATCCGCCAAAAATTTGAACTTAACGTTCAAAACTTCAAGAATAAAAATTAAGTAAACTAAAGAAATATTATAGTTTTTGATTACTGAAAAGTCAAATGTTTTAATTTTGTTTTTAAAAAATTGTATTTATCTTAATTTTATTCCTTTGTTTGTTAAAATAATTTTTTTCAGTGAAAAATCTGATATTAATTAATGGTATAATTTTGAGATTTGATAATAAAAATGATTAAATTGAAACAAGTACAATTATTTAGAGACTAGATTAAGATAATTGTAATTTCTTAAGACTAAATTAGAAATTTACTCTAAAAAATTTTAATCGTGAAGGCAAATGCATCAAAAATTCCTGTCTGCTTTGCGAGTTGATAAGGAACAGCATTCGAGTGAATTGCTTAGTGGAAAGATCTTGCAGCTACCTTTGTTTGTTTTTGTTTTTTTGTTTTTTGTTTTTAAATTTCTCGGCCAGAGTTACCTATCCCTTGAATCATGTACTATTGATTGAGGTCAATTTGTCAAGATTGATCTTTATATTTTGTCTTCTTTTACTACAAAGATATTGGAATGACTGACTGAAGTTGTTATTCACTTGGCTGAGAGAGAAACGTATTTGCTCCAACAGGGACAGATAGATGAGAGGAAAGTTTATTTATTTATTTATTTTTTGCCAATTGACCTAATCAAATAATAAAATAAAATAAAATACCAAAAACAAATAAAAGGAAAGTAATGATAAATGAGAAAGAAATGAAAGTACCCCTGTTGAAGCTTATGGAAAGGCACAGGGATCTAGAAATGAGAAAAAATCAATAGAAAAAGAATTATTTAAACAAATGGTAGATTAAGTAGAAATGTGAGATAAAGGATACTGTCTTTAGAAATTATTACCAACTTCAATTGATGTCCATCAACAAATATTTTAACTTTTTTATTAAAATAATACTTAATTTAGAGATTGTAAGCTATTAAATATTTCCTTATCTAGTGTTGTAAATTAGTAAGACCCTTTTATAAATTGGCCGCATAATTGTGCTTGGAATGCATTGCCCTCAGGTTATTTACCATAACTAACCTAACAGTGTGTTTCAGGTTGTGGTGTGTGACCGTGAGGCTTACATGTATGATGGAGAAGTGATAGAGAAAGCAGAAGCTATGGGCAAGCCAGGGCTTGTTGATATAACCGAGAAACAGGACACTTTCATATTCAAAGTTGAATCTAATGGCGCACTTAAGGCTTCTCAATTAGTTCTGAATGCCTTAGAAATTCTCAGACAAAAGCTGCAAGCAGTGCGCTTATTGGGAGATGACCAGTTTGCTGATGATATAATAGATGAAGAGGGCTTAATCAATACGCACTCCCATTGGTTTTCTGAAACTTGTTAATATGTCGTTGTCGCTAAATGGGTGTGCTAATTCTCTCAGCTAGATTGCTTATTCGATGTAAAAAAAAAAAAAAGACTGTAAATAGTACAATATGGCATACGCTTTATATGTCTCCTGTCTTCAAGAACATATATGATCGGCTTTCTTAATGACAAAGTCAGATCTTTTAGGCTTACAAAGAATGAGAAGACTAATGGATGGGAAGAAGAACATTAGAAAAACTGTTGGGTTTGACTTGAATTTTGTGAATGATTCGGTTTGTAACCCGACCCACGATTCATAACACATTATTTCCTCTATATATATGTGTGTAATGGAATTCATTAGATGTCAGTGGTTGATGTAATTTCTCTCTGTATAGCCTCTATAAAAAATAATACAGATATTCTCTCTGTCCGTGGACGTAGGTCGCATTGACCGAACCACGTAACTTCTTTGTGTGTTCTTCTCAATCTTTCTCCTTGATTTATTGCCTTACAATAACCTAACAAGTGGTATCAGAGCCTTGGTTCATTTTTTGGTTCGCCAGTTACTGTAGCACGTCTGAAAATTTTCAGATCTAATTCCAAAATTTCAGATCTTGCCCTGATTTGGTTGTTTTGGAGCATAGGAGACCGTTTTCTACATCTTTGGTGTGTTGAAGAACGTCGATGACCAATTTTTGGTGATAAGAAAATTTTCAGATCTAGTTTCAAATTTCAGATCTAGCTTGATTCGCTTGTTTTTTGGGCAAAAGAAACCGTTTATTGCATTTCTAATGCATTAGAGATCGTTTTTTAGTTGTTTTGGTGAGTTTTTACGGTTGCGAGTTACTGTTCATCGCCGGAATCTTCATCGAAAGTACTGTTCATCATCTTTTACTGCGAGAATACTGTAGCAACTCGGCATTGTAGTACGGTCAACAGTCAACGGTACTATTTAGTCAAAATTACTGTTTGGTCAAAGTTACTGTTTGGTCAAAGCTGCTGTTTGGTTAAAGTTGCTGTTTGGTCAAAAACTGTTGTTTGGTCAAAGCTGCTGTTTGCTCTTAGTTGTTGTTTGGACCAAGTTTTCTGTTGTGATCGTTATGGTTTCGTCGACATGGTTCTGGTGAATTTATGTTTAATTCAGAAAAGAATTCTGAATTTCTGTGTGAATTTACTAGATTGTGTTAGATTGTGCTGGATTGGATTTCTGGTTTACTGTTGTGAATTTTGTTAGACTGCTGTGTTGGATCTCTGTTAGTGAAGTTCTGGTCAGTTTGCAAGATTCTGAACAGTTTTGTGAAATTCAATTTCTGGTTGCAAAATTTGCTAGTAATTTATCTGCTGTTATTTGAGAAGATGTCGACTCATAAATTCAATATTGAGAAGTTCAATGGATCGAATGATTTCACTTTGTGGAAGGTAAAAATGAGGGCACTTCTGGTTCAGCAGGGATGTGCGGTGGCATTAGAAGGAGAAAGTAGTCTGCCTAACACGTTGAAGGAAGAGGAGAAGAATGAAATTTTGGCAAAGGCTCATAGTGCAATACTATTGAGTCTGACTAATGAGGTATTGAGAGAAGTAGTTGATGAGTCGACTGCTGCAGGTTTGTAGAAGAAATTGGATGATAAATACCAGAAAAAGTCTCTCACAAACTGGTTATATCAGAAGCAGCGTTTGTATACCCTGCGGATGATAGAAAATATGCAAGTAAAAGATCATCTTGATAATTTTAACCGAATTATCCTGGATTTACAGGGTGTTGGGGTTAAGATAGATGATGAATATCAAGCGATCATTCTTTTGTGTTCTCTACCAAATTCATATGAGAACTTTGTTGATACTATGCTGTATGGTAGAGATAGTATCTCTGTTAATGATATCAAAGATGCTTTACAGTCTAAAGAGCTGAAGAGAAGAGCCTCTAGTTCTAATGAGGATGGTGCAGAAGCAGGTTTGTATGTTGGAAGAGGCAGAGACACTAAAAGGGATGATGGAAAAAGAAGCAAGTCACGGTCTAAGTCGAGGAACAAAAGAGGACCTCGATGTTATCACTGTAAACAAAAGGGGCACATCAGGAAGAATTGTCCACAGAGGAAGAAGGGAAATGATGAGAAGGAACCAAATACCAGTGGTAGTGCTGCAGTGGTGCAAGATAGTTCTGACGGAGAAGAAGACATTGATGTTCTCATAGTCAGCACCTCTGGTTCTTCAAATACTTGGGTCTTGGACACAAGTGCATCTTATTATATGACTTTCTCACGTGAACTGTTTACTTCTTTCAAGGAGTGGAATGGTGTTGTGAGGTTGGGTGATGATGAGCAGCTCAGTGTTAAGGGCAGTGGTTCTGTGCAGATTCAGATGTATGATGGAATAGTCAGGACGCTTGATGCTTGGTATGTTCCTGGTCTACGGAAGAACTTGATTTCTCTTGGTACTCTAGACAAACAAGGGTACAAGTACTCTGGAGAGAATGGACAGTTAAGAATTTTCAAAGGTGCTCTGGTTATAATGAAGGGTAAATTGCAGCATGGCATTTACTTTCTGATTGGTAGTTCAATGATAGGGACAGTAGCTGTATCTAAATCTTTAGGGAAAAATGATGATTGTACAGAGTTGTGGCATCACCGATGTAATATCCCAAGAATTTACATGAATATTTAAAATCTATTTGAAGTTTATTGAAAAAAAATTTAATTACATGAAAAATGTTCTTTTGAATTAGTGAAGGAAATTTGAGAAATTTTTAC
Source organism: Biancaea sappan (assembly GCA_037074585.1). Lineage (NCBI taxonomy): Eukaryota > Viridiplantae > Streptophyta > Magnoliopsida > Fabales > Fabaceae > Biancaea > Biancaea sappan. The sequence goes on along the minus strand of CM073493.1, from coordinate 7,372,241 downwards.
AAATTTTCAAGGGCTAAAATGAAAAGAAAAGAAAATATGGAGTACTTTTGAGAAATGACCAAGTAGGAACCCGAGAAGAAGAATAGAGCTTATGGGAATGAATTATGAGTCTGGTACTAAAAGGATGATGGATTCGAAGTTAAAGTGGAGTTTGAGACTTTGAAAGTGACTAAAGTGAAACAAGAAAATTTGTGGGGCACTTAGGATTTAGAAACACCCGAGGTGAGATTTTATAAATTTGCTTTTACTAGTCTTGACTGAGGGTCAACTAGAGAGTAAGTGATAATTTTACCCCAGACGAGTATATAGGTGGCCTCACCTATTTTTCCTCATTTTCTCCTTTCCTCTCTCTCTCTCTTCACCTTCTCTCCTCTCTTTCTCTCTTTCTTCTCTCTACTTTCTCTCTCTACACTTCAACTCCATAATTGGACTTTGGAGGGTGGATCTCGGGCTACGGGGCGAGCCTCTAGGAGCCAAGCAACGTAGGAAAGCAAGGAATCGAGGTAGAAATTTATATTTCTCAAGCTTTTCCCTATTTTCTAGTTTTAAGGAAGTTTGGGGTAAAAATTGAGATTTCGACTTCGTTTCTCGATTAAAATTGGTGTTTTTGGTGTCTAAATGCTCTTTAGACATTAAGGGTGAGATCCCATGGAAGAAATCATGAAAAATGGTGGAGATTTGGCTAGATCTGAGCCAAACCCGAGAGGAATCACCCATATTTTATTAAGTTCAGAAAGGAAAAAGTGCAACTCGAATAGTTGTCTGGTCTGATAAAGGAAGGCAGTAAAGGATATTCAACAAATCTGGCCTTACTCTCTTACCTAGCTCTAGCTCCCAAGGTGGGAACACTTAACTCATGAAGACATTGTGCTGGGTATCTCTTGAAAGAAAGCACTGCCTTGATTCCGACAACAATGCTGATTTCCCACAGCTGAGTCAAGAGCTTGCGTGAAACGTTCCAGCACAGGAGTGACTCCATGTCCATGTGCCTTGACTTAGGGTCATAATGCCATTAGATCACGGTTAAGTCCCTTAGAGTAGCCTATCCTAAAAAATTGACTCCAGCAGACTACAATGAAGCGAAGCTATGATGGCTTAGATAGTCTTGATGAGGTTAGGCTCTGTCTGGTAGTAAGAGAAAAGTCTTTTGATCGAAAGCCAATTCAAGTATCTGCTGCAGTGAAAGTCCTTCTTGGAGACTGTCTCATTGAATAGTCCCAGATTCAGAGTGAGTGAGAGTGACGGATGCTGCAGCAGCAATGAGAGTCAGGGAAAGTAAGTTCACATTGACTGTAATTGAGTCACTGAGGTAACTAGCTGTACTGCGTAACGAACATTTTCTCAGTTAGTGAAGGAGAACAGTAGGGATTAATTCTGCTGGATTTGGTAATTGCTCTAACTTAGTCTCTTGGGATTCGATGGAGTGAGATCTTCTTTGCCCTTCTATTAGTCCCACAACTCAATCTCAAGCGCTCGCATCGTCTATTCACCCAACAGTGGTAAGAGTAAGACCGGCTAATTGTCCATAACGTCTATCTGATCTCCTTGACCTGAGTCTTGGAGTCTCGGTTTTAGCGATATTCCTTCCTTCTCTCAGGCTCAAGCTCTGTCTGGTCTTCCTTCCCAATTCCCTACAGGTTTTCGGGAGTGCCGGCTCTGTTCGATACTGAACACTATACCTACCGACCGAGGAAGAGGCTATCGATCCCTGAATTGAGGTGTTTACTACTTTCAATCCCTTACAGCTGCCTTCCAAGCCCTTCCACTGCCCGAACTACCAATCGCCCCACTATCTGCTAGTCTGGTTCGACTCGAACTTCTGTCATGTCAAGCTTCCTGACCTGCTTTGTACCAGCCTTTATGTACTTCAGGGTGCTCATGAGCTCGCTCTAAGGTCGTGCCCGGGTCACAACAAATGGAACTTTTAGAATTCATGCTAAATTGGACAAGCTGCTTACCGTGGCCATCTACCGCCTTCCCTTAAGGCCGTCGTCATGCTAGAACTCTCAAATGGTTGTCAAGGATGGATGTAATTCCGGAAGCGCTTGTAACGTGAGTTAAGTGGATTAAATGGGTAAGACACAATTGTCAGGATGAACTAGCGAAAAAAGGCCCTCTAAATCGGCCTTAAAGAAAGGAACCTCACGTCAAATGGCTTTGGCTGATACGCTGCGTCCCAGCGGTCGTTGGCTAACACTACATTCCAGAAATGGCTTTGTTTTCTCATTCTGGTGTTGTTGAGGCAGAAGGCACACTTGGTGGAACTAATGCCGGAGGTGAATCCACTAATGTGTCAGGTAAGGTCATACCACCAACACGGCATACTTGAAACGACAACCCTACTTAAGACGCTGAAACCGCACTAAAGCTTTGAAAGAGACGTTCCCCTCATCATTAAAGTAAAGACGGTTACCACGTCCTTAATTAAGGGAAGGCGCTGACTAGCCCTGCTCAACAAGGGTTATGCCTATTTACCCTATCTAACTCCAGGATTCTCTTTGTATTCCCATCTCTTGTAGAGGCAGCTAGGAAGTCAGAAAGAGAAGTTAAAGCATCAACTCATTTTTTGCTCGTGAGCAATAGCTAGAATCTCAATCCGAGTAAATGAAGTGGAATAGAATGAGTTACTTTATCCGCTAGAGGAAGAAAAGCAGTGGAATTGAATCCTACACCCAGAAAAGCGTAACTAATAAATAAGACAACAAATAGAAGGAGGCCAAAGTCCCTTCTATTCTCTCCCCACGTCCTGTGAATCCATTCCTCTTTGAAAGGTTAGCGCTTGAAGAGACAGAACAGAACCCGAGCTAGTACTATGATTTTGAGTTAGCGGAATAGATCTTTCTATTTTGGTAAGCACTACGACCTTATACAGAGAAGCCGGCCAGAGCTAGCTTCCTATTTCTTTCTATCTTTCTATTTAGGTGCATTATTACAGTACTGCAGCTAGCAAGTCTGATTTGTGTACAAGCCCTTACTGGAGATGAGAAGCTGGAACAACCTTTAATGCCCTCCTGTCTTCCCCTGGGAAGTTAGTTAGGAAAGATAAGCTATTGCAGGTAAGAAAATCCGATAGTAGCAAGAAGCAAAGATCGAATTGAACTGTCAGTGATTAGACGAAAATCTGACACTGTCTTCCCAGAGGTAATTAAAGTCTTTCTTTATGAATCTATTTACGAAGTCTTGGAATCTATCCTTGCCGATGTTTAGTCTCTTTCTTACCTGCTAATCTATTACTATTCCCAGGGATGAAATGTAAGAATCAGGCAGCAAGCCAGTATGATTATTAGGAGATGCCTCTGGATGCATTCCCCTTCTGAAAAGAAGGATTCATCTTTCTATTCTTCCCTAGCTAGGTTAGAAAGAAGAAAAGCAATACCCCGCCAAATCTTTCCCTCTTGGAATGACTTATTAAAGCCAAATTTGATCAAAACTACCGTAACTCCAAAGAACCAATAACTCTCAGGCAAAGAGCTAGTAAAGGATGACATTACTCTTTCGAAGTCTTTTGGTGAAAGCCCCTGCTCCTGCTTCTGATCAGGTAGGAAAGTCAAAAGTAAGCAATGCCTAAGAGCAAGTAAGAAAGAAGAAAGTAGTTATCTTTCTAGGATAATAAGTTACAGGAGAGGAAAGCATCAACTCTTCTAGCCTTCGTGTCTTCCCCCGCCTTCTCATCCAACACCTTGTGAATCACTTCCTCTTCCCTGATCAGGGAAGAGACTATTGAATCTATTCCCGTATCCTCTCTGGGATTATCTTCTCTGGGATTAACCTCTTAGAACCCTAGGAACATACTGATGAAATGCAGTTTCATACATTCTTCTCCTGAGGACGAAGTAGCAGCCGTAGAGAATTGAATTTTCTACTTGATCTGGGAACTGACTATTGAATCAAATCCGAAGTCGGAAAGAAGTCAGTCTATTGTGTTACGAAAGCCGTAATTAATAACTACCAATAAGAAGGGCCAAAGAAAGTCTCATTGAAGCTCTTCCTAAACCCATGGATTCACAGATCCGTGGTAACTGACTGAGGCAATGCAGTATAATCGAAGATTAGAACTTGACCTTCTATGGCTTAGTCTCTTTCTGGTTAGCTGGAAGCTAGAGATGAGAATAATAGGGAAGTTACCGCGGGAAAGAAAGAGTTAGGAATGAAAGGCTGATGAGCATTACGACTAGAGCATTTCGAATGAAAGAGAAGAACCCTAGGCTGCTCTTCCAACACTCCTTAAAGAAGGAAAGCCATAACGAAGAATAAATCAATTAGTTGGGGGCACGCAGAGCCTAATATCCCGCCTAATCAATTAATTCTAACCCGTCAGTCTGACTAATGCCTTATATCAGCTACTGATGAGGATGCGAGGAAACTATTTAAAAGTTTGATGTCTAATACAAGTCCTTAGTGATTGAGTTACGAGAGCCATAAGAACTACTTCAAAAACAAAGCAAATGGTCCTTAGCCCTATTCATTCGCCCGATTCACCGAGAGTGTTGTTCGGGGAAGAGATTCTTTATTTATTACTTAGTCTTTTTCTTTACTTTATCCTATACTATGATCTTCTTAAGACTATGCATATCCATTACTAGTACCTCCCGGTGAAGTTTCTTTGGCTTGAAGACCAGAGAATCAAGAGAAGGAAGCTACGAGGGAACTAGCGAAGGATAAGTGCTACCGGGTTCAAGTTTCTCTCCCCCTGCACTGAACACCTTGAGACTCTCTCGCTTTCAGGCATATATATTCAGGGTTGACGACTTTTGTTGCTTGCAGGGTTGAATCTTCAATGCAGTAGTTCTTTCTTTGAGAGTGTGGTGTGGACCGTATCCGACGAACCGTATTTACCGACTGCTATATACGTTAGGCGGAGATGGAATCCTCTTCCCTCTCTAATCCGTTGGGCTGCTTGCTGCTGCTACGCCCTTTCTGACATGTCCACATTAACATTCAATATGGGTGTGATCCACCAGATCCACGTTCTTTACTTTTTCTGCCTTTCTCCTTGAAGCTCTTCCCGAAAATACGAGCTAAAAGAATAGCCATTTTTTTGGAATATGACTCTCCCTAACCTTCCAAAATGAAACTGATGAAAGAGGAGCCGTCACAGCTTCTCCTTCGGATTACTTACTCGGCTTTACAAAGCTCCCCATGGTCGCCTTCGATACCATTCCAATCAGTGATTCTTATACCCTTACTTCCCCATAGCCACTGGCTTACGACCTTTCGACTCTCGCTAAACTAAAGAAGATAAATTCACATTCATCCCTAACTTCTTGTACCAGATAGGCTCTTGGACTTGGAGCTCACAAATGCGCTGTTGACATGAGATAATGAGTTGTTTGACTTTTTTCTGCTGAAGTCGGAGAAGAGGAGGTAGCGGTTCGTGCTTGAGTTGAATCACTTGACTTTGGTCTTATCTTTCTATTAAGTCATAGATCCCCTTAAAAGGAAATGACATAGGTGTACCTTACCACTGCTGTATAAAGTCTTGAAAACAGGCTCACATGGAAGCCCGAAAAAGGTAAGGGTCAATGCAACTGTAGGGAAACATTTTCTTGCAGTCACACGTACCCCAGCTTGAAAATGAACTTTCTTAAACTGGCTTTGCAACTACAACTTCCATTAGAACTAAATGGTTGGGAATTGACACTTACACTCTAAAGGCTTACCTTTTTTATGCTATTGGAGGGGCCTAGATCTTCAAGCCTTAATGTTAATGGAAATATTCATTTCGAAATTTGTCTATTGCCCCTGGTACTCTAACAGGTTGGGGGGATATTGGATAGCTCTTTAGCAAAGGATCTTAGATAGGTTGGTTCTTTACTATAAGGGATCTTTTCTTACTCTACTATTGTATTGCATAAAAACCATATGATAGTGTTACTCCCTCCATATCGTCAAAGAAAGCATATTCAACACAAAATAGTCTTCTTAGTGCTTATCTCTTTTCAGCGGAACAGAAAGATATCCTATACTAGGCCATAAGAAACTGCGTCTTATGGTCCGGTCCATAGTTAGACCTTCCCCAATCCTCTCGTGACGATCCTGGTATACTAGAATGTGGGCCTTTAGCTCCTTATCATTAGCTCTTACGCTTTCATTTAAGGTCATTATACCAGGCCAGCCCTTGAAAAGACATATGCAAACATATAGACATAGACAAGCTGGAGAGACAGGCATAAGACTACCAAAAGCTCATTACAATCTACAATCGGGGATCCCTAAATGAATATTGGATTGGATGACAGACAGGGACCATATTCGATTGCCTCGTATAAAACCAACCCCCAAAAAGGTCACTAGAAATGGCTGGAATGAATTGTTTTCAAACTTCTTGCCCTATAATTTTTTCTTACTTATTGAATAAAAAGAGCTAAGCACATATATTCTTTCCTTTCTTTCATTGGCTTACTTACTGGATCAATTGCATTTCCCCTATCCCGCCGCTTGCGGGAAGGGCTTCTGCTATAGGGATAGGTAGGTCTCCTATTTGGTAATAAGAAAGAATCTATATGTACATACTGGAGGAAAGAAAAGAGCTTGCAAAGCGGGCTACTCTATTGGATCCTATTCGTTCGACTGGGCTGGAAATGGCTGCCTCACTGCGTGGACTCCTCCCATCGAAGCAAACTAGCCTGGCCCAACATGTAAACTTTCTCCATGAAATGGGCTTACCCTATGATTGCCGGCTAACAAAAAGAGGTAAAGATTGAAACATTCCTTATTTTGTTTGGCTTGCCTATCTCTTTGCCTTTCAATTTCTATCTTTCTCTCAGAATCAGAAAGACTGCTTTGCTTCCCAAGATATTTAGGGAAAAGGTCCTTGTCGGCTACCGCTTGCTGACGACAGAACGCCATCAATTAAAGGGTCCTCGCATTAGACTTAGTTGGGAAGGTAGGTGTTCGGCATGTCCCTTGGTTGTGAACTTTTTTAGTAGAGCGGGGAGCTTTGGAGATCCCATTCCTCACGTTTACTGTTGTCCCCAGACTTCACCCTTTCAACACTTGTATACTTTTTAATTTCAATAGTAAGGCGTGTCCCTGTCTCCAACAAGTGTGTGATCCACCGATTCACTGAGTGACTCTTTCTTACCGCGGCAGTCCCTATCTCTTAAAGCCCTATCAGACTTCCTCCCTCGAGAAGGGACTGCCTTCCAAGACAAACTCCATGTGATCCCCTGACACATGGGGATGGAGCGAGGTACATAGGTACGAATTAGACTCTCCTAGTTGACAGTTATGTCATTAACGACATCTACCATCTGATCAAAGTCCGTCGGAGTCACTATTGATTCTACTACTTTATTAGTCAATCCCTTGTCAGAGTTTGAAAAAAATTATTTACCACAACAATCAGTCAAAGGACGATTCCAACAACATCCACTTATGCTGCATTTCCTTCGGGAAGGACGTATAAAGAGCCCTAAAAGAAATTCTCTTGCTTATTTTATTATATGAGCGCGTGGGGCTTTCTTGTGCAATTTGTCCATGCACAGGGTCAACAGTGGTCTCAGGGTCTTCTTTGGCCTCACTATGTGAGGTATGCCTTTGTTTGATAAAGCTAATAAGTTTCTCTCTGAGCAGAGCTTAGAATACTTTGAGAGGTTTGTAGGTCCGCTGAACGCCACATCGGCAGGAAGGAAAGAAGCCTATACTTCCTTGTCCATAGCGGGATCAAGTTGCTGGACCATAAGTCACTTTTTCGAAAAGGCCGCCTATATGTCAAGACCGATCTGGTGCTAGTTATGGTTATGCTGCTAAATCAACTGCATAATCGATTGGATCTGCTACTAGTGGATTATATGTTCCCATCTATGCCTCTAGTGATGCTTCAGCCTTCGTCTTTGCTGCTCCTGTGGGGACGAGAACGAACTGACTCTAAATCTACAGAATCAACTACCCGCTCCTCCTTCTTGGTCACCAGAAGAGAATCAACTGGATCGACTTTCTCGGACGCTGGCTCTACCTGTGCTCTAGCTTCGGGTTCACCTAGGTGGGAAAGACGCTTTCTTTATGACTGGTGGCTAGCTTTCTGTCTTTGGCTTCTTTCCAGTCTAGCATGGCTGGCTTGGCTGCTAGTCCCGGGTCTTCTTTCTTTCCTTCTTTTCTGTCTCAGCCTCCTTTTCTGGCTCCCTAGGGAGCTCTGGTAGTTGTGCTCGTGAACTCGAAGACCAAAGCCAAAACCAGTCTGATGGAACAGGTTCAGCTGGCTCCGTTAAAGAAGGGGCGTTCGTGGAAAGATAGACAAAATGAAAGACCATTCCTTCTCCGAACCCCGCTTACCAAAGTAAAACAAGGGAATGCCGCTAATTGGAGTGGTGACAACTACTAAGAAAGAGTTTTTTCTCCGTATCTGCTTGAGGGGGAATTTCAGGAAAAAGTATACCGTACCTTTGGCTATGGTCCGCTCTGAGCTTTGCTTTCCTTTAATAGAAAGGAAGGACTTAGAGCATTCACCCAATCTCCACTTAATAAAGACAAAAACCGCATATCGTGGGGCGGGCCTACCCGAACTGTTCAAAAAGAGCTTCTCCTTATGTCTGCCTATCAACTATTTCGGGGAAATCGTCTTCACTTCATTCATTCTCTCCGGTGTCCTCACCACTAAGTAAGCGCTCCTATTCTTGTCGTTTCAATCTTTTTTCATAAGCTTTTTGGCCTATCTTTAGCCTTTTGATCAAAGAGGTGCCTCAGGTTCTTTTCCAAGAGGCATATGGGATGGTATTGAGAAGCAGGTAGAGAAGGAAACTTGTTTAACAAGCCGAAAGCAAGCTGTATATCTCTATTATCTTTTATCAAGTTCGGGACTGATGGGCCCCTGCTGAGATTCATTCCTCATATCCTATAGGTATCATCTAAGAGTGAATAGGGCTTATGGATCATCAACACACCAGCTAAAAGTACGTAATGGATAGGCTTTCCAATTCTCATGTTCTAAGAGATTTGTTATATTTGTTCCACTCTTGTGGACTTCACCAAGGAAGTAGCGCCTGAACTTTAAGGTTCCTGATTTGAAAGCATTAGGTCCAGCAGAGGTCAAATCCTTTGACAAGAGCTTCTGAGAATATGAATCATTTGGCAGCTTTCCCAGTAAAGACATGCTTCCGGTTATCCTCCTTCACCGCTAGGATCCCTTTCTTACAGCCATTTCCAGGATAAGGATTCGCTTTGTTCCTCAATTGGTTTATTGGCTGGACATTGAATTGCATTGACCGACTATTGTAAATGCTTGTTTGGCAGCAAGCGACGAAAAAGAGGGCTTCTACTTTTTGTGCCCGAAAATCATAATGATTTTACAGTCGCATAGCTCCAGACGTAGCCGGATGTTTATAAAGAGGGTACCGTTACTTAAGTCTTACTTGGGCATAGTATAGGTTTGCCACTTAATCCACTCTTATGTGGTCCTTCTTTAGTGACCAGAAAGCCTTTCTTAAGGAATCAACTTATTGAAAGCTTATGTCTCCCAGATTCGATAACTAAAGCAAAGATTCCTATCTCTTAAAGAAAAAGTGGAAGAAAGAAAGAATTATGCGCAGATTCCTTTGTGCTGGTTGTTGACATGGCTGGAGATTTAGCTGCTCGCAAAAGAATCCTATCCTTCGGCCCAAGCCCGATTTCTCATTAACTAATCTGCTTCTTAGCGGCCTTGGACTGATCCTGAAACATTCTCTTTATCCTTTCTTGAATGAAAGTCGAACAGAAAGACTTTGACTTTACCTTGGAATCAAAAAGAATCGAAGAAGTCCTTTAAGCACTGTCTATTCATCTAGATTGGGTGGGTTAACCAGCCACTAGATCAATGAATCTTTCCACGTCACGCTGGGTTTCATGTTCTTACCATGTCCCCCAAAAACATGAAGAATTTCATATCTCTTAGAAAAGGGATCTTTTGATAAGCGCTTTTTCTTCCCAAACACTTTCTCTTACGCAATTACATATTTCGGTGTAGTTTGGTTCAGCAAACTTACCAATGGCGCATACCCCAACCAGAATGTGATCATTAATGAAGAAGCGATTCTTAAAGAGCGTAAGAGAAAGATAAGGAGTTATCTCAGATCTTTACGTTTCCCCCTTATTTGAGGAGATAGGCCGCCCTTAGTCGAGTTCAGTCAGCGAGTTTAGGGATTGGGAGTAAGGCGGAGAACTTCACTTAAGCAAGTACTTTTTTTTGCCTTCGAAACAAATAGAATCAAAGAAGCATAAGCCGCTTAACGACCTCTACTCATGAAAGAAAGAGGGGTGGAAAGGATCTGATTTGAGCTACTACAAGCATTGGATTTCCTGGCTCAGTTAAGCGGGGTCATGGAAAAAACAGGTTCAAAATCATGATCGATTCCTTTTTCAAATCCTGCTGCACGAGCCCTTCCCGCATGCGACAAATGACCTAAAAATAGGAAGAATCCTAGAACAAAATGAGAGGTAGCTAACCAACTTCTAGGAGAGACATAATTGACGGCATTGATCTCGATAGCTACACCACCCATAGAATTGTTAGAACCTAAAGGAGCATGAGTCATATATTCCGCGGAACGACGTTCTTGCCAAGGTTGTATGTCTTTTTTCATTCTACTCAAGTCGTCAGCTTCGTGACATTCGACGAAGCGAGCAGAAGCTCTCCGCTCGTGCTTCATTAGAGCGAGACACTCACTTCCACACAGAATACTTTGCTGCCTACCTAGCTCGCATTTTCCTAATCTGGTTTATCCTCTCGTTGGCTTAGTGGGGTTGATGGCATAGCAAGGAGATAAGCAGTGTGGGGCGAAGTGAGCTTGGCCGCTCTGAGTAGAAGTGCTCTCTAGCAGCCTAGATCTAGCTCAGCTTAAGACTTTCGTACTGACGGATCGTCATAAAAAAACAAGGATGACTTCGCTAGTCGCGAGTAAGCGTACCAGCACCCGTACGGGAACGGCTTTCGGCAGACAAGTTGCGGCAGCAAAGAGTGTGCCCTTTCGTTTCAATGTAGATTCTCCCTTTTTCCTAACCCTCTCAGAGAACTAGAAGAAGGGGTCTAAGCACAGCATCTGCCGTACACTTGAGTGGCAAAGGGGGGAACTCACTTTTTAACTAAACTCAACCTAAAGGGAGAGAAAGGGCCATCAGCTAACAGGTTTGTTCGAAGCTAGGGATTGAATACGGAGCTTGGCTGCCTCGGGGAAGATCCATCCTTTCTTACCACCAACCTATGTGGGCCGGCAGGAGTGCGGTAGGCCAACCTTCTTCCCCATATCTTTTCATCTGTATTTATAAATTGATCTGGATAACAGGGACTTCAAACAACAATGAGAGGAGTTTATCCTAGCTTCCATCATCGACTGGAAAATAGATAGATTCGTAGCTGACGAGGACGAGACCCATTTTAGGACAGGAGCCTTCTTCTCTGCTTGCAAAGGATTCGATCAGGAGATTGAATAGCAGTTTCCTGGGGTGGAGCTGGAAAAGCTGATGAATCGGGAAACCTAGACAGAGAAGGCGATTTGGCCAGCTCATTCAAACGCTTCTGTTGGATGCTTCGCTGCTGTGGGATCTAGCGGCTCCAGCCGCATTGACGATAGTCCTTCATTGCGACTTAGATTGCACGATAAAGATCAAAGTGTCCGTCCGTTCGGTAAGTCAACCAGTCGTCATCTTATCTTGCACGAGCATCGTCATCCCCATCACTTCCTCATCCTCAACCTCTAGAGGAGTGGAAGAGACTTCTTTGTCCTTCTTGTTTTTACTTTTGCTCTTACTTCTTCTCATCTAAGCATTTGCTTCGGCCTACAAAAGCTCGGACGAGCAGGGAATATCATAAACTCAAACAAGACTAGGGTCAGCCGACCTAGAAGAAGACACAGATACAGATGGGCCAATAGATTCAGAGGTAGATTTGTCAAGCGACACAGACACAGGTACATAAGGAATCACATCATCACCTCCTTTTGCATCTGTCTCCCAAGCCGAGCTTCCCAGTCAGTTAGTCAAAAACAACTCAAGGTTTTTTTCCCGAAAGAAAAAAGGGTTTATTGTGAGAGCTTTGGATAGCTAATGCGGAGCAAGAAAAAGAAGAAGACAGCAAGCTGCCACCTTGCGTTCTATAAAGAGGAGGCTAACGAGCAAGTCAAATGTCAAAAGAAATGGTGCTTTCAGTCTCATTTGATTCGAATCAAAATTAGCGAGTTCTCGTCCCATACTTAAGTCTGACTTCGATCATCGTCTCCCATATGCGCAAGATGGATTTGGCTTCGGTGATTCACCATTTGAAAGACGAGAGAACACGATCGGCACAGAACATATGCAGTCCTTTTTTTCTTGGTAGGCAACGAGACCCTTCTCCCTGATCAGTAAGAGAAAGACGTAATGAACCGTAAAGGATGTTTTTAAATCCCTTGCTTGATTCAGTCATGACATGGAGCTTCGGCCAAGCAAGCAAGTGCCTTGCTCTGCATTCAACTCTATCATTCTATAGGGGATCCTGACACCCGGGGGAAGACAGTACGCGAACGACCCTCATCATCTCCATCTGTCTAAACTATGGTGTCACCGGACCTCATACAGCAACTTCTCCCTCACCTTGTCCAAGCTTGATCTTCGACCTTAAGCCAAAGAGAGCGTAAGAGGGACGCTTTGCTAGCCAAACAACTCGAGACGAGGCCCTTTTGGGTAGCGGATCATCCCGCTCTTACCAAGTGAGACCTTCGCTTTTCCTTCACCAGCAAGAACTCCGCGCGGGCTCTTCTCTCCTTTCAGTCGCTTTGCAGCTTCTTCGTTCCTCTCCTACCAAAGGTGCTTACTCTGGGCTTATGAGTTCTAGGTAAATCAATCGGAGGAGAGAAAGCTAGAATCTTACACCTCATCAGCACCAGACTCTTTCCAAACCTAAAGACCAATCTTCCACTTCTCCTCCCTTTGAGAAAGATGCTGGGCAAAAAAGTAAATTTGTGGTAACCCGCTAGGGTGGTTGTTCATTTGCGGGTTTCAATTGGATAGCATATTGACCCCTATCAACTACCTCTAGGCTGGGTGCGTGGAACTATTCCTTCCAATGAAAGTGCTAGTTTGCCAAATACTCCTCATCAAGGTGGTGATCAGCCAGAGACCATAAAAATAACCAGGTAGCGGGCGGGCTAAAAGTGGGATAGTTCAGCTACTGCTCTTATTCCTACCAGCTAATTCTGAATTTGAATTGCGTATATAAAGTAAAGAGCAGAGAACGATGGCCTACGCATTGCAGCCACAACATTACTGGGCAAACTAGTATAGATTTCGGCAACTCCGGATCCCCCTAGTTGAAGACTCTCGCTCAAAATGAAAACCATCTAAAAAAACGTATATGATGGATCCATTACGAATGTATCATCCCAGAAGACCATCACTCTGGTTTCACTGATCGAGCAACGCGATTATTTCGCGGACCTTTCTGTTCTTAGTTAAAGTGTAGGCCTGTTGGACTTAAGCTGGAATTTGGTATTTCGAAGGCCCCAGGTGTTACTATCATTTCTAGGTATCGTCTGTACTTAACAGTTCCCTTTAGTGTAGTTTCTCGGAGATATCTGGATTCTTTTTTTAATAAATATTTGAAGGGCGAAAAGTTGAAACTTTCGAAAGTTTCGATCTTTCGTCCCCTTTTATTAAAATAGGTAGAGAGAAATTCGACTCGTGATTTTCTCACTTACTTGATAGAGTAAGGTGTGAAACTGCTTAGTAGTGAGAGTAAGGAAGGTGTGGTAGATGAGATACTTCAACTTGTGGGAACGAGCGGGAGATAGCGTCCCCAACATTGACCAACAGGAGAGATTGTATGGGCTATTTACCTTAACTGAATCAGTAGTATCAGCTACTCAATGAGAGGAGACATTCGGGCGTTCTAACTCCCGTTCTAACGCTTAATCCATTACAGCAACTGAAAAGATAGAAGAATGAAATGCGCATACAAGCTCGCTTTAGGTGGGAACTCAAGCCATTCTACTTCGGGACAATGGGAAACTAGTCTCATGGCTGCATGCTCTTCTTCCCGATCCCGATTTCTGAGTTATACAGCCTAGATAGGAGCTGCAGTTCAAATACCTCTTATGAGTAGAGCTCCTTGTTCTATTTGAGTAGCTTGGTTTGGTTAGCAGCTTGGAATGAGTAGCTTGGTGTTTAGTAATTGCTTGGGACTTGCCTGTAGTAAAGCCTGCAGTTATAAGGCTTTGGGGGTAAGCACGCAAGCAGCATTTGATGTGGGAGTCAAGGCAAAGAAAAGGGGTTTGGTAACTAGAACCAGGGCTTTCTAACTCGTCTCCTTATCCTCAAGGTATGAGATTGCTCCTTTAGTTAAGTAACTAAAGCAAGGAGAAGCGATTTGCATACTTGGGATTAGCTTATGATTTGGGAGTAGCCTGTAGCTAGATTTGGCTGTAAGAGAGGGCTGTCCCAGTTAGATGACTTCAGGAGTGGAAAATTCATTGACCAAGTTTCCCTCTCCCGTTGGTCGAGCCTCTTCATACCTCTCCTTTCAATCGAGTATCTTTAAACCTCTCGAAAACAAGTTTATCAACCCCACATTCTATGCTTTGTCGCTCTTGGTTAAGCTCCTCAATCTAAATTGGTATTCTTTTTCAGTACAGGACGTAAGCATCATGCATGGGTGGGAGATGGAAAAGACGAAAGGTCGCTCTTCGCCTCGTCGGTAAAGTGGCATTATGCTCCTTGCCTCTTTCTTTCCCCAATCACTTGACTTGAGCTAAGAGCAGAGCAAGCCCAATCGATCAGCTGCACCCCAAACTTCTTTTGTCTCCGCCATCATGATATGGAATTATGGGCTGTTGGGGGAAGGTGAAGGTGTCACATCCCAAAAATTGAGCATGTGAAAAGATACTACTCATTTGATATAATTCTCAAACATACGTTATATACATATATTCTGTAAGGTTTTACATTCAACCTTAATCATTCATTCCACACTACATAATTATATTCATCTGATAAGCAAATATAGACATACATAGTCTGATATTTCTATCTCATCGCAAGCCTAGGAGACCTATAGAAAATACAGAGCTTTTCTAATATCCACATTAATAAGTACTGGTGTCCCACCAGACAGAAATAGAGAATAAACCCAAGGGGCTTCTAATCTTCAAACGGATACTCTTGTTCTTTATTTTCTGTATCTGAAAAAAATAATCATAGGGAGTGTGAGTTTATTTAAAAACTCAGTAAGTAAATAACTGTACTATATAAAATATCAAAAGTACAAATACCACATTTACTCATATAATTAATTGTCTTATACATCGAGTAGTATGGGACTCTAACCCTTTCAAACTCATGAATAAGATTTCATAGATATACACCGAGTAGTATGGGACTCTAACCCTTTCAAACTCGTGAATAAGATCTCATCGGTATACACCGAGTAGTATGGGACTTTAACCCTTTCAACTCGTGTATAGATTTCATAGATATGCACTGAGTAGTATGGGACTTTAACCCTTTCCAACTCGTGTATAAGATTTCTTAGATATACACCGAGTAGTATGGGACTTTAACCCTTTCACACTCGTGTATTAGATCCCGTAGATCTTTACTCATTAATAAAATAGTGAGAATTCATCACATAGTACAATTGTCATGAAATAAATAATTTCTTCATACTCTTATTTCTACTGATCATCATATACTCCCATATGAAAAATTAATTGCTTATTATCCAAATAATATTGTAAATGAGACTTATATTGTACTTTGACTAGTAATATCAAATTAGCTGAGCAAGGTTATTCACTCACCTTGATTTTTGTCCAAGTTTACCTTGTTCCACACTAGAATTTGTGTAGGAAAATTTCCTAGTAAAATATATTACAAGGAATCATAAGAAAGGAAACAAAATCACGAAAATACGTAAAATTTTCTAACTGCTACAGTAACGGATTGCTACAGTACGGTTTGCTACAGTGTCGGTTCGCTACAGTAACGGTTCGCTACAGTGCCGGTTCACTACAGTAACGTTGACTGCTACAGTACCGTTGACTGCCGACACTACAGTAACTGCTACAGTAACCGAAGAAATTTTTCCAGATTTTGTTTCGAAATCCCTGGTCGCTACAGTAACTCGGTTTTTGCAGAAATTTCTAACAATTTCATCCTTTCCCTTTCTTGTTTCAAAACCATAATTTCAACTCTTTTAACCGATTATAACTCAAATATAACTTCTAAAACAACTGAGATTCATGAATTATCATCAAAATCTTCAAAAACAAAACCTCCTCTGATCTTCTACATAAACTGAAATTTAAGGAAAATAATCGGATTAAAGCTTACCTTTGATCCTTACAAAGCTTTTGAACCGAACAAATAATCGAAACTCTGAAGATCAAGGAAATGATTTGAGAAGAAAATGAAGAACTGAGAGAGAAATCTTTTCTGCTTCCTTCGGCTGAGTGAAAAAATGAGGGTTACTATTGAAACTTTATATTAAATATTTCTAATGGGTTATTCAATAACCCATGGGTATCCATAACCCAACATCCAAACCCATCCAGTCAATTTACAATAAATGGATTAATTGACCATTCTGAAACCACTTTTCCATGAATTTCACCATTCTTAGAATGTATCCCTCATTGTGCAAATATTTAGTCCAGTCATTTAACTCAATTTTCATAAATAATATTCAAAGAGAACAATTAAATATGAAAATTAAAAATGACCAAAATAAATAACTAAAGTAACGTTGTAGAATTCTAAAATACTCTTAAGCGAATTATATTCTGAAATTACGGGTATTACATTCTACCCCCCTTAAAAGAATTCGGTCCTCCGAATTAAAATCTTACCTCAAGTTTCAAATAAATGTGGATAGTTTTTCCACATCTCATCTTCTGCCTCCCACGTAGCTTCCTCGCGAGAATGATTTCTCCAAAGAACCTTGACAGTAGGAATTTCTTTGGTACGCAATTTCTTGACTTTTCTATCAAGGATAGCTACTGGTACCTCTTCGTAGGTGAGAGTTTCATCAAAATGAACTTCTTGGGGTTGAATGACATGAGAAGGATCAGGAAGATACTTTCGTAGCATGGACACATGAAATATTGGATGAACTCCCTCTAGGTTGGAAGGTAGGTCTAGGCGATATGCCACATTACCCACTCTGTCTACAACCTCATATGGGCCAACATACCTTGGACTAAGCTTGCCTTTCTTCCCGAATCTCATTACTCCTTTCATAGGTGAGATTCGTAAGAAAACCATATCACCTATTGCAAATTCAAGGTCACGTCGTCGGTTGTCCGCATAAGACTTCTGTCTACTCTGAGCAGTTAACAACTTCTCTCTGATCAGTTTAACTTTATTTATATCTTCCTGAATCATCTCAGGTCCAAATATTTTGGTTTCACCAAGTTCAAACCAACCTATAGGAGATCGACGCCGTCTCCCATACAAAGCCTCAAAAGGTGCCATCTGAATACTGGCTTGGTAACTGTTATTATAAGCAAATTCAATAAGAGACAAATGATCTTCCCAACTTCCACTGAAATCCATCACACAAGCTCTTAGCATATCCTATAAAGTCTGAATTGTCCTTTCGGACTGTCCATCAGTCTGAGGATGGAATGCTGTGCTAAGATTCACTTTGGTACCCAAAGCCTCTTGAAAGACTTTCCAGAACCGAGAAGTAAACTGAGGTCCTCGGTCTGATATAATGGATATTGGTACACCATGAAGTTTCACTATTTCTTTAACATAAATTCGAGCAAGTTTTGCTACACTGAAAGTGGTATGAACAGGAAGAAAATGTGCTGACTTAGTAAGTCGATCCACTATGAGCCATATTGAGTCATTTCCTTTTGTTGACCGAGGTAAACCTACTACAAAATCCATAGTGATCCTTTCCCACTTCCATTCGGGAATATCTAGTTTTTGCATCAATCCAGATGGTCGTCGATGTTCAGCTTTAACTTGCTGACAAGTCAAACATCGAGCTACAAAGTCAGTCACGTCTCGCTTCATGCCCTCCCACCAGTAAACTTGTTTCAAGTCCTGATACATTTTCACAGCACCAGGATGTACAACGTAGGGCGAACCATGAGCTTCCATTAAGATTTCATGTTTCAAAGATTCAATGTTGGGGACACAGAGTCTCCCATTAAACCATAAGACTCCTTCTTCATCTACCAAGAAACTTGGTGCTAGACCTTGCCTTGCCTTATCTCTGATTTTGACCATATCAATGTCATTTTCTAAAGTTGCTTTTACTTTTTCAACAAGGGATGATCTAACTATTAAATGAGCCAGAAATGTACCTGACTCAGTGATCTCGAAGAATACTCCATCAGCTTCAAATTCTTGTAGTTCATGTATTAGAGACCTCCTTATAGTGGCAATGTGAGCTAAACTTCCCATAGACTTTCGACTTAGAGCATCAGCTACTACATTTGCTTTACCTGGATGGTAAAGGATGGTACAATCATAATCTTTCAGAAGTTCCATCCACCTTCGTTGCCTTAGATTGAGATCTCTCTGCTCAAAAATGTACTTAAGGCTTTTGTGATCTGTAAAAATTTTACAAGTTTCCCCATACAAGTAATGTCTCCATATCTTTAGGGCAAACACTACAGCTGCCATTTCCAAATCATGAGTGGGGTAATTCAATTCATGCTTTTTAAGCTGACGTGAGCCATAAGCTATGACTTTACCATGTTGCATCAACACACATCCTAAGCCTATCTTTGAGGCATCACAGAATACAGAGTAACCCCCTAGTCCTGATGGTAGGATTAAGACTGGTGCAGAAGTTAAACACTCTTTCAATTGGGTGAAACTTTGCTCACATGAATCATCCCAAATGTATTTAACATTCTTTCGGGTTAACTTATTTAATGGGAGAGCCGTCTTAGAGAAATCTTTGACAAAGCGACGGTAATACCCTGCTAAGCCAAGAAAACTACGTACTTCAGACACAGTTGTTGGTCTAGGCCACTGTTTAACTGCTTCAATTTTACTTGGATCTACATGAATACCTTCTTGGGAAATAACATGTCCCAAAAATGTTACATGACTCATCCAGAATTCACATTTTGAGAGCTTTGCGTACAACTGATGCTCTCTCAAAGTCTGAAGCACTATTCTCAAATGTTCAGTATGTTCTTCATGACTCTTTGAATACACCAAAATATCATCAATAAATACAATTACAAACTTATCAAGGAATGATTTGAACACTCTGTTCATTAAATCCATAAATGCTGCTGGTGCATTTGTCAACCCAAAAGACATCACAAGAAACTCATAATGTCCATACCGTGTACGAAAAGCAGTCTTAGGTATATCATCACTCTTAATTCGTAACTGATGATATCCAGACCTTAGATCAATCTTTGAGAAGTATTTTGCTCCTTGAAGCTGATCAAACAAATCATCTATCCTTGGTAAAGGATACTTATTCTTCACTGTGACTTTATTCAGCTGACGATAATCTATACATAATCTCATAGAACCATCTTTCTTTTTCACAAAAAGAACAGGAGCACCCCAAGGTAAAAAACTTGGGCGAATGAACCCTTTGTTTAACAAATCTTCCAATTGTTCTTTGAGTTCTTTTAGCTCAACAGGAGCCATACGATAAGGTGGAATAGAAATTGGTCTTGTGTCTGGGACCAAATCAATACTGAACTCAATATCCCTTTCTGGCGGTAATCCAGGTAAATCTTCTGGGAACACATCTGGGAATTCATTAACCACATGAATGTCTTCTAACTTCTGTTCTTTCTTTTCTAAATCTTTGATTAAAGCTAGAAATCCCTGACATCCCTTTCGTAACATACGCTGGGCACTTAACATAGATATCATGTTGCAAGGTACATCACTTCGATCTCCTTGAAACACAAAATTACTCCTCCCCGGTATATTAAAGGAAATAACTTTGTCACGACAATTTATAGTAGCATGACAAGAAGATAGCCAGTCCATCCCTAGAATCACATCAAAATCTAACATATTGAGAACCATAAGATCTATCTCAGTTTCCATGCCTCCAACGATTATTTTACAAGAACGATAACATGTTTTAACCATCAAAGTCTCTCTCATCGGTGTGGAAACCAAGAATGGTTCTTTAAGAATAATCGAATCAATTGCAAATCTCTTGGCAAATAGGGGTGACACATATGAGTGAGTAGAACCGGGGTCAAACAAAATACGTGCAGCAAAAGTATTAACAGATAATATACCTGTAACTACAGCATTGGATGTTTGAGCATCCTGTCGGGTTAGAGCATATACTCTTGCATTTCCTCTGCCAGCAGCTTGTTTTCCACGGTCACCTTGGCCTCTTCCAAAACCTCTTCCCATACTACCCCCTATTGAAGGGGTTGGTGTTTGAGTAATAGATTGTGGTCGAGGTGGCAAAGTAGACCCTTGACCTGGTCTTGTCATGAGCTGAGGGCACTCCCTTATAAAATGTCCTTTTTGTCCACAGTGAAAACAGCCTGTACCAACAGTGTTTAACCTGCATTCTCCGAAGTGAAACTTTCCACATTCAGGACATTGAGGTTTTTCCCTTCTACCTTGAGTACCTCCTCTACTAGAAGAGCTAAAACCACCCATGCTCTCTGAACGAGGCTTAGCCACACTGGCTGTAGAATAAGTTGACTTAGTAGGAGTGGTTGGAGCATTTTGTGATGCAGTAAAGGGTTTCAAAGTTCTGAGTCTTCCCCTTGATCAAAAGATCTTCTATACCTAGCTTTCTTCTTTTGACGATACTCTTCTTTATTCTTTGACCTCTTTTCCATTCTTCGGGCCACATCAACAGCCTCTGCGTACGAAGAGTAATCGTTCATATTAGAACCCACTTGATCATATAAGGCATCACAAAGCCCTTCCACAAACTTTTCTATTTTCTTCCTTTCAGAAGGAATGATTTCAGGGGCATATTCAGATAATTTAACAAACTGAGCTGAATACTCATCAACAGTCATGGTTCCCTGCCGTAGATACAGAAAATCTCTGGCCCTGGATGATCGTTCACTTGCCGGAAGAAATTCATCCATAACCAATCTGTAAAATTCTGTCCACATAACTGGCGGTGCGCCTTGAATTCTAGCTTTCTTCCAGTTCCTCCACCATTTACCAGCCCTACCTTTTAACTGAAAGGAAGTGAATTCTACCTTTTGAGTAGGAGAACACCCTATAGCATCACAGATTGCTTCACAATCTTCAAGGAAACATTGTGGGTCCTCTTTGGGATCTTCCCCTAAAAAGTAGGAGGCCTCATTTTCTGGAATTCAGACATTCTTACCTCTCTTACATTAACTCCTCCCGCTAACGGAGCTGGTGGTACATTTTCAGCTTCAACAATAGGAGGATCCACTGGCAGGTTAGCTTGTGCAGCTCGACCTCTCATTTCAGCCTCAAATCGGTCAAATCGTTCATTCATCAAATGAATCACATGTGCAATAGTTGCATTACCGACGTGAGCATCAGGTTCGACTCTTCTTGCTTGCTCACTAGTTGCGCCCTCAGTACTTTGAGCATGTAAACTATCACCACGGTTAGGATCATCTTGCACATGTACTGGTGGATTTATGGCCCTCCTTGGACCCATATGCTCATTATTATTAGAAGATCCTTCTGACATTGTACTGTCACAGATCTACACACCTAACAAACAATTTTCAGACATAAACAAAATATCACTTACTAGCCCCACTGAGAAGTTATCCATAAAATGACGTTATACTCTACAAGGTCTTTTATGAAACCTAATCCTATGGTCATGCCGCGGCTTATGACAATAGGAAAGGGCCCACAAAGATCACTTTGCTCTGTACTCTATAGGGGACCTATAAAACCTTTCCTCTGATACCAAATTTGTCACATCCCAAAAATTGAGCATGTGAAAAGATACTACTCATTTGATATAATTCTCAAACATACGTTATATACATATATTCTGTAAGGTTTTACATTCAACCTTAATCATTCATTCCACACTACATAATTATATTCATCTGATAAGCAAATATAGACATACATAGTCTGATATTTCTATCTCATCGCAAGCCTAGGAGACCTATAGAAAATACAGAGCTTTTCTAATATCCACATTAATAAGTACTGGTGTCCCACCAGACAGAAATAGAGAATAAACCCAAGGGGCTTCTAATCTTCAAACGGATACTCTTGTTCTTTATTTTCTGTATCTGAAAAAAATAATCATAGGGAGTGTGAGTTTATTTAAAAACTCAGTAAGTAAATAACTGTACTATATAAAATATCAAAAGTACAAATACCACATTTACTCATATAATTAATTGTCTTATACATCGAGTAGTATGGGACTCTAACCCTTTCAAACTCATGAATAAGATTTCATAGATATACACCGAGTAGTATGGGACTCTAACCCTTTCAAACTCGTGAATAAGATCTCATCGGTATACACCGAGTAGTATGGGACTTTAACCCTTTCAACTCGTGTATAGATTTCATAGATATGCACTGAGTAGTATGGGACTTTAACCCTTTCCAACTCGTGTATAAGATTTCTTAGATATACACCGAGTAGTATGGGACTTTAACCCTTTCACACTCGTGTATTAGATCCCGTAGATCTTTACTCATTAATAAAATAGTGAGAATTCATCACATAGTACAATTGTCATGAAATAAATAATTTCTTCATACTCTTATTTCTACTGATCATCATATACTCCCATATGAAAAATTAATTGCTTATTATCCAAATAATATTGTAAATGAGACTTATATTGTACTTTGACTAGTAATATCAAATTAGCTGAGCAAGGTTATTCACTCACCTTGATTTTTGTCCAAGTTTACCTTGTTTCACACTAGAATTTGTGTAGGAAAATTTCCTAGTAAAATATATTACAAGGAATCATAAGAAAGGAAACAAAATCACGAAAATACGTAAAATTTTCTAACTGCTACAGTAACGGATTGCTACAGTACGGTTTGCTACAGTGTCGGTTCGCTACAGTAACGTTGACTGCTACAGTACCGTTGACTGCCGACACTACAGTAACTGCTACAGTAACCGAAGAAAATTTTCCAGATTTTGTTTCGAAATCCCTGGTCGCTACAGTAACTCGGTTTTTGCAGAAATTTCTAACAATTTCATCCTTTCCCTTTCTTGTTTCAAAACCATAATTTCAACTCTTTTAACCGATTATAACTCAAATATAACTTCTAAAACAACTGAGATTCATGAATTATCATCAAAATCTTCAAAAACAAAACCTCCTCTGATCTTCTACATAAACTGAAATTTAAGGAAAATAATCGGATTAAAGCTTACCTTTGATCCTTACAAAGCTTTTGAACCGAACAAATAATCGAAACTCTGAAGATCAAGGAAATGATTTGAGAAGAAAATGAAGAACTGAGAGAGAAATCTTTTCTGCTTCCTTCGGCTGAGTGAAAAAATGAGGGTTACTATTGAAACTTTATATTAAATATTTCTAATGGGTTATTCAATAACCCATGGGTATCCATAACCCAACATCCAAACCCATCCAGTCAATTTACAATAAATGGATTAATTGACCATTCTGAAACCACTTTTCCATGAATTTCACCATTCTTAGAATGTATCCCTCATTGTGCAAATATTTAGTCCAGTCATTTAACTCAATTTTCATAAATAATATTCAAAGAGAACAATTAAATATGAAAATTAAAAATGACCAAAATAAATAACTAAAGTAACGTTGTAGAATTCTAAAATACTCTTAAGCGAATTATATTCTGAAATTAACGGGTATTACAGAAGGAGTCCAATTCCGGAGTAATCGACTACAGCAACGATTCGCTCTTATTGGCTTGTACGATATTATATTGTACCAAAGCTTCAATTAACCGGTGTAAGCCTATCCACTCTTACTTACTGTGAGGGTTTTCGGTGTGCTAGAATCAATGGCGGAGAATGCGCTGTGAGGAAGGCCTGGCCTCTTCGGCAACTATTGAATACAATACGGTCTACTGCTATTTCTTGAGGGGAAGGAATTACCGGGATGAAGCCAATCACACATTTCTACTTTCAACCAGGTAAAGATATCCACATCTGAGGAAGAGCAGGGATAATCGTAGACTAAGAAGAGAGGACGTAAACACATTCATTGAATTGGACAGCTTTGTTAGCAAGATGCGGTTAGCGGAACTCAGTTCCACAAGCTACTTCTTTGAAGTCTTTTTCTGGGACTAGAGGCCTTTGGGATTGATGCCGAGACTAGATTCGAAATTAGAGATTGCTCTTCTTCTTATTCACACTGAAAGTGCGCAATAAGGAATGACGGGATGGATTACTTGTCTATAAAGGCTGGGCATCTCAGGGAAATGTTAACCACATAGGGATGCCTTCAGTCTCTTTCCGGACCTACTCATCGAAAGATGCCCAAGCCCTTTGATAGAAAAAGCTTCAAATGCGCAGTTAGGACAAAAAGGCTGTTTGCAAGAAGTAGCTGCGAGAATGCCCTCAGTCTATATAGGCTGTAAGGAAAAAGGCAAGTAGGCAAAAAAGATTAAAGACCTTCGACTGCTTGAATAAGCTAATAACAGATCTTTTACGTCTTTCGAGATGCGAAGAGAAGTAAGAAGATCGGCCTATAAACCTGTCTAGCCAAGATGGGGGAAAGCTCCCACCCAACTAAAGAATATGCACCAGATGAACCAGTAAAAAGGCGCGTAAGCGAAGAAAAAAACCTTTGAGGAATTAGATCTGCTCCGCTCTTATCTTTTTCACAATCGCCGACTACGAAATGATTAGGAAGTTAGCTGGCTGGCTGAGGTAACTCTACTTGTCGAGGAGGAAATGTCAATTCTTGCTTCTTCCTTTTGAATATCGGGATTACTAACTACTGTCCTTAACTCTTATTGCCCTAGAAGCCAGAACTCTTAACGGTGGGAAGCAAAGGAACCGTAGGGCTTAGATTAGGGCAGGGAGTGAGCCTTGGGTCATAATGAATATAGTAGGGCAGAACCATGGGCGATTGCCACTGTTAGAGTAACTGTTGCAATTGAATCTGTTGTCGGAAGGGCTACTAGAGAGAAAGACTCCTTTGGCTCTTATCGAAATGAATTGAAAAAAGGCTCTTCCCACGTAGCAGTAAAAAGGAAGGGAGAAGGAGAAATAGACGGGATTGTTGGAATTGGTGTGCTAGCTACTCTAGAAAGGGGGAACTGACTTGTGAAGCTGTGAAGAAAGCCCTTGTTGGCTATAGATATGGGTCACTCACGTTATAAGAAGAAGGAAGGGGATAGTTATAGGACCTGGAACTGAGACTGGTAATTGGATTTTCTTTCCTAGGGGCAGGAGCGGTAGTTGAAGGAATGTTGCTTTGGCTTGATTGCTTTCACTGGCCTTGCCTTTTCTTTTTTTCAAAAAGGTATTCTCGCATAAAGAAAGGGCTGCTTGGCCTAGAATTAGAGAATTAAAGGAGGTAGTGGGAGATAGTGTGTATGTACTTTTCTTCTTCATGTGACAAACATCGCAAAAGTAGTCCGTCGAACTATCGCCAATAGAGGGCATCGTTCAAGTATACGCATTTTTAACCGGTTTCACAGTCCACCATTTGATAGCCCTGTTCTTGAATATACAGAACTAATAGGGCTTCGATGAGCCCTAGATGTAAAGGGCTTTTTGAACCCTTCTAAGCAATTAGAAGAGCGCTGAATTGGACCTCCCTCAAATGGATGGATCTGGGATTGATTGTGGAACCGAGCAGAGAGAACCTGGGACGAGCTGGAAGATACGCTAGGCGGAGTAGTAGCTCTGGAGCAGGTTCTTCGACTGGATCAATGCATGTATGAATCCTAAAAAAATCCCGAAGGTCTAGTCTAGAAAAAAACTCGGGGGTTTTGGTAGGAAAGGCGGTCACAGGAAGAAATGCCCTACCAATGAATAGATTAGTCTACTAACGTCAACAATCTCTTTCTTCATATACGATACCGTCCGGTTTGATATCCGAAACTATAAATATGACACAAGAAAGAAAGATAGATATTCCCATGGTAGGAATAGGACAGTTGCACTAAGGAAGAGAGCTAGGGATTTGATAAAGGTGATAGGACAGGGTTCCAAACCTGCCTTAGTCTCAGTCTCAAATAGGGCGCAAGCTAAGGACATTACTATATGAATATACATTTCCTTAAACGTTCTTTTAAAAGTAAGAAAATCGCAGTCTGCCTCTCGTGTCAGGATTCCTTCAATGAGAATACCCTCTTCTTATCGTTTGTGCCCCATTTGGATGGGTCACTTCACTCACTGTAAGGAGAGATCTTTTTTCTTTTGGGCTTGAAGCCGCTCTTCTTGCTTTCTTGGTTGATGAAAGATAGGTTTGAGTGCCCGTTCTTCTCGAAGCTGGAAAGAGGGCTTTCGAAGACCTTCTTCCGTCTACCCTTCGCCTAGCAGCTAAGCTCGGAGACCCGGACCTTTAGTTTGTCAACTCAGCGCTGAAACCCTGCTAATCGACTAATGCTTGGAGTTGGCGTCAGAAGATGAAGGTTCAGACTCAGATCCCCTTCTTCAACTATAAGTAGTCATCTCTATGACACTTCTATACCGACATAACAGGGGAGGTCGGGTAGAGGGAAAGAAAGAATCGATGCTATTGATCAAACCCCTGACCTTTCCACTAAGCTCGTTGACCCAAGACTAAGCGCTTTGAGACGACCTAAGAGAATGAGTGGCGCAACTACCTCCTAGTCCAGTCCTGGGCTTATGATACCGTATGGAGGCACTGTCGAAAGTATAGTTTAGCGGGGAGGAATTGGTCTTTGAAGTCCTATTCTATAGGGTTGTCCTGCAAGGAAGATAAAGCATTTGAGCCTCTGGCCTGTCGCATTTCCCTCTTTTGCCTCTAGAGAAATGCTCTATTTCAGCTTTTGGCCCCTCGGGTACTATTTTCCCAGTAGGTTTTCCAATGGCGTGTTTCCGGCACGCCCCATCGTCCCTGGCTGGTCTACCCTGCGAGCCGAGGCGCCCTCCCATCCCCGAGTAGAAATTCTAATGAGTTTCTGTCGGTTCCGGCATTAAGATTATTGGTGTCAACCGGTAGCTCGCTTCTTGAGGCGGTAGTTCGGGTGGTCCCTATCCCATTCCAACTTGGTTATTTATGGGAACCCCACCAGGATTTACTAGTCTGCCTCTATCTATTAACAAGGGCCCTAGGAATATTCTTTCAAAGACACCTCCGGCAGAGGAATACCCTTTTGAGTATCCTTACTGCCAATCACAGCCGTCTCGTCTTAGCTACAGGAATTTTGAATACTGGGTTAAGTTGTACTACTCTGCTAGTAGCCTGTGTTTCCTCCTTCCCTTCTCTTTCAGGTTATTGAGTAGTTCTACAAATGGCTATGAATGGGATAGAAAGGTCAGTCACCGAACAAGCAACTAAACAAGCAACGGCTGGCTTACTACTTACTACCTCTATATCTAAATATAAGCCGTTGTGCGTGAGTATCAGTCTAAAGAAGCGAAGCATCTTCCTTGGTGATTTAGAAAGAATATATTTGTTTCCTAATCTAATAGGAAGCGAAAGATGCACCGATTGACGCTCTTCCAGCCCAACTACATCTGGCCAGCATACAGCCGTTGGGCTCTGAAATAGCTGTTCAGGCACAGTTGCCCACCATATTGAGAATCCCACTGTCCTAAGCCGATCAAAGAGCTGATCAGGCTTATGAGGCTGCTACCTTTCTTAGCTACTATCTGAATGTCACAATTCAGTGCTGATCTGGAGGGAGATCTCTGAACGAGTTAGCTCAGTGAACCTTGAGTCAATTGGAGAGAACTAACTTCCTTCATCAGGAACAGCGATCACTACTAATCCGAAAGACGGGGCCGATGGAAGAGGGGAGCTTGCACTTTCAGAAAGACCATGCCCAACTCTGGGGAAAGTTCCGACTTAGTTCTCTTTCTTCCGGCGTGGTCGAGCCTTAGCCACTTGCGCTACTTTCCCTTGAATTGAAAGAAAGAACCAAACGGATCCCATAGGTCCTTACTTTGTTATACTGAATAATAGGAGATTGTTGTCACTATCCTTGCAGAACTGGAAGTCCCACGTGAGTCACTTTTCCAAGCAACATTCCCCTTGCTCCTAAGGAAGAACCAGTCTACGGAGAAAGGACCTAAACGAAGCCAAAGGGTCGAGCTTAAGGCAAAACTGTCCCTGGCTGGGAAAAGATGCTTGAGTCACCGGTGTGGGAAGACTAGCAATTGAATCAGCTGTTGCGCTTTGATAGCTATTGTGCACGAAGAAGCTCTTTGCAAAAGAAGAGCTCCTAGGAGGGCATTCATTCTCATTCGATAAGTCCCTCTTAGGTATAGACAAGATATGGTACTACAAAGCTAGGGGACTACAATTGAGTATGCCTAATTCCTTCTGTGAAAAGCTTAAAAGTTGTTTGGGTTCAATTAAAAATTGCACTAAGATGAAGACTCAAATAACTTTTGCCAGTTGAAAGTTACATCTTTGTGGGTTCGGCCCTAAAGTGTGGATCATCTGGTTGAGTACAAAGCATGTTTCAGACCTTGAGCAGTGACATACTTTCTTTTAGTATGATTGATAAAGTAGGAATCGATCTATTCATAGTCTCTCTCCATTGTTGACTCAGCTTGTACCTGTCTGTTTAAGGGAATAGGTAGAGAGGTCAGGTTTTTTGCTCTTTTCGCTCACAGGTTGATGAACGAGCTCCTACTCAACATATGATTACCGGCTGGGGAGTGCCTATTTGAACTAGCGACTAGCTTCTTTGTAATGTATTGAAGTGGAGGCAATAGATTCTTCTTGTTCATCAACCGATTCTGAAACCGAAGAAGAGTGGGTTCTCCTAAGTAGTTGGAGGCGTCTTCTTTGAACTCAAAAACAATTTCACTTGAATGAAACCACTTATATGAGTGAATCCTATCAACTAGACTCTTATCGAAATTTCGTAGTATAGAAAGAGAAAAAGATTCATCTTGCTTATTTGCTTGATCATTGAGTAACCCATTGAGCCAAGCAGATTGCCATAGGTTGGTGTCCTTGCCGTCACCAATGACACGTACTATTTCGCTTTGGAGAATTGGCTTTTTGGCATAAATGGACTTCCAGGAAGAGTAGGCCGAGTATTTAGGCTCCACATCTAGTGGACAGCTCTCGGGAAAGTCTTTTGCTTTCATTATTTGGGAAATGAAGTCGCGGTACATGTGAGAAGTCTTCAGAGCAATTTAGCTTGGAAGGCCGAGTTTTTGAGTGCAAGAGAACGAATGGCAAGGCCTCCCTTCTGCCAGGGTTGGCCGACGAACCACCAATTCACCGCATGGATTTTTTGACTTTCACCTTGGGACCAAAGGAAGTCACGTTGCAGGACTTTAATCTGATTTATTGTGTAGATAGGAAGCTTGAAGTTGCTCAACATGTGATTGGGTATCCCTGCGGTTACTGATTTTGTCGGGGTTTTGCGCCCTGCAAATGTCAGTAGCTGACTTTTCCAACCTTGCAGTCTAGCACCCGGTTGACTATATCTCTCATTTGTGCTTTTGTGGGCCTTCTAGTGAGAGGGATAATGCCCAGGTAGTCTTAATAGAGCCAGAATTGTCAATTCCTGGATGAAGGCATATTTCGCTACGCTGCTGTCTACTGATTGATTTTTTTTACTGAATGACAGAGGGTTGACTCGTTGCCCGGATTCCTCATAAACTACATTTAGAATGGCTCGAATTGAGGCACAGGACTTGGCTTGGAAAAGGTAGGTTCGAAATCGAATTCCAAAGCAAGGGGAATTGATTGTTAATAGCTGGAATCATACTTTTTTGATAGCTTCAAGCAGAAGGAGCTTAAAGCACCATTTCTCCAGTTTAACCGTTCACCACGAACTCAACTGAGAAGTCTTGCATACAAAGCAAATAGGCCAATTCTTCCTTCTCGTCCTATGGTATAGGATAAAGTGGTATTGCATGTAAACAGGGAAGAACTCTCCTTGAAAGAAAGGTGCGTAGCCTTTTCCTAGGAAAGGATTAGGATTCGGAGTTAGGTTTGGTGTGCAATTCTCTCACCAATTTTGCACCTCTGTTGTCCCTAGTATTCACCTCATTTGGAGCTCAATTCCTTAATATAATAGTATATTATAACGCTTATCTGAAACCGCTTCCTCATACCTTTCGTTTCACTTTCTACTTTAATGAATAGGTTTGTGGTACGGTACTCTTCCCATGTTACACTGCCTTTCTTTAGGCCTGGTACATGTACCTTTCAAAAAAAACCTATTCTCGACCCACCGCTCTTCCTTTGAGGCAAAAGTCTCTCTTATTCGACCAGAAGAGCTCCTCAGAGAAGGTTTGCTTTGGCGATAGCTACGGTGGGTCTATAACAACTGATTCGACAACAACAGAGCAAAAGAAAGCTAGAACCGATTCAACAGACTCTTAAAAAAAAGCATCTATGTTCCTCTCTAACCTTTTCTATCTATCCTTAGAAGTAGGGCAAGGGAAACCCTACAAAGGGAAAGCCCCACGAACCTTCGACTTGTCTTAGGTAGCTGTCACAGCTGGTCCATACGTCAGCTGACGTCATAGGAGCAGGCCAATGTTTGGTTCGAAACTGCTCTGCCACGCTGAAGAATTTGAAGGCTTTTGCTACGCTGAGCTGTCTGACGAGCTGTCAGCTGTAGCTTAGATTCCTAAGCTAAGGGAGCGGTGGTTCTTCGTACGGATTCGGCCTAAGAGCGGTGATTAGGGATAATGTTTTTTTTTTGGTTCAAAACAAAAAAATTCATCACAGGAGAAAAAAGGCAGCGTAGACGATAGATTCATCGAAGAAAGAGTGGGAGCGGAAACGGAGACATTAAGCGCCAGCTTAGACCTTGGTAGCCGTTTCTTCTTCGAAACCTCAACGGATATGGCAGCCTCAAGGTTTCCTTTAGAGGACGATTTGTCCAAAACAGACCTTGCGCCCGCTTCTAAGCGACGAGCTTCTGCCAGAAGTTTGGCAGCCCTAAGACTAAGGGACTAATCACGTTCACCTCATCTGATGCTGAAGAAATAAGGTGCACTAGGTCTTCTTGTCCCTGGGCATCCTCTATGAGATTCACAGATGCGCTGCTCCCTACTGGTGAACTTACCGAATGTGGCGGGAGAGTCTCAGTCCTTGTTCAACGCCTGCTTGACTAGCGCAAAAGGAGGCAGCTGGAGTGTGTAGATGGGCTTTGAATAACAGTTGGGTGAACTTTTTCCAATAATGCCAACGATGGATGAAATTATGGACCGCCTGTCGGGAGCGTGTTACTTTTCAAAGCTTACCTTCTTTTTATTAAATTACCTTGTCTCAATAATAACAAGCAAAACTGGGTCATGAGTCTCGAATTGAACGAATAAATTCATCATACCCGGCACCTCTCACATTCCACAGTAGAATCTTCATCTCAAAAACAATTGATTGATGATGTGGAAACATGGGATTAGTGGCCATTCGAGGCCTGAACTCCGTCGACGACGCCGTCTGATCCAAGATTAGCAACCTCTCTTTCTCCCATGGAGGGAACCTCACTGACACATTCAGGGCTCTACAGTTGAAGCGTTCCAACCATATAGAAGGAATCCACACCATTATCTCGTCGGCTTGTCGATCCGGGATCGCCCAGGATAGGCTGGAAGGTCGGAGAAGCCAGGCTGAGAGAATGAAGGGAAACCGAAGCCAAGGGAATGCATTTCAAGAAGAGACAACCAGTACGCCTACTTAGCAATTCCTCGTAAATAAAGATGCCGAAAGTCATACAATAGACTAAGCCTTTCCCTGGATCCTGGTATGAACTCACAAAGCATTTACTCGTCGCCTGCTTCCCTGGATTCGTTCACGTCGGACTCTCTCCAAAACTAACTACCTTTCGAGTTGGGAAATCCAAATCTCCAGTCGCATTATCTCTAGATAGAATGCTAATGATTCTATCCTACTATACTTTATTTATATTTATTGATCCCCTCGGGGGACTGAGCTACCTTGTGAGTTAACCCCCAACTTTTACTGCCACGGAAACCATACCATCCAAACCATCCTATCCAAAAGCCTACCATCCCGGGCATACCATCCAAAGAGGTAGGGAAGGCAAGTCGAATCCCACAGGTAATATGCTTATGAGTAGGTGCGGGTTAGTAGCAAGAAGGCTTTTAAAAGCCTCGATCATAATTCGAAATAACATAAGTGAAGATATGGTTGATTCCATTCTAGAGTCACTAAGGGAAATGACTCTAGATTGAGATCAAAGTTGCCACCTTTTATGTGTCCACCTTAGTCTTTCTGATAGCTTTTTTTTCCCATGCTTTGCTTTTGTTGGTAAAACCAACGCAACCGTTTAGTCAAAACTAGACTCCTGCTGCGGGAATAATTTTGGAAAAAGAAATCATGCGATTATGACAAATCTGGTTTTCTCAATTGGCTGTATCTTCATTTCATAATTGATCTCTTTCATATAGTCCTAACATTGGACTATATGGTGGCTATCGGGCATCAGCCCCTTGATTTTGGTTTTCAATGCCATTGTTTGAATGGAGAGGCTTTTGATATAAATCTTCCTGCTCTAGAACCTCTGGAATCGTCATCAAGTTCCGAATCTTTGTCAACGGGTCATAATCCCTATGAAATCTATCAACACATTCAGATTCTTGAAGCGTGAGAGTACTACAATATACCTCCTGAAAATCATCCGGGCGATTACGAAAAGCTAGTGCGGGAGCACTTGTCTCGAGCTCGAGCTTTAGGCGATGATTTCTACAAAGCAATTGTTGAGAGGGAATATTTTGAAGTTCGAGTCTTGGAAAAAAAGGGTCTCCTTCAGGTAGACTAACCAATATGATGCTTAATGAGCATAATATTGATCGCATTATGGAAATTTCGCCCTATTCAAATGGTTGGAAGGAGGCCTATCACTTCATTCAGGATAGGTTTCCCCCCTTAATTAAATAGAAACTTAATAAGATAAGAGAATTTGTTTAAGATGGAAGAAATAGTCATGTGATGTAATCTTTACATCTTCGAGATTAAATACTATTGTTTTTCCTTCAGACCTTAATAGAGATGTGTTCATAAAGAATATCTTAAGTATGAATATCTATTCTAAAGTCCTATATGCATTTTCATATCTATTCATTTCATATCAATGAATTTCTATTGGTATGTCTTAATTGAAGGTGTCGCTACCTCGTTTCATCTTTCTATTTATCCTCACTCATGCCATGGAGAGGTCAATGGGTAAGATTAAAACTCCGAAGACATCAGCATGAGACCGGCATTGAATAGATGATAAGTCTATTCGTTGGATTTGATTTTCCCTAAAAAGGGTGCCTCACCGAGTATAAATCGAAATGGATGAAACAACTCTAGCATAAAAACTAGAGAACGACAGACGTATTTAATCTGATTTCGTCTTTGTACCTTAACCTTAGTACAGTGAACACAAACCCAATCTCAATAAAAAGAAACAACAAAAAACTCAGAGGTGAACCGGACTGATAAGAAACTCCTAAAGCCATGGATTGACTTTAGTTAGCTCCTATACCAGTAAGACATTGATTTACTCTAAAGGGTACCACAATGTGAGATGTACTAAGGCTAACTCTTAGGAAAGCAACCTCTTCTACTTAATATATACACCAACCCAATCTCAATACAACTTATGGAGAGGCAAAAATGGAAGCCCACGGAGCCGTAACTAGGTCCAGTCCAACAGCGCCCATTCAGGCGGATACCTTAATAAGGATGATCGATAAGAAAGGTCGAAAGGTCACGATCGTGGCGCCCAGGCGCTAAGGTTCAGAAGGTTTTGGGGAGGAAGAAGGGCTTGGCGCCCAGGCGCCAAGTGTGGCACTAGGCTTGGGTTGGTGGCCAGGCGCCAGATGTACTAGAAAACCTTAGCTTATTTTCAATCGGCCATAACTTCTTCATCCAGACTCCGTTTTGGGAAAACTTTATATCTTTGGAAAGCTCTTTGAGTTTAGTTTCCAATGGTATAGGTTTCATTTAATATTCATTACCGGTTAGGAGTTATAACATGAGATGTGAGTAAAGGTCGAGAGTAGTGATAGGAAATTTCTCTATTTTGTAACCCTAATGGTTTTTACCTGGTTACAATAGGGATGGTTGAGGCACAAGGTGGGAGCGCCGAGAGCGTGAAATCCATGTGAGTAGGCAACCTTGCAAAATTAATTTACTAAATTAGTCAAAGCACAATATAAATCTCATTTGCATTATTTGTGAAATTGAGAAGATTACTAGTGTATGTTCAAGTTGAGAAAAATTACAATATCATTGGGAATTATTTTATTACCTTTGTGAATTGATTTCTCTAGTTGACTAATAACTAGATGTGGTAGTTCCTTGAATAAACTGGAACATTTTGTAAGTGAATGACCTTACTAGACTAATTTGATATTATTAGACAAAGTACAATATAAGTCTCATTTATAATATTATTGAAATGTTAAACAATTAATCTTTCAATTGACAATATATGATGATTGCTATGATTGATGAAAGAAATTCAAAGGAATAAAAGTATGTGTAAATTAATTTATTTCATAGTAATTGTATTGTGATAAATTCTCACTATTTTATTGATGAGCAAAAGATCTATGGGATCTAATACATGAGTTTGAAAGGGTTAGAGTCTCATATTACTCAATGTATAACTATGAAAACCTATACACGAGTTTGAAAGGGTTAAAGTCCTATACTACTCGGTGTATAATTGTGAAAATCTATGCACGAGTTTGAAAGGGTTAGAGTCTCATACTACTCGGTGTATAACTGTGAAAATCTATGCACGAGTTTGAAAGGGTTAGAGTCCCATACTACTCAGTGTATAAGTGTGAAAACCTATGCACAAAGAGTTTGAGGGTTAAATTCCCAAGTTACTCGGTGCAAGTATTTATGGCACATAATGCAAAGTGATTAAGGGATTGATCATCCAAGAAATCATACACAAATTCAGACAAATGTAATACTATAATTATTTAAAATAAATGATAGATTGATTGTATTAGTAAATGTGGTATTTGTGCTTGTGATATTTTCATGTACAGTTGTTTACTCACTGAGTTTTGATTAACTCACACTCTCTATGATTATCTTTTCAGATACAGTGGTTGAGGAGGAGAATTTATAGCCTTTAAGGATATACTCCACTTTTGTCTGGTAAACAAATAAATAGATTTGGAAAAGATTAGAAAATGTTCTGTAATCTAGTAGGTCACCTAGGCTTGGGAGGCTGTATAGTACTGTATAGTGTATAAATGTTGAATATTTTCTGAATATATATGCAAAATATCTTTCTTGAAAAATTTACGATTCACATAGTTATGGATATTAAGAATGTTCATAGAGATTAAGGGGTACCACAGAGATACATCCTAAGTATTTTATGTTTACTTCACATGTTAGTTTTGGGATGTGACAGCCGATTGGGACACATGAGTGAGAAAGAGCTGTCAATTCTAAGTAAACAAGGATTGTTAGAAGGAGCAGAAACTGGGAAACTGAAATTATGTGAAGTTTGTGTTATGGGTAAACAACGCAGAGTTAAGTTCAATTCTAGAAAGCATAATTCTACGGATGTTCTGCAATATGTTCACTCAGACTTGTGGGGTCCTTCTCCAATTGAATCTCAGGGCAAATGAAAGTACTTTGTTATTTTCATTGATGACTACTCTAGAAAGGTTTGGGTGTATTTTCTGAAATCCAAAGATGAAGTGTTTGGAAAGTTCAAAGAGTGGAAGACCATAGTTGAGGAACGGACTGGAAAACAGGTCAAAACACTCAGAACTGATAATAGGTTGGAGTTTTGTAACGCTCTATTTGATGAGTTTTGTAAGAAAGAAGGTATAGTGAGGCATCGCACTGTACGTCATACACCACAGCAAAATGGAGTTGCAGAACGTATGAATCAAATACTGTTGCAGCGTTCGAGATGCATGCGATTAAACGTTGGCTTGCTAAAACAATTTTGGGCTGAAGCAGTTAACACTGCTTGTTATCTGGTGAATAGATCGCTATCTACTGCAATTGATTTTAAGACTCCTCAAGAGGTATGGTTCGGTAAACCTTCTAATTATTCTGGCCTGCGTATATTTGGTTGTCCTGCTTATGCTCATGTGAATGATGGTAAACTAGAGCCTAGGGCAATGAAATCTATATTTCTAGGGTAAGAAACCTGGAGTTAAAGGGTACAGACTGTGGTGTACCGAAAAGGATAGAACTCCAAAATTTATTATTAGCAGAGATGTAACTTTTGATGAGTCTGCTATGTTTGGTCAGAAGAAGGAGCTTAGTAGTCATGCAGGTAATAATAATTAAGGTGCCAACCAGAAGGTAGAAATTGAAGTTCAAACTTCAAAAAGGGTTATAACAGACCCTGTACAACAGCCCAGGGAAGAAGAAGAATCACAACCTATAGCAACAAGGAGGGAAAGGAGGGAAATCAGAAAACCTATAAGGTATGCAGATTGTGTTGATATAATTGATATTAATTCAGTTGCTTATGCCTTGGCAGTAGGTGAAAGCATTGATTCTGATGACCCGAGATCATATAAAGAAGCAGTTGAGAGTAGAGAAGCATCAGAATGGTTGGTTGCAATGAATGAAGAGATGCAATCTCTTGAGAAGAATGAAACATGGGATCTTGTACCGTTACCAAAGGGAGTGAAACCGGTAGGATGCAAATGGGTCTTCAAGAAGAAAGAAGGTATTCCTGGAGTTGAACCAGCAAGGTTCAAAGCATGACTCATGGCCAAGGGTTTTTCACAAAATGAGGGAATTGATTATCATGAAGTTTTCTCCCCTGTTGTGAAGCATAAAACCATTCGTGTCCTTTTGTCCATGGTAAGTGTTTTTGACTTGGAGTTGGAACAACTGGATGTGAAAAACGCTTTCTTACATGGAAATTTAGAGGAACAGATCTATAGGTCATAGCCAGAAGAATTTCTTGATTCTGGGAAGAAAGATCATGTATGTTTGCTGAAAAAGTCCTTGTATGGTTTGAAGCAGTCTCCTAGACAGTGGTATAAGAAATTTGATGCATTCATGACTTCTCATGGTTTTCTACGTAATCAGTTTGATAACTGTGTCTACTCTAAGAAACTTGCAGATGATTCTTATATTTATTTGTTGCTATATGTTGATGATATGTTAATTGCTGCAAAGAACAAGGTTGAAATTGATAATTTGAAAGCCTTGTTGAGCAGTGAGTTTGAGATGAAGGATTTGGGTGCAGCCAAAAAGATATTAGGCATGGAGATTTAGAGAGATAGAAGTACAGGTTTACTATATGTATCTCAGCAGAAATACATAGAAAAATTGTTGCATTCTTTCCAGATGAATAATTCTAAGCCAGTTAGTACTCCGTTGGCGGCACATTTTAATCTTGATGCTAGTACAATACCTACTACAACTGAGGAAAAAGGGTACATGAGTTCAGTGCCCTACTGTAATGCTGTTGGAAGCTTGATGTATGCAATGGTGTGTACTAGGCCTGATTTGGCTCATGTAGTCAGTGTGGTAAGTAGGTTTATGAGTAATCCTGGGAGAGCTCACTGGAGTGCAGTTAAATGGATTACGCGGTATCTGAAAGGTACGAGTAATATTTGCTTGGTTTATGGTGCTGATAAATTTGATAGTGGCTTGGTTGGTTATACATATTCAGATTATGTTGGAGATCTTTTGTGGAGGAGATCCTTAACATGCTATGTCTTGACTCTGAATGGATATGCTGTCAGTTGGAAGGCAACACTTCAATCTACAGTTGCCTTGTCTACCACTGAAGCAGAATACATGTCATTGGTAGAAGGAGTTAAGGAAGGTATGTGGTTACATGGTTTGATTGATAGTCTGGGGTTAAATATTCAGAGACCTATCATTTATTGTGATAGTCAGAGTGCATTAAGTTTGGCCAAGAATCCAGTTTACCATTAGAGGTCGAAACATATTGATATCAGATTGAATTTTATTCGAGATGCGATAGAAGACAAGAAATTATCCATCGAAAAGATAGCCACAGCAGATAATCCAGCAGATATGTTGACAAAGGCTCTACCTTCAGAGAAGTTCAAGCATAGCTTGGACTTGGTGAATGTTTGCATTCCATGAAGCCCTACAGGGCTTAAATGACAGATATGAATTTGTACTTAGTTCTGGTGATTTGAGAGAATTCAAGTCAAGGAGGGAAATTGTTGGGTTTAACTTGAATTTTGTGAGTGACCCGGTTTGTAACTCGACCCACGACCCATGACCCATAACTCATTATTTCCTCTATATATATGTATGTAATGAAATTCATTAGATGTCAGTGGTTGATGTAATTTCTCTCTGTATAGCCTTTATAAAAAATAATACAGATATTCTCTCTGTTCGTTGACGTAGGTCGCATTGACCGAATCACGTAACTTCTTTATGTGTTCTTCTCAATCTTTCTCCTTGATTTATTACCTTACAATAACCTAACAAAAATATTTTCTGATTAAAATGAATAATACAATGTGTTTCAAATAGTACCACCTTCTTGATAAATAGTGTTTTTGTTTTTTTTTTTTTTGGACGGTCAAATAAACCAATTCATTCTAACTCAAATAGTAAATATAAATTAAGTTGTTCTGGACTACGTATTTATATTATAGGTGAAAAATCTTGACCAATATACTCTATCAAATTCATGGGGTGGGTTGTAGCAATCTAATATACTATAAAAATAATTCTATCACATTGAATATTATCAATGGCCATGTCTCATTTTTTTGATTGTGTGAGTTCTAGGTGGACTCATTTTTCAAACTACTCTGTCCTTATTCTTCATATAAGAGGTTAGAAGTTTCTCAATTTGTCGGATCATAATTCAATTATAACTTCATAGTTTAATCTTGTTCCAAAATCTGCCATTAAACGTGACAAATACAATAGATACATAAGTCTTTGCCAAGCTTGTAATTCTAGTTTTCGGTAAAAAAAAAAAGATTTTTTTTTGGGAAAAAGACGGAAATTACTAAATAGGCCATAACGGCCTTCTCAATTGCCGTACCTACCATTCGAGCGTGAGGATTCTGCAGAGGGGATTTGGACTCGTTGCTCTTCGAACAAAAATAACAGCATACTTTTTAGCTTATTTATAATTTTAATTGTAATTAAAAATGTTAGCTACAATTAAAATCAACGAAAAAGTCAGATTCAACAAAAAAGAAAAAAAAAAGTAAGAACTGCTGAGAGCAAAATTACTCAATCCTCAACGACCGGTTCATCGCCCATCGTGTCGGCCTCATCCCACTCACCAGTGACCGCGCAAGCTCAATGTGCTTCGACAGTGACTGCCTCGAGCAATGGCTATGGTCGCTGCGAATTCTGCTTCGTCGAGTTGCTCCTAAATGCTAAATGCATCACCACTGAAACCCTCAATGTTACAGCAAGGATCTCTACACTTCTGACCCCGTCGATTTTCATGAGGCTGAATCCGTTCCCCGGGAGATGGGACATGAGTTCTAGGTATTAACTATTTTCGATTTATGTGTTTATTTGAACTAAATAGCTGCTTCATATTCGATACGCTTCAAGTTGCAGTTTAAACATTCTATATATTGTATACTTTAGGTATGGATGCTTCCGAGGCTGTGATATCATTCATATGATTTGGGGTTGTAATGCGAGTGCTCTATGGTTTATTACTGTACCATAATTTTTAAACGGCCTTGATATTATTTGATTCACTGGAGAGGACAACAATAACGCTGAACTTGAACAACAGACGGATGACTTTGTTTAGTGAATAGCATGAATAAGATCAATTTCTTTGATGTTTCAGGGGGATTTTAACTGTGGAGTTACGGGAAGAACAGGACCTGAAGCTGAGAGCAATAGCTACGAAGGGAATTGGAAAAGAACCTGCAAAACGGTTGCTAGCAGCAAGTAGCTTTCATGAATGAGACACATGTAACGAAGAATTGATGGAAACATTGATACTTGAGGGGAAAACAGAACGGATTGCAAGTTGTGCTACCCGTGTTTGAAGTCGATCTTGATGCCGAACAAATTGGTTCTGTTCGTTAATTTTTTTCATATTTACTTATCACTGTTTCTGTTTCTTTTTATAGTATTGTTTGATTCCATTTGCACTTACTTAGCTTATGGCAATTTGTGAACATCTGCCTAGCCCGGCCTTGTTGGTTTTT
The DNA here is from genome assembly GCA_037074585.1 of Biancaea sappan. NCBI lineage: Eukaryota > Viridiplantae > Streptophyta > Magnoliopsida > Fabales > Fabaceae > Biancaea > Biancaea sappan. The sequence goes on along the minus strand of CM073493.1, from coordinate 7,332,094 downwards.
CTTGCTGAAGAATTTATTTGATGCCCATTGCTTCACCCTGGATTTTGCTTAATGATATCCATACGCTACTCCTTTGCTAATTATAACTGAGTAGATACGTAGCTGTTTTATGCTACTTTTAATAGATACTTTTGGCATTTGGGTGAAGAAGTATGCACATGACTGACTTGATGTTTCAAATAACTTGCGGATAAGTTGCTACTTAGAGGTCTTTGTGTTGTGTTTCCTTATCATTTTATGGTAAAGACTAATGAACACTGGTATAAGATCATGGAATCAAAATGCATTACAGATCCCCAAAGCATTTCATATTAAACCTCTAAAACTTTGGGGTAAAAAAAAATGATCGTGAAGGAAAACGCATCCAATACCATCCTATCTGCTTTTGTTAGCTGGCTAAATTCTGCCTGTAGATATAGTATATGCCTCTTAGAATACAAAATAAGGACGATTTAGGATTATTCAAGAGTGAGCATGTCCTTCCTTCCTAACAAAGTGCTGGTTTTGTTTATTTATTTTTCCTTGGATTATAGTTTTTTAAGTCAAATGCTTTTGTGCGTCTCGTAGCGAAGGTTCCTAGATAGAAGAAAAATCCTAATACAAATATATATATATATATATATATCTAATCAGAAAAGACTTTTAAGAAAAACTATATTCCTAAAAGAACTGCCACGGAAGAAACTAAATAGTGCTAGCAATAACAAATCAGGCCTACTTTCTTAGCCTACAAGTAAACAGGTCTAGGGATAATCCAAAAATCATAACCACCAAAAAGAAACTTGTATATCAAATTCTCTCTCTCTATCTCTCATTTTGAATGAGTACTGAAGTCTACTGTTGATGTTCTAATCTTTTCTTCTATGTTTTCTTTATGTCTTCATGCCAAGCAGAGTAGATGCATGTATGTTTTCTGAAAATTGATTGCATTAATGCCTCATGCAGCATCAGAATGTAATTTAGATATGCATGTTCTAGATATGGATCTCATTAATAACACAGTTTTCTTCCTTGCTATGTTTCATGTTGTAGATTTGGATGAAGCCTTTTGTTACATTGAAGTCTTCATAGGTTAGACAACCAGTGTATGTAGCATGCTGTAATGCTGCTATTTGCTACGAAACTTTGAGGAGAGGCAGACTTGAGTTGTAACTCGTAAGGGAGGGCCATTTATTCAATTTCCATGAAAGTTGGGATCGTGGCATTACTATATTAAGGCGTGACATATCTATACCAAAAAATAAAAATAAAAATAAGGTGTGACGCGCAGTTTGTAGATGATTGTTAAGAGAAAAATCTTTCTTTTATTGAAAAAAATGTAATTTTGTTTAAGTTCGCCTGTTGTTATAATTACTTGCCGGATGCTTGACCAAGTTAATGAGAAACAGCATTCGAGGGGATTGCTAGGTGGGAAAGACCCTGCAGTTTATTGTTGGTAAATGACAGAGAATCCATTACCATTACCATGCTAAGTAAAATTTTCTGGAGCGCTGTTCTCTCTATTTATCAATAAATCCTGGACATAGGTAGAGTTCATCAAATAACTTTTCAACTGCGACCTAATTGACCTCTCTCTCCCTGTCTTTCAAGCCCAGCCTAGCTCTTCCCAAGTCTGATTGCATTTGGATCTCTACATTATATCTTCCAGCTAGTGTTACTAGTATCCTTAGAAAAATTTTGCAAAGCACATTTAGGTCAATTTGTCGAGAAGTTTAACTTTATATTTTGTCCAATTAACTTGTTTTACTAGGAAGAAATACTGAAAAGACTCAGATTGTTTTCAGTTGGCTGACTGAGTAAACTGCACAGCAGCACTATATTTTTTGCAAAGTTGATATCCAGTCCTCAATGATCGTTGTCAAGTTTTAACACGATTGATGTCTAACTTATACTTTATGATCACTCTTAAGTTTTCTATTTCAATTGTTTTAATCCTTTATTGCTATTTTATAAATTGGTGTGCTTGAAACATTAAAAGTCTTCTAACAAGGCCGGACAATTCCTTTGTATGCATTGCTCTCTGGTTATTTACCATAACTAACTACTAGTCTTTTTGAGGTTGTGGTGTTTGGGCCTGAGGTTTCGCTTGTAATGAAGTGATCCGGAAAGCAGAGAGCCAGGGCTTGTTGAAATTGATGACAAACAGGAGACTTTCATACTCAAAGTTGAGTCCAATGTCACACTTGCGGTTTCTCAGTTCATATCAAATGCCTCAGAAATCCTCAAACAAAAGCTACTATATTACCAGTGTGCAAAATTAGCTCCTGATATGCAAGGAAAATGTTATAGTTGATGAAGAGGACTTGATCAATACTGACTTCCACTTGTTTTCTGTGAATTGTTAATGTGTCATCATAAATCATAATGTGCTACTTCACTGAACTAGAATAGCTCTTATCTCCTAATGACAGTGATCTTTTCTTACTTCTGTATGGCTTCTTGAATTTTAAAAATATAAAGCAATTAATAGCATGGTTTACGTTTTATATCTGTCCTATATTGAATAACACATATAATCGACTATCTTAATATGATCAAGTCAAGTCATTCAGGCCTATAAAAAATGAAGAGATTACCGGATGGGAGAAACACGAGAAAAACATCTTTTTTTCAAATTAAAACGAATAACGATCAATTTCAAATGCAAATAGTAGTCTGTTTTAGTCGGTACCTAGTGTTAAGGATCAGCCATTTTCTCTATATACATCTTAATGCAATCACTGCATGGGTCAAATTCTTGGATCCTGAGATTCCAAGATGCATGGAAAGGGGGGGGGGGATTGAACCAGAAATAGATCTTTTACTTTTTTTCTTTTCACCCCCATGGTCCAGTTATCCAAACTAAGATTTCTACTGACCCACTGCAATGCATAACAGATCATAATGTACCATAAAAAGAGTCACGGGTTCTATCTTTCTGTGAAGAAAAGTGATTGATTCGAGCAATGCCAACCTACATAAAGTTTTCCAATCTTCAAGGTGATTTCTAAACGTAAAAACTCCACCAAATACCAATGGCATCTTATCCTTTAGCATACGTTGTAGATAAAAGTTATGGGCACAAACACACAATGGGATTACTTGCTTCATCATTAATTTGCTCTGTCCTATTATTTTCTATTTTTTTCTTTCAATTGTACGAATAGAAACAGTCCTCTGTACCACATGTATACTGTGCTTTGCTTCCTGTAATATTGACTACCTTAGAATTTGACTTTTCCCTCTGTGTACCTGAAACATGCATATTTTGTTTCTGTGCATTTGTATGTGTTTTCTCTTTTGTCGTTATACACCAGCACTGTTTTATACCAAAGGACTTGACTGGTTTTACCCTAAAGATCATTTTGTTCTGGTAACAATTTTAAGCTTGTATATGGAAGTTAGAGAATGGCACACTCTTGCCTGTGAAAAGATACCCAAATCTTTGTCTGATAAGGCAGACATGCTTGCAGTAGGGCAGCCAAGTTTCAGAGATTTGGGACATGCCTTGCCATGGCTGGCCCCTAAAAGCATCACTAACTCCTCTTGTCCTTTTCTTCTGACTTTGTAAAGCAACTAAAGAGACCCAAAAGGCATCCTATACTTGCTTAACAATGTGCTTTACCATCTTAATGAAGTGGGAATTTTTGAGGTTTTCTAGTATAGTTTCCAGTTATTTGGTGTTTTTCTTGGTTTGGTACCACTAGTATTTGGAAACCCACTGGATTTTAAATAATTTAATTCGAGTCAGGTTAGATGACAAAGGTGTAAAGCTCTTCTAATTATGATTTTCTCCATTTATAAGACTTAAAACTAAAACTTTATTTGAAGTGAACAAATACCAAACCACTTAAATCAATTTATATTGATAGTTTTTAGTGTTTGACACACGGTGATCTCACAGTTCTTCATAAAGAAATCATTAGGTGCATATAATATAGAGTAATTTATTGATTTGGTCCCTAAAAAATTACAATTTTTCAATTTGGTCTTTGAAAGACCAAGTGAGAAGTTGAGTTCTTGAAAGATTACATTTATTTCCTTTAATCCTTTTTGTTGCTAAATCACAAAATCTGCTATTATTAAATTTCAAAATTTTTGTTGCTTAAAGTTATTTTGACAAATAGAAGGACTAAATTAAAATAAACATAATAATTTAAAAACTAAATTGAGACACTTGATCAATAATTTACTCTATGCTATAGTAGTCAGATGTACAGTGAGCCAATGAAAATTAACTGAAGTGAACGTTGCAAGAAGTGAGATCTACACATCCAATTCAATAAATTTCTATTGATTTCATGTACTATTTGTCTATCCAATAAGTTAATATAAGAATTCCTCCTCATTTATGAGTGGAGTCTAAAAATTTTTCATGCGAAATAGTTTAGCAAGGGACCATTTTGAATTTAAATTGGACCACCCAAACCTATTTTACTGTTCTTGCCATTATGTTTGGGTATTCAATGCCTCTTGTCTCTACTTCTTCCTTAACATTTTATTTTCTATATATTGACACAACATGAATATGGTGGGGCATAGTCCATTGGGACGCCAAGAAGATTTATTTGAGGTCCCACTGAGAGATTCAATTCAAAGAAGTAAACTTTAAAGACTCTCCTCACATTAATTATTGATCTTCCATTTCGACATTGTTATTCTAACTTCTAAATAGGTAATAAACCAAACACTCATGAATAACTTGTACTCAGTTCATTCAATATGTTTGCTGCTTAATAAAGTGTTTTATTTATTAGACACTTCTTGATCCCACCCCAAAAACATGTTTCCTAATTGCTGATTTGATACCTAAATGTAGAACTTAGAATATGTAGTTTCAATGCTCAAAGGCATTTGTGGATGTTCAGGCGGACTTCTGAAAGCTTTTTTTTTTTTTTCTGTTTTTCAAATATCGAGGGAGAAAGCTTGTGTAGAAGGGTCCCTGAACGTTCTAGTTATCAGAATATGCATGGACTAGAATGTGATTGTAGGTTCATTTAAGATATAGCCATCGTTCATAGTGTCTATTCATTCATACACCTATCTTATTAATGAATTGGGTAAATTACATCATCTTTTTTCTTAAATATTATATTTAACTTTGCTTTTATTTTTTAATTATTGAAATTAACTTTTTCCACAATATAAGTTCCTTCGATAAATTTACTATTAAACAATTTTTACTGTCATATTAAAAATGGAACTGTAGTTTCATATAGATATTAACATTAGTTTGGATATCTTTATTATCATGTTAAAAACTAAAATTATAATCTTATGTTATGCGGAATGTTAATTGATTTTTTTTTTGAACCACCAATACTTAAAAAGTCACTCGATTTTGACTTATTTAATTCAAACTGGGTTTGACAACAAAAGTTTAGGGCATGTTTGGTTTATAAAAAAATTTCTTATTTTTATTTTCAGTTTTCATTTCTTGAAACACTGAAAACATCTTTTTAGTATTTTCAGATTTATGCATATTTTAAGAAATGTTTTCAACAAAACGTTTTCAGTTAAGTTAACTAAACGCATTTTCAAGTCCATTTTCTGTTTTCAGTGAAAATGAAAACAGAAAATACCCAAATCAAACAGGCCCTTAAAATTCCTATAGTGCTAATTTTCTCTGATCACAACACTCGAATTTGAAATCTTACTTTAAAAAAATAAATGTTTGACCACTTGAACCAACCCACGTTGGTAAAACTATTTGATTTGATAAAAAAAAATTATATGAGAAATTTTTACAATATATATCAAAACATCAAAAAAATTGAATGAAAAATTTGAAGTTAAAATTGTTTGTGTGTATTAATAAATGGGTAAGTCTACGAGAAACTCAATATTTTTTTTTTAAGAGATTGAGTTTTTACTCTTGAATTTAGTGTTGAAAATCGAAGTATAAGTGGAAGAAGTCCCACATAAAGTGGGATGTACTATATATATGACTATATATACATGGATGACTCAAAATGTTACGATCCTTTTAATTAGTGTTTCGTCTATGAGTATAGCTTTTGGCTAATACTACGAAACGATATCTTCCTTAAACTCCCAGGGACCTGGGCCTATAGCACTGAGTCGTACGAGTTGCAGAAAATAAAAGACAATACTAAATAATGGGTCTTGTGGTTTTGTATTTGTCCTTCTTAGACCAGATGATGGTGACCCTTGAAGATGATCAATTTCATGCACATTGGATACCGATTTCCCAGTATCCAACATTAACTGTAACAGAAAAAGATAGGAAGCAACATTGCCATATATAATTACTTGATTCACGCATTGGATGTGCAAAATGCTAATAAGTTGCCACAGAGAGAGAGAAAGAGAGAGAGAGAGAGAGAGAGAGAGAGAGAGAGAGAGAGAGAGAGAGAGAGAGAGAGAAATAGGGTTTCGGGGGCTCCATTCTGAGTTCTGATACATTGGAGCCACTTAGAATAGAATGGTGAATAATAGTAATAGTGATGGATGCTTCATGCATCAGCTTGCTAGCTAGCTACAATCCAATTGGCCTTTAAATTTCTTTGGGACCAGATCAATATCAATGTCAATATTTTCTTTTATATATATGTATATATATGTATAACAAAACATAGTACCTACCTTGAGAGTTTCAGACACACACCAACTCTTTTGGTTTCGGATTTCAGAACCTAGTTTTGGTGTGAATTTGTTTGTGCTACGCACCAATGACTTTCTCTATCAAGTTGAAAAGGTCACACACTGATATAATTAAAAAAAAATCATAGAGTAAATTGCTAATCTATTTCTTAAAATATTATAATTATTTCAATTTTATTTTTAAGAGATCAAGCATCTTTACTTAGTTCCTAAAATTTGGGTTTGTTTTTTATTTTGTCCCTCTATTAAAAAGATTTTTTACAAATATAAAATTTGAATTTAATAACAATGAATTTTGTGATATATTTAATAGCAAAAAAGACTAAATTAAAACAAATATAATTTTTTGGGAGCCAAATTGAAACACTTGATCTTTAAAATAAAATTAAGATAATTATAATTTTTCAGGGGTTAAATCAGTAATTTACTCAAAATTATTTTTTTATTTTATTTCTAGTGGAGAAAAATTATTTTGTGATTAGAATTCTATCTTTATATTCCATGTCGATATGACAACTTTTAAAATTAGAGAGCTTATTAATTTAGTCAAATCAAATTTCTAGAATACCTTAACTATAATACCAAAAAACAAATTTTATTAGACACGGGTTGTATTCCTCTATATATATATATATATATATTAAAGCTAAAAATTATGATGAATATATATATATATATATATTAAAGCTAAAAATTATGATGAATTATTTATGCTACAAAATTAATGACTTAATTGTGACAAAAGAGCTATACGTATATAACAGAATATATTTTATATGTGAAAAAAGGAATTTTATGGCTAATTTCATTGGTGACGTGGGTAGAATTATGAATTTTCCTTTCAAAACATCCCCCCCCCCCCCAAAAAAAAAAAGAGAGAGTTTAAATTGAAGGATATTTTAAACACTTTTAAATACTGACTTACAATTCTACAAGTTGAATTAGCATTTGATAGGAAACATAATGCACTATATGGTGTGACATATTACCTTATTATAGAGTAGTGGATTATCTCTTTTCTGATATTGACTTCTATATCTTTGTTGTGTGGGTTGGTAAAATCGATTTTGATTAATGTCTTTTCAGAATCTTAAAGATATATACATCCTAATTAATGTCTGTTGGAAATGAAATCATCTCAGAGTGAAAATGATAAATAGTGTTATTTTCATTCCTTTATACTTTGATAAGTTAGACTTAATTAATCTCCATTGTTTTGTTTTACATCCTTTATTTTTCTTGACTTTTAAAGTGCAATCTTCTCAATAGAATCTCTGTGTAAATTTTTTAAAGATTTTTTTTACCTATTAAAGTTTCAAGAACTAATTCTTCAATTTGATTTTGTAAAAGAAAAAATAAATTTATAAAGTTGTATTTAAAAAGTTAAAATAAATAAAGATGAAACCGTATGTTTTCTAAATTTTTATATCAACGCCTTAATGAAATGTCAAAATAATAATGACAATAATCATTATATAGAAGGACCACAGGGTTACTAGAGGTAGAGATGGAAAGCAGCTTAAAAGCAGAAATTCTATTTATTTCTTTCTTGTTCTTCTAAAGAAAACGAGCTATAAATTATAGATTAATTTTTTTATAGAATAAATTACTGATTTAGTTTAAAAAAAATTTGTACTTATCTCAATATAGTTTTTAAATATAAAACGTTTTAATTTATTCATTAAATAATTTTGTTTATCTTGGTTTCTTTATTTATCAAAATGACTTTTAATAATAAAAATTTTTATATTTAACAACAGTAGGTTTTGCAATTTATATAGCAATGAAAAAAATAAATTAAAACAAATAAAATTTTAAGTAAATTACTGATTTGGTCACTAAAAAATTACACCTTTTTCAATGTGGCCCTAAGAAATAAATTATCTCAATTTAGTCCTTGAAAAATTTCATTTAATTTGTCTTAATTCCTTCTCTCTATATATCAATGACTTTTGACAATGAAAAATATAAGACTTGGCCACAGTAAATTTTGATATTTAACAATAAAAAAGATTAAATTGAGAAAAATATAATTTTTCAAAGATTAAATTAAGATACTTTATTTTTTTAAAATAAAATTAAGAGATGATTTTAATATTTCATAAACGAAATTGATAATTTATCCTATAATTTTTCAAGGACAAAATTAAAACACCTAATCTTTTAATAATTAAATTTACATCAATGTAATCTTTTACATATAATAATTTACCTTTTTTATACCCATCACCCAAAAAAATAAAAAAAAACATATTTTATTGTGCTGCCAAATTAAAGAAGTAAGAAGTTGTTTCTCTTCTCCATAGTGCAGAAAACCTATGCATTTACAGACATGAAAGAGAAAGAATCGGACCCACAGACACATATGGTCCTCTTTTGTTGTTGGTGTTGTTTTTTAAACTTTACAGCTGTAAGCAAGAAAAAGACTACAGAGGAAAATTACATGGAAGGGCTTTAGTCCAAGATTTGAGTGAGTTCATGTGATTATAGTATATTAATTGATGAAGCATTAATAATGAAACTAGGTCAAAAAAGGTACTTCATTATTATTATCACCAAACAAGCTCTAAAGCAATAAGCCCCAAGGGGTCAGCATATAATTTTACAATTATTGGTGTGGGGGCATCCAATATTACATATAATATATATATATATATATTACGTGTATATATATATATATATATTTATTTACATTACTTTCGAATTCATGATTATTTGTAAAAAAAATAGTCACATTTCAATATTGATTTAAGTGTTTACACATTTATTTTTTTAAATGTTATTTTTTTTAAATGAGTTAAATTTAAATCTTGTGAATAAAAAAAATAATACTAAAAGAACTTTATATCTCTGTGATCTAATTTCACTTGAACTACATTAGCTGAAATATAATAATTAATATTCAAAAAACCCAAAAAAAAAAAACCTCACCCTCTTAAGATTTTCTCTTTCTGATTCATTGAGTCATTGTGACCAGCATGCACAAGCTATTATCTGCACTCTATCAAATATAAATAATTAGTTTTAGTTATTTTTTACAAAAAATTAGGTGCAATTATTATACTTTTGCTATTAATTTTTTCAATTAAAATACGGTATAATTTTTAAAAATAATATATTTGTTACTATTTAAAATGGCATGATTCATTCTTTGAAATAATTTTTTGAAGCATATTATAATTTTAGATGAAAATATAATAATAAATATATAAAGAATTGCATCTAAATGTCATCGTATAAAAATATATAAATTAGTTTAATTACCAAAAGACATAAATGTGTTAGATGTTTTTAAAAAAAATATTTTATCCCTTTGAACTAATTACGATAAAAATAAAAAAAAAATTAACATCTAGCTAATATTAATGGTAAATATTGTTGCTTCCTTTAAATTAACAATCTTTATGAATCAGCATTGAGTAAGAATAAATATAAATATAAGAGAGCACATGATAAAGTTAATTTTGACCTCGTAATTTTTTATAATTAATTGCAACTAGGATTTAACATTTTTATTTTAGTCTAAAATTCAGGGATATTTATTATATTTTAAAAATTATATAATGATTTTATAATTAATTATTAATTCAAGGAGGTAAAATGAAAAACCAAAAAAAAAGGAGGTAAGTGTAGTTTTCCTCTTAATTTTTTATGAGATATAATTTTAACATATCTATGCATTTATTTTTGATTAATTTAATTTATTTGTTTTTTAAAATTCAAATCTATTCTTAAATTTTATGGGGGAAAAAGATATTAACAGAAACAACGACAATCTTCTCCAAAATCAAAGATTTTGTCCCCCCCCCCCCCCCCCCAAAAAAAACAAAAAATAAAATCTCTTGCCTTTTTGTATTATATCATAATTTAGTATTAGTGGGTGTTATGTCGAAACTACTACAAAAACAATATATGTCTCACACACACCTCATGATGTTTTCCTTTCATTGAGTATACCCCATTAGGCTAAACATCAAGTTTTAAAGGCAGGGTTTACCCAAAAAAAAAAAAAGAAAGAAAGTCCATTGAGAGCTCAGATTCTCATAGGAGTTTGAAATTTTTTTAATCACTTTTAAATTTAATTATGTGTATAATAATAAAAAAAATGCTCAATAAAAATATCGAGATAATCTAATGATAAAAAAAATTAATTGCTTAAAAAGTTAAACTTTTCATAAACTTTTTAAAAAACTTACTAGGTTCTAACTAGAGTTTAAATCAAATCACAAAGATGAAAAATTCTCTCATCGCTAATCTCTGTTCTCAAGATATGAAAATGATATTTTGCTTGAGAAGAATTAATACTAAACCGTTTAAACTAACTAGTATTAATACATGAAGGGCACTGGGTGTTTTTTCTTTAATATCTCCTTTTTTTCTTCTTTATTTTTTGGGCATCCTTCTGCTTTCTAACTCCTCCAAGAAAAATAACCTAAATTACTAAACCAAGGACTTGAAAATATGGCAGGTTCATATTCAATTTTGAGCACTTACATTTACTTTTTAGATACATTATCTTTGTAGATGGATAAACTATATGTGTTAATATATATATATATATAGAAAGACATAGTAAAAAGCAAAATGAACATTTTTTTCTAACTATTTTCATACCAAAACAAAGACCAAAGAACAAAGCAAAAGAGGGGGGGGGGGGGGGAAGAAACCAAAAGGTGAAGCATGCACTATAGTGAATCCCACTAAAATAACGATCATATATATTCCTAAAAGAAAAAGGACCGAAAAGAAAGAAAAATCTCCCACGCAATATAGAGAAAGGGAAGGTCTATCCACATGGAGTATCTCATCCCTTTTTCTTGTTTCTTTGAAAAGCTTGTGCACTAATCATACTTAGTCTAATCCAACTATATAACGACTTGCAAACCAAAGATTGCATATTTAATCAAAAAGTTCTAATATGCCATATATATATATATATATAGTATACTTTGAATTGTCTTGAGATTGTTTACCCCTTCCCTATGTCTCTTTCTTGTCATTAGTGCATCCACATCATTAATTATACATTAACTTGTAGCTGCTCTTTACTTTAATGGTATTCCATTGGGGAGAGGGGGAGAGAGAGAGAGAGTATGGAAAAGCTAACAGAAGTTCAAAACCAGCAACTAACACAATATTTGAAAATTAACACAATATTTCTTTGTGTAAGGTTGACATGAACAAATTCAAAAATGGTTCCAAACTAATACATATGAAGGTTTCTTTATCAATTTAATGAAAGAGACGAGCATACAATATGTGATCATCTTAATAACCCTGACATTTGGATGTTAGGCAACATCCTAAATACTTATGTTTGGTACATTAAAATTCAATGTGATGAGTGTCATTTAAGATATGAAATTGCCATAAGATGTAAAATATTTATTATCACATCATACAGTATTGAAAAATTGGATATCACACACTATCCATGTCTTGACAAAGAAATAATTTTTATCTAAAATTAAATATTAAACTCGGTCATAATTTGAAATTAAATTACACAACTTTCACACAAAGAACAAATTAAAATTATTTATGTAGCAATATTAGTTAGTACTAAGTACTACAAGAGTATTAAAATAAACTCCATAAAAAGACACCAATTATGGAATCGTACAACACTCTATTTCAAATTTTTAATTTTTTATAAAAATATTATTTTCACCATTTTTACATTAATTTTAAGGATAGATATTTCGGATGCTACAATATTCTGTATCTCAGTATCTTAATTAATTACAATATTTAAAATACTACAAAAAAATATAATGACAATTTAATTACTAATCCCTTCCTAAATTAATCTTTTAGGGTTAACACAAAAGCCATTTGTACAATACAGCAACACAATTAGGATAATGAATGCCTCAACTACCCTCTAAACACAACGAACTAACATTCAAAATGCAGGGATGTACAATATTTGGTCACACCGTTTTATAAAGATGCAAAGACTTTGAGTTTTAAAATTAATTTTGAAGTCTTTATCATAATAATAAAATATTATTTTTACAATTTAAAAATAATTAAATAATATATGATCAGCTTCCCATAACATTCAAAAGGCAGGGATGTGCAATATCTGGGCACACCGTTTATCAAGATTCAAAGACTCTTGAGTTTTTTTTTTTTTTCAAAATTTGAAGTCTTCATCATAATAATAAATAATTATTTTTACAAATAAAAAAAATAATGAATGAGCTCTCCATAACATGTGGTTTATAATTAAATACAGTGCATTCATCCTTGCCTTGATTGCCCCTAGGTGAAGTTTGTGAGAAAGTGTGAGCAAGCTAGTAAGCATCTACTATTAATAATAGGCAATAATAAGTGCAGTCTCTTGAAGTTTCAAATCAAAGGATTTTTTATTTTTGTAGGTATACTAATTAACTAACATAGTGAGCGGTGCAATGCATAGATGTAATTGTAACAAAAATATTTTAAGCATATTTGTAAATACATATATTCATTATATATATAGAAATTATGTACAATTATAAAAAATATAAAAAAAATTGTATTATATCACATAACTTAAATTTTTTGCTAGAAATTTTCTTATTTTTTTGCTAGAAATTGTCTTAGTGACACCTGCAAAGTACAAAGTCTCTTGAAGTTTCCAACCAGCTGAGGGCCTCTTTGTGGGGTATATTAGTTAATGTCTCTATCCATCTAACCCTAATAATCCCAAGAGTAATTTTGATAGACAAATGAAGAAAGATTACATTAGTAATTGGTTTTGAAAAATTTATATTTGTTTTCATTTAGTGTTTACAAGATCAAACGATTCATCTTCGTCTCTAAAGTTTAAGAATTTATATTTGTTTTAGTTTAATTTTTTTTAATTACTCAACTGCTAAATGTATGATTGTTAAATCTCAAATTTGTTGGTATCATTGACAAGCTCCCAAGTTCGAGCAAGTCCTAAAAAAAAATAAGAAAAGCTTTACATGTCTTTAATCCAACTGGACTCAAACAATGTTAGCTGAAACTCATTAGATTTCCTCATATTGGTATTTTAACCAAAAGATAAAAACATTGTTGATACCAAAAATTATTTTGATGGACACTTGATTTTTTAAAAACTAAATAAAGACAATTATAATCTTTCAAAATTAAATTATTAAAAAAAAAAGAGAATAAAGTTATAGAGAGTTTGACCTCTTCAAAAATTGAACTCTTATGTTATTATATCATTTCAAGATCTATATTCAATAATACAATAATTCGACATCTCCAAATGTGATCATCACTAAGAGTGTGCATTAGATTAGGTTAACTTATCAACTTGCTCGGCCTAAACCAACCTGCAATATTGGGTTAGGTTAACGAGTTGATTTAATTTTATTTTTCTTAACTCGTCAACTATTGGTTCAAGTAATGAGTTAATAAATATTCAACTTATTAAACCCGAACCAACCCATAAATATGCCTTTTTTTATTGTAGTACTTTTATGCTATATACTTATATTTTATTTGTAAGGTATTTAAGATTTAGTTAACATACTATTTAATTTTCTTTACAATGTTTTCTCTATCAATAATAATATATAGTACCGCATATAATATCTATCATTTTAATTATTTATTAAATCATTAATCCTTTTATTCAAAAGTTTATTATTCCACATTTCATCCTAATTCTCATAAACACTAAAAGAAAAAATTAACTCAATATCAATTTATAAATGAAATTTTTTCCTAAGAAACATATAACTATGTAAGTCTTAATTCTATTATTCTTTCTTTTTTCGTTTTTTAATTCTATAACATTTTAAATCAAGTTTATCATTAAAAAGAAACTCTACTTATCAATCCAATTCAAACCAACCAATCATTTGACAACAGGTTAAGTCGATTCAAATTGAATGAATAAAAATATCTCAATACAAACTAATCCAATATTCTTCTTTTTTTATTGATTCGATTTCTAAAATCTTATTAAATCAATACAACCCATCCTGTTTACATCCGTGTCAATGAACGAAAGCTTTTCTAAAAGGCAAGTAGCATCGCAACAGAGCGTGTATGATCACGGGCTTATCAAGGCGCGTGCAGAAGGGTGACCCTGCGAGTAGAGGCTGGGCAGGCAGCCCTAGAATGTAAGACCAAGACCAAGAGTGTACAAAAGAGAAACAGAAGAGCGTATAGGTAGGTCTTTAGGGTTTAGGTTTGGGTGCGGGATTAGGTTTAATATATTATACAGAGAAAGAGGAGAGAATTTGAAAATAAATAAATAGAATGGAGAGTCTCTTCCCTTGCTACAAAGTGAGAGTGAGAGGTCAAAACTCAACAAAACCCTGCAAATTGCAATGAAGAAGAAGGCACCCACTGGCCGACAACCTGTTTCTCCCTTCACATGCAAACAAACCCATTTTCCTCAAATATATCCCTTTTCATCTTCTGTCCCCACCACTTGTCCTACTCCTATTACTATTTTATGATTTTTTACGCCTCCTTTTTAAATAAATATAATAACTCATTTCAAATCATTATTTCTCATATACATTATTTGTCCTGCTCTGATTTGATCTTTCAATTTTTCTCTTTTTTTTGAATAACCCCTACTTTTCTATCCTCCCTTCAGAGTGTATTATGATAATTGATCAATTTGGTTGTTAATGTTGACACTGTTATACAAAATAACTCTTTTATTCATTACTTTCGTCAACGTTGAACAAAACAACAGTTATGTTTAAAAACTTTAAAATTTAAATACTAATCTTATCTTAACATGTTAAAATATCACTTAACACATCAGTAAATAATATTAAGATTAACTTTTGAACCTTTTTATGCAGTGATTTTAAAATTTAAAGCTTAAAAGTGGTGAGTGACTATTTTTTAAAAATCAAATATTCAAATACATTTTTAGAGATTAAAAAATAGGTTTACTCTTAATTTTTTTGTTTTAATCTTTCAAAAACTGTTAAATAAATTACATTTTCCTCTCCAGCAAATGTTTACAAATACGTAGTTTTTCTATTTTTAAATTACACGATTTTTTTATCGTAAGTATAGAATGCGATGTGCTTCAGTTCAATTTTATATATATTTTTTTATGTCTAGAGATCTCTTATAATCTGTTTTTTTTCATTTTTGTTAGAATTACTAATATCTAAAAATCTATGAGATTTTAAATAACCCAATTTGAATTAGGTGAGACTACAAATATGTAAACCTATTGCTAATTTTCTACATTCATCACTATTTGAACTAATGGTCGCAATTCTTTGGAATGAAACATAATTTAATATGTCTTTTTAATAAAATACCCTTCATTAACTTTATTGAAATATATATCACAAACAATCTAGACTAATATGGGGCAAGTATTCTAATTTTTTTTTATATTTAATAAAGAAGTCAGTACATATCTATATTAATAGAAAACATTTTAGTTAAAACAATATAATATCAAGATACCAAAAATTAGAAAGAAAAAAAAAAGAATGTTGAACCTCTAGCTAGTTGTGAAAGATATAAAATTAGATCAAAGAATAACACAATTTATAATCATAAAAGAGAAAAGTATATATTTCAAAAATAAAGGGAAAATAGTGTAATTTGAGAAAAAAAAAGTATAATTTATTCAAAAATATTTTATTTTAATTTTAAAAACACATCGTATCTACCAATGAATAGTTAATAGATATAAGTCAAGTTAATTACCTTCACTAGTTAATACTGTTAACGGATACAAAATATATTATGTGGACGACTAACTTAGGTCACACAAGTTTTGAAGAAGTAAAATAATATTTAATTCAGACAAAGTGGAACTAAAATATTAATTAATTAAAAAATTATTTAAAAAAAAAAAGGAAAAAGCTTTGGATGGAGTGAGTGTGGACCAGCTGGGGGCTCCCATCACCATGTCAAAGTTCAGTCCAACCAGCCAAAGCTTTCAATTCAACTTTGAATCATCCATACATAAACAAAATGAACAAGAATTGTTCTGAAATTTATTATAGAATGAGTGATATAAATATGTTCAAATTAAGTATGGCCTAGAAGAGATCCATAAAAAGAAAAAGAAAAAAAGTGCCTAAAAAGAAGAAGACATATTGAAAAGATTAATGCAGAGTCCAGCACATATATTTTCCATTTCACAACTTTGTCCTCCTCCTCCTCTTTCACCTTCATCTCCAGTAATTACCACTGTAAAAAAAAGAATCTTTTTGGTTTCTTGTAGTGAGATTTTTAAGGAGAGGTGCCAACTATTCCGACAATGACCGGATTGAACGGTGACAGGGTCATTTGTTGTTGGTCCTGAGGTCTGGTCTTTTTGAACAGAGGCTCTGGGGACGATGATGATGATGAAGAACATAATGATGACCCCACTGACCACGAATCGTTGGATCCATCGGACCCAAAAACAGCATCGATTACGCCACTTGGACTCTCAGGACTGATCATTTCCTCATACTTTCGCTTCTTTGACTTGTTATGCCCATAATTATAATTATTATTCGACACCTCCTGGATTGCATTATAACACTCATCTACTTTCTCCTGTCAAAATACAGAGCCAAAGTTTGATTTTTTTTTCTTTAAAGATCAAATAATGTGGTTATGATGTATTGTTCATTAATAGCAGCTTTTAAGAATTAAAATCCCCAGAAGAAGGACATACATCTATACATACCTTGTTGATTTTAAGGACACCCAGAAGCTGTTTCTTATATTCCACTCCTTCACTCTGCTCAATCTGATCCACCACATGCAGCATTGTCGCTGTGGCCAATACCGAAGGTAGATAACCCACAAATCTTGAATCTACAAGCAATAAACACACATACCAAATTATTAAACCAAAAAAAAGGGTTCTTTGCTCTTGAATGTGGTGCTTTGTGGTTGATTACTTACCAGGAAGAACAGAGAGAAGAAGATGCTCGCAGCGTCTGAGGAATTCCCAGTGAAGATGGGTTTTCAATCCGAGTCTCCTTCTGATGTGATCTAGAAAAGAGAGCGGGGTTACGGGGTGCATCTTCCATTTAAGTGCAGACAGAACCAGAAGCTCCATTCTCTGTATAGTCTTCGCCTCAAACATGTATTTTGTGTCTTCAACCTGAAAAAGAACATCAAAACCTTAACTATGATGTCTGAAACAGAACAGAACTTATTGTTTTTGTTTTGTTTTGTTGTGTTTAACGTACTTGGAGGTCTAGGAGAAGAGGAGCGTGAGTCTCTTCGACTTTTGCGGCCAAGGAGAGGCACGTGACAGCCACGAGCTGGATCATCCATGGCTTCTCGCTTTGAAAACGGAAGGTGGAGAGGAATCTGTCGAGGTAGTTAATGGCGAGTGTGGCCGTGAGAGGAGAGAAGCCATAATGCGCATTCACTTTGAGCATCCATTCCACAGCCTCACGACGAGCCAGTGAAAGATCAACACTCAGATCTTCAAAACCAGAAGAAGCAGCAGCTTCTTCTTCTTTTGAAAACAGAGTTTTCAGCTCCTCGTCTTCCCAGAACAAATCATGCTCCAACAAGATCCGAGGAAGAACAACATTAGCAACTTCTCGTTCTTCTTCTTCCACTACTTCCTCTCCTTCTTCATCTTCCCATTTTGCTTCGTCACAGTACAGAGCATCGAGGAACGAAGCAGAGTTCTCATGGTGCTCCAGGATTGCCATCTTCTTCTGGGAAGAAGTAGAGTGGTGTAGATGTAGTCCTTTGGGTCATCATAAAGAGTGAAGACACAGAGCCGAACCCATCTCTCTCTACTCTTTCTCTCTCTGTTTCAGAGAAATGGGGAAGCAGAAGAGAGAAAGAAAAGTAGACGGAGGAGGATTAGGAAGATATTCAAGAGAGAAGGAGTGACTAGTGAGTGAGCGGGTTTCACGCTTGTCTTTTTTTATATATATTTACATACATATATATAGATGCATATTGGGTATTGAGAAATAAGAATTCTTTTGTTTGTGCTTTCGGTGTGTGTGACTGTGTGGTTGGAAGGCAGAAATATAAAGGGCACACAGAACGAGCTGGACCCATGAAAACAACGCCTTAAGAAGCTAAATAAAGGCGCATGGAAGCAGGGCATAGAGGCATTAGAGGCTCACACACCCTCTCTCAGCTCTCATTCAATTCTTTTATTTTCTTTTTTTGTGTTTTCTTAATGGGGTGGGCTGGGTTCACTGTAGTGATGGCCCAATTTATTTGTCGAGCCTGGAAGGAAATTTTCTTCTTTCTTGTCATGTCATGTGAAAGAAAAGAGGGAGTGATAGGATGAGTCTTGAGTGGGTTGATTTAAATTAGTATGGATTAAAATCTCTCAATTTGCAACCCAAATTGTTAATTACAAATAAAAAACTCAGATTTCACAAATCTAATTTAATTAAACCCAATTGTGCAAATTAAGTTCATTTTGAATTCTTCACAAATTCTTTCAACCCAATTAATGGATTCGGATCCTCTGCTGCAACAATGAGATGTTGTTGTATATTTCAGCACATGTGTTAGAATAAAGTATTAAATCTCATACAGATCCAAGTCATTCAATTTAACTCTTTATTTCAACACATATGTTAAAATACATGTATCGCAAATAACAGAAGATGTATGCGTCACACAAACAGAGGTTTCACCAAGATTTAGAAAATTGGACCGGCCACTGAACCAATCGAATCACTGGTTCAAAGGTCAATAATCAAATTATTGTTTAACCGTAATCGAATCATTAATATTTAAAAAATATTAAAATATATAATTAATATATATTAAAATATTAAAATATATAATATATAATAAAATATTTAAAGCATGTTAATTACACATATATATATATATATATGAGTTAGAAATCTTATTTTAATAACTTAAATTTTTAAAGATTTTTTAAAATACATAATAATATTTAATAAAAATTTTAAAAAAATAAACTAATTGAACCGATTAATTTTATTAATTCGATTAATTTTTTATTAGTTTAATTGTTTATCAATTTTTTTATTCAACACAAACTAAAAACCTAACAAATTTACTAATTTTTAAATTCAATCGGCTGATTTTATGAATATTGGGTTTCACATTTGACATTGGAAAGAGGGGAGAAAATAAAAAGCGACTGACTTCTCTTCACTTTGACATCCACTGCTCGTTATACGTGTTGCTGTTGCTTCTGCTTCTGCTTCTGCTTCGTGCACATTTCGATCTCTTTATTTGTTTATTTATTTCACTTCATTTGAAATTTGAAACTACGGTAATCATCTAAATACAATTATGAATATTGGAATCAATATGCCGCCCTCTCATTATGTCTTCTGTCCTTTCCTTTCCGACGCTTCTGCTTTCCAATTTTCCGTCCTTTCGCTTTCACAAAAGCTTTCCTCTTATTTTTTCACTTTTTTCTTGATTTATTCTATTGTTTACCAGGCTTGGGATTCAAATTAAAACAGCTATAGCCCAAATCATCTAGCCGAATACTGAAATTAATAGTCCATATATTCATATCGTTTCAAATTAATACGTACTCATATCAACTTAATCATAATCAAAGATAGTCATTGCTTTCAAATAGAATGATTGTGTCCGTCTAAGCATATATATATTCATTGCTTTTAAATGTCAGAGACATTAATTAATTCTATCATGTGTTGTGTCATTAATTATTTCCATCTATTTGCAAAATAAATGAAACCAATAGTTATTAAGCTTTACGTGACATAATTAGGAGCATTTTTTTAAAAAAAATTAAAAGTTTTGAATATGAATACATATACTAATATTAAGATATTATCTTCAAATCTAAATATTAAATTATTAAGATTGTTTATTTTTATTTTTTTAACATTTATATACATTAAGTACACATCAATAAAAGAGACATCTAGAATAATTAGTATCTAAAAACTTTTTTTTAGACTTTTCTTGAGATTTAATTGAATAAGATATATTCATAACTATTAATTATAGCACTAAGTAAAAAAAACACACTTAATGGTATAAAATATGAACAAAATAGATTCAAATTTTTATTAAATGCAAACAAATTAAATGCCTTTGATGTAAGGTTAACAGATGTAATAAAATCGACAAGAGATCTCAAACATATTATTTGTGTATTTGTAGCAACAAATGTTAGAATAACTCATTTGCATTATCATTTTTTTAGTGCCTGTTAATTTCTTAATTTTAATAAATTAGGATTTATTTTTTTCATTAATTTATAATTCTCTGATTGTATTTGTATTGCCTTTTTAATAAAAATAACTTATTTGTTTCTTTTCTTGTTGTTTCATTTGAATTTCTAAATTCTTACCATTTTGATTTTGATTTTTTTGCCTTGTTCTAATTTTCAGATTTTTTGTAGCGTTGACTTTCAATAATTGTTGGGCTAGTGAGGTGAAATAAAAAGGGAAATCTTGTTGCAAAAGGGAAAGAATTTGTTGCAGAATTTTTTGTTGAAAGTGAAGTTTTCTCTACTGTTAGCGAGAATGAACAATACCAGCGAAGTTAGGGGTTCAAATAATTTTTGTGTAAATTTTGGAAAGGGGATTCTGAGTGAGAAAAAGAAGGAGGCACCACTATTGACCTAGGAACAAGGAAGCTTGTCTTTGGAGCATCATTAAAGCCAATTTATCTACCTTCTACCTCAGATTCATGGATCATTCTCTTTTTATTGTTGATTTTTGTTATGTTGTCATCATGAGTGGTTAATTTTCCATTCTAAGACTGCTATGAACTGTAGTTTCGATTAAGATTTGTTGTTTCTCTCTATTCTTGTGAACATCGACTTGTTTTACAATTGTTTTCATTCAATGATTAATAACTTGCACAATCTTGGTCAAATTGTGGATTGATTTGTGATTTTACTTGTCTTGAGAGAAAAAAAATGAAATTAGACCGATAAATGAAAAGTATAAGTTATGAACCTTTGATATTTAGAGAATTGATTTGCTAACGATATAGACATATAATCCATAACCTCATATAATCAATCATAGGCTTAGTTTAAAATTGAACCTAATGCTCATAAGAAATTATAGAGGAATTAGGTTAACTTAATTGAGATTTGAGAGAATCCTTCTAGGTAATAGTATGCCTTAGATTTATATATGTTGGTGAGAGTAAGAGTGGGGTAAAACAATAATTCTTAAGAAGAACGAAAGGGATTAGCAACTCCATGCCTTTTTAATTAGTAAATTTTCTTAATACTTTTATTATTGCGCTCTTTTATGTTAACTGTTATTTGAGTCTTATTTTATTATTTAAACTTCATTCACTCAATTGTTTGGTCTAAATAGTATATTTTAGTTTTCTGAATAATTGGTAATTCATTCCCTATGGAGACGATACTCAAACTCATCATTTTATTACTTGTACAACCAGTATACTTGTCATGTCATCAACAATACCAAAAACTTCATGCATCTTGGTTATAAGAAGAAGTTTGATGTCGTCTTATTACTCAAAACCCTAATTGTTATTAAGCAGACACAATCTGTCAATCTCTAACACCTAATAAAACGTACATGAATTAATATTGCACGCATTTTTACAAACTTTTCTGTGGGATGAAATTTTTCTCATCAAATATTCGATATGTCATTTTCAGGAGCATGCATGCATGGGCAATATTACTGTATCAATTTAATTTCCAATGTCACATAACTCTCTTCAGCCTTGAAGTGTCATCTCCTGGTTCAGATGATGGTCATGGTCCTGCACTACACTACTGTCAAGTATATAGTTTCTAGATTACTGTACAAAAAAGTAATAATTTTGAGTATAGTAAATCTATCAGGGTTAATTAATTATTACCCTTTTGATGGAAATTAAATGAATTTCACCTCGGCAAACATGATCATGTTAACATATATAACGAAAAAAAAAAATCTCTATCTTATGATAATTCCAACAGTATTGGAAGGTGGGGGTCCTTGGTTTGAAACGTTAAAAAAAGTGAAATTACACATCTTTACACTATAATAGAAAATAGAAACATTACATATAAATTTGTGTCTAAAAATTATGTTTCACGTGATAATTTATGTTTATATTATTTTGTCTAATTTCTCTCTTGCACAATCTTTTATATGTATTTTTTTTTAAGTTATGTGGTTTTTAGATATTAATTATTTAAAGAGTAAATTATTTATTTACTCTTTAAAAAATTATTGTTATCTTCATTTGGTCCTTCAAATATTAAGTGTGTCATTTATTTTATAAAAAATTATATTTGTTTCAATTTAATTATTTTCATTGTTAAACTATAAAATCTATCATTGTTAAATTTTAAAGTTTTCATCGTTAAAAGTTACTTTAACAATGAATTAAATTTGAGATAAAGACAATCTTTTATGGGTTAAATTGAAACTTTTGATTTTTCAAAAATTAAATTTGAAACAATTGAAATCTTTTGAGGACTTAATTAGTAATTTACTCTAACTTAAATTAATGTATGATGCTTTTACATTTTGTGATATTTTAAAGAATAAAATGTCATGTGTTAAAATTGGAACACTATGAATGTAATTAAGCTATGGTTGAGAAAAATTATATGTTGTTCCTCTTAAAACTAAATTTCTGAGTTTGGCTATAATGCTTGTCTTGAATAAAACATAAAGTCATTGAAGTAGGCATATATTAATTTAAATATTAGTTAACTACCATAAATATCGAAAATATACGTGGTTATATATATATAGGTTCAGGAATGTATACAAAAAAATAAATAAGTTAACATTCATATCAGTTAAGAGAAATATTAAAATTTGACCCAAAAAAGAGAAATATTAAACTCTGCAAGATATATATTTACAAGGGTTGCCTAAAACTCATTGCAAGCCAAGCAATGGGCATTAACATTTTGGGTGGCAATTTGGTAGCCCAACATTTTGAAAAAACAAAAAAGGGCTTGCCTCGGTTATACTATGTTTTTACAGTAGATAGCTTGCCTCGGTTATACTATGTTTTTACAGTATATAACATTATTTTGTTAATATATCAACAAATATATTTTACTTAAACTTTTGTAGTATGTTAATTTTAAAAACAAACCCCACAAATTTATCACTTATCATCTGATTATTGATATCTTTTAAAATTTGACAATTGCTTCCTTTCTCGATTATATGAATAAGCTACATCCTCAATGAGGTGGTGGTGGAGGGTACACTCCAGAATAAGAACCTGCTCAGGAAGCAGAAAAAAAATATTTTATTAAGAAATTAAGGGGCAGTAACAAAAAGGAAGGAGGTCTTGTCACCAAGTTCTTCAACATAACATTAGAAAAAAAAAACTTCAATAATCTAATAGTGTAAAATAGTAAACTTCACTTATTATGCATCACTGAAAAAACTTGATGTCAATAACTTGAATTGTACTTGAAGTTTTATATCAAAAAGGAGAGTAATTAAATTAGTAGTCTGTTCTCTCTATAAAATCGTAATTGTATTAATTTGATTCATGAAAGTATGCGAAAAATTAAACGTTTAAATTTAATTGTGTTCCTCTGATAAAATTGAGATTTAACAATAAATTTTAAAATTTAATAACAAAAAAGATTAAATTGAGACATGTATAATTTTTTATAGACTAAACTAAGACGTTTAGTCTTTTGAGAACTTAACTGAGACAAATGTAATTTTGATGGACTAAATCAAATACTTAAATTGTACTTAAGTTTTATATTAAATAGGAGAGTAAATTATTGATTTGGTATCTAAAAAATTATAGTTATCTCAATTTGGCATATAAATAATCAAGGATCCCAATTTAGTCTCTAAAATATTATATTATTTTAATTTGATCTCTCTATTGTCAAATTGACTTTTGACAACAAAACAAAAGTGAGAATTAACAATGGTAGATTATGCAATTTAGTAACAAAAATGGTCAAATTGAACAAATACAATTTTTTATGGACTAAATTAGTAATTTAATCTAAAAAATCTAGAATAATTACCATGAGGATTTGTTGAGCTTGGTGGAGCAAACGGAGATGGCGGATACATTGAAGTTGGTGGTGGATATGGAGAAGGAGGATAAGTCGTCAGAGTAGGAGGGTATGTTGATGATGATAAAAAGTCAAATGGATATGAAGGATATGGAGATGAAGTCGGAGGGTACACGTGAGAATTTACAGATGCCGGAGGTGTTGAGTAAGGTGGTGCAGAGTGTGGAGGTGGATAGGAAGGCGCCGGCGCCGGAGGCGGCACATAATATGGAGGGACTAGGGAATTCGATGGTGTTGCATGTGCAGAATACGAAGGCAGTGAGGAACTTGACGGTGGCACATATGATGGCGCCGATGGAGCGTAGGGTTTTGAAGCTATCTGCAGTGATCAAAACATAGTCATATTTAACCTAGTTAGTGACCAAACAACGTTTTAATGTGAATATAATTAGCACTAATGAACAAGGATTCATTCATCTAAATGCGTAATGATAACCAAAGTTGATTGATGATAACTTCCCAGTAGTCATATAATTCCGTGAAGGTTAATTTTAGTGTTCTTTGCTGCAATTTTGACCATGTTTTGGCCTTTTGGGGTAAAGCATGCATTTGAATTCTTGTCATTTGTGTATATACTTTGTTCATAGCCTAAAAAAAATGCAAAACTTGACATAATGAACAGAGTTCTAGTTGCAAATTATAAACTCATTGAAAATTGTGTTTTTGCAAGTTTAAATGATGATAAAAACTAAGTTAAAGCATAAGAAGCTCAAAGGCAATCACAAAGTCAGAAGATGAAGCCTTGGTGAAATGGAAAAGACACATAAAGGAGGCTTAGAAGTTGTAACACTAAAAATAAGGAGTGCTCTCTGCCAGTCGCCCGTTGTGGCAGGCGGCAACTTTCAAAAACACTTTCCTCTCTGTGTGTCGCACGCTATGGGGAGCATACATGCACTATGGCGGGCGAGTAAGTACTAATGTGCATGACCTATGGTATAAATACCTACTTGGAACGCTTTGTGGGGTGATTTTGAGTTGGGGAATAAGGAAAGTGATGGCCCGACCTTAATTGGGAAGGGAAAACTCTCAAGAGCAGCTCTGGAAGCTGTTTTCCAATTCTGTTGCAATCGTAAGGATTTCTTCATCTTTTGCTCTGTTTTTCTTTCTTTCTGTCATGAGTAGTTAAATTTGTGATCTGGGGTTACTTTGAACCTTGATATTGGATTAGGAACCACGTATTCTTTTTTCTCTTCTTGTAGTTTTTGGATTTAATACATGTTCATTTAATTTGTGCTTAATGCTTTCTCTAAGTTTGGTAATCTTTGAGATTATTTTATTAATTCTTATTTTGCTTGACAAAGGGAGCTAGGAATAGGCTAGAAATGAAATGGAGTGAGTACTTGAACCTTGGTTAATATATAAAGGGAATAATTTCATTAATCGGATAAAAATATACCTATTAACCTCACATAGGCACAATTAGGGCTTAAGCTTCAATTGACCTAATCATCACATAAGACATTATGGGTGTTAGGTAAACTCCTTTAGGTGATTTGACAAAATTCCTTCAGGAAGTTGAGAACCCTAGGCTAGCATGTTTATCAAGAGCAAGAGAGAGAGAGTTAAGTTTCCTAGCTAAGAAGAGTTAAGATTAGCGATCCTAGAGCCTTTCACCTAAATTGACTAAAATCAAACCTGTGTTTTCTGCATTTTTATAGTTTTGTTGTCATAATTGTGCTTAAATTTCAATTTAGAGCTTCCTTCAATTAAAAATTTGGGCATTTAAAGAGTATATAAATAGTTGCTCCAGTACTTAACATCTTAATTTCAGTGAAAACAACTTGTATTCACTACTTTATTGCTTGCACGACTCAGTGTGCTTGCCAACATCGCAACAATATAATATTAGCTTTAATAGTTTGACATTTATTTCTTTTGAACAAGGTCTCGATCAGATTTGAACTTTGTAAATAAATAAAATTAGTGTTATGATGACTTCATATCTTTGTAATTGGATCTAACTTGAATCAAGTTAGTTGAAATCTAATAAGTTTTCATATATTTTTTATTCTAACTAAAGTAAAAAATGCATAATGATAAAAACTTAGCTTACATTGGCATCTTTATAGTGCATTATGAGTTTTATTTCACCAGCATTTCTGCCAAAAGAAAGAAAGAGAGAGAAAACCTGCATTAGAAGTCTCAAAGTACAATTTAAATACCTCCCAAGAAGAGTAGACTTGTTACTTAAGAAAATTGAAAACCAACTTCAATTTGAATCATGAGTTCGAAATCATTTCATAACTAGTTGTTCTTGAGAAAACTAGGAGCTGCTAATTAAGGATATAAGATAACAATATATATGCGCTATTTTTTTCTCTTAACATATATGCGTTATGAAACCCTAATTTAGTTCATATTAAAGACTTTTTTCCGTTGGAATGCCTCCTAGCTTAGGAGTAAAATGATTTAGTTCGAAAAATTACAGTTTTTTAATTTGATCTTTAAAAAATTAAGTGTTTTAATTTAGTCCATAAAAAATTGTAATTATTTTAATTTAATCATTTTTATTGTTAAATCACAAAATATTTCGTTGTAAAATTTCAAAATTTTTATTGCTAAAAGTCATTTAGACAAATAAAATCAAATTGAAACAAATATAATCTATGAACTAAATTGAGATTTTGATTTTTCAAGAAAATTAAGGAAATTGTAATTTTTTAAAAATCAAACCAGTAATTTATTCTTATGTAAGTGTACCAGTTGACCAAGGTACTCTTGGAACTCAAGAACCATAGCTTACTATAACTGTTGCTGAATCTTAAATGAGAGGTCACTCTAGATCCAATTAGAGGTGGTAGATTGAGACCTTTTTTGTTTGTGTTTTTGTGTGTGTGTGTGTGTGTGTGTTTTATAGTACCATCTTTTTTTTTTCTCAATAAATAGTCAATTGCAAGATATGGCTTCATTACAGTAACATGATGCATATTTGTAAATTTGAATAATTGTTGACATGCGACAGTGATGCAAAAGAGCAAAAATGTAGTGAAGGTTTCTTCCCCACTTCTATTTAGTATTTACCTGCCAGTTTTAGTTAGAAGTGGCCAGCAAGAGTCATCAAAACCTGTTGAAAGAGCCCTGTGCAATTGAACTCTAAAATGCCAATAAAGAAATAAATAAAAACTGGTCACAAAAAGTCAAAAATTTGGAAAAAGGTTATTTCAATTTTTTGAATAAAATTAATCATTTCTCCCACATAATATATATATATATATATATATATATATATATATATATATAATCTTCCGTTGTAACTATAAAATACACTACATTTTAGTTTAATTTATATATTCTGTCCAGAGAAATCCTTCATAGCATGTGTTTTAATGTCTGATAACCTAATATAACACTTTTTTTTAATCAAAATACTTTCTATTAACCTTAAAACATCAACTTTTATATCTCTTTTGCTGTTAATCCAGAATAATATATCATAAATATTTTATTTTCTTGTAAACAAAAGCACTAATAGAAAAAAAAAAGGTGATGAATGAAATCCATCATTAATTTTGTCATTTATAATGAATTTTGATGACAAATTTCAATTTGTTACTAATTTTTCAATTTTTTAGAGTTTAATAACAGATTGTGATCCATTATTAAAATAGTGACAAATTTTGTTCTGTCACAATATGTGAAATTCAATGATGAAATTTATCTATCACTAAATTTCATTTCTAATTTGCACGATTTAGTGATAATTTTTTTTTGTCATTGGTTTAAATTTTTAGAGTAATATATATATATATATATATATATATATATATATATATAATTGAAGATTTCTATTGGATTAGATAGGAAAGAGCTTGGGCTATATAACATGGAAGATGCAAGTTCAAGAAATGTCATAGACACACTAAGACAAAAATAAATAATGCTAGCCCTCTCACCGAGGCCGGCGGAACTAGTAACAAAAAAATCTATCTTTTCCGTTACAAATTGATGATAGAAATAAATCCATCATTAAAATTTTTTAAATGACGGATTTGAAATTTTAGTAACAAATTTTTTCATCACTAAAATTATTTTTACTAGTGCTAAAGGTTCCCAATATGTACTTAAGTTATTAGATAATATTTTAGAAAAACAAACACTTGGCATTAGGTTGACAAACATTGTAACAAACTTTTCTAAACATAAAATATGAAAATGGACTAAAGTACAGCAATGCCATAGTTACCAAAAAGAAATATATATTTTGAAAGTAATTTAGTCTTATAATAGCATTTTTCTTTTGTTGGCTCAAAAGTAAAGCATAGAGTTCAAAATCATAATTGTTACTTTCCGCTGCCGATATGATCATCAGCACTGAATGTGTTGCTGTTCCAAACTGTGATACTAAGTTCCCTTAGTCCTTCGATCAGTGTAAACTTGAACTTCTCTTGAAACGTTGGGTTTTTTCCACCATCTGCATAATCAATCCAAAAAATCAAAATCAGGAAATTATGTCACAGTTCAAAAGGACTCAAAGGATATCAATCCTATGTATTGTCAAAGTAAAACTACATATGTTAAAGATAAAAATTTTTGAGAAAATTATACCTAAAAACATCTCATCAACTTAAAAGTCTAGGATTCATTCAATTAACTTAGTTCATTTACATTTTCAATGTTGTGAAACAGGTCACGTTAAAATGCAAACAACCTTTTTTTAATTTAAGGAGTTGTGAAATTTTACTTTTCAATTTTAAAAGTTAACAATAAACTATTGTAATCTTTCAACTTTTGTACGGTATTAACTTCTCAATAGAATTTTTCGTCTGAAACTCTAACATCATTTGTTAAAAGCTTAAAGAAGCTAAAATAAATTGAGCTATTATCTTAAGTGACAAAAAATAACTTTTTAAATCACTTTCTTCTAATTTTTTTGTAAACAAAAAAGTCCTTTAGCTATACAGGTTAGATATATTTTTGTTGAGATTTGTCCATTTTTAGCTTATATGAACAAGTACTGCAATGGTATTGGATTAAAAAAATTAATGGAGAGATTATGTTGCACAAAACTTAAAGTTTAATGAGAGACCTATTGCCAACTTTTAAAATTAAGGGATAAATTATTGCACAATCCCCTAAATTAAGGAGAGTTCTTTGCATTTTTGCTTTAAAATTTTAGTAACTTGCAATTGTATGATAACACTTAGAGTAAATTATCATCTTATCCTCAAAAGATTATAATTGTCTCAATTCAATTGGTAAAAGATCAAATATATATATCAATATAATCAATAGAAGATTGTGTTTATAAAAGTAACTTTTGACAATATTTATCAATTTATAATTTAATAACGAAAATAACTAAATTGAGACAAATATAAAATTACAAGAACTAAATTAAGATATTTAATTTTTTGTAAAGATCAAATTAAAAATTGTTCAAGGATTACATCAATAATCTACTTTGACACTCAACCATGAGAAATAAAATCTGAAGAAAATACCTGGACACGTGCGCGTTCGAACCTGGTTTGGACCATATTCGAGATAGACATAGGGGTCCTGTCTTGAAATCCATTCTGTGTCCTTCAACTTGTGGCACGATACGACTGTGTGAAACAAAGGATTCAATTCAATATCTCGAATCATGAAAAGTTAGAAACCCTAATTTAGAAACAGATCGAGACGATTAATTTAAAGAAAAAAGGTTTATGCTCTTTTTGCTTTTTTTTTTTTACCAGTAACCTCAAGAAGGTGGCCATGGATGCTGTGTGGTGACATGGACGTATTTTCTCCTTCTCTATTCACAAAAGAAAGACTTAACGATTGACCCCAAAACCGAAAAAGTGTTTTTCTTTACAAAATAATGAAAAAATTGTAATGCAATGAATGACCGTATTGATAGAATTAATCTTCATTCTTCAAGGGTACGAAGAATTTGGTTCTTGGGCAACATCTTCAAGCGTTGTTGTTTCGACGAGAAACAGAAGTCCAAGGAAGGGGATAGGGATAGGAAGGATTGTGGTATGAGGCATATTACATGTATGGTCCCAAAACTTAAGGCATTTTCTCTGTCTCTATAATTAAATTTCGCCAACTACGAATCCGCCATTTCTTTGCCTGAAAAACCATGTTCAGTACGTAGATCTTGTAGACTATGTTTGGACTTTAATTGGATAGATAAAATCTCAAAAATAGAAAAGAAATTAACAAAGAGATTTTTTAATTTATTTTTATATGGAATGTTAATGTGTGTATATATATATGCATAAGATTTCATAATATATATATATATATATAATCAAAAAGATATCCAACGATGGGAGTTGGACTTCCATAAACTAGAAAGAGTACTCCCACCCTTTGGTTCTGTGAGCCTCACTCATCTAAGGGTAGGGGTGAGCTAAGTAGAACTAGAGATGAATGAGAGATTCCAAGTCCGTTTGCAACCGCCCTATCTACGAGGATGTTCATTTGTAATTTTTTTATATTTAATATTTCATTATTTGTTCAAAATATTATTAAATTTTATTTATATTGTCTGTTGTCTGGAATTGCTTAAAGGACAAACCACATCTGTACAATAACAACTCTCTTCACACATCCCCTCGAAGATCCTGTGGTCCCAGAACACCCCAAAACATTCCTAAGCATACACCAAAATCTACAGAAGAAAAATTCAGTCCTAATTATCGTGTTGTTGTTGTTTTTTTTTTTTCTTGTTTTTTTGTTTCTCGTAGCTATAAGAAGATAGTTATATAAACCATGGTAGAAATACAAAAAACAAATAAATGTTTCAACAGAAAAATAACTAAATGACTAACTAATCTAACAACCAATGATAACAGCTATACTTGAAACCACTACTAACGGTCTACTAACATTCAGAATGACCTTTTGATAACTAACTCTGATATACTTACTATCCCATAAAATAAAAATTAAGGGTGTGAAAATTGACTCAAACCATTTACCCAACCTAATTCACCAACTCTTTGAGACTAATTCAATTAGCCCAAATTTGACCCAAGTCATAAACAAGGGTTCAAAAAATTAGACTAGTCAAAACATCGGTTCAAGAGTTAATGGTTGAACCGTCGAATTGATAATACTTAAAATATTAAAATATATAATTAAATGCTATAAATATAAATTTACAATGAAAAATTTAAAATAAAAATTGACCAAATAATAAGTAAATATTATTAATCAAGATAATATTAACTCATATACCAAAAAATAACATAATATACATAATAAGAATTAATCTTTATCTTTAATATTATATATAGTTATATTAGAACTTAAAACATATATTTTTAAATAAAAAAATCTTTTTTTTCAAAATCACAGGAAAATTTTTTCTTTTTCGCATTCATTCTCCATTGCCACATGTTAATGTCACTTTATTTTTTTCAAAGGATCTTGAATCAGATTGTGGGTTATGGCCTGTGGCATTGGGAAGAGGGAGTGCCTATCACAGTAAATGCTTTCTTTTTTAAATTCATTCTCTCCAATGTCTCTCCTATCTGAAATTGGGTCCGGCTCTCTCCCTTCCAGATCCATCTCTCCCATTCAACGGTGTTGGGTCTGGCTCTCTCTCTCTCTCTCTCTCTCTCTCTCTCTCTCTCTCTCGTCAACGAGGTGTTAGCGAAAGCACCTTTTTTTGGTGTTCTTCTTCTTCTTCTCTTCCTTTTTTGAACCAGTCGATCGTTGCCCATTTTTTTTGGTTTTTCATCGGTTTGACTTTTATCTAGTTTTTATGTATGTTCTGGATTAGACGACTGGCCGGTTCACTGATTTTTCAGTTCAACCGACTGGTCCGGTCTGATTTTCTTAACTATGGTCTTAAATGGGATGGGTCACAAGTGGGTTAATCCATGTGCAACCACTTAATTCATTTACAAACACATTGGAGGCTGCACTACTAGAGAATGGAATACAAAAGCACTCGATCTATTCGAATAATTGTAGTGATTCGTAACTTTTGTGTACTCAAAGTCTCAAATAGTGAGTTTGTGTTTGGTTAAATATATTTAAGGCCCAATGAGTTTAAATATATTTAAGACCCATTTGTATATATTTTATAATGAGCCACTTTATAAAACCTCTTCTTAAAGTCCATCCTAGTTTATTTGCCCCACTTACATTTATTCATAAAGTCTAATTAATTTATACTTTTTGCGCTGTTTTTGAGAAAAAGTTCCTCTTGACAGCAAATTACTTTTCTTGATACTTGCACAATTTTTTAAAGAAAAGTCATTCTGACATAAGACCTAAGGATAAAAGGGAATTGACAGAAGACAAAAAGGGTTATTAGTAGCTCCTAGGAAGTAGCACCTAAATCTAAAATGCCTTCTTCTTCTCTCAATGAGCTGCTCTTTCCTTAACCAAGCTAAGACATACATTAATGGAGGGCTGTTGCATTAAATAAGGGAAACATTTGAGGGTCCAACGACTAGTTTCTGCACTCTCCTATTTAAAGTCTGCTGCTGCTCTTGAAGAGGCTAATGACTGAAGTGAAGAAATTTATTGTTGCATTAATCTCTTCACCTACTCTCTTCACTACATTTACTCGAGTGCTCTGTGTGAGCTTGTACCTTAAGTTTTTTATAAATTGTCTTAAAGAGAGAGAGAGAGAGAGAGAGTTTCTTTTATTAATATTAATCTTCCTGGTTTTGGTTTGTTTTAAGAAGGTTATAAAAACTGTTGAGTTGACCCTTTAGTAAAAGGTTCTAATCTATCTTCCTTAGAGAATATACTTTTGGTCTGTGAAAGTTTTAAGAAGTAAAAATTTTTGGAAGTTTGTTTCTAGTGAGGTTTTCCTATAAAGCTAGGGCCTTCAAAGTTTATAAGAAATCCCCTTTGTTTGTGAACATTGGGAAGAGGACGTAAGATCCAAGTAAATATGATCTGAACCTCTTTAAACTTGTTTTGTAAAATTATCTCTTACTCACTTTTATCTATTGAATTTTATTATCATTCAACCTTCGAAAGAAGATAAACTATTTTAAGAAAAAGAAGTTGAGATTATCGTTATACATAATTCAATCCCCTTCTTTTGTATATTTGCTCTAACAGTTTGATTATTCAACACATAATCCAATTAATTATGCAAGGCCAACTTGGTCAATCGAACTGGCAACTCGAGAATTAAAATAAATTTGTTTGAGTACACACACATGCACACACGAGAGTGCGCACACACCCGTGTGCACGTGTGCATATACATATATACATACATACATTTATACAAACACACACATGCACGGGCACATACACCTATGTATACATATGTACATGGATGCATGCATGCATATATATATATATATATATATATATATATATACAAGTTAAAAAATTTTTGAAAAATAAGTTTAGAATTCTTTAATTTTTTGTGTACTTATTTTGGTACCTATTTTCTTAAAAATGAGTATAACATACTACCTTAGTTTGTGAGCATGTACACATATTAATAGTTTTTTGAATTTACTAATGACCTAGTAATCCGACGTTTAAACCAGTGATACAGTGACCTAAGTTTCATCATCGGGTCATCGTTCAAGTTTTATAAATGTGTGTGTGTATTTATTTATATATCCACTTTATTTGACTCAAAGAAAGTACTGAATTGAAATAGCAATAATTTTTTATGTAGGAATGAAAATAAATTTAAAATGTACATTTTAATGTAAAATTAAAATGAATTAAATAATTTTTTTAGAAAAAAAGATGGATTAATGGTTAGGTTGGGTTGACCCAAAAAAAAGACCATGATGGGTCAACCCATGACCCATATAAAAATTTTAAATAGAACATAAATTATTTTTGACTTATTGTTTACTCTACCCATACACAATCCAACTCACCCCTTTGACACTAATAAAAATAATCTTATTCTATAATTTTTAAAATTTATTAAATACTAACAATAAAAGCAAGAGTGAGTTTATGATAGGCTAAGGAGGGGGTTCTCTAAGGAGAGAACCCCCTCTCATTGCAAACTGTCCTACAGTACATTTAGGCGACGATATTGACAACCGCTACTAAAATTATTAATGTCGGTTAAAACTAATGCTAAATAAAAAAATTGCTAGTAAAAATAAATTTTCTAGTGATAGAATTACAAATTTTTAAATTATAAAAATAAATTAAGAATTAAGTGAAATTATAAAATTCAGTTATTTTTCTTTCAAGATAGTATTTTTTTAAAAATTTTTCCAAATGGGAAGGT
The DNA here is from genome assembly GCA_037074585.1 of Biancaea sappan. NCBI lineage: Eukaryota > Viridiplantae > Streptophyta > Magnoliopsida > Fabales > Fabaceae > Biancaea > Biancaea sappan. Next base: position 7,297,352 of record CM073493.1, on the reverse strand, counting down.
AAAGAGAGAAAATACTAAATTTTTTTTAATATTCAATATTTAATATATTTTCCTGTTTAGTTGTACAATATTATTTAATCTTCAAAAAATTTATAGCTAATCTTTCATTTTATGCTTATATCATCAATTTTAGATTAAACAAGAAAATGACTTTTATAATATTGCCACTTGACGGTGTTATTTAGTACCAGGAAAAAAGTTTGTAGCCAGCGGGCAGGATTGGGACCGCTTATAAATGAGCGGTCCTGGGTTGAGCATTTTAGGCTCGTTGCCAACTCGTTTAAGACCGTGAGCTGGCCTTTTTTTTTTAATTTATAACTAAATTTACCAAAACCACACGGCAGCACAGGCACAATGAGTTTAGCACCTCAATCTTCACTCCTCAACACATTTAGATCTCCTCACCTCAGTCTTCTTCTTGGTACACGGCACGACACAACATCTCAATCTTCTTCGAACAGCATCAGCACCTCGGTCTTCTTCTTCACCCAACAACACCTCAGTCTTCTTCTTCTCCATTTCGTGTCATCTTCATCGAGCCCAAATTCAGTCTTCAGCTTTGTCATTGATGTCATCTTCATCGAGCCCAAATTCAGTCTTCAGATTTGTCATTGTGCTCCTCACTTTCAATCTCTCACATTCGTCAGTCGCATCTCACTTTCAATATCTTACAGTCACACCTCACTCTCAATCTCAAGCTCCAGCCTCTAGCCTAGATTCAGATCGCATAGTTGCACCTCCGCCTCACCTCGCCTATGCTTAGTGCTCTCCTGTCATCTTTGTCTTCGTCTAATCTAACACAGTGAGGCTCTTAGACTAAAATGCTCTGTGTGTGAGTCTTCTATCTCTATTTCCCTTTCCTCTTCCCTTCTTCGACTCTGGTTCTACTGAACTGATCTAAATGTACTGCCATTTTTGTATGATTTTGAGCTTTAAAAAAAAACCAAGATTGTGGGCTAGACCATTTACGCACAGTCCAGCCATAGGCGATCCTAATCTTACAGATTTATGACCCTTTATAAACAAGCCGACTCATTTACAGCTAGTCTATTACAGACCAGACCATCCAGCCTGTTAACCAGTGCTAGTGTTATTGGAAAAAAGTCTTTCATTAGTGAGTGAAAAGAAAAAATAGTGGCCTATAAAATGTGATGGGGCCAAACCAAAGGCTAGCCATCACACTTAATCAGGCCCAATAAATAGTCAATTTAGACCAACACTCTCTAAGGAAGACCTAGATTACGAGGCCCATCAAGTTTCCAATATGGTATTAGAGCCCAATGGCCTCATAGCTTATAAAGATCTAAGGTCCAAGAGATGAAGACAAAATTAAAGCCGTGATTAAAAGGGGGGAAAAATAAAAAAAATGTTGAAGACTTGAGACCCGAGATCTTAAGCCTAAGAAGAATAAAGGCTCAATGAAGAAGAACTATACAAGCTGTTGGGAAAAACGGCGGTGTGCGCAGTAATTGTAGAATCAAAATAATTCCACAGACCCAAGATAATTCCCAAAACACAATAGACAAAAATAACACCAAAAATTTTAGCGTGGAAAACCCAAATTAGGTAAAAACCACAGGACACGTAGGCCGCTTAAATCTTCCACTATAACAATAATGGGAATACAAACTTCACCCTTAGGTGGACCTCTTACTCACAAAAATACTAGAACAGTATTTCTTCAATTTGTGGACAATAACCCTCACAAATTGGACTCACTATTTTTCTTCTCAGAAACTTTCTGAGGCACTCTCTCTATTTTTCTTCTCACTCTTTCTCTCTCAAAGTGAGGCTTTAGGAATTGATGAAGAGATAATTCTGAGGGATGATTCTGAAGGAGGTGAATGACTCTATTTATAGAGTCATTCCTCCACCAACCCTCTCTAAATTTGCGTTGCCTACACCTAACATCTCTGCCTAACTTTCTTCTGCAGCTCCTTCAATTTCAAAGGAGGTGCCTAACTTTTGACAAAAAAATTGACTTTGGAGTAAATTACAAAATTTGGTTGCAACTTTAGTTAAATTGTAATTTGACCCCCCTTTTTTTAATAATATAAGACATGGGCTCCACTTATGGAGGGACCCACCTTTCAATTCTCCCCCTCCTGACCTAAGTGGGGGGTTCCACCAATCCTGCAGCTGATCGACAGTATTCAAACTTGCTTCTTGGAAGAGTCTTAGTCAACATATCAGATCCATTTTCATCTGTATGGATCTTTTCAAGATGTAGTAGCTTCTTCTCCAATGCAACTCTTATCCAGTGATATCTCATATCAATGTGCTTCGATCTCGAGTGAAAGGAGGCATTCTTTCCAAGGTGAATTGCACTTTGATTGTCACAAAATAGCTCATACTTTTCTTGGTGGAAAGTAAGTTCATTTAAGAACCTTTTCATCCATAGCAACTCCTTACTGGCTTCTGTTGCTGCGATGAACTCTGCTTCAGTGGTGGACAGTGCAACACACTTCTGTAACTTTGACTGCCATGCCATAGCTCCCCCTGCAAAAGTGATTAGATAGCTTGAAGTAGATTTTCTTGAATCTATGTCGCCGGCCATGTCACATCCCAAAAATTGAGCATGTGAAAAGATACTACTCATTTGATATAATTCTCAAACATACGTTATATACATATATTCTGTAAGGTTTTACATTCAACCTTAATCATTCATTCCACACTACAGAATTATATTCATCTGATAAGCAAATATAGACATACATAGTCTGATATTTCTATCTCATCGCAAGCCTAGGAGACCTATAGAAAGTACAGAGCGTTTCTAATATCCACATTAATAAGTACTGGTGTCCCACCAGACAGAAATAGAGAATAATCCCAAGGGACTTCTAATCTTCAAACGGATACTCTTGTTCTTTATTTTCTGTATCTGAAAAAAAATAATCATAGGGAGTGTGAGTTTATTTAAAAACTCAGTAAGTAAATAACTGTACTATATAAAATATCAAAAGTACAAATACCACATTTACTCATATAATTAATTGTCTTATACATCGAGTAGTATGGGACTCTAACCCTTTCAAACTCATGAATAAGATTTCATAGATATACACCGAGTAGTATGGGACTTTAACCCTTTCAAACTCGTGAATAAGATCTCATAGGTATACACCGAGTAGTATGGGACTTTAACCCTTTCAACTCGTGTATAGATTTCATAGATATGCACTGAGTAGTATAGGACTCTAACCCTTTCAAACTCGTGTATAAGATTTCTTAGATATACACCGAATAGTATGGGACTTTAACCCTTTCACACTCGTGTATTAGATCCCGTAGATCTTTACTCATTAATAAGATAGTGAGAATTCATCACATAGTACAATTGTCATGAAATAAATAATTTCTACATACTCTTATTTCTATTGATCATCATATACTCCCATATGAAAAATTAATTGCTTATTATCCAAATAATATTGTAAATGGGACTTATATTGTACTTTGACTAGTAATATCAAATTAGCTGAGCAAGGTTATTCACTCACCTTGATGTTTGTCCAAGTTTACCTTGTTCCACACTAGAATTTGTGTAGGAAAATTTCCTAATAAAATATATTACAAGGAATCATAAGAAAGGAAACAAAATCACGAAAATACGTAAAATTTTCTGACTGCTACAGTAACGGGTTGTTACAGTACGGTTTGCTACAGTGTCGGTTCGCTACAGTAACGTTGACTGCTACAGTACCGTTGACTGCCGACACTACAATACTGCTACAGTAACCCGAAGAAAATTTTCCAGATTTTGTTTCGAAATTTCTGGTCGCTACAGTAACTCGGTTTTTGCAGAAATTTCTAACAATTTCATCCTTTCCTTTCTTGTTTCAAAACCAGAATTTCAACTCTTTTAACCGATTATAACTCAAATATAACTTCTAAAACAACTGAGATTCATGAATTATCATCAAAATCTTCAAGAACAAAACCTCCTCTGATCTTCTACATAAACTGAAATTTAAGGAAAATAATCGGATTAAAGCTTACCTTTGATCCTTACAAAGCTTTTGAACCGAACAAATAATCGAACTTCTGAAGATCAAGGAAAGGATTTGAGAAGAAACTGAAGAACTGAGAGAGAAATGCTTTTCTACCTTCTTTTGGCTGAGTGAAAAATGAGGGGTACTATTGAAACTTTATATTAAATATTTCTAATGGGTTATTCAATAACCCATGGGTATCCATAACCCAACATCCAAACCCATCCAGTCAATTTACAATAAATGGACTAATTGACCATTCTGAAACCACTTTTCCATGAATTTCACCATTCTTAGAATATATCCCTCATTGTGCAAATATTTAGTCCAGTCATTTAACTCAATTTTCATAAATAATATTCAAAGAGAACAATTAAATATGAAAATTAAAAATGACCAAAATAAATAACTAAAGTAACGTTGTAGAATTCTAAAATACTCTTAAGCGAATTATATTCTGAAATTAACGGGTATTACAGGCCATATCTGCATCTGTGTATCCAACTAACACAGGTTTGGTATCTCCAAAACATAAGCATATTTTGGAAGTACCCCGAAGATACCTGAATATCCACTTTACTGCAGCCCAATGTTCCTTTCCAGGTTTTGAAAGGAATCTACTCACTACTCTAACTGCATGAGCAATATCCGGCCGTGTGCACACCATGGCATACATTAAACTTCCAACTACTGAAGCATATGGAACCTTGTCCATCTCTTCCTTTTCTTCATCTGTGGAAGGGCACTACTTAGAATTTAGCTTAAAGTGATTAGCAAGAGGACAACTAACCGCTTTAGCTTTGTCCATATTAAACCTTTGAAGTACTTTCTCAATATACTTCTCTTGTGACAACCATAATTTCTTGGCGCTTCTGTCTCTAGTTATCTTCATGCCAAGAATGTGTTTTGCTGGCCCTAAGTCTTTTATAGCAAAAGACTTACTCAACTGCTTCTTCAAGTCATCAATTCTAGAAATATTTTGGCCAACAATCAACATGTCATCCACATAGAGCAATAAAATAATGAAATCATCATCAGAGAATTTCTGTACGAACACACAGTGATCTGAAGTAGTCTTCTTGTAACCATGCTCCCCATGACAAACTCAAACTTCTTATAACACTGTCTTGGTGCTTGCTTCAAGCCGTACAAGCTTTTCTTCAGCTTGCAAACATAGTCCTCTTTTTCTTTTTGCTTGAAACCATCTGGCTGCTCCATGTATATTTCTTCCTCCAAATCACCATGAAGGAATGCAGTTTTGACATCCATTTGCTCAACCTCAAGGTCAAGACTTGCTGCTAACCCTAGCACTGTTCGAATGGATGTCATTTTCACCACTGGTGAAAATATTTCATCAAAATCAATCCCTTTTCTTTGACTGAATCCCTTGACAACTAATCTGGCTTTGAATCTTGGATGGGAACTGTTCTCTTCATGCTTGATTCTGAACACCCATTTATTCTTCAAAGCCTTCTTGCCTTTTGGCAGCTTCACCAGTTCAAAAGTTTTATTCTCATGCAGTGATTTCATCTCATCTTGCATGGCCTCAATCCACTTCTTCTTGTGTTCATCATCCATTGCTTCTTCGAAGCTTTCTGGTTCTCCCCCGTCAGTTAACAACACATGCTGATTTGCAGGGTATCTAGTAGAGGGTTGTCGAACTCTAGTAGATCTTCTTAATTCTGGAGAACCCATTGGAACTGGTGGTTGATCATAAACATCATCATCATCATCAGAATCTTCTGATGGAATCTCAACGGGAGCATCTGGATCACCTATCTCAGGCTGATCATTCTGTATTTCATCTCCAACTTGTATTGGCACCGGTGTTAGAGGAATAATTTTCAAATCAGTTGAATCACCGTTGACTTTAGAAATATCTTCAATGGTCTGATCTTCAATAAACACAGCATCACGACTCCTGACTGGTTTCTTCTCTACTGGATCATAAAATTTGTAGCCAAATTGATCTTGACCATATCCAATGAACACACATTGTCGTGTTTTACTCTTAAGTTTGGACCTTTCATCCTTTGGAATATGTACAAAGGCTTTGTATCCAAACACTCGCAGATGATTATAGGAAACATCTTTTCCCGACCATGCCTTTTCTAGAACATCTAGCTTTAAAGGGACACAAGGTGAGCGATTCAGCACATGTACTGCTGCTAGTAAAGCCTCACCCTAAAATTTCTTTGGTAACTTTGCATGAGAGAGTAAACATCTGACTCTCTCCATCAAAGTTCTGTTCATCCTCTCAGCTAGGCCACTTAGCTACGGTATTTTTGGAGGCGTTGTCTGATGCCAAATACCATGCTCTTTACAGTAGGCATCAAAAGGCCCAATGTATTCTCCACCGTTGTCTGTCCGAATGCATTTTAGCTTCTTCCCAGTCTCTCTTTCAACTGAGGCATGAAACTCTTTAAAGACACTCAGCACTTGATCCTTTGTCTTTAAAGTATATGCCCATATCTTCCTTGAATGGTCATCAATGAAAGTCACAAAGTACTGAGCACCACCAAGTGACTTTAACATTGGTCCACATAAATCTGAGTGTACCAATCCAGTACATTCGCCATTCTAGAAGGAGAGTGACTTTTGAACGTAGCTCTATTCTGCTTTCCTGCCAGACAATCATCACATTTTTTCAAATAAACTTGATCCAAACCAGGTAGGGCATTTTTCCTAGTTAAATGGATCATGCTCTTCTCGCTCATGTGACCGAGACGTTTGTACCATAGCTCAACTGTACTATCATTCTCCGTTGTGTTCACAACATCCTTGGAGAGCTTTGCTTGCATAATGTACAGTTTGGAGTCTTTGTTCCCTCTGGCCACCACCAATGATCCTTTGGTGAGCTTCCATTGGCCATTAAAGAAGGTATTGCAGAAACCTTCATCATCTAGCTTACTTGTTGAGATCAGATTCAGGCGCATATCTGGAATATGCCTCACATCCTTCAGGACTAATCGCGTACCATTCTCCGTCTTTAAACAAACATCTCCTTTACCTGCAATTATTGAAAGATTATTATTTTCCATTCTTACAACACCAAAATTGCCCGGTGTGTAAGATGAGAAAAATTCCTTCCAAGATGTAGCATGAATGGTGGCACCACTGTCAATCACCCAGCTTGTCTCATGGGTTGTAAGATTGACTACATCATCATCATAGACAATGTTGAACTCCTCAGCAACATCTGCTTGCTTATCATCACTACTATTGTTTTTCTTCTGTCCTCTGCCTTTGTTCTTTTCCTGATCCTTCTTGAACTTGCGGCAGTGTATTTTGATATGACCCTTCTTTTTACAGTAATGGCATTCAACATTGGCATATCTGTTGGATTTGTCTCTGCTCCTTCCTCTAGGTTTTTGATCCCTAGACTGATTCCTCCCCCTGAAGTCTGAAACCAGAACATCTGGTTGTGATGAAGAAGATGAGCTTTGAGATCTTCTTCTCATTTCTTCATTTAAGATACTGTTTTTAACAGACTCCATATTAACTACACCATCAGGTGCAGTGTTGGTGATGGAGATCTTCAGAGTCTCCCACGACTCTGGTAGAGAGCCCAATACCAGCAGAGCAAATATTTCATCGTCCAGATTTATGCCCATTCTGGACAGTTGATCTACGACCCCTTGCATCTCATTTAGATGATCTGCTACAGAAGTCCCTTCCCTGTATTTCAACTGCGTCAATTTGGTCAAATAAAATAATTTATTGTTACCAGTTTTTGACGCATAAAGCTGTTCAAGCTTATTCCATAGCGTCCGGGCATGAGTCTCATTGCAGATGTGGTTGTATACGTTGTCTTCGACATATTGTCGGATGAAACCGCACACCTGCTCATGCTCAAACCCCCATTCCTCATCCGTCTTGCCTTCAGGTTTATTTGATGTAAACACTGGTAGATGCATTTTCATCATAAATAGGAGATCCTTCATCTTGCTTCTCCACATGTGATAATTTGTGCCATTTAGGCTGATCATTTTGATGTTTCTTGTCTCCATTGAGATCAGTAGTCAACAGATTTAGCTGATCCCAAAACTTTTCTGGCAGTGAATAGTACTTCGTACGTATAAACAGTACTTCTGTATGTATGAACAGTACTTTCATACGTATAAACAGTACCAGTATGTATGAATAGTACCAATACATATAAAAATACTAATATGTATGAATAGTACCTGTATACGTGAATAGTACTCGTATGTCTTCATACAATATTTGTGAATAATACTCGTACGGTATTCTTCAATGATACTCCAACCAAAAGCTCTGATACCACTTGTTGGGAAAAAACGGCGGTGTGCGCAGTAATTATAGAATCAAAATAATTCCACAGACCTAGGATAATTTCCAAAACACAATAGACAAAAATAACACCAAAAATTTTAGCTTGGAAAACCCAAATTAGGTAAAAATCACGGGACCCGTAGGCCGCTTAAATCTTCTACTATAACAATAATGGGAATACAAACTTCACCCTTAGGTGGACCTCTCACTCACAAAAATACTACAACAATATTTCTTCAATTTGTGGACAATAACCCTCACAAATTTGACTCACTATTTTTCTTCTCAGAAACTTTCTGAGGCACTCTCTCTATTTTTTTTCTCACTCTTTCTATCTCAAAGTGAGACTTTAGGAATTGATAAAGAGATAATTCTGAGGGATGATTCTGAAGGAGGTGAATGACTCTATTTATAGAGTCATTCCTCCATCAACCCTCTCTAAATTTACGTTGCCTGCATCTAACATCTCTGCCTAACTTTCTTCCGCAACCCCTTCAATTTCAAAGGAGGTGCCTAACTTTTGACAAAAAAATTGACTTTGGAGTAAATTACAAAATTTAGTTGCAACTTTAGTTAAATTGTAATTTGACCCCCCCTCTTTTTTTAATAATATAAGACATGAGCCCCACTTATGAAGGGACCCACCTTTCACAAGCCAACAAAAGAAATGTTGAAAACTTGAGGCCCAAGGCCTAAAGCCCAAGAAAAAAGGTTTAGTAAGGAAGACCCAAACAAACAAATTTGAAAACTTGTGGCCTCTAAAATTCAAATAGTACAAGCATAAACAAAGAAAGAGAGATCTAAAGCTTCTGAGACTCAAGGAATACAAGCTCAGGATAAAAATTTAAAATAAGTCACAACTAGACTAGGTCAGTTAGACTTGAGGAGGAGTGTTGGAACTTATATGAAGGAGTCCCACATTGTTGGGTAAACACTACATACATACAAACATATTTATATTGATACTTATATGGTAGCTTATAAATTGTGTCGGGCCAAATCAAATTCTTTGGCATTTTGGATATTTAAGGCTAGTCACCACACTTAATCAAGTCAACAATCAATTTGGACCAATAATCCCCAAAAGAAGACTAAGGGGACATTTATTTATTTATTTATTTTAAGATTAAGAGGACTAAATTTGAATATATATATATAAAGATTTTATCTATAAGTTTGAAAACTAAATATTTAAGACTATTTATTTTCTTAACATCTGTATACATTAAATATAAGTTAGTAATAGATATATCCAAAGCAATTTTTTGAAATTTTTATGAATTTTTTCATGACATTTCATTTAATAAAATACATTAAGGGCTATTAAGTATTAAAAAAAAACGCACACTTAATTATATGAAATATGAATGAATCAATTCAGACTTAAGTGCAAACAAATTTCCCTTAGACAAGACCTACCAAATTTCCAGCAGGTGTTATGTACTGCTCTTTCTGTTTTTGATAGAGCGGGGGAAGAATAAGATTATATGTTCATCAATTCAAACCCAAATGTCAGTTATTCCTTCTTCTTTTTTTTGTATCCTTTTATTGTTTCACTTTATTTTATATTGGAGTTGCAACAAGAATTATTTTCCGCGTTGACTCGATATTTAAATGACTTGCTCACTAGATTATTATTCTGTAATTTAATATTAAAGATCATATATTATAATTTTATATTTATCTTGTCATATTTTTAAAAATTAAATCTAGGGGAAATAATAAAAATTTTCATCAATAGAAATCCATTTTTCTTATATTCTGTCAAACAATTTCAATGAGGCTTCTTTTTTTTTTTTTTTGCCCTTTTCTTTTCTGTTTTGGTAAGGACTTCTAGGATATTCTCGTTTAAAATAAAAAAAAAAACATAACTTTGGAAAATGAATCCAGAAATGGCGAATTGTAAATGTAAAGCTTAATTTATAGTGTAAAACAATCGATATATACAGCAATCAGAATGAAATTGAAAGAGCATCAATAATCTGAATTCAGAAAACTCACGTTTTAATCCTTAAAAGTGCATCTCAGAAAAGGTTTAGTTGTTAAAAAATGATTATTGACCACTTTAATCCTTAAATTTTAAAATTACACAAAATGGTTCCTTCTCCATTACCTCCATCACGGTGCGCGATGAACACGTATAGATGAATCATTTTATGTAAAATAATCAGTCATGTTAAAATATTAAAATATCACATCACTCTACGTTATTGTCATGCTAACTAATAACACTAGACATTATCAGATAATATTAATTGGGATGACAAGGTTAATGAATATATCATTTTGTGTAATAATTTTAAAATTTAAAGATTTCAATGATTAATAACCATCTTTCAAGGGCTAACTAACTATTACCGAGATACCATTTCATAGGACAAAAAGTGAATTTATGCACTCTGAATTAGTGGCGTGCTGATTCCATAGACTTGTTCATTCATCGTTCTTTAACTGGGGATGATATTTCATTTGGCCTCGCATCACCGAAGCTGGGGTTCGCCTCAGAGATTTTATTCCAAATGGGTGCTCTTGGCTCTGTAATTCATCCAAAAACTTATTAGCATCAATACAACACAGAACTGAGACCTTGGAATAAATAATAAATAACATTTTCCACCAAAAAATGACAAATTTAAATTTATATATATATATATATATATGAATTTATAAAGTCATTTGAGACACTAGGGATGATCATGATATATATATATATATGTGTGTGTGTGTGTGTGTGTGTGTGTGTATAAAAGATACTATAGTTTCACAATATTCTTTACTCAGGACTTGAAAAGGTATAATTTTGGTATTTTTATCCATCTCCAAACTCAGACTTTAGCAGGTATCAAACTCAATCTCCATTTTCTATTTGAAGAATTATATAGCAAAACTAATCAAAGTTTACCCACAGAAATTTCAAACTAAGCAATTTATCTCAAGTTAAAACTCATCCACGTGAAATTTTTGAAACGGACAAGCAGCAACGCACTTGAACTGATCAAACCTAATTTCAAAATAATGAAGAATTCTACAGCAAAATTGCTCAAAGTTTACCAACGAAAATTTCAATCTAAGCAATTTATCTCAGGTTAAAACTCATCTACATGATATTCTGAAAGTTATCTCAAGTTAAGATTCATGTAAATGAAATTTCTGAAACGGACAAGCTATGACGTAACTGAACATTGATCAAAGCTAGCTTATTCCAAAACAACAAAGAATTCTATACAAAACTAATCAAAGAGTAAAAATCAATTAACACTCACCACTCTGCAAGTTCCAGCTTGTGTATCACACACAGGGTACTCAGGAGGGCAACAGCTACTATGGTCATCACAGCAAGTTGCAGACTCAAGAGGGCAACATCCCCATCCAAAGCAGAACTTTTGGTACTCATAAATGCAGCAACAAGTGGTGCCAGAAGGGCAATTATAGTAGTCATCACACATGATTTCACTTTCAGGCTCTGGAGATGGAGGAGAAGGCCCAGGGTTTGGAGGGTTCGCACCCGTCTTTGTAGGGTACGATGCCATCATGGCAATCCCACACTTTCCTTCATTGGAAGCTATGTTTCTCTCCAGCTTGATGTAACCCTCTTCGCCCCATGATGAACCCCATGAGTTGCGAACTAGCCAGTAATCTTTTCCGTTTTCTGTTCCATATCCTACTACAGTTACACCGTGATCGAGATTTGTTCCACACTCGCCAGTGAAAACACCCTGCAAATATTTAAAAAATAGTGAATAAATGAACACATGCGTAGATTTGATGGATACTTGATGTTTATTTAATGTAGTTTCAACGGGTTGTTGAAGTTGACAAGATGACAGTGTAGAACTTAAACGAGCCAAAGATGAATAAACTAATTGTGATTTCTTTCAAAACCCTAAACCCAGAAGATAGTCTGTTAGTTTTGTTTATTTCTCTAACAAGAAACTGTAACAACAGCAATTTAAAACATAGAATCATCATAAAGGATGATAACCCGAAAGCAAAAAAGTTACAAATAATTCAAGCTCTCAGCTATTGTTAGATATTTCTTGAAATTTGTAGACGGTCGTTAAAAACTTTTAACATGATTTGTAAAGTTAATCCAACAATTGAGAATTCAAGTTTCCAAAAGCTCATTCTCCCTGTAGCAAATCTCCAAAAAAAAAATAATGGTTTCAATCTATCATTAGAGGCAGTCATATTTTGACCGATCTAAATGCTTAAATGTGCTTCAATCATAAAATAATAATCCAAAAAAATTAAGGACCTGATGTATTATTATATTTCTTTAATTATCATTTATTTAAGAGATGTGCTTACTTGTGCAACACGTTTCAAAAATTCAAAAATTAATAAAGGAGAGAGGGTCATTACCGACTGATAAAACTGGAACGCCCTACCACCAGCTTCAATGGCAACACTAACTGGCTGGTTTGCAACAGCTTTCTTCAAGGAATTCTCATCGTTTTCTGGGACATTTTCGTATCCATGAATAGAAACAACTCGAGCATTTTTCTGAGATTCAGACACAGAAAATTTTAATTAGCTTAATAATTAGAACACGAGTGCATCAAATTGGAAGATGCCAAACAAATTCAAATTTCGAAGATATATATAAATATAGGAGACATTAATCCATACCCTGTTGACATCACATGTACCCTCACGAGCATGGTAAGGGTAATCCTCTTCAGTATCAATGCCTCCATTGTTGATGATGAACTCAAAAGCGTAGTCCATAAGGCCTCCATTGCATCCCTGGTTAGAAGCCCTGTCACAATCCACCAGTTCTTGTTCTGACAAAGATATCATATTCCCAGTGACGATTTGATTGATGCCTTCTACCGCAGCAACCGTAGAGAATGCCCAGCAACTTCCTTCATTTCACACAGTTGATTTGGTCTCTCAATATTACAATTAAGCTTTGATTTTTTGAAAAAAAAAAAGTGTCTCTTCAATCTTAAAAAATTATATTTTTTCAATTTTGTTCACCCTTTGTCAATAAAAATAATCAAATTGAAATAAATACAATTTTTTAAAAGCCAATTGAAGTCAATATAATCTTTTAAGTACTAAATCAATAATTTAGTAAAAAAATATATAAACTATATTAACAATTTATTCTTAATACATGAGTTGACTTTTTAATCCTTGAAAATTCAACTCTATATGAGTTGATCCAAAATGTCTTGAATTCATGACACAACTTTATTGAATTAGTCCTTTAAATATATATAACTTAATTATATAAAAACAGTCAATTTATACCAAATCCATAACTCATAAGGACTAATCCATGGCCCTTGAATTTTAAGGCTAAACAATAAAAACTAAATCTTTTAGGAACTTATTTATATATTTACTCAATAAAAAATAGACTATAATAATTTAGTCTCTAAAAAATACGTATATAGGTTGATTGTTTCCACCTAATTTAATTCATAAATGTTATCATCTTATTAAACACTAATATTAAATTAGTTTCTCAAAGATAATAAATAAATATATAATTTCATTCTACAAAAGAATAAATTTGTATTGAGTTCGTAGTTTATAGAAACTAACTAATTTAACATCTAAATTTCAAGTATTAAACAATTAAAATATATATCTTTTAAATATACAATTTTGCCTTGAGTTTATAACTTAAAAAATTAAGTCCTTGAACACTTAAATTTCATAGGTTAAATTATTAAATATATATCTTTTAAAGGACAATTTAATTTATATGTTTACTAAAAAAGTAAAAAAAGAACAGGGAAAAATAGAAACGTACCACAATGGCCTTGATCTTTAACCGGACCAACCGCACCCTTGGTTCTCCAATCCACCGTCTCCGGCAACCCGTCACTGGCGCGAAAGGCATAGCGGTCGCTCCTCTTTGCGCCGGCAAGCTTTAATCCGGCGGATCGGCCCACCCTGGCACCTAAATACATGTCCCGGTACTCATCGTTGGTCAGATCCGCGAACTGGGTCAGACCCAGCTTGAAGGGCCGGTCGTTCAACGCATTGTGCTCTTCGATGAACCGTAGGTTGTCCTTAAAGATCTGAAACCTGCGTTCTTTCTCGTCGTCCATCCCCAAGGCGTTGTAGGCCTTGCCATGTTTGACCAGCCACAGTTCGTACATGGTCCTCAGGTGATTGTCCTCCCTGAGGGACTCTTGAGCCTCGTGCTTGTAGTCTAAGATGGACATGTCTACAGCGAATGCAAGAGACAAGAACGAGACTAAGAGAAAGAGGAAGAGACATGACGATGATGATGAGTCCATCGTTGTTGTGTTGTGTTGCGTTGGAGAAATTCCGAGGAAAGTGTGTAACTTATGAAGGAAAAATGTGGAAGAGAAAGAGAGGGTTAAGAACAACAGATACTGCGTTGAAATAGGACTTCTTATGTGTCATGCATGTCTAATTCAGTAATTCTGCCTATATTTCGGCCTTCCGTTTCTAACTTATATCACCATATTTTCTGGGTTGTTTTTTTTTTTTGGATAAGGAATCATATATTTAAAAGTTTTTATGTTTAGTGTTATAACAAGACAAACTTTTGTAAAGATTTTCATTTACGAAATTTTAGTAAAGTTTTTAGCATTAGTTAGATTATATATATATATATATATATATAAAAACATTAAAAGACTCATTTCATGTGAAAATGAATGACAAAACCAAACAATATAATTATTATTTTTTATTGAATAAGATATAAAAACGACAACTAAATGTTATCTAAATTTTTAAATTTGAGGATCCCATAAATATTTATGGACAGTTTAGATACATATCCCTTCGCATAAGTTGTTAGCCTGCAGCCACCAGACTCATTTTATTGGACTAAACTATATATTGATCAATTTTTTGACAAAATTATAATTAATTCCTTTAGTGTTTTTAAAAATTACATTTAGCTCTTCCGTAATTTTTTTGTCAATAAGATTAACTTTCTACATCATATAAGTTCCTTTTAAAATTAACATTACTGAATAATTTTTACTATGATATTAAAAAAAACCACAATCTCATTAAAATTTATTATCAACTTAATTATTTCTAATTTTCATTAATCTTTAGCTAATACAATATAAGATCTGATAGGGCTCAGATAAATGGATGAGCCATATAAGAGAGGATATTTTTTTAAAAAAAAAAAAAGAAGACAAAAATGCATTTGAACCAAATTTGATGTTTTTGTTCAAGTCTCACATCAATGAGAAGAATGTGTTAAAAAAAATTTATATGAACTTAGACATCTCTATCCTTTTGAGTTAACTTTTGGAGTGATTTAAACCCAAATACTATTTTAACACCATATCCAAGCCATATTGATCTTTCCATTATGGGCTACACATCTTCTACACTCCATATGTCTAATCTTGAGTGTGTAAGGGCCAGAGTGTATTGAAATCTTACATCGAAGAAAAAAATGTGTTAAGAGCTCTTTATATTTCTTGAAAGACAAGAGCCTCCGTAAGAGAGTAGTAAAGTAGTTGAAGCCTAGGACCCTTTTTCTTTTGGGTTTTGTTTGATAAATTATGTTTTGTTGCAATTCTATAATTGCTCTATATAGTCACATACATGGATTATTAGGGAGATACTGTAGATTGTGATTATGTTTGACTTCTTATTGTGGGCGGAGCCTAATTCTGTTTCTTTTGTGTATTATGTTTGTAGACATTCCATTATGACAATCTTTATCGAAGTTGTCAAACTCAAGAGTTTATCTAAATTTGAAGAGAAAGGTAAACTCGAAACGTAAACTCATAAGAGTTTACATATATCATTCTCCCCTTCAATAGGCTACTAAATATGTGTGTGTGTGTTCTAATACTATAACACATAAAGTCATAAATAATTAAAATACTTAAACTAACACTACAAAAAAACCGGTAATTAGTCACGATTTTTTAGGCACAATTGACAAAACCGTGGCAAAATCCACCTACATCAGACAATTTGCCACATTGTTGTTACCCGTGGCTAAATGTCAGATAATCGTGGGTAAAAAAGGCGCCAGATATTTTTTCTCCCTCCAATATGTTTTCTAATCTCCCTCCCTTTTTTTTATTTTCTTAGGTTTACGCACGCTCTTTCTTCTTCTTTCTGCCGTAAACTTTCTCCTGTGTTGCCCTCTCCATATTCCATCAAACGCCTCTGTGATACCCTCTCATTTTGGCTGAGACAACCGGCGCAAGGCAATCCATCTCTGTTTCGTCGATCTTCATCTGCGATTTCTGTATTTCGAAGACGCAAGGCGATACCCATCTTCATCCTTCGACATTATGCACGCTTAGGTATTTCCATTCATCTTCCTCTCTCTTTTTTCTCCCTTCATATATGTGTTCTTATTTCTAATGGAAGAGTAATTTTTAATTTATTAACCCCAATCGCATGTCTAAGACAGAGAAACCCCAAATGTTGTATTTCTGCACAATGTTTTAGCTAACCCTCCTCCTGAAATAGATAGTGCTGATTGGACAACTTTTGTACAACATTATCATGGTGAAAAGATGAAGGTATAATTTTTTATAATAATTATTTTGCTTTCATAATGTTTTTAGATGTGAGCATTATATTTTTAATTTCTAGAATGCAAGTACACAAAATACTACAAATCGAAAGAAGCTTAGAGTTCCTCATGCTGGAGGTAGTAAGAGCAATGCAAGGAAGGCTTGTCAAATGGTAATTTGAATTGAATAAGTTTGGTTTATATACATACTTTGTTAATTATTTTCTAACTCTTTACTTCAATGATGTCAAATGTAGGTGAAAGAATTAGGGAGGTCTGTATGTCGAGGTGAAGTAGTTTTGTCAAATCTACTCAAAAGAGATGGAACCTATGTGAATGAATTAGGAAAGACCTTGGCAGTAAGTGTTTATGATGTCCATTGTTTCCTAGCTGGTTTCCTTTATATTTTTTCTTATTTATTGTATTTCTTGTATTGATATCTTTGTTGTGTCATATGAGTTTTTCTTTTGTCCCTATAATTTTTAAAGCAATTTCAACATGGTGTTTGAATACTGAGTGGCTGAGCCTTTTGTGAGAAAATACTAAAAAGTTGAGTATTACTGTGATCCATGTTTAGACAAATTAGATTATAAATTAAAATTTAGTATTTAACTCAACCAAAGTTAGGATTATGTTACATGACATAAAATGATCTCATCAGATAGCTGCAACTTAGTCTTGGTATAGGGTAGTTCAATATAGAGGTTTGTGCTTGAACAAAGTTTGCTTCATTTCCAGGACTAACCAAATTCCAACTTGACCACTTACACTTTCAATATCTTGTGTCATTTTCTTTTAAAATAAAAATTGCTCAATAAAAACCCCTTCTCCATTTCTATTAACTATTTTTTATTAAAGAATGGAGATATTCAAGTTTAGTTTGGGTACTTAGCATGTATTCTCTATATTTCATGTCATTCTCATGATTCAAATAGTGGATATTATTGTGACTAATTGAAATTGGTTGTCATGTATTCAAATATTTTCATTATTGATAAATGTTATGAAATATAATTTTTAAATTATCTAGTTGAATTAATTGTATCTTAACTTTAAAATAAAAATAATTTATTTATCAAAATATGAAAAAACAATATCATTAAATTCTCTACCACTATAAGAGTATAATAAATATTTCTTTCATATTTCAATCTAAAGACTAGGTCTGGTATAAAAAAATGATCATCATTATGTGTATTAAGTGCAACAAACTTGAGATAAAAAAAAAATTCATTAGTAGTACTAAGATTATATTCAAGCAACTTTTTTAAAGGATCAGCATGAATAAGAATATGACTTTATGATTAAAATCACAAAATGATAGATTTGAATTAAATTAAATAAACATATAATTCATTGGATAACAGGCATATAACATCAACTTGATTGACTTGGTTTTCTGTATTTTTTTTCTTTTTGGTTTTCTGGACAGTGGAATAAACCATAGGTTATTTGATAAATTATGATGGAAGTTCTAGTATATTCTTTGTTGACATTTTTACATTAAGAACTACAACTATGGACATGTTGTGACTGTATATTTGTGCTGGCTTTTTCTTGTCATTGGTATCATTCTTTTCTTTACTGTTCTTGATATGACCTAAATTTTCATTGTTATTAGCCTAAATTTTTGTTTTCTTCATTTACTAGGATAAGATTTCAGAAAACTTGACTCAAGATCAAGAATGTGCTGCTGCTTTAGGTGTCCCTTCAAAAATATATGCTCAACTAGATGATTCAATTGGAAAAGTGTTTGGACTTGAACATTACGGTCGTGTTCAAGGATTGGGAATAGGTGTTTCTCCTTCTACTATCTTTGGTTTGTCTGGACAAACTTCAACTTCTATGAACAGTAATGCGTCTAGTAGTACTATAAATGAAAATCATACTGAAGATTGGAGGAGCGAAGTGGGGGCTTTAAAAGAACAATTGGCTGGATATGAAAAGACCAAAGAGGAGCTATCACAACTAAGGAGGAGCTATCACAAACCCAAGCTCAATTAAGTGTGCTATACAAATTTATGCAAGACAAATTTGGTTTTGATTTGCCTACCACAGATGGATCACACACTTAGGTTTTATATATGGTAGACTTGAACAATCACTAGATCTTTTTTGTTTAGTATATCTCCTTTTGATACATTCAAGTGCACATTTTGGTATAGGACAATTTCTAGATCTTTTTGTTTAGTATATCTCTTTTTGACTATATGTATACATTCAAGTGCACATTTTGGTATATATTAATGTAGCAGGAATATATTTTTTGTAGAAATTAAAGAATATTTAAAAAAAATGTCAATCATTTGCCACGGTTTAAACCATGGCAAATAAACAATTAAATTTAAAAAACTATTCATAAACCGTGGCAAATGAACAATTATGTTTCTTTTTTTTTAAACTATTAATTTTTTTTTTGCTTAAAAACCGTGGTTAATAATAAAGGCCATGCTCAATTTTTCCACAAGATGCGAAACCGTGGTAATACCGTGTTAGCCACGGTTTTAAAAGACTTAGCCACGGTTAAAACCGTGGCTAATGACCGGTTTTTTTGTAATGTAACATAAGATCAGTTATAAAAGTTTCAATTCAAAGTTATAAAAATATCATATATATTACATAAATGAAAGTATTAACTAAAATCATAATGTTCATACGGCACGGATGATGTCCTAACAATAAGTATTACATTACCAAACCAAATAGGGCAAATTGAAATAAAATTTTCAAGTATTCAACAATGAAGATCAACTAAGTTCTTCAAAGGTATGCTCTTCATAATTTAAGTTATTTATATTAAATTACATTCATGATAAGTGATTATTTATTTTATATAAATTTCAATTGCAAGATGTGGAGCTCCAGTGATCAGTCTCATATTGAGAGATCAAGATTGGACCCACCAATCCAAGAAGATTGTTCAGCTAGTGAGCGAGCAACACCAACAATTTCTAGTAAACTACACTTTTAATTTCATTTTCATTCACTTTAATTTAATTGATTTGTACTAATTAAGTTTTTCTCTTAAGAGCATTGTGATTCCACCCTTGTCGAGAAGTATAGGGATGAGACCTAGTTTCATATCCATAGGTCGACCCATACGAGTGGATGCAAGCTTCCGAACCAAACTAGAAGGGCCACATCCATGGTCTCAGGGGGATTAGCCCTCGACCCTCAAAGTGCCTTGTCCTCATCACATCCTGATATGGAATAACTCCTACAGTTGTAGACCAGACACTAGACCGAGTCCTGCAAGCCCTAGATCAATACATAACCAAGTCGAAGGCATATATCAACAGACAGGTCTAGAACACCATGTCCTAGTTCCTACAAAACACACCCATGGGTGGTCGACCACATACCCAAGCCTCAACCGATTCTTTGCTTGTCTAGGTGGATAATGATGATGATTAATAGTTGGATGATGAGGACCTGCATAGAGACTAGGACCTATTTAAAAATATTTTTGTGAATATTTATAAAAAATTGGTACTCGTAAATATTATTTCGTATTTATAAATAAAATTTTTGACTATCCCTTTTATATAATTGAGTTTACGATATTTGAAATTGACAAAAGTATACCTCATGTCCCTAATATTTAATTTGATTTTTACTTATGCCCTTAACATTTATTTTTAGTCAAATATGTCTCACATGTTTCTTTTTTTATCATATATTCTCTAAATTTCTCAAAATACCCTTCATTCCTCTCTCTTCTCTCTCTCTCTCTCTCTCTCTCTCTCTCTCTCTCTCTCTCTCTCTCTCTCACACTCACACAGATCGGCGATAAAGCATAGAACTCTTGTCATTGCTGTCATCTTGATATTCGCCAGCATCAAATGAATTTTGTCACGACCCGTTTTCTGGGCACATGACCGGCACAATGATGAATCTCTCATCACTGTAAGCCCTTCGATAAATTCTACCCGTGATTTTAAATTATCTATGTTATCAAAATAACAATTCCTTAATAAATACGAAGAAAATATATCAAATTTTCTTATCTGAAAATCATAGAGATGATTTGCATGTAATAATAGATTATCAATTTAAAATACATTATTATACTGAAATACAAGCCAAATGCCAAACCCCTGACCTAGATGTCCTAGACGATTACAGAGCAACATAATATATAACAATAGAGGGGCCTACCCGACAGTGGGAAGGTCCAAAGTGATATACTCCTTTAGCGGATATTCTTCGCTGTCAACCTGATCTGAACAAAAAAATTTGTACAGAGAGTGTGAGCTTTTAAACTCCGTGAGCGAATCGGCCTCGCGTTAATAAAATTCAAATACATCACCAGTCATGCAAGTATATTCGAAGGCTCATAATCAACCAATAGACATAGTTAGAAATTACATACAAGAAGATAAAAATTCATCCAATTCAACAAACGTTACTAGTACTCGTCGATGGCAATATATCCCGGAGAGCGCACACTAGCCGGCTCACCAATTATGTATATTTCCGCCATGACGCACAACCTCATCCTCTTAGCTAGGGCGCCTCACGGATTTATCACCAATCCGGGCTATATCCCTACTGAGGGAATCGTTGTCTCCACACTCATTGGTCAAGACACCCTTTCAACCGGGTTTTTTCGCCTTGCCGTGAGAGGGGGTACAGTCCCGCTCAATCACAATCAATAGTACAGTATTTCATATCATAATCAGAAGCACAATATAATATTCATCCATACAACAGGTATAGTATATAACTATATTATATATTTATAAACCACAAATCAAGATAACAATTAATCTGTTTTTGAAAAGGTTCAAACTTCACATCATCTTGAAATACTTGTTTCGTCTTATCCATACTTCTGGATTAATTATCTCATTAGATTCGTCATTCTGAATCCAATTTCCCCCTATGAATCTTGGGAGTGTCCTACGACATACTTTTTATCACCAGTGATGCTAAAACTCTATTAAAACAGGGTCGTTTCACTCACCTGGATTCCGTACGAGTATCACTTCTCTAAGTCGTTACGGACAAGAGTACACAGATGAATTTCAGTATTCCGCTACAGAGATTTTCATGAAAGATTAGAGAAAACAAGTTAGGATTGTTTTCATACAGATACTGTTCATACATATGGTTATTATTCATATGTACGGTCACTATTCATATGTACTGTTATTATTTATACGTATAGTCACTATTCATATATACAGAGACTGTTTATACCAGAAATAGAGAATACAATCTGTAAAAGAGTACACCAGGTAAGTTCCCAGGAAAGAGTGGAGGGTCACAATGGACACACTTAAAAACCAGGTCTTTCCTTAGCCAGAACTTTTCTAGACATGTATTCTTCACAGTTTACATCCTATTTCGGTAATCAAAAAAATCAAAATAATATGTAAGCAGCTAAGAACAGTTTTTCTGATGTGGAAGATCAGCCAAAGCCGCAACCACAGAGCATACTTAAGAAAATAACTTCTAAAATTTGAAAGACATAGAAAGGGCATAGTATCCTTACCTAAGCTGAAAAGGAAAGGCCCAAAATCTTAGAAGCCTAGCATTGGAATAAGAGAAACTTAAGGAGAGAAGAAGAGAAGTTGAAGGTGTGATTTTAGAAATGAAATGGAATTGACTATTTATAAGAAAAGTCAAAGGTACTATTTGATACTATGCGTTAATATAATATTCAACTTACTATTCATGAAAATGACATTTCTAATAAAATATTTCACGCATTACTGTGCAAAACGCGGAGGCGGTTGAATTATTAGTTACTATTAAAATTTAAAGGGAAAACTGTCATTTCACCTTAAACCTTTAAGTTTTTTTTCAAACCAGTCCTTTCATTTTAGTCCCTGAGGGTATTTTCACCCATAAAACGTCATTTTCTCCTATGAACTTCTTTCTAGTTTTCTCTAATGATCAAACCATATCTAGTACTTGACATTTCGATTGTATAAGTGAACAGTATCGTATACATAAATAGTATTATACATGTGAACAGTCATTCGTATCGGCAAAGCTCACAACAACGTTGTCGTACTTATCCACATCATTGAAGGCTTCTCTAGTCGATTTTCTATGCTCTATTGTCATTCTCTATGTCTTCCCTGTTGCTTCTTTAACGTCGATCTGAGAGAGAGAGAGAGAGAGAGAGAGAGAGAGAGAGAGAGAGAGAGAGAGAGAGAGAGAGAGAGAGAGATAGAGATAGAGAGAGAGAGAGAGAGAGAGAGAGAGGAGATAAACATATGAAACATATTTGACTAAAAATAAACATTAGGGGCATAAATAAAAATCAATATAAACGTTAAGGATATAAGGTATACTTTTGCCTTTAAAATTAAGTTTTTTACTGTATTTTAAAATAAAAAAAATGGGAAAAGAGAGGAAAACCAAAAAAAATTAAAGATAGCAAGGGAATTGTGAGGGCTAGCTGGCAGTTCAAGGAGGAAATAGCAAGGGGAAATTTTCTCTCTAATCTCACTTTGATCGGCGAGGAAATTATACTGGTTTAATTTTAAAAAACAACATCTATTTGTGAGAATTTAAGACTTAGGGTTTAGGGTTCTAGCTGGCAGTTCAAGGAGGGAATAGCAGGGGAAAATTTTCTCTCTAATCTCACTTTGATTGGTGAGGAAATTATATTGGTTTAATTTAAAAAACAACATCTATTTGTGAGGAAATATCCCTTGCTGATGTGTTAGCTAGGGATTCATTCCCTCACAAATTCCTCGTTAATTAGCGAGATCTTGAACCCTCAATCTAATGTAAATAATATCAGTTTTGCCTATTTTGAATCCTAATTTTTCAAACCCTCATTTCTTGAACACTTGAATCAAAATAGCATCTAAATCTTATTTACTTGATATAAATAACACCCACTTTGCCCATTTTGAACTATATTTTCGCAATTTGTAAAAATAGGGTTCATATATAATGAGCAATTTGGAGGTTACTTAATTAAATAAATAAGATTCATGTGCTAAATAATTTACTTCAATTGTTGAGGAAAAAAGGGAATTTGCAACATTAAGATTCCAAATAAGTAAATTATGGATTTTTCTAGAGTCATCATCATGACTTTTCTGTTAAAAACTCAACGGAAGTAAACTACAAGGTTACAAAATCGTAACAGCATAAACCACCGACCATTTGATTAGCATTTTTTGAACTGCAAAGTACCAATGTGAATATGGGCCAAACCAAAGACCTTTTTTATAATTAACCCTAAATTGTATTAGTCATTAATATATCCAATTTGCTATTATGTCCTTGTATTAAAATTTATTTAAAAAATAAAATAACATAGAAAGGTTTTGGTGTCTGCTTTTTTTCTTCAGTTATTCTTTTGAAATTATAATCCTTTTTTTAAAAAAAATCATTTCAATAATATATCACAGAAATTAGAAACAAGTTGTAATTGTTCAAATAGAAACGAGTTGTAATTGAATAACTATATGTATAAGCTGATATATTGTTCAAATAGAAATCAGAAACAAGTTGTAATTGTTAAATGTAGAATCCAACAGCAAAATTGTAGGAATGGCCAAGTTGTAATAGAGTTCAAGCACCACTGGAGGGATGTAAACAAAGTTGCAGATTTTCTCCCCAAGTTTGGACACTTGCAGCAAGATGACGCAGTCTGTTTGGATGAAGCTCCAACGGGATTGGCCACCATTGTGTTGGTAGATAGTTGTGGAATCAGATTTCCACAACATGGTATGATTTAATCTATGTTAGTTGTATTGTGCTGTCCTTTTTATGTTGATGCATTTACACTGTCATGTACTCCACAACATTGGAATCTCTGTAGCTATTTATTTGGACCAAAATATCATTTTGGTCCCTCACATATGTCTTTTTTCTCAAGTTAGTCTCTCATAAATTTTTATTCTCAATTTGGTTTCTTATTATCAATTCAACCCTCATGGATTTTCACTTTCAATATGTTCCCTCACAAATTGATATATATTAATTTAGTCCCTCACATATTTATATTTTCAATTTGGTCCCTCACAGATTTATATATTATTAATTTAGTCCATTTATCAAAAGTTGTGACCATCCAAAATTATAGATAGCGAAAAAAAAAGGATTAAATTGATAATATATCAATTTGTAAGGGATCAAATTGAAAATGAAAATGAGTGAGAGACTAAATAGATAACATATCAATTTATAAAGGACCAAATTGAGAATAAATTTTTTTTAGGAACTGAATTAGTAACATATCAATATGTAAAAGACCAAATTAAGAATGAAAATTTATGAAAGACCAAATTAAAGAAAAAAAAGGGGCATCTGTGATGAACCAAAATAGGATTTTAGTCTATGTATTTGTTCTAATATATTTCTTTAGTTCACAAAAAAAAAAAGTAAAAATGCATGCTAATTGCATGGATTGAATGATTCTACGTACCATTAAATGCTGCATGAGTCACTTGAATGGAAATCTTTATTATACTATTGCAGTATCGAATAATTTAGTATTACACTATTACCTCATTTGACTTGTAAATAATTTCGTCCTAAACATTTAGATAGGTTTTACTATCATCTCAAATATTTTGTGTGTCAATTTTGTATTAATCACTAACTTTGTTTCGATCATGAATGAAAAGACAAATGGAAGCATTTATCGTAACGTGAAACCCTCGTTAAACATGTCACAACTAACATTTTGAAATCACCTTTCGAGGTTGTATTACATGAGAAAGACAATGAACTTGCATATCTCATGGCCCTTAGAACATTCCTCAACAAGAATTAGATTTAAACAAAAATCGATTGCATACCCCAAATCGATGATGTTCCTATACGTATTCAATTGCATACCTCAAATCAGCGTTCCTCAGCTAGACCAAGTTGATGATATTCCTAAAGGTATTCAAATGCAACAAAAGTGGTTTGGACTAAACATAGTTATAAACCCTAAAAATAATAATTATCTGAAACATTAGAAGTAAATGATGCCATGTATACTCACAAACACATCATTGGACGACATATAGCTTGAAATCTCTATCGTCCATTGCATTTGAAACCTGTAAAATGGATCGGACTCTCACTGGCGGCTGCGGCGGCGACACCATTGAGAAGCATAGTTCATCGTTGTTGGATGATGCAGTATCGCTGTCGTTGAGTATGTCCTCTTTGAGGGTGAACTCTGCATGAGAAGCAGAATTTTTTGTTTTTTGTTTTTTTTTAAGTTCTGAAAGAAAATAAAACAAATAAACAATGGAACTTAAAAGGTAATTTCAAAATGTCAAATGTCTCGTTTTTACTGAGGATTTCACATTGCCAACAATCTATCACGTGAAATGCCACATCAATATTTTTTTTTTGGTCTATAATTTAATTATAGTTAGTGACTATGATGAAATTGACACAATTAACACCAAAAATATAAATTATTTGGAACAAAAATAAAACCTGTCCCAAATGCTAGAGACAAAAAAGAAATATTTTTATCTATAAAAAATACAATAAATTATGTAATCATATATAAATAAAAAGCACTTTTAAATTACTCAGTACTAGAATGAGTTAAAAAAAAAAAAAAAGAACTCCACTTGTATTATGAATTGGGGTAGAAAAACTCAAGGTAGATCATTGATTGCTTAAAGGAAAATCATTGATTACTTATCAACATATAAAAAACCATTCCAAAAAAAGGTGCTTACGCAGTCTCCAAAAGCTCAGAATTGTTAGTGTTTTACAGCTAATTATAAAAAATAAAGAAACACATAAAAAGAATGTAATATAAAAGCAGATAATTGTGATTTAAATGGCAAAAATCCTACAACATTTGCTTCATATACTTGTATGTTTACCATGGTTCACATAAGTCCCTACTTGCTGGAGTACCAGAGGTCCAATTTCTTGTTTTCTCCATGATTCACCACCTTTATCACCAAATTGCCAAACAGAAGAGTCCCACTCTTCTTCAACTTGCTTTCTTGAAGAATCAGAATCTTCTTCTTCATCTATATTAACAGAAGATTCCTGTGCTTCTTCTATATTAAGAGAAAATTCCCCTGTTTGTTCAACTTGCATTCCTGAAGAATCAGTTTCTTCTTCTTCTTCTTCTCCGTCTATATTAACAGAAGAAAGCCCTAACTCTTCAACTTGCATGCCAGAAGAATCAGCCTCTTCATCTTCAATTTTCTTTCTTGATGAATCAACATCTTCTTCTTCTTCATTGTTAATAGGATTGTCCCCTGATTCTTCATTTTGTTTCCCTGAATAATCAACATCTTCTTCTTCATCATTGTTAATAGAATTATCCCCTACTTCAATTTGCTTTCCTGAAGAATCAACATCTACTTTCTCATCCTTGTTAATATGCTTTCCTGAAGAATCAACATTTTCTTCTTCATCCTTCTTAAAGGAACAATCCCCTGCTTCTTCAACTTGCTCTCCTGAAGAAGCAGCTTCATTTGTCTCAATAGAAGAATCCCCTGCTTCTTCTCCTTGCTTCCTTGAAGATTCAGCTGCATCTTCTTCTTCATATTTGCTTCCAGAAGCACTAGCTTCTGCTTCATCTTGTTCTTCTTCTTCTTCTTCTTTCTCTTCAATTTTCAAAAGCCTCGATCTCCTTATTCTAACACTTATTTCTTCTTCATCGTCTTCTTCTTCTTTTGCTTCTTCTCCTTCTTGTTTTACCCCTGAAGTCCCAGCTTCTCCTCTTCCTCTTCCTACTCCTCCTCCTTCTCGTTCCTGACACTTTCTAGGCAAAATCTCCATATCCATCCACAACTCACATATAACATCCTTCATCTTCATCCAAAAATCTCGATGCTGCTTCCTAATCTTCATCCTCAATCCCTGCATGCTGTAAAGAACAAACCCCACCACACCCTCAAGCCTTATCCTCGCTCCATTCACTAAACTCCTCTTCTCAGGCACATTCAAGAAACTCATAATCCACTCCAAATCTATCACAGCATTATAGAAAAGCGTGATCGTCTGGTTATACAGTTCTTGCTCCTCCTCTGTGCTCTCAAGCATCATCTCCTTCAGCTTCATCTGCGACATTGTGTCCCCTGCTATCTCAATCAAACCCACAAATTTCTCTGCAATCACACACCTCATAGTGGGTATGTTCTTTATACTCTTAATCTTCAATTTCAAAAGCCTGAACAAATCGTCATCTAATGGCAGATAAGAGATGAAATGCACCATCAATTTCGAGACCAGAATCGCAGTCTCAATTGTTCTGAGTCTCAATTCATTCATGCTCATCCATTCGTACGGAAAGTAACGCATATATTCAGTGACTTGAAGAAAATCCACCACGGTCGTCTTCGTTGATCGTTCCAATTCCTGTTTGATTTCACCCATTAAAGCCTTGCTCTTCACGATTGTGTCCACGAACACCTTCTTCTTCACTACGGACTCGTCTATCCTATCGACGACTCCTCTGGGCTCTCGTGAAACACCGTCGTTTTTTATTATGTTAACAGGGTTGGCGAGTATTGTCGATAAAGCGTCGAATCTCGCGTCCATGTCTAATGTCACAAACCTCTGAAGAGAATCGAGAGCTTCGTAGCAATCAGAGAACAGAGACACCAAGCTGTCGTAGAATTCTTTTGCGAAATCTTCTTTTCTCAGCTTCCATGCTTGTAAATCGTCCCTGATGCGTTGGGATGATCCGTTTTCGATGAGAAAGATCGAATCTATTTCGAGTTTTACGATGTCAGAGCTCACGGCTTTCAACTTGTTCTTGAGCTCTGAAACAGCCACCATTATTACACGCAGATTTCAGAGAGACAGACAGTTATTCATTTGACAAAAAAAACTTTTTTTTGAAAAAATAATGTTAAATACTGCAGATCTGTTATCTTCTCTATCATTTCTTCTTTACTATCATTTCTCCTGTTTTTTCTCTAGCCCTTCGTGTCGCTTTGAATTTTTCTTTCTCTTCCCTTTTCAATTCTCCATCCAATGTCTAAATCTTGTTTTTCTTTTAACAAATTAATGGTTTATTCGTAATTTGGTCCTTTAGAAATAAATCATCTCAATTTAAAAAAGATCATTCTTTTCTCAATTTGATGCTATAGAGATAAAAATTTCAACTTAATCATCTAAATATTATTTCATAATCGAAATAGTTCTTCTATTAGGTAAAAATGAGATCTCATGTAGTTGTTAACTAATTATATAGATTTCTCTTGTCATTATTGTATCTTCAACTTTCGAAATAATGCCATTTTGTAACAAAATTTTCATATGGATGGTTTTGATTGAGAAAAATGTTGGTGGGACTAAATATAGATATTTTATCTTTGGAGGAATAAGTTGAATAGAAAGTGATTATTCAAAAATTAAATTGAGAGAATTTATTTTAAAAAGTTAGATTAAAAAATATTTCCAAGATTAAATCATTGGTTTGCTCTTTTTTTAAAAAAAAAATTAAAATTGATCTTATTCATGTCATCGCTGCTACAGCCAAACCTATCTTGAGAACAAAGGGTGGAGAAAATATTTAAAAAAATAAAGAAAAAGAGGAGACTTTATTTTGGTCCTTAACAAGAAGGGAGACTTTAAATTCGGTCTTAGTACAAAAAAACTAGACCTACATGCAGTTTTTTATATTTAGAACATGTACAAAAAAAATTACTAAAAAAATTAATACATGCAATAATAAGCTATAAAATGCATACAGTATGCTTATTGTATTCTAATTAAAGAACCAGTAATAAATATAAAAACTCTTCCTATGTTTTCTCCCTCTAAAAATTGTTTTTGTCAAAATAGTTTCAAATATGAACGTGATCTATGTTACCCTTTTGTTCTAACTTCATCCATAATTAAACATTTTAATTAATATAATATGGACATAATTTTTTTAATGTATTTAAAAATTTAGAGTTATTATGGCAATATGTTAATCGAATAATTTAATTATAAATACAGTTAAAATAGAAAGATAACATTTGAAGTATTTTCATTTTGGAGAGCCTAAATTGACAAAATAATATGTGAAAGGCCAAACTAAAAATTCCTCTTATCTATTATCTATCAAAGGTTCTAAATAATTTTTTTAATTAAAGAAAAATTTAAAATGGTGCGAATTCCAAATATAATTTTTACAAAAAAAAAACCATTTTTGAATGAAAATTGATGTAATTTTTTTATTTACAATTACATTGTCATTAATGGGAAATTGTAACTATTATTGAAAATAACTTGACATTAAAAAAAATAAATAAATGGACATCATTTGAAGAAAGTGTGCTGGGGTCCAATGAGCCTATTTGTTGTACGAGGCTTGTTGTGTGGGCCTACAAAATTGTTTACCAATCATGACTTTGTTTAGTAAATGAAAGTTCTTTCCTAAGCCTCCCTGACTCCTCGGAATCTGTAAATTTTCCTTCCGAAGAATGTGTATTGACAGCTTGTCTCCTTCAAATCTCCAAAAACAAAAAAGGACTAAACACACTTTTTGCGACACAGGATTCTCTGCTTGTCAAATATGTACTTGGCGCACGAGAGCTATCTGATCGGTATGGGCTCTATCAAATAGTATGAGGCTCACACTAATCGACAGCTCTCTTGCACCAAATACGATACTTAGCCAGCAAAAAACTCATGTGTTACTTTTTGATCCTTGAAAGATGTTACTTTTGACCTATTGGTTCTTGAAAGGTCACCTTTATATAGTTTAATCCCCAAAAAATCAAATCATTATATTTTTTGGTCCCTCAGTCAATGTCATCTATTTCATGTTAAGGAAGATACTAATATGTCTGCTTATCATTTAACGTGTCTGTCAAGTGTCAATGTGACTTGTTGACTGGGTTACTAATGCATGCCACATCATCTTTGTGCATCCACATGGTGAGACACGTTGGCACCTAATCAAACGACATTGTTTTATTGTGTGCCAAATTGGTTAAGTGACAAATTAATACTCAAAAGATTTCAAAATACCCACAAAATGGTCTCTAATACCAAAAACTCTTTTAAAACAACAATACCAAAAACTCTTTTAAAACAACAATACCAAAAACTATTCTAAAACAACAATACCAAAATGTATTCTAAAATAGCAAGCAAATCTTATTTGCTAGGTGAATTGTCTACCCAAGTGTATGCTAAAGTCCCTAGTCGCTTGTTTGAACACCTCAAGCAAAAGGAATTTCATACCAAGCTGCAAAGGCCATCTCACTATAGTCTACACCCTCGTTAAATTGGGCATATCTCCTTTATCCATGGTTTCCATCCTCCTCTTTAGATGCTAAATAAGGATCCAACTATTTTGAAGCATAACTGTTATCATTAGCTGATGAGATTTCTATCAAAGTTCGTATTGGGATTTTAGGTGGTAGAACCTTCATCAACTGCCATTTTTGCCTTTCAAGCTCCACATCTCCTCTTACCTTTTCTTGCAAGGCCCTCCACATTCTCATCATCATCTTCTTCCAGAGCTTCTTGGCCAGGTTTGCTAATGCTTTGCTAATGTTTTTTATTTTGTTAATGTTTTGTTAAGTGTGAACACACAATGGTGTTGCCTTTCACATGCAATTTCATTTTCGTCAATTTTTGCATACATGCAATTACTTTGCCTCAAATGTGATCTAGTACATCTTTACAAGTTGAAATTAGTCAAATTTGGTCTATATGAGTTAAGGACATGCAGATCTAGCCTTCAAAATTCTTTCGAGGACCATGTTGTATATAAATTATAATTTAAAATCTTTCAGGAACCAATTAGTCCATTTAGTCATTCTTTTCGAGACTACTTAATTTATGGGTATTTTAATATCTTTTAGGGACCAATCTATCACTTAACTAATTTGGCACAACAAAATGACGTCATTTCATTGAGTGCTAGCATGTCTCGCCACGTGGACACAGAAAATGATATGGCATGTATCAACAGCCCAATTAGCAAGCCATGTGAGCACTTGACGGACACGTTGGATTATAAGCAGACATGTCAATATCTTTGTGAACATGAAATGGATGATATTGACAGAAGAACAAAAAATATAACGATTTGATCTTTTAAAGGCCAAACAAATATAAATAGTGACCTTTCATGAACCAGCAAGTCAAAAGTTACATCTTTAAAGTACCAAAAAATGTGTTTAGTCAAACAAAAATTGTGACTGCTGCATGAATTTGGGAGGCCTAATTTTTTCAAAAAAGCTATAGAAAGCCATTTGATATATTGGTGGTCAATTCCCTAGACAACGAAATTAATCAATGTCAGTCTTTGAATTACAAATTCACCTTCCAACCTTGTAATTTATTTTTAATCCTTTTTTCTTTCTACCATTTCCTGATATAATTCTTGCTTGGAATCAGAAGCATCAATATTTACTCAAGATATTGACCCAATCTTGTCTTGACCGGAACTCCAAAGCTCTCTACCATCACCTCTTTGAGTTACCTTGGTGTGTTAAGACTAAAAATAATTTCTGACTTTGGTCACATTATGCACTGTCCGGATAAAAATTCATAATGCTGAAGATCTTTTAAGAATTGACATAACTAAGGCATCGCTTGTAAAAAGAAAAAAGGTAGCATGTCATCTGCATACATAAGATGAGAAATTATTTGTTCCCCCCTTGCAAAGTGAATGCCCTTGATAACCTTGCAATTTTCAAGTTGTTGTATTTGACGACTCTATCTTAAACCTTTGTGAGGAAAAAATTTTCCTACTTTATGACCTTTGAGAATCAACTGATATTGAACTGTTGTGATACATTGCAAGATTTTTTTCTATGAAAAAGAAATTAACATTAAAAGAGTAAAGAAATTGCATCAATCTTGTTCTGATAATATAAAACATCAAACAGAAACAACGCCAAAAGATCTTTTAGCATAAGAAAGCAAAAGTAACAGCAATAATAGGAAAATTTCCTCCTAAATAGACAAAAACAAAAGTATAGTTCTTGTAAATAAGTTTTTTTTTTGGACAAATGAAAATATTTTCCATTAAATGCATAAAGTCATTAAACTTGGGATAAATGAGATAATACAGAACCTCAAGATAACATAATTATAGACCAAACTTAAACTCATGGGATAACAGATACATAAATTTAAAGCAACACATCATAAAAAGTATCTACATCTTAAAAGAGGCATCACATCCCTAGACCAAGTGAATTAAAGCTAATAAATCTTAACCCAAAAAGCTGACGAAATTTTTCCTTTCTTTTTTTTAAGAAATAAAACCCAAAGGAAGAAAAAAATTCAGAAACCCCAAGGAAACAGCAGACGCATAATAGGCCAAAAAACATGCTGAAGCCCAAAAGATGCAAGGCCCGTCTTCGTGCATGAACCCTAGCATCTTCAAGCCTCTCTAGCATCTTGCAAATAAGTTGAGTAGACACATGGAGGTGCTTCCATGAAAGTTCTTTGAGGAGATTTGGATTTTCTTGCATTTCTTGCCCGAAGGTTTGCACACCTATTCTTTTTCCTTTATTTTTTGAGCAGTTTGTAATCTTCAAAAAAGCAAAGAAGGTGCCTGTAATTTGATATCAATACAATCAGAGGATGAAAATCATGTGTGTTATCCTTAACAAGGTCAAAAATTTTCTGGCTGTCAATTTTAATTTCTAATTTATTAATCTTTAAATAGGCAGCAATTTCTAGTTCTAAAAATATGAACTGCTAAATCCACTGTTCCATAACTTGAAAATTGAAAGATTAATTGAATTCAATGATGTGGGAAAGACATCTCCTGAAGGACAACTTCTAGAAAATTCGAAGAAATTTTATCATACGCCTTTTGCATATCTAGCTTGAGCATAGTCCAATAAACATTAGTTTCTGCATAGAATGAATCGAAGTAAGCAACTCCAAAGCGAAGAAGATATTATCTGCAATTAATCTATCTTTAATGAAACCATTCTGGTCTTTGGAACAGAGAGATGACATCCTCCATAATAGGCTCCAAATGATTGACCATCACTTTTGAAATTATTTTATAGATTACGCTACATAGCCAAATTGTTCAAAAGGCCCTAAAGCTAATGCCCTTTGAATTTATTATGTTGTAATAATATTTTTTATTTTAAACTTTTTAAATAAATAATTTATATAATTGCAACCATTTATTTTGTGACAAATTGAGATTTGTAAATTTTATCTCTAAAATACATGCTTCACTCTAGAGGATTCTAATCTAATGGCAGATATGTGTTAAGGTGATTGAATTGGATACTTTGATTATAAATTTTTTTGGGATTTTTTTTTTAAATTCTTAATAAAGAGACTACTCAGCACACTAATTCAAACCAAAAAAAAAACTCCAATATGCTCTCTATAATGAACAGTGTTCAGAGAACCGAACCGAACTAAACTGGCTGGTTCAACAGAAAAATTGATGAATTGGTCAAGTAACCTGTCCAGTTTAAACAGATGAACCAGTGAGTGTTTAAATCGGTAAAAAATCAATCGAACCAGTAAAATTGACTGATTTAACTAGTTCAGTCAGTTCAATTTTTTCCTTTTTGAATTTTCTTCAATTTTTACTAAATATTATTATGCATTTTTAAGAAATTTTTAAAAATTTAAGTTATAAAGAGAAGATCTAGAATTAGTATAAAGATATACGCAATCAATTCGATCGTGATTCGACTATAGTTTGATTATTGACTATTAAACTGGTGTTTCGAAAAGTTTAATGACAAGTCTTATTTTTTGAACCTTTATAATAAATGGTAGATTTTAAAGATGAGATGTTCAAGCTATGTAAGAAATGCTTCTTTTCAAAAGTCGACTTTAAGTTCAAATTAGAATCTTGAAATACTTAATAGCAAGAGGGGATCAAAAGAAAGACACAGTAATATATAGATGTTTAGATATTTCTAAAAAGAAGCTTTTACGTTCTCTTCTTACGTACACAGCAAGATTATTTAATGTAAGGAAAATCATAAAAAATAATAATAATAATAACAATAGCATTAAAGGGCAAAAGGAGTGTTCTCAAACCAACCATTAGTGCAAATGCCATTATCCGACCAAAAAAGAAAGAAGTAAGTGCCATTTTCTTTTGACAAATGGATAACATTTCCATTAAAATGATATTAAGCCATGGCATTAAATTAGATTATATAAGACTTAATAGGTATGAAGATTAACTGTTATAATATGAGTCTGAACTTATGAGAAAAAGATATACGATTTAAGACAATATACCTAAAATAGTATCAAAACTAATACAATAATACTAAAAAAAAAAGAGGTAACATACTCCTAGACCCTAAATTAGAAACGGTCTTACTAGAAGTAACATACCCCAAACCTAGATCTAAGTCTTCTAGCAACATGCAGATCACCTTTTTTCTCTGATCTCCTGCGTTATTATTGTTACAAAGGCTCTGGAAATTAGATTAGATCTATCATTGCAAAGATGCCAGTCCCAAAAGGCAAGAGAAGCAGAAAGATGCGGAGTTGCAAGCAAAGAAATCCTTCCATAACAGTTCACTCACAACTCTTCCAAGTCTGCAAGATCCTCGACTCCTCAAAGTCGCCAGCAGAGAAAGGTCAGACCTGGATCTTCATATGTGGATAGAGAAATCAGATCTAGATCTTTAGAAAAACCTCGTATAAAAAGAGAAGGAAACTTCTATCCAAAAAATAATAATAAGGAAAGATACTCTCATTGAGAAGAGAAGAAAAAAATAAAAGGGAAATAGGAGAAAAGTAGATGGCGTTGGTAATGCCATTTTGTTTTTACTATTTTAGCGTGAATCATGAGATGTGGCCCGGTTTCATAATTAATTGGGCCGAAGAAAAATATAAGGCCATTTTATACTCCAGCATGTTGGGTCATTCCATTTTTAGGGCCCATTTTAATAGGAAACTTCACCAGCCAAATTTGGAGGGCCAAATACAGTCCTTAAACATACTTTCAGCAGCCCATAATTTCGAAACCCATTTTTAATAACAAGAGATGCTCTTTCAAAATGATAAAATTAATCAAAATATTTTCTCTAAAAATCCTTCCATTAACAATTAGAAGGGAGATGGTATTGCACAAATGTTTGGAATTGGAGCTCTGCGTTACTACGTACACGATCTTTCCACCCTCTTGCCTCTATTTTTCCCCATCATCGTTTTTTAATTTTCACTTTTAATTTTTAATATTAATTTTTGCCATAACTATATTAAACTAATTTAAAATATGAATAAATATAAATAATAAAAATAATTAGAAATTACAATTAAAACACTAACAACAAATAGTTACTAATTAATTATAGGAAAAGGAAAAAAATTGGTGTTCAAGTATCGACATTCACCAATTGATATAAAGAAAAAAATAAGAAAAAAAAAGACATAAGTTTACTAAGGCCTTGGTTCTTGATTGCTACATTTTTAAAAAAGGAGAGAATGTTAGTGCAAAGATTTTTATTTTGATTATATTAATGATTTTTTAAACATACATTTCAAGAATATGGGCGCTCTTATGACTTAAATAGTTGGGCATATTTTATTTCAAAATATTTGAGCTTCAGAACTTATGTGTTTTATTTTTTTTTTTGGACAAAGAACTTTTTTTTTTGGAACAAATGAAAATGTATTTCATTCAATACATTAAAGGCATTAAGCCTCAGTTACATGAGATAATACAATTACATTTTAGACCTGAAACTCATGAGAAAAAAGGTACATAAATTTAAAGCAATGCACCCTAAAAAATACCTAAACCTTAAAAGAGGTAACACACCTTTAGACCAAAGGAGCTGTCTATTATTTGAGATAGAACCCCAGAGGACTGAAAAAGCCCAATAAGATTTCTTTTTTAAAGAAACAAAAACAAAAAACAAAAAAAATTGGAGATGGATGATCCAAGTTCTAGAAACATCCACCTGACTGAAGCCATGGGGAGCCGCCAATGCTTGACTCTCATTCACGTCCTTTAAAGCCATAAGGAGGCCAGTTGACGGCAAGAAGAGGCCTTCGTCGAAAGGAAGAAGAGGCAACAAGAAGGGAGTAGGAGGAGGCGTCAAACAGCAAAGAGGAAGAAGAAGGGGAGCAACGGCAATGCAAGGAAAGGAGGAAAGCGCTGACAGCACAATGACGATCAATCCACAACTGTAACGTCGATCCAAGACAAAAGCTTCTAGATCCACATGCTCCTCTGTCTGCAACTCTAGATCTCTGCTTGTCCTTGGAAGCTGGGATAAGACTAGCACTGCTAAACCATAGAAAATCCACTTCAAGAAGATAAAAAATAACAAAAAACTCCTATAAAGAGAGGGGACAACTTCTACAAAAGAGAAGGGGAAAACTCCTATAATGGAGAAGGGACAAAAGCAAAAAGAAAGGAGGAGGTGAGGGCTGCCTAAGACAACCCTCACCACCAACGGCGCTCGAGGAGGAAAAATTCTAATAGAGGAAAACGAAGCATTTAGACTGCTATGATAGTAGTTTTTGTTACATTAAATTATAAGAACTTATGTGTTAAAAACTTCTAAGTAGCTAAAAATGCATTTGGGAGTTGGGACCATGTTCTTATATCAAAAGAAGATTTCAAAACCTTGGGCTTTCAAGTTGTGTGTTTGGGCCTTAAAATATGCTGAACATATTTATGAGAAAATGAAATGTCTAAAGCACTCTAGCCCATTACATGATTAAAACATTCTAGCCCAAGTTGAAATTGTGTGTTTTGGCCCATTAAGCTCCTGAAATCTGTTCAACCCATACAAATGATTAAATTCTCACTTGGCCTATTTTACTCATTGCCAATTTTGGCAAAACTAGCAAACAAAGCATACTCAGAAGTTAACCAGTGGATTAAGTCATACACCTTCAACTTATTGTAGCTTTTCTTTTCTAGCACATCATATCATATACTTTATTGTACAAATTCTTATATATCCTCCGAGGTTACAGAAGCAAGAGGAAGAAGATGCATTTATGGAAGACAATTTTTCATAGGCACATAAATGGTGGTGACCGCTGCATTTCAAATGAAAAAGGATGCACTCCAATAGCTAGATTCTTGTAGGTTATTTAAAGCTATCGAACCTTCCTCAACAACATTAATTGCTTGGAAGAAAGATTGAATACTTTGAGAGGATCAACATTTACTCCTTTTGAGTTTTTGTGAGTGAGTGCTTATTGTTTATTTTTTCTTTGGGTTATTATCTTTACTTGAGTATTTTGAGTAAACCACAAAAAATTTATTGATTCTTCTATTGTATTGAATTCTTATGAGTAGGCTCAATTAAGTTTCAAATCCTGTCCAAATTATAAGGTTTGGTGTAAAAAATTGTTGGGCTAATCCTCTTCAAAAAAAAGGATTGTAAAGACCTAGGAAGGTCTGTCAAGTTAAGTTTGTTTAGATCTTGTACAAATTTAACATGAATGCCAGTGTCAAAGTATAATATTGTTTCTTAGAGGTTGAAATTGCTCTTTGTATTACGAGTAATTTTCTTTTTATAAAAAAAATCTCTTACTATGTACTTGGGGGGTGAATGTATGACTTTCTTTCTAAGAAATCTTAAATCACTATATATCATGATGTCCTATTTTCTCTGGACTATGATTTTTTGCTTATTTTAGGGACTTTTTTTTTTTACTTAAATCACAACTTTTAGTAAGTTTCTTTTATTCAACTCTCAAAATGATTCTTAGCAAACAAAGATTTTCTAAAATTAGCCTTGTTTACCCACGGGCAACCCTCTTATATATATATATATATATATATGCACACACATAGTTATATTTTTTTATTTAAATAATAAATGACTAATAAAATTACTTTGATTAAAATTTAAAAATTATTACAATTTCAAGCAAGGATGAAGATTATTAAGTGTAATTTTATTCAAAATTATACCCATCTATTTTTTTTTAATTTGAGCTTGTGAATGTGAATATGGAACTAAAAACATCCTATTTGCATAATTTGATTTGAGAAATGAGAACTATAGTGCATGCTTGCTTTAGTCTTCAAAATCTTGAAGCTTTGATCTTCAAAAATTGCATATCATAATATAATCAACCATTAAAAAAAATCAAAAAAACTTTCAACTCCTTAGTAAATAACAAATTAAAAGAAGAGCTTTCATACCATAATAATTAAAGTTGGTAATTAAAATTTAAACCCAACCAAAATAGTTTTAAAAAGACAAAAACAAAAAGAGTTTTTTAGCTTGACCTATTAGCCTGCGGGCCAGTGGCAAAAAGGCCTAGGCATCATAACCCAGGCCCATGCCCAGTCCCATTTAAGATAGACCCATTATAAACCAATCTATTTTGACAATACTACGTATCCTTCAAAATACTGATTTGCAACAAAGAGTTTTTTACTAATCGCAAAAATTTCTTAAAAAGCATTGTACTCAAGTCAATTCCCTTTCTTGGCTCAATATCAAACATAAATATGTAAATACATCTATTAAATATATATATATATATATATATATATATATATATATATATATATATACACGTTATATTGGAAAAGAATGATACTAAGGACTCGAGCTATGGTAGCTCGATCTCCTTAGTTATTTAAAAAATAATAATTAATTTGTCTTAATTTGTTTTCTTACTAAAAAATAGAATATCTTTTATATAAAATTATTTCTGTGCCAATAATTTTTCTATGAAAATAATTTCTTAATAACAAAGTATAAAATTATTTTTAAATAAATTATTATTATTTATTGCTAACCTATTGCCAAATGAAGTCTATACCTATAAAATAAATAAATAAATAATTTATAAAATTTTATTTTTATAAAAATATAATTTTATTTTGTCTATAAATAATTGGTCTAATCTTTTTTTCTTAAAATAATTTCTTAAAAACAAAGTTCAAAATTATTTTTAAGTAGTTTAAAATATATCTATTTTAAGAATTTCAATGTTTTTTTAATGTGAAAGGTATAACACAATAAGGTTTGTATGGTTTTCCATCTATTGCTAATTTCATGAAAATATTGATGATGAGTAATTTTGAATTATCAAAGTTAAATATAGATTATGGATGTTTTATGAATTTTGAATTTTAACTTCTTAAAATTTTAAATATATAATATTTATAAATATGTTAACACATAAATAAAATAATTTTAAAAGTTAAATAATACATATATATATATATATTATTAAAGACTAAAATTTTATTTTGGTCCCTCACAGATGCCCTTTTTTTAATTTGGTCCTTCATGAACTTTCATTCTCAATTTGACCTCTCATAGACTGATATGTTATCAATTATCTCTCACTTTTTTTTATTCTCAGTTTAATCCCTTACAAATTGATATATTATCAATTTAGTCCTTTTTTGCTGGCCATAACTTTTGATGGTCACAATTTTTGATAAAGGGACTAAATTGATAACATATAAATATATGAGGGACCAAATTGAAAATACAAATATGTGAGAGAATAAATTAATAACATATCAATTTGGGAGGGAACATATTGAGAATGAAAACTATGAAGGACCAAATTAAAAAAAAAAAGGCATATGTGAGGGACCAAAATAGAATTTTAGTCTATATATATATGTAGAATAAAATTCTATTTTGGTCCTTCACAAGTGTCCCTTTTCTCAATTCGGTCCTCACATATTTTTATTCTCAATACGGTCCCTTAATTAAGGACTACCTTGATAACATATAAATCAATAAGGGAGCAAATTGAAAATACAAATATTTAAGGGACTAAATTAATAATATATCAATTTGTGAGGGAACATATTGAAAATAAAAATGTATGAGAGATTGAATTGATAACATATCAATCTATAAAAGCCAAATTGAGAATGAAAATTTGTGAGGGACTAACTTAAAAAAAAAGTATCTGTGAGGGACCAAAAATATGTTTTGGTCTTCTATTAAAAATTATATAAATATATATTATATATAGTGTATATATACATATATTTATATAATATTGTAGTCAGTATATATATTACAAGAATAAATGATATTATTATAATAATAATACTAAGGGGCTCGAGCTTTCCCCTTATTCAGTTTTTAAATAATAATAATATTATGGGGGCTGGAGCAACTTGAGTCTTCTTATTCAATTTAAAGAAAAAAGTATTTAAGGGGCTTATTCAGTTTTAAAGAAAAAAATATGACTTAAAATCGAGGGTATTTCAGACATTTTATTTGGTTTTATATATGGAAAATCGATTTTCTATGAAGATTTAGATGGAAAATTTTGAAGGAAAACAATGGAAATTTTCCTGACCAGTTTTTCAACAATTTTTTTCTTTTTCCCTCCTAGGACACCATACCAAACAGGAGAAAAAATTAACAGCACTCGAATTCTTGGGATTCATTTCTTGAAAAAGCCATACCAAACGGCCCTTATTATTTTTTATAGAATAATATAACCTAATCATTTGTAAAGGTTGAATTGAGTTTGACATTTTGTATTTGTTTATATCTTCTCTCTAATTAAGACACTTCTTTATTAGGTAAATCCAAGAATTTGCTGTATCCAAGAAGAATGAAATTCGGTAAAGTCTATGATTTAAGTCCCAAAAAAACATCGCAGGAAGTGATGTTTGCATGGCCTTTTAGAAACGACTTTCCTATGGTGCTTCCTATGAAACCCAACCTATCTTATGTTTCAACAAATAAGGGGAAAAAATAATAGCGAGAGGTCAAAAAAATTTGGCAAAAAAATAAAGGAACAGGCTAAAAACTGTTTTTTGGAATTGGAATTAACATTTCTTTTTGGCCTTCGGTATTAAAATTTGCTTGTGATGGTGGATTTGCATTCTATCATGTTTTAGCTGGAATATGAGATTCATGTTCTATAAATGTAGATTGTTCACCTCAAATTAAATGATTTAGATCAAAAAAAAATTAAAAATATTGAACTTCATAATTTAATATAGACAATTTATAATTATTATTTTATGTTTACTATTCTACTAATAATTATTATTAAATCAATTAATAATTATAAAAAAATTTAAAAGAATACTAAATAAATAAGAGCTTTTCTCACTGTTCGTGAATTATCTTTTACGTGCACGAGTCAATTCAATTTCTGTTATCGTTATGATAATAAGCAAATCTTTGTGCAAATATTCATTTACTGAGAGATATGAGAGGCTCATCGATTGATTGATTATGACTAATTAAACATTCTATTTTGTGTTGAATGACATATTTTGTTAATGCTTAATATTCAAAAGCAAACGTGGGATAAATTAATCTTAAAAAATATGTTTTATTAATGTTTGATATTTCAAATTAAGAATCAAAGTAATATTTTAAAAAATTATAACTTTTTATATATTTTTACGTTATTCTTTTTTTAAAAAAAATACAAATTTTATTTTTAAAATTAATTTATATTGGATTCATGAACTTAACTCGTTTCCCCTTTAGTTTTCAATTTATATATGTAGCTTTCATCATTTATTTGCCCCACGCATATGTCGCTATCGTTCTTTTTAGACCACTGACTTGAAGCCTTCATCTCAGTGACGTAACGTTCCCATGAGTCAGATTTTTTTTTTTTTAACACATAACTGCATTATTGATTTGAGAGTTGGATCCCTTATTTTTTTTAAACAATTATTCAAAAATTTAATGGGTTAATAATTTAAATATGACCTGAGTTAGATTAAATTATAAGAGTATAAAATTCTTTAAACACTAGATTGCCACTTTATGCACATTATTCATAATTACTCTACTTTTTAATACATTTTTGTATTCAGTTTCTATAATGCCGAATCCCCTTTGTGAGCATTGAATTATTGGAATGCTATCAATAAAATTTGTCCATAGATTAATGTCAGCTACTGTATGCATTATATGCAAACAATTGGAGTGGAGGTCCAGCTAGCAAGTGGAGAATTGGCTGCACAAACCCTAAATTTCTCATATCCTCAATTCTGGTATCCAACATGGGAGTCAATTTTCAGTACTCATCTAATGTTGAATGATTCAAATTACGTACTTTCATTTATAATTCATGTAAATTTATTATATTTTTTAAAAAATTCACATAATTTAATTTTAAATTATAGTTAAATTAGATTTTAGATTTTAAGTAAAAAATAATTACTTATCAAAATATGAATAAAGCTAGCACTAAATTTTTCAACAACCATAATATACACTACAAGAAAATTAGAGATAAGAGACAAAAAATATTTCATATCTAATCCTAGCGTTGTAAAAAATTTAAGACAGAAAATAAATTATGTCTCAAAATTAAAAATGAAATTGTCAAAGACGAAAAATTAATCTATTTCAAATCAAAGAAGAATTTTTTCGTCCCTAATTCCTTCTCATGTTTACAAATATACCTAAAAATTAGTGAATTGTTGACCCAGTTAAATTTGGCCATCTAAAAAATTTTAGCCATAATAAATAATACTAAATTAAAAGATATATTTATTCATTAATTTTATCAAAATAAGAGTATCCACCAAAAAAACAGTGAATTAAGAAAAGGTAGAAAAGAAAATTAGCAAGCAAAGCATACTCAGACGTTGACCGGTGGATAAAGTCATACACCTTCAACTTCTTCTAGTAAAAAACTATTGTACTTCATTATTATATACCCTCCAAGGCCACAGAAGCAAGAGAAAGAAGCTGCAGTTATGGAAGACAATTTTTCATAGGCACATAAATGGTGGTGACCGCGGCATTTCAAATGAAGAATGATGGACTCCAATAGCTAGATTCTTGTAGGTTATTTAAAGCTCTCCAACCTCCCTCAAAAACATTAACTGCTTTGGAAGAAAGATTGAATATTTTGAAAGGATCAACATTCATTCCTTTTGAGTTTTTTGTGAGTGAGTGCTTATTATTTATTTTTCTTTGTGAGATATTATCTTCACTTGAGTATTTTGAGTAAACCACAAACAATTTATTGATTCTGTTGTATTAAAATCTTATGAGTAGCTTAATTAAATTTCAAATTTTGTACAAATTTTAAAGTTTGATGTAAAAGATAGTTAGACTAATTCTTCTAGGTAAAAGGGGTGGTAAGAGATCTGAAAATGTCTATTAAGTGAAATTTGCCCAGATCTTGTACAAATTTAATGGGGATGCAAGTATAAAAGTAAGATGCTATTCCTTAGGGGTTGAAGTTGCTCTTTGTATTACGAGTAATTTTTCTTTTTATTAAAAAAAATCTCTTACTATGTGCTTGGAAAGTGAATATAGAACTTTCTTTCTAAGAGGTCTTGAATCACTATATATTATGGTGTCTTTTTTTTTTGACTACGATTTTTTTTG
This sequence comes from Biancaea sappan, assembly GCA_037074585.1. Taxonomy (NCBI): domain Eukaryota; kingdom Viridiplantae; phylum Streptophyta; class Magnoliopsida; order Fabales; family Fabaceae; genus Biancaea; species Biancaea sappan. The sequence continues at coordinate 7,253,382 of CM073493.1, read as the reverse complement.
TCTATTTCAGGAACCTGTTTTTACTTAAATAACAACTTTTACTTTTTTTCAACTCTCAAAGTAATTTTTAGCAAACAAATATTTTCTAAAATTAGGCTCGTTTGCATATAGGCAGCCCTCTTTTCACACACACACACACACAGTTATATATTTTTTATTTAAATAACAAATAACTAATTAATAGAAAATCAATTACTTTGTTAAAATTTTAAAAATTATTACAATTTCAAGCAAGAATGAATATTGGTGAGTATAATTTTTTTTCAAAATTATACGCATCTATTTTTTTTTTTAATTTGAACTTGTAAATGTGAATTTGGAACTAAAAACATTCTATTTCTATATTTTGATTTGAGAAATGAGAACTATATTGCATGCTTGCTTTGATCTTCAAAATCTTGAAGCTTTGATCTTCAAAAATTGTCATATCATAATATAATCAACCATTAAAAAAATAAAAAAAGATTTCAACTTCTTAGTAAATAACAAATTAAAAGAAGAGCTTTTATACCATAATAATCAAAGTTGGTGATTAAAACTTAAACCCAACCAAAATAGTTTTAAAAAAAACAAAAACAAAAAAGAGTTTTTTAGTCTGGCCTATTAGCTTGCGGGCCAGGTGACAGAAAGGCCTGGGCATTGGAACCCAAGCCTATGCCCAACCACATTTAAGGCAAGTCTGTTGTAAACCAGTTCATTTTGACAATACTACTTATCTTTTAAGATACTAATTTGCAAAGAAAAGTTTTTTTTTAATCGTAAAAATTTCTTAAAAAGCTTTGTACTCAAGTCAACCCCTTTTCTTGGATACAATATCAAATATAAATATGTAAATACATCTATTTTATGATATATATATATATATATATATATATATACACACACATATACACGTTATATAGAAAAAGAATGACACTAAGGGCTCGAGCTAGGTCGCTCGACCCCCTTAGTTATTTTTAAAATAATAATTAATTTGTCTTAACTTGTTTTTTTTACTAAAAAAAATAGAATATCTTTTATATAAAATTATTTTCTTTGCCAAAAATTTTTCTATTAAAATAATTTCTTAATAACAAAGTATAAAATTATTTTTAAATAAATTATTATTATTTATTACTAAACTATTGCCAAATGAAGTCTATACCTATAAAATAAATAAATAAATAAATATTTAGATATAAATATTTTAAAAAAATTTATTTTTATAAAAAATATAATTTTATTTTGTCTATAAATAATTGGTCTAATCTTTTTTCCTTAAAATAATTTCTTAAAAACAAAGTTCAAAATTATTTTTATGTAGTTTAAAATATATCTATTTAAGAATTTCAATGCTTTTTAATGTGAAAGGTATAACACAAAAAGGTGTGTCTTTCTTAATTCATTTTGATTTTCCTTCTATTGATAATTTCATGAAAATATTGATGATGAGTAATTTTGAATTATTAGAGTTAAAGGTTATAGATTATGGGTGTTTTATGAATATTGAATTTTAATTAACTTCTTAAAATTTTAAATATATAATATTTAAAAATATGTTAACACATAAATAAAATATTTTTTAAAAGTTGAATAATACATAAATATATAGTATATATATCTATATTTTATTAAAAATTATATAAATATATATTATATATAGTATATATATAATATTGTAGTCAGTATATATATTACAAGAATAAATGAATTTATTATAATAATAATATTATGGGGGCTGGAGCACCTTGAGCCTTCTTATTCAATTTAAAGAAAAAAGTATTTAAGGGGCTTATTCGGTTTTAAAGAAAAAAAATATGACTCAAAGTTTGTGACTAATTGTCAGCCAATAATTTAGTAGTAAATATTTTTTGGTTGCTTTTCTGGCTTGGATGGGAGGAGAGATGCAACATTTTGGAGAATTTCAATCACTAACTAATAGCAAAAACAATTAGTATAATGTCAGTCGCTGTCAGTAAGAAACTTTACTTTATATAATATAACACCATATAGTGTAACTTTACACTATATTATATAATATAATACCATGTAGTGTAACTTTCAGTCGCAATCTTTACTCATTTTTATAGTGTAACCTTACTTTATATAATAATAATACCATATATTAATTAGAAGGCAAATCAAGCAGTTACAAAAAAAAAATTAAATTAAAATTAAACTAAGCGAGTGCAGGACAATAATATAGTTATAAAAATATATGAAATTGATGTGTAACTTATTTTTGTAAAAATAAGATAATTTCCTTTCAATTTCCAAAACTAGATTCTTTAACCTTTTTTTTTTAACCAAGCTAATTACTTGTTAATTTAAGACTGTAAGCCCAACAACCACCATTCCTAATATGACCTAAAATTATTAATATATTATTATTTTTATAGAATAATATAACCTACTCATTTGTAAAGATTGAATTGAGTTTAATATTTTGTATTTGTTAATATTTTCTCTCTAATTAAGACACTACTTTATTAGGTAAATCCAAGAAATTGGTGTATCCAAGAAGAAGGAAATTAGGTGAAGTCTATGATTTTAGTTGGAAAAAAGCATCGCAGGAAGTGATGTCTGCATTGCCTTTTAGAAACAAGTTTCCTATGAAACCCAACCTATCGTATGTTTCAACAAATTAAATGAAGGGAAAAAATAATAGCGAGAGGTCAAAAAAATTTCCCAAAAAAAGAAAGGAACAGACTAAAAACTCCTTTTTCGAATTGAAATTGACATTTTCTTTTTGGCCTTCGGTATTAAAATTAGCTTGTGGAGGCGGATCAGCATTTCATCATGTTTTGGTGAAAATATGAGAGTCATATTTTATAAATTTAGATTGTTTATCTTAGATTAAATAATCTAGATTAAAAGAAATAATTAAAAGAATAAAATCAGACTTCATGAGATATTTTTATTTTTTAATCTAGATCGTCTGATCCAATATAGATGATCTAGATATAAAACAAAACTCTTATGTTCTCGTCAAAATATGATCAAACACAAATCTTGTCAAAATAGTCATTTACTGAAAGCTATGAGAGGCACATCGCTTAATTGATTATGACTAATATTATATTTAATAAAAATAATTGATAAGCTAATTGAAAGTTTAAAAGTTAATTTTTAGCTGAAAGCTAACTTATTAAATTAGAAGTGTTTGATAAAATTAGTTATTGATTTAACTAATAAATGTAAAATGATATAAAGGGACAAACTTATAAGATTTTTTATACAAATTTTATTTTTAGACAAAAATATAATTTTCGATAATTATAATTTTAGGATTTTTTTAGTTAATTTGAACTATTATAATATTTTTTTAAATATTTTTATTAAAAATTAAAATAAATAGTGCTAGTGTAATAATTAAAATAAATATTTAAGATCTTAAAAATAATATCATTTTAATATGTTTTTCCAAAATAATGTTGTACTTATCATTTTTTTTTGGTTAATAATTACATTTCATTATGTAATCTTAAAATAATACAAAATAAACATATCATCGATCTAGCGTCCCGCAATTATTAGATGATATGTTACAGTTGTGCGAAAAAAAAACCTAAAGAAGAATAAATTATGTTACCGGTTTTGAGTAGCATAATGTTAGAATTTTAATAAAATAATAAAGATAAAAGTAGTGTTTCATAAAAAGCTGTAAACTACTCAAATAAGCTTGTATATCAAATACTTTTAATTTGGTCAAACAAACTTATAAATTAGTCAAATAAGCTAGCACTTGCAAAACACACTTTATTAAACATGCTATTTTATTTTGAATGATATATTTTGTTAATGCTTAATATTCAAAAGCAAATGTGGGATAAATTAATCTTAAAAATATATTTTATTAATATTTGATATTTGAAATTAAGAATCAAAGTAATATTTTTAAAAATTATATATTTATATGTTATTCTTTTTTTAAAAAATAAATATAAATTTTAATTTTAAAACTAATTTATATTGGATTCATGAACCTCATTCGTTTCCCATTCAGTTTTCCAATTTATATATTTGTGTTTCTTCATTTATTTGCCCCACGCATATGTCGCTATCTTTCTTTCAAATCACTGACTTAGGATCCATATTCACTTCAAGGCGCAAGAGAGTGCTGATAACTATAATTATAATCGTAGTTAAAATTGTTACGATTATAACTAAATAGATTTTTTCTCATGATTTAAAGTGACTGTAAAGTTTGTGGCTAAAAATAAATGTAATCACAATTATCGCAAAACTCTCTTGACGTTGGAGTGATTGGCGAGCTTGACTTGAAGACTTCGTCTCACTGACTTAAAGTTCCCATGTGTCAGATTTTGTCTTTTTCAGGCGCATCACTTTTTTTTTAACAATTATTAAAAAATTTAATGGGTCAATAACTTAATACAATCTGAGTTAGATTAAATTATAAGAGCATAAAATTCGTTAAACACTATATTTGCACTTTATGCACATTATATAATATATATATAGTTACTCTACTTTTTTAATACATTTTTGTATTCAGTATCTATAATGTTGAGTCCCCTTTGTGAGCAGTGAATTATTGGAATGCTATCTTCAAAATTTGGGCAAAGTTACATGGAGCTCGACTTCCATAGAAGTGGAATTTTTAATTATTGGATATTTTAACATTTTGTTTAGTGTAGTATTAGGATATGTGCTGTGTTTTAGTTCAATAAATTATTTTAATATTAAATTAATTTTTTTATAAGACAAAATAATTTTAAAAATTGAAAAAAAAATATCTACACTTCCTCATATCTTTACAATTAAGTTTTTAATTAGAGTATGATAAATGTATAGTTTTTTTAATCAAAACACTATAATTTTAAAAAATAATTGTATATTTTTTACAATCCAATATTATATGATTTGTTTTTAAAATTTTTTTACACATATTATATTTTAAATAAAGAACTTAATAACAAATATATAAAAAACGAGGTATAAGTCTTGTCCTTATAAATTATTCTCACTTAGCATATTGCAAAATAAGTAGAATTTGGTTGGTGCAATTATATATATATTTTTTGATATTTAGTAGATTTTAATTTCTATTTTTTTGTTTGATATTGTTACTAAAAATAGAATATGTGTAAAAAGTTACTTGAAAATCAATCATGTAATATTCACTACAAGAAAAACTTAGATTAGTGACGGAAAATTCCGTCGCTAAATCTATAAAATTCTGTCGCAAATATATTTGCGACGGATTTTGTGACGGAAAATATTCCGTCGCAAAAACGCTCGTCGCAAATCAATTGCGACGGATTTTGAATCCGTCGCAAATTTAAATATCCGTCGCAAATAAAATTTGAGACTTTGCGACGGAAAACGTTCCGTCGCTAATAATTCCGTCGCTGATTCCGTCGCTGATTTGCGATGAAAAATTATCCGTCGCTAATTCCATCGCTAATCAGCGACAATGTTTTGATAAAAATTCCGTCGCTGATCAGTGACAAATTTTTTTATGAAAATTCCGTCGCTAATTTTGTCGCTAATTTTTAGTCTTTTTTTAAAATATATTTTGCCAATCATGATAATTTCAAAGTTAATAGGAAATCTGTGAACAGACCAAAATACAGCCAACAATTATAACATTTAATTACATAAAAAATTCCATATACCAAAAAGGTTTACTTGTTTTTTCATAATCCAACATCAAGAAATGCAAAGTCAATACAAAATATAAGTTTCAACAAATAAACTACTCTAGGGGATGATCTGGTGGTTGTGTCTCATCATCATCATCAATAGCAAGAGTACCCCATTGCCTATCAACAGAATTGATAAAATGGTCGACCATTGAACGCATATCACTGATGATGGTTGTCTATGCATCGATCTTCTCCTTTTGAGTGTTGATTTTTTCTTTATGAGCCCTAAGTTCATCTATCACAGGCTTTATCCTACGTTGTAGCTCCTCCTCAAAGTCAGGATGTAGATCTGATGGCGAGACAAAACAAGGACTAGATGTACCAATCTTACACGCCTCTGACCCTATGCCAAATATGCGCCCCTTCTTGTTCTTCCCTCCTACCGCTTGCAGCCACAACTCCACATCGGTAGCATCATCATCCTACTGTTCGCTACTCCCACTTGTTGCTGGCACTTGCGATAATTTCAATCTATTATATTCCTCCTATTAAATGGATACAACCACATAATTTATTTTGTTAACTATATAGTTGAGAAAATTAATGACAGAAAAAGAAAGAGAGTTCAATATACTCACATAGACTTCTTGCGATGACTTAAGAAAGTAAAGAATGCAAATGTACAAAGCTCAGTACCTCTTTTTCATCAGAATTGGTTACCACAAAATCTCACAAGTTTGCAGCCATCCCAACCTGGAAAGCATGAAAGAAACCATATTTGACATTATTCACATAATGTATATAATTAATAAAATGCAACAGAAGTTAATGCCCTTGGAACAAACTAGGGAATTATAGTTGAAAACAATAATTTAGGCGTCACATTATGGTTTAATGCTGAGAACATTAATTGCCCAGCTAATAATAACCCTTCATTCTTAGGTTTTTCTACCAGATATCACCATCTTTTACATATCCTTTTTAGGGCCAGAATATTGTATTAAGTTCCCTTTTTAACTCACTTTGCACACGTAAAATAGAAAATTAAGTGCCCAAACTCAAGGAGCTAAGCATGCACCTAAATTTTGTTTTAAGGTTGATTTTATCCATGACTTAAGAAAAATTCTAGTATTGATTTAGAGCTCCATAATTCATGAAATTTTGTACACATCCTTATTTATGTATTGACATACTAGGATAAAAATATCAGCCCAAAAATCCAAGATTTGGCCCTTCAAATAATCACTTTAGTACTCTTATATCAGAATTCCCAATTCTGTCATCAGTTCTGTTCTTATGTGCAACAGACCATCTTAGACATATACAAATGCAATGAAACTTTGTAGATCATTAGAATTATGTCTTGGCTAAATGCCATAAAAATTTCAGATCATTCAAAGACACATAAAACTAGTAACATCAAAAGCTATCATATTTTCCTCTTATGGCCCTTAGTGCAAAATTTTCAGCAGTAAATTAGTTTCAAATAGAACCCAACAAATAATACAATCATATCCCATATTTCCCATAACTCATCATCATTTATTTCAATTTATAGCTCAACTATTCTAGCCATGGGGAGATTTTAATAAGCCCTTGAAAAAGAAAAATTAACCAAACATAAAATTACTCTTCATCTTAATCCATGGGGAGATTTTATGCTCGGGGTACATATATGATGATGCATTAAAGATTGGGCATAAAAGGAAGAATCATTAATTAAAAGAGCCCTTTTATTCTTGCCTTAGCATAATTAGTATTAACTTCTCAACTTCTCAAGTTCTTAGGATGATAAAAAGGCAAACAACTCTCAAAATACAGTCATAGTCATAAATATACTACAACTATTTGCAATTCATACCACAACATAATCAACATATTGTCAACATCTATAATAAATAAATTGAATAATTCAAGCATGCCACAACATCATACCTCAACCATCTATAATAAATAAGAAAATCTTAAATATGTCATACTAAATGCCAAAAAGATAAGCCAAGTTAGCACTAACATATCAACAAATAGAAGGCTATAAAATCTACTTGAAATGGCACACAAATGCTCTCTCCTTGGTCGTTGAAGGCTGGACCTTGAAATCATATCGTCAAACCAACATTTTTAGAAATAGGTGCACTTTGCAATTACTGGGTATGGAAAGAATTGGGATCAATAGGCTGACAACACAACTGGGCCCTTGCAATGGGTTTTGTGATTATTAAGTCAATAAATATCATAAACTCAAGTACTCCATGTGGTCAAAAAACACTTCTCTCCAAATTCGTAACTACTAAAACTACATGCTTCATAGTGACGTGAATGACAAAGAAAAGAAAGAAAAGTACTTGAGTTTATCTTCTAATAAATGATGAGCATAAAAAGAAAAAGCATTTGGTTCCCCTCTGCACCTTTCAGTCATTTACATATATATTTTATCTTCTATTAAATGCAACTAAATAAAGCGTAGCCCTTTTTCACTAAAACATAATAATAGTCCATCAAACTACACAAACTACTCAAATTTATCACTTACTCTAATTATCCTAAACTGAGTTTTCTAACAGAACACCAGTTGCTACAAGGGATAAATCTTGACCACATGGAACCAATGATGAAGGTTATCATAAAAGCCAAAATGAAAATAATTCCAAATTCATCTCTTTGGCTTGTCAATTACATTCTCTTCGACCATCATCTTAATTTTAAATCAAATAAAATTGCTCCAAACTTTTAGCTTGAGACGTAAATATATACAAATTATTAACATGAACTCATAACTCCTAAAGTATTTGCCAAGCATTTCTTTTTCTCAATAGTTTAGTCTTTACTCCTTGGTCTTCCACAAGCTATCATCATTCCATTTTTACATGCTTTCCAAAGAATAGGGAATAGAAATGACCAATACACATAGACTCCAATAAAACAACCACTTAACACTCATCACAGAACTGAGCCAAAATGCAGAAAGAAATTACAAAAGACAACCAAAAAACTAAAGCAAAAGCATCATAATAGAAGTACGAGATCCCCCTCTCAAGTCTCACCCTCCAATTAGTTCATAGAAAGACAAAACAGAGGAAGGGCTAGTGAGGGAAGCAACATTTGAAAACAGAGTATGAGGAAATATTAAGTATATATATATATAAGCATATTGCCTTTCTTACGACAACGTCAATCGTGGGAAAAGTACATTAATTCAATAAAAGGTTAGACACAATCATTTCTTTTTGCTGGCTACGTCATACATAAGACCCAAATGCCAACAATCTCAATTTGGTTAATATGAAGAAAGCACCAAACAAGAGTGAGACAAGAAAGCACTAAAGAAAATGACAATAGAAATTTCATAAATAGTCTATCAGCTATGATTGTTTTGGCAAAAATCTTAAAGTTAACCTGATACGAGTAGTGGCATCCTAAACAGACTGGAGAAGCAACACAATGTCTTGCCTCATTTGCCTCTTTACCACTTCTCTCTTATTCCTTAACAGCTTTATCCTCACCATCGCCATCTTTGCCGCTGTTTTTCTGTTCTCATCAGTTCAACTTATTTCTGAAATGAAATGAAACAAGACATAACTAGGGCAAAAAAAACATAATGATAATAAATGAAAATTTGAATGAGTAGGGAAAAATAGGTATGAGAAAATACAAGAATATACCACTTGGAGAAGGTGAAGCTTCGGGGGAGAAGTAAGAATGAGCTTCATGAGCTTCTTGGCATGGGTTGTGGCTGTGGTTACGACATCCATGGCTAGGAGGGTGAGAATGTAGAGCTTAATCAAAGGGAAACAATGAATCGACATAGGAGATAAACGAAGCGGAGGGAGAAATTATAAGAAAAACAAGAATGCTTACCTTTGATGAAGAGACTAGGGCTTACAAACTGGAAGAAGAGTGAGTGAGCTGGGTTTCAGGCTCGAATAAAGTAAGAGAGAGAGGCACGAATATGATTATGGATTGGGGAAAATTAAAAGATTACGTATGTGTTAATATATTTTAATAACTACAACAAACTATAGAAGTACCAATGACGCAATGGTAAATGGACACTTTCTCATACAAAAATTTTAGGGTTCGAATCTTAGAGGGTAGCTTTTAAAAAATTTTAGTCCCAATGACCCAATGCCACTGAAAGTGAATGCACAAATTTTTATTTAAAAAATATTTTATTTATACTATAATAAATTTAAAAATTAAAATTTATTTAACTTTTACCATAATAAACAAATTAAATTATACAATTTAAAACTCATTCTAATTTTTATCATTCACTCTAAAATAATTATCTTTCTCTATTATAATCAATTAACTTCAAAACAAATTTAAATTACACCATCAAGGTTATTATATAGAAAATATAGTCTCTTTGTATAAATAGTCAAGGTTTGGTTCTTGGTTTGAAAATAATTTTTGTTTTCTAAAAAAATAATAAAATGTATTTGACATATTATTTTGAATAAAACTTAATTTTTATGAAGTATAATTTTTAGTTTCAAAACTTTCATAAATCTGTTTTATTGATATTTATTTTTTTAATTGATTTGACAATTGGGGAGAAATGTGAAAAAGAATGAGAGGAGAGAAATGTTTGTGATGGAATTTTTCATCGCAAAATTACAAATTTTTTGCGATGGAATTCTGCGACGGAGTTTTGCATCGCAAAATTAAAAATTATTTGCGACGGAATTTTGCGACGGAATTTTCCGTCGCAAAACTAAAAATGCTTTCCGACAGAATTTTGTGACGGAAAATTTCATCGCTAATTTTAGTGACGGAAATTTAATCAGCAACGGAAATTTTCTGTCGCAAAATCCGTCGCAGATTCCTTATTTTCTAATTTCAAATTTGCGACGGAATTTGCGACGGATTTGTGATGGAATTTGCGACGGAATTTTTCCGTCGCTAATTTCCATCGCTAATTGAGGTTTTTTTAGTAGTGATTGAGTTCTAAAAAATATACAATTGTTTTTCAAAATTATACACTTATCGTATTTCGATTAAAAAATTATACATTTATTATAATCTAATTAAAAACCTGGTTGTAAAAATATAAGGAACTGTAGATAATTTTTTTTAATTTTTACATTTATTTTGTAATATCTCACTAGACAAAAAGTTGAAAGACCCTTGGGAGCTCCACTTCTCCCTGTAGCTTTGCCCTTAAAATTTGCCCACAGATTAATGTCACTTACTGTATGCATTATTATATGCAAACAATTGGAGTGGAGGTCCTGCTAGCAAGTGGAGAATTGGCTGCACAAACCCTAAATATTTTATATCACCAACAAACTATGCTCAATTTTCAGTACTCATCTAATGTTGAATGATTCAAATTACGTACTTTCATTTATAATTTTCATGTAAATTTATTATATTTTTGTTAAAATTCACATAATTTAATTTTAAATTATAGTTAAATTAGATTTTAGATTTCAAGTAAAAATTAATTACTTATCAAAATATGAATAAAGGATAGCACTAAATTTTTGAACAACCATAATATATATAAAATACTTGAGGAGATTAAGTCCCTTTAAGTCCATTTTTATGTGGGGTGCAAGCACATGTTTTTTTTTTGTATGTGAGGCTAAAGTTGACAACTTTAGGACCTACCAAAAAAGCTGTCTCACAATTTTGAGGGAATCCATCTAAGGACGACAATGTAAAAAACAACAATGTCAGCCTTTTGAAAGAGAAAGTACGACAACATCTCACATCTTCTCATACATTTTTCTTTTCCGATAAAAAGATAGGAAGCATAGGTTACTACAAAGTACGTCGTGGTTAAGATGTAGAGGACAAGCATGTTTAAAATTTTGAAGAGATACATAGAAGTTTAGTTCATAAATTCTTTAAAAAATTAATCTCCGAAACATATATTCAACAAGAAAAAGTAAAATTAGAGACAATGTCTCTAAGTTCTTTTTTTGCAATGTTAAAAATTTATCTCAAAATTTAGTTTAAAAATTTGAGACGAAATTTATTTAGTCTATAATTTTTGTCTTTAATTTTATTTTTAATATATTATTCATGTTTGTTTTTAATTAGACATAAAAATTAAAGATAAAATAAATTTTGTTTGAAATTAATAAGTCTGACATCGGCCATATCAAAAAATAAACCTCCCATATTTTTTTATATATAGAATGTTTTAGTAGATATTTTTATGTTGAGAAAGTTAATGAATATATATGTTTTCTAGGACCCACCAAAAAGCTGTTTCACAATTTTGACGGAATCCATCTAAGGACGACAACGTAAAAAGACAAAAATGCCAACCTTTGAAAGAGAAAGTACAACAACATCCCACATCTTCACGTGCATTTTTCTTTTCCGATAAAAATGATAGGAGCATAGGTTACTACAAAGTACGTCGTGGTTAAGATGTAGAAGACATGCATGTTTAAAATTTTGAAGAGATACGTGGAAGTTTAATTCAAAAGTTCTTTAAAAAATTAATCTCCAAAACATATATTCAACAACAAAAAGCAAAATTAGAGACTGTCTCAAATTTTTTTTTGAAATGTTGAAAATCTATCTTAAAATTGAGTCTAAAAATCTGAGACGAAATTTATTAATTTTATAATTTCTGTCTTTAATTTTATTTTTAATATATTATTTAGGATTGTTTTTTATTAGAGATGAAAATTAGAGACATTATAAATTTTGTCTGAAATTAATAAGTCTTGCATCGGCCAGATCAGAAGACTAACCTCCCAAATTTTTCTATATATAGTGCTTTCTCTTACTTTTTTTTATATAGAGTGCTCTAGTGGATATTCTCGTTTTGAGAAGGCTAATAAATGAATATATCTTCTAATTTAGTATTATTTAATGTGACTAAAATTTTTTTAGGTGATCGGTTCAACAATTCACTAGTTTTTAAGCATGTTTTTCAATTTGAGAAGGAATTAGGGACGGAAAAAATCCGTCCCTAATTTGAGATGAAATAATTTTTCGTCTCTGACAATTCCATATCTAATTTTAAGATAAAATTTATTTTCCATCTCAAATTTTTTGCAATACCATATCAGAAACGGAATATTTTTCATCTCTAAGTAATAAGAGAAAATTTTTTTGTCTCTAATCTCTGATATTCTTGTAGTAATAAACAAAGCAGAAGACACAAAAGCAATTAAAAAAAATTATCAACCTTCAAGGACCAATTGTCCTTGAAGGTTGATAATTTTTTTTTGAGATGGTTGATCATCAAGAAAATTTTCAACTATTAGATAAAAGGATATACAAATTTTTAAAACTACATTACATATGGGCTTATACTAATTGAGTTATGAAATTTCGCAAAAGTTTTTATATTATATAGTATATACTAGATAAATGGATCAATTTCAGCCTCTAGTTAGAGGCTTGATTTTTCAAACTTGTACTTCAATATCCGTACTAAAATTTGTCGATATATATCGTCTCGGACGCCCCAAATCTCCATAGTCTCAAGTGTCTCAAAGCTTTTCTTGAAAGAGTGAGATGGGTACGGATACCTTCTCTCTCTGTGTGACGTTCTTATTATTTGCTTTCCTTCTTCACTCTTCCTTCTCTGAAGAGGCAAATGCCTCAAAACGACAAGCTTTGGAAATTATCATAGGAGGTGGCGGCGCAAATAGTAGTGCCCCTTCGTATTCCCCTGAATGTCCCCCTCCTCCTCCTGAACCTTTGTGTCCACCACCTCCTTCACCCCCTCCTCCACCTTCCCCGCCGCCACCTCCTTCACCCCCTCCTCCCCCTTCCCCTCCGCCACCTCCTTCACCCTCTCCTCCACCTTCCCCGCCGCCACCTCCTTCACCCCCTCCTCCACCTTCCCCGCCGCCACCTCCTTCACCCCCTCCTCCACCTTCCCCGCCGCCACCTCCTTCACCCCCTCCTCCCCCTTCCCCTCCGCCACCTCCTTCACCCTCTCCTCCACCTTCCCCGCCGCCACCTCCTTCACCCCCTCCTCCACCTTCCCCGCCGCCACCTCCTTCACCCCCTCCTCCACCTTCCCCGCCGCCACCTCCTTCACCCCCTCCTCCCCCTTCCCCTCCGCCACCTCCTTCACCCCCTCCTCCACCTTCCCCACCACCGCCTCGTCCTCGTCCTCGTCCTCCACCATCACCTCGTCCACCATCTCCCCGGCGGCCGCTATCGCGACTCCAGGCAGCGAGGAAAGTGCTTCTAAGGTTCAAGCTAAACATCCACGACCCCAAAGGCTATACAAACAACTGGAAGAAAGGCACAGGCACTTGTAAGTTCAACGGCATCAGATGTGCCCGATATCCGCACACAAAAGAGCGAGCAGTCGCCGGTATAGACTTGAACGGAGCCGGAATCTCCGGGAAGAAGAGAAATCTGACCCTCCTGGGATTCCTGGACAAGATACCAGAGCTAGTGTTCCTCCACTCCAACTCCAACAACTTCACCGGCAAAATCCCAATGGGAATCTCCAAGTTCAAATACTTCTACGAGCTCGACCTCAGCAACAACAAGGTCGTCGGCGGGTTTCCAAATGAAGTGCTTGAAGCGACAAAACTAGTCTTCGTAGATCTCAGGTTCAACACATTTTACGGCTCAATTCCACCAAAGCTCTTTCAGATGGATCTGGACGTGATCTTCATCAACAACAACGAGTTCACTGGAAGCCTCCCTAGCAATTTTGGGTCCACGCCGGCCAGGTTTCTCACATTCGCTAACAATAATTTAACCGGCCCTATCCCAAGCAGCATCGGGAAAGCTAAGAAACTCACCGAAGTGCTTTTCTTGGGGAATCGCTTTTCCGGATGTTTACCTTATGAAATTGGGTTCCTCAAAAATGCTACCGTTTTCGATGTGAGCAACAACTCGTTGACCGGTCCCATCCCGCACTCCTTTGCCTGCTTGGACAGTATTCAGTACTTGAACTTGGCTAAGAATAAGTTCTACGGCGCCGTTCCGGAGCCGGTGTGCATGCTTCCGGGGCTCCGAAGGAAGGGGAATCTGACATTATCTGGTAACTACTTCACTCAGGTGGGACCCGAATGTAGGAAGCTGATAGCTGCGAAAGTGTTGGATGTGAAAGGTAATTGCATTCTGGGGCTTCCCCATCAGAGACCCGAAGCCGAGTGTTCCAAGTTCTTCTCGACGGTGAAGCCGTGTCCCAACGCGAAGTCTCTAAACATCGTACCGTGTAAGAAGTACTATTCGGGCTCCAAGAACGTCGCGCCTGCTCCTGAAACTATGGCTTCACCGCCTTCGCCGGTAACCTACAAGGCACTGAAACCCTGAAACAGCATCGGGTGTGATATGTATAGCCGTTATTACATACTGTGATTTAGTCTCCAAAAATGTATAATTATCTTAAAATAAGTCTTTAAATTCATCTCAAGTTATTCATGAATAAATTACTAATTTTATTTCTAAAATATCAAAGTGTTGTTTCAATTTAATTTTAAAGAGTGAAACGTATGAATTTAGTTTTTTGAAAAAATGTGTTTGAATTTTATAATTTAACAACAAATTATATTAAATTTAAAAAAATACAATAACATTTCAAAGATTAAATTAATTGAAACATTTGATTTTTCATATCTTTCATTAACTATAACAATAATTTACTCTTTATTCATTAAAAAATTATTATGTCTATCTGAATTCCGTTTATCTTTTGTCAGATTAATTTTTGGCAACATAAGTTTTACAATTTAGTAAAAAAAAATAAATTGAGATAAGTATAATTTTTTAATTACTAAATCGATTAACATACGCTCAATCTATCTGTGAGACAAATATACATTTTTTTTTTTGGGTACTAGCTCATTTATTATAATGACCATTGAATAAGTTGTGCAAGAGGTAGGTTGGTATGCAACAAGGATCCTCTTTAATTATTGGAGTGCTGAAAGAAGTCTTTATCTGTTGAATCTACATATTTAACGGTAAAAAAAAAAGTGATCATTTATTTTTTAAGGCCCCTTTTAGCCTTATCTAGGGAGTCCTGGAGTGAGCGGCCTTGAGTGAATCTGGATCCGGTTGGTACCTCTAAATTGTGATTTTTATAAATTTTATTAGTGTTATACGATTTATATTGGATCTTTTACCGTAACAAAGTACAAAGATAAATGTTGTGATGTGGTTGGTACATATGCAATATATTCATTTATTGAGATTATAAACGAGGATCTGGTTAACGAATTTACATTCATTAAGTTTAAAATTTAGACTATTTTGACAATTTTATCCCTAAAAAAATACATGGATCAATTATTTAGTTCTTAAAAATTTAACTCCATATGATTTGGTACTTAAATGTTATAATACACTAGTTAAACACTTCTACTTAATTAGTCAGCCTCTCAAAAATGAATAATATACAATTTAGCCCTATGAAAGATTAATTTGTATTGAGTTTATTATTTATAAGATTAACTCATTCCATACCTAAATTTTAAGTACTACACGCTAAAAAACAATTATCTTTAAATGATCTATATATTGATATATGTTTAAGGATTAAGGAATTAAAGAAGACGGTTATAAATAAAGTTGAGGTTGTTGAAGAAAAGTGAATCAATCAAGGAAGATGAGCGCAAGACTAGACAGATAAAGGGACAAAGTAGATAAACACTCTGTGTAAGTTTTTTTTTTTGACAAATGGATATCAGTTCTATTAAATTGGCACTAAATTAGGGTTACATGAGATAGACTAGGCCTAAAAATTATCAGATATAGTACAAGCTGAACTTATGAGATAACAGTAAATGATTTAAGATAACATACCCTAAAATTAGTAACAACCATATACAATAGAACTATAAGACTAAACAAAGGTAACACACCATTGACCTTAAATCTAGCAGACTAAAAAGAGGCAACACACCTCTAACCTAGATTAGAGCTAGTCTTCTAACAATCCAGAAAGAATTCAAGCTGTCACATATGCTCATAAACGGATCCAAAGTGGGCCTAGAAGCCACTCAAAAAACCAAACCAGGAAAAGGAAAAACAAAAAAAAAACTAAAACGATCAGAGACAGTAGTCATCGTAGAGGAAGAACTTTTCTTGCAGCACAAATCGTCAAAACCCAAGTCTGAGTCCGTAGATCCATTCGCCTACACAAGCGACGACACAACTTTCCATTCATCATTCGGCCTCCTACACCATCCTATCATCGTCGTTCGGCTTCTAGCTCAATAAAGCCTCCGCAACCAACAGCATCCTCTACCTTCATCATCCTCGACGACATCACTGAGACTGTGCTCCACAACGTCCCTGCCATCGAGCAGACCATGCTACATGCCAAAGCCAAAGACATAAAAAAAAACTCTTCCTTCAGAAGAGAGGACTAAACTTTTATCGAGAGAAAGGGAAATCTTTCACGGGAGATAAAGGGGTAAAAGACAAAGAAGGAAGGGGAGAGGACGGGTGAGGCCGCCTCTCGATAGCTTCACTAAAACCTTAGCAAAGGGATTGTTTCAAAGGATGAAGACATTTCTGTGTCACTGGATTTAAGAAGAGTACTATTTCACACTTTGTGAAAGTAAAAGAAGATTAGGACATTTATGAATTACGCCACCATGTGTCTCTAGGAACAAGACATCGTTTTGGAATCCAATAATATTCAAATTACATTGAATTTAGAATTAATTTTTATCAAGTCAAAAATATTTTAAGGTTAAAGTTTTTTCAATAAGTGAACTTATCAAGATTCAAACTTTGCTCTCTTTGTTGAAACTCAAATTACATTGGATTTAGGACTAATTTTATCCAATCCAATACACACACAAATAGAGTGATAAACAACCCGAAATTAAAGATAACACATAGAAATTTACGTGAGTTGGTCAATCTGACCTACATCCAAGGGTGGAAAGAAAAATTTGTAATACTTCAGACAAAAGTATGAGAGTACAATATAATAGAACTACAAATGAGCATATACATAAAATACATAACCGCCATTTTGAAACATAACACAAAGTGAGTCGCTCAATGTGTGGGGGCAGATTTTTCTCCTTTCGGAGTCGTGCTCCTAAATAATTGGGTTGGGTGGTAATCTAGTCACCATATTCAGATCACTCAACAAATTTTTGTCAAATCAAAAATATTTTAATGCTGAAGTTCTTCCAACAAGTGTAATCTTTGAGATTCAAACTTGTGCTATTCTCTTTAGAGGGTGAGGTCGCTTATTAACTCAACCAACAACTTGTAAGAATTAAATTTATATGCAATATTATATTTTTTTTATATCCAATTCTTTATTAAAAATATAGTATGTATAAAAAATTGTTTAGAAGCATCAATCATCACGGCACTATGAAATACTTGTTAAAAATGTATAATAAATTAATTATTTTTAAACACAATATTCTTATGGTGTTTTAATTGGAGGACTTAATATAAATGATATAAAAATTAGTTGTACCTAATTTTTATCTTTTTTTTTTCTTTTTAGTTTCTAAATTTTCTGTTGAAAGTAATCTTGTTTGAGATAATATTCCTCAAGCAATAAATGTAAATACATCTCTCAATAGAGATTTAAACTTTGAATACTACATTGTGGAGGATAAAAGATTAGCTTCTTCCACTGAACGCAACTTAATTGGTAAGTGCTCTCTTTAATAGTGTCAATTATATATTTTGGACTTTTTTTATATAAGATTTGTTGGCGTGGAATTTATTTTAAATGTATTTTTATTTATCATCATTTTAAATTATTGAACAATAATTTTTTTAACGTTTATTGTTGTTTAAAATTTGAACACATATGCACATAAATTTTTAACAGACATTTAATCAGAACAAATATTACAACACAAGATGAAAATATTTTTAATTTGTTTAAATTGAAGTTTCTTCTTAAAATTTAGATTGAGTAGAATAACTAAAAAATTGTAATGTTGATAAATAAAATGTTTATATTAATTTAATTAATGTTCTCATTTCTTCCATTTTCCACATTCTAATAGCACCTTTGTCCAACTAAAATTAAAATCTATCGTCAAATAATATTCAGAAATAGTGTCTAAATTATAATGCGGCATCATCTTATTAATAATATCATTATTCTAAATCACTACTTTATTCATAATATGATGTTGCATTTAATTTAAAAACACTTTCTTAGACAATATGATAACACAAGAAGGGGTTGGATTGTGTTATATGGATTTTTTGAAAATTTTCTTTTCTTTTTATCAAATCTGAAATTTTATACTTAGGATGATATAGTAATAAGATAAAGGATTTGTATAAGGAGAATAAAAAAGGAAGGACACCAACAACGTTTAAAGAGGTTTAAATCCCTTTTCACGAAGGATCTTACGTCATCTTCTTTAGCACCAGATTACGGTTTTTCTTTATAAAAACACTGAAATTTATAGGATAAACCTTATAGGGACAAGCCCTCTAGCTTTTACACTTACCAACTCAAGAATACACAAACACTTTACACTTAACCAAGGAATTACAACCTAAACAAAATATCAACTCACACTAGCTTTTACAACCTTTCTCGGTTTATCAGACTGAAAATAAATAAGCTTAAAAAAGGCTCTCTTTCTCTTTTTGTAAAAATATATTACTCACATAGAGTTACAATAAATGAAAGACAAGAGATGAAAGTAGTGGATGAAGACTATGGGTCTTTGCAATAAGTGTAGTTTGTTAACTAATAATGAAGAAGCTTCAACATTAATTAGCAAACGAAGGGAAGAGCAGTTGGAAAAATTCGAACTAAGAAGGAGCAGCAATAAATGCATTGTTCCCTCTGCAATTAAAGCCTTCTTAAATGTGTGTAGATTGGAGAAGACAACAAGGGAAATAAGGCCATCCTTTCGGTACTGAAGTTTCTTTTCTGAGATTGACATTTGGTCATTTTATGTACTAAAGATAGGATAAGACTGTTTCTCTTTACTTGAAGGAATAAGACATTTTGCTTTCTGACACATCTTTTAATAAAAGAGAGAAACCAAAAATCATAACATGTGAGATAAAACAAATAGCAGCACGTGAGAACAAAGGGACGGTTAGGCCAAATTCCTGGAAGATTATTTTGGGCCCCTCAGTAACATATATTGACCATTATCAAAAAAATTTTTGGGCTAGGCTTTTAAAAAAACATTTTGTATCAATGTTCTCCCCCTTTTTTGATAATAGCAATAATGTACTTATGGAAGAAACATATACTCTCTTTTGATTGCTCTCCCTAAGATAATTCACAACTCCCCCTTAATCGAGCAACTAATCAAAGAAAGTTTTCAGACAATAGATCATAGCATGAGTATCACAGTAACAACATAATAACATTATCACAGTAATAACATAATATCATAACCATATACTACTTCTTCCCCTTTGATATTATCAAAAGTAGCAAGGGTGCAGGAAAGTAAAGTAGAAACACATACTTAGACAATGTCCAAAAAAAAAAAAAAAGAACAATAACAGTTTTAATAATGCCCTTCTGAAAACAGAAAGAAATCAAGGCTAAGGATCTGCTGAGGAAACTGGAGCTGGCTGATGAGTGAGAGATTTCAGGCAAATGCTCTTCTGAATACCCAGGAGGAGACTATCCTCATGTTCTTGTAACATTTGTTTAAGAACTTCCTTTTTCAGCAGTATCTTGATAACTCTATTTTATAGAGTTATTTAACCTATATTTTTATCAATAAATTGAGTAAAATAAATAGTTTTAAGTCTTTTTCTTATTTATTTAGTCTTTTTAATTGTTTAGTTTAATTTTATAGGGAATTAGTTTTTTTTAGGATTTATCTTGAGATATATTATTTAATTATGTTTATTTAGTTTGATTTAGTTTAGGATAGTTAACTTTTATTATAATTTATTCTGTTAGTTTTCTTTTAGGATTTAATTTAAGATTAATTTTTGTTAAAGTAATTTAGATATCTTTTTCTAATTTTATTTATTTTTGAGAATTATTTATTTATTTATTTTTATTTTTATTCAATTTTGGTCAAGGAGATTAAAAAGGAATTGGAAGAAGCATACCACCGCACAGGAAGAGACTACTAGAAAGCTTGGGAGATTGGGGATTCATCACATCATTCATCCATTCTTCTTCATCTTCATCTTTTCTCTTTTTGATTTTCTTTTAGTCTTGATGGAAATACTCATGGATATTATTATTAATGTTTTATGCATTATAAGTAGCTAAATTCCTCTTGTTAGGGGGAAGATGTAGCTTCTCTTGAATACTATGGGTTGAGTTTTCAATTAATCTGAGTTTATTTAATTCTCTTGTTGAGTAATTATTTCTGTGTCTATTGCTTTTTCAAACTGATCACTTGAAAATTGATTTAGGGTTCATATAGAGAATTGAAAAATTCATATATTGAATACGCCTATTGAATTAATTGTCATAAGTAGATTTGATCTAGGAATAGATAGATTGCTTATGTGGTTTTGATAGAATTCACTTACACTTATTGCCTATGCCTAATTTGGTTGGTCTAAGGAATTAGAGAATTTGATTAGGTTTAGAGTATTAATTCGCTAAGGAATTGGGTTTTAATTAAAATTGAGAATTCTACCATCAATATAGAAATTAAAGACTTAGATTAAAATATAAATTCATTCATAATTGGATAGGTTAGTGAAATCGGACCCCTAATGCTTTGATAATTTGCATACTTTCCTTAGTTTAATTGTGTGACTTTTCATTAATTATTAGTAATTTAGTCTATTTTAGAAAATTAATTTAGGCTAGTTTAGTTTGATCACATTAAAATTCGATCGTCTAGATAGTGTAGAAATAGTGAAATCGGTACTTAATTACTATAATTCTCATGGGATCGACACTCTACTCATTTTCTATATTACTTGTTGACTTGGTACACTTGCCGATAGCATTTCAAACCAACATATCTCCCTCTTTATCCAAGTACTCTAGATCAACAACATTTTTAAGTTCCTTTGAGGAACATGATTCATCATCAAGACTCAGACTGATTTCTTTTATAGTGGATAAACGGAAGGATTTTTTGGAAGGTGGGGTTCTTTTTCTTACACCTCTGGTTTTCACCCTCTTCCCTCTTGTTGATCCTTTAGGGACATCATCCTTCTTTAGCTATAGACCTTTTGTCTTTTTAATCCCCATGAAGTCAAATAATTTTCTATCAAAATTTGCCCTAGTATTTGCCTATTCTCCCTGAAGATCAGAGAAATCAAAATTATTTAAAAAGGCAATGCGGGGTAATAAGCATGCCGTAGGGAAGTTCTGAGGAGGGTCGAGATGTTATAGACTTCATATGATTAAAAATAGTAAAACCCAAGTTGATATGGAAGGAGTGGTGAACATACCACATGTAAAAGATTTCCAGGACAGTAGGGGCATTGGATTTGTTAACCTTTGGAACAAGTTTTGATTAATCAAGTAGAAAAGAAGTTGGCCGTTAACATCCAAATTTTGTGTTGTGACAAGGGTGTGTAGTAAACCCATGGGTTCAAAAGATGCAAGCTCAGCTGAGAACCCTAGATATTCTATTGACCCCCCACTCCTATACCCAAAATAGAGTTAATAAATGTAGGAGAAATAGTGAATCGACACCCAAACAAGAGGCATTCAACTAAGGAGGGAAGTTCAGAGAACTTGAGGTTTGCATAATAACATTTCACAAGGTTAGAGTAAACAAGTTCTTTCAATCCTAGAAAAGATTCCCAACCAAGACTTTTGATTTTGTTAAAATGCCCTAGGTTTTCAGTTTCAAAGAAGGTGAAATTTACCTCTCGGGTAGCAGAAAGAGGACGGTAAGCAAGGTCGTCTTCATAACATTTTCTTGCTTTTGGACCATCAAATCTCTTTGAACACCTAGAGACGGAGCGATGAGAAGCAGAGGAAGCTTCAACAAGCTTTCATTTGATAGAGATTTGGGAAGCCATATAAGAGAGAAAGAGAGAAAGAGACCAAGCTCAATAGATAGAAGAAGATGAATCAGTTTCAGCAATAATATAGATGAGAACAAAAAGTAAACGAGACATTCATTTATAGGCAAGAAAATAGTTGAGGGGAGAGAGAGAGAGAGAAAGAAAGAAAGAGAGAGAGATAGGGCATTTACTACCTTTTTCATGATGGATAATAGAGAATCATGATCCATGAGATATGATGATACGTGCAAGTACAAGTGTATTAATGTTGTGTCAGTTATATATTAGAACCTTTTCTTTTGTCTTACCTTTCTATTTGAAAAAGAAAGTCTCGCGCCATAAATTTTGTCAGTTTAGTGAAAAAAATTTTGGGAATAATGCCTCTTATACATTGAGTAGCTTTAATATATATATATATATATATATAGGATCATAGGTCTATCATTCCTAACTCCCTTTTAATGTAATAAAATATATCTTTAGATAGGGGTTTTGTAAAGATATCAGCAAGTTAGTTTTCAGTTGAAATGAACTCGAAAATGATATTTCCTTTTTAAACATGATCCTTAGGAAAATGATGACGAATTTCTATGTGTTTATTCCTTGAGTGTTGAACAGGATTTTTGGAAATACTTATAGCACTAGTATTATTACATTTTATAGAAATGTGATCAAAGAATAGTCCATAATCCTACAACTGTTGTTTCATCCAAATAATTTGTGCACAGTAGCTTCCTGCTACCACATATTCTGCTTCAGTAGTTGACAGTGCAACTGCAATTTGTTTCTTACTATTCCATGATACAAGATTATGTCCTATAAATTGACATGTTCCACTAGTGCTTTTACGATCACTTTTAGAACCCTCAAAATTAGCATCAGAAAAACCTATCAAGTAGACTTTAGATTTTAGGAACCATAGTCCTAAGGAGGAAGTCTCTTTAAGATATATAAAAGTCCTTTTTACTGCAGTTAAATGTGATTCTTTTGGATTTGATTGAAAGTGTGCACATAAGCATACACTAAAAACAATATTAGGTCTACTAGCAGTAAGATAAAGAAGTGATCCTATCATACCTCGATAATTTTTTTGATCACCAGACTTACCCTCCTGGTCCTGATCTAATTTTGAGGAGGCACTCATTGGAGTTCCAATTCCTCTGGCATTATGCATATTGTATTTCTTAAAGAGCTCATGGATATACTTACTTTGGGAAATGAGAATGCCATCATCATTTTGCTTAATTTGAAGACCAAGGAAGAATGATAATTCACGTATCATGCTCATTTCAAACTCATTTGTCATAAGTGTAGCAAATTCCTTGCATAAAGATTCATTAGTTACACCAAAACCAATATTCATATACATATACTTGTATTAGTAGGATATCAGATCCTGAGTTCTTAATGAACAAAGTATTGTTAGTACTTCCTCTTTTGAAATGATTTTGAGTTAAGAACTTGCTAAGTATTTCACACCAAGCTCTAGGAGCTTGTTTTAAACCATATACTACTTTTGAAAGTTTGAATACATAATATGGATAGTTAGAGTTTTCAAAACTAGGAGGTTATTTAACATAAACATCCTCATTTAAATATTCATTTAAAAGTGCACTTTTAACATCCATTTGAAAAAGTTTGAAGTTCTTTATGCATGCAAAGGCAAAGAGCATTTGTATAGATTCTAATCTAGCAACCGAAGCAAAGGTTTCTTCAAAATCAATACCTTTTTGTTGATTATACCCTAGCCACCAGTTGTGCTTTGTTTCTTATTACATTTCTAGCCTCATCATGGTTGTTTTTGAACACCCATTTGGTTCCTATAATGGACTTATTCAATGATGTAGGAATAAGCTTGCAAACTGACTGAGTTATTCTTGCATAGCAATGATCTAGTAACTATCATTCAGTGCTTCTTGAATATTTTTTGGATCAATTTTAGACATAAAATTAATGTGATTCATGTTTCGCATAGATGAGCGAGTCTTTCTTCCTTTTGTTAAGTCTCTAGGTATCAGGGTATGACGCTTCAACCCTCTATTCTCTAGGAATTTTGCTTTTGTCACTGACAACAAGATTATCAATTTTTGAAGGTGATGACTAATCTCTTGTTTTAAGGATATCCTTTGTAGAGTTTGATGTAGGATGAATCTTTGGGGCGATTTCTTCTTCATCTTCATTTCCTGATTTATTCTTTAAGGAAGAACTATGTGCATCAAAAACCATATGAATAGACCCCATGACAACAATTTTTTTTTTATTAAAGACTCTATATGATTTGTTGTTTATAGAGTATCCTAGGAATATGCCTTCACCACATGATCTAGTTTTCCTAAATTTTCTCTATCATTTAGAATAAAACATTTACAGCCAAAAACATGAAAGTAGCTTAGGTTTGGTTTCCTACCCTTCCAAAGTTCATAAGAGGTTTTGTTTAATTCAGGTCTGATTTGACATCGATTTAGGATGTAACATGAAGTACTAACAACTTCAGCCCAAAATCTTTTAGGAAATGAGTTTTCACATAAAAGAGTTCTAGTCATTTTTTGGAGAGTACGATTCTTCCTTTCGGCAACACCATTTTGTTAAGGAGTTTTAGGAGCTGAAAAGTTATGTGAAATACCTTTACGATGGTAAATTCATCAAACTCTTTGTTTTGAAATTCAGTAGCATGATAACTTCTGATTGATATAATGGATGAACTTTTTTCATTTTGAACTTTAAAAGAAAATGATTTGAAGGTTTCAAAGCATTTTGATTTGTGAGAAAGGAAGAACACCCAAGTATATCTAGAAAAATCATCAACAATTACAAAAACATAGTATTTTCCACCAAGACTTTGAGTTCTGATTGGTCAAAACAAATCCATGTGTAACATTTCAAGAGGTCTATTTGTTGATATGATCTTTTGAAGGAAACGATGTTTTAGTTTGTTTTCCTCTTTGACATGCTTCATATATATGATCCTTTTCAAATTTTACTTAATGAAGACTCATAACTAGACCCTTTTTTGGATAATTTTGATATGGTCCTCATGTTTACATGCCCTAATCTTTTATGCTAAAGCCAGTTTAGATCTCTTGTAGATGTTAAACATTTAACATCCTTAAGATGACAATTTTATTAAATTTATAACAAGCTTGTAAACATTTTCATAACTTTGATTATAGACCAAAACATCTTTCGAAGAGTTCTTATATATCATACATTTTAAGGATTCAAAGACTACCTTATGACCTTTATCACACAATTGACTAATACTCAAAAGACTATATTTCAATCATTTCACAAAATACACATCATCAATGAAAAGAGAGGGAGATATACCTACTTTCCTTATACCTATGATTCTTCCTTTTTTATTATCTCCAAAGGTAACATTCCCCATGTCTTTAGAGGCAAAAGAGAGAAACTTGCTACGATCTCTTGTCATATGCTTTGAGCATCCTGAGTCCAGGAACCAATGTCCTTTCATTTCTTTTCCATCGGGAGGAACTTATTGGATAGGTGACGGTTTAGGTATGTTGATCCTTCGCTACTACAAAAGATATAAATACTTCTTTTTTTTTATTCCTTTAGGAACCCAAACTTGCTTAAGTTTGGCAGGCTTTCTCCTGCAGTTGCGAGCTAAATGCCCCTTGTCACAACCGAAATGTGACCGATGCGTTCCTCTAAAAAAAATGTACATAAAATTAACTTTCAAAATTGAAAACCAATTTTATTAGGAGCCGCCACCAAAGTTTAATTTGTTGGGAAAAACTTGAAAAAACCTTTGAATTTGATGGTCTGCGTTTTGAGGAAAATGGGTTCGAAAATTGAACTGTATAGGAAAGGTGTTAGGCACCCTATACATCTGATTTAGAAAGTGAGCATTATTTCTTATTTGCCCTAAATTGCCTTCCTCAGTCACATAAGAAAGAAAAGTATCAGAACAAATGGAACTATGTACAAGGGCGGACTTGGTTAGGTAGAGCCTAGGTCCTACGTAATCGTCGATCTGAATCAAAGTCCAAGTAGTTCGTCACTTGAAATGCCGCAAGGGCCAGAGGAAAGACTAAAGAGGTTCAAAATTAATTATTTTCATAAATCAAATGAGACTGAAAAGTTGTGATTGTGTTTGAATTTATGAGAACAAATTATCTTGATTTTTGACTCTTCCCATTTTAAAAGCCTTTTGATTTTTTGAATTTTTCCTTTTGAGGATATTTAGAAAGAAATCGAAATAAATATTTTTTGGATTTTGAGCTTTAAATATTTTTTTTGGGATTTTGAAAGAATAATTTCAATGAAAGCATATTTTTTGGATTTTTAAAATTGTCTTGAGAATGAAAATAAAGAAAATATTTTTCTTGGATTTTTGAAATTATTATGAAATCATTTGAAAGAAAATATTTTTTGATCTTATGAAATTGTTTTATGAAATTATTTGAAAGGAAAACATATTTTGGTGTTTTTTTTAGAAAATATCTTGTGAATAAAATTTAAAGGAAAAATATTTTTTAGTTTTGAAATTTATTTTGAAAACAACAACAAAGAAACATTTTTTTAATGGAAATGAAAACAAAGGAAACATATTTTTTTTTGGAAATTTTGAATTTATCTTGAGAATGAAAACAAAGGAAATAATAATTTTAATGATAACATATTTCAAATTTTTTTAAAATATATTGAAAATGAAGTTAAAGGAAAATACTTTTGGATTTTTTGATTTTGAGAAAAGATAAAATATACACAAATACAATTATATATATATATATATATAGATATAATACATAAGAAAATAAATAAAAGAAATAATATGCATGCAAATACACACACACACACACGCACACACACATATATATATATACACGCTCACATACATATTTACATAAGACATGCACAACAAATTAAACCCGTATATATATATATATATATATATATATATGACGCACACCTATACATATTTATGTAAAGTGCATAAAAAAAGAAAAAAAAAGAAAGAAATATGCATGCTGATCAATATATATGCACACTTTTCTATCTTTTCATCTAGGTCCTTATGCGAAATTTTTCCTTTGTTCTTTTGCTTGATCTGATATCCCTCGGTCCAGAAAATGTTTTATTTTTGAATTAAATAAACCACTGTAAACTTTTGAATTTTTTTACTTTGGTCCCTATTTTGCATGAATCACGTCCAAGTCTCAATTTTTCTTTCCAAATCTGTCCAAAACTTCTTCTAAGATGTTTTTGGGTCATTTTAGGTCCATTTTAGTCCATAGCAAGGGAAAAAAATGAATTAAAATCAAGTTCTTGGGAATTTTCATGTTTTCACGATTCATCACGTCACTTTGCTTCTTTCCATGATTTTTCTAAATTTTTTGTTCTATTTTGATCTTCTTTTAAGCTCCAAAGTTTAAATTATGGTGTACAAAACTAACTCTACCAAAAAAAAAAAGATAAATGCATGAAAGAAAACAACTTACCTTCACGGTTGCTCGATTTTTTTTGGGACTTACTGCACTCCTCTCAGTTTTGAACTTGTTTGCAGCTGAACTTCACTCCTTCAATTACCACGTTTGCTCTTCAATTGCCTAGAGTGTTTGTGAGTAGTTTATAGCTGATCTTCTCCTTCCACAATACTCCAAAAGAAGGCAAATCTTTCTCAATTTCTACATAGAAATAGAGCATGTATTTTTTGCTCTTTCTTTTTCTGTCGTCTCCCCTTCCAAAAGAGAAGAAAGGTCCTTTACTCATAGTTGGAGATGGGGGTGCAAAATGATTATGTTAGTGGGAAAAACTTCCAAATCATGTGGCTAATACCTTGTTCTCATGTTCTTTTCTTGACTAGTAGTATGGATTGTCATTTGAAAAAAAAAAATAAAGGGACATAGTAGAAGTACCTTGGCTAGAGGTTCCTGACCATGCATGTGAAGGAAGGACACCACCATGTGTGTGTGAAAAAAAAAACATGTAACATTTTGGATTTTTATTATTTTATCATTTTTTATTTTTTATTTTTGTTATTATTATTATTATTATTGCCTTTTTATTTTAAGTTTTTTTTACAAAAAGAAGAAGAAATCATAATATTGTGGACAAAATTATTTGTTACACCCCTTTTTTTCTTGACAACTATAGCAAGTTTTGATTTCCCTAAGCTTAGAAGCATTAGATTCAAAACAGTACCTAAATGCATGTTTTTCTTTTTAGTATCCGAGACCAACTTTATCAAGTGAATGTTTCTGAGTTCCTAACAGCATATTAAGATTTTCTTGCCCTTTAATAAATCCTACAAGATCTAATGTCAGAACATCTATCTTTTCTTTTAGGGATTTGTTTTTAGATAATAATGAAAGATGATAACTACTATTCTCAAGTTGAGTTATTTTTTTTTCTTTCAAGGATTTATTTTCAAATAACAATGAAGGAAGATAGCTACTACTTTCAAAATGAGTTCTTTTCTTCCATAATCCTTTTTTCATAAACTAGAACATCAAAACTTTTTAAAATCACATTGTGAGCCCTTTTTAAGTCATTGTATTTACTCATTAAGATTTTTGAATCTTCCAGAACAATGTTAAAAGCATTTAGTAATTTGTCATGAGAAAAGGATGTATCTCTTACCATAGGATCATCTTTTCTAAACCATCATCTTCCTCAGCTATTAGGCATAGGCTGGTTATTTCAAGATCATCATCAAAGTCTTCGAGAAGTTCATCATCACTCAAGGTGGCATTTGTAACCACAGGTTTCTTCTTGTTCTTGTTCTTCAGTTGTAGACAATATGCCTTCATATGTCTTGGTTTTTGACATTCATAACAAATTATTTGATCTTTTGAAGAATCACATCTCGAGAAATGTTTTCTTCCTCTTCTTTTATTTTGTTGCCTCTTTTTGAGATATGAGTACATTCGTCTGGCGATTAGTGTCATTTCTTTGTCATCAGGATGATCTTCCTGAGCTTTAGCTTCCTTAGGGGGATGCTTTACTTTAGCTTTTAGTGCAATTTCAGGTTGCCTCCTTTTAACTTACAGTTCTTTTTTCAAAAATATGCTTTCATAGGCAATAAGATTTCCCCTGAGCTGATCTAAGTTCAGTGTGGCAAATTTTGGATTTTTAGCAATAGTTGTTACCTTGGATTTCCAGGGAGTTGTTAAGCTCATAATAATCTTTTCTACCATATCTTCTTCAGTGTAGTACTTTCCTAGTGCATCTAGATCATTCATGATTTTCCTAAATCTGTTGAATGTCTCAAGTATAAGTTCTCCTTCTTGTTGATGAAAGAGACCAAAATCCTTTGTTAGGGTAGCAATGCGGGCTCTTCTTACATCCTTCGTTCCTCCATAAGTTAGCTCTAGTTTGTCCTATATCTCCCTAGCTGTTGTGTATCGAACAAGTCTCTTAAATTCTTCAGAGTTTACTGCACAATAGAGGATGCTAATTGCCTTATAATTAAGTTCATCTAACTAATGATCTTCCTCTTCCCATTCAGCTTCTGGCTTGGGAATTTCAGTACCTTCTTCTCCTTCTTTCTTAGGAATGAGTTGGCCTTTTTCAATGACTTGCAATATTTTATTATCAGTGGCTTGAACAAAGATTCTCATTCATGCCTTCCAATATGAGTAGTTTGTGCCATCGAAAAATGGAGGTCTTGAGATAGATTGCCCTTTTGGTCAAGGAGCTATGTTCATCTTTTCAAGATCTTTTCTCTAGGTGGTGAAACCTATAAATGCAAAGACCAACCCCCAGATGTTAGACAATATGATAACACAAGAAGGGGGTTGAATTGTGTTATGGTTGAATTGTGTTATATGGATTTTTCAAATGTTTTTTTTTCATTTTATCAAATATGAAATTTTATACTTAGGATGATGTAGTAATAAGATTAAAGATTTGTATAAGGAGGATAAAAAGGGAAGGACACCAACTTTAAAGAGGTTCAAATCCCTTTTCACAAAGGATTCTACGTCGTTTTCTTTAGCATTAGACTAAGGTTTTTCTTTATAAAAACACTAAATTTATAGGGTAACCCTTATAGGGACAAGCCCCTTGGCTTTTACACTCACTAACTCAGGAATACATAAACACCTTACACTTAACCAAGGAATTACAACCTTAACAAAGGATTAGCTCACACCAGCTTTTACAACCTTTCTTGGTTTATCAGAATTAAAATAAATAAGCTTCAAGAGGTTTTCTTTCTCTTTTTGTAAAAATATATTACCCACACAGAGTTACAATAAATGAAAAATAGAAGAGAGATGAAAGTAGCATATGAAGACTATGACTCTTTGCAATAAGTGTAATTCGTTAACTCACAATGAAGAAGCTTCAACATTAAATAGCATATGAAGGGAAGATTCGTTGGAAGAATTCGAACTAAGAAGGAGAAGCAATAAATGCATTATTCCCTCTGCCATTAAAGCCTTCTTAAATGTGTGTAGATTGGAGAAGACATCAAGGAAAATGAGGCCATCCTTTCGGTACTGAAGTTGCTTTTCCGAGACTGACATTTAGTCATTTTACGTATTAAAGATGGGATAAGACTGTTTCTCTTTGCATGAAGGAATAAGACATTTTGCTTTCTGACACATCTTTTAATAAAGGAGAGAAGCCAAGTGAAATAAAACAAATAGCAGTACGTGAGAACAAAGGGACGGTTGGGCCAAATTCCATAAAGATTATTTTGGGCCCAATAACATATATTGACCATTACCAAATATCTTTTTGGGCTTGGCTTTTAAAAAAACATTTTGTATCAACACACTCCTCTTGGAGTTTTTTATGATGTAATATATATTTTATATAAAAAATGTTTTCAACATCTGTTGTAGTCAAAGTGATGATGACACACAATAAAAAGTTAAAAACTTTTGTATATGAATCAATTCTGGACAATAACACTTAAAATTTTTGTGTTGCATTCCAAAATAATGAACTAGAAAAGAGTAAGTTTTTCTTTAAAAAAAAGAATTTAATGTGCCACAATTTTAGTATCTTGTGTAAATGAAAACATTCTTATTATTAAAACATATAAAAGCAACAAATAAAAAATCTATTTTGATACAAATTTGATCTTACAATTATTTTAAAAATTAAAAATGAACAAAAATACAATGAAAAATCAATGTACAATCTTACACTTGTACAATAATTAATAGATTATCTATTCAGTAGACTCAAATGAATAATTATATTTTTACAATATACAAAAAGCTGCACTTTGGAGTAATAGCATAAAGTGAAATATAGGTTTCATTAAATGTTGCTCTTCTCTTTCTTCTTTTTTTCGTGTTTGATAAAAGAAAAAGGTCAAACTTAATAAACCAAGTAACCAACTATTGAAAGGAGTGTCTTGCTCATGCTTCTGAAAATCGGACCATAAAATTCGTAAACCGGCCATGGTTTCGATCCAGAAGTGCCCAAAAAATCGAGGGGCTTAGAACTGGCTGAAAGCCAGACGAACCAATGTCAAACCAAAAGAATCGGTCAAAATCAGGTAGGTTGTTGTTTCTGCTAGTTCATGAATTTTTCTTTTTGTTTGAGGAAATAGAAGAAGGCAGTATATCAAGGCCAGCAGAAAAAAATAGAAGAAGAAGAAGAAATGGATGATATCTGGTATATAGTCGCTGCCAGAGAAGGGGATCTAGAGGAAATGGACGGTGTTGTCATTGATTTTCCGCCACTGTCGCATCCTTGCAGGGAAGATGAAGTTTTGAGGAATGGATCTGAACTCTAAAGAGGAAGAGTCATGAGGGGGGAGAGAGCGACTGCGTATGGGCTATCAATTCACTTTACTTCTATGATTTGCTTTTTATTTTTTATTTTTTAGTACTTTATGTAATGTGGTGTATGCCAGCTGGTTTTACACTTGTATTTTTGTTTAATTATTTTATTTATTAGTTATAAATGCGGATAGAGAGCTTAATAAAGCATTCAAATTTTAATTTTATTGATACGATTAATTAAGTTATTGACTATAACTTTTATCTTATATAATTTATTTATTTAATATTATATATGCTTAAATAGTATATATATTAACATTAAATTTTATTTCTAATGATATATATTTATAACATATAATTATATATAGAATTTTAATATTTTAATTATATATATTTTTTAATATTTTTTATATATTATTAATTCGACCGCGGTTCGATCATCGACCCTTGAACTAGTGCCTGAACCTTGGTCTTGCTAGTTTCTTGCATTGTTTCATAATGATACCATCATTAAAAAAAAGAGGTATAATTTACTACGTAACTTCCCATATGATGCTATAAAATATAAAATATGGTTGAGAGAATCGGACTAAATCAGTCGGTTCAACTGAAAAATTGATAAATCAGTCAAGTCTTCAATCTAGTTTAGACATGAGAATCAGTAAGTATTTAAACTAATGAAAAACCGATCGAACCAATCATAAACTGATAAAACCGACCAATTCAACTAGTTTAATTTAAATTATTAGAAGAAGATATAGGTTGTACCATATATTATATATTTTAATATTTGTAATATATACATTAATTATATATTTTTAATATATTTTAAGTATTACTAGTTCGAACACGATTCCATTATTAACTCTTAAACTAATGTCTCGACTAATTCAATAATCAGTTTTGATTTTCTAAACTTGGTATATAGTGTATGCCACCCACTTCATCATCATCGTTAAAACATAAAAGCATCACCAACACCTCTTACACAAGCGTTTGTGTATATATATACATGTGGAAAAAAATTATATAATATTTTTTATATGTTTACTATTAATTTTTTTCAATAAAAATAAAATACGTGTGAATTTTTTAATTTTCATGTAAATTTATTATATTTTTGTTAAAATTCACATAATTTAATTTTAAATTATAGTTAAATTAGACTTTAAATTTTAAGTAAAAATTAATTACTTATCAAAATATGAAAAAAGGATAGCACTAAAATTTTGAACAACCATAATATATAATAAACACTTGAGGAGATTAAGTCCCTTTAAGTCCATCGATATGTGGGGTGTAAGCAATGTTATCAAAACCAACATGATTATTGACCCGGGCTAATCTTACCGGATTAATTGCTAAACCGGATAAATAAATTAAAAAATTAAAAATTATATATATATATATATATATATATATACTTATATTTGTTTACAAATAAATTTAAAATTAAGTAAAACAAATAATTTTATATGTAAATTTCACACTTTAAAGTCTTAAAACCATATTTATTAGTTATAAATAATTAAAATACAAATATCCATAAATAATTTTTTGTCATAAAATTATAAATAATTTTTTTAAAATATTTGATTTTTTTAAAAAAATTAGATGATTATATAAAATTTTTGGTTTATGCTCTTCAATTTTTTTTAATTTTTTTTACATCAAATAATTATATACATATAATTATTTTTTTCTTATCTCCTAATTCATTAATAATAATATACTTGTTTTTTTATTAAATTAAATATATTTTTCATTTTAGTTTTCGTCATCTTGTCGTATGCACATTTTGATTTTTGGGTTAGAATAATTTTAGCACCTTATATATATATATATATATATATAAAATATTTCACCCATATAAATTAAGAAAAAATTAATAGCAAGATGGTAAGATACACAACTTATAGGTAGGGGATAAAGTTTGATTCTAAGTAAGTGCACATTTTTCTAAATTTTTAACTTTTCAGAAAAAATAAAAAAAAAAGAGGCTCGAGTTAAAGCTTGAGTCAGCCTTGACTTGGTAGGGTCACTTGCACCTAAGCCGAAACACTTGACCTAGACTGATTTTAGCCTTAGGTCTTCGGGTTCCACGTCAACCTGTCAGGGCCGGTTTGGGTCTGATTACTATAGGTGCAAACATTTTTTTTATGTGAAGCTAAAGTTGACAACTTTAGGACTTACTAAAAAGCTGTTTCACAGTTTTAATCGAGGGTAGGGATGGCAACAGGGCGGGGTGGGGCGGGGAGTGCCTCCCCCGTCCCCGTCCCCGCCCCCAAAATCTACCCCTATCCCTGCCCCCAATCCCCGCGGGAGAGAAAAAATCTTCCCCATCCTCATTCCCCGAGGGGAGCGGGGACCCGTGGGGTTTTTTAAAAAAATTAAAAATGTAAAAAAAAAATCAATAGTACATATTTTAATAAAAAATCTTCTCTTTTCTTTTCTAGATTGGGGGATAATTAGGAAAATTCAGACAAATGAGACCGTGGATTTCGATAGAGAGACTGTGTGGGAGAGGATGGGAATTGAAGGATGGGAAGAGTGACCACAACAGACAAAGAAGACCACGACGATGAATTGAATGATGGGGAGAGCGAGTGCAACAACAAGAAGAGGCCATACCTGATAGGCAAAGACGGCGAGCACACATTCAATCTCAGTCAAATGGTGAATTGGGAATCAGTTTTGGGGGAATGAGATTAGGGTTTTATTTTTTATTAAATTTATTTTAATTATTTTGAATATAAAATGACCAAAAGATCCCTAATATATATTATATATATAGATATTTGGGGTATTTTGTAAATTTACTAAAATACCCTTCGGGGACGGGGACCCCGCGGGGCGGGGAGTGTGATCCCTGTCCCCGTCCCCGTTTAACTTTCGATGAAATTTTTCCCCCCACGCCCATCCCCGCGGGGAAAAATTTTCCCCCAACGGGGCCCCGAATGCGGGGATTCCCGTGGGTTTCCCCAAGTTTGGGTCCCCATTGCCATCCCTAATCGAGGGAATCCCTCTAAGGACAACAATGTAAAAAACAAAAATGTTGACAAACCAATTGTATAAAGTGATTGCAAATACCCTAACAAACCCTTCATCTCTAAATGCTCTGGTCAACTTCCAACTCAGAAATATCCTAATGACACCACTACCCAGAACCTTCTTTCAAAACCATCCCCACAATAGATTCCCCCTCTACTTGATGCTTATCAGCTCGATAATGAAAGCGGTCACCCCACCTCTCACAATATCTCATATTCTCATACATCGAGTAAGAATAATTATGGAAATCCATGGGAACTTGAGAATTACCACTCTTACCAGCCTCCTCTCAACGTCCGAAATGGGCGTTTCTGTCACCTCCTCTCTAAATTAGATACAGGAACACTTAATTACCATCTACCATATTTTCTATACCCCATCTTCCTTTATTTACACTGCCAGTGCCCATCATATGCACAAAAATCACTTTAAGCACCCCCTTATGATGAACATACTTGGCTGGAATATTAGAGGAGCCATTGGAGCTGATTTCTGCAAAGTCTTTTGTGAGCTTGTTATCACACATTTCCCTAAGCTTGTGATCTTGACTAAAACCAGAGTGAATGGAGACAGAGCCAACTCCATCATTTCTTCCTTAGGCTTCACCTGCTACATCAAAGTTGATGCCATAGCTTCGCTGGTGAGATCTGGGCTTTATGGGACCCAAATAGAGTGATGGTTGATTTGGTCACTTCTTCCTTTTAGGACATGCACCTTGAGTGCAAGGTAAATATCAAAACCTTCCTTCTTTCTAGTTTATATGCTAGTCCCCATTTTGAAAAAAGAAAATTAAGGAATTCTTATATTAATTTGGCCCCATTTTTTACTATACCATTGTTGTGATCTCAATTTAGTATCATTTTGGTACTAAATGTCTTCTATTTTCTGTCTTTTTCTTGTTGGCTTATGTGTTGCACTGTTGAAGATCCTGAGGCCTTTTTGACTGTCTTCCACCGCTATAGCAGTGGCTTCTCATCGCTATAGCAGTGAGCCCTAGAGTTTCAGTCTGCTTGTCATTTTTGTCTGTCCACCACCGCTATAGTGATGGGTTTCCACTACTATAGCGGTGGTTCGAGAAACTGGTAGCGCCACCTAACTTAAATAGCAAAAAGAAAGGGTTTTCAGGGTATTCTGAGTTAAGACAGACAAGGGGGCACCGTTTCTGCTAGAGGAAGAGGACGAGTCCATCTTTCAAGCAATTCAAAGCCCAATTATTGCCATCTCAACCGCGGTTTCATGATGTTTATGAGTTTTTCTGCTGTTTTCTGTACTTTTAAGGCTATGAGTAGCTAATTTTCCTATCCTATGGTTATTATGAACCTAATCTCTGATTAGGAGTTGTTTTCTCTCTAATTTTGTGATTCTTTTTAATAAAATACATTCTTATCGTTTGTGTCTATTGTGATTGTTATAAAGTTGATCACTTTATAGCTTTCTAGTTGCTTCATTGAACTTTGGTTAGGGAGGTGTCTGTAGAACATTGAGTGATTAGGGTGAGTGATAGAACTTGAGTGTTTTGCTTGTTAATTAATAAGAATATTAATTAACCTCGTTTAATCAATTAAGTTATCATTTATCTGGCTCAAACTCACATAAGTAATTATGTCAAAGTTGAGTATCTTAACTTAAGTTCAGGATAATCACTTTAATCCAATAGAAAACCTAAGATTAAAGTATATAATTGAATTGAATCACAGATGTTGAGGAGAGTTCGCAACTCTAAGGACGGGAGAAGGGGATTAGTAACCCTAGGTCTTTTAATTAATTCAATTTCTTTTGAATTTGTGCTTGCATTATTTTTAATTGCGGAAAAAGTATAAAAAATATTTTGTCTTTTGCGTTTTATCTTTTAATTTCAATCAGAGCTGCCTTTAATTCAATTTGGTTGGCTTAACTAATGCAATTAAATTCCTAGAGTAATTAGCATGTTAATCCTCATGGGACGATATCTCTTACTCATTTTATCACTATATTACTTGTGCGACTGGTGCACTTACTAATTCGCCTAACAAGTTGTTGGCGCCGTTGCCAGGGACTAACGATTTTAAGCTAATATTCTAAGAAATTTAAGGGTGCTAGCTTAGGCATTTTTTTTTATTTTGTTTTGCTTTGTTTTAGCTTCTCATTTTATTTATTTTTGTTTAAGTAGTCATCTTAGCCTTTAGTGTTGTTTTTTCGATTCCCTTTTTGCTAAATCTGACTGGTGATCTTTGTTGTGTATGCAAGGTACCCTTGATCTGTCTGATCTTCTTTTTGAGCCTGAGATTGAAAGATTAGCAAGGAGAACTAGAAGGGAAGCGAGAGTTAGGAGAACTCAAGTAAGCCAAGCTACACAAGAAGAAATGGTTGAGGATAACCAGAATCATCGGGGTGTTGGAGTTAATACTAGTAATAGGGTTGGCAATGAACCTCAGGAGGATGACAATAGAGCTATGTGGGACTATGCTTCACCTACTGAGGCTGGACACTCATCCAGTATAGTGAAACCTCCACTGGGCCCCAATAATTTTGAAATCAGGGCAGTTTTGATGAATTTGGTTCAATAGAATCAGTTTGGGGGAAGTTCTACAGAAGACCCAAATAACCACATCACTAACTTCTTGGATATCTATGACATGGTTAAGATGAATGAGGTAAGTGATGATGCTTTTCGTCTTTGGTTATTCACTTCTTTATTGAGGGATGCTGCAAAGAGTTGGTTGACTTTTCAACCAAAAGGGAGCATCGCTACATGAGATTAACTCCAGATGAAGTTCTTGGACAAATTCTTTCCTCCTTCAAGGTCAGTTAAGTTGAGGAATGAAATTACTGTATTTTATCAACATGAAGGAGAGAGCTTATCTGAAGTTTGGGAGCAGTTTAGAGAATTATTGAATAAGTGTCCCAATCATAAAATCCAAGAGTGGCAATAACTCATTATCTTTCACAGTGGGTTAACTTATAAGGCAAGGGATAAATTAGACACCGTAGCTGGCGGTGCTTTGATGGCTAAACCGATCAGACAAGCCCAAGAAATTATAGAGACTATAGGGGCGAGCCAAATTACTTCTAGTGGAACCAAAAATGTTTCAAGGAGGGGAGTTATAGAACTAGATACCTTCAACGCTCTGTTGGATCAAAATGAAGCATTGACCAAGAAATTCGACATTTTGTGCTCAAGGCAACAAGGTACTACAAGAGTGAATGTCGTAGTCACTATAGAGGTTAACTGTGATTTTTATGGTGGGGCCCATGCCAATGGTTGTTGTGATGAGTCAATTGTAATAACATAATTGAACTACATGTGCAATGCTCAAAGGAATCAATACAATTCTTATTCCAACTTATACCATCCGGGGAATAAGAATCATTCAAACTTTTCATGGAGCAACAATCATTGCCTGACTCCCACAACATCATCATCTTCTAGTAAGCCATCTCAACCTCCTGGATTCAGTAATCAGAGTAACTATCCTCCTCAGAACATAGCGCCACCACTTCAAGTGGAGAAGAAACGTTCAATGGAGGAGATGTTCATGAAATTCATGGAGAAAAGTGAGTCAATGTTTTAGACTCAGAATGTAGCAATCAAGAACTTAGAAACTCAAATGGGCCACCTGGCACTTGCTCTGAATAATATACCACAGTGTAATCTCCTTAGTAACACAGAAAATAACCCAAGAAGGGAGGGGAGAGAGCATTGTAATGCTAATACCTTAAGGAGTCGCAAGGAGCTTCCTAATGTGGTTAAACAAAATCAATAGACACAAGGGGTAGTCACTGAAGAAGAGAAAGAAAAGGTTGTTGAACCTCAAGAAACTATAACTGAAAAAGTTAATGCTTCAGAGGCTAAAGGTAAATTTAGAAATATGGTAAAAGATGTGAGGGCTGAGAATTTTGTCCCACCAATGCCTTATTCTTTGAAGCATAAAAATTTTAATTTGGACTGGCAATATAAAAAATTCTTGGAGATCTTGAAGCAACTTCATATCAACATCTCATTCGTGGAGGCATTGAAAAAAATGTCCAGTTATGCAAAGTTCATGAAGGATGTTTTGTCAAGAAAAAGGCGCTTGAGTGAGTTTGAGATAGTTGCCATGACTCAAGAATGTAGCACCATCCTTCAGAAGAAGTTGCCTAACAAAATGAAAGATCCAGGTAGCTTTGTGATCTCATGCAATATTAGGAAAAATTTAGCCAGAAAAGCATTCTGTGATTTTAGAGCAAGTGTAAATCTGATGCCACTCTCTATCTTCAAGAAACTGGGTTTGGGAAATGTTCAGCCCACCATAGTGACACTTCAGCTAGTTGACCGTTCGATGTGCTATCCGAACGAAATCATTGAAGATGTACTTGTCAAGGTAGACAAAATGATTTTTTTGGTGGATTTTATTATCATGGACTATGAAGAAGACAAGGAGATCCAAATCATTTTAGGAAAGCCTTTTTTAGCTACCAGAAGAACTTTGATAGATGTTCATAAAGGTGAGTTAACCATGAGAGTCAACAATCAAGAGGTCACCTTTAACACGAATAAGGTAATGAAAGCTCCTGATGACCCAGAGGAATGTTACTTCTTAAGGATGATTGATGAAGAATCTCATGGGTGTTTTCATAATAAAATGCATAAAGGTTGTTTGGAGGACGAGAAAGACGTGGGAAAAAGAACAAGGGAAATTTTTGAAATTTCAGAGGTTTATGCCAAGTTTCATGATGATCCACATAAATTCAAACCTCCTAATATTGCTCAGCTGAAAGCATTCAAGAAGCAAAAAAAATTGGAAGATCCACCTTGAGCATAGGCGCTCTAGTAAAGTCTGGCTGAAGACTATAAACTTAGCGCTCTTGAGAAGCAACCCAAGTTTTATTGCTTTCTTAGTTTTATTGTTTTGTTTTTGCTTTAATTATTTTTTTATCTGTGATATTTCTTGTTCTTGTTGTTGTGTTGTTGGTATGCTTCTTTTCCTCTGTTGTGCTGATTTGGGATAGTATGGACACTATCAACTTTAAGTTTAGGGGAAAGGTATTTTGTGTCTTGTGTTTGTTTTTGCTTGTTTTTGTCTATTAATGTGTTTTGTATGTAAAACATAGTTTAGATATGTCAGGTTTTCAAAAATTTTTTAAATTTTTGTTAAAGAACTTTGTAAGGGAAAGAATTGCATATGTTTGTGAAAAATTAGAAAATTTTGGTAAAATTAAGATTTGGGATTGTTTATAATAAAAAATTAACCTTACTTTTAAGAATAATGGAAGATTTATTTTAAAATTCATTTTAGGCTAATTGAAGGTTTGAAACTCTTAGAACAAGTACTTTAGCTTGAATTAAGTTTTCCTAAAATCAAAAGTAAGCTCAATAAGGGGTGTTAATTTCAAATTCCAAAAAAAAATAGTTGTTTAAATAAGAATGAATTGCTGGCTTGAAGGTGTGGTTTATGTTGCGGTGTCATGTGGACTAGGCGCATAGACATTATTTCAACCAATGAACCTTGCTTTTGGATTGATTGGAGAGGATGAAAGAGTAGGGAAGTGCTGTGTAAATTAGGCGCACAGGTACTTTTCTTACTCTGTAATTTTCACCTTGGGTGTGAAGGGGGAGGAAGAGCTGTGTGGATTGGGTTCACGGACTCTACTTCTTACCAGTTACATCTCATTTTATTTGGTTTGATTGGATCACTGGAATTTGGAATGAAAACCCTTGAGAGTGTAAAAATATAAAATGGAAAGATTAATTCAGGTGATGGTAGTTTGTTCTAAGAGGTTTTTGATGTGTTCAATAAGTTTATTTTAAGTTTTATTTAAATATCTAAGTTATTGTTGCAAGTATGGTTGTTTTCTAGTAAAAACATTTTCTGGATCTAATTTTAATAGATGGTTTTATTTTTTTCTACATAATCCACTATTTTCCCTTGCTTAGTTTAATCATTTTCTGAGCCAGATTGTAAACCTATGTATTTGATTTTTGTTTTACGCCGTTATTTGGGTGAGGGTTGATTTGCTTGAGGACAAGCAAAGGTTCAAGTTTGGGAGAGTGTTGAGTTCTCAATTTAGTACCATTTTAGTACTAAATCTCATCTATTTTCAGTCTCTTTCTTGTTAGCTTGTGTGCTGCATTGCTAAAGATCCTAAGGCCTTTTTGAC
The DNA here is from genome assembly GCA_037074585.1 of Biancaea sappan. Classification (NCBI taxonomy): domain Eukaryota; kingdom Viridiplantae; phylum Streptophyta; class Magnoliopsida; order Fabales; family Fabaceae; genus Biancaea; species Biancaea sappan. The sequence goes on along the minus strand of CM073493.1, from coordinate 7,212,062 downwards.
TGTCTTCCACCACTATAGCAATGGCTTCTCATCCCTATAGCGGTGAGCCCTGGAGTTTTAGTCTGCTTGTCATTTTTGTCTGTCCACTACCGCTATAACGGTGGTTCGAGAAATTGACAACGTCACTTGACTTAAATAACAAAAAGAAAGGGTTTTTAGGGTATTTTGAGTTAGAGACAGACAAGGGGGCGCTGTTTCTGCTAGAGGAAGAGGAGGAGTCCATCTTTCAAGCATTTCCGAGCCTGATTCTTGCCATTTCGACCTTGGTTTCATGATATTTATGACTTTTTCAGCTATTTTCTGTAATTTTAGGGCTATGATAGCTAATTTTTCTATTCTAGGGTTACTATGAATTTAATCTCTGATTAGGGGGTTGTTTTCTCTCTAATTTTGTGATTCTTTTCAATGAAATACATTCCTATCATTTATGTCTATTATGATTGTTGTAAAATTGATCACTTTATAGCTTTCTAGTTGCTTCACTGAATTTTGGCATGGGAGGTGTCTGTAGAATGCTGAGTGATTAGGGCGAGTGGTAGAACTTGGGTGTTTTGCTTGTTAATTAATAGGAATATTAATTAATCTTGTTTAATCAATTAGGTTATCATTTATCTGACTTAAACTCACATAAAGGATTATGTCAGAGTTAAGTAGCTTAACTTAGGTTCAGAAGAATCACTTTAAGCTAATAGAAAACCTAAGATTAAAGTATATAATTGAATTGAATCACAAATATTAGGGAGAGTTTGCAACTCTTAGGACGGGAGAAGGGGATTAGTAGCCCAAGGTCTTTTAATTAATTCAATTTCTTCTGAATTTGTGCTTGCATTCTTTTTAATTGCGGAAAAAGTATAAAAAATATTTTGTATTTTGCATTTTATCTTTTAATTTCAATCAGAGCTGCCTTTAATCTAATTTGGTTTGCTTAACTAATGCAATTAAATTCCTGAAGTATTTAGTACGTTAGTCCTCGTGAGACAATATCTCTTACTCGTTTTATCACTGTATTACTTATACGACTTGTGCGCTTGCTAATTCGCCTAACAACCATGGCTTATTATTGGGGATTATAATGACATTTCAAAAAGTTTCGAAACATTTGGAGGTGGGCCTCCTTCAAATACTAAAATAAATTTCTTTATCTCCTTTTTGGACCAATGTGGTCTAATTGACCTAGGGTTTATGGGGCCCCTTTCACCTGCACAAATGGCAGGAATAGTCACTACATTATTAGGTCTAGGATTGATAGAGCCCAAGTTACTAGTAATTGGCTATCTTTATTCCCAAATTGTAAAGTCCTCCTCCTCCCCAGACTTAGATCAAATCATGCACCCATTTTATTGCACGTTGATAACTCACCTTTTCGAGATTCCCATCCCTTTAGGTTTGAAGCCATGTGGATGGCCCATCTAATTTCCACCCCATTGTTCATGACTCATGGAATAATCCAAATCAAAATAGAAACAATGAGATCTCAGCCTTTCAAACCAAATTGAACCTCTAGAACAAAAATGTTTTTAAAAATGTTTACAAACAGAAAAAAAAAAAAAAACCCTTGCTGCTAGAATCTTAGGGACTCAAAAAGCTCTTTGCTATCATAATAGTGACCAACTAAGACTGCTTGAAAAAACCCTCCAAGATGACCTTTTCAGAGTTCTTCAATATGAAGAAGAGCATTAGTACCTCAAATCTCGCATTAACTAGATCTCCTTGGGGGATAAAAACAGCAAAATTTTCCATCGAAGGATGCAAATTAAAAGATGTAAAAACAAAATTACTCATCTTTTTTAAAAGTGATGGTTCTTATATCACTGATCACCATCAGATCAGTGATGAAATTACAAATAACTTAAAAAACACTCTTTTGCGGCTCCTACCTTTTCCCCACCACATCCCTTGTAACTCATCTTCAAAAAATAACCGAAACTCAAAAAATTATCTCTGTCGTCTTCCTGATGAAATTGAAATAAAAAATTCTCTCTAGAGCATTGGTCCTTACAAATCTCTTGAAGAAGATGGACTTCACACCATCTTCTATCAAAAATTCTAGGACCAGACCAAAAACCACATCATTAAAGCTTTAACTGATATTTTTTTTCTCTTGGTAAATTGATAAAGACTGGTGCAAAACCCTCATTTGTCTAATCCCAAAAACTGAAAACCCCTCCATGGCAAATCACTTCAGACCTCTTGGTCTTTTCACTGCACACTACAAAATCCTAATTAAAATTCTAGTTAATAGGCTTAGATCCTTCATTTATGATTTAATCTCTCCTTCACAAGGAGCTTTCATCCAGAAAAGAGGAACTTTTAACCTCTATCTGCTAGCAAATAAAACTTTGCACTCCATGAATAAATCAAAGAGCAAAATAGGCTGGATCATTTTAAAACTTGATATAAAAAAAAAAGCTTTTGATACAATCTCTTATGATTTTATTTTAGACACTCTCAAAGCTTTTAATTTTCCAAGTCAATGGATCTCCCTTTTACACTCTTGCTTTTACAACGTGGAATACACTCTTAATCCTTGCAAATTAAACAGTTTTAAACCTCTAAGAGGTATAAGGCAAGGAGACCTAATTTTCGCCCTATCTCTTCATCCTTGCAATGGAAAATTTCTCCTCTCTCATAAACAATGAAGTTGACTGTAAAAGATGGCAACCCTTTAAGTTAAAAAGCCACAATTTCAATGTTTCTCATCTTTTTGCTGGTGATGTGCTTCTTTTCTCCAAAGCTGATAATAATTCCATTCTTTCCATAAAAAGAAAAAAAAACAATTGATCTATTCTGCAGTATTAGTGGTATGGAGATCAATTACGAAAAATAAAAAATCTAGCTTTTAAACTCCGTCCCAAATAATAAAAAAGATGCCATCTCACAAACTCTTCAAATCCCTCACACTTCTAATCTAGGCAACTACCTAGGATATCCTCTTGAAACAAAATTCACTAGCTCTGACTTAACAATATTATCCATAAACTTGAACAAAAACTCCACAAATGGAAGCAAACCACCTCTCACTAGCTGGAAGACACCAACTTATCACTGCCACCATGAACCAAATCCCAAACTATTTCCTCAAAGTCTTTAGTTTGCCACAAAAAATTCACGATAAAATTGACTAAATAAACAGAAATTTCCTTTAGGAACATTCTTCCTTGGAGAAAAAGATTCATCTTATTAGGTGAGACACTATCACAAAATCGAAAAGGCTTAGGGGTTTGGGTATTCGCAAATTAGGTTATGCAAATGCCTACTTTATGACAAAGCTAAAGTGGGATATTTACATTGAAATCTCTAACCCTTGGGTTACTCTCTTTAAGGCCAAATATAAAAATCAGAACAAAAATTATAAAAATCTCTTCCTTCCTTTACAAAAGCATTAAAAAAGATAAAGGTATCCTTGAGGATAATATTTCTTAGTATTTTAGAAATGGCAAGAACATTCTTTTCTGGAAACATCCTTGGATAAATAATACTCCCCTTAGAAACCCAATTGAGAGCCCTCTCCCACAAAATGAAATCCATAGAAAAGTCTCCAGTGTCATTTTCCCTTTAAATGCAAACAGAGCTTGGAACCTTGAAGCGATTCCTTTTCCCCTTCCCACTGTCATTAAAGAAAAAATTGTTAACCTACCCTTCCTAATCTTCAATTTTGTGCAAATGATTCTTTAACTTGGAACCTAACGTCCAATAGAATTTTCTCCCTCTCTTCTACTTATAACTCTGTTTAAAAATTTTAACTTAAATTCTGACTAGATTCGGAAGGCACCTTCAAACTCCCGAGAAAAATTTTTTTATGGACTTGCTTTAACAATGGTCTTCCTGTTTTAAACACTCCAAATCATCGTAACTGCTCCCCTTCTCCTTTATGCCCTTCTTGCAATACTAGTAAGGAAACAATTATCCATGTTCTCAAACTAAAAACACCTCAATTAGTCTTTTACATATTCCCTGGAAGACAATCTTCATGTATGTCATCAGATTCATTTGGTTATCTAGGATGTAATGCCCTAAGTTTTTAAGGCAATGCGTGGTGAGCCCTTAGAATTTAAAAAGAAAATTGAGATTTAAAGTTTTATTTTTGAAAATTTAATAGAGATCTAAGCTGCAAATGAAAATGTTATGATAATAGTTTCTAAAGAACTTATTTGAAAATTTTAATAAATTGTGCAAATATCTCTAATTAGTGAAAAGACATGATATAAGGTGATAATTATATTTGAGGTGAAATATTAAATTTTAAGAATTTTTATAAAATCTATAAGAACCAAGGTGAATTATGATTAAAAAGGTGTAGTTTTATGAAATTTAAGAAGATGAGGACAGGTGTACACCATTCCACCGTTGGATTAATTTGGCTTCTTGAAGAAGCCTTCCCCTTATGCATACAGAGGAGGAGAAATCGGGAGATTAAAGAGAGACATCAGGCGAGCATGAGAGGGTCAACGGACCTCTCCAGCGCCGGCAATGGCTGGCTAGGGTGCCGCCGGCGGCCACCACTCATCCATTTCCCTCCTCCCTTCGATCCTTTCTCTGCTGTCCAACTCGAAACAGAACGAAAGAGGCATGGAGATCGAAAGGAATGAGCTGCAACGGTTACTCCCACCTCTTCTGGTTCTCGGCCGGCGTTGTCTGGCCAATTTATCTCCGCCCATTGGTCGCTCCGCCGGCCACCCCGTGCTGGTTGCGGGTAAGAGTAGTTAATTTGTGTATTTTGGGATTTTTCTCTCCCCCTTCGTGGAAGAGTATATGGCCGAGAGAGTGAAGAATTTCTTCCTAATCAGAAATCTTCGGGAAGGGCAAGGGAAAATCAGAGTTGGGAAAGATTTGTGCTTGAAGGGCGTGAGGTATTTGAGCTCAATCTATTATATTTCGGTTTTTGTTCTGTATAAGTGAAATTTCTTCTGTGTTGATTACTTCATTGATTTGCTGAGATTAAAGGACATAATCATGAATTAAAATGTTGATTAATATTCTTCGTGAGTTGAATTTTGGATACCTGATTTTCAAATTAAAATTTTTACTGATGGGGTACTCGCTGCGTATTTCGGGCAAGACAGAGCAAGTATTGCAAATGCAGAAATTCTATTGGTTCATTTGGTTCTATCTGTATATTCTTCCTGTTTGTTTCTGGTGCAATATGATAAAAGGATATCTATCTTGGCTGAGAAATTACTAGAACTAAGTTTGGGGCTAATATTTGTAGTTGATGATGTGTGAGTATGGCCGAGTACTTTGCATATGTATGTACACGTAATAAAATTAATCTGTGATATTGTTGTAACCGAGGGAAGGGATGAAAGCTAAGGGATATTTATTAGGATTTTAAATGGAAATGTTCTGCTAAGTATTCATACTCTAAATACTTCAACCAGAATTTGTAAATTAAAGGATTAAGTGAAATAAGCAATGATTATCTGAAACACTGATAAGTTGGGAATTGTGGAGCTTAGAAATTCTGAAATTTTTATGGGAAACTTATTGATCTAAACCAAAAGATCTTAGAATTTTAAGAAGTGTTTGCTCTGCCATGTATAAAACAAACAGTAGCTAGTTGGACTCAAAAGAGCAAATCTGGCCTACTGGTAAATAAATTCCATTTCACTACTCAAATGATTTTATTTTGGCCTAAAGTTTTTAGGACACTTAGATAAGGTATTAAAGTAACTCCTTACCAAATTTCATAGCATTTGACTAGGTATTAAAGTAACTCCTTTCCAAATCTCATAGCATTTGACTAAGGTTTGCTAGGCTTTTTAAACAGAAAAACAATCCTATGCAGAAATTAGACAGTTCTGACCAATGGTTACTAAAAGGGTCTTTAGAGGGGTGAAATGATGAAATTTAAATATGAAATTTTTACCCTAGCTTGTCAAGTTATGTGTGTATACTTAAATATATATATATATATATATATATATACAAACACCAAGTCATGAAGGTAATTTATGGATGTGTGCAGGTATATACATACTGACTTCCTAACAAATACCGTGCATAGAAACGTGAATATACATATATGCATGCAATCTCATGGGTTAAACTCAAGGGGATGCACATGTATATATGTAAGTATTTAACAACTCATGAATTTCATATGGAAGGCAATGTATGTACACATACACATACTACTATGTTTCGAGCAGGTTATCTTGAAATGTAGGTATAGATATATGTATACATATATATATACACACACATACTTTCTCCCACCCTCATAAATTAAAAGAGAATGGTATACCTCATATATTTGCATGCAGACTCACTTTTGGTAATAACTAGTAGGTATACATTTGGTAATGGAATTGATGATGACCATATGTGCTAATGAACTTGTGATCGATGATGACTTGCATGATGAATCTTGGGGATTATAAATTGCCATTGTGGAATATTGATCAATATTGATTGTGTATATGATTGATATAATTGAAGGATATATGATACAGCCATATGATTAAGTTTATGAGCGTTGATGTTGTGAATTGTGGTTTATGTTTGCTATACTATGTGTACGTATGAGTTTGATTAATTTTGCACACGATTGTGCTGCCTAAGCTTTCATGATGCGAATATTTTCCTACAATCCCATGGCCGTGGTGAAGGGCTAGGTTGAGTAGGATTCACAGCGACTCCGGTAGCGAAAGTGACTTGGTGGGCATTCAGTCCATGACATCACCTGTAGCCAGTGGTGGATCTTGAACAAAATAATTGAGGGGGCTTGAACATTTTATTATATTATTATTTTTTTTGAACAAAATAATTGAGGGGGGCTTAAACATTTTATTATTTTTTTTTTGAGGGGGCTATATTTAGCTTATAAAAGAAAATTGAATTGGTAAAAAAAATTTTTAGAAAATTAATTCAGGAAAATTTTTTTTTTTAGAAAATTAGTTGAGGAAAAAAAAAATTTTTTGGGAGAGGGCGGTTACCCCCATGTCTGAATGAAGATTTGTCCTTGCGAAAGGGCTTGGTGGGTCAAGTTTCCCTAGTGACTCGAAGTTTTTTTTGTGAGGGGTTAGGTTGAATAGGACTCACAGTGATTCTGGTAGTGAAAGTGGCTTGGCGAGCCTATGGTCCACAATGTCACCTCTAACGAAAGGGCTTGATGGGTCAAGTTTCTCTAGTGATCCGAAATTTTTTGAGAGGGCTTGGTAGGTTATCAGAGCCGGTTACGGCGATAGCCTATAGCGACCCAATCGACTTAGCAAGTTTGATAGTTGTATGATATGTCTATGAGTATGATTTTAATGTTAATAATTTGCAAGTTGAATTTTTGCTTATGATGAGATGATATGATTCAGTGCCGAAAGCTAGTTGACTACCTACATCATTATGTTCTCAGCATAGTTTCTTAGCATTACTGAAAGTAAGAATCAAAGAAACATAAAAGAAATTGTATGTATGAATGTGCATTAAGCTTTACTGCTTATTACACTAGTGTATACTTAAGTTGTCCTATGCCTAATAAAAATGTATGCATTCCGATGAGCTTTAGATGTTTGTGAGCATATCAATATACCACATTCGTTGTCTTCTTTTACCTGTTGCATGCATGGTTGTGTGTGTATATATATATGTATATATATATATATAAGTTTATATATGTATATATATATATAAGTTTTGTGGTAGGATTGTTTTGATGAGTCAAGTTATTAGACTCACTCCTTCACAGTTTCAAGTACAAAAGATTTCATAGCCCGATGATGTATGTGTCAAGGATACTTTTCTATTGACCAGGGTAAGGTAAAGTACCTTAGAAGTCATGTCAAACTAGGTATTCTTAGTTAAGCTCTGTAATCGGGTAGGCTACATTATGAGTTGTATAATGTAAAGAAAACAGTAGGTACTAACACAAAGATTATGATAAGCTAAGTGCAAGAGGTTCTATTTATGTAAATATTTATGAATGCTAGTTTATGAATGAAACGAGATTTTCATTAGTCTCAGTTGCAATTTAAATTGCTTTTAAATTAAAAGATAGATAAGTAAATGATAAGTATAAAGAGTCTAAGTAAAAGTTAGGCTTGCAGTGGTGCAGGTTAAGCACTGTTCGCACTGGTCACGGTCCTAGTTTTGGATCGTGACAAAAACAATTTTCCAAAATACCATTACCCGCCCCCCCCCCCCCCCTTCTTCTCTTTTTTGGTTTAAATTAAATTCTGATGGCTCTATGGCAAAGCAACACATGGGTTCGGGAGGCTGTTTAAGAAACCATTCTGGTCTTTGGATATCCAAAGGTTTTACTGAGTTTACTGGAAAGGGCTCAGCTCTCTAAGCCGAGCTTTGGGGCACTTATCTGGGTCTTCATATTGTTTCAGAAATTCTGAGCATTTCCCTGCTAGAAATTGAATTAGATTCTGAGGAGGCTTTAAAACTGTTACAAACTGATTGTTGTAATCATCATCCTATTTACCCTCTTGTGGCAAACTGCAGGTTCCTTTGTTCTAATTTTGCATATTTCGTCTAGAAAAGGGGCACAGGGATCAGAATATGTGTGCAGATGCTCTTGCAAAAGAGGGCAGGAAAAAACGGCTTCCCATGACAATCTTTGACAGCCCTTCTGCGTCAATCCTTCACTTACATGAAAATGATAGAGCTGGAAATTGAGTTTTGCCCGCATCTGGTAGCTGCTCTTCTGCCTGCTGTTATGCCCCTCGGTTTCTCAGATACTCTTCCGTTTCCTATTACGTTTGCTATTTCAGTATTTCCTTAGTTCCTTCGGTTTGTAAGCTTATTTTATGTCTAAGACATCTGTTTTATTTCTGCACCTTTTTTCTCTTCCCTATTGGACCTTTATCAAGGACGAATTTATGGTCCTATATTTCTTTCCCTGACGTAAAAGGATGTACGCTCTAACGATTTAATATATTCCTCCGTTTACCAAAAAAAAATGTCGACCTTTGAAAGAGAAAGTACAACAACATCCCATATCATCACGTACATTTTTCTTTTCTGATGAAAATGATAGGGAGCATAGATTACTATAGCACTGATTAACGGGGTGGGTGTCACGTTTCAAAAATCTGAGCACGTGACCGGTACGAAAAGTGAATTTCATTTCACTTCTATAAGCCTATTTTGTTCTTAAGCATCATACCATTCTTTTAAATACAACTAATTTAAATTACATAATTTAAGAATTTAAAATAAGAGAAATATTATTTTTTTTACAAAAGATAAGAAAATACGGTTAAACCGAGTTTTCTATACACATTACAGTCATTCACATTACATCACTGAATGAACCTACTCGATTACAGAGATTTTCTAGATTTATACAACTTAGAATAAGACTTAAACATTATATCTTTACCCTGAACAAATGAAAAGGTAATCATGAGCTAAGGATCCATAACTCTTTGTATAGATATTTACCTTCAACTGTCAACTCTGAAAAAATGTTAATAAGAGGGGTATGAGCAAACCACGTGCCCAGTGAGCAGACAACACAACACTATGACAAAAAAAAAATCATGCATCATAATGATAACATGAAGCAATCATACGTAATCAATCATAATATAATATAATATAATTCATAATACTTCACAACAATATCCAAGTAAATCAAATACATTTCAACATAATTCAAATAATTCACAACAGCAAACAGTGAAATCAATTTCACACATCTCCCGTACCAACCGGGTCGTCCAGGGTACCTCTGGATCGTTGCCTGCGATCCCACCGCATCCACCCTTATCGCTCCATTTATATTCTTCACCCTTATAGCTTCACATAGATTTTTCCATGGAGTGCACCGCCATGCCTTTCATTTCAAGTTAAACACAATCACAATCACATCTAAGAGCATTCTCAATCATAATGAGTCACATACACAACTCAGTCATTTACAATTCAAGTCACAACATAATCAATATGATTCCAATAACATAGCATGTATACAACATAACCCATAATATAGAACAATTATTCAACAATAACATACTTCAACTATCTGTATATGAATGAACTCAACAATCAGAGTATGACACATTTCAACTCAGTTCACATGTCATTCACAATCTATCATATAACCTCAATTCATGAGAAAATAAGAAAATATAATTATATATATCACCAGACAAGTTTCATAATTGTTTATGCCTCATCGTCCCACATCATCCTCTTCAAACTTGGATATACAACATATTTTCACTATGATGCAAAAAGTCAATAACAAAGATATTTAATCATAGCAAGTATTAACCCACTCACCTAGATTTCACGCTCTCGGCACTCCCACCTTGCGCCTTGACCATTCCTATTGTAACCAGATAAAAACCATCAGGGTTACGAAATAGAGAAATTTTCTACCACTATTCTCGACCTTGATTCACTTCTCAAATAATAACTCCTAACTTGTAATGAATATCCAGATAAAACTTATACCATTGGAAACTAGACTCAAATAGCTTTTCAACGATATAAATTTCACTCAAAACGGAGTCCGGATGAAAGAGATATGAACATTTTAAAACTAATGCTACAATAACGGTCAATGCAACTACAGTGTCGTTGACTAAGTCAATGCTACAGTAACGTTGACCGAGTCAATGCTACAGTAACGAGAAAATCTGGAAAAATTTTCTCGGTGAACAGTATTTTCTGGAAATTTTCTGAAAAATTTCCAGAATGAACAGTGACGTTCTTCGTGTTCGTCATCCAAAAATCCTAAAATCACATCTAAAACATCATTTCTTTTTATTCCTTCTATGGGTTTTCATCCTTAATGTCTAATGAGTGTTTTAACACCAAAATCCCCAATTTTTAACAACAATCCAAGCTCAAATCTCAAATTTTCATCAAGAACCCTAATTTTTTTCAATTTCTAAATTCTATGGATTTTTTCTTAATTTTCTCCAAATTTCTTGTTCCAATAACATCATAAACCACCCAAGAATGTTTTAGATTAACACCCATACTTAAATTCATCCATTGAAATATTCTACAAAAATTTTTCAAATTGATAACCAAAGATTTGGTCTTATAATAAGAGGAAGAAGAATAATAATAACATCAACTTACCAATCCTCCTAGCTTCCAAGGCTTTCCTCCTTAAGCATTTGGCATGGATGGAGGTGAAGAAGAGAAATTTGGAGTCCTTGGCCGAGAGCTACAGGAGGAAGATAGAAAAATGAATAAGAGAGAATGATGAATGTTTAAGTGTGTATGTGTGGGCCGCACTCATTTTCTTTTCAATTTAGTTCCTTTGGCAACCATCTTATCTAGGACTTGCAAGGGAATTGAAAAAGCTTGATTATACTTAGGGCACCCAATAGACTCCCACAAAATACACCTCATCATATCCCATTTTTATTAAAATTCTAAAATCTCGTATTTGTTCACTTTAATCCCTCTCGATGTCTCAAATACCACTTTAACCTCGAATCCATCATCTTTTCGGTACCGGACTCATAATTCATTATCATAAGCTTTATTCTTCCTCTCATGTTCCTATTTGGTCATTTTCAAAAGTACTCCATATTTTCTTTTCTTTTCACTTTAGTCCTTGAGAATTTGTAAAAATTTTTCAAATTAAAATTTTGAAATTTCTATTCCCAAATTTCCCTCACTAATTCAAAAATAACATTTTCTACGTAATTAAATTTTTCACTAAACTTTAAAATAGATTTTAATATTCATACAAATTATTGGGGTATTACAGCGGGCGGGCCGGTCACGGGCCGGCCCGTTTACAAACGGGCCTCATTATTCAAGGTCAGGACCGCCCGTGGCTGGACCGCGAGTAAACGGTCCAGCCCGCGGTCTTGTCCTTTTTTTTCTTTTTTTTTTTTTGTTGTTTGAGCTAAGGGGTGCTGGGCTTTTTTTATTTTTTGGTCTGATTCTTTTTTTTTTCCATTGCTATTTGTTGTTGGACTCCTCTTTGTTTTATTTTCTTTTTTTTTCCTTTTTTACGTGAAAGCCTCAAGAGTCAAGGCTAGGTGAACCAAGAATAAATTGAAATTTGAAAGATTGAATTGATTGATACATTAATGAATAATGATATGGAAGCAAAAACATACATCAATGAAAATATACATAACATTATTTTCGCCTCCAATTTTTTTTTTAACATGAAAGCCTCAAGCTATCAAGTATACATCATATTCAATTATTCATACATATTGCAATTTTCAAATAGGGAAGGCCTCAAGCTGTACTTGCATACATTATTATTCATTACAAGTATGAAATATCAATTATGAAAATGAAACCAGAAACATACATCATGAAGCATGCATTCATCATACATAAATAGCATTATTTATGGCCTCCATTTAATTTTACAAGAAAGCCTCAAGCATTACATCATACATCAAGTTTTTCTTAAATCAAAATAGATGACACCCAATGATCCAAATATCCAACAAAAACCACAATTTCAAATTAGAATTATAAATATCCATAAATCATAATTGACAAGCATAATTGACAAGTCTTCATTGATCATCTTGCCTCTCTTCTTCAATGGTCCAATAGTCCAACACCAAGAGAAGAAAACAAGAAAGCTTCCTAAAATAATTAAAACACAAGTTATATATGTGTTTAAAAATCAAAAGTAATTAAAAAAAGTATGAAGAGAGGTGAAAACAAACTTTACTTTCTCAATCATCATCTTCAAGATTATCATCATCTGTTACCATTATGATATGTGACTCCATTGTTGAATTCGAAGAAACATTTTTCGTATTGTTATCATTTTTGTCATTATCTAATCCAAAAACCATTAAATAATTAGTTAATTTTTAGAAAGCAAGACATAAACATTAATAAATTGAAAAATAATAAAAACTAAATTTCAAAAATATATAATCATTACCTTCGTCATCTTCAGGAGCCACAAAGCCAAGCATCCAATTACGAGCGCAAATCAAAGCTTGCACATTAGTGGGAAGAAGACAACTCCGATATTTATTTAGAATACGAGAACTAATACTAAAGGCCGACTCTAAAGCCACTGTAGTAATTGGGATGCTCAATATGTCGATGGCCATTCGTGCCAACTCTGGGAATCTTTTCTTATTGTCCTTCCAAAAACTTAAAACTTCCAATTCTTCATAGTGATCCATGTCAAATGGTGGTTCCTCTAAATATATTTCCAATTGAGATTTTCCCGCTCGAACTGTGATTTGATCTTGAGTAGCTTTAAAAGTCTTTAAGAATCAAGATCCACAATTCCACATTAGTTGTATACATAATTAATGTCTAAATAAAATAAGTTAAAAAAAAGTTACTAAAACTTACTTGCATAATTGCTTTGTAACCTACTATTCCGGTAGACCTTGAGCTTGATGGTGTTAAAGTTGGATTTTGTGATTGAGTTGAAGTTGAGGAAGAAGATACATCATTGGAGTTGCTAGAGCTACTAGCATATGCATCATAAAGCTTTAATAATTTCTTTCTCACAACATCAACCTTTGAGAGATAAGTGGAAGAATCAATCTCTTTAAAACAAAACTCCAACAATGAAAACTTAAGCCGTGGGTTAAGAACTGCCCCAAATGCAAGCACGACACTATACTCACTCCAATACTTATCAAACTTTGTCTTCATTCTGATTGTCATGTCTTTTATGACCTCATCTTCATTGGATGAATTTGCAATCAACAGAGTTTCTATATTCCAAACTTGCATGAAATACAAATTAGAAGTTGGATATGTAGAGCCCGACATCAAATTAGTGATATCATAAAATGGCCTCAAAAAGGCACACACCTTCTCCCCTCTATCCCATTCTTCAGCAGATGGGCATAGCCTATAATTTCCATCATCCATTTGATAAGCACTAAATACACGCTTATATTTAATTGCACTTTCAAGCATCATATAAGTGGAATTCTATCTAGTTGTCACAACCAAACGTAAATAAACACCTTCCTCAATATCAAGTCCTCTTGCACATTCTTCAAATTTAATCATTCTTGCCTCTGACCCCTTAATATATTTAACACTCTCCCTAATTTTATATAAGGCATCCTGAGCTACTTTCAAACCTTCTTGAATTATTAAATTAAGGACATGAGCACAACATCTCACATGAAAAAACTCTCCATCACATACTAAATTATCATGCAAGCAAAGTTGGTCTTTCAACAAGTCTTGCATAACATTGTTACTAGATGCATTATCAAAAGTAATGGAAAAAAATTTTTCTCAATCCCCCATTCTTTTAGAATCTCCATCACTTTCTTACACAGTTCATGTCCTGAATGCGGTGGAGGCATACTAATAAAAGCAAGAATTTTATTTTTCAACTTCCAATCATCACCAACATAGTGTGCTATCAAACAAATAAAACCCTCAGTTGTGCAAGCAGTCCATACATCACATGCGAGGCATATCCTTCTAGGAATTTTGCTTAAGTCTTGTTTCAAACTCTCTTTCTTAGACAAGTAAAATTTCTTTACATCAAGGGCAGCAGTACTTCTACTAATAAAGTTTACATCTTGATTACAATACTTCAACACATTCCTAATTCCTTCATACTCAACAAATGAGAAAGGAAGATCATGCTTAATGATAGCAATAACAAGATACTCTCGAAGAACCTTTTGGGAAATCTTTCTATTTTTAAGTTTTCCAGCATGGTCAATAAGCATATCACCTACATTACGATAGCTTTTCAATTTAGGACACTTTGCAATGTGACGAGACAAGCTTGAAATACCATGTGTACTACCCCCACCTATGTATTCAACCCCACACCCTTTACATCTTGCTCTAGGTTTGCCATCTCCGCCTAAACTGATACTAGTAAAATAATTCCACACATCACTACTAGTTGACCTCTTTCTAGAAGGACCAAGAACAGTAGCATTAGACTCTACAGTTCCACTTTGAGTTCCACTTTGTTCAGGGGCAGAAGGATTACGAGGAGGAAGAGAAGGAGGAGCTTCCATAGTTAAAGAAACTGTTCAAATATTATAATTTGTTATAATTAACCTTCACAATTTAATATACATTTTTTCTTGAATAGGACTATATTAAACTATAACAACAGTAAGCACTTGGACAAATTGATACATAATTCATATTGAAGTCAACTCAAATGTACCCCTAAATGCATTCCATCATTCAATAACATTTTCATATCAAATATGGGATTGAAATGGGAAAAACTATGCAATACCAAAAGTCTAATCTCTATTTTCAATTATCTTATTTTCCACCTTCTCAACCAAATACCACAACAACAACAACAAAGCCTTCTCAATCTCAACCAAATACCAAAAAGTCAAAATCAAAACACTTCCATCCCTTTTTATGCTGTCCATTTCAACAACCTAATAGGAATTCACTAAACTAGCTCAGAGGTAATTGTAAAGCGTATATGTTTTCTTCCTTTGCAATGTACTGTTAGGAATTCACACATGACAAAACTTAGAGGATCAGATTCTAAAATCATTATCTTCATAATTGGAATTTGGAAACTAGTTTATGACTATAACATTAACATCTCCTTTTATCAGTTATACAAAATCCCAAACCAAGAAATAGGGAAAAATGAAAACAGAGACTCAGTCACTCAGCCAGCCACTCATCTAATAAAACAAAAGATACAGAAAACTTAAATGAGAGGAGAATCGAAACCTACATACCTAACGGAGACGTCGGACGATTGGAGAGCGAGAGAAATGAAGTTGATGCTGTGCTAGGCTTCGCTGGTGCCAGGCCAAAGGCCGTGTTGCTGAGAGTCTGAGACCCAAACAGTCGTGTGTAGTTACTGGTTGGCTAGCTATGACTATGAGACGCGAATCAGTGAATGGGAGAGCAAGAGACTGATTCGAGGACTGAAGAAGTGAAGGTGGAGGGGCTGGGAATCAGAGTCTCAAAGACAGAGTTCTGAAAGTTGAATCCGAGCGTGAGAAGCACTTCAAGAAGCTAAATCAGAGCCCTGTTGTTATGGGTCTGTCTGCCTCAGTCGGATCTAAAAGCGAAAATGTCCTAAGGAGTAAAAGGGCAGCCTCGAATTCACCACCACCGGCTCCTGTTGCAGTGAAGCGACGAAGGTTCCTCGCTATGATTATTGATTGAGGAGGACGATGAGGTGGAAGAAAGTGCAGAGGAAGAGGAGGTTGAAATTGGCACCCGACACCGTAGGGTTCGGAGAAGGTTGGTGAATCTAAAGAAGCTAGGGGATGATTTTGATTAGGTAAGAGCACTAAGCAGTAAGCACGCACGGTTATGGGGAGGGATGTGGGGCTGGGCCGCTCCTGATGGGCACTCACAATGGGGAAAAAAAAAATTTGGGCGGGTTGGACCGTAACCGGCCCGCCCGTATCCGTTAAGTCAAAAATGTGGTCTGGCCCGTGACCAGCCCGCCCGTACCCGTTTGGCCCGCTGGCCAAACGGGCCTAAAATGCCGAACCCAAGACTGCCCATTTATGGACGGTCCCGGTCTAACCCGCGGGCCACGGTCTTTTTAAATGGCGCTAGATTACTACAAAGTACGTCGTGGTTAAGATGTAGAAGACATCCTTGTTTAAAATTTTGGAGAGATACATAGAAGTTTAATTCAAAAGCTCGTTAAAAAAATTAATCTCCAAAACATATATTCAACAAGAAAAAGCAAAAATTAAAAGCGGTTCTCTATCTCAAATATTGTCTTTGAAATATTGAAAATTTATTTCAAAATCTAGCTTAAAATTTTGATACAAAATTTATTATGTCTCTAATTTTCATCTTTAATTGCATTTCTAATACATTATTTATATTTATTTTAATTAGAGGTGAAAATTAGAGATATAATAAATTTCATCTCAAATTTCGTTTAAAATTAATAAGTCCCATATCGACCAAATTAAAAAACGAATCTCTCATCTTTCCTTATATATAATGTTGTCTCTCACTTTTTCTTACATAAAATGTTTCAATGGATATTCTAGTCTTGAGAAAGCTAATTAATGAATATGTTTTCCAATTTAATATTATTTAATGTGATTAAAATTTTTAGAGTGACTAAATTTGAGCAATTTAACAATTCATTAGTTCTTAAACATATTTTTTAATTTGAGACGGAATTAAGGATGAATTTTAATTTAAGACGGAATATTTTTTTTTTCGTTTCTAATTTTTAGATGAAATTTATTTTTTATCTCAAATTTTTTACATTGTCAATATTAGAATTGAAATATTTTTCGTCTCTAAGTAATTAAAGACAGATTTTTACTTAATGAGAGACATTTTTCCATCTCTGATCTCTGAAATTCTTGTAGTGATAAGCAAAGTAAAAAATACAAAAGTAATTAAAAAAATTTCAACCTTCAAGGACTTGATAATATTTTTTTTAGATGGGTGATCATCAAGAAAAATTTTAACTTTTAGATAAAAGGATATACAAATTTTTGTAACTACATTACTTTTGGGCTTAACTAGTTAAGTTATGAAATTTCACAAAAGTTTTTATATTATTTAGTATATACTAGATAAATGGATCAAAGCCCCTAGGATTGAATTTTCAAACTTAGTACTTCGATATCCGTACTAAAATTTGTCGATATATATCGTCTCGGACGCCCCAAATCTCCATAGTCTCAAGTGTCTCAAAGCTTTTCTTGAAAGAGTGAGATGGGTACGGATACCTTCTCTCTCTGTGTGACGTTCTTATTATTTGCTTTCCTTCTTCACTCTTCCTTCTCTGAAGAGGCAAATGCCTCAAAACGACAAGCTTCGGAAATTATCACCGGAGGTGGGGGCGAAAATAGTAGTGCCCCTTCGTATTCCCCTGAAGGTGGATGTACATCGCCATCCCCTCCTCCTCCTCCTCCTAAACCTTCTTGTCCCCCACCGCCGCCACCTCTATCGCGGATCCAGAAAGCGAAGAAAGTGCTTCTAAAGTTCAAGCAAAACATCTACGACCCCAACGGCTATACAAACAACTGGAAAGGCGAAAACCCTTGTAAGTACAACGGCATCAGATGTGCCCAATTTCCGAAGACAACAGAGAAAGCAGTCGCCGGTATAGACTTGAACGGAGCCGGAATCTCAGGGAAGAATAGAAATCTGACCCTCCTGGGATTCCTGGACAACATACCAGAGCTAGTGTTCCTCCACTCCAACTCCAACAACTTCACCGGCAACATCCCAAGGGATATCTCCATGTACGAAAACTTCTACGAGCTCGACCTCAGCAACAACAAGCTCGTCGGCGAGTTTCCAAAAGAAGTGCTTGAAGCGACACGACTAGTCTTTGTAGATCTCAGGTTCAACAAATTTTACGGCTCAATTCCTCCAAAGCTCTTTCAGATGGATCTGGACGTGATCTTCATCAACAACAACGAGTTCACTGGAAACCTCCCTGACAATTTTGGCTCCACACCGGCCAGGTTTCTCACATTCGCTAACAATAAATTTTCCGGCCCTATCCCAAGCAGCATCGGGAAAGCCTCAAAGAGTCTCACCGAAGTGCTTTTCTTGGGGAATCAATTTTCCGGGTGTTTACCTTACGAAATTGGGTTCCTCAAAAATGCTACCGTTTTAGATGTGAGCAACAACTCGTTGACCGGTCCAATCCCGCACTCCTTTGCCTGCTTGGACAGTATTCAGTACTTGAACTTTTCTGAGAATATGTTCTACGGCGCCGTTCCGGAGCCGCTGTGCGAGCTTCCGGGGCTCCGAAACAAGGGGAAGCTGACATTATCGGATAACTACTTCACTCAGGTGGGACCCGAATGTAGGAAGCTGATAGATGCGAAAGTGTTGGATGTGAAAGGGAATTGCATTCTGGGGCTTCCCGATCAGAAACCCGAATGCGAGTGTTCCAAGTTCTTCTCGACGGTGAAGCCGTGTCCCAACGCGAAGTCTCTAAACATCGTACCGTGCAACAAGTACTATTCGGGCTCCAAGAACGTCGCGCCTGCTCCTGAAACTACGGCTTCACCGCCTTCGCCGGTAACCTACAAGGCACTGAAACCCTGAAACGGCATCGCGTGTGATGTGTATAGCCGTTAAGATATACTGTGATTTAGTCTCTAAAAATGTATAATTATCTTAAATAAGTCTTTAAAATTTGTGCATCTGAAGTTATTTATGAATAAATTACTAATTTTGTGTCTAAATTACTACAGTTTGTTTTATTTTAATCTTCAAACAGTCAAGCCTCTCATTTTAGTTCTTAAAAACATTGTGTTTGAATTTCGTAATATAGCAACAAGTTAGAATAAATTTAGAAAAATATGTTAATATTTCAAAGACTAAATTAATTGAAACATTTAATTTTTGAAAGACTAAATTAAGAAAATTATAATATTTGATTAACTAAATCAATAATTTACTCTTTATTCATTAAAAATTTATTATGTCTATTTGAATTTGTCCATTGTTTATCAAATTAATTTTTAACAATTTAAGTTTTGCAATTTAGTAAAAATAAAAAATAAATCAAATTGTGATAACTATACTTTTTCACTTATTAAATTGATCAACACATAATCTATCATTAAGACAACTATAATTTTTTTTTTCGGGTACTAGATCATTTGTAATAATAACTATTGAACAAGTTGTGCCAGGCAGGTTGGTACCTCTAAATTTTGATTTTTATAAATTTTATTAGTGTTACAACATTTATATTGGATCTTTAATTGTAACAAAGATATACACTATGGTGTGGTCGGTACATATGTTATATTAGTCTGTTCTGTAGAATTTATTTTAAATTTATCTGACTTATCTTATAACATAAGTATTTATACATGTATTTGAAAAGACTTATAAAAATAACTTATAGCATGCTCATAAGTTGTTTTCAATTTATTTTCATAAGTTCTCTTGTCCTCATAAACTATTTAATTATAAAAATAATTTATATATAAATACTTATTGTATAAGCACTTAATTGAGCGAGGATCTTGTTAACGAATTTACATTAAGTTTAAATTTAGATTATTTTGACAATTTTATCTTTAGAAAAATATATGGATCATCAATTATTTAGTTCTTAAAAATTTAACTCTACATGATTTAATCTTTAAATATTATGATAAATTAGTTAAACACTTCTACTTAGTCAGCTCCTCAAAAATAAATAATATATAATTTAGTCCTATGAAAAATTAAATTACATTGAATTTATTATTTGTAAAATTATCTCATTTAATACTTAAATTTGAAGTATTACACACTAAAAAACAACTATGTTTTAATGATCCATATATAAATATGTTTAAGGATTAAGGAATTAAGGAAGACGGTTATAAAAAAAAGTTGAGGTTGTTGAAGAATAGTCAAGCAATTAAGGAAGACAAGTGCAATAGTCAAGCAATTAAGGAAGACAAGTGCAAGGCTAGACTGATAAGGGACAAAGTAGATAAACACACAGTGAAAGTCATTAAAAGAAGATGAGGACATTTATAGATTGGGCCACCATGTGTCGGTAAGTGCAAGACATCGTTTTGGAATCCAATAATATTCAAATTACATTGAATTTAGATTAATTTTTGTCAAGTCAAAAATATTTTAAGGTTAAAGAGTGTACTTATTGAGATTTAAATCTGTGCTGTCCTCTTTAAATGGTATACTTATTGAAATTCAAATTAATACTTTTGTCAGATTAAACATACACACAAACAGTGTGATAAAAAATGTAAAATTAAAGAGAATACATAAAAATTTATGTGATTAGCTCATTGTGATCTTTACGTCTACGGGCGAGAGAAAAATTTGGATCATTTTGAATAAAAGTATAAGAGTATAGTATAATAGAATCGAAAGTGTGCATATACATAAAATATATAATCGCCTCATTCAAAAACATAACATAAAATGGGTCGCTCCACAAGGTAGGGGGCAAATTTTTCTCCTTTTGGAGTCGTGCTCCCAAATAATCGG
The DNA here is from genome assembly GCA_037074585.1 of Biancaea sappan. Lineage (NCBI taxonomy): Eukaryota > Viridiplantae > Streptophyta > Magnoliopsida > Fabales > Fabaceae > Biancaea > Biancaea sappan. Next base: position 7,191,221 of record CM073493.1, on the reverse strand, counting down.
GTTGGGTTATAATATGGTCACTATATATTCAAATCAATCAACAAATTTTTGTCAAGTCAAAAATATTTTAAAAATAAAATTCTTTCAACAAATGTATTTTTGAGATTCAAACTTGTGCTCTTTTTCTTAGAGGGTGAGACTGTTTATCAACTCAACTAATAACTTGTTAGAATTAGATTTATATGTAATATTATATATTTTTTATATCCAATTCTTGATTAAAAATATAATATGTATAAAAAATTGTTTAGAAGCATCAATCATCACGGCACTATGCAATACCTGTTAAAAATGCATAATTAATCAATTATTTTTAAACCCAATATTCTTATGGTGTTTTAATTGGAGGGCTTAATATAAAAGATATAAAAATTAATTGTACCTAATTTTTTTTAGTTTCTTTTTATTAAAAGTAATATTGTTTGAGGTAATGTGCAATATAATTTCCTCTCTTATTTAAACTTTGGATACTTCTCTCAATAGTTGGTAAGTTCTCTCTTTAATAGTGTCAAATATATATATATATATATATATAGTTTTGGATTTTTTTATAAGATTTGTTGGCGTGAAATTTATTTTAAATGTATTTTATTTCATTATTTTAAATTATTGAACAATAATGTTTTTAACGTTTATTGTTGTTTAAAATTCGAACACACATGCACATAAATTTTTAACACACATTTAGTCAGAACAAAAAATGGATTACAACACAAGCTGAAAATATTTTTAATTTGTTTAAATTGAAGTTTCTTCTTAAAACTTAGATTGAGTAGAATAACTAAAACATTGTAATGTTGATAAATAAAATGTTTAAATTAATTTAATTAATGTTGTTCTCATTTCTTCCATTTTCCACATTCTAATCGCACCTTTGTCCAATTAAAATTGAATTCTCTCGTCAAATAATATTCAGAAAGAGTGTCTAAATTATAATGCGGCATCATATTATTAATAATACCATTATTCTAAATCACTACGTTATTAATAATATATATGATGTTGCATTTATTTTAAAAACACTCCTCTTGGATTTGTTTTATGGTATAATATTTTTTTAATATAAAAAAGATTTCAACATCTGTTGTAGTTACAACACTTAAAATATTTGTGTTGCGTATCAAAATAATGAACTATAAAAGAGTAAGTTTTTCATTAAAAAATTTTTGATGTGCCACGATAGAAAAGCAACAAATAAAAAATCTATTTCGATATAAATGGATATTTATGTTCTTGCAATATTATACAAAAAGCTGCACTTTGGAGTAATAGCATAAAGTGAAATGCAGATTTCATTAAATGTCGGTCTTCTCTTTCTTCTTTTTTTCGTGTTTGATAAAAGAAAAAGCCAAACCTAACAAACCAACTACCTACTGAAAGGAGTGTCTTGCTAGTTTCCTGCTGTGTTTATTAATGATACCATCATAAAGAATGGGGAGTTTAACTTACCACGTAACGATGCGAGGATGTGAATGTCACCCACCTTATCATTGCACACGGACAATTTCACTACACACCACACAGTAGAGTGTTGAACTCTCTCATTTTGATTAATATTCTAGTGGATATGATAGCGGATTTTATTTTTATTTGAAAAGTATAGGAGACTTCTATTCTAACGTGAATTATTGAATGTGTTATATCTATTAGTCTATGTTTTTCTTGTATTTTGTTTAAGGAAATATTTTATTAATTATTCAATCTTGATCAATGATCATTAAATTAATCAATATCTAATATAATTTTTAAAATTTTTAAAAATAGAAAACATAAAAAAAAAATGGACCGTTAGACGTATATCCAACAGTCCACGTTAGAGTATGAGCCTCTTATGCTTTTTAAGCATATGAAAGAATCCACTTCCACTTGATATTTGACACCCAACAAAAGATTTAGACTCCTCGTTATCATTGTTAAAGGAGTCTCCAACACTCACAGCACGCACGTGTATATATATATATGTTCAAAAAACTTATATAATATTTCTTATATCCTTACTATTAAATTTTTTGATAAAAACAAAATATGGTAAAAAGTTTTTTAAAAAATAAATTATACAATGCTAAATTATAAAAAAAATATAAAATTATTTTTTAAATACTATACAATTATCATATTTTGATTGAACAACTATATATCTATCATATTTTGGTTAAAAAAAAACCTAATAACAAATATATAAACAATTGCATTTAAAATTTATCCATAAATGTATCTTCTCTAAATATTAGTACATATATATATATATATATATATATATATATATATATATATATATATAGTGTCATAGGACTGAGATTAAAAAAGATGGGAGTAAATTTCATAGATAAGTGGCATACAAAACTCACACCTCCTCTTCCAATTTTTTTTCTATTTCACTATCAATTTCAAGAAATTAAGAGGATTTAATCCAATATATATATATATATATATATATATATATATATATATATATATATATATATATATACTGGTAAACTAATTCACAATAGAACAGATGTTCAAGCGCTACAATTTAATTTCAAGTTCGCCTCTCATTTGGCGTCAAACATGAGATAATTATTATTACATCTTGCCCAGCTAAGTTGACAAATGGTTCGTTGTTAACCCTGGATATCATTTATATTTATTTCATTGAAATTAGTTAGTTCAGACTGAAGGAAATTCATTTATTGAAAAAAAAAAAAAGTTAAAGGGCCCTGGTGTTAGATGCAATTATTTGTTGAGATCAAGGTTTTCATAACCGGACGGTCATTGAACCGGAGGGGGCACTGGTTCAAAGTTCAATGGTCAGACCGCGGTCAAACCGTGGTCGAACCGGTAGTAATTAAAAAATTAAAAAAATAAAATATATACATAAAAATAGCGAAATAAGTTATTTAAAATAACTATATAATTATAATTACATATCAACATATCATAATTTGTATATGTGCAAATGTAAAATTAATTAAAAATAATATTTAATATTCAATTACACAAAAGGTATTTTAACAAGATAACATATTCAAATAAATATTTATAAGTAACAACAAAAATAAACCAATTAATCAAAAAAAATTATCATTTATCAATTGACTTTATAATTGGTTAGTTTTCCATTTCTTCAACATCTAATAATAAAATAAGAAAAACAAAGTGACCAAAGTGACTTAAAAAAAAAATAAACTGACCCAAAAAAAAAAAGAACCGGTCAGACCAGTGAACCGACTGGTTTGGCCGGTTCAACCGGTTTTTGAACAATTCTAATACTAACCAATTTTTAGAGGTTAATCGAATTGAACTGGACCTAGAATCAATTCTTGGTCCAATCAATCGAATCGATCGGTCCGATCTGATTCTGAAATAAATGGTTGAAGTGAAACCCGAAATAAAATCTGTGTCATGTGGTTGAGTTTGCGAGCAACCGTCTAATTAATAATCAGACCATAACAGATACTACATACCTACGTGCATGCTTGCTTATTATAATTGACATCTATTTATTTGTTGAGATGAAACCCGAAATAAAATCTGTGTCGTGTGGCTGAGTTTGAGTCAGTCGTCTAATTAATAATCAGACATAATAATGTCTGTCGATTTTAGACTAGACACTATATACCTACTTGCATGCTTGCGCATTATAATTGACACCCTAGCCTCTTGCTCCTTTGTCCTTTTCTTTCTTTCGTCTTTTGCTTCCGTAAAAGCTAAAGTTCCTCTAGCTTTGCTTTTGTAAGTTTATTTGGTACATCTCAATCACAATGTCAGAGTCAAGGCACGCACAAATAAAGCATAAAAATAGAGTGGAATTAAAAAGAATACACATAAATATAGTGATTTATTCTGTGTGACTTACATATATATATATATATAAAAGTAGAAAAAAAATTCATATTATTTCTCACAAAATAATATGAGAATATTGTACATAGTAATAAAAAATAAACATATACATCAAAATAAAAACTGCTTTTAACTGTTTTCTTTCTGTTCGTTTCACACTCTATAGATCTTCAAATTTTTCTCTTTTTAAATTGTATTTCTAAATAAATCAAGTCGGGTCATAAATCAGATCACTACATAAATTCAAGTCACTCAACATACAATATGATTTTCCAAATGTTTTATCTTATTATTGTATTGTAATATTTATCTTTTTCATTGTTATATTTATATATGTATATAATATGATTATATTAGCTAGTATCCATACTTCAACATATTTAAGGATATCAAGAATGATGCTTTTCAATAATGAATCACCCCATCTTTGATTCTGATGCATACGGTAATGATATCTCCCAAAAATAAAACGATAAGATAAAAAACAAAAGGTTCGTACTATATAATATTAAACAGATTAAAGATGGTACTAGCACATAAACAAACTTAAACTTTCATATCATTCTCTTTCAAAAAAAACCTTTCTTATCAAAAAAAGAAAAAAGAAAAAAACTTAAAGCTTAGAAAACACGTGGGAAACAATAATTGATGTCAATCAAATTCAGACTTTACATATTAACATTTCAAGGCTCACATTGATTTGACGTCAGGGTATGGTAATTAGTAAAGTTAAATAATTATATTAACAGTTTGATTTTGAAACTAAAGATTATTGGAGCCAAAAAAAAACCACAAAGCTTGATATGGGTATGGAATATAAGGAGAAAGCTTTGCAATTTTGTTTAGTAACCTAGGAACCAAAGGCTTCGAATCGGAATTGTTAAATATATATTATTGGTTTTGTTGTCGAGTACCAAATCAACATATTCAATTTGGAAGGGAATTTACTGCACATCAATTGACTGAAAATGCTAAAGAAGATGAAGAAGAGAGAGAAATTAAAGGACAATGTAAAGAAAGGAGGGAATTAGGGTTTTAAATATATTTTACAGGAAATTGAGTATATTTATAAATAATAAAAAATATTGTTTACATATATGTAGGTTTTTAATGTGACACTAGGATTATTTAGCATGTCAAGTTAATATTTCTATTACGATTTAATTTGGACAGATGATAAAAGAATTAACAGATATAGAATCTAAAATTTGTAGAGATTAAAATTGTATAACATTAATTTTTTCAGAGACTAGAAAAATCCTTCAAGGACCAAATCATTAATTAAGTTAATGTTGTGGCAGGTTGATCACCAACCCATTTAAAGCTCTCATTTCCAAATGAAATGTAGTGAGAACATGATATATATATATATATATATATAGAGAAAGAGAGAGAGAGAGAGAGAGATCTTATTCAAATTTGTGATCAGTGTTGCTCTCTCTCTCTCTCTCTTTCCTCCCTTTTTTTTTAGAATCAAATCACCTCTTGTGTGAACGGCTTCTAATCATTTAGTTTTTTAATTATAATTATCATTTTATGTTTATTTTTGTGTTTACAATCATTATTAATTCAATTGATATTTGTAAAAAAAATTTAAAATAAAAAAACGCTGAATAAATGGTGAGATCCAACAGCTGCCAAGAGGAGGTGATCTAATTCCCCTTTCTCCCTCGCATGCCATCCCCTCACAAATGTGGGCCTGAATTAAAAACGGGCCCATAAAGTGTTGGTCCGAACTCGATCCTATTCGAGACCAGCCGGGTTTCCTTGACAAAGGTATGTGGGCCTAAATTGAAAACGGGACCATATTCGAAGGGGTCTTGGACTCTATATAATTAAAAAAATGTATTTTGTAAAGGTGTGATAGAATTAAAAATAATAATTATAATTGAGTTCTCTTATTCATTTAAAATTAAAGTACACTAGATAACAATTTAAATTGTAACAATTTTACAAATATGTCACAATTCTTTAGATATAACGTAACTCATAATTTATGAGTAATGCATATTGAAATAATATTACCTAGTATATAAATGAATACATGTAAAGCAATTAATTGAGCATCAGGTATTTAAATTATATATTAATTTAAAGATATATACTACATGTCATAAAAAAAAGACCTATATTATATAAATGATACATTTTCATATTACACATGTACTTAGAAAATTCTAAATACTATGATGTATAATTTATATTATATGCACAACATTTTATTATTTCAATTAACTAATTTTCAAAACTTACTTTTAAAAACAACTAGATAAAACTACTTTGAAAACTTAAAAACAAAAAAATAGAATCAAACACATATTTGTTTTAATTTAGTTCTTTCTATTAATAAATTATCAAATTTATCGTTATTAAATGTGACATTTTTTTGTCGTCAAATTGATGGACAACATCAAGACAAATAAGATTTTTTGTAGACTAAATTAAGATATTTTATTCTTTAAAGATTAAATTAAGACAATCGTAATCTTTTAAGAACTAAATTCATTATTTACAAAACTAGTTTTAAGAGCGGTATTGAGAAGCTTTAGGACTTGCGTGGTTTTTTCTTGTTGACAAATTATTAATCACCTTGCAATTAAGCATAAGATCTGAAATGGGTTGATCTTGGGCCTAACCCTTGTTCAACATATAAGCCCACTAATTTTCTGTAAGCCCATTGATGAAATTGCTTTTAGAATCATCACTGTTTTGGTCCAAAAAATAAAATAAAATGTCGAACAAACATTGCTACATTGAGTTGAGTTTGATGACCTTTTTTCCAAAAAAATAATCATGATAAGAGAATTCGAACGCGGACCTTTAACCTATAAATCTCAATCTCATACCACTTAACTTAAATATAACATATAAAGAAAGGGCTCTATAAAGATTAAAAATAAACATCTTAAATATTAATGTGACAAAAACATGCCTGCCTTTCATAATCAAAGCCTCAAAGGAGAGAAATATTCCATTACAAACACATGACTTTTAAAATTATAAATGTATATAAAGTACAAATGTTACGACCCGTTTTCTAAGCACATGACCGGCACAATGATGAATTTCTCATCACTGTAAGCCTTTCGATAAATTCTACCCGTGAGTTTAAATTATCTATATTATCAAAATAACAATTCCTTAATAAATATGAAGAAAATATATCAAATTTTCTTATCTGAAAATCATAGAGATGATTTGCATGTAATAATAGATTATCAATATAAAATACATTATTGACATACAAGCCAAATGCCAAACCCCTGACCTAGATGTCCTAGATGATTACAGAGCAACATAATCTACAACAATAGAGGGGCCTACCCGATAGCAGGAGGGTCTAAAGTGATCTACTCTTCTAGCAGATATTCTTCATCGGCAACCTGATCTGAACAAAAAGGTTGTACAAAGAGTGTGAGTTTTTAAACTCCGTGAGCGAATCGGCCTCGCGTTAATAAAATTCAAATACATTATCAGTCATGCAAGCATACCAGAAGGCTCATACTCAACCAATAAACATAGTTAGAAATTACATACAAGAAGATAAAAATTCATCCAATTCAACAAACGTTACTAGTACTCGTCAATGGCAATATATCCCGGAGAGCGCACACAGGCCAGCTCACCAATTCTGTATATTTCCGCCATGACGCACAACCAATTCAACAAACGTTACTAGTACTCATCAATGGCAATATATCCCGGAGAGCGCACACAGGCCAGCTCATCAATTCTGTATATTTCCGCCATGACGCACAACCTCATCCTCTTAGCTAGGGTGCCTCACGGATTTATCACCAATCCGGGCTATATCCCTACTGAGGGAATCGTTGTCTCCACACTCATTGGTCAAGACACCCTTTCAACCGGGTTTTCCGCCTTGCCGTGAGAGGGGGTACTGTCCCGCTCAATCACAATCAATAGTACAACAGTTCATATCATAATTAGAAGTACAATAGAATATTCATCCATATAACAGGTATAGTATATAACTATATTATAGATTTATAAACCACAAATCAAGATAACAATTAAATTGTTTTTGAAAAGATTCAAACTTCACATCATCATGAGATACTTGCTTCGTCTTATTCATACTTCTGGATTAATTATCTCATTAGATTTGTCATTCTGAATCCAATTTCCCCCTATGAATCTTGGGAGTGTCCTACGACATACTTTTTATCACCAGTAATGCTAAAACTCTATTAAAACGGGGTCGTTTCACTCACCTGGATTCCGTACGAGTATCACTTCTCTAAGTCTTTACGGACAAGAGAACACAGATGAATTTCAGTATTCCGCTACAGAGATTTTCATGAAAGATTAGAGAAAACAAGTTAGGATTGTTTTCATACAGACATTGTTCATACATACGGTCACTGTTCATACGTACGGTCATTATTTCTACATATGGTTACTATTCGTACATACGGAGACTGTTTATACCAGAAATAGAGAATACAATCTGTAAAAGAGTACACCAGGTATGTTCCCAGGAAAGAGTGGAGGGTCACAATGGACACACTTAAAAACCAGGTCTTTCCTTAGCCAGAACTTTCCTAGACATGTATTCTTCACAGTTCACATCCTATTTCGGTAATCAGAGAATCAAAATAATATGTAAGCAGCTAAGGACAGTTTTTCTGATGTGGAAGATCAGCCAAAGCCGCAACCACAGAGCATACTTAAGAAAATAACTTCTAAAATTGAAAGACATAGAAAGGGCATAGTATCCTTACCTAAGCTGAAAAGGAAAGGCCCAAAATCTCAGAGGCCCAGCATTAGAGTAAGAGAAACTTAAGGAGAGAAGAAGAGAAGTTGAAGGTGTGAGTTTAGAAGTGAAATGAAAGGGTCTATTTATAGGAAAAGTCAAAGATACTATTTAATATTATGCGCTAATAAAATATTCAACTTACTATTCATAAAAATTACATTTCTAATAATGCAATTTACTGTGCAAAACTTGCATAGAATTGTTTTGTTACTATTTAAAACTTAAAGGGAAAAACTGTTATTTCACCTTAAACCTTTAAGTTTCTTTTCAAATCAGTTATTTCACTTTAGTCCCTGAGGGTATTTTTATACATAAAACGTCATTTTTTCCTACGAACTTCTTTCTAGTTTTCTTTTATGACCAAACCACATCTAGTACTTGACATTTCAATTGTATAAGTGAACAGTATCGTATACGTAAATAGTATTATACAGGTAAACAGTACCGTATACTAGTATAGTAACCATAGTTTGTAAATACATATTTAAATTTTATTTTTTATGAGTATTACAACAAATGCCAACTTAATTAATATTTAATATTCGTGCATTTAATTTGGTCCTTAATTACCAAATCTTGTTCAGTTTAATTAGATTCCACACAAGTATACAACTTAGAACCAACAAGTAGTTAATAAGTCCACATTTCAATTTAGAAGGTCTACGAATATAAACAAAAAATGAGGGTTTATATAATTTTTATAAACAATTCAAGTCAACACCAAGCACTCATATATCAAAAACAAATATAATTATGGCAAAGTACACTTTAGTTCCCTTATATTTATTTTGAATTTTAGTTTTGTTCTTAATTTTTTTTTTGTCGATTTTGTCTCATATTTTTTTTTTGTTTCGATTTTATCCATAAGGTTAACATCTTTAACATAATTAATAGAAAATGTTGATGTGTATTTCTTTATGTGACCTATCTACTACAAACGTGTCATACTGATTAATTTTAGTTTTAAGTTTATCTCAAAAATTTGATTAAACTTTAATTTTATCCCAAATGATAATTTTATCATTTTTTTCATTTGTCATAAATTACCAGCTAAATATTTGTGTGTCACATGAAATAATTTACAAATCATTTGAAGAAGTATATATGTCACTTAGAAGAATCCATACTAATATTTTTCGTCAATTTTATTAACGACGTTAATTTTAAGGATAAAATGAAACAATATATATATATATATATATATATATATATATAAAAGATAAAATTGACAAAAAAATTATAAACAAAATTAAAACTCAAGATAAACGTGAAACATGAAAAATATACTTTTGTCAATAATTCAAGTAAATTTCACTAATTCTTCTCCAGGCTAAATTACAATTATTACTCATTTAGCTTCAAATATTACTTCTAATTTACTATTTTTTAATTGAAATTAACTTTTTGCAATTGTACATGTGTTTCCTACAATAGTAAAATTATTGATCAATTTTTATTATGATAAAAATAAAGCCATAGTGTTATGTTAGAGGTTTATATTGAGTTAATTGCCTTTACTATTATATTAAAAATAAAATAATATCTCATTAAATCTAGAAAATTAATTTAGTCAATAAAAACTAACTGCTGAAGTCAGCACTCATAAATGGAAAACAAAAATAATTAAATTAGAGATTAGCAAATATTAGAGATGATATTAAAAAAAAAAATTCTGGGCACCGACACTCTATGCCTCTTTTATATCTATATCTGTAGCCCCTACCGAAGGCTACGCTTTGGTCAGCTAATCCATGTTACCATGCTCAAATATAAAATTACAGTGCGCTTTTAACAGCCAATACGGTAGAGACACGTGGGCCCAATTATCCATGACTCACCCAACGATCCCAATCAATCATTGACTCACCAAATTCTTCACAGTTCCCACCAATCCCAAAATCTATATCTAAGAAATAAAAAAACTAATTAAATAAATTATTTGTATTCTCGGGGATGGCAAATTCCACACACACCGACACTATTAAGTATTAACTATTAACCCTCTCTAATTTTTTTATTTAAAAATTTATTAGATTTTAATTAATTATTTTAAATTGAGTTTAAAAAAAAATATTGAATTACTTGAGTTAATTAGCATTGACTGCTTTCTAACCTATTTGACTGCTGATAAATATATTTAACTAACTGAAGGCGAAGGGTCCCCATTTCAAATTTGAATAATTGAATTTCGTTACTATTCTCTCACGCCCCTCACACTCACGCTCACACGCACTCCCGCCTTCATTCAAAAGGTCAAATATTTCCTATAGGTATGGTTTCGATTTTTATTTTTCGACCCCTTCTCTTTTATTTTTCTCAAGAAATAAACATAGCTTCAGTACAGCTACACTTAATAAGGGTGGAGCATCAGCCGAGTCAAGTTGAATAAAATTCTCAATTTAAATTAATCAAAGAATTTTAAGTTAGATCAGGTAACTTCATAGAATCTAAGGGATGGAATCGAACCAATCCAACATAAATTTGGGTTGGATTGAGCGTGTCTGTGTGTTTTTTTTCTTTTTTTTTCTAATTTCTTTTTCTTTCACGTCTCTAATTTCTTTGCAACTTCGCATATCCCTGCTGCAACTCATCCTAAACCTTGACTTGCATTCACCACCACTATAGTTGACATTGTTGACATCATTTGAGCTTTATCAGCCAAAGACGAGCGTCTCTGCTAGCTATCTTGAGGTAGTGCATTTTTGGCGAAGAGTGTCCCTTTTTCTTTTTGTTGTCTTCCAACCAAGGGTCTTTGCTTCACCACCACATCCTTGGTCTTTGCTAACGTCATTTGTGTTTTTCTAGCAAATGAGGAATGTCTCCCACGGCCATCGTCCATGCAAAGGTGATGTGGTCAATTTGAGAGCGGACAACGCTGAGAGGCGATCATCTATATGGTGAGAGTGGACAAATTAGAGAGGAGAGGTTTGAGACTCTAAAATAAAAAGAAAAGGAGTGAGTTGATGGTTCATATTGAATTATTCGATTTAATAAGTTTCTAAATTCTAACATTTTAACTGAATTATTAATGGTTGTATTGAGATTTATTTTAATCGAACCCAATCCAAATGTACGATTTAGATCAGATGAGTTGATCTAGTCAACACATCCATTACTAACCCTCTAACGCCCATAGAAAATTGGAGATGCAAATCTTGATTCTTCCAAAAGTTAAGGCAATATTACAAGGGTCAAGATGTGAAGAGAAAGAGCTCGCAATTATTAATTTTTTAACATCAAATAACTTTAAATTTTGTTTGTATAGCAAAAGAAATTATGTTATTGCAACTTTTTGTTTTTGGTCTCAGAAAACAAACAGCTCAGTACGGTTGAGCCCCAGATAAAATTGAATTTCCAAAGTTTGATTCTTCCTTTTGGTTATATACCATTAGGAAAAGAATAAACTAAGTTAACATTTAAATTTAATTGAGTTATAATTATTTGCTTTACTTTTTAAAAAATTATAAACTATTTTTTAATATATTAATATATATTATCAATTTTATATTTCTGTTAAAAAGTAGTTTTTTTACTCAATATAAAACTGTAATAGTTTTCTTGATATAACAATAAAAAAATTAAATTGATATTAAGTTTCAATTTATAAATGATAATTATTTTATTTTAGAAAGAGACATATATGGGTAGAAAATTAATTTTTAACCAAAAAATTCAAGAATTAGATAAAACACTTGAAATTAAAAAAATATCGTTATGAGAAGTTACTCAAAAAAAAAAAGTTGAACTCACCATTGTAACTTCAAAATATATTACACTTCTGTTAAAATTACGCAAAAAAAAAAAGGAAAAAAAAAAAGCAGTTTACAGATTCTCAGAACTTAATCATCTTCTTCGCCGACTCCACGGGACGACGGCAACGACGACGAAGATAACAGAGAGCTCGAATTCTTACAAAATCCAGAACGATACTCACTCTCCGTTGCACTTTGCACCACGAAATGCCCCAGCAAATCCAAAGTTTCAACCAAATTCTCTTCGCACAGAAACTCGTCGCTGAAAATCCTCTCCACCTCTCTGTTAAAATCGTGCACAAACACGTGTGTTTTCACTCTCCCACCCCTGACACTCCCTTTCTTGCTCCTGGCCAGCACCGCCGCCGTGAAAATCGCCGACATCCTCCCCGGCGCAGCCGGAAAATACCCTCGCGGCCCGTCGACCAAGATCACGTCCCAGGGGATTTGGTATATGTGGTTCGGCAAATCGTTGATCCCGAGCTTACACTCCGAGAACAGAAGATTCTGCACGGGTCTACAATCGCTCTTCGATTGGGCTTTCGCGAGCGAGAGAAGGTTAGGGTAATCGCTCACCTTGGTCGTGAATTGAACGTCGTAAGCTTCAATTCCTGGATTCGACTGCTCGAATTTGGAGATCCGGTATTCATTCTCGTCGAGGAAGACTGTACGGCCGTGGTGGTTGAGGGCGGACCAGAGGAGGGACTCGGGGGTGAGGCCGAAGATGAGAAAGTTGGCGGTCGGGGTTTGGAGCAGAGCATCGGCGATGGCGAAGAGCTCGGCGGCGGACATGGATTTGGTGGTGTCGTTGGAGGCGGCGGCGTAGTGGAGGAGGGCCTTAGCGACGGAGGGTGGCACAGGGGCAGAGTAGGAGGAGGCGGCGCCGGCTGAGGAAGAGGAGGGGGAGGCGGTGAGGGTGGTGGTGAGGAGGGTGAGAGTGAAGAGAAGGGTGAAGAAGGTGAGGAAAAAGAGGAGCCATAGACGATACGAAGCCAATCCTGCAGAAGCTGAAGGTTGCTTGTGAAGGGAAGGATGAAGAAGAATGAGCTTGGCGTTAGTGTTGGCCTTCATCAGTAAGAGTTTGAAAGTGAGGATAATTGGGGGGCGGGGGGAGAGAGAGAGAGAGAGAGAGAGAGAGAGAGAGACAGAGAAGATATATATGTGTGTGTGTGTTGTTGCAGGTTGTGATTTATTTGCAGAAGCAAGAAAGAAAGGGAAGAGGAAGAAGGTTCACAGAAGTTGGGAGGGATAGAGGAATCTCGGAGGTGATTGAGAAATGAGAAAGAAGAAAAAGGCTCACGAATCCCGAGGTATAAGTTGTGGGACATATAATTGCATCTATGAAAATATTTAGAGCAAATTATTTATAAAAATTATAATTGTTTTTATATAAATAAAATTAGCATTAAAATAAAGAACAAATTATATTTTCTTTCTCTGAAAGTTTTTAAAACTAAAATATTTTCTTTACCTTTTAAAATATATAATGTTTTTCTATAATTACAAAAAATTGCTTTTCAATTTAATTATAAAATAAACGACAAATATGTTTTTTAGATATTTAGTAACTTAATGTCATATTTTTTTAAAATATCATTTACTAATATAATAATATCAATTTTTATATATTGTAATATAATTTTTTAAAAAAGTCATAAATATTATATTTTTATAATAAAATTCCATTATGTAATTAGGTTAATAGATAATATTTTATTCAAAAAATATGTTATTAAATTAATTACCACTAAAAAAACAGACTGTAATAAACTTTTCTAAATAAAAACTATAAAAATTAATAAGAAGGAGTGTAATTTACTCAGAAATAAATTGTGTAATATGGTCTCCTAGGGGTACGATGCAAAATGTCACTTTTGTCCCTCGATTCTTCAAACTAATACTGCTATTGTGTTTGGTGATTCGGGTTTTAATAGATAATAGCATATTAGTTAAAATATAATTTTCAAAATAAATTGAGGGTATTTAATATTTATCATCCGGCTTCTTACGGGTTTGGTAGAGGGTGAATAATTATTTATAATGTATGTGATGTGGATTATAAATTAAATTATTTATTTATTTCATATAAATTAAAATTTTAATTTAACTTTTATATGTGCTAACATTCTAACAATTCACAAAAATGACATTTTGGTCATTTATATTTTAGAAATTTAATATTAATTTTTTATTTGTAAGTCTTATTATTACGGTTATTTTTTATTAAAATTATTTGTCTATATAACAGAGTTGACATGATCGATCTATATAACAGTTAACTAAATATTAATATCTCATATATAATGTTCAAAATACTTAAAAAAGAAAAAGTATAAGGGCATTTTAAAAATTATATGTAAAACACTAATATTCAATCAGCAGTTATATAAATAAGTCATGTTAGCAATTAAATGATGACATGTTAACTCTGTTACGTAGATTAACATTTCTAAGAAAAAAGGACTAAAACAATAAGACCTTAAAATATAAAGGACTAATACAAAATTTTCAAAATATAAACAATCAAAATGAATCTAAAGATATGAGTTACAGCGAAGTGGAAGCTATTGTCCATGAACTCCATTAACTAGACGGTTTTTCTTAAAGATAAATACATATTATATATATAATTATTTAACTCTTAAATCAAATATATAATTTGAGTTGTAAAGGTTACATACTCTAATTATTTGGTCCCTCAACAATTATAATGTATGATTAAGTCTTTAAAGTTTTAAACTAATTGCTCATTGATGTTTATATGTAGTATGTATTGATTAGATTAATGGCCCAGTTTGGTACTGGTTAGGGAGAGAGATTCTATTTTTGTTTTTTTGTTCAAGCATGTTTGATATTCATTAATAAAAAATAAAATATTATTTTATACATGTTTGATATCTAAAATTATAAGGAAAAAAATAAAGAATTGAATCCAATTCTTACAAATTGTTTCCATCAGCAAATGGATGGAAAGAGATTCTATTCCATTAAAGTTATTAGATTTTCTTTCTCACAAAATTAACTTTTCATATCAAACATACTTAATAAATTACAAGTAAAATTTGTATGAACCGAATCATATGAGGTGTAGGTAAGAGACATCAAAGATAAGAGCACAATAAGGCATAGGTGGCTGGACCAGCTTAGGTTGTACCATGTCCTCTATACTAAATACTATATACATTATCCACCCACTTTAACTTGTTGCATAAACATTAATAAATGTGGGTTGCTTTAGATTTAAAGTAGAAGTAGCAGATGATCCTTCATTATGATCCCAGATTGCACAATCTACACACTGATAAAGTTTCAAACCTAAACATATTGCCTGCATTTCCGTTTCTTACGCTAATAAATCAATTGATCATTCCCTTGAAAGTTGTCTAAGCAAATCATCAATTTATATTCCAACACTAAGTTTTGTATTTGAGTATTGTAAATAAAAAAATTAATATTAGACGAGTCTTATACTAGATTAACAAGATATTTGGATACTAGTAATTTTAACAAAAAATTTATGTGTGTCATAGCGGTTTGAACCTAAATCCTAAAACCCTAAAAATAATAATTATTTGATTTTTTTGAAGACAATTAGGGAAAAGCTTTAGCCTTTTTTGGATTTAAACTACCTGTATGAGAAAAATTCATTGGGCTTTGATTAATCTGATTCGAGACATGTTGGATAATAAAGGTGTAGAGTTCTCCTAATAATAATTTTCTTTACTCACAAAACCCAATCTGAAACCTCTCTTAAGGGTAAAATTTTAGAATTATTTAAACTAATCAGTGTTGATAAAAAATTTTAGTTTTTACTCTCAATAAATCTCTTCAAAAATTGAACTCGAATTCTCTGCTTAGCCCAGCACAATACGAGTCAAAGTTAAATTTTTTGATTGCCTGATTGAACAATCTACATTTGAGCAGCATCACAGGTAAAAAAAATTAGTCTCATATATTTACATCATATCAAATGAAGGGATATTTTTTATATATAAAAAAATTCATTATTCAATCATACAAATTAAAAAAACTTATCCACTCTCCATCCAAAGTCATAAATTTGGAGTAACTTTGGTGACTTCAAAACTTGAAGTGTGTGTTTGTTGTCAATCGATGAGGCGTATTGAGTGGGGAACAAAGTTTAAATTGCTTGATTGGAGATTGAGTTTTTGAAATTGATTAATTGTAATGTTAGGCTAACAAGTGGCAGCTTTAACGAAAAGGAACCTCTTTTACTATTTATCAAACATTACATCCCTTTCTTTCGGTTAATCAAAAAACCTTTTCCCAAGCACTATGTCCTTTTAGTTTATTCATTTTGATAAACTCATTTTTTCTAAAGTAAATTATACTAATTTTTTAAAATTCATCTAAATCATATTTGATGCGTGCTCTTCTTAGTTTAAACTTATGTTTGAATCCTCTCTAATTTTTTTAATCATAAAAATTAATGTTTTACATAATATGCTTATTCCTTCTAAAAATAAAATTACTTAATAATTTTTATTATGATATTAAAAATAAACCATAGTCATTTTAACAATAAATTGTATAGGAAAATAAATGTTTAATGAAAATTAAATTAGAGAAAATAAATAAATATAATTTTTTAAAATAAAAATTATATATCAGGTATTATTAGATTAATTGTTAAAAAAATGTTGTGATTTACTTTTTTTTTCCCTCTTAAATGACACTGTTGATTTTGCCTGGTCAAAACGTTGTAATTCTGGTTGGTAGCAGCTGGATTTTTTTTAATATCAACGCATTCATCATGTGGATTAATCAAGCACTAATACGGCCATAATGATGCTTTCTTGTCCTTAATCACCAAATATATTCTGATGTGATGTGCAACCTGAAAAGAGATTAAGAAAAGAAAAAAGTTATGATATTAATTGCGATCATAACATTTAACGAAGAGCTTTATTAAAGTCAAATTTTAAATATACATTTTAAGTTTCTTATGAAATATTTTTAAGTATATGATTTTTAATTTTTAATTAAAATATAATTATTTATTTTTTACAGCTGAAAATTGAATTTTTTTAATAAATTCTATAATGTTTTTATTAGAAAATTTGATATATAATATATATTTCAAAAAATTATTCAAATTTTATCTCACTCTTTACCTACATTAAATTAATAGAAGTTTAATATTCAAAACAATTCAATTGTAACAAAAGGAACAAAAGATGAAAAAAAAAAAAAACCAAGGACTAACTTAGGGCTTGAAATTAAAAATACAGTAAATGAGTATAAATTGGGGAAATCAATGGACTGCAGAGGATATACCTCTTCAACTCGACAGGCACATTGCTCTTGCAATCATCTCTCAACCCTTGGCTCAATCACAAACTCCACCAGAAGATATAAATTTTTGGACTCTACAAAAAATGGTTTATTCTCTTCTAAATATGCTTATCTCAAAATTCAAAGTCTTGATTAGATCAACCCACAAAATACAAGCTTCAAAAACCAAACTTCTTGGTCCTGGATATGGAAAATTATTGCTCAACCGAGAGAGAAAATTTTCCTTTGGCAAACTTGCATTAATTGCACGTTTGGTTCAGTGTCTCATGGGAAAATGAACATGAAATTTCTTTGGGCTTTCAGTTCTCCCATGTTTGGTTGGCAAGCTTAATGAAAAGGAGGCTTTTCTTGGTGAAAATTTTTTTTTACTATTTTCCTTTAGATTTTTCCATCTCCCATGCGATATAAAATAGCATTTTCGAACGGAAAACCAAGTAAATTACTATCTTTCCTCAACTGCTTGTGTTCATTTGCATCTCTTCATCCACTTTGTCTTCATCTTCTCTGTCGTCCTCAACCCATTATCAAATATTCCAAATTTTTTTATTCCACTTTGCAACGTTCTCGACACAAGGGAGATGGAAGAAGCTAAAGGAAAATAGTGCAAAATTTTGTATTCCAAATTTTTCACCTTGAATTGAAATGGAAGAAGTTGAGGAAGATGGGCTTTGACGTCAGCATCAATAACTAGGGAAATGGAAGAAGCTGACAAAGATGGGCTTTAATGTCGGTGTCGACGACAAGGGAGAGTGGAGGCGATGGAAGGCTACTACAAAGGCGTCAATGGTGAGGGAGACAGAAGAAGTCGAGGGAGATGGGTTCTGATATTGGTGTTGACGGTAAGGGAGAGCAGAGGTGATGGAGAGGAATCAGGAGAGCAGATGCCAAAAGGATCTATTAGAATTTTTTTTAAGTTTTATAATTTTTTAATAAAAAAATACAATTGAGGGTATTATAATCAAATTACCTCTTTAAAAATACATACTAAAATAATCATTTTTTTTCTTTTCTATTCATTTTTCTGTTTCATACTAAATAACTTTTTTTTACTTTTTTTTTTGTCTTTTCTATTCTCCTTTCTTTTTTATTCTTGCTTTGTACTACAAACCAAACAGACTGTAAAGGTCTCTCTATAATCAAAGTTCTTCATAAAACTTTGGGGCACATAAGTGACCTTTGTTCTCTATGTAACCTTAACCCAAAAACTCACAAGCATGCACTTAGGGATTGTTTGTTAGCAAAACAAGTTTGGGAGAATCTGAACCCACCACACGATTTCTTCTTGACAGACTATAAATCTTGGTTTTTCACAAATAGCATAAATACTCATCATGTTATTTTGCAAATTCCTTGGGAAACTATCTTTATCTATGCTCTAAGGAACATCTGGCTTGCAAGAAATAAAAAATTATTTCAAAATATTTGACTTGAAGTTCAAAAGATCACAATTTTAATAAAATCAAGAACAGCTGAGAATACTGATTTTTCTCTTAAATTTGAGCAGTAATACAACTAACAAACGCTAGTTCTCATAATACTGATCTTTCTTAGAAAAAACCCTGCATTGGATGGTACAAGCTCAATGTTGATGGATCAACGAAAAACAACCTTATGACTGCTGGAGGAGTGATCAGATCAAACCAAAGAGAATGGATCTTAGGCTTTGCAAAAATTTATAGGAGTAGGACCTATAGAGTTGGCAGAAGCTTGGGTCCTTCAAATTAGATTATAGATTGCTTTTTTATTGAACATAAAAACTGAGATTGAGCTAGACTTTTAGAAAATCTTTACTCTTATTACACACAACTTCAGTAACTTCCATCATCTTGCTATTATAATGATTAATTGCAGACAATTGCTCCATTCCTTTGAAGAATATAATCAGTAAAAATTTCAAGAGTTCAAAACATATGTGTAGATGCAATGGCAAAGAAAGCTAGAGAGAAACTCCTCCCCCTCAGAACTTATACTTCAGCTCCTGTTTTTGTTAATGATGCTTATGTAACGGACTTATCTAAATGCTAGCTTAATTCACTTTCTGCCTTGGTAATTGTTGCAAGTTAACTTGCTCTTTCGTAAGACTCTTTTTTTTTTATATATTTTAATATATTCCCTTTTCCAAAAAAAAAAGAGATTAGAATTGAATGCCAATTTTTGCAAAATAGTTAGCACATTAATTGGTTTTTTTGAAAACATGGATAAAATAATACTCCTCATTATCTTTTAGGGTGCGTCTATTATGACTAATTAGCTCACTGAACACGAGTAGTGATATCAACAACATTAATGAAACTCACAACCTCCATGGAATCGCTTTGGTAGCACTTCGATTGCAAACCAATAAAGCCCTTGTTTGATAACGACTAGTTTTGCTTAATTACATGATATAGCGCCAAACCCGCCAAACCCAAGTCTTTTTTTTGTCCGCCTTGCTAGGGTTTGAGGAAAATACGCCGCTAGTTATGAGTTTGATTTCGGGGTAGCCCCCCATACTCTTATTTCTCTTTATATTTTCCTTTGTTTTTTAATTTGGAGTTATTTCTCCCTTCTCTTTTGTGAAAATTTTTTTTCCGTATAGAAGGAGTCTTCTTTTCATATCTATGAATCCCTTGTTGGATGCGGTACCTCTAACATGGTATTAGACTCACCAGGATCATTCGATGTTGCTAGACTCCACAGGCTCATGTAGGTTTTATCAAAATCGAATGTTGTCAGTGCATGTGCCCATCAAGGAATCCAAGTTCCCTTTTTATTATGAAAGTTTTTCTGTTCTTCCATAAAAAATGTTTCTTTTGAAGAAAGGTTGTTGGACTCCTAAAGCTTAGGGAACCGGATTCTCTCTAGGAACAGTACCCTCTAAGATCAAATCTGGATCGTTGGATGAGATCATTCAACGGTCTAGATTAATTTTTAATAAGTCCAATCTTGTATTTTTTTTAAAAATTAATCATACAATTTTTTTAAAATATATATATATATATATATATATATCTAATCTAACCGTTGGATGAGATCATCCAACGGTCCAGATCTGGTCTTAAAAGGTATTGTTCCCTCCAGGATTTGAAGGAAATCTGGTTTCAAAGTTTAGCAATTCACCCCTTTTCAAATGTTGTCCCTCTAAAGAAGGGTGGACAAGATATATATAATATATTGTCTCTATAGTTTAGTCTTCTTAATAGATAATAATGTTGTGTAGTTTTAAGTTTTTTTTTTAGAGTCTGTTTTTCTAAATCATGTATTCTCTATTTAAAGAAGTTTAGACTTGAGTTGTAATAGTTCATTTTGTGCGTTGTATTATCTTTTGTATTCCTAATTTGGCGGCATATTAATGAAAATGTTTTAACTCTGATCAAAAAAAAAAAAATGAACAGCTTGGGAGAAACATTGGTTACATGGGATGAATATTTCTAGTCAGCCAACATTGTCACAAGTTCCTTCTTTTTCTAATTAATAGCGTTACGTATTTTATGGTGATGATATTTAATTGGGAGAGCCATTTGTTATTAAGACGTCTGGATGGTGCACAGTAGTTCATCAAGGTCAATTAATATTATTGATATTTTGTGGTTGTGGCTTTGTCGAGAGATACTATCATACAACAAATGAATCATTGTCGAACTAATTCATCAATAGATTTTTGTTTTTTGGGACTGATTCATGAACAGATTTGGTCTATTACTTTACCTACTATTTGATTCTTATCATAATACCTCTCCATCTTTGTGTGGGCCTGAAGATTGCAACTGATTATGAGGTGGCCGAAATTGAGCAGGAGTTAAACTTTCTTAAAGTTGTGAATATGATCAAGCATGGTAATAGTACCAATCATGAGTACGACATCATTGTTGAATCTACTACATTTCTCAATCGTATGCCCATGAGGAAGAAAATTTACTTGGTTTAATATAACTCGTTAAATTTTACCATCATTAATTTATATTTTATGATTTTTTTAATTTTTTTAAAAAATAATATCATAAAATTTGAATTATTGATTGTGAAATTCAATGATTTAGATTGAACCAAGAAAAGAATCTAAATTTATATCCATCATATTAGGCACAAAAAAACTAGAAAGGCTAATCCTCACAAGGTGAATTTAGGTTTGAGTCCTTGTTAAAAGAAGTGTTTACATTTAATATTTAACAATGCATAATTGTCTCCAATAAAAGATACTTATGAAAAATTTTAGAAGAAAAAGGTAAGGGATATGATTTTGTCAACATAATTTATTGACATAAATAAATTAAATAAGCTGTGGCATCAAGTATATTTGATTATTTGTTGAAGAGATTGCTAAGTACTACCAATTATTTGAAAGCATATTTGCCGTTGATACACTATTTATAAATTTATCTATAATTAGTTCGATTTCTAAAAACAATAAATTGAATTTTTCTTTTTTTTTTAAAAAAAAAGCTTTCCTATAAGCATATTTTAATTTTATGGGTAAATTACACTAACTTTTTTTTATCATCATAATTTATTGACATAAATAAATTAAATAGGATGTGGCATCAAGTATATTTGTTGAAGAGATTGTCAAGTTTTGAAATTTAGAGTTAGTGTCCAAAGTTTTAAAATTTAGAGTTAAATTGTGTCGGGGTTTGAAGTTTTGATTTTCAGCATTTAACGTCTAAAGGTTTTTATTTTAGGAACTATTTGGACTTTGAGATTTTAGGATTCGATTAAATATTAATTTAATTCTTAAAAATCATCTTATTTTTCTAATTTAGTCATGATACGATAATCACAACTCAATTACAAAAGAATCAACCAAAGTCATTAATTTTCAATAGTTATATAACGTAAGTTAAAACCTGAGTGTTACAATTTTTATACAAGATCCGTACAAAAATTATAAAACATGAATAATTACTAATCTAAGAGGAAAAACACACATTGATTTATTGCTATCAACCAATCCAATAGTTAAAAAAAACATTTAGATTGATTTCTCTTAAAGAGAAGTAGTAATTGTTTCACACGAAAACTTTCACAAAAAATTATGTTGCAAAAATGACAATTAGTAACTTATGCTCTATTCTTTTTGAAGAACCACAACCCATTAGTTCTCTAAAACAAATATATTACTATTGGTCCATTAACAATAGTAGTGGTCTGACATAGTTTTTATACATTCGGCTTAAACCAATTAATATTAAATATAATTATATATTTTGTTCAAAATTAAGACTTTATTAAGATCAACATTTTAGACTATATGATTATTTGATAACTCATCAAGTACAATCATAATAATATGTGAGTCTACCTCTGTAAGAAAAATATCAGCAAGTCTTTCAAAACAAGACCATTATAGTACAAGCTCTAAAACTCCTTTAAGATAAAGATCACTATATTGCTAATTTAGTCCCTAAGAGCTAATGAATATATTGTTTAGTTTAAACTCTACACGATTTAATTATACTATTATTTTGAATCAGTCATTTAAAAATAAGTAAATATATAATATTAATCTCACAAAATAACTAAACAAAAAAAAAATTGTATCTTTTAGAAACCAATTCGTATGTTTGCTCCAAGACAAACTAAGGTGACAAAGATTTGCTCCTTTACCTTGAGGAAGATAGAGATGGTGAAGGAGACAAAAAACTTGGGACTTCATTGGACTTGGATAGCCTAGCCCCATATGGGGTTTTGAACTCACTTTTCATTTTTGCCAAAAAGATTGTTTCTGTATTTCTCGAAAGTATTTAGTGCTAGGCCCATTGTTGGGACAGGGGAGAGAGCGTTGATTCCAATCAAATCCCATAAAAAAAAAAAAAGAACTGTGAATGTGGTTTTGTAGTATTTTATTCTTGTTTGATTTTTGTGTTGAATTTTGTAGTAAATGAGTAAAATTTAAATTTGGATACTTAAAAGACTAAGTTTCAGCAACACGAGACTTTAAACTCTGCTCCTACTTTTTTCATACTCTATGTTTAAATTAGAGTTCGACAAACTTACTTTTAATTAAAAATGTAAAAGTGGCTTTAGTAAATAAGATTAATGGCATCTACAGGTTAATTTTTGTGCTCAAATTTATCTTAAGGGATTTAGAATCAGGATTTAATGTTCTAGGTTACTGGATTTAGGATTTATCAGTTTCGACATTTAAGATTGAGTTTGGATTTCTTTGTTACGACAATTAAGATGCATTACGACAATTAAGATGCATTGCATTGGCATTGGCATTGTCTTGCTGCCAGAGGACATACACAACAATGGTTAAAGATAAAACATGCATTGCATTGTCATTGTCAATATAACATACATCACATTCAATGATGAGAGCAGACTGATTATAACAAGCTTCCAGAAGGCAGGGCATCAAAATAATGCAACCATAGAACAAGACACAACTTAGGCACTAGAGAATCTGAAAGAGTCTAGTATTCTTCTCCCTCATCATCCTCACCTTCAGCAGACTCAGCTCCCACTTCTTCGTAATCCTTCTCAAGGGCAGCAAGATCCTCACGAGCTTCAGAAAATTCTCCTTCTTCCATACCCTCACCAACATACCAATGGACGAAAGCTCGCTTGGCATACATGAGGTCAAACTTGTGGTCAATGCGAGAGAACACCTCAGCCACGCTGGTTGAATTCGAAATCATGCAAACTGCTCTCTGCACTTTAGCGAGGTCACCTCCAGGAACAACAGTAGGTGGCTGGTAGTTTATACCACACTTAAAGCCAGTAGGACACCAATCAACAAACTGAATAGTGCGCTTAGTCTTGATTGTGGCAACAGCAGCGTTAACATCTTTGGGCACAACATCACCACGATACATCAGACAACAAGCCATGTACTTGCCATGGCGAGGATCACACTTGGCCATCATAGATGAAGGCTCAAATGCACTGTTGGTTATTTCAGCCACGGAGAGTTGTTCATGGTAGGCCTTCTCGGCGGAGATAACCGGGGCGTATGAAGAAAGCATAAAGTGGATTCTAGGATAAGGGACCAGGTTGGTCTGGAATTCAGTGACATCCACGTTCAGGGCACCATCGAATCTCAGAGATGCAGTCAATGAAGAAATCACCTGAACCCCACAAAAGTAGAATGTTAATACATTATAACTTTATCCAAATGACCAAAAAGAATAACCTGTGATGAAATTTACCTGGGAAACAAGACGGTTAAGGTTGGTATAGGTGGGACGCTCAATGTCAAGGGAGCGCCGGCAAATGTCATAGATAGCTTCATTGTCCAATAGTACAGACACATCAGTGTGCTCCAAGAGGGAGTGAGTGGAGAGGACACTGTTGTAGGGCTCAACAACAGAGGTGGACACCTGGGGAGATGGGTAGACAGTGAACCCAAGCTTTGATTTCTTTCCATAATCGACAGAGAGACGCTCCAAAAGAAGGGAACCAAGCCCAGATCCAGTGCCTCCACCAACGGCATTGAAAACTAAGAACCCTTGTAGACCAGTGCAGTTGTCAGCTAGCTTTCTGATACGGTCCAAGCATAGATCAACTATCTCTTTCCCAACTGAAGAAGTATACAAAGATACAATGCATCAGATACCAAAGCATAAACATGATCGAAAAGGCTAAAGCCATGGCATTAATATGTTTACATACTGGTATAATGACCACGGGCAAAGTTGTTAGCAGCATCTTCTTTGCCGCTGATAAGTTGCTCCGGGTGAAAGAGCTGGCGGTAGGTTCCTGTCCTTATTTCATCAATGACGGTGGGCTCAAGATCTACAAAAACAGCACGAGGGACATGCTTTCCAGCACCAGTCTCACTGAAAAAGGTATTGAACGCATCATCACCACCGCCAACGGTCTTGTCGCTTGGCATTTGTCCATCAGGCTGTGAAAAATTAAATTTTTTCAATATCCAGTTTATCAAAAAAGAAACATTCAGACCACAACTAAACGTATAAATTCAAGAATGTCGGAAAAAACATTTCCAGAATCATACAGAGAACTACATGAATCAGATTTTCCGGATCCAAGATGCCCAAAAATAACTTAACTACTCAAAGAAAAAATAGAGAGACTACAAATGCCAGATGCCAATGACTACAGAGTACAGATCTAGGAAATTTTTGTCATCAATTGAGGAATAAAATGGACTAAAGCCGGAAATGATATAAGAAACGGTGAAAAGCTTGAACAGATCTGGAAAATAAACAGACAACTTGTTCATATACATTCATATACAACGCAGATTATCTAGAAATTCCAAGCCATCAACCGAAGAAAAGACCCACGGAAATGTGGGAATCGAGAAAATGAGGTTCAAAACAACCAGATCTGCCAGATCCAACAAATTTCAAAAGATAGATCTCAAGAAAAAATATCACACTACAGCAGAAAAAGACTCAAATCTATTAAATTAAGATCACAGAGTCCAAGAATAGACTTACCCCGATGCCATGCTCAAGGCAGTAGAGCTCCCAGCAGGAATTTCCGACCTGGATCCCGGCCTGACCGATGTGGATTGAGATGCACTCTCTCATCGTGGTGGATCGAAAAAAGAACGATGAGGATTTGATGTATTGAGGCTCGGTGAGGATCGAAGGGAGGAATACTAACAGAAGGGAGGCGTTTATCAAGACGCCTTCTTCTGAAATCTTTTGAAAAGCTTCAACGTCTCTGGGGTTTATATATAGGACGAAGATGAGGTTGAGAAGGCCTTAACCATGATTGGTTAACGAGGGTACGGACGGCTACGAGTTAACGACTAATGAGTTGGAATTGCTCGAGAAACTATCAGAATAATTAACCAACTTCTTAACTATGGTTAGTCACTTCCTTTGTTTTGATTTTTGAATTTTAATTGTTGCCGCACAATAATCCAAACGCAATCTGTCACAGCCGTTTCCATAACGGTCAAAAATACGATGAGATGCTTGTTGCCCTTATTTCAGGGTATTAATGAGCCTCAATTTTTTGTTTCAACTTTTTATCATATTATTCAAAAATTTATTCAACTTTAACTAATTTAATTTTTAAAAATGGTAGAAATTATGAGTTTATTTTGAAGAGTTACAATCTTATTAGGTGAAACTATTCTTATAACTAGTGTTGTAAACCATACGATACACAGATAATTTATAATTCTAAAAATTATTGTAATTTATAAAAATAATAATAATTAATTAATAGTAAATATATAGTAGTTGATAGAAAAGACAAATATTTTAGAACATCTAGATGTAATGTGAATAAAAAAAATCAAATCATCAAAACAACAAAAATATTTCTCTATTATGATGGATGAGTTAACACAAATATCACAATTTTTACTTATAAAATAGATAAGAATAATTAAGATATATATATAAAAATACATGTATAGAAATAATGAGATATTTAGGCTATATTAAGACATATATAAGATTATTTATTAGACACAAATACCTTGTAAATTGAATGTAAATAATGTCAAATGAAAAGAAGAAAAAAAAAGATGTTACATTAATTAAATTAGATAAATATATTAATGATGAAAAAGAGTTGAAATAAAAGTTACTAACCTTTAATATAGAATTTAGAATACTTCTTTATATACTACATTAGTAGTATTTGTCACTGGATGTTTGTCAAGTATCATAAAATAAGTTATTACATTAATAAATTTAGATAAATATATTACAAAATTGAGAGAATGCCCTTCAAATTATATGTCCACAACCTAAAAAAATTAATAATAATGCATGACATAAACAAATTTCATTCAATATACTAATATTAATAAAATCTAATAATCATAAAATTACTTTTAAGATAAGACATATAAAATATATAATAGTCAAACAGCACAGAACAATTGACCTATTAAACATATGCTTTCTCTAATGCGAAACTCAAGTGGGAACGTATGCTTTGTTGTACGACAGTCACCATTACACTTATCTATACTAAATATAAACATTATATACACATTACCCTCAATGATTTGGTACTTGAACTTATTCACAAATGACCTTTTCACATGACTATAAATATGATCACCCTTCAAGATAAGAACTAAACACTATGTACGCATAATGAAAAAACAAAAAAATTACAAAATATTTCATCAAATAAATGTTTAAATCACTCGAGAATCTTACAAAATCATCTCCAAACTAAAAATTTGCTCAGAAATATTGAAAGATGGAACCACTCACAACTTCACAACACAAACTTTTATCCTCTAATCATCCCTTAATCTAGTAATATCAGCAACATTACTAAGTCTAGCCATAACAGGAGCACCAACAGAATAGAAACTAATATTGAACGACATTTAAACAATAAAAGCACAAAAACAATATATATGTAAGAGAATGAGTTCCTACCTATATAACATAACAAAAGTGAATATGTTCAGTTTATTTCTTCAACCTATATTTATACCAATAGGAGTTGATACTAATAACTTAAGTAATTAAGGAATTTAAGAGATATTATATAATAAAATTTAATAATTTTATATTTAATGTTTACTGTAAACTAGTTTTTTTACTATATCTATTAATAGTAATTTTACTTAAACAATAAATTTCATAAAATAATACATGGAAATTAAATTTGGCATTAATTAGCTTAAAAATTTACTATAAAAGATGAAAAAGAATTAATTGAATTTATGAAAGAATAGTCTATGGTCGAAATTAAAAATGCTATTGAATATTTAATATATATTAATATTTGTCACAGATAATATTTATATATTTGATTGATCAATGCATTAAAGAAAATACTATTAACTAAAATAGGGTTCCATGAATTATTAAAAAATTAGTACTCCGTAAATTTGGGAAGATGATAAATAGCCACTATCTAAGGAATTGTTAAGGTTATACTGTATATAGCATTTGAAGTGTCAAATTGCATTTATTACCAAATATTAAGAATTAAGAAAAGAATCAAATTGTTATTGATATGACAAAATTTTTTTCATAATTCCATAATTTTCTAAAAACTTAAGTAATTAATAAATTAAGAGATATTATATAATAAAATCTATATAATAAAATAGAATTAAAAAAATTATGGAATCCATAGAGAAATCAAAATTTAAGATGAATTACATCAAATTCATTTTATATGATTATATAGTCATTATAGCAATTATATACCAATTATATGGCAATTAAAGCAATTATATAGCAATTTACTCTAATTTTTCAAATTTTAATGTGATGTGATTATATAGCAATTTATTCGAGTTTCATCAAATTCATTTAATGTGATTATATAGCAATTATATCAATTATATACCAATTATACAATAATTATAGCAATTATATAGCAATTTACTTTATTTTTTTCAAAATTTAATGTGATGTAATTAAGTTACAAAATTTATTTATTAAATCTATTCATTTAAATTTATTCTATTACACATAATTTAATGACTTATCAGCAATTAATGTCTCTGAGTAAAATTGTTTTAGTCTATTATATAGACTCTTATAATCTTTAACTTTTAAAAATTATAATCACAATTTTATAGTTTTAAAAGTTATAATTGTGTTTTTTTAGTCAATTTTTTTAATGTTTTGTTAAATTTTGTTGATGTAACTAATTATATTATTTTAGTACTTTAAATGCACATGACATATGTCGGCAGGGAATAAAATTGAATGATTGAGCGAAATTAGTTCAAGCTAGTGTTCACACAAGTAAATTACAACTCTAAAAACTTTCATAATTTATAAGAATAATAATAATTATAATTAATTTATATGAAACTTATAAGTTCTGACATATACTTTTTAAACGTAAATATTCTGAATTGATTTATCAGTTCTATAATCAAATCTATTTTACCTATTCAAACTTTAATTTGAATTAATTTATTTATTTAATATAATAAATTTAAGTGAATAAAATAGGTAAATTAATTAATTTGTTAATTTGTAGATTATTTGTTATTTGTTATAAATTAATTACCGTATAGATCTGTAATTGATTGAATATTAATTTTATTTTTACTTTTGAATGCGTCCTTTTTTGTTTCAATTAGATCTAAAGAAAAAAAAAATGGTGAAGGTTGCTGCTACGTTTATAATGGATCTCCAAGGCTCATATTTCATCTTTGAAGAATTTTATTTTCATCTCTTTCTTTAGTCAAGGGATTGTGATTTAAAGATTCATATCTCAAACTTTGATTTCTATTAAATTAAGAATTATTTTGGAAAGAAATCAAAATAAAATAATAAAGCAAATTTTTTAATTAATTATCAATTCCATAATCAAATTTATGTTACCTACTAAAAAAATCTTCTAAGACACTACAGTGAGCAAATAATAAAGATAATTGTTTTTGAATTTCAATTCAAATCATTTCAATCAATTCATATGTAATGTCATTAATTTATCCAATTTATTGATTTACCTAATTTATTTATTCATTCAAATCAAATCAAATAACGAAATTTACTAATTATTAATTATGTTAATATATTTTGATAAAAATATATTCTACTATTCACTTTAATAATAACCTACAAAATATATTAAATACATTGGGACTCACATAATAAATTATGATAATAATACTATAATTTATAAATTTGTTAGAATAAATAACTAATAATATAAATTGTGACAAAAACATAAATACATATATATATATACATATTATTTTGAAATAAAAATACAATATTTAAGGACTTCAGAATTAATAAATACCTTCGAAGCATAAAAAGAGTTGAAAATCTTAACAGAACCTGAACAAAAAGGTATCAATGTTAGTTCAAAAATAAATATGAGAATTAATATTGCACCAAAGAAATCAAAAGCGCAAGCGACAAATAATGTAATAGAGAATTGTCCAATTCTTGCACCAGAGAATAACAACAACAGTTGGACAACTTGGATTATTAACAAAATGTTGATTTAGATCGTCTGCGAATTGTCTTCATAATATACACATAATTTTGTTACACCTACAAAACACACACATACATACACACATATATACACACACACAATAGTATATATATATATATACATGTTAAAAATAAGAAAAAAAGAAAATACTAAGAGAAAGATATAATAAATATATAACTAAATAAATGATAATAATGTAGTAATTAATCTAAATATAAAACAAAAAGAAAAAATGACAACAATAATACTCTGTATCTTCAATCTCAATTTTCATATGCTTGTTCTTATTACCGTTCTTAGAGCTCTCTATAATATGACAAAATTTATTAACCAGTCTGATAACATCTAAAATACAACAATATTATTTGTAAAAAGTTGGAATCAACAACAAATAAAATATAATCTACAAAACAGAATATAAAAAACTAACCTACTAAATAGTTCTTGTCGGCAATACGATTCAAAATATCACTTAATAGACAAAATTTGAAGACAAATTTTAGAATATTCAAATCATCTTTAACTAGTCGGACATCAATTAAAAAGAGAAATTCAAGCATGAATGGATGCTTCGTTGTATGATACTCACTGTTATACTTAACTACACCAAATATAAACATCATATAAATATTTCCTTCAATTATTTAACTTCTGAACTTATTCACAAATGATCTTTTCACATGATCGTGTGTGTAATCACCCTTATAAGGCAAATAATAAACACAATATAAGTATAATAAACAAAATAATATATATATATATATATATATAATTTGAATATAGAAATTAAATTCATATGAAAATCTTACAAAACCATCTCCAGATTAAAAATTTCCTCATGCATAAAAAACGATAGAACTGTTTAGAACCTCACTACTCAAACTTTGATCCTCCAATCAAAATAAAAACTAATTCTGCATGAAAACATAATCGATAAATGATAGTTAGAATGACCCTTTATTTATACAATATGAATATTGAACATAATAAATTGAATTTAATAAATAATAATAATGTAGTAATTAATAATATCAATTATAATAATATAATAATTAATAGTATCAATTATATAACAAATTTATTAATTTTATTAATTATTAATATACATAATAAAAGATGTATATATAATTATATAGCAACCATATATGGACATTTCATGACAATAGGTTTGTTTTTATATAAAAAATATATAACAATTAATTATTTGATTATTTGTATATAATAAATGATAATTTACCAAAAGATAACATCTTTCAATCGATAAGTTTACATAATTAACCAATTATATAGTAATTATATAGCAATTTACGTTAAATTTTTCAAATTCATTTAATGTGATTATATAGCAATTATACACCAATTATATAGTAATTTATCCTTATTTTTTTAAAAATTCATTTAATTTGATGTGATTAATTTACCAAATTTAATAATTTACCAAATTTATTCATTTAAATTTATTATATTATACATAATTTAATGATCTATTAGTAATTAATGCCCTAGAGTGAAATTATTTTAATCTATTATATAAATCATTTGATTGTTTGTATATAATAAATGATAATTTACTAAAGGACAACATATTTTGATCGAAAATTTTACCTAATTTATCAATTATATAGTAATTATAGTAATTTATCCTAAATTTTTCAAATTCATTTAAAATGATTATATAGCAATTATATATCAAATTATCCTAATTTTTTTAAATATTTAATGTGATGTGATTAATTTACCTAATTTATTCATTTAAATTTATTATATTATATATAATTTAATGACTTACAGGTAATTAATGCCTTAGAGTAGAATTGTTTTAGTATATTATATAGATGTATAACATATCAATATAATAGGCTAAAACAATTTTACTCTAGGACATTAATTGTTGGCAAGTATACATCTAAAGACTAAAACAATTAGTTATACTAGGTAAACTTTCCTATTGATATATGAAAAAATTAGGATAAATTGATATATAATTGTTATAATTGCTATATAATTAGTAATTAGGTAAAGTTTTCTATTAAAATATAATATATTGTCCTTTGATAAATTAGCATTTATTATATACAATAGAATAAATTTAAATGAATTCATTAAATGAACAAATTAGGTAAATTAATAAATTTATAACATAAATTAAGATTATTGCTATTAATTATATGTATGAAATTTACCCATATATTAAATTTACAATTAATATATAAAATATTAATTTATTGCTATATAATTGGGGTATATATTTCTGATTAATGGCTTGGGTAATGCCTTTGTTAGGGCATTAATTGCAATAAATTTATTGCTACAAATTTATTGCACCAAATTATAGCATTTATTATATATTTTTTATTCATATAATTTGAATTTATTGCTATATAATTGATTGGTTATATTATTTCCAATTCACTTATTATCACTTATCTATTATCTATTATTTCACTAATTAATTGCTAATTTATTTCACTACATTATTATCATTTATTATAATCGATTTATGATGTTCAATATTCATGTTATATAAATAAAGAGTCATTCTAACTGTCATTTATTACTCCTGCATTTATATTATTTATTGTTCTTGTAGAATTAGTTTTTATTTTGTTAGTACTTCACATATGGCTAAATTTAGAAACGTTGCTAATATTGATGCATTAATGGATGATTGAAGGATTAAGATTCAAGTAGTTAGGTTGTGGACAATTCCATCATTCTATATGTCTGAGGAGATTTTTAGTTTAGAAATAGTTTTATAAGATTCTCAACTGAATTTAAATTCATTATATTCAATTGTTTTATATTTTTTTTTTGTTCATTATCCTTATATTGTGTTTATGTTTTGCCTCCTAAGGGTGATTAATGGCACTAACTTGCTAAGTCAATGTGTCATTTGGTTTTGAAACAAGTCAGTCTTATAATAGAAACTTGGATAGCAACAATGCGAGTAATTCATAGAAAATTTATACAATTAGATTATTATATTTTTTATATGTGCATTTTGCTTATTGGTTTTATTTTGTTATTCACTAAATTATTCATATCATGTTGTGTAAAGATGTGGTTCAAATGTTTTAGAATCTGATAGTGGAAACATTTCATATTCTATGACATCTAGGAAAAGACTTTTTGCTGAAGTCAAAAAGATAATAATAAAAATGATAATTTGAATACTTTTTAGATGTCTTCTAATGTTTAGAAAGTTGTGAAGAATGAAAAAATTGATAACCCTATTAAAAATGTTGAGTGATTAATAGATATTATTATAAGTATTTTACGTATGATAATATTCTAATTAATAAACTCTATGTGGTGCTTTTTTTCTTTTGGGTATGAATATCAAGTGAGATAGTTAGGCTTTATTATTTTTCATTTTTTAACTTAAATACTTTATTTTTAAATGCGCACAATTCAAAAGTATATTTTTATTTGTTGTTTTATTATTTATCTACTTAAATATGTTTAATTCGTTCGTTAGATTTCGAAATAATGTTAACAAATGTGAATGAGTTAATTATTTATAAATACAATTAATAAAATTTTGTATATCTTCCAGTAACAATTATCTTCTCGATATTATACGTTGTTTCTCATGATAGTTTCACAATCGGATATAACAATTTGACCACTTAAATGATGACTTTCAATCATTTTTCCAAATGAAAGAGGATTATTTAGAATATATACAGTTGACTATTTAGAATATAATTTTAAAAAATATTTTTTACAATATAAAGTACAATATTGTAATAATATATCTAATTAAATAATATAATTATTTTATATAGTTATATTTTTTCAAATTATGATACATTATATTATAATCTAAAATGAAAAACTAAAAATTGACTTAAAAATATATTTATATCTATTTATTAACATAATATTTTTTTTTGTTTTCAAAGACATTGAATTTCAAATAAATTGAATTACAATTGATGACTGTCAATTTTTTTTCAAATGAGGAGTACTTTTTTTATTATCTATTATTAAATAATAATAATTAATGTAAATTCTATATGCATTAATACTCTTTAATGTTAATTCTATATTTTTTTTTTGAATTCACTCAATTCATTAAAGTAATATAAATAATTAATAATATATAATATAAAATTAATAATATAAATGATAATATAATTAATTATATAATCAATGAATTAATATAATTTGAAACATTATTTGTTATCAATTAATGCAATATTCTTTAACTTTGCCTAAATTGCAGTACTTTGACTTTGTCTCTTATGCCAACTGCTATATGTTTGCTGTCAATTAATTATTATTATTATTGTAAGTTAAAAAAGTTTTTAGAGTTGTGAGTTACACGTGTATCGCACCGTTCACAATACTAGTTGATTAAAAAATTGGACTAGACTAGCCAATTTGACCGGGAACCAACCACTAGTCCAGTCTAGTTGGCCTTTTGGACTAGTAGACTTAAAAATCGGTTAAACCAGCCTCAAACTAATGAAACCAGCTGGTTAATCAGTTCCCTGATTTCTTTCTCAAATGATGTGAATTCGAGAAGAAAAAAAAGAAAAAGATGATGAAGCAACAATAGACTTGAAAAGGTCTCAGAAGTGTAGCACAAATCGACAAAGAGGAAGAGAGAGAGAGAGAGCCATTGGGTTTAGCAAAGATTAGCAAAGAGGAAAGGGAGGGGGGAGAGAGAGAGAGAGCCATGGGTGTAGCATAGATTGCCGAAGAGAAAAGGACAAAGATGGTGCGACGATCACGATCCACAATATGAGGCTACCAGATCTTGTTTGGAGTCGACAGAGAGATATGGAGAGAAAGCCATGTGAAAAGAAAAGAAAAGAAGAATATTATATTATGCATGTAGTGGGAAAGATCAACAACTGGAAAAATCATCAAATGCAACAAATTAAATGAATCTCTAATGCTCCTCTCACGTCAACCAATATTCTGCAGTTTGCACTTTCTTGAGCTATGCACAAAATGTGTTAGTGACTCAATAGACTTCAACGGACTAGGGCAAATTGGATTATTACAGCTTACAAGATTTATTTAATTATTTTTTGATGGTGTATAGATTGTTATTATAAAAAGTTAAAAATATTAATATTCAATTATTATCGGTTTGACCAATGAATCGTGAACCAATACGTTCATCAGTTCAATAATCAATTTAATTTTTAAAACATTGGTATAGCATATAATACAACATGTATTTTGTGACTTAGGTGCATTAATTTGAATCATGCATATCTGAAGTTTCAGAATAGTACTTAGTAAGACTCATTAGTAAAATTTAATAAATTACTAAAAAAAATATAACAATTCTACAATAGAGATTAAATTAAAAAAATATATACATTGTTACAAGTTTTTAAACTATACTAAATAAATTTAAAGTCGAATGAAATCATAAAAACTAAAAAGGTAATTTAATCATATAATATAGGAAAAGATTATAAAGAGTTCAATTTTATGGAATATCAATATGTTTGGTTTGTGAAAACATTTCTTGTTTTTATTTTCAAATTTTATTTTCTGAAATGCATTTCTTGAAACACTGAAAACATCTTTTTTGGTATTTTTAGATTTGGGCTTATTTTAAGAAATATTTTTAAAAAATCATTTTCAGTAAACTAAATCAAATACATTTTCAAGCCTGTTTTCTATTTTTAGTGAAAATGAAAACAGAAAATATTCAAATCAAACAGGCTCGAATTTCTTCATCATTAGATAATCATGATATATATGTATGTATGACAATTAAAAATTTTAACATAATTAAAAAAATTAGAGATTTTGATCTATCAAAAAGTAGAATTATCTATAATCATAGCCCCATTATATATTGGAAATAATAAAAGAAGGACCTTGAGAAAACTAAGAAGTACTATACATAAAAAAATCCATGTTTAAATAGATCAGTTCATTCCCCTTGAAACAGAGAACAATATCCCTTCGATTTCTACGAAAGACATGGGTCTCGATCATATCGAGAGTAGTTAATGATGAAGACCTTAGAAAGGCCATCTTTCAATGTCGGGCTCTCAAGGCTCCAAGCCCCCATGGTCTTAATGCCTTATTCATGGTGGTTAGGGTGGTGAAGCATATTTTTGAGAACCCAGATAGAGTTAGAGAGATTAACGGGACTTTCTTGGTTTTGATTGCAAATGTGAAGAATTCGGTGATAGTTAAGGAGTTTAGGCTACTTAGCCTATTTAACGTCATCTACAAAGTGGTGACAAAAATTGTAACAAACAGACTTTGGAAACTTATGCCCAAAGTGATATCGCCAGGTCAATGTAGTTTTGTTCCTACAAGATAGTGTTTTGACAACATTATAATAATCCAAGAGATTATTCACTCAATGAGGAGTATAGGTGGCAAAAAGGGTTTTATGGCAATTATAATCGGCTTAGAAAGAGTTTATGATATGCTAAGTTGAAAGTTCGTTGAGAAAACCTTGATGAAGGTGTGCAAGAAAGATTGTTTTTCTCGATTGATCATGGTTATATTTTGTCATTTCAAACAGAGATTCTTTGGAATAGAGAGAGAGAGGAGCTCACTCCTTCTCGATTACTTGAGGAATTAGAAGCCAATTAGGACAGGGAGAAAAGATCGACTCATTTGTCTCTATGCTATAAAAAATAAAAAAATTTAAGTAAATACTACTTTTGAAAAAAATATTTGGACAAGTGCCATAGAATCTGTCACATCATAACTTGTGATTTTTTATTCTATTAAAACTCGGCTTGATATAGGCCGAACTTTTGCAAGATACCAAATTTTTTTGTTTTTAAAAAAGATATGAATGAAGCTCGGCCTCCAAGAGGCGTGAGTCTTATCTTTCATATATATATATATATATATATATATGTATATATATATATATGTATATATATATATATATGTATATATATATATATATAAATTTAATTACAAATTAATTAATATGTAATAATAAATCAATTGACGAATATGTAATTAAATTATATTAGTTAAAATATAATTAAATTTATGTAAATTATATAAAATTAAATTAATCAATTAATTTATATATAATTAAATAATATTAGTATATATTTTATTTAATTTATATTAATTAATTTTAATAGAAATAGTTAATTTTCAAATAATTGATTTTATAATATTTTCTTTGATAAATTAATTAGTTTATTTTTTGTATAATTAAAAAATATTTAATTTATATTTGATTAATTAAATTGAAATTAGTATATAAAGGAATAGAAAACGAGACAAAAATATTTAAACAATAGAAAGTAAAGAATGTTAAATAGCGTTAAGATATACAACAAATAATAGAGACAATATAAAAGAAATGACTCTTAGTCCCACAATGCCTGAAATGATGAGATCAGATGATCTAGTGTGAGAACTACATACCAAGGTTTGCATTATGTGGCAAAGAATTAGTAAAAAAATGATGAAAAGTCAAAATGGTTTTATGTTAACATCAGCATATAACAATCAATGCTTGATGGAGGAAAAATAAAATGCGGTTGCACAAGCACATAGTCTGAAGAACTGAAGCCTCCAACGTGTATAGTAATGAGAGTTGTAATCAAAATATAATAAGATGTAAAAAAATATCATTTATAAATATATTTATAAATATGATATACTTATAAACAAGCAAATATAAATGAACTTGAAATATGATATACTTATAAACAAATAAATATAAATATGATATACTTATGTTGTTATTAGACATCAAATAGTTCACTTCAATTCAACTAGAGAAATTTGAAGCTATGACCAACTATTGGGTCTGAAATACTTGTGTTTTGTTCACTATTTTTGAAACATGTGTGTATTCGTTTCATTTACTTATGAAACCAGCATAACCTCTATTTTACCATTGGAATAGAGTCTAATTGCCATGTAATTTATATATGTTTATGGAAGTTCATAATATTAGGAGAAACTTTTATAAATGAACTTGAAATAAAATTTGCTTTTATGAGTGTTAGAACTACTTGGTTGTAGAATACAATCTCCTAAGACTATCCTCAGATTTTAGCATAGTCAAATAAATTTACATAATCTTTATAAATATTATAAGCTATAATATAAACTTCAAAACAATCCCTTTGTATTACTTGTTAGAAAGGTGCCTTAAAGGCAATCATTTTTAGCATCAGATGTACAAACTTAGTTATTAATCCAAAGAGGTTTTTTTTTTCATTATTTATATTCATATTCATAAACTCAGGATTAGATCGTAAAATAAATAATGAAGTCTATGACATAAAACATAGCATGAAGGAAATTATGATGACAATCATAATATGAGATTCTTATCATATATAATTATTTATGCATCTAAACTATCCCTAGTCGTAGGATCACTAGAGACTGGACATCAGTGATTTAGATAGACTAGCACATGTTATGCTTTTTGATTTAATTAAGCAGCTGTCTTCATAAGCTGTAAGTATGAGATGTTTTGAGTAAACATGTGAATGCTTGTCAATGGTAACACTTTCTCTCAATTACTGAGTATTTGTTTTAAAAACACTCTTGTTCTTTTCTCCTTCAACCAAAAGGATTTTCTTCATAGCTTTTTCATATTTGTTAGTATAAGAACGAGAAGAAACACCGTTATCTAAAGAGGTTTTTCTTTTTTGTAATTTCACATAGATTACCATTAGAGGAATCCCACTTTGGATACTTGCTTTGGCTTGAAGAGGTTGCTGTGCTACAAGAGGTATTTCTCTTCGTCTTGTTTTTCATGGCTAATGTAATGGTAATATAGATTGATCAATCAGTGAATTGGTTTTAAAGAAAATTTTAAATTCTGTTGCATTATTCTAATCTCTAAAATCCTACATTACCCAATGTGTTTAACTTATTTAAATTCTCAATTTCAACTAAAATTCTTTGGTTATTCATTTAATTAGATTAATAGAATAATTGTACCTCTAATAATCTTTATTTTTATTCTAAACTTTACTAATTTAGTCAAATAATATATACACATATATACATAATTAATTTATTCAAATAAATATGTATATATGTATATATATATATATATATGACTAATTTATTCAAATAATTATGTAGATGTATATGACCTAGTTTAATTAAATATGCATATACATGTATAAAATATATACATATAAATGATTTTAATTTAGTCAACAAACATTAGTGCCACCCGAATCACAAGGCTATGCTATGCATATATATGTCTTCCAGGTGTTTAGAGAATGTTTAAATTTTGATGACCATCACATGTTGGGCTTGTAATGTGAAATGTTCAATTATCTTGAGTGTTTGTAAGTATATCATATTAGAATTTTCTAATTTTAATTTTTGTCTAAATTATATTTGTTTGTTTGTAAGTATATCATATTTATAAATATATTTATAAATTATATTTTTTTATATCTTAATATATTTTGATTACAACTCTCATTACTAAACAAACTCTCACCTAATTCCACCAACTATACTAGGCAAGCTCTCACCTAGCTCTACCTGCTCAAAACCTATTCTTTATGATGCATGTTACATCCAAAGTGCATATATGTCATACGAGAGTGTAGTGTCTTTAACTTGTTGCTAAACTCAACCAAACATAGGTTATAGTGGCGTCGGCGCCTCTTCTACACACGTTGGAGGTTTCAGTTCTTCGAACTATGTGTATGTGCAACTGCAATTTACTTTTGTTATACGCTGATGTCAACACAAGGCTATTTTAACTTTTCATCATTTTTTACTAATCCATCGTCATATAATGTAGACCTCGGTATGTAGTTCTTCACATCTGATCTCATCATTTCAGGCATTGTGGGAATAAAAGTCATTTTTTTAGATTATATCTATCATCTGTTGTATATCTTGACGTTATTTAACATTCTTTACTTTCTATCGTTTAAATATTTTTATTTGTACGTTTTCTATTCCTTTATATACTAATTTCAATTTAATTAAGCAAATGTAAATTAAATATTTTTTTTGTAATTATACAAAAATAAACTAAATTTAACTATACAATCAATTTATCAAATAAAATATTATATAATCAATTATTTGAAAATTAACTATTTCTATTAAAATTAATTAATATAAATTTAATAAGATATATACTAATTTTATTTAATTATATATAAATTAATTGATTAATTTAATTTTATATAATTTACATAAATTATATATATATATATATTTAAATTTGGTATTTGGCAGAAGCTCGGCCTGTGTCAGGCCGAGCTTCTAACATAAAGTTTTGGCAGAATAAAAAAAATTACAAGTTATGATGTGACAGATTCTATAATATTTGCCTAAATATTTTTTCAAAAGTAGTATTTACTTAAATTTTTAAAATTTTTATAATATAGGGACAAATGAGTCGAAAAGATTAAGAGGTTTCAAATCTCTTCTTCACTAATGACCTTATGGTTTTTGTTGAAGCCTCCTTGAAAAGACTAAAGAGTGCCTCAACAAATTTTGTATTAGCTTGGGGAAAAGAGTTAAGACGGCAAAAACGGGAGTTTTTTTTCTCTCAGAACATGAATCACGTAAGGGTTAGAGTTAAGTGAGACTTTGGAGTTCCAATCTACACCGGATTTGGAGAAGTATCTTGGAGTTTTCCTCCATCATCAAAAAGTCAAAATAACCTCTTACCAATGCATATGGCTGAAAAAGGTGTTGGAGAATCCGAGTAGACAGTTGGATGCAGATGCATCCAACGGCTGAGGTTAGATGCGCCTTTTAGATCTCTTTTTTTAAATTGAAATACTGACGAACCAGAATTTGACACATGGCATGCATTGGGTTTTTTGTTAGACTACAAGATAAGAGTTGTAATACCGTTCTAGTCTTCCAGAAATTAAAATATTAAATCTAAAAATGTAAAATTAATTTATAAAAACAAAAAATTGCAATAAAATCAAATTAAATATGATATTTAATTTATTAAAATATAAAATCTCATAAAATGTACAAATTAATTCAAAAAATGTAAAATTACAATAAATTAAAGAAAATATAGTATTTAATTTCTAAATTAATTTGTATATTTTTTGAGATTAATTAAATACTATATTTTCTCAATCTCAAATACTATATTTTCAAAAAATATACATATTAATGTTAAAAAAAAGGAACCCCTAAATCGTGCATTATGAGGGCAATTCTGGGATCGAACATTCCTCCTCAGCCTTCTCCCAAGCACCTTCCCTTTCCAGAGGCGCGTTTCCATCGATCCAAGATTGTAAGCATCCGTATGAAATAAAATGGAAGATGGATTTCCATTTTCCAGTATCTTCTTCCTTCCTCAGCGCCTACCAAACGAGGAAGCAGCATGTCTCCCATTCCAGCTACTGTACGCCTACCAAACATGCTGCTAGAGTTAGAAGTATGTTAATTTTTATTGTAAAATTTTTTTTTTAAATCTTTAATACTAATTTATATTTTTTATTCATTATTTGAGTTTCATTGAATAAACATATTTTGTATATTATATTTTTTATTTTGTCATGTATTATATTTAAACTTATAATAAATATTTAAATTATAAATAAATTTTTTTTTAATAAACAAAATATAAATTGATCCAATCCAATCCATAGTCCTTGAAAGACTAGATTAAACCATAATTTTTTGCCTATTTACTTGCCCCGCCCAGCCTTAACTTATTAGAGGCCCGACTTGACACCCCTACAAATTGATAT
This sequence comes from Biancaea sappan, assembly GCA_037074585.1. Taxonomy (NCBI): domain Eukaryota; kingdom Viridiplantae; phylum Streptophyta; class Magnoliopsida; order Fabales; family Fabaceae; genus Biancaea; species Biancaea sappan. Next base: position 7,149,018 of record CM073493.1, on the reverse strand, counting down.
GTATTGATATTATTGTAAGATACATATACTCAAAGATGTCATAGGCAAGCATACATTTTAGAAGCTATCACACCACGTATTAAGGTAAAATCATGTAACAGCTTAAAGCGATTTCAGATCTTCTATCAAAGAACTCAAATCAGCATACGAAGATCCTCCTTCTTCAACAGCCATTTTAGCAATTTCTGCAAGTTCCTTGGCTCTGCTTCTGATTCCCTCTGCTTCTTCCCCACCACCCACCACCCTCTTCACTGCCTTCTCTATAGCTTCACTCTCGACTCTATCCCCAACCAGCCTCAGCCATTGCTGAACCCCAATAGGAACCCCAATTCTCAGAACTTGAATCACCAGCTTCTCGTTGTAAAACTGATCTGCAGAAACTGGCCATGTGATCATAGGCACTCCACAACACAGAGATTCCAGAACTGAATTCCACCCACAGTGTGTCACAAATCCTCCAATGGCTTCGTGGTCCAGAATCAACGATTGTGGGGCCCACCCTCTCACTATCTGACCTTTACCTTCCATTCTCTTCTCAAATCCCTCTGGTAACCACATTGTTTTTTTATCATCTTCTTCCTTGTTTTTCCTCACGACCCAGATGAATTTCTGCCCAGATTTCTCAAGACCCTTCGCAATCTCGAGTAACTGAGAATCCCCAAAATTTTCCACGCTTCCAAAGCAAACGTACACAACGGAATTGGGTTCTTGGGAATTTAGCCAATTTATTATTAACCCATGTTCATCAGTTAAGGTTTTTTCTTCCTCTTCTTGTTTTCTTCTACTGCACAACGAAACAGGGCCTATGTGCCACGATCTCATTTTCAGGACGTTTCTGTAATAATCTGCGTAATTGGGTTCGAGCTCATAGAAGCTATTAACAAGAATACCGTAGCTTCTTGGTTCTGATTCTTTTACTTTCCTGTACAACTTGATGAAATCTGTTTCGACCTCTTGCTTTATAAACTCGGGCAGTTGCTTTCTGGTGAACTTGATATCGCCAGGGAAATTAGGGATCGAGAAAGGCTCTGAGTCAGAAGATACCTTCTTGTGAGGCTGATGCTTTAGGAGACACAGCGAAGCACAAAGGGAAAAGAACGAGCTTCCATGGAAGACGAGCCTAGGAATGTTGTATTTTCCGGCAACATCGGTGGTCCATGGGAAGAACATATCGGCAACAACGAAATCAGGACGATGTTCAGAAACGAGATTATCGAACTGGGTCTCCATAAAGGTCGTGGCTTTGAAGATTTTGCCTTGAATTTCGAGGGATGAAGCTTGGTTCAGATTTTCGCAACCATCGGGTAATCCGACCTCGGAAGAGGGAAATCTGATGAGAAGCAGTCCGATGTCTCCAATGTTTCCCTTTTCCATGTTTTTGTTGGTTTGAATCTTGGTTCTGCAGAAGGAGGCGTTGGATGGGGTTGTGATGATGGTGGCTTTAAGGCCACGAGAAGCGAAGATCTTGGCCATGTCTAGAACTGGCATCATGTGGCCATGAGCCATGAATGGGAAGAGAAACACGTGAAGCTTGCGGGTTGTATCCTCCATTTTTACCTGTTGATTGCAGAATAGAATTTCAGAGTGAAGAAAAGAAGATAAAGAAGGAGATCAATGAAGACGAAGATGGACGAAGAGTAATGAAGTGCTTGACTTGAGAGCTATGGTATTGGTATGGCCTTCACGGTTCTTGTTTCTGTTTTTCCATTGGTTGCTTTTGACAGAAAATTAGGGGTTGTGGTGACTAAAAAATAAAAAACTGTCTTTAATTCTTTTTGACAAACAAAATAAGCAAACAAATTAAATTACCAAAAATAGATGTTCCTATTTGATATTTATCGATAATATGTCTTGGTTCTTGATAGCCTACGGTTTTGAAAACGGGTTAGATTAAAAAATTGACGAGTTGGTCATATAATCAATGTGGTTTAAATCAGTAAATCAATCACAAAATAAAAGATAAAAAAACTAGTAAAATTTCTTCAATTAGTTTGTCTGTTATTAATGTGTTATTCTTCAATATACGAATATTGTTGATATTTTATTTTGTAAATAAATTTTAAATTTTATTTTATGTTCATATTTTATTCAAATTAGATAATATTATTAAATTTGAATAAAAAAATATTTAACTAGATGTCTAGATCTTGTAAGTTTTTAAATTTAAACATAAGATTTATTATTTTATTATATTACATTATTAATGAATAAAATTAATATATATATATATATTTATATATTACAATCAACTCAACCCACTAAATTTTGAACTAATCTCTTTATCAATTTAATAATTAATATAATTATTCAAACAAATTATCATCCAAGATGTTGGATGACAAAAATGTCAATGGAATTTATCTAAAATAAACTCTGGATTATTGATGATATAGATATATGCTAGAACAAATATCTCCGTGATTGAAGCGAAGAAATTTTAAAACAGAGTTAATAATTTATTAAAAATAAATAAATATTTTTCAAATAAAATGAATATGTAAGCTGTAAACTTACTTTTTAACTAAAATGTTTAATTATAGGTTAAACTATAATTTATCATTAATATTTAGTTTGAAATCAGTTTATTCCTTATAGATTAGAACATCTTATTCAGTTTAACATCATGTGATATTTTTCTCATAACTTTAACAAATTTATCATGCGAAAATTAATATAATAGAAAATTTTATTGTTAATATTTTAAAAATATTAATATATTAATAGTTTTAATTTTTTAAAGACTATTAGTAAAAACATTTAAAGGTACCTTGCAAATATTCAAGATATTTGTAAAAGATATAGATTTATATAGTTAATTATCTTTTTTATCAGATTTTTCATTAAAATTATAACATGTATAAAAAGTTTTCTTAAAAGAAAACCAATACAAGATAATTAGGTCTCTAATGAAATGAAACCTAATGTCAATATGTTTGGTCTTTTCATGAAAGCTCCTTTCTTGTCAGATAAACTGCACTTTGACTGTCACTCTGGATGGTTACTCTTTCTTGTTTTACTCCAAGTTCTTCAACTAGGCCCTTTAAACAAATATCCTATTAAGGATCCTCTTCTATCTAAATCTCTTGAATAATCTGAGTCACTGTTGCCTTCTAGCTTTAGCCCTTCTACTTTTGACTTCTTATATAGTAAGCCACAGTTTGATGCGCCCTCACAGATCTGAGGATCCATTTTACGGCTTCCCAGTGCACCCTTCCAGGTTCAAATATATATATATATGCTTATTACATTTGTAGCATAGGCAAGATCAGGCCTTGTGCACACCATAAAGTACATTAGACTACCAACTGCATTTGCATAAGGAACTCTGGCCATGTTAGCTCTTTATATATTTTTGGGCATATATCACTAGAAAGTTTAAAATGATTTGCTAAGGGTGTTGAGAATGCCTTAGCATCATACACTCCATATTTCCTAAGAGTTTTTTTTTTTTAGATAATCTTCCTGTGACACAAACATAATCGAGTAACTCTTATCTCTGGTAATCTGCGTTCCTACAATCTTTCTTGCACAGCCAATGTCCTTCGTTTCAAATTCTGCACTGAGCTGTTCTTTTAACTTCTTTTATTTCCACTTTGTTAATTGAAGCAATTAACATATCATCAAAATAAAGCAACAGAAAGATGCCAACTTCATCTGACAGCCATTTATAATAAAAACACAGCTATCAAACATGCTTATGTTGAAACTAGTTTTCACCATAAACTCATCAAACTTGAACCACATCCTTGGTGCTTGTTTCAGCTCATATAAAGATCGTTTGAGCAAGCATACCTTATCCTCTTCCACCTGAACAACAAAATCATCAAGTTGAGTCATATAGATTTTCTAATTTAAGCTACCATGTAAGAAGACAGTCTTGACATCTAGCTGTTGTAGTTCCATGCCATATTTTGGGTCCAAGGACAGTAGCACTCTAATTGAAGTGTGCCTTACAACATGTGAGTAGATCTCATTGTAATCAACCCCTTCTCTGTGTGTAAACCCTTTAGCAACCAATCTTGCCTTGAACCTGGTCTGCTCAACACCTGGTATGCCCTTCTTTTCCTTGTAGATCCATTTGCAACCTACAAGTGTTTGATTTTCTGGTTTGTCTACTAAGACCCAAGTTTGATTCTTGGATAGACTTGCCACTTTGTCATTCATTGCTGCAATTCATTTGCTACTGTTCTTGTCTTTTAGTGCATCCTTGTAGCTTTTTGGTTCTTCATCAATTATTATATTCAGAGCATATGAGATTATATTAGCAAAGCCATATCTCTCTGGTGGTTGTGTTTGTGTCCTTGTTCTATCACTTTCTAGCTAATACTGTAAATCTTCTCCAACAGCTTGATCATCAGGGATAATATCTTCATTTAAATTTTCTTCTTGTTAAGGAGCTTGTGTTGAAGCTCCTGGGGTTGTCAACTCCACTTTCAACTGAGTAGCCTTACTTTGTCCAGTGTTGATACCTTCAGCTGCTTTCTTGGAGAGGAACATCTCAGTTTCCCTAAAACCACATCTCTCCAGTAGTGTCTTGTTCATGTACTCAGCAAGCCCATTTTGTTGTGGTGTGTGTTTGATTGTGGTATGTCTTACCATTCCCTCTTGTTTTCAAAATCTATTTAATTTTTCAATCAAGAACTCCCATCCATTATCAGTCCTTAAGTATTTCACCTTCTTCCCAGTCTGTAGTTCAACCATTTTCTTCCAATCTTTGAACTTTTTTGGAAGGCCTGATCACTTGTCTTGAGAGTGAACACCCACACTGTTTTGGAAAAATCATCAATAATGGACATATAGTACCTTGCTCCTCCAATAGAAACCTGTCTTATTGGTCCCCACAAATCAGAGTGCACATAGCTGAGTACTTCTTTGGTTGTATGGACTAATTGACTAATTTGGTGAACTTCAGTCTTGTGGTCTTGCCATATATGCAGTGTTCACAGAACTGCAGCTGTGTAAGCTTCTCCTCCCCAAACAATCTTTGTTTCTCTAGTTCTTGGAGACCCCTTTCACTTACATGACCAAGCCTTTGATGCCAAAGTGTTGTCCTTTGGCATTGATCCCTGGCAGCGATGATAACAGCACCAATAATAGTGCTTCCTTGCAATACGTACAAACCACTCTCCTTTATGACCTTCATGCAACCAACAGCCCCTGGTCACTCATAGAACTCCACCTTCTGCCTTGTAGCTTAGGTCATTAGAATCAAGTGTACTAATTGAAATAAAATTTCTCTTTAATTCTAGAATGTACTTGACGTGAAGTAGTAATCTCTCTACTCCATCATGCATCTTGATCCAAACTGTGCCAATTCCCATAACCTTGAAAGATTTGTTGTTTCCTAGGAGTACTTGATCACCATCAACTAGTTTAAACTGCATTGTGAGTCAAGAATCCATTGCTTATCGGTCCCTTCAATGGCTACAACTAGAACATATGCACTGTCATATCCATCTTCCACAACTGCTGAATTCCCGTTCTCACTTTCTTGCCTTGGTTTCTTTTAAGACATTGCCTCTTTAAGTGACCTTCTTCATTGCAATTCTAGCACTTCATGGTTCTTTGTCCATTCTCGGACTTCGATCTTGACTTGCCTTTGGAATACTTTTTCTGACTTCTTTCCTGTGGCCTCCCTCTCATGCTTAAGCTTTCATCGTTTTCTTTGTTCTTTGTTTGGGTTTCATTTTTAGCTCCCGAGTCCCGACATCTGAGTGCTGCAGTAACTTACTACAGTGTGATAGTCTGCCTTCCAAATTTGATTGCTGGCTGCTGCTTTAACTTCTCTGTAAGATTCACGCAGAGAATTTAGGAGAGTTATAGCCTGATTTTCATTACCAATCTTTTCATCATCAATGAAGGACAAAGTTATAGCAATCTTCTGGAAATCATCAAGATTCTACTCCAGATTCTCGGTTGGATCCATTATGAACCCAAAGAATTTTTCTTTTACCAAGATTATGTTTGAAAGAAACTTGATCATAAATAGTTCATCTAGTTTGTTCCACACCTTATATCCAGTATCCTTTCCATCTACCTGTCTAAGTACATTGTTTGCAAGATATAGTACAAAGATGGAGCATGCTTGTTCCTGCAGATCAGCTTTCTCCTGGTTTGACATTGTGGGAGGCAACGTGTTAGGATTCTCTAGTGCTTTCTGGAGTTTAATCCGCACTAACATAGCCCTTATTTTTTTCTTCCAAGAATCGTAATTTCCTGAGCCATCGAAAGGACTCAATTCAACCTTCAAGGTTCCCATCTTGATCAATCAAGAATATATGAACAAGTTCTTGAATTGTTCTACAAAGCACTTGAAACCAGCTCTGGTATCACTTGTTAAGAATTGAGTATCCCAGTACAGTACAAGATTTGTTCTACAAAACTGAATGTAAGAGATCAAGATTCTTCTATTCTCTTTGGAATTAGTTAAAGGATAAACCACACAGTACAAGAACAACTCTCTAACACATCTCTTCTGGCCCTTTGGTTCCAGTACACCCCAAAGACATTCCTGAACATACACCAAAAGCCATAGAATAAAAAATCAAGTTCTTAATATCGTGTTGTTCATCACCCTCTAAGCTATAAGAAGATAAATATATAAACCATGGTATAAACACAAAAAAAAAATGTTAAAACAGAAAATGACTAACCGACTAACTAATCTAAGGGCCAATCATAATTATTTTTTACACCATACACTTGGTTCTTACTTTTGATAGGACAAGCATATTTCTGTCCTGCTAATAATCTAATAGCAAAAAGACATTTGAAAATAAGACTTTGTTACAATTTTAATATTTACATAATTATGATTATTATGTTAAATTGTTAAGTCTTTATCTTAAATTGTTGTTAGGTCTAATGAAATGAACTAGTTCTCTAAAAGATGGTGAATTAATATTCAAATATCAGTTGTAAGAAGTGCTTATATTTAATGTTTGACAATATTTCAAGTAAAATTGACTTTAGTGAAAGATAATTGTAAAAAACTGAAAAAAATTGTTGTCCATATTTTATCAAATTTTGTAAACAGAACTAATCATGTCTATGTTAATTTTCTAAATATGCTTAATTTCTACTTAAAAAAGTAATTATAGGTAATTAAATAAAATTAACTCATACAATCTTATATTAAGTAAATTAGACAAGTAAGCTTGAATCATTTATATGTAAAGTGTCAAGATGATATATAATTAATTATATAAAAAATTAGAAAAATATTGATAAAAAAGTTTAACAATATAGGCTAACTTAATTTTTTTTAAAATGATAAGAATTTGATTGTAATTACTTTTTTTTTACTGTAGGACTCAATTAAAATCAAGTAAAATTATAAAAAATAAGAAGAGTAATTTAACCATTATGACACTATATTATGAACTTTGAGCTGAAAGGAAAGGGTAATATTTTAGTTTATTAGGGAAAAAAAGCGATGTTATTTCTCATTTCTCACATCCTATTATAAAAATTAGGTAGGCCGTTGGTGATTGAAAATCGACTTTTTAATATAGTAAAAGAAAAAGTCATACATAAAGCAATTTAAATGCATTAACAAAATTCAATTAAATTAACCTATATTTACTTCTTTAATAGTAATGCTTGACCAGTTATACTTGGTAGTCACGTTTTTGACCAAGTAAAAATCTTGATTAGAAAATAGATTGCTTCCTCATGGGCTGAATCAAAATTGGCATAATACCCTTGAATTTATTTTCTGGGAGTTTTCTTCTTGTGGTTTAGAGGATATATTCTTGTGAAAGGTTGCTTTTCTTCAATAGAAGATGGTACAACGTTAAGGAAGAAAGATTCCTTTTTATCGTAAACAAGACCCTCTTGTCATTGGTAAGGATCTCTGCGTGAAGGGAGAGGGCACCACTAACCTGTCTCTTGCACGTTGGGAAGCAGTGAACGTAGGCCACCAACTCGGACATCTTAATAAACAGATGTTGAAATGTTTAGCTGCTAATTTATTTGAATATAATTTTTTTATAAATTATATATATTTAGATGTTGAAAAAATAACAGTTTTAATTATTCAATATTCAGATTCAAAAATAATATTTTAATAGTCAAATGTGTATTCAAATTCAAGCATCTTAATTTTTTAAAAAAGAAATGTCTCCTTAGACTTTGTCGCTGCTATCTAAGGCTGTGCTTTTTTCAGTAAATAATACTAACTTATCAAAATTTAACAAAAGTACATTTCTTGTTTCAAAAATATAATTTGTTCCCCTTATAAACACATATACGCACACATAGATATACATATATACACACACACACAGAGATGTATAATTAATTAATTCTTATCTAATTTGTTTTATCAATAAAATTATTTTTTTACAACATGTATTTCTTGTGAAAAAAATTATTTATTTTTTACTGTCATATTTAAAAAAATAATTTTATATCAAAATTTAACGATTTTGTTATGATATTAAAAATAAAACTACAACATCATATTTTATATAAATTGAACTCCATTAATATAGCGAGATGCATCAATGGCGACACATTCCCAACTCCTCAGTTAAAATATTCATGTTTGCGTGAGAGGATCCACCTTTTTCCACTACCATCTTAGCCTTCTAAGAAAAAATCGTTGCTCTGTTTCTCATTTCCTCTGCTTCTTTTCCTTCCATTGCTCTCTTCACTGCTTTCTCTATAGCATCCCACTTCACTTCCTCTCCCACATATCTCTCCCACTTCTTCACTCCCACCGAAATTCCAATCTTGAGTATCTCTGTCACTAACTTTTCGTTGTAAAATTGCTTTGTGAATACAGGGCAAGTCACCATTGGAACCCCTGCACATACTGCCTCCAACATTGAATTCCAACCACAGTGTGTCACAAATGCTCCAATGGATTCATGTTCGAAAATCATCAATTGAGGTGTCCACCCTCTTATTATCACTCCCCTGCCTTCCATTCGTTTCTCAAATCCTTCTGGTAGCCATTCCTCTTTGTCTTCCTTGTCTTTCTTGCCTCTCCATATAACCCAAATAAATTGTTGCCCGAAGCTTCAAGGCCCATCGCCATATCTCTAAGCTGGGATTCTGGGAAGGATGTTACACATCCAAAGCACACATAAACCACTGAGTTGGGCTCTTTATTGTCAAGCCACTTTAAGCACTAGTGTTCATCAATGGCTGCTTCCTTTCCTCTGTTTGCTTTTTCTTCTACGTTTGTATTACAGAGAGAAGGGCCTATATGCCATGCTTTTATGTTGTGGAAATTCGGGCTATTTTCCACCAATAATAAAATTAACAATACCCGACAAAATAGCCTACCATATAGGAGGCAAATATAAAGCAGATAAATAAAGAGCAGAAATTAAATAATGAGAACACCAGAAATTAACGATGTTCGGCTAATTTTGCCTACGTCCTCGGACACCATCAAAATATATTTATAAGAGAGAGAGAAAAGAAAACTAAGCCTTAGAAGGGATATTAAGCTTTAGTTTTGGGGTGAGAAAATACATAGGAGAGCTTCCCTTTTATAGCCAAAGGAAGCCCCCCCACTTCACTAACCCACTCAATGTGGGACTAAATGAGGCACTATTCACAAATCTCCACCTTGCCGAATTTCAAGTCCCAATACAAAAAACTCTCACTTAAAATTTTTTCAAAAGTAGTGTCTTCAAATGCGCCTAAGGCGCTATTCATCTTCAAATCTTCACAATATTAATCAAGTCCAAGCAATGTTGAAACTTGATTGATGTTACAACTTTGGTCATCATGTCTGCAGGATTTTCAGCTGTGTGGATCTTCTGAAGTAGTAATTTTCCTTCTTTAAGAATTTCCCTTACAAAATGATATCGGACATCTATATGCTTCGTTCGTGCATGATAGACCTGATTCTTTGCTAAACAAATAGCACTCTGATTGTCATAATGCACTTTGATGTGCTTCTGACCAACACCCAAATCTTTCAGCAAACCTTGAAGCCAAATAGCCTCTTTAACAGCCTCTGTTACTGCCATATACTCTGCCTCTGTGGTAGACAAAGCAACTGTTGACTGTAAAGTAGACTTCCAACTGACCGGTGCCTTTGCAAGGGTAAACACATAACCGGTAGTTGATCGACGTTTGTCCAAATCACCAGCATAATCAGAATCACAATATCCAACTACGCAATGACCCGCTTTTACATCCCGCTCAAACACTAAACCAACGCCAACGGTGTTCAGAATATACCGCAGAATCCATTTGACAGCTTGCCAATGTCCTTTTCCAGGATCATGCATGTACCTGCTCACAACCCCAACTGCCTGTGAAATGTCAGGCCTTGTACACACCATAGCATACATCAAGCTACCAATCGCATTTGCATACGGAACTTTCGACATATATTCTCGTTCAGCATCATTCTTTGGAGATAAATCAGCATTAAGCTTCAAATGAGGAGCAAGCGGGGTATTTACAGGTTTTGTCTTATCATTCATGCCAAAACGTTTCAGTACCTTTCTCAGATATTGTTTCTGAGTCAGACAAAGTTGCCCCAATTTTCTGTTTCTACTTATCTCCATGCCGAGAATCTTCTTAGCTTCTCCTAGATCTTTCATTTCAAACTCTTGCTTCAACTGTGCCTTTAACTTCTCAATCTCTCCTTGATTTCTTGAAGCTATAAGCATATCATCAATATATAGGAGAAGATAGATAAACGATCCATCTTGTAGCTTGCGCAAATACACACAATGGTCGTATTTGCTCCTTGTGTACTTTTACCTCAACATAAACTTGTCAAATCGCTTGTACCATTGTCTTGGTGATTGCTTCAATCCGTACAAGGATTTTTCAAGTTTACAAACCAAATTTTCCTTACCAGCAACCTTAAACCCTTCTGGCTGAGTCATATAGATTTCCTCCTCCAAGTCTCCATGAAAAAAAGCAGTTTTTACATCAAGTTGAACTAGTTCCAAATCTAACTGAGCTACCAAGGCCAATATGATTCTAATGGAGGAATGTTTCATCACTGGAGAAAAAACTTCATTATAGTCAATTCCCTCCATCTGAGCGTAGCCTTTAGCCACCAATCTCGCCTTGTAACGAATGTTTTTCTTGTCAGAAAATCCATCTTTCTTTGCATATACCCATTTGCATCCAATTGCCTTCTTTCCCTTCGGTAGACTTACTAGCTTCCATGTCTGATTCTTCTGAAGAGACTGCATTTCTTCAATCATAGCATTCCTCCACCTTTCATCTTCTGAACTTTGTACTGCTTCTTGGTAGGTGGTAGGAATTTCATCATTGACAATTATAGATGCATAAGCCACCATATCATCGAATCGAGCAGGTTTGTGTCTTACTCGTTGTGGCCTTTGTAATGCAATTGGTTCTTGTTGCTGTGGAGGTTCTTGGGTTGGAACCTCCTTTTCTTCTAACCCCTCTTCTGCTATAGGAGTTTCATCACTTTCATTACTGATTGCTGGGTTAATTCTTCTACTTTCAAACTCCACCTTCTTTGGAGTTTCCTCCACCTGCTGTGGTGCACCATTGATCTGTTGACTATTATCTTTTGTTACCTTTTTCAATATGGCAGATTCATCAAAGGTAACATCCATGCTAAAGATTATCTTCTGTGTTTCTAGACACCATAGACGGTATCCTTTCACACCAGTAGTGATCCCCATAAAGAGCGCCTTCTTTGCTCTCGGATCTAATTTTGATTCTTTAACGTGATAATATGCAGCGGAACCAAACACACGTAACGAATCATAGTCAGTAACAGGTTTTCCAGACCAAGCCTCCAGAGGTGTTTTACCACCAATAGCAGTTGATGGCAAACGATTAACAAGGTGACTTGCATATCTCACTGCCTCAGCCCAATATTGTCTGCCCAACCCAACATTGGACAGTATACACCGAACTTTCTCCAGCAATGTTCATGTAATACCCATTATATTTTTCAAGAATTACGATAAATTTATTTTTGGAGAAAATAAATTCTCTATCGGTTTAATTTTTGTATACTCGTTTGTGCATATTGTTGAAAATACAAATTTTTATTTATAGATTCTATAAATTGTGGGATATAATGGATGATACGATATGGAATTAATCCCATTAAGTAAAAATACAGTTCAAAAGTGGAATCTAGAATGAATAGTTGAAAGTGAGACTGGTAGATGAAAACTGGTAAGTGAGACTGGTAGATGAAAACTGGTAAGTGAAACTGGTAGATGAAAACTGGTAAGTGAGACTGGTAGATGAAAACTGGTAAGTGAGACTGGTAGATGAAAACTGGTAAGTGAAACTGGTAGATGAAATAGTAAAGGAGAACGGTAGATGGAATAGTAGCAAATAGTACCATAACTTCTCCTATAAATAGGTCCTTCCATTTCACTTCAAAACTCACACCTTCAGTTTCTCTTCTCTCCTCTCCTCAAAACTTCTCTTGTTCCGGCGTTAGGGCTCTGAGATTCTAGGTCTTTCTTCCTTAGCCTAGATCCAAGGTAAGAATACTATGCCCCTTTTCTATGCCATTCAGATTTTAAAAGTTATTTCCTTAAGTATGCTCTGTGGTTGCGGCTTTGGCTGATCTTCCACATCAGAAAAATTGTCCTTAGCTACCTAAATGTTGTTTTGATTCTCTGATTACCGAAATAGAATGTAAACTGTGAAGAATACATGTCTAGGAAAGTTCTGGCTAAGGAAAGACATGGTTCTTAAGTGTGTCCATTGGGACTCTCCACTCTTTCCTGGGAACTTACCTGGTGTACTCTTTTACAGATTGTATTCTCTATTTCTGGTATGAATAGTACACGTACGTATGAATAGTACCCATACGTATGAATAGTAACCGTACGTGTGAATAGTGACCGTACGTATAAATAGTATCTGTACGTATGAATAGTATCCGTACATGTGAATATTATCCTATGTATGATAGTATCCATACGTATGAATAGTAATTGTACGTATGAATAGTGATTATACATATGAATAGTATTTTGGTACAAGAGCAACCCTGACTTTCTATATCTGATCTTTATGAAAATCTCCGTAGCGGAACCTGAAATCCAACTACGTACTCTTCTTTGTAGCAACTCGAAAAAGTGACTGGGATACGGAATCTATGTGAGTGGATGACCTTGCTAACCGACTTTATTTACTTTTATTCCAAGTACAATATAAACTCCATCTCATATCGCAATTAGATTCTATATTTATTGATGATTGCTAGATAATGAAATCTATTGTTGATTTAAGATTATTATGAATTGATTATATAATACACATGGAATGGTTGAGGGCTTGACCCAAGATACCAATGCATGGAATTATACACATGGAATGGTTGAGGGCTTGACCCAAGATACCAATGCATGGAATTATACACATGGAATGGTTGAGGGCTTGACCCAAGATACCAATGCATGGAATTTTACACATGGAATGGTTGAGGGCTTTATTTCCCAAGATACCAATGCATGTAATGATTGATTATAAGTGGAGACTGAATTCTTGAACATTCAATACAGAGGTATAGAAACCCTGAATATCAAAATAACTGTTGTTATTGTGATTATGATTCTGGTATTTGTACTTGTGATATATTTATTGCACAGTCATTTAGTCACTGAGTTTTGATGAACTCACACTCTCCATGAACATTTTTTTTAGATACAGTGGATGTCAACGAAGAAAATCCGCAGGAGAATTAGTATTCCTCGAGGATACTTTTTATCTGGAAGGCTTATAAATCCAAAAGCTTAGGAATGCTCTGTAATCTCTATAGGTCACCTAGGCTTGGAAAGTTGTATCATATTGTATGATATTTGACTTGTGTTTCTGTTTCACTATGCTGAACTTTTTATATGTATAAACATCTTTCTTGAAAAATTGTGTTATGCATTAGTATTAATCAGGGATTTTATGGGATACCATAGAGGTATACTCTTGAGTTTACGAAGTTACTCACATGCTCAAATTTGGGATGTGACAGTTCAGTTCATGCGTTCGGCCACCCCGTTCTGCTGTGGTGTATTTCTAACTGTGAAGTGTCGAACAATGCCTTCATCCTGACAAACCTTGTCAAACGGATCACTGCGGTATTCACCACCGTTGTCTGTTCTGAGTCGTTTGATCTTTTTGCCAGTCTGAGTTTCTATCATCTTTTTCCACTTAAGGAAACAATCTAACACTTCATCCTTTGACTTCATAGTGTACACCCACACTCGTCGAGAGAAGTCGTCAACAAAAGTAACATAATAATGTTTACCTCCCAAAGAAGCTGTCTTGGAAGGTCCCCATACATCAGAGTGAATATAATCCAAAATACCCTCGGTATCATGGATCCGGTGCCAAATTTCACTCTCTTCTGTTTCCCCATCACGCAATGTTCACAGAAATCCATCTTACAGGTTTGTGCACCTTTCAACAATCATCGTTTCGCCAAAATTTGTAAGGATTTTTCACCTACATGCCCTAACCGCATGTGCCACAACCTAGTTGCATCTGACCCATCATCATCGAGAGTAGCAACTGCAGCTGTCCCAACAATTGTATTACCGTCGTAGTAATACAAACTATTCTTTCGGGTACCTTTCAACATCACTAAAGCTCCAGAAATGACTTTTAAAACTCCATCTCGTATCGTCACTGCTAATCCTTTGGATTCCAGGACTCCCAAAGAGATGAGGTTCCTCTTCATGTCTGGTACATATCTAACTTCTGTTAGAACTTTAGTAGATCAATCATGGTTCTTTAAGTAGATCGCAATATGTGTCATTTCCCATGTAAATAACACCACCAGCTACTTCTTCAAATTCAGGGAACCATTCCCGGATATGACAAATATGTTGGTTACAAGCTGAGTCAAACATCCATTTGTCAGATCGCCTTGTTGATGTTGTAGCTACCAGTGAAAGATCTGAATCTTCATCACTAAATTCAGCTACATTTGCTTCTGATGGAGGTTTGCTTCTATCATCTTTGCCCTTATTTTTCAATTTTGGACAATCCTTCTTCCAATGCCCATTCTCTCTGCAAAAGGCACATTCGTCTTTGCTCGGTCTGCCTTTTGACTTCAATCTCCCTCTCCTTCCTTTCTTCTGTCCTTGTGGTCTGCCTCTTGCCACTAGCGCTTCTGCAACCACCTCTGCTTGCTTGCTTTCCTCTCGATCCTTCTTTCTCAATTCATGACCGTATAGAGTACTACACACTTCACTGAGGGAAACTTTCTCTTTCCCATGAAGTAACATAGCTTCTATAAATGCATACTCGTCAGGAAGAGAAAACAGCAACATCAAGGCCAAATCCTCATCTTTGAAAGTCTCATCAACGTTCATCAAATCTGCTACTGCCTTATTAAAAGCAGTAATATGATTGTTCATGGTGGTACCGGGTTTATAACTAAACCGGAACAATTTCTTCTTCATATAGAGCTTGTTGTGGCCGCTCTTCTTTAGGAATTTGTCCTCCAATGCCTTCCATAACGTACTAGCAGAAGTTTCCTTTGCAAACGAATACTTCTGCTCTCTGGAAAGACATGATCGAATAGTACCACATGCCAACCGGTTGATGGTCTTCCAATCTTTTTCATCAATTTCATCTGGTTTCTCCTCTTCAATAGCAATATCTAGACCTTGCTGGAAAAGAGCGTCTAGAACTTCACCTTGCCACATGCTGAAATGACCTGTACCGTCAAAAATCTCCACCACTAATCTTGGGTTTGGAGCAGCAATTCTCGTCAAAAAAGACGACGAAGAAGCTGCCGACGTTGTGGTGGAAACAGTGGTTCTTTGCTCCTTATTATCTGCCATTTTAGCTTCCAAATATAAAAATTACTAGTAATACTCTAGTCTAAAAAAAATGTACCAGGAAAGTTCCCAGGAAAGAGAGGAGGGTCACAACGGACACACTTAAAAACTAAGTCTTTCCTTAGCCATACCTTTTCCAGACATGCACTTTAATTAGACAATATATTACTAATAATTTCACCCAAAAAAAATTTCAAATGAATTCTCAAAAAAAATTTTCTGATTGTGGAAGATCAGTTAAAACTGCAACCACAAGAGCATACTAAAATTTCAAGAGTTTTCGCAACCAAGGCTCTGATACCAATTGTTGTAGAAATTCGGGCTATTTTTCACCAATAATAAAATTAACAATACCCGACAAAATAGCCTACCATATAGGAGGCAAATATAAAGCAGATAAATAAAGAGAAGAAATTAAATAATGAGAACACCAGAAATTAACGAGGTTCGACTAATTTTGCCTACGTCCTCGGACACCACCAAAATATATTTATAAGAGAGAGAGAAAAGAAAACTAAGTCTTAGAAGGGATATTAGGCTTTAGTTTTGGGGTGAGGAAATACATAGGAGAGCTTCCCTTTTATAGCCAAAGGAAGCCCCCCCACTTCACTAACCCACTCAATGTGGGACTAAATGAGGCACTATTCACCCTATATGCCATGCTTTTCTGCCAAGTACATTCCTCTAATGATCGGCATAGTCCTTCTTGAGTTTGTAGAAGCTATTAACAACAACCCCATAGCTCCTAATCTCTGATTCCGCAATAGCCGTCAACAATCTACTCAATATGTTCTCTTCGTTCTTCTTGATAGAATCTGGCACTTGCGACCCTGTTAGTGTTATTTGACCAGGAAGATTGGGAATAAGAAAGGCTCTGAATCTGTGGAAACCTTATCGTAAGGCTTGTAAAGCCTCATACATTCAGTAGCACACAGAGAGAAGAAACTAGTTCCATGAAACACAAGGCGCGAGATTCCAAATTTAGCAACAGAATTAGTGGCCCATGGGAAGAACATATCAACAATGACACATGCTGGATGGAACTCTAGCAACACTTGCTCGAGTGGCTCATGAAGCATAATAGTGGCTTCGATTAAGGTGGGAATCAAATTTGGAGAAGGGAGTGAATCAAGATTCTCGCAACCTTGAGGTAAACCAACCTCAGTGCAAGGGAAATTAATGGTGTAGACATGAATTGGAGTTTTGGATTTGGATTTTTCCAGTGATATGGAAATAAGAGGGGCGTTGAGGTGGGTGGTGATGATGGTGGCATGCACACCTCTTACTGAAAACAGTTTGGCCATGTCAACCATAGGAATCATGTGGCCATGGGCAAGGAAGGGGAAAAAGAATACATGGAGAGGGCGAATTTCTTATGACCCATGAAACAAGTTCGAATTTTGCAAGGAGGTTTGAGATGAAGAAGAGATAATGAGTATGAGAATCAAAGTGGGTTGCAGAACGCAGTTACAAGTCACAAAACGACGATATTAAGAAGCATCCACTATTTGGCACTTGGAAGAACGGTGGCCTTGGTTATAAATTTATATTGAAGCAAAATTGATGCGTAATAGTGTAATGAAAATACTGGAAACAATCAACAAGGGATTGTGTATGATTATGTCCACTACAGAGGCTGAGTATATAGCAGTAACAAAAGCCAGTAAAGAATTGATTTGGCTTCAAGTATTATTAATAAAGTTAGGATTCATCCAAGAGAAGAGTGTTTTGCACAGTTATAGTTAGAGTGCAATACATTCAGCAAAGAATTCAGCATTTCACTTCAAAATGAAGCACATTAGTCTTTGTTATTTTCATTAGATCTCTGCTTGAGGGTGAGATGCTAATATTAAAGAAGATTTAAGGAATTAAGAATCCATCTGTTATGTTAACAAAGGTGGTGACCATTGACAAATTGAAGTTATGCTCGACTTTGGTTGGCCTGCTAGAATAACAAACCAGACAAGGCTACTACATTGACCAAAGTGTAAAGATACATTGAAATCAGTCTTCAAGTGGGAGACTGTTGGTCAAACTCACAAAAATTGACAAAACAAAGTGGTGGGACTCACACAAGAAGAAAACTTTGAAGGGGTAGGCACTAAAGTAGCAAATTCTAAAAAGGAAAGCTTGTTGCATGCCGCCATTGAAGGAGGGAAGAGGAGAAGGAACTCTATAAATAGAGCGTCTTTCTTTTCATCACAATCATTCCACATCCTTACATCTTCATCTTCAGAAACCGAGAGAAGGAAGAAGCTTAGAGAGAAAAGCTTCTGTGGGAGAAAAATTGAAAGTAATTTTTTTGGATGTAAGTGGGTTTTGAGTTGAGAGTGTTTTGTAAATACTTTGTATACTTTTCTTTCAATAAAAGTTTGTAGTAGCCTGGAGACATAGGCATAATTGGCCGAACTCCGTTATTAATTTTCTGTGTATTACTATTCTACATTTATTTTACTTTTCCACAAATCTGATTTTAAGAAAATTTACATAATTTTGCCAACACAGTACACTACAAAGACATTCCTAAGCATATAGCAAAAGCAATAGAAGAAAAAATTCAGTTCTTATTATCGTGTTGTTCATCACCCTCTAAGCTATAAGAAGATAACTTTATCAACCATGGTACAATCACAAAAACAAAAAATAACTAACCAACTAATCATAATTATTTTTTACAGACCTTACACTTAGTTCTTAACTTTTGATAAGACAATCATAAATTTGTCCTGTGCTAATAATCTAAGAGCCAAAAGACATTTAAAAATAAAACTTTGTTACAATTTTAATATTTACATTGTTATTTATATTGAAATTTAAATATACAATATTGCATAATAATCGTGATTTTTTTTTTGGTTACATCGAAGTAGGAACTAAACAAATTAACAATAAATACATCTTAAATCACCCATTTCAAACAAGAATTAAACCAACAAATCAGCAAACCATGTCGGGATGAATCACACAAAGGTAAAATCATTACCTATTTATATAATTGGTCTGAGAATCTTCTAGCAAACGTATCTATGAACTGAGAGACAAAAGCTCCTCAATCAGAGAGCTTAAATCCCCATGAGACGATCCTCCATCTTCAACAGCTTCTCGTGCCTTCTCTGCAAGAACCCTAGCTCTGCTTCTCATTTCCTCTGCTTCTTCACCAACCATCACCCTCCTCACTGCTCCTTCTATGGCTTCCTTCTTCACACTATCTCCCACCAGTCCAACCCACCTTCGAACCCCAACTCCCACCCCAATCTTCAAAACCTGAGTCACCACCTTCTCGTTGAAAAACTGCTCTCCTCCCACAGGCCACGTCACCATAGCCACCCCTGCAACCACTCCTTCCATCACAGAGTTCCATCCACAGTGCGTCACAAACGCACCCACTGCTCTGTGACCAAGAATCAAAAGTTGTGGAGCCCAGTTTCTGAAAATCAAACCCTTCTCTTTCATTCTGGTTTCAAATCCTTCTGGAAGCCACACTCCATGTCCATCATCTTCCTTGTTTTTATTAACCACCCAGATGAATTTCACCCCAGAAGCCTCTAGGCCCAGAGCAATTTGCATTAGTTGTTCGTCAGTGAACATCGTCATGCTTCCGAAACAGATGTAGATTACTGAGTTTGGTTCCTTGTGGTCTAGCCACTTCAAGCATTCATGGTCAATGGTTGAAGCTGAGGATCTGTCTCCCCTGTTTGCTTTTTCTTCAGGGTCATTATTGCAAAGTGAAACTGGGCCTATGTTCCAAGTCTTTCTTTTTAGAAAGTTCCTGTAGAAGTCTGTGTAATCTGGTTCAAGCTCGTAGAAGCTGTTCATTATAACCCCATAGCATCCAGATTCGGAATCTGCAGAAGCTTTGAAAACCTTAGCATACCCTGTTTCGTCATAGTCTAGTTTCATGAAACTGGGAAGCTGATCCCTCTTGAACTCGATTTCCCCAGGAAGATGAGGTACCACAAAAGTTTCAGAATCGGACAGGACTTTCTCGTGAGGCTCATAGGATTTAATACATAGTAAAGCACAGATAGCAAAATTACAGGTGCCATGGAAGATTAACCTAGGAATCCCATGTTTAGCAGCAACATTGTTGGCCCACGAAAAGTATGAATCAGCCACAAGAACATCGGGATTTTGCTTTCGAAGGAATTCATCTATGGGTTTCTCTAACAGAGGAATGGCTCTGAGGAATCTTGCTATGGATTCAGGGGCGGAAACGAAGTTATGGGTCTCACATCCTTGTGGTAATCCAATTTCTGACGAAGGAAAGTTGATGACTTGAATTGTGATTTGGTGACCCTTTTCTCTGCTTTTCTGGGTTGATTTCGCGAACATGGGAACGTTTGAAGGAGTGGATATGAGTGTCACTTTCTGGCCTCGTGACGCAAATAGCTTGGCAACGTCTATGGCTGCCATCATATGGCTTTGAGACATGAAGGGGAAGACAGCTACGTGAAGCTGACGGTTATGGCTTGACATATTGTATGTTTGGTAACGGAGGATGTGTGTTTCAGAAGATGATCGCATCGCATAGTTCTTCCAATTTATACTGAAGTTGGCGTCAGATTTGTGCATTTATTTATTTATTTTTTTAACGTTTAGTATTTTTATATGTTACCTTGGTTAGCACGTATGAACAAATTGCTATATAAAAAAGAAAGTTGAAATAGCTAGAGGTAGAGATTGAATATTTGCATGTGATACAATAAGCCTAAATTTTGATTAGTTAAATTATTTTTTAGTCCTTATAATTTTATAATCTTTTTAGTTTAGTCTTTATTTTAAATTATTGTTGACCAAGAGGTTAGGTCTAATAAAATAAATTAATTTCTTAAAAGGTAATGAATTAAGATTTGAATTTAGGGCCCGTTTAAAAGAATTTATTTTGAACTTATTTGACTTATCTTATAAAAAAACTTATAAAAATAACTTATGGCATATCAATAAGCTGTTTTCAGCTTATTTTTATAAGTTATTATGAAGAGTTTACGAAAATAAGTTAAAAATAGCTTATGTAAAATTTGGTTTCATAAACTCTTCAATTGTAGAAATAAATAAGTATTTAAATAAGCTATTTACCTAAACAAAACTTTAATATTTGATAATATTTCAAAGAAGCATGACTCTAGTGAAAAATAGTTGTAAAAAACTAAAAAAAAATTGTTGTCGATGTTTTATCAAATTTTGTGAACACAACTAGTCATGTCTGTGTTAATTTTCTAAATATGCATAATTTCTGCTAAAAAAAAGTAAGAATAGATAATTAAATAAAATTAACTCATACAATCTATATTAAGTAATTAGACTAGTAAGCTTGAATCATTTAGGTGTAGAGTGTGAAGATGATATATAATTAATTATATAAAAAATTAGAAAAATATTGATAAAAAATTTAACGATATTGGGTGAATTAATTTTTTTTTAAAATGATAAGAATTTGATTGTAAGTACTTTTTTTTTTCTTACTATAAGACTCAATTAAAATCAAGTAAAATTATAAAAACTAAAAAGTGTAATTTAACCATTATGACACTACAACAACAACAACAACAACATAGCCTTATCCCACTAAGTGGGGTCGGCTACATGGATCGCACGACGCCATTGAGCTCTATCAATGACCAACTCTTTAGATATCTCATTTACTAAAAGATCCCGTTCAAAAATATTATCGTTGATCCATGTTCATGAGAGATTCGACACAGTTTTACGTTGGTTGTCGAAGGCCTAACACAACCCTCCTCCTTTCTCCGGGCTTGGGACCGGCTATAAAACATAGGCGGAGTTGAAAGGGTAATATTTTAGTTCATTAGGGAAAAAGTGATGTTTTTTTCTCATTTCTCACATCTTATTATAAAAATTAGGTAGGCCGTTGGTGATTGAAATCGACTTTTTAATATTGTAAAAGAAAAAGTCATAAAGCAATTTGAATGCATTAACAAAGTTCAATTAAATTAACCTATATCTGCTTCGTTAATTGTAGTGCTTGACCAGTTACGCTTGAAAGACACGTTTTTGACTTGGCTTGGTACCCTTGAACTTATTCTCTGGGAGTTTTCGTTGAATTTTTTATTAAATATTTATCCTATGTGATTAGTATTAATTAATAATTAAAATATTATTAAATCATTATTGTATCAATTATGAAATTATTATTTGTAATATAGTACTAGGCCAACTTATGAATATTGTTATTAGATTTTTGTTATGAGTAACTTGTGATGGGTTAAACTATTTATTTTGATAACCCGTTGAGAGGTCCTTACTTTCATCTAGTAATAAATAAGACTGACTCCCATTAATCAATATAATGTGCTCAGAAAACTTATCAGGTCGAGGGAATTTATTCTCTCACTTATTCTCTCTCACATTACAGATTTCTGATCGGAGATACATCAATGAACTGCGGAATCATGCTAGGTACAAGTCCTCGATCTACTTTTCTACTTACATGATGATATGCTACAGTCTTGTATCTAATACCGATTTAGATATTCGATTTAATTGATTTAAATCCTTCAGTTGGTATCAGAGTCAGGTTGATATAAATTATAGCTATTATTTTTCACAATAGATCTGAATTTTTGGCAATCTATGAATCCTAGATCTGAAAATTTTGTTTTTATCCGATTAAAATCATGTATGCATTTTAGCAATCTTTGTTTGCTTAATTTTAAAACCAATTCGAGGTTTCTCTTCAACAATATAACACGAATCATATATGTAAAAATCAGAGAGTTTTATTGAGTATTTTGTGAGATCTATTTTTTTTAAACTGGTTATTTCCCAAAACTTTCGAACAGGATTTCTCCCAAACTAACCTATGATTTTAAAAATTGATTTGGGGTTCTCTTTAACACTATTACAAGAATCATATACTTAAAAATGAGAATTTTTCATCAAAGGTTTTGGGAGATTGAAGCTTTTCAGATCCATTTTTTCTTTGTTTTTTTGGGTCCATTTTCGAATTCGATATAACCCTCAAATTTCGCGGCTTTAAGTTTGCCAAAATCCTGAGAAACGATTGAGTCTTGTTGAGGCGTTATGGTAAGAGCACTAGTCGCACAAGTAATATAGTAAAAATGAGTAAAGAGTGTCGAATCCATGAAGACAAACGTGCTAAGTACTTAAGAAGTTTAAACATATTATTTTGACAAACAAATTTTGGATTGAAGATAGCTTTAATTAAAAAACTAAGAAGTAAAATCGCATTAAAATAAAATCAAATAGAAATAATTCAAATAAAAGGCCTAGAGTTACTAATCCCCTTTTTCCATCCTAGGAATTGCTAAACTCTCTCTGCACTTATGATTTTAATTAATCATGCATGTTAATCTTAGGTTATCTTATGGCTTAAAGTGATTCTCCTAAACCTAAATTAAGCTACTCAACTCCTACGCAATCCCTTACGTGGGTTAAACCAAATGTAACCAACCTAACTTTGATTAAACGAGATTAACTAAAATCCCTTTTAGTTAACAAGTGAAAACCCCTAAGGTGCACATACTCGTCCTATCCACTCAATGTTCTACTCTCACCTCCCTCTCCCGAGATCAGTAAAAGCAACAAACAAACTATAATTCGGCCAAGATCATAGCAAGTTCAATATAAATGAATAAACAGACATACATTAATCAAATAAAATCACAATTACAAAGAGAGACTCAATCTCTAATCTGAAAGTTGGTTCATAGCAACTCTAGAAGGAAGAAATTAGCCACTCATGGCTCTAAAATTACAGAAAACAGTAAAAGAATGAGTAAACTTCATGAATTCGAGGTTGGGTTGATGAAAAGCGGGCTTGATCGGCTTCGGGAATGGATTCCTCCTTCTCCTCTAGCAGAAATAAGCTCCTCCGCTCTGTCTCCAACTCAGAATACCCTAGAAAATCTGTTATGACACATTTAAATCAGTGCAGAATCGCAAACCGCTGCTACAGCGGTGAATTTCCACCGCTATAGCAGTGGAAGGCAGAGAAGAAAGCTTAAAATCATGTTTTTCCAGGTTCCACCGCTATAGCGGTAAAGATTTACCGCTATAGCAGTGGCTGGCAGAGAAGATGGCTCCAAAATTTTTTTTTTTAGCATTCCACCACTATAGTTGTAGAATCCACTGCTATAGAGGTAGGAGACAGCAACCACGCCAGCATCTTCAGAATTTCAGCTCTAACATTCCATCTTCTAACACAAACTTCTCACCAACTTAACCAACATAAAAAATAACAAATAAAACCAATAAATCGCAGAAAAGAATCATGAAATCACTCCATTATTAAAAGATCAAAGAAAATTAAAACTAATCTAAACTACTTAAAACATGGGTTAAGAATTACATGAAAACAAGAAAGAGATCAAAAGATAGGATATTTAGCATCAAAATGGTACTAAATTGAGAACTCAACAAGTCTTTATCACAGGTCTTCATGACTCGTTTGCAGATTGGTGGGTGAAGAAGAAAGGTTTCCTGGCGAAGCCCACTCACTGTCCCAGGCGCGTGGGGGGTGCATGAACCCAATTCTAGGCCTCAATTTTTTTTTATTTTTTATACCAAATTCATTATTTAATATTTCTGAGATTATTTTGTCTTTTTAAATATTGTACTCTCAGATTTTTGGCCTGAAATTTTTTATGTGTATTCCTTACGCTATTAGTGACACTATAATATATCATACTTTCCTTGTTGAAGGGTCATAGTCATGGAATTAATTTTTGATCCATATATGAATTAAATACTTCTCTTTTTATTTTTATTTAGATGTAATATGACTTTATTATATTCTATTGAGTATAATTGCTAATGATTTGTATAATTGTGAACTCGACTATCGTGGGTATAGTTATGCAAATTTTCTGAATTGGATGATTAAATTTGTTTATTTTATTTTATTTTAATTATTATTATTATTTTATTTTATTGCATTAATAATAATTATACCCTATCAGTGTATTATCATTCATGTAATTTGTTGTCCAATGCCCTGTTAGTTTATACTTATGTCAAGTATTTTTCGAATATCTTATCAGTATTAGAAATTTTAGTGATATAAGATTTGTGCATTCTAATTATTATATTTCTTATTTATTATGGTTCGGAACCCTTAGGCGGGACCAGGTAAGTAAAAAATTTTCTTTAAAAGACATGGTTGGCTATGCATATAGAAACATTTAATTCTCTTATTGCATGATGACATTATGCATAATAAATGTTTCTTTTTGTTGTTTTCATGCTAGCCTCTTTGCCTATACAATTGACTTCTGTCAAGACTTTGAATAGGACCAATTTTGAGGACTGAAAAGTATCTCTGGATCTCTATTTGGCTATTACTAATATGGACTTAGCTCTGAGAGAAGAAAAACCTCCTGCTCTTACTACTGAGTCCACTGCTACTGAACATGCTTCTCATGAAAAATGGGAGCACTCAAATAGAGTGTCTCATGGTAATGAAATATACTACGGAGAAGTCAATTAGACAGAATATTTCAGAGAGCCAAAAGGCTTAGGAATTTTTGAAGTCTATTAGTGAGAAATTTTTGACTTTTGATAAAGTTCAGAATGACCTATATTTTTTTTTGATTGAGAAGACTAAATATGATGGTGTTAGTAGAGATCGTGAGCACATCATGAACTTCTCATGTACACTCCTAGCTTTAGCTTGTTTTGAATCAAATGTGATTGACGTTGCTCCCAATACTTAGTGGTTTGACTCAGGTGCAACTATTCATCTTGTGAATTCTTTACAAGGGGTTTACAAGCCTGAGGAAGCCAATTGATGCTGAATCCAAAATCATTGTGGGAGATGAAGCTAGAGCATAAGTGGAAGAAATAGGAGTAGTTACCTTATATTTACCTTCTGGACATACTTTATTGTGAAAAGATGCTGTTTATGTACCTTTTATGAGAAAGAATTTGATTACAATTTTAACTTTGGATAGATATTGAAATATTGATTATAGGAGGTATTATTCATGAGCTTGACTTCTTTGATTTCGACACTTGTGTTGATTGTATTAAAGGCAAGTTCATTGCCAAAACTAGGAATAAAAGAGCAAACATGTGTGATGATGTGCTACAGTTGATTTACACAGACATGTGTGGACCTATTACACCCACTGCCATGGGTGGATATAGGTATTTTATTACCTTTAAAGATGACTTCTCCATATATGGTTGGATAGATATTCTCCAGGAAAAATCTAGTTCTTTGGATGCCTTCAGATCCTTCAAGGTTGCTATTGAATTGAAGAGAAACAAGAAGATTAAATGTGTGAGGTTTGACAAAAGAGGTGAGTATTACGTCAGATATAATGAGACTGGAAGAAATCTATCACGACCTAATTTGGGTTAAGTGACTGGTACGGTGTGGCGATCACCCCAACTGTCAGCCTTAAAATATAACAACATAATTCATGCGATAAACAAGTAACATATAGGAGAGTATACTGACATTTCAAATAATAATATCTAATTCAAAGTAGGATATTACAAGGAGGCTTATATTTCTAAGCTTTCCTCCACCATTCACTAAATAAGGTAAGGAATGGGTAAAAACATAAGCTATCAATTATCATTAGTTACAATAGAATAACCTTCACAAAATAATGCTCAAGCAAGACCTAAGGGTCCTAACAACTACAAAGCAGACCCCTTTCCCAAAATTTAAATGAGTAATCACTAAGACGCAGCCAAAAGTGGTGACAAGAAAGAGACTCCACTACTCATCTTGTGAAGACTCCCTTGCTACTACAAAATCTGCAAGAGGCACATATAAAGAGGATGAGTACGTCTACTCAGTGAGGGAATAATATAATGAAAACTTACCATGTGCCTTACACAAGGGGAGATACCCAAAGATTCACCCTATTTAAACCCACTAAGGATCCCTTACTAAAATAAAGCATGTTCAAGAATAACAAGGGGATTTCAGATAGTCTCATCATGGTAAACATATTCATGACAGAAAGGTCTTTAATAAAAAGCTAATGGAATAGGGGTCACCAAGGCCGAAGTCATGATGACGTGCCATCGAGGCCAAATCAACAACAAAGCCACACCGAGGCTAATTCAATAACAAGCCACACCGAGACTAAATCAATAATAAAGCTACATTGAGGCTAAATCAATAATAACGCCACAACGAGGCTAATTCAATAACAAAGCCACATTGAGGCTAATTCAATAACAAGCCACGCTGAGGCTAATTCAATAACAAGCCACACCGAGGCTAAATCAATAATAAAGCCACATCGAGGCTAATTCAATAACAAGCCACATCGAGGCTAAGTCAATAATAAAGCTACACCGAGGCTAATCCACAGACAACTAATACCCTTCCCTTTCCTTCTTGACGTAGCCTTAGGAAAATGATATATAATATATGTATATATATTCATACAAAGATAAACTCCCTATAACCATCGTGTACATTTCAACAAAATTTCAATTTATCCCAGTATCAACATCAAGGATTTAAAAGTTAATGAACATAATCTGGAGATGATAATCCATCCAAACATATATTAATACATAATTGGAGTCTGGTAGAAGGGTCCCTCACCTGATATTCGGACTAAAAGGATTAGGAGGCGGTATACAGATGATTGAGGAAGGCACCTAAGAGAATACAATAAAATCCACGAGATCAAAGAACAATGGAACCCTTCAGATCGTGACGCTCGGGTCAGTCTACACTCCCCTATGCATTCCAGGTGTGGGCACTAGAGGCGCCAACCCCTAAACCCTCTGTTCACTCTTGCTCGTGGCTCTTGTGGCGCCAACGCCTGATGCTCAACCAGCAGCTCGAAATTTCTCACAAACATGCTCAAACTTAAATCCTTGGACTCTATTGCTTCTATGACCAACATAAGTGGTAAGTTTTGGTGATTGATTGTCATAAATCAACTCATTCATAGTTAAATCCAAGAGTAGGGTTGTTTTGCAACATTCTTACCAATTTCCTCTTTTCTTTAATATAGCATTCAAGGCAAAATTTCTAAATCTCTCTTCATAAATTCAGTTCAACCACCGCAAACTTACCGTAAATGAACCTTATAGATGTATTATGACATCATGGAAGCATTTGGAAGCCCCACTAGTACCAAAACTCAGAGAAATAAATAACACTTGCACTTTAGGGTTTCATCTATAAGAAAGTAAGGAAAGAATGGAGGGGAGAGGAGGAATGCCATACTTACTTGGTGGTTCTCCAACTTAGACCAGCCAGAACTCTTCACCTTCTTGCCACACACCCAGTCAACATACACACACAAGGAGGAAAGATGGCGTAAAAGAGGAGAAGAAGAGGAGAGTGCTTCACCGAAAAGAAAGGGAGAGGAGGAAAAGGCTTCAAGAGGGTGAGACCCACTAGTCTAGATTATTCAAAATGGGCCCTTACTAAATCATTTCTTGATCATCCTTATTTTTATTTCCCCAAACTTAGCCTAAACTTTTATTGTCATATATATCACAAATTTAATCATATAAATAACATAATATATATAAGAAAACGCTATTACCAAGCACATGCTCACAAAATAGTTAAGTAGGAGAAATTATTAACTCAAGAAAATAACGATTATTATAGTAATATCCCCTTAAATAAATTCGGTCCCCGAATTTCAGTAAAACAAATCATCAGAATAAGGAGGGGTATTTCGATCGCATGTCCTCCTCTACTTCCTACATTTTCATGAGAGTGGTTTTGCCAATGTACTTTCATTGACAGAATCTCCTTGGATCGTAACTTTTTCACTTGTCTACCCAATATCGCAACTGGTTCCTCTTCGTAGTGTAAATTCTCGTTTAACATAATGTCTTGAGGTTAGATGACATGAGATGGATCATAGAGGTACTTCCGCAACATAGAAACATGGAACACTAGGTATACTTCATCCAATTCCATCGGCAATATAATACCCATGAAAAATAAAATATAAATATGTGTTTGCGAATTACGGTTACTATTCTAGTATACTATATTATTCACTTATATAATACTATTCACATATACAGTATTGTTCACATGTACAATCAAAATGTCGAGTACTAGAGGTGATTTGGTCATAAGAGAAAACTAGAAAGAAGTTTGTAAGAGAAAATACTATTTTATGTGAGAAAATACCCTCAGGGACTAAAGTGAAAGGACTGAATTGAAAAAAAAACTTAAAAGTTTCATGTAAAAGGATAGTTTTCTTTTTAAGTTTTTAATAGTAACCAATAATTCAGTCGCCTTCATCTTTCTGCGATTTGCACAGTAAGCTAAATTATTAAAGTGCACAGTAAATTGAATTATTAGAAATTTCATTTTTATGAATAGTAAATCGAATATTTTATTAGCACATAGTATCAAATAGTACCCTTGACTTTTTCCTATAAATAGCCCCTTCTATTTCACTTCTAAACTCACACCTTCAACTTATCTTTTTCTCTCCTTAAGTTTCTCTTGCTTTGATGCTAAGCCTATGAGACTTTGAGCATTTCCTTTTCAGTTTAAGTGAGGATACTATGCCCTTTCTATATCTTTCAAATTTTAAAAGTTATTTTCTTAAGTATGCTCTGTGGTTACGACTTTGGCTGATCTTCCATATCAAAAAAATATCTTTAGCTGCCTATATGTTATTTTGATTCTCTAATTATCAAAATAGAATATAAACTGTAAAGAATACATGTCCAGGAAAGTTCTGACTAAGGAAAGATCTGGTACTTAAGTGTGTCCATTGTGACCCTCCACTCTTTCCTAGGAACTTACCTGGTGTACTCTTTTATAGATTATATTTTCTATTTCTGGTATGAATAGTACCCGTACATATGAATAATAACCGTATATATAAATAGTAATCATATATATGAATAGTAATCATATGTATGAATAGTATCTATACGAAACAACCCTAACTTGTTTTCTCTAATCTTTTATGAAAATCTCTGTAGTGGAACACTGAAATTTACCTGTGTACTCTTGTCCGTAACGACTTAGAGAAGTGATACTCGTACAGAATTCAGGTGAGTGAAACGACCCTGTTTTAATAGGGTTTTAGCATTACTGGTGATAAAAAGTATATCGTAGGATACTCCTAAGATTTATAGGGGTAAATTGGATTCAGAGTAGTGAATCTAGGGAGATAATTAATCCAGAAGTATGGATAAGACGAAACAAGTATTTTATGATGATGTAAAGTTTGAATCTTTCCAAAAATAACTTAATTATTATCTTAATTTGTGGTTTATAAACCTATAATATAGTTATATGGGATACATGTTATATTAATGAATATTACATTATACTTCTGATTATGATATAAAATACTGTACTATTGATTGTAATTGAGCGGGACAGTACCCCATCTCATGGCAAGGCGAAAAACCCAGTTTAAAAGGTGTCTTGACCAATGAGTGTGGAGACAATGATTTCCTCAATAAGGATATAGACCTGGTTGGTAACAGATTTGTGAGGCGCCCTAGCTGAGAGGATGAGGTTGTGCGTCATGGCGGAAATAAACAAATTTGGTGAGCCAGCCCATGTGCGCTCTCCATGATATATTGCCATTGATGAATACTAGTACTGTTGGTTGAATTGGATGAATTTGTATCTTCTAGTGTGTAATTTCTAACTATGTTTATTGGTTGAGTTTGAGCCTTTGGATATACTTGCATGATTGGTGATATATTTGAATTTTATTAATGCGAGGCCGATTCGCTCACTGAGTTTTTAAAGCTTATACTCTCTGTGAAGTTTTTTTGTTCAAATCAAGTTACCGGCGAAGAATATCTGCTAGAGGAGTAGATCATTTCGGACCTTCCCACTATCGGGTAGGCTCCTCTTTATTGTAGATTATGTTACTTTGTAATCGTCTAGGACATCTAGGTCAGGGGTTTGACATTTGGCTTGTATTTCAGTATAATAATGTATTGTATATTGAGGATTTATTATTATATACAAATCATCTCTATGATTTTCAAATAAGAAAATTTGATATATATTTTTTGTATTTATTAAGAAATGGTTATTTTGATGACATAGAGATAATAACTAATAATTTAACTCGTGGGTAGAATTTATCGAAATGGTTATAGTGATGGGATATTCATCATTGTGCCAGTCATGTGCCCAGAAAACGGGTCGTGACAAGCAAGGCCAAGCGATAAGCCACACTACCTATTCTCTCTAAAATCTCATAAGGACCTATGTATCTGGGCTAAGCTTGCCCTGTACTCTAAAATGCATAAGTTTCTTCATGGGTGAAACCTTGAGAAACACCATGTCCCCAACTATGAACTCTAATTCTCTCTGTCTTCTATCCGTATAAGCTTTCTGCCTGTCTTGCGCAGCCACTAGTTTGTCTCAAATTGTCTTAACCTTGATTACTACCTTATGAATCAGATCAGGTCCAGTGATCTTTGTCGCCCCTGTATCAAACCACCCCATAGGTGATCTACACTTTTTCCCGTATAAGGCTTCAAAAGAAGCCATTTGTATGCTCTCCTGGTAACTGTTGTTATAGGCAAACTCTATTAACTTCAAGTGTGTTTCCCAATTTCCCCTAAAATCTATTATGCATGATCATAACATGTCCTAGAGTGTCTGAATGGTTCTCTCCGTTTACCCAT
Source organism: Biancaea sappan (assembly GCA_037074585.1). NCBI lineage: Eukaryota > Viridiplantae > Streptophyta > Magnoliopsida > Fabales > Fabaceae > Biancaea > Biancaea sappan. The sequence goes on along the minus strand of CM073493.1, from coordinate 7,117,648 downwards.
CGGTCTGCAGATGAAAGGCTGTGCTTAAGTCTACTCGAGTGCCCAAAGCCTCTTGAAAGGCCCTCTAAAATTGTTAGGTAAATTGAGGTCCCTGGTATGATATGATGGAGATTGGGACTCTATGAAGCCTCATAATCTCACTGATGTACAGCTGTGCATACCTAGCTACACTAGAAGTAGTCTTAACCAGAATGAAATGTGCTGACTTAGTCAATTGATCTACAATCACCTAAATCGAGTCACAACCTAAGGAGGACCAAGGAAACCCTACCACAAAGTCCATAGTGATATGTTCCTATTTCCATTCAGGAATTTCAATTTCTTGGAGTAATCCACTTGGTTTTTGATGTTCTACTTTGACTTGTCGACATGTCATACATTTGGCCACATACTCTGCTACATCACGCTTCATGCCTTCCTACCAGTATAGAGACTTCAAATCCTGATACATCTTTGTAACATCGGGGTGCATGGAATTTTAACACACTGTCCCTTTCAAGGGAGAAATTTCTTTATTTTCCTTCTTTTAATTCACTATAAATTTTACTCAATCTCGGGTCCTCTTTCTGTTTATTTTTGATATCCTCAATCAGTGAGGATCGAGCCAAAATGTAAGCCAAAAGTGGTCTCGAGTCAGGTACTTCGAACCACACACCATCGATACTCAACTCATGAAGCTCATATATTAAGGGTTTCCTTACATCTGCTATGTGGGCAAGGCTCCCCATTGACTTATGGCTTAGGGTATTGACCACTACATTGGCCTTACCAGGGTGATATAAGATGGAAAAATCATAGTCCTTTAATAACTCCATCCACCTCCGTTGTCTTAAATTGAGGTCCCTTTGTTTGAAGATATACTTTAAGCTTTTGTGATCTGTGTATACTTCACAAGTTTCTTCCTAGAGATAATGCCACCATATTTTCAAAGTGAAGACTATCCTTGCTTCTTTAATTGTTGAGATGCACATGCCACCACTTTCCCAAATTGCATAAGAACACATCCCGGTCCAATCCAGGACCAATCGCAATAAATAGCAAAGCCTCCTGATCCCGAAGGAAGAGTGAGTACAGGGGCTGTCATCTAACACTCCTTCAATTTCACAAAGCTCAACTCTTAGGATTCCATCCATTCATATTGACCCATTTCCAAGTCAACTTACTGAGTGGAGCTGCTATCCTATAGAAATATTTTACAAACTAGAGGTAATATCCCGCTAACCCCAGGAAACTCTGAATTTTTACCACTATAGTTAGCCGAGGCCATTTCCTCACTACTTTTACTTTGCCTGAATCCACTTGAACTACATCCTTAGAGATAACATGACCAAAAAACGCCGCTTGTGTTAACCAAAATTCACATTTAAAGAACTTTGCAAATAACTGGTTCTCTTTTAAGGTTTGTAGTACAGTTTGGAGATGTTACTCGTGCTCTTCTTGACTTCGTGAGTACGCCAAAATATCATCAATGAATATAATCACAAATTTATCGAGAAAGGGTTTGAAAACCCTATCATAAGATCCATGAAAGCGACAGGGGCATTTGTCAAACCAAAGAACATAACAAGGAATTTGTAGTGACCATAATAAGTCCTAAAAGCCGTCTTGGATACATCTTCGACCTTGATCTTAAGTTGGTGATACCCTGACCTCAAATTAATCTTTGAAAAACATTGGGCGCCTTGGAGTTGGTCAAATAAGTCATCTATCCAAGGTAGAGGGTATTTATTCTTTATCGTCACCTTGGCGATAGTCGATACATAATCTCAAGGGAATAAATCCTTTGTCTAATAGGTCTTGAAGTTACTCCTTGAACTCTTTTAATTCTGCTAGAGCCATTCGATATGGAGATATGGAAATGGGCTTTGTTCTTGGCAACACATGAATTGCAAACTCGACTTCTCACTCTAGAGACAAACTAGGTACTTCTTCAAGAAATACATCCAAGAATTCATTCACTACTGGTACACCACAAATATCTTCCTTCTCCTTTTTCACATCCGTCATAAAGGCCAAATATCCTTGACACCCCTTCCTCAGTAATCGGCGTGTGTTAAGCATAGAAATAATGTTGTTAGGTATATCACTTTGGTCACCTTGGAAAATAAAAGACTTGCCCCCTTGTACATTGAACTTTACTGACTTCTCATGACAGTCAACCATGGCATGGCAGGAAGCTAGCCAGTCCATGCCTAAAATCACATCAAAATTTGACATCTCAATTATCATAACCAAATTGTAATAATAAGGTTTTCCTTACTGGGGTAGCCATAAGAAAAGGCCTTTCAGGCCTAACCAATTCCTTAGTAAAGCGTTTAGGAAAAATAGGGGAAACATAGGAATGGGTCAAACCCAGAACGAATAACACATGAGTATCAAATGAACAAATTGAAAGAGTACCTGTAACCATTGCATTGGATGCCTGAGCATCTTTCTTGCTAAGAGCATACACTCAAGCTCAACCACGCCCTACCTAGAATTAACCTCTACTGCCATGGCATATAACACCACCTCTGTGGCCTGTTCCACTCCGGCCAGCTGAAGAAGAAGCATGAGTCTTATTGGCAGGGGTAAACTCAATCTGAGGACGGGGTGGGTAAACCGACTGATATCGGGCATTTTTATATACTTTTTAGTCCCTATCTTAGTCCTATTACTATTTCAATGTTTACAACCCTCCTATTTTATTCTATTTTGAATTTATTGGGTGTAAATTAATTATAGAATTAATATGATTCAAATTCATAATTTTATCCCAATTAATTCATGTGCTTAATTTCAGATCTAATTATTGGAGAGAAAAATGTTGACATGGACGTTTTGCTTACTTGGAGGCTACCTGGACATGCTGACTAGGCATTGAATGGTTGACTAGGGCTGACTGGATTTCTGGTCCCCACTGTTCTATACTTTATAGCAAAGGGGAATGTAATTTCTGTTTTGACAGCATGGACCTCTTGCAGCAATCAATAGCAGACAGAAACATCAAAGAAGTAGAGTAATTTGTCTGCTGCTATTGCCACTTTTCTAATGTTGTCTTGCTGCCCACTTCATGGAAGAAGCACCAAGGAGGCATCCAAGAGGCATCTAGGGTAGAATATTCTCTAATGCATTGAAGGCATCAGTTTTTAAAAATTAGAGGACACTTTTATTTTCTGAACTTAGCAATTTTCGTAACTCTCTCTTCTTCTCTGTTTTCCTTCTTCTATTTTGCTGTCTTGCTCTCATGGAGGGCTAAATCTCCATTGTAATCAGTCACTAGGACCTTGGGATGTTTTATCTTGAACTGAAAGTGCAAGATAAGTGTTTTATTCTTTATTTCATCTCATTTCATTTCTGTTCTACTTTTATGTTTATGTTGCTGTCAGATTTTGATTTGAACCTTGAAAGAGCATAAACAGATTTATATATGAGATATAACATTGCTTGACTGATTAGAAAAATGAGTGAAATGAAATGTCTAGTTAGATGATATTTAACTTGGTTTAGTTGAAGCTTTCCTTTGAAATGCGTCTAGTTATAGTTAATGAAAATATTCTTGGCTATAGTTAGTAGCATTAAATTCTGGATGTTATTCTGGAATCATTTTTTTATAAAGAACCAAGTGGTGAAATTTGAACTTTAACTGAATTAATGAGCTAAGTGATGATGGCTACACTCCTATAAATCCTAGTGGCTGGTCGCATGGTTTTCTGTTATTGTCAAACTTGTTCTGCTGATATTTTGCTGTTGTTGTTCATTGTTACTGTTTTGTTGCCACTTCTGTTATTACTGTCAACAAACCCCCCCACATTTATGTACTTTTAATTAGTGTTTGGGTGTTCATAATAACTAATTAATAATTAGAAGTGAGGCTCCTTAAGTGAATACGACTTGGAGACCACTATACCGTAAGATTTCCACGAATTCAATTCTGAGCGATTCGGCATCGTAGTGGCATGAACCAGAATTTTGGCGCCGTTGCCGGGGAGCCAATTCACTTCCAAGTTATCTAATTAGTTGTTTAAGTGTTTCTTTGTTTAATTTTAAGTTATTTAATATTGTTGAAACGGTTTACAAGTTTTGAGTTTTTATCAGTTACTATTTATAGGCAAAAAACTAACTACCTCCAATTGACCTCAAGCTTGGTATACCACTAGTTTTCGATATTTTAAGCAAATTCCAAGCACTTGATTATCCAAAGGATCATCTCGGGCAGCCATTTTCTATTTTTTAATATTTTTTTGATTTTTCTAATTAATTGTGATTTTTAGTGTGATTTTTGTAGTTTGAATTTTTGAATTCTGTTTTTTTGTGTTTGTCTCTCCAATTTGTGAAGAATTTTGCCATGAAAAATCAGATATTTCTGAGATACTTCAATTTTTGGTGATTTTCATCAGTTGGAATCTTTTGTAGTGATTTAGTTGTTTTTATTGTTTTTATTGTTTTGTTGTGAATTTTTGCCCTTCCTAGTATATGAAAAGGTCTGGTCACGTGGACTTACCACGTTTTGATCCTGAAATTGATAAGACCTTCCATAGGCGAGTAAGAAGCAAAAGCATTAGAACTAGTATAGTTTCTGAAATTCTTGCTGAAATTGTTGAGTTTGTTGTCAATAGTGTAGAAGTAGAATCAGATTTCAAATCTGATATTGTGTTGGAGTCAACTGATTTTGAGTCAGCTGGGACAACTAGGATGGATAATCAAAATGCACAGGTGCCTCAAAATAGGCAAGAATAATCCATTAAAGAGTTGATTGCACCTGATGTGCATTATCAACCATTGTGCATAAATTATCCTGAGTTGGATGCTAATTTTGAACTAAAATCTGGTCTAATCCATTTGTTGCCTAAGTTTCATGGTCTTGCAGGAGAAGATCCGCACAAGCACTTGAAGGAGTTCCACGTTGTCTGCTCTACTATGAGACCACATGGAGTTGGAGAAGAACAGATCAAATTGATAGCCTTTCCCTTCTCTTTGGATGAGGCAGCCAAGGATTGGCTTTACTACCTGCCCACTGCCCTAATTACAAGATGGGATGAACTGAAGAAGATGTTCCTAGAAAAATTCTTCCCAGCCTCAAGAACAGCAGCAATCAGGAAAGACATCAGTGGGATTAGACAAGCAAGAGGTGAATCATTGCATGAGTACTGGGAGAGATTTAAGAAGCTGTGTTCAAAATGTCCCAACCATCAAATTTCAGAGCAACTTCTCATCCAGTATTTCTATGAGGGATTACTGCCTATGGACAGATACATATTGATGCAGCTGCTGGTGGGGTATTGGTGGATAAGACTCCTACTGCAGCAAATGAATTGTTAGCCAAGATGGCCCAAAATGCACAACAGTTTGGCACTAGACTGAATGATCCAGCAGTAGTTACTGTCAATGAAGTGAGAACACCTCCCATGGAGCAATAAAGGATAGAAAATAAATTGGAAGAGTTAGCTTCAATGGTGAGGCAATTGGCATTAAATCAGAGAACACAACAATAAGCCCTTCCTCCTTCAGTCTGTGGTATTTGTTTCCTAAATACCCACCATACTGATCAGTGCCCTCAGCTGCAAGAGACCCCAACTGAGTCATGTGCTGGTATATTCCCTAGTAGACCCATGCAGCCACAACAATAGAGATATGACCCATATTCCTCCACCTACAATCCTGGGTGGCGTGATCATCCAGCTTTCAAGTATGGGAATACCTCCAATCCCTCTTACCAGCCACCCCATGCAAGATACAATCAACCTGAACCTAGCCATACACCTCCTCCAGCACCCAAGAAACATGAGCCTAGTCTTGAGGATCTAATGAAGCAACTGACTGCCAATACTCTTCAATTCCAGCAGAGAACAGAAACCAATATGCAGAATTTGGAGACTAAGATTGGTCAGTTAGCCACAACAGTCAATGAGCTGAAAAGTCAAGGTTCAGGGAATTTGCCATCCCAACCAGTGATCAACCCAAGAGGCAATGTGAGTGCCATCATCTTGAGGAGTGGCAAGCAAGTAGACAGTCCAGCTTTCGAATCTGAACCAGAAAAATCAAATGTCCAGCAAAATGTTCCTTCATCTTCAACCAGTGAGCAAAATAAAAAGGATGAAGAAGTGGTTCAGAAAATTCCTCTTCCTTTCCCCAATAGGCAGACTCAATCAAGGAAAGCTTCTGAATCTGACATGGATAAAGAGATCATGGAGACCTTCAGAAAAATAGAGGTTAATATCCCACTTTTGGAAGCCATTAAGCAATTCCCCAAGTATGCCAATTTCTTCAAAGAGTTGTGCACTCATAAGAGGCGTTTAAGGGGTAATGAGAGAGTCAATTTGGGGAGAAATGTGTCTGCACTCATCCAACCACCTATGCCACCCAAGTGCAAAGACCCTGAAACTTTCACAATACCATGCACAATAGGCAACATGGAGTTCTCCAATGCTATGCTAGATTTGGGAGCCTCAATCAATGTTATGCCCAAATTAGTATACTCAAGCCTCAAGATTGGTGTTCTTTCACCAACTGGAGTGATTGTCCAACTTGCTAATAGGAGCACAGCACATCTAGTAGGAGTTCTAGAAGATGTCTTGGTAAGAGTTAAAGATCTTATTTTTCCTGCTGATTTTTATGTGCTTGATATGGAAAATGATAATACTCCTGGCCATGTGTTAGGTCGATTTGGCAAGCGCACCAATCGCACAAGTAATATAGTGATTTGAGAGTAAAAGTATCGTTCCCACGAGGACTAACCGACTAAGTACCCAAGAAATTTAATTGAATTAGTTGGACGAAACAATTGGATTGAAGATAGCTTTAGCCAATGAATGATAAAATAAAATCAATAACGGTAAATATTTATGAGTTTTCTTTTAATGACAGTAAACAATGCAAAAACTGATGAAATAGTCTAATTAAAGCCTAGGGTCACTAATCCCTCTCCTCTATCTTAGAAATTACAAAACCCCTCTCATGCACTCGCAACTTATTCAACTATATAAGTTAATCCTAGGTTATTCTAATAACTTAAAAGAATCCTCCCGAATCTCAATTAAGTTGCTCAACTCCTACGCAATTCCTTGTGTGGGTTAAGCCTAACACAACCAACCTAGCTTTGATTAAACGAGATTAACTAACATTCCTATTAGCTAACAAGCGAAAACACTTAGTAAGGTTCACGCACTCGTCCTTCCTATTCAGTGTTCTACTCTCACCTCCCTCTCCCGAGTTCGAAGACAGCAACAAGCATACATATAGATTGATCAAGTCCATATAACGCAACAATAAAATGGATAGAAAGACTTATATTAATTGAAATAAGGTTGCAAATACATGAGAGAATGTAAAATCTATTCAGGAGTCAAGTTCATAGTAACCCTAGATAGAAAATCTAGCTACTCATAGAAAATAAACAGCAGAAAGCAGAAAAAGAGATGAAGTTGGCCATGAATCTGAGGTGGAATGATGGATTGAGCTCCCCAAGCCTTGAGAATCAGGTTCCCCTTGCTCCTCTCAGCCAAAACGGCGCCCCCCTTCAGTCTCCAACTCCAGAATACCCTAAAAATCTCATCTGAAGCCTTTTATATCAGTGCAGGATCGCGACTACCGCTATAGCGGTAAGTACCCACCGCTATAGCGGTAAGTACCCACCGCTATAGCGGTAAGTACCCACCGCTATAGCGGTAGGAGGCAGAGAAGAAGGCTTAAAATTGAGTTTTTTAAGGTTTTACCGCTATAGCGGTGAAGATACACCGCTATAGCGGTGGCTGGCAGAGAAGAAGGCACCAAAAACTTTTTTTCAGCAATCCACCGCTATAGCTGTAAATTTTACCGCTATAGCTGTGGGAGACAGCAATTAATTCAGCATTTTCAGAATTTCAGCTCTAGCATTCCATCTTCTAACACAAACTTTTTACCAACTCCACCTGCACCAAAAATAACAAATAAACCCATTAAATCGCATAAAAGAAACATGAAATCACTCCATTTATTAAAAGATCAAAGAAAACTAAAACTAATCTAAACTACTCAAAATATGAGCTAAGAATTACAAGACAACAAGAAAGAGATCAAAAGAGAGGGTATTTAACATCAAAATGGCACTAAATTGAGAACTCAACACTCCCCCAAACTTGAACCTTTGCTTGTCCTCAAGTAAAAACTTTCAATGAGAAAAATTTTGAGAAAAATATGTGCGACCATGAATATGTACAACTAGGAGAAGTAAAGATCTGAAAATGTGAATTAAAGCAAACCAAGCCTCATCAAACCATTACTCAAAAGATTTAACTCAAGAGTTTGCAATCTTAAGGATTCAATAAGAAATGTTAATCAAACCACAAGAAAATTTGAAATCAAAGCTTCACCTCTTGGAACAGTTTATAAAACCAAATTCACAAAAATTCCAAAATTAAATTACTTCTTTGTTCTCAAAGGCATCGTTTTATTTCGATTCCCAAGGGCTTCACTGTTTTGTTCTCAAGGATATAGCTTTCTAACTTTTCTTATTTCCTTTGGAAATTTTTTTTTTTCAATTTTCTCATTTTAGTTTAATTACAAGAGCCTATCCCTTATTGAAACTTTCAGCTATCCCCTTATTAAATCCTTTTTTCACTAGCCTCTTATTGAACTTTTTTTTATAAATAAATATGAAAATGATCTAAAAACCATTCAAAGAGACAAAAATAAAACTCCTTTTATGTAATGTTGTACATTCTTCATCTCTTTCCTCTTGTGCTGCTAACCCTTCCTCCTCTTTAGCCAAGGATTATGTCTTTGAGCAATCTGAATTTGTAGGTGCCTCATTGGATGTGACTCTACAAAAACTAATTCCATCCTCCATCCAACCACCTACATTTGAGTTAAAGTCTTTACCAGAAAACCTCAAGTATGCCTTCCTAGAAGTAGGAGACCAGCTTTCAGTGATTGTAGCCAACAATCTAGAGCCTGATCAAGAACAAAAATTGATAAGTTTGCTGAAAAAGAATAAGAAGGCAATTGGGTGGACTCTAGCAGACATTCCTGGGATTAGTCCTTCTGTGTGCATACATCGCATTCTTCTTGAAGAAGAGACTAAACCAGTCAGGCAGCCCCAAAGACGACTTAACCCCATGATTCTTGATGTGATCAAGAAGAAGGTAAGTAAGCTCCTCCAAGCTGGCATTATTTATCCTATATCTGATAGTAAGTGGGTGAGTCTGGTACAAGTAGTGCCAAAGAAAACTGGGGTAACTGTTATAGAAAATAAAAATAATGAGCTAGTACCCACTAGAGTGCAAAATAGTTGGCGTGTTTGCATTGATTACAGGAAGTTGAACCAAGCAACTAGAAAATATCATTTTCCTCTTCCTTTTATTGATCAAATGCTTGAAAGACTTGCTGGAAAGTCTCACTACTGTTTTCTTGATGGTTTTTCTGGATATTTTCAAATTCACATTGCACCCGAAGATCAGGAGAAGACTACCTTCACCTGTCCCTTTGGTACTTTTGCATATAGACGCATGCCTTTTGGTCTCTACAATGCACCTGGAACTTTTCAGAGATGCATGATAAGTATATTTTCTGACTTGTTAGAAGATTGCATGGAAGTGTTCATGGATGATTTTTCTGTTTATGGAGACTCATTTGATGCATGCTTGAAAAATTTGGAGAGAATACTTGATAGATGCATAGAAAAGAATTTGGTTTTGAATTATGAGAAATGTCATTTCATGGTAGAGCAAGGGATAGTCCTAGGCCATATAGTGTCATCACGTGGCATAGAAGTAGATAAAGCTAAAGTTGATGTTATATCCTCTTTGCCTTACCCCGCTTCTGTGTGGGAAGTTCGCTATTTTCTTGGCCACGCAGGATTTTATAGAAGATTCATCAAGGACTTTAGTAAGATCGCTCTACCCCTATCTAAACTCCTCCAAAAAGAAACTGATTTCATTTTTAATGATGCTTGCAGGTCAACTTTTGATGAGTTGAAGAAGCAACTTACCTCCCCTCCTATCATCCAACCTCCACGGTGGGAGCTTCCCTTTGAGCTCATGTGTGACCTCAAATTTTGCTGTGGGAGCAGTACTTTCACAAAGAGTAGAGAGGAAGTTGCATGTCATAGCCTATGCGTCCCGCACCCTTGATTCAGCTCAATCAAATTACACAACCACGGAGAAGGAGTTTTTAGCAATTGTTTTTGCTTTAGAAAAATTTAGATCATATTTGCTTGCCTCCAAAGTAATTGTGTTTTCTGACCATGCAGCACTGAAATATTTTTTAAAGAAACTGGATGCAAAGCCGAGATTGCTTAGATGGATGCTATTCTTCTAAGAATTTGATGTGGAAATCAAGGATAAGAGTGGAGCAGAGAATGTAGTAGCCGATCATTTAAGTAGGCTTTTAAAGCCTCCTTTGGAGCATCTTTCTATTAGAGATCACTTCCCAGATGAGTGTTTTTCCCTTTTGCATGGTATTAGTGAGCCTTGGTATACTGATTTAATGAATTATCTTGTTGCATTTGAATTGCCTGCATACCAAAATAAACATCAGTTGAACAAATTAAGAAACGAGGCTAGGTACTATATGTGGGATGACCCTTATTTATGGAAGATTTGTAGTGATCAAATTGTTAGGAGATGTGTTCCAAATCATGAATTTGCATCTGTGCTGAATTTTTGTCATACTCTTGCATGTGGTGGACATTTTGGTCCCCAAAGAACAGCTAGAAAAGTGTTAGATTCTGGTTTATATTGGCCTACTTTGTTTAGGGATGCCTATGATTTTTGTAAGAACTGTTCTAGGTGTTAAAGAACTGGAAATGTGTCTAGAAGAAATGAAATGCCTCAACAACCTCTCCTCTTTTGTGATATCTTTGATGTTTGGGGTATAGATTTCATGGGTCCTTTTCCTGTTTCGTTTGGCTTTATGTATATCTTGTTTGCTGTGGATTATGTGTCGAAGTGGGTGGAAGCAAAAGCCACTCGAACTGATGATTCTATTATTGTTGTAGATTTTCTTCGTTCACATATTTTCAGTAGATTTGGTATCCCCAAGGCCATAATCAATGATCAAGGATCACACTTTTGCAATAGAAACATGCAAGGGCTATTAAAGAAATATGGAGTGGTGCATAAAACCTCTACACCTTATCACCCCCAAACCAATGGACAAGCAGAAGTCTCCAACCGAGAGATAAAGTAAATATTAAAGAAAACTGTACAGCCCAATAGAAAAGATTGGAGCAAGAGGCTTGAAGATGTGCTTTGGGCCTATAGAACCGCTTTCAAGACTCCCATCGGCATGTCTCCATACCGTTTGGTATTTGGTAAAGCATGTCACTTACCAGTGGAGATTGAACACAAGGCATATTGGGCGGTTAAGCAATGCAATATGGACATGACCCTAGCGGGTAAGGAAAGGAAGTTACAAATTCAAGAATTAGAAGAACTAAGGCTAGCAGCTTATGAGAATGCGCGCATCTATAAAGAGAGGACAAAAGCTGTACATGATCAGAAAATTGAGAAAAAAGAATTCCAAGTGAGAGACAAAGTCCTTCTTTATAATTCTCGCCTCAAGCTAATGCCCGGTAAGCTTCGGTCTAGATGGGTTGGCCCTTTTGTTATTACTAATGTCTTTCCTTTTGGTGCAGTAGAAATTCAAAATGAGGCTACCAACAAGCAGTTCATGGTAAATGGGCAAAGGTTGAAGAAGTTCTACGAGGGCTTTAAAGAAGAAACTGTAGAGAAAATCTAACTCTACAATGTTCCGGCTCCATGATAAGGCCGTACTCTTTCCTTCCTTTTTAATTTATGTCCTCTTCATTTTATTTGATGTTTGGTAATAATTTGCATTGAGGACAATGCAATGTTTAAGTGTGGGGGGAGAGAATTTAATTGGAGCTGATTTTCAAAAAAAAAAAAAATTTCCTGCTGTCTCCTTGTTTTCTCTGTTTCTGTTTAGAATTTTTGAGCTGTCTTGAATGAATTTTCTGTACTAATTGGCTACGAATTTTGCTAGTTTCTTTACATGTTTTTAAAGCTTTATATGTCTTCTAGCTGTAGAATTTTATTTGGTGTCTTTCGCATTTGTTTTGGTGTAGTTTTGTGTCAGTAAAGCTGAGTCGCCAGAATTTCTGCAGTGCAGAATTTTGCTGCTCTGTTCTGTCCGAATTTGATACTCTATTTTTGAAAAATCGATGAAGTTTTTGTGTGAAAGCATGTATGGTGAAATAGCTTAAGCTGTGAATTGACTTAGCATGAAAAGAATTCAGTCTTCTTTTTCTAAGGAACTCAAGTAAAATGGCAATGATGTTGTTTTTTTTTTTTAATGAATTTTTTGTAATAGTCTTTAAACCGTGAGAATTTGAGCCTTCACTGCAAAATAATATTCTTTCTTGTTGTGTGTATTCCCTATCATGATTTTTACTCTAGAATTTGTCTTGAATCTTTGTTAAGGCTATATTACATGTACATGCTTGGAAATGATTTGGGCATTTGTTTCTTGTAACCATTCTAGCCAAATAGTCATCTTATGTGTTGTTTCCATTGTGTGCCACTTTGTACCTTACTTCCACCTCTCTTTCTTGTGTTTTCTAGCTCTCTCCCACTTTAAAACAATTCATTTCTTTTCCCCAAACTTAAGATTTGAAGAGCTTTAGAAACCTTTTTCTTTTGAAAATAGATTGAATTGAGCATGTGCAAAAAGAAGGATTTGTGGGCTGTTTCGAATTTCAGTCTTGCTACTCAAAAAAAAAAAATTGGCAACTCTTCATGAAAAAAAAATATATATACCATATAGAGATCAAAAAAAAAAAACAAAAGAGCAAGAAGGAGAAAAGAAAAGTAACATTGTTGTGCCCAAATTTCAAAGTTCAATCTCTTGTAACCTTATTGAGTGATGCTCTTCATTTCTTTAAGTTCTTGTTAAACTTTGTTTTGTGTATTTCTTTCTACCTCCCAATCATTCCTTCACCCAACCTTATACCCTTCCAAAGTCCTAATAATTCAAGCATGTATGTGATTCAAGTAGTGGAGATTTAGATTCTTGACAAACTTATGGTAGTGAATTCTGTGATAAGTTGAATTTCGAGTGATTTACCCTAGACACTTGAGAGAATAGAGAGTAAACACATTCCTGGTGAGGGGGCTAATTACTTGAATTCATTCGTATCAAATTAAATTGCCATGATGCTTGGAATCTTAGAAATTTAAGATTAATTTTCTTCAAGTGCTAAATCTTTTCAAAATTTTAATTATTCCATTCTAGCATGCTTTCCACACTTTTCCTTTGGAGTCTTTTGGTGTTCTGAATATTATTTTGCCCAGGAGTGCAAAAAAGCCAAGTGTGGGGAATTTGATATCGGGCATTTTTATATACTTTTTAGTCCCTATCTTAGTCATATTGCTATTTCAATGTTGCCAACTCTCCTATTTTATTATATTTTGAATTTATTGGGTGTAAATTAATTATAGAATTAATATGATTCAAATTCATAATTTTATCCCAATTAATTAATGTGCTTAATTTCAGATCTAATTATTGGAGAGAAAAATGCTGACATGGACGTTTTGCTTACTTGGAGGCTAACTGGACATGCTGACTGGGCATTGAATGGTTGACTAGGGCTGACTGGATTTTTGGTCCCCACTGTTCTACACTTTACAGCAAAAGAGAATGTAATTTCTGTTTTGACAGCATGGACCTCTTGTAGCAATCAATAGTAGACAGAAACAGCAAAGCAGTAGAGTAATTTGTCTGATGTTGTTGCCACTTTTCTGCTGTTGTCTTGATGCCCACATCATGGAAGAAGCACCAAGGAAGAATCCAAGAAGCATCTAGGGTAGAATATTCTCTAAGGCATTGAAGGTATCAGTTTTTAAAAATCAGAGGACACTTTTATTTTCTGAACTTAGCAATTTTCGTAACTCTCTCTTCCACTCTGTCTTCCTTCTTCTGTTTTGCTGTCCTGCTCTCATGGAGGGGTAAATCTCCATTGTAATCAGTCACTAGGACCTTGGGATGTTTTAGCTTAAACTGAAAGTGCAAGATAAGTGTTTTATTCTTCATTTCATCTCATTTCGTTTATGTTCTGCTTATATGTTTATGTTGCTGTCAGATTTTGGTTTGAATTTGAAAGAGCATAAACAGATTTATATATGAGATATAACCTTGCTTGACTGATTAGAAAAGTGAGTGAAACGAAATGGCTAGTTAGATGATATTTAACTTGATTTGGTTGAGGCTTTCCTTTGAAATGCGTCTAGTTATAGTTAATGAAGATATTCTTGGTTATAGTTAGTAGTATTAAATTCTGGATGTTACTCTGGAATCATTCTTTTTTATAAAGAACCAAGTGGTGAAATGAGAACAAAACTGAATCAATGAGCTAAGTAATGATGGTTACATTCCCATAAATCCTAGTGGCTGGTTGCATGGTTTTCTGTTATTGTCAAACTTGTTTTGCTGATATTTTGCTGCTGTTGTTCATTGTTGCTGTTTTGTTACCACTTCTGTTATTACTGTCAACAAACCCCCCCACATTTATGTGCTTTTAATTAGTGTTTGGGTGTTCAGAAAAACTAATTAGTAATTAGAAGTGAGGCTCCTTGAGTGAATACGACTTGGAGACCACTATACCGCAAGATTGCCACGAATTCAATTCTGGGCGATTCGGCATCATAGTGGCATGAACAAGCTCCCCAATCAAAGAGCTTAAATCCCTATGAGACGATCCTTCATCTTCAACAGCTTCTCGTGCCTTCTTTGCAAGAACCCTAGCTCTGCTTCTCATCTCCTCTGCTTCTTCACCAACCATCACCCTCCTCACTGCTCCTTCTATGGCTTCCTTCTTCACACTGTCTCCCACCAGTCTAACCCACCTTCGAACCCCAACTCCCACCCTAATCTTCAAAACCTGAGTCACCACCTTCTCGTTGAAAAACTGCTCTCCTCCTACAGGCCACGTCACCATAGCCACCCCTGCAACCACTCCTTCCATCACAGAGTTCCATCCACAGTGTGTCACAAATGCGCCCACTGCTCTATGACCAAGAATCAAAAGATATGGAGCCCAGTTTTTGATAATCAAACCCTTCTCTTTCATTCTAGTTTCAAATCCTTTGAGAAGCCACACTCCATGTCTATTTTCTTCCTTGTTTTTATTAACCACCCAGATGAATTTCACCCTAGACGCCTCTAGACCCAGAGCCATTTGCATTAGTTGTTCGTCAGTGAACATTGTCGTGCTTCCAAAACAAATGTAGATTACTGAGTTTGGTTCCTTGTGCTCTAGCCACTTCAAGCATTCATGGTCAATGGTTGAAGTTGAGGATCTGTTTCCCCTGTTTTCTTTTTCTTCAGAGTCGTTATTGCAAAGTGAAACTGGGCCTATGTTCCAAGTCTTTCTTTTTAGAAAGTTCCTGTAGAAGTCTGTGTAATCTGGTTCAAGCTCATAGAAGCTGTTCACTATAACTCCATAGCATCCAGAGTCCGAATCTGCAGAAGCTTTGAAAACCTTAGAATACTCTGTTTCTTCATAGTCTAGCTTCATGAAACTGGGAAGCTGGTCCCTCGTGAACTCGATTTCCCCAGGAAGATGAGGTACCACAAAATGTTCAGAATCGGACAAGACTTTCTCATGAGGCTCATAGGATTTAATACACAGTGAAGCACATATAGCAAAATTACAGGTGCCATGGAAGATTAACCTAGGAATCCCATGTTTAGCAGCAACGTTGTTGGCCCACGAAAAGTGTGTATCAGCCGCAAGAACATCGGGATTCTGCTCTCGAATGAATTCATCTATGGGTTTCTCTAACAGAGAAATGGCTCTGAGGAATCTTTCTCTGGATTCAGGGGCGTAAACGAAGTTACGAGTCTCACATCCTTGTGGTAATCTGATTTCTGAGGAAGGAAAGTTGATGACTTGAAGTGTGATTTGATGACCCTTTTCTCTGCTTTTCTGGGTTGATTTGGCGAACATGGGAGCGTTTGAAGGAGTGGATATGAGTGTCACTTTCTGGCCTCGTGAAGCAAATAGCTTGGCAACGTCTATGGCTGCCATCATATGGCTTTGAGACATGAAGGGGAAGACAGCTACGTGAAGCTGACGGCTATAGCTTGACATATTGTAAGTTTGGTAACGGAGGTTGTGTGTTTGAGAAGATGATCGCGTGGTTCTTCCAATTTATACTGATGTTGGTGTCTCTTTTGTGCATTTATTTATTTATTTATTTTTTAACGTTTAGTATTTTTATATGTTACCTTGGTTAGCACGCTTGAACAAATTGCATAAAAAAGAAAGCTGAAATGGCTAGAGGTAGAGATTGGATATTTGCACTGTGATACAACAAGCCTAAATTTCGATTAGTTATATTATTTTTTAGTCCTTATAATTTTATAATCTTTTTAGTTTAGTTTTTATTTTAAATTGTTGTTAACCAATAGAGTTTTGGGTCCAATAAAATGAACTAATTTTTTAAAAAGTGATAAATTAAGATTTGAATTTAATATTTGATAATACTTCAAATAAGATTGACTCTAATAAAAAATAATTGTAGAAATCTAAAAAAAAATTGTTGTCAATATTTTATCAAATTTTGTGAACACAACTAGTCATGTCTGTGTTAATTTTCTAAATATGCATAATTTCTGCTAAAAAAATTAAGAATAGATAATTAAATAAAATCAACTCATACAATCTATATTAAGTAATTTAGACAAGTAAGCTTGAAGCATTTATGTGTAGTGTCAAGATGATATATAATTAATTATATAAAAAATTAGAAAAATATTGATAAAAAATTTAACGATATAGGGTAAATTAATTTTTTTTAAAATGATAAGAATTTGATTGTAAGTACTTTTTTTTTTACTATAGGACTCAATTAAAATCAAGTAAAATTATAAAACTAAAAAGAGTAATTTAACCATTATGAAACTATATTATGAACTCTGAGCTGAAAGGAAAGGGTAATATTTTAGTTTATTAGGGAAAAAGCGATGTTATTGCTTATTTCTGACATCTTATTATAAAAATTAGGTAGGCTGTTGGTGACTGAAAATCGACTTCTTAATATAGTAAAAGAAAAAGTCATACATAAAGCGATTTAAATGCATTAACTAACTTCAATTAAATTAACCTATATTTACTTCTTTAATTGTAGATTGCTTCCTCATGGGCTGAGTCAAAATTGGCATAATACCCTTGAACTAATTCTCTGGGAGTTTTCTTCTTGTAATTTAGAGGATATATTCTTGTGAAAGGTTTCTTTTCTTTCATAGAAGATGGTACCATGTTAAGGAAGAAAGATTTCTTTTTATCTTGTTGAATTTTGGGGTTTGAACACTATATCTTCTTGAAATTTGAAACTTGGCATAATATCTTCTTGAACTTTTTACTTGTAAAAGACTGTTCCTATCAAATTTTTCGTTAAGTCAATTAGGCTATGTTTGGATGGGCGTCCAGTTGCAGTAAACGCACGATTGGCGGAGCAGACTCGCGTTTGTACAAAAATGGCTTTATTTGGTTCTGCGTTAGACATCTCAACCACAATTGATTCCAGTTCTAGACTCACGTTTGAATGGAAGCGTTCCTGAGTAGCTTGTCTGCATAATCGATTATAATTGGTGAGGTTTTAAGACTCTACAGACTCTTCTACCCCTCTGTTGATGTGTGTGTTTGTGATAAACAAAATAAAAATCCAAAATTTTCTTTTCCATGTACAAGACGGGAGAGAGACTTCTACAGGAAAAACAGAGTAAAAATCCAAAATTTTCTTACCTCTCGCCATCAACCAGCTTATAATTTGTACTCTATATTTTCTTTTCCCTGTTTCGCCTCTCTTTCTTCGTTTTCAAGCTCCAATTTCAGCCGCATCTTCCACCAATTTCTAATTAGGCCTCTGTCGGAAAAGGATTCCTACAGTACACCCGAAACCCAGAAATTCCACTGTTGAAATTCTCTCTCTTCGGTTGGACTTAGTTTCATCGATAGGGTTCCCTTGATTTGTGCTAGCCATACACGGTTCTCTCTTTCTCTCCAGTCCAGGGATCAAGGACAAGGTTTTGGGAACAAAATGGAGAATAGGGGCTTTTTCTTTCTAATCCATCAACTTCTCGGCCAAGTTATGCAAATAGTAGTGGATTACACGTGTTATGTGCCTAATTTGCCACCAAGGTAAGTTGGTATTAGTGGAGTACACGTGTCCATCACTTGAGCTATCACCAAGGCTAAAATGGGCTAAAATTTTTTAGACCTCTTCTTTGAACTTCTATTTTCACTTACGTCCTTAGTCTCTTGAATATAAATATTCATGAATATAACTTTTCTCAATGGTTTAAGTGTATTTATTTTTACAACAATGTTTATATATTTTTAATGGTAGACGTGTGGAGACTGAGTTAATCGAATTGATCATAAAAATATATTTTTAATATTAATTAGTTCAATGAATTTTTACCAAAATGTAATTGATTTATTTATTGACCCAATTTTTTTAAATTATCTATTCATAAATGTATATTTTTAATTAAATATTAGTTCTAATAATTAAAAATTAAATAAGAATAAATGAAATACAACAATATAATATACATACCCTTTTTGATAATTATACATTTAAAAGTGCTTCTGTTAATCAATATCCAAACGAAATTTTTTTTTCAAAATCAATTTTTTAATAACAATTTCCAAACATAAATCACGTTTATACAAAATCAATTATAAACAAAATCAATTTTAAAAATCAATTATGCTCAAACTTAAGTTTGCCCAACGAGTTTCCAAACATACACTTAATGGTTGAAGTACATTAACCTGTCTCTTGCACGTTGGGAAGTAGTGAACGTAAGTCACCAACTCAAACATTTCAATAAATGTTGAAATATTTAATTACTAATTTATTTGAATATAATTTTTTTATAAGTATTTAGATGTTAAAAAATAACAGTGTTAATTATTCAATATTTAATTTCAGAAATAATATTTTAATAATCAAATGTGTATTTAAATTCAACCATCTTAATTTTAAAAAAAAAAGTTTTCCCTTAGACTTTGTCACTGCTCTCTAAGGCTGTGCATTTTTCAGTAACTAATACTAGGTTATAAAAATTTAACAAAAGTACACTTCTTTCTTCAAAAATCTAATTTGTTCCTCTTATAAATACATATACACACATTAATTAATTAATCCTTATCTTTGTTTTATCAATAAAATTATTTTTTTACAACATGTATTCCTTGCGCAAAAAAATGTCATATTTTAAAAAAATAATTTTATATTAAATTTAACGATTTTGCTATGATATTAAAAATAAAATTACAACATCACATTTTATATAAATTGAACTCCATTAACATAGCAACTAGCAAGATGCATCAATGGCGACACATTCCCAACTCCTCAATTAAAATATTTAAGTCTGCGTAGGAGGATCCACCTTTTTCTACCGCCATCTTAGCCTTCTGAGAAAGAATGATTGCTCTGTTTCTTATTTCCTCTGCTTCTTTTCCGTCCATTGCTCTCTTCACTGTTTTCTCTATAGCATCCCACTTCACTCCCTCTCCCACATATCTCGCCCATTTCTTCACTCCCACCGGAATTCCAATCTTAAGTATCTCAGTCACTAACTTTTCGTTGTAAAATTGCTCTGCGAACACAGGCCAAGTCACCAATGGAATCCCTGCACATACTGCCTCCAACGTTGAATTCCAACCACAGTGTGTCACAAATGCTCCAATGGATTCATGTTCGAGAATCATCACTTGAGGTGCCCACCCTCTTATTATTAATCCCTTGCCTTCCATTCGTTTCTCAAATTCTTCTGGTAGCCATTCCTCTTTATCTTCTTCGTATTTCTTGCCTCTTCTCAGAACCCAAATGAATTGTTGTCCCGAAGCTTCAAGGCCCACTGCAATATCTCTAAGCTGGGATTCTTGGAAGGATGTTACACTTCCAAAGCACACATAAACCACTGAGTTGGGCTCCTTATTGTCAAGCCACTTTAAGCATTCGTGTTCATCAATGGCTGCTTCCTTTCCTCTATTTGCTTTTTCTTCTACGTTTATATTACAGAGAGAAACAGGGCCTATATGCCATGCTTTTCTGCCAAGTACATTCCTGTAATGATCGGCATAGTCCTTCTCGAGTTCGTAGAAGCTATTAACAACAACCCCGTAGCTCCTAATCTCTGATTCCGCAATAGCCGTCGACAATCTACTCAATATGTTGTCTTCGTTCTTCTTCACAGAATCTGGCACTTGCGACCTTGTCAGTGTTATTTGACCCGGAAGATTGGGAATAAGAAAGGGCTCTGAATCTGTGGAAACCTTCTCATAAGGCTTGTAAAGCCTCATACATTCAGTAGCACACAAAGAGAAGAAACCAGTTCCGTGAAACACAAGGCGCGGGATTCCAAATTTAGCAGCAGAATCAGTGGCCCATGGGAAGAACATATCAGCAACGACACAGGCTGGATGGAACTCTAGCAACATTTGCTGGAGTGGCTCTTGAAGCATCATAGTGGCTTCGAAGAAGGTGGGAGTCAAATCTGGAGAAGGAAGTGAATCAAGATTCTCGCAACCTTGAGGTAAACCAACCTCTGTGCAAGGGAAATTAATGGTGTAGACTTGAATTGGAGTTTTGGATTTGGATTTTGCCAGTGATCTAGAAATAACAGGGGCGTTGAGGGGGGTGGTTATGATGGTGGCATGCACGCCTCTTGCTGAAAACAGTTTGGCCATGTCAACCATAGGAATCATGTGGCCATGGGCAAGGAAGGGGAAGAAGAATACATGGAGATGGCGAATTTCTTGACCCATGAAACTAGTTCGGATTTTGCGGAGAGGTTTGAGATGAAGAAGAGACAATGAGTATGAGAATCAAAGTGGGATGCAGAACGCAGTTACAAGTCACAAAACGACGATATTAAGAAGCATCCACTATTTGGCACTTGGAAGAACGGTGGCCTTGGTTATAAATTTATATAGAAGCAAAATTGATGCGTAATAGTGTAATGAAAATACTGGAAACGACCAACAACGGATTGCGCATGATTACGTTCACTCTTTGCATCGAATTTGGATTTAGTGACGTGAAAATTGTGGCCAACAAAAACTGACAAATGGCACTTAGGGAGAGTATAATTTTTTAGATTTGACCAAGTGCTACTTTTCAATCTCTGGTTTGGCCACAATTTTCACGAGTCTGTGCAGTGCTGAATCCAAACTCCTTTTTATCATTGTATACGCAACATTAATTACTTGAGAAGTTTGTCACTTACTGATTCTGGAAAAAACAGGAACATAGATATGAGTTACCTTTATAAGCTAAAAAGTGAAAAGCTCGGCCCAAAAAAAAAAACAGTTACATTATAAAAACTCTTTAATCACTGAACTTATAAGAATTTATTATTTCTTCCATTATAACTAAATTTGGGTTGAATTAGGAATTGAAAGATATTTTTTCCTTTTGCCAATTGTATTGAAGCCGACATGATTGCAGTTTCTCTGGAAGGCTCTTCTTGTTCTAGATATTCTTTAACTAGAGAGAACATAGCTCTTACAATCAAATGGCTTAAACAAATATGAGATAATTTTCCTTCAACAGCTTTTCGTGTCCTCTCTGTTTTCCCTCAACATTATCTGGAAATTTCATGACAACAAGTGCGATGTATTTTCCTTATGGGTGTTGAGAATGAATACCCCGGAAGCTTCGTTCATTTGTATTGTTGGTTTTGTGGTTGTAAAAACCAAAAGCACAACTAACACCCAGATTTCATGTTTTTTTTTTGAAAAAATAAAATTAGCATTCTCAAAGTTGAATTATTAATTATAAAAATCAATGATTTAAGTTGGTCGAATATTTTATTTGATGGTCAAAGCCAAATAAAAAATTCATTGGTAGGTGTTTGTCTTATTGCGGCTTGGTAGTCACACTCTTGAAACTTCTAAATTTTGTAAGACTAATAGTTATTTTTAGAAGATTATATGATCAAAAAATAAAAAGATTATGAACAAACTAAATCCTAGTTATATATGGATTATGGGTTAAAAATTTTTATCCAACCCTAAGCATCACGAGCTATGAGTTAGGTTGGGCCAACTTATTAACTCTTTTTTTTCTTAGCCAATTTGATGGTAAAAATTATGTATTGAGTTACAAAACTTGTATCCAATACCATTTGCTCTGCTAGGGTATGGCATTTCTCTCACCCTAGAGCCAGAGCAGCAAGTGAATTAGGTCTCATCTTCATCTACTCTTTTTTTTTTTTTTGTATGTTCAACTCTTCTCTTCTCTCTTATGGAATATTTTCTCTTTTTTAGTTTTTTCCTTTTCTATGTGGAAGATTTCTTCTTCTTTTATAGAAGAAGATTGTTGTTTGCCTGAGGTTGCTGAAGATGTACAACTCACATGTCTATTTTTGAACAAATTTTATTAAACTTGGAAGATTTCTTCTCCTTTTATAGAAGATGGTAGCTATTTCTTGTTCTCATAGTTGAGGCCATGGACGGATCCACATGCATGCATGTGGGGACAGTTGCCCCCACAACTTTTTTTTTTACTTAGTATATGTAGTAAATTTTTTTTTACCTTACAAAAATTTAAATATTGTCCCCACATTAAAATTGAATTATGTTATGTCTTATATATTTTATATCATTTTTATCACTTATATATATTTTTTTAATAAAAATATTCATAGACTATTTTTTGTTCCCATTGGCCAAAATTTCTAAATCCGTCCCTCGTTGAGGCCAATATTATAAGAGCATTTCTCTTTGAGCCTTGTAATATTTTTTGTACTTCAAGTTTGA
This sequence comes from Biancaea sappan, assembly GCA_037074585.1. Lineage (NCBI taxonomy): Eukaryota > Viridiplantae > Streptophyta > Magnoliopsida > Fabales > Fabaceae > Biancaea > Biancaea sappan. The sequence goes on along the minus strand of CM073493.1, from coordinate 7,094,889 downwards.
TGCCATATGATGGATGAATGATATTTCATTTGTCCCAAAAAAAATTACAAAACAATTGGACTAAACTTATAAAAAATAGATTAAATTTTAGAAATTTAAATAAAATAATAATATTAAAAAGCTCAACAAAGTTGGTTCACTTCAATCCTAAAGTTTTTAATAAGTCAAACTAAAAAATATTTTTTAAAATAAACTGTTAAATTATTAGTTCAATCTATCTCGTTTATTAGATGAACTTACAACCCTAGAAAACACTATTGACTTACTAAGGTTTTATGGACACCAAGCTTCGATCTTGAAAGTATTGCAAGAACTGGTAACACCAAATTCTAAATAGCATTACAATAAAATTAATAACAAACTCTCATCGTATTATAATTTAGAGAGCAAATAGCAATGTTTTGAAAATTAGATCCATTATTAAATTGATAAAATTACTGGTTGAAAAATTAATAATTTGTTCGTAACTGAACTATGATATTTAAACATTAAAATATATTATACGTGGTGAGGCCGAACTGTCTCGTGCCTACAGTTTTTCTAGAAGATAAGTGCAACTTCTCCTCTATTATTACCTATCACATCATTACAGTTTCTCCAGAAGTTCCCAGCTCTAGATTAAACTTACAGTTTAGGGCTAAATTACACATACTTTTCATATTATAAGAAAAGAAAAGAAGACAAAAAGGTTAGATGAATCTCAAAGATTGAAGGATGATTACCGCTATGGAGAGAAAGGCGATGAATCTCTTTCAAATTAATGGTAAAAGAGACCTTACTTCTTCGACAGTATTTTGATTTATAGGAGCAGTAAAGTAGAGATATTACGAGCTAGATTAAGTTAAGATTGAAAATTGTGGATTATACTGTCCAATTAAAAAAGTTTGTTATGTTAGCGTTATTTTTATTATATATATTTATTATTTATTTTATAAATATTGTCCAACGCTAATAAATATATGTGTAAATTGATATATTAAATATTGTATAGGTCTACATATTTTTTTAGACATATATATTTGTTATCTTTAATTAGGTTTATTATAAAATTTTTATTAATTTGTATTCAAAAACTTATTTGGTATATATTTGTTTTGATCTGGAGTATTAGTGAAAATAATTAATGTATAAATGTCTAATACTAAATAATAACAGTGATGTGATATTATTATAAAAATGGTCAATTTATGGATCGACCCATGAATAAATAGATATGGGTAGTGATTCTCTGAGTTATATGAGTTTGGTTCACTTTTAAATAGTTTATTGTTCATTTGTGTTTCCCTTAAAAAAGCTAGTTAAGAGTCACTCTATATCTTCCTAAAAAAATCTATCCTCCTTTGATTGGGTTTGGGGTTAACCAATGGCCTATCTAAGACTCTAGGTTAAGGGAGGCAAAATTTTATTTTCAAAATATTGTAAGGGCTAAAATGAAGAAAAAGAAGCTTAAAATTTAGGGCCAAAATATAGTACTTAAAACTACAATTTTAGCCAAAAATAGGGGCAAACGTGAAAAAGAAGTTTAAATTTTGGGGCCAAAATTTAAATTTTCAAAATATTATATATAAAATTGTAATTTTAGTTAAAAATTAAAGAGTCAAAATGAAAAAAAAATAAAATTTAAGGTTAAAATATAAATTTACAAAATATTATACTTACTTTTGTAATTTTAACATAAAATTTAGGGGATGCATGAACATAATGTGGCTCCGCTAGTGAAGTTAACGATCGATCAAAATACACGCTTTTTATTTTTTTCTTTGTGTGTTGTTATTACTTGTTAAGATATACAAATAATAAATTCATAAATTAAGATTTTCACATTTGTAATTTTATTAGTTTTAACTATTTGATTTCAATTGTATTTATGCAAAATAATATTTCATGTTATGCACCACTATTTTATTTATCCTAAGTTTGGTAGATTAAATTAACTAAGTTTGGGCCAGCTTTACAACTGTAATTAATGTAACACCTAATTTTGTCCATGATATTATAATTTCTTTTTCTTTTTGTAAAAAAAATAATAAAAATACTTAAAACAAAAAGGCAAAAAAATAATAATAATAAAATAACAAAAAAAGAAAATATTTTAAAAAATGATAAAATAATAAAAGTCCAAAATATTACATTTTTTTTTTATCACACACACATGGTGGTGTCCTTCCTCCACATGCATGGTCAAGAATCTCTAGTCAAAGTACTTCAACTATGTCCCTTCTTTCCTTTTTTCAAATGGCAATCACACTACTAGTAAAAAAAAGAACATGAGAACAATGTAAGAGCTACATGGTTTGGAAGTTTTTTCCACTAACATAATCATTTTGCACCCCCATCTCCCACTATAAGTAAAGGACTTTTTCTTCCCTTTAGGGAGGAGAAGGGAGAAAAGAAAGAGCAAAAAAAAAAAAAATACATGCTCTATTTTCTATGTAGAAATTGAGAAAGATTTGCCTTCTTTGGAAGTATTGTGGAAGGAGAAAATCAGCTATAAATTATTCACAAACACTCTGGGCAATGGAGGAGCAAACGTGGTGATTGAAGGAGTGAAGTTCAGCTGCAAACAAGCTCAAAACCGAGAGGAGTGCAATAAATCCCAAAAAAAGAAGCAACCGCGAAAGTAAGTTTATTTCTTTCATGCATTCTTTTTTTTGTTTTTTTTTTGGTAGAGTTAGTTTTGCATGCCATAATTTAAACTTTGGAGCTTAAAAGAAGATCAAAATAGAACCAAAAAAAAAAACCAGAAAAATCATGGAAAGAAGCAAAGTGACATGATGAACCGTGAAAACGTAGAAATTCCTAAGAACTTGGTTTTAATTCATTTTTTCCCTTGCTATGGATTGGAATGGACCTAAAATGACCCAAAAACATCCTAGACGGAGTTCTGAACAGATTTGGAAAGAAAAATTGAGACTTGGATGTGATTCATGCAAAATAAGGACCAAATTGAAAAAATTCAGAAGTTTATAGGGGTTGATTTAATTCAAAAATAAAACATTTTCTGGACCGAGGGACCTATATGAAGACAACTCTGATATCAGATTAAGCAAAAGAACAAAGGAAAAATTTCGCATAGGGACCTAGATGAAAAGATAGAAAAATATGCATATACCAGCATGCATATTTCTTTCCTTTCCTTTTATTTTTTTTCCTTTTTTTATGCACTTTACATAAATACGTATAGGTGTGTGTCATATATATATATATATATACATACGACTTTAATTTGTTGTGCATGTTTTATATAAATATGTATGCGAGCGTATGTATATGTGTCTTTGCATGCATATTATTTCTTTTATTTTTTAATGTATCTTACATGAATGTGTATATATATATAATTGTATTTGTGTAGATTTTATCTTTCCTTAAAATCAAAAATCCAAAAATATTTTCCTTTAACTTCGTTTTCAATATATTAAAAAAAAAATCGAAATATGTTATCACTAAAATTATTATTTCCCTTGTTTTCATCCCCAAGATAAATTCAAAATTTCCAAAAAAATGTTTCCTTTGTTCTCATTTCCATTCCAAAAAAAATCTCAAAAAATGTTTCTTTGTTTTCATTTCCAAAATAAATTTCAAAACCAAAAAAAAAATTTCCTTTAAATTTTATACACAAGATATTTTAAAAAAACACCAAAATATGTTTTCCTTTCGAATAATTTCATTAAACAATTTCATAATATCAAAAATGTTTCCTTTCAAATGATTTCATAATAATTTCAAAAATCCAAGAAAAATACTTCCTTTGTTTTCATTATCAAGACAATTTCAAAAATCCAAAAAATATGCCTTCATTGAATTATTCTTTCAAACTCCCAAAAAAAATATGTAAAACTCAAAATCCAAAAAATATTCATTTCGATTTCTTTCTAAATATCCTCAAAAGGAAAAATCCAAAGAACCAAAAGGCTTTTAAAATGGGAAGAGCTAAAAATCAAGATAATTTGTTATCATAAATTCAAACACAATTATAACTCTTCAGTCTTGTTTGATTTATGAAAATAATTAATTTTAAACTTCTTTAATTCTTTCTGCAAAAATTTTAGTCTTTCCTCTAGCCCTTGCGGCATTTCAGATGACGAACTACGCAGACTTTGATCCCGATCGACGGGTGCGTAGGACCTAGGCTCTGTCTAACCAAGTCCGCCCTTGTACATATCCATTTGTTTTGATGCTTTTCTTTATTATGTTCTTATGTGACCAAGGAAGACAATTTAAGGCAAATACGAAATAATTGCTCACTTTCTAAATCAGACGTATAGGATGCCTGACACCTTCCCTATACGGTTCAACTTCCAAACTCATTTTCTTCGAAATGCAGACCATCAAATTCAAAAGTTTTTTTTAAATTTTTCCCAACAAATTCAACTTTGGTGGCGACTCCTAATAAAATTGATTTTCAATTTTGAAAGTCAATTTTATGTACACTTTCTTTAAAATGAGCGCCGACCAGTCAAATTTCAGGTGTGACAATTAATATCACTATTCAAACAAGAAATACAATTAAAAAACTAAATTCACCAAATTCTAGAGGCAAGCCTTTACTTCATCTGATCATTCGGCTAAACATAATCCTAGACAATGTCTTTATTCTCGAGTTCATACATAAACCAACGACCAAGTTTGTTTTGTCGTTTTTTTCCTTTTCTCACCAAAGCTTCATTAATTACCTATGAACCAAAATGCAGGAAATAAATGCAAATAGTACAATGAGAACTGTAAAGGATGCATCAGTTAAGAATGAGAGCAATGCGAAGCCAATTCTTCGATCAGAGCATTCAAATCAGAGTATGATGATCCACCTTCTTCCAATGCCTTCTTTGACTTCCGGGCAATCTCCTTTGCTCTGTTTCTCATTTCCTCTGCTTCCTCTCCTTCCATTACCTTCTTCACAGCTTTCCCTATGGCCTCCCATTTCATACTTTCCCCTCCGGATCTCACCCATTTTTTCACACCCACAGGGTTCCCAATCTTTAGTACTTCACTCACCAACTTCTCATTGAAAAACTGATCTGCAAATATAGGCCAAGTGACCATAGGAACTCCTACAGAAACTGCTTCCAATGTTGAATTCCAACCACAGTGAGTTACAAACCCTCCAATGGCTCCGTGTTCAAGAATCAACACTTGAGGAGCCCACCCTCTTATGATCAATCCCTTGCCTTCCATTCTTTTCTCGAACCCTTCTGGTAGCCACTTCCCTCTGTCTTCTACTTCTTCTTCTTCTTCGTCTTTATTGTTTTTTCTCACAACCCAGATGAACTGTTTCCCTGAAGCTTCGAGACCCATTGCAATTTCTCTGAGCTGAGATTCCGGGAAGTTTGCTACACTTCCGAAGCATACATAAACGACTGAGTTGGGTTTCTTGGAGTCGAGCCACTTCAGACATTCGTGTTCCTCGATGTCTGCTTCCTTTCCTCTGTTTGTTTTCTCTTTTGCGTCCGTATTGCAGAGAGACAAAGGGCCTATATGCCATGCTTTCCTTCCGAGTACCTGTTGGATTTTTATAAATCAGTAATATAAATATACAAATAAACCAAGATAAAGTTATTCTTTTCCTCCTTTCTGAGATGGTTTAATTATATGCTGAGCCTTTCTTTCGGTTCTCTTATAAAAAGTTACTTGACCCTCCTTTAGAATAAATAAATAAATGTTAGGATAGAGTATAAATTATTGACTTGGTGCTAAAAAAAAAAAAACAATTTTTTCAATTTGATTTTACTGTCTCAATTAATTTTTTTTAAAAATTATATTTATTGCAATTTAATTTTTGGAGGCGGACTCTTTATTTAACGACATACTATCTCTAGAGCCACCCACTGTAACCTGCATGTCATTTTTTTGATATAATTTTCACATTAAGTTAATTAAAACTTAATTTTTTTGGTAAGAATTTCAATAACTTTCATTAAAAAGCTGTTGAATTTTTGCCCTTTATAATTTTTAAAATTATTAATAACCTAAATTTTCCATAACAACATTTTAAATCCATATATTATATATAATATTTTATATCTATTCATAATTTACAATTTTTTAAATACTTAGACTTGTTATATTTATTAAGTATGTTATGGGACATAATATAAAATTAAATGCACTCCACCCCCAAATGAACTAATTCTTTTATGTTTGTTTTTAATCAAGCCAATTTGTAATAACCCAAACCTAGCCAACAGACAGGTTATAATGAGTCTATCCAACGTCTAAAGCTTGTTTTGATAATACAATGCACACGTATAAATTAACCCAAATAATATGATGCATGTACAAAATATACAAGATATAACATTGCACGTATGCGGATCAGTTGCTTGACAACCCGTAAAAGTTTACTGCTTGTCATTTTTAACAACAATTTTTATCATTGTTGAAAATTTGGGTAACAAAAAATACTGCTGCCATAACTTTTAGCAACGATAAAAACTGTTGCTAAAAGTGACAAGCAACTATTTATTAAATAACAAATCCGGACTCGCATTGCACACACACACATATCATATTATTCAAAGGGCAACATGATATGACATCACATATAGTATTTATATTTTTTCTAGTTTTATCGTTATTTTTAAAATCAGATCAAACTAACCGAATAAACTAATTAAACTATGAATCAAGCCATGATCTGATTTGGATGGAACCTAAAATCAGAAGAGGAATCGAGCCAGTTATAACGTCGGTCAAAATCAAGTTTGACTAGCCGATTTAGGTGAACCAGCCACCAGTTTTGGGTTTGAATCGGTTCAGCAAATATACTAGAGTGAACTCGTCGGCGATGAGGTCCATCCTCTCTATTTCTTCCATCTGTGGATCTGAAGCAATAAAAGAGATGAAGAGATGATTCCAGCTTCCTACAAACCGATAAGAGATTGAAGAGCTGATGCCACCTCATTCATCTGCCCTTGTTGTCGGTTTGGCACGATTGCCAATCTTGCACAGCCACCGGTCTTGCGTACCCATTACTCTCATTTTGGCGTTTTGACTTTACAGTCTGCACAGCCACCGAGGGTCTATGACCTCTATTTCTTCCTCTTTCTCTTCCGTTTTTGGTGTTTTGAATTCTTGCTATTACTAATATTTCTCTGAGTCCGATATGATATCTCTTTGAACCCCTAGTTGCTGAGGTGCTAGGTCAAAGTAGATTGGCTCACATGATCCAAGTCAATGGATCACGCATCCAAACACTGGGATCTTTTCTTTTTTTCAAAAAAAAAATTATTAATAATAAGATTTGATTTAACTATCACTAAATTTAATAGATAATTAATTTTAAAATTTAAAAAAAAAATTTCAACCTTTAAATGTACATGATCCAACCGTTAGAATAATGTGTTGGCCTAGGAGCCAATATGCATTCGTGCTAGGTAGGTATAATTATGATTGTGTTTTATTTCTTTTTAGTTTTATATGATTTTTATTTCTTTTTTAATGTAGGAAGGTTTTGTTAATTGGTTTAATGATTTTGTTAACAAAAAAATAAATTATATAAATGAGAGAGTCTAAGAGTTAATTTATAAAATACAATTATTTCTTACATTATGTGGAACTTAGTAAATTTTTTTATTTCTTTTATTCTTTTCTATTATGTTATATTTTCTTTTTTCTTTATTTTTTTATGATAATATTATGTTTGCCACACAAAAAAAAAGAACAAGAAAAATAATAAAAGAGTAATTACACACAAACACATAATAATAATAATATAAGTTTAATAAGATTAAGTATGAAAATATTTATTAATTTATAATATTATATATTTTTTAATATATAAAATTAAAAAAATTAACATTTAATTGTTATCAGTTCAACTCTGATTTGATTACAGTCAAACTAATGAACTGTGAACCAGTCAATAATTTCACCGATTCAATAACTAATTTGATTTTTAAAACACTGAGGTTATTGATCATTATTGGACTATAATGTTCACATGGAAGTATTTATACAATGATTTCCTTTGTGTTAGTTAAGATTAGTGCTTATAATTGCTACAAAAGCTCAAATTATTAGTAAACCTTTAACATTATATTCTTGTATTTTCTTAAAGTCTCGTATGACAAGCTATATATGTCTATTATAGATGACCAAACATAAGGCATGAATCCTAATTAATTTTAAACCCAATAATTATAAGAGAGATGGTATATATATATATATATATATAGTTATATACCTCCCTGTAATGATTGGCGTAGTCCTCCTCAAGTTCGAAGAAGCTATTAACAACAACCCCGTAGCTTGTCAACTCCGATTCCATGGATGCCATCAACAAGCTGCTCAATATGGAATCATCACTTTTCTTGAAAAACTCAGGCAATTGCATGCCTGTCATGGTTATTTCACCAGGAAGATTGGGTATAACAAAGGCATCAGAATCTGAAGTAACGTTGTTATAAGGCTGGTACACTCTCATGCACTCAGAAGCACACAGCGTGAAGAAGCTTGTCCCGTGGAACACAAGCCTCGGGATTCCAAACTTAGCCGCAGAATGGGTGGCCCATGGGAAGAACATGTCAGCAACAACACAGTCTGGATGGGACTCGAGCAGGACTTGCTCGAATGGGGCTTGGAGCATGGTGGTGGCTTTGAAGAAGGACTGAAGCAGAGCTGGAGATGACAGAGAGTCAGCATTCTCGCAGGCTTCAGGTAAGCCAGCTTCTGAAGTAGGGAGGGCGATGGTTTTGATGTGGATTTTGGGTTTGCGTTTTGAGAGGGCTTTGGAAATGAGAGGAGCGTTGAGAGGGGTGGTGAGAATGGTGGCTATGACTCCTCGAGAAGCAAACACTTTGGTCATGTCCACCATGGGAATCATGTGGCCATGGGACAAGAAGGGGAAGAACAGTATGCGTAAATGTTTCATATTCTTTAGAAGATGAAGAAAGGAGGAAGACTAAGATAATGACGTAAAGAAAAAAAGGCAACAGAGTATTTGAGTATGGGAAAGAGGAGTCGAGTGGAGGTGTTATATTTATAACTGGTTGAGATGTAGTATTTCGTTCGGTTTTTAAACTCATAGTAAAACATATTTTTTCCAAAGAAAAAGTACTATTTTTGTTTTTAAACTTTTTATGACTTGTATACCTAATTTTAAGTTTAAGAACCTATAAGTGAAAAAAAAAAAGATTGGAAATTTTTAAAAATATGGCAAATATGAGAGCAACTTGAAAATCATTATATAGAGGAAAAAACATATGTAAAAAAAAAAAAGAAAGAAAAAGTGAATATTGGATGAAGAAAAAATTATAAAAAATAAAATGTTTTTTAAAAAAATTGAAAGATAATGGTGATCCTCAATTTTTTATGTTATTATATTAATGTAGAAATGTAATAATTTTTTACTCTTCAATTTTTAAACTTTTACAAAATTTATAAGTTTTTTTTTTAATTTTACAAATCCTAAAAACTTAAAATTATGGAAGTAAATAATTGTTCAATCAATATATTTTATTATTTAAATTATGACATAATATGTAATTATTTGACATTATTTGTGATAATAATTTTTAGTTATATTATTATATTTCTTAGATTCATATAAACTTTTTTTTGAATAAATCTTGTTTAATTTTTCATTGGGAGGGCCATGGAATAATATATGGATTGGCTATAGGAACCTTTAGGGTTTGATCATAGTCATTGGATGTTGCATCCAACGGCTGTAATCTCTTTCTTATTTTTCTATCTTTTATTTTTTAAAAAAATTACACTAAACGCTAGATCTGATCTACTGATATTTAGATCTAATAGCCAATGTAATTCTTAAAAAAATTAAAAAAATAAAAAAAATCACAATCTTTAGATATAATAATAAGACTTGAAACCTCTTGCACGTCAAACACATGTGATGAAATCCATATCCCACAGAACAAATTTCTACATTTCTATAATAACAATCATTTTAGGGGGGGCGGGGCCTCACTTGGTCCCCCCTTCAGAGATCTACAAATATTATCGATAGGAGGGGCAATCAATACAACTTTTTTCTTCTTTAATTTGTTGCTGATGGATCAAGGAATTTTTTTTTTTGGGTTTCTTTTTGATAATGGGAAGTTTGGAGAAATTGTCTTTTGAAATGGAATTCAACTCATTACTTCCTTTACTAAGAAGCTCCATCATTTTTTAATGGTGTTTGATGCTACACATTAATTACTAGCATGGCAAGTGGAAATTACTAATTGGATATTGACTATAAGTGTATTTTTTAGTAATAAAAGATACTTAGAGTAATTATATAGCCTTTGAACAACCATAATATATTATTTAGTTGCTGAAGGATTGATACTCATTAGTCTCTTAGCCAATAAACCTTGTTATTCCTTAATGGTCCTTATGACTTGGCACATTAATTATATTGATCAATTGGCAAACACAATTGGTAGAATGATGGACCTAAAGATGTGGTAAAATGAAACAATTCAATGGACACAACAGTAATTTTGGACACGATAGGGTCGGTTTGAGAGCTGACAACTCGGACCTCAATTCGGTTCAAGTCGTTTCATTGGTTTAGTATGCAATAAGTCAGGTTAAGACTCCATAAACTTCGTCAAATTTTAATTGACCCAATGACAATTCATGTTTAATTTTTTTTTTAGATTTCCAATAAATCATATATAATGAAAAAAAAGGTCTAATCACATTTTAATGATCAAATAAAATAAGTGCATCAAAAAAAATGTAAGAATAATGGTATTTTGAAATATAAAATGAAACCATAGAGATATTATTCAATGGCCACAAAGATGCATGACAAGTGGGATGCCTTTGAAAAATCCAAAACTCTTAATTGAGCTACTAGTTGATTGATGACTACATATGTTTAAAGAAAAGTTTTATCTACTCTTTTGAAATTCAAAAATTAAATAATTCTTCGGTTCGAGACATTTAAATTTATAGTATTGAGTGCAAACTGCTTAGCATTTCTAACAAATTACACAAACTACTTCATCAGAAAATTGATGTAATACACAAGAATAACTTGAGGGCATTCAACGTGTATGCAACAACAAATTTAAACTTCATCAAAAAATTAATTTGAGACAAAATAATTTTCGTCTCTTAAACTTTTGTGTCTAATATTATCTTTAATGTTGAGACAAAATATTTTTTTATATTAAATTTTTAACAATATCTAATTTGAAAATAAAATCTTTTCCGTATCTGACAATTAAAAATAAATTTTTCTTTAATTAAAGACAAAATTTTTTATTTCTGATTCTAATTTTTCTTGTAGTGAAACCATCTATAATTTTCTCAACTAAATGAAAGTACTTCTCTCTTGTTTCTCGTATAGATTTAGGTCAACTTCAATTTTTTATTTTTTTGGTTTGCACGTGTTAGGTGGCTTAATCTATCAAATGGTCAATCAACATGTCATGTCATATAAATCATCTTGAAATTATGGAGCTCATTTATGAAGATATTAAAAAGTTGACACTTAAAGATCTTTTATCAACTATATAGTTTATTTCGATCTTACAAATATTAAATTAAACTAAATGTTTTCAAGGAACTAATATCCACTCTCCATACCATCATTCACTTAGCAATTTATATACTATATTACCAATCAACGTACTGCGTCGGAAAAATCTCAAAAAGATGAGGAAACTCACTAAATAAAGAACTAATCAGATGACATTTAAATTGTTTTTGTAAACTAAGAATATATCATAATTTTTCATGAAATATAAATAATTAATCTAGGAAAAAAATACATATAACCTCATGAACTATAAAACTTGACACAAAACCTTCTAAACTTTTTATTTCGTGCGGTAAGGTCATTCCATCTGATAATTTATTAATTAGTAGTATCAAATCAGTTGTATTTGAACATATCAACTGTTGACTTGGACGAACCCAAACAGCCACATAATCTCTACCTGAGCCACATACTAATTGCCAAACCCGAGAATTGCCTCGTAGTCGTCTGTATTCTTGGGTCGAGCAATCAATATATGGGTCAAATAAAGATGATATAACGGTTTAGATTGGTCCAAATTAACAACTGATGTGTTTAAATAAAGTTGACGTTGTAGTTTTACAATTCCAACCAATATTGATAGTTAGTTAATTAACAGATTATTAGATGGAACAACTCACTAAATAAAGAACTAATCAAATGATATTTAAATTTTTTTGTAAATAAGCAATATATCATAATTTTTCATGAAATATAAATAATTAATCTAAGAAAAAAACAGATTACCCCGTGAGCTTTTCTCATTAATGTAGATAATTCCCATAAACTATAAAATTTAACACAAAACCTCCGAAACTTTTTATTTCATGCGATAAGGTCATTCTATCCAATAATTCATTAATTAATTAGTAGTATCACGTTAGTTGTATTTGAACTTATCAACTGTTAACTTAGACCAATCCAAACAGCCACATAATCTCTACCTGACCCACGTACTGATTGCCAGACCAGAGAATTGCCTCGTCAAATGTACTCGTCTGTGTTCTTGGGTCGGACAATCAGTATGTGGGTCAAATAGAGATGATATGACAATTTAGATTAGTCCAAGTTAGTAACTGATGTGTTCAAATAAAACTGACGTTGTAGTTTTGTAATTCCAATCAACATTGACCGTTAGTTAACTAATAGATTATTAGATGAAAGAATCTTACCGCATGAAATGAAGAGTTCAAAGAGATTTTGTGTTGAGTTTTATAATTTATAAGGATTATTTATATAATAAAAAAATTTATAAGGCTTTTTTTTTCCTTAACCTAAATGTCTTCCAATAATTAAAAACTTTGTTTTTTGGGAAAGTGCATGTGCAAACTGAGGTTATGATTGATGATGGCCTTTTATTTTCTGACAGTCTGGAAAAGGCAGAAACGGAGGTGAATAGCAATATGTGGCCGCAGTTAATTAATTAAGAAAGGTTTGTGGCATTATTTATGGTGGCTTTCATTTGGCTTCAAGTCCGAAACTACAGATTTGGACAACCAAATTACATCACGCAGCAACGGTGTAGGGGGCCGAAGCAAACATTTCCAGATTCGAGCTAAATCGTTCAAAGAGTACAAAAATATTGGTACCTCTATTAAAGTTAGAAGATCCGAAATATTAATTTTTTATTATTTAATTATAGACGAAGTAAAATTAAAAATTAAATAATAAATAAATAAATTCAAGTCAACCGATTTTTATTTGGTTCGACTGATTTTTTGATAAATTTAATTACTCACCGATTTTAAAAGTTATTCCATATCAATTCCTTGATTGGTTCTTGAATCGATCAACCAAGTCCAAATCTTACAACAATAATTTTTACCTCTACTCATCATAGTTTTTGAATCTTAAATAGGTTAATGAGGGCCAGCTCTATTGGTTTTATTTATTTATTTTTTAAACTTTAGCCTAATTTTTTAAAATTTCATTTAATATATATTTTTAGAAGTTTAGTTTAATTTTTTAAAATTTGATAGTCTGATACCTAGGGGCTGTTTGGTATCCAAGAAAGAGTAGGAATGGAAAGGAAATAGAAAAATGAAAAGAAAGAGAGAATAGAAAAATGAGAAGAAAAAGGAAAAAAGAACTTGTTTGGTATGCATTAGAAAAGAAAAGAAAAAAAAATAAGATTATTATATTTTTTAAAGATAATAAAAAATAAATATAAAAATAATTTACTATTTTGCCCTTAAAACCTCAGCAGGACAGGTTAACCGGCTGTCGGGAGTCGGTCGACCGGCTACTACAAAGCGTGGCAGCCGGTCGACCGGCCATGTCAAGCCATGCCAGGGCAGCCGGTCGACCGGCTCCCACGCTTTGTGGCAGCCAGTCGACCGGCTGTCAGGTGCCTGGTAGTAGCCGGTCGAGCGGCTGCTAAGCGTCTGGCAATCCCCCAACCGGCGGTTGCGTTTGATGATCTCTGATATCAGAGTTAAGCGGGACGAGTGTCGCGCAACTAAAATTTGAATGAATAAGCAAATAAGGAATTTTACTTTGCTTTCCATTCCAATGACCGGTTTTCCATCCACAATACGATAGAAACCAAAAAGTTGATTTTGAAGGAAGAGTGAAATCCGACTTCCGTTTTTCAGTGATACAGTATGGCATACCAAATGACGGAAAAACGCTACAGTGTTGAAAATGTGCTTTCCTTTTCCGCTTCCGTGAGCATACCAAACAGCTCTTTAGATTTTATAATTCAAAATAATTTAAAATATATTTTAAAAAAAAAGGTTCATGGGACATAGAACTAATCACCCTAACTCATAACGTTTGATGAACTAGACTGTGCAAAAATTTTTAAATCATAAATTATATAAAGCCTGATATACGCTCCCAAATGGAGAAGAAACGACAAACTGCATTGAGTTATGCAATCTCCACATTCAGGAATGGTGGGAAGGAGCAGTGGACTAAAGCTAAAATTTTCAGGTATTTTTTTTTTTAAACTTAATTTCTTTTCTTCTTTTCTGTTTTATAAATTGACGTAGAATTTATGTCATTGAGAAGATTCTTGTTAAAAGAAGAACCTAGTAAAATAAACGCGAAAAAAAAGAAGACCAATTTTCTTAAAAGAAATTAATAGTTATAGGCTACTATCTCCAAAATAGGCGCCATCATTTATAAAACAAAAAAAAATTACATTCTCTTTCCTTAAAAAATCTAAATTATAATTTTTTTATTATCAAAATATACACAAATCTTCTTAGAGCCTAAATATGGTAAAAATGTCCTTAATAATAATATTAGTGTTAAAATTTTGTTAATGAAGATATATTTTTTAAATATAACATCTATATGCAATTTGAATGAAAAAAATTAAATCATCTAAATAACAAAAATATTTCTTCAATGCGACGGAAGGGTTAACACATCACAATTTTTGTTTATCAAATAGATAAGAATAATTAAGATACATATAAAAGAATACATGTCTAGAAATAATGAAACATTTAGGTCATGTTAAGACACATATAAGATGATTCATTAGATACAAATGTCTTGAACATTAAATATAAATAATATCAAATGAAAAGAGGAATAAAAAAATAATGTTACATGAATTAATTTAGATAAATATATTGATGATAAAAAAAAGTTACAATAAAAGTTACTGACATCTAACATAGAATTTGGAATACTTCTTTATACACTACATTAGTAGTATTTGTCAATGAATTCACATGCTTATCAAGTGTCATAAAATAAAGTATTACATTTACAAAATTAAGAAAAATGCTCTTTAGATTCTATGTCCACAACCTGAAAAAAAAAATGCATGACATAAATAAATGTCAATCAATATACTAATATTAAAAAAATTTAATAATCATAAAATTACTTTGTAAGATAAAACATATAAAACATACAATAGTCAAACACAAAACAACTTACCTATTAAATAGTTTTGATCAGCAACGCCTTCAAAATATCACTTAATGGACAAAAGATGAAGATAGACATTAGAATATTCAGATCATTTTCAGCTAGTCTCACATCAGTTGAGAAGCGAAATTCAAGCATGAACGGATCTTTGTTGTATGATAGTCACCATTACACTTAACTATACTAAATATAAACATTACATACACATTACCCGTAGTGATTTGGTGCTTGAACTTACTCACAAATAACCTCTTCACGTGACCATGAGGATAATCACCCTTCAAGATAAGAAATAAACACTATACGTAAGCATAATGAAAAAAATAAAAAATTACAAAATATTTCATCAAATAAATGTTCAAATCACCCTAGAATCTTGTAAAATAATCTCCAAATTAAAAATCTTCTCAAGCATATTGAAAAATGGAACCGTCCACAGCTTCACAATAGACTTTTACGCTCCAGTCATCCCTTAATCCAGTAATATACATCACTAAGCCTAGCCATAGCAGGAGCACCAACAGAATGAAAACTAATATTGGATGAAGAATAAACAATAAAAACACAAGAATAATATATATCTGAAAGAATGAGCTCCCACTTAGATCACAAAAGAAAAGTGGATATGTACATTTTATTTCTTTAGCCGATATTTATACCAATAGGAGTTTGATACTAATAACTTAAGTAATTAAAAAATTTAAGAGATATTA
This sequence comes from Biancaea sappan, assembly GCA_037074585.1. Lineage (NCBI taxonomy): Eukaryota > Viridiplantae > Streptophyta > Magnoliopsida > Fabales > Fabaceae > Biancaea > Biancaea sappan. The sequence goes on along the minus strand of CM073493.1, from coordinate 7,078,815 downwards.
TTATATAATAAAATCTAATAATTTTATATTTAATGTTTACATATACAATGGTTTTTTTTTCATTAATAGTAATTTTACTTAAACAATAAATTTTATAAAATAATACAGGTAAATTAAATCTGGTATTAATTTGCTTAAGAATTTACTGTAAAAGATGAAAAATAATTAATTGAATTTATGAAAGAATTGTCTATTATGGTCGAAATTAGAAAAATTGTTGAATATTTAATACATATTAATATTTGTCATAGATTGTAATACCCATGAAAAATAAAATATAAATGCGTGTTTGCAAACTAAGGTTATTATTTCAATATACGGTACTGTTCACCTATATAATACTATTTACGTATACGATACTGTTCACTTATACAATCGAAATGTCAAATACTAGATGTGGTTTGATCATTAGAGAAAACTAGAAAGAAGTTCGTAGAAGAAAATGACGTTTTATGTATAAAAATACCCTCAGGGACTAAAGTGAAAGGACTGAATTGAAAAGAAACTTAAAGGTTTAAGGTGAAATGGTAGTTTTCCCTTTAAGTTCCTATAGTAACCAATAATTAAGTCGTATTTTGCACAGTGTTAACGCGTGAATTATTAGAAATGTCGCTTTTATGAATAGTAAATTAAATATTTTATTAGCATATAGTGACAAATAGTACCGTTGACTTTTCCTATAAATAGACATTTTCATTTCACTTCTAAACTCACACCTTCAACTTCTCTTCTTCTCTACTTAAGTTTCTCTTGCTCCAATGCTAGGCCTCTGAGATTTTGGGCCTTTCCTTTTCAGCTTAGGTAAGGATACTATGTCCTTTCTATGTCTTTCAAAATTTAGAAGTTATTTTCTTAAGTATGCTCTGTGGTTCATGCTTTGGCTGATCTTCCACATCAGAAAAACTGTCCTTAGCTGCTTACATATTATTTTGATTCTCTGATTACCGAAATATGATGTAAACTGTGAAGAATACATGTCTAGGAAAGTTCTGGCTAAGGAAAGACCTGGTTTTTAAGTGTGTCCATTGTGACACTCCACTCTTTCTTGGGAACTTACCTGGTGTACTCTTTTACAGATTGTATTCTCTATTTCTGGTATAAACAGTCTCCGTATATATGAATAGTAACCGTATATATAAATAGTGCCATATGTATGAACAGTATCTGTATGTATAAACAATATCTGTATGTATAAATAGTATCCTTATGTATGAATAGTAACCGTATGTACAAATAGTATCCGTACGTATAAATAGTAACCGTACTCTTGTCTATAACGACTTAGAGAAGCGATACTCGTACGGAATCCAGGTGAGTGAAACGACCCCGTTTTAATAGAGTTTTAACATTACTGGTGATAAAAAGTATGTCGTAGGACACTCCCAAGATTCATAGGGGGAAATTGGATTCAGAATGACGAATCTAATGAGATAATTAATCCAGAAGTATGGATAAGACGAAACAAGTATTTCATGATGATGTGAAGTTTGAATCTTTTCAAAAACAGATTAATTGTTATCTTGATTTGTGGTTTATAAATCTATAATATAGTTATATACTATACCTGTTATATGGATGAATATTATATTGTGCTTCTGATTATGATATAAAATATTGTACTATTGATTGTGATTGAGCGGGACAGTACCCCATCTCACGGCAAGGCTGAAAACCCGGTTGAAATGGTGTCTTGACCAATGAGTGTGGAGACAATGATTCCCTCAGTAGGGATATAGCCTGGATTGGTGATAAATCCGTGAGGCGCCTTAGCTAAGAGGATGAGGTTGTGCGTCATGGCGGAAATATACAGAATTGGTGAGCTGGTCTGTGTGCGCTCTCCGGGATATATTGTCATTGATGAGTACTAGTAACGTTTGTTGAATTGGATGAATTTTTATCTTCTTGTATGTAATTTCTAACTATGTCTATTGGTTGAGTATGAGCCTTCGAATATACTTGTATGACTGGTAATGTATTTGAATTTTATTAACGTGAGGCCGATTCACTCACGGAGTTTAAAAGCTCACACTCTCTATAAAATTTTTTTGTTCAGATCAGATTACCAGCAAAGAATATCCGCTAGAGGAGTAGATCACTTTGCACCTTCCCGCTATCGTGTAGACCCCTCTTTTGTTGTAGACTATGTTGCTCTGTAATCGTCTAGGACATCTAGGTCAGGGGTTTGACATTTGGCTTGTATGTCAATATAATAATGTATTTTAAATTGATAATCTATTATTACATGCAAATCATCTCTGTGATTTTCAAATAAGAAAATTTGATATATTTTCTTCATATTTATTAAGGAATTGTTATTTTGATAACATAGATAATTTAAACTCACGGGTAGAATTTATCGAAAGGCTTACAGTGATGAGAAATTTATCATTGTGCCGGTCATGTGCCTAGAAAACGAGTCGTGACATAGACAATATTTATATGTTTGATTGGTCAATGCATTAAAGAGAATACTATTAAGTAAAATAGGGTTCCATGAATTATTAGTGAATTAGCACTCGTCAAATTGGGAAGATGATGAATAACCACTATCTAAGGAATTGGCAAAATTATACTATAGCATATGAAGTGTCAAATCACATTTATTACCAAATATTAAGAATTAAGAAATAAATCAAATTGTTATTAATATGACAAAAAATATTCCATAATTCCATAATTTTCTAATATTAATAACTTAAGTAATTAAGAAATTTAAGAGATATTATATAATAAAATCATATAATGAAATAGAATTAAAAAATTATGGAATCTATAGAGAAATCAAAATTTAAGATAAATTACATCAAATTCATTTAATGTGATTATATAACAATTATATACTAATTATATAGCAATTATAATAATTATATAGCAATTTACCTTAATTTTTTCAAAATTTAATGTGATGTGATTATATAGCAATTTACCCGAATTACATCAAATTCATTTAATGTGATTATATAGTAATTATATACCAATTATACATCAATTATAGCAATTATATAGTAATTTATCTTAATTTGTTTCAAAATTTAATGTGATGTGATAAATTTATCAAATTTATTAATTGATCTAATTTATTTATTAAATGTATTCATTTAAATTTATTCTATTATACATACTTTAATGACCTAGCAATTAATGCTCTAGAGTAAAATTGTTTTAGTCTATTAGATAGATTTTGTACCTATTGGGACTTTAGTAGCAGAGGAAAAAAAAAACTTATTTGAAAACTTAAACAAAAATAATAAAACAAACAATTATAAGTAAAAAATTACAAATGAATATTTTTTCAAAAAAATAAATGAACTTGAAAAGAATTTTACCGAAGGGAAACCAAGCGCAAGGACAATATGCTACTACTGTGGCATGAAAAAATATGAACACCAAAGCATATCACACAAGATCTAATATTAAGAGGTGACAATTTACATAAAGTATAATTAATATTTCATGAATGAGTTCGAGGAATTAAAATGGCGAATGGTTTCTCTTTCAGGAGGGGCATATATTGTTGGAGTATTATTATAAAACAAAAGTGTCTTAAAGCTTGTTACCGTTGCTCACCTTGAAAAAACTTTTTACATTCAAATTTCATTATGTTGTTTTAATGTTGGTATATAAACCTGTTTTATGGACGTTAGTTCCCATTTAGTCATATTCAAAGACTTTCATTCCATTGAATATATATCACATTAACTTGGTTTTAACGTATATTATTTCATAACATGTCTTTTAATGGTGACCAACAGGAAATTTGAGAAGCAATATATATTCTATGCAGTTGGCATTTGAGATTAGATAAGAATACATGTATTATGTGTGTGCTATTTTGGGTTAAAAAAAGGTGTGTGGAATCACTACAAAAAAAAAATAGACATCATTGATGGAATTTTCTATCTCTGATTTAAGAAAAGTTCGTCTCTGATGTATCAGAGACGAATTAGTTCTGTCTCTAAGATGGACAGCTTTAATTTATGAGACATCTAAATTTTCTGTCTCAAGAAAAAAAATTTATCTCAGATAGGTTTTTGGTATCTAAGACAAATAAATGTTCGTCTCTAATTTGAGATGAAAATTTTGTCCCTGATCCTGTCTCCGTTTAAGAATGAAATGTTTCCGGCTTAGATTAGGGATAGAAGATTTCGTCTCTAACTTCTTTAGTAATTTGGGACAGAAATTTCATCCCTAAATTTCGCCTCTAATATTCAGCTTCAGTAAAATAAAAATGATGCATACATAATCAAATAATTTAAACAGGTTATTATACCATGCAACTTTTCAAAAAAAAAAATTTAGAGAATAAGAATGGAATTGCAAGCATTAAAGTTAGTAGAAAGACTAACTTCAACGCTTGCAATCCCATTATTTTTCGCTAAATATTTTTTGAAAAGTTACATGGTATAATAACATGTTTAAACAACTTGATTATGCATGCATCATTTTTATTTATTGAACGAAAAAAATAAAATTAATACCTTAATTACATATGATGTGTACAAATTTTCCTCCTCCTCCTCCTCCTAAATATCTATTTAAATTGCGAACGTGTGTTAAAATGCACATAAAACTGACTTCAGCCAAGTAAAGGAAAATAATTGTAATTAATGACATAATTAATAATAATACAAATTCTTAATTACGTCACTGATTGCAATCATCCCCCTCCAGTTGATTAAGCACGTGTTATGTGTGCATTTTAACACATATCAACAATTTAAAGGAGTGGTGCTAAAAACAAAAATTAACTATTTTAACAATCAGGCGCAAAAAGTGATATTGGCATTATAAGTATAGTTATTCCATCATGAACTCAAAATTCTTTCTCCTCTAAGTCAATTAAATCATTAAGTCATGAATATTATGACCACTTCTTTCCATGAGCCTTGTGACCACTTTTGCCGTCAATATTAAATTAATATCCTAATCTCCATGAAAATACACTTGTCTATCTATATTTCTCCCTTTCCTTTCTTTCTAGTGACGATGTTTGTAATACCTCAATAATTATTATGAATATTTAAAATTTATTTTGAAGTTTATTAAAAAATTTAATTACATAAAAAATATACTTTTTGAATTAGTGAAGAAAATTTAAGAATAGAAATTTTTAATTTTTAATTTGGGGATTAGTGAAGAAAATTTGAGAATATAAATTTTTAATTTGGAAAATTTTTACAAATTCTCAAGGACCCAAGTGAACAAATCTTACAAATTAGAGTGACTAAGAGCAATTTTAACCAAGAAAAAAATTCTAAGGCCTAGAGATGGACACTTGTACGCCTCTTTTTTCATTAGATAGAAAGCCAAGTTTGATAAGGAAGCCCACTCACGGATTCTTCTTAGTGTAAGATAGGACATAAAAAAAAAAGGAAAGAAAGGAGAAAGAGAAAGTGCGAGACCGAAAGGAAAAATGGAGGGAGAGAGAGAGTGCTTCCTTCTTTCTTCTTCCTTATCTTTTCCTTTGATTTTCCTTGCTGCTCCACCATGTAACAGAGCTACAAAGACAGAGGTATTGGGTGGTAAGAATTTGAACTCATGATCCCTTCTCATGAAGCTTTTAGTTGAGATTTCTTTTGGAGATGATTTCCATGTTGATGTTGGGTAATTTTCTTTTAGGTTGATTTTGAATTTTAATGGATGAATTTAAGTGTGGGTGTTAATCTAAAACATTTCTACGTATTGGATAATAATTGTCGAACAAGAAATTTGGAGAAAACAAGGAGAAATTCATAGAATTTGGATATTTGAAAAAGTTAGCGTTCTTGATGAAAATTTGATGATTGAGGCTTGAATTGTTAGTTTAAATTGGGGTTTTTGGTGTCAAAATAATCTTCAAACATCAAGGATGAAAACCCATGGAAGAAATCAAAAGAAATGTTGTTTTAGATGTGATTTTAGAATTTTTGGATGAAGAACACGAAAAACGTCACTGTTCATGCTGAAAATTTTCCAAAAATTTTCTAGAAAATACTGTTCATTGAGAATTTTTTTTAGATTTTCTTGGTTACTGTAGCATTAACTCTGTCAACGTTACTGTAGCATTGATTTTGTCAACAACACTGTAGCTGTGTTGATCGTTGACCGTTGCTGTAGCATTAGTTTTAAAATGTTCATAACTCTTTCATCCGGACTCCGTTTTGGGTAAAATTTATATCGTTGAAAAGCACTTTGAGTCTAGTTTCCAATGGTATAAGTTTCATTTTGATATTCATTACTAGTTAGGAGTTATGATTTGAGAAGTGGGTGAAGGTCGGAAGTAGTGGTAGGAAATTTCTCCATTTCATAACCCTGATGGTTTTTACCTGGTTACAATAGGAATGGTCGAGGCGCAAGGTAGGAGTGCCGAGAGTGTGAAATCCAGGTGAGTGGGATTTATACTTCGTATGACTAAATCTTTTCTTTAAAGTTCTTGGCATCATAGTGAGAGCATGTAGTGTATCTTAATGTAAAGACAGTGATGGTTAACTTATATATTGATATTCATTATGATTTGAGATTCACTTGCGTAAGTTGCATTCATGCACACTTTCTAGGATTGAAGAATTGTGTTCTCAAATAGATTGATATGGATATATCTATACATAAACACCATTATATGAATGTTGCATGAACGAGACACGAATATCATTATGATGACTTGTAAATACAAATGAGCTTCTATGTCTGAGATGAGATTTAAAAGATGAATTCTGTGAATAGTGAATGATTGTATACATGCTGATGAATTTGTGATTAAGTATGGAAAGTGATATGAGTTATGTTGTGATGAGACTTGTAAATAATTATGAGTTGTTTTTTATTGTGATTGTGTATGTAATCGGAATGAATGGAAAGGCATGGTGGTGTATCCCATGGAGAAATCTATGTGAAGTCATAAGGGTGGAGAATATAAATGGAACAATAAGGGTGGATGAGGCGGGGGCCGCGGGTAACAATTCATAGGTACCCTGGACAACCGGTTGGTACGGGAAATGTGTGAAATTGATTTCACTGTTTGCTGTTGTGAATTATTTGAATTATGTTGAAATGTATTTGATTTACTTGGACATTGTTATGAATTATTATGAATTATATTATATTATGTTATAATTGATTACATATGATTGTTGTATGTTATCATTATGATGCATAATATTTTTTTTGTCATAGTGTTGTGTTGTCCGCTCACTGGGCAAGTGGTTTGCTCATACCCCTCTTATTAACATTTTTTTTAGTTAAAGGTAAATATTTGTACAAAGAGTTATGGATCCTTAGCCCACGATTACCTTTTCATTTGTTCAGGGTAAAGGTATAATGTTTAGGTTTTATTCTAAGTTGTATAAATTTAGAAAATCTCTGTAATCGGGTAGGTTCATTCAGTGATATAATGTGAATGACTGTAATGTATATGGAAAACTCGGTATAGCTATATTTTCTTATCTTTTGTGAAAAGAGGAATAATTTTCTTATTTTAATTTTTAAATTATGCATTTTGAATTACTTGCATTTAAAAGAATTGTATAGTGCTTAAGAGAAGGATAGGCTTACAGAGGTGAAATGAAATTCACCTTTCGTACCGGTCACGCGCTCAGGTTTTAGGTCGTGACAATGTTAGCATTATATTTAACAGAAAATGCAAATATTTATTTCCTAATTTTCGGTTAATTTTACAAGCAATCCTTTTATTTTAAAATATAATGACTCCAAAAAATATATTGACTCCCTAAAGGTGTCTTGCAAATTTTCCTTACTTCTGCTTAACATATAAAGGAATGGTGAATTAGATTACTCTTTTAGGGTTTACTTTAATTTGAAAATGTATCTGCCCTAAAGGTGCAAATTTACTTTACTTTTAATATTAATTTTACTTACATAAATAAAAAGGAATGGTCAATTGATGACTCTTTTCTAGGTTTGCTTTTGAAAATCTATTCCATAGGGAAACTACACTACCTAAAAGATCAATGTTGCAAAATTTTCTCCTAAGTTTGATATATTTCAAAAAGAAGTGGTCACAAGGCTTATGGAAAGAATTTAACTCATGAATATTAACTCAGCACACACAAAAATCATATCATTAATATAGCAAATTTCCCAAATGTTAGAAAAAATTCATTAATACAGTAAATATACTAGATACACGCAAAATTTCCCTATTCTCCTAATTTACATCTAATTATATCTCTAAAATGCAAGCAACAATACATTGCATATTTACAAATTGTTAAGAAAAACCTACAACAAGCTTCGATTTTTCAAAAAATCGAACCAAGATTCGATTTTTCTGTGAACCCACTTCGAAGGTGCAAATCAAGCATAGATTTTCAAAAGAATCGAAGCAAACCTACACTTTGGTGGAAATTTTGGGATGGACAGAGCGAGAGAGAGAGTGTGTGTGTGCGAGAAAGACAAAGAGATGTAGAGGTAGAGAGAGAAAGCTTACACTATGGTTTGCGATGACGTATGGAGACTACACAAATGGCCGGTGACGGCAAACATAGAGAGAATGAAGGAGAAAGATAGAAAGAGACTGAGGCGATTTGGGGTGCAAATGGCTAGAGGCGCGTGGAGAAGAGAAGAGATTTGGGGATATAGGGTTTTGATATTAGAGATAGAATTTTGACACAAAAATTTTGTCTCTAATATATAGATACAATGTCATTACAATAAAAAGCAATTAGAGACGGATGTTAGACACAAACAAATTCCGTCTCTAACATTTTAAAAATTTAAAAAAAATTTATAAAAATAGTAGAGATGGTTTCTAACACACCATAATCTGTCCATAACATTAGGGACAAAATTTCAATCAGAGGCGGAAAATGTCCCTCCCAAAATCCATTTCTGAGTCCCTATTTTTAATTTAAAATCAAGGACGATTCATTTCAAAATTCCGTCTCTAATTCTGAGTTTTTTTTTTAGTGGAAGAAGTGTTCAGTCTATATTCTTTGTAAGGGGATCATAGATAAAAACAAGCGAGTATCAAGTTATTGTATCATGAAAGTAACATGTCTATGTAGTTTTGCACCAGGTGATATGACAAAATTAACCAATGGAAGACGTAAAATTACCTTAAAGAAAAATAAGCAACTCGAACCTCAACTCAGTACTACACATTTTATATTTTAATGCTAACCTTCAATTTCTTCTATTTTGTGTTTATATATATTTTTCAAGTTGACGCTCCAAAATTTTGAAGTAATTTCATGTTTAATCCTACAAAAGCAGCAAATGAAAAATAAAAAAAGTAGAGGAAAATTTTGAATAATCATTTTCCACATATGGAATTTTCTCGCTTGTAAAATTTCTCTAAGAAGAAATTTTGTGATTCACAATTGAGTAAATCAATGGAAATATTTTTGGTTTGCTATATGGAGTTGTCCATTTATTTTGTAAGAAATTGCATAAATATTTTTGGTGGAATAATTGTCTCTTTACTATAAATCATAATTTTTTTATAAGCTTTGGAATTCAAATATATGTTATTTTAACATCTTATTTAAGGCAACAAATATTTGATTTCCAATTACGTGAGTTTTGGTTTTTTGTGGGTTTATAAAATATCATTAGTTTTATTTAGTGTTGCTCACAAAAAGAGATTTTATTTATGTTGAAAATTTCACTTTTCTATGAAATATCCATGAGTGTCAATTTTTTATAAGGAGAATGTGAAACGGTAATTTCTTCTCCTTACATTATGAGGTATATGTCACTATTTTAATTTTTCTTTTCTTTAAGAATTTTATTAATAATGGGGGCAAAAAGAAAAATATTTTTGGATAATATTTTTGACTAAAATCTTATTTTGGTCCCTCACATATGCCCCTTTTTTTAATTTGATCCTTCATAGATTATCATTCTCAATTTAGTCCCTTATATATTGATATGTTACAAATTCAGTCTCTCAAAAATTTTCATTCTCAATTTGGTCCCTCACTTATTTTCATTCTCAGTTTGATCCCTCACAAATTGATATATTATCACTTTAGTCCTTTTTTGCTGGCCATAACTTTTGATGGTCACACCTTTTAATGAAGGGACTAAATTGATAACATATAAATTTATGAGGGATCAAATTGAAAATGCAAATATGTGTGGGACTAAATTAATAACATCAATTTGTGAGGGAGCATATTAAGAATGAAAATCTATGAGGGACTAAGTTGATAGCATATCAATCTATAAGGGACCAAATTAAGAATGAAAATTTGTGAGAGACTAACTAGAAAAAAAAGGCATATCTGAAGGACCAAAATGATGTTTTGGTCTAATATTTTTATTACAATAAGTGAGGGATGTAAGTCAGAGTGTTGTTATAAAAATATAAAGATTTTTTGTTATGGTCAATAGTTAATAAGATTGTGGTTTAATTTATAGAAATTTTATAAGTTTAATATTTAACTTTCGAAAGCATCATAAAATCTCATAAAATTCTATTAATATGATTATGACAATATGAAAAAGCTTTTCTTCAAGATATGTCATATATAAAATTTGATCTATGAACTAATGATACCATTTTATTGAGATGAAGATATGTCATATATAAAACTTGAGAAAACGTATATTTTATTATATTACATGAGAACACTCTTATTGTAGAAAAAGGTACAGTAGTGCTATGCTTTTGGTCACTGTTAGAAAGAAAGAGTTCAGAGATGACAAAGAAAATAGTGAAATTGAATGTTCATTATCTTTATAATCTTGATACACTCATGCTTTTATAGACTAAGATACAAGTATCTGAACTGATTTACTAATTCACTAAATTATCTAACTGACACAACTGAATATAACTGACAACTCCTACTGATATGCCCCTATAAACTTGGAGTGGGTTACAAACAAACACCAACTATACTACAGATCATTTACACCAAGGTGATACAAGAAAATGGCTAAGCAGATTACATCAGATTGAACAGAAAAACAAATTAACACTCCCTACAGCTGATAAGCAATAAAGAACAGAAGGCAATCATCACGGTTCACTGGAGGCATATGCCCTTGTATTCTCAAAGAGGGAAACCCAAGCGAAGTTTATCCCTCAGAAAGTCAAAGCGAGAAAAAGACAATGATTTGGTGAAAGCATCAGCTCGCTGATAAAAGTATGGAATATGAGAGACTAGAATCTGATTTGACAAAAACTTCTCATAGACAAAATACAAGTCAAGCTCTAAATACTTCGTTCTATTATGCAAGATTGGATTTATGGTTAATAGAACAGTGCTCATATTACCGCAGTAAACTTGAGGCTTTACTAACAGAGGAACATGAAGTTCAGTAAGTAAGGACTACACCCACATGACCTCCATAACAGCAAGTGCAAGGCTTTTATACTCAACCTCTGTGGTTGACTGAGCTACAACCGGTTGTTTCTTTGCACTCCACGAAACAAGATTTTCTCCAAGGTAAATACAGAACGCAGAAGTTAACCTTCGGTCATCTACATCATTTTCCATGTCAGAGTCATAGAAAACAGTGAGATTCAACTTAGAAGAAGGATTGAACTTAAGACCACAATCCACAGAACTGGCCAAATATCACAAGATTCGTTTAACAACTTTCCAGTGTTCTTCAAGAGGTTTTTGCATGAATTGATAGACCTTATTCATAGCAAATGCAATCTCAGGTCTGGTGATTGTAGCATATTGTAGAGCACTAACTATTGATCTATAATGAGAAGGATCACCCATGAGATTATCACCTTCTTTTGTGAGCTTTACTCTTGAAATCATTGGCGTGTTAGAAAGAAAGAGTTCATAGATGAAGAAAATGTTGAATTTTAATATAATATATATATATATATATATATCCTATTTTGGATTAGCATTAATCAATTATTAAATATCATTAACATATTAACTATATTATTATGATATATAGCCTTTAATATATGAATATTATAATTGGGCTTTTATATTGTGAGTGGCCCGTGATGGGTTGGGCCAATCACATAGCCTATTGAGAAGTCCTTGCTCTCATCTGATAATAAATAGACTGGCATCCCATTGATCAGTCTAACTCTAGATAGAACACTTATCAGACAGAGAGTAGTACCACTCTCACACAACCCTAAAAAATTTCCTCTGTTTTACTGTTCGAGATGGATAGCGCAATAATGCCAGGTACATATTCTGTTCATCCCTTTTATGTTCTGTTATTTAATATGTTGTAGTTTGTATCTACACCGATCTAGGATTATGAATTAATCCCTTTAATTATTTCAATGGTATCAGAAGCCTGGTTGGTAGTACAAACTATGGCTATTAATTAGCAATTTAAATCTGATTTTCGCAATTCCCTAAACCCAAATTTTAAAACAAATTTCGTTTGCCCTAATTTGTTAGGTTAATCTTAAAATTGTTTTAGGGCTTTGATTCAAAACATTTATACGAATCATATAAGTGAAAATCAGAGGATTTGATCAACGGTTGAGGGAGATAAACAATTTTCGTTTTCATTTTTTCCCTAAGTTTTTTTCGATTTTGATTTCTCCCAAAACAACCAATGTTTTTCGAAATTGATTTGGGGCTTCTAACATATGTTATCATTCAAACAACATACTCTGAACCGAGGCATTTTCATCGAGGGATTTGAGAGATCCAAAGTTTTTTTTTAAACCATCTTTTCTCCCAAAATTTTCGAACACTGATTCTCCAAATCTAGCCTCGTTTTTCCAAAATTGATTGAGGGCTTCTCTTTTTCGAAAGATTTCGAACAAAAGCCCTAAAGAAACACAGTTTTTCATGGCCATTTGAGGAAGAACCAACCGGGTCGCGACCCGGTTACAGGCCAGCCAGGTGAAGAAGAAGACCCCGACTGGCGAAGCCCACGCGCGGGCTAGGCGCGTGGGGGCGCGTGAGCAGCCGTCCATGGACCAAATGTTTTTTTTTAATTTTATGAAAAATCAAATAATTAAATAATAGTAATTTTGGTATTTTTTTGAAAATTTTTTGGGACACCTAAGTATTTTATTTCATTTAATCCGAGACTATTTTGCTGTTTTCACTATTGTACTCTTGGATTTTTGGACTGAAATTTTTTGTGGTAATTCCTCACTCTATTAACAACATCTAGGTATGTTGTACTCTCCCCAGTAAGCTATCCTAGTGATGAAATTAATTTCAGTCCATATGAAAATTATTCCCTTTTATTATTTTTGATTTTTCTGTTATTTATTTATTTATTCTTTTCCTTTTTTTCCCCTCATTAATAATTAATTATTCTGTTGAATATAATTGCCTTTTATTTTGTATGATTGTGAACTCACCTATCGTGGGCACAGTTATGCAAAATCTTCGATTTAAATGATTAAAATTTTATTTATTTTATCCTTTTTTTAATCATTATTATTAGTCTAATTTATTGCATTAATAATAATTATATCCTATCGGTATATTATTATTAATGTAATTTCTTATACAATACCATGTTAATCAATACCTCTATCAATTATTTTGAATACCCAATCGGCATTCAAAATTTAGATGATGATATGAGGTCTAAAGTATTGTATTATTATATTTCTTGTTTATTTTGTGTAATACCCATGAAAAATAAAATATAAATATTTGTTTACAAACTACTGTTACTATTTCAGTATACGGTACTATTCACCTGTATAATACTATTTACGTATACGATACTGTTTATTTATACAATCGAAATGTCAAGTACTAGAATATTTTATTAGCGTATACGATACAGTAACTACATTATTAGAAATGTCATTTTCATGAATAGTAAATTGAATATTTTATTAGCGTATAGTGTCAAATAGTACCCTTGACTTTTCCTATAAATAGGCGCTTTCATTTCACTTCTAAACTCACACCTTCAACTTCTCTTCTTCTCTCCTTAAGTTTCTCTTACTTCAATGCTAGGCCTATGAGATTTTGGGCCTTTCCTTTTCAGCTTAGGTAAGGATACTATGCCCTTTCTATGTCTTTTAAATTTTAGAAGTTATTTTCTTAAGTATGCTCTGTGGTTGCGGCCTTGGTTGATCTTCCACATCAGAAAAACTGTCGTTAGCTGTTTATATGTTATTTTGATTCTCTGATTACCGAAATATAATGTAAACTGTGAAGAATACATGTCTAGGAAAGTTCTGGCTAAGGAAAGACCTGGTTTTTAAGTGTGTCCAGTGTGACCCTCCACTCTTTCTTGGGAACTTACCTGGTGTACTCTTTTACAGATTGTATTCTCTATTTCTGGTATGAATAGTAGCCGTATGTATGAATAGTAACTGTATGAATAGTAACCGTACGTATGAATAGTGACCGCATGTATGAATAGTAACCGTATGTATGAACAGTAACCGTACGTATGAACAGTATCTGTACGAAAACAATCCTAACGTATTTTCTCTAATCTTTCATGAAAATCTCCGTAGCAGAACACCGAAATTCACCTGAGCACTCTTGTCTGTAATGACTTAGAGAAACGATGCTCGTACGGAATCCAGGTGAGTGAAACGACCCCGTTTTAATAGAGTTTTAGCATTACTGGTGATAAAAAGTATGTCGTAGGACACTCCCAAGATTCATAGGGGGAAATTGGATTCAGAATGGCGAATATAATGAGATAATTAATCCAGAAGTATGGATAAGAAAAAGCAAGTATCTCATGATGATGTGAAGATTGAATCTCTTGAATTGTGGTTTATAAAGCTATAATATAGTTATATATTATACCTGTTATATGGATGAATATTATATTGAGCTTCTGATTATGATATGAAATACTATTGATTGTGATTGAGCGGGACAGTACCCCCTCTTACGGCAAGGCGGAAAACCCGGTTGACAGGGTGTCTTGACCAACGAGTGTGGAGACAACGATTCCCTCAGTAGGGATATAGCCCGGATTGGTGATAAATCCGTGAGGCGCCCTAACTAAGAGGATGAGGTTGTGCGTTATGGCGGAAATATACATAATTGGTGAGCCGGCCTGTGTGCGCTCTCTGGGATATATTGCCATTGACGAGTACTAGTAACGTTTGTTGAATTGGATGAATTTTTATCCTCTTGTATGTAAGAGGATGATGTTGTGCGTCATGGCGGAAATATACATAATTGGTGAGCCGGCCTGTGTGCGCTCTCTGGGATATATTGCCATTGACGAGTACTAGTAACGTTTGTTGAATTGGATGAATTTTTATCTTCTGTCTATTGGTTGAGTATGAGCCTTTGGATATGCTTGCATGACTGGTAATGTATTTGAATTTTATTAACGCGAGGTCGATTCGCTCATTGAGTTTAAAAGCTCACACTGTTTGTACAACCTTTTTGTTCAGATCAGGTTGCCAGCGAAGAATATCTGCTAGAGGAGTAGATCACTTTGGACCTTCCCGTTGTCGGGTAGACCCCTATTTTGTTATAGATTATGTTGCTCTGTAATCGTCTAGGACATCTAGGTTAGGGGTTTGATATTTGGTTTGTATGTCAGCAAAATAATGTATTTTATACTGATAATCTATTATTACATGCAAATCATCTTTATGATTTTCAGATAAAAAAATTTGATATATTTATCGGAAGGCTTCCAGTGATGAGAGATTCATCATTGTGCCGGTTATGTGCCCAAAAAACGAGTCGTGACATTTTGGTTCGGGACCCTTAGGCGGGACCAGATAGATAAGAAATTCTCTCTAACAGGCTTGATTGGCTGTGCACATAGAAACATTTAATTCTCTTATAGCATAATGACATTATGCATATTAAATGTTTTCTTTTGTTGTTTTAATGCCAGCCTCCCTGCCTATGCAATTAACTTCTGTCAAAACACTAAATGGGACTAATTTTGAGGACTGGAAAGAATCTCTGGATTTGTATTTGGCCATCACTAATATGGACTTGGCCTTGAGAGAGGAAGAGCCCCCAGCTCTTACTGCTGAGTCCACTGTTGCTGAAAGGGCTTCTCGTGAAAAATGGGAGCACTCCAACAGGGTGTGTCTCATGGTGATGAAATACACCATGGAGAAGTCTATTAGACAAAGTATTCCACAGAGCAAGAATGCTAAGGATTTTCTGAAGTCCGTTGGTGAGAAATTCACCACTTTTGATAAAGCTCAGAAGGGTCAGTATCTCTCTCTGATTGAGAAGACTAAATATGATGGTGTTAGTGGAGTTCGTGAGCACATCATGAAGTTAGTCCACTATTTTAATAAATTGAAGTCTCTCAAGGTTGATCTTGGTGAGAGCTATCTAATCTGGCAAGTACTGGAGTCACTCCCTTCTCAGTTTGACGTTCTGAAAACCTCCTATAATACTCAGAAAACTGAATGGACGATTGATGAAATGATTGCCATTGTCTCTCAAGAAGAGGATTCCATAAAGAAAGGGAAAGCACACAGTGTTCAGTTTGCTGCTGCTTCTTCTTCTGGTGCTAAGTCTGAGAAAAGGAGAGGTCACAAGGGAAAGTTTCAACGTGACAAGAAGAAAGGGGGAAAAGTTTCTCAACACTTAGAGCCAAAGAAGAATTTTTTCAAAGGAAACTGCAAGTATTGCAAGAAGTATGGCCATAAGGTGGATGATTGTTATACTCTCAAGAGAAAACTTGACAAGCAAGGTACACTCCTAGCTTTGGCTTGTTATGAATCAAATATGATTGATGTTGCTCCCAATACTTGGTGGTTTGACTCAGGTGCAACCATTCATGTTATGAATTCTTTACAGGGGTTCACAAGCCTGAGGAAGCCAAGTGATGCTGAATCCAATATCATTATGGGAGATGGAGCTAGAGTATCAGTGGAAGAAATAAGAGTAGTTACGTTGCTTTTACCTTCTGGACATACTTTATTGTTAAAAGACGTTGTTTATGTACCTTCTATGAAAAGGAATTTGATTTCAATTTCAGCTTTGGATAAATATGGCTACACTTTTGAATTCAGTAATGGAAAAGTTTTTATTCGTTTTAATTCTGTTACTGTCGGTTCAGGAGTATTATGTGATGGGCTTTACATGCTGAATTTGAATGATATGTCTGTTAACTCTGTTGTTGGAAACAAGCGTAATAGGACTGATGAAAGTTCTTCTATGCTGTGGCATAGACGCTTAGGGCACATTTCTAGGCCCCGGATTGAAAGACTGATTAAGGAAGGTATTCTTCATGATCTCAATTTCTCTGATTTTGACGCTTGCATCGATTGCATTAAAGGCAAGCTCACTGCCAAGACTCGGAAGAAAGGAGCAAATAGGTGTGATGATGTGTTGCAGTTGATTCACACAGACATATGTGGACCTATTACACCCACTGCTATGGGTGGATATAGGTATTTCATTACCTTCATAGATGACTTCTCGAGATTTGGTTGGATAGATCTCCTCCAAGAAAAATCCAGTTCCTTAGATGCCTTCAGATCCTTCAAGGCTACTATTGAATTAAAGACTGGAAAGAAGATTAAATGCGTGAGGTCTGACAGAGGAGGTGAGTATTATGGCAGATACAGTGAGACTGGGAGAAATCTAGGACCATTCGCCAAATTTCTCGATAAATGTGGGATTGAAGCTTAATACACTGTGCCTGGTACTCTTGAGCAGAATAGAGTTGCAGAGAGACGTAATCGAACACTCATGGATATGGTAAGATGCATGATGAGTCATACATCGTTACCAGTTTTTCTTTGGGGAGATGCCTTAAAGACAGCCGTGTACATCCTTAATCAGGTACCTAGCAAATCTGTGCCAAAAACTCCCTACGAACTGATGAGTGGAAGGAAGCCGAGTTTGAAACACTTTCATGTGTGGGGTTGTAAAGCAGAGGTTAGACCTTATAATCCTCAATTGAAGAAGCTTGATCTTAAAACAGTTAGTGGTTTCTTCATCGGCTACTGCGTGGGCTCTAGAGGTTGCAGATTCTATTGCCCTTCTCATTCTACACGAGTTATTGAGTCTGACAGAGCGATATTCTTTGAGGATGATTTGGATAGTGGGAGTCATACACCACGACCAATCACTCTCAAGGAAGATTGGACCACAACTCCTGCATCGCCTATTTTACTTCCCATGAATATTGTGGTTCCAGTCGCTCATGATGATGATCGGACACTTCAAGGAGGACATGATGTAGTGGTACCACCTGTTATTGAACAGGAAACTGATGATACTACTGAAACAGGTGTAATGGCACCGCAAGATGTAGTGGCACCGCCAAATGACATTGCAGAAGCACCTCTATTGAGAAGATCTCAGAGAGTACGCAAGCCTTCTATACCAGTTGATTATGTGGTGTATCTTCAGGAGCATGAGTTTGATCTCCATAATGATGACGATCCTATCACTTTCCAGGAGGCTATCTCTAGTTCTCATGCTTCTGATTGGCTGAATGCCATGCATGATGAATTAGCTTCTATGTCTCATAATGGTGTTTGGGATCTTGTAGAATTGCCAGATAGTTGCAAACCGATTGGGTGCAAATGGGTCTTTAAGACCAAGCGTAGTCCAGATGGAAAAGTTGAGAGGTATAAAGCTAGACTAGTAGCGAAAGGCTATAGTCAAAAGGAAGGCATCGATTATAAGGAGACATTCTCACCAGTTTCCATGAAAGATGCATTTCGGGTTGTTATGGCTTTAGTAGCTCATTTTGATTTAGAACTTCACCAGATGGACGTAAAGACAGTCTTTCTGAATGGAGATCTAGCCGAGGATGTCTACATGGTTCAGGCTGATGGTTTCATTGAACCAGGTAAAGAGCATTTGGTTTGCAAACTTAAAAAGTTCATTTATGGACTAAAGCAGGCATCCAGGCAATGGTACTTGAAATTTGATCGTGTTGTCACTTCTTTTGGCTTCAAGGAAAATGCTTCAGATCAGTGCATTTATTTGAAGACTAGTGGGAGCAATTTTATAATTCTTGTTTTATATGTCGATGATATTCTGCTTGCAAGCAGTTGTGTTAACCTTTTGACTGAGACAAAATTGATGTTAAATAGCCACTTTGATATGAAGGACCTTGGTGATACTTCAGTTGTTCTAGGCATCCAGATTTACCGTGATAGGTCACGTGGCATTCTTGGATTGTCTCAGAGAGGATATATTGAAAAGATCCTCAAACAGTTTAACATGCATTCTTGCTCCCCATGTGCTGCACCTGTTCAGAAAGGTGACAAACTATCTAAATCTCAATGTCCTCAAAATGATTCAGAGATATCTGAAATGAGAAAGGTCTCATATGCTTCCGCTGTTGGCAGTTTAATGTATACTCAAGTTTGTACTCGTCCCGATATCGCTTTTGCTGTTAATGCTTTAGGGAGATACTTGAGCAACCTAGGTTTGGGTCATTGGAAAGCCGTGAAGAAGGTCATGAGATATTTGCAGGGAACCAAGGATTACATGTTGACCTACAAGAAGTCTGATCAACTTCAGGTCATCGGTTATTCTGATTCTGATTTTGCAGGTTACCCTGACGACCGTAAGTTTATTTCCGGCTCTATTTTTATGATGGTAGAAGGAGCTATTTCTTGGAAGAGTGTTAAACAGACTCTTACAGCTACTTCTACCATGGAGGCAGAGTATGTCGCTTGCTATGAGGCTACCTCTCAAGCCATGTGGCTGAAAAACTTAATCTCTGGTTTTCACATTGTTGAAAGCATTTCTAGGCCACTTGTGATATACTGCGACAACACTGCTGCTGTTCATTTCTCTCAAAACAACAGAAGCTCTTCTCGATCAAAGCACTTTGATATCAAATATCTGTTTGTTAGAGAGAAAATTCTGGAGTTTCAGACTCGTATTGAACATCTTGCTACAGAAAATACGTTGGCGGATCCACTAACTAAAGGCTTAACTGTTAAAGCTTTTCAGAATCATGTAACCCATATGGGATTAGTTAAGTCTTTTGATGTTTTGGGTTAGTGGGAGTCTGAAATTTTACATCTACTTATTCTTATGAGATATGTATGAGATGACGTCACTTTTGTTATCATATCTCTTGTAGCATTTTCAGATGCTTGGACTATTCTTGGATTGCATATTTCTTTTAATTAATTATGCTTATCCATATTCATTATTCTTTATATGAAATATGAGCTTTTACTTTGTATGATTTACTTCCCTATCGGATACTATTTCTGCATCGTTAAAGCTTATGTTTCTTGACATGTGCTATAAATATAGTTGGTATTTTAGCCTTAATGATTGTTGCATTTTAATAATTGACTATTGCTATCCAAGTGGGAGAATTGTTGAATTTTAATATAATATATATATATATATATATCCTATTTTGGATTAGCATTAATCAATTATTAAATATCATTAACATATTAACTATATTATTATGATATATAGCCTTTAATATATGAATATTATAATTGGACTTTTATATTGTGAGTGGCCCGTGATGGGTTGGGCCAATCACATAGCCTGTTGAGAAGTCCCTGCTCTGATCTGATAATAAATAGACTGGCATCCCATTAATCAGTCTAACTCTATATAGAACACTTATCAGACAGAGAGTAGTACCACTCTCACACAATCTAAAAAAATTTCCTCTGTTCTACTGTTCGAGATGGATAGCGCAATAATGCTAGGTACATATTCTGTTCATCCCTTTTATGTTCTGTTATTTAATATGCTGTAGTTTGTATCTACACCGATCTAGGATTATGAATTAATCCCTTTAATTCTTTCAGAAAATAGTGAAACTGAATTTTCATTATCTTTAGAATCTTGACACTCGTGCTTTTATAGACTGAGATACAAGTATCTTGACTGATTTACTAACTGACTAAACTCTCTAACTGACACAACTGAATATAATTGATAACTCCTACTGATAGTCACAAATTTGAATTGAGAAGTTACTTAAAATTATGTATGTGTTTTTACATTCAATGAATAATTATTATACGACGAAAGATTATATATGTGAATATATATTATGTGTTTGGATACATGCCTACAATAATTATGAGCTTTTATATAAGTTAATTATGTGTTATTGTAAAATACACATAAATTAGGTTACCACATATAGTGATGAATACTATGTGCTACCTGTATTATGTTTAATAATTTACCTCTATCCAAAATAATATATAATATTATGTATTATTTTATAATAATAAGTGAGGGATTGTTATAATATTATTATAAAATAAAAAATAAAACAAATATAAAAGTGTTATAAAACTTTTGCTCACCTTGAAAAACCTTATTGAAGTTTCATTATCTTGTTTTAATGTTGGTATATTCACCAGTTTTTATCTGTTGGACGTTGTTTTCCATTTAATCACATTCAAAGTCTTTCATTTCCATTGAGTATAGATCATATTAACTTGGTTTTAATATATATTATTTCTTAACGCCTGTCTACATTCCTCATATGGGGATTATATACTAAATAAGTGAGTCATATTGTATTTTGAAAATAACATGTTTATATATCTTTTTACTGAGTGATATAAAAAAATTAATTTGTAAAAAGTGTGAAATTACTTTAAAAAGAATACAAATTACTTGAATTTTAGTCTAATATCACATATTTTATATTTTAATACTAATCTTTAATTTCTTTAATTTTATATTTATTCTTATTTTTATATTGTTACTTGACCGTATAGTTGTGTAGTGTATGATGGAATGCCTATACAGTCAAATATTATAGGGGCATTGTGGTGGATCGTCGAATCATGCAAATGTTGATAGCTGGACTCGAGATAGTTTTCTACGAAAAGTGGTCGCATGCCATTCGATGGCTATCACACTACGGCTTCGTTCGGTTAGTATTATAATTTAATTTATAATTTATTTCACTAATTTATAAATTTATTAAAAGTATTTGATAAACGAATTTATTTTAATAATTTATAATTTATTTTAAAATATTACTTTAAATAACTTGTAATTTATGATTATAGCTTTTGATATGTTATTCCTATTTTACACTTTTTCATAATACACTATATCCTTGTATATATATATATATATAATAAGATATCATATATAAAGATATAATAAAATATTATATATATATATATATATAATATTTTTAATTAATTTATATATATATATATAAAATAATTTAAATTAATTTAATTAAAAAATTTATTTGTATTATTTTTAAATTATAAAATATATACTATTTTATGTCATTTTACACTTTTCAACTATTTTAATAACTATTTTTATCGAAAACTTCTAACTCAATAAGCTAACTTATAAGCTTTCAACTAGCTTATTAACTAATTTTATCAAACAGAACCTTGCTATGGAGGTTCCGAGTGCAAATCTTCTAATGAAATTGTACTTTATAGTTTAATTTTGACTATTTATTTTGTACCAATTCATCAGCATATTGCACTACGTGTCTTATATTTTTAAGTATTAACTGTTTTTATCATTATTTATTATATTTATGTCATATAAATAATGCATGCTATTTGTTATTAAAATATATAATTAAAGTATAAAAAATTGTGATATCAAATTTTAATATAAAATGGTAAAATTTTTTTATTAAAATAACTAAATATCTTTTTTTAAATCTCATCACATAAAATGTTAATTCTATGAGAAAAAATAAATGAAAATAATATGTTTATAGTGTACACTAAGTATATAATATCTTTTAAATAAGAGAAGTGAGTGTAATTTGAGAATATAATATATTACTAATTCATTTTACTGTTAATCTTGCCATACATCTTGACATGTACGCCAATTGTAACATCCCATATTTTTGCATTTAAGTTATATTTTTTCTTTGTTTAAATTCGAAACAGTGTTAGAAATTGGGAAATTGATGTTTTTGGAGACTTAGGATGAAGTGTCAAAGAAGAGGCATGAGAAATTAGGGTACTTGAGTTAAGAATAAAGGCAAAAGAGAGTTCTGATAGCATCAGTCGACTGATTAAGAGGAACAGTCGACTGATTGCCTTAGCAACTTGACCAGTTGCTGATATCTACAATTGGTCGACTGATGAGAGGTGATCAGTCAACTAATTCTTCTCTGCCAAGCTAATATTTTAAGTCCAGATGAAATCAGTTGACTAATTTATATGAATCAGTCGACTGATAGGATCAGTCGATTATCGGGAGGAAGTCAGTCGACTGATTATTTGCTGAAGTGCGACAATAAGTTGGTTTAACCGAAATTTAATGAGAGGAAACTTATTTAATTACTCCTATTATGCTATTGAGGCTTAGAAATGAGATATTAGGATTAAAAGGGGAAATTCCAACCCAATAGAGCCCTTGAGACTATTTTAGAATAGAGAAGAGAGAAAAAGAAGTTAATTCTGAAAATTTAGCAAGGAGAGATAGAGAAAAACGTGAAGAGGAAGAAAAGGAAGGAGAAGGAAATTTTAGCAAGGTTTTTGGCAAAGGAACCATCATAGGTAAGCTTCTAGCTTGTTTCCTCTAGTTTAACTTAATTCTAGAGCTTAAAAAATCATAGAAAAGAGATTTTCAGGTTAGAGAAAAGATAAAGAAGGAAGAAGCTAGAAGATAATACTCCAAATTCAATTCTACGGGAATCCAGGTAGCTAGTTCTCATAAAAGCTATGCATTTTAGATGTTTATTGTGTTATATTAGCTTTTAATGCATGATTGTTGTTTTAGAGTCTTCATGAATGCATAGAACACATTTTTCTCATGAAAAGTACATCACATGTCTCCATGGGATGATAGAACAAGAAATCCTCATGGAATACCCAGCAATTCCTCATAGGATGTGAAAGTCCTTATGGGATGAAAAAACTAGAGAATTCCCCGTGAGATGACAGAAATTCCTCATGAGACATGAATTTCTTTTAATGGGAAAGAGTCAAGCATAGTACATTAAATTAAGCATGACTTACCCTACATGTGTATTAATCTGATGGCATGTCATTTCTTGGAAATGGTTTACATTATTAGAATAACTTTTATGACTGAAATGGTAGAAATATATTACAATATGCTAACTACTGGGATTTCACATCTTACCTTGTTTTATGATAACTTACCATTTCAGGAGCTGAAGTAGGAAAAGAAGGGAAAGAAAAGAAATAAGTATATGTTGTGTAACTAACCATGTTACTTCCTTAAGTGGAAATATGAAAAAAAAAAAGGATCATATAATGTATGGGATATCATGTTTTGCAAATTTGAGGTCATGCCATGTATTTGTAACTAAACTTTGATATTCTAGTAGAATTTATAAATGAAAGTTTAAATATGGTTGTGAATTTTATGTAAATTTTTGGTATGAATCCACCATACTTGAAATTGCTTTTTACTGAAAATTAAAGTCTGTGGTACACTAGTCGACTGATCAATCTATATCAGTCGACTGATACTTCTCGGTTTCAACTTTAATTAAATCCTTGATCAATTAGTCGACTGATAACTAAGAATCAGTCGACTGATTGCTAAATGCCAACTCTGAACTTTGTATTCTTAGTTACATTAAAAGTCAATTATTTTGAAGGCTCGAATATTTTATAAATATTTTATTTTTAAAATTTGTCATATTATCCAACAGGTTCATAAATAGTGTAAACATTACACCAATTACATTCCTTATCAAACCAAGAACATTTTATCATGGAGTTTATTGAACAAGAAACATTAATAGATAATATAAATATTAACAATGCCTCTATAATTTTAATGACACTTAATATATATTATAAACATATTTTTTATTATTTATTTTTAACAGAATTAACATTTTATACATGATAAATTAAAAAATTCAATCATTTTTCTTATTTTAACAAAGATATATATCACGATTTTTAGGACTTTAACTACATGTTTTCATATAAAAATAACATGCATTATTTATATGATATAAATATAATAAATAATGATAAAAACACTGGCAAATAATGATGAAAAAAATTAACAATACTTAAAATAAAAGAACAGAAGAAAAAGACAGAAATTAGATCAGAAGTGTTTTCACACTTTACAAAGAAGCACGGATTCCATAGAGAAAGTCCAAAGTTACAAATGAAGTTATGTGGTGTATTGTGAACCGTTAGATTAGTACAAAATGAATGGTTGGGATGAAAATGTAGAGTGTAATTTTCTCCAAAATATTGAGGATCTGCCAGTGGTGCTCACGTGTGCAAAATCAACTATCGTTATAAAATATTTTAATAGTATTAAATTTAAAATCAAAACTAATTAAAAATATATGTTATAATTGAGGTAAAATAAAATTTTAAATTATAATTAAAATATGAATTAAAGTTTTAATATATCAATAGTATTTTTTTTAATTTATATTTGTTATTGAATTTTTTAATATTCATATATTATTCATATTAGATGTTATTATTAATATAAACAAAAAATGCATAATAGAATATATATATATATATATATATATATTTCTAAGTTTATTAAATTAATGATAAGGAAAAAGATTTTGTTAATTTCATTAACGACCTTCGAATTAACGAAAGTTAAAAAATGCAAGAAAAGCCACAAATCTTTGAATTTGAACTCGCCAGTTCACTAGAAAAAATGCAAGGTACAACAACTGCAAGGTATAATATGAAATGCAATAGTGTTTTACCTAATTTTAAATTTTGACATAAAAATACCACGAAGTGTTAGTGTGGCGATGGAGGTAATGTTTTTCAGCCGGAAGACACTTAATGTAGATATTTCTTTTAATAAAAATTTAAACACTGAGTTTACTATATTATAAGAGAATAATTCTTTTCACTAAACCCAATCTCCATTGATAAGGGGATGAGTAATTAACCAAGTGGCATTGAATTCCATTATTTGCTTGATGTAATATATATATATATATATATATATATATATATATATATATATATATATATAATGAGTGAATATTGTTAAATACTTAATTCTAAACATGTCATAATTGTATGAGACTAATAACTCAAAGTGAGATTTTAATTACCAGATCATTTTATATCATGTTTTAGGACCAATTTAGCATTTAATTTTCATATATTACCTATTTCTGTCAACGGTTTGTTAACAAAACTTAAAGTGATGATATAATTATTAAAAAAAAATTGAAAAGTGTGTGTGTATTGAAATTTTCAATGACAGAAAAAAAAAGAAAAGAACTGAATGTCAATTAGATATGTCCATTGGGCTTGTGTCACGCGGGCTAACTGACCTAGTGATTTGCAAGGGTTGTAGGTTCTTTAATTTAAGTTTGATTAACTAGCAGGCTAAATGAGCGAGGCTTGCGGGGCCTACAAGCCGGACGGTTATTTTTAATAATATATAAGTATAAATATTTATATATTTATTTATTTGTAATTAAATTTAATTATTTATATTTTGTAAACAAAATAAAATAAAGAATATACAAAATATCCATAATTAGCATGCACTCGAAGAGGTATAGCTGCACCCCTGAAATTTATAAATTTTCATGGAAAAATTTTATTTTTCATTTTGCCTTCCTCCCTTTTTTTTTAGAATCCTCTTAATATTTTTTTGAACTCTTTCAGTGACTCAGTCCCTCTTTGTTGTTTACAATCACGAAACCCCCATTCCCCAAAGTCATGAAATTTTTTTTGATGATTGTTAATTTCTCATTCTATTGTTAGAGACCTATTTGTAAAAGTTTAAAATTTGAGATTTTTGTACATGGGTCTAATTTTATCAAATTGGTTAATTGATTATGTAATTAGAATCATGAGTAACATATTTATGAAGTCAATTTCACGAAATTTTTTTTTATGATGGTTAATTTCTCATTTCATTATTAGGGATCTCTTTGTAAAAGTTTAAAATTTGGAGTTTTTGTACATAGTTCTAATTCTATCAAATTGGTTGATTGATTATATAATTAGGATTATGAGTAACATATTTGTGAAGTCAATTTCATGAAATTTTTTTTTGATAATGATTAATTTCTCATTCTATTATTAGGGACCCCTTTGTAAAAACTTGAAATTTGAGATTTTTGTATCTAGGTCTAAGTCTATCAAATTGGTTGATTGATTATGCAACTAGGATTTAGAAGAAGAAAGATTTTTTTCTAATGAAAATATTTTTTAAGAAGAAATTATCAATAAATGAGTAACAAATTAAAATTAATTTAGAAGAATTGTCATCAGATTTAAAAAATTGAATGAAAATTTTGTCCCTGACTGAAAGGTCCTGGATACGCCACTGCCCAAATATGTTTATAAATGAGTTGGTCTAACCCTGCTAATTTAAGTGTCAATTTGTCGCGAATCAATCTGTTTGACAACATTAGTTAAAATATAGTTTAGTAAAATTTAAAAAAAAAAAAGATGCATGTATGTAATTTATCCTCATTTTATAATACAAAATAACGAATCTAGTCATGGCTTATACCCTTTGGTCCATTCATCTATCAAACAAGATTGTTTTCTACGTTGACTTCATTCCCATGAAAGCTTCATATGTGGACCAAAAGACCCGTGATTGATGATTTTACCGCCAATGATTCATTAACAGAACAGAATTACTAACAAAGAAGCAATCTTAAGGCAAAAAAAAATAATCATTGGCGATGCACACCCAACTCCTCAATTAGAGCATTCAGATTGGAGTAAGATGGTCCTCCTTCTTCCACTGCCATCTTAGCCTTCTGAGAAAGAACCCCTGCTCTCTCTCTCTCATTTCTTCTGCTTCTTTTCCTTCCATTGTTCTCTTCACTTCTTTCTCTATGGCGTCCCACTTCACACTGTCTCCCTCCACTCTCACCTATTTCTTCACTCCTACTGGGATTCCAATTTTCGGTATCTCTGTCTCCAATTTCTCATTGTAAAATTGCTCAGCCGCAATAGGCCACCGTTGGCACTCCACTACAAATTGCTTCTAATGTTGAATTCCAACTGTTGGGTTTGACTTGAATTTTGTGGGTGACCCGGTTTGTAACCCGACCCACGACCTATGACCCATGACCCATTTGTCTCTATATATATGAGTGTGAGGGAATTCATTGTAAGAGCGGTTGATGTAATTTCTCTCTGTATAGCCTCCGTCAGAAAATAATACAGATATTCTCTCTGTCTGTGGACGTAGGTCGCATTGACCGAACCACGTAATTTCTTTGTGTGTTCTTCTTAATCCTTCTCCTTGATTTATTGCCTTTCAGTAACCTAACAAGTGGTATCAGAGCCTCGGTTCATTTTTGGTTCGTCGGTTACTGTATCACGTCTGAAAATTTTTAGATCTGGCTCCAAAATTTCAGATCCTGCCTCGATTTAGTTGTTTTGGAGCATAGGAGACCATTCTCTGCATCTTTGGTGCGTTGAAGAATGTCGGAGACCAATTTTTGGTGGTAAGAAAATTTTTAGATCTAGTTTTAAATTTCAGATCTAGCTTGATTCGCTTTTTTTTGGGAAAAAGAGATCGTTTATTGCATTTCTAGTGCATTGGAGATCGTTTTTCAGTTGTTTTGGTGAGTTTTTACGGTTGCGAGTACTGTTCTTCACCGGAATATTCATCGGAAGTACTGTTCATTACCGGAATCTTCATCGGAAGCACTGTTCATTGTCTTCTACGGCGAGGCACTGTAGCAGTCAACGGTCAACGGCACTGTAGCGACTCGGCACTGTGGCACGGTCAACGGTCAACGGTACTATTTGGTTAAAGTTACTGTTTGGTCAAAGCTGTTGTTTGGTCAAAGCTGCTGTTTGGTTAAAACTGCTGTTTAGTCAAAAATTGCTGTTTGGTCAAAGCTGCTGTTTGGTCATTGTTGTTGTTTGGACCAAGTTTTCTGTTGCGATCGTTATTGTTTCCTCGACACAGTTCCGATGAGTTTATGTTTAATTCAGAAAAGAATTCTGAATTTCTGTGTGAATTTACTGGATTGTGCTGGATTGAATTTCTGGTTTACTGCTGTGAATTTTGTTGGACTGCTGTGTTGAATTTCTGTTAGTGAAGTTCTGGTCAGTTTGCAAGGTTCTGAACAGTTTTGTGAAATTCAATTTTTGATTGCGAAATTTACTAGTAATTTATCTGCTGTTATTTGAGAAGATGTCGACTCATAAATTCGATATTGAGAAGTTCAATGGATCGAATGATTTCACTTTGTGGAAGGTAAAAATTGAAAGAAATGGTTGGATCCCAAGAGGGGGGGTGAATTGGGTTTTATAAAAATTTTCACAAAACTTAATTGGAAGTTAAAATGATTTTCTAAAATTGGATAATGTTAAAGATAATAATTTAATTCAGAAAATCAAAATGTTTATCAAGATGAATAATTTTATAGTGCAAGGAATTAAGGAGCAAATATAAATCTACACAAATTAATTAATACTTGAGGTAGAAATCAAATATAAACGCAAAGCATTAATTAATTAACTTCAAATGTAAATAGAGTAGGGATAGAGAAAGCAAACTCAGAGATTTATACTGGTTCGGCTAATCCCAAGCCTACATCCAGTCCTCAAGAGACCACTTGAGTATTTCCACTATAATTGCAAGTTTAATCCGGGTACTTGCAAACCACTACAACATACTTTTCTCCCTCAAGGGTGTCTCTCCCCCTTACAACGTGTTTTCTCTCAAACACTAACTCAAGGAACCAATCCTTGAGAAACTAAATTTAAAGGCTTAAGGAAAATAATGGTAAACACTCTCAAAGTGTAGATAACGCAGAAATTAAGCTCAAAATATTTCTCTAACAATTTAGAGAGAATGAACTCAAGATAATATGAGAAATGAACAATTGAAGCTTGATTTCAAATGGTGTTGTGAAGTCCCCTTTATATAGTGAAACATTGCTGCTACAGTGACTGCTTTAGTCAAAATTGCTACAGTAAGCTTTATCATCATTTTTCAACCTTTCTACAACAACCAAAAAACTTTATCAACTTTTTTCAACAATCAATATTCTTTTTCAAATTTACTACAGTAAAAAGTATTCTTTTTCAAAGTTTATTACAACAACCAATAAACTTTATCATACTTTTCAACAATCAAAATTCTTTTTCAAAAGTGTTACAGTAAAAGATATTCTTTTTCAAATTATATTACAACACCCAATAAACTTTATCATACTTTTTCAACAACCAATAAACTTTATCATA
This sequence comes from Biancaea sappan, assembly GCA_037074585.1. NCBI lineage: Eukaryota > Viridiplantae > Streptophyta > Magnoliopsida > Fabales > Fabaceae > Biancaea > Biancaea sappan. The sequence continues at coordinate 7,048,835 of CM073493.1, read as the reverse complement.
ATTTTCAACAATCAAATTTCTTTTTCAAAAGTGCTACAGTAAAAGATATTCTTTTTCAAATTATATTACAACACCCAATAAACTTTATTATACTTTTTCAACAATCAAATTTCTTTTTCAAAAGTGCTACAGTAAAAAGCATTCTTTTTCAAATTATATTAAAACACCTAATAAACTGTCACATCCCAAAACTTACATGTGATATAAACATAAAATACCTAGGGTGTACCTCCATAGTACCCCATAATCTCTATGAACATTCTTAATATCCATAATTATGTGAATCATAAATATTCCAAGAAAGATATTTTGTATACATATTCAGAAAATGTTCAACTTTCAAACACTATACAATACTATACAACCTCCCAAGCCTAGGTGACCTACTAGATTACAGAGCGTTTCCTAATCCTTACCAATTGTTTACCAGACAAAAGTGGAGTATATCCTTAAAGGCTATAAATTCTTCTTCTCAACCACTGTATCTGAAAAGATAATCATGGAGAGTGTGAGTTTATCATAACTCAGTGAGTAAACAACTGTACATAAAAATATCATAAGCACAAACACCACATTTACTAATACAATCAATCTATCATTTATTTTAAATAATTATAGTATTATATGCCATAAATACTTGCACTGAGTGACTTGGGAATTTAACCCTCAAACTCTTTGTGCATAGGTTTTCACATTTATACACCGAGTAGTATGGGACTCTAACCCTTTCAAACTCGTGCATAGATTTACACATTTATACACTGAGTGATATGGGACTTTAACCCCTTTCAAACTCGTGTATTGATTTTCACAGTTATACACCGAGTAGTATGGGACTCTAACCCTTTCAAACTCGTGCATAGGTTTTCACATTTATACACCGAGTAGTATGGGACTCTAACCCTTTCAAACTCGTGCATAGATTTTCACATTTATACACCGAGTAGTATGGGACTCTAACCCTTTCAAACTCGTGTATTAGATATCGTAGATCTTTTGCTCATCAATAAAATAGTGAGAATTTATCACAATATAATTACTATGAAATAAATGAATTTACACATATTTTTATTCCCTTGAATGTCTATCATCAACCATAACAATCATCATATATTATCAACAGCGAGATTGATTATTTCTCACTTCAATAATGTTATAAACAAGACTTGTATTGTACCTTATCTAATAAGATCACATTAGTTTAGTAAGGTTATTCACTTACAAAATGTTCCAATTTATTTAAGGAACAATCACATCTAGTTCTTTAGTCAACTAGAGAAATCAATTCTCAAAGGTAATAAAATACCTTCCAATGATATTATACTTTTTCTCAACCTGAACACACACTGATAATCTTCTCAATTTCACAAATAACGCAAATGGGATTTATATTGTGCTTTGACTAATTTATTAAATTAATTTTGCAATGTTGCCTACTCACCTGGATTCCACGCTCTCGGCGCTCCCACCTTGCGCCCCAATCATCCCTATTGTAACCAGGTAAAAACCATTAGGGTTACAAAATAGAGAAATTTCCTATCACTACTCTCGACCTTTACTCACATCTTAAGTCATAACTCCTAACCAGTAATGAATTTCTAAATGACACTTATACCATTGGAAACTAGACTCAAAGAGCTTTTCAATGATATTAAAAAAAAAAACTGATGCTACAGTAATAGTCAACGGTCAACGCAGCTACAGTAACGTTGACCGAGTCAATGCTACAGTAACGAGAAAATCTGGAAAAATTTTCTCGGTGAACAGTAATTTCTGGGGAAAATTTTCGATGTTCTTCGTGTTCTTCATCCAAAAATCCTAAAATCATATCTAAAACAACATTTCTTTTGATTTCTTCCATGGGTTTTCATCCTTAATGTCTAAGGAGTGTTTTAACACCAAAACCCCCAATTTCTACCAACAATCCAAGCTCAAATCTCAAATTTTCATCAAGAACACTAACTTTTTCAAATATCCAAATTCTACGAAATTTCTTGTTCTAATAACATCATAAACCACCTAAGAATGTTTTACATTAACATCCACACTTAAATTCATCCATTAAAACTCAAAATCTTAATTTTCTTCCATAGGTCCGAAAATGGAGAAAAAGAGAAATAGAGTAGATAAAACTTACCTCTTTACCTCTAGAACTCCTGAGAATCGGAAGTATGGTTAGAAAATACAAGATCGCCGGATGAAAATTTGAGAAATGATTGAAGAAGGGAAGATGGAAATAACGAAGAACATGAAGCCTCGGGAGGAAGAAGGAGAAGAAAAACTAATAATTGTATGTGTGGGCCCCACTAATTTCTTTTTCGATAAAATCGCTCATAGCCACCTTAGCTTATAAGATTTGTTCACTTTAATCCCTCTCGATGTCTCAAATACCACTTTAACCTCGAATCCATCATCTTTTCGGTACCGGACTCATAATTCATTCTCATAAGCTTTATTCTTCCTCTCAGGTTTCTATTTGGTCATTTCTCAAAAGTCCTCTATACTTTCTTTTCTTTTCACTTTAGTCCTTGAGAATTTGTAAAAATTTTCTAAATTAAAAATTAAAATTTCTATTCCCAGATTTTCTTCACTAATTCAAAAAGCTCATTTTCACGTAATTAAATTTTTCACTAAATTTCAAATTAGACTTTAAATATTCATATAAATTCTTGAGATATTACATAAACTTTATCAAAAATCAATTTATACTACTATATTTAAATATATAAAGCATTAAATATATTTGGGCCAAGAAAGATTGAATCATGTATTTGGATCAAGAATATTAAATCATACATTTGGGCCAAGAAGATTAACTCATTCATTTGGGTCAAGAAGACTAAATCATACTATTTGGGCTAAGAAAGATTAAATCATACATTGGGCCAAGAAGATTAAATCATTCATTTGGGCCAAGAAGATTAAATCATTCCCACATATTTGTCATCATCAAAACTTATAGCATAATACATTAGGGCTAACAATCTCCCCCTTTTTGATGATGACAAATCACCAAAGAAAAATATGTTACAATGTAATAATCATTATACAATATACACATATTTTTCTTTCCATATTCTTCTCCCCCTATTTGACATCAACAAAAAGGTATAAGGAAGGCAATATATAAAGGCTAAAGCGTATTCCTTCTTTAAGCAAGAATATCATATGACGTCATAGGGTAAAATTTCATCAAAACTTATCATTGATATGCGAAAAATATATAGTTAAGGAAAACATTGCATCTCAGATAAAGTGACCCTAAAAATATAGAGGATTTAAGTATAGATTTGGCTCCCCCTCAACTAATGCATATTAAACAAATGTAATTTTCAAGATTTATTCATATATGTATCTTGAGGATGAGCACCTGCAAAAATTTTGACAACCACTCCGATGCTTAAGTTAGTAATGTAAATCAAGGATTAAAGGCAAAATTAACTGCTTACGGTTACATGCATCAAGCATTATCATAATGCAAGGAAATCATTGCCTTTCATTTGCCCACAAAAGCATTATATGTAAGTATGTGTAACTATGGAGATGTATTATCCTCTACACATTTCATTTTATTTAAAAAATTTTTTTTTCGACTTCTCATTTTCTATGAGTGCATGTGGAATCATGACATATTATTCATAGCCTTCACTCATGATGCATGAATAGCATACACAACATATGTTCTTAGATACATGTAATCATAGCATGATGCAATCAATCATGTATATTATACTGAAAGCTCTCAAGAACAACACAATAAAGCAGAGAAATACGGTTCTGTTTATCACCATTTTATTAATCCTTAAAATTTTTAATCAAAACAAATTAAATCAGCCGCAAATCCACCGAAACTTGACTTTCGTGATTTTGCTATTAATACGACACGTTGTTGGTGTGCATGCGTACCCTAGAGTTCTAGCTTCCAGCTAGCAAAATCCGTAGGATGAGCGTGTAGGGGTGCGGTGAAGAGATATCTTCGTTGGCTCTAAGTCATCATTTTCTCTCTATAAAGACTGCCCCAGAGTTCTCAATTACCACACCATAAAGAGTATTCATCTATGAGCCTACAACTTTCTGACATTCCTCTCTCTTCATACTCCAAAAAAAAAATTCCAAGCCATGGCAGCAAGAAAGTTCATTGATCTCACAGTAGAGGCCAGGGAGGAAGAGCTCGACTTAAACTTGAGTCTAGGTAAGGATAAGAGCAAAAGAACTTTAGAAGGATCTCAAGAGAACCGAAAGAAGAAGATGAAGATCGAAGAAGCTGAGGAGATTAGTACAGGCCATACGTTAGAAGACAAAATTGCTTGTCTGGAGCAGGAGGTGAAGAAACTCAAGAAGATGATAGAGGACCAAGAGAAGTTAGCTAAACGCAACAATGCGGCACTGACTTCAAGAATAGATAGGTTCTTCTATTGGTCTACCCAATGCTTCTGCAATCAACAACAAAGAAGTGTTGATTGTATGAATGGGATTTACACTACCCTCCGTGACATTGCTCAGTCTCTTGCTCCAAGGAATGGCCGAGGGGTGATGATACAATACGGGCCTCCTAATCCAAGACCACCTCGCCTGTAGGTTGCTCATGCATGAGCAAACTTTCCCTTTTTTTTTGTAATGTAATCCTTTAGTTTATGTTTTTAATGCAAGTGGTTTCTTTCAGATGACGGTACTTAAAAAAAATTATAATAATAATAAAGAAAGATAAAGAAAATCAGCCGCACAAATTTAGCACAATAGAAGGATATATATATTTTGAAAAATAAATATCCATTTTAAAGATAGAAAGAATTTTCTGACATGGATATATATAACATCATTTCAAAGCAAAAGCAAGTTACATACTTACTCAAGATAAAACATATTATAATCAGAGTATGTAGTAACATAATTGAGGTAATATGGATTAATAAGATATAATCAGATATAAACTATAATCCATAAACAATGGTTCATAAGTTACAGCTTATGTAAAAGAGATGATATGTATAATGCTCAAACCATGATGTATTAAAAAAAAATAATTTAAGTATTTAACATGTTTTTATATGTCATGATGTGATCAAGTATGTAAGATGTCAGAAAACAATATGTCATTGCAATGAAAGTATGACAGTAAAAAAAAATTGCCAGAATGTTCAATTGAGATCAAGGAGTATCATTCAATTAAATAATGAAGAAGTAAAGGATAGAGATACTCATCAATTTTGGCAAACTTTTGTTGCTTCTTGAAATTCCTGTTCAAGATTTTGATATCCTTGTTTTTCTCATTGTTCTTCTTTTGATCCTGTCTTCTTGCAATTTTAATGATCTTAATTGATTGATTATTTGCAAGATCTATCAAGCATTGGTTCAATGTAGGCTTCGTTGGTCGACTACTGATAGGAGCATTGGTCGACCAACCAACTTCAAAACTATAAATCTTACTGATTTCGGAGAGCAGAGGAAAGAATGTGCTTTAGAGGATTAACTCCTGCAAAACACTTTTGGTGGAGCACTTTGATGTTCAAATCAGTAATGTTCAAATAAATCTCGAGCACTAGGAGCAACATTATGTTCAAGATATGCCATATTAATAAAAGTGCTATGCTTCCATGAAATGCAATTTTGCAATATATTTGATTTTGTTGAAAATATTTGAATAAGATTACAATAAGGATAAATACTGTAGGCAAGAGTAATCTTATTATTGTGAAAGCAAAAGAAATATGCATGTGATGGACGAAAGTTTTTATGATGCGGAAAAAAGGAGAGTTTGAGCAGTATTTAGAAGAAAGATATTGGTTCAAAACAAAATTTGAATCTATAGGTCACACACATAAGAATTGTTTTCAGATATAGCATGCATGAATATCAAGGATAGATGTAAGACATATTAGACAACAGACAAAAGCATTAGAGAGCAGTAAACATATCAGTCAAAATTCTTACAATGCATTCCAGCTTATATGTTTACTTATCCATTGCCTCCTTTTGATGCAAGAGTGGAGTTTAAATGATGTAGCCATTAAAATATCATTTCCGCTCCTTGCTTCGAGGTGAATCTACAAATTAATCTTTTGTTTTTGGTACCCAAATTTCTTTGGGTCCGCCTGGGTCATGAGTTCCTTTTTGAACCCATTTCATTTTTACTCCATGAACAAGATTTTTCTTATAAAAGCATGAGTAAGATTTGTGTCCTTTCAGTCCACAATAAAAACAAGTGCAAGTTGGACTATTTGACATCTTTACAGAAACAAAGAAGCTTTTAGAATGCTTTTGGTTTGATTTCCTTTTAGAAACAAGACCAACTTTGTTAAACCTTCTTCTTTGTTTCAAAACTGAGGTATTTAAAATTTCTCTACCTTGAGAAAATTTTGCAAGTGTGTTTTTAAGATTATTATTTTCCTTTTTCAAATAATCACACTTGGTACAAAAGCAATTTTTGTTGGTAGAGATATTTGCTTTTAAAATCAAATTCTCTTCTTGCAAAGTTTTGTTTTGATTTTCAAAAACAAAATTCTCTTCCTTGGAAATAGAAAATTCATTTTTCAATGTTTTCAACACATTTTCAAGAGAAGAGTTTTTCTGTTTTGAAACATTTAGTTTCTTTGCAAGTATTAGAGATTCTTCATGTAAATCATCAAAGGCATCTTGTAATTCTTCAAAAGAGTAGTCAAATGAATTTACCTCATCTTTATCTCTGGCCACAAGACAAGTGTTGGCTTCTTCATTTGTGTTCTCCTCATCAGAATTGCTATTTCCCCAAATGGACGATAGGTAAGCTTTCTTTGATGATTCAGCTTTTGGTTGTGATTTTTCTTTTTCTCCTTTTTCTTTTTCTTCTATCTCCTTGGTGATTTGAGATTTTCCTGTAAGTTCAACACCAAGAGCTTGCAAATGATTAAGCACAAGTTGTATCTCATTAATGGTTTTGCAATTGTTCATTTGAGCAATTTCAAGTTCATTAATGAAACTTCTATACCTTAATTCCTCAGCAATAAGATCTTCCTCATGTGCAACTTCAAGAATTTCCCACATTTCTTTTGCAGTTGCACAGTTGGAGATTTTGAAAAATTCATCTTGACTCAATGCACAAGAAATAATCAATTTTGCCTTAGCATTGAGTTGCATTAAACTTCTTTCAGTATCATTCCATTCACTCTTGGGTTTTAGAATGTATTTTCCTTGTTCTTCCTTGACAGGCATATCAAAACCATTTTCTATAACTTCCCAGAGTTTATGGTCTACTGAAATTAAAAACATTTTCATTTCATACTTCCAATATTGAAAATGATTAGCATCAAAAACTGGAGGTTCTGTGAAAGAACAATTTTTAGAAATAAACCACTCACTAGATCCAACCATGTTTACTCTTAGACGGTTAAGCCTCAAATCAAGAACCAGGCTCTGATACCAATTGAAAGAAATGGTTGGATCCCAAGAGGGGGGGTGAATTGGGTTTTATAAAAATTTTCACAAAACTTAATTGGAAGTTAAAATGATTTTCTAAAATTGGATAATGTTAAAGATAATAATTTAATTCAGAAAATCAAAATGTTTATCAAGATGAATAATTTTATAGTGCAAGGAATTAAGGAGCAAATATAAATCTACACAAATTAATTAATACTTGAGGTAGAAATCAAATATAAACGCAAAACATTAATTAATTAACTTCAAATGTAAATAGAGTAGGGATAGAGAAAGCAAACTCAAAGATTTATACTGGTTCGGCTAATCCCAAGCCTACATCCAGTCCTCAAGAGACCACTTGAGTATTTCCACTATAATTGCAAGTTTAATCCGGGTACTTGCAAACCACTACAACATACTTTTCTCCCTCAAGGGTGTCTCTCCCCCTTACAACGTGTTTTCTCTCAAACACTAACTCAAGGAACCAATCCTTGAGAAACTAAATTTAAAGGCTTAAGGAAAATAATGGTAAACACTCTCAAAGTGTAGATAACGCAGAAATTAAGCTCAAAATATTTCTCTAACAATTTAGAGAGAATGAACTCAAGATAATATGAGAAATGAACAATTGAAGCTTGATTTCAAATGGTGTTGTGAAGTCCCCTTTATATAGTGAAACATTGCTGCTACAGTGACTGCTTTAATCAAAATTGCTACAGTAAGTTTTATCATCATTTTTCAACCTTTCTACAACAACCAAAAAACTTTATCAACCTTTTTCAACAATCAATATTCTTTTTCAAATTTGCTACAGTAAAAAGTATTCTTTTTCAAAGTTTATTACAACAACCAATAAACTTTATCATACTTTTTCAACAATCAAAATTCTTTTTCAAAAGTGCTACAGTAAAAGATATTCTTTTTCAAATTATATTACAACACCCAATAAACTTTATCATACTTTTTCAACAACCAATAAACTTTATCATAATTTTCAACAATCAAATTTCTTTTTCAAAAGTGCTACAGTAAAAGATATTCTTTTTCAAATTATATTACAACACCCAATAAATTTTATTATACTTTTTCAACAATCAAATTTCTTTTTCAAAAGTGCTACAGTAAAAAGCATTCTTTTTCAAATTATATTAAAACACCCAATAAACTTTATCAAAAATCAATTTATACTACTATATTTAAATATATAAAGCATTAAATATATTTGGGCCAAGAAAGATTGAATCATGTATTTGGATCAAGAATATTAAATCATACATTTGGGCCAAGAAGATTAACTCATTCATTTGGGTCAAGAAGACTAAATCATACTATTTGGGCTAAGAAAGATTAAATCATACATTGGGCCAAGAAGATTAAATCATTCATTTGGGTCAAGAAGATTAAATCATTCCCACATATTTGTCATCATCAAAACTTATAGCATAATACATTAGGGCTAACAAAAATGAGGGCACTTCTGGTTCAGCAGGGATGTGCAGTGGCATTAGAAGGAGAAAATAGTCTACCTAACACGTTGAAAGAAGATGAGAAGAAGGAAATTTTGGCAAAGGCTCATAGTGCATTACTATTGAGTCTGACAGATGAGGTGTTGAGAGAAGTAGTTGATGAATCAACTGCTGCAGGTTTGTGGAAGAAATTAGATGATAAATACCAGAAAAAGTCTCTCACAAACCGGTTATATTAAAAGCAGCGTTTGTATACCCTGCGGATGACAGAAAATATGCAGGTAAAAGATCATCTTGATAATTTTAACCGAATTATCCTGGATTTACAGGGTGTTGGGGTTAAGATAGATGATGAAGATCAGGCTATCATTCTTTTGTGTTCTCTACCAAATTCATATGAGAACTTTGTTGACACTATGTTGTATGATAGAGATAGTATCTCTGTTAATGATGTCAAAGATGCTTTGCAGTCTAAAGAGCTGAAGAGAAGAGTCTCTAGTTCTAATGAGGATGGTGCAGAAGCAGGTTTGTATGTTGGCAGAGGCAGAGACACTAAAAGGGATGATGGAAAAAGAAGCAAGTCACGGTCTAAGTCGAGGAACAAAGGAGGACCTCGATGTTATCACTGTAAACAGAAGGGGCACATCAGGAAGAATTATCCACAGAGGAAGAAGGGAAATGACGAGAAGGAACCGAATACCAGTGGTAGTGCTGCGGTGGTGCAAGATAGTTCTGACGAAGAAGAAGACATTGATGTTCTCACAGTCAGCACCTCTGGTTCTGCAAATACTTGGGTCTTGGACACATGTGCATCTTATCATATGACTTTCTCAAGTGAACTATTTACTTCTTTCAAGGAGTGGAATGGTGTTGTGAGATTGGGTGATGATGAGCAGCTTAGTGTTAAGGGCAGTGGTTCTGTGCAGATTCAGATGTATGATGGAATAGTCAGGACGCTTGATGCTTGGTATGTTCCTGGTCTACGGAAGAACTTGATTTCTCTTGGTACTCTAGACAAACAAGGGTACAAGTACTCTGGAGAGAATGGACAGTTGAGAATTTCCAAAGGTGCTCTGGTTATAATGAAGGGTAAATTGCAGCATGGCATTTACTTTCTGATTGGTAATTCTGTGATGGGGACAGTGGCTGTATCTAAATCTTTAGGGAAGAATGATGATTATACAGAGTTGTGGCATTACCGATTGGGACACATGAGTGAGAAAGGGCTGTCAATTCTAAGTAAACAAGGATTGTTAGAAGGATCAGAAACTGGAAAACTGAAATTATGTGAAGTTTGTGTTATGGGTAAACAACGCAGAGTTAAGTTCAGTTCTGGGAAGCATACTTCTACGGATGTTCTGCAATATGTTCACTCAGACTTGTGGGGTCCTTCTCCAGTTGAATCTCACGGCAAATGCAAGTACTTTGTTACTTTAATTGATGACTACTCTAGAAGGATTTGGGTATATTTTCTGAAATCCAAAGATGAAGTGTTTGGGCAGTTCAAGGAGTGGAAGACCATGGTTGAGAAACGGACTGAAAAACAGGTCAAAACACTCAGAACTGATAATGGGTTGGAGTTCTGTAACGCTCCATTTGATGAGTTTTGCAGGAAAGAAGGTATAGTGAGGCATCGCACTGTACGTCATACACCACAGCAAAATGGAGTTGCAGAACGTATGAATCAAACACTGTTACAGCGTGCGAGATGCATGCGATTAAACGCTGGCTTGCCAAAACAATTCTGGGCTGAAGCAGTTAACACTGCTTGTTATCTGGTGAATAGATCGCCATCTACTGCAATTGATTTTAAGACTCCTCAAGAGGTATGGTCCGGTAAACCTTCTGATTATTCTGGCCTACGTATATTTGGTTGTCCTGCTTATGCTCATGTGAATGATGGTAAACTAGAGCCTAGGGCAATGAAATGCATATTTCTAGGGTATGCACCTGGAGTTAAAGGGTACAGACTGTGGTGTACTGAAAAGGATAGAACTCCAAAATTTATTATTAGCAGAGATGTAACCTTTGATGAGTCTGCTATGTTTGGTCAGAAGGAGGAGCTTGGTAGTCATGCAGGTAATAATGATCAAGGTGCCAACCAGAAGGTGGAAATTGAAGTTCAAACTTCAAAAAGGGTTATAACAGACCCTGTACAGCAGCCCAGGGAAGAAGAAGAATCACAACCTATAGCAACAAGGAGGGAAAGAAGGGAAATCAGAAAACCTATAAGGTATGCAGATTGTGTTGATATAGTTGATATTAATTCAGTTGCTTATGCCTTGGCAGTAGGTGAAAGCCTTGATTCTGATGACCCGAGATCATATAAAGAAGCAGTTGAGAGTAGAGAAGCATCAGAATGGTTGGTTGCAATGAATGAAGAGATGCAATCTCTTGAGAAGAACGAAACATGGGATCTTGTACCGTTACCAAAGGGAGTGAAACCGGTAGGATGCAAATGGGTCTTCAAGAAGAAAGAAGGTATTCCTGGAGTTGAACCAGCAAGGTTCAAAGCACGACTCGTGGCCAAGGGTTTTTCACAAAATGAGGGAATTGATTATCATGAAGTTTTCTCCCCAGTTGTGAAGCATAAAACCATTCGTGTCCTTTTGTCCATGGTAAGTGTTTTTGAATTGGAGTTGGAACAACTGGATGTGAAAACTGCTTTCTTACATGGAAATTTAGAGGAGTAGATCTATATGTCACAACCAGAAGGATTTCTTGATTCTGGGAAGAAAGATCATGTATGTTTGCTGAAAAAGTCCTTGTATGGTTTGAAGCAGTCTCCTAGACAGTGGTACAAGAAATTTGATGCATTCATGACTTCCCATGGTTTTCTACGTAATCAGTTTGATAATTGTGTCTACTCTAAGAAACTTGCAGATGATTCTTATATTTATTTGTTGCTATATGTTGATGATATGTTAATTGCTGCAAAGAACAAGGTTGAAATTGATAGTTTGAAAGCCTTGTTGAGCAGTGAGTTTGAGATGAAGGATTTGGGTGCAGCCAAGAAGATACTGGGCATGGAGATTTGGAGAGATAGAAGTGCAGGTTTACTGTATGTATCTCAACAGAAATACATAGAAAAATTGTTGCAGTCTTTCCAAATGAATAATTCTAAGCCGGTTAGTACTCCGTTGGCGGCACATTTTAAACTTGATGCTAGTACAATACCTACTACAGCTGAGGAAAAAGGGTACATGAGTTCAGTGCCCTACTGTAATGCTGTTGGAAGCTTGATGTAGGCAATGGTGTGTACTAGGCCTGATCTGGCTCATGCAGTCAGTGTGGTAAGCAGGTTTATGAGTAATCTTGGGAGAGCTCACTAGAGTGCAGTTAAATGGATTATGCGGTATCTGAAAGGTACAAGTAACATTTGCTTGGTTTATGGTGCTGATAAATCTGATAGTGGCTTGGTTGGCTATACAAATTCAGATTATGCTGGAGATCTTTTGAGGAGGAGATCCTTAACATGCTATGTCTTGACTCTAAATGGATGTGCTGTCAGTTGGAAGGCAACACTTCAATCTACAGTTGCCTTGTCTACCACTGAAGCAGAATACATGTCATTGGCAGAAGGAATTAAGGAAGGTATGTGGTTACATAGTTTGATTGATAGTCTGGGGTTAAATATTCAGAGACCTATCATTTATTGTGATAGTCAGAGTGCATTAAGTTTGGCCAAGAATCCAGTCTACCATGAGAGGTCGAAGCATATTGATATCAGATTGAATTTTATTCGAGATGTGATAGAAGACAAGAAATTGTCCATCGAGAAGATAGCCACAGCAGATAACCCAGCAGATATGTTGACAAAAGCTCTACCTTCAGAGAAGTTCAAGCATAGCTTGGACTTGGTGAATGTTCGCATTCCATGAAGCCCTACATGGCTTGAATGACAGAGATGAATTTATATTTAGTTCTGGTGATTTGAGAGAATTCAAGTCAATGAGGGAAATTGTTGGGTTTGACTTGAATTTTGTGGGTGACCCGGTTTGTAACCCGACCCATGACCCATTTGTATCAATATATATGAGTGTGAGGGAATTCATTGTAAGAGCGGTTGATGTAATTTCTCTCTGTATAGCCTCCGTCAGAAAATAATACAGATATTCTCTCTGTCCGTGGACGTAGGTCGCATTGACCGAACCACGTAATTTCTTTGTGTGTTCTTCTTAATCCTTCTCCTTGATTTATTGCCTTTCAGTAACCTAACACCAACCACAGTGTGTCACAAATGCTCCAATGGCTTTCAAGAATCATCACTTGAGCGCCCACCCTCATATGATCAACCCCTTCCCTTCCATTCTTTTCTCAAATCCTTCTGGTAGCCATTCCTCTATGTCTTCTTCATCTTTCTTCTTCTTTTTCACAACCCAAATGAACTGTTGCCCTGAAGCTTCAAGACCCATTGCAATTTCTTTGAGCTGAGATTCTGGGAAGCTTGCTACACTTCCGAAGCATACGTAAACGACTGATTTTGGTTTTTTGGAGTCAAGCCACTTCAAGCATCCGTGTTCATTGATAGATGCTTCTTTTCCTCTGTTTGCCTTTTCTTTTGTGTCCAGATTACAGAGAGAAACATGGCTTATATGCCATGCTTTTCTACCAAGTACATTCCTGTAATGATCGGCATAGTCCTTCTCAAGTTCCTAGAAGCTATTAACAACAACCCTGTAACTCCTCATCTCCAATTCCATCCAAGCAGTCAATAATCTATCTTCTTTAGTCTTGAGAAAATCTGATTCTTATGACCTTGTCATTGTTATTTCCCCCGGAAAGTTGGGAATGACAAAGGGCTCTGAACCGGTGGAAACATTCTCATGGGGCTTGTATAGTCTCATGCTTTCAGAAGCACGCAAGGAGAAGAAACCAGTTCCGTGAACACAAGTCGTGGGATTCCAAATTTAGTAGCAGAGTCATTGGCCCATGGGAAGAACATATCAGCAACGACACAATCTGGATGGAACTCTAGCAATGCTTTCTCGACTGGTTCTTGAAGCATGGTAGAAGTGTCAAAGAAGTTGGGAGTCAAATTTGGAGAAGGGACTAATTCAAAATTCTCACAACCTTGAGGTAAACCAGCCTCTGTGCAAGGGAAATTGATGGTCTTGATATGAATTGAAGTTTCAAATTTGGATAATCCAAGTGATCTGGGAATTAGAAGAACATTTAGGGGAGTGGTGATGATGGTGGCATTCACGCCTCTTGCTGAAAACAATTTGGCCATGTCAACCATAGGAATCATCTAGCCATGAGCAAGCATTGGAAAGAAGAGTACATGGAGAGGTCGAATTTCCTTACCCATGAAGCAAGTTCAGATTTTGCAAAGAAATTTGAGAAGAGAAAAGGAGTATGAGAACAAAAGGGGGTTGCAGAATGCAGAGTTACAAAACGGTAACGTTAAGAACCAGTCACTATTTGGCTCTTGTTGTAGTAATCGCCTTGCTTACAAATTGATATAACAGGATATAGAAAAATTCAAATAAAATGGAATTTAGGACATTGTGGCTTTGACTTGTTTAGATTTGTAAGCTGTGCGTAAAGCGCTGATGTGTATTAGTAAACTAGTAGTATGAGGTGTCAAAATATGAATAATAGGTTGCACGTGATGACAATAAACCTTTGTGTCATTCTGTACGTATATATTGGTGTGCTTAGTTTGGAGTCTGAACTTTTTTAAAAGTTACTTTAGACTCTCAAAACTTGATTTTGATTTCAAAAGTAGTTGTTGGTGTGATTATCTTATATTTCAAACTACATTTTCTTTCTCAAATTCATGTTTGTTTGCAGTAACTTTAACTAACTTTCTCAAGTATATGTTTGAATGAAGCAACTTTGATTAACTTTTTACCAAAATCATGTTATTCTAAAATGAAGTTTGTCTAACTCTAATCTGACACATATAGGAGTTGTTTCAGGGATCAGTAAATGTTGTTTGGTGATATATTTTTTTCAATTTGCTCTAAATACCCCTCTGTTATGTGGCCTCCTTTGTTCGTCCCTTTTTTTTGCCATTTACATGTGAGTCCATTTTTCGCCATCTTTGTCTTGTTTTGGAGCTTTGGATCACCAACGAGGTGCGAAGGAAACTCAGACTGGTGAAACGTTGCTCTCTAACCTTTCTGCGGGTGAAATATGACAGGTCACGAAATTGAGTCTTTTGTGACCCATTTACATAAGAAGACAACCGAATTATGAAGAATATGATGCTTTTTTTGTTTTTTGGAAAAATGTACTTTACCCATAAACTTTATCCTATGTATAGATAACCCCACATGAACTTTAAAACTCACCAATAAACCCCCATTAACTTTTCAATATAAGCAACTTATCCCTTTTGTTAAAAAATTTGTTTGTCAACCTAACGGTCAACTCCCAGTTACCAAAAAAAAAAATACCTAAGCTGCTAACATAGCATAATTTGTCTTCTACCAATATAGTCCCTATAATTATATTATTACCAAAAATTTTTGAAAGTAAGTATTTACTATCGATATGGTCCTTAAAATTGCATTAATATGAAAAGTGTCCCAAACTAATTTATCCTCCACCACTATAGTCCTCATAATTGCATTATTATCAAAAGTTACCAAAACAACAATTTACTATCAATATGATCCGCAAAATCACATTATTATGAAAAGTTACCCTAACTAAATTGTCTTCTACCAATATAGTCCCCATAATTACATTATTATCAAAAGTTCACTAAAACAACAATTTACTATCAATATGGTCTCCAAAATTATATTATTACCAAAAGTGCCCCAAACTAATTTGTCTTCTACCAATATGGTCCCCATAATTATATTATTACCAAAGTTCTCCAAAACAAAAATTTACTAACAATATGGTCCCCTAAATCACATACCAAAAGTTCTCCAAAATAATAATTTACTACCAAAATAGCGCACAAAAGTTACATAATTACCAAAAGTGCCCCAAAATAACAATTCACTACCAAAATGGTGCACAAAAGTTACATAAACTCCAAAAGTGCCCCAAGACTACAATTTACTATCAAAATTGTGCACAAGAGTTACATAATTATCAAAAGTGCCCCAAAGGAGCTTTCTTGTAATGTGGAGGCAAGATTTGATTAAATGTGTTGAAGGACATTGGGTGTGTACTTCATATACAAATGCTGCACTCATTGGTTTTATGTACGACATTAGGTATCCTTCAACATATTTAGCAATCCCTTCAAATAAGAAAGCCCCTCGCTAATGAGCCAAAAAAATCCCTTCTTGCTCAGAAAAGATGGGTCTACATTGAAGTATGGCAACTGCGGCGTAGTTGGTCACAACACAAGTGGATGCAAGGGACCAATAAACCCTACTAGAAAGATATACAAGAAGAAGTTAAAGAAGGGGAGCCAAGCCTCAGATGCTCCACCTATAGTTAGTAGTATGCATATTTTATTGATTAACTCATAATTGAAATAATTCTAAGTTATTAACATACTACTATTTGTGTAGGTAAGCCAAACCCCGCCTACTCAGAGCACCCAAGGGGATTGTGGTGACATCATATGAGCAAGAGGAGCCATGTGTATTAGTAGTGATTGGGGCCCTTTTGGTATTTATATAACTCTTGTGCATCATTTTGGTAGTAAATTGTAGTTTTGGGACACTTTTGGTAATTATGTAACTCTTGTGCACCATTTTGGTAGTAAATTGTAGTCTTAGGGCACCATTTTGGTAGTAAATTGTAGTCTTAGGGCACTTTTGGTATTTATGTAACTCTTATGCGCCATTTTGGTAGTAAATTATAGTCTTGGGGCACTTTTGGTGTTTATATAACTCTTGTGCACCATTTTGATAGTAAATTGTTATTTTGGGGCACTTTTGGTAATTAAGTAACTTTGGTGCACCATTTTGGTAATAAGTTATTATTTTGGAGAACTTTTCGTAATTATGTGATTTTGGGGATCATATTGATAGTAAATTTTTGTTTTAGGGAACTTTTGGTAATAATGTAATTATGGGGACCATATTTGTAGAAGACAAGTTAGTTTGGGGTACTTTTCATAATAATGTGATTCTGGGGACCAAATTGATAGTAAATTATTATTTTGGTGAACTTTTGATTAATAATGTAATTATGGGGATTATATTAGTAGAAGACAGATTAGTTTGGGGCATTTTTCATTATAATGTGATTTTGGGAACCATATTGATAGTAAATTGTTATTTTGGTAACTTTTAGTAAGAATGTAATTATGGGGACTATAGTGACGGAAGATAAATTAGTTTAGGACGCTTTTCATAATAATGCAATTTTAGAGACCATATTGATACTTATTTTTGAAAATTTTTGGTAATAATATAATTTTGGGGACCATATTGATAGAAAAAAAATTATGTCATGTTAACAACCTATATGGCTTTTTTTGCTGTTTTGGCGTTGACCATTAGGTTAACTAACAGATTTTTTAACAGAAGGGATAACTTGCACACATTAAAAAATTTATAGGGATTCATTGTCGAATTTTACAGTTTATGGGGGTTTTCTGCAAATGGGATAAAGTTTATAGAGATAAAATACATTTTTTCTCTTTTTTTTTTGTTGGTTTCTGGTCTGGGTTATGGGCTATGCAATGTGGGCTTCGATTGTGGACAGGCTAAGTAATTTAGTTATGTTTATTAGGTAATTTTAATTAGTGGTTAATTAATGTAAATTAGCAATTAATTAATGATTACTTAATGTAGATTAGGAATTAATTAATGATTACTAATAATTAAATATTTGCTAATAAATTATCAATTAAATAATAATTTCTAAAAATTAATTACTAATAATTAATGATTAAATAATTACTAATAAAGTATTAATTAAGTCATTAATTACTAATAATCAATGATTAAGTAATTACCAATGAAATATTAATTAATTAAGTAATAATTACTAATAATAAATTACTGATAATTAATGATTAAGTAATTACAAAGGGACTATTAATTAAGTAATTACTAACAAATTTAATAAATAATTAGTAAATAATTAGTAATTTTGAATGATAATAAACATTAATATAATTGATGTCCTTTTTTGTAATTACACATTTAAAACTAAGTTTATAAATAAATATCCAAACATAAATCACGTTTATAATTTATTCAAACTTAAGTTTGTTCAACTACTTTTTAAATATAAATTATGTTTATTCATATTTAAATTTATCCAAATCACGTACTCCTAAAAATAAGTTTATTCTTGCCCACCGATTTTTCACACATTGAATTAGCTGATTGGGATAAGATAGTGAATGATTCAAGAAGGAGCAAGAAGCCAAAAAAAAAAAAGGTTTCGGGCATCTTTTCTTTTCTAGTTTCTTGTCCGATAGAAAATGACAGTTTCACTTTGAAGGTTGGATTCAACTTAAAATTTATGCATAATGGGGAATTAAAAAAATAAAAACAAAAACTACAACACATTCAATTATGATGGAAGACAATGGTATTGACATCCACAATATGCAAAAGCTGTCATGCTTTCATTTTATATCTAGATGACTGAATCAAAATATTGTAACTTCTCACCCCAAGAAGAGTTTAAGTACGAAATCAAGTCACATTAAGATAGATTTGCTATGTACCATGCACTGAATATTTAGACCAAAAAAAATTGGAAATTAAATCAACTCTTTTACTTATATAGTCTTTGCTGGAAATAATTAACATATTATTTCCCTTACTCCTTCATCCTTGAATTCTAACTTTTACTTTTCTTATATTTCAAATTCATAAACAGAAATAAAAAGTTCCTACTTATTTTAAGAATATTCCGGTTCATCTAAATAAAAGGGTTAGTGAGTGACATTGTTTACAATTATAATCTCTCAATTGTGCCAAGTTGTAAGAGACATAAAAAATTACTGAGGTAATATTATAGATACAGAAAAGTTAAGTCTCTAACAAAGATATTTATAGTCATATTACAGAAACAAAACTATTATTCTCACATTTATTAGTTCGTCATCCAAATGTTCCATCATAAATATATACAAATTATATCTACGAGTAGTGATGTTGAAGAAAGGGAATCAGTTTCAACCCTTGGATTTTAAGTTACGTGAAGATTTAAATAACGTGATTTTGAAGATTTAAATAATGTGATTGTTAGTACGTACACATCCAATTATTGTTTGGAATAGTAGTTCACTCCTTCTGGAAGGAGCAAGTGTTTAACAATAATGTGATAGTTAGTATGTAGTATGTACACATCGATCTGGTCCATTTAAGAAGAAAAATGCTATTTCTCCTTTAATGCTCATCTCACTAATTTCTTTTAGTGGGTAGAATTATTTCTTTGATTCAATGTTTAAATTAATAATAGACGGAGTATAGAATAAGAATGATTGCTTGAGAGAATACCATTTGTCTAGTTAGGAGATGATTAAGTTACGTGAAGATTTAAATAATGTGATTGTTAGTACGTTCACATCCAACCAGTGGTGGACTCTCACATGCATCTGCACCCCTGAAATTTATAAATTTTCATGCAAAATTTTTTTTATTTTACCCCTCTTTTTATTTTTTGGAATTCCCTTAATATTTTTTTTGAATTCTTTCAGTGAATTAGTCTCTTTTTCTTATTCACAGTCACGAGACCCTTATTTCCCCGTCATGAAATTGTTTTTGATAATAGTTAATTTCTTATTCTATTGTTAAGGACCTATTTGTAAAAGCTTAAAATTTGATATTTTTATACATAGGTCTAATTCTATCAAATTGGTTGATTGATATGTAATTAGGATCATGAGTAACATATTTATGAAGTCAATTTTATGAATTTTTTTTTATAATGATTAATTTCTCATTTTATTGTTAGGGATCTTTTTGTAAAAGTTTGAAATTTGGGGTTTTGTACATAAGTCTAATTCTATCAAATTGGTTGATTGATTATATAATTGAGATTATGAGTAACATATTTGTGAATTCAATTTCATGAAATTTTTTATTGATGATGATTAATTTTTCATTCCATTATTAGAGACCTCTTTGTAAAAGTTTGAAATTTAAGATTTTTGTATATAGGTCTAATTCCGTCAAATTAATTGATTGTACAATTAGGATTTAGAAGACGAAAGATTTTTTTTAATGAAAATATTTTTTAAAAAGAAATTACTATTAAATAAATAACAAATTAAAATTAATAAGCGAATGAAAATTTTACCCTATGACCAAGGGTTTTGGATACGTCATTGCATCCAATTATTGTTTGGAATAGTAGTTCACTCTAGGAGCAAGTGTTTAACAATAATGTGATTGTTATTCCATTTAAGAAGAAAAATGCTACTTCTCCTTTAATGCTTATCTCACTAATTTCTTTTAGTGGGTAGAATTATTTCTTTGATTCAATGTTTAAATTAATAATAGACAGAGCATAGAATAAGAATGATTGCTTGAGAGAATACTATTTGTCTAGGAGATGATAAATTAATTGATGTTTGATGTCATATTCACACAGTCAAGGTCAACCAATTGGATTCTTTTGGTCCAATACTAGTCTTTTGAAAGGTATTTACTAAAATATTACTTTCTTAAAAATATTTAGCCAAATGTTTCAATCATACAAGAATTGACAGTTTTTATTTTTTAACACGTCTAACACAGTGAGTTCAGTCAAACATATTTAAAAAAAAAACGTCTGAGACATACGTGTGGAGTAAAAGTACTTGTGACTTCAACAAAGGAGAACCAATAAAGCAGCAGTCTATTGAATGAAACGCAGAGGATGATGGGTAAGTCGATAGTGATTTGAATAGGTTGAGTTTTTTTTATTATTAAATTATTTTGAGATTTATATAAAATATTATAAAGTATTTTTTACTTACCGTACACAAATTTCAAAATGATCAAGTACTCTTAACAGATTGATGGCAACGGTGCAGCATCTGCAGAATGCATCAATTGCGAGACACACCCAGCTCTTCAATTAGAGCACTCAAATTGGAGTATGATGATCCACCTTCTTTCACTGCCTTCTTAGCCTTCTGAGAGAGAACCATCGCTCTGTCTCTTATTTCCTCTGCTTCTTTTCCTTCCATTGTTCTCTTCACTGCTTTCTCTATGGCGTCCCACTTCACACAGTCTCTTGCCACTTTCATCAATGTTTTCGCACCTACTGGAATTCCGATTCTAAGCACCTCTGTCACCAATTTCTCATTGTAAAATTGCTCACCTGACACAGGCCATGTCACCATGGGCACTCCTGCAGATACTGCTTCCAATGTTGAATTCCAACCACAGTGAGTCACAAACGCCCCAGTGGCTTCGTGTTCAAGAATCATCACTTGAGGTGCCCACCCTCTTATTATTAATCCTTTTCCTCCCATTCTTTTCTCAAACCCTTCTGGTACCCATTCATTTCTGTCTTCTTCTCCGTCATCTTTCTTGTTTTTCCTCACAACCCAGATGAATTGTCGCCCTGATGTTTCAAGACCCATTGCAATTTCTCTGAGCTGAGATTCAGGGAAGTTTGCTACACTCCCGAAGCATATGTAAACAACAGAGTTGGGTTCCTTATCATCAAGCCACTTCAAGCACTCATGTTCATTGATGGATGCTTCTTTTCCTCTGTTTGCTTTTTCTTCTATGTCTATATTACAGAGAGAAACAGGGCCTATATGCCATGCCTTTCTTCCAAGCACATTCCTGTAATGATTGGCATAATCTTTCTCGAGTTCATAGAAGCTATTAACAACAACTCCATAGCTCTTCGTCTCTGATTCCTTAGAAGCAATCAATATTCTGGTGAGTAGAGCCTCTTTCCTCTCGACAAAATCTGGCACCTGCGACCGTGTCATTGTTATTTGACCTGGAAGATTGGGAATAACATAGGGCTCTGAATCTGTGGAAACATTCTCGTAAGGCTTATAAAGCCTCATGCATTCAGTAGCACACTGAGAGAAGAAACTAAATCCGTGAAACACAAGACGTGGGATTCCAAATTTAGCAGCAGAATCAGTAGCCCATGGGAAGAACATATCAGCAACGACACAATCTGGATGGAACTCTAGCAACACCTCCTCAAATGGCTCTTGAAGCATCGTACTGGCGATGATGAAGGTGGGAATCAAATCTAAAGATAGGACTGAATCAATATTCTTGCAACCTTGAGGTAAAGCAGCCTCTGCACAAGGAAAATCGATGGTGTGGATATGAATTGGATTTTCGGAGTTGGATTCTGCAAGTGATGTGGAAATAAGAGGAGCGTTGAGGGGAGTGGTGATGATAGTAGCATGCACGCCTCTAGCCGAAAACAATTTGGCCATGTCAACCATAGGAATCATGTGGCCATGGGAAAGGAAAGGGAAGAAGAATACACGGAGAGGGCGAGTTTCTTTAGCCATGAAGCAAGTTCAGATTTTGGGGAGATTTGAGAAGAAGAAGAGAAAAGGAGTATGAGAATCAAAGTGGGTTACAGAATTTAGAATGACAAGTCGCAAAACGATGATGATAGGAAGCACTCACTATTTGGCTCTTGGAGTAATGATGGTCTTCCATACAAACTTATATAACAGGATATATAAAATGATGGGGTATTAGAATCTTCCACAGAAATGTTCAAATAAGATTGAATTTAGGACGCTATGTTCCTATTGCTAAGAAGATTTGTGGTATCATTATTGTTGCTTTGACTTGCGTGGGAAGGACTAACATGTGGTAGCAGTAATATCAATTAGGTGGTTGGGATAGATAGCCTAACGCAGAAAAGTTAAGCCTCTCAAAAAGATATTTATAGTTATATTACAAAAACAATTTAAAAATTTTACAAAATTCTTGTTAGAAGTTAAAATATTTTTTTGAAAATATGCCAAGCTTATTACAGAAAATACAAACTAGAAAAAATAGTGTTATCAATATGAATAAATTTAGAGTGCAAGAAGTTAAAAAGCAGATATAAACAATTTAAAGAGACTAACACAGAAGATTTATAATGGTTTAGGTAATACCCAAGCCTACATCTAGTCTTCAAGAACAACCGCTTGATATTTTTTATTATCACTACAAGTTTGTGAACGCCAGTACTTGTGAACCACTACAACCACAAGTTTGTAAATGTTGTCACTTGTGAGTCACTCCAAGTTTATGAATTTCGGCTGTAATACTCGCTATAATTTAGAGTTTTGAGTGTTTATGAACTACGATAAATTTATTTTGGAGAAAATAATTCTCCTATCTATTTTCTTATATGCTTGTTTATGTATATTGTTGAAAATATAAATTTTCACTTATAGATTGTATAAATTGTGGGGTATAATGGATATTATAATATAGAATTTATCCCATGCATAAAATATGGTTTAAGCATAAAAGGAATCTAGAAAGAAATTAGGAGAAAAATAATGTTTTATGTAAAAAAATCCCCTTAGGACTAAAATGAAAAGGACTAAAGTGAAAACAAACTTAAAATTTTATGAAAAAAGATAATTTTTCCTTGAGTTCCCTAACCAATAATTCATAATAAAATGCATAATATCAAATTAAATTATTAGAGTATAGTAAACTTAATTAATAAAGTAAATAGTAAAATAAATATTTTATTAACGAATAGTACCATGATTTTTCTTATAAATAAGCGCTTTTATTTCACTTCTAAACTTATACCTTCATTTTCTCTTCCTTCCTCTCCTCAAAATTTTCTCGCTCTGAAGTTAGTATTCTGAAATTCTAGGTATTTCCTTGTAATACCCATGAAAAATAAAATATAAATATTTATTTACAAACTACTGTTACTATTTCAGTATACAGTACTATTCACCCATATAATACTATTTACGTATATGGTACTGTTTATTTATACAATCGAAATGTCAAGTACTAGATGTGGTTTGGTCATAAGAGACAACTAGAAAGAAGTTCGTAGGAAAAAATGACGTTTTATGTGTAAAAATACCCTCAGGGACTAAATTGAAAGGACTGAATTGAAAAGAAACTTAAAAGTTTAAGATGAAAGGATAGTTTTCCCTTTAAGTTTTCAATAGTAATAACAAAAAAATTTCCCTAAGGTAATTGAATATTTTATTAGTGTATAGTGTCAAATAGTACCCTTGACTTTTACTATAAATAGACCCTTCCATTTCACTTCTAAACTCACCTTCAACTTCTCTTCTTCTCTCCTTAAGTTTCTCTTACTCCAAAGCTAGGCCTCTGAGATTTTGGGTCTTTCTTTTTTTGCTTAGACCACTGAAATTCACCTGTGTACTCTTGTCCGTAACGACTTAAAGAAGTGATACTCGTACGGAATCCAGGTGAGTGGAACGACCCCATTTTAATAGAGTTTTAGCATTACTGGTGATAAAAAAGTATGTCATAGGACACTCCCAAGATTCATAGGGGAAAATTGGATTCAGAATGACGAATCTAATGAGATAATTAATCCAGAAGTATAGATAAGACGAAACAAGTATTTCATGTTGATGTGAAGTTTGAATCTTTTCAAAAATAGATTAATTGTTATCTTAATTTGTGGTTTATAAATTTATAATATAGTTATATATTATACCTGTTATATGGATGAATATTCTATTGTACTTCCGATTATGATATGAACTGTTGTGCTATTGATTGTGATTGAGCGGGACAGTACCCCCTCTCACGGTAAGGCAGAAAACTCGGTTGAAAGGGTGTCTTGACCAATGAGTGTGGAGACAACGATTCCCTCAGTAGGGATATAGCCCGGATTGGTGATAAATCTGTGAGACGCCCTAGCTAAGAGGATGAGGTTGTGCGTCATGGCGGAAATATACATAATTGGTGAGCTGGCCTGTGTGCGCTCTCCGGGATATATTGCCATTGACGAGTACTAGTAACGTTTGTTGAATTGGATGAATTTTTATCTTCTTGTATGTAATTTCTAACTATGTCTATTGGTTGAGTATGAGCCTTCTGGTATGCTTGCATGACTGGTAATGTATTTGAATTTTATTAACGCGAGGCCGATTCGCTCACGGAGTTTAAAAGCTCACACTCTCTGTACAACCTTTTTGTTCAGATCAGGTTGCCGATGAAGAATATCCGCTAGAAGAGTAGATCACTTTGGACCCTCCCGCTATCGGGTAGGCCCCTCTATTGTTGTAGATTATGTTGCTCTGTAATCGTCTAGGACATCTAGGTCAGGGGTTTGGTATTTGGCTTGTATTTCAGTACAATAATGTATTTTATGTTGAGGATCTATTATTATATACAAATAATCTCTATGAATTTCAAATAAGAAAATTTGATATATTTTCTTCAGGAATGGTTATTTTGATAATGTAGAGATAATGACTAATAATTTAACTCATGGGTAGAATTTATCGAAAGGCTTACAGTGATGGGATATTCATCATTGTGCCGGTCGTGACAAAGTTGGTATCAGAGCAATGGTTGTTAGGTCTCCTAGTGATTACAGAGCAAGGTAACCTTAGTGGGACCTCCTCTATCGTTGTGAACCCAGGCACAATTATAGAGAGACGGCTCTACTAAAGGTCCTGTAGGATGTTTCCATTTCCTTTCCCTCTGAGACTTATCTCTTCTTAGGAATTATGTTCTCAGTTTTAGTTTTAGACAGATGTGGCTACACTTTTGAACTTAGTAAAGGAAAGGTTATTACTTGTTTTGATTCCATTGATGTCGGATCAAATTTTTATATGGTGGATTTTATAAGATGAATTCATGATTGATTTTGTGTAGCTATATTATTCTATGGTACCAGCCAATAAAAGAAACCACTTGCATTAAAAAAAACTGAACGATTACATTGCAAAAAAAAGAAGTTTACTCATGCATGAGTAATCTAAAAGCGAGGTGGTCTTGGATTAGGAGGGTTGTATTGTATCATCACCCCTCGACCATTCCTTGGAGCAAGAGACAGAGCAATGTCGCGGAGGGTAGTGTAAATTCCATTCATACAATCAACACTTCTTTGTTGTTGATTGCAGAAGCACTGGGTGGACCAATAGAAGAACCTATCTATTCTCGAAGTCATTGCCGCGTTATTGCGTTTGGTTAACTTCTCCAGGTCCTCTATCATCTTCTTGAAATTCTTCACCTCCTGCTCTAAACAGGCGATTTTGTCCTCTGAGCTATGGCCTGTGCTAATCTCCTCGGCTTCCTCAATCTTTTTCATCTTCTTCTCCTTTTGAATTTCTTGAGATCCCTCGAGAGGTCTTTTGCCTTTGTCCCTGCCTAAACTTAAGTTTAAGTCAAGATCTTTTTCCTTGGCCTCCACTGTGAGATCAATGTACTTCCTTGAGGCCATGATTTGGAAAATTTAGAAATTTTTGTAAAAGTATGAGGCGAGAGGAATGCTGGAAGATTGTAGGCTCAGAGATTATTACTCTTTGTGGTGTGGTAACTGAGAACGTTGGGATGGTTTTTATAGAAAAAAATTAGGACGTAGAGACAAAGAAGATATCTCTTCACCGCACCCCTACACGATCAACCTATGGATTTCTGCAAGCTGGAAGCCAGAAGTCTAGGGTAGGCATGCACACCAATAGCGAGTTGCATTAATGCCAAAACCACGAAAGTCAATATTCGGTGGATTTGCGGCCGATTTTACTTGGTTTTCCCATTTCTCCCGTTGGCATTTTTCAAAATTCAAAGAAGTTAATGATATAGCCATTAAAGATTGCCTTGGATGCTTTTATGATGAACTAAAATGCATTTCTCTGTTTTATTGTGTTGTTCTTAAGAGCCTTCAGTTGAGTATAATATACATAATTGATTGAATCATGTTGTAATTACATGTATGTATGTTATTCATGCATAATGAGTGAAGGCTACGACCAAGGAGAATATGTGATGATCCTACATATACTCATAGAGAATGTGAAATCAAAATGACTTGGATAGAATGAAATGTGTAGAGGATGATATATCTTCATGGTTACACATACTTACATATAATGCTCTCGTGGGCAAATGAAAGGCAGTGATTTCCTTACATCATGATAATGCTTAATGCAAGCGACCATAAGCAGTTAACTTCATTTTAAAATATATATATTGATATACATATATTATGTGTAAATCCAGAATAAAGACACCGATTAGAATCTAAGATACAGCCAATATGAGGCTACCTAATTATAGAGGGACATCGTGATATGGGATTACAGGATAAAACAAGTTTAGAGGGAGAAAATCTTAGACTGAAGAGCGTAGTTAGTCAAAATTTTGAGAAAGGTCAAGATTAGTCGAAATTTTTTTGAGGAAATCTTTGACTTAGGTTAATTGCATTAAATTATATTTACTATTTACTTGCATGTCCGACATTAATTGCTGGCATTGCGACATATGTGATCTGTAAACCTCCTAGCAAGCGGCGTATAGGTTGTGGTGGCTTTAGCTCCAGGGGCTTCGGGTTGTCTATAAATCTTGTATGTCTGTTACCCTACTCATCGCACCAAGCAAACCTACTTCTTTCATTACATACCTATTTCTCAATCTCCATTCCTTTCTCATTCGAAGTTATTTCTGAGATCCCTAGAGCAATGGCCGATAATAAGTCTTTCAACTTGAATTTTGAGACTGGCAATGTAGAGCTTGATTTAAATCTAAGTCTCGGAGACAACAAATGGAAGAGACCTGTAGACAGGTCACCAGAAATTAAGAAAAGAAAGAGGGATGTAATAGAGTTGGAGGAGGACAGTACTGCAACATCCTCAGAAAATAAGCTTGTGTTCCTGGAGCGTAAGATCGAAAATCTGGAACGTAAGATAGAGAGCCTGGAATACAAGACAGAGGACTAGAAGCGACTAATAAATCGTCTCTTTAAAAACCAAGAAAAACTGATAAACCGTCGTTTCGGGGAACTAGCTAATCGAGTTGATAGACATTCAATGTTTGCAACTCAAAATTTTCGTGACCAACAAGCAAGGTGTATTGACTGTATGAACGGAGTGACTTATACTCTTCGCCAAATTTCTCAGGCACTTCCTCCAGAAACTCTTTCTAGGCTACAACGATTAGCTTCCTCCTTAAGGTTTGAAGCACCTTCCTCTTCTAGACCTGGAGCACCTTCTACATTTCAAAAGCCTCCTCGTCCTTAATTTATTCTTTCTTTTGTTTGTACCTAAAGCTATATTTGGTCTAAGCTTCATGTATTAAAATTATCTATGTACTAGAAATAAAATTTAAGTTAGTATTTAGATCTTCTTTGTTGAAGTGATTCCTTTTACTGAAAGAACTTAAGGAATGAGAAGATGTTGGACTTATATTTCGTACTTGATTATGGAAATTCTAAAGCAGAGTATGGTAATATCCTTTTGACTGAGAAGAGTTACTAAAATGATATTTCATTGCATTTCTGAGCTATGGAGGAGTGCTAAATAAGTATTTTATGAACCTATACATAGAGAACTATAGGTTTGCCCTAATCATTGAAGGGATACGACTCTATATGAGTCATTGAGGTGAGAGGAATTTCCATATATATGCATGAGGAGTATGTTATTTACTTAACACATTTTTTAGGATTGTTCTTCCTAGAGATTTATGTAATGATTTCATGTGATTTTGCCTTTTATATGACGCATTCAGTTGAGAGTATCATCTTAAGGCAGGATGATCGCCTTCGGGCAAGAGAATTACCTATGGTCAAAATGACGCCTTTAGGTACTGTACTTGTATTCGTAAAAGTTATAAGTTATGTGTGTGGAAACATGTGTTCTGATATTCAGTATGAACTAGAAAGACCACGTGCCACTTTTGAAGACGACATCTATTTGAGGTTTTACATAGAGACAAAATTCGTCTCTAATTAGGTGGTTTAGGTTTGGTAAAGGTTATGAGGATGAGACACTTTATGGTACAAAAGATTGTGGAGAAAATCAAACTGATGAGGAAGAGAATGTTTACTGTTTAGAAAAGGAAAAAGTCCTATGCAAATTATTGATAATGCGGTTTAGAGTTCACAGTCGATAGTATAGTGTTCTTGTAATTCTTACCAAGGATGTGAAGAGGTTTGGAAAGAAAGAGATACAAAGGATGAGATATAGACGAAGTAATCACACTTATTTCAGTCTTGAGATGAGTTTTGAATTCGGGGGACCGAATTCTCTTAAGGGGGTGATAATGTAATACCCATGAAAAATAAAATATAAATATTTATTTACAAACTACTTGTTACTATTTCAGTATACGGTACTATTCACACGTATAATACTATTTATGTATATGGTACTGTTTATTTATACAATCGAAATGTCAAGTACTAGATGTGGTTTGGTCATAAGAGACAACTAGAAAGAAGTTCGTAGGAAAAAATGACGTTTTATATGTAAAAATACCCTCAGGGACTAAATTGAAAAGAAACTTAAAAGTTTAAGGTGAAAGGATAGTTTTCCCTTTAAGTTTTCAATAGTAATAACAAAAAAATTTTAAGGTGTACAGTAACTGCATTATTAGAAATGTCATTTTCATGAATAGTAATTTGAATATTTTATTAGCGCATAGTGTCAAATAGTACCCTTGACTTTTGCTATAAATAGGCCCTTCCATTTCACTTCTAAACTCACACTTTCAACTTCTCTTCTTCTCTCCTTAAGTTTCTCTTACTCCAAAGCTAGGCCTCTGAGATTTTGGGCCTTTTTTTTTTGCTTAGAACATAGAAATTCACCTGTGTACTCTTGTCCGTAACGACTTAAAGAAGTGATACTCGTACGGAATCCAGGTGAGTGGAACGACCCCGTTTTAATAGAGTTTTAGCATTACTGGTGATAAAAAGTATGTCGTAGGACACTCCCAAGATTCATAGGGGAAAATTGAATTCAGAATGACGAATCTAATGAGATAATTAATCCAGAAGTATGGATAAGACGAAACAAGTATTTCATGTTGATGTGAAGTTTGAATCTTTTCAAAAATAGATTAATTGTTATCTTGATTTGTGGTTTATAAATTTATAATATAGTTATATATTATACCTATTATATGGATGAATATTCTATTGTACTTCCGATTATGATATGAACTGTTGTGCTATTGATTGTGATTGAGCGGGACAGTACCCCCTCTCACGGTAAGGCGGAAAACCCGGTTGAAAGGGTGTCTTGACCAATGAGTGTGAAGACAACGATTCCCTCAGTAGGGATATAGCCCGGATTGGTGATAAATCCGTGAGACGCCCTAGCTAAGAGGATGAGGTTGTGCGTCATGGCGGAAATATACAGAATTGGTGAGCTGGCCTATGTGCGCTCTCCGGGATATATTGCCATTGATGAGTACTAGTAACGTTTATTGAATTGGTTGTGCGTCATGACAAAAATATACAGAATTTGTGAGCTGGCCTGTGTGCGCTCTCCGGGATATATTGCCATTGACGAGTACTAGTAACGTTTGTTGAATTGGATGAATTTTTATCTTCTTGTATGTAATTTCTAACTATGTCTATTGGTTGAGTATGAGCCTTCTGGTATGCTTGCATGACTGGTAATGTATTTGAATTTTATTAATGCGAGGCCAATTCGCTCATGGAGTTTAAAAGCTCACACTCTCTGTATAACTTTTTTGTTCAGATCAGGTTGCCGATGAAGAATATCTGCTAGAAGAGTAGATCACTTTGGACTCTCCCGCTATCGGGTAGGCCCCTCTATTGTTGTAGATTATGTTGCTCTGTAATCGTCTAGGACATCTAGGTCAGGGGTTTGGTATTTGGCTTGTATTTCAGTACAATAATGTATTTTATGTTGAGGATCTATTATTATATGCAAATAATCTCTATGAATTTCAAATAAGAAAATTTGATATATTTTCTTCAGGAATGGTTATTTTGATAATGTAGAGATAATGACTAATAATTTAACTCATGGGTAGAATTTATTGAAAGGCTTACAGTGATGGGATATTCATCATTGTGCAAGTCATGTGCCCAGAAAACGGGTCGTGACATTCCTCCTCAACCTAGATCCAAGATGAGATACTATATTCTTTTAATTTCTTGCGATTATCTAGAGGTTAAATTCTTAGTATGATCTGTGGTTACGACTTTAGTTAATCCTCCACATCAGAAAAGAATTATCATCAACTGCTCGAGAATTATCTTGTTTTCTGATTATCGAAATAAAGTATTAAATTGTGAAATACATGTCTAGGAAAGGTCTAGCTAAAAAAATGCTTGGTACTTGAGAGTATCCATTGTGACCTATCTCCTTTTCTTGGAAACTTTCCTAGTGTACTCTTTTACGGCTTATGTTTGCTATTCTCGGTATAAATAGTATCCGTACATATAAATAGTATCAGTACATATGAATAGTATATATATGTATAAATAATATCCATATGTATAAATAGTATTCGTATATATAAATATTGATTATACATATGAAAAGTGTTTTGTACAAAAGTAACCCTAATTTTCTCTATCTAATCTTCGTGAAAATCTTCGTAGCAGAACCAAAAATCCAGCTACGTATTCTTTTTTATAAAACTCGAAAAGGTGACTCGGATATGGAATCTATGTGAGTGGATGAGCTTGTTAACTGAGTTTATTTATTTTTATTCCAATACAATATAAATCTTATCTCATATCACAATTAGAAATTTTAATTAAATTCTCTATTTAGTGATGATAACTTAATAATGGAATTTATTGTGTGATTTAAGATTATGTTGATGAGAATTATGATTGAAAATGTAATTATACACATTGAATAGTTAAGGGCTTGACCCAAGATACTCAATGCATGTAATTATACACATAGAATGGTTGATGGCTTGACTCAAGTACTCAAGGCATGTAATTATATATATGAAATGGTTGAGGACTTGATATCCTAAGATACTAATGCATATAATAGTTGTAGACATAAATATAATAGGAATTGAATCCTTGAAAATAAATCAAATACAGAGGGTGTAGAAACCCTGGAAATGAATATAATTGTTCTTATTATAATAATGATTATGATATTTGTACTTGTGGTATATTTATTATTACACAGTCATTTACTCACTGAGTTTTGATGAACTCACACTCTAAATTATTATTATTTTTTAAATACAGTGGGTGAGGAAGAAAATCTGCAGGAGGATTGTAATCCTTGAAGATACTCTCTATATTTGACTAGAGGGCTTATGAATTTAAAAGCTTAGAGAATGCTCTGTAATCTTTATAGGTCACCTAAGCTTAGAACGTTTTATCGTACCGTATGATATTCGGCTTATGTTTATTATTGCATTATGTTGAACTTTTCATATATATATATATATATATATATGCAAAATCTCTTTTTTGGAAAATTTATATTATGCATTAGTACTGATTAGAGATTTTATGAGATACCATGGAGGTACACCCTGGAGTCTATAGAATTACTCACATGTCTGGAATTGGGATGTGACATCGGCATTTGTGAGCCACCATAGAGAATTTGTTCAATTCGGACTCCTCTACCACCTAATCCAATGATATACTGATCACCTTGAGAATACAACTCATAATTTGAGAAGAAGATAAGAAAACACAAGATAAACTCTCTTGAAGAGTAGAGCAAATATACAACTGAAGTTTTAATAACTTAAATGATTGAGAATATGCAATTTTTAGGTCAAAGATGCTTGAATCTCTCACAAATATGATGGAATAAGTTTAAGATCACATTGCATCACTTAGTTCTTCTTAAAATCGTCTATCTAAGGTCATATATATATATATATATATATATATATATATATATATTTATATATTTCATTGAAATATAGTCGTTTATAGCCGTTATATAATCGTTATACAATATTTTTCATTCTTATGTCTATTTTAAAATTCATAACATTCTCTTTTGAAATATGTTTTAAGTAAATAATATATCGTTGGAAAGCTATTTGTGTCTAGTTATAATTCTTCATTTATTGAAGCATCTTTCTTGCTAGTTGTTCCTTTGAATAAAATATGATGTTGATATTCTATTTTCTTTAAACTAATGCTCACCTTTTTTTTTTGAACCAACCTTCACAAAAGAATATTTTAACTTACAAATCAAATAGTTAGTTCAATTCATAGTAAAGAACATAATTCGTGTATAAAACATTGCATATTAAATATTATAATCATGTTTAATTACTTGTATTATATGATATTCAATCTTCACATATTTGTCATCATTAATGCTACAATTATTATACATTTGTCATCATTAGAACTTATAATATAATGCCTTAGGTCTAACAAGTTGATTCTTGTTAAATTCTCATTCAAATATTCTATTTACAAACTCTTAAGTCTTAACCCTTTTAAGAACTCGAATGTCCTTCCATACACACGACATAGTACCTTATACAATTTAAGTATCATGATCCAACTCTGAGTACGGGACTGACACAATGACAAATCCCTACGTCAATGTAAGGCTAAACTATTCGTCTAAGAAATTGTGATTTCCCTACTCATTATGAAAATATTTTATGAGTTGAACGTGACTTTATTTAACTTGATTTGAATTGTTAGATAATTATTTGTCTTATTTACTCATTAGATTTGGATCTTCCTTATCTTACTACTATTATTGTTTATCCTTATTATTTATCTCATTGATACTTGTTCCATTGTCTTTGTTTATTATATATTTTATCAATATCATGTTGCATATACTTATTATGATAGCCACACGTATATATGTGTATATATAGTGCTTTTATTTTCATATTCTCATTTACGATTACTTTAATATAATATGAATTTATTTAATTATTCTTATTATCTTATTTCCTTTTGTGTTATCTCTATCTTTTCTTACTGTTATTATGATTGTTACTATTCATCTACCTTATTTGGATCTTATTTTAAAAATAACTCTAAGAGGTTTATCTAGAAATCTAATATGGTTAAATAATTATTTAGAAACTGTTTTCTTTATTTAATATCCTCCACTTATCCTATATTAATGTTATATTTACTCCTAACTATCTTATATTATATTTTCTTTATTATATTATATTATTCAAAAACTATTTTATTTATTTTCGTTATTATCTAGACTTCCTTATCATCATTACAATTATCATATTATGTTCCCTTATGCATGTCCAAATGTCTTTGACGCCTACGGGCGCGTGTGTGTATACATAGATATCTTTTTTTTTTTTTGTGTTTTCTATTATTTCATTATATGTTTCACTATTATTATTATTATTATCATACATTTTACTTTATTAAACATCCTTGAAGTAAAGACATATTAACAAAGAAATAAAAATTCATTCTTTTATCTAATTCCAATCAATAATTCAGATAACATAATGTCAATTCATAAATTCTCTACTATAAGAATTAATTAACATAAACGAAATATAAGGGTCTGTTTAGTTTGTGAAAATATTTACTGTTTTCATTTTCAATCTTCATTTCCTGAAATATATTTCCTGAAACACTGAAAACATCTTTTTTGTGTTTTCAGATTTAGGCTTATTTTAAGAAATGTTTTCAAGAAAACGTTTTTAGTTAACTCAACCAAACGTATTTTCAAGTTCATTTTCTGTTTTTAATGAAAATGAAAACAAAAAATACCCAAACCAAACAGGTCCTAATATTTCAAAAGGATCTCCTATGTGACTTATGACACTACAAAGCATTCTAATTGATGAATTGAAATAAAAGGACATAAAAACCAACATAAGCCTAACCTTAAAACGAGAAGGGCGACGGTGCTCTCCTTTACTCCTCAAATAAGAGCTTCTCAGTAACCAGATGATTTGTACAAAAAAAAATTGTATACAGAGGGTATAAGATTTAAAAACTCAGTGAGTAACATGGAGAGACTATAGCTGTAATACCCATGAAAAATAAAATATAAATATTTGTTTACAAACTACTGTTACTATTTCAGTATATAGTACTATTCACCCGTATAATACTATTTATGTATATGGTATTGTTCATTTATACAATCAAAATGTCAAGTACTAGATTTGGTTTGGTCATAAGAGAAAACTAAACAGAAGTTCGTGGGAGAAAATGACGTTTTATGTGTAAAAATACCCTCAGGGACTAAAGTGAAAGGACTGAATTGAAAAGACACTTAAAGGTTTAAGGTGAAAGGATAGTTTTTCCTTTAAGTTTTAAATAGTAACAAAAAATTCTAAGCCGTGCTCGTTTTGCACAGTAAATCGAATTATTAAGGTATACAGTAAATTGCATTATTAGAAATGTCATTTTCATAAATAGTAAGTTGAATATTTTATTAGCGTATAGTATCAAGTAGTACCTTTGACTTTTTCTATAAATAAGCTCTTTCATTTCACTTCTAAACACACACCTTCAACTTCTCTTCTTCTCTCCTTAAGTTTCTTTTACTCCAATGCTAGGCCTCTAAGATTTTGCGCCTTTCCTTTTCAGCTTAGGTAAGGATATTATGCCCTTTCTATGTCTTTCAAATTTTAGAAGTTATTTTTTTAAGTATGCTCTGTGGTTGCGGCTTTGGCTGATCTTCCACATCAGAAAAACTATCCTTAGTTGCTTACATATTAATTTGATTTTCTGATTACCGAAATAGGATATAAACTGTGAAGAATACATGTCTAGAAAAGTTCTGGCTAAGGAAAGACCTGGTTTTTAAGTGTGTCCATTGTGACCCTCCACTCTTTCCTGGGAGCTTACCTGGTGTACTCTTTTACAGATTATATTCTCTATTTCTGGTATAAACAGTCTTCGTATATATGAATAGTGACCGTATATATGAATCGTACCTGTACATATGAATAGTAATCATACATATAAATAGTGACCGTATATATGAATAGTGACCGTATGTATGACCAGTGTTTGTATGAAAACAATCCTAACATATTTTCTCTAATCTTTCATCAAAATCTCCGTAGCGGAGCACTGAAATTCACCTGAGTACTCTTGTCTGTAACGACTTAGAGAAGTGACTCATACGGAATCCAGGTGAGTGAAACGACCCCGTTTTAATAGAGTTTTAGCGTTACTGGTGATAAAAAGTATGTCGTAGGACACTCCCAAGATTCATAGGGGGAAATTGGATTCAGAATGACGAATTTAAGGAGATAATTAATCCAGAAGTACGGATAAGACGAAACAAGTATTTCATGATGATGTGAAGTTTGAATCTTTCAAAAACAGTTTAATGGTTATCTTGATTTGTGGTTTATAAATTTATAATATAGTTATATATTATACCTGTTATATGGATGAATATTATATTGTATTTCTGATTATGATATGAAATATTGTACTATTGATTGTGATTGAGCGAGACAGTACCCCCTCTCACGGCAAGGCGGAAAACCCGGTTGAAAGGGTGTCTTGACCAATGAGTGTGGAGACAACGATTCCCTCAGTAGGGATATAGTCTGAATTGGTGATAAATCAGTGAGGCGCCCTAGCTAAGAGGATGAGGTTGTGCGTCATGGTGGAAATATACAGAATTGGTGAGCTGGCCTGTGTGCGCTCTCCGGGATATATTGTCATTGATGAGTACTAGTAACGTTTGTTGAATTGGTTGTGCATCATGGCGGAAATATACATAATTGGTGAGCTGGCCTGTGTGCGCTCTCCGGGATATATTGCCATTGATGAGTACTAGTAACGTTTGTTGAATTGGATGAATTTTTATCTTCTTGTATGTAATTTCTAACTATGTCTATTGGTTGAGTATGAGCCTTCTGGTATACTTGCATGACTGGTGATGTATTTGAGTTTTATTAATGCGAGGCCGATTCGCTCACGGAGCTTAAAAGCTCACACTCTCTGTGAAACTTTTTTGTTCAGATCAGGTTGCCGATGAAGAATATCCGCTAGAAGAGTAGATCACTTTGGACCTTCCCGCTGTCGGGTAGGCCCCTCTTTTGTTGTAGACTATGTTGCTCTGTAATCGTCTAGGACATCTAGGTCAGGGGTTTGGCATTTGGCTTGTATGTCAGCATAATAACGTATTTTATATTGAGAATCTATTATTATGTGCAAATCATCTCTATGAATTTCAAATAAGAAAATTTGATATATTTTCTTCAGGAATGGTTATTTTGATAATATAGAGATAATGACTAATAATTTAACTCATTGGTAGAATTTATCGAAAGGCTTACAGTGATGGGATATTCATCATTGTGCCGGTCATGTGCCCAGAAAATAGGTCGTGACAATAACCAAATCCAAATACTTTGCAAATTAAACATATGCCCAAAGGCCACAGTTAAACATGAAAACACATAGCACAACTAACATCATTAAACTCATCATTTAATCTCAAACATCATTATATACATATGTGGTGCTCGTTTAGTGGCGAGGTGCCCTTCGAGAGCCCTACTCAACACGAGCCTCCTCCTCTTCTCACCTACTAACACACAAATTCATCCTAACGTAAGGCGACCCTCGGGAGCCTTGCTCGACCCGATCTCATCCATACTATCATAAGATGTGTCTATCACCTTTACTTCAATAAGGCAACCCTTGGGAGACCTGCTCAACTCGATCTAATCCCTACTCTTTGTTGTTTCATGGGAGGGTATCAATAGCACAAACAAGTCTTCACACATTTAATAATTGCAAAACAATTATTATGCATGCAAGTTCCCTTCTTGAGAAGATCGTACCTGGAATTCTCACCAAACCCAACAATTAATATGTGATGCAATGCAACATTATTAAGTATCTCCATATCGTATCACATGATATCGCACATATTCAAAGCATACAAACATCAATCAATCATCCGTCCCTATGTTATCACTATGATTTTTGTCAACACAATCTATCTGCATGGTATCTAATTTACAAAGCTAAGGTAGGGCTGGGGATTCTTCAAAATCATTCACCTGGATTCCTCGCTTAGCTTTTATTGTACTCCAATGAAATTCCTCAGATGATGAATATTATGATCACCTTGTTGTTTTAAGAATTCAAAGGCTGGAGTAGAGTTAAAATAGGTTCTAGTCTTATATACATACATACATATATATATATATATATATATATATATATATATATATATATAGGGAATAGGGACAGAAAGAGGACCCAAAAATCAAGAAAAACAACAAGGTAATTAAAAACTCTCTTGATTAAATTTTGAAGCCTTAAAATATATATAGGAATTTGGGGTATGGGAGGAATAGGCAAAACAACTACTGCCAAGTAAACATAGAAACATAAATCTTTTTTTTTTTGGTTCATCCATTCCCTTCAAAATTTAATCAAGAGAGTTTTTAATTACCTTGTTGTTTTTCTTGATTTTTGGGTCCTCTTTCTGTCCCTTTTCCCCTTTGTGAACGCCGTTGGTGGGTTTGAGATTGGTAGTCGGTGTGGCGTGATTCAAGGTGGTGTGTGATTGGAGGAAAGGAAGGTGGAGTGGTTGAACGTAGGGAGAGTTCTTTGATGGCTAAAGGAGTGGCAGCCAACTAATGGGACGCTACTGTAGAAGGAGTTGGGTCACTTGTTTGATTAAATTAATTTAGAATTGTAGGTTATGATCTTGTTGTTTGGATTTTATGTTATTATTTTAAAAAAACAGTCTTAGAAAGTTTATCTAGAGGATTTAAATTTTAAATGTTAATTTGTTTACACAATCCTAATTATCCTTACTGAATTTCCTTTTTGTAATATCTATCCCAAATCGTAACTCTTTATCATATTTTCTTTCTTATTGTCTTATCTTTATCCTATTATTAGCCTTGTTTGTTATTATTATTTAATATTACATCTCACACACACACACACACACACACACACACACACACACACACACACACACATATATATATATATATATATAGGTGAAACCTAGAAATATATATATATATATATATATATATATATATATATGTTGCTTGTTTATCTCCTTAGTTACTATTACCATTATTTAGTTTATTTAATTTAGATTTAGCCAAGTTAGTTTGAACTAGTTGATTCAATTATCTTAGATTTAGATAAATTTAAAGGATTATCTAAATCTAATTTAGGTTTGACTTGTTTTTAAATGTAGTTTTATTTATCTTATGTGGGCATTTGCATTATCTCTTATTATTTTATTTGTGTAAATATTATTTTCCTTCCTTTACCTTATTTTTATCTTATCATTTGTAATATTTTATTATTAGTATTTAAATTTATATGACTTGTTAATATTGCCTTAGTGTATGCCGTGTATGTATATATTTTTACGTTTTATTATGCAATATATCTTATTAACCTTTTATTTATTAATTAATTATCTAAGCCTTGTTTATAAGTTTATCATTTTATTTCATAAATTCGTTACTTATCCTTTATCTAGAATTGATTTTGGTCTTTTATTTATTTACTTTATATTAATCCCAATTCAGTTATGTCTTTATTTAAATTAATACTATTATCTAATATTAATACTAAATATCTTTTTGGGCCTATTTCTAATCGGACTTCCTTCATTATTATTATTATTATTAGCAACTAAAGGTCCATTGTATTTTTCTTTCTCTTCTATAGGTCTCATGTCCCACAATACTAAGAAAGCATAATGGAAGCAAATCAAATTAAACAACAAAACGAAACAAAAATAGGCAAAATAAAATTTGAAAATTTTCATGCGAGTGTTATATTATGAAAAGGTTCATGTTAATAGAAGGTTTCACTTGTTTATACTATTTTTTTTCTTTAAACTTTCGTTTGCTTGGATCAATTTTAATTTATTTTTAATCATAATCAATTTGATTTAAAATTAAATTTACCTAACAACAATCCAGATACTGTTTGGCTTCGATGTTAGATTGCAGAAATAAATATCAAACATTATATTTGTAAAATTTATGTAAATACTAAATTTCATTTACTAAAGCCTTAAGGTGTGGGATTGGATGTTATTGAATAGGTTATTTAATTCTTCTAGAAGAAGCAGCAAATGTTGCCGTCTCTTTAGCCTTTATTTCAAGCTTGGGTTCATCTAGGAAGAAAAATGTCATTTCTATATTTAATGTCCATCTCCTCACAATAATTTCGCTTACTATGTAAAAAATAAATAGAATGGAATGTAGCAATGTCAAAATGACCGGTCTAGACCGGTCTATTGTGGGCCAAATATAAATAGACCTCAAATTTCATCTCTAACACTGTAGCTCTTTGAGCACAGGCAACTTTTTTTAAATTTTTATATTTAAATAATATAATTTTAAACTTTTTTAATAAAAAATAAATATTTTTTATTAAAAGACAATTTATACATATACAACATTACTTTTTTAATATTTTTAATAACTAATAACTTTAGTTTTTCATATTATTTTTTTAAATTAATTATATTATATTTAAATTTAAAAATTCTATATTTATTTTTAAAATATTACAAAATTTTTCATATTCAAAATTATTGTATTTATTGAATATAATGTAATAAAATATAAAAAATATGATAAAGTAGGTTATTTATATTAAATAATACAATTTTACACAAAATTAAAATAAAAAATAAAAAATTTAAAAGGGTCATACCATTAGGCTTTGACCATTTAACCTGCAAACTAAACGGGTTAGTTTATTTTTAAATGAGTCTAAAATAATATGCCCAAACCTATCCATTTAGGGGTAATTACGGACCAACCTGCAAGCTTTGACCTTTTTTAACACTACAAATCAAATTATTCGATAAAAAAATTGGTTAACCAATTATTTCTTCTAATTTAATACTTAAGTTAATGATATATAGTGTAAAGTAAAATATTGCTTGAGAGAAAGTATAAGTTATCAATTTAAGCCAAAGTGTGAATTATTTATAATGCTTTAACTACGGTGGTTGCGCGAGTGTCTCTATCATGGATAGTATTTGGCTAGTTAGTAATTGACTGGCCAATTGGTTTCGCTCAGTGGAGACCCTGTCTTGAGAGACGCCAGCAAAGCATTTAAAATAATTTCAAAAGCTTGTTAATGGGTTTAGACAAGCAAATTTACTCTATAAATTATGCTGATGAAAAACGATTTATCAACGTGATTGTATTTGTCTCAATCAAATTTTGGGAAGTAAAATTTAACTTAACTTAAAAAAATTAAAATAATCATATTGATTTATAATGAGCTAAATCTATTGATATCTTTCGTCGAGTTTATCTAAAAATTTGATAAGTAAACTGGTTACTTCTCTTTCACATTACACCAATGTCAATCCTCCTCTTTTATAAATGATTTGACTAAAAACTCCATTATGATCCCCTCACAAATGCATCTTTTATTAGAATGGTCCCTCACATATGGTTTTTCTCAAAATGGTCTCTCACATAATAGTTCATTATCAAATGGTCCATCTATCTAATTGTCGTTTAATATTTTAATAAAAGTGATGAAAGTACCATCAAATGATGAATTAAACTATTAAATTTCATGCATATTTTTTTTCTCCTTCTCGATGCCACATCATAAAAAAATTTTGGCAAAAGTATACTTCATATTTCTAATGTTTACACTTTATTTTATTTATACCCCTAACGTTTTTTCTTGGTCAAATATGTCCCACATATTTTGTTTTATTTTTTTTTTGCAAATATGCCTTTTTTAACAGAAAATGTTGATTGAGCTTCCATGTGGCAAATATCATCCGACACGTCACTTACCATGTAGACCATCATCTGAAATTACAAAAATACTTTTCATAATAATTTTAAAAAAAAAATTGTTCTCTCTCTCTCTCTTTGCTTCCTCCGCCTTCGTCCCTGTTTTCACACTATCTGTCCCTTTACTAGTCTATCTCTGGTTCTCCCTCTCCACCTTGCTTTCTCTTTTTGCCTCCATCTCTCTCTCACCCTCTATGTCAAGCTCGTCACATATCTATTTTTGTCTCTCTCATTCTCATTTGAATACAAAATTTGTCTGAATATTATGTTAAAATGATCCCTAGCATCCCTCATCTCCATCATCAAATTCATCACTTCGATAGTGTTTAAAATAAACAGAAGGGGTAGAAACAAAATCATCAATGCAATATTTCTTGAATCCCTAAATCTAAAGTTGATTGGCCTGCTTCAGCTTCTTCCCCGAACCTTTTCTTAATGTAAACGCTGCTACTACAATCTTCCGGCAACAGACAAGACCAATCGATTCCGCAGTGATAAAAATTCACCATGAAATCCCTTTTCATTGGCATTGTTTATGATCTTTCATCAATTCCATTTTGAGCATCACAAATCACAGTCGCATGCTCTAATTGAATCTCCTTCGCTGGTGATATGGTCTTCGTCTTCTCCTATCCTACTTTCTTGACCTTTGTTACTATTTCTCTTTGTCAACCTCTTACTCTTGCTCTCCCTCTTTCTTGTTGTTCCCCATGCCTCTGTTCTCAAGATAGAAAACAGAGGACACACACGCCTTGTTTCTTTTTCTTGCTACTATAATAGAGGCGAGGAGATGACGATGAAAGAGACGAGAGAGGAGTAGAAGACAAAGATGACAGAAG
The DNA here is from genome assembly GCA_037074585.1 of Biancaea sappan. Lineage (NCBI taxonomy): Eukaryota > Viridiplantae > Streptophyta > Magnoliopsida > Fabales > Fabaceae > Biancaea > Biancaea sappan. The sequence goes on along the minus strand of CM073493.1, from coordinate 7,006,601 downwards.
AGAGAAAGTGTATGTCACCAAAGGCTCCTACAAAGTGAGAAACGAGAAAGGAATTGTAATATCCGCTATGTTTTAAAGTAATAAGTATTCAAGAATTACGATAAATTTATTTTGGAGAAAATAAATTTTCCTATTTGTTTAATTTTTGTATGCTTGTTTGTGCATATTGTTGATAATACAGATTTTCATTTATAGATTACATAAATTGTGGGATATAATAAATATTATGATATACAATTTATTCCTTGGATAAAATATGGCTTGAGCATAAGAGGAATCTGAAAGAAACTTGGGAAAAAATAACGTTTTATATGAGAAAATCCCTTTAAGAACTAAATTGAAAAGGACAAAAGTGAAATGAAACTTAAAGATTTAGGAGAAAGGATAATTTTTCCTCTAGTTTTCAATAGTAATCAATAATTTACCGCTGTCGTGAAAATCATGTATGTATAGTAAACCAAATTATTAAAGCGTACAGTAACTGAATTATTAAAGTGTATATTAAACTAAATTATTAAAGCACATAATAAAATGAATATTTTATTAGTACATAGTACACTGACTTCTCCTATAAATAGGCCATTCCATTTCACTTCTAAACTCGCACCTTCAATTTCTCTTCTCTCCTCTCCTCAAAACTTCTCTTGCTCTGACGTTAGGGCTCTGAAATTCTAAGTTTTTTCTCTTTAGCCTAGATCCAAGGTGAGAATATTATGCTTCTTTAAATTCTTGTAAATATTTAGAAGTTAAATTCCTAGTATGCTCTGTGGTTATGATTTTAGCTTATCCTCGACATCAGAAAAGAATTATCCTCGACTGCTTGAGAATTATTTTTTGATTATCGGAGTAGAGTATAAAACTGTGAATAATACATGTCTAGGAAAGGTCTAGCTAAGAAAAAATTTGGTACTTGAGAGTGTCCATTGTGATCTACCTCCCTTTCTTGGAAACTTTCTTAGTGTACTATTTTACGGCTTATGTTCTCTATTTCTTATATGAATAGTATCTGTATGTATGAATAGTATTCGTACATATAAATAGTAATCGTACGTATAAATAGTATCCATACGTACAAATGGTATATGTAAATATAAATAGTATCCATATGTATGAATAATAATCATACGTATGAATAATATCTATATGTATGAATAGTATCCGTAGACATAAATAGTATTCATACATATAAATAGTGATCGTATGTATGAATAGTATTTTTGTACAAAAGCAACCCTCACTTTCTATATCTAATCTTCGTGAAAATTTTCGTAGCGGAACTTGAAATCCAGCAACGTGCTCTTCTCTGTAGCAACTCGGAAAAGTGACTTGGATACGAAATCTATGTGAGTAGATGACCTTGCTAACCGATTTTATTTACTTTTATTCCAAGTACAATATAAATCCTACCTCATATCGCAATTAGATTTTATATTTAATGATGATAGCTAGTTAATTAAATTTATTGTTATGTTAATGAAAATTATGATTGAAAATATACATATGGAATAATTGAGGGCTTGACATAAGATACTAATGCATGCAAATATACACATAGAATGGTTAAGGACTTGACCCAAGATACCAATGCATAAAATTATATATATGGAATGGTTGAGGGATTGATCTCCCAAGACACCAATGCATATAATAGTTGTGAACATGAATACAACGGAAATTGAATCCTTGAACATAAATTAAATACAGAAGTATAGAAACCCTGAATATGAATATAACTATTCTTATTGTAATACTGATTATAGTATTTGTACTTGTGACACATTTATTATTGCACAGTCATTTAGTCACTGAGTTTTGATGAACTCACACTCTCTATGAATATTTTTTTAGATACAGTGGATGAGAACGAAAGAAATCCACAGGAGGATTAATATTCCTTGAGAATACTTTTCATGTTTTCTGGAGAGCTTATGAATCCAAAAGCTTAAGAAATGCTCTGTAATCTCTATAGATCACCTAGGTTTGAAAAATTATATCATATTGTATGATATTTGGCTTGTGTTTACTGTTTCATTATATTGAACTTTTAATATGTATATATGCAAAATCTCTTTCTTGAAAAATTATGTTATGCATTAGTACTGATCAGAGATTTTATGAGATACCATAAAGATATACTCTCGAGCTCATAAAAATACTCATATGCCCAAAATTGAGATATGACAGGAATAGAAGAATAAGACAAGAGAAGAGAAAGACAGAGAGACAAGACAAGGAGAGATATCGCGCGCATGAGAGAGAGACAGAGAGCATATGTTGTTCAAGATTGAGACGAAAGAGACGAGTCAGAGAGAGAGAAGGACGACGAAGAGATAAGGAAGGTCATTTTTTTAATTATTGTTAAGGGTATTTTTATAATTTTAAATTATTAGTCCACGTGACAAGTGTTGTGCTAGATATTTTTGTCACTTGGTAATTCAGTCAGTATTTCTATTAATTCCTTTGATGGTGTTAAAGGCATGTTTACAAAAAAATAATAATAAAATATTATCTAAAAAAAACGTTAAAGGTATAAAAAAATTGATGTAAATATTAATAACATAAAATATATTTTTGTCAAAAACTTTGGCATTTAAGTCTTTCATGTGTGTTTAATCTTCCCCTATGCTTTCAACATTTGAAGCCCTCCTTAGTTCTTTTCTTCTGGTTCATAAGTTTGAAGCGTTCTTTCACGACAACTGTTGGTGGTGTTTGTCTAACAAAATCTGTCATTGCCACCTGCCGGAATGCTTACTGCTGACCAAGCAAACCAAAACCGATCATCACACATTGCATCATAAATTTAATTTGTAAGATTTCGCAATCTTTTAGCGACATGTCAGAACACACCGACTCGGTGCATTTAAATACAAATGAACTTCTTGACTTTGTAATCAAGTGTCCCTATCAAAATGGTGGAAATGGAAGTGAAGAGTACTCAAGTAGCTCATAAGGTAAATGATGAATATCAGAGGTACAATTATGATTCTTCTGACAAAGAAGATGATACAACTATGAGTGTGTTTTGTTTATTATTCTAATTCATATTTTTTTAGTATTCTAAAATACTTTTAGTTTGACAAATATGTGTTTTATTTAATTATTTTAATTAATTTATTTATTTACAAATTTATCATGACAAATATATTAATCTTATATTAAAGTAAGAAGCGAATCAAATACAGTTATTTCAGACTATTATCGTAGTCAATGATGATGAAGATGACAAGTATAGACTCATGGTATTGTAAAATCTGAAGAAGACAAAAATAAAGGTTAAATGAAAAAAAAAATTGAGATGCAGCTATCTCAAGCTATCACTGTAGCAAACAAAAATGAAGGCCGTCAAATATTGTAAAGAATGACTAGTCAATGCACTTTGACAAACTAATTTATGACAATATTTTAATATTGGACTAAGCTAGTTATTCAGATAAGGATGACACTACAGGGAGCTTGTCTGATTTTTATTTAGTGGGGTGTTAGAATTTTTGTTGAATTTTAGTTAAATAAATTATTTTAATATTAAATAAAACTTCTTAATTTTTATAAGATAAAATGTGTTTATTAATTTTGTTATTGTTACATAGTTTATTAATTTTTAAATGTATATAAAAATACTTAATAATTTGTCTCTAAACTTTTTGTAAATTTGTCAAAACTAAGTATAAAAAGATTTATTAATTTATTATAATAGAGTTTTAACGTATAAAATTAAAAAATATATTTAATTACAACTAATTCAACTATTGTTTAATTATGGTCAAATTAATGAATTTTAAACCTATGTTTCTATTGGTTTAATGATCGATCTGATTTAAAAAATATTGATTCTAACATTAATTTAACTTATTTTATTATTATATGATGAATAAAATTATAATATCATAATTTTCATACTGTGAAAATAATTAAATTTAAAAATAAACTAAAAATTGTGATATTGATCAAATTTCAAAAAGGTCAAATAATATTTTAAAAACCTAAACATGTCAGGTAAAATTTAGTCAAATTTTATGAGAAGTTAGTAATACTTTTTTTTTATTTTAAAAAAAAGCTCCCGTAAACTTTAAATTACTTACAATTAAATTTTAGACTTTTAAAATCCTAATTCCCTAAATTTATACACCTCAATGAACTAAGTTTTTAGTCTAATTTTTTTGTAACAATGTCAACTTTGATCCTCGGCCTCAGGCGAGAATATATGAATGAAGGCTATTATCTTAAAAAAGTATAGTTTCAGGTGACAAATAATTTAACCAACGGGGTAATTAGGGAGAAACCATTATTTGTGTAAAAGTCTAGACATCTACACGTTAATTTTGAATATAAAAAATTATTGTAATTGAGTCACAGATGAAAGAAATTTGTTTTACACTTTTTTTTTGTCTTTTTCTCACGAGAGTTCTATGTGCGGACCAAAAATAACTTGTGACTATGAGTAGCAATCTATTGAATGAAACACTTCAATTACAGACAGTACAACATTTGCAGAATGCATCAATGGCGACACATACCCAACTCTTCAATCAGATCATTCAAATTGGAATATGATGATCCTCCTTCTTCCACTGCCTTCTTAGCCTTCTGATAAAGAACCCTTGCTCTATCTCTCATTTCCTCTGCTTCTTCTCCTTCCATTGTTCTCTTCACTGCTTTCTCTATGGCCTCCCACTTTACACTATCTCCCACCGATCTCACCCATTTCTTCACTCCTACTGCAATTCCAATTCTGAGCACCTCTATCACCAATTTCTCATTGTAAAATTGCTCAGCTGCTACAGGCCATGTCACCATTGGCACTCCACAACATATTGCTTCTAATGTTGAATTCCAACCACAGTGTGTCACAAATGCTCCAATGGCTTCATGTTCAAGAATCATCACTTGAGGTGCCCACCCTCTTATGATCAACCCCTTCCCTTCCATTCTTTTCTCAAACCCCTCTGGTAGCCATTCCTCTGTCTCTTCTTCGTCTTTCTTGCTTCTCCTCACCACCCAGATGAATTGTTGTCCTGATGCTTCAAGGCCCATTGCAATTTCTCTGAGCTGAGATTCTGGGAAGGATGTTATACTTCCAAAGCAGACATAAATGACTGAGTTGGGTTTCTTGGTGTCAAGCCACTTCAAGCACTCCTGTTCATTGACGGATGATTCTTCTCCTCTATTTGCTTTTGCTTCCTTGTCCTTAGTACAGAGAGAAAGAGGGCCTACATGCCATGCTTTTCTTCCAAGCACATTCCTGTAATGATCGGCATACTCTTTCTCGAGTTCGTAGAAGCTATTAACAACAACTCCATGGCTCTTCATCTCGGATTCCTTAGAAGCAATCAATATTCTACTGATTATAGTGTCCTCTTTCATCTTGAGAAAAACTGACACTTGAGACCGTGTCATTGTTATTTGACCCGGAAGATTGGGAATAATAAAGGGTTCTGAATCTGTGGAAACATTCTCGTAAGGCTTGTAGAGTCTCATACATTCAGAAGCACACAAGGAGAAGAAACCTGTTCCATGAAACACAAGAGAAGAGATTCCAAATTTAGCAGCAGAATCAATAGCCCATGGGAAGAACATATCAGCAACGATACAATCTGGATGGGAGTCTTGCAGAAGTCGTTCAAGAGGCTCTTGAAGCATGGTGGTGGCTGTCAAGAAGGTTGAAGTCAAATCTGGGGATGGGATTGAGTTTATATTCTCGCAGCCTTCAGGTAAACCAGCCTCTGCGCAAGGGAAGGTAATGGAGTGGATATTGATTGAAGTTTTGGATTTGGATTTTACAAGTGATCTGGAAATGAGAGGAACGTTGAGGGGGGTGGTGATGATGGTGGCATGTACGCCTCTTGCTGAAAACAATCTGGCCATGTCAGCCATAGGAATCATGTGGCCATGCGCAAAGAAGGGGAAGAACACTATGTGGAGAGGATGATTTTCTTGATCCATAAAGCAAGTTTGAATATTGCGGAAAGATTTGAGACGAGGAGGAGAAAAGAGAGTATGAAAATGGAAGCGGAGTGTCGCTCATGAATGTGGGTTGCCTACTGAGAAGATTTATGGTGGTGTGAGATAGACTAATGCACAGTTATGGTGTGGGTCCAGTGAATTGTGGGATGACACCGATCACCATCATCCTTTACGTCATTGTATACGTATTGTATAATTTATTAGTTGATTGGGATAGATGTCCTTTTATTCTAGAAGAAGCACATATCCAAGAACATAAATGTAGGATATCTTGTCTTTTCTAGTTCCCTCGGCTTAATTATGTCAAGGACAACCTATTAATTTTTAACAATATTTTCTAATTTTTAATTACGATTATAATTATTGTTAAAAATATTATAAAAATAGTTACGATTAGAACAAAATCGTAAAGGGCTAGATTTTTCAACTTACAGAAGCTAATCTGAATCTCTAATTCTAATAAAATATTTGGAGAAATGGAAACTTCATTACCGCTGTGAATGCAAGGATATTTTTATAATAATTTCAAAATTTAGAACTAAAACGTCATACTAGTATGGTATAAGATGTTATGTCACTTTTCAACAAATAATTGTACATAACAGTTGGTAAAACTCACTGTAACTGTGTTTAGAAGAATCTTTTTTTTCTTTTAATATCTATCAAATTTCAAGAAAGCCAAATAGTTTTTTTTTTAAAGTAAATTAAATTTAGCCAAACTTTACGAAGGTTAGTATTATTTATGGTTTCCTCTGTTAAAAATATACCCAAAAAAATGTTCCCTTAAAATATAAGTTACTTGCGATTTGCAAATAATCCTTAAACTTTTAAAATCGACAATTAAATCACTATATTGATACACTTCCAAATTTAGGCATAGTTTCTTTTATATTTAGGTAAAAAAGTACTTTATATCTTTAAGATTTACACTTAATTTTATTTATGTCTCAAAAAAAAATTTTGGTCATTTATATCCTATATGTTTCAGATTTTATCATATATGCTCTTTTCTTATAACATCATTAGTCAACTTAAAGGAATGCTAACCAGACTATCATGTGACAAAAAGTATCTGCCACGTGAATTACCAAAAAAAATTTTTTGACTATCCACATGGTAAATTTTTTATTTTTTAAAAAAGTTTCAATTTATTCACTTTGGTCCTTGGTCAAAATTTTCTTCTTATCAATTTCTTTATATAAACTCGTTTTCTACTTCACCTAAATCCCTAGTTTAAGAATTTATTTTTTCTTTGTCAAAATATTCCCTATAAACTTTTTAGTTTGTTCATTGTAGTTCTTATTCTTCACTTTCATACTTTTTTCTCACAATTTGGTCCTTCAAATCAGTCTATAATTTTATTTTTAGTTATAATATGATTAAATCTATCATTGTTATCCAAGAATAATACAAGAAATGAATTAAAATTTTAATTTCAGATTTTATCTTTTATGAGAGTGAGAGATATGCAATCTTTGAAACTTTGAATTTTAATTCATTTCTTGTATTATTCTTAGGTAGAAATGATAGATTTAATAATATTGTGACTAAAAATAAAATTATGGACTGATTTAGAGGACCAAACTGTGAGAAAAATATATGAAAGTGAAGAATATAAACTAAAGTGAACAAACTAAAAAGTTTATAGGGGATATTTTGACAAAAAAAATAAATTCTTAAACTAGGGACTTTGACGAAATAGAAGATAAGTTTATATCAAAAATTAGACAAAAAGAAAATTTTGACCAAGGACTAAAGTAAATAAATTGAAACCTTTTTTAAAAAATTAAAAAATAAAAAATTGGGTGTCCATGTGACAGTCCACGTGGACAGTTAAAAGAAAATTTTTTGATAGTTCACGTAGCTGTCACATGGCAGTTTAGTCAGCATTCCGTTTGTTACAAAAAAATGGACATATATAATAAAATTTAAAACATATGATATATAAGTGGGTCAAAAAAAAATCTTTAGAACATAGATAAAACTAAGTGCAAACCTTAGGAATATAAAATACTTTTTTATCTTACATTTATTATCAAGTCTTTCAAACAAAAAAGCACAAGTATATAATTCTTTAATTAGAACATAAAAAGTTTATAATTTTTTTAAAAAAAAGAATTGTACATTTTTTTATAACATAACATTACATGATTAGTTTTTTAAGAAATTTTTTACACATGATTTATTTTAAATAGAAAAAGCTGATAACAAAAATATATATATAAAATGTATAATAGTATAGTTTTAATAAAATTTTGAAAAAATTATATTTTATTCCTAAATTTTTTTTATATACAAAAAATTTTTAAAGTTTCAAATTCATCAAAAGATACTTTTAACTTTCATTCTGTGTAAATAATTTTTTTCCTATTAATTGATTGTTAGTTCAACAGTAATATAGACTAAAATCATTCGATATTACTGATAAATTTTACACATCACATATCATTTCACCGTTTTTTATACAAATCACATGCTCCTGCCACACCATCCATTTGATATTGCCTTACGCTAGCCAAATCCCCTTCGACCTCAAAACTTCAATCAAACCCTACGCAGCACACAAAGAGGAACACAACGCATCTCTTTGATTCAACGATAATTTCTTTGGGAAAAATCCTCAGATGAGTATGAATTTAACTTAAATTGGGGACACACTGTGAATCGCACATGATTTTGGGTAGAATCACCATGTCCTTGCGATTTAGGGTTTGAAGGGATTTTTACCGAACGGGATGGTTTCTCCATAATCGGCTGTGGTGGTATTATTTGTTGTGATTACCTTTGGTTTCTTCTGTCGTGTGTCATCATCCCATCCCATTCTTCTCTCTTCAATACCTTTGGTTTATTCCTCTTTCATCTCCTCCATCCCATCTTCTCTCTTTGTTCGCTTCATTTGGCAATTTAGATGTCAGAATAGTGCGCTATGTGGAATTGTGAGCTTGAACGCATAAATGTTGCTAAGTGGCATAGAGTAGCGATATTTTTATCACTCTGGTATGCAAAAACATTCTCTCCTATTTACTTTCTATCAGACAAGGTAATATAATACCAACACAAGACTGTAATTGTGTTTTTACTTTTTAGTATGACAACAAAGACAATTAATTAAATTGATGTTCAAATGTTTTTGCAAGGAGGAGGAAAAAGGATAATATGATGATAAAGTGGTTTGGAATTGGAGGGTTGTCAAAGAGAGAAGAAGGCCCTGTCAATGCACTCAAGGCAGTGCTTGTCATTCATAGCGTTAGAATTGTTATAGCATTAGATCTGTCATCATCATTTTTTTTTCTACAGATTCATGCACACTGGTTGAGTTTACTGGTTCATTCATGCTCACTGGTTGAGAGTTTACTGGTTGACTGTTATCTATCATAAGTGGTTTCTGTCCTTGGTTTTACTGGTTTCTGCTTTTACTGGTTTATGTTTTTACTGGTTTCTGTTATTGGTTTTACTGGTATCTACTTTTACTGGTTTCTTGTTCTTGGTTCTACTGGTTTCTGTTTTTACTGGTTGATTGTTCTTTATTTTACTGGTTTCTACTCTTACTGGTTTCTGGTTTTTTTGGTTGTGCAAACTAGGATGGCTACCTCCATCATTGGGGAAAGCAAAGAGATTGGTGCTTTGAACCACGTCTCCATCATTCTTAAATAGGGCAATAGTGCTCATATTTTGATTACCAAACTTGTACCACATATCAACCTTAGTATTATAACTGCTTTCTTTTACAAAGGATATGATGTCAATGACTGTGATGCAATCAGGCTCATAGTTCTCAGTCACCTCCTTCTTCCCCCCGGCATAGCACATAGAGGGGGTTTATACTAACTTCCTTCCATAGTGCACCTCCAATGTTATAGTTCTCTAGTGGCTTGACATCTAAACATTGCAAATACACTAAATCAATTAAAATAAAAATAAATAAAATATAAAATGCACATTATAAGAAAGAAACCATTATGTCATTTACCCTTTCCTTATGAGAATTTTAATAGTGATAGTTTCAAATTATTGTATTGCAAGTAATTCATAATTTCAAATTGAAATTCACATAATTTTATTTCAGTGTGGACAACTAACATCAACAAAGTATACATATGAATTAATGAAATTCACATAATTTTATATAATGAAAACCAATTTAATGGGGGTCCACTAGCCAAGCCTTGGACCACTAGTATATAATGAAAATATAGATAAAAATCATAAACTCATTAATGGGAGACCACTAACATCAACAAAGCTGTCCAAACCAATTTAATAAGGCTATGCAAGTCCTCCATAAGAATGCAAGTTTGAGGATAACAGTAAGAATGCAAGAAACACTTCTGCCTTTCTATCCCTAGTCTGACAGCGCGTATGAAGATAACAACAAGAATGCAAGTCTTCATCTTTGACAAGAATGCCTCTTTGCACTTGCCTTTCTACCTTTCTACATTCCATAATTCCCATCCTCTTTTAGGCTTCGTCTTCCTTGTCTCTGTTCACTGTAAGAACAAAGTCCTCGTCTTGCTTTGTCATCTTCATATTGCTTTCGTGTTGCGATTTCTTGCTGCCATTTCGTGTATTGTGGCCCTAGTGAAGAGAACTGTTACAGTTGAAGCAGGAGCCTTGCGTGTTTGGAGGTAATATCAGATAGATGACATGGCAGGAGCATTATGTGACATGTGATCTATAAACAAACTAGTGACATGGCATGTGAGGTGTAAAATTTACTAATGACATGACATGAGTCCTAGTTCACGTCAGCGTTAAACTAACAGTTAACTAAAAAGAGGGAGTTTTCTGCACGGAATGAAAGTTAAGGGGGCTTTTTTGCTGAGGTTTGAAACTTCATGGATTTTTTGCATATAGAAAAAAGTTTAAGGAGTAAAGTACAATTTATTCTAAATTTTTTAGTCTAATTTTCTCGTAGTGATGTTTTACGCCTCAAACTCTTCATAGATGAATTGGAAACTAGTATTTTTAAACAATGTCCTTTAAATATACTCATTCCAGAAAAAAGTTTAAAGTGATCAATAATATAAGAATATAATTAAATAATTAAATAGATATACTTTTTACTCAAATATGAAAGTTTAAAGATCAAATTTTCAATTTTGAATATAGAAAACTATTTGCAATTGAGTCAAAGGTGAAAGAATTTTGTTTTACATTTTTATCTTCTTTTTTGTCTTTTATCCACGAAAGATGTACGTGTGGATCAAAAGATCAATGATTTTAACAGACATGAACAGAACAAAAAACTATCGAAGTAGTAGAACATATCAATGGCGACGCATGCCCAACGTTAACTCCTCAATTAGAACATTCAAATTAGAGTAAGATGATCCACCTTTTTCCATTGCCTTCTTTGCCTTCTGAGAAAGAACCATTGCTCTGTTTCTCATTTCCTCTGCTTCTTTTCCTTCCATTGTTCTCTTCACTGCTTTTGGCCTCCCACTTCACAGTCTCCCACCACTCCCACCCATTTTCTCACACCCACTGCTACTCCAATTCTGAATACCTCTGTCACCAATTTTTCATTGTAAAATTGCTCACCCGACACAAGCCATGTCACCCTTGGCACTCCACAAGACACCGCTTCCAACATTGAATTCCATCCACAGTGTGTCACAAATGCTCTAATGGCATTGTGTTCAAGAATCGACATTTGAGGAGCCCACCCTCTTATGATTAATCCCTTGCCTTCCATTCTTTTCTCAAACCCTTCTGGTAGCTATTCTTCTTTGTCTTCATCTTCCTCATCTTTCTTGTTTTTCCTCACAACCCAGATGAATTGTTTCCCTGATGCTTCAGGACCCATTGCAATTTCTCTGAGTTGAGATTCTAGGAAGGATGCTATACTTCCAAAGCAGACATAAATGGTCTCTCCAGTCTCAATAGTTTTGTACGAAACAAATATATTAAGATTTATGGTGGGCTAAATGGCTCACTAAGTAAAAGTATCCAATTAACTTAATTAAGTCACTTATAACAAATGTCTTCAATATTTTTATTACATTTTACATACTATTAATACTAAGAAGAATAGGAAGAAAAGAAAAATAAGGGGGAAAACGAAACTATTAATACTAAATTTGCAATTAATAATTAATTAAGTTTCAATTGTTTCACCTAAATTTTATTTTACTTATTCTTTAATTTTTTAATTATCTAAATCAATTTACAAGTGGCTAATCAATAATATAATTTAGATTTTTATAATAACTGGACTAATAAAAATTACAATAATAAAATTACAAATGATTTATGTTTTGATATTTGACTGTTATCCCTGATATTATATAATATTATAATATTTAATGTTGATATTTTTGAAATTTTTATGATTAAAAAATATTTTACAATAAAAAATTACTAACAAAATATTTAGTGGTGGTTTAGAACTGCTGCTAAAGTAGTCAGAAAAGCCAATTCTACTTTGGCTTTGAACTAGTTGTGACAATTGGCCCAACCGTCGCTAGTGAATTTAACAGAGATTTCAATTTAACAAAAAAAAATACATTTAATTTATCATTCTAAGAGGATTTTTATTTGCAAAAGAAGTTTTAAAGAATGGCAAAAAAAAGTCACTGTTTATTTGTTTTGTCACATGACATAATAAATTGGATGCACTTTTTGCTGATTTAGCCTAGCCTACATGGCCAAGTGGAGCTAAGATTTTGGGGAAAAAAAATCAACCAAAAATGTCTACACCAACTTTTAAAGTTGAGAAAATAAATTGCAAAACTTCTTAAATTGAAGAGAATTATTTGCATTTGGACCTTTTAATTAAAACTATAAATTTTGAGTATGACACTAGCACCTATCAATGCCTACAAAGTGGCGGATTTGGAAGAAATGGGGCCAAAAAAAAGAAAAGAAAAGGGAAATCAGCTTCATCTTGTTTAGCTTTTGATGTGTAAACTGGAGAGACCATTAGGCATAAGCACATGGAAGCATGAATGAATAAAGATTAAAGAACTTGTTTCTGAATCAATCCAATATACTATTGTTCACCTACTAATTCTCGCACAATAGTAAGAGATATGGGTACTTTCTTACCAATGATTTCAAAATTTTAAGAATTGAAGTATCATGTTATCAGCTGTGACAACAAGGTTACAAATGAACTATTTTTTATAATAATTTAAAATTTTAAAAATTAAAGTGATTAATAACACTATTTTAAAAACTAAACTCTCACCAAAATATACTTTCAAGGATCAAAAAATGAGTTTACTCTTTTTCCTTTTTGTTGCCTAGAGGTAATCTTGTATTTGAGGTACTATCAAATATTAAATTTGGACACCTCTCTCAACAAAAAATTAAATCTAAATTCACTATTTTATAATGGATTAGCCCCTTTCGCTTGACTCAGCTTCTATTATGTGGTCATAGGTTCAAATTTTTGCAGCATTACATTGGAAAAAAAGAAAAAAAAAAAACTTCTTGAGTGTATTGCATTTATGTATGTAGTTGAAAAAGAGATAATATAATTTCTTTAGTAACTAGGGTACAATTCTCTTGAAAAGTAATCTCACAATAAAATTATAAATACAATATATATAATATCTCAAATTTAATTACCTTAAAAAATGAGACTAAATAAATGAATGAGCAAGAAAATAAGAATAAAATAATAATAAAAAAAATTTTAAGAGATATGAATATAATTTTATTCATTAGACTGGAGACCTAATTGAATAAAATATAAAAGATATGAGGGTTTTTTAATATTTTAACCAAAAGAAAAATAAAGGAAGTTGTTTCCATTGTCCACGTATCCCCTGTGTGTTGGCAAGTTGATGACTACACATATACCATTCTGTCTTCATTTTCTTACATTCTGCCACCTAGAACCCGTTAGAAACCGGATCTGGATCTTTTGTTTGGAATACAACCTGCTCAGTTTTTAGTAATGATTTTTATTGTTGCTAAAAACTTTCAGCAACAATTTTTTGATTGTTAAATTGTTGCTAAAGGTTTTTAGCAACGGTAAAAACCGTTGTTAAAAACTGAGTAGGCCTCTTAGATTTTTTCCAAAGCGCTTAGAAACCAAGGGAAAAGAATCATTTAATTAAACTAATATTGGTGGCAATTTAATAACCGTACACATGTATTCCACTTACTTTTCCTTCAATTAGTCAATTAAAACAAATCATGAAGAGGTAAAGTTTGGTCGTTCTTCATCTCTTCTTTCTTCTTGTTACGTGGAGGAGACATAATCATAATGATAAAGTTAAGAAGATATAATTTATATATATTTATATGTGTGTGGTCTGTTCACGTTAAGAGAAGAGAGAAAAAGAAGAGATAATGACAAGTTGGATTTGTACATATCTAGTAGGTGTGTGAGTCTCCGGTTAAGTGGAAGGAGAAAAGAAAACAAAGAAAAAAGAAAAGACGAAAGTATTGAAAAGAAAGAGAGAAAGAGAGACGAAGAGACGAAAATAAAGGAGTGAGAAAAGAGAGAAACTGATGTTTGTGAGTGTTTGTGTGAGTAGTGTGAGAAATACTATAAAAAAATGATAAAAAGGAGAAAGGAAGGAGAAATATATGTGTGCGTGTGTGTGTTTTGTGTTGGACCACGCTAAGGGGTAAAAAAAAAAAAGAAAGAAGGAACGGACGAAAAATAGAGAAAATAAAGAGAGGGAAAAAAAGAGTAACAGAAAGACACGAAGAAGAAGAAAATTAGAATTAAAATTTAAATTTATTATTCATAATAAAGTAGTTAATTTTTTTATAAAAATATTTTTATTTATAATTTGTGATATTCATGTGCATAATTAATTTTTACAAAGTTTTTATAATAAATTTTATTTTATAATAATGAACAAGAGAAATTTAATTATTACTAGTGTGATATTATACTTTTATGCATGAAATAATTTTTCATATATTTACATGTTTTTAATAAAGTAATTAGTTACTAACATATTTTGTATCTCACTTTTAAAAAATTGATCCAAGAAAAGGGTTTGGGAAGGCTTTGATATTTTGAAGTGTAGAAATATTTTTTGTAGTAACTTATGATGTAAAGATGCAAAGGGAATAGAAAAATTATATGAATTATTTATTTTTCAATATATATTTAAACTCAGACATAATTAAAAAGAATCCTGTCAGTAAAGTTACTATTCACATAAATAATAAAATTCGTAAATAGTAAAATTTATAATTATTTAAAAAGAAGTTATTTAAAAATTATTTAATAAACAAATTTAGGAAAGAAGTATTATATTTAAATGAATTAAAAAGGCAAGATGCTACAATATGCCAATGTAACAGAATGCCCTCTCAAATATCAGCCAAGAAAAGAACCTAATCAATCTGATTCGTACTTCTCTATTAGAGCCATAATCCAATGTATTTTATTTTCTCAATTCGAAACATTTTGTTAATTAAATAAAAATATAAAAAAAATGTTCCCTTAAAATTTCAAGTTACTTGCAATTTGCAAATAATCCTTAAATTTTTAAAATAGACAGTTAAATCCCTATATTAATACACTTCCAAACTTAGATATAGTTTCTTATATATTTGTTATCAAATTTTTTAAACAAAACAAAACAAAAGTGAATAGTTCTTTAATTAAAACATGAAAAGTATATGATTTTTAAAAAAAAACTACATTTTTTACAACTTAACATCACATAAATAGTTTTTTTAAAAAAAATCTACACATTTAATTTTTAATAAAAAATTGATAACAAAAATATAAAAAAATACATATAAGTCTAATAGACGTAATAAATTTTTTAGTCTAATTTTCTCGTAACAGTGTTTACTTATTTACCCTGAAACTCTTATGAATTGAAAAACTACTATTTTAAACAATGTCGTTTAAATATAACCGTGATATGAAAAGTTTAAAGCGACGAATAACATGACAATGTAATGAAATAATTAAATAGGAGTACTTTTTACTCAGATATAAGAGTTTAAAGATCTAAATTTCAATTTTGAATATAGAAAATTATTTGTAATTGAATCAAAGGTGAAAGAATTTTGTTTTACATTTTTGTCTTTTTAGTCTTTTTTTCCACGAAAGATCTACATGTGGATCAAAAGATCCATGACTTTAACAAACATGAATAGAACAAAAAGTATCGAAGTAGCAGAACTCACAAATGACGACGCATACCCAATGTTAACTCCTCAATCAGAGCATTCAAATTGGAGTAAGATGATCCTCCTTCTTCCACTGCCATCATAGCCTTCTGAGAAAGAATCGTTGCTCTGTCTCTCATTTCCTCTGCTTCTTTTCCTTCCATTGTTCTCTTCACTGCTTTCTCAATGGCGTCCCACTTCACTTTGTCTCCCACCAATCTCACCCATTTCTTCACTCCCACTGCTACTCCAATTCTGAGTATCTCTGTCACCAATTTCTCATTGTAAAATTGCTCAGCCCCCACAGGCCATGTCACCATGGGCACTCCACAACATACTGCTTCCAATGTTGAATTCCAACCGCAGTGTGTCACAAACGCTCCAATGGCTTCGTGTTCAAGAATCATCATTTGAGGTGCCCACCCTCTTATTATTAATCCTTTTCCTCCCATTCTTTCCTCAAACCCTTCTGGCAGCCATTCCTCTCTATCTTCTTCTTCTTCGTCATCTTTTTTGTTTTTCCTCACAACCCAGATGAATTGTTGCCCTGATGCTTCGAGACCCATTGCAATTTCTCTGAGCTGAGATTCTGGGAAGTTTGCTACACTTCCGAAGCATATGTAAACAACAGAGTTGGGTTCCTTATCGTCAAGCCACTTCAAGCAGACGTGTTTACTGATGAGTGCTTCTTTTCCTCTGTTTCCTTTTTCTGCTGTGTCCATATTACAGAGACACACAGGGCCTATATGCCATGCTTTTCTTCCGAGTACATTCCTGTAAAAATTGGCATAGTCCTTCTCGAGTTCGTAGAAGCTATTAATAACAACCCCATAGCTTGTCATCTCCGATTCGAGGGCAGAAATCAGTATTTTGTTAAGTACAAAGTATTCTTTCATCTTCACAATATCTGGCACTTGCGACCTTGTCAGTGTTATTTGACCCGGAAGACTAGGAATAAGAAAGGGCTCTGAATCTGTGGAAACATTTTCGTAAGGCTTATAAAGCCTCAAACATTCAGTAGCACATAGAGAGAAGAAACCAGTTCCATGAAACACAAGGCGCGGGATTCCAAATTTAGCAGCAGAATCAGTAGCCCAAGGGAAGAACATATCAGCAACGACACTATCAGGATGGGACTCTAGCAACACTTGCTCGAATGGCTCTTGAAGCAAGGTAGAGGCTTGGAAGAAGGTGGGAATCAAATCTGAAGAAGGGACTAAGTTAATGTTCTCGCAACCCTGAGGCAAACCAGCATCTGCACAAGGAAAATCGATGGTGTGGATATGAATTGGATTTTGGGAGTCGGATTTTGCAAGTGATGTGGAAATAAGAGGAGCGTTGAGAGGAGTGGTGATGATGGTGGCATGCACGCCTCTTGCTGAAAACAGTTTGGCCATGTCAACCATAGGAATCATGTGGCCATGGGCAAGGAAGGGGAAGAAGAATACACGGAGAGGGCTAGTTTCTTGAGCCATGAATCAAGTTGGGATTTTGCAGAGAGATTTGAGAAGAAGAAGAGAAAAGGAGTATGAGAGAATCAAAGAGGGTTGCAGAACTTAGAATGACAAATCCCAAAACGATGATATTTAGTTACAGTTGAAATCTTTAAGCTCCTAATACTATTCGATCCGGATTAGTTTGATCAAATCTAGATCTAGTGTGTGCTTCTCTGTACAAATACAGTTGAATTTTAATTTAACGATTCAAATTTTAAATAATTTTTTGATAATTTTTTTATAAAAAAAGACATTAAAATTTAAACTGTTAAATTTAAAATTTAACGAGTATAAATAAATATAATATATATTTTTAAAAATAAATACCAAATTCAAATTATGTTTGATCAGGAATTCACTATACCTGTCATGTCTAATCCAAGACATTAAAAAGTCTAATACTTTTATTAAATATACGTTCTCCAACAAAAGATTCTTTGGCTTGTAGTTATTGAAGCTTTTAATAGTGTAAATTTGTAGCAGTGAAGTTGCGTCGAATGTGGATCCAGTCAATAATTGAATGCATGTCATCAAAATCACCCTTTGCGTTAATGTATGCGTATTTGTATAATTAATTTTAAAAGAAGCAAGAAGCCAAAAACATAGTTGTTGGATATCTAATCTTTTTTCGACTTTGGTTTGGTGGGATATGACATTTGAGTTTTAGTTAAATAAATTATTTTAATATTTAATAAAAAAATTTATCTTTTATAAGACAAAATAAATTTAAGAATTTAAAAAATTATCTAGGGCACATTTGGTAATGCCACTGTAGCAAAAGGGAAGAAGGAATTCCCTCATTCTTTTTCATTCTCACTTGTTTGGTAGCCTTCCTTCTATAGTGCATATGGAGATGCGACTGGTTCCTTTCCATTCATCCTGTACAATTTTGTTCCATCCGAGTTTTTATTCAGAAAACTGTTCTTTCTTCCAAATTTGCCCTATACCTTCTTTGTCAATCCCATTTTTGTCCAAGCATTGCTTGGTTCGTGCGACAACATCATTGAGCTTCTTTTTCTCTGGTTTGTGCTTCTAGTTCGTCATTATCTTCCCTCTGCTTCTGGCTCGAAAGCATCGCATTGTTGAAGAAGGGAAGAGGACTCCACAGAGAGCGACGGACATGGCAAATACTGTTATTCTCTCTGCTTCGATACTCTTATTCTCTGCTATTTTTCTTCTCTTTGCTTCGAACTTGTTTTCTCTCTGCTTTGTTTGTTGAAGATGAGATGAAATATGGCACAAATTGAAAATTAAGGAATTGAAACAAAATAAACAGACTATATTAAAATTAAAAAAAAAGTTAATGAACAAAAATAATTGTTAAACCAACATCTTACTAAACACATTTTTATTTATATTATAAATAATAAATTTTAATACGTTGGTATTTTAGTAAATGTATCCTACATATTCTATTTTCTTTCTTTTAAAAATGAACATACTAAATATTTTTTCTTTCATATTTTTTATTACATATTAAACACATTTTTTTTTATTTTTCTTTTCTT
This sequence comes from Biancaea sappan, assembly GCA_037074585.1. NCBI lineage: Eukaryota > Viridiplantae > Streptophyta > Magnoliopsida > Fabales > Fabaceae > Biancaea > Biancaea sappan. The sequence continues at coordinate 6,987,541 of CM073493.1, read as the reverse complement.
TTTTCCTTTTTCCTTTTTTTAATTTTTTTCTTTTCCTTTCCTTTCTTTTACTACATACTAAACAGGTCCCTAGAGTTCCTTATATTTATGAGAACAATTATTAAAAAAACTTAAAAATAAAATAAGTGTAAAAAATTTCTTAAAAACCAATCATATAATATTTAGTTATGAAAAATATAAATCTACTTTTTAAAAATTATACACTTATTATATTCTGATTAAAGAACTATATATTTATTATATTTTAATTAAAAGTCATTATATGAATATAATGAATTGTAAATAATTTTTTTGAATTTTTAAACTCGTTTTGTCTTTTAAAAAATGAAAAAAAAAATATTAAAATAATTTATTTAATTAAAATTCAACACAAATTTCAATACCCCAACAAACTAAAATAATTGGGAGACATCGCCTTTCTTTTTAGTTCTCTGTCAGGGAAAACAACAAGGGCAATTCCACTTTTAACAATGGATGCAACTTAAAATTTATGCATCATATAAACAAAAAAAAAAAGATCACTTTGAAGCTGTTGGATCTCGATTATCGAACCCTTTTAAATTGGACCAGGGTTTTCTATGATACTTTTAACAACAATTTTTTGTGTTGCTAAAAGTTTCAACAACAAAAAATTTTGTTATTGAAAATTTTCTGTTATTAAAATTTTTAGCAACAATAAATCCTGTTACTAAAAGTTTAGACAGAAAAAAGTAATACGGAGAATTCAAATCCTTTTAAATTTGGGTTCATTGGCATTTACGATATACAAAAGATGTCATGCTGCTCATTTTAGGGTGTTCTATCTTGATAACCAAATCAAATAATTGTAATTTATCACCCACAAAAGAGTTTAAATATTAAGTTAAATATTTTTCCAAAGAGTAAAGAAATCTCAATGAGCTGGTTAAGTGGCGTTACCATAGCTACAGAATTTTCTTTTCCAAACTGATTTTTAATTACAACAAAATGCAAAGACCGCTTTAATTTAGAAGTTGTGTACTTTATCTCCACAATTTTAAAAACCAGTAATAATCTGTTATTAATTTTTTTTATTTTTTTAAATAATTTAAAATGAGTTATGTAATATAATAATATATTTTTTGATTATAAGATTTATTATTGTTTTATAACATATAATAATTAGTGTATATTGTTTTGAATTTTAAATACAATAACACAAATTTCTATATATATATATATATTAAATTTTACATACATATATTAAATATACATTAGTGGCCTAGTGGTAGAGAGCTTCTTTAAATTTCATGAGGTCCTAATTTGAATATTCTCATTTACATTTTGTTGATTTTTCTTCAAAACAAAGCATGTGTATGTGTTATAATTTTATTGGATGCATTAGGTGAAAAAAAAAATTAAAATATATGAAATATATCTGACAAAAAACATATTAGAGACACATAAAAATTAATGTAAACTATGAAGTATACTTTTACCCCAAAAAAAATACAAAGTGATACTAGCACCTGTCAATGCCTACAAAGTGGCAAACTTGGAAGAGAGGGCCAAAAAATAAAAAATAAAAGAGGTTAAAAAGTTCGAGTCAAATGTTGGAGTTTTTGATGTGTAAAATGGAGAGACCATTAGGCAAAAGCACATGGAAGCATGAAGGAATAGTAGCGCTCTGTGTTCACCTACTAATTCTGTACAATGGTCAGAGATTCGGTACCACGTCATTATTTTTATATAATAATTTTAAAATTTAAAAAATGAACTGCCATGTTAGTCTGTTATAAAATACTATATCACTGTGCGTCATTTTCAAGTCATCAAATAATAATAATATTGGGTGTAACAGCAAAATTAATGAATGAACTATTTTTTATAATAATTTTAAAATTTAAATATTAAAATAATTAATAATAATTTTTTAGAGACTAAACCGTCACCAAAAAATGAGTTTATTTTTTTTTTCTTTTTACCATATGTATTATCTATTAGAGGTAATTTTACAATTAAGGCACTATCAAATGTTAAATTTAGACACATTTTTCAACAAAAATTTAAATTTGAGTTAATCATTGTACATGGCGCTAACCCATTTCCCTTGACCCAACCCTATGTGATGATAGGTTAAAATTTTTGCAGCAACATATTTAAAAAAAACTTCTTTATGCAGTTGAAAAAGAGATAATATAATTTCTTTGATAACTAGAGCACAATTCTTTTGAAAAGTATTCTCAAAATAAAATTAAATGCAATATGCCAATGTAACAGAAATGCCCTCTCAAGTCTCAAATGTCAGCCAAGAAAAAACCTTATTCAATTCCCACAACTGATTCGTCCTTCTTTATTAGAGCCGTACCCATAATCCAATGTATTTTATTTTCTCAATTAGAAACATTATGTTAATTAAATTAAAATATTCTAAATAATGTTCCCTTAAAATTTTAAGTTACTTGCAATTTGCAAGTAATCCTTAAACTTTTAAAATTGACAATTAAATCCCTATATTAATACAATTCCAAACTAGGTACAATTCTTTATATATTTAGTATTAAGTCTTTCAAATAAAATATGATAAGTGTATAGTTCTTTAATAAGAATATGAAAAGTATATGATTTTTTTTAAAAAAAATAACTACATTTTTTACAGCTTAACATTACAAAATAGTTTTTAAAGAAATTTTTTACACATATTTTATTTTTGATAAAAAATTGATAACAAATATATATATATATATATATATATATAAAAGTCTAGTAGGAATAAATTTTTTAGTTTAACTTTTTTGGTAACAGTGCTAACTCATTTACGCCTCAAACTATTAATAGACAATTGGAAAACTACTACTTTAAACAATGTGGCTTAAATATACTCATTGCAACGTTCTTCTTTGTTTATACATTTAATAGCCAATCCTTAATAATAATGGGTGAATTTTGTTAGCCCTAATGTATTATGCTATAAGTTTTGATGATGACAAATATGTGAGAATGATTTAATCTTCTTGGCCCAATGTATGATTTAATCTTTCTTAGCCCAAATAGTATGATTTAATTTTCTTGGCCCAAATGAATAATTTAGTCTTCTTGGCCCAAATGAATGAGTTAATCTTCTTGGCCCAAATGTATGATTTAATCTTCTTGATCCAAATACATGATTCAATCTTTTTTGGCCCAAATATATTTAATGCTTTATATATTTAAATATAGTAGTATAAATTGATTTTTGATAAAGTTTATTGGGTGTTTTAATATAATTTGAAAAAGAATGCTTTTTACTGTAGCACTTTTGAAAAAGAAATTTGATTGTTGAAAAAGTATGATAAAGTTTATTGGGTGTTGTAATATAATTTGAAAAAGAATATCTTTTACTTTAGCACTTTTGAAAAAGAAATTTGATTGTTGAAAAAGTATGATAAAGTTTATTGGGTGTTGTAATATAATTTGAAAAAGAATATCTTTTACTGTAGCACTTTTGAAAAAGAATTTTGATTGTTGAAAAAATATGATAAAGTTTATTGGTTGTTGTAATAAACTTTGAAAAAGAATACTTTTTACTGTAGCAAATTTGAAAAATAATATTGATTGTTGAAAAAGATTGATAAAGTTTTTTGGTTGTTGTAGAAAGGTTGAAAAATGATGATGAAGCTTACTGTAGCAATTTTGACTAAAGCAGTCACTGTAGCAGCAATGTTTCACTATATAAAGGGGACTTCACAACACCATTTAAATCAAGCTTCAATTGTTCATTTCTCATATTTTCTTGAGTTCATTCTCTCTAAATTGCTAGAGAAATATTCTGAGCTTAATTTCTGCGTTATCTACACTTTGAGAGTGTTTACCATTATTTTCCTTAAGCCTTTAAATTTAGTTTCTCAAGGATTGGTTCCTTGAGTTAGTGTTTGAGAGAAAACACGTTGTAAGGGGGAGAGACACCCTTGAGGGAGAAAAGTATGTTGTAGTGGTTTGCAAGTACCCGGATTAAACTTGCAATTATAGTGGAAATACTCAAGTGGTCTTTTGAGGACTGGATGTAGGCTTGGGATTAGCCGAACCAGTATAAATCTCCGAGTTTGCTTTCTCTATCCCTACTCTATTTACATTTGAAGTTAATTAATTAATGCTTTGCGTTTATATTTAATTTCTACCTCAAGTATTAATTAATTTGTGTAGATTTATATTTGCTCCTTAATTCCTTGCACTATAAAATTATTCATCTTGATAAACATTTTGATTTTCTGAATTAAATTATTATCTTTAACATTATCCAATTTCAGAAAATCATTTTAACTTCCAATTAAGTTTTGTGAAAATTTTTATAAAACCCAATTCACCCCCCTCTTGGGATCCAACCATTTCTTTCAATTGGTATCAGAGGTTGGGCTCTTGATTTGAGACTTAACCGTCTAAGAGTAAACATGGTTGGATCTAGTGAGTGGTTTATTTCTAAAAATTGTTCTTTCACAGAACCTCCAGTTTTTGATGCTAATCATTTTCAATATTGGAAGTATGAAATGAAAATGTTTTTAATTTCAGTAGACCATAAACTCTGGGAAGTTATAGAAAATGATTTTGATATGCCTGTCAAGGAAGAACAAGGAAAATACATTCCAAAACCCAAGAGTGAATGGAATGATACTGAAAGAAGTTTAATACAACTCAATGCTAAGGCAAAATTGATTATTTCTTGTGCATTGAGTCAAGATGAATTTTTCAAAATCTCCAACTGTGCAACTGCAAAAGAAATGTGGGAAATTCTTGAAGTTGCACATGAGGAAGATCTTATTGCTGAGGCATTAAGGTATAGAAGTTTCATTAATAAACTTGAAATTGCTCAAATGAACAATTGCAAAACCATTAATGAGATACAACTTGTGCTTAATCATTTGCAAGCTCTTGGTGTTGAACTTACAGGAAAATCTCAAATCACCAAGGAGATAGAAGAAAAAGAAAAAGGAGAAAAAGAAAAACCACAACCAAAAGCTGAATCATCAAAGAAAGCTTACCTATCGTCCATTTGGGGAAATAGCAATTCTGATGAGGAGAACACAAATGAAGAAGCCAACACTTGTCTTGTGGCCAGAGATAAAGATGAGGTAAATTCATTTGACTACTCTTTTGAAGAATTACAAGATGCCTTTGATGATTTACATGAAGAATCTCTAATACTTGCAAAGAAACTAAATGTTTCAAAACAGAAAAACTCTTCTCTTGAAAATGAGTTGGAAACATTGAAAAACGAATTTTCTATTTCTAAGGAAGAGAATTTTATTTTTGAAAATCAAAACAAAACTTTGCAAGAAGAGAATTTGATTTTAAAAGCAAATATCTCTACCAACAAAAATTGCTTTTGTACCAAGTGTGATTCTTTGAAAAAGGAAAATAATAATCTTAAAAACACACTTGTAAAATTTTCTCAAGGTAGAGAAATTTTAAATACCTCAGTTTTGAAACAAAGAAGAATGTTTAACAAAGTTGGTCTTGTTTCTAAAAAGAAACCAAACCAAAAGCATTCTAAAAACTTCTTTGTTTCTGTAAAGATGTCAAATAGTCCAACTTGCACTTATTTTTATTGTGGACTAAAAGGACACAAATCTTACTCATGCTTTTATAAGAAAAATCTTGTTCATGGAGTTAAAATGAAATGGGTTCAAAAAGGAACTCATGACCCAGGCGGACCCAAAGAAATTTGGGTACCAAAGACAAAGGATTAATTTGCAGATTTGCCTCGAAGCAAGGAGCGGAAATGACTTTTCAATGGCTACATCATTCAAACTCCACTCTCTTGCATCAAAAGGAGGCAATGGACAAGTAAACATATAAGCTGGAATGTATTGTAAGAAATTTGATTGATATGTTTACTGTATCAAATGCTTATGTTTGTTTTCTAGCATGCCTTTCATCTATCTTTGATATTCATGCATGCTATTTCTAAAAATGATTCTTAGGTGTGCGGCCTAAGGATATGATTTTTGCTTTGAGCTAAAATCTTTCTTCTAAATTTAGCTTGAACTTTCTTATTTATCGCATCACGACAACTTGCTTTCATTACATGCATATTTCCCTTGGTTTCACATCAATAAGATTACTCTTACTTGTAATGTTTATCTTTATTGTAATCTTATTTAAATATTTTCAATAAAATCAAAAATCCTCACACAAATGCATTTTATGGAAGCATGGCATACTTTGAACATAATGTATTGTTTCTCCTGATGGTTGAAGATTTATTTGAACATCACTAATTTGAGAATCAAAGTACTCCATTAAAAGTGTCATGCAGTTGGTTGGTCGACCAGCTAGCTCATCAGTGGTTGACCAGCAAGACTTATATATGTCAATCTGTGAACCAACGCCTAACGCCAGATGCCAACACTAGACGCTAAGTAAAGAGGATCTTGCAAATAATCAATCAATGAAGACCATTAAAATTGCAAAAGGAGAGGATCAAAAGAAGGGCAATGAAGAAAATAAAGATATCAACATTTTAAGGAGGGACTTCAAGAAGTAACAAGAGTTTGCCAAAATTGATGAGTATCTCTATCCGCTACTACTTTATTATTTAATTGAATGATACTCTTTGATCTTAATTAGCTATACTAGCAAATTGTTATCATTGACATATTTTCATAGCAATGATATACTATTTTACGAAATCTTACATATTTGATAATATCATTGCATATAAAAATATGTTAAATACTTAAATTATTTTTAAATATTCAATACATCATGGTTTGAGCATTATGCATGTCATATCCTTTGTATAAGCTATAGCTTATGAACGATTGTTTATGAATTATAGTTTATATCTGATTATATCTTATTAATCTATATTACCTCAATTATTGTACTACATACTCAGGTTATAATATGTTTTATCTTGATAAGTATGTAACTTGCTTTTGCTTTGAAATGATATATATGTCCATGCCAGAAAATTCTTTCTATCTTTAAAATGGATATATATTTTTCAATATATTTATACTGTGCTAAATTTGTGTAGCTGATTTCTTTTATCTTTCTTTATTATTATTTTTTTTGTATCGTCCAATAAAAGAAACCACTTGCATTAAAAAAAAACCAAAGGATTACATTGCAAAAAAAAAAGGGAAGTTTGCTCATGCATGAGCAATCTACAGGCGAGGTGGTCTTGGATTAGGAGGCCCGTATTGTATCATCACCCCTCGGCCATTCCTTGGAGCAAGAGACTGAGAAATGTCACGGAGGGTAGTGTAAATCTCATTCATACAATCAACACTTCTTTGTTGTTGATTGCAGAAGCATTGGGTAGACCAATAGAAGAACCTATCTATTCTTGAAGTCAGTGCCGCATTGTTGCGTTTAGCTAACTTCTCTTGGTCCTCTATCATCTTCTTGAGTTTCTTCACCTCCTGCTCCAGACAAGCAATTTTGTCTTCTGACGTATGGCCTGTACTAATCTCCTCAGCTTCTTCGATCTTCATTTTCTTCTTTCGGTTCTCTTGAGATCCCTCCAAAGGTCTTTTGCCCTTATCCTTACCTAGACTCAAGTTTAAGTTGAGCTCTTCCTCCTTGGCCTCTACTGTGAGATCAATGAACTTTCTTGCTGCCATGGTTTGGAATATTTAGAAATTTTTGTAGGAGTATGAAGAGAGATGAATGTCAGGAAGTTGTAGGCTCAGAGATGAATACTCTTTGTGGTGTGGTAATTGAGAATTCTGGGGGAGTCTTTATAGAGAGAAAATTGTGACTTAGAGCCAACGAAGATATCTCTTCGCCGCACCCCTATACGCTCCTCCTATGGATTTCTGCAAGCTGGAAGCTAGAAGTCTAGGGTACGCATGCACACCAACAACGCGTCGCATTAATGGCAAAACCACGAAAGTCAATTTTCGGTGGATTTGCGGCTGATTTAATTTGTTTTGATTAAAAATTTTAAGGATTAATAAAATGGTGATAAACAGAACCGTATTTCTCTGCTTTGTTGTGTTGTTCTTGAGAGCTTTCAGTATAATATACATGATTGATTGCATCATGCTATGATTACATGTATCTAAGAACATATGTTGTGTATGCTATTCATGCATCATGAGCGAAGGCTATGAATAATATGTCATGATTCCACATGCACTCATAGAAAATGAGAAGTCAAAAAAAAATTTTTTTAAATAAAATGAAATGTGTAGAGGATAATACATCTTCATAGTTACACATACTTACATATAATGCTTTTGTGGGCAAATGAAAGGCAATGATTTCCTTGCATTATGATAATGCTTGATGCATGCAACCGTAAGCAGTTAATTTTGCCTTTAATCCTTGATTTACATTACTAACTTAAGCATCGGAGTGGTTGTCAAAATTTTTGTAGGTGCTCATCCTCAAGATACATATATGAATACATCTTGAAAATTACATTTGTTTAATATGCATTGATTGAGGGGGAGCCTAATCTATACTTAAATGCTCTATATTTTTAGGGTCACTTTATATGAGATGCAATGTTTTCCTTAACTATATATTTTTGGCATATCAATGATAAGTTTTGATGAAATTTTACCCTATGACGTCATATGATATTCTTGCTTAAAGAAGGAATACGCTTTAGCCTTTATATATTGCCTTCCTTATACCTTTTTGTTGATGTCAGATAGGGGGAGAAGAATATGAAAAGAAAAATATGTGTATATTGTATAATGATTATTACATTGTAACATATTTTTCTTTGGTGATTTGTCATCATCAAAAAGGGGGAGATTGTTAGCCCTAATGTATTATGCTATAAGTTTTGATGATGACAAATATGTGGGAATGATTTAATCTTCTTGGCCCAATGTATGATTTAATCTTTCTTAGCCCAAATAGTATGATTTAATTTTCTTGGCCCAAATGAATAATTTAGTCTTCTTGGCCCAAATGAATGAGTTAATCTTCTTGGCCCAAATGTATGATTTAATCTTCTTGATCCAAATACATGATTCAATCTTTTTTGGCCCAAATATATTTAATGCTTTATATATTTAAATATAGTAGTATAAATTGATTTTTGATAAAGTTTATTGGGTGTTTTAATATAATTTGAAAAAGAATGCTTTTTACTGTAGCACTTTTGAAAAAGAAATTTGATTGTTGAAAAAGTATGATAAAGTTTATTGGGTGTTGTAATATAATTTGAAAAAGAATATCTTTTACTTTAGCACTTTTGAAAAAGAAATTTGATTGTTGAAAAAGTATGATAAAGTTTATTGGGTGTTGTAATATAATTTGAAAAAGAATATCTTTTACTGTAGCACTTTTGAAAAAGAATTTTGATTGTTGAAAAAATATGATAAAGTTTATTGGTTGTTGTAATAAACTTTGAAAAAGAATACTTTTTACTGTAGCAAATTTGAAAAATAATATTGATTGTTGAAAAAGATTGATAAAGTTTTTTGGTTGTTGTAGAAAGGTTGAAAAATGATGATGAAGCTTACTGTAGCAATTTTGACTAAAGCAGTCACTGTAGCAGCAATGTTTCACTATATAAAGGGGACTTCACAACACCATTTAAATCAAGCTTCAATTGTTCATTTCTCATATTTTCTTGAGTTCATTCTCTCTAAATTGCTAGAGAAATATTCTGAGCTTAATTTCTGCGTTATCTACACTTTGAGAGTGTTTACCATTATTTTCCTTAAGCCTTTAAATTTAGTTTCTCAAGGATTGGTTCCTTGAGTTAGTGTTTGAGAGAAAACACGTTGTAAGGGGGAGAGACACCCTTGAGGGAGAAAAGTATGTTGTAGTGGTTTGCAAGTACCCGGATTAAACTTGCAATTATAGTGGAAATACTCAAGTGGTCTTTTGAGGACTGGATGTAGGCTTGGGATTAGCCGAACCAGTATAAATCTCCGAGTTTGCTTTCTCTATCCCTACTCTATTTACATTTGAAGTTAATTAATTAATGCTTTGCGTTTATATTTAATTTCTACCTCAAGTATTAATTAATTTGTGTAGATTTATATTTGCTCCTTAATTCCTTGCACTATAAAATTATTCATCTTGATAAACATTTTGATTTTCTGAATTAAATTATTATCTTTAACATTATCCAATTTCAGAAAATCATTTTAACTTCCAATTAAGTTTTGTGAAAATTTTTATAAAACCCAATTCACCCCCCCTCTTGGGATCCAACCATTTCTTTCAAATTTATTAAGAATGTACTTATATCCTTTCTAAATAAAAGGATCATAAGTGAATATCTACTTCAGTAAAAAGAGTAAATGAAATAATAGTAAATCTGAGAAATAACATTTTAATAAAACATGAATATATTTAAATCTTTTATGGACAAAAAGCAAGCAGTCAATTGTTTACCAATAGCCAGTCGACTGTTTGATTATTGTCTCGAATACTTCTACTTAATCAGAACTTACCAATCGACTAGTATAAGGCATTTGGTCGACTAATAAGTCTTGAAATCATACTTCTAATAAATTATGTTACTGCCGGTCTATTTTTCTTTTTTTATTTTCATAATATGATTAATCTTATATTTACCAAACATTGCTTTAATTGAAGAATCATATAATTATGATATTCAACATAATTTTACAAGACTTAAATTTAAACTTTGGATTTACAACTATCATCATTAAATTACTAGCCGTCCATGTCATCATATTTAAGGAAGTTTCAAAGTTGGATTCTTAGAATACATATTCATTTCCACTTTTGCATTCTAGATTTATATATTCTAAACATGTTTATATACATAACAGTAATATTCCTTAACAATTCTATTGCATAATTCCTTCAATCATATTTTCAAAATCAATGTTTTAAAAATCAGATCGATCATTAAACCAGTTAAAGTATTGATTTAAGTTTCATTGGTTCAACAATAGTCAAACTCAAACTGATAATAATTATATATATATATACACATATACATATATATATATATATATATATAATTTTTATCTTAATAAATATTATTATATATTATTATATTAAATATAAAAAAAATTTTAATTTAAACATGGTCAATAGCTTTTTCCTTTCTCTTTCTCGATTTTTCACCCAACCCACAATATGGGAAAAAAGAAGCCTCCTTGACTTTGGGCTACGGGAGCTCCTTAGTCCCTCCCACAGCCATTGAATGGTTGTGGGCCCTACTTTGACAAATAGGACTTACAATCATCCAATGGTTGTAGAAAGTTAAGGAGCCTCCTTAGCTTTGGAGCTAAGGAGGCCCCTAAGTCCCATATATGCACGCTACCTTACTCTCGAGGCACCTTGATCAGTGAGCTCTGCCTCCTCCCTCCATTCATATTCTTTCTCTTCTCTCCTCTCTTCATAGTTCATTTATATTTCATATAGACTTTCCTTTTCTCTTCATATGCAATAGCAAGGATTTTTTCGACGAGGCTTGTATTTTCGACAACAAGACAGTTGAGGAAGGCGAGGAGCATGATGGCTTTGACAAAGAGGACTGACTTCTTTTCGCTCTCGTGGATATTCTCTCTCTCTCTCTCTCTCTCTCTCTCTCTCTCTCTCTCTCTCTCTCTCTTTCTCTCTCTCTCTCTCTCTCTCTCTCTCTCTCTCTCCAGAACTTTAGTTTTTTTTTTTGGTTTCAATGTTTGGGCTGGTGAACAAAAAAAGAAGAAGAAGAAGAAGAAGAAGAAATTGGTTCAGAAGCAACCCAGCTGGTTTCATCGATTTTAAGCCGGTTTAACTGGTTTCGTACCGATTTGAGCTCAGACCGATTTTTTCGCCAAGCTAGACTAGACCTTAGGCTGGTCCGATCCAATTTTTAATCTATGCTCAACATACATACATTCCTATTACTTTTGCTTGTCAAACATATTTGTCTAGTAAATTCTACTTTCATTTCATCATACATCTATAATTAACTTTATCATAGACTAACACATAGTGACTTCTCAATATCTAGTCTTTATTGCCTTCTTTTTCATTCCAATCCCTGAAATGGTTATTTAAACATATAAAAGTAAGATATAACTATCTCAAATTTCAGTCATAAAAGTAATCTCATTAATCATACTTACTTCCATAAATATAAGTGTTATTACATAAGCATATTTTCATAACTTATCATTTCATGCTTTATTATAGTGCATTATAATTCTTTGTCAACTCATGAGGACTGCTCTCTCAATGGAGAATGACATTTATAACTTTTGCTCACTCAACGGAGTATGGCAATTTGCTCACTTAGTAGAGCATGACATTTCTACTCATGAAAACTGCTCATTTAGCGGAGCTTGGCATACATATCTTGATTAGCAGAGCATGGCATAATCTTATGCTCACTCAACAGAGTATGACAAATAATCTTATGCTCAATCAGCAGAGCATGGCAAATAACATTCACTTATACATTCATGAAAGTTTCTCATAGGAATTTATCATAATATCATTCATCATACATAATAAACATAAATCATAATATTACTTTTATGAAAAATTAGCTATCTGATACCATAATCAATTTCAAGCTCGTTCAACTAGTCAATATCTCAAGAGATCATACTCGTATTCTAACCCAAACAAACAAATTCATACATTTTCATAAAATTCTATTAATAAAGACTCTAACCCTTTTATTATAACCCAAATATGTCTAGCTTATTTAAATTTCTAGTTTCTATTATAATTCTTTGGGTATCTTCTCTAATTAAATTAGTAGAACAACCCACCTCTAATTCTCATCATTTTAAGCTTTTAGTTTTATTCTAAATTGCATTAAATTTATGGTCAGTATCTTTCCTTTATTTTTTACTTACCTTATAAATTTTCTTCTATTATTCATCTAAGTCCTTAACTTAGAATTCTTAAATTCCAACTATTACAGCTTATGATTAAACATCGTTCTTGCTGCACAAATTCATAATTTATACTGAAATATCCAGCTAGTGTTTATAATAATAAAAGCACCAAAAATCTGAAAATTCTTGAAGAAGTCGACTGCCACGCATGGAGTAGTCGACTGTTACAGCATGGAAGTCGACCTCCACCCCCTGTTTCAGAATTTTTATAGTTTCTTTCGATTTTTGCTAATTAATTCATTCTTTATTTTCGTTTTTCTTCCTTTTAATCTGTAATAACTCACCTAATCATCTCTATTTGAAAGCTAAACAAAGAGATAAATCCAGATAAAGAATTCAAGCTTACTCGAGACATCACTTGCTTCTGCGTTCATGTTTTCCTTTCTCGGTTTCAGACTAAACTTCGACCAGAACTTCACGTTTTCTGGTCCGAAGTTAATCGCGCAACTGCTACCATAAAGCCCAGAGAATTCGAACATCCATGGCTGAATTCTCTCGTCGGTTTCTCTCTTTTTTTTTACTGGAAAGATCTCCTGTGTTTTCAGTTCAGAATAACAGAGCTCTCTCTCTCTCTCTCTCTCTCTCTCTCTCTCTCTCTCTCTCTCTCTCTCTCTCTCTCTCTCTCAGTTTTGCTGCGTCCGGATGCCTAGCGTTTTAGCAACGGAAAAAACGGCTGCTGAAAGTATTTAGGCCATGCGCGCTGCCTGTAGAGGCAGCGGATCCGGAGTCAGTTTTGCTGGCAGAGAATGGAGTTGGAGAAGGAGAAGGTGATGAGCTTACGGAAATGGAATAGTCCAAAGTTATTTGATGTATATTTTCTTAACTAAGAACACGGGAAAGTAGATTCCTACGTCACATCTAATAATGGTTTATATTTTTTAATTTTTTTATATTTTTTAGATGTCATTAATCATTTAATTTTAGTTATCGGTTATTAAATTATTAATATTTAATATAATTTTAAAAAATAAAAAAATGGATCATTAAATGTATATTTAATGATCCACATATAAGAGTAAAAATTAAGAATTTTCTATATTTTTCAGAGAATTTACTAAAACATAGTGGGTTATGGGTGTGTGATTGTAAAATTGCCACCAAAATAGTCTAGTTGGAATCATGAAAATCTCTTCTTAAACCTTTTCTCTTTTCAATGTGGTCTCTAATTTATTTAACAAAATTCTATTCATGTCTCTTAAAATTATTTTTATGATTTTTTTCCTCATTCATCTACTTATGTATTTATATTATTTTATTATCTTACTTCTCTTAATTATTCTTTCTTTTCTTCTTAATATTCTCCTTTTCATTTTTGTCATTCTAAATAATAATATTTCTATATACTTAAATTTCATATTTTACAATAATAATAATAATAATAATAATAATAATAATAATAATAATAATATAGTTGGGATATTACACTCATTAAAATATGAAATGTTTAAAGTGACCCATAACATAACAATGTGAAATTTACTCAAATATAAAAGTTTAAAGATCTAAATTTTAATTTTGAATATAGAAAATTATTTGTAATTGAGTCAAAGGTGAAATAATTTTGTTGTATATTTTTATCTTCTCTCTTGTCTTTTTTCACAAAAGATCTACATGTGGATCAAAAGATCCATGGCTTTAACGGACATGAACAGAACAAAAACTAATGAAGTAGCAGAAAACATCAATGCTGATGCATACCCAACTCTTGAATCAAAGCATTCAAATTGGAGTATGATGATCCACCTTCTTCCACTACCATCTTAGCCTTATGAGAAAGAACCCTTGCTCTGTCTCTCGTTTCCTCTGCTTCTTCTCCTTCCATTGTTCTCTTCACTGCTTTCTTTATGGTGGCCCACTTCATGTTGTCTCCCTCCACTCTCACCCATTTCTTCACTCCTACTGGGATTCCAATTTTCAGTATCTCTGTCACCAATTTCTCATTGTAAAATTGCTCAGCCGCCACAGGCCATGTCACCATTGGCACTCCACAAGAAACTGCTTCTATTGTTAAATTCCAACCATAGTGGGTCACAAATGCTCCAATGGCTTAGTGTTCAAGAATCATCACTTGAGGTGCCCATCCTCTTATGATCAACCCCTTCCCTTCCATTCTTTTCTCAAACCCTTCTGGTAGCCATTCCTCTCTGTCTTCTTGTTTGTCATCTTTCTTGTTTTCCCTCACAACCCAGATGAATTGTTGCCTTGATGCTTCAAGACCCATTGCAATTTCTCTGAGCTGAGATTCTGGGAAGTTTGCTATAGTTCCGAAGCATATGTAAACAACAGAGTTGGGTTCCTTATCATCAAGCCACTTCAAGCACTCGCATTGACTGATGCATGCTTCTTTTCCTCTATTTGCTTTTTCTTCAGTGTCCTTATTGAAAGGTGGGTTCCTTCATAAGTGGGGCCCATGACTCATAATGTTTTAAAAAAAAAGGGGGCCAAGTTACAATTTAACTAAAATTGTAACTAAATTTTGTAATTTACTCCAAAGTTAAAAAATGACAAAAGAGTTAGGCACCTGGAGGCTGCTTGAGCTGGAGACGCTTGAAGAAAATTTACAAGCAGCCATCGACAGAGAGGATATATCTTAAGGCAAAATGGCTCTATAAGTAAGAGTCATTTCTCTTCATCCCTTCATCAATCCAAAAAAAAGCCTCACTTTGAGAAAGAAAGAATGAGAAGAAAAATAGAGAGAGTGCCTTAGAAAGTTTTTGAGAGAAAAATAGTGAATCCAATTTGTGAGGGTTATTGTCCACAAATTGAAGAAATACTATTGTAGTATTTTGTGAGTAAGAAGTCTACCTAAGGGTGAAGATTGTATTCCCATTATTGTTATAGTGGAAGATTTAAGCGACCTACGGGTCTCGTGATTTTTACTTAATTTGGGTTTTTCACGCTAAAATTTTTTGTGTTATTTTTTGTCTATTGTGTTTTAGAAATTATCTTGGGTTTGTGAAAATTGTTTTGATTCTACAATTACTGCGCGCACCGCCATTTTTCCCAACACTTATTACAAAGAGAAACAGGGCCTATATGCCATGCTTTTTGTAATATCTGTTAATTTCGGAATATAATTCGCCTAAGAGTATTTTAGAATTTTACAACGTTACTTTAGTTATTTATTTTGGTCATTTTTAATTTTCATATTTAATTGTTCTCTTTGAATATTATTTATGAAAATTGAGTTAAATGACTGGACTGAATATTTGCACCATGTGGGATATATTCTAACAATGGTGAAATTCATGGAAAAGTGGTTAAAGAATGGTCAATTAGTCCATTTATTATAAATTGACTGAATGAGTTTGGATGTTGGGTTATTGATACCCATGGGTTATTCAATAACCCATTAGAAATATTTAAAATAAAACTTCAATAGTACCCTCTCATTACTCACGCATCCAAAGCAAAGGCTGAAATGAATAGTAAATTCATTTTCTCTCATTTTTTCATCTTCTTCTCAAATCCTTTCCTTGATCGTCAGAATTTTGATTATTTGTTCGGTTCAACAGCTTTGTAAAGATCAAAGGTAAGCTTTAATCTCATTATTTTCCTTAAATCTAAGTTTATATGGAAGATTAGAGAAGGTTTTGTTCTTGAAGATTTTGATGATAATTCATGAATCTTAGTTGTTTTAGAGGTATATTTGAGTTAGGATTGAGTTATAGTCGGTTAAAAGAGTTGAGATTCTGGTTTTGAATCAAGAAAGAAAAGGATGAAATTTTTTGGGAAAGTTTCTGCAAAACTCGAATTTACTGTAGCAACCAGAAAATTTGGGAAAATTTTTCGAGTTACTGTAGCAGTCAACTGTAGTGTCGGCAGTCAACGTTACTGTAGCGAACCGTCACTGTAGCGAACAGTTATTGTAGCAATCAGAAAATTTTGTATATTTTCGTAATTTTGTTTCCTTTCTTATGTTTTCTTGTAATATCTTTTACTAGGAAATTTTCCTACACAAATTCTAGTGTGGAACAAGGTAAACTTGGACAAACATCAAGGTAAGTGAATAACCTTGCTAAGCTAATTTGATATTACTAGTCAAAGTACAATATAAGTCTCATTTACAATATTATTTGGATATTAAGCAATCAATTTTTCATATGAGAGTATATGATGACCGGTATATTTTTTTTTACAGAAATTCAAAGGAATAAGAGTATGTAGAAATTATTTTATTTCATGGCAATTGTACTATGTGATAAATTCTCACTATCTTATCAATGAGTAAAGATCTACGAGATCTAATACATGAGTTTGAAAGGGTTAAAGTCTCATACTACTCAGTGCATAACGATGAAAAACTATACACGAGTTTGAAAGGGTTAGAGTCTCATACTACTCGGTGTAAATAGATGAAATCATAAATACGAGTTTGAAAGGGTTAGAGTCCCATACTACTCGGTGTATATCTATGAAATCTTATTCACGAGTTTGAAAGGGTTAGAGTCTCATACTACTCGATGTATAAGACAATTAATTATATGAGTAAATGTGGTATTTGTACTTTTGATATTTTATTTAGTACAGTTATTTACTTACTGAGTTTTTAAATAAACTCACACTCCCTATGATTATCTTTTCAGATACAGAAAACAAGGAAGAAGAGTATCCGTTTGAAGAATAGAAGCTCCTTGGAATTATTTTCTCTTTCTGTCTGGTGGGATACCAGTACTTATTAATGTGGATACTAGGAACACTCTGTACTTTGTATAGGTCTCCTAGGCTTGCGATGAGATAAAAACATCAAATTATGTATGCCTATATTTGCTTATCAGATGAATATAATTCTGTCGTGTGGAATGAATGATTAAGGTTGAATGTAAAACCTTACAGAATATATGTAAATAACTTATGTTTGAGAATTTTATCAAATGAGTAGTATCTTTTCACATGTTCAATTTTTGGGATGTGACAATTTGGTATCAGAGGATAGGTTTTATAGGTCCCCTATAAATTACAGAGCAAAGTGATCTTTGTGGGCCCTTCCCTATTGTCATGAGCCGCGGCATGATCATAGGATTAGGTTCCATAAAAGACCTTGTAGAGTATAACGTCATTTTATAGATAACTTTTCAGTGGGGCTAGTAAGTGATATTTTGTTTATGTCTGAAAATTATTTGTTATGTGTGTAGATATGTGACAGTTCAATGTCAGAAGGATCTTCTATTAATAATGAGCATATGGGTCCAAGGAGGGCCATAATTCCACCAGTACATGTGCAAGATGATCCTAACCGTGGTGATAGTTTACATGCTCAAAGTACTGAGGACGCAACTAGTGATCAAGCAAGGAGAGTCGAACCTGATGCTCACATTGGTAATGCAACTATTGCACATGTGATTAATTTAATGAATGAACGATCTGACCGATTTGAGGCTGAAATGAGAGGTCGAGCTGCACAAGCTAACCTGCCAGTGGATCCTCCTATTGTTGAAGTTGAAATTGTACCACCAGCTCAGTTAGCTGGAGGAGGTAATGTAAGGGAGGTAAAAATGTCTGAATTCCAAAAAATGAGGCCTCCTACTTTTTCAGGGGAAGATCCCAAAGAGGACCCACAATGTTTCCTTGAAGATTGTGAAGCAATCTGTGATGCTATAGGGTGTTTTCCTACTCAAAAGGTAGAATTCATTTCTTTCAGTTAAAGAGTAGGGCTGGTAAATGGTGGAGGAACTGAAAGAAAGCTAGAATTCAAGGCGCACCGCCAGTTATATGGACGGAGTTTTACAGATTGGTTATGGATGAATTTCTCCCTGCAAGTGAACGATCATCTAAGGCTAGGGATTTTCTGTATCTACGGCAGGGAACCATGACTGTTGATGAATATTCAGCTCAGTTTGTTAAATTATCTGAATATGCCCCTGAAATCATTCCTTCTGAAAGGAAGAAAATAGAAAAGTTTGTGGAAGGACTTCGTGACGCCTTATATGATCAAGTGGGTTCCAATATGAACGATTACTCTTCATACTCAGAAGCTGTTGATGTGGCCCAAAGAATGGAAAGGAGGTCAAAGAATAAAGAAGAATATCGTCAAAAGAAGAAAGCTAGATATAGGAGATCTTTTGATCAAGGGGAAGACTCAGGGACTTTGAAACCCTTTACTGCATCACAACATGCTCCAGCCACTCCTACTAAGTCATCTTATTCTACAGCCAGTGTGGCTAAGCCTCGTTCAGAGAGCAGGGGTGGTTTTAGCTCTTCTAGCAGAGGAGGTACTCAAGCTAGAAGGGAAAAACCTCAGTGTCCTGAATGTGGAAAGTTTCACTTCGGAGAATGCAAGTTAAACACTGTTGGTACAGGTTGCTTTAACTGTGGACAAAAAGGACATTTTATAAGGGAGTGCCCTCAGCTCATGACAAGACCAGGTCAAGGGTCTATTTTGCCACCTCGACCACAATCTATTTCTGCTTCTATTACTCGAACACCAACCCCTTCAATAGGGGGTAGTATGGGAAGAGGTTCTGGAAGAGGACAAGGTGACCATGGAAAACAAGCTGCTGGCAGAGGAAATGTAAGAGTATATGCTCTAACCCGACAGGATGCTCAAACATCCAATGCTGTAGTTACAGGTATATTATCTGTCAATACTTTTGCTGCACGTATTTTGTTTGATCTCGGTTCTACTCACTCATATGTGTCACCCCTATTTGTCAAGAGATTTGCATTTGATTCGATTACTCTTAAAGAACCATTCTTGGTTTCCATACCGATGAGAGAGACTTTGATGGTTAAAACATGTTATCGTTCTTGTAAAATAATTGTTGGAGGCATGGAAACTGAGATAGATCTTATGATTCTCAATATGTTGGATTTTGATGTGATTTTAGGGATGGACTGGCTATCTTCTTGTCATGCTACTATAAATTGTCATGAGAAAGTTATTTCCTTTAATTTACCGGGGAGGAGTAATTTTGTGTTTCAAGGAGATCGAAGTGATGTACCTTGCAACATGATATCTATGTTAAGTGCCTGGCGTATGTTGCGAAAGGGATGTCAGGGATTTCTAGCTTTTGTCAAAGATTTAGAAAAGAAAGAACAAAAGTTAGAAGACATACATGTGGTTAATGAATTCCCATATGTGTTCCCAGAAGATTTACCTGGATTACCGCCAGAAAGAGATATTGAGTTCAGTATTGATTTGGTCACAGACACACGACCAATTTCTATTTCACCTTATCGTATGGCTCCTGTTGAGCTAAAAGAACTCAAAGAACAATTGAAAGATTTGTTGAACAAAGGGTTCATTCGCCCAAGTTTTTCACCTTGGGGTGCTCCGATTCTTTTTGTGAAAAAGAAAGATGGTTCTATGAGATTATGTATAGATTATCGTCAGCTGAATAAAGTCACAGTGAAAAATAAGTATCCTTTACCAAGGATAGATGATTTGTTTGATCAGCTTCAAGGAACAAAATACTTCTCAAATTGATCTAAGGTCTGGATATCATCAGTTACGAATTAAGAATGATGATATACGTAAGACAGCTTTTCGTACACGGCATGGACATTATGAGTTTCTTGTGATGTCTTTTGGGTTGACAAATGCACCAGCAGCATTTATGAATTTAATGAACAGAGTGTTTAAATCATTCCTTGATAAGTTTGTAATTGTATTTATTGATGATATTTTGGTATATTCAAAGAGTCATGAAGAACATACTGAACATTTGAGAATAGTGCTTCAGATCTTGAGAGAGCATCAGTTGTACGCAAAGCTCTCAAAATGTGAATTCTGGATGAGTCATGTAACGTTTTTGGGACATGTTATTTCCCAAAAAGGTATTCATGTAGATCCAAGTAAAATTGAAGCAGTAAAACAATGGCCTAGACCAACAACTGTGTCTGAAGTACGTAGTTTTCTTGGCTTAGCAGGGTATTACCGTCGCTTTGTCAAAGATTTCTTTAAGACGGCTCTCCCATTAAATAAGTTAACTCGAAAGAATGTTAAATACATTTGGGATGATTCATGTGAGCAAAGTTTCACCCAATTGAAAGAGTGTTTAACTTCTGCACCAGTCTTAATCCTACCATCAGGACCAGCGGGTTACTCTGTATTCTGTGATGCCTCAAGGAAAGGCTTAGGGTGTGTATTGATGCAACATGGTAAGGTCATAGCTTATGGCTCACGTCAGCTTAAAAAGCATGAATTGAATTACCCCACTCATGATTTGGAAATGGCAGTTGTAGTGTTTGCCCTAAAGATTTGGAGGCATTACTTGTATAGGGAGACTTGTAAAATTTTTACAGATCGCAAAAGCCTTAAGTACATTTTTTAGTAGAGAGATCTCAATCTAAGGCAACAAAGGTGGATGGAACTTCTGAAAGATTATGATTGTACCATCCTTTACCATCCAGGTAAAGCAAATGTAGTGGCTGATGCTCTAAGTCGAAAGTCTATGGGAAGTTTAGCTCACATTGCCACTATAAGGAGGTCTCTAATACATGAACTACAAGAATTGGAAGCTAATGGAGTATTCTTTGAGATCACTGAGTCAGGTACATTTCTGGCTCATTTAACAGTTAGATCATCCCTTGTTGAAAAAGTAAAAGCAACTTTAGAAAATGACATCGATATGGTCAAAATCAGAGATAAGGCAAGGCAAGGTCTAGCACCAAGTTTCTTGGTAGATGAAGAAGGAGTCTTATGGTTTAATGGGAGACTCTGTGTCCCCAACATTGAATCTTTGAAACATGAAATCTTAATGGAAGCTCATGGTTCGCCATACGTTGTACACCCTGGTGCTGTGAAAATGTATCAGGACTTGAAACAAGTTTACTGGTGAGAGGGCATGAAGCGATATGTGACTGACTTTGTAGCTCGATGTTTGACTTGTCAGCAAGTTAAAGCTGAACATCGACGACTACCTGGTTTGATGAAAAAACTAGATATTCTCGAGTGGAAGTGGGAAAGGATCACTATGGATTTTGTAGTAGGTTTACCTCGGTCAACAAAAGGAAATGACTCAATATGGGTCATAGTGGATCGACTTACTAAGTCAGCACATTTTCTTCCGGTTCATACTACTTTTAGTGTAGCAAAACTTGCTCGACTTTATGTTAAAAAAATAGTGAAACTTCATGGTGTGCCAGTATCCATTATATCAGACCGAGGACCTCAGTTTACTTCTCGGTTCTAGAAAGTCTTTCAAGAGGCTTTGGGTACCAAAGTAAATCTTAGTACAGCATTCCGTCCTCAGACTGATGGACAGTCTAAAAGGACAATTCAGACTTTATAGGATATACTAAGAGCTTGTGTGATGGATTTCAGTGGAAGTTGGGAAGATCATTTGCCTCTTATTGAATTTACTTATAATAACAGTTACCAAGCTAGTATCCAGATGGCACCTTTTGAGGCTTTATATGGGAGACGGTGTCGATCTCCTATAGGTTGGTTTGAACTTGGTGAAACCAAAATACTTGGACCTAAGATGATACAAGAAGATATAAATAAAGTTAAACTGATCAGAGAGAAGTTGTTAACTGCTCAGAGTAGACAGAAGTCTTATGCGGACAACCGACGACGTGACCTTGAATTTGCAATAGGTGACATGGTTTTCTTACGAATCTCACCTATGAAGGGAGTAATGAGATTCGGGAAAAAAGGCAAGCTTAGTCCGAGCTATGTTGGCCTATATGAGGTTGTAGACAAGTGGGTAATGTGGCATATCGCCTAGACCTACCTTCAAACCTAGAGGGAGTTCATCCAATATTTCATGTGTCCATGCTACGGAAATATCTTCCTGATCCTTCTCATGTCATTCAACCCTAAGAAGTTCATTTTGATGAAACTCTCACCTACGAAGAGGTACCAGTAGCTATTCTTGATAGAAAAGTCAAGAAATTGCGTACTAAAGAAATTCCTACTGTCAAGGTTCTTTGGAGAAATCATTCTCGCGAGGAAGCTATGTGGGAGGCAGAAGATGAAATGTGGAAAAAATATTCATATTTGTTTGAAACTTGAGGTAAGATTTTAATTCGGAGGACCGAATTCTTTTAAAGGGGGGTAGAATGTAATACCCGTTAATTTTGGAGTATAATTTGTTTGAGAGTATTTTAGAATTTTACAACGTTACTTTAGCTATTTACTTCTGTCATTTTGAATTTTCATATTTAATTATTCTATTTGAATATTATTTATGAAAATTGAATTAAATGACTGGACTGGATATTTAAACTTTATGGGTACATTCTAAAGAATAGTGGAATGTGCGAGAAAATGATTGAATATAATTAATTGAACAATTAATTAAGGTATTTTGTATGTTGGGTCAAATGGGTTTGGACAATGGGTATGGATACCCATTGGGTTATCCAACTAACCCCCCCAAAGCTTTTAGTTTTCTCTCTCTCCCTTATAGTTTCATTTTCCCTGCACCTCCTTCAGTCACTCCCTCACAACTCAACCTTCAAACCTCCCCTCTCAACTTTCCCATAAATTTGGTGTTGTTTTTTAGAATTGTTCGGTTCAAAAGCTTGGTAGAGATCAAAGGTAAGTTTTAATTTCCTTATTTTCCTTAAATTTCAGTTTATATAGAAGATCAGATGAGGTTTTGTTCTTGAAGATTTTGATGATAATTCATGAATCTTAGTTGTTTTAGAGGTTATTTTTGAGTTAGGATTGAGTTATATTGGTCAATGGAGTTGAAATTCTGGTTTTGAAACAAGAAAGGAAAGGATGAATTTTCTGGGAAAGTTTCTGCAAAAACTCTAATTTACTGTAGCAACCAGAAATTTCGGGAAAATTTTTTCGAGTTACTGTAGCAGTTACTGTGGTGTCGGCAGTCAACGTACTGTAGCAGTCAACGTTACTGTAGCGAACCGTACTGTAGCAATCAGAAAATTTTGCATATTTTCGTGATTTTGTTTCCTTTCTTATGTTTCCTTGTAATATATTTTACTAGGAAGTTTTCCTACACAAATTCTAGTGTGCAACAAGGTAAACTTGGACAAACATCAAGGTAAGTGAATAACATTGCTAAGCTAATTTGATATTACTAGTCAAAGTACAATATAAGTCCCATTTACAATATTATTTGGATATTAAGCAATCAATTTTTCATATGACAGTATATAATGATCGGAATATTTTTTTTTACAGATATTCAAAGGAATAAGAGTATGTAGAAATTATTTTATTTCATGACAATTGTACTATGTGATAAATTCTCACTATCTTATCAATGAGTAAAGATCTACGGGATCTAATACATGAGTTTGAAAGGGTTAAAGTCTCATACTACTCAGTGCATAACGATGAAAAACTATACACGAGTTTGAAAGGGTTAGAGTCCCATACTACTCGATGTAAATAAATGAAATCATAAATATGAGTTTGAAAGGGTTAGAGTCCCATACTACTCGGTGTATATCTATGAAATCTTATTCACGAGTTTGAAAGGGTTAGAGTCTCATACTACTCGATGTATAAGACAATTAATTATATGAGTAAATGTGGTATTTGTACTTTTGATATTTTATATAGTACAGTTATTTACTTACTGAGTTTTTAAATAAACTCACACTCCCTATGATTATCTTTTCAGATACAGAAAACAAGGAAGAAGAGTATCCATTTGAAGAATAGAAGCCCCTTGGAATTATTTTCTCTTTCTGTCTAGTGGGATACCAGTACTTATTAATGTGGATACTAGGAACGCTCTGTACTTTCTATAGGTCTCCTAAGCTTGCGATGAGATAAAAACATCAGATTATGTATGCCTATATTTGCTTATCAGATGAATATAATTCTGTCGTGTGGAATGAATGATTAAGGTTGAATGTAAAACTTTACAGAATATATGTAAATAACTTATGTTTGAGAATTTTATCAAATGAGTAGTATCTTTTCACATATTCAATTTTTGGGATGTGACATGTTTAGGGTGTGTGTTGATGCAACATGGTAGAGTCGTAGCTTATGGCTCACGTCAACTTAAAAAGTATGAATTGAATTAGCCCACTCATGATTTGGAAATGGTAACTGTAGTGTTTGCCTTAAAGATTTGGAGACATTACTTGTATGGGGAGACTTGTAAAATTTTTACAGATCACAAAAGCCTTAAGTATATTTTTGAGCAGAGAGATCTTAATCTAAGACAACGAAGGTGGATGGAACTTCTAAAAGATTATGATTGTACCATCCTTTACTATCCAGGTAAAGCAAATGTGGTGGCTGATGCCCT
Source organism: Biancaea sappan (assembly GCA_037074585.1). Lineage (NCBI taxonomy): Eukaryota > Viridiplantae > Streptophyta > Magnoliopsida > Fabales > Fabaceae > Biancaea > Biancaea sappan. The sequence goes on along the minus strand of CM073493.1, from coordinate 6,962,583 downwards.
AAGTTGAAAGTCTATGGGAAGTTTAGCTCACATTGCCACTATAAGGAGGTCTCTAATACATGAACTACAAGAATTAGAAGCTAATGGAGTATTCGTTGAGATCACTGAGTCAGGTACATTTTTGGCTCATTTAACAGTTAGATCATCCCTTGTTGAAAAAGTAAAAGCAACTTTAGAAAACGACATCGATATGATCAAAATCAGAGATAAGGCAAAGGAAGGTTTAGCACCAAATTTCTTAGTAGATGAAGAAGGAGTCTTATGGTTTAATGGGAGACTCTGTGTCCCCAACATTGAATCTTTGAAACATGAAATCTTAGTGGAAGCTCATGGTTCGCCTTACGCTGTACATCCTAGTGCTGTGAAAATGTATCAGGACTTGAAACAAGTTTACTGGTGGGAGGGCATGAAACGAGATGTGACTGACTTTGTAGCTCGATGTTTGACTTGTCAGCAAGTTAAAGCTGAACATCGACGACCACCTGGTTTGATGCAAAAACTAGATATTCCCGAATGGAAATGGGAAAGAATCACTATGGACTTTGTAGTAGGTTTACCCCGGTCAACAAAAGGAAATGACTCAATATGGGTCATAGTGGATCGACTTACTAAGTCAGCACATTTTCTTCCTGTTCATACCACTTTCAGTGTAGCAAAACTTGCTCGACTTTATGTTAAAGAAATAGTGAAACTTCATGGTGTGCCAATATCCATTATATCAGACCGAGGACCTCAGTTTACTTCTCGGTTCTGGAAAGTCTTTCAAGAGGCTTTGGGTACCAAAGTGAATCCTAGCACAGCATTCCATCCTCAGACTGATGGACAGTCCGAAAGGATAATTCAGACTTTAGAGGATATGCTAAGAGCTTGTGTGATGGATTTCAGTGAAAGTTGGGAAGATCATTTGTCTCTTATTGAATTTGCTTATAATAATAGTTACCAAGCCAGTATCCAGATGGCACCTTTTGAGGCTCTATATGTGTAATATCCCAAGAATTTATATGAATATTTAAAGTCTAATTTGAAGTTTAGTGAAAAATTTAATTACGTGAAAAATTTGCTTTTTGAATTAGTGAAGAAAATGTGGGAATAGAAATTTTAATTTTTAATTGAGGAAATTTTTACAGATTCTCAAGGACTAAAGTGAAAAGAAAAGAAAGTATAGAGGACTTTTGAGAAATGACCAAGTAGGAACCCGAGAAGAAGAATAGAGCTTATGGGAATGAATTATGAGTCCGGTACCGAAAGGATGATGAATTTGAGGTTAAAGTGAAGTTTGAGACATTGAGAGGGACTAAAGTGAAATAAGGAAATCTGTGGGGCACCTAGGATTTAGAAACACCTGAGGTGAGATTTTATGAATTTGCTTTTACTAGTCTTGACTGAGGGTCAATTGCAGAGCAAGTGATAATTTCACCCCGGGCGAGTATATAGGTGGCCTCACCTATTTTTTTATTCATTTTTCTCCTTTCCTCTCTCTCTCTTCACTTTCTCTCCTCTCTCTCTCTTCCTTCTCTCTAATTTCTCTCTCTACACTCCAACTCTACAACCGGGCTTTGAAGGGCGGATCTCGGGCTACGGGGAGAGCCTCTAGGAGCCAAGCAACGTAGGGAAAGCAAAGAATCGAGGTAGAAATTTCTATTTCTTAAGTTTTTCCCTATTTTCTAGTTTAAAGAGTGTTTGAGGAAAAATTGAGATTCCGGCTTCGTTTCTCGATTAAAATTGGTGATTTTGGTGTCTAAATGCTCCTTAGACATTAAGGGTGAGATCCTATAGAAGAAATCATGAAAAACGGTGAAGATTTGGCCAGATTCGGGCCAAAACCGAGAGAAAGTCGCGAAGGGTCGCGATCGTAGCGCCCAGGCGCCATGTGTGGCGCCTAGGCGCCAAGGACATGTGGGGAAGAGAAAGGCATGGCGCCCAGGAGCCACGTGGGGCGCCTAGGCGCCGGGCATGGGTGGCGCCCAGGAGCCAGGTGTGCCGGAAAACCTTAGCTCATTTTCAATCGGCCATAACTTCTTCATCCGGACTCCGTTTTGGGCAAACTTTATATCGTTGGAAAGATCTTTGAGTCTAGTTTCCAATGGTATAAGTTTCATTTAGATATTCATTACCGATTAGGAGTTATGACTTAAGATATGAGTAAAGGTCGAGAGTAGTGGTAGGAAATTTCTCTATTTCGTAACCCTGATGGTTTTTGTCTGGTTACAATAGGAATGGTCAAGGTGCAAAGTGGGAGTGCCGAGAGCGTGAAATCCAGGTGAGTGGGTTAATACTTGCTATGATTAAATATCTGTTATTGACTTTTTGCATAATAGTGGAAATATGTTGTATATCCAAGTTTGAAGAGGATGATGTGGAACGATGAGGCATAAACAATTGTGGAACGTGTCTGGTAATGTATATAATTATATTTTCTTATTTTCCCATGAATGGAGGTTATATAATGGATTGTGAATGGCATGTGAACTGAGTTGAATAATTGTTCTATATTATGGGTTATGTTGTATACATGCTATGTTGCTGGAACCACATTGATTATGTTGTGGCTTGAATTGTAAATGACTGAGTTGTGTATGTGGCTCAAGATTATGATTGAGGATGTTTTTATATATGATTGTGATTGTGTTTGACTGGAAAGGAAAGGCATGGTGGTGCACCCCATGGAGAAATTTATGTGAAGTTATAAGGGTGGAGATTATAAATGGAGCGATAAGGGTGGATGCGGCAGGGGCCGCGGGCAACGATCCAGAGGTATTCTGGACGACCCGGTTGGTACGGGAAATTTGTGTGAAATTGATTTCACCAATTGTTGTTGTGAACTTTTGAATTATGTTGAAATGTATTTGATTTATTTGGATATTATCGTGAAGTACTACGAATAATATCATATCATATGATGATCGATTTACGTATGATTGCTGCATGTTATCATTATGATGTATGATATTTTTTTGTCATAGTGTTGTGTTATCTACTCACTGGGCACGTGGTTTGCTCATACCCCTCTTATTAATATTTTTTTTCAGAGTTGACAGCTGAAGGTAAATATCGGAACAAGGAATTATGGATCCTTAGTCCATGATTACCTTTTCATTTGTTCAGGATAAAGGTATAATAGTTAAGTCTTATTCTAAGTTGTATAAATCTAGAAATCTCTGTAATCGGGTAGGTTCATTCAGTGATGTAATGTGAATGATTGTAGTATGTATAGAGAATTCGGTTTGGTTGCATGAAACAGAATTGTATGATGATTAAGAGAAAGATAGGCTTACGGAGGTGAAATGAAATTCACTTTCCGTGCCGATCACGTGCTCAGATTTTGGGACGTGACAATATGGGAGACGGTGTCGATCTCCTATAGGTTGGTTTGAACTTAGTGAAACCAAAATACTTGGACCTGAGATGATACAAGACGATACAAATAAAGTTAAACTTATCAGAGAGAAGTTGTTAACTGCTCAGAGTAGACAGAAATCTTATGCGGACAACCGACGACGTGATCTTGAATTTGCAATAGGTGACATGGTTTTCCTACGGATCTCACTTGTGAAGGGAGTAATGAGATTCGAAAAAAAAAAAAAGGGAAGCTTAGTCTGAGGTATGTTGGCCCATATGAAGTTATAGACAGAGTGGGTAATATGGCATATCGCCTAGACCTACCTTCAGACCTAGAGGGAGTTCATCCAATATTTCATGTGTCCATGTTACAGAAGTATCTTCCTGATCTTTCTTTTGTCATTCAACCCCAAGAAGTTCATTTTGATGAAACTCTCACCTACGAAGAGGTACCAGTAGCTATTCTTGATAGAAAAGTCAAGAAATTGCGCACTAAAGAAATTCCTACTGTCAAGGTTCTTTAGAGAAATCATTCTCGCGAGGAAGCTACGTGAGAGGCAGAAGATGAAATGTGGATAAAATATCCATATTTGTTTGAAACCTGAGGTAAGATTTTAATTCGGAGCACCGAATTCTTTTAAGGGGGTAGAATGTAATACCCGTTAATTTCGGAATATAATTCGCCTAAGAGTATTTTAGAATTTTACAACGTTACTTTAGTTATTTATTTTGACCATTTTTAATTTTCATATTTAATTGTTCTCTTTGAATATTATTTATGAAAATTGCGTTAAATGATTGGACTGAATATTTGCACCATGTGGGATATATTCTAAGAATGGTGAAATTCATGGAAAAGTGGTTTAAGAATGGTCAATTAGTTCATTTATTGTAAATTAACTGGATGGGTTTGGATGTTGGGTTATGGATACCCATTGGTTATTCAATAACCCATTAGAAATATTTAAAATAAAACATCAATAGTACCCTCTCATTACTCACGCATCCGAAGCAAAGGCTGAAATGAATAGTAAATTTATTTTCTCTCATTTCTTCATCCTCTTCTCAAATCCTTTCCTTGATCTTCAGAATTTTGATTATTTGTTCGGTTCAACAGCTTTGTAAGGATCAAAGGTAAGCTTTAATCTCATTATTTTCCTTAAATCTAAGTTTATATGGAAGATTAGAGAAGGTTTTGTTCTTGAAGATTTTGATGATAATTCATGAATCTTAGTTGTTTTAGAAGTTATATTTGAGTTAGGATTGAGTTATAGTCGGTTAAAAGAGTTGAGATTCTGGTTTTGAATCAAGAAAGGAAAGGATGAAATTTTCTGGGAAAGTTTCTGCAAAACTCGAATTTACTGTAGCAACCAAAAAATTTGGGAAAATTTTTCGAGTTACTGTAGCAGTTACTGTAGTGTCGGCAGTCAACTGTACTGTAGCAGTCAACGTACTGTAGCGAACCGTCACTGTAGCGACCGTACTGTAGCGAACCGTCACTGTAGCGACCGTACTGTAGCGAACCGTACTGTAGCAATCAGAAAATTTTGCATATTTTCGTGATTTTGTTTCCTTTCTTATGTTTGCTTGTAATATATTTTACTAGGAAATTTTCCTACACAAATTCTAGTGTGGAACAAGGTAAACTTGGACAAATATCAAGGTAAGTGAATAACCTTGCTAAGCTAATTTGATATTACTAGTCAAAGTACAATATAAGTCTCATTTACAATATTATTTGGATATTAAGTAATCATTTTTTCATATGAGAGTATATGATGATCAGTATATTTTTTTTTACAGAAATTCAAAGGAATAAGAGTATGTAGAAATTATTTTATTTCATGGCAATTGTACTATGTGATAAATTCTCAATATCTTATTAATGAGTAAAGATCTACGGGATCTAATACATGAGTTTAAAAGGGTTAAAGTCCTATACTACTCAGTGCATAACGATGAAAAACTATACACGAGTTTGAAAGGGTTAGAGTCCCATACTACTCGGTGTAAATAGATGAAATCATAAATACGAGTTTGAAAGGGTTAGAGTCTCATACTACTCGGTGTATATCTATGAAATCTTATTCTCGAGTTTGAAAGGGTTAAAGTCCCATACTACTCGATGTATAACTATGAAATCTTATTCACGAGTTTGAAAGGGTTAGAGTCTCATACTACTCGATGTATAAGACAATTAATTATATGAGTAAATGTGGTATTTGTACTTTTGATATTTTATATAGTACAGTTATTTACTTACTGTCACGACCCTCAAAATGATACGTGACCGGCACAACTTAGAGATACTCTTTAGTTGTAAGCCTATGCTTTTAGCTCCATATAATACTCATATCACTATAGAATAATCATTCTAAAATGTGAGAGTAATAATATAGCAAAGACTTATCTTATTTAAACACTCCGATTTTACTTAATAAGCTACAATCTCACAGAACATACAGTAAACTTAAAGTACTGTAATAACATAATTATGTACAATAACCACTTCCTCCTAGATGTCCTATTTGACTGCAGAGCTTTCTAGAATTTAAAACTGAAGAAACAGCTTTAATTCAAAGAAACACCAACCCTTGGAGCAAAGAGGGTTAGGATATTGAACTTCCGCTACTCCTCAGGCGGATGTTTTTCGTTAACCTCAAGATCTGAAAAAAATATATTCACCACAATATGAGATAATAATCTCAATGAATAGATAACGTTACAAGGATAGAAACTTAATTACAGATAATCATCAAGTGATTAACAATACACAAGTATATGTATAAAATACATAAGTAAAATTTTTCGATCCTTAGCATATAACTGTAATCATATCATACTCATAATCGACACACAGCCATAGAATATGACCATAATCATATTCGGCACAGAGCCATCTCCACATTCGGCACACAGCCATAGCATATGACCATAATCATATTTGGCACACAGCCATATTCATATTCGGCACACAGTCATCTTCACATTTGGCACATAGCAATAGCATATGACCATAATCATATTCGGCACACAGCCATATTCACATTCGGCACACAGCCATAGCATATGACCATAATCATATTTGGCACACAACCATATTCATATTCGGCACACAGCCATCTTCACATTCGGCACACAGCCATAGCATATGACTATAATCATATTCGGCACATAGTCATATTCACATTCGGCACACAGCCATAGCATATGACCATAATCATATTCGGCACACAGCCATATTCATATTAATTGAAATATTCAGTCAAAGGTAATAGTAGATATACTTTGAATATGTAAATTACTTGGACTATTCATATAATTAAATAAATATCCAAGTAGGTTAGCTACTCACATGAAATCCACGTTACTATATCTTCTTTAAATCTTGGATCTAGACTAAGGAAGAAAGATCTATAATTTCAGAACCCTAACGTCGGAGTAAGAGAACTTTTGAGGAGAGAAGAGAAGAGAAACTGAAGGTGTGATTAGAAATGAAATGGAAGAACTTATTTATAGGATAAGTTATGGTACTATTTGCTACTATTCCATCTACCGTTCTCCTATACTATTACATCTACCAGTTTTCATGTACCAGTTTCACTTACCAATTTTCATCTACCAGTCTCATCTACCAGTTTCACTTATCAGTTTTCATCTACCAGTCTCATCTACCAGTTTCGCTTACCAATTTTCATCTACCAGTTCCACTTTTAACTTTTCAGTTTAGTCCCTAAGTGATTTTCTCACATTAAACATCACTTGGTTTCCCAATTTCTTCCCACGATCCCTTTAAGCCTAAATCACATCTTATATTTGACAAGATGATTATGTATGTAAACCGTACAGTATATGTGAATAGTACTGTATATTATAATAGTAACCATAGTTTGTGAACACACATTTATACAAATTATTACGGGTATTACATTACTTCCCCCTTAAAGAAATTCGGTCCCCGAATTTAAATTACCTTGAAGATTCAAATAGATGTGGGTATCTAATTCGCATATCAGCCTCGGCTTCCCATGTGGCCTCGTCGTGAGTCTGATTCCGCCACAGTACTTTTACCGATGGAATCTCTCTAGATCGGAGTTTCTTAATCTGGCTATCTAGGATAGCTATCGGTACTTCCTCGTATGACAAATCTTCATCTAATTGGAGGGTATCTTGATGAAGTATGTGTGAAGGATCAAGAAGGTACTTCCTTAACATAGACACATGGAAGACGGGGTGGATTCCCCCTAATTCTATGGGTAAGGCTAGCTTGTAGGCAACATTGCCTATTCTCTCTAGGATCTCATAAGGTCCAATATACCTGGGGCTTAATTTCCCTTTCTTCCTAAACCTCATTATGCCTTTCATGGGTGAAACCTTGAGAAACACCATGTCTCCAATGATGAACTCTAAGTCTCTTCGTCTATGGTTAGCATAGGCTTTCTGCCTATTCTGGGCTGCTAACATCCGTTCTCGGATAACTCTTACCTTGGTGATTGCTTCTTGCACTAAATCAGGTCCCAGGATTTTTGCCTCACCTATCTCGAACCATCCAATCGGTGATCGACACCGGCGACCATACAAGGCCTCATAAGGTGCCATCTTGATACTTGATTGGTAACTGTTGTTGTAGGCAAACTCCACTAGCGGAAGGTGCTTTTCCCAGCTTCCACCAAAGTCAAGGATGCATGCCCTCAACATGTCTTCCAAAGTCTAAATAGTCCGCTCTGTTTGTCCGTCAGTCTGTGGATGAAAAGCCGTGCTAAGGTTTACTCTGGTGCCAAGGGCTTCCTGAAAAGTTCTCCAAAATCGGGACGTGAATTATGGCCCACGATCGGAGATAATCGTCAAAGGCACTCCATGTAACTTCACAACTTCTTTGATGTAGAGCTCAGCCAGTCTAGACATACTATATGTTGTCTTAACCGGTATAAATTAGGCCGTCTTAGTTAACTGGTCAACGATGACCCAGATAGAATCATAGCCACTAGAAGAATGTGGTAATCCTACTACAAAGTCCATAGTCACATCTTCCCATTTCCACTCAGGAATTTTAATTTGCTGAAGTTTCCCTGCCGATCTCAGGTGTTCAGCTTTAACTTGCTGACAAGTTAAACATCTTAATACAAAATCTGCCACGTCACGCTTCATTCCGTCCCACCAGTAAATTTGTTTCAAGTCTTGGTACATCTTGGCCATACCAGGGTGAACTGTGTATGCCATGTTATGTCCTTCCTCCATAATCTCTCTCCTCAGAGCCGACATATTAGGAACACACAATCGATTTTTAAACCAAAGTGTGCCTGTGTCATCAAGTGTAAACTCTTGGGTATCTCCACTGTGTACCTTGTCCATGATCTTGGCCAATTCTGGGTCATCCTTCTGAAATAGACGAATATGGTCGGATAAGGAAGATTTAGCCTTAACGTGAGCCAAGAACATGCCAGAGTCGGATATCTCAAAGTATACCCCACGAGACTCTAATTCCTGTAACTCCTGTACTAAAGGCTTTCTTACCTCAGTTATATGTGCAAGAGTACCTGAGGATTTTCTACTTAAGGCATCTGCTACCACATTTTCTTTTCCAGGGTGGTATAGGATATTGCAGTCATAATCCTTCATCAACTCCATCCAGCGCCTTTGTCGTAAATTAAGGTCACGCTGATTAAAGATATATTTAAGGCTCTTATAATCAGTGAATATTTCACACTTTTCCCCATAGAGATAGTGCCGCCATATCTTAAGTACAAACACAACCGCTGCCATTTCTAGGTCATGTGTCGGGTAATTCTGCTCATGTTTCTTGAGTTGTCTGGAGGCATAAGCTATCACCTTACCATTCTGCATGAGGACACAACCAAGTCCTATTCGAGAGGCGTCACAATATACCGTGAACCCTCCTGGTCTGGATGGTAATACAAGTATTGGCGCTGTAACCAACTGCAGCTTAAGTTGTAAGAAACTCTTCTCGCATTCATCATCCCACTGATACTTTACATTCCTCCGTGTTAGTCGTGTGAGAGGGGCAACTATCTTTGAAAAGTCCTGGATGAAACGTCGGTAATAACCAGCTAATCCTAAGAAGCTCCGAATTTCTGTTACCGAAGTAGGTCTCAACCACATCTTGATCGCTTCAACCTTGCTTGGGTCCGCCTATATGCCATCTTTTGAAATCACATGACCTAAGAACTCGGTCAATCCAGAACTCACACTTTGAGAACTTCGCATAAAGTTGATGTTCTCTCAGCTTCTGCAATGCTATACGAAGATGTTGCTCGTGCTCCTCCGAGCTCCTTGAGTAAACTAATATATCATCTATGAATACTATGACAAATCGATCAAGGTATGGTTTAAATACCCGGTTCATGAGATCCATGAAAGCTGCCGAGGCATTTGTTAGTTCGAAAGACATAACTGTGAACTCGTAATGTCCATACCTAGTACGAAATGTTGTCTTGGGTATATCTGCCTCTTTGACCTTGAATTGGTGATAACCAGACCTCAAGTCAACCTTAGAAAAATGCTTAGCTCCCTGCAACTGATCAAAGAAATCATCTATACGAGGCAGAGGGTACTTATTTTTTATAGTGACCCTATTCAGTTACCTGTAATCAATGCAAAGTCTCATTGATCCATCTTTCTTCTTTACGAAAAGAACAGGGGCATCCCACGGGGAATAACTAGGTCTTATGAAACCCTTATCTAGAAGATCCTACAGTTGTTCCTTGAGTTCTTTCAGCTCAGTCGGTGCCATTCTGTAAGGTGGAATTAAGATAGGTTGAGTTTCTGGTGCCAGATCTACATTGAACTCAATTTCCCGATCCGGGGGTAGTCCTGGTAATTCGTCTGGAAACATGTCTAAAAACTCTCTCACAATTGGCACATCTTCAGGTTTGAGCTTTTCCTTCTCTACGTCTTGTACGAAGGCTAAGAACCCTCTGCACCCTTTTCTCAATAATCGTTGGGCGCCCATTAGGGAGATCAAGTTATGCGGTGTCCTACTTTGGTCTCCCTGGAATATAAATGTGGCTTCTCCGAGCATAGAAATTTTTATGGATTTATTATGACAATCGAGGGTTGTGTGGCATGAAGCCAACCAATCCATGCTTAAAAGTATATCAAAATCTATCATATCAAGGATCATAAGATCAGCCACGGTTTCTAGCCCTCCAACAGCCATCTCCACATTCGGCACACAGCCATAGCATATGACCATAATCATATTTGGCACACAGCCATATTCATATTCGACACACAACCATCTTCACATTTGGCACACAGCAATAGCATATGACCATAATCCACAATATGAGATAATAATCTCAATGAATAGATAACGTTACAAGGATAGAAACTTAATTACAGATAATCATCAAGTGATTAACAATACACAAGTATATGTATAAAATACATAAGTAAAATTTTTCGATCCTTAGCATATAACTGTAATCATATCATACTCATAATCGACACACAGCCATAGAATATGACCATAATCATATTCGGCACACAGTCATCTTCACATTCGGCACACAGCCATAGCATATGACCATAATCATATTTGGCACACAGCCATATTCATATTCGACACACAGCCATCTTCACATTTGGCACACAGCAATAGCATATGACCATAATCATATTCGGCACACAGCCATATTCACATTCGGCACACAGCCATAGCATATGACCATAATCATATTTGGCACACAGCCATATTCATATTCGGCACACAGCCATCTTCACATTCGGCACACAGCCATAGCATATGACCATAATCATATTCGTCACATAGCCATATTCACATTCGACACACAGCCATAGCATATGACCATAATCATATTCGGCACACAGCCATATTCATATTAATTGAAATATTCAGTCAAAGGTAATAGAAGATATACTTTGAATATGTAAATTACTTAGACTATTCATATAATTAAATAAATATCCAAGTAGGTTAGCTACTCACCTGAAATCCAAGTTACTATATCTTCTTTAAATCTTGGATCTAGACTAAGGAAGAAAGATCTAGAATTTCAGAACCCTAACGTCGGAGTAAGAGAACTTTTGAGGAGAGAAGAGAAGAGAAACTGAAGGTGTGATTAGAAATGAAATGGAAGGACTTATTTATAGGATAAGTTATGGTACTATTTGCTACTATTCCATCTACCGTTCTCCTATACTATTACATCTACCAGTTTTCATCTATCAGTTTCACTTACTAGTTTTCATCTACCAGTCTCATCTACCAGTTTCGCTTACCAGTTTTCATCTACCAGTCTCATCTACCAGTTTCGCTTACCAGTTTTCATCTACCAGTCTCATCTACCAGTTCCACTTTTAACTTTTCAGTTTAGTCCCTAAGGGATTTTCTCACATAAAACATCACTTGATTTCCCAATTTCTTCCTACGATCCCTTTAATCCTAAATCACATCTTATATTTGACAAGATAATTATGTATGTAAACCGTACAGTATATGTGAATAGTATTGTATATTATAATAGTAACCATAGTTTGTGAACACACATTTATACAAATTATTACGGGTATTACACTTACTGAGTTTTTAAATAAACTCATACTCCCTATGATTATCTTTTCAGATACAGAAAACAAGGAAGAAGAGTATCCGTTTGAAGATTAGAAGCCCCTTGGAATTATTCTCTATTTCTGTCTGGTGGGATACCAGTACTTATTAATGTGGATACTAGGAACGCTCTGTACTTTCTATAGGTCTCCTAGGCTTGCGATGAGATAAAAACATCAGATTATGTATGCCTATATTTGCTTATCAGATGAATATAACTCTGTCGTTTGGAATGAATAATAGAGGTTGAATGTAAGACCTCACAGAATTTATGTGAATAACTCATGTTTGAGAATTTTATTAAATAAATAATTGTGGATATTGAGATTGTCCAGGATTTTGGGATACCACTGAGGTTTTCTTAAAAGTGATATATTTTCACATGTTCAATTTTTGGGATGTGACACTTTTCTTCCAAGTCCATTCCTGTAATAATCGGCATAGTCCTTCTCGAGTTCGTAGAAGCTATCAACAACAACTCCATAGCTTGCCATCTCCGATTCCTTGGCAGCAATCCATGTTCTGCTAAGTACAGTGTCTTCTTTCATCTTCTCAAAATCTGGCACCTTCGACCATGTCATTGTTATCTCTCCCGGAAGATTGGGAATAACCAAGGGCTGTGAATCTGTTGAAACATTCTCGTATGGCTTGTAGAGTCTCAGACATTCAGAAGCACACAAGGTGAAGAAGGCAGTCCCGTAAAACACAAGACGTGGGATTCCAAATTTAGCAGCAGAGTCAGTGGCCCATGGGAAGAACATATCAGCAACGACACAATCTGGACGGAACTCTAACAACACCTGCTCAATTGGCTCTTGCAGCATCGTGGCTCTTGAAGCATCGTAGTGGTGGCGATGGTGAAGTTGGGAATTGAATCTGGATAAGGGACTGAGTGAATATTCTCGCAACCTTGAGGCAAACGAGTCTCTGCACAAGGAAAGTCAATGGTGTGGATATGAATTGGATTTTGGGAGTTGGATTTTGCAAGTGATGTGGAAATAAGATGAGCGTTGAGAGGAGTGGGGATGATGGTGGCAAGCACGCCTCTTGCCGAAAACAATTTGGCCATGTCAACCATAGGAATCATGTGGCCATGGGTAGGGAAGGGGAAGAAGAATATACAGAGAGGACGAGTTTCTTGAGCCATGAAGCAAGTTTGGATTTTGCAGAGAGATTTGAGAAGAAGAGAAAAGGAGTGTGAGAATCAATGTGTGTTGCAGAATATGTAGCGACAAATGACGAAACGATGTATAGTCAGGGATGGATACACGTTCAATAGTGTTGGGGCAATTGCCTACACAATAATTTTTTTAATTAATTCTTTTTTCCTACAAAAATTTAGATTTTATTCACGATAAATTATAATCACTCATTTTATTAAAAGTATCTCAATTAATAAGTTTCTTTTAAAATTAAATTTAAAAATTACTTATACCCTACTACAACACCATCCTTTCAAATCTTTAACTTTTCTAACACTTATCGTTTCAATGCTTCTTCAAAAAAGTAAGATAATAGGTAAGAACAACAATCCAAGACTTGTTTGTTTATTTGTTTATTATCTTTGTATATACGAAATAAACCAGACTTGCTTTCTCTTACATCTTTTTTATTCAAAATATTACACAAGTATGTATATATATATATATATATATATATATATATATATATATATATATATATTCATGTTAACACACACACACTTTCACAAAGGCACACATGTGTATACAATGCTTGTCTTTTCCTCTTCCTGTTAGCTACTGGACATTGGCATATTAAACCTTTTTATTGGCCATCATTGCTTTGAACATTGGTCTCAATTAAGAGAGAACAAAAAGCTTTGATTCTTATTAATCATACCATTGAAAAACGTCCCAAAATACTTAACCAAATAAAAGGTATATAATGCAATTCAAACATCTTAGAAAAGCCAATGTTCATGATGATGCCAACATATAAAAGCCGGTTAATACCAACAATAAAACAACATAAAGGATGCCAACATCTATACAATTAAAAGAAATCTTAATGTAAATAATATTTTATAATAATATCCAATGTGTTATGCTATTGTTATTAAAAAAATAAAAAATTTGAGTTATATATCTTTATAGTTTTTATAGACAAATGATAAAGAATATTGTTAAAAATTTTCTATAATTTTTAAAAATATTGTAATTGAATAAAAAACATAAATGTTATTCTTAGGCATGTCTTGACGTTCTCTTGAAAATGGTCCAAACGAACCAAAAAAATTTAAATGGTCTTATTAGGAATATGATTTCTATATATGAAAAGTATATCCATTTCTTGGGGCAAAAAACTTCTTGTGTTTATTTCATTTACGTCCATTCAATGGTTAAAAAAGAGATAGTATGTTTCTTTAATATGTTGGGTTCAATTGTTTTGAAAAGTACTCTAAAATTGAAATCATAAACGCAATAGGGTAATGTGGCAGAATGCCCTTTTAAAGTTGTCCCCTAAAAAAATGAAAAGAGATATAACCTGAATAAAGTTCAAAGATATCTTAAATTGTGTTTGAAAAAATGTTTAAATATACTTGAGATCCTTATAATTTCATTAAAAAATAATTTTAGTCACTATAGTTTGAAAATAATGAATTTAATTTCTGTAATTTTTAAAATTATAAAATAGGTTCTCGAAGTTACTTTTTGGTTAGTCAACGTTGATTAGGATGCTGATGTTAATATTAAAATCTATGTTAGTATTGACTGTGTACCACTTATACTAACGTGAACTCCCTAAAAAGAAAGTTTCAATTTATTTACTTAAGTCTTTGGTCAAAATTTTTCTTTTATCCCATTTTTGATATAAAATCGTTTTGTACTTCGTCTAGGTCCCTAGTTTAAGAATATATTTTTTCTTTGTCAAAATCCTCCCTCTACAAACTTTTTATTTTGTTCAATTTAGTCGATATTCTTCACTTTTATACTTTTTTCTCATGGTTTGGTCCTCCAAATCAGTCTATAATTTTATTTTTAGTCATGATATGATTTAATCTATTATTTCTACCCAAAAAAAATACAATAAATAAATTAAAATTCAAGTTTCAAAACTTACCTTTTATTCATTTAAGTCATGGTCAAAATTTTTCTTTTGTCCAATTTTTATATAAACTTGTCTTCTACTTCATATAGGTCCCTAGTTTAAAAGTATTTTTTTCTTTGTCAAATATCACCTACAAACTTTTCATTTTATTCACTTTAGTCCCTATTCTTCACTTTCATACCTTTTCTCATGGTTTGGTCCTCCAAATCAGTCTATAATTTCATTTTTAGTTATCATATGATTTAATCTATTATTTCTACCCAAAAATAATACAAGAAATGAATTAAAATTTAAGTTTCAAATCTTACCTTTTATTCATTTAGGTCCTTCGTCAAAAATTTTTTTGTCCAATTTTTGATATAAACTCGTCTTCTACTTCTTCTAGATCTTTAGTTTAAAAATATATTTTTTCTTTGTCAAAATCCTCCCCTACAAACTTTTTAATTTGTTCACTTTAGTCATTGTTCTTCACTTTCATGCTTTTTCTGATGGTTTGGTCCTCCAAATCAGTCTATAATTTTTTTTAGTCATTATATTATTTAATCTATTATTTCAACCCAAAAACAATACAAGAAATGAATTAAAATTCAAGTTTCAAAACTTACCTTTTATTCATTTAGGTCCTTAGTTAATATTTTCCTTTTGTCCAATTTTTTATATAAACTCGTCTTCTACTTCGTATAGGTCGCTTGTTTAAGAATATATTTTTTTCTTTGTCAAAATCATCTCCTACAAACTTTTCAGTTTGTCCACTTTAATCTCTATTGTTTACTTTCATGTTTTTTTCGTACGGTTTGGTCCTCCAAATCATATAATGATTAAAAATGAAATTATGGACTGATTTGAAGGACCAAACCATGAGAAAAGGGTATGAAAGTGAAGAACAGGGACTAAGTGAAGAAAATGAAAAGTTTGTAGGGATGATTTTGATAAAGAAAAAATATTCTTAAATTAGGGACCTATATGAAGAAGAAAATGAGTTTATATAAAAAATTAGACAAAAAAAAAATTTTCACCAAAGACTTAAGTTAATAAAAGGTAAGTTTTCAAATTTTAATTTTAATTTATTTCCTGTATTGTTTTTGATAGAAACATACTTTTTTCTCACGATTTGATCCTCCAAATCAGTCCAAGGACCTAAGTGAATAAAATATAAGCTTTGAAATTTGAATTTTAATTCATTTATTGTATTGTTTTTGGGTATAAATAATAAATTAAATCATATCATAACTAAAAATGAAATTATGGACTGATTTAGAGGACCAAACTGTGATAAAAAAGCATGAAGTGAAGAACAGAGACTAAATTGAACAAATTGAAAAGTTTGTAGGGAATGAAAAAATATATTCTTAAACTAAGGACCTAGACGAACTAGATAACAAATTTATATCAAAAATTGGACAAAATAAAATTTTAACCAAAGATCTAAGTAAATAAACTGAAAATTTTTTTAGAGAATCCATGTGGCTAGTCTACATTAGCATAAGTGATACACAGTTAGCTTTGACATGAATTTTAATACTGACATCAGCATCTAAGTCAGCGTTAACTAACAATTGACTAACTAAAAACTAACCCCGGGACGTATTTCATGGTTTTAAAAACTACAGAGACTAAATTTATTATTTTCAAACTGTAGGGATTAAAATCATTTTTCAATTAAACTTTAAAGACCTCAATTATTCAATATTCTTTAACGCTAGAAAACTCTTAGCACCTAGTACTCCACCAAACAATGTCAAAATGGGCATGTTGAAAGGGGTTTGGATTTTCATGTCCAGGCCTATCTAAGGTCTGTGCTTCGCCTGCGGGCTCACGGACTGGTTGAAAATGGGTTTTAATTTTCATATCCAAGCCTTTCTACGGTTTGCAGGCCAAACTTTTTTTTAATTTGTATAATTTTTATATTTAAATAATATAATATTTAAATAATTTTTATCTCTCTATTATCAAGTTCTTTAATAAAATTATTATAAGTGTATAATTTTTACAGTTCAACGGGGACAAATAATTGATTCATTAAAAATATTTTAAACATACGTTATATTCTTGTCAAAAAAAATTACAGTAAATTAAAAATATGACAAACTATATATACCAAGTCTAATTCTTAAGAAAATA
Source organism: Biancaea sappan (assembly GCA_037074585.1). Classification (NCBI taxonomy): domain Eukaryota; kingdom Viridiplantae; phylum Streptophyta; class Magnoliopsida; order Fabales; family Fabaceae; genus Biancaea; species Biancaea sappan. Next base: position 6,945,464 of record CM073493.1, on the reverse strand, counting down.
AATAGTTAAAACTCATTATGCACAATTTTTATATACACATACATAATTTGTGTCTATATTTATGTGAATTCACTTCAATTCAATCGAGTTATGTCTCAAATTTACTGGATAATTTCAGTATTGCAGTGATTCTTTGACCCACGGTTCCAAGCTAATTAGAAGGACAAATTGTTGCTATATAGTTCAGTTTGAGAGGAGGCAATTAAACAAATTAATTATAAAAATATACGCATTTATTTGCTTAAATATACAAGTACAATGTATAAATTGTGATCGTTAAACTTTTAAGTTAACTTTTAAAGTTGTCTAAATTTATAAATTTAAGTTTTCAAATTAAGTAAACTCGATTCTAAAATTGAAATTTGATGCATGATGAGAAAATTGCAATTTTTAATATATTTGTTATTAGATTTTGCAACTAATGAAAATAATTTGTATTTGATGGGTAACTTTCTTATCATAACATTCTTAGCAATTGATACTTTAATTTACATTACCAACTGATATTTTGTATAAAGAACCAATTGAACCTAAGAAGAGAAATATCATAATAATTGAAATTAAATAATTTTATATTAATTATAAACTATTATGTTACTTATGTATTAAAATATATATAATTTTAATAATTTATTGAACAGGGGAGTTACATATGTAAATTTTTATAATTTTATGTCCCAAGTTTACTTTTCAAACGTCATCGAATTTAAATAATCTCCTGGATTTGATAACCTTAGTATAAACATCTAAACGTTAATATTGAATATAGAAAATTATTTGTATACATTTTTTTCCTGCTTTTTTGTTCTTTCCGCAGGAAAGCTCTATGTGTGGACTACAAGGACCTGTGAAATTAATGGAGAATCAATAAAGAAGCAGTCTATTGAACTAAACGCAGAAGATAATTGATAAGACTATGGAGAGCTCAACATTTCAATAATTTGAAGTTTTTATAATTGAATTATCTTAAAATTTGTGTAAAATGTTTTTTTAATTACTATAAACACTAATTTCAAAATGATCACGATGAGAGATGAGTTATCAGTAGATTTAAAGATAATAGCAAATAGTACAACATCATCATCAGATACCTAACTCTTCAATTAGAGCATTCAAATTGGAATATGATGATCTTCCTTCTTCCACTGCCTTCTTAGCCTTCTGAGAAAGAACCATTGCTCTGTCTCTCATTTCCTCTGCTTCTTCTCCTTCCATTGTTCTCTTCACTGCTTTCTCTATGGCGTCCCACTTCACACAATCCCCCTCCACTCTCATCCATGTTTTAGCACCTACTGGAATTCCAATTCTAAGCACATCTGTCACCAATTTCTCATTGTAGAATTGCTTAGCTGACATAGGCCATGTCACCATGGGCACTCCTGCAGATGCTGCTTCCAATGTCGAATTCCAACCACAATGAGTCACAAACATTCCAATGGGTTCAAGGATCACTTGAGGTGCCCACCCTCTTATGATTAATCCCTTGCCTTCCATTCTTTTCTCAAACCCCTCTGGTAGCCATTTGTTGGGTTTGACTTGAATTTTGTGGGTGACCCGGTTTGTAACCCGACCCACGACCCATGACCCATTTGTCTCTATATATATGAGTGTGAGGGAATTCATTGTAAGAGTGGTTGATGTAATTTCTCTCTGTATAGCCTCCTTCAGAAAATAATACAGATATTCTCTCTGTCCGTGGACGTAGGTCGCATTGACCGAACCACGTAATTTCTTTGTGTGTTATTCTCTATCCTTCTCCTTGATTAATTGCATTTCAGTAACCTAACAAGTGGTATCAGAGCCTTGGTTCATTTTTGGTTCGTCGGTTACTGTAGCACATCCGAAAATTTTCAGATCCGGCTCCAAAATTTCAGATCTTGCCCCGATTTGGTTGATTTGGAGCATAGGAGACCATTCTCTGCATCTTTGGTACGTTAAAGAACGTCGGAGACCAATTTTTGGTGGTAAGAAAATTTTCAGATCTAGTTTTAAATCTCAGATCTAGCTTGATTCGCTTGTTTTTTGGGAAAAAGAGACCGTTTATTGCATTTCTAGTGCATTGGAGATCGTTTTTCAGTTGTTTCGGTGAGTTTTTACGGTTGCGAGTACTGTTCATCGCCGGAATCTTCATCGGAAATACTGTTCATTGCCGGAATCTTCATCGGAAGCACTGTTCATCGTCTTCTACGGCGAGGCACTGTAGCACGGTCAACGGTCAACGGTACTATTTGGTCAAAGTTGCTGTTTGGTCAAAGTTGCTGTTTGGTCAAAGCTGTTGTTTGGTCAAAGCTGCTGTTTGGTCAAAAATTGCTGTTTGGTCAAAGCTGCTGTTTGGTCATTATTGTTGTTTGGACCAAGTTTTCTGTTGCGATCGTTATTGTTTCCTCGACACAGTTCCGGTAAGTTTATGTTTAATTCAGAAAAGAATTCTGAATTTCTGTGTGAATTTACTGGATTGTGCTGGATTGAATTTCTGGTTTACTGCTGTGAATTTTGTTGGACTGCTGTGTTGAATTTCTGTTAGTGAAGTTCTGGTCAGTTTGCAAGGTTCTGAACAGTTTTGTGAAATTCAATTTCTGATTGCGAAATTTGCTAGTAATTTATCTGCTGTTATTTGAGAAGATGTCGACTCATAAATTCGATATTGAGAAGTTCAATGGATCGAATGATTTCACTTTGTGGAAGGTAAAAATGAGGGCACTTCTGGTTCAGCAGGGATGTGCAGTGGCATTAGAAGGAGAAAGTAGTCTACCTAACACGTTGAAAGAAGAGGAGAAGAAGGAAATTTTGGCAAAGGCTCATAGTGCATTACTATTGAGTCTGACAGATGAGGTGTTGAGAGAAGTAGTTGATGAATCAACTGCTGCAGGTTTGTGGAAGAAATTGGATGATAAATACCAGAAAAAGTATCTCACAAACCGGTTATATCAGAAGCAGCGTTTGTATACCCTGCGGATGACAGAAAATATGCAGGTAAAAGATCATCTTGATAATTTTAACCGAATTATCCTGGATTTACAGAGTGTTGGGGTTAAGATAGATGATGAAGATCAGGCTATCATTCTTTTGTGTTCTCTACCAAATTCATATGAGAACTTTGTTGACACTATGTTGTATGGTAGAGATAGTATCTCTGTTAATGATGTCAAAGATGCTTTGCAGTCTAAAGAGCTGAAGAGAAGAGTCTCTAGTTCTAATGAGGATGGTGCAGAAGCAGGTTTGTATGTTGGCAGAGGCAGAGACACTAAAAGGGATGATGGAAAAAGAAGCAAGTCACGGTCTCAGTCGAGGAACAAAGGAGGACCTCGATGTTATCATTGTAAACAAAAGGGGCACATCAGGAAGAATTGTCCACAGAGGAAGAAGGGAAATGACGAGAAGGAACCGAATACCAGTGGTAGTGCTGCGGTGGTGCAAGATAGTTCTGACGAAGAAGAAGACATTGATGTTCTTACAGTCAGCACCTCTGGTTCTGCAAATACTTGGGTCTTGGACACAGGTGCATCTTATCATATGACTTTCTCACGTGAACTATTTACTTCTTTCAAGGAGTGGAATGGTGTTGTGAGATTGGGTGATGATGAGCAGCTTAGTGTTAAGGGCAGTGGTTCTGTACAGATTCAGATGTATGATGGAATAGTCAGGACGCTTGATGCTTGGTATGTTCCTGGTCTACGGAAGAACTTGATTTCTCTTGGTACTCTAGACAAACAAGGGTACAAGTACTCTGGAGAGAATGGACAGTTGAGAATTTCCAAAGGTGCTCTGGTTATAATGAAGGGTAAATTGCAGCATGGCATTTACTTTCTGATTGGTAGTTCTGTGATGGGGACAGTGGCTGTATCTAAATCTTTAGGGAAGAATGATGATTATACAGAGTTGTGGCATTGCCGATTGGGACACATGAGTGAAAAAGGGCTGTCAATTCTAAGTAAACAAGGATTGTTAGAAGGAGCAGAAACTGGGAAACTGAAATTCTGTGAAGTTTGTGTTATGGGTAAACAACGCAGAGTTAAGTTCAGTTCTGGGAAGCATACTTCTACGGATGTTCTGCAATATGTTCACTCAGACTTGTGGGGTCCTTCTCCAGTTGAATCTCAGGGCAAATGCAAGTACTTTGTTACTTTCATTGATGACTACTCTAGAAGGGTTTGGGTATATTTTCTGAAATCCAAAGATGAAGTGTTTGGGAAGTTCAAAGAGTGGAAGACCATGGTTGAGAAACGGACTGGAAAACAGGTCAAAACACTCAGAACTGATAATGGGTTGGAGTTCTGTAACGCTCTATTTGATGAATTTTGCAAGAAAGAAGGTATAGTGAGGCATCGCACTGTACGTCATACACCACAGCAAAATGGAGTTGCAGAACGTATGAATCAAACACTGTTGCAGCGTGCGAGATGCATGCGATTAAACGCTGGCTTGCCAAAACAATTCTGGGCTGAAGCAATTAACACTGCTTGTTATCTGGTGAATAGATCGCCATCTACTGCAATTGATTTTAAGACTCCTCAAGAGGTATGGTCCGGTAAACCTTCTGATTATTCTGGCCTGCGTATATTTGGTTGTCCTGCTTATGCTCATGTGAATGATGGTAAACTAGAGCCTAGGGCAATGAAATGCATATTTCTAGGGTATGCACATGGAGTTAAAGGGTACAGACTGTGGTGTACTGAAAAGGATAGAACTCCAAAATTTATTACTAGCAGAGATGTAACATTTGATGAGTCTGCTATGTTTGGTCAGAAGGAGGAGCTTGGTAGTCATGCAGGTAATAATGATCAAGGTGCTAACCAGAAGGTGGAAATTGAAGTTCAAACTTCAAAAAGGGTTATAACAGACCCTGTAGGGCAGCCCAGGGAAGAAGAAGAATCACAACCTATAGCAACAAGGAGGGAAAGAAGGGAAATCAGAAAACCTATGAGGTATGCAGATTGTGTTGATATAGTTGATGTTAATTCAATTGCTTATGCCTTGGCAGTAGGTGAAAGTATTGATTCTGATGACCCGAGATCATATAAAGAAGCAGTTGAGAGTAGAGAAGCATCAGAATGGCTGGTTGCAATGAATGAAGAGATGCAATCTCTTGAGAAGAACGAAACATGGGATCTTGTACCGTTACCAAAGGGAGTGAAACCGGTAGGATGCAAATGGGTCTTCAAGAAGAAAGAAGGTATTCCTGGAGTTGAACCAGCAAGGTTCAAAGCACGACTTGTGGCAAAGGGTTTTTCACAAAAGGAGGGAATTGATTATCATGAAGTTTTCTCCCCGGTTGTGAAGCATAAAACCATTCGTGTCCTTTTGTCCATGGTAAGTGTTTTTGACTTGGAGTTGGAACAACTGGATGTGAAAACTGCTTTCTTACATGGAAATTTAGAGGAGCAGATCTATATGTCACAGCCAGAAGGATTTCTTGATTCTGAGAAGAAAGATCATGTATGTTTGCTGAAAAAGTCCTTGTATGGTTTGAAGCAGTCTCCTAGACAGTGGTACAAGAAATTTGATGCATTCATGACTTCCCATGGTTTTCTGCGTAATCAGTTTGATAACTGTGTCTACTCTAAGAAACTTGCAGATGATTCTTATATTTATTTGTTGCTATATGTTGATGATATGTTAATTGCTGCAAAGAACAAGGTTGAAATTGATAGTTTGAAAGCCTTGTTGAGCAGTGAGTTTGAGATGAAGGATTTGGGTACAGCCAAAAAGATTTTGGGCATGGAGATTTGGAGAGATAGAAGTGCAGGTTTACTGTATGTATCTCAACAGAAATACATAGAAAAATTGTTGCAGTCTTTTCAAATGAATAATTCTAAGCCGGTTAGTACTCCGTTGGCGGCACATTTTAAACTTGATGCTAGTACAATACCTACTACAGCTGAGGAAAAAGGGTACATGAATTCAGTGCCCTACTGTAATGCTGTTGGAAGCTTGATGTATGCAATGGTGTGTACTAGGCCTGATCTGGCTCATGCAGTCAGTGTGGTAAGCAGGTTTATGAGTAATCCTGGGAGAGCTCACTGGAGTGCAGTTAAATGGATTATGCGGTATCTGAAAGGTACGAGTAATATTTGCTTGGTTTATGGTGCTGATAAATCTGATAGTGGCTTGGTTGGTTATACAGATTCAGATTATGCTGGAGATCTTTTGAGGAGGAGATCCTTAACATGCTATGTCTTGACTCTAAATGGATGTGCTGTCAGTTGGAAGGCAACACTTCAATCTACAGTTGCCTTGTCTACCACTGAAGCAGAATACATGTCATTGGCAGAAGGAGTTAAGGAAGGTATGTGGTTACATGGTTTGATTGATAGTCTGGGGTTAAATATTCAGAGACCTATCATTTATTGTGATAGTCAGAGTGCATTAAGTTTGGCCAAGAATCCAGTCTACCATGAAAGGTCGAAGCATATTGATATCAGATTGAATTTTATTCGAGATGTGATAGAAGACAAGAAATTATCCATCGAGAAGATATCCACAGCAGATAATCCAGCAGATATGTTGACAAAGGCTCTACCTTCAGAGAAGTTCAAGCATAGCTTGGACTTGGTGAATGTTCGCATTCCATGAAGCCCTACAGGGCTTGAATGACAGAGATGAATTTGTACTTAGTTCTGGTGATTTGAGAGAATTCAAGTCAAGGAGGGAAATTGTTGGGTTTGACTTGAATTTTGTGGGTGACCCGGTTTGTAACCCGACCCACGACCCATGACCCATTTGTCTCTATATATATGAGTGTGAGGGAATTCATTGTAAGAGTGGTTGATGTAATTTCTCTCTGTATAGCCTCCTTCAGAAAATAATACAGATATTCTCTCTGTCCGTGGACGTAGGTCGCATTGACCGAACCACGTAATTTCTTTGTGTGTTATTCTCTATCCTTCTCCTTGATTAATTGCATTTCAGTAACCTAACACCATTCCTCTGTTTCTTCCTCATCTTTCTTGCTTCTCCTCACCACCCAGATGAATTTTTGCCCTGATTCTTCAAGACCCATTGCAATTTCTCTGAGCTGAGATTCTGGGAAGTTTGCTACACTCCCGAAGCACATTCCTGTAATGATCGGCATACTCATTCTCGAGTTCGTAGGAGCTATTAACAACAACTCCATAGCTCTTCATATCTGATTCCTTAGAAGCAATCAAAATTCTGCTGAGTATAGCCTCTTTCATCAAGAAAAAATCTGGCACCTGCGACCGTGTCATTGTTATTTGACCCAGAAGATTGGGAATAACAAAGGTCTCTGAATCTGTGGAAACATTCTCGTAAGGCTTGTAGAGTCTCATATACTCAGAAGCACACAAGGTGAAGAACCCAGTTCCGTGAAATACAAGACGTGGGATTCCAAAATTAGCAGCAAAATCAGTAGCCCATGGGAAGAACATATCAGCTACGAGCCTCCGCACAAGGAAAGTCGATGGTGTGATTATGAATTGGAATTTCAGAGTTGGATTTTGCAAGTGATGTGGAAATAAGAGGAGCGTTGAGCGGGGTGGTGACGAAGGTGGCACGCACGCCTCTTGTCAAAAGCAATTTGGCCATGTCAACCATAGGAAATCATGTGGCCATGGGCAAGGAAGGGGAAGAACAATACATGGAGAGGGCGAGTTTCTTGAGCCATGAAGCAAGTTGGGATTTTGCAGAGAGATTTGAGAAGAAGAAGAGAAAAGGAGTATGAGAATCAAAGTGGATTGCAGAATTTAGAATGACAAATCGCAAAACGATGATGTGAAGAAGCACTCACTACATGGCTCTTGGAGTAATGATGGTCTTGCTCACAAACTTATATAACAGGATATATTAGATGATAGGTATCAGAATCCAACACAGAAATGTTCGAATAAGATTGAGTTTAGGACAGTCTGTTCCTATTCTGAAGAAGATCCGTGGTATCATTTATTATTGCTTTGAGTTGCGTGGGAAGGACTACATGTGTAGTAGCAGTAATATCAATTAGGTGGTGGGATAGATAGTCTATGATAATACAGGAAAGTTAAGCCTCTGAAAAAGATATTTGTAGTTATATTACATAAACAAATGTTTTTTTTTTTTGGTCATGTCTCTTGTTAAATTCTAATCCAAATATTCTATTTACGAATTCTTAACCCTTCTAAGAACTCGAAGATCATTCCATATACACGACATAGTACCTTATTCAATTTAAGAAAAGGTTCATGTTAATAGAAGGTTTCACTTGTTTATACCGTATGTTTTCTTTAAACTTCCGTTTGCTTGGATCAATTTTAATCTTTTTTTAATCAAAATCAAGTTGATTGTGTTTTTCTTTTTCTTTTTATTTCTCAATCTAAGTGGGGTTTTCCAGTCCAACAAACGTTACAAACTCCCGCTATGATTACATTTTTTTAAAAATTATTTTAGTTTTTGGGTTTTAGCAAGGGTTCTGGCAAACGTCCACTAAAACTATGCTTTTAATTTTTTTTTTTTAATTTCTCAATTCTACAGTGATTAACTTCATTTGAGTTCTTATTATGAGTCTTACAGTACCACATCAGATTAAACAACTTTTCACCATTTTAAGTAACTATTTACTACAATGGTGAACTTCTTTGTCTCTTAATTACACAAGTGCTTCCACCATCTTTTGTGCTACATAGCTCAAAGGATTTGATACCACTTCCCCTGCAGTCACATTTCTTGTCATTGATCGAAGAATGGCAATACCAAAGTAATTTCGAGGCAATGGAGGATTTAGTCTGTTGTGGACAAAAACAATAATATGAATTATCGTTGATTGAAGGTACTCATTTTTGTTCACTTTACATGCACACCTCCATATATAGGCAGCAATAGCTTCGTATCTGGTGTGTTTTCCATTTATGTCGTTCAAGCCCTTCACTTGCTTTGTTCCTGGAAACTTGCTCTCTAGTCAACTTTAGTAATTCCACACACGTCTCCTTCCTGCATTCCACCATGGCATCAGAAGTGACCAGTAAAGTCGGAAGCAGCTTGTATTCTGGGTGGCTGAAGCGATTGACAACATGTTGTCTTGCTCTAATATGCCATCCGCCATGGGGTGGAAAAGATTAATCCCGAGGGAAAGGCCACCGCATGGAACCTCGTGAGTCGAACAAGCAGCAATGGGACTTCCTCCATGGGTTTGGTGTAATCAGCCATGGGAACAAGTTCTCGGATATGCTTGCATATTTAAATAAATTTGTCGACTTTTGAACAAACATTTTTTATACCAGACACAATTTTTAACTTTTGATGATTATGTTGTCTCGTAAGCAATACCTCCCTAATTAATTCATTAAAAGAAATTGTATTTCTCCCAGGAACCAGACGACGCTGGACTCGTTCCCAAACGTCGGTGAACTCCTTCCCATAACCCATCGACCTCGCATGCCACTGGAGACTCTACCGAGGAAGCTACCATATGCTGCAGGGGATGATGAAGAGATGCTCCACGTGAAAAGAAGTCGATCTCACGAACGTGATTGGAATTGTTGCTTTTTTTTTATTGTTTTAATGTTATTTTTTGCATAAGAATCTGGACTCGTTCCCAAACGTCGGTGAACTCCTTCCCATAACCCATCGACTTCGCACGCCACTGGAGACTCTACAGAGGAAGCTACCATATGCTGCAGGGGATGATGAAGAGATGCTCCACGGTGAAAAGAAGTCGATCTCACAAACGTGATTGGAATTGTTGCTTTTTTTATTATTTTAATGTTATTTTTTGTATAAGAATTGTTCTTATGCGTGGCAGCTAGCATAGCAAGTTACAGTGGTAAACCAAAATAAGAACTATTTCTTAAATTTAAGAACTTCTTAAGAACTATTACTGTAGATACTTTTAGAAAACTAATGCTAGGACTTGTCTCTAGTACCACCTTTAAGACTAATATTAACAATTTAATAATTTAGTAATTAATTTTTTTTAGAATCTTTTTCAGACTGAATTGATAATTTTTCTTTTATTAATATATATATATATATATATATATATATTGACATAAAGACATTATTAATAACAATTTTATTTAATGGATCAACTTGAGGAATAGTGATCAAATTGACAACATAATTTTTAGGTAAACTAAACCAAAACAAATACTTCATCTAAAAAGGACAAAAATTGGATTGATAATTATATAAAAAATAAATTGATAATTACTCATTTTATTTATAGAGAATTAATTGAGTTTTTAGTCTAATTGTATATGAATGTAATAAACTTGGAGATTTTTTTCTTTGGAATATGGATTATATATATACTATTATGAGATGCTAGAGTATTAACAAGCTAGTTCAACATACAAATGTCTTAATAGTTTTGTATGCAACAAATATATTAATATTTATGGTGGGCTAAATGCCTCACTGAGTATCCAATTAACTTAGTTAAGTTGCTTAGAAGAAATGTCTTCAATATTTTTATCACATTTTACATACTATTAATACAAAGAAGAATGGGAAGAATTATAAGGAAAATAGGGGGAAAAAAGAAACTATTAATACTAAATTCGCAATTAATAATTAATGAAGCTTCAATGGTTTCACCAAAAATTCATTTTTCTTATTCTTCAATTTTTTAATTATCTAAATCAATTTACAAGTAGCTAATTATAATATAATTTAGCCTTTTTATATAGTAACTAGACTAATAAAATTACAATAATAAACAAATAATTTATGTTTTGACATTTGATTGCTATCTATAATATTATAATATTTAAGGTTAATATTTTCTAAAATTTTATGATTAAAACAATAAAAAAAATAGTAATCACTAATAAAATATTTAGTGGCGGTTTAGGACTGCCGCTAAAGCAGTCAGAAAAACCAATTCTTCTTTGACTTCAAACCAGTTGGACCAACCGTCACCAGTGAATTTTGCAGAAATTTTAAGTTAACCAAAAAAAAAAATACAAAGTGGTTCTAGCACCTATCAATGCCTACAAAGTGGCAAATTTAGAAGAGATGGGGCCAAAAAAATAAATAAATAAAATTAAACGTCAGAAGGTTCGAGTCAAATGTTGGAGTTTAGCTTTTGATGTATAAACTGGAAAGACCGTTAGGCATAAGCACATGGAAGCACGAAGGAATGGTAGTGCTGACTGTTCACCTACTAATTCTGGTACAGTAGTAAGAGATATGAGTACACGTCATTATCGCTTTGATAGGAAGGATATTTTATATAATATAGGTAGTTGAAAAAGAGACAATATAATTTCTTTAATAACTAGGGCACAATATAATTTATTAAGTTACTTGCAATTTGCAAGTAATCCTTAAACTTTTAAAATCGACAATTAAATTCCTATATTAATACACTTCAATGCTTAAGTACAATTCTTTATATATTTATTATCAATTTTTTAATTTCTTATAGCCTCATCAATTTTTTTAAAAAAATGAGTAACTTAATAAATAAATTTAGTAGACATACCCTAATTAAATTTTCTTAAAAAATAATTAAAAAATACACTTTTTCCCCATCATTTAAAATTATTTCTAAATATTTGTTAGAAAAATCTGAATCAGATTTAAAAAAAATTAAAAAGAAAAAAGAAATCTGACTCAGATTTTAAAAAATATGGAATCCAAAAAAAAATCTGATTCAGATTTAAAAAAAAATAGCTACAAATTTTACAAATTATATTTTCTTAATAATTTTAAAAAAATAACACTGGTTTAAAAAAAGTCTGATTCAGTTTTTTAAAAAAATATTATAAAAAAGACTGGTGAAATACTGAAATCCGATCATTGTAAGATCGGATTAGTATTTAAGGAAATTATAGTGTTCATGAAGAAAATTAGTCTATAATTATGAAATAATGATCTAATTAATTTTTCAATTATATATATATAACGACGACGTGGATGATTGTCCAGTATCACTAACGTGATTTAAACACAATCTAATTCGATCAGTAGCAAGAGAAGCAAGAGAGACGCAAAGAAATCAAGCCACACAGACATGAACTGAACAAAAACTATGTAGAGAATTAAACCGATCAAAAGATCCAGGACTTTAACAGACATGAACAGAACAAAAACTAAGAAGTAGCAGAACACATCAATGCCGACGCATACCCAACTCTTGAATTAAAGCATTCAAATTGGAGTTTGATGATCCACCTTCTTCCACTGCCATCTTAGCCTTCTGAGAAAGAACCCTTGCTCTGTCTCTCATTTCCTCTGCTTCTTCTCCTTCCATTGTTCTCTTCACTGCTTTCTCTATGGCCTTCCACTTCACGTTGTCTCGCTCCACTCTTGCCCATTCCTTCACTCCTACTGGGATTCCAATTTTTAGTATCTCCGTCACCAATTTCTCATTGTAAAATTGCTCAGCTGATACAGGCCATGTCACCATTGGCACTCCACAAGAAACTGCTTCTAATGTTGAATTCCAACCACTGTGTGTCACAAACGCTCCAATGGCTTTGTGTTCAAGAATCATCACTTGAGGTGCCCACCCTCTTATGATCAACCCTTTCCCTTCCATTCTTTTCTCAAACCCTTCTGGTAACCATTCCTCTCTGTCTTCTTCTTCGTCATCTTTCTTGTTGTCCCTCACAACCCAGATGAATTGTTGCCCTGATGCTTCAAGACCCATTGCAATTTCTCTGAGCTGAGATACTGGGAAGCTTGCTACAGTTCCGAAGCATATATAAACAACAGAGTTAGGTATCTTATCATCAAGCCACCTCAAGCACTCGTGTTGACTGATGCATGCTTCTTTTCCTCTGTTTGCTTTTTCTTCTGTGTCCTTATTACAGAGAGAGACAGGGCCTATATGCCATGCTTTTCTTCCAAGTCCATTCCTGAAATAATCAGCATAGTCCTTCTCGAGTTCGTAGAAGCTATCAACAACAACCCCATAGCTTGCCATCTCCGATTCCTTGGCAGCAATCCATGTTCTGCTAAGTGCAGTGTCTTCTTTCATCTTCTCAAAATCTGGCACCTTCGACCATGTTATTGTTATCTCGCCCGGAAGATTGGGAATAACAAAGGGCTCTGAATCTGTTGAAATATTATCGTATGACTTGTAGAGTCTCAGACATTCAGAAGCGCACAAGGTGAAGAAGGCAGTCGCGAAAAACACAAGTCGTGGGATTCCAAATTTAGCAGCAGAATCAGTGGCCCATGGGAAGAACATATCAGCAACGACACTATCAGGATGGTACTGTAGCAACACTTGCTCGAATGGCTGTTGAAGCAAGGTAGAGGCTTCGAGGATGGTGAGAAGCAAATCTGGAGAAGGGACTGAGTCACTATTCTCGCAACCTTGGGGTAAAGCAGCCTTTGCAGAAGGAAAATCGATGGTGTGGATATGAATAGGATTTTGGGAGTTTGATTTTGCAAGTGATGTGGAGATAAGAGTAGCGTTGAGTGGAGTGGTGATGATGGTGGCATGAACGCCTCTTGCTGAAAATAATTTGACCATGTCAACCATAGGAATCATGTGGCCATGGGCAGGGAAGGGGAAGAACACTATATGGAGAGGGTGATTGTCCTCGGGACCCATGAAGCAAGTTGGGATTTTGCAGAGAGATTTGAGAAGAAGAAGGGATAAGGAGTGTGAGAATCAACGTGCGTTGCAGAATATGCAGAGTGACAAATGATAAAACGACGTAGTACTGAAGTACCGGGGAATGTGGGTTAATTAATAACGGATGCACGTGATCAGAGTCACCCTTTGCGTCAGAAGCAAGAAGCCAAGAACATGGACGTTGAATATCTGTTCTTCTTTAGTTCCACTTTTAACGTTGGAAATTTATGCATAATAAAAGCAAAGAAATAGAACACGTTCAAGAGGTTGAATCCCGATCATCGAACCCTCTGGAGTTGGGTTCATTGGCATTTACGAAGTACGATATACGCAAGATGTTTATGTTTTTAATTTTTTTAATTTCTCGATTTTAGCAGGGGTTCTATAAAACTTTCGATAAAACTTGTCTCTAGAACCACCGTTCAGATTAATAAAAAACTCCCACTGAAACTTCCAGGCCTTTCAGTTTCGATTGCTGCATTGATAAGGTGCGTCACACAGGCCAATGACTAGTTAAGAAAAAAAAAAAAAAAATACAAAACTCTCCAAATGTCTATCACGTGACTACGGTTTCTCTTAAAGCCCAACCTCGTGTTATATATTTTTCAGGGGTCAATTAAAATCTGTATAATTATAATTTATTTTTTAATAAACATATAAATTAGTCCAAATTTGAATTTTTTTTATCATTCAATCTTTGAGATCTTAGTTTAAAACAAGTTAATTCCTATAACTTGTAAATTAAATACAAATACAAATGAGTCCCTTTTTATTAGTGTTTAATAAGTTCATAATATTCACAAACTAAATTATGTAGGATTAAACTTTCAAGAATTAAACAAGTAATATATATATTTTTGAAGGACTAAATTGATAATAAAGTCTTTATTTTTATTACAAAAAGAAAAACATAGCATATATTTTGCCATAGGATGATTATTTACTCGCTAAGAATTTAACTTTTTACAATTTAATCTTTAAATATTATGAACTTGTTATATATCATTATTAATTAATTCCCTTATCTAAGTTGAATAAATATACAAAGTAATTCTCTAGAAGGATTAATTTATATTGAATTGATAATTAAAGGGGGTAACTTGTTTTGCTGATAAATTTTAAGGATTAAACTATAAGAAAATATATATTTTATAGACTAATTTACATTCATTATTATTATTATTATTTTAATAAATATCATCTGGTATTCGAATATCACAAATATCGATTAATACGGATTCAAGTCAAGTATGACCATAATTGACAGTAAATCTCTCTATTAAGTTTTAACGTAACTTCATTTATAAAGAATAAAACTCGAGACTTATATTTAAATTAAGACGTCCTCTTACTAGCTAACTAACACGATTTGGTGATTATATTTATTATTTTTTAAAACATATTAAAACACCTATACTTAACATATGATTCGAGAGATGCATAAATTTGCATGAAGGAAGCATCAACAACAGTATTGTTAAGCCAAGTCTTGGATTATAGCATCCAAATTGGAGCAGGAGGATCCACCTTCTTCCACTGCCTGCCTTGCTCTCAAAGCCAGAACCTTTGCTCTGTTTCTCATTTCCTCTGCTTCTTCCCCTTCCATCGTCTTCTTCACAGCTCTTTCTAAGGCGTCCCATTTCACCCTATCTCTCACCAGTCTGGACCATCTTTTAGCTCCTACAGGAACCCCAATCTTAAGCACTTCTGTCACTAACTTCTCATTGTAAAACTGGTCTGCATAAGTTGGCCATGTCACCATGGGCACTCCTGCAGAAACTGCTTCCAACGTCGAATTCCAACCACAGTGTGTCACAAACCCTCCAATGGCTTTGTGTTCAAGAATCAACACTTGAGCCGCCCACCCTCTTGTGATCAACCCCTTGCCTTCCATTCTTTTCTCGAACCCTTCTGGTAGCCATTCCTTTGATTCTCCTTCGTTTTTCTGATCGCTTTTTCTCACGACCCAGATAAAGAGTTGGCCGGAAGCTTCGAGACCTATTGCGATCTCTCTGAGCTGAGATTCTGGGAAGTCTAATAAGCTTCCGAAGCATACGTAAAAGACTGAGTTGGGTTCCTTCGTATCGAGCCACTTCAAGCATTCGTGTCCATCAGTGGGCATTTTCTTTCCTTCAATGAGCCTTCTAAACAGAGACATTGGGCCTATATGCCATGCTTTCTTTCCCAATACCTCGCTGTGAAGTATGGTTGCAAGTTGGAATACTCAAAAATTAATTTATACTACCAAAAAGGTATAATTAAAAATTCAATTCAATTTTATTTTATTAAAATTAAATTTATTTCAAACACAAATTGTCCAGTCCTTAAAAGTTTAAATTTACAAAATTTAATCCTTTAATATTATGTATTTGTTATTAATTGTTGTGGAGTTGGTTGGTTCTTCAAAGAAAAATTAATAAACAATTTCTACAAAAATACTGAATTGTTATGAATCTAAAACTTATAAAAATTAACTCCTTCAATTTTTTTAACAAAAGTGTTTTGTTCGCTCAATTTGATGGAAGATTAAACTCTTTTAAATTATTCAAATTTACGTCCCCAAGAATCGAAGATACCTCATACCTGTAATAATCGGCATAATCATGCTCAAGTTGATAGAAACTATAAACGACCAACCCAAGGCTGCCACCATCATCAGCTTCCCTCAACGCTTCGAAGAACGCCACACATTCCGCCTCTTCCTTCTCCATCACAAACCCCGCCACCTGAACCCTCGTCATCCCGGGATCACGAACTCCTCCGAGTCCGTCGAAACCCCGTCGTATGGCCGCTGCACCCCCACGCACTCCGCCGAACACGCCGCCAAGAAACTCGTCCACTGAAACACCACCCCGCGAACCCCATGCTTCGCAGCCGAACGACCCACCCAGGGAACATCACGTCGGCGACGATACAGTCTGGTCGCGACTCCGCCATGGCCCGCTCGAGCGGGTCTAGAAGCAGAGTGGTGGCTCTGAGGAATGAGGGGATGAGGTGTGGGGACGGGATGGAGTGCAGATGATGGTGAGTTCGGAGGGAGGGAAGGGGATGGTTTGGAGGTGGACGACGTCGTTTTGGATGAGGGGGGCGTTGAAAGGGGTGGTGATGATGGTGGATTTGAGATTGAGATTAAGATTGAGATTGAGACCTCTGCTGCAGAACAAAGAGGCCATGTCCACCATTGGGGATATGTGGCCGTGGGCCATGAAGGGGAAGAAGAATATGTGGAGACGACGATTATGTTCAGTAGTACTATCCGTTGTTGCAGAGGAAGGAGTATAGTGAGAGGAAAAGGAATGACTGGAAGGAGACAAGGGGATTCAGGTTTTGGTTATGTGTCTGATAAAGGAAGGATTTATTTATAATTCCAATTGAGACTTTTTTTTTTCCTTATATCTAGGTATTGCAATACCCATAAATTGTGCATATATGTTGTACGCTTGTGCGCTTATGAGAATACATTTTTAATGATAAATAATTATTTGATGAAATAAAATACAATATATATCATGTTGATAATATGAATTTTGTGATGGCTAGATGAATTTACGTAAAAAAATGATGTTTTATGTATATTGAGAAAAAGTTGTTTTTGTGTTGACCCTTTGAGGGATTAAGTGCGTGTTTGGGGCTACATTGGTGGTGAGGGGAACGGGGTTGAGGATGTCCAAATGGGGTTTGAAGATATATGATGATGTTTGGCACAGCGTTGCACACAACCACGACAGATTTCACCTACATTTGCAGCTCTGTAACCACGGTGCAAGCACAGCAAATATTTGAAGCTTTTTTGACAGGTTGAACGTGGCTGGGCAGAGAAATCTGATGATTTTTGCACTGCCCTTCCCATTTTCTAATGCTTCTCTCTTATGATATGCTTTGCTTTCCTTCCTCTGTTTCATGCTCCCAAAACTGAGGAAACTTTTCAAACCATTGAAATTTTTCAAAACTTTTCATGTGATTCATTTCCTTTCATGATTCTGGTCTAAAATGATATAATGAATCTTCAAATAAGTTAAAAGAAAATTATGGGATGATCTAGAAGCCAAACCCAAGAGAAAAGTAGAGAAAACTAGAAAAAAAAAAGTTGCAGTAGGGACTAAAGTGCAATTTTTGAAAAGTTTACTGGTTTCGATTTAATTTCAAAAAAATATATATTCTTAATCTAGGGACTTAGATGAAGTGAAATATGAAATCAACTCAAGTAAAGAACAAAAGGAAAAATTTTGACAGGGACTAAAGTGCATAAAATAGAAAATTTATAGGGGTTGATTTAAATTAAAAACTAAATATATTCTGAAACTAGGGATTTAGATGAAGTTTAATATGATCTTAAATTAAGTGAAAGGTAAAATAAAAATTTTGATCTAGGACCTAAGTGAAAAGATTAAAAAGTTTATAGGAGTCGATTTAAATTCAAAATAAAATATATTTTGGAACTAGGGACTTAGATGAAGTTAAATATGATCTTAAATTAAACAAAAGACAAAAGAAAATTTTTGATCTAGGACCTGACTGAACAAACTAAAGAGTTTACAAGGATCTATTTAAAATCAAAATAAAATATATTCTGGAACTAAGGACTTAGATGAAATTAAATATGATATTAAATCAAGTGAAATATACCATATTCAAAATACTATTAGGGATCAAATGATAAAACATATATAAAATAATTCATAGTCATTTATAAAATTAATTATTTTCTTTATTCTGAGAATGAATCTCTTAATTTATTATTATACAATTAAGTTTTTTTGTTTGATTTTCCTAATTTTTTAAATAGCATTGAAAAGTATAGTTTAATTTAATTAGTTTAATTTGCCAAATTAATAAGAAACTTGTTTTCATTAAATTATTATAAGCTTATTTACATTAATTTTAATTGAGATAAAATTAATTTAATAGAGAAAAAAATTATATTAAAATTTAGTTAGAGATAAAATTAATTTAATAGAGAATAAAAATATTTTGAAATTTAATTAGAGATCTTTAAATTATTGTGAATAATTAGTGATTAATTAAAATTTTAATTAGTAATTACAAAATAAAAAATTAATTTATTAATAAAAAATGATTCTAATTTGTAATATTAGACAAATAAACAAAAAATTTAAATTTCCTTTTAAATAAATGACAATAAATAATAATGTTACATCAAAAAATTAAATAAAAATTAATACCTTTTTTAGTAATTACACATTTCAAACAACGTTTATACACCAACATCCAAACATTATATTCCTGCATCAAATTATGTTTGTCTGCTTTAAACCACGTTTGTCCAAATATCCCTCAAACATAAATCACGTTTATTCAAACTTAGTTTTTTCCAACCACATTCAATTAAATTTAATTTGTCTCACCCACGTTTAGTTTACCAGACTTCCAAACACACCCTAAATGGATATGAAACTTAAAATTTTATAAGATAAAAATATTTTCCCCTTTTTTATGAATAATTTCAAATAATAACTATGAATAATGAATAATGAATAGTATCAAATGGTAACTGCCCATGAATGAATACTATAATAAAAGGAATGACTGGAAGGAGACCGCGGGATTTGGGTTTTGGTTATGTGTATGATAAATGAATGATTTATTTATAATTCTAATTAAGACTTTTTTTTTTCTTATAGGTATGTTTCACCGAAAGTAATTTTTTGGAAAACTAAACTCTTCTATTAAACTGAATTGTCGTTGATAAGACTATATTAATAATATAGTTATTTAGAAAATTATGCTATCCTAGTCACAATGATAGCTACTGTTTGATTAAGAGAATGATAGAAGTTTGATTATTGAATACTCCAATTTATGAAAATTAGACTAGTTACAGAATTGGTAGAAATATTGGTTTAATAGTTAATGGTTAGAACGTGGTCGAACGGTGTACTTTAAAATATTAAAAAATAATATATATAATTAAATATTATAAACATAAATCTATAAATTCAATTAAAAATAAGATTTGCTACTAAATTACACAAAACAATATTCGCAATCAAAAATAGTTCACAGCAAAAATTGACCAAATAACAAGAAAATATTATTAATAAATATAATATTCATTCATATCAAATCTATAAAATATCAATATATTGGCATCTCTATTAAAATTAGTTGATCAATAATGTTAATTTCTTTATCACCTAATTATAAAATAAGTAAAATTAAAAAAATAATAAAAAGATTCAAGTAGTCATATTCAACCGATTTATTTATCACATGTTTTATTCATGTTTGACCAGTTATTGATTAGTTCGATTACTCATTAATTTTAAAAATTATTCTGGACTAGACCCTTGATTGATTCTTGGTCCAATCAATCAAACTGACTGATTCGATCTAATTCTTTAAACAATAGTTATACCCTTTGCCCTCTATGTTTATTATGCATCATTATTGAGTTAATTCCACTAAAAAAAAAAAGTGAATACATAAGGGGGAATTATATATCACACCCTTGAGCAATAGTAAAATTATAATTTAGTCTTCAAACTTTAAAAACCTCCAACACTTTAATTGCTTTATAAAAAGTAAAAACATTACATATTAGTTAAAATTAATATCTAAAAATTACATAATTTCTGAAGAAGTGTAAGTTAGAAATTAAGCATGGGAGAAAATAAGAGAGATGATAATATATATATATATAAACGATACCTCATGACAAATTATGTGATTAATTACTGTATGTACTTTTTTAACTAATATATGTCATTTTACTTCTTTTTTTTTGGATAATTTAAGGAGGTAAAGTGTTGCGTGTTTAAATTTAGGGACTACAATTATAGTGAAGTTTTAGTTTAAAAGGATTCTGTATAGTTTTCCTAGGGTATATCATTTGGTTTCTTCAGAAAAATTAATTTATATCAAGTTTTTAACTTTTAAATAGTAATCCATTGACACCAATTTTATGGACTAAACAATAACGTTATTATTTTTTAAGAATTAATTTTTTTCCATTTCCTGTCATAAAAAATAAAAAAGAATGCATTCACATGAAAGAAATTATGAGAGACTTTGTAATATACTATTTAATTAATGAATAGTTTTAGTGGAGAGCGGGTGTGACAAGCAATTTGGAGTAGTAGTGCATTATAATGGCAGACAAAGGATGACCCTCCTTTACGTAAAACTATAGTAAAGCTACCCATTTCATGACTAAAAATATCTAATTTGCTTAAATTCATTGATTAAGTTTATAATTAAATATAAAATTAATAAAAATTATATCAATTTAATTAACAATTAGTGATCTAACACTTCACATGTTTAATCTTCACTCCAGTTCTTGTTATATAATTTGTAATATTAGAGTATAACTAAAGTATGGGATAAAATAAAATGTTTGTAAAGATATATAATTGATATTTATTTTATTAAGTCTAAATTAATTTAATATTGTATATTAATGGATATATATATATATATATATATATATAAGACTTGGACTTGGATTTTAAACGCTGTTTTTGGGCCGGACTTTCTTATAAAATTAATTTATTTTTTTTGTCAATTTATTTAAAAAGATTTATCAATTAAATTTAGAATTATTTTAATAAATTTAAAATAATATGTTGGTTGAATTTTAAATTTATTTTAAAATTTAAACAAATATAAATTAAATAGATACATCTATTGAAAATTAAATGGACATGTTTATTGAAAATAAAATAGACACTTCTATTGAAAATTGAACAAATATAATTGTTCATATTCTATATATATTTTATTAAAATTCTATAGTAGGTAACTTAATTTCATGAAAGCTTTGTTGTATTTTTGAAAGAATCTGTCTGTAATTTCTTAATACATAAATATTAACTCTTTAAAGATAATGTATGTCACATCTCAAAATCATTTTATTTAATTTCTAACAATTCTTCTATTGATCTCTTCCGTATTTTTGTTTGTGGCGAAATACTTCGATTCTTGAACACATGAATAACAAAGAAAACGTAAGGGTAAATAAATTATTAATTTAGTATCTTAAATATTATAATAGTTCTCTTAATATTGATTTTTGATTGATGAAGAGCCTTAATTTACTATTTAAAAATTACATTTATCTTATTTTCATCTCTCTAAATATCAAAGTAACTTAACAATGAAAAATTTTGACACTTGGTAATAATAGATTTCGTTGTTTAACAATAACAAAATATTGTATTAATATAAATCTAATCTTTCAAAAACTAAATTTAAATAAAAAAAATGAGACAACTATCAATTTTCAAGGAATGAGCAATTTAGTCAAAATGGAATATTGTATCTTCTTATTCATTTATTTATTTATTTTATACCGAAAGGAGGCAGAAATCAAGACACGGTTTTTTAAAAAAATATTATATAAAGATTTTGTTTAGATCATTAGTACTAAAGTATAATAATGATAATTCATATATGGATGGGCCCACGAATTTAAACATACACTAAAATAATATATCACTTTTGTTTTCCTATGGACAAATAATATTACACATGTTCCCATTTTAAATATAAACAAACCCCATTTTGGAAAAAAAAAAAAAGAAAGATAAAATAAAAAGATTGATACATCTATTTTAGCTGTCTTTTGTCTAATGTATAGAACTGAATAATATTTCAATTTAACATAATATAAATTCATTCAAATATTTTCACAAAATAATGTAGTTGGAACTTTTAAATTTTAAATTTTTTTATTAACCATTTAGGGTCTTTATAATTA
The DNA here is from genome assembly GCA_037074585.1 of Biancaea sappan. Lineage (NCBI taxonomy): Eukaryota > Viridiplantae > Streptophyta > Magnoliopsida > Fabales > Fabaceae > Biancaea > Biancaea sappan. The sequence goes on along the minus strand of CM073493.1, from coordinate 6,923,223 downwards.
AATCACATATAGCAACTTTAATTGAATCATTAGATCAACAATACATTTTGTATGGAGCCATGGATATATTGAGCTTTTATGATTAAAATGATCGTTGGAGTATTGGGCTAAATATTTTTCAAATATTTTTTATTCCTAAAGATCTCTATTTGCAAACACAAAAATACTAGCCCAAGAATTTTTCCTTAAATTAATCCAAACTCGTTCACACACCCACATAATCACAAAAATCAAATTTATTCTCATTTGTAAAAAAAAAAAAAAAAGGATCGGACGCCAGCCATCTAATGCACATCGGATAGCTAGTGTTGGTTCTTAAAAAACAAATTTCAAGACTTCTACAATATTAGTAGTCTAATGACAATTAGACAGAACAAAAGAAAATTCTTATGCCACACTCACCCATGTGATTGCTCTCTGCTCCACCTTCTTTTTTGGTGTTTGAATTTTGATATACTTATGAAGTAGACTGTTATTTTCACAGAAGGGCTCTTATGGCAAACTAAAATATATACATAAATGAAGAAAGAAAAAAGTGAAACAAATAAATAGTTGAGGGGTGGCATTTTAAATGGACGAGTGTCTTTTTCTAGAAGAATAATAAATTACATTCTAAAAATTTGTTTCTTGAAGGGAGGTGGAAGCGGCAGTTGAATTTCTTTGGGAAGCATTGAAAGAAATTTATTAAAAAATGATAGAAATCTATCAAACACATATTTTATTATGGGAAGCTTTCTAACAAAACATTATAACAATGAATTAGGCTACTGATTACTGAACTTAGAAATATAACCAACTTAGCATGAGTTGAACATCATGATATATTTTATTAAGTTTTTCAATGAACACATGATATAATAAGAAAAAATAAAATTGAAACATCATCATGCATTGTTGTTGGATTGTTGGACGTGGTTGTCTTCTTTGTTCCAAGAGACTATCATGGACTCTAGCTTTTTTTTTTTTAAATAATCATTTGATATCAATTAATTTGAATTTAAATTGAATATAATCACAATAAATGACAAAGTTTTTTTATTAAATTTTAACGTAACTACATTTTTTAAAATTTAAACTCAAAATTTTTAATTAAACTATATCAATTATTTATTAATTAACTTACATATTTGATGGTATGAATTCTAGTATCTATTTGGATAGACGTTAGCCTTCATTAAACGCACGGCAGGGAGACAGACGCACATTAGCACCAAAATGGTATCTGTTTGGATAGGCGTTGGCTACTTCCAACATAATTGCTTCTTCTTCCATACGCATGTTTAAGGGGAAGCGGGAACTTGTAGCTTATGGGAGAATCAATTATGGGTTGGTGAGGATTTATTGCTTTTGCAATCCCTTTTACCCTTCTTTTTGTATATGTGGGTATTTGGAAAATTTGAATAAAAGCTTGATGGTTCCTCTGCATCTCTCGTCTATTACATTACGAATCTTGCTGGTTTTGATTGTTTGTTGTGTTCTTCGCTTTCATTGTGTTGCTGTCTCTCATTTCCATCATTTTGTTGCTGTCTCTCACTTCCATTGTCTGTGTAATCATCGATATGTCCCTGTCACTGTTCCTCTTTGTTATGTTACTGTGTCCCTCTCTGTTCTGTTATTGTGTTCTTTGCTTGGTTTCTCCCTGTTTGGGACTGGAGTAGTGCGGTCAGTGCCGGCAATGGTGAGTCGCACCATTCAGGCACCGTCTGCTTTCTCTGCACCGTGGTTCCCGTCGGGTCCTACTCGACCCGACAGATTGGGACGACGACACTGTTGTTTTTTTTTCATTCATTTTTTTTTGTTCAACATGGCTTTGTTTTTTTTATTATTTTATGAGAAATGGAATTAATTAGTTGTTTTTTATAAATAATAGTAATAATTGTAATTAATTAGTTGTTGAAGTTAATTAATTGATAAAATTAATTAGATATAATAATAATATAATAATTATAATAAAATTGAAATTAATTTATATTTATAACAATATGATAATGATAATTGAAATTAATAATTTTAGTTAATATATAATTAGATAATAATTTTGATTAATAATTTTAGATAATATATAATTAGTTACTAATTTTAGGTAATTAATTATTTAGGTATTAAATAATTAGTTAGTAATTTTAGTTAATATGTAATTAGTTAATAGTCTTAGGTATTTAATAATTTGAATTGTGTACTACTACTTTGATTAGTAAGACAATGTTATTTAGATAATATACATATATTTATTTTAACGTTTAGTAGCTATTAGAAAATGAGTTCACTCTTATGGTTGTATATGTGATCACTAGACATGAGTTCCCGAAAAAAGCAAGCTATTATAGATTATACTCCAAGTGATAAAGCAAAGGCTAATTGGGATACAAAGACAACTGAATTTTTTGTTAAAGCTTACCTAGAACAATTGTACAAATGAGAGCGTAATGGAATTAGTCTTACAAAAAGGGGATGGAAAAGTGTTATAGCTAAGTTCAACGACCAAAGTGGAATGAATTATACTAGATCCCAGTTGAAATAGACGTGGATAAAACACCAAATTATCTCATCGACGACGATGATATTAAAACCATGTACTTCTATTTAAATTTTAATTTAACTGTTTACTTAAATTATTTTTTATATGAGTTTAATAATTTTATTTTGATTAACTCCAAGAGTGATCTTTAAATAATTATTAAAAAATAGTTAAAACTAATTTGGAGATAAATAAATAAATTTATTTTATTACAACATTCATAAATTTTAATATTTTAGTGCCAATAGTCAACTGAAATAAAACAATATAAAATTCAAATCTTTTTTGGTAATTACACATTCAAAAGTACTTCTGCTAACCAATATTTAAACGAAATTCATTTTTCAAAATCACTTTTCTGATAATAGTTTCCAAACATAAATTATATTTATCTAAAATTAATTTTACTTAAAATTAATTTATCGTCAAACCTAAATTTACCCAACAAATTTTGGAAGACACACCTAATTTCACTCTAACGCTTAAGTCAAAAGAGTATTTCAAATCACAGTGGTCAAAAAGGCATAAACCAAAAGTAACTTTGGTAACAGCTCATAATCTCGAAAACAAAATCTTTATAGGGAATAGTAAAACTTCACATGGGACTTATATAGTATTTTTTTATTTTACTAATTACTCTATAGATAACAGATTAATTCTTTTAAAAATTACAAGCACAAATAATAAAATCTTTCCCAACTAATTATCTCCAAAAACTGAACTTTTACCGATGCTAAGATTTTAAATAGTTGTTATTACTACTTTAAGTAGCTAAAAAAATATAGTTATAGTATTTATCAGTATTCAAAGAATCAACTTAAATTAACCAAATCAATTAGATAACTAGTGAATCAGTCAAATATTTAATTTGGTTTGGATTAATAAATCGATTAATGTTTAAACTGATAAAAAAATCAGTTGATTTGGTCTCAAACTGATAAAACCGGTTAGTTTAATTGATTCAACCGACTTTTTTAAATTTTTATTAAATATTATTATGTATTTTTAAGAAATCTCTAAAAAAATTAAATTATTAGATGTCTGAAATATTTTAATATTTTAATATCTATAACATATATATTAATTATATATTTTAAGTAACATCAATTCGATTGTGATTCGATTACAATTCAACTATTGACATTTGAACTGATGTTTCAACCGATTCAATGACTAATTTAATTATCTAAACCTTTGTATTTACATAAAATATAGTTCAAATTGAGCTTATTTACCTACATACTAACATTTTTGAAAAAAAAAAATTCCCTTCATATTAACTTTCTTAAAGTTATTCCCAATGTACTAACTTTCCATCAAAATCAATTAACCCTTTGTTGCAAGCGCATATGGATATAGAGTAAATTACTAATTTAGTTCTTAAAATATTATAATTATCTCAATTTAATTCTTAAAAGATTATTTTTATTTTAATTTGGTTCTCTTTTTTGTCAAAAGTTTCTTTTAACAATAAAAATTTTAAAATTTAACAATGATAAATTTTGTGATTTAGTTATAAAAAAAATCAAATTATGACAATTTTTTAAGGAACAAATTAATACATTTAATTTTTTAAGAGCAAAATTGAGCAAATTCTAACCTTTCAATAAGTAAATCAATAATTTACTCACATATGTGTGCGACTATCTATGTACGTTTGGGTTGCTTATAATTTCACCTAATTTTAAATTTAGTCCGTATAATTTTAAAATTATAAATTTGGGTTTACCAAAAAAAATTATAAAATTGATATTTATAATTTCTAAACACATGAAAGATTGTTCATGCTATTAGTCAATAGATACTTGTGCACATATAACATTGAGTAGGACATTTTATTTAACATGTAGTCCCTTGTAGTAGGCACATCACATGCCCAATTAGCAAAATTATTTTTATTTTAATTATAGTTTTTATAACAAATTTAAAATATAATATTTTATTTTTAAATTATTATAAAAAATATTTTACATCAAATTTATTGCTAGTTTATTGATATTTCTTGCTAAACTTAAAAAAAAATTAAATAACTTAATCAATTACACATTTATGATTATAATTCGAAGTTTCATATTATTATACGTGATCCTTATTCTAGTTCTGGCATTGAATGTTGTTTGAAACATTCATATCACATTTTGAAATTTTAGAATTGAAATATGAAATTTTGCATTGTTCTAGAACCTCCACTTCTGGTTTTGGAAGTAAATCTTGTCTGAAATATTCCTATCGGATTCTAGCATTTTATAATTAAGATTTGTAATCTTGGATTGCTAATGGGTTTTTTCAAATCATTCTGTTGAATTTTGTTGTATGCTACCTTTGTTACTTGCTTTATTACTTTTTTTTTTCTTGAGAAGTTAAGGAAGAAATATTAGCAAACTAAAAAAGTAAATTTGTTATAAAAATAAATTTTTATGATAATTTTAAAAACAAAATATTACTTTTTCAATTTGAAATAAAAATTATAATTAAAATAAAAAAATTTGCTGACTAGGCGCATGCTGTGATGAATGATTGGGTATGATGACAAAAAATTACATGTCGAGTGAGATATCTTACTTAAATCCATATGTGTACAAATAATTATTAACTGATGGTTAACTAACAGCAAAGATCATTTTCTATGTGCTTAGAAACTATAGGGACCAAATTTCATATTAAATAAACAATAGTTTCATATTATTGAATGGTTTCACATGAAAAGGAAACCTATACTAAAACTAAAACGTGTATTTAGTTTTAAAATTGTAAATTTTACAATTAAACAGAAACTGAAAAACCTGAAAGGACAATATAAGAAATTTAATTGAGCACATTATAACCCTCACAAAGAGAATAAACCTTTTTTTTTCTTTTTGCTGAGAATCATTTTCCTTCACTTTCTTTCCTTTGGCTCTTCCTTCCTTCAAAATTAAGGAAGGATAGGAAGAGCATCCACCAAAAAGACCAGCCTTCCAGCATTAGTCGGCAGTCCAAAAAGGTTAATTAATTAATTAAGTACTTGCATAGATAAAGGTATGATTGAAAAAATAGAATAAATTAAACTTACTTTTTCTAAAATTTGTAAACTGTATATAATATCTTTTTTTTAAAAAATAACTATTTGATTTTCCTTATTTTGATTAAAGCCACTAATATTCAAAAATTAATTAAACTTTTACCTAATTTGGTTTGAAAATCTTATTTTCAAAATTTAAATTTAAAATTTTGTTTAAAAAAAATATCGAATCACATAAATAAATTAGCGTTAGTTTTGACTCTCCGTTAATTTACTGTTTGCCAGTATTTTATTGATTGTAGCAACAAAAGTTGGTATTGGTAGAGCGGGCGTTTGGGGTATTTTGTATATTGAAATTTAAAAAATTATTAAATTTTAACGTTCAACAGGATAAAGTGCATTTAACTCTAATTCTATAGCATGTGGGGACCATGTGGATTCATATGATCAGACAACCTTAGTGGCCTAGCAGAGGAGTTAGACTCAATTCCAGAGGACTATGCATTGTTGTCCAAAAATTTGTGATCTTCTAACTTAAGTGTGTTTGGAAAACAGTTAAAAAAAACTTAAGTTTGAGCTGATTTGCATAATTGATATTAGGAAAACTTATATTTGGACAAATCAGAAGTTGTGATTGAAGCTGTGGTTTGAGTGCAAAACTATTTTAATGCAAAGATTCCTACACATGTTATTTTGTACTAAAATTACGTTAATACCATTCAAACAATGATTTGTAGTAACGCAACAAAAAACAAACACATACTTAAAGTATCTCTAGTGATGGTTCTTAAAGAATTTCTAAATTTAAGAACCCGTACTTATTATAGTTTACCACTAGAGTTTGCCAAACGTAACAACATTTCTTATACAAATAATAATAATAAAATAATCAACTGATAATAAATGTTAATGAAGAGTAATAAATGTTAAAGTAATGAAGAGTTGTTTATAGGACTCGTTTATGAATTTTTAAAAGGTTCACCATTGAAATAGAGAATTGTTTAAAGTAACAAAAAATTATTTAAATTTATGTGATATTATGAGACTCATAATAAAAACTCAAGTAATATTCTGAGATTTTTCTACTAAAGTTGAAAGTAAAATTTTAATAATAATTTATTTTATGTTTTCAATATAGGTACGTCTCTTTAGAGTTCAAACACCATTTTTGCTTTGTCACCTAAAAAATATGCACCAACCCTTTTCTTCGACAATTGACGGATTTAGATTTTTTTTTTGCATTACCTTTTTAGCAACAATTTTTGTCGTTGTTAAAACTTTTAATAACAATTTTACAACAATTGAAACTGTTGCAAAAAATTTTAACAACAGGAACTAATGCACTCTACCATAAAACAGAGGACCAGGACCAGAATTGACATAGACATAAAGAAAAGTGCATCATTATCTGTTTCTCAATACTAAAAATGGCCATCTCATGTTAGTGCAGTCCTAATTTAATGTAATAATGTCTGAAGATTTTTGTTGATAAAATAGTTCAGAAAAAGACATTTTTCAATAAAATTAAATGATATACATAATTTTAGACATTGATAATGTCTATTCTCACAGCTGTATGAGTCAAATAGAACTCAATCCACAAGACAAATGTGACCTTAAAATATACAATTAACCACCGAGAGACAAAAAACATGGATTACGTAAACATAAATGTTGTCTCAATTTTTGTTGGGAGTAAGTTAATTTTCAGTTTTTTCTGTACTAAAAAAATATTGTTGCATTAATGATTTATTGTTCTAACAAATTTGACCAACTAAATATCGTATATGTAAATACTAAATGGTTTTAAAAAATACATAATAAATGTTATGATTTTTTTTTGAATTGGTGGAGTTTTTTAGATTTTATTGTTGAAAAGAGTAAATTACATCATTTTAAAAATTATTTTTAATTAAATTATATGTAACACTTTTAACATTTGATGTACACTATCAAAAATATCTTATCTATTTATTTTTTTAATTAAATTATTTTTTGCATGAGACATATTTTTTATAAAATTTTTTTAATTATTTTAAAAATTAGATAAAAAATAAAATCACAATCACATGTTATAACATGTCATCCAAATTATGCACCACTTTAGTTAGATATTAATAATAAACAACTAGAATTATACAAACATTTGAAAAATGAGAAAAAGAGACTAAATGCTTTCATGCCTTAGAAGGAAATTTAATTTAAAGTCAACTTTTTTTATTGATTAAAATTAAACAAAAGGGGATTTTTTACCACTTGTATTGAATATAAGAATAGTTGAATGATTCTTTTAAAACAAGACCATACCAAGTATTAGTCAATAAAGCTATTAATTTGAATCCTTTTGACGGGAATAAAATTACATAATAAGAATAATAACCATGTCTATATATTATAATTTAAGTTAATATTCCTAACCATTTCAAAACTAAAAATGCACAAAAAAAGAAAAAAAAATTAAGTGCAGTTTTTTGTAACTTTATTTTTATATTTTTTAATTCAAATATGACAAGTGTATGGCTCTAAATTTAGTTGTATATTTTTTACAATTCAGCTTTGTATAATTAATATTTTTTAAAAATTACATATATTTTATTTGTAATAAAAATTTAAAAGCAAATATATATAGATTTGTCATATAAATTCCGAAAAAAGAAAGAAAAAGACAAAAATCCTCTCAAAAAACAAGGATCATAGTGGCGCGTAGTTGAAGCTGCAAAATCTGATCTTCACTCAAAGGCCAAACCTTTTTCGCTTTCTTCCATTTCCTTATCTGCGAAATCTACCGTTACCGGTTTTGTCACCCCTCACATCCCCAGCCTCGTCATCTGGGCCCACCCTTTCTCTCATCGGACGGATCCGATCCCCTCTCCAGATTGTGCTAGGGTTTACGCAAACCCACGTTCTCCTATATACCTTTCACTTCTCCACACCCTTCTTATTTCCTCAGTGCAGTTCTCGTGCTGCCCGCTATCCCTTATTCTTCACGCGCGCCGCCGTCGCCACCGGCGGCCATTCTTATCGCCCGTCGGATCTCCGCCCAAATCTATCCTTTACCCCCTTCCCTCTCCTCGCCTTTTCTATTTCTTACCAGAAAATCACAAACAATATTCAATATTCCAAAACCCCAAAAAAACAAAAAAAATCCCGTCAGAGCTGATTATCTACTTTGTTGTATCTTTTTTTTTTTTTCCTCTCATAAGCTGTGCGCTGCTGAGTCTAGGTTTTGTTCTTCCTTGGGTGTATTGATCCGAATAACAAGAGGAGAGGGAAGAGGAAAAAAAAAGTAAAAAAAAGAGAAAAAATTGAAAAAAAAAATATCTTTGTTTCGAAAGAGTTTAGAACAGTGTTGTAGTTGTGGGTTGAGATGGCTCAGGTTCAGGTTCAGCCACTGAATGCGACTCCGGGAGCTAATGGTGCTCCGGCGACTGGCGTGACGAACCAGTTCGGGGCTTCGTCGCTTTACGTTGGAGATCTTGACCTGAACGTCACGGATTCGCAGCTATATGATCTGTTTAACCAAGTTGGTCAGGTGGTGTCTGTTAGGGTTTGCAGGGATTTGACCACCAGGAGATCACTTGGTTACGGCTATGTCAATTTTGGCAATCCGCAGGATGGTTAGTCACTTCCTTATCCTCTTCATGACATGCCCTTTTATATTTGTGGTTTTTCAATGCTTAGATTGCCTCTGGTGAGCCTGTGCCTTTATGTGTGAGGCTTCTCCCTTGGAAATATGGAAGCTTTCTTTGTCCCTTTGATGAATAAATGATGGGTTTTGTAAAACTTTTAATGCATGATTAGGAGAGTTCTATGTTATAGGTGCCCGAAGCATACTCAATTCACTGGGTTCCATGGTTGTCTGAAAGGAGGTTAATATCATTTTTGAATGAAGTTGTTTGGTCACATTGCTTACTATGCTTTAAGTGCTTCACTAGTCTGCTTTTTGTGCCCTGAATATCCATCTAGATCGTTTCTAATAGTTTAATTGATATTCCTTAGAGATAGATTTGTCCTAGCCGCTAACTATTCTTTTACTGCTTAATTAAACCCTAAAGAAGATAGACAAAACTGAAATCTATGAAAGACAAAACTCTAGTTTGAAACGCCAAGAGGTGTGGATTACAGTTGCTTCTTCATTATGGCTGCAGTTGCAAATAGAATGGATTGTTATTTCAAAAGCTCCATACACGTAGCCTGTTTGAATTCATGCCTTAAAATGGTAGTAAAACCTTACTCAAGCTGATACAGCCGATTAACATGTCAATATTGACCATGGTATTAATATGACAAGAAGCAGATGGGGAAAAAGGAATTTGCTTGACAGGGCAAGATAAGAGGCAACTTGTCATGTGATTTCAAGTTTTCTTATAACTATCTGTGCCTAGTAATGCTTTGTTAATGTGTTTTTGTTGGATACCAGTGATTGCAATCTCAAAATTATTATGGTCTTTTGTTCTGATGTTGACATGGTAAATGGAAAGTCTGGTAATGTGAAATGTGCTAGGCTCTAATTCCTGATTCCATTTAACCTAAAGTAGTAGACTTATTTTTTTGACTTACCATGTTTATTTATTAGAAACTATAGAATATTTCCATGATAGGTTTCTCCTTACCATTTGTCAAATATATAATACGTAATTTGTTTCTTTTAATGAAGTCTTGTGATATTTGTCATTCTTGATGGGAAAATATTTGTCAAACGTAAGGACTCTTATTGGAAAGAATGACCAGTTGGATGTATCTGTAAGTTAAATTGGAAAAACTGCTTCTCTAAATAGTTCAGTGCCGGTGTCAACTATTTTAGAGGAATGATGTAGGATTTGAGGCCACTGAGTTCTTCAGTAAGAGTAAATAAGTAGCTGGGCTTTGGGCTGGCTGATAGCTACTCAAAAGCTAGATTTGCAAATTCTGCTTAGAAGAGGAGGTCATGGGTGTATAGTTTATGCCAGGGGACCTCAACCTATATTAAGAATGCGTAACTTACTCTCTGGCAATCCGAATGATTTTGTTATGAAAGTTGGAGAACTAAAATACTTCTTATCATTTTGGAATCCTTGAAGTTAATGCTCTGAAAAGGGTTTTAAATTTCTCTTCTATTTGGTTAGAAAGTTTTGGTCTTTCTGTTTTCTCTTCCTGATATCTGGTATCTGAACTGATTCTTTTGGGTTGACTTCTCAACTTTTTTTTTCCTTACTACCTGAAGCTTTCCTACTTGAAAATAATTTATTCTATTCATTCAGATTCTTGAATTATGATTTCTGAATATCAAGCAAATGCTTGATAATGAGCAATGGTTGTGACTAGATTGCAAAACTGTTGTTGATATAGGTAATATATCCATTAGATACCATATTCTGATATGTCACTGGTGAATTAGTATTTCATCCCAATATGAGTTTACCAGTATGTCAAAAACATTAGGTGCATGCTGTCTTCATGTGCAGGGTTAGTACTTGTATGACTGATACTCTGCAGCTCCAACTCCAAGTGGGTGGAAACAACAAAATTGATTAATGCTATTTTCAGTGGTTTTTTTTCCTATTTATGTTAATTTTTGTCGCCTATCTTATATTTATTGGACAATACAACACCATTTTACATTGGTGGGTGTGAATTGCCAGTTATCAGCATTTCGGTTAAAAGTTCTTTGGATTACCTGTGTTATAATCATTTTCTTCTCTACCTTGTTACCCATTGACTCGATCTTAATTTTAACAGTTCCTCATGGTTTTCTTTGATTAATTCTTTCTATTATGTAGTTGTTCTGGTAACTGCCAAGTATCGCTACCTTAGTATTATGTTCAGATATTAGTGTGTGTGTTTTTTTTTGTTTTTTTGGTGCTGTTTATAACATGTTTGCTACTTTTACAGCTGCCAGAGCTTTGGATATGCTGAACTTCACTCCTCTGAATAACAAGCCCATCCGTATCATGTATTCACACCGTGACCCCAGTATTCGCAAAAGTGGGTCAGGGAATATATTTATTAAGGTATACATGTCCTGGCTTTTTCATGTTTTCTGGTAATGGAACCCTGGCCAGATTCCATCTTGTATTTGTATATCATAGTTGGTCCTGACTTTTCCATTGCTTTCTTCCATATTTTTCTTAACCACTGCAGAATTTGGACAAAGGAATTGACCACAAAGCATTACATGATACCTTTTCTGCATTCGGAAATATCCTTTCTTGCAAGGTGGCTACAGACTCATCTGGCCAATCAAAGGGATATGGCTTTGTACAATTTGATAATGACGAATCTGCTCAAAAAGCCATAGAGAAGCTAAATGGTATGCTGTTGAATGATAAACAAGTGTATGTTGGACCCTTCCTTCGCAAGCAAGAAAGAGACAGTGCAGTTGACAAGACAAAATTCAACAATGTTTTTGTAAAGAACCTATCAGAATCAACCACTGATGAAGATTTGAAGAATATTTTTGGCGAATTTGGAACAATTACAAGTGCTGTGGTGATGAGGGATGCGGATGGAAAGTCAAAATGCTTCGGATTTGTAAACTTCGAGAATGTTGATGATGCTGCCAGGGCTGTTGAGGCCCTTAATGGGAAAAAAATTGATGACAAGGAATGGTATGTTGGAAAAGCTCAGAAGAAATCTGAAAGGGAACTTGAATTGAAACAACAGTTTGAACAGAGCATGAAAGAAGCAGCTGATAAATATCAAGGGGCTAATTTGTATGTTAAAAACTTAGATGATAGCATTGGCGATGACAAACTTAAGGACCTCTTCTCCCCATTTGGTACCATAACCTCATGCAAGGTATGTAGGTTCCTTTTGTCTTCAAACTTACTCTTTCTTATCTATAGTATTAATTATTCCCAGTTGACTTGGAAGGTTATGCGAGACCCCAACGGAATAAGCCGGGGATCTGGATTTGTTGCATTCTCAACTCCTGAAGAGGCATCTAGAGCAGTAAGTCATGATGTTTTTTTGGTTCAAGACATTGGGTGATCTTGTTGGTTGATATGAAATAGTATTAATTTCCTTTACTTCATTTGGTAGCTCTCGGAGATGAATGGCAAAATGGTGGTAAGCAAACCTCTGTATGTTGCTCTAGCCCAACGAAAAGAAGATAGAAGAGCTAGACTGCAGGTAAGTTCTGTCTCTCTCCCTCTTTCTTTTATTTCTCTGTAGGTGGAGTTTAAATCATTATTTGTACTACTGATGCAGTGATGCAAATTAATCTCTGTAGTCTGTCTTCCAAACACTGGCAGAAATACACATAGTAAAATACCATCTTCTAACACTTTCTGTCAGTTATTCTCAAAATGTAATGATTGGCATACGATCTGAATATGGATTAGAAGGAAGGAAAGGCTGGTGTGTTGAATTTTTGCCTGCATATATCATATTTCCCAAAAAATATGCGAAGAGTGTAGTCTCTTTTATCTACTACGAGTCATTGTGGTGGCTTGCGACTAGTTACCTCATCAGTGCAGTTGTTTCAGTTGAATTTCACTTAATTTGAGTTTTATGTGACTATCAAGATGTCTATATACCGGATTTGAACTGTTTATGCAGGCTCAGTTTGCTCAGATGCGGCCTGTTCCCATGGCACCTTCTGTTCCTCCCCGTATGACAATGTACCCCCCCGGCGGGCCAGGAATGGGACAACAAATATTTTACGGTCAAGGCCCTCCTGCTATCATTCCTTCCCAGGTAACCTTATGTTTTTAGTCACACATTAATATAGTGATCTTGATTGGAGAACGCTGCTCATCCTCTGATGGTGTTCCTTGTTTTCTGTAATTTTTATCCATCATCTTTAATTTTCTCGTTTAACCTTGAATCTTTCTCATGTCAGCCTGGATTCGGGTATCAACAACAACTAGTACCTGGTATGAGGCCTGGTGGGGCTCCTATGCCAAATTTCTTTGTTCCAATGGTTCAGCAGGGGCAACAGGGGCAGCGTCCTGGTGGAAGACGTGGAGGGGCAGTCCAGCAGACCCAGCAGCCAGTTCCACTCATGCAGCAGCAGGTTTATAGAATTTTATCTTTCATTCTTATTCTTGCTGGCCATCTATGCCATTCACAAATCTTACTGTCTGCTCTGGGGATGACAGATGCTTCCAAGGGGACGTGTCTACCGTTATCCTGCTGGTAGGGGCCTGCCTGATGTTCCCATGCCCGGGGTTGCTGGAGGCATGTTTTCTGTTCCATATGATGTGGGAGGAATTCCACTGCGTGATGCAACACTATCCCAGCAAATTCCTATTGGGGCTTTGGCTTCTGCCCTGGCAAATTCTACTCCAGAGCAGCAGAGGACGGTATACATTTCTTACATCTAGTGTTCATTATCCTATTAATTTCAAAGCCGAATTCTTAGCAATTGGCCCCAAAACTAAAGAGTTCTATGGTGTAATCGTGGCAATCCATTTTGGATTAGATGGCGATGATTAAAGGAAAGTGTTACTGCATTTGTTTTCCTTTTGTCTTTAAAAAAATTCTCTCTTCAATTGTGACCGTTTCATCTAAAACGGATTACTACAGTTGCACAGTAGGATTGCAGTTTTGGCACCAACTGCAAAGAATGAATTCGTTAATTTGTTACGAAGTTTCTATGATCCCCAGCTTTATTTTTTAGCATTTACAAATGACACTTCTCTGATGGTTGAATATGTGTAGATGCTGGGTGAGAATCTGTACCCTCTTGTAGAACAGTTGGAGCCTGACAATGCAGCTAAAGTGACTGGCATGCTTCTGGAGATGGACCAGACTGAGGTTCTGCACTTGCTTGAGTCACCGGAAGCTTTGAAAGCGAAGGTGGCTGAGGCAATGGACGTCCTGAGGAATGTCGCTCAGCAGCAGCAGGGTGGCGGTGTCGCGGATCAACTGGCCTCACTGTCCCTTGGTGACAACCTTGTTTCCTGAGAGATATATATTTGGGCATAATCTCTTGGTGGATGGTGGATTGTTGTTGTAGACACAGGCTGTGGATTCAGTCTTTAAACAATTATTGGAGTATTTTTCGTTGGAGTAGGTATTGCTTTTCGTGTGTTGTGGATATTCTGACTTAAGTTGAAGGATTCATTTAAGTTGAACTATATGGTACTGCACAATGATGCACTATAAATTAAGATATGAATTGTTAGTTTTTTTGATTGCTTCTCTCTTATATTTTGGGTTATTGCGTATTGTGTGGTGGAATCGTTGTTGTTAACTTTCATCTATACAGCATAAAGAGTTAACTTTGTTTTTGTGAATAGAATCCGCACCCATGCGGAAATAACTTCAAATAGATGGAAAGACTTTCTTGCTTTTTTTTTCTTTTTTTTCAACACTTTAATTTAGAGTAAATTATTAGTTTAGCTCTCAAAAGATTATATCTGTTTTAATTTAATCTCTAAAAGATTGAGTAACATAATTTAGTATTTAAAATATGGTTTCAATTTAATTTCTAAAAACTTATGATTATATCAATTTAGATCTGATTTTTGTTAATGAATTTTAGTAGAAAAAGTTTTGAAATTTAGTAATTGTAGATATTGAAAATAGTTAAATTGAGACAAGTATAATTTTTTAAGGGCTAAATAGAGGCACTCAATTTGTCAAAGATTAAATTTAAAAAAATTAGTTTTTGAAGGCTAAATAAGTAATTTACTCTTTAATTTAACCCTCTCCCCCTGCCCTTTTATATGAAATTTATTCCCTTTTTTTTTTTGGGTTGTAATGTATCTGCCCTTTTCACAGTGAAAAAGGCTGTTCTGATTTAGTCAAAAGAATCATTGCGTTATAATCCTCTCTTCCATAAAGTTGATTTATTAAGGCGACGTGGGGAAATTAAGTTTAGAAAAGATAAATAAACAAAATTAATCCTCAAAAGACATATATCTAATTTTGAAATCAGGTTACATTACGTGTTCCTCCAACTGATTTGCTTTATGTGTAATTAAAGATATCCAGCGGCTTCTCTTGAAGACTTTAATTCCCTCAAATAAAGGTTCAAGTTCAATTTTTGTATAAGAGTTGCACTTCTATGATTTGATCTTGAGGCCAAATGTCTTACTTAGTCTAGTATTTTGTTTCGATTAGTGGAGTTCACTCGGTCAAATGACTTCTACTAGTTAAGTAAGATGCTAACTAGCAAGAACTTCAGATATCTTAAATATGGTGAATGAGTTTTTAAATTTCGATAGCTTAAAAAAAAAAATAGTGGCAAAGGAATTATTGTGCTATTTTTTCCCCTTTCTTGTTATTGAATTGACAAGTTGTTATTGCTATGGGCCACTCTCATCTAGACAAGGAAAAAGAAAGAGCATAAAGTCTTAAAGAGGCATTTATGTAAATCATTCATATTCCTGCATTACATCTTTGCATGATTAAAGGTAAGATTTTGATAATATTTCGATTAAGATTTAAACAAGCGCCGTAATCCGTAGTTTATAACAATTATATTCTACTTCTAAGTTTTGCCAGATTTAAAAGCATACTTATTCACATTGATCTAATAAATTTAAAATTTTACTCAGTGTATTCTCTAGAAATACTGAATTCACAAGAAAAGAAAATCTCTGTCCAATCAAAAAGAAAACTCCTTTGAAACTCTTTAGAGTCATCAACAAAGACAAAATACTGCAGCTTTCTATACATAATTCTTCTGGCTCCGCATGGGGAAGAAATTCTTAAATACATTTTTTGCATAATTAGACGGTGCAAAGAATCAACAGTTTATGTTTGGTTTAAAAAATAATAATAATAGTAGCTCACGTATACATAGAAAGTTGAGTAAATGATTGATTTGGTCTAAAAAGATTTTAATTTTTTTTTATTTAATTTTTAAAAAATCAAGTGTCTCAATTTAGTTTTTTAAAGATTACATTTTGTTTCAGTTTGGTTCTAAATTACAAAATCTATCATTGTTAAATTTTAAATATTTCGTTGCTAAACATCACTTTAACAAGAAGAAGGACCAAATTGAGAGGTTTGATCTTTTAAGATAACTGTAATCTTTTGAAGATCAAATTAGTAATTCACTCTAGAAAATATGAATTTGATGGCTTTTTTCTCTTTCTCTCTATCCTCTCATTACCAGTTAGCTAAGTCTAGATCATCTGCAATTCTAATGGAATCGTAGAGTCCAGGATCATCTATTCCATATCAAACAATCTTTAGATCAAAGAAAAAAAAAACTGTATGTAGTTTGACTTTTTTATAAAATTTTGCTATTATTTGGACCTTCAAATTTAGAATGGAGAGTCTAAATATAAGAACTGAACTTTACAATTGTTGCTAGAAAGCAAAGCAAGTGCCAAACATTCTGTGTATGTATGTTGGGGCTCTATTTTCTTCTCTCCTTTGACTTGTACTTTTTGGTAACTATGACTTCTGTTTCACTCTATCGTATGTCAACTTTTTCATGGCACTATAATAGCCAATAGTAATGCAAACCCACGGCATGATTGCAGCTGCTAATGGAGGATAACAAAGTGGGGTATTTCATAGCAGAGTATGGATTCTCTGTTGGCCCTATGTTGCTGGACTTTTGAAAACCATCGGATCAAGTTTCATCAAAGGACAACAATCATGAGATTATGATAGTCGTTAGATCACCTTTTATCCGATGGGTGACAGAGCAGACAATCTTTAGGCTTCATAGTATGCAATGATAAAGATCCATAGAGATTTGAGAGCTTTTCTCATAACTGATCTGCCATTAGCAGCCACCTGAGCTCTTCGTTTCTGGCCAGGTACCAGCTTCTGAGTGTTTCCCATGTACTTGCTCTCTTATGTCTTTAATTTCACGTGCTGGTTTTTCCTTCCTTTTCTTGCAATTGTTGTAGATTATGATAGAGTCAGATTTTCAGCTTTGAGCTTGTTCTTACCTTTTCTCCATTTGAGAACTACGAATATGCGTTGGTACATTGCCTCAAAACATGTCCATGTATTGGTCCCTAGGAATCTGAGGTTTAAAGAATCAAGATGAGTATATAGTTATAGTGTCAGCATCATCAAAAGTTTTTCAATTCCGCACTAAGTTCTTGTGCATTAGCATGAAATAGTCTCCTTTTTTTTCCTTTGTGGTGTTGTTGGACAGTACCTGAAATATGAATTACAAATCATGGCATTGGAGGAGGAGATCTGATGAGAATACAATATTTGCAACGGACAAAGCTGTGAATCCTTCAACAACCGAAGATGAGGTACTGAAAACTTCATTGTACTCATCCCCGTACATACACGCGCGCGCGCGCACACACACACACACACATATATATATATATATATATATATATATATATGCTGCTATATTGTTTTCTCTTTCAATGATTTATCCTTTGAGTAACTACTCATTTTATTCCCGAAAAATTATAATTGTTTCAATTTAGTCCCTAAAAAATTGTGTTTATATCAATTTGATCCCTCTTTTTGTTAAAGTTACTTTTAGTAACAAAAATTTTGAGATTTAGCAATGGTAAATTTTGTGATTTAGCAATGAAAAAGATTAAATTGAGACAAATGCAATATTTTAAAGACTAAATTGAGATAATTATAATTTTTTGAGGACCAAATTAGTAATTTACTCTATATATATATGTATAGTTTCATGTGCTTTTATCTTTTTCTTATCAACGTATAATTTGGTTCTGGTGATCCTTTATTTCTGTAATAACTAGACAAAGATAAGGGAAAAGCCAGATGTGGAGTCCCTTGAGAGGGAAGAAAATGAAGATTCAGGTAAAGAAGTATCAGATGAGAAAATTCAGAAAGATTTGGAAGGAATATTGAGGGAAACTAGTAAAAGACTAGAAGACTTAACAATTGAGAATACCAGTCTTAAGACTGCCCTATTGGTCAAAGAGAAATCTTTTGGAGACATGCTTAAGAGAAAACATCAGGCAGATGCAGAATTGAGTACGATAATGGCCAGATTGGATTCTACAGAGAAGGAAAATGCTTTCTTGAGATATGAGTTTCACATGCTTGAGAAGGAACTCGAGATCCGAGAAGAGGAGATCAAATACAGCCGTCGGTATGCAGATGCATCAAGTACACGATATCTAGAGACTGTTGAGAAGGTTTCAAAGTTAGAAGGTGAGTGTCAGAAACTCCATTTTCAGCTGCAGAAGAAGTCACCTAGTAGTACTTATGGGTTGGTGAGAAGAGAGACTGACATAAGAAGACTGTTGAATCCCCAAGTATCCGACAAGAGTATCGGCTTGATGATCAAACGTTTGCAGGATCTCGACGAGGAAAACAAGGCTCTGAAGAGAATTCTGACCAAGAAAAACAGTGAACTAGAGAGTTCAAGGTTTATGTATGCTCAAATAGCTTCCAGGTTGTCACAGGCTGAGATTCTGGTTAGAAAGCTCTTTAAAGATCATAAGTCCACATCAGATGAACTCGATTTTGTTGATAGAAACCAAAAGAAAATTAAAGGCATTGAAAATGATGACATGAGTTTGGTGGATGATCTTGTTGAGATGGAGAAACGAGCTATAGTTTCGGTTGATACGCCTGAAAGAGGAAATTCCTCTGATACTACTGGTAGAGAACTAGTTCCGATTGAACAAGATCTTGGCTTCACTGAGAGGAAGCAAAAGACTAAATCTTTTGACTGGCTTCAGATTGTTTTGAATGCAATCATCGAGCAATCCAGAATATCGAAACGAGGTCTTGATGAGCTCTTTGAGGACATAAAAATAGCTTTCGGCTATGTAAATCACCCAAAAGACTTTGACGTCAATTCTAAGTTGAAAAATTCAATTCATAGAATTATTAAGTTGATTGAAGGAATTGGTCTCAAGTCATTTATGTGGAACAGTTGTCCAGATGATTTCTTGGAGAAGAATCAACATTCTGAGATATCTCCAACACCAACTTCCAAAGAATACTTAGTTCATGTATTTCAATGGAGGATTTCGGACTTGAATCCGCTTCTGCATCGATTTCTTCGTACGTGTGAAGATTTGTTAACCGGAAGAGCCAATTTTGAAAAATTTGCTGAGGAACTAGCATTTGCTCTGGACTGGACCATAAATAATTGTGGCACTTCTTCAAATGCTTCAACTGCAAGAAACAAGATCAAGACTTTTTGTTCACTCTTAGAAGATCAATGTGTGTTCTTCAATATGAACAACAATCAGTCTGATCTCACAGAAGAAAGCAGAAACTTATCTGATGATCTTAGGACCACTGAATCTGTGAAGAAAAACCTCGAAGCAGTGGTGACGTCAGTAACTGAGGAGAATTGTGATTTGAGGAAGCAACTCGAGGAGGCGAAAAACAGCATTGAAAGTCTACAGTCAGAACTGAAGGCACTGAAAGAATCCAAAGGGACCAAGGAGGATCAGTTTGAAAAACAAAAGATGATAAATGAAGATCTTGATACACAGCTTACTATAGCCCATTCGAGGTTAAATGACATCTATGAAAGATTCTTATCCTTGGAAGACGATTTAGAAGATAAGAAGAAACTCTTTGAAGAATCAGAGGCAGCATGTCTGGAACTTCAACTCCAACTGGAAAAGTAATGACTTTTATCCTCATTTTTCTTCTTTGGTTTTTCCCTCTTCTGTCATGTTTTTTCTCTTTGCTAAATAGCAATTCTGACTTTGTGAACATTCAAATTGAACAGTGTAGTAAAGAACGAATCTCCAACATGTGGCAGAGATGAAGTGGACAAGATATATCAAACAGTAGGTGCTTTACTTCTTGTTGAGTAAAATGAATCAAAATTTGCATCACTTATGCTGTGCTTTAGAGTAAATTATTGATTTGGTTTCTGAAAAAATATAATTGTCTCAATTCAGTCCTTGAAAGATTATACTTTTTTTCAGTTTCATCTCTCTATTTATCAAATTGACTCTTGGCAACCAAAAAAAAAAAAGGAGATTCAGCAACAGTAGATTTTGAGGTTTGCCAACAACATTGACCAAATTTAGATAGACATAAACTTTTAGGGACTAAATTGAAATATTTAATCTTTTATGGACCAAATAAAGAAAACTATAATTTTTCTATGACTAAATCAGTAATTTTCCTCTATGCTTTATATCCCGCAAACTTGAAAACCACTCAAAAAATTTCCGTTGGAGTAAGAACTATCAGTACTTAACCCAAAATCTAAATTGAAATAACACTTCAGGTAAGGGAGATCACAACAGCTTCAGCAAAGATGGCAGCACTTCTTGAAAGGGTTATGGCCATTAATCCAACCCACAAGAAGAACTCGATCGAACGAGCCGGTCTACACGCTGAAATGCAAGCCGAGGAAGATAAAAAAGTAGGGTTCTTCATGTCACCTCATAATGCAGAAAATGAAACTACCGGAGATGTTGATGTTCAGAAGCCACCCCTTCTTGATCAGACAGATAAGAGTAGTGTTCAAGAAAGAGATGTTACTTCAGAGAAAGATGATAGAAATCTTAGTGGTAGAGGTGGTGGGGCAATTGTGAAGAATAAAAAGCAAGGATTTTTTTATTTTCTGAGGAAACTGCTGGTAAGAAGGAAGAAAGGTAAGGGTAAAGGATATAAATAGAACCTGACCCAAGATTGGTGTTGGTACAGAAATTATTCTCTGTACTTTGTGGATTCAACCTATACATGTGAGACACATATTGTGTGAATTAAATTTTGATGATTGCTTGTAGAGTATGTAATACGTAAGAATTTCTTGATTTCACTGTTCTTGGTTGGCCTTTTTGATAATTGGAGATGGATGAAGTTTGGATTTACTGAGTGGGAGATTTTGTGTAAATTACTATTTTGGTCTCAAAATATTACATCTGTCTCAATCTAGTCCATGATGTGGAAATGACTCTTAGCATAGAAGATAGTGTGATTTTGTAACAAAAAGAATCCTGAGACAAAATTCAATTTTTTAATGGCTAAATTAAGACTTGATTTATTAAGGTCAAAATTGAAAAATTGTAAATTTTTAAACCAGTATTGACTCAAAAGATTGTATGACACTAGCTGAAAGATTGAGATGAAGGTAATCCAAGGTTCAATTTTTACCTAACCTATTTTTTATTGACAATGCTCTTGTTACTATTATTATTATCATTTAACACAGTAGAAATATCTAATTTTTAGAGCCAACATACATTTAATTCTTGAATGAGTTAGTTTTTATAAGTTATAAACTCAGTATAAATTAATTTTTTTATAGAACTAAATTAAATATTTATTTACTTTTATGGGATTCACTCAATAACAATGTTTAACAATGTTGGTATAGTCTATTTTTTAAGAGGAAATTAGTGATGTAACTTCTAAAGTTGTAATTATTCTAATTGAATTTTTAAAAGATCAATTATTTCAATTTAGTCATTTTCATACTTAAATTGCAATATTTATCATGGTTAAATTTTAATTTTTTTGTTATTAAAAGTCACTTTGATAGAGAAATACAATTGAGACAAATACAATATGTTAAAGACTAAATTGATATATTTGATTTTTCAAAGACTAAATTAAAACAATTGTAATACTTCATAGACCAAATTAGTAATCTACTCATTTTTCTAATATAAATTTTTGAATAAATTATTAATTTGGTTCTCAAAAGATTCAATTGTCTTAATTTAATATTTAAGAAATCAAATGTTTCAAGTTAGTCCCTAAAATATTATATTTGTTTTAATTTGGTCCTTTTATTTGTCAAAGTAACTTTTGACAATTAAAAACTTGAGATTTAGATATGTTAAATTTTGTGATTTAACAACAATAAAGATCAAATTGAAATAAATATAATTTTTAATAATTACATTAAAATACTTTATCTTTCAAAGACTAAATAATTGTGAAAACTGTGGCTAAATTATTAAGGCTTTAGTTGGTTTAGCCATTTGTTATTTTTATTTTTAATGAAAATAAAAAAACTCATTTGAAAATGTGTTTGATTTAGTTTATTGAAAATTTTTTAAAACAGGTCAAAAACTAAAAATACCAAAAAAATATTTGTAATGTTTCAAAAAATAAAGATTAAAAATAAAAATAAAAAATATTTTTACAAAAACTCTAACTTACTCATTTTTATTTAAATAATCAAACATTTAACATGACAAGATTTATATAATTTATTATTAGTTGCTAATTACCTGTAATAATGTGGATAAGCGAGGGCATTTAAGAAGGTTCACAAAACCCGAACCATTTTTTTTTTTTCCAGTCGTATAACTAGAGTGTTCGTTTTCGCTCACAATCATTGCTTGCAGGGACTGCGCGAGAATTAGGGTTTTTCTGAGGCCAGAAGGGAGCACACAGCATTCGAACAATGGCTCAGCCGCAGCAAGCAATCGAACAGGTTCAGTGCTTCGGCCGCAAGAAGACCGCCGTCGCCGTCACTTACTGCAAGCGCGGCCGCGGACTTATCAAGATCAATGGCTGCCCAATCGAACTCGTAGAGCCTGAGATCCTCCGATTCAAGGCCTTCGAACCCATCCTCCTCCTGGGTAAACACCGTTTCGCCGGCGTCGACATGCGTATTCGGGTCAAGGGCGGTGGTCACACCTCTCAGATTTACGCTATTCGCCAGAGCATAGCCAAAGCCCTCGTTGCTTTCTACCAGAAGTACGTGGACGAGCAGAGCAAGAAGGAGATCAAGGACATACTTGTCAGGTACGACCGAACTCTGCTCGTCGCTGACCCAAGGCGCTGCGAGCCCAAGAAGTTCGGTGGTCGCGGTGCTCGTGCTAGGTTCCAGAAATCATACCGTTGAATTGAAAGCTCATTTTTGGAAAGCCAGGGCAAAAAGGTTTTGTTGTCAATTTATTTCAGTCTACAGTTCATGTTTTATGCTGTGGAAAACTTTTGATCTCGACTTGTTGTTCTATAATTTTTGACATTTTACTTCTGCCACATTGAGATGCTTTTTCTTTGTCAGACTTGTTATTTAGATTTAGAGCTATAGTTGATTTTGCTTAGTAATGTGGAAATGGTTGAGTTAATTTCGTTCGGAAAGTCAGCGTTTGCTTCTTGTATTGTTCTGATGATACTCTTTCTTTCTAAAGAAAAACTGTTTTTATGTTTTCTGTGTTTTTGGTGAACTGATGTAACTTATTGTTGTCACATGAACTTTTATCCCCTCTTTAATTAATGCCAAGTTGATAATCCTCAAAGTCCATGATGTTCAAATATGTAGTGGGGCTCTGAATTATAATGGTACGGTCTGAAGGCAAAGCTTCAGTGTCTGAAGGCAAAGCTTCAGTACCGTATCATAAAACAGATTGCGTTATAGTTGGTTTAGTTCAGTAATACGCAATATTTAAGTTTCTAACTCATATATAAATTAATAATTATGTCATTTGTCTGATAATTCTCAGTTGGATAATCTCCACTGCCATATTATCTATATCAATGGAGTGTACGATACCGATATACCAAAAGGTTTCTGCATTCATTTTTTAAAGTTTAATTGGACAGTGTAGTTTTGGCCATTGAATATGTTGAAGTTAGAAAGAATTCCTTTTGCGTGTACGAGGAGTTCTATAGTTAGATGCTTCATTTTGAAGGAAAATCACAAGGGGCTATATTTAAATATATCTGACTAGTGGCTTAATGATGTCAACTAGCATAGATGAATGTTGGTCTTGACTTCAAGATTGGTATGGGGTTGGAGGGTTGTTCTGAGTCTGATATGTAGATGGATGATTGATGTAATCAGAGGGAATTCTAAAGCTAGCCATATATAACACAGGAGTATTGACTTGCAAGATATAGTTCTTATGTAAATATAACTTTTTGCATTCATCTCTTGATTCTCTTCCTTACCTTACCTTAGCATCATTTGGATTATGGCATATACTTGCTCTATTTAACTGTGACAATTGCTTAGAAGTTGTTTTCTACTTTTATTGTAGAGGATGTAAAAATATTTTTTATGGAAAATATTTTTTATACATCAGCATGGTAGTCCAGGGGGCAAAGCCAGTGCGAACTAAATATATTATGATATCACGTTCCATAATAATGTAAGATAATGGTAAGGAAAGGGGACTAAGAATCAGTTATAGTTTTCTTAATTGATGATTAATTGAATTTTTGTGTAAATATTCAATTTACATTTTATATAATTTATGAACCCTAAACACCATCTTTTTTCGAACGAAAAAAGGCGTCTTCTTCGTCTTTTTTTATCCCAAACATGTAATGTAAAAGCTTAAGCACCAAATTCTTTCTCGTCTTGGTCCTCTCTCTTCATAAAAGCATGATATAAACCACTTCATATTAAAATTTAGGACTAAATTTGCATGTAATTTATGTTATAAGGTTCACTAATAAAAATAAAATGTGTAAAAGGTTTCTTAAAACTTTAAAGAACAAAATATACAATACTAAGTTATTTCAAAAAAAAGTAGACAATTATTTTTAAAAACTATACTCTTATCTGTTTTAAATGGAGAATAAAATTATGAGAACTATACCTAAATTCTTTTCCTAAAACTTAACATAAGATTAACGTACAAAGAATGATGTGATACGGTTAACTAAACGATTTTTCAATACACGTTTTATTGATTTGTTAAATCCAAATGAAACAAGTCAACCAGAGTTACAGTCCTCAATCTATCAGGAGGAGATAGTGTTAATGTGTTGTAAAGTCCCAAATTCATCGATGCAAAAAGATTGCACTTACAAATTGATGGAATAAGAAATTTAATTTCAGATCAAATCTCAAGTATGGTCCCTCTTTTTTTTTTTTTTTTTCTGTTGGTCAGTAGAAATCTCAAACATAATCTAAAGGTTCTTTTATCTTAAGAAAAATATCATGTAAGCCAATCCAAATCAGAGTCCATGTCATCGAGTTTTGGGCTTGGGCCTACATTCGGGCTTGATGCCATCCGTATATGGGTCTTCTCAACCCGTCTTCCAAGCTCTCACTCAGAGCCACCGCACAGGATTTAGGGTTTTCTGCAAGTCGAGGTCGAGGGGGGCAGCACACAGCGCTGAAACAATGGCTCAGGCGCAGCCAGCAATCGAGCAGGTTCAGTGCTTCGGCCGCAAGAAGACTGCCGTCGCCGTCACTTACTGCAAGCGCGGCCGTGGACTCATCAAGATCAATGGCTGCCCAATCGAACTTGTAGAGCCTGAGATCCTCCGATTCAAGGCTTTCGAACCCATCCTCCTCTTGGGCAAACACCGTTTCGCCGGCGTCGACATGCGTATCCGTGTGAAGGGCGGTGGTCACACCTCTCAGATATACGCTATTCGCCAGAGCATCGCCAAAGCCCTTGTTGCTTTCTACCAGAAGTACGTAGACGAGCAGAGCAAGAAGGAGATCAAGGACATACTTGTCAGGTACGATCGAACCCTACTTGTCGCTGATCCAAGGCGCTGCGAGCCCAAGAAGTTCGGTGGTCGTGGTGCCCGCGCTAGGTTCCAGAAATCATACCGTTGAAAGAGTGTTTTTGACTATTTTTTTGAGTTCTCGGTTCATGTTTTACGCTGTGGAAAACTCTTGATATCTACTTGTAGTTTCAATCATTGTTGGCATTTTCGATTTGCGCTAGTGAGGCACTTTTCATTCATCAAACTCGTTATTGAGATTTCAATGTAAGGGTTCTGTGCATTTGTTGAGCATAAATGCTTGCTTGTACTCCAATATGTTTTTTGCCTTTTTGCCCTTTGGCCTTTTTTTTTTTCTTTTAACTCTCAGAAATTGATATTAGAAATATTTAGGATTTGTATATCATTGTCTATCTGGGACGCGTCAAACGTGTTCATGGTTCCAATCCTAGTATTTAGGTGTAGCTTCATTCGTTTCAACTTGGCCATAGTTCTTTTGCTTCTTAGTGGTCATCTGAATTCTGATGGTTACTCAATTGCTGTCATGTGGGGTAATTGTTGACATGCTCTTGATACCAACTTCTTTCTTTTCTCGACTGTGGCTAACTGGACACTACACAGACAGAAGAATGTTCAGATGTATAATAGGGTAGTAAATTATAATGATAGGTCTTAATCTCTGAAACCTAGAACTGGGTCAGGGTGTGTATTTGTTTGGTGGATGTTGACGATTCTGAAATACTCGAGAGTGAACTAATGAGATTGAGTAATTTTTAAGTAGAACAGGCAATCATAAATCGTTGTACACATTCTTTAAGATCTCTCTCTAGTCTTTTCATAACTAGCTTGGCATGTGATATTCTTATATCTTAAGAAATTTTCAGGGTTATTATAATGAATATTTTGAGTTTCACTTATTCTTTAATTTAATCTTTGAAACTTTCTAATTAGATTCTTAATGTTTTGAAAAATTTCAATCTTGTCGTTGCTTTAATCTTTAAATGTCTAATTCGTTCCAGTTGACCCTAAACAAGTGAATGCTTCGTGCGAGAGAGAGAGAAAGAGAGAGAGAGTTTTTAAGGTGAAAGTTCTTTTCAAAACGAAGGTTGATGTGCTTCATTGTAAGATAGTTTATATATTGGAACAATTCCATTAGAATACAAATGGATGAACGGAATGAGAGGAAGAACACTATTAACTCCAACAGCATTGTAAGAAAGTTTATATATTGGAACAATTCCATTAGAATACAAATGAATGAAAGGAATGAGAGAAAGAGAGAGAGAGATGTATATAATGAAGAATTTAAGGTGGAAGTTCTTGGCAAAACGAAGGTTGTTGTGCTTCATTGTAAGAGTTTATATATTGGAACAATTCCATTAGAATACAAATGGATAAAAGGAATGAGAGAAAGAACACTATTAACTCCAACGGAGACTGAAGAAAATATGATCCTATCAACCTCCATTAAAACTCCAATCACATTCTCTACACCCTTCAATCCTTTTGCTCTCACCGCAAAATATAGTTTTAAGTTAAATGTTTCCATACAAACAGTTCAATATATAATGATCTTAAAGTGCTGCATGAGACATAAGAAAGGAGTTTAAACGGTCTAATCAGTATCTCTCATTAAAAGTTTAATTGTAAGTTAAAAATAGGGGTTTAAATTTGGAAATATAGTTTTTCTTTTTTTTTTTAGCGTTTGACTTGAATTTTAATTTTAATTTTAATTTTTTTTGTTAGTTTTACCTCACATGTCTTTCTTGTTTTAATTATAATTCTAGTGTTAATATTGTTAACAATATTGATAAAAAATAATAACGTAAGTTTTTTTAAAGTGACACGTAATGACATAAAAATTTTGTTATGTGATATGTTTAAATATTAATCTGAGATGAAAGAGAGAAATAAAAAGTACCATTTGCGGTGAAATTGAAATTTATGTCAAATATTTAGGACAAAATTAAAACTAAAATATATTAGTATGATATATTTGTAATAAAAATATCATATAGAGAAATCAACATCAGTATTTTCATCAACTATGTTAACAATGTTAGTTTTAGGGACAAAATCAAAATAAAAAAAGAAATATGTGAGACAAAATTAATAAAAAAAATTAAGAAAAAAATTAAAATTTAAGGTAAATGTTACAGAGGAAGAATGTACTTTTGCCTTCTAAAATTAAAGACTATTATACTTCATTTCAATACTTGTCCTAGTCGATAGAGGATTTGTGGGCATTTCTACCAAATTTGGATCTTTATTTGGTTAAGCATTTTGCTGTATTAGACTTGATCATGAGCCAACAAGTTTCCCTAGATCTATAGACCCAGCCCTAAAATTTTATTTTTAAAATGGGTCCAAAAATATGAGTCTACATGAAAAAAGTTAATACTAGTCGGGCTCAAGCATTTTTTAGGCCGGATGGAATTATATATATATATATATATATATATATATTAAATAAAAAAATTACATATTAATTTAAATAATGTTATGTATATGATATATATTATATACACCATACTATTTAAAATATTCAATTGTGTAATTTGAAAATGTATCATTTTCATAATATATATCTTTTATATTTTATTAATATAAAATAGATAATTTTTCCTATGGTCAATTAATTGTTTTTAATGCTTCATTTATATAATATGTAGTTTTCTACCAATATGTTACTCATGATGAGTTATGTTATAATCTAAAGAATTGTGATGTATTCATAGATTTGTTATAATTTTTGTTGTTATATAATTTATTCTAAATTTAAATGAATGAGAGAACTCACTTTTATTATTACTTTTAACTTTATCACATCTTTCCAAAATAATTTTTTCAATTGTATAACATTTTGATTAAGATCTCTCATTTAAAAAAATTATGAATTTTTTTAACAAATTAACATGTAAGAATACGGGCCTATTTTTTTAATTTGAGTCCATATCTGTATTTTTCAGTCGTTGCTTAGCTTGAATAAACCACATTCTGAAAGTTATCATATAAAAAGTTCGACCTTTGATCACCTCTATGTTGGCCTAATATTTAATATGACACCAGATCAAATAATATACCATTGCTTAACATAGTGCTAACCTATTGATAATTTGTGGGCATTTTTACGTTATCTATGCATATTTCTCTCTTCAAGTAGTAACCAGCTCAAATTATTTATAAACTTCAATTATAATCTATCAAAGCATGCGCACATGGAGATGAGAGAGTTGACTACCTAAATATAAAATACTATGCTTCATTTGGCAAAGTTCCACAAAAAGCATTGTTTGTAGTAAATTAATAGAAATGTTGATAAAGCCCTAAGCATGAAGTTTTGTGGGAAAGTAGCTACTCTTAGATAAAACCCACCCACTATTATTATTTGTATTTCTTCACAATCATTCATTATTTTATGCTTCATGCACAATCAAATTAGTAGTCACAAATCATTCATTATTTGGAAATACATTACTAATTTATATCTCTTTTCCTATATAATTCTTTCCACGTTTGTTTTTACTAACCACATCTTATCATTATTAATATTCACTTTTAAATTAAGCAATGTGTTATATATGGTTATCAAATAAACTAGATTGATTTTAGTACTGGAGCTACCGATTCTCTCGCTAGTCGTTTGATGGCATGATTAGATAGCTGGTGATAAATTTTTTTGGTTAAGGAATTGATTATCAGCTATTCGATCGCTAATTAGACAGTTGACGAGAGAATCAATGACTCTAGTACTGAAGTCAATTCAACCTCGTTATTGAATTCAATGTAAACAATGATCTGGAAATATTTATAATAAAAAGGAACAAATATGAAACATATAACACTCAATTTTCCACCATGCACTCACAAGGACTTTAAAAAAAATTATAAAAAAAAAAAGATAAAACAAATACAGATAGAAAATATAACGCGGCTTTTTGATCCCATTCGGTAAAGGAGAAATGCTAGGGTATAAAAGAGGAACAGTCAGAGAGAATGAAGTCAGCTGATCCGACGGCAAAGAGTGATGCCATCACCAACGGGAAGCATGCAGATCTCGATCCTAGGGTCCACGGCCAAAGCCTTGTTGAGCTCCAACACGAAGTCCCTGTAGTATCTAACGTATTTCCTCAGAGGCGCATCAGGTGGTGCCACGACGGAGCCGTTCCATAGGGTGTTGTCGTACCCAATCACTCCCCCAACTTTGACTAAGTCAATCAGCCTCTTGTGATAGTTTAGGTAATTGTCTTTGTCTGCATCCACGAATATGAAGTCGAAGCTCCCATGGTTTTTCTCCTGTGGATACAAAATATTGATTATTTACTCATTAAAAATTTATTTTTATATATTCAAAAGCGAAAAAAAGTGTATTCTTTATAGATTGATTTGGAATAAAAAAGATGTATAGTTTTTTAAAATGTAGCTAATATGTATCCTCCGAGAATTAATGGGTAATGACTCAAAACTTCCAAGAATATGTATTTCTAAAATTTGAAGATCAAATCATTTACTATTTTTGGTGTAATTAAATCTTTTTTGTTGTTAGGTTGAAAATTTATTATTATTAATATGGTATATCTAAAATTTTAACCCCTTTCGATGAATGCATGAAAGAGCACTTCAAGTAATGAATATTAGTCGGATTTCGAAACGAAAGAACGCCCTTTTTATCAAAATACAAAATATCAAATATTTCAAAAAAAAAAATTCTTGAATTTTTTCCCTTTGTTTTTTAAGAAAGCATTCATTTTTCAGTTAATTTTTTTTTCAAAATACTTCAATTGGTACACGCAAGAAATAGGCCAATTCCGCCGCTTTTTGTTCAAATTTCAATTTGATTTTTAAAAGATTAAACGTTTTAATTAATCTCTAAATAATTGTATTTACCTTAATTTTGTTTCACTATTCTTCAAAGTAACTTTTAACATTTGGCAGCAAAAAAAATTGAGGTTTGACAATACTAAATTTTATTATTTAACAATGAAAATAATTAAATTGATACAAATATAATTTATCAAAACTTAAATTGAGATATTTATTTTTTCAAGAATTAAATTAAAATATCTATAATATTTATGAACTAAATAATTTATTTATTAATTAGGCAAAAACATTTTTTATGTCTCTAACTTTATACAATTTTTAATTTCGTCTCTAATTTTTTTTGTCAGTTATATCCTGTATGTTTCATTTTTGTTTCAAAATTTACTTTTTTTACTAGTGTCGTCTATCTCATTAACGAAAAATACTGAATTGGAGTTGCCTGAGATATAACACGAACCGCTTAATTAACATTTTTGTCAGTGGAATAAAGAATGTTAATACAAATTGTAGATTTCAAACAAAAATAAAATATGTAAGATATAACTGATAAAAAAAATATTAAAAATGAAATTGAAACTTAGAGTAAATATTATAGAAATAAAAAATACTTAAACCTATATATTATTATTATTATTATTATTATTATTATTATTATTATTATTATTACTATTAATTAATTTTTAGACAAAACTTATTGTTATTGATAATTATAGAGGAAAGACAAAGAGAAAGGTTTGGTGTAAAGAAAGGGATGGAAGAGTGATTATATCTTTTAATTTCGTCTCTAATAATTTTTTTTATTTTTATTATATTTTATATATTTTATTTTTATTTTAAATTTATTATTTTTATTAACATCATTTATTATACTAACGAAACATAATGTTTGCGTAGTCTATGTGTCACACTTCACGCAAAACGCCAGGGGCAATTACAACTTGATTTAAATGTTATGGATATAAAAAGTATTATTATTTATTAATTATTATTATTATTATTTATTAATTGATTAATTACCTTTTAGACAAAACTTAATAGCTTATTGATAATAATGGAGGAAAGACAAGAGGAACCGTTCGGGGTAAAGAAAGGGATGGAAGAGGAAGAGTGATTACGTCTTTAACGAGTTCATCAAGAACAGGAAGAGCAGGGCCTTCTCTGAAATCGATTTTGTGAGCCACGCCAGCTTTCTGAATCACAGGCAGACCCAGCTCGTAGTTTTCTCTGTTCACGTCCATCGCCAAGATCTGTAACAATTCCACCAAAAAAAAAATCCAATGAATTTCGATGGAAATTTATCTTATCTTTCAGAAGAACGGAACAGCACACTCTGTTCTTTATACCTTTCCATCTTCAGGAAGAGCCAGAGCAGTGGCAAGCAGGGAGTATCCTGTGTACACACCGATTTCCATGGTGTTCTTCGCATTGATTAGCTTCAGCAACATGTTCAAGAATTGCCCTTCGTCTGCTGAGGTTGTCATAATGTTCCTGTCGTTTTGTTCCATCAATCAGTAAAAAGAGACATACCCACAATCGGAAAACAGAGCATCCAAATCTAAGAAGCATACATAACCCAGAATTGAAACAGAGCATCCAAATCTAAGAAGCGAACACTAAAGACAACTCTGAAGGGTGTGTGGAGAAATTAATGAATTGGGTAGGATGAATTATACCAGGGGTGTTTGGCTGTGATCTCTCTGAGCTCCTTCATGGGTTCAGGTTCTCTGGGGTACACACTGGTCTCCAGAATATACTGCATATGAACCCAGATCATACCCATTACTATATGAATTTCATCAGAACAGAACTGATAAGAAAGCGAAAGATATCATATTCATATCATACCTGATACAGAGCATCACTCTGCAAGAGGCTCTTGTGGCCAACCTCCTGGTGCCTTCCTGCTTCTGATTGATTCTGATCGGCCATTACTGTCCTTTTGTTTCCTTTCTCTCTTATTTGATTCTGCTCTGTTTTTGAGTTTATGCGGAGCCTTGAGAAGATGATGAAAGAAGATGGTATGATATATAGGGAAGGAAAAACTCCGGTTTGAATCGGTGAGAGCAAAGCAAAGCCGTGTTTGGTTGAACCGGCTGCCGACCGGTTGGGGTTGGTGAGATGAGGTCCACCAATCAATCCACTTTAATTTATTATTATTATTTTTTGTAATATGAACCATGACGTGATTTTTACGAATTATTATGTAATAAAAAGTTCTGTATTCAAAATGTTCTTTTAGAGGGTCCTAGATGAAACTTGAAAGTGGAAGAGAATATTATTATTGTTTTAGATAATATAGTCTTTTAAAGTATAATTTTTTAATTTAATATTCAATATGTTTTTAATTATTAAAATGAAGAGCTAGTCTTCATAAGGAACAAAAATAAGTTGAAGAACAAAATAAAAGACTTATTTTTAAAAAGTTAAAATAAAAAATACTTTAAGGATTGAAAATACAATTTTATTGGAAAAATAATAAAATAAAGAAATTTATATCGTTAAGGTATGTTTAAATTGATAAAATAGGGTGGAAATAAAGAAAAAGTGAAAAATTAAATATTGATTTAATTTTAAATGTAAATTTCTTAAAAAAATGTTTAGATTAAAAAAGATTCTGAAGCAGTGGATTCTCGAAGATCGGATACCCCCCTAAGAGCTACTCCCGAGATGTCATGAGCTTGTTCGAATGCTAATGTCGTTGAATGTTCTTATCATCTCAGCTGGTCATTCAATGGGAATTTCTAGATTCATATTCATATTAAAGATATGCCCGAATCGAAAGAAAGACCAGTGGCAGCTACTCCACTCCTGGTTGCAAGGGAGCAAGGATGCTAATGTCGTTGAATGTTCTTATCATCCAGCTGGTCATTCAATGGGAATTTCTTGATTGCATACCTGGATTGCCAGTAGTTTAGCTCAAAATGGCTATCAGTAGTTCTGGTAGCTGGGGACTAAGAGGAGCTTTCATAGCGTACTATGTTATTTCATCCCATCCCAAGGCATCAAACTCATGGGACAACTGCTCAATCAATGAATTAGCTTACTATTTCCGCGGTTTAGGATGAGCAGACCTAAGCTTTAGACTTCCTTGCTTTTCAATCACATGACTTTCTTTCATGACCGAGAATAAAAATCTTGATTTCAATGTAAATTAACAAAATTGTCAAAAAAAATTGTAGAGAAAATAGAGAAAAATATAAATAAAATCATAAAATACATACATATTTATATTAGTTGGTTTATATAACTTATATTTATGGATAGAGAGAATTTTTTTTATTACTCAGACAAAATTATTACAAGTTACACAATTTAAAAACTATATATATATATATATAACCAAATTAGTTTGGATTGCTTCAAATTAAAAATACATAAAACAGATCAAATTCATACTTAACGATCTTCGTTCTACTCGCACCACAGACCTCTAATTTTTTTCTCTATTTAGGTCGAATCGCAAATTTATTTTGATTCATTAAAATTCAAAGTACTTAATACAAATAAAATTAAAACTTTATATTTTCCCCCTTTTCTCCTATTCTCTTCAAGGATACAAAGTATTACAATTCTTAAAATTAAGATAAATATTATATGAGAAATTAGTTTAATATTCAATGTGAAAATATGCCATGTAATTCTTGTGTTTTCCCAAGTTTTGTAACATGAAGTGGGTGGTGGAAAAGTGTGGAAAAAGTGAACCACCAATAATCAGCATGAAGTGGAAAATGACGTGTGGTTAGTGAAGTTGGTATGAATTTTTCTTTTTCTTTTTTAATAACAATTTTTGGCCACTAAAGTTGGTATGAGGTTGGTGTGTGAGTGAGTGAGGAGAGTTGGCCATCGAATGAGTAATAATTAATAGAATTTTTGTTTAGTGATATAAATAAATATGCCATATATATTTAAATGTGATTTAATATTGATATATTTCTATATTATTTATTATTTAATCTGATTTATTATTTTTTAAAAATAAATTATCTATTTTTTTAATAAAAAGCACTTAATTTTAGTTTACCAACTTATCAAATGAAAATTAATTTTTTTTTGAAATTACCACTATTCAAAAAATTATTAGAGTCGAACTAATTAAGGTGGATTTGATCACAAAAGTTTAAAATTCTTTTACCATTAATTTTCATCTATTCATAAAACTCAAATTTAAAATTTTGCTAAAAAAAATTAAGTGATAAATAATCTGAATCAATTAAAATTAGGGTTTGTAAGTAAAGACTTAATAGTTGAGTCTTAATTTTCGTTGTTGAAAGTAATGAGAAAGATAGGATTTGTAGTAATAAACCCATGAATACTGAAAATTTAGTGATTAAATATTGAAAATTTAACCTCAAATGATTGAACAAAACAAGACTAATCATGATGCCTGTGACACCAACCCCAGACCCAACAATTACTTATAAACAACGATACCCAGAAAACCACTCTTTTTTTCTACAGATATTTGAGGTTAGGTAAAGAGGATATATGACGCAATATATGAGAGACTAAAAGTCTTTTTGAAAATAAAATTTATTTTTTTATCAGTTGAAGTTACAAATTCAACGGATCAGATTTTCCTCCAGTGTTTCAACAACTGGAGGAAATTCATATTTAGGTAAAGATCATTCTCCACTAATTTTCTTCAAATTTTATAAATTTATAAGAAAAAAAATATTTTTTTACGTCTTTAAATTTTGATTGAGGTTTTAATTATAATTATAAATTTTATTTCATGTTAATTATATCTCATATCTTTTTAATTAATTTTAATTATGCTAATAAATTTAACGCCATCTAAATTATTAATAATAGACTCTAATGTGAATACCCACGTTTCTTCAAATATGGTCTTTATATTTATTATAGATGTGAAAAATGTCCCTAATATTTTTTAAAAGTTTCACATATGTCCTTGATATTTTTAAGTTTCAAATATGTCCTCTATGTCTATAAACATGGATTATCATGTCAGTATTGTTAATAATTTGAATGACATTAAAGTTAAGAGATATAATTAAAATTAATTAAAAATATGAGATATAATTAATATAATTAATATAAAATAGTATTTTAAATTATAATTAAAACTTGAGTCAGTGCTGGTTAACAAAAAATTTGCTTTTGCCAATTTGTAATACCAGTATAGATTTTTTATATAAACGCCTGGAAACTAAATAAATTTACATATGACTTCCTTAAGAATTTCTCATACTTAAATATCGTTAACAGAGTTATTACGAGTGGGGTTGGTTGTGAAAACAAATTCTCTTTTTAGCGTACAAGAAATAAATGTGACAATTTGCAATTTAATCCGTCCATCTTAATATTTTCACACTTGATGAGATATTGTCCCTATTTACATTATCATTTTTTAAAAATAATAATTATTTTCTTCTTGGACGCTATTTCTTTTGACTCATATTTTAATTGAAGTAATCTTATGTTTATTGTCTACGTAAACTAACAAGTTTTAGAAGTATATTCAATTAATACAAAAGTAATTATTTTGAAATTTTATAAAAAAGTAAATCTATAATTTTTTTAACACAAAATCAATAATATTTAAATAAAACTTCTTAAAAATATATATTTTTAAGAAGTTATATTTTTCGGGTCTTCTAACATTTTGAGATTAAGGAGGTTGTGCATGATTCTTTTTGTAGTTTTTGAAGTTGTGTATACCAAAAAGAATGTTAATATAATGTATCTACCTTGCTTTTTATATTATACTATTTTATTAAGTCGTCATATGAGAATATATGCATAATCTTACATGATTTAAGCATTTTTCTGAAATAAAAGAGAATGGATAATTTTCCTGTTCCAGTCAATAAATAACAGTAAGTCAACAACGACTGCTTTGAAGGCATTGGTGCCAGATGAAACGTGTCTTTTTCCAGGGCACTAAAGTCTTGACCCTATAAAAATTATTTCAATAATTTAATCCTTAAAGATATATGAGTCGGTTATTTAATTTTTAAAAATTAAACTTTATATAATTTAGTTTTTTTTTAATTTAACGAACTCGTCAAAGAATGTTATTAGGGTGGTTCCTTATACATAAATAATTATACAATTTAATTCAATTGATTTATATTAAATTTGTGATCTGTAAGCACTAATTTATTTTGTATTTAAAATTTCAATGACTAAATAATGAGAAGTGTATGATAAAAAAGAGAAAGAAAAAGAAGGAGAAGTGCATAATGATCAATTTGTATATTTAGCAGAATGTTATTGGGTCTGATTTTGTTGCATCTTTCCTTTTTTTAGGCCCAATTTCCATCTTCAGAAATTGGGCTTTTTTGGGCCGGATGCATTGAATGCGGAGCCCATAAAACCCAGGCCTTGATGGGGGTAATTAGTATTTACTGCCCTTCATGTGAATATGATCTCTTCTTAGAAAATGGGTCTTCTGCTTAATTTTAAAAATTAAATAAGGTGTTTAGTTCATTTGGATCGTTAGTTTTTACAAATAACGATCTATATTTCATAGTTATTTTTAAAAGAATTATAAAAATAAAAGCATCTTGAAACTTAGACTGTTAGTTGTGAAAACTAATGATATAAATAAGCCAAACATCCTACTTTAACAACATATTGTCAAGACTCAATTCTATATAAAAAAGAAGTATGATATCATAAAAATTTAATATTTTATAACTAATAGCAGTAATAATTAGTGGATAAAAATATACAAAATTTTCTGATTATAATAACAATTTTATTCTTTTTTAATAACACAAATCTTGTTTTAATTTTCTTTATAAATTCATCGATATTTGAAGAATACTGACTTCTCTCATTTGTCATATTATGGTCTTCAATGTCCTTTTCTATATATTATGTTTATCAACAGCTAATTAATAAAGATAAATTATTATTGTTAAATATTTAATTATCACTAAGATTATCATAATAGAACATTGTGCATTGTGGAGGTTATTGTTTACTCCGTGCATTAATTTACTTATGCATTGAATGAATGATTGAAACTAGGAGTGTTAGATGTGGAAATGGTATGTAAAAGTCATAGATGGTGAAATCCCATAATATTGGGGTTTTGTCACGGAATTAGGCACCCATGTGCCTCTGACTTCTATCCCAACTGTAATCACATAGAAAACCCCGCATCCATGTGCACCAACCGCCCATGATAATCTTCAGCTGCAAAATATGACTTGTTGGCCACCACCTATGGACTTTCCACCCTAGCATGTGAATTATTAATTTGACTGGGACGTATAGGCATGCCTTTGTTTGGTCATTTATGCTTCTATTTCTTTATATAAATAGATCAACATCCCTCATGTAATGCATTTAAGAATCAAGATTAAGCTTTGCTTTTAGAAACTTTTAAGTTTCTTTTCTTCTTCTGCTCTGCCCCCCTTTCCCTGAGCCATATTTTGGTATTAGAGCAAGGTTACAGAGAGAGGGAACGCCTGAAAAACCGCCCGAGATCCACTGTTCAAAGTTTTCCGGCGACCTCAAAATCGGCCAACTTCGAAAGTCCAATTTCCGGTGCTCTTTCAGGAAAAAGGACGTCGGAATCATGATTGGAAGGGTCCAAAACCTTGGACTGGAGAAGATCAACGCCGCTTGAATTCTCACGCGCCTCTGTCAGAAGTTCACGCGCCGGCCATCTCTCCTACGCACCACACGCGCCTGCCAGAGGTTGAAGACGACCATGTCATCACGCCACGTCATCATCCACGGCATCCACTCAATCAATCAGAGGTTGCCAAATGTCACAACTGCCACGTGTCCAGCTGATTCGGTTGACACGTCCTCAAGCCACGTCATTAACCACGTCATCAAGTCAGTCAATCAAAGTTTGCCACGTGTCATTGTTGCCACGTGTCCGCTGATTCTGCTGCCACATCATTAGTTGTTCAGCCAATTACCGATCGCCATATGTCACGCTGAAGCCACGTCACCATCAATTTCCAGATTCTCATATTGACCCCTAAAGTCTTGTGAAATCTTATTTTTACCCCAAAAACTTTCTGAAATTTCATTTTAGCCCCCATAACTTGTTGAAATTAAACTGTTGCCCCAGATCTTTCTGAAATTTCACTTTTGCCCCAAATCTTTCTTAAATTTCACTTTTCCCCGATACTTTCTAATATTACACTTTTATCCCCAAAACTTTTTGAAATGTCACTTTTGCCCACAAATATTTTTGAAATTACACTTTTACCCCAAAAGTTTCCAATAAATTAATCTTGGACCCAAGAAATATCTTAAAATTACAGTTTGACCCACTTTTCATAAATTACCTTTTGGCCCCTTAAGCTTTTTTTTGGGAAATTACAGATTCGCCCCAATTCTTTCCAAATTATAGATTGGCCCCAATACTTTCCAAAAATTACAGATCAGCCTGACATCTTTTTTTTTGAAAAGTTCATTTTAGCCCCTAAATCTTCCAAAAAAAATTTTCACTCCAATTCCATAATTTTTTTTAATTTTCTCATCCATCCTCAATTTTCTACAACCAAACTTCAAACTTTTCTCCTTCCCTAGCCAACAGAAATGCCTCCTAGAAGCAGGCTTGCACAAGAAATTGAATTGAACGAGTTGAGAAATCAACTTCAACAGTTGCAAGAAACAATGTATACCCAGCAAACACGGCTTGAGACCCAGAAAGAGCGTCGATGCGAAAATTCAAATAACAGCAGTTCATCAACAACTTACAATCGCTACACCGACAATGTTAGAATGAAAATTCCTGAATTCGATGGGAATAACCAACCTGAAGAATTCAAAGACTGGCTTAAAAAGGTTGAACGAATTTTTGAGTACAAGGAAGTCCCAGAAGATCAAAAGGTGAAGATTGTTGCCACTAAACTCAAGAAGTACGCTTCTTTTTGGTGGAAAAATCTTAAGAGAAAGCGCGAACACGAAGGGAAGCGCAAGATTTGAACTTGGAAGAAAATGCGATGCATGATAGTGATGTCATACCAGATGACGATGATGACATATTAGCAGAGCCAGTATATGAATACAAAGCTAATTGTCACTCGTTTCTATCCCTACTTCGTCACACATTCCAGACTTTCACATGAATACAAAGCTAATTGTCACTAAAGCAGAGAGAGAATCCAATGAAATTCCTAAAAAGGAAGAGGAATCTATACCAACAGGGTCAGTGCATGATAGTGATGTCATACCAGATGACGATGATGACATATTAGCAGAGCCAGTATATGACAGCGATATCATGCCAGAAAAGCCAGTATATGACGATGATATCATGCCAGAGGAGTCAGTGTACGATAGAGAAGTCAAGTTGACAGAATCAGCGTATGACAGTGATGTCTTGCTAGCGGAACAAGCATATAATAGTGATGTCTTGCCAACAGAGCCAATATATGCTAGTGATGTCACTCCAGCAGAGACAATATATGATAGTGAAGTCACATTGACAGACCATGATGAGACGCTGGTAATTCATCGAAGCCTGCATATAGCGCCAGCAAAAGACGAGTCTTGGTTAAGTCACAACATCTTCTATCCTATTGAAGATAAAATTTGTGATGTCAACATTGGCAACAAAAGTTATGACAATATTGTGACCAACTACATGGTGGAAAAGTTGGAGGTACTATCCTTTAATCATCCGTATCCTTACAAATTTCATCAAGAAGAAGTTTGCTGTGATGTTGTGCCTATGGATGAATGTCATCTTCTTTTGAGAAGACATTGGCAATTTGATCGCTGTGTCCAACATGACAATTATATAAACACATACTCCTGTGAAAAAGATGGAGTAAAAGTGAAGTTAGTGCCATTATCACCAAATGTGATTTCATATGTCAATCTGCTAGGATTACCAGCCATACGAGACGACAACATCGGACTAGACTCGAGGACGAGTCCTCTCCAACCCGGGGAGAATGCCACGGAATTAGGCACCTATGTGCCTCTGACTTCTATCCCAACTGTAATCACATAGCAAACCCCACATTCATGTGCACCAACCGCCCATGATAATCTTCAGCAGCAAAATATGACTTGTTGGCCACCACCCATGGACTTTCCACCCTAGCATGTGAATTATTAGTTTGACTGGGATGTATAGGCATGCCTCTGTTTGGTCATTTATGCTTCCATTTCCTTGTATAAATAGATCAACATCCCTCATGTAAGGCATTCAAGAATCAAGATTAAGCTTTGCTTTTAGAAACTTTTAAGTTTCTTTTCTTCTTCTGCTCTGATACCAAAATATGGCTTAGGGAAAGGGGGGCAGAGCAGAAGAAGAAAAGAAACTTAAAAGTTTCTAAAAGCAAAGCTTAATCTTGATTCTTGAATGCCTTACATGAGTGATGTTGATCTATTTATACAAGGAAATGGAAGCATAAATGACCAAACAGAGGTATGCCTATACATCCCAGTCAAATTAATAATTCACATGCTAGGGTGGAAAGTCCATGGGTGGTGGCCAACAAGTCATATTTTGCTGCTGAAGATTATCATGGGCAGTTGGTGCACATAGATGTGGGGTTTGCTGTGTGATTACAGTTGGGATAGAAGTCAGAGGCACATGGGTGTCTAATTCCGTGATAGGTTTTGTTTCAAAAGGGTGAGTTAGGACCAAAGCACCAAAGGAAGAGGAATGTGGACATAGAATTGTAGGTAGAAATGAGTTGAAGAATTAGAATCAGAAGGAAGCAAACATAAATAGGGGTAATTAGGTAATACACGCTACGTTGATGTCACACCTCACAGCAAGCACGCGCGCGCACGCACACACACACCCTCTCTCTCTCTCTCCGACTTAGAACACATCCCTTATATCCCTTATTTCAATGTCAAACTTTCATAGTGTATGTTTGGTTCTTCGATGGTTTAGTATCAACGTGCGGTGAATGTCGAATATTCTGGTGAGAGTGAAAATCAAGCCGTTTGGATATGCGTCTAAATCTTCCCATAAATCAAGATGTTTGCATAGCCTCACTCGACATGGAGATGGAAGGAAACACCAAGTAGAAACAAACTAATAGAGGATTCATTTTGCAGTGAAGGTGAGCTTTGACTTCTCTTTTTGTCATGCTTTGGTCTCTCTTCGTCGTCACGAAAAACAGAGCACGACAGAGTGTGAATTTACTCACTGTGAAGCTGTGTTTTATCTTCTTTAATTCAATATTACATATATACCTTTGCTGTGTATTGATATATGAACATGATAGATATACATAAGCATCCCTCAATAGATTCCTGATGAGCGACTATCTTCCTGTTATGTTCCATCGGCTTCATTTTCTTTGTGTACGCTCAGTCTCTCTTCCTATTCCTCTGTACGCACTACACTCTGTATTTTATAGCCTAGATTAAGGACAACAATGGAAATTAGAAGGGCCAACATGAACGAATTGCTGCTGAAGCTCCAATTTACTGTGTATGCCCTAACGTGGTTGAGAAGAAGATCTTAACGCTAACGTGATTCATGGGAAGATTTGGATACATATCTAGACGGCTTGATTTTCACTTTCACCAAGGTATGCGGCATCCAACGCTTGTTGATACTGAACCATCGAAGAACCAAACACACACTATGAAAGTTTGACATTGAAATAAGGGAAAGAAGGGATGTGTTCCAAGTCAGAGAAAGAGAGTGGTGTGAGGTGTGCCATCAATGCGGCTTGTATCACCCAATGCCAATACCATTATTATTATAGCACCTTAACTTACCCCTATTTATGTATGCTTCCTTCTTGTTCTTATTCTAATTCTCTAACTCATTTCTACCTACAATTCTATGTCCATATTCCTCTTCTTTTGGTGCTTTGGTCCCAACTCACCCTCTTGAAACAAAACCCCACTGTTATGGGATTTCACCATCCATGACTTTTACATACCATTTCCACATCTAACACTCCTATTTTCAGTCATTCATTCAATGCATAAGTAAATTAATGATCCCTTATAGAGGTTATTGGCAGCCTTTGCTTCTGGTGATGCTTCTCCACATTTTGCATCTCACCATAATCCTAATTATTGTAATTTCATATAAAGAGAGAAGACACGCAATAAGAACAAAGACAAAAACCAACAAAGCTAGCAAGTGCAGTGAAAGCAATAGGTGTAAGAACCTCAAGTTGTGCGGCAACAATCTTAACTGCAATGTAGGTAAAGAAATTATGGAGGTTATCGACAGACTTTGCTTCTGGTGATGCTTCTCTAAATTTTACATCTCAACATAATCCTAATTATTGTAATTTCATATAAAGAAAGAAGGCAAAGAACACAATACAAAGAAGAAGAAGAAGACAAAGAAGAAGAAGAAGAAGAAGAAGAAGAAGAAGAAGAAGAAGGAGAAGGAGGAGGAGGAGGAGGAGGAAGAGAGAAACATAGTAATGACCCACCAGGTACATACATCTTTTGGTAGTATAGGTGTGTAGGTTGAGAACTCCTTTGTTTGGATGGCATAAAGGATAAACCCTATGGTGTCTGGGTTTTGCAGGGAAAACATATGGAAGTCAAGAAAGAGTAAGAGTAGCAGATGCTTCCATTGCTTAAAGATACCTTAGTCTGTATGAATTAAAGAAAAGGCTTTGATTTTTGGGGAAGATGAAGCTTAAATCAAATATATATTGGAAGGCTGAGGTGTCTTGAAAATGAAAAATATTTCCAAGCTTCAATCCATGTAAGAAAATATCTTTGAGCTAATTCGGAAAGGTAGGAACTTTTCAATGAAAGTTTAAAATCCATGGTGGAACCCACTGAGTCTTTCTCTACATTAGAGACGGACATGTCCCTTTATTATATAATTTGAACTTATATATGTTTCAATTTTCATGCGTACTTCAATGCAGCAACCTTCAACCCAATTCAACTGTGTCCATTTCTTCTTCGTCATCTTCCTTTCTCTTTATTTACTCTAAAAAGATGATTAGCAAACTATGGCGAGAATAGATTGAAATGAAACACGACAAACAGAGAAAACAGAAATAGAAAAAAGACAGAGATAAACCAGGAATAGAAACAGAAACATATTAGGAGATTAGTGTTGAGTTCTCAACTTACTACCATTTTGTGTGCTATTTGTCTTCTCTTTTGATATCTATTTTACCTATACTTGCAATTCTTAACTCATGTTTTGATTAGTTTATATTAGTTAGGTTTTCTTAGAGCTTTTAATAAATTGAGTAATTTCATGATTCTTTCCTGTTGTTTAATGATGTTATTTATCTTTTGTTGTAGGTTGAATTGGTGAGGAGTTTATGCTTGATGATGAATTCGACTAAAGCTAGGGGTGGGTATGGAACCCACTAACCTGCCAAACCTGACCCAACCCACTCAGTTGGGTTAGTTTGGATTGGGTTCAAGTCGATTTGGGTTAAAAATCTTCAACTCAATTTTCAACCCAACTCGACCCGCGAACCCAACCTACATATAATTTTTTTTAAGGTTTTCCTAGGTTTTTTTTTGTTACAACAAAGGAGGCACAAGAAATCAATCGACTATGAGGCCCAGCCCCCATGCCCTTTTGCAGTAACGAGATTACCCTCTCTGGCAGAGCTTCCAGCACATTCAACTCTAAATCACTTCCAACAGTGGCCAATGCAGCCACGCAGGTAGTTCGTGACTTCGTTGAATCAGACTCTATCAACAAAGGTTTTCTTAAGTGAGAATGTGAGACTGATGCTCTGAGTTACAAATCGATGACCTCCCTTGAAGCTGACTTGCAAATCGACTTCCTAATCTCGGAATATTGATGCTCTGAGTTGCTGTTTCTCTTCTCTCCAGATCTTCCTTTTCCTCACCAGAGTTTGTCTCCTTTAGTTATCTGCTAAGATCTCGATGATTTAGGTCATGGAACATTGTAAGTTTGGGAAGAAGGCCTTCGATGGCAGAGATGGTGTTGGGGCAGGCGAAGCCGTCACCAGGGAGGGAATTCTCTTTATCTCCTTCGATCCTCTTTTTCTTGAGGTCTTTCTCAACTTCTCTTTCGGTTATGAATCAGAGAGAAGATGAGTTCGAACAAGAGCTAGAGGGGCAGGAGGGTGAGGAGATA
Organism: Biancaea sappan; assembly: GCA_037074585.1. Classification (NCBI taxonomy): domain Eukaryota; kingdom Viridiplantae; phylum Streptophyta; class Magnoliopsida; order Fabales; family Fabaceae; genus Biancaea; species Biancaea sappan. The sequence goes on along the minus strand of CM073493.1, from coordinate 6,878,616 downwards.
AGAGCCAAAGAGAAAGATGGCAGTTGAAGATAGAGAACGAGATGGCGAGGAGATGATTAGAGACTGAGAGAAGGAGATGGCAATGGACAATAGGAGAAGGAAATCTGAAAAAAGAAAGAAAAAGAGATAGAGATAGAGAGAAAAAAAGGGAAAAAAAAAGGAACTCGCTACCCGACCCGACCCGACCCGACCCGACCCAACTTGTCCGAGTTCAGGTTGGGTTAGTTTGGTTTCAACCTAAAAAATTTAACAACTTGACCCAACCCAACCTGCTTATATTTGATTAGGTTGGGTTGAAAAATTCCCCAAACCCGACCCAACCGACCCTTGCACACCTCTAGCTGGAGCTACATCTTTAAAAGTTGTTGTAGAAGAAACCCTTTTTGCCACTCACTGTTATAGCGGTGGATCTTCACAGCTATAGCGATGGCTACTGGAGCAACTTATTTTAAAGACTCTCTCTCTACCATCCACCACTATAAGCGGTGGATCATGCACCAGAATTTTGTTGAAGTCCTAACTCTGCCTGCCACCGTTATAACGGTGGGTAGTTACCGGTATAACGGTGGGTTACGTTTTTGCACTGGGTTAAATAGCGAAAAAGAGGAGTTTTTAGGTCATTTTGAGTTCAAGGGAAGCTAGAGGATGTCAATTTTACAAAGGAAGAAGAGGAATCCCATTTCGAAGCTCTCTGTGCCCAATTTCCACCAACCCAACCTTGAATTCATGGAATTTTTTCTATCTATTACTGTTTTCTGTAGTTTTAAGGCCATAAGTGGCTAATTTTTCTCTTCTATAGTTTCTATGAACCTAATTCCAGATTAGGGATTATTTCTCTCTTTGTATTTGTGATTTCTTTTAATCAATACATGTCTTTTCATTCATTTACATTGAGCTTGTTATGAATTTGATTAATTTATAATTTGCACATTGCTCTTATTGATCTTGGGAGGGGAAAATAGGAGTAGAACTCTGATTGAAAAGGACGAGTGCGTGACCTTAACCTAAGGAATTTCACTAGTTAACTGATAAGGATATTAGTTGATCTTGCTTAATCAAGTTTAGGTTGGTTTGTATTAGACTTAGCCCATCTAAGGGATTGCGGAGGAGTTGAATAGCTTAATCTAGTTTCGAAAAAATTATTTTAAGTCATAAGATTGAAAGTAATGGTTGGAACCCAAGAGGGGGGGGTGAATTGGGTTTTATAAATTTTTCACAAGAATTAATTGGAAGTTAAAATGATTTTCTGTAAAAGTACAATGCTTAGGATAATAAATACAATACAGAAAATCAATGTGCTGTTAAGATAAATAATTATAAAGATCAAGGAATTAAAGAATATATATCAATATGCACAAATTAAAGAGTAAGGGATAGAGAAAGCAAACTCGGAGATTTATACTGGTTCGGCTAATCCAAGCCTACATCCAGTCCTCAAGAGACCACTTGAGTATTTCCACTATAATTGCAAGTTTAATCCGGGTACTTGCAAACCACTACAACCACGCAAATTCGATCCGGGTATTTGTGAAACCACAATGGAGAATTTATGAATCCGGGCTCCTCCTCAACCCAAAGCAAGTTCTTCCAACACCGGTACTTGCGAACCTCAACTCAGAATAATATATGTGTTGATCAAAATCAACAATACAAAGAAACTCTCTCTAAAGAGTAGATGAAAACAAATGAAGCTCTAATAACTCTAATGATAGAGAATATGCAAGATTTGGCTCAAGAATGCTTTCCTTTCTCTCAAAGATGATAGAAGAAGTTAATATCACATTGTAGGACTTTGTTCTTGCTCAAAATCGTGTATCTAAGGTCATATATATAAGATTTTACAAAACTAGCCGTTATATAGCCGTTATATAGCCGTTACAGCACTTATAGTGCAGTCCAGATTTTGAGCTTTCTTTAAAAATTCATAACTCCCTCATTTGAACTCCGTTTTAAACAAATAATATACCGTTGGAAAGCTCTTGGAGTCTAGTTTCAAATGAGCTAAGTTTTACTCAAAAATTATTTTTCTTTTAAAAGATATAATCAAAATACTGACTATAGGTCAGAACAGAATAATCAACTTTCAGTTTTTCAAACTATATTTTAAATAGTCATATATTTCTCATTTGGACTCCGTTTTCAATAAATAATATACCTTTGGAAAGATCTTTGAGTCTACTATCAAATGAGATTAAGATACTTGAAAAAATGATTTTTCGTTTATGAGATATGATATAAAGAGTGACCAAAGGTCAAAAACTAACTTTTGTAAAATTTCATATCTCACTATCTTTTTGTTCAAAATAATTGAGCCAATGTATGCAAATCTAAATCATTGAGTTGCACAAGTATACTAGCCTATATAAAATATACCTAATGTAAACACATAGGCTATCTTGATGCATCCAAGCTTCCAAGACTTCAAATCTTCTAATTCTTCATTTCTTGGAGCTTCATCCTTGCATGTTGTTTTCCTTGAGTGAAGCATGATATTGCTTTTCCTTGTTCTTCAATACAATGCTCACTCTTCTTCTTTTGAACCAACCTATAAAATATATCTTACTTGCAAACCCAATGGTTAGTTTAATAGCATGATTCAATATATGCAACATACATATTAAATAACATAATCATGCTTAAGTACTTGTAGCATATGTATGATAATTAATCTTTATATATATTAATGCTACTATTCAAATACATTTGTCATCATCAAAACTTATGGCATATAGCCTTAGGGTCAACAATCTCCCCCTTTTTGATGATGACAAATCACCACAGAAAAATATGTATCACAAGATAATGAATGCAATGTTATAAGCACGTATACATATTTTTCTATTGGTTCTTCTCCCCCTATTTAACATCAACAAAAAGGTGTAAGGAACACAATATATAGAAGTTAAAGCACATACCTTCTTTAAGTCAGGATGTCAGAAGATGTCAATATAGTATGGGGTAAGGATACATCAAAACTTATCATTGATTTCATTGACATGTAAAAAGAAAATTTTAGAAAAATTTTTCTCATGTCAAATGAAATGAGCCAAAAGATAAAACTTGAAAGAGTTTTAGGCTCCCCCTTAAACCTTGCATAATTTGAAAAAGAATAATGAATAATGAATATCCAATTTTTCAAGATATATTCTTTTTCAAAAAAAATACATTCAAGTGAGACAAAGCTCCCCCTGAATTTCATAACATTTTTCCTTTGAAAAAGATTGTCCAAATCATTATAAAGGAAATTCAGTTTTTGATTGCAGTATTTTGAAGTAAGATTTTTGAAGAAATTTCTGCAATATTTTCATTGAAAATGATTTCTGCTTGTTTATGAAGAGGCATTTTTAGTAAATAGCAGAAAAATTAAACTCTTTGAAATAAAAAAAACATCATTTGCTATCATATGATAGAAATATTTACAGCACACAGCAGAAGTATGATATATGGATTAGCAAAGCATGATATAAACAAGAATATTAATCATAATCCATAAATCGAATAATAATATTTTTCAAGATTTCTGAAAAACAATTTCTGCATATATGCATAAAATTATTTCAACATATAGCAAAAGTGATTTAAAATAAGGATACTCAAATCCTTTTCTTTTCAAAACAGATAATACTTCAATATGGCAAAGCAATTTCAGCATTGTGGAAGCAATTCAAGAGATTCACGATATTTTTCTAAAACATTTTGCTTCGAAGGAATTTAGAAACATTTCATCTAAGGAAGCAATATATATGGATTAGTGTAATAAGGTATATTCAAGCATATAGTTCATAATCCATATATGAAACATCAATATTTTTCATCCCTTTTGTTATCTACAACAAAAGAGATCTTTAAAATCTTTTCTTTTTCAAAAAGAATGTTGCTTCATATGATAAAACATATTAACATAACAGAAGCATTTTTAAAGTCCTTTTTCAAAACAAATTTGCTTCATAAAGGATAAGATAAATTTCAGCACAAAGGAAGCAATTTATATACCCATTCAAAATGAATTTATATATGTATCTTGAGGATGAGTACATGTAAAAATTTTGACAGCTCATTTTGTATGAGTGCATGTGGAATCATGAAATATTGTTCTTGGCCGTAGCTTTCGTTCATGATGCATGAATAGCATACACAACATATGTTCTTAGATACATATAATCACAGCATGATGTAATCATGTATGCTCTCAAGAACAACACAACAAAGCAGAGTGATACGGTTCTGAATATCACCATTTTATTAATCCTTAAAATTTCTAATCAAAACAAATTAAATCAGCCGCAAATCCACCGAAAATTGACTTTCGTGGTTTTGCCATTAATGTGACGCGTTATCGGTGTGCATGCGTACTCTAGACTTCTGGCTTCCAGCTTGCAAAATCCATAGGATGAACGTGTAGGGGTGCGGCGAAGAGATATCTTCGTTGGCTCTAAGTCACAATTTTCTCTCTATAAAAACTGCCCCAGAGTTGTCAATTATCACACCACAAAGAGTATTCATCTCTGAGCCTACAACTTTCTGACATTCCTCTCTCTTCATACTCCAAAAAAAATTTCAAACCATGGCAGCAAGAAAGTTCATTGATCTCACAGTAGAGGCCAGGGAGGAAGAGCTCGACTTAAACTTGAGTCTAGGCAGGGACAAGGGTAAAAGGCCTTTGGAGGGATCTCAGGAGAATCGAAAGAAGAAGATGAAGATCGAAGAAGCTGAAGAGATTAGTACAGGCCATACGTCAGAAGATAAAATTGCTTGTCTGGAGCAGGAGGTGAAGAAACTCAAGAAGATGATAGAGGACCAGGAGAAGTTAGCTAAACGCAACAATGCGGCACTGACTTCAAGAATAGATAGGTTCTTCTATTGGTCTACCCAATGCTTCTGCAATCAACAACAAAGAAGTGTTGATTGTATGAATGGGATTTACACTACCCTCCGTGACATTGCTCAGTCTCTTGCTCCAAGGAATGGCCGAGGGGTGATGATACAATACGGGCCTCCTAATCCAAGACCACCTCGCCTGTAGATTGCTCATGCATGAGCAAACTTTCCCTTCTTTTTTTTTTAATTATGCAATGTAATCCTTCGGTTTTTTTTAATGCAAGTGGTTTCTTTTATTTGACGGTACAAAAAAAAATAATAATAAAGAAAGATAAAATAAATCAGCTACACAAATTCAGCACAGTATATATATATATATTGAAAAATATATATCCATTTTAAAGATGGAAAGAATTTTCTGACATGGACATATATATCATCATTTCAAAGCAAAAGCAAGTTACATACTTATCAAGATAAAACATATTATAACTTGAGTATGTAGTACAATAATTGAGGTAATATGGATTAGTAAGATATAATCAGATATAAACTATAATCCATAAACAATCGTTCATAAGCTATATTTTATACAAAGGATATGACATGTATAATGCTCAAACCATGATGAATGGTATAAAGACAATATCTTTATATACAATGATATGATCAAATATGTAAGATATTAGAGAACAATATATCATTGTAATGAAAGTATGTCAGAAAAAAAATTGCCAACATAGCCAATTATGATCAGGGAGTATCACTCAATTAAATATTAAAGTGGTAAAGAATAGAGATACTCATCAATTTTGGCAAACTCTTATTGCTTCTTGAAGTTCCTCCTCAAGATTTTGATATTCTTGTTTTGCTCATTGCTCTTCTTTTGATTCTATCTTCTTGCAATTTTAATGAACTTAATTGATTGATTATTTGCAAGATCCTCTTGAAAACAATCTCTAATAAGATCACTGTCAAGCATTGGTCGATCATTACGAATGAGCTTAGAGGATAGATTTGAGGACTAACTCCTGCAAAACACTTTTGGTGGAGCACTTTGATGTTCAAATCAGTAATGTTCAAATAAATCTCGAGTACTAGGAGCAACATTATGTTCAAGATATACCATATTAATAAAAGTGCTATGCTTTCATGAAATGCAATTTTGCAAAATATTTGATTTTGTTGAAAATATTTGAATAAGATTACAATAAGGATAAATACTATAGGCAAGAGTAATCTTATTATTGTGAAAGCAAAAGAAATATGCATGTGATGGACGAAAGTTTTCATGATGCGGCAAAAAGGAGAGTTTGAGCAGTATTTAGAAGAAAGATATTGGTTCAAAACAAAATTTGAATCTATAGGTCACACACATAAGAATTGTTTTCAGATATAGCATGCATGAATATCAAGGATAGATGTAAGACATATTAGACAACAGACAAAAGCATTAGAGAGCAGTAAACATATCAGTCAAAATTCTTACAATGCATTCCAGCTTATATGTTTACTTATCCATTGCCTCCTTTTGATGCAAGAGAGTGGAGTTTGAATGATGTAGCCATTGAAAAGTCATTTCCGCTCCTTGCTTCGAGGCAAATCTACAAATTATTCATTTATCTTTGGTACCCAAATTTCTTTGGGTTTGCCTGGGTCATGAGTTCCTTTTTGAACCCATTTCATTTTTACTCCATGAACAAGATTTTTCTTATAAAAACAGGAGTAAGATTTGTGTCCTTTCAGTCCACAATAGAAACAAGTGCAAGTTGGACTATTGGACATCTTTTCAGAAACAAAGAAGTTTTTAAACTGCTTTTGGTTTGATTTCTTTTTAGAAACAATACCAACTTTGTTAATTCTTCTTTGTTTCAAAACTGAGGTATTTAAAATTTCTCTACCTTGAGAGAGTTTTGCAAGTGTGTTTTTAAGATTATCATTTTCTTTTTTCAAAAAATCACACTTGGTACAAAAGCAATTTTTGTTGGTAGAGATATTTGTTTTTAAAATCAAATTCTCTTCTTGCAAAGTTTTGTTTTGATTTTCAAAAACAAAATTCTCTTCCTTGGAAATAGAAAATTCATTTTTCAATATTTCCAACTCATTTTCAAGAGAAGAGTTTTTCTGTTTTGAAACATTTAGTTTCTTTGCAAGTATAAGAGATTCTTCATGTAAATCATCAAAGGCATCTTGTAATTCTTCAAAAGAGTAGTCAAATGAATTTACCTCATGTAATATCCCAAGAATTTTTATGAATATTTAAAGTCTGATTTGAAGTTTAGTGAAAAATTTAATTATGTGGAAAATTTTCTTTTTGAATTAGTGAAGAAAATGTGGAAATATAAATTTTTATTTTTAATTTAGGAAATTTTTACAAATTCTCAAGGACATGTGGGGAAGAGAAAGGCATGGCGCCCAGGCGCCAGGTGTGTCGGAAAACCTTAGCTCATTTTCAATCGGCCATAACTTCTTCATACGGACTCCGTTTTGGGCAAACTTTATATCGTTGGAAAGTTCTTTGAGTCTAGTTTCCAATGGTATAAGTTTCATTTAGATATTCATTACCGATTAGGAGTTATGACTTAAGATGTGAGTAAAGGTCGAGAGTAGTGGTAGGAAATTTCTCTATTTCGTAACCCTAATGTTTTTGTCTGGTTACAATAGGAATGGTCAAGGTGCAAAGTGGGAGTGCCGAGAGCGTGAAATCCAGGTGAGTGGGTTAATACTTGCTATGATTAAATATCTGTTATTGACTTTTTGCATCATAGTGGAAATATGTTGTATATCCAAGTTTGAAGAGGATGATGTGGAACGATGAGGCATAAACAATTGTGGAACGTGTCTGGTAATGTATATAATTATATTTTCTTATTTTCCCATGAATGGAGGTTATATAATGGATTGTGAATGGCATGTGAACTGAGTTGAATAATTGTTCTATATTATGGGTTATGTTGTATACATGCTATGTTGCTGGAACCACATTTATTATGTTGTGGCTTGAATTGTAAATGACTGAGTTGTGTATGTGGCTCAAGATTATGATTGAGGATGTTTTTATATATGATTGTGATTGTGTTTGACTGGAAAGGAAAGGCATGGTGGTGCACCCCATGGAGAAATTTATGTGAAGTTATAAGGGTGGAGATTATAAATGGAGCGATAAGGGTGGATGCGGCAGGGGCCGCGGGCAACGATCCAGAGGTATTCTGGACGACCCGGTTGGTACGGGAAATTTGTGTGAAATTGATTTCACCGATTGTTGTTGTGAACTTTTGAATTATGTTGAAATGTATTTGATTTATTTGGATATTGTCGTGAAGTACTACGAATAATATCATATCATATGATGATCGATTTACGTATGATTGCTGCATGTTATCATTATGATGTATGATATTTTTTTGTCATAATGTTGTGTTATCTACTCACTGGGCACGTGGTTTGCTCATACCCCTCTTATTGATATTTTTTTTCAGAGTTGACAGCTGAAGGTAAATATCGGAACAAGGAATTATGGATCCTTAGTCCATGATTACCTTTTCATTTGTTCAGGATAAAGGTATAATAGTTAAGTTTTATTCTAAGTTGTATAAATCTAGAAATCTCTGTAATCGGGTAGGTTCATTCACTGATGTAATGTGAGTAATTGTAGTATGTATAAAGAACTCGTTTTGGTTGCATGAAAAAGAATTGTATGATTTTTAAGAGAAAGATAGGCTTACGGAGGTGAAATGAAATTCACTTTCCGTGCCGGTCACGTGCTCAAATTTTGGGACGTGACACCTCATATTTATCTCTGGCCACAAGACAAGTGTTGGCTTCTTCATTTGTATTCTGCTTATCAGAATTGCTATTTCCCCAATTGGAAGATAGGTAAGCTTTCTTTGATGATTCACCTTTTGGTTGTGGTTTCTCTTTTTCTCCTTTTTCTTCTTCGTCTGCCACCTTGGTGATTTGAGATTTTTCTGTAAGTTCAATACCAAGAGCTTGCAATTGATTAAGCACAAGTTGTATCTCATTAATGGTTTTGCAATTGTTCATTTGAGCAATTTCAAGTTCATTAATGAAACTTCTATACCTTAATTCCTCAGCAATAAGATCTTCCTCATGTGCAACTTCAAGAATTTCCCACATTTCTTTTGCAGTTGCACAGTTGGAGATTTTGAAAAATTCATCTTGACTCAATGCACAAGAAATAATCAATTTTACCTTAGCATTGAGTTGCATTAAACTTCTTTCAGTATCATTCCATTCACTCTTAAGTTTTGGAATGCATTTTCCTTGTTCTTCCTTGATAGGCATACAAGAACCATTTTCTATAACATCCCAGAGTTTATGGTCTACTGAAATTAAAAACATTTTCATTTCATACTTCCAATATTGAAAATGATTAGCATCAAAAATTGGAGGTTCTGTGAAAGAACAATTTTTAGAAATAAACCAATCACTATATCCAACCATGCTAACTCTTAGACGGTTAAGTCTTTAAACAAGAGCCCAAGCTCTGATACCAATTGAAAGTAATGGTTGGAACCCAAGAGGGGGGGGTGAATTGGGTTTTATAAATTTTTCACAAGAATTAATTGGAAGTTAAAATGATTTTCTGTAAAAGTACAATGCTTAGGATAATAAATACAATACAGAAAATCAATGTGCTGTTAAGATAAATAATTATAAAGATCAAGGAATTAAAGAATATATATCAATATGCACAAATTAAAGAGTAAGGGATAGAGAAAGCAAACTCGGAGATTTATACTGGTTCGGCTAATCCAAGCCTACATCCAGTCCTCAAGAGACCACTTGAGTATTTCCACTATAATTGCAAGTTTAATCCGGGTACTTGCAAACCACTACAACCACGCAAATTCGATCCGGGTATTTGTGAAACCACAATGGAGAATTTATGAATCCGGGCTCCTCCTCAACCCAAAGCAAGTTCTTCCAACACCGGTACTTGCGAACCTCAACTCAGAATAATATATGTGTTGATCAAAATCAACAATACAAAGAAACTCTCTCTAAAGAGTAGATGAAAACAAATGAAGCTCTAATAACTCTAATGATAGAGAATATGCAAGATTTGGCTCAAGAATGCTTTCCTTTCTCTCAAAGATGATAGAAGAAGTTAATATCACATTGTAGGACTTTGTTCTTGCTCAAAATCGTGTATCTAAGGTCATATATATAAGATTTTACAAAACTAGCCGTTATATAGCCGTTATATAGCCGTTACAGCACTTATAGTGCAGTCCAGATTTTGAGCTTTCTTTAAAAATTCATAACTCCCTCATTTGAACTCCGTTTTAAACAAATAATATACCGTTGGAAAGCTCTTGGAGTCTAGTTTCAAATGAGCTAAGTTTTACTCAAAAATTATTTTTCTTTTAAAAGATATAATCAAAATACTGACTATAGGTCAGAACAGAATAATCAACTTTCAGTTTTTCAAACTATATTTTAAATAGTCATATATTTCTCATTTGGACTCCGTTTTCAATAAATAATATACCTTTGGAAAGATCTTTGAGTCTACTATCAAATGAGATTAAGATACTTGAAAAAATGATTTTTCGTTTATGAGATATGATATAAAGAGTGACCAAAGGTCAAAAACTAACATTTGTAAAATTTCATATCTCACTATCTTTTTGTTCAAAATAATTGAGCCAATGTATGCAAATCTAAATCATTGAGTTGCACAAGTATACTAGCCTATATAAAATATACCTAATGTAAACACATAGGCTATCTTGATGCATCCAAGCTTCCAAGACTTCAAATCTTCTAATTCTTCATTTCTTGGAGCTTCATCCTTGCATGTTGTTTTCCTTGAGTGAAGCATGATATTGCTTTTCCTTGTTCTTCAATACAATGCTCACTCTTCTTCTTTTGAACCAACCTATAAAATATATCTTACTTGCAAACCCAATGGTTAGTTTAATAGCATGATTCAATATATGCAACATACATATTAAATAACATAATCATGCTTAAGTACTTGTAGCATATGTATGATAATTAATCTTTATATATATTAATGCTACTATTCAAATACATTTGTCATCATCAAAACTTATGGCATATAGCCTTAGGGTCAACAAAGATAACTTAAGATTAAATTGTATAATTAATTAGAATTACAGGTACAAGAGATAGATTAATAATTTTTAGGACAGAAGAGGGGAATTAGTAACTTTAGGCTTTTATTTATATTAATTTAATCGAATCATTTGTTGTTTATTATTAATTGCATTCTATTTTATTGATTTTATTTCTTTTTCAATTCATTGAATAGAGCTGCTTTTAATCCAATTTGGTTTGTCTAACTAACACAATTGAATTTCTCGAGTAGTTAGTGAGTTAGTCATCGTGGGATCGATATTCTTACTTATTTTATACTATATTACTTGTGTGACTGTATACTTACTAAATCGTTAACAATTAGGCAGCAAAAACAAGCACAAAGACAAAAATTAAGGGAGCAAATTAGGAGATTATATTATATTATACTTGGACAGAGGAAGGCTGAGGAAGGCGGTTCTTGGCAGAGGGGATGGCGGTGGCGGTGATGAGCGATGTTCAGATGGGAATCTGAGAGGAGCTAGAGGGGAGAAGGTTCCACTAGAAAAAAAAAAGAATAAGAATATAAAGCATGTGATAAAATTGATTTATTAATTTAAAATTTGCAAACTATTATGTAGCCAGATGATCACCTTAAATGCGTAGCTCATTTTCATTTAAAATTTGAGATTTGCACAATAATTAAGTAGTCAGTCGGTGCAATTAATGTAGGTGTACAACATAACTTGCTAAAATAGAAACATTTAAGAAGAATCTTGCAATTAATGCTAATGAGTGAAACACTTTTATTCTATTATATAGATAGATATAACTTTTTTTGTTTTAACATTTCAATCATCCAGTAATCTTGCACAAAATCAACGAATTGTCATTTACATCCTTCAAATATATATTTTTATTAAAAAGTTCAACCATTTTATATAATAACTAAGTTAAATATTGAAATAATATGTTTATTAAAATCTCAATTAAATCAAATAAATATTAGTTTAATCTCTATTAATAGTGGATAAAAGTACTATAATTTGACCCAAGTTTCAATTTTGTTCTAAAAAAAATTTTTGTGCTATTTTTATTCACATGTTTTCAATTAGTGTCATTTTTATTTCTACTACTAACTTTGTCTAAATTATGGATTAAAAAAATATTAACATAAACTTATCTATATGATATGTTTTCACCAATGTGTCTTGCTAATTACACATATGTCAACTACATCAAATGCATTGTGAAAATTATCATCGTACTCCATTCTTCTTCATCTTTTTCTCCTCCTCTCTCTCATTCCATTTCCCCTCTCCTCTCTCTCTCCCTCTCTATATATATATGTATATATATGTATATTTATCTCTCTCTTTCTCTGTGCAAATATGAAAGAAGAAGAAGGAGGAGGAGGAATTCACTAGGATTTTTTTAAATCAGAATCATTCCTCTCTTTTTTTATCATCATAATTAAAAAAGTCTGAGGTAAAATTGTCACAAAAAAGTTTGAAATTCATAAGTTGTATAAACAATAAGTGTACTTTTGCATTAATAGTATTTTGAAAATTATTTGAATCAAAGTAAATTTGACTTATAAAACATAGTTATAATTCAATTAAACAAGATATTTTTGTTAAAATAAATGGTTAAATTATAATTTTGACTCCTATACTACTTATTTTTATGTAAATTGATCACTATAATTTTCTTATTTATATAAGTTAGTCTCTATCATCAATATGATTATCTTTGTTGTTAAATGATTCTATATGACAATTGATGTAAAATAGTTCATATAGTTTTTCTATCAATATAAGTTAGTCTCTGCTATCAGTATGGTTAATTTTGTTATTAAATTGTCCTACATGATAATTGATGTGTACAATTGTGAACAAGTCAGCCTATTTAGTAATTAATTTTTACACAATTTTCAACCACCATGTTAGCAAAATTCTTAATTTGTCCTTAATTCTAATACTGACGCTAAGATAGGAAATTGGAAATTAATGATAAAATGAGAATTTTATTGAAATGACAGTTGGGTTGTACAAAAATTAATGATTTGACATGCTGACATATTCATAAATAGACACATTAGCTGTTATGTAAGACCATTTTAACAACAAAGTTAATTATACTTATAGCAGAGACTAACTTTTATGGATAGAGAAACTATAAGAACTATTTTATATAGAAATAAAATATAGGGACGATTTATAATTTTAGTAAAATTATAGAGACCAAAATTATAATTTAACCAAAATAAATTAACTACTAGTTTTAATGCATAAATTGGCTGAAGTGTGATCCATATTGCTTGCATGTGAGGTACTTGTACCACAAATGCTTGGCTCTCCCATAAATCTTAATTATAGATTAGTGTGCTTTGTATATGTAATCGTACTCTCACTCATTCGGAGGAGGTTCCTCTATTTGGCAAGTATCATGCTTGCCAAATGTGAATCTTTAAATTTGATGTAGGCCTCATATGTCAAGTAAGGCCCACCCCATCCAAATTCAATGGTCCACACTGGACACCCATTTACCCATTCCATCTCACTCCCACAGTCTCTCTTCCCCTTCCTCTTCATTCATTCTTCAATCCCATCTCTCCAATTTCTCTATCTTCTCCCATCCACTGCTCATCCCCTTTCTTCCTTATTCGAATTTGGAAATAAATATATTTAAAATAAAGCAATTGAAAGAGCAGGAAGAATCAGAGAGAGAATTACAATTATTTCAGAAAACGCATAATCCAATCGAACGTCAAGCTTTTGCTCAACGCATTTTTTGAAAGATAATTAAACCCTTTAACCATATTCTAAGATGCCTTTGTTTCTAGTCATAATCTGATTTCATTCATTATTGCCTTTGACAAATCACTTTGTCTTCGGTCGAGTTATCCGTCTCCAAGCATATATGGGAAATTTTTTTGTTGTCCAATTTGATGGTTTGTTAAGGTTGGGGGATTGGGTGCCTCAACCAGTTAGGTTTTGTTCTTAGTTTTTCTTTTTACCTCTCTTTTAAAGTACAATTGATGATTCAAAGGCATGCTATTCTTCTTCTTGTTTTAATTCTTTACCGCTGGACGTAGTTTTGATTTGGTGAATTTCAGTTTCGCAACTAAATGATATGATTGTGATAGGAACTCATAATTAAAATAACCAAAAGATAGATTTTATTTAATATGATAAGAGGACTACAATTCTGAGTTCAGAAATTACTAAGAACAAAGATCATAAGAGGAATGAACTAAAATGATAACAGAAACAGTAATCGAAAGCTAAACTCAGTCCGGAGACTCCAGAGACTCAAGGCCTCCTCCAGATGATACTATTCCTCCTAACAACCCAAAGGCATCTGAATATTTTTCCGTGATCCTCACACCTTCACCACTACCCAATTTATAACCAACTCACTCTCTACAAATTACCTAATTACCCCTTAACAGAAATCCTCTATATTATGATACCTATCAGATTGCTTGTCTGGAAACTTGGGAATGTTGGATTGGGCATTGTAAAACTTCACTATTTGATGACCTGGGCAATCAATCTTTATGCTACCTAGTTATTGACAAGCTTATTGGTTATTTTAGCGAGTTGTGCCAAAGGATGCAAAAATTGACAATTGCATAGCTTCCACGTTGGGTAAAGGTGAGAATGAGAGGAGTCAAAGCTATGCTTAAAGAGATACGCATATCTTCATGTGTGGTTCATTTTCTCTACGTCTATCCCTTTCATCTGATATTATCTTTATGGACCGAGGGCTAGGCTGCTATCTGTTCATCCTTACGGAAAATAAGTTATAGATAATTTGTTATCAAGATTCTTGGAGTTTTTCAATTACCTATACCATAAATTTTATGCCAGTTTACGTGTATGTGTCTGAGCTTGTGGGTAGCATGGTGAAATCCAGTATCACATTTCCTTTGTTTAAGCATACCAAGAATCCATTGTTTTTTAAAAGCATTTAACTTTTGAGATTAATGATCGTAAATTCATATTTATTCCTTTTTATGTACACGACTTCTTTTATTGGTTGAAAAGCCAAATTTTGATTATACATCTGTAGCCAAACATATTACTCTTTAGTTTCAAGAACAAAGTTATCTTATGCAGTTTATATGTATCAATTTTGGGTGAACCTCACTAGCTTGAGATTTGAGACTCTAATATCTATTTTGGTGAAAACTTAGTTAGGATAGTTTAGTTCTGATGCAAGGCCACAAAAGTACTATTGGGTCCTTTTTGGCAGTTGTTAGTATGATGCAAGGGCCTAGTACTAGTGGCACTGATATGAATCAGCAGACTTCCTTGAATTATGTTCAAAAAGCAGCAGATGCCCGATTGTCAGAATATACAGGATCCTTTGGTGAGACAGCATGTTTACGAGCTACATAACTGTAATTTTGGTGAATCAAGTTCTGAACTAGATCTGAGCAACCAAGTCAATAATGATGGGCTGAAAACAGAACATGGTTGGTCTTCTTCATGTAATGCTCCTGCCAAGGAACCAGAAGAAGGCAATTTGAACGAGATGATGTAATTTTTCCTTTTAATCCAAATACTAATTCACACAAGAATAAATCCAGTCTTCAGCCTTACTCTTCACCAAGATCCATCTCAAACATGAATTTGAATCTAAATCTGGAGCATATTGCTAATACTAGTAATCGTGGGACAGGAACAGAAGCTAGCAGAGGTGTAAATATAGACAATGCTAGTGGATTAGAGTCATTAGACAGGGAGCACACATCATTTGGCAGTGCTTCATGTGATTATATGGGAACTTCATCTAGAAGCTCTAGTCGTGTGGTTTGGGGTGATAATGCCAGTTCAAGTTCTTTAGTATATTGGGGTTCTTCCTGCAAGAGAAAGGCCATTGAAGACAGTTCTGGGCTATTGTGTACCGGAGAAAGCTCAAGCTCTCTTGCAAAATCTGAAAATTGTTGCTTGCCTACTTGTCCTGCTCATAATGCTTCCAGTAGTTTAAGTGTTTCTACAACTTTAGAGGATTTTCCTATTACTAGTCATCCATTACAGCATAACCCAAGAAATGAGGATTGGCAAGCTGCTTCTGAGGCAATCCCTTTGATAAGTGTTGTGGGAAATGTGGAAAAGGCCTCTAAGAAGCTTTGGTAGGAGTATAACCTATGTACAACATCACGATTCTATACCTTTGAATTTATCATCAACAGGGAGTGCTAAGCATCCTACCCATTCTTCTCTTCATCAAACACCTGGCTCTAACTCATTTAGTGATTCTTTAGAGTTGAGGTTGACTGCTAGAGCAACAACAGGCAATTCTAGTGCACATCAGAACCAATCGCTTGCCCTGCACGTGCCTCATTTTCCAGGAAACATGCAACCTTTTCCTTGGAATGGAGTTGCTAATCTAAGAGGGGCCTCTCCAACTTCCTTTAACTTTGGAGAAAGAGTATTATGGGAAGAATTGAACTTAAGGATCCCCACAAGAGACAATACCGAGCATCACATGCATGTGCTTGCAACATCAGGACATGACCCTACAAGTTGGCATATGCCCTTTGGTAATGTGAACAATTCTAGAGCTGTACCTCCCACATCTTGGATGGGATCTAGTTCAAGCGGCTAGTCATTTCCTAGGCCCAGTTGGATTGTTAGCCATGAAGTCCCGATGCCAAATCTGCACAGGTTATCAGAGTTCAGTCCTTCGTCCCTATTTCCATCTGGTGTTCATAATGGCCACTCTGCCTCATCATCTTCTGGCCATCCTGCCTCCATTCAGGATAGTAGCAATCACCAACCATATGCAAGATCAGCATTATTGATGGGGAGAAGGGGCGGTGATGTTTTCGGTGCTCCCCATTCATTGCGTGCATTTGATTTTGACATTGAGGAGAGATGCCGGCTAATATCTAAGGTATTATTCGTTGAGTTATTCTTTTTCGCAATAAATGTGTCAATGATTAACACAGTTTATACCATTTTTATACATCTGCTTCTGATGTTAATTTCTGTGCACTTCTTAATCTTTTCATAATTTTTGTTATCAAACAAGATGGAATTGGCTAAAATTTAGTGCTACAGTAGTCCTACCTGAACTAACTTGTAATTGTGTAATATGCCAGATTCGCCGAGTCCTGAATGCAATGCGTAGGGGTGAGAACATGCAAGCTGAGGTTTGACTTTGAGCTTAGACACTTAACTCTAGACAATTTATGACATCTATGTGCTGTGTTGTAAGATCGAAATATAAGGATTTATTTTTAATTGTTCATTACACCTGATACATTGTTGTTAAAATCGGGAGTTGTATTATAAAATCGTAGGATCCTTTGCTTAACAATGATCCCGATTTCATGTGGGATCATTTTTGTCATGAGATCGTGCAGGATCAACATCCGGATCGCAGAATTGTAAGATTGTGGAATTCTGCAAATCCTACCAATTTTTTTTAAAGTTTTTTATTTGTTATTTATGTGTTTGTAAATCATTTATGTGATTTTTTTAATTTTTTTAATTTTTATAAAATTTTTTAAAAATTATTTTATTTATCATTTATGTGTTTTTTTTATTTTTTAGTTTTTTTTTTAAATTTTTTTATTAATGAAGATATAGAATTAAGAGATTCTGATAATTATAATGATATATATAGTAATAAGAATGATGATTAATTTATATTTTGTTTTTGTTTAGTTTTATATGGTTTATGTATTTAGTATTTTAATGACCTTTGATTAATATTTGATACTTTAATTATCTATGCATGACTATAACATATTGATATTTGAGCTTATTTTTATTGACATATAATTAGCTTTTGACAGTTTTGTATTATATACAAAGTTTTTATCATATATATTTTGTTATATTTTTTTATATATATGTTAGAATTCTATGATCCTGATTCGATCATGTTTGTGCTTTTTTTGATCCTGTGTTGAATCCCGATTTTAACAACCTTGATTTGATGAACTATCCAGTGTGCATGGTAGCCTCCTTCTTTTTATTCCTTTTTTTTTTTTGAACTATCATCTTAGATGGTATTACCACAAGTTTGTATGCTTTTAAAGTTGCTGATGAGATTGTGTTTTAGTCCTTATTTGGGGGCAGTTCTGTTGTTCTCAATGTTGAGCATGGTAATTAAAAAAAAAAAATCATTCTTTGCTGAAATTTAAGATTTTCTTTGATTTTCTTTTGAGAAGCTACATTATGATTGCTAACAAATGTTTAGTGGTTTATGTCTTATTGCTAATTAAGCATGAACTTTGTTAGAAATGAGTTTCACCAATATTGACATAGCCCACGGATGAGCTGCGCTGAAAGTATAGTAGATTGAAATGTTGGGAAATTTGATCAAATACTCTGTTGTGTTCAGAGTACCTTGCTATCTTATATATATATATATATATATATGTATATGGACTCGGATAATCTTATCTAGGTTGGACCTAATAGTAAGTGAAATGTGAGTGGAAGAGAAAATGTAGCCACAACTACTTGTTATACTCGTGCCATGTTTTTAGATAAATTTCAACCATACTATAGTGCTATTCTTTAAATTAGTTTTTCATGGCTTAAACATTTGCTTATCAATCAAGTCCAGACCTCGCAGCGTGTGCAGGCAATCGTCTTGTAGGACTCAATAATACTCTGCATGGATCGTTGGAAATGCTAACCTGCAATTTTCTGTTTTTGACACATGTAATATGTCAGGATCGTATGCCCTTCGACTCTTTCATACTTCAAGCTTATAGTATGGCTGAAATGCATGACAGACACAGAGATATGCGCCTTGATGTTGATAACATGTCTTATGAGGTAAAATGAGGACATATTGTTGGACAAAACATATTATAAGTTTTCTTTTATTTCTTTTCAATATATTTGCTATTAGATTCTCCAATAAAATCATGAAATGTGGATATGTTTTTTTGGGAAGAACCAAACCCTATCATATGGTGTTGAACTGTAAAATATTGTCATATTTTTATTGGAAACAAAATATAGCAAACACTGAAAAACTATATCTAAATTTTCTCCATTGCAATTTTTGTTTTATTTATTTTTGTCAATCCTGTATTGTAATTTCTATCCATCAGCAATGTCACTTTCTTTTATTTCTCTCAAAAATTCGACCGGGATTTTAGGAGCTGCTAGCATTAGAGGAGCGTATAGGGCATGTGAACACTGGATTGAACAAGGATATGATTAAGAAGTCGATGAAACAGAAAGTTTTTGTATCCGCCATGGCAGAGTCTTCTATAGATCTGGAACCTTGCTGTATCTGTCAGGTTGGTATTAATGGTGGCTGTATCAGTTATTAACTACAAGTGAGGCCATGAAAACAAGTAAAAATTATGCTTGTAACTTCTTTCAAGCTGATCTGTGAATTTTCTTGTTCTCCAATGATGGCAGAATGAATATGCTGATGTAGAAATTGTTGGTACACTAGATTGTGGGCATGAATTCCACTTCAACTGCATCAAGCAGTGGCTAACTCTAAAGAACCTTTGCCCCATTTGCAAAACAACAGCTTTAGCTACGGGATGATGGGGAGGACAAGAAATTCTTGAGTAAACTTGATTTACAAAAAAATATTTGAAGATCAAGCTCATTATAAATAGATATATAAACGCATCAGAGGTAGGTTATAATAAAAAGTGCATCTTAACATTTTTGGTGCTTTCATCTATTCATGACTCGTTTTATCAACCTAAAAATTTTCTGGTAGGACCCATATCCTCTGAGTCTGGAAGTAATTTTTGTAGTTACGGATCATCAATTTGCCAATTTGTTATAAGCTGCCTATATCTGAAACCCTAAACCCTAAACCTTGAAACTTGTTTCAGTTGATCAGCTTGCTGTTTCCTGAGGGGGACATAACCTTCCCATCTTTGACTGTCAATATTAGAATACAAAATGACTATACATATATACGGAGGGTAAAATCTATGCAGTGAGAAGTAAACAAAACAGGGAGTCCATCGAGAATTTTGAGGTTGAGCTGCATGCAATTCCCTTGCAAATGATGGCTTAAACTTTAGAATCAGGAGCATTATGAATGAAAAATGTTGATTTGGACTCTTTTTACGGCAACGCCTCATACGTGTTATGCATGTCAGAAATAAAATAACAATTTTACTTTACGGCAAAACGAAGGACTTATTTAGGATGTTTACATAATCAATTTGGGGGTAAAATTGTCATTTTATTCATGTAGCTAATGTGCCTGACGCATGTGTGACATGTTGGCAATTATGTGTCGCATAAAGGAGTTTACGTAAATATTTTTCATCTACTATGTTAACGTTGTTAGTTAAAAGGACAAAATTAAAACAAAAATAAAAAATGAGATAAAATTGGGCTAAAAAAATATTAAAGACAAAATTGAAACCGAATGCAAATATTAGAGGCGAAAAAAATACTTTTGCCAATATATCAAATATCAATCATCTAATTTTTTTTTAAAAAATATAGATTAAAAATTAATGATAATAGTGATTAACGAACCCATTCTCAAGTGGAGAAAACATATATTTTATTTGTCTCAAAAAACAAGCAGTATGTTTGTCTAAATAAAATCAACCTTTAAAATTTTAAATATTAAATTTCAGATTTAACAATTCATAAAACGTAAAACACGTTGCAACATCTCTGTTCTTTTGTGGAGGAAATTATAAGACAAGTTTGGAAGAAGACATTCAAGAGAACATGCATAAACTGAACAAGGGCCACGGAATTTAAGTCCCAAGATATGCTAATTTTATGGTGATCGTTATTATTATTATTGTTGTTTTTCCAAAAGGTCAAGTTAAACAATCACCAAAAATATTGAACCAAACTGACTGTGTAAGCATACCAAGTAAGTTTTCTATTTGAAAGCCTTGAAGTTTAAGCTAAAACCAAATTGAGTTGAAGTTACGAATTAAATCGTCACCAAAAAAAAAAAGGAACCAAATTGATTATGTAAACATACTAAATAAGTCCTTCGTTTTGCAAAACTTGAGGGCTAAACAAAGACCAAAGATCGAAATCGACAAGTTATTAGTTGAGATGGTAAGTAGTCTCAACCTTTGTAAGGAAAAAAATATATGTTCGAATTTTGGGAAGCGTAATTGTTGAGAGGGCTTTAACTTTAACGCTATTGACTCGAATATAGATTAGTTTTAAGTCCAAAGTGACTTCAGAATACCTTGAGTTCAAACCCAAAAAAAAAAAAGATCAAATTGAATAGAAACTACAAATAAGGAAAATGTGAAAAATAAATAAATTAGAGATTTCGTAATAAAATATATTTATACTTAATCACTACTTACCATGGTTCAGAGAACCAGACTGAATTAGTTGGTTCAATAAGAAAATCGGTGAACCAGCTAGGTCTTCGGTCTAGTTTAAATTTGGGTAATCAGTGAGTGAATAAACCAGTAAAAAACCAATCGAATTGGTAAAGTTGGTAAAAGTAGCTAGTTCAACAGTTCAACCATTTTTTAATTTTATTTTTAATAATATTATTATGCATTTTAAAAAAATCTTTAAAAATTTAAGATATTAGGAGAAGATTTAAGACTGGTATATATGTGTATATGTCAATGTTCTAAAAATCATATCGGTCATTGAACCAATAAAAGTACCAGGTTAAGGGTCACTGATTCAACCGTGGTCGAATGGGGTCTAACCAGTAGTAATTATATATATATATATATATATATATATTAAAAAAATTTAAAATTTCAAAATCACAGCCCCTTCCCTCTCTCATTTATTACTTGTCAGAATATTTTTTTTCATTTATATACACGCAAGTCTTCCTAATGCTTTTTCAGTTACTCTTCTTGATGCCTTTTCATTCTCCAAGTATGCTTTTTTAGGGTAAAGCTTCCCTCATATGCATAGGAACTAAGGGAAGTTGGGAACTGTTTGGTCAGTTTGATCCAACAGTTTTTATTTATCTAATATTTTTTTTAAATAAAAATTTTACAAATATCAACTAATCTAATAATAATTGTAAACACAATAATAAATATAAAATGATAATTACAAGTTTTTTTAACTTATATTTTTTAAAAAATATTAAAAATGTTAGATGAATTGGAGTCGTTAGATCAAGACTTAACGGCTCTATTTCCCTCTTATGCATAGGAGGCTCCTATGCATAGGAGGAAAGACTCACCTACTTTTTCATTACTCTTCCTGATGTTTTTTCGAGTTTCGAGGCGATAACTCTTTCATTTCCAAACTCCCTCATCTCTTTCATATTTCGGTTCTTCATCTTATCTCTTTTGTACTCTTCACAGTTCTCACATAACTCTTCTCTCTTCTCTTCTCACTTCATCAACTGTATTTTAGCTCTTTCTCTTCTCCCTTCTCTTCTCACAGAACTCTCTTCTTTCTTCCTCAAATGCTTCATATTTCGGGTCTTTCTCTTCTCTGTTCACGACTTTTTCGGCTATGGTGGTAAATTGGCGAGATCGACAGGATATGATGGTAGTTAAAAAAAGGGAACCGATGATTCTCTTCTCCTCCATCTCTTCTCTGTTCACGGCTTCTTCGGCTATGGTGGTAAATCAGCGAGATCGACGAGATATGATGGTAGAAAAAAAAAAGGGAATTGGTGAAACTGTCACCCGACCGGTTTCACCAGTTTTAGACTAGTTTAGTATCAATTTTCATCTTAAATGATTTTCGGGATTGACCTGACTAGACCTCCTACTGGTCGCTGGTCTGATTTTAAAATCTATGGTGTATATATATATATATATATATATATATAACATAGCTTGAATATTTTAGTATAATATATATTATATTTTAATATCTGTAATATATACATTAATTATATATTTTAATATTTTAATATATTTTAATTATCATCGATTCGACTATGGTTCGAGCATTGATCTTTAAACTGGTGTCTTAATCTATTCAATAACTTATCTAATTTTTCGAAACTTGCTAATTACATGTCATTATAAATTAAAGTTTGATTCCTCTTGGGAGGAGATTACAACTTACAAGTCATTATTACCAGTTAATGCAATTTTTTTTTGGTAAAAGGGTACTATATGTCCCTAAGGTTTACATTAAATTTTACTTATGCTCGTGAACTTTTTTTTGGCCCATTTATATCTTACATCTTATAATTTTTGTCACTTATGCACTTCTTTTGTAAAACCGTTAGTATACTTAACGATAATGCTGATTAGGTAGTCACGTGATAGTCATGTGGACTGTCAAATTTTTGTTTTGCAGTCCATGTGGTAATCCACATGGACTTTCACGTGGTAGCCAAATAAATTTTTTTGAAAATTATTTTTTAAAAAAAGTTTAAGATTATTCACTTTGGTCCTTGGTCAAAATTTTTCTCATGTCCAATTTTTGATATAAACTCGTATTCTACTTCGTATAAGTCTATAGTTTAAGAATCTATTTTTTATTTGTCAAAATTATCCCCTATAAACTTTTTAGTTTGTTTACTTTAGTCCCTATTCTTCACTTTTATACTTTTTTCTCACGGTTTGGTCCTCCAAATTAGGTCATAATTTTATTTTTAGTTATAATATGATTAAATCTATCATTTCTACCCAAGAACAATACAAGAAATGAATTCAAATTCAAAATTTCAAAGATTGCATATCTCTCCCCCTCATAAAAGGTAAATTTTAAAATTTTAATTTTAATTTTAATTCATTTCTTGTATTGTTCTTGAGTAGAAATGATGGATTTAATCATATTATGACTAAAACTAAAATTATGGACTGATTTGGAGGACCAAACCGTGAGAAAAAAAATATAAAAGTAAAGAATAGGGACTAAAGTAAATAAACTAAAAAAGTTTATAGGGATTATTTTGACAAATAAAAAAAATATTCTTAAACTAAGGATCTAGACGAAGTAGAATATGAGTTTATATAAAAAGTTAGACAAGAGAAAAATTTTGACCAAGGATCAAAGTGAATAAACTGAAATTTTTTTTAAAAAAATAATTTTAAAAAAGTTTTTTGGCTCAAAAAAATTTGGCAGTCCACGTGGTTGCCTAATCAGCATTGCTATTAAGTACATTAACGGTGTTGGCAAAAAATTGCAAGATGTAAGACATAAATGAGCTAAAAAAAATTCAGGAGTATAAGTGAAATTTAGTATAAATTTTAAGGACATATAGTACTCTTTTACCTTTTTTTGGAGGGGGAAATTTTTTTAATATTATTAAGTATTGTCTAATTATATTTTTAATATATTAGCTTTAACATGTAAGAAACACTTCTAATGAGTAACTAGATGCATACTCTAAATATGTATAATTTATGCTAACAAGGAGAAGTAAAAATGACTAATTAATTAAATAGACTTGTATATATAATATATAATGCAAGCTTCGTTAAGTAATTTGGACAAATTACATTATACTAAATTAAACTTTTTTTAAAACTACAAAGATTCAATTGTAAATTTCTAAAATATAGGGATCCAATTAAAAATTAAATAAAATTACAAGAATCAAAAGAATAATGTAATTTATTTCTTTTTAAATAAAATGTGATTACAATTACTACCAAACTTATAGCTCAAATGGTTGGTAGCGCCAACAGTGTTTGTATTCCAGAGATGCCACCTCACATTTTGCTGTGCCTACGTGGCAGTTTGCACGAATTGGAATGCTTTGTAGTTTTTGTTAAAATTGAATAGTGTAATCATTAAATTTAGACCGTTTATTTTAATTAGACAATCATAATTAAATAAAAAATATCTTTTACATTTTTTTATAATTATTTTTTAAATCTTAACTGTTTAATTCAAAATAGACTACTTAAATTTAATGAGTACACGTTACAATTCTAACTCCAATTACACAAATCTAGATTCATTTGCATCACCACTAACTTCTCATAAATCCCAAAATCGATGGATCTGTCATGTAGTGTATTTATTACTATAATATTACTTTCACTTTTTAGTTCTTATTATTGGTAGATTCATTTTGGCAATTATACTCATAAATTAGTGTTGTGACCCGTGCAGATTAATATAAATGTTATAATTTTTATTTATCAAATAAATAAAAATATATCAAAAAATACATGGATAAAAATAATAAGACATTCAAGTCATATTAAAATACATATAAAATGATTTATTAGATACGATACTTTGAAGATAGAATGTAAATAATGTCAAATGAAAAGAAGAACAAAAAATAAGGTATTACATGAATTAATTTAAATAAATATATTAATTAATGATGAAAATGAGTTGAAATAAAAATTACTAACCTAATAGGTCTGCTATAATCAAAATTCTTGTTTTCCTTTGATTCTTTCTTCTTCTATTTCTTCAAATATACATTTGGATTAGCAACAATGATAACAACTATAAATTTTTTAAAATTTAAAACATAATTTACATACACACAAAATCTTAAAACAACAAAAAGAACATAATCAAGGGAAATATACATCACATCTTAACTTTAAAATTAAATATTTTAAATCCTAAATTATTATTCAATCAATCTACACACATGTAATCTCGGCATTGTCTAAAGTTTCTCTTCATAGGGAGGGCTCTACCCTTTGCTCATAGTAAGCCTAAAAGGAATTATTCATTAATCCTATTAGATAAGAAAATCAAGAAAAAAAATTTAATTTAAAAATAGTCAAATTATATTATTCAAAGACAAGTAAATACCTCAATGACATCATTTTTTTCTTTTAGGCTTTGATCTTTCTCATGACTTGCTTTTTTCAAGAAAACGTAATGACAGAAATAGCAAGGCAAAATTAGAATTAGAAAACCAGAACAATGCAGAAATGAAATATAACAGACAGGAATAGAAAACCAAAAAACCAAAAACAGAAACATAGACGAATCAGAAACTTAGAAAACAATAATAAAGAATGAATACATAAACAAAGAAAGTAAAAAAAAACGCAAAGAATGAAAGAGAAACAAAAAATTAAAAATCACAATAGAATGAACAATAATCGCGAATGTGAATAGTACGTGAATTGTATAGAACAGAAAAAATAAATAAAAAGAAAACTGAGCTATGATACTAAATGATGTGAGAAAAACATCACTTTAAAGCTTTGATAATAAATCACCATTGTTGTCCTTCATCCATGAAAGGGAAGAAGAAGCAAAATCAAAGGGAAAAAAGAAGGAAAATTATGTGAGAGAAAGAGATATGCAAATATGGATGAGATCTTCGAAAGAATTATATAAATATCTACATTGATTTTGAATTTTAAAATTTTAATTTTGAAAAACAAAAAAACCTCAAAATTAGCCAATAGTGATGATCACATTTTAAAAACTTCTACATGAAGATAGGAGATTGACTATTAATGATAGTACAATAAAGAAGTCTAGTAAGCTTATATAGAAAAAATAAAAATGAGTGATAATTCATTATTATAGTTTGATCTGATGGAGGTAATTTAAATTTTATTATAATTATTTAAAAAGATAAATAAATAATATGAACACTTGTAGGTAAATTCTTATATAGCAATTATATAACAATTAATTATTTAATTATTTGTATATAATAAATGCTAATTTACCAAATAACAACATATTATATTTCAATTGGAAAGTTTACCTAATTTATCAATTATATAGCAATTATAGCAATTACATACCAATTATATAGCAATTTACCCTAATTTTTTTAAAATTCATTTAATGTGATTATATAACAATTATATCAATTAATAAACAATTATATAGCAATATACCCTAATTTTTTCAAATTCATTTAATGTAATGTGATTAATTTACCAAATTTATTCATTTAAATTTATTCTATTTATTCTATTATAATAATTTAATGATCTATCGACAATTAACGCTTTAAAGTGGAATTGTTTTAGTCTATTATATTGATTATACATACAATTTTAACAAATAGAGATAGATGATAATAATTTAAAAAGTTATTAAGGATTAAACAAGGCTCAATAAATCGAATCGGCATTGAACTGGTCGAGATATCAGTTTAAGAATGAATGGTCATATCGTGACCAATCACAATCTAACAAGTGGTATTTAAAATATATTAAAATATTAAAATATATAATTAATATATATATATATATATATATATATATATGTTAACGATATTAAAAATTAAAATATATAATATTAAAATATTCAAGACATATTATATATATATATTTATTTATTTATAATAGTTCTAGATATTCTTCTAATAACTTAAAATTTTAAAGATTTCTTAAAAATACATAATAATATTCAATAAAAATTTTTAAAAAAAAAGAGAATTTGTTGAAAAGTCGAGCCTATCTATTTTACCAATTCGAGAGTGATTCAATTGATTTTCTATCAGTTTAAACGATCGTCAGTTCTCAAGTCCAAATTGAATTGGAAATCTAGTCGATTCACAAGTTTTTCGGTTGAACTAACCGGTCTAGTTTAGTTTTCTGAACCATGGGATTAAATTAAAAAACTTACACTTTAGAAGGTAAAATTAAAAGATGAGCCATTTCTCATGAACGAAAATAAGAATATGTTTTCACTTTCGCCCCTTAAGATTGATCATGGAATCGATTCCCCTTTCTGTATGGAGTCACATCCTTTGAAAGTACTTTACCCTATTAGTGGGCCGACCTAATGCGAAGGGGATTAATTTTGGATCTGAATACCTTGGTTATACCAAAAAAGAAAATAAGAATACGTTTTATTTGATTTTGAATGTTTATCTAAAAGCTTCCTTAAAATTTTAAAATAAAATAAATATTTTTGACAATCTTAAGCTTTTAGCTTTCCACATTCTTTTTATTTCATTTAAGAAAAACCCATCAAAACTCGGAAATCGATATCAGAATACATCTGACAGAATAACGCTCGCATCTTTTCTTTTGTTACCAATCAAAATTAGTTTCCTTCTCAGAAAAGAAAACAATAAGCAGCCGCTGGAATTATTAACTATTGTGAAGATAAGAACAAAAATCAATGTCTTGAGAATTGAATTGTCCATTAAATCAGTACAGATATTGCTTTATAGTTCATTGGTTAGGCTAAAGTTGAATTAATAATTATTAAATATATAAATATATATTTCTAATTTTATATATTAAAAGTATATAATATAATAGATTAATAAATATTTTCATATTTAATCTTAATAAACTTATATTAATATATATGTGTGTGTGCGTGTGCGTGCGCATATGTGTAATTGTTTTTTATTTTTTTTTGTTCTCTTATTTGTTTATGTGACAAAAATAATATTATTATAAAAAAATAATTAAAAAAATATAATATGATATAAAAGAATAAAAAAGCTAAAAAAAATAAAAGCATGTTAAATTTGTGAGAAATATTTGTATTTTTAAATAGTAATTTTTTTTTTTACAAAAACCAGTTCACATATTTTACCAATTTTTTACCGATTCAATTAGTTATGTACTAATTTTTAGCTCTATCAATTTTAAGGGCTGGCTAAACCCAACCAATTGCTATTGGCTGGTTTTCGGTTGAACTGTCAGTCTAATTTTTAAATTCAGTAGTGGAATCTCATTACTCCTAATGGGTTAGATTAATTTCGTTATTTTAAATGGTAATATAACATTTATAACTAAGAAACTAATCAATTAATAAAAAATTAGTAATCCCATATTGTTAGTGTCACATGTAAAAATATTTGGTCAATTCTTAAATTTTTGCTATCAAAGTTTTGTACCAAAATACGATAAGTATATGATCTTTAAATTTAACAGCTCAATATTACATGATTAGTTCTTTTAAAAAATATTTTTATAAAAAACTTAATAACAAAGATATAAAAAATAAACATATAAGTTTAGTATAAAAAAGTTGTATCAATTTTAAATAACTAAATATACATTTTTTTTCTGTTTCTACTCACGTGTATATAATATATTATTACAAAAATAGTTATATATTTTATATTGATTTAATAATAGATAAGTATGTATTAAAAGAAATGTAGAAATTAGGGTTAAAAAATTATTTTGTAATTATTAAAATACAACAAATGTATAGTTTTTAAGAATAATTGTGTATTTTTAACAGTTCAATATTATATGATTCATTATTTTTTTTTAAAAAAAATACATATTCTGTTTATAATAAGAATCTAATCATAAAAATATGAAGAATTATATATAAATCTAGTCCTACTATTTCATTTCCAAAAAGCTAAACCTCCATACATTATTTCTATTTACATATATTTGAAGAAAAGTACACATTAATACTTTTATTTTGCAAATTAGTTATCAATTATGAATTAGGTAAAATCATAAAAAAATCTAATTAATATAACGCTTCTGGATAAATAAAAAGTGATGTATACACATCCAATACGAGTTGTGCAGATTTGGGGAAAAAAAATTTAATGCTTTTGACTAATAAAAAATGTAACTTAATTATCTGAGAAACGGGTAAATGGATTCAGATATACTTTGACTGTAGTTAAAAGAAAAATTACAAGAAAAAATCTAGGATCAAAGATATTTAATTGAAATAAAAACAAGTTGGCTGGCCATTTTGAAGGAAGAAGAAAACTTGCTACACAAGAGATTCTTGAATAACATGATGCTTTTTTTCTTTTAATTAAAATGACCAAAAAAAATGCATAATTAATTTTTAAAAATTAAAAAAATCATCTTTTAAAAAAATTAAAAAAATTATTACCTTTTTTTAAAAGTATTTCTCTAGTGCCACAAAATAAAAAATTGCCATATATGATATATTCAAAAATATTTCCCATATATTCAAAAATATTTCCCATAGACAAATAGTAAATTATATGAATTTAGTTAAATTACATTTAATACCTTTCTTATTTCAAGAATTATTCTCCACTAATTATATCTTATTTATTAGTCAATAAAGCTAACTTTTTACACAACATCCATAATTTTTAAAAAATTAAATTATAAGTTAACAAATTTTATTTTTATATTAAAAAATCATAATTTTATGTTGTAATGTCACATGATCAAATTAATTGCTTCTATTTTTATATTAAAAGTAAAATTAAATTATTATATTATGCATAAAGCTAATTTATTTGACTAGAATTAAAAATTTTTACTATATATATATAATCCAATATAACTGTTATAGAAAATTACAATTGTTTCAATTTTACTCTAATTAATTTGATAATTATAAATTTAACAAGAGAAAATTAGTAATTTTATTATTAAAAGATCAAGAGTCTTAATTTAGTCTCTGAAATATTGTTTGTTTCAATTTATTTTTTTTTTTTTGTCAAAATGACTTTCAGCAATGAAAGGGACCAAAATGAGACAATGTAATATTTCAAAGACTAAATTGAGATACTTAATTTTTTTAAAAATAAATTAATAAAATTGTAATATTTCAAGAACTAAATGAGTAATTTACTCATTTAACAATTCATAAACAAAAAGAATCACATTGAGAAAAATTTAATTGGTTAGAGACTAAAATAAAAAATATTAAAAAATTTTTAGGGACTAATACAACAACAACAACAAGCCTTATCCCATTAGGTGGGGTCAGCTATATAGATCGTATGACTTCATGGAGCTCTATCAATAACTAATTCTTTAGACATCTCATTTACCAAAAGATCTCATTCAATGATTTAAGTGTTTTTCTTAGGCTTTCTCGACCTATTTTCACAAGACTCCATACCACATGTTCAATCTTCCTTACCGGCACCTCTCACTGTCTTCTTTGGACATGTCTAAATCACCTTAAACGATTTTCTACTATTTTTTCCTCGATAAGTGTTATTTCAACTCTACCTCTTATATAATCATTACAGGACTAATAAATAAATAATTTTTCCTATATGTCTTAAAAGAAAATGAAGCAGAACCCACAAAGAGAGAGAGAGAGAGAGAGAGAGAGAGAGAGAGAGAGAGAGAGAGAGAGAGAGAGAGAGAGAGAGAGAGAGAGAGAAGTGTATAGAAGGGATTTGGGTTGCCTCTTAGCCTTGGAGCTAAGGAGGCTTCTTACAGTCATTAGATGACTGTAGGGCCCACAAAACTAAAGAAAGAATCTCATTTCGTATAGAAGAAACAACGAAGAACGATAAATAATGAGTATGCTAATACGTTCTGCCTTTTGATTCCCAATAACGTCATTGCCCTTATCATTGTTTTTTGGTGTCTTCCCTTCCCCCTCTCTCTCTCATCATTTCTTTTTTCTTCTTTAACCCCCTTCTCTCTCTCCTCTCCCTCACCTTTAAAAAATAGAGCAAATTATTAATTTGGTCCCTAAAAATTAAATTTATTTCAATTTGGTCCCTCTCTAATTTTTTTTAATTTCTCACAAGTATCTTTTTGAAAGTAATCCAGCTCGGGGTACTATCAAACAATGTTCGAACCTTTGTTTGCAACCTTGCAAAGGACTAGCTCCTTACGATAGACTGAATATCTATTTGTAGCCCCTCTCAATATTTATTCTTATGTTTGTCAAAATAATTGTAAGCAACGAAAATTTTGAAATTTGAAAATAGTAGGTTTTGAAATTTAACAACGATAAGAATTAAATTGAGACAAATATAATTTTTCATAGACTAAATTGAGACACTTAATTTTTAAGGAACCAAAGTGAGATGAGTGTGATTTTTCAAGGACTGAATGAGTAATTTACTCTGAAAAATATACACCCACTTATATATTAAACGCCTCCTTCTCCTTCTCCTTCTACTACTTCTCTCTCTGAAATCTAACCCTTTTCCAATATTTCTCTCTCTGGTCTCTATCGATGTCTCGTAAGGAAGAAGATCAAGCCCAGTTGTTGTGGGAAGAGAACCAATCATGGGGTCTCTCCAATTCCGATTACAACTCTCCAGAAAGCCAACACCAAGCAGTCTCTATTCCCATCATAGGAGGCCCTTCTCATAATAACAATAATGGCAATAACAATAACATTAATGATCACCTGAAAGAAGGAGATGAAGAAGAAGAGGAAGAAGGAGGAGGAGGAAGGAATATGATGGAAGGTGGTGATAACAAAACGGCATTGTCGTCGAAGAAGAGAAACCGAGGAGGAGGAAAGAAGAGAAGAGGAAGCAGTGGTGAATTTGAGGATCATGAGGTACACATTTGGACGGAGAGAGAGAGGAGGAAGAAGATGAGGAACATGTTCTCTAGCCTCCATGCTTTGCTTCCTCAACTTCCTTCCAAGGTATATTCAATCAATTTCTTCACTCATTCATCATCCATATATTTAGTTTCATTCTTTAAAATTGAAATCTATCGTTAAATGGTACTTGTTTTCTCGTTAATGCTCTTAATAAGGGAATAGCGAGGAATTTTTGAGAAAAATATCCCTCGCTATTTCACAGATTTTTTTTTTGAGATACATTAATCTTAGAGGATTTGAATTCAAATTGATGAATCGATAAACATTTTGAACTGATCTCTAACCCCTTTGGGTCAAGATATCTTTTTGACATGTTAGATTTCAATTTGTTCATAATCTTACAGAGGATGCCACCAACCTCTCTCAGTCCTTCTATAAGGTCAATTTGAAACTCAAGAAGAGTCTTCAATGGTGCTTTCTAGCTTCCTTTTGTTATCTTGATATGGGAATTCAAAGAACTACATATGCAATATAAGCTAAAATGAAAGTTATTAGGGCCTATAAATCCCAAGAAAATATTCAATTTTTACTTGCTAATCACACACACACACACACACACACACACACACACACACACACACACACACACACACACACACACACACACACACACACACACACACTCATATATATAAATAAGCTAGCTCCTCATTGCACACACACGCACACACACACACTCATATATATAAATAAGCTAGCTCCTCATTGCATCCAATAATGGCTTAAAGGGATCTTACCTACACACACTCATATATATAAATAAGCTAGCTCCTCATTGCATCCAATAATGGCTTAAAGGGATCTTACCTAGGTATTGCAATCATATTATGACTATACTGCTAATATATAGTTTTGACTCAATATATATATATATATATATATATTCACCTAAAATAGTAATCTGTTCATAACATTAAATTACCTCAATGCTTGTAAAATGCATATATCTAAATCAAATTTGTGAAGGAATATCAAATGGTATAAGTCTAGAGAAAGAAAAACCAACACACGTATGTAAGGATTTTCATTTTAAAGATTTTTTTTACTTTTTCAAATGAAACACAAGGCCCTAAGAAGGGGTGGGATAAAAATTGAATCTATGTGCATTAGGACCCCTTAACACCACTTGATTCAAGATTTTAATTTGTGATATACAATTTTTTTTAAAAAATATATATGTGATGTCATATTTAGTAACTTTTAATGAGCTCCTACTAATTTCTACATATAATGCCAGCGTTATTTAGAATATCGAGAAGTTTAGAATATTTTTAAAAAAAACATCATAGTACTTTCTTAAATCTTAAGCAGTCTTAATTAACTTACAGGGACTAATTAATTAATATTTTAACCTCATAAGATTTATCGGTGGACTCTACTTAATTAGGGATAGTTTTTTTTTAAAATAAAATAAAATAAGTGAAGTAGTCTTGTGGCCGGAAAGCTAATCTTACCCAAGAAAAATTCATTGTTTTATTAACCATAGTTATTAATAGCATCTATAACTTATAGCACAACGATATACTAACGCCAACATAAGTGTAGTAAAATAGTTATTGTGTCACTTGTCGGTGCTATAAATAAATAAGACAATAGTAGTTCTAATTTTTGTTATTTTGCAAGTCGTTGGAGATTTATTTTACTCATCCTTGGAGAATCAAAATTGAATAATATAATATGTATTTATTAAGTATAATAGGGCTTTAAGAAAAAAATTTCAATTTTTGTGATACATTGCCCAGCTAGTCTCACCTGGAAAGACACTGATTATAGCATCAGTAATGTAAGTTGTTGATTGACAAGTTGGATGAAGAATTATTGAAATAGACAAATAGTTAGTGAAAATAAGGGTATTGTATTTGTATATGAATCTGTGTTGGGACAAAAGAAACTTAATTTAGCTATTAGACTTGAGGAAATAGCACAACATGTTTGATCATCATCCCTCCTCTGTGTGCTCATGAAATTAATGAATGATCAAATGGAAATTTCAAGATTAATATAAGATTTTTAGGGAATTGCCTAATAATGATCATTATTAATAATATAATTATGCTGCATTTCTTGAAGAAGAGGAATTATATTGGTTAATTTAGGTATGTTTGGACAAAGCTTCAATATTACTATTTTTTATGAATTTCTATTTTTGAATGTGAGTTTGGTTTCTTTTCATTTCATGCAGCTTGTACAATATATGCTATGACAAATTCTTTTTTCTTTATAAATAATTTCTACAAACAACAATAGAATTTTGACTATATTAACAATTTAATCCTAAAAGATACATAAACCGATTGTTTAATTAATCATTAAAAGTTTAATTCTATATGATTTATATAGTTCCTGAATTTTATGAATTTTGTTAACATTGTTTCTCTCAAAAATAGGTTAATATATAATTTAATCCTATAAAGGAATTAATTTAATTTGCACTGAGTTTGTAATTTATAGAGATTGAGTTGTTCAAGCTTAAATTTCATGAACTAAATGATAAAATTTAGGGAATATAATTTGTATGTTTACTCTAAAATATTTCTTCCTTTTAATTAATTAACAAGCTGATTTTATTTTGATGCCGGGTATGTAGGCTGACAAATCAACCATTGTTGACGAAGCAGTGACCTACATCCAAAGCTTACAGAACACTCTCAAGAAGCTTCAAATACAAAAACTGGAAAGGCTTCAAAAACTCACCTCGCAGTCCCAATATCATCCCTATGGCTCATCAAGGGAGGCATTCATGGCAGATCAAGGATCTTCCATGAATAATAATATTAATCATTCCTCCAACAACAACGCCAGTATTAATGTTGGACCTTCAAATCCTTCAACTTCACTCTCAGTTCCGAGAATGTATAATAATAACAACAATCCCACAGGGTTTCAGACTTGGAGTTGTCCGAATATGGTGTTGAACATTTGTGGGGAGGAAGCTCAGTTCAGTGTGTGCTGCCCCAAGAAGCCAGGTCTCTTCACCAGCGTCTGTTATGTGCTTCAGAAGTACAAGATCGAGGTTTTGTCTGCTCATGTTTCATCTGATAATCATCGAAGCATGTTCATGATTCAAACACAGGTAAGTAACTAATTGACTTCTAAATTATAATTCAGTATCACCACCTCGTTCTTTTTTATTACATTTTTATTTACTATTCGTACGTAGCATGTGTGTGTATTCAATAGCTTTGTATTAATTTCCAACACATCATTTTGGTGGCATTGTGTGTATATATATATATATACAGTGGCATATTCAGGACCCCTAGGTCAGGAGGACAAAATTTTTATTTGCAATTCTGGATTGATGATAATTTTTCTAAATTAATTTCAATTTGTTGCTCATTTGATGGTAATTTCTTATTAAAAAATATTTTCATTACAAAAAAATATTTCTTCTAAATCATGATTACATAATCAATCAACCAATTTCATAGAATTATACCTATGTACAAAAACCTCAAATTTTAAGTTTTTACAAAAAGGTCCCTAACAATGAAATGAGAAATTAATTATCATCAAGAAAAAATTTCACGAAATTGACTTCACAAATATATTACTCATGATCATAATTACATAATCAATCAACTAATTTAATAGAATTAGACCTATGTATAAAAACTCCAAATTTTAAACTTTTACAAAGATGTCTCTAATAATATAATGAGAAATTAACCATCATTAACAAAAAATTTCATGACTTTGAGTAGTAGAGGTCTTGTGACTGTGAGAAGCAAACAGGGACTGAATCACTGAAGGGGATCCAAAAAAATATTAAGGGGGTTCATAAAAAACAAAGTTTGGGAGGGGGGGGAGAGGGGGCAAAATGAAAAAAAAAATTTTACATGCAATTTTATAAAATTCAGCGGGTACAACTGAATTAGATGTAGGTCTGCCCCTGTATATATATATATATATATATATATATATATATATATGCATGATTCTAAACTTTTGAGTAGGGGTGTTTATAGGATTGGTTCAATTCGGTTTTGAACTTTAATCAAATTGAACTGAGTTTATTAATTTTGTAAAATTATAGACCTATTTGATTTTAATTTTTGAACGGTTTGATTCGATTGAGCGGTTTGGTTCGGTTCGGTTTGGGTTAAGTCATTTTGTTTACAATAATTTATGATTTTTAATTTCAATGAAATATATATATATATATATAATTTTGTTGACACAAAAGTATATAGATATAATATTTTATATATTTTAAAGATAATTATATATATATATATATACATAAAGTTGGTTCGGTGCTAACCAAATTGAACCGAATCAAACCAAACTAACAATTGAACTAAACAAATTAAAATTTATATTTCAAAAACTGACTTGAACTTTCTTTTTTTAGTTTTGATTGATTTGGTTTGGCTTGGTCAATTTAGTTTGGTTTTGAACATCTCTATCTTTGAATATACCCAAAAAAAAAATATTAGGGTTATATATATATATATATATATGGCCAAGCATGTATGCATGTGAGGTTGTTGTGCTTAGCAAAAAAGATTTAGACGCAAGTTTAGTGGTCTTCGAACTAATAGTTGACAACTTGAGTTATATATAATAAATTAATAAAAAAAAAGGCTTGAAATTACCCTATATATCTATGACAGTTTTCTAACATAAATGAGTGAGAAAAAGAATTCAATATATAATATATTAGACTATAGTTGATTAATTAGGCACCATTCTTAGGTTGTCTCTCAAGTTTTCGATCTAACCCCCTTTTCTATCTTCACCTTTCTAATTTTACCTCCTAAAGTTCTCACTTTGATATTTCATGTCATAAAAAGAAAAACTTGAAATTATTTTTTTTTTTTTTTTGCAATTTTTATACATGTCGAATCCTTTGAAATTAAAATGCTAGGACAGAAAATACTAAAGGGCATGTTTGGCACCAAACCTACCACGAACTCATTTGAATTTTTGTTGATCAGTTTAATCGAATTTTTTAGTTAATTAATTTTTGTGCTTAGACTAAATTTTAATTTTAGTAAATCTCTTTAATGGTTTGGATCTTCTCTTGGTTATTACAGTCTGACATTTTGTCCAGGTTAAATCTCTCCCTTCCCAGCATTAATTTGGATTTATATTCTTCATAGTGAATTCCGATCAATTTTGATGAGATTTAAAATCGTAATGGGATTCACATTTTTCAAAAACACAGAGTTGAATTTCATATATATATATATATATATATGCTATGCATGAAGTATTTGATTACATGGTTTAAGTAGCCAATTATTTTGGTGGATATATATTTCAGGCAAATAGAACGTCAAATCAGTTTACAGAGGCATTTTCAGTGGGGGATAGATTCAAGCAAGCAGCTTCAGAAATTATTCGATGGCTATCTTAAGATTTTGATACAATCATATCTGAAATCTGAAGTTTCTTCCTAAAATATAGTTTCAGCAAGCACTATATATATATATATGTAGCTCCTCTATAATGCTTCTGAAAACTACACCCTCAATTTGAAGCTTTTACCTTCATGCATGGTTTAATTTGTTGTAGTTCAAATACTTCTGTGTTTCCCATTTTTATATGCTTTTCTTATAGCAACTCTCTCAAATATGTATAATATACTGTTTCTGCTGTCAATATTTGCTCAAGTTTTATTTCTATTCACTAGAATAGGGAAGATTTTGCTCTTTTTATTTTTTATTTTTCTTCTTCTTACTAGTTTCGGTTATTTGTTCTACTTAGCTCTCTTATCTTTTCTTTGTATTTTGTGGCTATTTGTTTTGTACTTAATAAAGATTTCAATTTGATTCATTTAAAATTAGATTATTAAATTTGTTTTTTTATTTGTATTAAGTGTCTGATGGTTTTTAATATATATCTTATTAAATCAAAAAAAATTTGAAAGCTTTTTAGACATTAATTGTTTAGTATACATCTTTTAATGATATGTATTTAATACATACAAATGTTAAAAAAAATAAACTTAATTATTTAGTATTTAAATTTAGAGATAATATATATATATATATATATATATATATATATATATATATATATATATGTTTGAACTTCTTAATTTTAAAATTAAATAAATAAATAAATCTCTCGTCTTGATCATTTTAGATGTAAAAATTGGAATTTAGATATTTTCAATATTGTTGAGTGTTTTAAATTATTTAATGAATTGAATTATAACCTGTTTCGAAATATGAAAACACGACTCAAAAGAAAAAAAAATTAAAGATTTGTGGAGCAAACATAACGAGGGTCGATAAAAGCAATTATGTTATATATATATATATGGTATTTCACTTTTTTGTACTTGACTATAGCATTTTGCTTGAAGAAATAAGAAT
Organism: Biancaea sappan; assembly: GCA_037074585.1. Lineage (NCBI taxonomy): Eukaryota > Viridiplantae > Streptophyta > Magnoliopsida > Fabales > Fabaceae > Biancaea > Biancaea sappan. The sequence continues at coordinate 6,840,287 of CM073493.1, read as the reverse complement.
TTTTTCTTTATCTATGAATGTGGGTGACATTGACTGTATTATATTAAATTTGTACGTGTTCTGTGTTTTAAATTCTATTTTTATCTTCTTTGTTATCTAAGTTTTGCTTTACAGATATTTTAAAAAAATTGACACTCTTATTTGTCCAGAGGAAAAGCAGTCAAGTATCTTCACACAAATTGAGAATCTTTTTTTTTTGAAATTGACATTATCAAATTTTAAAAAGAGTTCAGAGCATTGAAATAAAAATGAAAATGTGAGATTTGGGTTCTTCTATGGACTCCACATGTGTCATGAACAGTAGTATAGTGGGTCATTACGATGCTATTGTGCCCAAACAATAAGTAATTGAATGAATTAGTGTCGGCCCAATAAAGAATCTAAGTGGGCCTACAGCTGGGCTAAGCCCAATGAAATTATATTTGTAAAACCCAACCCGTTATTGATTCACCCAAATGGGCTTTCGTATTCTGCTTAGTTTTTACCATACAAGACGGCCCAAAAAAATAGACGAAGGCACTCGCCACAGACAAACAGTCACTAAGATTTTCAATGTATTAAAAAAAGTTTTTCATGTTCTAAAGATAAGATCCACCATTGAATACAAGTGATAAATAATTTATAGTGTAATAGTTGAATTATGATTGAAATGCAGTTGAATTAGTTGAGTTAACATATTATAGAAATATTTTTAAATATGTTATATATATAATACAAAAATTTATGATAATTAAATTAATAAATTAAAGAATAAAAATAAAAATATTTTATTTTTGAGTATTTGATTGTCTCTATTATTATATGACATTGTATTTACTGTTAATATTCTTAGTTTTTGTAAATTAAAATTACTTAACATTAAATAATAATATAATTTACAATTTTTAAAGATCCAATTCCTTATTAATGTATGTGTATAGATATATATAAAAAAGTTGCATACTACAAGCAAGGAAGCATATGGGGCATGATAGTAAGTTTTGTCTCTCTCAAACCCACTCTCCAATTTTTAGAAATGGGATTAAGGTGCAATTCTTGACTGACAGTTCAATTCATTTCTAAAAATGAAAAACCTCAAAACATTGACTTAATGGACCCTCTCCAGTTACCCATATAAATTTTTAGGGAAGTGGCGTATAGAACTCACACCTCTTCTAATCTTTTTCTTAATAAAAGTAAATAAAAATATATTGAAAATAGTGAAATTACATGAGAGTATATAATAAATCAGTCATGCGATGATCGTCACATCTGGGTGATCAATGTCCATCGTGCGCTTACACCGTCCGTTCTCTCTTTGCACAATCTAACATTGACTTCACGTACTTACTCTCTCTCTGAACGATAATTGTTGGTTGTCTAAATCTAATGTCGACTATTACAAACCAAGCAAATGATCCGAAGTCAAAATCCTATCCTGAGCTACTAGTTTGTGTGGCACTGGTGATGCAAACATGAGATATTGAAGCGAAGAGGCAAATAGCACGTGCGGTTGGAATTGGCAGAGTGGTTGAGTTGAGTAATAAGTATGTGACCGACCAAAATTCCACTCTTTTCCTTTGACTCAAACGCTCGTCTCCACCAATATATTATCAACAACGTTACTCATGTGTATATACAAACACTGGGATATCCTCTCTTTTACTCAACTCCCATCCCACCTCAAATATTGTAGCATAAGCATCCTTGCTATTATCATCTTCTGGACACTGTTAGTATTGAACTTTGTAAAATCAATAAACTCAAGTTATACCATATACCCGAATATCTCTTACTATTTGACCTAATGCTATTACTATAACATTCTCATGACGCTTACGATTAGTTCGAAGACTCTTCGAATAATGCTTATGCACTCTATATATATATTCTCAGTTCTCACTATAGTTACAATTACATCAAGCACCATGTAGGGCTCGTGTTGAGCCATCATTTCCCATATATATACCAATGACTGTGTGTGTATATATATATATATATATATGTCTTCTAAATTATTCCAAGCATTACAATGAACCGCCGCGAATAATTTGGAGGCTGACTAGACCGGACCACCACATATATGTGTGTGAGGATACCATTCACTATCATCTAACGTTATCCTCCATAAAAGGCTAAAAGCATGGCATTAAATAACGGGTCCCAGGTGCTCCATATCCTTAAGGTTCAAACAGAAGCGGCTTGCCCATCATTTTGGGACTATAATTACAGAGAGGGAACAGAAGATGGGCTACACATGTGAAGATGTGAGCACTGGTTCATATATAGTAGCCATCATCACCAAAACAACAAGAGAAAAGGATGAAGAAGAGCAAGGGCATGCAGCCATATATGTCCCCATGTGACTCCATGGTTTTATTCCCACCAGCATGCATGTGACCTTCATTACCTTCTGTTTCTGAGCCACATAACCCTATTCCTTTCCCTCAAGCTGTGGGACCACCCAACCCTACCCTTGTTCCCCCATTCATGTGCCCTTAATTCCTTAATTTCCCTCTTATTCATACCCTCTCCACCTTCCTCTATATATCTGTTTTCTGATTTTGCTACCACACACACACACACAGTGCCCTTAATTCCTTAATTTCCCTCTTATTCATACCCTCTCCACCTTCCTCTATATATCTGTTTTCTGATTTTGCTACACACACACACACAAGTTGGTTTAAGTGGTTGACACTTTTTTTTTTTGAAGTAACATCATAAGAAAAAAAAAAATATATATATATATATATTAGTTTGAACTATCATTCATTACACTCTGATTAATTCTAATTTTTTTAATTAATAAGATTCAAATTTAAAATTTTACTTAAAAAATAAGTGTCAAACCACTAAAATCAACTAATGTTAATATGTGTGTGTATATATGAATCTATTCTATGCAACTCCCAACAAAATTAGAGTTTTGTAGCATAATTGTGATTTTTTTTTAATCAGATAGTCACATTTAAAGAAAGGTGTTTGACTACATGCGTTGTGACTGTTCTTTTTCAATTTTCTTCATCTATATTTAGTGATAAGTGCAGAAAATCCAGATATATATATATATATATATATATATACACACAGTCTAATGGTGTAAAGGACGACAACAACAACAAGCTCTAATGGTGTAAAGGAAAAAGAAAGAAATAAAAGAAGAAAGGGCTATTTGTTTTTCTTGGGTAGGAGTCCCCAACACAATGATTATTCAAAATGAGGTTCCTTCAAAGTCAAAAACACTTCCCTCTATGGAGCTATCACGAACCTGTACTTCACCGAATGTCAGTGAATGTTCTATACGCTTCCACTCAATAATTCTACGCACCATTCTGATTGTGTAACCAGAGTCAATGAAAATTTATTAAAATCGAAGTTTCAAGTAGCGAGATTTTATTCTTCTTTTTTTTTATACAATTAATTAACCACTCAATAATTCGTTGTTATTATCAAGAACAGAGAAGCGCAGAAATGAATCATGGCATGGGCTACCTTGAACAAGATCGTGCAATTTACAAACTGAAAATGTTTTTTTTTTTCACAATAACCTTTACGTACAAGGGAAGAGAAAAATTTACATACGCAATTACAGGTCTATTTACCAATCTAAACCTCAAAATTCACAATGGTTATGCTCTGTTTTGATTCTTGTTTCTGTTGTAGAGGAAGAAAATCAGAAAAATTCTGAGATTGTATTTTCTAGTGGGTGAGGGAGATAACAGCAGGGTGGTCAAAACGGTACGACTTCGCTGCATGCAAAATCGTCCGAGTTTGCGAGGGAATCTTGTTGCGGCCACGAATCCCGAAGAAGCTTCAGCAACAGCTGCGCCTTCCTCTTCGCTCTCGCCGTGCAATCGCTCTGTACCAGCAGCAGCAGCTGAGTCAGCACCCCCGCCGCCACCGCCTCCCTCTTGCAACTTTCCGATTCCGAGCACAGCGACAGCAGGGCTCCGGCCGCGTACTCCGTCGCGCGGTCCGATATCTTCAGGATTATCTTCACCAGCAGCGGCACCGTCAGCGCGTGCTCTGCAAACGCCGCGCACCCGGCCGGGATCCGGCAGATAAGTTCGATCGTCGCCAGAGCTCTCTCCGCGTCGCATTTCTCAAAATCGGCCAGTCGGTCAATGAGGATCTCCGGCGCTCCGGCTTCGACCGCTTTGTGCCGCGTCTGTTTCACCAAGCACAGAGCAAACAGCGCCTTGATTCCGATCTTGAGAGCGCGGGGATACGCGATCGGATTCTTCAAAATGTCGATGACTCCGTCGTAGATTTCGTCGATGCTGCTGATTTCAGATCGGAGCTCCGACGCTCTAGTCCCCGCCGCGACGATTTCAATGAGCGCGGCCGAGTTGATTCGGACGTCGATGGAAGTATGAAACAGCAGACGCGATAGGTAGCGGATTTTAACTGGATCCGATGCGACGGAGGTACATTCCGACTCGGAGAGCGGAAACATCACCAGCAGGGCGAGCGACTCGTGATTAAACTCGGAGGAATCAGAATCGAGATTGGAGAAAACAATATGGAGAAGGATTTCGCGGACGTTGTGAGAGCCAATGAGGGAACGATTATTGTCCGAGTCACGAGCGAGTCCTCTGAGTCGACGCAGAGCAGAGAGCCGAGACTGAATCGGAGCCGACACGGAGGAGGCTTGGTTGAGCAAGGAACGAACCAAGGTTGGGTCTGCGGGTTGTTTGGGAGTAGGGATACGCTCAATTCCGAAAGCCCGGTTAGCGACGCACCAGTCTTGGATAAGGCGGCGAAGAGTGTGATTGGGAATAAGAGTGAAATCGGTGAGGGGAGCCCGAGTGACGGGGCAGGTGGTGTTGCCGGTGGCGACCCATGACTCGATGCTGGGGCGGTCGTAGGTCTGACCGGTGCAGACGGTGACGGGGTCGCGCATGAGCTCGAGGGAGATCGGACACCTGAAGTGGTATGGAATCTGAACCCCCAAATCCAACGGCTCTAAGCTCCCAGGCATGCCTCCCTATTTCTCTCTGTCAATAGGATTACAAGTTTGTCTCTCTGAGCGAGAGGAGTGAGTGTACTAATAACTAGTAAGACTAAAACTGAACGCCTTCTGCAAAATTCTGAATGTATGTTATGTTACTCTTCGCTTTCTCTTTATATGAGATGTAACAGAGAGACATACCCTACAGCTACAGCGAGGGACTGCCCTGCGCTCTTATCTGACTCATCCATTCCTCCCCCACACGTGTGTGTGGTGCCATTTTAACTTGGGGACCTAACCCTGGTTGGGGGCAGCGTGGATGGGATTGGTCAAATCAAATATATGGCACCACTTTCCGGGCCCCACGTCTGCTCTCTTAAAAATCTTACTCCTGTTTACATCAACTCAACGTGACCTTCTCCTTTTCTTTTTTTTTTTTTAATTATTGCCCTTTAAACATTTGTTCATCACCCCCTCTTCTTTCCTCTATTTTATTCCATGCCTCCCTTTCCCTCTTGCTATTCATACCCTTTTCCTTGACCCTACCATGATTGTTTCGCTTGCAAGGGAGGATAATAACACTTTACACTGTTCTCTTGTAATTGAACATCATGAAAAAGATACGCAGAATATCAATGTATTATATATATATATATATATATAGCTACTTATTTGCATAAAAAGAGAATTGATTATAGTATATAAAGGCTATTAATTAATTAATTGCATGAACAACGTATATATTCATCTTCTCGAACTTGTATAAAAGAAAAAGTAGTAAGGCGAAAAGTTACAATCAATTCCAATCCAAAGCATAAAAAAGCCACCCTTTTCAAAATAATAATAAAGAATGGATAGTATGTCCCTCAGTAGTTATTATTTAAGCAGTTAATTTCAACTTTCAATGTAAGTTAACAAATTACATTTTTATAAAAATATAATATTAGTTGAGTTTTTTAAAATGAAAGAGAAAAGTGGTATGGATGTTAATTTTATAGGTTGAGAGGTTAATTAGGGGGTGGGGGTGAAAACATGGAAAAAAGTAGAGAAGGTGGGGGAGAAATGGGAAATAAGGAGAAATGGAGGATAAGGATGGGGAAGGAAGGTAATAGAATATGATTAGATTTGAACTGTTTGGTAATAGTGGGGGGAGTCAAAGGTCAAAAATAAACAGATTGAGAAGGAATGTGCGGGTCCAGGTTGTCTCTCCACCTCTTTATTGGAGGCAAAGACAATTTTCGTGTGGATAACAATCACAGGGTGGTTGCTTCCCCCGGTGGTCCCTCCAATGTGGACCTTTTTGAATTAGTGACAACCACGTCATATATATATATATATATATTTTCCTTCACCTTTAATTTACACTCTTCTCTTTTAAAACAAAATTAACATTTTGTGGCATATTTAGTTCCAGTTTAAATTGTGTCCATTTATTTATTTATTTGGTAGATTTTTTATTAAAATTCTCCAACTTTTCACACAAAAATAGGTATTCCGGTACAATAATTCCAGCTCATTTAAGTTTATTCCTACGTTTTTTTTAGAGAAATTAAACCCAACTTAATGACAAAAATATGTTATTTTCACGGGTATTAATTTTGTAATGGAATGATATTATAGATAAATAAAATCCTTGTCAAATTGTGTCTCGTATTCCATTGTGCTTGCATCGAAATTTATGTTGATGGTCCATGAATCCGTTCAACCAAAGAAAAAAGGCGTGCAGAGTTAGCAAACGAACAAAAAGAGAAAGAGGGTGTAAAAAGCAACTGAAAGAAGAAGAATATTTGCTAAACTATTTATGATTATCATACAAGCAAGCATCTCCATTAATATTTCTCTTATTCTCAATAATTTAAAAATATATCCACATCTTGCAGTAATATAAAAAAGAATAAGATACTTGAATGTAGTAAAACACAGAGGAATTATGTGTAGAACCAAATTTAGAACAAAAGAAAAAGAAATGAAAGGGGATGGAAGCAGTAAAAATTTGAAAAGGGAAAACAGGTTGTAAAAGATGTCATGTAGTAGTGATGTGAACGCGAGAGAGAGAGAGAGAGAGAGAGAGAGAGAGAGAAGGGAGGCGGTGTCGTTTAGCACACGCGTGCGGGAGAGATAGATAGAGAGTGAACGGCCCTATTGTCCCCAGTCAACCCGGCAACGTTTTCTACCCTGCACACCAAGCCTCTTACTTCTTACTCTCAAATCGAAATTTTGAAATCAAATTAACTTTTATATTGGAGTTATCAATTTTTTTATCAATCGATTCATTATTGATTGAATAAAAAATTTATCTCTAATAATTTAATTAGTAATCGAGTGGATTGACAAGAAAATTGGTAATTTTAATCCTGAAATCAATCTGATTCTCAAGAATTCTTTAAAATAAAAAAATTAGTTTAAATAAATTTTTAATTTATTTTAATTTGAATTCGAAATTTAATCATTTTGTAAATATTATTGATTTTTAAAAAAATCAAAAGGAAAATACAGCCTCCCCGATACACGTGCACATTGACAATTCGCACGTGTTTCCAGCTGTCACAGTTTCGCATTTCTCATTTTTGACCGCTCTTTCTGCTTCCTTTTTGTACGGCCTTCCAAGTTCACTATCCATTCCAGTATCCACGCCTCATATATATATATATATATGTATATTATTGATTATTGATATATATATATTTATAAATATATATATATATATAATTGATTATTGATATATATATATATATATATTATATTGATGGGAATTGGGAAGTGAGCTGTCGAATTTTGTAGGCAAAAAGATCTATTTATTTATTTATTTATTTTATGATTTTTTGAACTTTGCTTTTGTAGATATATATAATTCAAGAGCGAACCCACCAGCTCCAGCATCATCAACGGAGGGAAGAAAGTTCTCCTTTTTCGTGTAACAATTCACTTTACAAATTTGAGTGGATGATCACGTAAGTAAGCAAGCATCTTGTTAGTTACATACCGTTGATAATTAATTTGCTTCATTGTCACATCGCATCCAAAAAGCTCCCTTTGATTCCCATTTAGTTTAGGGGAAAAAAATAATACATATTCCCCCATCATATTAAGCACTAATCTTCCCAAAGTGACTGCTTAATTAATTCTTATGTTTCGTCTATTATTAACTCAGGATTATAGAGAGGTGCGAGTGCGACACTATTAATTTTTATAAATATTTATATAAACTAATATTGAGTAGTTCAATAGCAATGAAAATTTGTATACTTTTATAATTTGATTGAACTTGAATTAAATTAATCAGAGTTTAGAGAATTTTTACATATTAGTTTTAGATATAAAATATTTTTTATTATCATATATTATACATTTTCAGGTGATATAAAGATGGTAAACTCAATTTTTTAAAAAAAAATTGAGATTTCATATAATTTTATTCTTTTTTAATTGAGCAAATAATTCAAAGTCATCAGATTTATTACACTTGAAAAAATGAAACTAGCCAAATTATCTTAGGCTATATTTGATAAAAATAATTGATAAGATAGTTGAAAATTTAAAAACTAATTTTTTAGCTAAAAGCTAAAAAATGTTAAACTAACTTATTGAATTAGAAGTATTTGGTAAAAGTAGCTATTGAATTAGCTGATAGATGTAAAGAACATACTTATATAATATTTTGTAATCTTAAAATAATATAAAATAAATATATTTTTTTTAAATATATTTTATAATATATATATATATATATATATATGAGGAATAAGGATAAAAAAATATATAAAAGCTATAATCTGTTTAAAATATTATTTCAAAATAAATTATAAGTTATTCAAATAAGTTTGTTTATCAAACACTTTTAATAAAGTTAGATAAATAAACTATAAATTAATTTTTTTTATGTCAAATCCAACCTTAAATAATATGGCACCGACTAAGATATTTAATATGAATAATGCTGCTCACATATGTTTATTTCAAGATAAGTTTTATAACTAGCGGTATCTAAAAAGTTAAATCAAACTAATTGAATATAAGTAAAGTTATTTCAAGTCTATGATTAAAGCAAGCCTTATTAGAGTCTGTGTGTGTGTATCAAATCATGTGGCTAATATGAACCAGATTCAGTGAATCAAAATGATATAGCTTTGCTAAAGAAGTTGGATAGGCTTTTTGTTCCCCTAAAGAAATCTGGACACAGTGCTCAACGTATCTCGTACATGGCCACCAACTTAACTTAAACATCAAAAATAAAATTTTAAAATAAGACCACCACTAATAACAGATAATAACGCCTCGTAATTAGCAACATTGGACTAATTAAATAAACGAAAGAAATTGTTCAATTAATACAAGCAGCAGCTAAGTAGGTGTTAGTGGATGAGGGGTGCTGCTGGTAGTGGAAAAGGAAGCAGTTGGCTAATTTGTGTTCTATTTAATTTTATGTTCATATTCTTTTAAATATTCCTTGGGATTTCAATACATGGTTTTTGACGTAAAATTTATTCTTCGGTTTGGTACTTGCCTTTTCTCTCAAAATTGTTTAAAGAATGTTTCTCTGCTGAAAGAGGTACACGATTATTGTACAACAATACTTCAGATAAAATTACTTCTAATTAAAAAAATTTATAAGAAGGAAAAAATTAAAGGTAAAAAAAAAAAAACTAAACTACTTGAATTAATCAAATTTGCGCTAGAGTCTACTAACTTTTTCACTCTACAAGTAGATGACCAAAATTAATAATAATAACAAATAGTCCCTTAACTTTTGGGACAATTGATAAAGGACCCAACCACCCACCCCGTTAGGAGTAAGACTACACACTAACTCTAGCGTGGAAAAACCAAGCACAAAGCACAGCACAGCCTAGTTGGCCTTTGATTCGCCCTAAGATTTTGGTCTTTGATTGTGGGTCCCACTCATGTAATAATTCAATCTACTTTCCACGCTGTCCAATCATTTGCTCACCGCGTGTTCACTCCTCCTACTCGTGCTCATGTGGATCCCACTTCCTCTATTTTTTTTTTCAAACTATGCTTTTCTATGCGGAATATATTCCACACCAATAATCTTTTCATTGAATAATTTGGATTACTTTTTAACATATAAAGTTTCAAGTGCATTAAAATACAAGATTAGTTGCTCTTTTATGAGTAAATTATTAGTTCAGAGCAAAAAAATATATATATAATTATCTCAATTTAAGCTCTTGAAACACCTTATCTTTCAAAAATTAATTTAGGATAACCACAATTTTGCATACACTAAATTAGTAATTTACTCTGTGGTGACATTAAAAAAAATGATTAATATGTCATAGAAAAAGATTGAGTGGCATACAGATATGTGAATACTCTTAAAAGAAATAGAAATTTAGAGCGTAATTATTGGGAGAGGGGGTTCTAAGGGAATAGTCAAATGCATACAGAGAATAGTCCAACCGTATTTATTTATTTATTTAAATATGATCATAAAAATGGTTTTTTTTTAATTAAATATTTTTATAAGGGATGCCTGCATGGTTGCTGGGTTGCTGCAGCTAAAGCAGGTTGCCGTCAAAGTTGGCAACTGTTACTGAAAATCTTCACAATTTTATGGAAAGCTCCTTCGAATCCTAAATATTTAAATGTCAAACTTAAAGTGTAATTTTAAATATTTATTCCTAATTTTTTAAATAAAATTATAAAATACATATAAGGAATTTTCGTCTCATAAATTTAACTATGTTTAATTAAGACAATTTTTCTGTCTTTAATATTTTTAACATTTTAGAAATAAAATTTAAAAAAATTAAAAAAATTCATCTCTAATTTTTTTGGTTTGTTTTTTTAGTAGAATATTTATAGTACTTGATTTGTATCAGTCTTATGTTCATAAGTTCTATATTTGGTCTAATCTAAGAGCACGAGGAACGAATATGAAATGTCGGCTGATTAGTCGCATAATATTATCGTGATTGATTTCACAAAATAATATAAAATATGTATTATCGTGGAGTTAACTTATAGCCTAATAAAATATTTTTAGTAAGAGCGTTAATAATTAATGGGCCATGCTAAACATCACATAAATTTTTTTTAAAAAAATGTAAAATATGTAATATATAAAATGGGTCAACATTATTTAAAACAATCCGTTAAATGTAGACCTCAATCAACGGAGCAGAATCATGAATCCTCCTCTTGCTTTTCCATGTCTCCACACGTACTCCTTCATTCACCTCATTCATTTATTATAAAAAAAATGGTTAGCTTTAAACAAGTTTGAGATTTAAAGGTTAATGATAAATGATTAAATTAATTTACTTTAAAATATTTTAAAAATATATATAATTAAATACTATAAATATTAATTTACAAATTTAATTAAAAATAAAATTTAATATCAAATTATACAAAATGACATTTATATTCAAAAGTTTAAAGTAAAATTAACTAAAAAATAAAGAAATATTATTAATCAATATAATATTTATTAATATTAAATTTATAAAATATCAATATATTAATTTTTATTACTTGATTATAGAATAAGTAAAATAGAATAAGTTAAAAAAGAAGGTGGACAGATTCATTTAGAACTTTTTTTATCGAATTCAATTGATTTTTGACCAGTTCAATTATTCATTGATTTTAAAGATTATTTCAGATCAGTTCTTTGATTGATTTTCGATTTAATTGGTCGAAGCGACCAATTTAATTCGATTATAATAATAGCGACTTTAAAAGAATCTAATATTTATTTTTACTGAATAATATTTTAATTCATCTTATGTAAATAGAGAATGCCAATTAATATTATAATAATTTTATATTTTTGTAATTTATCTTAACTCAAATTAAATTAATGATAAATTTTCGAATTCTTATTTATTGGCTCAATTTATTTTACCATACACTTTGGAACTAGTAATTTCGTACATGACATGCATCCCCATCACGTGGCTGCCCGCGTGCATATGCATTCATCATGCTCATTCTAGACACCAAAATTAATTAAACGAAGCAAGCTCCAATCTCAATATATAATTATATAGTACTCGATCTCCTATTCACTCACCATGCATAATATATAACTGTATATTACGTGCTGTACAAAATAATTATATAAAATGAATATAGTTTATTTATTTATTTATTTTTGAACAATCGACCAATGGTGATGATCCAAGAGATTTCATGAATATGATATCCGAAGGTGTGGCTACACCTTTTTTAGCTCCTCTGCAGTTTATGTCTGGGTGTTGCTCTTCTTGTAACACACAGACATATAGAAATGTTGAAAAATCCAAAAAGATATATATATATATATATATATATATAGTAGTAATTAATGTTCGTCTGGAAATGGTACATAGGGCACAAGAAGTTTGACCACCACTTTCCCTTTCCCTCCAGCTACCTCTACACTTTTGTCTTTTCCATCTTACTAATTTGTGACTATATATATATATATATATATATATATGAATACATATATGTTCTGGCCTTCACTGTAATAAACTAAAGCTATTTCTCGAGGAATATATGCTATAATTAAGTCATACATATGCATATCCAACTTGCTTTTATTATTTTTTGCCCCTAGATTCCTCCCTTACCTACCCTGTATATATATATATATTTATATGCCTTATATATTTAAGACCTTAATCGCTGTATGGGTGTGATTGTTTAATGTCCACCAATTAAATGTTTCAATATTCTAATTTAACATTGCCTAATTAATTACAAGTGTTTAAAACGAGTTTTTTTTTCATAGGTCACTAACCATACCCACGTCTTGAGCCCTGCGTGGATTGGTGACATAATGCTTCTTTTCTTGTCTTTTTTTTTTTAAAAGGCCTTAGGCCCAAATTAATTCATATTAAAAAAAATCATTATCTGGCTAGGGACTTAAAATAAGAAGAAAGTAGATTTGAAAATGGGACACATACCCACTTTTACCTAAGTAATGGGCCACCTGATTTGCCTCTCAATGTGAGTGAACGAGAAGAACTTAAACCCATAAGTTAGGAATTTCATGTCCATGGCCAGCATCTCTAGCTGCGTCAGTTCACGATGGCCAGCAAAAGCTTCAACTAACAACATAACATACTATGAGCGCCTCAGCAATTTCAGTGTTGAAAGTTTGAAACACCAATGACTATTGCTACGACCCGTGGTTGTAATACCCATGAAAAATAAAATATAAATGCGTATTTACAAACTACTGTTACTATTTCAGTATACGGTACTATTCACTCGTATAATACTATTTACGTATATGGTACTGTTCATTTATACAATCAAAATGTCAAGTACTAGATATGGTTTGATCATAAGAGAAAACTAGAAAGAAGTTTGTAGGAGAAAATGACGTTTTATGTATAAAAATACCCTAAGGGACTAAATTGAAAGGACTGATTTGAAAAGAAACTTAAAGGTTTAAAGTGAAAGGATAGTTTTCCCTTTAAGTTTCCAATAGTAATAAAAGAAAAAAAATTTCAGCCGTGGACAGTAAATTCCATTATTAGAAATGTTATTTTCATAAATAGTAAATTGAATATTTTATTAGTACATAGTGTCAAATAGTACTCTTGACTTTTCTTATAAATAGGCCCTTCCATTTCACTTCTAAACTCACACCTTCAACTTCTCTTCTTCTCTCCTTAAGTTTCTCTTGCTTCGACACTAGGCCTCTGAGATTTTGGGCCTTTCCTTTTCTGCTTAGGTAAGGATACTATGCCCTTTCTATGTCTTTCAAATTTTAGAAGTTATTTTCTTAAGTATGCTCTGTGGTTGCGGCTTTGGCCGATCTTCCACATCAGAAAAACTGTCCTTAGCTGTTTATATGTTATTTTGATTCTCTGATTACCGAAATAGAATGTAAACTCTGAAGAATACATGTCTAAGAAAGTTCTGGCTAAGGAAAGACTTGGTTTTTAAGTGTGTCCAGTGTGACCCTCCACTCTTTCCTGGGAACTTACCTGGTGTACTCTTTTACAGATTGTATTCTCTATTTCTGGTATGAATAGTACCCATACATATAAATAGTAATCGTATGAATAGTAATCGTATGAACAGTATCTGTACGAAAACAATCTTAACGTATTTTCTCTAATCTTTCATGAAAATTTCCGTAGCAGAACACTGAAATTCACCTGTGTACTCTTGTCCGTAACGACTTTAAAGAAGTGATACTCGTACGAAATCCAGGTGAGTGAAACGACCCCGTTTTAATAGAGTTTTAGCATTACTGGTGATAAAAAGTATGTCGTAGGACACTCCCAAGATTCATAGGGGGAAATTAGATTCAGAATGACGAATCTAATGAGATAATTAATCCAGAAGTATGGATAAGAAGAAGCAAGTATCTCATGATGATGTGAAGATTGAATCTCTTGAATTGTGGTTTATAAACCTATAATATAGTTATATACTATACCTGTTATATGGATGAATATTATATTGTGCTTCTGATTATGATATGAACTGTTGTACTATTGATTGTGATTGAGCGGAACAGTACCCCCTCTCAAGGCAAGGCGGAAAACTCGATTTAAAGGGTGTCTTGACCAACGAGTGTGGAGACAACGATTCCCTCAGTAGGAATATAGTCCGGATCGGCAATAGATCCGTGAGGCGCCCTAGCTAAGAGGATGAGGTTGTTCGTCATGGCGGAAATATACAGAATTGGTGAGCTGGCCTATGTGCGCTCTCCGGGACATATTGTCATTGATGAGTACTTGTAACGTTTGTTGAATTAGATGAATTTTTATCTTCTTGTATGTAATTTCTAACTATGTCTATTGGTTGAGCTTGAGCCTTTGGATATGCTTGCATGACTGGTGATGTATTTGAATTTTATTAACGCGAGGCCGATTTGCTCATTGAGTTTAAAAACTTACACTCTCTGTACAAATTTTTTTGTTCACATCAGGTTGCCACCGAAGAACATCTGCTAGAGGAGTAGATCACTTTGGACATTCCCGCTGTCGGGTAGGCCCTTCTTTTGTTATAGAATATGTTGCTCTGTAACCGTTTAGGACATCTAGGTCAGGGGATTGGTATTTGGCTTGTATTTCAGTATGATAATGTATTTTATACTGAGGATCTATTATTTTTAATTAAGAAAATTTGATATATTTTCTTTGTATTTATTAAGGAATGATATTTTGAGAATATAGAGATAATGACTAATAATTTTACTTGTGGGAAGAATTTATCGAAAGGCTTACAGTGATGGAATATTCATCATTGTGCCGGTCATGTGCCTAGAAAATGGGTCGTGACAGTGGTTGATCGGCATGTCCATGCATTCTCCCTTCCAAAATCTATAAGTATCTAAAAAGTAGATAAAACTACCTCTTGAGGCAAAATATCTCTACTCTTGAAATTTTACTTCATTTCTCTTTTTTCATATCCCTCAACAGGCTGTGATAATGAAGCAAAGAATCCCATCAGTCTCCCCTGCAATCCTTTCCTAAAGCCATTGGAAAAATGCAGTAGTAGTCAACAGATGTGGTCGGAAGCCCAGAGGAGATGCAAACCAGAATAACCTAGCCTACTTGCATCCTACAAAGTGTGATTCAAGTCTTCTGTTTGATCATATCTAATACAATTTGATGGCACATGTACATCCTTCTTCTGTAAATTAAGCCTGTATGGAATAGCGTTGTGTAGAAGTCTCCAGAAAAAAAAAATTGGAGGAATATTTAACTTCCATATCCTTATCCAATTGATCTATGTACTGATATTGCTAAAATATCTGTCACATCCCAAAAATTGAACATGTGAAAAGATACTACTCATTTGTTAAAATTCTCAAACATACATTATTTACATATATTTTGTAAGGTTTTGCATTCAACCTTAATATTCATTCCACACTGCAGAATTATATTCATCTGATAAGCAAATATAGACATACATAGTCTGATATTTCTATCTCATCGCAAGTCTAGGAGACCTATAGTAAGTACAGAGCGTTCCTAGTATCCACATCAATAAGTACTGGTATCCCACCAGACAGAAATAGAGGATAATTCCAAGGGGCTTCTATTCTTCAAACAGATACTCTTCTTCTTTGTTTTCTGTATCTGAAAAGATAATCACAGGGAGCGTGAGTTTATTTAAAAACTCAGTAAGTAAATAACTGTACTATATAAAATATCAAAAGTACAAATACCACATTTACTCATATATTTAATTGTCTTATACATTGAGTAGTATGGGACTCAAACCCTTTCAAACTCGTGAATAAGATTTCATAAATATACACCGAGTAGTATGGGACTCTAACCTTTTCAAACTCGTGAATAAGTTCTCATAGATATACACCGAGTAGTATGGGACTCTAACCCTTTCAAACTCGTGAATAAGTTCTCATAGATATACACCGAGTAGTATGAGACTCTAACCCTTTCAAACTCGTGAATAAGTTCTCATAGATATACACCGAGTAGTATGGGACTCTAACCCTTTCAACCTCGTATTTACAATTTCATCTATTTACACCGAGTAATATGGGACTCTAACCCTTTCAAACTCGTGTATAGTTTTTCATCGTTATGCACTGAGTAATATGGGACTTTAACCCTTTCAAACTCATGTATTAGATCCCGTAGATCTTTACTCATTAATAAGATAGTGAGAACTTCTCACATAGTACAATTTCCATGAAATAAAATCATTTATACATACGCTTATTCCTTTGAATTTCTATAAAAAATATATCAATCATCATATACTGTCATATAAAAAAATTGATCAATTAATATCCAAATAATATTGTAAATGAGACTTATATTGTACTTTGACTAGTATTATCAAATTAGCTTCGCAAGGTTATTCACTCACCTTGATGTTTGTCCAAGTTTACCTTGTTCCACACTAGAATTTGTGTAGGAAAATTTCCTAGTAAAATATATTACAATGAAACATAAGAAAGGAAACAAAATCACGAAAATAAGTAAAATTTTCTGACTGCGACAGTAACGGTTTGCTACAGTAACGGTTCGCTACAGTAACGTTGACTGCTACAGTACCGTTGACTGCCGACACTACATTACTGCTACAGTAACTCGAAGAAAAATTTTCAGATTTTCCCGAAATTTCTGGTCACTACAGTAACTCGGTTTTTGCAGAAGTTTTTGCAGAAATTTCTAACAATTTCATCCTTTCCTTTCTTGTTTCAAAACCAGAATTTCAACTCTTTTAACCGATTATAACTCAAATATAACTTCTAAAACAACTGAGATTCATGAATTATCATCAAAATCTTCAAGAACAAAACCTCCTCTGATCTTCTACATAAACTGAAATTTGAGGAAAATAATGAGATTAAAGCTTACCTTTGATCCTTACAAAGCTTTTGAACCGAACAAATAATCAAAACTTTGAAAATCAAGGAAAGGATTTGAGAAGAGGATGAAGAAACGAGAGAAACTTCCACTGTTCAGTTTCCAGCTTTTCCTTCTGCGTGAGAAATGAGGAGGGTACTATTGAAGCTTTATATTAAATATTTCTAAATAACCCATGGGTATCCATAACCCAACATCAAACTCATCCAGTCAATTTACAATAAATGGACTAATTGACCATTCTTAAACCACTTTTCCATGAATTTCACCATTCTTAGAATATATCCCACATGGTGCAAATATTCAGTCCAGTCATTTAACTCAATTTTCATAAATAATATTCAAAGAGAACAATTAAATATGAAAATTAAAAATGACCAAAATAAATAACTAAAGTAACGTTGTAGAATTCTAAAATACTCTTAAGCGAATTATATTCCGAAATTAACGGGTATTACATTCTACCACCCTTAAAAGAATTCGGTCCTCCGAATTAAAATCTTACCTCAAGTTTCAAATAAATGTGGATAGTTTTTCCACATTTCATCTTCTGCCTCCCACGTAGCTTCCTCGCGAGAATGATTTCTCCAAAGAACCTTGACAGTAGGAATTTCTTTAGTACGCAATTTCTTGACTTTTCTATCAAGGATAGCTACTGGAACCTCTTCTTAGGTGAGAGTTTCATCAAAATGAACTTCTTGGGGTTGAATGACATGAGAAGGATCAGGAAGATACTTCCGTAGCATAGACACATGAAATATTGGATGAACTCCCTCTAGGTCGGAAGGTAGGTCTAGGCGATATGCCACATTACCCACTCTGTCTACAACCTCATATGGGCCAACATACCTCGGACTAAGCTTGCCTTTCTTCCCGAATCTCATTACTCCCTTCATAGGTAAGATTCGTAAGAAAACCATATCACCTATTACAAATTCAAGGTCACGTCGTCGGTTGTCCGCATAAGACCTCTGTCTACTCTGAGCAGTTAACAACTTCTCTCTGATCAGTTTAACTTTATTTATATCTTCCTGTATCATCTCAGGTCCAAGTATTTTGGTTTCACCAAATTCAAACCAACCTATAGGAGATCGACACCGTCTCCCATATAAAGCCTCAAAAGGTGCCATCTGAATACTGGCTTGGTAACTGTTATTATAAGCAAATTCAATGAGAGACAAATGATCTTACCAACTTCCACTGAAATCCATCACACAAGCTCTTAGCATATCCTCTAAAGTCTGAATTGTCCTTTCAGACTGTCCATCAGTATGAGGATGGAATGCTGTGCTAAGATTCACTTTGGTACCCAAAGCCTCTTGAAAAACTTTCCAGAACCGAGAGGCTGAGGTCCTCGGTTTGATATAATGGATATTGGTACACCAAGAAGTTTTACTATTTCTTTAACATAAAGTCGAGCAAGTTTTGCTACACTGAAAGTGGTATGAACAAGAAGAAAATATGCTGACTTAGTAAGTCGATCCACTATGACCCATATTGAGTCATTTTCTTTTGTTGACCGGGGTAAACCTACTACAAAATCCATAGTGATTCTTTCCCATTTACATTCGGAAATATC
This sequence comes from Biancaea sappan, assembly GCA_037074585.1. NCBI lineage: Eukaryota > Viridiplantae > Streptophyta > Magnoliopsida > Fabales > Fabaceae > Biancaea > Biancaea sappan. The sequence continues at coordinate 6,821,452 of CM073493.1, read as the reverse complement.
TAGTTTTTGCATCAAACCAGGTGGTTGTCGATGTTCAGCTTTAACTTGCTGACAAGTCAAACATCGAGCTACAAAGTCAGTCACGTCTCGCTTCATGTCCTCCCACCAGTAAACTTGTTTCAAGTCCTGATACATTTTCACAGCACCAGGGTGTACAACGTATGGCGAACCATGAGCTTCCATTAAGATTTCATGTTTCAAAGATTCAATGTTGGGGACACAAAGTCTTCCCTTAAACCATAAGACTCCTTCTTCATCTACCAAGAAACTTGGTGCTAGACATTGCCTTGCCTTATCTTTGATTTTGATCATATCAATGTCATTTTCTAAAGTTGCTTTTACTTTTTCAACAAGGGATGATCTAACTGTTAAATGAGCCAGAAATGTACCTGACTCAGTGATCTCAAAGAATACTCCATCAGCTTCTAATTCTTGTAGTTCATGTATTAGAGATCTCCTTATAGTGGCAATGTGAGCTAAACTTCCCATAGACTTTCGACTTAGAGCATCAGCCACTACATTTGCTTTACCTGGATGGTAAAGGATGGTACAATCATAATCTTTCAGAAGTTCCATCCACCTTCGTTGCCTTAAATTGAGATCTCTCTGCTCAAAAATGTACTTAAGACTTTTGTGATCTGTAAAAATTTTACAAGTCTCCCCATACAAGTAATGTCTCCAAATCTTTAGGGCAAACACTACAGCTGCCATTTCCAAATCATGAGTGGGGTAATTCAATTCATGATTTTTAAGCTGACGTGAGCCATAAGCTATGACTTTACCATGTTGCATCAACACACATCCTAAGCCTATCTTTGAGGCATCACAGAATACAGAGTAACCCCCTGGTCCTGATGGTAGGATTAAGACTGGTGCAGAAGTTAAACACTCTTTCAATTGGGTGAAACTTTGCTCACATGAATCATCCCAAATGTATTTAACATTCTTTCGAGTTAACTTATTTAATGGGAGAGCCGTCTTAGAGAAATCTTTGACAAAGTGACGGTAATACCCTGCTAAGCTAAGAAAACTACGTACTTCAGACACAGTTGTTGGTCTAGGCCATTGTTTTACTGCTTCAATTTTACTTGGATCTACATGAATACCTTCTTGGGAAATAACATGTTCCATCCATAATTCACATTTTGAGAGCTTTGCGTACAACTGATGCTCTCTCAAGGTCTGAAGCACTATTCTCAAATGTTCAGTATATTCTTCATGACTCTTTGAATACACCAAAATATCATCAATAAATACAATTACAAACTTATCAAGGAATGTTTTGAACACTCTGTTTATTAAATCCATAAATGCTGCTGGTGCATTTGTCAATCCAAAAGACATCACGGGGAACTCGTAATGGCCATACCGTGTACGAAAAGCAGTCTTAGGTATATCATCATTCTTAATTCGTAACTGATGATATCTAGACCTTAGGTCAATCTTTGAGAAATATTTTGCTCATTGAAGCTGATCAAACAAATCATCTATCCTTGGTAAAGGATACTTATTCTTCACTGTGACTTTATTCAGCTGACGATAATCTATACATAATCTCATAGAACCATCTTTCTTTTTCACAAAAAGAACAGGAGCACCCCAAGGTGAAAAACTTGGGTGAATGAACCCTTTGTTCAACAAATCTTCCAATTGTTCTTTGAGTTCTTTTAGCTCAACAGGAGCCATACGATAAGGTGGAATAGAAATTGGTCGTGTGTCTGGGACCAAATCAATACTGAACTCAATATCTCTTTCTGGCGGTAATCTAGGTAAATCTTCTGGGAACACATATGGGAATTCATTAACCACATGAATGTCTTCTAACTTCTGTTCTTCCTTTTCTAAATCTTTGATAAAAGCTAGAAATCCCTGACATCCCTTTCACAATATACGCCGGGCACTTAACATAGATATCATGTTGCAAGGTACATCACTTCGATCTCTTTGAAACACAGAATTACTCCTCCCCGGCATATTAAAGGAAATAACTTTGTCACGATAATTTATAGTAGCATGACAAGAAGATAGCCAGTCCATCCCTAAAATCACATCAAAATCTAACATATTGAGAATCATAAGATCTATCTCAGTTTCCATGCCCCCAACAATTATTTTCCAAGAACGATAACATGTTTTAACTATCCAAGTCTCTCTCATCGGTGTGGAAACCAAGAATGGTTCCTTAAGAGTAATCGAATCAAATGCAAATCTCTTGGCAAATAGGGGTGACACATATGAGTGAGTAGAACCGGGATCAAACAAAATACGTGCAGTAAAAGTATTAACAGATAATATACCTGTAACTACAGCATTGGATGTTTGAGCATCCTGTCGGGTTAGAGCATATACTCTTGCATTTCCTCTGCCAGCAGCTTGTTTTCCACGGTCACCTTGGCCTCTTCCAGAACCTTTTCCCATACTACCCCCTATTGAAGGGGTTGGTGTTTGAGTAATAGATTGTGGTCGAGGTGGCAAAGTAGGCCCTTGACCTGGTCTTGTCATGAGCTGAGGGCACTCCCTTATAAAATGTCCTTTTTGTCCACAGTTAAAACAAACTGTACCAACAGTGTTTAACCTGCATTCCCCGAAGTGAAACTTTCCACATTCAGGACACTGAGGTTTCTTCCTTCTAGTTTGAGTACCTCCTCTACTATAAGAACTAAAACCACCCCTGCTCTCTGAACGAGGCTTAGCCACACTGGCTGTAGAATAAGATGACTTAGTAAGAGTGGCTGGAGCATGTTGTGATGCAGTAAAGGGTTTCAAAGTCCCTGAGTCTTCCCCTTGACCAAAAGATCTTCTATATCTAGCTTCCTTCTTTTGTCGATATTCTTCTTTATTCTTTGATTTCCTTACCATAACCAATCTGTAAAACTCCGTCCACATAACTGGCGGTGCGCCTTGAATTCTAGCTTTCTTCCAGTTCCTCCACCATTTACCAGCCCTACCCTTTAACTGAAATGAAGTGAATTCTACCTTTTGAGTAGGAGAACACCCTATAGCATCACAGATTGCTCCACAATCTTCAAGGAAACATTGTGGGTCCTCTTTGGGATTTTCCCCTGAAAAGTAGGAGGCCTCATCTTCTAGAATTCAGACATTTTTACCTCCCTTACATTACCTCCTCCAGCTAACTGAGCTGGTGGTACAATTTCAGCTTCAACAATAGGAGGATCCACTGGCAGGTTAGCTTGTGCAGCTCGACCTCTCATTTCAGCCTCAAATCGGTCAAATCGTTCATTCATCAAATTAATCACATGTGCAATAGTTGCATTACCAATGTGAGCATCAGGTTCGACTCTCCTTGCTTGCTCACTAGTTGCGCCCTCAGTACTTTGAGCACGTAAACTATCACCACGGTTAGGATCATCTTGCACATGTACTGGTGGATTTATGGCTCTCCTTGGACCCATATGCTCATTATTATTAGAAGATCCTTCTGACATTGATCTGTCACAGATCTAAACACATAACAAACAATTTTCCGACATAAACAAAATATCACTTACTAGCCCCACTGAGAAGTTATCTATAAAATGACGTTATACTCTACAAGGTCTTTTATGGAACTTAATCCTATGGTCATGCCGTGGCTCATGACAATAGGGAAGAGCCCACAAAGATCACTTTGCTCTGTACTCTATAGGGGACCTATAAAACCTATCCTCTGATACCAAATTGTCACATCCCAAAAATTGAACATGTGAAAAAATACTACTCATTTATTAAAATTCTCAAACATACATTATTTACATATATTTTGTAAGGTTTTGCATTCAACCTTAATCATTCATTCCACACTACAGAATTATATTCATCTGATAAACAAATATGGACATACATAGTCTGATATTTCTATCTCATCGCAAGTTTAGGAGACCTATAGTAAGTACAGAGCGTTCCTAGTATCCACATCAATAAGTACTGGTATCTTACCAGACAGAAATAGAGGATAATTCTAAGTGGCTTCTATTCTTCAAACGGATACTCTTCTTCTTTGTTTTCTGTATCTGAAAAGATAATCACAGGGAGCGTGAGTTTATTTAAAAACTCAGTAAGTAAATAACTGTACTATATAAAATATCAAAAGTACAAATACCACATTTACTCATATATTTAATTGTCTTATACATTGAGTAGTATGAGACTCTAACCCTTTCAAACTCGTGAATAAGTTCTCATAGATATACACCGAGTAGTATAGGACTCTAACCCTTTCAAACTCGTGAATAAGTTCTCATAGATATACACCGAGTAGTATGGGACTCTAACCCTTTCAAACTCGTATTTACAATTTCATCTATTTACACCGAGTAATATGGGACTCTAACCCTTTCAAACTCGTGTATAGTTTTTCATCGTTATGCACTGAGTAGTATGAGACTTTAACCCTTTCAAACTCATGTATTAGATCCCGTAGATCTTTACTCATTAATAAGATAGTGAGAACTTCTCACATAGTACAATTTCCATGAAATAAAATCATTTATACATACGCTTATTCCTTTGAATTTCTGTAAAAAATATATCAATCATCATATACTGTCATATAAAAAAATTGATCAATTAATATCCAAATAATATTGTAAATGAGACTTATATTGTACTTTGACTAGTAATATCAAATTAGCTTCGCAAGGTTATTCACTCACCTTGATGTTTGTCCAAGTTTACCTTGTTCCACACTAGAATTTGTGTAGGAAAATTTTCTAGTAAAATATATTACAAGGAAACATAAGAAAGGAAACAAAATCACGAAAATAAGTAAAATTTTCTGACTGCTACAGTAACGGTTTGCTACAGTAACGGTTCGCTACAGTAACGTTGACTGCTACAGTACCGTTGACTGCCGACACTACAGTACTGCTACAGTACTCGAAGAAAAATTTCCAGATTTTTTCGAAATTTCTGGTCGCTACAGTAACTCGGTTTTTGCAGAAGTTTTTGTAGAAATTTCTAACAATTTCATCCTTTCCTTTCTTGTTTCAAAACTAGAATTTCAACTCTTTTAACCGATTATAACTCAAATATAACTTCTAAAACAACTGAGATTCATGAATTATCATCAAAATCTTCAAGAACAAAACCTCCTCTGATCTTCTACATAAACTGAAATTTGAGGAAAATATGAGATTAAAGCTTACCATTGATCCTTACAAAGCTTTTGAACCGAACAAATAATCAAAACTCTGAAGATCAAGGAAAGGATTTGAGAAGAGGATGAAGAAACGAGAGAAACTTCCACTGTTCAGTTTCCAGCTTTTCCTTCTGCGTGAGAAATGAGGAGGGTACTATTGAAGCTTTATATTAAATATTTCTAATGGGTTATTGAATAACCCATGGGTATCCATAACCCAACATCCAAACTCATCCAGTCAATTTACAATAAATGGACTAATTGACCATTCTTAAACCACTTTTTCATGAATTTCACCATTCTTAGAATATATCCCACATGGTGCAAATATTCAGTCCAGTCATTTAACTCAATTTTCATAAATAATATTCAAAGAGAACAATTAAATATGAAAATTAAAAATGACCAAAATAAATAACTAAAGTAACGTTGTAGAATTCTAAAATACTCTTAAGCGAATTATATTCTGAAATTAACGGGTATTACAATATCCTTATCTTTAATCTCCGTTAACCAATGATAACCAGACCGAACATTATACACACCATACTTAGAATAAGGCCAAAACTAAGTGTTTGAAATAATTCAGCGGGATAAAGGGATACTAGTAATATAAGAAAGATCCCCTGGTACAAAAATTTCTCTAATTAATTGTAGATTCTGTATTCTTCTCTATTGATCAATTAAGTCATTGACAAATTTCTCCAATCTATTTGCTGGTCGAGGCGTGTAAATGTAATACCCAAGAAAAATAAAATATAAATATTTGTTTACAAACTACTGTTACTATTTCAGTATACGATACTATTCATCCATATAATACTATTTATGTATACGATACTGTTCATTTATACAATCGAAATGTCAAGTACTAGATGTGGTTTGGTCATAAGAGAAAACTAGAAAGAAGTTCGTGGGAGAAAATGACGTTTTATGTGTAAAAATACCCTCAGGGACTAAAGTGAAAGGACTGAATTGAAAAGAAATTTAAAGGTTTAAGGTGAAAGGATATTTTTCCCTTTTAAGTTTCCAATAGTAATAACTGAAAAATTTTCCATGCGTGAGGTGCACAGTAACTGCATTATTAGAAATGTCATTTTCATGAATAGTAAATTGAATATTTTATTAGCGCATAGTGTCAAATAGTACCCTTGACTTTTGCTATAAATAGGCCATTCCATTTCACTTCTAAACTTACACCTTCAACTTCTCTTCTTCTCTCCTTAAGTTTCTCTTACTCCAAAGCTAGGCCTCTGAGATTTTGGGCCTTTCCTTTTCAGCTTAGGTAAGGATACTATGCCCTTTCTATGTCTTTCAAATTTTAGAAGTTAATTTCTTAAGTATGCTCTGTGGTTGCGGCCTTGGCTGATCTTCCACATCAGAAAAACTGTCCTTAGCTGTTTATATGTTATTTTGATTCTCTGATTACCGAAATAGAATGTAAACTGTGAAGAATACATGTCTAGGAAAGTTCTGGCTAAGGAAAGACCTGGTTTTTAAGTGTGTCCAGTGTGACCCTCCACTCTTTCCTGGGAACTTACCTGGTGTACTCTTTTACAGATTGTATTCTCTATTTCTGGTATAAATAGTGATCGTACGTATGAATAGTGACCGTATGAATAGTAACCGTATATATGAACAGTAACCGTACATATGAACAGTATCTGTACGAAAACAATCCTGACGTATTTTCTCTAATCTTTCATGAAAATCTCCGTAGCAGAACACCGAAATTCACCTGAGAACTCTTGTCTGTAATGACTTAGAGAAGCGATGTTCGTACGGAATACAGGTGAGTGAAACGACCCCGTTTTAATAGAGTTTTAGCATTACTGCTGATAAAAAGTATGTCGTAGGACACTCCCAAGATTCATAGAGGGAAATTGGATTCAGAATGACGAATCTAAATGAGATAATTAATCCATAAGTATGGATAAAATGAAATAAGTATCTTATGATGATGTGAAGTTTGAATGTTTTCAAAAATGGATTAATTGTTATCTTGATATGTGGTTTATAAATCCATAATATAGTAATATACTATACCTGTTATATGGATGAATATTATATTGAGCTTCTGATTATGATATGAAATGCTATTGATTGTGATTGAGCGGGACAGTACCCCCTCTCACGGCAAGGCGAAAAACCTGGTTGACAGGGTGTCTTGACCAATGAGTGTGGAGACAACGATTCCCTCAGTAGGGATATAGCCCGGATTGGTGATAAATCCGTGAGGCGCCCTAGCTAAGAGGATGAGGTTGTGCGTCATGGCGGAAATATACATAATTGGTGAGCCGGCCTGTGTGCGCTCTTCGGGATATATTGCCATTGACGAGTACTAGTAACGTTTGTTGAATTGGATGAATTTTTATCTTGTATGTAAGAGGATGAGGTTGTGCGTCATGGCGGAAATATACATAATTGGTGAGCCGGCCTGTGTGCGCTCTCCGGGATATATTGCCATTGACGAGTATTAGTAACGTTTGTTGAATTGGATAAATTTTTATCTTCTGTCTATTGGTTGAGTATGAGCCTTTGGATATGCTTGCATGACTGGTAATGTATTTGAATTTTATTAATGCAAGGCCGATTCGCTCATTGAGTTTAAAAGCTCACATTGTTTGTACAACCTTTTTGTTCAGATCAGGTTGCCATCGAAGAATATCTGCTAGAGGAGTAGATCACTTTGGACCTTCCCGTTGTCGGGTAGACCTCTCTTCTGTTATAGATTATGTTGCTCTGTAATCGTCTAGGACATCTAGTTCAGGGGTTCGACATTTGGCTTGTATGTCAGTATAATAATGTATTTTAAATTGATAATCTATGATTTTCAGATAAGAAAATTTGATATATTTATCGGAAGGCTTACAGTGATGAGAGATTCATCATTGTGCCGGTCATGTGCCCAGAAAACGGGTCGTGACAGTAAATCACCTTATGATTAGGGAGAGATAACCATATATCCTACTAAATGTCGATAGAATGACCATCTCCTATTTTCCAGATACACCCCTTCAATAGTATTTGCCTAGCCTCCAAGATGCTTCTCCATGTATAACTACTCTGTAGCCCACTCTTGCCTGTAAAAAGGATGTTCTAAGGAAATATCTACCTTTAAACACCCTTGCCACCAAAGAAGAGTCATTATGAATAAGGCGCCAACCTTGTTTAGCAAGCAAAGCCTGATTAAATTCTGCCATGCTTCGAAAACCCAAACTACCTTAGCCTTTGGTAAACACATGGTCCTCCAAGAAACTTAGTGTATTTTCCTACCATCCTCACATCCCCCTTCCCCCCCTCGTCCCCCCCCCCCAAAAAAACACCAATAGCTATTAATAACATACTCCAAATCATGACATACCGACAAAGGCAAGATGAAACAACTCATGACATAAGTCGAAATGGCTTGAGCAATGAACTTAATGAGTACTTCTCTAGTACCTTGGGAGAGTGTTAACGCTTTTCAACCTCGTAATTTCTTCTTAAGCCTATCTAGTAAATTACTAAAATTTCATTTCTTGGACTTATCTACCAAAGTTGGTAATCCAAAATACTTATGCGGAACATTATTTGTCTTTAACTAACTATGTAATAGCACATTTCGACTAAAGAAAAGTTCAGTTTGTGACATAATGCTTCTCACCACTTGACTAATGTTGGAATTAATCAACAATTAATTAATATTAAGAGTAAATTATTAATTTGATTATTGAAATATTATAAATGTTTCAATTCAATATTTTAAAAAATAAGACTCTCAATTTAATACTTGAAACATTGTATTTGTCACTAATTTGGTTTGGTTACAAAGGTAGAAAACTTACAATGTTGACTTTCTTCATTCATAATACTTCAACTTAAAACATTACTTAATGGGAATAAGTGTTAAACTATTTAAACTAACTAGTATTAGTATACTTGATTCGAGATTTAATAATAATAAATTTAATGATTTAATAATAAAAATATTAAATTAAGATAAATGTAATATTTAAAAAATTAATTAAATTAACATATTTGATCTTTTATTGATTGAATTTTGATAACTATAATATTCTGAAAACAAAATCAAGTCAATCGAAATCCGAATGGAAGATATAATAGGTGTTATGGCTTTTACATGCAAGATGTTCTGTTTGAATGAGTATCCATTTGAATGATTTGATTGAAGCCCACAAGTCTAAATCTTGAACGAGCTAAGCCCAAGACTAATGGTTCATGTGTGCTCTTTATATTATCAGACAAGAGCCCACCAGAAACCTGAGATAAACTTGAAAGTCAAGCTCCCTTGGGCCTACCCCATTTGACACCAAAAAAAGCGCCTCAAATTTTTTTTTTAAATTTTGGCTAAATGTAAATAGATTTCTTCAGTTTAAAAAGTTATATAATTTACACTCTCAGTTTTAAACTTGACAATAGCCGCCTAATTTTTTTTTATTTTATACAGCAAAACATTTCTATTCGTTTTTTTTTTGTTAAAAAATTTTTCGCTACTGTAAAATTAAACAATATTAGTAATTTTTTACCGACAAATAATTGCTACTTGAACTATGATACATTAACAATTTTTTTTTTCACGGTTAGAATAACTATTAACTTTATTTACAATTTTCTCCAATGTACTAGAAAATGTTACAAATATCTTAGCAACTCATAAGTGCTATTAAAGTGAAAAAGAGAAAAGAAGTATTTATTTTTTATTTTAGTAAGTCTCATATTGGCTAGTTTTATAAGTAGAGACTAATAATTGTAGCATAGAAGAGAGGTACTTATGTAATTTGGAAGTCTCACATTGCCTAACTAGAAAATATGAAACTAGTGAATGTGTTATTAAAAAAAAAGGAACTTGTGCTTAAATTTTTCAGCGAGATGTAACATGAACCTTGTTTTTTTACCTAGGTTGATTTATTAATTTTTCTATTGAGTTGGTAGGTCTAACTATATTTTTTATTTGTGTTTTAGTAAATTTACATTATGTACTTTTTAAATTTGAAAACATATACTACTGGTTTTATTTATACTAGTATTTAATAATAAAAATAGAATTCAGTGGTAATTTTTTTACACTATAATACCAATATTAATGTCACAAAAATTAAGATTTACTAGTAATTTGTTTACTCTAAGGTAGTATTTATGCTAATATTAGTAAAAAACAACTATATATAATAAATTGATATATGTTAGTAAAAAGATATCCTGATAGGGATATTGCGGCAACTCGCAAATTAATTGTTGTTATATCTTATTTTTATAATAGTATTTTATACTACTAGTTCATAGAAATTGAAAAGACACCAATTATTAACCTACATCTTAAGGGATTTTTTTTTTGGTTACAAAATTGAGAATAAATGACATGGATGAATTTTTATTTTTCTTAATTTGGCATCTTTCCAGTTATATGGACAAATGATGAAATGATTATGGACAAAAATAATAATAATAATAATAAGAGAAAAGCTATGCACAAAGTCGAAAGTTTAGATGAGTTTATCAGCAACTTATAAGGTTAAAAAGATAAATTGCACAAACTCTAAATTAACAGAGTTCTTTGTATTTTGACATTTTCTAAAAGTAATTTTTTTTCTTTATTTTCCTTTTTCTTTTTAACTCTATCGACTAAATTGTTTTGATTTAAAATTTTACTATTGTTTCATTGACAATTTTATTTAGGGGTCTAACCATGATGATTCATGTTTGGTACATACACATTATGTGGAAAAATAGTTAGATGAACTCATTTTATGGGGAAAAAGAAGTTAATAAGTAGCATGCATTCTCATATAATACATTCAAACAATCAGTCTTCTGAATCTGCATTTTCTCAATTGTTCACACAATACAAGTCTCCATGATGTTTCAAATGTTAAGAGAGTGAAGCCATTACATAAGTCAATATGTCTAAATAGGGTCAAAGTCTATAAAAAATTTAACCTCTCAAGATTGACCTTACTCACTGTTAAATTACTTCAAAATATGTATAAAATATTTATTTAATTATTATTTATATAAATTTTGGAGTGATTCAGTAATAAAAGAAATTAGACTTATCGAAGGTCAAATTCTTCATAAATTTTTTCAAACCCTAGTAGCAAACAGTTGATTACGTGACCTCCAAATCACCATCTTCATCACAAACCCATTAAACATTAAATTGAAATATGGTTATTACAATTCTAATTCTGATGTCTGTATTCACATTAGTGACATAAAAAGCATGGTCACATGAAGAATGGCAAACACCCGCCAGAGTTGAAGTGGTCTGAAATTTGGATGGCCAAAGCTGGAGACGTTTGTTGTTGTTGTTGTTGTTGTTGTTGTTGTTGTACGATGAGGGGTTGCTTCAGCCTCAGGTACCTCACATCCCCCATTTGTCACGTTCTCCTGCACATAGTTAAAATCTCATTCAGAGTAAATTATTGATCTAATTCTCAAAAGATTATAATTTTTCAATTTAGTCCTTAAAAGATTAGGTGTCTCAATTAATATCTGAAAGATTGCATTTGTCTTAAATTGATCATTTTCATTGCTAAATCACAAAACTTGTTGTTCCTAAAAGATCATTTTGTCGAACAAAACAATTAAATTGAAACAAATACAATCTTCTATGTACTAATTAAATTGAGACGCTTAATTTTTGAAGGACTAAGTGTGTATTTGGTTTTTCAGTGGATTTTACAAACCATAGTTTGGACTGTATTAATGTAGTTTTGATACAAAATAACGTGTTTGAGAGGCTTTGTCTTCAAACCAAAATAACATGGTTTTGCCCTCAAACCATGATTTTAGTGAAAATTTTAAATTTTTGCTTCTGCAAATCATAGTTTGCCCAAACCTAAGTTTTTTCAAATCAATTTTGTAAAACATGGTTTGCCTTATTTGGTTCGAACATTTCTTATTTTCATTTTCAATGAAAATAGAAAACGGGCTTAAAAAGGTGTTTGGTTTAGTTTACTAAAAATATTTTTTTGAAAACATTTCTTAAAATAATCTCAAATCTAAAAACACCAAAAAAAATATTTTTAATGTTTCAAAAAATGAAGAATAAAAATAAAAATAAAAAAAATATTTTCACAAACTAAATAGAGGTTTCTCCAACTATTTTTCAAACAACACTAAATTAAGTGCATGTTTGGAAAACCAATAGAAAGTTTCAAAACAAAAGTTTTGTAGCAATTATATGATGTTTGATTCAGAGTTTAAAATCGAGATTCTATAAAATTGATTCTACTCAAACCGTAGTTTGTTCAAAACCTACGTTTTTTCAAATATTTTCCAAACAAGCATTAAGACAATTATAATTTTTTGGAATAAAATCAGTGGCGAGAAAACCTTGCAGGTGGCAATGTTGGGACATCCACAAAGGAGATGGCCATTAGCTACATCAACTACTTCTGGAGCTCCTCCGCCATCACTCCTCTGCAACGTTCAAATTCACACAATTAATCATCCCATTATTAATTATCAATAGCTTCATCACTTATTGCATGGGTAGTTGATATTAAGAATAATATTATGAGAGTATAATATAAACCTTGTAGAAATCAACAGCAACGAAGTTAGGCCAGCGTTGGCCTGCAGCTTCAAAGCAGGTAGTCATCATGCTAAGCAAGGGAGAAGAATTGTCCTTGCAAGACTGAGTGACGTCAGGCACATCTCTGAAGAAGTTCACTAACACTAATGATCTTGATCTTGTGTTCATGGCCTGTGATTCTGCCCTATTAGGGCACGATCCACCCTTCATCCCTCCATTCCCATCTGCATTAATTCTCATCCAAACAAAACCTTTGAATAAGCCAATTGCTATTCAGGTCAATTTTAAAGCATCATAAAATAAAATTTTACGCTACAATATTTGATCTCAAAAGGGTGTAAAATATCATTTTTACTAAGCAAAAGTATATTTTTCATCCCTTATGTTACTTTGAATTTCAATTTCGTCCCTAACTTTCTTTTGTGTCAATTTCATTCTACATATTTCTTTTTTGTTTCAATTTTGTCCCTAGGGTTAACGTCATTAACAAAATTGACGAAAAAGTGACACGTAAACTCCTCCAAATAACATGTAAACTCTTCTATATGACACATCAAACATTTAATTGCTAATTTGGGACAAATGAGAGAAATGATAAAAATACTATTTATGATGAAATTGAAGCTTAGTCAAATATTTGAGACAAAATTAAAACTAAAATCAATTTGTATGATACGTTAGTAATAAACGGGTCACATGAAGAAGTCCATATCAACATTTTCTATAAATTGTGTCAACGACATTAGCCTTTGGGATAAAATCGAAACGAAAAAAGAAACATATGGAATGAAATCAGCATAAAAAAACGATAGGGACAAAATTAAAACTTAAGGTAAACTTTAGGGATGAAAAATGTACTTTTGCCTTTTAATCTGTTCGAAACAACAAAATTATTATTATAAATACCAAAATGATTTTAAAAACCTGTGATGTGGGATTGTCAAAATGATGTTATATATATATATATATATATATATATATATATATTAATTAGTAGTGAAAAAAAAATCAAAGAAGTCAATTGATATTGAGGTTATTTGAAAAGGACCAAAATGAAATTTTATTTTAAAATATTAAGTAAATGTTAAATTTGATCCCAAAAATTACAATTTCCATTTGATCCTAATACATCAATTGTCTTAATTTAGTTCTTGAAAAATAATAAAATAATATTTGTCTTAATTTTACCTTTATATTTGTTAAAATGACTTTTAACAATAAATAATTTAAAATTTGACATTATAAGCTTTTGAGATTTAACAACTAACAAAAAAGAACTAAATTAAAACAAATGCAATCTCTTAAGAATTAAATTAAGGAAACTCCTATTTTTTCAAGGATTAAACTAGTAATTTACTCTAAAATAAAAATGCATATCACCGTCATTGTAATATCTCCAAAAACATTAAAAAAAAGGAACAAAATCATCATTGTAAACACCAAAAAGCTTTAAAAACTGTGTGATGCAATTGATATTCTAATTAGTTATATATAATTAAACTATATTTGTATTAAAAGTTATATTCTTCATTTAAATCGTTTATATCAAATTATATAATCTAGATTAAAAGATAAAAATATCAAATGAGATTTTTTTTCTTTGATTTAAACTTTTTAATTTGAGATGAATGGTTTAAATTTGAAAAACATAATTTTCATGTTCTGGCTAGAACACGATAGAATCCAAAACCAAATCCAAATTGGATCAAACTTACATTGGTTTTCCACAAGGTATCGCCACTCATAGGCAATGCCTTCAGAAGCCTCCTTGGAAGCCTTGGAAGTGAACACCACTAATCGCTGGTTCTTGTGGATCATGTCATCAACAATTGGCCAGTCTCCTCCATTTTTGGGCATTCTTGATACTGGAAACCAGTACTTTCTGAGACCAGCAGCATCAAACACCTTCGTAAGCCCTTTTGGAGAAGACACATAGTCTTCTATGAAGATCGTCACAATCTCTGAAGGGTTTGCTTCTAAAAATGCCCCAATCTCTCTCAGAACATTAATGGCAGGTTGCTGTGCAAATATCATATGATTCATTATTGCACAAAAAGGGTTTCTTTGCATTCATGAGTGTTTTGAGGTTTAGTTTTGATACTTACAAAAGCAGTGTAGTTGTAGCAGTGGCCACCATATGAGTGACATACCCAAATGTCATTCTCAAAGTCATACATGTCCAGCATCAACCCTCTCACTCCATTCTGCAACACCCATCATTTATTGTGCATTAATTTCGACATACAACTCATTTGCTTGCATTAAATAGGAGTTTGAATCATTGAATCTGATTTATTCAAATTTCAATTTGTGAAGAGTGTGTGTGTGTGTGTGTGTTTTTTTTTAATTCTTTTTAAGTGCTTAATTGCTCTTAATACATAAATTTAGCTAGATTTCATGAAAAGTCTTAGGTCTCATTTGATTGACTTAATAGAAGATTGAATCTGATTCTTCAGATTTCAATCCATTTAAGTACATTTGTTTTTGCCTTTTTTAATTGCTTAATTGCTTTGAATACATCTTATTTATTAAAATCTCATAAAATGTCTTAATATCATTAAGATATATTTAATGCATACAAATGTTATAAAAACAATTTTTACTAAAATGTATTTAATATATACAGATGTTGACAATTAAAGTCTTAATTATTTAGTATTTATATATAAAGATAATATCTTAATAATCAAATATACATTTAAATTTAGACCACTTAAATCTTTAAAAAAAAAAAGTGCCACCTTAAAAGCATTCAACAAAATGTCCTAATTATTTAGTATTGAAATTTAAAGATAATATCTTAATAATCATATTTGTCTTCAAATTCAAATTTCTTAATCTTATTATCCCTTAACTCTTTTAGTTTCTTGCTTCCTCCAATTCATGAATGTCTTAATCTTATAACCACAAAAACAGTATCAAATTTAGGGGTTGGCTACGGTTCTAGTTGACCTACCTATTTGGGTTAATTTGAATTAGATTAGGTCAAATTTTTGAACCCAATCAATGACAGGTTGAGTGACGAGTTAAGAAATTTTCAACCCGACTCGACACGCCAACCTGACATATATATATATATATATATAATATTTTTAGGATTTTCTAATTTTTTATTTCTAACTTAGCCCTATGTTCTGTTTCTCAGTTCTCACTCGGCAACTCCACGCAACACTGGCTTCTCCTCTCCATTCTGTTTCTGTTGCACTGGTCTCTCCTCTCCTTTCTAGTCTCCATGTAGCTCTTCATTATACTCGTGAATGTTCTCCTTTCTTCTCCTTCCTTCTCCATCGTCGTCTCTTTCTCTTTGTCTATGTGTCTCTTATCTCTTTTCTTCTCCATCACCATCTCTCTCTTTGTCTCTCATCTTGTTCCTTCTGTCTCAGACAAAGAGAGAGATAGCGATGGAGAATGAAGGAGAAGGGGAAAAGAGAGAGAGAGAGGAGGGAGAAAAAAAAAGTAACCTGTCAGTCGACTTGATCTGACCCAATTCGTTAGAATGTTATTTTTATTAGTTCAGGCACATTCTTAAAATTTCAATAATTCAACCCGACCAAATCACATTTGACCGGTTTGAGTTAAAATTTCACATAAACCTGATCCGACATGTGCTCACCGTTAACCTAATTAAATAAACTATTTATTACTCTAACCTATTTTTTTAAAAAAAAAATGTGACGGAATACTAGTTAAAATCTGAGAGAGATACATACACCCACGTGCAACGCATTCTTCAGTTAAATTTTCATCCATTGAATTATTCTCCAGTCCCCACCAACCACAACCACTTTGAGAATTCAGAATGAATATATTATTTCCAGCGTAAGTTAATAATATGATTTCTTTTTCTTTTTCTTTTTTAAAAAAATTCAGAAGTGGGGACCTTCGGAAATGGCCAGAAAACAGAGACTTAACTTTCCCGCCAAGCACAGCAGAGACAGATTACGAGAGACACACGTTAAGCTATTGAAAATTAGAATATGTATTTTTTTAATCATATTTTTCAGTGCAATGATTTTAACTATATCAAATTTAATAGGAATGTTGTGGGATACATATGAAAGTCATTTAATTTTTTACTTTTATAACACTGGTGGTTGAATACCTTATTCTTCATTTTCTTTCATTTTCTCAGAGTTTCTCACTAACCAAACACTATTTCCAGAAACAAGGGACAAAGAAAACTCACGTTAAGCTGGTCGGTGATCGAATCCTGCTGGTTCGTCGGACTGAGAATCACGGAACCCGTAGCCGATTTCTGCCCCAGCAACGCAAACGAGTTGTGCGTCGTTAACCACGAGTACCGATTAAACGGCAATCCTTTCACCTATTCAAAACACACACACACACACAAACACAAAGTCACCTTCCGAAAGCTTCAAAGTCAGCTTCTTTGTCAATTAAAATCAAACTAAAGCTACCTTGGAAGTGGGGTTGATGGGTTGGATTCGAGTGCATCTGGGACGAACATTCCCATTCGCCATACACGTCTCGCAGTGAAGACCCGAATCGCAGTTTCTGTTCGCCAAGCATGTTTGTCCCTCCTGTTGAATTGATTTCAGAGAGTAGAATCATTGATCAACGAAACAAGATGATGGGTTTCCGAATCTGTACCTTGAGAGCCACGGAGGAACCCAGAAGAAGAGCAAGAAGAGCGGTAACGAGAATCAGTCTCTGCACAGAAGAAGTGAGTTCAGAAAAGAGCAAAGCAGAGCATGAAGAAGAAGAAGAAGAAGAAGAGAAGGTGCATGCCTCCATTAAGTGTTGGTTTGTTTTGTGGGATGGCGATGAGTGTGAGAGGAAGAGACGAGGAATATCTATCCGTTAAAGACAGAATGCGAAATTTGAACTTCAAGAGGGACAGCATGTTACTGTGAAAAGTAAATGAGACGCGTGAGCTGAAGCAGAGTCTCATGTCTGAACACCAAAAGGTGTGCAGCAGCTTTTTGTGCCTTCACGATGTTAAATTAGTGATTGTTTTTTTAACTAACTACCACATTGTTCGGTCTTTAATTTAATAATAATAATAATAATAATAATAATAATAATAATAATGACGACGACGACGACGACGATGATGATGATAAACAGCCCGTTGGAGCACTTCACTTTAGTCTATATCTTACAAATTTGAATTTTCCGTTTCGTAAAATACCTTATTTAAGAAAAATACCTTATTTGGTTAAATAAGGTTGCCTGATCATGGCCCTATCTAATTAAAACATGATTGGATGGTCTGAAAAATAATAATAATGATGATGAATAGTCAATTTGAGCAGTCCAATTTAGTCTATATTTTACGCACTAGATTTTATATTTGGCCAAGTATTTTATTTGGATAAATAAAATTATTTGATCTTGATTCCTAATTGATTAGAATCTAATCAAACGGTCAGAACCATCTATTTGACCAAATAGAGTATTTAATCAAGCACGAGATCACAATTTTATCTTACAAAGGGAAGGAAATAAAGAAAAAAGGTTTGGTTTCTTTTGAAGCAATGATTGATAGAAAGAATGAGAAAATTGCTTTCCCGTAATGTTTTGATCCTTACAAGAGAAGTTGCTTCACGCCTTCAATTTCAACTTGCCAAAGCTAAAGCCTTTCAAAATCTATGCATCAAATTTATTTTGTGTGTGTGTGTGTGTTGAGTTAATAATTTAATAATTTATTTAAAAAAATAAAAAAAATTTAATTTAACTTTAGAGATAAGTTAGGATAGGCGAGCTGTGTTGAGGTTTTTAAAGTTTTCTAAAATTTTTTTTATAAATTTAGTCTATTTTTTAGAAGTTTGATACAATTTTTTGAAGTTTATAATAATTTTTTAAATAATCTAAAGTGATTAAAAAATACATTTTAAAAAAATTGGCCCATGAACAAATTTAACCTAACCCATAATTTTGATGGACTGGGTTAGATTAAAATTTTTAGCTTATGATATAAAATTTTTTGGAGTTCATAATTTTAATATTTAATTCTTTTAATAATCTTAAGTGATTAAAAAAATACATTTTAAGAAGATTGGCCCATGAACAAATTTAACCTAATTCATAACCTTTAATAGATTGGGCTAAATCAAAATTTTTAGCTTATGATATAAATATAGCCTAACCCAATCTAACCAATGTTCACTATTAGATTTACAAGACTTTATATGATATAGATTAGCCCGACTTATTTAATGATTCTAATAATAATTGTTTAAACTTTAAAAAAATATTAATGGTTCATTTTTTAAAGATGCTAACATTAAGAGAATTCCATTTTTTCGGCTTAATAACTTTTTTTTGAAATAAAAACTAGTCTTCTATTATCTAATGAGATAATACCTTTAAAAAAGAAAACAAAATTGTTATCTCATTTGTAGCATAGTTGTTAGCAGAGCCACAAAGAATGTATTCGTTAGTGGTTGACACAAATATATTTTAAGACATCTTGTATTTTTAAATTCGGTGTGCTTGTAAGAAAAATATAAAACTACAATATTCTTTCTGTATTTAAGACGATGCGATTCTTCTCGGTATCTTATGCCTTCCAAATATGAAATACAATATATAAATTGGGCTTAAAAGTTATGAGTTTAAGTTCACCCATTTTTTAAACTACAAAGTTATTTGTTTGGTCTATGAGAAATTATAATTGTCTCAATTTAACTTTTGAAACATTAAATATCTTAATTTAATCTTTGAAGAATGGCATTTGTCTTAATTTAATTATTTTCATTGTTAAATTGTCAAATCTATCATTATTAAATTTTTAAATTTTCATTACTAAAAGTTATTACAACAAATAAAAACATAAGAATGAGACAATCAATTTTTTAAGGACTAGATTGAGATCATTATAATTTTTTACAAATCAAATTTACAATTTATTCTAAACTATAAGATAATGTGTTTGGTTAAGAAAGAAAAACCTAGATGGATGACATACAAAAGTTGTAAAACTACCACATAGGGCATCACACAACCATATCTCATCATTGTGAACTTGATTTTCCTGTTTGGCCAAATAAAACCGTCTGATTGATTCTGATAGATGAGACTCATGTGAGCCTCACCTAATAAAAACCTATTCAAATGGTTTAATAACTTGCTTGGCCAAATAAAAAGTCCGCGTCCCATCCTTGTAACCATACATACTTAGCATTAATACTTTCATTGGTTTCTGCATCACAAACTCCATC
The DNA here is from genome assembly GCA_037074585.1 of Biancaea sappan. NCBI lineage: Eukaryota > Viridiplantae > Streptophyta > Magnoliopsida > Fabales > Fabaceae > Biancaea > Biancaea sappan. Next base: position 6,801,591 of record CM073493.1, on the reverse strand, counting down.
AAATTTAGTAGAACATATACTTTGTAGTTGGTGGCATCAATTTATATTGTACCTGTCCGATTTTAATTAGGTATTTTTGTTTTATCTAATATTTGGGTATTTTTGTTTCAGCTTCAAATATAAGATACCTATTCAAAAGTTTTCACAACTCATTCGAGAACAGATCCACTATCTGTGCAAGGGAATAAACAACATGCCCAGAGGAGTATAGACCGTCCAATCTACAGATCGGACAATCAAGATCGTCCGAAAATATTTTTTATTTAAAATTAAATCTGAAAAGTCAAAGAAAAATTTGAAAAATCTTTTAAAAAAGCATCTCAAATTTTCAAATTTTAAAATTTTTTAAAAAAAATTCAAATTTATTTTTGAATAAAATAATTTTGGACAATCTGGATCACAAATTGGACGATCCAAATCTTCTAGGTAGGCTGCCTGTCCCTTTAGACAGACGGGTAGCGGATCTGCTCCCAACTCAATCATATATGGTGAAATCATAAAAAAATTGACCTTTTCGGGTTCGACTTGCTTGCTAACCAGTATCATGCTGAGCCATGTGTGAAGGCCATACTTTGGCATCCAATTGGACAGTCTACAATGACTTAGCACGGTATTGAGCTAATAAGCAATTCGATCTCTTATATTGAATCTGGTTCTGTGAAATTCAAATTGAATCTGAACCCGTAATTTAAACAACATCGTACTATTATCTAAGACTTGTTGAGTATTGTACCAGAATAGGTCCCCACTCACAACCTCACCTGATAATGCTGCCAGCCAAGCCCACGATACGTAGGACAGATATTTTCAGGCTTCACCTGTTGAGCCTGTGACGACCCTCTTTCCTTACTCTCACTACCAAACGGAAATTTCACGGAAAGGATTCAACTTTTTACAACAATTAAGAAAAGAATCTATATTTGTCTCAACTTGATCAAGCCATTAAATTGAGTTATAAAGTCTAAATGGTTGAAAAAGAAGATATGCGTGTGAAGTGAAGTAAAGGGCAGGATAAAGTTTCGATTTTTTTGGTTTATCTCCATGGCTCTGAATGTAAAGAGGCAAGGTATCATTTATTGAGTACCCATTCGTGCTTATAGACTATAGTGCATCGCATCATAAAAAGGGGGTTCGCTTCTTTGCTCGTTCACTGCCATCTGGAATCTGAACGTGAACCCCACAAAGAGCAGCAACGAAATGCGGTTTTGGGTCCACCTCCTTACTCCTCAATGCGCATTTATTTTTACAAATTAGTCTGTTTCTTCAGACTTCTGAGCAAAACAAAACCCTCTCTCTCTCTCTCTCTCTCTTAACCCTGGTACCATCCCATGCTTAACAGCAGGTAATGCCGTAATGGCGTCCCAAATGGACTAATAGACAGTCCTCTTGAAACCTTCGTGCCCTTTCTGTTTTTCACTTTGCTTTCCTTTCTTCTCGTTCAACTCGACCATGTTCAGCGGAATTGCCTTCTTATTTGGATTGTTGGCATTTCTGGGAATGCAGCTTCGTGTAATAATGGCTGGTTAGTTCACTCAAAACTTCTTTCCCTTCTTAGCAGTGCATTGATTTGTTGCTTCCTTGCTATAATCAATACAATACAAAATCCTATCTGATATTTTTGCCCCATTTAGTCTGAATTCTGAACTCAGTGTCATTCCTAAATCCTAATAGTTTCCTTGAAGGCAGGAAGAACAGTTTCGCTGTGTAATAAATATAATTATAGTTAAGCACTTTTGCCACTATATGCTCACAAAATGACAGTTTCATCACTCTAGGCTACATATATAGTCATCAAACTATAAAGTTTGTTGACCCTTAAGAATAGCAACATTTACTTTCTTTGATTTACTTTTTGATGGTAAACACTGTACACTTAATGAAGGAAGTATTAGGATGAATTTCAGGCATGTCCTAGAGTCTTAATTTGTTCTTTTGAAGGATGGCATATAAATTCAAGAACTTGTTGCATCTTAAAGAAGCATGGTCACAAAGGGGGGAACCTATAAAAATCATGTGGTTTTAATGTTATTTTCGAACTTCAATGCATCATCATTTATTTTCTGCTTTACATGAGGGGTAATTTTGAAATATTTGCTTATTTCAAGTAAGATTTACACTCTGAATGTCACATTTAGAGCTGTGACTGAAAACTTAATAAGAAACCAAGTCATTTCTTAAGCTATTAAACAAAATCTTTAATGTGTCAAAAATTTTGATCAGAAATAGAAAATTTAGACTAATCTTTTTCAATTCTCAAGCTGTTGAAACAGTGTAATATCTTATTATGTTGAGAGTAGTGGAATGATTCTAAACTAATGAGAGTCAATATCATTGGCAATCTTTGCAGGTGATAGATTATAAAATGTGACTGGTGATATGAGATATTATTTGCTAAAAGAAAAAAGAAAGACTTTGTGATCTGATTTTGTTGCTGTTTCTGCAGATTGCCCTTTGGATTTTAGCGGTTCAAACTTTACACTAGCATCCTCTTTATGCTCTAACCAGGGTGACAGGGGAAAATGTTGCCGCTTCATTAATGCTAACATTGCAGTTTCTGTTTCTCGTTTTGCAAATGCAACAAGAAACCTAGGAGTCGCCCAAAATGCTTCTGAACTTTGTCTCGAGGCCATATCTCGGACTTTGCAACTTTATGGAGTTCCACGAAATACAACAGTTTTCTGTGGTTTTGGGACAAAAATTCCAGTTAATTATGAGTGTGAGGGTCGAACTACGGTCACACAGATGCTGCATTCTCCAAGATTTGTGGAGGTCATGGAAAATTGCAAGGTGCCACTTGCGGGGGAAAGTAAATGCAAGAAGTGCTTAAATGCTGGCGTCAGTTATCTGCATCATCTAATGGGAATTGAAGATAATATAACGCTTAGCACATGCCGTGATGCTGCCTTTGCAGCACTGGCAAGCCAAGTTGATGAGAAATCTACAATTGACATCGCGAGCTGTTTCTTTGGGGTTCAAGGACTTCTTGTGCCGCCTGGTAATAACAGATTTATCAAGTTTAAATTGATGTTTACACAAGTACATGGTTGTTAAAACTTGACATTTTCAAGTTTTTTCCAATGATGTGTGGCAAATGACCGTTCTTTTTGTTTTTCTTTTCTCCGTATTGAATATTTTTACATCATACCAAGTCTTTGAATTTTTATCAATGGAGTAAACTTGACTGATGAGATAATTGAAACTGCAATGCTAGCTTCAGAGCCATCTTCATCATCACCGACTCCCGAGGCTTCTCCTGGTCCACTGGTTGCTGATAGCCCTAGTCAATCATTGTTAGGTGTGCCTCTTAAGGAAAAGCACCATTCATACCACTTGACACTAATTCCAGGTATTGGGATAGCCGTCACAGCTGTTGCTGCAATGATGCTCTTAGTCTTGATAGTTCTAATTCGTCAAAAAAGCCGAGAACTAGAGGTGCCTTATAATTTAAGAAAAACCTCTTCAAAAGCCTTACCTTCTTGTGCAATGTGGAAATTTCAGGAAGGTACTGGGTTCTAGCTTGCATTCTCCATGTTTACTTTCTTAGCAGTTACACAGAAAACAACTCTATTTCTTTCTTTTTTTAATGTTTTGGGTATCTTTGGGTGGGGGATTGTGCTCAGGTCCTTCATCTATATTCCGAAAATTCAGCTACAGGGAGATAAAGAAGGCAACAGAGGATTTCAGCACTATCATTGGGCAAGGGGGATTTGGAACAGTGTATAAAGCTCATTTTAGTGATGATCAAGTGTTAGCAGTGAAGCGAATGAACAAAGTGTCAGGGCAAGGGGAGGATGAGTTTTGCAGAGAGATAGAGCTTCTTGCTCGGTTGCATCATCGGCATCTTGTTGCGTTAAGAGGATTTTGCGTTAAAAATCATGAGAGGTATCTGTTTGTGTATGCTTAAACTTGTTCTTTGACATCATGTACCCGCAATTGGAACTGTTCTGCATGTCTCATGGCAGGTTTCTGATGTACGAGTACATGGAAAATGGAAGCTTGAAAGATCATCTTCATTGTATGCCTCTCAAGATCTCTACACTGTTTTAAGTAATATATTATTTACGATATTATTTGGTTGGTTCGCCAATAAAATCTATGTCTCCCTTTATGATGTGTATTTATGCATCTTCATTTTGAGCGAAAATGAAAATAATCCACACTATGCAACAAAATAATACAATGTAAGTATTGAGGAACACAGTGATCAATGAAATAGATTGTTTCCTCTATGAAGCTTTTTATGCCTATTTTATTGAATTGAATTATATGTTTGTACAGCCCCTGGTAAGAACCCTCTAAGTTGGCGAACTAGAATCCAAATTGCCATTGATGTGGCTAATGCTCTGGTAATTTCTCGAAAAATAAATAAGTAATATAATTTTTTAACTTTATCAGAATTGTCTATTTTTATTGTCTTTAAAAAGTTTGTGGGGATCTGATTCTTCTGTTTTTCAAACAGGAGTACCTTCATTGCTATTGTGATCCTCCTCTGTGGCATAGAGACATCAAGTCTAGCAATATTTTACTGGATGAGAATTTTGTTGCTAAGGTTTAGTAACTCACAATTGTATGCTACAATTTCGTTTGTGAAAAGTTTATTGTCTTTCAAAATTCACAATGTTCAAAACAGTTTAATACTGTTGTTAATACTGTTGATACTGTTGTTTTTTTTCCTACAATATTTCACAGTTAGCTGATTTTGGCCTTGCACATGCTTCAAAAGATGGTTCCATATGCTTTGAAGCTGTAAGCACCGATATCCGGGGAACTCCAGGTATAGAATTTCATGTTCCTCTTGTATTTTCCTCTGTTTCTTCTATGGGAAGGTTGTGGGATTGAGCAAGAACTTCCATTGATATTACTGAAGTGTAGGTGTTAAATGCATTTCCAGGTTATATGGATCCCGAATATATGGTTACTCAAGAGCTCACCGAAAAAAGCGATATTTACAGTTTTGGGGTGCTATTACTGGAAATTGTGACCGGAAGACGAGCAATTCAAGAAACTAAGAATCTGGTAGAATGGGCACAACCATACATGGGACCGGATTCAATAACGAGATCGATGGAGTTGGTGGATCCTAATGTGAGGGAGTCTTTTGACTTGGATCAACTTCAGACAGTTGTGTCTATAGTAGAATGGTGCGCACATAGAGAAAGCAGGAAAAGGCCTTCAATAAGGCAAGTCCTTAGGCTTCTTTATGAGGCTTCAGAACCTATGCACAGTGAGTTTTTACAAGCTGGTCTAGATGAAGAATGTGAAGGGAATCGGGAGAGTGGCAGAAGAAGCAAGGGGAAAGTGCATAGAAATGAAGCATTTTTGCAGAGTGTAGATGGAAGATATCTTGCTTCTTCTTCAAGTACATCAACCTATTGCAGTAGAAGCTTTTTACTTGAGACAGGCTCTCCCCAGTCTCCTTTAAATATATATTCTCCGTCTAAGGCAAATCAAGTTTGACTGGAATTTCAAGTACACTATTGACTTGGAAAATTTGTAGCCCTGTTTAAAAGTAGAACTGTAAAAAGTATCCATATGTTGAGTTTTGGGAGAGGCGAGAAAAATAATAGTTGTCTCTGTTGCTTTAATAATCCACGTTGGCATGTAATAGCAAAATGTTAATACAAGAAGAAACACAAGCAATTTTCCTAGTTGCACCACTTTAAGAGAAACTTGTGTTTCATTTTGAAACACAGTTTTTTGTTTCTGCCGCCTGGGTCAGTATCAAATTGCCATTGAGTGGATCGGATATTATGTCGACCTCAGGAACACTGTTCCCTTCTTAGTGAGTAATTAGTCAGGAGAATAAATTGTAAGTAAAGAACAATGACCAATAATTGAACACATGCTCAAGTAATCACTTAATTTAAGTATGTGTAGAAGGGTACAAATAACAAAAAGCTACTTTACACATGTTTCCGGACTCTTCTAAACAGTTGATCAGTTGCAGAGACAGAATAAGAAACACAAGTAAACTTCGTAACAGAATAAATCCATGCAGAGCACAGTGACTATAAAAATACACATAGCCCTGCACATCTTTACAAGACTAGAAGAGACAGTAAACTGAAAAGGAAAAGGCTAGTAGACTAAACAAGACTTTCCTGACCAGTCATTGTAAACACTCAAGGCAGAAACACCAGAAAAGTTAAGAGACATAGCAGCCTGTCGCCTAAATCTTCTACCCACCAACAGCAGCCAAGAACTTCCTGTGGCTCACTGGTTCTTCATGCAATACTACCACATCACTCAATTTCTCAAGCAAATCCTCCAACTTGCCCACACCAAGTCTCCGATAGTCCAGTGGTTTCTTGTACCGTTGCTGGTATATTGCTTCAAAACAACCTAGGAATATTCGGCAAGAATAACTGACAAGAATCTCCTGTAGTTCATACTTGAACTGCTCAAGAATGTCATCAATTTCACATCTGGATGCTTTCCCCTTACGACCCTTTCCTATGCCACTTCTCTCATTCTGCTCTTCAATAACTATTCTGTCTTCATCTGAGTACTCATCTGAAGAGCATCCACCCGTCACAACATCCACATTCTCTTCCTGAGGCCCCCTTCCTTTCTTATCTTTCTGTGTCAGAGGCAGAGGAGGTGCACTTGGGCTTGCTTTCCAGTTTCGAAGATGCACAAACTTTCTATTTCCTTTCCCTTCCACAGCCATGGTGTCATCCATCTTCTTGAAAAGATTTACTAACTTGAATGCCCCATATTCTGATACATAAAGATGCCTTCCAAAAAGTTTCAGGTACTCTGCTGGAACTCGGTTCAGAGGCAGGCAACCTCCAGAAAGTTCAAGCAACCTTACCAACTGGCCCTTGAGACCATTTAAATCCCCAGGTTGTACCCACAATGGGCATTCATTTAGGTCGCTAGATGACATAGGTCCTCCTGAAACATCATTCAATCCAGATGGAAGGCTATGTGACCTCAAAGTTGTTGGAACAAAGGACCCATTTAATGAACTACTGTTGTATTCAGACAACGATTGTGACACAACTGAGAAATCCCTGGAGTTATAATAGCTCTGTGACATTCCTTTGTAAACTATTGCTTCTTCTTCATTTAGTCCATGGACAATGTCATTAATATGGAATCCCATCATATATCCAGAAACCTCAGTTGGACCCACATGTGGTGGCACTAAAGCCTTTGAGGGTGGCACAAAGCCTTCTCCGCGAGCCACGCTAGGCCAGTCCCAGACAAATTTACCTGCATTACTTAGGGCAGATGAAACACCAACTCCAGCAGGGATTACAAGAATTACAGTATATCCCCGTTGACCAAGAATGTGAAGTGCTGGAGCAAAATCCACATCTCCAGATATCAGCATGATAGAGGAAGGTGGAGGGTTGTCAAGGGCAAACAAGAACATGTCCACCAAGATAGCTTTGTCAGCAGCATCCTTTCTCCCATTGGGAACATCAATGAGTTTAACACCAGTTCTCTGACAGCCCTCTCTGAGTCGCCTGGGGAAGGCATTAAAATCCCCATAAGCAGAAAACATCATAACAGCTCCTTTGATTATTGGGTGCACCCTCAAAGCCATTCGTATGTTACCGGCTACATCTTCAGGGCGAACATCACTGGGAACTGGACAATTTTCAATATCCCAAAGAATAGCTACTGGGCCATCCAAGAAGCTACGAGGTTGCTGGTTTGAAGGACATTGAAGCATGGCATTTGATTCAACCGTATTTTTTCCCTTCTGTTCCAAGGGGTCTAAAGATACCTTTGAAGTTGATTTACTTGGGGTAGCCATTACTTCTCTATAAAATAAGAAGTCCCTGCACAGGATAATTCAAATACATCATCAAAAAATAAAATGGCCCATAAGCTTTTTAAGAAGTTTTAAAATGGAAATGTTATATGCATAGATGCCTTTCATAAACCACCAACAAATGCAGTATTGTACCAGCAAGCAACAAAAACAAGGGTACTGAACAATCAAAATTACGCTTATTTTTCTTTTTACAGTCTTGTCAGATACAGGAACTAGCTACAAAGGTCACCAAAAATAAATTAAAACCACTAGATCTATAAGCAGAGTTTCCTAGGTTCCAGGAAAGCTGATGCGAGGTTGAGTTACTTCACACAATCCACGAAAATGTACAGAAAATAGTAATAATGAGATCATTAGTTCCCCACGATGATCGAAGACATGATACTCAAAGCAAAAAAACCATTTCATTTCTGATAAGGAAAAGCATATACTATGAAAGTAAACAGCATTCCATCCAAACTGTTGATTTTTACGGGTTGCTGAGCTGAACTTATGTTTGATTAGGACAAAATCGGACCAAGATGTTCCGTTTTGCTTCGTCGATTTGGCAACAGGATTTCGTTCTGTCGACGGTAGATTAGAGCCTCGCCGAAGAAAAAAACCAGGGAACACCAAACCCACAAACACACATCCAGACCAAAAAAAAAAAAGTTCATGAAACGAATACCAATGATAACACACGCTAATCAGACAACTATTCGAGCGCTTCCAAGGCCTCACCAAATCTGAAACTCCCCAAATAATGAGAAACGAACAGCCTGCAATTCAATATCAACAGGAATGGATGGTATGCTAATTACGCCATCACCGACATAAATCCAGAAGATCCTGAATAAGAAGCAAAAGTGTGACCAATCCCGAAGAAATGCATAATTTCGAATAGCGGAAAAGGAAAATTGCGTCGGAGTATGAGATAGGAAAGAGAAAGAGAGAGAAGACCCGGAGTTGAAGTAGAAGAAAGACGATTACGGCAACGGTATGGCGTGGGGGTCTTCTGCGACAGGAGAAATAGTGAGAATTTTAGGTAACGAAAGTGTCAAGATTTCAGTATTGTAGTTTACCACTCTTCGCGTCTATTTGGGAATAATATTGAATCTACCAGAATTGGCCTGCAAGCCCACAAGAAGCAAGCATCACAAAATTTATTTAAATTTCTGCAAATAGTCATTTTGAGTGACATATTATAAGAATTATTTTTCTCGTTATTCTTATATGGACCAATCAAAATACGAGAGCTTACTGTTAAGAAAGGTCAAAGAGAAGCAAGTTTCCTTTATTCTCTTTTCTCTATTCTATTTTTAAAATTAAAATGTGAAAAGCTTATTAAAATTCACTGTAACTTTCTAAATTTTTTATTGTTGTTAGTTATATACGATTTTTAGGATTTTCATATATGTGTTATCCATTTACATGTAATTGAATATATATTAGGTTTAAATATATGCGTTACACATATGTAATATAAATTTGCCAGTTATAGATTTTTTCTTTGAGTGGCTTTAACCTATCATAATATTTTTGGACAATAATTGTTATATGATAAAACTTCATGTAATAATGCATTATCCATATATGATGAATTTGGCTAACAAGAGTTGTTTGATGAGGGTGAGGCCTAAATGGGCTCTACCTATCGTTCTTGATCTTACTTAACCCAATAGAATGCTATGTCAAATATAATACTAAATAGGGTTTTCGATCACAAAAAAAAAAATGATTCATTAAATGAAGATTTTGAGAAGGCGATTATGTCAAATGTAATACAATAAGCATAAGAAATAGGTGCGAAGGTGCCTTTAGAGATTCAACCGAGATATGGATCCTTGATTTTTCCAAAAGACTAGTGTTTGTTTGAAAAATAATTAGGAAAACTTAGATTTTAACACATCAGCGTTTAGGTAAAAATAAATTTGTAGAATCTTCATTTATTATGCTTTAGGGAAAAGAGTACTTAATATGTATAAAAAATTAGTGATTTTCCAAAATAAGTCTCATAAATTATTGCATATTACTATTATATGAAAATTTAGAGGAATTGTAAAGCCTTGAAAATATAAAAATTTTAACCTGGACATAAAGTGAACGATCAACTGCTATCTAGCAATTCATCGATCGGTTGACTTTTGTCTTAAAAAGTTTTGAGTTCCAAGAATTGTCGGTCGACTAATGACAAGGTACCGATCAACTGGTAAATCTTGTACCTCATTTTCTAACTTTGCTAGTCAATTGACTATAATCTTTTGGTCAACTAGTGACACCTTAATTTCGTTTTTTGAGATAGCTATGTTGCCTTTACAATAGAAACATGCATGTTTACACAATTATACAATATGCTATGGAATTTCACTACAAAACTAGTTATATTTCATTATACTTAAGTTTATTTCATTTCATGCTACAAAATACATAACTAGTAACTTATAGGGCTTAAAACAAAAACTCAAGGGTCTCATATTCGTTTTACATACATGAATGTACACACATGTTTCTACGTTTATACATATGAGGACATTCATGAAACTTTTCATGCAATATCCTCCTCTAACAAAATCCTCTAGCAAACACATAACTAGCTCACTCGTTTTCTTTCCATTCAACTTCAGCTCCTGAAATGGTTAGTCATTAAATATAAAAGTGAGATATACATCTCAGTAGCTAGTGTAATTTTTATAAATAATATCATAAAAACTATTTCAGTCATAAAAGCAATTTCGTTAAGCATTACTTACTTCCATGAATATAAAAACTATCATACAAGCATATTAATATAACATAACATCTCATGCTTTACTACAATGCACTATGAATTCTTGTCAACTCATGAGGGCTACTTACTCGGCAGAGTTTGACATACATATCTTTTGCTCACTCAGCGGAGCATGGCAATCTGCTCATTTAGCGGAGCATGGCAAATTCTCATCTATTCATGAGGACTGCTCACTCAACAAAGCATGACATTATCTAGTACTCACTCAGCAGAGTATGTAAATAAAGTGTTACTCACTCAACAGCGCATGGCAAATATGCTTTTACTCTCTCAATAGAGCATGGTAATTCATTTACTCATACATTCATGGAAGGTTCATCATAAAATTATCATGAAATCATTTACTATATCATTCAATAATCATAATAAAAGATATATCATCATAAATAATTACTTTTATGAAAAACTAGCTACCTTTAATTCTTCATAGAGTTGAAGCTTATGAATTTCCTCTAATTTTTTCTTTGTTCTTCACTTTTCAAACAACTTTCTTTCTTTCTCTATTTCTTTGGTCTGTAATTATTGTTTTATCAGTATTCTTTGTTTATCAAGAGGATTAATTGGAGAATAGAGGCTAGATAACTTACCTTTTTTAATATCTTCTTTGCTTAATTCTCCCTTGAATCCCTCTATCTTCCTTTTTCCTTAGCTTTCCACGTTTTTCCTTTCTCTCTAACTTAGTTTTCTGCAAAAAAATGTATTTTCTCTTTCTTTTAGCTTAGCTTAAATAGTATTCTACAAGCCTCTTCTTGTAAAATGCCTTTTTTACCCTTCCTTACTTGTTTCTGACTTCTCCTTGGCATATTAAGGTTATTTAGGAAAATCCAACATTAAAATCTCAGTCTTTTACCAACTTATTCATATTTCAAAATGCTATCAGTCGACTGCTATGTGCTTATCGGTCGATCGCTAGCTATATGTCATATATCTTCTGCATAACTTTGGTCTGTCAGTTGACCGCTAGCTCTTCAACAGTCGATCGCTAGCTGTCTAATTGGAAATTTCAACCTTACAGAATGTAGCCGGTCGGCCGCTCCCTTGCTACCAATCAACCGCTTCCAAATATCATAAACATCTTCTGATCTTAATTGCAATCAGTTGACCACAAGCAATAGGAAGTCGATTGTTTAGCCCTCGTATTCAATTTTCTTCTGCTTTTGCTCCAATTTCTCATTCTTACTTAGACTATTCCTATTGTATTCATTTCTTAAACATAATGAATCATAAATAACGTAATTTCAACTCATAAAATAAAAGAAAGGAAATTTTGACATATTACGTTTCTACCTCTCTTAAAACAATTTTGTCCTCAAAATTTAAATTTTCCTTACCTTGAATGAATAATTCAAGATAATGTTGCTTCATACAATCTCTCATTTCCCAGGCAACTTATTCTTGTGTTAGACCTTTCCAAACAACTTTTACCAAAGGGATATGCTTGTTGTGTAATGACTTGATACAACTACCAATTATTCTATCTCATTTCATCTCATGTGTCATTTTATCTTGCGAATGTACATTCTCATGTTCAATGATATGTGTAGAATCTGGGAGGTACTTTTTTAATTGTGACACATGAAAAATATGACGGATATTAAGTTTGGTGGTATAACAGGTCTATAAGCTGTAGTACAAAACTTTTCAAGTATTTGAAATGGTCCTATATATCTAAGATTAAGTTTCTTTGCTTTTATTGCCTTACCAATAGCTATAACAGGGGTTGATCTTAAGAAAGACATGATCACCAATATTAAATTCCAAATGTCTTCTTTTATCTGCATAACTCTTTTATCTACTTTGTACAGCCAGGAGGTGTTCCCTCATTAATTTTATTTGCTTGTATGTCTGATCTACAATTTCTGGTTCTATGATAGCCTTTTCACTTAATTCAACCCAACAAATAGGTGATCTATATTTCCACTCATATAAAGCTTCATAAAGAGCTATTTGAATGTTATATGGTCATTGTTGTTATAAGCAAATTCTGCTAATGGTATATATTTATCCCAGTTTCCCTTAAGTTCCAACACACAAGCCCTTAATATATCCTCGAGAATCTGATTCACTCTTTCAATTTGTCCATCAATTTAAGGATGGTAGGCTATGCTAAATCTCAATTTATTTCCCGTGGCCTCTTGCAAAGATCTCTAGAATCTAGGGGCAAACCTAGGATCTCTATCAGATATGATGCTATTTGGCACTCCATGAAGTTTTACTATTTCTTTAATATACAATTGTGCCAATTTATCTAGGGTAAATGTAGATTTAATTGTTAAGAAATGTGCAGACTTAGTTAATCGGCCTACAATTATCCATATAGCATCATTACCTGAAGATGTTCTAGGTAATCCTATTATGGTCTACAATTACCCATATAGCATCATTACTGAAGATGTTATAGGTAATCCTATTATGAAGTCCATGGAAATACTATCCTACTTCCAAACTAGTATATCCAAAGGTTGTACAGTTCTTGGAGGCTTTTGATGTTCAATCTTTATTCTTTGACATACAAGGCAGTTGTTTACAAATTCCACTATATTTCTTTTCATTCCTGGCCACCAAAAGTTTTTCTTTAGGTCTTGGTACATCTTTATTGATCCTAGATGCATAGTATGTATATATATATATACACTTTGATGAGCCTTTCTTAAAATTTTTTCTCTGAGATTTCGTATGCTTGGAATGCACAATTGGTTCCTAAACTTTAACAGTCAATTTCCTGTAAATTCAAGATCAGTGGCTTTTCTTCTATTCTTGAGTCGTTTCACTTCATTTATATAAAGGGTCATTTTATATAACCTAAAAAATTTGCTTTTTTAACTCACTTTCAATTATTAAAGAATTCACCTTAATGCTCTTAGGTTCAACAAATATTTTAAGTTTCAAATATTTTCTTCAAGAAGCTGTTCTTCTCTTAACATTATGATAGTCATATGTATGGATTTTCTACTTAATGCATCGACTACTACATTTTCTTTTCTCGAATGATATTTAAGAGAAAGCTTATAATGTTTTAGAAATTATATCCATTTTCTTTACCTCACATTTAATTCTCTTTGACCAAAAAAATATTTCAAACTTTTATGATCTTTGAAAACTTCAAACTTAGAGCCATATAAGTGATGTCTTCAAATCTTAAGAGCAAAGACTATAGCAGCAAGTTCTAAATCATGGGTTAGATAGTTCTGTTCATGAAATATTAATTGTCTTGATGCATATGCTACAACCTTCCATGTTGCATCAACACACAACCTAAGCCTTTCAAAGAAGCATCTTTATAAGCCACCAAATGTTCTTGAGAATGTGATATAACCAAAACAGATGTTGAGGTTAATTTAATTTTTAACTCTTAAAAACTTTCTTCACGTCTTCTATCCCAAACAAAAGGTTGATTCTTTCTAGTCAGTCTGATTAAAGGTAATGCTATTTGTAAAAAGCCTTTGATAAACCTTCTATAATAACTAGCCAATCCTAGGAAACTATTCAGTTCAAACACTTTTTTTTATCTTTCCCATTCTAGTACTGTTTCTATCTTACTAGAATCAACAGATACTCCTTCTCCAAAGACTACATGGCCTAAAAATTTTATTTCTTTTAACCAAAATTCACATTTACTTAATTTAGCATATAGTTTATTTTCTCTCAAAGTCTGAAGCACAACCTTCAAATGTTCTTCATGTTCTTTTGGAATTTTAGAGTAAATCAAAATATCATCAATAAACACCACTACAAATTGATCTAGGTAAGGCATGAAAATTCTATTCATATAATCCATAAAAGCATTACCAAAAACTCATAGTGGCCATATTAGGTTCTAAAAGCAGTTTTAGGCACATCTTCAGCTTTTATCCTTAGTTGATGATAACCTTATCTTAAATCTATTTTGAAAATACTGAAGGTCTTGCTAATTGATCTAGCAGATCATCTATTCTTGAAAGAAGATATTTATTCTTGATTGTCATTTTATTTAATTGCCTATAATCAATGCATAGCCTTAGAATTCCATTTTAACAAAAAGTACAGAAGCTCCCCATGGAGAAACACTATGTCTAATGAAATCCTTTTCCAATAGCTTTTCAATTTGCTTCTTCAATTCAATGAATTCAACTAGTGACGTCATATAAGGAGGCATAGAGATAAGGTTAGAATCAAGTACTAAATCCATAGAGAATTCCACTTATCTATCTGGAGGTAGACTAGAATAGACACATCCTTTGGAAACATATCAAGGAAGTCCCTTAATATAGGAATTTGTTCCAAATTTCCTTCCATTTTTATTGCTATACAAAAAAGAATGAAGTACTCTTAACAATTTTCTTTCAAACATTTCACAGCTTGAGAGGCAGATAAATACATATTCTCAGTCCTATACCATTGATTTTGTGTCTTAAGAGGTAAGGATATAATTTTCTTTGAACAGTCAAGTAAAGTATCATTTTGGGACAACCAATCTATTCCAATAATGACATCAATATCATGCATGGGAATACAAACTAAGTCTAGTGTACTCATTCTATTTTCAAGTTGTACAACACAATTGAGAAAAAACTTGGAATGTTTAAAATTGGTTTCCAATAAAGGTGGAAACAGATAAATCATGAGATAAAGTATTCATTTTCAATCCCAGAATTCTAGCACATATACATGAAATAAAAAGTGTGTTGCTCCTGAATCAAAGAATGCATTTACAAGAGTATTATAGATAGAAATCTTACCTCGAATCATGTCAGGAGCCTGCTCGGCTTCTTTCTATGTCAACGCAAATACACTCCCTTGGGTCGGTTGTGTGTTATTGCATTGTCTAGCCATATGCCTTGGTTTTCCACATCTGAAGCACACATATTGTCTTGCATAACAACAAATATTTCCACGATTTTTTTTGCATTTAAGACATTAAGATTTAAAATTATTTACCTGTGGATTTCCCCTTACTTGACCTTGAGTAGTTCTCGATCTCTTCCTCCGTGAACTACCTCCCTTATTATCATTCCCACTAGACTCCATTTTCTTCTTCTCTTTCATTTCTCTCTCACACTTGACTTCCTGGATATACCTTTCAACTAATCTACACTTATTAACAAATTGAGCGAAGTTCCTATTCTCCAAAGTTCCCACTTTCTCTAATCTCAACATTAAGCACATTCTCAAAATGACATGTTTTCCAAACTTCATAATGATGCTTTAGATACCTAGAAAATTTGGTTAACTCTTCAAATTTTGCTTCATCCTATCTTTTGCTCAGTCAGCGGAGCATGGCAAATTCATCTACTCATGAGGATTGCTCACTCAACAGAACATGACATTATC
This sequence comes from Biancaea sappan, assembly GCA_037074585.1. Lineage (NCBI taxonomy): Eukaryota > Viridiplantae > Streptophyta > Magnoliopsida > Fabales > Fabaceae > Biancaea > Biancaea sappan. Next base: position 6,785,725 of record CM073493.1, on the reverse strand, counting down.
TAGTACTCACTCAGTGGATTATGGCAATAAACTGTTACTCACTCAACAGAGTATGGCAAATTATCTTTTACTTTCTCAGCGGAGTATGACAAATTCATCTACACATACATTCATGGAAGGTTCATCATAAAATCATCATGAAATCATTTATCATATCAATCATAAATCATAATAAAAAATATATAATCATAAATAGTTACTTTTATGAAAAACTAACTATTTTTTAATTCTTCCTAGAGTTGAAGCTTGTGAATTTCCTCTAATTTCTTCTTTGTTCTTCACTTTTCAAACCACTTTCTTTCTTTCTCTCTTTTTTTGGCCTATAATTATTGTTTTATCAGCATTCTTTGTTTATCAGGATTATTAATTGGAGAATAAAGGCTAGATAACTTACAATTAATATCTTCTTTGCTTAATTCTCCCTTGAATCCCTCTATCTTCCTTTTTCCTTAGCTCTCCACGTTTTTTCCTTCTCTCTAACTTAATTTTCTACAAAAAATGTGTTTTCTATTTCTTTTAGCTTAACTTGAAGAGTATTCTACAAGCCACTTCTTGTAAAATGCCTCTTTTACCTTTTCTTACTTCTTTCCAACCTCTCATTAGCATATTAAGGGTAATTTAGGAAACTCTTACATTAAAATCTCAATCTTCCATCGAGTTATTCATATTTCAAAATGCAACCAGTCGACCACTATGTGCTTACCTATTGATAGCTAGCCATCTGTCATGTATCTTTTGCATAATTTTGGTATGCCAGTTGACCGCTAGCTCTTCGACAATCGACCGCTAGCTATCTAATTGGAGATTTCAACCTTACAAAGTGTAACCGATCGACCGCTCCCTTGCTACTAGTCAATCGCTTGCAGATATCATAAACATCTTTTGATCTTAACTGCAATCAGTCGACCGCCAACAATAGGAATTCAACTGGTTAGCTCCTGTATTCAATTTTCTCCTGCTTTTGCTCCAATTTCTCATTCTTACTTAGACTTTTTCTATTGCATTCATTTCTTAAACATAATGAATCATAAATAATGTAATTTCAACTTACATAAAATTAAAGAAAGGAAACTTTGAGATATTACATTTTTACATCCCTTAAAACAATTTTGTCCTCAAAATTCAAATTTTCCTTACCTTAAATGAATATTTCAAGATAGTGTTACTGTCACATCCCAAAACTTACATGTGAGATAAACATAAAATACCTAGGGTGTACCTCCATGGTACCCCTTAATCTCTATGAACATTCTTAGTATCAATAACTATGTGAATCATAAATTTTTCAAGAAAGATATTTTGTATATATATATTCAGAAAATGTTCAACATTCATACTCTACACAGTACTATACAACCTCCCAAACTTAGGTGACCTACTAGATTACAAAGCATGTCCTAATCCTTATCAAAATTACATTCAAAAGTGCAACAAACAAAAGTGGAGTATAACCTTAAAGGCTATAAATTCTCCTCCTCAACCACCGTATCTGAAAAGATAATCATAGAGAGTGTGAGTTAATCAAAACTTAGTGAGTAAATAACTATACAAGAAAATATCACAAGCACAAATACCACATTTACTAACACAATCAATCTATCATTCATTTTAAATAATTATAGTATTACATTTGTCTGAATTTGTGTATAATTTCTTGGGTGATCAATTCCTCAATCACTGTAATACCCGTTAATTTCAGAATATAATTCGCTTAAGAGTATTTTAGAATTTTACAACGTTACTTTAGTTATTTATTTTAGTCATTTTTAATTTTCATATTTAATTGTTCTCTTTGAATATTATTTATGAAAATTGAGTTAAATGACTGGACTAAATATTTGCACCATGTGGGATATATTCTAAGAATGGTGAAATTCATGGAAAAATGGTTTAAGAATGGTCAATTAGTCCATTTATTGTAAATTGACTGGATGGGTTTGGATGTTGGGTTATGGATACCCATGGGTTATTCAATAACCCATTAGAAATATTTAATATAAAGTTTCAATAGTACCCTCTCATTTTCACGCAGAAGGAAAAAAGCTAAGAAGTGAACAGTGAATTTGTTTTCTCTCGTTTCTTCATCCTTTTCTAAAATCTTTTCCTTAATCTTCAGAGTTTTGATTATTTGTTCGGTTCAAAAGTGTAATATCCCAAGAATTTATATGAATATTTAAAGCCTATTTTGAAGTTTAGTGAAAAATTTAATTACGTGAAAAATTTTCTTTTTGAATTAGTGAAGAAAATGTGAGAATAGAAATTTTTATTTTTAATTTAGGAAATTTTTACAAATTCTCAAGGACTAAAGTGAAAAGAAAAGAAAGTATAGAGGACTTTTGAAAAATGACCAAGTAGGAACCCGAGAAGAAAAATAGAGCTTATGGGAATGAATTATGAGTCCGGTACCGAAAAGATGATGGATTCGAGGTTAAAGTGGAGTTTGAGACATCGAGAGGGATTAAAGTGAACAAATCTTATAAGCTAAGGTGGCTATGAGCGATTTTATCGAAAAAGAAATTGGTGGGGCCCACGCGTATACACTTCTCCTTATTCTTTTCTTTTTCTCATTCTCCCTCCCGTAGCTTCACTTTCTCTCTCTCTCGATTATGCTTGCAAAGGAATTTCTTCATCAATCATTCATGCAATTTTTGCTTTGGGAAGGAAGCTATGAAAGTTAGGATGATTGGTAAGTTGATGTTCTTCTTCTTCTTCCTCTTATTACAAGATCAAATCCTTGGTTATTATTTTTGCAAAATTTTTGTAGAATATTTTAATGGATGAATTTAAGTGTGGATTTAATCTAAAACATTCCTAGGTGGTTTATGATGTTATTAGAACAAGAAATTTGGAGAAAACTATGAGAAATTCGTAGAATTTGGATATTTGAAAAAGTTAGTGTTCTTGATGAAAATTTGAGATTTGAGCTTAGATTGTTGGTAGAAATTGGGGGTTTTGGTGTTAAAACACTCCTTAGACATTAAGGATGAAAACCCATGGAAGAAATCAAAAGAAATGTTGTTTTAGATATGATTTTTGGATTTTTGGATGAAGAACACGAAGAACATCGAAAATTTTTCCCAGAATTACTGTTCACCGAGAAAATTTTTCCAGATTTTCTCGTTACTGTAGCGTTGACTCGGTCAACGTTACTGTAGCTGCGTTGACCGTTGACCGTTACTGTAGCATCAGTTTTTTTTTTAATATCGTTGAAAAGCTCTTTGAGTCTAGTTTCCAATGGTATAAGTTTCATCTGGATATTCATTACCAGTTAGGAGTTATGATTTGAGAAGTGGATGAAGGTCGAGAGTAGTGGTAGGAAATTTCTCTATTTCGTAACCCTGATGGTTTTTATCTGGTTACAATAGGAATGGTCAAGTGCAAGGTGGGAGTGCTGAGAGCATGAAATCCAGGTGAGTGGGTTAATACTTGCTATGATTAAATATCTTTGTTATTGACTTTTTGCATCATAGTGAAAATATGTTGAATATCCAAATTTGAAGAGAATGATGTGGGATGATGAGACAAACAATTGTGGAACGTGCCAGGTGATGTATATAATTATATTTTCTTATTTTCTCATGAATGAGGTTATATGATGGATTGTGAATGGCATGTGAACTGAGTTGAAATGTATCATACTCTGATTGTTGAGTTCAATCATATGCGGATAGTTGAAGTATGTTATTGTTGAATAATTGTTCTATATTATGGGTTATGTTATATACATGCTATGTTGCTGGAACCACATTGATTATGTTGTGGCTTGAATTGTAAATGACTGAGTTGTGTATGTGGCTCAAGATTATGATTGAGGATGTTTTTATATGTGATTGTGATTATGTTTGACTGGAAAGGAAAGGCATGGTGGTGCACCCCATAGAGAAATCTATGTGAAGCTATAAGGGTGGAGAATATAAATGGAGCGATAAGGGTGGATGCGGCGGGGGCCGCGGGCAACGATCCAGAGGTATTCTGGACGACCCGGTTGGTACGGGAATTGTGTGTGAAATTGATTTCATCGATTGCTGTTGTGAATTTTGAATTTTGTTGAAATGCATTTGATTCACTTGGATATTGTTGTGAAGTATTATGAATAATATTATATCATATGATGATCGATCTACGTATGATTGCTGCATGTTATCATTATGATGCATGATTTTTATTTTGTCATAGTATTGTGTTATCTACTCACTGGGCACGTGGTTTGCTCATACCCCTCTTATTGATATTTTTTTTCAGAGTTGACAGCTGAAGGTAAATATCGGAACAAGGAATTATGGATCCTTAGTCCATAATTACCTTTTCATTTGTTCAGGATAAAGGTATAATAGTTAAGTTTTATTCTAAGTTGTATAAATCTAGAAATCTCTGTAATCGGGTAGGTTCATTCAGTGATGTAATGTGAGTAATTGTAGTATGTATACAGAACTCGTTTTGGTTGCATGAAAAAGAATTGTATGATTTTTTTTAAGAGAAAGATAGGCTTACGGAGGTGAAATGAAATTCACTTTCCATGCCGGTCACGTGCTCAAATTTTGGGACGTGACAAAAAGCCTTGTAAGGATCAAAGGTAAGCTTTAATATCATTATTTTCCTTAAATTTCAGTTTATATGGAAGATTAGAGGAGGTTTTGTTCTTGAAGATTTTGATGATAATTCATGAATCTCAGTTGTTTTAGAAGTTATATTTGAGTTATAATCGGTTAAAAGAGTTGAAATTCTGGTTTTGAAACAAGAAAAGAAAGGATGAATTTGTTAGAAATTTTTGCAAAAACGTCTGCAAAAACTCGAGTTACTGTAGCGAACAGAAATTTCGAGAAAATTTGGAAATTTTTCTTCGAGTTTACTGTAGCAGTACTGTAGTGTCGGCAGTCAACGGTACTGTAGCAGTCAACGTACTGTAGCGAACCGTCACTGTAGCGAACCGATATTGTAGCAAACCGTACTGTAGCAAACCGTTACTGTAGCAATCAGAAAATTTTGCGTATTTTCGTGATTTTGTTTCCTTTCTTATGTTTCCTTGTAATATATTTTACTAGGAAATTTTCCTACACAAATTCTAGTGTGGAACAAGGTAAACTTGGACAAACATCAAGATGAGTGAATAACCTTGCTAAGCTAATTTGATATTACTAGTCAAAGTACAATATAAGTCCCATTTACAATATTATTTGGATACTAAGCAATCAATTTTTCATATGGGAGTATATGATGATCGGTAGAAATAAGAGTATGTAGAAATTATTTTATTTCATGGTAATTGTACTATGTGATAAATTCTCACTATCTTATTAATGAGTAAAGATCTACGGAATCTAATACACGAGTTTGAAAGGGTTAAAGTCCCATACTACTCAGTGCATATCTATGAAACCTATACACGAGTTGAAATGGTTAGAGTCCCATACTACTCGGTGTATATCTAAGAAATCTTATTCACGAGTTTGAAAAGGTTAGAGTCCCATATTACTCGGTGTATACCTATGAGATCTTATTCACGAGTTTGAAAGGGTTAGAGTCCCATACTACTCGGCGTATATCTATGAAATCTTATTCATGAGTTTGAAAGGGTTAGAGTCCCATACTACTCGATGTATAAGACAATTAATTATATGAGTAAATGTGGTATTTGTACTTTTGATATTTTATATAGTACAGTTATTTACTTACTGAGTTTTTAAATAAACTCACACTCCCTATGATTATTTTTTTTCAGATACAGAAAACAAAGAAGAAGAGTATCCGTTTGAAGATTAGAAGCCCCTTGGGATTATTCTCTATTTCTGTCTGGTGGGATACCAGTACCTATTAATGTGGATACTATAAACGCTCTGTACTTTCTATAGGCCTCCTAGGCTTGCGATGAGATAGAAATATCAGACTATGTATGTCTATATTTGCTTATCAGATGAATATAATTCTGTAGTGTGGAATGAATGATTAAGGTTGAATGTAAAACCTTACAGAATATATGTAAATAACGTATATTTGAGAATTTTATCAAATGAGTAGTATCTTTTCACATGTTCAATTTTTGGGATGTGACAATCACTTTGCATTAGGTGCCATAAATACTTGCATTGAGTGACCTGGGAATTTAATTCTTAAACTTTTTGTGCATAGGTTTTCACAGTTATACACTGAGTAGTATGGGACTCTAACCCTTTCAAGATCGTGCATAGGTTTTTATCTATATACACCGAGTAGTATGATACTCTAACCCTTTCAAACTCGTGCATAAGTTTTTATCTATATACACTAATATACACAGAGTAGTATGAGACTCTAACCCTTTCAAACTTGTGCATAGGTTTTCATCTATATACACTGAGTAGTATAGACTCTAACCCCTTTAAACTCGTGCATAGGTTTTCATCTATATACACCGAGTAGTATGGGACTCTAACCCTTTCAAACTCATGCATAGGTTTTCATCTATATACACCGAGTAGTATGGGACTCTAACCCTTTCAAACTCGTACATAGGTTTTCATCTATATACACTAAGTAGTATAGGACTCTAACCCCTTCAAACTCATGCATAGGTTTTCATCTATATACACCGAGTAGTATGGGACTCTAATCCTTTCAAACTAGTACATAGGTTTTCATCTATATACACCGAGTAGTATGGGAATCTAACCCCTTCAAACTCGTGTATTAGATCCGGTAGATCTTTTGCTCATCAATAAAATAGTGAGAATTTATCACAATACAATTACCATAAAATAAATTAATTTATACATACTTTTATTCCTTTGAATTTCTATCATCAATCAGAGCAATCATCATATATTATCAATTGAAAGATTGGTTGTTTCACATTTCAATAATATTGTAAATGAGACTTATATTGTACTTTGTTTAATGATATCAAATTAGTTTAGTAAGGTTATTCACTTACAAAATGTTCCAATTTATTCAAGGAACTACTACATCTAGTTATTTAGTCAACTAGAAAAATCAATTCACAAAAGGTAATAAAATAATTCCCAATGATATTGTGATTTTTCTCAAATTGAACATACACTGGTAATTTTCTCAATTTCACAAATAATGCAAATAAGATTTATATTGTGCTTTGACTAATTTAGTAAATTAATTTTGCAAGGTTGCCTACTCACCTGGATTCCACGCTCTCGGTGCTCTCACCTTGCGCCTCAACTATCCCTACTGTAACAAGGTAAAAACCATCAAGGTTATGAAATAGAAAAATTTCCTACCACAACTCCTGACCTTCACGCACATCTCAAGTCATAACTCCTAGCCGATAATGAATATCTAAATGAAACTTATACCATTGGAAACTAGATTCAAAGAGCTTTCCAATGATATAAAGTTCACACAAAACGAAGTCCGGATGACGGAGTTATAAACATTTTAAAACTAATGTTACAGTAATTGTCAATGATCAAGCAACTACAGTAACTTTGACCAAAGTCAATGCTACAGTATCGTTGACCGAGTCAATGCTATAGTAACCGCGAAAATTTAGAAAAATTTTCTCGATAAACAATGCTTTTTCTGGAAAATTTTCAGAATAAACAGTAATGTTCTTTGTGTTCTTCATCCAAAAATCTCAAAATCACATCTAAAACATTGTTTCTTTTGATTTCTTCCATAGGTTTTCATCCTTAATGTCTAAAGAGTGTTTTGATACCAAAACCCCCAATTTTTACTAATAATCCAAGCTCCAATCTCAAATTTTCATTAAGAACCCTAACTTTCTTCAAATTTCCTAATTATTGAATTTCTCCTAGCTTTCTCCAAATTTCTTGTTCCACAATTATTATCCAACATGTAGAAATGTTTTAAACTAATATATTTACTTAAATTCATCCATAGAAACAATATACAAAGATTTCCCAAAATGATAACCTAGGATTTATTCTTATAAGAGGAGGAAGAAAAAGAAAAACATCTACTTACCAATCTTCCTAGCTTCCAAGGCTTCATTCCTTGAGCATTTGGCATGGATAGAGGTGAAGAAGAGAGCTTGGGAGTACTTGTGTCACGACCCGTTTTCTGGGCACATGACCGGCACAATGATGAATCTCTCATCACTGTAAGCCCTTTGATAAATTCTACCCGTGAGTTTAAATTATCTAAGTTATCAAAATAACAGTTCCTTAATAAATATGAAGAAAATATATCAATTTTCTTATCTGAAAATCATAAAGATGATTTGCATGTAATAATAGATTATCAATATAAAATACATTATTGACATACAAGCCAAATGCCAAATCCCTGACCTAGATGTCCTAGACGATTACAGAGCAACATAATCTATAACAAAAGAGGGGCCTACCCGACAGCGGGAAGGTCCAAAGTGATCTACTCTTCTAGCGGATATTCTTCATCGGCAACCTAATCTGAACAAAAAGGTTGTACAGAGAGTGTGAGCTTTTAAACTCCGTGAGCGAATCGGCCTCGCGTTAATAAAATTCAAATACATTACCAGTCATGCAAGTATAACCGAAGGCTCATACTCAACCAATAGACATAGTTAGAAACTACATACAAGAAGATAAAAATGCATCCAATTCAACAAACGTTACTAGTACTCATCAATGGCAATATATCCCGGAGAGCGCACACAGGCCGGCTCACCAATTATGTATATTTCCGCCATGACTCACAACCTTATCCTCTTACATACAAAAAGATAAAAATTCATTCAATTCAACAAACGTTACTAGTACTCGTCAATGGCAATATATCCCGGAGAGCGCACACAGGCCGGCTCACCAATTATGTATATTTACGCTATGACGCACAACCTCATCCTCTTAGCTAGGGCGCCTCACGGATTTATCACCAATCCGGGCTATATCCCTACTGAGGGAATCGTTGTCTCCACACTCATTGGTCAAGACACCCTTTCAACCAGGTTTTCTGCCTTGCCTTGAGAGGGGGTACTGTCTCGCTCAATCACAATCAATAGTACAATATTTCATATCATAATCAGAAGCACAATATAATATTCATCCATATAATAGGTATAGTATATAACTATATTATAGATTTATAAACCACAAATCAAGATAACAATTAATCCGTTTTTGAAAACATTCAAACTTCACATCATTATAAGATACTTATTTCATTTTATCCATACTTATGGATTAATTATCTCATTAGATTCGTCATTCTGAATCCAATTTCCCCCTATGAATCTTGGGAGTATCCTACGACATACTCTTTATCACCAGTAATGCTAAAACTCTATTAAAACGGGGTCGTTTCACTCACCTAGATTCCGTACGAGCATCGCTTCTCTAAATCGTTACAGACAAGAGTACTCAGGTGAATTTCAGTGTTCCGCTACGGAGATTTTCATAAAAGATTAGAGAAAATATGTTAGGATTGTTTTCGTACAGATATTGTTTATACGTACGGTTACTGTTCATATTTACGATTACTATTTATACGGTTACTATTCATACGTACTGTCACCATTCATATGTACGGTCACTATTCATACGTATGGTCACTATTCATATATACGGTCACTATTTATACGTACAGTTACTATTTATACATATAGATACTATTCATACATACGGTCACTATTCATATATACGGAGACTGTTTATACCAGAAATAGAGAATACAATCTGTAAAAGAGTACAACAGGTAAGTTCCCAAGAAAGAGTGGAGGGTCACAATGGACACACTTAAAAACCAGGTCTTTCCTTAGCCAGAACTTTCCTAGACATGTATTCTTCACAGTTTACATCCTATTTCGGTAATCAGAGAATCAAAATAATATGTAAGCAGCTAAGGACAGTTTTTCTGATGTGGAAGATCAGCCAAAGCCGCAACCACAGAGCATACTTAAGAAAATAACTTCTAAAATTTGAAAGACATATAAAGGGCATAGTATCCTTACCTAAGCTGAAAAGGAAAGGCCCAAAATCTCAGAGGTTTAGCATTGGAGTAAGAGAAACTTAAGGAGAGAAGAAGAGAAGTTGAAGGTGTGAGTTTAGAAGTGAAATGGAAGGGCCTATTTATAGGAAAAGTCAAAGGTACTATTTGATACTATGCACTAATAAAATATTCAACTTACTATTTATAAAAATGACATTTCTAATAATGCAATTTACTGTGCAAAACGCGGCAGACGGTTTAAATTGTTTTGTTACTATTCAAAACTTAAAGAAAAAACTATCCTTTCACCTTAAACCTTTAAGTTTCTTTTCAATTCAGTCCTTTCACTTTAGTCCCTGAGGGTATTTTTACACATAAAACGTCATTTCCTCCTACGAACTTCTTTCTAGTTGTCTCTTATGACCAAACCACATCTAGTACTTGACATTTTGATTGTATAAGTGAACAGTATCGTATACGTAAATAGTATTATACAGGTGAACAGTACCGTATACTAGCATAGTAACCATAATTTGTAAATACGCATGTATATTTTATTTTTCATGGGTATTACAACTTGGCCTATAGAGAGTGAGAGAGCTACAGGAGGAAGATAGAAAAATGAATAAGAGAGAAGGATGAGTGTTTAAGTGTGTATGTGTGGGCCCCACTAATTTTCTTTACAATTTAGTCCCTTTGGCAACCATCTTAACTAGGACTTGCAAGGGAATTAAAAAAGCTTGATTATACTTAGGGCACCCAATATACTCACACAAAATACACCTCATCACATCCCATTTTTATTAAAACTCCAAAATCTCGTATTTGTTCACTTTAGTCCCTTTCGATGTCTCAGACACCACTTTAACCTCGAATCCATCATCCTTTCATTACCGGACTCATAATTCATTCTCATAAGCTCTATTCTTCCTCTCAGGTTCCTATTTGATGATTTCTCAAAAGTACTCTATATTTTCTATTCTTTTCCCTTTAGTCCTTGAGACTTTGTAAAAATTTCTCAAATTAAAATTTTGAAATTTCTATTCCCAAATTTCCTTCACTAATTCAAATAGAACATTTTTCATGTAATTAAATTTTCTAATAAACTTCAAAATAAATTTTAAATATTCATATAAATTCTTGGGATATTACATTTTTTCCCCTTAATAGAATTTGGTCCTCCGAATTCAAAACTCACCTCAAGATTGAAACAAATGTAGATATTTTGTCTATATCTCATTCTCTCTTTTAGAATTTTCACAATCAAGTACAAAATATAACAAGTCCAACATATTTTCATTTCTCAAGTTTCTTCAGTAAAAGAATTACCACAACGAAAAAAAAAATCAAACAATAAAATTTTATTTCTAGTACATAAGTTACAAGCAACAAGCTTCACTTGATTTACAAAATGGATAATTTTAATACGTGAAGCTTAGATCAAACATCAGCTTTAGGTACAAACAAAAGAAAGAATAAATTAAGGACAATGAGACTTTTAAGATGTAGAAGATGCTCCAGGTCTAAAAAGGGAATGTGCTTCAGATCTTAAGGAGGAAGCTAATCGTTGCAGCCTAGAAAGGGTTTCTGGAGGAAGCGTCTAGGAAATTTGGCAAAGAGCATAAGTCACTCCATTCATACAGTCAATACAGCTCGCTTGTTGGTTACGAAAATTTTGAGTTACAAACATCGAATGTCTATCAACTCTATTCACCAATTCCATAAAATGACGATTCAATAGCTTCTCTTGTTCTGCAAAGAGACGATTTATCAACCTCCCCTAGTGTCACATCCCAAAAATTGAGCATGTGAAAAGATACTACTCATTTGATAAAATTCTCAAACATACGTTGTTTACATATATTCTGTAAGGTTTTACATTCAACCTTAATCATTCATTCCATACTACAGAATTATATTCATCTGATAAGCAAATATAGACATACATAGTCTGATATTTCTATCTCATCGCAAGCCTAGAAGACCTATAGAAAGTACAGAGCGTTCCTAGTATCCACATTAATAAGCACTGGTATCCCGCCAGACAGAAATAGAGGATAATTCCAAGGGGCTTCTATTCTTCAAACGGATACTCTTGTTCTTTGTTTTCTATATCTGAAAAAAAAATCATAGGGAGTGTGAGTTTATTTAAAAACTCAGTAAGTAAATAACTGTACTATATAGAATATCAAAAGTACAAATACCACATTTACTCATATAATTAATTGTCTTATACATCGAGTAGTATGGGACTCTAACCCTTTCAAACTTATGAATAAGATTTCTTAGATATACAACGAGTAGTATGGGACTCTAACCCTTTCAAACTCGTGAATAAGATCTCATCGGTATACACCGAGTAGTATGGGACTCTAACCCTTTCAACTCGTGTATAGGTTTCATAGATATGCACTGAGTAGTATAGGACTTTAACCCTTTCAAACTCGTGTATAAGATTTCTTAGACATACACCGAGTAGTATGGGACTTTAACCCTTTCACACTCGTGTATTAGATCCCGTAGATCTTTACTCATTAACAAGATAGTGAGAATTCATCACACAAGCTCTTAGCATATCCTCTAAAGTCTGAATTGTCCTTTCGGACTGTCCATCAGTCTGAGGATGAAATGCTGTACTAAGATTCATTTTGGTACCCAAAGCCTCTTGAAAGACTCTCCAGAATCGAGAAGTAAACTGAGGTCCTCGGTCTGATATAATGGATATTGGTACACCATGAAGTTTCACTATTTCTTTAACATAAAGTCGAGCAAGTTTTGCTACACTGAAAGTGGTATGAACAGGAAGAAAATGTGCTGACTTAGTAAGTCGATCCACTATGACCCATATTGAGTCATTTCTTTTTGTTGACCGAGGTAAACCTACTACAAAATCCATAGTGATCATTTCCCACTTCCACTCGGGAATATCTAGTTTTTGCATCAAACCAGGTGGTAATCGATGTTCAGCTTTAACTTGCTGACAAGTCAAACATCGAGCTACAAAGTCAGTCACGTCTCGCTTCATGCCCTCCCACCAGTAAACTTGTTTCAAGTCCTGATACATTTTCACAGCACCAGGATGTACAACATAGGGCGAACCATGAGCTTCCATTAAGATTTCATGTTTCAAAGATTCAATGTTGGGGACACAGAGTCTCCCATTAAACCATAAGATTCCTTCTTTATCTACCAAGAAACTTGGTGCTAGACCTTGCCTTGCCTTATCTCTGATTTTGACCATATCAATGTCATTTTCTAAAGTTGCTTTTACTTTTTCAACAAGAGATGATCTAACTGTTAAATGAGCCAGAAATGTACCTGACTCAGTGATCTCGAAGAATACTCCATCAGCTTCCAATTCTTGTAGTTCATGTATTAGAGATCTCCTTATAATGGCAATGTGAGCTAAACTTCCCATAGACTTTCGACTTAGAGCATCAGCCACTACATTTACTTTACCTGGATGGTAAATGATGGTACAATCATAATCTTTCAGAAGTTCTATCCACCTTCGTTGCCTTAGATTGAGATCTCTCTGCTAAAAAATGTGCTTAAGGCTTTTGTGATCTGTAAAAATTTTACAAGTTTCCCCATACAAGTAATGTCTTCACATCTTTAGGGCAAACACTACAGCTGCCATTTCCAAATCATGAGTGGGGTAATTCAATTCATGCTTTTTAAGCTGACGTGAGCCATAAGCTATGACTTTACCATGTTGCATCAACACACATCCTAAGCCTATCTTTGAGGCATCACAGAATACAGAGTAACCCCCTGGTCCTGATGGTAGGATTAAGACTGGTGCAGAAGTTAAACACTCTTTCAATTGGGTGAAACTTTGCTCACATGAATCATCCCAATTGTATTTAATATTCTTTCGGGTTAACTTATTTAATGGGAGAGCCGTCTTAGAGAAATCTTTGACAAAGCGACGGTAATACCCTGCTAAGCCAAGAAAACTACGTACTTCTGACACAGTTGTTGGTCTAGGCCATTGTTTTACTGCTTCAATTTTACTTGGATCTACATGAATACCTTCTTGGGAAATAACATGTCCCAAAAATGTTACATGACTCATCCAGAATTCACATTTTGAGAGCTTTGCGTACAACTGATGCTCTCTCAAAGTCTGAAGCACTATTCTCAAATGTTCAGTATGTTCTTCATGACTCTTTGAATATACCAAAATATCATCAATAAATACAATTACAAACTTATCAAGGAATGATTTGAACACTCTGTTCATTAAATCCATAAATGCTGCTGGTGCATTTGTCAACCCAAAAGACATCACAAGAAACTCATAATGTCCATACCGTGTACGAAAAGCTGTCTTAGGTATATCATCGTTCTTAATTCGTAACTGATGATATCCAGACCTTAGATCAATCTTTGAGAAGTATTTTGCTCCTTCAAGCTGATAAAACAAATCATCTATCCTTGGTAAAGGATACTTATTTTTCACTGTGACTTTATTCAGCTGACGATAATCTATACATAATCTCATAGAACCATCTTTCTTTTTCACAAAAAGAACAGGAGCACCCCAAGGTGAAAAACTTGGGCGAATGAACCCTTTGTTCAACAAATCTTCTAATTATTCTTTGAGTTCTTTTAGCTCAACAGGAGCCATACGATAAGGTGGAATAGAAATTGGTCTTGTGTCTGGGACCAAATCAATACTGAACTCAATATCTCTTTCTGGCGGTAATCCAGGTAAATCTTCTGGGAATACATCTGGGAATTCATTAACCACATGTATGTCTTCTAACTTCTGTTCTTTCTTTTCTAAATCTTTGATAAAAGCTAGAAATCCCTGACATCCCTTTCGCAACATACGCCGGGCACTTAACATAGATATCATGTTGCAAGGTACATCACTTCGATCTCCTTGAAACACAAAATTACTCCTCCCCGGTATATTAAAGGAAATAACTTTGTCACGACAATTTATAGTAGCATGACAAGAAGATAGCCAGTCCATCCCTAAAATTACATCAAAATCTAACATATTGAGAACCATAAGATCTATCTCAGTTTCCATGCCTCCAACGATTATTTTACAAGAACGATAACATGTTTTAACCATCAAAGTCTCTCTCATCGGTGTGGAAACCAAGAATGGTTCTTTAAGAATAATCGAATCAAATGCAAATCTCTTGGCAAATAGGGGTGACACATATGAGTGAGTAGAACCGGGGTCAAACAAAATACGTGCAGCAAAAGTATTAACAGATAATATACCTGTAACTACAGCATTGGATGTTTGAGCATCCTGTGGGGTTAGAGCATATACTCTTACATTTCCTCTGCCAGCAGTTTGTTTTCCACGGTCACATTGGCCTCTTCCAGAACCTCTTCCCATACTACCCCCTATTGAAGGGGTTGGTGTTCGAGTAATAGAAGCAGAAATAGACTGTGGTCGAGGTGGCAAAGTAGACCCTTGACCTGGTCTTGTCATGAGCTGAGGGCACTCCCTTATAAAATGTCCTTTTTGTCCACAGTGAAAACAGCCTGTACCAACAGTGTTTAACCTGCACTCTCCGAAGTGAAACTTTCCACATTCAGGACATTGAGGTTTTTCCCTTCTACCTTGAGTACCTCATCTACTAGAAGAGCTAAAACCACCCTTGGTCTCTGAACGAGGCTTAGCCACACTGGCTGTAGAATAAGATGACTTAGTAGGAGTGGCTGGAGCATGTTGTGATGCAGTAAAGGGTTTCAAAGTCCCTGAGTCTTCCCCTTGATCAAAAGATCTTCTATATCTAGCTTTCTTCTTTTGACGATATTCTTCTTTATTCTTTGACCTCTTTTCCATTCTTCGGGCCACATCAACAGCCTCTGAGTACGAAGAGTAATCGTTCATATTGGAACCCACTTGATCATATAAGGCATCACGAAGCCTTTCCACAAACTTTTCTATTTTCTTCCTTTCAGAAGGAATGATTTCAGGGGCATATTCAGATAATTTAACAAACTGAGCTGAATATTCATCAACAATCATGGTTCCCTGTCGTAGATATAGAAAATCCCTGGCCCTAGATGATCATTCACTTACCAGAAGAAATTCATCCATAACCAATATGTAAAATTCTGTCCACATAACTGGCGGTGCGCCTTGAATTCTAGCTTTCTTCCAGTTCCTCCACCATTTACCAGCCCTACCTTTTAACTGAAAGGAAGTGAATTCTACCTTTTGAGTAGGAGAATACCCTATAGCATCACAGATTGCTTCACAATCTTCAAGGAAACATTGTGGGTCCTCTTTGGGATCTTCCCCTGAAAAAGTAGGAGGCCTCATTTTCTGGAATTCAGACATTCTTACCTTCCTTACGTTATCTCCTCCAACTAACTGAGCTGGTGGTACAATTTCAGCTTCAACAATAGGAGGATCCACTGGCAGGTTAGCTTGTGCAGCTCGACCTCTCATTTCAGCCTCAAATCGGTCAAATCGTTCATTCATCAAATTAATCACATGTGCAATAGTTGCATTGCCAACGTGAGCATCAGGTTCGACTTTCCTTGCTTGCTCACTAGTTGCGCCCTCAGTACTTTGAGCATGTAAACTATCACCACGGTTAGGATCATCTTGCACATGTACTGGTGGATTTATGGCCCTCCTTGGACCCATATGCTCATTATTATTAGAAGATCCTTCTGACATTGATCTGTCACAGATCTACACACATAACAAACAATTTTCAGACATAAACAAAATATCACTTACTAGCCCCACTGAAATTATCTATAAAATGACGTTATACTCTACAAGGTCTTTTATGGAACCTAATCCTATGGTCATGCCGCGGCTCATGATAATAGGGAAGGGCCCACAAAGATCACTTTGCTCTGTACTCTATAGGGGACCTATAAAACCTTCCTCTGATACCAAATTTGTCACATCCCAAAATTGAGCATGTGAAAAGATACTACTCATTTGATAAAATTCTCAAACATACGTTATTTACATATATTCTGTAAGGTTTTACATTCAACCTTAATCATTCATCACATAGTACAATTGTCATGAAATAAATAATTTCTACATACTCTTATTTCTACTGATCATGATATACTCCCATATGAAAAATTAATTGCTTATTATCCAAATAATATTGTAAATGAGATTTATATTGTACTTTGACTAGTAATATCAAATTGGCTGAGCAAGGTTATTCACTCACCTTGATGTTTGTCCAAGTTTACCTTGTTCCACACTAGAATTTGTGTAGAAAAATTTTCTAGTAAAATATATTACAAGGAAACATAAGAAAGGAAACAAAATCACGAAAATACGCAAAATTTTCTGATTGCTACAGTAATGGTTTGCTACAGTAATGATCTTCTACATAAACTGAAATTCATGGAAAAGTGGTTTCAGAATGGTCAATTAGTCTATTTATTGTAAATTGACTGGATGGGTTTGGATGTTGGGTTATGGATACCCATGGGTTATTGAATAACCCATTAGAAATATTTAATATAAAGTTTCAATAGTACCCCCTCATTTTTTTCTCACGCAACCGAAGCCTGAGGAAGTTTTCTCTCATTTCTTCATTCTCTTCTCAAATCCTTTCCTTGATCTTCAGAGCTTTGATTATTTGTTCGGTTCAAAGGCTTTGTAAGGATCGAAGGTAAGCTTTAATCTCATTATTTTCCTTAAATTTCAGTTTATGTAGAAGATCAGAGGAGGTTTTGTTCTTGAAGATTTTGATGATAATTCATGAATCTCAGTTGTTTTAGAAGTTATATTTGAGTTATAATTGGTTAAAAGAGTTGAGATTCTGGTTTTGAATCAAAAGAAAGGAAAGGATGAATTTTTTGAAAGATTTTCTGCAAAATTCGAAGTACTGTAGCAACTGGAAATCTGGAATTTTTCTTCGAGTTACTGTAGCGACCAGAAATTTCGGAAAAAATCTGGAAAATTTTCTTCGGGTACTGTAACAGTTACTGTAGTGTCGGCAGTCAACGGTACTGTAGCAGTCAACGTTACTGTAGCGAACCGGCACTGTAGCGAATCGTTACTTTCACATCCCAAAAATTGAGCATGTGAAAAGATACTACTCATTTGATAAAATTCCCAAACATACGTTATTTACATATATTCTGTAAGGTTTTACATTCAACCTTAATCATTCATTCCATACTACAGAATTATACTCATCTGATAAGCAAAGATAGACATACATAGTCTGATATTTCTTTCTCATCGCAAGCCTAGGAGACCTATAGAAAGTACAGAGCGTTTCTAATATCCACATTAATAAGTACTGGTGTCCCACCAGACAGAAATAGAGAATAATCCCAAGGGGCTTCTAATCTTCAAACGGATACTCTTGTTCTTTATTTTCTGTATCTGAAAAAAATAATCATAGGGAGTGTGAGTTTATTTAAAAACTCAGTAAGTAAATAACTGTACTATATAAAATATCAAAAGTACAAATATCACATTTATTCATATAATTAATTGTCTTATACATCAAGTAGTATGGGACTCTAACCCTTTCATACTCATGAATAAGATCTCATAGGTATACACCGAGTAGTATGGGACTTTAACCCTTTCAACTCGTGTATAGATTTCATAGATATGCACTGAGTAGTATGGGACTCTAACCCTTTCAAACTCGTGTATAAGATTTCTTAGATATACACCGAGTAGTATGGGACTTTAACCCTTTCACACTCGTGTATTAGATCCCGTAGATCTTTACTCATTAATAAGATAGTGAGAATTCATCACATAGTACAATTGTCATGAAATAAATAATTTCTACATACTCTTATTTCTATTGATCATCATATACTCCCATATGAAAAATTAATTGCTTATTATCCAAATAATATTGTAAATGGGACTTATATTGTACTTTGACTAGTAATATCAAATTAGCTGAGCAAGGTTATTCACTCACCTTGATGTTTGTCCAAGTTTACCTTGTTCCACATTAGAATTTGTGTAGGAAAATTTCCTAGTAAAATATATTACAAGGAATCATAAGAAAGGAAACAAAATCACGAAAATACGTAAAATTTTCTGACTGCTACAGTAACGGGTTGCTACAGTACGGTTTGCTACATTAACGGTTTGGTACAGTGTCGGTTCGCTACAGTGCCGGTTCGCTACAGTAACGTTGACTGCTACAGTAACGTTGACTGCCGACACTACAGTACTGCTACAGTAACCCGAAGAAAATTTTCCAGATTTTGTTTCGAAATTTCTGGTCGCTACAGTAACTCGGTTTTTTGCAGAAATTTCTAACAATTTCATCCTTTCCCTTTCTTGTTTCAAAACCAGAATTTCAACTCTTTTAACCGATTATAACTCAAATATAACTTCTAAAACAACTGAGACCTCCTCTGATCTTCTATATAAACTGAAATTTAAGGAAAAAAATCGGATTAAAGCTTACCTTTGATCCTTACAAAGCTTTTGAACCGAACAAATAATCGAACTTCTGAAGATCAAGGAAAGGATTTGAGAAGAAACTGAAGAACTGAGAGAGAAATGCTTTTCTGCCTTCCTTCGGCTGAGTGAAAAAAATGAGGGGTACTATTGAAACTTTATATTAAATATTTCTAATGGGTTATTCAATAACCCATGGGTATCCATAACCCAACATCCAAACCCATCCAGTCAATTTACAATAAATGGACTAATTGACCATTCTGAAACCACTTTTCCATGAATTTCACCATTCTTAGAATATATCCCTCATTGTGCAAATATTTAGTCCAGTCATTTAACTCAATTTTTATAAATAATATTCAAAGAGAACAATTAAATATGAAAATTAAAAATGACCAAAATAAATAACTAAAGTAACGTTGTAGAATTCTAAAATACTCTTAAGCGAATTATATTCTGAAATTAACGGGTATTACAGTTACTGTAGCGAACCGTTACTGTAGCAAACCATTACTGTAGCAATCAGAAAATTTTGCGTATTTTCGTGATTTTGTTTCCTTTCTTATGTTTCCTTGTAATATATTTTACTAGGAAATTTTCCTACACAAATTCTAGTGTGGAACAAGGTAAACTTGGACAAACATCAAGGTGAGTGAATAACCTTGCTCAGCCAATTTGATATTATTAGTCAAAGTACAATATAAATCCCATTTACAATATTATTTGGATAATAAGCAATTAATTTTTCATATGGGAGTATATGATGATCAATAGAAATAAGAGTATGTAGAAATTATTTATTTCATGACAATTGTACTATGTGATGAATGATTAAGGTTGAATGTAAAACCTTACAGAATA
Source organism: Biancaea sappan (assembly GCA_037074585.1). Classification (NCBI taxonomy): domain Eukaryota; kingdom Viridiplantae; phylum Streptophyta; class Magnoliopsida; order Fabales; family Fabaceae; genus Biancaea; species Biancaea sappan. Next base: position 6,765,579 of record CM073493.1, on the reverse strand, counting down.
TATGTAAATAACGTATGTTTGAGAATTTTATCAAATGAGTAGTATCTTTTCACATGCTCAATTTTGGGATGTGACACCTGGTCCTCAAAGTGACGGTTTTGTAATATCTCAAGAATTTATATGAATATTTAAAATCTATTTTGAAGTTTATTAGAAAATTTAATTACGTAGAAAATGTTATTTTTGAATTAGTGAGGGAAATTTGGGAATAGAAATTTCAAAATTTTAATTTGGAAAATTTTTACAAATTCTCAAGGACTAAAGTGAAAAGAAAAGAAAATATGGAGTACTTTTGAGAAATGACCAAATAGGAACCTGAGAGGAAGAATAAAACTTATGAGAATGAATTATGAGTCCGGTACGGAAAAGATGATGGATTCGAGGTTAAAGTGGTATTTGAGACATCGAGAGGGATTAAAGTGAACAAATACGAGATTTTGGAATTTTAATAAAAATGGGATGTGATGAGGTGTATTTTGTGGGGGTCTATTGGGTGCCCTAAGTATAATCAAGCTTTTTCAATTCCCTTGCAAGTCCTAGGTAAGATGGTTGCCAAAGGGACTAAATTGAAAAGAAAATGAGTGGGGCCCACACATACACGCTTAAACATTCATCATTCTCTCTTATTCATTTTTCTATCTTCCTCCTGTAGCTCTCGGCCAAGGACTCCCAAGTTCTCTTCTTCACCTCCATCCATGCCAAATGCTTAAGGAAGGAAGCCTTGGAAGCTAGGAAGATTGGTAAGTAGATGTTCTTCTTTTTTTTCCTTCTTCCTCTTACAAGAATAAATCCTATGTTATCATTTTGGGAAATCTTTGTATATTGTTTCTATGGATGAATTTAAGTAAAGATATTAGTTTAAAATATTTCTACATGTTGGATAATAATTGTGGAACAAGAAATTCGAAGAAAATTAGGAGAAATTCAAGAATTAGGAAATTTGAAGAAAGTTAGGGTTCTTATCAAAATTTGAGATTAGAGCTTGGATTGTTGCTAAAAATTGGGGATTTTGGTATTAAAACACTCCTTACACATTAAGGATGAAAACCCATGGAAGAAATCAAAAGAAATGTTGTTTTAGATGTGATTTAGGATTTTTGGATGAAGAACACGAAGAACGTCACTGTTTATTCTGGAAGTTTTCTAGAAAATTTTCAGAAAATATTGTTCACTGAGAAAATTTTTCCAGGTTTTCTCGTTACTGTAGCATTGACTCGGTCAACATTACTGTAGCATTTGACTCGGTCAACGTTACTGTAGCATTGACTTAGTCAACGACACTGTAGCTGCGTTGACTGTTGACTGTTATTGTAACATGTTCATAACTCTTTCATCCGGACTCCGTTTTGAGTGAAATTTATATCGTTGAAAAGCTCTTTGAGTCTAGTTTCCAATGGTATAAGTTTCATCTGGATATTCATTATCAGTTAAGAGTTATGATTTGAGAAGTGAGTGAAGGTCGGAAATAGTGGTAGGAAATTTCTCTATTTCGTAGCCCTGATGATTTTTATCTGGTTACAATAGGAATGGTCAAGGCACAAGGTGGGAGTACCGAGAGCATGAAATCTAGGTGAGTGGGTTAATACTTGCTATGATTAAATATCTTTGTTATTGAATTTTTGCATCATAGTGAAAATATGTTGTATATCCAAGTTTGAAGAGGATGATGTGGGACGATGGGGCATAAACAATTGTGGAACTTGCCTGGTGATGTATATAATTATATTTTCTTATTTTCTCATGAATGGAGATTATATGATGGATTGTGAATGACATGTGAACTGAGTTGAAATGTGTCATACTCTGATTGAGGAGTTCATTCATATACGGATAGTTGAAGTATGTTATTGTTGAATAATTGTTCTATATTATGGGTTATTATGTTGTATACATACTATGTTGCTGGAACCATATTGATTATATTGTGACTTAAATTGTAAATGACTGAGTTGTGTATGTGGCTCATGATTATGATTGAGAATACTCTTAGATGTGATTGTGATTGTGTTTGACTAGAAAGGAAAGACATGGCGGTGCACCCCATGGAGAAATCTATGTGAAGCTATAAGGGTGGAGAATATAAATGGAACGATAAGGGTGGATGCGGCGGGGGCCGTGGGCAACGATCCAGAGGTACCCTGGATGACCCGGTTGGTACAAAAAATGTGTGAAATTGATTTCACTGTTTGCTGTTGTGAATTATTTGAATTATGTTAAAATGTATTTGATTTACTTGATATTGTTGTGAATTATTATGAATTATATTATATTATATTATAATCGATTACGTATGATTGCTGCATGTTATCATTATGATGCATGATATTTTTTTTGTCATAGTGTTGTGTTGTCTGCTCACTGGGCACGTGGTTTGCTCATACCCCTCTTATTAACATTTTTTTCAGAGTTGACAGTTGAAGGTAAATATCTATACAAAGAGTTATGGATCCTTAGCCCATGATTACCTTTTCATTTGTTCAGGGTAAATGTATAATGTTTAGGTCTTATTCTAAGTTGTATAAATCTAGAAAATCTCTATAATCGGGTAGGTTCATTCAGTGATGTAATGTGAATGACTGTAGTGTGTATAGAGAACTCGGTTTAGCCTTATTTTCTTATCTTTTGTAAAAACAAAAAAACAAAAGAATATTTCTCTTATTTTAAATTCTTAAATTATGTAATTTAAATTAGTTATATTTAAAAGAATTGTATGATGCTTAAGAGAAAGATAGTCTTACGAAGGTGAAATGAAATTCACTTTCCGTGCCGGTCACGTGCTCAGATTTTAGGACGTGACAGGTTTATCAACCTTTCCAAGTCCTCCATCTTTTGTCTCATAAGCGCAAGCTCATTGTTAGAAGATGTTGCTGTGTTAACATCCTCTAGCTCTACTACATCCCTTTTTCTTTTCTTAGCCTCTGGTGACTCTTCTATGGATCTCTTATTCTTATAGTTCTCCAAGCTAAGATTTAGATCCAGCTCTACCTTGCCAGCCTTAAAGTTTAAATTGAAAGATTTATTGCCAGTCATATTTTCTAAGCTATAAGGGTTGTACGGAAGGATAAGTTTGATGCTAGAAGGCTTATAGGTAATGAACTCTTAGTGTAGTGAGCAGTGTAATGAGGCATCCATTATTTATAGATGAAATTTAAGGCTATAAAAACCTCTACATCATACTCTAAAGATAGCCTACAGACCTTATCTGTCGCAATGCCAACGGTCTATGACAAGTATGCCAGAAAATAATAAATATAATCTAATGCAAAAGATTTTCTCAAAAAATTCGGCTAACTTTTGACTCTTGTTCAAATTATTCAACTAATCACCATTTCAATCTATGACTTCCTGACTCTGTATTTGTCTTATCCAATAATCCTAGATCGCGATATTACTCTATGAACGGGTAGCTTCGTACTAGCCTTATCTAGGTTTCTAATTTGTGGCTTTGCTCTAGGCTTACACATTTTCAAAAATACATATTAAAGTAAAAACTTCTCATATTTACACATATCAAGCGTTACCATAAAGTGAGAAAAATTTTTACCTTTCACTTGCCTCTACGAGCATATATGTATGTATGTATAAACATGGAGTGTAATACCCGTTAATTTCAGAATATAATTCGCTTAAGAGTATTTTAGAATTCTACAACGTTACTTTAGTTATTGATTTTGGTCATTTTTAATTTTCATATTTAATTGTTCTCTTTGAATATTATTTATGAAAATTGAGTTAAATGACTGGACTAAATATTTGCACAATGAGGGATATATTCTAAGAATGGTGAAATTCATGGAAAAGTGGTTTCAGAATGGTCAATTAATCCATTTATTGTAAATTGACTGGATGGGTTTGGATGTTGGGTTATGGATACCCATGGGTTATTGAATAACCCATTAGAAATATTTAATATAAAGTTTCAATAGTAACCCTCATTTTTTTCACTCAGCCGAAGGAAGAGAAAAGATTTCTCTCTCAGTTCTTCATTTTCTTCTCAAATCATTTCCTTGATCTTCAGAATTTCTGATTATTTGTTCGGTTCAAAAGCTTTGTAAGGATCAAAGGTAAGCTTTAATCCGATTATTTTCTTTAAATTTCAGTTTATATACAAGATCAGAGGAGGTTTTGTTCTTGAAGATTTTGATGATAATTCATGAATCTCAGTTGTTTTAGAAGTTATATTTGAGTTATAATCGGTTAAAAGAGTTGAGATTCTGGTTTTGAATCAAAAGAAAGGAAAGGATGAATTTTTCTGAAAGATTTTCTGCAAAATTCGAAGTACTGTAGCAACTGAAAATCTGAAATTTTTCTTCGAGTTACTGTAGCGACCAGAAATTTCGGGAAAAAATCTGGAAAATTTTCTTCGGGTACTGTAGCAGTTACTGTAGTGTCGGCAGTCAACGGCACTGTAGCAGTCAACGTTACTGTAGCGAACCGACACTGTAGCAACCCGTTACTGTAGCGAACCGTAACTGTAGCGAACCGACACTGTAGCAACCCGTTACTGTAGCAGTCAGAAAATTTTACGTATTTTCGTGATTTTGTTTCCTTTCTTATGATTCCTTGTAATATATTTTACTAGGAAATTTTCCTACACAAATTCTAGTGTGGAACAAGGTAAACTTGGACAAACATCAAGGTGAGTGAATAACCTTGCTCAGCTAATTTGATATTACTAGTCAAAGTACAATATAAGTCCCATTTACAATATTATTTGGATAATAAACAATTAATTTTTCATATGGGAGTATATGATGATCAGTAGAAATAAGAGTATGAAGAAATTATTTATCTCATGACAATTGTACTATGTGATGAATTCTCACTATTTTATTAATGAGTAAAGATCTACGGGATCTAATACCCGAGTGTGAAGGTTAAAGTCCCATACTACTCGGTGTATATCTAAGAAATCTTATACACGAGTTTGAAAGGGTTAAAGTCCCATACTACTCAGTGCATATCTATGAAACCTATACACGAGTTGAAAGGGTTAAAGTCCCATACTACTCGGCGTATACCTATGAGATCTTATTCACGAGTTTGAAAGGGTTAGAGTCCCATACTACTCGGTGTATATCTATGAAATCTTATTCATGAGTTTGAAAGGGTTAGAGTCCCATACTACTCGATGTATAAGATAATTAATTATATGAGTAAATGTGGTATTTGTACTTATGATATTTTATATAGTACAGTTATTTACTTACTGAGTTTTTAAATAAACTCACACTCCCTATGATTATTTTTTTCAGATACAGAAAATAAAGAACAAGAGTATCCGTTTGAAGATTAGAAGCTCCTTGGGTTTATTCTCTATTTCTGTCTGGTGGGACACCAGTACTTATTAATGTGGATATTAGAAAAGCTCTGTATTTTCTATAGGTCTCCTAGGCTTGCGATGAGATAGAAATATCAGACTATGTATGTCTATATTTGCTTATCAGATGAATATAATTCTGTAGTGTGGAATGAATGATTAAGGTTGAATGTAAAACCTTACAGAATATATGTATATAACGTATGTTTGAGAATTATATCAAATGAGTAGTATCTTTTCACATGCTCAATTTTTGGGATGTGACAAATTTGGTATCAGAGGAAAGGTTTTATAGGTCCCCTATAGAGTACAGAGCAAAGTGATCTTTGTGGGCCCTTCCCTATTGTCATGAGCCGCGGCATGACCATAGGATTAGGTTCCATAAAAGACCTTGTAGAGTATAACGTCATTTTATATATAACTTCTCAGTGGGGCTAGTAAGTGATATTTTGTTTATGTCTGAAAATTGTTTGTTATGTGTGTAGATCTGTGACAGATCAATGTCAGAAGGATCTTCTAATAATAATGAGCATATGGGTCCAAGGAGGGCCATAAATCCACCAGTACATGTGCAAGATGATCCTAACCGTGGTGATAGTTTACATGCTCAAAGTACTGAGGGCGCAACTAGTGAGCAAGCAAGAAGAGTCGAACCTGATGCTCACGTCGGTAATGCAACTATTGCATATGTGATTCATTTGATGAATGAACGATTTGACCGATTTGAGGCTGAAATGAGAGGTCGAGCTGCACAAGCTAACCTGCCAGTGGATCCTCCTATTGTTGAAGCTGAAAATGTACCAGCAGCTCCGTTAGCGGGAGGAGTTAATGTAAGAGAGGTAAGAATGTCTGAATTCCAGAAAATGAGGCCTCCTACTTTTTCAGGGGAAGATCCCAAAGAGGACCCACAATGTTTTCTTGAAGATTGTGAAGCAATCTGTGATGCTATAGGGTGTTCTCCTACTCAAAAGGTAGAATTCACTTCCTTTCAGTTAAAGGGTAGGGCTGGTAAATGGTGGAGAAACTGGAAGAAAGCTAGAATTCAAGGCGCACCGCCAGTTATGTGGTCAGAATTTTACAGATTGGTTATGGATGAATTTCTGCCGGCAAGTGAACGATCATCCAGGGCCAGAGATTTTCTGTATCTACGGCAGGGAACCATGACTGTTGACGAGTATTCAGCTCAGTTTGTTAAATTATCTGAATATGCCCCTGAAATCATTCCTTCTGAAAGGAAGAAAATAGAAAAGTTTGTGGAAGGGCTTTGTGATGCCTTATATGATCAAGTGGGTTCTAATATGAACGATTACTCTTCGTACTCAGAGGCTGTTGATGTGGCCCGAAGAATGGAAAAGAGGTCAAAGAATAAAGAAGAGTATCGTCAAAAGAAGAAAGCTAGGTATAGAAGATCTTTTGATCAAGGGGAAGACTCAGGGACTTTGAAACCCTTTACTGCATCACAACATGCTCCAGCCACTCCTACTAAGTCATCTTATTCTACAGCCAGTGTGGCTAAGCCTCGTTTAGAGAACAGGGGTGGTTTTAGCTCTTCTAGTAGAGGAGGTACTCATGGTAGAAGGGAAAAACCTCAATGTCCTGAATGTGGAAAGTTTCACTTCGGAGAATGCAGGTTAAACACTGTTGGTACAGGCTGTTTTCACTGTGGACAAAAAGGACATTTTATAAGGGAGTGCCCTCAGCTCATGACAAGACCAGGTCAAGGATCTACTTTGCCACCTCGACCACAATCTATTACTCAAACACTAACCCCTTCAATAGGGGGTAGTATGGGAAGAGGTTCTGGAAGAGGCCAAGGTGACCGTGGAAAACAAGCTGCTGGCAGAGGAAATGCAAGAGTATATGCTCTAACCCGACAGGATGCTCAAACATCCAATGCTGTAGTTACAGGTATATTATCTGTTAATACTTTTGCTGCACGTATTTTGTTTGACCCCGGTTCTACTCATTCATATGTGTCGCCCCTATTTGCCAAGAGATTTGCATTTGATTCGATTATTCTTAAAGAACCATTCTTGGTTTCCACACCGATGAGAGAGACTTTGATGGTTAAAACATGTTATCGTTCTTGTAAAATAATCGTTGGAGGCATGGAAACTGAGATAGATCTTATGGTTCTCAATATGTTAGATTTTGATGTGATTTTAGGGATGGATTGGTTATCTTCTTGTCATGCTACTATAAATTGTCGTGACAAAGTTATTTCCTTTAATATGCCGGGGAGGAGTAATTTTGTGTTTTAAGGAGATCGAGGTGATGTACCTTGCAACATGATATCTATGTTAAGTGCCCAGCGTATGTTGCGAAAGGGATGTCAGGGATTTCTAGCTTTTATCAAAGATTTAGAAAAGAAAGAACAGAAGTTAGAAGACATTCATGTGGTTAATGAATTCCCAGATGTGTTCCCAGAAGATTTACCTGGATTACCGCCAGAAAGAGATATTGAGTTCAGTATTGATTTGGTCCCAGACACAAGACCAAATTGTCACATCCCAAAAATTGAGCATGTGAAAAGATACTACTCATTTGATATAATTCTCAAACATACGTTATATACATATATTCTGTAAGGTTTTACATTCAACCTTAATCATTCATTCCACACTACAGAATTATATTCATCTGATAAGCAAATATAGACATACATAGTCTGATATTTCTATCTCATCGCAAGCCTAGGAGACCTATAGAAAGTACAGAGCGTTTCTAGTGTCCACATTAATAAGTACTGGTATCCCACCAGACAGAAATAGAGTGTAATCCCAAGGGGCTTCTAATCTTCCAACGGATACTCTTCTTCTTTGTTTTCTGTATCTGAAAAATAATCATAGGGAGTGTGAGTTTATTTAAAAACTCAGTAAGTAAATAACTGTACTATATAAAATATCAAAAGTACAAATACCACATTTACTCATATAATTAATTGTCTTATACATCGAGTAGTATGGGACTCTAACCCTTTCAAACTCATGAATAAGATTTCATAGATATACACCGAGTAGTATGGGACTCTAACCCTTTCAAACTCGTGAATAAGATCTCATCGGTATACACCGAGTAGTATGGGACTTTAACCCTTTCAACTCGTGTATAGATTTCATAGATATGCACTGAGTAGTATGGGACTTTAACCCTTTCCAACTCGTGAATAAAATTTCTTAGATATACACCGAGTAGTATGGGACTTTAACCCTTTCACACTCGTGTATTAGATCCCCTAGATCTTTACTCATTAATAAAATAGTGAGAATTCATCACATAGTACAATTGTCATGAAATAAATAATTTCTTCATACTCTTATTTCTACTGATCATCATATACTCCCATATGAAAAATTAATTGCTTATTATCCAAATAATATTGTAAATGGGACTTATATTGTACTTTGACTAGTAATATCAAATTAGCTGAGCAAGGTTATTCACTCACCTTGATGTTTGTCCAAGTTTACCTTGTTCCACACTAGAATTTTACTAGGAAATCCAAATTTGTCACATCCCAAAAATTGAGCATGTGAAAAGATACTACTCATTTGATATAATTCTCAAACATACGTTATATACATATATTCTGTAAGGTTTTACATTCAACCTTAATCATTCATTCCACACTACAGAATTATATTCATCTGATAAGCAAATATAGACATACATAGTCTGATATTTCTATCTCATCGCAAGCCTAGGAGACCTATAGAAAATACAGAGCTTTTCTAATATCCACATTAATAAGTACTGGTGTCCCACCAGACAGAAATAGAGAATAAACCCAAGGGGCTTCTAATCTTCAAATGGATACTCTTGTTCTTTATTTTCTGTATCTGAAAAAAATAATCATAGGGAGTGTGAGTTTATTTAAAAACTCAGTAAGTAAATAACTGTACTATATAAAATATCAAAAGTACAAATACCACATTTATTCATATAATTAATTATCTTATACATCGAGTAGTATGGGACTCTAACCCTTTCAAACTCATGAATAAGATTTCATAGATATACACCGAGTAGTATGGGACTCTAACCCTTTCAAACTCGTGAATAAGATCTCATAGGTATACGCCGAGTAGTGTGGGACTTTAACCCTTTCAACTCGTGTATAGGTTTCATAGATATGCACTGAGTAGTATGGGACTTTAACCCTTTCAAACTCGTGTATAAGATTTCTTAGATATACACCGAGTAGTATGGGACTTTAACCCTTTCACACTCGTGTATTAGATCCCGTAGATCTTTACTCATTAATAAAATAGTGAGAATTCATCACATAGTACAATTGTCATAAGATAAATAATTTCTTCATACTCTTATTTCTACTGATCATCATATACTCCCATATGAAAAATTAATTGCTTATTATCCAAATAATATTGTAAATGGGACTTATATTGTACTTTGACTAGTAATATCAAATTAGCTGAGCAAGGTTATTCACTCACCTTGATTTTTGTCCAAGTTTACCTTGTTCCACACTAGAATTTGTGTAGGAAAATTTCCTAGTAAAATATATTACAAGGAATCATAAGAAAGGAAACAAAATCACGAAAATACGTAAAATTTTCTGACTGCTACAGTAACGGGTTTCTACAGTACGGTTTGCTACAGTGTCGGTTCGCTACAGTAACGATTCGCTACAGTGCCGGTTCACTACAGTAACGTTGACTGCCGACACTACAGTAACTGCTACAGTACCCGAAGAAAATTTTCCAGATTTTTTCCCGAAATTTCTGGTCGCTACAGTAACTCGAAGAAAAATTTCAGATTTTCAGTTGCTACAGTACTTCGAATTTTGCAGAAAATCTTTCAGAAAAATTCATCCTTTCCTTTCTTTTGATTCAAAACCAGAATCTCAACTCTTTTAACCGATTATAACTCAAATATAACTTCTAAAACAACTGAGATTCATGAATTATCATCAAAATCTTCAAGAACAAAACCTCCTCTGATCTTGTATATAAACTGATATTTAAGGAAAATAATCGGATTAAAGCTTACCTTTGATCCTTACAAAGCTTTTGAACCGAACAAATAATCAGAAATTCTGAAGATCAAGGAAATGATTTGAGAAGAAAATGAAGAATTGAGATAGAAATCTTTTCTGCTTCCTTCGGCTGAGTGAAAAAATGAGGGTTACTATTGAAACTTTATATTAAATATTTCTAATGGGTTATTCAATAACCCATGGGTATCCATAACCCAACATCCAAACCCATCCAGTCAATTTACAATAAATGGATTAATTGACCATTCTGAAACCACTTTTCCATGAATTTCACCATTCTTAGAATATATCCCTAATTGTGCAAATATTTAGTCCAGTCATTTAACTCAATTTTCATAAATAATATTCAAAGAGAACAATTAAATATGAAAATTAAAAATGACCAAAATCAATAACTAAAGTAACGTTGTAGAATTCTAAAATACTCTTAAGCGAATTATATTCTGAAATTAACGGGTATTACATTCTATCCCCCTTAAAAGAATTCGGTCCTCCGAATTAAAATCGTACCTCAAGTTTCAAATAAATGTGGATAGTTTTTCCACATCTCATCTTCTGCCTCCCACGTAGCTTCCTCGCGAGAATGATTTCTCCAAAGAACCTTGACAGTAGGAATTTCTTTGGTACGCAATTTCTTGACTTTTCTATCAAGGATAGCTACTGGTACCTCTTCGTAGGTGAGAGTTTCATCAAAATGAACTTCTTGGGGTTGAATGATATGAGAAGGATCAGGAAGATACTTCCGTAGCATGGACACATGAAATATTGGATGAACTCCCTCTAGGTTGGAAGGTAGGTCTAGGCGATATGTCACATTACCTACTCTGTCTACAACCTCATATGGGCCAACATACCTCGGACTAAGCTTGCCTTTCTTCCCGAATCTCATTACTCCTTTCATAGGTGAGATTCGTAAGAAAACCATATCACCTATTGCAAATTCAAGGTCACGTCGTCGGTTGTCCGCATAAGACTTCTGTCTACTCTGAGCAGTTAACAACTTCTCTCTGATCAGTTTAACTTTATTTATATCTTCCTGTATCATCTCAGGTCCAAATATTTTGGTTTCACCAAGTTCAAACCAACCTATAGGAGATCGACACCGTCTCCCATACAAAGCCTCAAAAGGTGCCATCTGAATACTGGCTTGGTAACTGTTATTATAAGCAAATTCAATAAGAGACAAATGATCTTCCCAACTTCCACTGAAATCCATCACACAAGCTCTTAGCATATCATCTTTCTTGTACTGAAGAAACTTGAGAAATAAAAATATGTTGAACTTGTTATATTTTGTACTTGATTGTGAAAATTTTAAAAGAGAGAACGAGATTTGGACAAAATATCTGCATTTGTTTCAATCTTGAGTTAAGTTTTGAATTCGGAGGACCGAATTCTATTAAGGGGGGAAGAATGTAATATCTCAAGAATTTATATGAATATTTAAAGTCTAATTTGAAATTTAGTGAAAAATTTAATTACGTGAAAATGTGCTTTTTGAATTAGTGAAGAAAATCTGGGAATAGAAATTTTAATTTTTAATTTAGGAAAATTTTACAAATTCTCAAGGACTAAAGTGAAAAGAAAAGAAAGTATAGAGGACTTTTGAGAAATGACCAAATAGAAACCTGAGAGGAAGAATAAAGCTTATGAGAATGAATTATGAGTCTGGTACCGAAAAGATGATGGATTCGAGGTTAAATTGGTATTTGAGACATCGAGAGGGATTAAAGTGAACAAATCTTATAAGCTAAGGTGGCTATGAGCGATTTTATCGAAAAAGAAATTAGTGGGGCCCACACATACAATTATTAGTTTTTCTTCTCCTTCTTCCTCCCGAGGCTTCATGTTCTTCGTTCATTTCCATCTTCCCTTCTTCAATCATTTCTCAAATTTTCATCCGACGATCTTGTATTTTCTAACCATACTTCCGATTCTCAGGAGTTCCAGAGGTAAAGAGGTAAGTTTTATCTTCTCTATTTCTCTTTTTCTCCATTTTCGGACCTATGGAAGAAAATTAAGATTTTGAGTTTTAATGGATGAATTTAAGTGTGGATGTTAATGTAAAACATTCTTAGGTGGTTTATGATGTTATTAGAACAAGAAATTTCGTAGAATTTGGATATTTGAAAAAGTTAGTGTTCTTGATGAAAATTTGAGATTTGAGCTTGGATTGTTGGTAGAAATTGGGGGTTTTGGTGTTAAAACACTCCTTAGACATTAAGGATGAAAACCCATGGAAGAAATCAAAAGAAATGTTGTTTTAGATATGATTTTAGGATTTTTGGATGAAGAACACGAAGAACATCGAAAATTTTCCCCAGAAATTACTGTTCACCGAGAAAATTTTTCCAGATTTTCTCGTTACTGTAGCGTTGACTCGGTCAACGTTACTGTAGCATTGACTTGGTCAACGTTACTGTAGCTGCGTTGACCGTTGACTATTACTGTAGCATCAGTTTTTTTTTAATATCGTTGAAAAGCTCTTTGAGTCTAGTTTCCAATGGTATAAGTATCATTTAGAAATTCATTACCGGTTAGGAGTTATGACTTAAGATGTGAGTAAAGGTCGAGAGTAGTGATATGAAATTTCTCTATTTTGTAACCCTAATGGTTTTTACCTGGTTACAATAGGGATGATTGGGGCGCAAGGTGGGAGCGCCGAGAGCGTGGAATCCAGGTGAGTAGGCAACCTTGCAAAATTAATTTAATAAATTAGTCAAAGCACAATATAAATCCCATTTGCGTTATTTGTGAAATTGAGAAGATTATCAGTGTGTGTTCAGGTTGAGAAAAAGTATAATATCATTGGAAGGTATTTTATTACCTTTGAGAATTGATTTCTCTAGTTGACTAAAGAACTAGATGTGATTGTTCCTTGAATAAATTGGAACATTTTGTAAGTGAATAACCTTACTAAACTAATGTGATCTTATTAGATAAGGTACAATACAAGTCTTGTTTATAACATTATTGAAGTGAGAAATAATCAATCTCGCTGTTGATAATATATGATGATTGTTATGGTTGATGATAGACATTCAAGGGAATAAAAATATGTGTAAATTCATTTATTTCATAGTAATTATATTGTGATAAATTCTCACTATTTTATAGATGAGCAAAAGATCTACGAGATCTAATACACGAGTTTGAAAGGGTTAGAATCCCATACTACTCGGTGTATAAATGTGAAAATCTATGCACGAGTTTGAAAGGGTTAGAGTCCCATACTACTCGGTGTATAAATGTGAAAACCCATGCACGAGTTTGAAAGGGTTAGAGTCCCATACTACTCAGTGTATAACTGTGAAAATCAATACACGAGTTTGAAAGGGGTTAGAGTCCCATATCACTCAGTGTATAAATGTGAAAATCTATGCACGAGATTGAAAGGGTTAGAGTCCCATACTACTCGGTGTATAAATGTGAAAACCTATGCACAAAGAGTTTGAGGGTTAAATTCCCAAGTCACTCAGTGCAAGTATTTATGGCATATAATACTATAATTATTTAAAATAAATGATAGATTGATTGTATTAGTAAATGTGGTGTTTGTGCTTATGATATTTTCATGTACAGTTGTTTACTCACTGAGTTATGATAAACTCACACTCTCCATGATTATCTTTTCAGATACAGTGGTTGAGGAGAAGAATTTATAGCCTTTAAGGATATACTCCACTTTTGTCTGGTAAACAATTGGTAAGGATTAGGAAACGCTCTGTAATCTAGTAGGTCACCTAGGCTTGGGAGGTTGTATAGTACTGTATAGTGTTTGAAAGTTGAACATTTTCTGAATATGTATACAAAATATCTTTCTTGGAATATTTATGATTCACATAATTATGGATATTAAGAATGTTCACAGAGATTATGGGGTACCACGGAGGTACACCCTAGGTATTTTATGTTTATATCACATGTAAGTTTTGGGATGTGACAAATTGGTATCAGAGGTGGTTTTAGGTCCCCTATAGATTACAGAGCGAAGTGTTCTTTGTGGGCCCTTTTCCATTGTCATGAACCGCGGCATGACCATGGGATTAGGTTCCATAAAAGACCTTGTAAAGTTGAGTGTTCTTGTCATAACTTACCCTTCGATGGAGTTAGTTAGAGATAATTTTGTTACAATATGAGATAATTGATTTCATATGTGGAACTTTGGAACTTGTTGGAGGTATGATCTTTATACCGATGGAAAAGGTGATCTCTGTATGAAATTTTTCTTTTTGAGAAATTGGGAACATAACTCTGTAGTGTACTCTTAAAGCTAAGGATCAGTAATTGCTAGAATATGGCTTGAGGGCTGGGCCAAGAGTGATGTATTAGATGGGGTAAAGTTGATTATGAGGCATGGGCTAGAGTTCAAGAAAGATTTTCACAAAGAATATAGCGCAGATTACTAATGCAAGAATGGGAAAGAACCCTTGTGAGGCAGATCAAGATTTGATTTTGATAGATGCCAGACAGATGTAATTTATGGAAGAGGATGTAAGTCCTAAATAATATGTTCCTTGATAAAAGCTTGGTTGAGAAAATAGATGTGGGCTAGGTAGTTTTTCCCTAAGGGAGATACTACGGTAAAATGGAACCTAGCATAAGAGATATTGAGGTACGTTATAAGTCTTCTCTAGGGGCGACTCGCCAAAGTTGCACTTGTTTAGTTAGGGATTGGCATGATGGTACTATGTGATAGAAGTGTTTCAAAAAATATATATATATATACAATGTAGAAGTTTTGTAACATTGGAACAATTAGAGCATGTTAAAGGTAGGCTGTTGGCGTATGAACATTCATAATTGTTAAACGTGATGTATGATTGGAATGGTCTAGAAAGATATTCTTATGGTAGTTTGTGCCTCAGAGTGTTAGTTTAAGGAAAGCTTGCGAATCGAGGCTCTTAAGCAAGAATTCATGACAATTCGAGGGCATAATATCGAGTTCAATTGATCTATACGGTAAGCCTTCATCTACTCCCATATGATAAGGGGAAAGACAACGAGACTTGTATAGAGCTTCTGTTTGTCTCTGTGTCAGCTTATAGGGTCATTAAATTATTTTTTTTTATGTGATTGGCTTATAAGCTGAATTTGTTATTGATTTTGTGTGGCTAATTTCTTTTATCTTTCTTCATATTATTATTATTATTATTATTATTATTTAGAGTACCATCTAGTAAAAGAAATTATTGGCATTAAAAGCGGAAGGATTACATTGCAAAAAAAAAAGGGAAATTACTCATGCATGAGTAATCTAAAAGCGAGGTGGTCTCGGATTAGGAGGGTTGTATTGTATCATCACCCCTCGACCATTTCTTGGAACAAGAGACTGAGCAATGTCACGGAGGGTAGTGTAAATCCCATTCATACAATCAACACTTCTTTGTTGTTGATTGCAGAAGCATTGGGTAGACCAATAGAAGAACCTGTCTATTCTTGAAGTCATTGCCGCATTATTGCGTTTAGTTAACTTCTCCAGGTCTTCTATCATCTTCTTCAGATTTTTCACCTCCTTCTCTAGACAAGCGATTTTGTTTTCTGATGTGTGGCCAGTGCTAATCTCCTCAGCTTCCTCAATTTTTATCTTCTTCTCCTTTTGATCCTCTTGAGACCCCTCAAAAGGTCTCTTGCCCTTGTCTTTGCCCAGACTTAAGTTTAAGTCGAGCTCTTCTTCCTTGGCCTCCACTGTGAGATCAATGTACTTCCTAGTGGCCATGGTTTTGAAAATTTAGAAGTTTTTGCAGGAGTATGACGAGAGAGGAATGCTGGGAAATTGTAGGCTCAGAGATGATTACTCTTTGTGGTGTAGTAACTGAGAACTCCGGGGCAGTTTTTATAGAGAAAAATTTAGACTTAGAGCCAAAGAAGATATCTCTTCGCCGCACTCCTACACGCTCAACCTATGGATTTTTGCAAGCTGGAAGCCAGAAGCCTAGGGTAGGCATGCGTGTCAACAGTGTGTCACATTAATGGCAAAACCACGTAAGTCAATATTCAGTGGATTTGCGGCCGATTTATACTTGTTTATTTTTCATGTCTCTTGTTGGCATTTTCTGAAATTCTAAGAAGCCGACAGCGTAGCCATTAAAGATTGCCTTGGATGCTTTTATGATGAACTAAAATGTATTTCTCTGCTTTCTTGTATTGTTCTTGAAAGCCTTCAGTTGAGTATAATATACATGATTGATTGAATTATATTGTGATTATATGTATTTAAATACATATGCCATGTATGTATGTTATCCATGCATTGAGAGTGAAGGCTATTTGTTATGGCCAGGAATAATATGTAATGATTCTACATACATTCAGAGAATGAGAAGTCTGAAATTTAAAAAGGACTTGAATAGATGAAAATATATAGATAATGATGTATCTCTATGTTGATACATACATACATATATGCTCGTAGAGGCAAGAGAAAGGTAAAAAAAAAAATTTCTCACTTTATGGTAACACTTGATATGTGTAAATGTGAGAAGTTTTTATTTTAATATGTATGTTTGAAAATGTGTAAGCTTAGGGCAAAGCCACGGATTAGAAACCTAGATAAGGTTAATATGAAACTACCCGTTCATGGAGTAATATCTCGATTTAGAATTATTGGATAAGACAAATACAGAGTTAGGAAGTCATAAATTGAAGCGGCGATTAGTTTAATAATTTGAGCAAGAGTCAAAAGTTAGCCGAAATTTTTGAGGAAATCTATTGTATTTGATTATATTTTGTTATTTTCTGGCATGCTTATGATAGACCGTTGGCATTGCGACGGATAAGGTCTGGAGACCATCTTTAGAGTGTGATGTAAGGGTTTTGGTAGCCCTAAATTTCGTCTATAAATAATGGATGCCCCATTACGCCGCTCATTACACTAAGAGTTCATTACTTATAAGCTTTCTAGCATCAAACCTCTCATTCCATACAACCTTTATAGCTTAGAAAAATATGGCCGACAATAAATCTTTCAATTTAAACTTTGAGGCTGGCAAGGTAGAGCTGGATCTAAATCTTAGTCTGGAGAACTATAAGAATAAGAGATCCATGGAAGAGTCATCAGAAGCTAAGAAAAGAAAAAGGGATGTAGTAGAGCTAGAGGATGTTAGCACAGCAACATCTTCAAATGATGAGCTTGTGCTTATGAGAAAAAAGATGGAGGACTTGGAAAGGTTGATAAACCGCCACTTTGAGGACCAGGGAAGATTGATAAATCGTCTCTTTGTAGAACAAGAGAAGCTCTTGAATCGTCATTTTAGGGAATTGGCGAATAGAGTTGATAGACATTCGATGTTTGCAACTCAAAATTTTCGTGACCAACAAGCGAGGTGTATTGACTGTATGAATGGAGTGACCTCTGCACTTCGCCAAATTTCCCAAACGTTTCCTCCAGAAACTCTTTCTAGGCTGCAACGATTAGCTTCCTCCTTAAGATCTGAAGCACCTTCCTCTTCTAGACCTGGAGCACTTTCTGCATTTCAAAAACCTCCTCGTCCTTAATTTATTCTTTCTTTTATTTATACCTTGAGGTAAGATTTTAATTCGGAGGACCGAATTCTTTTAAGGGGGGTAGAATGTAATACCCGTTAATTTCAGAATATAATTCGCTTAAGAGTATTTTAGAATTCTACAACGTTACTTTAGTTATTTATTTTGGTCATTTTTAATTTTCATATTTAATTGTTCTCTTTGAATATTATTTATGAAAATTGAGTTAAATGACTGGACTAAATATTTGCACAATGAGGGATATATTCTAAGAATGGTGAAATTCATGGAAAAGTGGTTTCAGAATGGTCAATTACTCCATTTATTGTAAATTGACTGGATGGGTTTGGATGTTGGGTTATGGATACCCATGGGTTATTGAATAACCCATTAGAAATATTTAATATAAAGTTTCAATAGTAACCCTCATTTTTTTCACTCAGCCGAAGGAAGCAGAAAAGATTTCTCTCTCAGTTCTTCATTTTCTTCTCAAATCCTTTCCTTGATCTTCAGAGTTTCGATTATTTGTTCGGTTCAAAAGCTTTGTAAGGATCAAAGGTAAGCTTTAATCCGATTATTTTCCTTAAATTTCAGTTTATGTAGAAGATCAGAGGAGGTTTTGTTTTGAAGATTTTGATGATAATTCATGAATCTCAGTTGTTTTAGAAGTTATATTTGAGTTATAATCGGTTAAAAGAGTTGAGATTCTGGTTTTGAATCAAAAGAAAGGAAAGGATGAATTTTTTGAAAGATTTTCTGCAAAATTTGAAGTATTGTAGCAACTGAAAATCTGGAATTTTTCTTCGAGTTACTGTAGCGACCAGAAATTTCGAAAAAAAAATCTGAAAAATTTTCTTCGGGTACTGTAGCAGTTACTGTAGTGTCGGCAGTCAACGTTACTGTAGCAGTCAACGTTACTGTAGTGAACCGTCACTGTAGCGAACCGTTACTGTAGCAATCAGAAAATTTTGCGTATTTTCGTGATTTTGTTTCCTTTCTTATATTTCCTTGTAATATATTTTACTAGGAAATTTTCCTACACAAATTCTAGTGTGGAACAAGGTAAACTTGGACAAACATCAAGGTGAGTGAATAACCTTGCTCAGCTAATTTGATATTACTAGTCAAAGTACAATATAAGTCTCATTTACAATATTATTTGGATAATAAGCAATTAATTTTTCATATGGGAGTATATGATGATCAGTAGAAATAAGAGTATGAAGAAATTATTTATTTCATGACAATTGTACTATGTGATGAATTCTCACTATTTTATTAATGAGTAAAGATCTACGGGATCTAATACACGAGTGTGAAAGGGTTAAAGTCCCATACTACTCGGTGTATATCTAAGAAATCTTATTCACGAGTTGGAAAGGGTTAAAGTCCCATACTACTCAGTGCATATCTATGAAATCTATACACGAGTTGAAAGGGTTAAAGTCCCATACTACTCGGTGTATACCGATGAGATCTTATTCACGAGTTTGAAAGGGTTAGAGTCCCATACTACTCGGTGTATATCTATGAAATCTTATTCATGAGTTTGAAAGGGTTAGAGTCCCATACTACTCGATGTATAAGACAATTAATTATATGAGTAAATGTGGTATTTGTACTTTTGATATTTTATATAGTACAGTTATTTACTTACTGAGTTTTTAAATAAACTCACACTCCCTATGATTATTTTTCAGATACAGAAAACAAAGAAGAAGAGTATCCGTTGGAAGATTAGAAGCCCCTTGGGATTACACTCTATTTCTGTCTGGTGGGATACCAGTACTTATTAATGTGGACACTAGAAACGCTCTGTACTTTCTATAGGTCTCCTAGGCTTGCGATGAGATAGAAATATCAGACTATGTATGTCTATATTTGATATAATTCTCAAACATACGTTATATACATATATTCTGTAAGGTTTTACATTCAACCTTAATCATTCATTCCACACTACATAATTATATTCATCTGATAAGCAAATATAGACATACATAGTCTGATATTTCTATCTCATCGCAAGCCTAGGAGACCTATAGAAAATACAGAGCTTTTCTAATATCCACATTAATAAGTACTGGTGTCCCACCAGACAGAAATAGAGAATAAACCCAAGGGGCTTCTAATCTTCAAACGGATACTCTTGTTCTTTATTTTCTGTATCTGAAAAAAATAATCATAGGGAGTGTGAGTTTATTTAAAAACTCAGTAAGTAAATAACTGTACTATATAAAATATCAAAAGTACAAATACCACATTTACTCATATAATTAATTATCTTATACATCGAGTAGTATGGGACTCTAACCCTTTCAAACTCATGAATAAGATTTCATAGATATACACCGAGTAGTATGGGACTCTAACCCTTTCAAACTCGTGAATAAGATCTCATAGGTATACGCCGAGTAGTATGGGACTTTAACCCTTTCAACTCGTGTATAGGTTTCATAGATATGCACTGAGTAGTATGGGACTTTAACCCTTTCAAACTCGTGTATAAGATTTCTTAGATATACACCGAGTAGTATGGGACTTTAACCCTTTCACACTCGGGTATTAGATCCCGTAGATCTTTACTCATTAATAAAATAGTGAGAATTCATCACATAGTACAATTGTCATGAGATAAATAATTTCTTCATACTCTTATTTCTACTGATCATCATATACTCCCAATTTGTCACATCCCAAAACTTACATGTGATATAAACATAAAATACCTAGGGTGTACCTCCATGGTACCCCATAATCTCTGTGAACATTCTTAATATCCATAATTATGTGAATCATAAATATTCCAAGAAAGATATTTTGTATACATATTCAGAAAATGTTCAACTTTCAAACACTATACAATACTATACAACCTCCCAAGCCTAGGTGACCTACTAGATTACAGAGCGTTTCCTAGTCCTTACCAATTGTTTACCAGACAAAAGTGGAGTATATCCTTAAAGGCTATAAATTCTTCTTCTCAACCACTGTATCTGAAAAGATAATCATGGAGAGTGTGAGTTTATCATAACTCAGTGAGTAAACAACTGTACATGAAAATATCATAAGCACAAACACCACATTTACTAATACAATCAATCTATCATTTATTTTAAATAATTATAGTATTATATGCCATAAATACTTGCACTGAGTGACTTGGGAATTTAACCCTCAAACTCTTTGTGCATAGGTTTTCACATTTATACACCGAGTAGTATGGGACTCTAACCCTTTCAAACTCGTGCATAGATTTTCACATTTATACACTGAGTGATATGGGACTCTAACCCCTTTCAAACTCGTGTATTGATTTTCACAGTTATACACCGAGTAGTATGGGACTCTAACCCTTTCAAACTCGTGCATAGGTTTTCACATTTATACACCGAGTAGTATGGGACTCTAACCCTTTCAAACTCGTGCATAGATTTTCACATTTATACACCGAGTAGTATGGGACTCTAACCCTTTCAAACTCGTGTATTAGATCTCGTAGATCTTTTGCTCATCAATAAAATAGTGAGAATTTATCACAATATAATTACTATGAAATAAATGAATTTACACATATTTTTATTCCCTTGAATGTCTATCATCAACCATAACAATCATCATATATTATCAACAGCGAGATTGATTATTTCTCACTTCAATAATGTTATAAACAAGACTTGTATTGTACCTTATCTAATAAGATCACATTAGTTTAGTAAGGTTATTCACTTACAAAATGTTCCAATTTATTCAAGGAACAATCACATCTAGTTCTTTAGTCAACTAGAGAAATCAATTCTCAAAGGTAATAAAATACCTTCCAATGATATTATACTTTTTCTCAACCTGAACACACACTGATAATCTTCTCAATTTCACAAATAACGCAAATGGGATTTATATTGTGCTTTGACTAATTTATTAAATTAATTTTGCAAGGTTGCCTACTCACCTGGATTCCACGCTCTCGGCGCTCCCACCTTGCGCCCCAATCATCCCTATTGTAACCAGGTAAAAACCATTAGGGTTACAAAATAGAGAAATTTCATATCACTACTCTCGACCTTTACTCACATCTTAAGTCATAACTCCTAACCAGTAATGAATTTCTAAATGACACTTATACCATTGGAAACTAGACTCAAAGAGCTTTTCAATGATATTAAAAAAAAAACTGATGCTACAGTAATAGTCAACGGTCAACGCAGCTACAGTAACGTTGACCGAGTCAATGCTACAGTAACGTTGACCGAGTCAACGCTACAGTAACGAGAAAATCTGGAAAAATTTTCTCGGTGAACAGTAATTTCTGGGGAAAATTTTCGATGTTCTTCGTGTTCTTCATCCAAAAATCCTAAAATCATATCTAAAACAACATTTCTTTTGATTTCTTCCATGGGTTTTCATCCTTAATGTCTAAGGAGTGTTTTAACACCAAAACCCCCAATTTCTACCAACAATCCAAGCTCAAATCTCAAATTTTCATCAAGAACACTAACTTTTTCAAATATCCAAATTCTACGAAATTTCTTGTTCTAATAACATCATAAACCACCTAAGAATGTTTTACATTAACATCCACACTTAAATTCATCCATTAAAACTCAAAATCTTAATTTTCTTCCATAGGTCCGAAAATGGAGAAAAAGAGAAATAGAGTAGATAAAACTTACCTCTTTACCTCTAGAACTCCTGAGAATCGGAAGTATGGTTAGAAAATACAAGATCGCCGGATGAAAATTTGAGAAATGATTGAAGAAGGGAAGATGGAAATAACGAAGAACATGAAGCCTCGGGAGGAAGAAGGAGAAGAAAAACTAATAATTGTATGTGTGGGCCCCACTAATTTCTTTTTCGATAAAATCGCTCATAGCCACCTTAGCTTATAAGATTTGTTCACTTTAATCCCTCTCGATGTCTCAAATACCACTTTAACCTCGAATCCATCATCTTTTCGGTACCGGACTCATAATTCATTCTCATAAGCTTTATTCTTCCTCTTAGGTTTCTATTTGGTCATTTCTCAAAAGTCCTCTATACTTTCTTTTCTTTTCACTTTAGTCCTTGAGAATTTGTAAAAATTTCCTAAATTAAAAATTAAAATTTCTATTCCCAGATTCTCAATATGTAATACCCGTTAATTTCAGAATATAATTCGCTTAAGAGTATTTTAGAATTCTACAACGTTACTTTAGTTATTTATTTTGGTCATTTTTAATTTTCATATTTAATTGTTCTCTTTGAATATTATTTATGAAAATTGAGTTAAATGACTGGACTAAATATTTGCACAATGAGGGATACTAAGAATGGTGAAATTCATGGAAAAGTGGTTTCAGAATGATCAATTAATCCATTTATTGTAAATTGACTGGATGGGTTTGGATGTTGGGTTATGGATACCCATGGGTTATTGAATAACCCATTAGAAATATTTAATATAAAGTTTCAATAGTACCCCTCATTTTCACTCAGCCGAAGGAAGCAGAAAAGATTTCTCTCTCAGTTCTTCACTTTCTTCTCAAATCATTTCCTTGATCTTCAGAATTTCTGATTATTTGTTCGGTTCAAAAGCTTTGTAAGGATCAAAGGTAAGCTTTAATCCGATTATTTTCCTTAAATTTCAGTTTATATACAAGATCAGAGGAGGTTTTGTTCTTGAAGATTTTGATGATAATTCATGAATCTCAGTTGTTTTAGAAGTTATATTTGAGTTATAATCGGTTAAAAGAGTTGAAATTCTGGTTTTGAAACAAGAAAGGAAAGGATGAATTTGTTAGAAATTTCTGCAAAAACTTTTGCAAAAAACCGAGTTACTGTAGCGACCAGAAATTTCGAAACAAAATCTGGAAAATTTTCTTCGGGTACTGTAGCAGTACTGTAGTGTCGGCAGTCAACGGTACTGTAGCAGTCAACGTTACTGTAGCGAACCGGCACTGTAGCGAACCGACACTGTAGCAAACTGTTACTGTAGCAAACCGTACTGTAGCAACCCGTTACTGTAGCAGTCAGAAAATTTTACGTATTTTCGTGATTTTGTTTCCTTTCTTATGATTCCTTGTAATATATTTTACTAGGAAATTTTCCTACACAAATTCTAGTGTGGAACAAGGTAAACTTGGACAAACATCAAGGTGAGTGAATAACCTTGCTCAGCTATTTTGATATTACTAGTCAAAGTACAATATAAGTCCCATTTACAACATTATTTGGATAATAAGCAATTAATTTTTCATATGGGAGTATATGATGATCAGTAGAAATAAGAGTATGAAGAAATTATTTATCTCATGACAATTGTACTATGTGATGAATTCTCACTATTTTATTAATGAGTAAAGATCTACGGGATCTAATACACGAGTGTGAAAGGGTTAAAGTCCCATACTACTCGGTGTATATCTAAGAAATCTTATACACGAGTTTGAAAGGGTTAAAGTCCCATACTACTCAGTGCATATCTATGAAACCTATACACGAGTTGAAAGGGTTAAAGTCCCATACTACTCGGCGTATACCTATGAGATCTTATTCACGAGTTTGAAAGGGTTAGAGTCCCATACTACTCGGTGTATATCTAAGAAATCTTATTCATGAGTTTGAAAGGGTTAGAGTCCCATACTACTCGATGTATAAGACAATTAATTATATGAGTAAATGTGGTATTTGTACTTTTGATATTCTATATAGTACAATTATTTACTTACTGAGTTTTTAAATAAACTCACACTCCCTATGATTATTTTTCAGATACAGAAAACAAAGAAGAAGAGTATCCATTTGAAGAATAGAAGCCCATTAGAATTATCCTCTATTTCTGTCTATTGGGATACCAGTACTTATTAATGTGGACACTAGAAACGCTCTGTACTTTCTATAGGTCTCCTAGGCTTGCGATGAAAAATTAATTGCTTATTATCCAAATAATATTGTAAATGGGACTTATATTGTACTTTGACTAGTAATATCAAATTAGCTGAGCAAGGTTATTCACTCACCTTGATTTTTGTCCAAGTTTACCTTGTTCCACACTAGAATTTGTGTAGGAAAATTTCCTAGTAAAATATATTACAAGGAATCATAAGAAAGGAAACAAAATCACGAAAATACGTAAAATTTTCTGACTGCTACAGTAATGGGTTTGCTACAGTAACGGTTTGCTACAGTGCCGGTTCGCTACAGTAACGTTGACTGCTACAGTACAGTTGACTGCCGACACTACAGTAACTGCTACAGTACCCGAAGAAAATTTTTCAGATTTTTTCCCGAAATTTCTGGTCGCTACAGTAACTCGAAGAAAAATTTCAGATTTTCAGTTGCTACAGTACTTCGAATTTTGCAGAAAATCTTTCAAAAAAATTCATCCTTTCCTTTCTTTTGATTCAAAACCAGAATCTCAACTCTTTTAACCGATTATAACTCAAATATAACTTCTAAAACAACTGAGATTCATGAATTATCATCAAAATCTTCAAAACAAAACCTCCTCTGATCTTGTATATAAACTGAAATTTAAGGAAAATAATCGGATTAAAGCTTACCTTTGATCCTTACAAAGCTTTTGAACCGAACAAATAATCAGAAATTCTGAAGATCAAGGAAATGATTTGAGAAGAAAATGAAGAACTGAGAGAGAAATCTTTTCTGCTTCCTTCGGCTGAGTGAAAAAATGAGGGTTACTATTGAAACTTTATATTAAATATTTCTAATGGGTTATTCAATAACCCATGGGTATCCATAACCCAACATCCAAACCCATCCAGTCAATTTACAGTAAATGGATTAATTGACCATTCTGAAACCACTTTTCCATGAATTTCACCATTCTTAGAATATATCCCTCATTGTGCAAATATTTAGTCCAGTCATTTAACTCAATTTTCATAAATAATATCCAAAGAGAACAATTAAATATGAAAATTAAAAATGACCAAAATCAATAACTAAAGTAACGTTGTAGAATTCTAAAATACTCTTAAGCGAATTATATTCTGAAATTAACGGGTATTACATTCTACCCCCCTTAAAAGAATTCGGTCCTCCGAATTAAAATCGTACCTCAAGTTTCAAATAAATGTGGATAGTTTTTCCACATCTCATCTTCTGCCTCCCACGTAGCTTCCTCGCGAGAATAATTTCTCCAAAGAACCTTGACAGTAGGAATTTCTTTGGTACGCAATTTCTTGACTTTTCTATCAAGGATAGCTACTGGTACCTCTTCGTAGGTGAGAGTTTCATCAAAATGAACTTCTTGGGGTTGAATGACATGAGAAGGATCAGGAAGATACTTCCGTAGCATGGACACATGAAATATTGGATGAACTCCCTCTAGGTTGGAAGGTAGGTCTAGGCGATATGCCACATTACCCACTCTGTCTACAGCCTCATATGGGCCAACATACCTCGGACTAAGCTTGCCTTTCTTCCCGAATCTCATTACTCCTTTCATAGGTGAGATTCGTAAGAAAACCATATCACCTATTGCAAATTCAAGGTCACGTCGTCGGTTGTCCGCATAAGACTTCTGTCTACTCTGAGCAGTTAACAACTTTTCTCTGATCAGTTTAACTTTATTTATATCTTCCTGAATCATCTCAGGTCCAAATATTTTGGTTTCACCAAGTTCAAACCAACCTATAGGAGATCGACACCGTCTCCCATATAAAGCCTCAAAAGGTGCCATCTGAATACTGGCTTGGTAACTGTTGTTATAAGCAAATTCAATAAGAGACAAATGATCTTCCCAACTTCCACTGAAATCCATCACACAAGCTCTTAGCATATCCTCTAAAGTCTGAATTGTCCTTTCGGACTGTCCATCAGTCTGAGGATGGAATGCTGTGCTAAGATTTACTTTGGTACCCAAAGCCTCTTGAAAGACTTTCCAGAACCGAGAAGTAAACTGAGGTCCTCGGTCTGATATAATGGATATTGGTACACCATGAAGTTTCACTATTTCTTTAACATAAAGTCGAGCAAGTTTTGCTACACTGAAAGTGGTATGAACAGGAAGAAAATGTGCTGACTTAGTAAGTCGATCCACTATGACCCATATTGAGTCATTTCCTTTTGTTGACCGAGGTAAACCTACTACAAAATCCATAGTGATCCTTTCCCACTTCCATTCGGGAATATCTAGTTTTTGCATCAATCCAGATGGTCGTCGATGTTCAGCTTTAACTTGCTGACAAGTCAAACATCGAGCTACAAAGTCAGTCACGTCTCGCTTCATGCCCTCCCACCAGTAAACTTGTTTCAAGTCCTGATACATTTTCACAGCACCAGGATGTACAACGTAGGGCGAACCATGAGCTTCCATTAAGATTTCATGTTTCAAAGATTCAATGTTGGGGACACAGAGTCTCCCATTAAACCATAAGACTCCTTCTTCATCTACCAAGAAACTTGGTGCTAGACCTTGCCTTGCCTTATCTCTGACTTTGACCATATCAATGTCACCTTCTAAAGTTGCTTTTACTTTTTCAACAAGGGATGATCTAACTGTTAAATGAGCCAGAAATGTACCTGACTCAGTGATCTCGAAGAATACTCCATCAGCTTTCAATTCTTGTAGTTCATGTATTAGAGACCTCCTTATAGTGGCAATGTGAGCTAAACTTCCCATAGACTTTCGACTTAGAGCATCAGCCACTACATTTGCTTTACCTGGATGGTAAAGGATGGTACAATCATAATCTTTCAGAAGTTCCATCCACCTTCGTTGCCTTAGATTGAGATCTCTCTGCTCAAAATTGTACTTAAGGCTTTTGTGATCTGTAAAAATTTTACAAGTTTCCCCATACAAGTAATGTCTCCAAATCTTTAGGGCAAACACTACAGCTGCCATTTCCAAATCATGAGTGGGGTAATTCAATTCATGCTTTTTAAGCTGACGTGAGCCATAAGCTATGACTTTACCATGTTGCATCAACACACACCCTAAGCCTATCTTTGAGGCATCACAGAATACAGAGTAACCCCCTGGTCCTGATGGTAGGATTAAGACTGGTGCAGAAGTTAAACACTCTTTCAATTGGGTGAAACTTTGCTCACATGAATCATCCCAAATGTATTTAACATTCTTTCGGGTTAACTTATTTAATGGGAGAGCTGTCTTAGAGAAATCTTTGACAAAGCGACGGTAATACCCTGCTAAGCCAAGAAAACTACGTACTTCAGACACAGTTGTTGGTCTAGGCCACTGTTTAACTGCTTCAATTTTACTTGGATCTACATGAATACCTTCTTGGGAAATAACATGTCCCAAAAATGTTACATGACTCATCCAGAATTCACATTTTGAGAGCTTTGCGTACAACTGATGCTCTCTCAAAGTCTGAAGCACTATTCTCAAATGTTCAGTATGTTCTTCATGACTCTTTGAATACACCAAAATATCATCAATAAATACAATTACAAACTTATCAAGGAATGATTTGAACACTCTGTTCATTAAACCCATAAATGCTGCTGGTGCATTTGTTAACCCAAAAGACATCACAAGAAACTCATAATGTCCATACCGTGTACGAAAAGCAGTCTTAGGTATATCATCACTCTTAATTCGTAACTGATGATATCCAGACCTTAGATCAATCTTTGAGAAGTATTTTGCTCCTTGAAGCTGATCAAACAAATCATCTATCCTTGGTAAAGGATACTTATTCTTCACTGTGACTTTATTCAGCTGACGATAATCTATACATAATCTCATAGAACCATCTTTCTTTTTCACAAAAAGAACAGGAGCACCCCAAGGTGAAAAACTTGGGCGAATGAACCCTTTGTTCAACAAATCTTCCAATTGTTCTTTGAGTTCTTTTAGCTCAACAGGAGCCATACGATAAGGTGGAATAGAAATTGGTCTTGTGTCTGGGACCAAATCAATACTGAACTCAATATCTCTTTCTGGCGGTAATCCAGGTAAATCTTCTGGGAACACATCTGGGAATTCATTAACCACATGAATGTCTTCTAACTTCTGTTCTTTCTTTTCTAAATCTTTGATAAAAGCTAGAAATCCCTGACATCCCTTTCGCAACATACGCTGGGCACTTAACATAGATATCATGTTGCAAGGTACATCACCTCGATCTCTTTGAAACACAAAATTACTCCTCCCCGGCATATTAAAGGAAATAACTTTGTCACGACAATTTATAGTAGCATGACAAGAAGATATCCAATCCATCCCTAAAATCATCAAAATCTAACATATTGAGAACCATAAGATCTATCTCAGTTTCCATGCCTCCAACGATTATTTTACAAGAACGATAACATGTTTTAACCATCAAAGTCTCTCTCATCGGTGTGGAAACCAAGAATGGTTCTTTAAGAATAATCGAATCAAATGCAAATCTCTTGGCAAATAGGGGTGACACATATGAGTGAGTAGAACCGGGGTCAAACAAAATACGTGCAGCAAAAGTATTAACAGATAATATACTTGTAACTACAGCATTGGATGTTTGAGCATCCTGTCGGGTTAGAGCATATACTCTTGCATTTCCTCTGCCAGCAGCTTGTTTTCCACGGTCACCTTGGCCTCTTCCAGAACCTCTTCCCATACTACCCCCTATTGAAGGGGTTGGTGTTTGAGTAATAGATTGTGGTCGAGGTGGCAAAAATTTGATATAATTCTGGAAAAGTCAAAAAATTGCGTACCAAAGAAATTCCTACTGTCAAGGTTCTTTGGAGAAATCATTCTCGCTAGGAAACTACGTGGGAAGCAGAAGATGAGATGTGGAAAAACTATCCACATTTATTTGAAACTTGAGGTAAGGTTTTAATTCGGAGGACCGAATTCTTTTAAGGGGGTAGAATGTAATACCCGTTAATTTCAGAATATAATTCGCTTAAGAGTATTTTAGAATTCTACAACGTTACTTTAGTTATTTATTTTGGTCATTTTTAATTTTCATATTTAATTGTTCTCTTTGAATATTATTTATGAAAATTGAGTTAAATGACTGGACTAAATATTTGCACAATGAGGGATATATTCTAAGAATGGTGAAATTCATGGAAAAGTGGTTTCAGAATGGTCAATTAATCCATTTATTGTAAATTGACTGGATGGGTTTGGATGTTGGGTTATGGATACCCATGGGTTATTGAATAACCCATTAGAAATATTTAATATAAAGTTTCAATAGTAACTCTCATTTTTTTCACTCAGCCGAAGGAAGAGAAAAGATTTCTCTCTCAGTTCTTCATTTTCTTCTCAAATCATTTCCTTGATCTTCAGAATTTCTGATTATTTGTTCGGTTCAAAAGCTTTGTAAGGATCAAATGTAAGCTTTAATCCGATTATTTTCCTTAAATTTCAGTTTATATACAAGATCAGAGGAGGTTTTGTTCTTGAAGATTTTGATGATAATTCATGAATCTCAGTTGTTTTAGAAGTTATATTTGAGTTATAATCGGTTAAAAGAGTTGAGATTCTAGTTTTGAATCAAAAGAAAGGAAAGGATGAATTTTTTGAAAGATTTTCTGCAAAATTCGAAGTACTGTAGCAACTGAAAATCTGAAATTTTTCTTCGAGTTACTGTAGCGACCAGAAATTTCGGGAAAAAATCTGGAAAATTTTCTTCGGGTACTGTAGCAGTTACTGTAGTGTCGGCAGTCAACGGCACTGTAGCAGTCAACGTTACTGTAGCGAACCGGCACTGTAGCGAACCGTTACTGTAGCGAACCGACACTGTAGCAACCCGTTACTGTAGCAGTCAGAAAATTTTACGTATTTTCGTGATTTTGTTTCCTTTCTTATGATTCCTTGTAATATATTTTACTAGGAAATTTTCCTACACAAATTCTAGTGTGGAACAAGGTAAACTTGGACAAACATCAAGGTGAGTGAATAACCTTGCTCAGCTAATTTGATATTACTAGTCAAAGTACAATATAAGTCCCATTTACAATATTATTTGGATAATAAACAATTAATTTTTCATATGGGAGTATATGATGATCAGTAGAAATAAGAGTATGAAGAAATTATTTATCTCATGACAATTGTACTATGTGATGAATTCTCACTATTTTATTAATGAGTAAAGATCTACGGGATCTAATACCCGAGTGTGAAAGGGTTAAAGTCCCATACTACTCGGTGTATATCTAAGAAATCTTATACACGAGTTTGAAAGGGTTAAAGTCCCATACTACTCAGTGCATATCTATGAAACCTATACACGAGTTGAAAGGGTTAAAGTCCCATACTACTCGGCGTATACCTATGAGATCTTATTCACGAGTTTGAAAGGGTTAGAGTCCCATACTACTCGGTGTATATCTATGAAATCTTATTCATGAGTTTGAAAGGGTTAGAGTCCCATACTACTCGATGTATAAGATAATTAATTATATGAGTAAATGTGGTATTTGTACTTATGATATTTTATATAGTACAGTTATTTACTTACTGAGTTTTTAAATAAACTCACACTCCCTATGATTATTTTTTTCAGATACAGAAAATAAAGAACAAGAGTATCCGTTTGAAGATTAGAAGCCCCTTGGGTTTATTCTCTATTTCTGTCTGGTGGGACACCAGTACTTATTAATGTGGATATTAGAAAAGCTCTGTATTTTCTATAGGTCTCCTAGGCTTGCGATGAGATAGAAATATCAGACTATGTATGTCTATATTTGCTTATCAGATGAATATAATTCTGTAGTGTGGAATGAATGATTAAGGTTGAATGTAAAACCTTACAGAATATATGTATATAACGTATGTTTGAGAATTATATCAAATGAGTAGTATCTTTTCACATGCTCAATTTTTGGGATGTGACATGGAGATACATCATCATCTATATATTTTCATCTATTCAAGTCCTTTTAAATTTCTGACTTTTCATTCTCTGAATGCATGTGGAATCATTACATATTATTCCTGGCCATAACAAATAGCTTTCACTCACTATGTATGAATAGCATACATATCATATGTTTTTAGATACATGTAATCACAGCATGATTCAATCAATCATGTATATTATACTCAACTGAAGGCTTTCAAGAACAACACAATAAAGCAGAGAAATACATTTCAGTTCATCATAAAAGCATCCAAGGCAATCTTTAATGGCTACATTGTCAACTTCTTTGAATTTCAGAAAATGCAAACAAGAGAAATGGGAAAACCAAGTATAAATCGGCCGCAAATCCACCTAATATTGACTTTCATGGTTTTAGCATTAATGCGACGTGCTGTTGGTGTGCATGCCTACCTTAGACCTCTGGCTTCCAGCTTGTAGAAATCCATAGGTTGAGCGTGTAGGAGTACAGCGAAGAGATATCTTCTTTGGCTCTAAGTCTAAATTTTCTCTATAAAAATTGCCCGAGTTTTCAGTTACCACATCACAAAGAGTAATCATCTCTGAGCCTACAATTTGCCAACATTCCTCTCTCCTCATACTCTTGCAAAAACTTCTAAATTTTTCAAACCATGGCCATAAGGAAGTTCATTGATCTCAGGGTGGAGGCCAAGGAGGAAGAGCTTGATTTAAACTTGAGTTTGGGCAAGGACAAGGGCAAAAGACCTTTTGAGGGGTCTCAAGAGAATCAAAAGAAGAAGAAGATAAAGAATGAGGAAGCTGAGGAGATTAGCATGAGCCATACGTCAGAAGACAAAATAGCTTATCTAGAGTAGGAGGTGAAAAATCTAAAGAAGATGATAGAGGACCTGGAGAAGTTAACTAAACGCAATAATGCGGCAATGACTTTAAGAATAGACAAATTCTTCTATTAGTCTACCCAATACTTCTGCAATCAACAACAAAGAAGTGTTGATTGTATGAATAGAATTTACACTACCCTCTGTGACATTGCTCTGTCTCTCGCTCCAAAGAATGGCCGAGGGGTGATGATACAATACAACCCTCCTAATCCGAGACCACCGTGCCTGTAGATTACTCATGAATGAGTAAACTTTTTTTTTTTGAAATGTAATCCTTCAGTTTTTTTTAATATCAATGGTTTCTTTTATTAAATGGTACTCTAAATAATAATAATAATAATAATAATAATAATAATAATAATAATAATAATAATAATAATAATAAAGAAAGATAAAGAAAATCAGCCACACAAAATCAATCACGAATTCAACTTATAAAGCCAATCACATAAAAAAAATCAGTGACCCTATAAGCTGACACAAAGACAAACAAAATCTCTATACAAGTCTTGTTATCTTCCATCTTATCGTACGGGAATAGACAAAGGTATCCCGTGTAAATCGATTAAACTCGATATTATACCTTCGAATTATCATGAACTCTTGCTTGAAAGCCTCATACTCACTAGCTTTCCTTAAACTAATGCCTTGAGGCATGAACTACAATAAGAATGTCTTTCTAAATCATTCCAATCATACATCACGTTTAACAATTATGGATGTTCATACGCCAACAGCCCACCTATAACATGCCCCAATTGTTCCAATACTACAAAACTTCTATATATATATTTTTAAAACACTTCTATCACATAATACCATCATGTCAATCCTTAACTAAACAAGTGCAACTTAGGCAAGTCGCTCCTAGAGTTATAGCTTACCCCAACATCTCTTATGTTGGGTCCCATTTTACCGTAGTGTCTCCCTTAGGAAAAACTACATAGCCCACATCGATTTTCTCAACCAAGCTTCTATCAAGGAACATATTGTTTAGGCACTTACAGCCTCTTCCATAAATTATATCTGTCTAGAATCTATCTGTCACGACCCGTTTTCTGGGCACATGACCGGCACAATGATGAATATCCCATCACTGTAAGTCTTTCGATAAATTCTACCCATGAGTTTAGTCATTATCTCTATATTATCAAAATAACAATTCCTGAAGAAAATATATCAAATTTTCTTATTTGAAATTCATAGAGATGATTTGCACATAATAATAGATTCTCAATATAAAATACATTATTTTGCTGACAAACAAACCAAATGCCAAACCCCTGACCTAGATGTCCTAGACGATTACAGAGCAACATAATTTATAACAAAAGAGGGGTCTACTCGACAACGGGAAGGTCCAAAGTGATCTACTCCTCTAGCAGATATCCTTCGCTGGTAACCTGATCTGAACAAAAAGGTTGTACAAACAGTGTGAGATTTTAAACTCAATGAACGAATCGGCCTCGCGTTAATAAAATTCAAATACATCACCAGTCATGCAAGCATATCCAAAGGCTCATACTCAACCAATAGACAGAAGATAAAAATTCATCCAATTCAACAAACGTTACTAGTACTCGTCAATGGCAATATATCCCGGAGAGCGCACACAGGCCGGCTCACCAATTATGTATATTTCCGCCATGATGCACAACCTCATCCTCTTAGCTAGGGCGCCTCACGGATTTATTACCAATCCGGGCTATATCCCTACTCAGGGAATCGTTGTCTCCACACTCATTGGTCAAGACACCCTGTCAACCGGGTTTTCCGCCTTGCCGTGAGAGGGGGTACTGTCCCGCTCAATCACAATCAATAGCATTTCATATCATAATCAGAAGCTCAATATAATATTCATCCATATAACAGGTATAGTATATAACTATATTATAGATTTATAAACCACATATCAAGATAACAATTAATCCATTTTTGAAAATATTCAAACTTCACATCATCATAAGATACTTATTTCATTTTATCCATACTTATGGATTAATTATCTTATTTAGATTCGTCATTCTGAATCCAATTTCCCCCTATGAATCTTGGGAGTGTCCTACGACATACTTTTTATCACCAGTAATGCTAAAACTCTATTAAAACAGGGTCGTTTCACTCACCTGGATTCCGTACAAATATCGCTTCTCTAAGTCGTTACAGACAAGAGTACACAGATGAATTTCAGTATTCCGCTACAGAGATTTTCATGAAAGATTAGAGAAAACAAGTTAGGATTGTTTTCATACAGATATTGTTCATACATACAGTTACTGTTCATATATACGGTTACTATTCATATGTACGGTTACTATTCATACAGTTACTATTTATACGTACGGGTACTATTCATACCAGAAATAAAGAATACCGTCTGTAAAAGAGTACACCAGGTAAGTTCTAAGGAAAGAGTGGAAGGTCACAATGGACACACTTAAAAACCAGGTCTTTACTTAGCCAGAACTTTCCTAGACATATATTCTTCACAGTTTACATTCTATTTCGGTAATCAGAGAATCAAAATAACATACAAACAGCTAAGGACAGTTTTTCTGATGTAAAAGATCAGCCAAGGCCGCAACCACAGAGCATACTTAAGAAAATAACTTCTAAAATTTGAAAGACATAGAAAGGGCATAGTATCCTTACCTAAGCTGAAAATGAAAGGCCCAAAATCTCAGAGGCCTAGCATTGAAGTAAGAGAAACTTAAGGAGAGAAGAAGAGAAGTTGAAGGTGTGAGCTTAGAAGTGAAATGAAAGCGCCTATTTATAGGAAAAGTCAAGGGTACTATTTGATACTATGCGTTAATAAAATATTCAATTTACTATTCATAAAAATGACATTTCTAATAATGCAGTTACTGTATACCTCACGTGTACGATGGAAAATTTTTCTGTTATTACTATTAGAAACTTAAAAGGAAAACTATCCTTTCACCTTAAACCTTTAAGTTTCTTTTCAATTCAGTCCTTTCACTTTAGTCCCTGAGGGTATTTTTACACATAAAACGTCATTTTCTCCCACGAACTTCTTTCTAGTTTTCTTTTATGACCAAACCACATCTAGTACTTGACATTTCGATTGTATAAATAAACAGTATCGTATACATAAATAGTATTATACAGGTGAATAGTATCGTATAATGAAATAGTAACAGTAGTTTGTAAATAAATATTTATATTTTATTTTTCATGGGTATTACATTATCACCCCCTTAAGAGAATTCGGTCCCCCGAATTCAAAACTCATCTCAAGACTGAAATAAATGTGATTACTTTGTCCATATCTCATCCTTTGCATCTCTTTCTTCCAAAACCTCATCACACCCTTGGTGAGATTTACAAGAATATTATACCATTGACTGTGAACTCTAAACCGCATTATCAATAATTTGCATAAGACTTTTGCCTTTTCTAAACAGCAAGTAATCTCTTCCTCATCAGTTTGATCTTCTCCACAACCTTTTGTACCATAAAGTGTCTCATCCTCATAACCTTTACCAAACTCAAACCACCTAATCAGAGACGAACTCTGTCTCTATGTAAACCTCAAATAGGTGTCTTCTCAACAGTGGCACGTGGTCTTTCCAGTTTATACTGAATATCAGAACACAAGCTACCATACACATAGCTTATAACTTTTACGAATACAAGTACCCTACCCGAAGGCATCATTTTGGCCATAGGCAATATTCTTGCCCGAAGGCAATCATTCTACCTTAAGGCGATACTCTCAGCTGAATGTTTCATATAAAAGGAAAAATCACGTAAAATTATTACATAAATCTCTAGGAAGAATAATCCCAGAAAATGTGTTAAGTAAATAACATACTCCTCATGCATAATTATATATATGGAAATTCCTCTCACCTCAATGACTCATATAGAGTCGTATCCCTTCAATGATTAGGGCAAACCCATAGTTCTCTATGTATAGGTTCATAAAATACTTATTTAGCACTCCTCCATAGCTCAGAAATGCAATGAAATATTATTTTAGTAACTCTTCTCAGTCAAAAGGATATTACCATACTCTGCTTTAGAATTTTCATAATCAAGTACGAAATATAAGTCCAACATCTTCTCATTCCTCAAGTTCTTTCAGTAAAAGGAATCACTTCAACAAAGAAGATCTAAATATTAACTTAAATTTTATTTCTAGTACATAGATAATTTTAATACATGAAGCTTAGACCAAATATAGCTTTAGATACAAACAAAAGAAAGAATAAATTAAGGACGAGCACGCTTTTGAAATGTAGAAGGTGCTCCAGGTCTAGAAGAGGAAGGTGCTTCAGACCTGTAATATCCCAAGAATTTTCATGAATATTTAAAGTCTATTTGAAGTTTATTGAAAAATTTAATTACATGAGAAATATTTTTTTTGAATTAGTGAAGGAAATTTGGAAATAGAAATTTCAAAAATTTTAATTTGGGACATTTTACAAATTCTCAAGGACTAAAATGAAAAGAAAAGAAAGTATGGAGTACTTTTGAGAAATGACCAAGTAGGAACCCGAGAAGAAGAATAGAGCTTATGGGAATGAATTATGAGTCCGGTACCGAAAGGATGATAGATTTGGGGTTAAAGTGGAGTTTGAGATATTGAGAGGGACTAAAGTGAAATAAGAAAATCTGTGGGGCACCTAGGATTTAGAAACACCTGAGGTGAGATTTTATGAATTTGCTTTTGCTAGTCTTGACTGAGGGTCAATTGCAGAGCAAGTGATAATTTCACCCGGGCGAGTATATAGGTGGCCTCACCTATTTTTTTTATTCATTTTTCTCCTTTCCTCTCTCTCTCTTCACTTTCTCTCCTCTCCTTCTCTCTTCCTTCTCTCTAATTTCTCTCTCTACACTCCAACTCTACAACCGGGCTTTGGAGGGTGGATCTCGGGCTACGGGGCGAGCCTCTAGAAGCCAAGCAACATAGGGAAAGCAAGGAATCGAGGTAGAAATTTCTATTTCTTAAGCTTTTATCTATTTTCTAGTTTTAAGAGTGTTTGAGGTAAAATCGAGATTTTGGCTTCGTTTCTCGATTAAAATTGGTGATTTTGGTGTCTAAATGCTCCTTAGACATTAAGGGTGAGATCCCATGGAAGAAATCATGAAAAACGGTGAAGATTTGGCTAGATTTGGGCCAAAACCGAGAGAAATCACGAAGGGGTCGCTATCGTGGCGCCCAGGCGCCATGTGTGGCGCCTAAGCGCCAAGGTGAGATGGGAAGAAGAAGGAATTGGCACCCAGGCGCCAGGCATGGGTGGCGCCCAGGCGCCAAGTGTACCGGGAAATTTTAGTTTATTTTCAATCAGTCATAACTTCTTCATCCGGACTCCGTTTTGGGCAAACTTTATATAGTTGGAAAGCTCTTTGAGTCTAGTTTCCAATGGTATAAATGTCATTTAGAAATTCATTACCGGTTAGGAGTTATGACTTAAGATGTGAGTAAAGGTCGAGAGTAGTGATAAGAAATTTTTCTATTTTGTAACCCTAATGGTTTTTACCTTGTTACAATAGGGATGTTTGGGGCGCAAGGTGGGAGCACTGAGAGTGTGGAATCCAGGTGAGTAGGCAACCTTGCAAAATTAATTTAATAAATTAGTCAAAGCACAATATAAATCTCATTTGCGTTATTTGTGAAATTGAGAAGATTATCAGTGTGTGTTCAGGTTGAGAAAAAGTACAATATCATTGGAAGGTATTTTATTACCTTTGAGAATTGATTTCTCTAGTTGACTAAAGAACTAGATGTGATTGTTCCTTGAATAAATTGGAACATTTTGTAAGTGAATAACCTTACTAAACTAATGTGATCTTATTAGATAAGGTACAATACAAGTCTTGTTTATAACATTATTGAAGTGAGAAATAATCAATCTCGCTGTTGATAATATATGATGATTGTTATGGTTGATGATAGACATTCAAGGGAATAAAAGTATGTGTAAATTCATTTATTTCATAGTAATTATATTGTGATAAATTGTCACTATTTTATTGATGAGCAAAAGATCTACGAGATCTAATACACGAGTTTGAAAGGGTTAGAGTCCCATACTACTCGGTGTATAAATGTGAAGACCTATGCACGAGTTTGAAAGGGTTAGAGTCCCATACCACTCAGTGTATAACTGTGAAAACTTATGCACCAAGAGTTTGAGGGTTGAATTCCCAAGTCACTCAGTGCAAGTATCTATGGCATATAATGCAAAGTGATTGAGGGATTGATCACCCAAGAAATCATACGGAAATTCAGACAAGTGTAATACTATAATTATTTACAATAAATGATAGATTGATTGTATTAGTAAATGTGGTATTTGTGCTTATGATATTTTCATGTACAGTTGTTTACTCACTGAGTTATGATAAACTCACACTCTCCATGATTATCTTTTCAGATACAGTGGTTGAGGAGAAGAATTTATAGCCTTTAAAGATATACTCCACTTTTGTCTGGTAAACAATTGGTAAGGATTAAGAAACGCTCTGTAATCTAGTAGGCCACCTAGGCTTGGGAGGTTGTATAGTACTGTATAGTGTTTGGAGGTTGAACATTTTCTGAATATGTATACAAAATATCTTTCTTGGAATATTTATGATTCACATAATTATGGATATTAAGAATGTTCACAGAGATTATGGGGTACCACGGAGGTACACCCTAGGTATTTTATGTTTATATCACATGTAAGTTTTGGGATGTGACAAATTGGTATCAGAGGTGATTTTTAGGTCCCCTATAGATTACAGAGCAAAGTGTTCTTTGTGGGCCCTTTTCCATTGTCATGAACCACGGCATGACCATGGGATTAGGTTCCATAAAAGACCTTGTAAAGTTGAGTGTTCTTGTCATAACTTACCCTTCGATGGAGTTAGTTAGAGATAATTTTGTTACAATATGAGATAATTGATTTCATATGTGGAACTTTGGAACTTGTTGGAGGTATGATCTTTATACCGATGGAAAAGGTGATCTCTGTATGAAATTTTTCTTTTTGAGAAATTGGGAACATAACTCTGTAGTGTACTCTGAAAGCTGAGGATTAGTAATTACTAGAATATGGCTTGAGGGCTGGGCCAAGAGTGATGTATTAGATGGGGTAAAGTTGATTATGAGGCATGGGCTAGAGTTCAAGAAAGATTTTTGCAAAGAATATAGCGCAGATTACTAATGCAAGAATGGGAAAGAACCCTTGTGAGGCAGATCAAGATTTGATTTTGATAGATGCCAGACAGATGTAATTTATGGAAGAGGATGTAAGTCCTAAATAATATGTTCCTTGATAAAAGCTTGGCTGAGAAAATAGATGTGGGCTAGGTAGTTTTTCCCTAAGGGAGATACTATGGTAAAATGGAACCTAGAATAAGAGATATTGAGGTACGTTATAAGTCTTCTCTAGGGGCGACTCACCAAAGTTGCACTTGTTTAGTTAGGGATTGGCATGATGGTACTGTGTGATAGAAGT
This sequence comes from Biancaea sappan, assembly GCA_037074585.1. Classification (NCBI taxonomy): domain Eukaryota; kingdom Viridiplantae; phylum Streptophyta; class Magnoliopsida; order Fabales; family Fabaceae; genus Biancaea; species Biancaea sappan. Next base: position 6,725,593 of record CM073493.1, on the reverse strand, counting down.
GTTTCAAAAAATATATATATATATATATATATACAATGTAGAAGTTTTGTAACATTGGAACAATTAGAGCATGTTAAAGGTATGCTGTTGGCGTATGAACATTCATAATTGTTAAACGTGATGTATGATTGGAATGGTCTAAAAAGACGTTCTTATAGTAGTTCGTGCCTCAGAGTGTTAGTTTAAGGAAAGCTTGTGAGTCGAGGCTCTTAAGCAAGAATTCATGACAATTCAAGGGCATAATATTGAGTTTAATTAATCTACACGTGATGCCTTCATCTACTCCTGTATGATAAGAGGAAAGACAACGAGACTTGTACAGAACTTCTGTTTGTCTCTGTGACAGCTTATAGGGTCATTAAATTTTTATGTGATTGGCTTTATAAGCTGAATTTGTTATTGATTTTGTGTGGCTAATTTCTTTTATCTTTCTTCATTTTATTATTATTATTATTATTATTTAGAGTACCATCTAGTAAAAGAAACTATTGGCATTAAAAGCGGAAGGATTACATTGCAAAAAAAAAAAGGGAAATTACTCATGCATGAGTAATCTAAAAGCGAGGTGGTCTCGGATTAGGAGGGTTGTATTGTATCATCACCCCTCGACCATTTCTTGGAACAAGAGACTGAGCAATGTCACGAAGGGTAGTGTAAATCCCATTCATACAATCAACACTTCTTTGTTGTTGATTGCAGAAGCATTGGGTAGACCAATAGAAGAACCTGTCTATTCTTGAAGTCATTTCTGCATGATTGCGTTTAGTTAACTTCTCCAGGTCTCCTATCATCTTTTTCATATTTTTCACCTCTTGCTCTAGACAAGCGATTTTGTCCTCCGAGGTATGGGCCGTGCTAGTCTCCTCAGCTTCCTCGTTCTTCTTCATTTTCTTCTCCTTATGCTTCTCTAGAGACCCCTCAAAAGGTCTTTTGCCCTTGTCTTTGCCCATACTTAAGTTTAAGTCGAGCTCTTCTCTCTTGGCATCCACTGTGAGATCAATGTACTTCCTTGTGGCCATGATTTGGAAAAAATTTAGAAATTTATGTGGGAGTATGAGAAGAGAGGAATGCTGGGAAGTTGTAGGCTCAGAGATGATTACTCCTTGTGGTGTAGTAACTGAGAACTCCGGGGCAGTTTTTATAGAGAAAAATTTAGACTTAGAGCCAAAGAAGATATCTCTTCGCCGCACTCCTACACGTTCAACCTATGGATTTCTGTAAGTTGGAAGCCAGAAGTCTAGGGTAGGCATGCGTGTCAACAGTGTGTCACATTAATGGCAAAACCACGTAAGTCAATATTCGGTGGATTTGCGGCCGATTTATACTTGTTTATTTTTCATATCTCTTGTTGGCATTTTCTGAAATTCTAAGAAGCCGACAGCGTAGCCATTAAAGATTGCCTTGGATGCTTGTATGATGAACTAAAATGTATTTCTCTGCTTTCTTGTATTGTTCTTGAAAGCCTTCAGTTGAGTATAATATACATGATTGATTGAATTATATTGTGATTATATGTATTTAAATACATATGCCATGTATGTATGTTATCCATGCATTGAGAGTGAAGGCTATTTGTTATGGCCAGGAATAATATGTAATGATTCTACATACATTTAGAGAATGAAAAGTCTGAAATTTAAAAAGGACTTGAATAGATGAAAATATATAGATAATGATGTATCTCTATGTTGATACATACATACATATATGCTCGTAGAGGCAAGAGAAAGGTAAAAAAAAAATTTTCTCACTTTATGGTAACACTTGATATGTGTAAATGTGAGAAGTTTTTATTTTAATATGTATGTTTGAAAATGTGTAAGCTTAGGGCAAAGCCACGGATTAGAAACCTAGATAAGGTTAATATGAAACTACCCGTTCATGGAGTAATATCTCGATTTAGAATTATTGGATAAGACAAATACAGAGTTAGGAAGTCATAAATTGAAGCGGCGATTAGTTTAATAATTTGAGCAAGAGTCAAAAGTTAGCCAAAATTTTTGAGGAAATCTTTTGTATTTGATTATATTTTGTTATTTTCTGGCATGCTTATAAGAGACCGTTGGCATTGCGTCAGATAAGGTCTGTAGGTCATCTTTAGAGTATGATGTAAGGGTTTTGGTAGCCCTAAATTTCGTCTATAAATAATGGATGCCCCATTACGCCGCTCACTACACTAAGAGTTCATTACTTATAAGCTTTCTAGCATCAAACCTCTCATTCCATACAACCTTTATAGCTCAGAAAAATATGGCCGGCAATAAATCTTTCAATTTAAACTTTGAGGCTGGCAAGGTAGAGCTGGATCTAAATCTTAGTCTGGAGAACTATAAGAATAAGAGATCCATGGAAGAGTCATCAGAAGCTAAGAAAAGAAAAAGGGATGTAGTAGAGCTAGAGGATGTTAGCACAGCAACATCTTCAAATGATGAGCTTGCGCTTATGAGAAAAAAAATGGAGGACTTGGAAAGGTTGATAAACCGCCACTTTGAGGACCAGGGAAGATTGATAAATCGTCTCTTTGTAGAACAAGAGAAGCTCTTGAATCGTCATTTTAGGGAATTGGCGAATAGAGTTAATAGACATTCGATGTTTGCAACTCAAAATTTTCGTGACCAACAAGCGAAGTGTATTGACTGTATGAATGGAGTGACCTCTGCACTTCGCCAAATTTCCCAAACGTTTCCTCCAGAAACTCTTTCTAGGCTGCAACGATTAGCCTCCTCCTTAAGATCTGAAGCACCTTCCTCTTCTAGACTTGGAGCACTTTCTGCATTTCAAAAGCCTCCTCGTCCTTAATTTATTCTTTCTTTTATTTGTACCTTAAGCTAATATTTGATCTGAGCTTCGCGTATTAAGATTATCTGTTTTGTAAATTAAGTTCAGCTTGTTGCCTGTAACTTATGTATTAGAAATAAAAATTTTCGTATTTGATTTTTTTGTTGAAGCAATTCTTTTACTGAAGAAACTTGAGAAATAAAAATATGTTGAACTTGTTATATTTTGTACTTGATTGTGAAAATTCTAAAAGAGAGAATGAGATTTGGACAAAATATCTGCATTTGTTTCAATCTTGAGTTAAGTTTTGAATTCGGAGGACCGAATTCTATTAAGGGGGGAAGAATGTAATATCCCAAGAATTTTCATGAATATTTAAAGTCTATTTGAAGTTTATTGAAAAATTTAATTACATGAGAAATGTTCTTTTTGAATTAGTGAAAGAAATTTGGAAATAGAAATTTCAAAAATTTTAATTTGGGACATTTTACAAATTCTCAAGGACTAAAATGAAAAGAAAAGAAAGTATGGAGTACTTTTGAGAAATGACCAAGTAGGAACCCGAGAAGAAGAATAGAGCTTATGGGAATGAATTATGAGTCCGGTACCGAAAGGATGATAGATTTGGGGTTAAAGTGGAGTTTGAGATATTGAGAGGGACTAAAGTGAAATAAGAAAATCTGTGGGGCACCTAGGATTTAGAAACACCTGAGGTGAGATTTTATGAATTTGCTTTTGCTAGTCTTGACTGAGGGTCAATTGCAGAGCAAGTGATAATTTCACCCCGGGCGAGTATATAGGTGGCCTCACCTTTTTTTTTATTCATTTTTCTCCTTTCCTCTCTCTCTCTTCACTTTCTCTCCTCTCCTTCTCTCTTCCTTCTCTCTAATTTCTCTCTCTACACTCCAAATCTACAACCGGGCTTTGGAGGTTGGACCTCGGGCCACGGGGCGAGCCTCTAGGAGCCAAGTAACATAGGGAAAGCAAGGAATCGAGGTAGAAATTTCTATTTCTTAAGTTTTTCTCTATTTTCTAGTTTTAAGAGTGTTTGAGGTAAAATCGAGATTTCGGCTTCGTTTCTCGATTAAAATTGGTGATTTTGGTGTCTAAATGCTCCTTAGACATTAAGGGTGAGATCCCATGGAAGAAATCATGAAAAACGGTGAAGATTTGGCCAGATTTGGGCCAAAACCGAGAGAAATCGCGAAGCGGTCGCGATCGTGGCGCCCAGGCGCCATGTGTGGCGCCTAGGCGCCAAGGTGAGATGGGAAGAAGAAGGAATTGGCGCCCAGGCGCCAGGCATGGGTGGCGCCCAGGCGCCAGGTGTACCGAAAAATTTTAGTTTATTTTCAATCAGTCATAACTTCTTCATCCGGACTCCGTTTTGGGCAAACTTTATATCGTTGGAAAGCTCTTTGAGTCTAGTTTCTAATGGTATAAATGTCATTTAGAAATTCATTACCGGTTAGGAGTTATGACTTAAGATGTGAGTAAAGGTCGAGAGTAGTGATAAGAAATTTTTCTATTTTGTAACCCTAATGGTTTTTACCTGGTTACAATAGGGATGTTTGGGGCGCAAGGTGGCAGCACTGAGAGCGTGGAATCCAGGTGAGTAGGCAACCTTGCAAAATTAATTTAATAAATTAGTCAAAGCACAATATAAATCCCATTTGCGTTATTTGTGAAATTGAGAAGATTATCAGTGTGTGTTCAGGTTGAGAAAAAGTACAATATCATTGGAAGGTATTTTATTACTTTTGAGAATTGATTTCTCTAGTTGACTAAAGAACTAGATGTGATTGTTACTTGAATAAATTGGAACATTTTGTAAGTGAATAACCTTACTAAACTAATGTGATCTTATTAGATAAGGTACAATACAAGTCTTGTTTATAACATTATTGAAGTGAGAAATAATTAATCCCGCTGTTGATAATATATGATGATTGTTGTGGTTGATGATAGACATTCAAGGGAATAAAAGTATGTGTAAATTCATTTATTTCATAGTAATTATATTGTGATAAATTGTCACTATTTTATTGATGAGCAAAAGATCTACGAGATCTAATACACGAGTTTGAAAGGGTTAGAGTCCCATACTACTCGGTGTATAAATGTGAAAACCTATGCACGAGTTTGAAAGGGTTAGAGTCCCATACTACTCAGTGTATAACTGTGAAAACTTAGGCACAAGTTTAAAAGGGTTAGAGTCTCATACTACTCGGTGTATAAATGTGAAGACCTATGCACGAGTTTGAAAGGGTTAGAGTCCCATACCACTCAGTGTATAACTGTGAAAACTTATGCACCAAGAGTTTGAGGGTTGAATTCCCAAGTCACTCAGTGCAAGTATCTATGGCATATAATGCAAAGTGATTGAGGGATTGATCACCCAAGAAATCATACGGAAATTCAGACAAGTGTAATACTATAATTATTTACAATAAATGATAGATTGATTGTATTAGTAAATGTGGTGTTTGTGCTTATGATATTTTCATGTACAGTTGTTTACTCATTGAGTTATGATAAACTCACACTCTCCATGATTATCTTTTCAGATACAGTGGTTGAGGAGAAGAATTTATAGCCTTTAAGGATATACTCCACTTTTGTCTGGTAAACAATTGGTAAGGATTAGGAAACACTCTGTAATCTAGTAGACCACCTAGGCTTGGGAGGTTGTATAGTACTGTATAGTGTTTGAAGGTTGAACATTTTCTGAATATGTATACAAAATATCTTTCTTAGAATATTTATGATTCACATAATTATGGATATTAAGAATGTTCACAGAGATTATGGGGTACCACGGAGGTACACCCTAGGTATTTTATGTTTATATCACATGTAAGTTTTGGGATGTGACAAGACCTTAAGGAGGAAGCTAATCGTTGTAGCCTAGAAAGAGTTTCTGGAGGAAGCGCCTGAGAAATTTGGCCAAGAGCATAAGTCACTCCGTTCATACATTCAATACACCTTGCTTGTTGGTCACGAAAATTTTGAGTTGCAAACATTGAATGTCTATCAACTCGATTGGCCAGTTCCCCGAAACGACGATTTATCAGTTTCTCTTGGTTTTCAAAGAGACGATTTATTAGTCGCTTCTGGTCCTCTATCTTGTATTCCAGGCTCTCTATCTTACGCTCCAGATTTTCGATCTTACGCTCCAGGAATGCAAGCTTATTTTCTGAGGATGTTGCAGTACTGTCCTCCTCCAACTCTATTACATCCCTCTTTCTCTTCTTAATTTCTGGTGACCTGTCTACATGTCTCTTCCCTTTGTTGTTTCCGAGACTTAGATTTAAATCAAGCTCTACATTGCCAGTCTCAAAATTCAAGTTGAAAGACTTATTATCGGTCATTGCTCTAGGGATCTCAGAAATAACTTCGAATGAGAAAGGAATGGAGATTGAGAAATAGGTATGTAATAAAAGAAGTTCGCTTGGTGTGATGAGTGGGGTAACAGGCGTACAAGATTTATAGACAACCCGAAGCCCCTGGAGCTAAAGCCACCACAACCTACACGCCGCTCGCTATAAGGTTTACAGATCACATACGTCACAATGCCAGCAATTAATGTCGGACATGCAGATAAATAGTAAATGCAATTAACATAAGTCAAAGATTTCTTGAAAAAAAATTTTCGGCTAATCTTGACCTTTCTCAAAATTTTGACTAACTACGCTCTTCAGTCTGAGATTTTCTCCCTCTAACTTGTTTTATCCTGTAATCCCATATCACGATGTCCCTCTATGATTAGGTAGTCTCATATTAGCCTTATCTTAGATTCAAATGGGTGTCTTTACTCTGGATTTACACATAATATATATATATATATAAATATATATATTAAAACAAAGTTAACTGCTTACGGTCGCATGCATTAAGCATTATCATGATGTAAGGAAATCACTGCCTTTCATTTTCCCACGAGAGCATTATATGTAAGCATGTGTAACCATAAAGATATATCATCCTCTACATATTTCATTCTATCCAAGTCATTTTGATTTCACATTCTCTATGAGTATATGTAGGATCATCACATATTCTCCTTGATCGTAGCCTTCACTCATTATGCATGAATAACATACATACATGTAATTACAACATGATTCAATCAATTATGTATATTATACTCAACTGAAGACTATTAAGAACAACACAATAAAACAGAGAAATGCATTTCAGTTCATCATAAAAGCATCCAAGGCAATCTTTAATGGCTATATCATTAACTTCTTTGAATTTCGAAAAATGCCAACGGGAGAAATGGGAAAACCAAGTAAAATCGGCCGCAAATCCACCGAATATTGACTTTCATGGTTTTAGCATTAATGCAACGCGCTATCGGTGTGCACTCCTACCCTAGATTTCTGGCTTCTAGCTTGCAGAAATCCATAGGTTGATCGTGTAGGGGTGCAGTGAAGAGATATCTTCTTTGTCTCTTAGTCCAAATTTTTTCTCTATAAAAACCTTCTCAGCGTTCTCAGTTACCACACCACAAAGAGTAATAATCTCTGAGCCTACAATCCTCCAGTATTCCTCTCGCCTCATACTCTTACAAAAATTTCTAAATTTTTCCAAATCATGGCCTCAAGGAAGTACATTGATCTCACAGTAGAGGCTAAGGAAGAAGAACTTGACTTAAACTTAAGTTTATGCAGGGACAAGGGCAAAAGACCTCTCGAGGGACCTCAAGAGAATCAAAAGGAGAAGAAGATGAAGAAGATTGAGGAAGCCGAGGAGATTAGCACAGGCCATAGCTCAGAGGACAAAATCGCCTGTTTAGAGCAGGAGGTGAAGAATCTCAAGAAGATGATAGAGGACCTGGAGAAGTTAACCAAACGCAATAACGCGACAATGACTTCGAGAATAGATAGGTTCTTCTATTGGTCCACCCAGTGCTTCTGCAATCAACAGCAAAGAAGTGTTGATTGTATGAATGGAATTTACACTACCCTCCGCGACATTGCTATGTCTCTTGCTCCAAGGAATGGTCGAGGGGTGATGATACAATACAACCCTCCTAATCCAAGACCACCTCGATTTTAGATTACTCATGCATGAGTAAACTTTTTCTTTTTTGCAATGTAATCCTTCAGTTTTTTTGTTTTTAATGCAAGTGGTTTCTTTTATTGACTGGTACCCTAAAATAATATAGCTACACAAATTCAATCATGAATTCAGCTTATAAAATCCACCATATAAAAATTTGATCCGACAGCAACGGAATCAAAACAAATAACAACTTTTCCTTGACTAAGTTCAAAAGTGTAGCCACATCTGTCTAAAACTAAAACTGAGAACATAATTCCTAAGAAGAGATAAGTCTCGGATGGAAAGGAAATGGAAATATCCTACAGGACCTTCAGTAGAGCCGTCTCTCTATAGTTGTGCCTGGGTTCACAACGATAGAGGAGGTCCCACTAAGGTTACCTTGCTCTGTAATCACTAGGAGACTTAACAACCATTGCTTTGATACCAACTTTGTCACGACCCATTTTCTGGGCACATGACCGGCACAATGATGAATATCCCATCACTGTAAGCCTTTCGATAAATTCTACCCATGAGTTTAGTCATTATCTCTATATTATCAAAATAACAATTCCTAAAGAAAATATATCAAATTTTCTTATTTGAAATTCATAGAGATGATTTGCACATAATAATAGATTCTCAATATAAAATACATTATTTTGCTGACATACAAACCAAATGCCAAACTCCTGACCTAAATGTCCTAGACGATTACAGAGCAACATAATCTATAACAAAAGAGGGGTCTACCCGACAACGGGAAGGTCCAAAGTGATCTACTCCTCTAGCAGATATTCTTCGCTGGCAACCTGATCTGAACAAAAAGGTTGTACAAACAGTGTGAGATTTTAAACTCAATGAGCGAATCGGCCTCGCGTTAATAAAATTCAAATACATCACCAGTCATGTAAGCATATCCAAAGGCTCATACTCAACCAATAGACAGAAGATAAAAATTCATCCAATTCAACAAACGTTACTAGTACTCGTCAATGGCAATATATCCCGGAGAGCGCACACAGGCCGGCTCACCAATTATGTATATTTCCGCCATGATGCACAACATCATCCTCTTAGCTAGGGCGCCTCACGGATTTATTACCAATCCGGGCTATATCCCTATTCAGGGAATCGTTGTCTCCACACTCATTAGTCAAGACACCCTGTCAACCGGGTTTTCCGCCTTGCCGTGAGAGGGGGTACTGTCCCGCTCAATCACAATCAATAGCATTTCATATCATAATCAGAAGCTCAATATAATATTCATCCATATAACAGGTATAGTATATAACTATATTATAGATTTATAAACCACATATCAAGATAACAATTAATCCATTTTTGAAAATATTCAAACTTCACATCATCATAAGATACTTATTTCATTTTATCCATACTTATGGATTAATTATCTCATTTAGATTAGTCATTCTGAATCCAATTTCCCCCTATGAATCTTGGGAGTGTCCTACGACATACTTTTTATCACCAGTAATGCTAAAACTCTATTAAAACAGGGTCGTTTCACTCACCTGGATTCCGTACGAATATCGCTTCTCTAAGTCGTTACAGACAAGAGTACACATATGAATTTCAGTATTCCGCTACAGAGATTTTCATGAAAGATTAGAGAAAACAAGTTAGGATTGTTTTCATACAGATATTGTTCATACATACGATTATTGTTCATATATACGGTTACTATTCATATGTACGGTTACTATTCATACCATAAATAAAGAATACCATCTGTAAAAGAGTACACCAGGTAAGTTCCCAAGAAAGAGTGGAGGGTCACAATGGACACACTTAAAAACCAGGTCTTTCCTTAGCCAGAACTTTCCTAGACATGTATTCTTCACAGTTTACATTCTATTTCGGTAATCAGAGAATCAAAATAACATATAAACAGCTAAGGACAGTTTTTCTGATGTGGAAGATCAGCCAAGGCCGCAACCACAGAGCATACTTAAGAAAATAACTTCTAAAATTTGAAAGACATAGAAAGGGCATAGTATCCTTACCTAAGCTGAAAATGAAAGCCCAAAATCTCAGAGGCCTAGCATTGAAGTAAGAGAAACTTAAGGAGAGAAGAAGAGAAGTTGAAGGTGTGAGTTTAGAAGTGAAATGAAAGCGCCTATTTATAGGAAAAGTCAAGGGTACTATTTGATACTATACGTTAATAAAATATTCAATTTACTATTCATGAAAATGACATTTCTAATAATGCAGTTACTGTGCACCTCACGCGTACGATGGAAAATTTTTCTGTTATTACTATTGGAAACTTAAAAGGAAAACTATCCTTTCACCTTAAACCTTTAAGTTTCTTTTCAATTCAGTCCTTTCACTTTAGTCCCTGAGGGTATTTTTACACATAAAACGTCATTTTCTCCCACGAACTTTTTTCTAGTTTTCTTTTACAACCAAACCACATCTAGTACTTGACATTTCGATTGTATAAATGAACAGTATCGTATACGTAAATAGTATTATATGGGTGAATAGTACCGTATACTGAAATAGTAACAGTAGTTTGTAAATAAATATTTATATTTTATTTTTCATGGGTATTACACTATCAAAACCAAATCTTTGATCTGCCCCTCAAGGGTTCTTTCTCATTTCTACATCAGTAACCTGCGCTATATACTTTGGAAAAATCTTTCTTGAACTTTAGCCCATGCCTCATAATCAACTTTACCCCATCTGGTACATCACCCTTGGCCCAGCCCTCAAGCCATATTCTAGCAACTACTGATCCTCAGCTTCAAGAGTACACTATAGAGTTATGTTCCCAATTTCTCAAAAAAAAAAAGAAAAAATTTAACACAGAGGTCATACCTCTTCCATCGGTATAAGGATCATGCCTCCAACAAGATCTAAAGTTCTACACATGAAATCAATTACTTCTTATTGTAACAAAATTATCTCTAACTAACTCCATCGAAGGGTAAGGTACAAAAAGAACACTCAACTCTACAAGGTTTTTCATGGACCCTAATCCTATTGTCATGCCGCGGTTCATGACAATGGGAAAGGGCCCACAAAGAACACTTTACTCTGTAATCTATAGGGGACCTAAAAACCAGCTCTGATACCAATTTGTCACATCCCAAAACTTACATGTGAGATAAACATAAAATACCTAGGGTGTACCTCCATGGTACCCTTTTATCTCTATGAACATTCTTAATATCTATAACTATGTGAATCATAAATTTTTCAAGAAAGATATTTTGCATACATATTCAGAAAATGTTCAACATTCATACTCTACACAGTACTATACAACCTCCCAAGCCTAGGTGACCTACTAGATTACCGAGCATGTCCTAATCCTTTATCAAAATTACCTTCAAAAGTGCAATAAACAAAAGTGGAGTATTAAAGGCTATAAATTCTGCTCCTCAACTACTATATCTGAAAAGATAATCATAGAGAGTGTGAGTTAATCAAAACTCAGTGAGTAAATAACTGTACATGAAAATATCACAAACACAAATATCACATTTACTAACACAATCAATCTATCATTCATTTTAAATAATTATAATATTATGTTTGTCTGAATTTACGTATGATTTCTTGGGTGATCAATCCCTCAATCACTTTGCATTATGCGCCATAAATACTTACATCGAGTGACCTGGAAATTTAACCCTCAAACTCTTTGTGCATAGGTTTTCACAATTATACATTGAGTAGTATGAGACTCTAACCCTTTCAAACTTGTGCATAGATTTTCATCTATATACACTAATATACACCGAGTAGTATGGGACTCTAACCCTTTCAAACTCGTGCATAGGTTTTCATCTATATACACCGAGTAATATGAGACTCTAACCCCTGCAAACTCGTGCATAGGTTTTCATCTATATACACTAATATACACCGAGTAGTATGGGACTCTAACCCTTTCAAACTCGTGCATAGGTTTTCATCTATATACACCGAGAAGTATGAGACTCTAACCCCTTCAAACTCGTGCATAGGTTTTCATCTATATACAGTGAGTAGTATGAGACTCTAACCCTTTCAAACTCGTGCATAGGTTTTCATCTATATACACCGAGTAGTATGGGACTCTAACCCTTTCAAACTCGTGCATAGGTTTTCATCTATATACACCGGTAGTATAGGACTCTAACCCCTTCAAACTCGTGCATAGGTTTTTATCTATATACACTGAGTAGTATGAGACTCTAACCCTTTCAAACTCGTGCATAGGTTTTCATCTATATACACCGAGTAATATGGGACTCTAACCCTTTCAAACTCGTGCATAGGTTTTCATCTATATACACAGAGTAGTATGAGACTCTAACCTCTTCAAACTCGTGCATAAGTTTTCATCTATATAAACCGAGTAGTATGGGACTCTAACCCTTTCAAACTCGTGCATAGGTTTTCATCTATATACACCGAGTAGTATGGGAATCTAACCCCTTCAAACTCGTGTATTAAATCTGGTAGATCTTTTGCTCATCAATAAAATAGTGAGAATTTATCACAATATAATTACCATAAAATAAATTAATTTATACATACTTTTATTCCTTTGAATTTCTATCATCAATCAAAGCGATCATCATATATTATCAATTGAAAGATTGGTTGTTTAACATTTCAATAATATTATAAATGAGACTTATATTGTACTTTGTCTAATGATGTCAAATTAATTTAGTAAGGTTATTCACTTACAAAATGGTCCAATTTATTCAAGGAACTACTACATCTAGTTATTTAGTCAACTAGAAAAATCAATTCACAAAAGGTAATAAAATAATTCCCAATGATATTGTGATTTTTCTCAACTTAAACATACACTGGTAATCTTCTCAATTTCACAAATAATGCAAATAAGATTTATATTGTGCTTTGACTAATTTAGTAAATTAATTTTACAAGGTTGCCTACTCACCTGGATTCCACGCTCTCGGTGCTCCCACCTTGCGCCTCAACTATCCCTACTGTAACAAGGTAAAAACTATCAAGGTTATGAAATAGAGAAATTTCCTACCACAACTCCTGACCTTCACGCACATCTCAAGTCATAACTCCTAGCCGGTAATGAATATCTAAATGAACTTATAGCATTGGAAACTAGATTCAAAGAGCTTTCCAACAATATAAAGTTCACACAAAACGGAGTCCGGATGACGGAGTTATAAACATTTTAAAACTGATGTTACAGTAATTGTCAATGGTCAAGCAACTACAGTAACTTTGACCAAAGTCAATGCTACAGTATCATTGATCGAGTCAATACTACAGTAATTGTGAAAATCTGAAAAAAAATTTCTCGATGAACAATTTTTTTTGGAAAATTTCCAAAATGAACAGTAATGTTCTTTGTGTTCTTCATCCAAAAATCTCAAAATCACGTCTAAAACATTGTTTCTTTTGATTTCTTCCATAGGTTTTCATCCTTAATATCTAAAGAGTGTTTTGATACCAAAACCCATAATTTTTACTAACAATTCAAGTTCCAATCTCAAATTTTCATTAAGAACCCTAACTTTCTTTAAATTTCAAAATTCTTGAATTTCTCCTAGTTTTCTCTAAATTTCTTGTTCCACAATTATTATCTAACATGTAGAAATGTTTTAAACTAATACCTTTACTTAAATTCATTCATAGAAACAATATACAAAGATTTCCCAAAATGATAACCTAAGATTTATTCTTGTAAGAGGAGAAAGAAAAAGAAGAACATCTACTTACCAATCTTTCTAGCTTCCAAGGCTTCCTTCCTTGAGCATTTGGCATGGATGGAGGTAAAGAAGAGAGCTTGGGAGTACTTGGCCTATAGAGAGTGAGAGAGCTACAGGAGGAAGATAGAAAAATGAATAAGAGAGAAGGATGAGTGTTTAAGTGTGTATGTGTGGGCCCTACTAAGTTTCTTTACAATTTAGTCCCTTTGGCAACCATCTTAACTAGGACTTGCAAGGGAATTAAAAAAGCTTGATTATACTTAGGGCACCCAATATACTCCCACAAAATACACCTCATCACATCCCATTTTTATTAAAACTCCAAAATCCCGTATCTGTTAACTTTAGTCCCTTTCGATGTCTCAGACACTACTTTAACCTCGAATCCATCATCCTTTCAGTACCGGACTCATAATTCATTCTCATAAGCTCTATTCTTCCTCTCAGGTTCCTATTTGGTCGTTTCTCAAAATTACTCCATATTTTCTTTTCTTTTCACTTTAGTCCTTGAGACTTTCTAAAAATTTCCCAAATTAAAATTTTGAAATTTCTATTCCCAAATTTCCTTCACTAATTCAAAAAGAACATTTTCCATGTAATTAAATTTTCTAATAAACTTTAAAATAGATTTTAAATATTCATATAAATTCTTGGGATATTACAGTTGCTTCATGCGATCTTCCATTTCCCAGGTAACTTCTTCTTGTGTTAGACCTTTCCAAACAATTTTTACCAAAGGGATTTGTTTGTTGCGTAATGAATTGATACTCGTATCAATTATTTTATCCGATTTCATCTTATGTCATTTTATCTTGCAAATGCACATTCTTATGTTCAAGATATGTGTACAATCTAGGAGGTACTTTTTTAATTGTGACACATGAAAAATATTATGGATATTGGTTAAGTTTGGTGGTTGAGCTAGTCTATAAGTTGTAGTACCAAACTTTTCAAGTATTTGGAATGGTCCTATTTATCTAGAATTAAGTTTTTTTTTTTGCTTTTATTACTTTGTCAATAGCTATAACAAGTTTGATCTTGAGAAAGACATGATCACCAACATTAAATTCCAAATGTCTTCTGCTTTTATCTGCATAGCTCTTTTGTCTACTTCGTGCAGCAAGGAGACGTTCCCTCATTAATTTTATTTGCTTGGATGTCTGATCTACAATTTCTGTTTCTATGATACCCTTTCTCTTAATTCAACACAACAAGTCAGTGATCTACATTTCCTCCCTTAAAGTTTCATAAGGAACCATTTGAATGCTAGATTGGTAATTGTTGTTATAAGCAAATTCTGCTAATGATATATATTTATCCTAATTACCCTTAAGTTCCAATACACAAGCCCTTAACATATTAAGAATCTAATTCACTCTTTCAGTTTGAGGGTGGTAGGCTGTGCTAAATCTCAGTTTAGTCCCATGGCCTCTTGCAAAGATCTCCAAAATCTAGAGGTGAACCTATGATCTCGATCATATATGATGCTATTTGGCACTCCATGAAATCTTACTATTTCTTTAATATACAATTGTGCCAATTTATCTAGGGTAAATGTAGATTTAATTAGTAAGAAATGTGCAGACTTAGTTAATCGGTTTACAATTACCCATATAGTATCATTACCTGAAGAAATTCTAAGTAATCCTATTATGAAGTCCATGGAGATGCTATCCCACTTCCAAACTGGTATATCTAAATGTTGTAGAGTTCTTAGAGGCTTTTGATGTTCAATCTTTATTCTTTGACATACAAGGCATTTGTTTACAAATTTCATTTATATTTCTTTTCATTCCAGGCCACTAAAAGTTTTTCTTTAGGTCTTGATACATCTTTATTGATCCTAGATGCATAGTATATATATACTTTGATGAGCCTCTCTTAAAATGTTTTCTCTAAGATTTCTTATGCTTGGAATATACAATCGATTCCTAACCTGAACAATCCATTTCTTGAAAACTTCATTTCCTGTAAATTAAAGATCAGCGGCCTTTCTTCTATTCTTGAGTTGTTTCCCTTCATCGATATAACGGTTATTTGATATTACCTCAAGAATTTACTTTTCTAACTCACTTTCAATTATTAGATAATTCACCTTAATGCTCTTAGGTTCAATAGATATTTTAAGTTTCAAATCTCTAAATTCTTCAAGAAGTTGTTCTTCTCTTAACATCATGATAGCCATATGCATGGATTTTCTACTTAATGCATCAACTACTACATTTGCTTTTCCTGGATGATATTTAATAGAAAACTCATAATCTTTTAGAAATTCTATCTATTATCTTTGCCTCATATTTAATTCTCTTTGATCAAACAAATATTTCAAACTTTTATAATCTGTGAAAATTTCAAACTTAAGAGTCATATAGGTAATGTCTTCAAATCTTAAGAACAAACACTACAGCAGCAAATTCTAAATCATAGGTTGGATAATTCTTGAGAATGTCGTATAACCAAAACAGGTGTTGAGGTTAATTTAATTTTTAACTCTTAAAAACTTTCTTCACATCTACTATCCCAAACAAAAGGTTGATAATTTCTAATTAGCCTAGTTAAAGGTAATGCTATCTATGAAAAGCATTTGATAAACCTTCTATAATAACCAGCCAATCCTAGGAAAACTATTCACTTTAGACACTTTTTTTTATCTTTCCCATTCTAGTATTGTTTCTATCTTACTAGAATCAATAGATACTCCTTCTCCAAAGACTACATGGCCTAAAAAATTTATTTCTTTTGACCAAAATTCACATTTGCTTAATTTAGCATATAGCTTCTTTTCTCTCAAGGTCTAAAGTACAATCTTTCAAATGTTCTTCATGTTCTTCTAGAGTTTTAGAGTGAATCAAAATATCATGAATAAACACCACTACAAATTAATCTAGGTAAGGCCTGAAAATTCTATTCATATAATCCATAAACACAACAGGTGCATTTATTAATTCGAAAGGCATTACCAAAAACTCATAGTGTTCATATTTGGTTCTAAAAGCAGTTTTAGGCACATTTTCAGCTTTTCTCCTTAGTTGATGATACCTTATCTTAAATCTATTTTTGAAAATACTGAAGCTCTCGATAACTAATCTAGCAGATCATCTATTCTTGGAAGAAGATATTTATTCTTGATTGTAATTTTATTTAATTGCCTATAATCAATGCGTAGCCTTAGAGTTCCATTTTAACAATAAGTACAAGAGCTCCCAATTGAGAAACACTAGGTCTAATAAAAACCTTTTCCAACAGCTCTTCGATTCACTTCTTCAATTCAGCTAATTCCACTGGCGACATCCTATAGGAGGCATAGAGATAAGGTTAGAACCAAGTGTTAAATCAATAGAGAATTCCACTTCTCTATCTAGAGGTAAACCAAACGACAAACACATCCTTTGGAAACACATCAGCAAAGTCCCTTACTAAAGGAATTTGTTCTAAATTTCCTTCCATTTTTGTTGCTACACAAAAAAGAATGAAGTACCCTTGACAATTTTCTTTCAAATATTTCACAACTTAAGTTGCAGATAAATATGTATTCTCAATCCTAGATCATTGATTTGGTGTGTTAAGAGGTAAGGATATAATTTTCTTTGAACAGTCAAGTAAAGTATCATTTTGGGACAACCAATCCATTCCAATAATAACATCAATATCATGCATGGGCATACAAACTAGGTCTAGTGTACTCGTTATGTTTACAAGTTGTACAACACAATTCATACAAACTTGGAATGTTTGAACTTGGTTTCTAGTGGGGGTAGAAATAGATAAATCATGAGATAAAATATTCATTTTCAATCCCAGATTTCTAGCACATATATATGAAATAAAAAGAGTGCGTTGCTCGCTCCTGCATCAAAGAATGCATTTACAAATGTATTACAGATAAAAATCTTACCTCGAATCAAGTCAGAAGCCTGCTCAACTTCTTTCTCTGTCAAAGTAAATACGCTCCCTTGGGTCGATTGTGTGTTATTTCATTCTCTAGCCATATGCCTTGGTTTTCTGCATTTGAAGCACACTTTTTGTCCTGCATAACAATGAGTATTTCCATGATTTTTCTTGCATTAGGACATTGAGATTTATAATTATGTTCCTGTGGATTTCCCCTTGCTTGACCTTGAGTAGTTCTCAATTTCTTCCTCTGAGAACTACCTCCCTTGTTATCATTCCCACTAGGCTCCCTTTTCTTCTTCTCTTTTATTTCTCTCTCACAATTGACTTCTTGAATATACCTTTCAGCTAATCTACATTGATTAACATATTGAGCGAAGTTCCTAATCTCTAAAGTTCCCACTTTCTCTCTAATCTTAGCATTAAGCCCATTCTCAAAATGACATGTCTTCTAAACTTCAGCATAATTATGCTTTAGATTTGGCTAACTCTTCAAATTTCACTTCATACTCACCCACAGACATATCTCCTTGTTTAATTCTAATGAATTCAGCCTCCTTCTCATTTCTAACAATCTCAGGGAAATACTTCTCATAAAAAGCATGTAGAAACTCTTCCCTTGTGACCCTCTTTTCACTAGCCACAAGCAACTTCTTCGTTCATCTTCATCAGTATTCAGCCTCACTTTCTAATTTAAAAGTTGTTAATGCAACTTTCTGCTCTATACTACATTCCATTACCAACTAGCCCTTGAGACCATTTAAATCCCCAGGTTGTACCCACAATGGGCATTCACTTTGGTCGCTAGAAGACATGGGTCCTCCTGAAACATCATTCAATCCAGATGGAAGGCTATGTGACCTCAAAGTTGTTGGAACAGAGGACCCATTTAAATCCCCAGGTTGTACCCACAATTGGCATTCATTTTGGTCACTAGAAGACATAGGTCCTCCCAAAATATCATTCAATCCACATGGAAGGCTATGTGACCTCAAAGTTGTTGGAACATAGGACCTATTTAAATCCCCAGCTTGTACCCACAATGGGCATTCATATTGGTTGCTAGAAGACATAGGTCCTCCTGAAACATCATTCAATCCAAATGGAAGACTATGTGACCTCAAAGTTGTTGGAACAGAGGACCCATTTAATGAACTATTGTATTCAGACAAAACTGAAAAATCCCTAGCGTTATAATAGCTCTGTGAGATTCCTTTGTAAACTTTTCCTTCTTCTTCATTTAGTCCATGGGCATTGTCATTAATATGGAATCCCATCGTATATCCAGAAATCTCAGTTGAACCCACACGTGTTGGAACTAAAGCCTTTGAGGATGGCACAAAGCCTTCTCTGCGAGCCACACTAGGCCAGTCCCAGACAAATTTACCTGCATTACTTAGGGCAGATGAAACACCAACTCCAGCAGGGATTAGAAGAATTATAGTATATCCCCGTTGACCAATAATGTGAAGTACCGGAGCGAAATCCACATCTCCAGATATCAGCATGATAGAGGAAGGTGGAGGGTTGTCAAGGGTAAACAAGAACATGTCTACCAAGATAGCTTTGTCAGCAGCATCCTTTCTCCTATTAGGAACATCAATGAGTTTAACACCAGTTCTCTGACAGCCCTCTCTGAGTCGCTTGGAGAAGGCATTAAAATCCCCATAAGCAGAAAACATCATAACAGCTCCTTTGATTATTGGGTGCACCCTCAAAGCCATTCTTATGTTACCGACTACATCTTCAAGGTGAACATTACTGGGAACATGACAATTTTCAATATCCCAAAGAATAGCTACTGGGCCATCCAAGGAGCTTGATTCAACCATATTTTTCCCTTCTGTTCCAAGGAGTCTAAAGATACCTTTGACGTTGATTTATTTGGGGTAGCCATTCCTTCTTAATAAAATAAGAAGTCCCTGCACAGGATAATTCAAATACATCATCAAACAATAAAATGGACCATAAGCTTAAGGTTTTAAAAGGGAAATTTTATATGCATAGTTACCTATCATAAACCAGCAAAAAAGGCAGTGTTGTATCAGTAAGAAACAAAAACAAGGGTACTAAACAATCAAAATTAAGCTTTTTTTTATATTGTCTTGTCAGAAACAGGTGAAGAGTCTCAGTACTCCAGATACAGGAACTAGCTACAAAGGTCACCAAAAATAAATTAAAACCAATAGATCTATAAGCAGAGTTTCTTAGGTCCCAGGAAAACTAACGCGAGATTGAGTTACTTCACACAATCCATGAAAATGTAAAGAAAATTGTAATAATGAGATCATTAGTTCCCCACAATGATCAAAGACATGATACTCAAAGCAAAAAACCATTTAATTTCTGATAAGGAAAAGCATATACTATGAAAGTAAACAGCATTCAATCCAAACTATTGATTTTTACGGGTTTTTGAGCTGAACTTTTATTTGATTAGGACCAAATTGGACAAAGATGTTCCATTTTGCTTCGTCGATTTGGCAACAAGATTTCGTTCTGTCGACAGTAGATTAGAGCCTTGCTGTAGTAAAAAAACCAGGGAACACTAAACCCACAAAAACAAACCCATACCAAAAAAAAGTTCATGAAATGAATACCAATGATAATACAAGCTAATCAAACAATTATTCTAGTGCTTCCCAGGGACTCACAAGGCTCACCAAATCTGAAACTCCCCAAATAATGAGAAATGAACTGCCTGCAATTCAATAGCAACAGGAATGGATGGTCTGCTAATTATGCCATCACCGACATAAATCCAAAAGATCCTGAATAAGAAGCAAAAGTGTGATCAATCCCAAAAAAATGAATAATTTCAAATAGCAGAAAAGGAAAATTGAGTCCGAGTATGAGATAGGAGAGAGAGAGAGAGAGAGAGAGAGGAGACCTGAGTTGAAGTAGAAATTGTGAGAATTTTAGGTTACGAAAGAGTCAAGATTTCAGTAGTTGTATTGTAGTTTATCACACTTTGCTTCTTTTTGGATAAATGAAAATATTTTCCATGAGGCTTTATGCCTCTAAAAGCCTCTAATGCATTAAGATCAATCATTAGAAGCGAAGTGTGTTGTGTTTGTATCACACTTCGCTTCTATTTGGGAATAATATTGAAACACCCAGAATTGGGCTGCAAGCCCATAATAAGCAAGCATCTCATAATTATAAGAATTATTTTTCTCATCATTCTTATATGGATCAATTAAAATACGAGAGCTTAATGTTTAAGAAAGATTAAAGATGAAGCAAGTTTCCTTTATTTTCTTTTCTCTATCCTGTTTTTAAAATTAAAATTTGAAAAGCTTACTAAAATTCCCTATAAGTTTTTGAATTTTTATATTGTCGTTAGTCATATACAATCCGTTAGTTATACTATTTTTAGGATTTTCATATGTGTGTAATCCATATACGAGTAATTGAATGAATATTAGTTTTAAATATATGCAGTACACATATGTAATATAAATTTGTCAAGTTATTAATGGATACTAAATTGTAAGATATGATCATAATTATAGATTTTTTCTTTGGATGGCCTTAACCTTTCACAATATTTTTGGACAACAATTGTTATATGATAAAACTTCATGTGATAATGCGTTATCCATATATGATGAGCATGTTAGTTGTAGAATATATACTAGGATTTAATATATACATTACACAAACAGATGTAAAAAAAAATGTAATACGCCTACTAGCTAGCATCCTACTTGGCTAATAAAGGTCGTTCGATCGAGGTGAAGTTCACATAGACTTTACTTGTTGCTCTCGATCAGACGACCTGTTTGGCCTAATAGTATTTTTACCAAGCAGTGGATTTGATCACGAAAGGAAAAGAGAGAGAGAGATAGAGATAATCATTAAATGGAGGTTCTAAGAAGGCAACGATGTCAAATGTAATACAGATGGCTTCACAAATATAGTGAGGATAAGAAATGGGTGTGGAGGTGCCTTTAGAGACTTAATAGAGAAATAGATCCTTGATTTTGCCAATAAACTAGATGTTTGTTTGGAAAATAATTGGGGAAACCAAAGGGTTTGGGCAAATCAAGGTTTTGGTATAATGAATGCAAAATCTTGGTTTTAAACTCTAAACTACATCATTTAATTGCTGCAAAACCTTAGTTTTAGAACTTCCCACTAATTTTCTAAACATGCATTAGAATCGAGAAATGCCTTAACAACAAAGCTCTGAGGGTATCAAAATGAGCCTTCAGGTTGCTTGGCAGAATAGCTTTAAGAGTGTATAACTGGAAACTGACTCAAAGGTAATTGAGACTCGTCAATGGAAGTTGAAGGAGATCCCAACCTTTCTTTCTCCTCATTTCATCTATTGAGGAGATCATGAAAAAAATAAAAGAAAATAAGTATTCCAATTTCTTATAATTTTATTCAAAAAAAGTGCAAAATTAATAATATAAAAAATTACAATTGGCACTTTTAGTTAAAAAATCATGCAATTAACTCAAAAGTAAAATTACAATTCATCAAAAAAAAAAGTGGGCTGGCAGATTGGCTTGCCAGCTCTCAAAAAGTGGATCGAGCCCTCATATGTATGGCCCGTTTTTAAAGCCCAGTCCACTTTTCTTCAGCCTAAACGAGTCGGACTAGCCCACTTTGACACCTCTAGTGATAAGGGCCACAAGGAAAGCATATCACTAAAGCCTAAACTTGTGGTAGTTAACCAAAAAGGTGGCCCTAGGTAAGCAATAATGGCAACAAAAAACAATCATAAACCAGTCACGAAAACAAGGGGTTTCATGGGAACTAACATGGCAAGAAAAGTCCTAAAAATTTTCTTCCAGAAGATTCAGCTAGATAGAGTCTTTGTCCAATAGGAGGCAAAAACCTCTTGAAAGACCCATGACATCCATTTTGATCAAGTGACTAGAGGCCAAGGTTTCTTTGAATAGCCTTAACTTGTCATAGTATTTTTGGACTTCAACTGTTATATGATAAAACTTCATGTGACAGACCAACACTGACAGATAAAATCTGAGTTTTATGAATGAAGAAAATTCAATACTAAAAGAATATTATATTAGTCATAGTTCATTAGACTTCTGGATACTTCTGATTTTGACCCAAAAAAAAACTCAGTCTGCAGAAAAATATCTCCTATAATCTGCAACACCCCACCTCCACTTCCCCAAAAAAAATAATAATAATAAATCACTTTTTGTTCCCTCTTCCTTTATCTTCTATTTATAAGCCACTAGCATTAACAAGGATTGTCTCTTTGGGTGGCTATCAACATGAGAACTTGAATTATAATCCCTTATTTCAAGGGACTTTGAGATGCAATTTATGTTATCACTTCAAACATCCATTTGTGCATCAAATGCAGGATAAATTGATACAGCAAGAAATGAGATCAAGCAATCCAACATGGCAGAGCGGTACTGACTTTCAGAATAACAATTGCTGTTCAAAATTCAGATTAAAATTCAAGAACCAAAATCAAGCTCAGCTTTGATATTATTATAGTTGAATAAGATTCTCCAAAGAAAATTATGAAATATGAACACATGTACAAGGACTCAGAAATATTTAACACTCCAATACTTAACCCAAGACTCAACCAAAAATTCTCATGACATGCAAGAACACACATTGATTCACTTTACTAGAAACTTGTCTGCACTGAACCCTGAATTTAGGACTTCAGAATCCTCTCGATGGCGGCCACATAGAACTGCTTTGGCATGGTACCGATCACAGAATCACATTTCTGGCCATTTTTGAACAACAAAACCACAGGCACGGCCTTAATTTCATAGTCCTCAGCAATTTGCAACTCAGAGTCTGTGTTGAGGACAAAGCATTTAAGTCTCCCAGCATACTCAGATGCGATTTCATCAACGACTTGCTTTAACATGCTACATGGACCACACCAACTTGCATAGAACTCAACAAGGACGGGGGTTTCACTGTTCAGGATTGAATTTTCCCACAAATCTTTGGTGACAGGTGCAGCTGCCACAAATCAAGCTCACATGGTTAATAGGCCATCTAACTAAACTCTGCAACCTAAAAATCATGGCCATCTGTTTTGAATCGAACGGCCATAATTGAAGGAATAATAAATTGACCACATGCAATAATTTATTTCCTTCATTCAATTGTGGCCATCTATTCTAAAACACACAGTCATGATTTTGAAATTTTAGAGTCCATTTTTGTGCCAATTGTAAATAATCCAGATTCTTCTCTAACTTCCAAACAAGTACTTGAGTGATACCCAGCGTTCCCATCACAGCTGTCAGTATGCTGAAGTCACATGCTAATATATCTCATATATCACACATGTAATCACCCAAAACTTGAAGAATGAGAACATAGAAATTTGAGTTTATGTGAAGACTAAATAATACTTAAAAAATATCAAGTGTTATCCACATAGGCAACCAAAAGAAATAGGTCAAAGAACTGGTCTATAACCATCTAAACTCTCTGGATCACTAAAGAAATTAAAGCCATCCTATTTCCAGATTATAATCTTTGATTGCCTCCTGGCTGCTCTAAAATTATTTAGCATCAATAGCGTAGAATTTACTATCGTGCACTTCAGAGAATTAATATGTAGCATATTGAGATTTAGACATTGCATCAAGCCCCACAAGCATCACCCTGCACTTTTCCAAAGGAATGCGTTACCAAGAGCAACATGAACAAGTTCAATTGTCTCTGATATATAACATCACAATCATAGGATGGAAACACAACAACATCAAATAATCAGTGAGAAATTATTGCTTCCTCGA
The DNA here is from genome assembly GCA_037074585.1 of Biancaea sappan. Classification (NCBI taxonomy): domain Eukaryota; kingdom Viridiplantae; phylum Streptophyta; class Magnoliopsida; order Fabales; family Fabaceae; genus Biancaea; species Biancaea sappan. The sequence continues at coordinate 6,701,388 of CM073493.1, read as the reverse complement.
AATACCTCTGAATTTCCTGTGACGTAAGTAATAATCCTTACATGTGCTTTAAAGGCAATGATGTAAATGGTAATGTAATCCAATGTCAATGTACAAAAAGTTTTATCATCAGAGTTCTTGCTCATATCTCAGCTCCAGTGTCAAAAACGATAAATCATATTTTCTAAAGGTCCATAGGCTGTGTTACTAAAAGCTGCAAATTCTATATAGTTTTGGTTCCAAACAAGAAATTCCATACGCACGATGAAAACAGAAAACCAACCACAAATTTACAAGAAGAAAAATGTCTTCAACTTATGTAACAATCTTCATTACGTTTTTCACGCCAGGTCTAGTTGATCCAATCGATCAAATTCAAAAAATCGTTGGCTTCCCTACTTGGCTCCGATTCAGTCACGCCACAACCAAAAACAGTTTCCAAACACAAACCCCAGAAACAAAATAAAACTCCGCTATAGATATGAAACACTTCTCACCTCTGGTTTCTCGCATGCACAAACTAAGACGTGCGTTTTGACCCTTAAGCTCCATTTGGGTCACCCGCAACGGGAATGAAGCACCTCGTGTAGGGTTAAGATAGCGCGGTGAGGAGTACAACGAGAAAATGGGTTTACGAATTGTACGAAAACGAGAAAGAGAAGAAGGAGCAGAGGCTGCAGAATAGGAAGTAAATGAAGCCATATAAGGAATAGAAATTGAAGAGAGGTATAGTGGTATCACTGCTCAGTGATCTCGCAAGATGAGCACGACAAGTGTGCATGTATCATATATAATGTGAGAAGAAGATCAATGGGACCACTGGAATTGCAGAATTAAGACGTGATGGGAAAAATTCTACTGTAAATTCTTGATTTTGACTTTTTAATATTATAGTTATTTTAATTTAATTTTTAAAAATTAAATTTTTAATTAAATCTTTAAAATGTTATATATAATTTTAATTTATTATTTTTATTGTTAAATTATAAAATTTATTATTCTTAAATTTTAAATTTTTTATTCCCAATCTACTTATACAAACAAAAACTAAATTATAACAATCACAATTTTTAATATTAAATTAAGATAGTTATAATATTTTGAAGATCAAATTAATAATTTATTTAAAAATAATATGAATACAAAATTGCAAATTGCAAAATATTCCTCAATTAAAAAAAAAATCTAAGTTGTCCCTCCTTGACTTGGATTCAACTTGAATTAATCTCAATCTAACATGTAAGTTGATCTTAAAATATTTCTATTATCATTAAAATAAAATTACTCCAAAAGCACATGGCTACATTGTTCAAATATTTAACTTCGTTCAAATATTTAACGACACATGTTGACGTGACATCTTATTTTATATATGTAAGCGTTAAATTATCTACTTTAAATGTGTCATATTAGATACCAACTTAAAATGAGTAGTAGAAGTTTTTTTGAACCCAAAATATACTTTTAAAAATTATATATTATTTTAATTATTTTAAGTTAGTATCTGATATGACACATCTTACATAAATGAATATTAACTTGCATAAAATATAATGTCACGTTAGTATTTATCATTAAATATTTAGATGTTTAGAAGTTTAATGAAAACTAATTAAAAACATATATTATAATTCATGTAAAATAAAATTTTGAATTATAACTAAAATGTGATTAAGGACGTGAATAATATTTTTATCAAAAAATTCACGATAGAACTAAGTTTACTATGGTAAAAAGTTGTTAGCATATTATACTTAAGAAAACATAGTCAACATGAGTGGTTATGTGTTTGTTGGAATGTAGATTCATTGATAACGTGATTCTCTGTCGTTCCAACTTCCAAACATAAACCTGCAAGTTGCAACGCATGGAAGGACAGATTGAGATATTATTGACGCATGCAGGCCACATCTACTGGTCAATATGTATTTTTTTTTTTTCGACTAATTTAGTTTGAATTAAATTAAATTATTTTATTTATAATATTTGAGTTCAAAATTTTATTAAAAAAATAAGTGCTAAATCAATTCAACCAACATAGATTTAGAATTTTTAATGTGATCTATAATTCCATTTCCAGGGAGAGAGAGAGAGAGAGAGAGAGAGAGAGAGAGAGAGAGAGAGAGAGAGAGAGAGAGAGAGAGAGAGAGAGAGAGAGAGAGAGAGAGAGAGAGAGAATCTACTGTAGAGGTCATTTTCTGCATTTATGTGAGACTGAAACATTCAATGTTACTTTTTATTTATATTTTATCACATAATTTAATTCAACTTTTTGTATAGAAACCACTGTTTTTGGAATTAATCCACACGTTGTTTTGGGCTGACATCTAAGTTATTGGATCACTGGTTCAATAATCGGGTTACTAAGTCAATTACTGAATAGGATAAATAAATTTTAAAAAATTAAAAAATGTATATATACTTATATATGTTTATAAATAATGTAAAAATAAGTAAAATAAATAATTTATATATAAATTTTACAATTTAAAGTTTTAAAATTAATATTTTAAAGATATGACTTATCACTAAACCGATAAAAACACTAATTTAAAATTCAATAGTTAAATTATAATTAAATGTGTAGTGCTTTAAAAATATTAAAAAATAAAATATATAACTATAAAATGTTAAAATAATATAAAAATGTTAAAAACAAAATATATAACTTAAATATTAAAACACTATCAAATAGAAAACAAAATATATTATCAAAATATTAAGAAAGGACGGATGCCTTCCTTTGCTTTTTTTTTTTTTCTTTGGGTTCCCAATGCATTGATAGATTACGATTTTTTGACCGGCGTAAACTAACTTTTAAATTAAATTTCGTAAATATACCATTTCAAAATTAAATTACGGATATATACCACTTTTACTGTGGCCAATAAAAAACGCACTTTGTAAGTGCGAATTACTAAAAATAAAACGCACTTCTGCAGTGCGTACATTAAGTTCGCACTTTAGAAGTGCGTATTTAAGCAGTACGCATTTCATAAGTGCGTTTTTTGATAGTACGCACTTCAGAAGTGCGTACTCATTGGTGACTGTTACACTCTGCCCGTTAAGCTTCATGTATAAAAGTGAGTGAAGGAATATGTTGGTGAAGAAGAAAAATTAGTAAGTGTGAGTAAGATTTTGGAAATATTGTGCAAAAGAAAAAAAAAAGAAGTAAATATTTATGATAATTTATAATTTTGTATTGTTTTAATTTGATGATCTTATTATTATTTAACTTTTTGAAATATTTTTATTGTTAGTTTTATGATACTTGTAAAATTAATTTATGAATTTCATTTTGAATACGTGTTTGATATGTCATGAGTTTTTCTAATTTCTTAAATTTTTGTATTTAATATATGTCATGTATTTTTGTTATGATTTTTAAAGTCTTTATTTGTTTCGTTAATTTTATAATGAATTTATGAATTCATTACCTTTTAAGTTTTATACTTTTTATTTTTTATTTACGTAATTGTTAGTTGTAAATTATATTGTAGTCCTTAGTTTTATAATTATGATTATTTGTTTATATTTTTATAATGAATGTAATTTATGAATTTTTAATGTTGAATTTTGTTATGGATTTTGTTCGTAGTTTAATAATTAAGTTATGGCGATTGATTTTTCTTAGTTTTTTTTTCTTTAATATTGTTACATATTTTGGGTGAATTTTTTTCCTAAGTTTTATTATTTATTTATATTTTTTATAATTTTTGTTAGTTTAATTTTTTATAATAATAATTGTAATTGATTAATTTTTATTTTTCTTAGAATGAGTCGAATTGGAGCACTTTTAGTTCGTATTTACTCGAATGGGACTATATTAAGTGGTGGTTCTAATGGTGTATCATTTGAAACCGATAATATTATAGTGGTGAAAATTCATCGCAATATTTCTTTACATGTTTTGAGACAAATAATCCACCGTAAGTTGAGGCTAAGAGAACATGAGAAGATATCCCGCTTACTATATAGATATCCTATACAAATGATGCTACTTATGTTCCGGCAGCTCCAACTAAACGATGATGATGACGTAGAAGTGATGATTGATTGTCACTTACAATTAGGAGGGACGTTGACAAGTATGGAGGTCTATGCAGATATTGAAGTGACTGAAATTCACTTAAATCCTAACATTCCCGACTTGAATGAAGATGCCACGTGGGATGAGGAGAGCGGACCATCAACACAGTTTCATATGTCACCGAGTACACAAATTTAGCTCATAGAGGATGATGATATAGACATTCCGCCACCTGACCCACCTTATGATATTATGGATGACGTAGACATCGATGACATAGAAGACGTTGAGGAGGACGATGTTGTCGAGCCAGAGCTTGAAAAGTTTGGAGGAAGCATACAAAAATTAATGGGTGGAAATGACGAGGTTGAGCTAGTTGAGCCCATCACATTCTATGCACCACCCACTTACATGACACAAGTAAATACAGGCCCACCAGATGAGCCAGAAATTCTGGACGTGCTTGATGCGTATACATGGGACGATGATTCAGACTTTGCTGTTGGATTATTATTTCCTGATAAAGATGCACTCACAGGAGCGCTGAAATCATACTCAATCAAGAGACATAACAGTTTCAAGGTGGAGAAGTTGTGTAAGAAATATTTGCAGGTAAAATACATGAAATTTGGGGACGGTTGTAACTGGCGAGTGAGGGCTTGTTTGAAAAAGAATTACGGCATGTAGATGATCACAAAGTATAGCAGAGATCACACATGTGTTTCATCATCTATTTCCCAAGACCATAGGCAGTTAGATTCAGATTTGATCGCTACTGCAATTACGACACAAGTGGATCAAGCTCCAGACATGCCTATCTCTCAGGTGATACAGTGTATTAAAGAGCAGTTCGCATATACGGTATCTTATAAGAAGGCATGGATGGCAAAGCAGAAAGCCATAGCCAAAAACTATAGTGATTGGGAGGCCTCATATTCCCAATTGGGTAGTTGATTTGCGGCAGTGCGACAATTTCTCCCTGACACAGTGGTTGATTATAATTGGGACTACGATCGGGAAAATGATAGGAGAATCTTCCATCGGGTTTTTTGGGCGTACAAACCATGCATCGATGCATTCGATCACCTAAAACCTATGATTCAAGCTGATGGAACTTTCCTTTATGGAAAATACAAAGGGACATTGTTGATTGCATGTGGCCAAGATGGGAATCGTCACGTTCTACCGCTTGCCTTTGCAATTGTGGAAGGTGAAACTCTTGAGGCATGGTCTTTCTTCCTGTACAGTTTACGTCAACATATTGCGAAGAACAAGTCTGTTTGTTTGATTACCGACAAACACGCATCAATTAGGGAAGCCGTGGATAAAGCAGAGAACGGTTGGCATCCACCGCTAGGATACCATGTTCATTGCATGCGACATTTGGCAAGCAATCTGAATGCGAAATTCAAAAACAAGCGGTTGAAGCAACTATTTGTAAATATAGGTATTTTGTTAAGCATATCATGTTGATATATATATATATATATATATATATATATATATATATATATATATTGTTGCATTTGACATTAATATTTTTTTCTTACAATGTTATTACCTGTACAGGATACTCATATGAACGACCCATAGTTGATCGAAAGATGACGGAGCTTCGAACACTTGATGTACAAGCTTATAACTGGGTATTGGAACATGCAGGTGATAGATCTTTATGGTGTCGAGCGTATGACGATGGAAGACGTTGGGGTCACATGACGACTAACCTGGTGGAATGTATGAATGGTGTGCTGAAGGGAGTGAGGAGTCTACCTGTGGCGGCATTGGCTCAATCTACATACTATGAATTAACGAAGTACTTTGCAGATAGGACGGAAGAGGCATATTCCCATATTGCAGCTCAACAGAAGTTTTGTACATACGTGCGAGATCAATTGAAAGAACACGAGTCGAAGGCAACTGTTTGTGTCGTTACAACCTTCAACATTGCGCAGCTTTGGTTTGAGGTTCAAGAACCTTATGATAGACGACGAAGGCAATTTGGACGTCGTTGTAGAGTTTTGCTAGAAAACAGATATTGCGACTGTGGTGAGTTTCAGGCACTTCGATTTCCTTGTGCACATGCAGTTGCAGCCTGCTTAAGTGTCCATCTTGATTGCACAAATTTCATCGACCAAATGTATAGCCTAGAGACGATAGCAGCTGCATATCAGAGTCCCTTTCACCCAGTTGGGGGGAGGAATACTGGCCACAGATTCCCGGACCGACATTTGTCCCTGACCCTAAAGATATCCAAAAAATAGGAAGACCAAAGTCAAAACGTTTCAAAAATGAGATGGATTGGAAAGAATCAGGTGAGCCAGCAAGGTATGGAGTCTGTCGAGAACCAGGGCATTATCGTAACAATTGCCCGAATCGGCACCGTTTTGAAGGACCTAGCAATCCGTGATCTTTGTGTAGTACAAGCTCATTGTATGTTATGAATGAGCCAGCAATTGACGTCCATCTTCCCCGTAAGCTGCTATGTGTGTTGCCAGTCATTGTGCGCAGGAGCCGATGGGATTGATTGATCTTGACCGAACTGTCGGAGACATCTATCAGGCTGGTGCCACTCGATGGTGTTGAAGCATATCAAGGGAACGACCGCCTGCCAAATGTCAGACCCATTGTAGCAGTAATCTGGTATCGGGTTCTGACACACTTCCTGTGCATATGGTTGCCACACGAACTGTAAAAAAAAATTAATTATATAAACAATGAAATGACAATGACAAAAAAACAAGATAGAACGCAATGTTACAAGTTTAGAACTCACATCGCTTTCCTTCAAGCGGTCAAATGTCTCGCGATATTGTATAAGCAAATGCAACGGGTGGTCACTGAGTCCTTTGAAATCGCTCCACCTACGAAATGATTGAAACATAACATGTTAAATTAAATTAAACATTAGTTGACAAGATAAAGAAGCTCAACACAATTACGCACCTGAAACTCAAAGGTGGATGACCGGGGTAATGAGCCTCTTCGTCATCTGGGACCAATCGTCGCACATGTCGATCGCGAATCCGAGGTTGGATCAATGGGAGTCGATCCCATGCCCAAGCATGGAGAAGGTGCACACAGCTTGCAAACTCCTTCTTGTCCGCTTCAGTGGCTCCACATAACTCCCGATAAAGGTGTGCTAGCACAGCAGAGCCCCAACTGTACTAGCCAGCCAACTGGAGGTCCCGAAGCAGAGGAAGGTACATCAGGTGCACAAACATACTGAACTTGTCACTCATTAGCATTCCCTCAATCAATTTCATAATATACGCCCGAGCATGCTGCTGCAATTGCTCCTTTGTGGCGTTCGGGGGTACCTCGCTAAATTGGTTACCTAACCAAGGCAACGATATACGCCCTCCTCTAATGGCTTCTGCAGGAGGACTGACGCCGAGAAGCTCCTGACATTGATCAGCCTAAATGTAATTGGTTCGCCCAACCACGGGCAAACCGTCTATTGGAAGGCCTGTCTGAATGGCCACATCTTCCAATGTAATAGTACATTCACCAACCAGTAAGTGAAACGTGTGTGTCTCGGGCCTCCATCGCTCCACCAGAGCGGAAATCAGACCGTAGTCAATTTCGAAATTACCCATCTGTGATGCTCCATAAAATCCTGCCTGCTGAATATAAGGAACAAGAGGCAACGGCGGGTAAAACGAACTTCGAGTGTACTTGTAGCAACGTCGAACTTTCGTAAATACACGGTTCTCTTGTCACCACAACGTTAATCAACTTAGTATTATTGTAGTAATAAAAAAATAAATAAACGAATTAATTTCATACACACTTACCCCATCCCATACAACTTCAGATACATGCTTATCTTGCAGGTATAAAATTGAAGGATCCTCAGGACCAGGTTTTGGCGGCACCAAATTTCTATCGTTTTGGTCCATTTTACTTCTTTTATGCAAAAAAAATTAATAATATTTAGATTACAGAGACCAATAATTAAAAATAACAAATTATGATATTTAACATAAATATTTATTATATATAACTAAACAAAATAAAGTAAAAATACATAAATAAAATAAATATTTTAACGTTAACAAATAGGAAGCATATTTATTATACACATAATTATTTCAACATAATAGGATTTTAAATAAAATCTTAAAAAATAAATATTACAAATTATGCATATAATAATATTTAAATTAAACAGACGAATAATTTGAATAAACATTATAAATACATTTAAAAAATATATAACATATAAATTTATATTACAGACACTAATAATTAAAAATAATAAATTATAAAATTCAACATAAATATTTATTATATATATAACTAACCAAAAAAAAGTAAAAACAAATAAATAGAAAAAAGTTTAACCTACAATTATCAACAAACTTATTTCACAAAATCAAAATTTAATATGAAAAAATTACTTTTACAATTTACACAAATAATTATTTCAAGATAATAACAATTTAAAAAATAAGATCAAACAATTACTTTCACAATTTATACATATAGTAAATAAAATAAACAGAAATAATTTTAACAAAATAACTGAATAAAATTAAAACAAAATTCTAAAAACCTATTATCATCCAAACATATCAAAACAAAAAAAAAACCTACTGAGACCCAAGAGATATGTACCAAAAAAACTACTGGGACTCAAGAAACAAACAAAATACTGGGACCCATAAGATAAATGAAAACAAACCAAACTCTGGAACCAAAGATATCAGAAAAAATAAACTACTGGGACCCAAAAATATCAGAACAACTACTGGGACCCAAATCAGAAAAAAAAAATTTTACTCAATAAAACCGAAATATTACCGCACCTTGGCAAGGAGACACAGAGATCAGAGACTGAGCACGCTAGAGGGGGGACCACGAGCACGCCGCTGGTGACTGTAAATTTTTTTCAGGGGGACCGGTGACTGTATTTCAGGGGGGAACCAGAGAGGGGGGGACCACAGGAGGAAGAAGAAAGGTCGTGGATATTCTGACCATGAACGCATTTCGTAAGTGTGTCTTCCATAGAACGCACACATAAGATGCGTTCTTCATTAAAGAACGCACTTACCAAGTGCGTTTTTACTGGCCATCGCACTTTTTAAGTGCGTATTAAATGTAAATCGCACTTACCAAGTGCGTTTTATTCAGCCCATTTTCGCACTTGCTAAGTGCGTTCTTTTTCCTACAGTAAATTTGAGTTACATCCGGAATTTATATTTAAAAAAAGATATATTCGGAATTTAAATTTAAAATTGATATACGGAAGTCAAAAAATCTTAGGCCATTAGCATAGGCTCTAGTTGTAGCTTGGTTTTCCTTCAGATGCCAACAACAACTACATCATTCATGCATCTCTCTCTCTCTCTCTCTCTCTCTCTCTCTCTCTCTCTCTCTCTCTCTCTCTCTCTCTCTCTCTCTCTCTCTCTCTCTCTCTCTCTCTCTCTCTCTCTCTCTCTCTCTCTCTCTCTCTCTCTCTCTCTCTCTCTCTCTCTCTCTCTCTCTCTCTCTCTCTCTCTCTCTCTCTCTCTCTCTCTCTCTCTCTCTCTCTCTCTCTCTCTCTCTCTCTCTCTCTCTCTCTCTCTCTCTCTCTCTCTCTCTCTCTCTCTCTCGTTTTCTCTTATGAAGTATTGAAGCTTCGTATCTTTAACGCTTTCTTCTCCAACAAGGCTTTTGTCCGGCAAGTAGACAGTCGATGGGCATGAAAGTTGAAACGACCGAATCTACGGCAACTTTGATGGAGGGGCGACGACCGAACAACTTCTTTCTCTCTGTCTCTATCATTCTCTTTCTCTCTTCTCATCTTCTTCCTCCTTCTTCTTCTTCCAATTTCTTCAGTGCAGGCTGATAGGAAAAAAAAAAAAGGATAGAACTGGTTCTACAGGTCATCGAACCAATGGGTCAGTTGAGACCCGACCGAATCGATCGGGTCTAAACCGGTCCACTTGTAGGCCGGTCTGAACTAATGAATCGGACTAGTTCGAGCCTTAGATCACCGAGTTTCGAGTTAACCCACCGGTCTGATCTGAATTGTAATACATTGATAGAAACACGTAATTTAATTTTAATTCACAATTAAGTTGAGTAATAAATTTTAGAATAAATTATTAATTTAATTGATAAGATATTACAAATATTTCAATTTAATCATTAAAAAATTAAATATCTTACTTTAATCTATAAAAAAAAATTATACCTTAAGTTCATCTCTTCATCTAACAAAATGAATTACGACAACAACTAATTGGAGATCTAGTAATAAGAAATTTTATGCTGTAATAACAAAATAACTAACTAAAATAATTATAATATGAATTTAATTGAAACGCTTGATTGCTTAAAAGTCAAATTAAGATACCTTATACTTATAAGCTCTAAATCAATAATTTATTCAAGAATTTAAGTAAAGATTACTTCCCACAAAAGTATAAAATATATTTTCAAGCAAGGCCATAATTGTTTTAGGTACTTTTCATTTCCAATAATTTTTTTATAAAAATAATTCATAACATGATTAGGTAAAACTTTATTTACATATTATGTATTTCTTTATGAAAAAAAAAATCCATAACCCCTGGTAAACTTCATTTAACAGTACTTCCATTCCACTTATCATTGTCTTCCCAATTTCTTTCTTTATTAAATCACAGAGAAGTAACAATTCAGCGTTAGCATGCAGATTTTAGTGTTGCAGACTTGCAGCAACTTTCTGTACAGAATAAGAGCACAAAATATCACATTCTAAACACGCCGAATTTGGTACTTTCTGGGGCACGGTTCATGGAAGTAGAAATGCAGAGACCAATTACTTTTCTAGTATCAGCTGGATCAATGATTCCATCATCCCAAAGCCTTGCTGTGGAGTAATAAGGATTTCCTTCTTTCTCATACGCATCCACTACCTTTTTCTTGAACTTCTCTTCTTCTTCCTTGTTCCACTGAATTACAAGTATATATATAATAATGTGCATCAATACAAGCAAAGGCAAATGGGAAAATCACGAGTTTTTACTGTATTATAAAGAGTAAATTACTAATTTAGTTTCTAAAAGATTACAATAGTCTCAGTTTAATCCCTAAAAAATCAAGTGTTTTCACTTATTCGCTAAAAGATTGTGTTTGTTTCAATTTGGTCTCTCTTTTTGTTGGTGACTTTTAGCAATAAAAATTTTGAGATTTAGCATTTGTGATTTAGCAACGAAAATAATTAAAATCATTAAATTGAGACAAATGCAATATTTCAGAAACTAAATTGAGAAAATTGTAGACTAAATTAATAATTTACTCTAATATATATTTGCTTTCCTCATTCATAATAGTTTACCTGAATTCCTTGCTTCTTCTTGCTGGCTTTCTCAATTTGGGTCAGCACACCAGCAGCCTGATGATCAAATTTAGAGGAATATAAGTAAATCCTTACAGAAAGGAGGTGATAGTGGCCAATGATTAATCAAACCTATAGAACCGGTTTAATTTTATATGAAGGATACATCAGAAACATGCTATAATGATGCATCTCACAGTACTGCTGAAATATGCAGAATGTTTGTAGTACGCATAAAAAGAAATCCAAGATATGCTGGGACCAATAAGTGCCAATAATCCGTAAAGGATCATCCAATTATGTGCGGACAAAACTATCATGAACATTAGCAAGTGGATTAAGAGAGTGATCTGATAGAGCTGAAAACAAGATACACATATAAGCAGAAAACTTAAGCAAAAGCAAGCATAGATAATTGCAGTATGCAGATAACCGCCAGATCTGAACTTCAGAAGACAAGAAGCATTCTTTCTTGGCCTGTGATACCTGAGCACCGCCCATCACAGATATTCTGGCATTTGGCCAAAGGAACATGAAATTGGGACTATAGGCACGGCCACACATTGCATAGTTTCCAGCACCGAAGCTTCCACCAACAATTATAGTGACTTTAGGTACCTGAATGGATTGATTGGAAGCAAAAGTTACTATTTTCCCTCAAAAATCTGTGTCACTCATGGAGTTTACTTTTGCAAACATACCAAGAAAAATTTTGTCCCCGAAGCTTTAGTATTTCCGTTAAATTAAAATGACTTTACAGTCCCAAATAAAATAACATCAGGCACAGAGAACAAAAGTGAGGCCATAGGAGTACAATTCTAAAGATAAGCAAATATCAGCTACCTTATTATAATTTCTAAACAATAGTCTCTTTACTCTTATTGTTCTCATAGCAGAGTCAAGGGAAGAGATTAATGTTAAACTTGAGTTATAGAGAGCTACTTTGGAATCGAAGGGTTTTCGTCTGAGCAGGAGTAAAACAGAGTATATGCATTGTAAGTTTAACAAGCGACAAGCTAGAAACGAGTTGGAAGTTAAAATTGGAGATAATGTTGTATCACAAGTGTCAAAGTTTAGGTATCTGAGATCTGTTATACAAGATGACGGTGAAATTATTGATGATGTGACACATAGGATACAAGCTGGGTGGTTAAAGTGGAGAATAGCATTAGGAGTTGTTTGTGATCGGAAAGTACTGGATAAGCTCAAAGGAAAGTTTTATCGTACTGCTATAAGACCTGCGATTTTATATGGGAGCGAATGTTGGGCGATGATAGGACAACAAGAGCATAAAATTGGAGTAACAGAGATGAGAATGTTGCGTTGGATGTGTGGTTATACGAGAAGAAATATGATCCGTAATAATCGTATACGAGGGAGAATTGAGTGGCACCTATTGAGGAAAAAATGGCTGAAAACCGTTTAAGGTGGTTTGGACATGTTCAAAGAAAACCATTAGAAGCGCCAGTAAGGAGAGTTGAGCAGATGGTTTGGAGCCCTGTGAAAAAAGGTCAAGGAAGACCAAGAACGACACTTAAAGAGGTTATTGAGAGGGATCTTTTGGTAAATGAGATCCCTAAAGAGTTAGTTATTGATAGAGCTCAATGGCGTCGAGCGATCCATGTAGCCGACCCTACCTAGTGGGATAAGGCTGTTGTTGTTGTTGTTGTTGTAGTCTCTTTACTCTTAGTGTCAATACATGTCCAACCTTCCTAATTTTTCATATAAGGGGGAAGCCAACTCACATAATGGAAGCCCATTCCAAGGCACTAATAATTACACTAATATAACTTACTCTGGCCGAGCAACATTAAAGTTAGACTACTTTAGAGTATGTTATAAGTATGTTGCTCTTTGGAAATTTTCTGGTTTTCTTTCATTTTTCCAGCAGAGGGAAAGACTGCAACCAGTTTCACTAAATAGGGATTTTCAGGCATGCGCTGCTAACCAATTTGTCTGCAATCTATTCAGGCAGAGGGAAGGGAGCTGAAAGCTATATATGATATGAGAAACATAAAGGACATAACCACAGATCATATTGCCTAGAACAGTTTTAACATGACTAAAGAGCAAAAGAGAAATCAACCGTTCCAATTGGCTTGAACGGTAGCTGGAATTAAGGTTCTCTTAAGCCATAAACAGGAGGGTATAAGGAAATCCAAATATCACACAAGAAACTAAACAACTTCTGAATGACAGAAACCTTTGCGCAAGACACAGCCATGACCATTTTTGCTCCAGATTTCCCTATGCCGTTTGCCTCTGATTTTGAGCCAACCTACCAACCAAACAGGTTTAACAAGTTAAAATTGCACAGGAAAAAATTTTAGGTGTAACAAATCTTAAATTGAAATAATGAGACAAAGAAATTGGGCAAGAAATAATGAATGACAAAATATTTAATTTGACATAAACCAAGTTAAATGCATAAACTACAAATTCTGTATTAAAGGATAGACCCAATCTTTCAAAATACAGGATATCGATGCAGAATAAAGTTTGTGACGAAGGTGGCCTAAAAATGAAGAAAATGGATCAATACCTTTCGTTATGAGGTCTAAGGTACATTTACTTACTTTTTAAGAGTGACTCAATCTATCTTTATTTCCTTTATCTACTCACCATTACTTTTCCATTAAATTTTAGTAGTTGCTTCTTAAATTTAGCTAACTCTTATTATCCATCAACCATAGAGCTTATCCACCCGTATAGTGATAGAAATCAAAGACAGTTTCCCATACCTTGATAAGTATAGACTACCACAGCATCATTTCCTCATTTGCACAAGATATTAGACAGTATATTGCAGTAGGTTTGTAGGAAAGGAAAACCATACACGTACAATGTAATGACAAAAAGTATCCTCATCAAAGTAACAGTAGAGAAAGCTAACATTCATACCATGAACCCAGTGATGTTCTGAATGAAGACCAAAGGAATATTTCGCTGAGTACATACTTCAATGAAATGAGCCCCTTTTAGAGCAGATTCATTGAACAAAATTCCATTGTTTCCAAGAATTCCAACAGGCTGTCCAAATATTCTAGCAAAGCCTGTTACAAGAGTCTACATAGATATTTTATAAGGATATATATATATATATAGAATAGACCTAACGGTCAAAAGCAAGAAATTCAAGTGATTATATTCTTACAGTCCCATATAATTTCTTGAATTCATCAAATTCACTTCCATCTACAATCCGACCAATAACTGATCGAATATCAAATTGCTGCTTAAGATCAGTTGGAGCAATAGAACGAAGTTCATTGGCATCATATAGTGGCTCTTTATATTCATATTTTACTTTATGCAGTCCATTTCCCAGGACGTCTTTCCCAGCCATATGGAAGTTCTTAATGATGTTCCTCCCAAGAGCAAGTCCATGCAGTTCATCTATAATAAAATTGATGAATGAATATGAACATCATTGCCAAGAGAATTTAAATAGAGTTCATTAGTAACCATTTACCATCTTTTTCTTTGGACTTGGATGTTGGTGGGTGTGTGTGTGTGTGTGTGTGAGAGAGAGAGAGAGAGAGAGAGAATACACATAGTAAATACCTTGAGCAAAATAATCTGAAACACCTGACGTTTTGCAGTGAACAGCAGCACCCCCCAAATCCTCTGCAGAGACCTCTTCCCCTGTTGCAGCCTATAAAATCATCTAATTAAGGTAAACTCTTGTCATAAAGGTATAAAGGGCACATGAAAATATATTAACACAAATGTAGAGAGCGGAATAATTTAATAGTTAAAAGAAGATAAAGCTATTGAAAAGCAAGAAATTACCGCCAACAAAGGATTTTGGAATGTCAGAGTGCCTAGAACTGACCTTCACAAGAGGAGGCCCTGCTAAAAATATGGTTCCATTTCCCTTCACCATTACACTTTCATCAGCCATAGCAGGTATATAGGCACCCCCTGCAGTGCAAGAACCTAATACCAATGCAATTTGTGGAATGCCTTCACCAGACATAACAGCCTGATTATAGAATATTCTACCAAAGTTCTCTCTATCTGGGAAAACATCAGCCTGCTTCGGAAGGAAAGCACCTCCACTGTCCACCAGATATATGCAGGGTAATTTGCATTGAGCAGCAATCTCCTGTGCTCTAAGATGTTTCTTAACAGTAATGGGATAGTAAGTCCCTCCCTTAACAGTAGGGTCATTTGCCACAAACATACAGAGTCGCCCATGCACGGGACCTATTCCAGTAATAATCCCAGCAGAAGGCAAAGGTTCTTCATATAATTCATGTCCTGCAAGCTTCATCATTAAAAACCCATAAGATTCCTTAAACTATGTAACACCAACATAAACATCTATGCATTATGAGCGAGCATCAAACACATAATCCACTCCTCATCTACAATCAAAATCATTTTCCTTTAACCAAGTAAATGTATTGGCCTCCATCTAATCAACACGGAGTTCAGGCATAATCCATGAAAGCACATTTCAAGAATTGATAAACAGGTTTGAACACAAAAGAATATTATCAACGATCAATAAATAAATAAAAATCTAAAATATTTAAACCAATCATACAATTTATGAATTGTTACTTAGTTCCTACAAAATTTCAAATTCGCAGGGCCACTGGAGCTTAGCACAATCCGAATGAAAAAATTAAGTTCATGTAATTTATTTATTTTTTAGAATAAACCTGTGAAAGCTCAAGGAACGAAGCACCAGGATCAAGGAGGCGATCAATTCTTTCTCTGGGTAGAAGTTTATTCCTACTCCTGTTCCTCTTCACTGCCTCAGCTCCGCCACCGGCAAGTACCTTAAAAAAGCAATGTTCAGTCCAAAACATATATTAAACCGTAAGAGACAAACATATAAAGAGAAAGAGATAGTTGTTCTACCTTGGCTACGTGAGATTGGAGTTCGGAAATCAAGTCCGCCATGGAGTTAGAGTTGCTAGAAAAAGCCTCCGAATTGCGGTCGACGCCATCAGGAAGGACTCCCAAGCAGAAGCCCCTTCTGGTAGCAATCTCAACGGTGCTTCCTCTCCATGAGCTCCCATTCAAACAGGACCGGAATGAAGTTGCTCTTCTTCTACCCAAACCCAATAAGCGTAGCATCGCTTCTTCTGACCTCTTCCACTGTCAAGTTCACAAAAAACAATTTCAAAGACTACACCAATCGAATGCGAATCCTCTTGTTGGGATTCTGACCTTGCTGCGTCATTGCTCGGTCATGGATAAGATCTTCACGACATTGCACGATTTCTTTCTCGATGGACTCTATCGAAAAGGAAATTAAAAATAATAATAATAATAGTAATAAAATATTTAAAGATAATGCCTTGATGTTTATCGATAAATTCATAAAAAGAAAAATCATTTCCCGAATAAAATCTAATTAATTTTGTTTGTCGTGTTAAAGTTTTCTGGTTGTACTAAAAAAAAAAAAAAGTAATGTTAACAAATGCTGTGATTGAATCATAACATTTCGGAGCATTGGGCGTCGCATTCCACGTGGCAGAGGGAAAAAAAAGAAGAGAGAGAGAGAGTAAAAATAAAAAAGTTATAAACAATGATTTTTTTCTTAAAAATAAAATTTAATTCTTATTGAATTTTATTATTACAGTTTGTTAATATGACTATCATATATAAGAATAGTTCTTATATAACAACAGATTCTTAACAACTAATTAAAAAAATTAAAAAGTAAATACTAAATATTTTCACATTAGTTCAAGAGTTTTTAAAAATAAGAAATCGCTCATAATTTATTTTACACTTAAAGTATGTCAATATGGTTGCCCATCTGATTCTTACAGTAAAAAATCAAAAAAAAAAATCATAAACTAACAAAAAGTAGAGAATTATAATACCCATTATAAATGAAGTGAGTATTTTTTTTTTTTTTGAAAAAGGCCTCAGGCCAAAATTAAGACATATTAAGAAATAAGTCATAATCAACATTGGCTAAATGTAGTAAAGAGCTTGAAATAAAAGGATACCAGATCTAAAATGGTGACCTAAACCTAAATTTTGCCAGTAGTGAGCAACTTGATTAGCTTCCCTACCAATATGACTGAATGTGAAATACCCAAATTCCTCAACTAGGGATTTCACGTCCATTAAGACCAACTCCAGCAACGACAGACCATGGTCGACGACGACTGCATTCACTAGCTTCAGGCAATCCAATTCCACTTCTAAACTTGGGAATCCATGGAATCAAGCCAACTCCAGAGCCCAACACACTGCGAGACCTTCTGCAATTTCAGCACTGTAGCAGCTGTGAATATCCTTCGCAGCAACAAGCAATACACGTCCTTCATCACACCAGAAAATAGCACCGAGCCTCCACAACTCCTCCAAAACAATCCAAGCATTTGTGTTCAATTTTATCCGCCCAGCACACAGAGGTTGCCAGTGTCGTTAAGTTCGAGTAGATACCTCAATTCCCGGATGTTCGTGTACATATTTGAAGTCTGCAGGTATCTGAAATGTAAATGAAACAGCCTTTTGCAATGATACCTCTCTTAGCTTAAATTGAATATCATTTCTCCTTGCCCAGATTCCCCAACAAACCGTGATAATGAAATTGAGAACGTCCTCAGTTTCCTGTGCAATCATCTCCTGAAGCCATTGGAGAAAAGCACTAGAACTCTGAAAATACGGTCTAAATCCCAGAGGGGAGATAAACCAAAAGACTTGTGCCCACACACAGCCAATAAATACATGATGTAAGTCATCCATTTGATCACATCTCTTACACTGTAATGGTACTTGAACGCCGCGCTTTTGTAGATTAAAATTGAAAGGAATAACATTGTGTAAGAGCCTCCAAAAGAAGATTTTAAATTTTGGAGGAATGTTTATCTTCCATATTTTTGTCTAATGTATTCGTTGAACTGATGTTGCTGATAGCTTCTTATCTTGAGACTCCCTCAACCAACGATAGCCACTTCGAACACCATATAAATCATCCTTAGAATAAGGCCAAAACAAGGAGTCTGGAATAGTATGTCAAGATAGAGGAATATAAGTTATATAAGGACAGTCACATGGTAGAAAAATTTGTCTGATCAATGGTAGATTCCACTTTTGTCTCTGCTGATCTGTTAAGTCGCTTACCACTGTTTCTGGACTATTAGCTGGCTTAGGCATGCACAGGAACTTGTGATTAGGATGAGTTAACCACATATCCCTCCATATATCAACAGAATTGCCATCCTCTATTCTCCAGATACACCCATTCAACAGAACACATATCGCCTCCAATATGTTTCTCCATGTGTAACTACTCCTGTAGCCTATTGTCACCTTTGAAAAAGATGTTCTAGGATAGTATCGACCTTTAAACACCTTTGCGACTAAGGAGAAGTCATTATGGATGAGGCTCCAACCTTGTTTGGCAAGTAAAGCCTAATTAAATTCTGCCATATTACGAAAACCCAGCCCCCCTTTATCCTTAGGTAGACACATAGTCCTCCAACAAAACCCAATGTATTTTCCTTCCATCGACACAACCCCCCACCAATAACTATTGATTACTATCTCCAAATCATGGCAAACCGACATAGGCAAAATAAAACAACTCATAACATATATCGAAATGGCTTGAGCAATTGACTTAATAAAGACATCTCTAGCACCTGGGATAGAGGCAAAGCTTTCCAACCCCTTAGCTTTTTCTAAAGTCGTTCTAGTAATATACTAAAATCCCGTTTCTTGGACTGTCCTACAAAAGTTGGCGAACCAATATACCTCTGTGGAACATCATTCGTTTTTACACCTATCCTTCATTAGATCATTAATTGACTTTGTAAATACACATTTCGACTAAAGAAAAGTTTCATCTTATCAAAGTTCACCTTCTGACCGGATGCAGCCTCATACATACCAATACATTATAACACCTTCTCCGTTTCATTTGGAATAACCCTAAAAAAAATAATGGAGTCATCTACAAAAAACAAATGTGAGAAAGCTAGTGAGGCTCGATCAACTTTCACCCCATGAATGTCCCCCTTGTCACTAGCAGCCCCCAACAAGCAAGAGAACACTTCAGCACATAAGATAAACAAATAAGGTGAAAGTAGATCACCTTGTCTCAAACCACAATTAGGCACAAACTTATGACCCACTCCTCCATTAATGATAACATAGTAGAAAACTGACGTGACACACTTCATTACTAATTCAATGAACTGAGCCGGGAAGCCCATTCCCCTCTAATACACTATGCAAAAACCGTCACTCCGTCCTATCATACGCCTTTGCCATATCCAACTTTAGTGCAATATAACCTTTTTACCTTTCATCTTATGCTTCAAATAGTGAAAAGCTTCAAAAGCTATAAGCGCATTATCAGTAATTAGTCTCCCAGGCCCAAAAGCACTTTGTGTTTCATCAAGTAATAATGGGAGCACTAATTTCAACCTATTTGCAATACATTTTGTAACTACCTTCATTGTCACATTACAAAGGCTAATAGGTCGAAATTGTGAAGGCAACACAGAATTGGAAAGCTTTGGAATTAGAGTAATAAAAGTGTAATTTAAATATGTTGGATCACAATTATCATTTAAAACTTGGAGAACAACAGTAGTGAAATCCAGACCTACCACATCCCAATATTTTTTATAGAAAAGAGCACTGAAACCAACCAGTCCCGGGATCTTAGTTAAACTCATAGCATACAAAGCAAAATGCACATCATTAGTTGTATAAGGGCAAATTAATCCTTTAAGCATAGAAGGAGGCACCTTCCTTTTTAAAAGAGCACAACACTCATTTACACCACTTAAATACCCTACCTGAAACGAACCAGAAAAATATTCAATCATTAAGGACTGGAGCTCATCAAAAGATACCTTCTAATCCCCATTGTCATCTTTTAAACCTCTGACTGAATTTTGTTGATGCCATTGAGATGCTTTTTTATGAAAAAATTTGGTGTTTTTATCCCCAAAACGCAGCCAATCCACCCTTGACCTTTGTTTCTACCAAATTTCCCCCCTTTCCAATAGCTCATGATCTCTGAACATAGTTGCTCCTAATAAGCTAAATTATTTGATGTAAGAGGAAGAAATTGAGCTATTTCCAATGACAGCTCTAAATTCTGGATATGCCTTTTAAAATTTTTAATCCCCATAAAATTGGCTCTCTTTAGCTCCTATTGAACACTATGAAGCTTCTCTTGTAAACCAATACCTTGAATCCACCCTTTTTTAATACAATCATCACATCTTTGTTCCCTTGTCCAGCTCTCCTTAAATCTGAATATTTGTCTCTTGTGGGGGGGATTGCGATTGACTTTGTCCATCTCCACAATTATAGGTGAGTGGTCTGACCCATACCTACTACCATGAATCACTTTGTAAAAAGGAAATAGTAGAAGTAATTGTTTCATCCCGATGGCTTTGTCAAGCCTTAGTTGAATATTAGTATCACTTTCTCTACCATTGAACCAAGTGAAAAAGTAGCCTTCAAATCCCAAGCCTTGAAACAAGCAAAATTCCATAGCATCTCTAAATCCTTGCAACTGATTTGATGTCTTAAAAGCACCCCTTTTTTTCTCCAAATTAAAAAGAATCTCATTAAAATCTCCTACACATAGCTGAGGAAGTGAACACTGAGAATTCAGACTCCTCATCAAATCTCATGTTTTAAATTTATATTGTTCATCCAAAAAACCATAAATACCTATAAACCTTCACTCATTATGGAAAATAGGATCCATTACAGTAATATCAATATGGTTCAAAGAACATGTTCTCAGAGAGACCAAGTGATCCATCTTCCAAAAAAGAGTAAGACCCCGAGAGTGATGCTAACCAGTATAGTCCACATTAACAAGTCCATCAAACTTCAAAGACACCTTGATTTTCTCCGATTTAGAATATTTCAATTGTGTTTCCTGAAGAAAAATCAGTTGGGGAGAGACAGATTTCACCTGTCTATGTAATGCTCGAATTGCCCATAGACTCCCCAGACCACAGCAATTCCAACTTAAAATTTTCATGGCTTTCAGCGGTGCATCTTACCTACACTCGCCGATATAATATCATCATCCTTCTCACTAGACCTTTTATGCCTTCCCAACAGTGTTGAAGATGATACTGCCTACATTGGAACATCAAATAACATTTCAGGTCTAATAGAGAATCCCTTCATATCTTTTTTCGTAAACTGAAGTACCCTCCCATATGTGGTCTCATACGATTCACCTTATCTCCCCCTTTTGATGATGTTGCAGAAGCATCCATACCCTTGGCAACATTATGCTCCACAATCGTCTTTCCCTTTATGATAGTAAGGCCCTCACTGTCCTTTTTTATTACAGTTAAAACATTTTTTTTGTAATCTCAATCAGTACATGCATCGACTATACTAGTAACCTTATATCCCCCTGATGATGATGATTCGACATAGACGATCATTCCCTTTGCAACATCACGCCCCACAATCTCCTTTCCTTCTGTATCGTCATGGCCTACCTTCTATTTCTTCGCACAAAATAATATGTTTTCTACATATTTCCTTCTCATGCATGCATGATCCACAATTTCTTGACCATAGTTAGCAACATGTGGGTCCCTGAACACCTTAGTCAACATTCTTTTCTTTTTTCCTCAACATTGCCAAGCGGGTCCCTCATTACCTTAGTCAAACTCCCCTTTTCTCTTTCTTCAACATTACTATGTGGATTGGGTCCATCAGTAAAAGAACCAACTATAGAATATGGTATGGCACCTCCATGTAAAAATTCTAAGCCTTTATTTCTTGTAAAACATGTGGGCCTACTTCCCCTTCTGTGTCCAAAATTCAGCAATGCACATGACTCTTTAGAAGTAATAATGGAGCAGTTATTCATGCATAATAACATCATGTCTAACACATCAGCATGCCCCATATTTGTGTCCATCATTTGTGTTGAAAAACCGCTTCTTTCTTTAGATTTGTAACCGTCTCCACTAATAACCACTCTTTCAGGCCGTGCTGTACGGTGGTCCCTCTTCATATCTTTCATACTTAATCCATCCAAATTCAAATCTGAAGAAGAATCAAGATTATCAGGCTTGAAAACCAACTGCCTTCTAACTCCCCAGTTGGTGTTTGTCCAACTGTACAGCATTAGATTTCCGCATTGGAGAGGCCCTCAACCAATACCCATAATTGCTTTGTAATTCATCATCATCATCCTCATCCTCATCGAACTGCCTATCTTCGCAATCACGAATAGTATGCCCAATCCGACCACAAAGATAACAAAAATCCAGAAGATGTTTACACTTAAAAAATACATTAAATGGATTTCCTGATACATCAGTCATCATTGAACCCTGACGCAGTGGTTTGGTAAGATTCAACTGGACTCGAAACCTCAAAAATTTCCCTAGTTTAATCTCATCTGTACTATCCCATTCCAGAAAATCTCCCATCTTACTGGTCAGAGCTTAGGCTGTTTCACATGTTCTTAGATTAAAAGGTAAATCATAAACTGGACCCAAAAAGGGGCGCTATTCACCATGATCGCCGATGGTTGGTCAGATCCGTTCATCGCTTTTAGGCAAAGCACTCTCTTATCAAATCACCAAGGTTCACCCCCCTAAAACGCGCTCTCTATCTTTCCAATGGAAGAACTAAAAATTGAATAAATTATTTCCAATCTCCTTGATCTCAACCCCCCTAATGTAATTTCCACACCTGCACCATTGTGGTCTTGAAAGCACCATAATTGAAAGATGAAGTAGACCACAAAGAACCAACCAAACATAGATCAAAACGCTTATCATTTCACAGTTGGAACAATGTCATCTTCTTCAACAATAAATTGAATTGAGTTCCACTTATCCATCACATCAAAAAAGTACCAGAATTGCAAAACAACAATCACACTAATCTCTCACAAAAAGAGGCAAAATCGCTAAACCAGTTAACCAAGAACTATGTCAGGAAAAAATAACCACCATCCGAAAGAGCACCTAACAGAGGGGATTGATGATGAGTTTTTAAGAGTTACACTATTTGAATGAAAATTTGTTTAAAGTAAAAAATTGTGATGTGACAATACAAAACTAACAAATTTTTTTTTATAATCACAAAAAAAAAATTTAAACAACTTACTATAATTGAATCATTGGTGATGCTCTTAGATGTTAAATTCGAGTTTTTTAATTAAAAACATTAATTTAAAAAAAATTAGACATTTATAATCTGATCTAATTTAAATTTAATTAATTAGAGTGGAATAAAATTTTGAATATTAATAGTTGGAAAAAAAAAAAGGCTCTATTTGCCATCGTGGAACTACCGAAGAATATCTAGGTCAGAAGAATTTGAATTCTTAAACGACGTCGTTTCACTCAGAAATCAAGGAAACACGCGGAATAGGCGATAGCGAACCCGGATAATGTTATCCGATGACTAAACTCCTCAATTCTTCACTTCGAACCGGCAAAAATGGAGTCCATGTTGATGATGATGCTGCCACAGAATCCCGCAAAGCTCATTCCGGTGGCAGCATCCACCCTTCCTTCTATATCTCTTGCTTCCGTAACCCCACAACGGCGGAGAACGCCTACCCCAAAACGCTCTCCCAAACTCAGAAAGCCCGTCTCTCCATTAACACCCACCACAACTTCTACGACTACACCTCTAGACTCCTCTCTTCCTCCCATAAAGGTCATTCCTTGTTCGCTATAAATGAAATTTTATTGGGTTTCTTCATTGTTTGAATGCTGCTAAATACCCTGGGAAATTTGCAATATACAGGATTTTTTGGATGTTTTTATTCACTTTTTTTTTTTCCTGTGAGTATGAATCAGGTTCTGGTTCCTATTGGTTTTGGGACTGAAGAAATGGAAGCTGTTATTTTAGTTGATGTTCTGCGCCGAGCTGGTGCAGAGGTGACTGTGGCATCAGTGGAGCCGCAGCTTGAAGTTGAAGCTGCAGGAGGTACCAAAATTGTAGCTGACACCGACATCTCGGCTTGCTCAGATGAAATTTTTGATCTTGTGGCTTTACCTGTGAGTAATCTAAACCAAACCACTACTATTGGTTGTTACTTTTTTTGCATCCAGAGATTTTACAAAATCTGGTTGTCATAGTCTGAGAAAATCTAAGCAACGAGTTGGAGCCCTTGTAGCCAAGTGAATTGCATTTTAAAGTATCCTCTTATTCTCATGTCTGCATGTCATAGTTGTCATTTATCAATTCATTGAACTGAGCCTTGCATTTTTGCTTCATTGACAAAACAATGATACACCAAGAGGCTAAGGCTATATTACTTGTTTACAGGGAGGAATGCCTGGCTCAGCAAGATTGAGGGATTGTGATGTGCTGAGAAAGATTACATGCAAACAAGCTGAGGAAAAGAGGCTTTATGGTGCCATATGTGCTGCTCCAGCTGTCACTCTTTTGCCATGGGGTCTTCTGAGGAAAAAGAAGGTAGTTGACTTAACTTGGATGAACATCAGTTAGAATTTTATGATATTTGCGGGTCAACACTGGCTAATTTTGATGTAGTTTTTCATGCAAGACGACCTGTCATCCTGCATTCATGGATAAGCTTCCAACCTTTTGGGTTGTTAAATCAAATATTCAAGTTTCAGGAGAGCTTACAACAAGCCGTGGCCCTGGAACTACTTTCAAGTTTGCTCTTTCCTTGGTAGAGCAGCTATTTGGGGAGTCAGCTGCCAAAGAAGTTGGAGAACTGTTGGTAGTGTTATATGCTTGAGCTCAGTTTTTTTCTTGCTATCTTTAGGTGATGAGTCTTCATTAGTAATCGAAAATTGGACTAAAATGCTACCAAAAAGTAAAACAACTGGACTAAACTGGTTTTAGGTAGAAGCTTTGTTAGAGTAAGTTGTTTTCATCGGTCTGGCAAACAAATATGAGCATCACTATGGCCATTTTTGCTTCTGTTTTTGACAGGCTGATACAGTGCTGAAAATACCAAACGTGATAACAAGATTGACAGGAAATCACAATCAATGAAAACTGAAAAATGAGTAACTTTTATAAGAGAACTGTCTATAAATATTTACTTATTCTGTATCTGCCAAGAATTGGAATCCAGATATTACTACTTCTAATGTTAATTTGTACCAATTAATCTGTTATGTGACTATTTCTGATCATTTGATAAGTGCTGGGTTTTCTATTTGTTTATATGTTCATATTCATGAAAAATTAACTCTTCCTTCAATTGTAACAGTTGATGGGTACTGCTGATGATGATACAGCCAAGAAGGAGTTCAACACAGTCGAGTGGTCTCTCGGCCAACATACCCCTAATGCAAGTTACTATCATATCTGTTTAATTTGCTAATTCTTCTGATGCCTCATCCTTCTGCGGTATGAAACTTTCTTTATATGATGCACAGGTTCTTTTGCCAATTGCACATGGTTCTGAAGAAATTGAAGTAGTGATTATTGCAGATATACTAAAGCGAGCAAAAGCCAAGGTCATAGTTGCTTCTATAGAAGATAATCTTGAAATTTTGGCTTCCCGAGGAACCAAAATCATTGCTGATGTATTGATAAACGATGCTCAAGAATCCACACATGATTTGATTATTCTTACGGTAAGATAATTTTCTCAAAATACATAGGTGCTGCAATTTTTCATGGTGATAGTTGAAATCATATAAGGTTTCTCAAAATAAATATCTCACTTCTATTGTTTGCTGATGCTGAAATTGTCATGAAATTCAAGGGGGGAACTGCTGGCGTTCAAAGGCTAACCAAATCTAAAGTTTTGAAAAAACTCCTCAAAGAACAAAACGCAGCTGGAAGGATATACGGGGCAGTCTCCTCTTCACCTGCCATCCTGCATAAACAAGGCTTACTAAAGGTATTAAACACCCTGCTGTTACAATTGTGCTTCCCGACCCAACCCTTAACGAGAACATTTATCGATGCTCTTGCTATTGCAGGAAAAGAGATTCACAGTTCATCCCTCTGTTGTAGGCAAGCTTAAAGATGAAGCGACAAATGATGCTAAGGTAGTTATTGATGGCAAACTTATCACTAGCGAGGGACTCGCCTCTGTGACGAATTTTGCATTGGCTATTGTAAATAAGCTATACGGTAGTGGAAGGGCAAGAAGCGTAGCAGAAGGCCTTGTTTTTGAGTATCCTAGGAGTTAATGGAAATTGTTTGAACTTGAAGCGTTTATGAACAGATAAATTCTTAAATACAACGTATCAGCTGGCTATACAACGAGCCAATGAAAAATTAGCATAGTTGGAGTTTCAAGCGATGTTGAACGGGATCTTTTAGTAAATGAGATATCTAAAGAGTTGGTCATTGATAGAGCTCAATGGCGTCGTGCGATCCATGTAGCCGACCCCACTTAGTGGGATAAGGCTATGTTGTTGTTGTTGTTGTTGTTGGAGTTTCAAGCGATGAGGTAATACCACTAGCACAACACCGGTTCGATTGGCTTGCTGGTCGGTATCGGTTTGTTTCCTCTAGTATACCTCATTTCCTTTTTGTTGAATGGCTGCAGTTCTTTGTGATAATCTTTCTGCCCAGAATTTTGCTTTAGGAGAAAGGCTAGTTGGCAATAACTACTCATTTTTATTCTCATTGAAGAATGACATGGTATATACCCAAGGATAGTTAGTATATTTGAATGTCATTGTAAGGCCAAGCCAAAATATATTGGTGCAATTTAAGTGTTGATCTTTCAAGTGTCCTAGAAATTACTTAAGAAGTCAACTTTTAGCTCACAAGTGTTTCCTCTGCAGTTCTGGTGAGAACTGTAAAGTCCAGTCCTTAAATCTGGACCAGCCATTCTAGATTTAAGGACCATCCAATCTAAAATAATGGGTTCAGGTTTGAGAACTGGGGAGGATCCAGGTTGGTTGATTACACTGTCCAGAACAAAAATATGGCTCAAGCCTAAAGGTAAAAGGTTTGATTATTATTTAAGCAGTCAACAGGCTAACATGATGATCCTACATAGCCCTATGTAAACAAAAAGGAAAAACAAACATCAAGCAGATACAAGAGTTTTAACTTTTAATCTACAAGATACAGCTGTCACTATTCACTATACATAAAGCTACCACTCTATCTGCTGTAGAATTGGAACTATGTCACAGACACATACTCCAATCCTTATATAACATAGCAATGGCTTCCTCTCTTTAGCAGTAATATGTAAAGAGAGTCTACCATGGCCCTGTAAGTGTCCTTCTCAAGCATTGCCTTTTGCCTCCCCATAGCCTTTTCAGTGACTCCAAGTCCTGCCAAAATAATACATGAAGAAAAAATAAAGGAAAAAAAGAGCTTTATTTGACTGTAAGCTTCAATCATTGATATTCATGAAGGCTGTGGTACAAGATAATATTACTTTTTGAGTAAATTGTTAATTTAGTCTTTGAAAAATTTTAATTTTTTCAATTTGATCGTTGAAAAAATTATATTTGTCTCAATTTAATTATTTTCGATACTAAATCATAAAATCTACCGATGCTAAATTTCAATTTTTGTTACAAAAGTAATTTTGACAAAAAAAGAGATCAAATTAAAATAAATATAATTTTTTAAAGACTAAAATTAAAACAATTGATTTTTTATAGACTAAATGAAAACTAATATATTGGATATCAAAATTATTAATTTGCACCCAAAAAAAAAATCTGAAAGGGATTCAGGTTTTGTACTGAGTGTAAACAAAATGAAAGAAAACAGAAGGAATAATATACCTCGTTTTTCTGCATTTCCATAAATTCAGCCTGCATTAACCAGAATACCGTCAGAGTTTTGCTAAAACTGCAGTTACAAAGTGACTACTAATGAAGATGTATTGGAATTCTCTATCGTCAACGTCACAGTAACGTTAAATTTAAGTAATTTGATCAAAAAGTATAGATGACATCTCGTTTATATTTGTATCTTTTTTTTTTAATAAACAAAAATTAATCTAAGCCATCTATATTCTGGAACGGTTGAAATTCAACATTAGTGTAACATTGAATACTCTACTTAAAATGATGAATGCGTGATGAGGATGTAGCTCTGAAAATGACCCGAAAAAAATACCTGTTTTCCTTCTAATTCTTCGTTCATTTCCCTAAGCTTCTTAACTTCAGCTTCCAGTTCTAAAGTATAGGCCTGCCATTTGTTGAAGAAAATAAAATTGGAGTTAAAACAAATAACAGAATTTAATAATTAAGTCAGAAATTAAAAAATCAATTTCCTTTCTCTTATATATATATATATATATATATATAGATAGATGGATGGATGGATAGATAGTTAAATTTTCTACCTTTTCATTCAATTTTTTTGTTTTAACGGAACCTTTTATGTCAACTTTTAGTTGTTTAATTAAATTTAGTCATTGTTTGACTTCATATTTAATTTTAGATTGTCTTAAACTGATAATTTATTTATTTTCTAATTGTTGTAACATATGTATCTTAAATCATCAACTTAATATCTCAAATTAACAAAAATATTTGATAGTATTGATCTAGCATCTTCCATGTCTGTTAGAGCAGACTAATAAATACAAATGCATATAATACAAATAGAAAGTTAAATAACCAAATTTCCATGAACTAAACCTAAGAATCAAATGGCAACATAATTAAACTTAAATGAAAATCCTTAGTTGAGTATACTATATCTATTTTTCAAGGATTTGATTAAAATTATATCTGATTTTCTTTAATTGTAAAATTATATTTGACTCTTCTTTAATTTATTTCCTTCAATTAAAATTAATTTTTACACAATATATATTTCTTCTAAAAATAAATTTAATAATTTCTAATGTTATATCAAGATAAAATTACAGTTTTATATTAAATCTTAACATCAATTTAACAACTTTCCCACCATATCAAAAATAAATAAAATCATAGTCTCATGATATGTAAGAAAAAACATTAAGATTAAAATATATATCAAAATGTCAAACTATTTTAGTGTAAGATTTTTTATAATATATATATATATATATAATTTAATCAAAATTTAGAACAAATTAATATAATTTGCTCTAGTTTGTGAACTTCTAAAATTCTATATAGTCATCCTTCATCCACCACTAGTCGAAGAGTATGTGCAATAACTAGAAATAATTCCCTTTTTTCCTTCTAAAAATGGAAGTAATTTCCTTTCTCTATATTTTTTTAGTAAATTACTAATTTTATTCTATCTCAATTTAATATTCAAAATATTATCCTTTGTCTATATATTTTTTAGTAAATTACTAATTTCATTAGCAAAATATTATAGTTATTTTAATTTGATCCTTAAAAGATTAAACATATCAATTTAGTCTTAAAAGATATATTTATTTCAATTTAATCATTTTCGTTACTAAATTTCAAAATCTACCCTTGGCAAATTTGAAATTTTTCATAGCCAAAAAGCATTTTGATATACGATAAATAAAGTTGTAGCAAATACAATTTTTAAAAAAATAAGATCCTCTATCGTAATATGGACCCATGCATCCAACAGTTTAAATTTTTTTTTTTGAGTTTGAGAAATCTAAACCATTAAATGCATCACATCCAACAGTTCAGATTTTGTATTACGTGTAAGACGGAATCCTCTTCCCAATAATCAAATTAGAAAAAAAAAATTGTAATTTTTCGAGGACTAAAATAGTAATTTACTCTACATTTTTTCTTGTATGCATTTAATCGAGTTCGAATTTGCTGCCTATCAAAGGGGACAGACAACGTGCCTAGAGGGACATGGACCATTCGATTTGTAGATTAAACGATCATGGGCGGATAAGATTTTGTTTGTGGCCGTTGGATCTTCTAGATCTAATGGTCACAATAAAAAGCTTCACTAACTTTTTTTTTTTACTCCAAAGTCAAAGAGATGGGTCCTTTTTGGCTATTATTATGTTTGGGTCCTCCTTTTAAAAAACTTAGTTTCAGTGAAGTCTCTTTTGAATCCCTTAAATTGGACTTTGAATCTCCCAAAAAAAATTTATTTTTAGATAGGTCCCTATAATTTTCACTTTTTATTTTATATACCATTTTCAAAAATAATTTCTAACATTTTGAGATTTTTCAAAATAACCCATGTCTCAAAAGGCATCTCAAAATTTCATATAGGTCCCCTAGATTATTTTTTAAAAAAATACTCTTAATTTTAACAAAATTTTTAGCTACAATGAGAAGAATTACTAGTCTAATCGATTCCAAAATGATTAAATTTGCTTATTTTTTTAACATTTTAATTGTAAACATTGATTAAATCCCTTAAATTGGGACCTATCTTAAATTTTGATATTTTTTTGAAAAATATGATATTTTGAAAAATCTCAAAAAGTTGGAAATTATTTTTTAAAATAGTATAAAAAATAAAGTGAAAATTACAAGGATCTATCTGAAAATAAAATTCTTCTGGAGCATTCAAAGTCTAATTCAAGGGATTTATAGGGATTTCACTAAAACCAAACTTTTTAAAAGGAGGACCCAAACAAAATAATAGCCAAGAAGGACCCACTTTCTGACATGTGGCGGCCTTTAGTCGGCTGGATGTTTAGGAGTAAAAAAAAAAAAATTAGTGAAACTTTTTATCATCACTGTTAGATGTAAAAAATCAAACGACCACAAATAAAATTTTATTCATTCATCCTGACCATCCAATCTAATCGGAAGATCTATGTCCCTCTAGACACGTTGCCTGCCCCCCTCCACAGGCAGAAAATCCGAATTCACATTTAATCCTTCTTTTCTCTAAATTTTATATTAAAATGGATTTGTAATTTGTTGTTTGGTTACTTTGGTATGGTATTATTGGCAAGAAAGCTAAATGACAAATTAATCAGAAGGCCGACCTGCTTTCGAGCCCTTGACCTCGCCGCCGATTCTCTGTTCTTGATCATCCTCCTCTGCCTCCTCTCCACCACTTTCTCTATCGCACCGCACTTCCTTCCCTTGTTTATCACATAAGGCACCGGCGAAAGCGACGACGTATCCTGCACATTCTTCGTCATCACCTCCGGCGATATCCTACACGCCGGAGACCCGCCCACATTCCCCGCCGTGGTCAACATCCCTCCCCTCGCGCCGGAGCCGGCAAGGTGAGAATTGTTCAGCATATGCATTGGAGCAACCGCAAAAGCCACATTTGCAGGTTTGGGGAAAAGTGGTGGCTGGTGGTGCGATTGTTGCTGCTGATTAGGGTTTAATGACAGAGTAGGAGCCTCCTTGGAAACTGGATTGTTGCTGTTCATCATGGTGTTGTTATTTCCCAAATTCCCGTTTGGCTGCTGAAACCCAAGCAAACCAGTAGTGTTATTGTTGTTGTTATTGAACCATTGATTGTTGTTGTTCATACTGTTAGGTCTTCCAATTTGAAGAGGCATAATGTCTTCTCTCCAAACCCCTGC
The DNA here is from genome assembly GCA_037074585.1 of Biancaea sappan. Taxonomy (NCBI): domain Eukaryota; kingdom Viridiplantae; phylum Streptophyta; class Magnoliopsida; order Fabales; family Fabaceae; genus Biancaea; species Biancaea sappan. The sequence continues at coordinate 6,669,720 of CM073493.1, read as the reverse complement.
CCTTACCAAGAATTCCTCTAATGTCATTTCACCTAAAGTTTGTTGCCTCTGAGGCATGCCAGTAGCAGAAGCGGCAACCCCACCACTATTAACTTTAGTACTATTAGCCCCACCACCACCACCACTACTTCCACTATCTTTGATCAAGTCCTTCCAAACCTCATCCACAGTTTTCTGACTAAGTGTCCTTGACAATGTCGACGAGCCTTGTCTCTGCAAATTCTCATAATTGTTGTTGTTGTTGTTGTTGTTGTTGAAGTTAGTTTTACTATTGTAGCCTTCTCCATTAGCTGAAGCTGCCATAGCCAAAGCTTGAGTCTCTTCAGCTGTCCATATGTTCTTTAAGAGTTCATCCATGTTCATTGACCCAAAGTCCTTCCCAAGCCCGCCCATTGTGCTCTGAAACTCGTCAAATGTGAGTGAGTATATTGAAGGCTGCCTTTCCATTGTAAGATCTGCAGGTGGCTTACTTTCATCCCCTATGGTATTGGGGTTGTTACTGTCACCATAGCTCTTGAAGTTCTTGTGTGACCCCATTTTTTAATAAAATTTTGATTGAACACTACTTCAGGTAGACGCAAGAGGCTTTACTTAAGCAAACTCCTTTCTTGCATATCAATCGTACTGAAGTTGTAGTAGTCGAAGAAGAAGTAGATCATGTGGTGTTTTCAGCAAGTGTTTTGCGTTGGTGTTGGTTCCCTCTGAATTCAGATCTAACTATTTACGACATTGAAATCTATTATTAATTAATGAAAGAAATCCCTTTGCAGCTTCGTAAAAGACAACAAACTCTGTAAAAAACACCAGACTTTCACTATTGTTTACCATAGTTTGTCCCGAGGTTAAATGAATTGAAACCGTAGACTCATCAAAGGACATGGAACAAGAACAGAATATAACAATTTTCAGGTACAACCCCATGTTACAGAGGTACGAATTACAACCAACCTCAAATTTCGATAACAGAAAAGGAGCTCAGAGTCAAAAAAAATATATGCAACCTTAATAATAGCTTCGGGTTTCAGAATCATCTTATTGGAGGAACACAAAGCAGTACGAATAAACTGTCACATAGACCAAGACCATGACTTCCCAAAAACTCAGATCAGATAATTAACCATTTGTCTTTAATTAACGTTGTATTTTTCTTTTCAGTTTCAGATCAAAATTTACCAATAGCTTATATAATTGCCCTATTTAAGTGGGAAAAAAAAAAGCTGCTAAAAAGTAGAATTAGATCGAGTTCTCAAATCTGGTAGAGTTAGCTCATTACTTAAAATTTTATTCTGAGCAGCCAACATAGCTTTTTCTTTTTGACTGAAATTTCTTTCGTCACTAAAATTTCCCCTTTCAGGTACATCACTACCCCTTCTCCATTTTTCCCTTTCAAAATTTCACAGCCAATTACGGAAACCCAATCAAAGAAATCTAAGCTACATCGTGCTCTGTTCCTCTGTTATCCAACTATCGGAAAACTCAATAAAGAAGAACTATCCCAGAAAAGACAACCAAAAAAAAAAAAGAAACAGAAAGAAATAGCATGAGACGGAGAAGAGGAAAACAGAGGCCCTATAGAAAAAGGAAAAAGAAAAAAATACCTTTTTTCTTAAAATTCTATTTTTGTGTTCTTCGTTGGAGCGACTAGAGAAGGGTGTCGTGTCGAAGCGATCTTCAGGTTGGGGAGTGGTGGAGGCGACAAGTGTCTTGGAGCCGCCTCGACAGACACGAGTCGGCATTTAAGCAGAGAGGCTCAGGGACGAATGCGGAATTTTGTTTGAACTTTTGGGAGTAATTAAAATATTTGGAAATGGAAGATGAAGGCCAGAGATATCGCAACGTGGACCAATCGAAGAGCAGTTGAATCACTGATGCGACGGCAGTCCAATGGGAACGAGAAACGTGGGGCAATATCCACCGCTTGATTGCGCTTTCCGACAAATTTTTTGTTGGAGATCCTTATATTTTAATTTTAGTCTTCATCGAAGAAAGTAAAGCCAATCACAATATCACATAATAAATGTTATCAAGGTAGTTATTTTATGTTTTGTGTTTTGTCACTCTTGTGGCTAGTTTTTGTGTGGATTAATTACATATATGTACATATCTATTCTCACCAAATCCTCCATTCAACGCTTAAACTTATTCAGCATCTCAGTTTAAAAATTATATTAATACACTAAATTAATAAATAATAAATATTTATTTATTTAAGGATAAATTTATCACTTCAAATTTAAATTCAAGAAAAATTAAAAAAAAATCCAAGAAGTTAAAGGTAAGGTTTTTTCTTCAAAGGAAGGGAATAGTTTTTAATATTATATGTTTACATGAAATTCACGGACATGGCAGTATGGGAAGCATGTGAAGCAGCCAAGATATCTGCTAACTGATAAAAGAGCTAGCAAAACAGATCATGATTATGATCTTGCAATTTTTTAAATAAGAAAGAAAATTAACAGTGAATTCTTAAAATTTTATCAAAGAACTATTTCACACTTAAGCATCACATAAAAATCTCATTAAAAATATTATATATATAATTTTTTGTTGAAAATTTAATAACAGCTACTTCAAAGTTCTGTTTTTTAAAAATAAGAATGGACTAAAGAAGTAAATTACAACCTTATATTATTATATATAATTATGTACAATTTTTTATATCTTTGTCATTATTCTCTATAATAATAATAATAGAACATCTATAAAAAAATTACTTAAAGAATCAATTATACAATATAACCATATACAATACTAAATTATAAAAAGTCATATAGTTATTTTTTAAGATCATTCACCTATTGAGTTGTAATTAAATAATCATATACTTACTATATTAGCAAAAATATAAAAAATTATATATAATTTTTTTCTAGTTTCATAGATATTATACCTCATGCATCCGTGTGGCACGCACTTCTTATTGCTTCCTCAATTTCCGGAAAACTTAAATAATAGTCCAAATGTAAAGTTTTTTTTTTTCCAATTTAGAGGTTATGTAAATTTTTTTTCTAAACTAATTTTTTCTTAATTGTATTTTTTCAAAATTCATTTCAAAATTTTAATATTAAATGATAATATAAATTGAGTAAATTATTAATTTAGTTTCAAAAAAATTACAATCGTTTCATTTTAATCCATAAAAGATTAAATATGTTGATTTAATTATTAAAAATTATATTTATTTTAATTTAGTCTTTTTTTTAATCAAAGTGACTTTTATCAACAAAAATTTTAAAATCTAGCAATTATAAATTTTGTAATTGAACAACAAAAAATACTAAATTGAGATAAATACAGCCTTCTAAAGATTAAGTTGAAATACTTAGTCATTCAAAGGACCAAATCATGAAAACGTAATTTTTTAATGACTAAATCAATAATTTACTCAATTTAAATTTTAAAAAATACCAAAAAGAAAAAAACTATTATAGTCTGAAATCTGAATATTAGTGCTGTGGAAATTATTGGGAGACTGGAGACTTCTAGAGTGTGCACTTTTTCGTCTATTTCAATCATAAAGATTTATTTTAGTTTAATGACTAGTTAAGAAAATATAATTATGTATTGACTAAGAATCTTAAATTTTGATGAATTAGTAAATTAATATTTAATCTTATAATTAGTACCAAAGAAAATTTGAACTAGCAGATTGACTCATTCGGCAAAAATAATTGGTTGAATCACATGAAATTTGCAGCTACGCACTCAAATTGTGTACTTTTTAAATATATATATATATATATATATATATATATATTTGCAGGCCACTTTAAATGTTCTCATATTTAGTAACGAGATAAAGTCAAACATGATAATTCTTGAAAAAAGAAAATTAGAGGAATCATTATTAAATGTAAGCTAATGTTATGAAGAATTGAGATTGTTTTGATGTTTGTATAAAATAAATTTTGAAGCATTTTATACTTCAAATTGAAAATAATCTCTCAAAACATCATTTGTCAACAATAAATCTTAATTTTAAAGTTCAAATATATATAATGAGAAGCTAACGTAACACTACATGTTAGTAAAGAAATAAGCACGTACTACATAAGGTTCGAGTTTGTTTTTGGTGCTCACATAAATTAATTTTAAGTGTAAACTTACTTTTTTATCTTTAAAAAACATGCTTAGGTGATTGTCTGATCCTTAAAAGATAGTTATTGATTATTTTAATTCTTAAAATTTAAAATTATTACACACAATGATTTAAAAATTGACCTTGTCATAATCAACGATATCTACTGTGTGTACAATTATTTATTAGCATGATAATGATATGGAGCGACATAACATATTAATATGCTAATGTGACTGAATTTTGAATAAAATGATTCCTTCATTCAATGCATTGACAAAAATAATGGACAAAGATATCATTTTATATAACAGTTTCAAAGTTCATGGACTAAAATAGTTAATAATTATATTTTAAAGACCAAATTGTTATCAAGATCCCGAAAAACCTATGTTCACTACTTGTTGCCCACAATTAGACATCTAAGAATATTTCAAATATCTTATGGGTACCTCCTAAATAGGTTATTGTCCATTCTCTTAATACCATAAAACCTTAATTATACGTGATTAGTCTAAATTTTAAGTTCTAAATCTTAAAATAGTTAGCCTACAAATATCATGTTACAAATATCCTACACCTCAACCTCAACATATAACTAACATTATCTTAAAACAATCATTTTTCCTATTCACTTTATGACTTAAACATCAAATGTGCAAATAGAAAACCTTCTCCCCTATTTGTATTATTGGTTTTGGCGATTGAGGGGAATATTACTATAATAGGTTCCTACATTGTGACACGTGAAGATTGAAATGGGAGTGAGAAGTGAGTATAGTCACTATAGAGTGAAGCAGAGGATAAGGCAGAGTGAGAGAGAGAAAGAGAGAGATGAGGAATAAAGGGTAGGGAGTGATTGTTGGAGGAGCACGATGTCACACCACACACATTGCGCTGACAAGCACGCCTGAGGGATTACCAATCCCCGATTCCAAACATTTATCTTTCTCATTTTTCTTATCTTCTTGTCTCATCAATTTGCCTTTGCCTCACCCTACCAATCAAAAGTTAGATCTAACAGAAAATGATAGTACTTCACAAGATAATAAATCTAAATTCGAATCTTTGTCCAGAGACGTACCCATACGATTACTCGTACGATGGGATATTTACCCACATTTCAAATTCTGTCAAGGAGGACAATGAGTTTGGCATTGGATATTTCAAATATATGAGGATATTTATCCAAAAAAATATATCTTATATTGAATACGAGGACAATAAAAAACAACTGTACGATATCTATTAGGTAGATTTAGAATATTATCATTGAATATCTTATTTCTATCCAAATTAACGAATAGAGTATTTGATATATATCTGATAATTATCTAGATAATATATAAAAATTTTTAAAAAATTAGTATATAAATGAAAAAATATTATTTACATAATACATATAATATATTCAGGGCATATAATATCAATCTGGATTCCTCAAGGTACTAGAGAGAACAGTACTCTCCATGACCAGATTTAGATCGTTAGATCAAATCATTTAATAGTTTAAATTAATTTTATATTTTTTTAAAAAAATTGCATAATTAATTTTTAATAAGTTTAATATTATATTTTTTATTTTTAAAAAATTAATCATGTAATTTAAAAAAATACAAAATTAATATATACCATTGGATGATTTCATCAAACAGTTCAAATTTGGTCTTATAGGTACTGTTCCCTCCAAAATCTTGAAGAATCTAGTTTGATATAATATTCATTCTGCAACATTTTTATTTTAGATATTTCCAATATTTCATATATAGATATTAAAAAAATAAAAAAAATTTCAAATTTAAATAAGGCACAAGTATTAAATATTTTGAGTGAATTGAAATTCAAATATTGAAAATAAGATTTAATACCTACCCATTTCCATTCTTAAATTCTATTATGTGTGAATATAAGAGTGTCGACCTCTCCAAAATCGCTTCCTTTATTCACAATTTTTTGTGAAGCCTAGTCCATGAAAAAAACAAAAAAAATTGACCAATACATAAAACAATATATACTAATCAATAAGAGAGGCTGAATGCTGAAAAAGTCGATCTCCCAAAATCCTCTTCCCAATTAGATTATCAATCTCAGCATGAGGTAATGGCCCACGCTTACATCAACTACACTCCACTAATTTTAATTTTCGAGTAAATTATTCATCCGCTCCATTACAACTTTCAATTTAATTTTTGAACAATTGAGACTCTCAATTTAGTCCTTCTGATTTCAAAATAATTTTAAAAATAAAAAATAAAATTTGAGAACAATAAATTTTATAATTTAATAACAAAAATAATCAAATTCAAACAAATATAATATGTTAAAATAAAACTGAGATATTTAATATTTTAAAAATTAAACCAACAATTTACTCATAATTTTATCAAATGCTTCAAATCTAATATGTGAAGAAAATATATGATTATTTTTAAAAATTATACACTTATCGTATTCTAAATTAAAAATTCCGATGATGTAAAAGAGTGTACCTAGCTAGAATACTTTCAAGCACACAATTGAACTAAATTAAATTATAATTTTTATAAACAATTTTATAATAGATAAGAACTTCATCTAACTAAGTTACTTCCAAATGAACGAGACAACAAATTTGTTTTATTAGTAATTGTAACATTTAATTTTGTCCACAATATTATAATTTCTTTTTCTTTCTGTAAAAAAAATACATAAAAATAAAAAGGCAAAAAAATAAAAAAGAAAATATAAAAAAATGATAAAATAATAAAAGTCCAAAATATTATATGTTTTTTATTACACACATATGGTGGTGTCCTTCCTCCACATGTATGGTCAGGAATCTCTAGCTAAGGTACTTCTATTATGTCATTTCTTTTATTCTTTTTCAAATGGCAATCCATACTACTAGTCAAAGAAAGAACATGAGGACAATGTATTAGTTACATGATTTGGGAGTTTTTTTTTCCACTAACATAATCATTTTGCACCCCCATCTCCAGCTATAAGTAGAGGACCTTTCTTCCCTTTCGAGGGGTGACAATAAAGAGAAAAAAAAAGAGCAAAAATACATGCTCTATTTCTATGTAAAAACTGAGAAAGATTTGCCTTCTTTTGAAGTATTGTGGAAGGAGGAGATCAGCTATAGATTACTCACAAATACTTTGGGAAATTGAGGAACAAACGTGGTGATTGAAGGAGTGAAGTTCAGCTGCAAACAAGCTCAAAACCGAGAGGAGTACAGTAAATCCGAAAAATCGATCAACCGTAAAGGTAAGTTGATTTCTTTTATACATTCATCTTTTTTTTAGTAGAGTTAGTTTTGTACACCATAACTTAAACTCTGGAGCTTAAAAGAAGATCAAAAAAGAACCAAAAAAACTAGAAAAATCATGAACAGCAGCAAAGTGATGTGATGAACCATGAAAGCATGGAAAATTTTCAAGAACTTAGTTTTAATTCTTTTTTTTCCTTGCTATGGATTGAAATGACTGAAAATGACCCAAAAACATACTATATGAAGTTCTGGACGGATTTGGAAAGAAAAACTGAGACCTGGACGTGATTCATGCAAAATAGGGACCAAACTGAAAAAACTCAAAAGTTTTCAGGGGCTGATTTAATTCAAAAATAAAAAATTTTTTGGACCAAGGGACCTATATGAAGACAGCTATGATATCAAATCAAGCAAAAGAACAAAGGAAAAATTTCACATAGGGATCTAAATGAAAAGAGAAAAAAGTGTGCATATATATTGATCAGCATGCATATTTCTTTCTTTTTCTTTTTCTTTTTTTTATGTACTTTACATAAATATGTATAGGTGTGCGTCATATATATATATAAGTATGTGTACATGAGTTTACATTATACATACATATATATATATATATATATATATATATGAACCGGTTTAATTTGTTGTACATATTTTATGTAAATATGTATGTGAGTGTGTATATATATCTGTATTTCCATGCATATTTTTTCTTTTACTTATTTTTTTTATGTATTTTACATAAATAGATATATGTGTGTAATTGTATTTGTGTATATTTTATCTTTTCTCAAAATAAAAAAAATTTAAAAATATTTTCCTTTAATTTTATTTTCAATATATTTTAAAAAAAATCTGAAATATGATATCATTAAAATTATTCTTTTAAAAATCCAAAAAAAAATAATAATATGTTTCCATTGTCATCGTTCTCAAGATAAATTCAAAAATCCCAAGAAAAAAATATGTTTCCTTTGTTTTCATTTCCATTCAAAAAAATCTCAAAAAAAATGTTTCTTTGTTTCCATTTTGAAGATAAATTCCAAAACTTAAAAATATTTTCCTTTAAATTTTATTCACAAGATATTTTCAAAAACACCAAAATATGTTTTCCTTTCAAATAATTTCAGCAAACAATTTCATAAGATCAAAATTTTTTTCTTTCCAATGATTTCATAATAATTTCAAAAATCCAAGAAAATATTTTCTTTGTTTTCATTCTCAAGACAATTTCAAAAATGCAAAAAATATGCTTTCATTGAAATTATTCTTTCAAAATCAAAAAAAAAATTTAAAGCTCAAAAATCCAAAAAATGTTTATTTCAATTTCTTTCCAAATATCCTCAAAAAGAAAAATCCAAAAAAATCAAGAAGCTTTTAAAATGGGAAAAGTCAAAAATCAAAATAATTTATTTTCATAAATTCAAACACAATCACAACTCTTCAACCTCGTTTGATTTATGAAAATAATTAATTTTGAACCTATTTGGTTCTTCCTACCAAAAATTTTAGTCTTTCCTTTGGCCTTTGCAGCATTTCAGATGACAAACTACGTGGACTTTGATCCTGATCGAAGGGTACGTAGGACCTAGGCTCTGTCTAGCCAAGTCTGCCCTTGTACATATTTCTATTTGTTTTGATGCTTTTCTTTCTTATGTTTGCATGTGACCGATGAGGGTAATTTAAGGCAAATACAAAATAATTGTTCACTTTCTAAATTAGACGTATAGGGTGCCTAATACCTTCCCTATGCAGTTCAACTTCCGAACTCATTTCCTCAAAACACAGACCATCAAATTCAAAGGTTTTTTCTAGTTTTTCCCAACAAATTAAACTTTGGTGGCGGCTCCAAATAAAATTAGTTTTCAATTCTGAAAGTCAATTTTATGTACATTTTTTTAAAAAAACGCCGGTTGGTCACATTTCGAATGTGACAGTTTGGCGACTCCACTGGGGACTTTCGAGAGTTGATATTGATTTTGTAAGTGTTCAACCAAATTTATATTTGCCTTAGTTACCATTTTGTCTCTTTATTTAATTTTATTTCATTATTTATTTATCTTCGTCTGTAATACCCGCTATATTTTTAAGTTATAAGTATTCAAGAAGTACAATAAATTTATTTTGAAGAAAATAATTTCCCTATCTTTTTAATTTTTGTTTGTGCATATTGTTGAAAATACGAATTTTCATTTATAGATTGCATAAATTGTGAGATATAATGGATGTTATGATATGAAATTTATTCCTTAGATAAAATATAGTTTGAACATAAGAGGAATCTAAAAGAAACTGGGAGAAAAATAATGTTTTATATGAGAAAATCTTCTTAGGGACTAAATTGAAAAGGACAAAAGTGAAAAGAAACTTAAAGGTTTAAGAGAAAGGATAATTTTCCCTTTAGTTTCTAATAGTAACAACTAATTATACAGTAAAATGTATAGTATGTGCATAATAAACTGAATTATTAGTGCATAGTAAACTAAATTATTAATACATAGTAAATTGAATTATTAAAGTGTATAGTAAAATAAATATTTTATTAATGCATAGTACCTTGACTTCTCTTATAAATAGGTCGTTCCATTTCAGTTATAAACTCACACCTTCAGTTTCTCTTCTTTCCTCTCCTCAAAACTTCTCTTGCTCCGACGTTAGGGCTCTGAAATTCTAGGTCTTTCTTCCTTAGCATAGATCCAAGGTGAAGATACTATTCCCTTTTTATTTTAAAAAGTTATATTTTTAAGTATGCTCTGTGGTTGCAACTTTAGCTGATCTTCCACATCAGAAAAACTGTCATTAGATGCCTATACATTATTTTGATTATCTGATTATCAAAATAGAATACAAACTATGAAGAATACATGTCTAAAAAAGTTCTGGCTAAGGAAAGACCTGGTACTTAAGTGTGTCCATTGTGACCATCTACTCTTTTTTGAGAACTTTCCTGGTGTACTCTTTTACGGTTTATATTTGCTATTTTCGGTATGAATAATATACGTATGTATGAATAGTATCCATATGTATAAATAGTGATCGTATATATAAATAGTATGCGTATGTATGAATAGTATTCATATGTATAAATAATATCCGTATGTATGAATAGTGATCGTACGTATGAATAGTATTTTGATACAAAAGCAACTTTGATTTTCTATATCTGATCTTCATAAAAATCTCCGTAGCAGAACCTGAAATCTAACTACGTACTCTTCTCTGTAGCAACTCGGAAAAGTGACTTAGATATGGAATCTATGTGAATAGATGACCTTGCTTGTCAGCCCTAATGTATTATGCTATAAGTTTTTATGATGACAAATATGTGAGAATTATAGTATGATTTAATCTTATTGGCCCAAATGTATGATTTAATCTTCTTAGCCAAAATAGTATGATTTAATCTTCTTGGCCCAATGTATGATTTAATCTTAGCCCAAATAGTATGATTTAATCTTCTTGATCCAAATACATGATTCAATCTTTCTTGGCCCAAATATATTTAATGTTTTATATATTTGAATATAGTAGTATAAATTGATTTTTGATAAAGTTTATTGGTTATTGAAAAAAAATATGATAAAATTTATTGGTTATTGAAAAAGTATGATAAAGTTTATTGGTTGTTATAATATAATTTGAAAAAGAATACTTTTTACTGTAGCACTTTTGAAAAAGAAATTTGATTGTGGAAAAAGTATGATAAAGTTTATTGGTTGTTGTAATATAATTTGAAAAAGAATACTTTTTACTGTAGCACTTTTGAAAAAGAAATTTGATTGTTGAAAAAGTATGATAAAATTTATTGGTTGTTGAAAAAGTATGATAAAGTTTATTGGGTATTGTAATAAAATTTGAAAAAGAATACTTTTTACTGTAACAAATTTGAAAAAGAATATTGATTGTTGAAAAAGGTTGATAAAATTTTTTGGTTGTTGTAAAAAAGTTGAAAAATGATGATGAAGCTTACTGTAGCAATTCTGACTAAAATAGTCACTGTAGCAGCAAAGTTTCACTATATAAAGGGGACTTCACAACACCATTTGCATCAAGTTTCAATTGTTCATTTCTCATATTATCTTGAGTTCCATTCTCTCTAAATTGTTAGAGAAAAATTCGGAGCTTAATTTCTGCGTTATCTACACTTTGAGAGTGTCCACCATTATTTTCCTTAAGCATTCAAATTTAGATGCTCAAGGATAGGTTCCTTGAATTAGTGTTTGAGAGAAAACATAGTGTAAGGGGGAGAGACACCCTTGAGCGAGAAAAGATCTATGTTGTAGTGGTTTGCAAGTATCCAAATTAAACTTGCAATTATAGTGGAAATACTCAAGTGGTATCTTGAGGACTGGATGTAGGCTTGGGATTAGCCGAACCAGTATAAATCTCCGAGTTTGCTTTCTCTATCCCTACTCTATTTACATTTGAAGTTAATTAATTAATGCTTTGCGTTTATATTTGATTTCTACCTCAAGTATTAATTAATTTGTGTAGATTTATATTTGCACCTTAATTTCTTGCACTATAAAATTATTCATCTTGATAACACTTTGATTTTCTGAATTAAATTATTATTTTTAACATTGTCTAATTTCAGAAAATCATTTTAACTTCCAATTAAGTTTTGTGGAAATTTTTATAAAACCCATTATGAAGAGAAATGGTTGGATCCCAAGAGGGGGATAAATTAGGTTTTACAAAAATTTCCACAAAACTTAATTGGAAGTTAAAATGATTTTCTGAAATTGGACAATGCTAAAGATAATAATTTAATTCAGAAAATCAAAGTGTTATCAAGATGAACAATTTTATAGTGCAAGAAATTAAAGTGCAAATATAAATCTACACAAATTAATTAATACTTGAGGTAGAAATCAAATATAAACGCAAAGCATTAATTAATTAACTTCAAATGTAAATAGAGTAGGGATAGAGAAAGCAAACTCGGAGATTTATACTGGTTCGGCTAATCCCAAGCCTACATTCAGTCATCAAGAGACCACTTGAGTATTTCCACTATAATTACAAGTTTAATCCGGGTACTTGCAAACCACTACAACATAGATCTTTTCTCCCTCAAGGGTGTCTCTCCCCCTTACACTATGTTTTCTCTCAAACACTAATTCAAGGAACCTATCCTTGAGCATCTAAATTTGAAGGCTTAAGGAAAATAATGGTGGACACTCTCAAAGTGTAGATAACGCAGAAATTAAGCTCAGAATTTTTCTCTAACAATTTAGAGAGAATGGAACTCAGGATAATATGAGAAATGAACAATTGAAACTTGATTACAAATGATGTTGTGATGTCCCCTTTATATAGTGAAACCTTGCTGCTATAGTGACTGCTTTAGTCAGAACTACTACAGTAAGCTTCATCATCATTTTTCAACTTTTCTACAACAACCAAAAAACTTTATCAATATTTTTCAACAATCAATATTCTTTTTCAAATTTGCTACAGTAAAAAGTATTCTTTTTCAAATTTTATTACAATACCCAATAAACTTTATCATACTTTTTAACAACCAATAAACTTTATCATACTTTTTCAACAATCAAATTTCTTTTTCAAAAGTGCTACAGTAAAAAGTATTCTTTTTCAAATTACATTACAATAACCAATAAACTTTATCATACTTTTTCCACAATCAAATTTCTTTTCCAAAAGTGCTACACTAAAAAGTATTCTTTTTCAAATTATATTACAACAACCAATAAATTTTATCATACTTTTTCAATAACCAATAAACTTTATCATACTTCTTCAACAATCAAATTTCTTTTTCAAAAGTGCTACAGTAAAAAGCATTAAATATATTTGGGCTAAGAAAGATTGAATCATGCATTTGGGCCAAGAAGATTAAATCATATTATTTGGACTAAGAAAGATTAAATTATATATTTGGGTCAAGAAAATTAATTCATTCATTTGGGCCAAGAAGATTAAATCATTCATTTGGGCCAAGAAGATTAAATCATACTATAATTCTCACATATTTGTCATCATCAAAACTTATAGCATAATACATTAGGGCTAACAATCTCCCCCTTTTTGATGATGACAAATCACCAAAGAAAAATATGTTACAATGTAATAATCATTATGTAATATACACATATTTTTCTTTCCATATCCTCCTCCCCCTATTTGACATCAACAAAAAGTTATAAGGAATGCAATATATAAAGGCTAAAACACATTCCTTCTTTAAGCAAGAATAACAAATGACGTCATAGGGTAAAATTTCATTAAAACTTATCATTGATATGCCAAAAATATATAGTTAAGGAAAATATTGCATGTCAGATAAAGTGAGCTTAAAGATATAGAGGATTTAAATATAGATTAGGCTCCCCCTTAACCAATGCATATTAAAGAAATGTAATTGTCAAGATGTATTCATATATGTATCTTGAGGATGAGCACCTGCAAAAATTTTGACAACCACTTTGATGCTTAAGTTAATAATGTAAATCAAAGATTAAAGAAAAAATTTTAAAATCATGCAATGGAAAAATAATTTTTAAAGTTCATTTGGATTTGCCATCCCAAGTTCTCTCCTAATAAAGTTAAATCTATCTTCAGCAAGAGGCTTCGTGAAAATGTCAGCTAACTGATAATCCGTTTGCATAAATTCAAAAGAGACATCTTTCTTTTGAACATGATCTCTTATAAAATGATGTCTTATTTCAATATGTTTAGTTCTTGAGTGCATGACAGGATTTTTAGATAAGCATAAGACACTTGTGTTATCACATCTAATAGGTATGTTTTTAAGAAATACACCAAGATCCTATAGTTGTTGTTTCATCCACAAGATTTGGGCACAACAACTCCCAGGTGAAATGTATTCAACTTCAGTTGTGGATAAAGCAACACTGTTTTGATTTTTACTAAACCAAGAGACAAGTGTAACTTCCAAAGAAACCGATTTTATTTACTTTTATTCCAAGTACAATATAAATCTCACCTCATATCGCAATTAGATTCCTTATTTAATGATGATAGCTAGATAATCAAATTTATTGTTATGTTGATTATGATTGCAAATATATACATGGAATGGTTAAAGGCTTTACCCAAGATACCAATGTATGAAATTATACATATGGAATGGTTGATGGCTTGACCCAAGATACCCATGCATGAAATTGTACACATAGAATGGTTGAGGGCTTAATCCCCCAAGATATCAATGCATGTAATGATTATGAACATAAATACAACGGGAATTAAATCCTTGAATATAAACCAAATACAGAGGTATAGAAACCCCGAATATGAATATAACTGTTTTTATTGTGATTATAATTATGGTAATTGTACGCGTGACATATTTATTATTACACAGTCATTTAGTCACTGAGTTTTGATAAACTCACACTCTCTATGAACTTTTTTTTAGATACAGTGGATGAGAACAAAGGAAATTCGCAGGAGGAATAGTATTCCTTAAGGATACTTTCCACGTTGTCTGGAGGTTTTATGAATCCAAGTCACCTAGGCTTGAAAAATTATATCATACTATATGATATTTGGTTTGTGTTTACTGTTTCACTATGTTGAACTTTTTATATATATATATGTAAAAATATCTTTCCTGAAAAATTATGTTATGCATTAGTACTGATCAGAGATTTTATGGGATACTATAGGGGTATACCCTCTAATTTATAGAATTATTCATATGCCCAAAATTGGGATGTGACATCGTCATTCTACTTTTGTACATATTCACTTGTATATATGGTTTATTTTCTCCTCCTAGTAGATTGGTTGATCCTTTCACACACTATGCACCAATACATCCCTTGCACACACTAGCCCTACACCCGGGCTGAGCACAACCATAGGATATAAGGAAGTCTAGTGATGTCGCAAAAGATCTATCCCTTGCGGGGATCATGAAAGCTTTCGCTTAGACTATATCTTTTTTGTCAATATGGGGTTCACAGAAAGTATAACTCTTGTGCTCTCAATGCTGGCAATTGGAGATCCCTATGAGTTTTGACTATGGGGCAGTCTAGGGACCTTTATATACATAGGTTTGCAAATCCACCCTAAAACCTATGCACTTAGTTGGCCTAGAAGAATAAAGATTCTTGAGCAAGCCGTATGGGAAACAACCTTGGTCATCTCTTAACTTTTTTTTTTCTTTCTGCTTTCCATTTTGACTTTTTTTTAGAAAAAAAATGTCCTTATTCCTAATTCAATTCTTCTTCACTCCAAAAGAAAGAAAACTTTTCTGTTTCCTAAACATCATTCTAATTCCTCCATCCTTTCATTTAATTGGTGAAGCACGAGTAAAAAAACAAAAAATAAAAAATGGCTTTTTCTAACAATCGTTCATCCTAAAAACTCATGAAAGAAATGAAGGCCCACGAAGAGTGAGATGGTGATGCATTAAGCCAGTGGAAATCAAAGTGACAATAAAGTCAATTGTCTTCAAGAGCTCATATTCCATCACGAGTTAATGTCTCCAACCGAAAAAAATTTGTTGTCAAAGAAATTTGGAAGGATTGCTAATTTATTGTATGTGAAGCCTCAAGAGATGGAAATTTTAGTAATGATGAATTATTGGGATCCATCATTGCAGGTTTTCACATTCGAAGATATGAACACAACCCCCACAATAGAAGAATATAGACTCATGCTTGATATGCATTTGAACGACTACCAGCCAATTTACATACCAGGATATGTCAATTCATCCTTGAATAAGATGGCTACACTATTTGGGGTGTCTTATGTTCAGATAGAAAAGTCAATGGTAAAAAAAGGAGAGACCATAGGATGGGAATTGAGCTATATCTTAAGAATTCTAGATAAGTTCAAAATGCGTTATAACAGGAAGGCATATCTTAATCTGTTTTCTCTAGCAATCTATGGGTCTGTACTTTTCCCTTCAACCATGGGGATAGTGGACTAGAAATCAATTGATGTATTCTTATCAATACTACGTAATGGGGTCAACCCTATCCCGGTGATCTTGGCAAACACATTCTTGTTTTTAAGTCATAGTCGAAGAAGTGAAAAGGGAAACCGTCAGTGTTGCATATACATGCTGTATGTTTGGATGTGTAATTATGTCTTTGGAAAAAAGTACGGAGCTTACGGACCAATACCAAAGCCTGTAGAAAGATTCTTACATGCTCTTATTGAACAAAAGAACAAACAAGAGTGGGTCAGAGTCTTTCGATCTATAAATTCATCGTCTTATACATGGAGCTTATCTGGGGTAGCAGCAAAAGGTGTTTTATTATGGTGTAGTGAATTTCAATGTGTGCCGCTGATAGGGTCTAGAGGTTGCATAGCATACAATCTGGCCATGGTTGTTCTATTATGGTGTAGTGAATTTCAATGTGTGTCGCTGATAGGGTCTAGAGGTTGCATAGCATACAACCCAGCCATGGTTCTAAGACAATATGGTCGAATGCAATATATTCCCAAGACATAAGGTTTAAAAGAGGTTGAATTTGAATATCAAAATTCATTTAGCAAAGAATTATGAGAACAAACTCGAGTTGCGTGGGAAAACATAGAAATAAAAAGTTGTAAGGAAGTAGGGCCGTTTGGAAGATGGACTACTCCTGAATACCCGTAATGGTTTAAAGAATGGGGGAAAGATGTGGTATTAACTTGAATGATCAATGCAGATCAACCACCAAGCATTAGAATAGACCCTCCAGACTATGCCGAAGAGACAAGATGCCCGGAAAGCTTGACCATGCAAAAGTAACCGAAGAACTGAAGAAAATAGCCGGTGAGAAAAGAAAGAAAGAAGAAGAGTGTGAGTTGTTAATAAAGAAGATCCAGAAAATAGAAGAGGAAAGGAAAGCGCTTTGTGCTAACTTCGTTGTATTTCACAAGCCAAAATCGACATTTTAACGTTTGAGATATGCCAGTTGTCCAAAGCCATAGATGAACAACAAGGTCATATCGATATGTATCATCAGAAAATAGCATATCTTGAAGAGGATGCACAATGCTTAAGGGCAGAAAAGAGTCAAACTTTAGACGAAGTTGCAGAAAGGGAGGAGACAATTGCTGGGCTAGAGAGTAAGAATAGTCATTTGGAATCTGAGGCAAGGCGCATCAATCACTTGAGTTCCAATATGGAGCATATCATACAACAACATAAAGAAGCAATAGACAAAAATAAGGAGTTAATAAATGAGACTGAATTAAATATGACAAAATTGGCTACGCGAGTGAAGGCAATTGAAGATCAAGCTACGTCGTTTAGGCTCCGGGAAATAGAGTTGATAGAATTGTACAACGAAATAAAGGAACTCTTAGGAATGTGGAGTTGTAATTGAATAATAATGTAGTCTATAAGGCAAATGTCGATGTATTCCGAATTTGAATTAATTGCTCTTTTAAGTAAAATATCAATGTCATCCGAATTTTATAAATATGCCTTTTCATCTAGTTAGTATCATTTGATTTCACTTGAATACTCTTCTTCACCGAGAAATGTTGGTGCTATCCGAATTTCATTCAAGTATATAAAACCATCAAAAATCTCGTCACAATTCGATGGAAGTCACGAACCTTCATGAGTTTTAGGGAAAATGCTCCCTCATTCTCAAAAAATAAATAAATAAATAAAACACTCATGCTTCAATAGGAAAATGTTTCAAAAAGAGCAGTAATAACATGATTTAAAAAAAGAATTTTTTTGATCTTTTAAGAGGAAGAAAAAACTTCATCATTACGCCTCCTAAATGAAAATCGTCTAATCAAATCCTACCATCGACTAGTTTATACTACACCCGCTCACAAAGTAACATAATGGAAAGCCAATTCGAAGACAATCAAAGAACAGAAAATGTCACTGCTACATGCATTGGGGCATTGGAAGGGCAACTTGCTCACATGACCGAAATGATCCTAGCATTGACGGAAGCAATAAAAGGAAAACAAATAGATCCACATGTTATACCTGTCACGACCCGTTTTCTGGGCACATGACCGGCACAATGATGAATCTCTCATCACTGTAAGCCTTCCGATAAATATATCAAATTTTCTTATCTGAAAATCATAGAGATGATTTGCATGTAATAATAGATCCTCAACATAAAATACATTATTGTATTGAAATACAAGCCAAATACCAAACCCCTGACCTAGATGTCCTAGACGATTACAGAGCAACATAATCTATAACAAAAGAGGGGTCTACCCGACAACGGGAAGGTCCAAAGTGATCTACTCCTCTAGCAGATATTCTTCGCTGGCAACCTGATCTGAACAAAAAGGTTGTACAAACAGTGTGAGCTTTTAAACTCAATGAGCGAATCGGCCTCGCGTTATACCAGTCATGCAAGCATATCCAAAGGCTCATACTTAACCAATAGACAGAAGATAAAAATTCATCCAATTCAACAAACGTTACTAGTACTCGTCAATGGCAATATATCCCGGAGAGCGCACACAGGCCGGCTCACCAATTATGTATATTTCCGCCATGACGCACAACCTCATCCTCTTAGCTAGGGCGCCTCACGGATTTATCACCAATCCGGGCTATATCTCTACTGAGGGAATCGTTGTCTCCACACTCATTGGTCAAGACACCCTGTCAACCGGGTTTTCCGCCTTGCCGTGAGAGGGGGTACTGTCCCGCTCAATCACAATCAATAGCATTTCATATCATAATCAGAAGCTCAATATAATATTTATCCATATAACAGGTATAGTATATAACTATATTATAGCTTTATAAACCACAATTCAAGAGATTCAATCTTCACATCATCATGAGATACTTGCTTTTTCTTATCCATACTTCTGGATTAATTATCTCATTATATTCGCCATTCTAAATCCAATTTCCCCCTATGAATCTTGGGAGTGTCCTACGACATACTTTTTATCACCAGTAATGCTAAAACTCTATTAAAACGGGGTCGTTTCACTCACCTGGATTCCGTACGAATATCGCTTCTCTAAGTCGTTACAGACAAGAGTACACAGATGAATTTCAGTGTTCTGTTACGGAGATTTTCATGAAAGATTAGAGAAAACAAGTTAGGATTGTTTTCATACAGATACTATTTATACATACGGATAATATTCGTACATACGATCACTATTCATACGTATGAATACTATTTTTATGTACAGATACTATTTATATGTACAGTTACTATTCATACGGTTACTATTCATACGTACGAGTACTATTCATACCAGAAATAGATAATACAATCTGTAAAAGAGTACACCAGGTAAATTTCCAGGAAAGAGTGGAGGGTCACATTGGACACACTTAAAAACCAGGTCTTTCCTTAGCCAGAACTTTCCTAGACATGTATTCTTCACAGTTTACATTCTATTTCGGTAATCAAAGAATCAAAATAACATATAAACAGCTAAGGACAGTTTTTCTGATGTGGAAGATCGGCCAAAACCGCAACCACAGAGCATACTTAAGAAATTAACTTCTAAAATTTGAAAGACATAGAAAGGGCATAGTATCCTTACCTAAGCTGAAAAGGAAAGGCCCAAAATCTCAGAGGCCTAGCTTTGGAGTAAGAGAAACTTAAGGAGAGAAGAAGAGAAGTTGAAGGTGTGAGTTTAGAAGTGAAATGGAAGGGCCTATTTATAGCAAAAGTCAAGGGTACTATTTAATACTATGCACTAATAAAATATTCAATTTACTATTCATGAAAATGACATTTCTAATAATGTAGTTACTGTACACCTCACGATGGAAAATTTTTCTGTTATTACTATTGAAAACTTTAAAGGGAAAACTATCCTTTCACCTTAAACCTTTAAGTTTCTTTTCAAATTAGTCCTTTCACTTTAGTCCCTGAGGGTATTTTTACACATAAAACGTTATTTTCTCCCACGAACTTCTTTCTAGTTTTCTCTTATGACCAAACCACATCTAGTACTTGACATTTTGATTGTATAAATAAACAGTATCATATACATAAATAGTATTATACGGGTGAATAGTACTGTATACCGAAATAGTAACAGTAGTTTGTAAACAAATATTTATATTTTATTTTTCTTGGGTATTACAATACCTATCACTATTGAAACACAAGTTGAGACAATTAACCCAACATCAGCATATGCCAATCTAAAGGAAAAATTAAACGAGACAGTGGTTGTTCTAGGACTAGATAAAGGGATAGGTTCCCAAACCCAAATCACGAATGCACTTGGCCATACTGACCGAAACATAGGGGATGACTCCGTGTAGGGATATCCTGGTGACGATCCTGTATACACAGTCCAGATCCCAGCCTCAAGGGTTGATAAAGAAGACACAAGTCTTAAAGAGCAAATTAGAGAAGTCAAAGACCAACTGCGCTCTTTACGAGGGCTAGTATCTTAGGGATCATTAGAATTGGATGAATTATGCCTAACTCCTGAGATAACGATCCCAAAGGAATTCAAGATGCTAGAATTCTCCAAGTATGATGCCACTGGAAATCTAGCTTACCACCTAAAGTCATACTGCACTAAGATGAGTGTCTGGTCTCGTAATGAGAAATTCTTAATTAATTTTTTTCCCAAAAGCTTAACTGGAGCCACATTATTGTGGTTTATGCAACTAGACCACTCAAAGGTTCAAAAATAGAGGGACTTGGTAGACTTATTCATGAGACAGTACAAGTTTAATTTGCAAACAGCTCCGACTAGAGAACAATTAATGGCAATGACGAAGAAGAGTTCTAAAACCTTCAAGGAATATGCCCAAAGATAAAGGGTAACTGCATCACAAGTACAACCTCTGTTAATCCAGTCCGAATATTGTTCTTACTTTGTTCACACTCTGCTAGACCCATTCTATAAGATTATGCTTGGGACACATGTCATAGACTTTGCAGACCTAATTGAGATCGGGGAAAGAATTGATACCAATATTTATGAAGGAAAACTCTCAAGCCCCTATATAGAAAATAGCTTAAAGAAGGGACAATTCTCAAAAAAGAAGAAATCAGATGTAAATTATGTTCACCAGTAAGATCATACCCTCAACAGCAATCTAGTTCTTCCCAAACAAGCAATCAAAATCAATGTCAGTCGGGGCCAAATAAAAGTACTCAATTGGGTGGACAAAGAGCCTCACAACCAGTAGATAATCACCTTTGGCCAAATTTTGGCACAACAAATGCTGAACTATACAAAAATCTGTTAGCTGCCTAACTCTTGGTGCCTTGACCGAGTAGAGTAATGAATCCCCCATATCCAGCATGGTATGATCTAAATACCACATACGATTTTCACATGGGTATTGTCAGACATTCAATTGAAAATTGTATAGCATTCAAGAGAAACGTACTAGATTTGATCGATTCAAATCATATCCAATTAAAGGTAGGAGATAACTCCACCATTGCGAAGAATCCAATGCTTAGTCATGAGCACCAAGTGAACATTGTCGAAAAAGAGACTATGTCTCTAATGGAATTGACTAACATGTCAATGAAGTGACTATATGTGAATCTTAAACAAGCTGGGTACGAGTTAGAACCATTGACGATAAGAAAAGATGAAGTGGTGGTGGCTCAAGAGTTAAAACCTTGTGAGTATCATCAAGCAAAAATGGGGCACGACATTGAAGAATGCTTAGAGTTTAACTCTTTGGTTAAGAAGATGATTGCTTTTGGGATAACTATCCCCGTGAAAGCATATGAAGTGATTTGTACAATAACATAAACACTAAGCCCAGTCGGCAAGAAAGGAATCGAGTCAGTTTATTACACGATTAATTATACCCCTCAACCTAAAATGTCAATTCAGAAACAACTAGCTATGGTCATAAACATGCCAGCACCATTTTCCTACCAAAGCAATCGTGCGGTGCCATGGAGGTATGGCAGCCGAATAGAGCTTCCTTCCAACAACACAAAGACAATTAAAGTACCTAAGGAAGAACTCATGACGAACATAGCCAATACAAGAGGGGTGACGTGAAGCGGCAAAATATACCTTCCTACTGAAACGAAGAAGGTAGACAAAGGGGGACAAGTAACAGAAAAGAAACCTGAAGATAATGAAGAGTTCTTTCAAATCATGAAACAAAGTAAATATGATATCATGGAACAACTCAACAAGACTCTTGCTAAAACCTTAATATTTTCACTGATAATGAATTCAGAGGCGCATCGTCAGGCTCTATTTAAGGTTTTAAGAAAAATATTTATATGACCAGATGTTTTCCCAGAAAGGGTAGTAGATGTGATGAACATTGCCAAATCCATGTCTACAATCTCCTTTTCAGCAAAAGAAATCGATGGAACCGCTGCTAGCAAATCAAAAGCTTTGTATATCACCCTTAAATGTCATGGGTTCATCCTAGCCAAAGTTCTAATTGATGGTGGATTAGCTTTAAATGTCTTGCCACTGTCCACATTCAAGAAATTAGAATTTACAAATGAAGGATAGTGACATGATAGTAAGGACATTTGATGGAACCCAAAGAGAGGTATTGGGTACAGTTGATTTACCCCTTGAATTTGGCCCATGTACATTTATGGTGAACATTCAGGTCATGGACGTAGATCCATCATATACCATGCTCTTAGAAAGGCCATGGATCCATAAGGCAGGCACTATACCATCTACCCTACACTAGAAAGTGAAGTTTATTGACGGAGGGAGAACCATCACTGTTCAAGGAAAAGAGGAGTGTCACATCCCAAAAAAATTGAACATGTGAAAAGATATTACTTTTAGGAAAACCTCAGTGGTATCCCAAAATCCTGGACAATCTCAATATCCACAATTACTTATTTAATAAAATTCTCAAACATGAGTTATTCATATAAATTCTGTGAGGTCTTACATTCAACCTCTATTATTCATTCCACACGACAGAATTATATTCATCTGATAAACAAATATAGACATACATAATCTGATGTTTTTATCTCATCACAAGCCTAGGAGACCTATAGAAAGTACAGAGCGTTCCTAGTATCCACATTAATAAGTACTGGTATCCCACCAGACAGAAATAGAGAATAATTCCAAGGGGCTTCTAATCTTCAAACAGATACTCTTCTTCCTTATTTTCTGTATCTGAAAAGATAATCATAGGGAGTGTGAGTTTATTTAAAAACTCAGTAAGTAAATAACTGTACTATATAAAATATCAAAAGTACAAATACCACATTTACTCATATAATTAATTGTCTTATACATCAAGTAGTATGAGACTCTAACCCTTTCAAACTCGTGAATAAGATTTCATAGATATACATCGAGTAGTATGGGACTCTAACCCTTTCAAACTCGTGAATAAGATTTCATAGATATACACCGAGTAGTATGGGACTCTAACCCTTTCAAACTCGTGAATAAGATTTCATAGATATACACCGAGTAGTATGGGACTCTAACCCTTTCAAACTCGTGAATAAGATTTCATAGATATACACCGAGTAGTATGGGACTCTAACCCTTTCAACTCGTATTTATGATTTTATCTATTTACACTGAGTAGTATGGGACTCTAACCCTTTCAAACTCTTGTATAGTTTTTCATCGTTATGCACTGAGTAGTATGGAACTTTAACCCTTTCAAACTCATGTATTAGATCTCGTAGATCTTTACTCATTAATAAGATAGTGAGAATTTATCACATAGTACAATTGCCATGAAATAAAATAATTTCTACATACTCTTATTCCTTTGAATTTCTGTAAAAAAAATATACCGATCATCATATACTGTCATATGAAAAATTGATTGCTTAATATCTAAATAATATTGTAAATGAGACTTATATTGTACTTTGACTAGCAATATCAAATTAGCTTAGCAAGGTTATTCACTTACCTTGATATTTGTCCAAGTTTACCTTGTTCCACACTAGAATTTGTGTAGGAAAATTTCTTAATAAAATATATTACAAGGAAACATAAGAAAGGAAACAAAATCACGAAAATATGCAAAATTTTTTGATTGCTACAGCAACGGTTCGCTGCAGTATAGTTCGCTACAGTAACGGTTTGCTATTGTGACGGTTCGCTACAATAACGTTGACTGCTACAGTACCGTTGACTGTCGACACTACAGTAACTGCTACAGTAACTCAAAAAATTTTCCCAAATTTTCTAGTTGCTACAGTAAATTCGAGTTTTGCAGAAACTTTCCCAGAAATTTTCATCCTTTCCTTTCTTGTTTCAAAACCAGAATCTCAACTCTCTTAACCGACTATAACTCAATCCTAACTCAAAAATAACCTCTAAAACAACTAAGATTCATGAATTATCATCAAAATCTTCAAGAACAAAACCTCCTCTAATCTTCCATATAAACTTAGATTTAAGGAAAATAATGAGATTAAAGCTTATCTTTGATCCTTACAAAGCTTTTGAACTGAACAAATAATCAAAATTCTGAAGATCAAGGAAAGGATTTGAGAAGAGGATGAAGAAATGAGAGAAAAATTGTCACTGCTCACTTTCGCTTCAGAATCGTGAATTATGAGAGGATACTATTGAAGTTTTATTTTAAATATTTTTAATGGGTTATTGAATAATTCATGGGTATCCATAACCCAACATCCAAACTCATCCAGTCAATTTACAATTAATGGACTAATTGACCATTCTTAAACCACTTTTCCATGAATTTCACCATTCTAAGAATATATCCCACATGGTGCAAATATTCAGTCCAGTCATTTAACTCAATTTTCATAAATAATATTCAAAGAGAACAATTAAATATGAAAATTAAAAATGACCAAAATAAATAACTAAAGTAACGTTGTAAAATTCTAAAATACTCTCAAACGAATTATATTCCGAAATTAACGGGTATTACAAGGAGCTTATGGTAACAAAGCCAAGTTCTATCCCACATATTGAGGCTGCTAGCAAGTAACTAAGATAGCTTTCCCAAGCTTGGAAGTTGAGACAACTGAGGAACCCAACAAAGATGTAAATTCTGTGACAACAACCATCATGAAAAGGAATGGGTTCGAGGCAGGCAGATATTTAGGTGTAAACCTACAAGGCATTAAAGAACCAATTATCCTTCCATCAAATACAAACTGACGTGGGTTAGGATATGAGCCTACGATAGAGGATCCGATAAATAGAAAACTCAACATAAATAAACAACATGGCAAGCTAAAGGATTAGATAAATAGAAAACTCAACACAAATAAACAACATGGTAAGCTAGAAGTCCCACATATAAGAGCTTCGTTTCCAGCGCCATCCGAAGTGATAAACCAGCCTGAGATTTCTATGGTGGCCGAGGATAAAAATGATATGCAAGGATCCAAGCCTCAAATTATGAATGATGATGTTGGAGACTCGTTGAAGAATTAGGAGATTAAGGATGTCCAAGATGTTTTTGATTTAAAGTAATTGTCTTTTACCTGCAATGTTGTCATTTTCATTTTCATGAATAATGCTTTTTATGGAATATAAATGGAAATTTGAAATACTTCGTATTTCTTCTAACTTTTGTTTCGCTTGCTCTCCTTGTTTTCTTCCAATTCATTTCACATTCATTTCTTTACCATCTAGGAATTTGTACTCCTTGGAACTCTTGTCCAACATGAGAATTCCTAAGACCTGGTTGAATGACTTACTTGTTGCCATGGATACACAAAATCATGAATTTGATGATGAAAAAATAGTCCAAACATTCGCCAAAATCCTTGAATCTACTGAAAAATGGATAAGTCCTCATGAAGAAGTGATTGAAATAATAAACATGGGGACTGAAGAGGATAAATAAGAGTTAAAAATTGTCAATGGCCCAGAAAGAGAAGAAATAGTCAAGTTGTTTAAGGAATACCTTGACGTCTTTGCATGGTCTTATCAAGACATACGGGCTTGATCCAAGAATCACTTCACACAGGATTCCACTTTTCCCAGATGTGAGGCCCAAAAAGCAAAAGTTAAAAAGATTGAATGCAGAGATATCCCTAAAGATTAAGGAAGAAGTAACGAAACAACTCGACGCGAGTTTTCTCTAAGTCGCTCGATACCCTCAATGGGTGGCAAATATCGTACATGTGGCTAAAAAAGATGGTAAAGTCAGGATGTGCATAGACTACAAGGACTTGAATAGGGCTAGCCCAAAGGATGATTTCCCCTACCTCATATTGATATGCTAGTTAACAACACAGCACGCAACCATCGTTATTCATTCATGGATGGTTTCTCAGGCTATAATCAAATTCCTATGCATGAAGAGGACAATCACTCAGTGGGGGACTTATTGTTACCAAATAATGCCATTTAGGTTGAAAAATGCTGGGCAACCTACCAACGGGCCATGGTTGCACTTTGCCATGATATGATGCACAAGGAAATTGAGGTATATGTAGATGACATGGTAGCCAAGACTATCGAAGGAGAAAGCCACGTAGTAGTCCTTAGAAAATTATTCGAGAGGCTACGCAAGTATAAACTCATATTAAACCCTAATAAATGTGTTTTCAAAGCCTTAACCAGGAAACTATTGGGATTCATTGTAAGTTAAAAAGGGACAGAGGTTGATCCTAACAAAATAAAAGCTATTCGTGAAATGCCACCTCCCCAAATAGAAAAAGAGGTTCGCGGCTTCTTGGGGCGACTGAATTACATTAGAAGGTTCATCGTTAATTTGATGGCAAATTGTGAGCCAATATTTAAATTGTTGAGGAAGAACCACACTGAGAAATAGGATGATAATTACCAACAAGCTTTTGATAGAATCAAATATTATTTACTAAACCCCCTAATCCTTGTTCCTCGAACACCAGGCTGGCCTTTAATCTTGTATTTGACAATCTTACCCGAATCAATGGGGATAGTGCTAGGGCAACACAACGAATCAGGGAGGAAGGAACATGCGATTTATTACCTAAGTAAGAAGTTCAATGATTGTGAAACACACTATACAATGATCGAAAAAACGTGTTGTGGATTAGTGTGGACAACAAGAAAGTTGAGACAGTATATGCTCTATTACACCACTTGGCTAATATCCAAAATAGACCCATTGAAATTTATCTTTGAAAACCCACACGTAGCTGGAAGGGTTTCAAAATGGCAAGTGATACTATCTGAGTATGACGTGGTATATATGACGAGGAAGTCCATTAAAGGGAGTGTAATAGTAGATCATTTGGCAGAGCACCCACTTGATGAATACCAACCTTTGAAGTTTCATTTCCCGGATGAGGATATTGTTACTATCGATAAGGAGGAAGATAATATTGATGATAACGGAGAAAGATGAAAAATGTATTTTGATGGGGTTGTTAACACATAAAGAAACAGTGTTAGAGCTGTAGTTGTATCTTTGGAAGGAAAGCAATTCCCGGTAGTCATCAAGCGAGAATTTGACTGCACGAACAATATAGCAGAATATGAAGCATGCGTCAGTGGATTACAAGCAGCCATTACCTTATGAGTAAAAAACCTAGAGGTATTCGGTGATTCAGCTCTAATAATTTACCAAGTGAATGGAAAATAGCAAACCAGAGATTCAAAATTAGTGACATATCAGAAATACCTGATCCAGCTAATCGATAAGTTTGAAGAAATCAGTTTTCATCACATGACAAGAGATAAGAACCGATTTACAGATGCTTTGGCCACTCTAGCAGCGATGATTCAGCTTGACTGCAAGTTGCAAGTCCAACCAATCCAAATAAAATCAAGTGATACGTCGACGCATTGCTTGAACATAGAGGAGGAATTTGATGAACATCCTTGGTACCATGACATCAAGACTTATATGAAAGATAGGTTTACCCAGAAGGAGCTACTGAAAACCATAAAAGACAATTCGACGCTTGGCCATGAATTTCTTCATTAATAATAGTGTCTTATATAAAAGGAGTCATGATGGCACGCTTCTCTGATGTGTTGATTCAAAAAAAAGCTCAAAGAATTATTACAGAACTTCATGAAGGAATATATGGGACTCATGCCAACGGCCACACCTTGGCCAAACAAATTCAAAGATGTGGGTACTTTTGGATGACTATGGAAAGAGATTACATAGAATATGTCAGAAAGTGCCACAAGTGTCAGATTTACTCTAATAAAATCAATGCACATCCACTTCTGCTACACAATTTAACAGCACCATGGCTATTCTCAATGTAGGGCATCGATGTGATTGGCCCTATAAATCCAAAAGCATCGAATGTACACTGCTTTATCTTAGTTGTGATCGATTATTTCACCAAATGGGTAGAGGCCAGGTCATACACTAATGTGACTTAGAAAATCTTCGTCAGATTCATGAAGACTAATGTCGTATGCCGGTATGGTTTACTTGAAAGGATTATCATAGATAATACATGAAATTTGAATGAAACAGAAATTAAAAAGTTTTGTGACCAATTCAAGATTAAATATCATAATTCAGCACCTTATCGACCACAGATGAATAGTCAAAGCTGCAAATAAAAATATCAAGAAAATCATTGAGAAGATGACAGTAACATACAAGGATTGGCACGAGATGCTTCCCTATGCTTTACACGACTACAGGACTACGGTATACACTTCAACTGGGGCAACTCCTTATTCTTTGGTTTACGGGATGGAGGCAGTGACACCTATTGAAGTAGAAATCCCATCTTTGAGGGTGCTCATCGAAGCTAATCTAAGGGAAGATGTGTGGATAAAAGCTAGATATGAGCAGTTGAATATGATTGAAGGAAAACGGCTAACTGTTATTTGTCATGGACAGTTATACCAAAAGAGGATAGCCTGGGCTTTCAATCAAAAATTACGTCCTAGAGAGTTCAAGGCCGGTGATTTGGTACTGAAGAAAATATTACCAAATCAAGATGATCCCAGAGACAAGTGGGTGCCTTCGTATGAGGGGCCTTAAATGGTTAAATATACCTTTTCAGGGGGTTCATTGATCCTCATGAATATGGATGGTCAGGAGTTGTCAAAGCCTATCAACTCTGATGCGGTCAAGAGATATTACGCTTAAAGAAGGCTTTTTTTTTGTAAAAAAAAGAAAAAAGAAAGAAAGGAATAAGCTCGCTGAGCCAAAAACTTGAAAAGAAGACTCAGGTAAAAATTAGAGCTCACTAAAGCTTGCTAGATTGAAAACATGAAAAGTGTTCTTTAAAAAAAAAAAGGGTGCTCGCTAGACCGAAAACCTAAAAAGGCGGCCTAGCCAAAAGCTAAAGCAATGAAAAGCCCTCAAGGTACTCAAAGTAACATAAGAAATGGGGAGTCTGACGTTTCAAATTAGTTCCCTTAACATACAGAAGCACAAAGGAGGATATGCAAAATTGAAATTGGGTTATGCCATCAGTTAGCATTCATGAGAACATATCTATTGTAACACGTATTTATTCAAAGAGTCAACTTAAGAACAAAGGACATTCTATAGAAGAATCAATTTAATTGTAGTTTTTCAGATTCCAATTGATTCGAATTATTTCATTACCCTTGTTATCTCAACTATATGTCGCTCGTTCATGCTTTTTAATAGATGAAAATTATTCTTCTAATAATGTCTCATTTGCCTAGAAAGTAACTCCACATTGCCATAACAATTATTCCTTTTGTTCCACATAAAGCAAAAAAAAATGATAACATTCAATAAAGAATCACATCGAACGACTCGTTTAATCTCCCTTAAATCTGTGAGATATCTAGATTTTTGCTCAAAGAACTGGTTAAGTTGAGTTTCGATCTGATGGTATCAAGAGGAAGCAATTTCAGCTCTTTAACGTCAAAAGCTAAATTCTATTACAAAACTAGGGCAAATTCAAAAACAACGACAGTTCTATCCAGCAACACAGTCAAGAACATGAGGGCCTGGTCAGATGAAAGTCTCAAGGAAGGAGGTAATGATGAACAAAGATACCGAATAAATTCTGGTTAAAGACTATAAACAAGGCGCCTTTGGGAGGCAACCTTTTTTTTTTGGTTTCTTTTATGATCTTAAGTTTGATTTTATTGGTTTGATTGTTTGTTGAATTTAGATTGGTTTCGTCTAATTGTTTCTTCCTTTTAGTGTTCTTGAAATGCATCTTCCAAAAAAGAAACCACTTGCATTAAAGAAAAAATGAGAGAGAGAGAGAGAGAGACTAAAGATTACATTATGCAAAAAAAAAAAGGAAGAGAAATTACAAAGCATAGCATATGTAATCTATGAGTAAGGCGGCTTCTTAGATGAAGAGGGAGCCATGGATTCATTCTTAGGAGTAGTGAATTGTAGTGTTATCTCTTGACCACTACCCTTTCTCAGAGCCTTTATAATTTCTTGGAGAAAAATATAAATCTTATTATGGCACTCAATGTCACATCCCAAAAATTGAGCATGTGAAAAGATACTACTCATTTGATATAATTCTCAAACATACGTTATATACATATATTGTGTAAGGTTTTACATTCAACCTTAATCATTCATTCCACACTACAGAATTATATTCATCTGATAAGCAAATATAGACATACATAGTCTGATATTTCTATCTCATCGCAAGCCTAGGAGACCTATAGAAAGTACAGAGCGTTTCTAGTGTCCACATTAATAAGTACTGGTATCCCACCAGACAGAAATAGAGAATAATCCCAAGGGGCTTCTAATCTTCAAACGGATACTCTTGTTCTTTATTTTCTGTATCTGAAAAAAATAATCATAGGGAGTGTGAGTTTATTTAAAAACTCAGTAAGTAAATAACTGTACTATATAAAATATCAAAAGTACAAATACCACATTTACTCATATAATTAATTGTCTTATACATCGAGTAGTATGGGACTCTAACCCTTTCAAACTCATGAATAAGATTTCGTAGATATACACCGAGTAGTATGGGACTCTAACCCTTTCAAACTCGTGAATAATATTTCATAGGTATACGCCGAGTAGTATGGGACTTTAACCCTTTCAACTCGTGTATAGGTTTCATAGATATGCACTAAGTAGTATGGGACTTTAACCCTTTCAAACTCGTGTATAAGATTTCTTAGATATACACCGAGTAGTATGGGACTTTAACCCTTTCACACTCGTGTATTAGATCCCGTAGATCTTTACTCATTAATAAAATAGTGAGAATTCATCACATAGTACAATTGTCATGAAATAAATAATTTCTTCATACTCTTATTTCTACTGATCATCATATACTCCCATATGAAAAATTAATTGCTTATTATCCAAATAATATTGTAAATGGGACTTATATTGTACTTTGACTAGTAATATCAAATTAGCTGAGTAAGGTTATTCACTCACCTTGATGTTTGTCCAAGTTTACCTTGTTCCACACTAGAATTTGTGTAGGAAAATTTCCTAGTAAAATATATTACAAGGAATCATAAGAAAGGAAACAAAATCACGAAAATACGTAAAATTTTCTGACTGCTACAGTAACGGGTTGCTACAGTACGGTTTGCTACAGTAACGGTTCGCTACATTGCCGGTTCGCTACAGTAACGTTGACTGCTGACACTACAGTACTGCTACAGTACCCCGAAGAAAATTTCCAGATTTTGTTTCGAAATTTCTGGTCGCTACAGTAACCCGTTCTTTTTTGCAGAAGTTTTTGCAGAAATTTCTAACAAATTCATCCTTTACTTTCTTGTTTCAAAACCAGAATTTCAACTCTTTTAACCGATTATAACTCAAATATAACTTCTAAAACAACTGAGATTCATGAATTATCATCAAAATCTTCAAGAATAAAACCTCCTCTGATCTTCTACATAAACTGAAATTTAAGGAAAATAATCGGATTAAAGCTTACCTTTGATCCTTACAAAGCTTTTGAACCGAACAGATAATCGAAATTCTGAAGATCAAGGAAAGGATTTGAGAAGAAAATGAAGAACTGAGAGAGAAATACTTTTCTGCTTCCTTCGGCTGAGTGAAAAATGAGGGGTACTATTGAAACTTTATATTAAATATTTCTAATGGGTTATTCAATAACCCATGGGTATCCATAACCCAACATCCAAACCCATCCAGTCAATTTACAATAAATGGACTAATTGACCATTCTGAAACCACTTTTCCATGAATTTCACTATTCTTAGAATATATCCCACATTGTGCAAATATTTAGTCCAGTCATTTAACTCAATTTTCATAAATAATATTCAAAGAGAACAATTAAATATGAAAATTAAATATGACCAAAATAAATAACTAAAGTAACGTTGTAAAATTCTAAAATACTCTTAAGCGAGTTATATTCTGAAATTAACGGGTATTACATTCTACCCCCTTAAAAGAATTCGGTCCTCCGAATTTAAATCTTACCTCAAGTTTCAAATAAATGTGGATAGTTTTTCCACATCTCATCTTCTGCCTCCCATGTAGCTTCCTCGCGAGAATGATTTCTCCAAAGAACTTTGACAGTAGGAATTTCTTTGGTACGCAATTTCTTGACTTTTCTATCAAGGATAGCTACTGGTACCTCTTCGTAGGTGAGAGTTTCATCAAAATGAACTTCTTGGGGTTGAATGACATGAGAAGGATCAGGAAGATACTTCCGTAGCATGGACACATAAAATATTGGATGAACTCCCTCTAGGTTGGAAGGTAGGTCTAGGCGATATGCCACATTACCCACTCTGTCTACAACCTCATATGGGCCAACATACCTCGGACTAAGCTTGCCTTTCTTCCCGAATCTCATTACTCCCTTCATAGGTGAGATTCGTAAGAAAACCATATCACCTATTGCAAATTCAAGGTCACGTCGTCGGTTGTCCGCATAAGACTTCTGTCTACTCTGAGCAGTTAACAACTTCTCTCTGATCAGTTTAACTTTATTTATATCTTCCTGTATCATCTCAGGTCCAAATATTTTGGTTTCACCAAGTTCAAACCAACCTATAGGAGATCGACACCGTCTCCCATATAATGCCTCAAAAGGTGCCATCTGAATACTGGCTTGGTAACTGTTGTTATAAGCAAATTCAATAAGAGACAAATGATCTTCCCAACTTCCACTGAAATCCATCACACAAGCTCTTAGCATATCCTCTAAAGTCTGAATTGTCCTTTCGGACTGTCCATCAGTCTGAGGATGGAATGTTGTGCTAAGATTCACTTTTGTACCCAAAGCCTCTTGAAAGACTTTCCAGAACCGAGAAGTAAACTGAGGTCCTCGATCTGATATAATGGATATTGGTACACCATGAAGTTTCACTATTTCTTTAACATAAATTCGAGCAAGTTTTGCTACACTGAAAGTGGTATGAACAGGAAGAAAATGTGCTGACTTAGTAAGTCGATCCACTATGACCCATATTGAGTCATTTCCTTTTGTTGACCGAGGTAAACCTACTACAAAATCCATAGTGATCCTTTCCCACTTCCATTCGGGAATATCTAGTTTTTGCATCAATCCAGATGGTCGTCGATGTTCAGCTTTAACTTGCTGACAAGTCAAACATCGAGCTACAAAGTCAGTCACGTCTCGCTTCATGCCCTCCCACCAGTAAACTTGTTTCAAGTCCTGATACATTTTCACAGCACCAGGATGTACAACGTAGGGCGAACCATGAGCTTCCATTAAGATTTCATGTTTCAAAGATTCAATGTTGGGGACACAGAGTCTCCCATTAAACCATAAGACTCCTTCTTCATCTACCAAGAAACTTGGTGCTAGACCTTGCCTTGCCTTATCTCTGATTTTGACCATATCAATGTCATTTTCTAAAGTTGCTTTTACTTTTTCTACAAGGGATGATCTAACTGTTAAATGAGCCAGAAATGTACCTGACTCAGTGATCTCGAAGAATACTCCATCAGCTTCCAACTCTTGTAGTTCATGTATTAGAGACCTCCTTATAGTGGCAATGTGAGCTAAACTTCCCATAGACTTTCGACTTAGAGCATCAGCCACTACATTTGCTTTACCTGGATGGTAAAGGATGGTACAATCATAATCTTTCAGAAGTTCCATCCACCTTCGTTGCCTTAGATTGAGATCTCTCTGCTCAAAAATGTACTTAAGGCTTTTGTGATCTGTAAAAATTTTACAAGTTTCCCCATACAAGTAATGTCTCCATATCTTTAGGGCAAACACTACAGCTGCCATTTCCAAATCATGAGTGGGGTAATTCAATTCATGCTTTTTAAGCTGACGTGAGCCATAAGCTATGACTTTACCATGTTGCATCAACACACATCCTAAGCCTATCTTTGAGGCATCACAGAATACAGAGTAACCCCCTGGTCCTGATGGTAGAATTAAGACTGGTGCAGAAGTTAAACACTCTTTCAATTGGGTGAAACTTTGCTCACATGAATCATCCCAAATGTATTTAACATTCTTTCGGGTTAACTTATTTAATGGGAGAGCCGTCTTAGAGAAATCTTTGACAAAGCGACGGTAATACCCTGCTAAGCCAAGAAAACTACGTACTTCAGACACAGTTGTTGGTCTAGGCCATTGTTTTACTGCTTCAATTTTACTTGGATCTACATGAATACCTTCTTGGGAAATAACATGTCCCAAAAATGTTACATGACTCATCCAGAATTCACATTTTGAGAGCTTTGCGTACAACTGATGCTCTCTCAAAGTCTGAAGCACTATTCTCAAATGTTCAGTATGTTCTTCATGACTCTTTGAATATACCAAAATATCATCAATAAACACAATTACAAACTTATCAAGGAATGATTTGAACACTCTGTTCATTAAATCCATAAATGCTGCTGGTGCATTTGTCAACCCAAAAGACATCACAAGAAACTCATAATGTCCATACCGTGTACGAAAAGCAGTCTTAGGTATATCATCACTCTTAATTCGTAACTGATGATATCCAGACCTTAGATCAATTTTTGAGAAGTATTTTGCTCCTTGAAGCTGATCAAACAAATCATCTATCCTTGGTAAAGGATACTTATTCTTCATTGTGACTTTATTCAGCTGACGATAATCTATACATAATCTCATAGAACCATCTTTCTTTTTCACAAAAAGAACAGGAGCACCCCAAGGTGAAAAACTTGGGCGAATGAACCCTTTGTTCAACAAATCTTCCAATTGTTCTTTGAGTTCTTTTAGCTCAACAGGAGCCATACGATAAGGTGGAATAGAAATTGGTTTTGTGTCTGGGACCAAATCAATACTGAACTCAATATCTCTTTCTGGCGGTAATCCAGGTAAATCTTCTGGGAACACATCTGGGAATTCATTAACCACATGAATGTCTTCTAACTTCTGTTCTTTCTTTTCTAAATATTTGATAAAAGCTAGAAATCCCTGACATCCCTTTCGCAACATACGCTGGGCACTTAACATAGATATCATGTTGCAAGGTACATCACTTCGATCTCCTTGAAACACAAAATTACTCCTCCCCGGTATATTAAAGGAAATAACTTTGTCACGACAATTTATAGTAGCATGACAAGAAGATAGCCAGTCCATCCCTAGAATCACATCAAAATCTAACATATTGAGAACCATAAGATCTATCTCAGTTTCCATGCCCCCAACAATTATTTTACAAGAACGATAACATGTTTTAACCATCAAAGTCTCTCTCATCGGTGTGGAAACCAAGAATGGTTCTTTAAGAGTAATCGAATCAAATGCAAATCTCTTGGCAAATAGGGGTGACACACATGAGTGAGTAGAACCGGGGTCAAACAAAATACGTGCAGCCAAAGTATTAACAGATAATATACCTGTAACTACAGCATTGGATGTTTGAGCATCCTGTCGGGTTAGAGCATATACTCTTACATTTCCTCTGCCAGCAGCTTGTTTTCCACGGTCACCTTGGCCTCTTCCAGAACCTCTTCCCATACTACCCCCTATTGAAGGGGTTGGTGTTTGAGTAATAGATTGTGGTCGAGGTGGCAAAGTAGACCCTTGACCTGGTCTTGTCATGAGCTGAGGGCACTCCCTTATAAAATGTCCTTTTTGTCCACAGTGAAAACAGCCTGTACCAACAGTGTTTAACCTGCATTCTCCGAAGTGAAACTTTCCACATTCAGGACATTGAGGTTTTTCCCTTCTACCTTGAGTACCTCCTCTACTAGAAGAGCTAAAACCACCCCTGCTCTCTGAACGAGGCTTAGCCACACTGGCTGTAGAATAAGTTGACTTAGTAGGAGT
This sequence comes from Biancaea sappan, assembly GCA_037074585.1. Classification (NCBI taxonomy): domain Eukaryota; kingdom Viridiplantae; phylum Streptophyta; class Magnoliopsida; order Fabales; family Fabaceae; genus Biancaea; species Biancaea sappan. The sequence continues at coordinate 6,633,320 of CM073493.1, read as the reverse complement.
GGCTGGAGCATTTTGTGATGCAGTAAAGGGTTTCAAAGTCCCTGAGTCTTCCCCTTGATCAAAAGATCTTCTATATCTAGCTTTTTTCTTTTGACGATATTCTTCTTTATTCTTTGACCTCTTTTCCATTCTTCGGGCCACATCAACAGCCTCTGAGTACGAAGAGTAATCGTTCATATTAGAACCCACTTGATCATATAAGGCATCACGAAGCCCTTCCACAAACTTTTCTATTTTCTTCCTTTCAGAAGGAATGATTTCAGGGGCATATTCAGATAATTTAACAAACTGAGCTGAATATTCATCAACAGTCATGGTTCCCTGTCGTAGATACAGAAAATCTCTGGCCCTGGATGATCGTTCACTTGCCGGAAGAAATTCATCCATAACCAATCTATAAAATTTTGTCCACATAACTGGCGGTGCGCCTTGAATTCTAGCTTTCTTCCAGTTTCTCCACCATTTACCAGCCCTACCTTTTAACTGAAAGGAAGTGAATTCTACCTTTTGAGTAGGAGAACACCCTATAGCCTCACAGATTGCTTCACAATCTTCAAGGAAACATTGTGGGTCCTCTTTGGGATCTTCCCCTGAAAAAGTAGGAGGCCTCATTTTCTGGAATTCAGACATTCTTACCTCCCTTACGTTATCTCCTCCAGCTAACTGAGCTGGTGGTACAATTTCAGCTTCAACAATAGGAGGATCCACTGGCAGGTTAGCTTGTGCAACTCGACCTCTCATTTCAGCCTCAAATCGGTCAAATCGTTCATTCATCAAATTAATCACATGTGCAATAGTTGCATTGCCAACGTGAGCATCAGGTTCGACTCTCCTTGCTTGCTCACTAGTTGCGCCCTCAGTACTTTGAGCATGTAAACTATCACCACGGTTAGGATCATCTTGCACATGTACTGGTGGATTTATGGCCCTCCTTGGACCCATATGCTCATTATTATTAGAAGATCCTTCTGACATTGATCTGTCACAGATCTACACACATAACAAACAATTTTCAGACATAAACAAAATATCACTTTCTAGCCCCACTGAGAAGTTATCTATAAAATGACGTTATACTCTACAAGGTCTTTTATGGAACCTAATCCTATGGTCATGCCGCGGCTCATGACAATAGGGAAGGGCCCACAAAGATCACTTTGCTCTGTACTCTATAGGGGACCTATAAAACCTTTCCTCTGATACCAAATTGTCACATCCCAAAAATTGAGCATGTGAAAAGATACTACTCATTTGATATAATTCTCAAACATACGTTATATACATATATTGTGTAAGGTTTTACATTCAACCTTAATCATTCATTCCACACTACAGAATTATATTCATCTGATAAGCAAATATAGACATACATAGTCTGATATTTCTATCTCATCGCAAGCCTAGGAGACCTATAGAAAGTACAGAGCGTTTCTAGTGTCCACATTAATAAGTACTGGTATCCCACCAGACAGAAATAGAGAATAATCCCAAGGGGCTTCTAATCTTCAAACGGATACTCTTGTTCTTTATTTTCTGTATCTGAAAAAAATAATCATAGGGAGTGTGAGTTTATTTAAAAACTCAGTAAGTAAATAACTGTACTATATAAAATATCAAAAGTACAAATACCACATTTACTCATATAATTAATTGTCTTATACATCGAGTAGTATGGGACTCTAACCCTTTCAAACTCATGAATAAGATTTCGTAGATATACACCGAGTAGTATGGGACTCTAACCCTTTCAAACTCGTGAATAATATTTCATAGGTATACGCCGAGTAGTATGGGACTTTAACCCTTTCAACTCGTGTATAGGTTTCATAGATATGCACTAAGTAGTATGGGACTTTAACCCTTTCAAACTCGTGTATAAGATTTCTTAGATATACACCGAGTAGTATGGGACTTTAACCCTTTCACACTCGTGTATTAGATCCCGTAGATCTTTACTCATTAATAAAATAGTGAGAATTCATCACATAGTACAATTGTCATGAAATAAATAATTTCTTCATACTCTTATTTCTACTGATCATCATATACTCCCATATGAAAAATTAATTGCTTATTATCCAAATAATATTGTAAATGGGACTTATATTGTACTTTGACTAGTAATATCAAATTAGCTGAGCAAGGTTATTCACTCACCTTGATGTTTGTCCAAGTTTACCTTGTTCCACACTAGAATTTGTGTAGGAAAATTTCCTAGTAAAATATATTACAAGGAATCATAAGAAAGGAAACAAAATCACGAAAATACGTAAAATTTTCTGACTGCTACAGTAATGGGTTGCTACAGTACGGTTTGCTATAGTAACGGTTCGCTACAGTGCCGGTTCGCTACAGTAACGTTGACTGCTACAGTACCGTTGACTGCTGACACTACAGTACTACTACAGTACCCCGAAGAAAATTTCCAGATTTTGTTTCGAAATTTCTGGTCGCTACAGTAACCCGTTCTTTTTTGCAGAAGTTTTTGCAGAAATTTCTAACAAATTCATCCTTTACTTTCTTGTTTCAAAACCAGAATTTCAACTCTTTTAACCGATTATAACTCAAATATAACTTCTAAAACAACTGAGATTCATGAATTATCATCAAAATCTTCAAGAATAAAACCTCCTCTGATCTTCTACATAAACTGAAATTTAAGGAAAATAATCGGATTAAAGCTTACCTTTGATCCTTACAAAGCTTTTGAACCGAACAGATAATCGAAATTCTGAAGATCAAGGAAAGGATTTGAGAAGAAAATGAAGAACTGAGAGAGAAATACTTTTCTGCTTCCTTCGGCTGAGTGAAAAATGAGGGGTACTATTGAAACTTTATATTAAATATTTCTAATGGGTTATTCAATAACCCATGGGTATCCATAACCCAACATCCAAACCCATCCAGTCAATTTACAATAAATGGACTAATTGACCATTCTGAAACCACTTTTCCATGAATTTCACTATTCTTAGAATATATCCCACATTGTGCAAATATTTAGTCCAGTCATTTAACTCAATTTTCATAAATAATATTCAAAGAGAACAATTAAATATGAAAATTAAATATGACCAAAATAAATAACTAAAGTAACGTTGTAAAATTCTAAAATACTCTTAAGCGAGTTATATTCTGAAATTAACGGGTATTACACTCAATGTTTTTCTGGTTTTGGCTACAGAAACACTGAGTCGACCAAAAATAATATTTGTCAATTTTTTCTCCCAAGTCATTATACTGGTTTCTCATTAGTCACTCCAGACCCTTAACCTCCTGCCTCAGCCTTTCCACCTCCTTCTTCAGAAAAGCAATTTCATCTTCTGAAGTACGGCTTATGCTTGCCTCCTCCAGCTCCTCGTTAAGCACTTTCTCTTGGTATCCCTTTCTGGAGACTCCTCTATGGATCGCTTACCTTTGTCATCTTGCCCCAAACGCAGAATTAGGTCAAGCTCCTCTTTCTTGGGCAGGATGGTAAGATCGATAAACTGCTTAGAAGCCATTGAGGTGATTTCTGAACTGGTGTATGTGTTTGGAAGAGAAAAAAAAAAGAGAAGAGAAAAGGTATAGGCTTTTTAGTTTGAACTTGTTGTGATGGTTTCATATTTCTAAAAGGCTCTTATAAAGACATGTTAGGGTTGAGTTTTCTAGAAATAACACAAATCACCACACCCCTACATGCCAACCCTATGGAGATTGCAAATTGGCAACCAAAGTTTGAACAAGCGAGCATACAAACAGCACGTCATTAATGCAAATTACCATGGAAGTCAAAGATTTGTACTTATTGCAGCTGACTTGTTGTTCTACCCATCATATTTCTTCACTTGAGCTGCTGTGTTTTTTAAAGATGTTTTGAAATCGAAGAAATACATTTTTTTTTACTGTTTTATATCTTCTTTGGATTCTTTTTTTGGGTTTGTATCTCTTTGTTTTGGCTTTCGTGCTAATATGTAAAGACTATTGTTGATTGTTTTAAATATTTCTGTACAGTTTTTCTTAGTTTACATGTTTTCGCAAATCTCTCCTTGCTTTGTTGTCTCATCTTTTCTTGCAGCTACCCTCTTTTTGTCTTCGTCATGTGCTTCTAGAATACAGCTCCAGCTGGCAAATCTCGCCAGGACTCTAAACCTCAAACGTTGTTACTGGTCATCGGAACTACCACTTGCATGCACAACATTACACATATTCAAACTAACCACCCAGTATACTTTACCTTTAGCCACTACTTAACCGTGACACACTTAGATTTAGACACAAACCGACACCCATCTTTTCAAAGCCCGGAACGATATGCCCTTTTCCTTTTAAAGCCCAGAGATGACCGACCCCCTGCAGTTCAAAGCCCAGAGACGACCGGGCCCTTTCCTTTCAAAGTTCGAAGACGACTAGCCCTCAGCATTTCAAAGCCCGGAGACAACTGACCCTTTTCCTTTCAAAGCCCAGAGATAACCGGTCCCATCATTTCAAAGCTTGGAGATGATTGGCCCCCATCTTTTCAAAGCCCAAAGACGATCAACCCCTTTCCTTTCAAAGCCTGGAGATGACCAGCCCCCAGTATTTCAAAGCCCGGAGACGACCGACCCTCATCTTTACAAAGCCCAAAGACGACCGGCCCCCAACATTTCAAAGTTCGGAGACGACCTACCCCTATCTTTTCAAATGCCGAAGATGACTAGCCCCCAGCATTTCAAAGCTCGGAGAAAACTGGCCCCTTCCTTTCAAAGTCCGAAGACGATCAACCCCCATTCTTTCAAAGTCTGGAGGCGACCGGCCCCTATTTCAAAGCCCTTCAAAGTCCGAATACAACTGGCACCCATCCTTTCAGACATTACATGATTATGTAGCAGATTGCTTTTTGTACACGTCATTAGCATCTTGACAAAATTAAGTGTTTCTTATCTTTACTCACTTCTTAAACAAGAATATCTTGAATTTAATTTCTCATAATCTTATTTAATAATGAGTAAAGAAGGGTAACTGTAACACCTAATTTTGTCCACAATATTATAATTTCTTTTTTCTTTTTTAAAAAATACATAAAAATAAAAAGGTAAAAAAATAATAATAAAAGAAAATATTAAAAAAATGATAAAATAATAAAAGTCCAAAATGTTACATGTTTTTCATCACACACACATGGCGGTGTCCTTCCTCCACATGTATAGTCAGGAATCTCTAGCCAAGGTACTTCTACTATGTCCTTCTTTTCTTTTTTTCAAATGGCAATCCATACTACTAGTCAAGGAAAGAACATGAGGACAATATATTAACTACATAATTTAGGAGTTTTTTCCACTAACATAATCATTTTGCCCCCATCTCCAGCTATAAGTAGATGACCCTTCTTCCCTTTCGAGGGGAGACAGCAGAGAGAGAAAAAAAAAAGAGCAAAAATACATGCTCTATTTCTATGTAGAAAGTGAAAAAGATTTGCCTTCTTTTGGAGTATTATGGAAGGAGGAGATCAACTATAGATTACTCACAAACACTTTGGGCAATTGAGGAGCAAACATGGTGATTGAAAGAGTGAAGTTCAGCTGCAAACAAGCTCAAAACCGAGAGGAGTACAGTAAATCCGAAAAACCGATCAACAGTTAAGGTAAGTTGATTTCTTGCATGCATTCATCTTTTTTTTTTTTGGTAGAGTTAGTTCCGTACACCATCACTTAAACTTTGGAGCTTAAAAAAAGATCAAAACAGAACCAAAAAAACTAGAAAAATCATGGACAGAAGCAAAGTGACGTGATGAACCATGAAAGCATGGAATTTCCAAGAACTTGGTTTTAATTCATTTTTTTTCCTTGCTATGTATTGGAATGACTGAAAATGACCCAAAAACATACTATATGAAGTTCTGAACAAATTTAGAAAGAAAAACTTAGACCTGGACGTGATTCATTCAAAATAGGGACCAAACTAAAAATACTCAAAAGTTTTCAAGGGCTGATTTAATTCAAAAATAAAACATTTTCTTGACCAAGGGACCTATATGAAGACAGCTATGATATCAGATCAAGCAAAAGAACAAAGGGAAAATTTCAAATAGGGACCTAGATGAAAAGATAGAAAAGTGTACATATATATTGATCAGCATGTATATTTCTTTCTTTTTCTTTTTTTTATGTGCTTTACATAAATATGTATAGGTGTGCGTCATATATATATATATATAAGTGTGCATACATTAGTTTATATTATATATATATATATATATATATGAACGGGTTTAATTTGTTTTGCATGATTTATGTAAATATGTATGTGAGTGTGTATATATATGTGTATTTACACACATATTATTTTTTTTACTTATTTTTTTATGTATTTTACATAAATAGATATATGTGTGTAATTGTATTTGTGTATATTTTATCTTTTCTCAAAATCAAAAAATTCAAAAATATTTTCCTTTAACTTCATTTTTAATATATTTAAAAAAGAATCTGAAATATGCTATCATTAAAATTATTCTTTCAAAAATAAAAAAAAATAATAATATGTTTCCTTTGTTTTCATTCTCAAGATAAATTCAAAAATCCCAAGAGAAAAATATGTTTCCTTTGTTTTCATTTTCATTTAAAAAAAATCTCAAAAAAAATGTTTCTTTGTTTTCATTTTCAAGATAAATTCCAAAACTCAAAAATATTTTCCTTTAAATTTTATTCACAAGATATTTTCAAAAACACCAAAATATGTTTTCCTTTCAAATAATTTCATAAAACAATTTCATAAGATCAAAAATGTTTTTTTTTTCAAATGATTTCATAATAATTTGGAAAATCCAAGAAAATATTTTCTTTGTTTTTATTTTCAGGACAATTTGAAAAATTCAAAAAATATGCTTTCATTGAAATTATTCTTTCAAAATCCCAAAAAGAAATATTTAAAGCTCAAAAATCCAAAAAAAATGTTTATTTCAATTTCTTTCTAAATATCCTCAAAATGAAAAATACAAAAAAAACCAAAAAGCTTTTAAAATGGGAAAAGTCAAAAATCAAAATAATTTGTTCTCATAAATTCAAACACAATCACAACTCTTCAGTCTCGTTTGATTTATGAAAATAATTAATTTTGAACCTGTTTGGTTCTTCCCGCCAAAAGTTTTACTCTTTCCTCTAGCCCTTGCGGCATTTCAGATAACGAACTACGTAGATTTTAATTACAATCGATGGGTACATAGGATCTAGGCTCTGCCTAGCCAAGTCTACCCTTGTACATATTTTTATTTGTTTTGATGTTTTTCTTTCTTATGTTTTCATGTGACCGATGAAGGTAATTTAAGATAAATACGAAATAATTGCTCACTTTCTGAATTAGACGTATAAGGTGTCTAACACCTTTCCTATTAGGTTCAACTTCCGAACTCATTTCCTCAAAACGCTGACCATTAAATTCAAAGGTTTTTCCCAACAAATTAAACTTTGTTGGCGGCTCTTAATAAAATTAGTTTTCAATTTTAAAAGTCGATTTTATATACAATTTCTTTTTTAAAAGAAACGTCGGCCGGTCACATTTCGGGTGTGACAATAATGATATTGATTTATATAGAAGATTATCTAAATTTATTAATAATTAACAATAATTTGCTATTTAAAATCTATGACGTTGGATTCAGTTAAGAAAAGTGGGAACTCTGAACACAAAAATGGATATAATATTTTTAAGGGCAAATTGCATAGAACCCCTAAGAACTTTGAGTTATTGTAATTTACTCTCATAAACTTTCAAATTTAATAAATGACTTTATCTAACTTTTAAATATTTGCAAAAGAACCTTCCATTAGGTTGACAATTAAGTTAACCGTTAGTTAACAGTTCAGTTAATTTTTTTAATGTCTAATCAGCTTAAATATATCGCATTGACACTAACGTAATAGGAATGTATTTGTCTTTTTAACTTAAACTTTTTTGCTTCTTCTTTAATTATTAATTTGCTAAATTTTTTTAGTTGAAATAACAAATATACCCTTGTCACATTAGTGTCCATATGACACATTTAAATTGATTGGATATTAAAATGACTTACTAGATCATTGACTAAGGATTAACTTGAACAAAGGGGTCTTTTGAAAATATTTGGAAGTTGAATAAGTTATTTTGCTAGTTTAAAATTTTATAAAAATAAATTGCAAAAGGAGTTCAAAGTTCAAAGGGGTTGTGTGAAATTTGCCCGATTTTTAAAAATAGTCAGTGGAATGAGTGATGATTAAATATAAAGATTTTAGTGGTGTGCCATGCCAGGTTGTACTGTGGGCGGTGCGTAAGGCTTTCACATTTTGATCTGACGCGCACGGAACTAAACCTTCCTGAGCCGTTGGATGGGTGTACTATCTCTTATCACTGACCCTTTCTATTTTCGCCTCTTTGACTTTCCAGCACATTCACTCATTCCATCTATGATCTACCTGTCCTCTCTCTCTCTCTCTCTCTCTCTCTCTATGTCTAGTCTTATTAGTTTGATTATCCATTACACTTTTTGTTTTTGGATTCCTCTGTTACTAGAAAATGATTTGAAAGATGATGTGTTATTTGGTTTCTGAAATATATTGAAAAAAAATGTCAAGTTTCTTTTAGTCAAATTATTTATTTGCATATAATTTTCATTAGTTGTCTTTGCAAATAAATATTAATTTAGAACATGTTTGATATAAATAAAAAAAATATGAATGAAAATAGAGAATTTTACTAAAATATCCTAATTTAAAAAAAAATTAAAATTTAGTATTTTTAAAGAGGGTGATTTGGACAAACTCATTTAGGTAAACAATTAATTTAAACGCTTATAAAAGAAGACATTATATGAAAATATTTTATACCATGAACTCTTTTTAAAGTAAATTATTTAGTATTTGAATACATACTTGAAGAAGAACTTTTAAATTATGATTGGGAAATGAGAGAGATGAAGAGTTTGATTTTTATGAAATTTCAAATTATAATTGGTGATATACTTGTCTTATAAAAGTGTAAAACAATTTTTTGGTCATATAAATTTAAATTTTTATACAAGGCTTTTTCAATAAGCTTAAAAAAATTAATTTCATAAAATAATTTAAAAATAACTTTTTACATATTAATAAGTTATTTATTTAAGTTTATCAAAACACTATTTTTTTACCAGAAACATTTATACTAGTAGAGAAACTTTAATAAGTTATAAGTTATATTATCCAAATGGGACCAAATTCTCATTATTTTTTCTATTACTTTGTTTATTACATCATTACATAGCAACAAAACAAACATGTTGTTAGTTTTCAAAAGATTATAATTATTTTAATTAAATTTTTGAAAAATTTAACGAATTAATTTAATTTTTAAAATATTGTATTTATTTTTATTTAGTCTTTTATTTTTCAAAGTGACTTTAACAACAAAAAATATTTGAGTTTTTAGTAATTGAAGATTTTGTAATTCAACAACGAAATGAACCAATTTGAGACAACTGTAATTTTTCAAGCATTAAATTATGACACTTTAATTTTTTTTAAAGATTAAATTAGTAATTTACCCTTGTCTTTACCATTATGTTAAGAAGAAAATCTCATATTAAAGCTTAGCATTAATTTAACTATTCTAATAAAAAATTGCAACTTGATACTATATAAAATGGTAATTTTTTTAATTTAAAATATATAATAAAAGGACATTTTAAGAACATATCTCAAATGCTTTGGAGGAACAGTGATATCTTTTGAAATAAAAGATTGATCGAGTATAATTTAGTAATACTTTAGAGAAAATAAGGATAATTTCTCATAAATATGATACAAAAATGTCAAGCATACTTTTCTTTGTCATAAAACTGATATAAAGCATTATGATTCAGCAAACATATATTCACAAATGAACATGGCAAAATAAATAAGAAAAATATTTATGTTGACACAGCCAAATCTTGCTAATTAAATTGTCATGCAATAAACGCTCAAATAGAGAAGATAAAAAAAAAATTACAGAACTTACAAGAAATTAATGTGATTTATTTAATGTAGTATACATTTACAGGTAGAGAGAAAATATCTTATTCTTTAGATAAAAATATTTGATATAGAACTGAAAAATCAAAAGAGACATATATATTACAAATATATAACTATTCCAAACCAGATTGTCCAATGAGTTTGGATATATTGGCTCCCGTCTTACTTACCTTATAAACCTCTAAGTTTTTGTTCTTTTAGATTGCACTTCCTAAATATTGTATTTGGTCATAATCTAATTCATTATAATTAAGACAATCAACATAAATATATTCTGAGATGCTTTTCTTTAGCTGGGAAAGCAAAAATAGTACTTGTACTTTTTTTTGCATTGATTAGTTAGTATATTTATATAAATTTTACGAATGTAAATGTTATCTTACCAAAATCGTTGTCACATTTCATGATGAAATTTTATGATGTTTCCAGTAATGTATACAATAATATCATTGCATTCTAATTTTGCTGATATATATATATATATATATATATATATATATATTTTGTCTTGGCGACCAAGCACATCATTCCTGCTTAGTAGGTGTTAAATTATTATCCATGTAATGATAATCCAGCCCTTCCCTCAACCAAAAAAAAAATAAATAAATAAAAAATAAAAATCTCAGCCCAGTTTACCACTTTACCCAAAAATCGAATTCTCAGATTCCTTCCTTTACAGAGCGGATTGTTTGACAAAAATAATTCCTTTTAATTTCTCTCACTTATTTGAAAATAAATTAAAAATACAATAACAACCTCATTCTTCAAGGAAACGCAATAATTAAGAATCTATCCTCCTCTTTTATACGTTCTCTCCGGCATCTTCTCGTCCAATCCCCAAACACCCTAAACGGCACTGTCGTTTAAGCTCTCACTCAACCATGTCTAAACCACCGCACGCGCCGCCGCCACCGCGCTCGCTCTACAAGCAGCAGTCGTGGTCGCCAGACACGCTCAGGGAAGACGCGTGGCAGAGGCGGAAGAGTAATCACGTCGCCGGCAGTCGCAGCCGCCACCGTCTGAGCAAGAGCCTTTGCGAGGACGATCTACAGGAACTCAAAGCCTGCATCGAGCTTGGCTTCGGGTTCGATTCGCCCGATATCGATCCGAAACTATCGAATACGATCCCGGCTTTGGAGTTATACCAAACCGTTAATAAACAGTACAATCACAGCTTATCGAGATCTTCGTCTATGTCGTCCATGGCTTCCGAATGCGACATTGGAACCCCTAGCGCCTTGTTTGATCCAGGTAAGGCAACTCTTCCTTAATTCTGAACCGTTGATAAAATTATATTTGAGTCCCTCACGTTATGAGTTGTTTTAATTTATTTATTACAAAATTATTTGTTAAAACCTTATTACTATATTTATCAAAATGACTTAAAGAATAAATTAAAATAAATAATTTTTTTAAATTAAATTGAGACAAGTTTATCTAATTAAGAACTAGATTAGTATTTTGCTCATTATATTTTTAAAATTTAATTTTTAATCATTAAAATATTCTTAATATATCTTTCATCGTAATTACATAAAAAATTAATGTTAAATTTAAGACATTGATGACTTGGAGTGAAGAAATTGAAAATGTGATTTAACAGTGTTAAATAAGCTATGAATATCTAAGTTAGCAATTGATTAAATTTGATATTAGTTCCTAGATAAAATTCTAACCGATAGAGGAACATCGACTCAAATATTTTCTCTAAACAAAAATATCATGAGTTTGATTTCTTTCTATTATTTTTTAACTGCTTGATTTTATGGTCTTACACTTGTTTAGAATTGAAAAGCACAAGACAATATTAAAATTAGAATAAAGTGTTAATTTAGCCCTTATAATATTATAATTATCAAAATATTAAATATTTTAATTGAATCTACAAAAAATATTATTTAAATATCTTTATCAATTTTGTCTTTGTTTATCACAATAACAGATTTGATATTTTACAATAAAAATGGTCAAGATCAATATGAACATAATTTTTAAACTAAATTAAAATGTTTAAATTTATCAAAAAAAAATTAAAACGCTTCATATTTTAAAAATTAAATTAATAGAGTTATATTTTTTAAGAATTAAATCAATAATTTATTTTTAAGGAATATTAGCAAAACCATTTTTGTCCCTAACCTCTAGAGCTGTCAAAATAGGCTAAGCTTATTGGACGGGCTTGGTCTGGTCTTGTAAATAAAGTGAAATGAGTTAAAAATTTAGGGTCTGTTTGGTTTTTGAAAACATTTCCTGTTTTCATTTTCAATCTTCATTTCCTGAAATGCATTTCCTGAAACACTGAAAACATTTTTTTTTATGTTTTCAGATTTAGGCTTATTTTAAGAAATGTTTTCAAAAAAATGTTTTCATTTAATTCAACCAAACTCATTTTCAAGTTCATTTTCTATTTTCAGTGAAAATGAAAATAGGAAATGCCCAAACCAAACAGGCTTTTAGTAACCCATATTTAACAAGAGTTTCTAATTCAACTCATTTAGGTTCATATGACTGAGATGGGTTGGGTCAGGTTGGCCTCATGAGTTTTTTTTAATAAAAAATATTTGAAAATATTAATACTTTGAGTTTGTAAATTTTTTAATTATTTATGTCATGAGTTGTCAAAGTCGTTCAAATATAAAAAATTAGCCCATAAAGTAATATATATGACCTAATTTAAAAGAGATGCTTCTAAAATTAAAAATAAAATGTCATAAAAGGGATAATTTTTTTTTATTTTGAATCTTTAACACATTAGTCTACATTTCTTTCTCATTGAGTTTCATTAAACAAAGATGTCATGTATAATATTTTATTTATTTTTTATGCATTATATTTAAATTTATAATATATATTTAAATTATAAATAAAAAATAATTATTTTTTAAATAAAAAAAAATGTGGGCTATGCTCGGTCATGATTTTTAACCTAATTATCGACTTAAGTCGAACTCAACTCAACCCATTGACACCTCTATGGAGTAAACCCTAACTTTGAACCTAACACTATCTAAATTGTTAATGACAAACATTAATACAATCACTTTTATTGTATATGTTAACCCAATTTGTCTAATTAGACACATCTCAAGTCAAATATTCCAAGTGACAAAATTGCCTTATATTATTCAAAACAAAAAAATGGAAAGAACAAAGTGAATAATAAAGGATAATTTTGTTATTTTAAGAGACTATTTGATGTGGGGTGTATTTATTGGACGAATTAGCACTAACGTGTATAATAAAAGTGTTTGCATTCAGTGACGGATCTAGAACAAAAAGTTGGTGGGAGCAAAAAATTAGTATACAAATATTTTTATTAAATTTTTGTGGGGGCAAAACAAAAATTTACTACATATATTAATTAAAAATTTTTTCTCACATATTAATTACAAAAAAAAATTTCTTGTGGAGGCAATAGCCCCCACAAGCACCAATGTGCATTGTTTGCATTAGCGTATATCATTAACAATTTGAACGATATTAGGTTCAAAGATAAGATTAAAACAAATTAAAATACATAAGACAAAATTAAAACTTGAGTTAAAAATTTAAGAAGGGACACAATATTTTTGATTAAACTATTTTAATGATAACATGAGAGATTCAATAGAAAATATATCTTATTCATGATGAGCTCAAATGTTGGGTGAAGGTGATGATCTGGATGCGAAGAAGATGAGGTTGAGGCAATGGGCCCAGGTGGTCGCTTGTGCGGTGCGGCAGCAATCACCTACGTGCTCGTCCACAGCAGACAACCTTAATTAATTTGTCAATTATGTCCGTACACCGTCTTACTATTGACAACACATAATTTTGATTTATATGTATATTTTTTATTTCTATTCTTTTTTTTTATCCCTGGTCATTTACTAACTTTATAATGATTTAATGTATTTTTTCATATTTAAATTGCAATATTATTCAGTATTATCATAGAAAGTGTGTTAATCGTTATATTATGATTTAATTTGGTGATGGAAAGAAAGACTCATTTCAAAAGTAGTATAAGACTGTGTTAGATAAGACAGTTTATAGTTTATTTTAACATGCTACTTTGAGTAGTTTATAGATTATAATTTTTTGTTTCTATTTTATTTTTATTATTTATTCAAAATACTTATTATTACCCCTTACTTTATTATATCTTATTTACTCATCTTTTATTATATTTATATTTATATATAATATATTATACATATGTAATATTATATATATAATAATATATGATAAAATACATATTATAAATATAATAAATTATGTAAATATATTTTATTATATATAATAAAATACAATAATATATATAAATGTATTATATATATGAAAATATATTATTCATATATAAAATATAATAAATATATATATATATATATATATATATATATATATATATTATGAATTTTATATCTATAATAATTTAAATTAATTTAATTAAAAACAAAACTAATATATTTATTTTTACTATTTTCAAATTAATAAATACATGTCATTTTACATTTTTTAACTATTTTTACAAAATACTTCTAATTTAATAAGTTAGTTTATAAGCTATCAGCTATAAGTTATAAACTAACTTATAAATTAATTTTGTTAAACAAAACCTAAATCTTCATTAAGATGATTTAAAAGGTGTCCTTTCTTTTTGGTTGGGGCATGACATTTTGATATACTAGCCTATTGTGGAAAATGCATCTTTTTATGTTTGTAGTAGAAATATAACTTTAATGTTTTTGTTTTTGGTCCTATTTTCTCTTAACTCAAATGTTATGTCTTAAAAAAAATATAAAAGAATATGTCTTAAAAAAAATATAAAAGAATATAACAAGGAGAGTGATATTTTAATAATTTTATATAGTTAAAATTTTTTAAATTAAATAATTAGATTTTTTGTAATGAAGCTAATATTGTTAGCAAAATAGGCCAAACCAAAGGACTTGGGTTGGGCCCATTTAATCCACATAAGGAACAAGACGGGTTGGCGTTTAGTTAATTTGTTTAGAATCGAGTTAAATTGGCCTAGCCCGCCTAATTGCAGGTTGACCTTTTTTAAAAAAAACTTATTATTATTATTATTATTATTATTATTATTATTATTATTATTAAATATTAGTAATATATGTTAAGTTAAATAATACAAAGAGAGTAAGAAATATCATTTGAAGATAATTACATGTTAAATTTGTATAATCATTTGACCCTAATTATTAATTAATAAGAAAAATAACACTATAAAAAAAGAATAATTTTATTCTTAAATTTTTTTAATTCTAAATTTCTAAATCAATATGTTTATATCTTTTTGTAAGCAAATAGATTATTCTTTATTAGTTTTTGTTTTTAAAACAAACAAAAAAAAAGAGACTCTGCCAGCCGGCTAGTCCACACTTAACAGGCCGGGTCAATCTGAGCAGACCGAATTAGCTCACTTTGACAGTTCTAAAAGTTAGTAAGATTAAGGCGTTCAAAGTGAATTTTAAAAAAAAGGGAATACAAATAATGATAAATACTGAATTATAAATGGAATGGGTTACGTAGTTAAACAGTCGGATAATTAAGTTGCTGCCCCGTCGTCTTCTATAAAGAACTTGTATACAATGCAAATG
Organism: Biancaea sappan; assembly: GCA_037074585.1. NCBI lineage: Eukaryota > Viridiplantae > Streptophyta > Magnoliopsida > Fabales > Fabaceae > Biancaea > Biancaea sappan. Next base: position 6,617,734 of record CM073493.1, on the reverse strand, counting down.
GGAGAATGACTCTCATTTGCATTTTTAATGCTTAGATTATAAATGTGTTGAGAGAGGGGAAAAAAGTCAATAATAAAATATGGAGTGTTTACATATTTAATATCAATATATTTGTTCGATTTAACTAATTACCTAATGGCACTTTAAATATTTGGCCAACCATTAATTGTTGTTCATATTGGGCACACCTTAGGTGTTTGGACTGCATAAATAGTATTTTGATTTATTGGTAAATAAATTTAAAATTTATTCTAAAATCAATGTATTTTAAGTACCTACACTCGGCGTCAACATAATGAGTTAAAGGATAATGCTTTATATATTTCAAAATTAGATACCATACAGATTTGCTTTCGTGATGAAACAGACATGAGTGTCAAAAACCACTAAGTACATGCTTCAAAGAAATTCTTGTAAATTGAATTCATAAAGTATAAGAATATTAAACTAGCAGTAAATCTATTTTTGTTATTTACCTAAAAGACCATCACTAATTATTTTAGTCTCTCAAATTTTGAAAACATTATACAAAATAATCATTCTATCTATCACAATTTCATTAATATAATTAATGGAAGGACTCTTTTGTTTAAAAATTTCAAAATTCAATGACTAAAATAGTCATTACATTTCCATATTAAACTGTCATGTTGCTTCATGTAATTGTTATACTAACATATAATGGTACACATCAATAACTAACATTAATTGTGATAATAATGTCAACTTTTAAACCATTTTGTAATGATTTTAGAATTATGAAATTAAAGACATGTTTGATTTGAATATTTTCTATTTTCATTTTTAATGAAAATAGAAAACATGCTAGAAAATGTCCTTGGTCGAATTATTTAATAAAAATATTTTTTTAAAAATATTTCTTAAAATAAGCTCAAATCTAAAAACACTAAAAAAATATTTTTAATGTTTCAAAAAATAAAAAATAAAAATAAAAATAAAAAATATTTTTACAAACCAAATAAACTCCATAGTTGTCAATGACTATCTTTTAAAACTCAAACCTTTACTAAGATACACATTTAGAAACCAAAAAATAGGTTTACTCTTAAACTAATTATAAATGTACGTATTAAATTTATTCAGAAAAAACTTGATTGTAAGATTGACACATTAGCATAGATGAAAATCAAATTTCAACTATAATTAATTAATTATATACATATTAAATGGCTTAATTTAATGTGTCTAATATTAATAGATCATACTTGATTTTTCTGAGGCCATATTTGTTCTAGTACTAAGCCTCTTAGGCAGATATTGATTGTCCAAGAATCATGCAGCTCAAAAGATTCCTTTTTTTTTTTTTTGAATTGTACAATAAATCAGTTAACTTTCGCCGAACAGACTTAAAAATTTTAAGGGATTCGTGCACATTTTGCTATGCTAAATAATATCTGGATAACTATAGTGACCCCACTGCCCTGTTTGGAAGTATCTGTTAGTGCCATGAAAAAGTGCCTTTGACCTCACGCGTTGGCGGTGGATGGTGGTGGAGCCGTGCAGGGATCTATCCTAAAGCGTCCTTTGTATTGGCATGTTTGCGAGTTAAATTGGTTTAAATTAAATAAGTTTTTCAATTCCAATGAATTAAATAAAAGTCATGTGAATTAAATTGGGTTTTAAAATTTTTGTCACTCAAATCGAATTATATTCAGCACTTGAATACATTGGGTTTGAGTCGATGGGTTGTTATTTTCTTAATAATAAGTGAATTATTACATTGCCATCATTTTGAATTGTTAACTATTAATTTTAAAATGAGTTTAATTTAAAATATAAAAAAATAAAAATATATCTATTTTTTAAATAAAAATATCTTTATAATTCAAGTTAACATATATATCATTTTTAAAAAAGTAAGATGTAGGTTTAGATTAGTATGGGTTGACTTTTAATCGTACATGTTAGCAACAAATGAGTTTAACTTTGAACCAACCAATCAACACTATCCGAATCCACACATAATTGCTAGGGGAGCCTATTAGGTTACGTTAACCTATCAACATGTTAAAGTCACGTTTGGAATTTCTACTCGTCGGTCCTGACAAGCACTCTGCTTGTCAGGTGCTGGCAATTGGATCTTCAGGAATTTTTTTGTTTTATAAAGTGAGCATATTTTTTTATTCATTCAGGCCCTTGATCAAATTTTATTTTTGTCATTTGCTTGATATAAACTTATTTTTTATTTCGTCTAGGTCCCTGATTTAATAATATATTTTGTTCTTTGTCAAAATTATCTCTTACAAACTTTTTAGTTTGTCTACTTTAGACCACATTCTGTACTTTTATTTTTTTTTTCACAGTTTGATCCTCCAAATCAGTCCATAGTTTTATTTTTAGTCATAATATGATTCAATCTATCATTTCTACTAAAAATAATATAAGAAATGAATTAAAATTATAAGTTTTAAAGGTTGCATACCTCTCCCTCTCAAATGAAACTTTGAATTTTAATTCATTTATTGTATTGTTCTTAGATAAAAATGATAGAATGAATCATATTATGATTAAAATGAAATTATTGATTGATTTGAAAGACCAAACTGTGAGAAAAAAGAATAAATGCGAAGAACATCGACTAAAGTGAATAAAATAAAAAGTTTGTAGGGAATATTTTGACAAAGAACAAAATATATTATTAAACCAGGAATCTGACGAAATAGAAAACGAGTTTATATCAAACAAAGAATAAAAACAAAATTTGATTAAGGGCCTAAGTTAATAAAAAAATTTTTACTTTATAAAACAAAAAGATTATTGATCGTTGAATCTTGGAAGATCTAACGGCCAATACTCGACAAACAAAGTGCTTGTCCGAACTGACGAGCAAAGACTCCAAATGCGTCAAAACTAATTTGCATAATTGAATTGACATATTGACTCAGAATTACTTTATTCTGACTTAAATTATCAATAAATTTTCACTTTTTGATGTTTTAAATTGAACTCGTATGTTAAGATTGATTTTTAGCAATTTAAAAATGTTGGCATTGTGATAGTTTTTTATTATTAATAAAAGATGTCAACTTAACCTTAATCAACCATGTTCAACCTAACTAAGTTGGTTCCATTTAAGTGATAAAATTTTTAAGATCCAATCCAATCAAATCTGCTATCATTTAATTGGTTCATATGAAGAAAAATTTGCTCAACTTAAGCCAATCCAATGTGCCAATACTCTTACTAATTGTGGGGATTGAATTGATTTTGGACACAAGTAATTTGCGCAAGAACTTCAAATTTTTTTTTCCATAAAAATACTCAAACGGATATTGCAGAGAGAAATTTATTAATTATCCTTCACTCAAGTATATACGCTGACATTAAAGTTTTTTTTTTACCAATAAATGGTCACAATGAAAATTATTTTTTTACACTTATTGTAGAGAATCGAATTGAATAAATGATTAAATACCCTCTTAACTATCTCAAAATAAATCCGCCAACAACTCCTCTCAAAATATCTGGCTGACATTAGCCCGAGATATTATCACCTGATGACGTGGCACTCCGACGATCGTACTGACACGTGTAAAAGCGACGCCATGTGGAGTCTTTTGGTCCTAAAAGCACCGCCTCCATCGCTCCCTCTCTCTTTCTCTAACCTCACATCCTTCACGCACGACCCTGCTCAGAACAAAACCAGAGGGTTTCGCTGCTAAATTTCAGGGCCGTTTTCCCTCTAAAACTCGCGCACGATCTCCACGTTTTGTCAGATCACTTCAAATGAGGAAGAATGTCCGGCGTAATGTTCACTCGACGCTGTCCGATCCGGACCCGTTAGATGGTCAGGGGACCGAGTTGACTCAGATGAACTCGGATTCCTCCGCCATCACGGTGGATACTTCCGAAGATGATTGCGCGGCTCCGTTTCCGGTAATGGAAGTTCTACTTGTTTCTCGTTTTTATAATCCTTCTTGCACTTGATAAAATATCCAATTTCAATTTTTTTGTTTTCCTTTAAAAAAAAATCTGGTCCTTTTTTTTTTGGGGAGGAAAATTGAAAGTTAGAAGGTTGATTCCGGAGTGGGTTGGGTTAATTGGCTGAAACTATGTCTACGAAAAGCTATTTAGATTGTAGGTTATTCGAGCTCTTTTATGTTTTATTTCATGGTATAATAAACTATTTCCTAGTATTTAATTGGGCAATTGTGCTTTGCGTGGCATTCAATAGCGTGGTTTTATCTATTTAGAATATATAGCAATCTAATTTTAAACCCTCCTTTCACTAAATTAAGCAATAAATGAGTTGAGAATATTTATTGTGGTGAGGATCGCGAAGCAACTGGGATCATGTTAAAATTTTGTAACCGATAGCTTTTATTTTCATTATTTGTTTCTATGCTAAATGAGTCGTGAATTCTTGTTGTGTTGAGGATATAACCGATGGCTTTTATTTTCATTATTTGTCTCTGTGCTCCTTTCGGAACAGAGAGTGACTCATGTCACTTCGTGAAGTTTTGACCATGGACGCTCCGTAGTGCGTATGAACGTTTATTCTTTTATCTGTTCGGCTTGCTAAATGTGCTTTCGTTGTCCTTATCATATCGCAACTTATCCGTTTGGAGTGGATTTTGTTAACTCTTACTTATATTTCTTCCTCTTTCCTAGGATGATTTGTTATTATTCTCATTTTCTGTGGGTTGGAGTATCGTCTTGGTGGTATCATTGCTTGAATTTCTGCAATGAAACTTGGAAAGTTCACCGAAATCACTTTGAAGATGTACTTTTTTCTGTAGTAATTTATTTACATGTATTTCTGGTTTGTATCTAATGCTAAAATGAAAGTACCCTCTGGTTGTTTTGTATTAGTGGAAGTTGATACAGTCCTGGTTTGTACTGACAACCTAAAACGCTACAAGCTTCATGCTCCCATCTTGGTAGTTTAAATCATTAGGAGAGAATTAAATGTGAATACTTTTGGAAAGCTTACTGGAATAGATATTGATTTTTTCAGAAGCTTTAATTTGAAAAATTAAACATTTTAAGGTTCCAATTAGAGGATGGATTTTCAAAATCCATTCTAGAATGTACTATATCAAAAGTTAAACATGCTAAGATACATTAGAAAATAAGATTTGTTATATTCAATCAGTATCTGCGAGATGATTGTCTTGGCGATGACAATTCTTCTTTGGAATTGGTTTTAGTGACATGTATTAAATTATACCTATTCATGCAGTCCTTCAGAGTAGAAAGGAGATCACTGTCCTTTTGGGTGCTATAAGAACCCATAAATGACTGGAAAAGGAGTGGTAATGCCAGACAATTTTAATGGGGGCATGTAAGGTCTTGCAATGGTAAAGAGGATTGAGGGCTTCCACATAGCTCCCCTTGCTAGTTTCTCTTTTTAAGATCATATTCCTTTGCATATCTTCTTTTTCAAGAAGTTTTCTCTATATGGACTGCAAATATTTCTTTTTAATGCCTGTAAATACTATAGCATTTGAAAAAGATGATATTATAGAGTATGTTACAGTGGGAGGGTTTGTGTATATGCCTTTCTTATGATGAAGCTTCTTCACTCTTTGTGATGGTCTAGGAAATTTTAAGCTCTTCTTCATTTGCAGCTGGACCTGTCAACAAAATGGACAGATCAGCAGCATAATTTATATCTTAATTCTTTGGAGGCCTCATTTGTGAATGAATTGCACCATTCTATGCGGTTAAGCGGTTGGAGCTTACAAAATGATTTGAAGGAAGTTTTTAAAGCTAGAACTTCGCAAAAGTCACAGAATATGGCTAAGCAGGTTAGATATCAATTCCCAATAGCACCTATGTTGTGTGAATAGTCTTGCAATTTTATGGTGTACTGTTGAATCATGCCTTATCATCTTTTGTTGTTTTCAGCTTCCAGTTTTACAAGATGGCTGCCAGAAGAAGACTGGCCTTGAAAGAAATGAACTTTTGTTACAGAGAAGAGCTGATTCTCATGTTCTTGCAGGAAGTCCATTAAGACTACTGCCAGTAGAAAGAGGCTGTGATATGAGAGAATCTGATATTTATGACTCTGGCATGCTTTGTGATGGGGGGATTCATGCAAGAGGGGTTTCAACATTTTCCAGGTGCTCACCTAGAAGCTTAGAGAAGCATTGTGGTTGCTGCTCATGTGATCTAGAATCAGTTGACTGTACTGCAGGTAACTCTGAGATATACTCGCATTATGCGTGCTGGTTATTCTGTTTCTTATATATTGATATTTTTCTGTCACATTGCCTTTTTTGCACCTTGTTCGATGCATTATAGTCATATACATGCAGATGGTATTTTTTTTTCACCCTCTAACAGATGCATATTGTCCCACAAAGCATACACGTTTTCAAATTCCTAAAGTTATTAGAGCCTCCAAATAGATATCAACTCCTGGGTGGATTAGGGGCAAACTTGTAGGGCATGTGTCTAATTCTTGCAGCCAGACCAGATGATACTGATCTCACTGTCCCAAAAATGAGGTGGTTTGAACTTAATTGGTTTTCCTCAGTTTCTATGAGGCTAAAATATTCTGTTGCCTGAATCATGCCATAGAGGATGTTGCTTATCAAGTATGAACTTAGCTGTAATAAAAATTTTATATAATATTTGTTGTAAAATGTTTAATTGCTCTGTTATCAATGTTATATAACCTTGAATGTTGAACAAAACTAAAGATTTCTATTGATTTATGAGGTTGACAACTCTGGTGATAATGATTGCCTAGAACTCATTTTTTCCAGATAATTACCATTTGCTTTTATATTCCACGGTGAGGTTAGAGAAGAGAGTGTTCTTTCCAGATGGAAATCACTATAAACTGAATGCAAATCAACCTTCCTCATCCTTGTTGTGTCAGTACGTTCAACTGATATGGTGATATATTTATGCAGCTCTGTTGTGTTCTGTTCACTGGATCAGTTCTGCTTATATTTGGTTTTAAATGTTATTGGATAATAACATGCATTTGATTTTTCCTTTATCGCATTGTTGACCTTGATTTGTACATGTTGATTTTAAGGCCATGTTAACACGTACTGAAATGGATTGAGAGTAAAATTTCAGTGAGTTAATTTTTATGCTTTGGCAATAGGCTATTTGATGGCACACATTTGCCAAATCTGTTATGTGGATAGTGCAAGCCTAGATTTTAATGTGAATGCTTCTTGCAAAGGGGCAATGATTTTACAGAACTATCATACCTGGTTCCGTAAAGTGGTCTTTTGTTGTAATTATGTCAGACCATATAGTCACTGGTTTCATATAGCTTTCTAACATTTCATGGACTGAGCCCAGTTGATTTTTGTTGTTTCTTTATATGTTGCCTGTTGCATACCTTCTCTTCGGAAGTAAATCATTATCTAAACTAAACAGGGGACTCTCATTTAGATCACACTTGCATGGAACTAATGTTGTTCAGAAACACTGTATCAGTGTATCTGTTGCTCAGAGGACAGTTCTTCACTTCTTCGTAAAATAATGCATTTCATGATTTCAAATGCGCGTCAAAATTGGCTCTTTTCCTTTGTCATAATGCCAATGGTAATCAGGGAAAAAAGAATTATATCTTTCTCATTGTGTTTTTATGCCATTCTTGAAATAACGCATGTAAAGATTTGGAATGTGCATTAAATATTCCCTACTTTGGCAGTGAAGTGAGAGGATACTGAGCAAAAAGAATGACCATCATTTCCATTACCTTCTAATAACCATTTTTGGGGACTTATCTAGTTCTCTTCAGTCTTCACCATGACCGTTCAATGGAGCACTATGTGATTGAGATTTTTTTCATTTCCTTAATGGGGCAGACGCTTAATGTTTAATTATTTCATTAACGAAATTTACTGTCAACTTTTTGGCAGAGGTAACTGATCAAAACTTTGAGGATGAAGACCAAGGAGCAAGTTCAAGCTGTATGCCTATGGCGAAAAGGTTGAAGACAGCTACCGCTGATGCTACAGGCAATAATCAAGTTATGTGTGGAATTTATTTGTTGTCTGGTAACAGTGTCAATGAACCTTGCAAGTCTTTGCTTACTATTTCCAAATCCCATTTTGGGTGCAGGTTGTGCCTCTTGGAAACTCTTACAAAACAGATGATGTTTCCTCTAGTAATAATTCGTCCTCAGAAAATGGAGGACAACAAGAATTGCTATCAGAACTCCCAGAGAGCTTTCATTGCCCAGAATCTGATCTGCATTATTTTATAAGAGGAAGCTAATTAGTTATGGTTTAGAATTGCAGCTTGAGACTTTACAGCGGATGCTGATGTAAAGGGACATCTACACTTGGTGCCTCTGAAGAAATTTGTTCAGTAATTGTGCAAGGCACAAAATGACACTTGGCCAATTCTTGCAGATGGTTGTTATGTGGGTACAGTAAAGTTAGGTACTTGGGTTTTCCAAAGTTGTTTCACCTAATCGAGTGCTTGTAAGAAATTCATGATGGCGATATGAATAGATATAGTATAAATAATTCTTTATATAATTTTTTGTTTAGATGATTCTTTTGATGATGAGCTAGGAAGTTAGGCATTTAAGATAAGTTTTCATATCTTCAAAATTTCCTCCAGTTTTCTTATGCTAATTGTACTTCTAATAGACTGACAAGATAAAGAAATGTAAATATGCGAGACCTTTATATTGTATGGATGAGATGTGGTTTAGACTCCAGGCAAAGTGGCTTTGACTGCAAATCTTTCTAAGTGATTCTACAGCTTTGTGATTATAAAAATCATTCTTTCTGCCTAGACATGGGATGCTTCATTTAGGTTGTGGTTCTGAGTGACAAAATATTTTCTTTATTTAATTATATTTCGTACAATCTTTCCGGAGTCGCATTTATCGTTTATTATTTTTTGAACAAAGGTCACATGTATTCTTGAAAATGAAGAGATGGGAAAAGGGTTGGCTGGATCCGGAAGACAGAAGCATTGGTCATTACTTTTATTTTTTTGAATGGTCATTGCTTTTATGCCTTCAGTCATAGGTCATCAAATCATGCCTATAATAATAACTAATTGGCAAATAAAAAGCAAATTATAATAAGGTTATTATATCTCAAGTGTATTTTGTAGAATTTGATTTTATCTTAACTACATATATATTTTTAAAAAAAGTTAATGTAAATCCGACTACTTTAATATAAAGAGTACATTTTATTTGTTAAATAAATATAAATGTTAGGAATATGGGCCCTTATGTGAATGATGAAGAAGAGGGAGACCAGCTGCTGGGCAACCCGATGTCTAGGCCCAAAATATGGAAAGTTTACCATAGAAAGAATAGAGGTGAGGGAATGAGGGTAGGAAGGGAAAGTACTGCTGAGTTGGAAAGTTAGTTATGGGGTAATCATTATATCTGTAATGGGGGGAGAGAAGTGAGGTGGTCTGGAACATTAGTAGTTTTGCTGTAAGGACAGATTATTCCCTCTGGGATATTCTTTAGGAGCGTTGGTTTCCGGATAGGTTTTTTTGCCCTTATTAACCCTTTTCTTTTTGAAATAATACTAAATATTGCATTTGAGTTTCATCAATAAATCATTTTGATTTAAAAATAATAAAAAACTCTGTTATTATTGAGTTTAATATACTGTATTAATGTTGACTGTTTTGTTTTTATCCTTTACGGCCTCCATAATTACACAACAAAAACACACACAGGGTATGTAAGAATTATTCCTTTCTTGTATGTGGCACTGGTTTTGCCATTCTATAATGTCTCTGTGTAATTGTGTGCTTTTAAAACCTTATCAACTCATGCGAAAGTACTGACAATCCCAATATCAAAGGGAACTCGCGGGGACTAGAGTTTATAGTCACCTAAAAATTATGGACGCCTGCACTCTCTCCTTAACGTACAATGTTAAGGAGAGAATTGACACTTGTATCAAAGTGCTCCTTGATACATTAACAATAAAATATTTTATTCGTGTTATCTCATTTTATCACATCTGTCTGAAAAAAAAAAGAATATTATCTTATCATCAGAAAACATTTTCTCATACATTTACATGAGGAAAGAAGTTTTGTCTTTTTCATTTTCTGTATGTGAAAACTTTTAAAGTTTAAATAAAAAGAATAATCTAATTGGAGTTGTTTTGAGAGTTATCGTTGTCAAGATTTCAATTTAAATATTAAATTTTATTATCTTATAATTCTAAATAATTTAAATGATTATAATCTTATGTAAGATTTAAATTGTTAAGATTTCAGTGGAATCTCGATTTAAATCTTAAGATTTTACGACTTTATAATTTTATCGATCTTATGACATTTTGAATTTTTGTCATTTTTTATATGTTAATATATTTCTAATCTATTAGGTCAATTGGGTAAAAAAATTATTAAATTAAATTAAATCCTTACTAATATTATACAATTACAGTTTTATTACTTATAATTTGTTCAATTTTTAACTTAGTTTAATGAAAACTGACAATGAGACATTATAATATAATAAGTTTTAAAGAAGAAAATGTCTATTTATTGAAAAAAAATAAAAGTGTCTAAATCCAATAGAAAATGAGACTGTTCTTTAACTTTTTTTTTACTAATTGAATATTTTAAAATTTTGTATAACAACGTTTCTTGTTATTGTTGCAAAGTGTCTTTTCTATTATTATGTTTCGAGTCTTATTTATTGAAACTGTATATTGATTAATTATTTTTAATATAATATTTTGCTTATTTGTGGTTTATATATACATAAATATATTTTTAATTATTATATTTATTTAAAGATAGGATATTTTAATTATTGATTCGATTATACGATTCGATCTATATTTTAAGTAAAATCTTGATCTTAACAACCTTGTTGAGAAGGAATAATGCCATTTAAGTTAGAGATACTTCAAAGGAGAAAATAATAACTTTTTTTCCTTGTCGACAATATCATTTTAATCTTTTAATTTTATTTCATGATTTATATTCATCAACTAAGTTAATTTTATTTTAAATTGGTTACTTAACTTTATTCTTTTAATTTTTTTCCTAATTATCGTTTTTAATTATGTTTTAAGTTTCATTTTAATTTTTTAATTTAATTTAATTTTATTCCAATGTAGTCATTTAACATAAAAAAAAAAGTAAAGGACTATTTTGGTCTTTGAAAAATAAGACTTCTGTCAGTTTAGCCCTTAAAAAATTTAATGTGTTAATTTAGTCTCTAAAAGATTCAACCAAAAATAGTCTGTCACATCCCAAAACTTACATGTGATATAAACATAAAATACCTAGGGTGTACCTCCGTGGTACCCCATAATCTCTGTGAACATTCTTAATATCCATAATTATGTGAATCATAAATATTCCAAAAAAGATATTTTGTATACATATTCAGAAAATGTTCAACCTTCAAACACTATACAACCTCCCAAGCCTAGGTGACCTACTAGATTACAGAGCGTTTCCTAATCCTTACCAATTGTTTACCAGACAAAAGTAGAGTATATCCTTAAAGGCTATAAATTCTTCTCCTCAACCACTGTATCTGAAAAGATAATCATAGAGAGTGTGAGTTTATCATAACTCAGTGAGTAAACAACTGTACATGGAAATATCATAAGCACAAACACCACATTTACTAATACAATCAATCTATCATTTATTGTAAATAATTATAGTAATACACTTGTCTAAATTTTGCGTATGATTTCTTGGGTGATCAATCCCTCAATCACTTTGCATTATATGTCATAGATACTTGCACTGAGTGACTTGGGAATTTAACCCTCAAACTCTTGGTGCATAAGTTTTCACAGTTATACACTGAGTGGTATGAGACTCTAACCCTTTCAAACTCGTGCATAGGTCTTCACATTTATACACTGAGTAGTATGGGACTCTAACCATTTCAAACTCGTGCATAGGTTTTCACAGTTATACACCGAGTAGTATGAGACTCTAACCCTTTCAAACTCGTGCATAGGTTTTCACATTTATACACTGAGTAGTATGGGACTCTAACCCTTTCAAGCTCGTGCATAGGTTTTCACAGTTATACACCGAGTAGTATGGGACTCTAACCCTTTCAAACTCGTGTATTAGATCTCGTAGATCTTTTGCTCGTCAATAAAATAGTGACAATTTATCACAATATAATTACTATGAAATAAATGAATTTACACATACTTTTATTCCCTTGAATGTCTATCATCAACCATAACAATAATCATATATTATCAACAGCGAGATTGATTATTTCTCACTTCATAATGTTATAAACAAGACTTGTATTGTACTTTATCTAATAAGATCACATTAGTTTAGTAAAGTTATTTACTTACCAAAATGTTCCAATTTATTCAAGGAACAATCACATCTAGTTCTTTAGTCAACTAGAGAAATCAATTCTCAAAGGTAATAAAATACCTTCCAATGATATTGTACTTTTTCTCAATCTAAACACACACTGATAATCTTCTCAATTTCACAAATAACGCAAATGGGATTTATATTGTGCTTTGACTAATTTATTAAATTAATTTTGCAAGGTTGCCTACTCACCTGGATTCCACACTCTCAGCGCTCCCACCTTGCGCCCCCAAAAATCCCTATTGTAACCAGGTAAAAACCATTAGGGTTACAAAATAGAGAAATTTTCTATCACTACTCTCGACCTTTACTCACATCTTAAGTCATAACTCCTAACCGGTAATGAATTTCTAAATGACATTTATACCATTGGAAACTAGACTCAAAGAGCTTTCCAACGATATAAAGTTTGCCCAAAACGGAGTTCGGATGAAGAAGTTATGACTGATTGAAAAATAAGCTAAGGCTTTTCAGCATACCTGGCGCCTGGGCGCCAACACAAGCCTGGCGCCTGGGCGCCAAGTCCCTTTTCTTCCCAAAATTTTCTGAACCTTGGCGCTTGGGCGCCAGGATCGCGACCTTTCGCGATTCCTCTCGGTTTTGGCTCAGATCCGGCCAAATCTTCACCGTTTTCCATGATTTCTTCCATAGGATCTCACCCTTAATGTCTAAGGAGCATTTAGACACCAAAAACACCAATTTTAATCGAGAAACGAAGCCGGAATCTCGATTTTTACCCCAAACTTTCTGAAAACTATAAAATAGGAAAAAGTTTGAGAAATAGAAATTTTTACCTCAATTCCTTGCTTTCCCTACGTTGCTTGGCTCCTAGAGGCTCGCCCCGTAGCCCGAGATCCACCCTCCAAGCTCGGTTGTGGAGTTGGAGTGTAGAGAGAAAGAGAGGAGAGAAAGTGAAGAGAGAGAGAGGAAATGAGAAAATGAAGAAAATTTAGGTGAGGCCGCCTATTTACTCGCCCGGGGTGAAATTATCACTTGCTCTTCAGTTGACCCTCAGTCAAGATTAGTAAAAACAAATTCATAAAATCTCACCTCGGGTGATTCTAAATCCTAATTGCCCCACAATTTTCTTCTTTCACTTTAGTCCCTCTCAAAGTCTCAAACTCCACTTTAACCTCGAATCCGTCATCCTTTTGGTACCGGACTCATAATTCATTCCCATAAGCTTTATTCTTCTTCTCAGGTTCCTACTTGGTCATTTCTCAAAAGTACTCCATACTTTCTTTTCTTTTCGTTTTAGTCCTTGAGAATTTGTAAAATGTCCTAAATTAAAATTTTTGAAATTTCTATTTCCAAATTTCCTTCACTAATTCAAAAAGAACATTTCTCATGTAATTAAATTTTTCAATAAACTTCAAATAGACTTTAAATATTCATGAAAATTCTTGGGATATTACATAGTCCTTCCATCCAAAGTTAACATCCACTTATTGGACTTGATGATGTGGCCAAATGGAGTTGACATAGCAATTTTTTGCTTACATAGTTGTCCAACACGGCACATCTCATCATATTTGGATGAGCTCCTTCTACGGTGGCCAATTTCTTTAACGACAACCTCTTGTCAACAACTTGAGTAAATTAGAGCGGATGATTTAGTTCAGTTTGAATGGTCACTTTTATAAAAGAGCATATCACCTTTTGATTTTTAAAAACAAACACTACTTTTTCTCTCCAGATCCAACATCTCATATTTCAAGTAGTGATTTTTTTTTAAAATAAAATATTAAACTTTAAGCTGTTGGATATCAAATCTAATAATTTATAAAAAGACAAATAATTTGGTTGTCTTTAGAGACAAACATACAATTTGTTCTCACCTTTATAGTACCATCCTTTTATTTATTTTTTTTAAATTTCCTCTCAAAATTGAATTTGATGATCTTGAGAGATGTTGGACATTACAAATATAATAAGATGTGCCAAGTTGGACAACCATGTCATTAAAAAATTACCACCACAACTTCATTTAACTTAATGGATTGAAAGACTATTTTGATTGGGAACCAATAATCAATTGACACATCTTGTTACTCAAAATAATAATTACTCAAAAAAAATATTCAAATATTTTTTCTCTTTAAACTCATCAAATGTTTGACAAAAGAAGTTCAGTGTAGCTTCTTGGTGGTCAAACTCTGATAATCTCTTATCTACTTGAATTTTACCAGTCATAATATCCTCTTTTTTGTTTTTGTTTTTGTCTTTTTTTTTTCCCATAATATCCTCCTTTATCATTAATTAAATGTCGTTTTTTTAGAGTGGGAACTGTCCTCATTTCTTGCTTATTGTTATCTTATGGGTTTAGTTAATTAATTCTTTTATATTAAGGTTTAGGGTTTAGGGTTTTTTAATTTTATTTTCTTATAATTTAATCTTTTAACTTATTGTTATCTTATGGGTTTAGTTAACTAATTCTTTTACATTAGAGAAAATGAAATGAAACATTTGAGTAGTTTTTTTAAGTTAAAAGATTAAATTATAAGAAAATAAAATTAAGAGGAAAAAAGTGAATTCTAATATAAAATTAAGTGACTAAATTAGAATAAAAAATAGTTAAAGGATGAAAGTAAAACTTAAAATAAAAATAAGGAATTTGATTTTAAAAAATAAAAGTATAATTAAAGGATTAAAAAATATTTTAACTTGCTTTTAAGAATTGAAAAGAACATTGAGTTTAGAATTATTTTTTTGAAAAATACACATACATTGTACAAATGTTGTTATTTGGTGTCTTTTAGTTTCAAAATTATTTAACGTCTCATTAATTTTTTATTAAAATTAATTTATTGATAAAAATCAATTATAAATTTATAATACGATTTTCTTGGAAAAAAAAATTAGAGAGAGAATTGATGATTTGATGTGGAGCGGGCCACTAGCAAATTAGAAATATTCCTGGTATAAAAAATTAATTTTGGGGGAAACAAAATTCAATGGTTGTAATAGAATATAATCCTTTTTCATTTATTGTTGGATGGAAAGAAATTGTAACAATTGTATTTGAATATTTAATTTTTTACCATTCTCATTTTGGATACTATTTTAGATACCAAATTTTAAACATGTATAGAATAAAATTTTATCTCTATTTTTTATAAATATTAAATATATTTAAACAGTATAATATTATAATAGAAGTGAAATCCATATTTTAATGAGTACCAAACTTGCCTAAATGGATCAGAAGGCCCCGTTTCGTCGTCTTCCTCTTGTCGTCCATTTTTTGGCCAATTTCTTTTCTTTCTCTGCTCATTGGTTGACTCATTCCCTGAATATTCATTAGCAAACCAACGCACGCCGTAGGAAGTAGCAGTCTTCGAATTCAGAAAAATCTCTGCCTAATCCCGACGAAGCAACAGGTCAAGATAACGTGCCAAAATGCGGAATTTTTCGCTGAAAATTTAAACCCTTATTTCTCTGCCACTCTTTAAATTTTTTTTTGGGGGGGCATTGCTTTTGAAAAGCTCGTTAGCATTGATGGCTTGTTGGGAGCTATAGGCATAACGGTACCTATTTCAATTATCTCTGGCAATCATTTTCCCCGGAATTTGATTTTCTTTCTACCCCAGTTTCTGCGTCAGAGATAGGCTAGAGGAAAAGGGATTCATTCATTCTAGGTTGGAGCTTGGAGGGATAATTAAATGTGAATGATGGGTCTTGTGACGAAGACAAGAGACTCAAGAATAGAGACGACCCAAGAAGGCATATTGCTTTCGCCATCATCGATTCTCAAGAGGAAATGGTGTAAGCTTATGTCTTTGTTAATGACCCTCGTGGTCATTGCAGATATCGCCTTCCTGGGTAAGCTGGCTATGGTCGATACCATCGCGGACATGTTCTATTGGTCCAATGCACGCAGCTGTGAGGAATGGTTGGAGATGGAGGATGCTATGACATATTCTAGGAATTTTTCGTCAGAACCAATTTTTGTTAGTGGAGCTGAGCAGGTTTAGTCCATTGTAACTTTTATATTTGCCTTTTATGTTCTCGTATGATTTTTCCAATATATATAAATAAGGTTTTCACTTTTTCTTTTTGGAAGAAAGGCTAGCTGTTGACCAGTTAGGATGATTATTATGCCAATATCCGGGATTTCGTCTCCTCTCAGTAAAATTTCTCATTAATTTTGGCAGATTTTATTCAAGCTTTTATTTGAATAGGCAAAGTGGCAAACTACAGGTTTGAAATATATTTGGACCTCATTATGAAGTGCAGTCTAGTAACTTGACCTCAATTGTTGTGGTTATATGTTGTCTAGCATGGTCATGGAGATAGACCTGGTCACTTTGTTTTAGGAGGTAAAGTTGAAGAATTGCTTTGCTGTAACAATGCTGATCTTTCTGGGAAGATATATTTGGACAAGTTTTGACCCGTAAAAAATTTATCCACATATGTAAGACAGTATGGAGTATGGACCACTTGCTAAATATTCTTATTACTTTCCAGTTGTTTTTCTTGTCCACCTAATTGGAGAATTTTAGTTTGGAGAATGTTTAAGGACTTGAACTTTATGAACAGTAGATTGCTTTACTGATTATTCCATCCACTTAAAGACCATGAGCAATGTTTGCAGAGGCAACATTATTATATGGTTGATGCGAGACCCTTTAATCTCAATTTGACTAATTGTTGATGAATGTTATGCACGGTATCGTACATATAGTGATGTTTGTCTAGTGTGATCTGATGAATTTTCTAATGATACTCTCTGGATACTTATTATTTTTTAAAATTTTTTTTCTGAAGTTATTGATTCATTAATTCAGGAGTCGATATCCTGTTCCTTGCCATGCAACTTTGGCTATGATGTAGGCAAGATTGCTGATGGTACATTTGGTGTTAAACGAGCTGGAACAGCTCGCATTCGGCGATCAATGGAATCATCTCAATACTATCAAGATAACAATATTACGGTGGCACGACGGTGGGTAAGCACTATCATAAAGCATTAAATGATTAGATTGGATCATTTGTTGCCTGTATGTTGCGTCATCTGATAATTCAATGGTGTGGTGTTGTTTACTAGATCCTTGGAAAAGTTCTGTAACAGAAAAAATTTCCCTGGTTTAATGCCCTGGAATTGTGAATTCTATAGGTGTGAACTTAACCCAAATGATAAGGCTAATGCTGTAGGAGCTGTTAATTTGCAGCTACTATTCTTTTCAAGTAATACTAGGAGAGTATATTTCTTTTCCCAAAGCAAAAAAAAAAAATTATGTTTAAAACTAATATTATAGTGCCCTTGTGTGTATTAGGAAGGGATATGACATTGTAATGACAACCAGTCTATCATCTGATGTCCCTGTTGGGTATTTTTCCTGGGCTGAGTATGACATCATGGCACCAGTACAGCCAAAAAATGAAAGTGCTCTTGCAGCTGCATTCATTTCCAACTGTGGCGCTCAAAATTTTCGGTTGCAAGCTCTTGAGGCACTTGAATCTTTGAACATCAAGATTGATTCTTATGGTGGTTGCTATAGGAACCGTGATGAAAGAGGTACATGTCTAAGGATTAAATTAATTAAACATAAATGCTTGTTAGTATCTTTTGTTACTATTTTAAAAGATGATCTTGTCAGAATTGCAATTACTGTCTCCTGCTGACCCTGTCAAGTATTTATCAAATTTGAATCACATCCCTCTTACATTATAGATAATAACTCTAATTATTCTAAATTTGATAAGTGATTCTACTTTGTTAATTGATGATCTTCTGGATATATTCTTTGAAAATCTGAAGATCACAAATTCTAGAAATTAAAAGACTGTAAGCCAGTCCAAGTGTGCTTGAGAATGTACCTAGACCTCAATAATAATACCTTTTTATCTATAAAATGTGCTCTAACATGTTGCTTTCATTTGATTTGAAAGCGCTGAGCACATTCAAAGCCTACACTGTACGCTGAGATGCCATTATAAAAAAAAAAAAAAAAGGGTTCCTGACATTTGATCTAGGTCTGAGGTAGAAAACATCTAAACTGAATGCTTAAGCTGTCAGGTCAGTTCAAAGACTAGGGTCTGATATTTTTGTTGTAAGAGTAAGTTAATATACTGTCATTTCATTAGAAGTTTTTGTTCAATTTACTGCTCATATCCAGTGTACGCTGTGGCACTTGACTTATAACTGGGTTGTTTCTGGAGTCTGGACAAAAAAATAAAGATTTATATTTTATATATATATATTTTCTAGTGGAAGAAAGAAGTTAGGGAGCAAACGTATCTTCTGTCTTTCTTAGGCTTTTTGGATGATATCCTTTTTGTGTGGTCTAATAGTTATTCCACTACATATACAAGGGAGGAAATCAATGAAATTACCTTGAAGATTATGGAGTTAAACAGGTTTGCTCACTATATAATGAGTCATTCACTCGATTCGTCTACCAGGAGTTCGTCTAGCAGGAGTGTAAAAGGCAACAAGGCATTGGCTGACATATGGTTGATTGATTTTTTTTTTTGAAGTTTTAAATATTTCCTGTGTGGCAATAAATTCTGCACTCTGTGTGCATTTTGTGTGTATAAAAACTGTTATTATGATTATAATGCTATTTTGTTGCAGTGAACAAAGTGGAAGCTCTGAAGCGCTACAAATTTAGCCTGTCATTTGAAAATTCTAATGTGGAGGATTATGTAACTGAAAAATTCTTCCAATCCCTGGTTGCTGGTATGGAAATGAATTATCTCTGCTTCTTTATCTGTAAATTACAATCTCTAGAAAAGATGGTTCAATGCTAAGCTAAGACCACTTTCGTTTCATGGGCTTCAGAAATAATATGGCCTTTACATCCCTTCCGTTGTTTTTTATGTTCATCTGTTGTTTGGTTCAGTTAGTTCCATCAATTCCCAGAATTTTCTGTTTTGGGAATTTAATTGCAAATTTTATTTGAAACTGTATGCAGAACTCTGGATATAAGTCAACTAGTCTTCATTGTGGGTTTTAAGCCTATTTTTTGTAGGTTTAAAGCATCCTTGCTTGAAAATTTCACTCAGTTGTCTAATTCTAATCGCAGTAGCTTGAGTTCATGGCTATAAGTTAGTTGAAACTGACGTCATTAATACTATATGCATGTATGAAGGAGCTTTGGAGAATACCTAAAGTTCATGGGAGTGGGGTACTGATGTACTGCTATACATTAAAGAAATTTCGTTGCGAATGATGTTGGATAATTAAAACATTTTATAACAGGATATTATCCTATCCTTTTTATCTTCTGATATACAATAATATACCATCTAGCTATATACAGTCTGTAAATGATAAAAATGATGGGACACTATCATTATGGGTTCTTAGTTCATAAAAGTTTACAAATATCTTATAATATAATCATAAACCACTTATGATGCTAATACTGGAATGATTCTGATATAATAGGAACTGTCCCGGTGGTTATCGGCGCTCCAAATATTCAGGATTTTGCTCCTTCCCCTGGTTCAGTTTTACATATTAAGAAGTTAGCAGATGTTGAGTCAGTTGCTAAGAAAATGAAGCTGCTAGCAAAAAATCCTGAAGCATATAATCAATCTTTGAGGTAAATTATAATTTATTTGGTGAAAAGTGAAAACAAAGAAATTTCTTGAGCCCCCGTTACTGTGCAAAAGAAAAAAAAAATAACGAACAAAAAGTCGCCTCTTTGACTGGTTGTTCTTATCAATGGATGGTTGACATTGCTCCCAAATCCTAATGGCTTTACTGGCATAATTGGAGTACATAACTGTCAGATTTGGTTTTAAAATGTGACTGCATCTTGCATTTTATTCTTTCTACACCCTGAGATATCTTTTGATTAGGTGGAAATATGAGGGTCCGTCTGATTCTTTCAAGGCTCTTTTGGATATGGCAGCAGTGCATTCGTCTTGCCGCCTTTGCGTTCACTTGGCCACAATGATTAGAGAAAAGGAAGAAAAGAGCCCAGGCTTTAAAAAACGCCTCTGCAACTGCACTAGAGGCTCGGTAACTGTATATCATGTGTATGTGAGAGAAAGAGGAAGGTTTGAGATGGAATCCATTTACTTGAGGTATACTACTTTGTATGATATGTGCTTTTTCTCGACTTCAAATTTATGTAAATTATCACTGGCTATGCTAGTCTTCCAAGACTTTCAACATGACTAGATAGTATGATTGGTCTCTTGGTTGCATAACAGTAACAAGCCGACTGGAACTTCCTATAGGAAAAAATAATATCATTAGGTCTTGCATTTCTTAAGATTTCGGACCAAATGTTAAAGTAGGAGTGTCAAAATGAGTTTGGCTCATTGGAGTGGCTCACCCTAGCTTTACAAATGGGGTGGGGTGAGCCAATGTTTTATTAACCCATTTTAAAGAAGGGTTTTTAGCCTGACCCATCAAAGCTTTTGAGGCTTAGGTGGGTCAGGATGGACCAACCCTATTAGTTTTTTTCCCCAAATATTATTTATTTATTTTTTTTAAGATTTAGTCTACCTTTTTAAGAAGTTTAGTCTAATTTTGAAGTTTCATATTTCTTATATCTAGTTTCCGTCATTGAAAGTAACTAAATACATTTTTGAAGGAGAAAAATTGGCACATTTTAAGGTTTAATATACTTTTATAGAAATTTAGTCCAATTTTTAAAAATTTCATAGTCTCAATATCTAGTTTCTATAATTTAAAGTAACTAAATACTTTTTTCAAAAAAGACAAATTTGCCCATGGCCCTTGGTAGGCTCGGTTGGGCTAGGATTTTCAGCCCATAAATTATATATGGCCCAATCCGGCCTAGGCAATGTTCACCACTAGCCTTGTAGGGCTTGGGCTAGGCTAGGCTGAGCTGACCCGTTTGACAGCCCAATGTAAAAGACAGACGCTTTACAACTCTCCATTTTAGATGATCAATTTTATCAAGAAGAACCCCATGAGATAACTAGAGATGGCACTGGGGCGGATTGGGGCCTGGAGGGGGGTTTTCACTATCCATTCTTGCCCCGTTGCCTTGCGGGTTTTTTCTTTTGCCTCATCCTTGAACCAGTAGGAAATTTTAATACCCGCTCCTCTTCGAAACCATGCTAAGAAGAAGTGATTTTTGCCTCATACCTGCCCCACAATATTTAATAACATAATTTTTAAAATCATAACATTCATAATTTTATCATAACAAATCTCATTACACGATACTTAACAAAATAAATTCAAAAAGCACGATATTCATCAATTTGTTAAGATATCATATTATTATTTTATAAAAAATATTATATATATATATTAAGTATTCAATAAATTATATTATATATATACACTATATATATATCTATCTTGGGCGGCAAAGACATTGTCCCGTCCCCGTAATTGTATTTTTGGAGAATCTCTGAACTTGTCCCATTCCCTGCTAATCATTGAATAACTCGACCCTATCCGATCGGATCCAACCAGTCGAGTTTGAGTTGAAATTGCCATCCCTAGAGATAACATGGTAAGAACTGATTACTTTAATACTGATGGGCAGGTCTAGCAATTTGACCCTGGCGGCCTTGAAGTCTGCTGTTGTTTTGAAGTTTACATCCCTGAATCATGTACCTGTATGGAAGTACGAGAGACCCGAAAGCATAAGAGGCAGCAATGAATTAAAAATTTACAGAGTATACCCTCTCGGCTTGACCCAGAGACAAGCTCTTTATTCCTTCAGATTCAAAGAGGATGATGATATTAGAGGTCACCTGGAAAGCCATCCTTGTGCAAAGTTTGAAGTCATATTCGTTTAGCATGTGCTTATGCCTGGTGGTTTCTCCAATTTATATGTATATCCAGCACCACCATTCTCCTGTAACTTTTTGCTCCATGATCAAGGTTATTTCTTTCCTTTGGCCCCCTTCTCTTCCATCATATTAATCTTTCTGGGCATTGTTTTCTGGCATCACTGATAGTGATGAAGAGCTAGACTAGAGTTGTAGGAATGAGTTTAGTGATGGAATAGTCATGGCTTTGTCCGTGCCTAGCCTCTTGACCATCTAATTTAGGATTCGTTACCCTTGGAAAAATATTTTACTTCGTATTTAAACTTATTTGAGAGTGAGCATTTTCCAAGAGAAGATCCTTATTCAATGGTAATTAGTTACAATTATTTGGTGTGGTTTTCTAGATAAAGTCGTAAAATGAACAGGATGATGGTTCTTTGTAAGTTTGGATGAAGGTATAAGTACCGTTGAAGTTTGTAGTTAATTTTCTAGTAATGTTGTTCAGAATATGTACTAGAGGTTAGGAGGTGTGTTACCTCTTGGTTTTTGTGTTTTGTATCCTCAGAAGTGAAGGCTTACAGTGAAGCTAGATCTTATTTGTTTTACCTTGCTAATACTTAATACCTGTGTATCTCTCGGCCTTTGTGCCTGTTAATGTAAATGATATGCAATATCTTGCAGACAGTTTAAAATTTAAATACCTTCTTCCTGAATAGTTTGCAAGTCCTTCATAACCTAAACAAACTAGCACAAAGCCTTGAATTTCCCATTCTTGCCATATTTTTGAGAATGGAACTTGGTATCCAAAACCCACAATGAATCAACAATGTGATTGCCAAGCCTGAACAGTTCAAACAACAAATAAATAGATCACACTTTTTGTCATCAAATTTCCTTCTTAAGAAGTCAGATTATAGTGGGGAAGAAATAGGGTAATTTATATGAACAAAATTTCGGCATACATTTTGGGTATTTGTTCTTATTTTTTTTTCTTTTGCAAATGAGTCCATTATTGTTATTTTTTTGATGACAAAAAGCCTCAAATCCTGGCCTTTAACCCTCAATTTCTCAATATCACTTAGTTATGGTCGATTCTTTCATTCTATGCATTTATGCAACTTTTCAAACTAGATTACATATTTTACAATTCAGCCTCTATAACATTATATGTTCCTCTAATAAATGAGATAACCCTTTAAGATCATCACTTCGGATCAATGCACCATAACCTAATTTCTTCGTAACATAGATTTCA
Source organism: Biancaea sappan (assembly GCA_037074585.1). Classification (NCBI taxonomy): domain Eukaryota; kingdom Viridiplantae; phylum Streptophyta; class Magnoliopsida; order Fabales; family Fabaceae; genus Biancaea; species Biancaea sappan. The sequence goes on along the minus strand of CM073493.1, from coordinate 6,594,462 downwards.
GAAATCTGGTAACAAAGTATTATGATTGTCCAACCATTAATTTGACCAGAGTATCATTAACTCCCTATAACGGAATAACCAATCTCCCATCTAAGATCCAAAAATGTGCTATTTTTTTTTTAAAGTACAGAATTTAAAACTATAGTCTTGCTATTTTTTTTTCTCTCAGCACAAAGTTACGTTTCATTAGAAAATTTAATAGCGAATACTTATTAATTTTTACCTAAATTTTATCAAATTCATATAGGAAATCATTATTTTAAGAGTTCTTATAATGATAAACCTTCTTATTAAAATAATAAATTTATATAAATTATTATTATTATTATTATTATTATTATTATTATTATTATTATTATTATTATTGTTGATCGAAATCGGCAAGTAGATTGAATCGTATAATATAAAAAATGAGTATAAGTATCATTTCACAAAAATTATCTAATATTACTTTTACTAATTTCAAGTTATTTAAACAATTGAATATGAATAATTTAACTACATTCAACCTCGCACGGTTACACTTGGGCCTTTTTCATATAATAATTACTGTTGTAACTTGGTGAACAGTAACGTTTGGTTCATTTGCTGACATACTCTTAGGCTTCTTTAGTGCAATAGTAACTATCTATATCACCATTAGGCGTATTATCTAACTCTATCTCAAATTTAATTCTCTTATTGAATTAGGACAGAAAAAGGAAAAAAAAAAAGGAAAATTTGGTAACAAGATGTTTTGTAGTTGAGAGAATCGTACTAGAAGTGACAGATGGTGAATTATGAGGGATAAGTCATGTGCTGCAATTCTGAGAATTTGTTTTCAAGGCATTAAATAGTGTAACTTCTTTTCTATTCTTGTATTTATTTATTTTTTAAAATTCATGATCCACCATGATTCATGTGTTGGTAAAATAACCATAATAAAATTTTTATATACAGACCGAAGAATATGGCAAATGCTGGAAACCACTTGTTTGGGGCAATGATAAAAAATAGGTTAAAATATAACGGAAGTCTCTATAATTTTACTTAATGAAGTATTTGGTTTGTATAGTTAAAAAATGAAGGATTTGCCCCTGATAGTTTTCAAAATTATAAAAAGTGGTCCTTAATATTAGTCAACAGTTAGTCTGGGACATGTGGTGCTGACTGGAACTCATATATTAGCATTAATTTCACGTCAGCACCATGTCAACACACACGTGTCAGATTGTAATTCTGACATGGCATACCATGTAATTAGTTTTTTTCCCTCCTCCTTCGCGTTTGGTCTTCTCATCCCATATCTTCATTGATCTTTGATTCGAGCCACTACGACCGCCGAGTTGTCCAGCATTAGATTCGTGGCAACTTGCAGTATAATGATCGTTCTAGGTCGTATTCTCTCAAAGAGTTTTGTTTCTAAATTATTCAATTAATTATTCTTACACTAATCTACCATAATTGCAACCTAATTATCTACTAATTACACGCTAATTACCCCGAGGGGTGATTGCATAATTAAGGCATAAAGCATAAATTAACTACAACAAAACAAAATAAAATACCAAACAAAATAGAAACAAAAATGGAAATACACTAACAGATACATAATGTAATCAACTATATAGTCCTAGAATTGCAACTATCATTTTTTTTTTTAATCTTCAAATTAATTCTAGTGTTCTTTATTATTAGGTTTTCTAACTAATATTTCTAAGAGACATCTTAGAACTAGATTGCACATAAATTAAACCTAACCATATGCAATATGATTAATTCCTAACCTAAATCATACTTGATAATCACTTGAGCAAGCCCTTTCTATTCTACTTGCTACACCAAATAGTAACAGCAAGAAAACATCTCAGATTTAAGCATTCAAACCAGAAATTATGTCCATAAAGGTCTGACCAGAACTTAAACAAACATAAAAACAAAGATAAAAGACAAGAATAGAAATGAAATAGAGATAAACAACAAGAAACTTATCTGATTAAGCTCCAAGAATTTATGTTACAAATTCTACTTCTCCATGGACTGATTACGACACAAATTTCAACCTTCCATGGAGGCCAAAACAGAAGAAAATACAAGGGGAGGGAGAAACGAATTTACAGAGGAAAATGTGGAAGAAGAAACTCTTCAATAGCAAAAACGGTGGTTTGAAGGTGTATTTTAACTTTAGCCAAGGAGGGAGGACAAAAATGCTACATTGTTTGACTCCATGTGTCTTTTTCTCCCTTTCTGTTGTTCTGCCTTGCTATTTTTTGCCCACTGATTGCTTTTCTGCAGAAAGCATTTCTGCTACCTTGCTATGTTGCTGCTGTGCAGAAAAGGAAATCAGAACAGTGCATAATATGGGCCCACAAAGTCAGCAAAGTTGGTTAACATTCAGTCAGCCTCCATGTCATCATCTACATAAGCAAAACGTCCATATAAGCAAATGCTCTCTAATTAAATTAATTATGCAAAGTAAAGATAAGGATTAAATTGAGTCTTATTATTTAAGCTCATAAAAATATAGAATTAAAACATATTAGTTTTACAATTATTTTAGACCCAAGAATTACCAAAATGTAATAAAATTAGAGAGTTAGTAATATTAAAATGTCAATAGGACTAAGATACGGACTACAATGTATATTAAAATACCCGATATCAATCTTCACTGCTCTGTTAACTTCGCTAATCTTCGCTAATATTGCTGCTTCCTCCTGGTTTATTTTAGCGTTCACACCACTGCCGCCGTCATCGCCACACCTCCACCACTGGTTTGCCATCAGATTTCATCTTTCTGCATTTTGAAAGGTACCCTAGTTTTTCTATTTCATCCTTCTTCCTCCTCAGTTGGAATTTTTCTGAAATTCCATTGTGCAAATTCCTTTATGAATTTCCTCCTTGTGAATGGTGCTGGTTTTTTTGAAATTCTCATTTATATCAATTTAGAATTTTAGAGATTCGTTCACTTTCAGTCGCTTTCATGATTTCATTTAGTTTGCCAGAACTTTGAATCCCTGATTGTTTGTCGCTTTTGGGGTTATACGCATGACATTTGTGGACTTCTAAAGTTCCTTCAAACTTCAATGAAATGGTACTATGAAAAATTTCAATAACTACTTATATGTAAATTAGAGTTGGAAATGCTCAACTTGTATTTTACTATTAAACAATAAACACCCTTTTTACTGGTACAAATCTATGTTTGTGTGTGTGTGTGGTAATGGAGGGGGGAGGGCTGCAACAAAGGAAGAATAGGGTTCTCTTTGAGCTTTCTTAAGCCATAATCAAGTAGTATGTAGATACTAATGAGTTGGGTGCCTCTGCTTATCGCTCCAAGCACATGCGTAGTTGGATGGGGTCTAACGGCAGGTCCAGATTTGCTACCTTTAAAGGCAGCGTGCTTTTCCTTTTAACAGTGGAAAAACCGTTGTTGAAAGTAAATACTTTCAACAATAGTTTCTTTTGCTGTCAAAAGTTTTAGTAATGGTATAAACCATTGCTAAAAAGAAAGGCATGCTACCTACAGGCAGCAAATCTAGACCCTCCAACGACACACGGGCGACAAGCATGGTGGGCGACAAGCAGACATGTTACTTCTTAGTTTATTATCAGTGAAGATCAGGGAGGGAGCAATGAAAATCAAGAGAGATAAGGGATTTCACTGATGGGGAGCAATGGTGACCAAACGCGAAGAAGGAGGAAAGATTAAAAAAAAACTAATTATATGGAGTGCCACATCAGCATTACAATCTAACACGTATGTGTTGACGTGGTGTTGACTTGAATTTAATACTCATGTTTGCGTCCTAGGCAGCACTACGTGTCTCAGACTAACAATTAATTATAGAGATTAAATCTTCTATTTTTAAATTATAGGAACTAAATCTTTCATTGAGTGAAATTATAAGGATCTCAGTTATATTTTAACCTAAAAAATACAATAGAAAGATTTAAAGAACATGAACCCCCTTGGCCATTGCACAACAAAATATAATAAAGTATTAAATTGAATATAATTTATTTGGCTATAAGTCAAAATTATTGTTTACCATTGATAAAGAGAGAGAGAAGGAAAAAAAAAATCAAGGACCATCTCGATAGAGTATAGCATCGTATATTGTTGAAAATAACTAAATAAAAGAGAAAAAATTATAACTCATTGATTAGCAATGTCACACTACAAATCCGAGCACGTGACTGACACGGACGGTGAGCCTTGCCTCCCTGTCGAAAGCCTATCATGACCATCTACCCCCAAATGTATTCATTACAAACAAACTATAATTTGCACACATATACAACACTTCATGAAAATGAGGAGAATTAACATTTTCATTTCCATTAAGAAAATATTTACATTGTTCATCATTGTGTCATACACATAAGAGCACATCTCTCACAAATATTTTCATTCTGTATCCACGATGTATCAAACTTGGGATGGGAGAGAGTGTATGTGTGTGGGCTGTAAGGGACATATATATATATATATATATATATATATCCAATGACCAAAATACCCTTGACCTTTAGATGTAGGTAAAGTTGTAAGTAAGGGCAAAGTTAGAAATCTCTGTTTTTCCAATATATTCCACACACCTTGACACCACACCCATTCTTCATTCCTCATTTCACCCACGAATTAACTAAAATTTCATATTCATCCACTTCCCTTGTCTTTTAGCACAAGACATCTTCAAATTACTTATTTTTTCATTTTAGTCTTTTCATGGCTCGACACCTTTAATCCAACCTCTCACTTACATAACCAGAGGAATTTTTACCTCACCACCCCCACATCATCCGCCATAGGCGTAAACTCATGTGTGCCAAACTTAAGGGGTATTTCAAGCAACAAGTAAACACAAGAGAGGAAGCAATACTTCAAAGAAGGGAATGATGAGGGTAGAAAATTGAAACCTAGACAACAAACTATAACAGCACAAGATTATTTTTAGTCTACTTGGCTGGCGGTAAGCGTTCTAGAGGGTGGCGAGGACAGATTTTGTCAGACAAACACCACCAGTGATTGCTGTCAAAGGATGCTTCAAACTTATGAATAGACTAGAAGAAAAGAAAAAGACATAGGAGGGCTTCAAATGTTGAAAGTATAGGGAAAGTTTAAATGCATAAGGAAGACTAAATGCAAAAGTTTTTTGATGATATGGCACGGAGGAAGAGAAAAAAAAAAGTATGCATGACATCTTATAGTCCAACTAGTCATTTAATGATACAAGTCATCACTTCCATTAAAATATTAAATGACAACTAGACGGTGAGACTATATTGATAATGAACTAATATAGGGACCATTTTGAGAAAACCATATGTGAGGGACCATTTTAATAAAATATGCATTTTTGAGGGACCAAAATGAAGTTTTAGTCAAATCATTTATAACAAGTTTACATATCAAATTTTTAGATAAACTCGATGAAAGATATTAACAGATTAAGTTCATTTATAATGAATATGTATATTTTAATTTTCTCAATTCAGTTAAATTTTACTTTCTAAAATTTGATTGAGACAAATACAACCATGTTGATAAATCATTTTTCATCAGCACAATTTACAGCCTAAATTTGCTTATTTGAACGCATTAACAAGCTTTTGAAATATTTTAAATGCTTTGTTGGCATCTCTCAAAACAGGTAACTGTTCATCTTTTTAAAGATACAGGGGTCTCGTTTAAGCAAAACCAATTGGTCATTCAATCACTAACTAGCCAAATACCATCTATGATTGAGACAATCGCGCAGCCACCATATATAGTTAAAGCAATACAAATAATTCACACTCGGGCTTAAATGGATAACTCATACTTTCTCTCAAGCAATCTTCTTATTTTAAACTATGTTTATCATTAACTTAGGTATCAAATTAGAAGAAATAATTGGTTCACCAAAAATTGCATCATTCTATTCGGTCTACTTTTTACACCGTAAAAGAATTTATTGTGAGGAGATGGGCATTAAAATTTAAAAAGAGAAGTAGCATTTTTCTTCTTAGATGGACCCAAGCTTGAAATAAAGAGACAGCAACATGTTGCTGCTCTTTCTAGAAGAATTGGATAATTAACCTGTGTAATAACATCCACACCTTTTCAAGGCTTTAGTATTTAAATAAATGAAATTTAGTATTTAGATAAATTTACAAATATAATGTTTTATATGTATTTCTGCAATCTAACTTCGAAGCCAAACAGTGTCTCGATTGGAGTTAGGTAAATTTAATTTTAAATCAACTTAATTTTGATTAAAAATAAATTACAATTGATCCAAGCAAACGAAAGTTTAAAGAAAAAATATGGTATAAACAAGTGAAACCTTATATTAACATGTAACTTTTTCTTAAATTGAAATAAGGTACGTATGTCTTTATATGGCAGGCCCTTCGAGTTCCAAAAGGGTTAAGAATTTGGACATAGAATATTCGGAGGCGAATTTAACAAGAACGAACATGACAAAAAAAAAAATTATGTAATATAACTATAAATAACTTTTTCAGGGATTCGGCTCTTTCCAGAGAAGTGCCTTTTTATTTAATTTTTTAATTTTTTTGTAATAAATTATAATAAATTAAATTAAATATTATTCTAAACCTTAAACCCTAAATTCTAAATTCTAAACCCTAAATCCTAAACTATAAATTCTAAACCCTAAATCTTAATATTTAATTAAATAAATTATAATCAATTAAATTAAATATTACTATAAATTTTAAACTCTAAACTCTAAACCTTGAAAAGCTAAACCTAAAAACTTAAATCCTAAGCCTATTATTTAATTAAATAAATTATAATAAATTAAATTAAATATTATTGTAAATTCTAAATCCTAAATACTAAACTGTAAATCCTAAATCCTAAAACTCAAACTCTAAATTCTAAACCATAAACCTTAATATTTAATTAAATAAATTATAATCAATTATAATTAAATAAATTATAATAAATTAAATTAAATATTATTGTAAACTCTAAACCCTAAATACTAAACCTTAAATCATAAATCTTAAATTTTAAACCCTAAACTCTAATATTTAATTAAATAAATTATGATCAATCAAATTAAATATTATTGTAAACTCTACATCCTAAACTCTAAATCTTAAATTCTAAACTTAAACCATAGATCCTAAACTTATAATATAAAATATATCTTTAATTTAATATATTTTCATTATATAAATTTAAACAATTATAAAAAATAAAAAGAAAATAAAAAGTTGACAATCCTTGTGCCTTTTTCAGAGGCTTAACTTTTCTGTATTTATAATTTTACCTCAATACTTTTTATGACATTTAATTACAACTTAGCGCAGATACACAACGCCTGTGTCTTTTCTTGGCTTCTTGCACCTTCTACATAAATTTGTAAGAAAGACCATCGTTACTCCAAGAGCCAAAAAGTGAGTGCTTCCTATCATCATCGTTTTGCGATTTGTCATTTTAAATTCTGCAGCCCACATTGATTCTCATACTCCTTTTCTCTTCTTCTTGTCAAATCTCTCTGCAAAATTCCACTTGCTTCATGGCTCAAGAAACTCGCCCTCTCCGTGTATTCTTCTTCCCCTTCCCTACCCATAGCCACATGATTCCTATGGTTGACATGGCCAAATTATTTTCAGCAAGTGGTGTGCATGCCACCATCATCACCACTCCCCTCAACGCTCCTCTTATTTCCACATCACTTGCAAAATCCAACTCACAAAATCCATTTCATATCCACACCATCGACTTTCCTTGTGTAGAGGCTGGTTTGCCTCAAGGTTGCGAGAATCTTGACTCAGTTCCTTCTCCAGATTTGATTCCCAACTTTACCATAGCCACTACGATGCTTCAAGAGCCAATTGAGCAGGTGTTGCTAGAGTTCCGTCCAGATTGTGTCGTTGCTGATATGTTCTTCCCATGGGCCACTGATTCCACTGCTAAATTTGGAATCCCACGACTTGTGTTTCACGGATTTGGTTTCTTCTCCTTGTGTGCTTCTCAATGTGTGAGACTCTACAAACCTTACGAGAATGTTTCAACAGATTCGGAACCCTTTGTTATTCCCAATCTTCCAGGAGAGATAACAATGACAAGGTCGCAGGTGCAAGATTATGTGAAGATGAAAGAAGACACTGTAGTTAGCAGAATATTAACTGCTGCCATCGAATCAGAGATGACAAGCTATGGAGTTGTTGTTAATAGCTTCTACGAACTCGAGATGGACTATGCCGATTATTACAGGAATGGACTTGGAAGAAGAGCATGGCATATAGGCCCTGTCTCTCTCTGTAATAAGGACAAAGAAGAAAAAGGAAACAGAGGAAAAGAACCATGCATCAGTCAACGTGAGTGCTTGAAGTGGCTTGATGATAAGGAACCCAACTCTGTTGTCTACATATGCTTTGGAAGTGTAGCAAACTTCCCAGAATCTCAGCTCAGAGAAATTGCAATGGGTCTTGAAGCATCAGGGCAACAATTCATCTGGGTTGTGAGGAAAAACAAGAAAGACGACGGAGAAGAAGACAGAGAGGAATGGTTGCCAGAAGGGTTTGAGAAAAGAATGGGAAGAAAAGGATTAATAATAAGAGGGTGGGCACCTCAAGTGATGATACTTGAACACGAAGCCATTGGAGCATTTGTGACACACTGTGGTTGGAATTCAATATTAGAAGCAGTATGTTGTGGAGTGCCAATGGTGACATGGCCTGTATCAGCCGAGCAATTTTACAATGAGAAATTGGTGGCAGAGGTGCTTAGAATTGGAATTGCAGTAGGAGTGAAGAAATGGAGGACATTGGTGGGAGACAGAGTGAAGTGGGACGCCATAGAGAAAGCAGTGAAGAGAATAATGGAAGGAGAAGAAGCAGAGGAAATGAGAGACAGAGCAATGGTTCTTTCTCAGAAGGCTAAGAAGGCAGTGGAAGAAGGAGGATCATCTTACTCCAATTTGAATGCTCTAATTGAAGAGCTGGGTATTGGTCGCCATTGATGCGTTCTGCAAATGTTGTACTATCTACAATTATCATGCGGACGTATTTATCGCGGTACTATTATTTTTAAAATTTTTTTTGCGTATATTAACTATTTAAAAATATTTTTTTATATACTAATTTTTTGACGAATTCGACCAACTCGTGATAGAATTCAATGAGAAAATGTAACAAATTCAACCAAGCTTTGGTCGAATTTGTTGCAAGTTATTTTTTTATTAATTTCAAGACATCAAATTCGAACAGGGGCTGGTCGAATTTGGTACCACTTTTTTGAAATTTTTTTTGATTGAAAATTAAAATTATATAATAAATAAATACATGGTTATTTTATTTTATACATGATTATTTTATTTTTATATAATATTTAGTTTCATTTTATATTAAAAAAGACAGATAAATTAGATAAAAATACTTTTTAATAATTTGAAAGTTTTATTTTAATTATTATTTTCTTAGATTTTGAGAATATGAATAAAAATATGAAAATATATAAATTGTAATGGAAAAGTAGATATTAAAAAATAAAAAATGCCAATTACAATTATCATTAATTAAATTTATTATTATTAAAATGAGAAACAATGTCCTTTAATGAACCAACCAATTTTAATTAACGTGAATAATAAATGAACTAATTAGTAAATTATGAAATCATATTTGTTCTAAAAATATTCATGTATATTGTTTATTTTTACTTTATACAAATAATGTTATTTATTTTTGCAAATGAAATTATGTATGTATTTTATCATTTATTTGTTAATTATTAAATTGGCCTACATAATTAATTTTAGTATTAAATTAAGTTAATGATATTTTTTATTTAGCTATCTTAAAATTATAATTTATAAATTTATAATATTAATAAAATACATTATTTTTTTATTGTTATAAATTATTTTTATTATCTTGTTAAAAACTATAGAATAGTCATATCATGTTAAGTAAATTAAAAAAAAGTACACTAAAATATAATTAAAAACTGGATATAAAATAAGTTTTATACAAGAATACATTCAGTAATAATGGGAGTCAGTTCCACAACGGCGCCGAGCGACACGTCTCTTGCCACGACCGAGTACTTGATCATCATCTTCCTGATCGGTATCTTCGGTTGAATGGTCATCTTCAGTTGAATCATCACTAGGTTCAGCATACTGTCTTGGTGGGGTCTGATAAGATGCGCTCGGACCTGTGTCATCCTCCCTTGCGGTGCTCGGGCCAACTTCGGAAGACACCGACCGACCACCACGACGACCACGTACCCCTTGCGCCCTTCCACCACGCCTGCCTCGGGGTGGCCTTTCTGGAATATATGGCTGCGGTATGTCTTATGCAACTGGAGCTTGGTGTTCCATAATGTTTCGTTCTCCAAGAGCTTGTAAGATCTTATCACTAGTCGATACCACATATTCCGAAGGAATCGTTGGTTCTTGGAGACCGTGCACCCGCATTGCTCGCATTAGAGTAGCCTGTAATCAAACAATAAACAAAATTATTCTTCAAGTAATATTAATTAAAATAAATGACAAATAATTTAAATTATATTTTACCACGTATCCATCGCAGGCGTTGGAAGCACGAATCCATCGCCTTGTGTGAAGGTAATACCACTGCATATAGCGTGAGTATGGTCCAAGTGGCTGGTTTGATAGTGTTATAGGAGCAACGTGTACTTGATCCTGCCGCTGGTCCCACGCCTGGATGAAGTCAGCATGCTCCACCTTCCAGTTAGTATCAGTTTTCCCAGTTAACTTTTTAAGATGCCAATCCCCTAAATTTATCGATGGGACCGGGATTGGTTGTTCCATCCCAAATTGACGCATGACTCGATCAGGATGGTGCCATTCTATTATGTGAAAATTTAGAATGGGAACCGAGGCACGCCAGACGTCAGGGTCAATTCGGCAATATTCTGGGACTGTTTGACATGCATATGGGACAATTGATAATAGCTGTGTCACAAGATGGGGACAGAAAGATAGTTCCAATTGCATTTGCATTGGTCGAGGGTGAAACCAAAGAGGCGTATCAATTTTTCTTGTCACACTTGAAAACACACGTGACTAAGAATCGACGAGATCTTTGCATTATCACAGATAGAGGAAAGGGTGCGTCGGTGGCTTTGGAAGATGCAGAAACTGGGTGGAAACCACCATATGCTCATTGGAAGTTCTGCATTTGTCATTTGGGTGACAACGTCAAAAAAGAAACGCACAACAAATACTTACGAGAAAAGTTTATTAATATAGGTTTGCTCTTTTTTTTTTTAAAAATAGTATAGTTAGTTTCTCAACTGAAACTGTGTATATGGATAACAGGATACTATTTTGAGCGCCATCGAGTGGATGCAGAGCTAGCAGCTATACGAACCTGGTGTGACACAGGCGCAGACTATATAGCAGATATACCACTGGAGCAGTGGTCTCGTGCGTACGACACAGAAGGTCTCCGGTGGGGTCAAATGACTACAAACCTTGTCGAATGCATGAATGGCATCTTCCTCAGGATGCGGCACTTACCTGTGTTCGGATTAGTAAAAGCAACTATATATAAATTAGTAGAATATTTCACAACACGAGCTACGACCATATAGGCACAGATTTCATCTCAAAACACCGACTTCTCAGAGATTGTGACGAAAGATTTGCAAATAAATCGCGAACGCGCAAGAAGGTGTGTAGTGATTGATTTCAATCCACAAAGGTCTTTATTCGAAGTGGAAGAACCATTTGATAAACTAAAAGGACAGTTTAGGCGTACTTGCAAGCTGGATCTTAGTGTTTGAAAGTGCGTTTGTGGAGAATTTCAAGCTCTGCACTTTCCATGTCAACAGGCAATAGCGGCATGTTTAAAGTGGGGTTTTGACTACAATCGACTGGTCAACAATGTTTTTCGATTGGAAACTATATTGAAAGCATATCAGGGGAAATTTTATCCAATCGGAAGTCAAGAAGATTGGCCAGTCTACAATGGACAGAAGGTGCTGCCTCACCCTCAAATGACTTGAAAGCAAGGATGCCCAAACTCAACGCGCATTAATAGTTCAATGGATTATAGACAACGTGGGGAACCTTCACGATGTGGAATCTGCAGACAAACCAGACACAATCGATCAACATGCCCATCTCGTCCTGTCTTACCAGACCAATCATGTCACATCCCAAAACTTACATGTGATATAAACATAAAATACCTAGGGTGTACCTCCATGGTACCCCATAATCTCTGTGAACATTCTTAATATCCATAATTATGTGAATCATAAATATTCCAAGAAAGATATTTTGTATACATATTCAGAAAATGTTCAACCTTCAAACACTATACAACCTCCCAAGCCTAGGTGACCTACTAGATTACAGAGCGTTTCCTAATCCTTACCAATTGTTTACCAGACAAAAGTAGATTATATCCTTAAAGGCTATAAATTCTTCTCCTCAACCACTGTATCTGAAAAGATAATCATAGAGAGTGTGAGTTTATCATAACTCAGTGAGTAAACAACTGTACATGAAAATATCATAAGCACAAACACCACATTTACTAATACAATCAATCTATCATTTATTGTAAATAATTATAGTAATACACTTGTCTAAATTTTGCGTATGATTTCTTGGGTGATCAATCCCTCAATCACTTTGCATTATATGTCATAGATACTTGCACTGAGTGACTTGGGAATTTAACCCTCAAACTCTTGGTGCATAAGTTTTCACAGTTATACACTGAGTGGTATGAGACTCTAACCCTTTCAAACTCGTGCATAGGTCTTCACATTTATACACTGAGTAGTATGGGACTCTAACCCTTTCAAACTCGTGCATAGGTTTTCACATTTATACACTGAGTAGTATGAGACTCTAACCCTTTCAAACTCGTGCATAGGTTTTCACAGTTATACACCGAGTAGTATGGGACTCTAACCCTTTCAAACTCGTGCATAGGTTTTCACATTTATACACTGAGTAGTATGGGACTCTAACCCTTTCAAGCTCGTGCATAGGTTTTCACAGTTATACACCGAGTAGTATGAGACTCTAACCCTTTCAAACTCGTGTATTAGATCTCGTAGATCTTTTGCTCGTCAATAAAATAGTGACAATTTATCACAATATAATTACTATGAAATAAATGAATTTACACATACTTTTATTCCCTTGAATGTCTATCATCAACCATAACAATCATCATATATTATCAACAGCGAGATTGATTATTTCTCACTTCAATAATGTTATAAACAAGACTTGTATTGTACTTTATCTAATAAGATCACATTAGTTTAGTAAAGTTATTTACTTACAAAATGTTCCAATTTATTCAAGGAACAATCACATCTAGTTCTTTAGTCAACTAGAGAAATCAATTCTCAAAGGTAATAAAATACCTTCCAATGATATTGTACTTTTTCTCAACCTGAACACACACTGATAATCTTCTCAATTTCACAAATAACGCAAATGGGATTTATATTGTGCTTTGACTAATTTATTAAATTAATTTTGCAAGGTTGCCTACTCACCTGGATTCCACGCTCTCAGCGCTCCCACCTTGCGCCCCCAAAAATCCCTATTGTAACCAGGTAAAAACCATTAGGGTTACAAAATAGAAATTTCCTATCACTACTCTCGACCTTTACTCACATCTTAAGTCATAACTCCTAACCGGTAATGAATTTCTAAATGACATTTATACCATTGGAAACTAGACTCAAAGAGCTTTCCAACGATATAAAGTTTGCCCAAAACGGAGTCCGGATGAAGAAGTTATGACTGATTGAAAAATAAGCTAAGACTTTTCAGCATACCTGGCGCCTGGGCGCCACACATGGCGCCTGGGCGCCAAGTCCCTTTTCTTCCCAAAATTTTCTGAACCTTGGCGCCTGGGCGCCAGGATCGCGACCTTTCGCGATTCCTCTCGGTTTTGGCTCAGATTCGGCCAAATCTTTACCGTTTTCCATGATTTCTTCCATAGGATCTCACCCTTAATGTCTAAGGAGCATTTAGACACCAAAAACACCAATTTTAATCGAGAAACGAAGCCGGAATCTCGATTTTTACCCCAAACTTTCTGAAAACTATAAAATAGGAAAAAGCTTGAGAAATAGAAATTTCTACCTCAATTCCTTGCTTTCCCTACGTTGCTTGGCTCCTAGAGGCTCGCCCCGTAGCCCGAGATCCACCCTCCAAGCTCGGTTGTGGAGTTGGAGTGTAGAGAGAAAGAGAGGAGAGAAAGTGAAGAGAGAGAGAGGAAATGAGAAAATGAAGAAAATTTAGGTGAGGCCGCCTATTTACTCGCCCGGGGTGAAATTATCACTTGCTCTTCAGTTGACCCTCAGTCAAGATTAGTAAAAACAAATTCATAAAATCTCACCTCGGGTGATTCTAAATCCTAATTGCCCCACAATTTTCTTCTTTCACTTTAGTCCCTCTCAAAGTCTCAAACTCCACTTTAACCTCGAATCCGTCATCCTTTTGGTACCGGACTCATAATTCATTCCCATAAGCTCTATTCTTCTTCTCAGGTTCCTACTTGGTCATTTCTCAAAAGTACTCCATACTTTCTTTTCTTTTCGTTTTAGTCCTTGAGAATTTGTAAAATGTCCTAAATTAAAATTTTCGAAATTTCTATTTCCAAATTTCCTTCACTAATTCAAAAAGAACATTTCTCATGTAATTAAATTTTTCAATAAACTTCAAATAGACTTTAAATATTCATGAAAATTCTTGGGATATTACATTCTTCCCCCCTTAATAGAATTCGGTCCTCCGAATTCAAAACTTAACTCAAGATTGAAACAAATGCAGATATTTTGTCCAAATCTCGTTCTCTCTTTTAGAATTTTCACAATCAAGTACAAAATATAACAAGTTCAACATATTTTTTTTTATCTCTCGAGCTTCTTCAGTACAAGAATTGCCTTATTTCTAGTACATAAGTTACAGGCAACAAACTGAACTTGATTTACAAAACAGATAATCTTAATACGCGAAGCTCAGATCAAATATTAGCTTAAGGTACAAATAAAAGAAAGAATAAATTAAGGACGAGGAGGCTTCTGAAATGCAGAAAGTGCTCCAAGTCTAGAAGAGGAAGGTGCTTCAGATCTTAAGGAGGAGGCTAATCGTTGCAGCCTAGAAAGAGTTTCTGGAGAAAACGTTTGGGAAATTTGGCGAAGTGAAGAGGTCACTCCATTCATACAGTCAATACACCTCGCTTGTTGGTCACGAAAATTTTGAGTTGCAAACATCGAATGTCTATCAACTCTATTCGCCAATTCCCTAAAATGACGATTCAAGAGCTTCTCTTGTTCTACAAAGAGATGATTTATCAATGTTCCCTGGTCCTCAAAGTGGCGGTTTATCAACCTTTCCAAGTCCTCCATCTTTTTTCTCATAAGCGCAAGCTCATCATTTGAAGATGTTGCTGTGCTAACATCCTCTAGTTCTACTACATCCCTTTTTCTTTTCTTAGCCTCTGGTGACTCTTCCATGGATCTCTTATTCTTATAGTTCTCCAGACTAAGATTTAGATCCAGCTCTACCTTGCCAGCCTCAAAGTTTAAATTGAAAGACTTATTGCCGGCCATATTTTTCTGAGCTATAAGGGTTGTATGGAATGAGGGGTTTGATGCTAGAAAGCTTATAAGTAATGAACACTTAGTGTAGTGAGCGGCGTAATGGGGCATCCATTATTTATAGACGAAATTTAGGGCTACCAAAACCCTTACATCACACTCTAAAGATGGCCTCCAGACTTTATCCGTCGCAATGCCAACGGTCTATAATACGTATGCTAGAGAATAATAAATATAATCTCATGCAAAATATTTTCTCAAAAAAATTCGGCTAACTTTTGACTCTTGCTCAAATCATTCAACTAATCGCCGCTTCAATCTATGACTTCCTAACTCTGTATTTGTCTTATCAAATAATCCTAGATCGAGATATTACTCGATGAACGGGTAACTTCATACTAGCCTTATCTAGGTTTCTAATCCGTGGCTTTGCTCTAGGCTTACACATTTTCAAAAAAAAAATACATATTAAAATAAAAACTTCTCACATTTACACATATCAAGTGTTACTATAAAGTGAGAAAAATTTTTACCTTTCTCTTGCCTCTACGAGCATATATGTATGTATGTATCAACATGGAGATACATCCTTATCTATATATTTTCATCTATTCAAGTCCTTTCTAAATTTCAGACTTCTCAATCTCTGAATGTATGTAGAATCATTACATATTATTCCTGGCTACAACAAATAGCCTTCACTCTCAATGCCTGGATAACATACATACATGTCATATGTATTTAAATACATATAATCACAATATAATTCAATCAATCATGTATATTATACTCAACTGAAGGCTTTCAAGAACAATACAAGAAAGCAGAGAAATACATTTTAGTTCATCATAAAAGCATCCAAGGCAATCTTTAATGGTTACGCTGTCGGCTTCTTAGAATTTCAGAAAATGCCAACAAGAGATATGAAAAATAAACAAGTATAAATCGGCCGCAAATCCACCGAATATTGACTTACGTGGTTTTGTCATTAATGTGACACACTGTTGACACGCATGCCTACCCTAGACTTCTGGCTTCCAGCTTGCAGAAATCCATAGGTTGAGCGTGTAGGAGTGCGGCGAAGAGATATCTTCTTTGGCTCTAAGTCTAAATTTTTCTCTATAAAAACTGCCCCGGAGTTCTCAGTTACTACACCACAAAGAGTAATCATCTGAGCCTACAATTTTTCAGCATTTCTCTCTCATCATACTCCTGCAAAAACTTCTAAATTTTCTAAACCATGGCCACCAGAAAGTACATTGATCTCACAGTGGAGGCCAAGGAAGAAGAGCTCGACTTAAACTTAAGTCTGGGCAAGAGACCTTTTGAGGGGTCTCAAGAGGATCAAAAGGAGAAGAAGATAAAAATTGAGGAAGCTGAGGAGATTAGCACTGGCCACACGTCAGAAAACAAAATCGCTTGTCTAGAGAAGGAGGTGAAAAATCTGAAAAAGATGATAGAAGACCTGGAGAAGTTAACTAAACGCAATAATGCGGCAATGACTTCAAGAATAGACAGGTTCTTCTATTGGTCTACCCAATGCTTCTGCAATCAACAACAAAGAAGTGTTGATTGTATGAATGGGATTTACACTACCCTTCGTGACATTGCTCAGTCTCTTGTTCCAAGAAATGGTCGAGGGGTGATGATACAATACAACCCTCCTAATCCGAGACCACCTCGCTTTTAGATTACTCATGCATGAGTAATTTCTCTTTTTTTTTTGCAATGTAATCCTTCCGCTTTTAATGCCAATAGTTTCTTTTACTAGATGGTACTCTAAATAATAATAATAATAAAATGAAGAAAGATAAAAGAAATTAGCCACATAAAATCAATAACAAATTTAGCTTATAAAGCCAATCACATAAAAATTTAATGACCCTATAAGCTGTCACAGAGACAAACAGAAGTTTTGTACAAGTCTCATCATCTTTCCTCTTATCATACAGGAGTAGATGAAGGCTTACCGTATAGATCTATTGAACTCGATATTATGCCCTCGAATTGTCATGAATTCTTGCTTAAGAGCCTCAACTCGCAAGCTTTCCTTAAACTAACACTCTGAGGCACGAACTACTATAAGAACGTCTTTCTAGACCATTCCAATCATACATCACGTTTAACAATTAAGAATGTTCATACGCCAACAGCCTACCTATAACATGCTCTAATGGTTCCAATGTTACAAAACTTCTACATTGTATATATATATTTTTTTGAAACACTTCTATCACATAGTACCATCATGCCAATCCCTAACTAAACAAGTGCAACTTTGGCAAGTCGCCCCTAAAGAAAACTTATAGTTTATCCCAATATCTCTTATGTTAGGTTCCACTTTACCGTAGTATTTCCCTTAGGAAAAACTACCTAGCCCACATCTATTTTCTCAACCAAGCTTTTATCAAGGAACATATTATTTAGGACTTACATCCTCTTCCATAAATTACATCTGTCTGGCATCTATCAAAATCAAATCTTGATCTGCCTCACAAGGGTTCTTTCCCATTCCTGCATTAGTAATCTGCTCTATATTCTTTGCAAAAATCTTTCTTGAACTCTAGCCCATGCCTCATAATCAACTTTACCCCATCTAATACATCACTCTTGGCCCAGCCCTCAAGCCATATTCTAGTAATTACTAATCCTCAGCTTTCAGAGTACACTACAGAGTTATGTTCCCAATTTCTCAAAAAGAAAAATTTCATACAGAGATCACCTTTTCCATCGGTATAAAGATCATACCTCCAACAAGTTCCAAAGTTCCACATATGAAATCAATTACCTCATATTGTAACAAAATTATCTCTAACTAACTCCATCGAAGGGTAAATTATGACAAGAACACTCAACTTTACAAGGTCTTTTATGGAACCTAATCCCATGGTCATGCCGCGGTTCATGACAATGAAAAAGGGCCCACAAAGAACACTTTGCTCTGTAATCTATAGGGGACCTAAAAACCACCTCTGATACCAATTTGTCACATCCCAAAACTTACATGTGATATAAATAAAAAATACCTAGGGTGTACCTCCGTGGTACCCCATAATCTCTGTGAACATTCTTAATATCCATAATTATGTGAATCATAAATATTCCAAGAAAGATATTTTGTATACATATTCAGAAAATGTTCAACCTTCAAACACTATACAACCTCCCAAGCCTAGGTGACCTACTAGATTACAGAGCGTTTCCTAATCCTTACCAATTGTTTACCAGACAAAAGTAGAGTATATCCTTAAAGGCTATAAATTCTTCTCCTCAACCACTGTATCTGAAAAGATAATCATAGAGAGTGTGAGTTTATCATAACTCAGTGAGTAAACAACTGTACATGGAAATATCATAAGCACAAACACCACATTTACTAATACAATCAATCTATCATTTATTGTAAATAATTATAGTAATACACTTGTCTAAATTTTGCGTATGATTTCTTGGGTGATCAATCCCTCAATCACTTTGCATTATATGTCATAGATACTTGCACTGAGTGACTTGGGAATTTAACCCTCAAACTCTTGGTGCATAAGTTTTCACAGTTATACACTGAGTGGTATGAGACTCTAACCCTTTCAAACTCGTGCATAGGTCTTCACATTTATACACTGAGTAGTATGGGACTCTAACCCTTTCAAACTCGTGCATAGGTTTTCACATTTATACACTGAGTAGTATGAGACTCTAACCCTTTCAAACTCGTGCATAGGTTTTCACAGTTATACACCGAGTAGTATGGGACTCTAACCCTTTCAAACTCGTGCATAGGTTTTCACATTTATACACTGAGTAGTATGGGACTCTAACCCTTTCAAGCTCGTGCATAGGTTTTCACAGTTATACACCGAGTAGTATGAGACTCTAACCCTTTCAAACTCGTGTATTAGATCTCGTAGATCTTTTGCTCGTCAATAAAATAGTGACAATTTATCACAATATAATTACTATGAAATAAATGAATTTACACATACTTTTATTCCCTTGAATGTCTATCATCAACCATAACAATCATCATATATTATCAACAGCGAGATTGATTATTTCTCACTTCAATAATGTTATAAACAAGACTTGTATTGTACTTTATCTAATAAGATCACATTAGTTTAGTAAAGTTATTTACTTACAAAATGTTCCAATTTATTCAAGGAACAATCACATCTAGTTCTTTAGTCAACTAGAGAAATCAATTCTCAAAGGTAATAAAATACCTTCCAATGATATTGTACTTTTTCTCAACCTGAACACACACTGATAATCTTCTCAATTTCACAAATAACGCAAATGGGATTTATATTGTGCTTTGACTAATTTATTAAATTAATTTTGCAAGGTTGCCTACTCACCTGGATTCCACGCTCTCAGCGCTCCCACCTTGCGCCCCCAAAAATCCCTATTGTAACCAGGTAAAAACCATTAGGGTTACAAAATAGAGAAATTTCCTATCACTACTCTCGACCTTTACTCACATCTTAAGTCATAACTCCTAACCGGTAATGAATTTCTAAATGACATTTATACCATTGGAAACTAGACTCAAATAGCTTTCCAACGATATAAAGTTTGCCCAAAACGGAGTCCGGATGAAGAAGTTATGACTGATTGAAAAATAAGCTAAGACTTTTCAGCACACCTGGCGCCTGGGCGCCAAGTCCCTTTTCTTCCCAAAATTTTCTGAACCTTGGCGCCTGGGCGCCAGGATTGCGACCTTTCGCGATTCCTCTCGGTTTTGGCTCAGATCCGGTCAAATCTTCACCGTTTTCCATGATTTCTTCCATAGAATCTCACCCTTAATGTCTAAGGAGCATTTAGACACCAAAAACACCAATTTTAATCGAGAAACGAAGCCGGAATCTCGATTTTTACCCCAAACTTTCTGAAAACTATAAAATAGGAAAAAGCTTGAGAAATAGAAATTTCTACCTCAATTCCTTGCTTTCCCTACGTTGCTTGGCTCCTAGAGGCTCGCCCCGTAGCCCGAGATCCACCCTCCAAGCTCGGTTGTGGAGTTGGAGTGTAGAGAGAAAGAGAGGAGAGAAAGTGAAGAGAGAGAGAGGAAATGAGAAAATGAAGAAAATTTAGGTGAGGCCGCCTATTTACTCGCCCGGGGTGAAATTATCACTTGCTCTTCAGTTGACCCTCAGTCAAGATTAGTAAAAACAAATTCATAAAATCTCACCTCGGGTGATTCTAAATCCTAATTGCCCCACAATTTTTTTCTTTCACTTTAGTCCTTCTCAAAGTCTCAAACTCCACTTTAACCTCAAATCCGTCATCCTTTTGGTACCGGACTCATAATTCATTCCCATAAGCTCTATTCTTCTTCTCAGGTTCCTACTTGGTCATTTCTCAAAAGTACTCCATACTTTCTTTTCTTTTCGTTTTAGTCCTTGAGAATTTGTAAAATGTCCTAAATTAAAATTTTCGAAATTTCTATTTCCAAATTTCCTTCACTAATTCAAAAAGAACATTTCTCATGTAATTAAATTTTTCAATAAACTTCAAATAGACTTTAAATATTCATGAAAATTCTTGGGATATTACAAATCAGATTAAATAATATTTTATTTGGACGATTATATTATCTATTGAGATTTAAAAAAAAATTCTCATTCCAAATTGTTAGACTATTATTTTGTCGTATGTGACTTAGGGTAAACAGAAAAATATTTCACAAAAAATATTATTTAATAAACAAAATTAAAATCTATAATTAAAATTATAGATATACATCTATACAAAATTACAAACTATAATAAAAATCAAAAAATTAAACAAAAATTAGTATTAATATAGTTACATATTGAGTCATTAAAACTTAAAAAAAATATAATGAATATTCTTAAAATTGTCAACAAATAATTAAAAAATATTAATTTAAATCTTTTAAATTGCTAACAATAATTAAATACATTTTATTTAAAGTATTATGAAAACCATTACACATTAATAATAATTATATATGTTAATTTAATAAAATAACAAATGACAATCTCATTATTGTCATAACAATAAAAAAAATAATGTATTTTATTAATATTATAAATTTATAAATTATAATTTTAAGATAGCTAAATAAAAAATATCATTAACTTAATTTAATACAAAAATTAATTATGTAGGCCAATTTAATAATTAACAAATAAATGATAAAATACATACATAATTTCATTTGCAAAAATAAATAACATTATTTGTATAAAGTAAAAATAAACAATATACATGAATATTTTTAGAACAAATATGATTTCATAATTTACTAATTAATTCATTTATTATTCACGTTAATTAAAATTGGTTGGTTCATTAAAGGACATTGTTTCTCATTTTAATAATAATAAATTTAATTAATGATAATTGTAATTTGCATTTTTTATTTTTTAATATCTACTTTTCCATTACAATTTATATATTTTCATATTTTTATTCATTTAAAATATAAAATTTGAGAATATTCTTAAAATCTAATAAAATAATAATTAAAATAAAACTTTCAAATTATTAAAAAGTATTTTTATCTAATTTATCCGTCTTTTTTAATATAAAATGAAACTAAATATTATATAAAAATAAAATAATCATGTATAAAATAAAATAACCATGTATTTATTTATTATATAATTTTAATTTTTTTTTTATAATTTTAATTTTCAATCAAACAAAATTTCAAAAAATTGGTACCAAATTCGACCAGCCCCTTCTCGAATTTGATGTCTTGAAATTAATAAAAAAAAATAACCTACAGCAAATTCGACCAAAGCTTGGTCGAATTTGCTGCATTTTCTCACTGAATTCGACCACGAGTTGGTCGAATTCGCCAAAAAGTTAGTATATAGGAAAATACTTTTGAATAGTTATTATATGCGAAATTTTTTTAAAAAATAATAGTACCGCGGTAAATACGCCATCTTCTGTGTTTCATTCAATAGATTGCTACTCATAGTCAATGGTTATTTTGGTCCACACATAGAACTTTCATGGGAAAAAGACCCAAAAAAAAAAAAGGAAAAAGTGTAAAACAAGTTTCTTTCATCTATAACTCAATTACAAATAATTTTCTATATTCAAAATTAAGATGTAGATGTTTGGACTTTCACAGAAATAAATGTTTCTCCCTAATTACCCTATTGGAATGTTAAATTATTTGTCACCTTAAACTGTACTTTTTAAGATAATAGCCTACTTGTTAGTGCAAGATTTCTAGACCCAAACCCAAATCCTTTTAAAATAGTTTATTGTCCTGTAAAATAGCTTTAGGCCTCATCACATTTAGAGAGTGTTTGAAAAACAGTCGGATAAAGCTAGGTTTTGAGTAGAATTAATTTTGGACAAAACTAGGTTTACATGAACTTGATTTATGTCGAAAAATTATTATCAGAATATTTCGTTTGGATATTACTTAGTAAAAACACTTTTGAATGTATAATTACCAGAAAAGATATAAATTGTATATTGTCTTATTTCAATTGGATCAAGGACTGTTTTGCAATTGGACTAAGGACTATTTTGCAAATTGTAAATTTTTAACCTTTGGGTTGAAATTTAATTTTTTCAATTGAACTAGGGACTATTTTGAAAAGTATAAATTTTTAAAGATTTAGTGAAAAAATTAGATAAATTATGTAAGGACTCTCGAGATATTATAAGTTAAATACAACAACAACAACAATAACATAGTCTTATCCTACTAAGTGGGGTCGGCTACATGGATCGCACGACGCCATTGAGCTCTATCAATGACCAACTCTTTAGATATCTCATTTATTAAAAGGTCATGTTCAATAATTTCTCTAAGTGTCCTTTTTGGTCTTCCTCGACCTTTTTTCACAGGGCTCCAAACCATCTGCTCAACTCTCATAACTGGCGCTTCCAACGGTCTTCTTTGCACATGCCCAAACCATCTTAAACGGTTTTCAACCATTTTTTCTCAATAGGTGCCACCCCAACTCTACCTCGTATATGATCATTACGGATCCTATCTCTTCTTGTATGACCACACATCCAACGCAACATCCTCATCTCCGCCACTCCAATTTTATGTTCTTGTTGTCCTTTCATTGTCCAACATTCATTCCCATATAAAATCGCTGGTCTTATAGCAGTACGATAAAACTTTCCTTTGAGTTTATCAGGTACTTTCCGATCACAAACAACCCCTGATGCCATTCTCCACTTCAACCACCTAGCTTGTATCCTATGTTCCACATATCTAATAATTTTGCTGTCATCTTGTATAATTAATCCCAAATATCTAAACTTTGACACTTGTGATACGACTTGATCACCAAGTTTAACCTCCATCTCGTTCCTAGCTTGTCGCTTGTTAAAATTACAATGCATATATTCGGTCTTACTCCTGCTCAGACGAAAACCCTTCGATTGCAAAATGTAATTATAGCTTTGAAAGGGTGAATCGCAATTTCATAAAATATTTTAAAAAAACTCCAGTGAATATGAAATTTTGGAGGAAGGAGCTTAGAGAAATTTAAGCTAAGCAATTAAGAATCAGGTTGGTAAAGTGGAAAACAGGTGTCATCCCTTTCTTTCACCACCTTAATTCAAAGGCTCTAGAAGAATGCTTCAATGAATACATTCTCCTCAGTTCATTTAGCTTCGTCTCTTCCTCCTGGTGTCATCTTTGTCTGTTGGTGTCTCTTGGTGATTAGAAGTGCTGTCAGAATGGTGGTTCATAGTGGTGCTCAGTGATAACAGTGGGTAAGTGAAAATCGAAAAGTTAAAATAAACTATCTACTTTCTTGACTCCCTACGTCTTTCTGTTCTCATCTTCATGCTTTTGTCTCTATTTCTCGCTCTATCAGTCTCTTTGTTCTTGGTCTATTAGTCTCTCTATTTCTCTCGCTCAAGTCTCTCCGCTTCTCTGTTCTCATCTTTATGGAAAAACAAAGGGGAGGCTATGCAAAGGAATGATTTGTGAGAGGGAAAAACATAAGGGAGGGTAGCCAAGGAAAGGAAAAAAAAGTCACAGGCCAATATGAAAACGATTATGCCTAGAAGCTACTCCATTCCATGGTGATCGTAACCTAGGTTTTGGGACTATAATTGATTTTGCACTCTCTTTCGTTGCTGAACCAAACACCTTGAGTTTTCATGCAATCATGATTATGAGGGGAGAAACGCGTGTTGAAGTCCACTGGTTGTTGAACCAAACACCTACTCATTCTTCATACTGAAACCATTTCAGTAAATAACACAAATAAGGGAAGCAAAAAGGAAGGTGTAGAAGAAAGGGAAGCTTGAAGCGTCCTTATTTGGAAGGTCCAGCAGTCAAGGATAAATATGCAGTGGCCTAAAATCCAAAGGGACAAAATATTCTCTCTTCCTAAGTCAACAACACTTTACCTCTCCTGTTGGATTCACATATATGTTTAGAAAGGAAATTACATATTTAAGGCAAGATAAAATGGAAGGTGCAAAAGAAAGGAAGTCTAACAATATACTCTTTGGAAATTCCAGCAGTCAAGGGCCGGAATGTAGTAGCCTACAAAGTCAAAGAGATAGAATCTTTTCCTCTTAAAGTCAGTGGCTTGTCCAAGATAACATATAAGACAAAGCATCTAAATCAAAGAGATTACCAACTGATATGTCTTGGAGTTGATTGTTGAAGAATTAAATGCTGAAGGAGCCTCTCAACGACTAGTATGCCAGAGAAAGTATAAATGGCTTTCTCCTTCAAACTGCAAAACTATTCTTCTGGTGAAGGAAAATACAAAGAGTCATGAAGAGCTTAGCTGAGTGCATAAAATTCCTTCTATGAGTTTCTTTGAGAGAGTGCTAAAAATTGTTGTGATCCTTTATGTGAGCTTGACTTTTCTACTGTTCTGAGTGAACATTTTTTAGCTTATTATATTTGTATTACTCATGTGGGGATTGGTTGTATCTGCGATTTGAGGGTCTTAGTGAGAGGACTGATTGTTTAAATTTCTAGAAATCTTGTCAAATAATAGGGTTTGGTGTAAAAGCCAATTGAGTTGATCCTCTTAGGTTGAAGAAGTTGTAAAAGGTCTAGGGTGACCTACCCGATTGTAAGTATGCCAAGATCTTGTACAAACTTAGTAGTGTACTAGTGTAAAAACAGGGTGTTAATCCTCGGTATGTGAGGTTGCTGTTTGTATTGGATTCCCTCTATAGAATTCTCTTATTGAGTGTTTGAAGAGTAGATGTAAGAATTTCCCTCAAAATTTTTTGAACCACTATTAATTGTTGTGTCTGTTTATGCTTTACTGTTTATTCTTCAATTTTAAAAAAACATAATTTTTAAGTTCACCAACAAAATTCCTCTGAAAAGAAAATAGATGCAATCAGGATACTACTGTCAAACTCATTTAATTATCTCTTTTAGAAGATTATCTTTTCAAGAGACTCTTTATTTAAGAAAAGGAAATTTTGTCAAAACCTCGTACCTTATTTATATATTCTCACCAAGGATCAAAGTTAACATTTTTACAAGAAAATTAGACTAAAAACTTAATTCATTGGGGTCTATAAATTTAGGGATTTAGGATTTTAAAAGTCTAAAAGTTATTTGTAAGTAATTTAAAGTTTACAGAGCCTTTTTTTTTTAAAAAACAAAGAAAAAGAAAAATAGGTATTACTAACTTCTCATAAAAATTGACTAAATTTTAACTGATATATTTATGTTTTAAAAATATTATTTGACCTTTTTGAAATTTGATAGATATCACAATCTTTAGTTTATTTTTAAATTTAAATATTTTTACAATATGAAAATTATGATATTATAATTTTATTAATCATAATCAGTTAAATTAATATTAAGATCAATTTTTTTAAACCAAATCAGTCATTAAATCAGTGCAAGCACGAATTTAAAGTTATTAATTTGTCCATGATTAAACAAGGGTTAAACTGATTATAATTAAATATATTTTTAATTTTATACATTAAAAATTTAATATAATAAATTAATATGTCTTTTCATGCTTAGTTTTGACAAACTTACAAAAAGCTCAAAGACAAGCTATTAAGCATTTTTATATACATTTAACAATAATATGTAATCTCAATAATTTGTAAATTTGGAATAAAATTTAAAATTAGTTACAAAATAATATGTCAATAATATCCATAAATAGAATAACATATTAGTACTTATAAAATATATGAAAAAATTTTAAAAAATAAAATTAAAATTGGTTCAACCATTAAAGCATCCAGTTTTATTGGTTTTGATTGATTTTTTATTGACCGATTCCTAAGTTAAACTGAATTAGTTGTATGATTGATTAATCGATTTTTCAGATTGACTAGTATAGTTCAATTTTGAAAATAGTGATCGAAATGCAATATAAAATTGTGTGTTTTTTTTAAAATATAATAAAAACGACAAATAAACTCCAATAGAAGATATAGGTCAATTGTTGACATTATTATGTGTATTTCATGTTTGTACACCATTCCTTCAATAGAAATGTAATTAATCTTATATGTTATATAATTAATATAAAGTTTCTATATAAGAAAATAAAATACATTGGATTATAGCCTTAATATAAAAGGACGAATCAGTAGAATTAGTTTCTTTGCTTGGCTGATTTTTAAGAGGGCATTCTGTTACACTGATTTAATGCATTTATGATTTTTTTAAATATTTTTCGAACGAATCGGTTATTAAAGAAACATATTATCTCTTTAACTAAATTATTAATTTAGCTTCTAAAAGATTATAATTGTATCTATTTAATCCCTAAAAGAATAAACATATCAATTTAATTCCTAAAAGATTATGTTTAAATTTGATCTAACAATTTTAAATTTTAACAATAAAAACAATAAGACAAAAGTATATTTTATGTCTCTAACTTTTACACCAGTTTTCATTTATACCCCTGAAATTTGTTTTTGGTCAAATATGTTCTATATATTTTAGTTTTTGTCAAATATGTCTTTTTTAACCCCATTAAATTAGTTAACGAAAAGCGTTGACTGGACTGTCATGTGGTAAAAATCATTTGCCACGTCACTTGCTATGTCTACTCATAATCTCAAATTACAAAAATACTCTTAATAATAATTAAAAAAAATTCTCTTTCTTTCTCTCCATTTGTTGTCTCTCCCTCTCTCATCACACACACACACACACACACACACACACACACACACACACACACACACACACACACACACACACTCTGTTTGTCTCTCTCTCTCTGTCGTGTCTCAACCATCCTTGTCCAATGCCCTTATGGCGAAGGTCGATGATCCAGGATGACGATGCATTGGATCATAGAGAATTCTAGCCTCTCCTATGCCCTCGTGGTGAAGGCCAATGAACCAATAGTGGTAGAGGATCCTGTTGGGCTGAGGTTGTTAGACAGTTGGATCAAGCTTGCAGAAAAGCTAGCTTCTTCTACGTGGTATTTTTAATATGTGTTGGTTCAAAAATAGACTTGGCAAGTATACCGGTCGAACAAGTAGTAAAATGATGATTCAAGTATCGTTTCCTCAAGGATTAATGTGCTAAGTACTCGAGAAATTAAGTTGTATTAGTTAGACAAAATCAGATTGGATTGAAGACAACTCTAAAATTTTCTCATACATGGTCTACTTTCACTTCCCTTGCCAAAGTTCAGCTCAAGCACCATGCAAAACCATAAATTAATCAGATATAAGGAAAGCAAATTATAAACGAGTGAGAAAACATGCATTTCATTGATAAAAAAACAAAGTTACAAAGAAGTTCATCATCCTCAATAGAAAAAGAGTTTATAGCAACACTAGATGAGAAATTTAGCTATTCATGACAGTAAAAGGATAGAATATAGTGAATGATTGAGAAAACTCCATGAATTCGAATTTAGGTTAATGGCAATCAATCCTGAGAAGCTTCGGAATGAGATTCCTCTTCTTCTTTTAGCAAATACAGCATTCTCCAGTTTCTCCCGTGCCTTGAATGACCTCATAATGTTGCCATTTCGCTATTTATACCAAGAACATGTGGCAGACAACGCGACTTATTGCTACAGCGGTGAGTTTATTAACTTGTGTTCTTGGTTCAACGGGGCACTTTGGTGAATAGTGGGGGAATTCTTCTTCAAGCTTCAGTGCCCACAGCTGTAGCAGCATAGGTCCACTGCTATAGTAGTGGAAGACAAAGAGGAAGGCTTCAATTTATGGGCTGGAGCACTATAGCACTCTGATATGGCCTTCAGCGCTCACAAATAAATTCTGCTCCAGGGTTCACTACTACAGTGGTACAAATCCACTGCTACAGTGATAAGTAACAGAGAGAAATACTTGAGGAAGCTCTTTAGCGCTGTAGTGTTGAACATTCGTCTCTATAACAGTGAATGACAAAAAGTGACTTCCATCGTCAACATCATGAAAATTAGCTCCAGCAAGGCCCATCTTTTTACACAAGTTCCTCACCAACTTAGCCTACAAAAGAAATCAACAAACCATCAATTGCTAGGAGTATTTTATCATGAAATTACTTAGTTAACAAAGACTCTGAGACATTTTAAAGTTACCAAAACTAATAGAAACAAAGATTGAAAACAAAAATTCAAGCAAGATGGAGGTTAAAACACAAGGTAAAATGCACCTTATTAGTGTTAAATTAAGGCTTTAACAATATCCTTTCCCTTTTTTTCATATATATATATATATATATATATATATATATATACGTGTGTGTGTATGTGTGTTTGTGTTTGTGTATTGGATATGGCATCTATATTTTCTATGTCTCCAATTAGTTCCTTTTCTTAATTGTTGATTGAGCAGAAAGGTCACAACATTCCTGAAAGCATGCTTAAAGAAGTTAGAGAGTTGGCATGCAAATTCTTCCACATTCATGTAGAAGAAAAGAAATAAGTCATGAGGAGTTTGGCAACTGGTTTCAAGTTACAATCTTGTGCATCCCTATATATATATATATATATATATATATATATGCATTTCTTAATCATTTTCCACATTAGAGCTGACACTAATTGCAACTGCTGAATCTGAGCGCAGGGGATATCAAGGAATGGGAGAGAAAAAAAATTAATGGCATATTTGATATACATGAAGCTATAAATGTAGGTTTCACTTGTTTCCTAATCTATACTTGCTTACTATTGTTTCAAGCAGCAATGATTTATGTTCTTTTCTTGGACCAGTGCTATAAGGACATGCCCAAGGGCGCTCATGGAAATCTTGGCAAACCTATGGAAGGATTTAACCAGAAAATAGAGTATGGTTTTCTCTCTTCCTCTCAGCCAATTAACAGAATTTGGAGAAAGAGAAGAAGGAAGCTTACGAAATGGGGATTTACTCTGTTTCTTGCTAAAAAAAAAAGAGTTTGGGAACTCTTACTCTTTCTCTCTTTCTTTCTTGGGCTTACTGAAAGGTATTGGGTAAGCTAAAATTCTCCATGATCCAGTGCATCGTAATCCTGGATCATCGGCCTTAGAGAGAGAGAGAGAGAGAGAGAGAGAGAGAGCAAACGAAGAGAGAAAAGGAGAATTTTTTTAATTATTATTAAGGGTATTTTTGTAATTTTAGGTTATGAGTATACGTGACAAGTGATGTGGTGGATGATCTTTGCCACGTGACAGCTCAATCAACATTTTTCGTTAACTAATTTGACAGTGTTAAGGAAAAGGGCATATTTGATAAAAATTGAAACGTGTAGGACATATTTGACTAAAAACAAACTTTATGAGCATAAATGAAAATCAGTGTAAACGTCAGGGACATGGTTGTCAAGATTGAGATCTTATGCAGGATTGAAAGGGGCACATGATAGATCAAATTGTAAGATCAAATCGAGAATCGTAAAATCTTATAAAAATAGAAAATAATATATAAGAAATATATAATGATATAAAATTTATCAATAATACAAAACCATCAAAGTCTCATTATATTTCAATAAAACAAGCTCAATTGTCATACAATTAGTAAAGAAAAAAAAAGAGAGCAACTCCCTTTCTATTGTATATAGAAACCTCTTTTTTCCTCGTTAAATAGGCACTTTCTTTTTTAAAACTTATAATTTTATATCTCATTATCAGCTTTCACTAAATTAAGTTAAAAATTGAACAAATTATAAGTGTTAAGACTGTAATTGTATAGTATTAGTAAAACTTAAGTTAGTTTAACGATTTTTTTATCCCAATTGATTTGATAGGTTAGAAACATATCAACAAATTAAAAAAATGATAAAATTTTAGAATTTTATAGGATCGATAAAATGGTAAAATCATAAATCATAAGATTTCAAGATTTAAATCGAGATCCTAGTAAATTTAGATCTTACATAGGATCATGATCGTTCGGATTATTTGGAATCGTAAGATCGTAAGATGTTAAGATTTAGATCGAGATCTTGACAACTTTAATTGGAGACATAAAGTATACTTTCACCAAAAAATAAATTAAAACAATAACAATATTTCAAGTGCTAAATTGTGACCATACGCATCCCATTATTCATTGGTTCCACATTAAAAGCCACAAACAAGCAAAAGCCAAAGTAAATGATACCATGAATCATTTTCAGGAAGGGACATAATGTCCTAAATTCAGTTTGTTGGGGTAAATATATTTAAATCCTAATGGTTTAAATATATTTAAGCCCACATTAGTATTTTTGATAATGATTGATTGGGCCATTGTAACACCCGCTATATTTTAAAGTTATAAGTATTCAAGAATTACGATAAATTTATTTTGGAGAAAATAATTTTGCTATCTTTTTAATTTTCGTTTGTGCATATTGTTGAAAATACAGATTTTCATTTATAGATTGCATAAATTGTGAGATATAATGGATGTTATTATATGAAATTTATACCTTAAATAAAATATGATTTGAGCATAAGAAGAATCTGAATGAAACTAGGAGAAAAATAATGTTTTATATGAGAAAATCTCCTTAGGGACTAAATTAAAAAGGACAAAAGTAAAAAGAAACTTAAACGTTTAGAAGAAAGAATAATTTTCCCTTTAGTTTCTAATAGTAACAATTAACTCAGCCGCCTCGTGATCGCATCGTAAAACTGAATTATTAGAAATGTCATTTTCATAAATAGTAAATTGAATATTTTATTAGCACATAGTGTCAAATAGTACACTTGACTTTTCCTATTAATAGGCCCTTCCATTTCACTTCTAAACTCACACCTTCAGTTTTCCTTATCTCCTCTCCTTAAAACTTCTCTTACTCCGACGTTAGGGTTTTGAAATTCTAAGTCTTTCTTCCTTAGCCTAGATTCAAGGTGAGGATACTATGCCTTTTTTATGTCTTTCAAATTTTAAAAGTTATATTCTTAAGTATGCTCTGTGGTTGTGGCTTTAACTGATCTTTCACATCAGAAAAATTGTCCTTAGATGCCTAGACATTATTTTGATTCTCTGATAATCAAAATAGAATACAAACTGTGAAGAATACATGTGTAGGAAAGTTCTGCCTAAGGAAAGATCTGGTTCTTAAGTGTATCCATTGCGACCCTCCACTCTTACTTGAGAACTTTTTTAGTGTACTCTTTTACTGCTTATATTCACTATTTTCTGTAAGAATAGTAACCATACGTATAAATAGTAATCATACGTATGAATAGTAACCATACGTATGAATAATAATTGTACATATGAATAGTAACCATATGTATGAATAATGATCATACGTATGAATAGTATCCATATGTATAAATAGTAATAATATGTA
Organism: Biancaea sappan; assembly: GCA_037074585.1. Taxonomy (NCBI): domain Eukaryota; kingdom Viridiplantae; phylum Streptophyta; class Magnoliopsida; order Fabales; family Fabaceae; genus Biancaea; species Biancaea sappan. The sequence goes on along the minus strand of CM073493.1, from coordinate 6,562,201 downwards.
TGAATAGTATTTTGGTACAAAAGCAACCCTGACTTTCTATATCTGATCTTCATGCAAATCTCTATAGTAGAACCTGAAATCCAGCTACGTACTCTTCTTTGTAGCAACTCGGAAAAGTGACTTGGATACGAAATCTATATGAGTGGATGACCTTACTAACCGACTTTATTTACTTTTATTCCAAGTACAATATAAATTTCACCTTATATTGCAATTAGATTTCATATTTAATGATGATTGCTAGATAATGAAATTTATTGTTTGATTTAAGATTATATTGATGAGAATTATGATTGAGTATATAATACACATGGAATGGTTGAGGGCTTGATATGCATATAATGATTGTGAACATAAATACAATAGGAATTAAATCCCTGAACATAAACTAAATACAGAGATATATAAATCCTGAATATGAATATAACTGTTCTTATTGTGATTATGATTATGATATTTATACTTGTGACATATTTATTATTGCACAGCCATTTAGTCACTGAGTTTTGATAAACTTACACTCTATGAACATTTTTTAGATACAGTGGATGAGAACCAAGGAAACCCGCAGGAGGATTAGTATTCCTTGAGGATACTTTCCATATTGTCTGGAGGCCTATAAATCAAAAAGCTTAGGAAATGCTCTGTAATCTCTATAGGTCACCTAGGCTTGGAAATTTGTATTTTACGGTATGATATTTGGCTTGTATTTACTGTTTCACTATATTGAACTTTTTATATGCAAAAATCTCTTTCTTGAAAAATTATGTTATTTTATGGAATACCATAAAGGTATACCCTCGAGTTTATAAAGTTATTCACATGTCCTAAATTGGAATGTGATAGCCATCTTGCTTAAACAAATAACAAAAGCCTAGGTAATATATTTAGCCCATTCTATTCACATAAAGTTTTTGTTTGACTTCTGATATTATATAATATTCTGACAGCTTCTTTGTTTGTCTTTTGCTCTGTAAAAAAGGAGGTGTACAAAATATAAAGCTGATCAGTCCTTCACATAAAGCATGCTGTCAGGAAACAAAAAGGGCTAAGTGCAGCTCTTTGGTATGTGCTCTGGAAATTCAGTTTGCCATCTCCATGCTATCTCGTGCTGCACCTCCCTGGGCTTACTGTGATATATTACAGAGAAGTTCAAAAAGAATTTAATGAAAGAGACGTTGGGGGCCAACAGACATATTCCTAGAAGATTATTTAAGAGTATTGATGCAGCAATTTGAATTTAATGAAGTCGAGCTGAAGTTAATATTCCATTCACTCTCATCATTTACCTTTCTCTCTGAAATTCTATTCTTGTGCTCTATGTGAGCTTGTTCTTTAAGTTTGTTGCACTATTGAGAGAGAAAGAATATATTTCATTTACTTCATTCTATCTGATTGTTTGTTTGGTTTAAAGAAGGTTGTAAAAGCTTGTGAGCTGATCCTTGAGAAAGGTTGTAATTCATCTTCCTTAGATAAAGCATTTCTGGTCTGTTGCTTTAGGAAGCTTGTACCTTGTGAGATTTTCTTGTAAAGATTCAGGACCTTGAATTTATAGAAAAACCCTTTGCTTGTATGCATTAGGAGGAGGATAAATGATCTAAGTGGTTTCGATCTAAACCTCTTTAAACTTGTTGTGTAAACTTTTTTTCACTAACTCTTGTCTATCAAAATATTTTACATGAACTCTGTTAGGAAGATAGACTACTTCTTGAGAAAAATTTAACAAAGGATTTTAAACACAATTCAACCCCCATTCTTGTGTCTAACACAATTTTATTTGAATATTTTAATGTCGGATCTGTTACCCCATCATCACTGCTACTCTAAGAGCAATATAGTGAAGCACCGGTTCAATGATCAATGGTTGGATCGTGGTCAAATTGGTAATATTTTAAAAATATTTAAAAAATAAAAATATATAACTAGAATATTAAAATACTATATAATTACATATCATAAATATAAATATGCAAACTTAATTAAAAATAAAATTTAAACAAGACATTAATCATCAATAAATAAATCATATAAAACAAAAATTATAATCTATAACCATACCATAGCTTCAGCCTTACACCACTCAATGACTGACAAAATGAATCTAGTTGCAGAATGCAGACTTAAAGTATACCACACGCCATACTGTCTCTTTCACTTTAGGTATACCACATGCCATAATGTCTCAATCTCCAGTCTCCACTCAATCTTGGTCTCTAGTCTCTACTCAATCCAAACTCTTCCACTCTCTACACGATCATGGAGTCACACCACACCACATAGAGTCACACACACACACACAAAAAACACACAACCAAGCTTCTTCAACCTTTGGCTTCCCTCTCTCAGTACTCTTTCTCTTCTTAGTCTCTCTTACTTTCTCTCTCTGAAACTCACTAAAGATTGAACCAGTCAACTCAAAAAATTGGCCGGTTTGACTGATTCAAAATCGGTTTGACCAAATTTGTACTAACTCAATCCTTTCACGGTTCAATTGGTTCTATTGAACTAGATCTAAGACCAATTCCCAGTCTAACCGGTTGAATTGACCAATTTGGTTTGATTCTTATAACTAAGGATATAAGATACTTTTTTCAGGTGTTTATCACTAAACATAAAAAATACTTGAATCTATTGCCATATTTATTTTTTTCCTCTTCAGTATATATTCAGATATTGATTTTCTATATTGAATTTTTGTTTTATATATATTCAGTATTAATTATATATGTACATATATTGATTTCAATATCCTCTTAATTTTTTTTTTGGGATTGTAGTGATATTTTTGAAGCAATCACTACAAAGAATGGAAAAATAGCAAGGGAAATATCCATCGGCTATTCCTCACTATTTTGCGAACAACGTCAAATTTCCGACAAAATATTTCCTCATTGATGTTTGATCACTAGTTGATAGCGGTCAATGGATTTGCAAAACAAAAAGTCTCTCGCTAATTTCTCTTGCTACAATATAGCAAGGTATTTTCCCTTGCTGACTGAATGATGTTTTTCAAAATTATATATGTCCAATTTTCTCATTGATTATTGAGTGATTAGTGAGGGCGATACTTTTCACTATTCCTTCACCAATGTGCATCCTATTCCCTTGCCATTTCCTTCCAAATGTATACCCCCTTTTTTTTTTCTCTCCTTTTGTTCCCCATTTTTCTTTTTAATTTTAATAAGCCTTAATTTTGTTTTAAAAGATAAGCCCTAATTTAAAAGATTAGTTATTTGAAAGGAGTAATGAAATATTTTATTTATAACTATTTACTAGAATAAGAAATTAAAAATATATCTATTACAAATAGGAAATAATATTTAGAAGTACCAAAATATTTTCATACAAACATCAACCATAATTTTTCTAAGGAGGTCTTAGTCTCTTTGCAAGTCCTCATCCCGCTACTGGTAATCATCATTCCTTCCTTTCAAAGAGTCGGTTGTAGAATGGGTCAATGTCTAATGATGTGATTTTCGGAGGGAAAACACTTGATCGATTTTCTGGATAGGTTGAAAGAAACAAACAAATGAAACCAAATCACTCAATTGATAAGCCAAAGGGCGCCACAACTAAGAGAAATGGGTTGATCTCGCCACACTCAAGAAAGAAGAACGTGAGTGATAAGAAATCTAGTTGCTCTTGCCACTAACACAAGTTAGATAAGAGAAAGAACTCAAGAATCCTCTTGAAAGCAAAATGCCAATATCTCATATATGATTCAAAGATGGTTTACAACAAATGGCAATGACCCTTTTTATAGAGGGTCTCCAAAACAAAAAGACAAAAGACTCCAACTAATGCATTAAATGCATCAACTAAAAGTCAAGTAGTGTAGGCTAAATGTCAAAGACAATAAATATATAGGTAGCTAAATGTCAAAGACAATAAATGCATAGGTAATAGACTACAACTATATTCAACAAATGCAACTATCCCACATGCAATCTTTTTCACACTTCTTCCACTTTCAACAAAGTGGTTAAGCCCAATCCAAGCCCTTTAGCCCTTAAACGAGTTAGAGGCCCAATTGAAGTGTTCTCCCTTTCTTGGGCTGCAATTAGTCCAAGCTCTTTAACCCTTGAACGAGTTAGAGGCCTAATTGAAGTGTTCTCTTTTTCTTGGGCTGCAATGGGGTTATCCTTGATTACATCATCTAACCACTCAACCTAGCCAGTGTTCAACAATGACATTAGTTGGGTTTTCCCAGGATGACCCTTAGGATGACTTTTTTGTTCAAAATTCTAACTTTATTTCTTTCAAGTGACAAAAAGACTTTATGTGCCACTTTACTTTTTAGCAACAAAAATATCTTTAGAATAATATATATATATATATATATATATGTATGTGTGTGTGTGTTAATTTGACATTCTTTTAGTTCACATCAATGATTAAAGAACTGGACTGGACCGATGTAACTGGAAACTGATGTCTGGTTCGACTGAATCATTGAACTGGTTATCTTGAAAATCGATAAAAAATCGATTGAACCAGTTGAAAGTTAGTGAAACCAGTCGGTTAACCAATTTCATTGATTGAAAATAAAAAAAAAAGATGCAGATCTATAGTGTTAAAGTAAATGAGGAATCTCATTATCTCAAAATCACTCTCTACCTCTCTCTTGTAGGAAGTTGTGACTATGTCGGTACTACCTAATGTCTTCATTTTGTTGCCATCCATCGAAAGATCTGCCATGGTCACTATTTGTCATAGTTGAAGTGGAAGGTAAAGATAAAAGGTGAAGAATTAAAGATGGTGAAGATGATAGAAAGTGAAGAAGTAATGCGTGAGAAATTACTTGTAGAGGATTTGAGTATATTGGAAAAAAAAGAAAAAAAGATGTCTGGAACCACCAAATGGATAATTAAAGCGAAGAAGAGCAGAGAATGAAAATGTAATTAAAGAAAGAGAAAAGAGGAAGAATATGAAAATTTACGGAGAATATTGTGGATCTTGAAGCGTTGGCTCTAGGCCTAGCGGTTGAGGGAGTCTGGAGATGGAATAGGGAGTGTCCAAGAAAGCTCTGTCATGTCTTATACACTTGCATGTGTCTTTGTATGTGAAGCTGCATAACAATTCCTTGCACATACATCATTTACTCATTCACTAGATAGCAATCATGGAACAAGCATTTAATATTCGTCCTTATTACCACAAGTTACCCGGAGGTTATATCTGCCATCATTCACATACACAATATTCACATACAATCAATCATCCAATATCAACAATAGCATGTCAAGCTAAAATCAACTATTACATCATTGTATATTTGCAACTTCGATCACAAGTCTATAGTACTACATTCAAGCATTGTGGGTTAACTCAAGTTTCAAATATTTCATATCCTTTCTAGCATGGTCATATTATACAAGTGATCATCATATTTTCTCATTGTATAAATTTCATGCTTTCTATGAAATAAGTGAGGTGTATGCATATCCACACCACAAAATTACATCTCAATGAAATACCATAAATGCATACACATACACACTACAAGTTATTTTACAAGAGACTCCGTAATCATTCAATGGTGTACATGACCACACCACCCAAATGCATACATGTGCATATTTTATGATTGATGTCAGTGTATTTTCTTATGTCTGAGGAGGGGAAGGAAACTTGGGATGGTGAGAGATAAGGGTTATGGATAGCTTCTCGTTTGTGTATAGGCAAGTGTGATAGAGTGAATGAGAGTGTGTGTGGCGTGAGTGTAAGTATATATATAGATATATACCCAATGACCAAAATGTCTTTAACCTTCAGATGTACATAAAGTTGTAAGTATGTATAAATATTGTTTGGAAGTTCTGGACCATCGAAGCAGCTTATCTAGCAGTCTAAATCAAGAAGAGCAGGGTGCTCTTCCTCTAAGAAGAGCAAGGGACCTTAATCCCTGACACCACACCCATTCTTCATTCCTCATTTCACCCACGAATACACTAAAATTTCATATTCATCCACTTCCTTTGTCTTTTAGCACAAGGCATCTTAAAATTACTTATTTTTTGTTTTAGTCCCTCCATGGCACAACACCTTTAATCCAATCTCTCACTTACATAACTAGAGGAGTTTTTCCCTCCCTACCCCCACATCATCTACCATAGGCATAAACTCATGTGTGCCAAACTTAAAGGGGTATTATAAGCAACAAGTAAACACAAGAGAAGAAGTAATATTTTGAAGAATGGAGTGATGAGGACAAAAAATCGAAACATGGACAGCAAACTATAATCGTGAAGCAGTGCAATGATTTTTTTTATTTGCTTGGTCGGCGGCAAGCATTTTGGTGGGTGGCAATGATAGATTCTGTTAGACAAACATCACTAGCAACTACCAACAAAAGATGCTTCAAACTTATGAACAAACCAGAAGAAAAGAAAAAGACTTAGGAGGGCTTCAAATGTTGAAAGCATAGAGAAATATTAATCACATAGGGAAGACTTAAATGCCAAAGTTTTTGATGATGTGGCATGGAGGAGGAGAGAAAAAAAGTATGCATGACATTTAATACTCCAACTCATCATTTAATGATATACGTCATCACTTTTATTAAAATATTAAATGACAATTAGACAGAAGAATCATATTGATAATGAACTATTATGTAGGGGACCATTTTGAGAAAAAACCATATGTAAGGAACCATTTTTATAAAAGATGCATTTGTGAGGGACCAAAATGAAGTTTTAGTCAAATAATTTGTAACAAGTTTATATATCAAATTTTTAGATAAACTCAATGAGAGATAACAATAGATTAAGTTCATTATAAATGAATATGCATATTTTAATTCTTTCAATTCAGTTAAATTTTACTTTCTAAAATTTGATTGAGACAAACACAATCATGTTGGTAAATCATTTTTCATCAGCACAATTTACAGCCTAAATTTGCTTATCTAAAACCATTAACAAGCTTTTGAAAATATTTTAAATGCTTTGTTGGCATATCTCAAAACATGTAACTATTCATCTTTTTTATTATGCAGGGTCTTGATTGAGCATAACCAATTGGTCAGTCAATTACCAACTAGCCAAATACCATCTATGATTAGGACACCCGTATAGCCACTATAGTTAAAGCATTATAAATAATTCACTCTTGGGCTTAAATTGATAACTTATACTTTCTCTCAAGTCTCAAGCAATATTCTTATTTTAAACTTTGTTTATCATTAGCTTAAGTATTTTAGAAGAAACAATTGGTTCACCAATTTTTTTGATTCCATCATTCTATTCGGTCTATTTTTTAAACCGTAAAAGAATTTATTGTGAGAAGATGAGCATTAAAATTTAAAAAGATAAGTGGCATTTTTCTTCCCAGATGGAGCCAAGCTTGAAATAAAGAGACAACAAAATATTGCTGCTCCTTCTAGAAAAATTGGATAACCTATGCAATAACATCCACACCTTTTCATGGCTTTAGTATTTAAATAAATGAAATTTAGTATTTAGATAAATTTACAAATATAATGTTTTATATGTATTTCTGCAATCTAATTTCGAAGCCAAACAGTGTCTTGATTGGAGTTAGGTAAATGTAATTTTAAATCACCTTTATTTTGATTAAAAATAAATTAAAATTGATCCAAGAAAACAAAAGTTTAAAGAAAAAATATGGTACAACCAAGTGAAACCTTCTATTAACATGAACCTTTTCTTAAATTGAATAAGGTACGTATGTCTTTGTATGTGGTAGGACCTTCGAGTTCTGTATTTATAATTTACCTCAATACTTTTTATGTCATTTAATTACAACTTAGCACAAATACCCAACTCCTATGTTTTTTCTTGGCCTCTTGCTCCTTCTACAAGAATTTGTAAGCAAGACCATCGTTATTCCAAGAGCCAAAAAGTGAGTGCTTCCTATCATCATTTGCAATTTGTCATTCTAAATTCTGTAACCCACTTTGATTCTCGTACTCCTTTTCTCTTCTTCTTCTCAAATCTCTTTGCAAAATCCGAGCTGGCTTCATGGCTAAAGAAACTCGCCTTCTCCATGTATTCTTCTTCCCCTTGCTTGCCCATGGCCACATGATTCCTATGGTTGACATGGCCAAATTGTTTTCGGCAAGCGGTGTGTGTGCCACCATCATCACCACCCCCCTCAACGCTCCTCTTATTTCTATGTCACTTGCAAAATCCAACTCCCAAAATCCAATTCATATCCACACCATCGACTTTCCTTGTGTAGAGGCTGGTTTGCCTCAAGGTTGCAAGAATATTCACTCAGTCCCTTCTCCAGATTTGATTCCCAACTTCACCATCGCCACTACAATGCTTCAAGAGCCATTTGAGCAAATGTTGCTAGAGTTCCATCCAGATTGTATCGTTGCTGATATGTTCTTCCCATGGGCCACTGATTCCACTGCTAAATTTGGAATCCCACGGCTTGTGTTTCACGGATTGGTTTCTTTTCCTTGTGCGCTTCTCAATGTGTGAGACTCTACAAACCTTACGAGAATGTTTCAACAGATTCGGAGCCCTTTGTTATTCCCAATCTTCCAGGAGAGATAACAATGACAAGGTCACAGATGCCAAATTTTGAGAAGATGAATGATGACACTATATTCAGTAGAATATTGATTGCTTCTAAGGAATCAGAGATGAAAAGCCATGGAGTTATTATTAATAGCTTCTACGAACTCGAGAAAGAGTATGCCGATCATTACAGGAATGTACTTGGAAGAAAAGCCTGGCATATAGGCCCTGTTTCTCTTTGTAATATGCACACTGAAGACAAAGCAAATAGAGGAGAAGCATCATCCATCAATGAACACGAGTGCTTGACGTGGCTTGACACCAAGAAATCGAACTCAGTCATTTATGTCTGCTTTGGAAGTATGACATCCTTCCCAGAATCTCAGCTCAGAGAAATTGCAATGGGCCTTGAAGCATCAGGACAAAAATTCATCTGGGTGGTGAGGAGAAGCAAGAAAGATGAAGAAAATGAAGGATTTATTTGATCTAATTTATAAGCCTAGACCGATGTAGATACAAACTACGACATATTAAAACAGTATAATATAAAAGAGATGAATTGGGAATGTGTACCTGGCATCATCGCAGTATCCATCTCAAACAACAGAATAGAGAGATTTTAAATTTTGTGAGAGTGGTACTACTCTCTATCTGATAGGTTTTCTGTCTAGGGTTAAACTGATTAATGGAGAGTCAGTTTATTTATTATCAGATAAGAGCAGGGACTTCTCAATGGACTACCATATGAATGGCCCAACCCATCACGGGCCACTCACAACAGAAAAGCCCAGTTATAATATTCATTAAATGTATTAAAAGCTATATTAAAATTATAAATAATACAGTTGATATGTTAATGATATTTAATGATTTAATAATTGATTAATGCTAATCCAAATAGGATATATATATATATATATATATATATATATATATGTATATTAAAATTAAAATTCAACAATTCTCCCACTTAGATAGCAATAATCAATTATTAAAATGTAACAATCATTAAGACTAAAATACCAACTAAAATTATAGCACATGTCAAGAAAGATAAGCTTTAACGATGCAGAAATAGTATCTGATAGGGAAGTAGATCATACATGGTAAAAGCTCATATTTCATATGAAGAATAATGAATATGGATAAGCATAATTAATTAAGAGAAATATGCAATCCAAGAATAGTCCAAGCATCTGAAAATGCTACAAGAGATATGATAACAAAAGTGACGTCATCTCAAGCATATCTCATAAGAATAACAATCAAGTAAATGTAAAATTCAGACTCCCACTAACCCAAAACATAAAAAAGACTTAACTAAACTCATATGAGCTACATGATTCTGAAAAGCTCTAACAGTTAAGCCTTTAGTTAGTGGATCCACTAAAATGTTCTCTATAGCAAGATGCTCAATACGAGTCTGAAACTCCAGAATCTTCTCTCTAACAAACAGATATTTGATATCAAAGTGTTTTGATCGAGAAGAGCTTCTATTGTTTTGAGAGAAATGAACATCAACAGTGTTGTCGCAATATATCACAAGTGGCCTAGAAATGCTTTCAATAATGTGAAAACTAAAGATTCAATTTTTCAGCCACATGGCATGAGAAGTAGCCTCATAGCAAGCGACATACTCTGCCTCAATGGTAGAAGTAGCTGTAAGAGTTTGTTTAACACTCTTCTAAGAGATAACTCCTTCTACCATCATAAAAATAGAGCCGAAAGTAGACTCAGTCGTCAGGGCAACCTGCAAAATCAAAATCAGAATAACCAATGACCTGAAGTTGATCAGACTTCTTATAGGTTAACATATAATCCTTAGTTCCCTGCAAATATCTTATGACCTTCTTCACGGCTTTCCAATGACCCAACCTTGGGTTGCTCAAGTATCTCCCTAAAGCATTAACAGTAAAAGTGATATCGGGACGAGTACAAACTTGAGCATACATCAAATTGCCAACAGCAGAAGCATATGGGACCTTTCTCATTTCAGCTATCTCTGAATCATTTTGAGGACATAGAGATTTAGATAGTTTGTCACCTTTTTGAACAGGTGCAGCACATGAGGAGCAAGAATGCATGTTAAACTGCTTAAGGATCTTTTCAATATATCCTCTCTGAGACAAACCAAGAATGTCACATGACCTATCACAGTAAATCTAGATGCCTAGAACAACTGAAGCATTACCAAGATCCTTCATATCAAAGTGGCTATTCAACATCAATTTTGTCTTAGTCAAAAGGTTAACACAACTACTTGCAATTAGAATATCGTCGACATATAAGACAAGAATTATAAAATTACTCCCACTAGTCTTCAAGTAAATGCATTGATCTGAAGCATTTTCCTTGAAGCCAAAAGAAGTGACAACCTGATCAAATTTCAAATACCATTGCCTGGATGCCTGCTTTAGTCCATAGTTTGCAAACCAAATGCTCCTTACCTGTTTCAATGAAACCATCAGCCTGAACTATGTAGACATCCTCGGCTAGATCTCCATTCAGAAAGGCTGTCTTCACGTCCATCTGGTGAAGTTCTAAATCAAAGTGAGCTACCAAGGCTATAACAACCCGAAATGCATCTTTCGTGGAAATTGGTGAGAAGGTCTCCTTATAATCGATGCCTTCCTTTTGATTATAGCCTTTTGCTATTAGTCTAGCTTTATATCTCTCAACTTTTCCATATGGACTACGCTTGGTCTTAAAGACCCATTTGTACCCAACTCGTTTGCAACCATCTGGCAATTCTACAAGATCCCAAACACCATTATGAGACATGGAAGCTAATTCATCATGCATGGCATTTAGCCAATCAAAAGCATGAGAGCTAGAGATAGCCTCCTGGAAAGTAATAGGATCATCATCATTATAGAGATCAAACTCATGCTCTTAAAGATACACTACATATGTCACGACCCATTTTCTAGGCACATGACCGGCACAATGATGAATATCCCATCACTGTAAGCCTTTCGATAAATTCTTCCCACAAGTAAAATTGTTAGTCATTATCTCTATATTCTCAAAATACCATTTAATAAATACAAAGAAAATACATCAGATTTTCTTAATTAATAATAGATCCTCAGTACAAAACACATTATTATACTGAAATACAAGCCAAATACCAAACCCCTGACCTAGATGTCCTAGACGGTTACAGAGCAACATACTGTATAACAAAAGAAGGGCCTACCCGACAGCGGGAAGGTCCAACGTGATCTACTCCTCTAGCGGATGTACTTCGGCGGCAACCTGATCTGAACAAAAAGTTTGTACAAACAGTGTGAGCTTTTAAACTCAGTGAGCAAATCGGCCTCGCGTTAATAAAATTCAAATACATCACCAGTCATGCAAGCATATCCGAAGGCTCAAGCTCAACCAATAGACATAGTTAGAAATTACATACAAGAAAATTTCATCCAATTCAACAAACGATACTAGTACTCGTCAATGGCAATATATCCCGGAGAGCGCACACAGGCCGGCTCACCAATTTTGTATTTTTCCGCCATGACGCACAACCTCATCCTCTTAGCTAGGGCGCCTCACGGATTTATCACCAATCCGGGCTATATCCCTACTGAGGGAATCGTTGTCTCCACACTCATTGGTCAAGACACCCTTTAACCCGGGTTTTCCGCCTTGCCGTGAGAGGAGGTACTGTACCGCTCAATCACAATCAATAGTACAACAGTTCATATCATAATCAGAAGCACAATATAATACTCATCCATATAACAGGTATAGTATATAACTATATGATTCAAATTTTATATCATCATGAGATACTTGCTTTGTCTTATCCATACTTCTGGATTAATTATCTCATTATATTCGTCATCTGAATCCAATTTTCCCCTATGAATCTTGGGAGTGTCCTACGACATACTTTTTATCACCAGTAATGCTAAAACTCTATTAAAACAGGGTCGTTTCACTCACCTGGATTCCGTACGAGTATCACTTCTCTAAATCGTTACGGACAAGAGTACGCAGGTGAATTTCAGTGTTCTGCTACAGAGATTTTCATGAAAGATTACAGAAAATATGTTAAGATCGTTTTCGTACAGATACTGTTCATACGTACGGGTACTATTCATACGGTCACTATTCATACGTACGGGTACTATTCATACCAGAAATACAGAATACAATCTGTAAAAGAGTACACCAGGTAAGTTCCCAGGAAAGAGTGGAGGGTCACACTGGACACACTTAAAAACCAGGTCTTTTCTTAGCCAGAACTTTCCTAGACATGTATTCTCCACAGATTATATTCTATTTCGGTAATCAGAGAATCAAAATAACAGCTAACGACAGTTTTTCTGATGTGGAAGATCGGCCAAAGCCGCAACCACAGAGCATACTTAAGAAAATAACTTCTAAAATTTGAAAGACATAGAAAGGGCATAGTATCCTTACCTAAACAAAAACGGAAAGGCCCAAAATCTCAGAAGCCTAGCGTCGGAGCAAGAGAAACTTAAGGAGGGAAGAAGAGAAGTTGAAGGTGTGAGTTTAGAAGTGAAATGGAAGGGCCTATTTATAGTAAAAGTCAAGGGTACTATTTGATACTATGCGCTAATAAAATATTCAATTTACTATTCATGAAAATGACATTTCTAATAATGCAGTTACTGTGCACCTTACGCGTACGATGGAAAATTTTCGTTTATTTACTATTAGAAACTTTAAAGGGAAAACTATCCTTTCACCTTAAACCTTTAAGTTTCTTTTCAATTCAGTCCTTTCAATTTAGTCCCTGAGGGTATTTTTACACATAAAACGTCATTTTCTCCTACAAACTTCTTTCTAGTTTTCTCTTATGACCAAACCACATATAGTATTCCTGTAGGATGTTTTCATTTCCTTTCCCTCCGAGACTTATCTCTTCTTAGGAAGTATGTTCTCAGTTTTAGTTTTAGACAGATGTGGCTACACTTTTGAACTTAGTCAAGGAAAAGTTGTTACTTGTTTTGATTCCGTTGCTGTCGGATCAAATTTTTATATGGTGGATTTTATAAGCTGAATTCATGATTGATTTTGTGTAGCTATATTATTTTAGGGTACCAGCCAATAAAAGAAACCACTTGCATTAAAAAAAAAACACTGAAGGATTACATTGCAAAAAAAAAGAAGAAGTTTACTCATGTATGAGTAATCTAAAAGCGAGGTGGTCTTGGATTAGGAGGGTTGTATTGTATCATCACCCCTCGACCATTCCTTGGAGCAAGAGACATAGCAATGTCGCGGAGGGTAGTGTAAATTCCATTCATACAATCAACACTTCTTTGCTGTTGATTGCAGAAGCACTGGGTGGACCAATAGAAGAATCTATCTATTCTCGAAGTCATTGCCGCGTTATTACGTTTGGTTAACTTCTCCAGATCTTCTATCATCTTCTTGAGGTTTTTCACCTCCTGCTCTAAACAGGCGATTTTGTCCTCCGAGCTATGGCCTGTGCTAATCTCCTCAGCTTCCTCATTCTTCTTCATCTTCTTCTCCTTTTGATTCTCTTGAGGTCCCTCGAGAGGTCTTTTGCCCTTGTCCCTGCATAAACTTAAGTTTAAGTTAAGTTCTTCTTCCTTAGCCTCTACTGTGAGATCAATGTACTTCCTTGAGGCCATGATTTGGAAAAATTTAGAAATTTTTGTAAGAGTATGAGGCGAGAGGAATACTGGGGGATTGTAGGCTCAGAGATTATTACTCTTTGTGGTGTGGTAACTGAGAATGCTGGGATGGTTTTTATAGAAAAAAATTAGGACTTAGAGACAAAGAAGATATCTTTTCACCGCACCCCTACACGATCAACCTATGGATTTCTGCAAGCTGGAAGCCAGAAGTCTAGGGTAGGCGTGCACACCGATAGCGCGTTGCATTAATGCCAAAACCATGAAAGTCAATATTCGGTGGATCTGCGGCCGATTTTACTTGGTTTTCCCATTTCTCCCGTTGGCATTTTTCGAAATTCAAAGAAGTTAAGAATATAGCCATTAAAGATTGCCTTGGATGCTTTTATGATGAACTGAAATGCATTTTTCTGTTTTATTGTATTGTTCTTGAGAGCCTTCAGTTGAGTATGATATACATAACTGATTGAATCATGTTGTAATTACATGTATGTATGTTATTCATGCATAATGAGTGAAGGCTACGATCAAGGAGAATATGTGATGATCCTACATATACTCATAGAGATGTGAAATCAAAATGACTTAGATAGAATGAAATGTGTAGATGATGATATATCTTCATGGTTACACATACTTACATATAATGCTCTCATGGGCAAATGAAAGGCAGTGATTTCCTTACATCATGATAATGCTTAAGGCATGCGACCGTAAGCAGTTAACTTTGTTTTAAAATATATATATTTACATATATATTATGTGTAAGTCTAGATTAAAGACACCGATTAGAATCTAAGATACGGCCAATATGAGGCTACCTAATCATAGAGAGACATCGTGATATGGGATTACAGGATAAAACAAGTTTAGAGGGAGAAAATCTCAGACTGAAGAGCGTAGTTAGTCAAAATTTTGAGAAAGGTCAAGATTAGCCAAAAATTTTTTTCAAGAAATCTTTGACTTATGTTAATTGCATTTACTATTTATCTGCATGTCCGACATTAATTGCTGGCATTGCGACGTATGTGATCTGTAAACCTTATAGCGAGCGGCGTGTAGGTTGTGGTGGCTTTAGCTCTAGGGGCTTCGGGTTGTCTATAAATCTTGTACGCCCGTTACCCCACTCATCACACCAAGCGAACTTCTTTCATTACATACCTATTTCTCAATCTCCATTCCTTTCTCATTCGAAGTTATTTCTGAGATCCCTAGAGCAATGGCCGATAATAAGTCTTTCAACTTGAATTTTGAGACTGGCAATGTAGAGCTTGATTTAAATCTAAGTCTCGGAGACAACAAAGGGAAAAGACCTGTAGACAGGTCACCAGAAATTAAGAAAAGAAAGAGGGATGTAATAGAGTTGGAGGAGGACAGTACTGCAACATTCTCAGAAAATAAGCTTGCATTCCTGGAGCGTAAGATCGAAAATATGGAGCGTAAGATAGAGAGCCTGGAATACAAGACAGAGGACCAGAAGCGACTAATAAATCGTCTCTTTGAAAACCAAGAGAAACTGATAAACCGTCGTTTCGGGGAACTAGCTAATCGAGTTGATAGACATTCAATGTTTGCAACTCAAAATTTTCGTGACCAACAAACAAGGTGTATTGACTGTATGAACGGAGTAACTTCTGCTCTTCGCCAAATTTCTCAGGCGCTTCCTCCAGAAACCCTTTCTAGGCTACAACGATTAGCTTCCTCCTTAAGGTCTGAAGCACCTTCCTCTTCTAGACCTGGAGCACCTTTTACATTTCAAAAGCCTCCTCGTCCTTAATTTATTCTTTCTTTTGTTTGTATCTAAAGCTATATTTGGTCTAAGCTTCATGTATTAAAATTATCTATGTACTAGAAATAAAATTTAAGTTAGTATTTAGATCTTCTTTGTTGAAGTGATTCCTTTTACTGAAAGAACTTGAGGAATGAGAAAATGTTGGACTTATATTTCGTACTTGATTATGAAAATTCTAAAGCAGAGTATGGTAATATCCTTTTGACTGAGAAGAGTTACTAAAATGATATTTCATTGCATTTCTGAGCTATGGAGGAGTGCTAAATAAGTATTTTATGAACCTATACATAGAGAACTATGAGTTTGCCCTAATCATTGAAGGGATACGACTCTATATGAGTCATTGAGGTGAGAGGAATTTCCATATATATAATTATGCATGAGGAGTATGTTATTTACTTAACACATTTTCTGGGATTGTTCTTCCTAGAGATTTATGTAATAATTTTACGTGATTTTTCCTTTTATATGACGCATTCAGCTGAGAGTATCGCCTTAAGGTAGAATGATCGCCTTCGGGCAAGAGAATTACCTATGGTCAAAATGACGCCTTTAGGTACTATACTTGTATTCGTAAAAGTTATAAGTTATGTGTGTGGAAACATGTGTTCTGATATTCAGTATGAACTGGAAAGACCACGTGCCACTTTTGAAGACGACATCTATTTGAGGTTTTATATGGATATCTGATTAAATGGTTTGAGTTTGGTAAAGGTTATGAGGATGAGACACTTTATGGTACAAAAGGTTGTGGAAAAGATCAAACTGATGAGGAAGAGATTACTTGCTGTTTAGAAAAGGCAAAAGTCTTATGCAAATTATTGATAATGCGGTTTAGAGTTCACAGTCAATGGTATAATATTCTTGTAAATCTCACCAAGGGTGTGATGAGGTTTTGGAAGAAAGAGATGCAAAGGATGAGATATGGACGAAGTAATCACATTTATTTCAGTCTTGAGATGAGTTTTGAATTCGGGGGACCGAATTCTCTTAAGGAGGTGATAATGTAATACCCAAGAAAAATAAAATATAAATATTTGTTTACAAACTACTGTTACTATTTCAGTATACGGTACTATTCACCTATATAATATTATTTACGTATACGATACTGTTCATTTATACAATCGAAATGTCAAGTACTAGATGTGGTTTGGTCGTAAGAGAAAACTAGAAAGAAGTTCGTGGGAGAAATTGACGTTTTATGTGTAAAAATACCCTCAGGGACTAAAGTGAAAGGACTGAATTAAAAAGAAACTTAAAGGTTTAAGGTGAAAGGATAGTTTTCCTTTTAAGTTTCTAATAATAATAACAGAAAAATTTTCCATCGTACGCGTGAGGTGCACAGTAAATGCATTATTAGAAATGTCATTTTCATGAATAGTAAATTGAATATTTTATTAACGCATAGTGTCAAATAGTACCCTTGACTTTTACTATAAATAGGCCCTTCCATTTCACTTATAAACTCACACCTTCAACTTCTCTTCTTCTCTCCTTAAGTTCCTCTTACTTCAATGCTAGGCCTATGAGATTTTGGGCCTTTCCTTTTCAGCTTAGGTAAGGATACTATGCCCTTTCTATGTCTTTCAAATTTTAGAAGTTATTTTCTTAAGTATGCTCTGTGGTTGCGGCCTTGGCTGATCTTCCACATCAGAAAAACTGTCCTTAGCTGTTTATATGTTATTTTGATTCTCTGATTACCGAAATAGAATGTAAACTGTGAAGAATACATGTCTAGGAAAGTTCTGGCTAAGGAAAGACCTGGTTTTTAAGTGTGTCCAGTGTGACCCTCCACTCTTTCCTGGGAACTTACCTGGTGTACTCTTTTACAGATTGTATTCTGTATTTCTGGTATGAATAGTACCCGTACGTATGAATAGTGACCGTACGTATGAATAGTGATAGTATGAATAGTAACCGTATATATGAACAGTAACCATACGTATGAACAGTATCTGTACGAAAACAATTCTGACGTATTTTCTCTAATCTTTCATGAAAATCTCCGTAGCAGAACACCGAAATTCACCTGAGAACTCTTGTCTGTAATGACTTAGAAAAGCGATGCTTGTACGGAATCCAGGTGAGTGAAACGACCCCGTTTTAATAGAGTTTTAGCATTACTGGTGATAAAAAGTATGTCGTAGGACACTCCCAAGATTCATAGGGGGAAATTGGATTCAGAATGGCGAATATAATGAGATAATTAATCCAGAAGTATGGATAAGAAAAAGCAAGTATCTCATGATGATGTGAAGATTGAATCTCTTGAATTGTGGTTTATAAAGCTATAATATAATTATCTACTATACCTGTTATATGGATGAATATTATATTGAGCTTCTGATTATGATATGAAATGCTATTGATTGTGATTGAGCGGGACAGTACCCCCTCTCACGGCAAGGCGGAAAACCCGGTTGACAGGGTGTCTTGACCAATGAGTGTGGAGACAACGATTCCCTTAGTAGGGATATAGCCCGGATTGGTGATAAATCCGTGAGGCGCCCTAGCTAAGAGGATGAGGTTGTGCGTCATGGCGGAAATATACATAATTGGTGAGCCGGCCTGTGTGCGCTCTCCGGGATATATTGCCATTGACGAGTACTAGTAACGTTTGTTGAATTGGATGAATTTTTATCTTCTTGTATGTAAAAGGATGATGTTGTGCGTCATGGCGGAAATATACATAATTGGTGAGCCGGCCTGTGTGCGCTCTCTGGGATATATTGCCATTGACGAGTACTAGTAACGTTTGTTGAATTGGATGAATTTTTATCTTCTGTCTATTGGTTGAGTATGAGCCTTTGGATATGCTTGCATGACTGGTAATGTATTTGAATTTTATTAACGCGAGGCCGATTCGCTCATTGAGTTTAAAAGCTCACACTGTTTGTACAACCTTTTTGTTCAGATCAGGTTGCCATCGAAGAATATCTGCTAGAGGAGTAGATCACTTTGGACCTTCCCGTTGTCGGGTAGACCCCTCTTTTGTTATAGATTATGTTGCTCTGTAATCGTCTAGGACATCTAGGTCAGGGGTTTGGCATTTGGTTTGTATGTCAGCATAATAATGTATTTTATATTGAGAATCTATTATTATGTGTAAATCGTCTCTATGATTTTCAGATAAGAAAATTTGATATATTATCGGAAGGCTTACAGAAGATAACCATGCACAAAACAGAGAAATATCCACTGAAAACCCTGGAAGAAATGCTGGAGAACCATCACAAATCGACGCGACTGTAGTGATGGAAGCATTAGCTGCAATGCAGAATGAGGTGAATGGGCTAAAGGAACTTCTGATGGGACAATCATCTGAAGATGGCTCACAGGCATCAGTACATGCTGCAAAAGTACAAGAGACAGACCAGATGCCACCTCCACCCCCTCCTCAGGATTGGGTAGGTACAGAGGTCAAAATCTCAGAATTTATGAAGCTGAATCCGCCAACCTTTGCAGGAGATGTTAATGAAGACCCACAACGTTTTCTAGATGACTGTGAGAAAATCCTTGACACGCTAGAATGCCCTGAACCTCGAAAAGTAACCCTTGTTACCTTTCAGTTAAGAGGTAAGGCCGACCGCTGGTGGCGAACATGGAAGAAGGGCATGGCCAGAAATGCCCCATCCCTTAAATGGAATGACTTTAAAAGAATTTTTCGAGAACAATTTATTCCGGAGAGTATACGAGAAGCAAAGATGAATGAGTTTGAGGCACTCTGGCAAGGATCACGA
Organism: Biancaea sappan; assembly: GCA_037074585.1. Classification (NCBI taxonomy): domain Eukaryota; kingdom Viridiplantae; phylum Streptophyta; class Magnoliopsida; order Fabales; family Fabaceae; genus Biancaea; species Biancaea sappan. The sequence goes on along the minus strand of CM073493.1, from coordinate 6,542,541 downwards.
ACCGTCGATGAATACGACAATCTGTTTATAGAGTTGTCTGAATATGCTACTCACATGGTCCTAACTGAGAAAGAAAAGATCCGACGGTTTATTAAAGGCCTTCGAGAGTCTTTATTTGACAGGGTGGGATCGAAAATACGAGATTTTTCATTTTACACAGAAGCCGTCGACATCGCCCGTATGATGGAAGAAAGAGATATGCAAAAAGAAAAATGGAATAACAAAAGAAAGAGGAAACAAGATGAGAAATCACGCTACCACGGAGAGAGTTCTGGACGTACAGCCTCTACTGCTAGTGCACCACAGCGTCAACAAAGTGGTACAGGGGGTCAACAAAGGCCCTGGTGCTCTAAATGTGAAAGAAATCACTTCGGAGCTTGTTTTGTCAACAACAACACTAGGGTCTGTTACCAATGTGGTCAACAGGGCCACATCAAAAGAAATTGCCCCCAACTCTACACGAGATCTGGCCAAGGGTCAGTACGCCCTAATCAATCAGAGGCTACTGTTGCCAACAGATCCCCTGTAACTGTAGGAGGCAATGGAATCGGAAGAGGTGCTGGCAGAGGACAAGGTGGTCGAGGGCAGGCTTCAACAGGCCGAGGGAACGCTCGAGTATTCGCTTTAACCCGTCAAGATGCTCAGGCGTCTAATACGGTGGTAGCAGGTACTCTTCTGATTGAATCAAATTTTGCACATGTTTTGTTTGACTCTGGCTCTACGCATTCCTATGTGTCACCATTCTTTGCTAAGAACTTTAAGCAAAAAGTTGTTAGATTAGAATGTCCGTTTTTAGTAACTACGCCTACTGGAGGCACCTTACTAATAGAACGAGGCTATCGAGCTTGCAAGGTAAGAGTCAGAGAAATAAATACAACAGTAGACCTAATACTGTTAGATATGACAGACTTTGATGTCATCTTGGGCATGGATTGGCTGGCATCTTGTCATGCCACCCTGGATTGCTATAATAAGATAGTTAAGTTCAATATTCCGGGGGAGCCTTCTTTCGTATTTCATGGTGAACGGAGTGAAATTTCTGGGAATCTTATATCTTTAATGTGTGCCCAACGTTTATTGCGAAAGGGCTGTCAAGGATACTTGGCATTCGTTAAAGATATTAAGAAAGAAGAACTAAAAGTAGAAGACGTTCCAGTAGTCCAGGAGTTTGTAGATGTCTTCCCAAATGATCTACCAGGTATACCCCCAGATCGAGAGATTGAGTTCCAGATAGAGTTAGCACCAGATACTCGCCCAATCTCTATACCCCCTTATAGAATGGCACCAACAGAATTAAAAGAGTTAAAAACTCAGTTACAGGACTTGCTAGACAAAGGCTTTATAAGGCCAAGTTATTCACCTTGGGGAGCTCCTGTTCTGTTCGTGAAAAAGAAGGACGGATCGATGAGACTATGCATAGATTACAAGCAACTGAATAAGGTAACTATCAAAAATAAATACTCGTTGCCTCGCATCGACGACCTTTTCGATCAACTTCAAGGAGCCAAGTGTTTTTCAAAGATTGACTTGAGGTCTGGTTATCACCAACTCAAGATCAAGGAGGAGGATGTGTCTAAAACAGCCTTCCGTACCAGATATCGGAGCAAGAGAAACTTAAGGAGGGAAGAAGAGAAGTTGAAGGTGTGAGTTTAGAAGTGAAATGGAAAGGCCTATTTATAGTAAAAGTCAAGGGTACTATTTGACACTATGCGCTAATAAAATATTCAATTTACTATTTATGAAAATGACATTTCTAATAATGCAGTTACTGTACACCTTACGCGTACGATGGAAAATTTTCGTTTATTTACTATTAGAAACTTTAAAGGGAAAACTATCCTTTCACCTTAAACCTTTAAGTTTCTTTTCAATTCAGTCCTTTCAATTTAGTCCCTGAGGGTATTTTTACACATAAAATGTCATTTTCTCCTACAAACTTCTTTCTAGTTTTCTCTTATGACCAAACCACATCTAGTATTTGACATTTTGATTGTATAAATGAACAGTACCATATATGTAAATAGTATTATACAGGTGAATAGTACCATATACTGAAATAGTAATAGTAGTTTGAAAACACGCATTTATATTTTATTTTTCATGGGTATTACATTATCACCCCTTTAAGAAATTCGGTCCTCCGAATTTAAATTACCTCAAGTCGTAAAAAGATGCGGATATCTAGAACGCATGTCGGCCTCGGCTTCCCATGTGGCTTCTTCGTGAGTTTGATTCCTCCACAAAACCTTGACGGATGGAATCTCCTTAGATCGTAGTTTCTTTACTTGACTATCGAGGATAGCCACCGGTATCTCCTCGTATAACAAGTTTTCATCTACTAGGATAGAATCATTCTGAGAAGGGTGAAGTATGTGAGAAGGGTCATGAAGGTACTTCCTTAACATGGATACGTGAAAAACAGGGTGAATGCCTTCCAGATCCATAGGTAGGGCAAGCCGATAAGCCACTTTTCCCACTCGTTCTAGAATCTCATAAGGCCCGATGTATCTAGGACTCAACTTTTCTTTCCTTCCAAATCTCAACACACCTTTCATTAGAGAGACCTTAAGGAATACCATATCGCCGACTGAGAACTCCAAATCACGTCGTCTGTGGTCAGCGTATGCCTTTTGTCTACTTTGAGCTGCTCGCATCCTATCTTGTATTGTCTTAACCTTGGTTAGGGCATCTTGGGCCAAGTCAGGTCCTAATGCTTTCGCTTCACCTACCTCGAACCAACCGATCGGAGATCTGCAACGTCTCCCATACAAGGCCTCAAAGGGTGCCATCCCAATAGTGGCCTGGTAGCTGTTGTTATATGCGAACTCTACAAGATACAAATGCTTTTCCCAGCTACCACTGAAATCTAGAATACAAGCTCGTAACATATCCTCTAGCGTCTGAATCGTCCGCTCTGACTGTCCGTCTGTCTGTGGGTGAAAAGCGGTACTAAGGTCCACTCGAGTACCTAATGCCTCTTGAAAACTTTTCCAGAAACGAGAGGTAAATTGAGGACCTCTATCAGAAATGATAGATATAGGTACTCCATGCAACTTTACTATTTCTTTAATATACAATTGTGCCAACGTTACTACACCATAAGTGGTTTTGACTGGAATGAAGTGTGCTGATTTGGTTAGTCGGTCAACAATGACCCAAACTGAGTCATAACCTCCTGTAGAACGAGGTAGACCAACAACAAAGTCCATCGTCACTCGTTCCCATTTCCATTCAGGAATCTCTAATCGTTGTAACGAGCCTCCTGGCTTTAGATGCTCAGCCTTAACCTGTTGACAGGTTAAACAACGAGACACAAATTCTGCTATGTCTTGTTTCATTCCTTTCCACCAGTAGATCTGTTTCAAATCCTGATACATCTTGGTGGCTCCTGGATGTACAACATATGCAGCACGATGGCCTTCTTCCATGATGTCTCGTCTAAGAGTTCCAACATGTGGTACACACAACCGTTGTTCAAAATGTAAGACTCCTGTATCGTCGAGTGTGAAACTATTCACTTCACCAATCTTCACCTTTTCCATAATTTGGACAAGCTCAGGATCCTCCATTTGAGATATCCGTATCTGGTCAACAAGGGAAGATCTAGCCCTGATATGGGCTAAGAATGATCTTGTCCTTGTAACCTCAAGAGTAGCACCTTTTGCTCTCAGCTCTTGTAGTTCTTGGATCAAGGGTCTTTTTGTTACTGCTATATGGGCCAGACTACCCATAGATTTTCGACTCAAGGCATCTGCTACCACGTTCGCTTTGCCTGGGTGGTAAAGAATATTGCAATCATAATCTTTTAGTAATTCTACCCATCTCCTCTGCCTCAAGTTTAAGTCCTTTTGGTCGAAAATATATTTTAGACTTTTATGGTCAGTGTAGATTTCGCAAGTTTTTCCGTATAGATAATGTCGCCATATCTTTAAAGCGAAAACTACAGCTGCCAGTTCCAGATTGTGGGTGGGGTAGTTTTGTTCATGTTTCTTAAGTTGTCTCGATACATATGCCACTACCTGGCCATGCTGCATGAGAACACATCCCAACCCTACTCTTGATGCATCGCAGTATACTGTAAAACCTCCTGGTCCTGAGGGTAAGACCAATACAGGTGCGGAGATTAACCTTTTCTTGAGTTCTTGGAAGCTTTCTTCACAAGCGTCATCCCATTGGTACTTTACTCCTTTCCTAGTCAGTCGTGTGAGAGGGGCGGCTAACTGGAAAAAATTTTGGATGAAACGACGATAATATCCTGCTAATCCCAAGAAGCTGCGAATCTCCATGACGGAGGTAGGTCTAGGCCACATTTTGACCGCTTCTACTTTGCTTGGGTCTGTTTGGATGCCATCTTTGGAGATCACATGTCCCAAGAAAGTTACACGATCAATCCAAAACTCGCATTTAGAGAATTTGGCATACAATTGATGATCCCTCAATGTCTGCAACACAACACGAAGGTGTTGTTCGTGCTCTTCTGAAGTCTTTGAGTACACCAGAATGTCGTCTATGAAGACAATGACAAATTTGTCTAAAAAGGATTTAAAAATCCTATTCATTAAATCCATGAAAGCAGCTGGTGCATTCGTTAATCCAAATGACATCACCAAGAACTCGTAGTGCCCATATCTGGTACGGAAGGCTGTTTTAGACACATCCTCCTCCTTGATCTTGAGTTGGTGATAACCAGACCTCAAGTCAATCTTTGAAAAACACTTGGCTCCTTGAAGTTGATCGAAAAGGTCGTCGATGCGAGGCAACGGGTATTTATTTTTGATAGTTACCTTATTCAGTTGCCTGTAATCTATGCATAGTCTCATCGATCCGTCCTTCTTTTTCACGAACAGAACAGGAGCTCCCCAAGGTGAATAACTTGGCCTTATAAAGCCTTTGTCTAGCAAGTCCTGTAACTGAGTTTTTAACTCTTTTAATTCTGTTGGTGCCATTCTATAAGGGGGTATAGAGATTGGGCGAGTATCTGGTGCTAACTCTATCTGGAACTCAATCTCTCGATCTGGGGGTATACCTGGTAGATCATCTGGGAAGACATCTACAAACTCCTGGACTACTGGAACGTCTTCTACTTTTAGTTCTTCTTTCTTAATATCTTTAACGAATGCCAAGTATCCTTGACAGCCCTTTCGCAATAAACGTTGGGCACACATTAAAGATATAAGATTCCCAGAAATTTCACTCCGTTCACCATGAAATACGAAAGAAGGCTCCCCCGGAATATTGAACTTAACTATCTTATTATAGCAATCCAGGGTGGCATGACAAGATGCCAGCCAATCCATGCCCAAGATGACATCAAAGTCTGTCATATCTAACAGTATTAGGTCTACTGTTGTATTTATTTCTCTGACTCTTACCTTGCAAGCTCGATAGCCTCGTTCTATTAGTAAGGTGCCTCCAGTAGGCGTAGTTACTAAAAACGGACATTCTAATCTAACAACTTTTTGCTTAAAGTTCTTAGCAAAGAATGGTGACACATAGGAATGCGTAGAGCCAGAGTCAAACAAAACATGTGCAAAATTTGATTCAATCAGAAGAGTACCTGCTACCACCGTATTAGACGCCTGAGCATCTTGACGGGTTAAAGCGAATACTCGAGCGTTCCCTCGGCCTGTTGAAGCCTGCCCTCGACCACCTTGTCCTCTGCCAGCACCTCTTCCGATTCCATTGCCTCCTACAGTTACAGGGGATCTGTTGGCAACAGTAGCCTCTGATTGATTAGGGCGTACTGACCCTTGGCCAGATCTCGTGTAGAGTTGGGGGCAATTTCTTTTGATGTGGCCCTGTTGACCACATTGGTAACAGACCCTAGTGTTGTTGTTGACAAAACAAGCTCCGAAGTGATTTCTTTCACATTTAGAGCACCAGGGCCTTTGTTGACCCCCTGTACCACTTTGTTGACGCTGTGGTGCACTAGCAGTAGAGGCTGTACGTCCAGAACTCTCTCCGTGGTAGCGTGATTTCTCATCTTGTTTCCTCTTTCTTTTGTTATTCCATTTTTCTTTTTGCATATCTCTTTCTTCCATCATACGGGCGATGTCGACGGCTTCTGTGTAAAATGAAAAATCTCGTATTTTCGATCCCACCCTGTCAAATAAAGACTCTCGAAGGCCTTTAATAAACCGTCGGATCTTTTCTTTCTCAGTTAGGACCATGTGAGTAGCATATTCAGACAACTCTATAAACAGATTGTCGTATTCATCGACGGTTCGTGATCCTTGCCAGAGTGCCTCAAACTCATTCATCTTTGCTTCTCGTATACTCTCCGGAATAAATTGTTCTCGAAAAATTCTTTTAAAGTCATTCCATTTAAGGGATGGGGCATTTCTGGCCATGCCCTTCTTCCATGTTCGCCACCAGCGGTCGGCCTTACCTCTTAACTGAAAGGTAACAAGGGTTACTTTTCGAGGTTCAGGGCATTCTAGCGTGTCAAGGATTTTCTCACAGTCATCTAGAAAACGTTGTGGGTCTTCATTAACATCTCCTGCAAAGGTTGGCGGATTCAGCTTCATAAATTTTGAGATTTTGACCTCTGTACCTACCCAATCCTAAGGAGGGGGTGGAGGTGGCATCTGGTCTGTCTCTTGTACTTTTGCAGCATGTACTGATGCCTGTGAGCCATCTTCAGATGATTGTCCCATCAGAAGTTCCTTTAGCCCATTCACCTCATTCTGCATTGCAGCTAATGCTTCCATCACTACAGTCGCGTCGATTTGTGATGGTTCTCCAGCATTTCTTCCAGGGTTTTCAGTGGATATTTCTCTGTTTTGTGCATGGTTATCTTCTGCACGGTTAGGCATCTCCAGTCTTGCATTTGCTGACTGAGCAGCTGGAGGGACCAAGGCCCTGCCAGATCTTGTGCGGATTCCAGAAGTGTTTGATTTTCTTGGTGCCATCTAAACTTATTCTACAATTAAGAATAATATATATCGTCACTATTATGCTTCAAGTAAAGACACGAAAGAAAGGGATTTTAATCTCTACAGGGCTTTTGGTGGATCTTCATCCTATGGTCGTGCTGCAGTCACGACAATAGGGGAAGGCCCACTAAAGACACCTTGCTCTGTAATCACTAGGAGACCTAACAACCTATCCTCTGATACCAACTTTGTCACGACCCATTTTCTAGGCACATGACCGGCACAATGATGAATATCCCATCACTGTAAGCCTTTCGATAAATTCTTCCCACAAGTAAAATTGTTAGTCATTATCTCTATATTCTCAAAATACCATTCCTTAATAAATACAAAGAAAATACATCAGATTTTCTTAATTAATAATAGATCCTCAGTACAAAACACATTATTATACTGAAATACAAGCCAAATACCAAACCCCTGACCTAGATGTCCTAGACGGTTACAGAGCAACATACTGTATAACAAAAGAAGGGCCTACCCGACAGCAGGAAGGTCCAACGTGATCTACTCCTCTAGCGGATGTACTTCGGCGGCAACCTGATCTGAACAAAAAGTTTGTACAAACAGTGTGAGCTTTTAAACTCAGTGAGCAAATCGGCCTCGCGTTAATAAAATTCAAATACATCACCAGTCATGCAAGCATATCCGAAGGCTCAAGCTCAACCAATAGACATAGTTAGAAATTACATACAAGAAAATTTCATCCAATTCAACAAACGATACTAGTACTCGTTAATGGCAATATATCCCGGAGAGCGCACACAGGCCGGCTCACCAATTTTGTATTTTTCCGCCATGACGCACAACCTCATCCTCTTAGCTAGGGCGCCTCACGGATTTATCACCAATCCGGGCTATATCCCTACTGAGGGAATCGTTGTCTCCACACTCATTGGTCAAGACACCCTTTAACCCGGATTTTCTGCCTTGCCGTGAGAGGGGGTACTGTACCGCTCAATCACAATCAATAGTACAACAGTTCATATCATAATCAGAAGCACAATATAATACTCATCTATATAACAGGTATAGTATATAACTATATGATTCAAATTTCATATCATCATGAGATACTTGCTTTGTCTTATCCATACTTCTGGATTAATTATCTCATTATATTCGTCATCTGAATCCAATTTTCCCCTATGAATCTTGGGAGTGTCCTACGACATACTTTTTATCACCAGTAATGCTAAAACTCTATTAAAACAGGGTCGTTTCACTCACCTGGATTCCGTACGAGTATCACTTCTCTAAATCGTTACGGACAAGAGTACGCAGGTGAATTTCAGTGTTCCGCTACAGAGATTTTCATGAAAGATTACAGAAAATACGTTAAGATCGTTTTCGTACAGATACTGTTCATACGTACGGGTACTATTCATACAGTCACTATTCATACGTACGGGTACTATTTATACCGGAAATACAGAATACAATCTGTAAAAGAGTACACCAGGTAAGTTCCCAGGAAAGAGTGGAGGGTCACACTGGACACACTTAAAAACCAGGTCTTTTCTTAGCCAGAACTTTCCTAAACATGTATTCTCCACAGATTATATTCTATTTCGGTAATCAGAGAATCAAAATAACAGCTAACGACAGTTTTTCTGATGTGGAAGATCGGCCAAAGCCGCAACCACAGAGCATACTTAAGAAAATAACTTCTAAAATTTGAAAGACATAGAAAGGGCATAGTATCCTTACCTAAGCAAAAACGGAAAGGCCCAAAATCTCAGAAGCCTAGCGTCGGAGCAAGAGAAACTTAAGGAGGGAAGAAGAGAAGTTGAAGGTGTGAGTTTAGAAGTGAAATGGAAGGACCTATTTATAGTAAAAGTCAAGGGTACTATTTGATACTATGCGCTAATAAAATATTCAATTTACTATTCATGAAAATGACATTTCTAATAATGCAGTTACTGTGCACCTTACGCGATGGAAAATTTTCGTTTATTTACTATTAGAAACTTTAAAGGGAAAACTATCCTTTCACCTTAAACCTTTAAGTTTCTTTTCAATTCAGTCCTTTCAATTTAGTCCCTGAGGGTATTTTTACACATAAAACGTCATTTTCTCCTACAAACTTCTTTCTAGTTTTCTCTTATGACCAAACCACATCTAGTATTTGACATTTTGATTGTATAAATGAACAGTACCATATATGTAAATAGTATTATACAGGTGAATAGTACCGTATACTGAAATAGTAACAGTAGTTTGAAAACACGCATTTATATTTTATTTTTCATGGGTATTACAACATAATCAACTGGTATAGGAGGCTTGCATATTCTCTGAGATAGTCTCAATAAAGGTGCTTCAACAATGTCATTTGGTGGAGTTACTACATCTAGTGGTGCCATTACACCTGTTTCAGCAGTATCATCAGTTTCCTGTTCATTAATTGATGGTGCCACTATATCATCTCCTCCTTGAAGTGTTTGATCATCATTATGAGCGACTGGAACCATAATATTCATAGGAAGTAAAACAGGCAACACAGGAACTGTGGTCCGATCTTTCTTGAGAGTGATTGGTCATGGTATATGACTCCTACTATCCAAATCATCCTTAAAGAATATCACTCTGTCAGACTCAATAACTCGCATAGAATGAGAAGGGCAATAGAATCTGCAACCTCTAGAGCCCACGCAGTAGCCGATGAAGAAACCACTGACAGTTTTAAGATCAAGTTTCTTTAATTGAGGATTATAGGGTCTAACTTTTACTTTACAACCCCACACATGAAAGTGTTTTAAACTCATCTTCCTCCCACTCATCAGTTCATAGGGAGTTTTCGGTACATATTTGCTAGGTACTTGATTAAGAATGTACACGGTGGTCTTTAAGGCATCTCCCCAAAGAAAAACTGGTAACGATGAATGACTCATCATGCATCTTACCATATCCATGAGTGTGCGATTACGTCTCTCTGCAACTTTATTTTGCTCAAGAGTACCAGGCATAGTATATTGAGCTTCAATCCCACATTCATCGAGAAATTTGGCGAATGATCCTGGATTTCTCCCAGTCTCACTGTATCTGCCATAATACTCACCTCCTCTGTTAGACCTCACACATTTAATCTTCTTTTTTCCTGTCTTTAATTTAATAGCAGCCTTGAAGGATTTGAAGGCATTCAAGGAACCGAATTTTTCTTGGAGGAGATCTATCCAACCAAATCTAGAGAAGTCATCTATGAAGGTAATGAAATACCTATATCCACCCATAACAGTGGGTGTAATAGGTCCACACATGTCCGTGTGAATCAACTGTAACACATCATCACACCTATTTGCTCATTTCTTCCCAGTTTTGGCAGTGAGCTTGCCTTTAATGTAATCGACACAAGTGTCGAAATTAGGGAAATTAAGATCATGAAGAATATCTTCCTTAATCAGTCTTTCAATCCGGGGCCTAGAAATGTGCCCCAAGCGTCTATGACATAGCATAGAAGAACTTTCATCAATCCTATTACGCTTATTTCCAATAACAGAGTTAATAGACAAATCATTCAAATTCAACATGTAAAGCCCATCACATAAAACTCCTGAACCAATAGTAACAGAATTAAAACGAACAACAACTTTTCCATTACTAAATTCAAAAGTGTAGCCATATCTATCCAAAGCTGAAATTGAAATCAAATTCTTTCTCATAGAAGGTATATAAACAACTTCTTTTAACAATAAAGTATGTCCAGAAGGTAAAAGCAATGTAACTACTCCTATTTCTTCCACGGATACTCTAGCTCCATCTCCCACAATGATATTGGATTTAGCATCACTTGGCTTCCTCAGGCTTGTGAACCCCTGTAAAGAATTCACAATATGAATGGTTGCACCTGAGTCAAACCACCAAGTATTAGGAGCAACATCAATCATATTTGATTCATAACAAGCTAAAGCTAGGAGTGTTCCTTGCTTCTCAAGTTTCCTCTTGAGAGTATAACAGTCATCTACTTTATGGCCATACTTCTTGCAATACTTGCAATTTCCTTTGAAAAAGTTCTTCTTAGGCTCTAAGTGTTGAGAAACTTTCCCTCCTTTCTTCTTATCACGTTGAAACTTTCCTTTATGACATTTCCTTTTCTCAGATTTAGCACTAGAAGAAGCAGCAAACTGAACACTGTGTGCTTTCCCTTTCTTTATAGAATCCTCTTCTTAAGAGACAATAGCAATCATTTCATCAATTGTCCATTCAGTTTTCTGAGTGTTATAGGAGGTCTTCAGAACATCAAACTGAGAAGGGAGTGACTCCAGAACTTACCAGATTAGATAACTCTCACCAAGATCAACTTTGAGAGACTTCAACTTATTAAAATAGTGGACTAATTTCATAATGTGCTCACGAACTCCACTAACACCATCATATTTAGTCTTCTCAATCGGAGAGAGATACTGACCCTTCTGAGCTTTATCAAAAGTAGTGAATTTCTCACCAACGGACTTTAGAAAATCCTTAACATTTTTGCTCTTTGGAATACTTTGTCTAATAGACTTCTCCATAGTGTATTTCATTACCATGAGACACACCCTATTTGAGTGCTCCCATTTTTCACGAGAAGCCATTTCAGTAACAGTGGATTCAGTATTAAGAGCTGAAGGCTTTTCTTCTCTCAAAGCCAAGTGCATATTAGTAATGGCCAAATAAAGATCCAAAGATTCTTTCCAGTCCTCAAAATTGGTCCCATTTAGAGTCTTGACATAAGTCAATTGCATAGGTAAGGAGGCTGGTATTAAAACAACAAAAGAAAATATTTAATATGCATAATGTCATTATGTTATAAGAGAATTAAATGTTTTCATATACACAGCCAATTAAGCCTGTTAAAGGAAATTTCTTATTTATCTGGTCCCGTCTAAGGGTCCCGAACCATAATAAACAAGAAATATAATAATACAATACTTAAATCTCATATCATCAAACAAATTTTGAATGCTAATAGGATATTCAAAAATAATTGATATAAGTATAAATTAACATGGCATTGTATAAGAAATTACATTAATAATAATATACCGATAGGATATAATTATTATTAATGCAATGAATTAAAATAATAGTAATGATTAAAATAGAATAAAATAAACAAAATTTTAATCATTTAAATTGAAGATTTTGCATAACTGTGCCCACGATAGGTGAGTTCACAGTTATACAAAAAACAAAAGACAATTATATTCAACAGAATAAATAATGATTAATAAAATAAATAAATAAAAAGGTTAATTTACATACAGACTAAAATTAATTCCATCACTAGAATATTTCAATGGGGAGAGTACAACATACCTAGATGTCGTTAATAGAGTGAGGAACTATCACAAAAATTTTCAGTCCCAAAATCCAAGAGTATAATAATTAAAACAACAAAATAGTCTTGGATTAAATGAAATAAAATATTTAGGGGTCTCAAAAAAATTTCTAAAAAAATTACCAAAATTACCAAAATATTAAATATTTATTTTTTCAGAAAAATAAAAAAAATTTGGGCCCTGGGAGTGGGCCCACGCACCCACACGCGCTTGGGCCCACGAGTGGGGTTCGCTAGGGGTAGTCACCCTCTTCATCCGAATTCCCTGAAACCGGGTCGTGCAACCTGCAAGCTCGACCTGGTTCGTTCTTCCTAATCCGACCACGAAGAACAACGATTTTTGAGGGGTTTTATTCGAAATCTCATAGAAAATGGAAGCCCTCAACCAAATTTTGAGATTAATGGCTGGATTTGGAGAAGGCTAATTCGAAAATTTGGGAGAAAAAACCGTTTTGAAGAAAAGCTTCGATCTCCTAAAATCCTTGATGAAAATCTCTAAATTTCGGATATGTCATTCACATGACAGTATAAAAAAGAAACCCTAAATCAATTTAGAAAACATTGGTTGATTTTTGGAGAAATCGAAATCGAAAAAAGATAGAGAAAAAATGAAAACAAAAAATTCTTTCATCTCCCTAAAACCTTGTTCAAACTCTCTAATTTTTACCTACGTGACTCGTGTGAATATATTGAATCAAAGTCCTAAAACAATTTCAAGATTAATCTAACAAAATAGGGCAAACGAAATTTGTTTTGAAATTAAAGATTAAGGGTTGCGAAAATCAAATTTAATTACACAATGATCTGAGTAATTATGAAAAAACAAACAATTAATAGCCATAATATGTACCTAAATCTAGCTCTGATACCAATTGAAGGATTTGTTTGATCTAATTTACAAGCCTAGACCGATGTAGATACAGACTACGACATATTAAAACAGTATAATATAAAAGAGATGAATTGAAAATGTGTACCTGACATCATCGTAGTATCCATCTCGAACAACAGAATAGAGAGATTTTAAATTTGTGAGAGTGATACTACTCTCTATCTGATAGGTTTTCTGTCTAGGATTAAACTGATTAATGGGGAGTCAGTTTATTTATTATTAGATGAAAGCAGAGACTTCTCAACAAACTACCATATGAATGGTCCAACCTATCACGGGCCACTCACAACAGAAAAATCCAGTTATATATATATATATCCTATTTGGATTAGCATTAATCAATTATTAAATCATTAAATATCATTAACATATCAACTGTATTATTTATAATACAGTTGTGACATTGGAGCATTTGTGACACACTGTGGTTGGAATTCAACATTAGAAGCAGTTTCTTGCGAAGTGCCAATGGTGACATGGCCTATATCAGCTGAGCAATTTTACAATGAGAAATTGGTGACAGGGGTGCTTAAAATTGGAATTGCAGGAGGAGTGAAGAAATGGGTGAGAGTGGAGGGGAACAGTGTGAAATGGGAGGCCATAGAGAAAGCAGTGAAGAGAACAATGGAAGGAGAAGAAGCAGACGAAATGAGAGACAGAGCTAGAGTTCTTTTTCAGAAGGCTAAGAAGGCAGTGGAAGAAGGTGGATCATCATACACCAATTTGAATGCTCTGATTGAAGAGCTGGGTATGTGTCGCCATTGATGCGTTCTTCAAATGTTGGACTATACGCAATTATCTTCTGTGTTTTTGATTCAACAGATTTCTACTTATAGTCACGGGTTATTTTGGTCCACACAATGAATTTTCGTGGGAAAAAGACCAAAAAAAAAGTGCAAAAGAAATTTCTTTCATCATTCACTCAGTTACAAATAATTTTCTATATTCAAAATAAACATGTAGATGTCTAGACTTTCGCAAAAATTAAGATTTCTCACTAATTACCCCATTGGAATGTTAAATTATTTGTCACCTGAAACTATACTTTTTTAGGATAATAGCCTTCGGATTCACATAGTCTCGCCGGAGGTTGAGGATCAAAGTTAACGTTGTTACAAGAAAATTAGACTAAAAACTTAGTTCATTGAGGTGTATAAATTTAGGGATTTAGGATTTTGAAAGTCTACAAGTTATTTGTAAGTAATTTAAAGTTTACGGGAACTTTTTTTTTGAAAACAAAAAAAAGTATGACTAAACTTCTCAAAAAATTTGAGTAAATTTTACGAGACATATTTATGTTTTAAGAATATTATTAATTAAAATATAATATAGGTTCCTACAGTCAATCAATATTATCTGACCTTTTTGAAATTTGATAGATATCACAACTTTTAGTCTATTTTTAAATTTAATTATTTGCACGATACGAAAATTATGATATTATAATTTTATTCATCATATAATAATAAAGTTAGTTAAATTAATATTAAAAATTAATGTCTTTAAAATCAGATCGGTTATTAAATTGATAGAGATATATGTTCAAAGTTTATTGGTTTGACCACGATTAAATAATGATGGAACTGGTTGTAATTAAATATATTTTTTAATTTTATACATTAAAAATCTAATATGATAAATTAATAAGATTTTTCATGCTTAGTTTTGACAGATTTACAAAGAGTTCACAGACAAGTTATTAAGTCTTTTTATATATATTTAACAATAATATGCAATCTCAATATATAAATGTGGAATAAAATTTAACATTAGTTACAAAATAATATGTCAATAATACCCATAAATAAAAAAAACATATTAGTACTTATAAATTGTATGAAAAAAATTAAAAAACAATAAAACTAAAATTGGTTCAACCATTAAACCATCTAATTTTATTAGTTTTGATTGGTTTCGTATTGACAGATTATTGAGTTAAACTGAATTGGTTGTATGAGTGATTCATCAATTTTGTAGTTTGATTGGCGAGTTTAATTCAATTTTGAAAATAGTGATTGAAATGTAATATAAAATTGTGTGTTTTTTAAATATAATAAAAAGGACAAATAAACTCCAATAGAAGGTATAGGTAAATTATTGACGTTATTCTGTATATTTCATGTTTGTACACCATTTCCTTCAATAGAAATGTAATTAATCTTATATTTTATATAATTAATATAACGTTTCTATTTTTGAAAGTAAAATACATTGGATTATAGATAGAAGGACGAATCAGCAGAATTAGTTTCTTTGCTTGGCTGATATCCCGATTCCAACGCGCCGCCGTTACTCGCTCTCTCCAAGGACGTTCCTCTGAACATCGCCTCCGGAACCTCCTTCCGCCTCCTCCTGCCCCACTCTCTCCCTTTCTTATTTAATTTCTCTTATATGACATTATAATAAAATAAATTATATTAATATTCTAATAGACATCAAATTTTGCATGATTACTACTTATAGAAAATTTTCAGACCTAAATACCTTTCCTAACTAATTCAAAGGGTAAATGATGATATTGTTGTCAAATTATGATTAAACTTATGATACTTTAAAAATATTTTTTAAGAGGGCATTCTGTTACATTGATTTAATGCATTTATGATTTTTTTAAACATTTTTCAAAAGAATTGGTTATTAAAGAAACATATTATTAATTTAGCTTTTAAAAGATTTTAGTTGTATCAATTGAATCTCTACAAGAATAAACATATCAATTTAATTCCTAAAAATTATGTTTAAATTTGATCTAAAAATTTTAAAATTTAACAATAAAAACAATAAGGTAAAATATACTTTATGTTTCTAACGTTTACATCGATTTTTATTTATACCTTTGAAGTTTATTTTTGGTCAAATATGTCCTATATGTTTCAGTTTTTGTTAGATATGTTTTTTTTTTTAAATATCGTCAAATTAGTTAATAAAAAATACTGACTGAACTATCACATAATAAAAATAATCTATTACGTCACTTGTTATGTATGGATAACTCAAGATTACAAAAATATTCTTAATAATAATTAAAAAAAAGTCTCTCTCTCTCTCTATCTCTCTCTCTCTATCTCTCTCTCTCTCTCTCTCCGCGCTTTGTTCTTGCTCTCTCATCTCAATCCTGTCCAGTGCCCTCGTGGCGAAGGCCGATGGTCCAAGATGACGATGCCCTGGATCATGGAGAATTCTAGCCACAAATAAGTAAAAGCCAAAGTAAATGATACCATAAATCATTTTCAAGAAGGAAGGTAATGTCCTAAATTCAATTTTATTTGAATATTTTAATATTAGATTTGTTACCCCATCATCTTATCTTGTCATGTATAAATTTCTAAGGAAGATTACTGTTACCCTAAGAGCAACACAGTGAAGAATTCAGATCTTTCGCTTTGTATCATATTAAATATAATCAATTTTTTTAAAATCAAATTAATTATTAAATTGATAAAAATACTAATTTAATAATTAATGATCAAATCGATCAAACTAATAAAATTTTAAAAATATTTAAAAAATAAAACATATAATAAAAATATTAAAATACTATATAATTACTTATCATAAATATAAATCTATAAACTTAATTAAAAATAAGATTTAAATAAGATATTAATCATCAATAAATAAATTATATAAAATAAAAATTATAATCCATATCCATACCAAAGCTTCAGCCTTACGCCAGTCAATGACTCTAGTCTCCCCACCCAATCCAAACTCTTTCACTCTCAACATGATCATGGACCACACACCACACCACATACGTAGAGACAGAGTCACACACACACACACAAAACATGTGATCAAGCTTCTTCAACCTTTAGCTTCTCTCTCTCACTACTCTCTCTCTTGTCACTCTCTCTCTCTCTCTCTCTCTCTCTCAATTTCTTTGAAACTCACTAAAGATTGAGCCGATCAACTCAAAAAATCGACCGATTTGATCAATTTTATTTTGATTCAATTCTTTTATAGTTCAACTGGTTTTACTAAAATAGATCTAGGACCATTGATTTGGCCGATCCAATCTGATTTTAATAAATATAGATATGAGATACTTTTTTCAGTTGTATATTATTGAACATAAAAAAATACTTGAACCAATTGCCATCCTTATTCTCATACTCCTTTTCTCTTCTTTAGTACATATATTCAGATATTGATTTTTTTATTTTGAATTTTTGTTATATATATATTTAGTATTAATTTTATATATATATATATATATATATATATATATTGATTTCAATATTCTCTTCAAATTTTTTTTTTGGATTGTAGTGGTATTTTTGAAGCAATCACTACAAAGAATGGAAAAATAGCAAGGGAAATATTCAATGGTTATCCCTCACTATTTTGTCTCTAATTGATGTAGCTAGCGGATAACGTTAAATTTGCAATAAAATATTCTCCCATTGATGTTTAATCGCTAGTTGACAATGGAATGAATTTGCAAAACAAAAGGTCTCTCACTAATTTCTCTCCCTACAATATGGTAAGGTATTTTCTTTTGCTAACTGGACGTTGTTTTTCAAAATTATGTAGGTCCAATTTTCTCGTTGATTATTGAGTGATTAGTGAGGGCGATAACTATTTTCTCGTTAATTTACACCCCCTCTTTTTTTCTGCTTTTGTTCCCCTTTTTCTCTTTTTAATTTTAGTAAGCCTTAATTTTCTTTTAAAAGATAAGCCCTAATTTAAAAGATTAATTATTTGAAAGGAGTAATCAAATATTTTATTTATAATTATTTACTAGAATAAGAAATTAAAAATATATCTATTACAATATATTGAAAAAAAGAAAAAAAGGATGTCTTAAAACCACCAAATGAAAAGTTAGAGCATAGAAGAGCAGATAATGACAATGTGATTAAAGAGAAGAGAGAAGAAGAAGAATATGAAAATTTACAGAGAGTATCGTAGATCTTGAAGTGTTGGCTCTGCGGTTGAGGGAGTCCGGAGATGGAAGAGAAAGTGTCCCAGGAAAGCTCAGCGCCTTTGACTTGGAAGTCGTGCGCTTCGGAGGATCAAATCAAGTTGCTCAGAATTTGAAAGCTGCATAGCATGTATATGGGGATTGTGGAAAAACCGAGAAAGCATACTGACTAACACATCACATGATTTGAAATTTTGAATTAAAAAATTGATTTTTTTTTAGTTTTTCATATTTAAAATTAGTGTTTAAATATTATTTAATATAAATATACATAGTAATATTTTTAATAAAAAATAAAGATTAATATTTTAATATATATATATATATATATATATATAGATATATATATCCAATGGCCAAACTGTCTTTAACCTTCATATGTATATAAAGTTGTAAGTAAAGGTAAAGTTGTAAGTATATATAAATATTGTTTGGAAACAGTTTATCTGACGGTCTAGATTTAGAAGAGCAGAGTACTCTTCCTTTAAGAAGAGCATAGTGGACTTCAATCCCTGACACCACACCCATTCTTCATTCCTCATTTCACCCAGGAATATACTAAAATTTCATATTCATTCACTTCCTTTGTCTTTTAGCACAAGGCATCTTAAAATTACTCATTTTTCATTTTAGTCCCTTCACGGCTCAACACCTTTAATCCAACCTTTGACTTACATAACTAGAGGAATTTTTCCCTCACCGCCCCTACATCATCTGCCATAGGCGTAAACTCATGTGTGCCAAACTTAAGGGGGTATTACAAGCAACAAGTAAACACAATATAGGAAGCAATATTTTGAAGAAGGGAATGATGAGGGCAGAAAATCGAAACATGGACAACAAACTATAATCGTGAAGCAATGCAATGATTTTTTTTATCTGCTTGATCGGCAGCAAGCATTTTGGTGGGTGGCAATGATAGATTCTGTTAGACAAACACCACCAGTATCTACCATCAAAAGATGCTTCAAACTTAAGAACAAACCAGAAGAAAAGAAAAAGACTTAGGAGGGCTTCGAATGTTGAAAGCATAGAGAAATATTAAACACATAGGGAAGACTTAAATTCCAAAGTTTTTTTTGATGATGTGGCATGAAGGAGGAGAAAAAAAAAGTATTCATGACATTTAATAGTCCAACTCATCATTTAGTGATACACGTCATCACTTTTATTAAAATATTAAACGACAATTAGACGGAAGAATCATATTGATAATGAACTAATATATGGGGAACTATCTTGAGAAAAAACCAAATGTGAGGAACCATTTTTATAAAAGATGCATTTGTGAGGGACCAAAAATGAAGTTTTAGTCAAATAATTTGTAACAAGTTTACATATCAAATTTTTAGATAAACTCAATGAAAGATAACAATAGATTAAGTTCATTATAAATGAATATGCATATTTTAATTCTTTCAATTCAGTTAAATTTTACTTTCTAAAATTTGATTGAGACAAACACAATCATTTTAGTAAATCATTTTTCATCAGCACAATTTACAGCCTAAGTTTGCTTATCTAAAACCATTAACAAGCCTTTGAAAATATTTTAAATGCTTTGTTGGCATATCTCAAAACATGTAACTATTCATCTTTTTTAATTATACAGGGTCTTGATTGAGCATAACTAATCGGTCAGTCAATCACCAACTAGCCAAATACCATCTTTGATTGAGACACCCGTATAGCCACTATAGTTAAAGCATTATAAATAATTCACTCTTGGGCTTAAATTGATAACTTATACTTTCTCTCAAGTCTCAAGCAATATTTTTATTTTAAACTGTGTTTATTATTAGCTTAAGTATTTTAGAAGAAATAATTGGTTCACTAATTTTTTTGATTCCATCATTCTATTGGGTCTATTTTTTACACCGTAAAAGGATTTATTGTGAGAAGATGAGCATTAAGATTTAGAAAGAGAAGTGGCATTTTTTTTTTCCCAGATAGACCCAAGTTTGAAATAAAAGGAAGAGGGAAGCCTCCTTAGCTTTGGGCTAAGGAGGCTCCTTAGCCCCCTCCACAGCCATTGGATGGTTGTGAACCCCTCCTGTCCAAGTGGGGTCCACAGCCATCCCAAAGCTCTTAGCCTCCTTAGTTTCCTCCACAGCCATTGGATGGTTGTGAACCCCTCCTGTTCAAGTGGGGCCCACAACCATCCAATGGCTATGGAAGGCCAAGGAACCTCCTTAACTTTGGAGCTAAAGAGGTGCCCTTGATTCGAAATAAAGAAACAGCAAAATGTTACTGCTCCTTCTAGAAGAATTGGATAACCTATGCAATAACATCCACACATTTTCGATGCTTTAGTATTTAAATAAATGAAATTTAGTATTTAGATAAATTTATAAATATAATGTTTTATATATATTTCTGCAATCTAACTTCGAAGCCAAACTGTGTCTCGATTGGAATTAGGTAAATTTAATTTTAAATCACCTTGATTTTGATTAAAAATAAATTAAAATTGATCCAAGCAAACGAAAGCTTAAAGAAAAAAATATGGTATAAACAAGTGAAACCTTCTATTAACATGAACCTTTTCTTAAATTGAATAATGTACGTAAGTCTTCTATATGGCATGACCTTCGAGTTCTGTATTTATAATTTTACCTCAATACTTTTTATGTCATTTAATTACAACTTAGCACAGATACCCAACGCCTATGTATTTTCTTGGCTTCTTTGCTCCTTCGACATAAATTTGTAAGCAAGACCATCGTTACTCCAAGAGCCAAAAAGTGAGTGCTTCCTATCATCATCGTTTTGCAATTAGTCATTCTAAATTCTGCAACCCACTTTGATTCTCATACTCCTATTCTACTCTTCTCATATCTCTCTGCAAAATCTGAGGTTGCTTCATGGCTCAAGAAACTCGCCCTCTCCGTGTATTCTTCTTCCCCTTCCCTGCTCATGGTCACATGATTCCTACTATTGACATGGCCAAACTGTTTTCAGCAAGAGGCTTGCATGCCACCATCATCACCACTCCTCTCAACGCTCTTCTTTTTTCCACTTCACTTGCAAAATCCAACTCCGAAAATCCAATTGATATCCACACAATCGATTTTCCTTGTGCCGAGGCTGGTTTGCCTCAAGGTTGCGAGAATATTGACTCAGTCCCTTCTCCAGATTTGATTCCCGCCTTTTTCCAAGCCTCTACCTTGCTTCAAGAGCCATTCGAGCAAGCGTTGCTACAGTCCCATCCTGATAGTGTCGTTGCTGATATGTTCTTCCCATGGGCCACTGATTCTGCTGCTAAATTTGGAATCCCACGTCTTGTGTTTCACGGAACTGGTTTCTTCTCCTTGTGTGCTTCTGAATGCATAAGACTCTACAAGCCTTACAAGAATATTTCCACAGATTTAGAACAATTTCTTATTCCCAATCTTCCGGGTCAAATAACAATGACAGGGTCGCAGGTGCCAGATTTTGAGAAGACGAAAGAGGACACTATACTCAGCAGAATATTTATTACTTCTAAGGAATCAGAGATGAAGAGCCATGGAGTTGTTGTTAATAGCTTCTACGAACTCGAGAAAGAGTATGCCGATCATTACAGGAATGTGCTTGGAAGAAAAGCATGGCATGTAGGCCCTCTTTCTCTCTGTAATATGCACACTGAAGACAAAGCAAATAGAGGAGAAGCATCATCCATCAATGAACACGGGTGCTTGAAGTGGCTTGACACCAAGAAACCCAACTCAGTCATTTATGTCTGCTTTGGCAGTATGACATCCTTCCCAAAATCTCAGCTTAGAGAAATTGCAATGGGCCTTGAAGCTTCAGGACAACAATTCATCTGGGTGGTGAGGAGAAGCAAGAAAGAAGAAGAAGAAACAGAGGAATGGCTACCAGAGGGGTTTGACAAAAGAATAGAAGGGAAGGGGTTGATTATAAGAGGGTGGGCACCTCAAGTGATTATTCTTGAACATGAAGCCATTGGAGCATTTGTGACACACTGTGGTTGGAATTCAACAGTAGAAGCAGTTTCTTATGGAGTGCCAATGGTGACATGGCCTGTATCAGCTGAGCAATTTTACAATGAGAAATTGGTGACAGAGGTGCTTAGAATTGGAATTGCAGTAGGAGTGAAGAAATGGGTGAGAGTGGAGGGAAATAGTGTGAAATGGGAGGCCATAGAGAAAGCAGTGAAGAGAACAATGGAAGGAGAACAAGCAGAGGAAATGAGAGACAGAGCTAAGTTTCTTTCTCAAAAGGCTAAGAAGGCAGTGGAAGAAGGTGGATCATCATACTCCAATTTGAATGCTCTGATCGAAGAGCTGGGTATGTGTCGCCATTGATGCGTTCTGCGAATATTGAACTGTCCGCAATTATCTTGTGTGTTTCATTCAACAGATTGCTACCCCATAGTCGTGGGTTATTTTGGTCCACACATTGAACTGCGAGGGAAAAAGACCAAAAAAAAGTGTAAAACAAATTTCTTTCATCTTTCACTCAATTACAAATAATTTTCTATATTCAAAATAAACATGTAGATGTCTAGACTTTTACAAAAATTAAGGTCTATCCATAATTACCCCATTGGAATGTTACATTATTTGTCACCTGAAACTATGCTTTTTTAAGCTAATAGCCTTCCGATTCATATCTTCTCGCCTGACGCCGAGGAACAAAGTTGACGTTGTTACAAGAAAATTAGACTAAAAACTTGGTTCATTGAGGTGTATAAATTTAGGGATTTAGGATTTTTAAAGTCTAGAAGTTATTTGTAAGTAATTTAAAGTTTACGGGAACTTTTTCTTTTGAAAGAAAAAATAAGTAGTACTAATTTCTCATAAAATTTGACTAAATTTTATATGACATATTTACGTTTTAAGAATATTATTGGTTAAAATATAACTCAGGTCACTATAATTAACCAATATTATTTGACCTTCTTGAAATTTGATAGATATCACAATTTTTAGTCTAATTTTAAATTTAATTATTTGCACAATATAAAAATTATGATATTATAATTTTATTCATCATATAATAATAAAATCAGTTAAATTAATTTTAAAAATTAATGTTTATAAAATTAAATCAGTCATTAAATTAGTAGAGACATATGGTCAAAGTTCATTGGTTTGACCACGACTAAATAATGATGAAACTGGTTGTAATTAAATATATTTTTTAATTTTATACATTAAAAATCTAATATAATAAATTAATAAGATTTTTCTTGCTTAGTTTTAACAAATTTACAAAGAGTTCACGACAAGTTATTAAGTCTTTTTATATACTTTTAACAATAATATGCAATCTCAATAATATGTAAATGTGGAATAAAATTTAAAATTAGTTACAAAAATAATATGCCAATAATACCCATATATAGAAAAACATATTAGTACTTAGAAAATGTATGAAAAAAATTAAAAAACAAATGGTTCAACCATTAAACCAACTAATTTTATTAGTTTTGATTGATTTTTTATTGAAAGATTCCTAAGTTAAACTAATTAAATTAATTGTATGATTGATTTATTGATTTTTCAGTTTTATTAACGGGCTTAGTTCAATGTTGAAAATAGTGATTGAAATGAAATATAAAATTGTGTGTTTTTTAAATATAATAAAAAAGACAAATAAACTCCAATAGAAGGTATAGGTCAATTATTGACATTATTCTGTGTATTTCATGTTTATACACCATTCGTTCAATAAAAATATAATTAATCTTATATTTTATATAATTAATATAACGTTTCTATATACGAAAGTAAAATACATTGGATTATAGCCTTAATATAGAAGGACGAATCAGCAGACATAGTTTCTTTACTTGGCCGATATTTAAGAGGGCATTCTGTTACATTGACTTAATGCATTTATGATTTTTTTAAACATTTTTCAAAAGAATTGGTTATTAAAGAAAGATATTATTAATTTAGCTTTTAAAGGATTTTAGTTGTATTAATTTAATTCCTAAAAAAATAAACATATCAATTTAATTTTTAAAAGATTATGTTTAAATTTGATCTAAAAATTTTAAAATTTAACAATAAAAACAATAAGGCAAAATTATACTCTCTATCTCTCATATTTACACCGATTTTTTTTTTATATTTTTGAAGTTTTTTTTTTGTCAAATATATTTTATATATTTTAGTTTTTGTCATATATGTCTTTTTTTTTAAACACCATCAAATTAGTTAACAGAAAATACTGACTGTACTGCTACGTGATAAAAATAATCTATTACATCACTTACCACATGTATTCATAACTTAATATTACAAAAATATCCGTAATGATAATTAAAAAAAAAGTCTCATTCTTTCTCTCCATCTATTCTCTCTCTCTCACCGCCCTTTGTTCTCACTGTCTCATCTCAATCCCATCTAGTGCCCTTGTGGCGACGATGATCCAAGATGACGATGCCCTAGATCATGGAAAATTCTAGCCACCATTAAGTAAAAGCCAAAGTAAATGATACCACAAATCATTTTCAAGAAGGAAGGTAATGCCCTAAATTCAATTTTATTTGAGTATTTAAATATTGGATTTGTTACCCCATCATCTTATCGTGTCATATATAAACTTCTAAGGAAGATTACTGTCACTCTAAGAGCAACATAGTGAAGAATTCAGATCTTCTGCTCTGTATCGTATTCAATATAAGCAATGTTCTGAACATTAAATCAATAATTAAATTAATAAAAATATTAATTTAATAATTAATGATCAGATCGTGATATAAAACTTTAAAAATATTTTAAAAAATAAAAATATATAATAAAAATATTAAAATACTATATAATTACTTATCATAAATATAAATTTATAAACTTAATTAAAAATAAGATTTAAATAAGATATTAATCATCAATAAATAAATTATATAAAATAAAATTATAATCCATATTCATACCATAACTTCAGCCTTACGCTACTCTATGACTCTAGTCTCCCCACTTAATCCAAACTCATTCACTCTCGACACGATCATGGACCACACACCACACCACATACGTAGAGACAGAGTCACACACACATGTGATCAAGCTTCTTCAATCTTTAGCTTCTCTCTCTCTCTCTCTCTCTCTCTCTCTCTCTCTCTCTCTCTCTCAATCTCTCTCTCTCAATTTCTTTTAAACTCACTGAAAATTGAGTCGATCAACTTAAAAAAATTGACTAGTTTGATCAATTTTATATTGATTCAATCCCTTCACAGTTCAACTGGTTCTACCAAAATGGACAAAGGACCATTAATTTAGCTGATCCAATCCGATTTTGATAAATATACATATAAAATACTTTTTTCAATTGTATATCAATGAACATAAAAAAAAAATTTGAATCAATTGTCATCGTTATTCTCATACTCCTTTTCTCTTCTTTAGTATATATATTCAGATATTGATTTTTTTTATTTTGAATTTTTGTTATATATATATTTAGTATTAATTATATATATATATATATATATTGATTTCAATATTCTCTTCAATTTTTTTGTTGGATTGTAGTGATTTTTTTGAAGCAATCACTACAAAGAATGAAAAAATAGCAAGGGAAATATTCAATGGTTATCCCTCACTATTTTGTCTCTAATTGACGTAGCGAGCGGCTAACGTTAAATTTGCAACAAAATACTCTCCCATTGATGTTCGCTAGTTGACAACGGTCAATGAATTTGCAAAACAAAAAGTCTCTCGCTGATTTTTCTCACTACAATATAGCAGGATATTTTCCCTTGCTAATTGGACATTGGTTTTTCAAAATTATATAGATCTAATTTTCTCGTTGATTATTGGGTGATTAGTGAGGGTGATAACCATTTTCTTGCTAATTTATACCCTTTCTTTTTTTTTTCTCCTTTGTTCCCCTTTTTCTCTTTTTAATTTTAATAAGCCTTAGTTTTCTTTTAAAAGATAAGCCCTAATTTAAAAGATTAAATATTTGAAAGGAGTAATCAAATATTTTATTTATAATTATTTACTAGAATAAGAAATTAAAAATATATCTATTACAATATATTGGAAAAAAGAAAAAAAAAAGATGCCTTAGAACCACCAAATGAAAAATTAAAGCAAAGAAGAGCAGATAATGAAAATGTAATTAAAGAGAAGAGGGAAGATAGAAGAAGAAGAATATGAAAATTTACAGAGAGTATCGTGGATCTTGAAGCGTTGGCTCTGGGCCCAACGGTTGAGGGTGTCCGGAGATGGAAGAGGAACTATCCAGGAAAGCTCAGTGCCTTTGACTTGGAAGTCGTGAGCTTCGGAGGATGAAATCAAGTTGCTCAGAATTTTAAGTTTGAATATTCCTCTCTATGTCGGATTCTGATACCTTCATCATCTCATAAATTTGTAAGCAAAACCACTGCTACTCCAGCATCTAAATAGTGACTGCTTGATATCATCGTTTTGTGATTTGTCACTCTGCATATTCTGCAACCCACTTCGATTCTCATACTCATTTTCTCTTCTTCTCAGATCTCTTTGCAAAATCCGAACTTGATTCATGGCTCAAGAAACTCGCCCTCTCCGTGTATTCTTCTTCCCCTTCCCTGCTCATGGTCACATGATTCCTACTATTGACATGGCCAAACTGTTTTCAGCAAGAGGCGTGCATGCCACCATCATCTCCACTCCTCTCAACGCTCCTCTTATTTCCGCATCACTTGCAAAATCCAACTCCGAAATTCCAATTCATATCCACACCATCGATTTTCCTTGTGCAGAGGCTGGTTTGCCTCGGGGTTGCGAGAACATTGACTCAGTCCCTTCTCCAGATTTGATTCCCACCTTCTTCCAAGCCTCTACCTTGCTTCAACAGCCATTCGAGCAAGTGTTGCTAGAGTTCCATCCTGATAGTGTCGTTGCTGATATGTTCTTCCCATGGGCCACTGGTTCCGCTGCTAAATTTGGAATCCCACGACTTGTGTTTCACGGGACTGCCTTCTTTCCCTTGTGTGCTTCTCAATGTCTGAGACTCTACAAGCCATACGAGAATGTTTCAACAGATTCAGAGCCCTTTGTTATTCCCAATCTTCCGGGAGAGATAACTATGACATGGTCGAAGGTGCCAGATTTTGAGAAGTTGAAAGAAGACAATATACTTAGCAAAACATTGATCGCTGCCCAGGAATCAGAGATGACAAGCTATGGGGTTGTTGTTAATAGCTTCTACGAACTCGAGAAGGACTATGTCAATTATTACAAGAATGTACTGGGAAGAAAAGCATGGCATATAGGCCCTGTCTCTATCTGTAATATGGACATAGAAGAAAAAGGAAAGAGAGGAAAAGAAGCATGCATCAGTCAACGTGAGTGCTTGAAGTGGCTTGATGATAAGGAACCCAACTCTGTTGTTTACATATGCTTCGGGAGTGTAGCAAACTTCCCAGAATCTCAGCTCAGAGAAATTGCAATGGGTCTTGAAGCATCAGGGCAGCAGTTCATTTGGGTTGTGAGGAAAAATAAGAAAGATGACGAAGAAGAAGAAGACAGAGAGGACTGGCTACCGGAAGGATTTGAGAAAAGAATGGAAGGGAAGGGGTTGATCATAAGAGGGTGGGCCCCTCAAGTATTGATTCTTGAACACGGAGCCATTGGAGCATTTGTGACACACTGTGGTTGGAATTCAACAATAGAAGCAGTTTCTTGTGGAGTGCCAATGGTGACATGGCCTATATCAGCTGAGCAATTTTACAATGAGAACTTGGTGACAGAGGTGCTTAGAATTGGAATTCCAGTAGGTGTGGAAAAATGGATGAGAGTGGGGGGAGACAGTGTGAAGTCGGACGCCATAGAGAAAGCAGTGAAGAGAACAATTGAAGGAGAAGAAGCAAAGGAAATGAGAGACAGAGCAACGATTCTTTCTCAGAAGGCTAAGATGGCAGTGGAAGAAGGTGGATCATCATACTCCAATTTGAATGCTCTGATTGAAAAGTTGGGTAAGCGTCACCATTGATGCGTTCTGCAGATGTTGTACTATTTGCTATCATCTTTGGCGTTTCATTTAGTAGATTGCTACTTCATGTTGTACTGTCTGCTATCATCTTCTGCGTTTCATTCGATTACAAATGATTTTCTACATTCAAGAATCAAAATTAACATGTAGATGTTTATAATTGTACATTGAAGCAAATATCTGCTTTTTCACGCTTTTGCTAAGCACTTAATTAAGATTTAATTATAATTACGCTTGGCATCTTACAAATTGAAAAAGATTTTAAAGCATTTAGTAATTATAAATAGTTAAAACACATAATTGATAAACGAACTTGTTAGGTTACTGAAATGCAATTAATTAAGGAGAAGGATAGAGAATAACACACAAAGAAATTACGTGGTTCGGTCAATGCGACCTACGTCCACGGACAGAGAGAATATCTGTATTATTTTCTGAAGGAGGCTATACAGAGAGAAATTACATCAACCACTCTTCTAATGAATTCCCTCACACTCATATATATAGAGACAAATGGGTCGTGGGTCGTGGGTCGGGTTACAAACCGGGTCACCCACAAAATTCAAGTCAAACCCAACAATTTCCCTCCTTGACTTGAATTCTCTCAAATCACCAGAACTAAGTACAAATTCATCTCTGTCATTCAAGCCCTGTAGGGCTTCATGGAATGCAAACATTCACCAAGTCCAAGCTATGCTTGAACTTCTCTGAAGGTAGAGCCTTTGTCAACATATCTGCTGGATTATCTGCTGTGGCTATCTTCTCGATGGATAATTTCTTGTCTTCTATCACATCTCGAATAAAATTCAATCTGATATCAATATGCTTCGACCTTTCATGGTAGACTGGATTCTTGGCTAAACTTAATGCACTCTGACTATCACAATAAATGATAGGTCTCTGAATATTTAACCCCAGACTATCAATCAAACCATGTAACCACATACCTTCCTTAACTCCTTCTGCCAATGACATGTATTCTGCTTCAGTGGTAGACAAGGCAACTGTAGATTGAAGTGTTGCCTTCCAACTGACAGCACATCCATTCAGAGTCAAGACATAGCATGTTAAGGATCTCCTCATCAAAAGATCTCCAGCATAATCTGAATCTGTATAGCCAACCAAGCCACTATCAGATTTATCAGCACCATAAACCAAGCAAATATTACTCGTACCTTTCAGATACCGCATAATCCATTTAACTGCACTCCAGTGAGCTCTCCCAGGATTACTCATAAACCTGCTTACCACACTGACTGCATGAGCCAGATCAGGCCTAGTACACACCATTGCATACATCAAGCTTCCAACAGCATTACAGTAAGGCACTGAACTCATGTACCCTTTTTCCTCAGCTGTAGTAGGTATTGTACTAGCATCAAGTTTAAAATGTGCCGCCAACGGAGTACTAACCGGCTTAGAATTATTCATTTGGAAAGACTGCAACAATTTTTCTATGTATTTCTGTTGAGATACATACAGTAAACCTGCACTTCTATCTCTCCAAATCTCCATGCCCAGTATCTTCTTGGCTACACCCAAATCCTTCATCTCAAACTCACTGCTCAACAAGGCTTTCAAACTATCAATTTCAACCTTGTTCTTTGCAGCAATCAACATATCATCAACATATAGCAACAAATAAATATAAGAATCATCTGCAAGTTTCTTAGAGTAGACACAGTTATCAAACTGATTACGCAGAAAACCATGGGAAGTCATGAATGCATCAAATTTCTTGTACCACTGTCTAGGAGACTGCTTCAAACCATACAAGGACTTTTTCAGCAAACATACATGATCTTTCTTCTCAGAATCAAGAAATCCTTCTGGCTGTGACATATAGATCTGCTCCTCTAAATTTCCATGTAAGAAAGCAGTTTTCACATCCAGTTGTTCCAACTCCAAGTCAAAAACACTTACCATGGACAAAAGGACACGAATGGTTTTATGCTTCACAACCGGGGAGAAAACTTCATGATAATCAATTCCCTCCTTTTGTGAAAAACCCTTTGCCACGAGTCCTGCTTTGAACCTTGCTGGTTCAACTCCAGGAATACCTTCTTTCTTCTTGAAGACCCATTTGCATCCTACCGGTTTCACTCCCTTTGGTAACGGTATAAGATCCCATATTTCGTTCTTCTCAAGAGATTGCATCTCTTCATTCATTGCAACCAGCCATTCTGATGCTTCTCTACTCTCAACTGCTTCTTTATATGATCTCGGGTCATCAGAATCAATACTTTCACCTACTGCCAAGGCATAAGCAATTGAATTAACATCAACTATATCAACACAATCTGCATACCTCATAGGTTTTCTGATTTCCCTTCTTTCCCTCCTTGTTGCTATAGGTTGTGATTCTTCTTCTTCCCTGGGCTGCTGTACAGGGTCTGTTATAACCCTTTTTGAAGTTTGAACTTCAATTTCCACCTTCTGGTTGGCACCTTGATCATTATTACCTGCATGACTACCAAGCTCCTCCTTCTGACCAAACATAGCAGACTCATCAAAAGTTACATCTCTGCTAGTAATAAATTTTGGAGTTCTATCCTTTTCAGTACACCACAGTCTGTACCCTTTAACTCCATGTGCATACCCTAGAAATATGCATTTCATTGCCCTAGGCTCTAGTTTACCATCATTCACATGAGCATAAGCAGGACAACCAAATATACGCAGGCCAGAATAATCAGAAGGTTTACCGGACCATACCTCTTGAGGAGTCTTAAAATCAATTGCAGTAGATGGCGATCTATTCACCAGATAACAAGCAGTGTTAACTGCTTCAGCCCAGAATTGTTTTGGCAAGCCAGCGTTTAATCGCATGCATCTCGCACGCTGCAACAGTGTTTGATTCATACGTTCTGCAACTCCATTTTGTTGTGATGTATGACGTACAGTGCGGTGCCTCACTATACCTTCTTTCTTGCAAAACTCATCAAACGGAGCATTACAGAACTCCAACCCATTATCAGTTCTGAGTGTTTTGACCTGTTTTCCAGTCCGTTTCTCAACCATGGTCTTCCACTCCTTGAACTTCCCAAACACTTCATCTTTGGATTTCAGAAAATATACCCAAACCCTTCTAGAGTAGTCATCAATGAAAGTAACAAAGTACTTGCATTTGCCGTGAGATTCAACTGGAGAAGGACCCCACAAGTCTGAGTGAACATATTGCAGAACATCCGTAGAAGTATGCTTCCCAGAACTGAACTTAACTCTGCGTTGTTTACCCATAACACAAACTTCACAGAATTTTAGTTTCCCAGTTTTTGCTCCTTCTAACAATCCTTGTTTACTTAGAATTGACAGCCCTTTCTCACTCATGTGTCCCAATCGGCAATGCCACAACTCTGTATAATCATCATTCTTCCCTAAAGATTTAGATACAGCCACTGTCCCCATCACAGAACTACCAATCAGAAAGTAAATGCCATGCTGCAATTTACCCTTCATTATAACCAGAGCACCTTTGGAAATTCTCAACTGTCCATTCTCTCCAGAGTACTTGTACCCTTGTTTGTCTAGAGTACCAAGAGAAATCAAGTTCTTCCGTAGACCAGGAACATACCAAGCATCAAGCGTCCTGACTATTCCATCATACATCTGAATCTGCACAGAACCACTGCCCTTAACACTGAGCTGTTCATCATCACCCAACCTCACAACACCATTCCACTCCTTGAAAGAAGTAAACAGTTCACGTGAGAAAGTCATATGATAAGATGCACCTGTGTCCAAGACCCAAGTATTTGCAGAACCAGAGGTGCTGACTGTAAGAACATCAATGTCTTCTTCTTCGTCAGAACTATCTTGCACCACCGCAGCACTACCACTGGTATTCGGTTCCTTCTCGTCATTTCCCTTCTTCCTCTGTGGACAATTCTTCCTGATGTGCCCCTTTTGTTTACAATGATAACATCGAGGTCCTCCTTTGTTCCTCGACTGAGACCGTGACTTGCTTCTTTTTCCATCATCCCTTTTAGTGTCTCTGCCTCTGCCAACATACAAACCTGCTTCTGCACCATCCTCATTAGAACTAGAGACTCTTCTCTTCAGCTCTTTAGACTGCAAAGCATCTTTGACATCATTAACAGAGATACTATCTCTACCATACAACATAGTGTCAACAAAGTTCTCATATGAATTTGGTAGAGAACACAAAAGAATGATAGCCTGATCTTCATCATCTATCTTAACCCCAACACCCTGTAAATCCAGGATAATTCGGTTAAAATTATCAAGATGATCTTTTACCTGCATATTTTCTGTCATCCGCAGGGTATACAAACGCTGCTTCTGATATAACCGGTTTGTGAGAGACTTTTTCTGGTATTTATCATCCAATTTCTTCCACAAACCTGCAGCAGTTGATTCATCAACTACTTCTCTCAACACCTCATCTGTCAGACTCAATAGTAATGCACTATGAGCCTTTGCCAAAATTTCCTTCTTCTCCTCTTCTTTCAACGTGTTAGGTAGACTACTTTCTCCTTCTAATGCCACTGCACATCCCTGCTGAACCAGAAGTGCCCTCATTTTTACCTTCCACAAAGTGAAATCATTCGATCCATTGAACTTCTCAATATCGAATTTATGAGTCGACATCTTCTCAAATAACAGCAGATAAATTACTAGCAAATTTCGCAATCAGAAATTGAATTTCACAAAACTGTTCAGAACCTTGCAAACTGACCAGAACTTCACTAACAGAAAATTCAACACAGCAGTCCAACAAAATTCACAGCAGTAAACCAGAAATTCAATCCAGCACAATCCAGTAAATTCACACAGAAATTCAGAATTCTTTTCTGAATTAAACATAAACTTACCGGAACTGTGTCGAGGAAACAATAACGATCGAAACAGAAAACTTGGTCCAAACAACAACAATGACCAAACAGCAGCTTTGACCAAATAGTAATTTTTGACCAAACAGCAGCTTTAACCAAACAGCAGCTTTGACCAAACAACAACTTTGACCAAACAGCAACTTTGACCAAACAGCAACTTTGACCAAATAGTACCGTTGACCGTTGACCGTGCTACAGTGCCTCACCGTAGAAGACGATGAACAGTGCTTCCGATGAAGATTCCGGCGATGAACAGTACTCGCAACCGTAAAAAATCATCGAAACAACTGAAAAACGATCTCCAATGCACTAGAAATGCAATAAACGGTCTCTTTTTCCCAAAAAACAAGCGAATCAAGCTAGATCTGAGATTTAAAACTAGATCTGAAAATTTTCTTACCACCAAAAATTGGTCTCCGACGTTCTTTAACGCACCAAAGATGCAGAGAATGGTCTCCTATGCTCCAAATCAACCAAATCGGGGCAAGATCTAAAATTTTGGAGCCGGATCTAAAAATTTTCGGACGTGCTACAGTAACCGACGAACCAAAAATGAACCAAAGCTCTGATACCACTTGTTAGGTTACTGAAATGCAATTAATCAAGGAGAAGGATAGAGAATAACACACAAAGAAATTACGTGGTTCGGTCAATGCGACCTACGTCCACGGACAGAGAGAATATCTGTATTATTTTCTGAAGGAGGCTATACAGAGAGAAATTACATCAACCACTCTTCTAATGAATTCCCTCACACTCATATATATAGAGACAAATGGGTCGTGGGTCGTGGGTCGGGTTACAAACCGGGTCACCCACAAAATTCAAGTCAAACCCAACAGAAATGATCAGTTTATACTTACTCTAAAATGGGATAGATAACTTGAATTAGCTTATCAAAAATTTAGAAAAGAAAAAGGACAATTGTTAGTGCAAGATTTTCTTTGGTAGCAATTTTTTATTAATGGAATTACTGGTCCTGATGCCGATAAACAATTATTGGTCAGTGTCCCATGAGAAAGGAAATAATTATAAGTTACTTATGTCAGAGTAAATGGTGGATCCAAATAAGGGAGGTAGACGTTTTAAAGAAATCAGAAAAGGAAGCAACAGAAAAGGAAATATCAGAAGATATCACCAGCCACCGATTTAGAAGGCATTAGCAATTAAATAAGATCAAGTATTCCAAGTCAAAACAAATCAAGAACACTCCATTCAAATCAGCATGTCGTAAATTAAACATGATCAAACTAACGTGATTTAGTGTGTGTTTGGTAATGCGTTTGCATCGAACAAACGTGGGTAGAAGAAGAGAAAACGTGGTTAGCATTGAAACTAGGATGTTTGGCAGTCTGCTTCTCAACCATGTTTCACTTTGCAACTACGTTTCGTCCAACGCTTTCCATTGTCGCTTTTGAGTTGAATTCAACGTGGTTTGGTGTGGGCTGAGTAATTCATTTTTGCTTGTACCCTTTCTGCCCTCTCTTGGCTCTCACTCTCCCTTTCTTTAGTTCATTTAACTACGATCTGTATCTCTCGCTCTCTCTGGTTAATTCATGTTGAAGTTCATTCCCATTTGATATATAGATACATACATATATATATATATATATATATATTGTGATTTTCATTAGGATATATTGGATGGGATAAAAAAAAATCAGTCCCTCTTAACTTCAGTACTCGGATCTCTCTCTCTTAACTCTGTTTTTGGCACAAAAAACAAAGGTGCACAGAGCCTATTATAATGAGACTTTCTTCACTATTGCTAGTGCTATGGGATTACCTTCTCCCAGATATATCTTGCGTTAGTTTTCTTTTGGGCTATATGCAGAGTAATTTTTAACTTTAATATTCGATAAAAGCTCGATAAAGACGAGTCCTCTGTTTTCAATCTCTCTCTCTTTCTATTTGCTCGATGAAGATGACGGAAGTTTATTGCTCAATTAGTTTTTATTGAATATTAAAGTTAAAAAATTAATAATTAAAAATTAGAAATTGTTTATTAATAAAAGAAAGTCAAAATAGGGACCAAATTGAACAAATTAAAAAGTTTATAGGGATTAATTTTAACAAAGAAAAAATATTTTTTCAAATTAGATACCTAATAAAGTAACGGAAGAATTTATATCAAATAAATAACAAAATAAAAATTTGAGTTAGGGATCTAAGTGAATAAACATAAAAGTTTTTGATAAATGGTAAAATAAAAACAAAAATTGGTTTAAATTATTAATTCATTTTGTTTAAAATAATAGATAGTTCATTTTGTTTAAATTATTATTTTATCTTATTTAAAATTTAATTATAATATATACTTAGTTAATTTTGTTTAATACTTAATTATTTATAAAAATTATTCAATAATTTATTTGTAATTAGTAATTTATTAACACTTTAATTATAATTATTATTAATATTTTAACTATAAAATTCAGATTACACATCCAAAACATCATGATATATCAAAAAATAAAATATAAAATTTATGTCTTTTTTGGTAATTACATATCCAAAACCACGTTTACAAACTAACATCCAAACACCATGTTCTACCCTTAACCATATTTGCCCAACTTTCTTTTAAACATAAATCTCGTTCATCCTAACTTAAGTTTTCTTCAACCACGTTCAATTCAAACTAGTTTGTCCTACCCATGTTTGCTCACCGAGTTATCAAACACACCCTTATTTCCTTTCTCGAGCGGCTAAATTAGTGTGGAAAAATGGAGAAAGCATACTGATTTATACGTGACTTGAAATTTTGAATTAAAAAATATTTTTTTTATATTTAAAATTAGTGTTTAAATATTATTTAATATAAATATACATAATAATATTTTTAATAAAAAATAAAGATTAATTCTTAATTTATCAATATAAAATTAATATATATATATATAATTACTACCAATTCGATCACGATTTGATCACGATTGAACTAATAAATTTTAAATTAGTCTTTTTACTAATTTAATTACTAGTTCAATTTTTAAAACATTGGTTTACATAAACAAATAGCAGAAGAGATTTGAATAAAATTATCAATAGATAAGTAAGGGGTGATTTATTGCCTATTACAAAGCTGATAGGGAAAATTACACTGTCCCTAAATCAAAGGGTTATTTTCACTTTGTTTTAATTAAAAATGAGCTTGGCAACGAAAATAACTTTTGTCAACGAATAAAAAAAAGAAAAATGAAAAAATGCCTCCTAGTCTTAACCAACTCCTCGACCTTGAGAATTGTTTACCCTTGGAAAAAGATATTTCACTTCATATCTAACCTCTTTTATGAATGACAAGTCACCATCATTTGAATAACATCGTAAAATGTACATCATGGCAGTTTTTGTAAGTTTGAACCCAAATTTAAAGGCGTTCGATGATCGAGATCCAGCTTTGCAAACGCGTTCTAAATATTTTGTTTTATTATGCATAAATTTTAAGTCGAATCCAACGTTAAAAGTTGAAATGTCTACGAAAGAAAAGATATCATATCCGAGAGCTACGTCCGTGGTTCTTGTTCCTTTTCGAATCATTGTCCATCTATCCCAATCAACTAAACTAAATTAATTTTGATCCACCATGTGCATCCAGTGATTAAAGAGTTGGTCACCGGTCGAGTTTGGTTCGCTTCAAAAAATTAATTGGTTAACAATTAATTGAACTAGCCAAACATTAATAAAAATCAATGAATTAGGTTTGATTGAATCGATTTTTGTAAAAGAAAAAAATTTACTATTTATAAAATATAATCATTTCTAGTATTTAGCCTTTGTTATATTATATTTCTTTTTTTTCTTAATTATTTTTTATGATAATATTATTTTGGTCACAAAAATAAATAAGAAAATAAAAAATAGAAAAACAATTATTGACATACATACATATATAGACTTTTTGACTGCTGGGACATTGATGCGATTTTTCTCGACAAGTGTATCGGAACGTACAAGTAGTAAAGTGAGAGAAAGAATTATCATCCTTAGAGATTGATTTTTAACAATTACCAATTTCACTAGATTAAGTTATATTTGGACGAAGAAAAAGATAGAGAATTCACAGAAAGTAAACTAAACTAACGATATTGAATTAACTAAACAATAAACGAAGAAATATACAATAACACAGCGGGTATAGGGATTGACTTTGTTAACTCCTAATCTGATTAATTCATAGACAAATTCATCTTTGAATCGTTAAAAAATACTTAGATACATTTGTAAATTCTTTTTAAAGTTGGCCAAGTTCACAAAATTATTTGAACTTAATGTCTTGGTAAAACAAACCTTCCTCACCAAAATAATTTACTAATGTCTTAGTCAAATTATTTGGTTCGGAGTTTAAACTTAAAAACCCATAAGACCACGCAAACAAGATTATCTATGTCTAGTGTAACATGGCTCACGGTAGACGTTACAAGGGCTAAAATTATATCTTACTATTTCTAACTTAGACAAGATAAATCCCAAATACATCTAAGTTACATGATTACAATCACACAAAAGGAAATAAAACAATAAATCTACTCCAATAATTAGAACTGCAATTATATTAAAGTATTCAACAACAAAGCTTTAAAGGAAGTTAATATACATCAATCC
Organism: Biancaea sappan; assembly: GCA_037074585.1. Taxonomy (NCBI): domain Eukaryota; kingdom Viridiplantae; phylum Streptophyta; class Magnoliopsida; order Fabales; family Fabaceae; genus Biancaea; species Biancaea sappan. The sequence goes on along the minus strand of CM073493.1, from coordinate 6,505,073 downwards.
CCTAAACCCTAGAGTTTAGTTACAACATGAATAAGGAGAAGAAAAACATAACAAATACACAACAAAACATGATCAAGAGGAAGGAGAAAAAGGAAGAAAAGCTTCAAACTCAATAAAGAAGAAGTTTCTCATCTCCTCCATTTGTGCCCTAGCAGAGCTCCCTTCACCTCCAACCAAAAAATTCTAAAAACTTCTGCAGAAATGCTATATATAGTAGAAATCACGCAAGTGTAGAAGCAGGGTGCCTAGGCACCAAGCAGAAAAAGCCAAACAAAGAGTTCAAGGGCTGCGCCTGGGTCGCCACGTATAGAAGCTTGGACAGAGAGTAGAGGTGCTGGCACCCACCAGATTAGCAACAAATCAGCACTTTGCTTCAGAATTTCATCAGCTCCCTAACTTGCATTAGCCAAAAATTAAAAGCTTACAAGAATATACAGTAGAAAGCATTAAAAGGCAAGGAAAAAGAGATTAAAACAAGACAAAACAAAGAAACTACAATGTACAAAAAAAAAAGCAAAAATAAAGGATAAAGCATGCAAAAAGATAGCAAAATGGGATTAAGGAGAGGAAAAAGTCCATAAGAAACAACCTAAATTAACCAAAATAAAGGACTTATCAAAGCTGTTTTTTTATTTAAATTCCTGAGGCGACCTATTTTTTTTTAATTTACAAATCTAACCCAATTTCACTGTTCATGCTAAGTCGCCCTATGCTAATGTGACTTATATGCACGTAAGTCGCCCTTCTAACAGGAAACTTACGTATAATTGTGAGTCATCTTATTAGAGGACGACACACGTGCAAATTTTAAATTCCCGAAATATGACAAAAGTATTATGCTGCACGTAAGTCGTCCTTTTGACAAGCGACTTATGTGCATTTAAATTTTTTAATTATTTTTTATTTTTTCATTTATTTTAATTTTATTATTAATTATAATTTTTCTTAATTCATGTTATAATTATTATATGCATCATCTTAATATATTATTATTATTATTAATTTTTAAAAATAATAATGGCCAACCTGGCCCTTTTTTTTTTTGGCCAAACTTGAGATGGAAAACTGACAATATTAACATTACTTTTAGTTAAAATAATCTTATAATTTGTTTGGAAATAAAAAATTACCTAGGTAGGAAGACGTTGAAAGTGAGAGCAACACTGAACGAAGAAGAAAATTTGCGAGCAAAGAAGAAGAAGAAAGCAAAATGGAATGCGAGGGACCACAGGAAAATGAGAAAGAAGAAGTGGTTTGGCAAAATTCTGCGACTGATGATCGATAAGTACAGAAGTTGTTAGAACTATCAAAATAGAACGGGATGACCCGTCTCAAATTTTGTAAAAAAAAGTCGGACCAGCCCGTTATTATTATCAACAATTAAGATGATGCATATAATAATTATAATATGAATTAAGATAAATTATAATTAATAATAAAATTAAATTAAATAAAAATAAAAAATAATTAAAATTTTAAAAAATTCAAATGCACATAAATCGCTCTTCAGTACTTTTGTCATATTTTAAGAATTTAAAATTTACACTTGTGTTGTCCACTGATAGGATGATTCAAAACTGCACATCAATTGTCTGTCAAAAAGACGACTTATGTGCATCTAAGTCAAACTGTCAGAGAGCGACTTAGCAGTAAAACAATGAAATTGAGTTAGATTGATGAAATAAAAAAAATAAATCACCTCGAGAATTTAAATAAAAAGGTAACTCCCAGCAATCAAAAAATCTATTATATATATATATATATATATATATAATAAATATAAAAATATTTATTAATTTATTATATTAAATATTTTTAATATATAAAATTAAAAAAAAAAAATATATATATATATACACATTTAATTATTACGAATCACAATGAATCCTAAATTAGTATATCCACCAATTTAAGTTTTAAATAATTGTGGGCATCCCATTATTCATTCGAGGAACTAATTCAACGCTACTCCACTATTATACATCAGTCTTTCCCACGCAATATCTAAGTCAAAGCCAAAATTAATGATACCACGAATATTCTTGGGAATGAACATAATGTCCTGAATCCAATTTTAAGTTTGAATATTTCTTTCTATGTCCAATTCTGGTACCCCACAATCCACATCATCTCATAAATTTATAAGCAAGACCACCGCCACTCGCACCTAGATAGTGACTGCTTCTTGATATCATCGTTTTGTGATTTGTCACTCTGCGTATTCTGCAACCCACTTTGATTCTCACACTCCTTTTCTCTTCTTCTTCTCAAATCTCTCTGCAAAATCCTAACTTGCTTCATGGCTCAAGAAACTCGCCCCCTCCGTGTATTCTTCTTCCCCTTCCCTGCCCATGGCCACATGATTCCAACAGTTGACATGGCCAAACTGTTTTCAACAAGAGGCGTGCATGCCACCATCATCACCACTCCTCTCAACGCTCCTCTTATTTCCACATCACTTGCAAAATCCAACTCCCAAAATCCAATTCATATCCACACCATCGATTTTCCTTGTGCCGAGGCTGGTTTGCCTCAAGGTTGCGAGAATATTGACTCAGTCCCATCTCTTGATTTGATTCCCAACTTCGCCATCGCCACTACGATGCTTCAAAAGCCAATTGAGCAGGTGTTGCTAGAGTTCCGTCCAGATTGCGTCGTTGCTGATATGTTCTTCCCATGGGCCACTGATTCCACTGCTAAATTTGGAATCCCACGACTTGTGTTTCACGGAACTGGTTTTTTCTCCTTGTGTGCTTCTCAATGTATGAGACTCTATAAGCCTTACGAGAATGTTTCAACAGATTCAGAGCCATTTGTTATTCCCAATCTTCCAGGAGAGATAACAATGACAAGGTTGCAGGTGCCAGATTTTGTGAAGATGAAAGAAGACACTGTACTTAGCAGAATATTGACTGCTGCTAAGGAATCGGAGATGACAAGCTACGGGATTGTTGTTAATAGCTTCTACGAACTCGAGAAGGACTATGCCGATTATTACAGGAATGTACTTGGAAGAAAAGCATGGCATATAGGCCCTGTCTCTCTCTGTAATAAGGACACAGAAGAAAAAGGAAACAGAGGAAAAGAAGCATGCATCAGTCAACACGAGTGCTTGAAGTGGCTTGATCATAAGGAACCCAAATCTGTTGTTTACATATGCTTCGGAAGTGTAGCAAACTTGCCGGAATCTCAGCTCAGAGAAATTGCAATGGGTCTTGAAGCATCAAGGCAACAATTCATCTGGGTTGTGAGGAAAAACAAGAAAGATGACGAAGAAGAAGACAGAGAGGAATGGCTACCAAAAGGGTTTGAGAAAAGAATGAAAGGGAAGGGGTTGATCATAAGAGGGTGGGCACCTCAAGTGATGATTCTTGAACACGAAGCCATTGGAGCATTTGTGACACACTGTGGCTGGAATTCAATATTAGAAGCAGTTTCTTGTGGAGTGCCAATGGTGACATGGCCTATATCAGCTGAGCAATTTTACAATGAGAAATTGGTGACAGAGGTGCTTAGAATTGGAATTCCAGTAGGAGTGAAGAAATGGGTGAGAGTGGAGGGAGACTGTGTGAAGTGGGACGCCATAGAGAAAGCAGTGAAGAGAACAATGGAAGGAGAAGAAGCAGAGGAAATGAGAGACAGAGCAACGATTCTTTCTCAGAAGGCTAAGGTGGCGGTGGAAGCAGGTGGATCATCATACTCCAATTTGAATGATCTGATTGAAAAGTTGGGAATGCGTCACCATTGATGGTTTCTGCAGGTGTACTGTTTGCTATCATCTTATGCGTTTCATTCAATTACAAATGATTTTCTACATTCAAAATTAACATGCAGATGTTTATAATTGTACATTGCAGCAAATATCTGCTTTTTTACGCTTTTGCTAAGCACTTAATTAAGATTTAATTATAATTACGCTTCTTCGCATCTTACAAATTCAAAAAGATTTTAAAGCATTTAGTATTTATAATTAGTTAAAACACATAATTGATAAAATCAGTTTGTCCTTTACACTAAAATGGAATAGATAACTCGAATTAACTTATCAAAAATTTAGAAAAGAAAAAAGACAATTGCTAGTGCAAGATCTCTTTTGGCAGCAATTTTTAATTAATGGAATTACTGGTCCTGCGATATACAATTAATAGTCAGTATCCCATGAGAAAGGAAACAATTGTAAGTTAATTACGTCAGAATAAATGCTGGACCCAAATAAATATCAGAAAAGGAAATATCAGAAGATATCACCAGCCATCTATTTAGAAGGCATTCGCAATTAAATAAGATCAAGTATTCAAGTCAAAACAAATCAAGAACACTTCATTCAAATCTGCGTCTCGACAAAAATGAAAGAATCCCGACAAAATAAATGCAGTTAATATCGTCAAAGTAAATGAGGAACCAAATAAGAAAAATATTCGTCTTCAAAGAAGTTAAACTTGGAAGTTGCAGAAAAGGAATAGATAATTCCGAAATTAATTTCCCACAGTTAAATATGGAAGATCTTCGCAATTAAGTGAATTAAACATGATCAAACTAACATAATTTATTTCCTTTCTCAAGCAGCGCACTTTCCATATTTGAGGTACCATATTTGCACACAAGATTCAAAGAGTTGGCAAAACACATTTAAGAATCTGGATGTTAGGTTACTGAAAGGCAATTAATCAAGGAGAAGGATAGAGAATAACACACAAAGAAATTACGTGGTTCGGTCAATGCGACCTACGTCCACGGACAGAGAGAATATCTGTATTATTTTCTGACGGAGGCTATACTGAGAGAAATTACATCAACCACTCTTAATGAATTCCCTCACACTCATATATATAGAGACAAATGGGTCATGGGTCGTGGGTCGGGTTACAAACCGGGTCACCCACTAAATTTAAGTCAAACCCAACAATTTCCCTCCTTGACTTGAATTCTCTCAAATCACCAGAACTAAGTACAAATTCATCTCTGTCATTCAAGCCCTGTAGGGCTTCATGGAATGCGAACATTCACCAAGTCCAAGCTATGCTTGAACTTCTCTGAAGGTAGAGCCTTTGTCAATATATCTGCTGGATTATCTGCTGTGGCTATCTTCTCGATGGATAATTTCTTGTCTTCTATTACATCTCGAATAAAATTCAATCGATATCAATATGCTTATACCTCTCATGGTAGACTGGATTCTTGGCCAAACTTAATGCACTCTGACTATCACAATAAATGATAGGTCTCTGAATATTTAACTCCAGACTATCAATCAAACCATGTAACCACATACCTTCCTTAACTCCTTCTGCCAATGACATGTATTCTGCTTCAGTGGTAGACAAGGCAACTGTAGATTGAAGTGTTGCCTTCCAACTGACAGCACATCCATTCAGAGTCAAGACATAGCATGTTAAGGATCTCCTCCTCAAAAGATCTCCAGCATAATCTGAATCTGTATAACCAACCAAGCCACTATCAGATTTATCAGCACCATAAACCAAGCAAATATTACTCGTACCTTTCAGATACCGCATAATCCATTTAACTGCACTCCAGTGAGCTCTCCCAGGATTACTCATAAACCTGCTTACCACACTAACTGCATGAGCCAGATCAGGCCTAGTACACACCATTGCATACATCAAGCTTCCAACAGCATTACAGTAAGGCACTGAACTCATGTACCCTTTTTCCTCAGCTGTAGTAGGTATTGTACTAGCATCAAGTTTAAAATGTGCCGCCAACGGAGTACTAACCGGCTTAAAATTATTCATTTGGAAAGACTGCAACAATTTTTCTATGTATTTCTGTTGAGATACATACAGTAAACCTGCACTTCTATCTCTCCAAATCTCCATGCCCAATATCTTCTTGGCTGCACCCAAATCCTTCATCTCAAACTCACTGCTCAACAAGGCTTTCAAACTATCAATTTCAACCTTGTTCTTTGCAGCAATTAACATATCATCAACATATAGCAACAAATAAATATAAGAATCATCTGCAAGTTTCTTAGAGTAGACACAGTTATCAAACTGATTACGCAGAAAACCATGGGAAGTCATGAATGCATCAAATTTCTTGTACCACTGTCTAGGAGACTGTTTCAAACCATACAAGGACTTTTTCAGCAAACATACATGATCTTTCTTCCCAGAATCAAGAAATCCTTCTGGCTGTGACATATAGATCTGCTCCTCTAAATTTCCATGTAAGAAAGCAGTTTTCACATCCAGTTGTTCCAACTCCAAGTCAAAAACACTTACCATGGACAAAAGGACACGAATGGTTTTATGCTTCACAACCGGGGAGAAAACTTCATGATAATCAATTCCCTCTTTTTGTGAAAAACCCTTTGCCACGAGTCGTGCTTTGAACCTTGCTGGTTCAACTCCAGGAATACCTTCTTTCTTTTTGAAGACCCATTTGCATCCTACCGGTTTCACTCCCTTTGGTAACGGTATAAGATCCCATGTTTCATTCTTCTCAAGAGATTGCATCTCTTCATTCATTGCAACCAGCCATTTTGATGCTTCTCTACTCTCAACTGCTTCTTTATATGATCTCGGGTCATCAGAATCAATGCTTTCACCTACTGCCAAGGCATAAGCAACTGAATTAATATCAACTATATCAACACAATCTGCATACCTTATAGGTTTTCTGATTTCCCTTCTTTCCCTCCTTGTTGCTATAGGTTGTGATTCTTCTTCTTCCCTGGGCTGCTGTACAGGGTCTGTTATAACCCTTTTTGAAGTTTGAACTTCAATTTCCACCTTCTGGTTGGCACCTTGATCATTATTACCTGCATGACTACCAAGCTTCTCCTTCTGACCAAACATAGCAGACTCATCAAAAGTTACATATCTGCTAGTAATAAATTTTGGAGTTCTATCCTTTTCAGTACACCACAGTCTGTACCCTTTAACTCCAGGTGCATACCCTAGAAATATGCATTTCATTGCCCTAGGCTCTAGTTTACCATCATTCACATAAGCATAAGTAGGACAACCAAATATACGCAGGCCAGAATAATCAGAAGGTTTACCGGACCATACCTCTGGAGGAGTCTTAAAGTCAATTGCAGTAGATGGCGATCTATTCACCAGATAACAAGCAGTGTTAACTGCTTCAGCCCAGAATTGTTTTGGCAAGCCAGCGTTTAATCGCATGCATCTCGCACGCTGCAACAGTGTTTGATTCATATGTTCTGCAACTCCATTTTGCTGTGGTGTATGACGTACAGTGCGGTGCCTCACTATACCTTCTTTCTTGCAAAATTCATCAAATGGAGCGTTACAAAACTCCAACCCATTATCAGTTCTGAGTGTTTTGACCTGTTTTCCAGTCCGTTTCTCAACCATGGTCTTCCACTCCTTGAACTTCCTAAACACTTCATCTTTAGATTTCAGAAAATATACCCAAACCCTTCTAGAGTAGTCATCAATGAAAGTAACAAAGTATTTGCATTTGCCCTGAGATTCAACTGGAGAAGGACCCCATAAGTCTGAGTGAACATATTGCAGAACATCCGTAGAAGTATGCTTCCCAGAACTGAACTTAACTCTGCGTTGTTTACCCATAACACAAACTTCACAGAATTTTAGCTTCCCAGTTTCTGCCCCTTCTAACAATCCTTGTTTACTTAGAATTGACAGCCCTTTCTCACTCATGTGTCCCAATCGGCAATGCCACAACTCTGTACAATCATCATCCTTCCCTAAAGATTTAGATACAGCCACTGTCCCCATCACAGAATTACCAATCAGAAAGTAAATGCCATGCTGCAATTTACCCTTCATTATAACCAGAGCACGTTTGGAAATTCTCAACTGTCCATTCTCTCCAGAGTACTTGTACCCTTGTTTGTCTAGAGTACCAAGAGAAATCAAGTTCTTCCGTAGACCAGGAACATACCAAGCATCAAGCGTCCTGACTATTCCATCATACATCTGAATCTGCACAGAACCACTGCCCTTAACACTAAGCTGCTCATCATTACCCAATCTCACAACACCATTCCACTCCTTGAAAGAAGTAAATAGTTCACGTGAGAAAGTCATATGATAAGATGCACCTGTGTCCAAGACCCAAGTATTTGCAGAACCAGAGGTGCTGACTGTGAGAACATCAATGTCTTCTTCTTCGTCAGAACTATCTTGCACCATCGCAGCACTACCACTGGTATTCGGTTCCTTCTCGTCATTTCCCTTCTTCCTCTGTGGACAATTCTTCCTGATGTGCCCCTTCTGTTTACAGTGATAACATCGAGGTCCTCCTTTGTTCCTCGACTTAGACCGTGACTTGCTTCTTTTTCCATCATCCCTTTTAGTGTCTCTGCCTCTGCCAACATACAAACCTGCTTCTGCACCATCCTCATTAGAACTAGAGACTCTTCTCTTCAGCTCTTTAGACTGCAAAGCATCTTTGACATCATTAACAGAGATACTATCTCTACCATACAACATAGTGTCAACAAAGTTCTCATATGAATTTGGTAGAGAACACAAAAGAATGATAGCCTGATCTTCATCATCTATCTTAACCCCAACACCCTGTAAATTCAGGATAATTCGGTTAAAATTATCAAGATGATCTTTTACCTACATATTTTCTGTCATCCGCAGGGTATACAAACACTGCTTCTGATATAACCGGTTTGTGAGAGACTTTTTCTGGTATTTATCATCCAATTTCTTCCACAAACCTGCAGCAGTTGATTCATCAACTACTTCTCTCAACACCTCATCTGTCAGACTCAATAGTAATGCACTATGAGCCTTTGCCAAAATTTCCTTCTTCTCCACTTCTTTCAACGTGTTAGGTAGACTACTTTCTCCTTCTAATGCCACTGCACATCCCTGCTGAACCAGAAGTGCCCTCATTTTTACCTTCCACAAAGTGAAATCATTCGATCCATTGAACTTCTCAATATCGAATTTATGAGTCGACATCTTCTCAAATAACAGCAGATAAATTACTAGCAAATTTCGCAATCAGAAATTGAATTTCACAAAACTGTTCAGAACCTTGCAAACTGACCAGAACTTCACTAACAGAAATTCAACACAGCAGTCCAACAAAATTCACAGCAGTAAACCAGAAATTCAATCCAACACAATCCAGTAAATTCACACAGAAATTCAGAATTCTTTTCTGAATTAAACATAAACTCACCGGAACTGTGTCGAGGAAACAATAACGATCGCAACAGAAAACTTGGTCCAAACAACAACAATGACCAAACAGCAGCTTTGACCAAACAGCAATTTTTGACCAAACAGCAGCTTTAACCAAACAGCAGCTTTGACCAAACAACAGCTTTGACCAAACAGCAACTTTGACCAAACAGTAACTTTGACCAAATAGTACTGACCGTGCTACAGTGCCGAGTCGCTACAGTTCTGAGTCGCTACAGTGCCGTTGCCGTTGACTGCTACAGTGCCTCACCGTAGAAGACGATGAACAGTGCTTCGGATGAAGATTCCGATAATGAACAGTACTTCCGATGAAGATTCCGACGATGAACAGTACTCGCAACCGTAAAAACTCACCGAAACAACTGAAAAACGATCTCCAATGCACTAGAAATGCAATAAACGGTCTCTTTTTTCCAAAAAACAAGTGAATCAAGCTAGATTTGAGATTTAAAACTAGATCTGAAAATTTTCTTACCACCAAAAATTGGTCTCCGACGTTCTTTAACACACCAAAGATGCAGAGAATGGTCTCCTATGCTCCAAATCAACCAAATCGGGGCAAGATCTGAAATTTTGGAGCCGGATCTGAAAATTTTCGGACGTGCTACAGTAACCGACGAACCAAAAAATGAACCAAGGCTCTGATACCACTTGTTAGGTTATTGAAAGGCAATTAATCAAGGAGAAGGATAGAGAATAACACACAAAGAAATTACGTGGTTCGGTCAATGCGACCTACGTCCACGGACAAAGAGAATATCTGTATTATTTTCTGACGGAGGCTATACTGAGAGAAATTACATCAACCACTCTTAATGAATTCCCTCACACTCATATATATAGAGACAAATGGGTCATGGGTCGTGGGTCGGGTTACAAACCGGGTCACCCACTAAATTTAAGTCAATCCCAACACTGGAGAATTAAATAAGGAGCCTCTACATGCAACAACTAGTTTCCAAGGCTATAAAAGGATTTATTTTGCCATCTTCAGACAACTCTTTGGTGAAGGAAAGAAAGGAGAGAGAGAGCTGAACTGTGCTCATATACTCCTTCCTTGTTGTTGAGGGACTTGGTGAGGTTTCTGGTATTGAGGTGTAAAACATGTGGTTGATCCTCTCAAGTGGAGAGATTGTAGAAGGTTAGGGATGACCTACTTGGGATAAGTTTGCTAAGGACTTAGTAAAACTTGGTGGTTTAATTAGCGTAAAAGCATGGTGTTGGTCCATAGTTTGAGATAACTGATTGAGACAGCACAAAAATAGAGTGTTGATCTTCAACTCGGTTGCTAATTGTACTTGTTATATTTTTTTTCTAATAAAATATTCATACTATGTGTTTGAAGAATAGACATATAAATATCTCTTGTAGATATTTTCAAATCACTATACATTGCTTGTGTCATTTACTTAATTGTTTCATTCTTTGAAACTATATTTTAATTATTCACCAATATAGCAGGTACTAATTCTACAATAAACAATCTTTAAGAAACTCATTTAATCACAAGTCTTTCAAAAAGAAAAATCATTTTAAGTTTTTAAAAATTATCAGATACCCAATTCAATTCTTTTCTTGAATACCTATTTGTACTTTCAAAAATTTTTTTTAAATTAACAATATTTTCCATGTGATTATATTCGGAATGCCAGTGTCTTCTATAATCAATAAATTAATCCAACATGTGTGTTTATCTTGTATATACAATCAAAAATTTATTTTCTTTTCTTGGTTAATTTATTTTTTTCTTTATGGCATGCTCTAATGAACTATTGATAATCTATCTCAAATCCTATTTCTCGTCTCTTCTTTGGAAAATTGGTTTTTTATTTTTTCGGTTTGAACCATGTTGAAATAACAATATCTCCAGCCCAATATATTTCTGATGGCCCAAAATATTTTTAATGACAACGGCCATTCAAGTTTTCTTGCAAAAAGTCCCATTAAGCAAAGTAATTTCTGGTAAAGGCCCACTAGCTTATTGTTATACCCTCTCAAGTTAAATCTTGTTTTGGCCCATTTCAAGTCCAAAGCCCATATACTTATTATACCCACTTGTGTGAGTTCGGTTCTGTTCGACAAAAATTAACTGAGAAGCTAGCTGAAAGTTTATAAATTAATTTTTAACTGAAAACTTATAAAATAATTTATTGAATTAGAAGTGTTTGAGAAAAATAATTGTTAAAGTCGGTAAAAAATGTAGAATGACATAAAATTGTATATAGTTTATAATCTCAAAATAATACAAATAAACATATCATTTTTTTTGTTTTTAATTAAATTAATTTAAATTATATATATTTATTTATTTATTTCATCATGGACGATATACAAACGAAGAAGATGAATGAAGGCGATAAAAGATAGCGGACCACGACAGACGATGGTCGGCGATTGACTGCAAGGGACAACGACAGACAAACAACGGCTAGAGCGCACGTGACGAAGAGGACGACAGGACCACAGTGATAAGTTGAGGAATTGGATTATAATAAATTCAAGAGTATAATGGGTATTTTAAAAAAAATAATAAGGATAAAATAGAAATAAAAAAATCATAAGCTATAAGCTATTTAAAATATTATTTTAAAATAAGTTATAAGCTACTAAAATAAATTCGTTTACAAAATACTTTTAACGAGATTATAAACTAGTCAAATAAATTACAAGCTAGCTTATATGAGCAGCTGAACACAGCCTTTGTCTTTTTGTTAGAAATAGGGGTTAGAAACTCAAAGAAGGATGTCATATCCACTAAACAAAAGAGGTTTATTTTGTGGATAAGAGAATGGTCCTTGACCAAATGGTCCAAAAGCTAGAAATTCTTCCAATGAAAGAGCCAAGCTCCTCTGCTTAGTCAAGTGTAGTTGTCCGATTGGAATTGACAGATGAAATTTATGTAGAATTTATTTGATTGGAGAACCTAACTTGATCAAGTAGGGTGCTAGCCAAACAGAGAATCCACAAGTCCTCTAAGCCCAATACCGTACTTGGTCATCACTCTACTTGGCTAAATATAAAAAGTGGTGCCTATCAACATCAGAATTTAAACAATCACAATTGAAGAGAATTTTTTTTTTAATTTCAGTGCCAGCATTAAAACAAACAAAAATTAATAAACTGCACTCTATCCTTACATAAAAAATTCACACATAAAACCCAAGCGTTCCCACGAAGTAGTGCCTATCAACAATATTATGGGGCAAAGTGCGTGAACTATAAAGATTTATAACTGCAACTCTTTACCAGCAATATTTTCTTCTCCATATTCCTCAACATATCGAAAAGTATTTATTGTTTCATTTCCATTTAAAAGCTTTCGTCTGGTTTGTGATTGTTTGAAAAAGTTGTAAAATATTAGAATCCTTGTTGAAGGCTGAAGAGGCCAATCAGATCTTCCTGAGTGTACTGTTGTCACTAGCCTTAGTAAAAATCAGGTCTTGAGGGAGTTTCTTTGTAAATCTAAGTGATTTGTTTACCTTAATTATAAACTCTCTTAGGGAGTATTTATCTACGCTTAATAAGAGTTTAATATCATTTGTTTATATTTTATATTATTAAATGTATTTTTTTTACTTTTATTAAATTCTTAATAAATTTGATTAGATCTTAATAAATTAAATTTATTGTATAAAATGTTTTTAAATTATAAAAAAATATTAACAACAAATTTTATAATACCATATAATATTAAAGCTAATCATTAGCAACAAATGTTTAGTTACTAATTAATTTAAAATATAATATTAATCATTCAGTATTGAGATTAATAGGCAATATCTTAATAATCATATATGTATTTGGATTTAAATATTTTAATCTTAAAAAAACAAATAACCCTTTACTTTGTATTTTAGGGAGGACATAAAATTCAATTTGGATCTAAACCTCTGTAAATTACTTGTGCTGTTTCTTTCTTCTTTCATCTCAAAAACACTTCGTCCCTCCATTTTGATTGTCTCAAGACTTATCATCCTAAAACAAAGAAACAAAGGGGTATAGTCACATTAAACAATAATAAATTAGAAGGTACATTTATTTATTAGCCTTCTGAAGATAAAAGTGTTCAATGAAGCACTTTGTATAAGAAAAGAAGGGGTATTGCATTGTAATAGAAAAAAGGTGGGAGGCTGATTTTCTAAACTGGGCGATAAGGGACTAACAAAAATCTGACGTAGAATTTGAGATGAAGTTTATTTCGTTTCTATTCTAAGACAAAATTTAATTTCCGTCTCTAATTTGAGAAGGAATTTGAGATGAAATTTGTTTCATCTCTAATCTGAGACTGAATTTAAATTCTGTCTCTAATATGGGACGAATTTTTTTCTATCTCGAATTGTTGAATAAAATCTGGAAACCAGCATGGGGTTAATCTGAGTCGAAATCAGGAAACCAGCAGGGGGTTAATCTGAGTCGTGTATTTGCAATAGGCACTGTCTTTAAGGAAATTATTCATCGACCATAGCAAGAGTACTGCGTCTATAGAACTCCCTGCAGGATTTAACAGATTACTCTGAGAAAAGGTTCTCAGGCCACAGAACAGCAGAAAATGTAAAGAGACGTAACCCAAAAAGTGAGAGAGGGAGAAAAGAGAGGCTCAGAATGGTTTCTGAGCTGGTATGTAAGATGAGGGGAAGGAGCCCTCCTTTTATAGTTTTCTGACATTAATCCAAATTAATTTTCATAAGTGTAAAATTCGCCTCTGCTCAGGTAAGCTAAAAAAATATTAAGTTAAAAATTATTTATCCAGAGAAAAACTAAACCATTCCGATTCATTGCACGCGCAGGGGGAGGGGGCAAATCGGATGATTTGTACTGCAGTAGCTTGAATCCATGTGGGCTTATGTGCGCGAGAGCCCACCTCTTCCCAAGCTCTTTATTAGCCTACTAACACATGTTAGTATATAAACTCTCTTCCCCTCCTTGCTTCAAACAATGTGGGACTTTTAGATTTCTCTTTTGAAATATTAAGCCTTTATAAGGCTATTTTCACAACAAAATACCGTCTCAAAATCCGTCTCAGATTTTCAAAATAGATTTTAGAGACGGAAATTAGAGATGGAATATATTCCGTCTTAAACTTTCAAATTAAATTTTGAGACGAGTTTTCAACATTTTAGAGACGAGTTTTCAACATTTTTTTGTAGTTAATGAACCAATTGAACCGGTTCATTTGATTTTTTTTTTTAAAAAAAATTGATTTTACTTATTCTATAATCAAGTAATGAATGAATTAATATTACAGATTTAGTAAAAATGTCAATATCTTGGTATTTTATGGATTTGATATAAGTGAATATTATATTAATTAATAATATTTCCTTGTTATTTGATCACTTTATACTGTGAATTTTTTATTATAAATTTTTTTTGTATAATTTAACCTCAAATCTTATATTTAATTAAATTTATAAATTTATATTTATAATCTTTAATTATGTATATTATCTTTTTAATGTTTTAAAGTAAATCAATTTTTACTGATTAAATAATCGGTCCAACTTGTCGACCTGTTGCGTAGTTGGGCAACTAAATTAATCATAATATCAGCATATCACCCAACGTATCATAGTTATTGGATCCTCTGCAATATGTATATCATTATTTTCCAGTATGATACTGAAGTGCGTATTTTGTAGTTTATGCTTGTGTATCTATCCTTTAAATCCCATGGTCATCACACTAGGGCGTAATTTAAGTTTTGATAATTCCATGTATATATATATATATATATATTGACTAATCAAGCTGTCATTTCGTAGGTTTTATCCCATATCTGATTTCATTTTCGTCACTGTAATCATCTTGCAAATGAAAAGTACTACTCTTACACCAAATGATTACAAACTATTGATCAATTGTTGGCATGAAACTAGTGGCTTCAGCATTTCATGGTGGGAGTGGGAGGGGCATAGATGAGTGACAATAAGTGATCCTACAGAAACACTCGAGTTTTGATGTTGATGGTGCCATGTGAATGTTTAGTACAATTGTCTATATGTTGTAGTGAGGTTTATAGGATGCCAGATGTGAGATATATATATATATATATATATATATATATATATATATATATAGGATAAAGTTACCAAAAATTTTATCGTTTAAGAGATTTAAAAAAAAAATTTATGGTGAGGAACTCAAATTGAATCTGGCAATAAAAGAGTTAAATTTAGTAGAAGGAGATAGTTTTAAAGAAGGTAGCGAATAAAAATTCGAATCTCCATTAAAAAAGTTGTCTATATTTAATATTCAATAATACTTCGAACAAGATTACCTCTAGTGAAAGATATATGTAGAAATCTAATAGCAAAAAAAAATTCAATCTCTTGAAAATTGTGTATATGGTCACCCTTAATGTAAGAGTGAATTGTTGTTTACAGTTTTTTTAATTTAGTCTTTAAAAGGCTAAGTGTTTCAATTTAGTCTCTAAAAGATTACATGGCTCAATTTGGTCGTTTTCATTACTAATTACAAAATCTACCGTTTATGAATATTAAATTTTAGTTGTTAAAAGTCACTTTGACAAAAAAAGAAGAACTATACTAAAATAAACACAATTTTTTATAAACTACATTAAAACACTTGATTTTTTAACGACTAAACTAAAACAATTATAATCCTTAATGGAACAAATTAATAATTTGCTTTTAATGAAATGCTGGCAGGATATTGTCAAAAAATGCACTGTAAGATCTTTGATCAGCTGCATAACAAAAGAAGATACCTCCTGTATATGTGCACACTTATTGCAGCTACTTGAATTAAATATCCAACTTTTCTCTTTCCAACTTCACCGATAATATTTTCCATTTCTGGGAACACGAACTGGTAATTAATTAGTGCAAACAACCTTGAACTGTTGTGTGGGAAGAGTTGAACTGGTAATTATTATTATTTTTTTAACCATTAGGTTTCAATTACTCTTATTCGAGTTCAGTCTAACTGTAAAAGCGTAAAAATTTTTTATTATTGATTTTTTTATTAACAAAATTTGAATTTAAAACCTTACTTAAAGAAAATAAGAATCAAACTACTTAATGTAATTTATGTTGGTCCTGGTTATGTTGTTTGTCACTTATTACATCAATAGACAAGTATTTATATTAACGATGAGTGATAACTTTCATTCAGTGGCATCGTGTTTAACGTGAGAATAAGCAAAAACGCACTTTTGGGCCACCTTGTATGTGGTGACCGGTGAGTGCTCACTGCAAAGTGGCAGAACAATGGGAGAAGTTTCAAAATCTGCAGGCAAACAGTCTCTAATGTCCAATATTTGTGGTGTACTATATTTTGGTCCCCCCCCCCCCCTCCACCAAACATGAACAGGGTTTGTGCCGTTTAAAGCCTTCTCTTCCCTCTGGCCAAAGGGAATCTTCTTTCCCCTTTTTTGGTTTGTTTGAACAACTTGCATGTAGAAATTCATAAAGTTTCGATTAATTTGATTCGAGCATAAGTGTAAAGTTTTCCACGCTGGAGTTGATGAATAATTGATGGACTGTCTTCTGCAAGTATTACATAAGGTTTGGATTACTCCCAACGTGAATGAATCTTTTGTAATAACTACAAATGATGATTCATCAATTACTCATTGACTATGAATGCTCATGATAGAAACCGCTCTTTTTAGTTACTGTAAAGGATTTGAATTTTTCCTAACGTGAATGGATCCTTTTTAATAACTATAGAATGTAGTCCATCCATTACTCATTAATTTTAGTACATGCGCTGAGTTTAAGGTATTTTTGAAATCGCTCTTTTTAGTTATCGTAAAGGATTTGAATTTTTCCTAACGTGAATGGATCCTTTTTAATAACTATAGAATGTAGTCCATCTATTACTCATTAATTTTAGTGCATGCGCTGAGTTTAAGGTATTTTTTATCTTTTATTTTCAATCATAATTGTCTAATCTAAAATGAATAATCACAATAAAAAATGCATTTGTAGTAACGGGAAAGATTCCTTTCAACATAAATGAATCCTCTACAAAGAGCAATCCAACAATTACTCACTGACTCTAGTGCATGCACTTAGGTTAAGGTAATTTTTCATCTTATATCTTCAATCCTAACTATTCAATCCGAAATAAACAGTCATGATCTGTAGTTATTGTTGAGGATCTGAATTCTCTTCCAACACTAATTTTTTTTTATTTACAAAATTCAAACTTAATACTTTATTTAAAAAGAATAAATACTGAATCATTTGAACCTACTAGCATTGGTGTGTTCTGCCCTTTCAAGATAGCCAATCAACACCCAACAAGAGGCGTTCTGGTTGCCTCATGACCTCTTAAAATCTACGTGAAGCATTATACTCCCTCAACCATGCAATGGAAGCCACGTTGCATTCTTACTTCATACGTAATTCACTTCTTTCTTTTTTTTTTTTTAAGTTTATTTTCTTTTATCTATATATTGAAGGCATTTGTTAGTTTTTCTATTTGGTTTTAGAACTTAATTTACTAAAAAAAATATCATAATTCAAGTATTTCAACATTTTTTTAAATAAAAACTTGAATTTTAATTTTGTACGTGAATAAAAAATTAATATTAAGAGAACTTTATATTTATGTGATATGACTTAATTCAAACTAAATTAATTAAATTTTAGTAGATTTCTTAATACTTATTGATGTATTGATCTATTTAATATATATATATATATATATATATATATATATATATATATGATAGGGATGTGATCGTTGAAGTTTCAACTGTGTGCGCGTGTATAGGTTTATTTAATCTTTTTCTAATAAAATTAACTTCCTTCCTTGTCACCCCAAATTCTTTAAATTCCTAATTGGAAAATTTTGCATTTAAAAGGATAATTCAAAAATACTCATCTTGACAATTATAGAGTTTGAGATATAGTAAGTGAGTTAGTATAGTTAAGATAAAATTAGACAAAAAGAAATATTTTTTGGAACCCAAAAGTTTAAGAACCTAAATTAGTTTTGAAATTTTAAATAATTATTTACGAGTACCTCAAGGTCCAAGAGAAACTTTGGGGGTTCTTTTTTTTTTTTTTTTCAAATTACATAATATTCTCAGAATATTTTATGAACTGAAATAAAAATTATCTTACTACCGGATAAATTAACTATAATATTGACTAACGGTACAGATTATGTCACTCCATCGTTTACAGAATATGAAGTTGAAGACAAGATGTTACTTAAAAAGACATTAAGAGCACTAGAATGTAACCTCATTAATAAAGAAAAACATGAGGTTTTGTTTTGAGTCAAATTATTTTGAGACTTCTAATTAACTTCTCCAAAATCTTGTTGGCAGTCCATGCATAGGGATTGGAAATGGATTATACTGAATTCCACTTTGTGATCCCACCACCTCCCACCTGCCAACCAAATCAGTCCAAAGATGAAGAATTTCTCAAGCAGGCTCACTTCATAAAAGATAAGTAGACCAAAATATAAAGTCTAAATTCTTTTGGTCCTCAAATTGATTAATCTAGTTCAAAGGAAAAAAGAAACTCCTCATGAACTGATTTAAATGCTTGGGTTTGCTTTTTTAAAAAGAAATTTTCCTTGATATGAACCATCTTATCTATAATGAACAGTCTGAATTTGAAGACATGACTTTGCAACTCTCGTAAGAATTGCAAAGGATCCAGGTTTATGAATATACCAAGCCAATTATAAATATAAAGTCTAGATTCTTTGTAGTTCTAACAAGAACTGCAGAGTCTATTCCTCAAAACTAAATTGTTCATTTTAAATCAAATAGTCTTGATCAAAGGGAAAAAATTATCATGAATTCTGATTAAAATGTCTAGGTTTAACTTTTTGAAAACAAAAAACTTCTTTGATTTAGACCATCTGATCTATAATAAATGGTTCATATTTGAAGACGAGACTTTGCAACTCTTGTAAGAATTGCAAAGGATCCAGGTTTTATGAATATATTATATAAGTTTGTCAAGAACATAAAAGAACTGCAATCTCAAAATTTTGGGAAAAACATAAAAGTAGAAATTTTACCTTAATTTGGTGACCAAATGGTGAAGTAAAATCAGCATGTTCAACTTGGCAAGCTCATTTCCAGGACAAGAGTGCACTCCATTCCCAAATGGCATAAAAGTATTGGGCTTTGGCGCAACCTGCATATTCATCCACATCCGCAAATAAAACATATATATATTACAGAATTTTAGGATACTCCCATATGATTAACTAAGCACTAACTCCTACATTTTCAGGATGTTATTATTACCTCAAACCTTGATGGGTCAAAATTGTGAGGAGCTGGGAAGAATTCTGGATTATGATGGATGTTTCTGAACAGTGGCATCACTTTCCAACCCTTTGGTATGAGATATCCTGGACAGTTCAAACAAAGTTTAGAAAACTGTAAAAGTTAGATTAAATTATTGATTCAATCTCTAAAAGATTATAATTCTCTTAATTTAGTTTCTGAAATATTGTGTTTATTTGAAGTCGGTCCTTTTTTGACTATAAGCAATGAAAAATTTTGAAATTTAGTAATAGTAGATTTTGTAATTTAAACCAAATTGAGACAGATGCAATCTTTCAGGGATTAAATGGAAACAATTGATCTATTAAAGACTAAATTGAGAAAACTATCATCCTTCAATGACTAAATAATTTAATCTAAAAGCAATTGATTTTATTCTGATTCAAATCCTTACCCTCATACACTACATCAACTGTAGCTTCCCTAAAGGTAAAAGATATTATGCTTGCCATCCTCAAAGTTTCCAATATCACCTGCAAAACAAGACCCTTCTCAGAAATTCATTCTTGAAGTACTTGCATTGAAACTGATCAGCCTAGGAATTGTATTGTGTATATATATAATTACATATATATACCCTATAAGTAATTGGCATCTTTCTGGTCTGGCTCCACGTGAGTGGTTTCTTTCCTCCTTCAATGGCTTCATAAATGGTCATTTGCTCATCCTGCGCATTAAGATCGGTAGGTTAGCCTTAGCCAAGAGGCGTGAAGAAATACTAACACAGATACAAGACATGACACAATACAGATATCACAATATATTTTAATGTAAAGTACTTACTTTTACTGCTTCAAGAAGTTTTTGGTTATCATGAAGATACTTAAGAATCCATGTTAGAACACTAGCTGTGGTGTCTTGAGCTGCAAATAGTACTCCAATAAGATTATCAGCAATTTGGTCATCAGTTAGTGTATGTCCCTTTTCATCCTTGTAGTTCAAAAAATGACCCAACAGGTCCTTCTCCATCAACCTTTGTTCCTTTCTCTTGCAAATTATCTCACTGATAATCTCTCGGATTCGCCTTCTTGCCTGTAAGATTTTGTCAGACGCAGAAGATGCAAAGAATTAGATCTCATTGTTCTCAACAAGTAATTAACCACTGAGAATTTTCTTAGTTATGAAACTTACCATATGTGCCTTTGAATATGCAGTTCCCGGTATCCTATTTGGGAAAGAATTGTAGCCTTTTTCTACTATGCAATAGTTCGCCTTGAGCTTTTCTTTATAATCATTCTCCAAGTGACCAAACACAGAAAGGATACCAATATTGAAGGAGAACTATAAAGAATCGAGGAAAGTTGAAAATGTCAGACATCGTTTCAACTCAAGTTTTAGTTGTAAGTGAAAGCTCATAAATAATTCTATCACAACGTGTAACACTGGATCACTTGTCTCATGTTGACATTCATACAAACGAGGAACGAAGGACACAAGGATCGAACTCTATATCACTTTATAGTGTCATAAAAGTTTAAACTTAAGTAAAGACTCGTGAATAGTTTCATTGTAAAATATTCCAACAGAAGAAGCGTGAATTAAAATATAATGAAAGACAAGACCAGACCCAAACTAACTGCAACCTAAATGCTATCTACATTGATAAACATGTCTGAGATCTGTCTGTACGACAAAGTTTGGAGCTAACCTTTTTCATGTTCTGAAAAACATTAGTGACTTTTGCACCAGAAACCCAGGATTCCAGAGTCGAGACGGCCTCAGTTTCGATGTGAGGGACAAGTTTTCGGAGTCTTTCAGGGGACAAGGATGTCTGAACCAGCTTCCTAATCCTGGTATGATAGTCTCCTTGGTAGAAGAACAATGCAGAAGGACCAATGAGCTTCTCTTTGCTTTTGGGGTATGTAGGCTTGAACAAGTGAGCATGAGTCACCAGCACAAACCTCGCAGCCTCAGGGCTAGCCAACATCACACAGGGACAACCTAGTATGTGTGTCTTGAAGATCTCCCCATATCTGAATTAAACACCAAGTTTCTGTGAGCTGCAGCATGAAAAACTGAGAAAGCTTCAAAGGGATGAAAATGCAAGCGAGAAAGTTTCAACCTTTGCTGCTTGGAAGCAAAAAAGACGTTTGGGTTTTCAGAGTAGAGTTGAAGAGTCTCTCCTATATAAGGCCAACCCATTGATCCTGGAGGAAGCTTAGCCATACCACTTTTGGGATTCTTGTGTTTCTTTATTAAGTGACACCAAATAAGAGATGAGAGAAAGAGGAATATATATATGAAAATAGCAACAATCTCCATTTATGCAAACTCTACTCTCTTTCTCACTATGTCCCTTTATCTAAATACTGAAACCAAGTATGGAGCAGCTTGGTATATATAGAACCAAGAAGACGATAGAGGACAAGACACTTGATAATTTATCTAAATATTCAAATTAAGCAATTTTCTCTGGAATGAAAATGTTTTCTTTGACTGGGAACTGTAAGCACTGTAGATATTACTGCAGAGGAAATTTAAGATAATTGATTCATTAGTCTGAGAAAATGACAGCTAACTAAACAGCGATGTCAAGCAAAATCAAATTCAGTTAGAATTCTTTAGCACTGTCCCCTAAGCTAGCATTGTCATAATTCTTTTTTTCTTCTAAACTATCAACATTCAAATATTTATTAGTTTTTGACTAATCTAGTTCTATTTAAATCGAACTACAAAAGTGTAAAATTTTTTTATTATTGAAGTTTTTTATTTGCAAAACTCAAACATAAAACTTTAATTACAATAAACAAATGACTAACTATTTGATCCAGTCAAAAGTAGATTGAAAAAGTTTGTGACTCAAATTTTATGTCACAAATGGTGCACATGTGGCTGCATGAGCTCAAGGGAAAGCTTATTTTATGCTTATACCAATGAATATTTTGGTGGTTTAACAAAATTCAAACTAGACTAATTGAAATCCAATAAGTTTTTTGATATTAGTAGTTAAAAAAAGAGAAAATTACTAATACAAAAATTTTGAGATTAGTCACAGTAAATTTTACGATTTAGCAATGAAAATGACAAATTTAAAACAAATATAATTTTTTAATATACTTAATTGTTTAATGATCGAATTGAAAAAAAATTATAATTTTTCAAAGGCTAAATTCAATGTTGTAAGAACCAGATTGAACCGACCGTTTTGGCTTTCTCAGTTTGGAATAATTCTTAAAACTGGTGAGTAGTTGAACAGGTCAAAAATCGATTGAATCGAGTAAGAACAGATGTTAAATGAACTAGTTGAACCGGTTCACTTGAATTTTTTATTTTTTATTTTTTCAATTTTTTTTAAATTTTGCTTATTCTATAATCAAGTAACGAAAAAATTAATATTATAAATCAACTATTTTTAGTGAAGATGACAATAAATCAATATTTTATGGATTTAATATGAACGAATATTATATTAATTAATAATATTTCCTTATTATTTGATCAATTTTTAAATTTTTGATTATGAATATTTTTTTTTTGTAATTTGATATCAAATTTTATTTTTAATTGAATTTATAAATTTATATTTATAATCTTTAATTATGTATATTATTTTTTAATGCTTTAAAATTGGCCAATTTAATTACAATCTGATTATTAACCCTTGAACCGGTAAAAATACCTATTCAATGACCGATTCGATTTCAAAACTTATTCAATAATTTACAAAAGTGGATCACATCGAGTACTGAAAGCTCCTGCTTTCTTCATAACCGTTGGATCATCTGATCCATCGATTTTCACTTTTTTAGTGTTTTTTTTATTTTTTAAATATTACAAAAAATTTTTAATAATTAACTAATCCAATGATAATTGTAAATATAATAATAAACATAGAATAATAAAATAATTATAAAATTTGTTTCTGTAAAATTTAATATAAAACAGAAAATTAAAAACTATTAAGTCAACTAAAATTGAAAAGAACAAAAGCATCTAGCGCCGAAAGAGCGTTGAAGGTGATCGGAATCCGTAATTTACCCCCAAAAAAGAATCAAGACGGTGCATCCCACGGGGTGTTCATTACGTCAATCAATGGCAGGCGAAATGTGAGCACCAGTGGGACCCTGTGATGCGGCGGTGCATTACAGCTCATACAGTCGAGCCGCCGTGATCTCCTGACACTCCCAGATTAGACGGCCACGTCGTCATGGACCCCACCCTGAAATCTTGCACGGACAAGCAATGCCGACGTGGAATCTTTGCGAATGTCGATACTCCACGTGACGTTATTTCGACGGAAGGAAATGAAGGTGATCCCCAGCTCACACGTGGCATTCAGAGATGAATGTGATGCCACGTGTCGGTATCATGGTGCTCAGGTCCCAGAGAGTTCGGAGACGAGACCCGAAGGAACCGGTATAAACAGTTGACCGTTGAATTTGTCGACATGTCGACATTTCTACTCGAACGTGCTACAAATTTGCTTCCTATCCTTTATTGGTACTCCAAAATTCTAATTTTTCAAGCCTTTGGAAATTTGTTTATATAATATTTAGGTATAATAAATATAAAAATTTAAAATTTGTACATAATGTATTATCTAAATATAGAGATTTTGTTTAAAAGAAATATATCAAGCATAATTTTTTAAATTAAGTTATTAATTTAGTTTTTAAAAATTTCAATTTTTTTAATTTGATTTTTGAAAAGTTTAAGGTCTTAATTTAATATTAAAAAGATTATATTTATTTTAATTTGATTATTTTTATTGTTAAATCATAAAATCTACTATTACTAAATATCAAAATTTTTGTTACTAATTAAAAGTCAATGTAACAAATAAATAGACTAAATTAAAACAAATATAATATTTTAAATATTAAATTAAACCGTTTGATCTTTTAAAAATTAAATTAAGACAACAATAATTTTTTAGAACCAAATCAATAATTTATTATATATATATATATAATTTATTATATATATATATATATAAACTTTTAAGTATGTGGGTATCAAGTTTTTCTTTTTCTTTTTCTTTTTTTATCCTTTTCTATTCAGGCCACGTTTGAATAGAGAATAACGGAGGGAAGGAAATGTACTACTAAAATCTCTTCTTTATTATAGGGAGTGGAGGAGAATAATGGATTTTCGCTTTTTTTTTCTAATTTTTTTCAAAATTTTCAATCTTTTATATTTTTAAAATTTTAAAATTTAGAAATTTTGAAGGAGAAGATTCTCCAAATAAAACAATTATCATTTCATCATTTATGTACTTTTTTCAATCCCATTCCTTAACATTAGTTTTTCTAATTTATTGTGAAGTAAAAGCTCAATATTTTTACATTCCAAAACTTTTAGAGATTGAATTTAAAAAAAATATTAAAAAATCATTTATAAAAATAAAAATAAATATTTAAATAGTGAGTATATAAAGATTATTCTTCGTTATAATGTTGCATAAATGACAAAATGGTAGGAGAGAATAGAAAAAAAAAAATCTATCCTTCAAAAAGAGAACATTACCGACCAAAAAGCAATTTTTTTTTTATTTTCATGATTGAAATTGAAACCAATGTTCAAAATCACTCCCAAAAAAGTATCACAAAAGTTAAAGGCAGAGTGGATCAAATATAGAACTATTCCACATCATGCGCAGCCTAACACCTCAATATACGCACGAAAATGTACAGACATTGATATTCTCTCTTGATACTTTCAACTTTATTTGTGTCGAGCTATGAAGTTTAGTGTGTGTTTGGTGGGTTGGGCTTCCCTCCAGTGACTGGAGCCTCCAGGAGGTAAAAGGAAAGTCTAAATAATTTGTTAAAAAAAATAAATTAAAAAAATTATTTTAATTTTTTACCCTGTTAGATCATTAGATTTAACATGTATCTTTCTCTCCAGCAGGTTAGAGACTCCAATTGTTGGAAAGGAACCCAACCCGTGTTTGGTTTGGTATTTAAGCTCTCAATTGTGATTTTGGATACAAAAATAGTTGTTTGTTTTGTTATTCATCTCACTTCTCATATCACATTATCTTTATCAAATTCCTGTTTGTCAGAAGCAACTTTGACTTACTTTTTAACTAAAATCAAATTCATCTAACTCTGATACAAATATATTTTTAATGTATGTTTGGATTGAAGTTAGACAAACTTGATTTTGGTTAAAATTAAGTCAAAGTTACTTCACATAAATGGGACTTTTGAGAAAAAAAAAGTGGTTTGAAAAGTGAGATGAACGTCAAACCAAACAATTATTTTTGTGCTAAAAATGTGTCAAACAATAAACTTAGTAAATAGAAAAGATAAATAGAAAGAAAAACGTAAAAAATGCATAAATTGAACGTGATTCGATTAATATAACTTATATTTATAGGTAAAAAAAATTTATTATTCTTTCACTGGCAAAAATTGTTCAGAATACATGATAAAATTGAAACAGAGCATATATCAAAAATTACATAACTGCTCTAGGAAAAAACATAAAACAAATCATAAGTTACTCTATACCACAAGGAGATCGGGTGGTCCTATTCTGTGCCAATCATGCCTCCCGACGGAGTGTGACAAAGTTAGTATCAAAATCTATATTTTCTTATAGATTATAGTAGAAAGTGTCCTATCGACCCTCACTCTATTCACCCCATAAATTTCTAAATTTTTTTTCTTTTAGGTCACACTTCTAAAATACTGAATCGAGACATTATTCAATTCATCAGATAATTCAAATCACTCAACAAAACATATTTAGAAATTTAAAATAGCTTTTCAGAAATCTAAATTGATTTTAAAGGAGTCCAAACATCATTTCTAGACATAACAGTGAACTTTCATTGATACTTCAGGTAACATTAACTTTTAATCTTTTCAGATTAAAGTGGATTTGATACAAAAGTTGGATTTCTATCCGTACGCAAATTTTCATTTCTTACTCTAAAAACTTAAGCCTTCTTCCTAACATAATGAAAAAGGTTGATGAGATGCCAATTAATTGCTTCTTACTTTAGCAGCCTCATCCGAAGACTCCCATAATTGCAGGATTGGCATCACCTAAGTACAACATGGTACAGTTAACATTCGAACTCCTCTGATTAGATAAACTTTTGCAAAGTAGAATCATATATACATCTTGCATATCCTGAAATTTTCAACCGAACTCTATTAAGTGCTTTGGATTTTAGTGAATCAAAATATATTTATGATCCGATTCAAAATTTAGAAATACGATCAAAAAATAGAAAAAATTAAAGGCCTGTAGTGTGATTAGAGTGAGGACAAATTTCCTTAATATCATTTTGACTCGTTCTATATATTTTCTAAAGCAACTTAAACGTGTTATATTATATATATTATATATGATTTTGCAATTTTTCAGTGATTTATAACAATTTTATCTAAAAAATAAGAAATTTTTTTTTTTGCTTGTAGACGTAAATCACATCAACTGAACCACATAAATCTGTATGTGTTCTTGTTTTTTCTCCTCCATTTCTCTGCTATTTTTGTAGCAAACTCAATTTCTTAAGTCTATAATATCTCACTAAGATGTTCGTCAAAGCACTAACTTCAAGTGGCTTTGTCTCGTGAATTATGATAACAGATGCCTTCATGACTATTGGCTTGACACATAAAAGTAAACACAAAAAAAAAAGGAAAAAAGAAAAAAAGGCAAGGGTATCATTTTTGTTTAACTAAGCAATATTCTTTTGAAATAATAAAATTGTCTTTCATTGTTTAAAAGAATTGAAAGGGGATAATAAATAATAACGAGCAATTTTATTATTTCAAAAAAAAATATTTAATGTGAAATATGTCTAACTGAACGAGTTAGTTCTAACATGTACAATAAAAATAATCATATTAACTTTTGTCATTAATAATTTAAATGATGTTAAACTCAATAATAAAATTGAAATAGATATATCTACAAGGTTGATACAAATAATGTTTTAGGATAAAATTGGAACTTGGTCGAAGTATATGAAAAAAAAAATAATGTTTTCTCTGACTGATCTTCCAGTTATAGAGGCTTAAAGCTAATAATTTACCAGACAATCCAGTTATTTGGTACCATTCTTTTTTGTGAGATCAGAATGTTTTCTCTGACTGATCTTCCAATCTTATCAACTTTCTAGCACATCTCTATTATTGTGTCTGAGAAAAAAATGAAAGGAAAAAAATATATATTTAGTGATGCATATTGTCCAACTTTGAGAAAAAGCAGAGAAAAATATAAGAACCCAATCAATCATCTCTTTCAAGCAGATCTGGGTAATCTAAAGAGTCCTTATATATCATCCAACTCTGGCGTTATCCCCACTTTTATTCCAAAAATTCTTAGATACAACAAACCAATAATGAATGAACATCTATGCATATCAAACACATTTTGTTTGCTACCAAAGGAATATTTAACTTATTTGGTTAAAAAGGTGTAGTATCTAGACCGCATTTTTAGGGAAAATCCTGAAAGCACTGGACCAATATTGGAGACTACATATGCCCACAAAGTTTCCTGAAGAGGAGATTTAAGGTTGGACAACAATCCGGGATATTATGAATATTGTAATTTCAAAAAACAAAAGTCTGTAATATTTATGTATGTTTATTTATGACTGGCTTGGTCTACTGTAAGGTTATCAAACTCATGAATTTTGCTGAACTCATAAAGATGGTGTGAACTCGTAACATAGACTCGTAATTATTTATCTATAATAAAGTCTATTTCTTTAATATATATATATATATATATATATATTTGTCATACAATAAACACAGTAAACAAAAAAGATAAACGAAACAAAAATTAATATAAAATCGAAAATGTGACTTACGTCTATGAATAGAGGAAAGTATTAAATTCTTTCAAACAAAGTGTTTATAGTACAATACAATATGAAACCAAAAGTGAACATATACATCAAAATACATAACTGCGTATTTCATAAGAAAATATAATTGGGTCACTCTACAGACCTTCAAATTTTTTTCCTCTCTTTCATGTCGAGCTCTCAAAATATCAAATCTGGTCATCATTTGATTTACCATAATTTAAGTTACTCAACAATATTTAACAAGATAATCATCCATATTTTAAAGTACTCAAACGTAAGAATTCAAATAAAATTCTTACGTATAGGATTAGAAGGTATTATTTTACATAATGACATAATTATAGGTAGCTAGTTTCACAGCACTCAATGATCAACTTACAAGTAGCAAAGAACGAAGGAAGAAAAAGAAAGAGATGGAATGGAATGCTAGGTTAAATACAGAGCATACTTCGGAACTTGTTAAGAATGATACTGAAAACTTCGACAAAATTCACTACTCATAAGAAAAATTAGATATTTAGTTAAAAATGGGTTTGGAAGGTCCAGTTGGGCAACTCAAGTCTAGTGGAGCCATAAAGTATCTAAAATTAGTGAGATTGATTGAAAAAATAAATAAAAGACAATGAGTGAACTCAACTAATTCGCTTTAAATTCATAAGTTTGATTTGAGTCTACCCGAGTTACTATGAGCCTACCCAAGTCAAGCTGATTCCTAGTCAGCATGCACTCAAACTCATTTTTTCCATGCAAACACGTAGACCCATAAAATTTTACGGCTTGATTCGCGAGTTTGATAAGAATCTCTACTTTACATTATTCTTTCACCACGCTAGCAATCATGGCCAAGTTCAAAGCGAGAGAAATTAAAGTAATTTTGGTACTTACAGCGTTTGCCGTAGCTGGCTAGCTAGGCATGGCCAGCATCAATAGAGGCAGCACCAATGAATCTTCCTAGTAGATATGCAAAGAGATTGAATGAGATAAAAGCCAAACCAGTACGGCTCTGCCCCATTCCTCTCCTTTGAAATTCAGAATATATCGTTGATTGCACTTTTTCTCTACACTATCCTCAAACGTTCGTCATGTACAGAATTTTTTGTGTTGCTTCAAACTGTGCCCAAATCCACTGCCAGTTTTACCCCACTGCAACAGTGCAACTAGTACCACTTGATAGATGCTAGCACGTTATATGCTCAGCTCAAATTCAATGGATCAATCAAATTATTAAACACCTAATGTGCAATAGCTTCTGCAGTTCGTATGAACTTGTGAAGTTCCAAATGCAACTCATTGAACAGCTATAGATCTGCAAATAGTACTGCTTTTGAACAATTAGATACCCTTTTGTTCTTTCTTTTGACTAATGGATGTCATATCTCATAGGGCCAATTCCAATTGAGCGGATCAATTCATCAAACACCATGATGTGCAATATTTTTTGCAGGTCCTGTGAAGTTGATGATGTACCCAATGCAACTGTAGATCTGCTCTTTGAACAATTAGATAGATACCCTTTTGTTGTTTCCTTTGATTAATAATAGATCTCTTATCTCAGTTGAGTCCAATTCATTGGATCATATCATCAAACACATAATGTGCAATATTTTTTGCAGTTTTCGTGAACTTGATCCTGTACTAAATTCAACTAGAGATAACACTGCTCTTTGAACAATTATATACCCTTTTGTTTGTTCTTTTGACTAATAAGTAATCTTTGCTTATCCAACTGAAAGGATCATATCATCAAACACATAACGTGCAATATTTTTGCATCCTAAATGCAACCGTAGATCTGCAAATAACACAAGTAGGTACCCTCTTGTATTTACTTTTGACTATTAGAGATGCCTTATCTCATATGAGCTACATATATAATCTGTGCTTATCCACACTAGGGGCTGCAAAAGTTCAAGGTTCCATTCACATCAGAGTATAAGGGAAGTGCGGCGAGCAGAATATAAATAGAAAAGCAATGAAAGTGCCATCATCCATTCTTTCATTCACTCACTCACAGGCAAATCTGAGTTTGCTTATGAACCCTTTATGACAGAGGAATGAGAGTTGAACACGGCTCTTGTTGCTATGATCTATGAGGCACAGGTTGAAGGTTCTTACTTGTGAGGATTTGAGTGGGCATATAACAGATGGGTTCTTGTGAGTGGATTCAATAGTTAACGCCAATAGTACCAAAACTTGTTCACTTGGTGGATTTTACACACACGTGTGTGCTGTTCCTTCCGAGTTGAGATGAGCTAAAAGATGCAAAGTCATCAATTCCCTTTAAGGTTGCTTAGATTCTCCGACCCAATTTCCTTTTTTGTCTTTTTCTCTTTAATCTTAGTCATCACTTTCATTAGATTACCCAGTTAGCAACCCTAAACAAAATAATCGGTTGTCTCTCTCGGTCTCCAAAGGTGGCTAGAACACTGTAGTCTTTTTTTTTTTTTATAGAAACCTAAAAAACTTAACGAGCTTCAACTAATCTAGGCCATGTGGAAATATAGTTTATAATTTATTAGAGTTTTTCTATTAATATAAGTGTATTTATGTAAATTGTAAAAAAAATATTTGGATAAGTTTAATAAGTAATTTATTAACCCAAGAAATTATTTTTAACTTATTTTATAAAATTAATTTTTTAAGGTTCTTGAAAAAATTTTGTGTGAACGCTTAAATACACACGAATAAAAAGTTGTTTTACATTTTTACAAAACAAGTGTATTCTCGATTATAATTTAAAATTTCATAAAAACTAAACATTTTACCTCTCTCCTTTCCTAATCATAATTAAAAAGGGCTTCTTTAAGTATATATTTAAACACTAAATAACTTACTTTAAAATGAGTTTATAGTATAAAATTTTTTTACATAAGGTCTTTTTTTATAAGCACTTAAATAAATTATTTATCTAAACAGAACCTAAATTTAAATCAAGTTACACCATATAAATGTTAAGTTAGCTTACACCCTTACAACTCATAACGAGAGAAATTATATCATTAACCCAAATGAAAACACAATATACAAATATATAGAAGCCAAATGAAGATATTAGGCATGGAGATTTGGAGAGATAGAGGTGCAAGTTTACTATATGTATCTCAACAAAAATATATAAAAAAATTGTTGCTGTGTTTTTAGATGAATGATTCCAAACTGGTTAGTACTCCGTTGACGGTATACTTTAAACTTAATGCTAGTATTACTTATTATAACTGGAAAAAAAAAGATACATAAATTCAATGCCTTATTGTAATATTGCTAAAAGTTTAACTTTTTTTATTCACAAAATTCAAACTCAAATTATTATTTAAAAAATTAAATGTGATATCACTTAAATCAACCGATGACCGTGGCCAAGTTTCAACGTGAGGCTAAAAGTTCGTTCTATGTTAGCTTTTAGGATTAGGGTGGGCTTGACACGCTAGTGTAGTTGAACTTCAACTTTTTAAAATCAAACTTTAATTCATGTTGAGCATTGTTGTTGTATTTTAGGTGTGGTACCACGTATAATTTGATTGTAAAATGACTTGGACTCTGGGTTTTTCTTTACAGGAATAAGGGGTGTTTGAAAATTTGTCAGAAAAATTTAAATTTGAGTAAACATGAATGTAATTTATGTTTAGAAATTATTATCAAAAAAATAATTTTAAAAAATAAATTTTATTTAGATATTGATTAATAGAAGTATTTTTAAATGTATAATAATTACTACAAAGGATATGAATATTATATTATTTTCTTTTATCTATCCTTATTTAATTTCTATCATATGAAAATGTAATAAAAAATTATATTAATGTTTTAATGACAATTTTTTTACTATTGGTACTAATATTTGATTTAAAATATACATTTATGAATGTTGTAGTGAAATGAATTTGTTTATTTTATTTCCAAATTTTATTTAATTATTTTTTTAATAATTATTTAAAGATTACTTTTGGAGTTAAGCAACATAAGATCAACAAATTCACATAAAAAATAATACAAGTAAATGTTAAATTAAAATTTAAATAGAAGTACATGGTCTGAATAAAGTATCAATAATTGTTAATTAATAGGTTCCAGTATGTACTTCTATTTAATCAATTTTACTATCTTTATTAATTTCAATATAGTAATCTAATTAGGACTAAATTGAAAAAACAACGTAAAAATATTGGATTAAAAAGTATACATAGGCCCAAATGACAAATAAACAAATAAAATTGGGGTTAAAATGAGTTTTTTAAAAAAGAGCTCAATAGTATAATTTTCACCAAAACTAAAAATCTCCATCCACGATCGTGTTAAAGCTTTAGAACTTCATTTTTTTTCCCTCTTTCTTCGTTTCCTTCCCATTTTTTTGGCTACTGATTTTGGATCATTGAGAGAAAACAAACGAAAAAAACACTAGGAGGCAAAAGAGAAAAGAGAAGATCATGCGAGTGAGAATCGATTCTGTTTAAAAGAAGAAGCTACTATTTTGTGCGTTAGACAAAACTTAAGTTTTACAAAAGAGAATCGATTCTCTTCAAGTCTAAGTGTGTATTTGGAAACCCGGTGGAGGAAACACGATTTGACAAACTAAGTTTAAGTGAACGTAATTAGAGTAAACCTATGTTTAAGTGAACGAGTTTTATGTTTGAGAGAAAATTAGGCAAACATTGTTTGAGACAGCGAAACTTGATTTGGAGCAGAACAAGATATTTGGATGTTGATTTGCAAATATAATTTCAGGATGTATAATTACCAAAAAAGGTATGGATTTTTATTTAATTTTTTGATGTACCATTATTATTTATTGTCATTTATTTAAAGGAAACTTAATTATTTTTGTTTATTTGTCTAGTATTATAAATTAATTACTAATGACTCATTTTTAATTAATTTTTTTAATTTTATAATTACTAATTAAAAATTTAATTAATCACTAATTATTCACAATAAATTAAAAATTTCTAATTAAATATATGTATGCATACAATCTCACACATACATCTATTTATGTAAAATAGGTAAAAAAAAAATATATATATATATATATAAAAGAAAGAAAAGAATATACATGCAAATTCATATCTATATATATTCACATTTTTTTGTTTTTTAATATAGGTCCTAGGTGAAATTGTTCCTTTTTTTCTTAATATGAGATCATATTTGTCTTTATCTAAGTCCCTCAATTTAGAATATATTTTATTTTAAATTTAAATCGATCCCTATATTTTTTAGTTTGGTCCCTATTTTGCATTTTATACGTTCAACTCTCGGTTTTGCTTTCCATATCAGTTCAGAACTTCATCTAGAATGTTTTTAGGTCATTTTCAATCCATTCCAATCCATAGCAAAGGAAAAAAATGTATTAAAACCAAGTTTTGAAATGTTTTGAATTTCACGTATTCACTTCACGCCATATGCCTTTGTTTCTTTCATTTTTGTGGTTTTTGGTTCTCTTTTGATCATCTTTTGAGCCCTTAGTTTTGAATTATTATGTATAGAATTCATTCTACCAAAAAAAAATGAAAGACATGAAAGAAAACAACTTATTCTCAACTCCAAGATTGCTCTGTTTTTCCAAAAAAGAACAGGGGTAGCTGGTCCAAAGGGTAAAATGAGGATTTTAAGTAATGACCTTCTCCAACCACATTAGTTTCATCGTAGAAGTTATTATGCCTCACTTTGAACCAACCATGGGTGGTTGGTGCCCAAACCATATTTACCGTTGGACTTTAGTTTCTTGGATTGCTGCCAAACACTCCAAAAAAATGCAAACGTGATTTCATGCTCTCTGAACCGTAGTTGTTTTCAATATGACGTGCTCTCAAATAGACCTTAAACACAAAACCAAACAATGGTTGATTTTCTTCTACTATGATTATGAACTATTAACACGCATTGAAAAGTTTTGAATGCAACGCAAAACCAAATACTAGTTAGATTGTATTTTGAAAATTTCTTGTATTTCTCTTTTAACATCTATGCTTCTATTTTCTAGAGCTTAACGAAGGTGTAGTCAAGTTTTTTTTTAAAAAAATAAAATAATAATTTTTTCAAGTTAAGGTTAAACTTTGGACTAGCCTAATCTAGTCTATGATGCTTACAAGTTTAGGCAAGGCTAACTTTTTTTATCCTATATACTAGGACGAGATAGACCTGTCCAACCCTACTACGATATAGCCTTTGCTAAGTTGGATTGCACTGAGCAATCGAGGAAAGTTCACGTATTAATATTCTAATCAATCGCCTTAATTTCTTTCATTAAAGTATTGTTTAAACACTGGACAAATTGATCTATGTATTTTTAAGAATTGAATAGTTATTATAGTTAAATATATATATATATATATATATATACATATGTTATGTCCCTAATTTTTTTTATTTGTTAAATATATCTTATATGTTTTAATTTTTTTAAATATATTTTTTTTTAATATTGTGAAAAAACTAACGAAATGTTGATAGGACTGTCACGTGATAAATATCATCTGTCACGTCACTTTGTCACATAGAAGAATTTCACATCGACTGACGTATTCAATAAAATTAAGATATGTGGCATTTCCTTTACTTCGAGAAAAAATCAATTAAGCGTATGTGGAAGGATTCAAACCCAAGCCTTTATGGAAGAAGGACTGAGTCATTAATATACATTTAACATATATATGCCAAATTATATATATATATATATATATATATATATATATTATGAAATTTTATTATTATATTCAAAATTCAATACAATATACACAAAGTATTATATGTTATAAAACAATAACAAATTTTATAATATAAATTTAATTATTATTTATACTTAATAAAAATTAACTTTATATTAAAAAATAATTAAAACAATAAGCTATGTATTATAAATTATAATGCATAGCTTATTGTTTTAATTATTTTTTAATATAAAGTTAATTTTTATTAAGTATAAATAATAATTAACTTATAAAATAATTTGAATATGCATAGCTTATTGATTTAATTATTTTTTAATATAAAGTTAATTTTTATTAAGTATAAATAGTAACTAAATTTATATTATAAATTTTTTTTAAATTTTTATATAATTTAAAATGAGTTATGAATAGCATATTCTCTTACCATGAGATTTGTTATTATTTTATAACATATAAAAATTAGTATATATTGTTTTGAATTTTGAATACAAAAACATAAGATCTTATATATATATATATATATATATATATTAAATTTCGTATATACATATTAAATGTACATCAGTGGCTCAGTAGTAGGAGGCTTCTTCTTCTTCCATGAAGACCTTGGTTCAAATTTTTTCGTATGCACTTTGTTAATGCTTTCTCAAAGTAAAGCGTATGTCACATGTTACATTTCTATTGAATACATTATCTATCACATGACAAGTGACGTGATAGATGATAAAAAAAAGTAACATAAATAAAAATTGAGATAAACACATGACATATACTTTTTCAAAAAAAAAATACAACATATATATGCTTAGTTTCAAAGTCAAATGATAGAGAGAGAGAGGGGGGAAGAATTGGAACAATAATCCAAGAAAATCAAGTGAAATTTCGTAGGGGGAAAAAAAGGAATTTTAGGGAAAACATGAGAAAATTTATGCTTCCAAATTGCGGGTAGGATTGAGTGTCCTATGTAGAAAAAGAAGACAAAATCTAAAAAGCTGATATCCTTTAGAT
Organism: Biancaea sappan; assembly: GCA_037074585.1. Taxonomy (NCBI): domain Eukaryota; kingdom Viridiplantae; phylum Streptophyta; class Magnoliopsida; order Fabales; family Fabaceae; genus Biancaea; species Biancaea sappan. The sequence continues at coordinate 6,469,151 of CM073493.1, read as the reverse complement.
TCCAATTTTGGAATACAATGGAGGAATGACAATATTATATTTATGACATTGAGAGAGAGAGAGAGAGAGAGAGAGAATTGGAACAATAATCCAAGAAAATCAAGTGAAATTTCATAGGGGGAAAAAGAAAAAACGGAAGATTTTAGGGAAAACATGAGAAATTTTGTGCTTCCAAATGGCGGGTAGGATTGGGTGTCCTATGTAGAAAAAGAAGACACAAAATCTAAGAAATGATATCCTTTAGATTCCAATTTTGGAATACAATGGAGGAATGACAATATTATATTTAAGACAATGGGATGTGGCATTATTGTTTTTGAGAGCCTCCATCATACATAGTAGTGATGATTATGTGGGAAAGACACTTCCGTAAACAACCTTAATATATGAGCTTACAACATTTTTCAACAAATCATATATTTTCATTCGTAATAAACGCATAAACAGAAAAAAATAAACAAAAGAAAACATACAAAAAATATATAAATTTAACGTAATTTAATTAATATGATTTATATTCACGGGTAAGGATATAATATTTTATTCTTCAACCAAAAGTGTTTATACAAAATAAGAAAAATCGAAAAAGACATATATTACAAATACATAACTACTCTTGACTGTGTTGCTTCATACCATAAGGGGGCTTCATCGCTGCATCGCTAATGAGGTCAGTGTTGCTTACTTACGAACTCGAATCTATCGACTCTCGCCTTACTCATCCCACAAACCTTTAAGTTTTTTTTTTTGAAGTCATACTCCAAAAAAATTGAGTTAGTTCATAATTCAAGTCAGCATAAAAGATTATGTTTATGTATACTTGATTTGTTTTTTGTTTGTTAAAGTGATCTTAACAACAAAAATTTTAAAATTTGATGACAATAAATTTTATAATTTAGTAATAAAAATAATTAAATTAAGACAAATAAAAATATTCAAGGGTTAGATTGAGAGACTTAATTTTTCAAAAACCAACTTAAAACAATTATAATATTTTAAATATTGAATCATTAATGTACTCTTTTTTTTTAATAATCAATGAGTGTTGACTCAGTTATTATATTGGAATTATCAGTTTTATATATATATATATATATATATATATATATGGACCGAATTATAACTTTACTAAGCCTTACCCTTGGTTGTTAAAATTAGTTAAAATAGGGAAATAACTTTGAAAGGAATGAAAATGAATTTTATTAATCCTAACATTTAAAAGAAATATGAGAAAAATATATGTAAACTTTAATCTTTCTATGAATACAAAAAAATAAAAGAAAATAAAAAGTGAAGAGAAATTCAGGAGAAGAGCTTATAGTGTTTCTACATTAGTACATGACCTAGTATTTTATGATGTTGTTTTATGTTTTGACTTTTAATTCTAGCTTTATTCCCCACAAATTTTTTTTACCTCCCAATTTTGTTTTCAACAAAAGCTTATCTAACATTGCAATACAAAATTTTGAGATTTAATAATGGTTAATTTTATAATTTAGTAACGAAAAGGACTAAATGAAAAAATAATAACATTTCAAAAACTAAATTGAGACACTTAATCTTCATGGATTAAAATGACAGAACTGTGAATTTTTAAGATCAATTTAGTAATTTACTCTAAAATTTGTTGTTACCCCAACCTTGTTCTAAATCTGCTAATAATTCCTAACTATTCCCTCAAAATTCACAATTTTTAAATAATTTTAAAATAAAATTAGACGTGTATAGAAATCTAACAAACAATTGTGAATAACGTAATTCTTAAAAAGAAATTAGGCATGTAAATATTAATCTTCATCTACATATAATATACTGACTATAAAACATTCTATCAGCAAATTCTTAACAAACAATTAATAGAGTCTGTCTACAACCAGGTGATATGGGCCCAGTCCAATATTTTTCTGGGTTGCTTCCTGATGGGCCCAACACCAAAAGCCCATATGGGTGCCAATCCATGTCAAACTCCAAAAAAAAGTAAATATTGTAATTTAGTTCTTTAAATATTGTATTTATTTTATATTTAAAGTACTGGTTTTGATAAAGTAATAAAATTTAACAAAATCTAATCTAAAAAAATTGGTTATTAAAAGTACCTAAATGACGTTTGTCTTCTTGAAACGGGATTTTCTGACAGTTTCTTGTTGTTTGGATTTACGGCCGCCAAAAATTGATTTTACCAAACCTCCGTTCACAGTTAAGAAATTCCTAAATGCTTTTCCGTTGAGCAAAACCTCAATTTGAAAGAGTTAGCAAAAATGATGATTAAAATATAATAGAAGAAAAAGATATATATTGAAAGAGACTATAGGAAATTAACAAATAGAAGCACCTTGAGCAAAAATGGAGATTGAAGTTTTGGAAATTTGCATTACTGCCTTAGGGGAAATTGCATTCTCAAACCCTTATTTTTGCTAAATGTAAAGTTTGATCCCATATTTAGATCTTTGTTTTCATTTCATTCCCTACTATATTTTCATTTTGACCCTACTCTTTGTTATTTTGTTTTTCAGTTGAGTCCCTAATTTTGTTATTAGCCTATGTTGTGTTTCTTCCAAGTTAAGTTCACATTTGAGTGCTATAAATACTTGTGTGAAAACAAGTAGCCACTACAAGCTTTTTCTCTCTATGGGTGGTTGACAACTAGAGGATCAAAATGGGTTAGGTCTGTCCCAGTCGGTTTTAACCCTAATATTATTAGGGCCGGGTCGGACCAAACCCTATTAAAAAGTATTTTGTTATTTTAAAATGTATTACCAAAAATGAAATATATATGTAAATCATTAACTAACTTATCAAATATTTATTTATCAAAAAATAAAACTTCTTACCAAGATCTCTAAAGGAAAAGTAGCTTCATCATGGGTTGAGAGAGAGGAAAAGGTAAAGTTAGAAGTAACTGTAGCAAGAGAGTGAAAGAAGAAAGCAGATCAAATATTTAAAAATTAAATAAGTATAATCAAAACACAACGTCTCAAAGATCAATATATTAAATGTCTAAAATAATATATTTATTGTTGCATAAAATAATACACATTTAATTATTCAAATTAAAACTTATTTTATTTTTATCTAAAATATCAAAATTAAAGTATAAATAAAAAATAAAAGCAGGCCGAGGTCGAGCCTACCTTAATTTGATCATATCATTTTTAAGATTGGGTTAGGCTAGCCCATTTTAAGAATTTCTTAACTCAACACTAATTAATTTTTTCAAATCTATGATATAACTCATAAATTTTAACTTATTTCGATAGTTCTAAACTAACTCCGTAAATGCTTCAAAAAGTATTGTTACCGTTTCTACATTAAGGCTCCACTTTTTCTTCTTCCTTGAGTTTCGAAGAAGGTATGGAAACGTTTTTATGGAGAGGACTTCAAAGGTTTATCTTCAGCTCCCTTTTATCTAGTAGTTTTAGGCATTTAACTTTTGGTTAGTAACAACCATATGAGACAGCCTCCCATTTGTCGCCACTTTTTGTATTTTTTATACTTAAAAAGTATTTTCTTAATAGCATTGGAAAGCCAAGACAAAAGTAGAGCTAGCAAAGTCGAGTTAAACCTGTTTATCCTGCTTAAGAGGTGGATCAAGGCTGACTTTTATAATCGGGCCTAATTGACTTGACCCGCCTATATATATATATATATATATTTCATTTGTGTATGTATATATATTAAATATTAATAATATATGTTAACTAGAATAATATAAGTAAATAAGAGACACCATCTTAAAAAAATTATATATAAAATTTATATAATTATTTAATCTTAATTAATGAAAAAATATAACACTAAAAGAAAAAAGAATAATTCTTTTTTAGCTCTAAATCTTCAATTATCTTTCTCTCTTTTTTGTAAGCAAATGGACTATTATTTATTATTTTTTGTCCCAATAAATTTTTTAAAAAAAATGTTGGTTGACCAGTTGGCCCGTTGACCCTCACTTAGTAGACCTAGCTAGCATAGATTGATCTCGTTTTAGGACCAACTCAAAATGGGCCAATCCAAATGGGTTGAGTTGGCCTATTTTAATAGCTCTAAACAAAATGGGCCTCACATTTGAGTTTGATTGTTTTAGTGTTTGAAACCATGTGCAAACAGAACTTAATTCAAGTTGGATATTTTTTGGGCCTTAAAGAGTTGAAGGGAATCAAAAGCCCAATTGCTTAAAACACCTATTTAGTAAAATTGGAGGCCCATTTCGTAAAACCTTTTTACTTACGCAATTGCTAACACATTTTATTTTCTCAAAATATGATTTTACTCAATTTCCAAAACTGTTAGATTAATTAACCAATGTTCTTTATGAAAAATCCTTGAATTAACAATTCTTGAGAAAACTTAGTAAGTTAATAGCAAAAAACCAAGGTGTCAATCCTTGCGGCGGAAGTTACCATTGTAATTTGATTATGATTACTCTATATATAATTTTTTTTTTATTCTATGTTTGAGGATACATAAGACTTTTTAAATAGAAATACTTGAACCTTTGTATATCGTGATCTGATCCTTAATTACAAATTTACCATTTCAACTACCTTGTAATTTTGAAAGGGAAAAAGGTTTTTGAACAACCTCCAAGCTTATTTTAATGCATTCAGATTTCTAAACTTATAGTGTTTAATGGAATTTTGAAAACAAAACATAACCTAAGTTTCGAAGGTAGAAAAGTTTTGTTAAGATTCAAGTACCCAACCCAATCTCCTTTCTTGAGGACTATTTTAGACTAACAATTGTCAATGTAATTTAACCATATTTTTAAAGTGTAATTTATAAAAAAAAACTAGTAATATATATGGTCCACCAAAAAACAAAGGGAAAGATTAAGAATAAAACAGTCATGGGCAATTTGTATAAAGAAAAGATAGAACTATGTTATTGACATTAAAGTCACATTCGATTGCTAGAATATTGAGACATGAGAATTGAAATTTGAATCTCATTCGCATTCCTATGTTTGGTTAGATATGAAAAGTAATAGAAAGATAATTCATTTTCCATGCTTGGTTGTAAGAATCTATTTTAGAATAGAAAGAAATTATGAGAAAATTACTATAATAATACCTATAAATGCAAGAAGTCTTATAAATATGAAAAAAAATGTACTTTACCTTTATGAAGTTTGCTCTATGTATAAAAAACTTCTATGCAAAAGACTCCTATGAATTTTTATATTGTGCCAAAAATTACTTGTCAGTTAGTTGACAGTTAGTTAACTTACAGTTAATGCTGACATGGATGCCGAAACGCTACGTCAGCAGATGATTCATGTGTCACATCAGTCCTCTTCCACTCAATCATCATATCTAAAAGAATTGTAACATATGACATATGATTAGTTTAAAAGAAAAATTAAAGTAGTGCATGCACATCAAGATTCAAACTAGGGCTTGAATAAAAAAAAAAAAGAATAGCTCTACATCATCTAACCACTGATGTACATTCAACATATATTTGTGAAATTATATATATATATATATATATATATATAAATCTATGTTATTATATTCAAAATTCAAAACAATATACATCAATCATTATATCTTATAAAAAATAAAAAATCTTATAATAAGAAAATATACTATTATTTTACATTACTTATTTTAAATTATATAAAAATTTAAAAATTTTAATAACGAACCTTATGATATAAATTTAATTATTATTTATACTTAATAAAAATAAAATTTATATTAAAAAAAATAATAATAATATACTATGCATATTAAAATTATTTTTTCATATAAGATTTGAAAATTATATTTTTAATAATAATTAATTTTAATATAATTTAAAATGATTTGACATTATAATATAAAATTATCAAATTTAATTATTACTAAAAATTATAATATCGAATCTTATATTAAAAAATAATTTTAATATGCATAATATATTTTTATATTCATTTAACTTAATAAAAACAAAATTTATATTATAAGATCTGTTATTAAAATTGTTTAATTTTTATATAATTTAAAATAATAGCATATTTTCTTATTATAAGATTTTTTATTATTTTATAAGATATAATAATTGGTGTATATTGTTTTGAATTTTGAATACAATAATAGAAGTTCTTATATATATTAAATTTCATAAATATATGTTTAATGTGCATCAATGGCTAGATGATATAGAGTTCTTCCCTCTTTTATTTAAGCCCAAATTCGAATCTTACTGTACATGCGCTACTTTAATATTTCTTCAAAGCTAAGCATATGCTACTTATCTCAATTGTATTGGATACAACGATTGAGTAGAAGAAGGTTGACGTGACACATGAATCATCTGTTGACATATCGTTTCAGCGTCCATGTCAACATTGATCGTCAGTTCACTAACAGTCAACTAATCGACATATGATTTTTGACACAATATAAAAGTTCATAGCAGTTTTTTGTTTAGTTTTAAATTTTATGAGGATTTTCTACACATAGAGCAAACTTCATAGGGATAAAGTATATTTTTCCTTATAAATATTATATAAAAGAACATTGGTAAATAAATTCAACAAAAAAATTGAATATAATTAACCTCATTTAATTGTCCTAGGATATAATATTACTAAATCCTAAATCCTCACTTGAGAGAATGTAAATTCCTAAAGGAGGGAATGTGGATTGAGAATGAAAATTCTAGCAACTAAACAGGGGAAGTTGGCAATTCTAGTTTATATTCTAATTCCTTAGCTAAATTCCAACAACTAAATCTAACTTAAATGTTTGATAAATGATGAATTTCAAACTTTTTGTCATTAAATATAAGTTGACAAAAAACTGTAGAGGCTCATTAAATATATTAAAAAAACACTTTTAATTTGGAACTTTCGTTCAATTTTCTTAATTCATCTAATAAAGTTGAAATATGTGAAATTTGTGGGATAAGTTGAATATTTTTGTGTGATAGTCTTCCTAAAAACAATTGTTTGGATTAGCTAGAGCTATGTTGAATTAAAAATAGCATATATATATATATATATATATACGTATTTATATTTATATTTATATATAGAAGAATATGAAATAAATAAATAAACGAAGAAGCCAACGCAATGACTATGGATGTGAAAGAGACATGATCAGTGGCATTTAAAAAATTATCTTTTATAACAAATATAATAGTCTATAAATGTCATATTATTGTCATGTCAAGTCATTGCCACATCAGCACACAATTCCACATGTCAACAATTTTGTGAAGAGTTGATGGCAATAGCTGACAAAGAAATTAACGAGTGAATGCAACGATTTGGATTTTCAAGGATTAAAGAGTGCCAGAGTTATCTTTCAGGGGCTGGCATATAATCGAATGTATCCTTTAGGTATCAAAAAGTGAGTATATTCAGTAACTTTTTATACAACATGAAATTATAATTTAATTTCACTTTTAACATAGAAATGGTAGTAGTTAAACTTAGAGCTAACGATCTATTTAACTCATTTGTTAGGTAAGTTATTTTTTTTTGTAAAAACAATATTATTATTATTACTCGCCAATGCCTCTCTTCTCTCACACACAGCATCAGTTTGTCATTTGTGACTCTCTTCTCTCACACTAAATAACTGAACTCAAAATTCTGAAATTAAACATTGCTCGACTTCATCGATATTTGTCGTTCTATCTGTCTCTGTCATCTCTTTCCTCTCTGGCTCTCTCTCACTGAAGTCTGAACCCTAAATCGATAAATTCCCAAATTTTTCAATACTTGACTTTGTCTGTTGTCACTCGTCTCTGACTTCTTTTTTCATTCTAGCAGTAGTTTTCCCAAACAATCACTACAAGAATCACAAGTATGGCTTCGTAAAGAAAACTTCAAGTTCGTCTTCCTCCTCATTCGTTTTCGTTTTCGTTTTTGTCTATGTCTCTCTTTTTTCCTTCATCTTTGAGTATTATGTCCCTCATAATCATGGCTGGTCTACTCAACTATGCAGAAATAAATTTTAAAAAAATACTATGCAGGCTGAACCGTTTGACCCACCAACTAACACAGTAGTAAGTGGATTAGCCTGTTTTGACAGCTCTAATTATATTTAATATAAATTAAATTGTGAATTTATTTTTAATATAGTAATGACAATTATTAAGTAATTTTATTAATAAAAAAAACACATGATGGAAAAAGCTAATTTTAATTAATAATAGAAAATAAATTACAGAAAGTTTAAATGTAATATTTGAAATTACAAATCGTACAATATATATATATATATATATATATATATATATAAAGTAGTGTGGATATTTGTACGGTGGAAAAAAAACAGAAAAGTACTATTAAGGAGGAAAAGGTGAGGTGCAATTTACATGGAAAGGAGATGATAACGCGGTGTCATTGACATAAGCTATTTGACAAATAATAGGGTTTCAAACTTTAGAGCATTAAATATAATTAAGTTGACAAAAAACAAAAGGCATTCTTACTTTTGGACGGATAGAATAGAAGCTTCTTGCCCAAACAATATGACCAGGAAGAAATATGAGAGCTTGATATTATATTATACATTGATTGATAGAGTGATCAACGATGCCTCTTGTGTGGCAAATATATAAGTGTCCCTTTTGTAACGGCTTCTTCTTGATCCTAGTACTAGAGTTATTATCGTTAGTTCAATATCTTATAGATAAATTTTTTTTTTTAATTTTGTCCTCATGTAGAATTATTATAATTTAGATTTTTTAATGTTATAACATAATGTTGTTCCTTATCTTAACTTTTTTTTAATTAAACAATTAGGACTAAAGACAAAAAATACCTCATGCAATAAAAAATACCTTGATATAGAAAAAGCACTTTAATATAACATATAATTTGGTTTCCATTACCACCACCATGGCTTCTACTATCTTATTATTGTTACAACTATCACATAGAATATTTTTTTGAGTAAATTATTAATTTAGTTTTTTAAAAAATTACAATTAAGTCCCTTTTTTTTAGTGGCTTTTAGTAGCAAATTTTTTTAGATAAAGATATATTTTGTGATGTAGCAACGAAAATGACTAAATTAAGACCAAAATAAAACTTGATCATTTTCATTGTCAAATTACAAAATTTATCATAGAACTTCTCTCTGATTAGTAATTTATTCAAAAAAATATTTGATTTATGAAAGATTAAAATAAAATTTTAATTATTTAATTTATTTTTTATTAAATTACAAAATATACCATTACTAAATCTCAAATTTTTATTATTAAAAGACATTTGAACAAAAAGAGGGATTAAATTAAAATAAATATAATCTTTGAATAACTAAATCAAAAGACTGTAAAAGATTAAAAAAAAAAAGTGATATGTCAAAGAAATATCCATAGTTTATTGTGAGACGTTAATTAAGAAATATCCATGCGTAATGTATTAAATTGAAAAGAAAATTTTACCGGACTAAACTAAGAAATATCCTATTTACAAATGACCAAATTGATGAAGTATTTTTGAAGGGACTCAATTGAAAAATATTTTATATATGAGCGATAAAATGAAATTTTAGTCATATAAAGTATAAACTACTGCAGTTCCACCAACGAACTCGGGAAGTTTCCTCATCTGAAAATCTCCGTCACAGTGGGCCCCACTCGGTCTTACTGACTGACACGTGGGTCCCTTGCCCTTTTATTCCTTCCAAAAGCACAAAAACACTGGCTGTCAATATGCAGCATGTTTATCATAAAATAATTGTAAACTTAACTTCCACTTCGTACCATGTCCATGGTTGAGATAATAAGTGATGGAAAAAACACAAGGTTAAATTTTGAAAAATATATTTTTTAAGAGGATTTTAACTTTAGTATTTTCAACTTGAACCTGAATTAGTTTCAAATTTAAAGTGACTTAGAGATATCCTGAGTTTAAACCAAAAAAAAAATTCTACTTTCTTCTTATAAAAAACATTTAAATTGTACAATTTTGTTTATAGTGTTTTTTAAAAGCAAAATGATAAAATTTATGTATAGTTAAACATCTATGTTTCCTTTTTAAAAAAAAAAATTAACATTTCAAAAACCTGAATTACCTTGGAGGAGCCGATTGAGAATGGCTTTAAAGCTATTGTAGTTGTTGCAAATTTATTTAAATCACACATATTTAGATAATTAACTAATTTTATAAATTTCTTAAGTTTAAACTTATTACTAATTTTATATTTCATTTATAGTGTTGCTTATGTATGTGTGTGTGTATATATATATATATATATAATTTTATCCTTTCATTAGTTATTCTGTTAGTATGAAATCTATTTGTAATTTACCACCAATATTATAGCTCCAGTGGTTAGGGGCTAATTTTCATTTTAAGAATTAACTGTAAAATCACTTAAATATACTAATAAATAAAAATGAGCAGGTTAACTTAATCAACCTAATCCAACTACACATTTAGATTAAATTGAGATAAAAAATCGTTAGTAATTTTTCAACCCAAACCTTCACCTTTTCCAATCTCCACTCATCTTCAATCTCATATCTTACTTGTGAGTAAATTGTTCAAACCGAAAATGATACCCTACAAATGGGCGCAAAAGGCAACAAGAGGGAGGGGGGAACCAAATCAACAAAATCACCACGACGGTCGTCAAAGAAACACAGACAACGCCGAAAAGAGCAGGAGTGTGGTGGTGAATGACAAAGATCCTTGATTTCGACAAAAGAAAAAGAGAAAAGTGACACTCCTCACCAATAGCACACTGTTTCGACGACGGTTGGTGGAGGCGCTCATCTTTGGTTGGTGAAGCTGAGACAGCATCTGCGACAACAATTGTGGTGATGACGAACGCAAGTTGAAGTGGGCTGTGGCAGAGAAAGACAGATAAATTCGGGACACAATTGATAGAAAAAAAAAATAACAAAAAAATTTATTTTGAACAAGATTTAAGAAATTTACTGTGCTAGCCCCTGGGTGTTACTGCTAATGCGACCGTCCAATATGTCACTGTCTCGGGCGCTCGTCTGCCCGCAGCGTCCATCAAGGCCACCGTCCACTGGAAACCTTAGGACTTCCCCTTTAAAAATAGAGACGCGCGACCACCCACATGTTATCCAAAACCACTTCAAACCCGTGTGTAAATGGTGTGCAAGCTGGAACTTACCATGCCACGTCACTCCCAAACCGTATATATACCAAACCCCCTCCCTCTCTCTCCTCAATGAATGCGCCAACAACTTCCCTCCTTCATTCGCTACGCTCACTCTTCCAGCACTCTTTCCGTTTCAAATCATGATGTCATCTTCCAAACGATCCAGACTCGCCGGACCTCCCTCCTTCTCCTCCTCGCTGTCTCCGCCTCGCCTCACCCGCGACCAGGAACTTTCAGTCATTGTCAATGCACTCACCAACGTCGTCGCAGGCTCCACCCCCGACCTCTCCTCATGCGATTTCCTCTTACCTCCCTCCTCCGTCGCCGCAGATGGCCCCAGCTTCGACCCAGGCTACCACGCGGCCTCCCCCGGGACTTCCAAGACGTGCCACGGATGCGGGATCGTGGGATGCTTGGGCTGCAAATTCTTCCCGGAGGAGAAGAAGAAGCAGAAGGAAATCAAGAGGGCGAAGAAGAAATACAGGGGAGTGAGACAGAGGCCGTGGGGGAAATGGGCGGCGGAGATCCGAGACCCTAGAAGCGCGACGCGGGTGTGGCTAGGAACGTTCAACACGGAGGAGGAAGCAGCTCGCGCGTACGATAAAGCGGCGATCGAATTCCGAGGACCCCGAGCGAGGCTCAATTTTCCGTTCACGGACGACTCGCTGGTGATCGGATCTCAGGGGAATCAGCAGCCAGAATCTTCAGCAATGGCGGCTGGAAGTGGGTCGGAGCATGGGTATCAGGAGGATCCGAACGCGGCCAAGGAAGCGATGCTGTTTAGTGATAAGGAATGTGAGTTCTGGGATAGGATCGGAGAAGCCGATTGGGAGCAGATGATGATGGATTTCGCCGTCGGAGATTCGTCGGACTCTGGTCCTGTAACTACTCAGAGTTGGTGAATTTTTAAAATGGCTTTTGCCAATAATTTTGTGGCTATTCTTAAAATCTCCGCTAGATCAGCTAATGGCGATCCTTCGAAGTTCGAATCATTACTGCCATAGCCACTGGCGGTTGAAACCGCCACTGTGGAAAAAAAGTATTTGACAAATAATTGATTCCAAACTTTAATGCATTAAATATAAGTTGACAAAGTCCTAGGAGATTCATTAAATATAAAAAGAACACAAGGCATATAGAATAGGACTTTCTTTCCCTGCTTTGTCAAACACTTTCACTTGGAAGATTAGTGAGATATTTGTTTCAACATTGATACAGAGATGATGATACTTGTATGGCAAAAATATTAGTGCTGTGTCGATGAGCCGCTCCACAATTGCGTTTGTATATGTGGCGATGGAGTCATCTTGGACAGGATGAGGATCAGGGAGATGGCTCTCATTTTTTTAGTATTTTTTAAAAACATTTAAAAAAAACATTTACAATTATCAATTAACCATAATTATAAGTATAATAATAAACATAAAATAATAAAATAATTATAAATTGTTTTAGAAAAATACTAAAAAAAAAATGAGAGTCGTTGGATCTAATGATCCAAAATGACTCTAAAAAGAGCTGGATGCTCTAGCTTCCTCCCTATTCTCTTGGACCAGATCTGGCTTTGACGTATGAACCCACAGAAAGTATTACGAATAAAATTATAGTAGACAAAAAGGTATTTTATGTCTCTAAGGTTTGCACCTAGGTTTATTTACACCCTAAAGTTTTTTTTGGTCTATTTATATTTCATATGTTTTAAATTTTATCACATGTACCCCTTTTTTTTTGTAATACTATTAGTCAACTTAACAGAATGCTGACTGTGCTGCCACGTGACAAAAGGCATCTATGATGTCGACTATCAAAAAAAATTTTGGCTGTCCACATGGCTATGCACGTGTACTGCCACTTGGACACCCAGATTTTTTTTTATTTTTTAAAAAATTTCGGTTTATTCACTTTGGCCCTTGGTCAAAATTTTGCTCTTGTCTAATTTTTTATATAAACTCATTTTCTACTTCTTCTAGGTCCCTAGTTTAAGAATCTATTTTTCTTTGTCAAAATTATCCCCTATAAACTTTTTAGTTTGTTCATTGTAGTCTTTATTCTTCACTTTTATACTTTTTTTCTCACAGTTTGGTTCTCCAAATCAGTCCATAATTTTAATTTTAGTCATAATATGATTAAATATATCATTTATACCCAAGAAAAATATAAGAAATGAATTAAAATTCTAGTTTCAAATTTTACCTTTTATGAGAGAGACAGATATGCAATTTTTGAAACTTTGAATTTTAATTCATTTATTGTATTGTTCTTAGGTAGAAATGATAGATTTAATCATATTATGACTAACAATGAAATTATAGATAGATTTGAAGGACCAAACCGTGAGAAAAAAGCATAAAAGTGAAGAATAGGGACTAAAGAGAACACATTATAAAGTTTATAGGAGATATTTTGACAAAGAAAAAATAAATTCTTAAACTAGAGACCTAGACGAAGTAGAAGACGAGTTTATATCAAAAATTAGACAATAGAAAAATTTTGACAAGGACCAAAGTGAATAAACTAAAACTTTTTTAAAAATAAAAAAATTTAAAAAAAAAGGTTTGGGTGTAGTGGACTGCCATGTGGACACCCAAACTTTTTTTTGGTAGTCCATGTGGCAGATTCTTTTTGGCACGTGGCAGCCTAGTCAACATTCTGTTAAGTTGACTAATGATGTTAAAAAAAAGAGCATATGTGATACAATCTGAAATATATGAGATATAAGTGGGCAAAAAAAAATCTTTGGGGCATAGATAAAACTAAGTACAAATCTTAAGGACGTAAAGTACTATGCAAATCTTAAGGACGTAAAGTACTTTTTTGCTATTATAGTATTGTGAAATAAGTTCGCTTAATTGGTTTTGGTCTAGTTTCTCACAAACTACACCTTAAATAGAACTCGTCCAACTTATTATTAAACGGATTACTTTTTATTGTTTGATGGAATGTAAAATTGCAAGAGCCTTTAATGATAGACATATCTCTTGTTGTTCTCTTGTTAAATAGTGAGTGACAATTGAGGGTATGGGTGTTCAAAACCATATTAAACCGATCAAATCGAACTAATGCATATTGATTGCTTATATATATAGGTCAAGGAAGAAATTAATGCATATTGATGATAACTTTGTTCACTTTGATTTTTGTTTGTTGTTTAGATTGCAGTAGTATTGTTGAATAGTATATGCTTGAAAATTATACCATGAAAGCTTTAGAAAGCAGAAACTATATGAGCATGAAGGATTGAGCCCATGTAACCCATAATTCCTGCTTATATAGTTTCTACTTTCTCGAGTAATTCACTAATTCTCGTGGCATGGAGTGAAAAAAGAGAGACTCCAACCTTAAAAAAGGGACTGAATTAAAAATATTTTATATGTGAGGGACAAAATGAAATTTTAGTCATATCGAAACGACTACAGTTCCACGAACGGCCTTGGAAGTTTCCTCATTTGAAAATATCTGTCACATGCAGACGCCATCAATAACCTCTCGTGGGCCCCACTCGGTCTTACTGATTGACACGTGGGTCCCTTTCACTTTGATTCCTACCAAAAGCACAAAATACTGGAATCAGGATCGCCTGCTCTTCGCGCAAGAAGAGCAGACAACTTTACGGATTAGCTACGATTTTAATTGTGGCTAAAAATTTTAACAACGATTAAAATCGTGGGTAATCAAAAAAATCGTGGCAAAAAAAATTTCGTCGCTGAAAGTGAAAACTGTGGCAAAAAATTTCGCTACGGTTTCTACTTTCAGCAATGATTCCTTGATTAGCCACGATTTTAAGCGTTGCTAAAATTTTTAGTCACGGTTCTAATCCGCAAAGTTGTCTGCTCTTCTTGCGCGAAGAGCAGGCGATCCCAATCTAAAATACTGAGTCTCAACTATGCAACATGTTTATCATAAAATAATTATAAACTTAACTTCCACTTTCTTCTTATTAAAAATATTTAAATTGTACAATTTTGTTAATAGGTTTTTTTTTAAAAGCAAATCGATAAAATCTATGTTTAGATAAACATTTATGTTTCTTTTCTTTTTCTTTTTAAATTTAACATTTCAAAACGCTCAATTACTTTAGAGGAGCCATTTGAGGATGGCTTTAAAGTTATTGTAGTTGTTGCAAATTTATTTAAATCAAACATATTTAGATAATTAACTAAATTTCATAAATTTCTTAACTTTAAACTTATTACTAATTTTATATTTCATTTACATTGTTGCTTACGTGTGTGTGTGTGTGTATATATATATATAAAATCCTAACTCGACCATTGGCGGTTCAAGTAGCGAGTTAGGATTTTTTTCAACCTAAACCTTCGCCTTCTTTGATCTCCATTCATCTTCATTCTCATATCGAAAAAGATTTACTTTTGAGTTTATTGTTTAAATCGAAAAAGATTTCCTACAGGTGGATGCAAAGGCAGCAAAAAGGGGAACAAACCAAATGGGCAAAATTGCTGCGGCATGGATGATGGTCATCGAAGACGCTCCTCTTTGATCAAAGAAACACGGACAACACATCAAAAATATCATGGGTGTGGTGGCGAACGACGAAGACCCTTGATTTCAGCATAACAAAACAAAAAGAGAAAGTGATGGAGGAACAGATTCAAATCTTTGTTCTTTTAAACCTTTCTGTAGAAAAACCAATAACCTGTGATGAGTGCTTCTAAGACTAGTAAAATACTGTCAGTACCTGATCATGATTAGTAAATGGCACACAATAAAAATGACATATCAAGTTCGCAATGTCACAAAACTTTTAGTATCTTTTGGAAATAAATATTGGACACTCCAAATTATAAAAAAAGCTTCTTCTGCTTTTTCAACATTTAATATGAAACTATAGCTTTAGTTTTAATTATTCAGTAATTTTATTACTACAAAAAAACACATGTTTATGCAAAAAAATTAATTTTAAAAATTAAAGGTTCAATTAGTGTAATATTTAAAATTAAAAGAAAGATAAAATATTAAAAACAAGGAAAGAATAATACGGATAACCAAAATAAAAAGGGAAGTATGGAGGAGAAAAAAGTGAGGGAGAATTTGTATAGGAAGGAGATGCGAAAGCGGAGTTATGGACATTTAAGTATTTGACAAATGATGAATATCAAACTTTAGAGCATTAAAACATAAGTGGAAAAAAAACCCTAGGAGACTGATTAAATACAAAAAAGGATCTCTTGCTTTCGGGTATATAGAATAGAGATTTAGATTCGCTACTGCGCGCAGAGAGTACTGTACACTAAACCTTAGCTAAAATAGTCACGTTTAAAATCATGACTAAACCACAATGATCATGTCTTTAATGATTATCTGTTCTATTTTTTTAAGTAAATATTATTTGTGGATTCAAGTTATCTAACACCAGTTGGATATATCGGTCCCTATAAGAGTAAATGTTATCATGTTCACAATTTCAAATGTTTTGTTGGATTTGCTAACCACAACGAGATATTCAATTACTACCACTTCAGTTTAAAAATTACTATTGAAAGAACTTTCGAGATATGGAAGAATATATTTATAATCTTGCGCAAAATGCCTAAATTGAAAATAGAAACACAAGTTCAATTGGTGATTGCAACGATATCATTACACAATTTCATAAGAAAATACGCTGATACAGACGTTGATCTTAATTGTTCAGACAGTGAAGATATCATTGAGGAAGATAGTGAAAACCATGTTGTTGCCTCAAATTCATTAACTAGTATAGCATCTTTGCCTGAAATGGACCATATTCAAGACACTATTAGAGATAAAATAGTAGAGCATATGCAGAATAATTAGTAGTCATTTGTAGAATTAACTATTTCCTTTATTATGAGAATAAATCTCTTAACTTGTTTTTATGCAAGTAAGTTCTTTTTTTTGTTTGATTTTCCTAATTTTTTTTAAATAGCTTTAAAAATCATAATTTAATTTAATTAGCCAAATTAATGATAAGTTTGTTTTCATTAAATTATTATAAGCTTGTTTTCATTAATTTTAATTGACATAAATTAATTTAATAGAGAAGAAAAAATTGTATTGAAATTTAGTTAAAGATAAAATTAATTTAATGGAGAAGAGAAATGTTTGAAATGTAATTAGAGATCTTTAATTTATTGTAAAAAATTAGTGATTAATTAAATTTTTAATTAGTAATTACAAAATAAAAAAATAAATTTATTAATTAAAAATGAGTCATTAGTGATTAATTTGTAATATTAGACAAAGAAACAAAAAAATTAAGTTTCTTTTAAATAAATGACAATAAATAATAATGATACATCAAAAAATTAAATAAAAAATTCATGCATTTTCTGAAAATTATACATTTTGAAACCACATTTATAAATCAACATCCAAATATCATATTCTGCTCTAAACTAAGTTTTACTGCTTCAAATTACATTTGCCCAAATATCTCCCAAATGTTATTGCTTATGCGACGTCCAATATGTCACTGTCTCAGGCGCTCGGATCATTTGGTCTGATGCTATAAAATTGAAAACATTTTAAGTAAATACTATGTTTGCAAAAAAATTTTGCTGAATACTACAAAATACATCAAATCAAAATATTGTCCTGTTGAAGCTCGGCCTGTGTCAGGTCGAGCTCCGGACAGCATTATTTTTTTTAAAAGTCTGACAAAAACTCGGCCTCTGTCAGGCTTTTGGAACCCCCGTGATGCAAATGTCACATCATGTTGTAGACTGCATGCAAGCAGTCTGCAGCCTACATACATGCGGGAAGTGATTTTAAAAATTTGGGTTTGTTAAAATTTTATCTTTTCATTTTAGTCCCTAGCTGCTTCACCTATATAAGAATCACAACTCTCTTCACTTACACACCCAGATCCTCTCTTCTCCCCTTTGTTCAACTTCTGAAAATTCTGCAAAATTTGTTTCCTTCTCACAAGAAGTAGAGCTACATTCCATATTAAAAATCAAGGTTAGATCACTGTTATGACTATGTTTTAATTATAACCTATATTTGTATTAATTGCGTTATTTATTGTTTGATGAGTAGTATGATTTATTTATAAACTAGATTTATATAAGTTGAATTGTTTTATTTATTGATGATTTATGATGTTTTTATAATATGAGTGTAACTAAAACGTATTTTAAATAATTATATTGTTAGTTGTGTAATATATTATTATAGTTTGTAATAATCATGTTTTGTTATTGTGTCTAAAAGAATATTAGGTTATTTTATTTTTTAAACAAAAACTTTAAACATAAATAAAAAACTGTAAATTTGGTTTATAAATATGGTATAGGTAGAAAAAAATATAATTTAAACAAAAAAAATTAAACAAAAAATAATATGCGACATAAAAAATGATATTAAGAACTAAAAATGAAAATTTAAATATTTTAAAGTATATGAAATATAAGAAAATAAAGAAATTCGTAATTGGAATATATAATTTTTTATTTATGTAAGTAATGAAATTAGTGTAATGTGAATAAGTGAATATCATTGATATTTATAATTTTTTAAAAAGTTATTAGAAGGAAAGAGAAAATTGTATTTGAATAAATTTAAAAAGCAATTGTATTGGTTGAAGATAGAAGAAACAATTGGGTATATCAAAGTGTATTAAGAAAAATTTGATAAAAAATTGTTGACACTTTGCTTCTCTATTTGTGTTAGGGAATTTTAATTGTGTTACTTAGATATATATATATATATATATATATATATATATGTTTATGAGTTAAAAAAATTGTACAAAATGAAATAAAATTATTTAAAATTGACAAAAATTAATTTCATAAAAAAGTGGTATTAGAAACCCAATTAAATAATAATTGTAAACCCCAAAAAAATTATACAAATATTAATTAGAAATACAAATTTAAAAATATAGTTTGTTAAAATTATACAAAATATCTAACGCAATAAAAAAGATAAAGAACTTTTATAAATTAGATTTTTTCCAATTACAATTTTTGAGGTAAAATAAAGAGTTGTAGACTTTTTTTTTAATTTTAATATGAAATACTAATTTTCTAAAACCAAAAATCTGTAATAGTAAAAAATTTTAAAATTTTAATTAGTATAATTATTTTATTGTGTCTAAAAGAATATTAGGTTATTTTATTTTTTAAATAAAAAATTTAAACATAAATAGAAAATTGTAAATTTTGTTTATAAATACGGTATAGGTAGAAAAAAATATAATTTAATCAAAAAAATTCGTAATTGGAATATATAGTTTTTATTTATATAAGTAATGAAACTAGTGTAATTAGAAATATATAATAGTAAAAAATTGTAAAATTGCAATTAGAAATGTTTGTATTAATTTCTATTAATTATTTTTTGAATAAATTAATATTTGTTGCTTCTTACTTATTCTATAGGTAGTCAAGATGAGTTCAAAAATAAACGTATATATTTATGTCAACGGAAAAAATGTTAAGCGTGATTAGGGGGCTACATTTATATCTGATATTTATGGTATGATGACACTTGATGATTTGAATCTCACCCTCGATGAATTGAAAAGTAAGATTCATGAGAATTTAGATCTCCCCCCAAATGAATCAGTGAATAAAATATTCTTTAGGGATTTCTTTCAAGGAGAGTATAGGAAAGTAAATGTGAGTTCTGACAATACAGTTAGAACAATGATGAACAAAGTGTTAAGGTCTCAAGTTGAGTATCTCGAGCTGCTGGTCAAAACTTCAAGTCATCAGATAAATTTTAACACCGAAGCCGGTACATCACAAGTCATCGTTCCTTGTGATATTTCATCGCAGCCCCTTAGTCAATGAATGTTCAGTAGTCTATAGCTGGCAGATGATGATGAACCGATGCCAGAACTAAATGATACTCCTTCATCTCCCCGACCATGCATGGATGACTTTACTGACGAAGATGAGTGTTTTGGTAATTTAGCTGACAGCGATGACAATGATGGTGATGATGTCGCAGATGATCGTGGCAGGCATAATGAGGGAGTTTTAGTCAAGCCCATCAATGAGTATCGAGAACCTGCACAGAATTTTTTCACAAGCCTTCCAGAAGATGAGTCAATGGATAACGAAGAACCAGGTAGTTCAACAATGAACGATACTGACCTTTATGCTGGGAGGCGGTTCAATGACAAACTGAAATTGCGAGAAGCGATAAAAGAATATCATATCTTGAATCACTTGACTTATAGAGTGGAGCACCAAAGTCAAAATGTTGAATTGTATGTGTGCCCAAAAAAAGATGAAGGTTGTGGGTGGAGACTTAGGGCAACTCGAAAGATGTTTCGTAGTTATTGGCATATTACAATTTATCTAGGTCCCCATACTTGTCTGAATGCGTCGCTACGACAGGATCACCCAAAATTAGATGTAAATGTTATAGCCACGCATATCATGGAGTTGGTGGAAGACAAAGCAGAGATCCCCGTCAGTCAAGTAATCGCGCATATTCGTTCCAAATTTGGTTATAAAATTTCTTACTGGAAAGCTTGGTCTGCGAAGTGGAAGGCCATCGGCAAGGCATTTGGGGACTAGGAGCAATCATATGCGAATATACCTAGATTTTTTGCAACAATCCAGCAAGCGATGCCAGGTTCTGTGGTGGAATGGCGTACTGACCCATTACCTGCTGACAGAGATGGTCACCCACAATGCAAGTTTGTGTGAGTATTTTGGTCCTTTAAACCGTGCATAGATGCCTTGGCTCACTTGAAGCCAATTCTCCAGGTCGACGGAACTTTTTTGTACTACAAGTACAAAGGAACCTTAATGATAGCTTCATCTCAAGATGGTAACAACAAAGTGTTGCCTATTGCATTTGCACAAGTTGAACAGGAAAATGATGAATCTTGGTCATGGTTTCTTCAAATCCTGAAGGAACGAGTTGTAGGCAATCGAGACGTAACCTTGATCTCTGATCGGCATCATGGACTTGTAACCGGTGCGCCTCGACATGGCTGGGCCCATATGTACTGTCTAAGACACTTGGCCAGTAATTTTTGCACCACATTGGGTTCAAAATGGCTATCCAAGAAGCTCGTGCATGCCGGTATGTCTTTTTTGAAAATTCTATTATTTCAATTCACACTTGAATCTTTGACTAACATTATGTTATTGTAATTAGGATATTCATACGATCCTCAAGAGGTGCTCAACGTTGTGGCTGAAATGCTTGGCTCGCATGAAAATTCAAATGGGGATGTTGGAACGTGGCTAAACAGAATGAGCGTTGCTCAATGGGCACGAGCATATGATACTACAGGTCGTCATTGGGGTCATATGACGACAAATTTAGCTTAGTCCATGAACAACGTCTTCAAAGACGTTAGACATCTTCCCATTATGGGGTTAGTGAAGGCCACATTGTACAAGCTAAATACTTACTTTCAGAACAATGAAAATGGCTTACAGTTCACTGTGGTTCCCTGTTGGTGGGCCAAATCATTGGCCATTGGCTCAAGGACCATGATTAGTACCTGATCCATCCCTTATTAGAGGCAAAGGTCGACCAAGATCATCACGCCTACGGATGGACATGGACTACATGCGGCGTCGGCAACCATCACGTTGTGGCTTATGTAGACGACAAGGCCACAATCGATCAAGTTGTCCACAACAGCTTATCTGCTTTGTTCTTATTTTTTTTTTTAACTGTTTTCTATAGGTTGACATGGCATGGTCTTTGTATAGACTAGCTGAGGAGGATGTGAGACCTGATAGTTTGGCTGAGAGAATTAAGCTTGGCGTTATGAATATTATCACTGCTATGGGTGAACAAAGAGAAATTAGAATCGACCACCCAGCTCCACCTGCTCAAGTTTTTCCTACAATCATACCAGAGGAGGTACTAGAAAAACGTTCTCGAGGCCTTATCGCATCAAGGGAACCTATTCCGTACGATGCATGCTATGATCAGGGTGCATCAATGGCATATGAAAGTGTATCAACTTCATCTTATTATTCGACTCAACCGAATGTAGGTTACAGTGGCGTTGGTCCATCTTTTACACATACAGGAGGCTTCTGTTCTCTATTTACCGCCGACTGTTATACGCCAATGTCAGCACCGTACAATCTAGATTTTTCATCTCTTTTTCCTTCGCCTATGCCACATAATGCGGAGTTTGGAATGCAGTTCTTCACACCAGATAACCCAATCCCAACAGTTCAATCCCTGATATTAGATTTAAGCGTTCAACCGACTTGGACTTCTACAGTAGGAGAACAGCAAGAGGAAGAGTCAGAAGGTGAAGAAGGTGAAGAACAAGAAGAAGAAGAAGAAGAAGAAGAAGAAGAAGAAGAAGATGATGATGATGATGATGATGAACAAGCTGAAGAAGATGAACATGAGCAACTTCGACAGTCAAAACAACCTGTTACCTGGACTCGTTGTGGCACTGGAAGTCATTTTAATTAGATTCTATTATTATTCGCTGTATATTTAAGCATGCTAATTTTAATTTTAGTTTATATTATTTAAATTAGTCTAATATAAATTTTCTTTTTTCTTCTTATATAATTCTAATTTAATTAATCAAATTGTATATCATTATTCAATTTTTAGAATTAAATAAAAAACCAAACAACTAATCATACAAATTTGATTAAATTATTTTTTTATATTATACAAAATTAATTTTTTAATTTTCTAATAACTTAAAAATTATTGTTTCCAACAAAATAAATTAAAAGAAGCTTTTACTTTATATTATTTAAATTAATCTAATATAAATTTTTTCTTTTCTTTTTATATAATTCTAATTTAGTTAATCGATTTGTAAAAAATTATAAAATTATTTAATTTTTATAATTAAATAAAAAACCAAGCAACTAATCATACAAATTTGATTAAATTTTTTTTATATTGTACAAAATTAATTTTTTAATTTTCTAATAACTTAAAATTATTGTTTTGAAAACAAAAAAAATTTAAAGAAGCTTTTAGTTTATATTATTTAAATTAATCTTATATAAATTTTCTTTTTTCTTCTTATATTATTCTAATTTAGTTAATCAAATTGTATAACATTATTTGATTTTTATAATTAAATAAAAAACAAAAAACTAATCATACAAATTTGATTAAATTATTTTTTATATTATACAAAATTAATTTTTTTATTTTTTAATAGCTAAAATTATTGTTTGAAAAAAAATTTAAAGAAGCTTTTAGTTTATATTACTTAAATTAATTTAATATAAATTTTCTCTTTTCTTCTTCTATAATTCTAATTTAGTTAATCAAATTATAAAAAATTATTTAATTTCTTTAATTAAATAAAAAACCAACCAACTAATCATAAAAATTTGATTAAATTAATTTTTTAATTTTTTAGTTGCTGAAAATTATTGTTTTAAAAAAAAATTTAAAGAAGAGAGGCCGAGCTTCTGTACAAACAACCGAAGCTCGGCCTGATAGAGGCCGAACTTCGGTCAGATATCTTAAAAAAAAAAAGGCTAGTGAGCTCGGCCTGACAGAGGCTGAGCTCCAACAGTCCAATATCATGAAATGACAGATTTTATAGTATTGAACTAAATTTTTTTGAAGAAGATAACATCTACCTAAATTTTTTTGAATTTCATAGCATTGGGACAAATGATTCCAGGCGCTCGTCTGTCCACAGTGTCCGCAAAGCCCATCATCCGACTTCTCCTTTAAAAATAGAGACACGTGACCACGCACATGTTATCCAAAACCACTTCAAACCCGTGTGTAAATGGTGTGCAAGCTGGAACTTACCATGCCACGTCACTCCCAAACCGTATATATACCAAACCCCCTCCCTCTCTCTCCTCAACGGATGCCCCTACAACTTCCCTACTTCATTCGCTACTCTCACACTTTCCCGCACTCTTTTCGTTTCAAATCATCATGTCATCTCCCAAACAATCCAGACTCGCCGGACCTCCCTCCTCCTCCTCCTCCTCGCTGTCGCCGCCTCGCCTCACTCGCGACCAGGAACTTTCAGTCATTGTCAATGCACTCACCAACGTCGTCGCAGGCTCCACCCCCGACCTCTCCACATGCGATTTCCTCTTACCTCCCTCCTCCGTCGCCGCAGGTGGCCCCAGCTTCGACCCCGGCTACCACGCGGCCTCCGCCGGGACTTCCAAGACGTGCCACGGATGCGGGATCGCGGGATGCTTGGGCTGCAAATTCTTCCCGGAGGAGAAGAAGAAGCAGAAGGAAATCAAGAGGGCAAAGAAGAAGTACAGGGGAGTGAGGCAGAGGCCGTGGGGGAAATGGGCGGCGGAGATCCGAGACCCGAGACGCGCGACCCGGGTGTGGCTGGGAACATTCAACACGGAGGAGGAAGCAGCTCGTGCGTACGATAAAGCGGCGATCGAATTCCGTGGACCCCGAGCGAGGCTCAATTTTCCGTTCACTGACGACTCGCTGGTGGTCGGATCTCAGGGGAATCAGCAGCCAGAATCTTCAGCAATGGCGGCTGGAAGTGGGTCGGAGCATGGGTATCAGGAGGATCCGAACCCGGCAAAGGAAGCGATGCTGCTTAGTGATAAGGAATGTGAGTTCTGGGATAGGATCGGAGAAGCCGATTGGGAGCAGCTGATGATGGATTTCGGCGCCGGAGATTCGTCGGACTCTGGTCCTGTAACTACTCAGAGTTGGTGAATTTTGAAAATGGCTTGTGACTATAATTTTGTGGCGATTCTTAAAATCTCCACTAGATCAGCTAATGGCGATCCTTCGAAGTTCGAACCATTACTATCATACCCACTGGCGGTTGAAGCCGCCGCTGTGGAAAAAAAGTATTTGACAAATAATTAATTCCAAACTTTAAAGCATTAAATATAAGTTGACAAAATCCTAAGAGATTCATTAAATATAAAAAGAACGTAAGGCATATAGAATAGAACTTTCTTTCCCTGCTTTGTCAAACACTTTGACTTGGAAGAGTTGAACAAAACATTGGGTGAGATATTTGTTCAACATTGATACAGAGATGATGATACGTGTATATACTACTATGCCATTGCGATGAGCCGCTTCACAATTGTATTTGTATGTGTGGCGTTGGAGTCATCTTGGACCAGGTCTGGCTTTGACGTACGGACCCACACAAAGTGTTCCGACTAACCCAGCTAGTTGGGTACTAATTATAGTATTATCGAATAAATTGGTGTAGCCTATTTTGATTCAGTTTGTCACAAACTACTATTTAAATAGAAATCGCTCAACTTATTTATTAAATGGACCATTTTTTATTGTTTAAGTCTGCCCACATAGCATGCGAGTTTAAATAAAATGGCTTGCAGGCCACTTTTTTAATTAAATAATAATAATAATTTATATTTAAATAATAAAATATTAAAATTTTTTATTAAAAAAATTTAATAATTTTTATTAAAATAAATTTATATTTGTAAAATATTACTGTTTGAAAAAAATATACTTAACTCTTATAAACTTTATTTTATATGTAAAAAATCTTCTTAAACTTTAAAATTGATCAAATAATTCTTATGAACTTTTTAATTAATACACATTACCTCTTTTATTAAAAAAATTATTAATTAAATTAATGATTAATGTCACATCATTTAAAATTTACTATATCATCTACTGACATGACAAAAGATACCATGTCAACCAAACTCCCAATATCCAAAACTCAACCCAACATGCAAAAACTCAATTGACAGATTCAATTACTGAAAAACCCAACCGACAGATTTAATTACTGAATTTGTTTTACTTTCGTGTATTCATCCTCAGACTATCGACACACATTCATTCTCTGATCCCACGCCCACCGGAATATTCTCCCTCTCCCTCTGATGCACCTACACTAAACTCAACTCTGATTTCATCTCAAGTTCAGCTCCAACTTCAGTTCTAATCCCTCATTTCCATTTCCCCAATAATAATCCCCATTCACAAGACCCCCAGAGATTTTCCACTTTGACATTCGATGACCCCTCTGTTAGAACGTTGTGGAACGAGACACACAATTACAACTGAAGTAGAAGTAAGAAAAAAATGATAATGATGATGACCAAATTTTATGTGTAAAACTCCTAAACAATTTAGGAGAAAAACCTTGGGCAAATTGTAGAAGGATTTCATTAATGCAAAAGGATTACAATAATTTCTCTCTAAAATAAGGAGAGAACAATTGACAATACCTTCTTTTATAATAGGAGAAAAACACACTCTCTCTAACAAAAGGAAAGACAATTTTAGGAAAAATCTCACTTTTTTCTCTCTCTAAAAAACTCTCTCTCTTTTGCACCCAAAATAAGATTTTCTCTTCAAGACTTGGGATGATTCTTATGAAGCCAAAATATATGTATTTATAGAGAAAGGGATGTGAAGAAGCAGAATTCAAATTCTCCACCATCTTTGATTATTCAAAGAAGTAGAATTCAAATTATTTGTCACTTTTAAGTAAAGAAGTAAAATTTAAATTCTTTATCATCTTTGACTAAAAGAAGCAGATTTTAAATTTTCTTTCACTTTTGACTAAAAAAATAAAATTTAAATTTTTTATTATCTTTAACTATTTAAAAATTTAATATAAAAATAAAACTACTACTTATTTTTTTAATTAATAAAAGTGACTTTACCACCACAAACTCGTGTTATCATTTTCTCCCTCAACATTAAAGCTTCAAGAATGAGGCAGAAACACTTCAATGTTTCTCAATATCTTCCTTTTGCGTTGGGCTCATGTAATTATTTTTTGGGATGGTTCGACAACTCGATCAAAAGATTCAAGGACGTCAACATCCGCCGACACTCCTCAGAAGTCAGGTCAGAAGCTAATCGAAGATCACAATGTCGTTTTCACCAAAAAATGAAAAGATCACAATGTCGCCGTCAATTAACTGGCACATCAACAGTGGCTTATGCCATAATCTATTTGATGAATCTCTAAAAAAAATGCGAATTATTTATTTATTTTAAAAAATCATAACCTTTCGACGAAGCACCCGGGCAAAATTCTACCAAGATCAGTTAAATTACAAACAAGATGATTTTTGTAAACTTAATTTTTCTGCACGTGAATCCAAGAGATAGTGAGAGAATCCTGACAGTGTAAACTTCCCTTCTTCTTCCCAAAATTCTGCAAGTGAGCCGAGAGAGAGAGAGAGAGAGAGAGAGAGAGAGAGAGAGAGAGAGAGAGAGAGAGAAATCCGAGAGGTGAGAGAGAAAAAAAAAAAAAGAGCCTCTCTCCATTACTTGCACTCTCTCGGTCTCTCCCATCACCCACAGGTCCCACACTCCACTATACCATTCTCACCTTCAAACCTCACCACACGTAAGCATCCCTATTTCGTGCAGTAGAAAACAGGGGTGTTCAAGAGGAAGGGAGAACCGAGAAAGAGAAAGAGTGAACCGAGAGAGTTACCAAAAACAGAGCACAACCACGGCAGAGAGAGAAAACAGAGCACATCCGAAAGGTAAGAGAGACCGAGATTAGAGGAGGAGGAACACGAAAACAGAGCACGGCGGAGAGAGCAGTAAAACACGGCGGAGAGAGAAGCAGAGCGGGGCAGAGAGACAAGCAAAGCATGTAAGAGAAAGAAGCAAAGCACGGTGAAGAGAGAAAGCAGAGCACAGCGACGGAGGTATTTGAAAGTGGATGGGAATGGAGTCTTAACCTTTGTGTGTGTGAGTTATATGGCACACGAATGCTTGAAGACGGTGACCAAGAGAAGGCGCGTCTAAAGTAGCACGGACGCCCACAACTCATGGTGGTCAGGTGCGTCATCAAGGAAGCATTGGGTTCAGGTTCTTCAACGTTCGGGATGGATGCGTGCGTGCATCTTATTTAACTTGCGCGCGTCTCCAGAGACTCTGAATAGAGGACATAATTGTGGGATGGGTCGGATCAATGGGTCTGGGTCTTTTGGAAGCTGATGTGTTGGAATGGTTGCGAATTCAGCAGCGGCATTTTTCGTTGATTGAGAATTGATTTGTTAGTTTGATTAATAATTTTTTTTTACAGAGAGAATAAAGTGCGCTAATTAAAAAATTCGTATGAATTCTTTATTCAGTTTCATAGTTCATGAAGATTTTTTGCATGTAAAGTTTATATGAGTAAAATATTTTTTTTTAATTTTTTAATGTTTATAAATGATTAATGACTTTAATTTTTTATTTTTTTTTAATTAATTATATTATATTTAAAATTGTTGGTTCATTTGTTAAAAAAATTAGAAAAGTTTTCATACCAATATTTATTATATTTATTAAATATAATGTTATAAAATATAGAATTGTGGTAAAATAGAATTATTTATATAAAATAAATCAATTTTTACAAAATAATAATAATGACAAAAAAAAAAGGCTTCACCCATGGGCCAGTAAAACTATCTATCTATCAAGAATCAAAACCACTGAAACTTTATTTTAGTCCTTCGTAAATAAAGTATTTTTTGAGTAAACTATTAATTTAATTTATAAAATATTATAGTTATCTCAATTTAATTTTTAAAAAATTCAGTATTTCAATTTATTTACTAAAAGATTATGTTTGTTTTAATTTAATTTTTATTTTTCTAAGTAACATTTAGTAACCAAAGTTTTGAACTTCAAGAGTAGTAAATTTTATTACTTTATCTAAAAAAGGTACCTTAAAAATGGGGGCAAATATCTTCTTAAAATCTCATGGCCAGGCCACAACCTAATTTGTTTATAGCATGCGACTTTGCACACTTGCCAATTGGAACATTCTCTTCGCTAATCCTATGTTTTAAAATGTGCTCAAGCAATAAGCATAGATTAAGGAATACAAGTACATGATGCAGGAAGAAAGGTACACGGCTGGTGTAAGAAAGTTAGAAACATAATTAAAAGGACTAAGGCATGGACTGCTGAACATAGGCTTATTTTTAAAAACAACGAAGTCTCCTCCCTCTACAAACCTAAGGCAGCAGAAAAAATGAAGGAATAAAGCATTAATGGTAGACGAAAATACTCTAAAGCATTAAATGGAGACGTTACAAGAAAAATGTAAATAGCAAGAGACTTTAGTGATAAACATATCTCTCGTTGTTCTCTTGCTGAAGTTGGCAGGATAACACAAAAAGTTTGCAAAAGATGAAAAGACTTTGGTTTGCAATGGATTAACATGTGGTCTTTGATATTCTAGATTTTTGTTTGATATTGTGGAAGTTATTTGAATTTTTTAGTAATCTATGATTTTTTATTTTTCTTTATTTTTAATTTTTAAAATTTTTAATTTGTTGATTTTCTATTTTCTTATTATATTTATATATATTCTGATTTTTTTGTTTTATATAATATATATATATATATATATATATATATATTGATAGGTAAAAAAACAGTTGTAAGTTCTAAGAGTTGGAAAATGAGTGCTTATATATATAGCTCAAGGAAGAAACTAATGCATATTGATGATAACTTTGTTCTCTTTGATTTTTGTTTGTTATTTAGATTGCAATAGTATTGGAAATAAATATTGTGCGTGTACCTCACAAAACTTTTATTATCTTTTTGGAAATAAATATTGGACACTCCAAGCTATAAAGCAATCTTCTTATGCATTTTTAACATTTACTATGAAATTGTGGCTTTATTTTTAATATTGTAATAAAAACTATTCAGTAATTTTATTACTACAAAAAACACATGTTTATGTAAAAAATTAATTTTAAAAATTAAAAGTTCAATTGGTGTAATATTTAAAATAAAAAAAGATAGAATATTAAAAAACATGGAAAGAATAATGTGGATAGTTGTATGGTCCACCAAAATAAAAAGGGAAGCATGGAGGAGAAAAAGCAAGTTTTAAAAAATTAAATTGGTCATTAAATCGATTAAGGTAGCAATTCAAAAGTAATGATTAGATCGTAATCGAATTGATAGTATTTAAAATATATTAAAATATTAAGATATATTATTAATATATATGTTACAAATATTAAAATATTAAAATATTTTAGACATATTATAAATATATATTTATATTAGTCTGAAATTTTCTTATAATAATTTAACTTTTTAGAGATTTTTTAAAAATACATAATAATATTTAATAAAAAATTAAAAATTCAAAAAAAATTGATTTTATTAATTTTATTAATTTTATTAATTTTTATTGATTTAAATGTTTATTAATTTTTAAATTTAAATTAAATAAAAAACTTAGTTACTTCACCAAATTTTCAATTAAACAAAAAAATTTGGTTTGGGACTACGAACCGCTAAGGAAAGTGAGGGAGAATTTGCATAGAAAGGAGATGCAAACGCGGACTTGTTGACATTGAGTACTTGACAAATGATGGATATCAAACGTTAGAGCATTACAACATAAAGTTGACAAAAAGTGAAAAGACCCTAATAGATTCATGAAATACAAAAAAGGCACTCTTACCTTTGGGCTATATATAGAATAGAACTTTCTAGCCCAGCCTGCCTTCTTGGAAACTTTGTCTAGAAAGAGACGCTCGAAGAAGATATTTTAGAGTGATGATGTGACTTTTGGGGCCCAAATTAAGTGCGTTTATAACAACTTGTATGATAAAACAAGATTTATATTTAGAAATTGTAATTAAAAAATAATTTTAAAAAATAAATTTTATTTAAATATTGATTAATATAAATATTTTT
Organism: Biancaea sappan; assembly: GCA_037074585.1. Classification (NCBI taxonomy): domain Eukaryota; kingdom Viridiplantae; phylum Streptophyta; class Magnoliopsida; order Fabales; family Fabaceae; genus Biancaea; species Biancaea sappan. The sequence continues at coordinate 6,438,483 of CM073493.1, read as the reverse complement.
AAATATATAATTATTAGAAAAAGTATGAATATTATATTATATTATATTTTTTATTTTTATTATATAAAAATAAAATAAAATAAGTTATATAATTTTTTAATGATGATTTTTTAATTATTGATATTAATATTTAATTTAAATATATTTTTATTCTATGTAAATATATTAATTTCACTTATAAAATTTAAGAAAAAAAATAAATAATTAATGTGTTAATAAGTGAAAAATTATTTACAATTATATTTACATAATTTTTAAATTAAAATTTAATTAAATTAAATATCTAAATTAATTCAATGTAACTAATTATAATCAACCTTTTCTCTAAAAAAAAATTCTTTGTCAATACCATACTCCCTCCAATATTCTTGCCACACCCACAACCAAATAGAGCACAGGGGAAGAACTCTAACTCTAACGAGTGACGACAAACAGAGGGTGCAAGGGCGACGACTATAGCAACAGCGACGACGACGAAAAACTCTCTCTCTCTCTCTCTCTCTCTCTCTCTCTCTCTCTCCGCGCCCAAAAACAGAGCATGACCATACCTGTTATCGAACTATACAACACGTTGTTTTTCCCTAAGTGATAGTTGTATACGAAAGCGAACCTCCTTTGAGTCGTCTCCTTGCATGTTAACGTCATCAATGAAGTCAGCCTCCCTGATCGACACTTGGGCCCCTTCTACTTTATTGCCTACTAAAACACAAACATCATAAAATAATATTAAAATTCACTTCACTTTCTTATTAAGCAAAAATAATATTTTACTCTTTTATACTTATTTTAAATGCTATTTCGAATCTTTTTGGTTAATGTTATGGTTTATAAAAAACTTAGAGAAATATTAATTTTTCAAAAATATTTATTTCAATACTATGGATTCTATCACATCATCCATTTGTCTTATTTTTTTTTTTTAATAATGTCATGAACTCAACCTGTTAGAGAGTAAGTTTCTAACAGATTTAATTTTTTTTATAAAAAAATACATAGACTTAGCTTGAAAGAGGCCAACTTTTTGACAAAAAAATAAAAGAAAACAAATTTGACAATTGTTAGGCCGAGTTTCATAAAATTGTTGAAATTTTTGCAGCATGCAAAGATTCCACATGTAGAGGTTGATGGGATGAGTGCATGCGCGATTTCAAATGGTGGTTGGGGGAGGGGGTTTGGTGGGGGCTTTAATACCTCATAACTCATGTCTATTTGCTATATAAAGAGGAGAGGGGAGGAGAGGTTTCACACATATGGAGAGTGGAGACCGAGAGATAATGAGAGTTGAAAGATAGTTGAGAGAGATACTTGAAAGTGTGTAAAGAATTTGAAGAAGGATATTGCAGAACAATTAAAATTTTAAGGTTAGTTGAGTATTTTTAAATTTTTTTGTTAGATTAGTATGTTTAAATTTTTATGTTTAAATTAGTATATTTAAATTTTAAAATGTAGATTAGTATTTTTTTATGGTTATTAGTATGCTTAATTTTTTGTGATTAGATATTATATGATATTTTAATTTTTATTGTTATATATAGTTCTTTAAATTTTTTTATAATTAGATAATATATGACATTATCTTTAAATAATTAAAATGAGAAGATAATTTTTGTAAAAATAAATTGAGACATTAAGTAAAGTGTTAAGACTTTTTTTTGTCAAATGCTATACTTCTACATAATAATTAGCCAAATGTTATTGTTTAAAATTATTGAGGCATATACTATGGTTTTGAAAATTTTAAATTAGTTTATGATACTAAAAGATTTAAATAATATAAAAAGGAGTTTTGAAAAAAATTTAAAAATATATTTTTATTAAAAAATTAAAAAATTTTAAATTAGCTTGCGTTGATAAAAAATTTATTTGATGTAAAAATATATATTTTTTAAAAGATTTAAAATTTTTTAAATTAGTTCGTGTCACTAAAAGATTTATATAATATAAAAATATAGTTTTTACTAAAAGATTTATAAAATAATTATATATAATATAAAAATATATTTTTAACTAAAAGATTTTGAAAAATTTAAATTAGTTTTTGTTACTAAAATATTTATATAATATAAAAATATATTTTTTATTAAAAGATTTAAAAAGTAATTATGAATTAGATTGTGTTATTTTAAATGTGGAAGAAATATATTTTGAAAATAAAAAAATTGTAGTTGAAGAAAAATACTGATTTTCAATAGCAAAAAAATTGTTTATTGAAAAGTTTAAATTAGATTGTGTTACTTTAAGGTAAAATATTAATTTTCAAAAAACAAAAAATTGTATCAGTAAAAAATTTAAAAATATATGTCTCACTAGATTGTGTTATTAATGTAGAAGAAATATATTTTGACAACTAAAAAATTGTAATTGAAAAAAGAAAAAATTATAATTTAGATTGTGTTATTTTAAGGTAAAATAGTAATTTTCAAAAATAACAAATTATATTAGCAAAAATTTAAAAAAAATATATTGATCTCACTAGATTGTGTTATTTTAAATATAGACGAAATATATTTTGAAAATTTAAAAATTGTAATTGGAAAAAATAAAGAACTATAAGTTAGATTTTTTATTTTAATGTAAAATACTAATTTTCTAAAACAAAAAATGTAATAGTGAAAATTTAGAAAATATATTTATCTTAATAGATTGTGTTATTTTAAGTAAAAAATATATGGCTGAAAAATTATAATTGAAAATATAGATTTTTTTGTATAAATTAATGAAAGTGATATTTTTGAAAATTTTAAGTTAGATTGTGTTATTTAAATTTATGTAAATAAGATTAGTGAACTGCTGATTTTACAAATTAATTCTTGACTTTTTATTTTTAATTTCATATAATATATTTGAAAAGAAATTTAATTTCATATATATAGTTTTTTATTTTTAGTGTTTACTTTTATAAATTTATATTATGATGGATTAGGATGGAAGAAATGTGATTTGTCTAAAAAATTAGAAATATAAATCTTTTTATTAATTTCCATAAAAAAATAATAAATATTTGTTGCTTCTTACTTATTCTATAGGTAGTTAAGATGAATTCAGGAATGAGTATATATATTTATGTCAATGGAATAACTGTCATGGGTGATCAAGGGGTCAAAATTAAATCTGATGCTCGTGGGGTCATGTCATTTGATGATTTAAGGATCATAACGGCTTACAGCTCATCGTGACACCCTATTGGTGGGCTAAAGCATTGAATGACTATTGTTTTTATTTGTGTTGTATGTCCCAAGTATGTTTATGTGTACTTTATATAATGTTGAATTTTCTTTTCATAATTAATTTTACCTTACTAGATTATTTAATAAATTTTATTTTCAAATTAGATTGTCTAATTAAATTTACCTTACTAGTTAGCTTGTATACAATGATTGATATTAGACGCGTAGTAAACTTTGGCCCTGACAACAAATCACTTTTATACCTATAGTCTTGACACATATCTTAAGATGTTTGGATAAACATGGTACTTTTTTAAAAAAAAAAAACTCAACGTTATATAATGTTTTAAAAGAAAAATAAATTTTATTTATTAATTATTTGATTACTTCACCCTAATAAAATTCAATTGCAGAGGGATTGCCTTCTAAGGCTGCGATGATGTATCTTAGTCCATGATCTACCCTCAACAATCGTTCCTTTCCTATGCCATGCTAACTTATACGGCATCTCTCAATTGGGTACGTTTGAGCACAATCCAGCTCTTATTTCAGCATTCGTTAAGAGGTAGAGGCAAGAGTTATATAGTTTTCACACCACACAGGGAGAGTGTACAATCACATTACAAGATATGATAATATTATTTGGTCTCCCGTGTACAGGTATGCCGATAACTGGAAAAAACGTCTGCTGATTGGCATAGGTTATGTGAAGAGCTTTGGGTGCTATCATGCTAAATAACAACTTAAATGATGGGAGAATCACCTTGAATTGGCTTAGAGATACCTTTTATAACTTGCCTGAGGATGCCACACCAGAGGAAGTGCAACATTTCGCCCATTCATACATTTTGCAGTTTATTGAGGGGTACCTTCTACCAGATAAATTGGGTCACAAGATGTACTTCACATAGTTGCAGTCTCTTTTTGACTTTAAGGAGTGTGGCCGCCACAATTGAGGATCAACGGTATTGACCCACATCCACAAGGAACTTTGCTTGGCAACTAACCCCAAGCAAAAAGAAATTGGTGGTTGTCTGACTCTGTTACACTTGTTGGCATGGAACTGATTCCCTATGCTAGCACCATAGAGACACCCCACCCTAGATATGGATCTAGATCGATGTCTTTTGATTTTATCTTTGGGTTATCGGTATACAATTCCTACTTTTTTCTCAGTTTATTATTTATTATTTACAATTTCAACTCATATTTATTTGTAAATCATTGCAGTTAGAAAGGTGTTCGGGACAACTCTGGTGCGACCATGGATGCCTTGAAGAATTTTTTAATTATATTGGATAGGATGGCACCTCATGAGGTATCATGCTTAACCAATTATGTTTCAGATACAATGATGATATATATTTATTTCTCTAAATTATTTTTTTTAATTATTTAGTGCCCATACGTTGGCGAAGTGTTCACAATGATTCCAGTCTATTGCCTCGTTGACTCTGTGGTGTGGTGTGTACATGTTTCACTCATTTGTTATTACTTATCACATTATCGAGTGGCACCAGGTAGATCGCATGCTTCGCTAGTTTAATAAGGACTGGTCGATTCCTGACCCATCAGTCAACCTTGGTCAATGGCACACATTGCAGATGTGCGACAAGTGCTACATTGACTGATCAATACAGCTTATGACCAAAGTTGCTAAATGGGAACAGTGACGATAATGGATGATCTCATAACAAAATCTAGCCCATCTACTGTAACATAACTCCAAATACATGCAATGGTATTGGAGACACACAAGAAGGTTGATTAATCCAATAAGCGGTGCTCAGGGATATACAATAGATTTCTTATTTAATGTCATTTACATTTTTATGCATTTTATTATCTTATTTTAGTTCTATTTTTTTTTTGGTCATTGATAGGTTGATATGATAAAGTATATACACAACCTTGTTCATCAAGACCCATGACCGATAGATATCTTTGAACAATGTGACTTGGGGATGACGAATGTTATTAAATGAACTTAGAAAACATAGCCTCTCTCATCCAGCTCCACCCACTCAGCACCTACAGAACCCAGCATTCTAAAGTATGTGTCAGGAAAGAGATCTTGGGGGTTGATAGCGGTAAGGCAACATATCCCTTATGATACATGCTACGCATCGGGTGTATCTATGCCATATCAAAGTGAGACTTCAGTTGACTATCAGATCAAACCTGATGTTGGATGTTTTGGCGCTGGTTCTTCATACACAGGAGTTGACAACTCAAGTTCTTCCTCGTATGTGCCAACACCCCTGTAGAGGGTGACTTCTTTAGTCCGATATCAATATAGTAACAATATGACATTTCATCATTATTTGCTGAGCCTTCAGTAGATAATGCTGCATTTGGAATTGAATTTATGACATCGCCTCATATGATACCTTCAATCCAATCCCCTATATTTGATTTCAATTCTCTGCATGATATTTCCAATACAGGAGGATAAAGATAATGATGGGGGTGGAAAAAGAGAAGAAGAAAAGTGTGAACAATAGGAAGAACTAAGACGTTGACGGTCGCAATGAGTAATTATGCGACTACATTGTAAGATTAGTAGTCATTTCTTTTAAGTTGTACGCGACATGAATTGTATATTGAAACTTTTTTCGATTTAATATACACTAATTAAGATATTATTGATTGAAAATTACATTTTAAATTCTAACTAAATATTAGAATTGATATTGTTGTATAAATTTAATAATTATTATTAAATAACTACAAGTTTATATTTGGATGTACAATTATGTAAAAATATTTAATTACTAGAATTCATATTGATTATTTATATTATGTTTATTTAATAGTTATGATTTAAATTAAATAATTATTAGTTATTATACTAATTTATCCAATTATATTGTTTATTTATAGATTAAATATATTATTAAAACTTATATATTAAACATAATAGCAAATAACTAAAATTATATTGTTTATTTATATATTAAATATTTATTCATTACAATTGTATTTTTAGATGTACAATTATATATCTAATCTTTTAAATAAGTAATACAAATTTTTTTTATTCTAAACCACATAAATTACTCCAACTACCCACTTAAACCATAAACAATTCTCCATCAGGTCTACACAGACAGCACAATAAAAGCTTTTTACTCTGTTAGGAACTTGGCCTGACAGAGGCTGATTCTTATAAGAGACTCGGCCTGACAGAGGCCGAGTTTTTATTACTTTAAAAAAAAACTCAAGAACTTGGCCCTTGACACGCCGAGTTTATGATCAATTAAAAAAAAAGACAAATGGGTGATGTGACAAGATCTATAGTATTGGGCTAAATATTTTTTGAAAGGTAAAAAGTATTCATATATCCCTAAACTTTACTTTGATTCTCATTTATGTCCCTAAACTTTTTTTTGGTCATATATATCTCACATATTTGAAATTTTCCCAGATATACCCTTTTTTAACGTTGTCAGTGGGTTAATGGAGATGCTGACGTAGCACATGACATGGCTAAAATATTTATCACATCATATGCCATATTGCCACATGTTGCGAAATGTTAAAAATACCCCTAAGGTCATTTACTATTTAGGGCGAATTGCATCGTGACAAGTGGCACATCAACGTGGCACCAATCAAATGGTGACATGTGGCACCTTTTTTGCAAATAAAACATTATAATTTCATTACCAATGATTGAACCTATGACCTGTGGGAAGAAGGGAAAGGCTTTTGCAATCAAACTAATGGCATTCTCTTACGATTTATACTCAACATTTTATATATAAAAGAATTATGTGTTATATACAAAAGAAAATATAGACAAATTATTATTATTATTATTATTATTATTATTATTATTATTATTATTATAAAACAATAACAAATCTTATAATGGAAGAAGATACCATTATTTCACATAGAATATTAACATGGAATTTGGAATCTCATGATAACTTGATACTTGCATAGTAAAGTGTTCACTTGAATATAACTTGTATTTATTTGTGGTTGTTACATGTTTGTGATTGTGTTTGTGGTTGGAAAGGAAATAATGAGTATGGTGATGCACCCCATGATTGGAAATGACATGAGCCTATGAGACAAGTTGAACACCGGCGATATAAAGGTGGAGACTCTTCACTAGAGAGGATAAGATTGTGTCACAAACCAAATTTCGAGCACATGACTAGCGTACTAGCACATATCCCGTATCATCGTAAGCCTAAATGAAATCTCAATTTCTATCCTTTTTTATTTATTTATGAATATTTATGAAATGCATCATTTCTTTTTTATTTATTAAATAACATAGTTTTCATAATTATTTAGAATTCAACAAACAGATGACCTAAAATAAGCAAACAACACAACCTTATTTTAATTAATTTAAATAGTCTGAACTATTTAATTTTAAAGATAATTTAGAGTTTGAAATGTATATATATATATATATATATATATATATATATATATATATATATATATATCATAATAAAATAAAGATTAATTTTAAAAAATATTACTTAAATATAAATAAATATTAATTAATTTAGATATTAAATAATTTTATTTATAATTAATTAAAAAATAATTGAAAAATGAATATTAATTAAAATAAAAATAATTAAATATCAAATATTAGTTAAAATAAATATTAATTTATAATTAAATGATATAAATTATTATGATTATATATCATACATTCACACAAGAGAAGAGCACAACTTACTCGAATTACTCGTAATTTCCCAAAATTACAATTTAACGTTTAAAATAAATGGAACTTATTCATGAAATCATGTCAACACAATTCAATCCATAAACATCATTGTAATTCCAACAAAATTCATACCATCAATCCATGCAATTTAAGTCCTCATATATAAGTTAATTCAAATACAAAACAAATAATAAACAAATAAACTGCCCAATACCCCTTAGATATCATAGTTGAACACAAAGCTTTCTAAACTTAATAAAATAAGTACCAATGACTTATGATCCACCAAAAAATGGGACAGTCCAACGACAAACCTAGCCTCTTGTAGAAATTCCTCTTCTACTACTAAATTTAAAAAAAAAAAAAAAGGCCAATGAGTGTGAGATAAATATCTCAGTGAGCAAGTCAATCCACGTCCTAATAAAATCATCTATACAAAACTAATAAAATAAAAGCATAGGCAAAAATCACAAATCACAATGAAAGATACCTATCAGAGAGTTTGCAATTCAATCAAACAATTCAGACCAACAGAATTTGTACTCGTCAATGACAAAATATCTAGAAGTACCCGTAAGCCTGCTCAACTAATCTCATCAAATAACTAATCTCATCAAAACTCGCCATGATACACAACCTCATCCTCTATGGTCATAGTGCCTCATATATTAAATCTGAGCTCATCTTCCTACAGAGGGAATTATTGTCTCTACTCTCAGAAGTCAAACTATCCTATCACCCACATTTCTAGCTTGACATGAGAAAGGATACTATTTCGCCTAAACACAAACAAAGTTTCAACCAAATCAAAATAACAAAACCATATTTCCACAAGATAATTTCAATTATCTTAATCTTAATGTTTAGATACATCACATGTTTATCCTCTTTTCCTATCGTATTTTGTTAGCAATATCATCAATATTCTAATTATACAAAATTCTCAAAACTTAAATACCGGCCTAATCAAATTTCCTCTTTTTCACCATGATCATTACCTATTTTTGTACTATATTGCTTTAACATTTAAGATAATTTTAAAGAAAGGCTTGTAATTCACTTGGAATCCAATTAATCCCTTCGATCAAAACTAGTCAAACTCTTCTTAATGTGCAAAGAGAATTCGTTTGCTATCGTATTTTGTGTTTTTTGAAAAGGAGAGAGTTTATGTTAGAGTTTGTTCTTGTGTTTTGTTTAAAGTTGAAATTGTCAAAGAAAAGAGAGGTCACAACCTACCTTAGTCTCTTTCGTTTCCTTGAGTGTTAGTCTCCTTGGAAATTTGTGTGAAGAATTTTACCTTTGCTTTTTATTGATTGTTGCTTCTCAGATTCTCTGCATGTGGACTAAGTAGAGAATTTTGAATTAAAGTGTAATAGTGTGTGCGATGTGGTGAACGATGTGAAGGACGATAAGGTGTTTTGGTGCTGACATCGTGTGTGACTATGTATGTGATAGAGGATGATTGGAGGTAGGAATGAAGGTAATGAGGGAGGCTTAGGTGTAGTTTGGTGCGTACGAAGTGTGAGGACGTACAATTGATGAAGGGGATGAAGCTTGCGTGGGCAACAAGAGAGATAGACTCAATGGCAACATGTGAATGCCTAGTAGGTTAAAACTTTGGTTGTTTGGTGGATTGAGAATGTGTGGCAGCTCACTAGCTAGGACACGGATCCGCTCCAGCTAGTTGGAGAATCTAATTCATTTTAGCTACGGTTTTGTGACTTTTAACCATAGTTATAACTGTAGCTAAAAATATTGTAGAAATAGCTACAGTTATTAACCGTGATTAAAAGTTACAAAACCGTAGTTATAAAAAATTAGACTCTCCAACTAGTTAAAGTGAATCTGAATCCCACTAGACTAAGAGGTGGATTGATAGAGTGATTGAAAACATACAAAGAATAAGCACTTTGAATAGATGGCCGAATTGGATAAACACTTTCCATATTTAACTAGACTAGGATTTTATTTTATTTTTTATTCTATTATTATTTTATTAATTATCTAGCAAGGTTTATTTTCAAAATCAATTGGGTATTTAAATTATATTTTGTTTAGCTATTGGATTTTGGGGGATACATCTTTAAATTTAATTATCTAGGTCAATTATTAAAAGGTATAATCCTGTTAATTTAATTGTTTAAATTCAAATAGATTTGTTATCTAATTTTTATATTTTACTATTAACGTTAACTATTACTATTGAGGGATACAATGTATATACATATACATATATATATATATATATATACTATTTTATTAACTTTCTCCTTTTATTCTTTTCTTCTGCTTAATTACATAATTATGACCATTTATTATATACAAAAATTAAGATCTAAAGATTTAAGAATTATTTTTTTTATTTTTTATTTCACCTCATGGTTTCCTATAATTTTCTCCTATTTCCATCATTTTATAAACATTTTGCTACACCCCAATAAAATATCAAACTTTTCACTTTAGTCCCTATGATTTTTACTGTAGTCTCTGTACGGCCTAGCACCACACATTGCTAGCCTACAGTCCAGAGTCACATATCAAAGTGCTATCACATCACAATATAGCATCATACACATTTTGCACATAAATTTGCAAATTCAATATTCATGAAATAAATTTTAATAGTTAAACAGAAAAATTAAATGGCTAACTCCATTAAAAAATTCGGTCCTTTGAATTTAACTTACATCTAGTCGTAAAAAGTGTGGATACCTAACACATATATCAGCATTGACTTCCCTTTTATTTCTTGAATCTCACGATTCTCTTTATCGTTGACTCTCTCAGAAATTTGATGTCTCCGATTGAGGCTTATTTACTTGCAAAGAATTTCACTTGCGCGAACACACCTTTTCTTTCTATGTCACAGCAACTAGGGTATTACAGGTTGGATTTGGCTGAGGCTACGGCAACGATTATTGTGAGTGTGGACGACCTGATTGGTTTGAGAATTCGTGTGAATATGAATGATTGCATAGTTGTGTTTATGAATGTGTTTGCCCCGAATCATTCATTACTATCTAGCATTCATGTTTGCATGTTATGTTGATGCTTAAAGTTCGAATGATTTGGGGTTGGTGCCTTTTAATGAAAGCTTTTGTTTTGTAATTCCTAGAGTGCTATGTAGTTGTATAAAACTAATGTGTCCTTTAACTATGGTTAAAATTGTAATTACATGTTTTACTATCGGTTAAAATCGTTACTAAAAGTATTGTAAAAATACTTTTTTAACCACTGTTTTAACCGTTGTTAAAAATTTTAACAATAGTTAAAATCATGGATAAAGATCCAAACTTGTATAATACTTCTTGGATGTTTTGGTATGATTAATGTATGTATATGCAAGGATACAGTTTGACTCTTTTTGTATGTGTATTCCTTACATTGAATGTTAACATTGGCATGGAATTAATAATTAGAAACGCAAAAGACCTGGTTAAATTACTTTTTTTTTTTGCAAATATTATACACCAAAAATTTACTGTGCTAGCCCCGCGGGTCCTACTGCTGCTGTAACCGTCCATCTTGACATGGCCTCGTCACTGTCTGGGCAGTTGCCTGACCACAGTCTTCAACTGTCCATCAAGTTCCAGCCGATCATATTTAGCCCGCTGGAATTTTAAAATTGCGACAGGGGACCACGAAAATTATCCAAAACCACTTCAAACCCGCGTGTGGACAGTGTGCCAGCTCGCCCTTACATGCCACGTCACTCCCAAACTATATATATACCCAAACCCCTCCCCTCGGTCCGCCTCGCTCCTCAAAGAACGCGCCAACAACTTTCCTCTTCCACTCGCTACTCTCACACTTCCCACAGTCTTTCGGTTTCAAATCATCATGTCATCTCCCAAAAGATCCAGACTCGCCGGACCTCCCTCCTCGCCGTCGCCGCCTCGCCTCACCCGCGACCAGGAACTTGCCGTCATTGTCGCTGCACTCACCAACGTCGTCGCAGGATCGGAACCCGACGACCTCGCCTCATGCGATTTCCTCTTGCCCTCCTCCTCCGTCGCCGCAGGTGGCCCCAGCCTCGACTCCGGCTGCCACGCTGTCTCCGCCGGGACTTCCGAGAAGTGCCACGAATGCGGGATCGCGGGATGCTTGGGCTGCAAATTCTTCCAGGAGGAGAAGAACAAGGAGAAGGAAATCAAGAGGGCGACTAAGAAGTACAGGGGAGTGAGGCAGAGGCCGTGGGGGAAATGGGCGGCGGAGATCCGAGACCCGCGACGAGCGGTCCGGGTATGGCTGGGCACGTTCAACACGGCGGAGGAGGCCGCTCGCGCGTACGATAAAGCGGCGATCGAGTTCCGTGGGCCCCGGGCGAAGCTCAATTTTCCATTCTCAGATGACTCGCTGGTGATCGCATCTCAGGGGAATCAGCAGCCGGAATCTTCAGCAATGGCTGCTGGGAGTGGGTCGGAGCAGGGGTATCGAGAGAATCCGAACCCGGCATCGGAAGCGATGCTGTTCAATGACAAGGAAAGTGAGTTCTGGGATAGGATCGGAGAAGCCGAATGGGAGCAGCTGAAGATGGTTTTCGCGGCCGGAGATTCGTCGGACTCTGGTCCTGTAACTACTCAGACTTGATGAATTCTTACAATTGCCATAAAGATCTCCGGAAGATAATTGATTAGTCCAACAAATTAGTTCTTTAATTAAGGGGTTAAATTAAGAATAATCAGTGTGTTTAATTATTTTTAGGACCCTAGGTGCCCATAGAGAGGACGCACCCCGTAGTTAGATTAGTGAGGTAACTATTTTTTGATTAGTCCAACAAATTTGTTCAGTGCGAATTGCATCCCTTTCCCGGTATTCTTTTTTCATTGGAGAATGGATAAGAATAATGTGTCATGAGTGAAAATTAATGAAATTGTATAAACACTATATTGTTACATTAATTCTCCATTAGTGGGATTTTTTATATGGGGCGTTAAAGTGGAAGAGAGAAGCTCTCCCTTCCATCTCTTTTCTTGTGGGGAGTTGCTGTCCTTTTCTCTTTGGAGTTTTTTGTAAGAGCTTTTGTTTTTAGATTTAATTTTAGATTTAGTCTTCTTTTTTTAAGTTTTTTTATTTTATTTTATTTTTTTGAAATATTTTTGCTTCGTTTTTAACCTTTTGAAAATTTTAGAGTTACCAATGATTTTGGAGAAAATAGAATTTATTATTAATCAAAATGAACAAACGTCAATATGATCTGAGGAAAGATAAATGAAACGATTTTAAAAATTTCAACAATATATCTTAGTTTACTTTCTATAATTGGTAAGTTGATGTATATATATATTTTTATAACTCTTGATAGGTTTTAGAATTTCTTTAAGGATTTTTTCTTTTTAGTTTTTTGATTCAATTTTATTTTTAGGTCTCTGTTATATCTAATCAATATGATCTACCTATTTTTTCTTGATATGATTTGGACTTTTTTGGTTATTATAAAAAAATAATTTCCATTTTGATGTTTGGCGCTGAAAAACAACAATGTAAAATGAATATACGTGGACCACAACGTACAAACAAAACAAAAGAACTGATGGATGATAAATGAATATAATCACTGTTGGCTGCGGAAGAGCAAATTAAAGGATAAAATTAGAGTAAATTACTGAATTAGTCTTTTAAAAATTTTAATTTTTCAATTTAATCTTTAAAAAATCAAAAGTTTCAATTTAGTCTTTAAAAATTATAATTGTCACAATATAGTCATATTCTTGCTAAATCACAAAATTTATCATTATTAAGTTTTAAAATTTTTGTTACTACAAGTCTCTTTGAAGGAAATAGATATTTTACTTGACTCGTTTTAAGTTAATAAATTTTATAATTAACGATTTATATTTTATAATATTATTTTTTTAAAAAAAATATCTTAAAATTTGAGTTTTTGGTTATAAAATTTAGTGGTATAAATTAGATCAAACACTCAAAATGATCTATTTCGCACTATAATAAAAGAAAATGATCAAATTAAAAAATTTGGCTTTTGGGATTAAGATTTTTAATCATGAAATTATTTCAAAATCTGTAACCGCTGAGTTGTCACGTATGTATTGGTTGGTATTTGGTAACTTAATGTGCACCATGAAACTGATTCGCAAGTGCACAAGAGGGGCCGCGTGATATCCGCAATGGTGTGAACTACGAAGACGGGCACGCCAGCTGTAATAAAAACATATGCTTAAAACAACATACTTTAGTCACGTGGATTCAGGGTTAGCAGTAAAATAATAATAATAAAAATTAAAGAAAAGAAACACCAGGTTCGAGAAGCATTGCTCATTACTCGGGAATAACACGTGCGGACATGACATACTAAATGACGAATAATCATCTATTTGACTTTTTCATTACAAAGAACAGTCTACTTTGAATTCAACCCCCTCATAGAATATGTTTATTCCATTAGTCGTTACCTAATTAATTGTGCAAATTTTCAGACAGTTTAGACATCGTTTTTTTTTTTGTGCTGCAATTTTCTTTATCGAATTAAGTTAACTGATTCAATATTAGGACTAAAGTAAATATAATATTGTATAAAAATTTCTTCCTTTTTTAAATATTGAAGTTGATTGATTTTAACCTTGATAAAAATAAAAAGTAGTTTAAAATATAACTTTGTAGAAATTCATTTTCCAGTGAAGTGATTAAATTATGCTTGAAAATTGCAGGCAATAATAGTATTTTATTAAGTGATAAAATTATGCTTGAAAATTCATTTTATAAAAATTTATAATTATTTTAATTTAATTTTTGAAATTTTATATTTATGTTAATATAGTCCTTTTTTTTCTCAAATTGAAATTTAGCAATGAAAATAAAAATAATAAATTATGTGATTTTGTAACAAAAAAATATAAAAATATAATTTTTTAAGAAATAAACTAAGATGTCTAATATTTTAAAGATGAAATTAAAAAAAATTAAATATTTCAAGTACAAAATCAGCAACTTACTCAAAAATAATATCTCAGGCGTTTGACGTGTAGGTGGATTTAATTCTTATATTTTTTTTCCTCTCACTCTCACCCTTTATTGTCAACGTTGTAGAAAGAAATAGTTATTAAAACCATTTGGGCTCGGTACTAAATGTATATGTAAGTTTATTTATTTATTGGTTAATAAATAAGAGTATCGAATTGAAGATTGAAGATTTAAGCAAAGTTTGACTCTGTTCTATATATGTTCCCCAATTAAGCTTCGTGGTTATTGGATGTTGGCCGAATAAAGTACCAAACTTAGAATAGCACACACAAATAAGACCTTTTTTCACTTCCAACGTAGTTATTGGAATTGGCCATTGACTCGAGTTGATCTTTAGGTTACTATATTATTGGTTTAACCGTTAGGTCATTGAATTAATTACTAAATCAGATAAATAAATTTAAAAATTAAAAACTATATATATACTTATATATGTTTATAAATAAATTTTAAAATAGGTAAAATAAATAATTTAATATAAATTTTATACTTTAAAATCTTAAAATTATCATTATTAGTCATAAATAATTAAAATTTAAATATTTATAAAATGATAGACATTTATAATAATTCTAACATAAAGTCAAATATTAATTAAATAGTAAAAAAAAAGAAAAAAGAACAAAAAGAACTAAAGTACAAGAATTGAAGGACCAAAATGTTATATAACTCTTTTTTTTTTTGATCAAATCAATTATTAATCATTATTCATTTCTATACACTAGTACCACACTCTTCTTCATAGGCCTCTTATATTTCCATTATCTTTTTTACATTTTTCCAAATTCCAAGTCTACAACCTGTCAGCCTAAAGACTCTACATTTCTTCTCATAGTCCCAATATCCATAGGCTATAAGCAAAAACCAGAACGCCAGAAAGCTAGAAACCAAGAAGTTGAAACTCATTTCCAGCCTCGTGAGCCAATACCCGGTGGTCTTTTCTTCTTTCTTCTTCTTCAACCTCGGTTTGAAGTCGTCTGCGTCTTTGTTGGGGGTCTTCGCTAGTCGAAGTTGTTTGCTTCTTGGCTGTAAGTCTTCACTACTCGTCCTCTCCAATCTACAATCTCTACTCGTTGTCCTCTTCAGTCTCACACGCAACCATCTTTGTCACCATCTGGATCAGGGCCTCGTCAACAGCTACATTATCTCTTCTTCTTCTTCTTCCACCGATTTCACTAAAATCGGTCCATTTAGTTAATATTAAAAAAAAAAGTGAGGCGGGTTAACCTGGGATGACGGGTCTGCAGGCCGACTAAGACCAGGCCAGTTCAACTGGGTCTCAACAGGTTCACTTGCAGGCCGGTCTAGAACAGTGAACTGGACCAATTCAACTCCCAGGCCGTCGGGTTCTGGGTCAAACTGCCGATTCGTCTGGTTCTTATTACACTACTCCAAATAGTAAACGTGTGGACCATATCTGACTCTAACCTAATAAAAAATGTCTCGTGCGACACCATAATTTATATCAACAAATCTTATTGTCCAAGTAGTGGACAACATAGCAGTGTGTAATGTCTCATGCGACACCATAATTACACAAAGTTGGTATAAGAGCCTGGTTTTAGGTCTCTTAGTGACTACAGAGCAGAGTGTCCTTAGTGGGCCCTCCCCTATGGTTGTGAACGGCGACATAACTATAGGCAGGGGATCCACTGAAGGCCCTTTAGAGTTAAAACCTTTTTCTTTCATGTCATACCCTTGGTAGGTCAGTATAATTCTTGTTCTAAAGTAGTTATCTTCTTGTATAGTTAAATGGCACGTGGTCAGTCACAAGCTCGTGGAGGTCGTATGAGGTCAGGTAGGACCTTGGCCCCCGTGCCTACACCATCAGCAGACGCAGTATTTGAGACGCGTAAATTTGCAGACGATAATCAAGCACAGAGTAGGGAGCTACCTGCTGTAGGCTCGGAAAGGGATGGTAGAGCACCACCACAATTTGATCCGACAGCTATAATGGCAGCGCTAGCTGCTATGCAGGAACAAGTAAAAGGATTGGCTGACCTTATGAGTCAACCATTGAAGGATGACTCACAGGCATCGACACCTGCTGTGAGGGCACGAGAATCGCAACAGATGCCAGCTCCTCCCCCCTACAAGTTCAAGAAGGAGTTGTGACGAAGATAAAGACTACGGAGTTTCTAAAACTTAAACCCCCAATTTTTACTGGAGAGAATGCTAATGAGGATCCACAACGTTTTCTCAATAACTGTGAGAAGATCCTAGATACTATGATTGCCCTGAATCACGAAGGGTAGCCTTGGTGGCATTTCAATTGAGGGGTAGGGCAGATCGTTGGTGGCGAACATGGGAAAAGAGCATGGCCGATTGTGCCCCACCCATCGGATGGAAGGAGTTCCAGGTAACTTTTCTAGAAGAGTTTCTTCCAAGGAGTGTACAAGAGGCACGCATTCGAGATTTTGAGACGCTTCGTCAGGGGACCCGAACTGTTGATGAGTATAGTGCTTTGTTTGTGAGGTTGTCAGAATATGCCCCTCACATGATCCCGAACAAACAAGAAAAGATCCGACGCTTCTTGGAAGGACTTCGAGAGACTCTATATTCTCAGAGGTAAGTATTCTTGAAAGAATGAGCTTTTCTATTTAAATTGTACTAGAATGGGATAGTAATGGTGTATGTAATTATTTGAAATTAATAGGTAGGGTCCAATATTAGATCCTTCACATCCTACACTGAGGTTGTCGACACCACTCGTAAGATGGAGGAGCAAGCAAGAAGTCGAGAAGATTTTAATAACAAGAGAAAACGCGGACAAGACAGACGACCCTTTGGTCATGGGGGAGGCACTAGTTTGGCACCTACAGTGTCTGCAGGACATATGCCCTCCTATGTGGGGGCACCCCGATCACAAAAAGATAGGGGAGGATATCAAGATAAACCATATTGCCAAAATTGTGGCCGACGCCATTTTGGCCGATGTTACTACAGGAATTCTAATGCCAGTACCTGAGGGCCGATCTGTTACCAGTGTGGTCAAACTGGCCATATCAAGAGGACTTGTCCATAGCTAGTGACCAGATCAGAGCAAGGCTCGATACAGCTGATGCGTGCTCAGACAGAGACTATTCATGTGAGTAGAGCTGCACCTGCAGTTGGCGGGGCTGGTAGAGGAGCCGATAGAGGACCAGGAGGACGAGGACAAGGAACCAGAGGGCAAGGCAACGCTCGTGTTTATGCACTGACTCGTCAAGATGCTCAAGCATCTAATGCGGTGGTAGCATGTACGAATTTAAAGCTTTGAATATGATTGATGTGTTGGTTTTAAACTTCTATCAAATGTTAGTCTTAAGAGATAGACTTATTGTTAGGTACTCTTTTAATAGAATCGTACCATGCTCATATCTTGTTCGACTCTGGCTCGACACATTCTTATGTGTCACATCTATTTTCCAAGAATTTCTCTCAAGGAGCTGTTCAGGTAGAATGCCCCTTCTTAGTTTCCACGCCCACAGGGGATATTCTCCTAGTAGAACGAGGCTATCATGCTTGCAAAGTAAAGGTTGGAGACATGGATACGATGGCAGAGTCAATGCTATTAGACATGGTGGAATTTGATGTTATCTTAGGCATGAATTGGCTAGCATCTTGCCACGCCACCCTGAATTGCCATGATAAATCAATTAAGTTTGATATCCCGGGAGAAACTCCATTCGTGTTTCAAGGCGAACGAAGCTATGTTCTAAGAAACTTAATATCTCTGATGTGTGCTCAACGCCTTTTGCGAAAGGGGTGCCAAGGGTACTTGGCTTTCGTGAAAGATGTTGAAAAGGACGAGTTAAAGATCAGTGATGTCCCAATAGTTCATGAGTTTATGAACGTGTTTCCGGACGACTTATCGGGCATCCTTCCTGAACGTGAAGTAGAGTTTCAGATCGAGTTAGCACCAGAAACTCAACCAATCTCTATGCCTCCATACAAGATGGCACCAACAGAATTAAAGGAACTCAAGGTACAGTTACAAGACTTGCTTGACAAGGGGTTCATCAGACCCAATTGTTCACCCTAGGGGGCTCCTGTTTTATTTGTAAAGAAAAAGGATGGATCGATGATGTTGTGTATTGATTACAAGCAATTGAACAAAGTGATTATCAAAAATAAGTACCCGTTGTCTCGTATTGATGACCTCTTTGATCAGCTTCAGGGAGCGAAATGTTTTTCTAAAATTGACTTAAGGTCTGGTTATCACCAACTTAAGATCAAGGAAGAGGATGTACCTAAAACGACATTTCGCACATGCTATGGACATTACGAATTCTTAGTGATGTCGTTTGGACTGACGAATGCACCAGCAGCATTTATGGATCTAATGAATAGGGTTTTCAAACCCTTCCTTGACAGGTTCGTCATTGTGTTCATAGACAATATCTTGATTTATTCAAAGGGTACAGAGGAACATGAGGAGCATCTCCGTATCGTGTTACAAACACTACAGGATCATCAATTGTATGCCAAAATTTCCAAGTGTGAGTTTTGGCTCGATCATGTGACCTTCCTGGGGCACGTAATTTCTAAAGATGGTGTTCAAGCAGACCCGAGTAAGGTAGCAGCGATTAAGATGTGGCCTAGACCTACTTCTGTCACAGATTTATAGTTTCTTGGGATTGGCGGGATACTATCGTCGCTTCATTCAAGACTTCTCTAAGTTAGCTGCCCCTCTTACCCGGTTGACTAGGAAGGGAGTAAAGTACATCTGGGACGATGCATGCGAAAATAGTTTCTGCACACTTAAAGAACGGTTGATTTCAGCACCTATACTTGTTCTACCTTCAAGACCATGTTGTTTCACTGTTTATTGTGATGCATCAAGAGTGGGATTGGGGTGTGTACTCATGCAGCATGGCCAAGTAGTGGCATATAGGTCGAGACAGCTCAAGAAACATGAATAGAATTACCCTACCTATGATCTGGAGATGACAGCTGTGGTTTACGCCTTGAAAATATGGCGACATTATCTATATGGAGAAACTTGCGAGATCTACACTGATCACAAGAGCTTGAAGTACATATTCGACCAAAGGGATTTGAATCTGAGGCAAAGGAGGTGGATGGAGTTACTAAAAGACTATGATTGTAATATTCTGTACCATCCAGGGAAGGCAAACGTCGTGGCAGATACCCTAAGCAGGAAATCCATGGACAGTTTGGCCCACATAGCAGTGGTAAGGAGGCCGCTGATTCAAGATCTACAAGAATTGAGGAAGAAGAGTGTTACCCTTAAGGTTACAGGGATAGGGTCGTTCTTAGCTCACATTAGGGCTCGATCGTCCCTTGCAGATCAAATACAGACATCTCAGTTAGAGGATCCATAACTTGTTCATAATGTTGTATCGTGATGTGGTTATACCTTAGGATAAAATTTTGTGCTATAGAATAGCAATGTGGGATGCCAGTTCATATAAGGACTAAAGTGAAAATTTTAGGGACTAAAGTGAAAGATTTTGGGATTTGCGGAGTGTAGCAAAATGTGTGCAAAGTATAGTAATAGATAGAGAATATTCTAAGGAACCTATATGTGAAATAAAAGGGCAAAAATGTCGAGTAAAACCTTAGATATTAATTTTTGAATATATGGTGGTAATTTAGAATTAATTAAATACAAAAAAAGAATAAAAAGGAAAAATTTTAATTTACGAAAATAAGTAGAAGAATAATCTGAATAATGAAGTTTTAAATAGAAAGGTTAGTAGTGAGAATGGTTAAGAAATAATGAAAATAAATAAGTAAATAAAAAGAATAAGTAATTAGCTAAATCAACCAAATCTAATCTAAATATTAATTTAAGATAATAAAACCCAATAATTAAATATGAAGAATATCTATAGAAATTAGATAATGGTTTATATGATGATAAGTGATACATAATAAGTATAACAATGGAAACAATAATGATAATCAGAATAAACTTGTTGCGATAGGATAAGTAGGAAATTAAAAAAACACATTAGATAAGTAATAAATAATTGTAATTCAAAGAAGCCTAATCTAAACCGGATATAATATTTTATTTTGTTTAGATTAATTTATGATTTGAATAACAAATCTTTTGAATTCAAATACCTATCTAAATCTATCTAAACCTTTGAAACCCTAGTTCTTATTTCTTCATTAGCCGTCACTTCTTTTCTCCCTCTACAATTCAATCAATTCCACTTGGATTATACACTTACACAAGCTTCATCCTTATTTTTCGAAATCCTCCTGACACTTTTCCCCATCCCTTTGTCCTTCACAATTGCACCATATAATTTCAAGTATATGCACACAAACCAACACGATTTCTCTCTGTGAGGTAAGTTTCGAAATTGTAATATATATATATATATATATATATATATATATATATATTCTAAAAATTTAACTAACAAGAAACATTAATTCTAATTAAAAATTTTCTCTTCTCCTTTTCTTTTCAAAAATTACAATAATTATAGAAAACAAATTATTTTTCACATCAATGAGGTCTTAATCTGTTGGATCGGTAAGATTCGTTGTAATCCAGGTGAGTGAACTAACCCCTCTTTAATATTATCTTAAGTGTTAAAGTAATCGAATATGTGATAAGCGTAAATCTTAAAATTGAGATAATTAAAATTATCATATGGAAATATGATTGATGTTAATAATAATAATAATAATAATAATAATAATAATAATAATAATAATAATAATTGTTATTATTATTATTATTATTATTATTATTGTTGGTTAGGAGAAAGAATGAATATGTGATTTATGAGGTGGTTGAGGTTTGGGATAATTGAGATTGTTCAGAAATTTATACTTGATGGTTTATGACATTGTATATTATTATGTTGCATGAACATTGTTTGTGTTTAGGCGGGATAGTATCCTCTCTCATGTCAAGCGGGAAATCCGGGTAATAGGATGACTTGACCTTTGAGAGTAGAGACAACGATTCCTTCGGTAGGGAGATGAGCCCGGATTTAATCCGTGAAGCGCCCTGACCGTTGCTGATGAGGTTGTGCGTCATGGCGGGTTAATGAAATTGAGAGAATTGGTTGAGCGAGCCTACGGGCGCTCCCGGATATGATGAAATTAGTTGTGCGAGCCTACGAGCTCTCCCGGATATTTTGCCATTGACGAGTACTAGTTCCATTGGTCTGAATTGTCTGATTTAATTGCAACTATCTGATGTGTATTTTCCTTGTGATTTTACAAATTGTGCCTATACTTTTATTTCATTACTTTTGCATAACGAATTTTATTAGGGCAGGGATTGACTCGCTCACGGAGATTATTATCTCACACTCGTTGGTTTAATTTTTTTTCAGATCAAGTAGCGGAAGAGGAATTTCCGCAAGTGGATTAGGTTCGCCGTTGGACTATTCCATTTTTGGATAGGTCTCGAGTCGTTAGTATTTATTTTATTTAGTTAGAAAGCTCTGTGATCAACTAAGACATCTAGGGGTTTCGGGCAGTGAAATTACTTTAGTTAATTTGATTTAAATTCAAAAATTTGTATTGAGGATTTATGATATGGATTATAGTAGGAGTTGGAGATTACAATTATGCATTTATTTGAACTGATGTGACTTTTTGATTGAATGAAGTTTGATTATTTTACTTAAATATTAAAGTTGTAATTTGGGAGATTGCAAGGAATTCGATAAGTTTTCATCTCTTCTTATGTGTATATGGTATACAGTTAAAATAAATTATACCATAAATTAATAATCATTTTAACAAATATTTGATATTTATTATATTTATGTAATTTAATTTTCAATTATAAACTACTGTTTAATTTAATTAACCTTTGATTTTACTTAATTAATGTTTTCTAATTTTGATCTTTATATATATATATATATATTTCATATGTTCATATATAAACATATATGTATATACACATACCTACGTAAATATTACAAGTTATTTAGATTATTCACACTATAACATAATATTTATTTTAAGTAATATTTGTTTTCTTTATATATATATTTATTTTAAATAGTATTCATTGTAAGTAAAAATTTAATTTAATTAATACTTATCTTAGTTAATATCTATTTAAATGCTATTTTCTAAATATTAATCTACATTTTATTATATATATATATATATATGTATGTATATAATTATGTACATATATATATATATATATATACACACACACACACACATATATATATATATATATATATATATATATATATATATATATATATATATATATATATATATATATTTAAATTCTGATTTGTCTCTATTTATGTACGCTAAATATTTTACATAAATAACATAAAGGGGGTAGAAATAGAGATATTAATTAAGCTTACGGTGATGCAGGATTCGTGTTACCGTGCCGGTCACGTGCTCAAAATTCGAGTCGTGACAATATCTGACTCTAACCTAATAAAAAATGTCTCGTGCGACACCATAATTTATATCAACAAATCTTATTGTCCATACAACAACGTA
Organism: Biancaea sappan; assembly: GCA_037074585.1. Classification (NCBI taxonomy): domain Eukaryota; kingdom Viridiplantae; phylum Streptophyta; class Magnoliopsida; order Fabales; family Fabaceae; genus Biancaea; species Biancaea sappan. The sequence continues at coordinate 6,415,173 of CM073493.1, read as the reverse complement.
AATCGGATCATCTGTTGAATTGATCGAGATACTAATTTAAAGGTTAATAGTTAAATTGTTATTTAATTATAGTCGAATCGGTATTATTTAAAATATATAGTTTATGTATATGTTACAGATATTAAAATATATAATATTAAAAGACTAAAATATTTAAAACATGCTACATATATATATATATATATATATATATATATATATACATACAAATAACTTAAATTTTTAGAGATTTTTTTAAAAATATATAATAATATTTATTAAAAATTAAAAAAATAAAAAAAATGAAATGGTTGGTTTTAGCAATTCGACTAGTTTTCTATCAATTTGAGTGCTCACCGATTCCTTAGTCCAACTTGAAACGGAGACTTAGTTGGTTCATCGATTTTATGGTCGAATTAGTTGGTCTAGTTTGGTTCTCTGAACATTAATATAAATAATAAACAATATTAAGAATTTGTTTTTTAATTTTTTTTTTCATATAAGGACTTATTTTGGGGTAGAAGTCATATTTTGTTCTTGATAATTTCAAAATTAGTACTTAAATTTTAAAGGCAATAGAACATCTTCTAAAATATAAGACATAAATAATAAAGCATTTCTTGAATTTAAAATGCAATATATATATATATATATATATCCTAACTTTAAATCTCCATTAAAATTAATAACATTAATAAACAATGTGATTTTGTTTGTAACCGCAATATTAAAATAAATTATTTGGGGTCATTACTGAAATATGTAAGGTTGTTGATGGGGTCTACAAGCAGCTCTATGATGTGTGTGTAATAAAGTTGGATATATTGAAGCAGAGTTTGACTATGTCCTATATTTTCCCACATGGTAATACGTTGTTGGCATAATGAAGTGCCAAACTGTACACACAACATAATAAATTTTTGCAGTTCACACAGTCAACTTTTGGACAATGTGAGACCTGACAATACACATGCATGTATCATGCGAGTTAATAATTATATCGTGTATATATATATATATATATATATATTATGGAAATGGACAAGAGAAGGGGAGTAGAGATTGAGGTCTTGTTTGATTCTTTTTTTTTTTTAAATAATTTTTTGTTTTTAAAAATTAAAAATTAAAAAATTGTTTAAAAAAGTGTTTTGTCTTTTTATTTTTTTTAAAAATAGAATAAGTATCTTAAAGTCAAGGTTTAGAAAGTCGGATTAGTCATTGAACCAATTGAGTTACCATTTTAAGGGTCAATAGTTGAATTGTAATCAAATTAGTAATTCTTAAAATATATTAAAATATTCAAAATATATTACAGATATATATTTATATTAGTCATAGATTTTTTTTTCCTAATAGCTTAATCTTTTAGAATTTTCTTAAAAATACATAATAATATTCAGTAAATATTCAAAATTTAAAAATTCAGAAAAAAAGAATCGGTTGAACTAGCTAATTTTAACGATTTGAGACTAGTTCTACTTATTTTCCATCGATTTAAATACTCACTAGTTCCCGTGTCCAAATTAGACCGAAAATTTGGCCAATTCATTGATTTTTTTTTGTCAAATTAGCCAATTCAATCTAATTCTCTAAATCATACTTAAAAATCATAATAAGTTGGACACGTATTCTTAATTGTTGTTTTATAATTTTATTAATGACATTTTTTGTGATGTGTTCTCTCCCTTCCCTTTTTTTCTCTCATACCTGTCCTCTTTCCTATCTCCCCTTCTCTTTCTTCTCTCTTTCTCCCCCTCTCTCTTCTCCCCCTCTCTCTTCTCCCCTTCCTTTCGAGATAGGATCTGTTGCTCCTCCTCCTCCCTACACCTCTCTTTAGCAATAGTTAAAACTATTGCTAAACGGAGGAGCATAGTGCTACTAGGAGCAGCAAATTCAGACTCCTTTCTTTTCTGTCTTTTCTCTTTAACATATTTTTGTTTTGTATTTTTAAATTTGTTTCCAAAACAATTTTTTGAAACAAAATTCTTATATTTTAAACAAATTATTCAAACAAAATGTTTTATACTTTTATCTTCAAAGTTTATTTTTAAAAACAACTAAACATATTATTTTTAAAATATAAACATAAAAAATCTGAATCTGAAGCACAAATTGACTGTGTCATATATCTGTTCCCGTACAAAGATACTGGTGTGAACTATGGAGACCGAAGTCCCTACTTTTTTGTACGAAAAAAGTAGGGACTTTTCTACTTGTAGCAATAGTAAAAACTATTGCTATAAGTTGAAACCGTTGCTATAAATATTAATTATGACATTTTGTTTACAAAACTTATAGAAACGGTTTAAAAACCGTTACTAAAGCTTCTTTAAAACATAGCCAACAAGAATAGTACATGCTTTCCCCGTACAAAAAAACAAGGACTCAAGTCTACGAGGACTTAATAAAAACATGCTTAAAGCAACATATTTTAGTCACGTGGATTCAGTGTTAGCAGTAAAATAATAATAATATAAAAAAAAAGGTAAACGGAGTGATATGATTAAAAAAAAAAACACCAGCTTCGAGGAGCACTCTCTCAATACTTGGGAATAACACGTACGGACCTGGCATTCTAAATGACGAATAAATATCTATTGGCTTTATGTTTCAAAGAACAGTCGATTTGAATTCAACCCCCCTCATAGAAAATGTTTATTCCGTTAGTCGTTACCTAATTAATTGTGCAATTCTTTAAACAGTTTAGACATCGATTTTAGTCGTTACCTAATTATTTGTGCAAGTCTTTAAACAGTTTAGAGATCCATTTTTTTTTTGTGCTGCAATTTTAACTGATTCAATATTTGTACTAAAGTAAATATAATATTGTATAAAAATTTATTCCTTTTTTTAACTATTGAAGTTGATTGATTTTAACCTTGATAAAAATAAAAAGTAGTTTAAAATATAACTTTGTAGAAATTTATTTAAAGCGATTAAATTATGCTTGAAAATTGCGGGGCAATAATAGTATTTTAGTAAGTGATAAAATTATGCTTGAAAATTTATTTTCTAAAAATTTACATTTGTTTTAATTTAATTTTTGAAAGATTATATTTATATCAAAATAGTCCTTTTTTTCCTTCTCAAATTGACATTTAACAATGAAAATGACAATAATAAATTATGTGATTTTGCAAGAAAAAGACTAAAATATAAGAAAATTTTAATTTTTTTAAAGAACTAAACTAAGATGGTTAATCTTTTAAGGATCAAATTAAAAAAATAAATATTTTAGGGACTAAATCAATAACTTACTCAAAAATAATATCTCAGGGGTTTGACATAATGGTGGATTTAATTCTTATATTTTTTTTCTCCTCTCACTCTCACCCTTTAATGTCAACGTTGTAGAAAGAACTAGTTATTAAAACTATTTGGGCTCATTATGTAAGTTTATTTATTTATTTCGGCTAATAAAATATATATGTAAGTTTAGTTTTATTGGTTAATAAATAAGAGTATTGAATTGAAGATTGAAGATTGAAGCAAAGTTGACTTTGCCCTATATATGTTCCCCAATTAAGCTTCGTGGTTTTTGGTAGTTGGCCTAATAAAGAGCCAAACTTAACATAGCACGCACAAATATGACCTTTTTGCAGTTCAAACAGTAAACGTGTGGACCATCTCTGACTCTGACCTAATAAAAAGTGTCTCGTGCGACTCCATAATTGACATCAACAAATCTCTTTTTTGTGGGTGGAAAAAAGAAATGATATTAACGTAAGAGTCCAGTACAATTAAAGATAAGGGCCCAAACAAAACGACAAAAGAAAAAAGCACATAGGTGGGGGCCTTCAGTAGCCCGAAGAAGCCTGAAAAACCAAAAAGGATGACAGTAGCAGCAGGGAAACTAAATAAACAAGCAGCAACAAAATAAGAGGATAGCAGGAACACAGCTAGAGAAGAGAAGGAAGCTTCAGGTGGCAGCAGTAGACGATTGATGGTGATGGAGTCCAGAGGGTGAAAAGAGCTGTAATTATTTGTTAAAAGATTACTTGCATACTCTGAATCTGATTCAGTAATGACTTTGCTGTTTCTGTCGATATCAAGAATAAGATTAATTCCCGAATAAATTGCGCACAATTAATTCTGCAAGAATAGGAGAGCCATTCCCAATAAACTTTGAATAACCAAGAATCCAGTTTCCAGTTGAATTCCTAATGCAGCCACCTATATCCATAGCATAATCTTTAACAGATCCATCAGCATTTAGTTTTGTCCATTGCGAGGGGCGTGGGGTTCAATAAGCATGAGGGTTTGGGAATGGAGGGCTTGACAGAGGCATTATTGGTCCAGTATTCAACTGCTTTACCTAGATTAAGGTGAGCAGTGAGGTGTGAAGGGTTTTGTTTGTTTTAGTAGATGAATTGATTTCTAGATATCCAGATTGACCGCCGTACGATTGAGGTGGCAAATATTTTCAGAAGTTTGTTTTTTCTCCATTTCGAATCAGGTGGCAAATATTTTTCAGCAAAGATATTGTTATCTTTTTTAATGCATTAATAAGTGAAGGAGGAGGAATTATAGATTCTGGTTTGGTCCTTGTATTTGTGTTTGAAAAGAGAGACCCATGTTTTATTACTTGTTTCAAGGTCCCATTTAAATTTTGCCATGAAGGCAGCATTAATGGTGTTCGACATTTTTAAGCCTAGACCTCTAAAGGACTTTGGTTTAGTTATTTTTTCCCAGCTGAGCGGATGCCACTTCTTAGTAGTTTGATAGTGACCTCAAAGAAAGTTTTTGTAGATTTTATCTATTTGAATGTGGGTCTTTTTTGGGAGACTGAAAACTTTCATTTAATAATTTGGGATTTGATTAAAGGTGTCGGTGATGAGAGTTCGGCCAGCAAAAGAGAGGTGACTTGTTTTCCAGCTATGAAATATCAACAAATCTTTCTATCCATACAAGAGTGTGTGTCCAAATCAACAAAATCAGATTGCTCATTGATGTCAATTCTAAATTTTTTCATAATAACTTAAATTTTTAGAAAATTTTTAAAAATACTTAATAATATTTATTAAAAATTAAAAAAATTGAGCCAGTTAATTTTACCAGTTCGACTGAAAATTTTTTAAAAATTTAAAACAAATTTCATATAAGGACTTTTTTTTGAGGGAGAAGTCATATTTTATTATTCATAATTTCAAAATTAGTACTTAAATTTTAAAGGCAATAGAACATCTTCCAAAATCTAAGACATAAATAATAAAGCATCTCTTGAATTTAAAATGCAATATATATATATATATATATATTGTTTCCTAACTTTAAATCTCGGTTAGAATTTATAACATTAATAAACAATGTGATTTTGTTTGCAACAGCCATATTAAAATAAATTATTTGAGGTCATTACTGAAGATATGTAAGCTAGTTGATGGGGTCTTCAAGCAGCCCTATAATGTGTGTGTAATAAAGTTGGATATATTGAAGCAGAGTTTGATTATGTCCTATATATTCCCACATGGTAATACGTTGTTGGTATAATGAAGTGCCAAACTTTACATCACCAGCACAACACAATAAATTTTCGCAGTTTTACACAGTCAACTTTTGGACTATGTGAGACCTGATAATACACATGCCTGTATCATGCGAGTTAATAATTATATCGTGTGTGTGTGTGTATATATATATATATATATATATTATGGAAATGGATAAGAGAAGGGGAGTAAAGATTGAGGTCTTGTTTGATTCTTTTTCTTTTTTTAATAAGTTTTTGTTTTTAAAAATAAAAAAATAAAAAAATTGTTTAAAAAATGTTTTGTCTTTTTTTTTTAAAACAAAAAAATAGAATAAGTATCTTAAAGCCAAAGTTTAGAAGATCGAGCCGATCATTGAACTGATTGAAACAACGATTCAAGGGTCAATAGTCAAATCGCAATCAAACTAGTAGTACTTAAAATATATTAAAGTATTAAACTATTCAATATATATTACAAATATATATATATATATATATATTTATACTAGTTATACATCTTTCTTTAATAGCTTAAATTTTTGGAGATTTTTTAAAAATATATAACAATATTCAGTAAATATTCCAAAAAAATTAAAAAAATTAAAAATTAAAAAAAAAAACTAGTTGAACTGGCCGATTTTAAATGTTTGAGACCAATTCTACTAATTTTTTATCGGTTTAAACGGTCATTAATTTTCAAGTCCAAACCAAACTGGAGACTTGATTAATTCATTGATTTTTCTAGTCAAATCGACCAGTTCGATCTGAACCATACTTAAAAACAATAAAATCAAAACAAGTTGGACACGTGTTCTTAACTGTTGTTTTATATTTTTTATTAATGGCATTTTTTGTAATTTTGTTGTTCTCTCCCTTCTCTTTTCTCTCTCTCCTCCTTGTCCTCTCTCTTCTCTCTCTCCTCTCTCCCTCCCCTCTCTCTTCTCCCCTTCCTCTCTGCCTTCTCTCTTTAACATATTTTTATTTTGTATTTTTAAATTTGTTTCCAAAACAAATTTTCCAAATAAAATTCTTGTATTTTGGCTGTTTTTAAACATATTTTTGAAACAAATTATTCAAACAAAATGTTTTATTTTTTTATTGTCACGACCCGTTTTCTGGGTACATGACCGGCACAATGATGAATCTCTCATCACTGTAAGCCTTCCGATAAATATATCAAATTTTCTTATCTGAAAATCATAGAGATGATTTGCATGTAATCATAGATTATCAATTTAAAATACATTATTATACTGACATACAAGCCAAATGTCGAACCCCTGAACTAGATGTCCTAGACGATTACAGAGCAACATAATCTATAACAAAAGAGGGGTCTACCCGACAACGGGAAGGTCCAAAGTGATCTACTCCTCTAGCAGATATTCTTCGCTGGCAACCTGATCTGAACAAAAAGGTTGTACAAACAGTGTGAGCTTTTAAACTCAATGAGCGAATCGGCCTCGTGTTAATAAAATTCAAATACATTACCAGTCATGCAAGCATATCCGAAGGCTCATACTCAACCAATAGACAGAAGATAAAAATTCATCCAATTCAACAAATGTTACTAGTACTCGTCAATGGCAATATATCCCAGAGAGCGCACACAGGCCGGCTCACCAATTATGTATATTTCCGCCATGACGCACAACATCATCCTTTTACATACAAGAAGATAAAAATTCATCCAATTCAACAAACGTTACTAGTACTCGTCAATGGCAATATATCCCGGAGAGCGCACACAGGCCGGCTCACCAATTATGTATATTTCCACCATGACGCACAACCTCATCCTCTTAGCTAGGGCGCCTCACGGATTTATCACCAATCCGGGCTATATCCCTACTGAGGGAATCGTTGTCTCCACACTCATTGGTCAAGACACCCTGTTAACCGGGTTTTCCGCCTTGCCGTGAGAGGGGGTACTGTCCCGCTCAATCACAATCAATAGCATTTCATATCATAATCAGAAGCTCAATATAATATTCATCCATATAACAGGTATAGTATATAACTATATTATAGCTTTATAAACCACAATTCAAGAGATTCAATCTTCACATCATCATGAGATACTTGTTTTTTCTTATCCATACTTATGGATTAATTATCTCATTATATTTGTCATTCTGAATCCAATTTCCCCCTATGAATCTTGGGAGTGTCCTACGACATACTTTTTATCACCAATAATGCTAAAACTCTATTAAAACGGGGTCGTTTCACTCACCTGGATTCCGTACGAATATCGCTTCTCTAAGTCGTTATAGATAAGAGTACACAGATGAATTTCAGTATTCCGCTACGGAGATTTTCATGAAAGATTAGAGAAAACAAGTTAGGATTGTTTTCATACAGATACTGTTCATACATACGATTACTGTTCATATATACGGTTACTATTCATATATACGGTCACTATTCATACGTACGGTCACAATTCATACGTGCGATCACTATTCATACCAGAAATAGAGAATACAATCTGTAAAAGAGTACACCAGGTAAGTTCCCAGGAAAGAGTGGAGGGTCACACTGGACACACTTAAAAACCAGGTCTTTCCTTAGCCAGAACTTTCCTAGACATGTATTCTTCACAGTTTACATTCTATTTCGGTAATCAGAGAATCGAAATAACATATAAACAGCTAAGGAAAGTTTTTCTGATATGGAAGATCAGCCAAGGCCGCAACCACAGAGCATACTTAAGAAATTAACTTCTAAAATTTGAAAGACATAGAAAGGGCATAGTATTCTTACCTAAGCTGAAAAGGAAAGGCCCAAAATCTCAGAGGCCTAGCTTTGGAGTAAGAGAAACTTAAGGAGAGAAGAAGAGAAGTTGAAGGTGTGAGTTTAGAAGTGAAATGGAAGGGCCTATTTATAGCAAAAGTCAAGGGTACTATTTGACACTATGCGTTAATAAAATATTCAATTTACTATTCATGAAAATGACATTTCTAATAATGCAGTTACTGTACACCTCGCGTACGATGCAAAATTTTTCTGTTATTACTATTGGAAACTTAAAAGGAAAAAATATCCTTTCACCTTAAACCTTTAAGTTTCTTTTCAATTCAGTCCTTTCACTTTAGTCCCTAAGGGTATTTTCACACATAAAACGTCAGTTTCTCCTACGAACTTCTTTCTAGTTTTCTCTTATGACCAAACAACATCTAGTACTTGACATTTCGATTGTATAAATGAACAGTATCATATACGTAAATAGTATTATACAGGTGAATAGTACTGTATACTGAAATAGTAACAGTAGTTTGTAAACAAATATTTATATTTTATTTTTCTTGGGTATTACATTATCACCCCCTTAAGAGAATTCGGTCCCCCGAATTCAAAACTCATCTCAAGACTGAAATAAATGTGATTACTTCGTCCATATCTCATCCTTTGCATCTCTTTCTTCCAAAACCTCATCACACCCTTGGTGAGATTTACAAGAACATTATACCATTGACTGTGAACTCTAAACCGCATTATCAATAATTTGCATAAGACTTTTGCCTTTTCTAGACAGCAAGTAATCTCTTCCTCATCAGTTTAATCTTCTCCACAACCTTTTGTACCATAAAGTGTCTCATCCTCATAATCTTTACCAAACTCAAACCACCTAATCAGAGACGAACTCTGTCTCTATGTAAAACCTCAAATAGGTGTCATCTCAAAAGTGGCACGTGGTCTTTCCAGTTCACATTGAATATCAGAACACATGTTTCCACACACATAGCTTATAACTTTTACGAATACAAGCACCCTACCCGAAGGCATCATTTTGGCCATAAGCAATACTCTTGCCCGAAGGCGATCCTTCTACCTTAAGGCGATACTCTCAGCTGAAGGTGTTATATAAAATGAAATCATTACATAAATCTCTAAGAAGAACAATTCTAGAAAATGTGTTAAGTAAATAACATATTCCTCACGCATAATTATAAAATAAATATATATAGAAATTCCTTTCACCTCAATGACTCATATAGAGTCGTATCCCTTCAATGCTTAGGGCAAACCCATAGTTCTCTATATATAGGTTCATAAAATACTTATTCAGCATTCCTCCATAGCTCAGAAGTGCAATGAAATATCATTTTAGTAACTCTGCTCAGTCAAAAAGATATTACTATACTATGCTTTAGAATCAAGTATGAAATATAACAAGTCCAATATCTTCTCATTCCTCAAGTTCTTTCAGTAAAATGAATCACTTCAACAAAGAAGATCTAGATACTAACTTAAATTTTATTTCTAGTACATAGATAATTTTAATACATGAAGCTTAGACCAAATATAACTTTAGGTACAAACAAAAGAAAGAATAAATTAAGGACGAGTAGGCTTTTGAAATGTAGAAGGTGTTCCAGGTCTAGAAGAGGAAGGTGCTTCAGACCTTAAGGAGGAAGCTAATCGTTGTACCCTAGAAAGAGTTTCTGGAGGAAGCGCCTGAGAAATTTGGTGAAGAGCATAAGTCACTCCGTTCATACAGTCAATACACCTTGCTTGTTGGTCACGAAAATTTTGAGTTGCAAACATTGAATGTCTATCAACTCGATTAGCCAGTTCCCCGAAACGACGGTTTATCAGTTTCTCTTGGTTTTCAAAAAGACGATTTATTAGTCGTTTCTGGTCCTCTGTCTTGTATTCCAGGCTTTCTATCTTACGCTCCAGATTTTCGATCTTACGCTCTAGGAACGCAAGCTTATTTTCTGAGGATGTTGCAGTACTGTCCTCCTCCAACTCTATTACATCCCTCTTTCTTTTCTTAATTTCTGGTGACCTGTCTACAGGTCTCTTCCCTTTGTTGTCTCCGAGACTTAGATTTAAATCAAGCTCTACATTGCCAGTCTCAAAATTCAAGTTGAAAGACTTATTATCAGCCATTGCTCTAAGGATCTCAGAAATAACTTCGAAGGAGAAAGGAATGAAAATTGAGAAATAGGTATGTAATGAAAGAAGTAGGTTTGCTTGGTGCGATGAGTAGAGTAACGGGCATACAAGATTTATAGACAACCCGAACCCCCTGGAGCTAAAGCCACCACAACCTACACGCCGCTCGCTATAAGGTTTACAGATCACATACGTCGCAATGCCAGCAATTAATGTCGGACATGCAAGTAAATAGTAAATATAATTTAATGCAATTAACATAAGTCAAAGATTTCCTCAAAAAAAATTTTCGGCTAATCTTGACCTTTCTCAAAATTTTCGACTAATCGCCGTTTCAATCTATAATTTCCTCACTCTATATTTGTCTTATAGTGTAATCTCAGATCACGATATCACTCTATGATCGGGTAGTCTCATATTGGCCGTATCTTAGATTCTAATCGGTGTCTTTACTCTGGACTTACACATAATATATGTAAATATATATATTTTAAAACAAAGTTAACTGCTTACGGTCGCATGCCTTAAGCATTATCATGATGTAAGGAAATCACTGCCTTTCATTTGCCCACGAGAGCATTATATGTAAGTATGTGTAACCATGAAGATATATCATCATCTACACATTTTATTCTATCCAAGTCATTTTGATTTCACATCTCTATGAGTATATGTAGGATCATCGCATATTCTCCTTGATCGTAGCCTTCACTCATTATGCATGAATAACATACATAAATGTAATTACAACATGATTCAATCAATTATGTATATTATACTCAACTGAAGGCTTTTAAGAACAACACAATAAAACGGAGAAATGTATTTCAGTTCATCATAAAAGCATCCAAGGCAATCTTTGATGGCTATGTTATCAACTTCTTTGAATTTCGGAAAATGCCAACGGGAGAAATGGGAAAACCGAGTAAAATCGGCCGCAAATCCACCGAATACTGACTTTCGTGGTTTTGGCATTAATGCGACGCATTGTTGGTGTGCACGCCTACCCTAGACTTCTGGCTTCCAGCTTGCAGAAATCCATAGGTTGATCGTGTAGGGGTGCGGTGAAAAGATATCTTCTTTGTCTCTAAGTCCTAATTTTTCTCTATAAAAATCATCCCAGCGTTCTCAGTTACCACACCACAAAGAGTAATAATCTCCGAGCCTACAATCCCCCAGTATTCCTCTCGCCTCATACTCTTACAAAAATTTCTAAATTTTTCCAAATCATGGCCTCAAGGAAGTACATTGATCTCACAGTAGAGGCTAAGGAAGAAGAGCTCGACTTAAACTTAAGTCTTGGCAAAGACAAGGGCAAAAGACCTTTTGAGGGGTCTCCAGAGAAGCAGAAGGAGAAGAAAATGAAGAAGATCGAGGAAGCTGAGGAGACTAGCACGGGCCATACCTCGGAGGACAAAATCGCCTGTCTAGAGCAGGAGGTGAAAAATCTGAAAAAGATGATAGGAGACCTGGAGAAGTTAACTAAACGCAATCATGCAGAAATGACTTCAAGAATAGACAGGTTCTTCTATTGGTCTACCCAGTGCTTCTGCAATCAACAACAAAGAAGTGTTGATTGTATGAATGGGATTTACACTACCCTCCGCGACATTGCTATGTCCCTTGCTCCAAGGAATGGTCGAGGGGTGATGATACAATACAACCCTCCTAATCAAAGACCACCTCGCTTTTAGATTACTCATACATGAGTAAACTTCTTCTTTTTTTGCAATGTAATCCTTTAGTTTTTTTTTTAATGCAAGTGGTTTTTTTTATTGGCTGGTACCCTAAAATAATATAGCTACACAAAATCAATCATGAATTCAGCTTATAAAATCCACCATATAAAAATTTGATCCGACAGCAACGGAATCAAAACAAATAATAACCTTTCCTTTACTAAGTTCAAAAGTGTGGTCACATCTGTCTAAAACTAAAACTGAGAACATAATTCCTAAGAAGAGATAAGTCTCGGAGGGAAAGAAAATGGAAACATCCTACAGGACCTTCAGTAGAGCCGTCTCTCTATAGTTGTGCCCGGGTTCACAACGATAGAGGAGGTCCCACTAAGGTTACCTAGCTCTGTAATCACTAGGAGACCTAACAACCATTGCTCTGATACCAACTTTGTCACGACCCGTTTTCTGGGTACATGACCGGCACAATGATGAATCTCTCATCACTGTAAGCCTTCCGATAAATATATCAAATTTTCTTATCTGAAAATCATAGAGATGATTTGCATGTAATCATAGATTATCAATTTAAAATACATTATTATACTGACATACAAGCCAAATGTCGAACCCCTGAACTAGATGTCCTAGACGATTACAGAGCAACATAATCTATAACAAAAGAGGGGTCTACCCGACAACGGGAAGGTCCAAAGTGATCTACTCCTCTAGCAGATATTCTTCGCTGGCAACCTGATCTGAACAAAAAGGTTGTACAAACAGTGTGAGCTTTTAAACTCAATGAGCGAATCGGCCTCGTGTTAATAAAATTCAAATACATTACCAGTCATGCAAGCATATCCGAAGGCTCATACTCAACCAATAGACAGAAGATAAAAATTCATCCAATTCAACAAATGTTACTAGTACTCGTCAATGGCAATATATCCCAGAGAGCGCACACAGGCCGGCTCACCAATTATGTATATTTCCGCCATGACGCACAACATCATCCTTTTACATACAAGAAGATAAAAATTCATCCAATTCAACAAACGTTACTAGTACTCGTCAATGGCAATATATCCCGGAGAGCGCACACAGGCCGGCTCACCAATTATGTATATTTCCACCATGACGCACAACCTCATCCTCTTAGCTAGGGCGCCTCACGGATTTATCACCAATCCGGGCTATATCCCTACTGAGGGAATCGTTGTCTCCACACTCATTGGTCAAGACACCCTGTTAACCGGGTTTTCCGCCTTGCCGTGAGAGGGGGTACTGTCCCGCTCAATCACAATCAATAGCATTTCATATCATAATCCGAAGCTCAATATAATATTCATCCATATAACAGGTATAGTATATAACTATATTATAGCTTTATAAACCACAATTCAAGAGATTCAATCTTCACATCATCATGAGATACTTACTTTTTCTTATCCATACTTCTGGATTAATTATCTCATTATATTTGTCATTCTGAATCCAATTTCCCCCTATGAATCTTGGGAGTGTCCTACGACATACTTTTTATCACCAATAATGCTAAAACTCTATTAAAACGGGGTCGTTTCACTCACCTGGATTCCGTACGAATATCGCTTCTCTAAGTCGTTACAGATAAGAGTACACAGATGAATTTCAGTATTCCGCTACGGAGATTTTCATGAAAGATTAGAGAAAACAAGTTAGGATTGTTTTCATACAGATACTGTTCATACATACGGTTACTGTTCATATATACTGTTACTATTCATATATACGGTCACTATTCATACGTACGGTCACTATTCATACGTGCGATCACTATTCATACCAGAAATAGAGAATACAATCTGTAAAAGAGTACACCAGGTAAGTTCCCAAGAAAGAGTGGAGGGTCACACTGGACACACTTAAAAACCAGGTCTTTCCTTAGCCAGAACTTTCCTAGACATGTATTCTTCACAGTTTACATTCTATTTCGGTAATCAGAGAATCGAAATAACATATAAACAGCTAAGGACAGTTTTTCTGATGTGGAAGATCAGCCAAGGCCGCAACCACAGAGCATACTTAAGAAATTAACTTCTAAAATTTGAAAGACATAGAAAGGGCATAGTATTCTTACCTAAGCTGAAAAGGAAAGGCCCAAAATCTCAGAGGCCTAGCTTTGGAGTAAGAGAAACTTAAGGAGAGAAGAAGAGAAGTTGAAGGTGTGAGTTTAGAAGTGAAATGGAAGGGCCTATTTATAGCAAAAGTCAAGGGTACTATTTGACACTATGCGTTAATAAAATATTCAATTTACTATTCATGAAAATGACATTTCTAATAATGTAGTTACTGTGCACCTCGCGTACGATGCAGTTATTACTATTGGAAACTTAAAAGGGAAAAATATCCTTTCACCTTAAACCTTTAAGTTTCTTTTCAATTCAATCCTTTCACTTTAGTCCCTAAGGGTATTTTCACACATAAAACGTCAGTTTCTCCTACGAACTTCTTTCTAGTTTTCTCTTATGACCAAACAACATCTAGTACTTGACATTTCGATTGTATAAATGAACAGTATCATATACGTAAATAGTATTATACAGGTGAATAGTACTGTATACTGAAATAGTAACAGTAGTTTGTAAACAAATATTTATATTTTATTTTTCTTGGGTATTACATTTATCTTCAAAATTTATTTTAAAACAACTAAACAAATTATTTTAAAAATATAAACATAAAACATCATAATCTGGGGCACATATTGACTGTGTCCTATATCTGTTCCCACATAAGGGTGTGCGTGTCTATATATGTATGATAGATCTTATTCGGTCATATCTCATAAAAAGCCTTTAAAATAATCGAATGTATTTAGAGTGTGTTTGATATCAACATTTTTTATCAAAGGATTCTGGAATTTCATCATGTGGGTTGCTTTTCCATCGTTTGGTGTGTCTCAGTTGCTGGAAAAGGAGAATCCTGCGATGGAAAATAGAGAGGTGATTTTCCATCGTTCTTGTACGGTAGTTTCCTTAATTTTTTTTTGAATGGTAAAGCGCATTTCCAGTATGGAAAATGTGGAGGTAGCACGCTGATTGACTTGTTTTTCTGTCACATCCTCAACAGTGAGTCCAATTCACGTTATCTCTAAGTTAAAAACATCGTCAAAGTCTTAACTTCCGTACAATAAAACTATACATAATATTCATATTAACACATAGTCCGTCCAAAAAAAAAATCCTACGAGGCTTATATGACCACAGAGCTACTTTTAGAGCTTACAAGATAATAGAATACAAATGAACTAACCGATAATACAAGAGGGTTGGTTTAAAATAAACTCGCTATTCCCCTGGATAATCCCCAGCGTCAGCCACAGATTCTGAAATGTTGTAAAATAATAGGATGAGTAATGAAATACTCAGTGAATGGATAACATTATCAATCAAAAGTAAATTTAGCAATTAGTATCATAAAGATATCATTGAATTAAACTCACATCAGTTACCAATGATATACACAGTATAAATTATTCAGTGCCAACACAAATCCCGAACCAACCGGGTCGTCCACGGTACCAGCGGATCGTTGCCCGCGGCCCCCTGGCCGCATCCACCCTTATCTCTCCATGAAAGATATATTTCCACCCTTATAACTCCTATAACTTCTCCCGTGGGGTGCACCTCCACGAAAATATTATAACAATGTCATACCATAATGCAAGTATTCACACAACCTCAACATCATAACGGCAATATCAACATTAACTTTACATATTTTATAAGAATTAACATTTAATCAAATAAGAGGTTTGAAATCCATAATACCTTTAAATACAAGGAATACAAGTCCTTAATAATGAATACACAACATACTGTTTAAGTCTACCTTCTCAATTTTCTTTATGATACTTGATAACAATACTTTTGAAGAAATATAAATGAGATAAGATTATCACACTCACCTCGAAAGTGGCCCTAACTACCTTTTCTTTTGCAACTAAATTATGAGAGGTGTTAGGAAATAACTCTCAAAGATTTCCTAAAATGCAAATAAGATGAAAAATAAAGAATACATTAGAATTTTCAAGTGAAACTTGTACTATTAGAAACTAGACTCAAAGAGCTTTCTAACAGTATTTTAGTCCGGAACGCAGCTACAGTAACGTTGACCGAGTCAATGCTACAGTAAAGTTGACCGAGTCAATGCTATAGTACCCCCAAGAAAATCTGGAAAAATTTTCTCGATGAACAGTATTTTCTGAAAATTTTCTGAAAAATTTCCAGAATGAATAGTGATGTTCTTCGTGTTCTTTATCCAAAAATCCTAAAATCATATCTAAAACAACATTTCTTTTGATTTCTTCTATAGGTTTTGTTTCTCAATGTCTATTGAGTATTTTAACACCAAAACCCCCAATTTTTACCAACAATCCAAGCTCAAATCTCAAATTTTCATCAAGAACATTAACTTTTTTCAAATATCCAAATTCTACGAATTTCTCCTAGTTTTCTCCAAATTTCTTGTTCTAATAACATCATAAACCACCTAAGAATATTTTATATTAACATCCACACTTAAATTCATCCATTAAAACTCAAAATCTTAATTTTCTTCCATAGGTCCGAAAATGGAGAAAAAGAGAAATAGAGCATATAAAACTTATCTCTTTGCCTCTAAAACTCCTAAGAATCGGAAGTATGGTTAGAAAATATCATATCACCGGAAGAACTTAAAAAAAGGATTGGACGAGATGGAAATGATAAACGAAGAAGAAATGGTGGATGGAGTCTCGGGAGGAAGAAGGAGAAGAGAAACTAATAATTGTACGTGTGGGTCCCACTAATTTCTTTTTCGATAAAATTGCACATAGCCACCTTAGCTTTTAAGATTTGTTCACTTAGCTGCTTGAGAATTTATAAAAATTTCCTAAATTAAAAATTGAAATTTATATTCCCAAATTTTCTTTACTAATTCAAAGAAAGAAAACATATTTCACGTAATTAAATTTTTCACTAAACTTCATAATAGATTTTAAATATTCATACAAATTATTGGAACATTACATTTCCTCAATTTCTTTGTATATTTCTATTAATGACCTCGGTTGAAGGGAGAGTATTGTCATCGCCAATAAATCTTCCATGGGTGCTCTGATTTTCCTCGAACTCATTCTCTTCCATAGGTGCTCTGTTTTATGGATGGGTTGAGTGGTCGAGTCTTCGCGAAATGTAGCCAACAACCACCACGCCTAATATCTGTCTCATAGGCATTACACCTGATACAACAATCCATATAGCGAGGTTACACAAATGACTATTTTGTGGAAATTTTTTCTAATCTATTACATGTATGTAAAAGTCTGTATTTTATTGTTCAATTAATTGTTTTTGTAAAAAATGGACATCAACACAACTTGAGTCGCCTCTTAAGAGGTACTATCTTTAAAAAAATTATTCTGCCTCTACAAAACTTCCTCCAAAATTAACAGGCTTTTTTAGGTGAAACCTATGTACTAGAATAGCAAAAAATAAACTCTATAATCTAGTGAGAGCAAATAGTAAAAAACTTGGAGGAGAAAATTAGAAAAGTGATGCCCCTAATTTGAAGAAATGACTCCCATTTTATAGTGAGAAAAAAATGTAATTGTCTAGATAAAATAAATATGAAGTTACATTTCTAAAATAATAATAATTGAAACTTATAAATAGGAAATAATGATAATCAAAATATTTAATTGTCATAATTTATATTTAAGGATTATAACTATTTCAAGAATATTTTTATAATTTTAATTTTTTTTGAAATATCTATTTTTTACTGCAATTGTTTTAAAAAAATTTAGTCTAGCTAATGGTGAAGTTCCTGTAGATTTTTTTTTTCTACTACTCTTTATATGTTTCAGAAATATCTTTGTTCTTTAATTCATCTAAATGTATCAATTTTGTCAGCCTTATTTTTTATAATTTTTTTTATTATAGCTAGGTACGTCCATATAAGACAAAAAATTAAATTAAATCTTTAAATAATTAAAAAATGAATGGGCCAGCCCACCGTATCTCTAGGGGCCTTGATGGTGCAAGTTGAGAGTCCACAGCTTCGTTTAAATTCAGTCCAAAAAGAAAAGTCAACATTTAATATGGCTGCTAAAACTCCAACCCATTTTACTTACAAAGTTGAAATGGGCTATCCAATGGATCAAACTCATACAACATTTACTGCTTGGGCTTTAGTGATTTGAGATGATCCACTTGTGCTCTGGACTTGGGAGGAAGATACAATAGGGTGTTAATAGATTTGGTTTGATTCCATTTTGACTCAAATCTTAACAAAACCAATCTAATTGCTTGGGAAAAATTAGGACCTATTTATTTTTTTATTTGGAGGGTTTAATTTGATTTTTGTTGAATAGTTTATTTCGATTTTGAGTAATTTTTAAAAAAAAGGAAAAAAATCATAAAATTAGCAAATTCTAAGAATTAAAATATCAAATATGTCATTCTTCAATCTCATTAGAACTTATGTTAATTTAAATCCTTAATTTTCATTACAAATAAATAAATATATATCTGAACAATTTTAATATATTAAATAAATACATATTTATACACACACTAATTTCTGTTTGGTTCAATTTTTTTAATCAAATTAAATTATTCAAAACTAATAACCAAATTGAATTATTCAAATATTATACTCATATTTTAAAAATTGATTTGAACTTAACTTTTTTAATTTTAGTTTATTTTTAATCAATTTGATTTGGTTAGATTGACTTTTTTCAGCTTTAAACTCTCCTAAGTTACAACATCTTCATGTAATTACATTATAAAATTTAAGAAAATAATATCCTAAAATTTGAACAATTATTATAAAATTTAATGATTTAAATTTAACCGAATACTTTGCTTAACTTTGGAATCAAGCAAAATATCCTTTTTTCTCCAACTTGTGTCGTTTAATCCATTACATGCAGTCACGCTGGACGTTTGACAAAGTCAAGGCAAGATTAATGTTTCTCTCTTTCAGCACAGCCTTCCACGTGTCACATGTCGAATATAAAATCAGGGATCATATTCAAACGCCACCTTCTTCCATCTTCTTTCTTCTCCTTCCTCTTCTTCTTCTTCTTCTCCTTCTTCATCATCGCGTGCTTCCGGGTGGAGTGGCGCGCGGGTTATGACGATATGAGCCCCACCGTCACATTCCTGTGGTGGCTCGTCATAATCCCTGTCCTCCTCGCCCACTCTAGCCTCGCCTCCAATCCTCCAGGTAAATCCAAACACACACCAAACCCATTTCATAATACTCATTTCATCAACCAATTAATCTACCTCATATGCTCATCATTTCCGTTCATTTTCTGTATGGAATCCTGGGTTATGGGGGTTTTTCCTCTGCTTCTATCTTTATATTCATAATCTGTTCTTTCTCAGAGGGTTATGGTGACTCTTTTTTTCTTTCTTTTTCTCTTGATTGTATATTTATGGGTTTTTTCCCTTGTATTTTAGTTCCTCACAAATGTTTATTTTGGTCATTGGCATATTTTTATGTTATTAGTTTAGTCGTTACATATTTTCAGTTTCAATTTAATCTATTACATATTGATATGTTATTAATTTAATTTTTTCATAATTTTTTATTCTAAATTTATCCATCATAAATTGATATATACCGGTTTAGAACTTTAAAAATTTTTATTATCAATTTATCCATCAAAGAATGATATGTTATCTATTTAATCCTTCATTGTAGTTGATTCTTAATTTCAATTTGGTCCCTCAAATTGGTTATTCTTAATAGGTTGAAATATAACCATCGGCAGCCACAATTTTTGTTGAAGAGAAGCGAGGTTTAGTGTATTTTTACAAATAGATGTAATGCACAGTTGGAGAGAGAGAGAGAGAGAGAGAGAGAGCAACAAATGCACAACATTAGCAGAAGCAAAAAAAAAAACATAGTTTTGACAAGGTGAAATAGATTTGAGAAAAAAATAATATTGCACGGCATTTAATAGTTCACACCAATGAATTAATTGCCAATTCAAAACTTCCATTATATTATTTATAATAATGGACCAAATCAAGAATAAAAATCTATAAGGGACTAAATTAAAAAAAAAATATTTGTGACGGATCAAAATAGAATTTAATTTTAGTCTATTTTTCTCAGCTTGTGTCTTTATTTCTTAGTGCCATGCATGTTCGATTGTCTTTGTATGAAGTGCATAACGTGGGCGATTTGTAATGCATGCATGCAGGGTCGCATCTGATAAATTGCGGAGCCACCGGAAACGTAACATTAGGAACTCTAACATACATTCCTGATAATGGCTTCATCACCGTCGGCAAGAGCGCCACTTTAAACGATACAAACTTGATCCCAATACTATCCACAGTGCGTTATTTTCCCGACACCTTAGCCAGAAAGTTCTGCTATTCCATACCAGTCACAAAGGGTGGCAAATACCTGGTGAGGACCATATACTACTATGGAAGATTTGACGGGGGAACGCAACCTCCAGTGTTCGACCAAATCGTCGATGGCACCAAATGGAGCATCGTTAACACCACACAGGACTTTGCGAAGGGATTGAGCTCTTACTATGAGGTCGTGGTGGTGGCTCAGGGGAAGATCGTCAGTGTGTGCGTGGCGGGGAATTCACACACTGGAAGATCAAGCCCTTTCATTTCGGCCTTGGAAGTGGAGAGCTTGGATAGTTCTGTGTATAAGCCTACTAATTTCAGCAAGTATGCCCTTGTCACTGTTGCTAGAACTACGTTTGGAGCGGATGAAGATATCATTAGGTAAAACACAACAGGTTATATTACGTACCCATGATCTTGTAGTCTTGTTTTTGTGTTTACATGCAGATTTTAAATAAGAAAAAGTATCATTTTTGTTCATAAAGTTTGACCTAAGTTTCGGTTTTGTCTCACAATTTTATTTTGTGTCAAGTTCGTCCCACGTCTTTTTAATTAATTTTATTTTTATCCTTGAGCCTAACACAATCACCTTTATTGCGTATGTTAATGTCAATTTGTCCAATTAGACAGTTTTGTTTAAGATATTTTTCTTGAAATGACAAAATTACCTTTCATATTTAATAGAATTGAAAGGGTCAAATGTATAATAAAGAGCAATTTTGTCACTTCAATAGAATATATAACATGGAATGTTTCTATAGTTATATGAGTTGGTGTTAATGTGTGCAATATATGTACATGGTCATATCAATGTTAGCAGCTAACAATTTAGACAACTTTCGACTCAGGGACAAAATCTAAACTAATGAGAAAGATGTGGAACAAAAATTGACACAAAATAAAATTTTGGGACGAAATTGAAACTTTTGTCAAATTTTAGAGACGAAAATAGTACTTTAATTTTGCCTTTTTAGTATTTACTATTAGGTTCTTTAATAAAATTATGATAATTGAAGATTTTTTAGCTTAGCAATATAAGATTGGATCTTCTGGTTAAACAACCTGATAAAAGACAATTAAATCTTATCCTTTTAAGTTTTTAAATGTCTACTGTAGAAACAGTCAATCAAGAAGGAAAGTTATATGAGTAATATAGCAAATGAATGAATAATTACTTGGTTAATGTAGTAGAGAAACATGAAGATATTCAAATTAAAGAAAGTGCAGCTAATAGTGAGAAACTGATGGTGGCTGTTGTGTGTATGTCTGAACCTAGTTTTCCAGATGACAAATTCAACCGCATGTGGCAACCATTTAAGGACCAGAACCCTGTAGTGACAAGCCAATCCAGCATTTCATCTTCAGACTTCTGGAACCTCCCTCCAGCTAAAGCCTTCAGTTCTGGCATTACTGCAACTAAAGGGAACAAACTTGAAATTCAGTGGCCACCTGTGTCCCTTCCTGAAACCAACTACTACATAGCCCTCTATTTCCATGACAATAGGAGTCCAAGTGGTGAGAGCTGGAGAGTCTTTGATGTTGCCATTAATGGCCAGACTTACTTCTCCAAACTTAATGCCACAGTCAAGGGTGCTACAGTGTATGCTGCAGCATGGCCACTTTCTGGGCAGACCAAAATTTCATTGACTCCTGCAGATGGCATGCCTGTTGGACCTGTGATCAATGCCGGAGAAATTTTTCAGATTCTGCCTCTTGGCGGCCGGACTATGCCCAGAGACGGTAAGTTCACAAAAGATAAGTAGACCGAGCTAATCATCAATAAATGTATATGAAAAGCAATGTTTAGAGGACTGGACTAGTTGGTTCAACCGAAAAATTGGTAAATTAGCAAGCCATCTGATCTGGGTTAGACCAAGAAACCGGTGAGCAATCAAAACAGTGGAATACCAGTCAAACTGATAAAACGGGCCGGTTCAATGAGCTTTTTTTTTTCTTTCCAAAAATTTTTATTGAATATTATTATGTATTTTTAAAAAAATCTCTAAAAATTTGAGCTATTAGAAAAATATCTAAAACTAGAAGAAATATATATCTATAACATGCCTTGAATATTTAAATATTTAATATTATATATTATATATAATTTATCTTAATATTTGTAATATATATATATATATATATTTAATATTTTAATATATTTTAAATACTATCGATTCAACAAAAGTTTGACTACAATTTAATCATTGAGCTTTGAACAGGTGTCTCAATTAGTTCAATAACCAATACAATTTTCTAAACCTTGATCAAAAGTATGATGAGTCACTGTAAAACTTGTGCATGATGTGCTTGAAACTCTACCTATATTTTGTGGAAGGGATTTGCCCATAGAGATTGTAAGTTAAGAAGACTTAGTTTATAGAAAATAAGTAGACCAAACTAATCGTCGGTTTATATGTTAGAGGTAAGTGACACTCAAATACGTGCCAGCAAAAATACTGTTTTTGTCTCCAAACTTTGACTTGAGTTTTAATTGTCTTAGAATTATATTTTATGTTAATTTTATTTCACATTTTTACAATTATTTTCAATTTTGCTCATGATCTCAATGTCGACTAAATTATTAAATGGCAGACGTTGATATAACTATCTCTATCGTATAAGTCAGTGTCAACTTGTCTAACTAGGTCTATCTCACATAAAATATTCTCTTGAAATGACAAACTACCCCTCTATTATTCAAGAGAATTAAAAGGCAAAATGATTAATAAATGGTAATTTTGTCATTTCAAGAGAATATTTGATATAAAATATGTCTAATTAAATAACTTGGTATTGACATGTGCAATACAGATGGTCACATTAACGATTGTTGTAAACAATTTAAACGCATTGAGCTCAGGGATAAAATTCAATCTAATTGGAAGGATTTGGGACAAAATTAAAACTTAGCTCAAAATTTAGAGATGAAAATGGTACTTTTGTCAATATGTGCTTGAGCGTGACATGTTTGTAAGTCTACCGATATTTTTGCAGAACAACTTTGGCTAAAAACTTCTGTAACTTGTAGAAAAATGTCAGTACCCTACTATTTCTTGGACTAAATTTACAATCATGAAGCTACTTGTTTACAAATTTATTTTGTTATGGCAATGTGCAGCATTGGCAATGGAAAGTTTGGCAAAGAGTCTTAAGAATCCACCTATTGACTGGACTGGTGACCCTTGCCTGCCATCAGAGAATTCATGGACCGGTGTTTCATGCTCTAAAGGAGAATCTGCTCGAGTGATCTCTGTGTAAGTTTACTTGTTACACCAATCGTTCTGTTGAAATTGACTAAAATTTCATTTTGATGCCTTGTAGATAGAGTATTTCTTAATCTAGTCTCTTATAAAATTACTTTCTCAATTGGGTCCCTCATAAATGAGATATTTCTTAATTTGATCTTTCATAAAATTATCTTTTCAATTTAATCTCCAATGAATAAATATATTATCAATAACGTCCTTTTGTCAATACGTTATCAATGAAATTAATAAATTTGATGTTATGTAATATATTTTTTGAGAGTTTATTACTTATATAGTCATTATTGTATAATATGTAAATTGACAATTAGTTCTATTAATTGACATTTTATTTGTGAGGAACCAAATTGGAAAATACTTTATCTATAGATGGCAATTTTACGAGGGACCAAATTGAGAAATATCTTATATGTGAGGGATCAAAATAAAAAAAATTCATGAGGGTCTAAAGTGAGAAACATCCTATCTCTATTAGGGACCAAAATGAAGTTTTAGTCTATTGAAATTCTTTTGACATGGATGAAATATGCATCATCTGGTTCTTGTATAATATGTACTATATAGTGTTCTTCATGTTTAATGGTGAATTCACATGTTTTGGTTTCAATATGAAGGGTGCTGACAAATGCTGGTTTGTCTGGGTGTCTCCCTTCAAGTGTTGGCAATCTAACTGCACTTTCTCATCTGTAAGAAATCTATCCTTTTTAATTAAAAGCAAAGGTATTATTTTCGTCCTTAAACTTTTATTCAAGTTTTTATTTTATTCTGAAACTTTATTTTGTATTAATTTTGTTTCATATCTTTTTAATTAGTTTCAATTTTGTACCTAATGTCCCTAACATTTATACCAATTTTTAATTTTGTTCTTTTTTTTGTGTTAGTTTTGTCCTTTATGTTTTATTTTTGTTTCAAATCTACTATTTTACTAGTACCGTCTATTCTATTAACAAAAAATACTGACAGATTAGTTAGTAAAAATGGTAGATTTAATAGGACTCAAACCTACCATTTTTACTTCTCTAACATTTTTTATTACATAAATTATGTTTTACATGTTTTATTTTTGTTTCAAATCTACCTTTCTTTACTAACCGCTTAATTAGTATTTTCTATTAGTGGAATAAACGACATTAGCAAAAATGATAAATTTGAAATAAAAATAAAACATGTAGAATATAACTGATGCAAAAAAAAAATATTAGGGACAAAATTAAAACTTGGTGTAAACCTTAAGGATGTAAAAAATACTTTTGCTTTAATTAAAAGCAAAAGTACTATTTTTGTCCTTAAACTTTCACCTAAGTTTTAATTTTATCTTAAAACTTTATTTTGTATCAATTTTATTTCACATCTTTTCAATTAATTTCATTTTTGTCCCTATACCCAACATTGTCTAAATTGTCAATGTCAGCACTAACTCATTCAATTAAGCACATATACATTAGATATACACTTGAGATGACAAAATTGTCCCACTTCCCTTCATTTTCAATTGTTGGTTTTCCCTTCACATTAGGGGTAATTTTATCATTTAAAGTGTATATATGACGTGAATGTGCCTAGTTAGATAAGTTGACATTGACATATATAATAAAAGAGATAGTCACATTAATGTTTTCTTTAACAATTTAGAAGGTATTAAATGAAAAGATAAAATTGAAACTGATTAGAAAGATGTAGAATAAAATTAACACGAAATAAGGTTATATTATAAAATTAATACGTAAGTCAAAATTTAGGAGTCTTAATAATAAAAAAAAACTAGGTGATTAATTTGTTCCCTTTGGTTCATTAACCATTGTTTGTAATTTGGATATTTGATTGCAGTTGGCTTGGGGGAAACAATCTCACAGGCACCATTCCTGACCTGAGTAAATTGAAGGGGCTACAAACTTTGTATGTAGACCAAAGATTCTTGGTTTTTAATTCATTAATTACTGTTAATTATTTCCCAGACTTAATTAATTAACCTCATATTTTTCTCCCTTTTTCTTTCATTTTTGGAACTATGTAAGGCATTTGGAAGACAATAAGCTTGAAGGATCAATTCCTCCATCACTAGGGCAACTCCCAAACCTGCGTGAGATGTAAGATAAATCCTAAATCCTAAATCTTAAACTGAACAATCTATTGCTTTTCTTCTTTGTTTTATATACATTTTACCAAATGCCATACATTGATTAATGGGGGTATTTTGCTCTATTTTAAAATTCACTGGTTATTACGTAAAAGTACCCTTTTCATCTTTAAATTTTGACCAAAATTTAATTTCATTTCAAAACTTTATTTTACATCAAATTTTTTTTTTTTGCAAATAGCAATTGCTGATATGACTATTTTTATTAGATGTATCAGTGCTAACTTACTTAGGCACGTCTACGTTAAAAATGTAATTACAATGACAAAATTGTACGTCTATGTCAGATGTTCACTTGAAAGGATAGAGTAAATAACGAATGATAATTAATTTTTTCATTACAAGTTTATATTTGACGTAGACATGATTAGTTGAACTAGTTATTGTTGATGTTTATTATTGGAGTGATTAGCGTCTTTCATTAACAATTTAGACAACGTTGAATTTGGAGACAAAGTTGAAATTGAAAAGAAGTAAGACTAAATTAATACAAACAAAAGAAAGTTTTGGGATGAAATTATAAGTTGAGTCAAAGTTTAAAGATGAAAATGATATTTTCTCCCTTTTTTAGTTCATATACTAATTTTGTAATTAGGCCCCTTTTTGGACGGTAAAGCGTAGTTTTTCCTTGTTTTATATATGCAATTTTGCTAATTACATAAATTACGTGACTGGTTAACAGATTTCTCCAAAACAACAAACTTGATGGCCAAATTCCTGAAGGACTGAAAAAGCCGAATGTTGTCGTGAAAGTATAAGTAAAGCACAGAAGCACCCAGAAACATAAAAAGCCTGAAAGTTGCTGCACTTAAAATTATTGGATCCTCTGAAGCTTAAGCCTATATATGTTGCTATATATTATACCAATAATATCTGTTATTTGGTTTCAGGGTGGCATCTGAAAATCATGTACCAAAATCAGCAAAAAAGAAAGAAGAAGTAACTCACTTTCTTCTTCTATATAAGCATGTGATGTTGAAGTCTTTATAGGCGTTCAAAAGTGACTACAGATCATCGTGGCATATGGAGAATCGGCACCGAATACAAATAAAATCTGCGTGATCGAATTATATTTCTGCTTTTACATTGTTGTCAGATATTTCTGTAAATTATAGTATAACTTGGCAATGAATATAGAAGCAGATTTACACATCAGAAATTCCGTTGTTCATTTACTTTTGCTGAAAATATATATACAGTTTTTTTTTTAATTTTCAAGAGTATCCATTCTTTTAATATAATAAAAAGTTAATCTCTTCTGAAGTTACGCGTCTCTAGAGAGAGACGTTATCCTCACCAAAAATGCACAGACAAAACTGGCGATGATTAGAGATGTGGTGGCAAACAACGAAAACTCTTGACTGAGACAAAACGAGGAGAGAAATATGTTTTCCTCACCAAAAACGCATAGCTTCAACGATGGCCGACATAGGAGCTGGTCTTTGGCTGGTGAAGAATCAAACGGTACCAACAACGACAACTATGGTGGGGGTGAATGCAAGGAGGGTGGGTGTGTAGCAAAAAGAGGCAAAGAATGAATGAGTTGCAGCAAAGATTTTAGTGGCGGTTAGACCACTAACTGCCATTAAACATTGCATATACCCTAAATTTTAAATCATAAACCATAAATCTTGTTTTACAAGTTAATTGCCATTAAAACTTTTGGTTGAACGCTGCTAATATAATGGCAGTTAAATCTTAACCGCCGTTTAAGTTTTAAGAAATAATTACTACTAAATATTGATTTAGCAATGATTAACACCGTTAAAAAATATACATTTGGCAATGGTTTATCTTTTTTTGTTTTGGGTAGTGTCTAGGTAAGCCAAAAATATACATTGGATGGAGGTTGGTGACTATTAAAATTTGGCTTCGTTTTAACTTACCAAACCACCAGAGATTTTTAGTTATATAAAGGGTAATAAATTTCTTGATAATTAGTACCTTATGATTCCAATGTGATTCTTTAGAATTATATCACGTGTGTATCTATTTGACTAAAATATTCTTCCAAGGGTTTAAAACAATGCATACTTCCGTCTTTTAGAACAAAAGTCAAACCTGGAGAATTTCAATTACTTTTTAAAGAGCTTTGTGATTGCAAAGTGATATCATTATGTGATAACAAACATCCTTAAATTTTCGTTGGAAACTTTTTTCTTTTTAGCTTAATTTGAAGTAAATTTTAACTTCCTCTTACATATTCATTTTTGTGCTAATGTTTATGAAAAATTTCACTTACCTTTTAAAATGGTCCAAAGTCCAAACTAAAAACACAAAATACTGTTTAGTTTATGAAAATATTTTTTATTTTTATTTTCAGTCTTTATTTTTTAAAATATATTTTTTGAATCATTGAAAATATCTTTTTGATATTTTTAGATTTAAGCATATTAAAAAATATTTTTAAAAAAATATTTTCAATTAACTCGATCAAACGCATTTTTAAATCTATTTTCTATTTTCAATAAAAATGAAAACAAAAAATATTCAACTAAACAAATTTGTTGAAAACAAATATAAATATTGTCAACGCGAATGTTTTTTTAATAGTAGTAACTTTTTATTTTTTTAATATTTTTAACTAGTATTAATTTTATCCCTTAAATTAATTTTATAAAAGAATAAAAATTCAAACATTGCCGTGTTATTCGGTATATTTTTAAAGATCAAATTATAAAGGAAAAAAATTTCTTTTGCTTTTAATATTTTACTCGAGTTTTAATTCTATCTTTTAAAACTAACGTTGCAACGCATGTAGTTTCCCACATGGCAAGAATGAGCTTTATCACTTCAATCTCTTTGTCTTTTCTTCTGCATTCGCCATTTGTTCAATCTCTATGTCTTCTTCTTATCTTGATTCTGACTTATAGAAAGTGGAGAGAGAGAGAGGCAGAGGGAAGATGAAAAAGAAGAAGAGTTTAAAGGATAAAATGGTAAATTTATTGACACATTCGACGTGGCTGGTATGTGTACACTTAATGGGATGCATTGACAGTGATGCACGACGTGAAGGAACCCATATCATCATTTTCGGATTGGGAAATCTCTTTAGTTTTGGGACTCAGTGGAATTTTTAATTTCTCATACCTATTAGATGGTTGTGAATGGAGTACACAGTCATTTAATAACTATAAAAAAATTAAAGAGTCTTCTTAACTTTAAAGTTAAAGAGATAACTAAGATCTTTTTCGATAACTCAGTAAGTAAATGTGGGTGATATAAATTAGATCTAAATAAACGTGATTCGTGTTTGGAAGACATTTAAGTAAATATGATTTAGTACAGAATATAATATTTGGATGTGGTGTGTAAACATAGTTTGAAATATATAATTACCAGAAAACATAAATTTTAAATTTCATTTTTTGATTTACTATTATTATTATTATTATTATTATTATTATTTATTTAAAACTAACTTAGTGAATTATATTAATATTTACATTATATATATATATATATAATTTAATTAAAATAAGTTAGTTTTCACTTGGTATATTATTTTTAAATTAAAGTTCAATTTAGTCTTTTTTTGTCCAGTCTATAAATTTAATTTATTTTTTTAATTTCAACATTTATCAAAAACCTTTATATTTATTCACCTAGGTCTCTGGTCAAAATTTTTCTTTTGCCTTTTGCATGATCTAAGATCATATTTAGGTTCATATAAGTTCATAGATGTAATACCCATTATATTTTTTTTAAGTTATAAGTATTCAAAAATTACGATAAATTTATTTTGGAGAAAATAAATTCCCTATCGGTTTAATTTTTGTATACTCGTTTGTGCATATTGTTGAAAATACAAATTTTTATTTATAGATTCTATAAATTGTGGGATATAATGGATGATACGATATGGAATTAATCCCATTAAGTAAAAATACAGTTCAAAAGTGGAATCTAGAATGAATAGTTGAAAGTGAAACTGATAGATGAAAACTAGTAAGTGAAACTGGTAGATGAAAACTGGTAAGTGAGACTGGTAGATGAAAACTGGTAAGTGAAACTGGTAGATGAAATAGTAAAGGAGAATGGTAGATGGAATAGTAGCAAATAGTACCATAACTTCTCCTATAAATAGGCCCTTCCATTTCACTTCAAAACTCACACCTTCAGTTTCTCTTCTCTCCTCTCCTCAAAAACTTCTCTTGCTCCGGCGTTAGGGCTCTGAGATTCTAGGTCTTTCTTCCTTAGCCTAGATCTAAGGTAAGAATACTATGCCCCTTTTCTATGCCATTCAGATTTTAAAAGTTATTTTCTTAAGTATGCTCTGTCGTTGCGGCTTTGACTGATCATCCACATCAGAAAAACTGTCCTTAGCTACCTATATGTTGTTTTGATTCTCTGATTACCGAAATAGAATGTAAACTGTGAATAATACATGTATAGGAAAGTTCTGGCTAAGGAAAGACATGGTTCTTAAGTGTGTCCATTGGGACTCTCCACTCTTTCCTTGGAACTTACCTGGTGTACCTTTTTACAGATTTTATTCTCTATTTCTGGTATGAATAGTATCCATACGTATGAATAGTAACTATACGTGTGAATAGTGACCGTACGTGTAAATAGTATTTGTACGTATGAATAGTACCCGTATGTATGAATAGTATCTGTACATATGAATAGTGATAGTACGTATGAATAGTAATTATATGTATGAATAGTATTTTGGTACAAAAGCAACCCTGACTTTCTATATCTGATCTTTATGAAAATCTCCGTAGCGGAACCTGAAATCCAGCTACGTACTCTTCTTTGTAGTAACTCGGAAAAGTGACTGGGATACGGAATCTATGTGAGTGGATGACCTTGCTAACCGATTTTATTTACTTTATTTCCAAGTACAATATAAACTCCATCTCACATCGCAATTAGATTCTATATTTATTGATGATTGTTAGATAATGAAATTTATTGTTGATTATTATGAATATATAATACACATGCAATGGTTGAGGGCTTGACCCAAGATACCAATGCATGAAATTATATACATGGAATGGTTGAGGGCTTGACCCAAGATACCAATGCATGGAATTTTACACATGGAATGGTTGAGGGCTTTATTTCCAAGATACCAATGCATGTAATGATTGAGATTATAAGTGGAGACTGAATTCTTGAACATTCAATACAGAGGTATAGAAACCCTGAATATCAAAATAACTGTTGTTATTGTGATTATGATTCTGGTATTTGTACTTATGATATATTTATTATTGCACAGTTATTTAGTCACTGAGTTTTGATGAACTCACACTCTCCATGAACATTTTTTTTAGATACAGTGGATGTCAACGAAGAAAATCTGCAGGAGAATTAGTATTCCTCGAGGATACTTTTTATCTGGAGCGCTTATAAATCCAAAAGCTTAGGAATGCTCTGTAATCTCTATAGGTCACCTAGGCTTGGAAAGTTGTATCATATTGTATGATATTTGACTTGTGTTTCTATTTCACTATGTTGAACTTTTTATATGTATAAATATCTTTCTTGAAAAATTATGTTATGCATTAGTATTAATCAGAGATTTTATGGGATACCATTGAGGTATACTCTTGAGTTTACGAAGTTACTCACATGCTCAAATTTGGGATGTGACAATTTTGGTATCAGAGGAGTTTTAGGTCCCCTATAGATTACAGAACAAGTGTTCTTTGTGGGCCCTTCCCCATTGTCGTGAGCCGCGGCATGACCATGGGATTAGGTTCCATAAAAGACCTTATAGAGTATAGTGCCTTTTGTTTTTATAACTTATTCCTTGATGGGTTAATATGAGGTAATCTTGTTTGATCTGAGAAGTATTTGTTCTCTGTGTAGACTTAACTCTACGATGTCAGAGGGATCTTCAAATCATAATGAGCATGTAGGCTCAGGGAGGACTTTAATTCCACCAGTTAATACGCAGGACAACCCTTCTAACCACGGAGATAATTCACATGCTCCAAATATTGATGGTTCAACTGGTGCCCGGGCGGAGGGAGCTGGAGTCGCCCAACAGATTGACGCTGCTATTGTCATGCAAATGTTCAGCCTAGTGAATGATCGGTTAGATCATATAGAGGGAGAACGAGCAAAACATGTTGATACACCAAAGGTTCCTCTTGCTATTGAGACCAAACAGGCTGGAGAAGGCACAGTTAAGGACGTGAAAATGTCTGAGTTTCTAAAGATGATGCCACCCATTTTCACCGGCGAAGATCCTAATGAGGACCCGCAACGATTTTTGGATGATTGCGAGGCAATTTGTGATGCTTTGGGGTGTTCTGATGCCCGAAGAGTAGAGATTGTCTCCTTTCAACTAAAAGGGAGAGCCGGTAAATGGTGGAAGGCCTGGAAGAATGGGAGAACCCAAGATGCACCACCAATTACATGGGCGGAATTCCAAAAAATGATTATCAATGAATTCCTTCCAAAAAGTGTTCGATCATCTAGAGTAAGAGACTTTTTGTATTTGAAACAAGGATCCATGACGGTAGACGAATACAATGCCCAGTTTATTAAGTTGGCAGAATATGCTCCGCAACTGGTGCCTACAGAAGAGGCTAAAGTGGAGAAGTTTGTGGAAGGTATTCGCGATTCTCTTTATTCGCAGGTGGGTCCTAATATGGTTAATTATAACTCTTACTCTGCCGCTGTCGATACTGCACGTAGAATGGAAAAGAGGTGGAATAAAAAGGAAGAATTTAAAAATAAAAAGAGGTCTAGAGATGGGAGGTATTTTCACCAAGGTGGGAACTCAGGAACCTCAAAACCTTCCATCACTTCACATCATGTTCTGATTGCATCATCTAAACCCAAATTCTCCACGGCTAGTGCAGCTAAGCCTCGCTCAGAATATAAAAGTGGTTACAGTTCTTCGAACAGGGGTGGTTCTCAAGCAGGAAGAGGAAAGCCTCAATGTCCTGAGTGTGGAAAATTTCATTTTGGAGAATGCCTTAGGAAGATGGGAACATTAATTTGTTTTCATTGCGGACAAGAAGGGCACTTCAGGAGGGAATGCCCTCAACTTACTTCTGAATCTGGTCAAGCATCTGTTCTTCCATCTCACACCCAACCGAGAGTTACTCTAGTCGCTCGTACACCGACCGCTTCTACTGGAGGAAGCTTTGGGAGAGGATCAGGCAGAGGCCAAGGAGGTCGTGGGCAGCAAGTAGCTGGTAGAGGTACTGCCAGAGTATATGCCTTGACTCGACAAGATGCCCAGGCATCCAATGCTGTTATTACAGGTACTTTATTAGTTAGCGCTTTAGCTGCACATGTATTATTTGACCCTGGTTCCACACATTCGTATGTGTCACCTCTGTTTGCCAAGAGGTTTGAGTCTGAGCCAGTTATACTGGACGAACTATTCCTGGTAGCTACACTGATGGGAGAAGCCCTAGTAGTTAGATCTGGATATCGTTCTTGTAAGATAACTGTTAAGGACATAGAGACAGAGGTAGATCTTATGCTGCTTAGTATGACAGATTTTGATGTGATCTTAGGAATGGACTGGCTATCCTCATGCCATGCTACATTGAATTGTCATGACAAGACCATTTCTTTTAGTATACCGGGTGGGCATAATTTCATATTTCAAGGAGACCGAAGTGAGGTTCCCTGTAACATAATATCAATGTTAACCGCCCGACGTATGTTACGAAAAGGGTGTCATGGATTTCTAGCCTTTGTCAAAGATATAGACAAGGAGGAAAGAAGTCTTGAACGAATACCAGTAGTTAGTGAATTTTCAGATGTATTTCCAGAAAATTTACCTGGTTTACCACCAGAGAGGGATATTGAATTTAATATTGAATTGGTTTTGGGCACTAGACCAATTTCAATTCCTCCTTACCGCATGGCACCCGTTGAGTTGAAAGAGCTTAAAGAGCAATTAAAAGACCTGCTAGATAAGGGGTTTATCCGCCCAAGTTTCTCACCTTGGGGTGCCCCAGTACTCTTTGTGAGAAAGAAAGATGGCTCTTTAAGACTGTGCATAGATTACTGCCAGTTAAACAAAGTCACGGTAAAGAATAAATATCCTTTACCAAGAATTGATGACTTGTTTGACCAATTACAGGGGGCACAATGCTTCTCAAAAATAGATCTGAGATCTGGTTATCATCAACTGAAAATTAAGGAGGAAGACATACCCAAGACCGTCTTTCGGACGCGATACGGGCATTATGAATTTCTCGTAATGTCATTTGGATTGACTAATGCGCCAGCAACATTTATGGACCTTATGAACCGAGTGTTCAAACCTTTCCTTGATAGATTCGTGATCGTCTTCATTGATGATATTCTGGTTTACTCCAAAAGTCGGGAGGATCATGTAGAACATTTGTGTCACGACCCGTTTTCTGGGCACATGACCGGCACAATGATGAATCTCTCATCACTGTAAGCCTTCCGATAAATATATCAAATTTTCTTATCTAAAAATCATAGAGATGATTTGCATGTAATAATAGATTATCAATTTAAAATACATTATTATACTGACATACAAGCCAAATGTCGAACCCCTGACCTAGATGTCCTAGACGATTACAGAGCAACATAATCTACAACAATAGAGGGGCCTACCCGATAGCGGGAAGGTCCAAAGTGATCTAATCTTCTAGCGGATATTCTTCATTGGCAACCTGATCTGAACAAAAAGGTTGTACAAACAATGTGAGCTTTTAAACTCAATGAGCGAATTGGCCTCGCGTTAATAAAATTCAAATACATCACCAGTCATGCAAGCATATCCAAAGGCTCATACTCAACCAATAGACAGAAGATAAAAATTCATCTAATTCAACAAACGTTACTAGTACTCGTCAATGGCAATATATCCCGGAGAGCGCACATAGGCCGGCTCACCAATTATGTATATTTCCACCATGACGCACAACATCATCCTCTTACATACAAGAAGATAAAAATTCATCCAATTCAACAAACGTTACTAGTACTCGTCAATGGCAATATTTTCCGGAGAGCGCACACAGGCCGGCTCACCAATTATGTATATTTCCGCCATGACGCACAACCTCATCCTCTTAGCTAGGGCGCCTCACGAATTTATTACCAATCCGGGCTATATCCTTACTGAGAGAATCGTTGTCTCCACACTCATTGGTCAAGACACCCTGTCAACCGGGTTTTCTGCCTTGCCGTGAGAGGGGGTACTGTCCCGCTCAATCACAATCAATAGCATTTCATATCATAATCAGAAGCTCAATATAATATTCATCCATATAACAGGTATAGTATATAACTATATTATAGATTTATAAACCACATATCAAGATAACAATTAATTCATTTTTGAAAACATTCAAACTTCACATCATCATAAGATACTTATTTCATTTTATCCATACTTATGGATTAATTATCTCATTTAGATTCGTCATTCTGAATCCAATTTCCCTCTATGAATCTTGGGAGTGTCCTACGACATACTTTTTATCACCAGTAATGCTAAAATTCTATTAAAACGGGGTCGTTTCACTCACCTGGATTCCGTACGAGTATCACTTCTCTAAGTCGTTACAGACAAGAGTGCTCAGGTGAATTTCGTTGTTTTGCTACGGAGATTTTCATGAAAGATTAGAGAAAATACTTTAGGATTGTTTTCGTACAGATACTGTTCATACGTATGGTTATTGTTTATATATATAGTTACTATTCATACGATTACTATTCATACGTATGGTCACTATTTATATGGTTACTATTCATATGTACAGTTACTATTTATTCGTATAGTTACTATTTATACCAGAAATAGAGAATATAATCTGTAAAATAGTACACCAGGTAAGTTTCCAAGAAAGAGTGGAGGGTCACACTGGACACACTTAAAAATCAGGTCTTTCTTTAGCCAGAACTTTCCTAGACATGTATTCTTCACAGTTTACATTCTATTTTGGTAATCAGAGAATCAAAATAACATATAAACAGCTAAGGACAATTTTTCTGATGTGGAAGATCGGCCAAAGCCGCAACCACAGAGCATACTTAAGAAAATAACTTCTAGAATTTGAAAGACATAGAAAGGTATAGTATCATTACCTAAGCAAAAAGGAAAGGCCCAAAATCTCAGAGGCCTAGCGTCGAAACAAGAGAAACTTAAGGAAAGAAGAAGAGAAGTTGAAGGTGTGAGTTTGGAAGTGAAATGGAAGCGCATATTTAT
Organism: Biancaea sappan; assembly: GCA_037074585.1. NCBI lineage: Eukaryota > Viridiplantae > Streptophyta > Magnoliopsida > Fabales > Fabaceae > Biancaea > Biancaea sappan. The sequence goes on along the minus strand of CM073493.1, from coordinate 6,379,152 downwards.
AGGAAAAGTCAAGGGTACTATTTGATACTATGCACTAATAAAATATTCAATTTACTATTTATGAAAATGACATTTCTAATAATGCAGTTACTGTGCACCTCACGCGTACGATGGAAAATTTTTCTGTTATTACTGTTAGAAACTTAAAGGGAAAACTATCCTTTCACCTTAAACCTTTAATTTTCTTTTAAAATCAGTCCTTTCAATTTAGTCCCTGAGGGTATTTTTACACATAAAACGTCATTTTCTCCTACAAACTTCTTTCTAGTTTTCTCTTATGACCAAACCACATCTAGTACTTGACATTTCGATTGTATAAATGAACAGTATCATATACGTAAATAGTATTATATGGGTGAATAGTACTGTATACTGAAATAGTAACAGTAGTTTGTAAACAAATATTTATATTTTATTTTTCATGGGTATTACATTATCACCCCCTTAAGAGAATTCGGTTTCCAGAATTCAAAACTCATCTCAAGACTGAAATAAGTGTGATTACTTCGTCCATATCTCATCCTTTGCATCTCTTTCTTCCAAAACCTCATCACACCCTTGGTGAGATTTACAAGAACATTATACCATTGACTGTGAACTCTAAACCGCATTATCAATAATTTGCATAAGACTTTTGCCTTTTCTAAACAGCAAGTAATCTCTTCCTCATCAGTTTGATCTTCTCCACAACCTTTTGTACCATAAAGTGTCTCATCCTCATAACCTTTACCAAACTCAAACCACCTAATCAGAGACGAACTCTGTCTCTATGTAAAACCTCAAATAGGTGTCTTCTCAACAGTGGCACGTGGTCTTTCCAGTTTATACTGAATATCAGAACACAAGCTACCATACACATAGCTTATAACTTTTACGAATACAAGTACCCTACCCGAAGGCATTATTTTGGCCATAGGCAATATTCTTGCCCGAAGGCGATCATTCTACCTTAAGGCGATACTCTCAGCTGAATGCGTCATATAAAAGGAAAAATCACATAAAATTATTACATAAATCTCTAGGAAGAACAATCCCAGAAAATGTGTTAAGTAAATAACATACTCCTCATGCATAATTATAAAATAAATATATATAGAAATTCCTCTCACCTCAATGACTCATATAGAGTCGTATCCCTTCAATGCTTAGGGCAAACCCATAGTTCTCTATACATAGGTTCATAAAATACTTATTTAGCATTCCTCCATAGCTCAAAAGTGCAATGAAATATCATTTTAGTAACTCTGCTCAGTCAAAAGGATATTACCATTCTCTGCTTTAGAATTTCCATAATCAAGTACGAAATATAAGTCCAACATCTTCTCATTCCTCAAGTTCTTTCAGTAAAAGGAATCACTTCAACAAAGAAGATCTAAATACTAACTTAAATTTTACTTCTAGTACCTAGATAATTTTAATACATGAATCTTAGACCAAATATAACTTTAGGTACAAACAAAAGAAAGAATAAATTAAGGACGAGTAGGCTTTTGAAATGTAGAAGGTGCTCCAAGTCTAGAAGAGGAAGGTGCTTCAGACCTTAAGGAGGAAGCTAATCGTTGTAGCCTAGAAAGGGTTTCTGGAGGAAGCGTCTGGGAAATTTGGCGAAGAGCAGAAGTTACTCCGTTCATACAGTCAATACACCTTGCTTGTTGGTCACGAAAATTTTGAGTTGCAAACATTGAATGTCTATCAACTCGATTAGCTAGTTCCCCGAAACGACGGTTTATCAGTTTCTCTTGGTTTTCAAAGAGACGATTTATTAGTCGCTTCTGGTCCTCTGTCTTGTATTCCAGGCTCTCTATCTTACGCTCCAGATTTTCGATCTTACGCTCCAGGAACGCAAGCTTATTTTCTGAGGATGTTGCAGTACTGTCCTCCTCCAACTCTATTACATCCCTCTTTCTCTTCTTAATTTCTGGTGACCTATCTACAGGTCTCTTCCCTTTGTTGTTTCCGAGACTTAGATTTAAATCAAGCTCTACATTGCCAGTCTCAAAATTCAAGTTGAAAGACTTATTATCGGCCATTGCTCTAGGGATCTCAGAAATAACTTCGAATGAGAAAGGAATGGAGATTGAGAAATAGGTATGTAATGAAAGAAGTAGGTTTGCTTGGTGCGATGAGTAGGGTAACAGGCATACAAGATTTATAGACAACCCGAAGCCCCTGGAGCTAAAGCCACCACAACCTATATGCCGCTCGCTAGGAGGTTTACAGATCACATATGTCGCAATGCCAGCAATTAATGTCGGACATGCAAGTAAATAGTAAATATAATTTAATGCAATTAACATAAGTCAAAGATTTCCTCAAAAAATTTTCGGCTAATCTTGACCTTTCCCAAAATTTTGACTAACTACGCTCTTCAGTCTGAGATTTTCTCCCTCTAAACTTGTTTTATCCTGTAATCCCATATCACGATATCCCTCTATGATTAGGTAGCCTCATATTGGCCGTATCTTAGATTCTAATCGGTGTCTTTACTCTAGACTTACACATAATATATATGTAAATATATATATTTTAAAACAAAGTTAACTGCTTACGGTCGCATGCCTTAAGCATTATCATGATGTAAGGAAATCACTGCCTTTTATTTGCCCATGAGAGCATTATATGTAAGTATGTGTAACCATGAAGATATATCATCATCTACACATTTCATTCTATCCAAGTCATTTTGATTTCACATCTCTATGAGTATATGTAGGATCATCACATATTCTCCTTGATCGTAGCCTTCACTTATTATGCATGAATAACATACATACATGTAATTACAACATGATTCAATCAATTATGTATATCATACTCAACTGAAGGCTCTCAAGAACAATACAATAAAACAGAGAAATGCATTTCAGTTCATCATAAAAGCATCAAAGGCAATCTTTAATGGCTTTATTATCAACTTCTTTAAATTTCAGAAAATGCCAACGGGAGAAATGGGAAAACCAAGTAAAATCGGCCGCAAATCCACCGAATATTGACTTTCGTGGTTTTGACATTAATGCAACGCATTGTTGGTGTGCACGCCTACCCTAGACTTCTGGCTTCTAGCTTGTAGAAATCCATAGGTTGATCGTGTAGGGGTGCGGTGAAAAGATATCTTCTTTGTCTCTAAGTCCTAATTTTTCTCTATAAAAACCATCCCAGCATTCTCAGTTACCACACCACAAAGAGTAATAATCTCTGAGCCTACAATCTTCTACCATTCCTCTCGCCTTATACTCTTACAAAAATTTCTAAATTTTCCAAATCATGGCCTCACAGAAGTACATTGATCTCACAGTGGAGGCCAAGGAAAAAGAACTTGACTTAAACTTAAGTTTAGGCAGGGACAAGGGCAAAAGGCCTCTCGAGGAATCTCAAGAAAATCAAAAGGAGAAGAAGATGAAGAAGATTGAGGAAGCCGAGGAGATTAGTACAGGCCATAGCTCGGAGGACAAAATCGCCTGTTTAGAGTAGGAGGTGAAGAATCTCAAGAAGATGATAGAGGATCTGGAGAAGTTAACCAAACGCAATAACGCGGCAATGACTTCAAGAATAGATAGATTCTTCTATTGGTCCACCAGTGCTTCTGCAATCAATAGCAAAGAAGTGTTGATTGTATGAATGAAATTTACACTACCCTCCGCGATATTGCTCTGTCTCTCGCTCCAAGGAATGGTCGAGGGGTGATGATACAATACAACCCTCCTAATCCAAGACCACCTCGCTTTTAGATTACTCATGCATGAGTAAACTTCTCTTTCCTTTTTTTTTTTTGCAATGTAATCCTTCAGTGTTTTTTTTTAATGCAAGTGGTTTCTTTTATTGGCTGGTACCCTAAAATAATATAGCTACACAAAATCAATCATGAATTCAGCTTATAAAATCCATCATATAAAATTTTGATCCGACAGCAACGGAATCAAAACAAGTAATAACCTTTCCTTTACTAAGTTCAAAAGTGTAGCTACATCTATCTAAAACTAAAACTGAGAACATAATTCCTAAGAAGAGATAAGTCTCGGAGGGAAAGGAAATGGAAACATCCTACAGGACCTTCAGTAGAGCCGTCTCTCTATAGTTGTGCCCGGGTTCACAACGATAGAGGAGGTTCCACTAAGGTTACCTTACTCTGTAATCACTAGGAGACCTAACAACCATTGCTCTGATACCAACTTTGTCACGACCCATTTTCTGGGCACATGACCGGCACAATGATAAATCTCTCATCACTGTAAGCCTTCCGATAAATATATCAAATTTTCTTATCTGAAAATCATAGAGATGATTTGCATGTAATAATAGATTATCAATTTAAAATACATTATTATACTGACATACAAGCCAAATGTCGAACCCCTGACCTAAATGTCCTAGACGATTACAGAGCAACATAATCTACAACAATAGAGGGGCCTACCCGATAGCGGGAGGGTCCAAAGTGATCTACTCTTCTAGCGGATATTCTTCATTGGCAACCTGATCTGAACAAAAAGGTTGTACAAACAATGTGAGCTTTTAAACTCAATGAGCGAATCGGCCTCGCGTTAATAAAATTCAAATACATCACCAGTCATGCAAGCATATCCAAAGGCTCATACTCAACCAATAGACAGAAGATAAAAATTCATCTAATTCAACAAACGTTACTAGTACTCGTCAATGGCAATATATCCCGGAGAGCGCACATAGGCCGGCTCACCAATTATGTATATTTCCACCATGACGCACAACATCATCCTCTTACATACAAGAAGATAAAAATTCATCCAATTCAACAAACGTTACTAGTACTCGTCAATGGCAATATTTCCCGGAGAGCGCACACAGGCCGGCTCACCAATTATGTATATTTCCGCCATGACGTACAACCTCATCCTCTTAGCTAGGGCGCCTCACGGATTTATTACCAATCCGGGCTATATCCTTATTGAGGGAATCGTTGTCTTCACACTCATTGGTCAAGACACCCTGTCAACTGGGTTTTCTGCCTTGCCGTGAGAGGGGGTACTGTCCCGCTCAATCACAATCAATAGCATTTCATATCATAATCAGAAGCTCAATATAATATTCATCCATATAACAGGTATAATATATAACTATATTATAGATTTATAAACCACATATCAAGATAACAATTAATCCGTTTTTGAAAACATTCAAACTTCACATCATCATAAGATACTTATTTCATTTTATCCATAATTATGGATTAATTATCTCATTTAGATTCGTCATTCTGAATCCAATTTCCCCCTATGAATCTTGGGAGTGTCCTACGACATACTTTTTATCACCAGTAATGCTAAAATTCTATTAAAACGGGGTCGTTTCACTCACCTGGATTCCGTACGAGTATCACTTCTCTAAGTCGTTACAGACAATAGTGCTCAGGTGAATTTCGGTGTTCTGCTACGGAGATTTTCATGAAAGATTAGAGAAAATACGTTAGGATTGTTTTCGTACAGATACTGTTTATACGTATGGTTACTGTTTATATACAGTTACTATTCATACGGTTACTATTCATACGTATGGAAGATCGGCCAAAGCCGCAACCACAGAGCATACTTAAGAAAATAACTTCTAGAATTTGAAAGACATAGAAAGGCATAGTATCATTACCTAAGCAAAAAGGAAAGGCCCAAAATCTCAGAGGCCTAGCGTCGAAACAAGAGAAATTTAAGGAAAGAAGAAGAGAAGTTGAAGGTGTGAGTTTAGAAGTGAAATAGAAACGCCTATTTATAGGAAAAGTCAAGGGTACTATTTGATACTATGCACTAATAAAATATTCAATTTACTATTTATGAAAATGACATTTCTAATAATGTAGTTACTGTGCACCTCACGCGAAAAATTTTTTCTGTTATTACTATTAGAAACTTAAAGGGAAAACTATCCTTTCACCTTAAACCTTTAAGTTTCTTTTCAAATCAGTCCTTTCAATTTAGTCCCTGAGGGTATTTTTACACATAAAACGTCATTTTCTCCTACAAACTTCTTTCTAGTTTTCTCTTATGACCAAACCACATCTAGTACTTGACATTTCGATTGTATAAATGAACAGTATCGTATACGTAAATAGTATTATATGGGTGAATAGTACCGTATACTGAAATAGTAACAGTAGTTTGTAAACAAATATTTATATTTTATTTTTCATGGGTATTACAATTTGAGAACGGTGCTGCAAACTTTGAGGGAACATCAGTTATAAGCTAAGTTCTCAAAATGTGAATTCTGGATGAGTCAAGTAACATTCCTGGGGTATGTAATTTCTCAAGAAGGTGTTCATGTAGATCCAAGTAAGATGGAAGCAGTGAAGCAGTGGCCTAGACCAACAACTGTATTTGAAGTTCAGAGTTTCCTTGGCTTAGCTGGGTATTATCGTCGCTTTGTCAAGAATTTCTCTAAGTTGGCTCTTCCACTGACAAAGTTGACTAGGAAGAACGCTAAGTATACTTGGGATGATGCTTGTGAGCAAAGTTTCTCTATGTTGAAGGAGTGTCTAACTTCAGCACCAGTTCTAGTTCTACCATCGAGACCGGGGGGTTACACTGTATATTGCGACTCCTCAAAGGTAGGATTGGGATGCGTGTTAATGCAACATGGTAAGGTCATTGCTTATGGCTCTCGACAGCTTAAAAAGTATGAACTTAATTATCCTACTCATGATCTAGAGATGGCAGCAGTAGTGTTTGCTTTAAAAATTTGGAGGCATTACTTATATGGGGAGACATATGAGATTTTCACTGATCACAAAAGCCTTAAATATATCTTTGAACAGAAAGATCTCAATCTAAGGCAACGGAGATGGATGGAACTCCTAAAGGACTACGACTGTACCATTCTCTACCATCCAGGGAAGGCAAACGTGGTAGCAGATGCCCTTAGTCGGAAGTCGATGGGAAATCTTGCTCATATTACCACAGTAAGGAGGTCCTTGATTCAAGAATTACATGAATTAGAGGCTAGTGGGGTATTCTTTGAGATTACTAAGTTAAGTGCTTTCTTGGCTCACTTGACAGCCAAATCCTCCCTTGTAGAAAGGGTGAAGGCAACATTGGAGAATGACACCGAAATGGTTAAAACTAGAGAGAAGGTGAAGGTAGGTTTAGTACAGGGTTTCTCAGTAGATGAAGAAGATGTGTTATGGTTTAACGGGAGATTGTGTATTCCGAACATTGAACCTTTGAAGCGAGAGATTTTACAAGAAGCTTACAGAGCGCCCTATGTTGTTCATCCTGGTGCCAACAAGATGTACCAGGACTTGAAACAAGTTTATTGGTGGGAGGGCATGAAGCGAGATGTGACTGACTTTGTCGCTCGATGCTTGACATGTCAGCAGGTCAAATCCGAACATCAGAGACCACCTGGGTTGATGCAAAGGCTTGAGATTCCCGAGTGGAAATGGGAACGGATTACTATGGACTTTGTGGTGGGTTTGCCCCGATCTTTGAATGGATACGATTCTATATGGGTTATTGTGGATTGACTTACTAAATCGGCACATTTCCTTCCTGTTCATACCACCTACAGTGTGGCAAAACTTAGTCGACTATACGTGAATGAGATAGTAAAGCTCCATGGCGTACCAGTGTCTATCATATCAGATCGAGGACCCCAGTTCACTTCCCGATTTTGGGGAGCTTTTCAGAAAGCTCTAGGCACTAGAGTAGATTTGAGCACATCTTTTCATCCTCAAACTGATGGTCAGTCTGAGAGAACTATTCAGACCTTAGAGGATATGCTGAGAGCATGTGTAATGGATTTTGGTGGCAGATGGGAAGACCACTTGTCGCTTATCGAATTTGCTTATAATAATAGTTATCAAGCTAGTATTAAGATGGCTCCTTTCGAGGCATTATATGGGAGGCGATGTCGATCTCCTATTGGTTGGTTTGAACTAAGCGAACCTAAAATGGTGGGACCCAAGATGATACAGGAGGCTGTGGATAAAATTAAACTGATCAGGGAGAGGTTATTAGCCGCTCAGAGTAGGCAAAATTCCTATGCAGACAATCGGCGACGTGACTTAGAATTTTCTGTTAGTGATATGGTCTGCTTACGAATCTCACCGATAAAAGGAGTAATGAGATTCGGAAAGAAAGGGAAGCTCAGCCCAAGATATATTGGTCCTTATGAGATTGTGGAAAGAGTGGGTAACGTGGCTTATCGCCTAGCCTTACCCTCGAACCTAGAGGGAGTACATCCAGTATTTCATGTATCGATGCTACGTAAGTATCTTCCTGACCCCTCTCATGTCATCCAGCCACAAGACGTACGATTTGATGAGACTCTTGCTTATGAAGAGGTGCTAGTAGCTATCCTCGATAGGCAGGTCAAGAAACTTCGTACCAAGGAAATTCCCATTGTCAAAGTTCTGTGGAGGAATCATACTCACGAGGAAGCCACATGGGAAACAGAAGATGAAATGTGGACAAAATATCCACACCTATTCGAATCATGAGGTAAGTTTTCGAATTCGGAGGACCGAATTTTTTTAATGGGGGTAGAATGTAATACCCATTATATTTTTTTAAGTTATAAGTATTCAAGAATTACGATAAATTTATTTTGGAGAAAATAAATTTCCTATCGGTTTAATTTTTGTATACTCGTTTGTGCATATTGTTGAAAATACAAATTTTTATTTATAGATTGTATAAATTGTGGGATATAATGGATGATACGATATGGAATTAATCCCATTAAGTAAAAATACAGTTCAAAAGTGGAATCTAGAATGAATAGTTGAAAGTGAGACTGGTAGATGAAAACTGGTAAGTGAAACTGGTAGATGAAAACTGGTAAGTGAGACTGGTAGATGAAAACTGGTAAGTGAGACTGGTAGATGAAAACTGGTAAGTGAAACTGGTAGATGAAATAGTAAAGGAGAATGGTAGATGGAATAGTAGCAAATAGTACCATAACTTCTCCTATAAATAGGCCATTCCATTTCACTTCAAAACTCACACCTTCAGTTTCTCTTCTCTCCTCTCCTCAAAAACTTCTCTTGCTCCGGCGTTAGGGCTCTGAGATTCTAGGTCTTTCTTCCTTAGCCTAGATCCAAGGTAAGAATACTATGCCCCTTTTCTATGTCATTCAGATTTTAAAAGTTATTTTCTTAAGTATGCTCTGTGGTTGTGGCTTTGGCTGATCTTCCATATCAGAAAAACTGTCCTTAGCTACCTATATGTTGTTTTGATTCTCTAATTACCGAAATAGAATGTAAACTGTGAAGAATACATGTCTAGGAAAGTTCTGGCTAAGGAAAGACATGGTTCTTAAGTGTGTCCATTGGGACTCTCCACTCTTTCCTTGGAACTTACCTGGTGTACTCTTTTACAGATTTTATTCTCTATTTCTGGTATAAATAGTACCCATATGTATGAATAGTAACTATACGTGTGAATAGTGATCATACACATGAATAATATTCGTATGTATGAATAGTACCCATACGTGTGAATAGTAACCGTACGTGTGAATAGTATTCATACATATGAATAGTAACTGTATGTATGAATAGTATATGTACATATGAATAGTGATCGTACGTATGAATAGTGATTATACGTATGAATAATATTTTGGTACAAAAGCAACACTGACTTTCTATATCTGATCTTTATGAAAATCTCCGTAGCGGAACCTGAAATCTAGCTACGTACTCTTCTTTGTAGCAACTCGGAAAAGTGACTGGGATACGGAATCTATGTGAGTGGATGACCTTGCTAACCGACTTTATTTACTTTATTTCCAAGTACAATATAAACTCCATCTCACATCGCAATTAGATTCTATATTTATTGATGATTGTTAGATAATGAAATTTATTGTTGATTGTTAGATAATGAAATTTATTGTTGATTATTATGAATATATAATACACATGCAATAGTTGAGGGCTTGACCCAAGATACCAATGCATGAAATTATATACATGGAATGGTTGAGGGCTTGACCCAAGATACCAATGCATGGAATTTTACACATGTAATGGTTGAAGGCTTTATTTCCAAGATACCAATGCATGTAATGATTGAGATTATAAGTGGAGACTGAATTCTTGAACATTCAATACAGAGGTATAGAAACCCTGAATATCAAAATAACTGTTGTTATTGTGATTATGATTCTGGTATTTGTACTTATGATATATTTATTATTGCACAGTCATTTAGTCACTGAGTTTTGATGAACTCACACTCTCCATGAACATTTTTTTTAGATACAGTGGATGTCAACGAAGAAAATCCGCAGGAGAATTAGTATTCCTCGAGGATACTTTTTATCTGGAGCGCTTATAAATCCAAAAGCTTAGGAATGCTCTGTAATCTCTATAGGTCACCTAGGCTTGGAAAGTTGTATCATATTGTATGATATTTGACTTGTGTTTCTGTTTCACTATGCTGAACTTTTTATATGTATAAATATCTTTCTTGAAAAATTATGTTATGCATTAGTATTAATTAGAGATTTTATGGGATACCATTGAGGTATACTCTTGAGTTTACGAATTTACTCACATGCTCAAATTTGGGATGTGACAATAGATCTAGAATATATTTTTCTCAAAAATAAAATCAACTCCTGTAAACTTTTAATTTCTTTCATTTTAGTTTTTTTCATGCAAGTTACGTTCTTTTCTCTTGCTTTTGATTTTCAAACCTGCCCATAACTTCTTTTTAGATGTTTTGAGGACATGTTTGATCATTTCCAACCCAAATCAAGGTAAAACATGAATTAAAATGAAGTTTTCCAAATTCCACAAATTTACACTACTATTCACGTTGTTCTTGTTCTGTTCTCATTTTTTTTTTTGGTTTTTCTTGTTGTTTTGGTTCAATTTTGATTTCCATATGAAGTTGGGATATACATTTCTGGTTTAGGGTGATTTGTTGAGTGGATTTCTACCTCAAAACTCCAAGAAAACAAAGCATAAAGCAACAAGGACTCTCATATAAATAAAATTCCACACTTGATGCTAAAACAGGGCAAGATTTAGCTCTCAATTTCTCTCCTTTTGGCTGGATATAATGGCTCTAATTTGTGTGCTAAAAACATGGCAAGGTTGGGCTCTAATACACTTGGGTTACATGCGAAAAAGTGGTGGAAGAAGGCATGCAAAACTAATGTATAAGGGTAAAGGAGGAACAAGATTAATGAACCGTGGAGCTACCCTCCCCCAACCACGTTTAATGGATCAGGAAGCTACAAAATGACACTTTTATTGAAACATAGTTGGATGAACAAAGATGGTTGACCAACCTCGTCTAAAGTCGTGCCAAACATCTCCCATTTCTTTCAACCACGTTTAGAGAATTGCAAACAATGTTACGATGATCCAAGGGATGAAATTGAAACAAAATAAAAATATAAATTGAAAATAAAAAATTACTAAAGACAAAATTAAAACTCCAATCAAACACTAACAACAAAAAAGATACTTTTGCCAATTATGAATTAACTAACAATAAATTCTTCATTTTCCTTTTCTTTTTTAGTAGAGAATAATTTAAGTGTAATTTTTTATATTTTTATTTTTTAAGCAATTACGATTTACGAATTGTCAATCTAAGTAATAAGAATTAGAAATTCCAACTAGAAAAAAAAATTCAATCATTTAAATCTGTTTGAAAGGAGAAAAGGAGAAGTAATTGAAAACCCAACAAACTAAAGAGAGATTGATCATGTTGGGACAAGTCTTAAATTTTTTATTATCAATTTTTTTAATTAAAATATAATAAGTATATAATTAAAAATTATATATTTTTCATAACTCAATATTATATAATTATTTTTTAAATTATATATATATATATATATTTGAAATAAAAAAAATTCTGACAATAAAAATATAAGAAAAATCTAGTCTTTTTGGAAATCCAAAGGTTTGGGTGAAGAAACGGTATCACCGGCCATAAATATCTTTTTTGCAGTCAAATGCTACATTTCTATTTGCTAATGCGAAGTGTGTATGACAGACACAGTGAGTTTAGTTTCCTGTTTGACCGACCAAAAGCACAATATATATAAATCAATCCTCCGACCTTTCTCCATCAAAATCAAACCCATAACAATCTTCTTCTTCCTCATCCACCATCCAATTCTGTTCCTCTGAATTTGAATTTCCATACACGCATTAAAAGGGCGTTACTTTCTACGAATGTTCTTCACCAATGCAACCTCATTTTCCTTCCCTTCTAACCCTTCCCTCTCCTTACGCCGCTCCCCCTCCGCCTTCCGCTGTCGCGCCGCTGCTGGAGATCTCTCGCCCGGCCCCGCTTTCCCCCGCTGGTTCCAATCCCTAGCTTCAGCTGCTGGCGTTGCCGGAGGTGTGGGAATCGGCCAAGACTCCGATAAAGGACCCGTCGCGGATGGTGGGGTTGCGGCGAGACGGGCCGGCGGGAACGATGGCATGAGAGCGAAGGCGGGGGAGAGGAGATGGTCGCGTAACAGAGAGAGCTACTTGGGCGATGATAGTGACGCTCTTCCTCTCCCTATGACTTACCCGGATTCCTCGCCGGTTTCTGCTGAAGAGATTGATAAGCGGCTTCGATGCGATCCTGAAATCGAGGTTTTTTTTTTAAAAATCCTTTTCTCCCCTTTATTCTTCCCTTTTCTTGTCGCTATCTACGATTGTTTCTCAAGAGTTTGGAGAATTTGTAAATGGGGAAAGGGAGATTAGGGTGTTTCTTGTTAAGGATATAAGTTCCCCATGCCTTTCCTTGGGCTTTCGATCACATCATAACGAAATTGAAGAGATAATTTTTTTTTCTCCCTCGTAGGATTGTAAAGAAGTTGTCTATGAATGGACTGGCAAGTGCCGTAGTTGTCAAGGGTCGGGATACGTAAGCTACTATAGCAAAAGAGGAAAAGAGATTACCTGCAAATGCATACCTTGCATGGGAATTGGTACTATTTTTCTTCACTATTGGCATCTACATCCTTCATTTCTGTTCCTTTCTAGACAAATTTTAGTGATCTTTACTTGGGTAAAGTTTGCAAACTGAATATTTAACATGGAAAGAGGTCCAAATGTACGTTTCCTCTTTGCCTTTTCCATTGTAGACTGGAGTGTGTGTGTGTGTGTGTGTGAGAGAGAGAGAGAGAGAGAGGATTGAGTTATACCACAGCACGAACTATTTAGAGGATTGAGTATTCTGCTGCGTTTTCATGATATGTATTCTTTTTATTGGTTTTCATCCTGCATACTTTGTTTTAAGCTGATAAAAATTTATTGAATAGTGATGCTTTTGAGAGCATATTTTTAATGGGCAATGAAAATATTTATCTCCTTGGAATATTTATATTACTTGCCTTTGTGTATTCCTGGATTCTAAATCAGTGCTATTCCTGGAATATTTATATTAACATATTCTAAATCACACTAAAGAATATTTGTCATGCCTTTATGTATTCCTGGAATATTTATATGAGCATTTTTTTTGGGCAGCTTACCTTTGTTCATGAATATTTTCATTTTGATGCATTGATTGTGGTTCTGTAAGCTTAATGTCATTCTTATTTCATTGTCTAATCCTTTTTTCCCCTCATAGGACTGAAGTATCACACACACTTGCATTCACATAGATACCTACTTTAAATAGGAGTTTATCTGAAGCTTGTGTGTATGCATGACATAGATTTAAAGGAATGTGTAATTAGATAACTGTTTACTGTAAATCGCAAGGTACTTTGAGGCATATCTGCATTTGGGTGTGTTTGAGATCAGTAATGTCTATACTTAAATGGTTCTTCAAATTGTGATAATCCTAAAAATTCCAAAATAATTTTATCTGTAATTGTCTTAGAAAATTATTTTTGCTTGATAAGAAGCTAACATTTAATAATACAATAAGAAAGTATTTGGGGAAAAAAGGAGTGTTGACATAATTTTTAGTTTATCTTTTATCTCTGTATGATGTATCTGTGGTCTAGTGGACATGCTAGTTTAAAGGATGAAGCACTGAGGAAGACTTTACTGTCACTGAAGCTTTTGCACTGAATGCACCTTGATTGTGAATTTGTGATCATTGCGTTGCCGGAGACTTTCCCCGTCCATGTTACCCAGTATGTGTTGTTGGCAGGCCATGTTTCCATAATATAGATTTGGAGGCTCTGATTATTTTTGTTTAGAAGTTTAACTAATCTGTAAGAGAGAGAAATATTGAAATGCTGCACCTGATTTAGTAAAATAACAGGGTTTTTTAAGTATTCACTTTCCATTTGATATTTTTGTAAAGGAAGACCTAGGATATTTCACATTTAAGTTCCATTTAACTTTTTCTCCATTTCACTATGTTGTGAAAACTACTGATTGATCCAATTGGGAATAGCATTTCTCCTTTGCTTGACAACAGAATTTTGTTCTATCTTGCAATCAATTTAGATATAGAAGGTGCTGTCTTCCTTTCTCCTTTTTGTAGAACACTACATTATGATGGTACACTTAGAATCCCATGTTCATATGATTCATATCATCATGGACATGAGGCTTATAAAACTACAATTTTTTGGTTTTTCTCTTGCCCCTGTTCCCCCAACAAAAGTAGAATGTGAGTTCTATTGAGTAAAATCCAGGTCATGTGTGTATAAGAAGATCCTGCAGTTCTCTCGTTATCTCTTGCCTTGATACATCAGAAGGATTCAAAAGCGCCTCATATATGAGATAGTTACAGATTTTACCAAGTGAAAACTTCTGTAGTTATTTTTTTGGGGGTTTTGTTTGGTCCTAGATCTACTTGTTTCAAGTGGTCTTTACTATTATGAGTATTTAAAATGTATCTGAGGATTTGATTTTCTACTATGCTCTTTTGCGTATACAGTGGTAAACTGTGTGAGATTGGTTGATGATACAGAGGCTTTAATTTTAATTGAAATTTATTTTATTCCATTTATATCAGTGGGCTATTCCTTAAGTTCTTCTTTTTCTGTTATAAAGATACTCTTGATAGTTGAGTGTGGACCAATGTTGTCAAGAACAATGAGTGTGGACCAATGAAAAGATGGAATCGTAAGATTGGGTTAAGTTTTGAAGATGCTACCTCTTATAACAATATATATATATATATATATATATATACATATGTATGTATATTTACATAAAATTGTTAGATGAGCATAGAATTATCAAAACTTCATTATACTTAAATAAAACAAGTTATTATTTGCAAAAAAAGTCATATAATCTCTTGTACATACATAACTCGAGTTATTAAAATGATAATAACTATATATTAAACAAGTCATTTGTCATAAAAGTCACAAATCGTAGGACAAAAACTTAATAATTCACTAAACTTAGACACATAATTAAATAAAAGTCCATCCAACAATTTTCAAAAGGATCAGTATTCAAGACACAACGGGAAGAAAGAAATCATCAAGTTAAATCATAAAATAGATATTACTTACAGTAATGTCAGTTAGAAAGTTTGGTTCTGGCCTTCAAAAAGATGCATTTTGAGTCAGACAAGGAACACAACAACTATATACATATATATATATATATATATATATATAATCTTTCAAGATCGGGTAGCTTTTAATTGCTTTCGGTTCTTCATAAATGAGATATCTCAAGAGTTGGTTATTGATAGAGCTCAATAGCGTCGTGTGATCCATGTAGTCGATCCCACTTAGTGGGATAAGGCTATATTGTTGTTGTTGTTGTTGGTGGTTCTTCATAAGATCAGGGTAGTTTTTAGGAGGTGGAGTAGTAAGATTCTACATTGGAAGTAGTGATATTGATAACCATGTTTTGGACAATGGACCATATATCAACTGTGACGTTTGAGGTAATATGATGTTTCAGTCAACAAAGTACCTCAGTGGCCCCCATGTCTAAAATGGCATCTGCTCTCTATACCCCTCTTTAATTAACTAGTGGCTTTCCTTTTAGGGAGGTGAACCTGGAATAACTAGCAGAATGTTTATTTTGCAGGATATGTGCAGAAGATAACAGCTCGGAATGACATTGATGTGATGGAGGACCTGGATAATGGAAAACCACCACGATGAAATAGCTTCTTGTATCCTTCTAGGTTTTTCCTTTCCTGTATTCCCTTTTTCGTCTTCGGGAGTTTATACTGTATTCAACTTGATGAGGCTGTATTCTTCTACAATTGTTACTGGAATAACCATTAATTATTCATGTAAAGCAACATTCTTGCAACTGTAGACTGGAAAAGAGAAATCCCTTGAGAAAATGTAGTATTATACTCTTAGCTTTTGGAAAGAATCTATTCTTTTCCTATCTTGCATTTCCTTGTGGCATCAATTTGTTGAGGAATAACTGATAACCTAAGAATTGCGTGATGCCTAGTCTAACAAGAATGGAAACGCACCACTTTCCAGTCTCCACCTAGATATTTATATATATATACTGTTTCCTTTCTTCCTCCATTCAACTGATCAGACTAATCCACCATCAAAGACAAAAAATGTCAAACACTAGGTTCCTTGATTTCCAATACAATCTCTCAAAGAGAAAGTACCTCCGGAAGCCGTCTCGTCTGCTTTCTTCTTCCTTGGACCGACTCAACTCTGGGGCTAAACTAGTTTTCCAGCCAAACGTCGATGAGATGAAGCAGGTATTTGATACATTCGATACCAACAGAGATGGGAAAATCTCTCAGCAGGAGTACAAGGCCATCCTGAAAGCCCTAGCCTTGGGGGGGAACGAAATTCATGAGGTTCCTGGTATTTTCCGGGTGGTTGATCTGGATGGAGATGGTTATATCAGTTTCAAGGAGTTCATGGAAGCTCAGAAGTTGGGTGGTGGGATTAAGACAGTGGATATACAGAGTGCATTCAGGGCATTTGATAAGAATGGTGATGGGAAAATAACAGCAGAGGAAGTTCAGGATATGCTGAGGAGGCTGGGAGAAAGATGCAGTCTTGAGGATTGCAGGAAAATGGTGAAGGCTGTGGACACTGATGGAGATGGCATGGTTGACATGGACGAGTTCATGACCATGATGACTCGGTCCCTCCGACGCGTCTGAATAACCGTGAACCGTGCTATCATAGCCTATGTTGAAATTCTCAGACAAACTCGATCTACATGTTTTAAAAGTCGGTAATATTAATATGTATATTTGACATAATTATATTATATATTGAGTTTGTGCAAGAGTTTTCCTGTTTGGTTCAAATGAGAGTTCTTCAAAGCAATCCTTTAGTGTTGTAAAATTATAAAAAATGTAAGGATAAGAGGTATGATTCCCTCTGCTTGATGAATTGTAATAAAAAGAAGTAATCAACTTTTAAATACTTCTTGTGGGTTTTTTTACTACTTTTTTTAATTAGAAGTCTCGAATTTGAATATTTGAGAATACAGTTACGTTAAAATTTAATAAAAAAAGTTTTATCGTTTATTGCAAATTTACTCGACTCAAAATTCAGATTAATCGATACTTATAAATTAAAATTGAAACACTAAATGATTATTTATTAAAAAAAAAATAAGGAACGATAAAGTAAAAGCGTAGATAAGTTGACAAAACAAAGTCAATCCATTATATGAATTTTCATCTGCTAAGAAGTTATTAGATAAAACATTTTAAAATCAGTATATAAACATGGTACATTTCTGACTTTCTGTCCCAGCCCACTAAATAGAATCTTTGGCTCGAACAACCTTTTACTCTACATTTTTATAATCATCACAGTTCGGAATCTAATTCTTGATACTAAGATTAGATTAGCTAGGTTGAACAAGTTTTTCAATCTGGACGAATTAAATAATATTGGGTGGAGTTTTGAAAAATTCACACAAAACTAATGAACCTAACTCGTGTTTGAGCGGGTAAAGTTGGTGAGTTAGTCCTTTTTTTTAATAATAAAAAATATTTTATTATTATATTACTAGTATTTTTAAGTTGTTAAAAATCAATCTTAAAATATGAGCATAATTTAAAACATCAAAAAGTGAAAAAAAAATTCCTAATTTGATGAAATGTTGATTTAAATATTCCACTTAATTAATATATGCATCTTATAAAAAATAATAATAAGAAAAAAGAGTAAGTGGTAAGTTGAGTAGGCTGGTTTAAGTTTTTATAGGTTTAAATCTCTTGACCTGGAACCCAAACTATCAATGGTGAATTAAAAGAAAATAAACTCTCGAACCAATTTGTCAACCTAATTCAATTTAACCCAAATATGTGGATTTAATTTTTTTATTCCTAATGTTTGCTTTGAATTTCAATTTTATTCTTAACATATTTTTGTGCTAATTTTGTCATACTTGTGTTTTTTGTTTTGATTTTATTCTTAAAGCCAACTTATTAATACATTTGATGAAAAATGTTGATGTCGACTTTTTCATGTGATTTGTCAATTACCAACATATCATACTAATTGATTTTAATTTTAATTTTAATTTTGTCTCAAATATTTGACTAAGCTTTAATTTTGTCCTAAATGATACTTTTTTTCATTTATCTCATTTATACCAAAGTAACGGATAAATATTTGATATATCATATGAAAGAGTCTACATGTCATTTGAAGGAATTCACGTATTATTTTAAAAAGTTCACAATAGCATTTTTGTTAACATTATTAACGATGTTAACCTTATGGACAAAATTAAAATAAAAAAAATGAAGAACAAAATTGACACAAGAAAAACGTTAAGAACAAAATTGAAATCCAAGGTAAAATACTTTTGCTTAAGAAAAAAGAGTACGTGGCAAATTGAGTGGGTTGGTTTAGGTTTATATATGTTTAAATCTCTCATCCAACAACCCAAACTTAATAATGAATTGGAAGAAAATGAACTCGAACCAATAGTTTCAATATGTCAAGCATCAACTTAATCCAATCCAATCTAATCAAACTATCCAAAGTTAATTGATTTGAACCGATTAGTGAATTTGACCCAACCCGGTGAACACGCGGACTAAACTCATGTCTATTATTAGTTCACTGGTTACAAATGTGATAGATTAAAACCTCATCACATGATTTTTTACCATTTAAACAATCTCTTGCTTATTTAACCCCTGATAAAAAAAACATATTACCAAAAAATTGTAGAAGGCAAAAGAAATATCGTGAACTACAGCACACTTTATTTTGTTCCTGAAATTAACGAAATCACTCAAACCTAAAACTGCACACAGAATAGACGAAGTGTCGAAGTAGGAAAAGGAGTTGAATCAGATTCCATGGTAGCAATTAAAGATAAAGCTCCCAATAGGCCTCAGTTTCATCTGTTCATGCCTGCTGAAATTGAAGGAGCCTCTGTAACTGCATGCCTTTGTCTCTCCCTGTTGCCGTCCCACCCTATATTTCAATTCATTGTGCACCATATAGCACGTACATCATTATCATGTCAAAATCATAGGCATTATGAAGCACAACAATCAATTTAATTTATGTTCAATGGGTCATCACTACAACATTTTGAGGCTTTAGCAGCATTTTGAATTGCAACACTTGAAATAACTGTTGCATTTGATAAACATTTTGTAGTGCATCCTTTGGTAAAAAGCCTATTTATGTGGTTTAAGAATGTTAAAAGAATGCCAAATTTCAAACAATTCCTCAAATGTATGAGGTATGCAATTTATCCTATCAACTTTTAAAGTTATCAATAAAGCCTAGATTTTTAATTTCTTGTAATATTACCACTTCGTCGTTTTTTTGGTTTAAAATCTTGACATCACTTGTCCATACAGGCTGCAAAAGGAAATAATGAAAAAGAAAATTCTGAATTATCATCCTAGGTGACTATTTGTCATTTTTCTAATATTTTTACAACCAAAAAAGTCTTTTAGAATGAAAGATTAGATATATTTTTCTATTTATTAAGCCTAATTTAGCCTACAAGAACAAATATAGTGCCATGTCCCCCCCCCCCCCAAAAAAAAAGAACAAATACAAGGATTTAGGACCAAAAAATAAATAAATCAATGGAAGATTTATGCTACATGAAATGGAAAGGTTAGAGAGTTTATTACCATCTTTTAAAGTTAATGAAACTAAGGCGCACACAATAATTTATTTTTTAACAAACTAACATTAATAAGGCATAAAAATTTAAAGATCGAATTAATAGTTAATCTATTGAATTTGGAACTGTGAAAAATAGGTTAACAAAGAGCAAATTATTGATTTATCTCAATTTAACCTTTAAAAAATAACATTTTTTTCAATTTCATCTTTCTGTTTAGCATAGTAATTTTTGGCAATGAAAGATATGATACTTGACAATTGTAGGATTCGAGATTTAGCAACAAATTAAAAATAATTAAATTAAGACAAATACAATCTTTCAAAATCAAATTGAAACAACTACTTTTTCAAAAATTAAATCAATATAACTATTGTATTTGAGCAACTCTCGATTAGTAGAGTCCTCTATATACTAACAAAAAATGAAGATAGTAATTAATTACCTATGCTGAGGTCAAATCCAAGGTTTTGAAGCTGTCTGTATTCCTGAGAAAGAGCACAAGTCTCACAGCAGAAATGAGCTAAGCAATCCATGCATGGTGCTTCTGCTAAGTGATAGTGTGCCCTCATTTTGGAGCGATAAGTGCACGAGTACAGGCATGCAAAACCAGTGAGAGCTAATAACCCATATATTGCACCACTTGAACAACAGGCTGCACATAATTGTGAAAAATTAGCAAAACCAATTATAACTAAAGTTAGCAACTTCTTACTATAAATATAATAGGGTAGTTAATTTATAAATTACTCTTCACGGTTTAACTTAAAATGAAATTGTCCCACATTCAACTTTAATGTGTTTTTTTTTTGGGGGTAAACGTGTCTTTTAGAATCTCGATTTTTTGCAGTAATTGCACCAAAACTGCAAAGCGCACTTGTGAAGTCGTAGTTGTCTATTTTGAATTAGATTGTCACAATTGTTTTTTTTTTTTAAAAGGCCAAAATATGCCATCAAGCTTTACATATAAAAACATTGAGGCCCACATCAACAAGATGCAACACACAAGAGGGAAAGGAGACACAGGAGAACCCTAAAGCTGAACCATAGCCATGTTTGGCAACATGGTGAGCTACAACATTACAAGACCGGCGGAGTGAAAAGAAAGAGAAAAATTCAGCTAGTAATCTCAAATCCTGGGTGATGGATTCCATCAAAGGACACATCCCGATCATTATGAAACGCCTTCACTGTCAGTTCAGAGTCGAATGGCCACAATTAAAAGAATGTGCATTTTGACGGCTTTTTTTTTACCCCAATTTTCTTCCTTTGATGGAGGTCATTCGAGTCAAAATAGATAGTCATAACTTTAGTCTAGACTGCATACAATCCAAACTCATTTCTTTATGTTGTCACTAAATACTTTTGTAGTATTTTTCCGGTCCAAATTTTAACGAAAATAATTAAGTGAACGTTAAAAAAATGAACACAATGTTAAAAAATATCACAGAAAGCTAGCTTGGGTGACATAGACTTTAAACCATATAATTAAGTACAAATTGATTTCAAAACAAATCTGTGAACACTTACGTGGATTTCCTCTATCTAGTATCTCTGCTATGTATCCAAACGTAATGCAAGGGCAGCAGCAAGTGACAAGGCCTTCAAAAGAACAAGAAGAAGAAGAAGCATTAAAATTATCATGTCGGTGAAATGTGAATACACACACACACAAAATAACAAATTGAATAAATTACTAATTAATTTGGTACTAAAAGATTATAGTTGTATCAATTCAGTCCTTGAAAGAAGTATTCCAATTTAGCTCCTAAAAAGCTATTTTTGTTTTAATTTGGTCCCTCTCTTTGTCAAGTAAACTTTGCGATTTAGCAATAGTAAATTTTGTAATTTAGCAATAAAGAGAACCAAACTGAGACACAATTTTTTAAGGACTAAAATAAAATGCCTAATCTTTCAAGGACCAAACTGAAAAAATTGTAACCTTTTAGGAGCTAAATCAAAATAATTTACTCTGAATAATTTCTGGCTTTCTTACAAAGTGCAGGATCATCAAGACAATGAAAAAGATCAGTTGACCATTGATGTCTCCTGGGAGTATCCCTCCTGATGTATGGAGGAGCAGAAGCTTGTGGTGTACTATTACTTGAAAACACAGAACTTGGATGCCCATAAACTGAATATCTGTGACTGTCATGACCTTCACCTATTGAAGGATACATATTTTTCTGGGAATTTATCAGATCATCTATAATTAACTTTTTAGTACGCGCACACACACACACACATATATATAAAGAAACAGAAGGAGCTTAATTTAAAAACTCAGAAATTGCATAGAAGTAGACATTACCTTGCTTTGATCCTTCTTGTCCCTACAGTTTCCTTGAAAAATCTCACTGGGAAATTAATGATAATTAAGTAAAGCAGTCGTCACCATCTTAAGTCACTATTATTGACATGGTCATGGAGTCCCACCATCTGTATAATTCTTCATATTCAAGGTTGACTGTAGAATTATTATATTAATATTCTAGATGGGATGTCATTACTAATGATTTTATTATTCAGGTTTCCCAGAAATGTAATCTGGACACATGGGATACCCTTACAGGATCGAAGTTAGTTGTACAAGTCAAATTGCACGGATTTTTCAAATTTTATGTACTGGCTTCCCAGAAAAAATTGTTGGGTTTGACTTGAATTTTGTGGGTGACCCGGTTTGTAACCCGACCCACGACCCATTTGTATCTATATATATGAGTGTGAGGGAATTCATTAGAAGAGTGGTTGATGTAATTTCTCTCTGTATAGCCTCCGTCAGAAATAATACAGATATTCTCTCTGTCCGTGGACGTAGGTCGCATTGACCGAACCACGTAATTTCTTTGTGTGTTCTTCTCTATCCTTCTCCTTGATTAATTGCATTTCAGTAACCTAACAAGTGGTATCAGAGCCTTGGTTCTTTTTTGGTTCGTCGGTTACTGTAGCACGTCCGAAAATTTTCAGATCTGGCTCCAAAATTTCAGATCTTGCCCCGATTTGGTTGATTTGGAGCATAGGAGACCATTCTCTGCATCTTTGGTGCGTTAAAGAACGTCGGAGACCAATTTTTGGTGGTAAGAAAATTTTCAGATCTAGTTTTAAATCTCAGATCTAGCTTGATTCGCTTGTTTTTTGGGAAAAAGAGACCGTTTATTGCATTTCTAGTGCATTGGAGATCGTTTTTCAGTTGTTTCGGTGAGTTTTTACGGTTGCGAGTACTGTTCATCACCGGAATCTTCATCGGAAGTACTGTTCATTGCCGGAATCTTCATCGGAAGCACTGTTCATCGTCTTCTACGGCGAGGCACTGTAGCACGGTCAACGGTCAACGGTACTATTTGGTCAAAGTTGCTGTTTGGTCAAAGTTGCTGTTTGGTCAAAGCTGTTGTTTGGTCAAAGCTGCTGTTTGGTTAAAGCTGCTGTTTGGTCAAAAATTGCTGTTTGGTCAAAGCTGCTGTTTGGTCATTGTTGTTGTTTGGACCAAGTTTTCTGTTGCGATCGTTATTGTTTCCTCGACACAGTTCCGGTAAGTTTATGTTTAATTCAGAAAAGAATTCTGAATTTCTGTGTGAATTTACTGGATTGTGCTGGATTGAATTTCTGGTTTACTGCTGTGAATTTTGTTGGACTGCTGTGTTGAATTTCTGTTAGTGAAGTTCTGGTCAGTTTGCAAGGTTCTGAACAGTTTTGTGAAATTCAATTTCTGATTGCGAAATTTGCTAGTAATTTATCTGCTGTTATTTGAGAAGATGTCGACTCATAAATTCGATATTGAGAAGTTCAATGGATCGAATGATTTCACTTTGTGGAAGGTAAAAATGAGGGCACTTCTGGTTCAGCAGGGATGTGCAGTGGCATTAGAAGGAGAAAGTAGTCTACCTAACACGTTGAAAGAAGAGGAGAAGAAGGAAATTTTGGCAAAGGCTCATAGTGCATTACTATTGAGTCTGACAGATGAGGTGTTGAGAGAAGTAGTTGATGAATCAACTGCTGCAGGTTTGTGGAAGAAATTGGATGATAAATACCAGAAAAAGTCTCTCACAAACCGGTTATATCAGAAGCAGCGTTTGTATACCCTGCGGATGACAGAAAATATGCAGGTAAAAGATCATCTTGATAATTTTAACCGAATTATCCTGGATTTACAGGGTGTTGGGGTTAAGATAGATGATGAAGATCAGGCTATCATTCTTTTGTGTTCTCTACCAAATTCATATGAGAACTTTGTTGACACTATGTTGTATGGTAGAGATAGTATCTCTGTTAATGATGTCAAAGATGCTTTGCAGTCTAAAGAGCTGAAGAGAAGAGTCTCTAGTTCTAATGAGGATGGTGCAGAAGCAGGTTTGTATGTTGGCAGAGGCAGAGACACTAAAAGGGATGATGGAAAAAGAAGCAAGTCACGGTCTAAGTCGAGGAACAAAGGAGGACCTCGATGTTATCACTGTAAACAGAAGGGGCACATCAGGAAGAATTGTCCACAGAGGAAGAAGGAAAATGACGAGAAGGAACCGAATACCAGTGGTAGTGCTTCGGTGGTGCAAGATAGTTCTGACGGAGAAGAAGACATTGATGTTCTCACAGTCAGCACCTCTGGTTCTGCAAATACTTGGGTCTTGGACACAGGTGCATCTTATCATATGACTTTCTCACGTGAACTGTTTACTTCTTTCAAGGAGTGGAATGGTGTTGTGAGGTTGGGTGATGATGAGCAGCTCAGTGTTAAGGGCAGTGGTTCTGTGCAGATTCAGATGTATGATGGAATAATCAGGACGCTTGATGCTTGGTATGTTCCTGATCTACGGAAGAACTTGATTTCTCTTGGTACTCTAGACAAACAAGGGTACAAGTACTCTGGAGAGAATGGACAGTTGAGAATTTCCAAAGGTGCTCTGGTTATAATGAAGGGTAAATTGCAGCATGGCATTTACTTTCTGATTGGTAGTTCTGTGATGGGGACAGTGGCTGTATCTAAATCTTTAGGGAAGAATGATGATTATACAGAGTTGTGGCATTGCCGATTGGGACACATGAGTGAGAAAGGGCTGTCAATTCTAAGTAAACAAGGATTGTTAGAAGGAGCAGAAACTGGGAAACTGAAATTCTGTGAAGTTTGTGTTATGGGTAAACAACGCAGAGTTAAGTTCAGTTCTGGGAAGCATACTTCTACGGATGTTCTGCAATATGTTCACTCAGACTTGTAGGGTCCTTCTCCAGTTGAATCTCAGGGCAAATGCAAGTACTTTGTTACTTTCATTGATGACTACTCTAGAAGGGTTTGGGTATATTTTCTGAAATCCAAAGATGAAGTGTTTGGGAAGTTCAAGGAGTGGAAGACCATGGTTGAGAAACGGACTGGAAAACAGGTCAAAACACTCAGAACTGATAATGGGTTGGAGTTCTGTAACGCTCCATTTGATGAGTTTTGCAGGAAAGAAGGTATAGTGAGGCATCGCACTGTACGTCATACACCACAGCAAAATGGAGTTGCAGAATGTATGAATCAAACACTGTTGCAGCGTGCGAGATGCATGCGATTAAACGCTGGCTTGCCAAAACAATTCTGGGCTGAAGCAGTTAACACTGCTTGTTATCTGGTGAATAGATCGCCATCTACTGCAATTGATTTTAAGACTCCTCAAGAGGTATGGTCCGGTAAACCTTCTGATTATTCTGGCCTGCGTATATTTGGTTGTCCTGCTTATGCTCATGTGAATGATGGTAAACTAGAGCCTAGGGCAATGAAATGCATATTTCTAGGGTATGCACCTGGAGTTAAAGGGTACAGACTGTGGTGTACTGAAAAGGATAGAACTCCAAAATTTATTACTAGTAGAGATGTAACTTTTGATGAGTCTGCTATGTTTGGTCAGAAGGAGGAGCTTGGTAGTCATGCAGGTAATAATGATCAAGGTGCCAACCAGAAGGTGGAAATTGAAGTTCAAACTTCAAAAAGGGTTATAACAGACCCTGTACAGCAGCCCAGGGAAGAAGAAGAATCACAACCTATAGCAACAAGGAGGGAAAGAAGGGAAATCAGAAAACCTATGAGGTATGCAGATTGTGTTGATATAGTTGATGTTAATTCAGTTGCTTATGCCTTGGCAGTAGGTGAAAGTATTGATTCTGATGACCCGAGATCATATAAAGAAGCAGTTGAGAGTAGAGAAGCATCAGAATGGCTGGTTGCAATGAATGAAGAGATGCAATCTCTTGAGAAGAATGAAACATGGGATCTTGTACCGTTACCAAAGGGAGTGAAACCGGTAGGATGCAAATGGGTCTTCAAGAAGAAAGAAGGTATTCCTGGAGTTGAACCAGCAAGGTTCAAAGCACGACTTGTGGCAAAGGGTTTTTTCACAAAAGGAGGGAATTGATTATCATGAAGTTTTCTCCCCGGTTGTGAAGCATAAAACCATTCGTGTCCTTTTGTCCATGGTAAGTGTTTTTGACTTGGAGTTGGAACAACTGGATGTGAAAACTGCTTTCTTACATGGAAATTTAGAGGAGCAGATCTATATGTCACAGCCAGAAGGATTTCTTGATTCTGAGAAGAAAGATCATGTATGTTTGTTGAAAAAGTCCTTGTATGGTTTGAAGCAGTCTCCTAGACAGTGGTACAAGAAATTTGATGCATTTATGACTTCCCATGGTTTTCTGCGTAATCAGTTTGATAACTGTGTCTACTCTAAGAAACTTGCAGATGATTCTTATATTTATTTGTTGCTATATGTTGATGATATGTTAATTGCTGCAAAGAACAAGGTTGAAATTGATAGTTTGAAAGCCTTGTTGAGCAGTGAGTTTGAGATGAAGGATTTGGGTGCAGCCAAGAAGATATTGGGCATGGAGATTTGGAGAGATAGAAGTGCAGGTTTACTGTATGTATCTCAACAGAAATACATAGAAAAATTGTTACAGTCTTTCCAAATGAATAATTCTAAGCCGGTTAGTACTCCGTTGGCGGCACATTTTAAACTTGATGCTAGTACAATACCTACTACAGCTGAGGAAAAAGGGTATATGAGTTCAGTGCCCTACTGTAATGCTGTTGGAAGCTTGATGTATGCAATGGTGTGTACTAGGCCTGATCTGGCTCATGCAGTCAGTGTGGTAAGTAGGTTTATGAGTAATCCTGGGAGAGCTCACTGGAGTGCAGTTAAATGGATTATGCGGTATCTGAAAGGTACGAGTAATATTTGCTTGGTTTATGGTGCTGATAAATCTGATAGTGGCTTGGTTGGCTATACAGATTCAGATTATGCTGGAGATCTTTTGAGGAGGAGATCCTTAACATGCTATGTCTTGACTCTGAATGGATGTGCTGTCAGTTGGAAGGCAACACTTCAATCTACAGTTGCCTTGTCTACCACTGAAGCAGAATACATGTCATTGGCAGAAGGAGTTAAGGAAGGTATGTGGTTACATGGTTTGATTGATAGTCTGGGGTTAAATATTCAGAGACCTATCATTTATTGTGATAGTCAGAGTGCATTAAGTTTAGCCAAGAATCCAGTCTACCATGAAAGGTCGAAGCATATTGATATCAGATTGAATTTTATTCGAGATGTGATAGAAGACAAGAAATTATCCATCGAGAAGATAGCCACAGCAGATAATCCAGCAGATATGTTGACAAAGGCTCTACCTTCAGAGAAGTTCAAGCATAGCTTGGACTTGGTGAATGTTTGCATTCCATGAAGCCCTACAGGGCTTGAATGACAGAAATGAATTTGTACTTAGTTCTAGTGATTTGAGAGAATTCAAGTCAAGGAGGGAAATTGTTGGGTTTGACTTGAATTTTGTGGGTGACCCGGTTTGTAACCCGACCCACGACCCATTTGTATCTATATATATGAGTGTGAGGGAATTCATTAGAAGAGTGGTTGATGTAATTTCTCTCTGTATAGCCTCCGTCAGAAATAATACAGATATTCTCTCTGTCCGTGGACGTAGGTCGCATTGACCGAACCACGTAATTTCTTTGTGTGTTCTTCTCTATCCTTCTCCTTGATTAATTGCATTTCAGTAACAATGAGTCAATGCAAGTTAGACGTTGTCATTACTTTGAAGCCACAAGAAAGACTGGTGGAACATTATATATATATATATATATATATAGGTTTTCTGAGACTGCCCAACCAACTAAACTTGTATATTAAAATTTTTAAAATATTTAAAATATATCATGTTTTTGTTTGAAACAATTAATTAATCCTCTTCTTAAAAGCGTTTTTCAGAAAAAACCGAATCGAGATTGATAATTTAAAAAAGGATTCTATCGCTTGTCATCATTGATGGTTATAGATAATTATTAATTAGTTTATATACAAGAAAATTATTAAATAATATTGGGAAGGAGGTTGATTAGTTAACATTTGGAGAGTAGAATTTCAGGCCTATATTTTATGCAGACCCAAGTCTAGTAAAGTTCATGAGAAGGGAGAGCAAAACTGCATGCATAAAATAAAGAGTAAATTAAACTAATTAAATCATTTCTAAAGTTTGGCTAAGTTTCATCTCCATGATAATTCGATCATTTCTACTGTAAAAAGATTTCCTTATTATTTCCCTTTTGTCAATTATTTATACTTTCTATATAATTTTTTTTATTTTATAAAAATAACATTATTTAATTGACTCAACTATATTTAGTTACCTTTTGATGTTGTATTCAAAATATAATCACAGCACTATCACAAAAGAAAACTAGCTTTATTGGTGATTTTTTTAAATCCAGCGGCGGCTTAAATAGCCGCTATATATTGAATTTAATGGCAATTAATATAAAATTGTCACTTAATTAATATAGTGTTGTAACTATTTTAACGGTGATTTTCACCGATCGCTGGAACAACCTTACTAAATTTACTCCAAAATAACGCAAAATTGTGCATTCAGCGATTTTGCCGAATTATTGCATTGGTTAAAAAAAGCCGATGTTAAATGTAGCGACGATTCATTTCAATTGCGGCTTTATTCTTCTTCTAATTTTTAATTATTTTAGCGGCAATTTAGAACCACCACTAATATACTCAAATTTATTTGGTTTAAATATACTCGAACTCCATATGGTTTCATTGAAAAATTAATGATCTTAGTTTCTATAGTTTGAAAACAATAAATTTAGTCCCTATAGTTTTCAAAATTATGAAATAAGTCTCCGGGGTTAGTTTATGGTTAATCAACCGTTAGTTAACGCTCATTAGGATGCTGATATCAATATTAAAATTCATGTCAACGCTGACTTTGTATCACTTATGCTTACGCGGACTACCAAAAAAAATTAGTTTATTCACTTAAGTTCTAAGTCAAAATTTTTCTTTTATCTAATTTTTGATATAAACTCGTCTTCTACTTCGTCTAGGTCACTAGTTTAATAATACTTTTTTTATTTGTCAAAATCATTCCTTACAAATTTTTCAGTTTGTTCACTTTAGTCCTTGTTCTTCACTTTCATACTTTTTCTCACAGTTTAGCCCTTCAAATCAGTTTATAATTTCTTTTAGTCATGATATGATTTAATCTATCATTCATATCCAAAAACAACACAATAAATGAAATAAAATTCAAGTTTTAAAGCTTATCTTTTATTCACTTAGGTCCTTAGTCAAAATTTTTCTTTTATCTGATTTTTTATATAAACTCTCCTAGTTCCTTAGTTTAAAAATATATTTTTTTATTTGTGAAAATCATCCCCTACAAAATTTTTAGTTTGTTTATTTTAGTCCTGATTTTTCACTTTCATGTTTTTTTCTCATAGTTTGGTCCTCTAAATCAGTCCATAATTTCATTTTAGGCATGATATGATTCAATCTATCATTCATACCCAAGAACAATAAAAGAAATGAATTAAAATTCAAGTTTCTAAGTTTAACTTTTATTCACTTAGGTATAAAATGATAGATTGTATTGTTTTTGGGTAGAAATAATAGATTTAATCATATTATGATTAAAAATGAAATTATAGACTGATTTGATGGACCAAACCTTGAGAAAAAAAGGATGAAAGTGAAGAATAGTGACTAAAGTGAACAAATTGAAAAGTTTGTAGAGGATATTTTGACAAATAAAAATATATATTCTTAAACTAGAGACCAAACAAATTAGACGACGAGTTTATATCAAAAATTTGACAAAAGAAAAATTTTAACTAAGGACCTAAGTGAATAAAGATAAGCTTTGAAACTTGAATTTTAATTGATTTCTTGTATTGTTCTTGGTTATGAATAATAGATTAAATCATATCATAACTAAAAATGAAATTGTGAACTAATTTGAAGGACCAAATCGTAAAAAAAAGTATGAAAGTGAAGAACAAGAACTAAAGTGAACAAACTGAAACATTTGTAGGAGATATTTTGATCAATAAAAAAAATGTATTCTCAAATTAGGAACCTAGACGAAGTAGAAGACAAGTTTATATAAAGAATTAGATAAAAGGAAAATTTTGACCAACAACCTAAGTAAATAAACTGAAACTTTTTTTTTTGGAAGTCCATGTCAGTATAAGTGGTACACAGTCAGTACTGACATGAATTTTAATACTAACATTAGCATCCTAATCAGCGTTGACTAATAGTTGGCTAACCAAGAACTAACTATAGGGACCTATTTCATGATTTTGAAAACTACATGGACTAAATTCATTGTTTTCAAACTATAAAGACTAAAATCATTTTTCAATAAAACTATAGGGACCTCAAGTATATTTAAACCAATTTATTTCTATATTATTTTTTTGGATATTTTTTCCTCATTAGTCCAAAGATTTATTTAACTAAATATCCACATCAAAAGTATATTCTTAACCATAAACATAATTTAGCAATTTTTTTTATAATTTAAAACATATGTGTACTACAAATTAAATATTTTACATAATTATACTCCAAGTCTAAGTGAACACAATATAATCATGATCCAGAGGCTAGAGTTGGTACGGATGTTGACTAGCAGAAAGGCTAGAGTTGAGATCTAGGAGGAGGGTCTTGGAAGGGGAACTAATTGCTGCAATGTGGGAATCTCAGAGTGGTTGGATAGGGCAAAAAATGTCTTGGAAGGATTCTCCAATGATATTCAACTTCATAGTCTCCTAGTTCCTCATGAATCATGATTCAAGTAGCCCCTAAGATTCACATTGTGTTCATTTTGGTATGAAAGGAAAACCCCAAGGAGTTAAGAATATCATTCGTCTAATTGTTGGAGCTGGTTTGGTTTTCATGAGAATAATGATGGCTAGTTTGTAGATTCTCTTAAGCTCATGAAAAATCTTCTTAAAGCCTAACCTTATTGCTTCCTGAATGGTCTAGGCAAGAATAGTGACAAGGAAAGCTCTCTAAAGTTCTTCTTCTAATGCTTCCTCTTCTTTTCTTGCCCATTCTAAATGAAGGCTCCTCCTACCATTAATGTTTCACAAGGGTAGGATCATCTCGAAATGAAGTATGTATTGTGGAGTTTAGAAGTCTAACTAAAATTAAAAGTTGATCGTGATCATTGTTTGGTGGTAAATTGGGTCCTTCCATGATAAGAATCGAGCGGGATTTTTGAAGCCTAGTTATTAGTCCATCCTTTTCAAACCTACAACTTATGATTTGCGAAATCTTGACCTGGAGTTCTCCCAAAAAGGAAAAAATAGGTATTTTAGAGGGATGAAAATGGGGAAAAGATTACAAGGAGGAGAAGTTCTATAGGGCTTGGATTTTGAACAAGAGAGCATAATCGTTCAGTGCTTTCACCTTCAAATGACCTAGCATGCCTAAACTCTAAACCATTAGTGTATCATAAGGGTAAGATCATCTCAACATGAAATATAGATTGTACGGGGTTCGAAAGTCTAACTGAAACTATGAGATCGTGATCACTGTTTTGTGGTAGATGGTTCCTTCCATGACAAGAATCAAGTGGCATTCTTGAAGCCTAGTTATTATTCCATCTTTTTCAAACCTATGACTTATGATTTGCGAATGCTTGACTAGGAATTCTCCCCAAGAGGAAAAAAGAGGTATTTTAAAAGGATGAAAACGAGGGAAAGATTACGAGGAGAAATTCTGGAGGGCTTAGATTTCAAGCAAGAGAGGTTTTCACCTTCAAATGACCTAGCATGTTTACCTATGTAGGTATCTAGAGCTGTTAAAATTGGCAACCCTGATTTGGCCTTAACCCTTTTTGGCCCTATTATTAATTATCAACGTCAGGCTGAGCCAACCAATTTTAAGTTAGGGCCAGAATTTTTTTAGCCTAGATTAGTGTTATTAGGGCCTAGGGCCATTAGGGCCAATCCTCCCTTTTTTTTGGTTAATGAACTTTTCTATTTTAAAATGCACTACTTATTGTGACTAAATAACACCAAGAATAAAAATATATATCAAATGAGTAACTAACATATCAAATATTTAAAATAAGTACAAATAAAATACAACTCCATCTCAAAACTCAAAATATCAAATGTTTAAAATAATACATCTTTAAGTATTTAAACTAAAGCTAACTTCATTTTCATCCACCACTTCAATCACATTGTCTCCTCTTAATGATGGCATTATAAAATCATTAAGTGGTATAGTGTTGGATGTTTGTGTAAAGAAGCAAGTGAAACTATTTTCCATTAAAACAAACACTAAAAAAAATTGAGAAAAAAAGCTTGGTATTAAATATTAGAATTAAACAATTAGATAACATTCAACTCAAATTAATCAAGTAAAAGAAGTTTGCTCTATATTATAACATATTTCCAAATTATTTTTTTTAAAATAAGATATTAAACTTAAAAAAGAAAGAAAAAAAAAAGAAAAATAGATCGACTTCGGCTGGTCTTAACCCTCTTTGACCTTAATAATATTAGGGACAGACAGGTTGGCCCATTTTCAATTAAGGACAAAATTTTCCTAGTCCAGTCTTATAAGTTTTTAAGGGTTGTACAGGCCGCCCTCACATGCTCTGATCCATTTTTACAATTCTATAGGTAATTGGGTTTCTTGGTTTGTTATGCTCTTCATAAGGATAAGCTAATGGATAAGGTGGTACTGGATTCTCAGGTCAGGAAATCTCATAAAAGCCCACGAGGACTAGTCTTCTTAGGGTGTTAAAGGGCTAGCCCCTTGTGCTAAGACTATTGTTTGGATTTCTATTATGACTTTTACATTTATCTTTGACAGTAGTTTGGGAGAGAGGTTTGGATTTTATGTATGTTGGAGGCTATTAGTGCCCCCTTGTAATATTCTAGCCTTTTTGGGATGTCATTAGTTTTGGAATATGAAAATTTTACTATGTCAAAATTGTTGGAATTATTTTATTTTATATGTGCTACTATATTTTCATAATCGGATTGAGGTGGCTTAATTAAAATATATTTTTGTGACTGAGTTATTACTGTTGAGACCAAATTATTGCATATAATTGTGTTCAAGATCAAATTTGGATTCATAGGGAAAGGCAAGTGTACTGACGCTGGCACCCATGCACCACGTAGGGCGCCTCAGATGCCAGGATCTTAACTCTCGGCCTGGCACCAAATAGTGTGGCGCCTATGGCGCGAACCCTCAAACTCTCTGTCCAAGCTTTAAACGTGGCACCCCAGGTGCCAGGTCGCATAAAGCTGCTTATATACCAGAAATGATCATTTTTTTCCACTTTTTTTTCCTAGTCTCCATTTCTCTGTTCATGCTGGAAATTTCTTTTCTCTATTAACTGAAGATTCACCTAGGTTGCTTCCAATCTTAGTAGGAAACATAAGGTAAGCAAGCTTTAAGTTCTTGAAATTCATTTTCTCTTCCTCTATTTCTTCTTCTCCTTACCTATAAACCCTAGGTCAAAGGGGTACAAAAAGATTTTGGTTTAGTAAAACATAAAGTGATTATTATGCCATAAATTCTTGATTTGTGAGATTTTTTGTAGAAATCTTTCTCCATAGAAAGGATGGAAAAGAAGAAGAGAGAGTTTTAGGTTGAATTACTTTTGAAATGGTCATAATATGTTTTGGGCTGTTAATTTTTTTTCTGCACTTTAGAGCTGTAGTATTGGACATTATGCTGGCTGAATAATCCTGTAAGGTGGCTAACAGTTTGGACAGTAAAACAAAGAAAATTCTGTAGAATTTATTGCTGTTTAGTGGCTAAATAACATAAGGAAATTCTGCAGAATTTTTGCAGTAAAACTCCCTTATTAAGATAGTACAAATACTTCTTATATACTCTATTCTACTTGCAAGAAGGTCCAACTCTAATGTATTATTTATTTTTTTTTCATCTTATTTGCATTTTAAGAAATCTTTGGGAGTTAATTCCTAGCACTTTCCATAATTTAGCTACAAAAACAAAGTTAGTTAGTGCCACATTCAAGGTGAGTGTGATGACATTTTCCTAACTACACTTTTTCAAAGGTATTATCATCAGGTATCATAAAGAAAATTTGAGAAGTTGAACTTAAGTGGCATGTTGTGTATTCATTTTAAGGGACTTATATTCTTTGTATTTATATAACTATAATTTGTAAAGTGTTATGGATCTCAAACCTTTTGTTCGATTAAACAAAAATTCTTATAGAACATCTAAAGTTGATGTTAATACTACTGTTGTTATGTTGAGGTTGTGTTAATACTTGCATGATGATTGAACATTATTATAATGTTTTCATGGTGATACACCCCATGGGAGAAGTTAGAGGAGCTATAAGGGTGGAGATACCCCTTTCATGGAGAGATAAGGACGGATGCGGCCAAGGGGCTGCGGGCAACGATCCACTGGTACCGTGGATAACCCAGTTGGTACAGGATTTATGCTATGCACTGTATGAATTATACTATGATTATCATTTGTAACTAATGTGAGTTATAATTCTTGATATCTTTATGATACTAAATGATAAATTTATTTTTGATAAATAATGTTATCCATTCACTGAGTATTCCATTACTCATTCTATTATTTTGCAACATTTCAGAGTCCGTGGCTGACGCAGGGGATTGTCCAGGAGAGTAGTGAGTTTTTCTTACCAACCATCTTGTATTTTGGATTGGTTCTTTTGTATTCTACTATTATATAAGCCCTAGAAGTTGCTCTGTGATCACATAAGCCTCTTAGGATTTTGTGGATGGACTATGTGTAAATAGGACGTTTATTTTGTTTTCTTATGGTTTGGTTGTAAGAAGGCTCAGATCTTTATGATGTTTTGATTTAGAAATATTACAGAATTGTTTACTTCCATATTTTATTGTGATAATAGTTGGAATACTATATAAATGGAGTTTGGTAAATTTATGAATGCTAAAAGAAAAAAAAAGAGAAGAAGAAGTTTGTTGTGACTATTAGGGTCATAATGTGAGGAAAATTCGTTATCGAGCTGATCACATTTTTGAGAATGTGACAAAATGGTATCAGAGCAAGTTTTTAGGTCTCTTATGGATCACAAAGCAAGGTAACCTTGATTGGGCTTCCCTCTATCGTTATGAACCGCAACATGACCATAGGGGTGAAGGGCAGTTAAAGGTCCTATAAGTGTTGTTATATTTTTCCTTTTATATTTCTTTCTTTGTAGTTAATATTGATCTCTTTCGAGACTAAATTGTGTGGTATTGTTGATAGATCTTGATGCAACCCGAAGGATCTCGAGAGGCAGTGGAGCGTACAGGCTCTGAAGGAGCCTCGTCGCGACCTGCTATTCCTGCCCATGAACGAGATCAGGATGAACATGGTGAGAGTGAGTAAGGGCAAGATGAACGAGGCTTGCCTCGAGGACATAGGCCACAATCATAAATTGATCCATTTATTTTATTAACTAGTTTGACCATCTTGCTAGAGGGTCAGATCGTATTACAAGGAAGTTTGGTCTATCTGACTACACTGCTAGAGAGATAGGTGGTTGCTGCAAATGTCCCTATTGCTCCTGCTCCTACTATAGTTCCTACTGCATGTCCAGTAATTCCCCCATCTCTTCCTGTTAAGAATGGGGTAGTAAAGGATGTTTTGTCAAATTTTTTGAAGCTTAAACCCCCTGTCTTTACCGGGGAA
Source organism: Biancaea sappan (assembly GCA_037074585.1). NCBI lineage: Eukaryota > Viridiplantae > Streptophyta > Magnoliopsida > Fabales > Fabaceae > Biancaea > Biancaea sappan. The sequence continues at coordinate 6,343,176 of CM073493.1, read as the reverse complement.
GACCCAAATGAGGATCCACAACGATTCCTTGATGGAATAGAAAAGGCATGCAAAGCTTTGAAATGTAATCCTTGATTGTGGGTGGATTATGCTACCTATCAGTTTCAAGGAAGGTCTCATGAGTGGTAGGTTACTTGGCAGAGCAGTCGAACTTCAGACGCTCCTTCAGTTAGTTATGATGAGTTTCGTCGAGTTTTCATTGAAAGATTTATGCCAAGGAGTTTGAGAACTGCAAGGGCTAGAGAATTTGAATTCCTCAAAGAGGGTTAATGATGGTTGATGAATATGATATCAAGTTTACACGACTTTCTAGGTATGCACCTTATATGATCCCAGATGAACAAGAGAAGATTCATCGATTTATTCTTGGCCTTCGTCTGCGGTTACGTCAGTTTGTAAGTATGCAGATGGAACTATATCCCTCTTATGTTGTTACGGTAGATGCAGCCAGAACAGCTGAAATGAATGAGAAGGATGAGAATAATGACTTCAAGAAAAAGAGAAAACGAGGGGAGATCCTTGAGGCATGATGAATTATTAGGGACTACTAGGCCTCAAGGTAGAGGTCAATATGCTTCTATGGTATCGTCCCCTCCAGCAGTATCTTCAGGTAGTGTTTCTATGCCTAGATTAGATTATAAGGGAGGTTCTTCATCAGTTGGTCAGGTGTCATCTTAGCTTAGACGAGACAAGCCTAATTATTCAGAGTGTGGGTGATTTCATATTGGTGTGTTATGGAACAGGCCCAATTTGTTTTCGTTGTGGGCAGGTGGGTCATATAAAGAGAGATTGTCCTCAGCAAGTAGATGTCTCAAGGCAAGGATCTATGTATTTATCTCAGGCACAATGGATAGAAGCTTCAGTTAACAGGGCTCCTTTCTCCTCTGCCGGACGGAGTGGCTTAGGGAGAGGAGGTGGCAGAGGACAAGGAGGACGAAGTCAACCTGCAGTCGGACACAACTAAGCCAAAGTGTATGCTCTCACACACCAGGATGTACAGGCTTCGAACATAGTCGTAACAGATATTCTTCCAATATGTTCATTCGATGTTCATGTATTATTTAACCTGGGATCTACCCATTCATATGTGTCTCCAATTTTTGCAAAACGATTTATTCAAGATCCTGTTAAAATTGATAGATTTTTTCTTGTTGCTATTCCTATGGGTGAGACTTTAGTAGTAGATTCGGGTTATTATGGTTGCCATGTCTTAGTAGGCAGGAAGAACACTCAGGCAAATTTAATGTTATTAAAAATGATAGACTTTGATGTTATTCTTTGAATGGACTGGTTGGCTTCTTATCATATAACTCTTGATTGCTACAACAAGGTGGTGAAGTTTAGTATTCCAGGTAAACCTAACTTCTCTTTTCAAAGGGATAGGAGTGATGTACCTAATAATATTATCTCCATGATCCAATCTAGGCGTATGTTAAGGAAAGGATGTCCAAGTTTCTTGGCCTTCGTTAGGAACATTGAAGAAGATATGATGAATCTTGATCATGTACCGGTTGTAAGAGAGTAATCAGATGTTTGTCCTGAAGAATTACCTGGATTACCTCCTGATCGTGAGATAGAATTTAATATTGAGGTAATCCTAGATACTCAACCTATTTCCATACCCCCTACCGCATGGCCCCTGCAAAACTTAGGGAGCTTAAGGAGCAATTACAGGATCTTTTAGATAAGGGTTTTATTCGGCCCAGTTCTTCACCTTGGGAGGCACCAGTATTGTTTGTAAGGAAGAAGGATGGATCCTTAATATTATGTATTGATTATCGGCAATTAAACAAGGTGACAATACGAAATAAATATCCCCTCTCCAGGATTGATGATTTGTTCGACCAATTGCAGGGAGCTCAATGCTTTTCTAAGATTGATTTGAGGTTTGGATATTACTAATTAAAAATTAAAACTGAAGATGTGCCTAAGACAGCCTTTCGTACGCGCTATAGGCATTATGAATTCTTGGTGATGTCATTTGGGTTAAAAAATGCTCCAGCAGCTTTTATGGATCTTATGAATCGAGTTTTTTAACCATTTCTGGATAAGTTCGTCATTGTTTTTATTGGTGATATTATGGTATTTTCAAAAAATCTTGAAGAGCATGAACAACATTTAAGAATGGTATTACAAACCTTAAGGAAACACCAGCTTTATGCTAAATTTTCAAAGCGTGAATTTTGGCTGGAACAAGTAGCTTTATTGGGACATGTAGTCTCAAAGGAATGGATCCATGTCGATCTCAACAAAATTGAAGTAGTACAAAAGTGGCCTCGACCCACTACAGTGATAGAAATTAGGAGTTTCTTGGGGTTAGCTAGCTACTACCATCACTTTGTGAAGAATTTTTCAAAAATAGCCGCCTCTCTTACAAGATTAACTCAGAAAAACATTCGGTTTGATTGGACTGAGGCTTGTGAGAAAAGTTTCACTAAGCTTAAGGAATACTTAACATTAGCCCCAGTACTTGCTTTACCTTCTGGTTCAAGCAGTTTTGCTGTATATTGTGATGCTTCCCGAATGGGGTTAGGATGTGTTTTGATGCAGCACGGTAAGGTAATAGCTTATGCATCTAGACAGCTTAAAAGGCATGAACAAAATTATCCTACTCATGATTTAGAAATGGTAGCTGTCGTATTTGCTTTAAAAATCTGGCGCCATTATCTTTATGGTGAAATTTGTGAGGCGTACATAGACCATAAGCGTCTGAAGTATATTTTTCAATAGAGGGATTTAAATTTGAGGCAGAGAAGATAGATGGAACTTCTCAAGGATTATGATTGTACAATTTTTTATCATCCTGCGAAGGCTAATGTTGTTGCAGATGCTCTAAGTTGCAAGTCTATGGGGAGTTTGGCGCATATTACCTAGTATAAGAGGCCACTGGTTCACGAGTTACACGAGCTAGAAGCTAGTGGAGTGTGGTTTGAAAATTCAGAGTCGGGCGCATTCTTAGCACATATTCTAGCCCAATCATCTTTAGTTGAAGATGTGAAATTAGCTCAAAAAGAAGATCCAATGCTTTGTAAATTAAAAGATGAAGTAAGTGGGAGTAAAGATAAGAGGTTTTCTCTTGATCAATATGGAGTAATTGGATTTGAAGGTCGGCTATGTATGCCAAATATAGGATCCTTACAGAGATAAATCATGGAAAAAGCACATCGAATAGCGTATACTATACACCCTGGTATTAATAAGATGTATCAGGATTTGAAGTCATTGTACTGGTGGGACGGGATGAAAAGGGACGTTGTCGATTATGTTTCTCATTGCTTAACCTGTCAACAAGTTAAGAAAGAACATCGTAGAATTCCTGGATTACTGCAGCAAATGGATATTCCAGAGTGGAAATGGGAAAGTATTAAATGGATTTCGTTGTGGGGCTACCTTATTCTCAGAAGGGATATGATTCTGTATTGATAGTAGTAGATTGTTTAACAAAAGTGGCACACTTCCTACTAGTAAAGACAACCTTTGGTGCTGCTAAGTATGCTCAGTTGTATATTGATGAAATAGTTAGATTGCATGGAGTGCCTACCTCTATTATTTCTGATAGAGGCACACAGTTTACATCTCATTTTTGGAGGACTTTTCAAGAAGCCTTAGGTACGCAGGTAAATTTAAGTACAGCCTTTCATCCTCAAACGGATGGCCAGTCTGAACGCACTATTCAGATCTTGGAAGACATGCTAAGGTCTTGTCTAATAGATTTCAGAGGTAGTTGGGACGTACATTTACCTTTAATTGAATTTGCATATAATAATAGTTATCAAGCAAGTATAGAAATGGTACCTTTTGAAGCATTTTATAGAAGACAGTGTAGATCCCCTATTAGCTGGTTTGAAGCAAGAGAAAATAGATTAATTGGGAATGATCTAGTAAAAGACGCATTGGAAAAGGTAAAACTTATTCGGAAAAGACTCCTTGCAGCTCATAGTAGGCAAAAAGCATATGTTAACCATCGGAGATGGGACCTTCAGCTTGTAGTAGGTGATATGGTCTTTTTAAAAGTATCCCCCATAAAGGGTAATTTAAGGTTTGGGCTAAAAGGAAAACTTAGTCCAAGGTATATTGGACCTTTTGAAATATTGGAGAAAATTGGTAATGTAGCTTACAAGTTAGCATTACCACCAGATTTGGAGGGAGTCCACCTAGTGTTCCATGTTTCTATGTTGAGAAAATATCTTTATGATCCTTCACACGTCCTTCAAATACAGGAAATTCAATTAAAAGAAGATTTATCTTATGAAGAGGTTCCAGTGGCAATCTTGGATAGACAAATAAAGAAGTTGAGGTCTAGAGAGTTACCGTGTGTGAAAGTTCTGTCACGAAATCATACCCAAGAGGAAGCGACATGGGAATTGGAAGAAAAGATGAAATCTACTTACCCACATCTCTTCATAATATGAGTAATGAAATTTGGGGACCAAATTTTTTAAGGGTGGAGTTTTGTAATATTCTAGCCTTTTTGGGATGTCATTAGTTTTGGAATATGAAAATTTTACTATGTCAAAATTGTTGGAATTATTTTATTTTTATATGTGCTACTATATTTTCATAATTAGATTGAGGTGGCATAATTAAAATATATTTTTGTGATTGAGTTATTGCTGTTAAGACTAAATTATTGCATATAATTGTGTTCAGGATCAAATTTGGATTCATGGGGAAAGGCAAGTGTACTGACACTGGCGCCCAGGCGCTAGGACCTTAACTCTCGGCCTGGCACCAGATAGTGTGGTGCCTCAAGCGCCACACAAGGCACCTAAGGCGCCCTCTATCCAAGCTTTGAACATGACACCATATAGGGCCCCCAGGTGCCAGGTTGCATGAAGCTACTTATATACCATAAATGATCATTTTCTTTCCCATTTTTTTCCTGGTCTCCATTTCTCTGTTCATACTGGAAATTTCTTTTCTCTGTTGACTGAAGATTCACCTAGGCTCCTTCTAATCTTAGTAGGAAACACAAGGTAAGGAAGCTTTAAGTTCTTGAAATTCATTTTCTCTTCCTCTATTTCTTCTTCTCCTTACCTATAAACCCTGGGTCAAAGGAGTACAAAAAGATTCTGGTTTAGAAAAACATAAAGTGATTATTATGCCATAAATTCTTGATTTGTGAGATTTTTTTAGAAATCTTTCTCCATAGAAAGGATGGAAAAGAAGAAGAGAAAGTTTTAGGTTGAATTACTTTTAAAATGGTCATAATATGTTTTGGGCTGTTAATTTTTTTTTTTTGCACTTTAGAGCAATAGTATTGGACATTATACTTGCTGAATAATCTTGTAAGGTGACTAACAGTTTGGACAGTAAAACAAAGCAAATCCTACAGAATTTGCTGTTGTTTAGTGGCTGGATAACATAAGGAAATTCTGTAAAATTTTTGCAGTAAAACTCCCTTATTATGATAGTACAAATACTTCTTATATACTATATTCTACTTGCAAGAAGGTCCAACTCTAATGTATTCTTTATCTTTTTCATCTTATTTGCATTTTAGGAAATCTTTGGGAGTTAATTCCTAGCACTTCCCATAATTTAGCTGCAAAAACAAAGGTAGTTAGTACCACATTCAATGTGAGTGTGATGACATTATCCTAACTATACTTTTTCAAAGGTATTATCATCAGGTATCATAAAGAAAATTTGAGAAGTTGAACTTAAGTGGCATGTTGTGTATTCATTTTAAGGGACTTATATTCTTTGTATTTGTATAACTATAATTTGTAAAGCATTATGGATTTCAAACCTTTTGTTTGATTAAACAGAAATTCTTATAGAACATCTAAAGTTGATGTTAATACTGCTGTTGTTATGTTGAGGTTGTGTGAATACTTGCATGATGATTGAACATTATTATAATGTTTTCGTGGTGGTGCACTCCATAGGAGAAGTTAGAGAAGCTATAAGGTTGGAATACCCCTTTCATGGAGAGATAAGGGCGGATGCGGCCAGGGGGTCGCGGGCAATGATCCATTGGTACCATAGATAACCCGGTTGGTATAGGATTTGTGCTATGCACTGTATGAATTATACTATGATTATCATTCGTAACTGATATGAGTTATAATTCTTGCTATCTTTATGATACTAAATGATAAATTTATTTTTGATAAATAATATTATCCATTCACTGCGTATTCAATTACTTACCTTGTTATTTTACAACATTTTAGAGTCTGTGGCTGACGCAGGGGATTGTCCAGGAAAGTAACGATTTTATCTTACCGACCCTCTTGTATTTTAGATTGGTTCTTTTGTATTCTACTATTCTGTAAGCCCTAAAAGTCGCTCTGTGATCACATAAGCCTCCTAAGATTTTGTTGATGGACTATGTGTAAATATGACATTTATATTGTTTTCTTATGGTTTCGTTGTAAGAAGGGTAAGATCTTAATGATGTTTTGATTTAGAAATATTACAGAATTGTTTACTTCCACATTTTATTGTGATGATAGTTGGAATACTATATAAATGGAGTGTGGTAAATTTATGAATGCTAAAAGAAAAAAAAAGGGAAGAAGAAGTTTCTTGTGACTATTAGGGTCATAATGTGAGGAAAATTCGTTATCGAGCTGGTCATATTTTTTAGGACGTGACACCCCTCCCAAAAAAAAAGTCACATGATCCTTGATGGTTTTTTGGCAACAATATGATTGGTTGAAGAAGGATAGGGAATAACTCTCACGTTAAGGGGTTAGCCCCTTGTGCCAAGACTGCTGTTTAAATTTCTATTATGACTTTTATATCTATATTAGATAGTAGTTTAGGAGAGAGCTTTGTGCTATATGTTATGTTAGAACCTATTAGTCTTCCCCCACCCCCTAACACATACACAAGTCACATGATCCTTGATGGTCTTTTAGCAACAATATTATTGGTTGAAAAAGGATAGGAAATAACTCTCTAAGGTGCGTTAAGAGGCTAGATCTTTTTGCCAAGACTGTTGTTTGGATTTCTATTATGACTTTTATGTCTATCTTTGATAGTGGTTTGGGAGAAAGCTTTAGGTTGTCTGTATGTTAGAGCTTATTAGTCCCCGCTACCTAAATAAGTCATATGATCCTTGATGGTTTTTTGGCAACAATATGATTGGTTGAAAAAAGATAGGGAATAACTCTCTAAGGTGCTTAAAGGGCTAGCCCCTTGTGCTAAGATTGCTGTTTGGATTTCTATTATGACTTTTATGTCTATATTTGATAGTAGTTTGGGAGAGAGCTTTGGGAACCTATTAGTCCTCCTCCCCCTCCCCCCACACATAAGTCACATGATTCTTGATGGTTTTTTGGCGACAATATGATTGGTTGAAAAATGGATAGGGAGTAACTCTCTAAGGTGCATTGAGGGGCTAACCATTTTTGCCAAGACTATTGTTTAGATTTTTGTTATGACTTTTATGTCTATTTTTTATACTAGTTTGGGAGAGAGCTTTAGGTTGAATGTATTTTGGGGCCTATTAGTCTGCCCTCTCCCCCCCTCCCCCAAAAAAAAAGAAAAAACAAATAAGTCACATGATACTTGATGGTTTTTTAGCAATAATATGATTGGTTGGAAAATGATAGGGAATAACTCTCTAAGGTGTGTTAAAGGGCTAGCCCCCTATGCCAAGATTGTTGTTTGGATTTCAACTGACTTTTATGTCTATCTTTGATAATAGTTTGGGAGAGCTTTGGATTATATGTGTTATATTGGAGCCTATTAGTGTCACATCCCATAAACCAAGCATGTGAGTTATATAAATAATACCTAGGGTATACCTCTGTGGTATCTCTTAATCTCCTTAAACATTCTTAATATTCACAACTATGCAAAACATAAATTTTCTAAAAAGATATTTTGTATATATATATATATAGAAATGTTCAACATTCATACAATACTTAGTATGATACACCCTCGCAAGCCTAGGTGACCTATACAAACTATAGAGTATTTCCTAATTCTCACCAAATCCATAACCATGAGTCCACTAAACAAAAGTGGAGTATTACCCCGAAGGGCTACTAATCCTCCTCCTCAACCATTGTATCTGAAAAAAAAAAACAACTATAGAGAGTGTGAGTTCATCAAAACTCAGTAAGTAAACAACTGTGCATAAAAATATCACAAGCACAAATACCATATTGCTCATATAGCTAAACCATAATTTAATTTAATACACCATTCATCTTTATATAAGCTATAACTTGCATCAGGTTTCTTGGGTGATCAAGCCCTTAACCATCCATGCATCATACTCGATTATATCCTAGCATCAGATTTCTTAGGAGATCAAGCCATCAATATTCCATGCTTAAAATTCAATTATATCCTAGCATCATATTTCTTGGGAGATCAAGCCCTCAATCTTTCATGCTTAAAATTTGATTATATCCTAGCATCATATTTCTTAGGAGATCAAGTCCTCAATCTTCTATGCTTAAAATTCGATTATATCATATCATCATATTTCTTAGAAGATCAAGCCCTCAATCTTCTATGCTTAAAATTCAATTACAACCTTGCATTAGATTTCTTGAGAATTTAACCCTCAACCTTCCATGTAACAACAAATAGAGATATTTACTCAATAACAAAGTAATATAAGATATAGTTGCTATCACATCATTTCTCATCTTAAACATACATCAATGTCCTCTTGAATATCTTTCAAGAGTTAAGGTAATCTAACAATCATCTTTAACTATATATATATATATATATATATATATCCGATGTTCCAACAATATTGCAAATAGGACTTATATTGTACAATGATTGATTGTAATAATTTAGTTTACCAAGGTCACCTTCTCACAAACATGTTCCAATTTATTCAAGGAACTACCACATCTAGTTATTTAGTTAACTAGAAATAAAATAATTCTCAATGATATTGTAATTTTTCTCAACTTGAATATACATTGGTAATCTTCTCAATTTCACCAATAATGCAAATGAGATTTATATTGTGCTTTGACTAATTTAGTAATTTTTTTTCGCAAGGTTGTCCACTCACCTTGATGTTTACCCAATTTTTACCTTGAACCCTCCTCGAAGATGTGTGAGATGATAGAAGGTAATTCTCTCTACTCTAATCTAGTCACAACATCCCAAAATATGTGAAAGATGCATCAAAGAATCTATTCCTATATGATAATCATGCAAAAACATGTCAAAGTCACAAAATAGGAAAATATTTTACTACAAATACTAAGCTTTGATTACTCTTCCAAACATAACTCTCAAATAGTAAATAATTTTTAAATAAAACTTATACTATTAGAAACTAGACTCAAAGAGCTTTCCAATGATATCTCATTTGCTAAAAACGGAGTCCGGATGAACCAGTTATGAACATTTTAAAACTAATGCTACAGTAACGATTCGCTACAATAACCTAACTCTGCAAATTTTGCAGCTGCTACAGTACTACTATAGTAATTCGCAATTTTCTTCTTAGTTTTTCATAAATTTGAGGTCAAATGTTCATAATTTCTCTTAATTTCTTATATGAGTTTTTATCTTTGATGTTTAAGGATTGTTTTGACACCAAAAATCCTAATTTAAACCAACAATCCAAGCCTCAATTATCAAATTTTCATCACGAATATAACTTTTTCAAATATCCAAATTCGATTAATTTCTCCTAGTTTTCTCCAAATTTCTTATTTCATAATTATTATCCAACATGTAGAAATGTTTTAAACCAACATCTACATTTAAATTTATCCATAAAAACATTATACAAAGATTTCTCAAATTGATAACTTAGGATTTGTTCTTGTAATAGGAGGAAGAAAAAGAAGATCTACTTATCAATCCTCCTAGCTTCCATGGTTTCCTTCCACAAGTAAAATGGCATGAATGGATGATGAAGGAGATGGCATAAAAGTGGCTGTGAAGGAGATGGAGAGAGCTATGGGAGGAAAGAGAAGAAATGAATAGGAAGATAGGAGGGTGAGTATTTAAGTGAGTGTATGTGTGGCCCATACTAATTTTTCTTTCAATTTGGTCCTTTTGGTAAAATGAGGACCTTACAAGGGAATTGGAAAAACTTAATTGTAAATAAGGCACCCAAATACACTTCTATAAAATACACATCATCGTATCCTATTTTTATTAAATTACCAAAATCCTACATTTGTTCACTTTAGTCCCTCTCATTGCCTCAAAATCTACTCTAGCCTCCAATCCATCATCCTTAAGGTACCGGCCTCATAATTTCATTCTCATTTAATCCATTCTTTTTCTCAAGCTCATATTTGGTCTTTTCTCAAGAGTACTCTATATTTTATTTTCTTTTCAATTCAGTCCTTGAATGTAATTCCTATACTTAGAACATATGTTTCCTTTTCCCGATGTAATCTTACCTGACCAAGGGCAAGTCTTAATACTTATTAAAATTTAGGAATCCTCACCCCTCTAAGTGAAACTCCTAAATTCATGAATAATTTTCACTTTGACAAATTTATGTACTTTTAACTATATCGTAATACTAGGGTATAACAATTAGCCCACCATCCCCCAAAGTTACATGATCCTTGATGGTTTTTTGGCAACAATATGATTGGTTGAAAAAGGATAGGGAATAATTTTCTAAGGTGCATTAACGGGCTAGCCTCTTTTGCCAAGACTGTTGTTTGGATTTCTATTATGACTTTTATGTCTATCATTGATAGAAGTTTGGGAGATAGCTTTAGGTTGTATATATGTTGGCACATGATCCTTGATGGTTTTTTGGCAACAATATGATTGCTTGAAAAAAGATGGGGAATAACTCTCTAAGGTGCGTTAAGGGGCTAGCCCCTTGTGTCAAGACTGTTGTTTGGATTTTTATTATGACTTTAATGTCTATATTTGATGATAGTTTGGGGAAGAGCTTTGGGCTGTATGTTATGTTGGAACCTATTAGTCCTCCTCCCCCACCCCCTACACATACACAAAAAAAAGTCACATGATCCTTAATGGTTTATTAGCAACAATATGATTGGTTGAAAAAGGATAAGGAATAACTCTCTAAGGTGCGTTAAGAGGTTGAATTGGCAAGTATACAGGTCAAGCAAGTAGTAAAGAGTGAGTATGAGTATTGTCCCATAGAGACTGAATTGCCAAACACTCAAGAAACTAAAATATACTATTTAGACCCAACAATTGAGTGAATGACGTGTGAAGAATAAAATGAAACTCAAAGAACAATTAAAAGTAAAAGAACGCAATAACAAAAATGTTTAGGAAAATTGTCAATTAAAAAGACCTAGAGTTGCTAATCTCTTTCGCTCTTCCTAAGAATTATTGTTCTATTCCACTCTTGCTCTCATCGACATATAAAAGAATCTAAGGCTTACTATTACCCAGAAGGATTCTCTCAAACCTCAACTAAGTTAACCTAATTTCTCTATAATTTTTTATGAGTATTAGATTCAATTTTAAACCAAGCCTATGATTGATTATATAAGGCTAGCGATTATATGTCTATCTCGTTAGCAAATCAATTTCCCTAAACATCTAAGGTCCATGACTCATACTTTTCATTCATTGGTCTAATTTCACTTTCTCTCTCAAGACAAACAAAATCACAAATCTATTTACAATTTGATCAAGATTATGTACAACATTAATCATTAAATGAAAATAATTATAAAACAAAGTCGATGTTCACAAGAATAGAGAGAAACAACAAATCCTATTCAAAATTGCAATTTGTAATAACCCTAGAATGAAAAATTAGCCACTCATGGTAACAAAAGAACAAGAATCAACAAAAGAAAGAGATAGATCCATGAATCCGAGGTAGAAGGTAGAAGAAATTCGTCAAACAGGGTTGGTTTTTTGGTGTTACCCTCACTCTTTCACAAGGAGTTTGGGCTTCCTAGGATATAGGAGGTCTTATGGAATAGTCTTCACTAGTGAGATTTATGATAAAGTTGCTAATTGGCATCATTGCCTCACGATTTTCTCAAGATTTTTTGTTATGATCTTAGTAGTCCTTAAATGTGTCATCAAGCACCCCTCCACTAGTTCACTTGTCAAATTTGTGGGTCATTATGCATTAATGGAAGGGTAGTGTATACTTGTGTGATCACTCTTAGAGACAATCATTTATAAATTTGACTTTCAATTAGACTGTTGAGAAGAGGCAAAAGTCGTTGTCATTGGCACCAAGTGACGAAAGCTCAAGTTTCCAGAATCATGGAGTGAAGGTTAGGTACCTAAGGAAGACTTTATATTCAGTGTGGCTTCTTTGAATAAGTTCTCAAAGGCAAAACATGGTAGAGCTATGGGTAAGTACATAATTGTCACATCCCAAAAATTGAGCATGTGAAAAGATACTACTCATTTGATATAATTCTCAAACATACGTTATATACATATATTCTGTAAGGTTTTACATTCAACCTTAATCATTCATTCCACACTACAGAATTATATTCATCTGATAAGCAAATATAGACATACATAGTCTGATATTTCTATCTCATCGCAAGCCTAGGAGACCTATAGAAAGTACAGAGCGTTTCTAATATCCACATTAATAAGTACTGGTGTCCCACCAGACAGAAATAGAGAATAATCCCAAGGGGCTTCTAATCTTCCAACGGATACTCTTCTTCTTTGTTTTCTGTATCTGAAAAATAATCATAGGGAGTGTGAGTTTATTTAAAAACTCAGTAAGTAAATAACTGTACTATATAGAATATCAAAAGTACAAATACCACATTTACTCATATAATTAATTGTCTTATACATCGAGTAGTATGGGACTCTAACCCTTTCAAACTCATGAATAAGATTTCTTATATATACAACGAGTAGTATGGGACTCTAACCCTTTCAAACTCGTGAATAAGATCTCATCGGTATACACCGAGTAGTATGGGACTCTAACCCTTTCAACTCGTGTATAAGCTTTCTTAGATATACACCGAGTAGTATAGGACTTTAACCCTTTCAACTCGTGTATGGGTTTCATAGATATGCACTGAGTAGTATGGGACTTTAACCCTTTCAAACTCGTGTATTAGATCCCGTAGATCTTTACTCATTGACAAGATAGTGAGAATTTATCACATAGCACAATTGTCATAAAATAACATAATTTCTACATACTCTTATTTCTACCGATTATCATATACTCCCATATGAAAATTGATTGCTCATTACCCAAATAATATTGTAAATGAGACTTATATTGTACTTTGACTAGTGATATCAAATTAGCTGAGCAAGGTTATTCACTCACCTTGATGTTTGTCCAAATTTACCTTGTTCCACACTAGAATTTGTGTAGGAAAATTTCCTAGTAAAATATATTACAAGGAATCATAAGAAATGAAACAAAATCACGAAAATACGTAAAATTTTCTGACTGCTACAGTAACGGGTTGCTACAGTGTCGTTTCGCTACAGTGCTGGTCGCTACAGTAACGTTGACTGCTACAGTACCGTTGACTGCCGACACTACAGTACTGCTACAGTAACCCGAAGAAAATTTTCCAGATTTTGTTTCGAAATTTCTGGTCGCTACAATAACTCGGTTTTTGCAGAAATTTCTAACAATTTCATCCTTTCCTTTCTTGTTTCAAAACCAGAATTTCAACTCTTTTAACCGATTATAACTCAAATATAACTTCTAAAACAACTGAGATTCATGAATTATCATCAAAATCTTCAAGAACAAAACCTCCTCTGATCTTCTACATAAACTGAAATTTAAGGAAAATAATCGGATTAAAGCTTACCTTTGATCCTTACAAAGCTTTTGAACCGAACAAATAATCAAACTTCTGAAGATCAAGGAAAGGATTTGAGAAGAAACTGAAGAACTGAGAGAGAAATGCTTTTCTGCCTTCCTGAAAAATGAGGGGTACTATTGAAACTTTATATTAAATATTTCTAATGGGTTATTCAATAACCCATGGGTATCCATAACCCAACATCCAAACCCATCCAGTCAATTTACAATAAATGGACTAATTGACCATTCTGAAACCACTTTTCCATGAATTTCACCATTCTTAGAATATATCCCTCATTGTGCAAATATTTAGTCCAGTCATTTAACTCAATTTTCATAAATAATATTCAAAGAGAACAATTAAATATGAAAATTAAAAATGACCAAAATAAATAACTAAAGTAACGTTGTAGAATTCTAAAATACTCTTAAGCGAATTATATTCTGAAATTAACGGGTATTACAATAATAGTGTTATTTGTTGAAAATTCTTCTTCCTCTTTGCATGGGTGACCAAACAAGCTAAACCAGAAACTTTTATTAGAAAATTCTAGAATTTGAAGCTAGAATACAAGGATTAATGGAAAGTTTTAGCCGAAATCAGAAATAGAAGAGAAAACTGAGAGGAACACATTGAGTGCAAAGAACAGAGTAAAGAAGACGCCGGGTAAGCATATACTTGTCCAGAAGGTTTCTTTATTATTAGGGGGTATCTCACATATCAATCTATTCTATGAAGGTTTGGTGTTTAGGTGGATAGCTAAAAGTGTTGTGGCCTAGCCGTTGACAATCTTCACACTTCTTCCCTGTTCCTTTGAAGATAACCCTCTAGTGCATAAGTGTTGTAATATTCCTAGGTTGCAATTTTATCTTACAAGGTAGTGTTTGAAGGACTAAATGAGCTACCTCCAAAACCAAGAGGACATTCAAATACTTGCAATGGGCAACAATCCAATCCCAAACCTCATGCTTGCGACTCCCAAGGGCCATAGCTAAAGAACCTTGAATAGACACATCTTGAGAAAAATATCCACTAAACTATCTCATGAGAGGAAATGATCATATAAAATTAACAACATCACAATACCCAAATTAATACTAACCATCATATTAATATGTATTAGACATTTCATATCATTCAACAAAATCACATTGGTAACCGAAGTTTCATTGTTTTACACTGTCAAGCACAATGCATGGAACAGAGAAGATAAACATAATGAAAAATCACAGAACACACAAATTTACGTGATTTGGTCAAATTGGCCTACATTCATGGGTAGAGAACAATTTTCTTTTCAAAAATAAAAATTGTTTATAAGGCATTGAAAAAACTAAAGAATCACAAAAAAAAATTGAAGAACTGTATACATTATATATGACCAAACTATGTCACTCCAGAAAATACAATCGACCCTATCAGTCCTCGTTCTACTCATCTCACAAATCTCTATTTTTTTTTCCTTTTGGGTCATGCTCTTGTACTTTCGAGCCGAGTCATAATCTAATTCATCAAATAATTCAAGACACTCAACATACACAATATCAAAATAGTAAAATTCAATATTTCATAATTTACCCTTATTTGCTTAGCAACATTGCTAATAAAAGACCTACCATCTCTTTTTTGTGTGGCAGTCCACACTTTCCTTTGATAACGAGGCCCCCACACTCCAGTTCATATAATTTTAATACAACACTAACATTATTAAATCCACAAACAATGCAATATTATTTTTCTACTGAAGTGGATTCACCATTTTTTTTTTCCAAGCAAGACTTTTAGAGCCACCCGTATATAGAATTGTTTACTTTTTTTCTGTTTTCTCTATTCTTTTTGGCATTCTCCTATTGACTAAAATTCTATTTTGGTCCTTCAAAGATGTCTCTTTTCTTAATTTGGTCCCTCAAAAATCCATACATTCCCAATTTGATCCCTCATAGATTTTTATTCTCGTTTTGCTTCCTCACAAATTTATATTATCAATTTGGTCCTTCACAAATTTAAATGTTCTCAATTTAGTCCCTCCTATATCAAGCCAACAAAGTTAAATCCTCTAGCACTGCACATGATATTACCACGAAGAAAGAAAAAATTACATCGTGTCTATGTCAATGAGTTAACTGCTAAATTAGCATCTTTGTTAAATTATTTAATGGTGGCCACATGGAGGACCAAATTGAAAATGTTTGATTTTATGAGGAACCAATTGAAAATACAAATTTGTGAAGGGTCAAATAGAGAATGTTTAAATTTGTAAGGAACCAGATTGAGAATAAAAATCTTTGAGGGACTAAATTGAAAAAAATGACATCTATATGGTACCAAAAGAAAATTTTAGTCTTCTCCTATTAATTTATTGAAAATAAAACATATTAACAAGAAAACTCGTGCTTTTTTTAACCTCAATAAAAGTGATATATATTACCTTCATCTTCAGATCATTTTGATATTCAACCAATAATGCCCTTGATATCTAGGAATGTTGGGTGGAAAATTAGCGATAATTTGAACTTTGGCTTAGATCCGATTGTCTCTTTGTAAAAACAATTTGGAGAAAGCTTATTTCCGCTTTGCACTACTTAAAAACAAGTCTTCTATGCACATCATCATCTATAATGAACTTGACCGTAAAAAGTAAAATGCAAAAATGAATATATTTTTTTTTTAAATTAAGAGTACTCGTAATGAAATTTACACATAAATATTATGACTAGTAAATTTTTGAATAAATTATCAATTTAGCCCCAAAAAATTATAATTATCTTAATTTAATCATTTAATGATTAAGTATCTCAATTTAATTCATACTTTTGTCAATATGATTTTTGACAATGAAAATTTTAAAATTTAGCTACAGCAAATTTTAAAATTTAGCAATAAAAATGATCTAATTGAGATATATAAATGTAATTTTTTAAGAGCTAAACTAAAACACTTAATCTTTCAAGAATCAAATTAAACCATTATAATATTTTAAAGACTAAATTAGTAATCCACTCTAAATTTTTTGTTCTAATGTTTCTGAAATTACAATCTGAGATAGATACAGACGCACTATGACCTATAAATTTTATCTCATAAAAAACTCTCAGACCTAATTCCGTACTCAATGTTCATCCTCACATCTAAATTCAAACAAATACTAAAATATAAATATTTTGATCATCCCCTAGAGAGAGAGGGCAGTCACATATCATAGGGCCTTTGTAATAAGTGAGAATATATGCCGATCATGTAGTGGGATCATTATTTCAGTAATTTGGATGAGCTAGCAATGACCATGTTTCTGCTTATCCCACAATAATTGGATCCTTGTTGTTTGGGTGGGTGGGTGTGTAATTATATATATATATATATATATATATATATATATATATATGTAATTTAATATATAGGAGTGATGGCTTCTTGTGGCTTAATTCATTACTCATTCATATATAGGTTCAATTTTTCCTACCCTACACTCTTTATATATATATATATATATATATATAAAGTGGTGCTCATCTTAACTTATTGATTTTTCTTTTCTATTATGTTCAGACTCGAATGTCTCGAGGTGGGAATATAAAAATTTATTATCTAAAAGTTCCATCATTATTAGGCCATCATCACTTGTGTTAGTTTACAAACTGAAGTAGGAATTAATTTTTAATTAATAGGTAAAATAGTACTATATGCCCCTAACGTTTTTCTTAATTTTTATTTATGTCCTAGCCCAATTATACTCTTAATATTTTAATTTTTATCATGTATGCTCCAAAATGACGAAAATATCATTCATCCATCTTTTTTTCTCTCTCTTCACTCAAACACAGACTCTGTCGGAGAAGCAGAAAATATAAAAACTCACCACCATTCGCTCTCTTTTCTCTAGTACTGCGTCTCTCTTTCCTCCAACATTCTTGCCTCCCCCTCTTTCTCTCTGGTTCTCTCTCTCTCTCTCTCTCTCTCTCTCTCTCTCAAACTCAAAAATCTTCTTGCCGAAAACCTTACCGGAGAGAGGACAAAAGAAGAACAGCGACATCTCTCCATCTCTCACGACTCTCTCTTGCTTCCTGTTTTCTTGTTAAGGAAGTCGCCTCCTTCCTTCGTCGTCATTCTCCCTCTGTTCTTTCTCTAACGAGGTTTCTAGCAGAGAATATTTTTGAGTTTGAGAGAGAGAGTGTGTGTGTGTGAGTGAACCAAAGAGAAATAAGGGAAGGCAAGAATGTTGGGGAGAAGAAAGATATGGTAGTAGAGGAAAGAGAGCGAATAGTGGTGAGTTCTATTATTTTTTGCTTCTTCGGCGTCTTCTCCTGTGAGGGTCTATATTTGAGTGAGGAGATAGAAAGAAAAAAAAAGAGATGGATGAGCGGTCTTTTTGTCATTTTGGGGCATATATGATAAAAATTGAAACGTTAGGGGCATAATCGGTCAAAAAAAATCTCAGGAGCATAAATAAAAATTAGGGTAAATGTTAGGGGCATATAGTATCATTTTTTCCTAATTAATAAACTTATGTGATCTTTTGATTCTTGAAAGATATATGTGTGTGTGTGTGTTTGTGTGTGAACTATTTAATATTTAAAAAATTGATTCAATACAAATTAATCCTTGAATGTTATATATTTGTCATGTATCATTATTGAATTAGTTCTTAAAAAATGTAATTTGATCTTCAATAAGAATTAATTTATATTGAATTTATAATTTATAAAAATTAACTTGTCACTTATTTTTAGATATTAAACTTAAAAAATTAATTTATATAATTACTCAGTCTTCTACAAAACACACACACCCAGACACAGTCATCAATTTTTCAATCTTTCATCAAATGTTTCGTATGAATGAAAACATAATTCTTACACACTGTGATATAATACATAATATTGTACTGTGGTATTATATTGTTCATGCATGGTTACCTTTTAAAATACTATGGATGAAACAATAAAGCCCCATCAAATGCTCCAAAAAGTAAACGAAAGTGAAACCTAGAGCACATTATACATTAATTAAACTATTATGTAACGGCATATTCAAGAGAGATCACTACGAAAGTTACGTTTAGGGCAGGATTCATAGCACCAAACAAATTAATAATTAGGGGTTTCTTGATCTGACATAGTAAAATGAGCCTCGAGCTTTGGGTGTGTTTGTGTGTGAGATATTAATTAACAATATTAATATATAATAAAGAGTAAAAGCATCGTCAAATTGGATAAGAAAGAGACAAGTTTTGCTAAGCGTAGAGGAGACCACAAGGGAGACAAGCCTCGCAGTCCTAAGCCTAATTGCCCTGCAACCTATGAGGACGTGATTTCCATTATATATATATATATATATATATTCTCCCAACCATGCATATCGTTCAACTCTCATTTGGCCATTTGTCCCACGCTCATTTCTCAACTCCTAGGAACTCCATTATATATGTGACCTTCTACAACACTCCATGGCTTGAATGCTTGAAAATGAGTTGTCAAAACTTGAGTTTAATTTCTAGCATTTTTAACTTGTTTAATTTGGCATATACAGTTAAATTTCAAACTAACTTCGTCTTTAAAATCTTATTTGGATCATTAAAATGGTTTTTACTTGTTTTTAGGTTGATATTTTTCAAAATCATATTTCAAATATCTAGATATATATGAATCACGGTGTTGTAAACTCATTTTTAACGAAAATTAAGTTTAAAAATTAAGTTAATCTAAAATTAAATTTACCCAATTCCAATCTAAATGCGCGTGTCCTAAGAGAAACTACACATAAATTTTCTAAACCATAGCCTAATTATATTTGTAGTCTCTAAATCTTAAAAGTAACAGTTTACTCCCTTAAACTGATATTAAAATTAAAAGTAACGTATGAATGTGACGTTTTTACTTGTTGTGATAGCTTATGAGGTAAAGTGTTACATTTTAAAATTCAAGGAGTAGAGTTTTAATTAGACAAAATATATTTCAAGGGGTTATGTGTATTTTACTCTATATTTTTTTAATAATTAAACATATAATATAACCAATGAATTCTGTTATATATATGATAGAATTTATCAAAAACAGTTATTTATATATTATATTTAATTAGAGAAAACTTGATGATAATCAGTCACAGAACTTTACAATTCTTTTGAGAAATTTTCATTCACCCATTGTATAACCTCAGCTACTACGCATATGTGGTATATATATATATATACGTTTATGTTTATGTATGATATCCTAGCTTGTTTAATTTTTTATAGTAGATTTATTACTAAAAGCTTTTGGAGGATGAACATGTGAAAGACACTAGAAAAAGAGACACGTGAAGGTCAATAGTTGAGCATACTTAGAAAGATTCTTGACATATAAACTATCAGATAATATAATTATATTAATGTACTTATATAAAGTCGCATGCTTTTGTACGTATATGTAATATTTCCCCTCCTAGTGCTTACAACTGGCCTTTCCAATTAATAGCTAAACGGATACATACATTCATATATATATATATATATATATATATATATAGGAATCCCTGTCCTCATGGTCTTCAAAATTCAAAGAGACAGACTATGAGCATCTTGTAGCTAGCTCGTTGAAAGTGGAAAACCGAATCCTAAATATATTTTTAAAAAAAAATGTTCTTGAGACAAAGTTCTTTTCTTTCTCCCTTCAATAATTTTCTTTACTTTTTACCTTTTCCATCTGATTGTTGAGCTGTCTCCAGCAAAACATATCTTGTATATGATAGGAAATCAGAGTAAATTACTGTTTGCAATTTGGCCCTCAAAAAATTATTTGTATCAACTTAGTCCTTAAAAGATTGATCACTCCTAATCAATTTGATCCATCCGTCCACAAATTTGACGAACCCCTAACACCTTTACTGAGCTGGATGCTAACAACACACACACACACACACACACACACACATATATATATGTGCATGCGCCATTAATGTCCACCTCAGCAAACACACACACACACACACACATATATATATATATGTGCATGCGCCATTAAGGTCCACCTCAGCAAAGACAGGGACAATTAAATTTGTGGACAGATGAACCAAATTGATACAAACAACCTTTTAATTAGAACTAAATTAATAAAGAACCAATCTTTCAGGGACTAAAATAGTAATTTACTCTAGGAAATACTAATTAATATGAAAGCTCGAGAATCCTAGGATGTTGTAGTATATGAAAATTTTAACATTTTAAGAGTATAAAAATATATTTATGAGATAATATTTGGATATAATATAAATATGAAAGTTTTGTGTGTGTGTCTATATATTAATATATATATATATATATATATATATGTTCTCAATCAAATATACTTCACAGCCTACTGAGATATGTTTTTGAGAAAAGTTTAAACTCTCAAATAGACTTTACTTACAAATTTAGTGAAGTTAAACATTAAAAATAAAAAGTTCTAGATGATAAAGCCTTGTGAGTCATGTGTGACAAATACTCAATGATAAACCCTTTGTCAATATTTATTTGGTTCGGTCTAATTAAATTTTCTTAGACAATCTTTGGAGCATGCATCCCCGCCCACATCATCATAATGTATAAAGTAAGTTATTGATTTGGCCTTTGAAATTATAATTTTTTAAAAAAATTTGGCCTCTAAGATTTGTTTCAATTTAATTATTAAAAGATTGTATTCATCTCATTTTCATTAATATTTTAAAGATTAAATTGAGACACGTAATATTTTAAGAATCGAATTGAGATAATTATAATTTTTTAACACCGAATCACTAATTTACTCCAATGTATATTCAAGATTTTACTTTTGTAGTGCCCCTTAAAAGAATTGAATCCTAGTTGCTTATAATTAACAAAAGATACTATGTGTGCTTACCAGCTAATCCCTTAAATAAACCAAACATATCTAAATTATGTGAAACCTACACAAAAATACCTCAAATTTTACATTTCACATCAAGAGCTAGCAATTTATTTTTTCCCCACTACATTACAAACAAGTTTACATGGCCCTTGTCTAAGTAGATGGAATGCTTAACTCAACCCCATCTCTATCAAGCTCATTAACTGGAAAAAAAAATGGCTGAAGAAGAAAAACTAAAATGGAAGCTTTTAGTTTGAATCTAACTAAAATGGGACATCATCTAGTTACAATAGTCAAAATCATCGGCAAGACATGTCCTCATTACCCTATAATATTTAAACACTTATCTTTCATGGGTCAATAATTATATTTGTTATGTATCCCAAAAGAAATAAAGTGAACAAGACCCACATTCCTAATCATAAAATGACAAATCCAAGTAACATGTTATGTCCACTAAAGAACAGACACAAGAGAATCCTATAAAAATTGTTTTTAGGTTTGAACTATCAGTATCTAAAAATTTACTAGCCCCTAATTAATCTAGTTTGAACCATTTTAGAGAATCGAATTGAACTGTCAAGTTCGATCGAAAAATCAATGTACCAACCAGGTTTCCGGTCCTGTTTGAATCTGAGAACTTGTGAGTATTTAAATTGATGAATAATCGGTCGAATCAATAAAGTCAGCCATTTCAACTGGTTCATTTTTCTGAATTTTTTGAATTTTTACTAAATATTATTATGTATTTTTAATAAATCTCCAAAAATTTAAGTTATTAGGAGAAGATATAGAATCGGTATAAATATATTTGTAAATGCTTTGAATATTTTAATATTATATATATTATATATTTTTAATATTTTAATATTTGTAACATATACATTAATTATATATTTTAATATTTTAATATATTTTAAGTATCAGTTCGACTGCAATTCGACCATAGTCTAACTATAAACCCTTGAACCAATGGCTCAACTATTTTAATGACCAGTCCGATTTTCTAAACCTTGGTTCAAACCAGGTTATACCCAAAGGTATAAATTTTTTTCAATACTAGTTTTCTTTGTTCACAAGATTCAAATCCAAAATCTTGTTTAAAGAGAACAAGTGCTTAATCATTAGAACCAAATCAACCAATTAGCATTGGTCCCCACATTATATAAATGGCCAAACATCTTCATGTGAAATCCAACCCTTCAGATTGTGAAGCAACACAAAAAGCAAAAGCCACCCTCCCACTCCCACATGAAAATGTCCATCGCATGCTCAAACATGTTCATACCATAAGCAACAATATTACTAACCCTCCTTGTATATATATACACACTCCATTATCATCATCATCGTCATCATCATCATCATCTTCAAGCTAGCTAAAGCTAGTTTGTTCAAGAATGGACCCAAGAATCTCGTTCTCGAATGATTTTGTGGATGCAAAGCAAGCCATGAAGATGAAGCATGAAGGGATATACAGAGAAGCACCAGTGTCTTCGGATTTCGAGTTCTGTGTGAAGAACTACTCTATGATCTCAGCAGATGAAGTGTTTTCTCAAGGCATGTTGGTGCCAAATAATACTAATAGTAAAGGCATGACGTCGAAGAAAGTGACGACTCTGAGAGATGAGCTACTCCTGAGTGATGACCTGTACGACGACGTCGTTTTGCCAAGAGTTCCCAAGAGTTCTTCAAGCTTGAGGTGGAAGGAGAGGTTGGGCTTAAGAAGAAGTGCTTCTAATAAGAAAAATAAGAAAAATAACACTGATCACGGGTTTCTGCAAAGAGTAGCTGAAGAAGAAAACCCTAGCAAGGACAATTTGGTAAGTAATCATCTTCTTCTGCTCACTCTGCATAAACCCTAAATACATAGATTCGTCATAAAAGATGATTTTTTATTGTTTAATTTCTGAAATTTCAGTGTTCGAACAATTAGCTTTTATAAATTATGAACTCAATATAAATTAATTAGTCATTTTATATAAAAGTTATAAATTTATTTATCTTTGATAGACTAACTCAATCAAAATGAGTAACAAGTTCATAACATTAAAAAACTAAATCATGTAGAATTAAATTTTTTAATGCTAAATATATTTGGTATGGCTTGAGGTTTTGAATTTTAATTTTGTTCATAGAATATTAATTTGAACCTCCAAAACTATTGTATCTGCCGAAAGATATATAAAATTAGAACATTCAAGGAACTAACATACTAAAACTCTCTAGGCTATTGAATACTAAAATGATACGAATAATTTGAAAAATTATTAGACTTCAATTAATTTCATTCAAGTTGAATAATAAAAATATAAAAAGTTTTAATAATTTTTTTCATTTACAAGAATATATGAAAAAAATTTTAAGAGAACCACTTTTTTTCTAAAAAGTAAATATATAATCTATAAGTTTTGAGGGCATGCAGTATTATACTATTTTTTTTTCTTTCTTTTTGACAGGAATTGTTTTACGAAGGAGATCAGAAGATGTGCTGAACTTCTATATATACATATATATAGGGTTTCATTGTACTGATGATATCTAAGGCGTTATTAGAATTTGTGCTGACTTTTATTGAGCAATTAATTTCTAAATTTAACCAAAGCGATGTTTTGTAGTACCCTTTAGTTTTAGAAGTAGAAATTAAGATGGTTCCTTTTGCTTTTTGATCATTGTACAAATTAATGTTTGCAGTTTAAGAACTACGGACCCATGAGTCAATCTGGCGCTGGTTTTTATGTAATGTAGGTCCACTTCTTGTTATGCACAGGCCACACTTATCCTTCCAGTGCTTTTACTTCTATATTATCTGTTGAGCAGTTTGAATTATATAGTGATCTGTATTATAACTCGACTTAAAAGGAAAAAAATTTAGACATGCGACCCATTATATAATGATTTGTGTAGTTATGTAATTCTTTTCTGTTTTTGATTTTATCATGTATTTTGAACAATTTTTTACTATGAAACAATAGGAATTCTCTCTACTTGTAGATATAGGTCATATTGATTAAATTTCTATTGTAGATATAGGTCACATTGATTGAACCACGTTAAATTTATGTGTGTTTTATGTTTTTCAAACTATTTATCTTCTTTGTTTTTGTGTTAATTTTCATACATTATCTTTTTTGTATTTTGCTTTTTTATTTTTTTTGAGTCTGCTAAAACTGCAAGTTCAAAATCATCAAATATGGTCTGAATAACCCAATATTGGATGATTGTAGTGGTAGCAACTATTTACATCTTCAAGAATAATAATGGTTGGATTTTTGAAGATACCAATTTGAACAAACGGGATTAGTTTAATAACCACAAAAGAAATTAGTTTTTCATCCTATCAAGTGGGGAGACCAAAAAAAAAATTGATGGTCTAAATGAAGCAGAATATATAGGAATAGTTTTTGTCTTTGCTATCAACTTCATAAATAAAAATATGACACGTACATTTTCTTTAGAGATGAGGATTGCATCATGATTGATCTTTCAAAAAAAAATTTTGTATCTCAAGCTTTTATTAAAAAAACTTAACAGCAAACATCTAAAAAATTGTGAGTTTGGGTATTGTCGGTTAAGGGTCAAGGTTCGAGTCCCCTTATCATTTAAAAAAAATTAAGAAGTTGTAGTTAAATCTAATCCTTACCAACATTAATTAATTTAAATGATTTAATACTTATTCCTTAAAACAAAATTTCGATTTAGATAAATTCAATAAAAAAAAATCAACACTAAAAGAACGTTAAGCCTTTATATCTCAAATTAAATTAATGGAAAGTCATTAGTTTCTTTGGACACTCATACTTCAAACACAAATATATATTTGTATGAAGTAATGTGAAGGGCAACCCTAGTCAGAAAAAGGGTTTGTTGTATTGTACAAAAGCTGCACTATTGAGAAACCAACAATGAGCTTTGAACATCAAAACACCAACTTGACTCTTTTTTTTTTAATTAATTTTTTGATCATCACTTGGGAACTTGATACTGTAGATGGCCACAACAGAGACTGCTGATTTGTTAAGTAGTTTAACTGTAGCATCTGAAGTTTCTTCCATAAGATTCCCAGAAGTATAGAAAATCCTGTCAAGAAAATAGAATTCAAAAGATTTAAGAATCTTAATTGTTGAAATAGAATAATAATTGCTGGACACATTTCATGCATATTAAACGTATTCCAGAAATTTAAATAATAATTTGAATTTTTAAATTTTTTTTGTATGTGGGTATCTTGTCATGTTGGTCTGAAGATGAGATAGAAGAATAATGTCAACTTGCATTAGTTTTCGTCAATGATGGAGTTAATAGAATAATGCTTTAATTGTTTGTCAAGCGTTCTTTCCAAGATTTGTTTCGTGCCAAACTACCAATTCAATTTCAAGTCCGATAATATCCTTAATCCTATATAACAAAAATATCTTTTATACTTTAAAAGTTTTAAAAAAAAAATCAACTCCAAATCTCACCCATCATGAGAATATTTTGTGATCTTTCTAGAAAAAAAAATTTTAATTTATTAGTGGAAAAACATAAAATAAAACTGTAATTTACAGTAATAAAATGTGTTCTTGAAAAAAATTTAACAAATAACAGTAAGGGAAATGAGATGAATAATTTTAATATCATTCCCAAGTTTAATTTTAACAATTTTTAAAACTCAACCTAGTCAAACACTTACGAGCTTTAGTTGTTCAAATTAAAAGAGGAAAAGTTTACTCAAATTGAACTTAGTCACCATATGTTTATGGACATGCTGAGTTGAATTGATAGAATTGACCTTTTTATCTTCTGAATAAAATTGCAAGTCAATTTACATTTCACTGAAATTGAGCACTAATAAATGATTGGACAAAACCAAAAACATTGAACATTTTTTTAAAAAAAATTAATTAGACAACTCCAACGACTTAATCAAAGCATGATTTTGGTTGTAAAACAAAATATTCTTCAATTACAGCCAGTTCCATTCCAATCACAAGGTATATAGCCATTTGATAAAATTACTATCTACTGAAAATAAAAATTTATATAAAGTTTATGAATCAACTCAATACAATTTCTAATGGCATATAAGTGCATATTTCTCTATTGGTGTAAAGGAAACCATTGTTGTCAATATATTTGCCAACTCTAACGCCAAAGGAAGATCCTGCATTATCAGCACTTCTGGTTCTAAAATCACTCATCTAAAAGATCAAATAAATGGAAAATGTTGCCTAGTAATAAACGTACATTATTTACAATAAATAAAGGCAATATACATTGATAAAATGATATTCAAAGAATGATGTTATGTACAACTAGCTACGCCAATGGAAGCACTATACCTACAAAGATATCCCTAGTTAATCAGAGTAGAAAGCACCATCGGCTATTAACAGCATATACAATTCCTCTGACCAAAGAATCGGCTTACTGGTTTGTCACTGTACATCTGCAGCCAATCAAAATATTCAAAAGAATTCAATTGACAGATCTAAGAACTATCTCCAGAAAACAATGCCCATGAATTATTGATTATCACCAAGATATCTATCTCATAGACTCATACATCTAAATTAAAGTTGATACATAATGATAATCGTATGAAAAAAGTTTTAGCTTGACTGTAACTATCACTGTTATCTGGCCAAGACATCCACAACTATTGTGTGTTTGAAATGGAGTTAGACAAATTTGATTTTAGATCAACATGATTTTGATTAAAATATGTCAAAGTTGCTTCTAAACAAATAGCAATTTGAGAAAGAAAATGTGGTTTGAAAAGTTAGATGAATGTTAAACAAAAAAAAAAACTACTTTTGTGCCTACAATCACGTTAGAGTCCAAACTACCAAACATACCTTGAGCCAATGACTTTTTTCTCATCCACTTGTGACCATAATTAATGAAGTTCTTTGTTCCTTCTACTAAATAGATGATACTTGCATACAATTTACAATACAAGCGTATAGCTAAAAGGGAGGCCCAACTCACATATACACGGCACTTCACTCCATGGAGCTCCTTTGGATCTCCTCACTTGGTCAGTGAAGCAAGCAACAGTATCGATCAGTCAATCCTTACATGATATCCTGCATAAAGAATTAAAAAGAAAACATGTCACTCCACAATTATAGTGCCATGGATTCATGCGAAAACAAAGTAGTATGTTGGTAATAGCACCATTAATCAGTCTTCTTCCCAGGGTTGTGTTGGACAATATTTCTCCATTGACTCTTTTTTACGGACAGGATCAAGACTGCAAAAGAAAAAACCCATGGGTACGTCAATTCCAGAGAATTTTAGCGTTACTAAACTGGAAATCAAAACACAAGAATTATTGACCTATTTCTGATGCCAAGTAGAGTATAATGTACAGCACTTGCACATGCAGAAGCAGGAGCTATGGCAGCTGCAGGAACTGCTCGCACAGCAGCTGCCAGGGCAGGTCCTGCACCTGAGCCACGCTGGTATTTTTTCAAAGGGTTCTGAACTAATACAGCAGCAGATTTTCCCAGGCCATTGCCGAGGCTCTCATAAGCCTGTAAAATCAAGAAAAAACTTCTTGTATAGTCAAGGAGAACACTTGATGGTTAATTTTGATTATTATCCCATGCCTACAGAGCAAACTCAGACCAAATAAAACCTCTCATTGTAATGCATTATTGATGTTCATGAGTGTTAAAATGTTAAATACTAACTGTTAAGAGGAGTTGGGCCACCACTTATTAAAGCTGTGATACCATTGTCAGAGATCACTTCTATTCAAAAGATTAAGCTGTTAAGTGAAAGCCATCAATAGTTTTATTATAATCTTTTACATCTCCTTTTGCCCTTCTAATTTAACAAATGCAGAAAACCATATAAACACTATATAAATCAACTTTTAGTATAGATCTAAATATGTTCGAAATTTTCACCTGTTTAATTCCCTGTTGGGCATCTTGAGGTTGATCCGATCGCACATCTGTCTTTGGTTTATCCATTACAGGCACCGTTACAGAAGTAGGTACGCTTGCAAGGATATATTCGGCTTGGAGCAGAATGTCATGGGCTCCAGCAGCTAAATGCACTCCAAGTGCAACAGCTTCAAGAGAAATGCTTCTAAGAAATGCAATTGTACCTACGACGATTCACCATTATGATGAAAATTAAGCAAAAGTAGAAGAGAATCCTTGAAACATGTTTAGAATCAAACAAATTGAAATTTACATCAAATTCAGTAAAGGAAACCTCAAAAATACAATAAAAAAAGGGCATAAAAACTAACATTGGATGCAATCTTGCCAATATAGACACTATACACATTGACAAGTAAAAGCAAGAGTCTATCCTAGGCCCTAGCCACAAGAAAGTCTAGGATCCCCTCAACCCCAAAGCACACTTTTGGAAACAGAGAGAAACTAGAACAATATTATTAACTCAAAGTTTGACCCCACAAACTAAAGATTCCTCTGAATGTAAATGTTAAACTGTTTTAAATGGAACTTAAACAACCATCAAGAGCTGACTTAGTTTAGGTCCACCGCAATCTTACCATAGAACATATACAATAGACATATTTTATTGAGTTGGTTGAACAAAACACAACAGTTGGGGGTGGCATGAACGCCTATTCAACCATAATTAATATCCCTCAGATACTTTACTCCATTCAATTTTGTGATTTACATTAAATGTAGCTGATATTATACCGATAGTTATTTTATTAATACAAAAATCAGCAGTAGAAGAAGATGGAAGTGCTATCTTCCCATATTGATTTTTGGATATTTTCAATTATCCAGTTAAATGAAGGCCATCATTGCCAGAATAACTACATGGATACAAATGGAACATTGACTGTCGAAACTGTTTGCTCTACCAACAAACAACAACAACAACAACAAAGCCTTATCCCATTAGGTGAGTATCGAGTTCTATTAATATAGAATAGAAAAAGATACATGAATAAAATTGAGAAAATTCTAAAGTTACTTGTGCTTCCTACTTTTTCTTCATCTAGAAAGAAGCTAAATTCTACCGGTGAAACTTTTAAGAGAATTCTATCTCACATACCTCTCTGGATACCCTTGAGCACTCTCCGCTCCTTCTTGTAGTTCTTCACTGGTGATGAAACTAGCTTAGCAGCACCAGCACCAACTGCAATTAATGATCTTACAGTCGGAAGGCCCCGAAGTATTTTATGGATCTATGGATTGCAATATGACATAAAAATTATTAATCAAGAGAAAGAATCCTCAAAACCTCAGTCTCAAGGAAAATAATCTCGGCCACTATACCTGATTATGAGATATATCTTCCAACCACTCCGTGATAATCGTTTCACACACACTGCCCCAACCATAGATGCCAGCTGCATGAACATGCTTCAGGTTGATCTCAACCCCCTGGACCAATTCAGCACACATATTATCAGATATTTCCAATAACACATACTTTAAAACAAGCTATTTCTATATAAGCTCCATTTCTAGGTACAAACCACAGCTACGAGTTATTTTCATAGCAATTGTCAGAAATCCATAATTGAAGAGGGTCAATAATATAATTTACAGATTGCAAATAACCAAGGGGTATTCGTCCAACAGCAGACCTTGCATCTGAGTAGACAGATACATCAAGCTCAATTTAAAACAAGATGAATATTTAATTAAACTGGATATTAATACTAAAATATGTAAGGGAATCCAGCTATCCCACATATTCTCTATGATATAACAAAAATGAAATTTATCACTGCTTACAAACCCTTACTGCTGAAGGATTCTATAAAAGGTTCAGCTAATGAGACAAAGGTTGAAGCTCTACTATTTAAAACACGGAATCTATCAGGTGACAATATAGGTGGTATAAATGAAATAAACACAAAGGGAGCTATATTCCTAATCAAAACAGGACATCAGGAGTAAACATTTGCTTCCAGGGAACAAGATTTACAAAATCTACATACTTCCCACATCTTAATGCTAAACACAAGGAGGCTATATTCCTAATCAAAACAGCACATCAAGAGCATATATTACCTTCCAACGAACAAGATTTACAAGCTCTACATACTTCCCACATCTTAATGCTGCTAGATCTACATGACAGGGGCTGTAGTCCACCCGAACGAGGATAGGACAAATATCAAGTTTCTGCAACCAAAATCAATAAATAATGACATTTTAATGATCAGTCACAAGAGAAACAAAACATAGACTGTCAATTAACTTTGGTGCCGACTACATCGTAAGAGTTTTCAAACAGGTCACTCTCTAAAACAGTTTAGCAAGTTAAGAGCATATATCAGAGCAACACAATGAATTGAAAAGTAAACAGGGCCAGGAGAATTGAAAAGTAAACAGGGCCAGGAGACTACTGCACACTATTATTTTAGAGAGGAAAAAAAAATAGCATTACAAGAAATGATAAATTCAGAGACACAAGGGAATACAG
The DNA here is from genome assembly GCA_037074585.1 of Biancaea sappan. Taxonomy (NCBI): domain Eukaryota; kingdom Viridiplantae; phylum Streptophyta; class Magnoliopsida; order Fabales; family Fabaceae; genus Biancaea; species Biancaea sappan. The sequence continues at coordinate 6,312,188 of CM073493.1, read as the reverse complement.
AACATCACTTGCCTGAAAGTAAGGAAGCAAAGCCTCGCATGCAATTGACTGTACCAGATTTTTGCTTTTGTCTGGCAAAAATTTTGAACCCTCCACATCTTGATAATGAATAGGAGATTGATCACTCAACGTGCTCTTACTCCCAAAATAACTGACAAGAAAATCAAGCTGGGATTGATGTAGATGTAATTTTATAGGAAGAAAAGCAAGATCCAACCTGAAAAGAGAGAAAAAGAAGAAAAACACTCAATTGATGTTTCAAGAACATAATGCAAAGTAATTCCTTCACAAATGCAGATGACCATCAGGTTGAAGACCTTTACTTTTATCGTCTACTTTGCACAATACTTATATTTTTACGTTCCAAGTTTTGCAGGATGACTTTGGATTTTCACCTCAGACATTTCAATGGTAAAGAAGCCAAGAATCGAACTCTTAATTAAAATTTTCACTCATACATTTAGTACGTTACATATTAGCTGTTTTGGCAAAGAATAATTAGATCACTGAAAACTAAATAACCCTAAATTTTCTTCACAAACCTCAACCGAACAGATGTATTATCATCTGTTCTGCATAAGCTTTCTGTAAAGCAGTAGTCAACCAGATTTAGAATCTCACATACCTATGTCATCATGATGTGTATAATCTATTGCATGACCTTCCAAAACAGATAGAATGGACTCACCTATACTCCTCAAGAGGAGTTAGAGGATCTGGTCTGACTGCCTCCAAGTCCAACCTAAATGCTCTTGCGGAAGATTCCTTAGGATGGCCTTTCGAATGATAATATCCTAGCACCTTCAATCCAAAAAAGTAGAGGATTATAAAAACTTTGTCCTGACTAAACACAAGATCATAGTTGGAAAAAGATATATTTCAGAGCAACTAAATTCAGTTGTACCAGTATCCAGGGTGCATCTCTGCTTCTGTCATACAGATTAATATCTCGAACAGACATAGACATCTTGGATAACCTTACTCCACCAACTGGGAATACATCATACTGAAATTTCATCCCAGATAATTTAAGCTCCAGGCAAACAGTTGTATCTCTCCCAGAATGCTGTTCATTTTCCTTAGGCCAGTCAGAACCACCATACATTCTCCACCTTAAATCAATTTTATCAAGTAGTACACGTCCACTGGTCTCACTGTGTAATGAACTATCATTAGACGGAAGCATGCTATCTGCAGACATTTTCAGTCTGGTTTGTTCACTTTCCTCTGAAATGTGGTTTTCTAAAACTTTTAGAGAGTTGCCATGATACCATCCACCACTTCCTCTTTCAATCCCTCTACATTCCTGATTGCTCAGTTTGTATCTGCAAAGCTCATCAGAATGTAAACCAACGGATGTCTCAGACAGAGGACAGAAGTTAGAAAAACAATATTCTTCTATAATCTCTGGAAAGCAACCCTCCTGCAGAAACAAAGTGTGACTACCTTCAGGTCCTACTACAGGCACTGACTCGGTCAAAGGTCCTTTGTGAGAAACAATTTCTGGCTCATCCATAAACATCTTATTAACATCATCAACAAGGATATCATCAAGTGTCATGCTAATTCCTTCTCCAGAAGAAGGCTGCCACGTATTATTATCATTCACTTGAAATGCATCATCACATATCTCATCCATTAAGCCAGCCATTCTAGATCCATCCACCAAAAATGGTTTTGAAGGGCATTGTTGAGAAGTTGTTACTATGGTTTCACAGCTAAGGTTCCCAGTTTCATAATTAAGATCATTCCTCTGCTGTGCCTGTTGAAAATTATCCCACCTATTCTGCAAATGCACAATTGATTCTTCCACATCAGGAGCAAATAATCTTTGAAGTTGAGCAGCCAGATGAATCAGACTGGCAGTTGTATCATGGCAAGTTTCTACATTAATGTGAGAATCAGACAATTCCACTTCCCAAAGATTACCACTAGAACAGTTGGTTTTAAATTTGGCCTCCATAAGAGCCTCCTGAGCAACTTTAACATAACCAGCCTTTTGAAGATGCTCTACACTATAAGTTCCACAGAGACTATTCATCCCTGACACTATATGAAGTAGAAGCCCCAGATCTTGCACTCTAATTAGGTAAAAACTCTCAACTGAATCTCCCAAAGCTTCAGTTGAAAGCCTCAATGAGGATGCAGCTAATAGACAAGCAACCCATTGTTCACCCATATCTTCATTGGCACAAGAAAAGCCAGAATATGAATCTTTGACGTCATTTTGAACCACCCGATTTGTTATATAGGGCTCATAACTCAATGCAATGTCAATTAAGTTGAGAGCAAAAGAAGTCTTGCAAGGTCTATTCACTTCCCTGTTTGGCACAGTATTATCAACAGCTTTTTCAGTGTCAGAAGAGGGCAAATTGAAAAAGGATATTATTGCATTGAACCAATCCATGCGACCACCCACAGCAACAATTGTACCACAACTGACAGTTATAGATGTCATAATATGGGAATTATCCGGGACAGAAAGATGTATGATATCAGAACCAGCTCGTCTAGAGGACAATGCATTAGAACCTCCTCCATCACCTCGTTTTACTGTGGAGTTATTACAAGTAACCAGAAGAAACTCATGATCAGGAACCCCACTGATGAAACCCCACAACTTGCCTTCACCATGGGTTAATCGGAAAAATTCAGCACCCCTAATACCACCAGTATTTGTAACAGACAGCAACTCAAAATTTTGAACTTTCAATCTTAATTGATGCCACAATCCAGGAAGTTCACTTTGCAATGAGCTCCTAATACTCTCAGATATATCCCTGCTAGTCAGAATTTCTAAAGAACCACATTCCACATATATCGATGATTGTGAGACAAAAGACTCTTTCTCAACAAAGGTTGCCTGAGAAGTCACACATTCCAATTCATTCAGCATCTGAAATAAAAGGCAATGTATATCTTTATATTGAGAATCACTCAGGCTGACCACAACTTGAGATAGATGAACATGAACGAAATTTGATGAGCTTAGAATCATCTCTTGTTGAGTTTGGGATTTAAAATCCTCCAGGTTTTTCGCTGTTGATGCAGCTACAAACTCATGGCCCCTTCCTACAAAATCATCTCTGCCCTTGAACTGATCAGAATTTGCTAACGACCAGGCTTTCTTTGCTATCCAAGGACCAGTCACTTGGCCCTCCTGCCAAACCACATTAACAAAAGAGTAACAACTGGTACTGCTAGCAACAGACAGAAGGCAACTGGCAGAATATTTCTCATTCTGCACATGGCAGGAGCTGATTCTACAATGATCAATACTTGTTGACGTAATCAAGTAAATGTGTATATCATTAACATTCAACTGTAAAGATTTTGCAGCTACTGAAGGAAATTTTTTTTTTGAACTTGCATTTGAATTTGGAATACCCTCTGGAGGACAAACATTCTTCAAAGGTGACGGTGGAGTAAAATCAAGAGCAATAAACTGCTCCCAGGAAAAGAAATTTGCATGATCTCCACCTCTTTCAAAAGGAAAACACAGTATCACTCTTGCACTAGAAATTGATATATCACCACGCAAACATTCTGTTGTGGAGAGGGATGTCAAACAGGAACCAGAACCTCCCTCCACATCACTGAGAGATGATCCACACTTCTTATCTGAGGCTTTAGATATATTCTCCTTTGCTTCATTAAGCACTTCAATTGATTTTCCAACATCCTTTAGCAGGTTAAAGAACACGTTCAAGACAGAAAAGATCACCCAGAGAGTAAATGGTGGCAGGTTCAGTGAAAATGATACTGGCCCTGTTAGACTTTTATCTGAAGAACTTGATAGCAAAGTGAATTTGCAATCAGTGACACCAGAAGTTCTAAACACTGTCACTTTCAATAAGCCATCATTAAAACCTGATGGAAAGTCTGTTGCAACTAACCCAAATAATGAATCTGAATCAGAACCTGGATCATAAGTGACAGATGAGGGAAGAGCACCAAGGACTTCAGCTTGCAGATGTTGAACCAGAGCACTTTGATTTTTAGCATCATCATATCCTCGCAAACCAGAATCTATAGCATCAATTCCAGTGTTCAAAAAATAAGCAATTTCCATATGCTTCACCATTCCCTCAACCGTTGTAACTTGATGGCGTACCTTTTAAATACACACAGTATTTCAAGTTAGAGTGTGGGACATTGTTCAAAATGATATGGCAAAGAGTTAGGTCTCACAGGGAAAGCAAACCTAAGACAAACAGGGGAGGGGTGGGCCAGAGACAGAAGCATCTAAGCAAAATTATTACCTGCAAAGCAAGAAGAATTTCATTGCAGTCTGCAACAAGATAATCAATGTGCAATCCAACCCCGTCAGTTTTTGGCTCATTACATTGCTGCTGTTCTTCATCACTGAAAGACAACACAACAGATATTCCAGCAAAAGTTGCTCTGAGATTGGCTTCCACATGTTGTTGTTCTGTTCATACATTAAGATCCAACAAACAATCAAAAGAAAATATTTACCTATATTAAGACATACAAAAATGCAATAAGCAAAATTGTTGGCAACTTATTAATTATAAGCCAGACAAATAGAAAATTATTAAAAATAATGATGCGTAAAAAATAGAAGAATCTAATTTATGGGTTTAAGCTGCCCCACTAGCTCTTACAGATATTAACAACAGGAAGAGAAGTTAAGTACCAGAAGTAGTAGGCAGAGACCCAGAAGCAAGACTGGATGCAGCAGTAATAGCAGTAAAAACAGAACATGTCCAGTTCCACATTCCACTGCTCCCTAAAGCTGATTGGAAACTCCTCATTCCATCAAGACATTCAAAAAACTGGTCCACACTGCAGGAATCCCAATTAAACAACAGAGATACCATTGTTATCAAAGCAGATTATAAAAGAGTCAACAAAAACTGAGGTAAGGCCTATTAGATGCTAAGTATACAAACTTTAACTCTCATGTAAATAATAGCTATTCTGAGGAATTAATAACATCAGAATAATTATAAATTTTAAATAAATTAGACAAAATAAATCAATTACCCGAATTTACCATGATAGAACTTTTATCAGCAATGCACTAAACTTGAGATCACATTCAACTAATAATGGGATCAGAATGCTACAGAGAGATTTCAAAAGGGACAGTTTTATTTCCTTTTTTTTTTTCATTGGGGGAATAAGGGGAGAAGATCAACTAACAGGAAACTTAAACAGAAAATGCAAATGATATAGATGATAGCATATAAGATGCACAACTATTTTTAATATTGGCAAGTGACGCAGAACAGTAAAACTCAAATAAGAAAAGCACATGGATTAAAGTCTCTGAGAGGATTCCAACTGTAATTTATATCTATAGAAGTTCTTACTTGTTAAAAATGAGAAAAGGACCTACCTAGCCCCAAAATCAAGTTCTTTATTACCATCTTTATGATTTATATCACCAGAAAATGGTACCCAATTTGAAATAAGATGTGAAGCAGGAACCAAAGCTTCAGTATGTGATCCTGGCCAGGTCAAGTTAGAGAAATCATCTGGCAAACTACCATGATCAATTATAACCTCTTTGGTTCCACTGGTAACAGAGATTGAATTTGATGTATGGCACAACGATGAAGATTTTAATTGGGCAGATCCTCTTGTGTTTTGACTTGTACAAACTTCTCCATCCCTTTCCAGATTCTTATAATTTTCCCATGCATACAAGAGCCATTTAATAGTGCTAGGTTGAAATCTTAACACTATAGGATCAACAGAAACATCTGCTTCCACTTTGCAAATGTCTAAAGACCCATTCTTCCAAGGAATACTTAACTTTACATCTCCACCAAATCCATCTTTCTTCCCAGTCATGACTGGACATGTAGCTTTATTTGATCCTAAAGAAGGTTCACCACATCCTTCTCCTAATGCATGTAGAGAGGATGCACAATCATCCTCATCTATTTTGAGACGCTCAAATATAGCTCCATGAAACCTCACAAAGTTTGTTAACCGGCTTATTCCCAGAACATCAGAACTTGAATCAGCACCTTCGGACAAGCATGTTCCACACTCTATTTCAGAAATTCGAAGAACTAGGGTACTATGATATTCTGTTTTCTTCTCACTCTGGTCTAAAGACGGATCATATGCAACAATTACATTTTCTATTTTCACATGGAAGCTTGTAAGTAGCCCCTTTACCATCTTGGCAATAGTTTTAACACCTTCGTGAACATCCATCAAAGACGACTTTAGTGCATCATCCCCTTTGTCTTGCTCAGTCCTAGGTGAGCTATATTTGAGATGGTTATTATCATTATCATCAAAAACACAAGTTTCATCTTCACTTGTTGGAATTTTATCCCTGCAGGGAGAAATTACCAGTTCAAGCCCATTCACTTCAACCTCACAACCTTTGCCGCTCCAAGGCATTCTAACCAATAGGTAGCCAATTGATCCTTCTTTGACCATTAAAGATGCTGCCTTGCCAAACTGCAAAACGTGAGCAGAAGAAAGCAATGAGTTATGTATAACATGTTCTTGATGATATTCAACCAAGAAGGCCAAAGTAGATAACCATGCTGCAAAATTATGTAAAATCTAAATTCTCCATTAAGTATCCTAGCTATTCCTATTTCACACACTTGTCTGTTGTGAAATTTTATTCATAAACCCCCATCAGTTTAATTCTAAAACTTGTGAAAAAGTAATCACTTTATTCCTTTATCACTTAGGAAACCCATGTCTAATGAGCATTAAAATTCTAAACTGTTCAGCAACCCCATAACGAGGTTATGAAATTTAGACAGGTACAATTTTTCATTCTAATAACCAATAAAATTAATTATCATAAACACGTGAATTAATGCAGTTTAATTATTATATCTTCTTGCCTTCCCGTCTGCCAACCGACAAAACTCGAAAACCAGGCTATACCTTTTTATTAATGAAATCCACATTGAGTGCAAGATCGCTGAGCTGAATCGTGCCTTGACTGAGTTGCACATCCAGCTGGTCGAGGTCGATATCCCCCATAATAAACTGCCCCAATTTCTTCTTCAGCAGGAACTTGCATACCCTCTTCGCCGCCCAGCGGGAGAACATCGCCTCCGCCGACTTCGCAATGTTCCATGGAAACATGGCTGCTCCAATAATGGCGGCCAAAACAACAACTTCACGAAATTCCGCAAGATTCTGCCTTTTAGGGTTTGGGGTATATCTCCGAAAATTGGAACGGTAAAATTGGAGGATCAATTATTGCTGCAGATGTTGCTTTCCCGGATGGACGATAAAGCTCCATCTAAAGATGGAAAGCAACCGAAGGAAGAAGGCAGAGAAAGTTCAAGTTAAAGCACAACAATGGAGGCTATAGATTATTTCAACAGAAGATATGACTTTTGTTTTTAATTTTAACTTCCGAGATTTTTTGGTCTTTTGCGTTTCCGTAACAGAATCGTCTTCCTGGCTGGATTTTAATTTTAACACCTTATAAACGGTACAATTGAGGGAAAATTTAAAAAAAAAATCTTAAAAATTATGATAGCTCTACCAATATGTTGAAATTTGAATTAGCAGTTGGATTCATTAAATCTAATTCTATATTTAAGTTCAAGGGATGATTAATTAGTATTCTTATTAGTATTGAATATGGTACCCAACTTCTGAAAATGAACTTTTTGCTTGTCTTTAAAATCAAAAATAGATCATGCCAAACAAAATACTTAGTCTATTTAGACCGTTAATTTTTATAATAAAAAATATAAATTTTATAATGTAGTTTTTATTTTTTTAAAAATAACCATAAAATCTAGTTAAGAGGCCAAGTATTATGTTTGGCTTTCAAAGAAAATGGATTCTCTACTTAATTTTGAAAGTCAAGCACTATATTTGACCTATCTAAATCGTTAAATTTCATAATTAACGGTTCAGATTTCATGATTATTTGAAAAAAAAATAAAAACAGCAATTAAATTTTGGTAAAAAAACTAATTTCTCATAAGATAATGAATTGAGATTCAATTTTGCACTAAGAAATAAAGCTTACATTTTGTACTTCACAATATCTCTAGCAAAATTAATTCCAATAGAAAATTCCCACGGGGAACCAAAAATTAAATAAATAACCTAAACTTCAAAGTCAAAATACTTGTAAAATAAATCATTCCTAAAAATAAACACAAGGATTTGATATTTATTATAGCTATGTTTTTAGCCAATATCTTTATAATCAATTTTAACACCAATACTATAAATAGATAGATTACTGTAAAAATTTGACCAAATTATGTTGTGATGCCAACAGTTTACCAGCACTTGTTGTTTATTGACAGAACTTGTGAATGTTAGTTAGATCACTCTGTCAACTAGATTAAATTTAATTTTGATTATCATGTTATAAAATAATTTTGAATTAAATAATTGTCCATAAGAGTAATAATAATTAAATATAATTATTCAGATAAATTAAAAAATAAAAATAATACATATACAACCATCTAGTAAAAACGAAATGTTGTCATTTTAGCGTCACGTAGTTATTTTAATTTAATCTTTAAACAAGATTAAGTGTTTTAATTTAATTTTAAAAAAATTATATTTGTTTCAATTTTATTAATTTAATTACCAAATTACAAAATATACTTTATTAAATTTTAAATTTTTTGTTGTTAAAAATTACTTTAACAAATAAAATAATAAAATTAATACAATAATAATATTATAAAAATTATATTGAGATATTTGATTTTTTTATATGAGACCAAATCAATAATTCAACCTTAAATAAATTAATTAATTAAATAAGCAAGGATGTAAATAGAAGCACCATATTCTTGATTCTAGTCTCTCTCCACCACATCATGTGCCTTGCTTTGTCAAAAAGAGAATCCTGCAAAACAAATAACACAATTCTCCAAGTTGGTCATTATTTTTTTCTTATTTTAGAAGCTTTATTGGAACTTAATCTTTTGGATGGACTTACACTTGACTCTTGATATATTCCGTCAACATGCAAATTCCTGGATGTGATGTGAATGTTGGGTTAAAAAGTAATGATATACATATAGTTTTGTTCAGACAATTGGACTAACTTTTGGTTGTAAAATTTTGACAACTAATGTAATTTGAGTGTTACGATAGGATATTGTGTTAAAAAAAGATTTCGTGATGAAAAACTTTCTTTTAGAATAAAACAAGCTTCAAGTTCATGAAGAACAACTGAGGAAGAAAAGAAAAGTAATTTGGTATATTTTTTGAAAGAGTTAGAAAAATTGAAAGCAAAAAACGTAGAGGATTGGAAAATCTTTTGAAAAATTGTATAATTGATACAATTACGGATACAATTGAAGTTATTTAAACATATTAAATAAAATTGAATATATAGTATGAACATATGAGCAAACCTCTTCTCTTATCTTTTAATAAGACCATTATAACATATATATTTATAAAGTTTCATTCACTTTACATTTTAGTTAACATGAGACTAATTTTGTTTTTTTAAAATACACAAAATTTATGCTCAAATTTTACAACACTTTTATCTCTATTGACTTTATAATATGTATTTTGTTATTAAATATTTTATATTAGTGTTTGTTTTCTCTTCATGTTTATGTGTGTGTTTAAATTAGAGTTGAACAAATTTAATTGTGGAACACTATGCTTTTTAAATTTAATTTTGGTTAAAAGTAAATTAAAGTTATTTTTAACAAAATAAGGTTCAAAAAAAAATACAAGTTGAAAAGTGAGACAAATGTCAAACTAAATAACTACTTTTATATCTTAAAGCACGTTTGAGAGTTAAGATTAACTTTTAAGAAGTTAAAAGGTTAAACTAAACAAAAGATGTGATAGAAAGGTAAGAACTCAACTATATCAAGCCATTGCCCAAAGGAAAATCTAAGGCAGCCTAAGAAACAATACTCTTATTTAATTTCTTTTTTTGTTAAAGAAACTTTCTTTAAGTACGAAAATATTATATATTTGCATATATAATTATATCTTAATTGACAATTACTAGCTTCACCGATTTCATATTTAAAAACAAGAAAGAAAATTATGTTTCCTTATGCATGGTTAATTACAAAAGTAATCAACATTAACAATTGCCCCTATAGCTCAGTGGTAGAGCGTCAGTCTTGTAAACTGAAGGTCTGTAGTTCGATCCTGCATGGGGGCATTTTTTAAATTACAAAGTATTATTTAATTTCCTCAGTTATTATTATTTTTTTTTTGGAAGAAATCTTCAAACCGATAGTAACCAAAAATAAAAATAAAAAGATTTCAGCTAGTATATATTACAAAGAAACTAGTGTATAAACCTTTATGGTGTAGCTATTAAACCATCAGCGAAGCTACACTATGCCTGCCATAAAGAACAATTTAGCAGTGAAAATGTCGATTATTTTAGAATGTGAGGCAATAATTTCCTGAGAATTAGTTCATTGATACTTTTCCATAATATTAGGATGGCACTATTAGTGACAAATGACAATTGAATTAATACAAAATTTAGTTTGAGGTTAGCCTTCTTATTGTGGAAAGGGAAAAGGATTATTTTAAAGATCTCACTTTTGACATGTTTGTGTCTTTTAATGACTGGTTTAGTCTACTTAAGAATCTCTCATGGACTCAACACACAATAAACATATTGTTCTACCCAAATTGTGCAAATAATTAATGACACTTACAAAAGGGTCTACTAAGTACAAACAGATATACATTTCCCACCCTGCAACATTTCTCAGTGATCACAAATTCTAGCATTGCTATATCATAATTGTAGCACAAAATATACATATATGAGGAGCCTCTCAGCCTCACAAAATATATTGACCACCTCCAAAGCTGTACCAGACAACTATTTTCTCCGACACAACCTGTTTTAAACAACCTAAACTTAAACTCGACCTCTTCCAAAATACATTGTTTAGATCCTCTCATGTAACATGATGATCATATGAAGAGAGATAGACACAAAAGACTTTGCTTTTGTCTTCTCATAACTACTTGTTTTCTGTTAGTCTCTTTAACAGTCATGTCACATGAAAGGATCCAAATCCAATAAGATAACTAAGAAAGCATCAGAATACCATATCACCAAGCAGAATGAGCCACTTCTTGAAACACAGCCTCCAACCTCTGAAAGTTCAGCTCTTGGGTTTCAATCTCAACATCAAGTCTATCTATAGTCTCTTTCACCTCCACAAGCTTAGCTTCAAGAACTTTCCTTTCTTCTTCGGCTCGGTCTCTTTCGAGACTCACCTCTTTGCACCTCTGAGATTTCAAGGCTACATTGATGAGTTGGTCAAGCCTCTCAAGCAAGAAACCAGTGTTCATGCCCATAGCTTCAAATGCTTTCAAGGTTTTGTGCCATACGCCAAAACTCTCAGCAGGGGTTGTGATCTTGCTGGCTCTAATGGCGTCAGCAATATTGATGATCTCCGATATCATTCCAGCCACAAGTTTACAGTTTAGCCCTTCCAGAAGATGTTCATGCAGAAACATTTTCTGACTGCGACAAAGCTCGTAATATTTGGTCTTGATGTGTTTGGAGAATTCCGAATCAATGATTAGACCATTAACAAGAATCTTGAAATTCTCCACGCTTGTGACTTCTTGGAAATTTATTGTAGAGTCTGAAAATATGATGCCACCAAGAACTTCAGAGCTGAAATCTTCGAATTCTTCACTGGTGCTTTCAACTTGAAGTAACGGTGGTATATCAGCATCACATATCATTTGAGTATTCTTGGGATCATTTTCTGTAGAAGGATGAAACAGCAAAGAACAATGAGAAACTTAGGAACAAGAAAATAAACAAACAGGAATGAGAATAATAAGACACTTACTAGAATCATGTCTCATGGCATCATCTAAGTTGAGGAGGCTGAGAGCAACGTCAACTTCGTTTGACCCACGAGATCGTATAATGTACACCTTTGCACAGTAAGATACCAAACATTACACAACTGAAAAATCTGAATTTTCCTAGCAGACGTCTGATTCACTCTAGCCTCAAAAGGTTCTTATTATACTTTTATTTCATTCATAACAAAATTTAGTATAAGTAATCTTGATACACATAATGAAACTTAATTCCTTTCGCTCCTTTACAGTTCGATGAATTTCTAGATTCTCAAGAAATTAAAGCTAGAATCCCATAATCCATATGATGGTAAGAAAACTCAACATCGTGAGAAGTAGATCTCTATATAGAACTACCTTTTATTTTGTAATACACAGTCGTACAAAGCACCGAATCTAACTACTATTCACTTCAATTTCAAATTGTTCTACACAAGCAAATGAAGCAAATAATATGAAGCATTGTGCCAAATTTAGCTACCTTAAATTTTAAAGGTTGGACTAACTGGAGAACTAAAACATCCCCCTCAAGCAAATTGTGAGCTATGGAAAATCCTCTCCATCCAGCACTTAAGCCAACCTTATCAGTAAGATACTTCGTTTCGTATTCTTTTCCACTTTCGTCTTCCAAAACAATCGGAGAATCAGCCTTTGGCAAATGCATCTCACAGAATTTTTTGGGAAGACCCTGCCATTAGAGAACATAGTGCATGCAAGTGAAAATCATTCTTGCTCCTAGAGTTTCACTTCATTTTAAATTTGATCCTTACAGTTCAAAAGCATGTAATTGAGTCCTTATAGCTCTAAAAAACTTAAATTTGATACCTACTGTGAAATTTTCAACAATTTACTATGTTGACACTATAAATATGTAAAATTCACGTAAGCTCGGCCAATGGCAGGGATGGAGATGATAATTCCAATGCTAGCAGGCAATGGCTAGGGTGAGTTCGGGTAAATGTTGCATATTCAAAGTGCAAAAATGGCATATTGTTCTTCAGGTTATGTTAGGAACCGGAGTTTAATTACAAAAAGAACTAGAGAATTTTATTCCAAGGAAGCAGAAGATACAGGACAGAAAAGAAACTATTCAACAAGTCACTACCAGAGACCAAGGTCTCCTAGCAGAGCAAAATGCTCCTCTAGAGCTGAGAAAGCTCCTACAGTTATAACAAAAAAGATTCTTCCTCCCCACTCTGTCTCACTCTCGTCCCTATATATAACAGACTCACCCCTCTGAAATCCCCTTTTTACCCCTCTAGCAGCATAACATAATCACACTACCCGATACCTATCAAGTTAGCTTACTATCACGGTTCTCAAACTAAGATTGAACAATGGGAACGAAATTAAAACTATAAGGACCAAGTTAAAAATTGAGCAAAACATTGACGACCGGCAAAATAATTAAGTAGTGAAAGATTTTACCAGCCAAAATCCTCCGGTTACATGTGACGGGAGCATTGACTTGATAAGGCTAGGAAATTGAAGGGATAAGTTTGCTTGAACCTCTTTTGCTCTTTCAAAAGCTGAAGATTGAGAATCAACAGTGGCTCTTTTGGGTCTATACATACATTAAGCAGAAGTAAAAGTGTGGTGTCATTATTGTCTAATATAAAATCTTAAGAGATTAAATAGCAATGCAAGTAAATTTACTGACCTTAACTGTTTTGCTGGTTTATTTCTTGTAGCCTGTTCAAATTTCTATCAAATCAGACACCACATCATACAGCAAAATAAATTTTGGATGTTAAATCTGAAAAGAACTGTAATTTACAGTGACTTTTTTCAAAGCTATTAACATGAATATATGATGAAAAATAAGAAAACTTTGGTAGGACAATTATGAATACCAGGAAAAATAAAAACTTTCATGATGGGTATTTTCCATTCTTCTTCTTCTTCCACACTACCAGTATAGTTAAAGATTTGATTACAGAAAATCCAATAAAATCAAAACATTCATGAAGGAATTTTTTCATTTTTCTTCTTCTTCCACTTAGAGCCTGTATAGCTAATGACATTAACCCTTCCTTTTTAGACAAAGCATTTATCATTTTTTTCCCGTTTTAATACTGAAATCTCTTATCTATCTAGAAAAAACTTTCACAATGGGTATTTTTCCCATTTCACTTACTTTTTTTTTCACTAACCCTTTCTGTGATATACAATAACATAGAAGACCATTACAGAGATCAAAATGGTCCTTACTTGTGTTTCAGTATCAACTTGGTCGGATTCACGTGTCTTAGCCTTCTTTAGCTGCCTACCTTTCTCGACCTGAAAATGCAATATATTGGAATATTCACAAGTGAGTGGATGGCTATAAACCTGGGAAAGAAACTATTTAGAGAGAGAGAGAGAGAGAGAGAGAGAGAGAGAATGAGAAGAAGGAGTAAACCTTAGGAGGAGAGGGTGAAGAAGGTTTCCGTTTCTCATTGGCTTTTTTAGATACATCCATGATTGAATGCATAGTGCTCTGTGATAGTTTGTGATTTTCTTTTTCCTTTCTTTTCTCTTTCAGTCTGAAAATGGCTGTGAAACACAAATGGTAAGGAGTGGAAGACGAAAAGACCGTTTGACCCAACAGTGGAACAAGCAGTGTCTAACATAAAAATGGAGCCAAAATTCAAATTCCATGGCTTCTTTTTTAATTCCTTTTTTCCACTATCAGCAACAGTGGCCGAACAAATATATATATATATATATATATATATATATACTTGCATCACAAATTTATGAATTAAATTGATGCAAATTTTATTAAAGTGAAAATAAAAAAATATTGATTTGTGTGAATAAATTTTGTATCAATCTAAAACATTGATTTGTAATGTAATAATAAATGCTTGAATATATATAGTTCTATACTATATGCGTTTTAACTCCGTCTCAAATGGCCTTACAACAAATTCATTAAGCTCAAAGTCGTTTCTCGCAATAAGTGCTCCAAAATTCTATCAAGAAGTTATGTTAGTCTTTTAGGGCAATGGTGGTTATCTCTATGAGCGAATCTGTGCCCTCCCCCTCAAGTTTGGCCTATATATTCTTTGCGGCTTTGAATGTCAAATGGCTTCCTCTTCTAGAAATAACACAACTTGGAGTGAAGTAGACACGATCGGAAGCACTAAACCAAACCTATCAATTGAATTAGAAATTGATTCGAAATAACTCCTAAAATTGATAAGTGATTAAATTGGCCAAAAACTTGTTAAATGGGGTAAGAACTTAGATTAAATGAATTTGATTGAATTGATTCACTTGAAAATTTTTATTTTATTTTTTTTAATTTTTGTTTATTCTATAATCAAGTACCGAAGAAATTAATATTATAAATTAGTCAATTTTAATAAAAATGTTAATATATTAATATTTTATGGATTCGATAGGAATAAATATTATATTTATTAATAATATTTCTTTGTTATTTGGTCAATTTTTACTGTGAACTTTTATTGTAGATATTGTTTTGTGTAATTTGATATCAAAGCTTATTTTTCATTGAATTTGCAAATTTATATTTATAATATTTAATTATATGTATTATTTTTTAATATTATAAAATAGACCGATTCAATTACAGTTTGATCATTGACCCTTGAACCGGCGCTTCTACTAATGCAATGACCAATCTGATTTTCAAAACCTAACATAATCGAGTTGTTAATTTGGAGAAGCAAGACATAGAAACAATGTTATCAAATCTGGCCCAGTCATTGACCCAGACAAACCTTCAAATCATCGGGTCACCAGGTTAATTTCTGACCGAGGTAAATAAATTAAAAAATAAAAATTATATTATACCAATATATCTTTACAAATGAATTTAAAAGCAAGTAAAATAAATAATTTATATGTAAATTTCACAATTTAAAGTCATAAAACATATATAATAATTTAAATATAATTTTTTACTATTTTCTATTTTTTTAAAGTTGAAGTCATAAAAAATCATTACAAAATTAATTTTAATATTCAAATAAATTATTTAAAAATAAATACATGCAAAAATACTAATTATTATTTATGGTTTTTGTCTTGTGCGTCTTTCAAATTATGTTTGTATATAAATTGCCACCACACGCATAGGGAATATATATGTAGAAAAAGTCGGCTGGAGCAAAGAAGGAGTAAAGTAGGGAAGGAATATAGTAAAAAGCTGGCTACGGTGTGCTGAAAAAGCAACTGAAGCAGGGAAGGAGTAAAGTAGAAAAGATTTTTTCCAAAAAAAAAATGTGGAAACCGGGCTGACCAAGTTGCCCGTTTAGTCAATACCCAATCGGGTTGACCGAGTCGCTTGCAACCCGGTCCAAACTCTCGACCGAAACTAGTCCCGTCTCTAGGTTGCAAGTCCCGAGTCAACCCGACAGTCTAGGCCGAGTCATATAACACTACGTAGAAAGGATCAAAACGTGTCAATTACACTTGTTGGGAAGAATTCTCACAAGAAAACAAATTAACAAAGTAGCTTTGGAAACAGCCTTCACAAATATGTAGGACAACCCTTTGGCATTTAAAGTGGAAGAAGTCAAGCCGCATATTTTCCAATTTTTCTTTGCAAAAGAAGTTGATATGTGAAGAATGTTGAATCAAGGTCAATGGCTTTTCAAAAATCCTTGGCTAATCTTGAAGCAATAGGAACAAAATCTAGTTCTTTAGGAGGAATCTTTTAATAGAGTCGAACTATGGATACAGATTTAGAGTCAACCAACAAAATCTAGGAAATAATAGTTTGCAAAAAAGTGGCTAGGAAAGTTGGAAAAGTAATTGAAGATGATTTTTTTTTTCATTCCAAACCAAGCTAGATTACCTTCCCAAAGGCCTTAGTTGAGCTAGATGTTAATGAACAAATGTTGGACGAAGTTTGGATAAATTATGAAGCAGAAGGACCTGTTTGGGCTGAACTGAAATATGAAAGATTGGAAACTTTTTACTATTATTGTGGGATGTGGGCCATGAGGAAGAATTTTGTACTAAAGCTCTTTCTCTTTAAATGAGATCTTAATTCTTTTAAATATCTTACAACTAAAATCCCTTTTTTTTTTATCCAGTTTCTCCACCATCATGAATCCTAGTTAGATTTAGACATAATACACATTTTAGTTATTGGGAGATTCTAATTGGTCCAATTTGAATTATCTAGAGGGTACCTTATATACATTCTATCAAAAAGATGGATAATCAAACATATTTCTTGATTCAATATACATGCTCTAATCCTCTGAGCTAAGGCCCTACCCCATCTCTACTAGATCTATTTTTTGTAGTACCCTTAAAAAAAGGAAGCTTTCCTCCCCTTCCTTTATGGTAATTCATGTACGGTAATTCATACAAACGGTAGTGAAAACTCAATTAAGTTGGTTTTTTGAGCCTGCTTTAAGACAGGATAATTAATCAACCATTTTTGGAGTAAACAATTTCTTATGAGACCTCTAAGTCATACAAGTAAAGCGGTTTATTCTTTAATAAGAAAAAGAAAAAAAAAGGGGAATGGTGATTGGATTAATGATAAAATAGAATCTTGGGTCTCGAACAGTGATTCAATTGATGATAAAGAAAGAAAATTCTTGATTTAGTTCTATATGTGTTGAAGGCATTGGGGAATCCAAGGAACTCAGCTCTTGATTTAGAGCCTCACAAGTGAACCAAAACATAAGTAGTTAGAGAAAAGCACACAAATGTAACTAAAAATGCATTGATCCATGAGTTGCTTTCTATTGACTAACTTTCTATGTGATGGCATTGCCCAATTAATTGCCAAGTTTTGGTGGGGCTCTAACTCATACTCTAAGAAAACCCATTGGGCTAGGTGGGAAACTTCAACTCTTCTTAAAAACTTAGTCTGAGGGGTTAGGTTTTAAAAATATAAAATTCTTCAACCTTTCTTTATTAGTTAAACAAAGATGGAGATTATTAAATTTTGAAGACAATTTTACCCACAAAATTATAAAGGTAAGATATTTCCCTAATGATTCTTTCTTGAGTGCATATTTAGGGCAAAATCTAACACAGATAGTAAACCAAAACCACTCACTTGACCAAAATTAATGTTGATGTAATATCGATCCTCGAAGGAGGAGGCTTATTTATATAGCTAGAAATTTGCAGAGAAAGTGTTTAGGAGCTTTAATGAAGAGAATACCTAGTATCAATGATTTGATGCTCTTGAAGGCTCTTGCTATCCTCGATGGTGTGAACTACAGCAGAAAAATTACAACCAATTATAAGATATATGGAAGACAAGATGTGAGCTATGAGAGGGAAATATGCAGGACTAATACTTAAATAGTGAACCAAAACCACTCACTTGACCAAAATTAATGTTGATGCAACATCGATCCTCGAAGGAGGAGGCTCATTTGCTATATAATCCACAGGGAAAGTGTTTATGAGCTTTAATGAAGAAAATACCTGATATCAATAACTCGATGCTCTTGAAGGCTCTTGCTATCCTCGATGGTGTAAAATTTTCCAGAAATGCCCACTTTCAGGAGATATGCTCTGCAAGAGATGCTGAAGTGACATTAGAGACTATACAAAGGAGCAACAATCCATATTGAAAATCATGATGGAAGATATCCTTGAGATCTGCAGTTTATTCAGAAGCTTCACCTTCAACTGGATCCCTAGAAAATGCAACAGTGCGGCGCACACCTTAACTATTTATAGAAGATATATTGTATCGAATAGGGATTGTATTAGGTCTTTCCCTTCCTACGTCACAAGTTGTTAAATGATATTTCTTAATTATTTAATGATAATATTTGTTTCAGATAAAAAAAAAATTTCTTCCAACTATTAACTTCCAATAAAATAAAAAAGAATTTATCAATATTTTCATGGGTGTATTCCCTTATTTAAACAAATCTATTAGCCCTTATTTCATCTCTCCATTGAAAAATTGAAATTATTTAATCGAAGTTAATCTAAATTCTTGTTAGGTTGTTGCTTTCCATCAATTAACACCTATTAATTACAATCAATTGATGATGCTATTAATTCTAATTGATATTATAATTGATGAATCTTTAATTTGATTAAATCATAGTGCATCTTTTTGTTAAATTTGTCACTTTCCTTATGCTTGGATTAGACTTTCTTAGTGGAATTTCTCTTGTTTTTTATTTAGTGAATTAATCGTTTTCTCTTTTGAGTTTTTAATATTGTTACCCTCTCTTTTGCTAGGTTTTTATGTTCTTGTATTTTTGTAAGGTTGAGTGAAGAAGGAGAGGTTTAGGAGGGAAGAAAACCAAAGTACTTTTTTTTTCAAGTTCAGGTTGCAAAAGGCCACAATGCATAGGAACTCAAGTGAATTATAGAACGTTAGGCTTAAGCTTAGTTGTGATTTGGAAAGATTCTTCTAAAAATTCAAGTGTAATACCTATGATTTTCGGGTATTGGCTTTTTTTTAATTTAAAGGAATAATGAAAGTACGAGAGAACTTTTCTAGTTCTATGTTAAGGAAAGTGAGGTTAGAGAAAGCACCTTGGGAAGACGAAATGGTGTTAGGGGACTGGAAATTAAGAGAGAGCAGTTATAAGGCGTTAAGGGAGCCGGATATCTACAGAGGCTAAAGAGGGACTAAAATTAAATAAAAAACTAGGATGACACCTAGAGTATGGAAAATACCGAAATTGAAGAAATTACAGATTTGCCACTACTGAGGTTGACTGGGGGTTAACCCAGGGGCAAAGTAGTAATTTTACAATGAGCAAGTATATAGGTGGCCCCCCCATTTTTCCTCATTTTCTCATTTCTTCTCTCTCTTCTCATTCTCTCTTCTCTCTTTCTCTCCTCATTCTCTCTATCCTCTCCACCCAAAACCACCACCTAATCTCTGGCAAGCTATTCTTTGGCGATGGGATGAGTCTCCAACAACCAAACAACGTAGGGAAAGTAAAGAATTTAGATATGAATTTTGATTTTCTGAACTTTTCTTGTTTTTGAGTTTTAGGGCTTTTAGGGTAGATTTAATGATTAGGGATTGGATTGTTGGTGAAAATTGAGGGTTTTGGTGTCTAAATGTTCCTTAGACACCAATAATGAAAATTCATAAAAGAAATCATGAGAAACTGTGGAGATTTGACCATATCTGAGCCAAAATCAAGACGAAATCACGAAGGTCGTGATCGTGGCACTCAGGCACCAAGCTTTAGAAGAGACTGGGGAAGAAGGCCATGGGGCCCAGGCACCAAAAGTGCTGACGTCAAACAATAGTGTTTTCTTAGACTTTTCTTCTAATGGCCGTAACTCTTTCATCTAGACTTCATTTTTAACAAAATTTATATTGTTGGAAAGCTATTTGAGTTTAATTTCCAATGGTAAGAGTTTTGTTGGGAAATTCTTTACCAGTTAAGAGTTATGACCAAAGGAATAAGTGAAGGTTGAGATTAGTAGCAGGAAATTTCTCTATTTTGTAATCTTGACATGTTTTTACATGGTTACTTGATAGGAACGGCTTCTTTGGTGCACATTGCATACCTCTATGATGCAATGGCATCGTGAAATTTAGGTGAGAGATCTAGTTCTTCTTTGTATTAATATGTACATATATGTGAGTATATTTATATTTTAGGAATTATTTTCCTAAATTGTTTTATATATATTTATTTCTTAGATGTATTATGCTTGATGTGCATAGTAAGGATTATTTGGGATCTAGCTGGCATGATTGGGGATGATGTGAGCATTATCACTTCAATCGTATGCCAACCATAAATTTCAAAAAATGTATACATCTTGTAAATTTATTTACCTGTGTGTATACTTTTTTATCTTAGTTTATAATATATCTAGCGTACATATATAAACAAATAGGTGTTTTAGGGCCCAAACAAAAATGGTGCAGGTGTTACCGTTTTCCATATAATGCTCTAGATAAAATGCCAATACATATTATCATATGTATTTAGGTAAGGAACGTAGTAGAAACTAGCACAAAAGGGGGTTGTGCTACTTGTATTGTTTATGTGTGATGCATGTTATGGTTGAGGGCATAACCCGAAAGACCAGATACATGTTATGGCTGAGGGCATGATTCGAGAGGTCGAACATATTTTATGGTTATAGATATAACTCAAGAGACCAGACACATGGTTTGGTTTTCTCATGGAAACATGGACCATGAGAGGATACCTCGGTGACGAATTCGTGGAAATGTAGACCCATATCATGAGCCTTGAGAATTCTTGAGTGACAATCTGTGGGAACATAGTCCCACGTTGATGAAGCTCTTGAAATGTGGCAATTTGTGGGAATGTAGACTTACATGACAGAATTTTTTGAGTGATAATTTATGGGAACGTAGACCCATATTGAGGAAGCTCTTGAAATGAGGCCCCATGGGAACGTAGACCCATGAGTAGGGATGTTTGCATTTAATATGTGATAGGATGATGAAGTGGGTGTATGATATGCATGATTGGGAGAATATATGACAGGACATGATGCATGATGGCATCCGGGGTATGCTCTATTAGAGCCAAGGATGTGGTATCATATGCATGCCTTCAGGTAGCTTAGTGTGACGGGGGATGAATTCTTGAGTGTATTTTAATATATATATATATATATATATATATTACATATCTGTGTAGAATAAGGTTAATATAGGTGGGTCCGTGATTTAGACTACCCCCTTATGTTAGATTATTTCTAATAAATGGCCCATGTTATTTAGTTTAATAGCATTAATTGTTAAATTCACATAATATAACATTAAAGGACCTAAATGATAAGTTTTTAATATATTGGGGCCTTCTTG
Source organism: Biancaea sappan (assembly GCA_037074585.1). Classification (NCBI taxonomy): domain Eukaryota; kingdom Viridiplantae; phylum Streptophyta; class Magnoliopsida; order Fabales; family Fabaceae; genus Biancaea; species Biancaea sappan. The sequence goes on along the minus strand of CM073493.1, from coordinate 6,290,602 downwards.
TGATGGTTGAGAGGCTATTATGTAATTAAAAACTTTATAGGGGTCAAAGCATAATTTACCCCTTTTTACTCTGATTTCAAATTGAAAGGTAACAGTAACGTTGTTTCAAAAAAAAAAGGTTGTACTAAAAAGAAGTGCATAGTTACTGTTTTCTCTCCTAATCATCAAGGAGACCTAAAGGCAAAAATCCAAAGGAAATAAAGAGACTCAAATTTACAGATATGGATCCAGGTATGTTTATGATCTATTGTGTGAATTGTGAAAATCAAGATCCAAAGGAAAGAAAAGTTTTACTTACATGTGGTATCAGAGGTAGGTTTTCAATTTTCATGATTCACCATAAAAATTGGTTTCCTAGAAAACGCAGAAATTCATGAATATACGCGTTACTGTTTTGTGTAATGTTTTCTGGAAATCATTGTTTCTGTAAATTACCGTGTATGCGCATTACTGTTTTGTTTTCGCAATTACTGGTTGTACGCAATCTATGATAGTTTCTAGAAATCGCTATTCGTCTTCTGCATTTTACAGTTTCTGCAATTTCTAATTTTGTACGATTATATGAAAACAATAATTTTTGAAATTCTGGAATTTGCATGAAGTTTGAACTGGATTTTCTGGGTTCTGGGCGTATAATTGTTTTCTGTGAAAATCGCGCAATGAACGCTGTCCCATACCGCTATAGCGGTGGTTTATAACCGCTATAGCGGGGGAATCTTTAAAATTCTGGATGCTTCTGTCGCATACCGCTATAGCGGAGAAATATTACCGCTATAGCGATGAGTCTTTTAAAAATGGTGATCTTCTCTGTCAAATACCGCTATAGCGGTAGTTTCAAACCGCTATAACGGCGGGGGGGCATTAAAACGAATGTGATGTAAATGTTCTGCTATATATAAAGTGCCAGATTATATGAATGTGGATGTATGTTCACTATGAAAGTTATTTTACACTTTGTAATTTGTCTATATGATGGAAACTAGTTTATCACCAAAGTGGTCTAGTTGGGTTGAAGTTTAGACATTTATAAGTGTGTTTCAGTTGTTCATATTTTAAGGATGCTATGAATGGAATGACATGATTGTCTTATTTGAACAATTGAAGTTATAAATTTTATGACTATGAGGTCACCTAAAGGTGGACCATTGCATGCAATTTATAACATTAAGGGGATAATCTATGATACTTAAGTTAATTAGTGAGTATATCCAAAGATAACACACTTAGTTAACTGATGTATGTTGTGATTTTCTATTAAAGACTAATTTATTTTGGCATCAATTTGGTGTTTATGTATTTGAGTATTGCCCAAAGGAAATCTTAAATGCATGGTTAAAGTTTGTATGTGAAGTTTTCTGAATCTTTTAAAGTTTATCTCAAAGCATTAATGGGTGAACTTGTATGTTTCTTATCCAACAAGCCTCTCGGGATCGGCGAACAACATTGTGAAGTTCAACGGGCTAAACTATGGTGAATGGTCTGAACAGATCAAGTTCCATCTCGGTCTATGGAACATTGATGCAGCCATAGTTAATAAGGATAAGCCTGCAGCCATTACTGAGGAAAGCTCAGTTGATGATGTTGCGCTCTATGAACTGTGGGAGCATTCGAACAGACTGAGCTTGTACTTCATGAGAATGACCATGGCTGAAAATGTAAAGCTATCGATGCCGAAGATGGATGATGCTAAGGAATTCATGGAAAAGGTGAAGGAGTATTCTGAGTCAGACTTGGCGGATAAGTCAATTGTAGGAAGCCTGATGAGTGAACTTACTACAAAGAAGTTTGACTGGTCACAGACCATTCATGATCATGTGACTCACATGTCCAATCTAGCAGCAAAGTTCAAGACTTTGGGGATGGAAGTGAGTGATCAGTTTCTGGTTCAATTCATCATTAATTCCCTACCTACTGAATTTAGTCAATTTGAGATCAACTACAATGCTCTCAAGGATAAGTGGAACTCAAAGGAATTGAAGGCTATGTTGGTTCAGGAGGAAGGGAGATTAAAGAAGATGAAGGATCACTCCATCCACCTCACTGTTCATGATGGTGCTAGCAGCAGCAAGTTCAAGCTAGGGAAAAAGGACAAGAAGGATAAAAGAAAGGACAAGGCCCCAATGAAAGTTGCTGAGGGTCAAATCAAGAAACAAATTAAGTGTTTCTTCTGCAACAAGATGAGACACTTAAAGAAAAATTGTCCTAAAAGAAAGGCTTGGTTCGAAAAGAAAGGTATGCATTATGTTTCTGTGTGCTTTGAATCAAACCTTATAGAGGTTCCTAATAATACCTGGTGGTTAGATTCTGGTGCTACTACTATGTATCTCATGTTTTACAGGGATTCAGTTCAATCCAGCCCATAAAAGGAACTGAACAGTACTTGTTCATGGGAAACATGATGAAAGCACGGATAGAAGGCATTAGGACTTATAGATTGATCTTAGACACTGGATGTTATTTAGATCTTGAAAAGTGTCTCTATGTACCTGATTGTGCTAGGAATATTGTTTCAGTAGGGAAATTGGATATTTTAGGTTTTTATTTCAAATTTGGTAACAATACATTTGTATTGTATAAAAACAAGTACTTTTATGGATCTGGTACTTTATGTGATTTACTTTACCATTTCAATTTGAATAATGAATTTGCTGAATCCTTGTTTCATGTTGAAAGTAGTGTTGGCATTAAACGTAGTGCATCAAATGAAAGTTCTGCATTCTTGTGGCATCAAAGATTAGGTCATATATCCAAAGAAAGGATAATGAGGTTTGTGAAAAATGATACTTTACCTCATTTGGATTTTAGTGACATGGATATATGTGTGGATTGCATTAAGGGAAAGCAAACCAAACATACATTAAAGAAAGCAGCCACAAGAAGCATTCAACTTCTTGAGCTTATACATACTGATATCTGTGGTCCTTTTGATGTCCCTTCTTGGGGCGGTGAAAAATATTTTATCACTTTTATAAATGATTCCTCACGTTATGGCTATATTTATTTGCTGCATGATAAATCTCAATCTGTGGACTTCCTTAAAGTGTTCATTGATGAAGTGGAAAGGCAGTTAGATAAGAAAGTGAAAGTAGTGAGATCAGATAGAGGTGGTGAGTTTTATGGCAAGTCCAATGAAAGTGAACAATGTCCTGGTCCATTTGCAAGGTTCCTTGAGAGTAGAGGCATTTGTGCGCAATACACAATGCCTGGCACACCTCAACAAAATGGTGTAGCTGAAAGACGGAACCGCACCTTGATGGATATGGTTAGGAGCATGTTGAGCAATTGCTCTCTACCCCTCTCATTGTGGATGTACGCATTAAAGACCGCTGCGTATCTGCTTAATCGGGTTCCTAGTAAGGCAGTTCCTAAGACACCTTATGAGTTGTAGACGGGAAGGAAACCCAGTTTGAGACATCTCCATGTTTGGGGTTGTCAAGCAGAAGTAAGGGTGTACAATTCATATGAAAAGAAGTTAGATCCTAAGACAGTCAGTGAATTTTTCATTGGCTATCCTGAAAAATCAAAGGAGTATAGATTTTATTGTCCTAGCCATACTACAAGGATTGTAGATTCTGGTAATGCTCAGTTCATTGAGAATGGTCAAACTAGTGGGAGTGAGGAACCACGAAAGGTGGACATTCAAGAAGCTCGGGTTGTAGTAACTACACCCAAGATTTCTTCTCATATTGTTATTCCTGTCGTTGTATCACAGCCTAACAACGTACTGGAAAAATCAATCAATGTCCAAAATCTACCTGTTCATATTGTAGAGAATGAACCAGTCACTGTTGATTAAGAAATTGTTGATCCACAACAGGTACTTCAAGGGGAACCTGAAGAGGAACCTCAACAGGAAGTAGCATTAAGACGATCTGTAAGGCAAAAGAGATCTGCTATTCCTAGTGATTTCGTGGTATACAATCTTGAAAATGAATGTGACTTGAGCATTGATGAGGATCCAGTCTCATTTAAACAAGTCATGGACTGTAATAATGCTGAAAAGTGGTTTAATGCCATGAAGGAAGAACTTAAATCAATGGATGACAACAAAGTCTGGGACTTGGTTGAATTGCCTGAGGGTTCTAAGAGAGTCGGTTGTAAATGGGTCTTTAAGACCAAACGTGACTCAAGTGGCAATGTTGAAAGGTTCAAGGCCAGACTTGTCGCTAAAGGTTACACCCAGAAGGATGGCATTGACTATAAGGAAACTTTCTCTCCAGTTTCAAAGAAAGACTCCTTGAGAATTATTATGGCTTTGGTGGCTCATTATGACTTGGAGCTTCACCAGATGGATGTTAAGACTGCCTTTCTGAATGGGGACTTAGAAGAGGAAGTTTATATGGACCAACCTGAAGGTTTTCTGGCCACAGGAAAAGAAAATCTAGTGTGTAAGCTGCAGAAATCAATATATGGACTAAAACAAGCCTCCCGTCAATGGTATCTCAAGTTCAATAATACCATTACATCTTATGGATTTATAGAGAACATCATTGATCGGTGTATTTATATGAAGGTCAGTGGGAGTAAATTTGTTATTTTAGTCTTGTATGTTGATGATATATTACTTGCTACAAATGACTTGGGTATGTTACATGATGTAAAAAAGTTTCTCTCTAAGAGCTTTGAAATGAAAGATATGGGTGATGCGTCCTATGTGATTGGAATAGAAATATTCCGGGATAGGTCACAAGGACTCTTAGGTTTATCCCATAAGGCATATATCAATAAGGTCTTAGAGAGATTCAGAATGGATAAATGCTCTGCAGGAATAGTTCTAATTCAGAAGGGAGATAAGTTCAGTCAAATGCAAAGTCCTAAAAATGAATTGGAACGTAAAGAAATGGAAACAATTCCTTATGCATCAGTGGTTGGGAGCTTAATGTATACTATGACCTGTACTAGGCCAGATATTAGTTTCGCTGTTGGTATGCTTGGTAGATACCAAAGCAATCCCGGTATGGACCACTGGAAGGCTGCAAAGAAAGTTCTTCGGTATTTGCAAGGCACCAAAGAACACATGCTCACATACAGGAAGTCTGATCATCTGGAAGTGGTCGGATATATAGATTTAGATTATGCCGGATGCGTGGACACTAGGAAGTCTACGTTTGGTTACTTGTTCCTATTAGCTGGAGGAGCAATTTCATGGAAGAGTGGAAAGCAGTCTGTCATTGCTGCTTCTACTATAGAAGCTGAATTCGTGGCATGCTTTGAGGCCACTGTTCAAGGATTGTGGTTGCAGAACTTTGTCTCGGGACTTGGGATTGTCGACAATATATCTAAGCCACTGAGAATTTATTGTGATAATTCTGCAGCCGTATTTTTCTCAAAGAACGACAAGTACTCTAAGGATGCCAAACACATGGAATTGAAGTATTTGTCAGTTAAGGAAGAAGTACAGAAGCGAAGAGTGTCTATTGAGCATATCAGTACTGATCTGATGATAGCGGATCCGTTGACTAAAGGATTACCACCCAAATCATTTTCTAGTCATGTAGAGCGTATGGGCATTATGGACAAAGCCTTGCTATGTTGATTATAGCACTGTGGTTATTGTGCTTGTTAATTTTTAATGACATTATGAATTCAATTATGGTTATGTTTTTAAATATTATACTTGTTATCATTTTGGTATCTATGTACATATGATTGTGTTAGATAACATGTTATGTTGAGACTTATAGTTTTCCTCAATTAAAGTTGGTGTTGGGTTAGGGATGTTTTGTGATACATGGAAGGGATCATGTTGCAGAATAACATTTGACCGCCATGATCCGCTCAAAACTAATTCAACTAAGTCTAGAGATGTTAGTGAATTTAATGGATGGAGCGCACTTACAGTTGTTGTTAAACTATCAAGTGATTACAAGGGCTAAGTGGGAGAATGTTAGATTATTTCTAATAAATGGCCCATGTAATTTAGTTAATAGCATTAATTGTTAAATTCACATAATATAACATTAAAGGACCTAAATGATAAGTTTTTAATATAGGGGCCTTCTTGTGATGGTTGAGAGGCTATTATGTAATTAAAAACTTTATAGGGGTCAAAGCGTAATTTACCCCTTTTTACTCTGATTTCAAATTGAAAGGTAACAGTAACGTTGTTTCAAAAAAAGGTTGTACTGAAAAGAAGTGTACAGTTACTGTTTTCTCTCCTGATCATCAAGGAGACCTAAAGGCAGAAATCCAGAGAAAATAAAGAGCTCAAATTTGCAGATATGGATCTAGGTATATTTATGATCTATTGTGTGAATTGTGAAAATCAAGATCCAAAGGAAAGAAAAGTTTTACTTACACCTCATAGTTGTAGGTATAGAAGGACGGTCAAATTAAGGACTCGCAGATTAAAGGTGCCTCTCAATTGTTCGAGGTAAGGTAATTTACATTTATTTTAAATTATTTTTCTAGCATGCTCTGTAATTAGATATGCCACCTAGGATGTATGAGAAAAAGATCTAGGCTTACGGCAGTGTTGGTAATATACCATTCGCGCTAGTCAAAATTTCAGTTCTGGGAGTGATAAAACTCTTAGCCCCGATTTTGGGTCGTAACATCAAGCATCTTAGGTTAGCATGTATTGTTGGTGAGACCAAAAGTGTGAGAAAGAGATAATGAGTCCTATGAAAAACAAAAGGGAATTAGCAATCCCCTAGGTTTTTAATTTTGGTATTCTTGTTCTGTATAGTTGTGATTTATGCTCTTACATATTTTTTGCTGTCAAATTGAGTTAAATTTTCAGTCATATAGCTACTTTCAATTTAAAGAATCGTCTAAATAGTATTACATCTTAGTTTCTCAAGTACTTGACACCACAATCCCTATAAGACAATATTCTTTCTCAGTCTTTATTACTTGAACGACTGATATACTTTTCAAGTCTGCATCAAGTTTTTGGCATTGTTACTAGGGATTAATGGCTGCGTCAATATTCATAGAGGCTATAGTAGTGCTACTTTAGATACTTTTTTAAAAATCTTTCTTTATAATTCTCCCTTCTTCTTTTGTTTGCTCTATTTCCTTTTAATTATTTCTCATAGTGTTCTCCTTTGTGCATGCAAGGTATTGTTGATCTGTCCACCCTACTTTACGAACCTGAAATTGAAAAGGGAAGCTTAGAAAAAGACATCAACAAGGCCAAACATATCGAGGACTGATTATGGAGGAACTATATCAGAATAACATGGGGGACCATCATCTAAAGGTTGTTGGAGTGGAAAGGCGAACTCTGGGTGACTATACTGCCCCAAATGCTTTAGGATGCACTTCAAGTATTATGCATCCTCCCATTCAAGTGAATAATTTTGAAATCAAGCCTACACTCCTTCACCTCTTACAACAAGAATAGTTTAGGGGAAGACCCTGACTTACACATCGCCAATTTTCTTTAACTGTGCGACATTATAAAAGTTAATGGGGCCACTAAAGATATGATCATATTAAGGCTATTCCCTTTCTCCTTGAGAGATAAAGTAAAGACCTAACTCCTAGCATAACCCTAAGGAAGCATCAGTACTTCGAATGATTTGTTGAAGTTTTTGATCGAATACTTTCCTCCCTCCGAGTTGGCTAAGATAAAGAGTGAGATCACCTCTTTTTGTCAACAATGATGGAGAATCCTTATATGACACATGGGAGTGCTTCAAGGATTTGTTAAGAAGGTGCTAACACCATGAAATCCCAAAGTGGTTGCAAATCCAAACATTTTGTAATGGGTTGACACATGCTACTAGGGCCATGGTTGATGCCTCAGAAAGAGGCTTGTTAAACAACAAAACTCTGAAGGAAGCCATGCAAATGATAGAAATGATGGTTGCAAACAACTACATGCTCTTATGAAAGAAGCATGGGTAGAAGAGGAGTGAAGGAACTTGATATTCTTAATGCAATTCTAGCACAAAATCAATTTTTGTCCCAACAAATGACGATTATCACAAAATAGTTGGGGCAAGTGCAAGTAAATGTCATTGCTTTGCCTACTTTGGTTTATGACTTATGTGGAGGGAACCATGCTAATGGGGCATGTGAGGCTATAAGCACACTAGATCAAGTTAATTATATGAGTAACACTCATTGGTCTCAAAACAACCCATACTCAAATACATATAATTCGAGTTGAAGAAATCACCCTGACTTTTCTTAGAGCAACACTCAAGAGTGAATCCATTGCAAAACCATTTCAACCGCTAGGATTTAGTCATCCAAAATTCCCTCAGCAAAATCAGGCTCCACAACCTCCAATAGAGAAGAAACCATCCTTGCAAGAGATGTTTACAGTACATGGCTAAGAATTATGCAATGATTCAGAGTTAAGCATATCTTGAAACTTATGTTAGCCAACTCGCCTCTTCCATCAACTCTAGATCACAAGAAAGCTTATCAAGTGATACCATTTCCAACCCAGGAAGGGAAGATAAAGAAAAGTACAAAGCTATCACTTTGAGAAGTGGTAGGCAACTTCTCGAAGTCTCCAACTCTAATGCTCACAAGGAGATGGCTTCTAAGGAACAGGAAGTGGTTTTGAAGGGCCCCCTCCAAGAAAAGTGGAAGTGAATTACTGAATATTGAAGAATCTCAAGGCACAAGTGAGAGAGTCGAAATGAAGACTCAAGAGAAGATGAAGAAGGAAACTCATATAAGAATTACTCCACTATTTCTATTCTTGCAAAGATTCAAGAAGCAAAATCTGGACAAGCAATATCAAAAATTTTGGAGATATTCAAGTAACTATATATCAACATCCCATTTGCTAAGCATTACAACAACTGCCAAGTTATGCCAAGTTCATGAAGGATGTGTTCTCTTGGAAGAAGAGGTTTGGAGAATTTGAAATGATAGCTTTTGATGGAAAACTGTAGTGCCATTTTGTAAAGGAAGCTACCAACCAAAATGTAAGACTCTGGGAGCTTCACCATTCCTTACAACATTAGTTATAGGATCTGAATAACTTTTTCATTAATATTTAAGAAAAATAACCTTTCAATAACATTAACAAATATTCTGAAATTTTAATAAATGTAACGAACAAAAAAAAAACACCTGTGGGAAAACAATAGCGGTTGCAGGGTAGAATATTAAGTTATGAGAGTATTGACTAATATTCCTTTAAATCTCAAAGTACCCTTCTCAAATCTATCCAAAAAGAAAATGATTACTTACAATTTTCTTAAAATTTATTTGAATAACGCTTTAAATTTTTCAAGTGCTATTTCTTTATTCTAACAAAAAAAAAAGCTTTGAAAAGACTGTTCAATTTTGTTTACATTACTTTTTTTAACTGAAATTAGTATAAGAATAATACCAACTAAATGCAAATACAAAATGGTTTACAAAATATTTTGGGAGTTGATACAGAAAAATAAATATTTTGTGCAGTTAAGTGCTTACAACTTCGATTCTTCTTCTTTTTTTTTTTTTTATAATTTTGAACAACCATATTTAACAAAAATTATTTTTAAACAAAATAAAAGCATTCAACGTTTCAGAATCAGAAGGGTACAGTAACAACCAACACTTCTTCTTCCTCTTCTTTTCCTTTTGCGGGGTCACATGGATATTTTTTGAATAAATTAATAATTTGTTCTTCAAAAAATTACCATTGCCTTATTTTAATCTCGAAATTTTTTTTTAACTTAATCCCTTGTTTTTGGTCAAAATAATTTTTAACTACAAAAAAATTGAGATTTATCAATAGTAAATTTTGTAATTTAGTAAAAAAAAAAGTTAAATTGAGACAAATAAAATTTTTAAGAACTAAATTTATACACTTAATTTTTTAAAGACTAAATTAAAAAATGTAATATTTAAAGACTAATTCAGTAATTTATTATTCTTCTTCTTCTTTTTGTTGCTGTAAAATCTTGAAACTCAAACTGGACCAATGTCCTCAAACCAGCCCATTTTGTTGAGTGCAGAAGCCCGTTAAAAAGAAAGGCCCAAAAACGGGAGAATGAAGCCCTTTATGTTGAGAGTAGAAACTACTTGTATGCAATAACTTACAAGGTGCGGACCAGAAAAAATAAATAAATAAATAACTTAGAAGGTTGATATTTTCTGAACTCATGAAGTGTAAAATATAAGGGGAAAAAACCTAAATGTAATTTTTTTTATTTTTGCTATTAAATTTTTGTAATTAAAATATGATAAATATATAGATAACAAAGACATAATGAACTTTATATATAAGTCTTCAAAAAAACAAAATAGCCCACTAAATTCACATTTTAAAAATCAACACGAGACATTTAAATAATTGTTATTACTATAATCAATTAACATTAGATAGGTTAATGATTGATTTAATTCCAACCCATGTCTTTTTTTTAATTTGAATTATTTAAATACTTTTGGGTGATTCTAACTCATTCCTTCCCTCCCATTCTTTCTTTGATAGTTGATTCAAACTCTATGACTATCAATGTAAGTCGAATCAAGGGGACGTTTGGTATACGGAATTATGTGTTTTCAGGAATATTTACATTCGATTTATGGGAATGTAACTTTTAGAAATGTGTTATTCCCATGTTTGGAATATTACACACATTCTTGAGAATATTTTTCTATATTTCTAGGAATTTGACATTATATATTTGGCAATTTTTCAAAATTATCCCTATCAATTTTTAACATATAAATATAGTGTTGTTAAATTGGACCTATTTGATAACATATTGACAAAAGAGCATTATTGATAACATATTTATTTATGAGAGACCAAATTGAAAAATATCTATATGTGAAGACTACATTCAAAAGCAAAATTTTATGAATGACTAAATTGAGAAATATTTCATATTTGAGGGACCAAATCGAAAATGATCCATATGTACGTAAAGGACTAAATTGAAAAGATAATTACATGAGTTACTAAATTGAGAAAACTTTTATGAGAGTAAAAAAATTAAAAAATATCATTATATAAACGACCAAATTAAAAAGATAATTTTTTCAGTGACTAAATTGAGAAACATTTTATGTGAGGGACCAAATTGAAAAATATCTATATCTGAATGACCAAATAGAAAAGATAATTTTATGAGTTACTAAATTGAAAAATATTTCATGTAAGGGACCAAATTAAAAATATCCAATTGTAAAGGACCAAATTAAAAAGATAATTTTATGAGTGCCTAAATTGAAAAATATTTCAAATGTGTGGGACCAAATTGAAAAGACAATTTTATAAAGGACCAAATTAAAAAATATCCTATTTGTGAGGGATCATAATAGGGTTTGTTTTCCATAATTAAAAGTAAGAAATATAAATAAAATAATAATTTTATGTTAAAAAAATATTTTCATCACATGAGAATCTATCATTCTTGCCTCCTCCTATAAATTATGTTACATTCTCGGGAATCTTTTTTTCAAAATTATGTACTAAGCATGAGAATGTCACATTTCCATAAAACATTTTTAGGAATGATTTAACTGCGATAGGCTTAATGTGGTAGCATCATCATTTGTAACGATCAAGACTAGTAAGCCCATTAATCCAAATAGTTGTCCATGCACCAATAGAAGATTCAACAGCTGCAATGACACTTACTTCTATTCCTGCATACTGAACACTCTCTAAGTGGTTTAGTACTTACTTTCTTTATGTAAGGTCTTTCAAATTTTATAAATAAAAAATATTAATGCAAATAAAGCTTTACATTTTTATTATCCAACTCAGATTAAAAAAAAAAAAGGCTAGTTCATGGTTGAAGGACAATGCTGGCAAAGCAAGATGCTTATCTACTACTTGGAATAGAATTGATATTCTCATCAACCTCTGTAACCAAATCAATAAATTGCTACATCAGCTCGTGACTCTAATAAAATGCTATGATAAGGCCATCCACCCTTTCCATGCATTTATTACACTTTACAACGACAATATAAGTACGTAGTACTCAAGATGACAATTTTGTGCCATTGGAGCGTTTCATATACTTATAAGTGCACATATAAATTATGATGTGTACCTAAATCTGAAATGTCAATTAAATTTGGGGTTTTAGGCAAAGGATTGATTCATAATTTAATGTTAAGAGAGGAAAAAGTATTATTCATACCATTTAGTTGTAGTGTCAAAATGGCCTGCAGTCTCCAAGTTTGACCGTAAATGGACGGGTTTAGATTCAGGAAATTATAATATTATATTTAATAAATATAATAAATTCAGATATGAAAATTTTTATAAATTTTTAAAAATAAATATAAAATTTTAAAATTTAAATATAATATAGTTAATTTAAAAATAAAATATAAAAAATTAAAGTTATTGATTATTTAAAAAGATTAAAGAAATAATATTTTACATGTTTAAATTGTATTTAAATAAAAAATTATAAATTTTTTTACTTAAAAAATTTAAAATTGTATTATTAAATATAAGAATTAAAAAAAAAAGATAGTTGCGAGTGGTTTTGAACATTTAATTTAAGACTCGTTTATTTATGACCTGTGATGGACCGATCCGGACCTGTACGTTTGACACTACTAGTGTTAATGTACTTTGATTCATGTTTTAATTATAATATAGAACTTTTATTTTGTGTCAATTATACCCATATGTCTTCAATTAGTTTCAATTATACCCTTGAGCCTAATGTTGTTAAAAAATTTAATGACAAACACTAAAATAACATCTTATATTACAGATGTCAATGTCAAATCATCAACCATAGATATGTCATATTAGATACCAATTTAAATTTACCAAAATATGTAGTTTAATTTTTTTTTATCCTTGAAAAGTACATTGTATTTAGTCATTTTAAATTGATATATTTAACATAGCACATCTAAGGTGAATGATTTGACAATACTATGTCCAAGATGAGATGCCATGCTATTGTTTGCTGTTAAATTTTTGGACAATGTTAAATTTAAAAACGTAATCGAAACTAATTGAAAACATATGAGTTACAATTAACATGAAATAAAATTATGAGTTATAATTAAAACATTGATCAAAGTTCAAAAAGTATATATAGTACTTTTATCCTTTAAAACAAAAGTTCAAAAAGTATATTGCCACATGCAAATTTTGGTTTTTAGGTTAGAATAACTTTAGCCCCTATATATATATATATATATATATATATATATATATATATATATATATATATTATATTTTACCCATATAAATTAAAAAGAAATTGATAGTAAGATGGTAAGACACAACTTATAGGTATGGGATAAAGTTTGATTCTTAGTAAGTATATATTTTTTTCTAAATTTTTATATAAATTTAAACAATAAAAAATAAAACAAAAACAGGTATGGGTCGACTAGGCATGGTCAAAGCCTGGGTTGGCATTGAAACCCAGACTGAACCATCAACCCTAATTGGTCCTGACCTTGGGTTGTTAGGTTGTCATGTCATACAACTATGATTCAAATCAACTATAAGCAAAACAAAATTTACATTTATCTAATTATCGTGAAAATCAATATTGACCCTAAGGCCATAAAAGCTATAATTAAAAATATATTAATTTTTCTAACCCAACTTATATTTTTTTAAATTAAATGGATTGGAGCATAAGACTTCATTTATTTTGACATTTTTAATTTAACCCGTTCAATAGGATGATAATATGTCTTTATTTAACAAAAATTAAATAAAATTATTTTAAAATACATCATCTCATCAATTAGCATATTAGATTTTACTTAATTAAAAAATCTAAAAAATTGTTAAAAATTTAATTTTTTGTTAAATTATTTTTTTGTCCTTATAGTTTCACTTATTTTTTAATTTTGTCACTATAATTTAAAAATTTATAATTGAGTCCTCATAGTTTATATATTTTTATTTATTTCTTGTTATTAAAATTTTATCAATATATCATTAAATTATTCTACCGTGTCTAACCATATATTTATTAATACTTTTTATATATGTAATTGAGGCCAACTAAAAGAAAAAATACATGATATTAACTCATATATAAACATATAATGCAACTTATATTAAATAATTAAAATAAATTAATTTAAATTATTTATATTTCAAATGTTAATATAGTATATATATATTAGTCGTGTTATTAAAATTTAACAAAATATTGATAAAATTTTAATAATAGAGATTACATTAAAAAATTATAAAATTATAAGGACTCGATTTCAAATTTTTAAACTATAAAAATTAAATTAAAAATTAAGTCAAATTATAAGGATTAAGAACATAATTTAACTTTAATTTTTTTAGCCGGAATCTAGATAATCCGAATTCAAACCTTATAACTATTTTTATTTTTTCAAATAATAATAAATAATAAAACTTGCCCCCTCATCCAACAAAGCTCAGAGCATATGGCATGTTTGCAATCCGGCCAATTCTGCTCTCATCCCAAAATACATAAATCCCATTTGAGCCAAAAAAGAAAGAGAGAGAGAGAGAGAGAGAGAGAAAATGCTCTGAGCATGTCACCGAAATTCTATGCAGCATTAAGTTACAGACAGCAAAAGGGTATAATAAGAATCATCGATCCATACAGAAAATGAAGACCTTATAATATATTTGTGTGTTTGTTTGTGTACAGTTGAATCATCGATCCCATACAGAAAAATTGAAGAACTTAATTACAGCATGTTTCCTTAAATCCAAGACATGGAATTCATAAATAAATAGGGATTGGGATTTATTGGTTTTAAATTGATTTGTTTAATTACGCCAAAAACTGTACCCATGAAAATCAACAATAGTTTTTTGGATTTTTTTTAATAATTACTATTTAAAATCTCACTAAACTTCAACTAATTTAGTTCGAGTCATATTAAATTATAAAAATATAAAGTCATTTTAATGTTAATTTTTTCTGATTACCACAGTTTGGAGAATCGGATCGAATAGGCCGATTCGATCGAAAAATTGATGAATCAGTCAAATTTCTGATCTAGTTTGGACATAAGAACCAATAGAAACCAATTGAATCAATAAAATTTACTGGTTTGACGGTTTACTCAGTTTTTTTATTTTGTTTTTAAATTTTTACTGAATATCATTATGTATTTTTAAGAAATCACTAAAAATCTAAATTATTAGGAATAGATCTAGGAGTGCTATAAAATATAAATCTATAATATGCATTGAATATTTTAATATATATATTATACATTTTAATTTTAATATTTGAATATCTGTAACATATATATTAATTATATATTTTAATATATTTTAAGTACTACCAGTTTAATCGTAATTCAAATGTGATTCAACTATTGACTCTTCAATTAATATCTCGACTGATTCAATAATCGGTTTAATTTTCTAAACCTTACTAATTACAGTTTTCAAACTAAAAACTTTACTTGAAAACAAATGTGAATCATTTGAATCAGTTAATTTTGATGAATAATTTTTGACTTGAACTATTAGCATCTAGACATTCACCAAGATTCGACTAATATGATTTAAATTATGTCAAATTATAGACGATTACAGTCTTCTTAACGGTAACTTTTTATATTTATAATTCTCAATTTATAAGACACTGCTTCAATAAAAAAAACAAGTTATGAATATTTGAATCAATTGGTAAATGGACAATATTTTTAAAACGTGGATTCTCTGTAATTGCTATCACATCTGTAGAGTTAACATGACAATTTGTTTCAAATCAAACGATTACAGTTGAAAAAGAAATATATATATATATATATATATATATTCGTATACTTCTTCAACTGTCATCGTCCAATTCTAGTGTAACCCCAACTGTGGAGGATTTGAACTCATATTAATGGTCACATTAACACACAGTAATTTCTCGTTAGCCTCATAATCCGTTTCGTAAGAGAGAAAAAAAAAAGTGAGAGAATTGCATCAAAACCCAAAATGGCCTTTTTCTCTTCATTAATAAGCAACATTCTGTACCACCCCCATAAACCTCTCTCTCTCTCTCTCTCTCTCTCTCTCTCTCTCTCTCTCTCTCTCTCTCTCTCTCTCTCTCTCATCCTTCTCTGCAAGCTATGCATTGCATTTAAAAAGATGGCATCAGATCCAAAGCAAGGTAATCCCCCCGCGATTACTCCACCACACCCACGTGCAACCCTTCTTCTTTCATCATTTTTCTTTCCATTTTGTTACTTTATTTTGGATCCTTTTATGTTTTCTTTCATTTTATATAGAAAAATATATTTCAAAAAAAGCACATTCAACTTTGAATTATTTAAAAGTAAATTTATAAATTTTTAATTTTGAAAATAAAGTCTCTAAATTTTTATTTTTTTAAAATTAATCATTTTATTTTTTTAAATATTTTACTTTCCTAACGTTTATACTAAATTTTGATTTTATTCATAATTTTTTTACTTCAGTTATATTTTATATATTTTATTTTTATTTTAAATTTATATTATTTTACTAATGCTGTCTATTCTACTGATGAAAATGTTGACTGAGTGATTAATAAAAAAGGCATATTTAAGACAAAAATGAAATATATAAGACTCAAACCTATATTTTTTATGTCTACGTCAATTAGGTCTTACATGTTTCGTTTTTGTTTCATATATACCTTTTTTACTAACTGCCTAATTAGCATTTTCTATCAGTGAAATAGACGGCGTTAGTAAAAATGATAAATTTAAAACAAAAATAAAATATGTAAGATATAATTAATTTAAAAGAAAGTTAGAAACGATATTGAAATTTGATATAAACGTTAGGAAAATAAAAAAAAATTGTCATTTCAAACCTCTTATATATTGAATCTAATGACTAATTATGATTGATTTAAATAATTTGACATTTATTTTTTTAAAACAAAATTTCAAATTCAAGCATTGTGGATAGAAAGAGTAAAACTAAAAGCTCCTTGTAATTCAATCTAACTCAAATCTGGTTAGTTGAAGTTTAATGTACTTCTAGTTATTAATGATTCAAACATCAAACGAAAAAAACTATTATGTTTTGAGAGTTTTAGGTGACAAACAATCTAAACATATACTAGATGTCTAACATGGCAAGAGAGCTAGCTATTGCTATTATAGATAAATTGGACCATAAGACTCACTTTTTCAAAGATTAAAAGTTTAAGGACTTCATTTTCAAAATTATAAATTTAGGGACACTATCAGATAATATAAAGTTCAATTTTATTTTATTTTTTCATTTTTCTCTTTATATATATGATCACATGGATGAGGATGGAGTGCTTGTATTTTAGACACGTGTGTAATGATGACAGTGTAGATGGAGGGGGCCTGGGTGCTCTGTTCCTTCTGGCTCCGACAATACCTTCTGCCACTCTTTGTTATTCTTTTGCCTCAGTGATATCTTTCATAACGAATATTGTGTCGCGTCTATGCTTTACCAGGCAAACGTTAGAAATAAAAGAAATAATGTTCCAAAAGGCTTTTAGATTGAAATAGCAGGTTCAATTATAATTGCAATAAGCAATTTTCAATTCAGACTTACAGTATCTTATGAACTGAAAAAAAAAAAAGTAATAGAGAAAAGCTACTTCACTTTACCTATTTGCTCAATATCAATAAGAATAACACTAGTAGAATGGATCAGTTTCTCATATACACATATTCCTGAAACGATTCTAGCTAGCTAGCCACCACACAAGAAAGAGATAACAGTGAGCATAATTTTGGCTAATTAACCCAAATGTTAATCCAAAAACATTGACACAACGTCCAGCCAACTGTGCTGTAGAGTGTCTATTTTTAATGCTATATAGGCTATAGGGTATAGGTTGGGTGGTCATTGTTGAAGCGATTGTTAAAATGTTAATTTTGTGTGCATGTTCATAGGCTGATACTTTTCAATCATTTACAGTGAATAGAGACTTGATTAGTTTATATATGCAGGCATTTCTTTATGGACAAAGCACATGGTCCCCACCAAATAGGGGAATCATAACTTGGCATGGGATGAGGATATTCTAAAATGGCCAAATGGAGAAGATTACCATAAAGGACATGAAGCTGCGGAAAGCTGAGAAAAAACAGCAAGAAGAAAATTCCAACAAAAGACACTTTTCATAGAAATTTACCAATACCAATTGAAGGTTACCGTAATTGGCTTTTCCCTCCAGTGAATGAAGACCCTGCGAAAGATAATTATGGAGAAGGAGAAGAACAATTTTATTATTTACCAATGAGATTGGTATAAGGAGAAAACAAAAGAACAACCCTAAGAATTAGGTGAACCTCTTTGTACTGTAATTGAAAGAGACGCTCAATAACAACAGTAAGGGGGCCGATTTAATGCTTTTTTTTTTTTCCTCACAGATTCGAATTTTGTGATTTCGCTTGCAGAAAGAAGTTCCATATAGGTGCCCTGCGCCTATGACAATGTCGCAGAAAGTTATAGCTTCTATTCCAACATACAGATAAAGAGAAAGCGGTTAGCTGTACAAAACCAACCCCAAGCAACCAGAATTCGCATGCTCAATTTCGTTTTGCCTCGTGTCAGGTTAGCATCTTCACCTTTCAGTTCTCCAAATCTCTCTCTCACTCTCTTCTTTCGTTCATGATAGCTTCAATTTAAACGAACCCATTGGTATCGACCCTCCAACGGCATATCTTTAGCGATATCATAGTTGTACCTGCAAAAAAAGGGGAAAAGTTGTTAATTAGTTAAGGTTTGATTCCTACACACACACCCCTAGAGTGCGCATGCCTCCTTATCCTGCGCCACATAAACAAGCACATACTTCTCTGCAAACCGCTTTTGCTCGTACTTCTCAGCCATTGCAAAGAACTCCTCAATCTCCTCTTTTGGAGGCATATTCCGATGCTTGCTCACCGCCGCCGCTGGTGACTTCGCCGGTAACATCATCGTTGTTTCTTCCGAGTCTCCGGAAGACTCGTTCAACAAGTATCTGTCTCTGCTGAACAAACCACATGAAAATAAAATAAAACAATCAGAGACGAAGGAAAAGAAGAGAACACCGCAGCCGCATTTATTTTGAAAATTGAAAGCTCACGCAGAGAAACAGTAATTACAAACCTGTATAATTTCAAATCGCTGTTCACTGATTCTACTGTTTCGAAACCCTTGATCTGCAGGATCAAATCAGTGTGTGTTGATCAATATAACCACTTCGAAATTTAAAACAGGAATTCAGGCATAAAAAGAAACGGGAATTTAAATGACTAAGTGGGATTAACTGACTGCTTGTTCAGAAATACGAGAAAAATAACATAAAAATAGAAAACATCAAAACTCCAAACCGCATAAGAAAAAAGAATGACGGATTGCCACTTCTCATCAGCATTGTGCTTTTCTTTTTTTTTTTTTTTAAAAGTCAGTTGTAAATTCCAGTTCTCAGCGACCGCGCGAGCAGTAATTTCAACGGACACCAAACTGAAGAGCACTAAATTACACCGTACATTCAGAAATTCAAAATTGCACCTCTAGATCTAACGGCGGCAGCGGCATCGGCGAGCTGTCCGCAACGCCCGGGCTGGTTTTGACATTGCTGGATAAGCAGGAAATTAACCGATCGGAAAAAACCTCGCTGGAAACCACCGTCTCGGCTGAATTCACAGAACTAGCAGGCGAAACCGTCACGTCGTGGAAACCTTCACGCAAATGCGTGTTCCGGAGCTGCCCGCTGGAAAAGCACAACTCCAATTCACAAACACCACCAACGCTGGTTTTCCTCCTCTTGGACATGGAAGCTCCGCTTGCAGTATCCATGGAGGAAACGCTGCGTTTATAGTCACTCATTCTCTCCCTGACTCTCTCACAATCTCTCTTTCTCTCTCTTCTCGTTCTGGTTTTGCTATTTTTGGTTCTGTGAAGTCCAGAGAGAGATAGAGACTAGAGAGCGAGAGCGAGCTTAAGAAGCGGGTGATTCTATAAGAATATCGATGAGCTGGAAATCAGATGGACGGCTGAGATGGCCTTTACGTCGATGTGGTCCACTTGACTGTAGAATAGAGGCAAAACGTCATCGTTATAATGACTGTGTATAATAGAATATTTACGCGGGGCCCACTTTACGACAAGTCGATGCGTTCGAAAACGCACGCACATGTTATGCCGTTTAAGATGGCACATGTGTAAGTGAAACGCTTCGCTTCAACTTCTACATTACAGTCAAAATTTCTGTGATAAAACGATAACTGAATGTGCTTCTTTTTTTTTTGTAGTTTCTAGGAGTTAAACTTTTTAATTAAATCCTACTAATGGTAAAAAAAACATATGTAAAGTTCTCACCATATTTTAAAAACTTGAATTGCAATTTTTTTATTTAAGTTTCAAACTTATCAAGTTTCCAGATCAATAGGTCCAAGCCGTTTTAGACCGTCACAAGTTTCAATATCATATGTGCCAAAAAAAAATTGAAAATTTTACTTTTAATTAATCACCTATAACATCTGTCATCATTCATTTACTTTATAAATTTGTGCATTGAATTAATTGCTTATATAAACGTTCATATATATGCTCAGCGAAGATCTTCTTAATTAAGCTTGAATTCCAACGTAGGATTTCGTACAAAATTTTTACGTAGATTAAATACTACTGATGGAATATAATTAAGTCCAGCCTATTTTAATACATCACTATTTTACGGAGATTTTGCATATAATATCTTGAATTATATTTAATTATAATTTAAAAACACAATCTTTAAATATTATAATAAAATAACGTGAAAAAAAAATGTTACATGATAATTAAAATTAACATTTTACAAACTACATATAATTTGGAGATAAAGTTACGAAGGAATCATGCAGCTTGGCATCGAATTTCCTTACGCTCGAGAGTCGTTAAATATGACACATTTAATAATTTATATTTTTTGTATTTTTTACATTGTTTTTAAATAATTATATTAGTATTTAAATCTAATGATTGTTAGATTATATCCAATTAAAAAAATAAAAATAGAAAAAACACAAAAAAAAAATCACAGTCATTAGATATATCATCAGTGCCCATTATAGAGCAATAGAGTCTCTTGCGTGTAAAAGAGATAAGAGGGAATATACTAGTTTCTAGTTGTTAGTTTATATATATATATATATATATATATATATATATAAATTTTAATGCTCCTTTAATATTTAACCAGCTTTTTTTAAATAAGTTTTTATGAGGTTCTCGTTATTAAAATTTAACCTAAAGTTAAGTGTTTTTATTAATGTATTAACGTTAGGAGTAACTTTTTTTTATATCATTTTTGCTGAGTAATACATCATTTTAAAAAATAAAAAACATTAATGTTTGGATTGTGGCTAGCTGGATGCATGTTGTAGCGTTATGCGTTCAATGGGTAATTTTTGAGTTGTTTTAAACAATTTCAAGTGTTACTGAAATTTATATCCTAATTTCTACACCATTAATTCACATATCAAATTTTACATTTCAATTTTATTTGATTTAATTTAAAATTAATTAATTGGATGAAAAAAATTTAAATTTAATGAATAAACACTTAAGCTATTATTTAGCAATTTTCAAATACTAAAAAACAATTACTAACTATTAGTGAAATTCAATGAATGAGGCTAACCTCAAAAGAAAATTTCAACTAAAAAATGCAAGTAGTTAAATATTTACAAACATAATGGTTTATTAAATGATTATTATTAACGAATCCAGTTACATCCTTTAATCAATAATAAAATTGTAACTACAATGTAAATAAATGCATAAAGTAGTATACATAAATTTATCTTAAAGATTCTGGTTAGCATTTCACCGAGAAAAAAACAAAATGACCTTTTAGAAAGATTCTTGTTTTTTTTTTTGAGTAAATTGTATCCCAATTCAATTGAATCAACTCTTTGATATTGGACTTAAAAAAGAGTTAAATGAATTTTAATGGACTTGGATCCCTTGCTAGTAGGGATGTTCATAGATTCAATTCGGTTTAGTTTTGAATTTTAACTAAATCAAACCAAGTTAATTGGTTTTGTAAAATTATAAACCTATTCGATTTTAATTTTTGAACAGTTTGATTCGGTTTTGGTTGATCAGTTTGGTTTGGTTTTAAACGATTTTGTTTTTAATAATTTGTAATTTTTAATTTTAATGAAATATATATAAATATAAAAACAAAAAAAAAGACCAAATCAATTAAAAAAAGAGACCAAGTTTATTATAAAATACATAAAAAATAATTTTTTTGTCATAAAAATATATAAATGTAATATTATATATAAATAAAATTATATATATATATATAATCAACAACTAAATCGAATTAATTAAAATTTATATTTCAAAAATTAATTTAGACTCTTTTTTTTAAGTTTTGGTCAGTTTGTTCAATTTTAAACAACTTATCTAGTAGGCTTTGTACGTCCAACGGGGTGTTGGGTACTCACAAGCCATCTGATGCTCGTGGAGCTCATATGAATTTGTGGGGCCTGCCAGAATCAAACGGTCAGTGAGCACCCAACAAGAGTCCCACGCAATTTTAATGTAGTATTGCCTAAATATAATTATTTCACATCAGGTGTATTATATAAAATTACCAAGAAGAGTTAAGTGATGCACCTAATTTCGTTTAGTGAAGTAAGTATCTTTTAACATCTATCTAACAAAAATTGAAGAACAAAGGTTCTGGAATTTTGGTGATATATATAAAGGAATGGGGGTTGGGTAAGTGAGAAGAGATTGGAAAAAAGTTTAGGAAGAGCTCAATTTTTCTAAAAGTAGAGATGTTTTAATTGTTGGATTATTTGAAATATACGTATATGATAATTAAATAAAAAAATATTTTACTTAGATTTTGACATGATTCAACAAAGAAAGAGTTCCTTCGACATTGACCATGATTTTTTCTTGGTTTTTTTTCTTAGTTTTTTAACTGTCAAATTTGATCCAACTGTTATTAGATTTAATGACCATTACAATTTTTTAAAAAAATAAAAAAATGCAAAAGAAAAGAGCTTTTAAATGCACCTTGAATTTTATCCTTAAAAATTTGTGTTTGTTTTAATTTGATTTTTTTTCTTATCAAAGTGGCTTTTAGAAATAAAATTTTTTGAGATTTAATAACAAAAATAGTTAAATTGAGGCAAAACACTATTTTAAAAATTAAATTAAGATATTTGATATTTTAAAGATTAAATTAAAAAAAATAATTTTGAGAAACTAAATGAATAATTTACTCAATTTTAAATTGATTAAGCTATGACATATAAAGCTATGTAAAGCCCACATAGGCTTCCCTGCGTAGTCATAATGTCATCCCACATATTTTTGAATTTCAATTCTTTTTAGTATTTGTATTGTACGGTTTGTACCCCACAGAGCAATCAGACGCATGCAATCCTCCAACTCTCACCTTTTCTTCTCATATTATATTCTAAGTCCGTTCATGGTTCACTTGAATCTCATATGCTTTGAGTCATGATGAAGAAATTTAATTCAAATATTAATTTGTTGAAAAAAAATAGTTGGCAGATTATCGGATATCATTTTCCAAAAAGAGGAATCGAATAGTCTGCCAATACTGTATTGAGCGTTGTTGGACTATCGATCATGTTCAATCCAACGGCTATAGATATTCTCACATTTGCACCCAACCAAGCCATCTAGCTAATACACAGATCAATGGTTTAACTATGATTCAAAGAATCAGATCTAACCGGTCGGTTTGATTGAAAAATTAGTGAATTGACCAGACTTTCAGTTTGGTTTAGACATGAAAATCGATGATCATTAAACTGGTGAAAAACTTATCAAAATAGTCTCAAAACAATAAAACTGGTCAGTTTGACGATTCAGCTAGGTCTTTTTTTATTTTTTAATCTTTATTGAATATTATTATGTATTTTTAAGAAATTTTCTAAAATTTAAACAATTAAAAGAAGATCTAGGACATATATAAATATATATTTGTCATATGTCTTAAATATTTTAATATTATATCTTATATATTTTCATATTTTAATATTTATAATAGATACATTAATTATATATTTTAATATATATTAAGTACTATCAGTTTGACCGTAGTTCAATTATGATCCGACTATTGATCCTTAAACAGATATCTTAATCAATTCGATAACTAATCCAATTTTCTAATTAATCCTTGAGTTTAACAGCACTAGCAGCTAGCACTGTGCTGACTAACACCCAATCTGATCCCTGGAGAGGTTGACTGGTTTAGGAAAAAGGGATTTTGTTTGGGTGGTCCCAGATTTTGTTGGCCTCTATATTTACTACAAGAAAAATAAAAATTAGAGATGAAAACTTTCATCTCTAAATCATTATAAAATTTGACATAATTAATCAACTTTGTGTCGACCAAGTTTTGCTGATGATCTAAGTAGACATTTTATTTGTTGCTCTTGAGGTTAGAGAACAACTTATTTTTCACTATTTTTTTTCCAACAAATGGAAAAACATAAATAAATTTCAGGTGGGAGAACTGGATGATACAAATTCAAATATTCCATTCTGAGATTGCTTCTTGTCTCCCAATCCCCCAAACCCTAGATATCATGAAGAAATAAAGCACTCTGTATATATATATATATATATATATATATGGACCACACGTCATTGTAGTCTCTATTATTAGAAGTCAATTTTGTGATGATGATGATCAGTACTGAGTGCTTGATCATGACCACTCTATTCCATTCAAAACTGAACAAGTACCCTATTTTTCATGTTGTTTTCATTAGTGTTAGGAGAGTTTGTGCATAAAACTTCTCATGTAACAGGAGGGTTTTTTTTTTTTGTGTATTTCAATAGAACAAGAGATTTGATTATATGACTTAGATATAAACTGTATAAAATTTAACTTCTTATTCTAATATATATACTGAAATACGTACACTAACAGAACCCTCCGGTTACACGATCCAAATTTGGAGAGTTCAAGCATATTTAATAAATAACATTATATTATATATATATATATGGCTAATATCAATTTTTCATGACAAACTTTATAAAATTTGTATAATTTTAAGTATGCAATCAAGTAGTTAAAAGTTTGGATAAACTACACATAATTTCCTTAAATTATAGCCTATTTAAAATTTTAGTCCTTTAATTTTATACCATTGTATACTTTATTTTTTAGGGGACATTAATTGGTACAAAAATCTTACATCCTCAAGAATAGTCACATTCCAGGGAATGTGATTCATGGAGATGTGATTCCCAATAGTATTGTGACATTCTCATGTTTAGTTTATTACAAACATTTCTAAGAATATTTTCTATATTCCTAGAAACCTAACATTCCTATGTTTGGTTCATGTATATATTTGGCAATTTTTTGAAAGTATTCTTATCAATTTTTAACATAGACATTCTTGTTAAATAATTGGGTCGAATTGATATAACATATTGACAAAAAGACATTATTGATAATATATTTATTTGTGAGGGATTAATTTGAAAAATATCTATATGTGAAGGACCAAATTGAAAATATAATTTTATGAGTGACTAAATTTAGGAATATTTCAAATGTGAGGGACTAAATTAAATAATATTCATATGTGAAGGACTAAATTGAAAATATCATTTTGTGAGTTACTAAATTGATAAATATTTCATGTGAGGGACCAAATTGAAAATATCCATATGTAAAGGACCAAATTGAAGAGATAATTTTATAAGGGACTAAATTGATAAATATTTCATATGTGAGGGATCAATTTGAAAAGATATTTTTTAAAGGGACAAAATTGAGAAATATCTTATTTGTTAGCAACCAAAATAGAATTTGATAATTAAAAATAGGGAATATAAATAAAGTAGTAATTTCATGTCAGGAAAATATTCTCACCACATGAGAATCTATCATTCTCACATCTCTACATGGAAATGAAAAATGAGAGTTTTGTGTAAGATTCCGAAGAATATTACATTCCCAAGAATGAATTTTTAAAACTATGTACCAAATATCAAAATGTAACATTTCTAAAAAAATTCTTGGGAATGATTAATATTCTCACATACCAAACACTCCTTTAAAACTATCACAAAAAGTGCAAAAATTTATATATATATATATATATATATATATATATATATATCATCTACATGTTAAAATCAACATCTAAAAACTATATGATTTGTTACAAAAGACCTTATATCATCTTCCCTAGTTTAGGAGGTGAAATGTTACATATTAAACTTTAGAGACTAAATTTATAATAAAGCGCTATAGTTCAAACTTTTAAGGTGTCATATCCAGTTTTTCCTAAAAAAATTCTTATACTTGAATATGTTGTATGTTAACTTCTAGATTAATTGATAAAGTATAAAACAAAGTTGAATTATTAATTTTCAAATTTTTTAAGGATGTTATGCATGGTAATTAAGAATTATTAATCCAACAATTGATTTTATAAATATTATGTATCCTATAGTATGAGATTAGTTTTGATTCGTAGTATCAATTTGACTTAGAGTTTCATACTGGGAAAATCTGAAAATATAAGACACTAGCTGGTAGTACAACTTGAGTTGTAAGATACTCTCACTAATTAATAAATTAATTTTTGTTTTGGTAGAACCATTAATATCTGAAAACTCACAAAGTTTTAGCTAGTCTGGTTTTCGAATCGGGACAAATCACGTAAGTGTAAGAATATTTCATCGTTAATTTCCTTAGTTTATAAGACCCAAACTTGAGTTTTTATTTTAAAAAAAACGAATTCCAAACCGCTTAAATCAACCAATTCTACTAATAGATTAGTCTTTAGATATAAGCTGGGTGAAGTTATATCAATTGATACCAAGGTGACCTACAAGGGTCTCAGTTATGATCAAAGGCCCCCAGTTGCGTCTCTGTCCCCTCCCAATGAGTTTGTATGACTCCCAACGAATTAGCAAATGGTTTGTATAACATAGAATTTTTGGACCCGGATCGACCCGGATGAGTCGAGATGCAATTAACCTGGTCAAGATCCAGTTGATTCGACCGAATTTTGATTGGATCGGCAATCTAGTTTCGACTCGGGTCTATATTTTTTATTTTTTTTTCATATTTCAACATAGTACCTCAGATGAAAACAACATTTTAACCATTAAAATAGTAAGTTATAATTATCATATAAGTGTGCCAAAAAGTATATATAGGAATAATAATGATATTTTGAAATATAAAATGTTATTATTTTATGTATATTATATTATTATATTATCTAAAATAATTTTAAACAATAAAACTTGAACAATATTAGTAACAAATTTTATAATATCTTATAAAGTTAAAAATAACTAAACAACTATCAGATATTAAAAACAAATTAGTTTAAATTTTATTTTTACAATTTAATAAAATAATTATAAAAGATTATATTAATTAATTAAATATGATATTTGTGTGCTAAAATTACTTTAAGATACATTTCTTAAGATATTTTGATTGTGAAATTTACATATAAATTATTTGTCTTACTTTTTTTAATCTTTATGAATTATCATCTATATATAATATATATATTCTCTAATTCAGCAATTAACTTAATAACCCAACGGTTAAATCAGTGACTCGATGATCCGAACATCAGTCTAGATTAATGACCTGAAAAGTCTCTGAAACTATGGTGTATAAGGTCTAGTGTTTAAGGTGAGAATAAAGTAGGAAGAAGTAGAGATAGCAGAAAGAAGTAGGAAGTTATAGAGAGACGGTGGCAATGAAAGAGATTGGTACGCAGTGGGTGAATAGTGAATAGTAATAAATGATTCCAAACGAAATAGGTATAGCCCTACACTGAAATGCATAAAGTGTATACTAACTTACACCTTCTGGGTATTATTGCAATTAAGTGCAGTATGGTAGGATTTGGTTTGTTCTGTGGAAAACAAGATTAATACGGTTGGTTGAGTTTTGGTTTTAGGTAGTTATTATGTATTGTCAGTACGTATATGTATGCATGTGCATGAAGCATCCTATCAAAGAACAATATAATATCTGTCCTGGCAAGGACACATATGATACTACCAACACCAATACGATGTTTCCAATGGTGTTAGATTATAACTATGATCAGTCTTTGATAAAGACACAAAAGGAGACTTGAGCCTGGCTTCTCTCTTTGGATAATAATGTGTTGAGCGGGCATAGACTCTTCGATCAAGCGCAAGTAAAATTATGCTTGGAACTTCTGCCTATCTAATATGATGCAATCTAAGCAAAGAATTTTAGCGTTGATTAGGGATGTTTAAAACCTAACCGATTATGCCGAATAAAACCAACTAAAAACCAACCAAAATAGAAAAAAGAGGTCCAAATCATTTTTAAAATATAAATTTTAATTGATTCGGTCCGAACCAACTTTATATTAAAAAAATTATATTTTATATATAGAAAAGATTATGTTTATATATTTTTATGTCAATAAAATTATAAATAAAATATATATATATATATATATTAATTAATTAAGTTGGTCTCTTTCTTTTAATATTTACATTTATTTTATTAAAATTAAAAATCACAAATTATTATAAATAAACCGTTCAAAACAAACAAAACCGTCAAAGTAAAAATGAATCACACCACTTAAAACCAAACCAAATCACTAGAAATTAAAATCGAATAGGTTTATAATTTTACAAAATTGATGTATTTGGTTCTATTTGATTAAGGTTCAAAATCGAATCGAATCAAACTTATGAATACCGTTAGCGCTAGGATCGAGCTCGACTTCTCTACTTGAATAACACCATGTAGTGTGGGCGTGAGACATTTGATTAAGCATAGGAAACACATGGCATCCGAGCCCATGCCCATTATCTTGAGGTATAATCATGAGTAAAGGTGTGTGCATGTGTGTGTATATTTTGTTTGAACTATTAGTATTTAGAACTTCATTAAACTCTAACTAATTTGATTCGAGTTGAGTTGAATTATAGTGATTAAAAGATTTTCTCAATGTTAATTTTCTTTATTCATAAGACTTAAATTTAAGACTTTGCTTAAAGGGACAAATATCAAATTACTTGAATCAACCAATATTGATATATCATGAATAAATATATAAATCACGTTAAAATAATGATAGAAAATATGACCCAAAATTATTTACCCAACCTTACTCAACTGCCTTTTTGACCTGCATTTGACCCAACCATATTTGACCCGGGCAAATTTGGGATGGATCAAAATGTGACAATTATTTTTGAGTTTATATGAGTTGACCCATAAGTACCCATTTAAATCAATATTTCATTCCTTCTTTTCTCTTCACTACCAATTTAAGTTACAGTCAATACAATATCAATGAACAAATTGACACTTTTAATGCTTTCATATTATTTTGATATTCCCTCAATTTTTTCTTAAGTGTCTTTTGGTCCCATAATTTCATTTCAATTTGGTTTTATAACTTTATCTTAGGTTTTATTGGTCCCTTAATTTTGCTTTGTTCTTATTTGGTTGCTAACTTTACGTTAGATTTTAATTTAGTCCCTCAACTTTACTTTATGTTTCCTTATGGTTCATTAATGTTATTGTATTCCAGTTTGGTCCCTTAATTTTATCATAAATTTCTCGTCAGTCCTAATTTTATTTTGTTTCAATTTAGTCTTTTAACTTACAAAAACCACTCAAATGTTTTCTTTTCTTAAACACAACCAAAATTATTAATAGAAAGACATCTTAAGACTATATTTTAATTAGTGCGAATAAATATTATTAAAATGAATTAAATAAATTGAGAGAGAGAGAGAGAGAGAGAGAGAGAGAGAGGGGTTAATGATTGGGTTGTGCCAACCCATAAATCATTTATTTTAATTTTACTATCTAAAGTAGATGTCTTTATAAATTTTACTATCTAAATCATTTATTTTAATTTAATGTTTTTATTGTTTTCACTTCATCTAAATGGACAAAGAGTTGATATATAAAAACTCTATTAATTGACCAGTGTATCTGTTGGAGAAATTTTTGTATGTAGCACATACATACATGCAATAATCCAGATTAGAACGGTAATTACTGAGAACACAATAAATTTTTATAAATAAAAAAATACATTTTAAAAATTCTGAGTAAATTTATAAATTAATCCTTAAAACTTACTCTCTCTCGTAATTTAATCTCTAAAGTGTTAATAATTTTAGTCCTTATATAAATTACGGACTTAATATATGGTAGTCTTTTTATATATATAACTAAATTGTAGATTTACTAATTTTCAAAGGACTAACTTAATAAGAGTATATAATAAGTTCACAATATTAAAAAAATTAATTAATTGTGTAAAGTTAAATTTTTATTTTTTT
Source organism: Biancaea sappan (assembly GCA_037074585.1). Classification (NCBI taxonomy): domain Eukaryota; kingdom Viridiplantae; phylum Streptophyta; class Magnoliopsida; order Fabales; family Fabaceae; genus Biancaea; species Biancaea sappan. Next base: position 6,260,415 of record CM073493.1, on the reverse strand, counting down.
TAAAGGATTAAACAATCTATCCATATATTTTTTAGTAGCTAAAGTGTTAATATAATTAAAAAAAATATTGATATCTGAAAGATTCATGTTTCAATTATTTACTTCTAAAATTGTAAAAGTACATTATTCATATCCCTAAAATACTACTTCTCAGTTATTAGGTTCTTAACTTACTGTAATTCTTAAATTACACAATTTGATTTCTGAAATTTTCTTTTCCTTGCTACTCAATTTATTTGTTAGTCCAGAGTATCCTTCATCTGGACAGTGAAAAATTGTGTCAAGATGCTTCAAGTGTCTATCGAGCAAAATTCAGACAATAGAGAAGATAAAAACAGAATTTAAACACAGAACACATGATTTAATCTGGCTAGATCAATGTGATCTTCATCCATCGAAAGAGAAAAAATTTCTTATTTCTTTAGACAAAATATTACAGTAGTTCCATACAAAAAACTGAAACACCATAAAACTATCACTCCATGCTGTGAGAGCTAGACTCTGCTCGCCTCACAGACTTCTAATTATTTTTTCATTTTGGTTTGTGTTCCCATATTTTGAGTTGGATTATATTCTAATTCACCAAATAATTTAAAACACTCAACAGTACCCAAGCCCCTTCGTTTCTATCAATATGTGCTCTATGAAACAATAAGTAATTAACCAACCTAAAATTCTTAAGATATTAAATCATATATTTATAAAATTTTAAAGCTAAATATGTTTTTTTAAAATATTAAATAGTATATTTTTACATAAACTTAAAAAAAATTGAAAAAGGGAAATTTGCCCGCAAACCTCGCTATGACTGGCAAGGCTAACTCTATTTTGGACAAAATTAGAACCAAAAAAGCAAAAAGAAAGACAGAAAGAGCCACAAGAAATACGATAATTTATGAATTACAGGCGTAGCTTATTGACTATTTTGAGTTTTTCTGATCTTTTGTATTCAAATGAGGGAACAAAACAAGATATGAAATCACTGAAAATAGGGTGAATTTATACGGATTTAGCTCTCTTGGTTGATCTTAATGTTAAGTAGGGTGTTTGATTCAATTTAGGTTGTTAAATTTTACAATAAACAACTTAAATTTAAGGATCTTATCATGAAATTTAAATAGTTAATTGTGAAAAAAACATCTTATCTCCTTTGATTTGATTTTAAATTTTAAATATTATTCTCGTCTCTTTTAATATTTTGATATAGCTGTAGAAATCTTTTCTTAAATTTATTTTTATCAAATCAATTAACCTTTTAAAAAAACACGAGATTGTAGATTGTAGTACTATTTTTACCATGACAGCAAAATAGTTAAATTAATATTAATTGTGACTTTAATTTTAGAGTAAATTATTGATTTAATTTCCAAAATATTATAATTTCACGATTTTGTTATTAAAAAGATCAAATGTCTCAGTTTAATTTATATAAAATTATGTTTTTTTTTTATTTGGTCCCTCTATTTGTCAAAGTAACTTTTAGCCATAAAAATTTTAATATTTAGCAATGGTGAATTTTGTGATTTAGCGACAGAAAAGACCAAATTAAAATACATGCAATCTTTCAATAACTAAATTGATTGGATACTTGATTTATCAAAGACCAAATTAGAAAAATTATAATCTTTAAGAGACTAAATCAGTAATTTGATCTTATTTTTAATATGACATAAAAATTGTTAAGTAATTTCATTATTAGAAGAAAAAACTATGGTTCAGAAAACCAAATTGAACTAGCCGGTTCGACCTGAAAATCAGTGAACTAGTCAGGTCTCCAGTTCAATTTAAACTTGAAAACTGATAGCATTTAAATTGATGAAAAACTGGACAAACTAATAAAATTGACTGGTTCAAATGATTCAACCAGTTCATTTTTTTCTAAATTTTTGAATTTTTATTAAATATTATTAAATATTTTTAAGAAATCTCTAATATATATATATATATATATTTTAATAAATATTTTGATATTTTAATATATATTATATATTTTAATATGTAACATTTATATTAATTATATATTTTAATATTTAATATATTTTAAATATTATATATTTGACCGTAATTCAACCATTAACCTTTAAATCAGTATTTTGATTCATATGATTTTCTAATTCTTTAAAAAAAAAAAACACACACATATTATGAAAAAGTCAATTTCAATAACAAGAAAAAAATCATAAGGACCCAAATTATGATATTTAAAATTAAATAAATACTGAAGTATAATTTATGTCAGTATAATAAATTCACCAGAAAAATATTGAGAGTTACAGACATCAAGTTTAGATATAGCATAGAGGCGTAGATTAGGAGTGATAGGATTATAGGATAGGTGAGAGACTTGATCTTTCTCCTAACTCCACCACTGATTTATACATTTAGCTTTTTAGGTTTGCTTTTGAGTTTTTAGTTATTTCACAACTGTCAAACCCAACTTCCTTACTCCTTACTACACTCTACTGTTTGAACCACCAATCAAAGAGACACATTATATTTGTTGGGATTGATTGAAAATAAGAAGTCCGGGCGCGACTTAAAATACAAATGGCGAGTGGATATTAACAGCATCTACAGTGATAAATTTTAACTAGATTATTAATATAAATTTTATAGTGTCATATTAGTTTAAATAATTTTAAAACGTTTTTTAAAAAAATTAAAAAGAATATTTTGAAACCTAAGCTTTTAATTGTAAAATCTAATGATCTAAATTTTAAGATATTATTTTTTATAAAAATAATTTTAAAATTTAAACTGTCAACTATAAAATTTAACGATGCAACTTAACCCAAGTAAAAAATCATCTTGTGTGATATGCAGAAAAGAAAAATGAATGGGAAGGTGAATAAAAATAGAATATTTTAGTCATATATCCCAGAGAGAGAGAGAGAGAGAGAGAGAGAGAGAGAGAGAGAGAGAGAGAGAGAGAGAGAGAGAGAGAGAGAGAGAGAGAGAGAGAGCTCAGTTAACAATTTCTCATTCTCACTCCTTTTCTCCTTTACACTTGAACCAAACATGCTGCAGTCGTATACAATACTGTTGCAACAGTACGTTGCATAAATGATAAATGTAGTAGATGTGAGGCACAATTTGTTAATTTATGACGCTCGAGTTTTTACTTTTTAGTGTGAATGGTGAAAAAGATGGTTGTCGTAAGCCAAGTGGCTTCAAAATTTTGTCATTGTTGGTGTACTTTTAATCTTTTATTGATTGATACGAGACAAAGTGTTTCCTTCTTAAATTTTTCTTACCAAAAAGAAAAAAGAAATTTCTAGTTATATAGAAGTGTTAATTTGATTATATTAACAATTTATTCCTTAAAAAATATATGGTGTTATTGTTTAATTCTTAAAAATTTAATTCTATACTATTTAGTTTTTAAATATTATAAAGTTGTTACACATTCTATTGTATTAATTCTTAAAAAAAAAAGTAAATATACAGTTTGGTTGCCCAGAAGAATTAATGTGTATTACATTTGTAACTTATTAATTCATTCAACATTTACTTTTATTCATTTAAGGACTAAATATTAAAAGGTGTATATTTCAAGGACTAATTTATATATTTACTTCTTTTAACCTCAAAGTCTGCAATATCGTCTTTGTAACGTGATGTTTAAAACACCAAACGTGTGAATTGGTGGTGTCAAGTGAATAAATAATGTTGAAGTTAGTAGATATTTTAAAAAGGTTTTCATTGGTTTGTTTTATTTAAAAAATTATATTTAATATTACATGCAATAATTATAGGGATCTTAAAATTAATCTAACAATTAAAATTTTGAACTTTAGAGAACTCGTACTTTCTATAACAAATACTCTTTTAAATAGAAACATAATTTTGAGTTTTTAATGAGAACTAAGGTTGTTAAACTTAAAAGTTTATCTAAATTTAATAAAAGAGATAAACTTGAAAAATTCAGAACATAAAATTATAAGAATTTACATATGTCTCTTTCTCATTAATAAACTATTAAAATTATATATATTCTAACACATAAACTATATTTTATATAGTTTATAATTAATATAAAGTTACTCAATTTCAATTTATTATGATATTGTTGTTTTTATGATTTATTGACTCTTTATATAAAATATAAATTGACAAAGTAAAATAAAATATCAATTGAAGTCATAAGATATTTATACAACACAATTTATAAAAGTAAAGTATTAAATGATGTTTTGGCTATGGTAATCCGATTTTTTTGGGCTGGATAATAGGAAAAAAAACATGTTGGATTATTGCTGATCTAACTCTGTAGACTCGGTATAAACTCATTGAGTTTGAATGAATTCTGATTATATGACTGATTTTAGTCGATTTGAGGACTTAAACTCGTAAATTTGAACGAATTTAAGAATTAACTCAAGAGTTTAACAATCATGATGAGAACCATATGGAACTTTGATAAAATTAAAAAGATTAAAAGTGAAAAATTAAAAGGATAAAAGTGTATTTAAATCTTTTCTTTTTAATATATAAAAAAATGTGTGTGAAGAAAATTTGATTAGTATGTGTTTACAAAAGTTACCATCATGCTTTAAACAGCTTTTGGTTCCTAGCATATCGAAATACAATTCTCATGTTATTAAATTGGCGATTTTATCTAAGTTCAATTCAAGGGACCCAATTTAAGATTTTTAAGAGATGGAAAACTACTTAGCATGTCATTATAAAAAATTACATTACTAATTATTTTTAAAAATGTGTAAAAAGAAGTGTAGACCCCATGTTTATGCAAGTATTTTTATGATTATTTTTATCAATCAAATTATGATTTATTAAATTGATACAAATATTTCATTTGAAATACAGATTCAGTGAAAACAATAATAAACTTAATGCTGGTTTCATTTACATTAGTTTGAATTGTGTAATTAAGGATAACATAAAATTCCAAATGCCAAGAATTTAAATTTCTTTGAAATTCCTTCGTTGACAATTATTGAAGCATCGCAGAAGCACATATATGGAGAAATTAATTTAAAATTTGATTTTCCAACTGTGGAAAAGAAAAAGCCTGCATGCTGCTATCATACAATTTCTTAAACCTCGTTTAAATAACATAACTTATAGCTTATTAAAATTTCTATCAGTATAAATATTTTTATATAAAAAAATTAAATAAACTTAAATAAATAATTTACTAATTCCAAAAATAAATTATTTTTAACTTATTTTATGAAAATTTTTTAAACTTCTTGAAAAATCTTGTATAAAAACTCAAAATCACATGACTGAAAAACTATTTTACACTTTTACAAAATAAGTAATGATGTAAGAAACTAAAAGAAAAACAACTAAGCTGCTATAATTGTATATTCTACATGAGAAGGAAACATATGAGAAGAATGGATATACGACATCAGAATCCTAAATTCTAAAGGGCTTTCTTTATTTCAAAAAAGTTGGTACGTTCATTATTTGCTGCTCCTACATCCTCTTGAGATGCCACTGCAACTACAACCCCTTTATCCTTAACTGCATCCATTGCATCCACAAATTCTTTGAAGTCCTTCAAACTGTACAAAGAAACAAGGAAATCAAAACTACAGATATATTCAGGAGTCAAGGATTAACTAGAAAATTTCTATGCAGAAGTATATGTCTATACTCCTTGATTCCTTGTCATCAGTATTTGGGCAGTCTATTTTCCTCTATTTTATAATAGACGGTTCAAATTTATTTGCTTGACTATTTTTTTAAAAAAATTTTCTTTCTTCAATGTAGATCGTTTGTCATGAAATGGAAGAAAATAAGTGGTCTAGATCATGAAATCGACTCTCAGTTTCTCACTAGAAATTAAGACAATCCATTTCCCATAACCCTACCGACAAGATATCCACACTGTCCAGCACTACACATTCAGGTAGATTAGGCGTCTATAAGCAACAAAACCAGATATAACCAAAACGAGATCATCCAATCACAGCAAAGAGCTCATTGCCCCATGTAATTAACATGTAAAAACAGAATTACATAAATTTGCTTCATTCATAGCACTGTGTCAAATGTTCCTGTGCTCAGTTAGATTAGATGATGCATTAGCAATCAACCAGAACTTTTACCTAGTAGATAATATTTCTTCACGCCTCCTTTGCCTTTCTTCTTCTGTAATACCCAGTAAGTACCGCATCATACTGCAAAGGAAAAGAAGGGAAATAAAAATTTTGTAACAATAAGTAAAGCAGCCATAATTGCACTTCAAGAAACGTCAACTTAAAACCCAGCAATTACAACCCTTTCTGAGAGTTTGTTTGCTGTGAATATACAACTTGAACACAAAAAGCCTTCTTAAACAATAGACACAACTAGAAAGTTCAAACGCCTTCCAATTTTACTGCTCAACAGAAAAAATTAAAGACATTGCGAGAGAAGACCAAGAATGTTCGTACTAGAGAGTAGAGAGCACCATAACTATATCAGCAACAATAGTAAATGACAGGAAGCATAAATAATGTCATTCATACCTGCTATAACCTTTGGCATCAGGAAGTTGATATGCATCTACATCACCAATGGTCCCTATTATGGCTTTTGTAAGAGTATCATCATCCATTTCCAATTCCCGTAAAAAGTCTCCAGTTCCATCATAGACATCAAGTGTCTTGAGCAAGTTGGGATCACGATAAGATAAGAAAGAGAACACTCCTTAAAAAAGAAACAACGGGTTAAGATTTGAGAAGCAACTCAATAATTATGCCTGAATGGACACCTGTTTACCTGAATGAGTATCAAATTCACAAAAACCTCCATAAGCTCCACCACTAACTCGTACACGTTCCCACAACAATGTATTACTAATGTGTTTTGAAATAACATATGCACTGCCATTTAGCTTATAACCAGCATCATAAATGTTGGCTGCTTTTCCAACATAATTAACCTGGAGAAGGAAAAACTCCAATATATTGATAAAACAAAAAACAAAAAATGTAGACGAGGATAAGAATAGGATTATATTTCTAACCTGAGTAGGTACCACAATAGCTTCATTTATCATAGGAAGTCGAGCACTCCAAGCAGTTTTTTCAATGGAGGAACCAGTAGGAAGCATATCAACAAATTTGCTCACAACCTTTTCTGTGTTTGCAAGACTTTTCCCATCAGCAGTGATATTTATCAAGCAGCCTTGCTGAGAAAACAAGGACTTGCGGATCTCTTCAAGAGATGATGAGATATCAGCCCAATCTTGATCAACTCTCTCTTCAAGAGTCCGGAGGAATTCAAGATAACTATAAGAATAACCAGAAACAAAAACTATTTATAAAACAATTTAGTTTCCAAATAGACATCAAAAGTAGATTGAGATAGTCAATGAAAGAATTTTCAGATAATAGTAGTGCTGAATATCAGATAATCATGAAATTGAGACCTTGCTCAGATAATATTAAAACTAAAGCATATTTATTAAACAGGACAAATTATTAGAACCATTTATACAATAGAAACCTGTACAATAACAAATAACAAGATATAAATGTGCTCCAAAATAAATCAAAAAAGCATCTTAACAATGCAACCTGAGACCACCCATCTTTTCAGACATCCAGCCTGCTGCATTTAATTTTGCATCCAACCTTGCAGCTGCAATTCCATGCCCACCACCAGTTAACCGGTTCTGATGAAAGACAAAAAAACACAATAAATAATTGATTTAGAGGTCAGCATATTGTCTTTTTATATTTTTCATCCTTTTCCCCACACACCAAAAAAAAAAAATCATAATCACCTCCATTATTGCTCTGCTCTGGGAAACAAATTGTTTGAAACGCTGTTGGTCTGTAAACTGGACATCTTGAAGAACACAATTAACCTAAAATGAAGTAGCATGCACAAAACTAGTTTTCACATGTCTGCGCTTAAGTGTTTTAGGTAAATCATTCAGAGGGATTGAATGTTGAAACTGAATGAGAAAAAAGCCTTTTCAGTTCCAAAAAAAGGAATATACCAATTCATAAAGGTCTTCAACATGCCCACCCATGGCTTTGCCTCTAACAATAATATGACTACATGGATCTTCCTTGCCCCGTACTGCAGATGTGAATGGATAAACTGATATTCCTCCTGTTTTTCTTCCAATTAATTGGTTTAATTGGACAAAAGTCAAGTCCTTTGTGCCCATCTCCAGCAGTGATTGACTGGCAACAATTTCAAGGGAGAGTCAAGAGAGTGTGATGTTATTGCCCTACCAAAAATATGGTTTGGATATAATACACCAAAATAAGGAATTGAGAGCAAAGAAAATCCAGAAGTGAGATACAATGAAAACGAAATGATGATTTGTCTCAGAATTACAATGACATGAAACCTATTTGCAGCATGAAAATTTTCTGAGATGATCAGAATAATATTATTATACTGCAGCCTTGGAATGTCAATGATTTTGATGCCTACCAAAATAATGGGATCAAAGGAAGAAGCTCCTGCTTCAGTGAGCTCGTATTGAAGACTATTTCAGTGTAAAGGACATCATTGGTGAAGAGATCATGCTGCAAAACTTTTACTCCATTGATATCTCCAACCTACACTTAGCATGCAAGTCCTTGTGAATTCTACAGATCATATAGTAAACATGTACAACTCTATCTCAAGGGAAACAGCAGTGATAACCTCAACGGGAACACAGATAGGTTCTTTAGGAATATCTTGAAGAGAGAGACTTGGAACAGTTCTCAAAGCTTCGGGTGAGTCAGGGGTTTCCTGCTTCAGCTGAAGCTCTTGAGTCACACGTGTCAGCTCTGCAAGATCTTCTGTTGTCATACTAGCTTTAATTTTCTCTAGGATCTTTTTCTCCGTTGCTTCATCCTCAGCTGCTTTTTGAGGATCAGGCTGATGAGGAAAGATGCCCATCAATAACCAACATATTGGATGCAAAAAGGCATCAAGCAAACATAATGCACTAAAGACTAAATTGAGTACCTGCATTTCCACAGTAACTTTATGAGGATTGTTTAAGATCAATTTCTCTATTAGAGGAGAAAAAATAGCTTTAGAACCCTCCTTTGCTATTCTAGATTTTAGGTCTTGTAGGGGTTTCTCATACTTCAGCGGTTCAAAGGGATTCATATCATAAATCCATTTACCCTACAATATGAAAACCAAAACAAAAGCAATTAGAAGCTCAATCAGTAAAGGTTGGACAACTGCAATGCCGCAATAAAATTAAGCACATCTTACAATGGACCGGAGCATAAGTGACAGGCCACGGGGAAATGACCCTGTGTTGTTCTCCCTAAGAGAAAATTCAATTGTATTCATAGAAGCCTCCACAGCATCTGTATCAAAACCTTCCTCTATTAACTTCCTAAGTGTGCTCATGACCAATTCTTCTACTTTATGAATGTCATCTTCAGAAACTCCCTTCAGTCCGATGCTAAATTGAGGCTGAAGGAGTTCATCTTCAACTCCACCACCAACAATTGCATCACCCAGTCCACTTTCTAACAGAATTTTCCTCATTGGCGAAGCAGGGGTACCCAACATAAGATGATCCAGAAACCCAAGAGTTAGTTCAGTTTCCAAATCTAAGGGCTTATCAGAAAGCAACCAATTGAGGCAGACCATGTGCTTTTTCTTCAAATCACCTTCTTCACCAGCAGGATATTTCTCAACAATCCGGACTGGTTTTGAGAATAGTTTTTGTGGATTGATCTTTGATTCATCTGGAGCTAAACTTGAATCAAACATGTCTAAATACTCTGGATGACACATAACAAGTGGCAGATGTAAATGGATAGTTAGTTGCTACAATATGACTCAAAAAGAACATAATCCTACATATATATATATATATAAGTATGTACGTAGCTACGTATACTTATATATATAAGGGATCTTGGGTAATAAAGGGGCTTCCAAAGGGAACTTGCCCCTCATTCTTGTGCCCCAAATGAGCAGATTAATGTGACTCATGAAAGATAACAATACATTTAATCTTAGATTTGATGTTTGTAAATTAGTATTACAAGGGACATAGTCATCCATCTTTTTAGGAATTAGCATAACATCATAACTCGTCAGCTTTTCCATATTTATCTGTCACCTCATCTATTTTCAAAAAGAGAATAGCAAGAACAAATTAGGCCAGTCATAATGACAGACCATCCTTGCTGTTTCTTAAAATTTACACACAAAGGGAATTGTAACAGGATGTTCATTTGATTGGCTAAGGAAAATCCTCTATGTTCCCAAAATATTCTCACTTAAGAACATCAATATCCTGAACTTTGTATTAGCAAGGGACAAGAGGATTCGGACAGTAAATTGGGCCCAACATTTCAGTCAGATGTTCAACTTGGGATTTCAGGTCTTGAACCTAAAAGTGAGTGTTATGACAAGGCCACTACCCTTCCTTGTCAGCATTCTAGATTTCAGATGCAAGAAAAATATTTATTACCACTCAAGATGCGAAGGCGCTCATTTGGATCGTCATCTCCATAGAACCATATTCGGGCATTGCTGGGATGGTAATACTTCTTGTGAAATTCCTGTCAATTGAATTCAATACAGAAACCATCTTAATTAGAAAAAAAGAGCTATTTATTTCGACGCTATATTGATGGGCATGAACACATAACACCCAATCAATCACCCTTATGAAAGCTTTCCCCACAAATTACAGTAACATATAACATGAACCTCAAAACAAACCTTGAATTCCTCAAATGTCAATTTTGGAATTACTCGAGGATCACCTCCACTATCAACACCATAGGTATTGTCTGGGAAAAGTGCCTGTACAAAAGTTATATGCAAAAAAATGAATACACACAAATTAATTATTAAAACACATCATAAAACACCTCATAACTGGTAAAATTATTGAAAATAAATATGATTTTTAGTGCTCGTTTTGCTTTTGGGTTGCAAAGACAAGACCATCCAGTAATGCAAATTTACAATTAACACAGTTTAAAGCAAAATGCCAACAATGCAAAAAAAAATCTCTATTGGATCAAATCAGCTATCACCATGACAATGGCAAGCAGTTCTTCTAAAATATCTCAATAGTGATTATCTTGATGCATGACCTTTTTGGGCAATTTTCTGAAGATGTAGACATGTTCCAATATCTCAATGGTGATTATACACAAGAAATGTTAGAACCAAATAAAAGAAAAGGACAATTGTTAATAAACTAGCCTGTTGAGCAGTCCGCCCTAGTATATTATCAGGTTGAGAATAGACACCCTTCATCTCATTAAACACAACACCTGGTATGATGAATAAGACATTATTTAGACAGAATTAGAAGTGTGAGGAAAACATTTAAAAGAGTCAAAAAATATTAATGCATGGGAATGCTGAAAGGCCTAGAGATAGAAATAGATATCAGCAATATTTATCCAACCTTTATAAGTGATGTCTTCTGAAGGATCATTGAGCTCGAGGTGCCAACCCTCCTGTTGAAATGTCTGAAAGTCCTCCACACATCTAGGAAAGAAAACCGCATCAAGGTACACATCAACCAAATTATAGAAATCCTGTTTAGAGAGATAACAGTCTTGTAGTATTAGGCCAACCATTAAGTTCAAGACTTAACTATGAGTTCAATAATCAATCCACTGTTGTATTACCTTAGTATTTGTGGAAGCAACCGGGTAACATGTCCTATCAGGATATGTGAATGCATTCAGGAAAGTGTGCAAGCTTCCTTTCAATAATTCTACAAATGGTTCTTTCAAAGGATATTTTCTTGACCCGCATAGTACACTGTGCTCCAATATATGAGGGATACCAGTGGAATCCTTCCTGCTTTAAGAAATAAACTTGAGTTCTGATATTAAAAAAAATAATAGAAAAATCAACATCCATCTACACTGTGGAAGAGTCACTCGCGCGCACCCAAAAAGGAATAAAGATCAGGAATTATTTTCCAAAGTAAAATATTATCAATTACTTAGCCTTGAAAGGGAAGAAAAAGAAGAGCCAAAATCCAATTACTCCAGCATGAGTGCAACTCATGATCACTTTATGCAATACAACAATATGGGAACAGGGACTAATGCAATCTTTTACCCACTTCTATTGTCTTTTATTTTTCAATAAGGACAAATAAATCTCCCGTACAAGAACAAGCTGTTCAGTATTTGCTGATTGCTCTGTGCTGTAGAACTTAATGTGTTCAGCTAGAGAAACACCAGATTTCAAGAGGTACATAGTATAATCATATCTGTGAGATAAACTGGCTCTAACAAACAGCTTAATGCCTAATACAAGCATATCTCTTAAAGTTAACAGCTTCACAATACTATAACTATGTGCATTAACAATATGCAGCAACAGCTTGTTGACACCCACAATAGCATGTCTCCACAATTGAGAGAGCAGTCAGACTTCATTATGGTTGTGTTTAGATGATCAAATAAATAAACAAGCATTCCACAATCGCAATATAAATATACATATAAGCAAGATAAACACTCTGACCGATAAAAGCTTTAGAATGAAAAAACCCCAATAAATCATGCTCTACTAAAACTATTGATAAAGGTGAGCCCGACTTGAAGCTTCACATAAATATAATTATAGACACGCACTATCCTTGACTTGTTGTACAACCACAAATATGAAAAATAAAGCTCCCCCTCCCTCCTCTTGAATTTTGACCAGAGTGTACAATAAGCAACAGATGATCCTTTTTGTATTCTATAATATGACAATTTACAGAATAAAATGTGAGACTCTTCTCTCAGTCTCAAATATCCTTTCAAAACATATATGAAGGGAAGAAATGTGATTTAGCACCGGAGTCATAGTCTAATAAAAGAACAGCGTCAAGCAAGAAATGAAAGTTTACTTACGGAGGAGTGCGGAAAACAATGCCAAACACTTTATTCTCATCATCATTTGAAACAGACATGACCTGGGCCCCCGTCTTCTTATGCCTGAAAAGCACTGTTTTCGATTTGCATTCTGGAATGAACTCTTCAGAGACTTTCTCAAATCCCAATTTCTCCGCAACTTCATCCTTTACTTCAGCGAATTCTTAACCCACAAATCCAAAAATAGGGGGAAAAAATCCACTCAGACAATGTCATTTCCAGCATGTCCAAATTTCAAGCAGACGAAATGAAATACTAACAGATTATTTAACTAATGTAATGTTACAGAATGGATACGCATGCTCTGCAAACCTGGAGAAGATTGGATTGGAGGCGAGGCGAGGGATTGCGGCAATAGAGAAGAGAAATGCTTCCTAAAGTAAAGCAATGAAGAGGGTAGAGCTGCTGGGAGGAATCTCCGGTAACGGCAGAGCAAAGAATGTCTTGCAGGGTGAGAAATTGAAGAGCGAAAATATAGTTGAGGTGATGAAGAAGGAGGGCGAGAAAACAGAATAGAAGAAGAAGAAGAGCGAGGAAGACCGTGGTAAGAGCGATAAAAGAATCTAGAAGAGCGCAATAGAGAACGGAGAAAAGCTGCACTCTCCATGGATTCCAGCTATAGATAGAGAGAGAGAGAGAGAGTCAGGGTTTAGCGATTATAATGGCAATGGGTTTTGTTTTGCGATTGGGAGGGAAGGGAAATCGAAAGTTAATGGTGGTGATGAAGAATAATGTCAGAAAATCAAAGTATCAAATGAAAATTATGATGTCATATTTCTCTCAAGAATGTTATTTCTATTCTTTTAGAGACAGTTAGTTCATACTTTCTTCCCATCTTGATGAAGAAAACTGAGGATAGGTTAATTTTTTTTTTAAGTTCCAATGTTTATGTATAGTTTTGATTTTGTTTTTAATTTTTTTGGCTAATTATACATTTTTATTTTTATTTTAAATTTATTTTTTATACTAACGTAATATATTTTAATAATAAAAAATATTAATCAGATAATTAGTAAAAACAATAAATTAAAAACAAAAATAAAATATATAAAATTTAAATTTATTATTTGTTCATCTCTAATGTTATACATGATTTTTTATTTTAAATTTATTATTTTTATTAACACTAAGTTAGTATTCTTTGTTAATAAAATATACAATATTTTTAAAAATAAACTAATGTAAAAAAATATTAAAAAAATTAAAACTTAATATAAATGTTGAAAACATAGAAATATTTTTTAAAAAAAAATAAATATTTTTCAAGTATTTGTCGAGAAATTTTTATCTTCATTCAACTTTTTTTTGTTGACCTTTTTTTTTTTTGAATGACACGAATCTTTTGGCTCAATTTAGCTTAGTCGAGGGATTGAGGAAAAAGACAGAAAGGGAATAAAATAATTATTGTGTAGGGCGTAATTTGTGTGAATTTTGTTTCAAAATTAATATAATTATATCAAGTCTTAGATAAAGCTTGACAAAAAAATTTCATTTACTCAAATGTAGACAAATAAATTTAAACATCAAAATATAAAAGTATAAAGAGTATTTGATATTTTGATATTTTTGGGACATAATTTTTTATATTTCAAATGAGTATTTATAAACACTTTCAAAGAAATATTTAAAACATTAATGGATTTAAAATTTAAAGTAAATTATTGAATTCTAATTTTATCAATTTTATTTTTTAAAAATTTAATCAAATTAATTTAATTCTTAAAATGTTACATCTCTCTCAATTTGGTCCTTTTTGTTGTTAAATCACAAAATTTACCTTTATTAAATTTCAAAAATTTCGTTACTAAAAATTATGATTGATAAATTCCCAAATTAATTTTTAAACTTGTTCAAACTTTATCAATTTTATTTTTTAAAAAAATTAATCAAATTAATTTAATTCTTAAAATGTTACATCTTTCTCAATTTGGTCCTTTTTGTTGTTAAATCACAAAATTTACCTTTATTAAATTTCAAAAATTTCGTTACTAAAAATTATGATTGATAAATTCCCAAATTAATTTTTAAACTTGTTCAAACTTGCGAGTTTAGATTCCCAAATCGAGTAACTCAATTATTAAATCATATGTGCTACATCACAGCACAATATCTCGTATGCTACACCACAGCACAATATCTCGGTAACATGTACCTTACCACAATAAAAAAAACACATGACTTATGATATGCGCCATGCCGCGGTGCAATGTCACATGATGAGTACCATTATTTAGTACCAAACAACCTAATCGTCTAGTAAACTACTAGACTACACTAACAATTTTCACAACACATTCTTAGCCCCTTTTTTATTGAAATTCATAACTCAGTAGTTCAAATAGTAAACACACTAATTCGTTGACTAAATAATCCTCTTGAATCTCGTTCGAGGAATGTCCTTAACTCTTCGATCTAAAGAGTAACTTTAATAGAGAAAATAAAGTTATTCTACTCACCTCGATTCCATGCTTATACTTTACCATATGTGTGAGTTACTCGGGAGGATAAGGATGTTAAGGCTAGAATTAAAAGACCACCAATGACGATGGGAAATGTTACCACCAGCAAGCTAAGAGCAAGAAGAAGTGGAGATGGCTGAGGAAGAGAATGCTTCGGTGAGAGAGAATATGGGAATGAGATAGAAGAGAGAATGAGGGGAAAATGTGCATCAGAAGAGGAATATAAATTTAATTGAACAATAATAAAAATTTGCTCCATGTCCCCTTGACTCTGACCCAGAGTCAACACTTTCCACACTTAGCCCCATTTAAAATAAAACACCACATCCCATAAAGTTTCCAACATTTTAAATGCATGCCATAGAAATAAGTAAATAATTTCATTCCGAAAGTTTAGTAAATGTCACCAAATCACATAAGGGTATACACACCAGGAGAAATCACAAGCCCCTAAAAGAATGTTACAGACTTCTCCCCTTTAGGAAATTTGATCCCCAAATTTCTTGACTTAAGAATCAAATAAGTGGGAATACATCGACTTCATGACTTCCTCGGGTTCCCACGTCATCTCTTCACAAAAATAGTTTCGCCCTAGGACCTTCACATAGGGCAACTCTTTCGACCTAAGCTCTTTCACTTGTCAGCCCAAGGTGGTCACCAAAAATTTTCTCACAAGACAAGTCCTCATTACACTGACTTCCTGTGGTTGCAAAAAGTGCGAACGATCATGAAGATACTTCCTCAACACTGAAACACATAATACCAAAGGCACCCCCTCGCTCTAATATCTCAAAGGTTCCTAAAGATCTCGGACTGAGCTTCCTTCCTCTCAAAGCCTTAACTAACCCTTTATAGGAGACACTTTCAAGAAGACCATGTCACAAACTAAAAACTCAAAATTCCTCTAACGATGGTTTACATAGGCCTTTGCCTACTTCAAGTCACAAGAAGCCTCTCACGAATGAGTTTCACCTTCCCTATGGCCTTAAGAATGAGATCGAGCCCATTTAAATTCACCTCGATAACTTTAGACCAATTAATCGACAAGAGTCAATATCGTCTCTTATGTAACTCCTTAAATGGTGCCACATTAATGTTGGCATGATAACTATAATTGTACCCAACTCAATTAACAGTAAATGGGTCTCTTAACTACCCCTAAAGTCCATCACACATGACTTAACATATCCACCAAGGCTCGAATGGCACATTCTAATTAACTATCCATTGAAGCAACCCAGGAGTCCTATTATGGTCTGTCTTAACTTGCTGACCAATTAGGCATTTAGACACGTGTTTGGCTATATCAAGCTTCACCCTATCCCATCAAAACAATAGTCTCAAACTTCGATACATCCTATTAAACACTGGATGTATTGTGTAAGTTGCTTGATGGACTCCTTCCATAACCTTCCCTCAAAGAGGCCTCCACATTCTGCACAAGTAGCCATTTCTTAGCCAGAGCACTCCTTGTTCATCTAAAGAGAAGCTACTCTCTTCACCATCCTCTATTTCATCCTTGCCCTTACAATATTAGGTTTATTTCACTGAGCTGATTTCACACTTTCAACCTAATATGATCTAGCTTGTACATGAGCCAAATACGCACTTGAGTTAGTGACTTCAAACCATAATCGGTCTTCCCCCAGCTCAAGAAGCTCAAGTATCAAGGGTACCATTCTTGAAAACCACATGTCCCAAGATTACAACTTACTCTATTCAAGTTTTCAACTTCGAGGACACAACATAAAGTCGGTGTCCTCTCAAGGTTTATAACATAAAACACGAATGTTACTTGCTCTCTTCCTAACTACTAGAGTATACAAGTATGCCATCAGCAAAGATGATGATAACTTATCAAAAAAAGGTTTGAAATCTCTATTTATCAAGCCCATGAAGGTCACCGTGGTATCAGTCAATTCAAGGACATTACCAAGAGCTCATAGTGCCCTTGACATATATAGAAAGTGACCTTATTGTACGTACTCTACTTTGATCTTTGGTTGAGGATATCTAAATTTTAATTCTACCTCAAAGAACATCAATTCTCTTACAACTAATCAATAGAGCATAAATCCTTGGAAAAGGGTACTTGTTTCGTACTGTTACCTTATGCATCTATCGGTAACTTATGCATGTCCATAATGTTCCATCCTTCTTCTTCATAAATTAAAACCGGTGGCCCCAAGGTGAATGGCTAGGCTAGATAAAGCCCTTGCCAAGGAAGCCTTGCAACTATTCCTTAAGTTTCTCAAGGTTCTGCGGGGTACCATGTGTTATGGGGCATAAAGATAGGTCGAGTTACCTCGATGTTAAACTCAAGATAGCCCTTTCCTCACTATGTGTCTAGCATAAACCACATGGATTAGATTGATGTATACTTTACCTCGGTTCCTCTGAAAAGAAAGGAAAAAAGGGTTCATTCGATACACTGAATTCCACTGATGTTATGACAACTAAGAGTTATATGCCAAGAGAATAACCAATCCATAAAAAGAATGACACCAGGACCTATCATACTTGGCAACATCGATTTTTCCCTCGTATTCCTCTCGCTAATTACAATGCAACCAATAATATATCCTGAATCCAAAATCAGAGCCTCACCGATCAGTGTAGCAACTAAGAAAATCCTACTGATACTAACCGATCCTTAAGTAAATCACTTACAAGCAAGGAATATAGTGGTAAATTCTAGATCAAGCAACACATAACATAAGAGTACACAGAATATATATACCTGCTATAACTACATTCGAGCTTTGGGTATCCTTGTGGGTAATAGCATGGACTCTAACCTGGCCGCAGTTATCCACTGGTCGACCCCCACTTCCCCGACCTCTGCTTCTAACTCTACCCATACCACTTCATCGTGTCAAAAAAGAAGAATCTCTACCAATCGGAGCTTGCATCTGTTGGGAAGGAAAGAGGTGGGTCGATCCTTGTCCATATGCATTGACTAACAAAGGATATTATCTTCTTATATGGCGCAACTGAACACACTGAAAATAACCAAGAGTTGTCCCAAAACATTTGCCTGTATGGTAATGTCCACACTCAGAAAATTAGGGCCTACCATGCTTCTGCTGCGATACTCACCCCACTAAAAAAGAGTTACTTTTAGAATCTAGCCTAGACCAGGGTTACTCCCAAAAGATATAGTTGATGGGAAAGGTTTCACAAGAGTAGATCGCCCTCCACCCAGAGGCTTAGAAACTCTGAAAGTACCATCATAACCAGATGACATCCCTTCGCTCTCACTCTTCATTTTCTTTCCTAGGTTCTCGATTTCATCCCTTGTGTCCATCTCATAGAGTAATACTGGACATACCGATGGAGCTACACCAAACACAAGTGTCACCAGGGTGTTAGTAACGGTAACTTGCCTCTCCCTCTAAGAAATTAAAGTGGTCAATCTTTCTTGCAAAGTGGTCTGCCCTTCTATAATCACTACAATATTGGTCATTAGGAGGATGTACCCGGGCCGACCCTTGAATGCCTTGCCCACGTTCACTTTTTATTTGCCCTTCGAGATCTTATTCTTGGATAGGTCGAGCAGGTAGTTGCGATGAGACCCTATTAGAGTCTATATGCTCCTCTGCTTTGATAGGCCCTCAAGTCTCCATTGAAAGTCCTCACAATTTACAATAACACTACACATTTTAGCTTAAGAATACAAGGCCTTTATACACAAGGGTATAACACGAAGGAAAAGACACAACTACATCTACAGGACCTTTAATTGACCCTAACTTTATGGTCATGCCGCAGTTCATGATTATAGAGAGAGCTCAAACTAAGGTTACCTTGCTCTGCGACTCGTAAGAGATATAAAACTTGCCTCTGATACTGCTTTGTCACATCTCCAAAGACGACATGTGACCAACACGGTAATAAGGCTATCCTTATACAGTAAGCCTAATGACGTAACCCCAAACAAGCTAGCATAACCACGTAATGTTCTTAAAGTGTATAAAAAAACAATCTTTTCTTATGCCACCGAAGAGATTTTAGAGATCTAACAATTCATTCATAACTATATATATAATTTATATAAGAATAGATGGTATCTCATCTCTTATTTTCCAAACATACATCCATAACCTCAAATCACATTCCAAAATACATAGAAAAGTCCTAGGCAAACCTACGTAGTTATAGAGCGACACCTAGATTGATTGATTAAGTTACCCAAAATCCAAATATAAGGGCCAACCCAAAGGTGCAAGGGGGTTAGTGGACACAGAACTCATGACTTTGCAAATGTGTCTCTTATCTCAACTATAGACTATGAAAAGATTCAAGAGCAGAGTAGTGAAATACTCAGTGAGGAGATAACAACATTAATAAGGTATATGTAAGAATGGTACATAACTCAAAGAATTCTCTATACTTTCAATGTATTTAAATAGCTCGTATAAATTATAGAAAAAAGGGAAATCTACTCAAACCCTATTATTTTCCAGAACATAAAATGCCTAACCCCATACTCTAGAACCCTAGAAGTGCCATACACAACACCAATGACATGGGTGCTGTAACATCCCAAATTTTCTCTTATTAAAGTTATATCTTTATTTAAGTTAGAAATAATGTTAGAACTTAGCAAAGTATGTTTTTGAATGCCTAGTGTAATACCCCAATAATTTGTATGAATATTTAAAGTCTATTTTGAAGTTCAGTGAAAAATTTAATTACGTGGAAAATGTGCTTTTTGAATTAGTGAAGAAAATATAGGAATAGAAATTTTAATTTTTAATTTAGGAAATTTTTACAAATTCTCAAGGACTTAAATGAACAAATGTTAAAGTTAGAGTGACTATGAGCAATTTTTCCAAGAAGAGTAGTGGGGCCCACACATATACATTTCTCTTATTCTTTTCTTTCTCTCATTCTCCCGTAGTAGCTTCTTCACTCTCTCTTGATTATGCATCCAAGGGAATTTCTTCATCAATCATTCATGCAATTTTTGTTTGGGGAAGGAAGCCATGAAAGTTAGGAAGATTGGTAAGTTGATGTTCTTCTTCTTCTTCCTCTTATTACAAGACCAAATCCTTGGTTATCAATTTGCAAAATTTTTGTAGAATATTTTAATTGATGAATTTAAGTGTGGATATTAATCTAAAATATTCCTAGGTGTTTTATGATGTTATTAGAATAAGAAATTTGGAGAAAACTAGGAGAAATTCGTAGAATTTGGATATTTGAAAAAAGTTAGTATTCTTGATGAAAATTTGAGATTTGAGCTTGGATTGTTGCTAAAAATTGAGGATTTTGGTGTTAAAACACTCCTTAGACATTAAGGATGAAAACCCATGGAAGAAATATTATTTTAGATGTGATTTTTAGATTTTTGGATAAGAACACGAAGAACTTCACTGTTCATTCTGGAAATTTTCCAGAAATTTTTCAGAAAATACGGTTCACCGAGAAAATTTTTTCAGATTTCTCGTTACTGTAGCATTGACTCGGTTAACATTACTGTAGCATTGACTCGGTTAACGTTACTGTAGCATTGACTTAGTCAACGACACTGTAGCTGCGTTGACCGTTGATCGTTACTGTAGCATCAGCTTTTTTTTTTATATATCGTTGAAAAGCTTTTTGAGTCTAGTTTCCAATGGTATAAGTTTCATCTGGATATTCATTACCAGTTAGGAGTTATGATTTGAGAAGTAAGTGAAGGTTAGGAATAGTGGTAGGAAATTTCTCTATTTCGTAACCCTGATGGTTTTTATCTGGTTACAATAGGAATGGTCAAAGCGCAAGGTGGGAGTGCCGAGAGCGTGAAATCCAGGTGAGTGGGTTAATACTTGCTATGATTAAATATCTTTGTTATTGACTTTTTACATCATAGTGAAAATATGTTGTATATCTAAGTTTGAAGAGGATGATGTGGGACGATGAGACATAAACAATTGTGGAACTTGCCTGGTGATGTATATAATTATATTTTCTTATTTTCTCATGAATGGAGATTATATGATAGATTGTGAATGGCATGTGAACTGAGTTGAAATGTGTCATACTCTGATTGTTGAGTTCATTCATACGCGGATAGTTGAAGTATGTTATTATTGAATAATTGTTCTATATTATGGGTTATGTTGTATACATGCTATGTTGCTGGAACCATATTGATTATGTTGTGACTTGAATTGTAAATGATTGAGTTGTGTATGTGGCTCATGATTATGATTGAGAATGCTCTTAGATGTGATTGTGATTGTGTTTGACTATAAAGGAAAGGCATGGCGGTGCACCCCATGGAGAAATCTATGTGAAGTTATAAGGGTGGAGAATATAAATGGAGCGATAAGGGTGGATGCGATGGGGCCGCGGGCAACGATCCAGAGGTACCCTGGACGACCCGGTTAGTACGGAAAATGTGTGAAATTGATTTCACTGTTTGCTATTGTGAATTATTTGAATTGTGTTAAAATGTATTTGATTTATTTGGATATTGTTGTGAAGTATTATGAATTATATTATATTATATTATGATCGATTACGTATGATTGCTGCATTTTATCATTATGATGCATGATATTTTTTTTTATCATTGTGTTGTGTTGTCTTCTCACTGGGCACGTGGTTTGCTCATACCCCTCTTATTAATATTTTTTTTCAGAGTTGACAGTTGAAGGTAAATATCTATACAAAGAGTTATGGATCATTAGCCCATGATTACCTTTTCATTTGTTCAGGGTAAAGGTATAATGTTTAGGTCTTATTCTAAGTTGTATAAATCTAGAAAATCTCTGTAATCGGGTAAGTTCATTCAGTGATGTAATGTGAATAACTGTAGTGTGTATAGAGAACTCAGTTTAACCGTATTTTCTTATCTTTTGTGAAAAGATGAATAATTCTCTTATTTTAGTTCTTAAATTATGTAATTTAGATTAATTGTATTTAAAAGAATGGTATGATGCTTAAGAGAAAGATAGGCTTACGGAGGTGAAATGAACTTCATTTTCCGTGCCGGTCACGTGCTCAGATTTTGGGACGTGACACCTAGAAACATGTCATCAAGAAAAGGCATAAGAAATTAGGATAAATAAGTTAAGAATAGAATAAAAATGAAGTTATGAGAGAATTAGTCAACTAATGGTAATAATCAGTCGACTGATAGCATCAGAAAATGACTAGGTTGCTGATATCTGCAATCAATCGACTGATGAGGGGAGATCAATCAACTGATGTTTCTCTGTTATGCTGAAATTTTGGGTCCTGTAGCAATCAGTCGTCTAATCGGGTTGAATCAGTCGACTAATTTCACATTAGTCGACTAATCATGAGAAATCAATCGACTAATCACCTGCTGGAGTGCAAAAATAGGTCGGTTCAAACTGAAAAATCAATGAAAAATTGACTAGAATACCCCTAACATGCCAAGGAAGCTTAGAAATAAGAAAATAAAGGTAAAAGAGAGATTTACATGCTAAAGGAACTCTTTAAACCCCTTAAAAGCAAGAAGAGATAGAGAAATGACATTTTCTGAAATTTTAGAGAAGAGAGAGAGAGAGAGAAACATGGAGAAGAAGAATAAGAAAGAGAAGGGACTTCTAGTTGGGTTTCTAAGAAGAAAGTCATCAAAGGTAAGCTTCCTAACTTAATTTCCCTGGCTTAGATGGATTTTAGTGAGTGAGAATTCATAGAATAGCAATTTTTGGACCAAGAGGAAGAAAATAGAAGAAGGCGAAGTTTGAAAAGTGAGGAAACAAGAGAAGCTAAGGAGAAACTAGGAGAAAATTTATAAGTTTCAGCTATAAGAATAATCCAAGGTAGCTAGTTATTCATAAAAGCAATTTATTTTCTGTAATATCTCAAGAATTTATATGAATATTTAAAGTCTAATTTGAAATTTAGTAAAAAATTTAATTACGTGAAAATGTGCTTTTTGAATTAGTGAAGAAAATCTGGGAATAGAAATTTTAATTTTTAATTTAGGAAATTTTTACAAATTCTCAAGGACTAAAGTGAAAAGAAAAGAAAGTATAGAGGACTTTTGAGAAATGACCAAATAGAAAACTGAGAGGAAGAATAAAGCTTATGAGAATGAATTATGAGTCCGATACCGAAAAGATGATGGATTCGAGGTTAAAGTGGTATTTGAGACATCGAGAGGGATTAAAGTGAACAAATCTTATAAGCTAAGGTGGCTATGAGCGATTTTATCGAAAAAGAAATTAGTGGGGCCCACACATACAATTATTAGTTTTTCTTCTCCTTCTTCCTCCCGAGGCTTCATGTTCTTCGTTTATTTCCATCTTCCCTTCTTCAATCATTTCTCAAATTTTCATCCGGCGATCTTGTATTTTCTAACCATACTTCCGATTCTCAGGAGTTCTAGAGGTAAAGAGGTAAGTTTTATCTACTCTATTTCTCTTTTTCTCCATTTTCGGACCTATGGAAGAAAATTAAGATTTTGAGTTTTAATGGATGAATTTAAGTGTGGATGTTAATGTAAAACATTCTTAGGTGGTTTATGATGTTATTAGAACAAGAAATTTCGTAGAATTTGGATATTTGAAAAAGTTAGTGTTCTTGATGAAAATTTGAGATTTGAGCTTGGATTGTTGGTAGAAATTGGGGGTTTTGGTGTTAAAACACTCCTTAGACATTAAGGATGAAAACCCATGGAAGAAATCAAAAGAAATGTTGTTTTAGATATGATTTTAGGATTTTTGGATGAAGAACACGAAGAACATCGAAAATTTTTCCCAGAAATTACTGTTCACCGAGAAAATTTTTCCAGATTTTCTCGTTACTGTAGCGTTGACTCGGTCAACGTTACTCTGATGGTTTTTATCTGGTTACAATAGGAATGGTCAAAGCGCAAGGTATGAGTTCCGAGAGCGTGAAATCCAGGTAAGTGGATTAATACTTGCTATGATTAAATATATTTGTTATTGACTTTTTGCATCATAGTGAAAATATGTTGTATATCCAAGTTTGAAGATGATGATATAGGACGATGAGGCATAAACAATTGTGGAACTTGCCTGGTGATGTATATAATTATATTTTCTTATTTTCTCATGAATAGAGGTTATATGATGGATTGTGAATGACATGTGAACTGAGTTGAAATGTGTCATACTCTGATTGTTGAGTTCATTCATATACGGATAGTTGAAGTATGTTATTGTTGAATAATTGTTCTATATTATGGGTTATTATATTGTATACATGCTATATTGCTGGAACCATATTGATTATGTTGTGACTTGAATTGTAAATGACTGAGTTGTGTATGTGGCTCATGATTATGATTGAGAATGCTCTTAGATGTGATTGTGATTGTGTTTGACTAGAAAGGAAAGGTATGACAATGCACCCCATGGAGAAATCTACGTGAAGCTATAAGGGTGGAGAATATAAATGGAGCGATAAGGGTGGACGCGGAGGAGGCCGCGGGCAACGATCCAGATGTACCCTGGACGACCCGCTTGGTACGGGAAATGTGTGAAATTGATTTCACTGTTTGCTGTTGTGAATTATTTGAATTGTGTTGAAATGTATTTGATTTACTTGGATATTGTTGTGAATTATTATGAATTATATTATATTATGTTATAATTGATTACGTATGATTGCTGCATGTTATCTTTATGATGCATGATATTTTTTTTTGTCATAGTGTTGTGTTATTTGCTCACTGGGCATGTGGTTCGCTCATACCCCTCTTATTAACATTTTTTTTCAGAGTTAATAGCTAAAGATAAATATCTGTACAAGGAATTATGGATCCTTAGCCCATGATTACATTTTCATTTGTTCAGGATAAAGGTATAATATTTAGGTCTTATTCTAAGTTGTATAAATCTATAAATCTCTGTAATCGGGTAAGTTCATTCAGTGATGTAATGTGAATGAATGTAGTGTGTATAGAGAACTCGGTTTACCCGTATTTTCTTATCTTTTGAAAAAAAAAAGAATATTTCTCTTATTTTAAATTCTTAAATTATGTAATTTAAATTAGTTATATTTAAAATAATGGTATGATGTTTAAGAGAAAGATAGGCTTACGGAGGTGAAATGAAATTCACTTTCCGTGCCGGTCACGTGCTCAGATTTTGAGACGTGACAGGTTAACTTATTTTTTTAATCTTACTTATTCTATAATAAAGTAATTAGTTAATTTTAGTAAAAATGTTAATATATTAATATTTTATGAATTTGATAAGAATGAATATTATATTGCTTAATACTATTTCTTTGTTATTTAGCTAATTTTTACAATAAATTTTTTTATTGTGACTATTATTTTGTGTGATTTGATATCAAATTTTTTTTTATTAAATTTAAAAAATTTATATTTATAATCTTTAATTATGTATATTATTTTTTAAATATTTTAAAACCACAATTACACTATTTTAAATATCGTTCTGATATGCTAAAATTTGCTTTTAAGAAGTAAATCGTTGATGCAGTTTTAAATTTTTGCAGAGACAAAGAGAAGAGAAAGATACAAGGACACAAGGCAGCCTGCATTTATTATTGGTATTAGTTTATAAGAAGCCAAGAGGGCTAATTAAGAGAGGCATGAAATAAGCAAATAGAAGATGTGCAGGCTTAGACTTAGGGTTTAATTATCCCTGTTTGATGAAGGCGACAATACGACGTAGCATCGCCAGAGCCTTGTCGCAGTCGGGCTTGAACATGTGAAACACGTGATCTTCCTCCATCGTCTCCGTCACTTCCACGCTTCCACGAAACCCAGTCTTCTCCAGCAATTCCTTGTAGTACCAGCCTCTGTCCCTCAGCAGGTCCTTCTCTGCAACACATACCAGCACCCTCGAGCACCCTATCTTTCCCAGATTCGGATCCTTCCCCGGGTTTATCAACGGGTCGTCCGTCCCGGACGTTCTCGGGCAAGCGAACCGCCATAGACTTTCCACCCTACCTGACGGTCAGTTTTCAAAACTGATTCAAATACGTGTCCCTTAAAAAGAGTGTGTTCAAAATTAAATTAAATCCATCAAATTAATCTAAATTAAATTAAACTGATTCCAAACCAAAAAAAAAAAAGTAAATCGACTCTTAAAATATGCCAATCAAATACTTATTATCAATTTGGCTCAGTTAAATCTTAAATCCTAAAACAAAAACTAATACAAACTTTATATTAATATATTACATTACATTATATTATATTAAAAAAATTTATACACAAATATATTAATATTATTTTTTAATAATTTCTGGATGTCAATTGAAATATATTATTACAAATTTATATAATTAAATTAGATTTTAATTATTAATAAATAATTTAAAGAGAAAAATATGAAATTATAAAAAAAGTTAAAATAAATATTTATTATTTTCATAAAATAATATGTTACAAATGAATTCTTTTAAATATAATAATAAAATGTTTTAAATATTATCCAAAAATTTTATAGTATTTTGTTTTAAAACTGAACCAAATCACTTAAATATGAACTAGATAGCTCAAATAATAAAACCAAATAAATTTACGTTTTTCTAAAACTGACTGATCCATTTCAATTTAATTTTGACTTCAAATCAAATTGAATGGAAGATTTGAACACCCTAACTCCCTGGCTCAAGACCAAACAAAATTGAACAAGGATCATTGATAGTTATAATCAATTTGAAATATATACTTTATGCACAATTTGACACTGAGATAAACCCAACCAAACCACTTATTTTATATATATATATATATATATATATATATATATATATAGATAGATAGATAGATGTATATATAAAGTATATATATTATATACTTTATATATAATAATAATTTAATTAATCTCAATTTAATTATTATAAAATTAAATATCTCAATTTATATTCTAAAATATTATATTTGTTTTCACTCAATCCGTGTAACTTTTAGGACAAAAATTGAGATTTAGATGGAAACAATAAATTTTATGAGTTTAACCAAAGAAAAAAAAAACTCAATCAAGACATATGTTCACATTTGAAGGATCAAATTGAAAAAGATTATAATCTTACATAAACTATATTAATAATTTACTATATATATATAGTTGTCATAATTAAAAAAATAAAATAAGTGCACCTAGTATTATATACCACAATGATATTTATATTAAGTTTAAATATATTTGAGGTTCCTATAATTTAATTGAAAAATAATTTTAGTCCCTATAATTTTTAAAATTATGAAATAAATCTTCGGAGTTAGTTTTTGATTAGTCAACCGTTAGTTAATATTGATTAAGATGCTGATGTCAGTATTAAAATTTATGTCAGCGTTGACTAGGTACTACTTATGCTGAAGTATACTAGCCACGTAATTTATTTACTTAAGTCTTTGGTCAAGATTTTTCTTTTGTTCAATTTTTAATATAAACTCATCTTATATTTCGTTTAAATCCCTAGTTTAAGAATATTTTTTTCTTTGTCAAAATCATCTCTCACAAATTTTTCAATTTGTTTACTTTAGTTTCTGTTCTTCACTTCATTTTTTTTCTCACAGTTTCGTTCTCCAAATCAGTCTATAATTTCATTTTTAATCATGATATGATCTAATCTATCATTTATACCCAAACACAATAAAAGAAATAAATTAAAATTCAAGGTTCAAAGCTTACCTTTTATTCAATTAGGTCTTTAGTCAAAATTGTTCTTTTGTCTAATTTTTAATATAAATTTGTCTTCTATTTCGTCTAAATCCCTAATTTAAGAATATTTTTTTTTGTCAAAATTTTTCCTTACAAACTTTTTAGTTTGTTCACTTTAGTCCTTATTTTTCACTTTCATTTTTTCTCACAATTTGGTCCTCCAAATCCATTTATAATTTCATTTATAGTCATTATATGATTTAATCTATCATTTCTACCCAAAAATAATACAAGAAATGAACTAAAATTCATGTTTCAAAGCTTACCTTTTATTCACTTAGGTCTTTAGTCAAAATTTTACTTTTGTCTAATTTTTGATATAAATTAGTCTTCTACTTCATCTAAGTCCTTAGCTTAAAAAATATTTTTTTTCTTTGTCAAAATATCCCCTACAAACTTTTCAGTTTGTTCACTTTATCCTTTATTCTTCACTTTCATTCTTTTTTCTCACGATTTGGTCCTCCAAATCATATCATGACTAGTAACGAAATTATGGATTAATTTGGATGACCAAACTGTGAGAAAAAAGTATGAAAGTGAAGAACAGTGACTACAATGAACAAACTTAAAAGTTTGTAGGGGATATTTTGACAAAGAAAAAAATATATTCTTAAAATAAGGACCTAAATGAAATAGAAGATAAATTTATATCAAAAATTAGATAAAAGGAAAATTTTGACTAATGAATAAAAGGTAAGCTTTGTAACTTAAATTTTAACTCATTTCTTGTATTGTTTTTGGGTAAAAATGATAGATTAAATTATATCATGACTAAAAATGAAATTATAAACTGATTTGGAGAACCAAACCCTTAGAAAAAAGCCTCAAAGTGGTACTTAGTAAGCGCCGACATAGATTTTAACGTTGACATTAACATCCCAGTTAGCGTTGACTAACAGTTGACTAACTAAAAACTAATCTCAATGACTTATTTTATGATTTTGAAAATTATAAAGACTAAATTTATTATTTTCAAACTATAAAACTAAAATAATTTTTTAATAAAACTATAGGGACTCTAAGTATATTTAAACATTCTACACTTTTACTATAGGCATTAATTATTTTTTTCTTAAATTTACGATTATATTATTATTTTTATTAGTTTGACAAAAATTGAGAATTTTTTTAAAAAACTATATAATTGGGCCGAAAAGTGAAAAGTCCAAAAAGGCAAAAACAAGAGTAATGAACCATTTGTCTCTTCTTAAAATTGAAACTTGACGAATCAATTTGGTCTAGTACCTGCAGATTCAGCTCGATTCGCCTCGTTTCCAATTCGATCCACACCCCAGAAATAGGGATGCACTAGAAGAATGGCGTCGAGTTTCAGACCAGGCAAGTTTTCTGACCCGACCCGAATCGCCATGTGGTGTGCGAGGTTCGCGCCAGCACTATCCCCGGCGAAGAAGACCTTCCGCAAATCGGCGTGGCGGTTCAGCCACTCGTCGGGGCAGTTTCCGGTGGAATGGGAGGCGACCCACTTGATCGCGGTCCACGCGTCGTCGTAGGCGGTCGGGAGAGGGTGCTCCGGCGCCCTCCGGTAATGGACGGAGACGCCGAGGACGCCCGCCTGAGAAGCAACAGAGTTGAGGTAGTTGTGGTAGTTCGGGGAGAAAGGGGTTTCGATGCAAAAGGCACCGCCATGGAAGTAAACGAGAACGGGGAGTTTTAGATCTGGGTTTGCGAGCTTCGGAAGGAAGAGCCTCGCCGATACGCCGTCGTTTTGGGAGATCACGACGTCTCTGGTCTCGACGTTGGTGGCGGGGTCGAGGGACGGAGGGACGATTTCTTCGCCGGCGAGCCTCTGTACACGGCCGTCTTTGTAGACTTTCATAATCGGGGAGAGGTCGTGTGCGACTTCATCGTCGTGGTCGCCGGTGCTTGAATTTGAATCCATGGTGGAAAGCGAAGAGGCAGAGTTAGAATGCGAAGAGGTTGATAGTTTCAGAGGAGGAGGCTTGTGTGGCAGAAAGGGAAGAGATAGAGGGAAGGAATGGCTTGGAATGCCATTGGAGAAGGGTCGATGTTTTGGTTTGATGAGGCCATGGATATAAGAATGTGTGGTTTGGGAGCGTGTGGGGAAGAAGACAGGCCTCATCAACATCATATCGCGGCCTTTTTCAATCACTGACTCAATGTGACTGTATGGTATTTAATAATATTATGGAAGGCTTCAAAGGTTAATAGAAAATCATAAAGTTGGGGTCACTCTCAGCTCTTTCCACATTTCCACGTACACTTGTCTTGTGACTTCTTCTTAATAAACTTTCACGCAGGGTTTGGATTCTCTACTTATTTAACGTCTGCATGGACTGTTAGATTGTGTGGGATTGTTGGTCAAGATTTGCTTTCCTTCAGTAGGGATGGCAATGGGGTGGGGTGAGGCGAGGCGGGGCGGGGACGGGGAGTGCTCCCCCGTCCCCGTCTCCGCTCTCAAAATTTACCCCTGTCCCCACCCTCGATTTCTGTCGGGGAGAAAAAATCTTTCCCATTTCCATTCTCCGCGAGGAGCGGGAACCCGCGGGGATCCCACGGAGTTATTTAAAAAAATTTAAAATGTAAAAAAAAAAATCAATAGTACATATTTTAATAAAAATCTTCTCTTTTCTCTTCTAGGTTAGAGAACAATTAGAAAAATTCAGTACTTATTTATGTAAGACTAACAAACTAATCAATTTTGGGGGAATGAGATTAGAGTTTTATTTTTTATTAAATTTATTTTAATTATTTTGAATATAAAATGACTAAAAGATCTCTAATATATTATATATATATTAGGGGTATTTTGTAAATTTATTAAAATACCCCGTCCCCATTTAACTTTCGGGGGATTCCCGTGAGTTTCTCCGAATTCGGGTCCCCATTGTCATCCCTATCCTTCAGCATATCTAACAATATGCATGTTTGGAAGAGTATTGGTGGTAAGGCTAACTACCCCTACATTATCCAAACGTGGTTTGAAAAAAAATTATGATGTTTGGTTGGTTGGCGAGCAAATCATGTTTCAAACTTTTCAGCTACAATTGCTTCAACACATGCCAATGTTGCTTGCACAATCATCAAACGTGGTTCGCCACAAAATATTCTTGGAGACCCTCTGTTGTCCTTTCCATTTTCTCTCTTGCGCTCGCTTGGGGAGGCACACAGTAGCACAGTAACGAGGCTTGGTGGTCAGTGGTCTCACGCATGCTCTGTTATCGTGGCCAGTGAGGAGACAAGTAGAAAAAGAGGAAATAAGAGGAAAGAGAGCTATGTTCTCATACCAACAATCCACTCGACACCAGTGAGCCAACATACAGCAACGAGCACATCGAGAGGGCGATGGCACTAGTTCGAGGTGGAGAAAGAGCTTGATGAGTGTGAGTGTGTGTGTACGCCACTGATAAAAGAAGGCTTTTTGGCTAATCTTAAAACATTGACTCTATGTGTGAGACACATGGTCGTTTTTTATATTGCCACCATGACTGACTTTTAGCTAAAATAATGGCAATGACACTTAAATTTATTTTCTTTTCACCCAAGTCCATATAAATTTTGTAAATTTTCCTCTTTGCCCAAAATAAAAATGAGAAGACCATGTTGGACAAATAATTAAAACTTCAATTAGTAATTGAAAAATTAAAATTTATTTATTAATTAAAAATTAGTCAATAATTCATTTTATAATTAATAATTTATTAGCACTTTAATTATATTTATACTTAGTTCAAATTGTTTAAATTAAAAAAAAATATTCTAATGAGCAATTAGTGAATAATTAGTAATAATGGACAAATAAATAAAAAAAATAGTGCACTTTATTAAAACATTGATATAATTCATTAAATTGAATATAAATAAATAATAATGATGCATTCAAATAAAATATAGAATATATATAATTTCTTGTAATTGTACATCCAAAATCACGTTAACATCATGGTCTGAATCAAACTTGTCTCCTAAATATAAATCACATTCACCTAAATTTATGTTTGTCCAAATCACGTTTGTCCACTCATTTTCTAAACACACCATGTAAATTTATTTATTTCAAGGTGATATAATAAAATTAAAAATAATGTAATTTATTTTTATGTTATATGTTTTTATGTTATCATATAACAATACATAATCTAATAGGAAAAAGTACTTTTTACGTTCCTAACCTTTTTTTTGTATGTCATTTATATCATATATATTTTATTTTTGTTTCAAATCTTTCTTTTTTATTAACTGCCTAATTAGTATTTGCTGTCAATGAAATTGACGGTGTTAGTAAAAAAAATATATTTAAAACAAAAATGAAATATATATAATATAATTGACGCAAAAAAAAACGTTTAGGACAAAATTGAAATTTAGTGTACACATTAGGGACACAAAAAATATTTTTGCCTAATCTAATAATTTGTTTATCTCTCATATTTTTAGATAAACTAATTAGTGTGTGAATGCATTTGAAAAGTTGAATATTCAATCGTGCATTTGGAATGGGCCTCCTCTTGTGGTCTCGGTGCCATTACTTGCGGAATGTTCCTCTACTATGTTTATTAGATTTTAATTGTCTTTCCTTGCTTGTGTAGCTTTTTTTTTTTTTTACTTTTTGGAACAAATGGAAATAATTTCCATTAAAGGCATTGAGCCTGGAATACATAAGATAAAATATGACCTAAAGATAAAACATTATAATTCAAACCTGGACTGATGGGATAACAAGTACATAAGTTTAGAGCGACACACTTTAAAAAGTACTTAGGTCTTAAAAGAGGCAACACACTCTTAGACCAAAAGGTTAAAACTAATGAAGCCTACTCCTAAGAGCTGACCATATATATATTAAAAAAAAAGGGGATTTGGATATGGAGATGGAGGGCCGAAACTACAAACACCAACACGTTGTCAAAAGCTTTGAACCCAAGAACTTGCATAAGCTGAAAGCAACCAAAACCGTAGGGAGGGAGCCAACAACGAGAAGAAGGGGTAGCATTGAGTAGAAGGAGGTGGGCAGCAAGAAATAGAGTTTGAAAATAGAAGCTGGACTATGATGAATCTATGGATTATGATATCGAAGCTGGAGTCTCGATCTCTGGTTTTGCTTCTTATTCTTTTTTCCACCCACCCTATTCAAATCTGTAGTTGGCAACAAAAACCATCCCTCGTCCATATTTCTAGCGTTTTATGCTCTGGCGCGCAACACATTGCAACCTCACTGTTATCCATTTGAAGTCCCCAAAACTCAGCAAAACCAGCCTCACTGGCATTTTATCAAACTCTCTCTCTCTTTGCCTCTCACCTCTCAATCACTTATTTTTCTCAAGTCTTATCCATGCATCTCATCTCTCTCAAGTCTCTCTACATCTCAACTCTGCCTCATCTTTCTCTCTCTCTGTGCCTCCTGAAGGGGAACGTTAGAAACCTTGCCAAAGATCTCGTCAGAGCAGAGCATGGAAGACGTCGCCCTCTATCTCTTTTCACCTCACATTCTCCTTCACGGCAACTGACTCTCTCTCCTCCCTCTCTGCTTCTCTGTCTCTTCCTCTCCCAGACCGTCTCTCTTTCTCGTCTCTCTTTCTTTTTGTTGCCGATTTCTTCGTCACTCTTTGCTCTCTTTATTTCTCTCCCTCACTGTCACAGACACCATGAACGTCCTAATTTTCTTGTGTGGTAGAGTGAAGATCTGCGACTGAGAGAAGGACATCAGAGTGAGATTTTTTTTTTTTGAGTGGTAGATTTCAAGGGTGCTGATATGGAACCTTTCTAAACGTTTTTTATTTTCCATTCAAAAATCGCTCGGAAGATAAAGATGAAGATGAATCATAAATCACTTGGAAGATCGAGGACATCCTTGGCATTCCAGTGAATAGGACAGAGGCAAATGAGGAAGGATCCCTTTCTTTTCTATCAGTTGATCGGTTTTCCATCAGTGGTGAGAGGGAAGCGAAAATCCCAAAAAAAAAAAAAAGAAAAGACGAAAGAGAGAATTTTGGGTGTTATGCCTTGCTTCTACAGTCCACCTTACCAAACGCAGGAAAAAAATGCACAGTACTAGAATGAAGAGCTCTTTTTCTAGCATTTTCCTAGCTACCAAACAAGGCCCAACATTAATTAGTTTGAGTAGTTTTGACATTTATTAAATAAGATCTTGAATTCAAAACTTGTAAATGAAAAAATATTTCATTGACTCAACAAGAATCAATAAGTCAAAATACGATAAATTTTCAAATAGTAGTGATTTTATCAGAAAAATCAATTAAAAGCAACAATGAAAAAAAAAAAGAGTAAAAGAAGAAAAAGGAGGAGGACATATCCAAATTTAAGCCACTAGGTGATAGGCTAGTGGTAAGAAGTAAGAACTATACTAGAACTATCAAGTCAATCGATTAGGTAAGAAATCAGTTTAGAATAACTTATAAAATCGATGAGTGATTGAACTAGCCAAAAATTGAACGAACCGAGTAAGAATCGATGCTAAATGAACTGGTTTACTTGAATTTTTTTAATTTTTTAATTTTGCTTATTTTAAAGAAATTAATATTATAAATTAGCTAATTTAAGTGGAGATGTTAATATTTTACTATTTTATAGATTTGATATGAGTTAATATTATCTTGATTAATAATATTTTCTTATTATTTAGTCAAATTTTGCTATAAACTTTTGATTGTGAATGTTATTTCGTGTAATTTAACATCAAATCTTATTTTTAATTAAATTTGTAAATTTATATTTATATTTTTTAATTATATATATTAATTTTTTTTAATATTTTAAAAGAGACTGATTCAACTACGATCCAACTATTAACATTTGAATTGATGCCTTCGCCAATCTAATGACAAGTATAATTTTCAAAACTTCAGATAATTATGGAGAGGTTATAGGCTCAAACCTTTGCTCTCACCCAAAAAAAAAATACATAGACAAACATACAAGTTTTATTACAAATAAGAAATTACCTTCAATTAAAAAACCCATTACTCTTGATTAATGAAAGAAACATACTTTTGGAGAATCTCCAAAGCCCTTCCTTCTTTGGGATTCCCCACATGGAAGCAATGATCTTCTCCCCAGTTCTCCACAATCTCCACTTTCCCTCCCCACCCACTCTTCTTCAACTCGTCAGCATAGTTTCTTCCACAGTTGAATAAATGGTCCTTCTCTGCAGCAAAAACCAAAACCCTCTCACATCCTAGCCTCTTCAGATCCTCTACATCCGGTTTCAGCCTAGGATCCTGCGGCCCCTTGTTCTCTGGACACATGTACATCCACATTCGATCGTCCACCGTACCCCCGAAATACGGGTGGGTCAGAATCGCCCCGACAACTTTCACGCCTGGTAGCCCGATCTTCCCGACCCGAGAGACCACCGTGTGGGTTATGTTACCTCCGGCGCTCTCGCCGCCGACGAAGACTCTGTCGAAATCGGCGTGGTCGTTGAGCCATGGCTCGGATCCCGATCGGGTTGCGTGGGACGTGACCCACTGAAGAGCGGACCACGAGTCCTCGTAGCAGGCGGGTATGGGTCGGGATGGGAATAGGCCGTACTCGACGGAGACGGCGATGACGTTGGCTTCGGCGGCGAGGGTGGAGACGTAGTTGTGGTACCTGGGGGAGAAGGCGGACTGCATGCAGAACGCGCCGCCGTGCATGTAGAGAAGGACGGGGAGTTTGCTAGCCGGGTCGGGAAGTCTGGGGAGGAAGATCCGGACGGAGACCAGTGGGTCGGCGGAGATAACGGCGTCTTTGGACCGGACGCCGGTTTTGGGGTCGTCGAAAGGTGCTATTTTTTCGGTGGTGGGACGGAACAGCTCGATTCTGCCGTCTTTGTAGACTCGGAAGGCGTGAAACTCGTGGGCTATCTCTTCGTCTCTCGCGGCCATTGTTATGAAATGCGAGTGAATGAAATAATCTGTTGGGCTTTTGGATGATGATGACCAATGAGCATCAAGCAATATATAATGCGGGAAGAGAATATACTGTGTAGCTTAATTTAGACTTGATCTAACTGTACCGTACATATAATATAATATATGGATTTGAATCCTCTCAAAAGACCACCGAGTGAGGTTTTTACAGACAAAATTTAAACTATTGGATCAGATTATTTAATGATTTAAATTAATTTTAAATTTTTTATAATATTTTTAAAAAATTGTATGATTAATTTTTTTAAAAAAATAATCTAGACCATATTAATAATTTTTAAAAATTAATAATGTAATTTTTTAAATTTAGCTCTTGAAAAAACTCTTGAGGAATCTAAATTCATAATATACAAATGATATTGACGTATTCCTAATTTCCTACCAGTTTGTTGTTCTACAACCGACATTCAAAGTTCAAAGTTCAAATTACCATTAGCACCCTAAAAGGGAAATATTTCCAAATCTTTTCTAAAAATAAAATAGAGGAAATTTCACAAGTTTTTTTTAGTGACTAAATATATATTTTACTAGTAATTACACTCTTTTCAACTTTCAGAAAGAGTTAAAAAGAAAATAAAGATGGAAATAACTTTATACATGCGTACACACACACACACACACACACATATATATATATATATATATATATAATTAAATTATTAATTTAATCCTTTCATTATAATTATTTTAATTTAATCTTTTAAAAATTTAATTTTTTGAATTTAATTCTTAAAAGTTATGTTTGTCACATTTTAATTCTATTGTTTGTTAAAATGAATTTGATAATAAAAAATTGAAATTTAGTAATAAAAAATTTTATAATTAATTGGGACAAAAAAACTAATTTAAATTAAATATAATTTTTTAGAAATTAAATTAAAATATTAATATTTTAAAAATTGAATAGAATGAGATGCAAAGAAGTTGAGTTTTTTAAGCTTAATCTTTGTACGTGTGTAAAATTTTTGTTTTAATATTAAATATTAAAATTTATTTTTTTTAATAATTTATAACTAATAAGAAGTCGAGTCTAAAAAGCTCAACCTCCCTAAAACATGGTCCAAAATCCAAATGGAATCATGACAATAACTAACGTTGGATAAAACTATTTCCAATGAATCAATAGGCAAGTGTTTGTCAGATGTGTCATCAATTTTTTTGAAATTTATTTATACATATGATGCATTACAACTAACGACCTCGTCTTTTTCTTTTTCATTTTTTTCTCTAACAAATTAAATATTACATTTTGAGACCGCATGATGAATAACTGTTTCTTTTTTAAATTATTATCAGAGGTCTTCAACTTATGACTCGTAATTAATAAACTTAAATTTTATGTCATTCGAATTATAAGTTTGATGGTCATAATATATATAACTTTAAATTAATTAATTGAATATTATCGAATAAGATATAAACAATGAAAAGCAATAGTTTAATGAAAAAAAAGAGTAAACTCATTTTTGTGTAACATCTTGCATTTTATTTCTTATTTATATTTAACTTAAAGAAAGCATAAGATAACAGTGTTTATATATATAAGTAATTACCCTAATCTCATATTACTCAACTAAACTTTACAATGCATTAATAAGAAAGAAAAGAGTAGATATGAGGTGTAACCAAATTTATTCATTCATACATTACATGAAGATAGCCATAGTTTGATAAGGACATGTGCATGTGCGCGCGCGCACACATATATATATATATGGGAGAAAAAGCAACCCACATGCAATATTGTGATTACCTACATAAGATAATAGAGTTTACATATATATATATATATATATATATATATATAAAAGTGATTACCAATATCTCTTGTCACTTAACTAAATTGTACTGTGCATTAATAAGGAAGAAAAGAGTAGACCTGAGGAGTAACTGAGTTTATTTATTCATACATCACATGAAGATGGCCATAGTTTGACAAGGACAAGCGCGCGCGTGCGTGCACACACATACATATATATATGGGAGAAAAAGCAAGCCACATGCCATATTGTGATTACCTACATAAGATAATAGCGTTTATATATATATATATATATAAGTGAATACCTACATCTTTTGTTACTTAACTAAATTGTACTATACATTAATAAAGAAGAAAAGAGTAGACGTGAGGTGTAACCAAGTTTATTCATTCTTACATCACAAGAAAATGGCCATAGTTTGATAAGGATATGCACGCGTACACACACACACACATATATATGGGTATGGGAGAAAAAGCAAGCCACATGTCATATTAGTTTTTTAGCACTACCATAAAAAGGCATATAAGAGTGCTACTAACTCATCTAATAAGAAGTCATGTAGCAAGTAAGCCACTAACCCTTATCCTTGTGAGCAACTGAGCATGATTGTCAAAATCGGATAAAACTAGCTGATTTGATTAGTCGGATAAGAATCTAGTTCTATGTCCGATTCAAAAAAATTGTTTGAACCGTTGAGGGATTGAATCGGTTAGACTAATTTTGAAACAATAAAATCGGTCAGTTTACTAGTCATACCGGTTCAAAGATTTTTTTTAAATTATTTGATATATTTTATATGCATTAATTATATGATGATTGATAATATTTTTTTGTTAGTTGATTTCTTTTCATTTTTTGTAAACTCTTGATTGAGAATGTTGTTTTGTCAACACTTTTGTTTAATTGAATATGAAATTTTTTTTTAATTGAGATTGAATATTCATGTTTATGATATGTAATTATGTATAATATTTTAATATTTTTAATTTTATATTTTATATTTAAAATATTTTTAAAGTTCTATCGGTTTAACTGCAATTCGACTAATGATTATTAAACTGATGTTTATACTAATTTAATGACCAGTCCAATTTTAAGTGCCTTGCTCTTGAGGACACCAAGACGAGGATCTTCCTTGATCAATTAACTAGTCTTTGATCAAGCAATTGAGGTACTTAGCAAAGGAATGAATATGAGTTATTTTACTCTTTTACGTATTTTGCCCATTTTTGTTACAACACTGAGTAAATTATGAGTTTGGTTGTAAACAAGATTAATGGTGAAAAATGCATGATAACATTCTCTCCCGACAACGGAATGATTAACATTTCAACTTTATATCCCTTTTGTCACGTCCCAAAATTTGAGCACGTGACCGGCACGGAAAGTGAATTTCATTTCACCTCCGTAAGCCTATCTTTCTCTTAATCATCATACAATTCTGTTTCATGCAACCAAACCGAATTCTCTATACATACTACAATCATTCACATTACATCACTAAATGAACCTACCCGATTACAGAGATTTCTAGATTTATACAACTTAGAATAAGACTTAACTATTATACCTTTATCCTGAACAAATGAAAAGGTAATCATGCACTAAGGATCCATAATTCCTTGTTCCGATATTTATCTTCAGCTGTCAACTCTGAAAAAAAATATCAATAAGAGGGGTATGAGCAAACCACGTGCCCATTGAGTAGATAACACAACACTATGATAAAAAAAAATATCATACATCATAATGATAACATGCAGCAATCATACGTAAATCGATCATCATATGATATTATTCGTAGTACTTCACGACAATATCCAAATAAATCAAATACATTTCAACATAATTCAAAAGTTCACAACAACAATCGGTGAAATCAATTTCACACAAATTTCCCGTACCAACCGGGTCGTCCATAATACCTCTGGATCGTTGCCCGCGGCCCCCGCCGCATCCACCCTTATCGCTCCATTTATAATCTCCACCCTTATAACTTCACATAAATTTCTCCATGGGGTGCACCACCATGCCTTTCCTTTCCAGTCAAACACAATCACAATCATATATAAAAACATCCTCAATCATAATCTTGAGTCACATACACAACTCAGTCATTTACAATTCAAGCCACAACATAATCAATGTGGTTACAGCAACATAGCATGTATACAACATAACCCATAATATAGAACAATTATTCAACTCAGTTCACATGCCATTCACAATCCATCATATAACCTTCATTCATGGAAAAATAAAAAAAATATAATTATATACATTACCAGACACGTTCCACAATTGTTTATGCCTCATCGTTCCACATCATCCTTTTCAAACTTGGATATACAACATATTTCCACTATGATACAAAAAGTCAATAACAGATATTTAATCATAGCAAGTATTAACCCACTCACCTGGATTTCACACTCTCGGCACTCCCACTTTGCACCTTGACCATTCCTATTGTAACCAGACAAAAACCATCAGGGTTACGAAATAGAGAAATTTCCTACCACTACTCTCGACCTTCACTTACTTCTCGAATCATAACTCCTAACTGGTAATGAATATTCAAATGAAACTTATACCATTGGAAACTAGACTTAAAGATCTTTCCAACGATATAAAGTTTGCCCAAAACGGAGTTCGGATGAAGAAGTTATGGCCGATTGAAAAATAAACTAAAATTTCCCGTTACACCTGGCGCCTGGGCGCCACCTATGGCGCTTGGGCGCCACCCATGCCCGGCGCCTAGGCGCCCCACGTGGCGCCTGGGCGCCATGCCTTTCTCTTCCCCACATGTTCTTGGCGCCTAGGCGCCACACATGGCGCCTGGGCGCCACGATCGCGACCCTTCGCGACTTTCTCTCAGTTTTGGCCCGAATCTGGCCAAATCTTCACCGTTTTTTATGATTTCTTCCATGGGATCTCACCCTTAATGTATAAGGAGCATTTAGACACCAAAATCACCAATTTTAATCGAGAAACGAAGCCGGAATCTCGATTTTTCCTCAAACACTCTTAAAACTAGAAAATAGGGAAAAGCTTAAGAAATAGAAATTTCTACCTCGATTCCTTGCTTTCCCTACGTTGCTTGGCTCCTAGAGGCTCGCCCCGTAGCCCGAGATCCGCCCTTCAAAGGCCGGTTGTAGAGTTGGAGTGTAGAGAGAGAAATTAGAGAGAAGGAAGAGAGAAGGAGAGGAGAGAAAGTGAAGAGAGAGAGAGGAAAGGAGAAAAATGAATAAAAAATAGGTGAGGCCACCTATATACTCGCCCGGGGTGAAATTATCATTTGCTCTGCAATTGACCCTCAGTCAAGACTAGCAAAAGCAAATTCATAAAATCTCACCTCAGGTGTTTCTAAATCCTCGGTGCCCCACAAATTTCCTTATTTCACTTTAGTCCCTCTCAATATCTCAAACTCCACTTTAACCTCGAATCCATCATCTTTTCGGTACCGGACTCATAATTCATTCCCATAAGCTTTATTGTTCTTCTCGGGTTCCTACTTGGTCATTTCTCAAAAGTACTCTATACTTTCTTTTCTTTTCACTTTAGTCCTTGAGAATTTGTAAAAATTTCCTAAATTAAAAATAAAAATTTCTATTCCCACATTTTCTTCACTAATTCAAAAAGAAAATTTTTCACATAATTAAATTTTTCACTAAACTTCAAATCAGACTTTAAATATTTATAAAAATTCTTGTGATATTACATTTTTCCCCCCTTAAAAGAATTCGGTCCTCCGAATTCAAAACTTACCTCAAGATTGAAACAAATGCAGATATTTTGTCTATATCTCATTCTCTCTCTTAGAATTTTCACAATCAAGTACAAAATATAATAAGTTCAACATATTTTTATTTCTCAAGTTTGTTCAGTAAAAGAATTGCCTCAACAACAAAAAAATCAAATACGAAAATTTTTATTTCTAATACATAAGTTACAGGCAACAAGCTGAACTTGATTTACAAAACAGATAATTTTAATACGTAAACATTAGATCAAACAGCAGCTTTCGGTACAAACAAAAGAAAGGATAAATTAAGAACGATGAGGCCTTTGAAATGCAGAAGGTGCTCCAGGTTTAGAAGAAGAAGGTGTTTCAGACCTTAAGGAGGAAGTTAATCGTTGCAGCCTAGAAAGAGTTTCTGGAGGAAACGTCTGAGAAATTTGGCAAAGTGCAGAAGTCACTCCATTCATACAGTCAATACATGTCGCTTGTTAGTCACGAAAATTTTGAGTTGCAAACATCGAATGTCTATCAACTCTATTCGCCAATTCCCTAAAATGACGGTTCAAAAGCTTCTCTTGTTCTGTAAAGAGACGATTTATCGATCTCCCCTGTTCCTCAAAGTGGCGGTTTATCAATCTTTCCAAGTCCTCCATCTTTTGTCTCATAAGCGCAAGCTCATTATTAGAAGATATTGTTGTGCTAACATCCTCTAACTCTACTACATCCCTTTTTCTTTTCTTAGCCTCTGGTGAC
Source organism: Biancaea sappan (assembly GCA_037074585.1). Taxonomy (NCBI): domain Eukaryota; kingdom Viridiplantae; phylum Streptophyta; class Magnoliopsida; order Fabales; family Fabaceae; genus Biancaea; species Biancaea sappan. The sequence continues at coordinate 6,218,311 of CM073493.1, read as the reverse complement.
TCTTCCATAGATCTCTTATTCTTATAATTCTCCAGGCTAAGATTTACATCTAGCTCTTGTAATGCTCCAATAATTTGTATGAATATTTAATATCTATTATGAAGTTTAGTGAAAAATTTAATTGTGTGAAATATGTTTTCTTTCTTTGAATTAGTAAAGAAAATTTGGGAATAGAAATTTCAATTTTTAATTTAGGAAATTTTTATAAATTTTCAAGGACTTAAGTGAACAAATCTTAAAAGCTAAGGTGGCTATGCGCAATTTTATCGAAAAAGAAATTGGTGGGGCCCACACATACAATTATTAGTTTCTCTTCTCCTTCTTCCTCCCGAGGCAACGCGCGCACCATTTCTTCGTTTCATTTTCATCTTCCTCTACAATCCTTTCTTAAGTTCTTCCAGTAATCTGATATTTTCTAACCATACTTCCGATTCTTGGAGTTCTAGAGGCAAAGAGGTAAGTTTTATCTGCTCTATTTCTCTTTTTCTCCATTTTCGGACCTATGGAAGAAAATTAAGATTTTGAGTTTTAATGGATGAATTTAAGTGTGGATGTTAATGTAAAACATTCTTACGTGGTTTATGATGTTATTAGAACAAGAAATTTCGTAGAATTTGGATATTTGAAAAAGTTAGTGTTCTTGATGAAAATTTGAGATTTGAGCTTGGATTGTTGGTAAAAATTAGGGGTTTTGGTATTAAAATACTCATTAGACATTGAGAAACAAAACCCATGGAAGAAATCAAAAGAAATGTTGTTTTATATATGATTTTAGGATTTTTGGATGAAGAACACGAAGAACATTCGAAAATTTTCCCCGGAAATTACTGTTCACCGAGAAAAATTTTCCAGATTTTCTCGGTTACTGTAGCATTGACTTTAGTCAACTTTACTGTAGCATTGACTTTGGTCAACTTTACTGTAGCATTGACTTTGGTCAACTTTACTGTAGCATTGACTTTGGTCAACTTTACTGTAGCATTGACTTTGGTCAACTTTACTGTAGCTGCGTTCCGGACTAAGATACTGTTAGAAAGCTCCTTGAGTCTAGTTTCTAATAGTACAAGTTTCACTTGAAAATTCTAATATATTCTTTATTTTTTTCATCTTATTTACATTTTAGGAAATCTTTGAGAGTTATTTCCTAACACCTCATAATTTAGCTGCAAAAGGAAAGGTAGTTAGGGCCACATTCGAGGTGAGTGTGATAACCTTATCTCATCTATATTTCTTCAAAAGTTTTGTCATCAAGTATCATAAAGAAAATTGAGAAGGTGGACTTTAACGGTATGTTGTGTATTTATTTATCAAGGACTTGTATTCCTTGTATTTAAAGGTGTTGTAGATTTCAAACCTCTTGTTTGATTAAATGTTAATTCTTATAAAATATGTAAAGTTAATGTTGATATTATCGTTATTATGTTAAGGTTGTGTGAATATTTGCGTTATGGTATGACGTGGTTATAATATTTTCGTGGTGGTGCACCCCACGGGAGAAGTTACAGGAGTTATAAGGGTGGAGATATATCTTTCATGGAGAGATAAGGGTGGATGCGGCCAGGGGGCCGCGGGCAACGATCCACTGGTACTGTGGACGACCCGGTTGGTACGGGATTTGTGTTGGCACTGAGTAATTTATACTGTGTATATCATTGGTAACTGATGTGAGTTTAATTCAATGATATCTTTATGATACTATTTGCTAAATTGCTTTTGATTGATAATGTTATCCATTCACTGAGTATTTCATTACTCATCCTATTATTTTACAACATTTCAGAATCTGTGGCTGACGCTGGGGATTTTCCAGGGGAATAGCGAGTTTATCTTAAACCAACCATCTTGTATTTTCGGTTGGTTCCTTTGTATTCTATATCTTGTAAGCTCTAGAAGTAGCTCTGTGGTCACATAAGCCTCCTAGGATTTTCTTTTTTTTTTTGGTTGGACTATGTGTAACTATGAATATTATGTATGGTTTCATTGTATGGAAGTTAAAACCTTGATGATGTTTTTAACCTAGAGTTAATGTGAATCGGACTCACTGTTGAGGATGTGACAAAATGGTATCAGAGCAGTTCTTAGGTCTCTTATGGATCACAGAGCAGGGTAACCTTGACTGGGCTTCCCTCTATCGTTATGAACCGCGGCATAACCATAGAGGTGAAGGTCAGTTAAAGGTCCTATAGGTGTTGTTTAGTTTTCTTCTTACGTTCCTTTCCTTGTGGTTAATATTGATCTTTCCGGGACTAAATTATGTGGTGTTATTGATAGGTCACGATGCAACCCGGAGGATCTCGAGAGGCAGTGGAGCGTACAGGCTCTGAAGGTGCCTCGTCGCGACCTGCCCATCCTGCCCGTGAACGAGAGCAGGAAGAACATGGTGAGAGTGAGCAAGGACAGGATGAGCGAGGCTTACCTCGAGGACATGGGGCACAACCACAAATTGATCCAACTACTTTATTAACTAGTTTGACTGCGTTGCTAGAGGGTCAGACCGCGTTACAAGGAAGTCTAGTCAATTTGACTACACTACTAGAGAGGCAGATGATTGCTACAAATGCCCCTGTTGCTCCTACTCCTACTGTAGTTCCTCCGGCACGTTCAGTAATTCCCCCATCTCTTCCTGATAAAGTCGAAGTAGTACGGGATGTATCGTTGACAGATTTTTTGAAGCTTAAACCCCCTGTTTTCACTGGAGAAGACCCAAACGAGGATCCACAACGATTCCTTGATGGAATAGAAAAAGCATGTAAAGCCTTGAAATGTGATCCTCGATTCTGGGTGGATTATGCTACTTATCAATTTCAAGGAAGGTCTCATGAATGGTGGATTACTTGGCAGAGCAGTCGAACTCCAGATGCCCCTTCAGTTAGTTATGATGAGTTTCGTCAAGTTTTTATTGAAAGATTCATGCCAAGGAGTGTAAGAACTGCAAGGGCTAGAGAATTTGAATTCCTTAAACAGGGTTCAATGACAGTTGATGAATATGATATAAAGTTTGCACGACTTTCTAGGTATGCACCCCATATGATCCCAGACGAACAAGAGAAGATTCGTCGATTTGTTCTTGGTCTTCGCCTTCGGTTGCGTCAGTTCGTAAGTATGCAGATGGATCTATATCCTTCTTATGTGGCTGCGGTAGATGCAGCCAGAACAGCTGAAATGAATGAAAGGGATGAAAGTGAAGACTTCAAGAGGAAGAGGAAACGAGAGAACGAGGGAAGGTCCTCAGGGCATGGTGGATTATCAGGGACTGTCAGGTCTCAAGGTAGAGGTCAATCTACTTCTATGGTATCGTTCCACCAAGCAGCATCTTCAGGTAGTGTCTCTAGGCCTCGACCAGATCATAAGGGAGGTTCTTCATCAGTCGGTCAGGTGTTATCTCAACAGGGACGAGACAAGCCTAAATGTTCAGAGTGTGGGCGATTTCATACTGGTGTGTGTTATGGGACAGGCCCAATTTGTTTTCGTTGCGGACAGGTGGGTCATATAAGAAGAGATTGTCCTCAACAAGTAGAGGTCTCAAGGCAAGGATCTACATATATACCTCAAGTACAACAGATGGCAGCATCAGTTAACAGAGCTTCTTCCTCTTCTGCCGGACGAAGTGGCTTAGGGAGAGGAGGGGGTAGAGGACAAGGAGGACGAAATCAACCTGCGGTTGGACGCGACCAAGCCAAAGTGTATGCTCTCACACGCCAGGATGCACAGGCTTCGAATGCAGTTGTAACAGGTATTTTTCCAGTATGTTCATTCGAAGCTCGTGTATTGTTTGATCCGGGATCTACCCATTCTTATATATCTCCAATTTTTGCAAATCGGTTTATTCAAGATCCTGTTAAAATTGATAAACCTTTTCTTGTTGCTACTCCTATGGGTGAGACTTTAGTGGTAGATTCAGGTTATTATGGTTGCCATGTTTTAATGGGTAGCAAAAACACCGAGGCAAATTTAATGCTATTATATATGACAGACTTTGATGTTATTCTTGGAATGGACTGGTTGGCTTCTTATCATGTTACTCTTGACTGCTATAATAAAGTGGTAAAGTTCAGTATTCCAGGTGAGCCTACCTTCTCTTTTCAAGGGGATAGGAATGATATACCCAATAACATTGTCTCTATGATCCGTGCTAGGCGTATGTTAAGGAAAGGATGTCCAGGTTTCTTGGCCTTTGTTAGGAACATTGAAGAAGACAAGGTGAATCTTGATCATGTATCGGTTGTGAGAGAATATTCAGATGTTTTTCCTGAAGAATTACCTGGATTACCTCCTGATCGTGAGATAGAATTTAATATTGAGGTAATCCTAGGCACTCAGCCTATTTCCATACCTCCATACCGTATGGCCGTTGCAGAACTTAGAGAACTTAAGGAGCAATTACAGGATCTTTTAGATAAAGGTTTTATTCGGCCCAGTTCTTCACCTTGGGGTGCACCAGTATTATTTGTAAGGAAGAAGGATGGATCCTTAAGACTATGCATTGATTATCGGCAATTAAACAAGGTGACAATACGAAATAAATATCCCCTCCCCAGGATTGATGATTTGTTCGACCAGTTGCAGGGAGCTCAATACTTTTCTAAGATTGATTTGAGGTCTGGATATCATCAATTAAAAATTAAAACTGAAGATGTACCTAAGACAGCCTTTCGTACCCGTTATGGACATTATGAGTTCTTGGTGATGTCATTTGGGTTAACAAATGCACCAGCAGCCTTTATGGATCTTATGAATCGAGTTTTTAAACCGTTTCTGGATAAATTTGTCATTGTTTTTATTGATGATATTCTGGTATATTCAAAAAATCTTGAAGAGCATGAACAACATTTAAGAATGGTATTACAAACTTTAAGGAAGCACCAGCTTTATGCGAAATTTTCAAAGTGCGAATTTTGGCTGGACCAAATAGCTTTCTTGGGACATATAGTCTCAAGGGAAGGGATACATGTCGATCCCAGCAAAATTGAAGCAGTACAAAAGTGGCCTCGACCCACGACGGTGACAGAAATTCGGAGTTTCTTGGGGTTAGCTGGATACTATCGCCGCTTTGTAAAGAATTTTTCAAAAATAGCTACCCCTCTTACAAGATTAACTCAAAAAAATGCTCGATTTGATTGGACTGAGGCTTGTGAGGAGAGTTTCACCAAGCTTAAGGAATGCTTAACTTCCGCCCCCGTACTTGCTTTACCTTCGGGTACAGGCGGTTTCGCTGTATATTGTGATGCGTCTCGAATGGGATTAGGATGTGTTTTAATGCAGCATGGTAAGGTAATAGCTTATGCATCCCGACAGCTTAAAAGACATGAACAGAATTATCCTACTCATGATTTGGAAATGGCGGCCGTAGTATTTGCTTTAAAAATCTGGCGCCATTATCTATACGGGGAAACTTGCGAAGTGTACACAGATCATAAGAGTTTGAAATATATTTTTCAACAGAGGGATTTGAATTTGAGGCAGAGAAGATGGATGGAACTTCTCAAGGATTATGATTGTACAATTCTTTATCATCCTGGAAAGGCTAATGTTGTTGCAGATGCTCTTAGTCGTAAGTCTATGGGGAGTTTGGCGCATATTACCTTATGTAGGAGGCCATTGATTCGTGAGTTACACGAGCTAGAAGCTAGTGGAGTATGGTATGAAATTTTGGAGTCAAGTGCATTCTTGGCACATATACCAGCCCAATCATCTTTAATTGAAGATGTGAAGTTGGCCCAGAAGGAAGATCCAATGTTTGGAAAGTTACAGAGTAAAGTAAATGAGGGTGAAGATAAGGGGTTTTCTCTTGACCAACATGGAATTATTAGATTTGAAGGTCGATTATGTGTGCCAAATGTAGAATCTTTACGGAGACGAATCATGGAAGAAGCACATCGAACAGCTTATACTGTACACCCTGGTATTAATAAGATGTATCAGGATTTGAAGTCATTGTATTGGTGGGACAGAATGAAAAGGGACATTGTTGATTATGTCTCTCATTGCTTAACTTGTCAACAAGTCAAGGCAGAACATCGTAGAACTCCTGGATTACTTCAGCAAATAGATATTCCAGAGTGGAAATGGGAAAGTATTACAATGGATTTTGTAGTGGGGCTACCTCGTTCTCAGAAAGGATATGATTCTGTGTGGGTAATAGTAGATCGTTTAACAAAAGTGGCACACTTTCTACCAGTAAAGACAACATTTGGTGCTGATAAGTATGCTCAGTTGTATATTGATGAAATAGTTAAATTGCATGGAGTGCCTATCTCCATTATTTCTGATAGAGGCACACAGTTTACATCTCGTTTTTGGAAGACTTTTCAAGAAGCCTTAGGCACGCAGGTAAATTTAAGTACAGCCTTTCATCCTCAGACCGATGGCCAGTCTGAACGTGTTATACAAATTTTGGAAGACATGTTAAGGTCTTGTGTGATAGATTTCAGAGGTAGTTGGGATGCACATTTACCTCTAATTGAATTTGCATATAATAATAGTTATCAAGCAAGTATTAAAATGGCACCCTTTGAAGCACTTTATGGAAGACGATGTAGATCCCCTATTGGCTGGTTTGAAGCAGGAGAAAATAAATTAATTGGGCCTGATTTAGTGCAAGATGCATTGGAAAAAGTCAAACTTATTCGGGAAAGACTCCTTGCAGCTCACAGTAGACAAAAAGCATATGCTGACCATCGAAGACGAGACCTTCAGTTTGCAGTAGGTGATATGGTTTTTTTAAAAGTATCTCCCATGAAGGGTAGTTTAAGGTTTGGGCTAAAAGGAAAACTTAGTCCAAGGTATATTGGACCTTTTGAAATATTGGAGAAAATTGGCAATGTGGCTTACAAGTTAGCGTTGCCCCCAGATTTGGAAGGAGTCCACCCGGTGTTTCATGTCTCTATGTTAAGAAAATATCTTTATGATCCTTCCCATGTTCTTCAAACACAGGAAGTCCAATTAAAAGAAGATTTATCTTATGAAGAGATTCCAGTAGCAGTCTTAGATAGACAAATAAAAAAGTTGAGGTCTAAAGAAATACCATCTGTGAAAGTTTTATGGCGGAATCATACCCAAGAGGAAGCGACATGGGAATTGGAAGAAAAGATGAAATCTACGTACCCACACCTCTTTTTAACATGAGGTAATGAAATTTGGGGACCAAATTTCTTAAGGGGGAAAGAATGTAATGCTCCAATAATTTGTATGAATATTTAATATCTATTATGAAGTTTAGTGAAAAATTTAATTGTGTGAAATATGTTTTCTTTCTTTGAATTAGTAAAGAAAATTTGGGAATAGAAATTTCAATTTTTAATTTAGGAAATTTTTATAAATTTTCAAGGACTTAAGTGAACAAATCTTAAAAGCTAAGGTGGCTATGCGCAATTTTATCGAAAAAGAAATTGGTGGGGCCCACACATACAATTATTAGTTTCTCTTCTCCTTCTTCCTCCCGAGGCAACGCGCGCACCATTTCTTCGTTTCATTTTCATCTTCCTCTACAATCCTTTCTTAAGTTCTTCCAGTAATCTGATATTTTCTAACCATACTTCCGATTCTTGGAGTTCTAGAGGCAAAGAGGTAAGTTTTATCTGCTCTATTTCTCTTTTTCTCCATTTTCGGACCTATGGAAGAAAATTAAGATTTTGAGTTTTAATGGATGAATTTAAGTGTGGATGTTAATGTAAAACATTCTTACGTGGTTTATGATGTTATTAGAACAAGAAATTTCGTAGAATTTGGATATTTGAAAAAGTTAGTGTTCTTGATGAAAATTTGAGATTTGAGCTTGGATTGTTGGTAAAAATTAGGGGTTTTGGTATTAAAATACTCATTAGACATTGAGAAACAAAACCCATGGAAGAAATCAAAAGAAATGTTGTTTTATATATGATTTTAGGATTTTTGGATGAAGAACACGAAGAACATTCGAAAATTTTCCCCGGAAATTACTGTTCACCGAGAAAAATTTTCCAGATTTTCTCGGTTACTGTAGCATTGACTTTAGTCAACTTTACTGTAGCATTGACTTTGGTCAACTTTACTGTAGCATTGACTTTGGTCAACTTTACTGTAGCATTGACTTTGGTCAACTTTACTGTAGCATTGACTTTGGTCAACTTTACTGTAGCTGCGTTCCGGACTAAGATACTGTTAGAAAGCTCCTTGAGTCTAGTTTCTAATAGTACAAGTTTCACTTGAAAATTCTAATATATTCTTTATTTTTTTCATCTTATTTACATTTTAGGAAATCTTTGAGAGTTATTTCCTAACACCTCATAATTTAGCTGCAAAAGGAAAGGTAGTTAGGGCCACATTCGAGGTGAGTGTGATAACCTTATCTCATCTATATTTCTTCAAAAGTTTTGTCATCAAGTATCATAAAGAAAATTGAGAAGGTGGACTTTAACGGTATGTTGTGTATTTATTTATCAAGGACTTGTATTCCTTGTATTTAAAGGTGTTGTAGATTTCAAACCTCTTGTTTGATTAAATGTTAATTCTTATAAAATATGTAAAGTTAATGTTGATATTATCGTTATTATGTTAAGGTTGTGTGAATATTTGCGTTATGGTATGACGTGGTTATAATATTTTCGTGGTGGTGCACCCCACGGGAGAAGTTACAGGAGTTATAAGGGTGGAGATATATCTTTCATGGAGAGATAAGGGTGGATGCGGCCAGGGGGCCGCGGGCAACGATCCACTGGTACTGTGGACGACCCGGTTGGTACGGGATTTGTGTTGGCACTGAGTAATTTATACTGTGTATATCATTGGTAACTGATGTGAGTTTAATTCAATGATATCTTTATGATACTATTTGCTAAATTGCTTTTGATTGATAATGTTATCCATTCACTGAGTATTTCATTACTCATCCTATTATTTTACAACATTTCAGAATCTGTGGCTGACGCTGGGGATTTTCCAGGGGAATAGCGAGTTTATCTTAAACCAACCATCTTGTATTTTCGGTTGGTTCCTTTGTATTCTATATCTTGTAAGCTCTAGAAGTAGCTCTGTGGTCACATAAGCCTCCTAGGATTTTCTTTTTTTTTTTGGTTGGACTATGTGTAACTATGAATATTATGTATGGTTTCATTGTATGGAAGTTAAAACCTTGATGATGTTTTTAACCTAGAGTTAATGTGAATCGGACTCACTGTTGAGGATGTGACAGCTCTACCTTGCCAGCCTCAAAGTTTAAATTGAAAGATTTATTGCCGGCCATATCTTTCTGAGCTATAAAGGTTGTACAGAAGGAGAAGTTTGATGCTAGAAAGCTTATAGATATAAACTCTTAGTGTAGTGAGCAGCGTAATGGGGCATCCATTATATATAGACGAAATTTAGGGCTACAAAACCTTTACATCATACTCTAAAGATGACCTACAGACCTTATCCGACGCAATGCCAACGGTCTCAGATAAGCATGCCAGAAAATAACAAAATATAATCTAATACAAAAGATTTTCTCAAAAATTTCGGCTAACTTTTGACTCTTGCTCAAATTATTAAACTAATCGCCGCTTCAATTTATGACTTCCTAACTCTGTATTTGTCATATCCAATAATTCTAAATCGAGATATTACTCCATGAACGGGTAGCTTTATATTAACCTTATCTAGGTTTCTAATCCGTGACTTTGCCCTAAGCTTACACATTTTCAAACATACATATTAAAATAAAAACTTCTCACATCTACATATCAAGTGTTCCATAAAGTGAGAGAAAAATTTTACCTTTCACTTGCCTCTACGAGCATATATGTATATATGTATAAACATAGAGATACATCATTATCTATATATATTTTCATCTATTCAAGTTTTTTTTAAAAAAAAATTTCAGACTTTTCATTCTCTGAATGTATGTAGAATCATTACATATTATTCCTGGCCATAACAAATAGCCTTCACTCTCTATGCATGAATAACATACATACATATCATATGTATTTAGATACATATAATCACAGTATAATTCAATCAATCATGTATATTATACTTAACTGAAGGCTTTCAAGAACAATACAAGAAAGCATAGAAATACATTTTAGTTCATCGTGAAAACATCCAAGACACTCTGTAATGGCTACATTGTCGACTTCCTTCAATTTCAGAAAATGCCAACGAGAGAAATGGAAAAACCAAGTGTAAATCGGCCGCAAATCCACCGAATATTGACTTTCGTGGTTTTGCCATTAATGCAACGCGTTGTTGGTGTGCATGCCTACCCTAGACTTCTAGCTTCCAGCTTGCAGAAATCCATAGGTTAAGCGTATAGGGTGCGGCGAAGAGATATCTTCTTTGTCTCTGAGTTCAAATTTTTCCTCTATAAGAACTATCCCAACGTTCTCAGTTACCACACCACAAAGAGTAATCATCTCTGAGCCTATAACTTCTCATCATTCCTCTCTTCTCATACTCCGACATAAATTTCTAAATTTTCCAAATCATGGCCACAAGGAAGTACATTGATCTCACAGTGGATGCCAGGAGAGAAGAGCTCGACTTAAACTTAAGTCTGGGCAAAGACAAGGGCAAAAGACCTTTTGAGGGGTCTCCAGAGAAGCAGAAGGAGAAGAAAATGAAGAAGATCGAGGAAGCTGAGCAGAATAGCACAGGCCATACCTCGGAGGACAAAATCGCCTGTCTAGAGCAGGAGGTCAAAAATCTGAAAAAGATGATAGAAAACCTGGAGAAGTTAAGTAAACGCAATCATGCATAAATGACTTCAAAAATAGACAGGTTCTTCTATTGGTCTACCCAGTGCTTCTGCAATCAACAACAAAGAAGTGTTGATTGTATGAATGGGATTTACACTACCCTCCGCGACATTGCTCTGTCTCTCGCTCCAAGTAATGGTCGAGGGGTGATGATACAGTACAACCCTCCTAATCCGAGACCACATCGCTTTTAGATTACTCATGCATGAGTAATTTTTTTTTTTGCAATGTAATCATTCTGCTTTTAATGCCAGTGGTTTCCTTTATGGGATGGTACTCCAAAAATAGTAATAATAAAATTAAGAAGGATAAAAGAAATCAGTCACACAAAATCAATCATGAATGTAACATATAAAGCCCCATACATACAATTTGATCCGACAGCAATGGAATCAAAACAAATAATAACCTTTCCCTTACCGAGTTCAAAAGTATAGCCATAACTCTCTAAAACTAAAAACATAATTCATAAGAAAAGACAAGTCTTGGAGGAAAAGGAAATGAAAACATCCTACAGGACCTTCAGTGGAGCCATCTCTCTATAGTCGTGCCCGGGTTCACCACGATAGAGGAGATCCCACTAAGGTTACCTTACTCTGTAATCGGTAGGAGACCTAATCCCAAAGCTCTGATACCAACTTGTCACGTCCCAAAATTTGAGCACGTGACCGGCACGGAAAGTGAATTTCATTTCACCTCCGTAATCCTATCTTTCTCTTAATCATCATACAATTCTGTTTCATGCAACTAAACCGAATTCTCTATACATACTACAATCATTCACATTACATCACTAAATGAACCTACCCGATTACAGAGATTTCTAGATTTATACAACTTAGAATAAGACTTAACTATTATACCTTTATCCTGAACAAATGAAAAGGTAATCATGCACTAAGGATCCATAATTCCTTGTTCCGATATTTATCTTCAGCTGTCAACTCTGAAAAAAAATATCAATAAGAGGGGTATGAGCAAACCACGTGCCCATTGAGTAGATAACACAACACTATGATAAAAAAAAATATCATACATTATAATGATAACATGCAGCAATCATACGTAAATCGATCATCATATGATATGATATTATTCGTAGTACTTCACGACAATATCCAAATAAATCAAATACATTTCAACATAATTCAAAAGTTCACAACAACAATCGGTGAAATCAATTTCACACAAATTTTCCGTACCAACCGGGTCGTCCAAAATACCTCTGGATCGTTGCCCGCGGCCCCCGCCGCATCCACCCTTATCGCTCCATTTATAATCTCCACCCTTATAACTTCACATAAATTTCTCCATGGGGTGCACCACCATGCCTTTCCTTTCCAGTCAAACACAATCACAATCATATATAAAAACATCCTCAATCATAATCTTGAGTCACATACACAACTCAGTCATTTACAATTCAAGCCACAACATAATCAATGTGGTTCCAGCAACATAGCATGTATACAACATAACCCATAATATAGAACAATTATTCAACTCAGTTCACATGCCATTCACAATCCATCATATAACCTCCATTCATGGGAAAATAAAAAAAATATAATTATATACATTACCAGACATGTTCCACAATTGTTTATGCCTCATCGTTCCACATCATCCTTTTCAAACTTGGATATACAACATATTTCCACTATGATGCAAAAAGTCAATAACAGATATTTAATCATAGCAAGTATTAACCCACTCACCTAGATTTCACACTCTCGGCACTCCCACTTTGCACCTTGACCATTCCTATTGTAACCAGACAAAAACCATCAGGGTTACGAAATAGAGAAATTTCCTACCACTACTCTCGACCTTCACTTACTTCTCGAATCATAACTCCTAACTGGTAATGAATATTCAAATTAAACTTATACCATTGGAAACTATACTTAAAGAGCTTTCCAACGATATAAAGTTTGCCCAAAACGGAGTTCGGATGAAGAAGTTATGGCCGATTGAAAAATAAACTAAAATTTCCCGTTACACCTGGCGCTTGGGCGCCACCTATGGCGCTTGGGCGCCACCCATGCCCGGCGCCTGGGCGCCATGCCTTTCTCTTCCCCACATGTTCTTGGCGCCTGGGCTGTCACGACCCATTTTCTGGGTACATGACCGGCACAATGATGAATCTCTCATCACTGTAAGCCTTCCGATAAATATATCAAATTTTCTTATCTGAAAATCATAGAGATGATTTGCATGTAATCATAGATTATCAATTTAAAATACATTATTATACTGACATACAAGCCAAATGTCGAACCCCTGAACTAGATGTCCTAGACGATTACAGAGCAACATAATCTATAACAAAAGAGGGGTCTACCCGACAACGGGAAGGTCCAAAGTGATCTACTCCTCTAGCAGATATTCTTCGCTGGCAACCTGATCTGAACAAAAAGGTTGTACAAACAGTGTGAGCTTTTAAACTCAATGAGCGAATCGGCCTCGTGTTAATAAAATTCAAATACATTACCAGTCATGCAAGTATATCCGAAGGCTCATACTCAACCAATAGACAGAAGATAAAAATTCATCCAATTCAACAAATGTTACTAGTACTCGTCAATGGCAATATATCCCAGAGAGCGCACACAGGCCGGCTCACCAATTATGTATATTTCCGCCATGACGCACAACATCATCCTTTTACATACAAGAAGATAAAAATTCATCCAATTCAACAAACGTTACTAGTACTCGTCAATGGCAATATATCCCGGAGAGCGCACACAGGCCGGCTCACCAATTATGTATTTTTCCACCATGACGCACAACCTCATCCTCTTAGCTAGGGCGCCTCACGGATTTATCACCAATCCGAGCTATATCCCTACTGAGGGAATCGTTGTCTCCACACTCATTGATCAAGACACCCTGTTAACCGGGTTTTCCGCCTTGCCGTGAGAGGGGGTACTGTCCCGCTCAATCACAATCAATAGCATTTCATATCATAATCAGAAGCTCAATATAATATTCATCCATATAACAGGTATAGTATATAACTATATTATAGCTTTATAAACCACAATTCAAGAGATTCAATCTTCACATCATCATGAGATACTTGCTTTTTCTTATCCATACTTCTGGATTAATTATCTCATTATATTTGTCATTCTGAATCCAATTTCCCCCTATAAATCTTGGGAGTGTCCTACGACATACTTTTTATCACCAATAATGCTAAAACTCTATTAAAACGAGGTCGTTTCACTCACCTGGATTCCGTACGAATATCGCTTCTCTAAGTCGTTACAGACAAGAGTACACAGATGAATTTCAGTATTCTGCTACGGAGATTTTCATGAAAGATTAGAGAAAACAAGTTAGGATTGTTTTCATACAGATATTGTTCATACATATGGTACTATTCATATGTACGGTCACTATTCATATATACGGTCACTATTTATACGTACAGATACTATTTATACATACGGATAATATTCGTACATATGATCACTATTTATACGTATGAATACTATTTTTACGTACAGATACTATTCATATGTACGGTTACTATTCATATGATTACTATTCATACATACGGTTACTATTCATACCAGAAATAGAGAATACAATCTGTAAAAGAGCACCAGGTAAGTTCCCAGGAAAGAGTGGAGGGTCACCCTGGACACACTTAAAAACCAGGTCTTTCCTTAGCCAGAACTTTCCTAGACATGTATTCTTCACAGTTTACATTCTATTTCAGTAATCAGAGAATCAAAATAACATATAAACAACTAAGGACAGTTTTTCTGATGTGGAAGATCGGCCAAAACCGCAACCACAGAGCATACTTAAGAAATTAACTTCTAAAATTTGAAAGACATAGAAAGAGCATAGTATCCTTACCTAAGCTGAAAAGGAAAGGCCCAAAATCTCAGAGGCCTAGCATTGGAGTAAGAGAAACTTAAGGAGAGAAGAAGAGAAGTTGAAGGTGTAAGTTTAGAAGTGAAATAGAAGGGCCTATTTATAGCAAAAGTCAAGGGTACTATTTGATACTATGTGCTAATAAAATATTCAATTTACTATTCATGAAAATGACATTTCTAATAATGTAGTTACTGTACACCTCACGCGTACGATGGAAAATTTTTCTGTTATTACTATTGAAAACTTAAAGGGAAAACTATCCTTTCACCTTAAACCTTTAAGTTTCTTTTCAAATCAGTCCTTTCACTTTAGTCCCTGAGGGTATTTTCACCCATAAAACGTCATTTTCTCCTACGAACTTCTTCCTAGTTTTCTTTTATGACCAAACCACATCTAGTACTTGACATTTCAATTGTATAAATGAACAGTATCGTATACGTAAATAGTATTATACTGGTGAATAGTACCGTATACTGAAATAGTAACAGTAGTTTGTAAACAAATATTTATATTTTATTTTTCTTGGGTATTACATTATCACCCCCTTAAGAGAATTCGGTCCCCCGAATTCAAAACTCATTTCAAGACTGAAATAAGTGTGATTACTTCGTCTATATCTCATTCTTTGTATCTCTTCCTTTCCAAACCTCTTCACATCCCTGGTAAGATTTACAAGAACACTATAGCATCAACTGTGAACTCTAGACCGCATTATCAATAATTTTCATAGGACTTTTGCCTTTTCTAAATAGCAAACAATCTCTTCCTCATCAGTTTGATCTTCTCCACAACCTTTTGTACCATAAAGTATCTCATCCTCATAACCTTTACCAAACTCAAACCACCTAATCAAAGACGAACTCTGTCTCTATGTAAAACCTCAAATAGGTGTCTTCTCAAAAGTGACACGTGGTCTTTCCAGTTTATACTGAATATCAGGACACAAGTTATCATACACATAACTTATAACTTTTACGAATACAAGTACTCCACCTGAAGGCATCATTTTGGCCATAGGTAATACTCTTGCCCAAAGGCGATCCTTCTACCTTAAGGCGATACTCTCAGCTGAAGGCGTTATATAAAATGAAATCATTACATAAATCTCTAAGAAGAACAATTCTAGAAAATGTGTTAAGTAAATAACATACTCCTCATGCATAATTATAAAATAAATATATATAGAAATTCCTCTCACCTCAATGACTCATATAGAGTCGTATCCCTTCAATGCTTAGGGCAAACCCATAGTTCTCTATATATAGGTTCATAAAATACTTATTCAGCATTCCTCCATAGCTCAGAAGTGCAATGAAATATCATTTTAGTAACTCTGCTCAGTCAAAAAGATATTACTATACTATGCTTTAGAATCAAGTATGAAATATAACAAGTCCAATATCTTCTCATTCCTCAAGTTCTTTCAGTAAAATGAATCACTTCAACAAAGAAGATCTAGATACTAACTTAAATTTTATTTCTAGTACATAGATAATTTTAATACGTGAAGCTTACACCAAATGTAGCTTTAGGTACAAACAAAAGAAAAATAAATTAAGGACGAGGAGGCTTTTGAAATGTAAAAGGTGCTCCAGGTCTAGAAGAGGAAGGTGCTTCAGACCTTAAGGAGGAAGCTAATCGTTGCAGCCTAGAAAGGGTTTCTGAAGGAAGCGCCTGAGAAATTTGGTGAAGAGCAGAAGTTACTCCGTTCATACAGTCAATACACCTTGCTTGTTGGTCACGAAAATTTTGAGTTGCAAACATTGAATGTCTATCAACTCGATTAGCCAGTTCCCCGAAACGACGGTTTATCAGTTTCTCTTGGTTTTCAAAGAGACGATTTATTAGTCGTTTCTGGTCCTCTGTCTTGTATTCCAGGCTCTCTATCTTACGCTCCAGATTTTCGATCTTACGCTCCAGGAACGCAAGCTTATTTTCTGAGGATGTTGCAGTACTGTCCTCCTCCAACTCTATTACATCCCTCTTTCTTTTCTTAATTTCTGGTGACCTGTCTACAGGTCTCTTCCCTTTGTTGTCTCCGAGACTTAGATTTAAATCAAGCTCTACATTGCCAGTCTCAAAATTCAAGTTGAAAGACTTATTATCGGCCATTGCTCTAGGGATCTCAGAAATAACTTCGAATGAGAAAGGAATGGAGATTGAGAAATAGGTATGTAATGAAAGAAGTAGGTTTGCTTGGTGCGATGAGTAGGGTAACGGGCATACAAGATTTATAGACAACCCGAAGCCCCTGGAGCTAAAGCCACCACAACCTACACGCCGCTCGCTATAAGGTTTACAGATCACATACGTCGCAATGCCAGCAATTAATGTCGGACATGCAAGTAAATAGTAAATATAATTTAATGCAATTAACATAAGTCAAAGATTTCCTCAAAAAAAATTTCGGCTAATCTTGACATTTCTCAAAGTTCTGACTAACTACGCTCTTCAGTCTGAGATTTTCTCCCTCTAACTTGTTTTATCCTGTAATCCCATATCACGATGTCCCTCTATGATCGGGTAGTCTCATATTAGCCTTATCTTATATTCTAATCGGTGTCTTTATTCTGGATTTACACATAATATATATGTAAATATATATATTTTAAAACAAAGTTAACTGCTTACGGCACATGTATCAAGTATTATCATGATGCAAGGAAACATTGCCTTTCATTTGCCCACGAGAGCATTATATGTAAGTATGTGTAACCATGAAGATGTATTATCCTCTACACATTTCATTCTATCCAAGTCATTTTGATTTCTCATTCTCTATGAGTATATGTAGGATCATCACATATTCTCCTTGATCGTAGCCTTCACTCATTATGCATGAATAACATACATACATGTAATTACAACATGATTCAATCTATTATGTATATTATACTCAACTGAAGGCTCTTAAGAACAACACAATAAAACAGAGAAATGCATTTCAGTTCATCATAAAAGCATCCAAGGCAATCTTTAATGGCTCTATCGTCAACTTCTTTGAATTTCGGAAAATGCCAACGGGAGAAATGGGAAAACCGAGTAAAATCGGCCGCAAATCCATCGAATACTGACTTTCGTGGTTTTGGCATTAATGCGACGCATTGTTGGTGTGCACGCCTACCCTAGACTTCTGGCTTCCAGCTTGCAGAAATCCATAGGTTGATCGTGTAGGGGTGCGGTGAAGAGATATCTTCTTTGTCTCTTAGTCCAAATTTTTTTCTATAAAAACCTTCTCAGCGTTCTCAGTTACCACACCACAAAGAGTAATAATCTCTGAGCCTACAATCCCCCAGTATTCCTCTCGCCTCATACTCTTACAAAAATTTCTAAATTTTTCCAAATCATGGCCTCAAGGAAGTACATTGATCTCACAGTAGAGGCTAAGGAAGAAGAGCTCGACTTAAACTTAAGTCTTGGCAAAGACAAGGGCAAAAGACCTTTTGAGGGGTCTCCAGAGAAGCAGAAGGAGAAGAAAATGAAGAAGATCGAGGAAGCTGAGGAGACTAGCACGGGCCATACCTCGGAGGACAAAATCGCCTGTCTAGAGCAGGAGGTGAAAAATCTGAAAAAGATGATAGGAGACCTGGAGAAGTTAACTAAACGCAATCATGCAGAAATGACTTCAAGAATAGACAGGTTCTTCTATTGGTCTACCCAGTGCTTCTGCAATCAACAACAAAGAAGTGTTGATTGTATGAATGGGATTTACACTACCCTCCGCGACATTGCTATGTCCCTTGCTCCAAGGAATGGTCGAGGGGTGATGATACAATACAACCCTCCTAATCCAAGACCACCTCGCTTTTAGATTACTCATACATGAGTAAACTTCTTCTTTTTTTGCAATGTAATCCTTCAGTTTTTTTTTTTAATGCAAGTGGTTTCTTTTATTGGCTGGTACCCTAAAATAATATAGCTACACAAAATCAACCATGAATTCAGCTTATAAAATCCACCATATAAAAATTTGATCCGACAGCAACGGAATCAAAACAAATAATAACCTTTCCTTTACTAAGTTCAAAAGTGTGGCCACATCTGTCTAAAACTAAAACTGAGAACATAATTCCTAAGAAGAGATAAGTCTCGGAGGGAAAGGAAATGGAAACATCCTACAGGACCTTCAGTAGAGCCGTCTCTCTATAGTTGTGCCCGGGTTCACAACGATAGAGGAGGTCCCACTAAGGTTACCTTGCTCTGTAATCACTAGGAGACCTAACAACCATTGCTTTGATACCAACTTTGTCACGACCCGTTTTCTGGGTACATGACCGGCACAATGATGAATCTCTCATCACTGTAAGCCTTCCGATAAATATATCAAATTTTCTTATCTGAAAATCATAGAGATGATTTGCATGTAATCATAGATTATCAATTTAAAATACATTATTATACTGACATACAAGCCAAATGTCGAACCCCTGAACTAGATGTCCTAGACGATTACAGAGCAACATAATCTATAACAAAAGAGGGGTCTACCCGACAACGGGAAGGTCCAAAGTGATCTACTCCTCTAGCAGATATTCTTCGTTGGCAACCTGATCTGAACAAAAAGGTTGTACAAACAGTGTGAGCTTTTAACCTCAATGAGCGAATCGGCCTCGTGTTAATAAAATTCAAATACATTACCAGTCATGCAAGTATATCCGAAGGCTCATACTCAACCAATAGACAGAAGATAAAAATTCATCCAATTCAACAAATGTTACTAGTACTCGTCAATGGCAATATATCCCAGAGAGCGCACACAGGCCGGCTCACCAATTATGTATATTTCCGCCATGACGCACAACATCATCCTTTTACATACAAGAAGATAAAAATTCATCCAATTCAACAAACGTTACTAGTACTCGTCAATGGCAATATATCCCGGAGAGCGCACACAGGCCGGCTCACCAATTATGTATATTTCCACCATGACGCACAACCTCATCCTCTTAGCTAGGGCGCCTCACGGATTTATCACCAATCCGGGCTATATCCCTACTGAGGGAATCGTTGTCTCCACACTCATTGGTCAAGACACCCTGTTAACCGGGTTTTCCGCCTTGCCGTGAGAGGGGGTACTGTCCCGCTCAATCACAATCAATAGCATTTCATATCATAATCAGAAGCTCAATATAATATTCATCCATATAACAGGTATAGTATATAACTATATTATAGCTTTATAAACCACAATTCAAGAGATTCAATCTTCACATCATCATGAGATACTTGCTTTTTCTTATCCATACTTCTGGATTAATTATCTCATTATATTTGTCATTCTGAATCCAATTTCCCCCTATGAATCTTGGGAGTGTCCTACGACATACTTTTTATCACCAATAATGCTAAAACTCTATTAAAACGGGGTCGTTTCACTCACCTGGATTCCGTACGAATATCGCTTCTCTAAGTCGTTACAGACAAGAGTACACAGATGAATTTCAGTATTCTGCTACGGAGATTTTCATGAAAGATTAAAGAAAACAAGTTAGGATTGTTTTCATACAGATACTGTTCATACATACGGTACTATTCATATGTACAGTCACTATTCATATATACGGTCACTATTCATACGTACGGATACTATTTATACATACGGATAATATTCGTACATACGATCACTATTTATATGTATGAATACTATTTTTACGTACAGATACTATTTATATGTACGGTTACTATTCATATGATTACTATTCATACGTACGGTTACTATTCATACCAGAAATAGAGAATACAATCTGTAAAAGAGTACACCAGGTAAGTTCCCAGGAAAGAGTGGAGGGTCACACTGGACACACTTAAAAATCAGGTCTTTCCTTAGCCAGAACTTTCCTAGACATGTATTCTTCACAGTTTACATTCTATTTCGGTAATCAGAGAATCAAAATAACATATAAACAGCTAAGGACAGTTTTTCTGATGTGGAAGATCGGCCAAAACCGCAACCACAGAGCATACTTAAGAAATTAACTTCTAAAATTTGAAAGACATAGAAAGAGCATAGTATCCTTACCTAAGCTGAAAAGGAAAGGCCCAAAATCTCAGAGGCCTAGCATTGGAGTAAGAGAAACTTAAGGAGAGAAGAAGAGAAGTTGAAGGTGTGAGTTTAGAAGTGAAATAGAAGGGCCTATTTATAGCAAAAGTCAAGGGTACTATTTGATACTATGTACTAATAAAATATTCAAATTACTATTCATGAAAATGACATTTCTAATAATGTAGTTACTGTACACCTCACGCGTACGATGGAAAATTTTTCGGTTATTACTATTGAAAACTTAAAGGGAAAACTATCCTTTCACCTTAAACCTTTAAGTTTCTTTTCAAATCAGTCCTTTCACTTTAGTCCCTGAGGGTATTTTCACCCATAAAACGTCATTTTCTCCTACGAACTTCTTCCTAGTTTTCTTTTATGACCAAACCACATCTAGTACTTGACATTTCAATTGTATAAATGAACAGTATCGTATACGTAAATAGTATTATACTGGTGAATAGTACCGTATACTGAAATAGTAACAGTAGTTTGTAAACAAATATTTATATTTTATTTTTCTTGGGTATTACATGGGCGCCACGATCGCGACCCTTCGCGACTTTCTCTCGGTTTTGGCCCGAATCTGACCAAATCTTCACCGTTTTTCATGATTTCTTCCATGGGATCTCACCCTTAATGTCTAAGGAGCATTTAGACACCAAAATCACCAATTTTAATCGAGAAACGAATCCGGAATCTCGATTTTTCCTCAAACACTCTTAAAACTAGAAAATAGGGAAAAGCTTAAAAAATAGAAATTTCTACCTCGATTCCTTGCTTTCCCTACGTTGCTTGGCTCCTAGAGGCTCGCCCCGTAGCCCGAGATCCGCCCTTCAAAGGCCGGTTGTAGAGTTGGAGTGTAGAGAGAGAAATTAGAGAGAAGGAAGAGAGAAGGAGAGGAGAGAAAGTGAAGAGAGAGAGAGGAAAGAAGAAAAATGAATAAAAAATAGGTGAGGCCACCTATATACTCGCCCGGGGTGAAATTATCACTTGCTCTGCAATTGACCCTCAGTCAAGACTAGCAAAAGCAAATTCATAAAATCTCACCTCAGGTGTTTCTAAATCCTCGGTGCCCCACAAATTTTCTTATTTCACTTTAGTCCCTCTCAATATCTCAAACTCCACTTTAACCTCGAATCCATCATCTTTTCGGTACCGGATTCATAATTCATTCCCATAAGCTTTATTGTTCTTCTCGGGTTCCTACTTGGTCATTTCTCAAAAGTCCTCTATACTTTCTTTTCTTTTCACTTTAGTCCTTGAGAATTTGTAAAAATTTCCTAAATTAAAAATAAAAATTTCTATTCCCACATTTTCTTCACTAATTCAAAAAGAAAATTTTTCACATAATTAAATTTTTCACTAAACTTCAAATCAGACTTTAAATATTCATAAAAATTCTTGGGATATTACACCTTTGCTGTCTTAACATCAACAAATATCAGAAGTTGAAGTACTTCTAAAAGTAGAGTATACTTATGAATTAAAATGAAAAGTTGTAAAATCAGAATTTAATTGTGATTGTAAATTAACATATTTATTTGTGAAAAGGTAAAGTTTGACTATATGTCAACTTCTGTTAGGAGGATAAAAATTTATCTTTAATTGTCAATTAAAATAATTTATCAATACAAATTGGATCGATAAAGATATCCGTTTCACAATATATTTCCATTTAACAACATATTAGTTTTCAGGTTTTTGTAACTATTACACTGTACACACAATAATGTTTAGACAATGGAATGATTAACAATTCAATCTTATATCTCTTTGGTCTCTTAACATCAACAAATAGCAAAAGCTGAAATAATTGTAGAGTATAATTATGAATTAAAATGTAAATTTGTAAACTGAGAATTTTATAAAAAATAATTATTATCTAAATACTGCTACTACTACTTTATTATTATTATTATTATTGGCAGTTTCAATTTTAGCTTTCCGGACTTTAATCTATTCATTTTGAATTAAAGAATTTCCCTCCAAGGTTGTTAAGATCGGTTAAGAGATAAAATATACCAAATGAAAAATCAAAAAAAAATCTTTAAATAAATATAATGATTAAAAATAAATCTATCTATATATAAATTACAAACAAGAATAATATTATATTAAAAATAATCAATTAATGTACAATTTAAATAAATAAGATTCAAAATATGATAATAGAAAAGACACATTGCAACAATAACAATAAATATTGTTATACAAGATTTGAAAACACTCAAATAGTTAAAAAAAAAAAAGAGAGAGAGAGTGAGTAACCCTAAACTCACTTTTTCTCAACAAATAGACATTTCCTTCTTTGAAATTTACAATGTTATAACATCTAATTGGCAGTATTCACTAAATTAAATTAAAAATTAAATAAATTATAAATAATAAGACTATAATTATATAATATTAATAGGAATTTAAGTTAATTTAATAATTTTTATGCCAATTGACATAATAGATTAGAAAAATATCAACAAATAAAAAAATGACAAAAGTTTATCAATAAAATCGTAAGATCTTAAGATTTAAATTAAAATTATACTGAGATCTTAGCAAATTTAGTAATCACATGAAAACATTTTATATTCTAATTTATGAAATTTTGGAATTTTTGTTCTATCGGGGATATAGAGTGAATAAGCCAGATTGAACAATAGAGAAGGAAAGCCATGGTAATGAGTAGAGTAGTTTAATTAATTGACGTGAATATTCTTAACACAGAATGACAATAATTTTAATGTTTTTGTACAATCTAATAGTCATGAATCAACATAATATTTTGTCTGACTAACAGTCATGAATCAACATAATATTTTGTTTGACCAAGATTAGCTTACTCTTACTTATCGACTATTTTTTTAAAGGTTTTTCCCTTATTTATTAATTTCTTTTTGTCTTTTTGTTTTGTTTTTAGTTTGATTCTATAAGCGGAATGTCACCTCCTCTTTGTTGCTTGCCAATAATGGCGGATCCACGTTGGTGTGTGTGGAGGTAATTGCTCCCACAACATTTTTTTTAGTATATTTGTTCTCATAATAATTTTATTTTTTTGTTTTCACATTGAGTATCTCCCGCCCGACAATAAAGACTAATCTCTTTTGGGGTATTTAAGGCAAATAGTAGATCTTTAGTCAATTTAGTCTGTTTCATTAGCAAGAGTTGAAGATTAAATTCCCATAAAAATTTAGATATTGTTCATATATGATAAATTATGAGCACTCATCTGATTAAAAGTATCTCACCTAATAAATTTTTTAAAAAAATTGAATTTAAAATTTTAAAAATTAAATTTATATTTTTTCTAGTACAAATATTTAAAGAATATTTCTTACCTGCACTTACTAAAATTTTTAAATCTGTCCCTACTTGCGAACAAAGACGTAAACACGAGGTCACCGTTGAGGCCATCTTCTAAGAAAAGTTCCAATAAGCCTCTCAAGTATTTGGATCTTAGAAGATAATAGAAAATTGGTGTGTTCTTCAACGCTACAAGCTGTTGTTTTTGTGTTCTTACTATTAATATTTCAATGGTTTAACTCATTTTAAGAATTGAGAAGGCAGCCAATTATGAGGCAATCTAAGTTGTTATGGATTGATAATCGTAGATTATTAAGTGTGTTTTTTTTTATTTTATTTTTTAAGCACATAATAAGTTTGAATAAATTTTTTTTTGGTAAATAATTATCTAGTATCCGAACACTATGTTTGTGTTGACTAGTTCATGTTCGAGTTGCGTAGGACTACAATGGACAATAAAATTCTCTTTACCAAGTTTTAATGAAATTGTATTTTCAGATAATCAAACTCAAAACTTCTAATTAAGTTATAATATACCCCTTATCAATTGATCTACGCATTTAGTGGTAGGTTTGAATAAATCTGAATGAATCAATATTGTAATAAGTCTTAATACTATTTAGATGTATTATTTATTTTAGGCAAAAATACGCTTTACTCAATTTGTGTATGTGCATTTTATCTCTTAAACTTTAAAACTTAATAAATAACCTCTTAAATTTTTACAATCTGTTCAAAAAAAACTTTTTTGTTAAATATACTATTAACTAGATTAACAATCAATGTTTCTTTGTTAAGATTTATTTTTTTATTTAATACATAATTCATTTTTTTAATTTTGATTTCATCATTTTTTTATAATATATGTTTATTACTAATTTATTTGATTATTATTTTTTACTAATAAACAATTTCAATGTATTCAGACTTTAGAAAAAACAAACAGCCTTAATTATTCAATATTTAGATTCAAATACAATATTTAAATATCCATATTTATATTCAAATTCAAATATCTCATTCTTAAAAAAAAAGTCCCTTGGCATCCTTAATTATCCTAGGTAATAAAAACATATCTTCATATAAAAAGTACCTGAGATCTTCATAAACTATGCCATTGTAAGCTACAATTGTTTCATTAGCACTTTCACATTATTACTTAAGCATTGTATGTGAGTAGCTATTAGATGGACTTCCAAATATAAGTTTTTTTTGTGCAACTCATAACCAAAATTTAAAAAATTAGACCGATCGAGATACCAGTTCAACGGTCAACAGTCAGACCATGGTCAAATCTTGATGCTTATAATATATTAAAATATTAAATATATAATTTATGTATATGTTACAGATATTAAAATATTAAAATATATAATATATAATATTAAAATATTCAAGACATGTTACATATTATATATATATATATATATTATTTTTAGCTCTTCTGATAATAGCTTAAAATTTTAAAGATTTATTAAAAATACATAATAATATTTAATAAAAATTTAAAAATTTAAAAATAAAAAAATGAACCGACTAGTTTTTTTCGATTTTATTTATTTAAAACCTGTTCAATCAATTTTTTACTGATTTAATTACTCACTAATTTTTTGGTTCAATCACAACTAAAAACTTAACGATTTATCAATTTTTTAATCGAACTGACTGGTTCGGTCAGATTTTCTGACATTTGCTCTAAAGAACTATTTCCATCAATTTTACAATTATTATACCCAATGATGTTCACTACGATTTGCTTACATCATGTACCATCTTTTTAGTTTATAATTTCTATCTCTCTATCTTTGAACATCTACATTACATATATAATAATTAATTTGTAAAATAAATTATATAAAAAAATTATTTATAATATTTGGTTAACAACTCTGTGCGTGGCGTGGGCCATTTGCTAATTCTTTGGATTATTCAAACCAATTTTTATATCTTTAAAATTGGAGAGAGTGTTTATGAAATTGAATAATAGTTGAATTCAAACCAATTTTATATCTCAAATGATACTTTAAAATCAAATTAAATTAATGAAATTGAATCAACTTAAATCAAATCAATCGATAAAAAATTGACTAAAATAAAAAAGAAAATATTTAAATCGATTTTTAAAGTATAAATTTTAATCATTTCAGTTTAATTGTTGATTTAGCTTTGTTTAGTTTAATTTGAGTTTAATTGTTGATTTAGCTTTATTTAGTTTAATTTGAGTTTAATCAAAAGCTAAATTTATATAAAAAAAATATTATACTTATATATATAATTATATATAATATCATATTTATCAGTACTTTTATTTTACAATAAAAATAGAATATTAGTGACATCTTGACATCTTGATCTTATTATAAGTTAAAAGAAGTAGCATAATATTAAAAAAAAAGTTAATAGAAGGCATTTTAATGACAAAGATATGTAAATTAGGTTATTAAATGTCCAAAAAAAATTATTGTAACAAATCCCTCCTAATATAAAATATAAAATATTATTGTAACAAAGAGTTTTATAATTATACGAGAAAAATTATAGATGTCGTAGGTAGAGGGGAAGAAGGTGCAATTTAGTATCATATATTAATAGTTTGATATACATTTGGCTGTATATTAATTTTTTAATTAAATTTATATATAAATATATTTTTTTACTCTCTTGTATATAATTTAATTGATTTTTTATATTATATGTTACAATAACCTCTTTTGAGATTTGGTTAAATTACACTTAGTATCCATCTGATTTCAAATACTACATTCAACTTGTTTAACATTTTGATATATATTACAAAAACTTCTCTTAAATTTTGCTTTTATTAAATAATTTAACTTGTTACACAATGTGAGGCTATAATTTTATTTTTACCAAGATAGCAAAGGTAGTCAATTTAATGTTAACATCTAATCTGAAATTTTAGCTTTATTTTTAACATGCCACTAAAATTGTTAAGTAATTTTATTATTAAAAGGAATATAAGTTGTGCAAATAGTTGATTTAACATAGATTATAGAATCGGATAAGACCTACTGATTCAACCGAAAATCAGTCACTAGTCTGGTTCAATTGATCCAAAAAACCAACTAGTAAAAAAACATCAACAACCGTTGAATTGGTTGACTGATTGAATCAGTTTTTGTCAAAAAAAAATATTATTTACAAAAATGCAGTAATTTCTCACATTATATAGGATTTAACAAGCTTTTTTAATTTTTTTTTATCATGTTATATTTCTTTTGTTCTTCTTAATTATTTTTTATAATAATATTATTTTTGCCATAAAAACAAATAAGAGAACAATAAAAAAAATAGAAAAAAAATTACACACATACATACATATAATAATAATAATAATAATAATAATAATAATAATAATAATAATATAATTTTACTAAGATTAAGTATGAAAATGTTTATTAATTTATTGTATTATATATTTGTAATATATAAATTTAATATATATATATATATATATATATAAATATAAATATCACCAGTTTGATCTCAATTCAACCACGATCAGACCAAATAAAACGTGAATCAGTACCTCTATCAATTTAATGACCTGTCCAATTTACAATTATTGAATTTCAAAGACAACAGAAAGGGAAGTCTAATGTAATATTTGAAATTATAAATATATTAAATATAATTTAATTAAATATAAAAAAGTTAGTGTAATTTTTCTTCTTCGTCTTCTTTATTTTTTATTTTTTTGGAGTAAAGAGCAGTGTGAAAGTAAAGCCAATACCTTGTTAGAAGAAAGTAATTTGAGGCGATTGTTTTTTCTTTTTCCCCTTCATCTCTCTTCCAATTGCTTATTCTCTAGTGGGAGTTGTTTGAGAGCAACCCTCACCCCCTTTCCTCCTCCTTCCTGGCACTTTTATAGGAGTTTTCATTCTCTCTCTATAGAAGTTTTCATATTTTCTTAGTAAAAGTTTTTGTTTTCAATCTTTTTTTTGTAAGTTTTTTTTGGTTTATTTTCTAAGCTTTTGTTTTTGGATTTGTGTTCAGATCTTGTTGCTTTGTAAGTTTTTTATTTTGTTTATTGTTTTTCGAGTTATTGTTGTTTGATTTCATTCTTTTAAAAAAACTTGGAATCTACATGTGATTTTGGAGAAAGCGGAATTCATTATCAATCAAATTGTGCTAACACTTGTTAATATGATTTGGGGATGGATAAATGAAACAACTTCAAAAGTTCTAACGGTATATTTTGATTTACCTCATTTAGTTGATAAATCATTGTATACTTTTTATTTAGATACCTTGTTAAGTTTCAGAGTTTATTTAAAAGATTTTTTTCTTTTTTTGTTTTGACCAATGTAATCTTATGATTTTTTTTTGTAATATGATATAATTTGAGTCTTATTGGCCATTATTAAAAAAATAATAATAAAGCCAATATCATCCTGAGTGTAATGGCTGGGCTTCACTGTAGGGCCCATCAAGCTGTGAATTCCATGACAAGGAAAGAAAAAAACTAAGAGATTTTAATGTAAAAAAAAAATTTTAAGTTCTTTAACTTCATTAGTGTTATAAACATGAAAAGATATTAAGAAGTTATTTTTTTTTCATGATAATACTTTTAATTGTAATTTGTAACATTCCCCCATTTATTATGTATTATTTACCCGTATGGTGTTTTTAACAGGCTATACGTTACATTAAGAAAAACTTCTTTGTACACATTTTAGTGATTGATATGAATATGAGGTGTGTTAGTTCTTGAAAAACTACACCAATAAAAAGACTTAATAGTTGGTGAAGAACTAAACATTTGAATTATTGTTTTTCCTTGTGTCTCTCTCATCAATTTTTTTTTGAATTTTATATTTTCTTCCGATTTACAACAATTCTTTAAATTTTGAGACATTAGTTCTTTTTTATTGGCGCTAAAATTACGATAATACAAGGGCTCTCCAATCTTATAATCAGGGTACATTGCATTCGTACGCCTATAATATTTTCCATAATAATTAGGGTAAATTAAATTAATATTTTTTTCTAGGTTGACAAAATGATACTGAGCACCTCTTTAGTTTCAATTATAGTAAAGTCTCTATAAATTAATAAGGTTAGAATCATAAAATTTTATTTAATTAGAGATGTATTAATTAATCAACAAATTAATAATTTATTGATTTAAAAGATTTTTTTTAATTTAGCTAATATAAAATTAATAACATAAAAATTATTATGTATATCATTAATATACAATGTATACGTGTCATATTTTGTGAATTAATTTAGAAAATAATTTAGTATACCTTTATATTTATGAAAATAAGTAAATAGTATTAATTGTTTTTGGTACCTAAACAATATTCATTGTTGGCTAATTAAATAAAGTTCAATGCAACTCTTTTCAATTTTTTTCGTTGTAGTTGGAGAACACGAAACATAACTTTTGAATATAATGAAAAAAGTTAGAAATGAAATTTACCTAGATTTAATTATGGAAAAGCAAACAACAATATATTCATATTTTATTAAATTGTCCTAATTATGTTTGTAATTTTAGAGAATTGTTAATTTATGATATTAATAATACAATAAATTTATATAATGGTTTTCCTAAAAATCATTATCTTATTAATATCAAAATTACTAATTTTGTAGGCTGATCCATGTAAAGACTGAAAAAATATATTATTTTATAGAGGTTATTAATTTATCGAATATTAATTTATGGAGTTTTAATTGTATTATTTAATCTCTTTTAATTTATTTGTTGCCATTCAAAGTAATTTTTGTACAATATGTGCTCCTTCCAGTTCTAAAATTATGTAGTACAACAATTTTATATTAAATGTTAACATTATTTTAATTATCTTTATTGTCTTTTAGCCATGGTTTAAAGTTTTAACAATGGTTAAAACTTAAAACTATTGTTAAAAGTATTGTAAAAATTATTTTTTAACAACAATTTTAACTGTTACTAAAAGTTATAATTACGGTTAAAATCATTGTTAATAGAACAAGTACCATGCTTGTCCTAACACACAGAATCGGCATATCATGTTATTTAGAGCGGCAATAGATTTAAAGGGAAAACAATCCAGGTAAGAGGTTTTTGCAGTGTGCATATGTATATATATATGTGTGTGTGTGTGTGTGTGTGTGTGTGTGTGTGTGTGTGTGTGTGTGTGTGTGTGTGTGTGTGTGTGTGTGTGTGTGTGTGTGTGTGTGTGTGTGTGTGTCTCAAAAATAGTGTAATATTTAAAAAAAAATGTCATATTATTATAGCCACAGTCCATAAAGAGGTTGGTTAAATTTTAAGTGTAATTCTTTAAAAAAATATTTATGTATAGTTTTTTTTATATTTTTTCTTTGATAAAACATAATAACTATATATATCTTTTAGAGTCCATCATTATATAACTGAGTATTTCAAAAACACTTTTACACATATTGTATTTTATTGAAAAAACAATTACAATTTACAAAAATATAAGAAGTTATACTTAAATCTAGCTCCTTTTCTTTCTTTCATTTTTTTTTAATTGAATGACTAGAAGTGAAATGCTGCTATTAACGTGGATAATTGAAATTGTGTCATCAAGGTAAAATTGAGAATTCTCTCAAGGTCATATTTTCTTTTGGAGCATCGATCTTCAAAATTAATAGTAAGATCAACGATCGATAATAAAACTTTAAATTTTAAAAGAATGGAAAATAAATAAAAAGGGATTATGATTATGGACAATTGATTTTGAATATTCACAATCCAAAAGGGAAACAAGAGATTATCTATTATAAAACTAAAGGGGGAAACAAATCATAGACTAAATTAATTTTTAGAATTTATATATTTTATTATTTGAGTTTTTTAGAAATTAACATAATCTTTGAAAATTAATTCTCATAACAAATTGATCTTCTAAAAATAAACATTTCAATTTATTTTGATAAATTAAATTGAAATTGTTTTGAGAACTAAATTATTAATTATTAATATATTTGAAAAAATTATGATCAATTTTGAAATAAAAATTTTTGAATTTTTTTAAAGAAAAATTCACATTTTATATTTGTATCAAAGTCTATGATAATAAATAATAAAATATTACATACCTTTTTTTATTTTTGTTTCAATTTTAACACTAAAGCCTGTGCGAGTAAGGAAAGTGTATTCTTTTTTACACACAAGAGAAAATATAAATGATTGAATGAAGTGTATCTAACGATTGTAAAATTAAAAGTCATGAAATAAATTATTATCGTTGAATGCAATTTAAATGCATCACATCTAAAAATTCAGCATGTCAATGGAAATCCAATGAAATTGGCAAAAACAATTTTTTTCTTTTTTGGGTGACCACAAATTGAATTTCTTATATTGCCACGATGATATCGTTTTATATAGCGATGTAGCTACATTATTTGTCATTTTTTTCGGACTCATATACGGTCACGCGAACCTTCTCGGAACGAAAGAGGACGTCACCATCTCAGATTGCGAAATCCTTCTGCAAATGGAAATGAAAAAGACGCAGAGAGCCTGCAGCTGTAGAAGCATCTAATCATTTTTTTAATGATAAAAAGCACATAGCCATATACCCATCAAAGCGTCTTTTGCTTTTTCTTCAGTGTTGTAGCAATGCGAGCTAAAAAGCTCCAAGATGATTCAATGGAACCAAAAGTAGCGAAGTGAGTTTTTGCAGCTACCCAATGCCTTTTCATTCACATAACTTTTGAGCTCACCGACAATGGCCGACGATCTTTCTTCCTCCGACAAGGTTTGTTTTACTTTTACCATTTTTTTTCTTCTTGTTCCTCTACATTTGAACCTTAAAGGTTTCTCTTTGTGATTATTATTTCCCCTTTCTTCTTTATGGGGTTGGCATGTGAAATTGTCTGATCTGTTTGTTAGATAACCTGAATGAATGTTTACATTACATTCCGATTTCCAAAGCTCCATGATATCATATTGCCAAGGCAAACTACTTGATGTTTGATGAGTGAAATCTTATCTTGTTGTGGATCTTAAATTTAATACAGATGTTTTCTATCAATCTAGTTTGTGAATCATTAAATACTTCTAATTTTTTTGTTTCATTTCATATCCATCCAAAATTTAAAGCTGAACCTAACAGCATGTTGGTTCAGAAGGTTGGTTTTGGCATTAAATTTCTGAATACAAATGGGATGGATAGAGGGGTTAAATTGAAAGAAATGATATGTTGATGACCAAATTGAATTTGAAAGTTCATGATTCTGTCCATTTTGCCCTTTAATTGGATGGTTTCCTGAATAGGTGTACTATAGAGTGCTTTCTCACCCTTAGATGTATTTCTTGATTTTCACTCTCACTTTTTATGTAATAAGGCGAGAATCTGAAAGAGCAATGAGGTAAAGCTCTTTATAGGATTGCCCATAACACTTGCTGTGTATATTGAATATAAAGCAAGTTTAAATATTGTAGTTCATGATCACAGGGTATCATCACTGTAAAGGCTTCAAAGAATTCTACACTGATGTGGAGGATGACCGTGTTAGTCGTTGCAATGGTCTGTGGAGTGTATATTTGTTCTATTTGTCTAAAGCAGACAAGAACTCCTATTAAGATTAGATTTTTAGATATCCAGATCAGTAATAAGACATGCCCTGAACCTAACATTGAACCTTGGGAAATTCCTTATGTGCACTACCCAAAACCGAAAACTTACAGCAGGTAAGATATTAGACATGCCCTGAACCTAACATTGAGTTTTGGCTATAGATTTTGTTTAAATTCTGATTATATTGATTTCTTCTTGCCTCGTTTTAGGGCTGAATGTGCTTGCAATCCTGTGAGGTATTTTGCCATTTTATCAATGCAGAGATCTGGGAGTGGATGGTTTGAGACGTTTCTGAACAATCATACTAACATAAGTTCAAATGGGGAAATTTTCTCTATTAAAGTGAGAAGGAGTAATGTCTCAACCATTACAAAGACTCTGGATACAGTTTATAATCTAGACTGGTTAAGTAGCGCATCGAAAAATGAATGCTCTGCTGCAGTTGGCTTGAAGTGGATGCTTAATCAGGTAAAGGTTGTTTTATTCAGCGATATCCTTTTTGTTTTAATGTAAAGCTTGACAGTCATCTTTGAAACCTTTTCTCTTTCTGATATAAAGATCAAAAAGTGAATAAGTTATTCTCTTTTATAAGAAGACAATGGATGTTGCAAAACATTTGTGTTGGTTGTGGACAATTAGAAAATGTAGCATCTATGAATTATGTGTATATTGAACTTATAGCATAAGTCACTGATATTGATAGGTACCGTGTGTGTAGTGGGGTAGTTTGTTATTCTGTACCGGGTAGTGGGAATTGGAAAAAGGTGCAGTGATGGGTGTAGTGATTCTGTTAGGAGGGTAGAGGAGGAATTTCAGTATGAGGTAATTTGTTATAAAAGGAGGGGAGAGGGAGAGAGTAGAGTAGCTTGGAAAATATTCAGATGTCTTTACGTGATAGGAGGAATAGCGTCCTCTAGAGGAGGCCTAGAGTCTCTGGAGCCTTTGGACTGTGTCTAGTTTACTGTTACTGCTACCTTCATTTCTGTTCTTAGTATTTTCTGTCTTTCATTTCTGTTATGGAGTCTGTAGCAATGTTTTCTTCTTAAATAAAATCTGTTTTCTAGTTATTTGAGATTTGGGTTCCTATCAGATATTGTCTCTCATCAGTGTTAGAGAAAAGCTTTGCAGACAGTTTATCGACTTAGAGAAAGTCTAAGGAAAGTCAAGCTCCTCTACCGTCAAATTACCTTGAGTTTTGTGTGTATGGTAATAAAAAAAATTTACTCATATGTCTGTGGTCCTCTGGTGACAACTGATGACTAGTTCATTCTATGCTGGCTACTAAGCATGCCATTGGAAAGGTGTATCTGCCTGAACTGGTGTAACATAGGGAGGCTTCCCTGTAAAAGTAATGATCCGTGGATTAAATGGCAGTCCATAGTTTATTTGGATTAAGCCTAATTTGGGTATGTGTTAGAATTTTAACAAATGATGTTGCCACTGAATGCTGATAAAAAAGGTTGAGATGTGGAGAAGACCTACTTATACTTTCAATTTAGTATCAGTTGTCAATGAATTTTTGAGGTGGAGTTAAATTATCAAATGCTCCTCTTAGCTGTCATCTAGGATTAGTCAAATTCAAGACAGAGGATGGAAATTACTGTCTTTGTTTACATTTACAGTATGGTGTATTCCGTGTAACTTCAGAGGGGACTTCATTTTAATGGGATTTAAATTTGATTCTTTTAGATTTTAGTCCATGAAGTGCATTTCTTTTTTATTTCTTTCAAGTGCTTGATTGCTTTAAATTCATTTTATTTGGTCAAATCTCATAAAAAGTCTGAAAAACATTAAGATGTATTTAATGCATATAGGTATTAGAAAAATAAACAAACTTAGTAGTTTAGAATTTAGATTTAGAGATAATATCTTAATAATTATATATGCATCCAGATTTAGATGGTAGGAACCCAAATTCAAATGAAGAGAACTAAAGTTTTTATTCTCTAAGTTGCAGAAAATACAGAATGAAAAGTAGCTCACCAATAAGAAAGACCACCAGAAAATAAAGAACAATGACGGATGACCATAAAAGAAGAAAAAGCAACCAGCGATCCAAGGACCTCCTACCAGAGCAGAAAATGCCCCTCTAGAGCTAACAAGGTCCTCCAGCTAAGAAAATAAAAGATTCTCCTTGTCTGACCCTCTCTCTTCTTCCCCTCCCTATACAACTAATTTTGTCGCTCTGAAATTCCCTCTCTACCCCTCTAACAACATAACAGAATAGCCCACTACCCGATACCTATCATTAGACCTCTTAATCTTGAAAAAAGCAAATGCCACCTAAGTCCTACTATTTTCAAGAGGAGGTAGCATTTTGTGTATGGGGATCCTAATTTCTCAAGTACTTGGAAACATATTCATATCCCTATATCATTTAGTACAAGTACAACATATAAAATTTAAATTTTTCATATTTGTTTTATCCAAGCATCTTATAAGTGGGTTTCCAGGCACTTAGTTTCCCATGAACTAAACAGCTATAAGCTACCAACAAGGAATAGATTAGTTTCCCATGCACTAAACAACTATAAGCTACCAAAAAGGAATAGATTAGTTTCCCATGCACTAAACAACTATAAGCTACCAAAAAGGAATAGAACAGAGACAGAAGCTATGATGTTTTAGAATGCAACCCATTGCTAAATATCTATTGTTATCTTATCAGCTTCTGCACCAAGCTTGCTCAAGTTTTAAAAATATAATGGATCATATTTGTGACGTATGCAGGGGTTGATGCAGCACCATGAACAAATAGCTGACTACTTCAAAAAACATGGTGTTTCACTCATATTTCTTTTCCGAAGGAATCTTCTGCGTCGGATGGTTTCTATACTTGCAAATCAATATGATAGGGATACTAAGATGTTAAATGGGACTCACAAATCTCACACTCATTCACCCCGTGAGGTCTTTCTCTCTCTATGTTCTGTCCATCTGTATATGTTTGTGCAGGTTGTCATTCGTATCACATTGTCGTCATCATCGTTGTTGTTTATGTTGATGATTTCTGACTTTGTTTTCAGGCAGAGATACTGGCAAAATACAAGCCCACACTCAACTCAACGTTGTTGATACGCAATCTGAAGCAAGTGAATTTAACCACCACCAAGGCTTTGGAATATTTCAAGGGCATTAGACATATTGTCGTATACTATGAGGATGTCGTAAAAAACCGCACTGTATGTCACACAGCATATTGCATAATATTTGCTTCTTCTTCCTATTTGAGTAATTCTATAGAGAGCTCTCTTACTCTAAAGAAGTGAAGCTTTTTCACCATAAGAGAAGTAAGTTGTTAGAGTTGAATTAGGTAATTACATTTTGATAGTTGTATCTTTAGCCAAATGTGGCCGAGAAATAATATGGGCTTGAGCCTAGTCATGGGCCTAAGCCCTTGTGCTTAAAGCCTATCAGGATTAGGCCCACACTTGGTCTGACTTGGCCTATGAACAAGTTTACTTTAAAAATGTTAAGGTTTTTCACCATGTAATTTACTTTTAAACTTGGATTTCAACTTTTTTATGTAGAATTTGAAAGTTAATTTCAATTTGATCAACGAAAGATCAAATGTTTTAATTTAGTTCTTGAAAGATTACATTTATCTCATTTTAGTCATTTTCATAGCTAAATCTTAAATTTTTCATTGCCAAAAGTCACTTTGACATAAAGACAGACTAAATGGAGACAAAAGTAATCTTTTAGGGACTAAATTGAGACACTTGATCTTTTAAAGATCAAATTAAAAAAATTATAATATTTCAAAGACTAATTAATTTACTCTAAAGAGAATAAGGAAGGCTTGACTTCTCGAGATAGAGCTCTTTATTGAATTACCGTATTCTAAGATTCAATATTCATTCATTCACAACATATCCTCAGCTCAGCTTGGAAACCTCTCAACCATGAAACTGTCTTACCTTGTTTCAGAAATTAATAGAGGTTCAAGATTTTCTCAAGGTTCCTCATAAAAATCTGAAGAGTCGTCAGGTGAAGATACATAAAGGGCTTTTATCCTATCAGATTGAGAATTGGAATGATGTCAGCAAGACACTCAATGGGACACCATATGAGAGCTTCCTTCATGCCGATTACAGGAAGTAAACTGCTAGGACTGTACATACCACACTTAGTTCTTTTTGGTAAAAAAGTTTATAGAAAGTTTGACCTTTTAAGAGGTTGAGTTTTTATTACTGTTGAATCACTTCGAAATCTGTACATGAGAGATTCGACACAGTTTTACGTTGGCTGTCGAAGGCCTAACACAACCCTCCTCCTTTCTCCGGGCTTGGGACCGGCTATAAAACATAGGCGAAATCTGTACATATGGTAATTAAAAAAAAATTATTTTACACAAATCTCAAATTGATTTAACAGTGAAAAAGATCTACCTTCTAAAAGGTCTAACTCTCCGTAGACTTACCCTGTAAGTTTGGACCTGAGATTTTGTGTTTAGTATGAGCAATCCTCTTCATAAGAGTTTGAGTTTTTATTACTGTTGAATCACTTCGAAATCTGTACATATGATAATTAAAAAAAATTATTTTACACAAATCTCAAATTGATTCAACAGTGAAAAAGATCTACCTTCTAAAAGGTCTAACTCTCCGTAGACTTACCCTGTAAGTTTGGACCTGAGATTTTGTGTTTAGTATGAGCAATCCTCTTCATAAGGCACAAGTAGTGGCTTTGTTATTATTTTACTCTCTGATTTTCTGTTAGCCTTCCTCTAAGCTTTAGTCCCAAGTTATTGGAGCAGTTGTCGCTTCGAGGAGATCCGATAAAATTCGATACAGAGAGGCTGCTGGATGACCATCCTGTTGAAATTTTGGCAAGGGCTCTTACAATTTGTTTTGTTGTTCACTTGTCTGTTTATTCCATTTATATTTTATTCATTCTTTGTATTTGATTTGAGCTGTCAAAAGAGGTTGCAATTTCTACCTGTTGACTTTCTGTCCAGTCAGGTTTTCCCATGATAGACCAAGGAAATTGAATAAATATACAAGCATATAAAAGGTTAGTTTCACTATATGTTATGCTTGATATTAATGTTTGAATTTGTTTATTTATCTTTTGTAGGAAAGACTCTAAGCCAAAATGCAAACAATCTTTGTTAATTTGGGGCCTCAGGATCTCCTATTAGGCCCAACAAGGTTGTTCGATCGCAGGCCCTACTTATCAATGCCAATCAGACTGATCTGCTTTTTATTCAAATGAATACGGCTCTAATTTGGGGGTAGCGTAATTTACCACTTTAACTTCAAAAGTTGACAATAAACTTACATAAATTTGTAGTTGTGTCACATAAATTCTTTGTTAACTTTATTTTTGCAAAACCATTATCATCACTTCTTTAAATTCATTAAAAAATAAAAAAGTTCATACAACCTAAGTTCAATAAAAAGGTTCATACTTTCTTTTAAATCATTTTTGTCTACATTTTTGCTTTTAAAAATTATTAATTTAGTCTTTTTTAAGTCTATATGGACAAGTAGTATAAGTATTTCGAGAAAAAAAAAAAAAGAAGGTTGATGTAGGGTTTATGTTATACATTATTAAAAGATTAGAAGAGTTTCCTGTCAACTTTTAAAATTAATAGGGTAAATTGTATAATTTCTTAAATTGAGGAAGAATTTTGTTTAACCATTTTGTTATAAGAATAAGAATTGGATAATGTTTGAGAAAATGATGACGTGGAAATTGTTAAAACAGAGTTCATTGAAAGTGACATTGTGACTCATTCACATTATCGTATCCAAACAGTTTGATCGTAACAAATTTTTCTGAACAAAAAGTGGAAAAAGCCTAAAGTATAATAATTTTTTAATTATAGACTATGAAAGTATTTTTCAGACGTAAAAAAAAGTGTAATTTATTAAAAAAATTAATATTACAATATTGTGTTATAATATATATATATATATATATATATAAATGCAATTAACAAAACCTGATAATAAAAATATTAAAAATCTACCTAAGATTTATGTGATCCATCAGATAACTTGCTGTCCTAGGTTCTGTGCAAGTGCTAGACAGCTCTGTCACAAGAATACAATTATATTTTAAATTTAGTAATGTTGTAATAAATGTTAAATTAGTTATTAGTCTTTATTGTTTCACTCGAGTTTTAATCTGATCCTTATAATTTAAAAACTCATAATTGAGTCTTTATAATTTTTTAATTTAATCCCAGTTATTAAAATTTTGTTAATATTTTGTTAAATTTTAGTTGCATGATAAATTTTGTCAATATTTTGTTAAATTTTAATTGCATGACCAATTATATATTATCTTAACATTTAAAATATACATGGTTTAAGTTAATTTGTCATAATTATTTAACATAAATTACATTATATGTCATATATATGTGAGTTAATATCACTTAATTTTTTTCTTTTTGTTAGCATAAACAATATATTGTTTAATAACTTGAATTATATGATGCGACCCATGGAACGATCAAGTTTAGATAACAGTTATGGTTTTTACTGTACACGTTCATATTTAATTTTTTTTATTGTACTCATCTGTATCAAATACTTTTGCCAAAATATTAAGAAGATTATTCTCTTTGCATATAAATGTAGATCACACTAATCAATCAACGTAAATTCTTGAGTGTTTTTTATTTTTGCACTATTTTATCTTCTTCGTTATAGTGTAAATTTCCGTAACATGTATATTTAAAGTGTTAATATGCATATAGTTAGTCAATTTAACCAAATTTAATGAAATATACACCAAAGTTTAATAGCAGAGACTAATTCAAAAACTTGTAAAACTATAAGGATCGGGAGAATAATTTAATCTTTCGATAAATTTGTAGATCTCAACTAACTTATATCTCTTTTTTGTAAAATTGATTATTAAGGGAAGTCAAATTCAAAGTCTGGCGACAACCCAAATTGCCGAAGTACAAAGTTGACTATCAAAATTTGATTTTTGGTTTGGTGGCTTCAACGTGCAAAAATACAAAAGACTAATTCATTTTAAATAAAACTACACGTGCTTTTATACGATTAATTAATTAGGTTTTTTCAGACTTTATATTTTTATTTAACTTTTAATTGAATTTTTACGGTCTTACAATTTTCAATTTAGTTAGCGCATTAAAATTTTGTCAATATTTTGTTAATCTCTCTCTCTGTGTTTGCGTGTTACTTTTCCTTTATTATCTATTTTATTCATTATATTCGAAGTATTAATACTACATAATTGATTATATAAATAATAATTAATTTCATACTAATAGAAGTTTATCGATAATGACTCTTGTGGACTTGAGTGATTTAAGAGTTATTTTAGAATCTAATTCCCGTGAAGTTGTGCATATAATAAAGTATGGTAATAACTCCACTTATAGATATGATACCATAATTGATGATATTAGATACATTCTCGTTGGTAGGTGCTTATTTAATACGAACCACATATTAAAAAGAAAGTAAATTAATGTGCTGATATTCTTATTAAATTACGAGCCCTTGATACCTCTTAGTTATAATTATGGAAAGACCTCTAATGTTTCGAGATTGCATTTACTTGCAAACTACATATTTGCTATCTTTGTTAAACTTTATTTTTTAAAAAAAAATTTGTTTCTTTCCTCTTTTGTATGATAATTTATAAAATTATAAGAATTTAATGATAAAAGTTTAAATTAAAGAAGTCAAAATTAAAAACTGATTAAAAAACTTAAAAATAAAACTATACAAGAATCTCAAAATAAAAGAAGAGAGGAATCACGAAAGGTCAATGTATGAATTCTCTCAATTTTTAATATTAAATAGAGAGTCAATTTATATTAAACAGACAGCAATGATTGAAAGGAAGAAATTAGAAGGTTCATTATTTTTATTTTTAAATTTTTTTCAAGTGAGTATTTATTTACTTTTTTGTTTGAACTCAAGATATCTTTAAATTATTTTGAGTTTAAAACTACTTCTTATTTAAGCCGGTAGCGATAAAATTAAATCTTCTTAATAAATATACTTCTCAAAATTTAAATTTATATTTTCTTCTCTACAAGATTAAAACCGCTAATGTAACAGTCTCAAGTCTCAACTCTTATAGAGAGATACGAATGACGGTGGATGACAAAGGAACTCTTTGTTAGACGCCATACGTCCTTGGATTGATGTGGGCCTACAACTCTCGAAGAATGAAGGTAATGGGGTGGTAAGCACGTAGAAAGTAGAAGCAGAAAGGAAAGCCGCTGATTTGGGGGAAATGGGTCCTACTTTGAAGTTCCCATGTCACGGACGGCAAGCCAAGCCAAGCCGACGTCGTAACCGAGGTTTAGGTCTAACCCCAGATCCAACCCCAAACCCCCTTCTCTATAAAGTCCGACCTTTCTCTATTACTCTCCCCCTCTCTCTCTCTCTACCTGGTCGTGGCGTCTGCCTCTGCTTGGACCAGGTCGGCTCCTTCACCTTCTTCTTCTCTCTCTGTCTCTGAACTATTGCAGTTGAATTTCGGCCCTGCAGCTTCCAGGGTCGGAGAGGAAGGGGAAGGGGGAGACTTGAGAGAAGAAGCTACTAGAAGAGTAACGGACCATGGCTCAGCCCACCAACAATGCCGATCTGAATCAGCACCAGCACCAGCAGCAGTGGGCGACGCAGCCGGCGCATCACTATCAGCAGCAATGGATGGCTACGCAGTACCCGGCTGCTGCCATGGCCATGATGCAGCAGCAGATGATGATGTATCCCCAGCATTACATGCCC
This sequence comes from Biancaea sappan, assembly GCA_037074585.1. Lineage (NCBI taxonomy): Eukaryota > Viridiplantae > Streptophyta > Magnoliopsida > Fabales > Fabaceae > Biancaea > Biancaea sappan. Next base: position 6,177,054 of record CM073493.1, on the reverse strand, counting down.
TATGTCCACCATTACCCCCCTCCTCATCCTCATCCTCACCAGCAGCAGCAGCAGCAGCTGAAGCCCCAGCAGCCGCCGCCGCAGCAGCATCAGCTGCAGCAACAGAAGCAGGGGTCCACCGATGAGATCAGGACGATCTGGCTCGGTGACCTTCATCACTGGATGGACGAGAATTATCTCCATAACTGTTTTGCTCATACAGGAGAGGTCTGCTTCTATCCCTCTATCCTTCTATTTAAGATTCAAAATTGAAATTTGCCGTTTTTCTTTGTTGCATTAAGATGGGCGATAGCATAACTTATTGCATCTATTACTATGATAAAGAATTATAACTGATAGCAAGAAAAGCTAGTAACTGAAGTATTGAATTGAACTCTGTGTGTGTGTGTGTGTGTTAACTCTATCTTTGTGTGCCTGAATATGTTTTGTCTCTTTAGAACTTGAATGTTATTGAACTCTTGGGCACCTCCATTGTTACTCAATTCAGACAACTTAGTCCGTTGCCATGTGTGTCAACCTTGCAAGGCAGAGGGTAGATTTCCATCATTAGGAATTCTACTGCTTCTTAAAGAAACAACTGATTACAGAGACCCTTTCTTGTTCTAACAGGGCTGCTTGAAGTGGCAAGTGGCGACTAAACTTTATTTTGAGTTTTTTTGGTCCTTTTTCATACTCTATATATGGTTATTAGATTCCCTATATGGTTAAGGGTGGGTTGTAAGTTGAAATTACTTCCCTTTTCAATCCTTGGCACTTGAACTGGCTCCCATCCCCACCATTTTGGCAGTTATCTTGAAGCGAGTCCAAGTAGTTCCCTAATCTGAAGGGTGAAGGTATTATGCCTGCTGATTGAGGTTTTCATTAACTTGATAGATTCCAACATCTCTCAATTGCCTTCTAGATACTGTGTGTGTATTGAAAGCCTTGCCCTTGTAGTTTTGTTCTCCTCACGTTAACCGTCACTTCACTCATCAAATATTGATAGAATCAGCCTGGGCCATTTAGGGACATTCATGAACCCATATGATTGCAAGTTTCCCATATAGCTGCTTGATATAAGTAGTATCTCGAGAAAAATTGTTGGGCTTGAGCTTTCTATACAGCTTGAGTAGTTAAATTCTGTTAGTTTTGTCAGCATAATAAACATTAAACATAATATGATTGCAGTGTGACAATGAGTCATCTTGTGAATTCATGAGCTATAGACACAACACAATCTTGAGCTAAAATGATGCATAAGAAACTCAAGCCTACTAGTGAGGAGGCAAAGACCGAATTAGCTATGCTGCTTCTTTTTGGTTTTTGGCTAATGGGATGTTTAAGGGGGTGCCTTTTATAGATGTTTATAGAGATTGGAGGGCTTTTATTGTATTAGCCTTGTTTAGGGGCTTTGAGGGGATTTTTTTTGTTTCAGCTGTCTTTTCTTAGGAGGATCTCTTGTCCTCCCTTTCTCTTTTTTGTTTTCTTTTGTATCTCTCTCTTCTCAATAATAATATTTCTTTTTCTATCAAAAAAAAAAAAAGAAACTCAAGCCTGCTGACACTTGGCTCCCTGCTATTTGGATGGGTTGTTAACAGCTCATAGCTATCTTGCCTCCTGAAGCTGACCATATTACTGACTGCATACTAGCATACCTCAGTCATGTTGATGTCCTGTGCCAATCTTGATTCTTGTTTGAAGTTTATGAGAAAAGTTGTCATTTTGGTTTTCTTTTACCTTTGTGTATAGCAAAGATTCCCAATTCAACTTCCACATAATGTGCGCTGTGCCACATTGACAAACTCTGAACCTTCTAAGCAAATGTATTGGTGTAGGAAAAATAGGAAGAAGAAAAGAAATAGAGAAACAGATCTTTTTAAATGGTTTATGGCAAAATTTGCTAAAAGTGATTTCCCCTTAAAGAGGTTATTGAGAGGGATCTTTTGGTAAATAAGATCCCTAAAGAGTTAGTCATTGATAGAGCTCAATGGCGTCGGGCGATCCATGTAAACGACCCCACCTAGTGGGATAAGGCTGCTATTGTTGTTGTTGTTGTTGTTGTTTCACTCTATCAAGTGCTAAGCTACCCTAGTGTTTTTAAATGCCATACTCATAGTGAGTTTCAGGAATCTCATGGCAACTATTTTTGTTTTCTAATTTTTGAGTTATAGTTCCTAGAGTTCAGCTTCTGCTTTTAGCATGTTTATTTAATTGGTGTTATTCGCTACTCATCACCATGCATAGCTTTTTTAACCTTGTGTCACCTTATATGCAGGTTTTGTCTGCCAAGGTTATACGCAATAAGCAAACTGGCCAGTCTGAGGGATATGGATTTATTGAGTTTTATTCGCGTGCAACAGCTGAGAAAGTTTTGAACAGTTACAATGGTGCTGTGATGCCAAACACTGATCAGCCCTTTCGTCTGAATTGGGCGACATTTAGTGCGGGTGATAGGAGATCTGATTCTAGTTCTGATCTGTCTATATTTGTTGGGGACTTGGCCGTTGATGTTACTGACGCTATGCTGCTGGAATCCTTTTCTAGCAGATATTCATCTGTTAAGGGAGCAAAAGTTGTCATTGATTCAAACACTGGCCGTTCAAAAGGTTATGGTTTTGTAAGGTTTGGTGATGAAAATGAGAGGACAAGGGCCATGACTGAGATGAATGGAGTTTATTGTTCAACAAGGCCCATGCGAATAGGTGTTGCAACCCCCAAGAAATCCTATGGATATCAACAACAATATTCTTCCCAAGGTTTGTTATAATGCACTTCTTATTACACCTACTTGTATGGCTTTAAGAGTACATTTAAACTATTACACTATTCATACTCTATCATGATGTTGTCAGATTTTTATTTCTATGGTGCCACTTTACCAACATACTTTGCTGCTGTACTGCAATTAATTTGGCTTTCTATCCTTCTTAAATACCTTGATCAATTAAACAAGTCTGGAGTGGATCCTAATTTTAAATTTTGTATGCTGGTTTTGGAAGTGGCTAATGGAACGAAGAAAAATGAAAATTGGAAAAGAAATGATAACATGAAGGCTATCATGAGTTTGTTGTTTCCTATGGCTGTTATAGAATCTACACAAGTCCTTTCTACACTACTAGGTAGAAGATAAGAGATTGCTAATAACTAACAAGTAACGCTGAAAATATTGTCTTCTTTCTTCAATGTTCTTATGTAGTTTTCACCTTTTGTTTTTGATCACTTATTAACTTGTTCTTTTATTTTTGTTGATAATTGTGCACATCATTTTTTTTTTCTTAAGTTAGGCCATTGCTTATATATTTGATGAATCAGCTGTAACCTAACTGCTACTCTCTGTTGGTAATTGTAACTGAAGCAATTTGAATCAACATTACCTTGCTTGATGAGACATGCTAGGTGACTCAACGCTTCTGTAGGCTCTGTTTTAATGGGCTTATTTGTGGTTCCATAAGTGCTTATTCAGTGCCATAAGTTCTTATTGAAGATTCTTCGCTAGCTCTTGGACTGCTTCATTTTTATTCTGGAAATCAATATGTTACCAACTTACCATCTCTAGTCTGTTATATAAGCAAGTGTTTAAGCCATAACTCATATTTCTTGTACACTAAAAATTATTATTTGTTTTTCAATAATTTTATATTTTTAGGTTTCTAATTGGCGAGTTGTTCTATATTCCTCCTAAAAATATCCTTGTAATGCATTATATCATAAATTGTGCATCTAATTGGAATTGTCAAAATCTGAGTTAATATTTTTTTCGTCAGCTGTGGTGTTAGCTAATGGCTATTCATCTAATGGTGCTACTGCCCAAGGTTCCCAACCTGATGGGGACTCGAGTAACACAACTGTGAGTCTGCTTTTTTGTATACCTGTTTACCATCTTGATCTGTGTATACCTTAGTAACCTCTCTATGTTGCAGATTTTCGTTGGAGGACTTGATTCTGATGTCAGTGATGAGGATCTCAGACAACCATTTTTGCAATTTGGCGAAGTTGTCTCTGTCAAGATACCAATGGGTAAAGGTTGTGGTTTTGTTCAATTTTCTGACAGGTACTGGCATTCTGTCCCTTGATAACATTGTTTATAATTGCATTTGCACCCCTTTCCCCACAACCCCAAATATGTTTCCTTGGTTGTTTCTTCATATATTTCTTTTAAATCATTTTGAAAAATAAAAATATTAATACTCAAGCTTTTCAGAGCTACTGTATACATTATAATCAGTATTGCCTTATTGGTGAATTAACCTTGTAATATGTTTTGTGCTGTCTGTTATAGAAAAAATGCTGAGGAAGCAATTCAGGCATTAAATGGGACCATAATTGGGAAGCAGACAGTGCGTCTTTCTTGGGGTCGCAGTCCTGGAAATAAGCATGTGAGATTGCTTAGCTTAGTTTTGCACCAATTCTCCAAAGCTATTATTTTGTTTTCTTGCAGTTAGGAGTATATATACGCATCATTAGCAGTCCATCATTTCTTCTAGTTTGCTACTATTTGTATGCTTTAATATTTTATAGATTTTTTTAAAATTTCATACTACATATATCTAATTAGTTACTTGCTTCAAAGAGATATTAGTTCTTTTCTTTTCTTTTGCCTGTAGCAAAACCATTAGGCAAGCCAGCAGTGAACCTCTTTTCTTTTTCTGGCCAAAAAGTTGATGTTTAGGATTTTGGGCACAAAATACCATATTTTTCTTTAAACCTAGATCCAAGTTTCAATTAAATTCCAAAATTTTTCTTCATATCAATTTTGTCCCACATTTTTTTAGTTGATGTCAATTTTGTCCCTTTGAACCCAATTACGTATAAATTCGTGATGGAAAATGCTAATGTGGCCTTTTCCATTGTATACTTCAGCGTCAATATATCCAATTATTCATACACATCAGATGCACACTGAAAATGACAAATTTGCCCTTCATTTTGGAAACTAAATGACCAAGATGAATGGTAGGGAGGCAAATTTGTCATTTTAAGTGTCCTTTTGACGGTAGTAGACAATTGGATAGGTTGCATCGACATGTACAACGGAGGAGGTCACATAAGTATTTTCCACCAAGAATTTATATGACATTGGGTTCGAGGGACAAAATTGACACTAACTAAAAACATGTAGGACAAAATTGACCCAAAAAAAAAAAGAAAACTTTTGAAATAAAATTGAAACTTGAGTCAAAGTTTAAGGACGAAAATGTTACTTTTGCCAATAATTTTGGGATGCTTTCCTGCATCATTTGAATCCATTTCTAATTCAATTCCCTTGGATTTCTTGGATCTTACAGTGGAGGACGGATTCTAACGGAGGTCACTATGGAGGCCATGGATATGCTATGAAACAAAACCAGGATATCGGTATGAACGTTGCTTCTTGATTGGAGCATCACAACTACAGACAGAGACCATCAAACCCAATACTGAAGTAGGATGTATTTATTGCTCTACAAGTTAAATTGTAGCTTGGTGAGTTTTATACCTGGGTTATATCATCTGAGGTCCTTTGGACTCTATTACTATATTTAAAATTTTGGGGTGTGCCTGAAACATACTATATGGTGCCAAGACTATTTTTTGTTGACCCTTGAAACATATCTGCTGAGATTGGGACAAAGTTACATTGCTAATGTATTTTTTGTAGACAGCTGATTATTTTAGATTCTTATTATTTTATGGTACGCTGCATATTTAATATGTTATGCTAGTGCTGCACGGATATACCCTCATTTGCATGACATTAAGTTGTGTCTGGATTGAGGATAGTAGAAGAGAAGGAAATGGGAAATAATGTTTGTTTAGGATATATTTCTAGATTTAGATTTATATCTATGAAGCATGGAAATTTCAAAATAGAACCTTGTTTGTGTTTGTGTCCAACATTTGTCAGACGCTTATTATTAGACACGATGTGACTCTATAGATTATTGTCAGTATTCATGCTTTTTAGATTTAAATCAAATTCTTCGAATCTCTTCTCTTTTGATATATACTCGGTTTATAGCGGAAACAGATTGAAATGAAGAGTCTATTTCCAAATCTGGATCATCTGGTTTCCTTCATTTCATAACAGGCGGTCTAGATTTTCTTTATTCTTTCCTTCTATATGAATAAAGGAAATCGGATGGTCCAGATTTGGAAGAGACTCTCCTTTTCGCGCAAGAATCGGTTTCCGTTCATAGCTAATCATTGCATTGAAGTCTTGTGTCGAAAAACTCATCTTTCTTAAGTTTTGTAAAGGAAATCTGGTATGAGAATTTAGTATTGGTGATCATGAATCATCTTATGCCTTGGAATGTTCGGAATCAAGTTGAATTGTTCAGAATATAGTATACGCAAGATTAGACGTCTCAGCTTGGTAATCACGCTCGGTATCATGTAGTGTTATTGAATCATTTCATAGTCTTGTGTCTTTTGAAACTATTTCTATTAATATTCTGAAAACACAGCTCAAATGTTTTGCTTTTATACATTATATCTAGAATTTCTTCAACTACAAATATAAATAGACAAAATCCTTCTAAGTTTCTGCTTTACGGTGCATTATGAGCATAGATTATAGAACTAGATTGAAATAGTCGGTATGATTGAAAATGGGTCATTGGATTAGTTTGATTAATTTAAAAAAATGATTAGTTAAAAATAAGTTGAATTGATAAAAAATTGATAAAGCTAATGAATTGTTAAATCGGTTTAATTAATTTTTGCAAAAAAATTTATATATTATTTCCAAGACGTAAATTAGCAAGCTTTTTTTTATTTATTTTTATTCATTTTAATCATGTTATATTTTTTTCTTCTTGATTATTTTCCTAGTAATAATTATATTTTTGTCTCAAACAAATAAGAGAACTAGAAAACAATTACACACATTTAATAATAATAATATAAGTTTATTAAAATTAAGTGTGAAAATATTTATTAATTTATTATATTATATATATATATATATATTTAATTATTACCAATTTGATTCTAGTACGACCATAATTAGAATAATAAATTGTAGATTAATATCTCTATCAGTTTAATAATTAATTTTTGAACGTTGGTAATGAGTATTTCTATTTTGATCTTCAATGGCAAAATGAGACTACAGCTCCAATACAATTTGACTATTCTCATTAATTTTATTTTATATTTTTTGTCATTAAATATAAATAAATCGTTTTACAGAATAATATACATACGGGACAATAACCATAGAATTTAGACACGATCTTTAAAGCGTTTGTTATATAAACTTTTAATTTTTTTAAGAATTATAATATGAGTTTTTTTTTAAATAAAAGAGATTTCATAATGTTACGCATGTACTTAATGGCTTTTGTTTGCATCTGATTTCGTGAGACCCATACGCCAAATCATCTTTGTCAGACGTTTTGAACAAAAATTATGAATATGAATTCTTCATGAAAGAATATATGAGAACTAAATGGCATTCGACACCCTATTCAATATATATATATATATAGACACACATACATTGATATATTTAATGAGATAAATGATTTAAATTAGAAAAAAAACATAAAATAATCGTCGTTATATTACAAATTAATGGTCCAGATTGGAGAGAGAATCAAGTCTCTATAGTCATTCTAGCAACTCTCCTCCAAACCCGAGTTTCCTGGTTGGTAAGTAGGGTCATCCAATTAAAATATGCAAATAGGTCCATATGAATCACATCGAACAATTCTATTTAGTCAAACAAAAAACCCAAACGTCTCCTCACCACTAAATGGTTCACCCGCCTCAAGATCATGCTCTATTTCGCATAATTGAGCTCTTGGATCTTTAATTTCTTTATTCTTTTGGGAGAAATCTGGGCCCAAGTATCTCCCATTAATACAGAATCGAAGATTTGCATTTAGTCTCATGATTTGGAGTCGCACCATTACAATATTTTTTTTTTATTTTCACATAAATAAGTTTTATGTCAATTTGAACAAATGATTTATAATTCAAAAATGATTATTTTTTCCTTTTTAAATTTCGTTAATCTGTTTCTGTTACTAGATACACCCCATATACACTGTAATATATATATATACATATATATATAGTGCAAGACACTGACTCTTTGGACCAAGTCAAAAAAAGAAGCAACTTATCTCAAGAACAACTGAGGAGGATGACTAAACAAAAATTATAAATTATTTGTAATTTTGATAAGAAATATTGTTTTTTCTTAAATTATTATAAAAATTAAAATATTATCTATTAGTTAAAATTAATACATAGAAGTTATGCAATCTATCATATAATACTTTATTGTTCAATTTTTTTAACATGATATTGAACTTGTATTTATTTGAAAATTGCATAGGTTTTAAATCATAATTTTAAGTTTTTAACTGAAGTGAAATATAATGTTTTATTATTATTATAATTCTTAAAAGAATATTACATATTAAAATTTCAATATCAAAATTATAATTGAAATTTGTTAAAAATCCGATTGTACAACGATTCCAAAAGTCTAAACTTTCTGCCATGAGCTTTGAAATCTTGATATCCAACAAAATATTTATTCCTCTGCCCCACCATGCCTGTCCCTTCCTTTAAAAGGATATGATTGGAAATATAAAGCTAACTTAATTATAAATAAATATATTAACATACCTAACCAAAATATATAGATATATCAAAAAAATATTAAAAAAAGTTTACACACACACATATCTATATATATATATATATATATATATAAAAGTTCATTTATAATTAAGTTAATTTAATTTTTTCATAAATTATATCTATCAAAAAAGTTTCCACAAATAATTACATAAAAATTAGAGTGAATTATCCATTTGGTCACTAGATATTATAATTGTCTTAGTTTAGTTTATAAAAGAGCAAGCATATCAATTTAGTCTTAAAAAGATTGTGTTTGTTTCAATTTGATACTTCTTTCTGTCAAAATCATTTTTAGCAAGAAAAATTTTGAGATTTAATAATGGTCAATTTTTGTGATTTAGTAACAAAAAAAAACTACATTGAGATTGATGCATTTTTTTTAAAGACATTGATATGAAAAATTAGTAATTTTGACAGAAAAAACTAAATTAGTAAATAATTAGTAATTTTGACAGAAAAAAAACTAAATTAGTAAATAATTAGTAATTTTGACCAAAAAAAACAAAAAAAAAATAAGTGTAATTTATTAAAACATTGATATAATTCATTACATTATACTTAAATGGGTGAGAATAAATAATAAAAATACATCAAATAATGAAATATAAAATTCATGTATGATAATTATACATCCAAAAGTACTTCTGTAAATCAACATCTAAACATAAATCACGTTCATGGTTTGCTCAAATATAAGTTTGTCCAACTATTTTTCAAACATAAATCACAATCATCCAAATTTAGACTTACCGAAATCATTTGTTCAACTATGCTCCAAATACACACTAAATTAAGACACTTAATTTTTTAAGAATTAAATTAAAAAAATTACAGGACTAATTAGAATTAATACAAAATTGAAATCCATTTGCAAGGTAAATGCATATAAAAGTGCTAATTCTTTAGCAATAAGAAATAGGAGTGCTTGCCTATAAAAGGACCATTAAAAGAAAAATGATTTGACATAGCTTAGCTCCTTGGGATTCTACTTCTAAGGGCAGCTTATTATTTGATGTTGGCGTTATGGACAAATATTACAAAGTATAGGCCCCATGTCTGAATAATTAAAGTAAACCTTATTATTACATTTACACCCCAAAAAAAATAAATATTAAAGTTTTATGTTTGTATCTTTCCGTTTATTGTCTAGCTATAGCACAAATAAAATTGGATCAATCATTGTGAAAATATCATTTAAATAATTAATAGTTAAACTGTGGTTGAACCAGTCTACTTTAAAATATTAAAAGAAATAATATATATAATTAAAAACTATAAATATAAATTTATTAATTCAATTAAAAATAAGATTTGATATTAAACTAGATAAAATAACATCTACAATCAAAAATTTACAGCAAAAATTAACTAAATAACAAGAAAATATTATTAATTAATATAATATTTATTCATATCAAATTCACAATACTAATATATTGGCATATCCACTAAAATTAGTTAATATGTAATATTAATTTATTTATTATCTTATTATAGAATAAGTAAAATTTTAAAAAAATTCAAGTAGACCAATTTTTATTTAATTCAATTCTTTTTTAGCCGACCAATTTTTGTTTAATTTAATTATTCATCTATTTTAAAGATTATTGTGGACCAATTTTCAATCCAATTAATCAAATCAACCATCTCTCAATCGAGTAATCCCTGCTAACCCAAAACGGTTGTTAAAAGTTCAAACCAACCTTTGAGTCTAATATCCATATTTTTGAGCAATCATTGGCTTTTTCAGCTTCATTATGTTATTTAATATCTGAGATTTTTGGGGTTGACATATAATAGGAGAAGACTTCTGTAAAACTTTTTATATATTTAGTATCAAGTTTTTCATTAAAAAAAATATGCGTAATTTTTTTTAAAAAAAAATCAATTATATGATAAGTTATAAAAAATATAAAATTATTTTTTAAAAATCATACACTTAACTTAAATTTATTGAATAACTTTATACTTGTTATATTTTGATTAAAAAATTTTATAATAAATATATAAAAAATTACACGTAACTTTTTTTCTTATATATTAACATTCAAAATGGCTTAAAAATTGAGCAAAAACTTAGTATACTTCAAATTATATAATATAATCAAATAAATTTTTATAGGGTTTGCTTCTCACAAAATACATCTTTAGATTAAAAGCTTTAAATTAACATTTTACATTAGTCTAACATTATTTTGAGTTCCGTCAATGCATGAAAAAAAAGTAATATATAGTATTTTTTTAAAAAAAATTAGTTATTTTATTATATACTTATTGTTGTATAATTTTAATTCAATATTTTTCCCAACTATTATAAGTGATTCAATACTTATACTTCTTCAATAAAGTCTTGAGTTTGAAGATTATTAGAGAAAATCAATATTAAAAGTTTTAAACTTTTATAATTCAACTAAACTCAAATTAAATTGATTAAAATTCAATAGACTTTTTAAATGCTGGTAGTTTAAAAAAAAGGGTACAAGTATGCTATATTTCTTTTTTTTCGTCAGTGTCAAATAATTTCAATTCATATATATATATATATATATATATATATATATATATATATATATAATGTATAAGTACTTTTTATGTCATAACAAGTACTTTTTATGTCATAACGTTTATACTAAATATAAATTTCATTCATAAAATTTTTTTTGCATCAGTTATATTTTACATGTTTTATTTTTATTTTAAATATCTATTTTTTATTAATATTTTATTTCACTAACGGAAAATATTGATTGGATAATTAGTAAAAATAATATATTTAAAAAAAATTAAATATGTAAAACATAACTGACACAAAAAAAATTATTAGCAATGAAATTAAAATTTGATGTAAACGTGAAGGATGTAAAATATACTTTTACCTTACAATTATTATTCTTTATATCATGCTTAGTTTTGTTTTTCTGGTATCACTATCTGTAAAAAAAAATTACAAATATTTTAGTTTAATATTTAAAAGATAAAGTATTTTAATATAATATTTAAAATATTATATTTATCTCAATCTAATCATTTTCTTTACTTAATTGTTAAATTTATTATTATCAAATTTCATATTGTTGTTGTTTAATTGAAGCAAACACAAATTTTGAGGAACTAAATTAAAATGCTTGATCTTTAAAAAAATTAAATTAAGATAATTATTATATTTGAAGAAGCAAATTTTTAATAATTTACTCTTTCTTATTAGCAATTCTAAGTGTGTTAGTAAAAAGTATTTTCTCACCTAACCATATTTATTAACTGTTGAATGATTGCGTTTTAGTTATTAGTAGAAGCAATTCCCTTTTCAACACTCTTAAATTTTCATTATGTCCCCATTCTTTGCATTCAAACCAACAAACACTTACTTTATCGTAACGTAATTTAAGTTGATATTGACGATTGATTTAAGTGATGTAATATTATTTTTCAATATTTATAGAATTGAATCCGATTAGCCGATTAGGAAAATTGGTTAAACGGTCATTCTTTTGATTCGTTTTGGCCTTTAAAATCAATAAATAAAAAATTGGTAAAATTGTTAAAACCATTCAAATTAGTGAGAGAAGTATCTAATCAAGAACTGGTCAAGCTGCTTTTTTGAATTTTATTTTTAAGAAAATTTGCTAGCCGATTTCGCACTCAACATCGCGTCAAAGTGTAATGATATTTTTTGTTTTATTTAGTCTTCAGATTTAACTTTTATAAAATATTATTAATTTTATGATTTTTGTTTACTCGTTAGATTTTAATTTTTACTTATTTTTTGATATTTAAAAAAATAATTATTTAGTAAATCATATGAGCTTAAAGGTTATGTATTATGACTTTATATATATATATATATATATATTTCAATTATATATTTTAATATTTTAATTTATTTTCAATACTACTAATTTAATTACGATTAGATCATTATTATTAAACGAATACTTCTACTAGTTCAATGATAAATTTTATTTTTAAAACTTGGTTATTTTTTTTCTTTTCAAGTAAGGCCTTGAATTATTGTCTAATAAATAAGAAAAATAGCATTTGAAAAGTTTTAAACTTTTGTGATTTAACCGAATTGAAATCATATTAGTTAAAATTTAATAAATTTCCAAGTAGTTATAATTTTAACTCAAAAAACAACTCAACTATAATCATCCATTTCATAGGCATAGCCAGTGAGAGTAATTAGTCTAGACTGAACTTTTGCTTTAAAAAGAATGGAATATTATTTTATTCTCATAATTAAGCTACCTAATTAGTCTTTGTATATATATATATATATATATATATATTGGTTACCCTCAGTTTTAGACTTTAGACTAAGCACTAGTTTTAGGTAGGATTAAACTAAACCCAAAATAAAATCCCTGTAATAGAAAAGGATAAAATTTGAATACAACTATTTAATATTCACTACCGATTATCTTAATAAAAATATAACATGTAGACTACTTTCTAAGAAATTAATCATGTAATATAAATATGTATACGTGTTATGTCATTGTTAAAAAACGTAATAATAAATATATAAAAATTATGCACCTCCTGTCTCTTTCCTTTATCTACTTTTAAAAAATTGTGCTTAAATTTTTTAAGTAAAAAATTCAGTAAAAATGACGTCACACTGTACCATATCAGTTGACGGAACCATTTAAATAAAATTTCATTGACTCTTTTAGAGTACAGCTTCAGCTTGTGTTCTTGAAAATTATGGAGTATAATACTATTCAAAATTAGTAAGCTAATCCTATATAAAAATAAAATTCTGATGATAAATTAGCCACTGTACAATTTAAAATAAGGCCTCAACTTCCTGCGTCTTTGGAAAATAGAAAAAAAAAATTTAAGCTTGAGTAAATCATAATTTATAGAATTGATTTTGAAAAAATTTAAGTTTGCAAATTAAACAATAATTTGAACTTTTCACTGAAATTATAATTTGAGAACAAAACTATATTAATGTAAAGATTTTCACTATTTTGCCCCAAAACCACATTAATGTAGTCCAAACAAAGTTTTTAAAAATTAGATTGATTATTGAATCGGTAGATACATCAGTTCAATGATTAATAGTTAGACTATGGTCAAACCAGTTTACTTTAAAATATTAAAAAAATAATATACATAATTAAAGATTATAAATATAAATTTGTAAATTCAATTAAAAATAAAATATGATATCAAATTACACAAAATAATATCTACAATCAAAAGTTTACAGCAAAAATTAACTAAATAATAAGTAAATATTATTAATCAATATAATATTCGTTCATATCAAATCTATAATATATCAATATATTGACATCTTTATTAGAATTGACTGATATATAATATTAATTTCTTCATTTCCTGATTATAGAATAAGCAAAATAAAAAATATAAAAAATTAAAAATTCAAAGAGACCAATTTATTTAATACTAATTTTTATCCAATTCAACAAGTTGTTAATCAGTTCGATCACTCATTAATTTTAAAATTTATTTCGAATCAATTCCATAACCAATTCTTAATCCAACTAATTAAATCAACCAATTTGATTTAGTTCTTACAACAATAATTTAAATTATAATTTATAGGGATTTGGGGCCTCTCCAATACTCTAAAAATACTGGACTATCTAATACTTTCACGTAGGTTATCGAATTGAAATCACAAACAATTCTAATTACACAGAAACTATTGGATGAACTAAACTAAATAAACTTAAAAGTTTATAAAGGTCAATTTAAATTTAAAACAAAATACATTTTGAAACGAAAGACTTAGATAAAGTTAAATATGATTTTAAATTAAGTAAAAGATAAATAAAAAAATCTTAAATAAGAACCTAAATGAATAAACTATTTATTAATCAGATATAATCTGAACCATTGAATAGATCTAATAATTTAGACTTTTCAATATTTTTTTGTAGAATTTGATCTTTTTGTAATTTTAATCCGGTAGTATAAGTGAAAGTATTGAAAAATTTAATATTTTTAAAGTATTAAAAGAGGCCCCAAATTCAATTTATAGAACCAAAAACTAACCACACATAGGCTTCCCAAAGTCTAAAGGAACAAAAGAGGGGATGAAATAAAAAGAAAAGAAATCATATAAAATTAAATCACACATCAAAAACAGAGATTGTGATATCAATGAATCGCAGAGGGAGGAGAAAAATGAGTCTTGGAGTAGAGGATAATCAATATTTAATGTCAGAAAAACAATTGGCTTCAGTCTTCCAAAGGCGGCTTCCTCTCACCATTCTTTCACTCTATTCAATCTCTCTCTCTCTCTCTCTTCTCGGTCTCTCTTCCGCATCTTCTTCCTCTCTGTCTCTCTATTTATTCCCTGTTTCATACTTGAACCGACACTCTCTTCCCAAACCACAGCCTCTCTCTCTCTCTCTCTCTCTACTGAAACACTCACACACACATAACAGAAGCAACCCACCAGAAGTACAGTGATGGAGGTGGAGGTGGTGGTGCCGGCGCCGGAAAACTTCAACTTCGACAGCAACTGCTCCTCTCCTTACATCACGGCTCCTTCAAGCCCTCAACGCTTCGGTAATTTCTTCTTCAGTGCCCCCACCAGTCCCAATCGCCCTTCTCCTTCGCCTTTCTTCTTCCACGACCTCAAAAACGACGACGAATTGCCCAGACACTCCTCTGCTTCTTCCTCTGTTCCTTTCCTCTGGGAAGAGAAGCCCGGAGTCCCCAAATCCACGAAACAAACCAAAAACAACGAAGATGTCAACGACACAATCGGAAACGAAGATTTTGAATTTAATTTCAGTGGCCAATTGGAGAGAACCCCCTTAACTGCAGACGAGCTCTTCGACCACGGCAAAATCCGGCCTCTCAAGCCGCCGCCGCTGTTGCAATTACATTCCGGCAATGGGATCGGTTCTCCGACGTCAAATCCGAATTTGTCGTCTCCAAGATCGAGAATCTCGCAGGGAAAGAAAATCGTCCAAGAGGCGTTTTCGCCACGCAATCGGAGAAGGGATTTCGATCCATTCGAAGCGGCCATGGAAGAAACCAGAAAAAACGAGGGGTCGCGACAGGACCAGCAGAATCGAGGGAGGGAAAGAGCTTCTTCTTCATCATCCTCGTCGTTTTCGACGATTTCTGGTCGTAAAGGAAGCAGATCAATGTCTCCTCTGAGAGTCTCTGACATTATGTGCGATTCTATCTCTGAGGACTTCTCACAAACTGGTAAGGGGTTTTCTTCTCCAACAAGCAACACGAAACCCTCGCTATTATCGTCGATTTCGTTCTCTAAAGCGTACAGAAAATGGAGGCTGAAGGATTTTTTGCTGTTTCGGAGTGCCTCGGAGGGGAGAGCCTCGGACAAAGATCCACTGAGAAGGTACACGATTCTATCGAAGAAGGTGGCGGAGGAGGACGCAAAGAACTCGAGTTTTCGGTCGTCGGAGGGGTCAGTGTCGCGGCGGAGAGGGGCGGCGGTGTCGGCGCACGAATTGCACTATACAGCGAACAGAGCGGCGGCGGAGGAGATGAAGAAGAAGACGTTCTTGCCGTACAAGCATGGATTGTTGGGCTGCTTGGGATTCAATCCTGGCATGCATGAGATTTCTAGAGGAATTGGCTCTCTGACACGGCATGCATGATGATAATGATTCACATGTCATTGGATCTTCTTCTCCAAACAAAATTTCATTTTCGTCGTTCAACTATCATTCACTACGATGAATTGTCTTTGGAGAATTTTTGAGAAAGAAATATATATTTTTTTTTGGGTATGAAACTGTGAAAGGTACATATATCTCAATTATAATCTGAGAAATATGAGATATGATACTTGTTTGATCGCTTCATTGATGTTGGAGTGTGTATATTTGCCTTTGTTTTTGTCGATGGAGAACCGTTGAGTAGCCAGTTAAGTTTTTAGAAATTACAAAAATAAGAGTTAATTACCATTTGATTTTTTTAAAATAATAACTGATTTCATTTATTTTTTTAAAAAATTATACTCATTTTTTATTTGATTCTTTTTATTTCTTAAGTGTTAAATTTATTGTTGTAAAATTTTTAAAAAAATTGTTGTCAAAATAAGAGACATTTATAGAGATCAACTTAACATAAATATAATAATTGAAGAATCTAAAATATTAAATGGAGATAAATATAATTTAAAAAATAAATTAACATTTTACTGTCTTTTTAATTTTTAAAAATATTATTTTAAAAAAATTGTACTTTTATCCCTTAAATTTTTTTATATATATAAAAAATTTCTTAAAATTTTAAATTTAGTAAAAGACTTCCTTAACTTTCGAAAACACCCGTTAATTAACTATCAGTTTAACATTGATTTATACACTGAATTGTCACGTCAAATTATTTTTTTTTTTACACATAATATGCCACATCAATATTCACTCCCCCACGTGAGCCATGCTCCTCCTTAGATTTTTGTTTTTTTTTTCTTTTCCCCTCCCTCCCAATCACCCCCATATTGGCACAGCTACACAGGAGAAAAGAGAGGTTGAGAGAGAGACTTACCATGGCGGCCGAACCACCTCAACACCCACCAAACTCCACCCTTCCTCTCTGTTTCTTCTTCCCTTCTTCCCCTTCGATTTCTCCATTCTGTCTATGATAGTAGAGTTTCAAGAGACAATTAACCTGGTCTTTGCATAAATATGCACCCTAGTCCTATGAGTCTGTTACAAGTCCTGGGCTCGATTGGATGCTAATTGGCCATGTCTTCTAGGTTCGCTTTGGACACCTTATGATATGTTGTAGACTCCATTTGCGTTGGATTATTGAAGCTTATTATGGACATTAATTGTAATTACCTGAGAGATTTGATTTCTTTTAATTACACAATTGAGGGAAATGAATTAACAGTTCGAGATAGAGGTGGATAGAGAAGATATGGTCTTTGTAGATATGAAGACGACAATATCATTGGCTGCAATCATTCAAATGTTGTTCATTCAAATTTTACTTTGTGCAATGATACGTGGTGTTCATCGATTTTCCCCTATGTGCAAAAATGGAGAAATTGAAGGGGAAGAAGGGAAGAGGAAACAGAGAGGAAGGGTGGAGCTCAGTGGGTGTTGAGGTGGTCCAGTCACCGTGGGAAGTTTCTCTCTCTCTCTCAGCCCCTCTTTTCTCCTGTGCGGATGTGCCAGTGTCAGGCGATTGGGATGGAGGAGAAAAGAAAAAGAAAAAAAAAACTGAGGGACAAGAAGAACTAACGTGGGAGAGTAAATATTGATGTGGTATATTCGGTAAAATTAGCTTATAAGCTAGCGGATAGCTTATAAGTTAATTTTTAGCTTATAGTTGATAGCTTATAGCTTATAAGCTAACTTATTTGAATAAGAAATATTCGGTAAAAATAACTGTTGAATTAGTTGAAAAGTGTAAAATGACATAAAAGGGTATGTATTTTTTAATTCTAAAATAATATAAATAAATATATTATTTTTGTTTTTAATTAAATTAATTTAAATTATTATAAATATAAAATTCATTAAAAATATATATTTATATATGAATAATATATTTTTACATATATAATATATTTATAAATATTATTATACTTTATTATATATAATAAAATATATTTACATATTTTATTATTTTTATATATATTATACATATTTATAATATTTTTATATATTTTTATCATATATATATAATATTATTTATGTATAATATATTATATATAAATATAAATATAATAAAAGATGAGTAAATAGGATATAATAAAATAATGGGCATAATGGGTATTTTGAAAAAATAGTAAAGGCAAAATAG
The DNA here is from genome assembly GCA_037074585.1 of Biancaea sappan. Lineage (NCBI taxonomy): Eukaryota > Viridiplantae > Streptophyta > Magnoliopsida > Fabales > Fabaceae > Biancaea > Biancaea sappan. Next base: position 6,158,667 of record CM073493.1, on the reverse strand, counting down.
GAACAAAAAACTTTAAGGTATAAGCTATAAGATACTCAAAGTAGCTTATCACAATAAGCTATAAGCTACTAAAATAAGTTCGTTTACCGAACACTTTTAACGAGCTTATAAGCTAGTCAAATAAGCTATAAGCTAGCTTATAAGCTATAAGCTTGTTTACCGAACACAGCCTATGTGTCAAAAAATATTCTGAGTTCAGTGTACACGTTAATATTGAACTAACGGTCAACTAATGATTGATGTTTTCTACACGAAATGAAAGTTAAAGGGATCTTTTGTTAAGTTTGAAATTTTAAAAAAAAATTAAAAAAATAATGGGTAATTGTTTTTTTTTACATTGGTTTGAAAGTGAAAATTCTTAAAGATACTTTGGATTTAAAAAAAAAAGCAATTAAATGTTAGACAAACTCTGTAATTCGTGAGTACGGTATACAGAAATGAGACATATTTGCCTACAATTTGTGTGGTTGTTAATAGTATATTGCGTGTATAAGACTACAAGTCAATCTATGTTGTGCAACTTGCAAACATACTGTCTCAAAAGCCGCTTTTGTTTTCAATATTATTTTGCGTGTATAGGTTAACAAAATTTAATTAGCTAATCCATTTATTTTAGTCATAAATAAATATCTACATATATCATCATTGGTAGATTGCATTTAATGTTCTTTTCTAGCCTAAAAAAAAAGTTTAATCCTTTATTTTTATTTTAAATTTTATTTTAAATATTTTATATATTTTATATTGATCCCGTATATTACAAATTCATATTATTTTGATTCTGTTTTATCAAAATCATTAATCGCTTTAATAAGATTGACGTTATCATCTTAATGCTGACATTACATATTTACTTTGATGTTGACTGTATACAAACATAATAATATATGGTTTTAATTTTGTTAAAGTAACTAATAGTTTTAACAGAAAATGATTAGAATTAATGTTTAAAGAGTCGGACTAAACCAATTGATTCAAGTAGAAAATTGGTTAACTGATCAGATCTCCGATTCGGGTTGAATCAGGGAATTGGTGAGCGATCAAACTGGTAAAACTGATTGGTTCATTTTTTAAAAAATATTTACTAAATATTTACTAAAAAATAATGTAGTGCAAATGCATTGGAGTGTATTTAAAAATCTCTACTAGACACACAAGTGTGAGAGGTGAAAGACACGGAACATGCTTAGCAAAAGGAATCAAGAATTGAATAGTTTGAATGTGGAAAAAATGTGTATAAAAAAGGGAGAGATAAGGAAAAGATGGGGACTTTTGAGGTTTTATGGGGTAATGATGAGGGTGTGGAATAATGATGAAGATGATGGATGTTGTACAGTGTAAAGCAAATTAAAGCAGCCTCAACAAAGAGTGAAATCAAAAGAAAAAGATGGATGAAAAGTTGAGCGAGAGAATAAATGAATGGGTATGTGTGTGCAATTGGAGACAATTGGAATTTGAATTGTTGTTACACCATATTACTGTTTAAGAATTAAGGAATTTTTTTTTAACCCGTGAGTTACTTTTTATCTCACTAGTTAAATTTTTTATTTTTAATTGTAACTGTTTAATTTAAAATTGATAGTTAGAATGAGTTGCAATTAGTATTTTAAAAATTAAATTAGTTATTAAATTAATAGAAATATTGATTTATAATTCATTTGTTTGATTGTGATTGAACATGAATTAAGTTAGTAATAATTAAATATATATTTTTAATTTTATATATTTAAAATATATTATATAATAAATTAATAAACATTTTTATATTTAATCTTAGTAAACACACATATATATATATCTTATTTGTTTTTGTGTAAAAATAATATTATTATAAAAAATAAATATAATGTGATAAAAAAGAAAAAAAATAAAAGTTTGTTAAATCACATGTAATGTTAGAAATAATTATATTTGGTAAATAATTAATTATTTTTAACATAAATAGTTTGACCAATTTATCAATTTATCAGTTTTTACTTATCCAACTAGTTCTATATTGATTTTAAAAGTTGACCAGATTAGACTAATAATCGGTTCTTAATCTGAACCGGCCACTTCAGTATATTTTTTAAATCCATGGTTGTAACAATCTATTGTAAATTTGTAACATAGTATAATCTGGTGGGAGATAATTGGGGTATCACTACACACACTAATCATATCACCTCACACCCTAACGGTTATCACATTTTAGAAAATGTTTGAGGCCCACACATGTGCTTTGTCTCCCCTATAATGAAACGAAATAGACAAAAAAAAAAAGTCATTGATTTAGTTCAAAAAGTTCTATATTATTAATTTAGTTCTGAAAAATTATAATTATGATTGATAAAAAATTATCTTTGTTTTAATTTAATTATTTTTGTCACTAAATTTTAAAATCTACCACTTTCAAATTTTAAATTTTATTTATTGCAAAAAATCGTTTTAATTAATAGAGGATGAGATTGAGACAAATACAAATTTTTAAAAATAAATTGAGACAATTCATCTTTTGAAGATCAAATTGAGAAAATTAGAATCTTTCAAGACGTAAATCAATAATTTACTCTTTAAAAAATTCTCTTTGTATACATTAATTTAATTCTTAAAATATTATATTTGTTTCAATTTAATCATTCATTTTACATAACTTAATTGTCAAATTTACCATTACCAAAAGTCACTTTCATGGTTAGAAGAGTAAAATTAAGACAAATATAATTTTTTAAGAAGACACTTGATTTTTAAAAGATTAAATTAAAACAATTTTAATCTTTTAGAGGTTGAAGTAATAATTTAATTAAGGGAAAAGGGAGCATTAGCTGCAAGGAAATTATAACAAGATCAATAAGTGAGGTTTTGATATTATTTGTGTTGCTGAATGAAAAAAGAAGATTACAAGTCACATAATTTATATCCGAAAAAAAAAGATATTATATAATGCATGAATATTCTTCTTAACAATTAAACATTAATTTTTTTTATTTTTATATACTATATTTTTATTTACAAAATCTAATAATAAGCATATTAAATTTGCCTCTAATTTACTAATGGGAGTTGAGTTAAAAAAAAAAAGGATAGTTCTTACAAAGTAGCAAACAAAGGTTCCACTTTTCACAAAGAGAGTATTAACATTTGTTGTCTGAGAGTGTTTCAAGAAAAATTACTTTCAATAGAAGATATGGAAAACCAAAAAAGAAAAAAAAAACCTTTTTTTGGCTTATAAGTGCACAAAAGAAATAAATGAGGGCTTTTACTTATAAGTACACAAAAGAAATAAATTAATCAAACTTCTGAAAATTAGACCAATCGCACTGATTCAATAGTTAATTATCGGATCGTAGTCGAACTGTAATTAAACCAATTTGTTTTAAAATATTAAAAATATATATATAATTAAAGACTATAAATGTAAATTTATAAATTTAATTAAAAATAATATTTGATATCAAATTACATAAAATAATATTCACAATTAAAAGTTTATAGTAAAAATTGACCAAATAACAAAGAAATATTATTAATCAATATAATATTTATTCATATCAAATTCATAAAATATCAATATATTGACATATCCACTAAAATTGATTAATTTGTAATATTATTTTTTTATTACTTTATTATAGAATAAGTAAAATTTCAAAAATTAAATAAATAAATTTCAAATGAACCGATTTAACAGGTTTATTTAATATTAGTTCTTACTTGATTTAACCAATTCAACCACTCACCGATTTTAATGATTATTCTGGATTGGTCTCTTCATCGATTTCTGATTGAATTGGTCAGTTTAGTCTAGTTCTGACAATACTAATATTAATCATAAGATTTAAATTGAAATATTTAAAGTAATTATTAGACCAACTTTGAGATTAATAGACAGAGTAGCATGATTGAATTGTAATGATCGGAATGATATTGAGATTGTTACTTTTTTTTTATCGGTAAATAACTATAAATGAGTATTAATTAATTAGTACACCCTTGATATGTACGCATAAGTATTTTTTTTATTGTAAATAATTGAGTTAAGTACATATACTTTTTTTTGTTTAATAGAATAATTCACTTTTAATTATGTGAAGAAATAAAAAAGGACGATGATGACATCATTTGTGCTGGGAAAAATAAGAATTTAAGGAAAGCAAATATATTAAAAAAAAAAAAGAATGAACGCAGAAAGATCGATCTTTATGACTTGGCTACATAAAATCAAATTATAATTAAGACACATTCATAGACTTACAAAGCCAGCAGTTTTGTGTAGTACCTATATAGGACCACTGCTTCCATCGTAATTGTCTGACCCCAACCTATATGATTAATTATATTCATTCATAAATATATTAATAAAAATATTTCATTGATTTAAATGGTTTCGTACTTTTTTTTCCCTATGTGAGTATTCTCAACTAAAAATAATTTTATTTAAAACACTGTTAAATACTATTTGTAAGTTTGAATTTTGTGAATCACTGACTTCTTTTGCTAGATCAAATATTTGTTGGTAATACTTGTTTTCTTTGAGTAAAGTTTGAATTTAAGTTTTGTAAATTGAAAAAATAATTGTGAGAGTTTAACATCTTTACAATTTGACTTGACTCAAATTAGTTTTTTGTTTAAAAAAAAACTTTCATTGAATCACCTGGATTTGAAAATTTACTAGACTTTAATTAATTTAATTTGCCTTGGGTTAGTAATACTTGTTTGTTCTAAATAGAGTTTTAAATTTAAATTTTGTGAATCAAAAAAGAAAAATTATGAGTTTAATACATTTATGATTTGATTGGACTCAAATTATTTTTTTCCCCTTTTATTGAACCACTTGGATTTGAAAACTTACTTGACTCAAACTAATTTGATTTAAGTTAAATTATATCAATATCACTGAGGTGTAAAATTATTTAAAATGTTAATTTTATCTATTTATAAGACTTAAATTTAAAATAATATTTTAAAAAAATATGAAATCACTTAAATTAATTAATATTAATACTCAACTCGAATCAAGCTAATGGAACGCCCGATAAGTTTCGAATATATTTTAATAAGAAACACATATTAACTAAATTTTGGAAATTTTGTTAATTAATTAGCAGGTTAGGTGCATGCATGCCTCCTCTTCATAAAGGCTGAGTTACTTGTACCACTTGCTAATATACGACCAAGTCAAAATAGAGTCATCTCATGAAAGAGACACTGTGGGATCTATATATCTTGAAAAGTTTATTATTCAAACAAATTTATATATTTTTAGTTTTATTTTGCATATTCTTTTAGAAAATCTCTTAAAATATTCACATGCCATAATAGAGTTAAAATTCTTTAGTTAGAGCATCCTGCGGAGTACTTTTCTCTTATCAGCTTTATGCATTTAAACTTTTGTTCTTAAAAAATAGAATTCAAATTAATCAAAATAAATATTAGGCAAAAATATTATTCGTATCCTGAATTTTGACTTATGTTTCCATTATAACCCATAGCTTTGTTTTTATGTCAATTATAACCTATATATTTTCAATTGTTTTAATTATACTCTTGAAACTAATATCGTCCAAATATTTAATGGTAACATGATATCTTATATCTTGCATACATGAACACCTACTAATCATCCCCTAACTTTACCGTGTATGATTAAAACTAATAATTAATCATCAAAATAATCATTATTTTACTTCTTATTGTATTTGATTATTTTAATTATTATTAATTTCAATCTCAGGCAACAAAGGTAGAATAGATTAATAAATATTGACGTATGCAATATGTCATTAGCATATGTTATTAAAGATTTGAACTAACATTAAGTTTAAAAATATAATTGAAATTAATTAAAATATAAGAATTTAATCGACACAAAATAAAATTTTGAACTATAATTAAAATATTTAGGGCATGAATGGTAATTTTGTTTAAATAATATCCTCTTTTACGAACTAAACCAATTAACTTCTCTTAGTCTATGTGTATATGCAAGAATTATAATAATAATAATAACTTTTATAAGTCTACATATTGGGTATTGTTTTACATAATAATAATAATAATAATAATAATAATAATAATAATAATAATAATTTCTCTTCTATTTTCATTAAATAAATTTTTTTGGCAATATGAGACTTTAATTTTATTTTTAATTTGATAATAATAATTGTTAGTTTTATTTTTAGAATAAACTCGTATTGTGAACAATTAATTTCAAGATATACAGCAGAGGGAAGTTTTTAACAATAAAATATTAGCAAGGTATAATTTATTCAAACCTCACAAGGATATATAATTTCTTTTATTAGTCCTCTTGCATTATTATTATGGCCACCTTTACTGCAAATCTGTGCATCTATAATTATGGAAAAGAATTGTCTAATATACTAATATAATTGTCGAATAATACTAATATAGTATATATAATGATCCTTTATGCCACGATCATTACGTTTCATGATCCAATGTATTCAATAATTGTGTGGCTAATGGTCCTTGAATATGTATGTGTGTGTGTGTGTTTATGGATGTATATTTTTTTGGGGATAGTGTTTGAAAATATTATTATTGTAAGAATTAGATCGAACCGACTGGTTTAATTGGTTAGATCAGGAATCGATCTAGAATGACTTTAAAATTAGTAAGTGATTGAACTAATCAAGAATCGATTAAATCGGTCAAAAATGGGTTGAATTAGGTAAGAATTGATGTTAAGTGAATCTATTAAATCGGTTCACTTGAATTTTTTGTTTGGTTTTTTAAATTGTTTCAATTTTCCTTATTATATTACTAGGTAATGAAGAAGTATTACGAATCAGTCAATTTTATTAAAGATAAAAATATCTTAGTTTTTTATAGATTTGATATGAGTGAATATTATCTTGATTAATAATATTTTCTTATTATTTGATCAATTTTTATTGTGAACTTTTGATTGTGAATGTTGTTTTGTGTAATTTGACATCAAATCTTGTCTTTAATTAAATTTGTAAATCATATTTATAATTTTTAATTATGCATATTATTTTTTAATATTTTAAAATATACCAGTTTGACCATGATTTGACCATAGTCTAATTATTAATTCTAAATCGATACCTCTACTGATTCAATGATTAGCCTGATTTTCAAAAGTACTATTATTAAGACTTTTAAACGGAAGTATATTACTTAATTACGAAATTGATGTATTTTACAATATAAAAATTGGTATAATTACTAAAATATGAACCTATAACAATATATATAATTGGCGACTGTTGTGTTGAATACATATGAAAGTGCATGTTGAAGATTTTAATTAATTTCCATTGAATTTTTAAAATAAAAATTAAAATGCAATCATTTTTTATATTTAAAAAATACAAAATAAATAAAGGAAAGTTAAATAACTCTTCATTCTCCCATCCCATTGTATTAATAATTGATCCTTTTATCAGTTGGTGCGTTACAAACTTTTTGTTTTCAATTTTATCTATACTATCTATTAAATGGATTCTAAGACAAAAAATACTAAAAATTTTTCAAGACCTTATTAGTATATAAATAAGGCAAAAATACTTTTAAAGCTCTAATATTTATACTAAATTTTAATTTTGTTCTTAATATTTTTTTCCGTCAGTTATGTCTTATATTTTTTTTTTGAGTTTCAAATCTATTTTTTTTAATACTAATGTCGTCTATTCCATTGACAGAAAATGATGACTATGTAATTAGTAAAAATGGTAGATTTGAAACAAAAGTAAAACATGTAAAACATAAATAATGTAAAAAAAATGTTATAGACGAAATTAAAATTTAATGTGAATGTTAAGAATGTAAAAAATACTTTTACCTATAAATAATTATACACCGCAAGTTCAATTGATTGTTTGAATGAGTAAAAGAGGAACCATTAACTAATACATCTGATTATTATCAAGGTTAGACCATAACTGAGTCCCAGGATAAGGACCAACGCACTGAAGTTTATAGTTAATCTTAATTAAATCAAGTTGAGAGACAAATCTGAAGAAATTTTCACCAACAATATTATTATTAGTAGTAGTAGTCATGTTAAATTTGGATTATTATTTCACTAATTAGCTTGGACCACAAGCCTTTGACTCATTTAATTTCCTAATCAAGAATTTCTAAGGAATATATAATTCAGGTGTTTTATATGACTTGGAATTCAAACACTTGGTGTAATTGTGTCTACGAGTGGGTTGCATTATGAACAACTGTTTCAAAATTAATGTTAAAAAGCCGACTCAAGAAAAATAATATAGAAAAAAAATTTATTTTATCCTTAAAAAAATATAATTGTCTCAAATTAATTTTTAAAATATTAAGTGTCTCAATTTAATCTTTAAACATTACTGAAAAAAATATAGTGATGAATTTTTTGCAATTGATTGAAAATTGTCACTCATTCTGTTTTTTGTGACAAATTTTAATTCGTCACTAATTTTTCAACACTTCAAAAATTAGTTATAGGTTTAAATTGGTTACTAAATTTTGTCACAAAATGTGAGATTTAGTGGCAAATTTGATCTTCATTAAATTCTGTTATTAATTTAGTGATGAAATAAATATGTCATTAATTTAGTAACAGATTTCTTATGTCATTAAAACTTGTCACTAATTTTCTAATTCTATCATAAATCTGTCACAAAATTAGAAATTTTTTCAAAGTAATATTTGTACAATATATATGTCTGTGTGCGCGTTGGGGGGGTGGGGGGAATTTACAAATAAATATTGCACAGTCCAATTGAATTAGTGGCCAGAAGCATTAATAACAACACATATGGTGTGTGTTTGAGACTAAAAAAGTTTTCATCACAAATTAATGACAGAAGCAAATCAACCACTAAAATCTACAGATGCTATTTTTATTGACTGATTTTGTGATTTAGAGACGAAAAATCTATAAATTATTTTTTTTCCAGTTGTCAAAAGATTATTGTAGTCTTAATGAATTTTGGTAACAAAAAAAATTGAGATTTAGCAAGGATAGATTATGTGTTTTTAATAATAAAATAAATTAAATTGAGATAATTATAATCTTTTAAGAATTAAATTGAGACGCTTGATGTTTTAGAGATTAAATTAAACAAGAAAATTATTAAATAAATCAACAATTTACTCTATAAAAGACAACCTGCAAAATAATAGGACAACAAAAATTTTGAGATAAGAGCATTTTTTCTGTTTTAATTTTGTTTTATAATTTTTTGTAATAATTTTGTTTCTTGAATTTTAAAAATTGTTAGCATTTTTTAATCTATACGGTATTTAATTGTTAATAAAAATTAACTGACTTGTTAAACATGTAGATATTAATATATATATATATATATATATATATATATATATATACGTTAGCATGTATATGTTGATATATCTTACCTAATAATTATTGATCATGAAAATATAATAGGTTTTAAAAAATACAAATGAATGCCATTTCTGTCAATGAGGCTAACATTTTGCCTGATATATAATTTATAAAATTACTATTAATGTATTTAATATCGTACGAATAAAATCACTCTCTTAAATTAACCCTTAATATTTTAGCAATTTTATTATCATGTTAAGAAAGAAAACAAAAATTTTATATTGTGTAAAAATATTTTATTGGTAAAAGATAAATTCAAAAAAAGTTTTGGAAACAAAAAACGAATGAAATTCTCAAACGAAAAAATATCAAATACAATTAATCCAATCTCATGAAAAATCAATATAAAATACACTATAAAAATTAATGTTTAGGTTCATATAATTACTTTATGAGACACCATATTGAAAATGATGATGAGTTACTGTTTCACTAAATTAAGTAATATTCATCCTTGAAATTTCACCGTACTTTAATTATAATTATATATTTTTAATTAATTTTAATTATACTATTAAGTTAGTATCGTCCAAATATTTAACTGTAAAAGATGATGTAGCATCTCATATTACATGCATCACCTATTAATTCATCCCATTGTTGTCAAGTGGAATTAGCATTGATAATGATAAAAATAATCATATATCATATAAAGTAAAATAATAATTATTTTAATTACTATCAATTCTAATATCAAATGACAAAATTATAGTAAATTAATATATGTTAACATGTGCAAGATAAATTGTTATATCAATATTTACTGTTAAATATTTAAATAACATTAAATTTAAAAGTATAATCAAAATTAATTAAAAAATATAAATTGTAATTAACATAAAATAAATTTTAAATTATAATTAAAATATATGTCAAAATTCTGAATAATTCTTTTGCCCTGTATAAAAGATGAATTATCACATTACTGTTTGGTATGTACGGGGAATGAATATACGGTCTGTATACGTAGATTGTGGTATAGGACGTTCGTAGGGTACACGTGGCATGGAGACCAAAGTCAACATCAGCCGAAATATTTGACCTCTTCAGTACGCGTCTTTGCAGAACACAATGCATAAAGAGTCAAAAGAAAACAACCTGCATGTGCTTTTGTTTCGTTTTCTCTTTCCTCTCATGCAAAATAAAATTATATATATAAATATACACATATATAACCGACAAATAATCGTTTCATCTGTCCTTTTTTTAGTAGGTTAAATTATTTTTATGTCATTATAATTTTATTTGATTTTTTATTTGGTCTCTATAGTTTAAAAATTTATAATTAAGTCCTTACAATTTCATAAATTTTTAATTTAGTTCTTAAGGTTCAGAAAATCGAACCAGTCATTGAAACGATTGAGACATTGGTTCAAATATTAATGGTCAGATCATGGTTGAATTACAGTCAAATCAGTGATACTTAAAATATATTAAGATATATAATATATAATATTAAAATATTAAAATATTAAAATATTATAGATATGTTATATATATATATATATATATATATACCAACTGAGAACATTCACAATGGTGAACCTTACTTGGGTTCTTATTATGGGTCTCACAGTACTACATCAGCTTAAAGCAACTCCCCTGTAATGCTCTAATAATTTGTATGAATATTTAAAATCTATTATGAAGTTTAGTGAAAAATTTAATTGCGTGAAATATGTTTTCTTTCTTTGAATTAGTAAAGAAAATTTGGGAATAGAAATTTCAATTTTTAATTTAGGAAATTTTTATAAATTTTCAAGGACTTAAGTGAACAAATCTTAAAAGCTAAGGTGGCTATGCGCAATTTTATCGAAAAAGAAATTGGTGGGGCCCACACATACAATTATTAGTTTCTCTTCTCCTTCTTCCTCCCGAGGCAACGCGCGCACCATTTCTTCGTTTCATTTTCATCTTTCTCTACAATCATTTCTTAAGTTCTTCCAGTAATTTGATATTTTCTAACCATACTTCCGATTCTTGGAGTTCTAGAGGCAAAGAGGTAAGTTTTATCTGCTCTATTTCTCTTTTTCTCCATTTTCGGACCTATGGAAGAAAATTAAGATTTTGAGTTTTAATGGATGAATTTAAGTGTGGATGTTAATGTAAAACATTCTTAGGTGGTTTATGATGTTATTAAAACAAGAAATTTCGTAGAATTTGGATATTTGAAAAAATTAGTGTTCTTGATGAAAATTTGAGATTTGAGCTTGGATTATTGGTAAAAATTAGGGGTTTTGGTATTAAAATACTCATTAGACATTGAGAAACAAAACCCATGGAAGAAATCAAAAGAAATGTTGTTTTAGATATGATTTTAGGATTTTTGGATGAACAACACGAAGAACATTCGAAAATTTTCCCCGAAAATTACTGTTCACCGAGAAAAATTTTTCAGATTTTCTCGGTTACTGTAGCATTGACTTTGGTCAACTTTACTGTAGCATTGACTTTGGTCAACTTTATTGTAGCATTGACTTTGGTCAACTTTACTGTAGCTGCGTTCCGGACTAAGATACTGTTAGAAAGCTCCTTGAATCTAGTTTCTAATAGTACAAGTTTCACTTGAAAATTCTAATATATTCTTTATTTTTCATCTTATTTACATTTTAGGAAATCTTTGAGAGTTATTTCCTAACACCTCATAATTTAGCTGCAAAAGGAAACGTAGTTAGGGCCACATTCGAGGTGAGTGTGATAACCTTATCTCATCTATATTTCTTCAAAAGTTTTGTCATTAAGTATCATAAAAAAAATTGAGAAGGTGGACTTAAACGGTATGTTGTGTATTTATTTATCAATGACTTGTATTCCTTGTATTTAAAGGTATTGTAGATTTCAAACCTCTTGTTTGATTAAATGTTAATTCTTATAAAATATGTAAAGTTAATGTTGATATTACCATTATTATGTTGAGGTTGTGTGAATATTTGCGTTATGGTATGACGTGGTTATAATATTTTTCGTGGTGGTGCACCCCACGGGAGAAGTTACAGGAGTTATAAGGGTGGAGATATATCTTTTATGGAGAGATAAGGGTGGATGCGGCCAGGGGGCCGCGGGCAACGATCCACTGGTACTGTGGACGACCCGGTTGGTACGGAATTTGTGTTGGTACTGAGTAATTTATACTGTGTATATCATTCGTAACTGATGTGAGTTTAATTCAATGATATCTTTATGATACTATTTGCTAAATTACTTTTGATTGATAATGTTATCCATTCACTGAGTATTTCATTACTCATCCTATTATTTTACAACATTTCAGAATCTGTGGCTGACGCTGGGGATTTTCCAGGAGAATAGTGAGTTTATCTTAAACCAACCCTATTGTATTTTCGGTTGGTTCTTTTGTATTCTATATCTTGTAAGCTCTAGAAGTAGCTCTGTGGTCACATAAGCCTCCTAGGATTTTCTTTTTTTGGTCGGACTATGTGTAACTATGAATATTATGTATGGTTTCATTGTACGGAAGTTAAAACCTTGATGATATTTTTAACCTAGAGTTAATGTGAATCAGACTCACTGTTGAGGATGTGACATCCCCGCTACTTTCACGATTTTTTGGTTGAGCCTCGGTTCTCTGGTCCTTACTATTAAATTTTTGTGAATATTTCATTAAATTTTGCTAATGTAATCAACTATATGTATATTAAAATCTAAATGTACATGATTTATATGAAAAAAAGAAGAAGATAATTTAGTGATATTAATTCACATATATATAACATGTCTAATGCAACTTATGTTAAATAATTAGGACAAATTTACTTAAGTCACGTATATATTCTGAATGTTAAAATGGTATATAGTTGGTCATATTACCAAATTTCAACAAAATCTTGACAAAATTTTAATAATAGGGATTAAATTAAAAAATTTATGAAACTATAATGATTCAATTACAAAATTTTAAACTATAAGGACTAACTTAAAAATTGAGTAAAACTATTAGGACTAAAACAATAATTTAACCTTTTTAATATTTTGAATATTATTTATAAAATATTATCTTATTTAAGATCTATGTAAATATATGTAGTTTTGAGGCATTTTGATTGTTAGCTGTGAAGTCATCTATATTTTGAATAAATAACAAAAATTATATTATAAGAAGAGATGCTGAAATAGATAGAACAGAGTGAAAAGTCAAATGATTCTATATTATATTTTCAATTATTTTTTATAGTAAAAAATATTAAGATTTAAATTTATATTACAAAATTATTCAAAAAAAATTAAAAAAAAAATAAAAAAAAAATTGACATGCATTAAAGAGCATATCTAGTCACTACTATTTAGTTTATCAACTGAAATTGATATGATAAAAATTTAAGGTACGAAGTTATTCCCCCTTTCAACTTATAATATTTAATCTCATATCACTTGAATTATAAGTTCAGTGACACTTTATATATATATATATATATATATATGTGTGTGTGTGTGTGTGTATGCGCGCGCGTGTGTTTTTAACTCCCTTCATTTTGCATGTAGTAAAAGGATTTGACTAATTTATGTTGAAATAATTAAACTGGAAAGGAAATGAAACATAAGACTATTTTTTTTTTAAGACAAGAGATGTGAAGAGAATTTAAAATTATGTGTTAAACTTGGAAATTGGAATAAATAGTGATAAAGAGCTTTCTTCACTTTTTTGTTTTTAAATTCTTGCAACAATGCTATGTTTCCCATTTCAAGTTTTATGTTTCGATAATTATTATCTCACAAGCTATGATCACCTTTAAAGTATTTGACAAATTAATTTAAAAGCTATAAAAGTCTTTTTAACTTGGATCAATTTAATCTACTTGACAATGAGTTAATTTGATTCGAGTTTCAAGCATAGTTTTAGGAATTGAGCCAGTTATTGACCCAAGATGATTTTTGAATCACTAGATCAATTGCTAAACCAGATAATATATATATGTTTATAAATAAATATCAAAATGAGTAAAACAAATAATATATATGTAAATTTCACAATCAAAATATTTTAAAAAATATCTTAAAAATATTTTAGCTTACAAATATCATATTTAATAAATAAATAATATAATTCATTGTCATTATAATAAATTGTAAAAATAAGATTAAAAGTAATTTATTTTTGAATATTTGATGGTCATTTGGTTTTTTTTACCTTAATGATATTATAAAATTTGTTATAGTATTGTTCAACTTTTATAATATAAATTCATTATAGATAATATAAAGATATAACTTACATAAAATAATAATATTTTATATTTCAAAAGTCTATTATCATTCATATATATATATTTGGCCGGACCAAGTCAAAAAACATTGGTTTTTAGAACAAAAATTCTTGAACTTGTACCAATTCAACCCACCTATTCTCGGTTGGTTCAAATTGCCAAATCTAGCTAATGGTCTAACCTGAACCAACTCAATCTATGCAAACCACTACTTGTATTTTTACCAATGTTTTCGAACTCGGCTAGCTCGAAACCTTATGACTCGAGGCCTAGCCCAGGTCGGGTCGCATGTTTTAGACGAGTTTTCAAGTGAACCGGCTTTGACTCAGTTGACTTGTGCTTTTTTTTTTAAAAAATTGTTTGAAAATTTACAAAACCAAAATGGATGAAATATTATATATATATATATATATATATATATATATATATATATATATATATATATATATATATATATATATATGGTACTATAGTTGTTCTAACCGAAAAATCAAAATGTGCATGTAAGAAGATGACAAAAACTAAAATAGAAAAGACATCTAATTAAACAAAAAATAAGTATATTATTACTATGAATCAAGAGATAAGAAAAAAAATTATATTTATATAATTATTGAATGTAAAAATAATCTAAATCAAAAAAATTGAGGAGCATAAACAAAAAAATTATATAATCATCTAATATAAAAATAACAATCAAATATTTTTAAAAAATTATTTGTAATCTTGTGATTAAAAAGATTATTTATAGATATTTGTATTTTAATTATTTATGACTAATGATAATGGTTTTAATATTTTAAAGTGTGAAATTTATATAAAAATTATTTATTTTACTTAGTTTTAAAGTTATTTGTAAATAAATATAAGCATATATATATATATATATTTAATTTATTTATTTAGTGTAATAATTGACTTAGTAATTCAATAATCCTAAGGTTAGCTCGAAACCGTTTCAAAAACGTTGTTTTTTACAAAAAATTTCTTGATTAGAGTAAAAGTCATGGTTATTTAAAAAAATTATCATTTTAAACGAGCAAACTTAATTCTTACAAGATAACCAGACATTACTTGGAATGGGAATTGGGAATTAGGTCATTGAAGTCAATGTAGTAAAGTTATAAACTACGAGTCCACCAATGATTTCCTCTAAACTAAAACCACGTGCCAGCTGTTGGAATAGTATAATAGTTACATTAATTATTAGAGGCCATAGACTTTACTAGTCAACTGAAATTTAATGGGATAGTGGTATTCGGGGCAGTTTCCATTTTCATGTCATTTTTTTTTTTGCTCGTTTGTCATGCTCTAATTTGGACATTTTATCTGAAAAGGATACATTTTTTTTAAATTCATAAAATTCATTTAATATTGTCCATAAGATGTCATGGAATTTTGTTTAAACCATTCATTTCCTTAGTCAATTATTTTACTAGTAAAAAGACCCGACGTAATAAACAAATAAATAGATAAAGGACAGAATATGAGTATACGTGGTTCACTCTAGACTTAAAATACATAGTTTAAAGAATTGGATGGTACAGGTTGGTTTGGTCAGAAAATTGAAAAATCAATGGAGTTTTTAGTCTTCTTTAAATTTAGGAACAAGTAAACATTTAAACTATTGAGAAATCGGTCTAGATCAATAGGTTCATTATTTTTATTTTTATTTTTTAAAATTTTACTAAATATTATTATATATTTTTAAAAAATTTCTAAAAATTTAAATTATTAAGAGAAGATTTAGAGCTGGTATATATATATTTGTAATATTTTTTAAATATTTTTATATTATATATATCATATATTTTAATATCTATAATATATACATTAATTATATATTTTAATATTTTAAGTATTATTAATTCGACCATTATTCAATCATACCTAACTATTGACACTTAAAATCAGTGGCCCAACTGATTCTCTAAACCTTGCTTAAAAATGATACGTAAGATCCAATTTATTTATATCTTGAAGCAAACTTCTCTTGGTCCATAAGCCATGTAGCTGGTTAAATTGACGTGTGTTCCATTTTAATCCATATTCTTGTTTGACAGGGGGAATTAAGCAAACTTCTGTACTACAATTGAGTCTTGTTTCATCAATCTTTGACAAATTTCAGAGTATTTCTTTTAATTTAAAGAGTTATGCAATTTGTTTTCTTAATTTTATAAGCTAGTAATAATTTTTATGAAAATTTCAATTTCATGGAACATAACTACTTAATTTTTGGTTCAAAATTCTGATACCAGTTATTCATATAAGCTTAAAAAGGTTAAATCAACAGAACATAACTACTTAATTTTTGGTTCAAAATTCTGATACCAGTTACTCATATAAGCTTAAAAAGGTTAAATCAACCACCAAAAAAAAAAAGTTAGACTTGTCTTCTCAAATGGCAAAACAACGATTTTCTTATTTTTTAGTAATTTTCTCCAATATTGTTGCATTGAAAAAAAAAAAACCATCAAAATGATAAATTAGAAATCATTTTGTTTGTCAATTTTGACCTTTTATAACCTATATAAATCATGTAAATTTAGTTTTTGAAGAAATTCATTATCAATTTTTAAAGTTGACATAAATTACACAATTCTTTATGTTGGGAGAAGATTTCTGTTTTTTGGCCTTTATAAAAAGGAAATACGAATTCAAAAAACATAAGAACCTTTAACTCCATCGTAAACATTCAATAGTCTATTTTTTTTTGTCTTTTTTTTTTAATTTTTTTTAAAAAATTATATTAGTCGTTAAATTTAATAACAGTTGACCAAAATTAAATAATTATTAACATTTTGTTTAAAAAGACAACAAATACAATAAAATATAAACCGTTAAATATAACAAATAAATACAAAAAAAAACTAGACCGTTAGATGTAATCACGTTTGGAGCTGGAGGCTCTTGCGCATCAAATACACTGCATAAAAAGAATGAAGACTATCAAATACAAAATTCTTGAAGTAGGGAGGAGATTTTAGTATTCTGGTCTTTAAGCTGAAAGTTCGACATGTCTGCAAAAGAATGAGACTTAATTACATTTTACAGGGTACAGTCACAGAAGGGCAAACATACGCGGATACAGAACACAAGGATTCTTAGCCAGTACCTTACCATGTGTGTCATCCATAAACACCACTTGCAAGTTACAGCCATGTCTGCCACACAAGATTTGGAATGGCACCGCCACGTTAAAAGTTGCAGAATTCCATGTTGATTCATCGTAGATGACGTGGCAAGTACCAACCGAAAAATCCAGAAATAAAATGTATGCAGAAAGAAGTATAACCCTCAAAATTTGGGGGTAGACAGAGGCTAATAGAGTATATGGTGTAGTTAGTAAGGCTTGCTGTAAAGCCCAAGCAAGGGTTTCTCCCTCTCCTCCACTCTCTTCCTTGCAGCCTCTCGTGCCTTAAGGGCTGCTTTCTCTTCTTCAGAGACGACCTTTGGTTTTGCATCTGGTCTCTTCCTCTTCCCCACGCCAAGAGATGAAGGGGCTCCTTTCACAGATCTCATGGGGTTCACAGTTGAGACTACCGGCCTGGGTGCAGCCGGTCCGTTTGAAGATTTATTTGCAGCTTTATCTTCTACTGATTTGGATTGTGAAGCTGACATGGGCTTTTTAACAATGGGTCCCTTTTGCCCAACGTTAGAAGAAAAGTGAGGCGAGGCGTATGCTTCTTCCTGAGTCACCCACTTGCCTGTTGCAATTGGTCTAAGTAAATATGCCATTATCAATACTGTTGCAATATTACTACATACAAAGTGCAAGACCCAATCATAATATAAAGAGGAAATGTATTTTTTGATCCCCGAAAGGTATATGTTTGAACTATTTTGTCCCTGGAGTTTTGAAATACAAGATTCCATTCTTGAACAGTCTGGCTTGTTACTCATCAGTCCCCCATCATTCAAAAATAAGGAAAAAAAAAAAAACAAAGTAATGTACATGCTCTAGAGAATGAGTCAAAAACTTCGAGGACTGAATCAAGTATTTCTAACGTTCAATGACTAAATAGTTGATGCGTATATTTTTTACTGACCAAAGAAATCATGTCCTCCAATATAAATGGAAAAGCAATACATTCAATCCTCTTGTACCTATAGCATCAGAATAGTAGAATCCCGACTTTGGATCATAACAGAAACCATTCGTTTGATGGTAGTAATAGCCTGAACTGCTGTCAAATTCCCATTCTGTCAAATCAGCCAGCTAAAATCAGTTTCGCACACGCCATAACCAAGACGAGTTCAATGGGGATTAAAAAAAAAAAAAAACTCAGATGATTTTGCTTGCTTTTCAAACGGTGAGTAGGGTTTGTTTAGTTAACATATGTGTAAAGCTATATAGATACTTTTCCATGCTGAACAAGTTCTGAAGTTTATATTCTTCTAGCTTAATACAGGTAACGCCGGAAAATTTTTAATTTGAGAACAAGAGCAAAAGCACTAATGCTTACAAGTTTACTAGCAAATTTCTTTATAGGCAAATTATGCTTATTGCACCTGACTATTTTTGCTCTATCACTGAAATTAAAATGAACAAGCCTGAATATTGTCCAAGTTTCTACTTTTTCTTGCTCCTTTTCACACCCACAAGATTACCCACTAGGATGAAAAAAAAATAAAATAAAAGAACATGAATTTAGTGTTCAAACTTCAAACTTCACGTATTGGAAAAAGAAATTCATAATGTGAAGAAAAAAAGTGTGTACCAAACCAGTTTTCTAGGAGTGATGTGTACAGAGGATATAGAGCTCAGCCGAGATATTAAATGTATTCTTGAAGAGCAAAATTTAAATTTAACAGAAAATCTTAGGCCACAGGAGAAGGACCAACCCATTTTCTAGGAAATAATTTGGCCTTACTTAAAATATCAATATCGAACTCATAATCCTGCATATAAGTTTTAAAAAGTAATAATCACAACAATTCCAAATGCTCAATATATTATTTACATTTTCCTTTCATTTTACTTTTAAAGTTATTGCGGTGATTAAAGCACAACTTATCAGAAACAAGCGACACAACCCATAATTTGGTCTCACTTAAAATATCAATAATGAACTCATAATCCTCCGTATAAGTTTTATAAAATAATAACCACAACAAGTTCCAAATGCTCAATATATTATTTCCATTATCATTTCATTTTTACTATTAAAGTTATCACGGTGATTAAAGCACAACTTTTCAGAAACACAACCACCCTAGTGTTTCTGAACAACAGCCTGTTGACAACTAGGCTTCAAATGATAGGCCAGATCTGGCATATCCACTTATTAAAAGCCATGAGAAGGCTTTTTAGTTGGCAAATTATAGTAATACTTTTTTGCTTCAAACCCCTCCTCCTCTATAAGCACACTAGTTTAAGATCAGCTAGACAGAATAACCTTTTCAACTGGTACCAATTAAAAGACAAAATGAATTCAGTTCCACAAACACACTTCTCTCAACTCAGTCAACAGAAGAATGCTTTACCAGAAGTATCAGGTCTAAACACACAGTGTTTAAGCCATAAATTGCATCACACCATGCAAATTACTTATAATTACAGCTTCTATCAGAATAAATAAATAGTTTACTTACAACCTTGACGATCCTCCTGAGAATCCAATGAATGTGATTCTCTAGCCTCCTCAAACTTTGCTACATCCTTTTGATAGCTTCGCTGTGCTTTCTGCAAGGAAATATATAGAAATGCTATATAATTCATTTATGGGCGGAAATGAGTACATATGCACTAAAAGTATTTTTACAATGTTGAATTAGAACTTGTAGGTATCAATACAATTACTACAGAAAATGTCATTATACCAATATGACGAGCATATATGCACCTCTGTGATTATGTTTTACATACCAATGATGATGGGACATATTCAGAAATATTTTGAACAAATATGAAAAGACTATTAGGGTCATGATAGCACTATAAAGCCAACGTTGCCGATAAATCCATTATAGAAGTAATTATTGTTATGCATATTTAGAGTGGGAGGGGATTGTTGAGGATTTGGTAAGTTTCCTCCAGCGCTGGACCTTGGCCGTTGGATTAGATCATCCAATGGCCATCTTTAATCCATGCATTTTTTTTTTAAATTACATGATTTATTTTAAAAAGTCTGATCTCGAGTTTTTTTTTTCTTTTTTTAAAATTAATCATGCCAATTGTTTTTTAAAAAAGAAAAAAAAATGCATGGATTAAAGATGGCCGTTGGATGAGATCATCAAACGGCCAAGATCCTCATCCAACGGCTAAGATCCAGTGCTGAAAGGAACAGTTCCCTCCAGAGCGCTGGAGGGAATCTACACTCGAGGATTTGAGAATCAGATATTCTTCCCTTTTAATGCTAGAACCATGATTTATAACCACAGGACATCAACACGAGAGCATCTTTACCATATTTTTGTTGATTCCATATATTTACATATTTGCACGCCTGGTTGAGTTAGTAGGAAGTAGAAACACATTTTTCTACTTCAGTGCATAACTATTAAGCTTTTCAGCATGTACTTCTCCTAACTACATAATTACCTCTATTATTTATGCCTGCCCTGTTACCTGCAATCCTGCACATCATGCAGTGCCAGTCCCTCTTGTTCATTTTGGATTAGTTCCCAAAATATCTAATATATCAGAGTTGAGAGTTCAACTTTTTTCCAATGAATTGGTCAAATAACAGTTTATCCTTGTTTATTGTAATGGTTGTAAACTCATAACAGTAGAAGCAAAATCCACAAAATAAAGACATGTTCTATGGAGAGAGAGTTTGCTATACAATACCTGCAATCTACGACTACGACATGGAAATCTAGTAGATCGTTATGAATTTGATAGAAACTTCTTGTGTTGATAAGCTGAAGTTTCATTAATGTGGCTTTACGACATTCTAATGGCACATCACTTGCGAACTGTTACATGAACAACATTTTGCCTAGAGTTTGAAGTACAACTAATTCAACCTGCCAGACCCAAATTTAACTTTACTAGTTTAGTTAGATAGATTTACTGTAGTTTGACTTCAAGTATGCATTTTTTCATAAATTATTATTTATTGTTTATACTTTATGATAAAAGGTGTAAAATAAAATTGAATAGGAAGTTTCCTGTAAGATGGACTACTATGACTATAAAAATAAAGTCAATGCATTCAATATATTTTCTTTTGGCAAAATCATGCAAGTCTTGATTTTCATTTACTGTTTTTCTTACACTAAGCAAGGAAGGAACCATCAATGATGTAAAAGAAGTGTAAAACTCTTACTGCTTCAATTTGCTCCAAGGCATGGGCTGCTTCCTTCTGTTCTTTCTCCTTAGCAGCATTCTCTTTTCTTATAGTAGCAAGCCTCTTAGAAACATTATCTTTATGACGTTGACCAAGTTCATGATTTCTAATGCTCGCTGGATTGTTTGATATATAAATCTTGCAAAAGTCGCACCATTTGTTGCCCTGGCTGACCCAATACTGAAAACGGGAAAGGTGTGAATGAACCGAAACAACCAGTGACGAACTGCATCTAAGCAATTAGTGACTAGTCTAACTTCAGCATACCAGAATCAAACACGAAGACACATCTCAATAAGCACACTATAACAATAAATACCATCATTATATATACATATACAAAATCATCTTTTGATAATTTTTGACAGAAATGTACACATGGCTAGTAGTTTCCAATTAATTTAGCCTATGGCCGTAAGAGTTCAATGACTGAACTAATTTTGAAAACAACGTGGCTTCCTGCCTACTGGGTGGAACAAAACCAAAATAAAAATCTCCTGGGTTATTTTGTATCACTTCTGCTTCTGTTTATAAGAGCTAGTACGACATAATAGACCTAGAAGGTAAAATCTTTGAACTTATCTGTCTATAAAGAGAACAAAATCAAGAAATATTATCAGAAAAAAAACATATATGAAAAATTATATGGATAAAATTGCAAAGAGCTAGAAGTTTACCTCAGTCATCGCTGCAAATTAGGGTTTCTAATCAGAGGCTCGGGCACCGATAATCGGGAAGGTAATTTGAAGAAACTGAGGAGCTAAGACAACACACAACGGGGTGGGGTTAGTTCGTCTTATGCGGCTTTTAGGCAAAGTTCGCGAAGGATTTCAAATGCTTCGAAGTTCAGATCGGAGAGAAATTACGAACAGAAAAAAATTGCACCCCAAAAAAAAAAAGAAAAAAAATTTTAAAAAAAATTTTAAAAAAAAACTTAAAAAATCAGAATCGAGTTTTTTTTTTCATCAGAAGACTAGATTAAGAAAAGAAGGAAAATTAGGAACAATAATTTTTAATGAGTCAATATTGAGGCCCTATTTCTTCAAGACTCGGGCTTTACAATTGGGCCAATATGTCCTGGCCCACAACCATTTTATCTGCTGAATTTTACTGCATTTAATAAACTAGATTTTCTGAATGACCAAGAAAGTACTATTTTCTTCGATATTTTTTAAAAGAAAATAATCTATCTTATAATCTTTTACTTAAATCATAAATTTAAAAATTAGCAAGATCATTGATTTGGATTGATCTTTTAAGTTAATGATTTAACTATCATGTCATCTAGTTAATTCCTGAACCAATATATATATATATATATACACACACTTATAAATAAATATTAAAATAAGTAAAATAAATCATTTATATGTAAATTTTATAATTACAATGTCTTTAAAAAGATATTTTAAAATAATCTTAGTACACAAATATCATATTTAATAAATAAATAAATATAATATTTTATAATTATATTAATAAATTATAAAAATAGAAATAAAAATAATTTATTTATAAATATTTGATAGTTATTTAGTTATTATAAACTAAATATTTTATTATAAAATTTGTTATTAATATTTTTCAACTTTTATGATTTAAAACTATTTTAAATAATATAACGATATAATTTATATAAAATAATATCATTTTATGTTTTAAAATAATATTATTATTCTTATATATATTTTTTAACGCACGTATATAATAAGTTGATAACTATAGCTTATAACTTTGATGGTACAAATGCTTGAGATATTGAGTTTAATATTAATTAGACTTATATATATATATATATTTGTTAAAATTTAAAAAAAAAATTTTAAACTTAGGTTGAACTAGATAACCAAATAACTAATTAAGTCAAAACTCGATAAAATCTTGATTGAGCCGAGCCGACTATATCCTCAAATCAATGTGGGCTCTAAGTCACTAGTTTCTAGATCAACCTATCAAATCCAAGACAATGACTTAAACTTTCAGTCAATCATCCACCCGAGTTCATTTCATATGACCTAATATAACATAAAAGGAAATTGCACGTAAAATGTCTATAAACTAAAAGAAGAAAATTTAACTTTTTATAAAGATGTGAACAAATCTTATTAAAATAAACCAAATTCGTTTGTTATTGAGTTACTCAATAAAAAGTAAATAATTTTTGCATAACTCAACATTATATAATTAATTTTTTCAAAAAAAAAATTACATATTATATTTTGAATAGATTAATATTCTGGTTTTTATTTATTTTTTTTAGTTTGGTTTTAAAACTTTTTTTGTCTTATTTTTGAGTAAATTAACGTTTGTTATTCCTTATGTGTTGAGTAACAGTTAAGTGAGAGTTAATTTTTTCAGACAAAAGAACTTTTTGATTGGATGATGAAATTTTAGGATTAAATTGAGATAAAAAAAAATTTTTAGGGACCAAATTGTAAAAATTGATTTTTTTAAGCAGTAAAACATTAATTTACTCCTACATTTTCTTTACACAATTGGAACCTCTTTTTTCTCTTTTTTTTTTTTTGGGGTCCTCACAAGGATGTCGTTTGAGTTGGGTTTAGGTGTTGCTGGTAGGGTAAACGACATGCCGCACGAGGATTGGGAATGTGCTAGCTGCTCCTGCAATTTCTGTTGGGTCTTCTCAAGCCAGAGAGAGAGGAGAGAGTGGGAGAGAGGGGGCTTTCTTCTCATCATATTCAACCAATTCACAAGCGTTCCCGCAAATCCCAGAAACCCTTTTCAGTCGCACAATCGATTATTCAGAAAAAGCCCTAATTTTTGAGTAAAGAAGGAAACGAAGAAACCCTTTTTCCACCGAAGAAAGGGTTTTTGAGTCTCAGATCAAACGCAACACGGAATGGACCAATCCTTCTTGGTTATGCTCTCAAATCTCCTTCACCTCCATAATTCCTTAGACCCCACCACCTCTCTCCTCTCCGACACCATCTCCTCCGCCACCACCACCTCCTCCGCCACAGCCTCCTCTGCCGCCGCCTCCTCCTCCGCCACCTCCCCCACTTCCCTTCTCTACTCCTCCTCCATCGCCCCTCTCCTCTTCTTCACCATCGCTTCCGTTCTCTCCTACGTCGCCTCCTCTCGCCCCCGTCCTTCCTCTTCCCCCACCTCCACCTCCACCGCCACTCCTCCTCCTTCCTCCGCCACCGCCTCCGATTACTCCGTATCAGCCTTCCGAGCTCTCTCCACAGAGCACATCTGGTCCCTCGAAGCCCCTCTCCGGGACGCACACTGGCGTTCGCTTTATGGGTTATCTTATCCTGTCTTCACCACCGTCGTCGACAAGCTCAAACCCCACATCGCTATCTCCAATCTCTCCCTCCCTTCCGATTACGCCGTCGCTATGGTCCTCTCTCGCCTCGCACATGGCTTGTCCGCGAAAACGGTCGCGACCCGTTACTCTCTCGAGCCTTACTTGGTCTCGAAGATCACCAACATGGTCACTAGACTCCTCGCGACTAAGCTTTACCCGGAGTTCATCAAGATCCCTGTGAGCCGTCGCCGATTGGTTGAAACGACCCAAGCTTTTGAAGAGCTCACTTCGCTTCCAAACATGTGTGGAGCGATTGATACGAGTCCTGTGAAGCTCCATAGCCTCCCTAACGACCAGAAAATCCCTGCAAGCTACAGATGCCGATATGGGTATCCGTCAGTTCTGCTTCAGGTTGTGGCAGATCATAAGAAGATCTTCTGGGATGTGTGTGTGAAGGCCCCTGGTGGTACAGACGATGCCACCCACTTCAGGGATAGTCTTCTATACAATCGGCTTACCTCCGGCGACGTCGTATGGGACAAGGTTATCAATGTCAGGGCTCACCCTATTCGCCCTTACATCGTTGGAGACTGGTGCTATCCATTACTGCCATTTCTGCTCACACCCTTTTCACCTAATGGCATGGGAACGCCTGCACAGAACCTCTTTGATGGGATGCTGATGAAGGGAAGGTCAGTGGTGGTGGAAGCAATTGGGTTGCTCAAAGGGAGGTGGAAGATACTTCAGGACTTGAATGTGGGTCTGAGTCATGCACCACAGACCATTGTTGCTTGCTGTGTTCTGCATAATCTGTGTCAGATTGCGAGGGAGCCAGAGCCTGAGCTATGGAAAGAGCCTGATGAGAGTGGGCCTCAACCAAGGGTGCTGGATAGCGAAAAGTCATTTTATTTCTTTGGGGAAAGCTTGAGGCAGGCTCTGGCTGATGATTTGCACCAGAGGCTTTCTTCAAGATAGGGTATATGTGAAGTTCTGGGGGAGTGATAATGTGGAGATGTTGAGATAATGTATTTTTCAACAACTGAATGTAGATGTCTAATGATGTGGAAGTATCATTTTCTCATGAATGGTCTAGCATTTTAGAATGTTTTTTTAGTTTTGAATAATCCGAGTTTGTGATTATAAAGCAGTAGGAGATGATTTGCGACAAGTTCAATCGTAGCTGCTCTATTGAGAGTTGTGAAGAGAGGGTAGTGCTGACAGAGAATCGTAACGAGATATTTCAACAAATATTTCTCAAATGTATGACTAAGTTTTATTGCCAATCCTTTCATTGGTACCTTGTCGAAGCTGTCCTTTCTATTACAATCTGTTTGATTCTGTTTCAGCATATTTTGCTTGGATACATTAGTTACTATACATGCAGAGTTAGAAACTTTTGTTTGTTGTGTGGAGAAAAGCTGGAGGTCAACGATTTAGCATGGTTTTGAATTTTTTTAGACCGTCAAATGAATAGGAAAGTTCGTACGTAAATATTTTTGCTAGTCCAAGATACCAGAAATCTTTATATATAGAAAGGGTTCTGCATACAAGTAGACAAACCACATATAAAACAAGAAATTACAAAACAAAATTATAACATCTATCAATATATTCAGAAATTATAAAACAAAATTACAATCTTTATGCATAATGTACTAAATGTTTTACGTGATTAGCTCCACTTTAATATCAAATTTAAACAGTTTCTGTTGATTTCTGGCACTAATTGGCTGTCCCATATAACTAGTACCACCATGGTGGCTAATACAGCAGCTGGGTGACCAAGCCTCTTGAACTCCAAATCAGCCAAGTAATGAAGATAATTGTTTGTGCGCCTCCAAATCACTGGTTTTCTGCTACCCTATGCATTGGAAGTATAGAAATCAACAGTGACCCGTTGATCATCTCAACATGGAAGGGATATGAATAATCAACAGTGATGCTGGTATTGTAATGCTAACAATTTAACATCACTTGGGTTAGCCGACAAAATAGGCACTTTGTTTATCTCAATAGAATTAAAGAACAATGAATTCTTACCTTCAAGATTATTCAGGCCACCCATTCCTATCAGAGGTGTTCAGGATCTTCGAGCTCAGTTCAATAGCACCTTGCATTTCTGTGCCTTGGTCAATTTGGTTTTGCCATTGCCCTCAAGATATTCCCATATCTTGTCCTACATTTAGCATCTACATTTGGCATGTTTCATCGTCAAATACATACAGCTCAATTGGGTTGGGTTTCATATCTGTCCTTGCAATTCTTGACCAAAGGACCTGCATTATGATGTTAACTTGGAGGCGCAAGTCTGAACAGCAGGGAATCTATGTTACTAGAGAAGATAAAGTCCAAGCAACTAAGAACAAAATATCATCAACAAACGAGATTTAATCATATTTTGTCAACATTGTAATACATGCTTCAACAGCACAGACTTGACTTTCATCAAAATTATATAAGCTCTGTTCGACAAAATTAACTTATAAGCTAGCTGATAGTTAATAAACTCATCTTTAGCTTAAACTCATTTTTAGCTTATAGTTTAGTATAAGCTACTTTATTGAATTAAAAGTGTTCGATAAAAGTAGTTATTGAAGTAACTGAAAAGTGTAAATGACATAAAAGAGCATGTATTTTTCAAGTTTAAAATAATATAAATAAATATATTATTTTTTTAATTAAATTAATTTAAATTATTATAGATATAAAGTTTATTAAAAATTTATATTTATATATTTTATTATATTTTATATATGAATAATATATTTTCACATGTATAATGTATTATTATATTTACATATTTTATTATATTTATATATATATTTTATCATATATTATTATATATATAATATTATATATGTATAATATATTATATATAAATATAAATATAATAAAACATGAGCAAATAGAATATAACAAAGTAAGGGGCATAATAGGTATTTTGAAAAATAATAAGATCAAAATAAGAACAAAAAACTATAAACTATAAGTTACTCAAAGTAACTTATCAGAATAAACTATAAGTTACTAAAATAAGCTTATTTACCGAACACTTTTAAGTTGGTCAAATTAGCTATAAGCTAGCTTATAAGTTATATGCTGTCTTGTCGAACACAACTATAATCTATGGACATAATTCATTGTAAGCATGCTTAAAATAGAAGCCAAATGATTGAAAGTATCTGAACTCTGTAGCTTTGCAAGGATGGATAAATTCAAAATTTAAAATTCAAGCGTGCTTCCACATCCACATACTTCAAACAGTGTTCATGCAAAATTTGATCAAATTAATTCCATCAACGTAAAAGTAAATTAGCTCTAGTAGAAGCTTCACCTTAACATCTAGTTTTCCACCCAAAGAGGAACTTAATTTGCGCCACACTTTAATAAAGAATTCCGAACAAAAGCCATGTTTATCTGTGATTGGAAACAAGACACTGGACAGACTATAACATCCTAAGAGGCTAGGACAATGGACATAGAGTATCCATGTGTTGGATATGAACACAACTCATTTTTTTTAAGTGTCCTTGCTTCACAGATAATATCATAGCAACCCAGAAAAAAGGGGAAAAAATTCATTGTTTTCTACTTTTCCTCCTTCCTTGGCAAGAAAAAACTGGAAAATAGAACGCGAAATAATAAAGATGTTAGCATATTGCCATCTTAAAAGCCTAGCAGAATAAGCCTTCTATTGTGATCCCCAGAAGTCAATTTAGTGCTAGATTAGATATTAAGACAAATAAAAAAAGAAAAACATTTGGAAAATGATTTACCAGGGCCAGGATGCGATCTACAATGATAGTGGAGCTCCCTGCCGGATGTTAGTAATGAATGAGGGTTCAAACTTCAAAATAACAAATTTTAAAGAATGGAACCAAAGATATTAGGTACTTGCTGCAGGATATGAATAGTTTCCACCATTGGGTAGTAGGCCATCCTTGGCCATCTCAGTTAAGACGTTCAAAACAGCATCCATGTTCCCTTCTTTATAGTTGACTTCAACAAGTACTTTAGCCAGCTCAGAGTCAGTAAGCCTACAGCCCCTCAATGTGTTTTGTATTACTTGACCCATCTCAGTAATCATCCCTTTTCCATAAAGGGCTTTCAGAAGAGCAAGTATAGTTACTGTATGAGGATTAAAATCAGAATGCACCATCTCCTGGTACAGATTATATGCCTTCTGAACATTTGCACATTTACAATGTCCATGTATTATTACGTTATAAACTGCTTCATTAGGTTTATAATTCCTCTGAAGCATTGTCTCAAAAACTCGATCTGCTTCATTCATCAATCCCTTCATGCAAAATCCTTTGACAAGGGACACCACACTCTTAAATTCATTAATACTGCAGTTTTCTATCAGAGTATTATATGTCAGATCATTTGGTATGGATTCGTCATAAAACAACTTCAGAAGAAGTTTCTTTGCTTCAATTGTCCTAGCTTGTTTATTAAGTCCATTAATAAGCACACTATAGGTGACATCATCAGGCAGAAAACCTTTCTGTACCATTTCGTTATGCAAATGTAGAGCCTTCCGCAATTCACCTTCTACACAATAAGCATTTATCAAAGTAGTATAAGTAAATTCATCAGGTGGGATACTGCTATGCAACATCTCTTCAAAGAGATCACAAGCTTCCACCAGTTTTCTCTGTGTACATAGACCTTGTATAAGTGATGAATATGTAACAGCATCAGGTGAAATACCCTTCTCAACCATCTCCAGTTTCATTTGGAAAGCTTTGTCCAACTCTTGATTTCGACAAAATCCAGATATAATAGTACTATAACTCACTATATCAGGTGATAACCCCTTCTTAACCATGTCCCTTAGGATTCCGATGGCATCTTCTATCCTTCCCAAGATGCAATATCCGTTGACAAGTGCATTATATGTTATAACTGAGGGTGAGAATCCACTTACAATCATTTCATTCAAAACCTTATAAGCTTCATTCAGTAACCCCTGCTGGCAGAACCCATCAATTAATGTCGTATATGTCCTCCCATTTGGTCTGAGTCCTCTAACACACATCTGGTCTAAAAAGTCCACTGCTCGATTTAGATTCTTAGCCTTACACATACTATTGATTAATGTGGTATAAGTAACAACATTTGGGGATAACCCTTTCCTAACCATCTCCGCATGCAAAACAAGGGCCTGGTGGAAATTTCCTTCTTTACAAAACCCATTGACAAGTGTATTATAAGTCACCTCATCTGGAGTAAAACCTTTCCTTTTCATCTCCTCAAGTACCTCCTTAGTCTCCTTGATCCTTCCTCCTTGACACAATCCATTGATGACCACATTATATGAAATTATATTTGGTTCCACTCCCTCGAGTGGCATCGATCTCAATAACTTAAATGCTTCATCCATTCTCCTCAGTTTGCAATAGCCATCAAGTAATGTATTATAAGTAACAACATTCGGCAAACACCCATATTTCTCCATTTCACGCTTAAGATAAAACCCCAT
This sequence comes from Biancaea sappan, assembly GCA_037074585.1. Lineage (NCBI taxonomy): Eukaryota > Viridiplantae > Streptophyta > Magnoliopsida > Fabales > Fabaceae > Biancaea > Biancaea sappan. The sequence goes on along the minus strand of CM073493.1, from coordinate 6,128,027 downwards.
TTCTAAGTTCCCTTCCCCACAGAAACCACGAATCAGAACATTATAGGTATAGACATTTGGCGACACCCCATTTCTAATCATCTCTTTGAAAACATCCTCACCCAGTTTAAGAGACTGTGTGGACTTTAAAACTGCATCAAGAATAGCATTATATGATAGCACGCCGGGCATAAACCCATGAGCTTTAGCTAGATTAACAATATTCATGGCCTTATCAATCAAGTTCACGTGAGAATAGGACTTAACAACCAAATCGAAGACTGCTGAACTGGAATTGCACAAATGATAAGACTCTTTCAGGTATTGAAAGACCAATTCACCGGTGTCGTCAATAGCATTTAGGGCTACGTCCACGGCGAGGCTCTGAGCTGACTTGTAGAGCTTGAAGCGCGTGAGAATGTGGAGGGCGAGACACTTGCATTGGAATGTAAGAAAATGGTGTCTCCGGGCCCAATCGAGGAACTTTAGGGTAATGAATTGGTCGAATTGGGATTTCAAGAGCAGAAAAGAAGCTGCTTCAGGAGTGAACTGGGAAGATAGAGAATTGAGTTGTTGAGGATGGCGTCTAAGATATGTTATTGCTTTGTCTGCGAGAAGGGCATCGGAGGGTGAACAGAGGGATGATAGTGTACGGCGATTGTAGGGTTTTAGCAGACGCATTCTGGGCAGTCAACGCAAATTAGGTTTTAATGGAAGAAGATTAGAGAGAGCAAAGAAGACATCGACTTTAATGGAGTTCTTCCCATCAAGTGGAAATCTCCACTGCGAAGCCCTCTTTTGACTCCCTTTTGAGCTGTTTTTGCTTCTGTTATTAAACTTCAGGTTTTATTTTGTTGACAAAAAAAAACTTTCATTTTCATTTTCCGTTTTTCATTTTCCCCCTGTTTCTTCTTTTAGGTTGGTGGTATTTATTTATAATTGAGCAAATTACACTGATCTCTTCAAAAGTTTGATTGTAGGAGATTCCTCAAATTGTCTAAAATAAATCTTATTATTATTATTATATAAAGTCAAATTTTTATATATAATATAACAAATATAAATTATATTATTCTTTGTATAAAATAATTTTAAATTATAAAAATAAAAATATTAACAGCAAATTTTTTAATATTATATGATATTAAAAATAATAATTAATAACAAATGTTTAATTACTAATTCATTTGAAAACTAAAATTGGACCACGGACAAGTTTTTATTATTCTTGATATTAAAAAAATTTAAATCTTTTATGTATAGAAAAAGCATATAGAATCAAAGAAATATAAGTATATAAAGTTGATTCCAATGGCACTTGTTTTAAAGTGACAATGAAGGAAGAAATTAAAAATATTAATTAATGAAGATTTTCAAAACCTTTATAAATTAAAATTTGAAATTTGTGTTTGAACATTTTCTTGCTTTGTAAACCCAAAAATTTAAACCTTGCTGGATAGAAGATAATATCTAGACCCAACCCCCTTTGAAATTATTTTTTCACTCCAACATGATAACATATTATCAGTATTACACTCCATTTCTCTAATATTTTGTTACACATAACATTGTAGAAGGTTCACTTGATCTTAACCAAAAGGTTGAGAGGTATACGTTGCAAAAACTTGTTACAAAATGTTAGAATGTAAGTGTAATTTAACTAAATCTCCAGGGAAGTTAGTAACTTTATCTTCTTTCTTTCTTTTCTTTTTTGATTTTTTCCTATTACCATCCCCAGATTGAAGTCAACTTTGAAGATTTTGAGGCTGGATCAAATCACAAGAAACAAAACTGCTTGAGAAGATCTAAAAATGGCCAAGAATTTCTTCATGGTTAAGCACATTGGGCAATTCGCATCAATATTTTTCATATGATGATCTGCAAGACTTTGAGAAATTCCAAGAGAATGACCCCTCTTATGGTTCAAGATTTGACATTTATGTCTTCTTGCATCTTTTCATTGATAGGTTCACCACATGCTAGATAGATTTTTGTCCTCTTCACAGCGAATGGATGTCCCAAAACTACTGTAACCTCCACTTCATCACCAGGTTCAAGATTTGACATCATACCCTGCCACTCTTCATCTCTGAAGGAAGTTGCTGAGTATCGCTTGTAAGACTGAATGATAGCCTTTGTGTGGTTTAGAATCACGACAGTAAGAAAATTACATTCAGATGTCGTGTTGGCAAGAGAATATGAATAAAAAATGCAGAGTTATCCCTTTCAAGTTAAGCCCAATAAGTTGAGGCACTTCAAACAATACTGAGGATCCCAAGCCTTCAAAGGATAGCCAATCGGGATATTTGTCACCAGGAAGAGAAATATCATCACATTCTTTTTTAGTAAATCCCTGTACAGTGAACATAAGAAACATGGCATTAACTTAAGAGTAAATTACTAATTTGGTCTCCAAAAGGTTACAGTTATCTCAATTTGGCCTCTAAAAAATCAAGTGTCTCAATTTAGTCCCTAAAAGATTGTGTTTGTTTCAATTTAGTTCTTTTTGTAATCAAAGTGACTTTTAATAACAAAAATTTGAGATCTAACAATAATAGAATTTATAATTTAACAAAAGAAAAGGTCAAACTAAAACAAATGTAATCATTTAAGGACTAAATTGAGACACTTGATCTTTCAAAATTCAAAATCAAGAGAAAATGAGTACCAATGCAGGCGAGTCAATTTCCACTAAATTTTGTGAAATTCACATCAAATTGCTAGCCTTAAGGTTTGTCATGAAGCCTATTGAATTAATTTTGATGATAACAAACCTTAGCAGTTAGCACCTAGATTTGGAATTTAAGTCATTTCCCAAAGCATATTCAAAGCTTAATTAAATGAGAATTAAATCTGATATTTGGTATTAATGATGTACTTGACAGACTTTTTATTGCAGGAAGCATCCAACAATTAAAGACAAGTCATAGAAGTAAAGGCTATTGGTTAAAAGGCTCAAGGAGATTTGCTATTAAAAGATACCTAATTGGGAGCTTATCAACTCTCTCTTAAGAGAAAATGATCTCAATAGCCATATGTCTTAAATGAGCTTATCACTAGGGCATAATTTAACATTATAATTTTAAAACATTGATTATAATAATGGAACAGGAAACAAGTGTTATTCCAATATTGTTCAAAAAGATGTAGCGGTAGTACAGATGTACTAATAAGATAGACACCAAACCTGTGAAATACTCTCTATAAGAGCATCCTTGACTTTGTTGCGTCCTCCCACTCGAATAATAAGAGACCTCATGAAATTTTCAGTCCCTGCAATATAAACTTGATCATGAAAATCAATTAACGTGGGAATTTCTGTATGTGGGATTTGGGATATTCTTGGTCTTGTTTCTGTAACTGCACAATTTCTGGCAGATGAATCATATGTAAGACTTTGCAGTAAAGATGATATGCTCCCAAACGCTTGAATTGGCAATGTGGGATTATTTTTCGGTTTCATCCAAGACCAAATGAGAGATGGAAAAACATCCCATGATAATCATCGCCACAAAGAGACAAATATCTTATGCTTTTTGATCTTACTAGCGAAAAGGGCACTTGTATAATAGTAGTGTTGTCTGCCATTAGAGTTGTCAAGGATTCCATTTGATTGATATCCTCTTCCAACTTGTCAATCTTTGAACAGCCAGAAAGAATGAGCGATTTCAAAGATTTCAACTTGTAAATACTTCTTGGGAGGTTGCTGAGGGACTTGCAATCCTTCAAATTCACTAGAATAATATGTTGGAGATCTCCAATGATTGGGTGAACCATCGACAAACATGGACAATCTTTGAGAATTAGCTTTTCAAGATACGGTAGTCCCGAAAAGTCAGGAGTTTGTGTCAAGTAATGGGAATGACTGAGATTGAGGATTTTCAGCCTATCCAGCAACTGAAGAAAGATTTGAAAATTAAAAAAAAAAAATTAGCAAACAAATAGGATAATTGTATAGGTGGTGACCATTACTATTGCATTGATATTGAATTCTAAAAATTCATTTTAAATACCTGGAACTCCTTCCAGTCTACTTTGAGATTGCGTATTTTAGGTCAATGGCAACTAAGTTTTCTTGATGGAAGTTCTCAGGCATGTATGTTAGAGGAAATCCACGCCAACAAAGCCAGCGCACGTCTTTCGATAAATATTCAAAGTCTCCAGCAAGTTTTATATGACCAAATTGGAGTAATCGGAGTCTCTTCATCTTCTTAAAAGCTTTGGTATCCAAAGAAACTCTATTATTTCTTGGTAAATTGGAAGCCAATCCCTTGATAGTTATTGTTGCCTACAAAATAAATAGCAAGAGAAAATATATACGGATATCTTGCATACTAAAATAAAATGTAATGCATGTGAGAAATACAATGAGGGTTATGAAACCAATAATTTCTAGACAAAAAGTAGAAACAATATGCTGAATAAGACATAACTAAGTCTTATAAATTCAAGAGAAGAAATGTAATTTATGGTTGTTCAACTCATGGATGCTCATTTTACTTACACTTATATAGGATTAGAATATATAAAAGAGAGGAATAAAAGAAAAGAACAATTTGCGACGATTCTTACTGTATGTTTTGTTAAAACATCAAGCACTTCATCATGAAACCGTAGTCTGCTACGCTTATCAGGCCCTTCTGGTGACTTTTCAGGAATAATCTCTTTTCCCATGGCTTGTAGCAAAGCATGCATTTCAAGCTTGTTATTCTTATCAACTTTAATAAGATTTCGCTCAATGAGGACAGCTATTCCAATCTCTGCATGAAGTCCACAGCCATTTAATATTTGCGTAACATAGTTTCTGTCCTTCCCAATAAAGAAGCAACTTATATCAAGGAATATATCTTTCTCCATGTTGTCTCCTAAACCATCAAAGCTTATTTTTAGTTTTTTTTGTATTTGATCATTGGGAATAATTTCTAGTTTGGACAGTACACTTTCCCACGCTGCTATCGCCCTGTCAAACAAAAGAGAGCCAAGGACTTCAAGGGCTAGTGGCAGTCTTCCAGCATAAGCAACTACCTTGCTTGATAGTTCAACAAAATTTTCTGTAGGAGCAGGTTGCTTAAATGCATGCCAACTAAAAAGCTCAAGAGATTCATTTTCATCCATTTCTTTCATATTGTACACATTGTCCACTCAAAGGACACTAAGTAGATGCTCATTTCTAGTTGTGATGATTATTCTACATCCTCAACCAAACCATTCACGACTTCCACACAAAGAATAAAGCTGATCCAACATGTCTATATCATCAAGTACAATGAATGCCCTTTTATCGCAAAGGCTTCCCCTTTACTATAGTTTTCCCTGATTCAACTCCATGTATCTTCATCCTCCTCCTCTTCAAGATGTCTGAAAGAAGTTGTTCTTGCAAGGAAACTTGGCCATTATCTTGGTTCCAAATTTCCCTTATATTTGCAAGGAAACTTTTACCCTCAAAGTTTCGAGCAATTTCATTGTACATGGCTTTGGCCATGGTTGTTTTGCCAATCCCTCCCATTCTTAAGATCCCTACTATGAGAACTTCATTTGATTTACCACTTAAAAATTGAATCATATCTTGCGCACGAGAATCCACTCCGACTGTATGCTCAGGGACAAACAAGTATGTGCTGTCATCTAGTTTTGCAGTAACAGTTTTAAGAAGATGATCAATCAACTCGACCCCAGTTCTGGTAACAACAATTAACTTGACATCAGATAAAAGAAGCATCAACTGAGTAATCATTAAATAAACAGCCCGATTTATCAAACAAATAGGTTTAGGGCTTAGAAACAAATAAAAGAGCTGGTTAGAAACAAACTAAGTTCTCTTCTTAAATAATCTCAAATCACCAAGAAATTCGATGAGTGTCAAAAAGCTAAATTCATATTAGGGACCAAATTGAAAATGTGGGTGAAATATAAGGACCAAATATATAATTTTTCAGTCCATGCCAATGTCGTCTGGTGACACAATGACAATGCTTATGGAAAAAAAAAACTACAGGGACTGGATTGAAATTTTGGGTAAACTCTAGGGACCAAATATATAATTAATTTATTACAATTATGCCCAGTGCACTACATTTCTTTTTAAAAAGCGTGCATCAAATGGAATTTGAATCTCCAAAGCATGTCAAACGATAAACAAGTAATTACTTGAAAAAAAAAAAATTTGATCACCTGTAATTTTTCAAATCCAACCCAGACAAATTTGCAGCTTCAGTGACTGCTCTCCTCCAACAAATTATCTCATCTTTCGTTGCAGAAACTCTCTGCGTGAGTAGTTCCAATGCTTCTCCAATTGTGCCCGTCTGTCTACGTACTTCTGATGGTTCAACACCATAGAATACTGGCAGAACCTCCTGCCCACTAGTTCTGTGACACTCCATGATTTTCTCTGCTTCCTTTAGGCACCATCTGGAACCAGCGTAATTTGTTGAGGAAATAATGACTGAAATTCTTGAACCTTCGATTGCTTGCAATAGGGAGGACGAGATACTTTCTCCCATTTCAAGCCCGTTATCCGTGAAAACCTCAATACCAGCATTTTTAAGAGCAAAATAGAGATGAGAAGCAAAAGAACTACGTGTATCTTCACCTCTAAAGCTCAAGAACACATTGTAGATCCATTTGGCTTTTGGCTTATAACGATTGATTCCTCTCCCCATCTCTTGCAGCAATTCATGCATTTCAAGCATGTTATTCTTGTCAACTTTTAAAAGGCTCCTTTCAATGAGGACGCTTATTCCAGTTTCTGCAGAAAATCCGTAGCCATTTAATATTTGTGTGACAGTGTATCTATCCTTACCAATATATAAACAAGCAATTTCAAGGAATATGCCTTTCTCTGAATCATTTAAATCATCATAGCTCATTTTTAGGATCTCCCGTATTGTGGTACTGGTATTTCCTTCAAGTTTCTCCAAGACACTTTTCCACTCTAACATTGTCCTATCAAGAAATAAAGAGCCAAAAACTTCAAATGCCAGTGGCAATCCTCTACAGTAAGTAATTGCTTTTCTTGAGAGTTTAATGAAATCATTTGTAGGACTAAATTGATTAAACGCGTGCCAGCTGAAAAGCTCAAGAGAATCACCTTCGTCCATTTCCTTCATTTCACATACAACATCCACTTCAAGGTGATCAAATAGATCCTTATTTCTAGTTGTAATGACTACTATACTCCCTAGACCAAACCATTTAGGACTTCCACACAGTGCCGTCAGCTGGTCTTTTGTACTCACATCGTCAAGAACAACAAGTGCCCGCTTATGGTTAAGCGTCTCTGCTAACATTTTCACTTCAGTGCTATTTATTATCATGTTTGATGTGTTCAAGATATCGGAAATGAGTTGTTTTTCTAGATGATCTTGGCCATTATGTAGTTTCCAGACATGTTTAGTATTCGCAAGGAAACTTGAGCACTCAAAACTGTGACTCATTCTGTTGTAAATAGCTTTGGCAACAGTTGTTTTACCTACTCCTCCTATCCCCCATATTCCTACCATGTGAACTTTGTCTGGATTGTAACTCAACCTTAGAAGCATGTTTTGAGCATGGAATTCTAGCCCCACTGGATGGCGTGGGAGGAACAAGTGTCTACAATCTAATATTAGATGAACAGATTCAGAGATACTCTCGATTGCCTTGGTTTCACTGCTGACCATAATTAACAAGAATCAGAGAATGGAGCATCTAAGCATGATTACATGTGCAGGTAACTCTTAGCACATTCTATGAAAATCAGGATTTGATTTTTGAGCCAACAACAATGTAACAATGTGAAATGGTTTAATTTTGGCTAATATTTATATCCTTGGGTCTAAAATGGTCGTAGGATATCTCTAGAGTCTAAAGGCAGCAAATTTTATAGTGAAATCAAATCTAATTCTTGAAATCTCTCTCATAATCTTAGATATATACAAGCGATTTATGAAAGCATTTTCAATTTTTTATTTGGAAATCATGTCATCAAAAAGAAGAATAAGCCTTAATCATTTATTTACCTAAAAATGTAGTTTTAGCCCATGCCTGAAGATTATATATACATGATTTAGTCTTTAAAAAGTTTTTGATTCATTGCGACGTCTTCCAGGCATACATTTATCTTATTTGTGTCTGATTATAACACATTAACCAGCAGCGAATTAAAAAATTTTCAATACTTTCAATGACAATAATGTTTTTCTGAGATTTAGATACAAATACTGTATTTGATCCTCTAATCTTACATTAAGTTTTGCTTCGATAACTTTACCATAAGTTTTATTTTGGACTATTTACCATATTTTCACTTTAATTCCTATATTCAAGTTATTAAAGTTCAACAAGAAGTATTTGATCCTCTAATCTTACATTAAGTTTTGCTTCGATAACTTTACCATAAGTTTTATTTTGGACTCTTTGCCATATTTTCACTTTAATTCCTATATTCAAGTTATTAAAGTTCAACAAGAAACTGGCTGTAAAACTTTTTCGATTAAGCATAGGCTTTTGATAAGAGCTTGATCTCTCATTGGTATGTTTACATTAAAAAACTATATTTGATAGGCCAATTTGGCCAATTATAAACGGAACAATTAGATTTTGAACTCTTCTTAACAAAAATCTTTAAACATATTTAGTGTTAAAGAGAATAGTATATTTCAGTGATTTTTATAAATTAATGAACTAAATTGAAATAAAATAAAATTAAGGAATGAAAGTAAAATAAAATTAAATTAAATGATGAAAGTAAAAAAAAGTAAAGCCAAAGTATGAAATTCACACAATTTATAAATTAAAAGACGAAAATGAAAGATCGTCTAGCACAATCAATTACCTGTAAGTCGAGACATCCGCACCAGAAAGGAAAGCAACTTCAGCGAGCGCTCTTCTCCAATTCATCTCCGTATTGTTGTTCACCGATTCTCTCTTTACCAGTCCCTCAAAAGCCTTTCCAACTTGCGTGATTCCCACGAGCCGACTCCATAGAACACCGGCAGAACGACCAGACCTATGGTTCTGTGACACTCCATGATCTTCTCCAGCTCCTGCAGATTCCAGCTAGAATCGGCGTAATTCTTAGACAAGAAAACGATAGCGATTCTGGACGCCTCGATTGCTCGCAATTGCGAGGGCAAGATCCGGCTTTCGTTTCGGATCTGGTTGTCGAAGAAAGTTCGGACTCCGTCCATTCCCAAATACAGATTGAGTTTTGAAGTGAAATTCTTGTCATACTCTGTTGTTGTGAAACTGAAGAAGACGTCGTATGTTCGTTCGGGTTTTGAGGACGAAGATGAGGTAATCGCTGAAGAAGAAGAAGAAGCAATGGAGGAAGACATGGAAGAAGGAAGAGAGAAAAGGAAAGCTATGGTGTGGCGGGAAAATGAGAGCCAGAGAAGACTTTAACGAAGCGACTTGCTTGATCAAAGTCAAATCGTCACTCTGCTTGCTTTCAACTCCCCAAGTTTCTATGTGCATGCATACACATTTTTAAAAAAAAAATTAACAAATAATATTCAAATGATTTTTTCCAGTATATTAAAATTAAATTTGTGCACTGATATTGTTTAATCTGCACTGATTTAGTTACTGATTTGAAAATTATATATTAGTATTCATATAAAAAAAAAACATAAACACCTCATTCAACTATGGAACATAATGGGGTGAATAGATGGTTATTAAATTTTACTCAATTTATGAAATTAAGTTCAATTAACAGATTTAGTTAACTATAACATAATACAGTTAACTATAACAAACAGATAGCAAAACAGATAAATGTGTGTAGAAATTAAAAAGTTACTGAGAGAGAAAATCACCTAAAAATATATCTTTGCTTGGTCCTATTGTCTATGTAAAGTCCTCTTGCAGACTAAGTGCGTGTTTGGGAGCGCGTTAAGTCTGCCGCTCCCATGTTTACTGTAGCTCCAACTTTGGTTGGTGATGTTTGGAAGATATTACATGTCAACCACGTTGAAAGTGAACTGAGTTTGGGAGTTGTGAAACCTCGGTTGATTTGCAGCGAGAATTTGTTGCTTTCCCAGTGAATGTAACGTGGATAGAGTAGATCAATTTTTCAGTATGGCATTCTGCCCCTCAGTATATATTATGCTGACTCTGTTTGTGTGTCTCCCCTGTTTAAGAATGTAAAAACAGGAGAGGTCGAAGTGAGATGGCAAGAGGCGAGAGAGATCGGGAGGATGGAAGATAGAAGGGCGTGAGGCATGTCTTCTCTGAAACTGTGAAGGCTCCATCTTCTCCTCTTAAAAACCCACAGACTGCTCTGTTTTTAGTGCAGAAAACAGAGCAACTTTTCTGGTTTCCATGACAGGGACCAAAGTGAATAAAATCAAAAGTTTGTAGGAATAGCTATAATTTTAGAAAAAAATATATTTGTCACCTATGAACCTAGATGAAGCTAAATGTGGTCTTAGAACATGAAAAAGATAAAGGAAAAATTATTACCAAGGACCTAAGTGAATAAAATCAAAAGTTTGTAGGAGTGGCTATAATTTTAGAAAAAAATATATTTGTCACCTATGAACCTAGATGAAGCTAAATGTGGTCTTAGAACATGAAAAAGATAAAGAAAAAATTATTACCAAGGACCTAAGTGAATAAAATTAAAAGTTTGTAGGAGTAGCTATAATTTTAGGAAAAAATATATTTGTCATCTATGGACCTAGATGACACTAATTGTGGTCTTAGAACATGAAAAAGATAAAGGAAAAATTATTACCAAGCACTTAAGTGAATAAAAAATAAAAAAATAAATTTATTAATTAAAAATGAGTCATTAGTGATTAATTTACAATATTAGACAAATAAACAAAAAAATTAAGTTTCCTTTAAATAAATAACAATAAATAATAATGATACATTAAAAAATTAAATAAAAAATTTATGCCCTTTCTGGTAATTATACATCCTGAAACTACGTTTGTAATTCAACATCCAAACATCATGTTCTACCCCAAACCAAATTTCATTGCCTCAAACTACGTTTACCCAAATGTCTTCCAAACATAAATCACGTTTATTCAAATCTAGTTTTCTCCAACCATGTTTAATCAAACCTAGTTTATCCCACCCACGTTTAATCTACCGGGCTCCCACTAATAAAATATTTCAAAGTACAATAAGATTTTACATGAATTCACCAACAACTCTCACATAAAATATTACATTAAACTAGAGAGTCACACAATTCACCTACAACTATAAAAAAATTTCTCAACTCATGAGCAACTAGAGATAGAGGGGAAAAAAAATTTAAGTCTAAAATAAGATGGGTTATACTTCCAACTCACTAAATATTTCAGCTCTCAAAAGCTAAATATTTTTTAGAACAAGATGATAATCACATATACAAAACTTAATGCATTTCTTGATGCATCTAGCTTCATAACTCGATGGGTACATAACGCTTGTAGCCTTCTAGCTATTGCAATAAGTTGACTAATTTTGGTTCTTTTCATATTTGCATGATTTGTTGACCATTGTGTTCAACCTTCCTTGAATTGCATTGATCATTTTAATCTTGATTACTTGAATCGCAAAATAATAGATGCTACTCTAGATTATTTTCACTTTGACGTTTGCGTTTGAATTTCTTCGTTATTGAGTGCTTTGACTTTGTTGAGATTGCTTCCTTTAACGTAGGATTTAATTTGTTTCCATTCAAACTTGTACCTACAAAGATTGCCCTTCAATTTTATCAAAGTCTTTTCCAAAATTGTTCTTATTTAAAACAAATGCTTGCCAAACTTAATAAAGCATAAATTATGGAATTAATGATATTAAGATATGATATGCTGAAGTTTCCTTTTAAAAAAAATATTTGAATTGATTGATTTTATTTAGAAAGTTTCCTTTTAAACTTTTAAGACTATGTGATTAATATGCTTTTGGTCATAAAAAAATTAATTTCATATCATAAGAATTAATGCTTTGAGAATAATTTTCTTTTATTATTATCAAAGTCAATCGCTAACCCGTGGTCCAACATCAACTATTAACCATTTACATTTTACAAGTATCCCATGAATTATAAGAAATGAAAAATAGTTTTTTTTTTGGAAAAAAAATTATAATTCATTTGTAAATATTTTCTAAATTATTAAATCTTACAAATACTCTATGCACTATCACATGTTTATATTTAAATCTATTTACCTACTTTTCTATTGATAGAGTTGAAAGGGTTTTCATTTCATACTCTACATAAGACCTAATACATTAACATCAACTTGGAATCGGACAGTTTTTTTTTTAAAGTCCAATGAGATACCAGTTAAAGTTATCATTTTAAAAGAAAAGTATAAATTAAAAAAAATTGTCCTAGTGTTGTTTTCAAGCTAATATAATTGTATATTTGTATTGTGTCATAAGTAGATTCTCACGAAAAAGAATTCTTTGTTTGCTTTCAAAACCAACTAGGGTGTTTAGTGTAATTTGGACAGTCAAATTTTACAATTAACGGTTTTAAATTTCAAAATGTTGTTTTCTTTTTTCAATTCTTTTTAAAAAATAATATCTTGAATATGAGTTATTGATTGCGAAATCAGATGATCTAGATTGAACTAAGTATCCTATTTAATTTTGGGAATAAGCAAAGCCAAACAGAAAATCTAATTCTCACCTAAAAACTCTATCTACTCACAAGCAATAAATTGATTTAAATGCAAATATATGAAAGTGCAATTCAATGTTTCACAATTTTTATAATTCAAAGAATATTTACAAATGAATCATAATTAAAGAGAACTATTAGCCAACTTTTGTAACGGGGAAGTATTTATAAATGAATTATACCTGAAAAAAAGTATTTACTAAATTTTATTGTTCAAGACTGTGTTTCCAAGTAGATTATTGTTGAAGGCATTCTAACATTTTCCCTTCCATATTTCTACAACCAAATCATAAACTAGAGTTTGATATAACTACCTTTTTTTCTTCTTGGATAAATCATAAATTATCTAGATTTATTACTATAAGTACACTTTTATACTGTTCTTTTTTTAAAAAATCCATTATGAAAAACATTATAATCAACACCCGTACATTTGACCAAAGAAAGCATTGAAAATTAACCCCAAGAAAAACAAAGTTTAAAAAATCAAACTAGTCAAAACACCAGTGCAAAAATCAATAATCAAACCGTAATCGAAACAGTAATACTTAAAATATATAATATATAATATTAAAATATTCAAGGCATGTTATATATATATATATAAATCTTCTTCTAATAATTTAAATTTTTTTTAAAACTATATATTAATATTTAGTAAAAATTTAAAAGAATCAAGAAATAAAAATAAAACGGTTGAATCAACTGGTTTGAAACTAGTTTGGACGCTTGTTGGTTCACATGTACAAATCAAACTAAAAACCTAACCGATTCACCAATTTTTTGATCAAACCGGCCAATTCAGTCCAAATCTCTAAATCATAAGGAAAAAGTTATAACTCGGAAAAGAAAGGTAATCAGGATAAACATTAATGATAATTTAGAAGGTGATTCGGAGAATGTAAAACTATAATATACAACAAAAATAAAGAGTAGAAACTATAGGACTCGCAGATGAAGTAACAGGAAATTATTAGCACCCATTGAGGCAATACTAACTCTGAACTCTACACTTTTATGTCTTAATTTAACCTATGAACCGCAGAGTTCTTTTCACGATTTGAGTTTGAGCTCCTTCAAAAGAATGAATCATCAGTATGACACACATTTCTTTATGAAACCATACTGCAAAGGGCTGTGCTTTCTTGCTAGAGACTACAGAGCTCCAGACACACAAATTCAACAAATGTTTTGCAACAGACATTAGAGAAATTTGGCTTATCTGGGACAGAAATCATTGGACCTTCGAGAGACTTCGGCTCGACACGCCGTGTAACAATTTGACGAAACCGAGAAAGCTTAGCTTCCCGTCGGTGTGCCTTATCCAGTCCTGGAGTACAACATGAACTGGGATAGAAGGACCAAGTCCAAGCTCCTAAACAACATTTCAAAGAATAGGGCACACAAGTTAGCCATATCATGAACCGAGTCAACTGCAGTAACACATGAACCGAGTTGTATCTAACAAAGTATACTATCAAGGATTATGTCCGGATGCAGGAGACATTAGTTATGCAAGATGCTGCCAGATTGAGTTACTCCATTATAACTGGAAAATTAATAGGCAGACCAATTTAATGCTCCTATAATTGATCTGTGGAATACTAAATTAGTCACCAATTTTTCTAAGAAAACTTATTCACACACACATATATAGCTGGTCAATTATCATATTTTTCCAACAACGCTGCAAATGAGCTCTTGACAATTACTTTCTAACTTCGAAATTTCCTGAAACACCAGGCAAATCATACTTATCATATGGAAAGAAGCGCGTCTCCATTTCATCAACTAGTAAAGATTTAACATCATCTTCATTTCTAAAGGAAAAACTTTAAATTTGAGAGTTGTGATATAAGTTACAAAATTTACTAGGTTGAGTGTTTTAAACATTACCGAAGCGAGTTCTTCAATGATAATAGCCCTGTTTCCATCTTTCTCAAAGAGCTCATAAGCACAGCGGGCATGTTGTTCCCATCGATCTAGAGCTTCAAGCTGATGCACACTTAATGCAGCTGCACAAAATTCTTCAAAATCCATTCTTCTATATTGTAATGAATTTAGCTGTCATGCATAAAAGGGAAATTTCATAAGAGCCAGTAACCAGTTAAAGATACAGGATCTCTACAAAAATAGAACAAGGTATTACTACCGAGGCAAGAAAATCAGGGATGCGAGACTCTTTCATGGCGTCTGTCGCATGTTTCATCAGGGCCTGTCCAGTAAACATGAACAAGAAGAACTTAATTAATCCAACAACACAAAGTTATTAACATATTGACATAGCAGGGTGACTAAGGCACCAACCGTCTTAATGTTTTCTAAGGTTATGCTGCCATTTTTGCTCGGCCCTAATAAAGTAAATTGCTCCTTCAAATAATAAAGTTCATCAGTGGTCAATGTCTTTGACAAGGCCTGCCAGAAATGTAAACGAATGGGTAAGTAAAATGTTATTCTAATTTCTAAGAAAGAAAATGAATTATACTCTGGCACATCAAGGAAGTAAACTCTGGGCTCAGAACTTTCAATTCAATTGGTTGCAACATGCAATATCAGACACAATTAAATAACTTAATGAATCACTTAGTTTTGGACCTCCCAAATGAATGTTATGAGCTGGAAAAATTGGAAATAAACTATGCAGCTCCAAACATACATCAGTATTACGGAAAGAGTAAGCCTATAGAGAGTTCCGTTTTTTTCAACATCAGATCAACTCGAGATTTATGTGAAGTATTTTTTTATTACTATAGAAACATATTTCAAGGTGATCTAATGATTAAAAAAAAAAAAAAACTTGACCTCTTGAGTAATCGAGCTTTCTATAGACTTAACCTTACTAAAATTAACCAAAGAAAAGAAACAATCGGAAGTTGAGGCCAAAAGTGCAAAAATTTTACTGGAGAAAATGGAATCAGAACTGATGTTCGTGGACCCTTTTACTTTGATAACTATATCTCCTTGCCAAAATCAACCAAAAATGGAAAGAAACAAACAACATAAAAAATCTAAATGTTTACTGCAGGCTATGAATCAAAACTGAGATCCCCGGACCATTATGCTGTGAAAACTATCTATATCTTGTTCAAACTTGAGTCTCACAATGAATGATGAAATATTAGGTTCCAATAGAAACCAGTCTTATAAAATAAGTTCTTCTCTTTCTGTATCAACATATACGCACCCTTAAGGCAGCCTTCCGCAAGGATGAAGATCGCATATATGCCTTCATAAGCTTAAATATTAAAATATCAAGAGGAACTTTTATGTTATTGTAATTTCGTATCCAAGGATGACCTGCAAACACAAGACTACAGTCAGCAACTTAAAATATGATCTTACTAGAACTTAATGATATTTAAGGTGACAAAAAACTCACTTAGGGCCTGAGCAGCTGATATTCGTTTCCGTGGGTCCTTATTTAATAAACGCTTGACAAAATCCTTTGCTTCTGAAGATAAAGAAGGCCAGGGAGCTTCATCAAAGCTTGGGTCAGCTTTCAAAACTGCCCTAAAAATACCAGACTCTGTTCGGGCCCAAAATGGGCGACTGCCACATAAGAGAATATATGCTATTACGCCGATGCTCCACACATCAGCCTCTGTAGTGTAAGATCTATGTAGAACTTCAGGTGCCACATAGTATGCACTTCCAACAATGTCATTGAGCCTTTCATCTGTAGGACATGATCAAGAATCAATAACACTTGGCAAAAAGGGTGATAAGATACTACCAAGCAGGGACTTCTGAAGTCAAACCTGGTTTGACGAAGTCTGATAATCCAAAGTCTATAGCTTTTAACTCAGCATTCTCATCCTTCGAAGCATACAGAAAATTCTGGGGACAGGGGAGAGTGGGGAGCAAGGGGTTATTCAACAAGAAAAAGCATTTAAATTGAAATTCCAATATCCAGTTACTCATTTTAACCATAAATATATTAGTTATTGAAATGGTAAAAACGAGGAGTATTTCAAGAAAGAAATTTTTTTTCAAGCAAGTTCCCCTTCTATTATTTTGTTGCAAAAATTTGATCCTAACAATTACTTTTAAGTGACTGCAGTTAACCACTTGAGCCAGTGCTCAAGTTGCTAGCTCACTAAATGATAATGCAAACTAGTTCAGACAAACTCCAGTTACTCATTTGGACCATGAATAAACAAGTTATTTATATAATAGAAGCAAGGGGTACTTATCGCAATACAATTTATGCATACAGTTTACTTTTCTAGTCTTTGCTTAAAGAGATTTTATTGTCACACCCATGTCAAGTAACCCAGCAAATCACCTGAGCCAGAGCCCAATTGGCCACTGCACTATATGAAATGTCAACAAGTTGAGACATGCTCATCAGTTATGTACTGTTGTCGAATGATATATGACATAGGATAAGATACAAACTGCTAACTTGAATGGCAAGAATTTAGGGGCTATCTGGAAATTTGAAAGTCCAATCAGCTGAAGACAAGCTGACCCACCAAAAATTCCTTGTGCAAAAAAGATGGTAATTAAGCAAAACATTTCACCTTTCCCAAAACCCTGCTCCCAAGAAAATTAAAAAAAGAGAAATAAAGAAAGAAGGAACAAAAGGAAATTGCCCTTATACCAAATCTGAAGGCAGGTCCCAGGTTCCTGTGCCACATATAGGTCATGAAAGAAGAGGGAACAACCAGCCTACCACTGAAAATCTCTAAACACCTTCTTCAACCTAAATCTAGTTGATAAGACACCAAAATATGGGTAACTAGCCATGGCCAACCTTCAATTTTATGCCATTCCATTTCATTAGAGCTTGATTGGTTTAGAATTTGGAAGTCAGGCAGAATCAGTATCATCATCCAGCAGAGTCCGATGCTTTAATGAATGAAAAATAAAGGACTATGCTCACCTCTGGCTTTAGATCTCGATGAACCACACCCTGAAGATGACAAAATGTGACAACATTTAGTATCTGTACCATGACAGCCTTTGCATCTTCTTCTGAGTATTTCCCTCCTCTAAAGGTAATAAACCATTTAGTCAGCTAGTAATCCAAAGGCCAACTTTTTCCCAAAAAAAAAAAAAAGAAGAAGAAGAAGAAGAAGAAGTTAGTCCCACTGCTCCAGGAATCACCTTGATAGTATCCTATCCAACAGTTCCCCTCCTTCACATAACCTGAAATATCAGTAGTATCCAATTAATATCCAGAAACTTCATAAACTCTAACAAGAAATGCATGGACATGGTATATACACAAATCCATGGAACCTTTTATCGGAATTATTAATAAAGATTACAGGGATGTATTTAATTGAATATTTCAAAAAGTGATTATTAGTACTGCTATCAAAATGATCAAGGAGAATGAAACTTCAATTAATGACCATGACACCATTACTATAATATAATCTGAAAGGCAGCAAATGTTAAATACTTACTCCATGACAATATAGACATTATCCTGGTCTTCAAATGCATCATGGAATTGTATCAGATTGTTGTGTCCTGTCAAAGCTCGCAATATCTTAACCTCCCTTCTTACATCTTCAATTGCAATTGCTGTTGTCATCTGGCAACAAATAGGGTGAAGATGAAAACATACTTTCAATCTTATCACCCTGTATGTGATTTAAATATGGTACCTTGACTAAAATTGTACTTAGGTGCAAGAAAACATAGTGGCACCATCCTTAACAATTTTGGTATGGAAAAGTCAAATTAGCAATAGATTTATACAAAAAGACACAAGATCACCCCTGGCAGTTTTAAATGCCACAGGAGCTTTCAATATGTAGATTATCCTTGTCCTAGTCAACTTCTTTCTATTTTTGCTGTATTATCATCATTAACATTACTGGCCATACTTGGCACATGTATTTCTATCATTACATACTAATTATTAAGGAGGCTTTTGGCACAAGATAATGGGTGTCATAGGATTAGACCATTTTTGAGTGGTATCTCATACCACTCAAAATCCATAGGAACCTCACATCACACCCTTTAGCTTTGTTAACTTTAAAAAAATGCCACATGTACCCTTTATAAAACAGCTTTTAATTGTCATACTAAACATGGGTGTAACAATTACCGTGGTATCTTGTACCTATATCCTATATCATGGTATCCAAGATATCAAAGGATTTGAGATAACAGTGTACCAAACCCTAAAGTATTATAAGTGATAAATGACGTATGAAGACTCATTAAATGTCATTATAGTTCCATATCATGACCCACTTTACACCGTGATCTCTTTGAAGGGTTAGAGGTATTCTATTAGCAATAGTTGCACTAGAATAAATTTTAACATCTTAAGCATCAATATAGGTACGCAACTAAGTGATTAGACATAAATAAACAAGTTTATATCCTGATATTCTGACTTTCGTTGTTAGCCAAATTATTTGTTCACACAAAATCATACATCTAGGCAAACTGTGATTGATATATCTAATATAGGATATTCCAATAATTTATTAAAAAATTTAGCTCTCATTCAAGTAGGTATGGACCAAGAGAGGTAGAGTATTCTATATCTTTGACTAAAACATCAATCACTTTCTGTTTTTCACAAGGAAAGTTCAACAAAAGGAAGTCAACTAAATTTAAAACTATCTCCACATTGTTTACCCAGAAGAATCTTCAATAGCTTTAAAGATAAGAAAAGGGCTTAAGAAAACTCAAGGTTCTTCAGCAGGCAAGCAAATCGCCCAAGTGAGGGAGAAGTTTCAGCCAGAAAAATACCCAACAATTCCACGCCTAATACCTTCTCAACTCAGAACCAAATCGCTCATAGTCATAAATATAGCAAATGCAGTTATAAAACAGAAAGAAAAGAAGGAAAGAGAAGAAGGGTTATAATGAGATTTGACCTTAGCTTTTGGAATGATCTTTACTGCAACTTGCTGACCCTTAAGCTCGCCCTTCTTGAACCTAGCAGTACAAGTATACCCAAAATGCCCTCTCCCCACTTCTTCGCCAAGCTCCAACCTACTGTTGAACTCCTTCGAAAACCCAAACCTCTTGTCCAAATCCACCTCATCTCCCTCTTCCGGTATCGCCGTCGAGGTCTTCCTCCCCTGTCTCCTAGCTATCAAAGCCTTTATGTGCTTCGCCGGAGACGGCGGAGGGAAGGGTCGCCGGAAAAATCTCCCAGGCGTCGAACTCGCACTCCGGGTCTCTCCGGTCGGCGCTGGAGACTTCTTAAAGAAGCGAGCTGGGCTAGGGCTGTAGAAGGGGAAGAACGGAGACTGCTTCCCGGAAACGACGTTGGTTTTGGGAGTGGCCGAGTTTTTCGGGATTTGCGAAGGATCGTAGGAGCCACGGTCATCTTCTGGTTCCTGAACCGAGAACGGGTTTGGTCTTTGCGGCTTGGAGGTGCAAACCCCCATGTCGCTGGACTCAAAGAAGCTGAACTACTAAATCATCATCAGCAATGATCACGGGCATTATGCCAAAAAAGGTCTAGATTTCGAAGTAGAAGAAGGGTTTCTCTCTTGCTGAGCTTAATGTGCTGAAGATTCAAACTTTAGAGAGAAAAAAAAAAACTTAAAGGAAGAGAAGAGTGATGAGCGAGTGTGGGAGTGAGAGAGAAAGTGGAAATTGTTGTGGGAGAAGATGACGGAAGGGAGAGAACGATCTCACTGGCCACGTGCGATGCACATGAGATTTGATTTTTCATGTTTGGGAGTTCATTGAATTAGGAAGCAAAAGGAACAAAAGAGGAGAAAGGAAGAGAAGGAAGGAGTGTGACTGTGACTCGCTGAACTTGAGGGAGATTAGTTATGAGGATGATGACGACGACGACAATGGAAGCTGGAAAAATGGCAAAGGTGGATTGTTTGTTGCATTGGTAGGCACAGGTTTGGCTACATAATGTTTCCCTGCAATACGTACCATGAGATTTTTTTTTCTATATTAACAAATTATTCTTAAAAAGTACATATAAATTGAGTTTTTAGTTTTTTAAAAAATCAAATTTAGAACACATAATTTATCAGTATTATGAATTTGTTAGATAATATTATTGACTTAATTTTTTAAAGATAAATAAATATTCAATTTAATTATCAATAATTGATTAAAGTAGTTCAATACTTGTTTTTTTTAAGCAATGTCTCAATCTCAAATGAATATAGATATCTTGTTTAGTCAAATAATAAATACTGTCTGATTGACCATGATTTCACCTAACCAGACCGTCTGCTTGACTAAATAACTTGTTGACGTTAAAAATTGAGTCTTATAAATTAAAAAAATCAATACTATAAAATCTTTTTTGCCTATACGTTACTGTCCTATTTGAATCAAATTAGTCAAATTTAAGTAGCTTCTAATAGGAACAACATTTATATGCATTTTCTTATATTTTTATTATTAAAATTTTTAATTAAAATAAGATAAGTATATATTTCTCCCATTAAAATATAATGAATGTATGATCTTTTAAAAACCACTTCATATTTTATTTTATAATTCAAATTTGCATGATTAATTCTTAAAGGAACTTTTTTTTTTCTGTGAAACTTTAAGAAACTTTTTAAACATATTATTTTTAATGAAGAACTTCATGGCAAAGATATATATATATATATATATATATATAAACTTTATATAAGTCTATCTCTCATATTAGTAGTTAAAAAAATACATTTAGTCTTTATAAAAATATAAATTTGTATTAGATTCATAAATTATAAGAATTAATTGGTTTTCACATACTAAATAATAAAAACATATTTTTTAATAAACAATATGGCAATGTTTGGTAGTTATTTTGATAATGGAATAGGAATATTACACTGGAATGAAAATTTTCTTTCCAACCGAATGGATTATTTCTATCAAAATATTGATGGAATGAGATTCCATTAAACAAAAAAAACATTTTAACCTTTAATCCTCTCCATACTTGCTTCTTCCATTTTCTCCACTAGCGCACCCTCTACTGCCATCTGCTTCACCGATTGTTGACCAAAAACAAAAAGAGAGGAAGATATTGGAAGTCAGTGGCTGTCGTCAATGGAAGATAGTGAAAGTCAGCAATGGTCGCCGATGGATGACAGTGTAGGCCAACTACGGAATACAAACAAGAAGACAAAGAAATGTGGAAGAGAAGAGAGGGAGAGAGATGAAGAAGAAGAGCGAGATAAGAAAGAAAAACAAGAGTGTGTGTGAGTGGAAGAAGGAAACATGCATGAAGAAATGAGATTTGAGAAGAACTTTTTTTTCATTTGTTTTTTTTTTGTTTTAGTATGTTTTATTGTAAGGATAATTTAGTAAAATTATAACTAATGTTTTTAGTTCTTATATTTAAACTTTATACCAAATAAAATAAATTCAATTTTTTTTAATTTCTTCAAAAGTTTTAAGATTATTTTTCTCATTTTTATTCCCTCAAAAGTTTTAATATGTACCAAACGTGGTGATTTCAAACTAAAATTGCTTACTAGACTACCCACAAAAAGATATTAATGAGCTTCTATATCAAAACTACGTTGAAAGTAAAGATTTTTTTAATAGTAAATTTAAGTTGACAGTATCTTTTGAAAACTAACATAATAGTTTATTAATGAATGAACTTTTCTGAGTTTTAATTCTCCTAATGTTAAAAGTTGGTGTTGACCATTAAATTTTTTAGTAAATACACTAACTATTTTTGAAATACGGTTAAATTAACGTGATATTTTTTTATTTCAAAATATCATTTGCAACTCTTTTAATATTGATATATATTATAAAAATTGTTCATAAATAAAATTAGTTGTATGCACAACATTTTCAGTATGATAATGAAGGCAACTAAATAATTTAATTAAAAAAATTATATATATCAAATGACAGGAAAGTAAATTAATGTTTTATAGATCAAAAATGGTACTAAAAATATTTAGTCAAACTTAAAAAAAATGTTAGTATTTAATTAAAGAGATATAAAAAGAAAAAAGTATAAAGAAATATAAAATTTTGATCTTACTATTTTAGTTGACTTAAATTTAAATCTAATACGTTTTCTCTTAAAAATATAAAACAAACCCTAAGTCCAATCTTTCAAATAAGCTTAGGCTTATCCATAAGTTTTTTTTTTCTTTTCTTTAAATGAAGTCAAACTCAGCTTAATAATAAAGAGATGCCACTCTCTCTTAAATGTTTATATATTTTAAGCATAATTTTCTTTTGTCTGAATTACTAAAATTGTTTTTACTTATACGTATTTTTTTTCTTTTTGCTTTGGAAAATTTCTCAAATTTCAACTTACTTACTATATTCAAGTCGTTCTTTATTTAACACTTTGTTTATATATATATATATATATATATATATATGGGGAGAGAGTACACTGTTGATTTTATCCTAAAATATTAGAGTTATTTTAATTTGATTATTTAAAAATTAAATATTTCAATTTAATTTTTAAAAAATTATACTTGTCCCAATTGATTTTTTTTGTTACTAAAATATAAAATTTCTATTGCTAACTCACAAATATATTATTCCCAAATGTCACTTTGTCAGAGAGAAAGATGAACTTAAATCAAAACACAATTTTTTAAATATTAAATTTAGACCTTTCAACTGTTAATAATCAAATTTATAAGAGTAAAAGAGCATTTGTTTGCACTTAATAAAAAATTTAAATCTGATTTATTTAAATATTAGTTTAAGTTCATTTATTTTTTATTTTTATTAAATGCTAATTGTTCTAAATACATATTATTCAAGCAAATCTTATGAAAAAACAAACAATTTTAATTATTTAATATTTAAATTTAGAGATAATATTTTAATAGTCAAATATATATATATATATATATATTAAAATTTACACTCTTAATCTTTAAATAAACAAAAAAGGATACCGAAATTTTTAATTTAGTTTATAAAAAATTACAGATAAATAAAATATAGACAAATATAAATTTTTAAATAGTAATTAAAAAAAGAATGTAACACTGTAAAGACTAAACTAATAATTACTCAAAACATATATAGATAAATCACATCCGTCTTTTTTCAATTAAAAAATTGCAATTGAATTAATTAATATATTTGAGACTGTCTAGGATCTGTTATCTCTTGGGATTCAACTTGATTTACCACCGAGATATGTCTTTCACATGATGCATCATGTATAGTTATATATTTAATTTTAAACCACATAACTTAACATGCACTTAATTCACACATATTTATATATAATTTTCCATTACTATAAGAGCTTGGACTCTTCAAGCCATGTGAACATCTCCCTCCCAACCTTATATACTTTTCAAGATTATAATAAAAGTAAATTGACCATACAAAAATTAAATATAAAAAATGTTAAAATTTCTAATAGAATATATATTCATGTATAGTTTTAACAAATTTTCTACATGATCTTATATACAACAAATTAAAGTACTAAACATAGTTTAGAAAATTGGATCAGATTGACTGGTTTGACCGAAAAATAGGTGAACCGGCCAAGTTTTCCATCCGATTTAGATATGACAACCGATAAATGTTTAAACCGATAGAAAATTGGTCGAACCAGTTCAATTTTTTTATTTTTTTATATATTTTAAAGAAATATATGAAAAATTAAGCTATTAGGAGAAGATCTAAAATTGATATAAATATATATCTATAACATTTTTTGAATATTTTAATAGTATATACATGTAAAATATATATTAATTATATATTTTAATATTTTAATATGTTTCAAGTACTTTCGGTTCAATCATTAACCCTTAAGCTGGTGTCTCGACCAATTCAATGACTAATTTAATTTTCTTAAACTTGATATTTAGTAAATCCTCTTCATTCACGCTATTGTTTTTTGTTATATCTTATAGAGTTATGGTAACGAAAATTTTACATATATCATATTTTTAATTTTAGTAGTTTTCTAAAATATTAGGTATTTTTACAATTTTGAGAGAATCTTAAATAATATAGTATTTCACTTTATAATAATGTAAATATCAAAAATACAAAATGTAAATATACTTAACTATTTATTTATTTATCGTAGAAACTTGTTTTTATTAAACTAGTAGAAAATAACTTGAAGCATAAATAATAGAATTCACTAAAAAAATTATAATATTTGATAGAGTAAGTTTATTTAAAATGTCTCTTAATACTTACTAATAATTGTGATAAAACATGAGTATTATCCATCCAGAAGGAAAATTGTTTAATCATGTATGGCTTTCCCAATCGGAGAACACCACAATATATAATATTGATAATGATAACAAAAAGCTTGTGGGTTAGATTTTTTAATCTTGTTGATTATTATAACTCAAATGATTAGCTCAATTAATTAATAGGGGAGGACTTTTAAAAACTTTGAGTTTGATTATGTTGAGTGCCTTGAATTATGTGATAAATTGGTTTATGATCCAATTCGGTATTTTTGGAAGCACGACTTAAATGAGAAAATTTTGGAAGAGCAACCTATGGAGCGATCTTGTTTAGATTGGTTAAGTATTTTATTATATATGTTTGTTTTCAATTTGCACTGCATTGTACTGTACTAAATACTTTTGCCTAAAAATTAAGAAGATTTCTTCTCTACCGATAAATATAGATCACATTTATGGAATTACGTTAAATTTATGTATATTCTTAATTTTCACTATATTTTATCTTCTCTAGTAGTACGTTTTTTCTTGACAAATTATTTTAAAGAGTAATTTAAGAGTAAAATTTCAAATGTATCGCCCTCGGTATATAAGGTAATTTGATCCTAAAGACTTTGCACACGGATCCTCTCCTATAATAAAAAGGTTTTGTTAGTGTATTTCAATATATGTGCTGAAATAAGGGATATGATTGGATGACTTACATCTAAACTCATGGGATTTAACACCTTATTTTAATAAATGTGTTGAAATACATTAATAGAATTCTCCTGTTACAAGAGATAATCATATCCAAAGATTTCTTGACTAGAGAATGTAAGAACAAATTACTGATTTAGTTTACAAAAAATTAAAGTTGTCTCAATTTTTTTTTAAATATAAAGTGACTCAATTTAGTCTCTACAAAATTATTTTTGTTGTAATTTAATCTATTGTTTGTTAAAGTGACTTTTAGCAAAATTTTTTTTGAGATTTATTAACGATAAATTTTTTGATTTAATAATGCAAATTACCAAATTGATATAAATGTAATTTTTTAGAAATAAATTTGAGACATTTGATATTTTAAGAATCAAATTAAAACAATTATAATTTTCATAGACTAAATTAGTAATTTACTCTCTCTCTCTCTCTCTCTATATATATATTTAACACTACATGATTAGGTAAAAGTTGCTTAGTTAGTCTCTAAACGACAAGAAATCTTCCTACAAGGGGTTGATTAATCAAATTAAATCACTAATTTAAAAATTTAACCCTTGCACATGGTTCATTGACATTTGCTTAGTCTAGTTCTAAATGAGTAAATCATTAATTTAATCCTTTGAAAATTTTCATTTATATCAATTTTATTAGTAGAAAATAAAACGTTACAATTTAGTCCTAAAAAATAATTTTTTTTCAATTTTTTTTGTTATCAAATCTCAAATTTGTTGATGCTAAAAAATCATTTTGATAAAATGAGCAATAAAATTGAGATAAATGTAATTTTTTTTGTTTAAATAAACCCATTACACTGTAACTAATCAAGTAAAGAAAATAAATTTTCCTTATCACTAATTTTCTTCATTCACGAGATTTAGACTTTATACCTTGGTCAAAGGTAGCAAAATCAAATTACTTAAACTAATCAACGTTGTTAGATAATTGCAATTTTAGAAGGACTAAATTAAGAAATTTTATCTTTCAAGACTTAAATTAAAATCAATATAATATATTTTTTTTCAAAACTAAGTCAGTAATTTTATTCAATTCTAAATGCATGGCTCCAATATAAAAAAAAGTGTATTCTTAAAATTATTTCAAATTTAAACATATTTCAAAATACATAGAGTAAACATTGAATTTGGTCCCTAAAAGATATATGCATTTTTTTATTATTTGCTCCTTAAAATTTAAATATTAAATGAATTAGTTTTTATAAGTTACAAATTTAATACAAATTAATTCTTTTGTAGAATTAAATTACATATTTACTTATCTTTAAAATGTTGACTTAATATTAGTGTTTAACGAGTTCATAACATTTATGAGTTAAATTGTATAAAGGTATACTTTCAACGACTAAACAATCAACTTATATATCTTTCAGGACTAAATTATTAAGATAATCAAATATGTATGATCAAACAAAATTAAAAAAAGAAGTTGATTAATTCACAAAGAAACAGCAAGAAACATGTTGTACAAGAATGCATGGATATGTTCGAAGGAAACAGATTCGTATCTTTTCTTGTTGTCAGTAAACAACGAACCTTGGACTGTTGGGACCATCGCTGGATGTATGGCAGAAACAGATCCCCAAGTTCCTAAGGAAGCCAAATAAAAAATTAGGTTACAATTATATTATCTTTAAAATAAATTATTGATTTAGTCTTTGAAAAATTAATTTATATTGATTTGGTCGACGAAGATTAGTTGTTTTAATTTAGTCTAAATCTCAAAATTTGTTGTTCTTAAATTTTAAATTTTTTATTATTAAATGTTACTTTGATAAAGAGTAAACCTACTTTTTTTCATTTTTGAAAGTATATTTTGATTATAGTTTAAGTTTTGAAAGATAGCCATTGATTATTTTAGTTCTTGAATTTTAACATTATTACACAAAATAATTCAAATGTTGACATTGCTATCACAATTGTGTATTGTTATTTGCTAACATGACAGTGATGTAGATCAATGTGATTCTTAACATACTAATATGATCGAGGGTTTTAGTCTTTGAATTTTGAAATTTTTAAACAAAACTTATTGACTAAAATAGTCAATGATAGTCACCAAGTTACACTTTTAGGGACAAAAAATAGGTTTACTTCTTTGATAAACAAATAGATAAAATAAAAACAAAAGTAATATTTTAGTGACTAAATTGAGACACTTGATTTTTCAAAAATTAAATAGAGACAACTGTAATTTTTCAATAACCAAATTACAAAAAATATGATTATATTAATAATTTAGTCCTTAAAAAATATATAGATTGATTATTTAGTTCCTAAAAATTTTACTTTCAATTTAGTCTCTGAATGTTATGAATTTATCAAATATCATTATTAAGTTAGTTCTTCAAATATAAGTGAATATACAATTTAGTCTTACAAAAGAACTAATTTAATCGAGTATGTGACTTATAAGGACTAATTTATTTAACAATTAAATTTCAAGCTAAATGATAAAAATTGTATCTTTGTATGTTTACTCTAAAATTATTTTCTTAAAAAAGATTGTCTAAAACGATTTTTATTTTTTAAAATAAAAATGATTATATTTATCTCTCTTATAACAAAAAAAATTATAATTATATCTATTTTAATTAATTAGGTTGTTTGTATAATTAAAAGCAATCAGGCATTCAAAAAATAGGGATTTAGGTCACACTTCAATTACTTTTTAAAAAAAAAAAAGAAATAACATCAATATGGACATTTCTAATGCCATTAATTTTTTTCTATTCTATATTGCAAGACTTTTCTTTTTGTCTCCTAAGAAAAGAACAAGAAAATAAAGCCATAAAAAAAAGTATTATTGCTTGTGATATAGAACAACCTTATTTTGTACAATAGAAAGCACACAAGGAAACAACTTATTCATTTCAAAAGAATGGGATTAGTACCAGAAATTAACTAGTGAAAATGGTGCTGCCTCATGAAAAGACTAAAATTTTTATTTTGATCCTGTATTTTTTAATTTGGCCAATTATAAAATTATTTTCTCAATTTGATAGTTGGGATATATATATATATATATATATACTTAATTTGGTTCCTCGTAAACTTGTCTTTTCAATTTGGCCTTTTACATATGTGTATTTCTAAATTTTGTTCCCTACATATAAATATATTAACAATGACATCCTTTTGTCTATATATTATTATTAAAATTAACAAATTTGATGCTGCATAACATTATTTTTTACAGGTTATTGCTTTGTCATTATTATATAATAGGCAAAATACTTTTTGCATCCCTAACATTTACTAAATTTTAATTTTATCTCTAATATTTTTTTAGGCATCAGATATGTCTTATATATTTAATTTTTTGTTTTAAATTTACCCTCTTTACTAACATCATCTATTCCATTGTCCAAAATTGTTGACTGAATGGTTAGTAAAAATTGTAGATTTGAAACAAAAAATGAAATATATAAGACTCAAACCTACTATTTTTACGTTCTTAACTTTTTTGTTGTTGTGTCAATTATGTTTTACATGTTTCATTTATGTTTAAATATATCATTTTTTACTAATCGTTCGGTCAGTATTTTTCGTCAGTAGAATATACGGCATTAGTAAAAATTGGTAGATTTTGACAAAATTAAAACTTAGTGTAAACTTTAATAATGTAAAAAGTACTTTTGCCTAAAATTATTTTCTTAATTTGATTCCTTAGGGGAATTTTTTTTTTAAATTGGTTCCTCATAAAGTTGCCTTTTCAATTTGGTTTCTTATATATGTGTATCAATGATATCTTTTTGTCTATACATTATTAATAAAATAACAAATTTGACACAAAATAACATTATTTTTATCAAGTTATTGCTTAGTCCTTATTATATAATATGTGCATTGACAATTAGTATTATCAATAACAAATTAATAGGAAGACACCATTGATAAATATTTTATTTGTACTGGATCAAATTAAAAAATATCCTATTTATAAGGAATTAAATTAAAAAAGTAATTTCATAAGAGACCAAAATAAAAAAAAACTTTATAAAAGACTGGGAAGCCCACTATTTATAAACAGTAAACAGTGTGGAGGTGTGAGTTGTGACAATCAGAAAAGTAAATTCCCCTAATTATTTAGGGTAATTTGTGGTGCACTCATAAGGAGACAATAATAAATGCAGAAAGTGGTGGTTTTAGGATAACTTTTGATGTGAAGTTACTAGGTAAACAAGTTGAATTATGAGAATAGTGAATGCATATACAATACTTGAAGATTGTTGTCCTTTTTTGAAAATTAATTCAGAAAATATTATGACAATTGTCCCTTAGACAACAATAAAAAATGTTTATAAAATTGAATTAGTTGGTTTGATCGAAAAATTAAAAAATTGGCCAATTTTATTATATAGTTTGGCTCTCAAAATTGATGAGAGATAAAATTAGTTAAGAATTGGTCAAACCAATCTCAAACCTTTAAAATTGGTGAGGAAAAGATCTAATCAATCACTATTTAAAATGGCTTTTGACTTTTATTATAAAATAATTTGCAAGCCAGTGTCAAACTCCACACCGCATCTATATATTGTAGAGTAATATGATAATTTTTATTTTATTTAGTTTTTAGGTTTAACTTTTATTAATTTTTTAGTTTTATGATTTTTTTGCTTGCTAGTTTTTAGTTTTTACTTATTTTTTGATATTGAAGAAAAATAAAAATAATTATTTAAGAATGGTTATGAGCTTACTGGTTATGCATTAGTGATTTTATATATTTTGATATTTAAATATATTTTAAGTATCAATGTTTCAACCACAATTCGATCACAGTTGGACCATTAGTCCTTAAAATAATATCTCTTTCACTTTAGTTTTAAGAGCCTTGGTAAATAAACAGTTTCTCATGTACCATTGTTATTTGTCTAAATAGTTTGATATTTGTTTCTCTTAAATAAAGTTTTGAATTTTACATATTTGTGATTCAATCTAACTTAAATAAAAAAATAAAAATTCAATGGATTTTCAAATATTGGTAGTTATAGCAGAAAACAAAATTATTTATGTTGTTTGAACTTTGTTAGCTCTGTATTATAGAGTCAGTTTGAATTCTCTGCAATTGATGATAAAACTACATAGTCCAATCCTTTAATCATTTATTTTTAACCTCATGAGACATCTTTTAACCTGATGAAGTATTTTTTTTTTTTGTCTTCAATCATAATGGAAGAATTACATTCAACAATTTTAATGCCACTTACAGAGCATCTAGATCCTTTTAAGCAGTAATTCATTATTGTCAATATCAATGTATACTTAATGAAATGACTAGACCCACTAAATTAACTCAATTGGCCCAACACGTCCCTCAAGCTTAAATCCTAAATCTTAATATAAAAAATTAGTAAACTAAGACGGAAGAATTACATTCAAAAATTTTAATGCCAATTGCAGAGCATCCAGATCCCTTTAAGCAGTAATTCAGTATTGTCAATATCAATGTATACTTAACCTATTAATGAAATGATCTATTAATGACATGACTAGACCCACTAAATTAACTCAATTTTAATAGATTTTCATCAACTTTTTACACAACTAACTCAGACATTATATGTCAAATAACTTCTTGACAACATACATATTACATCCTATCACCTTTTTTTTTTTCCTTGACTTTCACTTTTGTGCTTCTTAAAGAGTGATCAAAATGATTGATCCCAACAAGTTAAAAATGAGTTTGGAATTCTCTTTCTCTGGCCTCATCATAATATGCCAATGTAAGTGGGTTGCCCCACCACTAAATGACATTGTGAGGGAATAAAATAAACAACTTTTTTCTTTTTCCCTCAAGTTTGGCTTTGACATGGTACACAATTTTGACCACAATTAATTAATTAGGCAGTGTTTTGTGGCAAAACAGATCCCCTACTTGTTCAAATTAGACAAGTAGGGTGTTTAACCCATCGGCCGTTAGATTTCAATCCAGTCCAGTTTCGAAGTAGTATTTTTTTTTGGGTTAAAAAAATATTAAATCTGGGTTATTGGATTTTAGATCTAACGATCTAGATGAGTTAACCACCTTGCTTGTCTAATTTGGACAAGTATGAGATCTATTCTCATTTTGTAGTAAGTTTAATCAATGCATTTATGTTTTCTTTTTAATAAGTTACTAATTTAGTTCTTAAAAGAATTAAAATTATCTAAATTATCTCTAAAATATCAAGTGTCTTAATTTATTTTTTAAAAGATTATATTTGTTTTACTTTGGTATCTCTTTTTGTCATAAGGAATTTTAACAACAAAATTTTTTAGATTTAAAAATGGTAAATTTTGTAATTTAATAACGAAAATGACTAAATTGAATCAAATAAAATATTTTAATAGTTAAATTAAGAAATTTAATATTTTAAAAATTAAATTAAAAAATTTATAATTTTTTAAGAATCATACACTCTCTTTTTAAAACTATGAATATTTAAAAATATAATAAACTTCGATTAATTTGATTCAAATTAGGTTAAACTATAAAAATATAAAATTCTGTTAAAAATAATTGTCTTCGTTTACTAAACACAAACTTAAAACCTCATTTAAAGAGAAATAAGTGGCTAACTGGTGACATTGACTAACATTGGAATCAATGCATTTATCAAAAAGTAGGTAACTTGCTTCGAAAGGTAAAAACCATATCTTCAACCCCTCTTTCCATCGCCATATTTCATAATGTTATTTTTTGTTTATTTTTTATTTTTAAAAAATAACTATATAAAATTTAAACAGTTATAAAAATCACCAACTCAAATTGGACCAAACTCTCCATTTAGCTTTGAAGCCAAGTAATGGATTCAAATTTCCTTCTATTTTCCCATGGAAGTTAATCAAAGTTTCATTGACTGTAGAGTAATGTGCTTTGTCAATTCAAATGATTAAAGGAAAGGAAAAAGCTTACAGGACAAAAAGATATACTGAATGATGAATATTAGTGTTATATATGATACTCCACCGTTATATTGATCAGTGCCGCTTAAATTATTTTTTGGTTTTTATAGTTTTACTTGATTTTTAATTTAGTTTCTATAGTTTAATAATTTGTAATTGAGTCCTTATAATTTTATAATTTTTTAATTTAGTCATTGCTATTAAACTTTTGCCAGTATTTCGTAAAATTTTACTAATTTGACTAATCATATGCATATTAATACTAAAAATATACATGATTTATGCCAACAATACCAAAAAAAAAAGTAAATAAT
Organism: Biancaea sappan; assembly: GCA_037074585.1. Taxonomy (NCBI): domain Eukaryota; kingdom Viridiplantae; phylum Streptophyta; class Magnoliopsida; order Fabales; family Fabaceae; genus Biancaea; species Biancaea sappan. The sequence goes on along the minus strand of CM073493.1, from coordinate 6,095,401 downwards.
TAAGTGATATTAATTCATATATATATAACATGTAATGCAACTTATTTTAAATAATTAGGATAAATTTGCTTAAGCCATGTATATTCCCAATATTAAGATGGTATATATATATATATATATACAATTGGTCATATTTCCAAAATTTAACAAAATAATGGTAAAATTTTAATAATAGGGATTAAATTAAAAAATTGTGAAACTATAAGGACTCAATTATAATTTTTTAAACTATAGGAATCAAATTAAAAATTGAGTAAAACTATAAGTACTAAAACCATAATTTAACCTTGAGAGAGAGAGAGAGAGAGAGAGAGAGGGAGAGAGAGAGAGAGATCACTAGGTTATTTATAAAAATCTTTTATTGAATTACATGAATATTTGTGTAAAATAATTTTTAATTACTATAAATTTTGAAATGATTTAACGATAAAAAAAAACTTAAGAGATTGAATTATTTGTAGATTTTTTTTAATTTTTTTGATAAAAAAGCATTTTTCTAATCTAATAAATTATTATTGGATTATTCATCTAATTGTTAAGTCACTAAAAAAATCAATAAATCAATGAATATATTCTAAATTTATACACATATCATTTATTAAAATTATTGAGCCATTAGTAATTAAATCAAGCAATTTTGTTCATAAGCTTACATTTCATACTTTAGGTCACGCTCACAAGTACTTAAAAGCTCAAAATACATGTATCATCATACAAAAATATTTATAACTAATTCAAACAAACAAATTAAGGATTCTACGTCTACTAGGCCATGCCTAAGTTAATTACAAACTAATCCAAATAACCAAATCATATTAGTCCAATTGGGCTTAATTAATTTCTTCGAAAAAAAAATAGACTCGAGTGTTGTTACACAAAATTTAATCTTTTAAGAAATTGAACGCTTATATCTTCATTTTATCTAAATATTATTATTTGTCAAAAATAATATATACACACATATTTGGAAAGAAATAAGAACCCAAAAGTAAAATATTCAATTTCTAGAGAGTTGAACTTCCCATAACAGCACCCTTACAATAAGTGATGGTACATGAGATTGGTACTTGTTAGCAAAGATATACATTAGGCTCCAATTTGCTTGATTTGACTATAACCGAATAAAGTTGTTTTAGTATTAATTTTTTATTTATAAATTTTGAATTTAAAATTTTATTTAACAAAAATAAATGACAAATCACTCAAATAAACTAGCGCTGATAATTAAACAGGAAAGAATGAGTAAAAATCAAAGTTTAGAAAATTGAATTAGTTACTAAACCAGTTGATATATCAGTTTAAGAATAAATTGTTAGATCGTAATTGAACTGCAATCAAATCAATAATAGTTAAAATATATAATTAATATATATTACATATATTAAAATATTAAAATATATAATATATAATATTAAAATATTCAAAGTATATATATATATGTATATACATACTAGTCATAAATCGATTCCTAATATATTAAATTTTTAAAAATTTATTAAAATATATAATAATATTTAATAAAAATTAAAAATTAAAAATATAAAAAACTAATTAAATTGTTAAAATCAACCAATTTTTATCAATTTAAAAGCTTATAGATTCTATGGCCAAATCAAAACAAAAATTTAACTAATTTATTAATTTTTTAATTAAACAGACTAGTTGGATCCCATCTTTTAGAATTTAAAAATACAAACTTGAATTGAATGGAGTTGATTGTTGAGTATGAGTGCGAGATGGGTACTAATTAATGAGGATAATGGATTGATGTGGTTCATTTGTAATTTTGTGAGTGGGAAAAAACATCGAACATCATGATTGCATTTACAGGTAAAGGCAGCGACAGTTACCGCCACTTTTGATAGGACCAGACCCCACCTTGATGGCTCTACGTGTGATCCACCACATGCCCTGCTAATGCCATTCATCAGTATGTCAGACATTTACTATTAATCCCAAACACATATGAATTGACTAAATTCAACAAATATCAATCAGTGTTTGGTTTAATTTAGTTTGAAATTTGTTATTTTCTGGTGGTTTGATTTGGTTTATAGTTTGGTAAATGTCAAAATATACCAAACCGCAAAACTGATCATATTATTTACATATAGGTAAAAGTAATTTTTTATGTTTTTAACGTATATATCAAATTTTTATTTTATTTTTAATTTTTTATTAATTATATTTTATATGTTTTATTTTTATTTTAAATATATCATTTTTACTAATACTATTTATTTTATTAACGAAAAATATTGACCAAATAATTAGTAAAAATAATAAATTTGAAACAAAAATAAAATATGTAAGACTTAAACTTACCATTTTTATGTTCTTAATATTTTTTTTAGTTGTTATATCCTATGTATTTCATTTTTCTTTCAGATTTATTATTTTTACTTATTATATAGTCAACATTTTCTTTTAATGAAATAGACAATGTTAATAAAAAATAATAGATAAAAAATAAAACAAGTAGAACATAATTGACGTAAAAAAATGTTAGTAACAAAAATAAAACTCGATATAAATATTAGGGACGTAAATATAATTTTTGTCTATATATATATATTAGAAATAAAGAAATACTCTAATGTAATATATTATACATTTTTGTATATATTATAAATAGTTAAGTGCTACAATAATTCACTACCTATATGTACCATGCTACTTTAAACTTAGATTGATATTGTTTTTATGGATTATTTGAATGAACGAGTATATTCTGGTCATGAGTTATTGAATTTAAGTTTTTATGAGTTATTTCGTTAAATAATTATGAAAAGTAAACAAAAAAAAAGATAAATTGGGCAAACAAAAAAAAAACACAAATATAAGTTTCAAACCAAACAGCCTAAACTGATCATATTATAGTTTGGTTTGATTTGATTTGGTTTTATGAATAAAACCAAATCAAAAGTTTGACCTTTATTCAAACGGAGATTGGCAGTTTGATCGTTTTGTGCTAGAGACCATCCAAATCTACCACCGAACGCCCCCTAGGAATTAGACTTACATGCAGTATTTTATACTTTTATTATTAGTTTTTTTATTAAAAATAAAATCTGTAAAAAACTTTAAGGACTAATTATATGATGTTAAGTTTTAAAAAAAATATTAAAATATTTTTAAAGACTATACACTTATCATATTCTAATTAAAAAATCTAATAGCAAAAATATAAAGAACAACATATAAATAGTTTCTATTGTATATTTTTGTTAAATGCATCAATATTATCATGATGTGCACTATTGATACAAGTCCCAGATGTATATAATTTTATAAATTATTTATATCATCATTAAAAGATTATAATTGTCTCACACTAAACATTTTAAACTGACATTTGGCAACCAAAAAAAATTGAGATTTAACAACACTAATTTTGTGATTCGATAATTAAAAAAATCAAATCGAGATATTGGAACTAAACTTACACTTTTAATAAAAGAATCAATACCTTAATTTAAGATAAGCTAAGAGGTGTTTGTTTTTATATATATATATATATATATATATTGACTTTTTTGACTACTAGTATTTAGTGATTTGAGTTGAGTAGTACTATAACGTTGTAATGCTCTCCCAACATCGATTTTCTTCATTTACAAATTTAGGTGGTTTTTTGTTTTTATTTTCAAAACTTAAAAAAACCCCTAGAATCTGTCAAAGGCTAGATAGTGAGGAGGCTCAAACTGTAGAAGGAGATAGCACAAAGCTGAATAGACGAGTCACCAAATATTGAAAGGTAAAGTGCGTAGAGAGTAATGTGTACTTGGTTCTCAAATCACAAATGGTCCATCACACACACTACACTCTAATTGAGAGCCCACCAACCCAAAGCTTTTCAGGGATATTCAACTTGGAAATCAATAAATTGGTGGATCATACCATATACCCTTATCCTTGTTTTTTGATTTCAACCACCGGTATCTAGAATTTTATTGGCTTTGACTAATCTGATTTGTGCCAGATCATATCACAAAGGTGTTAAAATATTTTAATATTAATTTTTTTTAACTACAAAACTCGAACTCGAGAACTTACTTAAAAAACAAGTGTCAAACCATTTGAATTAACTTGTCTTAGTTACCCTTATCCTTATTTTTTAGTTTGAATCCCTAGTATTTAGAAATTCACCTGGCTTTAATTAATTTAGTTCAAACAAAATTGAACCATAAAAATATAAAGAAAAAAAAACTTTTTACGTTTCTAACGTTTACAGTAAATTTTAATTTTATCTTTAACTTTTTTTTTACTTTAATTATATTTTACATGTTTCATTTTTGTTTCAAATCTATCTTTTTTTAATTAACGCCATATATTTCAGTGATAGAAAATAATGATTGGGTGGTTACTAAAAATGATAAATTTAAAACTCAAACCTACCATTTTTATATCTCTAACATTTTTTTTGCGTCAATTATGTTCTACATGTTTCATTTTTTGTTTCAAATATATCATTTTTACTAACTGCTCAATTAATATTTTTCGTTAGTGGAATAAATGACATTAGTAAAAATAATATATTTGAAATAAAAATAAAACGTGTAAAATATAACTGATGCAAAAAAAAAAGGTTAAAAACTTAAAAAATACTTTTGCCAAATATAAAACTCTTTTAGCACTGATTTTATTTAGTCACAAGACTCAAATTCAAAATTTTACTTAAAAGAAAATAATGGTTAAACTACTTGAACCTTAGTACCGAACCCTTATCCTTGTTTTGCAAGAAGCCTCAATGTGTTTGTATCTTCTAGAGTAAGAAAAATTCTAAGTAGTGGAAGAATGGCATAAGGGTCTTTGATTGTCTTTCACTATCAGACAGAGAGTTTTGAAGGATAGAAAGATACATTGATGTCGTTGTCAGGTCAAATTTTCAAGACGTTGATAATGTTTTTTTTTTGCCGTTTTCTCAGGTAAGGCTGCATTACCAGAAATTTTTATATATCCTTTTAAATTAATTTATAGTTAGAGGTTGATATTGGTTCAAGTGCGTATCATGGAAATTCTCTGAAGCAATGTGTGTATTTATATATATGTCTTTGAAAATTAATGTATATAATGATCAAAATTATGTACTTTTCTGGACCATCTTTGAAGTGATGGATAAAAAGAATCAACAACATTACTACAAGAAAATGAGCTTTCAAAAATAATTTGAAAGCCGCCACTATCAAGCAGGCATTTAGCAACAATTTTTTGAAATTATCATTGTAAGCCAGACTTTAAATTGTGACTTTTTAATTGTCCTCCAAAAATAAGAGTATGTTTTGTTGCCATAAAAAATATTTAAATGGACAAAAAAAATCATAAAAAATTTTCAGTGGCAACTTTAGTAAAGCCCTAGTGCCAATATTCCTGGAGAGCCATGATAAGTTCCTCAGTCACCTCATTACTGAGCTTTTGGAACATTTTGTGGTGGGTTTTATTTATCTATGGGCCCTGACTTAATCAACTTGGTTGGCCCATCAGGTCATTTGATTTGGTACCTGTTAAATCTTACTCAATTTGATCTTAAAAAAATTATAATTTTTTTAATTTAATCCCTAAAAAATCAAATGTTATAATTTAATTTATAAAAATTTTGTATTTAATTTAATTGGGCCCTTCCATTTATCAAACTGACTTTTGCAACCAAAAATTAGATATTTAATAGTGATGAATTTTGTAATTTAATAATAAAAAAGATCCAATTGAGGTAAATACAATATTTTAAAAATTAATTGAGATACTTGATCTTTTAGAGACCAAATTAAAAAATTGTAATAGTTCATAAACTAAATCAGTAATTGACTCTTCTTTTAGTTCTGTTTGTTGGCATTTGACATAACTTGTTCCTAAATGAGCATAGTCTAAACGGATTATTATGTCATGATTTCTATTGCATCACTCATGTACTATGCAGATTCTAATAATCAGGCTCAGTTCATACAAATGTCTACACTGTCCCATCCATCTTTCTCGGTTGAAACTTCATATTGATTATGTCACGAAAAATTAAGAGCACGAATAAATAAGAAAAATAAAAAAAATCATAGAATACATAGAATTACGAAGTTCGGTCAATGTAACATATATTCATAATCAAATAGAAATTTTCTTATGTTTAAGGTAAAATTGTTTTAAGATGGTGAAAAACTAACTTAGAACCGTATATTAGAAATATATAACTACTTCTAAAAAATATAAAATGGGTCGCTCTATATTGTAGGTGCCTCGCCTTGCTCGCACCATATATTTCCAATTTTTTTTTTTTAACTTTCGGGTCATGCTTCCAAATTTCAAATCGGGTCATAAATACAATTCACGAGAAATTCAAGGCACTTAACAAACTAAAGGCCAAAGGATTCATCTTTTTTGTCATCTTTATAGAATGAGGGGAATTTGGGATTTATATCTAACTAATGGCTTTCCATGGCAACTTTCTGATAGCCTCTCAATATATTTGGAAATGCAAGAAGATTGTGTATCTTATATGATTCTTGAGCTCTGCTTCGTTATTCTCTAGTTGTCTTCATTATATCCCCATCCTTAATTTCCATAAGCATCTCTGCAAGTAGGCTAAACAATAACAATCTCACTGCAGAAATTTCATCCTCTTTGGCTAAAGTGACATTTCTTTTCTGAATCAGCCTTTGATTCAAAATTACTTGCTCTCTGTGATAAATACAAATGTACAGCCTTAACTAGTCATAAGTCATAATTACACTGTAGCTATGACTCTATTTTCCAGAATTAAAGCAAAAACCTAATGAAACCTATCATATGAGTGCATATATCTGCATAAACATATTACAATAGAACTTTTTCTGTAGCATATAGAATGAGATGTCATCAAACAGAGACTCTGCAACAATCTTTCAACAATATAGATACTGTGCTGACTGATGGAAAGATTTTCAGCCAAGACAAACATTAGGATCTTCTTCATCAGAATCAAACTCAACCTGCAATTAGACAATACCTACCCATTAATGGCTAAATTTTACAGCATCACATGAAGAAATTATCAAAGCATGTATTAGACTCAAATAAGAAGGGTGCTTCAAATGAGGTCTTAATTGCCTTTTATTAAGCCTATTAAGCAGCTGTTGATCTTTAATCTCTAAGCCTGCTACAGAGTTTAAGATTTGAAATAGGCGATGAATTTAAGGTTTCAATTATCAGAGCTTTATAAAAGGGGAAACAAGACTCACATTTTCATCTCGATACCATTTCCCAAAACCATCACGCTTCCAGCCTGAAGCAGTAAATTTGAGTTCTCTTTCTCTACGTTCCTGAAAATCTAAATGCTGCTGCCAGACAATCTTGTCAGCTTCTACCTTCGCAGGAGATGAGAAGCTTTCAGTTGAATCACACGCACTAGCAATATGACCTGTTATTAATTGCTCCTTTTCACTTCTATCCTGCATCTGTTGCTGAGATCTGTTGGAGAGTACTTCCAAAACAGTCTTTCGTGTCTGTTCAATCAATGGGTTGTCTGCCAACCTAGGTTTTTGGATGCAGCTAGTGTGAGGATATGAATCTGACAATGCAACTCTCTTGTTTATTTCATCCTGTTTCATCAATTCCCTTTCCTTAAATCTTGATTCTGCAGCAAGGTGGCCTGAACCCTTGTTGTGCATCTAGAAAATTTTCCAATTATCAGAGATCATCTCTTTCAAAAATCAGCAAGGATACAAGAAAGATGAGTGTGATCATAGTATCCTTCATCATAATTAAAAATGAAAGAAATATTTAACTCTCTCTAATAGACATAACAATCAAGAAAACATCTAAGTCCTAAATTCCTGATACCGCATGTAAAGTTCAGGAAATCCTATAATTCCACTAAACTACTCTTGAGAATCTTTCATCAATTAGTTAAGTGTGTGGGCATGATTTATCTTAAATCACCATTTCTCTATTAAATTTCAAACATTTTTGACATGGTCTGTGCAAGATCAAGTCTCCTACTAAAGAAGAACTGATGCTCTGACTTCACCATAGAAGGGAAGGGAAAGAGGCTAGTATTTTGGGGAGGGAGGGTGTGAAGTTTCAAAGTGCTTGGTATGAGTGAATATGGATAAGTATGGGTGAAGATTTCCATGAAGGAAGGAAGGATAATTATGGGTGAAAATGGAAAGGTGGCAAATGGAGGAATGAAAGAATACATGGTATTTGAACACAAGTATAAGATACATCCTTCATTTTCTGTACTATGAAGCACCCTTAGTTACAATATATAACCAAATTCGGTCCATGAGGGGCAAAGTTATATATATATATATATATAAAGTAAAAATATATTTGAGATTCCTATAGTTTTATATAAATATAAGCACACCCTTATTTTTAAACTTCAAAATAGTAATATACTATTACTATAGCCTAGTTCTTTCCCACTGTGTTTCTGCTTCTCCTTATAAATCTCTCGTGGGGTGAACTAGATTATCTATTTTTTTTTTTTAATTTGTTTCTAGGTTCTTGGAGGACAACTACATATACTGCTAATCACCTTTCAAACATTTGCAAGATTTCTGGATTTTCAAGGAAAGTCCTTTATAGTGGCTCTGCTTGCTCTTGGTGGGTGGTAAGTGATAACTCCTTTGCAGATTAAGGGAAGGTTGGTGGTGCCTCACGTGCCTCCCTTTGACTTGAAAGTTGAAACTTCTTTTGAATTCACTTATTTTATGTTTGCTGATAGTGATCTGAAAGCAATCTTTTACCAATGCCTCACCTTTCATAGTTCCATGTATTTTTTCCATTCTCTATTTCTTTGTTTTGAAACAGAGCTCCTTTTTAAACCAGCTACCATGCTTTTCATCCTTTGTTTCTTTGTTTGGACACAGAGTTTCTATTGTTTTTCTAGACATTTACTATCCGGTTACAACAGAGGCTGCCAATCTAGTATCAGTAGGTGATTTACAAAAATATTCACTTCAACTATCAACTAAATGGCTTATAACTCTCAAGATCTCATGTTCAGCCCACGGTGGTGGTTGCTCTGGAAAATCAGCACCGTCCATATGTTCTCCAGCAAGGCCTTGTAGATGAGAATGGGGAAGACGATAGTGGAGAAGACAGAGATGAGGAGGATAGAAAGATAAGAGAAAAAAAAGGAGTAATATGCTAACTGTGCTGATACATGCGTGCTAAGAAGGGAGAAGGGAAAAAAATAAAACAAAACTTTGCTGACATGGTGCCATGTTAGCATAAGTTTTACACACGTGCTGCTGACGTAGATTTTAATACTGGCATAAGCATTCTAGTCAGCACTATGTGTATTAGTTAAAATATTGAGTAATGGTTAACTAACTATGACTAACCACGAAGACTAATTTTATAATTTTAAAAATTATAGGGACTAAATTCATTGCTTTTAAAGTATAGAGACTAAAATCATTATTAAGTGAAACTATAGGGACATCGAGTATATTTTTACTTATATATAAACACACACAATATCTTTTTGGTTTTTGGACATGGGGATGGGGGGCTGCACTGGAAGTATTCATCCACATAAGAAGGCAACAAAGACATAAGAAGGATGAGCAGGAATACAATATCTTTCATCACCATAAAGATGAAAAGAAATGTCACTAAAAGAAACAAGAAGCCACTTATCCCCAGTGAGCTCGCTCAAATAGTTCTTCATCCTTCAAAAAGGAGAACAAGAATGTCCCCAATCCTCCCTAACGTAAAAAATGATCATGCGAACACTTAGGTTCTAATAATCTAACCAACATTAACAGAATAGTGCAACAACTACTTATCTCTTATTTAGTTTGTTTCATCAGTTAGTACTATTGTAGGACATGATTTTGCAAGGTGGCCTCAAATCCCCATCGATCTATCTATCTTTCTATCTCTTCTGTCTACTATGAACAGCAAAGTTAGAAAGGACTAGCTTTGCAATTTTGAATAATGTCATCACTGACAGAATAAGCCGCATATATCACAAACTAACCCAAAATTTATCACTTTCAATTTCGGGGCTAAACCCCACAAAACCACATATAATTGTCCAGAATCCATTCAATCGAAAGAAAAGATGGTCAAAAACGCTAGAAAATTCCAGAAAAGAGAAAGGGTTATCGGCGATGAAGGGATTGGTGGTGATACGTACGGAGAGCATGAGAGGGGAATCAAGGACGGGATTGTTAGGGCAGACAAGGCAGGCGTACTTGCCGCTAGCGAGCTTCTTGAAGGAAGAGCCATGAAGACCCTCCAAGAGCAGATCGTCCACCCTCCTCTTCCTGTATTGCGCTTCCCTCGCCCAGCTATCTCCCCCAAATACACTCATTCTATTCCAATTTCCAACACCAGACCTCATGCTTGCATTGACATTAAAAAAAAAAAAGATGAGTTTTTTTGGGGTTAAAATTGAATAAAAATTTAATTTTTGCTGTACAACTTGATAATATATTCTAAAAATTGGATAAGGTATTAAATGTGTAAACATATTAATTTAAAGATTAATAGTTAGACGTTAATTAAATTATAATTAAATCAGTTTATTTTAAAATATTAAAAAATAATATAAATAATTAAATATTATGAATATAAATTTATAAATTTAACTAAAAAAAGAATTGATATTCAAATACATAAAACAACATCAATAATAAAAAATTTATAACAAAAATTGATCGAGAAAATATTATTAATATTTATTAATATCAAATCTATAAAATATTAATATATTGATATATCTATTAAAATTAACTAATTTATAATAACTAATTCAACTAATTTAATTATTCACAAATTTTAAAAATTATTTTAAACTGAATTCTATATTCAACCAATCAATCTAATATGGTCTTAATAATAGTGATATTCGCTAATCGCTATACTTTGACCAGCTTAGCAAGTGGCAACGAACTCACGAACCATGTTTTCTTGTCATATTTATTGTTTGACTAAATAAGACTCTATTTTTTGTTTAATCATGACTTAATTACGTGTGATTTATCATAAAAACTTATACCGATCTCGGTTGCATTTCTAACTGAAAATTTTTAGCGGTGATAATTATTTGGGATGAAGTGAAACTATTCTTTTCCATTCTTTTTTTAGTAAATTATTGATTTATCTCTAAAGGATTATTTTTTATTTTAATTATTAAAAATGAAGTATTTTAATTTAGTCATTGAAATATTACATTTGTTTTAATTTCATTTTTATGTTTATTAATTTGACTTTTGACCATGAAAAATTTAATTTTTACAACAATTAATTTTATGATTTAACAATAAAAATAATTAAATTAAAATAAGTACAATTTTTTAAAAGTTAAATTGAAATACTTAATCTTTTAAGGGTCAAATTAGAATTATTATAATCTTTTAAAGATTAAATCTATCATTTACTCTTTTTTTAAAAAAAAGAAAGCAAAAGTATCAATTTTGTTCTTCAACTTTAACACAAATTTTAATTTTATCCCAAAACTTTTTGTGTGTCAATTTGGCTTATATTTTTTAATTGAATTGAATTTTGTCCTTGAACCTGAAACTATTTAAATGTGGCATTGTTTATTGTATACATTAACACCAACTTATCCCACTAAATGTAGATATGACAATCATATTAAATGAACTGAAAAAGTTACCATTTCATCTCCTTCTTCATCTTTTTTCCCTTCTCTCTCTCTCTCTCTCTCTCTCTCTCTCTCTCCATGCGTGCCTGTGTGCATGTGCAAATATAGAAGAAGAAGAGGAGAAGGAGGGAGGGATTTGGATTTGCTGCTGATCAAAATCGCTGCTGATGCTGCTTTTTACTTTCAGCAACAGTTTTTTCCGTTGCTGAAAGTTTTGACAACAAAAAAAATTGCTGTCATAACTTTTAGCAACGGTAAAAACCGTTGCTAAAAGTGAAAAACAGCCAAATGATCAGCAGCAAATCCTGATCCAAGGAGGGAGAGTGGGACGATGAGCAAGAGAGAGGATTGATTTTATTTTCAAAAACCCTACCAAACTTCTTTTCTTCTTCCTTTTTTGATTTGTAGAGAAAGAGGGAAGAGAGGGAAAGTGGGATGACTGAGAGAAGAGATTGATTTTGATTTTAAAAAATCCTAGCAAATCCCATTTTTTTCTTCTTGTTCTTCACTTCTTCTTTAGTTTGCATAAAGAGAGAGAGAGAGAGGGAGAAGAGGGAAAGTGGAATGAGAGAGATTGGAGAAAAAATGAAGAAGGAGATAAAATGATAATTTTCTCAGTGCATTTGATTGAGTTGACATGTGTGCAATCAATGGAATAAACTAATGCTGATGTGTACAATGAACGAAATCATATTAACTTTTTTTATTAACAATTTAGATGATATTAAATTTATGAACAAAATTAAAACCAATTAATAAAACATGAGACACAATTGATACGAAAAAAAAATTCTAAGATTAAATTTAAACTTAGATTAAAGTTTAGAGACAAAAATAATACAAGAAAAAGAAGATCAACCTCACTACCACTTCTACCAAACAACTACAATTCAATTTCACTATATAAGCCAAAGTTACAATTGCCAGCAGAAACACCAACAAAACAACTTTTACATTTATTCACCTCTTATATCCCTTATTCAAATGCTCTACATTAATTTTAGAAACACAATCATCCAACAAAAATCAGCAAAACTTAAACTCGCTTTATTTTCTTCAATGTAAGTATAGTTGTTAGGGTTTTTGTCTAAGGGCTTATCATGGGCATAACAGTGAACTTCATCTGGCCGTTCTTGCAATGGAAGCCATTTCTCTCACCACAAGCAAAGTAGTGAGGCTTCCATTTCTTTATCACAAACTTGAAGCCCTCTCCTCCTCCTTGTGTTGAATTTGCCACCCTCTTTGCCCTTTGGAGGTCACAATTCAAGAAGCTCAAATAGTTTGAGAACATATACACACTGTGTGGGAATGAGGTAGCATTTGGAGCATCATACTTGAACACTACACCAAAACACATATATTATTACTACACTTATGCTTCATAGTTATGAGATAATTGCAAGTGTCAAGAAAAAATTACTGAGCAAGCATAGAATAATACTGAAAGAAAATCACAGAACAAGCATGAATTTACATAATTTGGTTGATGTAACCTACATTCATGGGTAGAGAAAAATTTTCTTATTTTTCAGATAAATTGTTACAGTATATCATGAAAATCGAAAGAACCATATATATGAAAATACATAACTGCTTTAAAAGAAAACATAAAACGGGTTTTGGGTCGAACTCCCAAAATTTTGAGTAAGGTCATAATCCAGGTCATCAAATAATTTAAGGCACTCAACAACAAGTATATATGCTTGAAATGAGAATATTAGAAATGAAAGTAAATTATTGGTTTAGTCTTTAAAGAATAAAATGTCTTAATTTAATACTTGGAGAGTTGTATTATTTGAATTTAGTCATTTTTGTTTAAATGTTTTGGTCATTCAATCTCAAGTCTATTGTTGCTAAAATGTTGCTTTGACAAATAAATGAACATAATTGAGATAAATATAATTTTTCAAGAATTAAATTGAGACACTTGAAAAATTATTGCATCTATTTTAATATGGTCTTTTTGTTGTTAATTTGCTAAATTTACCATCTTTTTGACAAATTTGGTCTTTTTGATAGATTGAGGAACAAAATCGAGACAAAAATAATTTTTTGAAAATTAAATTGAGACACTTGAAAATTTACAACTATTCTAATATGGTCATTTTTTATGCTAAATCACTAAATTACCATTTTTAAAATCACTAATTTGTTGATGCTAAAATGTTCACGAGGGAGGGATGAAATTAAAACAAACAAAATTTTCAAAGACTAAATCGACAAGTTAATGTTTTAGGGACTAATCTGGAGCAATTATAATCTTTCAAGAACCAAATAAAAAATTTACACTATATATAAATAATACTCATTTGGTCCCAAAGAAAGATTACAAATGTTTCAATTTAATCCCTGAAAAATTATTTTTGTCTCAATTTGGTCATTTACATTGCTACATCATCAAATACTATTTCCAAATTATAAATTTTCAATTCTGAAAGTCACTTTGACAAATGAAGTGATAAAATCGAGACAAATATAGTCAGAGACTAAATTAAAAATTTTGATCTTTCAAAGAATAAATTAAAATAACTGTGACTATTCAAAAACCAAATCCACAACTTCCTCTATTCTTATATTGGTGGATGAATTAGAAGAGAAGGACTCACCTAGAGTATCATTAAGGTAGAAGGGGCCATTATTGATGGCCCAGCTGGTGTAGTCAAAGCCGAAGTGCCATTTCTCAGAGCCACCCACATCGATGGTCCTAGACTGAGGTTGTGTCTTATTGAGATGACGACTCCACCAATCTGTGTAGTTGAAATTGCTTCCCCAATTCCAGAAGAAGTCCTTGTTGGCCATGCTCAATCCCACCATTGAAGCTGTGAGCAGGAGCATGAGAGGAAGCCCATGAACAAGCTTCAAAGCCATGGAGGTGAATTCTACTAAAGCTTTTGATTACTATGAAACTCTGAAAAAGAAGGATATAATGATGTTTGATGGTTTGGATCGTGATATTGGAATTCTGGCGGGTGCTTATATATATACATATGGAGTGTGAAAGGTCAATTGAAGTATGAAGCATGGAAATGGAGTGTAATGCAAAACTGCCAAATTTAGCTTTCTGGAGTTGTCTAATATGATGGGTGGGTAGGACTTTGAGACACCTGGAATGTGTCAACCTTCATTTTTTTTTTTGGTGGAGTAAACTTATTTTTTGATTTTTGAAAGTATATCTCAGCAACGGTTTGGTTTCTAAAAAATGATTAATGACTACTTTAATTTTTAAATTTTAAAATCATTATATAAAATAATATTTTTGTCCATCACTTTCGTCAAGTCAATGAACATATGAGTTGTTTTATTCAAAAATTTTAAAATTCAGAGACTAAAGTAGTTATACACATCAGCATGTTAAATTGTCATATCACTCTATATTATTGTCGCATTAGTATATAGCAATACACATTAATAGATAATGTTGACTAGAATGACAATGTTAACTTTTAGATCATTTTGTATTATGATTTCAAAATTCAAAAACTAAAATAGTTAGTAACCATATTCCAAGGACCAAACTATCATTGAAGTATATTTTCAAAGATCAAAAGGTAAGTATACTCTTTTTGTTTTTTAAAAGTCGTCCTTCCTACCAATTTAGCCTTATGGGCATTATCGAAAAAATTGTAATTTTTTTAGAGTATATTACTGATATAACTCTTAAAAGATTACAAAATTTTTAATTTGGCCTTCGAATGATTCAATTTAGTCTATGAAAAATTGTACTTTTTTTTATTGCTAAATTACAAAATCTACTGCTACTAAATTTTAAATTTTTGTTGTCAAAAGTTACTTTAACAAACAAAGAGATCACATTGAAACAAGTTTAATATTTTAGAACCTAAATTAAGATTTTTAATCTTTTAAAAACTAAATTGAGACAATTATAATTTTTTAAAAATTAACTTAGTGATTGTAAAAGATAGTTTTTTTTTAAATAAGTATTTCTAAAAATCAAATCATTGTCATTTGCTAAAATTCAAAGAGTCACTATTATAATTATCTATTTATTTCGTTTTTGACTTGTTAAAATTGATGAGGATTAAGTAGTGAGTTAAAATTGTTCAAAGAGAATGCATTTTTAAATTGATAAACTTCTCTTAATCCATTAATATTGACATCCCAAAAAACAAATGAATAATAAAGTATTTTTTAATTAAGAAAAAGAAAGACTGCTCGGATGAGAAAATCGTGTGTTAAAAGATTAGTTCATCAAAAAATTAACTTAGTGATCTGCTCTTTCTTTTTCTTTAGAAGAAGTTACTTTTTGCCATCAATGTTTCAATGTGATCCCTTTGTTTGTTAAAGTTTGTTGGTAAGAGTCAACACACATAGTTTGAAGTTGGAAATTATAACATTGCAGATTTAACCGAAACAAGTTGGTTTGAAATATATAATAGGTCAAATAAGGTCTATGAATTTTGTACTAATTAATTAGTATACTTTTCCATCCTTTGTATAAAATGCGAGTGCACATTAACTGAGTGATCAGATGATGACGACTTAATGGCGTATTTAATAAATTTACTGGCTTCGCGAATTTGATGGGGTAAAATTTGTTTAGTATTAATTTTTTCCATTTATTATAATCCAATTCAAAACCTTTTTTTTTAAAAAAGAGCAAATATACAAATTAATTCTTAAAAGATATTTTTTATTGTTTATAATCCTTAAAATTTAAGTTATAATAAATTAGTCTTTTATATATTTACTTATTTTTAGAAAACTATTTTAATAATGGTGTTTAACGAGCTTGTAATATTTAAAGACTAAATTTTGTAGAGATAAACTTTTAACGACTAAATAATTAATTCATGTTTGCAGATTATTGGTTCAGGTAACAAGTTTATAAATTTTTAACTTGTTGAACTTGTCCAATTTTTTTTTTAATTGTAGTATTCTTATACTATGCACTAATATTATGTATAAAGTATTAAAAATTTACTTAGCATAATATTTAGTTTCTTTAGCAATATTTTTTTTTCTCAATAAGAATGTATAGTACCACATATAACATCTACAATTTTAATTATTTATTAAACCATTAACGAATTCATTCAAAAGTTTGTTATTCCACAAACAATAAAAGAAAAATTAACTTAATAACAAATTATAGATGAGATCTTTTTTTAAAAAACATATAACTTTGTAAGGCATAATTCTATTATTCTTTTTTCATTTTTAATTCTAAAATTTTAAATCAAGTTTATAATTCTACAATTCATCTTTAGGCACTGGATCATCCAGCTCTCTCCAGAGCCGTTAGAGATGATCCATTATCCAATGGCTTTTTTTTTTAGTGTTTTTTTCTTCTTTTTTCTAATAAAGTTTCCAAGTTTTTTTATAATTATTAATTGATTTAATGATAGTTGAATGAACAATAATAAACATAAAATAATCAAATAATTATAAATTTTTTAAAAAAAAGGAGAAAAAATACTAAAAAAAGAAAACCATTGGATCAAATGATCTAACGACTCTGGAAGAAGTTGAATGTCCTAACATCCTCTATCCTATAAGCTTTCAACTAGCTTACTAGCTATTCTTTTTAAACATAACCCAAGGTATGAAAATAAGTATGTGATATTAAGTTGTGAAATATATTTACTTATCATGTTTTATTTACAAAATATTATAACAAATGTTTAAAAATTGCATCAGAGGTTTTTTCTTTATTTCATACATGACGAATTGTTGAATTTTTTTTAATTAACAGACCACGTATACTTAAAAAAAAGGCTATTTAACTAACATGAATTAGGATTTAGGAAATTTTGATGGAAATTATTGACTACTAAACAAGATTATCGTGAACGGATGGATATGAACCGTTGCGTATGATAATGTTTTAAACAAGTAAAGCCAATTTACATTAAAAAAATAATAAATCTAATTATAAAAAAAATTAATAATCTCCAAAAGTAGAAATCTCCTTAGAATTATGTTAGTAGTAAATAACATTAATTAGATTTGGACCAATGTAATATTAATTATATTTGTTTTATTTAAAGTTTTAAAAGTCAGAATGGTTATTCAATCAGTGAAGACATTAGTTCAAAGGTTACTGGTCGAATTGTGATCGAACTATAGTTGAATCTGCTTATTTTAAAATATTAAAAAATAATATACATAATTAAAGACTATAAATATAAATTTACAGATTCAATTAAAAATAATATTTAATATTAAATTACACAAAACAACATCTATATTTAAAAGTTTATAGCAAAAATTGACCAAATAATAAAAAAATATTATTAATTAGTATAATATTCATTAATATCATATATATAACATACTAATATATTGACATGTCTATTAAAATTGACTGATCTGTAATATTAATTTTTTCATTATTTGACTATACTATTAAATTTCTTTTTTAAAAAATTATAAAAAAATTTAAATAAACTGATTCATTTAACACTAATTTATATCCAATTTAACCAGTCCTTAGTTAATACAATTAATCATTAATTTTAAAAATTATTTCAAACTAATTTTTTAATCAATTTTCAATCTAACTATTTAAATTCAATCAATCAATCTGATAATAAAAATAGTTTTATGACCGCCCTTTTGGGTCTCACGAGAAAGGTCAAAGTGTGGTGGTAAGAGTCAACACCTATGGTTGGAAGGTAGAGAACTTTTAATATTGCACATTTAACTAAAACAAGTGGGATTGAAACACAAATGTCAAATTAAGTCTAAGAACTTTATACTTGGCACTTTTCCATGCTTATATACATAAAAACATTATTGAGTGATATGATGATGACGCCTTAATGGCGTATAATGTATATAACCTTTATTTCATGCAAATTATTTCTAGTATTTCTTCCATGGCTATTTGATATTATTGAATTAAATTTAGGTGAGATTAAAATATCTACCAAACCAATAAACCTTGTAAATTAATACTTTCATGAGTAATCCAATTTTTAAAATATTGGGCAATTAGAATTTTTTTTCTAAAATTCATTGTTTCCGTTATTTTGTTTGAATGTTAGAGCGTTTGGTGCTTTTTTAAATTTCAAAAGGAGATTGTGCTTTTTCAGAAAGTTAATATTCTACTTCTGGTGTTTCTCCCTTACTTCTTCAGATGGAGGTTGTGTGTTTTCATAACATTAGTATTCTGGCGTTTCTCTCTCTTTTTCAAAAGAAGGCTGTGTAAGAAAATAAATTGCCTAAACATATTTCTGAGTATTTGAAATATGATCCAAAAAATTAACTTACCTCTGGTCATTCTTTTTGTTTCATGACAGAGTAAAGTTTCTCTGACTTAGTTATTTATTTTAGATGATGTATATATTTTCTTATTGAAAAGTAAAGAGAAGACTTCCAAGACTTGTATATAATATTCAACCATCATAAACATTTATCTTAATTTTGTAACTGAAATCTGTTATTACGTTCTCTGTTAAATAACTATCAATGACCATTGATATCATAACTAAAATCATTAACTACTTAATGCAACTATTCCACTACTTAAGCAATTAAATAATCAAAACCTTTACTCCACTTAAATGCAATTAAATGTTACAGGGTGTGCAAATTTTTGAAAACATTTCAAAACTCGTCTCTAGTAATTGCACTCTAATCGCACACTGGATCAACATCGCAACAACAGACAAAGAACATAGATTTGAATATTAAACTTAAATGATTTCCTCTAGGATGATACACATAAATTTTGAACTTGTTAAGAAATTTCACACTTGTTTATGAGTTTGAGTTTTTACCCTTAAAGCAACCAAATGGAGTAAGAAAGAATTCTCATGATAATAATTAATTGAAAAATTGAAATTTGAAAAGTGTTACTCTTAAGGCATACAAATAAAGTAAGTAGGAAAAAAAATACATTTTACTTCTATGAATTTTTTTCAATATGTAGAAAACTTTCATGAATTTTGAAACTAAACAAAGAACTCATATAAACTTTTTTCTTTGTACAGTTTAGTCCTTCCGTTAAAAAAATGTTAGTTAAACTAACAGTCAGCGTTATGTTAGTTCAAATTTTCCTCATCAGCAGTTAACATGAAAAAATAATACCATGTCAACTTTTACCCACACCCATAATCCATATTCTACAACCCCACACACAATTTGATTTGGTTGATTGGGGCTTGGGACGAATCTGTGATAGCCATCAAACTCAGATGTTGTTACAGAATTATTATTACCATCAATTTACAGTTTATGTTGTGTCTATGGTTGGACAAACGTTATAAATTGCAAGTCTCATTTTAGATAATGTTAGTTGACTATTTTTTCTTATTAGGTCATTGAATCATTCTAAATCAAAGCTTACCACTCCCAACTTCCTTCCTCAAATCTTGAGTGTGGAGCTCATAACTTTTTTTTTGGTGGACTTGAATTCGTTGGACCGCCTACACCGTAAAGATCATGCCATTCTAGAGATTTTTCATCACTTGTGATGTTCATCTATTGTGCGATTATGCAATTATGATAGATGAGTTTTGAAATTCATCCACTGTATTTTTGACAACACTGTGTTTTTAGACGCACAACCCCCCTTTGAAGACTGAAAGTATAATACTAACATTCTAAAAATGCATAATCTCCCTTTGAAGAAGAAAGAGAGAAACACCAAATGCAAAATATGAACTCTTTGAAAATGCACAACCTCCCTTTGAAGAATAAAGAGAGAAGCACCCATAACTCTAGCGTTCAAAGGAGACGAGGGAAAAGATTAATTTAAATTTTTTTCTTTTTCTTTTTAATTGTCAATGTGTTATTTCCACATATATAGGTGTGTGCCACAATTGCATTGTGAATGTTGAATACTTTAAATTATTTAGTGAACTGAATTATGACCCGATCTAAAAGGAAAAAAATTTAAAGCAACCCATGACTCGTTTTATGTTTTCTCCTAGAGTAATTATGTATTTCTGATATATATTTTTTTTTTCAATTTTTATGTACTGTATTGAAATAGTTTGTTTGAAGATTAAGAAGAATTTCTCTTTACTTATGGATGTAGGTTACATTGACCGAAACATATTAAATTTGTGCGAGTTCTGTAATTTTTGCTCTATTTATCTTCTTTGTTTTGTGCATTTTTTTTGACAGTGAGTCTAATGTGTAAACTTTGTTAACAAAGTTAAGAGAGAAATGAGTATATGAATTTAAATCAAACTATATAAAAGTATAGGAGGTTATTTTTCAACTTTCATAGTACAAGAAGTATTTGGTATTTGCAAGTAGCTCATAGTTGAAGGGGGTATATATATATATATATATATATATTAATCTTCATTCCATAACACATTCTTAGAGTTGGATATAATGTTGTTAATAGTAAAACCAATGAAACTGATTAGTAAACTCCAGCTTCTCAATCTTGTAGTGCATCCTTAACTTGAATTGAGAATATCTTCTAGGTAGATAAGTGTAAGAAATTAGAATAAATGTGAAAATAATAAACCTCATTATAAAATATCTATCTCAATTCACTAATTGCTCTTAAAAGCTTTTTCAAAACATAATTGTAAAAGTAACATTTGCCAACAGAAAATACAAACAACCGACTTTTGCATTTGTTGCAATTCAGACGCTTCACATTATTTTGAGAATAGTACAAATAGAATAAAATTAAAAAAACTAAAATTAGCGTTATTTTCATGAGCATAAGTCTATAAGAGATACAAACTTCATACACTACTGTAGTAGGCCTCGTAAGAGAGAAACATAAAGTAAAGGACTTTGCTCCCTCTATTTGTTTCTCTCTTACAAAACCAAATACAACATTGCAAGATCATAATTCGTATATGAGAAAAAAAAATTATAACAAACAGAAGAATGAAACTGACATTGCAAGACTGTGATCCACATATAAAAAACCTAATGCAGCATTGTAAGATCATTATGGCTCCCTCTCGATCTATTTCTCTCTTACAAAACCTAATGTAGCATTGCAATATTGTGATCCATATAGTAAAAACAAAACCTATAACAGATAGTGAAACAAAATTGAGACAAATTATAAGAGACACAAAACTAAGATAAATCAATAGATGTTTGTGTTTTTGTTAAGGCCACGGTCGAAAAGGGCGAATCATAGGCATGACGACAAACTTCATCTGGCCGTTCTTGCAATGAAAGCCATTTCTCTCAGCACAAGCAAAGTAGTGAGGCTGCCATTTCTTTATCACAAACTTGAAGCCCTTTCCTCCTCCTTGAGTGGAATTTGCCACCATCTTTGCCCTTTCAAAGTCACAGTTCAAGAAGCTCCAATAGTTTGAAAACATGTACACAGTGTGTGGGAATGTGGTAGCATTTGGAGCATCATACTTGAACACTACACCAAAACATACATTTAAGCACATATATTAGTACATTTATGCTTCGAAAGTATGAGGGAATTGCAAGCATATATGCTGGAAAGGAAGTTAGAATCAAGAGCAAATTTTTAATTTATCTCTAAAGAAATATAGTTGTCTTAATTTAGTTCTTAAGAAATAAAGTATTTTAACTTCATCCCTTAAAGATTATATTTTTTAATTGATTTTTGTTAAATCATTAACTAATGTAGTCAAATTTCAAATCTATTGTTGTTAAAATATATCTTTTCGACAGACGGATAAACAAAACTAAGAGAGACAATTTTTTAAAAATTTTGTTGAGACGTTTGATCTTTCAAAAATAGATTAAGGCAAACATAATCTTTTAATTTCTTCAATTGATTCCTAAAATATTAAGAGTCTCAATTTAGTCCCTAAGAGTTTGCATTCGTCTCAATTTAGTCCTTGTCATGGTTTAAATCATTAAATCTACTGTCACTAAATCTCAAATATATCATTTTTATACAATGTTGATTTGATAGGAAAATGGACGAAATTGAGACAAAAATAAATTTTCAAGAATGAAATTGAAATGCTTAAAAAAAAAATTACACGTGTCTCAATTTGGTCTTTTGGACTCTAACCTCGGTAAATCTATTATTGCCAAAATCAATGTTAAATGTTATTTTAACATATAAAGGAATAAAATTAAGATAGATATACAACTTTTCAAGAATTAAATTGAGCTATTTAATTTTTTAAAGATCAAATTGAAACAAATAAAATCATTCAATATCTCAATGAACAAACAATTTACTCTACAAACAATAATATACTGTAGGGGAAGAATCAACAGTAGAGAAAGACTCACCGAGAGTATCGTGGAGATAAAAGGGGCTGTTATTGATGGCCCAGTCGGTGTAGTTAAAGCCAAAGCGCCATTTTTGAGAGCCACCCACATCGATAGTCTTAGATTGTGGCTGTATCTTATTGAGATAACGACTCCACCAATCTATGTAGTTGAAATTATTGCTACCCCAACTCCAGAAGAAGTCCTTCTTGGCCATGCTCACTCCCACCATTGAAGCTGTAAGTAAGAGCATGAGAGGAAGCCCATGAACAAGCTTCAAAGACATGGTGGTGAATTCTGCTAAAGCTTTTGATTACTATGAAACTGCGAAGAAGAAGGATATTATGATGTTTGATGGTTTGGATGGTGATGCTGGAATTGTAGGTTGTGGACTTGTGGGTGATTATATATATATATATATATATATATATATTAGTATTCGGCTCTGCGCGATGCATGAGATGTTATATCAATTGAAAATTATGAGAGGAACAAATGTTAGATAAAGATTGGCCTTGATTTTAGTATTTGGACTTTGACAATGCAAAGAATGTGTGAACAGTAACTGCTTTATGATAAAAAAAAGTGTAATTTCAAATATATGTACTATTCACATGAAAATCTCAAATATATGCTAGGTCACTAAGTTCCTCAGCAGTAGCAGAGCAAAGATTACAAACGATTAAGGTGAAGGAGATTGAAAGGCGTTTCTAGGACTTGAATGATTAATGACCCAATTAATCTATTTGTGTATTTTGCAGGTTTAATTAATTAGAGAGTATTTTGTTGACATGGATAGAATTGCTTGCATGGTTGCTGACACGGTGCATTTGGGATGACCAGGATGCTGATTCACATGGGACCAACTTCTGTTCTGAATCAATGCCACTTCTTTTGCTGGAAAAAGCAATCTACCCATGACAGAAGTCTACACCAGCAAAAAGACTCCTGCAGCTCCCTTTTCTGATTAGCCAAAGCTGAAGGAGAAGTGACACTTGCAAAAGTCAACTCTTCTCTCCCCTTGGGCTGAATTCAGACTTAAATACACCATCAGAACACATTTGAAAGGGTGGAAGAACTGCTAGCTTCTTCCAATTTATGTAAGAGTTTCGTAGGCCTTTTCTGTTCTATATTTTTCTTCTTCTGTCTTCATGTGTTAGTCTTCATAGAAGGCCAAAACACTCTTTGTAGCCAGTCATATGGTGGAACTAATGATGTAATTTGAATAATGTATCCAGATAAGTGTTCTAATTTAAATCTATTCCATATTTATGTCATATTTCCTTGTCTCTCTATTACTATGTTTGTTTTGGAGCTGATTAGACTAGGATGAATTGTTTTGAGTGTTCTATTTGAGGTTTAAAACTAGTTGGAATAGCAAGTATATGATACATATGAATGCAATTATTATATATGATTTAAGTTAGAAATTAATTAGATTACATGTGGTTAAATGTTAGTAAAGATTTTTCTGATTCTAAGTCACATGTAATTTACTTTTGGAATATTTTCTGAAAATTTTAAATTGAAAACCTAATAGTAGAATTTAATTAGAAATTAACTAAGGATAAAATTATGATAATCACACTTCCAGTAAAACTATTGACTGATTGCATTTTCTCTGTTGTGATGCTGTTATACATTAATAGTATTACTTAAATATTTTTCCTTTATTAAAGTGTCAATATCTTTAATTTAATTTTGCTTGAATTTACTTAAAATGAGATGTAAGGAATAAAAATACAAATACTTTACCTTTCTTTTGACGGAAAAGTCCGAAATAACGTATATAAATTTTTCTTGGAGGTGACTGCAATTAACAAATTAATCGCTAGTAAAGTTTAGTTTTGTTTGAACTTTATTAAAGTAAATAATATATGTAAAAAAAAGAAGACGATTTTAAAAATAATTAGCAATTGACATTGTAAGTGAAGGAACCACTTTGAGGCTGCAGATTTTTCTAGTTACAATCACTCCTGCTGTAAATCAACGCCTTACTGTTTCTAAGAGTAAATTATTGATTTATTTTTCAAATTAAACATTACATTGATTCTTTATATATTAAATGTGTTAATTAACTTTTGAAATATTGCATTTGATTTACTTTAATATTTTTTTGTTGTTGTCACTTTAATAAACAAGAAATGAAATCAAGATAAATATATCTTTTTAAAAATTAAATTAAAACATCTGATCTTCCATATATCAAATTAAATCAACTTAATTTTTCAGAACCAAAGTTTAAAAAATTGGACCAGTCATTGAATCGATCGAGACACTAATTCAATGGTCAATAATTAGACTGTGATCGAATCAGTAATATTTAAAATATATTAACATATATAATTAATATATATGTTATAAATATTAAAATAGATAATATATCATTTTAAAAATATTAAAATATTCTAGCATGTTACATATATATAAACCAATCTTAGATTTTCTCTTAATAGTTCAAATTTTTAGAGATTTCTTAAATATACATAATAATATTCATTGAAAATTTTAAAAAATTAAAAAATTAAAAAAAAATGGGTTGAACCAGCTGGATTTAACGATTCGACCGGTTTGAATACTTATCAATTTATTAATTCAAAACATACTGATTTCCTAACTAATTTATCAATTTTTTTGATTAAACCTATCAATTCGTCATAATTCTCTTAACACTGTTGAGAACCCATTGTAACCATATTGATCCAATTTCCACATTATAATAAAGATGCATTAAATCCGTGTGCATGTCTTAAAAAAGCTGGTACTCAAATCCATTAACAGACTTAGTATCTACATTTTATTAAGTCTCACTCTCAACCATTTTCAACATCATTGTGGTTACAGAGCAAAACGACAAAGCGGGCTGGAAGCAACATCAGCATCTTCAGTGCTTTATTCATTTTCCTCAATCCTTCTCATCTTCTCCTCCTTCAATTCCTCCACCACCATCTCATCTGTTTCACCTTTATCTGCTGCAAATTACTCACCTTTCTCATCATCTTCTTCTCCTTCTTCTTCTTCTTCTTCTTCTGTGTATTCCTCTTCTTCTGTCTCTTCATTTGTGTATACTATAGATAAAGTTATAATTTTAGTAGTCAAAAATAAAATATTGATACGTATTGGGCCAACTCAATCACTATTATATCAAATGGCTATAAAGAGAAATGGACACAATACAATTGACTCCCATGAACATATAACGCCATAACTCCCTCAGTTTTGGTAATTAAGCTATATATGAAATTCAAACTTCGATGCTATAGTAGTTTTCATTTTTTTTTTGAAAACTATAATTTAGAAAATTATTTTTCAACCATACCCTTAAAAATTATTCCAAACATTTTTTTACAAAATAATAAATAATTGTTTGTCAAAACATATATATGAAATAAACCTTTATATTCTTTTGGATGATGCTGCATGACCAGAAAAATGTATGCAGAAGTTATCATTCTCATTAAGAAAGAAAAAATGACAAAAGATTGTGAATACAACATACACACCTGGGCAGATGTTTTTTAGTGTGGCAAATGTGGATAGGGAAAAATTGGGGCAGTCCTTCACTCTCCATTCGTTCAAATGAGGCAATTGCAGTTGAAACTGATATTGAAAGCCCCCGCAGATATCAACAAGGCTAGGCGATTCTTCAATTATCAAATATCCCAAGTTGGGAAGCACAAACTCAATCAGCTCTCCATCATGGGCTTCATCAGAGGACCTTTTAGTTAAAGAGAAAATGCATTTCATCCTGTTGCATCTCTTAACCTGAAGTTGAATCAAATATGGGAAGCACACTTGTCGAGAATAAGTACTTGATGACGGGTTTTCAATGACTTGTTCAAAATCTGGGTTTGAAATGACTTCCTCCAACTCATCACACTGCTCAATAATTAGAAACGCCAATTTTGGCAAGATTCTAATTACGGAGGTAGGAAAGAGTGACTTCAACTTTTGACATCTAACCAGTTTTAGTTTCTCAATCTTTTGGAAGTCGATCCAAACAAACATTACATTAGGTATATGATTCAAAGTCAACCATGTCACGCTAGAGGTCAACATCTTATATTTTTCTTCAACAATATATAAGTCATTCATAATAGTTGAAGCAACTACCCAGTTCATGAACTCAAGGGATGGCCAAACTGGATGATAGTTTCTTGAGCAGATTTCAATGAGACTTGGGAGTTTAACGAGTTCTAATACTCTCAATTTAGGTAGCACAATTTGGATATGATTCTGTTTACTTGAAAGATCTTCACTAGCATGGTGTTGCTTCCTTGTAGCAACACTATCTTCTTCTTCTTCATTAAATATTATATACTTCAACTCTTTACAATTTCTTACATATAACTCCTCTAACAGCTGCAGAGTTTGGGCAACACGCATTGAGAAGAGTGATATAAGCTCTGGAACATCACTTATCATTAGTTTAATGAGATTGTTCAATTTCCATTCCCTCGGAAATAAGCATTTCATTTGCCCATAGTTGGATACACCAAGTTCTTCTGGATTACGAAATACATTTCTTAAAGCATAAGCATCCATGATCTCTATATTCTGTAGTGGCACATGTTCTTGATGAAAAGAGATTGGGAGTAAAAATTGTAGCTTGGCACATCCCGCTACTAGAACAGACTTTAGTTTGGGGAACAAGTTCTTAGATATTTCCGAATTTGGAGATATTTCCATCCCTTTATTCGAACAATGGTTTTCTTCATTCATCAATATTATGTGTTGCAATTCAAGACAATTAATCACGTGTATAGATTCTAGCTGCAGTAGAGTTTGCGCAACTGATATTGGGAAAAGCGATGTCAGCCTTGGACACTCAGAGATGGAAAAGTACTTAAGATTGCACAAATTGCAGTCCCTTCCAAATATGCTTTGCAATTGAGGGAAATCACATATACGCACTCTTTCTAATTTTTGAAAGATGCTTAAGTACTCAACCAATTCAGGGTGCACATGAGTTGTAGAAATAACAGATTCTATCTCTGTGAGAGAGGAAAGGGAAAGATCAGTCAATTGTTTCATGCTTCCCACATCTTGAACCAATTCTGGAAACAAACTTTTAAAACCTCCATGAAAGCCATCCAGAGCAACAACTTCAGCTCTTTGCAAAAGACTCTTGATGATTGCATTTGAAGATGAGATATCAAAATTTTTTAACAATACAACTCTTGTTCTTTTGCTTAACAAATTCACAAAAATTCCTTCAAGTTTAATTTCTCCAATTTGCAATACGTATCTCTGCAATTTTTGAAAAGAACGATTCTCCATAAAGCATTTACAAGATTTTATGATTGTACCTGCTTTATACACTTCCGGTGAATACATATACAACTCTTCCAATTGTGAACATCTTCCTAATACTTCATCACAACAATCATCAATTCTGCAATTTGACAAATCTAGCAACTTCAATTTATTTTGTTTTTCAATTCCGTTAGGTAGTGACTTGAATTTACTACGTTGCAAATCAAGAATCACAAGACTCCTTAAGCATGCCACAAAAGAAATGTCACCTAATTGACATTTTACCAGTCGCAGAATTTGGAGATCATTCCACCATTGGGTTGATTGTGGCAATGATACCCATATCGGGAACAAAGAAAATTCCCATCCTGCATTTAAAGCCATAATTTTGAGCTTTTTGGTGCCCTCAAAAGATATATCTGAAAAGTCAAAATTTTTATCTAAATTCAGCAATAGAATCTCAAGTTTTGGAGCATCTAATTGATGTGGAAATTGTTCTTCCTGTCCAGACCAAGTAGATATGGCATAACAATTTTTTACAACACCATCCAATGCCATTTGACTTATCCCTTTTTCATGAGCAACCTTGATGGTCTGACCCTTTTTTAATGATATCCATAAAGCTACATCACGAATGATATCATGCATCTTGAAGTGGTTTTCTTTTCTCTCAGAGTGCATAAGCAAAGAAGATTCAACAAGATAATTTAAACTGTTATTCACTCTACTCCTTCATGTCTTCAATGATTGAACTTCCTCACATAAATCCAACCCTATTGCATATCTGAATAGATCTTCTGATGAGATGTCATGATCTTCCGGAAACATGCTACACATCAAGAAAAGACCTTTTGCTTCTTCGATTTTCAAATGATCATAGCTATATTGAAGACAAGTGAAAGCATCTCTGACACCTTCTTCCACTTCAACAGGTTTAGAGTGTCTTAATCTATTTAAAGCATCCTCCCAACTGTCAATAGGCTTTCCTTTCAAAGATGTTCCCACAGCATCAATCGCAATGAGTAGTCCTTTACATTCGGAAGCAACTTCTTGTGCCACATCATTTAATAATTTGGAGGAAGACTCATCTGTTAAACATGCTTTGTTTTTAAACAAAACCCAACCATCCTCTTCTGATAAATGATGCAGTACAACATTCTTCTGACATTCCATCAAATTACATAATTGTTGAAGACGTGTAGTAAATAGGACCTTGCAACCATTGAGATTACGATCTAATGGGATCCCTATGTCCTCGAGATTCAACTTTGCCCAAACATCATCCAATATAACAAGAATCCGTTCCCCTCTTTGCAATCTCAATGATAGTCGTTTTGCTCTAGCAGCTATGCTTTGTTCTTCAAATTTTAGACTCAAAAAATCAGCAATTTCATTTTGAATTCTGTTAACATCTAGATTTTGGGACACAGTCGTAAACACAACTTTTTCAAAAAGATTCAAATTCTTTGCGTCTTCGCCCACTTTCTTTGCAAGGGTTGTTTTCCCACACCCTCCCATTCCATATAGGCATATCATATAGCAGCTATTGCCTCTCAATGCCTCCAAGAGTTGTTCGTAAGCCATCTTTGTAGATTCAAACAATGTAAAGCTTCCAGAAGAAGAGTTTTCGAAGGTTGGGAGTGTAGCAAGACGAGCAAATGTCTCAAACTTTCTATTGTTTAGCTCTGTCATTTCCTTTGTTTTGATTGCCAATTGTTTACACAAACAATATCTTCTCCAAGTCGGACATAGTCCTCGAAAGCAGCTACTTGCTTTAACTTGTTGCTCCACATTCTCCACTTCTTTCAGCAGATTTTCCACATCTGTCTGCCACTTCTGCACAGCATCTTCAATCCTCTTAGTTTCTCTCTCAGCTTTTCTTGCATCCCGAGACACTTCATCTCTTCTTGATGTGAGCTTCTCCTTTTCATTCTTGGCATTTTTGGTAATTCTACCAACACAAAACAAGTACTTTCCTTCACATATTGCTGGATACACCAAATATTCTGAGACTTTCGCTGCAATGGAAAGGATGATGTCTACCATTTGGAAAATGATGGGACCCTGATGCAAAAATAGCCGTTTTTGGTAAGTTTTATGTATGTTTTTCTTTTCATCTTTCTCATTGTAGAAGTACAAAAGTAAGTGGTAGATGGGCGGATCAAAATTCAAGAATAGTTAGGGGAGGCTTGATTGTCAACAGTAGCAAGAATTATATAAAGATCTTTTGAATTGATGTAACTAAATCTTGTCTATGCATGACCATTATACTCTATAACTTTTAAAAATAAAAATATACAAAGAAAAGCTTCAAGGTTCTAGCAGAACATATAAACTAAGATGACTACAAACCAGCTCCAATTAGCTAGCTTGATCAGATGAACAGTTTTACCTTATCCAGAAATGTAATTATGATTCTAATACAAGCAACTAGAAACCAGATTAAATAAAAATTCGATGGAGATAGAATTATAATTTTGGGAGAAAGGCTTTAAAAGATCATACCTCACAATGTTGTTCCACAATCCAGCGAGTCTTGAGGTTGCCTTATCTCAAAATCACTTGCTCTCCTTTGCAATATGGCCTACAGATGCTCGTTTTGACAGACTAAAAGAAAAGAACAAGCAAGAAAGAGAAAGTCAAAAAAAAAAAAAAAGTGATACGCATTTGATTAGGTTGTCAAATTTTAATTAAAAAAATTTAAAAAGATGAGAAAAAAAGAGATAAAAAATGAATGTGCCCGACAAAATTAACTAAAAATATCTATTCATTGAATAATCAATCCACTTTATTAATCTGTATAAGAAAGAAGTTCATTAAACTACAATTCAAAAAAATTAATGAGTAAATTGATTAAACTATATTGCTATAGATAAATTGTAAAAAATAAAACATTGTCCAACTCAGATATTAAAAAAAAAATACGAGTAACTATTAAATGTTGATGATTTCACTTTACGAATCCTAAGCAGTCAATAATTGAAAGAAAGGAGAGAAACTAACAAATAAATAGTTATGCTACTTAGTTGGTTACAGCTGCATTTAATTAGGTGTTCTTATTTATAAGGAAAAATCAAAGCGATGTTAGAGATTTGAAGAATCATGATTAAATAAAAATTTAAGATGCAGAGTTTATAATGATATTTAATTTAATTTATTGTAATTTATTTAATTAAATATTAGGATTTAAGGTTTAGAATATGGAGTTTAAAATCTACAATAATATTTAATTTAATTTATTAAATTTAAAGTTTAAATTTTAAGATCTACAATAATATTTAATTTAATTTGTTATCAGTCAATTTAAAAAAGAAAAATCTCATAAGATAGGAGGAGATCCGTTTCCCCAAAAACAAATCAAACAGATTTCAGGCTGAAACACAAGAAGCAAATGTAATGTTACTGATTATTAAAGCTATGTTTCTGATTTTCTGTTGATAATTCGTCACAAATTAGTAATTAAACTAAATCCCCATGATCTCAAGGGCCTACTCTTTTCAATATATTTGAAATTTATTTTTGAAATACTAAAAGAAGTGATCATTATTACTACTATCCAAAAACAAATGAATTCAAAGAAGACCAAGCTATAAAAATCGATCCATTAAAGAGAAATTAAAATGCTCTGACAGGAAATTATAGATCTGATTTTATAACTTGGACCCAGCTCAGCTTTTAGTTGAGCCTGATTATTAAAAAAGAAAAAGAAAATACATATATAAAGTTATAGAATGATTTGGGATAGATTGATAATAAATCGGACTTTGTGCTCTCCTTCATAAGACCACTGTCAGATTTGATAAACAACAACATAGCCTTATCTTACTAAGTGGGGTCGGCTATATGGATCGCACGACTCCATTGAGCTCTATCAATGACCAACTCTTTAGATATCTCATTTACTAAAAGGTCCCGTTCCATAATTTCTCTAAGTGTCCTTTTTGGTCTTCCTCGACCTTTTTTCATAAGACTCCAAACCATCTGCTCAACTCTCCTAACTGGCGCTTCCAACGGTCTTCTTTGCACATGCCCAAACCATCTTAAACGATTTTCAACCATTTTTTCTTCAATAGGTGCTATCCCAACTCTACCTCGTATATGATCATTACGGATCCTATCTCTTCTAGTATGACCACACATCCAACGCAACATCCTCATCTCCGCCACTCCAATTTTATGTTCTTGTTGTCCTTTCATTGCCCAACATTCACTCCCATATAAAATCGCTGGTCTTATGGCAGTACAATAAAACTTTCCTTTGAGTTTATCAGGTACTTTCTGATCACAAATAACTCCTGATGCCATTCTCCACTTCAACTACCCAGCTTGTATCCTATGTTCCACATCTCTAATAATTTCGCAGTCATCTTGTATAATTGATCCCAAATACCTAAACTTTGACACTTGTGATACGACCTGATCACCAAGTTTAACCTCCATCTCAATCCTAGCTTGTCGCTTGTTAAACTTACAATGCATATATTCGATCTTACTCCTACTCAGACGAAAACCCTTCGATTCCAAAATAGCTCTCTATAACTCAAGTTTAAAATGAATCTCTTCCTTTGTCTCTACTATGAGAACAACGTCATTTGCAAAAAGCATGCACTAAAGGACTTCTTTTTGGATGTGTTTTGTCAGAACATCTAAAACCAGGTCAAACAAATAAGGGCTTAAGGATGATCCCTGATGTAGGCTAATTTTAATAGGAAAGTCTCTAGTCTCCCTTCCAGACGTTCTCACACTAGTCGTAGCTCCCTCGTACATATCTTTTATAGCTCTAATATACGCAACCCGTACACCTTTCTGTTCCAAGGCTTTCCACAGAACCTCTTGTAACACCCCGATTTTTTCTTTCCTTTAAGAATAATAATTTTTCTCTAAATCGGTTCACTGGATAATTTTCTGAATAATTTCCTTTCAAATAATTATAGATTTTACTATTCACAAATTTTACTATTTATGTAAATAGTAACCTTGCAGAAAATTTATAAGATTCTCATTAATTATATCTGAGCTTGAATATATATAAAAATAATTTACATAATATTTGTTATTATCTTCACATCTTTGTATCATAAACTAGTATAAAATATATTTCTACACTTCAATCTCATCATTAATATCATCAAGTCTTCCATTTTGCCATTTTTCCTGAAATGATCAATTTTCTAAAAGTGAGATATAAAATATCTCAGTAGTTAGTCACTTTATTAAAAACATGTAAACACATGAAGAGATCATTTCAACCATAAAAGCAATAACATCACACTGATAAAAATTAAATCTCTCTTGTTCACTACTGTAAAACAAGATTTATAATAGAAATTCTGTAAAAAAAAACTGATTATGCACATAGATATCATAAATCATAATTAATCATACTTTTATGGAAGACTAACTGATCTGATTTTCAACATTTCAACTTTTTAAACTTATTTCTTTGCACTGCGTTTCCGATCGTCTTCTCTTCTTCTTTCCTTTCTTCTTCTCTTTCTCTCCCTCTTCTCTTTCTCTCTCTCCTCTCTTTCTTTCTTTATTCTCTTTCTTCCTTCCGTGACTCACATAACACACACACACACACACACACACACACACACACACACACACATATATATATATATATATTTTCATTACCCCACGTGTCTCCCTTTCTTTCTTTTCTTTCTTTTATTTCTCACATCCTTCCTTTCTCTACTGCACACTTCACACACATCACTATCTCTTTTTTTTTTGGTTAAAAATGATAAAAACCCTCAAATTTTTTTATTATATTAAAAAATGTCCCTACTCAATGAATATAATTTTATTTATGTTTCTTAAAAATTTCGTAATAACTATTTTATCCTTATTTTCTTGCTCATTTATTTATTTAGCCTCATTTTCTAAGGTAATTAAATTTGAGATATCACACCTCTCTTGGTACTCGATCATAGGCTTTTTCCAAGTCAATAAATGCTATATGAAGGTCTCTTTGTTTACTCCGATACCTTTCCATCAACCCCCTTAGAAGATATATAGCTTCCATAGTAGAC
Source organism: Biancaea sappan (assembly GCA_037074585.1). Lineage (NCBI taxonomy): Eukaryota > Viridiplantae > Streptophyta > Magnoliopsida > Fabales > Fabaceae > Biancaea > Biancaea sappan. The sequence goes on along the minus strand of CM073493.1, from coordinate 6,061,363 downwards.
CGTCCTAGTATGAATCCAAATTGATTTTCAGAAATACTTGTCTCGATTCTTAACCTATGTTCAATCACTCTTACTACTGTGTATCTTGAACCAAAAAAAAAAAGAGTTCTTAAAATAGAAAGAAAAAGTTAAAAGGGCAAAAAACTCTGGTTTTTGCTTGATTAACAATTGAGGAATAGAGAGATCTTGCTTGATTTTTGAAGTTGTTAATGGTTGCAGACCTCTAAAAGTTGCCTGCCATGGATGAAGACTTTCGTTGGAGGAGGAATCAAAGATGAAGTCGCAATGGTGAACAAGGGAAATGCTTAGCTTAGATACAGAGGACAAGAGGTGGAATTACTTTGGGATGTTGAAATTATTTGAATCATTCAATTCACCCTATTTTCGTATTATTTATTTTTTATATTATAGAAAAGCTTTTGTATTTTTTAGGTGTAATATTTTATAAGTGAAAAAGCCTTTATTATCAAGTTTTTAATTTAATTTGTACGTACTTTACAAGGATAAAAATTATAATCTTAAGTTACTACTTGTCGAAATCCATTTAAAGCCTAAACCCTAACTCACTTTGAAGAATCCAAGTGACGTTTTTTCATTTTCGAGAAGCACGCCAATTCTTTTTTAATATGGGAAAGTTTTGTTAATTAGTTTAATGATTTTGTAAACAAGAAAATAAATCATTTATGAGTCTAAGAGTTAATTTACAAAATATAATTATTTCTTATACTATGTGGGACTTAGGAATTTTTTTATTTTTTTATTTTTTTTGTCATGTTATTTTTTCTTCTTAATTTTATAATAATATTATTTTTGTTACAAAAATAAATAAGAGAACAAGAAAAAGACTAAAAGAGCAATTACAGATAAATTAATTTTTGTCATGTTTTACTTTAATTTTTTTGTTTTTAAATTTCAAATTTATTATTGTGAAAATTCACTTTAATAAACAGATAAATTAAATAGAAATAAATGTACCATTTTAAATATTAAATTAAAAAAAATTATATTTTATACGTCAAATTAAATAGAAAAATATACAAAGAAAAACTTTGAGGTTTTAGCAGCACAAATTAACTAGACGACTACAAACCAGCTGCAGTTAGCTAACTTGATCAAATGAACAGTTTTACCTTATCCAGAAATGTAATTATGATTCTAAAACAACAACTAGAAACCAGATTAAATAAAAATTCGTTGCAAATAGAATTATAATTTTGGGAGAAAGGCTTTAAATGATCATACCTCACGATGCTATTCCACAATCCAGCGAGTCTTGAGGCTGCAGATTTTGTCTTGCCTTAGCTCAAAATCACTTGCTCTCCTTTGCAATATGGCCATCATATGCTCATTTCTTCTAAACAAAAAGGCAATAGCACCATCTAAGACAATGATAAACAAATTGGATCACCCACATAAACAATTATTAAAGCCATGGCAGTTATTTGCCTTTGTTAATTTTTCGCATATCAGTAATTGACCAAAAAGATTGAAGGAAAAGAACAAGCAAGAAAGACAAAGTCAAAAAAAGAAAAAGTGATACGCATCATCATCTCCATTGCAGCTGAAGGGAAGTGCTTGTTTTGTGCTGGTATTAAGAAAAAAAAATTTTCAATTTAGTTAACCACTGACACAACTCGTACTGGATAGTGTGTGTCTTCAAAAAAAGAACTCATAACAAAGGAAGAAAAAGTTTTAAGGGGGAGATAAAAAAAAATTAAAAAGAAAGGAAACTCTGGCTTTTGCTTGATTAACAATTCAGGAAAAGAACTCTGGTTTTAATAAATTATTTATTGTAGATTCTACTTTTAGTTTAAGTAACTTTTTATTATTTTAACTAATTTTTTATTTCAATAATATAACTTTTAAAGAACTCATAAATAAGTTACACATATAACTCTCTACTATTTTAATTATACATAATAATTAATATAGATATATTTAATATTTATTTTTTATTTTTTTATTATTTTTTTATAAAAATTAATTCTTATATAAGAACAAATCTTATTTGTGATAGTTACGTTGGTAAACTCCAATAAAAAAAATCAATAAAAAACAGTTCTAACTTTTAAGAACCACGTTAAAAATGCTTTAATGAACACTAGATACCCTAAATTACTTATTGGATACCCAAATATCTAATATATATCTAGTATCCATAAAAAGAATCTTAAATTTATCAAATATATACTATATAAATGTGTTGTATAAATAATATGTTATTATTTATATATTAATATATAAAATTATAAATATTAATATTTAATTATTATTATTATTAATTTGACTATATATAATCTATCTAATAAACTATAAATCAATATGATTTAACGATGGATCTAATTTTTAAAAAGAGGTGTTAAACTTTGAAGCTCCAAATTGAAAAATTAGTCACCTACAAATGGCAAAACCAGGAAGAATAATTTCACTGATGACAAAGTTGGCTGGCATTTCTGAAGTTAGTGACCCCATTTCTAGTCCCACAGTACCAATCAGCTCTGCTTTTAACTGTACGAGATCAATCAATAAGTTGCTCTTGAAATATTTCTGAGTAAAGTTAGTGACCCCATTTCTAAAGTTACTTTAATATTTTTTTCTTTATTGAAGTGCCGATATTATTTAATTTACTTTTGCTTGAATTTACTTAAAATGAGATGCAAGGGATAAAAATACAAATACTTTACCTTTTCTACTATGAAAAGTGTTGTAAATTTGATGTAATTATAGTAAAATAATTTAGTCTAAGTGTTATAAAAAATATTTGTTCTTTAAAAAAGATTTCGCATTAACAAAATTTTTTTAAAGAACAAAACTAACTCTTTTGGGAGAGAGAGAGAGAAGGGGTAAAGTTGTATAACCTAATATAAAAAAGGTTAGGTTCGAAAACTTTAAAACCAATACGTAGAAGATTAAATATCATAAAAAAAAGATAATTAATTGTATAATTAAATTCGAAAGGATAAATATAAACTAATGTGATCATAAGATAGTGGTCAACTGCAGATAAGATTATAATAAATTAATATAAACAAATAATAAATTTGATACAGTCAAAAATTCTAAAAAAACCATGTCAATGTGTAATTGACATTATCCCACCATATTTAGATAAACACAAAAATTATTTTACAACAATTTAAAATATATTTTTAAAAATATTATATTTTTCATCACAAGTCCAAAACAACATATATAAATTTTTCTTGGAGGTGACTATACAACTAACAAATCATTAGTAAATTTTAGTTTTGTTTGAGTTTTATTAAAGTAAATAATATCTGTAAAAAAGGAAGACGATTTTACAAATAATTAGCAATTGACATTGTACAAACTGCAATGAAGGAACCACGGTGGCAACTCGCTTAAAGTGAAGGAACAACTTTGGAAATATTAATTTGACAATCCTTAGCCAACTGGCTTTTCTTAGCCTGAAACAGAAAAAAGGTAATAAAGAATTCTTAGGTTCAGGATTTGAAGGAGGATGTGAGGAACTTTGAAGAATGAGGTATCAATCCACCAATAATTTTCAAGAAAAAATAAATCATTCAACCAAAAAAAAAAATTGATAGGCTAACATAAGTAAAAAATTTTATTTCGCTAATCATTTGGAGCTTATTGACACCCAATTGAATGGACAATAACCTGAACTTTAGTTGCATTAAAATGTACTAGATGAATCAATGCATTGCTGTTGAAATATTTGTAAGAGTAAATTATTGATTTATTTTTCAAATTAAACATAACATTGATTCTTTAGATGTTAAATATCTTAATTAACTTTTGAAATATTGCATTTGTTTTACTTAAATCTTTTTCGTCATTGTCATTTTAATAAACAAGAAATAAAATTAAGATAAATATATATTTTTAAAAATTAAATTAAAACATTTAATTTATCATATGTCAAATTAAATCAACTTAATCTTTAGAAACTAAGGTTCAAAAAATTGAACCAGTTATTTAATTGGTTGAGGCACTGGTTCAAGAATCAAAGGTCAGATCGTGATCGAACCGGTAGTATTTAAAATATATTAAGATATATAATTAAGGTATATGTTATAGATATTAAAATATTAAAATATATAATATATAATTCTAAATATTAAAATATTCTAGCATGTTATATATATATAAACTAATCTTATATCTTATCTTAAATAATAATATTTAATAAAAATTCAAAAAAAAAAAGAACCAGTTGAACTAGTTAAAATGCCTGATTTTACCAGTTTGATAGATATTCCATCAATTTAAACATTCATAAGTTTACTGATCCAAATCAAATCGATTCTCTAATTAGTTTATCAATTTTTTGATTAGACTTTAATTAAGGTGTATGTTATAGATATTAAAATATTAAAATATTAAAATATATAATTTTAAATATTAAAATATTCTAGCATGTTATATGTGTGTATATATATATATATATATATATATAAACTAATCTTATAACATCTCTTAATAACTGAAATTTTTAGAGATTTTTTAAAAATAAATAATAATATTTAGTAAAAATTAAAAAAAAAAAAACTGGTTGAACCATAATTATATATTGATCCAGTTTACACATTACAATAAAGACGCATTAAATCCATGTGCATGTCTCGAAAGCTGGTACTGGCACCTATTTTACAGATAGTCCCAAATCCACTCAAATCCATTAACAGACTTAGTATATACATTTTATTAAATCTCACTCTCAACCATTTTCAACTTCATCATTGTTGTTACAGAGCAACATCAACATCTTCAGTGCTTTATTCTTTTTTCTCATTCCTCCTCTTCAACTCCTTCAATGCCTCCTCCAGCATCCAATCCTCGTATTCTATTGGCTCCTCGCATCCCATTGACTCCAATAACGCCGCCCAACCCCTCACTATTATATCAAAGTTAACAATCAAATATTGATACGTCTTGGGCCAACTCAATCACTATTATATCAAATGGCTATAAATAGAAAATGGACACAATACAATTGACTCCCATGCATATATAACACCATCCCATCACCCCCTCAGTTTTGGTAATTAAGCTATATATGAAATTCAAACTTCAAACTTCGATGTTACAGTAGTTTTCAATTTTTTTTTTTTGAAAACCATAATTTAGAAAATTATTTTCAAAATATACCTTTTTAAAATTATTGTAAACATTTTTTAAAAGAATAATAAATAACTTTTTGTCGAAACATATATATAGGAAACATGTGTTTTATTCTTTTGGGTGATGCTGCATGACTAGAAAAATGTATGCAAAAGTTATCATTCTCATTAAGAAAAAAAATGACAGAAGATTGTGAATACAATATACACACCTGGGCAGAAGTTTTTGAGTTTGGCAATTGTGGTTGAGGAAAAATTGGGGCAGTCCTTCACTCCCCAATCGCGCAAAACTGGCAATTGCAACTGAAACTGATATTGAAAGCCCCCGCAGATATCAATAAGGCTAGGCGATTCTTTAATACTCAAATGTTCCAATTTGGGAAACACAAACTCAATCAGCTCTCCATCCTGGGCTTCATTAGAGGCCCTTTTAGTTAAAGAGAAAATGCATTTCATCATCTTGCACCTCTTAACCTCAAGACGTTGCAAATCTGCGAAGCACACTTGCCGGGGATGAGTACTTGATGACTGGTTTCCAATGACTTGTTCAAAATCTGGGTTTGAAATTACTTCCTCTAACTCATCACACTCTTCAACAGTTAGATGGGACAAATTTGGCAAGCTTCTAATTATAGAGGCAGAAAAGAGTGACTTCAACTTTTGACATCCAAACACTTCTAGAATGCTAATCTTTTGGAAGTTGATCCAAACAAACATTACGTTAGGTATATACCTCAAATCCAACCATGACACACTTGAGGTCAACATCTTATATTTTTCTTCATCAATAGATAACTTATTCATAATAGTTGATGCAGCTTTGGTATTTGAATCTTCATTAGCCACTTGAGCATCTTTTCGTACATGTGATTGCAATTCCTATGCTCCATATGAAAACAATGTTAATAACCAATAAATAAATATAAATAACAATAAAAGAATCCCAACTAGCTATCACCCTCGATCACACAGGCTCTTCACTCTATCATTATCTTGGGTTCGGAATCAAGATTTACAAAAGGTACTTGATGAAAATAAACTTACGTACCACTTGTAGAATTAAATTTGTGGCTTATTCTCCAAATGACACAATAAATAAAATCTTTAAGTTTAATCTTATTTCATATTTTCTAGCTAGTCAATGTCATATAATTTTGTTTAGTATTTTCTTTTTTCTTTTTATTGTGATGTATCACACAAAAAATCAAATGTAGGCTATCAAACATACATAATTAATAAGATCAAATGGATGTGTAAGAAAGCAAATTCGTACCATGTTTAGATGTGGTTGTGTTAGCTCCAATCCAATATGGACATTACTACACAAAGTAATCAAGTTGGGACAATTTCTCCATACTATAAATTCAAGGGATGGCCAAACTGGATGATAGTTTCCCGAGCATATTTCAATGAGACTTGGGACATCATAGAGTTCGAATATGTCTAATTTAGGTAGCACAATTTGGATCTGATTTTGATTGCTTGAAAGATCTTCACTACCATGGTGTTGCTTCCTTGTAGGAACACTATCTTCTTCTTCATTAAATATAATATACTTCAACTCTTTGCAATCCCCTACAGATAGAGTCTGTAAAAACTGCAGAGTTTGGGCAACTGACACTGGGAAGAGTGATGTCAGCCTTGGACACTTGGAGATTGAAAAGTACTTAAGATTGCATAAATTGCAATCCCCTCCAAATATGCTTTGCAATTGAGGGCAATCACTTATACACACTATTTCTAATTTCTGAAATATGCTTAAGTACTCAACCAATACAGGGCACATATGAGTTGTAGAAATAACAGATTCTATCTCTATGCAAGAAGAAAGGGAAATCCCAGTCAATTGTTTCATGCTTCCCACAGCTTGAACAAATTCTGGAAATATACTTTTAAAATCTCCATGAAAGCCATTCAAAGCAACAGCTTCAGCTCTTTGCAAAAGACTCTTGATGGTTGCACTTGAAGATGAGATATCAAAATTTTCTAACCATAGAACTCTCGTTCTTTTTCTTAACAAACTCACAAAAGCACTTAAATCAAGTTTAATTTCCCCCATTTGCAATACATATCTCTGCAATTTTTGAAAAGAAGCATTCTCCATAATGCATCTATAAGATTTTATAATTGTACCTCTTTTGTAAGCTTCATGACAATACACATACAACTCTTCCAATTGTGAACACCTTCCTAATACTTCATCACAATAATCATCAGTTATGCAATCTGACAAATCTAGCAACTTCAATTTATTTTGTTGTTCAATTCCATTAGGCAGTGACTTGAATTTACTACCTCGCAAATCAAGAATCTCAAGACTCCTTAAGCTTATCACAAAAGAGATGTCACCTAATTCAGAATTTACCAGTCGCAGAGTTCGAAGATTAGTTAACCATTGGATTGATTTTGGCAATGATACCCTACTGTGGATTATAGCCATAACTTTGAGATTTCTGATGCCCTCAAATGATGTATAAGAAAAGTTAAAGTGTGCAATTGAATTTAGTAGTAGAATATCAAGTTTTGGAGCATCCAATTGATATGGAAATTGATCTTTCCCTTTATACCAAGTAGATAAGACACAAACACCATCCATTGCCATTGAACTTAGCCCTTTGTCATGAGAAACCATGATGGTATAGTCTTCTTTTGATGATATCCATAAAGCTACATCACGAACCATGTCATGCATTTTGAAGTGGTTGTCTATTCTGTCAGAGTGCACAAGCAAAGAAGAATCAACGAGATAATTTAAACAGTTATTCACTCTACTTCTTGATGTCTCCAATGATTGAACTTCTTTACATAAACCCAACCCTATTGCATATCTGAATAGATCTTCTGATGAGATGTCATGATCTTCTGGAAACATGCTACACATCAAGAAAAGACCTTTTGCTTCTTCGATTTTCAAATGATCATAGCTATATTGAAGACAAGTGAAAGCATCTCTGACACCTTCTTCCACTTCAACAGGTTTAGAGTGCCTTAATCTATTTAAAGCATCCTTCCAACTGTCAATAGGCTTTCCTTTCAAAGATGTTCCCACAGCATCAATCGCAATGGGTAGTCCTTTACATTCCAAAGAAACTTGTCGTGCCACATTATTTAATAACTCAGTGGAAGACTCATCTGTCAAACATGCTTTCTTTTGAAACAAAACCCAACCTTCCTCTTCTGATAAGAGGTGCAATGGAACGTTGGTATGACATTCCATCAAAGTACATAATTGTTGGAGACGTGTAGTTAATAGCACCTTGCAACCCTTGAGATTACCATCTAAAGGGATCCCTATGTCCTCGAGATTCAACTTTGCCCAAACATCATCCAATATAACAAGAATACTTTCCCCACTTTGCAATCTCAATGATAGTCGTCTTGCCCTCCCAGCTATGCTTTGTTCTTCAAATTTTAGACTCAAACAATCAGCAATTTCACCTTGAATTCTGTTAACATCTGGAGTTTGGGACACAGTCGTAAATACAACTTTTTCAAAAAGATTCAAATCCTTTGCTTTTTTGCCCACTTCCTTTGCAAGGGTTGTTTTCCCGCACCCTCCCATTCCATATAGGCATATCATATAGCAGCTATTGTCTCTCAATGCCTCCAAGAGTTTATTATAAGCTAGCTTTGTAGATTCAAACATTGTAAAGTTTCTAGAAGAAAAGTATTCGATAGTTGGAAGTGTAGCAAGACGAGAAAATCTCTCAAACTTGCTATTGTTGTTCAGCTCTGTCATTCTCTTTGTTTTGATTGCCAATTGCTTACACAAACGATATCTTCTCTGAGTCAGACATAGTCCTCGAAAACAGCTACTTACTTTCACTTGTTGCTCCATATTCTCCACCTCTGTTAGCAGACTTTCCACTTCTGTCAACAGACTTTCCACTTCTTTCTGCCAATTCTGCACAACATCTTCAATCCTTTCAGCTTTTCTCTCAACTTCTTTTGCATGCCGAGACACTTCGTCTCTTGTTAATGTCAGCTTCTCCTTTTCATTCTCAGCATTTTTGGTAATTCTACCAGCACGAAACAAGTTATTCACTCCACGTATAGCAGGATCCACAAAATATTCTAAGACTTTAGCCGCAATGGAGAAGACGATGTCTTCCATTTCGACGATGATGGGACCCTGATACAAAAATAATCATTTCTGGCAATTTTTGTGTATGTTTTTCTTTTCTTCTTTTTCATTATAGAAGTACAAAATTAAATGGTAGATGGGTAGATCAAAATTCAGGGGAAGTCATAGTTGGGGGAGGCTTGATTGTCAATAGTAGCAAGAATTATATAAACTAAGATGACTAAAAACCAGCTCTAGTTAGCTAGCTTGATCAAGTGAACAGTTTTACCTTATCCAGTAATGTAATTTTGATTCTAATACAAGCAACTAGAAAACAAATTAAATAAAAATTCGTAGTAGATAGAATTATAATTTTGGGAGAAAGGCCTTAAATGATCATCTCTCAAAATGGTGTTCCACAATCCAGCAAGTCTTGAGGTTGCAGATTCCGTGTTGCCTTAGCTCAAAATCACCTGCTCTCCTTTGCAATGTGGTAGTCAGATGCTTATTTCTTCTTAACAAAAAAACAATAGCACCATCTAAGGTAATAAACAATTGACGAAAAAGAAAAAAGGAAAAGAACGAACGAGAAAGAGAAAGTCATAAAAAGAAAAAGTGATATGCATTTGTTAAGGTTCTCTTATTTTTATAAAAATTCAAAAACATGAGAAAAGAAGAAATGAAAATGAATATGTCTGACAAAATTAACTAAAAATTTCTATTCATTGAAGAATCTATCCACTTTATTAATCTGTAAAAGACAGAAGTTCATTAAACTAAAATTCAAAAAAATTAATGACTAAACTGATCAAGCTATATTGCTATACTAGTAACTATTCAATGTTAGTGATTTGAAGTTAAGAATCCTAAGCAATAAATAACTGAAAGAAAGAAGAGAAACTAAAAAAAAAATAGTGATGCTATTTAGTTGGTTACAGCTGCATCTGATTAGGTGTTCTTATTTAGAAAGAAAAATCAAAGCAATGTTAGAGATTTGAAGAATCATGATTAAATTGAACATTATACAACTAGTAGAGATAAAATATACTAGTAACTTTTACGTGTAAATTGATCATGTGAGTGAAGAAAAGCACAAAAAAGCACTTTCCTTGCAAAGGAAGTGTATTGCTGGATCCACCAAATATTCTGAAACTTCCCTTTGTAAGTTTAATAAATAAAGGGACGAAAATGGTTAGGAAAAAAATTACTAAGGAACTAAATTGAAAATGTTTTTTTCTTAATACCCTTCAAATTTTTGCCTCTTCATGTTGCTTCAATAGCTCATTTTTTAATACTCATCTGTTGATGAATTAATAATAATCCAATGCAAAATATTATGTTATTTCAGGTGACATTATTTGCTAAAATAGTAGACATCATCATTGCCATTGCAGCTAATGTCTCAGAATATTTGGTGAATCCAGCAAATACATGAAGGGAAGTGCTTGTTTTGACCTAGCTTAGCTTTTTGTTGAGCCTGATTAAAGGGAAAAAAAAAAAATACATATATAAAGTTATAGAATGATTTTGGGATAGATTGATAATAAATCATACTTTTAAGTTGTTGTGCTCTCCGACTGTCAGATATGATAAACACAGAGACCTAATTCAGTTAACCACCGGCGCAACTCCTATTAGTGTGTATCTTGAAAACAAGAACTCAAAAAAAAAAAGGAAACTCCTACTAGTTTTGCTTGATCAACAATTCAGGAACAGATCTTGCTCCATACATACATGTGTGTATATATATATATATATACCTGTCTGTATGTACTTGGGTTGGAGATTTTTGAAGTTGTTGATGGTTGCAGAGAAAGATGTGTTCTCTCCTCTAAAAGTTGGGTGCTATGGATGAAGATTTTCGTTGGAGGAGGAATCAAAGATGAGGTCGCAAGGGAAAAGCTTAAGTAAGACAGGTTCTTCCTCCCAAACAAGAACTCATAAAAAGGGAGAAAAAAAGTTAAAAGGGAAAAAAAATTAAAGGAAACTCTGGTTTTGCTTGATTAACAAATCAGGAATAGAGATTCTGCTTCGTATATACATTCAAGTAAGATAGATTCCTCCTCCAAAAAAAAAACTCATAAAAAAGAAAGAAAAAGTTAAAAGGGGACAAAATTAAAGGAAACTCTGGTTTTTGCTTGATTGACAATTCAGGAATAGAGATCATGCTTCATATATGTATATAAGTAAAGATAGATTCCTCCTACAGAACAAGAACTAATAAAAAAGAAAGAAAAAGTTAAAAGGGAAAAAATTTAAAGGAAACTATTGTTTTTGCTTGATTAACAAGTCAGGACTCGAAAATAATGCTTCATATATACATACAAGTAAGATATATTCCTCCTCCATAACAAGAACTCATAAAAAAGAAAGTTAAAAGGGAAAAAAAATTAAAGAAAACTCTGGTTTTTGCTTGATTAACAATTCAAGAATAGAGATCTGCTTCATATATATATAAGAAGTTTATTAAACTACAATTCAAAAAAAATTAATGAATAAATTGATTAAGCTATATTGCTATGGATAAATTGTAAAAAATAAAACATTGCACAACTCATAGATAGATAGATATATATATATATATATATATATAAATACTAGTAACTATTAAATGTTGGTGATTTGACTTTAAGAATCCTAAGCAATCAATAATTGAAAGAAAGGATAGGAACTAAAACACAAATAGTGATACTACTTTGTTGGTTATAGCTGCATTTAATCAGGTGTTCTTATTTAAAAAGAAAAATCAAAGCAATGTTAGTGATTTGACGTATACAACTAGTAGAGATAAAATATACTAGTAATTAACTATTACGTGCAAATTGATCATGTGAGTGAGGAAAAGCACAAAACAAGCACTTCCCTTGCAAAGGAAGTGTACTGTTGGATCCACCAAATATTCTGAGACTTTCCTTTGTAAGTTTAATAAATAAAGGGACGAAAACGGTTAGGAAAAAAATTACTAAAGTACTAAATTGAAAATATTTTTTTCTTAATACCCTTCAAAATTTTCGGCCTCTTCTTGTTAGTACAATAACTCATTTTGTAATACTCATATATTGATGGATTAAAAATAACCCAATGCAAAATATTATGTCATTTCAAGTGCCATTATTTGTTAAAGATAGCAGGCATCATCATTGAAATTCAAAACGGGCTCATTCTATGTCAAAACTGGCTCAGCCCGCCGGGTTTGACTCGTTTAACCCACATTTTAGGTGGGTTTGATTTTTAAAATTCAGGCCCGTTTTTTTTACCGGACTTTTTAGGTGCGGCTCACCTAACCCCTTTTTTTTGATATATTTTCTTACTTTATTATATATGTATATATGATGTCATTACATAAATGTGTATGTATTTGTATAACAATATTAATTAAATGATGAATATTGAATGATTAGTGATGTATGAGCCTTCAATTTTTCTTCTTTTTAATATTACATCTTAGAGAATATTGATAAATTATTTTATATTATAAGACTTTTGATGTTTTTAAATTAGTTGTATTGTCCTTAAATGATTTCATTGGCTTGGATTGATTAAAAAAGAACAAAAGAAAATTAAAAAGTATTAAAAAAAAGTGTACTGGCGGGCTGGCCCGTTTAGCCCGTCAACCAGCAAAAAGTAAGTTGAGCCCTCAAAATTCAGCCAGTTTTCAAAAGTGAGCCGGGCCAACCCAACAGCTCGAGCTAACCTACTTTGACAGCTCTAATAAATACCATCGCAACTAAAGTCTCGGAATATTTAGTGGAAGTGCTTGTTTTGACATAGCTTAGCTTTTTTGTTGAGCTTAATTCAAGAAAAAAGAAAAAGAAAATACATATATAAAGTTATAGAATGATTTTGAGATAGATAATATATCATACTTTAAGTTACTGTATTAAGATGATTATCAAATCTGATAACAAAGAGATCTAATTCAGTTAACTCCAAATTAAAAAAAAATAAAAATTAGTCCTCTACAAAAGGCAAAAGCTGGCAGAATAACATGACTGATGACAAAGTTGGGAATGGTCAACAAAGTTGGCAGCCATGAAAATGACTAGATCAATGCCTTGCTGTTGAAACATTTCTAAGAGGAAATTATTCATTTATTTTTCAAATTAAAGATTAATATTAAATGTTTTAATTAACTTTTAAAAGATTACATTTGTTTTATTTTAATTTTTTCTTAAATTTTCAAAAATTATTATTGTTGAAAATTAATTTAATAAATAAAAATTGAGATAAATATACTTTTTAAAAAATTAAATTAAAATATTTAATTTTCGTTCTTAATCATTCACAATCCATTGTAAAGAGGGAAGTGAGGTTTCTACTTTTCATATCGATCCAATTTCCACGTTAAAAAGACGCATTAAATCCATGTGCATGTCATAAGCTGATACTGGCACTTATTTTACAAATTGTCCCACATACTTATTTTCTACATTGTATTAAATCCCAATCTCAAGCATTTTCATTGTGGATACAGAGCAAAACGTCAAAGCAGGCAGGAAGCAACATCAGTCAGCATCTTCAGTGTTTAATTCTTTTTCCTCAATCCTCCTCATCTTCTCATCCTTCAATTCCTCGCTCTTAACGTTGGCCTCTCTTTAGCGGAAAAAGCTAAGGAGTCTTCTTAGTGATTTTAGACCGTGGGATCGTTGTTGTGAATGGTTCAAATTTGCTGTTGCTTAATACATGCGAGCGAGCTGTTGGATTAGATTGCATACTCGCTGTTAAATGAAATGCAATGTTTTGAAGGTTTGCTTCAGTGATCCTCATCATTCCACTGTCTCGGCCCTACCCCGCCCAGCCCGCATCTTGTTCGAGTCCCAGATCTAGGACCTGACCAGGTTCGAAGGTTTTTTTAAAACACAATTAAAAACACAGGCGTCTTTTCTTCCTTATTTCTGGCGTCTCTCTCTACCTCTATGTTTTCCTATCTCCGACGTCTCTCTCTATCTCTCCCTCTCTCTGGCGCGTTTGCCTTTGTTTCTCCTTATCTCCGGCGTCTCTCTCTTTCTCTTCCTCTATCTGACGCATCTCTTTTCGGCTCATCTCTCTCTGTCATAGAATCTCTCTGTCTTCTCCTTTCGTTGCATCGAAACTTCTATAGTAAGTAGGTGCAGACATGTGTGAACTAGATAAATCACAATTGCAGGAAAGAATGACTTAAGCATTGAAATGAATGAGTTAAATGAAAAAAAAAAAAAAAAGAATGAGTGATACTGCATTATCTTGAATTCTTGTACAGAGGCAATAGGAGTATTTATAACAGAGTATTATAACACTCATAGAACTAATTGCTATGCTGACTGTCAGTTGCTATACAGTTGGATTATTATTACAGTAATACCCCATTGACTCATAATCATTTGCTGCCACTCTCATTGACTAATAACCATTCAACGACTCGAGTTCCTTGAGAAGTTGTTGCTGCGGAAACAATGCCGTTTGTTTTTGTCTTTCTGCTTTGGACAGTGGCTTCCTTCAGCTATCTAGTGGTATACTGGGCTAACAACATCTGCAGAAATCTCAGCATGGCAACCAATGGAAAGTTGCTCGTGTTGATCAGTGTTACGAATTAAAAATAGCCTTACCCTTCCATTAGTGATGACAGCATTGACACCAGATTCTAGCCCAAGTACCCTATACAAAAATGTTGCCACCTGATAACAAGAAGAGAATTTAATATAAATTCATGATTCCAATTATAAAAATTAAAAGGGGAGGGGAATGGAAAGGAAAAAGTCACTGAGATTGGGTCTAATAGCAATATTGTACAAACTTCCATGAAATTAGTAAATACAGGGGAGAAGTAGAAGGGGGAAGAAAGAGCAGCAGAGAACAATATTCATCAGGTACTAGTATCAAATGAAAAAGGTAAAAGAATAAGGAGGATGGGCATGGGAGTTAGTTGTTCTAAAATGCACCAGAATGCAATTGTTCATATGTCAAAGCAACAAGGAGTACCTTAATCAAATGTTTTCTCACATCTTCGGCAGAAAATTCTAGAAGAGCAGACCTATAGCCCTTAGATGGTAACCCGTTAGACTCAGCAAGCTCACAGACCTTGTTGATAAATGATTGAGAGCTATCAGCTACCACAGCTGAGGTAAGAAGTTGTGATAATAGAATGAGCACAGTTGATCCAAGAAATCTAATATGTTCTTCTTGTGGCTGCACAAATGCAAGCATTCAAACATCTGATATACACAGTGTACTTCAACTTTGAATAGGAATTTGCAAAACTACAAAATCAAATACTAATCAATCTGCTGAAATTCTAAAAACAAACCTATAGGAGGACACAGTGATTTCAGAAACCTTCACAAAAAGGAAGCTAGACAAATCAGCACTATGATTGGCATTGAACAGAATACCCACTCGAGCACTTTTGGACCCATCTAACTGCAGCATATTGTGGAAAAATGAGGAACTTTAATAATGCAGATGATCTGGCATTCTACTAAGGTTGCCATGAACGTAAAGTACTCTATATATATATTTGAAGTTTTTAAAAATTCTTGGGCTAAAATAAAAGTTAATTTGAAAAAGGGGTAATATGCCAGAAATTTTAAGTGGCTAATTTGAAATGAAAAATTCAACAAGTGGCCCTAAATAAATCCCTAAGATCTGATGTAGGGTTAAAATAAAAGAAAATCAAATTTCATGACACATCTATACTATCAAATTTCATCCCTACCGTACGATTCATATTTTCCTACATCCCTATTCCTAATTTTAGAGAACAAATAGTTGAAAACAGATGCTCACACATTATAGATTGATAACTAATACTTCCCCAATGAAGATGTCAAGAAAACGAAAATCTGCCACAAAAGCGTCTCTCATTTGCACCATTTTTCAAAAGGAATAAAAGAAGAATGAAATATCAAAGCAAGGAGCAAGAAGCATAGGATAACTTATTCCAACATTGGTGATTATACATAAAGTAGCAACAACATATTAACACTCAAATTCTTTATGACAGTAGGTACAAAAACAAGAATAAATCAAGCAAATGTAAGAAATATGAAAGTTGGATCATTAGTAGTATTATTATGAAGAGAGAAAAGTAAGGAAAAAAAATAAAGAAACACATAAATGAGACAATACAAAAAATTTTAAGCTTGATTTCAAATTAAAAGAATGGGGAGTGGCAATGATACAAGGATCACTTCAACCCAATATTTTAAGCTTTAAATGAAGGTCCATGATAGCTTTATTAAAATATCTATGAAACAAAAAAAATCACTTTTTTTAAAAAAAAATTGAAAATCAAAACTTCTTTTCTACAATTAGAAAACAATAAAACTGAGAGACGGTGAGGTACACCAGAGTGGAGGAGTTGCTGAAAGGGTGGGGTCCAAAAGAATACAGTATAAAGAAATTCTACAAAGAAGCAGACCCCTCAGGATGTTGAATTCTTAATGATTGAATTGATTTTTCAGTTGAAATCACAGGTTAAATTGTCTAGGTGGAAAAATCAATACAATAACTTATAATAAGATTTCTAAAGTATATTTATGTATCTCCTTAGTGAACCTGTAAAAGAGTGGCCTGCCTTCTTAAATTTTCCGCATAAATTGTAAATTACTAATTAAATGGCAATGTGGGGCGTATGTTAAGTCTCCTATATGAAGAGTGAAGAATTTATAAGGTCAGAAATGACCCACTTGTTACAACATATCTTAACTCCTGGAAGAAATCCCATTCTACTACAATAATCAACTTTATTTTTCTTCCAACATACACTTTATATAGATCAGTCAAGTTATTCTAAGTTATTCCAAGATAAATAATTTTTTATAAAGGTCAGTCAAAGAATCCTTATTAAGACAAGCAACCCAAACACAAGACATATAAACCTAAAATAGGATAACTAATACAACTAAGAGTAAGATATCCAAAGGCCCATACAACACAATTCAGCAATCCCAAATTGCTAATATTTACCTTATAGTTCTTGCAAGCAGGGCACCTGACAGACAAGTATTTGCAGTAGAATTTATTATGAAGGAATGCAAAAAAGTTGAACTGAATAGCGGAAACGATGAGCTCTACTAAATATCTTCCTGCATCTCAGTCAAATTGTAACATCAAGATTAAGCATATTATAACTGAAATTTAAGAGCAGCTACTTTGGAACTTCATAGTTTATACGGACATTATTTATTAGATGCATATATAATCTGTCTTGACTTTTGACAGAAATGTAGCTCAAAGGAAGAATGAAATGCTTACAGTCATGATGTCACCTGCATACATTGCCAATGGATCATTTTTCTTTTCACCTGCAAAAAGGCAATTGAACAATTAACACCTCAGGATATTTACAGATGCAGGAAGCAAAAAGCAAAGAGATAATAGATATTTACCAAACTTATAAGCAGGTGATGGAGCTGCCGGTGAAATTAGGATATCATTTTGATTTAGTGCCTCCCTGCAACTATTTCTAATTATGGTCCTGACCTGAAACAATACAAAAAGCATAAAATCTTCTTCAAGCAACAGATAATTTGCATTGTGTACAATAACAACAAATCCTAAACCAGAGACCAGTACAATAACAACAAATGCTTACAGAACAGTTGCTGGCGCTGGTGCATGATGGAGAAGGGTTCACAGGAAAATCCTTTAGCTCATGAGAATCATGTCACTGAGAAACAAAGGAGCTCTGGTTCAAACGCACAGTACGACGGATGGAAAAGAAAGAAGCAGACCAGGTGAAGCAAAAATGACTGTGGAAGAGGAAGAAGACGCACAGCACGACTATTTTACTAAGCACAACATGGCGGAGGAAAGAGAGATGCAGACGCCCAGCATGATGGAGAAGAAGACGCATTGCATGACGGAGGGAGAAGCTTACGAATGGCACAACAGAGGAAGGGCAGGAACTAGAAGGCATGGCTGGTGCGGCGGCTAGGGCTCAGATTGTCTGCTTGGAATTATGTATATTTAGTTTTTTAGCAACGGTTTTTACTGTTGCTAAAACTTTCAGCAACAATTTACCTATTACTAAACTGTTGCTAAAAGTTTTTAGCAACAATAAAAACCGTTGCTATTGCCCTAAGCAGACTTTGCTTTTTTTTACTCCCAAGCAGGGGATCCCCACGCGACTAGTGCAAGGAAGAAAGATTGATGGTGGGTCCCACTAACATGTGGTGACGACTAGTTGGACAGAATTTTTTTTAAAAAAAAGATAAAAAAAAAAAAAAAAACCTTCGAACGAGATGTGGGCGGGACTAGGCTGGGACATTGATCATAACAAGTTGGATTATAAATCTCGGTGAAGGAAACACTGATCATGACAATAGTGGAGAGTTAGAGTGTGTTTGAAAAATCGTTAGGCAAATATGCTTTGGGCAAATTTAAGTTTAGGTGAATATAGTTTTGGTAAACTTAAGTTTTGATGAATGTGATTTATGTTTGGGAGACAATTGGACAAACGTTGTTTAAGACAGACTATGATCTTTAGATATTGGTTTACAAATGTGATTTTGAATGTGTAATTATCAGAAAGTACATATATTTTATATTTTATTTTTTGATGTATAATAATTATTTATTTTCTTTTATTTAAAGCTAACTTAATAAATTATATCAATGTTTTAGATAACACTGTCAAAACGACCTATCCACATTTAGGCTAAATTGGGTATCTAAATTTAGGCTCGTTAAAAATGGGCTAATCAGGTCAGGCTGCTTTTCTTCCTTTTTTTTTTAATTTTTTTGTATAATTATATTATAATATTTAATATATAAATAACCCCACTTTATCATATTTTTATATTTTATAACAATATATTCAATAATTATAGTAAATTTATATATGAAAACTTTTATAATTTTTAAAAATAAATATAGAATTTTTAAATTTAAATATAATATAGTTAATTTTAAAAGAAAATATGAAAAATTAAAATTATCAATTATTTTAAAATATTAAAAAAATAAAATTTGACATGTATAAATTTTATTTTAATATAAAATTATTGAAATTTTTTACTAAATTAATTTTAATATTATATTATTTAAATATAAAAAATTATTTAAAAAAGAAGCTTGGCCCACTAGCAAACACAGCGGGCTTGGATATTAGATTCTAAGTCCATCCAAAAATGGGTCAGCCAAAGCCCAGCCTTGTTTTCGGCCAGCCCATTTTGACAATGTATTTTTTTTTGGTTTACTTTGCATACAACACTATTTGAATTTATGTTTCAATTTTGAATTTAAGCATGTTGCACAAAATTGTGAACTTAATTTTTTCATACCTCGAAAGTTCTTTCAATGGTAGATCTTAAGCTTGAGTGATGGTAATTAAATATTTCATTGTGGTTGGCAAATTCAAGCAAACGCAAGAAATCATGAAGATGATAATGTTTACAGTCGTATGGACCAATATACTCAATTGGTGTTGGATATCATTAAAGGTAGAACACAAATAATCATGAGGAATTATTAAAATTAAATAATCATGGAAGCAAAAAAAAATACCTGAAGGTGGATGTAGAAAGTTCATAGCAAGAGTTGTAAAAGCATGCTAAAAGACCCTAAGCATCATTAGTTGTGCCCTTTCATCCAGGCAATGCAAAAAGTGAAACATATGTCCCAATTACATACAACTAATATATTTTGTATGGAATATCATTTAATTCCAATAAACATCGGTTGGTTACTAGCACTAACCACAAACTAGATATGAATTCCATCAATGGCTTTGATGACATCCTTCAAAAAGAGCCAATATTGTTGGTCATTTCATATTTTTAGAGAAATTTCATGAAATGAATGATCTTAGAGTCTAATATACTCGAAGGAAAGCTTCAAATAGACAATCAACACTGTGTGAATTTGTCTACTTATGGTCTCTTTTGAGTGTTGAAACATTTATTGTAAGACTTTGTTCCCTACCCCATGGCCCACCATGTACAAGAATATTGCAATCATCTCCTGAACTCTCATTCATATAGACCCCTTTAACCCATACTCGATTAATTCAAGGCATAGCTTTGGGAATATATTTTTTCCATGTGGAACATTTCATGGCAAAGAATAGGATTTCTTTGTAATATTTCTAATACTCACGCATGTTCAGATTGTTCACTTATTCTGTGTGGTTGTTTGCTTAAATATGATTTGTAATATGTAGCAGTTATTGCACCCGTAAACATGTATTAGTCCTTATCTTCATCTAGTTCGAGATAATGTTTTGAGTTGTGAGACTTCATTCACACCTGTGTATTAGATATGAACTAAATTCAAATTAAAGATCATGTTCATATTATAAAGATGCAAAGATTGTTGGAAAATTCATAATACACATTAAAATCATAACATAAAGGAACCTGGAAGATTAAAAACCATGTTCATAACACAAAGATGATGTTCGTGCTCACAATCGATAATACAAAGATCATGTTCATAATATAATAGTACAAATGAAAATTTGAAGATTAAAGATCATGTTCATAATACAATAGTAAAAAGAAATGTAGATGAAGGATTTTACTTCAATCCTTTGAGAAAGTTGGAGGGTAACGAACTGCAATATGGAGCCAATTTAGTAACAAGTGTAGCTTGCCTGCATTGTTGCAAACATCTCCCTAGTTGGTTTGTGTCACGACCCGTTTTCTAGGCACATGACCGACACAATGATAAATTTCCCATCACTGTAAGCCTTTCGATAAATTCTACCCATGAGTTTAAATTATCTATGTTATCAAAGTAACAATTCCTTAATAAATATGAAGAAAATATATCAAATTTTCTTATCTGAAAATCATAGAGATGATTTGCATGTAATAATAGATTATCAATATAAAATACATTATTGACATACAATCCAAATGCCAAACCCCTGACCTAGATGTCCTAGACAATTACAGAGCAACATAATCTACAACAATAGAGGGGCCTACCCGATAGCGAGAGGGTCTAAAGTGATTTACTCTTCTAGCGGATATTCTTCGCTGTCAACCTGATCTGAACAAAAAAATTTGTACAGAGAGTGTGAGCTTTTAAACTCCGTGAGCGAATCGGCCTCGCGTTAATAAAATTCAAATACATCACCAGTCATGCAAGTATACCAGAAGGCTCATACTCAACCAATGGACATAGTTAGAAATTACATATAAGAAGATAAAAATTCATCCAATTCAACAAACGTTACTAGTAATTGTCAATGGCAATATATCCCGGAGAGCGCACACAGGCCAGCTCACCAATTCTGTATATTTCCGCCATGACGCACAACCAATTCAACAAACGTTACTAGTACTCATCAATGACAATATATCCCGGA
This sequence comes from Biancaea sappan, assembly GCA_037074585.1. NCBI lineage: Eukaryota > Viridiplantae > Streptophyta > Magnoliopsida > Fabales > Fabaceae > Biancaea > Biancaea sappan. The sequence goes on along the minus strand of CM073493.1, from coordinate 6,039,903 downwards.
GAGCGCACACAGGCCAGCTCACCAATTCTGTATATTTCCGCCATGACGCACAACCTCATCCTCTTAACTAGGGCACCTCACGGATTTATCACCAATCCGGGCTATATCCCTACTGAGGGAATCGTTGTCTCCACACTCATTGGTCAAGACACCCTTTCAACCGGGTTTTCCGCCTTGCCATGAGAGGGGGTACTGTCCCGCTCAATCACAATCAATAGTACAGTATTTCATATCATAATCAGAAGCACAATATAATATTCATCCATATAACAGGTATATTATATAACTATATTATAGATTTATAAACCACAAATCAAGATAACAATTAATCCGTTTTTGAAAACATTCAAACTTCACATCATCATAAGATACTTATTTCATTTTATCCATACTTGTGGATTAATTATCTCATTAGATTCGTCATTCTGAATCCAATTTCCTCCTATGAATCTTGGAAGTGTCCTACGACATACTTTTTATCACCAGTAATGCTAAAACTCTATTAAAATGGGGTCGTTTCACTCACCTGGATTCCGTACGAGTATCACTTCTCTAAGTCGTTACGGACAAGAGTAAACAGATGAATTTCAGTATTCCGCTACAGAGATTTTCATGAAAGATTAAAGAAAACAAGTTAGGATTGTTTTCATACAGACACTGTTCATACATACAGTTACTATTCATACATATGGTCACTATTCATACATACGGTTACTATTCATATGTATGGTTACTATTCATATATACGGTCACTATTTATATATACAGAGACTGTTTATACCAGAAATAGAAAATACAATCTGTAAAAGAGTACACCAGGTAAGTTCCCAAGAAAGAGTGGAGGGTCACAATGGACACACTTAAAAACCAGGTCTTTCCTTAGCCAGAACTTTCCTAGACATGTATTCTTCACAGTTTACATCCTATTTCGGTAATCAGAGAATCAAAATAATATGTAAGCAGCTAAGGACAGTTTTTCTGATGTGGAAGATCAGCCAAAGCCGCAACCATAGAGCATAGTTAAGAAAATAACTTCTAAAATTTGAAAAACATAGAAAGGGCATAGTATCCTTACCTAAGCTGAAAAGGAAATGCCCAAAATCTCAGAGGCCTAGCATTGGAGTAAGAGAAACTTAAGGAGAGAAGAAGAGAAGTTGAAGGTGTGAGTTTAGAAGTGAAATGAAAGTGCCTATTTATAGGAAAAGTCAAAGGTACTATTTGATACTATACGCTAATAAAATATTCAACTTACTATTTATAAAAATGACATTTCTAATAATGCAATTTACTGTGCAAAACGCGGCAGACGGTTTAGAATTGTTTTGTTACTATTCAAAACTTAAAGGAAAAACTATCCTTTCACCTTAAACCTTTAATTTTCTTTTCAATTCAGTCCTTTCACTTTAGTCCCTGAGGGATTTTTACACATAAAACGTCATTTTCTCCCACGAACTTCTTTCTAGTTTTCTCTTATGACCAAACCACATCTAGTACTTGACATTTCGATTGTATAAGTGCACAGTATCGTATACATAAATAGTATTATACGGGTAAACAGTACCGTATACTAGCATAGTAATCTTAGTTTGCAAATACGCATTTATATTTTATTTTTCATGGATATTACATTATCACCCCCTTAAGAGAATTCGGTCCTCCGAATTCAAAACTCACCTCAAGACTGAAATAAGTGTGATTACTTCGTCCATATCTCATTCTTCGCATCTCTTTCTTCCTAAACCTCATCATACCCTTAGTAAGAATTACAAAAACACTATACTATCGACTGTGAACTCTAGACCGCATTATCAATAATTTGCATAGGACTTTTTCCTTTTCTAAACAGTAAACATTCTCTTCCTCATCAGTTTGATTTTTCTCCACAATCTTTTGTACCATAAAGTGTCTCATCCTCATAACCTTTACCAAACTTAAACCACCTAATCAGAGACGAACTTTGTCTCTATGTAAAACTTCAAATAGATGTCGTCTTCAAAAGTGGCACGTGGTCTTTCTAGTCCATACTGAATATCAGAACACATGTTTCCACACACATAGCTTATAACTTTTACGAATACAAGCACCCTACCCGAAGGCATCATTTTAGCCATAGGCAATACTCTTGCCCGAAGGCGATCCTTCTGCCTTAAAGCGATACTCTCAGCTGAAGGCGTCATATAAAAGGTAAAATCACATGAAATCATTACATAAATCTCTAGGAAGAACAATCCTAGAAAATGTGATAAGTAAATAACATACTCCTTACGCATAATTATATATATAGAAATTCCTCTCACCTCAATGACTCATATAGAGTCGTACCCCTTTAATGATTAGGGCAAACCCATAGTTCTCTATGTATAAGTTTATAAAATACTTATTTAGCATTCCTCCATAGCTCAGAAGTGCAAAGAAATATCATTTTAGTAACTCTGCTCAGTCAAAAGAATATTACCATACTCTGCTTTAGAATTTCCATAATTAAGTACGAAATGTAAGAAGTCCAACATCTTCTCATTCCTTTAATTCTTTTACTAAAAGGAATCACTTCAACAAAGAAGATCTAAATACTAACTTAAATTTTATTTCTAGTACATAGATAATTTTAATACATGAAGCTTGGACCAAATATAACTTTAGGTACAAACAAAAGAAAGAATAAATTAAGGACGAGGAGGTTTTTGAAATGTAGAAGGTGCTCCAGGTCTAGAAGAGGAAGGTGCTTCAAACCTTAAGGAGGAAGCTAATCGTTATAGCCTAGAAAGGGTTTCTAGAGGAAGCGCTTGAGAAATTTGGCGAAGAGCAGAAGTTACTCCGTTCATACAGTCAATACACCTTGCTTGTTGGTCACGAAAATTTTGAGTTGCAAACATTGAATGTCTATCAACTCGATTAGCTAGTTCCCCGAAACGACGGTTTATCAGTTTCTCTTGGTTTTCAAAGAGACGATTTATTAGTCGCTTCTGGTCCTCTGTCTTGTATTCCAGGCTCTCTATCTTACGCTCTAGATTTTCGATCTTACGCTCCAGGAATGCAAGCTTATTTTCTGAGGATGTTGCAGTAATGTCCTCCTCCAACTCTATTATATCCCTCTTTCTCTTCTTAATTTCTGGTGACCTGTCTACAGGTCTTTTTCCTTTGTTGTTTTCGAGACTTAGATTTAAATCAAGCTCTACATTGCCAGTCTCAAAATTCAAGTTGAAAGACTTATTATCAGTCATTGCTCTAGGAATCTCAGAAATAACTTTGAATGAGAAAGGAATGGAGATTGAGAAATAGGTATGTAATGAAAGAAGTAGGTTTGCTTGGTGCGATGAGTAGGGTAACGGGCATACAAGATTTATAGGCAAACCGAAGCTCCTTGAGCTAAAGCCACCATAACCTATACGCCGCTCGCTAAGAGGTTTACAGATCGCATACGTCGCAACGCCAGCAATTAATGTCGAACATGCAAGTAAATAGTAAATATAATTTAATGCAAATAACATAAGTCAAAGATTTCCTGAAAAAAAATTTTCGGCTAATCTTGACCTTTCTCAAAATTTTCGACTAATCGCCGTTTCAATCTATGATTTCCTCACTGTATACTTGTCTTATAGTGTAATCTCAGATCACGATATCACTCTATGATCGGGTAGTCTCATATTAGCCTTATCTTATATTCTAATCGGTGTCTTTACTCTGGACTTACACATAATATATATGTAAATATATATATTTTAAAACAAAGTTAACTGCTTACTGTAATACCCGTTAATTTCGGAATATAATTCGCCTAAGAGTATTTTAGAATTTTACAACGTTACTTTAGTTAATTATTTTGGTCATTTTTAATTTTCATATTTAATTGTTCTCTTTGAATATTATTTATGAAAATTGAGTTAAATGACTGGACTGAATATTTGCACCATGTGGGATATATTCTAAGAATGGTGAAATTCATGGAAAAGTGGTTTAAAAATGGTCAATTAGTCCATTTATTGTAAATTGACTGGATGGGTTTGGATGTTGGGTTATGGATACCCATGGGTTATTCAATAACCCATTAGAAATATTTAAAATAAAGCTTCAATAGTACCCCCTCATTTTCTCACGCATCGAAGCAAAGGCTGAAGTGAATAGTAAATTTGCTTTCTCTCGTTTCTTCATCCTCTTCTCAAATCTTTTCTTTGATATTCAGAGTTTTGATTATTTGTTCGGTTCAAAAGCTTTGTAAGGATCAAAGGTAAGCTTTAATCTCATTATTTTCCTTAAATCTAAGTTTATATAGAAGATTAGAGGAGGTTTTGTTCTTGAAGATTTTGATGATAATTCATGAATCTCAGTTGTTTTAGAAGTTATATTTGAGTTATAATCGGTTAAAAGAGTTGAGATTCTGGTTTTGAATCAAAAAAAAAAAAAGGAAAGGATGAAAATTTTTTGGGAAGCGTCTGCAAACTTGAATTCACTGTAGCAACCAGAAAATTTCAGAAAATTTTTCGAGTTACTGTAGCAGTTACTGTAGTGTCGGTAGTCAATGATACTGTAGCAGTCAACGTTACTGTAGCGAACCGTTACTGTATCAAACCGTCACTGTAGCGAACCGTTACTGTAGTAAACCGTTACTGTAGCAATCAGAAAATTTTGCATATTTTCGTGATTTTGTTTCCTTTCTTATGTTTCCTTGTAATATATTTTACTAGGAAATTTTCCTACACAAATTCTAGTGTGGAACAAGGTAAACTTGGACAAACATCAAGGTAAGTGAATAACCTTGCTAAGCTAATTTGATATTACTAGTCAAAGTACAATATAAGTCTCATTTACAATATTATTTGGATATTAAGAAATCAATTTTTCATATGACAGTATATGATGATCGGTATACTTTTTTTACAGAAATTCAAAGGAATAAGAGTATGTAGAAATTATTTTATTTCATGGCAATTGTACTATGTGATAAATTCTCACTATCTTATCAATGAGTAAAGATCTACGGGATCTAATACATGAGTTTGAAAGGGTTAAAGTCCCATACTACTCAGGGCATAACGATGAAAAACTATACACGAGTTTGAAAGGGTTAAAGTCCCATACTACTCAGGGCATAACGATGAAAAACTATACACGAGTTTGAAAGGGTTAAAGTCCCATACTACTCGGTGTAAATAGATGAACTTATAAATACGAGTTTGAAAGGGTTAGAGTCACATACTACTCGGTGTAAATAGATGAACTCATAAATACGAGTTTGAAAGGGTTAGAGTCCCATACTACTCGGTGTATATCTAAGAAATCTTATTCACGAGTTTGAAAGGGTTAGAGTCCCATACTACTCGATGTATAAGATAATTAATTATATGAGTAAATGTGGTATTTGTACTTTTGATATTTTATATAGTACAGTTATTTACTTACTGAGTTTTTAAATAAACTCACACTCCCTATGATTATCTTTTCAGATACAGAAAACAAGGAAGAAGAGTATCCGTTTGAAGAATAGAAACCCCTTGGAATTATTTTCTCTTTTTGTCTGGTGGGATACCAGTACTTATTACTGTGGATACTAGGAACGCTCTGTACTTTCTATAGGTCTCCTAGGCTTGCGATGAGATAAAAACATCAGATTATATGCCTATATTTGCTTATCAGATGAATATAATTCTGTAGTGTGGAATGAATTATTAAGGTTGAATGTAAAACCTCACAGAATATATGTAAATAACGTATGTTTGAGAATTTTATCAAATGAGTAGTATCTTTTCACATGTTCAATTTTTGGGATGTGACACTTACGGCACATGTATCAAGTATTATCATGATGCAAGGAAACATTGCCTTTCATTTGCCCACGAGAGCATTATATGTAAGTATATGTAACCATGAAGATGTATTATCCTCTACACATTTCATTCTATCCAAGTCATTTTGATATCTCATTCTCTATGAGTATATGTAGGATCATCACATATTCTCCTTGATCGTAGCCTTCATTCATTATGCATGAATACCATACATACATGTAATTACAACATGATTCAATCAGTTATGTATATTATACTCAACTGAAGGCTCTCAAGAACAACACAATAAAACAGAGAAATGCATTTCAGTTCATCATAAAAGCATCCAAGGCAATCTTTAATGACTATATTATCAATTTCTTTAAATTTCGGAAAATGCCAACGGGAGAAATGGGAAAACCAAGTAAAATCGGCCGCAAATCCACCGAATACTGACTTTCGTGATTTTGGCATTAATGCAACGCATTGTTGGTGTGCACGCCTACCCTAGACTTCTGGCTTCCAGCTTGCAGAAATCCATAGGTTGATCGTGTAGGGGTGCGGTGAAAAGATATCTTCTTTGTGTCTAAGTCCTAATTTTTCTCTATAAAAACCATCCCAGCGTTCTCAATTACCACACCACAAAGAGTAATAATCTCTGAGCCTACAATCTTCTACCATTCCTCTCGCCTTGTACTCTTACAAAAATTTCTAAATTTTCCAAATCATGGCCTCAAGGAAATACATTGATCTCACAGTGGAGGCCAAGGAAAAAGAACTTGACTTAAACTTAAGTTTAGGCAGGGACAAGGGCAAAAGGCCTCTCGAGGGATCTCAAGAAAATCAAAAGGAGAAGAAGATGAAGAAGATTGAGGAAGCCAAGGAGATTAGCACAGGCCATAGCTCAGAGGACAAAATCGCCTGTTTAGAGCAAAAGGTGAAGAATCTCAAGAAGATGATAGAGGATCTGGAGAAGTTAACCAAACGCAATAACGCGACAATGACTTCGAGAATAGATAGGTTCTTCTATTGGTCCACCCAGTGCTTCTGCAATCAACAGCAAAGAAGTGTTGATTGTATGAATGGAATTTATACTACCCTCCGCGACATTGCTATGTCTCTTGCTCCAAGGAATGGTCGAGGGGTGATGATACAATACAATCCTCCTAATCCAAGACCAGCTCGCCTTTAGATTACTCATGCATGAGTAAACTTCTTTTTTTTTTTGCAATGTAATCCTTTAGTTTGTTTTAATGCAAGTGGTTTCTTTTATTGGCTGGTACCCTAAAATAATATAGGTACACAAAATCAATCATGAATTTAGCTTATAAAATCCACCATATAAAAATTTGATCCGACAACAACGGAATCAAAACAAGTAATAACCTTTCCTTTACTAAGTTCAAAAGTGTAGCCACATCTGTCTAAAACTAAAACTGAGAACATAATTCCTAAGAAGAGATAAGTCTCGGAGGGAAAGGAAATGGAAACATCCTACAGGACCTTCAGTAGAGCCGTCTCTCTATAATTGTGCCCGGGTTCACAACGATAGAGGAGGTCCTACTAAGGTTACCTTGCTCTGTAATCACTAGGAGACCTAACAACCTTTCCTCTAATACCAACTTTGTCACGACCCGTTTTCTAAGCACATGACCAGTACAATGATGAATTTTCCATCACTGAAAGCCTTTCGATAAATTCTACCCGTGAGTTTAAATTATCTATGTTATCAAAATAACAATTCCTTAATAAATATGAAGAAAATATATCAAATTTTCTTATCTGAAAATCATAGAGATGATTTGCATGTAATAATAGATTATCAATATAAAATACATTATTGACATACAAGCCAAATGCCAAACCCTTGACTTAGATGTCCTAGACGATTACAGAGCAACATAATCTACAACAATAGAGGGGCCTACCCGACAGCGGGAGGGTCCAAAGTGATCTACTCTTCTAGCGGATATTCTTCGCTGTCAACTTGATCTGAACAAAAAAATTTGTACAGAGAGTGTGAGCTTTTAAACTCCGTGAGCGAATCGGCCTCGTGTTAATAAAATTCAAATACATCACCAGTCATGCAAGTATACCAGAAGGCTCATACTCAACCAATAGACATAGTTAGAAATTACATATAAGAAGATAAAAATTCATCCAATTCAACAAACGTTACTAGTAATTGTCAATGGCAATATATCCCGGAGAGCTCACACAGGCCAGCTCACCAATTCTGTATATTTCTGCCATGACGCACAACCAATTCAACAAACGTTACTAGTACTCATCAATGGCAATATATCCCGGAGAGCGCACACAGGCCAGCTCACCAATTCTGTATATTTTCGCCATGACGCACAACCTCATCCTCTTAGCTAGGGCGCCTCACGGATTTATCACCAATCCGGGCTATATCCCTACTGAGGGAATCGTTGTCTCCATACTCATTGGTCAAGACACCCTTTCAACCGGGTTTTTCGCCTTGCCGTGAGAGGAGATACTGTCCCGCTCAATCACAATCAATAGTACAGTATTTCATATCATAATCAGAAGCACAATATAATATTCATCTATATAACAGGTATAATATATAACTATATTATAGATTTATAAACCACAAATCAAGATAACAATTAATCTGTTTTTGAAAACATTCAAACTTCACATCATCATAAGATACTTATTTCATTTTATCCATACTTATGGATTAATTATCTCATTAGATTCGTCATTCTGAATCCAATTTCCCCCTATGAATCTTGGGAGTGTCCTACAACATACTTTTTATCACCAGTAATGCTAAAACTCTATTAAAACGGGGTCATTTCACTCACCTGGATTCCGTACGAGTATCACTTCTCTAAGTCGTTACGGACAAGAGTACACAGATGAATTTCAGTATTCCACTATAGAGATTTTCATGAAAGATTATAGAAAACAAGTTAGGATTGTTTTCATACAGACACTGTTCATACATACAGTTACTATTCATACATATGATCACTATTCATATGTATAGTTACTATTTATATGTATAGTTACTATTCATACGTACGGTTACTATTTATATGTACGGTCACTATTTATATATACGGAGACTGTTTATACCAGAAATAGAAAATACAATCTGTAAAAGAGTACACCAGGTAAGTTTCCAAGAAAGAGTGGAGGGTCACAATTGACACACTTAAAAACCAAGTCTTTCCTTAGCCAGAACTTTCCTAGACATGTATTCTTCACAGTTTACATCCTATTTCGGTAATCAGATAATCAAAATAATATGTAAGCAGCTAAGGACAGTTTTTCTGATGTAGAAGATCAGCCAAAGCCGCAACCATAGAGCATACTTAAGAAAATAACTTCTAAAATTTGAAAGACATAGAAATGGCATAGTATCCTTACCTAAGCTGAAAAGGAAAGGCCCAAAATCTCAGAGGCCTAGCATTGGAGTAAGAGAAACTTAAGGAGAGAAGAAGAGAAGTTGAAGGTGTGAGTTTAGAAGTGAAATGAAAAGGTATATTTATAGAAAAAGTCAAAAGTACTATTTAATACTATGTACTAATAAAATATTCAACTTACTATTTATGAAAATGACATTTCTAATAATACAATTTACTGTACAAAACAGTTTAGAATTGTTTTGTTACTATTCAAAACTTAAAGGGAAAACTATCCTTTCACCTTAAACCTTTAAGTTTCTTTTCAATTCAGTCTTTTCACTTTAGTCCCTGAGGGTATTTTTACACATAAAACGTCATTTTCTCCCACGAACTTCTTTCTAGTTTTCTCTTATGACCAAACCACATCTAGTACTTGACATTTCGATTGTATAAGTGTACAGTATCGTATACATAAATAGTATTATACAGGTAAACAGTACCGTATACTAGCATAGTAATCTTAGTTTGCAAATACGCATTTATATTTTATTTTTCATGGATATTACGGTTTGTGTCTCAATAAATTGCAACAAAGACCATAAAAAAATTTGGTCACTTGCAGCCTCCTCCATATTTTGAAGGATATCCATGACTACCTCCATAGTAGACCTAGGAACTCTAGCTAGGGACTTTTTTACTACATTGTTATGTGAGTGACAAGTTTCAATAATTACTCTCACAGCATCAACTAACTGTTTAGTGGTAGACTCTTAACTTTTATGTTTACCTTTATCACCACTAGCATGCTTTCTCTTATCACCACTTCTTTGGCTAGGTGTTTCCTGACACGGGGGTGTCTTGGAATTTCCTGCAACATCTAAATCTTCCTCAGTGTCCTCACTATCTGTTAGGTGGAAAGGAGGGACATATGGGTCCCACAAGAAATGTTTTCAAAGTTGTTAGGCACCTAAATTTGGCAAGAAATTCGTAGACACCGAAAGTGAAGAATAAATTTTTTATCGGTGCAGCGCGAATAAAGGAGAATTGGAGGAAGGTTGGCTCTATAAATAGAGCCTCTTACACTCACACAATATAACACACCACAATCGAGATAGATAGAAAAGAAGCTTAGAGAAAAAAGCTTTTGTGAGAGAAAAATTGAGAGCAATTTTTTCGGATGTAATTGGATTATGAGTTATGAGTATTTTGTAAACACCTTGTATATTTTTTTTTTAGTAAGAGTCTGCAGCAGCCCAAAGACATAGACAGTATTGGCCGAACTCCGTTATCAATTTCGTGTGTTATTATTTTGCATTTATTTCATTTTTCACAAATATGATTTTAAGAAAATTTGCATAATTTTTCCAACACTACCTTCTTCTATATCTACCGCCATATTTTTCAAAGTTAGGAGATAGACATCATCATCATTTAGGTTAGTAGGAAGTGTCCCGATGTTGGTGTCCAAGCATACTGGCCATTAGCCACTACATCCTTGAAAAGAATGGTCAGCTGAGGGCAAATACAAGCCCTATGTGCCTAAAATTTGGCATATCAGGAATTTTTCTACACAATCCAAAATATATTATTACAACAGAAAAATATGTTATATATAATCTATAACATAAGTTATGGTATCGAGCATACCAATTTCTCTTCTCCCACCATTCATCAGGAGCATCCACAGTGTTCTTGATACTATTCCACCCTAAGCCAGTTTCATTAGTAAATAATTTGTGGTCTTCAACTGTCAAATCTGATAAACACATAGATCTAATTAAGTTAACCACCAACAATATCTTACTAGTGTGTATCTTCAAAAAAAAAAGAACTAAAAAATAAATAAAAAAGTTAAAAGGGCAAAAGGGAACTCTGGTTAAAAAGGGAACTCTGGTTTTTGCTTGATTAACAATTCTGGAATAGAGATCTTGCTTCATATATAATGAATGTGTGTGTGTGTGTGTGTGTGTGTTTGCTTGATTAACAATTCTACAATTCTGGAATAGAGATCTTGCTTCATATATAATGAATGTGTGTGTGTGTGTGTGCGTGTGTGTGTGTGAATAATTACCAAATACTACATATCGGATGTTGAAATTATTTGAATCATTCCATTCACCCTATTTTCGTATTATTTATTTTTTATATTATAGAAAATGTAATATTTTATAAGTCAAAAAGTCTCTATTATGAAGTTTTTTAATTTAATTTATTTGTACTTTACAAGGATAAAGTTAGTACTTATCCAAATTCGTTTAGCTTAAACCCTAACTCACTTTAAAGAACCCAAGTGCTGTTTTTTCATTTTTTGAGAAGCATGCAGCCAATTGTTTTTGATATGGGAAAGTTTTGTTAATTAGTTTAATGATTTTGTAAACAAGAAAATAAATTATATAAAAAAGAGAGTCTAAGAGTTAATTTACAAAATACAATTATTTCATACATTATGTGGGACTAGGCAATTTTTTTATTTCTTTTATTCTTTTTTGTCACGTTATTTTTTTTCTTAATTTTTATAATAATATTATTTTGACACAAAAATAAATAAGAGAACAAAAAAACACTAAAAGAGCAATTACATACACATGTATATAATAATATAAATTTACTAAGATTAAGTATGAAAATCTATATTAATTTATTTATTATAAAATTAAAAATATTATTTAATTATTACTGTTTCAATCCTGGTTCAATTACAATCAAATTAATGAACCGTGCAACAATACATTCATCTATTTAATAATCGATCCGATTTTTAAAAAGAAAAGTTAAACTTTAAAACTCCAAATTAAAAAATTAGTCATCTTCAAATGGCAAAAACAGGAAGAATAATATGACTGATGACAAAATTCGCAATGGTCAAAAGCTGCTCTTGAAATATTTCTAAGAGAAAATTATTGATTTATTTTTCATATTAAAGATTACATTAATTCTTGACATATTAAATATCTTAACTTTTGAAATATTACATTTATTTTAATTTAATTTTTTTGTTATTAAATTTCAAAATTTATTGTGAAATTTTAAATTTTTATTGTTAAAATCACTTTAATAAAATAAAATAAAAATAAATATAATTTTTAAAAACTAAATTAACATGTATTCTTTAACATATCAGATTAAAACAACTTAATCTTTCATTAATCATGACCGACTGTAACAAGGAAGAGATATTTCTACATTCCATATTGATCCAATTTCCACATTACAAATGAACACGCATTAAATCCATCTGCATATCTCAAAAGCCGGTGCCTGCATTTATTATAGACATGATAATGCAATTAATAACTGATCAACATAAGATTCACATATACTCTGAGTATATATGAATGAAAGTGCATTAGACCCATGGTCCCAATTCCAACCTTTCCAATCTTACTGACTCCTCCATATAAGACTCTAACCCACACCATATCGCCTCAGTTATCATGATCAATGGCATATGAATATGCTGGCCATGTCCCAAATAATCATGTCATTCAGTGAAACCAAGTTATTCACAGAGATACCATATAATTCACATTCATCCGCCCCCAAAAAGGAGATTAGTGACAAATTAATAATACATAAAGATATTAAATCATCTCATTCATCTTAGATGATTTCAACGCCATTTCCTTTCTTTTTTTCTTTTATCATCACAACGGTGCAAGCACCATACAATTTACCATGCAATTGCATACATATAACAACACATTCAAATATATATGTTTCCAAGTTATCATAGTTGATGAAACAACAAAAATCAGGGTAGATTCTTCCCTCACCTTAGCTTTGAGTAACCCTTACCAATGACTCTTATTCAAAGTAGATTTAAATTACAAGGTAAGGGCTCAAAGATCCACCCGAAAGCCTATGGGACAAGAAGTCATCGAAGAGAATTAAGATACAAGTCAAATGGATAGCTTCATGTGGTGGTGCCTTGAGGTGCCACCTAATACTATTAATTTGGCCCATGGCCCACGAGCGTGTCCCAAATTATCAGTGATTTTATATTAAGATAAATAAATTAATTTATAAACTGACCTAAATAGGCTAGGTTCGATGGTAGCCCAACGGTCGACCTTTTTATATTTTTGACTTTTTTTTAAAATATATATATATATTATTTAGTATAAATAATCTTTCTTTATCATATTTCTATATTTTATAACCTCTAATACTATTAATTTGGCCCATGGCCCACGAGCGTGCCCCAAATTGTCTTGGATTGAGATAAATAAATTAATTTATAAACTGACTTAAATAGGTTAGGCTTGATGGTAGCCCAATGGTCGACCCTTTTATTTTTTTGACTTTTTTTAAAATATATATATTATTTAGTATAAATAATCTTCCTTTATCACATTTCTATATTTTATAACCTTATATTCAATAAATATAGTAAATTTAGATATGAAAATTTTTTATAATTTTTTAAAAATAAATATAATATTTTTAAATTTAAATATAATTTTTTAATTTTAAAAAAAAATATAAAAAATTAAAGTCATTGATTATTTAAATATATTAAAGAAAGAATGTTTTACAAATATAAATGGTATTCTAATGAAAAAAAATTATTGATTGTGAATTTGGAACCACGCCCATTTCAACCACCAAGAATCCCACTTCAAGCCTAGGGTTTTCTATTCATGAAAGAGAGAAAAAGAAGAGTCTTACCTCAACAATCTTCTTCCCAAGAGGATAATGAACTGGCTTGGAGATGAGGAAAAAGACCAAGAAGATGAGAGATGAGAGAATGTGGTGTGAAGGAGAGAAAGTGGCGTGTGAACGGAAGTGTAGAAGAGTGAATGGAGCTAAATGTGGAGTGAATGTTTATATAATGATTTCAAGGATGACCAAAATGCCCACCAGCAACAAAAGCAAGTTCAACAAGGACAAGGGCAAAAGATGGAATTCCTTAAATGACTATACAACACTTACGCCATCCACACATTCCATTATTCCAAATAGCTCCAATAGCACAATACAAAATTATTCTTTTTCCCTTCATAGACTTCATGTCCCGAGGTTTCTATTTATTTTGATTTAGTCCCTCAAGGGCCATATTTTCAACAAAGAAATTCCATGACACAATCTCATGAAACTTTATACAGCAATACAAGTACACATTTCTCATCATACAAGAATTTACATCATCATCATATATATCACCATTGCCCTTGAACATACAAGAAAATTCATTCACATTAATTGCACGGGTACACATACCACAACATTCACATACATACGTAGTATAATCCAGGGGTATTACACCTTGCCCTTTTTACATCCCAAGGGCAATGTGGTCAAACTGTCACATGCATACGTACACAACACACACTCAGCTTCAAACATCTCCCAGGCCACACACAGAGCTCTCTCATGACACTCCTTCTCTTCTCCACCCCAAACCTCTTTTTCTTCTCCGGACACCAATCTCCAGTGGGTCCTTCGTCTCCAACGACCTTCTCCTCACCGGGGAACCTTCGAATCAAGGTAACATTCTTGAAATCTTCCTTTCACATCATCATTTTTGGAGTAGTAAACCCTAGGTGTGAAAATGAGTTAAAATTGGATCCTTGATGCTTGGGTGTGCTTCCAATCCTTCTCCCAAGTGATTTGATACTTTAATTATAGAACTTGTTTGATTGATTGTTGGATAAAAACAATGATTTGGATTGGTTGGAAACTCATCAAGGAGAAAGATTTTTTTTTTCTATAACTACTTATTTAAGTTTCTTGGGTTAGTGAAAATTAATAAGTTAGAACAATTTCTTAAGTATATTTTTCATATAGAAATTGAAAGGATCCAATTTAAGCAAGTTTTAAAAAGAAGTAAAATTTGTTGGAATTGGTAAAATGATTTCAATCAAAAGTGGATCAGCGAGAATCAACCATCTATTTGTATGATTCTTTGATAGAAAGAAAAAAAAAATTAGTATGTTGCTACCATTTTTTAAAATATTAAAAATCCTTAAAATTGTGTCTAAACTGAATGATTCAATGAAAAGCTAATAGATCATGGAATAAGTAGATACGTCATTTTCAGTTGTCTCGACAACTATATTAAACTAAAGGTATTTTGAGAACAATACAAGTAGAATAAAATTAACAAAAATAAAATTAGCTTTATTTTCTTGAGCATAAGTCTATAAGAGATACAAACTCCATACACTACCATAGTAGGCCTCGTAAGAGAGATACATAAAGCAAGGGACTTTGCTTTCTCTATCTATTTCTCTCTTACAAAACCTAATACAACATTACGAGATCAAAATTCATATATGAGAAAACAAAAACTATAACAAACGGAGGAATGAAACTGACATTACAAGATCATGATCCATATATGAAAAGTCTGATGCAGCATTGGAAGATCGAGATCCATATATATAAAAAACAAAACCTAAATCAGATAGAGAAACGAAATTGAGACAGATTATAAGAGACACGAAACTAAGACAAATCAATAGATGTTTGTGTTTCTGTTAAGGCCACGGCCAAAATGGGCGAATCATGGGCATAACAGTGAACTTCATCTGGCCATTCTTGCAATGGAAGCCATTTCTCTCACCACAAGCAAAGTAGTGAGGCTGCCATTTCTTTATCACAAACTTGAAGCCCTCTCCTCCTCCTTGTGTTGAATTAGCCACCCTCTTTGCCCTTTTGAGGTCACAATTCAAGAAGCTCCAATAGTTTGAGAACATATACACACTGTGTGGGAATGAGGTAGCATTTGGAGCATCATACTTGAACACTACACCAAAACATACATATAAGCACATATATCTGTACGTCTATGCTTCAACGTTATGAGGTATTGCAAGCTTATATGCTTGAAATGAGGTTAGAATCAAGAGCAAATTATTAATTTGATCTCTAAAAGATTATAGTAGTCTTAATTCAGTTCTTAAGAGATAAAGTGTTTTAACTTAATCCTTCAAAAATTACATTTGTCTTTATTTATTTATTTATTTATTTTCATTAAATAATTAATATTACTGTAGTCAAATTTCAAATCTATCGTTCTTAAAATATACCTCTTTGACAGACGGAAGAACAAAACCGAGAGACAAAATTTTTTAGAAACTTTATTGAAATACTTGATCTTTTAAAAATTAGATTAAGACAACATTAATCTTTTAATTTCTTCAATTGATTACTAAAATACCAAGGTTCTCAATTTAATCTCTAAGAGTTTGCATTCATCTTAATTTGGTCCTTGTCAATGTCACAGTTAAATATTGTCACCAAATCTCAAATATATCGTCGCTATAAAATGTTGATTTGACATGCAAAAGGACGAAATTGAGATAAAAAATAATTTGTAAGGAATGAAATTGAGATGCTTAAAAAAATTACACGTGTTTCAATTTGGTCTTTTTACTCTTACATCATCAAATCTACAAACATTATTTTGACAGATAAAAGAATAAAATTAAGACAAATATAATCTTTCATGAACTAATTTGAGTCGTTCGATTTTTTAATGATCAAATCAAGACATTAACTAATTTTTCAAAATTCAAATGAACAAACAATTTACTCTAAAACCAATAATATACTATATAGGAAGAATTAGAACTAGAGAAAGACTTACCAAGAGTATCATTAAGGTAGAAGGGACTATTATTGATGGCCCAGTTGGTGTAGTTAAAGCCAAAGTGCCATTTCTCTGAGCCACCCACATCAATGGTCTTAGACTGTGGTTGTGTCTTATTGAGATGACGACTCCACCAATCTGTGTAGTTGAAATTGCTTCCCCAATTCCAGAAGAAGTCCTTGTTGGCCATGCTCACTCCCACCATTGAAGCTGTGAGCAGGAGCACGAGAGGAAGCCCATGAACAAGCTTCAAAGCCATGGTGGTGAAGAAGGATATTATGATGTTTGATGATTTGGATGGTGATGTTGGAATTGGAGGTGGTGGGTGCTTATATATATATATATATATATATATATATATATATATATATATATATGGAGTGTGAAAAGTTAATCGAAGTGTGAGGCATGAAATGGAAATGAAGTGTGGTGCAAAACTGCCAAATTTAGCTTTTTGGATTTGTGTAATGTGGGTGGTTGGGTGGGAATTGGTGATACGTGGAATGTGAATTCAAGCTTTTCCTCCCAGTCTAGATTTTCGTTGACAAAATGGTGTATATATCAATTAGAATTGGATTGAATTGATTTTTAAAGTCACTAGTTTAATCAATTAGATTGAGAGCCATGAATTGGATGGATCGAAAATCAGACTATGGTCCAATCCGAAAGATATCAACAATAGGTGGTTTATTGAACCAGTCAAAATCAATCAATAACTAAATTTGACTGGTCGGTTTATATAAAACTAAATTAGTTTGGAGTTAGACCATCAGCGAGAAGAATATTAAGAAAGTTCTTTCTCGATACTACCATACTTATTCAACAATATATGTTAAAATCTCTTATATATAACAACCAAAATGGTCATTGAGTAAATAAATTATATTATTATTTGGTGTAAAATAATTTTAAATAATACAAAAAATTAAAAAAAATGAGCAATAAATAGTATAATATCATATAATTAGAAACAACTATCAATTGTTTAAAATAAATTATTTATATTTTTATCATTGAAATTTTTATTCAATTATTAAAAAATTATATTATAAATATATAAAATATATTTAACAATATTTTTTGTAATATTTTAATTCAAGCAACAAGTTTGAATAGATTTACTTTCACAATTAAAAATATGAGCCGTTTATAGTTACGTTAAAAAGGCTCACTAAAAAATTATTTATGCCTGTAATTGCTTCTCTTCTTTTTGTCCACAAAAATTTATTTTTTGTTATTGCTGAGAGTAGAATTAATTCATTTGACCTAAGAGAACCAATTGACTCCATTTTTAGAGTCGCAGGTTCTCAATGACAATTTTTTAATTGTCGATTAAACTGCTGATAGTAAACGATTTAAAAAAAATTATTACCAATCATTTAATTAAAATCAAAAACTAATAAATGCTTTAGTACTAAAGTCAATCTTTTCCTTTAAACTAATTGCTCGAGTCCTCACACATGTTTCTCTAATCTTAGTAGTATTCAAATAAAAAAATGTTTGCTGAAATTGATTGGCACTTTTGACTTTATTTTTTTGGTGAAATATCACTATTCAAAAGTTTTGATTAATTTGATTTAAATCTAATTAGATATAAAGGTTTAAATTTCTTTCAACGTCATTTTTTTTTTATTTACAAGGCTAGCTTTATATTTATAAGACTCGAACTCGAATTTTATTTAAAAATATAAATATTAAACTACTTAAACTAATTGTTATAAATATAGAAAATAAAATGATTTTGAGGTGTAACAAACACTATCTTTAAATAGTTTATATTTATATATTAGAGAATTACAAATAAACTCTTCCAAAATACAATAAAGTCATTTTAAAACCTTTGTTTGGATTTTTTTATCCAAGTTATCAATTGTAAAATTTTAATAGGATATATATAGAGATATGAACAATTATGTTTGTTTAATTTCTAACAAACATTTCTACTCAATTTTCAACATAAATGTCTATTCAATTTTTAACAAATGTGTCTATTTAAATTTAATCAACATGTTGGTTCAAATTTTAAAATGAATTTAAAATTTAATTAACATACAATATAGAGAAATGAACAATTATGTTTGTTTAATTTCGAATAGACGTTTTTGTTTAATTTCCAACATAAATATCTGTTCAGTTTTCAACAAATGTGTCTATTTAAATTTAATTAACATGTCTATTTAAATTTAAAAATAAATTTAAAATTCAACAAATATACTATTTCAAATTTATTACAATAATTTAAAATTTAATTGATACATCATTTTAAATAAATTAATCAAAAATATTAATTAATTATAAAATAAGGTCTTACCCAAAGCCAAGCTCTAAGTCCAAGTCCAAGTTCATATATATATATATATATATATACTATTTGTATATTAATATTCATTAATATGCTAAATTAAATCAAAATTTAATTCTATTTTAATATTACAAATTATATAACACTAGGTTGGGCGTTGGCACACTTGTGACTAATTAATTAACAGAAATTCATGAAGTCAACGTAAATGAATTGACTAGAGATGCAACATGGGGTTGGTGGCTATGAGAAATTATTTCGTCTATGAGGTCTATAAATTTGAGGATAATAGAGTCAATGAATATCAGTTTTAGTGGGTACAAAAATGACAAGAAAATGCAAATGTAACTGTTGGAAATTAGGTATAGATTTGTATTAAAAAAAATGCGCATAATTTAGGTGATGTAACGATGACGGCTTCATGAAGTATTAACTACCTACACAAAATTTTCCTGTTTAAATATATTTTGGTATTTTTCAAAAATATATTTTTTTATTATTGAATTTACAAAAATAAAATATTATATTCCCACAAAATAGTAATCCAACATTTAATGTCTAATAATTGCCTTATGTAGGATTGACTACCCACATATATACTGTTTACTTTCATTATTTATTTAGCTTTTCGTCTTTTACATATGTAACATTTGTAAATATTATTTCTGACTTTTTATGATTATTTAATAAGATGAAGATTATAATCTTCCTATTAAAATTTAAAAGTTTAATTGACAGTATGCAATGACATAAATATATTTTAACAAATAAGTAAGAATTATTTTTGACAATTAAATCAGTTAATCATAATTAAAAAATAAAACATATGAACAAATTAGTGAAAAAAATGAAATCATTTCTTTCAGCTTTAATTCATTTGTAGATAATTATTAACTTATAAAAGTATTAATAAATAATTCTATTTAATTATGAATCATTCTTTCTGCAAAAATTATAAATTGATTTAGTTGACAAGATATAAGTTTTAGATTCCATTCAAACGACTATAAATATATGGTGTCGTTTCCGGGGACGCCAATTTTAGGTGTCGTTTTGGTACACTAGTAATGAGTAAAATGTTCGAAATTAAAACATTACGATCCAGGGCACAACTGAGTCATCTTTCTCCGATGTTCACACACTGATACTTTGCTCTTCTTCGCCTCTTTGAGGTAGAGATAACCAGAGAAATGGGTCCTCCCAAATCGACGGTTCGCGCGATCTCGCAGGAGGCCTTCGATGAACTGGTGAAAGAGAACATGGACGACCTTGGAATGGAACCCACTGAGGCTCTCCAGGACGCCATCCAAACTCTTACTCTTCAAGGCGTCGATCTAACTGGTCTGAGTCCAACCACATCCTCTGTTTTTTTTTTTAACATCGTTTTCGTTCCTGAGAAAATGCGGATTACTAAGAAATCATGTTAGCAGGAATGAAATACTCTGTTAGTCCTTTTTTTTTTTTCAATTTTCTGGAGTAACTTTTGCTACTTTATCAGTTTCTTGGTTGCTAACTGGGGATCGTGTTTCTGGAACTGCATTGAGCTATGGCTACGAGTACTCAGCTCCAATGTTTAATAAACTAAATTGCTCCTCAATTTCTATAGTAGATTCAAAATTGTTAAGGTTCGGATGTATCTGGTATCATTTGTTTTGTGCATATTCTAGGCATCATTACCTGCGTTCCGGGAGAGAGCGATGTCAAAGATAACCCAGTCATAAAGTGTTTGGATGGGTTGAAGCAGCTGGATTCTAAATTGGGGAATCAAATCAGCGACAAGAATTTGGATGAGATGGTGGAACTGTTTGATAAGCTTACTGAGGTGTGTGCTAGTGAAGGATCTGGGAATGCAGCTATTGCTACAAAGAATGGTGGGGTGGAATTGGTTTGTTCCGTTTGCTCGAAAATACCCCATGGATCGGGTGCCCTTGTTTCTGCTCTGAAGGCTATGGCGTCGTTGCTTCATGGTGAGATATTTTACTCATCTGATCAATTAAGGTTGCTTATTTGCGTCTTGCATATAGTAAAGTGCATTGTTTAAGTTGATGCTGAAACTTATATGCCTTTGTTGCACTTGCTTTCTTTACTGAGGAAGTAAGTTAACATACTTCAAACAGAACCATTCATCAAGTGGGTGTCATTCCTTCAAGCCTAAGAATAATTTTGAAAATAACAACTGTATAAGTATAATGCCAAAGAATTGTTTAAGGTAAAACATTGTCCAGTGCCTTAATTTTTCGTCACCTATTATTGGAGTTTTATCTATGATAGATCATATATTGTAATGACTTATGAGTTTTAAGAACAATCATAGTTAAGTTTGTTACATGCTTGGTGGTAATATAAAAATTGTGATTTAGGATACTTCCACTGATGAATGAGGTTATGTAAAACCATAAGGCAAATGGAAAGAGGTATAAAAGAGAGGAAAGAGAGAGCAGATAAATTCCATTTATATAAAAAGAGAAAATGAAATGAGAGAGAATAGCCTCATTCAAGTGGCCCGCAGATATTCCTTCCTATGTAGATAACTAGTGCAAAGTTGTAGCAATGAATGTGTCAACTGTCAAAGGACCTGTCCCTTTTAGCACACCAATAACTCATGCAAAGTTATAGTGATAATTAGTGGTAGAATTGACATACTCTTCTATCTAATGGCAGCATTATCTGGCATATTATTCTCACATCATTCCTTGTGCTAGCAAGACTTAGGTCTTTGACGGCTTGTATGGTGTAATAAATATTATCATAGTAACTGAGATTTTAATTCATAATTTCGGCTTTTTTGTGGCCTTCATAATGTTTTTGACGTTGTAGTTTTATAATCCTTGTTGCTGCAGATGTTCAAAGTACTGGAACATTTCAGACCAGTAATGGACCAAGCATCATAATTGGTATCCTAAATGATAACAAGAAGAATATAGACATCTTAAATAGTAGTTTTGGTGTAGTGGCTTCAGCTGCAACCAGTAACGAGATCCTCAAGGAGTCATTCATGCTCTTGAAAGTTGATGAGCTAATTATGGAGATAATGTCTATGCATAAGAATGTCAGCATCCAAAATTTATATGATGCTATTCGTGTACTTCTAACCCCTGATGATAATCGAGTTGTAGCTTCTCAAGTAAGTTAAGGCTTCTTGAAAATGAAAATGTTCATATAAACTGCCAAAATGGACTCACTCTGTCACATATACAAGAGGATGGAAATTAATACACAAACCTATTTTGGTGGATAGTAAATGAGATTTATCTAATATTCTTGTCATTCAAAGCTTGCTAACTCATCAGCTTTTCAATTATGTGTACATTCTCACTCAAAGAGTCTGATACATTCAAAATTCAGGTATATG
This sequence comes from Biancaea sappan, assembly GCA_037074585.1. NCBI lineage: Eukaryota > Viridiplantae > Streptophyta > Magnoliopsida > Fabales > Fabaceae > Biancaea > Biancaea sappan. The sequence continues at coordinate 6,017,510 of CM073493.1, read as the reverse complement.
GTTATGCACGGAAATTTGCCAAGATTGGGATTGCTGAAGCCCTTGTGGACTCACTGCATGCAGGACTTACCTCCCCTGGCCTAGTTTCAGCAAGCATTGCCTTAAAAGCCATAGCTGTGAATGTAAGCGAAGTAAAATCAAGTGTCAAATGTTGATTTCATATCATTTTTTCTTTTTTGCATTTATAGAGTGATATTGATTATAAAGTCCTTTCTTTGTTATAATCCATTACCTCTGGGTTGGCGATATCGAAGTCTTTTCAGACTTCCTACATCCAAGTGAAATGTAATTGTGCATTGTCTTGTGTTGTCTCTGTTGAGTATCTCTATTCTAAATTGCAGGATGAAATATGTAAATCCATTGCTGAAAAAGGAGGTATTGATGCATTACTCAAATGTGTAGATGACAGTGGCGAATGTGGCAACAAAGCTGTGGCCAGAGTTTGCTGCTCTTTGCTTTCAAAGGTATAAATCAAAAGGTTTTTCTTGTTTTGGATAGGTTGCATGTTACTCTTTCTTTCTCTAGTGGGAAAGTTATTGGACTCTCCACCACCGTACTGGTTCTTTGTAAGCTTTGAGCTGTCTCCTTTTCCATTTTTCAGTTATTTTTGTTTTTGAGTATATAGATATTATGGATTTAACAACTCAACTTCCACAAATGTTGTTAATTACAAGCTGATTAAGTACTTACACTCCTAATTTGTATAACTCACTTGAATCTCTAAGTTTTTATTACTCTTAAGCTGTAAAACTCACTTGAATCTATTACTTTGTCATATAAGATATCATGGCTGGCGTGAACTGTTGTTTATATTTCCATCCATCTATAGTTTTCTTATGAATGGTGCAACTTGGCCTGCGACGGAACTTTGGCTTTCATTTCTCACTTTTATCTTATACTGCATCAATTCATATTATACTTGATACAATGCTTCAATATCATGGGTAGACATGGAATAACTCATAACATTTTATCACTGAATATTGTAGGATTCCTCTTTGAAGCTGTAACATATTTATGTTTGATTGATCAGTTGGCAGGAAGTGACACAAACAAAACTGCAATTGTTGAAAAGCGGGGTATGGATAGACTAATCAAACTCGCAGCAAGATTTGCTGATGAACCTTATGTCTTGCAAGAGGTGAGATTGAGAACCTACAATTCCTGTAAAGTGAGTCTGTCTAACATTGTTCTAAACCATGCTGCTCCAAGTAAAATAACTTATTCACTTCCGGTTTCATGTTACGAATTATGTCATTTCATCTTTGTTCCATAATGGCTATCCATGCTATTCCTCTTTTTTATGATGATTTGACAGTTGCTTTCTAAAAGCAAAAGTGCTACTATGCGGAAAATGACCTAATTGATTTTATTGTAACACAGATTATGTCCACGATTTCTGTGCTTTCACTGAGATCCCCCGATAATGCAGCCCTTGCCATTGAAGCTGGGGCTGGTGACCTTGCTATTCAAGCCATGCAGAAATTTCCTGCAGCACAGCAATTGCAGAGAAACTCCTGCCTTATGATCAGGAATCTTGTTGTGAGAAACCCAGAAAACAGGCAAGTATTTCATCTTTTTTTTATTTTTCTCGAGTAAATTACTGTTTTAGTCCATGAAAGATTATAGTTTTTTCAATGGTCCTTGAAAAATCAAGCGTTTCAGTTTAGCCATTGAATGATTGCATTTATTTTAATTTGATCATTTTCATTGCTAAATCACAAAATTTGCTATTGCTAAAAGTTACTTTAACAAACTGAAAGACCAAATTAAAATAAATATAATTTTTCAATGACTAAACTAAAACACTTGATCTTTCAAAGACTATATTGAAACAATTGTAATCTTTTAGCAAATTAAGACTCTTGAACCTTGCTAAAAGTCCTTGAATGATTGCATGTATTTCATCCTTTTTTTTTTCTTGAGTAAATTATTGTTTTGGTCCGTGAAAGATTATAGTTTTATCAATGGTCTTTGAAAAATCAAATGTCTTAATTTAATCTCCGAATGATTGCATTTATTTCAATTTTGTTATTTTTATTGCTAAATCACAAAATTTATCACTGTTAAAAGTCACTTTAACGAACATAAGGACCGAATTAAGACAAACATAATATTTCAAGAACTAAATTAAAGTACTTGATCTTTCAGGGACTATTTTGAATCAGTTGTAATCGTTTGAGGACCAAATCAGTAATTTACTCTTTTTTCTTTATCTTCTGTTGCCTTCCAAAATCTTTTTCTTCTTGCAATTGACATTGTATAAGGCGTAGTGTAGCTTTAGGTCTAAAGATTGCGAATGAAAATGCCCCAATTCTTCAGTTTCCAACATCACACTTTCTGTTAAACAGAACTATTCTGCTTAATAATGGAGTGGAGAAATACATACGCAAGGCCAAGCAAAACCATGAAAACTGTAAAGATGCTGCTACAGATGCACTGAGGGATTTGGGGCTTGATGATTACAACTTGTAGCTGATATATTTTTGTTTTCTTATGCTCCTATTTTTTATATGCTCCCAATATTAGTTTGACTGCCTTTATGTTTTTAAAATCCCTACAAAAAACACTGTAAAAAGCTGAGGCTAAAGTATATTTTCCTCTAATCAAGTCATTTAGCCGTCTGTCAGAGATGAGAGATTGTATGTACAAAGCTGAGGCTGAGATCCATTATTACCCAAATCATTTAGCTGTGTCAGAGATATGAGATCCAATACTTGGTTCAATCTCTATTTTCTATTTTTCTATGGTTGATAGGGGAGACAATATGTGACAAAATAAGAACTCATGGCAAGGAATTATTAAAAGATAAGTATTTTTTACGTCCTTAACGTTCATACTAAGTTTTAATTTTATCTTTAATTTTTTTTTCTTGTGTTAGTTATGTTTTTCATATTTTATTTTTGTTTTAAATCTACTCTTTTTACAAGTATCATTTATTACACTAGCGAAAAATACTGATTAAGTTGTTAGTAAAAATAGTAGATTTAAAATAAAAATTAAATATGTTGGACATAATTGATATAAAAAAAAATTAGGGACGAAAAAAGTGTATGTTTGAATTTTACATGTTTCATTTTGTTTTAAATTTATTATTTTTACTAGTTACTCGATCAATATTTTTCATTAGTGGAATAGACAGCTTCAATAAAAAGGGTGAATAAAACAAAAATAAAATACGTAAGATATAACTGATAAAAAAAATATTATGAATAAAATTGAAATTTAGTATAATGTTAGGGATATAAAAAGTATTTTTATCTTATTAAAAGTATTAAAATAGATGTATTTCAAAGCTCCACTATTTGTCCACTTGTACCACCCATTTAAATAAATTTTCACTGGGATAAGTGCCTAAGATGCCAATACTTAAATTTTTATATACAATCTCCGCAATGAATCGGCATATTCTAAGCAGTTGTGAAAAAATAATCTTCTTTTAATTTTTAAATACTCCAAGTTATTTATTAAAACATGTGACTCTAGAATCATTTAAAATTTCTCTTATATTTTATTTTCATTAAAAAATTTAACGAATACCTAAATAACTTGATTTAATCTTTTTCTCTAAATACCTTAAGATAAATTAAAAAACCCTTTAGATAGTAGCATCAAATTTTATACCCAATAACAATCAGACTCAAATCTGTTTGATTCTATACCCACCAAGAATGAAAGTTTTCCTTCAGATGATAAGGTGAGATTTGTTATAATTCAAATGGATTGCAATGGAAGCCCAAAATGGAGGATTGCAATGGAGGTGTTAAATTTTAAAGACAGACCTGGCCGAGTTGGCTCATTTTCAAGCGGGTCAGCATAAACTAACACTATGCTAGTGGGCAAAACGGGCCAATTCACACCTTTTTTAAAATTTTGTTTTTTTATTAAAACAAAAATAAATAAAGAATAGTCAATTAACTTATAAAACAAAAAAAAGGAAGATATCAATTTAAAGATTTATAACTTCAAAAAAATTTTAAAAAAAATTATTCTGTCTCTTTTTTTAATTATTCTTTCTCTTTTTTCTTGAGTAGTTTAGTGTTATCTTTTTTTGTTAATTAAGATGCAATTATTATACAAATTTGATATAAACTGCATGTTAGGCAAGCCAAACCAATTCATCCTGGTTCTAAACGGGCTAACTAAAACCAGCTCAGCCCGGCCTGTTTTGCCAGCTCTTTGGTCCCAAAGATTTGAAGATAATCAGTCTCCACTAAAAGGAATATGAAGCATCTGTTACCCAAAGTAAATAGTCCATTTCCATATCCACCAATAATATATACCAAAATCAGTCATTGTTCTTATAGAGATTACAGGGTTCTCAGTAAAAGCAAAAAGCATGACAAAATTGCAAGCTATAATCACTTGAAAATCCTACTTATTCCTTCTGACTTCTGAGCTTCATTCCTAATAATTTTACAAAGAATAAGCACAAGCCTCAATCTTTTACACTGTATTTGCAGGGTGATCTGGTTGTTTTATCAGTCAAAACATATACCTGAAAGGAAAATATCAGAACTATACATCAACACAAGAGCTGCATATTCCAACTAACTGATTGGCCCAAAAACTAATTTGGTCCTTAAAAGAGTATAGTTGTCTCAATATAGTCCCTAAAAAATCAAATATCTTAATTTAGTACTTAAAAAATTATACTTGTTTTAATTTGATCTTTTTTTTGCTAAAATAATTTTTCACAAAGAAAATTTTGAGGTTTACCAAAGGTAGATTTCATGATTTAACAATGAAAAGGACCAAATTGAAATAGATAAAATCTTTTAGAGATTAATTTAAAATACTTGATATTTCAAGGACCAAATATCTTTCAAGGTGTTTTTATATTCTTTGTTCTGATACATGTACATGCGTTTGTATGCATGCATCAAATCGAATGGCTAACACATACCATGAATGTTATAGGAACATCTTTTTATATGCCTTTCTTTCCTGTTCACGTCTATCAGCAATCTGCAGAAAGATTAATCAGTTAGATACACCAACAGCCATTTGATGCTTGAATTCTTGCTATACATACATACAGTAATACATGCATATATATATATATATACACACACTCACCTTCTTCCTAGCAGCAGCAAGCTCCCTTTTTATTCCAGCTGAAAATCACCAGATATCAAGCAACCAATCAGCAACTTTATATTTTCTTTTGGTAAAAGTATCTTTTTCATCCCTAACATTTGACTTAGGTTTCAATTTCGTCCTTAATATTTTTTTGTGCTAATTTTGTCCCACATGTTTCCATTTTGTATCAATTTCATCCCTAGGGCTAATGTTGTTAACATAGTGGATGAAAAATGCTAACATGCACTCCTTCATAGGACACATCATTGCCAAGTGCCCTAGAGGAAAAATTGGCACACAAAAAAATGTTAAGAACGAAATTAAAACTCAGGTCAAATATTAGGGACGAAAAAGGTACTTTTATCTTTTTCTTTTTTAAATTCTTTTTTTGAGATGTACATTATTAATAGGTGTAGATTACCCAACTTGAAAATTCAGTAAAAATTGGACATGCACATACACATACACATATTACCTCCTTTTTTAGCAAGCCTCAAGTTCTTTCTACATATATATATATATATATCCCTCTTCACTTGGCATTCCTCAAAACCCAGTTTATACATTACAGTTGAATAGGTTAACATTTATTTTTGTTTGAAAATAGTAATCATTTTAATAATCAATTTCCAATAGTATATATATATATATATATAACTTGACTAGATAATATAGGTCAATTTCTGTATCTGGAATCCTAGCATATTTGAATTTGTTAAAAAACCCAAAATATAACTTACCATCATTTGGCTCCAACACTAGTGCCTTTTTAAAGCTTTCAACTGCAGCATCAATGTCATGGAGCGCCATGTTTGCCTGGTAAAACCGAAGCAGCAAATTTATCAGATTGCAAAGTCGGATGCAGTTATGTGTGTGCGAGTATATATATATATATATATATAAACCCTAACTTGTGAGAGAAGAAAAGCTCTTTAATGGAGATACCAACCTGTCCTTGGCGAAACAAAGCTTTGACATTGTTGTCTCCTTCACGCATTGCGAATTCTGTATCTAACAATGCTCCTTTGAGATCCCCTAACTTCAATTTACAAGCCTGAAAAAAGCAAAACCGATTGCATACAGGGAAACGAAAAACACAAGATCAAGCGAAAGTGGTCATTTTATGCAGAGCATTTGATAACAAATACTCAGCCATGATTTAAGTGAATTCAAAAGTTATTCAGTGCCACAATGAACAATGTTAATAGCTTTGAACTTACAGAGCTGTTTGTAAAAATCTGAGACTTGGTTTTTCTCAAACTTGAACTTTTCTCTGCAGAGGCATTAACACACATGTTACTTACTACATGTTTGTTAATCATACAATCAAGCAACAAATGCTAGCAAAAGTTAGCATACCTTCATCAATTCCTTCTTTCTCCCAGCAAATATCGAGGTAGCGCAATGCCTTCCGATACTTCCTTAGAGCCATTTTATAATCTTGTTTCTGTTGGAGGGGAAAAGATAATGCCAATATGAAACATAGGAAAAAGTGATAAATGCAATAATAAGAACAGAACAACCATTAACAGAGAGAAGAACATGAATACACAATCCTTAAAATTGGCTTAGTGGTTTTCACAATATGAAAAGATAAAAGAGTAAATCACTGACTTAGTCCCTGAAAGATTATTATTTTCTTAATTTGCTTCTTGAAATATCAAGTGTCTCAATTTAATCCCTAAAAGATTGCATTTGTTTTAACCTGATCCCTCTTTTTTTGTGAAATTGACTTTTAACAATAAAAATCTTGAGACCAATGCAATCTTTTAAAAATTAAATTGAGACATTTGATCTTTTAAGGACCAAATTGAGAAAAATTGTAATCTTTACTGGGCTAAATTAGTAATTTACAAAAGGATAGATAAAGAAAGCATGTGTAAGTAGGACTATAATAAAGTTCCAATACCTTGTAATACTGATTACTAAAACTTTTAATGGAATCTACAGCATGACATTAATAATAAGAACAGAACAACCATTAACAGAGAGAAGAACATGAATACTCCATCCTTAAAGACAAACATTGACATAGCAGTTTTCACAATATGAAAAGATAACAAAGTAAATTACTGATTTAGTCCCTGAAGGATTACTGTTTTCTCAATTTGATACTTAAAATATTAAATGTCTCAATTTAGTCCTTAAAAAAACGTATTTGTTTTAACCCGATTCCTCTTTTTGTCAAATTGATTTTTAACAATAAAAATTTTGAAATTTAGAAATAGTAGATTTTTTGATTTTGCAACAAAAATTATCAAACTTAGACCAATGTAATCTTTTAGGAATTAAATTTAGACATTTGATCTTTCAATGACCAAATTGAGAGAATTGTAATCTTTAAGGGACTAAATTAATAATTTAGAAAAAGATAAATAAAGTTCCAATACCTTGTAATACTCATTACCAAAACCTTTAATGGAATCTACAGCATTCATCCACCAATGAAGATCACTTGGACTCTCATCAAGGTCTGCAGGCCAGTCAGGATAAGTATCACCATCTTTGAAAAAGTTGGATATTCCATCATCTGCTCCTTGAGGAATCTCTCCACAGTCCACAATTTTAACATCAAGAGTGGGACGGTCTTCCTCGCCCGTTGTAACATGCTCGATCGAACGGACCACTCCCATTCCCTTCACTACCTTTCCGAACACAACATGCTTGCCATCTAGATGAGAAGTTCGAGTAGTAGTGATAAAAAACTGAGACCCGTTTGTGTTAGGGCCGGAATTGGCCATCGATAACATCCCTTTCCTTTCATGCTTCAACTCGAAATTCTCGTCTTCAAACTTCAGCCCATATATGGATTCTCCGCCAGTGCCATCTCCAGCAGATATATCTCCTCCTTGGATCATAAAGCCTTTAATAACACGATGAAAGCAACATCCCTGAATGTACAACAGAAAATATTTTAATTTCAATAGGTCAGTTTGAACCTAATACCAGAAAAATGTTTTTAGCATGAAACATTTTTAGAAAGAAGCACAATGACCAATACATCAGGAGCTTGCAGATTACTTTCTTGACTCCAAAAAATCATTTAAAGAAGATACTAATAACAGGAATTACTCTTTCCTCTCATACTATGCTACTAATAAGATTTAGAACCATATGTCACAATCTCCTAGCATCAAATATAAGAAGTGCACATTACCACCAAGAATCGGAATGCCACAATCATTTGAAGCTATGTAAGCATATGTTACAGGTAAGAATTATTTATCAACAGTAGAAGTTTTAGCCATGATAAATGGAGAACAAATTTTAGACTTATACCCGAATGATTCACAGAAGCATCATGATATGGCATGAATTACTTAAGTCTAAATTATTATCTGTCATCAGCATTTCTTTACATTTCTTCTGCACTGTGGATACTCATACGAAATTGATCAGATTTTCATTCATTGACATCTTTAATAAAAGAAATTCAGTACATAAAAAAGTTGGCATAGCTCTGGTTTTTACCATTTTCTTTAACTATTAGACAGTTGGAGATGCCGGTAAGGAGGGTTGAACAGATGGTATGGAGTCCTGTGAAAAGAGGCGGAAGAAGACCAAAGAATTGAATGAGATCTTCGAGTGAATGAAATACCTAAAGAGTTGGTCATTGATAAAGCTTAATGACGTTGTGTGATACATGTAGCCGACCCCATCTAATGGGATAAGGCTTCTTGTTGTTGTTGTTGTTGTTGTTGTTGTTGTTGTATTAGTTAAAGGAGAAAAGAGAATATAGGACATCATAATCACTGATAGAAGTTGAAATAACTCTTTCCTAAAGCAAAATATTAATGGACCCCTTTAAATTACTAAGATTACTTTTGGTATAAATCGAAGACTTTTAAGGGAATGGAAATGTGAATGAAAAAGAGAAATGAAATATGAATGCTAAAATTATGTTTGGTATGACATAAGAAGGAATAGAAATGATTGACTTTATTTTGTTTAGTATAGAGGTGGTCGGATCAAAAGCTCCAAGGACCCAAACCAATCTTCCACCGTTGGATCGCGCCAGAGCGCTGATGCCTCGAGGGAGTGTTTCACCATCGCAACTGGTGACTATGGAAGCTTGATTGGCAATGGGTCAGTGATCAAGGATGCCGACGAAGAACATCAACGATGCCAGCAAAGAAAAAGAAGAATCGGCAATGGGTCAGAGATGAGGGTAACTTGGTCCTTTCCTCTCTTATTCCATGGACTGGAATCTGATTCCTTCACATTTTTTGCGGAATCTGAGTCCATCAAATTTCTTTTCATGGGAATCCCTTTCCTATTCAATTAATGAATACCAAACATGAAAGTAAATGAATGAGAATCTTTTTTCTATTCAATTAATGAATACCAAACAGGCCTAAAGGAATCAACAGAATATAACATGAATAATTAAACACAATCAAAAGGTAATCAAGGGCACAACCGTCTCTTCCCAACTCATCATCCCAAATTAAGAAAAAAGAGTATTCAATCTTTCGATCACTGCAAAGTCCAGAGTTTATAGTCACTTAAGATTCTCAAGATCAATGAGACATCTATATCATACAGTACATATATTCCCCAAATAGATTCTATCTTCATTCAATCTGCATACTGCAGCCCCCAATGAGTAAAAAGAAAACGACCCCCTCTCATTCAAATGGAACAAGACAATTAATTCACATAATGGTATGTCCAGAAACTCAAATAAGCGAAAACACAAAAAGAAAGAAAGAACGAAAAGAAGGAAGGACCTTGTAATGGAGGGGTACCCCAGTGTTGGAACCAACGCCTTTCTCGCCGGTACAGAGAGCCCTGAAGTTCTCGGCGGTTTTGGGAACGACGTCGTTGTAAAGCTCCACCACAATCCTCCCTTCTAGCTCTTCCCCTATGCTTATGTCTAGGAAGCACCTCCGTCTCCCCATCTCTCTCTCTCTCTCTCTCTCTCTCTCTCTCTCTCTCTCTCTCAGACAGTGAGAAATGGGAAAAGGTGTAATGAAGATTGAAGATTGAAGAAGACCCTTCTCTGCTAAAACTATGAAGCTCCCATTTCAAACGTCTGCAAGTTATTGACTTTACGCCTCTTTCTCTCTCCCTCTCTCTCTCTCTCTCTCTCCCTCTCCCTCTCCCTCTCCCTCCCTCCGTCCTGTTATTTGCTAACATGAGCCGTAGATGAGCTGTACCCATTGTTTTCTGAGATGGCCATTGGCCATATTGACATTCATTTTTCTTTTGTAATAACTATCATTTCATTTTTATCGGATATTTTTTAAAATAAAATAATAAGATAAATTATTGATTTGATTCCTAAAAATTATAATTATCCTAATTTAATTTTTAAAAAATTAAAAAAATTTAATTTAATCCCTTAACATCTTTATTTTTCTCAATTTACTCTTTTTATTTGTCAAAATTATTTTAGACAACAAAAATTCTGTCTCATCCCCGCTTGGGAATGACATGACTGGCACAGATGTGAAATCTCGTCATGAGCCTAATTCTATTTAGAAATCACATGACATTAAGTGCTTAATGTATGTACACAAATGCGTATATTAAGACTTTGTTTGGGTAAACAGCTTATTTAAGTGCTTATAAAATAAGCGCTTATCATATAAGTACTTATATATAAGTTATTTTTATAATTAAAGAATTTACAAAGATAAACTTCACATAAGCTGTTTTCAGCTTATTTTCATAAGCTATTCAGAGTAGCTTATGAAAATAAGCTGAAAACAGCTTATTTTCATGTCATAAGTTATTGTTATAATCTCTTCCAAACGTGTACATAAACGCTTATGTCATAAGATAAGCCAAATAAACTCAAAGTAAGCTCTTCCAAACGGGCCCTAAATCATGATATGATCTCTCATAAGGAATTATACTCAACTTCATTATTCTTTCCAACAAGAATGACAACTTTTATCTAAATCTAATTAGAACTCTGCCATAACTTTAGACAAGGCAACATAATCATAGTAAAAGTATTTTACTCAAAACTTGTATCATAAATCAAACGTGGATTTTGACATTTAGCAAGCTAAATTTAATTATTTAACAACAAAAATAATCAAATTAAGATTAATATAATTTTTTAATGATTAGATTGAAAGATTTAATCTTTCAATGACTAAATTAATATAACTATAATTTATTGAGGCTATCAAATAATTTACTCAAAATATTACTTTGTTTAGGATTAAACATTAAACAAAAAACTGATTTTTGTCCTTTTGAAGTTGGACTCATTTCCTTAACTCAAAACTATAATATTTTTTTTTTAAAAAAAAGGGCAAAAGACCATCACACAATACCATAATTGCTAATTGGTCAGAAATGTTTTTTTCTTATCTAATTAACATTATTACTAAAGTATATATATATATATATATATATATATATATATTAATTATAGTAAGAGTACCACCCATCCCTTTCCTTACCTAAATTTCTTTTTTCTTTTGTTTTTATTAGGAAAAAAAACAGGAAACGTAGCTTTTATATATATATATATATATATATATATAGAGAGAGAGAGAGAGAGAGAGAGAGAGAGAGATAGTATAAAAAAGTACAAAACAAATGGTAATAAAAAGTAAAGTTTTAAAAATCAAATTGGTCAATAAATCAGTGTTTCTACTAATTCAAGTGTCAATAATCAAATCGTCTTTGAACTGGTATATTTTAAAATATTAAAAAATAATATACATAATTAAATAATATAAATATAAATTTACAAATCCAATTAAAAATAAGATTGATATCAATCACACAAAACAATATCCACAATCAAAAGTTTAAAATAAAAATTGATCAAATAATAAGGAATATTATTAATCAATATAATATTCATTCATATCAAATTCATAAAAGATCAATATATTGGCATATTCACTAAATTTAACTGGTTATAATATCAATTTATTTATTACCTAATTATAGAATAAGCAAAAAAAATTAAAAAGTTAAAATAAAAGAAGAAAAATTTCAAGTGAAACAGATCATCCAATTCATTTAGCATTGATTATTATCTGATTTGAGCGATTCTTAACATGTTCAATTACTTACCAATTCTAAAAATTATTTTGGACCAGTTCCTGACCCATTCCCGATTGAACCAATTGGTCCTTTCCAGTTCTTACAACAATGATAAGAAGCTTCCTTTATCATGAACTTAAGAAAATTTTAAATTATTCACTCGTTTCTTACTTTTCTATTTTATGTTGTTATATTTATTTATCAATTTTTTAACATTGTTTATATTTCAAATTTTCATCTAATAAGTAAAAAAAAAAACGATATACTTGTAGAACATGAAATTGAAACATAAATTTTTAAGTCAAGTGGGACTCAAATCATTCATTCCTTAATAAGATACATTCATGGTAAATTATAATCTTTATTGTATGTAGGAAAAAATTAAAAATTCTATCACTTTAGATTTTTCTATTTTTTCAAAATGTGATAGTTGGATTTTATAATAAATTATTTTGAGAATTTTATAATTGGAGGATCCAAATAAAAAGTATAAATAACAATTTTTGAAGAGTAAACAATTCAGCTTGTCTTAAGTTTGGATCACTATGATTTAACACTCAATTACTTTTTCATTTAAAAATTCAACACTGGTTTATGTAATTAAAAAATGTTAAATCCTGCGAAAAAAATATAAAAATAATTATTACTTGGCACTCCAAATGATAGGTGGAATGTAATTTTTTTTTTCTTTTATATAGTCTTTTTCAACTTATATAAATGAGGGTGAAATTTTGAACTAACAAATTAACATAAAAGTTATAATATATAAGTTTAAAATTTTTAAAAGGTCTATAATTAATTTTAAAATTATAAAATAAATTTCACAACTGTCTAAATTATGAGATAAATAAGTCTAAGCTATGGAGTTCTTCTTAAAAAATGTCTTCATGTTCTTGTTAGTTTTTGATACTCTTGCTAGCATACTCAACAAATTTTAGAATGTGATTAAATTTATTTATTTATTTTTAATGTAATTAATTTATAAAATATAGGCAGAAGTACTTTTTTTGTCCCTAACATTTATTTTGTACCAATTTCATCCCACATATTTTTTTTTTCAATTTTGTTCATAGGGCAAGGCTAATGCCATTAATAAAATTGACCGAAATTGTTGAAATAGACTCCTCCAAATGACATTAGATTCTTTCATATAATACATCAAAAGTTTAAATATTAATTTGAGATGAAGTAGAGAAATGAAAAAAAAAATCATTTCAAGAGAAAATGAAACTTAATCGAATGTTTGGGATAAAATTAAAACTAAAATCAATTAATATGACTCATTCGTAATAGACTTGTCACATGAAAAAGTTCACATCTACAGTTTTCGTCAACTATATTAACGATGTTAGCCTTAAAGACAAAATCAAATCAAAAAAAATATATGGGATAAAATTGACACAAAACAAACATTAGGAATGAAATTAAAAAAATCAAATAAATGTTAGAGGCAAAAAGGATAATTTTGCCTAAAATATATTATACTTTTCTTATTCCACAGAGGACTAAATTGACAGTAATAGGTCACAGGACTATATTAATGATATTAATATTTTTTAAAAGAACTAATATAATAGTTAATTCTAAAAGGTAATATTTCAGAAATTTAAAAAAATCCATAGTAGCACTGTAAAAAAAATAAAACAAAATAATTTAAAATAATTGAATCCATTACTTATGGAAACGAAGAGGCAAATGTGAACCATATAATAAATTGTGTGTTTAAATTCTGAGGTCAATATCATGAAAGTGGTCATCACTATTAACTATTTAGGTTAATGGACTTCATTGTTCACTGAAAGCACCACTTTTCTTCAAAGTGGGGAATTAAATCTTGCATTTCCATTTATATCTAGCGTAAATTATTGATTTATTCTTTAAACTTTTTAATTTTTTAATTTGATATTTGAAATTATTTATATGTCAATTTAATCATTAAAATATTGACAAAAGTATTTTTTTATGTCTAACATTTATACTAAATTTCAATTTCGTCCCAAACTTTTGTTTTGTCAGTTATGAATATTTTTTTATCAATTATGTCATACATGTTTTATTTTGTTCCAAATCAACCATTTTTACTAACATCATCTGTTCAAGAAAAATACTGAGCTGAAGTTGTTTGGGATATGTTATATGGACTGTCCAATCAGTATTTTCTATCAATGAAATAAATGATATTAGTAAAAATAATAGATTTGAAACAAAAAATGAAACATGTAAGACATAACTAAAAAAAATATTAGGGATGAAATTGAAACTTGGTATAAATGTTAAGAATATAAAAAATACTTTTGTTTAAAATATCACATTTATCTCAATTTAATTTGCTAAATCACAAAATTTATTGCTATTAAATTTCAAAAAAAAAATTTTACTGAAAGTTACTTTGACAAAAAAAAAATTAAATTAAAAAATATATATATCTTAAGAAGCTTAAACTTTAAAAATTAAATTAAAATAATTATAATTTTTAATAATTAAATTAATAATTTATTCCCATAATTATGGCACCAACATTTATTGCCTTTTGCTGTGTACTATTGCTCTCATATTGGTCCCACTAAGCAGCAAATGTAATGGATAATGCCAATTCAACTTTATGAGGTTGAGAATATAATGTGCTACTAGTGCTTCTAGGTCATTAAATATTTAAATAGTACAAGTATTTTATATTTTTTAAATAAAAAATAATAGTGCATACAATTTAATTTAGTATTAGAGTATCTTATTAATTTAGCTTTTAAAATATTATAATCAATTTAATTTAATTTTTTAAAATTTATTTTTATTTTAGTTTTGTCCGTTTGTTTATTAGAGTGATGCTTGGGCAATGACAAGTTTGATCTTCAACAGTATTAATTTTGACAAATTAAAAATAAAATAAATTAAATAGAATCAAATATAACTAAATTGAGATTTTTGTTTTTTAGGACGAAATTAAGAAAAATATATAATCTTTAGAGACTGAATGATTAATTTACTCTTAACATTATCAGGTAGAAAAAAATTGGATTTCCATTTTCATTCCTATACTTGTGCTTGCCAAAATTTACTCTCAATATTTTTAGTGTAGGGATCAAAATAAAAGCAATAGAGTCTATGAATAAAAGCATATTTAAAGATTAAGCGCTGAATTTGAACACCAAAAATGTTAGTAGTTCAATTTTTGAAGACGTCAATCTACGGAAAACTTAATTTTTTGCTATTAATAAACCAAAAAGATATTAATTATTTATTTTACCAATAATAAAATATCCTTGGTAAAACAAAAAAAAATTCATGTCAAACAATTTCTCACTGTGACCACTAACATAATTTCTTTTCAAAATTTTTTACGAGTATCCTCCACTCAAAATATTACAGATACTAAATATAAGCACTTCTCTCAACTAAAATTTGAGCAAAGTTCATTATCATATAAAGAAATAACCCATTTTTACAAATAATAATAATAAATAAATAAATAAGGAAAGATGCAAAATTGAATGTATCTTGGACTGAAAGTCCAATGTGAATCAGTTGAATATACTTTTGTATGGCATTGAAAACTCCTCCAATGACGGGCCCATCAAGCCCTTCGGCCCAATCAATTGTGGACCAAGCCCATCTTATCTCTTCATAAGTTTTATGAAATCTCATAATCTTATTTGAAAAAGAAGAAAACAAAACTTAAATACAAATCCATATATTTTTGCTACCAAATTATCTAGTTAAAATATGACAAGTATATAGATCTCCTATTAGACATATGTATAGCTCTTTAAATGCTTTCTAAAACTTAGCATTCAAAGAATAGTTTTTTTAAAAAACTTTTTACACGCTTTGTTTTTTGTATAGAATCATAGTAAAGATATAAAGAACTATATACATGTATTTTATTTAAAAAAAAAACACTTTATCTCTTTCAACTTTTTCTTATGTGCATTTTATTCTCTTTTAAGTTTAAAACTCAAAACATAACCTCCTTAAACTTTGCAAAAAATTCCAAAACTCCCTTTTGTGAGATGTTTTTTTTTTTTCTGTTAGTATGACTTAGGGAACCGAATTGGCTTCAGTATTGGAACTACTAGTTTCCCTCGCTATTCATCTAATTGGTAATTAAACGACTGGTAATGAATTTTTTTTTAAAGTAACTCATCGTTATTTATCCGATTGTTGATTAGACAGTTGATATGAGAACTGATGACACAAGTATTGAGTCAATTAAATTATTTATGACTAATGTTGAGTTAGTTTTCTTACATTCCGTCAACAAGAATCAGACAACGTGGCATATGAGTCACTATACTCAAATCTAAATCTTATCCAACCTTATCTTATTGTGTTTAATTATATATATATATATATATATAGAGAGAGAGAGAGAGAGATTGTGGTTTAACTTTTAATTGAAATAATTGATAATAAAAATATAAGAAATTTTGATTAAATTTCCTCATTATTTTTTAAGAAAAAAAGGCAAGGGAATGTGAAAGAAGGATGGTGACTTGAGGTGAGTGATGAGTGAGACGGAAGCTGTTGAATTCACATGGAATTTTCAGAAACTAATAGCGCAGACCCACATGACGTACCCCTTCTATTTAGTCACGCTTTAATGTTTGAGATAAGGGTGTATATAAACTTGATTTAATTTAATTTTTAGACATAAATTAAATCAAATTGACCTAATTAATTTATCAAAAAATTAGATCTAGTTGGTTTTTTTTGGATGATTTAGTTTGATTTTTAGTTAGTTTGATTTGATTTGATTTTAGACGATTTTATTTTATAATAATTTGTTATTTTTAATTTTAATGATATATATATATTAAAAAAAGAATAAATTAATTAAAAGAAAAAGACTAAGTTAATTATAAAATATACAAAAATTATTTTGTTAAAATAAAAATATATAAATATAATATTATATATACAAAATATAATTTTTTTATATATGAAGTTGGTTTGGTTACTAAACCAAACCGACAATCGAATCAAACAAATTAAAATTCATATTTTAAAAATCAATTTAGATCTCATTTTTTTAGTTTTAATTGGTTTGATTTGGTTTTGAACGCCCATAGTTTCAGACGTCATATACTCTTTAAAATAATTAAAATATAATATAATTTTAAAATATATATTTTGGGTTTAAAAAATTACATTATATTTTGTTTATTTTAAATTTACAGACACATTTAGGAATTAATGTGGATAATTTGGCACTAAGCGTGTGCAAAAATAAATGCTACATCAAAAATTTTGGACATTATTAGGTTAAGGACATAATTAAAAATATATAAGTTATAATTAAAACAAATAAAATTTAATATTATAATTGAAATATGGGTCAAAATTCAAATGCATGAATAATACTTTTGCTAAACTTATTTATAATTTTTAAAATTACATTCTTTTCTTTTGAAACTCAAAAGACCACTTATCTATTTTACAATAAGAAATGAGTTACAGTTTCTTCTAATTTATCTTAACTAACATTATATTTATTACTTATATAATGAGGACGCATTTAATTAGAGAAGTGGTCTAACGGAATAGTAAAAGAAAATTTTGAAAAAAAAACTAACTTTAGGTTGAAAATCAACTATTCACATTGTTATAAAATTTATCATATGAAAATTATAGAAAATATTATTAATTGTATTGATAAATTCTGTATTAATATAAACTATTGATTTATGATCTAAAATAATTATTTTCTCTTTCTATCTCTCACATTAAACTATTTCTATTACTAAATATGTTTCTTTTATATAATGTAATATTTAAATATATATATATATATATATATATATATATATATATATATATATATATTAAGATTCAACTAATTTTAAATTTTAATAGGTAGCTGAAGTGATTCCAGGTTTCTTTCTTTAAACAAAATCTGAAATTAGTTGAATCTTAATGTAACATATATATATATATATATATATATATATATATATATATAAAAGTTGAGTATAGGAGAAATTGTAGCTAGTAGAAAAATATAGTTAAGCAGATTTTTTTTTAGCACTGGTTTTTATTTTGCCTTTTTATCTTCATATGTCTGCTTGTAATCAAGGCACTAAATGTGATCACATTTTTCTTTAGTAAGATTCAAATTTTAGTTCACTATCTTACAAGAGATTGTTCATTTTACTAAACTTGACTCAACCCTAATTAGTATTTTATTTATTTATTTATTTATTTTTTATCATTTAGATTTTTTCATCAAATGGTAAAAATAAGTTAACTGTATCAAAAATTTTAATAAATATTCACTCTAAAATATAACTTTAATTAATTAAAGTAATATATATATATATATATATATATGCACACAGATCCTTTATTACTATATCATCAAATCTCTTCAACAGCTAGTTCTCTATTTAACCCCACCTATCCAATATCTAGTTTTTTTTTTAATGTTTTATTTTTGTTTATATCTTTGCTATCAAATTATCTAGTTAAAATAAGATAAGTATGTAGATCTCCTATCAGAATAGACACATGTGTAGCTTTTTAAATGCTTTTTAAAACTCAACATTCAAAGAATAGTAAATTTAAAGAACTTTTTACACAATTTTGTTTTTAGTATAAAACTCATAGTAAAGATATAAAAAATTAAATACAAATATTTTTTTCTTAAAAAAAATGCACTTTATCGTCCTAAATTTTATCTCATATGCACTTTATCCTTCTTAAGTTTAAAACTCAATAAATAACCTCCTTAAACTTTACAAAAAAATTAAAAAAAAACTCCCCTTTTTTGAGATATTCTCTCTTTTTTTTTTTGTCAATAGATATTCTGTTTGTATGACTTACGGAACCGGATTGACTTTAGTATTGAAACTATTGGTTCCCCTCGCCATCCATCCAATTAGTGATCAAACAGTTGGTGATGATTTTTTTGTAAAGTAACTTACCGTCATCTATCTGATTGTTGATCAGACGACTGACATGAGAACTACTGACTCCACTACTAAAGCCACTCAAATTATTTTATGATTAATGTTGAGTTAGTGTTTTTACATTCCCGTCAACAAGAATCAAACAATGTGGCATATGAGTCACTATACTCAAATCTAAGGGGTCATTTGGTGGCTTAAGAAATGTTGAAATGGAGTAGTGCATTTTATTACTGTTTTATTTTTATGCCGTTTGGTAGAACATTGGGGTTGAAATGGAGCTTTCCATCATGAAAAAAAAAGGGGCGCTTTTCCTAAGTTCATTTCCTTTACATTTTGGATGGAAAATATTATTCCCGGATGGAAGATGATACTCAAACGATTTTGTCCCTATTCTATGTGTCGTTCTCTTTTTTTCCCTTTTACTATCCTCTCTGTATGTGTTGAACTTGTTACCGGTACTTCACTTAAAGCTTGTTGTTGGAAGATGGGTCAGTTTGTGATTTTCCTAATGGTTATTCTCCTAATTCCAAAAGGGGAGCTTACTTTTGTGAAACCCATTATTGAATGTTGGCAGTCAACTAGTATTAGTATGACGGTCGACTGGCACATTCCAAAGAGGACGCAGTTGACCAAACTTTAGTCTGGCAGTCGACCTGTCGAACTTTTATCTTCAAATCAGTTTAGCTCCAAAATGAAGCGGTTGATCAATTGCTTTTCTATGACTGCCAAGCTATTAAGGCGGTCAACCGGGGATAGAGAGCCGAGACCAGTGACGGGGAGAGAGAGTTGAGACCAACGATGACGGGATATAGAGAAGTAAGGGGCGGGAAGAGAGAACCTACCAGTAACGGCGAGACGAGAGGTATGGAGAGAGATGAGGTAGAGATGTGAAGTGAGGGATATGAGATGCACAGAGATGAGATGGCTGAGAGAGATGAGATCCGAGGTAGAGTGGGAGTCTGATAAAAATAAGGGGTAATTTAGTAAATTATCCCATATACTCTCTTTTTTTATTCATTATTTTCCATCTCATATCAAATATATTTTTTTCCCTTTCTCTTTTCCCTCTTCCATTCTCTTTTCCTTTCTATTTTTTTACTTTATTTCCATTCCTACTCTTTCCTAAATAATAAACGGGTCCTAAATCTTATCCAAACTTATTTACTTATTGTGTTTTAATTATATATATAGAGAGAGAGAGTGTGTGTGTATGTGTGTGGGGTTTAACTTTTGAAATAATTGATAATAAAAATATAAGAAATTTTGATTAAATTTCCTCGTTATTTTCTAAAAAAAGAAAGTAAGGGAATGTGAAAGAAGGATAGTGACGTGAGATGAGTGATGAATGAGACAGAAGCTGTTGAGTTCACATGGAATTATCAGAAACTAGTAACGCAGACCCACGTGATATACCCCTTCTATTTAGTGTGTGTTTGGATTTGCGGTGGGCATATCCAAATGCCCGTTTATTGTTCCAAAATCAATTTTGTGCAAAAATTAACATGTTTGGATATGCAACTATGCATTCCAAAATCGATTTTGATCCAAAACCTAGGTTTTGTTCAAAGTGGATTCAAGTAGCTTATGAGCAAAATCAATTCTGTAATTTTTTTCCTTTCCTCTCCTACCCTTACTTCATGGTCTCTTTTCTCCTCTTCTCTGCCATTTTTTCTCAATTCTACAATATGTTTCTTGTCAGCACTGCAGAAACAGGGAGAAGAAGGAAAGATGAGAAGGAAGAGAAGAGGAGGCTAGCGAAGTGGACACAGTGGTGTAGGTCGTCGGTCACCAAACGTGAAGCCTCTATATGCTTTGACCGGAGAGTGGAAGAAGAAGACGAAGAGAAAGAGGAAGAATCTAAACCGAGGAGAGTAAAGAGTAAGAATCTAAACATGTGGAGACTGAAGCTGAGTAGCATATGTATAAAGTTGAACATGTGGAGACTGAAGCTGAGTAGCATATGTATAAAGTTGAACATGTGGAAGGGAAGAGGAAGTGCGACTGTGTGGCGGATGAAGGTGAGTAGCGTATGGATGAACATGAGAAAACAAAAAAATTATTGATGATAAATATTACACGGGAGATAGGTACACAGGCCTATACATTTTGAGTTTTTTTTTTTTAACTTTTTGGGCCCACGTGAGAGATTGGTATATATTTTAGAAATAAAAAGTCTCAGCTTTTTTTTTTGGTTCCACTTTTAGCCATATATTGGGCAAAAAAATAAAAAGCAAATTATTTAAAACTAATTATTAAAACAATAATTAAAACTAATTTGAAGATAAATAAATTCATTTTATTACAACATTCATAAATTATAATATTGGTACTAATAGTCAAATAAAATGAAACAATATAAAATTTATATTCTTTCTGATAATTATACATTTAAAAGTGCTTCTGTTAACTAATATTCAAATGAAATTTATTTTTCAAAATCATTTTTCTCATAACAGTTTTCAAACATAAATCACGTTTTATGCAAAATCAATTTTGCTCAAAATCAATTATGTTCAAATATAAGTTTACCTAATGAATTTTCAAGCACACACTTAGCCACGCCCTTTTTTTTAATCATGAAATAATCTATCTTGAATGTTTGAGATAGGGGTGTATATAGACTCGATTCGATTTAGTTTTAGCAAGGAACTAAATCAAACCAGTCTAGTCGATTTATCAAAAAATTGGATCTAGTTAATTTTAACTTTTGGGCAATTTGGTTTGATTTTTGCTGACTTGGTTCAGTTTTGGTTTGGCGATTTAGTTTGGTTTTGAGCGATTTTTTTTTATAATAATTTGTGATTTTTAATTTCAATGATATATATATATATATATATTAAAAAAACCAAATTAATTAAAAGAAAGAGACCAAGTTAATTATAAAATATACAAAAATAATTTTGTTGACATAAAAATATATAAATATAATATTAAATATATAAAAAATATAATTTTTTTATATATAAAGTTGTTTTGGTTATCAAACCAAACCGACGACCGAACCAAATAAATTAAAATTTATATTTCAAAAACTAATTTGGATCTCATTTTTTATATATTTATATATATATAAAGTTGTTTTGGTTATCAAACCAAACCGACAACCAAACCAAACAAATTAAAATTCATATTTCAAAAATCAATTTGGATCTCATGTTTTAGTTTTGATCGATTTGGTTTGGTTTTGAACATTCATAGTTTCATATGTCATATACTCTTTAAAATAACTAAAATATAATATAATTTTCAATGATATATTTTAGGTTTAAAGAAAATTACATTATATTTTGTTTATTTTAAATTAGCAGATGCATTTAGGAATTAGTGTGGATAATTTGGCACTAAGCGTGTGCAAAAATAATTGTTACATCAAAATTTTTAGACACTGTTAAAGTAGGAGCATGATTAAAACTAATTAGAAATATATAAGTTATAATTGACACAAATAAAATTTAATGTTATAATTGGAATATGGGTCAAAGTTCAAATGTGTGCATAATATTTTTGCTAAACTTATATATAATTTTCAAAATTACATTCTTTTCTTTTGAAACTCAAAAGACCAGTTATCTTATTTTACAATAAGAAACGAGTTACAATTTCTTCTAATTTATCTTAACTAACATTATATTTATTACTTATATAATGAGGACGCATTTAATTAGAGAAGTTGTCCAACGGAATTGTAATACCCATGAAAAATAAAATATAAATATTTGTTTACAAACTACTGTTACTATTTCAGTATACGGTACTATTCACCCGTATAATACTATTTACGTATACGATACTGTTCATTTATACAATCGAAATGTCAAGTACTAGATGTGGTTTGGTCATAAGAAAAAACTAGAAAGAAGTTCGTGAGAGAAAATAACGTTTTATATGTAAAAATACCCTCAGGGACTA
Organism: Biancaea sappan; assembly: GCA_037074585.1. Classification (NCBI taxonomy): domain Eukaryota; kingdom Viridiplantae; phylum Streptophyta; class Magnoliopsida; order Fabales; family Fabaceae; genus Biancaea; species Biancaea sappan. The sequence continues at coordinate 5,994,603 of CM073493.1, read as the reverse complement.
AAGTGAAAGGACTGATTTAAAAAAAAACCTAAAGGTTTAAGGTGAAAGGATAGTTTTCCCTTTAAAATAACAGAAAAATTTTGAGGTGTACAATAACTACATTATTAGAAATGTCATTTTCATGAATAGTAAATTGAATATTTTATTAGTGCATAGTATCAAATAGTACCCTTGACTTTTCTTATAAATAGGCGCTTTTATTTCACTTCTAAACTCACATCTTCAACTTCTCTTCTTCTCTCCTTAAGTTTCTCTTGCTTCGACACTAGACCTCTGAGATTTTGGGCCTTTCCTTTTTGCTTAGGTAAGGATACTATGCCCTTTCTATGTCTTTCAAATTCTAGAAGTTATTTTCTTAAGTATGCTCTGTGGTTGCGGCTTTGGCCGATCTTCCACATCAGAAAGACTGTCCTTAGCTGTTTATATGTTATTTTGATTCTCTGATTACCGAAATAGAATGTAAACTGTGAAGAATACATGTATAGGAAAGTTCTGGCTAAGCAAAGACCTGATTTTTAAGTGTGTCCAGTGTGACCCTCCACTCTTTCCTGGGAACTTACCTGGTGTACTCTTTTACAGATTGTATTCTCTATTTCTGGTATGAATAGTACCCGTACATATGAATAGTAATCATATAAATAGTGATCGTATGTACGAATATTATCCGTATGTATAAATAGTATCTGTACGTATGAATAGTAACCGTATATATAAATAGTACGTATGTATGAACAGTATCAGTATGAAAACAATCCTAACTTGTTTTCTCTAATCTTTCATGAAAATCTCTGTAGCGGAATACTGAAATTCATCTGTGTACTCTTGTCCATAACGACTTAGAGAAGTGATACTCGTATGGAATCGAGGTGAGAGGTCCTACCTTACCTTGTTTGCTTATTTAATGTATATATTAAAAGTATACTCTATATATATATGTGACATGAAATTCATGCATTCATGTTATACATTGAAATGTGTAAATATGATTCTGTTGTGAACTTTTCCTGAAATGAGATGCATATGGTTGCATATGATTGTGTAATGTGGTTGTGTTTGATCTTGATAGAAACGGAAATAAAGTTTATGGGATCCCATAGGATGAAATAAGGGTGGAATGAAATCACTATAGCCACGTGATATTGAATATGATATTAGTCCTTTTAAGGACGGGGTGAAATAAGGTTAGACTACAGATTTGTCCCTTTGAGGACAGGGGTGAAATAAGGGAGGATACGGCAGGGGCCGTGGGGCAACGGCCATTTATTGTGGACGGGACCCGAAAAATGTCTGGGAACTTGATTTAGAATTGTATGAATTGTTTGAAATGTGATTTGGTTTGATCTTAAATATGTTGTTAATAATTGCGAGGTCGATTTGCTCACTGAGTTTAAAAGCTTACATTGTTTGTACAACTTTTTTGTTTAGATCAGGTTGCCAGTGAAAAATATCCGCTAGAAGAGTAAATCACTTTGGACCTTCCCGCTATCGGGTAGACCCCTCTATTGTTGTAGATTATGTTGCTCTGTAATCATCTAGGACATGTAGATCAGGGGTTTGGTATTTGGTTTGTATGTCAGCATAATAATATATTTTAGAATCTATTATTATGTGCAAATCATCTCTATAAATTTCAAATAAGAAAATTTGATATATTTTTTTCAGGAATGGTTATTTTGATAATGACTAAACTCATGGGTAGAATTTATCGAAAGGCTTACAGTGATGGGATATTCATCATTGTGCCGGTCATGTGCCCAAAAAACGGGTCGTGACAGGAATAGTAAAAGAAAATTAAAAAAAATACCTCTAGGTTTAAAGTCAACGATTGAGATTGTTATAAAATTTATTCATATGAAAGTTATAGAAAATATTATTAATTGTATTGATAAATTCTGTATTAATATAAACTATTGATTTGTGATCTAAAATAATTATTTTCTCTTTCTATCTCTTACATTAAACTACTTATGTTACTAAATATGTTTCTTTTATATAATATAATATTTAATATATATATATATATATATATATATATATATATATTAAGATTCAACTAATTTTAAATTCTAATAGGTAGTTGAAGTGATTCCAGGTTTCTTCCTTTAAACAAAATCTCAAATTAATTGAATCTTAATGTAACTAATATATATATATATATAAGTTGAGTAAAGGAGAAATTGAAGCTAGTAGAAAAATATAGTTAAGCAAATTAGTTTTTTAGCACTGGATTTTATTTTGCCTTTTTATCTTCATTTGTATGCTCGTAATAGAGGCACTAAATGTGATCATTTTTTTTAGTGGGATTCAAATTTTAGTTTACTGTCTTACAAGAGATTGTTCATTTTACTAAACCTGACTCAACCCTAATTAGTATTTTATTTATTTATTTTTTATCATTTAGATTTTTTTTATCACATGGTAAAAATAAGTTTACTGTATCAAACATTTTAATAAATATTGACTCTAAAATATAAATTTAATTAATTAAAGTAAAAAAAAAAATATATATATATATATATATACATCCTTTATTACTATATCATCAAATCTCTTCAACAGCTAGTTCTTTATTTAACCCCACCGATCCAATATCTAGTTTTTTTTTAATGTGTTATCTTTGTTTATTTGTTAATTAATGGCAGTGTGTAATTATGGCTATTGTCTTTTGAATTATCAATTAATAGCCAAAAGTGGTATGAATTATGAAAGTCCTGTACATTTGTCTCTTGTGAGCAACGTTTCATTATTAATTCACAGCTCATACATAAGTGACCATACAAAAATCAAAGATCCATAGAAAGGACTAATTTATTTCCCATATTTGAATTTTTATAAAAGATATGCTCATATTTAGTGTTTAACATTGTATTGAATAAGATTTATTTCCCATAGAGAATACATGGGAGAAACTTAAAAAAAGAAAAATCCAAGATGGCTTCAAAAATAGCAATCAACATCATAGTTGTAGGAGCTAGCTCAGTCATTAACCCATATTGATCTTTGGATCATTGGATCACTAGTTCAATTGTTGGGCCACCAAGGTCAATTGCTGAATCGAATAATATATATATATATATATATAGTCATAAATAAATATCAAAATAGGTAAAATAATTTATATATAAATTTTACAATCAGTATCTTAAAGTAATTTTAGCATACAAATATCATGTTTAATAAATAATAAATATAATCATTTATAATTATATTAATAAATTCTTAAAATAAAATTAAAATTAATTTCTCTTTTAATATCTAATGGTCATTCAGTTATTTTTAACTTTATATGATATTATAAAATTTGTTACTAACATTGCTCAACTTTTGTGATTTAAAACTATTTTAGATAATATAATGATATAATTTATATAAAATAATAATATTTTATGTTTCAAAATACTATTATTATTCTTATTTATATTTTTTGACACATTTATATAATAAAATTACAGACAACTTTGATAGTTAAAATGTTATTTTTCTTTTATGGTATTAAGTTTAAAACTGGTTAGGCCTATTTTTCTTATATATGCTATTTGTTAAAATTTAAAAAAAATAAAAAAAAAATATTTTAGACTCGGGTCACCAGGTGATGAATCTGATCAAAACCCACTAAATAAATGCTTAAAATATCCTCAAAATTAAAAGTTGGTTCATAGCATGTTGTTTCAAGGATGGGAGATCCAATGCTATCCTCAATATGATTGAAAGATTAACAGAAAGATCACTTAAATAACTAAATAAATTAGAACAAAATTAATAAACAGAAAACTATAGCCCCACCAAACAAATTGAAAGCTTCACCTTTTTTTTATTTTTTTTATGACATAAAGTTTAGACAAATTAAATGCCAGTCACCAAATTAAAATTAGGGCAAACTTTCAAGCTCCAAGAACACTCACAAAGATACAAAAAAGAGTGAAAGCTTCATCTTCTTTCTTTGATATATAGCATTCACATTAGTGAAAATACTTCAATAATCAATCATAAATGGTAACAATATCTCATTTTAATTTCTTCAATATACTTTTAATTGATTTCAAAATCAGTCAATATATAGTTGCTTTTATTTAGTATAAGTTACCCTAATATTACACTTAGCGTTCATCTAATTCAAATATTATACTTTATTTCATTTATTATTATTATTATTATTATTATTATTATTATTATTATTATTAAAACTAACTTTGTAAACAACATGTTTTTTATCGGTAATAAAATTATTTAATAATTTTTTGTTGTTTTATTAAAAATAAATTCATAATTTTAGATATTAACATCAATTTAACTACTTTTACTATTATATCAAAAAATGAAATATAATATTTGAAGCAAAAAGAATATCAAATGTAATTTAACAAATCTCATAAGAATTATCAAGGATAGTTGGTTTAAGTGATTATTCTAAATAGAAAAAAAATAACATTAAGAAGGCTTACACACATATTTTGCCTTAGTAGTGTCAAAATGTCATGCAAGTCAACTCAAACTTGTTTATAAATAAATAAATTTAAGTTCAAAAAATTAAACTTATTTTTTCCATGAGCTAACAGGCGCGGCCTGCAGGCTGCCCTGGTTATATTTTTATTTTACAAAAATATTATTATTTAATATAAATAGTCTTACTTTATTATAATTGATATTTTATAACATTATATTCCATAATACATTTAGTTATGAAAACTTTGTAATTTTTACAAATAAATATAAAATCTTTAAATTAAATATAATATAATTAATTTTAAAAAATTAAAGTTATTGTTAATTTAAAAATAATAAAGAAGTAACATTTTACATGTATTTTAATAAAAAAACTAATTTTTATAAAAAAAATTAATATTATATTATTTAAATATAAATTTAAAAAAATGGCCTGTATGTTGACCCCATTTAAGCAGTAAGTCCATGGCAGACGAGCTTAGATTTTGTAAAATAGTCTGTTTAATAAATGAGTCGAGTGAATCGTTTGACAACGTTATTTTGACCTATTTCAAAAAAAAATCAATCTGCAACAAGTTTTTAGATTTTAATATTTCTAAGCCCAAAAAAAATCGCATAAGAAATTAATGCTATTTACCTACTTATTCATCTAATTCAATCATACCAATCAATAATTATATTTTTTTGTAACAAAATATGCATAGGATATTTTAAAAAAAAACTCATGCACCAAATATCTTTATATCTTTCAATTTGAAAATTACCACTACAACCAAAATTCTTGAATAATTGACTCAGAAGTTTCCGGAGCTCAATGACCACGATTTGCATCGACAAGTTCCATAACAAAATCATAAGAATGACATAGATACACTACAATACATATTATACTTCAAATTAATAATATCATTAAGTGTTAAATTACGATTGATATTCGCCTAAAAAGTAAAAACTCTTTTTAACTATCTGGGCAATGCGTTGCTCAAAATTCAGAAAATGAAAATCACTGCAAAACCCTATTTTTCTTTTACAGCGATTTATTACCGTTGCTAATGGAGCTTTTTCTTGGCTCCTCCTCCTCCTCTTCTTCTTCTTCCACTTCGTCCTCGTCGCCTTCTTCTTCTTTTAACTCTGGTGAGACCTCCTCCGTCACCGTCGCCGAAGACGGTGGATCTTCGCCGGACGTATGCTCCACCGGAGGTTGCTGCGGCGGCGGAGGAGGAGGGGCTATTGTGCCGTCGACGCAGGAGGAGCATTTGGTCTCGACCCAGCTCTCGAAATCGTACTGGCCGTGACCCATGACCCGACGACCTGAACAGAGCCTCCCGATCATGCCGGCGGCGACCCCGAGCACGGCGATCACGGCGAGCACCGCGATAACGGGCCCGACCGACCCGTGACCAGAGTGGGTCGTGTAAGCTTGCTGGGTCACTTCAACAGACGGCGGCTGCTGAACAATCGGCGTCGCCGTGGCGGACATCGGATAGAAAGAGAGAGAGGGTTTTCGCCGTTTCGGAGTTCTTGAGGTTTTGAAGAGGTTTAAGACTCAAAGGTGGGATCTTTGAGAGAATTTATGATGTGGGTGTGTTTCAAGATGCAGAAAACACCTGTCAACACTTCAATGGAGAGAAGAAGAGAGAAGAAGAAGATGATGATGGTGATGGTGATGGGAAGAGAAAGAAGGTAAGCGAAAGTTAATGAAGCAGAAAGCTAGCAAGTGATGCTACGAGCAAGAATGAGTGTCTATGTCTCTCAATTTGCTATGTTTTTGTTTTGCTTTTTTCTTTTTATTTAAAAATTAAAGCTGTGGACTCTTCTGGGGTTTCTTTTCTTCCTTTGAGTTGAGTGGTGGGGCTGTGATCTAAAACAGCAAAAGTACAACAAAAACAAAGTTCATCTTTAACTTTTTATAGATTTATTTATTTTGTGAATATGTGGTATAAGAGTATAAAATCAAACTAATTAAATTGTATTAAATTGACTAAAATTGAAAAAAAAAATAGTTTAATTGTCGGTTTAGTTTAGATTAATTTAGTTAAAATTAAATTAAACTGAATTAAATTTATATAAAATATTATTTATATATATATAATATTATATTTACCAAATTTTTTTTGTAAATAAATAAGTAAATCTCATATTTTTATTAATTAATTTATTATTTTACAAATTTTGCCTTCGAAATTTGAAATGTATCTTAATTGTTTTGTTACGGATAGTAAAAATAATATAATGCTAAACTGTTTTTAAAAATTAAGATTTGACAAATTTTTGTTTTAACATTTTTTATATATATATTTACTTTAAAAATAAATATATGTTTGTTTATAATATTACGGTATTGTAAAAAAAATCTGAAATTTAACTAAATCACTTAATAAAAATTGAATTAAACTGTTTAAAATTGAATTAAATTACCTAAAAATTAAAACTAAATATATAATTTTACAAAATTAATGAATGAAATCGAACTAAGCACTCAAATGAGTGGAGTATATAACACCCAGGCAGAAAAACCCTTTTCACATTGAGTGGGAGTGAGGCTTTCTCGTTTCAAAAGACTTTTATGACATGACAAAACTTTTCTCCAAAGGTTAAAAAGTGTTTGTTATTTTTTTTGAAAAAAATGAGAGTAAAATTGTATTGTGTAAGAACTAATTACTTATTACTTAATACTTTTTTTATTTTAAAACAATTATTTGACTTTTTGTCAATAAAATTGATTTTGTGTACAATATAAATTTGCAACTTTATTTTTAAACATGATAGTAAAGGAAACTAAGTTAATAATAAGCTCTCACATGGTACAATAAAATTATTTAAATAAATTCAATGTTAATTAATTGTATTGTTTATTTTAGGAATAATATTGATTCAATTATTAGAAACGTTGGTTTAAAAAATGATCTATCATTTATGCTGAATAAATTTAAGAAGAATTAGCTTTTTGTTAGTGCAAGTATATACTTAAAAGGGGTGTGAATTGAGTGCTAAAACTATTTTATAAATGTTTGTTCTTTTGAAATAGTTTTAGGGTCCTGTTTGAAACTTAATGATCAAAGGAAAAAACTATGCTGAATAATCAAAGCAGTAAATAAATGACATTAGAATATATAATAGTTTGATTGTATCTTGACGATACACCTATGTCCACTCCTTAAAATACAAAGTAATGAGATTTTATTGTAAAAAATTAATCATTCATATACAAGTAACCAGCTTGAGACTCAATTATCCGTTTTTATGCTAAACACTTAGCAACCTCTAAGTTTAACTCAACAGTGCCCTGTTTTTACACTTAAACCTGTTAGGCATTTACACATCTCTAACAAACGTTCAATTAAGAAACATTTCCTCCATAAAGGCTCAGCTCACGATTTTTGCTACTCACAACAAATAGGGTCGACAATAGGGCCCTAACAAACAAGGTCTTCACCAGGGCCCTAAAACAGTATCTACTCACGGAATAGGTAAAGAGTAGGTAGAAGGGTTTGGTTCATAAGAACTTTTTACATTAAGAGTTCACTCACACAAAGTATAATCTGAAAGGTATAACTCTATTTCAAACAAAGTTACAATAAATTAGGAGTAACGCTCAAGTGCTTTAAAAAATGCTAGAGTATTCTTTTCTGAATTTGTTGGTGTTGTAGAAATGGCTTGATGTCTTCTTTATTTAGTTTTTTATATTACCTATTAAATAATTTTCATTTGAAGTGCTGACTTGAATGTTTAATCAATTAGGATTCTAAAAAGGAATACAATCAAGTGCTTAATAAGGAAACAAATTGTCTTCGTATGATCCACCATTTAATGAGCTTTTATCTTGAGAAAGTTGGACTTGGAAATTTTTTTAATAAGCTCTGAAATAATCGTTGCTTGATTGGCATAAAAAGATCTATTCCTTAATAAGGTGTTTGACATTAATGGTGAGATCTTCTCTTTAAAATAGTATTGATTTTTTCCACGTTTAAGCTTAAGATAGCATATTTTCATGATTTAATCGTGTAATTTGATTGTAATTAAAAGTTTTAAATCATTCTTAATTTATTTAAACATGATAGGCCGATAGTTGACTTTGACTAAGTGCATTAAATGCATATGATTCCAAGGCTCTGAAAGATGACATTAATAAAAAAACTTTTGATTTTTATTCTTTCCTTTTCGTGCAACAGCTTATTTATTTCTTTGTTGATTTTCTTATTTATTTCATAATCTTCCCTTTTAAAACAAATTATTTCTTTTTTCATTTGGTCAACGACTTTCTTTCCTTATGTGTACTCGCATAAATTTCTCTTAATAGCTCATGTTTGACTGCATAAAACGTACATGATACTTTCATCTTTTGTTGTGACACTACATTAAATACATTTTAGATCTTCAGGTTCTAGATAAATTTCCATAACCAAAAACTTGATTCAACACTTTATATTATATCACCTGAGGAGATACCATTCATTAAAAAAAGAAGCTGACAAATTTTATTTCTAAGAGAAAAATATATTTCACAAAAATTTGACATGAAAAATTAGAAGAAGCCTTTTTACAATATGTAGAAAATGTTAAATGAATCATATGACATTTTGCCAAAAAAAAAAAGTTATCTAGTGTTTATTACTAAATTTTATAAAAATGGATATGATTTACCCATAAATAATAATACATTATTCTATTTCGTATTACGTGATTAAATTTTAAAATAACTTTTTTTTACATCACATATATTTATCTCAAAAAAATTAATAACAATCACCTGAAAATTTACAAAGTCAAACCCAATTAAGTGGAAATCTTAAGATTGACGCAAACATGAATTAGTTGTTTTTCTTAAAAGTAGATTTGATATTTAATTAAATTATAATTATATCATTTGTATTTAAAACTTTACATTGATTTATCTATAATTCATTTTTGTTATTGAAATTATTTTTCAAATATATATAGTTTAATTATTATTATATTAAGAATAAATTTATGAGATGACTTTCAGGAATTATTGATTTTATTAACAGTTTATTGTCTAAAAAAATCCTAAATTGAGACTTGAACCATTTTGAAGGAATAATTATAAGGAAAAAATGGCTATAATGTCTTTTCACATGCTTAGAGATACATCAATTTTTGTTGAAGCCGACGATGGATGCAGTGTGAATCGTGTTATAAGATATAGTTCTTAAGAAAATATTTAGCGACAATAAAGTTTTTTTTTAGAATTAAACAGATATAATTCATAAACCAAAATAATAGAGGGAGAAGAGTTGTGACAACAAAACTTTTTTTTCTCATTAAATAAGACATTCTGATGTAACTCGAAAAACAAAACATGAGAGAGAGAATATTAGTGTAATATAGAGTTTTTCTGAAAAATTTAGAGACATCGATTTGCATTTGAGTAGTCCTAAATACGAGAGCCCATATATTTTTTTAATTTTTTATAAGCCTATTACAACATATAAACATATAAAGTGTCATCTCTCTTATTTCAAAAGATGTGTGACTTCAAATTTTATTCTTTTTTAATTACAGCAGTTTTCCAACACCAACAACAATTATATTAACAAATTTAATAATTTAAGGTACTTAATAATACGATATAAAAATTAAAAAAATTGCTCAAGAACATTACTCTTTATTTTTTTAAATAAAAATGTCGTAAACGCACCGAATGAAGCTTGCGAAGAACGAGGCAAACCATGGTTCAATTCTAAAGTGGATTTTATAGGTCTAAGCTTAGCCTTGAAAGTCAAAAAGTTTAATAATAATAATATTATTATTTCTGTTTTTTTATTTTTATAAAAAAAGCAATAAAAATTCCTTCCCCTTTTTCACTTTTGCCCCCACCAATGATGCATTATTGAGGGCAATGCCTAACAGATAATGGTTATCTGTTTTCTCTAAAAGTGCAATTATACATATATATATATATATATATATATATATATATATATATATGCATGAATGTATAGATAGAAAGGAGGGAAAAGTAGGAATCTCCTCTGATAATTTATTCTCGGTGCGTGCGTTTGATTTTTTCTTTTTGTTGTATTTTTACAAACAACCATTTTGATTACATTAACGTAGTTTTGATATAAAAATAAAATGTTTAAAAATTTTACATTAATATAATCTTACTTTTAAATTATAATTTTGATAAAAGTTTTAAATTATTATTTTTATAAACTATAATTTATCCAAACGCAAATTATCTCAAAATCAATTATGTAAACTATAACTCGTTAGTTTCACGATTGCTTTCCAAACACACTATATATATGGTGGAGCAAAAGCATTTCAGGAGAGAGAAATTGTTACATATAATATTTTATATACCAGATAAGTGTAAAGAGCTAATAAAAATTTATTAATATAAATAAGTCTCTCGAATATTTGTTATAATAAATTTGATAAATTATATTAATATTGTTGAGATTTTATTAAATTATGCCTTTTTTAATATTTGGACTCATATTACAAAATTTATCATCTTATTTACATTTTGTCAAAGTGATTAATTTTCTATAATTAATATATATATATATATATATATATATAATTGTGATATTGGTGATGTGGTAGTTGTTTCTCTTAAGCTAGGATAGCTATTTTTTTTTTCCTTTTTTCAGATTTGTTTTCCTATTTTTAATTTTTAATTTTAGAACTTATTTTTTGTGCTATTTTAATTTTAATAATAAGAAGAATTGAAAGATCTTAATTAACAATTTAATAAAAGGTCTTCTCCATGTTAATTAGATTATTAATACTTATTTATGTGCTATTTTAATTAATAAGAATAATGCTAAGAATTGAAAAGACTTAGATTATAATTTTTACCCACTACAAAATGAGAAGCAAGTTATACTTGCCAAACAAAGGTTGGTTAAAATTTTTAATTAATTAATCAGTTTACTTATTTATGTGATATTTAAAAAATCATAGTAATATTATAATTTTATTCTTAACACAACAATAAGAGCAATTAAGTGTTTTTTTAGTGGTTGAAACCAGTTAAATTGATATTGAAATTTGACATAAAAATTGATAATAAAGATTGTTAAATAATTTTAAGATAAATTACCATTATGATCTTCTAATTTCAAATTTTACACTCAACATCTCTCTAACTTATATTTTGTCATTAAAATTAATTTTTTGCACAACATATATATTCCTTCTAATAACAAATTAAAATGACTTGACGATACGGTTGTACTAGAAATAAAATCATATTTTCATATTAGATATTAATATCAATTTAACTTACTTATTTTTAATTTTAAGAAAAAAAATCTGGTCTTATTTTATAGAAAAAGTTAATTGATCTAATAACAAATAAATTGAAAGGAAGATCTTTACAACATATATCGAAATATCAATAAAATCATATATAATATTTAAAATTAGATGGGTGCTAGGTGCAATTTAACCAAACATCACCGGAAGTTAGTATTATTTATTCATTATTTAAATTTTAAAAAGAATTTATATTATGTAAAAAACTAATTCTAGTAATAAAAAATTTGAAAAAGAAAACTTTGCATGATTTTTTCATAAAATATTAAATATACCATAACTAAAATTCAAAATATCTAAGTAGGTAAAAGTATTTTTTTGGCCAACAACGTTTATCTTAAATTTTAATTTTATCTTTAATATTTTTTTTGGTGTAAATTTTGTCGTATATATATTTTTTGTTTTAATTTTGTCTTTAAGACTAACATAATTAAAAAAATTGATAAAAAATGTTGACGTGAACTCCTCTAAATGACACATAAACTTTTTTAAATGATGTGTAAACTATTCCATGTGACACATCAAACGTATAAAATATTAATTTGGGGCAAAAAAAAATAAAAATATATCATTTGGGACAAAATTAAAATTTAGTCAAATATTTAAAATAAAATTAAAACTAAAATTAATTAGCATAACAGCTTGGTAGTGAACCTTGCATATAAAGAAATTTATGTAAGTATTTTTCATTAACTATATTAAAAATGTTAAGCTTAGAGGCAACTTCGAAACCAAAAAATAAAAACATATAAGACAAAATTAAAAAAAAAAAGACAAAGTTAAAACCTGAGATAAACTTTTAGAAGAAAAAAAAAAGATATCTTTTCTATTAAATATAATTTAATTTTGTTTTGATGAAATGCACATGAAGGCCCCACAATTGAAGGAGCAGAGTACAATGATGGAGTTTCTCCATACATCAGTGTGGAATTATTTCAGTGTGTAGTCTGCAAAGCAAACTTAGTGAGCTTATGACATTTCATTATATTAGGAATTGCATATACAGGACTTTGTCATTTAATAATATTTCATTTCAGTCCCATTTTGCTTGTCAGATTCTCTAAACATTTATGTGTCAGCCATTTTCAGAACCCTAAGATTGAACACTGCAGTGATGGATCTAGGGCTGAATTATTGGGGCCAGCTACTAAAAACTTTAAATCAATTTTTCCTTTTTCTTTCTTTTATAGAGTAAATTACTAGTTTAACCTCGAAATACTATATATTTTTTAATTTGTTCGTTAAAAGATAAATTGTCTGTAATTTTCATGTTAAATTACAAATTTAATGTTATTAAATCTCATATTTTTGGTTGATAAAAGTTACTTTAACTAAAAGAGGAACAAAATTATGATAAATATAATATTTTAAGTACTAAATTGAAATACTTAATTATTTTTTAGAGACTAAATTGATATAAATATAATTTTTTTGAAAACCAAGTTAATATATGTCAAGAAAATTGCAAGAAAATAGAGAAGAAAAACAAGAATAAAATCGCAGAACATATAAAAATTTACGTAGTTTGATTAATGTAACCTATATCTATAAATAGAGAGAAGTTTCTTATTTTTTAAATAAAATTGTTACAAGTACATCATGAAACCGTAAAATCATTTATAAAATAGATAACTAGGTCTCTACATAAAATACAAGCCTATCAGCTCCATTTTTTCCCTTTGGGATCTCGCTTGCAAATTTTAGATCAGGTCATAAATTTGGTTCATCAAAAAATTAAAGACACTCAATAGTATACATTATATAAAAGCTTTTTTTAATACTATAAAAAAATGCATTAAAATCAATTGAAACCATCATTTTAGGCGCACTCAAATTTAGAGAAGTTAAGTGTTATATAAGTTTGAGTTTTGATACTTGTACAGTCTTTACATAACAAAATATCATTTTAAACACAATAAAGTACATGCTCAGATTAATGAATTTAAGTGATTTGATACTTTTTTTTAAAATATATTATTACTAAATCTTAAATTTATTATCACCAAAAATTATATAAATAGACGAAGATAAAATTTAAATAAATATAATTTTTTAAAAACAAAATTAAAACACTTCATTTTTACATAACAAATTAATAATTAATTAAAAATACCTATAAGGAATATAATGAATCTTAAATTTAAAAAATATATAAAAATAGAGAAGGGTTTGAGATTTTAACTGTGAGAGGTTGGCTATAAAAAGGCAGAAGAGGCATCTCGCAGCTTTTGTATGAATTCTTTTCTGACTTAAGGGACTCTTTGTCGGCTTTTTTCTTGTCCTTGAATCAATCTGCAATTCTGGTGTGCCCTATTTATTTCTATGCTTTGTACTTTTATATCACCTGACTCAATCCAACTTTTATATTTTTGAAAAAATCATGATTTAATCAGTTTAATTAAAAATTAATTAAAAATTTATTTAGAATAACTTTTAAAATTAATAAATAATTAAATTGGTTAAAAGTCTATTGAAATGAATAAGAATAAGTGTTAAATTAATAGGTTTAATCGGTTCATTTAATTTTTTTTAATTTTTTATTTTATAATCAGATAATAAAGAAATTAATATTATGTATCAACTAATTTTAGTAGAGATGTTAATATCTTGATATTTTATGAATTTGATATGAGTAAGTATTATCTTGATTAATAATATTTTTTTGTTATTTGATCAATTTTTACTCTGAACATTTGATTGTAAATGTTGTTTTGTGTAATTTAACATCAAATTTTTTTAATTGAATTTGTAAATTTATATTTATAGTCTTTAATTATATATATATATATATATATATATATATATATATATATATATATTATTTTTTAATATTTTAAAATATATCAGTTCAACTACAGTTCAACTATTAGTCCTTGAAATAGTACTTCTACCGATTCAATTTTCAGAACCTTAATTCACATTAAGTTTGATATAGCGAAAGAGTTTAGTCTCTCACAAAATAATAAATTTATATTCAAATCTCTGCTAAAAAGAATATCTATATTAAATACCTGAATATTTCGAAAAAATGTTAAAGTAAAGGGATGAAACTCCAACATTCAAAACAATGCCCACTAATAGTGTGAGGCTACAAGAATTTCTCAAGCTAGAAATATGTGAATGTTCCAAGTTACTGTGCTACCAGACTCTGCCTCTGTAAACTTTAAATGTCAAAGTAAATTATTTATTTTGTTCATAAAAAATTATAATTATCATATTTTAATTTTCTAAGATCAAATATTTTAGAGTAAAATTACTTTTTGATCCTTAAAAGTGTATCTTGGTAACAACTTAGTTTATGAAAGATGATTGTTGATCACTTTAGTCCATAAGTTTTGAAATCGTTATACAAAATGGTTTATCCGTCAATCTTTCCATCACAGCCAACGTTATATGCTAATGTGTATTGCTATATGTTGGCATAACAGTGACATAGAGTGACGTGACATCTTAATATGTTAACATAATTAACTATTTTAGTCCATAAATTTTGAAATTGCTAAATAAATTATCTTTCTGTCCATCGCCATGGCAAAAATGATAGACAGAGATTATTTTGTGTAACGATTTCAAAATTTAAAAATTAAAATTATTAATTATTATTTTTTAATAACTAAACTTTTTAAAAATCAAAAAGTGCGTTTACTCAACATTTTAAGTTACTTATTGAAAGATTATATTTTTTTTCTTTACTTGAAAATTTTGATTATTAATTGTCAAATCTACCATACAAGCAGTTCATACCTTAAAATTAAAGAGGACACAAAAATGTTGAAAAGTGTGGGACTTTGAGTGGAGATATGAGTTGAAAATTTTGAGAGAAGGAAAGAGTCAAAGAGTGGGTCAGGTTTGCCTCAGCCTTCAAAGTCAAAAAGTGTCCTTAAAATTTCAAACTGAAGCATTAGGGATAACCAATGCATTGTTGCCCTAGTATTAATTAGTGGAAGATGCAATAGAAGAGAACAAATATATATATATATATTGATATCTTAAAATTTTGATTTATATTTTAATTATAATTTAAAATTTTATTTTACGTTAGTTATAATTTATATGTTTTTAATTAATTACAATTATATTTTAAAATTTAACATTATCTAAATATTTAATGAAAGATACTGACGTGACATTTGATCTTTACACACGTTAGTTATTCACTTTGAGTATGCCATACGTCGGATGTCCCTTAAAATGACCCAACTATAGTGTATTTTTCAAATACATGTATTGGTTTTAGAAAAAATTATATTGTATTTTGGTCATTTTAAATTAGTATTTAATGTGACACATCTAGAATAGATAATTTAGCATTGACGCGTGCAAGATAGAATTTTATGTTAGCGTTCATTGTTAAATTTTTGGACAATGCTAGGCTTAATGACTATAATTAACAAGAAATAAAGTTATGAATTATAATTGAAACATGAGTCAAATTTCAAGAGTATGAATAGTATTTTGTCAAAAAATAAGGGGTAAATTTAATTTATTGAAAAAGTTCATTATGCATGAATATATGTTAGTAAAATTTATTCAGTCTAATTTTTTAATGAAATTTATTTTAAAATATGTTAAAAATAAAATCTAATCTAACTAATTTCAAATAGGAGAAATCTTTAGTTATACATATTCTATCAAAGTTAAATTATCTATAAAATTAAATTTGTTTCATTTTAGTTCATAATAGATAAAAAGTCTCAATATAGTTTCAACACATTGTATTTGTCTCAAATGATTTTTTTTTTAAAATTAAAAAGAAGGTACCATACGTGAAAAAGCATAGTGAGAAAGGGATGTAGGACGAATCAAACTCCCTATATCATCTTTCGCTGAGGTGGCGATAAAGACCTTTTTAGCATTGATTGATAATCAACTTAACAAAAATTTTAATAGAAAGGGCTTTATCACAAATTGTGAAGTTTGAAGGTGTTATACGATGAGTTTCAGATTTCAAAGGAATAAAAAGCACATAAGACAAAGTTTAAGGGAGTAAAAATGTAAAATACATTTTCCCCTAAACTCTAATATATATATATATATATATATATATATATATATATATAATTTTGTTAGATTAGAAATAATTGTAAATAACAAAATTTGAAAAATAATATAATAGAAGTTGAAAATAAAATACTATTTAAAAAATGTTCAAATTTTATTTTCAAGCTAGTATAATATATATACCAAAATATATGTGGAAGTCTAATCTCCAAATGCGATTAACTAGAAAATAGATAAATTAATTAAATACAAATATATAAAAACGCAAATGATACTTTTTTAATTTTTATAATAAGAAACCAAGTTACACATATATGATGTATCCGCATACAGTACTTATTTAAATCTAATATACATGATTAATTAATTGCCCTACTTTATTATTTTAATAAGTTACCAATAGATGCTATTTATACATTTTTTTTCACTTTAAAAAAGTTTGCCAAAATAATAATAAATAAAATGATATTTATTTAGAAAAATTTTATATCATATATGTACAAGATCTAAGGTTAATGCAACATTTTCTAATTTTTATTAATGTATATGATATTATTTTATACATTTATATGTTGTTTAATAATTATAACTTTTTAATTAGAGGCCAAAATTGAAAATAAGGTCAAATTTAAGGGATTAAACTAAGATCAAATCCAATGTGCTTAGCAAAATCATTTGATGAAATGCATCTATCCATATTGTTGTATTTAATTTGGAAAATCTTTAAGAAGGTGCTTTTTGCTGTTAAATTGATGAATGATGAAGAAGGAACATCTATAGATTTGACTTTGAATTAATATTATTGGCATGGATAATTATTTTTTTATGAGAATATGGATAAATAATTATACATATTCATCATGTTTCATTTTAAAATATTTTTTAAATTTTAATTAAAATATCAAAATAAAATAACATTAAACATATAAAATATTTAAAATTAAAATAATGCAAATACTACATAAATTAAAGAAGGTATTTAAAAAAAAAGTATATACGGGTAAGGGAGTGAACAAGGATGAAAGAAGAAGAAGAAGAAGAAGAAGAAGAAGAAGAAGAAGAAGAAAGTTAAACTAACTGTAAGGGATAATCTGGTAATTAATATTCTTAAGTAAAAAGAATTGCAAGGGAAAATATGATAATTAATAATTTTGAGTAATAACATTCCCTGAGTTTAGAATGGTAAAGAATGTGTTCAAATTCATTGAAACATGATTAAATAAACTTTTAAAAAATATTAAAATAAATTAATAATTCAATGAATGAAGCTTCACCCTCTTGAAATTTGGTCTTCCGAAAAGAAAGTCTTTTCATTTAGCATTTCAAATATTTTCTTCTAATTGAAATGATTTTTTAGGAAGAAGTTATTGCTCTTTGATGCAATTTAGTGTGGTTGTGGATGTGGAAGATACTTACACAAGTTTTATATATCAATATATCAACAGTTAACAACAATGTAAAAATTTGTTATTGCTTGAAGAAATATTAATTTGATTGAGAAAAAAATATTTAAAAACTAAATTAAAAGATTCATTTTTGAAAATTATATTGAAAGAAAAACAATCATTCAAAGGCTGAATCATAAATATACTCAAGAGGTTATGGTAAAAATATAATTAAATTCATTAAAATTTAAAACAGTTGTGATGTTACAATGAGTAAATATTAAAAGCTTATGATAAAATATAATTAAATTCATTGATTCATGGTAAAATGAGAAAAAAGATAAATCTGACCCATCCCATGCAGGTCTCCAACTTGCGATCTTTGCATGATTACTTATTAGCACGACGTTTTAACCAACTGAGTTAATAAGCCAAATAAAAATTAATTTAAAACTTTTAAAATATTAGAGATTTTGAAAATAAATATTTTTTTCTCTTGAAAAATAAGCTTATTATTTGACAAAACATTATATTTAAATCAAAATGGTTTATTTTGAAGTATTTTATATTCTCTTATGTAAAATATTGTTGCTATGCAAGTTCAAGACACCTAAATATGTTTATAGCATTATTAATGACCACCTGATTACCAGATAAAAGAACCATTTTTATATGAAAAAAACATGTTTCAAAATTTAACAAAGAATTCTGTTTTAATATCCAATTTGAGAAAAATATTTTTCTCTTGAAAAATAAGTTTATTATTTTACAAATCATTACATTTAAATAAAAACGGTTTCTCTTGAAGTATTTTTTATTCTTTTATGTAAAATATTGTTGCTTTGCAAGGTTCAACGCCTAATTATGTTTATAGCATTACTAATGACCACCTGACTACCAAATGAAAGAACCATTTTTATATGAAAAAACATGGTTCAAAATTTAACAAAGATTTTTTTGGGGTCCTAAAAACTATATTATTAATTCACTTAAAAAGTTGATGATAAAATATAATTGCATTCATTGAAATTATAAATACTTGCATGATGACAAAACGAGATAAAAAGTTAAATTTGGCCTATGCAAGTATTGAAACCTTCGCGTTATTAATACAACGCTCTAACCAATTGAGATAATATACCCAATGAAAATTGTACTGAAATAATAAAATTATAACTAATTAATATTCAACACAGTTTTATCACAGAAAATAGAAGTCAGCAGGAGTCACATAAATCCAACCATCTTAGCTTGTGGCTTACTCAATTGTTTGTTTGGGACACTACTCATTATTTATGCTGCAGTCTGCAGTCTGCCAGTCTCCTAGGCTTAAATTTAAGAGATAATACAAAGGATTCTAAAGAAATTTATTATTTTATTAAAAAAAAGTTATATTAAAGTAAGAGAACAATACTATTTATCCCCGTCAATTTTGACACAGTTTTAATTATAATATTAAAGTTTGTTTCGTATTAATTATAATTTATACATTTATAATTAGTTTTGATTTTATCTTTAAACTTGACATCATTCAAAAATTTAACGTCAAAAAACTTAACATTCGATCTTAAACATGTTAGTATTAAATCATTTATTTTAAATATGACAGATGTCAATGTTCCTTAAAATGATCAAAATATAGTATGCTTTTTAAAGATATATTTTGAGTTTAAAAAGAATTATATTATATTTTGTTCATTTTAAATTGACATATGATATCTGACACATCTAAAATAGATGTCACATCAGTATCTAGTGTTAAATTTTTGGATAGTTTCAGGCTCATGGGTATTATCAAAATTAACTAAAAATATATGAATTATAATTGACACAAAATAAAATTCAAAGTTATAATTGGTATGTGGCCAAAGTTCAAGGTTATGAATAATATTTTTGCCATTAAAATAATTGTAAAAGAACACTTGGGCATGTTAAAATTTTAGAATAAATTACACTTTCTTTCTCTGTAGATTTTCAATATTAAACATTTCTCCCTTTACTTTTAAAATATAAATTTCCCTTGCCTTACAACTATGAAGTTACTATACTTAGCCTTTAGTCCAATTTATTATTATTTTCAATTGATAAAAGTCTGTTACAATTTTTTTAAAATATTTGTTAACTAAATACTACATACTTTTTTAACTAAAATACTGTATATCAACCTAAGTATATATTGGCAGCTTTTGTTTACCAAAAAAAAAATTGTGATATCTTATTTTGGATTAACATAAAAAGAAACACAATATGTAAAAACTGATGCTTTAAAGCTAATAACAGGTATTTTAGTTAAAAACTATGTGACATTTATGTTACCAAATGTTAAAAAAACATGTTGTAACAAATTTCTCTAGACAAAAAAAAAAGACTAATGTATAGTGCATTTAATAATTATAAGAAATGTCAGTGTATATTTTGAAACTTGGGAAGGAAGATATGTAATTTTAATAACTTACAGAAGAAGGGAGTGTAATTTGCTTTTAAAAGTGTTCTTAACATTCTTATACATTTCTTTACAATTCACATAATTTACTTAATTTTTGTAAATTGTGTCTTCTTTTATATTTTTGGAGACATGATTTCCCTTGGCAATGACGTCATTTTTCACAGTCCAGTCAAGAGAGTAGAAATTATCTCTCATATATAAAAGTTCTTGTAAATTATTGTTGAAGTCTCACGTTAGAAGGATAATGTGTTCCAAAATTCCTATATAGATTTCAACATCTCTCATCTCTTAATCTAGCTTTTAAAGTTAATTAAACCAAAATACGATTCTTAACATGGTATTAGAAATGAGTCAACCTCCCAATAGTATGCTGCCTGTATTGAAACAAGATTTCCTTCTGCACATTGAAAGCGCAGGAAGCTCTAGGTAGTATTAGAGCTGTTGAATGCGGTTTCTTTTTTTTTTTTACTATTTTTTTTAAAATTGTATTGTGCATTAGATCTCATTCAATGACCATGATTACATGTTAAGAGCCTCCTGCTATGTATCCACCTGTATTAGGCTACCAATTGTTACCCATGTAGTTTCACACTCAAGTTGTTGTATATTTAAGTCCCAAGTCAAAGAAGATAATACATTCTAGATTCTATTTATAGAGTTGGAGATCTCTCAACTCTTAAATTAGCTTTGGAAGTTATGCTTATATAGAAGCATCTAAATAAACAGTAGAAGATTTTTGACTCCTGAATTCTGAATCACTTATTCACACTTGAAACTCAAATTAATGTACAAATGACACACACAACTGATCTCAGACACAAAATGAAATACCTCTCATTCCATTGCAAACTAACAAAACAAAATTTAAAAACCAATACAAACTACTCCAATTCAGGATCCGCCTTTCCATAGAAGCTCTATACAAATACATTATGAACCAATTTGCCGAACCCATTTGGAAACATCTAAAAGGTTACTACAAAGACATTCCCTAGTAGAGTTACCACAGAAGCATCATGTGATGGGGAGAAAACTTCAGGGGCAGCCATTACAGGTGAAGTGAACTAACTGGCTAGAGTGTCATTTGGAAACATCTAGAGGTTACTACAAAGACATTTCCTAGGAGAGTTACTACAGAAGCATCATGTGATGGGAAGAAAACTTCAGAGGTAGCCATTACAGGTGAACTTAACTAACTGGCTAGAGCTTCAGAAGCATCATGCCATTTGGAAACATCTAAAAGGTTAGTACAAAGACATTTCCTAGGAGAGTTACTACAGAAGCATCATGTGATAGGGAGAAAACTTCAGAGGCAGTCATTACAGGTGAAGTTAACTAACTGGCTAGAGCTTCAAAAGCATCATATCATTTGGAAACATCTAAAAGGTCACTACGAAGACATTTCCTAGGAGAGTTACTACAGAAGCATCATGCCATGGGGAGAAAACTTCAGAGGCAGCCATTACAAGTGAAGTGAACTAACTGTGGCTAGAGCTTCAGAAGCATCACGTCATTTGGAAACATCTGAAAGGTCACTACAAAGACATTTCCTAGGAGAGTTACTAGTGAAGCATCGTGTCATGGGGAGAAAAGCCATTACAGGTGAACTTAACTAACTGGCTAGAGCTTGAGATGCATCATGCCATTTGGAAACATCTAAAAGGTTACTACAAAGACATTTCCTAGGAGAGTTACAACAGAAGCATCATGTCATGAGAAGAAAACTTCAGAGGCAGCCATTACAAGTGAAGTGAACTAACTGGCTAGGGCTTCAGGAGGACTAACTGGCTTGCCTCGCCCCATGGCAAATCCTCGTGTTCTGTCCGGCATTCTCGGGCCCTTACTGTTGAGTTTCGGAGACGTGTCACTTTGGAGAGGGCTGCTCCGTTGTTGTGGTGAAAGAAGAAGGCCATGTCAGGCATGGCTATGTGTACATCCTCTGGCCTTATGCCCTCTGCCCCATCCTCTCCTGTATGCAATTGAATTTTCGTCGCCCTACCAAGTTATGAAAAGGACTTGTTACATTGATAGAAAAGAACCAAGGTAGTTACGTGCATTACATAATCATTTTATGAAAAGGCATGTCTGGAAGTTATATATTGATAAATGCATGGCAAAGAAACTTGAATTCCATGCAAAAGGCATCAAATACTAACAAGAGTCTGTGCCTTTGTAAATATGAATTCACAGAGAACTTACTTTGGTGATTTTATGAAACTCGGATGGATTCTCTACAATTCTGGCATGACCTGCAAAGTCCGATCATCAAATCTAGACCATCTATTCAAATTGAAAGACTCAGATCAAAGAAAAAAATTTTAAAAATAAAGTTAGACAGCATGCGGTATTTTTCTTTTCTTAGTCTGGCGATTCAAATTTGAGAACTAGACACTGTAGTTTCCACAAGAACTATAGAGAATCTAGACTTGATTATATGAATACTAAGAATGTCATGAAGTTATTTTTGTGCTAGAAATATAAAATATAGCTAGGGTTAAAACTTGAAAGAAATGACTGACAAATGCGGCTGCCTATTCAATGAAAACTTACACTACTGTTGATGTCAGAGTAGTAGCTTTGATGGGAAGAATCGCGGCCAGCAGATTCAGCATCTGAAATCTCCTCATCTTCCAGCAGAAAGCCATCAAAATCCGTCTTTCTACATTTCAAAACAGATCTCGGCTGCACAATTTGCGTGGAAATCCATAAAGACACAGCTTAAGAAACTGAGAGACAAAATACAAAATAGCATGAGCCTGGTACACGTACTGTGCGCTTAATCAGCATACTTACTCGCATCGCTTTCCTCCAATTCCTTTCGTCTTTCAACTTCTCAACCTGGACAAGTAAGCAAGTTCTTTCCTGTTCATTATATAAGAATTAGATTATATGTCTCTTTACATTAAATCTCTTGAATAGTTAACTCACAGCTTTCTCAGCTAGCTCTGTTGTCTTGTACTCCACGAGCGCATGGAGCTGAACAAGATGCACTGGGGACGTATAAAAGGTAAGAAAACTTGTAAGTATCGTTTAACTACCAACACAACATAGTATGATGTATATTTTGTACCTTATTACTGACGAAGATATCGCCTTTTGGACGGGGAGGATCGAGGGCTTTTTTTGCCTCAGCAGAGATAGGCGAAACTGCAGCATCTCTGCTGTAACATAAATCAGAAATTTAAAAAGAAAAAAAAAACGAGAGGAGGTCCCGAATGTTAATGAGAGAAGCAGGTAGATGATGATTCAAAGTTTTTCCAAGAGTTCAAAGAGCAGAGGAGATACTGGGAGAGAGGAACTAATGTTAATTCAATATTTTAGTGTATTATATGTATATACCGGTCTGTGGAAGTTCTTTTCCTTGAGCAAGGTGTCAATCAATGCAATGTAAAATTGAGAAAGACTTCAAAGAAACCACCAAGATCTATAGACTATCGACGAGGCGAACGAACCGGGAGAGAGACAACGCAGAGCATGAACCGGGAGAGAGAGACCTGTTTTTTAGTTTTTGTGCGCCAGTGGAAGCATCGGACGGTCAGGATTACGTTCAAGAGTGATCTTCGGGCAAGTTCTCTGCCACAATGGTACGAGACTGCAAGAGAAAAAGATAAGCACTTAGCATTATGCCCCAGTTAGAAGATACTTCGTGAGAAATGGATTCCTTTACCTTTTGATAGAAAAATGAGTCCATTTTTTCTATTTGGACCTTCAATATGGACTGTCCATTATGAAATGGACGGTTCAAATGGAAAGAAATGGACTACTATTTTTCTAAAAAAAAAAAAAAGAGAGAATCCATTTCCAGGATAATGCACTTGGGAGTCTTGGACAAAAAATGTCACCTGTAATTCCTCTTTCTCCTTATCAGTGAAAGGCTGTTTCCGTTTAACCTTCTTGCTGTCAGAGCTTAAAGTCTTCAAAAATGTGTAATCAAACTGGTCAGATAAAACAGAAGACGGCCCCATAACTCTTCTGTTATGAGTTATGACATTCATAATCCAACCAAATACTGACAAGTTTGGAAGATGAAGAGAGTGCTCGGGTAAGCAGATTAGTGTTGTTACTAATAAGGGATTTGATCTTCTCGGAGGAAGCAATAACGGATATTGGAACTGCTCAAGAACCATCATCGATCAATAAGGTTTTGGAAGTGAGCTAGGGGAATCCATTAATGAAGACAAAAATTTCAACAAGCACCATTCTGCAAACCTTACCATAACCTTCAGGATCTCTATATAACTGTTTCACGAAAGCTTCATTGGCTAGCAAACTCATGTCACTACTGCCGTAATGCCTAACGCCTATATGCAATGCCGGATCAGAATCAACAATAGACACCTAAAAATTCTAACTCTTTATTAGTTAAATTATGATTAAATGTAAATTTTAGTAACAATTTAATTTAGTCATAATTAAAACTGTAATTATTAAAGAGCTGCCTCTAAATGCATGTAGCTCATCCATTTTCATGCATGTCATGGACATTTTCTTTCTTTTAAGTTTTAATATAATTCTTCTATTTACCAAAAATTATATATTTTTTATAATTTTATTTTCTTATTTTTTAATAAATTCTATATTTATTTTTGAAAAATTATAAAAGTTTTTATATTCAAATTTATTATAATTATTGAATATATTGTTATAAAATATAAACATGTGATATAATAAAATTATTTACATACTAACTAATATAATATAATTTAAAACGGGCCATCCGTGTAGATCCGTCTTTAAACGGGCCTACATTTTACAATCCAATCTTGCCGAAATGCGGGCTGATCGGGATTAACCCACGGGCCTAAACCAATTTTCCCAACTCTACGCACAAAGCTTACATCGCATGTGGGGTTTTAAATTTTGACTAAATATTTAGGAAGCCTTTTTTTTTTCCCTCATTTTTTCTCCCTAATTGGTTCCCTTTTTTTTTTTTCACTAGGATATATAGTCAAAAAATTACTTTTGAAGTTCATCTCAAAAAAAAAAAAATTCCTGAATGCCTTCTAGACCTTAGCAAACTATTATTAATTTTATTTTTTTTATCATGTTATTTATTTTTTAATTATTTTTATAATAATATTACTTTTACTACAAAAATAAAAAAGAGAACAATAAAAACAATGTAAGAGTAATCTATATAATAGACTAAAACAATTCCACTCTATGACATTAATTATATGGATGTCATTTAATAACATATAATAAAATTAATAAATTAAAATGAAAGTTAAATCAATAAATTATGTAAATGAATAAATTCATTCATATTAATGATATCACATTAAATTCATTATAAGCAATCCTTTTGAGATGTATTGTAGGACTCTCCTTTAAATTCTGTGAAGATTACAATATATTAAATGTAAATTTGTGTGACTAAATCTATAATGCATTCAAATGAATTCAAATCATCTCTTTAAAAACAGTGAATTGTTGTAAATTTAATTAATAATGTAATAATTTAAGAATTAAATTATTGCAATATATCAAATACAAATTAATGTGATCTATTCTATAATTGCATTCAAATGAATTTGAAAAATTTGCATCTATCTATATAATAGACTAAAACAATTCTACTCTAAAGCATTAATTACATAAATGTTATTAAATAATATATAATAAAATTAATAAATTAAAATAAAAATTAAATAAATAAATTATGTAAATGAATAAATTCATTTCTATTAATGACACCACATTAAATTCATTCAAAGCAATCCTTTTGAAATGTACTATAGGACTCTCTTTTAAATTTTATGAAGATTAAAATATATTAAATGCAAATTAGTGTGATTGAATCTATAATGCATTCAAATGAATTTGAAAAATTTGTATTCAAATAAATTCAAATCATTCCTTTTTAAAATTGTAAATTATCATAAATTTAATTAATAATTAAATGATTAAATAATTGTAATGTATTAAATACAAATTGGTGTAATTAATTCTATAATTGCATTCAAATAAATTTAAAAAATTTACATTCAAATGAATTCAAATCATCTCTTTTAAAATTGTGAATCATCATAAATTTTATTAATAGTTTAATAATTTAATAATTACAAAATATTAAATACAAATTAGTGTGATTGATTCTATAATTGCATTCAATTGATTTTAAAAATTTGTATTCAAATGAATTCAAACCATCCATTTTAAAACTGTCAATCATCGTAAATTTTATTAATAATTTAATATAATTTAATAATTACAAAATATTAAATGCAAATTGGTATGATTGATTATATGATTGCATTCAAATGAATTTGAAAAATTGGAATGCAAATGAATTCAAAACATTCCTTTTAAAATTGTGAATTGTCGTAAATTTTATCGTAAATTTTATTAATAATTAATAATTACATCCTTAGCATTTAACATATTCAATTTACTATTTCAAAATTCACCTTATATAAATAAATGATGGTTCCAACTGTTTTTGTATTCTTCCTATGTTTGTATTGAATATATTTCTTGCAAAATTAGTTTTCATTCCGTTAGTGCTTCATATATAGCTAAATTTAGCGACATTGTTAATGTTAATACATCAAGGAATGATTGGAGGATTAAGGTTCGGGTAATGAGGTTGTGGACAATTCCATCGTTCAATATGCGTGAGAAGATTTTTAGTCTGGATACGGTTTTGTAAGATTCTTAGGTAAATTTAATTTAATTTTTAATCTTGTGTTTATCTTTTCACTTATAAAGGTGATCGCATACATGGTCGTGTGAAGAGATCATATGTGAATAAGTTCAAGGGTCAAATAACTGAGAAAAATGTTTATGTGATGTTCATGTTTGGTGTAGTTAAATCTAATAATGATTATCAAACAATAAAGCATCTATTCATGCTTGAATTTTAATTTTCAACTGATGTCCAACTAGTTGAAGATGTTTTGAGTATTTCAAAATTTATTTTCATATTTTGTTCATTTAGTGATATTTTGAATTGTCAAAGTATAGCTTGTATATGTCAAAGTATAGCCTGTATATATGTCAAAGTAGAGTCTGAACTTAGCATGTGTACAACCTGAACAATTTGACTTGGCTTTCATGAGGACTGACTTAGGTATTCGGTGGAGTGATTTCAGGAGAGATTGAAGGTTGTAATCTAGCCTATAAATACTTGTTTTGCTTTGAGTAATAGATCAGAACATTGTATTATCAGATTGTTCTCACTTTCATGGTATCAGAGCCTCTTATTTTTTTTGGTATTTCTGGATATCGCGTTACTTCTTGGTTGGTCACTTAGAAGTGACTGTTAGTCGACACCGCCGGTCCAGGGAGGTGTGTAGTGGCAAATCCAGCCAGTCACCGAAGTCTGGTGACCTAACTCCAAGCGCGTGAAGCTCACGCGCCGTCGCTACAGTTCGGACGTCTCCCACGCGCCGGCGCGTGAGGGCGTGTGTGGTGGAATCTCCAGTCGCGGTTTGGTTCGATGGCGTCGAATCACCATTTCCGGTCTATCCCCGGCGTCATCTTCGTCATTGGAAGCTTTTTAGGTACTGGGCATCATTCACAGGAGTTGTGCATGCTGAGTTTAAACTGGAAGCTAAGCCAAGTTCAGATTTATATATTCTGAAGTATCAGTTGGCTTAGTGGATATTCACATTCTCAACTCAGTGGCAGTTTGGTGAATATTCAGGTTCAGGTTTATATATTCTAAAATTTCTTAATTCATACATTATTTCTTTGTCTTTATCACAAAAAAAATGTCAGATACTAAGCCATCTATTAATGAGTTAGTACCCACAATGTCAAAAATAACTGAGCATAAGTTAAATGGGTCTAACTATTTAGAATGGAGTAGAACCATTAGAATTTATCTACGGAGTGTTGAAAAAAATGACCACTTGGAAAAAGAACCTCCTACAGATGAAACTAGACAAATTTGGCTTAGAGATGATGCCCGTTTGTTCCTACAGATTACGAACTCAATTGATAGTGAAGTAATTGGGTTAATTAATCACTGTGAATTTGTCAAGGAATTGATGGAATACTTAGAGTTCTTGTACTCTGGTAAAGGAAATATATCTCGTATATATGATGTCTGTAAAGCTTTTTATCGTACTGAGAAAGAAGGTAAGTCGCTTACAGCTTACTTCATGGAATTCAAGAAGATCTATGAAGAATTGAATGTGCTTTTACCATTTAGTACTGATATCAAGGTACAAAAGTCTCAGAGGGATCAAATGGCAATCATGAGTTTTCTGGCAGGCCTTCCTTCAGAATTTGAGACTGCCAAATCTCAGATTCTTCCCAGTACTGAAATTAACTCACTTCAGGAAGTATTCAGTAAGGTCTTACGTACAGAAAATACCTCATCAACTCAACAACCTAATGCCCTCATTACCAGAGGAGGGGATGTTGAAAGAAGGCTAAACAGAGGAGGAACTTCGGCCACTGGAAAGACTAGTGATATTGTGTGTTATTACTGTAAAGAGCCCGGCCATACAAAGCGTAATTGTAAAAAATTACAGAACCGCAATCAGAGGTATCAAACCACCAATGTTGCTGCTGTTTCTAGTTCTTCTGAGAAGGGTATTACAATTTCAGCTGATGAGTATGCTAAATATCAAGCTTTCTTGAAGGAGTCTACTTCAGTCACTAGTCTTGCTGAACAAGGTAAAACATGCCTTATCTCTTCTTCAAACAAATGGGTTATCGATTCTGGTGCCACAGATCATATGACAGGTAATCCCAATACTCTTTCAAATTTCAAGTTACACAAATCTCCATCCCCGGTTACCATAGCAGATGGGTCTACATATAACATTAACGGTGTAGGGACAGCTAAACCCACTTCTTTTATTACTTTGTCATCTGTTCTAAGTCTACCAAATCTCTCTTTTAACCTAATTTCTGTAAGTCAACTCACCAAAGATCTAAATTGTTGTGTCTCATTCTTTCCTGATTACTGTCTTTTTCAGGATCTTATGACAAAGCAGATTGTTGGTAAAGGATATGTATCTAATGGTCTTTACATTCTTGACACTTGGGAACCTCAGTTAGTTGCTTGTGCTAAGGCCACCTCTCCATTTGAAGCACATTGTCAGTTAGGACATCCTTCTCTGCCTACCTTGAAGAAGTTATGCCCTCAATATCATGATGTAACATCAATTGAATGTGAATCTTGTCATTTTGCAAAACATCATCGGGGTACGTTAAGTCCTAGAATAAATAAACGGGCTGCATCAGCCTTTGAATTAGTACATTCAGATATTTGGGGACCATGTCCTGTATTGTCTAAATTTGGTTTTAGATATTTTGTTACATTTGTGGATGATTTTTCTCGAATGACATGGATTTATTTTATGAAGAATCGTTCTGAGGTGTTTTCCCATTTTTCTGCCTTTTCTGCTGAAATTAAGACCCAGTTTAATGTTTCTGTACATGTCTTAAGGAGTGATAATGCTAAAGAATATATGTCAGAAACATTTCAAAACTATTTTGTCACATCCAAAAAATTGAACATGTGAAAAGATACTACTCATTTGATAAAATTCTCAAACATACGTTATTTACATATATTGTATAAGGTTTTACATTCAACCTTAATCATTCATTCCATATTACAGAATTATGTTCATCTGATAAGCAAATATAGACATACATAGTCTGATATTTCTATCTCATTGCAAGCCTAGGAGACCTATAGAAAGTACAGAGTGTTTCTAGTATCCACATTAATAAGTACTGGTATCCCACCAGACAGAAATAGAGAATAATCCCAAGGGGCTTCTAATCTTCAAACGGATACTCTTCTTTTTTGTTTTCTGTATCTGAAAAAAAATAATCATAGGGAGTGTGAGTTTATTTAAAAACTCAGTAAGTAAATAACTGTACTATATAAAATATCAAAAGTACAAATACCACATTTACTTATATAATTAATTGTCTTATACATCGAGTAGTATGAGACTCTAACCCTTTCAAACTCATGAATAAGATTTCATAGATATACGCCGAGTAGTATGGGACTCTAACCCTTTCAAACTCGTGAATAAGATCTCATAGGTATACACCGAGTAGTATGAGACTCTAACCCTTTCAAACTCGTGAATAAGATTTCTTAGATATATGCCAAGTGGTATGGGACTCTAACCCTTTCAACTCGTGTATAGGTTTCATAGATATGCACTGAGTAGTATGGGACTTTAACCCTTTCAAACTCGTGTATTAGATTCCGTAGATCTTTACTCATTAATAAGATAGTGAGAATTTATCACATAGTACAATTGCCATGAAATAAAATAATTTCTACATACTCTTATTTCTACCGATCATCATATACTCCCATATGAAAAATTGATTGCTTATTATCCAAATAATATTATAAATGGGACTTATATTGTACTTTGACTAGTAATATCAAATTAACTTAGCAAGGTTATTCACTCACATTGATGTTTGTCCAAGTTTACCTTGTTTCACACTAGAATTTGTGTAAAAAAATTTCCTAGTAAAATATATTACAAGGAAACATAAGAAAGAAAACAAAATCACGAAAATACGCAAAATTTTCTGATTGCTACAGTAACGTTGACTGCTACAGTACCGTTGACTGCCGACACTACAGTAACTGCTACAGTACTCGAAGAAAAATTTCCAGATTTTCCCGAAATTTTTGGTCGCTACAGTAACTCAAGTTTTTGCAGAAGTTTTTGCAGAAATTTCTCACAAATTCATCCTTTCCTTTCTTGTTTCAAAACCAGAAATTTCAACTATTTTAACCGATTATAACTCAAATATAACTTCTAAAACAACTGAGATTCATGAATTATCATCAAAATCTTCAAGAACAAAACCTCCTCTAATCTTCCATATAAACTTAGATTTAAGGAAAATAATGAGATTAAAGCTTACCTTTGATCCTTACAAAGCTTTTGAACCGAACAAATAATCGAAATTCTGAAGATCAAGGAAAGGATTTGAGAAGAGGGTGAAGAAACGAGAGAAAGTGAATTTACTATTCGCTTCAACCTGCTTCGATGTGTGAGAAAAATGATGGGGGTACTATTGAAACTTTATATTAAATATTTCTAATGGATTATTGAATAACCCATGGGTATCCATAACCCAACATCCAAACCCATCCAGTCAATTTACAGTAAATGGACTAATTGACCATTCTTAAACCACTTTTCCATGAATTTCACCATTCTTAGAATATATCACACATAGTGCAAATATTCAATCCAGTCATTTAACTCAATTTTCATAAATAATATTCAAAGAGAACAATTAAATATGAAAATTAAAAATGACCAAAATAAATCACTAAAGTAACGTTGTAAAATTCTAAAATACTCTTAGGCGAATTATATTACAAAATTAACGGGTATTACATATTTAACCCAACAAGGGATAATTCACCAGACTTCATGTGTTGATACACCGGCTCAAAATGGGGTAACTAAAAGAAAGAATAGGCATCTTCTTGAGACTGCTCGTGCCTTAATGTTTCATATGAAAGTTCCCAAACAATTCTGGGATAGTGCTGTTTCTACAACAAGTTTTTTAATTAATCGGATGCCTTCTACAGTCCTTGACTTCTTGGGAATTGAAGTAACAAGAAGTAAGAAAGGAATACTTCTGTCCCAAAGAAAGTATGTCTTGACATGCTTACAGAAACTGGAAAGCTAGCTGCTAAACCTTGTAGTTCCCCAATGATTCCAAATGCACATCTTGCAAAAAATGATGCGGATCTCTTCGATGATCCAGAAAAATACAGGCGATTAGTCAGAAAATTGAACTATCTTACTCTAACACGACCAGACATTGCTTTTGCAATAAGTGTCGTTAGTCAATTCATGTCTGCACCTACTGTCAAACACTGGGAGGCTCTAGAACAGATCCTACGCTACCTAAAAGGAGCTCCTGGTCTTGGTATATGGTACAGCAACCATGGGCATACCAGAATTGAATGCTTTGCAGATGCTGATTGGGCCGGTTGCAAGATTGACAGGCGATCCATCACTGGATTCTGTGTCTTTATGGGAGGAAACTTAATATCATAGAAAAGTAAGAAACAAGGTGTTGTATCTCGATCAAGTGCTGAATTCGAATATAGAGCTATGGCACAATCCGCTTGTGAGATCTTGTGGATATACCATTTGTTGGATGAGGTTGGAGTGAAGTGTTCAATGCCAGCAAAAGTGTGGTGTGATAATCAAGCTGCTCTTCATATTGCTTCAAATCCAGTTTACCATGAAAGAACTAAACACATTGAGGTTGATTGTCATTTTGTTCGTGAAAAGATTGAAGAGAACTTAATCACTACTGGATATGTGAAGACAGGAGAGCAACTTGCTGACTTATTTACAAAGTCTCTAAATGGGACTCGGATTAATTATTTATGTAACAAGCTGGGCATGATTAACATCTATGCACCAGCTTGAGGGGGAGTGTCAAAGTATAGCTTGTATATGTCAAAGTATAGCCTGTATATATGTCAAAGTAGAGTCTGAACTTAGCATGTGTACAGCCTGAACAATTTGACTTGGCTTTCATGAGGACTGACTTAGGTATTCGGTGGAGTGATTTCAGGAGAGATTGAGGGTTGTAATCTAGCCTATAAATACTTGTTTTGCTTTGAGTAATAGATCAGAACATTGCATTATCAGATTGTTCTCACTTTCATGAATCATGTTGCAGACGAGAACTATTTAGTAGGTTAGTTTTTATCTTATGTTTTGTAAATTATGTTTTATTTGTGTCACGACCCAAAATCCGAACACGTGACCGGCACGATGACACGAATTTCGTGTCACTATAAGCTTATTAACATATCAATTTCTACCCTTTTTTGTTTATTTATGAATATTTATAATATACATTGTTCTCTTTTTTTTGTTTATTAAATAACATAGCTTTCGTAATATTTATAATTTAGCAAACAGGTAATCTAAATCAAGCAAACAAGACACTTTATTTTAAATAATTTAAATAGTCTCAACAATTTAATTTTAAAGACAATTCAAGCTTTGAAATATATATATATATATATATATATATGATAAAATAAAAATTAAAATCAGAAAATATTAATTAAGTATAAATAAGATTAGTTAAAACAGATATAAATTTATAACTAAATATTAATTGAAATAAATATAAATAAATATCAAATACTATTAAAATAATTATCAATTTGCAATATAACTTATTATAACTATATATCATATACACATAAGGAGAGATGAAAACTTACCCGAATTCCTTGTAATTTCCCATATTACAATTTTAATATTTAATATAAAAAAATCGAAATTTCATTCATTCACAAAAATCACATCAACTTAAATAAATTCATAATTGAAATCTCAACTTCTATCATAATCCATATCATAAATCCTCAAAATAGATCTTCGAGTTCAAATCAAATTAAATATAATAAATAAAGTAGTTTATTAGTCCGAGACCTCCTAGATATCCTAGTTGACCACAGAGCTTCCTAAACTTAATAAAAATAAAATACTAATAATTTGGGACCCACCCAATAATGGGATAGTCCAACAGCAACTACTCCTTTAGTGGGAGATTCTCCTCTACAATCTGATCTGAAAAGGATAAATCAACGAGTGTGAGATAATAATCTCAGTGAGCGAGCCAATCCCCTCCCTAATAAAATCCGCTATGCAAAAGCAATAAAATAAAAAGCACAGGTAAAAATTATAAAATCACAAGAAAAGATACACATTAAAGAATTGCAAATCAATCAGACAATTCAGACTAACGGAACTAGTACTCGTCAATGGCAAAATATCCGGGAGCGCCCGTAGGCTCGCTCAACCAATCTCATCATATCCGAGAGCGCCCGTAGGCTCGCTCAACCAATTTCCTCAATTTCATCAACCCGCCATGACACACAACCTCATCAGCAACGGTCAGGGCACCTCACAGATTAACTCCGGGCTCATCTCTATACCGAAGGAATCGTTGTCTCTACTCTCAGAGGTCAAGTCATCCTATTACCCGGATTTCCCGCTTGACATGAGAGAGAGTACCATCCCGCCCAAACACAAACAATATTCATCCAATATAATAAAATACAACATCATAAATCATTAAGTATAAAAGTCTAAATAATCTCAATTATCTCAAATCCCAACCATATCATAAATTACATGTACATCCTTTTTCCAAAAAAAATAATAATAATAATAATTATTATTATTATCATCATCAATCATATTCCCACCACGGTCATTACCTATCTTTATATCCTATTACTTTAGCACTTAAGATAATATTAAAGAAGGGTTAGTTCACTCACCTGGATTTCAACAAATCCTATCGATCAAACCGATCAAGACCTCCTTGATGTAAAAAGGGATTTGTGTACTATAAATATTGTAATTTTCAAAAAGAAAAGGATAAGAGAAAATTGTAAATTGGAATCCATGTTGGTTGTTAGTTATTTTTTTTTCATAAATTAAAGTTTTAGAATTTAAAAGATATAAAAGATATGTATATATATATATATATGTATAAATTTACAATTTGAAACTTACCTTAATTGAACGAAGAAGTGGCGTTGGAGATTATATTGATGTGTGTATGAAGCTTTGGAAGCATGTGTTGAGTTACTTTTGTGTGTGCTTGATAAATATAATGGCCGAATAGTTGGAGAAGGAGGGAGAGAGAGTGTACGGCGATTAGGTGGTTTAGGTTCTAGGGTTGTAAGTTAATTGATTTGGTTTAAATACTTGTACCCTCTTTAAATTTGAAGAAAACTATTTTAAATTTAAAAACTAGATTTGATTGGGTGTTTATTTATTTAGGATTAAACTGAATTAAAAGTGCAGGAGATATTTATTTTAATATATTGTCATTTATATTGTTGTTATATTTATCTAAATGTTTTCGGAAAAACTGTAGCTTTAGATTAGGATATTTAGTTTAGTATACCATCAATAATTTACTAAGACTTACGCATACTATAAAATTCTTCCTAAAAGAGTTTTCGAAAGTGACACTATGATGGTCCAGTAAGTGAAATTGAATTTAAAACTAGATTTTGAAAACAAAATTTCATATTTTCTTACAATTATCTTCCTAGAAAACATAAACTTATATAGTTTAATTGTTTAAACTCAAAAAGTTTGTTTTATAAATTTTTGATTATCTTAAGTAAGTATAATGTATTTAAATTGCATTTCTAAAGAAAATCTTTAGATTTAATAAAATAAATCATTATCCTCAATTTTAATATTATATTGGATTAGGTTAACTAGATAAATAACAAATTTATTATTTAATCTTTTTGCATTATCAACACCTAGCATTACTATTTTTATTTAATTGTATAATTTGTTCAGTTTCCAGAAACTATACATCAATTGTTCACGCACTGTGTCAGGCACTGTTCATGAATCTTTATTTTAAACTTTCTTTTATTCTTATAAATTATTTAATAAATTTATTATACTCCTTATTTCAAAAATTAATATCTTGAGATTTACAAATTATTTTTCATTTCCTATTTCACATCAAGGTTTCCTATAATTTTCTTTATCTACTTCTATCCTTGTACACATTTCCACAACACCCCACAAGATCCCAAAATCTTTCACTTTAGTCCCTAAAATTTTTACTTTACTCCTTATATGATCTAGCATCTCATATTGCTAGTCTATAGCACAAAACCTTATTATAAAGTATTACCACATCACAATACAACATTACAAACACATTACACACATTTTGCAGAATCATATTTGTAAAATAATAATTTTTTATTTAAAAAGAAAATTAAATAGCGGGTATTACAATTTGTTATTGATTCCAACTTTATACAAATAATATTGTTTCGTTTCAAATGTTATTAGGATGGTCATTAAATTTGGTCATATCATATAGAGCTTAAAGAACGATATCAAAAGCATGCATATAGAAATTGAGATTGAAGATATAGAGTATTGTTACTGTCATTTTTTCTTTTCTTTTTGTATTTTGATTATTCTATTTTTTTATATTTATTACTTTATTTTGTTGTATATTTATTATATCTTTCTATTAGTGTTCTTTTTTTTCTTCTTATTTTGTTGTGTGTGTGTGTATGTGTTTTTTTTTTTTGTAGATATAATAGAATTATATGTACATTGTGAAGACAATTCACAGACGAGTTGAATCAACATTTTGTCAATAACTTAGGTCATTTAATTATTATTATTTTATAAATTACAAAAGTTTTTAAATTTATAAATTATCCGTGCATCGCAGGGTCACAACACTAGTTACCAATAATTATAGAATCGGACCGGACCGGACAGTCTGACCGGGAATAGGTAAGGGAATAGGCGGGGGTTCCAATCCGATTCTACCTTTAAATCGGTCAGGGGTTGAACCGGAATTGAACCAACCAAATTAGTGTTGAACTAGGAAAATCAGACGAACGAACCAGTCGATCAAGTGGTCGAACCGATTTTGTCTTTTTCCTCCTTTTTTTTCTTGATTATATATATATATATATATATATATATATATTGGTTGGTTATGGGGTAAGGGGACAAATTGGATGATTGGATGATTTGTATTATATTGGCATGAAATTGTGAATGCGTCATTCCATCACTTCTCTTAGCCTTTTATAAGCTTATTAACGTATATTAGTATATAAAGTTTTTTTTCTCTCCTTGTTCTAAGCAATGTGGGACTTACTCACTCTTTTACAAGGCACAACAAGACTTAGTTTGAAATTATGGATATTATGAGTTGTGACAAATGATCAATTATGAATTAATTTCTTTTTTATTTTGTTCACTTATTGTCATAAATTATCAATTATATTAAGTATTTTAATATTTTAAATTATATATATTTTTAATATTTTAAATTATGTATATTTTAAATATTTTTTAATTATCACAGATTCGATCACGATCTGATCACTGAACCTTAAACCGGTGGTTTCACCGGTTTAATGACTGGTCATGTTTTAAAAACCTTGGTAATTACACACACTTACACACACACACACACACACACATATATGTAATAATAATAATAATAATAATAATAATAATAATAATATAATTTTACTAAGATTAAATATGAAAACAGTTATTAATTTATTATATTATATATTTTAATATATAAAATTAAAAAAATATTTAATTATTATTAGTTCTACTTTAATTTAACTATAATAAGATCAATGAATTGTAAATCAATACTTTCATTGATTCAATGATTGATTTAATTTTTAAAACATTAGTTTAAAAGTGAAATCAATTCAAATAAGTCATTAGATATAACATAATTATGAAAATATTGGATAATTTGGAAGAAGTGCATGAGATGGTGTCACTAAAAATATTAAATTGTCACTATTTGGATTTATTTTTGGGTTCAACATAAATTTATTTGTTATTTGAAAAAGAAAAAACAAAATCATCTGTCAAAAATAATAGGAAAATTCTAATTATGTACGTTTTAAAATAATTTTAAAAAATAATTATATTGTTATCTTTTTTTTTTGGATAAATAGAAATACATTCTATTAAAGGCAATTAAGTTTGAGCTACATAAGATCATACAGGACTTTGAGATAATATAATTATAGTTTAAATCTGAACTCATGGGATAATAGGTATATAAATTTAGAACAACACATCCTAAAAAAGCATTTAGGTCTTAACAGAGGCAACACACCTCTAAATCAAAAGGATTAAGGTTAATAAAGTCTAACCCAGATAGCAGAATTTTTTTTTAAAACCAAAAAAAAAAGCAATCATAAAAGCCCAACAGACAAACACCTAAAGCCCAAAACACCAAAATAAAATAGAAGAGACTAAAATAACAGAGTCTGCATCACTTCGACCCAAGCCACTCTATCCTTTGACCCAAGCCTCATTTGTCTCGATTGTAACACGCCTAAGGCCGACAGCTAACATGCTTTCACTGGCGACGGTGTGGGCTCCAAAGGAGCTGGCAAAATCTTCCCACCCAGAAACCCTTTGCAAGTCGTATATGTCTTTAGAGCTGTCAAAGTGGACCAGCCTGAACGGGCCAGGCTGTGGGCTGAAGAAAAGTGGGCCGAGCCAACCTGGCCCACTTTTAAAAATGGGATGAATTTTGAGGGACCGGCTAACTTTTTGCGGGCCGGCGGACTAAACGGGCCAGCCCGCTAGCCCACTTTTTTTTTATACTTTTAAATTTTTTTTAATCAATCCAATCCAATGAAATTGTCACGACCCAAATTCCGGACACGTAACCGGCACGGTGACACGAATCCTATGTCACCGTAAACCTAATTAACAACTTCATTTTTACCCATTTTATGTTATTCATATGAAATATTTAGCGTACATAGAGAAAAATCAGAGTTTGAAAAACATATATATATATATATATATATATATATAATATAGATTAATATTTAGGAAATAGCATTTAAATATGAATAAATATTAATTAAGGTTAATATTAATTAAATTTAATTTAATTTATGAATGAATACTACTTAAAATAAATATATATAAAAAAATATCAATTCATACAATTTTAATGTTTTAAAAAAATAAATTATGATATTTCATTCATTCTCAAAGTCACGTTAACATAAATAAACCCCGTAGTTTTGAATCTCGATTTCTACCATAATTCGTATTATAAATTATCAAAATAAATCTTCAAATTTGAATCAAATTAAATACAATAAATAAAGTAGTTTAACTACCCGAGAACCCCCTAGATGTCATAGTTGACTACAGAGCTTCCTAAACTTAAAAAAAATAAAATACTAACAATATGGACCCACCCAACAATGGGACAGTCCAACGGCAACTACTCCTCTAGCGGGAGATTCTCCTTCACTATCTCATCTGAAAAGGAAAAATCAACGAGTATGAGATAATAATCTCCGTGAGCGAGCCAATCCCCGCCCTGATAAAATCCGCTATGAAAAAACAATAAAATAAAAAGCATGGGTAAAAATTATAAAATCATAAGGAAAAATACACATCAAAGAATTGCAAATCAATCAGACAATTCAGACCAACGAAACTAGTACTCGTCAATGGCAAAATATCCGGGAGCGCCCGTAGGCTCGCTCAACCAATCTCATCATATCCGGGAGCGTCCGTAGGCTCGCTCAACCAATTTCCTCAATTTTATTAATCCGCCATGACGCACAACCTCATCAGCAACCGTCAGGGCGCCTCACGGATTAAATCCGGGCTCACTTCCCTACCGAAGGAATCGTTGTCTCTACTCTCAAAGGTCAAGTCATCCTATTACCCGAATTTCCCGCTTGACATGAGAGAGGGTACTACCCGCCCAAACACAAACAATATTCATCAAATATAATAAAATACAACATCATAAATCATCAAGGATAAATCTCTAGATAATCTCAATTATCTCAAATGTCAACTATCTCATAAATCACATGTGCATCCTTCGTCCTAACCAAAAATAATAATAATAATAATAATAATAATAATAATTATCATCATCAATCATATTTCCACCATAGTTATTACCTATCTTTATACCCCATTACTTTAACACTTAAGATAATATTAAAGAAGAGTTAGTTCACTCACCTGGATTATGACGAATCCTACCGGTCAAACCTCGATCCAATTTTTTGATATGAAAAAGAATTTCGTGTACTATAATGTATTATTTTTTTTAAAGAAAAGAAAAAAAAAAGAAGAAAAAGAGTTTAGATTAGAATTCATGTTCTTGTTATTACTTGTAACCAAAATGAAAAAAAATTTTGGACTTACCTTGGACCTTGCTACAAGGTTGAATCACAAATCAAATGAGGTGTCTCGGTTTGCGTTTTGGGGGAAAAAGACGTTGACGTCATGGCTATGTGAATGGAGGAATATATGTGATTGAAGGTTTGAAGGCTTGGGATTGAAAGGGAGGGGCTTTGGAGTTTGAATGATGATGGTGTGTGTAGAAAATGCTAAGAGGTTGGAGTTGAATGGAAATGACGGCAATTAAGGGTGTGAAAATTAGAGTTTTCTAATTGTCTTTTAAATTAAAGTAAATTAGTCCAATTAAATTGAATGATTGCTTATCCAGTTAAAGTTAATTTAATTTGAATTAAAAGTCTGTTTAATTTAAATTGTTTATTAAATAAGTATTGGTGTTCACTTAAACTAATTTAAGAATTCCGTAAAATTTTCAAATTGTATGTGTGTGATTTCGTTAGTTAGGAAGTTTTAATATATTTACTCAAATTAAAACATTTAAATCTGACCACACTATTATGTTCCTTGGATATATTTATATGTTGCGCTTTTTTTTTTAAGCCTAGA
The DNA here is from genome assembly GCA_037074585.1 of Biancaea sappan. NCBI lineage: Eukaryota > Viridiplantae > Streptophyta > Magnoliopsida > Fabales > Fabaceae > Biancaea > Biancaea sappan. The sequence continues at coordinate 5,953,759 of CM073493.1, read as the reverse complement.
TTTGCTACTTAGAATCTATTTGATTAATTCACTAACTAACTATATTCTTTTGTTTAATTAATTTTTTTCAAAAATTAACTCATTATGCCAACATAGATCTACGTAAAGGAAATATGAGGTTTAAACCAAATTGGAGTTTGGGAGATGCAAATTCAGATTTATTCATTTAAATTCAAGTGTAAAAGTTATACCAATCTTGCTTCGAGTCTAAGAAAGAATAATAGATATGGTTAGTTAGATAAATAGTAAATTCATTATTTAATCATTTGCATTATTCAACACTTAGTATTATTATTTTTATTTAACTGTATAATCTATCTAATTCTAGAAACACTGTACTTGCACTGTTCACAACTTTCACTTATTTTTATTTTAAAATTTCTTTTATTTCTATAAGCTATTTAATAAATTAATTATTCTCCTTATTTAGAAATTAATATCTTAAGATTGAGAAATTATTTTTCACTTCCTATTTCATATCAAGGTTCCCTATAATTTTTTCCATATATTCCTATACTTTTTACTCATTTTTGATACACCCCGCAAGATTCCAAAATCTTTCATTTTAGTCCATGTGAGTTTCACTTTAGTCCCTGTACGGCCTAACATCACACATTGCTAGCCCACAACCTGAAATCACATATCTAAGCATCATCACATTATATTGTGATATCACACAGACATTTTACACAATATTTTCAAATCAATAATTTGTGAAATAAAATTCATCAAATTAAATGAAAAATAAAAATGATGGGTATTACAGTATTATCCCCTTTAAGAAATTCGGTCCTCCGAATTTAACATACCTCTAGATGTAAAAAGATGTGGGTGCCTAGAACGAATATCGGTCTCTGTGTCCCATGTGGCTTCCTCATGGGTCTAATTCCACTATAAAACTTTGATTGATAGAATCTCCCTAGACCAGAGTTTCTTTATCTGGCTACCCAAGATAGCTATCAAAACCTCCTTGTATGATAAATCCTTGTCCAACTGTATGGTATCCTGACTTAACACGTGTGAAGGGTCAAGAAGATACTCATGTGAATCGCGAAAAATTTTTCACATGCCTAAACTCACATTTTCGTTCAACGCTGTATTACATGGGGTATTACATTACTTCCCCCTTAAAGAAATTCGGTCCTCGAATTTCAATTACTGCCAATTCCTTCCCCATTGGAGTTACTAAGTTTTACCAAGTCCCTAATCGTTTCCTGGTTTTTAACTATGATACTTTTCGCATATTAGTAACTTGAGCTTGTCCTCTTATCACGTCTATTCCATTCTAAGCTTTGTGTCATCATTCTCTTTATGGCCTACAACTTGTGCTCTTTTACTAACAACACTCTGCCACTAAGGCTATCTCCTTTCCCATTCTTGCTTGGAAAATTCTAAATTGTGGTAACTAATGTGCCATGTTTATTTGTGACCAGACTCATTCTTGTGCATTTTAATGGTTTACACAAGTCACTTCGGGGACTTCCCCCTTAAAAATCAACCTTCCCATTTCACTTCATGTCCTCATCTCGAATCTTACCAACGCCTCGTAGCCATATGGCCTCACTTTGCCATGCAGGCTCATCACACCTATTTAGGCTTATACACCGCCTACTATTAATATAATTTACTTATACGAACCTCACACAATTGTGTCGAGTTTCCATCGTTACTAGCATTTCCTTACCACAAAGGCATCTGATGATTACTCAAAGTCTTGTCTTCTTTCCTCTTAATTATGATTTCTCACTTGTGGGGATACTTCTAAAGCTACCATAACTTTGTCCTATGCTCAACCATCATTTCAATAGGATAAACTAAACATTAATGCCCCTCAGGGCTTTGCAAGTCTCTACCTTGCAACTAAGCCTAGTAGGTTATACTCCAAATAGGGTCATATCTCTAAGGAAAATAGGGTGTACCAACCACACGTTCTTTAAGAGATCCTTAATCATAGAGCAACTTAGTTATTCCTAAACGGTCAACTTGCTATCATAACCAACTCACAATGATTCTGGTGCTATATTTCAAATCTCAAGATTCAACTAAAATTTGACTAACAACCTTACGAACGAAACACCCTTGTGTCCATACAACATGTTTGATATGCTAGCCAACACGCTAAAAATGCCTAACGTCTTACACAATTTAAAAACACCTTGTAAAAATTGTTATAGGTGGAGCGGAACTCTTTCCCATTGAACATGCTAATCTCAAGTACAATCACATTTGAAATGAGTTAACATAGACCCCTTTTCATTAAGCTTGAAGTCACATGCAAACTAATATATATATATATTGGAATTCCCTTTTCAATAGACTGAATATCAATTAGGATTTTCTTTTCCCTATTCCTAAACGTATGTAGTTATAAAATTTGAAAAGTTCAATCTCAGGCCACCACCTATACAGACATATTCAACATTTCATAATCCCAATCAAGTTTCTGAAAATCCCATGCTCAAATCCAAGCATCTTCTAATTCTCCAAGTATAAATCATCCTAGTCAGGGCAATCTTAATGCAACCTGCCATAAACACAATGCAGATTTTTCAAATAGATGACAATTATCCCCAATTTACTTTGTCATATATGTATGGTTTCATGCCTTTGGTTCTCTTGGATCTTACTTTCAACCATGTCGAGTATCTGATCAAATTGGGTTATCCTCAATCTCATCGATCATTGGGTTTCACCTTCAAACATAATTCATAACACCCGCAACATAATTCAAGTTATCACTTAGGTAGTCTATGGATCATCCCATTACTCAATCCATTATGATCAACCATGGAACATCATTCACACTAAGGTAATTCTATTACGATGGTCTCTATTCTTTCTTAAGATTGAGTCATAGGACCCTACTGCAAACTTCATATTGTTTCAAATTGAAATATCACCACATACCTTCATCATCCCAAAGTGTTTAAGATTAAGGCAATCGTATTATCAAGCAAAATTACTATCACTTCTCACCTGAAGTGTCAGTAAATAGTACGATCCACCTGATCTATTAGGTTATCATATTCTACTTCTATGAACGTTCTAAATCCAAACCTCCACTATCTTTAAACTCACGAACTTTATTCCAAGTTTCCTGATGTCCAAACTATAAACCTTTTACATTCCAATTATAAATTATCCTTATCCTAAACCCTTTCATATAATAAGTAGGACCTTGCTAACTTATAAAGATAAGCCCAACACCTTTCACATAATGAGGACATATTTAGTGTGTCTAATATAATTTAGTCTTGAAATCTCATCTCTAGACAATATAATCTGCTTAACCTACTGAATTGTCACTTAACTTGAATTATGCCCACTCGAGTGTTCTAAGTCTTATCATCTCTTTTAACACATAGAGTTCACTGCTCGCATTAAAGCCCTTTACACAATTGCATCAACTTATATTCAATCATTATACAAAAGAAGCTACTAGGTGGCCTAGATAATAGGTACCTCTCCTTACTCAACTTAAAGGTAGGTGTGGATCATCTGCTTGGAAAAAAACAAGCAGAGGGATGCTTGGAGTTTTAGCAACGGTTTTAACTGTTGCTAAAACTCCAAGCACAAAAATTCCAAGCAGAAGATCCACACCTGAAATTTACCCCCTATTAGGTTTAAACTTATGACTTCTGTTTTAGATTCTCTTATATCCAAATTATAAATCATTTATGCCTTAAACATTTCACATAGGAAAGATCTTTCCAACTTATAAGGGTAAGTTTAGCACAATAAGGACATATCTGGTGTGTTCTAATATAGTTTAGTCATAAAATCCTATCCTTAAATTCACTTTACTAGGAAGATATGAACTAGGTTCTTACACCAGTCAATCAAATTAGTACTCCTCTTTTTCCCACAAATTTAAAGCCTTGACCAATCTTTAACCATATTTGAATCTATGAACTTTTTATTAAAATACTATGTCTCAAATATATGTTTATTCTTAACAATAGATTCATAGAGCGCTAAACGAGTTGGGGTACCTTCCCTTTTCACACAAGCATAATTCCTTATCTTTTATCCTTTCCCCTTCCCTACTATTATTCACATGCTATTCTAGGGGCATGTTATAATTGAGTGAAATCTTTCTTCGATCAAAGTCACATCTTCCTTGATTTAAAGAAGGTTCATATCTTACAATGAAATTACTATTAATTGCTAAGGAATCTAAATGATGTCCTTTTCACAATCTTTTGTTATCTCGATTTCTATATCTTCATACCTTGTTCAATTATCTAGTAATGACTTTTAGTGGGCCTGTATGTCTTACAATGGTGCTCCATCTGTATAGCAGGTATGATAAGCATTATCTCATATACATCTCAGTGTGTCCAACCCGTTCCGAAGTTGCTCGTTCATTAGTGTAACGGGATTGCGTAGATGTATCCTTACGGTCTTAACCCAAAGAAAAAAAAAAGCTCTCTGTATCCTATTGGAGGTGACAACGCTTTTACTCTACGAGCACTCTACTCAAGGCAGAGAAAAGTGTATACCACTACAATTGGGGAGTATGACACGAAAGAAAATAAGGATACACATAACTCTACAGGACCTTCTTTGGATCCCCGTCCTATGGTCGTGCTGCAGTCACGACAATAGGAGAGGGCCCACTAAAGACGCCTTGCTCTGTAGTCACTAGGAGACCTAAAACCTGCCTCTGATACCAACTTTGTCACGACCCAAATTTTGGACACGTGACCGACACGATGACACGAATCCTATGTCACCGTAAGCCTAATTAACAACTCTATTTTTACCCATTTTATGTTATTCATATGAAATATTTAGCGTACATAGAGAAAAATTAGAGTTTGAAAAACATATATATATATATATATATATATATATATATATATATAAAATATAGATTAATATTTAGGAAATAACATTTAAATATGAATAAATATTAATTAAGGTTAATATTAATTAAATTTAATTTAATTTATGAATGAATACTACTTAAAATAAATATATAAAAAAATATCAATTCATACAATTTTAATGTTTTAAAAAAATAAATTATGATATTTCATTCATTCTCAAAGTCACGTTAACATAAATAAACCCCGTAGTTTTAAATCTCGATTTCTACCATAATTCGTATTATAAATTCTCAAAATAAATCTTCAAATTTGAATCAAATTAAATACAATAAATAAAGTAGTTTAACTACCCAAGAACCCCCTAGATGTCATAGTTGACTACAGAGCTTTCTAAACTTAAAAAAAATAAAATACTAACAATATGGACCCACCCAACAATGGGACAGTCCAACGGCAACTACTCCTCTAGCGGGAGATTCTCCTTCACTATCTCATCTGAAAAGGAAAAATCAACGAGTGTGAGATAATAATCTCCGTGAGCGAGCCAATCCCCGCCCTAATAAAATCCGTTATGCAAAAGCAATAAAATAAAAAGCATGGGTAAAAATTATAAAATCATAAGGAAAAAATACACATCAAAGAATTGCAAATAAATCAAACAATTCAGACCAACGGAACTAGTACTCGTCAATGGCAAAATATCCGGGAGCGCCCGTAGGCTCACTCAACCAATCTCATCATATCCGGGAGCGCCCGTAGGCTCGCTCAACCAATCTCATCATATTTGGGAGCGCCCGTAGGCTCGCTCAACCAATTTCCTCAATTTTATTAACCCGCCATGACGCACAACCTCATCAGCAACCGTCAGGGCGCCTCACGGATTAAATTCGGGCTCACTTCCTGTCACGTCCTAAAATTTGAGCACGTGACCGGCACGGAAAGTGAATTTCATTTCACCTCCGTAAGCCTATCTTTCTCTTAAAAATCATACAATTCTTTTTCATGCAACCAAAACGAGTTCTCTATACATACTACAATTACTCACATTACATCACTGAATGAACCTACCCGATTACAAAGATTTCTAAATTTATACAACTTAAAATAAAACTTAACTATTATACCTTTATCCTGAACAAATGAAAAGGTAATTATAGACTAAGTATCCATAATTCCTTGTTCCGATATTTACCTTCAGCTGTCAACTCTGAAAAAAAATATCAATAAGAGGGGTATGAGCAAACCACGTGTCCAGTGAGTAGATAACACAATACTATGACAAAATAAAAATCATGCATCATAATGATAACATGCAGCAATCATACGTAGATCGATCATCATATGATATAATATTATTCATAATACTTCACAACAATATCCAAGTGAATCAAATGCATTTCAACAAAATTCAAAATTCACAACAGCAATCGATGAAATCAATTTCACACACAATTCCCGTACCAACCGGGTCGTCCAGAATACCTCTGGATCGTTGCCCGCGGCCTCCGCCGCATCCACCCTTATCGCTCCATTTATATTCTCCACCCTTATAGCTTCACATAGATTTCTCCATGGGGTGCACCACCATGCCTTTCCTTTCCAGTCAAACACAATCACAATCACATATAAAAACATCTTCAATCATAATCTTGAGCCACATACACAACTCAGTTATTTACAATTCAAGCCACAACATAATCAATGTGGTTCCAGCAACATAGCATGTATATAACATAACCCATAATATAGAACAATTATTCAACTCGGTTCACATGCCATTCACAATCCATCATATAACCTCCATTCATGGGAAAATAAGAAAATATAATTATATACATTACCAGACACGTTCCACATTTGTTTATGCCTCATCGTTCCACATCATCCTCTTCAAACTTGGATATACAACATATTTCCACTATGATGTAAAAAGTCAATAACAGATATTTAATCATAGCAAGTATTAACCCACTCACCTGGATTTCACGCTCTTGGCACTCCCACTTTGCACTTTGACCATTCCTATTGTAACCATACAAAAACCATCAGAGTTACGAAATAGAGAAATTTCCTATCACTACTCTCGACCTTTACTTACTTCTCGAATCATAACTCCTAACTGGTAATGAATATTCAAATGAAACTTATACCATTGGAAACTAGACTTAAAGAGCTTTCCAACGATATAAAGTTTGCCCAAAACGGAGTTCGGATGAAGAAGTTATGGCCGATTGAAAAATAAACTAAAATTTTCTGGTACATCTGGCGCTTGGGCGCCACCTATGGCGCCTGGGCGCCACCCATGCCTGGCGCCTGGGCGCCAATTCCTTCTTCTTCCCATCTCACCTTGGCGCCTAGGCGCCACACATGGCGCCTGGACGCCACGATCGCGACCCCTTGGCGATTTCTCTCGGTTTTGGCCCAAATCTGGCCAAATCTTCACCGTTTTTCATGATTTCTTCCATGGGATCTCACCCTTAATGTCTAAGGAGCATTTAGACATCAAAATCACCAATTTTAATCGAGAAACGAAGCCGGAATCTCGATTTTACCTCAAACACTCGTAAAACTAAAAAATAGAGAAAAGCTTAAGAAATAGAAATTTCTACCTCGATTCCTTGCTTTCCCTATGTTGCTTGGCTCCTAGAGGCTCGCCCCGTAGCCCGAGATCCAGCCTCCAAAGCCCGGTTGTAGAGTTAGAGTGTAGAGAGAGAAATTAGAGAGAAGGAAGAGAGAAGGAGAGGAGAGAAAGTGAAGAGAGAGAGAGGAAAGGAGAAAAATGAATAAAAAATAGGTGAGGCCACCTATATACTCGCCCGGGGTGAAATTATCACTTGCTCTGCAATTGACCCTCAGTCAAGACTAGCAAAAGCAAATTCATAAAATCTCACCTCAAGTGTTTCTAAATCCTCGGTGCCCCACAAATTTCCTTATTCACTTTAGTCCCTCTCAATATCTCAAACTCCACTTTAACCTCGAATCCATCATCTTTTCGGTATCGGACTCATAATTCATTCCCATAAGCTCTATTCTTCTTCTTGGGTTCCTACTTGGTCATTTCTCAAAAGTCCTCTATACTTTCTTTTCTTTTCACTTTAGTCCTTGAGAATTTGTAAAAATTTCCTAAATTAAAAATAAAAATTTCTATTCCCACATTTTCTTCACTAATTCAAAAAGAAAATTTTCCACATAATTAAATTTTTCACTAAAATTCAAATCAGACTTTAAATATTCATAAAAATTCTTGGGATATTACACTTCCCTACCGAAGGAATCATTGTTTCTACTCTCAAAGGTCAAGTCATCCTATTACCCGGATTTTCCGCTTGACATGAGAGAGGGTACTACCCGCCCAAACACAAACAATATTCATCCAATATAATAAAATACAACATCATAAATCATCAAGGATAAATCTCTAGATAATCTCAATTATCTCAAATCTCAACCATCTCATAAATCACATGTGCATCCTTCTTCCTAACCAAAAATAATAATAATAATAATAATTATCATCATCAATCATATTTCCACCATAGTCATTACCTATCTTTATACCCCATTATTTTAACACTTAAGATAATATTAAAGAAGAGTTAGTTCACTCACTTGGATTCTGACGAATCCTACCGGTCAAACCTCGATCCAATCTTTTGATATGAAAAAGAATTTCGTGTACTATAATGTATTATTTTTTTTAAAGAAAAGAAAAAAAAAAGAAGAAAAAGAGTTTAGATTAGAATTCATGTTCTTGTTATTACTTGTAACCAAAATGAAAAAAAATTTTGGACTTACCTTGGACCTTGCTACAAGGTTGAATCGCAAATCAAATGAGGTGTCTCAGTTTGCGTTTTGGGGGAAAAAGACGTTGACGTCGTGGCTATGTGAATGGAGGAATATATGTGATTGAAGGTTTGAAGGCTTGGGATGGAAAGGGAGGGGCTTTGGAGTTTGAATGATGATGGTGTGTGTAGAAAATGCTAAGAGGTTGGAGTTGAATGGAAATGACGGCAATTAAGGGTGTGAAAATTAGAGTTTTCTAATTGTCTTTTAAATTAAAGTAAATTAGTCCAATTAAATTGAATGATTGCTTATCCAGTTAAAGTTAATTTAATTTGAATTAAAAGTCTTTTTAATTTAAATTGTTTATTAAATAAGTATTGGTGTTCACTTAAACTAATTTAAGAATTCCGTAAAATTTCCAAATTGTATGTGTGTGATTTCGTTAGTTAGGAAGTTTTAATATATTTACTCAAATTAAAACATTTAAATCTGACCACACTATTATGTTCCTTGGATATATTTATATGTTGCGCTTTTTTTTTTTAAGCCTAGATTTGCTACTTAGAATCTATTTGATTAATTCACTAACTAACTATATTCTTTTGTTTAATTAATTTTTTTCAAAAATTAACTCATTATGCCAACATAGATCTACGTAAAGGAAATATGAGGTTTAAACCAAATTGGAGTTTGGGAGATGCAAATTCAGATTTATTCATTTAAATTCAAGTGTAAAAGTTATACCAATCCTGCTTCGAGTCTAAGAAAGAATAATAGATATGGTTAGTTAGATAAATAGCAAATTCATTATTTAATTATTTGCATTATCCAACACTTAGTATTATTATTTTTATTTAACTGTATAATCTATCTAATTCTAGAAACACTGTACTTGCACTGTTCACAACTTTCACTTATTTTTATTTTAAAATTTCTTTTATTTCTATAAGTCATTTAATAAATTAATTATTCTCCTTATTTTGAAATTAATATCTTAAGATTGAGAAATTATTTTTCACTTCCTATTTCATATCAAGGTTCCCTATAATTTTTTCCATATATTCCTATACTTTTTACTCATTTTTGATACACCCCGCAAGATTCCAAAATCTTTCATTTTAGTCCATGTGAGTTTCACTTTAGTCCCTGTACGGCCTAACATCACACATTGCTAGCTCACAGCCTGAAATCACATATCTAAGCATCATCACATTATATTGTGATATCACACATACATTTTACACAATATTTTCAAATCAATAATTTGTGAAATAAAATTCATCAAATTAAATGAAAATAAAAATGATGGGTATTACAGAAATCATTTAAGGACAATACAACTAATTTAAAAACATTAAAAGTCTTACAATACAAAATATTTTATCAATATTCTTTAAGATGTAATATTAAAAAGAAGAAAAATTAAAGGCTCATACATTACTAATCATTCAATACTCATCATTTAATTAATATTGTTATATAAATACATACACATTTATGTAATGACATCATATATACATATATAGTAAAGTAAGAAAATATATTAAAAAAATGGGTTAGGTGGGCCGGGCCTAAAAAGCCCGATAAAAAATGGGCATGAATTTCAGAAACTCAGCCCACCTAAAAAGTAGGCTAAACGGGCCCAACCCGACGGGCTGGGTCCGTTTTGACAACTCTATCTGTCTTCATCATCACCGAGCAAAGTTGGGTTTCAAAGATCCACGCTATAACTAGATCTTTCTCAATGAGGCTTCTCGGTCAGGGCCTAACATGCTTCCCCTCAACTGTAGATTTGGAATGCCTCTAGCCTCACATGCGCGGCCTTCGTGCTGCAGATTGGTAGCAATTGGGATGGATTGTGGGACTGCACAATGAAAGACAAAGGAGGACAAAACCTCGACAAGGAAGAAGATAGGGGAGAGAACAAGAGGGAAGAGACAGATACAAGCTTGGTCTTCGTCATAGAAGCTTACTGAATGAGCAAGAAGCCATTGACCGAAAGAACGATGATGTTTGCCACCGCAGAGAACAAACGTTGAGCACCAAATCTCTTCCAACTTTGAGAACACTGACAGGGGAACTTCTACAAGAAATGAGAAGCAGAAAAACTCTCACTAAGGAGAGGGGAGAAAACAAATGACAAAAAGGAGAAAGTGGTGGCAGCCCTCCACCTTCGAAAGATTAGGAAGCTACACTGCTGGTGGAAAAGAGACCCTAACAGAGCTTACGTGAAATGACGATGATGTCAACACAGTGCTTTTGTGAAAAGAACATATTGATAATTACTGAAAATTAATTGAATTAGACCAATTCGTAACACCAAGTTTTTTTTTTTTGATAGTACACTGTCTATTTTGTTCGTCATATTATCACATATAAGAATTAAAGGGCTTAGCATGGGCTTCAGCCCATCTTCTATAGCCCATTTCGGCCAATTAAGGCTCAAAGGATTGCAAGTCATTGATATGAAGATCTTATTGACAAAGACGAAAACGTATAAATTTTAGACAGGAATAATAATACGCCCAAAGAAAGGAAAGACAAAAATAATTATTACTATTGTAAGAATTAGATCAGATCGATCAACTCAGTTGATTAGACTAAGAATTGACCATGGAACTGGTTTGAAATAATTTTTAAATACGGTGAGTGATCAAATTGACCAAGAATCAATCGAATTGGGTAAGAATCAACTTTAAGTAAACTAATCCACTTGATTTTTTCATTTTTTTATTTTGATTATTCTATAATCAGGTACTAAAAAATTAATATTACATATTAGCCAATTAGTGAAAATACCAATTATTGGTATTTTATGGATTTGATATGAATAAATATTATATTAATTGATAATATTTCCTTGCTATTTGATCAAATTTTGGTGTGAAATTTTGATTGTAGATGTTGTTTTGTATAATTTGATATCAAATCGTATTTTTTATTGAATTTGTAAATTTATATTTATAGTATTTAATCATGTATATTATTTTTTAATATTTTAAAGTAGACCGGTTCAACGGTCCGATCATTAACCATTTAACCAATATTTTCACTGATTCAATGACCGGTCTAATTTTTCAAAACTTTGATAGTTACATATAACTCTTTTAAGATTATAATTTAATTATAATTTATAAATTTTATCGATAAAATTTACAATATAAGATATTGCGAAGGTCAAAATATAAAATAGATGAAAATATAAAATATTATGACGACGATCACAGATTTTCTTTAAATATTAATTTTAATTAATATATAACAATTTATATTTTGTGATAATATAAAGGAATAAAATGTTGCATCTTAGATTTACATACCAAAATCATAATTACAATAGAACTCAGAAAGATTACATATAATTTTCACAATTTTTTCTAGTTAATATGAATGTCTAGGCCCATGTAATGAATCTCAGTCAATGACAAATCATGTGTGGTAATATCTTTCAAGAATGTCCAAGTTATATTTTTTCGGTGTGAATTTTAAAATATATTAATTTTATAGTAATATGATATATTTTAAATTTTATTTTCTAAAAATTTACACATTATAGCGTTCGTCCAAATAAAGAGTTTGCGCTTGAAACTTGAATATATATATATATATATATATAGTAAACCATAAATGGAAATTAAAAAAAAAAGGTTCTTAGAGCAGTTTAGGATGTTTTCTTTTCAACTTTCTCTTTGTTTATTCCAAAAAACGAGTATTGGATAATTTGAATATATATATATATATATGTCATGAAAATTCACAAATAAAATTGCGAAGAATACGAAAAGAAAATTACAAAACGCACATAGATTTATATGTGATCTACATCTAGAAAAAATATTCTTATTCTTAAGCACACTATTTTTAGTACATCATGGATATCCAAAAAAATATGTATATAAAAATACATAACCACTTTAAAAAAAAATATAAAAAATATAAAATAGGTCACTCCACAAGATCGTTTCTTTTAATACTAATCTTCATTAACAAAATTTGAACTCAAAATTTTATTTAATAAAAAAACAAATGCCCAACCATTTAAATTAATCAAACATTAATTTTGAAAGAAAGGATTTAATAATCATATCAACCAAAACTTTTAAAATTAAAAATTAAAATATGGGTGGACCCTTAGAAACAAGCTCCTGCACCGTTCATGAATGTTCCACCAAAAGATTCTCAAACTCTGAAGATTTGGTCAATAGATCTTCCGCATGCTTGATGTCAATTTTCGTTTGTTTTCTAGTGCTAATATTGAAATATTTCTATCTTCAATTATAATTGTTCAATTATGATCAAATGGCTCTTGTTTCATATTTAATTGACGTTAGATAGTTCAACTTTAAAAAATTTGAACTTAAAGATTTGAATTTGAGATCGGTTCTGCTCCCGTATTTAAATTTTTTGAACAAAATTTGACCATCTATTAAGATTTATTGTACAGCTTAAAAGATATGCGTCTTCTGAGCTACACAATGAATTATTGATAGACTGTCAGAATTCATCTTAAAAGTTCTAAAAACTAGATCATATCCACTAGCTTTGAATTTTTAATGATTTGTTTTTGGTAGATGATACTTTGGCCTAATATGTCTCAACTTTTAGACCTTTGGTGACATCTTTTTGTTTGAGAGAAGAAACTTTTATTGATCACCAAGGATAGATAATCCTTTTTAAAAAAATAATAATAATAGGTTATTCAAAGATTATCAATTATGGGACTAATATGAAATTGAGTATTGTGAATTTAGGACTCAGGGCTCAAACTCTCTTATAAATTTTTTTTTAAAAAAAAAGATAGTTTGTATAAGCAGCTTTGAAGGTTACTTAATTAGTTTTTAGGCATCAAATAATTTCTTTAGAAAAAAGTTAATCAACAAGAGAAACTATAATGAAATTCGAATTTTTGTAAATTAAGATATCAATTATAAATTATCCAATTATGAATATATAAATAATATGTTATGTATATATTTTAGTAAAACTTTGTAATATACTCATATGTCTGTTTATAAACAGTAAAAAAAATCTTAGCCAGATTTAACCTTAAAAATGCACATGGATTAAACTAACAATAAACTAATACTGGTTGGTTAAGAGGTTGTACACTTATTTATCTTAAGTAAAGATTCGAATTTGAATCCTATAAATGAAAAAAAAAAAAAATCAATGCCGGGAGAATTTTATACTCAAGTGATCTAACCCCGACTTTAATAAAATTAGTCAGAGCCCTAATCTTTGGTGGTTCTAACCAAAAAATAAAAACACAATAAAGTTCTTGGATTGGGAAGAAGTTGAAAGTTTTCACCATTTGGACTAGAATATAGAAACACTTAATCATTCATTAAGTTAATATTTTCAACAACACTCTTTTTGGTAAAGAAAAAGAAAAGAAACCATATGAATAATTTTTTAAAATATTTATTATTATTAATAAAAAATATATAGAGAGAGAAATTAGAACTAACACTATTCTAAAATCTACTGAACATCAATTAATTTACAAATCACTATATTTCATATTCTATATTTATTTCCAATTCATGCCATTCATATGAAGATGGATAACAATGGGGTCCCTGGCCTGTGAAAGATTCTTTCATAGGAATGATTTTTCTCTTGTGGGACAAGTTTCTTTCTTGCAATCCATTAGCTGTTGAAGTAAGATAATATATATAGACGTAGATATATATTTAGAATCATATCAGCAAATTATTGTGGCAGGGAGAGCCTGATTTAGAAAGAAAGTAAAGATAATGAGGGTAAGGTTGTATCCTTTTCACTCACGCATTTCACCAAACACGCACATATTGTCCACCATAATTATAAATAAATATATATATATATATATATATGGGATATCTCTATGGGGCCTTCTTCATAATTTCTTCTTGTCTGCAAGATTCTCCTCTATAATGTTGCTTCTGAAAGTGGCTGCTTTGTCATGCTAAAAGAAATAAAAAATTACTGAGGGAGAAAGTTTTTCAAGTGGCATATAAATATAATGTTTTATGCATGTATTAATTAAGATTCGGCTTTCAGAGTCTGATCTTTGGTCTCACATACAGATAGGATAATGTTATGGACTATAGAGAGTTGTATTTTTTCTTTTTAACAGATTAAGCTTTTAGTGGTTAAATGTATTTTGAGAATTTTACCTTACAATTAGAAAAGAGGAAAACATAAAAAAGTAAAAAAGTATCCTCAAATTTTGGATCACTAGCAGATAGCCCTTTAAACTTTTAAAATTGGCAATTAAGTCCTTCAACGTTTACATTCAGGTAAATGGGTTTTTTTGTCAAATTTTTGTATTGTACCAACTTGTTATCTCAAACTGCTTCCGTGTTAAAATATATATTTTTGAATTGCATTTTTCAATACAGCTAACATATAGGGAGTCAGAGGTGACAATTGAGTTAATATGATAAGGATAAATTAGATCGAATGACCTATTTGCTCAAATGTAAAAGTTTAAGGACCTAATTGCCAGTTTCAAAAGTTCATGGAGTTATTTGCAAATGACCCAAAGTTTATGGGGGCTTTCTGCAATTTTTCCTAAGAAAGAATGAAAGTTTGAATCTCAAACCACATCATGGTGAAAAAGCTTAAAATTTTCATAAAATTATTATTGGTACTTGAGAATTTGTCAAGCAACTCATTGTGTTTTTTAAGTGGGATATGAATAGGGTTGGGGTAAAAGGATAAAATCTAAGAGGTTTGGAACTTTGACTAATCAAAATTTAAGAGGCTTTTTTAAAGGCTAAATAATTTGGTCAGCAGATTCAAAACCATATGATTAAGTTCATTGGTTGCTGACAAAAACTTTAATATGATTCACTTTATTTAATCAAATGATTGTTACTAAGTGTAATGTGAATGATGTTCTTTAGCTTTCAATTCCAAACGGATGCTGCTAATGGGAGAAATATGCAGAATAAAACAAAATGGATTTTCAAGAGACTGATCTGTAATATTAACTAATCTTTATTTTAAATCTTCACCTGTCAACTAGCTGAGCTAGTATCCAAAATCTTTATATTTAATCACCTGAACTAACCTTAAAGACACAAAATTTATGAGGATTGATAAGAGTATATAAAGACAGGTCACAAAGACACTACATATAGTACACCAGAAATGATGTGTAATCTGAAAGAGTAATTTTTCACGAGAGTCTCGTCTCATGGATCAAAGTATACACAGAAAAGTACCTTCCAGCATAGGTTGCTAGCAGATTTCAAATCTGTGCCAATCTGAAGAAAGTAAACAAATAGAAGAAAGAGATTATAAGCACTAGCCAAAAGCTGCTGAGCAATTTTCAGGTGAAAATCATAATCAAAACCATATGGTGATTTTATACCAAAAGTTGTTAGCCTGATAGTTTTACATCTCATTGTTATAAGTTTCCATAATTTTCCATCTGTTTCCAAAGACCAAGACAAAAAAATGCAGAGACCCCAAAATAAACATAGGAGTAATTTCTTCCGAGGTCACAACATGGTGAACAGAACCAAAAAGAAAAAAACGAATTTCATGATGCTAGGGAAAATGGTCTATTTTTTAATGTGCAGAAATGGATCTTACTTATGAGTTTCCTATCAAAACTCAACTTGGACACAAGGAAATCTAATCCTACAAAATTTAAATAGCCTTTCTCCATAGATAGATCCATTTTTTTTTTTGGCTTATGTATGATCGATGTATTCTTCTTTTGTGGTCGTAAAACTCCTCCCATTTACACTTTTATCTGCAAAATTCATGGCGGAGAATATCTATACATCATCCTTTCCAGCTTCTTAAATGTGACTATTCCATCAATAGCTCCCTAGATTTTTCATCATCATCATCTTCAATGCTGTCTTCCTCGGTCGGGGAGCTCCCACCCCTAGATCCTGAAGCTAACTGGAGGGGACCTTGAGGAGACCCAGAGCCTGAAATGCTACCCTTGGAGGAGTCATTATACCGGTCTTGGGACATCCATAAATCTCCAAGAACTGCAACAGACTGATTACCAAGTGCAGCTGTGGACGCTGGAAGTCTTCGAGTATGAAGTCGGTATTTCTGCAATAACAAGAAATCATATTGATCTACAATCTCAACTTGATTGTACATGAAAATCTCAGAATATCTGGATTATATAAATAAATATCAGTTGGTTTCTGAAAATCTCACGTCTTCTGAGAACCAAACAGACAAAAAAGGGGGGAAAGAAAAAAAACACAAATAACGCACTTGTAAATGGCTCTTCACTTCATCGTTAGTCAGGCCATCAACCTGCATGAGTTCTCTAATTTGCTTCGGAGTTGCAGCTGCAATTGGAATAATGCAGAGATGTGAATTAGATAAAAGGGACTAAAACAAAAGGTAGCAATATGATCTGCAAGAATTGTTTCCTTAAGGTGCATCAGTTGGGACTGGGACGTGACAGGCATTTCAATTGGAAGATGATATGCAATTTGTAATATATAAAATTTCCTACCTTTCTCTTGCCTAATCGCAATGTTACCCAAGTCACAACTGACAACTTTCCTTATGAATCAAAAGGAACAAACACTAAATTTAATACCCATCATCATCAAATCTCTGAACTATTTAAACTAGTTGGAAATTTTGGCACATTCACCCATTCAATAATCCACAATGTTCTAATCAGTGAAGTGGAAATCAAGAATGTTGTAAACGACAAATATTAAGAATAGTAAACAAATTGCTTATTGCAGTTTCATGGTAACATCTTGATGCTTTTAATAAAAAAAGATCAGTAGAATAGTAGTAACTGTTCAAATTTATCATGAGAGCGATCAGAATTTCAATTTCTAACCTTGAGAACCTCCGAGATGCTGCAGGGCATTAACAAATCTTCGGTGCAACTCCGGAGACCAACACCTTCTCTGTTTCCGGGCAGTCTGCTGCTGTCCTGTGCGTAAACTTGGTTGGTCACTGCAAGGAGAAGATGAAACCGCTCTGGTAGAGCTTATTCTTGATCCACTACCAATAGATCGCGCTCTCATATTTTTTATTCCAGGAGTCACTAGAGAAAGTCCATTTATATCAGACTCTTCCTTATCTTCCTTTGTTGCCACAGTTGTCACAGGAACAGCAGGGTATGTTGTAAAAGGCATAAACATCCTGCTCCCATTTCTGTTTCTACAAGAATGGAAAGGATCCTCAACCACAGAATGTTCTTCTTCTTCGTTTCTCTGCTAATACCAAATAGAAAATTAAGCTAGCTCGTCTTTGAATATGTAGATTCAAATGATATCTCATTAGGACAGCAGTCATAAATACAATTGCTTAAATTATTGTACCTTGTTTTCTAATTTATAATGTTGTTTTTGTTCACAGGCATTATTCGCGGTGGAACAATTAGCACTGTTCCAGAGCTGTACGGAACTCATCCAATTCCTCTTATCTCTGCATTCTGTCTCATTTTCATTTCTCTCCTTCTGATCACATTCTTTCCTCAAGGGAATAAATTCTTCCAATACTGGCTGAGAATTAGGTGTCCTGAATTTTGCCGATTCCTCCTTTAGAGCTGAAATTGCTGCATAGAATCACAGGCAAAAACACAATGCATTGGTTAGCTCATTGATCAAAATGTCCAAAACTAAAATTCAAGTTCCTAAGTTCAGGCTCTTCCACTTTACAAACAAAACGAATTAAGAACCAAACCAAGCTAAAAAGCCATCAGAACAGAATCCTAACATCAAAGCCATTCATCAAACAGCTGAAGGTCAATACTCTAAAACCGGAAATCTCTCCATCGAAATGAAATCGTTTAGAGGAAAATGAAACGGACCTTCATTCAAGAGGAGCATGCAGAGAGGAAGCTCGCGCCTGAAGGCGTCAATCTTATTCATTTCCTCTTCCAATCTCTCGACAAAATCATCGAGCCTCAACAACTTATCGGGCGCACTAGTGATCGTGGAGACCTCGTAGAGAAAATCAGTGATCGTCTTGGGAACAAAAGCGGGCCTCAAATCCAAGCTCAGTTGAGGAGGAGGAAGCGAACCCATGGTAGATCCTTGTCCCTGAAATTCAGATCTCCGTGAGCTTGCAGGAGATTCTTCTATTTATCAAACACAGACGAAAAAATAGTGACGAGATGCGATTGAAACAAGGAATTTATAGGTAGAGAGAGGGGAATAAAGGAAGGCAGAGAGAGTGTCGGGAGAATGGTTTGTTTGGGAAGAAAGAAAAGAAGGAAAGAAAAAAAGAATAAGTGGGATTCAATGAATGTGAGGAGTAGAAAGGAAGCTTCAAATTGAATAATAAGGCGAAGATTCTGCGGAAGAAGGGACGGGAAAGGAAAGCATCGCCGAGTTTAGACGTCGTGTTTTTCAAAGTCGCCCTCGGGTCGTCGCGTATTTAAATCTTCTCCTTTATTTGAGTGAACTCGGCGAATCGTTTAATACTTTAATTTCTTCAAATTTAATATTTTATTTTTTAAAAATAAATTTAATTTAAATTTTAAAGTTAAATTAAAAACAAATTTTTAGCGACTTTCTTTTTAAACTTTTAACAAGGTATCCTTTATTTGATATGATGATAGACTAATCTCTTTAGAATTTTTTGAGTAAAAATGATAGAATCATCTTTAAATTTATGACTATGTTTGACAAGATAGTTTATAGTTTATTTGACTAGTTTATAAACTCGTTAAAAATGTTAGGTAAACGAGCTTATTTTAATGACTTATAACTTATTCTGATAAATTACTTTGAGTAGCTTATAACTTATAGTTTATAACTTAAAGTTTTTTGTTCATATTTTACCTTTATTATTTTTTTAAAATACCCATTATACCCTTTTACTTTATTATATCCTATTTACTCATCTTTTATTATATTTATATTTATATATAATACATTATACATATAATATTATATATAATAATATATGATAAAAATATATAAATATATATAATATAATAAAATATATAAATATATATTTTTAATGAATTTTATATTTATAATAATTTAAATTACTTTAATTAAAAACAAAAATGATATATTTATTTATATTATTTTAGAATTAAAAAATATATACATTTTTATGTCATTTTACACTTTCTAGCTAATTCAATAGCTACTTTTATCGAACACTTTTAATTCAAATAAGCTAGTTTATAAGCTATAAGTTATAAGCTAAACATTAGCTTATAAGCTATTCACTAGCTTATAATTTAATTTTGTCAAACAGAACCTATGTCTCTGTCAATCAAACATTTATTATTTTTAGGGTTTAGATCTTTCTTTTGTTGACCCGAAACCAGAGACCCAAACTCGACCTGGTCCAGGTCACCTTATTAGATCAGGATGTAGTCGTCTCAGTCAAAACTTAATTGATTCGATTGAGTTTTGATTGAACTATCTACTTGGTGACTCAATTTAACCTGGGTCTTTTAAAAAAAATCAACAAAAGCACATATAAAGGGGAAAAAAAGCCTAATCAATGTTAAACCCAATACCTAATCGAAAAAAAAAAAACATTTTAACTATCAAAGCAATAAGCTATAATTATCATATAAGTGCACCCAAAAATATATATAGGAATAACAATAGTATTTTGAAATATAAAATGTAATTATTTTATGTAAATTATATCATTATATTAAATTATTTTAAATTATAGATGTTGAACAATGTTAGTAACAAATTTTATAATATTATATAAAGTTAAAATAACTAAATATTATATAAGTTAATTTAAATTGATATGTGACAATTTTACTCTTTGTAATAGTTCAAAGGATAGATTGTTATGTGTTTAAGTTTAGAGGTTAGAATTGTATTTAGGTTATAGTTTATATAATCTTTTTCCTTTATTTTATCTACTAAGAATATTTATGGCTTTAATATTTTTTGTGGAGAAAAATAAAAAAAAATAAAAATCCTACCAACAATAGGCCTTTTTGTATTTTTTTAATTTTTTTATTTAAAAATGCCTCTCAATTATTAAATTTTAGGATTTAAATTTTTTGTCCAATTTTATAGTAAATTTATTGATAGAGATATCACATTAGACTATTTTAATTGTCACGTAACACATTTTTATTAATTTAAAATTTAAGTTTCACAGTTCAAAAGTTATTTATGGATTTGGAATTGCTACAACATGAAGGATTTTTCCATGCAAATAAAATAATTTTGGATGCAAAATTCAGTGAGATTTAATTCATATAATAAATGAAATAGTTTAAAACGGAGTTTAGTTAATAAAATTAAATAAAAAAGATTTAAATCCGAAATGACGGTTGGCTCTTCTACATTTAAGGGTAGGAAATGTAGAGTGAAGTTAAAATCTCATATATTTGATAATCAAATGGACGACCAAAATTAAATAGAAGAAAATAAAAAAAAAGTTTTATCTCCAACTTCATCCATTCAATATTGACCGTCTATTCGATGATCGAACAATTGGGATTTTAATTTTACTCTACATTTTCTACCACCAAATATAAAAAAGTCATTTTCGTCATTTTGAGACTACTTTTCAATTTTTTAAAATTAACTAGTATGCATAAACAACTCAAAATTAATTAGGAGTATATAACAATTTTGTCCTTTAAAGTATTATATATGTTAATGAAATGTCCGTGTATCACACGGGTCGATAAATTAGTTATTATCTAATTATTTATTCTTTTAAAAATATCTTCTTATTTCGTATTATTATCAATCATACCATTTTTGTATTTGATTTTCAGAGTTATTTAAATGTAAAATACTTGAGTAAAATTTAATATTTAAGTGCATAAAAAATTTATAATTATTTTTCATAAACAAATCCAAGAATTTAAATTGTTATATTATATTATATTTTTTATTTCTTTTTCTAAAATATAATTTTCAAAAAATTAATAATCAAAATATCCTAAAATAATATATGATGATGTATGTCTCTTTTTGTCTTTTAAATAAAAAATTATTTCTCTTTTTTGTACAGTTCGTACAAATTGTGAATTATGCTTACATTTTTTATTCAAAAAAAGTTGGAGATCGAGTTCGGATTTGCTGTTGATTAAAACAGCTGCTTTTGTTACTTTTCACTTTTAGCAACAATTTTACTATTGTTAAAAGTTTTGGCAGTAATTTTTTGTGTTGTCAAAACTTTCAACAACGGTAAAAATCGTGGTTGAAAGTGAAAAGCAGCTTTAGCAGCAATTTTGATGAGCAGCAAATCTGAATTCGAATCTAGGCTCCGAAAGCTCTTTATTGGTGCGTGATTAAGACTCATAGGATCGCGCGTGGTAAGGTAGCCCTTAGAAATTCCGTTTGCTAATTCAACTACGTGTCAGAGCTGTGGAGATAAGGAATCTATATACCAAGTGGGACCCACAAAAAGATGCTATTTTTATTATGCTCTTTTTATTTATTTTTTAAATTTTAAATTGAAATTATTCCTGAACTGAAAAGGACAAACTTTTACAACCGTTAGATTCCATATTTCTGCAATGAACTAAGAATCTCTCTCTCTCTCCACCATTTTCTTCCTTTTTTTTATTAGGAGATATTTGAAGTTAAAGGTTATTTTTTTCTTTTATTATTTAAAGAATAAATTACTAATTTGATCCTAAAAAAATTACAACCATTTCATGTTAGCCTCTAAAATACAAGGTTTAGAACCGTTAAACTGGTCAATTTTATTGGTGTTATCAGTTTGATTAATTTTTTACCGGTTTAAATATTTATCTTATTAGGTCTAAATTAGATCGAACACTTGGATAATTCACCAGTTTTTTTGGTAGAACCGGTCCGATTATCTAAACCATATTAAAATATCAAATGTTTTAATTTATTTCATGAAAAATTATATTTATCTAATTTGGTCATTAATTTTGTCTAAGTGACTTTTAACAATGAAACGGTAAACTTTATAATTTAATAATGAAAATGATCAATTTAAATCAGATGTTTAAAAACCAAATGGAAGCACTTATTTTTCAATGATCAAATTAATAAAACTATAATATTTCAAGAACTAAAACAATATATTATTCTTACTTAAATTCAATATTAATATTATGATTAAATTACTACATTAATCTTTAAAAAATTATAATTGTCTCAATTTAATTTTTAAAATATCAATTATCTTAATTTAGTCATTTTTATTACTAAATTATAAAATCTACCATTACGCAATCTCAAATTTTGGTTGTTAAAAGTCACTTTTAAAAAAAGGATCAAATCAAACAAAAAAAAATCTCTTAGAAACCAAATTAAGAATTTTAATTATTTAAGGACTAAATTGAAATAAGTATAATTTTATGAGGACTAAATTAACAATTTACTCATATATTAATTGTATTATGTATTATTATATTATATATTTTTATTCATATCTTATATCGTCCCGGTTTCCCGCATCTCCACTGGTTTTGTCGGATGCTTCCAATCAAAGAATCCAATTCTCTAATAAAGAATAAATCATAATTTTGAAAATAGAAAAAAATACCTTTTTTTAAGTGGGCGAAAAATTCATGTGATATTGAAAGTTACTAATTTTTTTAAAAAGAGAATTAAATTAGTTTGAAAAAAATTATTTATCATTTTTTGTATACATTTTGTTTCTAATTTGTGTATACATTTATTTATCATTTTTTAAATTCATTTCTAATAATTTAAAAAATTAGCATCACAAATCAACTTGAATTTTCAATTGGCACCTCCCAATAAAATACAATAAGTGTTACACAAATTTAAGTAGACTCACAATTTCTACTTTATTTATATAATAAAACTAAGAAAATGGTAGGGGTATGATGGTAATTTTTGCATTTGCCTTTCTTGAAATGATGGGTTGGAAGGTTTATTATGATATTCCCAAAAGCAGTCAAAGGGGCATAAGATTCTCTAAGTGCTTCTTCCAATGGTAGTAATGATGGGATTGAATTAAATCAAAATGAAACAGCCAATTAGGGTTAACATTGTTGGTAAGAAACAAATTCATATTCCAAAATGATATGGATTCGATTTTCTTTGTTGATATAAAGACTTTCATAGTAAGTACTTCAACTTTTTTGTTGAAACGTTGAGTAAGATATTAGACTTTTACATTAATGTTTGATGCTGAGAAGTCGAGGTCCTGCCCCAACATATACTGAAAAATTAATAACCAATGATATCAAAAAAATAAAACAGGAGCAAATAGAGGAGGCTAACGGAGAGGAGACAACATATATATGTCAAAAAACACAAGCAAAACAAGTGAGAAGGTGATAGAGATATACCATAGGGTCCAGTGGCACGTCACAACAAACACCACACTCAGTCATACACACACAATGAGCTTCAGTAGGGGTAAAGGACCAAACACAACACACGCAAATGAAGCAAACATACACACAAACGAGGGAGGAACTCGAATAAATGTATCTTAGCCTACCCTCACCAAACCGTGTTTAATTCACCACAATTTGATGCTAGACTACCAAACATACCAATTTGGAGCAAACCACGTTTAAGGCGTTTGAAACAGTGATTCATCCCAATGTGACGTGCATCAAAACATTGGGTCAATTTATCTAAACCTTTTTTAAAAAAATTAAAAGAAAGAAGAAGAAGCTAAGGCAGGTGATGGATAATCAAATCGTGTGACCACATTTAAGGTTTCAAACTCTCAACCAGACATTTCAATTCATTGGGTCAATTCATCAAAATTTAAAAAAAAAAAAAAAGAACAAATGTGGGAGACATATATAGAATTTTGATTCTCTGTATGACAAAGACAAGAGAGAAAGAGGACTTGAATGTGAGGCCTGGCTTTATTTATCTATTTGCGGTCTAAACCTTTGAATATAAAGTTTGATGGCCAAAGCAAAGCATCATTTTATCCTCAACAAATAAATCTCAGAAAAGAGGAATCCAAGAAATGGTACCATATTTATCATCAGTGTTTCTGCATACTTATCTATGCAAATATTTACTAATTTTTTATTAAAAAAATAAAACAATATCATTGTTATTTATATTTTGACAAATAAATAACTTTTATTTAAAATGTAATTCAATTCATGCAAAAATTTTAAAACATATATAATAAGACAAATGTTAAATTACATTTTAAAAAAATAAAACATATATTATAATTATATATAGCATCGCAAATTATAAAAAAAAAAAGAATTATTAATATAAACATATATATAAACTAATGATTTGACATATACTTTCTCACTTAATTTATTTTTAAACAAACAATAAACTGGCAATAGTTTTTATAATAAATTACTCAGATAAAATAAAAAGGCACTCATGGAAGTCTAATAACTTTTCGTTTACTAACATCATACTTTATATATATATATATATATATATTGTTACTTCGAGACCAAGACACTGAAAAGCCTTAATACATTATTGATATAGACATATAATAATTTATGGGTATTTTAGCACATTTAAACAAGGAAAATTGAGCCCTTTTAGTATTTTTACTGTAGACATATTTTGCTTATCCCCACCACACACTATTTTTTGTGAACAAGAAAAATTATTGCCACAGTATTATAATTATTGATTTACTATTAAGTATTGAAGAGGCTCATGATATCACCTTCAAAGTCAAATTCATGTTTCTTTTATTATAATCATTAATATCTAAAAATCGGCTTGACTTCAATTAGTTGTATCACACCATAAAAATATAAAGTTTTCTTGGTGTTAATTTTTTTTATTTAGAAGACTTAAATTAAGACATTACTTAATTAAAAAAATAAATAACAAATTACTTAAACCAACTAGTATTATTGATAGTCAAATTTAGGGTTACAACATAGTTACAGTAGCTTCAAGTGGGTGGAATGAAAACAGATTGATTCTAATACTGGAGTCATCGATTTTTTATGTCAATTATTTGATCGTTGATCGAATAATTAGTAGTAATTACTCTGAAAAAAAAATTTATTGTCAGCCATATGATTTGATGTTAGCTATATGATCGCCAGTCGAACAACTAACAGTAAACTACTTTAAAAAAAATATCGTCAATCATCTAATCTTTGATCAGACAACTAACAGTAAATCACTCTAAAAATACAATTTCATTGAAACAACCGTATGATTGACTATCAGAAGACTAGCATAAAAAATTGATTGCTCTAGTATCAGTGACAAACAGTCGATTCCTTCCTGGGTGAATTGTAAAAGAAGAACATGAGATACCTTATGCTAGAAGACGACACACCAAAATTCTTTCTTGGCATTCGAAAGGAAGATAATATTAATTTATAAGAGTGTCTTTCACATGCATCACAACATCATCTTCTTGGATTTTTATGCATCCAGCATCTTTTCTGATCTCCTTTCATTTATGGAATCTAACTAGTGTTTTTCATAAAATCACATAATTTTTAAATTTTAATTTTAGTACATATCGCTTCTATTTTTTTTTTTGTGATAGATTGAGAAGGTAAAATATTTTTTTTTAAAGTTCAAATATTAAATTTGTAATTAAGTTATAATTCAACAAGGTTATATCTTTTTTTCTCTTTATTTTAAAAAATAATTTCTTATCAACTTCTCAAAAGAATTTACAATATGATAAACATGCATAGATTTTTTTTTATTATTAATAACCACATAATTTATTGCTTTAAAGAGTTCTTTCATATATGATAAACACGCACTTGTTTCTCTATGTAAGGTTTCAAGTTCAAAATTTGGGAATAAAAACAGATTAGTCTTGAGAATATTTTACATCTTTTTGATCCAATTGGTTTTAAACCAAATTAATTAGAATTCATTAATTTTTTAGAGACTATTGATTTTAAAAAAAAAGCACAAAAAAATTCCTCAAAATTTATTTATTTATTTGGAAAAAGTATTTTTTATTTCTTTAACGTTTATAACAAGTTTCAATTTCGTCCTTAACTTTTTTTTTACGTCTGTTATATCCTATATATTTTATTTTTGTTTCAAATTTACCCTTTTTTATTAACATCGTCTATTCCACCAACAGAAAATGTTGTGCTGGAGTTGCCTGAAGTGTGCTACGTGGACTGCCTAATCAGTATTTTCTGTCATTGAAATAAACAAAGTTAGTAAAAAATATATTTGAAAAAAAAATAAAACATGTAAAACATAACTGACATAAAAAAAACATTAGAAACAAAATTAAAATTTAGTGTAAAAATGTTAAAAACATAAAAAAAATACTTTTGCTATTTATTTATTATGGACGGTGAAGGTAGAATCTATCTAAAACAAATATTTGCCATAGTGCATATAACAATTTTTCTTGACTACATATTGTGAGGCTATGGTTGGCTTTCAGGATTTTTGTGTTGTTGTGTTATGTTTGTGGTGATTATGATTGGAGTAATTCTTGCAATAAATCGACTTATTCTCCTTTGTCACACAAACAACAATACATCATCATTTTCTTCAATATATCTTTCTTCTTTTTCAAACATCTTCAAAATTTCTCAATTCTTCACTCACACAACTCTTCGTATATATCATGCCAACCCTACTTTTCTCTCAAAGTTTATCTCTTTTTCACACCTTTCCAAAAATTAAAAAAACTAAAAAAAAGGTTGAAGGGAACTTTCATGCAAATAGAGTAATTAAGATGTCTATTACTTTATGAAAAGATATGTACTTATATAAGTACAAGTGATGTCAAATTGTCAATGTATAAAAGAAAAGCAACTACAAAAGAAAAAAGAAAAAGAAAAAGAAAAAGGATTCCATGGTTAATTTATTTATTTTAATTATCATTAGATAGCTAAAAGAACTAAAAAATAAAACCAAAACAATATAAATTAATTGAACTCCTAGACCCATTTAAACCAAAATGTTCTTTTTTTTTTAAGTCTTAAGTAGAATTAAGTCTCTATAAATTAATACTTGATAAATTAATAATCCTTTTAAAATAATATTTTTTTGTCCCAACTTGGGATAGTTTACAAAATTAGTAATTTTGATAAGTTAATAAGATAATAATTTTTAGAAAAATTTTTATATAAATTTATAGTCCTATCAATATCATAAATTAATAATCATATAAAATTACAAACTTAACTAGGACAAATTAGTAAAATATAAATATATTGTTTTCTTTTTATAAAATTTAAATTTAGCTGGATTTCATCTCTAACTTTTCTCATTGTATTCATCTCATTTACTTATTTTCATTATGTACAGTGATTTTTTAAAAAAGATAATTCATAAAATATGATGCATATACATTGTATATTAGTGATATACATTATAATTTTTTATGTAATTAATATATTCGCTGAATTAAAAAAACTCTTTAAATTAATAAATTATTACTTTATTGATTTATTAATACCTCTCTAAATTAATAAAATTTCATGATCTAAACATTATTAATTTATAGAGGTTTCACTATATTTATGTATTTGCTATTACATTTTTTAAAACTTAATCTTTTTTTATTTTTGTATTGAAAAACTTAATGATAAAGACATAAAAAATGTAAAGTTTTTTCAAAAAAAGAAAAAAACTTCTGTTTCAAGCTAAGTAAACTTCTAGTTTTGTAAGAAAAAACGGGAAAATATTAATGAAGGAGTTTTGATAATTGGAAAGGAAAATTTAGTGAATAATTATGAGAAAAGAAATTTAGGGTTGAGCATGTTGCTTCCTTTATGATGAGCATGAGTCATAAGCAACAGTACAATGATAAGAGTGATTATTGTTGCAAGTGAGGAACACTATTACACTGAGAGAGAAGGAAGACAGGTCACTTTCCACTTCAGAAATTTGCATTATTGTTAGTGTGGAAAATGAGCTGAGTAATCTATAATTTTTCAAGTTCGATTTTTTTGTTTGATTAAATAGGATTGTCTAATTTAAGTGGGAGTCTATGTAAAATTTACTTAATCGGAATGATTTATTTAGTTAAATAAAGAGCTAGCCAAGTATATGATTTACGAATCAATTTTTCTAACTTATCTCTTCAAATAAACTATTTTCTTTTAGAAAAAAATAAAAATATTATTCATGCCATTCACTTTGAGATATGTTTTAATTATAACTCAAAACTTTATTTTGTATGAATTATAACTCATATGTTTTCAATTAGATTCGAGTATGCTACTGAGCCTAACATTGTTAAAATATTTAATGGTAAATATTGATGTGGCATTTTATTTTGCATATGTTAGAGTCAAATCATCCACTCACGATATGCACCAACTAAAAAAATGACCAAAATGACTTTGTGAACCTTCTAAAATAATCCTTCCTTGTTTTTGTCATTAATGAAGATTTACAGTATTATTTTGGTTATTTTAAATTAATATCTGATGTGACAAGTCCAGAGTACATGATTAGATGCAGATGTGTACAAAATGGGACACATCAATATTTGTTGTTAAATATTTTAATGACGTTAGACTTAGTAGCATAATTGAAACTAACTGAAAACAAATAGATTCCAATTGACATGAAATAAAATGTTGGGTTATAATTGAAATATAGATCAAAGTTCATAGGTATAAATAATACATTTTCCTTTTTTTTAACTTTCATTAAATTACATGGCACGGAAATTTTTTTTTGGATTAAATTACTCATTTAGTCTTTGAAAGATATAGCAGTCTCAAATTAGATTTTGAAAATTTGTATATTTGTCTTATTTGATAATTTTTGTTACTCATTCACAAAATTTATTGTTGTTAAATTTTATTTTTGGTTTTTTCAAAAAAGAATTTTGATAAATAGAAGAATGAACTAGAGATAAACACAATATTTGAAAGACTAAATTAAAACACTTGATTTTTCAAAAACTAAATTGAAATAACTATACGTTTTTTGGAGACCAAATAAGTAATTTACACACTTTTATTTTGTTTATCAAATTTAAATTTTTATACAATTTGTATCATTTCTAAACAATAAAATTAGTTTAAATTCTTTATTGTTATATTAAAAGAATCACTGTCTTATATTAGAACCCAAGATCAATTTAATAACCTTTATTTACAATATCATCATATGTCAAAAAAATTAATTTTTAAATAAAAAGTAAATTAAATTGGAAGAAATTTTGTAGTGACAAATATCATAAAAATGTACAATTTAAGAGAATATATAAAACATAATTAAATCAAACTTTAAAAAAGATTAGTGTCATCCACACTCTATATATATATATATATATGTGTTGGTTGCTTTTTACACAATCAAAATTTTTATGGACAAACAGTGAGATCATTTGAAAGGTGCATGCTTTTATCATAGGTGTATCTTTCTAGATTTTTATTTTTCTTCTTTTTATGATTTTTGGTAATTTTCTTTTACAGCGCTCAATGAATACCAATTGATGTATTAAAAAAAGTTTAAGTTAATTTTTTATTAATTAAATACCAAAGAATGAATAACAGTTTACTTAACTAAAATTCTTTTGTAGTTCAGGAAATGTTTCAAATAATAACATTACAAACATTTTAATAATTACAAACTTGAATTAAAAAAATTTGAATGGTTCAAATATTTATTTATGGCAAAAAGGCTACATTCATCATTTATGTTTTCTTAGGTTTTATTTTGATCTTATGTCTTTCAAAAGTTTTATATTGGTCTTCTATGTATTAGAATCTTATTATTTTGGTCTTTTTTTCATTAGAATTGTTAGTTTATGTAACATAATTGATACATTATTCTCCCAATACTGATATAGCCTATTTATATGACTATTAATTAAATATAAGTGTCTTATATATAAAATGCAATTGTCCAAAGTAACCCCATTTCAAACTCAAACCATAGCACAAGGGCATTTTGGACAATTGCATTTTACATGTGGAACACTTATATAAAGTCAACAATAATATAAATAGATTATGTCAGTATTAGTTACATAGATTAACAGTTTCGATAGAAATGTAATAGAATAGTAGAATTTTAAAACAAAGAACTAATATAAAACTCTTGAGAAATAGAGGACCAATATAAAACTTAAAATAAATATAGAGGATCAAAATACTATATTTATTTATTTATTGAGAAATAAAATACAATTTTACTTTTTCAAATTTAATATATAAATAAAGTAAATGCAATTGCATAACTTGATCAGAGAAAAAGAAAAATCAGTTCGCCACATATGAAACGACAGTACTTTTTAGCAACAGTGGGTGCCATTCGCCACCTTAAAGTATTCTCCTTTTCAACATATTGTGTTTACTTTTTGGCGTGCCCTTTTACAAAGAATTAATATAACTTGGTTTTATCACAATATAGATGAATCTAAATCTTTATTTGGTCAAGTACAACTGTTTTGATTAATATTAACATGTAAAACTTACATGAATTCCCACTTAATAGGACGACTTTACTTACTTAAAAAATATTAATATTAATAGAATTTTATATTTTTATGATTCAATCAAATTCAAATCATATTAGTTAAAATTTAATAAGTTTTCAAATATAAATGATTCGAACCAATAAATATATACACACATGTGTATATATATATATATATATTGATTTTTAGTTCATAATTTCTTTTTTTACATAGGTCTATTCCACTTCAATTAGAATCTTAATGTATTTTTTCTTGGAGAAATTACATATAACTCTTATGGATTATAACTCGATTATAATTTTGGAATCTAAATTTTAAGATGCAGTACTTTTTTTTTCCATAAATTATCATAAAATGTAAAAAGTGTTACATATTATTCAAAAATAATGCTTAAAAGTCACATGATCATCATTTGATATCTGTATTTTCTTTCTTAATTTTATCATTATCACTCGGTCTAATAGTTTAAGGAATTAAATACTAGGTTTTAAAATTCAAATATTAAAATATTAATTAAACTTTAGCTTAAGTGATACGGCACAAGCCCTGAAACTAGTTGACACGAGTTATTATGAAAAGAATTTATCCCGAGAGATTAACTTATTGGTTGTAAGTACCTTACAATTTAAGTTTCATGTTATATCTCTTGATTTGACCAACATGGACATCTATTATTAAGAAAAATAATATGTAATCTTATTTAATTTATCAACTAACCCAACTATAAACTTGAAAAAAAAAAAAGCAATCAAAAGCTTACGACTTATGGTGAAAATCAAATTGAATCCCATACTAGGCCAACACTTAATTGGGTGATTTGAGCTGTTGATCTTGAGAGATCAGTAGTTCAGAATGTAAGATATATATATATATATATATATATATATATATATTTTTTTTTTTTTTCAAAAAGGACCCTTCTAAAATTTAGGCAATTGATCTTGAAAATCATTGTTAAAATAAGCTTTGTCCAATAGATTAGCTTACCTTATCCCTGCAAATTAGATAGGGTGGGTTAGCCTATTTTGAATAAGGGTTTTTAGCATGACCTATTAAAGCTCTTGGGACTTATGTGAGTTGGAATGGATAAGTTTTTGTGGGCTTTTTATTTATTTATTTTTTTTAAGCTTTATTTTTTATTTTTTAGAAATTTAGTTCTATTTTTTGAATTTTTATAGTTTCAATACCTAATTTTTGTCATTCAAAATCATTAAAATTACATTTTAAAAAAGAAAATTACTTATTTTAAGGTATAATATATTTTTTTAAAAGCTTAATTTAATTTTTTGAAATTTAATTATTTCAGTATTTAATTTCTATCATTAAAATAACTAAAAGTAAATTTTTTAAACAATATAAATAGGTATATGGAACTAACCCATGGCCCATGATAGGTTGAAAAATGTCAAAAATTTTTAATTATGAATTATATAAGGCTTGACTCGACTCAACTTATACTCATTATTAGCCCTGTAAAATTTGGGCTGGAATGAATTGACCTAATCTATTTGATAGCCCTAAAGATTAACAAGTCAGACCGCCTAACAAAAGATTCAAATTCGGTGTAAATACATCATGATAACTCCAAAAAAATGTGGGGAGAGAGATTTTGAAACAATAGTGGCATGTGGATATATGTTTGGCCAAACTATAGCCCACATGCTGATTTGCAAAGAGCAGAAATCATAAAAGGGGACGGATTTGGTTACCCACATTCTCATGTGCTCTAAATTCAGCTGAGTGCTTAAACAATTATGCATTTTCAAAAGCAATGTGGTATGCTGCTTTATTTTTTATTTTTTTTTTCGAAAGGACCACCATTATCGCAAGCTCTGTACTGTGATGCATGAACATCAGTACTAACATTTCCAAATTGAAGATGCAGTGATCCTCCACTTTGAGAGATAAAGGCAATGAAAAACTTGAAAGTGAGAGTAAAGGTTCACTCTGGCTAAGGGTGGTGCTTGAGGCCTTTGTTCAATGACCCTACAGCTGAGGAAAGGATGAACTCTAGTAAGTTTTATGAGAGTATCAGTTGACTTCAGTACTAAAACTAATAATATCTATTGTTAGTTTTGGACGGTTCACAATTAGTAACTTAAAAATTTATCTCCAGATGGGCACTGGTAGTTCTAGTACTGTAGCCAACAAGTACCCATTCTATGGCTGGATATTTAAAGGAATTTGAGTATTTGGACCATTATTTGATTGGATGACTGACAATAAATACCAATAACTTTATTTCTAGAGTTAATCGATGTACGTTTTATAGTTGGATATTTATAAAGATTTGAGTGTTTGGACCATTACTTTTGAACATTTTGCTTGTACTGTGACAACGGGTTAAACAGTTATAGAGTGAATGCTCATATTCATTTACTATATCTCACGGATTAAACGAATCAATTTACATTTCTTTTGAAATTTAATTAGTTAAATGATTTTTTTTGGGTAAAAATTTGAATAAATTTTATTGAAAAACATCTCATATTTGGAGAATCTTGCCTCTTTATCATTTTTTAAAATAATCATAATCTTAATTTTTTATGATAAAATTTCGAATCAATATATTATATGCAATTTTCTATATCCATTCACAAAATTTAAAGAAATAAAAGCATAATTAAACCAACTATATTTTTTGAATATATCAGAGTGGATAGAATTGCATGAGAATCTGATTATAAAGTAGTTCATTTTTTTTTTGGTTAAAAAAAATGCCCATAAGCTAAACAAATTAGTCCATTTAGGGGTAAAAGTTTTTAACCTTACTAATGTTAACCTTATTATAAACGAATTCCGGGGAAATTTTCACTTTATTGCACGGGATTAATAAGCAATATTTTTAACATCATATAATTAGGGTATGAATTTATATTTTATGAATAAAGAGATTGTAATGTTGAATTTTACTACATTAATAATACCGTTTGTATAAAGAGATTGTAATTGTTGTAATAAGAGGATACTTTAAAGAAATAGAAATTAAAAGAAAAAGACTGGAAAACACTGAAGAAAATAGATACCAAATCAACAATCTGTTGAAAATCAACAGAACCCCAGCACTATTCAGATTCTGGTAATTAATGGAATTGTTAATAAGCTCAGATACTTTGTTCAGCCGCATCTGCAAGTGTAGGGTTCAAAAATAAAGTAAATTGGCAGAGAAAAACAGAATAAATGCTCTTTTGTAATAAATCGGCCGCTTCCGTATTTTCACATGGACAACAAGTATCAATATTTTCCTGCTATGAGTGAGTTATAAGCATGATAATAAGTTCAAAAATGTATAACTGCTCTGCTCGAATCCCAGATACAATCAGCATCGCTTCATTTCTTGGCTTCACATAAATATGAGGAACTAATGGAGTAGCTACCATCCATGGTAGTTAGCTAGTTGCTACTCAACATCACAGGAAATATATCATATTATTACCTAACAAATTGGCAGGGTGAAAAACTAATCACTATTATGTAAATGGGATTTTCTATATAGTATATTCACTCAATTAGTTATAAATTCTTCCATGCCATCAAGTTGATGATCAAAATCCGAGCTTCAAGCCACAAAATTTTAATGAAGAAGAGATTAACTGACTAAAATGTACCATGAACAGAGAAAATAAGCAAAAAGAGTGCATTTGAACTGACTAAAGAGATGCCTGATATAGGGATTGAGATAGGTGATAATACTGAATGCAGCAACACAATCCAAATGTAGACAAACCTCTCGACTTCTGCATGTGGCACACCCAGATTACCTCAATAAGCATTTCCAAGGATTATATTAGTCAGCTAATAGTAACAGTACTTTTAATTTCTTTTCATACATTAGTCAGATAATGTAGTACACTCTCAATTATCTATGCAATAAAGTATATATACAAATGGGATTATATTTCAGAGGATGATTATATAAATTGTCAAGAGTTCCTTCACTTGCAACCATAGCAGCTATTCAAAAGAATAACAAAAAATGGAGAAATCAACTCATGTTCTAGTCACCCGAGAAAAACCATAATCTGACGAGGCAAACTACGCAAAGTAAACTTTCTCCAGTGCATGAGCATCAGCTTAGTCTCCACCTGATTCATCAGTGTCTGAACCACTATTAAAGCCAATGTTCTGAGTTTCTGCAGCATCACTCTCCAATGTCTGATCCCCTGCTTCAAGAAAATCTTTTATGTCCTCTAAAATATAGGGTTCTACCAATTTCCAAAACCAAGTGGAATTGCTTCCCAGAATACCAATCCAATACGTCCTCCCTTTCCTCTTCACTTTACAATCCATGGACATGGCTTTAAACCTTCTGACTATGTTCTCAACACCCTCACGGCTTCCTTTTATCTTTAGCAAAATATCTCCCTCAGAACTTCTATGGCCCCCATACATGTACCAGTATGCAAGGACACGTGGTGACAACCACCTATGGATTAGTTTTGGAATTGTAGGTTGACCTTTTGACCAAAACTGATCTGCATAGAAGCCAAAATGAGAGCTTGCAATGGTACAAAACTTATCTGGTATATTTTCAGTATCATCACTTGGCTTAAATGAAGGATGCAGCCACTCATGGAACTCACCATGTATATGACTCTTCAAGGCATGATGGCTGCCAGATATACCATGGAAATTAAAACGGATAATGTGATTCTTCCTTTGTTCATCTGAATCAATCTGCAAACCACCTAAAAGTAACCCAATCAACATTTCCCTCTGCTCTTTTCTCAGCTTCAGACTTGTTGGTTTTCTAACAATTTGCCTGCTCAAGCTCAGGATATATTCAAGCTTTTCCATTGATGAGGTTTCAATGTCATACTTTTTCCGGCACATCAAATTGTATATTTTCTCTGCTTTTACATGATTTCCAGAAGATAGGTATCCACTCAAGATGATGTTGCAAGATCGAGCATTAACACCAATATTACCATCGGAAATCATTTGGTTAAAGATATCCTCAGCCTTGTCAAGGTTACCAACTTTCACCAAAGAATCCAAATATATGCTATATATGGCATGATTAGGGCGGCATTTCTCTAGGCACTCAGAGAACACCAGCTCCAACTTATCATGTAAGTTCAAACTGAAGTACATGCTTAGTACATTAACATATGCTGGTGTAAGGGGCGTCAGACCACTTCTCACAAAATCCCCCATGATTGACTCTACAAGCACTGTTTCATAAGATTTGCATAGTATCTCTATTATCTTATTATATGCTGCAACACTTGTGTTCCCTACTTGCTCCTGCATCTTTCTGAATAACTCCAAGGACCTCATTGGTTTTGCAACCTTTGAGTAGACTTCCATCATGTGCACAAAAGCTAGTGATGGGGGATCACTTTCAGACTGGAGTAGTCTGACCCAAATCTTTTCTGCTTCCTCTACATCCCCCTCCCTTGCACAAGCCCTCAAGACAGATAGAAGCACTTCTCTGCCCTCCTCCATTCCAGCCTGTCGCATCTCTTCCCTTAATTCTGTTATCCTTTCTTTATCTATGGTATCCTGATAGCTATGTAGCCAAATTAGGCCACCATAAATATCTTTATGTATATCAAGACCAGTTGTAATTAAATTATGATATATGAACTCAGCTTGTTTAAGGTAATGCTTTGACGAGATCCCTGGTTTGCTAACAAGAGCTTTTAAGAGGGAGTTATGCAAACTAAGGCGGGGCTGGTAGCCTCCTAACTGAATCATACGATTGTAAATGGTGCATGCTTCCTCCAAACAACCTTGAACAGGAGCACTGAGATAAGCAACAATTAATATATGAAATGTTGACTCACTTGGAACACGGCCTTGATTTATTATATCATCAAATATCTCACGACACTTTGAAAACTTCCGTTCCTTACCCATGTAATCTGCTAGCTTGGTAGCAAGAGCAAAATCAAATCGATACCAATGTTGTTGCATCATCCATTTGTATACCTGAAAAAGGACACAATGAGAAAAACAATTGTGAACAAATTCCAGCTTACAGTGCAAATGTAGAATGCTCTGTTAAGTAACCAAACAAAGAATTACTAGCAGCCAACACAATGCGTGGCAAAAGAAGAAAAATAAGAACAACAACAACAATAACAAGCAATAAAACCCACATGAAAGCAAAGCGAGCGGGTTGCTGCCTAGTCATTGTATAGTTCCAGTTTATGGAACTAAATTTGTCCAAGAAATACCATTTCGACCAAAATCAAGCAAAAAATAGATGGACGAGGATCGTCTGTATTTCTTAGTATGTGTAAGGGAATTTTGAAGAAAGTGGCAAATCGATCCCCAGAAGATAATTTGAGACTTAACCCAATACCGTTTAAGAATTAGAATTTGTAAAAAGGCTTACCCTAAAGCCAGTCTCGTTCTCGCGAATCCGCATACAATGCACCGCAACATAAGTTGCATCTTCCTGCCTCATCCATTTCTTCTGCGCATTCAGTATCCGAACCAAAGTCCCTGCCTTGTGCGCCGGCAATTCTTTACACAACCAAGCCAGCCTGGCTCTCCGCCACTGCTCCGGCAGCTCGCTCAACTCCTTCACCTCCAGCTCAGGGGTCGACAAGTGCTTCAAGTCGATTGCCGCAGAAGACTTGTCGAAATTGAAAATTTCATTCTCTCTTCCAAGAGAAAAATCCCACAACGCCTCTTCAGAATCAGACGCCGTCAACTGTTCGGCGTTTGCGCTGGAAGCAGCTGCAGCCGCTGGCAACCTGGAAAACCGGTGGAATTTGATGAGAGAGCCAGATAAGTTCGCGAAGGAAGGTAGAAGGCGGTGGGTGTGCGGGTGATGCTGAACGTGGCGATGGTGGGCGTTGGAGAGCGCGCGAAGGAAGGTAAATGCAGAGTAAGGAGAAGCGCGCATTAAGGAGCAATTGCAATTAGGTTTAGGGTTCGAGGAAAGGCTGGATACGAAAGAGATGGAGTGAGTGAATGGTGGAATTGGAAGCTCTTGAGCTAAGCTCAGAAAGAGCATTTCTTGTGTTTGTGTGTTTCTCAGAGCAAAATGGAAAATACCTCTTGAGAGGTGACGCTGCGTCGCTGTGTGAGAACCGAAAAAGGAGATTATGACTTCCAGAGTGAAACCATATGTTTCATACTGTAATCCACGGCAGGAATATTTTTGGGCTTCAGCCCAACTATTTGGGTCATGGATTGAGAATCCATTGACTCGGCCCAAAATAACTAAATAACAAAAATGCCCAAAAACCAATTGGGTAAATTATACTTAATCTTTCCTAATGTTTGACTAAATTAGATTAAACTAAATGTTTGTTTCAAATTGTATTGAATATTTATTTTGCTTTAAAATTTTTTACATTTGATATATACCTTAAAAACATTTTTTTTAAGATTAATGTTCTGAAAACTGTATCGATCATTAAACTAGGAGAGACATTTATTCAAGAGTAAATAGTCTGACTGTGGACGAACCATGATTAAACCAATCTCTTTTAAAATATTAAAAAATAATATACATATTTAAAGACAATAAATATAAATTTAAAAATTCAATTAAAAATAAGTTTGGATGTCAAATGATACAAAATAACATTAACAATCAAAAGTTCACAGTAAAAATTGATCAAATAACAAAAAAATATTATTAATTAAGATAATTTTTACTCATATCAAATTCAAAAATACCAAGATATTAGTATCTCCACTAAAATTGATTAAGTTGTAATATTAATTTCTTTATTATCTGATTATAAAATAAATAAAAAATTTTAAAAAATAATAATCACTATTAATCGGATCGGTTTTTGACCGACTCATTGGTTTTAGGAGTTATTCAAAACTAATTTTATGATCGGTTTCCAATCTAACCAGTTGAACTGGCCGGTTTGATCCAATTCTCACAATAATGATTAAAATAAATTTCTGCAAAATATGAGATTGTTGATTAATTATTTATATAATAATAAAAACAAATAAACTGACATTAAAATCTAATATAAATATGTAATTCTATTCTGACCATACTTATATTTCAGTCGTGTTCTAAAGGAATGCATATTAATATTATGCATAAAATTAACTTTATTAATAGAAAAATAAATTATAAGGGAAGTTTTTGTAATATATGTAATTATGTATACACACACAAAAAAATATCAAGTATAGTTTAATCCAGAAAACTATAATATATAGTAATTTGACGTGAAAATGTACTTTTTTAATTTTCTAAATACATATTTCAATTATTTAGGTTTAATCTATAGCCAATTGTGTTGGGAAAAAAGCGGTGTTTGTAAAATAAAAATGAATTTTCACAAACTCAAGATAATTTTCAAATCAAATAAACAAAAATGACGCTAAAGATTTTAGGGTGGAAAACCTCCAAATGAAAGTAAAAAATAACGGGATCTATAGGTCACTTAAACTTCTATTATTAATATTATATTAATAATAAGATTACAACTTTCACCCTTAGGTGGATCTCTCTCACAAAAATATAATAATAATAATAATAATAATAATATTTCTTCAATTTGTGAATAAAACTCTCACAAATTGACTCACTATTTTTTCTGTTAGAAAAATTCTCTTTGTAAAGCTTTATCTATTTTCTAGAAACTCTCTTTCTTTGAAAATGTGAGGATTGTTATCTATAAAATTGATTATATAAGATGGTTGTGAATGCAGGAAGGAGGATAGTTCTTCTCCATTTTTACTTTTTTGCAAATTTCAACATGGGCCCCATATACTTTTCACTCTTGCTCTTTTTTTTAAAAAAAATAGTTTTTAGTGGTAGGTCCCACTTGGGGAAGGATTCACCATACAAATCTCCCATTCTCGACTCAAGTGGAGGGCTCTACCAATCCTGCAACTAAATGACAAAACTCAAAATACAATTTTGGTAGAATCTTTGTCAACATGTCTGACCAATTTTCTTCTGTATAAATTTTTTAAGTTGTAGTAGCTTCTTCTCCATCATATCTCTTATCCAATGATATCTTACATTAATATGCTTTAATTTTGAGTGGAATGAGGCATTCTTTCCAAGATGAATAGTAGATGTAAGCACCAACCCACCCAACCTACACGTTTGGGTCGGGTTGTGTTGGATTGGATTGGCGGGTTTGATTAGATTAAATTCTTTCAACCCACTAACCTGCCCAATGTATGATTTTTTTGAAAAAATTTTTAGAGACTTCGTCATTTAGGATTTTTTGTTATACTTATTATTTATAAATAAATATTTATATGTTAAGTACTTATTAAAATTTGAATTGTATAGTGTTAGATTTTAGATTGAATTAATTTGCTTACAACAGTACAGTCTACTATTGACTGTTGTTGTTTTGTTAGATAATATAAAGGATAATGTGTCCCTTTGTTCATTTATTTGTCTTTTATGTATTGTGTATCTTGTTTTAGGAAAAAGAAAGAAAGAAAGAAAAAAGAGAGAGAAAAAGAAGAAACCAAAGCACAAAAAAAAAAAAAAGACCATCCGCCAACCCGACCTTGGTTCGAGTTTATCATCAAAAAATCAGTAATCCAACCCAACCCAACCTAACCTAACCCATGCTCACCCTTAATGAATAGCACTCCGACTATCACAGAACAACTGATATCTGTCTTGCTACAACCCAATTTCTTTCAAGAACTTGTTCATCCACAACAACTCTTTACATGCTTCTGTTGCTGCAATAATCTCGACAGTACAATACACTTTTGTAACTTTGATTGGCATGACATAGCTCCCTCTTGCAAAAGTGATCAGGTAGCCTTAAGTAGACATTCTCAAATCTATATTACTGACTATATCTACATCTGTGTATCCAACTAACATATGTTTGGTACCTCCAAAACATAAGCATATTTTGGAAGTATCCCAAAAATACCTGAAAATCCATTTTACTGCAGCTTAATGTTCCTTTTCAGTATTTGAAAGGAATTTACTCACTACGCATAATGTGTGAGCAATATATGGTAACGTATATACCATGGCATATATCAAACTCCCAAGCATATATACCATGGCATATATCAAACTCCCAACTGCTAAAACATATGGAAAACTTTCCATCTTCTTCTCCTTCTTTGTAGAAGGACATTGCTTGGAACTCAATCTAAAGTGATTAGCAAGGGGACAACTAACTGCTTTAGCTTTGTCCATATTGATCATTTGAAGTATCTTCTCAATATACTTCTCTTGTGACAACCATAATTTCTTGGTGTTTCTGTCTTTGATAATCTTCATGCCAAGAATCTGTCTTGCTGGCCCCAAATCTTTCATAACAAAAGACTTGTTCAACTGCTTCAGGTTGTTGATCATAGAAATATTTTAGCCAACGATTATCATGTCATCCACATAGAGCAATAAAATAATGAAACTATCATTAGAGAATTTATGCACGAATTCATAAAGATCTAAAGTGGTCTTCTTGTAACCATGCTCCCCCATAACTGACTCAAACCACTGTCTTGGTGCTTGTTTCAAATTGTACAAACTTTTCTTTAATTTGCAAACATAGTCTTCTTTTTCCTTTTGTTTGAAACTCTTTAGCTACTTCGTGTATATCACTTCCTCTAAATCACTATGAAGGAATGCAGTTTTTACATCTATATGCTCGATTTCCAAATCGAGACTTGTTGCTAATCCTAGCACTATTCGAATGGATGTCATTTTCACTACTGGTGAAAATATTTCATCAAAGTCAATCCCTTTCCTTTGGCTAAACTCTTTGACAACCAATCTGGCTTTGAATCATGGTTGGGGACTGTGTTCTTCATGTTTTATCCTAAACACCCACTTATTCCTTAAAGCTAGTACTAGACAAAAAAACTCGTAGACCACGGGCCGGCCCGTGACAACTCGTAAATAGACGGTCTTGGATTGAGTAAATAAACGGACCTAAACGATCAAGACCGTGGGCCAGCCCGCTGTCTTTTTTTTTTTAATTTTATTGTTTTTACAAAAAATATATTATTTAGTATAAATAATTCTATTTTGTCACATTTTTATATTTTATAACCTTATATTCAATAAATATAGTAATTTTGGATATAAAAACTCTCGTAATTTTTTGAAAATAAATATAAAATTTTCAAAATCAAGTACGATATAGTTAATTTTAAAAGAAAATATGAAAAATTAAAGTCATCGATTATTTGAAAATATTAAAAAAAGTAATGTTTTACATGTATAAATATTATTTTAATAAAAAATTATTGAATTTTTTACTTAAAAAATTAAAAATTATATTATTTTTCCTTAAAAAAAAGGGTAGACAACGGTCAAACCGTTTAGGCCCGCGGTCTTATGAGGGCAGTTTTGGTTGTCACGACCCTCAAAATGGTACGTGACTGGCACAACTTAGAGATACTCTCTAGTTGTAAGCCTATGCTTTTAGCTCCATATAATAATCATTCTAAAATGTGAGAGTAATAATATAACAAAGACTTATCTTAGTTAAATACTCCGATTTTACTTAATAAGTTACAATCTTACAAAACATACAGTAAACTTAAAGTATTGTAATAACATAATTATGTACAATAACCACTTCCTCCTAGATGTCCTATTTGACTGCAGAGCTTTCTAGAATTTAAAACTGAAGAAACAGCTTTAATTCAAATAAACACCAACCCTTGAAGCAAAGAGGGTTAGGATATTGAACTTGCGCTACTCCTCAGACGGATGTTTTTCGTTAATCTCGGGATCTGAAAAAAATATATCCACCACAATATGAGATAATAATCTCAATGAATAGATAACGTTACAAGGATAGAAACTTAATTACAGGCAATCATCAAGTGATTAACAATACACAAGTATATGTATAAAATGCATAAGTAAAATCATATCATACTTATAATCGACAAACAGCCATAGAATATGACCATAATCATATTCGGCACATAGCTATCTCCACATTTGGCATACAGCCATAGCATATGACCATAATCATATTTGGCACACAGCCATATTCATATTCGGCACACAGCCATCTTCACATTCGGCACACAGCCATAAATATGACCATAATCATATTCGGCACACAGCCATATTCACATTCGGCACACAGCCATAGCATATGACCATAATCATATTCGGCACACAGCCATATTAATTGAAATATTCAGTCAAAGGTAATAGTAGATATACTCTGAATATGTAAATTACTTGGACTATTCATATAATTAAATAAGTATCCAAGTAGGTTAGCTACTCACCTGAAATCCAAGTTACTATATCTTCTTTAAATCTACACAATTACATTTAATGGATTTAATTAATATAATTCTTTAATACATATAATCACGTATACGTACGTGTACTTTTCAAAAATACATATAAAAATGTACACGTATATATACTATTCAAAAATACATATAAATACTATTTATATATAGTTACTATTCATATATACGATTACTATTCATACGTACGGTTACTATTCATACGTATAAGTACTATTCATACCAGAAATAGAGAATATAATCTGTAAAAGAGTACACCAGGTAAGTTCCCAGGAAAGAGTGGAGAGTCCCAATGGACACACTTAACAACCATGTCTTTCCTTAGCCAGAACTTTCCTAGACATGTATTCTTCACAGTTTACATTCTATTTCGGTAATCAGAGAATCAAAACAACATATAGGTAGCTAAGGACAGTTTTTCTGATGTGGAAGATCGGCCAAAGCCGCAATCACAGAGCATACTTAAGAAAATAACTTTTAAAAATCTGAATGGCACAGAAAAGGGGCATAGTATTCTTACCTTGGATCTAGGCTAAGGAAGAAAGACCTAGAATCTCAGAGCCCTAACGCCGGAGCAAGAGAAGTTTTGAGGAAAGGAGAGAAGAGAAACTGAAGGTGTGTGTTTTGAATTGAAATGGAAGGGCCTATTTATAGGAGAAATTATGGTACTATTTGCTACTATTCCATCTACCATTCTCCTATACTATTTCATCTACCAGTTTCACTTACCAGTTTTCATCTACCATTCTCCTATACTATTTCATCTACCAGTTTCACTTACCAGTTTTCATTCTAGATTCCACTTTTGAACTGTATATTTACTTAATGGGATTAATTCCATATCATATCATCCATTATATCCCACAATTTATAGAATCTATAATTAAAAATTTATATTTTCAACAATATGCACAAACGAGTATACAAAAATTAAACTGATAGGGAATTTATTTTCTTCAAAATAAATTTATCGAAATTCTTAAATACTTATAACTTAAAAAAAAATAATGGGTATTATATTGGTCTTCTTATTT
The DNA here is from genome assembly GCA_037074585.1 of Biancaea sappan. Classification (NCBI taxonomy): domain Eukaryota; kingdom Viridiplantae; phylum Streptophyta; class Magnoliopsida; order Fabales; family Fabaceae; genus Biancaea; species Biancaea sappan. The sequence goes on along the minus strand of CM073493.1, from coordinate 5,909,619 downwards.
GAAGACCATTTAAAACGGGCTGGCCCGTAACTGGCCCGTTTAAGTCAAGACCATGACGGACATGCTCATAACCGACCCGAACCGCCCATTTCCTACAACTACTCAAAGCCCTCTTGCCTTTCGGTAACTTTGTCAACTCAAAGGTTTCATTCTCATGCAAGAATTTCATTTCATCTTGCATGACTTCAACCCATTTATGCTTGTGCTCATCAGTCATAGCATGTTCAAAGCTCTCTGGTTCTCCCCCATTAATGAGTAGCACATATTTATTGACTGAATAACATGTCGAAAGTTGTCTTGTTCTACTGCTCCTTCTCAAAGGAATTGGGGGAGGGCATATGTTGATGTTGACGATCATCATCGTCTAACTCATCTTCTGTGGAAGCATCATTTTCTATAGGCAGATCAACATGATTTTCATTTCCAACTTGTCTTGGCATCGATGTTGGGGGAATAAATTCCAAATCTGTTGAATCACCATTGGAATTAGAAGCATCCTTCTTCATCCTCACAATATCTTCAATCAATGGTCTCATTTTCAACGAACACAACATCACGACTTCAAACTAGTTTCTTTTTCACTGGATCATAAAATATGTAGCCAAACTGATCTTTACCCTAGCCAATAAAAATACATTGACGTGTTTTAACATCAAGTTTGGACATTTCATCCTTAGGGATGTGCACATAAGCCTTGCAACCAAACACTCGCAGATGATCATAGGAACATCTTTTCCCGACCATGCCTTTTTTAGAACATCTAGTTTTAAGGGGACACAAGATGAGAGATTCAGCACGTGAACTATTGCTGATAAAGTCTCACCCCAAAATGTCTTTGACAACTTTGCATGTGAGAGTAAACATCTAACTCTCTTCATTAAAGTTATGTTCATCCTCTCAGTTAAGCCATTCAGCTGCAGTGTTTTTGAAGGCGTTGTCTGATGTTGAATACCATATTCTTTATAATAGGCATCAAAAGGTCTAGTGCATTCTTCATCATTGTAAGTTCGGATGCATTTTAGCTTTTTCCCAGTCTCTCTCAACTGAGGCATGAAACTCTTTAAAGACATCCAATACTTGATCTTTTGTCTTTAAAGTATATACCCATGTCTTCCTTGAATGATCATTAATGAAAGTCACAAAGTACTGAGCACCACCAAGTGACTTTGTCATTGACCCATACAAGTTTGAGTGTAATAAATCTAATACATTCGCTATTCTAGAAGGAGGATGACTTTTGAAAGTAGCTATGTTGTTGCTAGATAATCATCATACTTTTTCAAATGAACTTGATTTAATACAGGTAGAACATTCATCTTAGTCATATGAGTCATACTTTTTTGCTCATATGATCGAAACATTTGTGCCATAACTCAACTATACTATCATTCTCCATTGTGTTTACAACATCCTGAAAGAGTCTGCTTGCACAAAGTACAATTTAGAGTATTTCTTCCCTCTGGCCATCACCAATGATCTTTTGGTGAGCTTCCATTTGCTCTTAAAGAAGGTATTGCAGAAACCTTCATCATCAAGCTTACATGTTGAAATCAAATTAATGCTCATATCTAGAATATGCTTGACGTCCTTGAAGACTAACTGTGTGCCATTCTCTATTTCTAAACAATCATCTCATTTGCTTGCAATTTTTGAAAATTTCTCATTTCTCATTCTTACAACCCAAAATTGACTGGTGTGTAAGATGAGAATAACTCTTTTCAAGATATAGCATGAATGGTAGCTCCACTGTGAATCACCTAGCTTGTCTAATGGGTTGCAAGATTGACTACATCATCACTATAACGGACAATGTTGAATTCCTCGACATCATTCGCAGGCACACCTATCACTGATATCATCTTTCTTCTGTTCTTTGCCTTTTTTCTTCTTTTGATTCTTCTTGAACATAAGGCAAAACTTCTTTATATATCTTTTTTCTTACAATGATGACATTTAATATTAGCATATCTTTTAGATTTGCCTATGCTCTTTCCTCTAAGCTTTTATTCCCTAGACTGGCTCCTCCCCCTGGAATCTATAACTATAACATCTGAATGTGATGAAGAATATGAGCTTTGTGATCTCCTTCTCATTTCTTCATTCGAAATATTGCTTTTGATAGACTCCATATTGACTACACCGTTAGGTGCAGTGTTAGTGATGAAAATCTTCAGAGTCTCCCATGACTTTGGCAGAGAACCTAGTACTAGCAGAACAAATATTTTGTCGTCCAGCTTTATACCCATTCTGGCCAGCTAGTCTATGACCCCTTGCATTTCATTCATATGATCCGCTATGAAAGTACTTTCCTAGTATCTCAACTGCATCAATTTCAAATAAAATAATTTATTATTATTGGTCTTTGACACATAAAGCTATTCAAGCTTATCCTAAAGCATCAGAGCATAAGTCTCATTGCAGATATGGTTGTACATGTTGTCTTCGACAAACCATCGAATGAAGTTACACACATGCTCATGCTCAAACTCTTATTCCTCATTTGTCTTACCTTCGGGTTTAGCTGTTCTAAACACAACAAATGCATTTTCATCACAAATAGGAGATCTTTCATCTTGCTTCTTCTCCATATGTGGTAATTTGTGCCATTTAAGCTGATCATTTTGGTGTTATTTATCTCCATTGAGATCAGTAGTCAGCAAGTTTCGCTGAACCTAAAACTTTTCTAACAATGTATAAACATTACCAGTATGTATGAACAGTACTCATACGTATAAATAGTGCTCGTATTTTTTCATACATTATTCATGAATAATACTCATACAATATTTGTGAATGGTACTCCAACCAGGATTTCCTTTAGTTGATAGTAATTCCAAGAAAAACTTTTTTGATGTAGAAGATTAGTCAATATTGCAATCACAGAGCATATTGAGAATTTTATGGGAAAAACACGGTGTTTGTAAAATAAAAATGAATTTCCACAAACTCAGGATAATTTCGAAAACCAAAAAAAGAAAATGACATCAAATATTTTAAAAAACCTCCAAATAAAGGTAAAAAACCACGGAACTCGTAGGGGCTTAAACTTTCACTATAACAATAATGAGATTACAACTTTCACCCTTAGGTGAATCTCTCTTACAAAAAATACAATAACAATATTTCTTCAATTTGTGAACAATACCCTCACAAACTGACTCACTATTTTTCTTCTCAGAAAAATTCTCTTTCTGAGGCTTTTTTTATTTTCTCTCACTCTACTTCTCTGAAGATGTGAGGATTGTTGTATGTGAAATTGATTATGTGAGATGGTTGTGAATGAAGGAAGGAAGAGCTCTATTTGCTCTTCCTCCTAAATCAAAGTAATAATTTGCTCTCTCATTTTTACTTTCGAGTGCCGCACACGTTTTCTTATTTCTTCTTGGCGCTTCATCAATTGCAAATTTCAGCATGGATCTCACCTACTTTTGACTCTTTCACCTTTTTTTAATAATTGTTAGTGGTGGGCCCACTTGAAGAGGGACCCACCTTACAAATTGAATGTTATCATAGTTCGAAAAACCTTGGCTAATAAAAATAGGCACACCTATGTTAGTGACAGTTTCTTTAATCTGATAACATACATTTTGCCACGATTATTTTTGTTTTAGCCAGGGTTTTAATCTTGAAAAAACAACATTTTTTTGGTAGTATACTTTTTAGTTATGTTAAATATTATAATATCATGTTATGTTATTGAAGATACACCTATAGGGTCAATGGGTATATTGTTGGAAAAATGAATATCTTAAAATTCTTTTAAAAAGTTGATTTCAAAAATAGTAAATAGTGTACTATGAATAAAAATAGTGCACTAAGAATTATGTGCAATTGAAATAATAAATAGTTAAAGTTTGCATAAAAGAGTTTAGCACGCAACAAAAAATATATCCTAGTTTGGACCTTTGTTATGGTTTAGAATTTAGGGTTTCATAAGCTCACCACTAATTTAGGGTTTTTAATCTTTCCCCAAACTTGAAGATTTTCACTTAGCTTACCTACAACTTACTTTCCTATCCAAAAAAAAAAAATTCGTTAAGAAGTGAATACATTTCACCCTTAACATTACAAAAGTTTCTCTTAAGCTCAATTTATTTTTGCTTTCAACTCAACTAATGAAATCAGACACTAAGCTCAAATATTGCAAGAGTGAATGGATGGTAATAGATAGGATTTTTCTCCTTAGTGCACTTGCTTTTCATCATTTGAACTACTTGTGCTTCCTTCTTTTTTATAGGTCTTCAAAATATTTTGGTTGCCTCTTCAAATTTCGAATTCTGTATTCCCCATAATTTTCTAAAAAGGTTTTGGACTCTTCTTCAAGTAATGGACAACTTTTCATTTACATCTCTTTCTCCTTCTTCACATATGATTGACCATAGATTGATTAATAAAGAGACAAGAAGCATGTCAAATGTTTTTTTTTTGGACAAAATGTGGCCTTGGTGATTTCCAAGAAGTTGACTCTTTTAATGCCTTATACTTGTGCCATGGAGTTGTCATTTTTCTTGATTGTCTTGTGAGAATAATCTTCAACAAATCCTACAATCATGTTCAAACGGTTTTGGGAATAATTCATGCAAAGTTAGAGTTAGTTTGAAAATTTGTTCTTGTTTCTAAAGGATTTCCCTTTATGCAATGTTTGAGTTGTGACTCTTTTATGTGCCATAGGGGACAATCAAACATAAAGAAATTGGCACAATTTTCTTTTAAAAATATCCTTCCCAAGACTCATGTGCTTCAAGGCTCTTTGATAAGCTTTATTTTTATAACTGAACTGGACGAGGAATCGAACCATGGTTTGGTTTCGTCCGAAAGACACTCAGGACCAGTCAAACTCGGTCAATAATTGAGTTTGACTGATCGGTTTATACGAAATTGGACCGCCTCTAACATGAAACATTTTCAGTAAAATGGAGCAATCTCATATTCAAACTTACATCGCGGACCAAGTTAGCGATGTTGCTTGTCGTGTGTGCCACTATATTGATTCAACATTATATGCCAAAATGTTTTATATATAGCTTCCAAAATGGTCCTTGAGTAAATAAATTATATTATTATTTAGTGTAAAACAATTTTAAACAATACAAAAATTGAAAAAGATTATCAATAAATGGTATAATATCATATATATAATTAGAAACAACTATCAATTATTTAAAAATAAATTATTTATATTTTTATCATTGAATTTTTTTAATTTAATTATTTAAAAATATTATGTTATAAATATATAAAATATATTTAACAATATTTTTATAATATTTTAATCAATCGATTCAACTATTGTTTAACTATTAAACCGTGAATCACTTACCTTTATGATTCAATAACCAATTCAATTCTTAAAATCCTGCTGAGGAGTCAATAATTGGTGTGAATATCGTTATCTTATTTAGTCAAGCAAATGAAATGACCATGAATTAACCTCTTTTTTTCTTGATATAAGCCCATTTAAAGCTATTTTATTTGAATGGTTATACTTTTATTTCAAAAGCAATTTGCCTTCCTTTTTAAATGTATATGACTGTAGCAAGCCCACAAACCTTTTGAAGCACGAGATGATAAGTTTATTTGGACTTGGACTTGAATGAAGATAAATTGAATATTTTTATATTTGTATGAGAGATTTGGACTAGACTTGATCATGAGGTAAAAAGCTCGCCTAATTCAGAAAAAAAATTGAAAATGGGACTAAATAAAAATAGTTAGAAAAAAATACAAGTCGGTGCTCGAGCTTTTTTCATGCCCAGCTTGAGCTCAAGCCCGACCTAAAAAAAAATACAAATCAATGCTCGGGTTTTTTCATGCTCAGCTTGAGCTCAAGCCCGACCTAAATTATATATATATATATATATATATATATAAGGTGAAACGTTTAGTGAGTATTGATATGCTACTAGGGTTAAGGTTGACTCTCAGACTCAAAGAACATTTATAGGAGTACTTATAGATTACTCGCCAATGAAGTCTTACACTGATAGGCAGAATCAAACCTATGCCATCGTGGAGTACAGATTTGTTCCTTACCAACTGCACCAACCTTTATTAGCAAATGGAAAATCCACAAGAAAAATAAATTGTAGGAGCAACTGCTCTCACAATTTCAAGCTGTGAGTGGTAAGATAAAACACTCCTCAAAATAACAACAACATATATAGTTGAAACCTCTAATTTTATAGGTAAAGTTTGCTTAGCACTCAATTCACTTCCATCGAGCCCTTCACCATTAGGTCAAAATAAAATACTTGCTTTAGCGTGAAGTTTTTAGCTTTGGCCATGTCTAATATTTCTTATACTATATAAATAATATATATATAATGGTATTTTACTTTTATGTATTTTTCTTTGTTATAAAAAAGTCAGTTCAGTGCTTATATTAATTAAAAAATATGTAACTTTTCTAATAAAGAATATAGTTATATAATTTATACCTTTTTTAAATGTACTCTTTTTCTTAGGTATCATATTTTTTAGTGTTAACTTTGTGACTTGTATCTCTGTTAGACACGTTGCAATGTGTTTCGAGGGTACATTTCACACTCATAAGTTTAATTCACTAATTCCCATAGTCACATGGAGGTCTGTCCTTTATTATGCCTTTTATTTTTTTTGTTAATAAATAAGATTATGAAAGTAATTATTCTAATGTTTTAAAAATTAGAATGATCATTAAAATAATAAAGGCATTAGTTTAAGAGTCAATATTTAGACTGTGGTCAAACAATAGTTGAATTGGTCTATTTTAAAATATTAAAAAAATAATAGACATATTAAAAACTATAAACATAAATTTACAAATTTAATTAAAAAAATAAAATTTGATGTCAAATTACACGAAATAATATTCACAATCAAAAGTACACAATAAAAATTAACAAAATAACAAGGAAAAAATTTTAATCTACATAATATTTATTCATATCAAATTCATAAAATATCAATATATTGATATTTCTACTAAAATTGACTAATCTGTAATATCAATTTCTTTATTACTTGATTATAAAATAAGTAAAAATAAATAAATAAATAAATCGATTCAATTGGTTTATTTAGTACTAGCTCTTACCCAGTTCAGTTGGGTTTTTTTGGTTGATTTAACCGGTTTTTTATTGGTTTAATCACTCATTAATTTTATATGTTATTCTAAACAAATTCTTGGTCCAACTAGTTAAATTGGCCTGTCCAATCCGTTTCTTACAATAATAAATTATTCTCACAATTTCATATCACGAGTAAAACTCATGATAGTGATCATTATTTTACAAATAAAACTTGCTGAGGATTCAATCCATTCTCACTCCAAAAAAAAAAATTATCTTTAGATATACCTATTAATTTGGTTTGATTTTTGAAGTAGGGATGGAGAATGTATGAGATACTTCAAAAGTAAAATAATATTTATCTGAAAAAGAATATTTAAGGTAAAATTATACTTAAGGTCTTTATAATTTTACCACATAATGAATTTAGTCAATATGTTTTTAAAATAATGAATTTAATTCCTATAATTTTCAAAATTATAAAACTAGTCATTGAGATTAGTCAAATGTTAGTCAACTATTAAAATAATACATGAGGCGTTGACTAGAATATTTTTATCACTATTAAGAGCCACATCAGCATCCATGTGGCAAGATAAAATGCTGACATGGTGCTACATAATATTTTTTCTCTCTCTTCTCTTTTCTTGTATGACGTCGAAGATCTACTCCATTCTCAGTCCATTAAACCCTTTTCCCGCTTCAATTTTTTTAAGTTTGCTGCATTCTCTCTATCATCTTAGAGAAATTTGAGAAAAAAAAAGAAAAAAATATTACATGACACCATGTCAGTATTTTATCTTGCCACATGGAATGAAGAAGTGGCTCTTAGTGGTGATAAAAATATTATAGTCAGCGCCATGTGTACTGCTCTAACGGTTAATTAATATTTGACTAATCTCAGGACCAGTTTCATGATTTTAAAAATTACAAGGACTAAATTTATTATTTTTAAAGTATGAAGACTAAATTCATTGTTGAATGAAACTATAGACACTTACAGTATATTTTTACCAATATCGAATCTCCACTGCACATTAGATATTATATAGAATAAATATATTAAAAACTTACTATTTAATAAATATTGGGTGGATTAGAATATTATCATAGTATATCTTTTATTTGGTTTGGAATGAATAGAGGCAAGGGTATTCAATATTGGATAACTGTTTGATAGAACATAAATAATATTATAATATATATTGTATTTAGTTTCAATTAATGATATTTTTATGGGTTATGCCATTTAAATATATGTTCTTTGTGATTTTATCTTATTTAAATTTATAGTCATTTGTGTAAATTTGATTTTTTTTAATATCGAGTAATGAGTACCCAATAATTTATAGCATCTATTATTCAATATCAATTATAGCACATTTTAGATATTTTTAATATTTTGCGTATTTCAAATATCAAGTAGGTACTTGAGAGTTTTTTTTCTTTTTAATATCTAATAGGATTTAGATATAAGATATTACTAATGAATACATATACAGATATTTTAGTTTTGTAGACTTTAAAAGTATGTCTAATCATACAATATGTTAATTAATTTTTTATATATGTTTAGTTTTGTGTTTTAAGCTTTTCTCAAACTTGGTATACCTTCAATTTTTTTTTTGGTGAAAAAATGATTTTTTTTCCTTTTTATATGGGTCATCAAAATTAAATTTGCAAATAATATTAGTTTTTTATAATTGCTTTTAAGATAAAATATTTTAAATGTAAATCACAGTGTAAACTCGATTTTGATCAAAATTAAGTTTATAAAATCAAATTAATCTAAACTTAAATTTGTAACACTTTAATGAAAACCTATGGAGGATTATGTCAGAATTTGAAATTGAGACCAATGATGAGATTGAACAATAGACAAGTTAATTAATAGCGAGATAAAATTAAAATAAATATAATTCTTAAGAAATTAAATAAAAATAAAATACTTGATTTGTTAAAGAATAAATTAATTAAAATAATAGAAAATCTTATATATATTAAATAAATATAATATTTGATTTTATTTCAAAAATGTGCTGTTTATGTGGTAATTAAATTTAACCTTCATAAATGATTGGTAGAGATATGAGATTTGTACGTACAACAAGAATTGTCAAAATATGTCAACTCGACTCATTTGAATTGGTCTTAAAACGGGTTAGACTGAGTTGATTCATTTTAATGGGCTAGTTGTAATATCTATGAAAAATAAAATATACATGCGTATTTACAAATTATGGTTACTATGCTAGTATACGGTACTGTTTACCTATATAATACTATTTACGTATACGATACTGTTCACTTATACAATTGAAATGTCAAGTACTAGATGTGGTTTGGTCATAAGAGAAAACTAGAAAGAAGTTCGTAGGAAAAAATGACATTTTATGTGTAAAAATATCCTTAGGGACTAAAATGAAAGGACTGATTTGAAAAGAAACTTAAAGGTTTAAGGTGAAATGACAATTTTTCCCTTAAGTTTTAAACAGTAACAAAACAATTCTAAGCCGTCCTACTTTTCGCGTTTTTCACAGTAAATTGCGTCATTTTCATGAATAATAAGTTGAATATTTTATTAGTGCATAGTATTAAATAGTACCTTTAACTTTTCCTATAAATAGGCCATTTCATTTCACTTCTAAACTCACACTTTCAACTTCTCTTCTTCTGTTCTTAAGTTTTTCTTACTCCAATGCTAGGCCTCTGAGATTTTGGGCCTTTCATTTTCAGCTTAGGTAAGGATACTATGTCATTTCTATGTCTTTCAAATTTTAGAAGTTATTTTCTTAAGTATGCTCTGTGGTTGCGGCTTTGGCTGATCTTCCACATCAGAAAAACTGTCCTTAGCTGCTTACATATTATTTTGATTTTTTGATTACCGAAATAGGATGTAAACTGTGAAGAATACATGTCTAGGAAAGTTATGGCTAAGGAAATACCTGATTTTTAAGTGTGTCTATTGTAACCCTCCACTCTTTTCTGGGAGCTTACCTGATGTACTCTTTTACAGATTGTATTCTCTATTTCTGGTATAAACAGTCTCTGTATATATATGAATAGTGCCATATGTATGATCAGTATCCGTATGTATAAACAGTATCTATATGTATAAATAGTAACCGTATGTATAAATAGTATCCATACATATAAATAGTAATTGTACGTATAAATAGTGACCGTACATATGAATAATACCCGTATGTATGAATAGTATCTGTATGAAAACAATCCTAACGTATTTTCTCTAATCTTTCATGAAAATCTCTGTAGTGGAACACTTAAATTCACCTGAATACTCTTGTATGTAACGGCTTAGAGAAGCGATACTCGTACGGAATCCAGGTGAGTGAAACGACCCCGTTTTAATAGAGTTTTAGTGTTACTGGTGATAAAAAGTATGTCGTAGGACACTCCCAAGATTTATAGGGGGAAATTGGATTCAGAATGACGAATTTGAGGAGATAATTAATCCAGAAGTACGGATAAGACAAAACAAGTATTTCATGATGATGTGAAGTTTGAATCTTTCAAAAACAATTTAATGGTTATCTTGATTTGTGGTTTATAAATCTATAATATAGTTATAGACTAATCATACATTTTTCTTGTTTTTATCTTTTTTCTTTTCTTAGAACAAAAGATAATAAACAATAGTCAATTTACTTAAAAAATAGATTTGGAGATTTGAAACTAGAGAAAATATGGAAGTATTATTTTTTCTTTAATGTTATATTTTCTCATTAATTAAGATTATATGATTATATAATTTTAAAATAAAATTATTTTCAAATAATGTTTCTTACTCAATTTATATAATTTAACTTAACATATATTATTAATATTTAATATATATATATATATATATATATAATTAAAAAATAAATTACACGCGAGTTAGGCAAACTGAATTAGTAGGCTCGATTTTAAACAAATTGACTTTTCACCAACATGACTTGTCCTTAAAGAAACTAAATGAGCTCAATCCGCGAACACTGCTTACAACACATTTTTCAGGTCAAATAATACAATTTAATTTTGTACAGTGGAATGATAAGGTTAAAGATATAATAAATTAAATGTTGATGTATAAAATAGATATAGAATATTAAATGTTACATTAAAGGATGCGAATTTTTCATTACGAGACAATGCTAGCTGGAGTATATTTATTTAACAGTACTATATAGAATATATTGTGACACTTGTCGTTACACATACGTTGCCTCATGCAAATTTTATTGACATTATTCAATTTTGGAATATTTCTTTAATTTCTCAATGAGATATTGACATTTGAGGTTTCATTTTGGAATTTCACATAATTAAATAGGTAATTTATTTGTTAAGAATTATAATAATACAAGTTGTGTATATGTATGTATCATATTGTATAGAAATATTGAATGCATTGCTATTATGTTACTAATTAAAAAAAGACACCAAATAATCTTTTTTCGCTCCTAATGTTTATTTTTAATTTTAATTTTGTCTCTAATATTTTTTTAATATTGATTTTGTTTTACATATTTTTTTTGTTTTAATTTCATCTCTAATATTAACGTTGTTGGTATAATTGATGAAAAATATTAACGTGAACTTCTCCATGTGACCCGTCTGCTATTAACGTGTCATACTAATTAATTTTAGTTTTAATTTTATTCTAAATATTACGAATCTTCAATTTTTCCTCAAATTATACCTTTTTCATTTATCTCATTTGTCCCATATGAACGGTTAAACATTTTATGTGTCGTATAGAAGAGTTTACATGTCATTTGGAAGAATCCATATATCACTTAGAGAAATACATATTAGCATTTTTTGTTAAATTTGTTAATAATGTTAACCCTAGAGACAAAATTGAAATAAAAAAGATACAAGTAAAATGAAATTAGCATAAAAAAAAAGTTAGAGATAAAATTGAAATTCAAAGTAAACATTAGGGACAAAAATGTACTTTTACCTACAAAAATTTTAAACAAAAATTATGGCTACAATAACATCAAACATGAGTAAAAAATAAAAAATAAAAAAATTGTTTTACTGAAAAGGACGCATGGTACTAGGAAAATATAAAGATGTTAAAAATTGTTGAATTTGATCAAGTTAGTACCATTTCATAGGCTTCAATTTTAATTATCGATATCCTGGTTGAAACACATTATTTTTAATTTTAGAGAAAACTTATATAAAGTTTTTTAAAAACTAATTTCAGCACTCAGTAGAATGTTTAGTTAATATGAGTTATTGATTTTACAATATAAATGATCCATATTTTAGGACCATTTTCTTTTAAAAAATATATATCAATCGCCCAATTGATTAGAACATTATTCTCCTAATTTTTTATAAAAAATATGATTAATATTGTGTAAAAAATTAACTGATTTGACAAAAATAAATTCGATAGAAAATATTTGTAACGTATATTAAAATGTTATAAGAGTCAAATATAATATTTCAAATTTCAGAGGTATTAGCTGTAATTGAACCAAACTTTAGGAAAATTCAACGTAATTTACCTTTTATTTAATAAATATTATTATATTAATCATAATTTTTATATTTCGGTCATTAATTTTTAATGAAAATATACAATGTATAGTTTTTAAAGATAAACATCATATAATTGAATCTTTTAAAAACATATATCATATTTGTATTAAAAAAATATAATAATAAACATATACAAAATTATGTTAAATTATTCTTATTGTCCTTATAATTTTACTTAATTTTTAATTTGTTCTTTATAGTTTAATAATTTGTAATTGAGTTTTTATAATTCAAAAATTTTTAATTTAGTCTTTACTATTAAACTTTTGTTAGTATTGCATTAAATTTTGTTAATACGGCTAACTATATACATAATAACACTTTAAATATACATTATTTACGCCAATAAAACAAAAAAGTAGATAATTACGTAATATTAACTCACATATATATGACATATAATACAAGTTATGTTAAATAATTAGAACAAATTTGTTTCAATCATGTATATTTCTAATATTAAAATGATATATAATTGGTTATTCTATCAAAATTTAACAAAAATATTGACAAAATTTAATAATAGCGATTAAATTAAAAAATTGTGAAATTATAAAGACTCAATTATAAATTTTTAAAATATATGATCAAATAATTAAAAATTAAATAATACTATAAGGACTAAAATCACAGTTTAACCAAAAAATTATAGCTAAATAATATTATCAAAATTTAATAAAATATTGACAAATTTTTAATAATAAGAATTAAATTAAAAAATTGTAAAATTATAAAAATTAAATTATAAATTTTTAAATTATAAAGATTAAATTAAAAATTAAATAATATTATAATGATTAAAATTATAATTTAACCACAAAATTATAGCTAAGTCTAACGTTGTATTTATTTATTTATTCATTTATTTTTTTTGTCGTGACTCGCTAACTCGCTAAGCAAGAAGCATCTCCCAGCTTGTCGTTTTCCGCTGTTCAATGCACTGTCTCTCTTTTTCTTTTTTAAAATTTTCCGCGAAAAGACGTCTCGTTACTTGTTCACCTTATCCTGCTGGTAAGCCTACATTGGTCATTCACCATTTCTTTTCTTTTCTTTTCTTTTCTCTTTTCATCGCTCCTTTCCCTTATTAGTTATTACTACTATTATTCTCCTCTCTTCTCCCCTCCCTCTCTCTCTCTCTCTCTGCTTCAAACTCAGCCATGAAGTTGGCAATATAGTGGAAACAAACCTCCCAACTTTCTGTGTATTTCAACCAAAAGGGAAAGGCTATTTCTGTCCTCGCAATCAAACTTCACTGATTCTGAGACCCAACAAAATAAATAAATAAAGAGGAAAAAAACCGATAATTTGCCTCCCCAGAAGAAAATATCTACCTCCTCCTCCTCATCTATCTATCCCCCAGAGGTTTTGGATAAAATAAAAAATTAACTTTCGACTTAGCGAAGTCCAAAGGCCAAAGGGTTCATTTCATTCACGAGCAGCATATTGTCTATCACCTTCACCTTCACCACCGCCATCTCCAAGTTATAAAAAGCTCTGGAATTCTCCAGATACCCTTTGGGTGGGTGAAGCTTTCACGGGCTCGAACCATCTTCGATCTCTTTCTTCACCCACCACCATCACTCCCAATATTCTAGTGGTCTTAATCGAGCCACGTCAAGGCGCACCCCCTTCGATCTGATCGAGGGTTTCCTCTTTAATTTCTGCCATGATAAGGTGAGAGGGCTGAGATTCCTGGGGTTTTGAATGGATCGGTCCGCATTCACAGTAGGGCCGGGGATGGATTTGCCGATCATGCACGATAGCGACCGCTATGAGCTCGTGCGCGATATTGGGTCTGGGAATTTCGGGGTCGCCAGGCTCATGAGGGACAAGCAGACTGACGAGCTTGTTGCAGTGAAGTATATAGAGAGGGGTGATAAGGTCAGTGTTCCCTCTTTGTCTCATGCTTTGTGTTGGAATGGAATGGTGGGTACCCTTAAAAGTTGTTGTCAAGTGTTTTATTACTATTATGTGTGCTTATGTGGAGGTGGGTAAAAGATTTCCTAAACTGAAATTAAGGCTTCATTACAGGTCTCTTTAGAATTACCATAAATGGAATTCTGGTTTGTGTTGGATGTTTTAGTTTTATTTGGTAGTGTAAAGCAGTAGTTCGTTATGAGGTACAGTTTTTGTTTACCTTTAGTTGGAGATTGAGTCATTAGCCAATTGTATGCCCTTGCTTATTGGAATGCTCAATCTTTGGTTTTTAGTGTCACTGAATTCCTAAATTAATTCCTCATTTTGTGCCTTTTATTTTGTGCATTCAAAGACTATAATTAGTAAAAAGTGTTATGTTAATTCTATTTTTGGTATCCTCAGTGTAAAATTACGGACATTGATTGTGGAGATAAAGTTGTGCACTGAGCCTTAGGTGGACCTGGTTTGCCAAATATAGCTAGATCAGGTTAATCATGAACATAACATGTATGCCTGTTATATGGTCATAAAAGATAAGTGTGATGCTTGCATTATTACAATTATCTCAATTTAGTTCATAAAAGATTGTATTTTTCTCAATTTAGTCTCTCTTTTTGTCAAAGTGACTTTTAATAACAAAAGTTTTGAGATTTAACAATAGTAGATTTTGATTTAGCAATGAAAAATGCTAAATTGAGACAATTGTAATCTTTGAGGGATTAAATTGAGGCGCTTAATCTTTAAAGGACTAAATTGAAAAAATTATAATCTTTTAGGGATTAAATCAGTAATTTATTCTTTTTTTAGGCAAAGTTTTATGGTTCAAACTTCAAAGATGCTTGTATTTTTATTCATAAGTTTGGTTTATTTATTTCTGTGGGACCGGATCTACCTAAAATTTTTCTTCTTCTCATATGAAGAAATGAAACTTGGTGACTAATGCTACCCCATTTTGAATGGCTTAGCGACCCAATTTTTTGCATTGATGGTGATCAATCTCATTAAACACTTGATATGCTTCTAGAATTTTGTGGAATTGCACTTGTACAGATTTCTGTGCTTGATTTCATCATGTTTATTTCTAAACAGATAGATGAAAATGTACAAAGGGAAATCATAAATCACAGATCACTGAGGCATCCCAATATTGTCAGGTTCAAGGAGGTATTTACAACCCCAATTTCCTATCATGATTGTTTTTCTTCTTACTGAATTATACATTACCTCCGGGTGACGATAGGTCATACTGACACCAACACATTTGGCAATTGTGATGGAATATGCTTCTGGAGGAGAGCTATTTGAACGAATATGCAATGCCGGGAAGTTCAGTGAGGATGAGGTTCTTATTTATTGCATTTTTTTATGAGTAAAAATACAAATTGGCCCCTAAAAGATACACTTTTTATTGTTTAGTCTCTAAAATTAAAGTGTTGAACGAATTAGTCCCTATAAGTTACAAACTCAATACAAGTTAACTATTTTGTAAGACTAAATTGTATATTTACTTATCTTTGAATGACTGATTTAGTAATAGTGATTAACAAGTTTATAATATTTAAGGACTAAATTGTATATAGTTAAACTTTCAGAACTAAACAATTGATCCATGAATCTTTTAGGGACTAAATTGTTAATAAATTTCAGTTGTGCTGCAACATTCTTCTCTTACTCATTGTTTTTCTGTTGCAGGCTCGGTTCTTCTTCCAACAACTTATATCAGGGGTTAGCTACTGTCATGCAATGGTACTTACATAGGATTCTTTATCTTGAACATAATTCTCCAGTACATGAAGATATAATGATTCCTGACATGAATTTCTTTATTTGTTTTATAAAGCAAGTATGCCATCGAGACTTGAAGTTGGAGAACACGTTGTTGGATGGTAGTCCAGCTCCTCGTTTGAAGATATGTGATTTTGGGTACTCCAAGGTATAATTTCTTCCCCTTCATATAGCTCTAATAGATCCAATGTGTTGAGACCAGCAGATATATTGTAGCTTAGATAAAATGGTGCACATGCTAATAAGTTGATAGCTTAAGTAGCACAAGTTTCAGTCTTTTCAGATTGGTATGAATTTGATCTCTCATGTCGTAGACCTATGCAGCCAAAATAATTAAATTGTCATATACATGTTTCTTGATGTTGCAGTCCTCTGTGCTACATTCACAACCAAAATCTACAGTTGGTACTCCAGCATATATCGCTCCTGAAGTCTTACTTAAGAAGGAATATGATGGCAAGGTATATTATAATTTCCTATTTCAGTTGTTAAGATGCTTTCCAATAATCTTATTTATTTATTTATTTTTACTGCTTTGACTCATTTTTCTGCCAAAAAAATAAGAAACAATTTCGTTCATTTTATAACCGATAGTTTAGATAGAATGAAGAATTTTTTTTTTTTAAAAAGCAAATCAATCTGTACCATCCGAAGGAAAACTGATGGCTCAATGGCAAAATGGACTCTAGCTTTTTCTGGCAGAAAATGAGACAACCCATTTCCATTGTTAGCTTATGCAGATCAGGGAGAAGAGTTATTTCTCTCCTCATTTTTGTTTGTCTCAATCCTGACTGGAAGGGAGAATGAAAATCAATTAAATGAGAGATTAGATGGACTATCAACTGATTTTTCATTTTTAGCTTTTCTCTGACTCATGTCTGCTTTTCATTCAAGGATAGAACAAAAGGCTTCATTGTTTTTCATTAATTTCAAATGTCCACTGAGAGCCCTGCAGTGAGGCTAGAATTGTGATTTTTGCTTTTTATTACATATACTTTGTATTGATGCTATTACTCAAATTTGACTCCAGATTGCAGACGTATGGTCTTGTGGCGTGACCTTGTATGTCATGTTGGTAGGTGCATATCCTTTTGAGGACCCAGAGGAACCCAAAAATTTCCGCAAGACAATACATGTATGTAAACTCTGCTTCATTTTCCAAGTCTGTGTTAATTTGGCGGTAATTCTTTTGCCTAAACTGTGGGATTTTTTTTGCAGAGGATTCTGAATGTCCAGTACTCAATTCCTGACTATGTTCGTATATCTCCTGAGTGCCAACATCTGATCTCAAGGATCTTTGTTGCTGACCCTGCACAGGTCAGCTTATTTATTTGCTTGTTTTTTAATGATAAATTATATGCTTTTTATGTTTGTACTTGATTCTTCAAAATAATGTTATAATAAGAGGACTAGATTGGCTGGGTCAACTAGTTTGATTGGAACACGTCAGTTGTTTGGTTTGGTTAACTAGACCAACCAGTTATGACCTGCCAGTTTTCAAGAACGAGATGACTTGGTTCTAATTCTTGAAAGAATCCAGATTGTCTGCAATTGGCACCAAAATTGCGAGGTCTAGTTGCAAAAATGTAGTCGTCCAATCCAAAGCGGGTGGCTACAATTAATGGAAACTGTTTTTTCCCAAAAATGTAAAATACACCTTCCTTTGATTGTGATTATTCGATCATAAACGAACAGTCGTGATTTTGCAATTGGACTTTGCAGTTTTGGTGCCATCTAGACTCTCGTTGAAAACCGGTGGGATGTTTTGTGCTGACATGCCATTTTATCAAGGTGCCACATCATCAATCTATTTAAGCTGACAGTCTGAGACAAGATTTAGGTATAGTGTTTAGCTGTTTGTTATCTGAGTTATATCAAAATATGACTAGTGGATATGTTTTATAGCTCAACACTGCACAACTGGGTTTTTGAAGTATGTTCCTTCGTTTGTTATAATAAACGAACAAAAAAAGTTTTACCAAAAATTTGATCATAAAATGATGGCAAGCTGCAGCCTTTTTGAGTCACAGCCTATGGAAGTTTTTAAGATTGCCTCCTTTAAGAATAACTACTGGATAGTGGATTTCAAATTTTAATTGTATTTGCCTCTAATTCTATCACCTACTTTTGCTGTTGTGTTTTGCATGAAGGATTTCGGCATTACCCTTCTAACTGAACACTGATATCATTTTGAAAGCAGAGAATAACCATTCCTGAGATTAGGAACCACGAATGGTTTCTGAAGAACCTTCCAGCTGATCTCATGGATCTCATAGATGATCATAGCACAGTGAACAACCAGTTTGAGGAGCCTGATCAACCAATGCAAAGCATAGAAGAAATCATGCAGATAATTGCTGAAGCTACTATTCCGGCAGCCGGGACTCAGCCTCTCAATCACTACCTTACCGGAAGCCTGGACATCGATGACGACATGGAGGACATGTCCGATCCCGAACTCGATATCGATAGCAGCGGAGAGATAGTCTACGCAATGTAATTCTGAAAATAACTGCTCAGAAAAAAGAAAAAACTGGAGCTGACTCCTTGGGGAAAGTCAAGTGTTAGAACCTGGGAAAGCTTGCACTTCCTTTAAGGAAGGATTTCTGTTGTTGGATTTTCCTTATATTGAGAGAGAATCCATATGGGATTGAATTTTAGTGTTTATCTATAATCTTTCCTAATTATGTCCATCTGTTTAGTATTGACATGTTTTGTATTGTATTATCAGTGTCGCTGTATGAATTGATTTTCCTCTCACTTCTTGCCTTCTCAATCTCCTCCATGACAGAACCTACTTAAAACTTCCTGTTCAAAGTTTACACTGAAGTGGCTTTGCACATCTAATAATGGCTTCTTCATGGGACACACCATATTTCTACCTTTTTCTTTTTTTTAATTGGCGTCAGTTTCAAAGTGGGCAGTTTTTACAGAGTGTAGATTTGAATTTGATTCTTTCATATTAGGTCATTAAATATATTTGTTTTTATTTTTCATGAAGTGCTTAGAAAATTTGAAAATTTTTTAGTATATCTTTTATTAACATGTATTCAATGTATATAAATATTAAAAAATAAAAAAATATAATTATTTAATATTCAAACTTAGAATAAGCCTAATATGCATTATATCATTTTAAACCTTATACAACAAATGGAAAAGGAAGTTAAGCTAAATTATGTTTGGTCGATTAAATCAAATGATGAAATATTTCATTTCTTATGTGATTTGATTGATAATTTGATAGCATATTTGCAAATTTCTACGTGTCAGATCAGAATCAATCGATCGAATAAGTGTTACAAGAAAGAGACGCATTGGCCGTTGAAGTACGTTGCACCAATTGTCTTCGGAGAGATAGTCAAATAAAAATTAGTGAATAATTTAAATTTTTTTAAAAAATTTTATCTCACTATCTTAGGCTTAAAATGTCGGAGACCAAAGCACAATTGCTTGAGACATTTCAATTTATAAACTTAAGTGAAGCGCCCCCACTCCCCCCCCCCCCACCCAAAAACAAAAAAAAACCACCACCAAAGAAAAGGGAAATAGATTTTTTTTTAGCAGGAAAATGAGTTGATTTCGCAATTTGATTTGTCATTTTTCTTTTATTTCATAACCAACAATTCAAATTGAAGAACATAAAAAAGGCAAATCAATATGAATGGACCATTATTAAATGAAAAATAGATGGTCTAAACTCATTTTTTTGCTTTAAAAAAAAAAAGACAATCCATTTTCCACAAATATACAGTTGTTCCAAGTCGCTTTCTGTTGGTAATGCTGTTATCCAATTCCAACAAGGTGTTGTATGAATGTATAAGGACGAAAGTTTAGTTGATATTTGATTATCAATTCCAGCTAAAGTTAGTGTCTGTCTAATTCGCCTCCTCACTCTTCTACCAAAGATAGTTCTATAAACTGTATGAACAATAAATCTTTTTTGTTGCAAAATTATCATGTCCGTCCATAAATTGTCTCTCAAATTTCAATTTCATCACAACTTTCTTTTATGTCAATTTTGTTCTACATTTTTCTAATTAGTTCCAATCTAGTTCCTAAGCTCAACATTGTTTAAATTGTTCATGGCAAACGTTGATGTGACTATCACTATTGTATATGTCTATACTAACATGCCCAGCTAGGCACGTATTACGTTAGAAATTCTCTAGAAATGTAAAAATTAACCTTTATTATTCAAGAGAATTAAAAAAGTGAATAATAGAGGGTAACTTTGTCATTTCACAAGAATATCTAGTGCAAGACGTGCTTGGTTGAATAAGCTAGAGCCCACGTGTGCAATAGAGATGGCCATGTCTATGTCTGCCGCAAATAACTTAGATAGTGTTGAGTTTAAGGACAAAATTATAATTTATTAAAAAAATATGGGACAAAATTGATACCCAAAAAAAAATAAATAATGAGACGAAATTGAAACTTAAACAAGAGTTTAAGGATAAAGATGGTAAGTTGGCCCTTCCCAGCCCCTCCCCCCCCCCCTTTTTTTTTTTGGTTGAATTAGAAACTGTTATAAGCATTCCTTGTTTGTCGTTATCCCTATTACAATGTTGACAGACATACCAAATTGAATACAAGTTTTACAAAAGGTTTGCTTAAATTACACCAACACAGTGAACACAAGTACACCAGAATAAAACTGTTAAAACATATTTACCCTCTCGAAATAGACTTCTATGTATAAGTACAGGTGAAAATGGAAGGTAAGCATAATTACTGAAGAAAAATGAGTGTAACTCATAATTCATTAGATACTTTTTATGAATGTTAACTAAGTATTGAAAATAAATTGCTCACGGTTGTTCAATCATTAGACAACTAGAGTCACTCTTTGATAAATGATCACTGAGTCAGACTCATCAGAATTTGATCAATCCTTTTTTCTATCATTAAGGTAGAGAACTGAACCAAGAATTCTCTTTCTTTATCATCAATCCAATCACTGTTGGAGACCCAAGATTCTAATTTATCATCAATCCAACAAAGGCGAATTTATAGGAATGTTAACTAGTTTCTTCAATTTCTTAATAAACCTTCAGCTAAACTTGCATAAAGTACATGATGAAGAAAAAGAGAAGCTCATGAAAAGAAAAAGGGAAAATCTAACACAACATATCAAGGCTGTAATTTGAGCTACACAAGATTTTCTCATCAAAATGAAAACCATTGCCTCATACGCAGAACCCTAAGCATAAAAATGTCATACAAGTCGTAGAGAGATTCAAGTTTTCTCTATTGCTAAGTAGAAGTACCTGATTGAAATATTTGGAATGGCAGGAATGATAGCTCAGGGGACTCAGTGATTACCATCAACAGAATGTGACAGCTTTGATGCTTTTTGAGGTCTTCTATGCCACAGAATTGCAAACCATAGAGTTCTCAGAAGAGCCCCATTTGCGAAGTGTGGAATAAATATGCGTCCCCAATAAGGGTAGTAGGGGCCCGGTAATTTGATCAATGTGAACAAAATTGCAATGGCGATCAAATGCCAGGGAACTTCTGCATCCTGAAAATCAAACCAAACATAAGCTACCTGAAAATCAATGTGAACAAAATTGCAATGGCAATCAATTTTGTCCCAGAACTTTGTTTTGTGTTAATTTTATCCCATATTTTGTCAATTATTTCCACTTTATCTGAGTCCAATGTTATTTAAATTGTTAACGACAAACACTTATATAATCACCTCATTTGCACTGATTAGCACTAATTCATCTAGCTAGTATGCCTACA
The DNA here is from genome assembly GCA_037074585.1 of Biancaea sappan. Lineage (NCBI taxonomy): Eukaryota > Viridiplantae > Streptophyta > Magnoliopsida > Fabales > Fabaceae > Biancaea > Biancaea sappan. The sequence continues at coordinate 5,887,555 of CM073493.1, read as the reverse complement.
TCAAATAACACTTGAAATGATAAAATTCGCCTCCATTATTTTTTTCCCTCCACTTTTGAAATCAAAAGGGAAAAGTGAATAATAGATGTCTTTCAAGTGTATATCTATATTGGACATGCCTAATTGAATGAGTTGACGTTAATGTGTGCAATAGAGATAGCCACATTAGTGTTTGCTGTTAACAATTTAGACAACATTGGGCTTAGTAACAAAATTAAAATTATTTGGAAAGATGGAAAAAATTAACATAAAATAAAGTTCTAGGACAAAATTGAAACTTGGATTAAAGTTTAAAGACGAATTGGTACTTTTGCTCATATAAATATAATAAAGACACCTAAAGTCCCTTACAGACTCCTGCTATTGTAAAATGAAACAACCATCTAATTATTCAGATCCCTCATCAAAAGCTTAAAATGGAATACAGAAAATGAGCCCAAAAGAACATTTATGCTAGTTATCTTGTTACCCATCCACAGGTAAATCCATAAAATGAATGCGGAGAATTACTTCAGAAGATATGTACTGAGCCTTTAGCAATGCAACTGTTCAAAGCTTTTTCCACATAAATCGAAGGGGGACAAATTTAAAATAAAATTGCATTGCATCATTAACTACTTTCAAAGAAATCCAAATTATAAACTGATGCATAACCATAAGTTTTATTTACCTTTAGACGTGGAGATGAATCTAATGCAGTCTCTTTTAAGACCCCAGCAACAGCAAATCCTAAGAGAACCGGAACAGGAACAAAGAATAGCTTCTTTTCGTGTGCACAATAGGACAACTCACTAAGGGACGAAACTGCCAGTACAGGTACAGATAGGTACTTCACAACAGCGAGAAAAAGATCAAGAACAAGTTGTATGAAATTCTCCAATGCTTTGTTCCACGGGAACTTCTTGACTGGCTGAGGAGAACTGTCCCAAAGTTTTCTTGCTTTGGCTAATAAATGGTCGAATTTTATTTCCCCATGATCATTGGACTCTTGTGCAGACATATTCATAGCACAGGAGACCTTGGGTCTTACTTTTGAACAAAATTGTTTAACACTTAAACTGCAACTGTGCTTTTCAACAAAACATGATGTACCCTTTCAAAGAGAAAAGAAAAACAGCTGTTAAGACTTGTATGAAATAATTAAAAAAAAATCAGTTAAAAAATTCCGGTTGTAGATCAAAATGGGATATTTGACAGAGATATTTTGACAGATAAAATAATCAAAAGTCCAAGGTTCAAAATGTTTAAACGCTATAACAAGAAGATTCAGCTTCAGTGACACTAAAACTACTTTTTAAGTCATAAATTATCCTAGCAAGCCAAGTTTTTCTAACAAACTATCCACTCAAACTAGAATCTTAGATACTGTTCAAGTGTCTCGGTATAACATTCCCCTCGAAAGAGATTAGAGTATGATAATAAAAAATGCACATCATAGACATTAACAACAATGCACAAGATTTTGCCAAGAAGTTCTTTTAGTGCTACATACTGCATAATACTGGTAGACAGTCACATTGTTTTTCCTTTTTGAAAACCTTTAAAATTTTCCAGTTTCATTAAACTCTTCTTCACAGCTCAACTCAACCTTCTCAATAATATAATAAATATATGAAACTAATATGAACTTATTTCATCAACTTTGGCATGAAGCCTAATGCAAACTCTATGCCCGCCCGCCTCCCCCCCCCCCCCCCCCCCCAAAACACACACAAGACAATATCGAAGGAAGTACCTTCCATGTGCAGCCTCTGCCAAAACTAATCGAGCTCAAAGCTGTAGCGCTCATTTTATCAAACAGCTGTGAAATTTGAAATCAGAGAATTAGCTACCAGTAATTGTCATCCAATGCAAAGAGAAGCACAAATGCGAGAAGCCATTTTACCCGTAAACCAGTGACACAATGTGGAAGCTTTAGTCTGAAGGTAAGGATGAATTGAGATTTCCAAGCTGTTGGTAAGGCAAAGTGCTAAGCTCTCAGCAGTTGACAACATGCCTCCCCGCTCCCCGCCCCAGCCCCCAATACCCGTCGGGGAAAAAAATTGCCTCCCATCCCCAAATCCCCACGGGGTTATTAAATTTTTTAAAAAATATTAAAAAAAATAACACATAGAATATATATATATATATATAACTATACATAAGAGGCTATATTTTTGAATCAAACCAGCCAACAACAATGCATCACAGTATCAGATGACTCAATATTAACATGACCATCTTTATATATATGAATGGTATCATCTACACAGGACATTATACTGTACATTATGTTTAGGATAATAATAACCAGGAATTGCATTGAAGCTATAATTTTTGTCAAACAATGTATAAACTCATTAAGCTGTAAGTAAACCACATGGACTGATGTAGATACTGAAGAAGTCGTACCTAAGAGCGACGAAGAATCGAAGATGTCGAGACTCAACGACGGCGAGAGAGGAGACCACGGCGCTGAACCTGAACGATGGCGCACGAAATGGATTGAATCAGTAGAGAGAGAGGGATTGAAAGACGGGGAGAGCGACGGAAATCATACCTGAGAGCGACGGCTAGCACGAACAGACCAGAGACGAGCACGATGAACAGCACAGACCACCAGAGAGGCAGAGACGAGCACGATGAAACGAAGAGAATGTGTAGGGATTAGTCGGTTAGGGATAGTGAATTTGGGAAGATTGTCTAATTACGTATGCTTAGTTTTTGAGCAAACTTTCAGAGTTTAACTGATGTTAAATTATTATTAAAAGTTTTTAATAATAATAATAAAAATTATTGTTATTGTTCCAAGCTAGTATTTATCCCAAGTGGATTCCCATGAGGTTTGGGAATTGGGGACGAGATGGCTTTTTGTTAAATTAATTTTAATTATAAAAGACATTTTAATAAATTTTCAAATTATTAAAATATTTTTCGGGAAGGGGTCTTGCAAGTCGGATAGTATGATCTCATCCCCATTCTTAAAATTTTGACGGGGGATTTTTCCAGTGTCAGGCACCGCAAGGAAAAACTCCTAGCAAGCGATGAACCTCGAATCCCCTGTTCTATTGGATCCAAGCAGAGGATCCGCGCGCTGAAAAACCCAAAGCAAACAAAACTTCCGACCTATTTCTAGGTTTTAACTCAGTTTCTTTCATTTAAAAAAAAAAAACCAATTCACAAATTCAGTCAATAATTGAGGAAATTTTAAAAGAACAGAAAACTGAAGAAAAAGAGAAACACGACATTTCTCTGTTCTTTGATATAGCAGCATGCCACATCTTAGTGAACTGTACACTTTATAACTATTTACATTAATATTTTCTGGAAAAAAAAAAGAATGCATACATTAATGGCCAAATGCAGAAAATTTTAGGTTTACAGAACAGAACCAACGTGTGTCCTATTTCTATCAGAAGAGTAAAGCATTTTTCTTCTTATTTCTTTATGTTGATATGAAATAATTGAATAAAAATGTGCTTGGTATGATTCTATGCATACCTAAATTCTGCTATTCCAGCAGCATGAAAGCAAAGCATAAAGTGACATGAGAGCTGAAAGATGATAAATTATTATATTTTAAAGATCGTGTGTTAAAACTATAATTAGATAATAATTCAAAAATTATACATAATTTCTCCTAATTCATCTAATAAAATTTTTATATTTTGAACACTATCTCTGAAGTATAATTAATTTTTTTTCTTATTTAATTTTAACATTTATATTAGCATTGACTTTTCAATGAAGTAATAATGTTATTGCTAAAAATCAATATTGTATTCATCAACTTATATTTCCATTACCAGTATAATAAATCCAGCATTTTACATCTTTGGGAACAAACTTTTTAGCTTAAAAAAAATGTTGCAAGTTTTAGTTGTTTCTTGATCATTATTAATTTTAAATTAAATTACGTCCCATAAGAAAGCTTTGTGAAAGTTGTATTGTTTAATCAAGTTAATATAATAGTAGAATATACACACGCACCGAATAGATTGAATCAGAATCCCCTCTTATTTCTTATAGATATAAGAAAGTGTTATTCCATCTGAACTCTCGATTTTTAAGATTGATGGCCCATAATTCAATTGCATTTTAGAAAAACAAATTTATTTTAAAAAAAGAAAGAAAATCTAGGATGATCCTAGACCGTCGATTCACAGTCTCGACTCATGAAAAGATTCTCCAACTCCATACAAAAACATGAAAAGATCTTGCTCCAAAAGACTAGTCCGTTAGGTATCAAGATAAAAAAACAAAAATTATAGTTGAATTGTTACAACAATAAGAACTCAAGGCAGGAAAAAAAAAATCCAAAACCCATCATAAAATTACATGTAAACTCCTTCCATGATTATTCAACATCACAGATCCCCCCAAAATAAATAAATAAATAAATATGTAATTGCCTATGCTGCAACATTCCTAGTTCTACCAATTTCCCTTCTAAATTCTAAAACAATTTGGCAAACTAAATGTTGAGATTGAAAATAAATTATTTGAAGAACTTAATTCCACTAATCCATCAAGTTGGAACTCTTTAATTCCACTAATCCATCAAGTTGGAACTCTAGCCTTGATATTGAATCTGCCCCATCATTAGCTGCAACAATCAATGAGAGCAAGAATGAGTAAAGACTGCTTCAAAGTTTGCAGAGAACAATGGTTGACAAAGAACTAGAATCAAAATCTTTGAATTGTTATTGGATAGGATGTAATATTACTCTTAAGGAAACAGAGGCTGAAAATGAAGCCCCAAATTTTCTGGAAATCCCAGCACTAAATTAAGGTTCTGTAGAGCTTGACCTGAAGCTCCCTTCACTAAGTTATCAATCTGCAACAGTATATGAATGAATGAATACAGTTAGAACTAGGCCAATGATAATTCCGTTGAGTTAATTAAAATTTTGAATAGATTACTGACTTGGTTCCCAAAAGATTACAATTGTATCAATTTAGTTCCTAAAAGATTGTGCTTGTTCCAATTTGGTCTCTCTATCTGTTAAAGTGACTTTTGACAACGAAAATTTAAAATTTAATAACGAAAAGAACCAAATTGATAGAACTGTAATCTTTCAGGGCCTAAATTGAGACCTTTAATCTTTTAAGGAATAAATTAGTAATATATTCTTAAAATTGCATCTGAAAAGAAGAATAAGTATTATATAGAATAAGGAAGTTGAACTTACAACAGATATAATGATTGCTCTTCCGGGAAGTCGGTCAGGAAAAACGTTGATCAAACAGTAATTAGTTCCTCTAACACTATGAGTTCGAGGGATAGCTCCGTCTCCCAGAAGTACAACAAATTCTTCATCCTGCAAAGCACCAAAGGGGGGAAGAGTAAGTCAGAGACAAAAATAGAAATTCATATATCAGCAAAGACCAGACAGAGACAAATAAAGCCAACAACAATGCCTCTATCTGATGTTTATGCACATTCCACAGCCACTTTAAACAAGATAGGATTTTTTTTTCCACTGCCAGATGTGCTTATAATTTACATGCTTGTCAGTTTATTGTGTTATAAAGATAAAAACCTCATAGAATTGCTTCAGCCGTTGGAACAAGTCCTCATGTGTTACTCCTGGAGCCATTTCCACATAGATATTTGATTGCATACCCCGGGTCTAGTAAATGGCAGGCAAACGCAATTCAGCCGTAAGTTTTGTTAGCAAGCCAAAAATAAAAAATAATAGAAAGATCAGAGAATACAAAATCCTGGGTGCAACTCTTACCATTGGAATTAGGTGAGGGGTAAAACTAACAGTTAGTTTTGACTGAGCAGCTTCCGAGAGTCCTTGCTCAATTTCTGGAACTGGAATTCACAATTGTTATAGTTTCAGGCCCATTGTAATGGATTAGCTCGTTAGACCTAGTTAGATACAAATGCCATTTGTGCCGAAAGCCACAATTAGAAGACAATAACTAGGTAGGAGTTTAAAGGTACAAGGCTCAATCCATGTTGTTCACATGGAAAGGAGGCCATCTGCTCAAGTTTCAATTCCAATGAGGAGGAGCATGAGAGACTTGTCAAATTTAAGGTTATTGAACAGGTGGAGGCACTTGTTCAAGGTTCATTGATCAAACTATAGTTGAACCGCTTGTAATTAAATATATATCGTTTTAATTTTATACATTAAAAATTTAATATAATATATTAATATCTTTTTATGAATATAAAGCAAAATTTAAAGTTAGTTACAAAATAATATATCAACAATACTCATATCTACAATAACACATTAGTACTAATAAAATATATGAAAAAAATTAGAAAAATAAAACTAAAACCGGTTCAATCATTGAACCATTCGGTTTTACCATCTTTTCCCGGTTTTGATCTTTTTTTTTGGTAACCGGTTCATCGAGTTAAACGGAATCATTTGTATAAGACTAATGCATATAGTGGAACAGACTAATGCATGTTACAGGTTACTTTATGTTGCATATATCTTGCCACACCACTTTTACCATGTGCCAAAACAAAAAAGAAAAATCACATATATTCAGCAGGCAGATAGGCAGATTTAAAATACAAGCACAGAGAACTGTTTGGCTTCCTTCAATTTAAAATTAATGCACTAGGCTAGAGTTTGAAAGATCTAAAATGCATAAACTCAATTCCGACAAATGAGATAAACTTACCATGACGATGCCGGGTAATAGCATATGAATTGATACCTTCAGCTACTTCTGTGAACAATAAATTTTCTTTGGCAGCACGCCCTGCAACAATGAACCAGGTAGTGAGAACACTAGATATCAGAAATGTTATAGCCAAGGTATAATATAAGAGGTGCCTCAAAAGCCTAACCTGCTCCACTAACACCAGATTTTGCATCAATAATGATATTTCCAGTCTCAATGAGATTACCCTGCAAGCCAAAGAAAATCAGAAACTAGAAATTGAAACAGAATGTATCAGTATTCAACATAGACAGTAAAAAGATATGCCTAGAGCCCCAATCAATGCTGCATTCCTGAACAAAATTTCTAGATTTCAATAACTCAGATGCTTCAGTCCAGGTAGTCAGACTTGATATCCATGTTTAGTAATTAGTCCGTGCATACACAGCATTAAAGGCCTCATATATTATTTGCAATCCGGGATACCTTCCACCAAACCATCAGTTGGCTGTATACTAGCAGCTCCTCACATTTATCATGTCTAGCCTTTTAGTGCAAACTATCTCAATGACAAGTCACAACATTTCTTCAATCTCTCCGGTATACCCACAAGAGGCATCTTACAGCAAGCACTGCATATATGAATAAATCTCTGCTTTCCTATTTCATCCTAAACCCTCTCCAAGCAATCAACAATAAATCAAATCAATTAGAATGGTGAAACCAAGTTTAACACACCAAATTATATATTGCAAGCCACAGTGCAAAGACAAGGATACAAGTAATAGAACCACTGAAACAAGACCTAATTGTATACTACATTTTACGTTTGATTAAAAAAAATAAATTCAGGTTCGCTTATTTTAACTGTGTTTGAAAAGGGGCAGGGCATTACAAATGAGCAGAACTATGTGTGGAGGGAGAGTCAAATGTATCTCTGTACACAAACCAGACATGCTACATCTTAAGTTCTATCTTCTAATAACGTAGCTTATAGTCAATTATTGTTTTGTAAATACACTAAACAATGCGTATAGCTACTGGAGAAACTAAAAGATATATCCAGCATAAAATATTGAATGAAATACATAATAAGCATGCTAACCTTTATCAGTGGGATAAGAGGAAGTTGAATCGATGTTGGATAACAACCAGGATTAGCAACTAGTCGTGCATTTTTTACTTTCTCCCTTGCAATCTCTGTCAATCCATACACAGCTTCTTCCTGAATAGAAGAATAAAGCAACAAGAGCGATGGTCTTTAATGATGATTTCATTTGATTTTTTGCGTTACTGATCTAATAAAAAAAAAATAAATAAATAAATAACTTCAAGAATGCAATCTTCAGATATGAATAGAAATCAGAAGTTAACAAGTTAAATTTGTAAAGAGTTATGGCACCGCACTTCCTCATATATATGCATTACAAAAGGTTTGACAGCTTGCTAAGGAAGGTTCCAGAGGAAGGACAAATTAGAATCATAAAATTTTTTCACATCCTTATAGTAGGGTTATTGTTTTACTGCAAGAAATTACTGCAAATCCTGGTAGGAAGAGAATTATCACCTGCAATTCTGGTGCTTTGTGCGGTTGACCATACCACTCTTCATATTCAGATATATCTCTTAGGCGAAAGTCCTGAAAAATTTTTTCATTTACAATTCTGAGAGGAGCTATATTTTATTAACGTTGTGGCATAAATAGAAATTATTAAAATAAGAGCAAATAATTCTGAAAAATGCATACTGCAGATAGATCAACAATCTTCAAGTGCTTGGGAAGGCCTTTAATTATTTCCTGGAAATGAATAGGGAACAAAGAATCAGGACTGACAAAAAACATTGAGACAACACAAAAGAGTTTCTTTAAGATATGACTTTTCTTCTGAGAAAGATAAACATTATCTATTATTTTGTTGGTCAAATCAGAGAACTAAAATGTCCGAAGTCGTAAGAATGAACCTGAGTAGTTCCATGTGGCAAACAACATAATACAGCATCCACGTCAGAAAAATTTGCATCCTTTACTGCAACCAAATCTGGCAAATCCTGCAAATATAGGCTTCTCAAAATCAGCATAGTTCATTTAAAAAGTACGGAAATATATATCCTAACAGGCATCATGCCATAAAAATTGCCCAAGCAAAATACCGAGAAGGTTACCAGCTTCGATGATCACAACAAGAATCTATGCAAAATTATATCGATAAGAAACAGGAAGCATGCTATATTCTTGATAAGTATAACTAGGAATGAACAAAAATAATCTTTCTAATTACATATCATCATACATAACATTTATCGTACTTGTGTGGCCAAATGAGGGAATACAGATGCAATTGGCTGTCCAGCTTTCCTATCAGCTGTCAATAGAGCAACCCCGAATTGTGGATGATTTGCCAAAAGCCGAAGAACCTAACAGAACAGTATCACAAGTACACAACATAGTATTCCAAGGTCTACAATGGTGAAACACAAAACAGTGGTGGATTGAGTTAAAAGTATCCATGCTATGCAGGTTACCTCGGCCCCAGTGTAGCCACTAGCTCCAAGAATACCAATACGAACTGTATTTTTTGAAGTATGGTTCCCAGACTTCATTGAACATCTAACAAAAGGTTTTCCTGCACGTTGCTCCCTCAACTTGGATATCTTCTCCATCCAGGGACAGTAACATTATAACAAATGAATATTCATCAATTTTCGACCTTTAAGTTCCAAGTCATTCCAGATAAAGAACTTAAAAGAAATAAACAGATTGCAACAGAAACACAATCTGGTCCTAGATTGCTTTAGGAGGTTTATTTTTAGTCTCTACTTAAGTTCGTCCATAAAAATAACAAACTCGTCCACCCTTGTGAAAAGTACCACCGCCCAAAGCTATAGAATTCGGTAGGATGAACAACTTCAAAAATCAGAAAAACAATTATAATAAGACAAAGTCATTAAGTCTTTGCGTCTTTGTCTTATTATAATTGTTTTTCTGATTTTTGAAGTTGTTCATCCTACCGAATTCTATATTTAAGAAAGTACCTTCCACGCGCAGCCTCTGCCAAAACTGATCGAGCTCAAAGGTGTAGCGCTCATTTTATCGAACGGCTACGAAATTCGAAATCAGAGAATTAGCTGCCACTGCCAGCAATTGTCATCCAATGCACAGAGAAGCACAAATGCGAGAAGCCATTTTACCTGTAAACCAGAGACTCTTCAAACAAATGTGGAAGCTTTACTTTGAGGTAAGGATGAATCCAGATTCCCAAGCTGCTGGTAAGGCAAAGTGACTAGCTTTCAGGCATGAATGGAGCAACCCTAGCTTTCAACAGTGTAGTAGACTTTGGTGACATGTGGCAACGTGCCATAGATTTTCGGGATCAACACAGTAAATTACTTAATATGAAAAGAAAATAAAAAAAATTGTATTAGACTAAGTACATTGGAATGGCAACTAGGCCGGGTGGGGCCTAATCCCTGCCTGCAGATCCTATTTATTTTATGTATAAGCAGTAAGCACATCTAGCTTCTTCTTCTTCTTTTTTTCTTTTTTTTTTTAAGTATTGTTAATTTTTTTCATAATTATTAAATAATGTATGCTGTGAGGTCCCCGCCAATTTATTAAAATTTTTTGAAAACTTAAAAAAAAAAATCAGAGGGTCTTGCTACAAGATTTAGATGTAGATTCATACGTATCGGCCGTAAGATCGACAGTGACTGAACCAGTGAGAGGATCGACGAAGGCGAGAGAGAGGCGTGATAGATACAGCACGAAGCACGACGGCCAGAGAAATGGACTGAATCAGATTCAATCTTCACTGAGACAAATTCTTCAGAGACGGAGCACGACGGGAGGAGGAGATGAGACAGTCAGATTCTTCAGAGAGACAGAGATGAAGCACGCGACGGGAGGAGGAGATAAGACAATCAGATTCTTCAGAGAAACAGAGACGGAGCATGCGACGGGGGGAGGAGATGAGACAATCAGATTCTTCAGAGAAACACAGACGGAGAGCATGACGGGAGTAGGAGAAGCATATATTATATATATAATGAGGAATAGTTAAAATATAAGTTGAAAGAATTAAAACTTAAATAAATTTGAATTACTTTTATTATTAAAACATAATATAAAAATTGTCATAATTTATTTATACTTATGTCAAGCCACTATTAATTTAAATATGTTTAAGAAATATTATAATTTTATATTTTAATATTTGCAAACACTCATTGATATTTTTTTAAAAAAATTATTTCTTTCAATTGTCATATTTTAGGATTATGATTTTTTATTTAATTTCATTTAAGTTGATTAATATTTTTTGGTGATTTCTAAATTGATTAATATCCTGACTTTAAATTCTGTTATCTCATGTGACTTATCTCTATTCATCTGCAATTAAAATAAGAAATGGTCTTAACCTCATGCAAATTTTTTTAATATTTCAAATATCATCTATATTGGTTAAATTGATTGAGACTTTACCGGTGGATCTTATTGACTTTGGTAAAATTGTATTTTTATTTTCTCATATTTATTTATTTTTACAATTTCATCTAGTCTCTCTTATTTTAAAAAAAATCTATTATTTATCTTTGTTGAAATAATCTTTCAAGTTAACTTAAGTGTCAAAAATTATAGGAGAAAGCATTATTCATACCCCTTAATTTTTAAATTATGTTTCAATTATAATACAAAACTATATTTCGTATAAATTATCATTCATATATTTTAAACTAATTTTTATTTTATATTCATAAGTTTAACGCCGTTCAAATATTTAATAAAAGACATTAATGTTACAATATTTTTTAATTTACTTTGATTTTGTCATATAGAATTATAATTGATAATATCTAAAATTTATTAATTATTTTACTTTACATATATAATTAATATATGCTAATATGTGCGACATAAAATATTATGTTTGTATTTGTTGTTAATATTTAAATAATATTAAATTTAAAAATATTACTAAAATTAATTAAAATTATATAAGTTATAGTTGATATAAAATAAAATTTTAAGCATAATTGAAAAGCAATTCAAAATTCAAAAACATAAATTGTACTTTGCCTAAATTATATTACGTGCCTTCAATTTTTTTTTATAACGTGATATTTCATCTTATTTTCTGTCCCACCTTTTCTTTCATTATCTCTCTTATGTAAGCTCTAGCACCGTACTCATCACAAACCCAAATTTCTTTTTACAAAAAACCGAAGGATTTGTTGGAATTAAATCAGTAAAAAAACCCAAAGCAAACAAAATTCTATCTCTTCGACCCATTGCTAAGTTCTAACTCACTCCCTTTCATTAAAAAATAATAATAATAATAATTTAAAAAAAACCAAAATTCACAAAATCAGTCAATAGTTAAGGAAATTTTAGAAAGAACAAAAAAACTGAAGAAAAAGAGAAACACCACATTTCTCTGTTCTTTGATATAGCAGCATACGACATCTTGGTGAACTGTACACTATATAAACTATTTACATTAATATTTTCTAACAAAAAAAAAAGAATGGATATTTAATGGCTAAATGCAGAAAATTTTAGATTTACAGAACAGAACCAACGTGTAATATAGCAGCAGCCATGTGAAAGCTAACAAATGTCTTCGTCCTCATTATCGATCAAAACTGGAAAGGAATGGAGCTTGGGATACTCTTGGGGGAGTTACACGGTTCTCCTCAGTTCTGGGGTTCAATGGTGAAGTTTGTGGCATGAGTTCAGATAATCTCAGCCTTTCATTTATAATCTTATTCTGTAGAAAGTGTAAAGAATTTTGCTTGTTAGTTATTTCTCTTTGTTGATATAAAATAATGGAATGAGTTCAGATAAGCTCAAATCTCAACCCTTCATTTATAATCTTATTCTGTCAGAAGTGTAAAGAATTTTGCTTGTTAGTTATTTCTCTATGTTGATATAAAATAATGGAATTATGGCATGAGTTCAGATAATCTCCATCTTTCATTTACAATCCTATTCTGTGAGAAGAGTAAAGCATTTTTCATGTTATTTCTTTATGTTGATATAAAATAAAAGAATTATGCTTTACTTGTCAGTTATTTCTCAATGTTCATATAGAATAATAGAATTATGACATGAGTTCAGATAATCTCTATCTTTCATTTACAATCATATTCTGTCAGAAGAGTAAAGCATTTTTCTTGTTATTTCTTGGTTAATTTATGTTTTAGTCCTTATAGTTTGATTCAATTTTTATTTAGTCCCTATAGTTTAAAAATTTATAATTGAGTCCTTATAGTTTTAAATTTTTCTAATTTAATCCCTATTATTAAAATTTTATCAATATTTTGTTAAATTTGTAACACCATACATGACTTAAGCTAATTTGTCTTAATTATTATCACTTAATTATCTATTTTTTTTCTTTTGGTTAGCATCAATCACATACATTTAGAGTGTTAATGTGCATATGGTTAGTCACATTAGAAAAATTTAATGACATACTGACAAAAGTTTAATAACAAGGACTAAATCAAAAGTTTGTGAAACTATAAAGACTCAATTGTAAATCTTTAAATTATAGGGATCAAAAGAATAATTTAACCTTATCTCTTTATGTTGATATAAAATAATAAAATGTGTTTCGTATGTTTCTATGCATACCTTATAGTTCAAATCTTGCTTTTCCAATTCCAGAGATGTTATCGTATTCTTGAGCTGCTCTAGGGCCTCCTCAGCAACAGAGGGGTTTACATCAGATACTGGTTCTGCTATTCCAGCAGCCTGAAAGCAAAGCATAAAGTGACATGAGAAAAATCTTGATATGATTCAACTTGGTTTTTTATTTTTTATTTTTTTAACCTGAAAGCAAAGCATAAAGTGACATGAGGAAAATCTTGATATGATTCAACTTGGTTTTTTATTTTTTTTGAAAATTTATTGTTAAATTTAAAAATTTTCATTACTAATATTTTAAAGCCTAAATTGAGACACTTAATTTTTCAAGGAATAAGTTGAGACACTTATAATCTTCTAGGAACCAATTTGTAATTTAATAGAAATTGGTTCAATTGCTAAAATTGACTGTTATTACCAACGTTACTCAATAAAAATTCAAACTAATCATTGTTACATACCTTTAGAACATTGGTACACAATTTCAGTAACTGCTGTGCCAACATTACTTTCTCTTCCTCGACTCCCTGAAGCATTATACTCTCAGATGTTAATAACTCAAACTGTATTAAGTCGTAGTACTTATGTTTCTTTCAAATACAGACCTTCAGTTTTATCATCAAACGTTGCTCTTCCTCAAAATCAATACATGGTTTAAATCCAGCAGAAACACGAAGACTTCCAAGTTCTTCCTTGACACGTGAAAGGAATATCTCTGATCTCCGTAGTTTTGCACCGAGTTCTTCATTCTGTATCTTTAACTTATTGTTTTCCTCCTGTTGCATTATTCGAAGATCAGTCTCAAACACTTTCAAATTTATCTGATTGATACCAGTTACAAAATTAGATGATCTTGGCAATAGTTTGATTTTTAGCACTGTAATATTCACTAGGGAGGTTCACAATGATATGAGCTTTTAGAAAGTCATATCCCAAAAATGAGCTCATGAGAAACGACGGTTCAAATAAACCCACGTTAGAATCTCATGGCATTCTACAATGTTTCGCAGCCCATGTCACATGCAGATAAAGACAAGAAAGGGAGATGAAGAGAGAAAGAAGAGTTAAAACTGTCAAAGCTAATTTATGAGACTTGGCAGCCCAGGGTTCATATAAGGCTAACATTAGAATCTCATGCTTCCAATGTGAGACATTAAAATTCAAGTCCTATATCTACGTGAGGAAAGTGAAATGATAAGATCTTGCCTTTATTTTAGCATGATGATGAATACGCTGCTGAAGGTTCTGTTGACCAGACAGCTTCTTGATTTCCTCTTCCAGTTCCATTACTTTGTTCTTGTTAATCACATTCTCGATCTGCACAAAATGAGGGCAGTTGAGGCCATCAATTTGAAATAAATGAGAAAAAAAAAAAAAAGAGAATAGATCCTAACGTTCAACCTTTAACATCTCATTTTCAGTTTTTAGTGACTGGTCTCGCTGTCGAAGTTTTTCCAATGCAATTTGCGCAGCCACCAATTCGGCCTGTTTTCGATCCACTTCTTGCAGCCATCTAATAAAGAAGGTTTGAGTCTTAAAAATTATGTTCATGTGTGCATGTTCACGTGTGTATAAAAAGAATGGAAAGCTACAGATCTTGAGATCGGGAAGTTAATTACCCCTGCCTCTCTTCGATAAATTCATTCAGTTGCTTCTTTAGTTTAATAACCTCCTCTTCCTGAATTGAGCATGCAGTTCAGATAAACAAAGTTTCAGCAAGATAACGCTTCAACCTAGTTCAAGCATTAATATAGCTCAGACTACCTTCTCTTTGGAATCTAGAGCATGAAATTGAGCTTTCTCTGTGATCTTCTGCACTTGCTGATTATCCAACAATGACTACATAAAGTAAAAGTAAAAAGATGAGCATGATTGGCTAAATACAACCCTAAATTCACTTTTTAAATATTTTCCCAAAATAAAATTTACTTAATAAGCCGATATTTTTCCTCGTGTTACGAAGTTGGAATATAACAACAAAAGGAAATGCCAAAACAATTAATAAGACGTGAGATTTTACCACATAAGTGGTCATATCCAACTTCACACCAAGTAGGTCTCGAATTACATCATGGGTCATGCTCTCAGCAGCTGCAAGTCTAGCATTCAGTGAAAATATCTGGGAAAAGAAAAGAAACCAGCACATTGAAGCACGTTAGCCAAGATCGGAAACCGCAGAATATTTAGTTAAAGAGAAAGAAAAACCCACCTCTTTCTGTCGGCAAACTGCCAGGGATTCTAGCTCTTCAATACGTAATCTTGCAGCAGCTAGCTCCTCAACCTTCTCAGATTTTATCTGTTGTGCCAAGCCCAACCCAATGCATTTAAAAGGAGAACTAGAACCTCTAGGCTTGTTTGATGAAGAAGTAGTGGCATTCTTCTCGGACTTGTTCGATGAAGAAGTGGTTGCATGGGTGGAAAAGCCTTCAGGTTTGACTTGCTCAGCCATAGCTTCTAATGCTTTGAACTGCATTAAAATTATGGTCAATTTCATAATTATTAATTATAAATAGCACGTGAAAAAAAGAACGTGAGAGGCATAATTGGTACAGGTGACTTGCCTTTTGCTTGTACTCTTTTGCCTGTGCTTCAGCATGCAAATTCAGCTCTGAAATATGAACTTTCATTTGTGCAATCTGTAGGAGACACATGAAGCAGCGAAAGAAAAAATAATGAATGAAACGATTATGTGAATTAATTGTAATCAACGTGAGTTTGAAATTAAATATGTTAGCAGAAGATTAAATCACAGATCTTATCAGTCATGGTGTGAAAGTCCCACCTCTGCATCCTTTCCTGCTAAATCCCTCTTAAGAACCTGAATGTGAGTTAGGGCTTCTTCAAGGCTATTATTTTTTTCATCCAAAAGCCTGTAGAAAAGGAAATAGATACAGCAATACATATTATATATACTTGTAAAAATTAGATTGAAGGTTCTGCATATGCTCTCAAAGCAGATACCATGTACAAACAAGTAGTTGAGTGGAGATTAGCCGGTCCAAACCTTTTCATTTCAGCATCAGCAGTTCTGATATTTTGCATCTGATGCTTGACTGCATGAAGCTCCAGTTCTAGCTCTTCTCTTTGCAGTCGTTGTCGTTCCGCTTCTCCTTTTACAATGTCAACCTGTCAAAAGGAATTTGAGTTGCAATGTCTATTAAGTTAAACAAGCATCCTGTAAATGTTATTAAGAAAAAAAAATACGAATTTACCTTGTTTTCTAGTACATCCACAGTACATTCCAGCTCTTCAACTGACCGCTCTAGAAGTTTTACCTCTGCCTCCTTGTCTTCAGCATAGATCTTCCTTGATTCAGCCATCTGCAATTATTGTAACAAATTTCAGATTGGAAGAAATTCTTTGAATGCTGAATGCTAAGCATTTACTCTATCCCTAGCGTAGAAAGAATGTTGATTCTCAACTTCTGTATTCTTTTATTTAATCTATATCTTTACAAATTACAAACACCATGTTAAAAAGGCTTGCTATATCAGTTTACATGAGAAATCAGTTATTGGCAGTTTAGAACTACAGAGGATATAGCATTACCTGCTGAGCTTCTAGAGCAATTGCTTCATTTTCTTGAACTTCTGCTTCAGCTTTTTCAAGCCTTTCTTTTAGGCAAAGTACCTGCATTTGTAGTTGATCCCTCTCAACTGCAAGTTCATTCATTTGGGTAAGAACACTGCTCATTTCGGAGATTTCATTTTCTAAGCTCTCTGCTAGCTTCCTCTTCTCTATTAGCTCATCTTCTGCCAATTTCTTTGCTGCCAAGGCATGTTCAATATGATCTTTCAGTTCCCAATTTTCACTGACAACCAATTTCATGGAGTCCCTCTCTCTTGAGAGATCTAATTCAAGAGCTGCAGTTCTGTCCGATTTGTCTTGCAGCTGAGCTTCAAACATTTGACAGTTAGCAACAACAGCAGCAAGCTCACCTGATTTTACGGCAAGATCATCTTCTAATGCTTCAATAGTAGCTACCATTTCCTCAATTTCATCTTTGTGATCCTTACATTCTGATGCAGATTCCTGCAGCAAGCTCAGATCATACAGTAACCCTTTAATTACATCATCCTTCCTGGATAGCTCTGCCTGGAGAGTTGAAATAGTTGCTACCAGTTCTTTAGCATGGAACTCCAAGCATTGCACTTGTTCTGCAAACTTAGATGCCATCTCCACATTATCACAAATGTCTCGAATTATGTTGTTTGTCACGATAAGGCTTTCTTCTTTCACTGTATCAGATAATCTTCCGATCTTCATCTCAATTCTTTCTACCAAATCAACTGATTTAACAGTTTCCAAACTCAGCAACATCTTCTCATACAGCTGAGTTCTTTTTTGCAAGGAAGCATTTTCTTCCTTCAATTTGTTTACAGTGCCAACATAGTTCTGAAAATCCTGGCATTTAAAGTTTAATTCTTCAATTGTGACAGATTGAGAATCCAGAATATCATTCAACTTATTAGTTTCCACCACCAGATCAGTCTGTAGGCTGCCCATTTGAGACTCTAAAGAACTAACAAAATCAAGCAGCAAGTGATCTTCCTTATCAAAGATATCCAAGAACCTCGACAGTGGTTTGAAATCAGAAATTTTCTTGTCCAAGTTTTGAAGAACTAAGCTGTTATCTATCATTAAGTTTTTCAACTCATTTCTCAGTAATTCATTCTCATCGCTTAAACTATTTAGTCTATCTAACTTTTCATCCCTGCAGTTTAGCTCATTCTGAAGTCTACAAGAAGAATTTTGCAGCATCTGATTAACTTTCAGTAACTCTTCGTTCTGTTGACCAAGAGCAGAAATCTGATGAAAAGAAAGAGTTAAAGCAACATCCTTCTCTAAAAGATTCCCAATGACTTTATCATATTCTGTCTCGAGATCTTGAATCTTTTCCAGCAGTCTTTGCTTGTCTTCCTTAATTTCACCAAGTTCACCCTTCAATGCATTATTTGAGAAAGCAACATCCTTTAAAGACTCAACACATTGTTCAAGGGCCTTGTTTACTTCACCTATCTCTGTAATCTTTAAGGAGCTCTGGTTCAGCTTTGATAATAAGTCCTTCTTCTCCACTTCTTTCTGTTGAAATTCACTTTCTAGAATAGAAACTTCAACTTCCTTGTCCATCAAAATATGTTCTGCAAACCCTGCTTCTAGATGGAAAAAAATTATTTCTTTCTTCAAATGCTCACTAAATGTAGAACACTTGATCAAGTCCTCCTCCATATCAGCTACTTGACAAGTCATATTTTCTAGTTCTGAAGCAAAAATAAGTGACTCAATGTCTTTGGAGAACCAACTTGCCATGAAAAAATCAGCTTGAGATTCAAGGAGCACCACTTTTTGCTCAAGTAATTTCTCTTGATTTAAAAGGGATGTCACAACATCTTTATTACTCAAGTCCAATTCTCTCATCAACATAGCAAGTTGTGATTCCATTTCATTGGACCTCTGCAACATCATTTCCTCCTGCAGTTGTAGGTCTGATATCTTCTTTTCAAAACTGTTTAGGTTTATGGTGATTTCACCAGCTTCTTTTTCCTTACTGGAAATGCGATCAAAACTGTTCTTAATGTCAGCAAGAAGTTTTCTCTTCAAGATGCCAAACATCTCTAGCTCTTTTCTTGTTTTAGAATTGTGCTCCTTCAATTCAGTGATGAGAGAGTTAGATTCACACAGTCCATGAGAAAGCAGGCCATTCTCTGTATGTAGCCCTGTCACTGTTTCTAGTAGAATACCCATGTGGCATAGATGCAACACAGACATAGTACAGTCCTTGACAACTATTTCAGACCAAACCCTCTCAAGCCAAGAGTGTAGTAGCTTAGTGGAATATGAAAACTCAGACTTGATGCACTGGAAATCAGAGCCTATAGACATGAAATTTTCCTTTATCATAGATTGAAACTCTTTGATGACATCATCGAGCTCTAGAACAAGATCCTTTGTTTCTGTCAGATTTGATTCAACAAGGTCTGTTATCTCCTGATTCTTCATATTAATAACAGATTGTAAATTCTCATTCTTGCTGATTAATATATCCTTCTCGTTAAGTAATGTGACTTCCATTTCTTTCAGTTTTTCTAAATCAAGTTTCAGTGACTGATTAGCTATCATCAATTCATTGATCATAATATCTGCTTCTTTCATTGTATCTTGTGCTTCTTCAAATTTAGCAAGAATACAAGAAACCTCTGCGGCTTTTTGAGCGGCAATGATCTTTGCCTCACCAATTTCACATTCAAGCGACTGTAAAGAGAAAAGGGTGAAGACTGTTTACAATGTTGGTCAATGCAAAAATTGTTCATTCAACCCTAAACTAAAGTTTCTATTCTAATAGCTTGAATGGGAAAAGCACAAGACAATAAGAAAAGCAAGTAGATCATTGGTAAGAATGATATAAAGCAGATTACTAAGGATTTTCTTTAATAGAATTGACGTTTCATTTCAGTTTTCATGATGGGAACTATATTTATTATATAAAGGGATTACCGCTTTCATTTGATGCCAATGAGTGCCATCTTCCTTCAGAGTTTCTTCTAGTCCCTTGACTTTATCACTTAGCGCCTCAATCTTTATTTTGGATTGTTCTTCAAAGTCACTCATAGCACCTTGCAGGGCAAGTAGCTGAGTTGTTAAGCACTTGATGCTTTGCTGACTTTGCTTTTCAGACTTTGACATCTCCTTTTTCTCTTCATGTAGTGTGGCCATCTCATCTTGCACCTCTTTTAAGCTTTCAAGGGCACATTCTATTTCCTTTCGCAAAAGTATAATGGTATCATCTCTGTCATGGCCATCCTTGCAAAATTTTCCAGATTTCTGGTTTTTTTTATCATTTCCATGTTTTACTAATTTAGAGGGGCAGTCTGCCAAGTCAACTATAGGTTCTTCAACAGAATTTGGATCTAAGTTATTGTCTTGATGTGTTCTGGTACCTGTCTGCAACGTTGCCAAATAGCAAAAATTAAAAAAAAGAAACCCTTGACAGATTATAGCTGTAAGTGACATAAATGTAAATTAACCTTATGTGATCTAACAGAGAGAAGCATTAGCTTACCCTTGCTTCACCATTGTCTTCAAAATGTGACATGGCCACTTCCATTGAATTTATAGAATCGAGACATCCAGAATGCTCTGCATAGGAGGCCATGCATGACCTGACTGAGCACACCCCATCTTGTAATGCAGCAAGCTGCTCCCTTGTATTCGATATGGCATTCTTTTGAATATCTTCAAGCCTTTGTTCCAGAGCGCAAGAATGTTCTTGCTCTTCCAAAAGATTCTGCCTCAATTTATTACAACTTTCCTGCAATTCTGCTATATGTCTCTCTGCTTGTGCGATTGAAGTGGACTGATCCTTGTGAAGGGCATCCTTCCTCTGGTTGATCTCTGCTAAATCACTGAGCAAAATGTCCTTTTGCTTTAGATCATCAAGGCAACCAAGATTCACTTCTGACAATCTATTTACGATTACAAAACCTACTGTTGCACAGTTTGATGCTTTGCTGATACACTCTTCTGCCAATTTTAGCTGCTTCTCCAGCTTTGTGATAATAGATGTTTTTTCATTCAGTTGCAATGTCAATAGGAGAATTTCTTTATCTTTTTCAGTGGACTCCTTCTGGTGAGCTTCAGTAATTACCAGCGCTGCACTTCTTAAGGACTTCAGCATACACTCCATATCACTTCTTTTATTGCTTGCATCTTCTAAATATCTGCTGAGTTCATCAATTAATAATTCCTTCTCAGATATTTTTCTTACCATCATGCCAACCTGTTCGGAAATCCAGATCCGTTTTTGTGGAAATGAATTGCTTATATGGTAAAGCTGATCAGATGCATCAACAAGTGCCTCGCATCCATCAGCAAGAATCTCTTCAATCTCAGAGGTTAATAATTCACATTCTTGAGCCAGTGACAGTAGTTCTTGATCTTTCTCCTCAAGCTCTCTGCCTAGTTGATTCTTCTCATTAATTGTTGTGAACAATGTTTCCTGTGCCTCCTTCAATTCATTTTCTAAATGCAGTATTCTCTCATTCATTTCTATTTCTTTTAGATGACTATCATGAATTTGATGCTGGAGTTCAGTAAGTTCTTCCTGCATACAGACAATCACCTCAGCAGTTTCAGCCTCAGCCTGCCGACGGATTTCATCCATCTCTTCTTCATTAGATATCTGAAATGCACGATCACTTTGGAACAACATGTTCAGTTTTTTTGCTTTCTCGAGTGAATCATGCATCCTTTTCAGTTTTGTCTGCAAGGGGGATTTGTTTTCTATCTCTGTAAACTTTGAAGGTAAATTATCTCTAAGCTCTTGGGAAGCAAGTTGGTTCTTCAAGGCCATGATCTCGAGCTCCTGTTTCCTCATAAGCTCAATATAATGGCTGTTCTTGTTCCTTATCTCTTCCATCTCATCAATTGATAAAATTTGCTGTGATTCCAAAGCTTCAATAACGGATTTCGTCTCCTTCAGCTCATATTTTGCTTCTTCTAATTGTGCTTTTGTCTGCAGAATTTCGTCTTTGGCCATTTGAAAATTCTGACTTAAGCATGTTGTTTGCTCCTCCATAGAGCCACGTAAAGACCTTTCCTCCTTCAAAATGATCTTTAGTATATCTAATTCCAGATGCAAGTTTAAGATATCTTCTGTATGTTTTGCCATTTGGTGTTCATGCTTCCACTCGATCATCTTAGATTGAATTGCCTGAGCTTCAAAAGATGGTCCTTTTATAGAATCCTGTAATTAATTATAATAGACATTACTTTACCCAACACCGAACTCATCTTACATAACATGGGATTATAAAACAATAATTTCGTACTAATTGAAAAGCATAATATGTTTGCACAGCCTAGAAAACATAATATCACAAGTTACTAAAGATCCCCCTCCCCCCCAAAAAAAAAAAAAAGGTTAAAATTATTATATGCTTATCCATACGAACAACCATTTATATTTATTCTCCTCGGTAAGATTTTCATGATCAAGCCAAGGAGCAAAACCCAGAAATTATATTTCAATAACGATATTACCTGTGTAGCATTTTTGCTGCCCAAAATCGAGTGAAGAGAATCTATTTCCCTGTTAAGCAATGCAAAACAATAAACAAATATTAGGATCATTACTTCCAAAATTAAGTCTCAATCTGCACACATACAACCAAATGGACTTATAACAGGGTAACAGAAACTATACCTACTAAGTTTTGCATTCTCCTCTAAGCAAGAATTCAAGTTACGCCTGCATTCCTCCAACTCATCAAGAGTGTTTCTTAGCTGCAATGCATTAAAGGAAGATGTCACATATATAAGATAAAACTGAACAAATTTCAAATATATAAAAATAAGAAAGGAATAAGACCTCCAGATCAATAGAATCATCTTCCTTTTTGCTGCATTGTACTTTCTGAAAAAATGGTAACAATCATGAGGACAAAAGAAAAGGCATTCAGATGTACAGGGAATAGAAAACATGAAACAACACATTAGCTAGTTATAGAATAACCTGAGGCTGCGTGCTGAAATTTGGATTACTCTGCATGGAGTTTCTTTCAAGAAATTGAAGCAACTGCAGAACAAAGGTTTTCCATTTATAGAAGCTACCAAACAAGGAAGCCAGAAGGGAAGTTATTTTTGGACTGGATTTTGGAAATACAAATACCTGTTCCCGCAGAGAAGACACTTCTGCCAAAAGAATCTCTCTCTCCCCTTCTTCATAGAACTCTTGAAACCTATGACAGTCATCATGAGAAATTGGTACAAGATTGAAATATTTTTATATTTATTTTCCTATGGACAAAAGAGATATCACCTTCGAAGTTGGTCTAGTAGCCTGATATTCTCCAATGCAAACCGAGTAACTTCAGGATTTCTATCCAATTTGGCCTGAAGAAGCTGAATCTCATCAGACAGCGCTTTATTCTCTTCCTGTAAGTATGTATCTGTAGGAATAGAACCAGCAAGACGGGATTCCATTCTTCGAATTTTGTCTTCCCGAAACCTAAGCATCATTTTGCAACTCCTAGCGTCTTCCTCTCTTTGACGAACCTGAGAAGAAATAGATATAGGGAAAGGAGAGTGAAGGCACAATTGAAATGGAAAATTTTAAAAGCAGGAAGACCTCATAAGAGAAATACCAAACGGTTTAATTGTTCAATCTCAGCTTCTAGTTGCTTGATAGAAGTTTCTGCCATCTGCTCCCTTCTCAAAGCACCAGCAAGAGTTGTCTCCAATGATTTTAACTAAGCCACCAAAATTTTGGATGTTATATGATGAATGATGATACAAAACAAACAAAAATATATTTTCATTTCATGTTGATGCTGATGATGGTACAACTTTCTTGTAGCAGGCAAGCAGTAAATGGTAGTTAATCCATAGAAGATAACAGCATTGTCATTAATACATAAAATGGTAATTCAATGCATATAATGAATAACATATGAATAGCCCTTTAATTCATCCAATCCTGAATATCAAGGGAGGAAAGGAAAAATAAAAATAACAGTTTGATCATCAAGCATTGAAGCATAAATTCTATTATATCACTAGACTGGACCATCATAAACATATGATTTAGGAAATCCAAGTATACCTGTTTGTTGGACATTCTGACTCCCTTGGATTGACACTCAAGCATATTGTCACCGTGTACCATCTCATATGTGTTTTCTAAGCAGCTGTCTTCTAGTGATTGTTTATCTCTGATAGATGATAAGCCAAATGACAAGGACCTGGAGACATTCTGATGTTTGAGGGTAGAAAGCTCCTCCTGCCCCAAAATTCCACTGGGTTAGATTATGTGTCGTTGACGTGCACAAGTATATATACTATAGAAATTAACTGAGACCACCTTCAAAAGTCGTATTTGGTGTTGTAGAGCAATGACATCTCCTGTAGAATCTTCATTCACTACAGCCTAAAGTGACAGGATGCGTATATTAATAAGATTGATTCCTTATAAAAATAATGCAGAGTGGTCATAGAAGAGCGCTTACATTATTTTGAATAAGTTTTGCCCTCTGGGCAAACTTGAGTGTATTCAGTGTTTCAGCAGCGCAACTGCAAAAATGAAATGAGTAAGGGTCCATCTCATTTTCATGGCATTTTATAACAGTCAACGAAAGAAACACGATTATGGATAAATGAACAAACCAGATAGAAGGGCTGACATTGGCAATGATCATTGTTTTGGAGTTTCCACCAAGAGAGTCCTGCATTATATTTTATGCCAAATATAGTAATGAACATAAATCCTGAGAATGAAGAATTTAAAAGAAACTTGTATAGAGTTAACCTGAAGAAGAAATGTTAGCCTAGAGTCCCGGTAAGGAACATGCCTCATCTTCCCATGTGCTACATCTACTAGTATCATTATTACATGACTGCAAGAATATTTACAGAATAAATATTAAAATATGGTAAAGCACTAATAAGGCAATTATATCTATATAAGTTATGATTAATGCCAAGTTTTAATGTACTTAAGCAGTAATATAGGTACCCCAAGGTAGATAATGATTTATTGATGTTAGCAGCCTCCTTTAAACGCTCACCCTCGGCACCAGAAGTTTTCTGTCTGTTGTAAATGAAAATTCGATTATAACTGGTACATATATATGCCACATCCGATTCGATCAGTCAAGAAGTAATATCATACCTTTCTGAACCAGCTAAATCAACCAGGTTTAACCTTGCAAAACGTAAGTTAGTTGTAGAGTCCTTTTCCCATCTACTCTCAATTACACATGTAAAAACACTGTGGGACCTACTGCTCTCTCTATTCATGTTCGTTGCTGCAACTTTTCTATTTGCAGAACCCTACATGTGATAAAACTACAATTAGTCAAAGGACGTGTATGCCAGCACGCAAATTCATGTCATCTTGATCCTGCATTCAAATAAACAAGGAAAGAGGAAGGGCAGAAAGAAATGCCTCAATCTGAACATGATAGCCATCAAAAGTTGGTACCTGAATTAGAAGCCTTATGATATCACTCACACTCTGAACTTCAAACTCAGATAAATTCTCAACATAAACACCCTTCTTGACATCCTCCCGCAGCTAGAAAGAAAAGGAACAATGAGAGCGGAAAAAAGAAAAAGCTTCAAGAGTCACTTGAAAGGGGAAGAATTGGACTCACAAGCAAATTAGTAGATGAGGGATCGAGGAGATCCGTAATTTGTTCATTGTAGATCTCCAAGAAGGAACACTTGCAGTTGTATTTTAAGTTCTCATCCCTTCGGCTTTCCTCTTCCTGTAAATTGGTGGGGAGAGGAGAAAAGAAAAAAGAAAATAGACATATGGATGAAGAGATATGTATTATGTACTGATAAGGAAAACTAGCTTCATTATGTCTGAAAACAGAAGTAGCTGCAAGTGATGAACTTACAGCTTGGATCCTTGCAAACAAAAACTCAAATATGCGTGGAGTCATTCCACGATGAGGACTTGGCTTCACATCTAAATCTTCAATTTCACCAAGCATCGTGTATGTCTTCCCACTTCCAGTCTGCATGCCAAACAGGACCCATTCGTCACCTTAAGAGATTCTTTTTTTTTTTTTCTTTTGGGTTGGGGTGATGGGTAGTGAAGAAATAGTTCCTTATTTATCATATTCAAAGCATTATTATTGTACATTTCTAATTATGTTTGAGAACAGCAGAGCATATAACCTCTCAACAGGATCCTTATGACAATTATGTGACATATGGTACATATTATATACTGATACAGTAATACCACACTACTAAGTGGATAATCTAATCACACTTCTTAGCACTGGAAAAAGACGCATTCCCATTGACATGAAATAAACAAACTAAAGCACCTGTTTCTCAAACAATATTGAAATTGGTATTTAGAAGTCTGTATATCTTCATGCTAGCGAATAGTTAGTGTTACATCGCTCATAATTACCTAAAAATAATGAGGAGATGTCAAGAAGGAATAAAATGAGTTTGTTTGGGATTATACCTGTCCATATGCAAACATACAGCTATTGTATCCCGAGAGGCAGTTCTCTACCATTGATAGACCAGCCATTCTGAAAAGCATTTCCTACAAAATCCCAAATTTCAGAAAGAACAATTTCAAACTAAGCAAATTGTGTATCAGACTCTGTCCCGGATGTTATAATACCTGATCTACTGTTTCACACGCAACATGATCAAAAGTGAAACGAGTTTCCGGTTGCCCAATATAATTAATGCTATGAGCGCTTTCTTGCTTCAAGCACCTGTTGTATCCTTGAGTACTCCGCTCCATGCTATTGAGGGGACGTACTCGTATAATAACCTACGCATGTTTTTAGCATCAGAATTCAGTACAGGCACAGTATGAACTGAAAATTGCAATGCTTGTTACCAACTATATTTTTTTTTTTCCTAGACTTCTAATTGTTGGAAACCGAGAGAAATCAGGGACGAGATTGCACTCTTTTTAAGTTAAATTAACTAATGACATAATTTGCTAGGAATGCACGAAACTAATTTTACCTGTACATTGTGATTAATCCAGAATGAAGGATCTTCTTTGAGGTCAAAGTGAGGCACTTCAACGGTATTAACAACCGTGGGTGGACCAGATGCACTTGGAATCCCTTTATACAATGCAGCATAATTCCCTAAGCGAGCATTGAAGTTTCCATCAGCCTTGCTCCGAATACCTGAATTCATAGGTTTAGTGACACTCTTGGTTGGTGTACTTTGCGTCGAACTGCTCTCAGAACAAGCCGTGGTAGCCCTTCCTGCAGTACGTGTCGTGGTCCGTGGAGTCATATTTGCCAAACCGCCATTTCCAATAATAGCAGCCCCTCTCCTATCATCACGCACATCACCATATACAGAGCTGGGTTCATTCTTCTGAGCCCAGCCGAATCGACTTTTCGCCATTAAGCTACCTCCAAGCTTATCCGGCGTGCGAAGTGGTAATGTTGGATCAGAAACTTTACCCTTAGTCTTAGGAGTTTTACACATCTTGTTTTGAGAGGCCACGTCTTGCTCAGGTTTAGGGTTATGAAGAGGCTCTGGGACTGGGATTACATTTAACGGAGGTCTAGAACTGTCCCCGATACTCTGAGCTGCCGATGTATCCTTTGGATCCGCAGGCACGTTCTCAATTTCCTCAATCTTGCCGGAATTTCGGCGTAAGAATTTGAAGTCTCTCAACATTCTGGAATGCAAAGATCCACAAAGAACAAGAAAAAAAGAAATCATCAGTTCCGGAAAAGAAAGTAAACACCCTGATTTCTCAAATGGGGAAAATGTCGGAAGAAGTGAAAACCTGAGAGAGGAATTGAAAAACAAAATTCCAAATCGACGAATCTGAGTAATCCTGAAGCTGTTTTTGCTGCCGTCAATCTGAGTTCAGCTGGCTTTCGCAAGGGATTTCCAGATTGAACGTAAGCATAGATCGTGGTCGTTCAATCTCTCTCCTCCCCTCTCTCTCTCTCTCTCTCTCTAACACACACACACACACTCACCCTCACAGTGAGGCTTCGGGGATTTTCAGTTTGAACTATGGCAAGGATATTCAATAATCAGAATGGTTCTGACGTGAACGGCTGAGATTTGATCTAAAATTCAAAAATCTAACCACGCTAAACGTTATCGCGGTTTGGGGGTTTGAATTGTGAGGGGCTTTTTGGTCAATTTAAAAGGGAATAATTGCGACAAGGATTCAAATTTCAACGGCTAGACGGCTTTTCAACTTTGGGCTTTGAATTCTATCAAAAACAAAAACCTTTGGGCTTTGAACTCTGGATTTGGAACCATTACTATAATTGCGGCTTTTCTAATATTTTATTAACAGTATCAATTAATCAAGAGTTTCACCAAAAATAGAATCAATCTATCAAGAGTGATATTTTTTAAGGGCCTGAAAATTATACTTGTCATTAAATCAACTGAAGTATCGGTTTAATAGTTAATGGTTAAACTATAGTTAAAACAGTTTATTTTAAAATATTAAAAAAATAATATATATAATTAAATACTATAAATATAAATTTTACAAATTCAATAAAAAATAAGATTTAATATCAAATTACACAAAACAACATTCACATTTAAAAGTTTATAGCAAAAAATGACCAAATAACAATGAGGTATTATTAGTCAATATAATATTTACTAACATCAAATTCTTAAAAAATCAATATGTTGGCATCTCCACTAAAATTGATTGATCTGTAATATTAATTTTTTTATTATCTGATTACAGAATAAGCAAAATTAAAAAAAAAATAAGTGGACCGATTCAACCAATTCATTTAGTTCTGATTTTTACTCACTTCTTGATCGGTTTAATCACTCATCGATTTTTTGATTATTTTGGACCAGTTTTCCGTCCAACCGATTGAACCAATTGGTCCGGTTTGGTTCTGATAATAGTGATATTTTTATTATTTTACTATAAATTGTATTTTTTATGAATTTAATTGTTGAATTAAAATGATTAACATGTTTATATTAAAATTTTAAATTATTATATAACAATGTCCAATCAAATAAGTAATAATTTATCTATTTTCAAAAAATTATATATATTATAATCTTATGATATATTGATGGGATACAAAATAATATCAAATTAATGTGAACTTTTGTGGGAATGATGTTGTGGTTAAAATTCACATTGACTTTTACAAAAAAAAATTCATTCTATATAAATATATTGTATATACATTTATGTGTGTATTATGATATATACAAAATATCATATAGTATTAAAGATAATAATAAACAATAAATATATTGTTACTAATTTATTTGAATATAATTTTTTTTATAAATTATTTATATATGTTCAAATATTGATAAAATAAATTGTCTTAAGCATCAATATTTAGATTGAGAGACAATATTTTAATAGAAATCTTAATCTTTAAAAGAAAAAAGTGCCCATAAGAACATCTATAGTAATGGTTTTTAATGAATTCTTAAATTTAAGAACGGGTTCTTATTTCAATTCATCAATGTAGTTCGTTATAATGGCTGCCACGCGTAAGAACGATTTTTATATAAGAACCGATTATTATACAAAAAAATAATAATAAAATAATTAATTCATAATAAATGTTAATGGAGTTAGTGGAGAGTATAAATGCTAAAGTAGTAAAAGTTAATTATGGGACACATTTGTAGATTCTTAAGATGTTCACTATTGGAGCAAATAGTTGCTTAAAGTAGTGGAGAGTTGTTTAAACTGATGTAATATCGTAGGATCCACAATAAAAACTTAATTAATATTTACCACTGTAAATGCTCTAAGTTACTAACACAGTCAAAACGACTTGAGATTAAATAAGACTGATGACTGTGCACTTGGACAAAAGTCAAAAAAATCATGTATGAAAAAAATATTGGGAGAAAACCAAAAAATTTACTCATAATATACATATGACAAAACACTATAACACTTAAATATAAATTAATTATTATAATATGTCAAATAAATTGTTTTTGTTCCTAATAACATGTTTCTCAAATCTAAATTATATTTTAATTCAAAACTCATATTAATTCATGATGAGAGATAAAAGCAAAAGCGTACTTGATGAATTTATAAAGTTGTGATCAACGGGTGATAAAGCTTTTAGAGGGATCTTAATCTTTAAACTGCAGATTTTGTTTTAAGTTTTCCTCTTAGAGTCTCTCTGATTGACGAAGAGGATAAATAAAATAAATGTCTGCTACAATTGAGAATCATAATTCCTTATGAGTTATAGTTGCCACTCAAGTTTTATGCACTTTTTAACTTTGTCACTTATCAAATTAAAATTGCATTCAGGTATCTGCACTTATATATTTTTTTGACAATTATGCCCTCAAGCCATAAATTTTATTTACAATTAAATTACTTTTAATTTAGCTTATTCAAATGATAACCTAATAGATTTTAAATTTACATATAGACATCAATTAGATAAATAAATCTAACAATTTTTATATTCAAAAACTAATTAAGTGAATGTAAAGTAATAAATAAAATATAATAATTATATATATTTGTTATATTTGGATCAAACGAGTTTTGCAGCCTGCATAAATAAAGTGAACAAATAAAGGTAGTTAGATGATTTGATCATTGACCGATATTTAAATTCAGATCTGAGTGGAATTAAAGATTATGCTCTCAAAGGGCAAAGGAGCAACTGTAATGGGCAAAGGGAACAAAAGATTATGCTTTTTTTTTCCTTTTCTTTTCTTCCTTTTTTTTTTGTTTTGGATTAATATGTTTTTCTTTTCATTAAGAAATTAAGAGAATAAAGAGTGATGTTAAAAAAAAGACGGGAGGGAACAAGGGAAGCAATAAACTAAGCATCAGCCTTCAATTAGTAATATTTGATGGTTTGACGATGATTTTCTAATCATATATGTAAGTTGATCACATTAAGGGACGTAATTGACATAGATTTCTTTACTAATAGCTTTTTTTCTTTTAAGTGTTGATTGAGTGTGATGAATAATCTTATATCCAACATATTTAAGGTAATTTAGTTTTGTTTCTTTATACTTTATAAGTCACTATTGTGAGACTTTTTTTTTTAAACACTTCACGAGTCTTTATTTCAAATCTTCATTTTTTCTTGGGCTTCAAGTTTTTGGCCCTAAGTCCACAACTTTCGTTTTTTCTTTTTTACTCGTTGGCTTTCTTTTTATCTTGAGAGTGTAAATAAATTCTTGTATGCCGCAAATTTATTGGCTCTAATACCATGTAGAAGTCTTAATTGGGTGTAATAGAACCTTATAATTAAAATACTTAAAACAATTTGATTTGACTTTAATTATTTTATAAACCACTAAATATTTTTTTCACCCGCCTAAAACTTCTTTCTAATATTTTTTTATGTTTTCTTTTTCTATGAGTGTCTAGTTTGAAGTACTTAGTTTGAGTGTGAGACAGGATTCGTCATCATTAGTATAGTGCAAAGTCTTATAGTAAAGCAATGTTGGGGAATTAATGAAAGGAATGAATAAAAGAATTTGAATTTCAAATATTTTAAGAGTGTATATAGTGTCATTTATACCGAGAAGTATTCTATCATGAATAACATTACTTACTGGTTTAATTACTATAACGCTACTCTATAATAATCATTATTATTTAATTATTTTCGTTATTACCACTACTATTGTAGTCTAACATTTAGAGCTGTCAAATGGATTAGGTCGATTTACCCATACTCAAGCCTTACAGGACCAATAGTGAGTATCGAGCTAAGTCTTATGTGATTCATAATTATAAAAATTATGGCTTATCCTAACCTATCATAGACCATGAACATTGGAACAATCAAATTTTAAAAAATTAAAGTAAACTTCAATATGACACATCAAATATTTAACTACTAATTTGAGACGAATGAAAGAAATAATAAAAATATCATGAGGCGAAATTGAAGCTTAATTAAATATTTAGGACAAAAATTTAAACTAAAATTAATTAGTCTGATATGTTAGGAGAGTCACATGGAGAAGTACAAATCAATATTTTTTATCAATTATATTAACGACATTAGCTTTAGAAATAAAATCGAAATAAAAAAATATATATAGGACAAAATCAATATAAAAATATTAGGGACAAAAAATATACTTTTTGTCAAAAAAATAAAAAATTTAAATTAAATAAAATAAAATTAAGAAACGGAAACAAACAGTTTATTAACAAAAACTAATTAAATCTAACATAGTGTATAAAAATTAGCTCTTATTTATTTATTTTTGAAAAAGTGTAATGTCATATTCAGTTTCTTAATGGGCAAATCAATCAAATTAAAGTTTAAAGTTGATTACATTTCTAAGTTAGTGCACACAAAGGCAGATGAAGGAGGAATGATTTTATTTTTCTTTTTTTAAAGAACTAACCGTATTTGAAATCCTATTAAACTTTAATTAATTTGATTAAGTTGAGTTACACTATATATATATATATATATATGTAAAACTTTCACAGTACACATTTTTTTCATTCACAATTCCTGATGTTAAATCCTTGTTCCAAATTAGCAAGTGCCATACTACTTATATTGACTAGTACTACTCAGGAAGAGCAATTTTTTTTTTCCATCGTTCATTGAGGATACTTTTCAGTACTAATTGGTAACAACATGGTAGCGAGTTCAACAAATGTGTCAAACTCAATTATTTTTGGCTAAAATTTTATTGTCAGCTATCCAATTGTTTTTAGACTACATTAACTTCAATACTAGAACTATTATTTTCATCGCCAATTATTTGATCGTACAATTAAACATGTAACATTCTACCTTTTTATTTTCTTTATTCTTAAAATTATCCACAAAATTATCTTAAATGGTTCTTTAATCTAATTATATAATTCCCTTTTTATGAATTATAAAATTGCCATTATATTTTATTTTATGCCATCATTGAAATATATTTCAAGAATCATAACTAATTATATCTGAGCTTAAATGTAATACCCATGAAAAATAAAATATAAATGCGTGTTTTCAAACTACTGTTACTATTTACGTATATGGTACTGTTCATTTATACAATCAAAATGTCAAATACTAGATGTGGTTTGGTTATAAGAGAAAACTAGAAAGAAGTTTGTAGGAGAAAATGACGTTTTATATGTAAAAATATCCTCAGGGACTAAATTGAAAGGACTGAATTGAAAAGAAACTTAAAGGTTTAAGGTGAAAGGATAGTTTTCCCTTTAAAGTTTCTAATGGTAATTTTCGCGTAAGATGCACAGTAACTACATTATTAGAAATGTCATTTTCATGAATAGTAAATTGAATATTTTATTAGCGCATAGTATCAAATAGTACCCTTGACTTTTGCTAGGCCCTTCCATTTCACTTCTAAACTCACACCTTCAACTTCTCTTCTTCCCTCCTTAAGTTTCTCTTGCTCCGACGCTAGTCTTCTGAGATTTTGGGCCTTTCCGTTTTTGCTTAGGTAAGGATACTATGCCCTTTCTATGTCTTTCAAATTTTAGAAGTTATTTTCTTAAGTATGCTCTGTGGTTGCGGCTTTGGCCGATCTTCCACATTAGAAAAACTGTCGTTAGCTGTTATTTTGATTCTCTGATTACCGAAATAGAATATAATCTGTGGAGAATACATGTCTAGGAAAGTTCTGGCTAAGGAAAGACCTGATTTTTAAGTGTGTCCAGTGTGACCCTCCACTCTTTCCTGGGAACTTACCTGGTGTACTCTTTTACAGATTGTATTCTGTATTTCCGGTATAAATAGTACCCGTACGTATGAATAGTGACCGTATGAACAGTACCGTACGTATGAATAGTGACCGTATGAATAGTACCCGTACGTATGAACAGTATCTGTATGAAAATGATCTTAACGTACTTTCTGTAATCTTTCATGAAAATCTCTGTAGCGGAACACTGAAATTCACCTGCGTACTCTTGTTCGTAACGATTTAGAGAAGTGATACTCGTACGGAATCCAGGTGAGTGAAACGACCCTGTTTTAATAGAGTTTTAGCATTACTGGTGATAAAAAGTATGTCGTAGGACACTCCCAAGATTCATAGGGAGAAATTGGATTCAGAATGACGAATATAATGAGATAATTAATCCAGAAGTATGGATAAGACAAAGCAAGTATCTCATGATGATATGAAATTTGAATCATATAGTTATATACTATACCTGTTATATGGATGAGTATTATATTGTGCTTCTGATTATGATATGAACTGTTGTACTATTGATTGTGATTGAGCGGTACAGTACCCCCTCTCACGGCAAGGCGAAAAACCCGGGTTAAAGGGTGTCTTGACCAATGAGTGTGGAGACAACGATTCCCTCAGTAGGGATATAGCCCGGATTGGTGATAAATCTGTGAGGCGCCCTAGCTAAGAGGATGAGGTTGTGCGTCATGGCGGAAAAATACAAAATTGGTGAGCCGGCCTGTGTGCGCTCTCCGGGATATATTGCCATTGACGAGTACTAGTATCGTTTGTTGAATTGGATGAATTTTTCTTGTATGTAATTTCTAACTATGTCTATTGGTTGAGCTTGAGCCTTCGGATATACTTGCATGACTGGTGATGTATTTGAATTTTATTAACGCAAGGCTGATTTGCTCACTGAGTTTAAAAGCTCACACTATTTGTACAAACTTTTTGTTCAGATCAGGTTGCCGCCGAAGTACATCCGCTAGAGGAGTAGATCACGTTGGACCTTCCCGCTGTCGGGTAGGCCCTTCTTTTGTTATACAGTATGTTGCTCTGTAACCGTCTAGGACATCTAGGTCAGGGGTTTGGTATTTGGCTTGTATTTCAGTATGATAATGTATTTCGTACTGAGGATCTATTATTTTTAATTAAGAAAATCTGATGTATTTTCTTTGTATTTATTAAGGAATGGTATTTTGAGAATATAGAGATAATGACTAACGATTTTACTTGTGGGAAGAATTTATCGAAAGGCTTACAGTGATGGGATATTCATCATTGTGCCGGTCATGTGCCTAGAAAATGGGTCGTGACAAAGTTGGTAT
Source organism: Biancaea sappan (assembly GCA_037074585.1). Lineage (NCBI taxonomy): Eukaryota > Viridiplantae > Streptophyta > Magnoliopsida > Fabales > Fabaceae > Biancaea > Biancaea sappan. The sequence continues at coordinate 5,852,785 of CM073493.1, read as the reverse complement.
CAGAGCATAGGTTGTTAGGTCTCCTAGTGATTACAGAGCAAGGTGTCTTTAGTGGGCCTTCCCCTATTGTCGTGACTGCAGCACGACCATAGGATGAAGATCCACCAAAAGCCCTGTAGAGATTAAAATCCATTTCTTTCGTGTCTTTACTTGAAGCATAATAGTGACGATATATATTATTCTTAATTGTAGAATAAGTTTAGATGGCACCAAGAAAATCAAACGCTTCTGGAATCCGCACAAGATCTGGCAGGGCCTTGGTCCCTCCAGCTGCTCAGTCAGCAAATGCAAGACTGGAGATGCATAATCGTGCAGAAGATAACCATGCACAAAACAGAGAAATATCCACTGAAAACCCTGGAAGAAATGCTGGAGAACCATCACAAATTGACGCGACTGTAGTGATGGAAGCATTAGCTGCAATGCAGAACGAGGTGAATGGGCTAAAGGAACTTTTGATGGGACAATCATCTGAAGATGGCTCACAGGCATCAGTACATGCTGCAAAAGTACAAGAGACAGACCAGATGCCACCTCCACCCCCTCCTCAGGATTGGGTAGGTACAGAGGTCAAAATCTCGGAATTTATGAAGCTGAATCCGCCAACCTTTGCAGGAGATGTTAATGAAGACCCACAACGTTTTCTAGATGACTGTGAGAAAATCCTTGACACGTTAGAATGCCCTGAACCTCGAAAAGTAACCCTTGTTACCTTTCAGTTAAGAGGTAAGGCCGACCGCTGGTGGCGAACATGGAAGAAGGGCATGGCCAGAAATGCCCCACCCATTAAATGGAATGACTTTAAAAGAATTTTTCGAGAACAATTTATTCCGGAGAGTATACGAGAAGCAAAGATGAATGAGTTTGAGGCACTCCGGCAAGGATCACGAACCGTCGATGAATACGACAATCTGTTTATAGAGTTGTCTGAATATGCTACTCACATGGTCCTAACTGAGAAAGAAAAGATCCGACGATTTATTAAAGGCCTTCGAGAGTCTTTATTTGACAGGGTGGGATCGAAAATACTAGATTTTTCATTTTACACAGAAGCCGTCGACATCGCCCGTATGATGGAAGAAAGAGATATGCAAAAAGAAAAATGGAATAACAAAAGAAAGAGGAAGCAAGATGAGAAATCACGCTACCACGGAGAGAGTTCTGGACGTGCAGCCTCTACTGCTAGTGCACCATAGCGTCAACAAAGTGGTACAGGGGGTCAACAAAGGCCCTGGTGCTCTAAATGTGAAAGAAATCACTTCGGAGCTTGTTTTGTCAACAACAACACTAGGGTCTGTTACCAATGTGGTCAACAGGGCCACATCAAAAGAGATTGCCCCCAACTCTACACGAGATCTGGCCAAGGGTCAGTACGCCCTAATCAATCAGAGGCTACTGTTGCCAACAGATCCCCTGTAACTGTAGGAGGCAATGGAATCGGAAGAGGTGCTGGCAGAGGACAAGGTGGTCGAGGGCAGGCTTCAGCAGGCCGAGGGAACGCTCGAGTATTCGCTTTAACCCGTCAAGATGCTCAGGCGTCTAATACGGTGGTAGCAGGTACTCTTCTGATTGAATCAAATTTTGCACATGTTTTGTTTGACTCTGGCTCTACGCATTCCTATATGTCACCATTCTTTGCTAAGAACTTTAAGCAAAAAGTTGTTAGATTAGAATGTCCGTTTTTAGTAACTACGCCTACTGGAGGCACCTTACTAATAGAACGAGGCTATCGAGCTTGCAAGGTAAGAGTCGGAGAAATAAATACAACAGTAGACCTAATGCTGTTAGATATGACAGACTTTGATGTCATCTTGGGCATGGATTGGCTGGCATCTTATCATGCCACCCTGGATTGCTATAATAAGATAGTTAAATTTAATATTCCGGGGGAGCCTTCTTTCGTATTTCATGGTGAACGGAGTGAAATTTCTGGGAATCTTATATCTTTAATGTGTGCCCAACGTTTATTGCGAAAGGGCTGTAAAGGATACTTGGCATTCGTTAAAGATATTAAGAAAGAAGAACTAAAAGTAGAAGACATTTCAGTAGTCCAGGAGTTTGTAGATGTCTTCCCAGATGATCTACCAGGTATACCCCCAGATCGAGAGATTGAGTTCCAGATAGAGTTAGCACCAGATACTCGCCCAATCTCCATACCCCCTTATAGAATGGCACCAACAGAATTAAAAGAGTTAAAAACTCAGTTACAGGACTTGCTAGACAAAGGCTTTATAAGGCCAAGTTATTCACCTTGGGGAGCTCCTGTTCTGTTCGTGAAAAAGAAGGACGGATCGATGAGACTATGCATAGATTACAGGCAACTGAATAAGGTAACTATCAAAAATAAATACCCGTTGCCTCGCATCGACGACCTTTTCGATCAACTTCAAGGAGCCAAGTGTTTTTCAAAGATTGACTTGAGGTCTGGTTATCACCTAAAACAGCCTTCCGTACCAGATATGGGCACTACGAGTTCTTGGTGATGTCATTTGGATTAACGAATGCACCAGCTGCTTTCATGGATTTAATGAATAGGATTTTTAAATCCTTTTTAGACAAATTTGTCATTGTCTTCATAGATGACATTCTGGTGTACTCAAAGACTTTAGAAGAGCACGAACAACACCTTCGTGTTGTGTTGCAGACATTGAGGGATCATCAATTGTACGCCAAATTCTCTAAATGCGAGTTTTGGATTGATCGTGTAACTTTCTTGGGACATGTGATCTCCAAAGATGGCATCCAAGCAGACCCAAGCAAAGTAGAAGCGGTCAAAATGTGGCCTAGACCTACCTCCGTCACGGAGATTCGCAGTTTCTTGGGATTGGCAGGATATTATCGTCGTTTCATCCAAAATTTTTCCCAGTTAGCCGCCCCTCTCACACGACTGACTAAGAAAGAGGTAAAGTACCAATGGGATGACGCTTGTGAAGAAAGCTTCCAAGAACTCAAGAAAAGGTTAACCTCCGCACCTGTATTGGTCTTACCCTCAGGACCAGGAGGTTTTACAGTATACTGCGATGCATCAAGAGTAGGGTTGGGATGTGTTCTCATGCAGCATGGCCAGGTAGTGGCATATGCATCGAGACAACTTAAGAAACATGAACAAAACTACCCCACCCACGATCTGGAAATGGCAGCAGTAGTTTTCGCTTTAAAGATATGGCGACATTATCTATACGGAGAAACTTGCGAAATCTACACTGACCATAAAAGTCTAAAATATATTTTCGACCAAAAGGACTTAAACTTGAGGCAGAGGAGATGGGTAGAATTACTAAAAGATTATGATTGCAATATTCTTTACCACCCAGGCAAAGCAAACGTGGTAGCAGATGCCTTGAGTCGAAAATCTATGGGTAGTCTGGCCCATATAGCAGTAACAAAAAGACCCTTGATCCAAGAACTACAAGAGATGAGAGCAAAAGGTGCTACCCTTGAGGTTACAAGGACAGGATCATTCTTAGCCCATATCAGGGCTAGATCTTCCCTTGTTGACCAGATACGGATATCTCAAATGGAGGATCCTGAGCTTGTCCAAATTATGGAAAAGGTGAAGATTGGTGAAGTGAATAGTTTCACACTCGACGATACAGGAGTCTTACATTTTGAACAACGGTTGTGTGTACCACATGTTGGAACTCTTAGACGAGACATCATGGAAGAAGGCCATCGTGCTGCATATGCTGTACATCCAGGAGCCACCAAGATGTATCAGGATCTGAAACAGATTTACTGGTGGAAAGGAATGAAACAAGACATAGTAGAATTTGTATCTCGTTGTTTAACCTGTCAACAGGTTAAGGCTGAGCATCTAAAGCCAGGAGGCTCGTTACAACGATTAGAGATTCCTGAATGGAAATGGGAACGAGTGACTATGGACTTTGTTGTTGGTCTACCTCGTTCCACAGGAGGTTATGACTCAGTTTGGGTCATTGTTGACCGACTAACCAAATCAGCACACTTCATTCCAGTCAAAACCACTTATGGTGTAGTAACGTTGGCACAATTGTATATTAAAGAAATAGTAAAGTTGCATGGAGTACCTATATCTATCATTTCTGATAGAGGTCCTCAATTTACCTCTCGTTTCTAGAGAAGTTTTCAGGAGGCATTAGGTACTCGAGTGGACCTTAGTACCGCTTTTCACCCACAGACAGACGGACAGTCAGAGCGGACGATTCAGACGCTAGAGGATATGTTACGAGCTTGTATTCTAGATTTCAGTGGTAGCTGGGAAAAGCATTTGTATCTTGTAGAGTTCGCATATAACAACAGCTACCAGGCCACTATTGGGATGGCACCCTTTGAGGCCTTGTATGGGAGACGTTGCAGATCTCCGATCGGTTGGTTCGAGGTAGGTGAAGCGAAAGCATTAGGACCTGACTTGGCCCAGGATGCCCTAACCAAGGTTAAGACAATACAAGATAGGATGCGAGCAGCTCAAAGTAGACAAAAGGCATACGCTGACCATAGACGACGTGATTTGGAGTTCTCAGTCGGCGATATGGTATTCCTTAAGGTCTCTCCAATGAAAGGTGTGTTGAGATTTGGAAGGAAAGGAAAGTTGAGTCCTAGATACATCGGGCCTTATGAGATTCTAGAACGAGTGGGAAAAGTGGCTTATCGGCTTGCCCTACCTATGGATCTGGAAGGGATTCACCCTGTTTTTCACGTATCCATGTTAAGGAAGTACCTTCATGACCCTTCTCACATACTTCACCCTTCTCAGAATGATTCTATCCTAGTAGATGAAAACTTGTCATACGAGGAGATACCGGTGGCGATCCTCGATAGTCAAGTAAAGAAACTCCGATCTAAGGAGATTCCATCCGTCAAGGTTTTGTGGAGGAATCAAACTCACGAAGAAGCCACATGGGAAGCCGAGGCCGACATGCGTTCTAGATATCCGCATCTTTTTACGACTTGAGGTAATTTAAATTCGGAGGACCGAATTTCTTAAAGGGGGTGATAATGTAATACCCATGAAAAATAAAATATAAATGCGTGTTTTCAAACTACTGTTACTATTTACGTATATGGTACTGTTCATTTATACAATCAAAATGTCAAATACTAGATGTGGTTTGGTTATAAGAGAAAACTAGAAAGAAGTTTGTAGGAGAAAATGACGTTTTATATGTAAAAATATCCTCAGGGACTAAATTGAAAGGACTGAATTGAAAAGAAACTTAAAGGTTTAAGGTGAAAGGATAGTTTTCCCTTTAAAGTTTCTAATAGTAAATAAACGAATTTTTTCCATCGTACGCGTAAGGTGCACAGTAACTGCATTATTAGAAATGTCATTTTCATAAATAGTAAATTGAATATTTTATTAGCGCATAGTGTCAAATAGTACCCTTGACTTTTGCTATAAATAGGCCCTTCCATTTCACTTCTAAACTCACACCTTCAACTTCTCTTCTTCCCTCCTTAAGTTTCTCTTGCTCCGACGCTAGTCTTCTGAGATTTTGGGCCTTTCCGTTTTTGCTTAGGTAAGGATACTATGCCCTTTCTATGTCTTTCAAATTTTAGAAGTTATTTTCTTAAGTATGCTCTGTGGTTGCGGCTTTGGCCGATCTTCCACATCAGAAAAACTGTCGTTAGCTGTTATTTTGATTCTCTGATTATCGAAATAGAATATAATCTGTGGAGAATACATGTCTAGGAAAGTTCTGGCTAAGGAAAGACCTGGTTTTTAAGTGTGTCCAGTGTGACCCTCCACTCTTTCCTGGGAACTTACCTGGTGTACTCTTTTACAGATTGTATTCTATATTTTCGGTATAAATAGTACCCGTACGTATGAATAGTGACCGTATGAACAGTACCGTACGTATGAATAGTGACCGTGTGAATAGTACCCGTACGTATGAACAGTATCTGTACGAAAATGATCTTAACGTACTTTCTGTAATCTTTCATGAAAATCTCTGTAGCGGAACACTGAAATTCACCTGCGTACTCTTGTCCGTAACGATTTAGAGAAGTGATACTCGTACGGAATCCAGGTGAGTGAAACGACCCTGTTTTAATAGAGTTTTAGCATTACTGGTGATAAAAAGTATGTCGTAGGACACTCCCAAGATTCATAGGGAGAAATTGGATTCAGAATGACGAATATAATGAGATAATTAATCCAGAAGTATGGATAAGACAAAGCAAGTATCTCATGATGATATGAAATTTGAATCATATAGTTATATACTATACCTGTTATATGGATGAGTATTATATTGTGCTTCTGATTATGATATGAACTGTTGTACTATTGATTGTGATTGAGCGGTACAGTACCCCCTCTCACGGCAAGGCGGAAAACCCGGGTTAAAGGGTGTCTTGACCAATGAGTGTGGAGACAACGATTCCCTCAGTAGGGATATAGCCCGGATTGGTGATAAATCTGTGAGGCGCCCTAGCTAAGAGGATGAGGTTGTGCGTCATGGCGGAAAAATACAAAATTGGTGAGCCGGCCTGTGTGCGCTCTCCGGGATATATTGCCATTGACGAGTACTAGTATCGTTTGTTGAATTGGATGAATTTTTCTTGTATGTAATTTCTAACTATGTCTATTGGTTGAGCTTGAGCCTTCGGATATACTTGCATGACTGGTGATGTATTTGAATTTTATTAACGCAAGGCCGATTTGCTCACTGAGTTTAAAAGCTCACACTATTTGTACAAACTTTTTGTTCAGATCAGGTTGCCGCCGAAGTACATCCGCTAGAGGAGTAGATCACGTTGGACCTTCCCGCTGTCGGGTAGGCCCTTCTTTTGTTATACAGTATGTTGCTCTGTAACCGTCTAGGACATCTAGGTCAGGGGTTTGGTATTTGGCTTGTATTTCAGTATGATAATGTATTTCGTACTGAGGATCTATTATTTTTAATTAAGAAAATCTGATGTATTTTCTTTGTATTTATTAAGGAATGGTATTTTGAGAATATAGAGATAATGACTAACGATTTTACTTGTGGGAAGAATTTATCGAAAGGCTTACAGTGATGGGATATTCATCATTGTGCCGGTCATGTGCCTAGAAAATGGGTCGTGACATTAAATATATACAAAAATTAATTTACATAATCTTCTCTTTACATTTTTGCATCATAAGTTACCACAAAATATATTTCAACACTTCAAACTCGTCATTTAAATCATCAAAGTCTTACATTTGTCATTTTCTCCTAAAATGATTAATTTTTCTAAAAGTAAGATACAAAATACCTCAGTAGCTAATTACTTTCATAAAAAACATATATATATATATATATATATATATATAAAGAAATCATCTCAGCTTCAATAATCACCATATTAAAATACATCAATTGCATTTTTCATCATATAAAACACTGAGAATAATTAATGCTCTCTTATTTACTGCCGTAGAACAAAGAAAAATTCTCATTCTTTACTAAATTTTGAGATAAAAGCTTTCTGTAAAAATTAATTATACATATAAATATCATAAATCATAAATAAATATATTTTTATGAAAAACTGTGATTAAAAGCTTATCAAAACTTCTTGCTTTGTTTCTCTTTTCTCTCAGCTACGTTTCTCCTTCTCTCTCTTTCTCTAGTTTCTGACTTATATTCTCCAGCTGGTTTTTTATGCTTTCCTTTTTCTCATTTTCTTTCTCTCTCCCTCTCTCTTTTCTCTTCTCTTCTTTCCTTTTTCTGACTTATATCCTTCCCTCCTTCTTTCAAAATCATCATTTTTTACTCTTCTTTTATGTTATAACCCTTCATCATTTTGTTTTCTTTCATCATTATGTCTCTTCTTTCGTCATTTGTCTCATCTCCTCTTACCGTTCATTTTGCCATTTGCCAACTACGTGTATCTCTTTTCTTCTTATTTTGGTTGAAATGTTAAAATGTCCTCAAATACTTTTTATTCTATTCAATTTTATCCCTAATCTAATGAATAAAATTCAATTCATATCTCTTAAAATTTCTTTTCTAAATATTCTAGTCTCTTAATTTATTTATTTAGCCTCATTTTCTTAGGTAATTAAATTTGGGATGTTACAGGACGACTATCGATAAATTTTTTTAAAAAAATCTGACTACCAGTCGTCGGATCATTATTAAATTAATCAGCGAGGGAGTCGGTGGTTTTAGTATTGGAGCCAATCCAAATTCATTTATCTTGTAGCTCTTTGTATTTTTTGTATGCTCCCTGTTGGCATTTTTTTAATTTGTTTTTTAATCTTTTTATTTTTTTTTCTACAAAAGCTCAAATTTTGTATGCTTGTTAAACTTGATTTTCGTTTTTTTTCCAAAGATGAAAAAGCTACACCAAAAAGGTTGCTTTGGGCTTGTTTGGTGTAACTCACATGAAAGATCATGAAGCTTTGAATTCCCCTGCCAACCATCATGTGAGTTTGAATTTCCCTGCCAACCAACCAAACTAACCCTGTACTTAAAATTCTTGGTTCAATTACTTCCATTGATATTGAAATTAAAGGTCATGCTTGCATGAGAAAAAAAATTTCTACCTAACCAATTTTTTGAACCACCAATATTAAAAAATTTATTGGATTTTGATTAATATGGTTTAGTGGAATTGAATCACAAGATGCAAAATATTTATAATATTAATTTTTTTCATTTACAAAATTCAAATTCGAAATCTTATTCAATAGAACAGGTATCAAATTATTTGAACTAATTAGTATTAAGTGTCATTTGAATCACTCGAATTCATTCATCATGTGCATTTGTTTTTTATTTTAGTACTTATTTTCTCAATATACATTTTATTTAGAAAGATCTCATGAAAACTTTTTAAAACTTTAAAACATTAAGTGCTTTAGATACATTTTTTACTTATATGATTTAATGGATGTATAGATATTAAAAAAATAAATAGTCTTAATTATTTAATATTATTTAGAGATAAAATCATAATTATTAGATATGTATTCAAATCTAGACATAGTCTTTAAAAAACCAAAAAAAAAGACTGCCACTTTAATATCTTATGTTTAAATATTTATTCATTATATGCAAAAAAAAAAGGAAGAAATTAAAGTCAACATCTTGTGGATTGACTTGTATAATTGATTATTAATTTACTGATATTTAATTAAATAAATTATCATAGACAAATTGTTGCTTCCATTAACCTTATTAAGCAACAATGACGCGTAAGAACTAGGATAGGGTTTCAGTGTCATGTGACCTTTTCTAATACATACATATATATATATATATATATATGTATGTATGTGTGCTATTACTTTCTAACCCTAACGTACAAGGCTATTCTCAAAACTTCTAGAACACTGATCTTTTGCTTTGCCTAATACCATGTTGGGCTAAGAAAAACCGTTAAAACCGTTCAATCAACGCACATGGTATGTGGCTCCACGTGTCACACAATTGAATGGTCCAAAGCCGACTAATATTGTGTTAATCAACAGAGGATTTGCATGCGAATATTTGGTTATCTAAAACTACAGTTATATTAAAATTTAATATTGATAATTTTATAATTTATTATAATTTTACTCAGTTCGAATTTAAATTTGTCGATATAAAAAAAAGTGAAATTATTGTTTTATTAATCATGTAATCCATGGCATCCTACTTATTTCCTTGAAAGTTCTCAAGTAATTAAGTCTCAGGCCATGAGGTTGGTCACCAACTTCTTAATTAAATTTATTCTAAATTCAAAATTTTATCGGAATGATTTAAAGCGAATTGAGCCTCACGTAAATTTAAATTATGGAGTCATCACTTTAGAGATGACTTTATCTTACTAATCTCGGCTTAAAATTGCAAGAGCAATTACTTTCATAATAAAACTAATCCTTCTTAATTAAATTATAAAATCCTTGCTTCTCAATTGCATTTTAACAGTTATAATTAAGAAAAACAAAAACTTAGGTGTAGTTTTTTTTAAATATTTTTATTATCAGGTTCTCGAATTAAAAATAATAAGTGAATGGTTTGCTAATCAAAATACAATAAGTATACAATTTTTAATTTTATACAATTCAACATTGCGTGATTTGTCTTTCAAAAAATATTTTACACATATCATATTTTTAAAAAACAATTTGATAGTAAAAAGATAAGAAAACTGAATATAAACATTGTCTAATTAAATAAGAATTAAAGTATGTACCCAAAAAAAAAATTCAACAGAGCAGTTATCGAATAATTGAATATACTAAAGCTTTGGCCAATCAATTAAGTTCATCTAGAACATAAAACAAACTCAACCAACAGTTCTTATTTTAATATTTAATTATTATATCATGCAACCAACTTTTGATCGTTAATTAAATAAGAAATAAGAGCTGTAAATAGGTTTTAGTCTAACTCAAGTGTTATAGGATTAATTATGAGTATGTATTAGGTTAAGTCGGATCGAACTTTATGTAATTCGTGGTTACAAAATTTTAGTTCATTTCAACTCATCATGGGTCATATACTCTATAGACTTATTTATCTAGTTTAAAAAAAATATATTTTTAGTTATTTTAATGATAAAAAATAGATATTAGAAAATTAATTTTCAAAAAAATAAATAAAATTCCTAAATAAAATATTAAACCTTAAAATAAGTTATTTTTTAATGTAATTTTAATTATTTTGAATAACAAAAATTAGATATTAAAACTATGAAATTTCAAAAAATAAAATTAAAAAATAGATTAAAACTTTTTATATATATATATATATATATATATATATATATATATATATATATATATATATATAAGTTCAAAAGGGTTGGCACACTTTAACCCACCTAAATCTTAAGGGTTTTGATTGACTAGACTAAAAAAAATTTTTTTTTAAATGAGCTGTGAAATTATTGGCCCATCTTATCTTATTTATAGAGTTAGAGTGGATTGACCCATTAGACCAAGTCTATTTTGTCAACTTTAAATTCAACTATGTATTTATTTTTAAAAAATTACTTGTACCATGATTTATTTTAATAATTTCAATGGTAAGTAGATATGTAGTAGAGTGAACTCTACTTGTTTATCTTTTCGTCTTATCTCGTTTCGTTGCCAAATCTTATGCACGTATAGACTTTCCAACTGAGCAAATTAAACCGTTGTTGCAATAGTTTTTATACTTAAATATTCTCAATGGAAAAAGAAATTATTATGGGGATGCTTGGTACGTTGGTTTATGCTGGAAAGGAAAACGTATTTTTATTATTGTGTTTTTTTTTGTTATTTGGTGTGGCTTACTGTAGAGAATGAAGCTTTCTATCATGAAAAAAAATGGTCTGTTTTTCTTGAAGCTTTTTTTCATTGCTATCTCGATGGAAAATGTGTTTTCTAGATAGAAAATAAGTATTTGGACGATTTTGTCCCAAACATTCTGCACTGTTGTTCTCTTCAAAGAAGCTAACGAACTGAAAGGGAGAGAGTCTGAGATGCCGGCAGTGAGAGAGAGCTTAACAGCCAGTCGGCCGGCGCTTGGTAGACGGTCAGCTGACGCCTGACAGCCGATCGACCGGCATTTGGCTGCCGGTCGATCGGCTCTTACAGCCAACGCCAACCCAGCAGTCAGTCGACCAGCTCCTGGCAGCCAACACCAACGATGGGTCTGAATTTTTTGTTAAGGGCAAAATAGTAAATTATTTTTATATTTATTTTTTGTTATCTTTAAAAAATTATAATAATCTTATTTTCTTCATTTCTTTTCCAGCGCATACCAAACAAGTTTTTTTTCATTTTCCTTCTCCTTTTTTCCTTCTCTTTTTTTTTTTGCTATTTCTTAATTCTTTTCCATTCCTACTCTTTTCTGAATATCAAACGGTCCCTAAATGATAGCACTGTGTTTGCAGATTGAGATCTTTTAATTTGACATGTGATTATTTTTTTAAATTAAAAGACAAATGAATTATTTATTTTACAAGAATCCGGTGATACTTAATTATAATATAACTTAAAATGAAAAGCTCAATCTAGTAATACAAACTAAACTTTTAGCACCCTCTCAAACTCGGTCATACATAGAACAGCCTTTGATCTGACATTTCATGAAGTTATATATAAACTCAAATGACCAATTCACTGAGATTTTAGTCTTACATGGCAATTTTTTTTTTGGTCTAATACATGGCATTTACACGTTACTATAATAATAATAATAATAAGATAAAAATATTTTTTTACAATTCTAACATTTATATCAAATTTTAATTTCGTTTATAACGTTTTTTTCAATTATGTCTTACTTGTTTAATTTTTGTTTTAAATGTATCATTTTTATTAACGTCTTTTATTCAACTAACAAAAAATGTTGACTGAGTTATTAGTAAAAAGATAGATATGAAACAAAAATGAAACATATTATAAATAATGTAGAAAGAAAGTTAGGGATGTGAAAAAAAAAAGGTTTGAATCAATATATTTTATTTTTGTTTCAAATATACCCTTTTTATTAAACACACAGTCAACATTTTCTGTTAATGGAATAGACGGCGTTAATAAAATTAATAGATTTAAAATAATAATAAAACATGTAAAACATAATTGATGCAAACAAAAAAAAATTAAGGACGAAATTAAAACTTGTTATAAATATTAGTTATATCTTACATATTTTATTTTTGTTTCAAATATATATTTTTTATTAACTACTTAGTCATCATTTTTTGTCAGTATAATAAAAGGTTAGGCCGGCCCATTTAACAACCCTAAAATAGTTGTGGTAATAACAACAATGATTAAATAATAATGATTATTATAGAGTATAAGGGCGTGATAGTAATTAAACCAGTAAGTTAAAATTTAATGCCAAATTTAACAATATGTTGACTAAATTCTTAAATGTAAGTATAAGTTAACAGTATCAGACAAATAAATAACATCTCATCTAACAAATAATCAAATTTGGCATTAAATTGTGTGAATTAGACGCATATTGGCAAAAACTGATCATTCATATAAAAAAAAAAAAAAGCAAAACTACATTTTTCATCCTTCATGCTTGTTTTAAGTTTTAATTTCGTCCCAAATATTTTTTTTGTACTAATTTTGTCCTACATGTTTCTTGTTTGTTTCAATTTTATCTCTAAAGTTAACATCGTTAACAAAATTGAAAAAAATACTAATGTATATTATTCTAAATGACACGTAGACTTATATAAATAAATGCTAATGTCTATTATTCTAAATGACACGTAGACTCCTATAAATAATTTGTAAACTTTTTTATGTGACATATCAAATATTTAACTGTTAATTTGAGATGAATAAGAGAAATGACAAAAATATCATTCGGGTTGAAATTGAAGTTTAGTTAAATGTTTAGGACAAAAATCTAAATTACAATCAATTAGTATATAACACGTTGATATTAGATGCATCACGTGTAGAAGTATATGTCAACATTTTCTATCAATTATGTTAACGACATTAGTCTTATAGACAAAATCAAAAAAAAAAGTGAGACAAAATCGGCACAAAAAAAAAATTAGGGATGAAACTGAAATTTGATGTAAATGTTAAGGACAAAAAGTCTATTTTTACCCCCAAAAAATATGATTTTAAATTAAAGAAAATAAATTAAAATTCCTATAAAATTAAGAAACCGAATCAAACAGGTTATTAACAAAAACTAATTAAATCTAACCTAGTGCATAAAAATAAGCTCATCATATTTATTTATTTTTGAATAAAATACAAAATTTTTAATATGTCACTAGCCCATATTCCTCAACCCCCTTCCTACATTACTAGTGATATCTAAATTCTAAGCTAAACACTAAATATTGTGGACCTCACAGTTCTTGAAGACTCTTTTTTCAAGTAGTGTAGTGTCATATTCAGTTTCTTAATGAGCAGATGAACCAAATTAAAGTTGATTAATTTTCTAAGTTAGTGCACACAAAGACAGATAAAGGAGGAATGATTTTTTTATTTTTTTAAGTTAGAACTAACAATATCTAAAAATCTATTAAACTCTAATTAATTTAGTTTAAGTTGCATCAGACTACATATATATGTAAAACTTTCATAGTACTCTTTTTTTTTTTTTTTCATTCACAAGACTTGATGCTAAATCCTTGTTTCAAATGATCAAGTGCCAAACTACCTATACCAACCAACACTATCCAGGGAGAACAATTTTTTTGCTGAAGTTCCATTGAGGATGCTTTTGGTGCTAATTGCTAACAACATGTTTTCGAGTTCAACAGATGTGCCAAACTCATTTATTTTTAGATTGGATTGGTTCTAGTATTGGAGCCACGGGTTTCATAGTCAACCATTTGATTGTTTCTATACTGTATTAGCTTCAATATTAGAGTCACTATTTCCATCGTCAGCCATTTGATCGCACGATAAGATGACTGTTGATGAAGTTTTTTTAAGGGAGTGACTGCTAGTCGTCCGATCACCATTAAGTTAGTCAGTAAGAGAATTAGTGACTCTAGTATTGGAACCAATCTGAATTCATTTATTTTTGTGCATGGCTCTTTGTATTTTTTGTATGATCCCTTCTGGCATTTGTGAATTTTTTTTATTTGGTTTTTTTAACTTTTTTATTTTTTTTCTACAAAAGCTCAATTTTGTATGCTTGTTAAACTTAATTTTCAAGAAAAAGCTACACCCAAAAAAGATTGCTCGAGGCTTGTTTGGTGTAACTCACATCACATGAAAATCTTGAAGCTTTGAATTCCCCCGCCAACCAGCCAAACTAACCATGTACCTAAAATTATTGGTTCAATTACTTCCATTGATATAAAAAATTTATTGGATTTTGATTAATGTGAATTAGTCAAATCGAACCACAAAGTGTAAAATATTGACAATGTTAATTTTTTTTATTCATAAAATTTAAACTTATGACTTTATTTAAGAGAACAATCGAGTAAGTATTAAACTACTTGAACTAATTAGTATTAAATGTCATTTGATTGCACTTAATTAGTATAGTAAATTTGGCCTGTGGCCAGCTCTTGAGTTTAAGAAATTAGGCTCATTTAACTTGCAGGTTGATATGTTTATTTATTTTTTTATTTTTACAAAATTGTAGTATTAATATAAATAACCTCATTTTATCACATTTTATATTTTATAACATTATATTTAATAAATATAATAATTTTAGATATGAAAACTTTTGTAATTTTTGAAAAAATAAATATAGAATTTCTAAATTTAAATATAATATAATTAATTTAAAAAATATGAAAAATTAAAATTATTAGTTATTTAAAAATTAAAAAATTAATGTTTTATATGTATAAATTATACTTTAATAAATTATTATTATTTAAAAAAATTAAAAATTATATTATTTAAATATATTTTTTAAAAAAAGTGACATGTGAATCATAGCAAGTGGAATTAAACATTCAATTTGAGACACATTTATAAATAGATTGACCATTGATCAGCTTGTTTGATACTACTAATTACACTTAGTTGAAATATGAATCTAATTCACTCAAATTCAATTCATTAAGTACATTTGTTTTTAATTTTTTTAGTACTTATTTGCTCTCTATATATTTTATTTAGTCAGATCTCAAAGCTATTAAAACTTTCAAACATTAAGCGCTTTAGGTACATCTCTTACTGATATGATTTAATACAAAAAACCTTAATCATTTAGTATTATTTAAAAATAACATCTTCATTATTAGATATGTATTCAAAATTTGACCTTTTAGTCCTTTAAAAAATAAAAATATAAATGCCGCCGTAATATATCGTATGTTTAAATATTTATTCATTATATGCCAACAAAAATAGAAGAAATTAAAGTCAATATCTTGTTACGTAGTTGACTATTAATTTACGGAACTTTAATTAAATAAATTATGGTAGACAAGTGGTTGCTTCCATTAACCTTATCAAGCAACAATGACGAGTAAGATAAGGTTTCAGTGTCACATCACATTTTTTTAATATATATATATATATATGTATACTATTTTTCAACCCCTTGCCTAGAAGGCTACACTTAAAACTTCTGGAACACGATTCTTTGCTTTACCTAGTACCACGTTGTCAAACTCAACTATTTAATCAACCCGCATGTCACGTGCTCTTATATATATATATATATATATATTTGCTATTATTTTCCAACTAGCCTATAAGGCTATACTTACAATTTTTAGAATACTAATTTTTTTTTTCTTAGAGCATCTTTAATGATAATTGTTAAAAAATTTTTAAAAATGAAAACTCATTTTGAATTTTATCATTATCAGCATAATTGTTGATTTTTATATAATAATAAATTATTATAGTAAAAATAATAGAGAATTGTGTGATTCATTATAAAAGTATAAAAATGTGAGATAATTTATGAGTCTTATATGTGAGCTCTTTATAATTACATAGTTAGAGCAAAAAATTGTTTAAAGTAATATAAAGTTATTTAGATCATCTCTAATGTGAATTCTCAATTTAATGATTCTTAAAAATAAGAACCGATTCTTATTGAGTTTCACTATTAGAGTTCACCAGCATAACTGCTATATGAACTGTTCTTATATGAACGCAAATATATCAAAGTCTTTGCTTTTTTATGTTGATTTATACTCTCTCTCTCTCTCTCTCTATATATATATATATATATATATATATATATATATATATCGAAAGCGTGAAGTTGTGGTTTTATTAATTATGTAATCATCCTAGTTACTTCTTTTGTCCTTGATAGTTCTCACGTAATTAAATCTCCGGCCATGTGGTTGGTCACCAACGTCTTAATTAAATTTATTTCAAAGTTAAAATTTTTTGGGAATGATTTAAAGTGGATTGAGTCTCGAACGAACTTTACTTAAATTTAAATTCTCAGGTTGAAATTACGAGAGTAATTACTTTCACAATAAAACTAATAGAATTATATTTAATAAAAGAACTTAGTTTTCTATAAGATGCTGAATCAATATTTAAATATTTATTGAGTGAAATCTTTACATTTAGCGTTTGATAGTGTCTAAAATAAAATTATTTTTAATAAAAAATACTTAAAAAAATAAAAAAAAATCTAAAAAAAATAAGTCTTCTATTTTAACAAAGAAATAGGCTATGAAATTTTTCACAATAATTAAAAAAAGAGTTGTGCAATTAATTCATTTTACATGAAAAATTATTTACTCAAACATTTTTGTCCTAAATCATCTGTTTGTTAGAAAAATTATTATTATCGCAAGAATGTCCCAAAACAACAAAATAGATTGGCATTTAGTCAAAAGCATGACTCAAAGAACTGAACCAGATTGATTGAAAAATTAGTGAATCAGTCAGGTTTTTGGTTCATGTAATACCCGTTAATTTCAGAATATAATTCGCTTAAGAGTATTTTAGAATTCTACAACGTTACTTTAGTTATTTATTTTGGTCATTTTTAATTTTCATATTTAATTGTTCTCTTTGAATATTATTTATGAAAATTGAGTTAAATGACTGGACTAAATATTTGCACAATGAGGGATATATTCTAAGAATGGTGAAATTCATGGAAAAGTGGTTTCAGAATGGTCAATTAGTCCATTTATTGTAAATTGACTGGATGGGTTTGGATGTTGGGTTATGGATACCCATGAGTTATTGAATAACCCATTAGAAATATTTAATATAAATTTTCAATAGTAACCCTCATTTTTCACTCAGCCGAAGGAAGCAGAAAAGCATTTCTCTCTCAGTTCTTCATTTTCTTCTCAAATCCTTCCCTTGATCTTCAGAGTTTCGATTATTTGTTCGGTTCAAAAGCTTTGTAAGGATCAAAGGTAAGCTTTAATCCGATTATTTTCCTTAAATTTCAGTTTATGTAGAAGATCAGAGGAGGTTTTGTTCTTGAAGATTTTGATGATAATTCATGAATCTCAGTAGTTTTAGAAGTTATATTTGAGTTATAATCGGTTAAAAGAGTTGAAATTCTGGTTTTGAAACAAGAAAGGAAATGATGAATTTTTGAAAGATTTTTCTGCAAAAATTCGAGTTACTGTAGCGACCAGAGATTTCGGAAAAATTCTGGAAAATTTTCTTCGGGTTACTGTAGCAGTACTGTAGTGTCGGCAGTCAACGGCACTGTAGCAGTCAACGTTACTGTAGCGAACCAGCACTGTAACGAACCGTACTGTAGCAAACCGTTACTGTAGCAGTCAGAAAATTTTGCATATTTTTCGTGATTTTGTTTCCTTTCTTATGTTTCCTTGTAATATATTTTACTAAGAAATTTTCCTACACAAATTCTAGTGTGGAACAAGGTAAACTTGGACAAACATCAAGGTGAGTGAATAACCTTGCTGAGTTAATTTGATATTACTAGTCAAAGTACAATATAAGTCCCATTTACAATATTATTTGGATAATAAGCAATTAATTTTTCATATGGGAGTATATGATGATCAATAGAAATAAGAGTATGTAGAAATTATTTATTTCATGACAATTGTACTATGTGATAAATTCTCACTATCTTATTAATAAGTAAAGATCTACGAGATCTAATACACGAGTGTGAAAGGGTTAAAGTCCCATACTACTCGGCGTATATCTAAGAAATCTTATACACGAGTTTGAAAGGGTTAAAGTCCCATACTACTCAGTGCATATCTATGAAACCTATACACGAGTTGAAAGGGTTAGAGTCCCATACTACTCGGTGTATATCGATGAGATCTTATTCACGAGTTTGAAAGGGTTAGAGTCTCATACTACTCGTTGTATATCTAAGAAATCTTATTCATGAGTTTGAAAGGGTTAGAGTCCCATACTACTCGATGTATAAGACAATTAATTATATGAGTAAATGTGGTATTTGTACTTTTGATATTCTATATAGTACAGTTATTTACTTACTGGGTTTTTAAATAAACTCACACTCCCTATGATTATTTTTCAGATACAGAAAACAAAGAAGAAGAGTATCCGTTGGAAGATTAGAAGCTCATTGGGATTACTCTCTATTTCTGTCTGGTGGGATACCAGTACTTAATAATGTGGATATTAGAAACGCTCTGTACTTTCTATAGGTCTCCTAGGCTTGCGATGAGATAGAAATATCAGACTATGTATGTCTATATTTGCTTATCAGATGAATATAATTCTGTAGTGTGGAATGAATGATTAAGGTTAAATGTAAAACCTTACAGAATATATGTATATAACGTATGTTTGAGAATTATATCAAATGAGTAGTATCTTTTCACATGCTCAATTTTTGGGATGTGACAAGTTCAGTTTAGACCTGAGAATAAGTAAATGTTTAAATCGGTAAAATCGACTAGTTCAAGGGTTCAATTGTTTTTTTTTTAATTTTACTAAATATTATAATGTATTTTTAAGAAATTCCTAAAAATTTAAACTAGGAGAAGAATATCTAGAATTGGTAGAAATATATATTTGTACTATGCATTGAATATTTTATATTTTAAAAATATATATTATATAATTTTAAAATTTTAATATTTGTAACATATACATTAATTATATATTTTAATATTTTTTAAATACCATCAATTTAACTGCAGTTCGATCATTGAACTCTTGAACCAGTGATTTGACCAGTTCAATAATCGGTCTGATTTTCTAAATTTTAATTAAAAGTATAATTAAGGTTTTTAAGTGATACGACCAACAAAATTGATTAATTTTTACGAGTATTTTTTTATAAAATTATTTAAAAAATTATTTTGATTAAAAATATAATTAAATGGCATCTAATATGGTAACAAAAAAAAATCAGATGAAACTTCTTCATAATCAAAAAATAATTTTCAGAAGTTACAGATAAGATTGCTTGCCTAGAAATTAAGCGTCAATCAAGCGATGATGAAGCACCAAATCATAATAACACTTTCAACTCGTTAATTAATAATTATAACAGCTTATTATACAATTAAAAAAATTTTAAAATATTTGTTTTTATACAAATAAGCAAATTTTCTCATTGCACAGTCAACATATTTGAGTCTTGGGGAGAAAAAAAACGGATTTGGATCACATGCTTAGCCTCAACGTTAGGTGTTTAACCTAATATTGGCCATTGGATTTTATAATTAACAACCCAAATTTTATAATATTATTTTTTAAAAGGAAAAAAAAGAAAACAATATCTTGAAATCTAAACAGATGATTATGAAATTTAACAACTCAAATTATACTAAACAGAAAATCTTCCAGAAAAATCAACACACATAACAAAAAAAGGTTTTAATTTAAAAAGGTAATTATTTACTCTCTTAATTAATTATATATTGGGATCTCAATTGTATTTTAACAATTATAATTAGAAAAAAAAATCTTAGGTGTAGTTTTTTTTATATTTTTAATCATTAAGTCCTCAAATTAAAAATAACAAGTGAATGATTTTCTAATCAAAATACAATAAGTATATAGTCTTTAATTTTTTTACAATTCAATATTGAATAATTTTTTTAAAGAAATTTTATACATATTATATTTCTAAAAAATAATGTGATATTAAAAATATAAAAAATTGTATATAAGTATTGTCGAATTAAATAAGAATTAAAGTATGATCAGTTATCAAATAATTGAATATACTAAAGCTTTGGCCAATCAATTGAATTCATCTAGAACATAAAACAAAGTAAACAAAACAACAGTTTTTATTTTAATATTTAATTATTATATCATGCATCCGGCAGTTAATTAAATAAGAAATAAGGGCTGTCAAATGACTAGAAGTGGCCCGGCCATCTCAAATTTTGTATGACTGATTATTAGTATGAGCTGAATTAAGTCATGTCGAGTTTCATATAATTTATAGTTAACAAATTTTGACTATTACAATTTATTATAGACTATGGGTTTATTTATTTATTTTTTTAAATATAATTTTAGTTATTTTAACTATATAAACTAAACATTGGAATAAACAAATTTTTACAAATTTAAAATAAACTTTTAGAAAAATAAATTACAGCTTAAAATAGGTTATTTTTTAATGTAATTTTAATTCTTTTAAATGACAGAAATTATGTATTAGAACTATGAAACTTCAAAATATATAACTAATTTTTTTTAAAAAATAAAATTTAAAATATAAAAAAAAAAGCTCACAAGTGCCGGCTCATTCCAACCAGAAGTTGATCCTCTGCATTATTGCAGAGTGCAATATTTTTTAGCAACGGTTTTCATCGTCACTAAAACTTTCAGCAACAAGTCAAATTATTGCTGAAAGTTTTAGCAACGATAAAAACTGTTGCTAAAACCTCTGCATTACTAAAAGTAATGCAAATGATCCCAGTCCATTCCAACCCACCTAAGCCCCCAAAAATTTTGATAAGTTGGCTAAAAATATTCTTTAAAATGGGCTGTGATATTATTAGCCTACCATATCTCATTTATAAAGTTGGAGTGAGTTGACCTATTGAGTCAAATAAATTTTGACAGCTTTAAATTTAACTATGTATTTATATTTAAAAAATTATTTATACCATGATTTATTTTAATAATTTCAATGGTTAGTAGATAAGTAGCCTAGTGAACTCTTTGACTTGTTTATCTTCTCGTCTCATCTTGTTTTATTGCCAATTCTTATCCATATATAGACTTTCAAATTGAGCAAATTAAACCGCTGTTGTAATAGTTTTATATAATAAAATAATCTCAACGGAAAAATGTCAATTATTAAATGGTAGCATTGTCTTTGGAGATTGAGGTCTTTTGACTTGACATGTGATTATTTTTTGAAATTAAAAGACAAATAAATTATTTATTTTACAAGAATCCCATGATATACTTAATTATAATATAACTTAAAATGAAAAGCTCAAATAACCAATTCTGAGATTTTAATCTTACATGGGATTTTTTTTTGGGGTCTTATATATGGCATTTACACGTCATTATACGATAATAATAACAAAGACCAACATAATTTTCTTAATGTTATATTAAGTTTTAATTTCGTCCGTAATGTTTTACTTGCATCATTTATGTTTTACATGCTTTATTTTTGTTTCAAATTTATCATTTTTATTAATATCTTCTTTTTCACTGACAAAAATATTAACTAAATGGTTAATAAAAATGATATATTTAAAACACAAATAAAACATATAAGACATAACTGACTAAAAAAAAAACTTTGTTAGAGACGTAAAAATAATAGTTTTGAGTCATACATATTTTATTTTTGTTTCAAATTTATCATTTTTACTAACCACTCAGTTAACATATTTCGTCAGTTGAATAAACAATGATAGATTTAAAACAAAAATAAAACATGTAAAACATAGGTTGTGTTCGGCAAACGAGCCTATAGCTTATTTGACTAGCTTATAAGCTCGTTAAAAATGTTCGGTAAATGAGCTTATTTTAGTAGCTTATAGCTTATTTGATAAGCTACTTTGAATAGCTTATAACTTATAGTTTAAAGTTTTTATTCCTATTTTGCCCTTATTATTTTTTTCAAAATACCCATTATGACTATTACTTTATTATATCCTATTTACTTATCTTTTATCATATTTATATTTATATATAATATTATATATATGATAAAAATATATAAATATATTATAAATATGTATAATATATATAAAAAAATAAAATATGTAAATATATTTTATTATATATAATAAAATATAATAATATATATAAATATATTATATATGTGAAAATATATTATTCATATATAAAATATATAAATATATATTTTTAATGAATTTTTTATATTTATAATAATTTAAATTAATTTAATTAAAAACAAAAATAATATATTTATTTATATTATTTTGGAATTAAAAAATATATGTCATTTTATGTCATTTTACACTTTTCAGCTATTTCAATATCTACTTTTATCGAGCACTTCTTATTCAAATAAGTTAACATATAATGTATAAGTTAAAAATTAGCTTATAAGCTATCAGCTAACTTATAAGTTAATTTTGCCAAACATAGTCATAATTGATGCAAAAAAAAAAATTTAAGACAAAATTAAAGTTTGATGAAAACTTTAAAAACGTAAAAAATACTTTTGTCATAATACCAACAATAATAACAATAGTGGTGTCAAAAAAGTTCGTGGCCTACAAGCCAACTCGTTTAAGAGTGGGTTTGAGTTCAATGATTTAGGCATATTTAACCTACGAGCTAGATAGACAAAGTATGTAGGTTAGCTTTTTTTTTTTACAAGTTTAATTTATGATATATAAGTATAGATGTGTATATATCTATTTGTTTGTAATTAAATTTAATTATTAATTTTCTGTAAACAAAATCAAATAAATAATATATAAAATATACATAATGTATTTTTATTTCAATAAATTAAATAAAAAATATCACTAACTAAGTTAATTATAGTTTAGACATACTAAAAATTATATTTCTTTTTTATTTAGGCATAAATTTTTTTTAAAAAAATTACACTTGACTAACAAATTAATCAATTAGCCTGTGAGCTAAACACGGACGGTTGTTTGCAATACTAAATAACAATAATATCTGTATATGACATATATTATGGGCCCATTGAGCTCATACAACTGGCCCATCATGATCAAGGATGGCAATGTTTTTTTCTTTTTGTGGAGATTTTAACAAATGATTACTTTGAATACAATGGATGGGGGAGAATTTTGATTATGGTATTGATGAATTCAATATTAGTAATAGTAGGAATGGTCTATTATATTTATATTTGTGTGTGTATATATATATATCTATATATAAATAATATGATGACAAATATAATGGGCAGCCCATGAGACTGGCCTACCATAATTAGGGTCGGCAATATTTTTTTTATCTTTTTATGGATATTATTATTCACAAAGATTTTTATGAGTGGGGGCGGGGAGATTTTTTTCTTTTCTAAAGGAAAATATTTATTTTACTTCTATAGTTTTGAAATTTTTAATATTTATTCATTCATATTTGATAAGCAAGTATTTTTTGCTTAAAATTTAAAAATGAATTCAATGTGATTTAAAATAAAATTACATGATCACTTTTATTACAAAAATTATAATAAATTATGTGATAAAATATAAAGAGAAATAATATTAAATTTTTTAATATTATATTAACTATTAAATTAGTACCTCTACCCATTCAAATTAATTTTCAAAATGTTGGACCTAATCTATTGCCTCCCTATACAAGAGAATCAATTGCTTTCATCTTGGTCTTGTGGTTCATAATTAAGTCACTACACTTTAAAGACTAATCACTCTTTTGCAACAGGCAAATTCTTAATATTCACATCATTGACTTTTCATAAGTGACAAAAATAATATAGAGATAAGATAATTATTCTTTTTCCTAAAGAATAATATAAAAATAAAATAATGAACCAATATTTGGATGACATGTTTGTGTAATCCTCCGTAGCGGACACGGCATCATATATGGCTGCTTTCAAACCATTGACAAAAACCTTTGTCTTAATAATGTAAACAGAAATAAATAAATAAATAAAAATTATACTTATTTTATTTGTTTCTTCCATCTCTAGATAAACCTTTCTGTCGAATCTGTCCCGTTTCTTCAAAATTACGCTCTTGAAAAATTAAACTAGTATCATTTATAAAGTTTAAATAGTGTTTAGGATATTATGACTAGTCAATCGATACTATTATTTTTGTTGGAATTATTATTGTCCAAAGTTTTAAAAATCATATTGATTATTAACTAGTGCCTCTACTTGTTCAAGAATTAATGGTTAGATAATAGTTAAATTGTGGTTGAATCGGTATACTTTAAAATATTAAAAAATAATATGCATAATTAAAAACTATAATTATAAATTTACAATTTTAATTAAAAATAAGATTTAATATTAAATTACATAAAGAAATATCCACAATCAAAAGTTTACAATAAAAATTGACTAAATAGTAAGGAAATATTATTAATCAATATAATATTCATTCATATTAAATATATAAAATATTAATATATTGACATTTCTATTAAAATGGATGATGATTTGTTGTATTAATTTATTCAGTTTAGCCATTTTTTGACTAATTCGATAAGTTTTTGGCTGGTTCAATTACTTACAAATTTTAGGAATTATTCTGAATTGATTCTCGGTCCAACTGATCAATCTAATCCGATTCTTAGAGCAATACTATTATTGAGAAACTCATTTGAATTTGACCAATCTCGTTCAATCATAAATATGTGAAGTTTTTATAATATTAATTTTTTTAATTTACGAAACTCAACTTAATATCTTTATTTTTTAGAATGAATAAGTGTGAAAACACTTAAACCAATCACCACTAATAAGATAGGCCCCCGAATTCTCTGCAATAACTACATAAAGCAGTTAGTGTATTTCAATTTGTGTGTTGAAACATATAATCGTCTTCTATAATTACAGCAGAATATTCAAACTCGATAAGATAAACACTATTTAAGCGATGATTGAGGACTCCAATATATATGAAGTTTGGAGTCAAACTCGATAAGATAAATACTATATATATATATAAATAATAGTTTATTCATTATATGAAGTTTATTACTTTGATTAATACTCATTACTTAAAAAAAAAAGTCAAATAAACCTAAGTAAAGAAATATATCACCAACTAAATAAACTATAATTAAGGCATATCAAAAATTATATTTATTTGTATTTAAGTCAAAAAATTTGCCCTTAACCCGCATAGTGACTTGTTAGCTTATGGGTCAAGTATGAACAAAACGTTTGACAAAAGGCTTAAATAACAATAGTATCTATATATGACATATAGTATGGGTCCATTGCGCTCATGCAACTGGCCCACCATGATCAAGGATTGCAACTTTTTTTTTGTAGAGATTTTAGCAAGTGATTACTTTGAATACAAGTCAGGATGGGGAGAATTTTGATTATGGTATTGATGAATTCAACAAATAATAATAATAGTAATAGTAGTAGTAGTCTATTATATATATATATATGTATGTATGTGTATGTGTGTATATATATATGATGACATATATTATGGCCCCATTGAGCTCATGAAACTGGCCCACCATAATTAGGGTTTATTTTTTTGGATATTATTCACAAAGATAATTACGAATATGGGTGAGAAACGGGGAGAATTTTTTCTTTTCTAAAGGAAAATGTTCATTTTACTTCCATAGTTTTGAAAGTTTTAAAATATTATATTTATTCATATTTGATAAGCAAGTATTTGTAGAGAAACTATTTTGAAGTGGTTTTCTCCTTTCATCTTTATTTGCTTTTTTTTTGTGTGGTTATTGTGGGAGTTGTCTGAGTGTAATCTTACGCTGCCTCTCATTATTTCTTTATAGTTCTTCTCTTTGTCTCTCTTTTGTGGGTGTTTTCGTCTTCTTATTGTAGAAGTTATTATCTCTTCATTTTTGCTTTCAGATATAGTTTTTTTGTTCAATTCTTTAAAAAAGTTTCGGATTTGCATGTGTTTTTAGAGAAATCAGAACTCATTATTAGTCAACATATGCAAACACCTGTCAATATAATTTGAATTGATAAATGAAACGACTCAAAAAATTTTAACTGTATATATTGATTTGCCTTCCTTGGTTGATAATTCATTGTATGATTTTTTTCTAGATCTTTTGATAGGTTTCAGAGTTTTTTTTGAGAGATTCTCCTCTTTTTTATTTTTCTGTTTCAATTTTTAGATGCTCTTATTGCATTTGACCAATGCATTTCTCTATTTTTTTAATATGATTTGATTTATGCCTTATTGGATGTTATTAAAAAAAAGAAAAAGCAAGCAAGTATGTTTTGCCTAAAATTTAAGAACGAATTTAAATGTGATTTAAAATAAAATTACCTGATCGCTTTTATTTTTTTAAAAAATATAATAGATTATGTGATAGAATATAATAGAAATAATACTAAATTTTTAAATATTACGTTAATATTGAAAACAAGCTCTCCAAAAATTAACTGTAAATCTCCCCTTGGTACAATGAATGCCTTGTCTCCTCTGGTTTTGCATTGTTGCCTCGCCTCGCGTGACAAGATCCTCTACTCTCTCCTATACGTAATGGTCTTGCTCCCCAAATTATGACGGTCAATTTGTGAATATTGATAATCCTAATTATTTTGTTCATTTTTTATTTTATAAAAAAATTAAAGTTTAATCATGCACCGTCGATCTTTGTGATTGAAAGTCACGATAAAACATAACTCTCATATTTATGTACAAAACATGAGAGGGTCCTAATCACTATTGTAAGAATTTGATCTGGCTGGTTCAATTAGTTAGATTGAGAATCAATTTGTAATAACTTTTAAAATTGATAAGTGATTGAACCGGTCAATAATTGATCCATTTGAATTTTTTTATTTTTTAATTTTACTTGTTCTATAATCAAATAATAAATAAATTAATATTACAAATTAATTAATTTTAATAAAAATATCAATATATTGATATTTTATGAATTTAATATGAATAAATATTATATTAATTAATAATATTTTATTATTATTTGATTAAATGTTATTGTGAACTTTTGATTATAAATATTATTTTGTATAACTTGATAATAAATTTTATTTTTAATTTAAATTTATAAATTTAAATTTATAATTTATAATTATATATTTTATTTTTTAATATTTTAAAATAGATCAATTTAAATATAATTTAATTACAGTATAATTATTATCTCTTAAATTGATATTTTTTCAAAAGGTTGGACCTAAGCTATTGGCCCCCTGCGCAAGAGAATCATGCTTCCGTCTTGGTCCTGTGGTTCATAATCAAAGTCACTACACTTTAAAGACTAATCACTCTTTTTGCAGCAGACAAATTCTTAATATTCACATCATATACACTTTTAAGACTTTCATAATTGACAAAAATAATATAGAGATAAGATAATTATTCTTTTTCCTAAAGAATAATATAAAAAATAATGAACCAATATTTGGATGTCATATTTGTGTGATCCTCCGTAGAGGACAAGGCATCGTAGATAGTTGCTTTCAAACCATTGACAAAGACCTTTGTCTTAATAATATAAACAGAAATAAATAAATTAAAAAATGATACTTATTTTTATTTGTTTCTTCCTTCTCTGGATAAACCCTTCTGCCGAATCCGTCCTCTTTCTTCACGACCTGAACTATCCACTTTTTTTTTTTAACGTTTTATTAAGTTTATTCATTCTTTTAAGTTTATTACTTTAATTAATACTCATTACTTTTACAAAAAAGAAAAGTCAAATAAACCTAACTAAAAGTTGTTTGTTATTAAATAAGCTAATATTTTAGGTGATTAAACACAATATATATATATATATTTTAAAAATATTATTACATCATAACTAATATTCATATTTCATAGCAGCCTGATTTCGTCATCGTATTTTTCAAATGCTTCCAATTATTTCTGTCTCTTAATGGAAGAATATAGTATTTTATCCTAGTAGTTAGAAGCATTCAAGTTCTTTCCTAAAATATGCTTTAGAAGCAAGTTTGAATTTTGTCCTCAGATTCTTTTCGTTATTATTATTATTATTATTATTATTATTATTATTATCTCCTTATTGCAGTCCATATTTAATATGTAGACTAATATCAACTGGTAGCAATTTTAACATCATGTTTATTCTATATTAATCATTGTTGTAAGAATTAAAATAGACTAATCCGTTTAATTGGTTGGATTGAAAATTAGCTAATAAATTAGTCTGAAATAATTTTTAAAATTGATGAGTAATTAAACTAGTAAAAAATTGATTGAACCGGTTAAACCAGTACCAAATGAACCTGTTCACTTATTTTTTTTTTGTTTTTAAATTTTTTTGATTTTGCTCATTTTATAAAGATGTAATGAAGAAATTAATGCTACAGATAAATCAATTTTAGTCAAGATGCCAATATATTTTTATTTTATAAATTTGATATGAGTGAATATTATCGTGATTAATAATATTTCCTTATTATTTGATCAATTTTTGTTGTGAATTTTTTATTGTTAATGTTGTTTTATGTAATTTGACATCATATTTTATTTTTAATTACATTTGTAAATTTATATTATACTCTTTAATTATGTATATTTTTTTTAATACCTTCAAAGTAAATTGATAACTAGTTCAAACACAATTTAATTATTGACCATTAAATTAATGTCTCTACCGATTTAATGACCAATTCAAATTTTACCTTAATATTGACCAATTGACATAAGGAAGAAAAATCCTAATATTAACATTATTGCTATTTTATATGATCATTTTTGCTATTGTTGATTTACGGATTTCCAAAAGTTAATAATGAGAACAACAATCCAAAAGTATAGAGAAAGAGAGAAGTTTTGCCCTTTGGTGGATGGAAGAGCCAGCAAATAAAAAATAGTGGTGATGATGAAAATATCTTCCAAAAGAATAATTAATAAATAAAAGAATAACTCTTATCGCTGCAAACAATAATAATTAAACCCAGAAACTTTTATTACGGGGTTGCAACTTACAAATGTTTTTTCTTAGCTAAGACTTTCAGACAAGAAATATATATTTTTGGTTTATAAACTATAGAGTAAGTTACACTAAATTCTTTTAAAATTTAATTAATAACATTTAATGTTCTTTTTTGTTTTTATATATCACTTAACTCTCTTAATATTTGGATATAAATTGCAAAAACTTTTTTTGATTTTTCAATAAAATAGTTAATTATCTATATGTTATAAAATTATAATTTTATTCTTAATTAAAAATAACAATATTAAAATGGAAACAAGTAGTATTTATGTTTCTAAACTTTGAATCAGATTTCAATTATAAGTCATAACTTTATTTCATGTCAATTAATACCTATACGTTACCAATTAATTTCGATTATACCCCTCGTTAAAATATTTAATGATAGACGATGACGTGACATCTATTTTTGCACATATCAACACCAAATTATTTATCTTAAATATGTCACGTCAGATACTTTAAAATAAATAAAATGTAGTGTAATTTTAAAATTGCACAATTGCAACAACTTTTTTTGATTTTTCAATAAAATAGTTAATTATCTATATGTTATAAAATTATAATTTTATTCTTAATTAAAAATAACAATATTAAAATGGAAACAAGTAGTATTTATGTTTCTAAACTTTGAATCAGATTTCAATTATAAGTCATAACTTTATTTCATGTCAATTAATACCTATACATTATCAATTAATTTCGATTATGCCCCTTGTTAAAATATTTAAAGATAGACGATGACGTGACATCTATTTTTGCACACTTCAACACCAAATTATTTATCTTAGATATGTCACATCGAATACTTTAAAATAAACAAAATATAGTGTAATTTTAAAATTACACAATATTTTGGTTATTTTAAATTATTATCTAATGTCATGCATTCACAGTGGATGATTTTGGCATGAATATGTGTATGATGAGATATTACATTAGCATCTACAATTAAATTTTTGGACGACATTGGGCTTAAAGGCATAATAACACTAATTAAAAGCATATAAGTTATAATTGACATGAAATAAAGTTTTGAGCTATAATTGAAACTTAAGTTAAAGTTCTATGCATAAATAATATATTTTTTCTACAGTTATCAAAATAGGCTTGGCACGTTTTTATATGGACAGCTTAGTGCGGGCTGGCATGCCAACTCGCAAGCCCTCACCTTTTTTTTATAATAATTTCTTTGCAATTTTCTTGGAACAAAAGATAATAAATAATAGTCAATTTACTTTAAAAAAGAGAGAGAAAGATATGGATTTGGAGCTTTAAAAAAACTAAAAATAGAATTATTTTTTTTAGTGTTATCTTTTTTCATTATTTATAATTAAATAATTATATAAATTTCATATGAAATTATCTTCAACTGATTTTTTTGCTCTCTTTACATTATTCTACTTAACATATATTATAAATATTATATATATATATATATATTAAAAAAAGGTTACCCACATGTTAAGTTGATCGGACTAATTAAGTCCATTTTAAACAGATTATCTTTTTAGCCAGCATGTCCCGCCTAAATTGGACCTATTTTGCTAGTTTTAACTTTTGCCAATTTAAAAAATTGGACCTATTTTGCTAGTTTTAACTTTTGCCAATTTAAATTGATACTACAATCTTATAATTTAAATATACTTATTTATTACTTTCTTTTATTAATAAAAGTTAGGTAAAATTTGTGCTTTAGAGATGAATAGAATTATAGGTTTCCAACATCATCTATGTTTAAAATATCCAAAGTACATGTCCTTGTGCATAACAAAACAAACACACACAAAAAGGGCAAGTGAAAAGACAATAAAATTGTTGCTCTCTAATTAATGAATTTTTTATTTTACCAAAAAAGAAAAGTAAATTAAGGGTAAAAAAAGGAAGATAACATAACCAGTGAGCCCTAACTCAGAAAACAAACATCAGTTTCTGTGGATTTGTGGAGCCGAAAGCAGTTGGCAGTTACTATATATTCACGCGAACAAGCCAATCTTCACACACAAACAAACATAGACATAATCACAAACAGAGAGAGAGAGAATCGGAGATTTCTGATTTCTCACAGATCTACACAGAAGAAGGAGAAGAAGAAGAGAGGAAAGCAGAGATGGTGATAAAGAGGATCCAACTGTGCATCAATCTGGTACGATTGGCCATCGAGTTCGTCATAATCATCGCCGAGACTGTTGTAATCATCCAAGAACGAACCTCTGAGCCTCTCGCCGCGCTCAATCGCGCAAGTACTCCTATTCCTTTCTCTGGTTTTCTTCCTTGATTCTTCGTCTTCGTCTTGGTTTTCGTGTTCTTCCTCTTCTTCTTTCTTCTTGATTTCGTCTTTTCATGAATTGTATAGGTCGTAGATCGTAGATAGATCAGAGATTTGTAGATGGATAGGTATATCGGTGTTCGGAGATGGAAAGGCGTGTTAATTTGCAGCGACTTTTGTTCATGAGTTCATGTTCTGAGTAGATGTATAGACTATAGTTTCAGAGATTGAGCTGTTCTTCTGATGAATTTGTTGTTTTTGTCCTCACAACTCTGTTTCTTGCTGTTTCTGGTTCAATAATCGGGTGATGAAGAATTCGGCATTTTTTACCGAAAGATTCTTTTACAAATATTCAGAAATTTTTGCACGAAGCTCCAATACAAATCTTTTTGTATTATCTGAGAGCTCTGATATAACCGACAGTGGTTAATTTAACAAGTCTTGAATTAGAGTATTATAAATAGAGAAAATAAATGTTCAAAATGCTTTTTAATCTTTGTCGTTTAACATGATTCTTACCAGATTCTTAGATACCAGTAATTTCAAAGAAAAAATCTAATAATAAAATGTGTTGTATAGACTTATCTTGACCATTTTTTTTAAATTATTGATTTAGTTCTAGCGATTATGTTTTTTGTAATTTAATTTTTTAAAAAATTAAATATTTTAATTTAGTCGTAATTGAAATAAATATAGTATATAACTATAACAAACCTAGCTTCAATGTCGCTGCTTCAATTATGCAAACTTAGAAATTTAGAATCAATCAGATGGAAAGGAGTGTTTTATTTTCTGGTACTTACCGTTTTGAATCACTTTCTATGTTTTAGTCGCAGAAATCTTTTGATTGTTTTAAATTAATTTAATTATGTCTATAACTAACCATTATTTAAATCAATTTAATTGTATTTATAATTGACCATTTATCCCATTGCCTTATCATATCAGTTATATAATTTTTTCAAAAATGTATTTTCCTTACACTTTTAATCATCCATGTTTTGTTTCTAGTTTTGCCGACTTTTCTGAAAAGGCTTTACACTTTTAATCATCCATGTTTTGTTTCTAGTTTTGCTGATTTTTCTGAAAGGAAAAATAATTATAATTTAATTATTTTTGTATTTATTTACACATGTCAGTATTACGCCAGTTACAATTTCACTTTGTTAGTTTCAGAAATATTTTAACTATTTTAAATTAATTTAATTGTGACTGTAACTTACCATTATTTAAATCAATTTAATTGTATTTGTAATTGATCATTTATCCCATTATCTTATCAGATCCGTTATATAATTTTTCAAAAATGTATTTTTCTCTAAACTTTTAATTCTCCACGTTTTATTTTTAGTTTTGTTGACTCTTTTAGAAAATACATTGAGTCACTCGCCTTTCCTTCCTTTTTTTATTTTTACATAATTTTAATTTAATTATTTTTATATTCATTTAAACAAATCAGAATTACGCCAGCCACAGTTTGATTTTGTCAGTTTCAAATTTTTTTTGACTGTTTTAAATTAATTTAATTGGGCCTGTAACTTACCATTATTTAAATCAATTTAATTGTATATAAAATCGACCATTTATCCCATGGCCTTATCAGATAAGTTATATAATTTTTCAAAAATATATTTTCTTATACACTTTTAATCCTCCATATTTTGTTTCTAGTTTTATTGATTCTTTTGGAAAACACACTGAGTTATGCACCTCTTTCTCTTGATGTTTTGATTATTTAGAAAAATTTAAAATAATATGTTTAATTCTAAGAAAAAGTTTTGCTGCCTCAAAATTTTTTCAAAAAGACAATATCCTATTATAACATGAATGTTAAATTTTACATGGTGAAGAGACTTAGGTCCACTTCATGGTCCACATTGTCCTCACTATGCTTCAATTTGGTGCACATCCAACACAATAGTTAAGCCTTTATTGTTGTAGCAATAATTTACCCATCCATTCCTTGAATTTTTGACTCGAATAAACTATCAATTTTCAAGATTTAGAGTTAAAAGGTGTTTGGTTATAAACAAAATTGCAGTCGGATTTGATTTTAAATCTTTCTGGCATCACAGAATGCATGTCATTACTCATTACTATTAGGATCACTTCAGTTATTAAAGAGATTATTACTAAGTTTTGTTTTATAAGTTATTTTGTGATAGTGTTAGAAAAATTCTAATATAGTTTTGAAGGCTTAGAAGTAAAGAGCAGTAGAAGAAAACAGTTAAGAGGACATGATCTTTATATTTCCAATGGCATGAATTCTAAATTGAGTTTAAAGTTTAAAAATTAATTTTTAGTTAAATGTTGAAAGTTACTAAACTAAATTTATTAAATTAGAAATATTTGATAAAATTAACTGATAAATATAAAATAATATAAAATGACATATTTATATAATATTTTATACAAATTTTATTTTTAGATAATTATAATTTTAGATTTTTTAATTAATTTGAACTATTATAATATTTTAATTAAAGATAATTTTTATTAAAAATTAAAATAAATAGTGCAAATAGTGTAATAATTTAAATAAATATTTAAAATCCTAAAATAATATCATTTTATTATGTTATCCCAAAATAGTGTTATACTTATCATTTTTGCTAATAATTACATTTCATTATGTGATCATAAAATAATACAAAATAAACATATTATCTAACGTTTCACAATAGATTAGCAATATTTTGTTATAGGTGTGTAAAAGAAACCTAGAGAAGAAGAAATTGTGTTTTGAGTTGTGAGTAGGATAATGTTAGAATTTTAATAAAATAATAAGAATAGAAGGGGAGGAAAAATATAAAAGCTATCAACTATAAGTTATAAATTACACAAACTAGAATTTTATAAAAAAATATAAGTCATTTAAATAAGTTTGTATATCAAACACTTTTAATTTGGTCAAATAACTTGCCATACATACTCATAGTCTTTTTTTTTTTGTGGGGACAAACTCATAGTCTTTCTATGAAAGCTTTTAAATTATAACATAGATGATCAAGAAAAAGCCCAAAGTTTGGAGCTAACATGGTTTATTATGTGGACCTCAAAAGCCCAAGGTCTTATGTGATTAGACGAATTATCTCATTTTTCTTTTCTTTTTGAAATTCAATTTGGTAGCTTCAATGATCCCAAAAAAGAAAATTTTGGTAGCTTCATAATGTTTTTGAAAAAAAAATACAAATATGTTCTATTTTAATTTCAAATCATCTATTGACATCCCTTCAATTTTTAAATATGGATAATAGGCCTTCTAAATTATTACATGGGCCAAATTAAAAGATAAAATGAATCATCCTTTTTTTTGGGACAAAAAAAGGGAGTTCATTATTTATTTTTCTTTATTTCACAATTAACGTTTCTAATTGAAAAAATAAAATTTCAATAATTAGATAAAAAAATTTGAACCATCAATTATAAAAGACTAAAATTCTATTTTGGTCCCTCACATATGCTTTTTTTTTTTTAATTTGGTCATTTATAAATTTTCATTCTCAATTTAGTTCCTTACATATTGATATTTTTTTCAGTCCCTCAAAAATTTTCATTCTCAATTTAGTTTTTCATAAATTTATATGTTATCAATTAAGTTTCTCAATTATTTTTATTCTCAGTTTTATTCCTCACAACTCGATATATTATCAATTTAGTCATTTTTTATTGACCATAACTTTTGATGGTTACAACTTTTGATGAAGGGATTAAATTGATAATATGTAAATCTATGAGGGACCAAATTAAAAATATAAATATGTGAGAGATTAAATTAATAACATACCAATTTGTGAGGGAACATATTAATAATGAAAATTCATGAGAGACTGAATTGATAATATATCAACCTATAAGAGACTAAATTAAGAATGAAAATATATAAGGGACTAACTTGAAAAAAAAAGAAAAGGCATTTGTGGGGACCAAAATGATATTTTGGTCAATTATAAAATGAAAAAAATGAACAGTCCAAATCACAAAATAAACATTTTTTCCCAAAAAATAAAGAGATAATTCATTTCTAAAATTGAGATAATTGAAATATTATAGAAACCAAACTAGAAATCAACTTTATAAAAAGGAAAAATTAAAAAGGGAGCACAATTTTATTCTTGTGTCTATAATTATATTTGTACATGCATTAAACCATAAACCATAAACCTTAACAGAAAGTCTTGAAGTGATGAATGTAATACCCGTTAATTTCAGAATATAATTCGCTTAAGAGTATTTTAGAATTCTACAACGTTACTTTAGTTATTTATTTTGGTCATTTTTAATTTTCATATTTAATTGTTCTCTTTGAATATTATTTATGAAAATTGAGTTAAATGACTGGACTAAATATTTGCACAATGAGGGATATATTCTAAGAATGGTGAAATTTATGGAAAAGTGGTTTCAGAATGGTCAATTAATCCATTTATTGTAAATTAACTGGATGGGTTTGGATATTGGGTTATGGATACCCATGGGTTATTGAATAACCCATTAGAAATATTTAATATAAAGTTTCAATAGTACCGCTCATTTTATCACTCAGCCGAAGGAAGCAGAAAAGCATTTCTCTCTCAGTTCTTCATTTTCTTCTCAAATCCTTTCCTTGATCTTCAAAATTTCGATTATCTGTTCGGTTCAAAAGCTTTGTAAGGATCAAAGGTAAGCTTTAATCTCGTTATTTTCCTTAAATCTAAGTTTATATGTAAGATTAGAGGAGGTTTTGTTCTTGAAGATTTTGATGATAATTCGTGAATCTCAGTTGTTTTAGAAGTTATATTTGAGTTATAATCGGTTAAAAGAGTTGAAATTCTGGTTTTGAAACAAGAAAGGA
Organism: Biancaea sappan; assembly: GCA_037074585.1. Classification (NCBI taxonomy): domain Eukaryota; kingdom Viridiplantae; phylum Streptophyta; class Magnoliopsida; order Fabales; family Fabaceae; genus Biancaea; species Biancaea sappan. The sequence goes on along the minus strand of CM073493.1, from coordinate 5,816,272 downwards.
AAGGATGAATTTGTTAGAAATTTCTGCAAAAACTTCTGCAAAAACCGAGTTACTGTAGCGACCAGAAATTTCGAAACAAAATCTGGAAAATTTTCTTCGGGTTACTGTAGCAGTACTGTAGCGTCGGCAGTCAACGGTACTGTAGCAGTCAACGTTACTGTAGCGAACCGGCACTATAGCGAACCGACACTGTAGCAACCCGTTACTGTAGCAGTCAGAAAATTTTACGTATTTTCGTGATTTTGTTTCCTTTCTTATGATTCCTTGTAATATATTTTACTAGGAAATTTTCCTACACAAATTCTAGTGTGGAACAAGGTAAACTTGGACAAATATCAAGGTGAGTGAATAACCTTGCTCAGCTAATTTGATATTACTAGTCAAAGTACAATATAAGTCCCATTTACAATATTATTTGGATAATAAGCAATTAATTTTTCATATGGGAGTATGTGATAATCAGTAGAAATAAGAGTATGAAGAAATTATTTATTTCATGACAATTGTACTATGTGATGAATTCTCACTATTTTATTAATGAGTAAAGATCTACAGGATCTAATACACGAGTGTGAAAGGGTTAAAGTCCCATACTACTCGGTGTATATCTAAGAAATCTTATACACGAGTTTGAAAGGGTTAAAGTCCCATACTACTCAGTGCATATCTATGAAACCTATACACGAGTTGAAAGGGTTAAAGTCCCATACTACTCGGCGTATATCTATGAGATCTTATTTACGAGTTTGAAAGGGTTAGAGTCCCATACTACTCGGTGTATATCTATGAAATCTTATTCATGAGTTTGAAAGGGTTAGAGTCCCATACTACTCGATGTATAAAACAATTAATTATATAAGTAAATGTGGTATTTGTACTTTTGATATTTTATATAGTACAATTATTTACTTACTGAGTTTTTAAATAAACTCACACTCCCTATGATTATTTTTTTCAGATACAGAAAACAAAGAAGAAGAGTATCCGTTGTAAGATTAGAAGCCCTTGGGATTACTCTCTATTTCTGTCTGGTGGGACACCAGTACTTATTAATGTGGATATTAGAAACGCTCTGTACTTTCTATAGGTCTCCTAGGCTTGCGATGAGATAGAAATATCAGACTATGTATGTCTATATTTGCTTATCAGATGAATATAATTCTGTAGTGTGGAATGAATGATTAAGGTTGAATGTAAAACCTTACAGAATATATGTATATAACGTATGTTTAAGAATTATATCAAATGAGTAGTATCTTTTCACATGCTCAATTTTTGGGATGTGACAAATTTGGTATCAGAGGAAAGGTTTTATAGGTCCCCTATAGAGTACAGAGCAAAGTGATCTTTGTGGGCCCTTCCCTATTGTCATGAGCCGCGGCATGACCATAGGATTAGGTTCCATAAAAGACCTTGTAGAGTATAACGTCATTTTATAGATAACTTCTCAGTGGGCTAGAAAGTGATATTTTGTTTATGTCCGAAAATTGTTTGTTATGTGTGTAGATCTGTGACAGATCAATGTCAGAAGGATCTTCTAATAATAATGAGCATATGGGTCCAAGGAGGGCCATAAATCCACCAGTACATGTGCAAGATGATCCTAACCGTGGTGATAGTTTACATGCTCAAAGTACTGAGGGCGCAACTAGTGAGCAAGCAAGAAGAGTCAAACCTGATGCTCACGTCGGTAATGCAACTATTGCACATGTGATTCATTTGATGAATGAACGATTTGACCGATTTGAGGCTGAAATGAGAGGTCGAGCTGCACAAGCTAACCTGCCAGTGGATCCTCCTATTGTTGAAGCTGAAAATGTACCACCAGCTCCGTTAGCGGGAGGAGTTAATGTAAGAGAGGTAAGAATGTCTGAATTCCAGAAAATGAGGCCTACTACTTTTTCATGGGAAGATCCCAAAGAGGACCCACAATGTTTCCTTGAAGATTGTGAAGCAATCTGTGATGCTATAGGGTGTTCTCCTACTCAAAAGGTAGAATTCACTTCCTTTCAGTTAAAAGGTAGGGCTGGTAAATGGTGGAGGAACTGGAAGAAAGCTAGAATTCAAGGCGCACCGCCAGTTATGTGGACAAAATTTTACAGATTGGTTATGGATGAATTTCTTCCGGCAAGTGAACGATCATCCAGGGCCAGAGATTTTCTGTATCTACGACAGGGAACCATGACTGTTGATGAATATTCAGCTCAATTTGTTAAATTATCTGAATATGCCCCTGAAATCATTCCTTCTGAAAGGAAGAAAATAGAAAAGTTTGTGGAAGGGCTTCGTGATGCCTTATATGATCAAGTGGGTTCCAATATGAACGATTACTCTTCGTACTCAGAGGCTGTTGATGTGGCCCGAAGAATGGAAAAGAGGTCAAAGAATAAAGAAGAATATCGTCAAAAGAAGAAAGCTAGATATAGAAGATCTTTTGATCAAGGGGAAGACTCAGGGACTTTGAAACCCTTTACTGCGTCACAAAATGTTCCAGCCACTCCTACTAAGTCAACTTATTCTACAGCCAGTGTGGCTAAGCCTCGTTCAGAGAACAGGGGTGGTTTTAGCTCTTCTAGTAGAGGAGGTACTCAAGGTAGAAGGGAAAAACCTCAATGTCTTGAATGTGGAAAGTTTCACTTCGGAGAATGCAGGTTAAACACTGTTGGTACAGGCTGTTTTCACTGTGGACAAAAAGGACATTTTATAAGGGAGTGCCCTCAGCTCATGACAAGACCAGGTCAAGGGTCTACTTTGCCACCTCGGCCACAGTCTATTTCTGCTTCTATTACTCAAACACCAACCCCTTCAATAGGGGGTAGTATGGGAAGAGGTTCTGGAAGAGGCCAAGGTGACCGTGGAAAACAAGCTGCTGGCAGAGGAAATGCAAGAGTATATGCTCTAACCCGACAGGATGCTCAAACATCCAATGCTGTAGTTACAGGTATATTATCTGTTAATACTTTTGTTGCACGTATTTTGTTTGACCCCGGTTCTACTCACTCATATGTGTCACCCGTATTTGCCAAGAGATTTGCATTTGATTCGATTACTCTTAAAGAACCATTCTTGGTTTCCACACCGATGAGAGAGACTTTGATGGTTAAAACATGTTATCGTTCTTGTAAAATAATTGTTGGGGGCATGGAAACTGAGATAGATCTTATGATTCTCAATATGTTAGATTTTGATGTGATTCTAGGGATGGACTGGCTATCTTCTTGTCATGCTACTATAAATTGTCGTGACAAAGTTATTTCCTTTAATATACCGGGGAGGAGTAATTTTGTGTTTCAAGGAGATCGAAGTGATGTACCTTGCAACATGATATCTATGTTAAGTGTCCAGCGTATGTTGCGAAAGGGATGTCAGGGATTTCTAGCTTTTATCAAAGATTTAGAAAAGAAAGAACAGAAGTTAGAAGACATTCATGTGGTTAATGAATTTCCAGATGTGTTCCCAGAAGATTTACCTGGATTACCGCCAGAAAGAGATATTGAGTTCAGTATTGATTTGGTCCCAGACACAAGACCAATTTCTATTCCACCTTATCGTATGGCTCCTGTTGAGCTAAAAGAACTCAAGAACAATTGGAAGATTTGTTGAACAAAGGGTTCATTCGCCCAAGTTTTTCACCTTAGGGTGCTCCTGTTCTTTTTGTGAAAAAGAAAGATGGTTCTATGAGATTATGTATAGATTATCGTCAGCTGAATAAAGTCATAGTGAAGAATAAGTATCCTTTACCAAGGATAGATGATTTGTTTGATCAGCTTCAAGGAGCAAAATACTTCTCAAAGATTGATCTAAGGTCTGGATATCATCAGTTACGAATTAAGAATGATGATATACCTAAGACTGCTTTTCGTACACGGTATGGACATTATGAGTTTCTTGTGATGTCTTTTAGGTTGACAAATGCACCAGCAGCATTTATGGATTTAATGAACAGAGTGTTTAAATCCTTCCTTGATAAGTTTGTAATTGTATTTATTGATGATATTTTGGTGTATTCAAAGAGTCATAAAGAACATACTGAGCATTTGAGAATAGTGCTTCAGACTTTGAGAGAGCATCAGTTGTACGCAAAGCTCTCAAAATGTGAATTCTGGATGAGTCATGTAACATTTTTAGGACATGTTATTTCCCAAGAAGGTATTCATGTAGATCCAAGTAAAATTGAAGCAGTAAAACAATGGCCTAGACCAACAACTGTGTCTGAAGTACGTAGTTTTCTTGGCTTAGCAGGGTATTACCGTCGCTTTGTCAAAGATTTCTCTAAGACGGCTCTCCCATTAAATAAGTTAACCCGAAAGAATGTTAAATACATTTGGGATGATTCATGTGAACAAAGTTTCACCCAATTGAAAGAGTGTTTAACGTCTGCACCAGTCTTAACCCTACCATCAGGACCAGGGGGTTACTCTGTATTCTGTGATGCCTCAAAGATAGGCTTAGGGTGTGTATTGATGCAACATGGTAAAGTCATAGCTTATGGCTCACGTCAGCTTAAAAAGCATGAATTGAATTACCACACTCATGATTTGGAAATGGCAGCTGTAGTGTTTGCCCTAAAGATATGGAGACATTACTTGTATGGAGAAACTTGTAAAATTTTTACAGATCACAAAAGCCTTAAGTACATTTTTGAGCAGAGAGATCTCAATCTAAGGCAACGAAGGTGGATGGAACTTCTGAAAGATTATGATTGTACCATCCTTTACCATCCAGGTAAAGCAAATGTAGTGGCTGATGCTCTAAGTCGAAAGTCTATGGGAAGTTTAGCTCACATTGCCACTATAAGGAGGTCTCTAATACATGAACTACAAGAATTGGAAGCTGATGGAGTATTCTTCGAGATCACTGAGTCAGGTACATTTCTGGCTCATTTAACAGTTAGATCATCTCTTGTTAAAAAAGTAAAAGCAACTTTAGAAAATGACATTGATATGGTCAAAATCAGAGATAAGGCAAGGCAAGGTCTAGCACCAAGTTTCTTGGTAGATGAAGAAGGAGTCTTATGGTTTAATAGGAGACTCTGTGTCCCCAACATTGAATCTTTAAAACATGAAATCTTAATGGAAGCTCATGGTTCGCCCTACGTTGTACATCCTGGTGCTGTGAAAATGTATCAGGACTTGAAACAAGTTTACTGGTGGGAGGGCATGAAGCGAGACGTGACTGACTTTGTAGCTCGATGTTTGACTTGTCAGCAAGTTAAAGCTGAACATCGACGACCACCTGGTTTGATACAAAAACTAGATATTCCCGAGTGGAAGTGGGAAAGGATCACTATGGATTTTGTGGTAGGTTTACCTCGGTCAACAAAAGGAAATGACTCAATATGGGTCATAGTGGATCGACTTACTAAGTCAGCACATTTTCTTCCTGTTCATACCACTTTCAGTGTAGCAAAACTTGCTCGACTTTATGTTAAAGAAATAGTGAAACTTCATGGTGTACCAATATCCATTATATCAGACCGAGGACTTCAGTTTACTTCTCGGTTCTGGAAAGTCTTTCAAGAGGCTTTGGGTACCAAAGTGAATATTAGCACAGCATCCCATCCTCAGACTGATGGACAGTCCGAAAGGACAATTCAGACTTTAGAGGATATGCTAAGAGCTTGTGTGATGGATTTCAGTGGAAGTTGGGAAGATCATTTGTCTCTTATTGAATTTGCTTATAACAACAGTTACCAAGCCAGTATTCATATGGCACCTTTTGAGGCTTTGTATGGGAGACGGTGTCGATCTCCTATAGGTTGGTTTGAACTTGGTGAAACCAAAATATTTGGACCTGAGATGATACAGGAAGATATAAATAAAGTTAAACTGATCAGAGAGAAGTTGTTAAATGCTCAGAGTAGACAGAAGTCTTATGCGGACAACCGACGACGTGACCTTGAATTTGCAATAGGTGATATGGTTTTCTTACGAATCTCACCTATGAAGGGAGTAATGAGATTCGGGAAGAAAGGCAAGCTTAGTCCAAGGTATGTTGGCCCATATGAGGTTGTAGACAGAGTGGGTAATGTGGCATATTGCCTAGACCTACCTTCCAACCTAGAGGGAGTTCATCCAATATTTCATGTGTCCATGCTACGGAAGTATCTTCCTGATCCTTCTCATGTCATTCAACCCCAAGAAGTTCATTTTGATGAAACTCTCACCTACGAAGAGGTACCAGTAGCTATCCTTGATAGAAAAGTCAAGAAATTGCGTACCAAAGAAATTCCTACTGTCAAGGTTCTTTGGAGAAATCATTCTCGCGAGCAAGCTACGTGGGAGGCAAAAGATGAGATGTGGAAAAACTATCCACATTTATTTGAAACTTGAGGTAAGATTTTAATTCGGAGGACCGAATTCTTTTAAGGGGGGTAGAATGTAATACCCGTTAATTTCAGAATATAATTCGCTTAAGAGTATTTTAGAATTCTACAACGTTACTTTAGTTATTTATTTTGGTCATTTTTAATTTTCATATTTAATTGTTCTCTTTGAATATTATTTATGAAAATTGAGTTAAATGAATGGACTAAATATTTGCACAATGAGGGATATATTCTAAGAATGGTGAAATTTATGGAAAAGTGGTTTCAGAATGGTCAATTAATCCATTTATTGTAAATTGACTGGATGGGTTTGGATGTTGGGTTATGGATACCCATGGGTTATTGAATAACCCATTAGAAATATTTAATATAAAGTTTCAATAGTACCGCTCATTTTATCACTCAGCCGAAGGAAGCAGAAAAGCATTTCTCTCTCAGTTCTTCATTTTCTTCTCAAATCCTTTCCTTGATCTTCAGAATTTCGATTATCTGTTCGGTTCAAAAGCTTTGTAAGGATCAAAGGTAAGCTTTAATCTCGTTATTTTCCTTAAATCTAAGTTTATATGGAAGATTAGAGGAGGTTTTGTTCTTGAAGATTTTGATGATAATTCGTGAATCTCAGTTGTTTTAGAAGTTATATTTGAGTTATAATCGGTTAAAAGAGTTGAAATTCTGGTTTTGAAACAAGAAAGGAAAGGATGAATTTGTTAGAAATTTCTGCAAAAACTTCTGCAAAAACCGAGTTACTGTAGCGACCAGAAATTTCGAAACAAAATCTGAAAAATTTTCTTCGGGTTACTGTAGCAGTACTGTAGTGTCGGCAGTCAACGGTACTGTAGCAGTCAATGTTACTGTAGCGAACCGGCACTATAGCGAACCGACACTGTAGCAAACCGTACTGTAGCAACCCGTTACTGTAGCAGTCAGAAAATTTTACGTATTTTCGTGATTTTGTTTCCTTTCTTATGATTCCTTGTAATATATTTTACTAGAAAATTTTCCTACACAAATTCTAGTATGGAACAAGGTAAACTTGGACAAACATCAAGGTGAGTGAATAACCTTGCTCAGCTAATTTGATATTACTAGTCAAAGTACAATATAAGTCTCATTTACAATATTATTTGGATAATAAGCAATTAATTTTTCATATGGGAGTATATGATGATCAGTAGAAATAAGAGTATGAAGAAATTATTTATTTCATGACAATTGTACTATGTGATGAATTCTCACTATTTTATTAATGAGTAAAGATCTACGGGATCTAATACACGAGTGTGAAAGGGTTAAAGTCCCATACTACTCGGTGTATATCTAAGAAATCTTATACACGAGTTTGAAAGGGTTAAAGTCCCATACTACTCAGTGCATATCTATGAAACCTATACACGAGTTGAAAGGGTTAAAGTCCCATACTACTCGGCGTATACCTATGAGATCTTATTCACGAGTTTGAAAGGGTTAGAGTCCCATACTACTCGGTGTATATCTATGAAATCTTTTTCATGAGTTTGAAAGGGTTAGAGTCCCATACTACTCGATGTATAAGACAATTAATTATATGAGTAAATGTGGTATTTGTACTTTTGATATTTTATATAGTACAGTTATTTACTTACTGAGTTTTTAAATAAACTCACACTCCCTATGATTATTTTTTTCAGATACAAAAAACAAAGAAGAAGAGTATCCGTTGTAAGATTAGAAGCCTTTGGGATTACTCTCTATTTCTGTCTGGTGGGACACCAGTACTTATTAATGTGGATATTAGAAACGCTCTGTACTTTCTATAGGTCTCCTAGGCTTGCGATGAGATAGAAATATCAGACTATGTATGTCTATATTTGCTTATCAGATGAATGTAATTCTGTAGTGTGGAATGAATGATTAAGGTTGAATGTAAAACCTTACAGAATATATGTATATAACGTATGTTTAAGAATTATATCAAATGAGTAGTATCTTTTCACATGCTCAATTTTTGGGATGTGACAGATGAATTTGGATTTTCTCCCCATCACGCTTCTAAAAGTTATTGCTGTTTCTGTTGGCGAAGAACTTGCCCTAGTTGTATTTGAGTGTATCTTGTAGGGTTGTGGTGATTCACAAGCTCCTCCAATGGCTTTTCTATCACATGGTGGGCAGGGAAGAAGAATAATGGAATTGAAAACCTTCCCTTCTCACTATTCACCACCACCCTGTGTTCTACACTCTCATATTTGTCATTACTCCATACCTGTTCAAATCTTTGAAAGTCATTTTTTGAACTTAACATACATCAATATTTATTTGAAAAAAACATATCTACCATTTAACTTAGATAATTCATTTTCGAGTAAATTATTAATTTGATATCTAAAATATTATAATTATCTCAATTCAATTCTTGAAGGATCATAGTTCTCAATTTAGTTCCTCTTTTCGTTAAAGTGATTTTTTAATAATGAAAATTTTGAGACTTGACAATAAAAAAAAATCAAATTAAGACAAATACAATTTTTTAGAAACTAAACTAAAACACTTGATCTTTCAAAGATAAAATAAAAAAATGTAATCTTTTAGCAACCAATTTTGAGATTTAGCGACGGTAAATTTGACGATTTTAGCAACAAAAGAAGATTAAATCATAAAATTGAGACAATTGTAATCTTTTAAAAATTAAAGTGAGACACACTTAATATTTCAAGGACTAAATTAATAATCTACCCTTTAGGGTTTTGGTATAGCCATTGAATCATTTAGAGTGAAACTCAAATAATGGGAAGAAGAGGATTCCCTCTTGCGTGCAAAAAGAGAATTTAGATCGTTGGATCTTGTGGTTTAAATTTTTCTTGAGTCTGAAAAATTTGGACCATTAAATACATTGGATCTAATGGTCTAGAATTCATTTTGCGCACAAGAGCCTTGCACACATAAGAGAATCTACACGCCAAATAATGTACTTGAAATATGTCTCCTACATTGATGGTGAAGGCTTGTGGGGTGGGTTTAACATGGATCCATTCCTCATTTGATTTTCTCTTCACCTGCAAGCCTTCAACATCATCTCCAGCAAGCACTATTAGAACTCATGCATCTGTGTATCTCCCAACTCTAAGAACTAGGCCAGGGAATGGGCATGGCGGATAATGGTTCAGTCTCACCACGCTCATCTGTTTCTCCTTGAAGCATCCATGAAATTTATCACCAGATAAACCGAGGCTCAGTGAGATTAACTCCATTAATCTGTATGCTAGCTTCTCTACTTCTCGAGCATACTCCCTCAATGTCTCCCTGTCCATACAACATCGAATATTAACACACAGCTTTATGCCCAATATTGTTTGGATAAACAATTTATTTAAACGTTTATAGAAGAATGTCTTATGTCAATAGCTTTTGTACCATAACTTTATTTTAAATTAAGTTATTTAGTGTTTGGATATATACTTGAAGAAACACTTTTAAATTATGATTGGAGAAGGAGGGATGTAAATGGTTTGATTTTCATAGAATATCAAATTATGATTGTGGATATACTTATTTTGTAATAGTGCAAAACAACTTTTCGATCATGTAAATTTGAGCTTTCGACAAAGTTTATCCAAAAAGTTTAAAAATTGACTTAAAAAAAGTTAAAAATATTTTTTGGGGATTAATAAGTTATTTATTTGAGCTTATCCAAACACTATTTTTTTTTTACATAAAAGCACTTGTATTACTAGAGATGCTTTAATAAGTTATAAGCTATGCTATTCTAACGGAGCCTAAATCATGGTCTTAGTTCTTATAGTTTCAGTTAATTTTTAATTTGGTCTCTATAATTTAAAAGCTTATAATTGAGTTCTTATAGTTTCAAAAGTTTTAAATTTAATCATTATTATTAAAATTTTGTTAAATTTTAGTGACATGACCAATTATATATCATTTCAACATTCGAAATATACACAAAATTCATCTTAATTATTTAACATAAATTGTATTATATGTCATATACATATGAGTTAATATCACTGAAATATTTATTTTTTCTTTTTATTAGCATAAATCATATATATTTGGAACGTTAATATGTATATAATTAGTCACGTTAACAAAATTTAATGAAACACATACAAAAAATTTAATAACAGGGATTAAATTAAAAATTTGTGAAACTATAAAAAGTTAACTACAAATTTCTAAACTATAGGGATCACATTAGAAATTAAGTGCAACTATAAGGATAAAAAAAAAAACCTAACAAATACACCAGCTTAATATTGATTAGTTGAACTAATAATGACTATTTGAACTCTAAAGACAGTAATAGTTCAATTTTTAAAGATGCTAATTTAGGGAGGAGCTTGGATCAGCTGCCTGGCGCATGTACCTAGTAGCTCTAGGCTGCACGATGAGTGTGGGCCCCACACCCGTAGTGGGGCCTGCACCCATCGTGCAGGCTAGAGTCACGTACACCAAGTAGCGGATCCGTACATTTTAGGGAGAGCTCTACTCTTTTCGTTTAGTGAACTTGAAAGGATTAACCTATCTACTCTGTGTTTAGTAAACTTGAAAGGATTAATCTTTTTATCTTATTATGTGGAAAATGTCTTTCAGAAGAAAAAATCCATAGATGTTTTTGCTTTGTCAAGGGATAACCCAAACCGGAATAAAAAATGGTGGACAAAGTGAAAATGACATTCTTTTTCTACACCTATTCTATTTTAGAGAACCACAATCCTGGTAATCATAATTTCAAATTTATTATTATTGACTAATTAATAATAGTAATAAGGTCCTCGCAAGATTTCTATATTGGCCAAAACCACTTAAAATATGTATAAAGTCTAAAATTATTATTTTATTAAGATCATTTTTTTAGACTATATATAAATTATTTGATAGCTCATCATGTACAATTATGATAATATATGAATATGAGTCCATCTTATAGGCAAAATACTAACAATTATTAGTTTTAATTTCATATAACAAAACCAAGGTGAATTAATAAGAGTCTGTTTAGTTTAGATATTTTTTGTTTTCAATTTCACTAAAAATAGAAAATGAGCTTAAAACTATGTAGATGAGTTTAATGAATGTTTTCGTAAAAATATTTTTTAAAATAGACTTAAATATGAAAACACAAAAAAAATATATTTTAGACAATAAAGATTGAAAATAAAAAAAAATATTTTTATAAATCGAACAGACTCTAATTATTAACATCTACAACATGAAATGTTACATTTAAATAGTATTACAAGAACATAATTAGAATTAATTGAAAATGTATGAGTTATAATTAAGACGAAATTAAATTATAAATTATACAGCAAACTTTAGTCTCACTTATGAAATTTAGCCAATCATTATTTTATATGTAATTAAATCTAAATATTTCATCTAAGATAGTAAGAAAAGGTCGTGTGTGGGATATGTTTTGAGGTTACCGGAAGTCGGGGGGGGGGGGGGGGGGGGACTGAGGACACTGATTGGCAATCGTCCTCAATTCCCGATCCTCCGGTTCATGCGACGCCGGAACCTCCGTCGTCTTCTCCACCAGATAATCGAACGCCTCCTTTCAATCCCTCACGTTCTTCGTGTGATCTCCGTCGTGGTACCCCATTGTGTTCACCTCGTCTCGCTTCACCTTCCTCTTCTCCTCCGAGCTCTGCTCGAAGAATTTCTTCGCACATATCTCCGTCTTCCTCCGAATTTCCGCCGCCGGCACTCCATGATTGACGATCTGGAAGAATCCCCAGCTCTCGCAGGCCCGGCCGATCTCCGACACGAGATCTCTGTTCCGCCGGAGAGGTCGATCACCGGGATCTGGCCGGCGTCGGCGTCGGCGTCTACCGGTTTCGGATTCGGACGGTGGTTGCTGGACTGGATGAAAGCTGCATCGATTTCTCCGATGTCTCACTGGTTTCTTGCTCTTCCTTCTTCACATCAAGGATAGTAATATATATATATATATATATATATATATATATATATATATATATATACATTGTGTCTGAGAAAGGCAGATTTTTCTTTAACTTTACCTCTTTAATTATGCAAGGATATAAACCTGTTTTAATTTCCAAGTTCTTTTGATAATTTTTTTCCTTAATGATGAAATAGTGGTGATGCTATCAGATAGTATTAGCTTGTCAATGCTCATAGAAAAAGTGGATGGAAAAAAATTACAAAATAGTTTTGATATGATAGTAGTGGGAAGAAAACTTATTGGTAGACTTACAGCATCAGTTACAGATAGTAATGGCCGCATGCTTTGTGCATTATAATGAGGTCTATTCATGTCTATTCTTGAATAAAGAACTATGAAACATTATTAGCTATCTGACTAATTAATTTGTAGTTTCCTTTCACTGTCATTGTTCATTAATCTAATTGAGGTAATAATAAAGTTTTATATTTTAGGACGACTTTTAGAGTTGACAAGCATTATATTATGATATTTTTTTCGTGGATTATATAGCATTCCCTTATGCCATATGATTATGGGGCTATACTTTTAAAATTTGCAGTTGTTGGTAGTTAGTGTGCTTATTTGCTTAATCTCCTTAAAAACTTCTTGCACCAATTTCCTTAAGAGAAAGACAATATTCAAGCATTCATCTCCTTTTGCTTTTATCAGGTCCATGGAGTAAGTTTTATAATGTGTTTGTAGATCAGAATTCTCTAAAGTTGATTTAAAATTTATATAATAAAATTTTGAGTAAATTATTGATTACGTAAAATATTAATTAACTCAATTTAATTTTTAAAAAATTTTATTTGTCTTAATGTAGTCTTTTTTGTTCTAAATTACAAAATTAATCAGAGTCAAGTCTAAATTTTTTTTTTGTCAAATATCACTAAGACAAACAAAGGTTTAAAGACTAAATTAAGATAATTAATCTATTAAGAACTAAATTAAAATAAATATAACCTTCAAGACTAAATGAATAATTTATTCTAAATTTCTAAAAAAGATAGAGTATGGGATTCATCAATTGACAAGATTATATTCATAATTGACTAATAATTTTTATGTATGTTAATAACTTTTTATGTATATTTTTTTAGATAAATACTAATGGAAGAAAATTGGAAGCCTAAGATTGGAATGAAATTTGAAAATGTAGAGGAGACATGGGAGTTTTGGCACATATATGGAGGAAAAATGGGTTCAAAGTGAGGAATGATACACACGTTAGAAGCAAGAAGGATAAAAATGTTTTTACTTTGATAAAGTATGTATGTTCCAAAAAGAGTGTTCGGAGGCCGGACAAAAGAGATGTTCATAAGAAGAATCCATAGGAGGAAACTAAAATTAGTTGCCAAGTTAAACTACATTTGAAGCTTGTGGGGAAAGTGCATCAATTCATAGAGCAACACAATCACGAACTACATACTGAAGAAACTAGCCACATATTGCGATCTCAACGAAAAATATCTGAAGTCTAAGCATATGAGATCGAGGCTGCAAAAGACTCCAGCCTTAGGCAAAAGACATCGTTTTACTTGATAAACTTACATGTAGGGGGAAGAGCAAATATTGGATACACTCGGATGTAAAAAAAATTATCTTGAGTCAAGGCGATAGAGGAATATGGTGTATGGGGAGGTAGGGTTGTTGTTGCAATATTTTCACAATCAGCTGTTAGAGAATCCCTCATTCTTTCATGCATACCAAATGGACTTTGGGAAGCAAATCATAAATGTGTTTTGGACAGATGCAAGAATCCTTATGGATTACAAGCTATTTGGAAATATGGTGTCATTGGACGCAACCTTTGGCACAAATAAAAATAATAGGCATCTTACTCTTTTTTGTAGATTTAATCATCACCGACGAATAGTGATTTTTAGAGTTGCATTGATGTATGATGAGACTGTCGAGTCTTTTAGTTGGCTCTTTCAGATATTTTTGGAGGCACATCGTCATAAGAAGCTTCTCATAGTGTTCACTGATGCGGCTATGGCGAGGGTATTGTCTGAGGTGATGCCGAATAATGTGCATAGCCTATGCACGTGGCATTTGATGCGTAATGCTGCTAAACATCTAGGCGGTGTTTTGAGGAGGGAATCTCACATCTTGAGGGAACTCTCTTGATGCATATATGAAATTGATGACGAAGATCAGTTTGACGCCGCATGGTGTTGTATGTTGTTAGAACATAATATTGGAGATAATTGGTGGCTGACAACAACATACCAAATTAGGGGAAAATGGGTGGCTTACTTCATGAAGAAAGTGTTCACTTTTGGTATGCAAAGCACGTAACTGAGTGAAAGCTTGAATTTAGACTTAAAGGACTTATTAAACCCGGGCTTGGGGCCTAGTGCAATTCTTCAAGCATTTTGAGAGAATTGTCGATGACAAGAGGTACAATGAGTTGAAGTGAAGTACACCTAATCCCCGACCTATATCTTATGCCTCAATGGACAAGGAAAGCAAGAGCCGCCGTAATATATGATATCAGGGGAAAGGAGATTGAGGAGGACCCTAGGTGAGAGAGTAAAAATAAGTTTAGGGAGCTTAGTCGAGATTTGATTAGTTTGGTAGCTGAAGCCTCTAAGTCAAAGGAAGCATATTCCTTGTTGCAAACATTCACTACCAAGATAAGGAAGCAGATTTTTGAGCTTCATTCAACAGGAAAAGGATTGGATTTGGATGTCAATGCCACTACCATCCCTATATCTAAGCTCGCATCACAAGCGGTGGGGTTCAAGCAAAAAGAGGGTGTAAGAAATAAGAAACGACATACAAGTTGTGTCCAGATTCAAGAAAACAAAAAGAAAGGAGTAGCAAATAGGGTGAGTAAATTTCATTGTGATTTTATAATTTCTAGGTAAGTAAATTATGTGAGTAAATTGTGATTTTAATGGATAAATGCATATTCCATGTAGGTGAAGGAAGCATCAGCCAAAGTATCATACTCGGCACCTCCCACACTCTAGACACATGTTCCCGAAATGAGTTTCACTGATATGCTTATGGTTAATATTCTGAAATGAGTCTAATATAGTTATCTTGGTTACAACAATCCTAAAAATTATACTACTATGTGCTATTTCTTGATGCAGGCGCCCATTGATCAATTAATGCCATCGCTAAACACATTGCAGTTTGGTCCACATCTGTAGATAGAAGAATCCTTGCAGCACTATTTTCAATTATTATGAATATTTGAATATTACTTTTATTAATATGTCATAACTTATTTGTATGAATGATCAGTTGTAAACTTTATAAAACAAAGAGACAGATATATCATATGATGGATGGATTTAAACCCATGCACAGATAAAGCTTTACCAGGCTATATTGGCTATAAAGGTCATATTTAACTATTTTATCAACTGAGTGTGACAGAGAAAACAATAGAATTGCCCATAAAAATTTGTCTCCAAGGGTCTCTGATATGTTTGGTGGTCTTTTATTGCCTAGTTGGGTGACTTTTTCACTGACATCTTATTTATTGTGAATTAATAGCAATTACATAATTTTTTTTTATTGCCCACGTCACAGTCTTGGTCCACATAAAATTAATCTTGAAAATGGCATATACCGTTCAATAGTTGGGTTTTTTTTTGTGATCTTTATTGGCTCATTATTTTCGATTTTCCCCCAATGGAGTTTAATGCCAAAATGATTAACCGCTATATATGTCAACTAGTAGAGAAGAGCAATGAAGAATTCCCAAAAATAGCTATTTTTATTATTAATAACCTTTTGAGATTTGAAATCATTACAAGAGTTTGAGGAAATAATAGAACCTACAACAACTAAATACATGACATCCATCCCATTGCAATTTACCCCCCCAATATAGACAACAAGACACTAGCAATTTGCCTAAGTCAGCACTTTCTATTCTTCCTCTGCCCATTTGTTATTGCCCAGTTGCATTTTGCTCTGTCAAATAACTTTGCATCTTTGCCCAATTGCATCTTTGCTCTGTCAAATGAATATATATAATATCCTTTAGTCAACTTTGAGTGACCAAAAAATTGCAACAAAAGACAATAAAATAGCAATAAGAGAGTCAATAAGACAGTAGAATAGCTAATGGCAGTCCAACCAAAATACAGTAAAATTGTCACTCCAATACATAGAACCATACTCAGGTAAGTTTGCATCATAGCCATTTGGTACATCAGGGTCTAGAACTACATTTTTGACAGAACTATCTTTAAATAAGCAACTATATGGTTCATGGTGCTTTTTATCAGAAAACTGCTGTTGCAACTGATCTAGTTGTGGGAAAACCTGGAATCATAGAGAAGAGATATTTTTCATTAAAACCTCTACCTCAAATAGCAGGTTCAATACCTTCCATTACCTTGAAATATTTACATATCCGTGTAACTTACATCCAATGATTGATCAAATCCTTTTACATAATTAGCAACAAATTGTTTAAGAAACTGCAAACCTCTAGCTAAGAGAAAAAGACATCAGAAATTCCAAACCCATAAGATAAACATCTTGACAAGAAAAAAGGAAGAAGTCAAAAGCAGAAGTGTACAATGCATAAAAAAAAAATGAAGCCATGTACTATCTACATGATATTTAGCAACTAAGATTTAAATGCAAGATCAACAAAGTATAAATTCAACTGCAGGATTTAATACTGAAAACATGCCAGACCTACATGTTGGATCAACACAGAGTAACCCCATTACTAAGATAAAAGGGCAAACCTGATGCTACAAAGCTCCCGCTATGCGCGAGGTCCAGGGAGGGGCCGGATCCACTTTGTGGATCTAATGTAGGCAGCCTTACCTTGCAATTTTTGCAAGAGGCTGATTCCACGGCTCGAACCTGTGACCTCCAAGTCACATGGCAGCAACCTTACCGTTGCGCCGAGGCTCGCCCTCAACCCCATTACTAAGATAATTAAAATAAATAAATGTTACTGGCCAGAAGACCAGAGGATAAAATACAGTAAAGACCAAAGGATAAAATACAGTAAAATTTCACAAGATTACAATTTCAGCACACAAACAACAATTTCACCAGTGAAAACTAACTATCCAAAAACTCCGCATAAATCAAAGTATTCAAAACCAGTCAAAATATTTTTTGTTGCATAGCTTACACTGACCAAAAAAAAAAAGTCCATCTAGACAAGCTTACATAACAAAAAGAAAAAAATAGTGCTTCCTGAAGAATCTGTCAAAGCAATCAAAATAGACACATACAATACATTACCCTCCCCATAACACAAAATCTATTAGTCAAAATTAATAGAATTACTAATTAATCATAGCCAGTAAAATTAACAGATACCTAAGTCAGAACAAAGGAGATAGATGCTCCATTGACCAATAAAATTACTAATTAAACATAGCCATCTCTAAAATTAATCCTAATTAAACCCTAATTAATCCTAATCAAAGAAACACACCTGGAAAATCATGCATTCACACCAATGTTGGACATTAAAGAACGCTCTCAATCAAAGTATGCACTCGTATCTGCACAGTGAAAATGTTGAATTGGGACCAGTTCTAAAACTAGATGAAAAAGAAAAACTACAAATCAATTGGATAGTTGAGCAAGAACATGTCTCTTTGAATTTCTAGTCTAGTGAAGAAAATGGCGTTGGCAATGATAGCAGAGGATCCACGAGAGAGAAGGAGGAATGAGAGAGGAGTCTTACTTGTTTGCAGCCATTCGATGGACCAGAGTGCATTTAAGAAGGGAATTGATGAAGCATGGGCGAGAATCGAAGGGAATTGATGGTGAGAGACTTCGAAGGAGTAAGAAGGAGGAAGGAAGGAATGCCGGTGGGGAGGAGGATAGAAGCGCTGCCGTTTTTTCTCTTCAGAAAATTCGATGAAAACGAGAAATGAAGCACAGAAGACCCTACACGGTGCGTTTTTCTATCCTCTCCAAAACACGTCGTTTCAAATAGTTAAAATTGACAAAAAAAAAAAGGACGTGTTTCCGTTTTGAGACAAGCATGCCTTTATTTGTCTTTAAGACAAGCAAAGGAGCTAAACGCGGTATCCGTTAGGTCTGATAGGGCGGGACAAGTGGAGTCCATTCCACCTTGGCTTCGTACCATTGGACAATGCTAAAAAATAAAGGTGTTTAGAGATTTGGTTTGGTTCGCTTTTGAGTATTAACCAAATCAAATTAAATTTATCAGTTTTGTAAAATTATATATCTATTCGATTTAACTTTTGGATGGTTTGATTAGATTTTAGATAGTTTTGTTTATAATAATTTATGATTTTTAATTTCAATAAAATATATATAAATATAAAAAGAAAGAGACTAACTTAATTAATTAATATATATATATATATATATATATATGAATAATTCTTGTTGATATAAAAATATATTATATATATATATATATATATATATATATAATTTTTTTATATAAAGTTAGTTCAGTTTTAATCGAATTAAATCAAACTAAACCAACAATTGAATTGAAGCAATTAAAATTCATATTTCAAAAATTAATTTGGATCTCATTTGTTTGGTTTTGATTGGTTTAATTCGACTTAGTCATTTTAATTTGATTTTAAACATCCTTGCTGAAAAGCCTAGCGTCTAGTAGAGGATTTATACTCCATTTTGTTCATATGTTTCTTTTTAAATTAATTCAAAATCTAAGAAATAGTTATCAAAATCGATGTTTTTGACACGAAAATTTTGGGGCACCTTTTATAACGAAGGACAAAAGTTATATAAATTTTGTAATATATTTGATATCAACAAAAGTAAAATATATGTAATTTTGTTTTTGAAAAACTAATTATGCAATGATGAGTCCTACAAAATTTAAAGTTATTTTTTATAAATCATATACTTATTGTGTTTTAATTGGAGAATCATGCACTTATTATATTTTAATTGGAGAACTTAATAACAAATACACAAGAAATTGTACTTAAATTTTTTCCCAACTACCTTTTACACAAAACAAATACCAAAGAGTAACCAATGTTTGTTTAAGTAATTCATTACTTATTTTTTTAAATAAGATTTTGAATTCAAATTTTATAAATATAAAAAATAACTGAGAGAATTTTACATTTTTAAAGTCCAACTCAATTCAAACTAAATAGAGTATAATAAATTTTCATATATATATATATATATATATATATATATATATATATATAAGGAAAATGAGGGCCGAAATCCTACATCTTAACCAGGTATCAATAATTTCAAAAGAAAAAAGAGGGGCCACATATTATGTATCAAAATGACATTTGATACACTATAATTGTACATTTTATGGTATATTATTAGTATACAATATTATAGTATTTAAAATTTCTATGTTTAATATGGTAATTAAAAAGTATAATAAAAATAATATGAATGGTATTTTATAACTGATTAAACTTAAACTGATGTAATGTAAGATCACTATATAAATAATATACATTTAAAATGATGTTATTGTTTAACATCAAATGAAATACCTCTGAGATTCTAGGTAACATCACATTTTGAATATCAAAGGAACAAAATGAAAATATACCAATCACTTTGTTAGATTCCATTGATAAGATGGACTAGTTTGTGGTTGCATAATGCATGATCTCAGCAAAGACTAGCCCACTTTATTTGCACTTTAATAGGCCTATTATCTAGTGTCCAAACCCACAGAAGTCTGTTATGTGGGTTAGCGGGCCAACCCATGGGGTAGGATAAAAAACTCTTTTTAAAAAAAAGGGAGGAAGGAAGAAAAGCGTTATGCTACATTGTGAAGCAACAAGGAACGAAGGGAGAAGAGCATTGCAGCAGAGAGGAGCCGAACGGAAGAAGAGCGTTGCGATTGCGACTCTACGACTGTGAAGAGAACGAGGAAGAAGAGCGCTGAGACAAAGAGGAGATATGAGAGAAAAGATTCGAGTATACAGAAGAGATTTGAAGGAGCTATAGGGAGAGGAGAACTGAAGAAGGCACTGAGCCATTGCAGGGAGAGGAGAACTCTCTGTCACTCATCACTCACGCCTTCAGCCCTTGCCCTTCACAATTGACTTTGTCACTCACAAATACAATCACACGCCACAAATTGAGCGGTTGAGACTTGAGGCTTTTTTTCTTTGTTGCTTACAGTTTGGACTTGGGATTTGGGAATTGGGACAAATTGTGAAGCTTGAAGGATTGAAATGAAAAGAAAAAAAATACTTCTTAAAAAAATTAATATAATTTATTATGTGGACCTCAAAAGCCCAAAGCTTTACAGGATTAAACCTATTATCTCATTTTTCTTTTCTTTTTGAAATTCAATTTGGTAACTTCAATGGTCCAAAAAAGAAAAATTTGGTAGCTTCACAATGTCTTTGGGAAAAAAAAATACAAATATATTCTATTTTAATTTTAAATAATCTGTAGATATCCCTTCACTTTTTATTTTTTTAAATATGGATAATAGGCCTTCTAAATTATTATAGGGCCCAATTGAAAAAAAAGGATGGTCTTCTAATCTGGTCGAAAAAGGAGAGTTCATTTTGTGATTTGGACCATTTATTTTCTTTCATTTCATAACAAATAGTTCAAATTGCATTAATAAAAACTCAAAAATTTAACAAAAATTTTAATCTTCAATTATAAAATGAAGAAAAATGAACCATCCAAATCACGAAGTAAACTCTCTTTTATTTAAAAAATAAAGAGATAATTCATTTTCAAAATTGAGATAATTGAAATATTTTAGAAATCAACTCTATAATAAGAAAAAAATAAAGAAGGGAGCACAATTTTATTCTTCTATCTACAATTATATTTGTACATGCATGCAAACTAAAATTCTCACCTTAAATCTTAAATCTTAGCCAAGAGTCTTGAAGTGATGAATCTGGATATTCTCCACATCATGCTTCTTAAAGTCACTGCGGTTTCTGTTGGCAAAGAACTTGCCTCAGTTGTATTGAGTGTATCTTGCAAAGTTGTGGTGATTCACAAGCTCCTCTAATGGCTTCATCATCACATAGTGGGTTGGGAAGAAGAAGAATGGAATTGAAAACCTTTCCTTTTCACTATTCACCACCACCACCCTGAGTTCTACACTCTCATATTTGTCATTGCTCCACACTTGTTCAAATCTCAAAGTCATTTTTTGAATTTAACATACTTCAAAATTTATTTGAAAAAACATATCTACCATTTAACTTAGATAATTTATTTTTAAGTAAATTATTAATTTGGTCTCTATAATATTACAATTATCTCAATTTAGTTGTTAAAGGATTATAGTTCTCAATTTAATTCATCTTTTCATCAAAGTAACTTTTTAACAACGAAAATTTTGAGATTAAGTAATGAAAACGATCAAATCATGACATATACAACTTTTCAGAGACTAAATTAAAATACTTGATCTTTCAAGGATAAAATAAAAAAAATATAATCTTTTAGAAACGAATTTTGTGATTTAATGACAATAAATTTGATGATTTGGCCAAAAAAAAAGATCAAATCATCAAATTGAGACCGTTGTAATCTTTTAAAAACTAAATTGAGACATTTACTATTTCAAGAACTAAATAACTTACCCTTTATGGTTTTGGTATAGCCATTAAATCATTTAAAGTGAAACTCAAATAATTGGAAGATGATTCCTTCCTACGCACAAGAGGAAATCTAGACTGTTGGATCTAGTGTACTTAACAGTCTAAATTTTTCCTTAAATCCTAAATCCTAGAAAATCTGGACCATTAGATGCATCAAATTCAACGGTTCAGATTTTCATAGCCAAATAATGTACTTGAAATATTCCCACTGATAAAGATTAGAGAAAGTCTTTGATCAAGAACAAGAAAGAGAGCAAAAGTAAAAATAGAGTACTAGAAAGTATATTCTGTATATTCGAAGTATTGAATGTAAACAACGTACAAGATTATTTTTATAAACTCAGATATGAGTAACTAACTTATAACTAATAGACAAAATCTAAAACTAACTGCATAACAAATTCTAACTACTAACATGCCCATGTAAACTTAGAGTGAGGATTTTAACTTGTGCTAACATGCCCTTGTAATTTTAGGAAAAAGATCCCACTCTAAGTTTATGTCTTAGGAAATTAAAACGAGTAAAAGATAGAGGCTTCTTAAAGATGTCTACATATTGATAAATTGAAGGAACATGCAATACTGTTAACTGATCTGCTGCAACTTTTTCTCTTACAAAATAGAGGTCTAGTTCCAGGTGCTTTGTATAATTGTAAAGAATTGGATTTTTAGAAAGAAGAACTGCGCTCATATTGTCACAGTACATCTGAGGCTTAGTCTTGAGTGGCCTGTGCAGCTCAGTAAGCAAGGACTGCAACCACAAGGTTTCCATTACAGCTGCTGCAAGACTTTTATATTCGGTTTCTGTGGTAGATCGAGCTACCACATGCTGTTTCTTTGCACTCTATAACACCAAATTGTTTCCATAAAGTATGTAAAACCCAGATGTGGACCTTCGGTCATTCACATCATTCCCATATCTGCATCACAAAACATAGTTAGACTTAAATTTGAAGAGGGAGTAAACTTGAGGCCATATGACAGTGTCCCTGTTAAGTATCTTAGAATTCTCTTCATAGCCTTCCAATGCTCCTCACGTGGTTGATGCATATACTGGCAGCTTTGTTTACTGAGTAGGTAATCTCAGGTCTAGTAATTGTGGCATATTGAAGTGCCCCAACTACAGACCTATAGAGAATAGGTTCCATCATTACATCTAATCCATCCTTACTGAGTTTCATTCTTGCCATCATAGGAGTATTGATGGGTTTGGCTTTATCCATCTTTGCCTTCACTAACAAGTCCTGAATATACTTACGTTGAGACAAAAGCACATTACCATCATTGTTATAAGAAACTTCAATGCCTAAAAAATACTGTAAAATCCTAAGATCTTTCAGTGCAAATTCAAGATTGTTCAAGATTGAGTTGACGCTTTAACTAAGAGATGAATTCACTACTGCTTCCAATAATAAGGATGTCATCTACATATATTAAAACATATGTAAGTGACTGTACAATGGATTTAATAAAGAGTAAAGGATCTACCTTATTGCCCTTAAAACCAAATTTCTATAGAGCACTAGCCAACCTTCGAACCACGCCCTCGGAGCCTGCTTCAGACCATATATCGCCTACAAATAAGTGTAGGATTACTATGCTCAGATCCTAGTGGCTGCTGCATGAACACCTCCTCTTTGAGGTAGCCATTTAAAAATGCATTGTTCACATCTATCTGAAAAACTTTCCATTGAGAAGACAAAGCAATAATAAGTATTGTTCTTATAGTAGCTGGCTTTACCACAGGAGAAAATGTTTCATGAAAGTCTAGTCCATGACACTGGTCATAACCTTTTGCAACTAGGTGGGCTTTGTACTTATTTACACTGCCATCATCATTTTCTTTAATTCTAAAAACCTATTTACTACCTATAACTAACTTGCCAGTAGGTAGAGGAACCAGAGTCCAGGTACTACTGTCAACAAGAGCTTTGTACTCTGCATTCATAGTTGCTGTCGACTTCTCATTTGTTTAAGCATGTTTTGCTGTCTTAGGTAAAACATTGGTTGTGTAGGCTTTGGGTCTGAACACCCCATCTTTTGCTCGAGTGATCATGGAATGAGAGTTGTTAGTCGTTGTATTCTGAACATACCCAGATAAAGGTGATCGCTGAAAGTGTACTCAGGTTCTTGTGATACATGTTGAGAAGAAGCAATTGATGAAATAGTTTCTGATTGATCAAAATTTTGCAAAGAAGACCCCTGAACAGGACTTGGCACAATATCAGTAGACCGAGAACAAGATGAATGATTATCATCAATAGGTAAAAAATCAGATGCCACAGTATGCAAAATGGGTGAAACAACAGAAGAAAAAGTGGAGTTAGGAGGAGTGGGAGAAACTTGACTTTGAAAACATACTCTATAGACCGAAAATCAAGCTTGTGTGAATTATAAGCTCTTAAACAAGGAAAACAAGAGCATCTAAATATTTTTAGAAAGGAATAGTTTGGAATTTTACCTGTAAAAAGCTGTATAGAAGAGAAATTATGAATGACAGGAGAAGGCATCCTGTTTATTAAGTAAACTGCAGTAGAAAATGCATCTTTCCAAAAAGCACAGGGGGCAACTTTGCTTTAGCTAACAATGCTAAGCCTGTTTCATAAATGTGTATGTGACGCCTTTCAATTAAACCGTTTTGGTGATGGGTATGAGGACATGAAATACGATGAACAATACTCGAGTCTTTAAAAAGAGAGGAAAGAGACCAAAATTCGCCTTCCCAGTTGACTACACTTGTTTAATCTTAGAATTTAATTGTAACTCAATCATTTTCTTGAACTGAGTGAAAATTTGCAAGACATCTGATTTTCTTTTTAAAGGAAGGAAAAAACCAGATAAATTTGGTGAAAGCATATGTGATAGCCAAATAATAAGAGGACCTATATCTACTTTCTGTCTTGGCAGGACCCCACACATCCATAAACAAAAGTTCAAGAAGCGGGGTATAAACTGTGTTTGACAAATTGCTAGGTAATCTTTTAGATTTTGCAAGAGAACATGCATTACAGAAATTAGTAACACATTTATTAATACTTCCAATATTACAATTTTGTAGTATGGTCCAAGGTGAGAATGCCACAGCGTATACGAGGTGCTACAAGATTAATCAGGATTTGAAAATTGATTTTTTGATCTAGTGACAGTGGCAATAGATTTTACTTTGTGTAGGTGAAAGTCCTTGAAATAGTAGAGACCATCCTTCCTAACTGTGCCTTGTAGAAGAACTTGGTTTGAAGCCTGTGATTTAACATAGCAATAATCAGCATGAAACTCAAAATACACTGAGTTGTCTTTTGCAAATTTAGAAACACTAATGAGGTTTTTGGTGATGTGAGGAACCAGAAGCAAATCTTTAAGAGTTAAAGGTACAGAAGGATTAATTGGAGAATGTTAGGTTATTTTTAGGCAATAAATCAAGGAGAAAGGTAGAGAAGAACACACAAAGAAGTTACGTGGTTTGGTCAATGCGACCTAGGTCCACGGACAGAGAGAAAATCTATATTATTTCTGATAGAGACTACAATTTCCTTCCTTGACTTGAATTCCCTCAAATCATCAGAACTAAGTACAACTTCATCTCTATCATTCAAGCCCCTTAGGGCCTCATAGAATACGAATATTCACCAAGTCCAAGCTATGTTTGAACTTCTCTGAAGGTAGATGCTTCATCAATATATCAGCCAGATTATCTGCTGTGGCTATCTTCTCAATGGATAATTTCTTGTCTTTTATCACATCTCGAATAAAATTCAATCTGATATCAATATGCTTCGATCTCTCATGGTAGCTTGGATTCTTGGCCGAACTTAATGCGCTCTGACTATCACAATAAATGATAGGTCTCTAAATATTTAGCCCCAAACTATCAATCAAACCATGCAACCACATGCCTTCCTTAACTCCTTCTGCCAATAACATGTATTTTGCTTCAGTGGTAAACAAGGCAACTGTAGATTGAAGTATTGCTTTCCAACTGACAGCATATCCATTCAGAGTCAAGACATAGCATGTCAAGGATCTCCTCTTCAAAAAGTCTCCAGTATAATCTGAATCTGTATAGCCAATCAAGCCACTATCAGATTTATCAGCACCATAAACCAAACAAATATTGCTCGTATCTTTCAGATACCATATAATCCATTTAATTACACTCTAGTGAGCTCTCCCAAGATTACTCATAAACCTGCTTACCACATTAACTGCATGAGCCAAATCAGGCCTAGTACACATTATTGCATATATCAAGCTTCCAACAGCATTACAGTAGGGCACTAAACTCATGTACCCTTTTTCCTCAGCTGTAGTAGGTTTGTACTAACGTCAAGTTTAAAATGTGGCGCCAATAGAGTACTAACTGACTTAGAATTATTCATCTGGAAAGACTGCAACAATTTTTCTATGTATTTTTGCTGAGATACATATATTAAACCTGCATTTCTATCTCCCAAATCTCCATGCCCAATATCTTCTTGGCTGCACCCAAATCCTTCATCTCAAACTCATTGCTCAACAAGGCTTTCAAACTATCAATTTTAACCTTGTTCTTTATAGCAATCAACATATCATCAACATATAGCAACAAATAAATATAAGAATCATCTTCAAGTTTCTATCAAACTGATTATACAGAAAACCATGAGAAGTCATGAATGTATCAAATTTCTTGATATGTCAAAACAGAGTCTGACGGTAGTCCTATCCTCCAGGAGGGTCAGCCAGTCCCTGACGTCGTTAACTCCCTCATCGTTGCCATCATGCAACATTTCATAGGGGTTTTTACCCTATGGAAAGACAAGTCTGGAGAACTTCTCTCCAACCTCAGGTGCAAAATCTTGTCAGACTTTAAGTAGTACAGGAATACCTTCCTGTCTAGGGTTTACACTAGAGATTACTGTCAACAACCTTTCTGGAAAGAAAAGTTTTTGGCAGGTCTTCCTAAATCCTTAAGAGACAAGGTAAGAGAAAAAATTCGGAGTCAAGCCAGCACTGAAGAAATCCCTTATTATAATATGAGCTACGGCCAGCTTGTAGCTTATATTCAAAAAACCTTGTTGAAAATCTGTCAGGATGACAAAATTCAACATCAATTATCCAAAGAAAAAGCTCTTAAAAATGAGTTAGGAACTTTCTGTGAACAATTTGGCTTACTAGCCTGTAAGCCTAAATCCAAAACCTCAACCCAAGGTTCAAGACCAGTAAACCTCTAGGTATTACCAAAAACCTAGATCAGACCTTCATAAGAAACTTATGAAGGACTTTAAAACAAAACCACTAGTGGATTTGGTTAAAAAATTAACCTGCTTCACTTGTGGCAAAAAAAGCCATCAAATTAAGAAGTTTTCTCAAAACTTCGATCCAATAGGTTATTCATACTGGGATTACATTGATGCCTGGTATAATACCTTTTGGTATCAAAATAAAAATTTCAGTCATTCGTGGCTAATTTATTTTTAAAATGGTTCATTTCCATTTTCCTCAATGATTCATCCATTGGTGGGAATTTTATGGTCTATACCATGATATTTTCTCAAAAATACAAATTTTGGTGAAGACTTCGTCACAGTTGATCTTTTCTATTTTTCAAAATTTTCTCTTGCATGGATAATGCAATGACGTTATCAATTCGGAAGTCAATCTATCATAATTGTCTTCCTGTCCTCCAAAGAGTCCCCTATGTCAAATAGTGGGTTCAATTTCAACAAGACAGAGGCGATCTTGCGTCTATCCAGCTTTAGATAAAAAAGAATCCAAAGTATCAAAGGATTGCATATCCTGGAACTTATGGGTTCCTCAACTAGAAGTCTCAGGTTCAAGCGCTGCTATCGGCTTCTTCCAACAAAGAAGAATTCTTGCAGCAGTTAAAAGCCATCATGACACTTCTTGAAGCAGAAGATAAACAGAAGCCATCTTCGTCCAAGAAGACTCAATCTCCTGGATTGTCAGTGTCATCATCTTGTGCGCTACAAGACAACGAAGATGATTGCTATGGAATCAACCTTGACGAAGATTGATTGCCCCTAATCTGGTAGCCAACTGCCTTCTCAGAAAGACAAAAGGTGAAAAATGCTCCACCAAAAGTTACTTTTGCTTTTTGACAATTTGTAATTTACTTTTCCTTTTACCTAGGGTTAAAGTAAATTACTCCATTTGTAAAAGTACTTTTACTTCGGTAAAATGTTTTACCCTGTCCCCTACTTAGGATAGGATCCTATGTGTTTATTCGGTAAGCTTTGGCTATAAAAGGGTCTCCTTGCCTCAATTGTAATTATCCGAAAAAACAAAGACTCAGTTTTCAAATTAAGTTTAAGAGAGTTTAGAGAGAGAGTCTTCAGGCTTCTTCCTCTTCCCTCTGTAAGTTATCTTTCAATTTATGAAATAAAGTAATTTATTTCTTTAATTTGTGTTATATTTTCTGCTTCTTCCTTTCCTCTGCACTCATCAACATGCATTAAGTATGTGAGGGTTCCGCATTTTCCCTACTTTCTCTGTGTCTTCCCCGTCATTTTTGATGTGCTGAGTCCCGTTTAAGGGCCTCAGCTCCTTCTTCTACGCCCATTTTGGTATCACAGCCTCTAAAGGGGAAGTAGGGATATAGGTGAGTCGTCGTTTATTTCTGGGAATATTGACGAAGTTTGTATGTAATCTTTCGAGGGGAATATGTGTTAGTAGGTCTATTGAGCTTGTTGAAGTTTTTTTAAAGATGATTTAAAACTCTGGATGGTATTAGTAAGAGGTTGGGTATAATTTATGAATACTGAGTTGCGGTAGTGATTGTCTGGTTAATTAAGTTTTATTCTTAAGGTATTCACGAATTTAGATGGTTAACGTGTTGTGTAAGTATGCTAATTTGATAGCATGCTCTGTTAAAATTAGCAATTTGCAGGGATCAGGATCATCCTAGACCCGTGGCAGTAAGGCCCGAGGAAAGGCAGTAAGACCATTTGGGATGTAAAATGTCTTGATCTTTGTAAATTACCGGTACTAGTATTGTTTGACTGGAACCATGATCATACTTACCAATGTATCATCGTTGGATTTCTTAATATTTTTAGAATTTTATTTAGTTAATGCAAAATTAGACTTTGCGCTTTAGTATTCAAAATTATGCTTGAGTATTTATTAAGGACCTTGGATTTTAAAAAGTTTTTAAAAGAATTTTTGTAAATCGTAGGCTAGACCTCCAACCATGTTCAAATTGAAATATTACACATAGACTCTTCAATATCCCAAGAAACTTATGAGATCACTTACAGCCTTACTAATTGAACGGCAAAGATATCATAAGGGAAGGAAGAAAGCAATTAAAATTTTGAGATTTTTATTTTATTTTCTTTAAAAAGATGTTTAGCTCCCTCTCCTTCTCTTGTCGCTCTTCATGCCCTTCATCTTCATCAATTTCTGAAAAGGAGTTATCCTCATCCTCCAAAAGTATTTTTAATGAAGAAATTCATTTTCAAAACATAAATTAATCTTTAGATGATGGGAAGATCCCTCCAATCTCTAAGAATGATTTATACAAACCTAGTGGTAGGTTCTTTCATACCTCTGATTATATAATTAGATATGTGGAAGAAGTTATCCCTGTCAATCCTGATACAGAGGAGTTTTACCTCTTATTAGAACAATCTCTTTTGAAACATAAAGAGAATTATAAGCATTTGCACATTGGTTGCATGCAAATAGCAATAAAACGTCTCGTAAGAGAAGGTCTTAATGTTTCTTGTCTATTATGTCTTAGAGATACTATACATTTAAGTTTTACAGATTCTGTTTTAAGAACTGTAGAAGCGGGCCTTCATGCTGGTCCAATTTATTTCAACTGCTTCCCTGATAGGACGGTTAGTCTCTATGATGCTAACCTTGGGGATGCACTCAAGCTCAACATCAAGCTAAATAGTTTCAACATGAAGCTCGGAAGCATTCCTGTAGCTTAACTCTATAGGATCCAATATAAACTAATGAACTCCATGAGTTCATTGGTCCTTAAGCCCAGGGAAATGGGTCAGACGACCTATTTCCTTAATGACACAACTCAGGCTAATGTTTCTATTCCTAGAACCATTGGATGGGATGAAGTTTCCCTTCCTGAGGAGTAGATCTTAGAGAAGGCAGCACCTCTTCTACCTCAAATCACACCTAATTTTAGTCAAATTAGGCAGACCTAATCTGGATCTGTAAGGATCTCTTTCGACAGAAGGAATTCCTTTAGTTCCACTAGATCTGTTAGATCTAGTTCAAGTTTTATGACAACTTTGCTTGAGCTTCCCAGGCAATCCTATTCCTCCATCCAGACTCATAAGGAGTATGAGTCCCTCAACCTTACTAGTCCAACTAGTATCCAATTACAAGGGTTAGACACCTCGTCCTCTATGCCTAAGCCAACCTATCAGAGAGAGGATGACCAAGGAACTAACCTTTCCCCAACAACATCTCAGATGAGAGAACCATTTGAGATCAACAATCTCCAGAAGGACTCCTTTCAGATCGATAAGGAACTCCTTCATAAGGATTTCTATTCTAAGTATAACACTCAGAAGAGAGAATGGTTCTTGAATCATTTTTTAGGCTAATCTCGCAAGGAAATCCAAGAGAAATTCTATAAATTTCTCAACAAATTTTCAATGAACATTTGGTTCTTCGATTGGTTTGAATGTTATGCCATCGATCACAAGATCGATTTCCCATACATCAGTCTAGCTCGTGTCAATGGAAATTAGCATACAATTAGAGGAGAGACAGTTATCTCTGATCTGCCTCCCTCTGAACCTTTAATCAAGGCTCTTCAAGAGAAACCTCTCTTCAAGCCTGCCAGTCTCTTTGGATTGGTCAAAGCTGAGCTTAGTAAGAGTCTGCGACAGGAGATAAAC
Source organism: Biancaea sappan (assembly GCA_037074585.1). Taxonomy (NCBI): domain Eukaryota; kingdom Viridiplantae; phylum Streptophyta; class Magnoliopsida; order Fabales; family Fabaceae; genus Biancaea; species Biancaea sappan. The sequence continues at coordinate 5,785,558 of CM073493.1, read as the reverse complement.
AGACTAAAAAATATTAGGCTCTCTGAAGAATCTTCTTCTTTAGTTTTAAACAATTTAGAAGAAGCTACTGGAGATAGTAGTAGTGTTCAATCTGAGGCTTGTATCAATCTGATTCAAGTTAGTTGAAAAACTTCAACCAAACTCTTCTACCCTAGAGTCAATCCACCTAACCTAGTCTTAGAAGAAACTCTTTAAAAGCTTAAACAAGGCTTTAAGGGAGATAGCATCTACGTGTAGAATATAGATGGTTAATCCCAAACGAATATTTTAAATATTCTTTAACAAATGGCGATGGTTAGTACCATTTTCAAAGCAACCAACGACTATTCTGAAGAAACATTCATCCATATTTTAGTTATCAGATTTACTGGACAACTAAAAGATTGGTAGGATAACTATCTCACTAACTCCAATAGGACCCAAATTTTTCAATCTGTCAAAACAGAGTCTGACAGTACTCCTATTCTCCATGAGGGTCAACTAGTCCTTGACGCTGTCAACTCCCTCATCTTTGCCATCGTGCAACATTTCATAGAGGATCCTTCCCTATGGAAAGACAAGTCTGGAGAGCTTCTCTCCAACCTCAGGTGTAAAACCCTGCTAGACTTTAGGTGGTATAGGGATACCTTCTTGTCTAGGGTTTACACCAGAGATGACTGTCAACAACCTTTCTGGAAAGAAAAGTTTTTGGCAGGTCTTCCTAAATCCTTAAAAGACAAGGTAAGAGGAAAAATTCGGAGCCAAGCCGGCATCGAAGAAATCCCTTATCCTAATCTGAGCTACGACTACCTCGTAGCTTATATACAAAAAATTGCATGAAAAATCTGTCAGGATTACAAAATTCAACATCAATTATCCAAAGAGAAAGCTCTTAATAAAAAAAGAGTTAGGAACTTTCTGTGAATAATTTGGCTTACTAGCTTGTAAGCCTAAATCCAAAAAACAAAGACTTAGTTTTCGAACTAAGTTTAAGAGAGTTTAGAGAGACTTCCTTTTCCCTCTATAAGTTCTCTTTCAATTTATGAAATAAAGTAATTTATTCCTATAATTTTGTTATATTTTCTGCTTCTTCCTTTCCTCTACACTCATCTACATGCATTTTATGTGAGGGTTTTAAGGGCCTAAGCTTCGTCTTCCGCCCCCATTTTGTTATATAATATATATATATATATATATAAAATAAAATCTATAAATATATTTAATTAATTATATATATAATAATTTAAAATATTTTAATTAAAATATAAGAAATAATATCTTTATTTGTATTATTTTAAAATTATAAAATATATGCCTTTTTATGTCAACTATAAGCTAAAAATTAACTTTTAAGCTAATATATATATATATATATATATATATATATATATATATATATATATATATATATATATATATATATATATATATAAGTATTTAGCTTAAAAGCTAATTTTTAGCTTATAGCTGATAACTAAAATCTTATAAAATAACTTATTGAAAAAATGTTTGGTAAAAGTAACTGTTAAAGTAGATGAAAAATATAAAATGATATAAAATGGCATATATTTTATAATCCCAAAATTATACAAATAAAGATTTTATTTTTTATTTTTTAATTAAAATAATTTAAATTATATATATAATAATAATAATAATAATAATAATAATAATAATAATAATAATAATGCATATCAGAGAATGGTATAATGAGTATTTGTTAAAATGATAAGGGTAAAATAGGAAGAAAAGTACATAAGCTATAAGCTGTAAGTTACGTACGTAATGTAGCATCTAAAAATAAGCTATATCTACTAAAATAAGCTCGTTTATCAAACAGTTCTAACAAACTTATAAGTTAGTCAAATAAGCTATAAGTTCCTTTTTTAACTTTGCCAAACACACCCTAAATTTTAACGTAAAATCTTGAAGTGATGAATCTGGATTTTCTCCCCATCACGCTTCTTAAAGTTACTGTTGTTTCTGCTAGCAACGAACTTGCCCCAGTTGTACTGAGTGTATCTTGCAGGGTTGTGTTGATTCACAAGCTCCTCCAATGGCTTCACCATCACATGGTGGGCTGGGAACAAGAAGAATGGAATTGAGAACCTGTCCTTCTCACTATTCACCACCACCCTGTGTTCTATACTCTCATATTTGTCATTACTCCACACCTGTTCAAATCTCTAAAACTCATTTTTTGAACTTAAGATACTTCAAAATTTATTTGAAAAAACATATCTACCATTTAACTTCGTTAATTCATTTTTAAGTAAATTATTTTGTCTCCAAAATATTACAATTATTTCGATTTAATTCTTGAATGATCAAATGTTTCAATTTGTCAAAGTGACTTTTTAACACTGACAATTTTAAGACTTAACAATGATAACAATTAAATTAAGACAAATACAATATTTTCAAAGACTAAATTGAAACACTCGATCTTTCAAGGATAAAATAAAAATATATATAATGTTTTAGCAATGAATTTTGAGATTTAGCAACAGTAAATTGAGACAATTATAATCTTTTAGAAACTAAATTGAGATATACTTAATATTTGAAGGACTAAATTAATAATCTATACTTTAAGGTTTTGGTATAGCCATTGACTCTTTTAGAGTGAAACTCAAATAATGGGAAGATGATTCCCTCATGTGCGGAAAAAGAGAATCTAGACCGTTGGATCTAGTGGTTTAAATTTTTTTGAGTTTGAAAAATTTAGACTGTTAAATGCATTAGATCTAATGGTCCAGAATCCCTTTTGCACACAAGAGTCTTGCGTGCAAGAGAGAATCTGCATGCCAAATAATGTACCTGAAATATGTCTCCTACATTGATGATGAAGGCATGTGGGGTGGATTTAATAGGGATCCATTCCCCATCTGATTTTCTCTTCACCTGTAAGCCTCCAACATCATCTTCGGCAAGCACTGTTAGAACTCCAGCATCTATGTGACTCCCCTGTCCAAGAGCTAGGTCAGGGAATGGGCATGGTGGATAATGGTTCAATCTCACCACACTCATTTGTTTCTCCTTGAAGCATCCATGGAATTTATCACCAGATAGTCCTAGGCTCAATAAGATTAACTCCATCAATCTGTATGCTAACTTCTCTACTTCTCGAGCATACTCCTCCAATGTGTCCCTGTCCAAACAACACCAAATATTAACATATAGGTTAAGGCTCCAGCCCTGTTTGAATAAACAATTTATTTAAGTGTTTATAAAAGAATATCTTATGTGAAAAATTTTTACACCATAAGTTTATTTTAAATTAAGTTATTTAATATTTGGATACATACTTGAAAAAATACTTTTAATTATGATTGGGGAATGAGGGATGTGAATAGTTTAGTTTTCATAAAATATCAAATTATGATTGGAGATATACTTATCTTGTTATAGTGCAAAATAACTTTCTGGTCATGTGAATTTGAGCTTTTCACAAGGTTTTTCCAGAAAGTTTGAAAAATTAGCTTCATAAAATCAATTAAAAATAATTTTCTGAGGATTAATAAATTACTTATTTAAGTTCTTCAAAATACTTTTTTTTTACATAAAAGCATTTGTATTAGTAGAGAAGCTCTAATAAGTTATAAGTTATACTATTTAAATGGAGCATAAATCATGGACTTAATCCTTATAGTTTCACTTAATTTTTAATTTGGTCTCTATAATTTAAAAACTTATAATTGAGTCCTTATAGTTTCAGTAATTTAATCCCTATTATTAAAATTTGTCAATATTTTTTAAAATTTTAGTGACATGACCAATTGTATATCATTTCAATATTCGAAATATACACGAAGTTCATTCTAATTATTTAACATAAATTGTATTATATGTTATATACATGTGAGTTAATATCACTGAAATATTTTTTTCTTTTTGTTAGCATAAATCAAATATATTTGGAACATTAATATGCATATAATCAGTCACGTTAACAAAATTTAATGAAATACGTACAAAAAATTTAATAACAAGGACTAAATTAAAAATTTGTGAAACTATAAAAAGTTAACTACAAATTTCTAAACTATGGGGATCACATTAGAAATTAAGTGCAACTATCAGGGCAAAAAAAAATTAACTTAACAAATACAACATCTTAATATTGATAAGTTGAACTAATAATGGCTATTTGAACTCTAAAGATAGTAATAGTTCAATTTTTAAAGATGCTAATTTGGGGAGAGCTCTACTCTGTGTTTAGTGAACTTAAATGGATTAACCTCTCTACTCATGTGTTTAGTGAACTTGAAAGGATTAACCTTTTATCTTATTATGTGAGAAATGTCTTTGAGAAGAAAAAATCTACAGATGTTTTTGCTTTGTTAGGGGATAACCCAAACCGGAATAAAAAATGGTGGACAAAGTAAAAATGACAGTCTTTTTCTACACCTATTCTTTATTTAGAGAACCACAATCCCATTAATCTTAATTTCAAACCTATTATTATTGACTCATTAACAATAGTAATAGGTCCACACAAGATTTCTATATTGGCCAAAACTACTTAAAATATGTATAAAGTCTATAATTATTATTTTATTAAGATCATTTCTTTAGACTATATATAAATTATTTGATAGCTTATCACTAGGTTCTGAGAACCGGACCGAACCGGCCGGTCGGACCGGAAAACCGGTGAATCGGCCATGGTTCCGGTCCGAAATAACCATTGAACCGGAGAGCTTAAAAATCGGTTGAAAACCGGACGAACCAATATCAAACCGGGAGAACCGGTCAAAACCGGCCAGGTCACAGTTCAAGTCGGTTTTTTATTTTTATTTTTTTTTATTTTTGCATTTTGGTCCAAATTTTGCCTTGCTTATACTTAATCCTACTCCTTTTCTCAGTAATATTCGAACAGTTGAAACTAAGAACACCCCTAGGTGAAAGTTTTGGACCAAAAGGAAAAAAAAAAGATAATGATGAATTTAACATCTTAGAACAGCTATTATTGGAATCCTTTAATGAGATTGGACCTAGCGTTAGTGTTAGTGAAGATGAGAGTAGCAATCGTAGTGGAGATGCTAACATACCAGGATTTGATATGAATGATTATTATATTGATCATGATCCATGATATTATATATTTTTGCTAGTTTGTTAGCTTTTATTTAATAAATTTAACTATGTGTATTTGATGATATTGTAAACTTTTACTTGATAGATGTTGTTTTATGTTAAGATATTAAGTATTTAATTGATTTTTCATATTTATATTTATGAGATATTTAATTATTTATGATTTTTTATATATGTTAATTATATATTTTAATATTTTAATATATTTTAATTATCACCGGTTCAACCGCAGTTCAATTCCGATCCGACCACTGACCCTTAAACCGGTGTCTCGACCGATTCAATGACCGGTCCGATTCTCTGAACCTTGGCTTATCATGTACAATTATGATAATATATGAATATGAGTCCATCTTATAGGCAAAATACTAACAATTATTAGTTTCAATTTCAAGTAACAAAACCAAGGTGAATTAATAAGAGCATGTTTGTTTTACACATTTTTTGTTTTTAATTTTACTAAAAATAAAAAATAAACTTGAAAATATATAGATGAGTTTAATGAATATTTTCATAAAAATATTTCTTAAAATTTATTCAAATACAACATAAAAATATTCTTAGTGTTTTAGATAATGAAGACTGAAAATAAAAATTAAAAATATTTTCATAAATCAAACATATCCTAAATGTTGACATGAAATGTTACATTTAAGTAATGTTAAATTCAAGAACATAATTAGAATTAATTAAAAATATATGAGTTACAATTAAAACAAAATAAAATTATAAATTATATAGCAAACTTTAGTCTCATTTTGCCAATCATTATTTTGTATGTAATTCAATCTAAATATTTCATCTGGACAGTAAGAAAAGGTAGCGTGTGAGAGACGTTTGACGTTACCGGAAGTCAGGGGGGTACTGAGGACACTGATTGGCGATCGTCCTCAATTCCCGATCCTCCAGTTCATCCGACGCCGGAAGCTCCGTCGTCTTCTCCACCAGATAATCGAACGCCTCCTTCCAATCCCTCGCGTTCTTCGTGTGATCTCCGTCGTGGTACCCCATCGTGTTCCCCTCGTGTCTCTTCACCTTCCTCTTCTCCTCCGCGCTCTGCTCGAAGAATTTCTTCGCGCAGATCTCCGTCTTCCTCCGAATTTCCGCCGGCACTCCGTGATTGACGACCTGGAAGAATCCCCAGCTCTCGCAGGCCCGGCCAATCTCCGACACAAGATCTTTGTTTCCGCAGGAGAGGTCGATCACCGGGATCTCGCCGGCGACGGCGTCGGCGTCCACCTGTTTCGGACTCGGACGGTGGTCGCTGGACTGGATGAAAGCTGCATCGATCTCTGCCATGTCTCACTGGTTTCTTGCTCTTCCTTCTTCACATCAAGGACGGTAATATATATATATATATATATGTAGTGTCTGAGAAAGGCAGATTTTTCGGTAACGTTACCACTTTAATAATGCAAGGGATATAAACCTGTTTTAGTTTCCAAGCTCTATTGATAATTTTTTTCCCTTAATGATGAAATAGTGGTGCTCCTATCAGATAGTATTGGCTTGTCAATGCTCAGAAAAAGTGGATGTTAAAAAATTACAAAATAGTTCTGAAATGATAGTAGTGGGAAGAAAAATTATTGGTACACTTACATGTTTGGTGAGAGTAGTGGGAAGAAAAAGTCGTTCTGATATGACAGTAGTGGGAAGAAAAAGTGGATGAAAAAAATAATTACAAAAAAGTTTTAATATGTTCATAAATTTTAAAATTGGATCGATATATTTAGTGATTGAATTGTAGTTAAGCTGGTAATAATTAAAAAATATTAAAAATTTATATAATTTAAAATATAAAAAAATATAATTTAAAATATTAAAATATTTGATTTAATTGATAATTCATAACTGAAGAAAATAAAAAATAAATTAATTCATAATTGATAATTAATCATAACTATAATATATATAATTTCAAACTAAGTTTTATCGTGAAAATAGCTTTGTAAAAATTTTTATATTTTAAAAGAGTGAACTAAGTCCCCACATTATTTAGTTTTTCTTCTTTCTGGATTATATTTTTATTTCTTTTTATTTGCTTACATGAATAAGGATATATTTAATAGTTGTAAAATTAATTTTTGTCTGCCTCATGCAACCATAGACAATAGTAAAAAAAAAATTTCCCCAAAACAAAACTACCCAAAAAAAAAAGATAAAACCAGTTTAATCATCCAATCAGTTAGTTTGATTAATTTTTCCAGTTCAACCTCTAATTAATTTTTTAGTTGGACCAGACCAAACTACACTCCGATTTTCAATCAAATCAACCTGGTCCGGCCCAATTTTGCTATCATGAGATATGATAATAGTGGGAAGAAAAATTATTGGTATACTTATATTATCAGGTACAGATATTAATGACCGCATGCTTTATGCATTATAATGAGGTCTATTCATGTCTATTCTTGAATAAAGAACTATGAAACATTATTAGCTATCTGACTACTTAATTTTTAGTTTCCTTTCGCTGTCATTGTTCATTAATCTAATTGACGTAATAATAAAGTTTTATATTTTAGGACGACTTTTACAGTTGACAAGCATTCTGTTATGATATTTTTTCGTGGATTATATGGCATTCCCATATGCCATATGATTCTGGGGCTATACTTTTACAATCTGCAGTTGTTGGTAGTTAGTGTTCTTATTTGCTTAATCTCCTTAAAAACCTCTTGCACCAATTTCCTTAAGATAAAGACAATATTCAAGCATTCATCTCCCTTTTCTTTTATCAGGTCCTTGGAGTAAGTTTTATAATGTGTTTGTAGATCTGAATTCTCTAAAGTTGATTTAAAGTTTATATAATAAAATTTTGAGTAAATTATTGATTACATAAAAGATTAATTGACTCAATTTAATTTTTAAAAAATTTTATTCACCTCAATTTAGTTTTTTCTATTCTAAATTACAAAATCAATCATAGTCAAGTCTGAAATTTTTTTGTTGTTAAATATCTTTGACAAACAAATATTTAAAGACTAAATTAAAATAAATATAACCTTTAAAACTAAATGAATAATTTATTCTAAATTTCTAAAAAAGATAGTGTATGAGATTCAACTGACGACTTATATTCATAATTGACCAATAATTTTTATGTATGTTAATAATTTTTTATGTATGTTTTTCTAGATAAATACTAATGGAGAAAAATTGGAAGCCTAAGATTGAGATAAAATTTAAAAATGTAGATGAGGCACAAGAGTTTTGGGGCATATATGGAGGAAGAAATGAAGTTTGGAGTGAAAAAGGATACGCACGTTAGAAGCAAGAAGGATAAAAATATATTTATTTTGATAAAGTATGTATGTTCCAAAGAAGATATTTGGAGGTCAGACAAAAGAGATTTTTATACGAAGAATCCACGGGAAGAAACTAAACCCAGTTGCCAAGTTAAACAACATTTGAAACTTATAGGAACAAAGTACAAATTGCATCAATTCATAGAGCAACACAATAAGGAGCTACATATTGAAGAAACTCGTCGTATGTTGCGATTTTAATGAAAAATATCTAAGCATATGAGATCGAGGATGTAGAAGACTTCGGCTTTAGGCAAAAGATATTATTTGACTTGATGAGCTTACATGTAAGGGGAAGAGCGAATATTGGATACACTCGAACATGTGTCAAAAATTATCTTAAGTCAAGATGACAGAGGAATATGGTGTATAGGGAGATAGAGGCGTTGTTGCAATATTTCTAGAATCAGCTATTAAAGAATCCCTTATTCTTCTATGCATACCAAATTAACTTTGAGGGGTAGATCACAAATGTGTTTTGGGTAGATGCGAGAATGCTTGTAGATCACGAGCTATTTGGAGATGTGGTGTCACTAGACACAACCTTCGGCACAAATAAAAATAATAGGCTTCTTGCTCTTTTTTTAGATTTAATCATCACCAAGGAATGATAATTTTTGAAGCTATATTGACGTATGACGATACTGTCGAGTCTTTTAGTTGGTTCTTTCAAACATTTTTTGAGACACATTGTTACAAGAAACCCCTCACAATATTCACTAATTAGGATGCAGCTATTACAAGGACCTTTTTTGAGGTGATGTCAGACAATATGCATAGCTTATGCATATGGCATTTAATGCATAATGCAACTAAACATCTAGGCTGTGTTCCGAGGAGATAATCTCTGTAATACCCACTATTTTAATTTTTCATATTATTATTGAATCTTATTTCACAATTTTTGATTCTTTGCAATTTGCGTGTGTATATGGTTTATGATTACAATAATTTATATTATTTCTGGCTTTATTTACTTAATATGATAACGTATATTATATATATATATATATAAACGAAAGTGATGGATGTTTAATTGATATTTTATAATATTAATATGAGTTTCTGCTTCATAGGTGAAAATGGGGAAATCCGAAGAATTAAATATGTATATCTGTTTAAATATTAAATTACCACATCAAGGTCTCGTTTCATCCCAAAGGCCATTACTATAATGCTCGACATTATATTACTTGATATGATGTCGTTATCGTACCAACTTTCCTGATATACATATTTGATTAATATTTCCGCCATTATGAATTTATATTATTCACTTATAAATTAATATTTATTTTAAGTAATATTTGATATTTTTTATATATTTATTTTAATTAGTATTCATTTGTAAATTAAAATTTAATTTAATTAATATTTGTCTTAATCAATATTTATTCATATTTAATTGATATTTCCTAAATATTAATCTTTGTTTTATTATATATATGTATATATATATATATATATATATGTATGTATATTTCAAACTCTAATTTGTCTTTATTTATGAATGCTATGGTATTTTATAGTTAAATGATAAGGAATATATGCTAAATATTTTACATAAATAACAAAAGGGGTTAGACTTAGAAATGTTGGTTAGCCTTATATTGACACGAGGTTATATCAGAGTGCTAGTCAGTGCTCAAAAATTGGGTCGTGACAATTGACATCTGAAGGGAACTCTTCTAATGCATGTATGAAATTGATGATGAAGATTTGTTTGAGGCCGCATGATGTTACATGTTGTTAGAACATAATCTTGGAGATAATTAGTGGCTGACAACAACGTACCAAATAAGGGAAAAATGGGCAGCTTGCTTCATGAAGAAAGTGTTCACTCTTGTATCCGAAGCATGCAATTGAGTGAAAGTTTGAACTCATACTTAAAAGACTTATTGAAACCAGACTTGAGTCTAGTACAATTCTTCAAACATTTCGAGAGAGTTATTGATTACAAGAGGTATAATGAGTTGAAGTGCGAATACAAATGTAAGAGAAAGTGTCCCGATTGAGGAACCCAATGTCTTTTATGCTTAGACACCTATCTATGATTTACACACCGACTATTTTTCAACTATTTCAAATTGAGTATGAGAAGATAGCGGAGATGGGTATTAAGGAGAAGAATGAGAGTGGGTTGGTGTTCGATTATGTAATCTCTTTGATTGATCAGGGGAAATATTACATTGTGTCTTTTGACCCATCCTCAAACATCATTATATACAGTTGTCAGAAGTTTGAGAACCTTGACATCTTATATTCCCATACTTTGAAGGTTCATGACTACAATGAAGTACACCTAGTCCTTGGCCGATATATTATGCCTCAATGGACGAGGAAAGCAAGAGCTACCGTAATATGTGATATCATGGGGAAGGAGATCGAGAAGAACCCTAAGCAAGAGAGCACAAATTGATTTAGGGAGCTTAGTTGAGATTTGATCAGTTTGACAGCTCGAGCCTCTAGGTCAGAGGAAGCATATTCCTTGTTGCAAACACTCACTACCGAGATGAGAAAGCAGATTTGTGAACTTCATTCAATGGGAAAAAAATTGGATTTAGATGCCAATGCTACTACCATCCCCACATATGACCTCTCATCACAAGCAGTGAGGTTCAAGCAAAAAGAGGGTACAAGAAATAAGAAATGGTATAAAAGTTGTGTCTAAATTCAAGGAAAGAAAAAGAAAGTAGCAGCTAGGGTGAATAAATTTCATTGTAATTTAATAATTTCTAAGTAAGCAAATTGTGATTTTAATGAATAAGTGCACATTCCATGAAGGTGACTAATACAACAGCTAGAGTATCATGCTCGGCACCTCTTATACCCCAGGCACATGTTCGTAAAATGAGTTTCACTGATATGTTTATGGTTAGTATTCCGAAATGAGTCTAATATAATTATCTTGTTACAATAATCCTAAAATTTGTACTAATCTATGCTATTTCTTAATGCAGGCACCCATTGATCAATCTATGCCATTGGTTGACGCATTACAATTTGGTTCACTTCTGTAGATAGAAGAATCCTTGCACTATTATTTTTTCAATTAATATGAATATTTGAATTTATTTGTATGAATGTTCAGTTGTAACTTTATAAAACAAAGAGACATATATATCATATGATGGATGGATTTAAACCCATGAACAAATAAAGCTTTAACAGGATATATTGGCTACAAATATCATATTTAACTATTTCATCAACTAAGTGTGACAGAGAAAACAACAGAATTGCCCATAAAAATTTGTCTCCAAATGTCTTTGATATGTTTGGTGGTCTTTTATTGCCCAGGTGGGTGACTTTTTCAATAACATCTTATTGTGAATTAATAGCAATTACATAGTTCTTTTATTGCCCACACCACCAGTCTTGGTCCATATAAAATTAATTTTGAAAATGGCATATACAATTCAATTGTTGGATTCTTTTGTGATATTTATTGGCTCATTATTTTCAAATTTTCGCCAATGGAGTTTAATGCCAAAATGATTAACCACTACATTTGTCAAATGGTCGAGAAGAGCAATGAATAATTCCAAAAAATAGTTATTTTTATTATTAATAATTTTTTGAGATCTCACATCATTACAAGAGTTTGAGGAAATAATCGAACCTACAACAACTAAATACATGGCATCTATCTCATTATGATTTACCCCCCAATACAGACAACAAGACACTGGCAATTTGCCTAAGTCAGCACTTTATGTTCTTCCTCTGCCCATTTATTATTGCCCAGTTGCATCTTTGCTCTGTTAGACAACTTTGCATCTTTGCCCAGTTACGTGTTTGCTTTGTCAAATGAATATAGATAATATCCTTGAGTCAACTTTGAGTGACCAGAAAATTGCAACAAAAGACAATAAAATAGCAATAAGAGAATCAATAAGATAGTAGAATAGCTAATGACAGTCTAACCAAAATACATTAAAATTGTCACTCCAATACATAGAACCATACTTAGGTGAGTCTGCATCATAGCCATTTGGTACATTAGGGTCTAGAACTACATTTTGGATAGAACTATCTTTAAATAAGCAACTATATGGTTCATGGTGCCTTTTATTAGAAAACTACTGCTGCAACTAATCTAGTTGTGGGAAAACTTGGAATCAGAGAGAAGAGATATTTTTCATTAAAACCTCCGCCTCAAATAGCAGGTTCAAGACCTTCCACAACCTTGAAATATTTACATATTTGTGTAACTAAATGCAATGATTCATTAAATCCTTTTACATAATCAGCAGCAGACTATTTAAGAAACTATAAACCTACATCCAAGAGAAAAAGAAATCAGAAATTCCAAATCTATAAGATAAACATCTTGACAAGAAAAAAAGAAATAAGTCAAAAGCAAAAGTATACAATGCATCAAAAATATGAAGCCATGTACTATCCACATGATATTTAGCTACTGAGATTTGGATGCAAGATCAACAAAGTATAAATTCAACTAGAGGATCTAATACTGAAAACATGCCAGACCTAAATGTTGGATCAACACAGAGTAACCCCATTACTAAGATAACAAAAATAAATAAATGTTATTGGCCACAAGACTAAAGGATAAAATACAGTAAAACTCCACAAGATTACAATTTTAGCACACAAACAGCAATTTCACTAGTGAAAACTAACTATTCTAAACTCTGCATAAATCAAAGCAATCAAAACTAGTCAAAATATTTTTTGTTGCATAGCTTACATAGAAAAAAAAAAGACCATCCAGACAAGCTTACACAGATTGCATAGCTTACACAACTAAGTAGGAAAAAAAATAGTGCTTCTTGAAAAATCTGTTAAAGCAGTCAAAACACACATACAATACATTACCCTCCCCATTACACAGAATCTATTAGTCCAAATTAATAGAATTACTAATTAATCATAGCCAGTAAAATTAACAGATACTTGAGTCAAAACAAAGGAGATAGATGCTCTATCAGCCAGTAAAATTACTAATTTATCATAGTCATCTCTAAAAGTAATCCTAATCAAAGAAACACACCTGGAAAATCATGCATTCACGCCAATGTTCGACATTAAGGAACGCTCTTGACCAAATTATGCACTTGTACCAGCACAATGATTGAATATGCATCAAATCTGAAACTAGATGAAAAAGAAAAACTACAAATCAATTAGATAGCTGAGAAAGAACACCTCTCTTCAAATTTCTCATCTACTGAAGAAAATGGCGTTAGCAATGATAGCAAAGGATCCATAAGAGAGAAGAAGGAAGAAGAAAAGAGTCTTACCTGTTCGCACCCATTCGACGGACCAAAGTGCATTTAAGAAGGGAATCGACGGAGCATGGAGGAGAATTGAAGGGAATTGACAATGACAGGCTTCCATGGAGCAGGAAGGAGAAAGGACGGGAATCAACGAAGCATGGAGGAGGAAGGAAGGTATGATATCTGCCAATTTTGAAGTATCATACGTTTGATAGTATTCTAGTATTTACAACGTTATTTTGGTTGTTTATTTTAGTTATTTTGATTTTCATATTTAATTGTTCTCTTAGAATATTATTTATGAAAATGAAGTTAAATGACTAGACTATATATTCTTAATGTTGTGTGATGTATTTATGTGAACAGTAAAATTTATGGAAAAATAATTATAAGTCTTGTTATATGGGTCAAGTGAGTTTGGATATTGGGTAAGGGGTACTCATGGATTACCCATTAACCCACCTAGCCATATAGTCTTCATCTTTTCTCTTTCTTCCATTTTCACGATTATGCACTAGAGGCAACAAGGAGGAAATGAGTTTTCTCTCAACTCTTATCAATATCTTCCAACTTTTTCTATTGATCTTTGATTCTCCAATTATTTTCTAGTCTCTTGGAATTCGCCGAAGTTAGAGGTAAATATCATCTTCTTCTATTTCTCCAATTCATCCATTGATGCCCTAAGTGAAGAAATTGGGTATTTTCTTGATTTTTCTATAAATATTGTTTTCTTTGCTTCTTTCTCTTGTTTTCTTTGAGAAGGTTAAGGAAAGTGTTTTAAGGAAAGAATTGGCATCATGATCCCATATTTTAACTATAACCCATTTATGTGAATGTTTGAGAAAGTTCGGGAAAAATCATGAATCAACTCAATTTTATTTTTGAATTCATTTTTTAACCTTTCAAAAGGTTTTAAAGATCATATTTGGAACTTAGAATCAAGAGAAAGAAACAAAGAGTTGAAGGATGGAAAATTTTCATATTTTTTTTAGAGTTACTGTAGCATTGGTAGCGGTTAGATGACCATTAGTGGTTAGTTGACCATTAGCGGTCACTGTAGCAAACCATTACTTTAGCGTCGGTGGCAGTTAGTTGACCATTAGCGGTTACTGTAGCAAACCATTACTATAGCATCGGTGGTGGTTAGTTGACAATTAGCGGTTACTGTAGTAACTGTTAGTTGACCGTTGACCGTTACTGTAGCAATAAGAAAATATTGCATATTTTCATGATTTTGTTCCCTTTCTTATGTTTCCTTGTGATATCTTTTACTAGGAAATTTTCCTACATAAATTCTAGTATGAACAAGGTAAATTGGACAAATATCAAGGTGAGTAAATAACTTTGCTAAACTAATTTGGTATTATTAGACAAAGTATAATATAAGTCTCATTTACAAGATTTTTTAAAATGTTAAATAATCAACCTTCTATTTGATAATATATGATGATTGCTATAATTGTTGATAGAAATTCAAAGAATACATGTATGTATCAATTAAGCTATTTATGGTAGTTATAATGTGTGATAAATTTTCATTGTCTTACTGGTGAACAAACTTTTACGGTTATCTATGCATAAAGAGTTTGAGAGTTAAATCCCAGGTCACTCAGTGCAAGTATCTACGACACAAATGCAAAGTGATTGAGGGTTTGATCACTCAAGAAATTATAAGCAAATCTACGGCACAAATGCAAAAGTAATTGAGAATTTGATCACCCAAAAAATATACTAAGTTCAAACAAATATAATACTACAGTTGTGTAAATGAATGATAGATTGACTATGTTAGCAAGTGTGGCATTTGTACTTGTGATATTTTATATGGTACAGTTATTTACTTACTAAGTTTTTAAATAAACTCACACTCTATGTGATTGTCTTTTCAGATAAAGTAAGTGAGGAGGAAGAATATCCGTCTGAGGATTACGAGCCCCTTGAAGTTGTTCTCCATCTTTGTCTGGTGAGATACCAATACTAATTAATATGAATTTTAGAAATGTTTTGTACTTTGTATAGGTCTCCTAGGCTTGCGATGTTTTAAACATATCAGATTATGTGTACCTGTGTTTGTTAATCATATGGTTATAATTCTGTTGTGTGGAATATATGATAAAGATTTAATGTAAAACCTTATGGAGTAGACGTAAACAACTCATATTTGAGAATTTTACTAAAGGAGTAGTTGTAGATATTAAGATATTCTAGGATTTTGGGATATCACTGAGGTTTTCCCTAAAAATAACATTTTTTTTCACATGTTCAATTTTTAAAATGTGACAGAAGAGCTGTTGGTGGGGAGGAGGATGTAAGTGCTGCCATTTTCTCTTTTCAGGAAATCTGATGGAGAGGAAAAATAAAGCATAGAAGACCTACACGGTATGTTTTTCTCTCCGCTCCAAAACACGTCATTTCGAATAGTTAAAAAAATTATAAAAAAAAGATGTCACAACAACGTCATTTTGAGACGAGCAGAGGAGCCAGACGCAGTGTATAGTAAGTCTGATGGGGCGAGACAAGTAGAGTCCATATGGGCTCTACCCCCAACCTTATAGCATTGGACAATTCTGAAAAATTAGAGTGTTCAGAGACTCGGTTTGATTCGATTTTGAGTTTTAACCAAATCAAATTGAGCTCATTAGTTTTACAAATTTATAGACCTATTTGATTTTAATTTTTAGACGGTTTAATTCAATTTTGAGCGGTTTGATTAGATTTTAAACAATTTTATTTACAATAGTTTGTAATTTTTAATTTCAATAAAATATGTAAATATAAAAAAAAGAGACTAACTTAATATATATATATATATATATATATATATATATATATATATATCATTGACATAAATATATATATATAATATTATATATATAAAGTATAAATTTTTTATATAAACTTGATTCGGTCTTGATAGGACACCTTTTATAAGGAAAGAGAAAGGCTACAAAAATTTTATAATATATTTGATATCACCAAAAGTAAAATATATGTAATTTTGTTTTTGGAAAGTAATTATGTAATGATGAGTCCTACAAAATATAAAGTTATTTTTTATAAATCATATACTTATTATATTCTAATTAAAAAATCATTTACTTGTTATATTTTGATTGTAGAACTTAATAATAAATATACAAAAATTATATTTAAATTTTTTTTTGAATTATCTTTTACACAAAACAAATACCAAAGAGTAACCAACATTTTTATATTCATTATATTTTGATTGTAGAATTTAATAACAAATATACAAAAACTATACTTAAATTTTTTTTCGAATTATCTTTTACACAAAACAAATACCAAAGAGTAACCAACGTTTTTATATTCATTACTTTTTTAAATAAGATTTTGAATTCAAATTTTATATAATCATTTTTAAAGTCCAACTCAATTAGAACTAAATAGAGAACAATAAATTTTCATATATATATATATATATAGAAAAGGAAAATGAGTGTCGAAAGCCTACATCTTAACTAGGTATCCATAATTTCAAAAGAAAAAAAAAAAGGGCCACATATTATGTATCAAAATGACATTTGATACACTATAAAATTTCTATGTTTAATATGGTAATTAAAAAGTATAATAAAAATAATATGAACTGTATTTTATAACTAATTAAACTTAAACTGATGTAATATAAGATCATTATATAAATAATATACATTTAAAATGGTGTTATTGTTTAACATCAAATAAAATACCCCTCCGTTTCTAGGTGACATCACATTTTGAATATCAAAGCAACAAAATGAAACTATACCAATCACTTTGTTAGATTCCATTGATAAGATGGACTAGTTTGTGATTGCGTAACGTATGATCTCAGATAGCCCACTTAATTTGAGACCACAAGTTCACAATATAGATATGGTTTCCAAAACAGATTGTCTCATTTTTATTTTTAAAAAGATGAAACTCACTTTGATAGATTAAAAAAATATTGAAAAACAAAACATAAATATAAGTTTATGTTCGAATCAAGTTGGACTTTAATGGGCCTATTATCTAGTGTCCAAACCCGCACGAAGCGTGTTCTACAAGTTAGCAAGCCAACCAGAAGGCTAGGATAAAAAACTCTTCTTAAAAAAAAAATAAGAAGAAGGAAGAAGAGCGTTATGCTACACTATGAAGTGACAAGGAACGAAAGAAGAAGAGCATTGTGGCAGAGAGGAGCCGAGCGAAAGAAGAATGCTAGACTGCAACTCTGTAAGCACTGCAGTAAAGAGGAGATCTAGGAGAGGAGATTCAAGCAAACAGAGGAGATCTAAAGGAGCTATAGGGAGAAGAGAACACACTGCACCATTGCAAGGAGAGGATAACTCTTTGTCACTCATTACTCATGCCTTCGGCCCTTGCCCTTCACGACTCACTTTGTCACTCACGAATAGAATCACATGCCATAAATTGAGCGATTGAGATTTGACCCTTTTGTTTTTGGTTGCTTGTAGTTTGGCTCAGATTTGGGAGTTAGGACAAATTGTGAAGCTTGAAGGATTGAAAGGAAAAGAAAAAAAAATAACTTCCTAAAAAAAATTAATATAGTTTATTATGTGGACCTCGAAAGCCAGCGATTAGACCTATTATCTCATTTTTCTTTTCTTTTCGAAATTCAATTTGGTATCTTCAATGATCCCAAAAAAGAACATTTTGGTAGTTTCACAATGTCTTTGGAAAAAAAAATACAAATATATTCTATTTTAATTTTAAATCATATGTCGACATCCCTTTAATTTTTATTTTTTAAAATATGGGTAATAGGCATTCTAAATTATTATAGGGCCAAATTGAAAAAAAAGGATGGTCTTTTAATCTAGTTGAAAAAGGAGAGTTCATTTTGTAGTCTAGACCATTTATTTCCTTTCATTTCATGATGACCAGTTCAAATTGAATAAATAAAAATTCAAAAATTAGATAGGAAAATTTGAATCGTTAATTATAAAATGAACAAAAATTAAACCATCTAAATCACAAAATAAACTCTTTTATTTCAGAAAATAAAGAGATAATTCATTTTCAAAATTGAGGTAATTGGAATATTTTAGAAATCAAGCTAGAAATCAACTCTAATAAGAAGAAAAAAATAAAGGAGCACAATTTTATTCTTCTATCCATAATTATATCTGTACATGCATGTAAACTAAAACTCTTAAACATTAAACCCTAAATCTTAGCCAAGAGTCTTGAAGTGATGAATTTGGATATTCTCCTCATCATGCTTCTTAAAGTTACTGCTGTTTCTACTAGCAAAGAACTTGCCCCAGTTGTATTGAGTGTATCTTGCAGGGTTATGGTGATTCACAAGCTCCTCCAATGGCTTCACCATCACATGGTGGGCTGGGAAAAAGAAGAATGGAAATGAGAACCTTTCCTTCACACTATTCACCACCACCCTGTGTTCTACACTCTCATATTTGTCATTGCTCCACACCTGTTCAAGTCTCTAGGAAGTCATTTTTGAACTTAAACATACTTCAAAATTTATTTGAAGAAACATATCTACCATTTAACTTAGATAATTCATTTTTAAGTAAATTATTAATTTGGTCTCCAAAATATTACAATTATTTCAATTTAATTCTTGAAGGATCAAACGTCTCAATTTAGTTTTTCTTTTCGTTAAAGTGACTTATTAATCACGAAAATTGAGACTTGGCAACGAAAACGATCAAATTAAGACAAATACAACTTTTTATAGACTAAATTAAAATATTTAATCTTTCAAGAATTAAAAATAATAATAATAATCTTTTAACAATGAATTTTGAGATTTAGTGATGGTAAATTTGATGATTTAGCAACAAAAAAGATCAACAAAAACAACAAAGTCTTATCCTACTAGATGGGATCGACTACATGGATCACACGACGTCATTGAGCTCTATAATGACCAAATCTTTAGTTATCTTATTTACCAGAAGATCAACAACAAAAAAGATCAAATCTTCAAATTGAAACAGTTTGTAATTTTTTTAAAAATTGAATTGAAATACTTAATATTTTAAATGCTAGATTAGTAACTTACCCTTTATGGTTTTGGTATAGCCATTGAATCATTTAGACTTTAGAGTGAAACTCAAATAATTGGAAGAAAAGGATTCTCTCTTATGCACAAGAAGAAATCTGAACAGTTGAATCTGGTACATCTAACGGTCTAAATTTTTCTTTAAACCCTAAATTCTAAAAAATTTAAACCATTAAATACATCAAATTCAACGATCCAGATATTCATAGCCAAATAATGTACCTGAAATATGTCTCCCACATTGATGATGAAGGCATGTGGGGTGGGTTTAACAGAGATCCATTCCCCATCTGATTTTCTTTTCACCTGTAAGCCTCCAACACCATCGTCAGCAAGCACAGTTAGAACTCCTGGATCTTTGTGTCTTCCAACTCCAAGAGCTAACTCAGGGAATGGGCATGGCGGATAGTGGTTCAGTCTCACCATGCTTATATGCTTCTCCTTTAACCATCCATGGAATTTATCACTAGGTAGGCCCAAGCTTAGTGAGATTAGCTCTATTAATTTGTATGCTAGCTTTTCTACTTCTTGAGCATACTCCTCCAATGTCTCCCTGTACATAAAACACCAAATATTAACATTTAGAGCTGCTTAATAATGATTAATTGAACTAACAATGGCTATTTCAACTCTAACGAATGGTAATGGCTTAATTTTTAAAGGTGTTAATTTGGGTGAGCTCTACCCTTTGTATTTAGTGAACTTGAAAGAATTAGCCTTTTATCTTATTATGTGAGAAATTTTAAAAAAAATCTACAAATGTTTTTGCTTTTTCAGGGGAAAACCCAAACTTGAATAAAACATTATAGGCGAAGTTAAAATGACAGTCTTTTTCTAGCGTATAGATCCACTCCTATGCATTGATAGTCCTGATTGTGGCTAAATTTACTTTTAGCAACAATTTTTATAGTTATAGTTAAAATCGTAGTTAAACAAGCCACAATTTTAATCGTAACTTTTTTAATTATGGTTACCAACACGCAGGAGAGTGAATTCGGACGCCTTTTCTACACCTATCCTTTTTTAGAAAAGCACAACCCATTAATCTTAATTTCATGTTCAGCTATTGGCCCATTAATAATAGTAACAAGGTTCTGATAGGATTTCTACATTGGCCCAAACCACTTAAAATATATATGAAATTCAGAATTATTACTTTATTAAGATCATTTCTTTGGACTGTATATAAATTATTTGATAGTCTATCATGTACAATTATGATAACATGTGAGTTCACTTTATACAGAAAATACTAACAATTATTATTTTATATTTCACGTAACAAAGTTAAGATCAATTAATAAGTGTCAACATATGTATACAATATTACATCAACGTCTAATAATAAATATTTAGATGACGTTATACTCAAAATTATAATCGAAACTAATTAAAAATATATAAATTATAATCAACAAAATAAAAATTACCAAGAATAATTCAAATTTTAGTCTCACTTTATAAAATTTTGCCAATCATTATATTATATGTAAATTTAAATATTTCATCTAAGATAGTAAGAAATGGTAGTGTGAGAGATGCTTAGGTTACCGGAATTCAGGTGGGTACTGAGGCCACTGATTGGCGATCGTCCTCAATTCCCGATCCTCCGGCTCATGCGACGCCGGAACCTCCGCGGTGCTCTCCACCAGATAATCGAACACCTCCTTCCAATCCCTCACGTTCTTTGTGTGCTCTCCGTCGTAGTACCCCATCGCGTTCACCTCGTCTCGCTTCACCTTCCTCTTCTCCTCCACGCTCTGCTCGAAGAATTTCTTTGCGCAGATCTCTGTCTTCCGCCGAATTTCCGCCGGCACTCCGTGATTGATGACCTGGAAGAATCCCCAGCGCTCGCAGGCCCGGCCGATCTCCGTCACAAGATCTCTATTTCCGTCGGATAGATCGATCACCGGGATCTCGCCGGCGACGACGTCGGCTTCGACCGGCTTAGGATTTGGACGATGGTCGTTGGACTGGATGAAATCTGGATCGATCTCTCCCATGTCTCACTGGTTTCTTGCTCTTCCTTCTTCGCATATAAAGGCAGATTTTTCTTTGCTTTGTATGGCATTACATACATTGAACATAGACATGTGTGGTGTGAGATAACTTGGATGCTATCGGGAACAAGAACGCAGACAAAATTGGTGGGCCTAATTAGGAGAATTGCTTAGATACACGTGTTGTTGAATTGTTGAAGCAGGCAGATTTTTCTTTGCTTTGTATGGCATTACATACATTGAACATAGACATGTGTGGTGTGAGATAACTTGGATGCTATCGGGAACAAGAACGCAGACAAAATTGGTGGGCCTAATTAGGAGAATTGCTTAGATACACGTGTTGTTGAATTGTTGAAGCAGTTTCCTCTGCGTAGGTGCCAATAGAGTGTTGGGTTATTCATACGGATTGATGGGATGACATTGGTGGAGTATGTGTAGACTCCACGTGGACTCCATCCTCAACTTTATGGCATTGAATTAAATTTATCAATTTTTGAAAATTAGATACTTATATGATTTTAATTTTTGAATAGATTATTTTAATTTTAAAAAGTTTTATTTACAATAATTTTATTTTTATTTTTAATAAAATATATATAAATATAAAAAGAAAGAGATCAACGTAATATATATGTATATGTAAAAATAATTTTTGTTGATAAAAAATATATAAATATAATATTATATATATATATATAATTTTTTTAATATAAAGTTGGTTTGATTTTAATCGAACCAAATCAAACTAAACTGGCAATTAAACAGAGCTAATTAAAATTTATAATATTACAAAATTTATATGAATATTTAAAGTCTATTTTAACATTTATTGAAAAATTTAATTATATGAACAATGTTCCTTTTGAATTAAAAAAAAGAATAGAAAATTTCAAATTTTAATTTGTGGAACTTTTATAAATTCTCAATGATCTAAGTGAACAAATCTTACAAGTTAGAGTAGCTATGAGTAATTTTAGTCAAGGAAAATCTAATGACTTGGAGAGGGACACGTGTACGCCTTACATCCATTAGATTAAAATTGGAGCTTCTTGGAGGAAACTTCATCCGGTGAAGCTTGCAGAAAAAAAAAAGGAAGAGATGTTTTGTATAATTTATACAAAAAGACAAGTGTAATACCCGTAATAATTTTGTATAAATATGTGTTCACAAACTACGGTTACTATTATATACAGTACTATTTACATATATTGTACGGTTTACATACATAATTATCTTGTCAAATATTAGATGTGATTTAGGCTTAGAGGGATCGTAGGAAGAAATTGGGAAACCAAGTGATGTTTTATGTGAGAAAATCCCTTAGGGACTAAACTGAAATGTTAAAAGTGGAACTGGTAGATGAAAACTAGTATATGTAATAGTATAGGAGAACGGTAGATAGAATAGTAGCAAATAGTACCATAACTTCTCCTATAAATAGGTCCTTCCATTTCATTTCTAATCACACCTTCAGTTTCTCTTCTCTTCTCTCCTCAAAAGTTCTCTTACTCCGACGTTAGGGTTCCGAAATTCTAGATCTTTCTTCCTTAGTCTAGATCCAAGGTAAGGATACTATACTCTTCTTATGTCTTTAAAATTTTAGAGATTATATTTTTAGGTATTCTCTATGATGCGGCTTATACAACTGTATATATGAATAGTAACCATACATATAAATAGTGCATGTATATATGAATAGTAATTGTACGTATAAATAGTACATATATGTATGAATAGTAATCATACATATAAATAGTGTATATATGTATAAATAGTAACCGTACGTATATATGAATAGTAACTATATATATAAATAGTATATGTATGTATGAATAGTAATTATATATAAATAGTATTTATACGTATTTTCAAATAGTATATATACGTGTACATTTTTATATATATTTTTGAATAGTACACATACGTATACGTGATTATATGTATTAAAGAATTATATTAATTGAATCCATTAAATGTAATTGTGTAGATTTAAAGAAGATATAGTAACTTGGATTTCAGGTGAGTAGCTAACCTACTTGGATATTTATTTAATTATATGAATAGTCCAAGTAATTTACATATTCAGAGTATATCTACTATTACCTTTGACTGAATATTTCAATTAATATGAATATGGTTGTGTGCCGAATATGATTATGGTCATATGCTATGGCTGTGTGCCGAATGTGAATATGGCTGTGTGCCGAATATGATTATGGTCATATGTTATGGCTGTGTGCCGAATGTGAATATGGCTGTGTGCCAAATATGATTATGGTCATATGCTATGGCTGTGTGCCGAATGTGGAGATGGCTGTGTGCCGAATATGATTATGGTCATATTCTATGGCTGTGTGTCGATTATGAATATGATATGATTACAGTTATATGCTAAGGATCGAAAAATTTTACTTATGTATTTTATACATATACTTGTGTATTGTTAATCACTTGATGATTATCTGTAATTAAGTTTCTATCCTTGTAACGTTATCTATTCATTGAGATTATTATCTCATATTGTGGTGGATATATTTTTTTCAGATCCTGAGGTTAACGAAAAACATCCGCCTGAGGAGTAGCAGAAGTTCAATATCCTAACCCTCTTTGCTCCAAGGGTTGGTGTTTATTTGAATTAAAGCTGTTTCTTCAGTTTTAAATTCTAGAAAGCTCTGCAGTCAAATAGGACATCTAGGAGGAAGTGGTTATTGTACATAATTATGTTATTACAGTACTTTAAGTTTACTGTATGTTTTGTGAGATTGTAGCTTATTAAGTAAAATCGGAGTGTTTAACTAAGATAAGTCTTTGCTATATTATTACTCTCACATTTTAGAATGATTATTATATGGAGCTAAAAGCATAGGCTTACAACTAGAGAGTATCTCTAAGTTGTGCCGGTCACGTACCATTTTGAGGGTCGTGACAACAAGTATGTGGTCCAATATGTCTATCTCCTCTCTCTTGCAGATTAGAAGCCATTGGAGAGGATTGAGTGCTCACAGGAAAAGGAGTTTGAAGGAGAGATTGAGAGAGAGAGAGAGACTGAGAGACTAAGAGCTTGGAAGAAGGAAGGAGAAGCCTTACTATGGAGATCACCTATTCTCTTTTATGTCATGAAACATGGTTCATCTTCTTCTCCTCTTCTTCTCTTTTTTCGTTTCCTTCTCCCCTTCTCTTTTTCTGTCATGAGCTAAGAACCCTAGAGACCAAATTGATGGAAATATTGTTAGGGGCGTGATTTTTACCATTAAGCAAAGCAAGGCAATAGTAAGCTTGAATCCTTTGAATCTATAAATTTAATTCATTTCTTTTTGTTTAGTTTTAGGATAAAAGTGATTATACAAGCTATTACAAATTAAAATGAAGAAAAACAAAAAACAACGCATGAATTAAGTAGCAAAAATCAAAGAAAATGGTAAGGAGAACAGAGTTGATTATGTTTCTACATAATTTTTCTTTACTGCTAAGAATGGTTTGGACTGTTTGAGGTATCAAACAAACTTCAGTGGTTATGAAATTTGGTATGCAATTGGATATGGTGTCTAAGATTCTGCCTAATTTATTTCAAAATTTTCTGGGTTAGTTTAGTACCCCTAAAACAATGATTGAAATTTGTAAAGAGTTGAACAAGATTGATCTGTCATACTACTAGTTTTATGTGTTTTTGGACCAGATCAATTCCTAAAACCATGAAATTTTTATGCAGAGCTTCTAACATGTTATTAATCTGATTTGGAAAGTTTCAAGCTTACTAAAATTGCTTTGCTTGATCAAATAATTATGGGAATAACACTTTGTTCAGTGCAGAGCAAATATAGGCAGTTTCGGAAATTAATTTGGTTTTAATAGCTAAAGACCTCTTTTTGATCTAAAATTTCTATGGCACTTAGCTAAGACATGAAATAATGATCTGAAAAATTTCATGGCATTTGGACATGGTTGACTAAGTATAAAACACATAACACCGTACCTGTTCAAAATTTAGACAACTTTGACCTTTTGCATCTAATAAGGTCTTTAGTAGAGTCTAAAGATAAAGTTAAATTCTAACATTTTTATCCTACTATGTGAAGGTAATAACAAAGCTATGTACCAAATTTTATAATTTTTAGAGCTATGGATTAATACCAAAATTTTTCTAAAGATTATTTCTAATTTTAGCCTCAAAACAGAACAAAGTTAAACGATTAATAATTTATGTTCTGAATTGGTGATCATACTTGCTAGAATTAATTTATAAGTTTATGATGAGGCTCTTGGCATCTCTTTTTGAGTTTAAAGTATAGAAATATAGCTTGAACTCCAGGTGAAAGATCTAGTCTTGCCTTGTTTGATTTATTTTTTAGAATTTTGTTTCCTAGAAATGTAATAAAGTAATTGATGAATATATTTTCTATATATTTGGATTGAATTTGCAAAAGAAATGCATGTGAATAGTTGATGTTTATGAATGACATGGATTTATTAAAGTTCATGATGTGCATTTGGATGCTCTTGTTTGTGCATGTGATTGTATTTGAAAGAAACAGAAATTTCAAACACTTTTGTGTCCCTTTGAGGACGGTGGTTAAATAAGGTTGAATTGTTTGACGTCCCTTTAAGGGCAGGGGTAAAATAAGATTGAATTGCTTTAACGTCCCTTTGAGGGTGGGGTGAAATAAGGTTGATGCCTATGGGCGAAGATATAGCCTATAGGCATAGAATATAGCATACCGACAGGATAGGCATACGAGTGGGAATATAGCCTATAAGCAGAGGATGTAGCCTACAGACAGGATATAGCCTATGGGCAGGATACGCTTACAGTCGGAGATATAGTCTACGGGCAGGATACACCTTTGGGCTAGAATATAGCCTACAGACAGGATATGACTTCAGGCGAAAACATTGCCTACAAGTAGGATAACGCCTTCTGGAGGGTACATGTAAATATTTATGAACTTTCTCATAATGTTTTCCTCTTGACACATATTTACTTCATAAATTATTTATGTTATGAATATTCATATGTTCATACACGATTATATGTACTTTTGGCATTCATAGTTGAATGTGTGTGATAGGTAAGACTAGTTTTTATAGTGAGCCAAGTGGACCGGACTCATCCCCTACAGTTTTAGATACAGAAGACTTTTTAGCTTCGATAACGTGAATGCCAAGAATACCTCCTTTTTTGTTCAAGGTAAAGGTATAATACCTCAGTTTATGTTAGTTGTATAATTCTAGAAAAGCTCTATAATCGGGTAGGTGATATTAGGATGTTATATTTGGATATGTATATGTGGTACTTTAAGAATTTTTAAATAAATATCAAAGATAAATATTCTTAAATACTTATTTAAGATTAATGAAATATAATTCTTCTTTTCTTTCAAGAAGCGTTGTATTTTTATACCTAGAAATTATTTATATATAAAACTAATATGTTTGTGGGAATTAATAGTCGAGTTAGGCTTACGGAGGTGAGGTGAAGTTCAATTTTCGTGCCATTCACGTGCTCGAATTTTGGGACATGAAAAAGTTGGTATCAGAAGATTGGGTTTAGATCTCCTACTACTTGCAGAGCTAGATATCCTTAGTGGATCCTCCTCTATCATTGTGAACCCGGGTATAACTATAGAGAAACGACTCTATTGAAGGCCCTGTAAGATATTTTCATTTCCTTTTCCCTCGAGACTTTTTTTTTTCTTAGGAATTTTGTTTTCAGTTTAGTTTTGGATAAATGTAACAATGCTTTTGAATTTGGCAATAGAAAAGTTGTTATTTATTTTGATTCTGTTGCCGTCGATTCAAGATTTTAATGTGATGGACTACATAAGTTGAATTTGTGATTTATTTTTTGTTGTTGATTTCCTTTATCTTTTTTATTTTATTATTATTATTTTAGAGTATCATCCCATAAAAGAAACCACTGGCATTAAAAGTTAAAGAATTACATTGCTTAAAAAAAAATTTACTCATGCATGAGTGATCTACAGGCGAGGTGGTCTTAGATTAGGAGGGTTGTATTGCAACATCATCCCTCGACCATTCTTTGGAGTGAGAGACAAAGCAATGTCATGGAGAGTAGTATAAATCTCATTTATACAATCAATACTTCTAATCTAGTCGAAAAAAAAGAGTTCATTTTTTGATTTAGCTATTTATTTTCTTTTATTTTATAATGAACAGTTCCAATTGAATAAGTAAAAATTCAAAAATTAGATAAAAAATTTTAAATCGTCAATTATAAAATGAAGAAAAATGAACTATCTAAATCGCGAAATAGACTATCTTTTATTTCAAAAAATAAAGAGATAATTCATTTTCAAAATTGAGATAACTGAAATATTTTAGAAATCAACTCTATAATAACAGGGGAAAAAAAAAAGAAGGGAGCACAGTTTTATTCTTCTTTCTAATTATATTTGTACATGCATGCACATTAAAACTCTTAAACTGTAAACCCTAAATCTTAGCTGAGAGTCTTGAAGTGATAAATCTGGATATTCTCTACATCACGCTTCTTAAAGTCATTGCGGTTTTTGTTGGCAAAGAACTTGCCCCAGTTGTATTGAGTGTATCTTGCAGGGTTGTGCTGATTCACAAGCTCCTCCAATGGCTTCACCATCACATGGTGGGTAGGTAAGAAGAAGAATGTAATTGAGAACCTTTCCTTCTCACTGTTCACCACCACCCTGTGTTCTACACTCTCATATTTGTCATTGCTCCACACTTGTCAAATTTCTACAAGTCACTTTTTGAATTTAACATACTTCAAAATTTATTTGAAAAAACATATCTACCATTTAATTTAGATAATTTATTTTTAAGTAAATTATTAATTTGGTCTCTAAAATATTAAAAGTATCTCAATTTAATTCTTGAAGATTCAAATGTCTCAATTTAGTTCCTCATTTTCTTAAAATGACTTTTTAACAACAAAAATTTTGAGACTTGACAATGAAAATGATCAAACTGAGACAAATACAACTTTTCATATATTAAATTGAAGCACTTAATCTTTCAATGATCAAATTAGAAAAAAAAATCTAGTCTTTTAGCAACGAATTTTGAGATTTAATGATAATAAATTTGATGATTTAGGAACAAAAAAGATCAAATCATCAAATTGAGATAGTTATAATTCAAAAACTAAAATGAAACACACTTAATATTTCAAGGACTAAATTAGTAACCTACACTTTAAGGTTTTGGTATAGCCATTGAATCATTTAGAGTGAAACTCAAATAATGGAAAGTAGAGGATTCGCTCTTGTGTGCATGAAGAAATCTAGATCGTTGGATCTAGTGCATCCAATGGTTTAAATTTTTTTTTTTAGTTTGAAAAATCTAAATCGCTGGATGCATCGTATCCAACAGTCCAAATTTCTTCCTGCATGCAGAAAGGAATCCACATGCTAAATAATGTAGGATGCATCCAACAGTTCAAATTTCAATCCGAACGCCAAATAATGTACCTGAAATATGTCTCCCACATTGATGATGAGGGCATGTAGGGTACGTTTAACAGGGATCCATTCCCCATCTGATTTTCTCTTTACCTGCAAGCCTCCAACATCATCTTCAGCAAGCACTGTTAGAACTCTTCCATCTTTGTGTCTCCCAACTCCAAGAACTAGGTCAGGGAATGGGCATGGCGGATAATGGTTCAGTCTCACCAAGCTCATTTGTTTCTCCTTGAAGCATCCATGGAATTTATCACCAGGTAGTCTTAGGCTTAGTGAGATTAACTCCATCAATTTGTATGCTAGCTTTTCTACTTCTCAAGCATACTCCTCCAATGCCTTCCTATCCATAAAATACCAAATACTAGCATATAGGTTAAGACTCCACTTGGTTAAACAATTTATTTAAACGCTTATAAAAAAATGTCTTATGTAAAAAGCTTTTATACCATAAGCTCCTTTTAAATTAAGTTATTTAGTGTTTGAATACATATTTGTAGAAGCACTTTTAAATTATGATTGAGAAAGGGAGAGGTGAAAAGCTTGGTTTTAATGTAATGTCAAATTATGATTAGGGATACACTTGTTTTGTAAAAGTACAAAACAGCTTTCCAGTCATATGATTTTGAGTTTTCGAACAAGGTTATTTCAAGAAACTTAAAAAATTGGTTTCATAAAATAAGCTAAAAAAACCTTTTGGGGATTCATATATTACTTATTTAAGTTTATCTAAATATTTTTTTTACATAAAAGCACTTATACTAGTAGATAAGCTCTAATAAACTATAAGCTATGTTATTCAAACAGAATTATGGTCATAGTCCTTATAGTTTCACTCAATTTTTAATTTGGTCTCTAAAATTTAAAAACTCATAATTGAGTCCTTATAGTTTCACAATTTTTTAATTTAATTCCTATTATTAAAATTTTGTCAACATTTTGCTAAATTTTAGTGACATAACTAATTATATATCATTTCAACATTTGAAATATACACGATTTAAGCTAGTTCATCCTAATTATTTAACATAAATTACATTATATGTCATATATATGTGAGTTAATATCACTGAAATATATATTTTTTTGTTAGCATAAATCATGTACATTTGGAATGTCTGCATTTAATTAGTCACTTTAACAAAATTACGTATAAATATTTAATAACAGGGAAAAAATTAAAAATTTGTGAAACTATAAAGAGTCAACTACAATTTTTTAAACTATAGGAACCACATTAGAAATTAAGTGCAACTGCAAGGACAAAAAAATAATCTAACCTAACATATAATGCTGCTTAATATCGATTAGTTGAATTAATAATGGCTATGTGAACTCTAAAGATAGTAATGGTTCAATTTTTAAAAATTCTAATTTGGGGTGAGCTCTACTCATTGTGTTTAGTGATCTTGTGTTTAGTGATCTTGGAAGGATTAGCCTTTTATCTTGTTATGTAGGAAATATCTTTGAAAGAAAAAAATCTACAAATGTTTTTGCTATTTTAGGGGATAACCTAAACCAAAAAAAAAAATAACGGACAAAGTGAAAATGACAATTTTTTTTTTACATCTATTCTTTTTAAGGAAACTACAATCTCATTAATCCTAACTTCAAGTCCATTGCTATTGACTCATTAACAATAATAATCGAGTCCTGACAGGCTTTCTATATTGGCCCAAACCACTTAAATATATATATATATATATATATAAAGTTTAGAATTATTATCTTATAAAGATCATTTTTTAGATTAATTATTTAATAGCCCATCATATACAATTATGATAATATATGAATCCATCTTATAGGAAAAATATTTACAATTATTAGTTTCAATTTCATGTAACAAAACCAAAGTGAATTAAGCTTTGTTGATTTGAGTATTTTTTATTTTTATTTTTATTAAAAATAAAAAATGCACTAAAAAATGTGTGGTTGAATTTAATATAAATGTTTTTGTGAAAATATTTCTTAAAATAGTTCTAAATCTAAAAATACTAAAAAAAATATTTTTAATATTTTAAAAAATACATTTCAAAAATAAAGATTGAAAATACCAATAAAAAATATTTTTACAAAACAAATAAACTCATTGTTAACATGTGCAACATCAATGATACATTCAGATGACATTAGACAAAAAGAGTGCCCCATGTGAGTCCACATCAATTAAACGGCATGAGTGCGTCAAACACGTTATTTAGTGCTTGTTATATGCTAAGCAAAAAATTTACTCTGGACATTAGATATAATAACATAATAAAAATTAATTAAAAATATATAAATTATAATTAACTTGAAATAAAGATTATAAACTACAACTCAAACTTTACTCTCAATTTATGAAAATTTGTCGGTCATTATATTATATGTAAATCTAAATATTTCATCTAAGATAGAAATGATAGTGTGTCGGAGATGTTCGAGGTTACCGGAATTCAGGTGGGTACTGAGGCCACTGATTGGCGATCGTCCTCAATTACCGATCCTCCGGCTCATGCGACGCCGGAACCTCCGTGGTATTCTCCACCAGATAATCGAACACCTCCTTCCAATCCCTCACGTTCTTCGTGTGCTCTCCGTTGTGGTATCCCATTGCGTTCACCTCGTCTCGCTTCACCTTCCTCTTCTCCTCCGCGCTCTGCTCGAAGAATTTCTTCGCGCAGATCTCTGTCTTCCTCTGGATTTCCGCAGGCACTCCGTGATTGAAAACCTGGAAGGATCCCCAGCGCTCGCAGGCCCGGCCGATCTCCGACACGAGATCTCTGTTTCGGCCGGAGAGATCGATCACCGGGATCTCACCGGCGACTTCGTCGGCATCCACAGGTTTTGGATTCGGACGGTGGTCGCTGCACTGGATGAAAGCTGGATCGATCTCTCCCATGTCTCACTGGTTTCTTGCTCTTCCTTCTTCACAACAAGGATAGTAATAAAGGCAGATTTTTCTTTGCTTTGTATGGTATTACATACATTGAACATAGACATGTATTGTGTGAGAGAACTTGGATGCTATCTGGAACAAGAACGCACACAAAATTGGTGGGCTTAATTAGGAAAATTGCTTAGATACACAATAGACTTGTTGTTGAATTGTTGAATCCGTTTCCTCCGCTGGAGGCGCCCAATAAGATGTGGAGCTTTTCGAAGTTTATGCGAGTTTCACCTCCGGTCTCGAAGCACTAGACAGTGCTAGAAAATAAGAGCATGAGGTTTGATTCGGTTTAGATTTGATATTAGGTAATTTTTTTTATAATAGTTTGTAATTTTTAATTTTCATAAAATATATGTAATATAAAAAGAAAGAGATCATCTTATTTAAAATATATATATATATAAATAATATTTGCTGACATAAAAATAAATAAATATAATGTTATATATATATATATATATATATATAAAGCTGGTTCAATTTTAACCAAACTAAATTAAACTAAATTGATAATCGAATCGAATTAATTAAAATTTATATTTCAAAAATCAATTTAAACATCTTTTTTTTGGCGGTTTAGTTTGATTTAATCAGTTTAATTTGATTTTAAATATCTCTATTGAAAAATTGAGCATCTAATTGAAGATTTGGATTCCGTTTTGTTCATATGTTTATTTTTAAATTATATAATTCAAGATGTAATAAATAATTATCAAAATCGATGTTTTCGACACAAAAATTTTGGGACAACTACTACATCGAAGGAGAAAAGTTATATAAATTTTATAATATATTTTATATCATTTTTTTTACCAATAGTAAGATATATGTATTTTTTTAAAAAAAAACTAATTATACATTGATGACCCTACAAAATATAAAGTTAAATCATATACTTATTGTCTTTAAATTAAAGAATCATACATTTATCGTATTTTGATTGAAAAATTTAATAACATGTACAAAGAACTGAACTTAAATTTTTTCTCATATATTTTGGACACTAAACAAATACCAAAGAGTAACCAAGTTTGTTTAAGTAATTCATTACTTATTTTTATATATATATAAGGAAAATGAGGGCTGAAAGCCTACACCTTAACCAGGTATCAATAATTTCAAAAGGAAAAAAAAAGAAAGAAAGGGGGGGCCACATATTATGTATCAAAATGACATTTGATACACAATAAAATTTCTATGTTTAAGATGGTAATTAAAAAGCATAATAAAAATAATATGAATGGTATTTTATGCCTGATTGAACTTAACATTATGTAATATAAGATCACTAATAAATAATATACATTTAAAAAGAGACTTTTTACTGTCATATTACACTTCTATTTTTAAATTTCCAATACATTTTTTTTAATTTTTAAATGTATCCCACTTTTATTGTGTAATTACGTGTGTCGCCTTCGTCAGATACGACACATAATTACTTGTGTTGTCTCTGACAAGAGCGACACATGTTTTTGAGAGAGAGAAAAAAAAAACAATTGGCAAAAAGAAGTTAAAAGCCTTGTAAAGTTAAGAGATATTATGAAACGTAGCATAGTTGTTTCTCGATTACATACGAACATAGATTAGCTCAAATCTTGACCGTTTGTTTTTTTTTTTTAGGTTCTGATCGTTTATTAAAGATAAAATTATAATATTAATAGACAGTCAAAAATAGAATCAAATATGAGATAGCTTGTCCCATGAGCCATGCAGCCAATCCATACTGATTAGTCATTACATACCCATTGGAATGAGAAAACAGGTTTAGGCGGAAGAAAAATAAAAGAGATAGAATTGCAAAACAGAGAAATGAATTATTAATTTCTGCCCTTCGAGAAAAGAACAGAAAAATGAATAATTGCTTGCCATGTAATATCGAACCTTTTAGCTTGTTCTTATGTTTTGAAATTAATTTTGGAGGAAATCATACTAATGGTAAAATTTTGTTATTTATGCTTACGTCTCATTTAAATTTATTTCGTTATTTAAATTAGTTTGTTACACACTATTTATTTAAAAACTAAAATTATTTGTTAATTTTTATTATCATAATAAAATTATA
Organism: Biancaea sappan; assembly: GCA_037074585.1. Lineage (NCBI taxonomy): Eukaryota > Viridiplantae > Streptophyta > Magnoliopsida > Fabales > Fabaceae > Biancaea > Biancaea sappan. The sequence goes on along the minus strand of CM073493.1, from coordinate 5,751,443 downwards.
GTTTTATGTTATAATAACTTAATATCAATCTAATTATTTTTATTGCAATACTAAAGATAAAATTACAATCTTATATTGTAAAAAAATAATTTATTCAATAAAAATTACATTAAAAGAAAAAGTTATTATAAGATAGATAACAATTAAACCATTCACCCTATTCAGGAAATTCAGGAAAAGCAGCCAAATGATTAGCAGCAAATCATCCCTATTTTCAACTGTTCATCACAACCATTTAACATAGAGAGTTTTATCTCTGAAAACATAATTTTTAGAATTAGGAGCAAAGTTGATTAATTTTTGAGGATGGATTAAATTATTATATCTAATACATATATATTTTTTAAATATCGTACTCAATTATTTTAATATTTTAATAGATATATTAACTTTTCTTTTAATGTAATTTTATTGAATAATTTATTTTTTTTACAATATAAGATTGTAATTTTATCTTTATTATTGCAATAAAAATAATTAAATTGTTATTAAGTTATTATAACATCAAACTATAATTTTATTATGATAATAAAAATTAACAAATAATTTTAGTTTTTAAATAAATAGTGTGTAACAAACTAATTTAAATAACGAAATAAATTTAAAGGAGACATAAGCATAAATAACAAAATTTTACCATTAGTATGATTTCCTCCAAAATTAATTTCAAAACATAAGAACAAGCTAAAAGGTTTGATATTGCATGGCAAGTAATAATTCATTTTTCTGTTCTTTCCTCGAAGGACAGAAATTAATAATTTATTTCTTTGTCTAGCAATTCTATCTTTTCTATTTTTCTTTCGCCTAAACCTGTTTACTCATTCCAATGGGTATGTAATCGAGAAACCAACATGCTACGTTTCATAATATCTCCTCAGCCTTGCACGGCCTTTAACCTCTTTTTGTCAATTGTTCTCTCGTTCTCTCTCTCTCTCTCTCTCAAATAAAAATAGGTGAATTTTGAACATATGTTATCTCTGTCAAAGGCGTCATAAGTAATCACGTGCCGTTTTTAACAAAAACGACACATATAATTACACAATAAAAATGAAATACATTTGAAAATTTAAAGAAAAAAAAAGATGTCTTGGGAATTTAAAAATAAAAGTGTAATATGGCAGTAAAAAAGTCTTTAAAAAATGATGTTATTGTTTGACATCAAATGAAATACCCGTGATTCTAGGTGATGTCACATTTTGAATAGCAAAGGAACAAAATGAAAATATACCAACCCCATTGTTAGATTCCATTGATAAGATGGACAAGTTTGTGATTGCATAGTGCATGATCTCAGCAAAGATTAGCCCACTTAATTTGAGACCACAAGTTCACAATTTATAGATCTGATTTCTAAAATAGTCTGTCTCATTTTTACTTTTTAAAGGATGAAACTTACTTTGTTAGAATAAAAAAATATTGAAAAGTAACACATAAATATAAGTTTATGTTCGAATCAAGTTGGACTTTAACGGGCTTATTATTTAGTGTCCAAACCCACACGAAGCTTGTTTCGCGGGTTAGCAAGCCAACCCGTGGGCTGGGATAAAAAACTCTTTTAAAAAAAATGGGAGGAAGGAAGAAGAACGTTATGCTGCACTGTAAAGCGACAAGGAATGAAGGAAGAAATTGCTGTGACTATCAAGTGAGCGAGGAAGAAGAACACTGCAATAAAGAGGAGATCTTGGAGAGAAGATTCGAGCAAACAAAGAAGATTTGAAGGAGCTGTAGAGAGAGGAGAGCTGGAGAAGGCACTGCACTGTTGCAGGGAGAGGAGAACTCTGTCACTCATCACTCATGCCTTCAGCCCTTCCCTTCACTACTCACTTTGTCACTCATTCATGAATAGAATTACACGCCACAAATTGAGCAATTAAGATTTGAAGCTTTTTTTTTTTGGTTGCTCGTAGTTTGGGCTTGTGATTTAAGAGTTGGGACAAATTGTGCTGCTTAAAGAATTGAAATGACAAGCAAAAAAGTTACTTCTTAAAAGAAATTAATACAGTTTATTATGTGGACCTCAAAAATCCAAAGCCTTATGGGATTAGATCTATTATCTCATTTTTCTTTTCTTTTTGAAATTCAATTTGGTAGCTTCAATGATCCCAAAAAACCAAATTTGCTAGCTTCACAATGTCTTGGGAAAAAAATACAAATATATTCTATTTTCTTTTCTTAAAAAAAATTAATATAGTTTATTATGTGAACCTCAAAAGCCCAAAGCCTTATGAGATTAGACTTATTATCTCATTTTTTTTTTAAATTCAATTTGGCAGCTTCAACGATCCCAAAAAAGAAAGTTTTGGTAGCTTCACAATGTCTTTGGACAAAAAAATACAAAAATGTTCTATTTTAATTTTAAATCATCTATAGATGTCCCTTCGTTTTTTACATTTTCAAATATGGATAATAGGCATTCTAAATTATTATAGGGCCAAATTCAAAAAAATGGATGGTCTTCTAATTTGGTCAAAAAAGGAGAGTTTATTTTGTGATTTGGATTATTTATTTTCTTTCATTTCATATCAAACAGCTCAAATTAAATAAATAAAAATTCAAAAGTTAGACAAAAAAATTTGAATTGTCAGTTATAAAATGAAGAAAAATGAACCATCCAAATCGTGAAATAAACTCTCTTTTATTTCAAAAAATCAAGAGATAATTCATTTTCAAAATTGAGATAATTGGAATATTTTAGAAATCAAGCTAGAAATCAACTCTATAATAAGAAAAATAAAATAAATAAGGGAGCAAGTTTTATTCTTCCATCTATAATCATATTTGTACATGCATGCAAACTAAAACTCTTAAACCTTAAACACCCTAAATCTTAGCCGAGAATCTTGAAGTGATGAATCTGGATATTCTCCACATCACACTTCTTAAAGTCACTGCGGTTTCTATTGGCAAAGAACTTGCCCCAGTTGAATTGTGTGTACCTTGTAGGGTTGTGGTGATTCACAAGCTCCTCCAATGGTTTCACCATCACATGGTGGGCTGGGAAGAAGAAGAATGGAATTGAGAACCTTCCCTTCTCATTGTTCACCACCACCCTATGTTCTACACTCTCATATTTGTCATTGCTCCACACCTGTTCAAATCTCTAAAACTCATTTTTTGAACTTTAACATATTTCAAATTTTATTTGAAAAAACATATCTACCATTTAACTTAGATAATTCATTTTTAAGTAATTTATTAATTTGGTCTCCAAAATATTATAATTATTTCAATTTAATTCTTGAATGATTAATCGTCTCAATTTAGTTCTTCTTTTCGTTAAAGTGACTTTTTAACCATGAAAATTGAGACTTGGCAATGAAAACGATCAAATTAAGATAAATATAACTTTTTATAGACTAAATTGAAATACTTGATTTTTTAAGGATAAAAAAATGATAATTTTTTAACAACAAATTTTGAAATTTAGCAACAAAAAATTTGATAATTTAGCAACAAAAAAGATCAAATCATCAAATTGAAACAGTTGTAATATTTCAAAAATTAAATTGAGACACTTAATATCTCGATGATCAGATTAGTAATTTACCCTTTATGGTTTTGGTATAGCCATTGAATCATTTAGACTTTAGATTGAAACTCAAATAATTGGAAGAAAAGGATTCCCTCCTGCGCGCTAGAGGAAATCTGAACTATTAGATTTTATGCATCTAACGGTCTAAATTTGTTCTTAAATCCTAAATTTTGAAAATTTTAGATTGTTAGATGCATCAAATTCAAATGTCTAGATTTTCGTAGCCAGATAATGTACCTGAAATATGTCTCCCACATTGATGATGAAGGCATGTGGGGTGGGTTTAACAGAGATCCATTCTCCATCTGATTTTCTTTTCACCTGTAAGCCTCCAACATCATCTTCAGCAAGCACTGTTAGAACTCCTGCATCTTTGTGTCTCCTAACTCCAAGAGCTAACTCAAGGAATGGGCATGGCGGATAATGGTTCAGTCTCACCATGCTCATCTGCTTCTCCTTGAAGCATCCATGGAATTTATCACCAGGTAGTCCCAGGCTCAGTGAGATTAACTCCATTAATTTGTATGCTAGTTTCTCTACTTCTCGAGCGTACTCCTCCAATGTCTCCCTGTCCGAAAAACACCAAATATTAACATATACAGCAACTTAATATTAATTAATTGAACTAATAATGGCTATTTCAACTCAACGAATAATAATGGTTCAATTTTTAAAGGTATTAATTTGGGGTGAGCTCTACTCTTCGTATTTAGTGAACTTGAAAGAATTAGCCTTTTATCGTATTATGTGGGAAATATCTTTGAAAAAAAAAATTTTACAAATGTTTTTGCTTTTTCAGGGAATAACCCAAACTTGAGTAAAAAATTATGGACAAAATGAAAATAACACTCTTTTTCTACACCTATCCTTTTTTAGAAAACCACAATTCCATTAATCTTAATTTCAAGTTCACTGCTATTAGCCCATTAACAATAGTAACAGACAAAATTTCTACACTGGCCCAAAATTTTTTGCCACAGTTAAAACCGTGGCTAACTTGAAGAGTTTCCTACTCTTTTTGGCCCGAAGAGCAAGGACACCGGTTCTTATTTCAAATACATATAAAGTCCAAAATTATTACTTTATTAAGATCATTTCTTTAAGCTATATATAAATTATTTGATAGTCTATCATGTACAATTATGATAATATGTGAGTCCACCTTATAGCAAAATTACTAACAATCACTAGTTCATATTCCACATAACATAGCCATAGTGAATTAATAAGTGTCAATATGTGCAATATACGATATTACATCAATGTCTAACGTTAAATATATAGATGATATGAGACTCAAGAGTATAATCCAATCTAATTAAAAATATATGAATTATAATTAACACCAAATAAAAATTATCAAAAATAATTCAAACTTTAGTCTCACTTTATAAAATGTTGCCTATCATTATATTATATGTAAATTTAAATATTTCATCTAACATAGTACGAAATGGTAGTGCGTGATACATGTTAGGTTACCGGAAATCAGGTGGGTACTGAGGCCACTGATTGGCGATCGTCCTCAATTCCCGATCCTCCGGCTCATGCGACGCCGGAACCTCCGTCGTGTTCTGTAATACCCGTTAATTTCAGAATATAATTCGCTTAAGAGTATTTTAGAATTCTACAACGTTACTTTAGTTATTTATTTTGGTCATTTTTAATTTTCATATTTAATTGTTCTCTTTGAATATTATTTATGAAAATTGAGTTAAATGACTGGACTAAATATTTGCACAATTAGGGATATATTCTAAGAATGGTGAAATTCATGGAAAAGTAGTTTCAGAATGGTCAATTAATCCATTTATTGTAAATTGACTGGATGGGTTTGGATGTTAGGTTATGGATACCCATGGGTTATTGAATAACCCATTAGAAATATTTAATATAAAGTTTCAATAGTACCCCTCATTTTCACTCAGCCGAAAGAAGCAGAAAAGCATTTCTCTCTCAGTTCTTCATTTTCTTCTCAAATCCTTTCCTTGATCTTCAGAAGTTCGATTATTTGTTCGGTTCAAAAGCTTTGTAAGGATCAAAGGTAAGCTTTAATCTCGTTATTTTCCTTAAATCTAAGTTTATATGGAAGATTAGAGGAGGTTTTGTTCTTGAAGATTTTGATGATAATTCGTGAATCTCAGTTGTTTTAGAAGTTATATTTGAGTTATAATCGGTTAAAAGAGTTGAAATTCTGGTTTTGAAACAAGAAAGGAAAGGATGAATTTGTTAGAAATTTCTACAAAAACTTCTGCAAAAAACTGAGTTACTGTAGCGATCAGAAATTTCGAAACAAAATTTGGAAAATTTTCTTCAGGTACTATAGCAGTACTGTAGTGTCGGCAGTCAACGACACTGTAGCAGTCAACGTTACTGTAGCGAACCGGCACTGTAGCGAAACGTTACTGTAGCGAACCGACACTGTAGCAAAACCGTTACTGTAGCGAACCGACACTGTAGCAACCCGTTACTGTAGCAGTCAGAAAATTTTACGTATTTTCGTGATTTTGTTTCCTTTCTTATGATTCCTTGTAATATATTTTACTAGGAAATTTTCCTACACAAATTCTAGTGTGGAACAAGGTAAACTTGGACAAACATCAAGGTGAGTGAATAACCTTGCTCAGCTAATTTGATATTACTAGTCAAAGTACAATATAAGTCTCATTTACAATATTATTTGGATAATAAGCAATTAATTTTTCATATGGGAGTATATGATGATCAATAGAAATAAGAGTATGTAGAAATTATTTATTTCATGACAATTGTACTATGTGATGAATTCTCACTATTTTATTAATGAGTAAAGATCTACGGGATCTAATACACGAGTGTGAAAGGGTTAAAGTCCCATACTACTCGGTGTATATCTAAGAAATCTTATACACGAGTTGAAAGGGTTAAAGTCCCATACTACTCGGCGTATACCTATGAGATCTTATTCACGAGTTTGAAAGGGTTAGAGTCCCATACTACTCGGTGTATATCTATGAAATCTTATTCATGAGTTTGAAAGGGTTAGAGTCCCATACTACTCGATGTATAAGACAATTAATTATATGAGTAAATGTGGTATTTGTACTTTTGATATTTTATATAGTACAGTTATTTACTTACTGAGTTTTTAAATAAACTCACACTCCCTATGATTATTTTTTTTCAGATACAGAAAACAAAGAACAAGAGTATCCATTTGAAGAATAGAAGCCCATTGGAATTATCCTCTATTTCTGTCTGGTGGGATACCAGTACTTATTAATGTGGACACTAGAAACGCTCTTTACTTTCTATAGGTCTCCTAGGCTTGCGATGAGATAGAAATATCAGACTATGTATGTCTATATTTGCTTATCAGATGAATATAATTCTGTAGTGTGGAATGAATGATTAAGGTTGAATGTAAAACCTTACAGAATATATGTATATAACGTATGTTTGAGAATTATATCAAATGAGTAGTATCTTTTCACATGCTCAATTTATGGGATGTGACAAATTTGGTATCAGAGGAAAGGTTTTATAGGTCCCCTATAGAGTACAGAGCAAAGTGATCTTTGTGGGCCCTTCCCTATTGTCATGAGCCGCGGCATGACCATAGGATTAGGTTCCATAAAAGACCTTGTAGAGTATAACGTCATTTTATAGATAACTTCTCACTGGGGCTAGAAAGTGATATTTTGTTTATGTCTGAAAATTGTTTGTTATGTGTGTAGATCTGTGACAGATCAATGTCAGAAGGATCTTCTAATAATAATGAGCATATGGGTCCAAGGAGGGCCATAAATCCACCAGTACATGTGCAAGATGATCCTAACCGTGGTGATAGTTTACATACTCAAAGTACTGAGGGCGCAACTAGTGAGCAAGCAAGAAGAGTCGAACCTAATGCTCACGTCGGTAATGCAACTATTGCACATGTGATTTATTTGATGAATGAACGATTTGACCGATTTGAGGCTGAAATGAGAGGTCGAGCTGCACAAGCTAACCTGCCAGTGGATCCTCCTATTGTTGAAGCTGAAAATGTACCACCAGCTCCGTTAGCGGGAGGAGTTAATGTAAAAGAGGTAAGAATGTCTGAATTCCAGAAAATGAGGCCTCCTACTTTTTCAGGGGAAGATCCCAAAGAGGACCCACAATGTTTCCTTGAAGATTGTGAAGCAATCTGTGATGCTATAGGGTGTTCTCCTACTCAAAAGGTAGAATTCACTTCCTTTCAGTTAAAAGGTAGGGCTGGTAAATGGTGGAGGAACTGGAAGAAAGCTACAATTCAAGGCGCACCGCCAGTTATGTGGACAGAATTTTACAGATTGGTTATGGATGAATTTCTTCCGGCAAGTGAACGATCATCCAGGGCCAGAGATTTTCTGTATCTACGGCAGGGAACCATGACTGTTGACGAGTATTCAGCTCAGTTTGTTAAATTATCTGAATATGCCCCTGAAATCATTCCTTCTGAAAGGAAGAAAATAGAAAAGTTTGTGGAAGGGCTTCGTGATGCCTTATATGATCAAGTGGGTTGTAATATGAACGATTACTCTTCGTACTCAGAGGCTGTTGATGTGGCCCGAAAAATGGAAAAGAGGTCAAAGAATAAAGAAGAATATCGTCAAAAGAAGAAAGCTAGATATAGAAGATCTTTTGATCAAGGGGAAGACTCAGGGACTTTGAAACCCTTTACTGCGTCACAAAATGCTCCAGCCACTCCTACTAAGTCAACTTATTCTACAGCCAGTGTGGCTAAGCCTCGTTCAGAGAGCAGGGGTGGTTTTAGCTCTTCTAGTAAAGGAGGTACTCAAGGTAGAAGGGAAAAACCTCAATGTCCTGAATGTGGAAAGTTTCACTTCGGAGAATGCAGGTTAAACACTGTTGGTACAGGCTGTTTTCACTGTGGACAAAAAGGACATTTTATAAGGGAGTGCCCTCAGCTCATGACAAGACCAGGTCAAGGGTCTACTTTGCCACCTCGACCACAATCTATTACTCAAACACCAACCCCTTCAACAGGGGGTAGTATGGGAAGAGGTTCTGGAAGAGGCCAAGGTGACCGTGGAAAACAAGCTGCTGGCAGAGGAAATGCAAGAGTATATGCTCTAACCCGACAGGATGCTCAAACATCCAATGCTGTAGTTACAGGTATATTATCTGTTAATACTTTTGCTGCACGTATTTTGTTTGACCCCGGTTCTACTCACTCATATGTGTCGCCCTATTTGCCAAGAGATTTGCATTTGATTCGATTATTCTTAAAGAACCATTCTTGGTTTCCACACCGATGAGAGAGACTTTGATGGTTAAAACATGTTATCGTTCTTGTAAAATAATCGTTGGAGGCATGGAAACTGAGATAGATCTTATGGTTCTCAATATGTTAGATTTTGATGTGATTCTAGGGATGGACTGGCTATCTTCTTGTCATGCTACTATAAATTGTCGTGACAAAGTTATTTCCTTTAATATACCGGGGAGGAGTAATTTTGTGTTTCAAGGAGATCAAAGTGATGTACCTTGCAACATGATATCTATGTTAAGTGCCCAGCGTATGTTGCGAAAGGGATGTCAGGGATTTCTAGCTTTTATCAAAGATTTAGAAAAGAAAGAACAGAAGTTAGAAGACATTCATGTGGTTAATGAATTCCCAGATGTGTTCCCAGAAGATTTACCTGGATTACCGCCAGAAAGAGATATTGAGTTCAGTATTGATTTGGTCCCAGACACACGACCAATTTCTATTCCACCTTATCGTATGGCTCCTGTTGAGCTAAAAGAACTCAAAGAACAATTGGAAGATTTGTTGAACAAAGGGTTTATTCGTCTAAGTTTTTCACCTTGGGGTGCTCCTGTTCTTTTTGTGAAAAAGAAAGATGGTTCTATGAGATTATGTATAGATTATCGTCAGCTGAATAAAGTCACAGTGAAGAATAAGTATCCTTTACCAAGGATAGATGATTTGTTTGATCAGCTTCAAGGAGCAAAATACTTCTCAAAGATTGATCTAAGGTCTGGATATCATCAGTTACGAATTAAGAGTGATGATATACCTAAGACTGCTTTTCGTACACGGTATGGACATTATGAGTTTCTTGTGATGTCTTTTGGGTTGACAAATGCACCAGCAGCATTTATGGATTTAATGAACAGAGTGTTCAAATCATTCCTTGATAAGTTTGTAATTGTATTTATTGATGATATTTTGGTGTATTCAAAGAGTCATGAAGAACATACTGAACATTTGAGAATAGTGCTTCAGACTTTGAGAGAGCATCAGTTGTACGCAAAGCTCTCAAAATGTGAATTCTGGATGAGTCATGTAACATTTTTGGGACATGTTATTTCCCAAGAAGGTATTCATGTAGATCCAAGTAAAATTGAAGCAGTAAAACAATGGCCTAGACCAACAACTGTGTCTGAAGTATGTAGTTTTCTTGGCTTAGCAGGGTATTACCGTCGCTTTGTCAAAGATTTCTCTAAGACGGCTCTCCCATTAAATAAGTTAACCCGAAATAATGTTAAATACATTTGGGATGATTCATGTGAACAAAGTTTCACCCAATTGAAAGAGTGTTTAACTTCTGCACCAGTCTTAATCCTACCATCAGGACCAGGGGGTTACTCTGTATTCTGTGATGCCTCAAAGATAGGCTTAGGATGTGTGTTGATGCAACATGGTAAAGTCATAGCTTATGGCTCACGTCAGCTTAAAAAGCATGAATTGAATTACCCCACTCATGATTTGGAAATGGCAGCTGTAGTGTTTGCCCTAAAGATATGGAGACATTACTTGTATGGGGAAACTTGTAAAATTTTTACAGATCACAAAAGCCTTAAGTACATTTTTGAGCAGAGAGATCTCAATCTAAGGCAACGAAGGTGGATGGAACTTCTGAAAGATTATGATTGTACCATCCTTTACCATCCAGGTAAAGCAAATGTAGTGGCTGATGCTCTAAGTCGAAAGTCTATGGAAAGTTTAGCTCACATTGCCACTATAAGGAGGTCTCTAATACATGAACTACAAGAATTGGAAGCTGATGGAGTATTCTTCGAGATCACTGAGTCAGGTACATTTCTGGCTCATTTAACAGTTAGATCATCTCTTGTTGAAAAAGTAAAAGTAAATTTAGAAAATGACATTGATATGGTCAAAATCAGAGATAAGGCAAGGCAAGGTCTAGTACCAAGTTTCTTGGTAGATGAAGAAGGAGTCTTATGGTTTAATGGGAGACTCTGTGTCCCCAACATTGAATCTTTGAAACATGAAATCTTAATGGAAGCTCATGGTTCGCCCTACGTTGTACATCCTGGTGCTGTGAAAATGTATCAGGACTTGAAACAAGTTTACTGGTGGGAGGGCATGAAGCGAGATGTGACTGACTTTGTAGCTCGATGTTTGACTTGTCAGCAAGTTAAAGCTGAACATCGACGACCATCTGGATTGATGCAAAAACTAGATATTCCCGAATGGAAGTGGGAAAGGATCACTATGGATTTTGTAGTAGGTTTACCTCGGTCAACAAAAGGAAATGACTCAATATGGGTCATAGTGGATCGACTTACTAAGTCAGCACATTTTCTTCCTGTTCATACCACTTTCAGTGTAGCAAAACTTGCTCGACTTTATGTTAAAGAAATAGTGAAACTTCATGGTGTACCAATATCCATTATATCAGACCGAGGACCTCAGTTTACTTCTCGGTTCTGGAAAGTCTTTCAAGAGGCTTTGGGTACCAAAGTGAATCTTATCACATCATTCCATCCTCAGACTGATGGACAGTCCGAAAGGACAATTCAGACTTTAGAGGATATGCTAAGAGCTTGTGTGATGGATTTCAGTGGAAGTTGGAAAAATCATTTGTCTCTTATTGAATTTGCTTATAACAACAGTTACCAAGCCAGTATTCAGATGGCACCTTTTGAGACTTTGTATGGGAGACGGTGTCGATCTCCTATAGGTTGGTTTGAACTTGGTGAAACCAAAATATTTGGACCTGAGATGATACAGGAAGATATAAATAAAGTTAAACTGATCAGAGAGAAGTTGTTAACTGCTCAGAGTAGACAGAAGTCTTATGCGGACAACCGACGACGTGACCTTGAATTTGCAATAGGTGATATGGTTTTCTTACGAATCTCACCTATGAATGGAGTAATGAGATTCGGGAAGAAAGGCAAGCTTAGTCCGAGGTATGTTGGCCCATATGAGGTTGTAGACAGAGTGGGTAATGTGGCATATCGCCTATACCTACCTTCCAACCTAGAGGGAGTTCATCCAATATTTCATGTGTCCATGCTACGGAAGTATCTTCCTGATCCTTCTCATGTCATTCAACCCCAAGAAGTTCATTTTGATGAAACTCTCACCTACGAAGAGGTACCAGTAGCTATCCTTGATAGAAAAGTCAAGAAATTGCGTACCAAAGAAATTCCTATTGTCAAGAATCTTTGGAGAAATCATTCTCGCGAGGAAGCTACGTGGGAGGCAGAAGATGAGATGTGGAAAAACTATCCACATTTATTTGAAACTTGAGGTAAGATTTAAATTCGGAGGACCGAATTCTTTTAAGGGGGGTAGAATGTAATACCCGTTAATTTCAGAATATAATTCGCTTAAGAGTATTTTAGAATTCTACAACGTTACTTTAGTTATTTATTTTGGTCATTTTTAATTTTCATATTTAATTGTTCTCTTTGAATATTATTTATGAAAATTGAGTTAAATGACTGGACTAAATATTTGCACAATGAGGGATATATTCTAAGAATGGTGAAATTCATGGAAAAGTGGTTTCAGAATGGTCAATTAATCCATTTATTGTAAATTGACTGGATGGGTTTGGATGTTGGGTTATGGATACCCATGGGTTATTGAATAACCCATTAGAAATATTTAATATAAAGTTTCAATAGTACCCCTCATTTTCACTCAGCCGAAGGAAGCAGAAAAGCATTTCTCTCTCAGTTCTTCATTTTCTTCTCAAATCCTTTCCTTGATCTTCAGAAGTTCGATTATTTGTTCGGTTCAAAAGCTTTGTAAGGATCAAAGGTAAGCTTTAATCTCGTTATTTTCCTTAAATCTAAGTTTATATGGAAGATTAGAGGAGGTTTTGTTCTTGAAGATTTTGATGATAATTCGTGAATCTCAGTTGTTTTAGAAGTTATATTTGAGTTATAATCGGTTAAAAGAGTTGAAATTCTGGTTTTGAAACAAGAAAGGAAAGGATGAATTTGTTAGAATTTTCTACAAAAACTTCTGCAAAAAACCGAGTTACTGTAGCGACCAGAAATTTCGAAACAAAATCTGGAAAATTTTCTTCGGGTTACTGTAGCAGTACTGTTGTCACATCCCAAAACTTACATGTGATATAAACATAAAATACCTAGGGTGTACCTCCGTGGTACCCCATAATCTCTGTGAACATTCTTAATATCCATAATTATGTGAATCATAAATATTCCAAGAAAGATATTTTGTATACATATTCAGAAAATGTTCAACCTTCAAACACTATACAACCTCCCAAGCCTAGGTGACCTACTAGATTACAGAGCGTTTCCTAATTCTTACCAATTGTTTACCAGACAAAAGTGGAGTATATCCTTAAAGGCTATAAATTCTTCTCCTCAACCACTGTATCTGAAAAGATAATCATAGAGAGTGTGAGTTTATCATAACTCAGTGAGTAAACAACTGTACATGGAAATATCATAAGCACAAACACCACATTTACTAATACAATCAATCTATCATTTATTGTAAATAATTATAGTAATACACTTGTCTAAATTTTGCGTATGATTTCTTGGGTGATCAATCCCTCAATCACTTTGCATTATATGTCATAGATACTTGCACTGAGTGACTTGGGAATTTAACCCTCAAACTCTTGGTGCATAAGTTTTCACAGTTATACACTGAGTGGTATGGGACTCTAACCCTTTCAAACTCGTGCATAGGTCTTCACATTTATACACTGAGTAGTATGGGACTCTAACCCTTTCAAACTCGTGCATAGGTCTTCACATTTATACACTGAGTAGTAGGGACTCTAACCCTTTCAAACTCGTGCATAGGTTTTCACATTTATACACTGAGTAGTATGGGACTCTAACCCTTTCAAACTCGTGCATAGATTTTTCACATTTATACACCGAGTAGTATGAGACTCTAACCCTTTCAAACTCGTGTATTAGATCTCGTAGATCTTTTGCTCGTCAATAAAATAGTGACAATTTATCACAATATAATTACTATGAAATAAATGAATTTACACATACTTTTATTCCCTTAAATGTCTATCATCAACCATAACAATCATCATATATTATCAACAGCGAGATTGATTATTTCTCACTTCAATAATGTTATAAACAAGACTTGTATTGTACTTTATCTAATAAGATCACATTAGTTTAGTAAAGTTATTTACTTACAAAATGTTCCAATTTATTCAAGGAACAATCACATCTAGTTCTTTAGTCAACTAGAGAAATCAATTCTCAAAGGTAATAAAATACCTTCCAATGATATTGTACTTTTTCTCAACCTGAACACACACTGATAATCTTCTCAATTTCACAAATAACGCAAATGGGATTTATATTGTGCTTTGACTAATTTATTAAATTAATTTTGCAAGGTTGCCTACTCACCTGGATTCCACGCTCTCAGCGCTCCCACCTTGCGCCCCCAAAAATCCCTATTGTAACCAGGTAAAAACCATTAGGGTTACAAAATAGAGAAATTTTCTATCACTACTCTCGACCTTTACTCACATCTTAAGTCATAACTCCTAACCGGTAATGAATTTCTAAATGACATTTATACCATTGGAAACTAGACTCAAAGAGCTTTCCAACGATATAAAGTTTGCCCAAAACGGAGTCCGGATGAAGAAGTTATGACTGATTGAAAAATAAGCTAAGGCTTTTCAGCATACCTGGCGCCTGGGCGCCAACACAAGCCTGGCGCCTGGGCGCCAAGTCCCTTTTCTTCCCAAAATTTTCTGAACCTTGGCGCCTGGGCGCCAGGATCGCGACCTTTCGCGATTCCTCTCGGTTTTGGCTCAGATCCGGCCAAATCTTCACCGTTTTCCATGATTTCTTCCATAGGATCTCACCCTTAATGTCTAAGGAGCATTTAGACACCAAAAACAACAATTTTAATCGAGAAACGAAGCCGGAATCTCGATTTTTACCCCAAACTTTCTGAAAACTATAAAATAGGAAAAAGCTTGAGAAATAGAAATTTCTACCTCAATTCCTTGCTTTCCCTACGTTGCTTGGCTCCTAGAGTGTCACGACCCGTTTTCTGGGCACATGACCGGCACAATGATGAATCTCTCATCACTGTAAGCCTTCCGATAAATATATCAAATTTTCTTATCTGAAAATCATAGAGATGATTTGCATGTAATCATAGATTATCAATTTAAAATACATTATTATACTGACATACAAGCCAAATGTCGAACCCCTGAACTAGATGTCCTAGACGATTACAGAGCAACATAATCTATAACAGAAGAGAGGTCTTCCCGACAACGGGAAGGTACAAAGTGATCTACTCCTCTAGCAGATATTCTTCGATGGCAACCTGATCTGAACAAAAAGGTTGTACAAACAATGTGAGCTTTTAAACTCAATGAGCGAATCGGCCTCGCATTAATAAAATTCAAATACATTACCAGTCATGCAAGCATATCCAAAGGCTCATACTCAACCAATAGACAGAAGATAAAAATTTATCCAATTCAACAAACGTTACTAGTACTCGTCAATGGCAATATATCCCGGAGAGCGCACACAGGCCGGCTCACCAATTATGTATATTTCCGCCATGACGCACAACATCATCCTCTTACATACAAGATAAAAATTCATCCAATTCAACAAACGTTACTAGTACTCGTCAATGGCAATATATCCCGGAGAGCGCACACAGGCCGGCTCACCAATTATGTATATTTCCGCCATGACGCACAACCTCATCCTCTTAGCTAGGGCGCCTCACGGATTTATCACCAATCCGGGCTATATCCCTACTGAGGGAATCGTTGTCTCCACACTCATTGGTCAAGACACCCTGTCAACCGGGTTTTCCGCCTTGCCGTGAGAGGGGGTACTGTCCCGCTCAATCACAATCAATAGCATTTCATATCATAATCAGAAGCTCAATATAATATTCATCCATATAACAGGTATAGTATATAACTATATTATTGATTTATAAACCACATATCAAGATAACAATTAATCCATTTTTGAAAACATTCAAACTTCACATCATCATAAGATACTTATTTCATTTTATCCATACTTATGGATTAATTATCTCATTTAGATTCGTCATTCTGAATCCAATTTCCCCCTATGAATCTTGGGAGTGTCCTACGACATACTTTTTATCACCAGTAATGCTAAAACTCTATTAAAACAGGGTCGTTTCACTCACCTGGATTCCGTACGAACATCGCTTCTCTAAGTCATTACAGACAAGAGTTCTCAGGTGAATTTCGGTGTTCTGCTACGGAGATTTTCATGAAAGATTAGAGAAAATACGTCAGGATTGTTTTCGTACAGATACTGTTCATATGTATGGTTACTGTTTATATATACGGTTACTATTCATACGGTCACTATTCATACGTACGGTCACTATTCATATGTACGGTCACTATTCATACGTACGGTCACTATTCATATGTACAGATATTATTTATACATACAGATAATATTCGTACATACGATCACTATTTATACGTATGAATATTATTTTTATGTACGGATACTATTCATATGTACGGTTACTATTCATACGTACGGATACTATTCATACCAGAAATAGAGAATACAATCTGTAAAAGAGTACACCAGGTAAGTTCCCAGGAAAGAGTGGAGGGTCACACTGGACACACTTAAAAACCAGGTCTTTCCTTAGCCAGAACTTTCCTAGACATGTATTCTTCACAGTTTACATTCTATTTCGGTAATCAGAGAATCAAAATAACATATAAACAGCTAAGGACAGTTTTTCTGATGTGGAAGATCAGCCAAGGCCGCAACCACAGAGCATACTTAAGAAATTAACTTCTAAAATTTGAAAGACATAGAAAGGGCATACTATCCTTACCTAAGCTGAAAAGGAAAGGCCCAAAATCTCAGACGCCTAGCTTTGGAGTAAGAGAAACTTAAGGAGAGAAGAAGAGAAGTTGAAGGTGTGAGTTTAGAAGTGAAATGGAAGGGCCTATTTATAGCAAAAGTCAAGGGTACTATTTGACACTATGCGCTAATAAAATATTCAATTTACTATTTATGAAAATGACATTTCTAATAATGCAGTTACTGTGCACCTCACGTGTACGATCGAAAATTTTTCTGTTATTACTATTGAAAACTTAAAGGGAAAACTATCCTTTCACCTTAAACCTTTAAGTTTCTTTTCAAATCAGTCCTTTCACTTTAGTCCCTGAGGGTATTTTCACCCATAAAACGTCATTTTCTCCTACGAATTTTTTCCTAATTTTCTTTTATGACCAAACCACATCTAGTACTTGACATTTCAATTGTATAAATGAACAGTATCGTATACGTAAATAGTATTATACATGTGAATAGTACCGTATACTGAAATAGTAACAGTAGTTTGTAAACAAATATTTATATTTTATTTTTCTTGGGTATTACATTATCACCCCCTTAAGAGAATTCGGTCCTCCGAATTCAAAACTCATTTCAAGACTGAAATAAGTGTGATTACTTCGTCTATATCTCATTCTTTGTATCTCTTTCTTCCAAAACCTCATCACACCCTTGGTGAGATTTACAAGAACACTATACTATCGACTGTGAACTCTAGACCGCATTATCAATAATTTGCATTGGACTTTCCTTTTCTAAACGGTAAACATTCTCTTCCTCATCAGTTTGATTTTTTTCCACAATCTTTTGTACCATAAAGTGTTTCATCCTCATAACCTTTACCAAACTTAAACCATCTGATTAGAGACGAACTCTGTCCCTATGTAAAACCTCAAATAGGTGTCTTCTCAAAAGTGACACATGGTCTTTCTAGTTCATACTGAATATCAGAACACAAGCTACCATACACATAGCTTATAACTTTTACGAATACAAGTACTCCACCTGAAGGCATCATTTTGGCCATAGGTAATACTCTTGCCCAAAGGCGATCCTTCTACCTTAAGGCGATACTCTCAGCTGAAGGCGTTATATAAAATGAAATCATTACATAAATCTCTAGAAAGAACAATCCTAGAAAATATGATAAGTAAATAACATACTTCTTACGCATAATTATATATATGAAAATTCCTCTCACCTCAATGACTCATATAGAGTCGCATCCCTTCAATGATTGAGGCAAACCCATAGTTCTATAGGTTCATAAAATACTTATTCAGCATTCCTCCATAGCTCAGAAGTGCAATGAAATATCATTTTAGTAACTCTGCTCAGTCACAAAGATATTACTATACTATGCTTTAAAATCAAGTATGAAATATAACAAGTCCAATATCTTCTCATTCCTCAAGTTCTTTCAGTAAAATGAATCACTTCAACAAAGAAGATCTAGATACTAACTTAAATTTTATTTCTAGTACATAGATAATTTTAATACGTGAAGCTTACACCAAATGTAGCTTTAGGTACAAACAAAAGAAAAATAAATTAAGGACGAGGAGGCTTTTGAAATGTAAAAGGTGCTCTAGGTCTAGAAGAGGAAGGTGCTTCAGACCTTAAGGAGGAAGCTAATCGTTGCAGCCTAGAAAGAGTTTCTGGAGGAAGCGCCTGAGAAATTTGGTGAAGAGCATAAGTCACTCCGTTCATACAGTCAATACACCTTGCTTGTTGGTCACGAAAATTTTGAGTTGCAAACATTGAATGTCTATCAACTCGATTAGCCAGTTCCCCGAAACGACGGTTTATCAGTTTCTCTTGGTTTTCAAAGAGACGATTTATTAGTCGTTTCTGGTCCTCTATCTTGTATTCCAGGCTCTCTATCTTACGCTCTAGGCATGCAAGCTTATTTTCTGAGGATGTTGCAGTGCTGTCCTCCTCCATCTCTATTACATCCTTCTTTCTCTTCTTAATTTCTGGTGACCTGTCTACAGGTCTCTTCCCTTTGTTGTTTCCGAGACTTAGATTTAAATCAAGCTCTACATTGCCAGTCTCAAAATTCAAGTTGAAAGACTTATTATCGGCCATTGCTCTAGGGATCTCAGAAATAACTTCGAATGAGAAAGGAATGGAGATTGAGAAATAGGTATGTAATGAAAGAAGTAGGTTTGCTTGGTGCGATGAGTAGGGTAACGGGCATACAAGATTTATAGACAACCCGAAGCCCCTGGAGCTAAAGCCACCACAACCTACACGTCGCTTGCTATAAGGTTTACAGATCACATACGTCGCAATGCCAGCAATTAATGTCGGACATGCGAGTAAATAGTAAATATAATTTAATGCAATTAACATAAGTCAAAGATTTCCTCAAAAAAAAATTTTCGGCTAATCTTGACCTTTCTCAAAGTTCTGACTAACTACGCTCTTCAGTCTGAGATTTTCTCCCTCTAACTTGTTTTATCCTGTAATCCCATATCACGATGTCCCTTTATGATCGGGTAGTCTCATATTAGCCTTATCTTAGATTCTGATCGGTGTCTTTATTCTGGATTTACACATAATATATGTATATCAATATATACATTTTAAAACAAAGTTAACTGCTTACGGTCACATGCCTTAAGCATTATCATGATGTAAGGAAATCACTACCTTTCATTTGCCCACGAGAGCATTATATGTAAGTATGTGTAACCATGAAGATATATCATCATCTACACATTTTATTCTATCCAAGTCATTTTGATTTCACATCTCTATGAGTATATGTAGGATCATCACATATTCTCCTTGATCGTAGCCTTCACTCATTATGCATGAATAACATACATAAATGTAGTTACAACATGATTCAATCAATTATGTATATTATACTCAACTGAAGGCTTTTAAGAACAACACAATAAAACGGAGAAATGTATTTCAGTTCATCATAAAAGTATCCAAGGCAATCTTTGATGGCTATGTTATCAACTTCTTTGAATTTCGGAAAATGCCAACGGGAGAAATGGGAAAACCGAGTAAAATCGGCCGCAAATCCACCGAATACTGACTTTCGTGGTTTTGGCATTAATGCGAAGCATTGTTGGTGTGCACGCCTACCCTAGACTTCTGGCTTCTAGCTTGCAGAAATCCATAGGTTGATCGTGTAGGGGTGCGGTGAAAAGATATCTTCTTTGTCTCTAAGTCCTAATTTTTCTCTATAAAAACCATCCCAGCGTTCTCAGTTACCACACCACAAAGAGTAATAATCTCCGAGCCTACAATCCCCCAGTATTCCTCTCGCCTCATACTCTTACAAAAATTTCTAAATTTTTCCAAATCATGGCCTCAAGGAAGTACATTGATCTCACAGTAGAGGCTAAGGAAGAAGAGCTCGACTTAAACTTAAGTCTGGGCAAAGACAAGGGCAAAAGACCTTTTGAGGGGTCTCCAGAGAAGCAGAAGGAGAAGAAAATGAAGAAGATCGAGGAAGCTGAGGAGACTAGCACGGGCCATACCTCGGAGGACAAAATCACCTGTCTAGAGCAGGAGGTGAAAAATCTGAAAAAGATGATAGGAGACCTGGAGAAGTTAACTAAACGCAATCATGCAGAAATGACTTCAAGAATAGACAGGTTCTTCTATTGGTCTACCCAGTGCTTCTGCAATCAACAACAAAGAAGTGTTGATTGTATGAATGGGATTTACACTACCCTCCGCGACATTGCTATGTCCCTTGCTCCAAGGAATGGTCGAGGGGTGATGATACAATACAACCCTCCTAATCCAAGACCACCTCGCTTTTAGATTACTCATGCATGAGTAAACTTCTTCTTTTTTGCAATGTAATCCTTCAGTTTTTTTTTTCTTTTGTTTTTAATGCAAGTGGTTTCTTTTATTGGCTGGTACCCTAAAATAATATAGCTACACAAATTCAATCATGAATTCAGCTTATAAAATCCACTATATAAAAATTTGATCCGACAGCAACGGAATCAAAACAAGTAACAACTTTTCCTTGACTAAGTTCAAAAGTGTAGCCACATCTGTATAAAACTAAAACTGAAAACATACTTTTTAAGAAGAGATAAGTCTCGGAGGGAAAGGAAATGAAAACATCCTACAGGACCTTCAGTAGAGCCATCTCTCTATAGTTGTGCCCGGGTTCACAACGATAGAGGAGGTCCTACTAAGGTTACCTTGCTCTGTAATCACTAGGAGACCTAACAACCTTTCCTCTGATACCAACTTTGTCACGACCCGTTTTCTGGGCACATGACCGGCACAATGATGAATCTCTCATCACTGTAAGCCTTCCGATAAATATATCAAATTTTCTTATCTGAAAATCATAGAGATGATTTGCATGTAATCATAGATTATCAATTTAAAATACATTATTATACTGACATACAAGCCAAATGTCGAACCCCTGAACTAGATGTCCTAGACGATTACAGAGCAACATAATCTATAACAGAAGAGAGGTCTTCCCGACAACGGGAAGGTACAAAGTGATCTACTCCTCTAGCAGATATTCTTCGATGGCAACCTGATCTGAACAAAAAGGTTGTACAAACAATGTGAGCTTTTAAACTCAATGAGCGAATCGGCCTCGCATTAATAAAATTCAAATACATTACCAGTCATGCAAGCATATCCAAAGGCTCATACTCAACCAATAGACAGAAGATAAAAATTTATCCAATTCAACAAACGTTACTAGTACTCGTCAATGGCAATATATCCCGGAGAGCGCACACAGGCCGGCTCACCAATTATGTATATTTCCGCCATGACGCACAACATCATCCTCTTACATACAAGATAAAAATTCATCCAATTCAACAAACGTTACTAGTACTCGTCAATGGCAATATATCCCGGAGAGCGCACACAGGCCGGCTCACCAATTATGTATATTTCCGCCATGACGCACAACCTCATCCTCTTAGCTAGGGCGCCTCACGGATTTATCACCAATCCGGGCTATATCCCTACTGAGGGAATCGTTGTCTCCACACTCATTGGTCAAGACACCCTGTCAACCGGGTTTTCCGCCTTGCCGTGAGAGGGGGTACTGTCCCGCTCAATCACAATCAATAGCATTTCATATCATAATCAGAAGCTCAATATAATATTCATCCATATAACAGGTATAGTATATAACTATATTATTGATTTATAAACCACATATCAAGATAACAATTAATCCATTTTTGAAAACATTCAAACTTCACATCATCATAAGATACTTATTTCATTTTATCCATACTTATGGATTAATTATCTCATTTAGATTCGTCATTCTGAATCCAATTTCCCCCTATGAATCTTGGGAGTGTCCTACGACATACTTTTTATCACCAGTAATGCTAAAACTCTATTAAAACAGGGTCGTTTCACTCACCTGGATTCCGTACGAACATCGCTTCTCTAAGTCATTACAGACAAGAGTTCTCAGGTGAATTTCGGTGTTCTGCTACGGAGATTTTCATGAAAGATTAGAGAAAATACGTCAGGATTGTTTTCGTACAGATACTGTTCATATGTATGGTTACTGTTTATATATACGGTTACTATTCATACGGTCACTATTCATACGTACGGTCACTATTCATATGTACAGATATTATTTATACATACAGATAATATTCGTACATACGATCACTATTTATACGTATGAATATTATTTTTATGTACGGATACTATTCATATGTACGGTTACTATTCATACGTACGGATACTATTCATACCAGAAATAGAGAATACAATCTGTAAAAGAGTACACCAGGTAAGTTCCCAGGAAAGAGTGGAGGGTCACACTGGACACACTTAAAAACCAGGTCTTTCCTTAGCCAGAACTTTCCTAGACATGTATTCTTCACAGTTTACATTCTATTTCGGTAATCAGAGAATCAAAATAACATATAAACAGCTAAGGACAGTTTTTCTGATGTGGAAGATCAGCCAAGGCCGCAACCACAGAGCATACTTAAGAAATTAACTTCTAAAATTTGAAAGACATAGAAAGGGCATACTATCCTTACCTAAGCTGAAAAGGAAAGGCCCAAAATCTCAGACGCCTAGCTTTGGAGTAAGAGAAACTTAAGGAGAGAAGAAGAGAAGTTGAAGGTGTGAGTTTAGAAGTGAAATGGAAGGGCCTATTTATAGCAAAAGTCAAGGGTACTATTTGACACTATGCGCTAATAAAATATTCAATTTACTATTCATGAAAATGACATTTCTAATAATACAGTTACTGTGCACCTCACGCGATCGAAAATTTTTCTGTTATTACTATTGAAAACTTAAAGGGAAAACTATCCTTTCACCTTAAACCTTTAAGTTTCTTTTCAAATCAGTCCTTTCACTTTAGTCCCTGAGGGTATTTTCACCCATAAAACGTCATTTTCTCCTACGAATTTCTTCCTAATTTTCTTTTATGACCAAACCACATCTAGTACTTGACATTTCAATTGTATAAATGAACAGTATCGTATACGTAAATAGTATTATACATGTGAATAGTACCGTATACTGAAATAGTAACAGTAGTTTGTAAACAAATATTTATATTTTATTTTTCTTGGGTATTACATAGAGGCTCGCCCCGTAGCCCGAGATCCACCCTCCAAGCTCGGTTGTGGAGTTGGAGTGTAGAGAGAAAGTGAAGAGAGAGAGAGGAAATGAGAAAATGAAGAAAATTTAGGTGAGGCCGCCTATTTACTCGTCCGGGGTGAAATTATCACTTGCTTTTCAGTTGACCCTCAGTCAAGATTAGTAAAAACAAATTCATAAAATCTCACCTCGGGTGATTCTAAATCCTAATTGCCCCACAATTTTCTTCTTTCACTTTAGTCCCTCTCAAAGTCTCAAACTCCACTTTAATCTCGAATCCGTCATCCTTTTGGTACCGGACTCATAATTCATTCCCATAAGCTCTATTCTTCTTCTCAGGTTCCTACTTGGTCATTTCTCAAAAGTACTCCATACTTTCTTTTCTTTTCGTTTTAGTCCTTGAGAATTTGTAAAATGTCCTAAATTAAAATTTTTGAAATTTCCATTTCCAAATTTCCTTCACTAATTCAAAAAAAACATTTCTCATGTAATTAAATTTTTCAATAAACTTCAAATAGACTTTAAATATTCATGAAAATTCTTGGGATATTACAACTGTAGTGTCGGCAGTCAACGGTACTGTAGCAGTCAACGTTACTGTAGCGAACCGGCACTGTAGCGAAACGTTACTGTAGCGAACCGACACTGTAGCAAACCGTTACTGTAGCGAACCGACACTTTAGCAACCCGTTACTGTAGCAAACCGTACTGTAGCAACCCGTTACTATAGCAGTCAGAAAATTTTACGTATTTTCGTGATTTTGTTTCCTTTCTTATGATTCCTTGTAATATATTTTACTAGGAAATTTTCCTACACAAATTCTAGTGTGGAACAAGGTAAACTTGGACAAACATCAAGGTGAGTAAATAACCTTGCTCAGCTAATTTGATATTACTAGTCAAAGTACAATATAAGTCTCATTTACAATATTATTTGGATAATAAGCAATTAATTTTTCATATGGGAGTATATGATGATCAATAGAAATAAGAGTATGTAGAAATTATTTATTTCATGACAATTGTACTATGTGATGAATTCTCACTATTTTATTAATGAGTAAAGATCTACGGGATCTAATACACGAGTGTGAAAGGGTTAAAGTCCCATACTACTCGGTGTATATCTAAGAAATCTTATACACGAGTTGAAAGGGTTAAAGTCCCATACTACTCGGCGTATACCTATGAGATCTTATTCACGAGTTTGAAAGGGTTAGAGTCCCATACTACTCGGTGTATATCTATGAAATCTTATTCATGAGTTTGAAAGGGTTAGAGTCCCATACTACTCGATGTATAAGACAATTAATTATATGAGTAAATGTGGTATTTATACTTTTGATATTTTATATAGTACAGTTATTTACTTACTGAGTTTTTAAATAAACTCACACTCCCTATGATTATTTTTTTTCAGATACAGAAAACAAAGAACAAGAGTATCCATTTGAAGAATAGAAGCCCATTGGAATTATCCTCTATTTCTGTCTGGTGGGATACCAGTACTTATTAATGTGGACACTAGAAACGCTCTATACTTTCTATAGGTCTCCTAGGCTTGCGATGAGATAGAAATATCAGACTATATATGTCTATATTTGCTTATCAGATGAATATAATTCTGTAGTGTGGAATGAATGATTAAGGTTGAATGTAAAACCTTACAGAATATATGTATATAACGTATGTTTGAGAATTATATCAAATGAGTAGTATCTTTTCACATGCTCAATTTATGGGATGTGACATGTTCTCCACCAGATAATCGAACACCTCCTTCCAATCCCTCACGTTCTTCGTGTGCTCTCCGTCGTGGTACCCCATCGCGTTCACCTCGTCTCGCTTCACCTTCCTCTTCTCCTCCGCGCTCTGCTCGAAGAATTTCTTCGCGCAGATCTCTGTCTTCCTCTGAATTTCCGCCGGCACTCCGTGATTGATGACCTGGAAGAATCCCCAGCGCTCGCAGGCCCCGCCGATCTCCGTCACGAGATCTCTGTTTCCGTCAGAGAGATCGATCACCGGGATCTCGCCGGCGACGGCATCGGCGTCCACCGATTTAGGATTCGGACGGTGGTCGCTGGACTGGATGAAAGCTGGATCGATCTCTCCCATGTCTCACTGGTTTCTTGCTCTTCCTTCTTCGCATAAAGGATAGCAATAACGCGAGTGTTGTGTGAGATAACTTGGATGCCATCTGGAACAATAACGCACACAAAATTGGTGGGCCTCATTAGGAAAATTGCTCAGATACACGTGTTGTTGAATTGTTGAAGCAATTTCCTCTGTGGGGCGTAGGTGCCAATAGGGTGTTGGATTATTCGGTACCGTTTGATGGAGTGAGATTGGTGGAGTCTAAGTAGACTCTACGTGGACTCCATCCTCAGCTTTATAACATTGAAGAGTGCCGGAAATTAGGAGCATTAAAGACTCGAATGGATTCGATTTTAAGCATTAACTAAATTAAATTAAATTAATCAATTTTTTTAAATTATTGACTTATTCGATTTTAATTAGTGTTCATGATCGAACTGGACCAGTTGATTCGATCGGTTGGACCAAGAGCTAATCATAGGTTCAGTCTAATCGACCTCTATAAATTGAAGAGCGTTTGAACCGGTCAAAAATTGGTTGAACCAGCTTTGAACTGGTCAAATCAGCTGGGTCAGAGGTCTAACTGATTTTTTTCTAGTCACTTTGCTTTTTTATTTTATTTTATATTTAGGTATTGAAGAAATTGAAGATCAACTAATTATGGAGTCACTTAATGAAATAATGACTGATAAATAATTTCTTTTTGATTAGTTAGTTTATTTTTGTTGTTACTTGTAAACATTTATTTGAGTATGTTATTTTGTCAAGACACCTTTTGTGTAATTGAATATTAAATATTATTTTTAATTAATTTTGTATTTTCGTGTATATGAATTATGATATGTTAATATGTAATTATATAGTTATTTTATTATTTTTAAGTATATATTTTATTATTTTATTTTTTAATTACCACCGGTTCGACTATGGCCTAACCATTAATCCTTGAACCAGTACCTCTTTCGGTTTAATGACCGGTCCGATTATGAAAACCTTGATTTTTAATTTTTGAGCGGTTTTAAACGGTTTGGTTCGATTTTGAAAAGTTTTATTTACAATAATATGTTATTTTTAATTTTAATGAAATATATGTAAATATAAAAAGAAATATACTAATTTAATATATTATATTATATTATATAATTTTTTATATGAAGTTAGTTCGATAAAAACTAAACTGAAAACTGAACCGAACTAATTAAAATTCATATTTTAAAAATTAATTTAGACATCTTATTTTTAGTTTTGTTTGGTTTAGTTCGACTTGATCGATTTAGTTTGATTTTAAACACCTTTATTGAAAAGCCGAACGTTCAATAGAGGATTTAAACTCTGTTTCAAGATCTAATAAATAGTTATCAAAATTGATGTTTTCGACAGGGAAATTTTGTGACACCTATTATATATAACAAAGAGAAAGGTTATATAAATTTTATAATACATTTTATTTTATTTTTTTCACCAAAAGTAAAATATATGTTTTCTTAAAAAAAAACTAATTATGCAATGATGAGTCCTACAAAATATGAAGTTATTTATTATAAACCATACACTTATTGTATTATAATTAGAGAATCATACATTTATCATATTTTGATTGAAAAATTTGATAACAAATATATAAATAACTACACTTTAAGTTTTTTGTCATCTATCTTGGAAACAAAACAAATACCAAAAAGTAACCACTATTTGTTTAAGTAACTCAATACTTATTTTTTTATATAAGATTTTGAGTTCAAATTTTATAAATAAATAAATTACTTTGAGAGAGCTTTAATTTTTAAAGTTGGGCAATTCAAATTAAATAGAGCCCACAGTCTTACGGGATTAGAATTATTATCTCATTTTTCTTTTCTTTTTAAAATTCAATTTGGTAGTTTCAATGATCCCAAAAAAGAAAATTTTGGTAGCTTCACAATATCTTTGGGGAAAAAAATACAAATATATTCTATTTTAATTTTAAATCATCTGTAGATATCCCTTCAATTATTATTTTTTTAAATAAGAATAATAGGCACTCTAAATTATTACAGGGTTAAATTGAAAAAAAAAAAAAAAGAAGATGGCATTCTAATCTAATCGAAAAAGAAGAGTTCATTTTGTGATTTGGACTTTTTTTTTATTTCATAACAAACAGTTTAAATTGAATAATTAAAAATTCAAAAATTAGACAAAAATTTTTGAATTGTCAATTATAAAATGAAGAAAAATGAATCGTCCAAATCACGAAATAAACTCTTTTTATTTCAAAAAACAAAACGATAATTCATTTTTAAAATTGAGAAAATTGGAATATTTTAGAAATCAACTCCATAATAAGAGGGGAAAAAAAAAAGAAAGAAGCACAGTTTTATTCTTCTTTCTATAATTATATTTGTACATGCATGCAAATTAAAACTCTTAAACCTTAAACCCTAAATTTTAGCCAAGAGTCTTGAAGTGATCAATTTGGATATTCTCCACATCACGCTTCTTAAAGTCACTGCGGTTTCTGTTGGCGAAGAACTTGCCCCAGTTGTATTGAGTGTATCTTGCAGGGTTATGGTGATTCACAAGCTCCTCCAATGGCTTCATCATCACATGGTGGGCTGGGAAGAAGAAGAATGGAATTGAGAACCTTTCCTTCTCATTGTTCACCACCACCCTGTGTTCTACACTCTCATATTTGTCATTGCTCCACACCTGTCAAATTTCTACAAGTCATTTTTTGAATTTAACATACTTCAAAATTTATTTGAAAAAACATATCTACCATTTAACTTAGATAATTTATTTTTAAGTAAATTATTAATTTGATCTCTAAAATATTACAATTATCTCAATTTAATTTTTGAAGGATCAAATGTCTTAATCTAGTTTCTCATTTCCTTAAAGTAACTTTTTAACAATGAAAATTTTGAGACTTGACAATAAAAATAATCAAATTGAGACAAATACAACTTTTCAGAGAATAAATTGAAACACTTAATCTTTTAAGGATCAAATTAAAAAAATCTAATCTTAAGCAACGAATTTGAAGATTTAACAATGATAAATTTTATAATTTAGCAACGAAAAAGATCAAATCATCAAATTGAGATAGTTATAATTCAAAAAATAAATTAAAACACACTTAATATTTCAAGGACTGAATTAATAACCTACCCTTTAAGATTTTGGTATATCCATTGAATCATTTAGAGTGAAACTCAAATAATGGAAAGAAGAGGATTCCTCCTGTGTGCATGAGGGAATTTGGATCGTTGGATCTACTGCATCCAACGGTTTAAATTTTTTCTGAGTTTGAAAAATCTAAATAGCTGAATGCATCGGATCTAACGATCTAAATTTCTTTATGCATGCATAAAGGAATCCACGTGCTAAATAATGTAAAATGCATCCAACGATCCAAATTTCAATCCGCACGCCAAATAATATACCTGAAATAAGTCTCCCACATTGATGATGAAGGCATGTGGGGTGGGTTTAACAGGGATCCATTCCCCATCTAATTTTCTCTTCACTTGCAAGCCTCCAACATCATCTTCAGCAAGCACTGTTAGAACTCCTCCGTCTTTGTGTCTCCCAACTCCAAGAGCTAGGTCAGGGAATGGGCATGGCGGATAGTGGTTCAGTCTCACCACGCTCATTTGTTTCTCCTTAAAGCATCCATGGAATTTATCACCAGGTAGTCCCAAGCTCAGTGAGATTAACTCCATCAATCTGTATGCTAACTTTTCTACTTCTCGAGCGTACTCCTCCAATGTCTCTCTATCCATAAAACACCAAATATTAACATACAGGTTAACGCTCCACTTAGTTGAACAATTTATTTTAACGCTTATAGAAAAATGTCCTATGTGAAAAGCTTTTATACCATAAACTCTTTTTAAATTTATTTAGTATTTGGATACATACTTGAAGAAGCACTTTTAAATTATGATTGGGAAAAGGGGGAGGTGAAAAGCTTGGTTTTCATATAATTTCAAATTATGATTGGGGATGCACTTATTTTGTAAAAGTGTAAAACAGCTTTCCAATCATACGAATTTTAACTTTCGCACAAGGCTTTTCCAAAAAACTTAAAAAATTAATTTCATAAAATAAGCTAAAAATTTTTTTAGGGATTAATATATTACTTGTTTAAGCTTATCTAAACATTTTTTTTTTACATAAAAGCACTTATAGTAGTAGATAAGTTCTAATAAAATATAATATATGCTATTCAAACATAATCATGGTCTTAGTCCTTATAGTATCACTCAATTTTTAACTTAGTCTCTATAATTTAAAAACTTATAATTGAGTCCTTATAGTTCCACAAATTTTTCCTATTATTAAATTTTTTTAATATTTTATTAAATTTTAGTGACATGACCAATTATATATCATTTCAACATTCAAAATATACACGATTTAAGCTAGTTCATTCTAATTATTTAACATAAATTGCATTATATATTATATATATGTGAGTTAATATCATTGAAATATTTATTTATTTTTGTTAGCATAAATCCTGTATATTTGGAATGTCAATATGCATATAATTAGTCAAATTAACAAAATTTAATGAAATACGTACAAATATTTAATAACAAGGACTAAATTAAAAATTTGTGAAACTATAAAGAGTCAACTACAATTTTCTAAATTATAGGAACCACATTAGAAATTAAGTGCAACTATAAAGACAAAAAATAATTTAATCTAACATATACAGCTGCTTAATATCAATTAGTTGAACTAATAATGGCTATTTGAACTCTAAAGATAGTAGTGGTTGCTAATTTGGGGTGAGCTCTACTCATTGTGTTTAGTGATCTTGAAAAGATTAGCCTTTTATCTTGTTATGTGAGAAATATATTTGAAAGAAAAAAATCTACAAATGTTTTTGCTATTTTATGGGATAACCCAAACCAGAACAAAAAATAATGAACAAAGTGAAAATAACAATTTTTTTTCTATATCTATTCTTTTTAAGGAAACAACAGTCTCATTAATCCTAATTTGAAGCTATTGCTATTGACTCATTAACAATAATAATAGAGTCCTGACTGGACTTTTACATTGGCCCAAACCACTTAAAATATATATAAAGTCTAGAATTATACTTTATTAAGATCATTTTTTTAGATTAGATATGAATTATTTGATATCCCATCATATACAATTATGATAATATATGAGTCCATCTTATAGGAAAAATAATAACAATTATTAATTCCAATTTTATATAACAAAACCAAGTTGAATTAGGCTTTATTAGTTTAAGCATTTTCTATTTTTATTTTTATTGAAAATAGATAATAAGTTTGAAAATGTGTGGTTGAATTTAATAAAAATATTTTTATGAAAACATTTCTTAAAATAGACCTAAATCTAAAAATATTGAAAAAATATTTTTAATATTTCAAAAAATATATTTAAGAAATAAAGATTAAAAATAAAAATAAAAAATATTTTTACAGACCTAGTGTTAACATGTGCAACATTAATGTCACATTTAGATGATGTTAGACAAAAAAGAGTAGCTCTGTAAGGTCATATCAATTGAACGTGCATTAAGCACCCATATTATAAGCTAAGCAAAAATTTTGCTTTGAATGTTAGACTCAATAACATTATAAAAATTAATTAAAAATATATGAATTATAATTAATATAAAATAAATAAAGATTATGAACCACAATTCAAACTTTACTCTCAATTTATGAAATTTTGCTTATCATTATATTATATGAAAATCTATTTCATCTAAGATCGTAAGGAATGATAGTGTGTCAAAGATGTTCGAGGTTACCGGAAGTCTGGTGGGTGCTGAGGCCACTGATTGACGATCGTCCTCAATTCCCGATCCTCCGGCTCATGCGACGCGGGAACCTCCGTCGTGTTCTCCACCAGATAATCGAACACCTCCTTCCAATCCCTCACGTTCTTCGTGTGCTCTGCGTCGTAGTACCCCATCGCGTTCACCTCGTCTCGCTTCACCTTCCTCTTCTCCTCCGCGCTCTGCTCGAAGAATTTCTTCGCGCAGATCTCTGTCTTCCTCCGAATTTCCGCCGGCACTCCGTGATTGATGACCTGGAAGAATCCCCAGCGCTCGCAGGCCCCCCCGATCTTCGACACGAGATCTCTGTTTTCGCCGTAGAGGTCGATCACCGGGATCTCGCCGGCGACGACGTCGACGTCCACTAGTTTTGGATTCGGACGGTGGTCGTTGAACTGGATGAAAGCTGGATCGATCTCTCCCATGTCTCACTGGTTTCTTGCTCTTCCTTCTTCACATCAAGAATGGTAATATATATATATATATATATTTATGTCAGTGTCTGAGAAAGGCATATTTTTCTTTGCTTTGTAACTTGGATGCTATCTTGAACAAGAAGGCAGACAAAACTGGTGGGCAGATTCTCTCCAGATTTTCTCACTCCAAACCCCTCCCTTCCAACCTCTCAGCCATTGGATGTTTTCCAACAATGCATACCACATTCTTTTTCTTTTTCTTTTTTAAGATGAAAACTCTTGGAGAGTGGAGGTTTGGAGGAAATACAAATTCAAATTGGTGGGCCTAATTACGAAAAATGTTTAGATACACGTGTTGACGTGTTGTTGAAGTCGTATCTTCTGCCAAAAGAGTTTTGGACTTTCTAATATCCTCTTGTTGGATGTGACAAATGGAGCCCAGTTTCATAACATTGGATAACGTTAAAAAATAGAGTTGTATAGAAGTTTGGTTTAGTTCTATTTTAAATTTTAACTAAATTAAATTAAGTTTATTAATTTTGTAAAATTATAGATTTATTTAATTTTAATTTTTAGATAATTTAATTCAATTTTAAACAGTTTAGTTAGATTTTAG
This sequence comes from Biancaea sappan, assembly GCA_037074585.1. Classification (NCBI taxonomy): domain Eukaryota; kingdom Viridiplantae; phylum Streptophyta; class Magnoliopsida; order Fabales; family Fabaceae; genus Biancaea; species Biancaea sappan. The sequence goes on along the minus strand of CM073493.1, from coordinate 5,719,227 downwards.
ATAATTTTATTTATAATAATTTATAATTTATAATTTTAATAAAATATATATAATATAAAAAAAAAAGAGACCAATTTAATTAGTATATATATATATATAATTTTTGTTGATATAAAAATATAAAAATATAATAATATATATAATATAATTTTTTATATAAAATCAAATTAAATCAGACTAAATCGACAACTGAACTAATTAAAATTTATATTTCAAAAATTAGTTTGGACTTCATTTTTTTTAATTTTGGTCAATTTAGTTCAATTTAGTTTGATTTTAAATAGTAAATATCCTTACTGAAAAGTTCAACATCCACCAGGGTATTTGGACTCTATTTTGTTCATATGTTTTATTTTTAAATTAGTTCATGATTTAAGAGCATTTACAATAATAAATTTCATTTGAATTTTTATTGTAGGTTCCACATTATCATATCAGTTTAATTAACTCCTCACCACTTTAAAAAAACTCTACACTCCAGTGATGAACCTATTAAGAACCCATAAATAGGTCTTACAAATCAACTTTCTACTATTTGAACATTTATTACTCTTTACTAACTCAATTAACATTTATTATGAATTAATTATTTTACTATTACTTTTTGTATAAGATCGTTCTAATACATTATAGTTAACGTGACAAACTACAGTAATATACTAAAATAATAATTGAAATCCCTTAAAATTACTATTGTAAGTTATCTAAGCAAACTAAATCAATGAATGAGTGAAGGGAAGCGGATGATGAGATGAGAGGGGACCACACAAATTAATTCGTTGAATCAAACCAATTCTTCAGAGATTATAGGTCAGACATAATATAAAATATGTGCAAATTGGCCCCGGAAATTGTTAAAAATTGAAGGTTTCGAGAACTATGAAGAATTTTCAAGCATGTGACGCCCTTCCTTAGAGGTAACATTTCCATGTTGTGAAATCGAATATTATAAAATTTGATACGAATGTAATATAATTTGATACGCTATGATTTTAGTAATATATAATATTTTTTTATATAATTTGATGCAAACATAATATATATAAAAAAAATAAATAAATATATATATATATAAATTATGGACTAAACCAAATCGAATTCATTAATTTTCTAAAATTATAAACTTATTTAATTTTAATTTTTAGACGATTTGATTCAATTTTAAGCAGTTTGGTTAGATTTTAAATAATTTTGTTTACAACAATTTAAAATTTATAATTTTAATGAAATGTAATATAAAAAGAAAGAGACTAATTTAATTAATACATATAATTTTTTTTTACATAAAAATATATAAATATAATTTTATATATATAATATAATTTTTTTATATATAAAATCAAATTAAATCAGACTAAACTAAATATTGCTAATCAAATTAGACTAAAATCGAACATTTCCATGTTGTAAAATCAAGATCTAATAAATAGTTACCAAAATCGATGTTTTCGACACAGACAATTCGGGACACTTATTATAACGAAGGAGAAAGGTTATATAAATTTCATAATATATTTGATATCAGTTTTTTCACCAAAAGTAAAATATATGTATTTTTTAAAAAAAACTAATTATATAATGATGAGTCCTACAAAATACAAAGTTATTGTTTTATAAATTATACACTTATTGTGTTCTAATTAAAAAATATACATTTATCATATTTTAATTTGAAAACTTGATAGCAAATATATTATTAACTCATTACTTATTTGTCATCTATCTTGGACACAAAACAAATACCAAAGAGTAACCAACATTTGTTTAAGTAACTCAGTATTTATTTTTTTTAAATAAAATTTTGAGTTCAAATTTTATAAATAAAAAAAATGAACTCTGATAGAGCTTTATATTTTTACAAAAAAAGGGGCCACATATTATGTATCAAAATAACATTTGATACACTATAATTTTACATTTTCTGATATATTATTAGTATAAAATATTTTAGTATTTAAAATTTTTATGTTTAATATGGTAATTAAAAAGTATAATAAAAATAATATGAATGGTAATTTATAACTGATTAAACTTAAACTGATATCATGTAAGATCACTGTATAAATAATATATATTTAAAATGATGTTATTGTTTAACACCAAATATCCCTGAGATTCTAGGTGACATCACATTTTGAATATCAAAGCAACAAAATGAAAATATACCAATCACTTTTGTTAGATTCCATCGGTAAGATGGACCAGTTCCTGATTGCATAATGCATGATCTCAGCAAAGACTATCCTTAATTTGAGACCACAAGTTCACAATCAACAAATCTTGTTTCCAAAACAGCCTATCTCATTTTTATTTTTAAAAAGATAAAACTCACTTTCATAGACTAAAACCAAAAAGCAAAACAAAAATATAAGTTTATGTTTAAATCAAATTAAACTTTTGCAGATTAATGACCCAACCGTAGGTCGGGATAAAAAATATTTGGAATAAAAAATTGAGAGGAAGGAAGAAGAGTGTTATGCTGCACTGTGAAGCGACAAGGAACGAAGGAAGAAAAGCACTGCGGCATAGAGAAGCCGAATAAAAAAAGAGCGCTATGATTGCGACTATGAAGTGAGCGAGAAAGAAGACCGCTAAGATAAAGAGAAGATATGGGAGAGGAGATCTGGCAAATAGAGAAGATCTGAAAGTGCTGCAAGGAGAGGAGAACGGGAATCACACACTCCGCAGATTGAGCAATTAAGATTTAAGGCTTTTTTTTTTGGTTGCTTGCAATTTGGGCTTGAAATTTGAGAGTTGAGACAAATTTTGAAGCTTGAAAGATTGAAATGAAAAGGAAAAAAAGTTAATTCTCCAAAAAAAAAGTGGGTCAGACTGCTAGTTCCATCCACCTTAACCTGCAAGAAAACAACAACAAACAACAACAACAACAAAGCCTTATCCCACTAAGTGGGGTCGGCTACATGAATCGCACGACGCTATTGAGCTCTATCAATGACCAACTCTTTAGATATCTCATTTACTAAAAGGTTCCGTTCAATAATTTCTCTAAGTGTCTTTTTTGGTCTTTCTCGACCTTTTTACATAGGGCTCCAAACCATCTGCTCAATTCTCCTTAACCTGCAAGAAAATGAGCCTAATTTTGCATGTTCAAGCCCCTAGCCTGCAGACTTTAACCTATTTTGATAGTACTAATCTTTTGAAAATTAACCTATTTTGATAGTACTAATCTTTTGAAAATTAAATCAAAACACTTAATACTAAAAGGCTAAATCAAAACAACTTTATTCTTTTAAGGATAAAATCAATAATTTACTCGAGATTAATTCTAGCTTTTCCTCCTGCATGACATTCATTAGTAGAATTGACCCCAAATAGCGTTCAATCAACAATGTCATCTTATTAAACACAACTGAGCTGTATAACGTTCCCTCTAAAATATGACTATTTACAGTGAAATTGTTTTAAACAGTAGGATGAGAAATAAAGACATGGGTGTATAACGTGTGTTCAAGCAGCATTCAAAGAACTTGAGAGGACAACGTGGGATAAGAATTGCAGCCCATCCTCGATTTTTCCTAACGCCATTTTTTGATCAGAGCGAAGGTGTTCGGTGAGGCCACGGGCTTTTTCCTGAATTATAGTCCCCGGCAGAGCTTCATGAGACTCAGCAGTAGCACCTTTAATGGCAGCTTGATATGCCTCGAGTATGTCGGATATGCCTGCCAATGCATCAAAGTGCAGAAACATATACATAACTTGGTACTTGCTACTTAAAATGTCGAAATTAAGTAGGTCTAGTGGGACAGATATGCAGGTGCTAGAGAACTAGGTCTAGTGGAAATTGCAGAATTTAGTCTTCAAATTTGAACCGTGTGTTTTGGATTAAACAGTCTAGATCAAAAGAAAGTGCATTTTGCCTTTTTGTTTTTTCTCTTTCTTTGATCTAGAGTCCTAGACCATCTGACTCAAAGTGGACAATCCAGATCTGAGAATTGAACTCTATAATTTTTGCTAGAACTGCAAAGGATCCAAATTCGAACTAACCTGTAATAAAACTGTTGGAAATTGCTTCCACATAACCTCTCGTTGTTTGGGCATTTGCTCTTATGACCTTAGCTTTTGCAACCACATCCTCGGGCCACTCTATGTTCACCTTCACCTCATCGTCTTCTTCATCCTCAGTTTTGTTAGTGGTAGAAATGATGGATTTGCCAAACAACAACAATTGAGACACCGCAAAACAGCACATTTCAGATAGTCTCTGCAAAGAAGTGCAAACTGTCTCACTCAGTTTCCAACAACTCAAATGATTAAACCCAAGGAATTTCATAAATAATAGAATTTATTCATAGTATTATGACTATCTGATAAATTGCAATATATTTATCCTACATGAACACCCTCTGAATGAAGAGATTCTAATCTTCCGGCAGTTCGCTGAACTATATCCTTAACAGCTAGTCCACCCAAGGTGCTTGTGAAACTGCAAAAAAGGATATAGGAAGAATAAATTAAGGCATATAAATTTAATGAAGACAGCTTCATTTTTTAGCTTGTTTATACTCATATTTCAACCCTCCTACCTAGATAACTGCAAATTTGAGCACATCAGAAATGAAACAGCAACAATGATAGGTGAAGAAAGCACACATAATCAAGCAGGTGACTGGTTATATACCCTGCAGCCATTTTGGCAGCGTTGCTGATACTTGAGTCATGTAAATTCTTCATCTCATCACTGCTTCCCTCATTTCCTTTTTCTACATTCTTTCCTTTGCTTAAGTCAACACTAATTCCATCATTTTCAGCACTCAAATCGAAAATTTGTTGGACCTCTTTAAGCTTCTCATCATATGCAGATTTTTGTTCTGGTGATAACTTCGCTTTTCTTCGGTTAGATAACAGGGCATAATGATTAGACAGAGCCTCCAGTTCCTGACAGCAATGCATATAATGTTTTGTTATAACCATGGTCGTAAATATGATAATTTAGTATTGTGATAAGGTTACCTCCAACTGCTCTGGGCCTCCATATATGTAAAAGCATCGATCGAATGTCACTTCCTCTAATAAGTGATCCTCGTCTGTCTGTTTTTCAGCTGCTTCTTTATCCTTCTCAACCTCAATTCCAGTTTCATTTATTAACAAGTCAATTGTTTCCTTACCCACATATTCTAGTACTTGCATTCCCTTTGCAGTAAAAGCTCTTCCCGTCTGTAACATGATGGCTTAAAGTTAACTCATAAATTTCACTGGTGAATATCATATGAAGAATGACAAAATGTTTTCTCAACCTCTAATAGAGAAGGTGCACCAGGACCAGCTGTTACTGGTGTGACCTGCTGTGCAGATCCTGCAAGGTTTGCAGCTGACCTGAAGACCATAATTACATTACATGATTAAGTTTAATAGCACACCAAACAATGAAAAGTTTGTCTCAGTCAACAGAACATGTTTCAGACAGATGAGCTAGAAAAAAGAAAAAGGAAATTAAATCACATTATGCATTATCCATAGGTGGCGAAGATGTGTATTTTAAAGAAAAAGGCACTGAAGACTATAAGTTTCTAATACTTCAATGCTACCATAATACATATAAAAGTCACAAACATGGCAAGGGGCACGAAAGTCTGGTGATGCTAAGGGCACACATGTAAGCTTTCATAGTATCCAAGCTAAAAGGTCAATAGATAGTTCTGCAACAAACGGAACCAAATGTTGTGCTGAAACAAGAAATATGGCCAATGAAGTAGGAATTTCAACTTCAAACATGGCAAGAGACTGGCGCAACTATGTCTTGGATGTGCACAACATGTACAGTATACACATTTGCCTTTTCATTTAGACAAATAAATTAGAGATCAGCATTGAGCATTATAGGATATGTATTGTAATAGCTGATAGCCAAGTTCTACTAATTAAAGATTGAACTGATAAACACTAGAATCAAGTTCCAAATTCGTTGACTTGTTAGATGACTTTGAAGACAACTGCATGAGCAAAATTACCCAAACTACACAGACTGAATTTTTATACTCACAAATCATAAGTCAGCACTAAACAAAAGCATAGACATAATTTGTTTTTTTTTTATTTTGAGCATCCAAATCAGCAAAGAATAAAGTGAATATGGACTAGACTAAGTTTGTGGTTCCCACATAAGCGCAGCTAAAATTTTTTTCAAAGGAACAAATCATACCTTTGAACCAAATCAGTTCCTCCTCTCCATGCACTTCCTAAAGCATTCCATGCTCCTGATGTAAAATTCTCCACAGAATTATCAAAGAAATCCAAACCCTGAAACATTATGGAGAATATAGGTGCTTACTGCTTAGTGCTTAAAACACAGAACATACTAGTCAAAATTTGCATGCACGAATATAAAAGTATGTTCTGCAGCTGGTACAATTGTTCAACTACATTAAAGCACCAATTGTTTTCCTTTGTCAAACAATATAACCTATAAATTTGCCAAAAGTATTCCGAGACGAAAACTAATATAGAGTGAGTCATGACAAACAAAGAGAGAAGTGAAGTAGGGTAGAAGCTTATTCAAGCAATAATTTCAAAGGTAACTCACACAGCAGAAAATATATAAATCCAAAACTTAAGGAGAAGGGATTGCAAACTGTAGATTTGCATATTCACTCATTTATACCATAGACCTTGAGAATGAAAGAAAAGCATCAATAAAAATGGACATATTTTTGTAGACAAAGATGCTCAAATGCTCCTATATGGAATGCATTAAAGATCTACCATCCAGGTCATCGTATAAAAATAAAAAAAATGAGGAGTCCTTATATGCCTTGCCTGGCTAAATATCGAATCATCACCAGCTTTCTCCAATTTTTCCAAAGCAGATTTTCGTAGTTTGTCATCCTCATCTTCAGTTTCCTTTTCAGTTGCAGCAGTGTCAACCCCTTCCACCTCTTTAGAAGGCTCTGATTCTTCAGAAGTGTCTTGCAACTGTGCAATGCTCTTGGATGCAGTATCCGCAACTGCAGCAGCCTGCATTTTGAGAAAAAGTTAATAAAGGTGGTGAAAATAATATCATCATATCATGATAAAAAAGATATTAAAAGTTCACCCAGTGACAGGAAATAAACCACAACTCAACCTTACAAAATCAAATTATCTTTGTTTTGGGTACAAATAAATAAGACATCCAGAATTCACCAATAAAATGAATCCTCTGCCAACCGAGGTTGAGTAAAACGCATCCAAATAAACTCTTAAACTAACAAGTTTGACATGAAATATAATGGTGTTTGAGCTGTCAATATGTCTTGTTAACATTATCATCCAAATTGAGTAAAAGAACAAATAACCCCTAAATAAATTTAGGATCCGTAGCTATATATAAAAATCCCCACAAGATTAACAGAGTTAGATAAAAGCAATTACTTCTTATTTCTTCCCACTCAAAGCCAAATAAGCGAGTACAAGCCTACAAGGAGCTTCTGTTTTGATCTTATAACCTGTATCAGTCCTAAACCTTCAAATGACGACAGGATATTATGTCTATTATATGTATCTCTCAAGTCCTCCATTGCTGAAGTTGAAGACACCTAATGTTATTTCACTTATAGATAACGAATCCAACAAGTTTTAAATTCCATACCCTAAAATGTCAATCATGTCTTACATATATCCCTCTTCTTCTTTTTTTTCCCTTCCTTCTTTTCTTCCTGTACTGTAGCTTTGCTTGGAAAATATGTAATTAATTTTATGCTATGATACCTTAGGTTGAGATCATGGTAATGAAAATCGTAGTCCAATAATAAATGAAGTAGGCTTAACATTCAAATTGAGCTCAAATGATCAAAGAGGTTTCTTAGACAAGCCTCAAGTCCATAACGAGTAAGCGAAAAAATTAAGCTCTATATTATGGGAATATGGGTAGATGCAAAACTCAACATTTTCACCATACAAAATCTGAAAATAATACTAAATCATAATCTCAACTACAAATCAGAAATTAAAAATACAGATACTGAATACATCATCAGAGCGCAAACGAAAAAGCATTTCAGACGTACATTGCGAGAGATCTCCTCAGCAGCGACGGCAGCGGCCTTTTGAAGATCTGAGAGATAGGAGAGGGGAGAAAAGCCCCAACCACCCCAACCTCCGTCGCCATCAGTTGTCGACTGAGGCGGGGCTGTCTCAGTTGCTTTTGCTTCTTGTTGTTCTGCAACCTCCCTTTTCTCCTTCTCCTTGTCCTCCTCCTCCTTCTTCAGTGGTTGTTTTTCCTCTTCCATTTTCAGATTCACAGAAACTCAGATAGTCCCGTCTCAACAGGATTCTTCCTCTTTGTAAAAAATATAAATTAATCAAACAAAAAAAAAGATTGATCGCTTTTGTTTGGATCCCAGGGGACCATGCAAGCTTTTTCTCTGTTGGTCGAAAACCGTTTCAGCGTCGTGGTGAAGGCAACGCTGAGGAAACGACATCGTTTACTCTCAGCAACGCTGGGCTTTTTTTTGTTTTAGCAAAAATAGTATTTTGGTCCCTTATCTTTATTTTATGTTTCAAATTAGTTCTCTATCTTTTAAAAGTTTCATTTTGATCCTCTATTTTTCAAAATTATCCTTTACCATAGAGTGTTAACTCAACTAACAGAATGACACATCAAACACCACATGGATGCTATCTGGATGCTGACTCAACTAACAAAATGACATGTTAGAGTTGTTTTGATCCTTTATCTTCATTTTAGATTTCATTTTGGTCGTTTATCTTTGCTTTAGGTTTTATTTTAGTCCTCTATCTCTTAAAAGCTTTATTTTGGTTCTATCTTTCAAAATAATTTCACTTTGGTCATCTACTATCAAAACCGTTGACTTATCTAATGAAAATTACAAGTCATCCGCCATATGAGTGAGAATAAATTAATTCCCAACTATCAAAGACTATTAAAATTTATGTTTAATGGAAGTATTATTTAAGTTAAGGCTCTTAGATAATATGTTCAAGTATTCATAAACTTGTTCACTGGTTGCATTTTTTAAATTTACACATAAGCTCATTAATATAGTCATCATTCATATGGCGGATGACATGTAATTTTTGTTAGGCAAATCAACGGTTTTAATGGTAGAAAATTAGAGTATAACCACTTTTAAACATGAAGGATCAAAATGAAACTTTTGAAAGATAAAAGATACAAATGAAACTTAAAATAAAGATAAATAACCAAAACAACTCTGACGTATCATTTTATTAGTTGAATCAACATTTAGTTAGCATCTGCGTAGTGTTCGATGTGTCATTCCGTTAGTTGAATTAACAGCTCTAATAGTAAATGATCAAAACAAAATAATTATGAAAGATAAAGGACTAAAATGGAAATTTTAAAAGATATAGGACCAAATGGACACTTAAAACAAAGATAAGGGACCAAAATATTATTTTTACCTTTCATTTTTTTTCTTTATGTTTTCTTTTTATTTTGAACCCTTATGGATTAAACAGAAAAAAAATGTCTAATCTAAAGCCCAGGTCCACGATATCATAATAATTAAAAAAACTAATTCTCACAAAGTTTAGCTAATATTTTTAAATTTTTGACTAAATTACATTACATCTCTTTTTTTTTTTGGGTATATTAACGAGGCCTGAGCTCAAAATTTTTTTTTTAAAAAAAAGAGACCAACTATATATGTTGATATTTGATACTGTGGGGATAATGACCCAGAAAAAACAAAAGGATTCAACGGGGGCATTTGGAAAAATAACCAAGCATGTTTTTTTATTGATTATAATGTAATGATTTAATGGTAAGGTAATAGAAAAGATTGTGAGAATTTGTCAACATTATCTTATTTAAAATCACTAAAGATTCTTTTTTTTTAATAAAAAGGTTAAAGGATGGGATTGTAAGAACTTATTTTTAGTTTATCTTATAATATAAGTGTTTACATATGTGTTTAAAAGAATTTATAGAAATAATTTATGATATGTTCATAAGTTATTTTCAGTTTATTTTTATAAGCTTTCTAGAATAGTTTATGAAAATAAGCTAAAAACAACTTATAAGTATTTTAATTGTATAAATAACTTATATATAAACATTATATAATAAACTTTTAAATAAGTTATTTATTCAAATAAGATTAAAATATTTTAGTAAAATACCTCATTTTCATTTTTATTCTTATCCTTTTTTTTTCCTCTCTTTCTTCCTATCACATACCTGATTGATTTCCATTACATTGATATCCATCTTGCTTTAAAAATAATTAAATATTACCGACTTCCCTCTATATGGCAAAAGCTTTTAATCTAATTCAACTTATGTCAATTAAATTATTCTTTTGTACAATAAATATTTTTTTAAAAATGATATTTAATTTATATTTTCATATTAAAAATAAAACTTTAAGTTTATATATGTTGAACCATAATATCAATTAAGTTGTCTGGGTTTGTAATTTTAACTTTAACATAAAAATCAAAACAACTAAGTAATTTCAAAAGAAAATATGTTGTACTTTTAGTTTAGACTTATATATATTTATATTTTTATTATTGAGTTTTTTAAAACTAAAATATGTGTAATTTTTTTTTTTTTAAAAAGTATCAATTATATAATGTTTAATTATAAATATTTATCGTTACTTTTAAAAGTCATGCATTATGCACCTGAAGTTTTCCTTGTATTTATTCACAGTTTTTTTTTTTTGAATGATGAAAATAAAAGACATTAACGAAGAAACCATACAAGAAGAAAGAAGGGAAGAATGAAGTGGCATTACAAACAGAGTATTCCAATTACAATCAATAACGACAATTTCAGCTATGGCAAAATCGAATACAAAGACATCAATCGTATCCCGACATCGACGGTGGCGGTGGCGAACTGTATTGCTCCCCAAAGCTCGGCGGAAGGAGCACGTCCCTAAACTTTGGCAGCAGAGGCTTAACCGGATGTAGCGGCAACGTCGGCGGCAATGATCGGACCGGTAGCGGCGGATCCTTATGCGGATGTGGCGGGGGTGGAGACTGAACCAGTGGCGGAGGTGGAGAATGAACCGGTGGTGGCGGCGGAGATCGGATTGGGATCGGCTGAGAATGAAGCGGTGGTGTCGGCGGAGATAGGATCGGGATCGGCGGAGACTGAATCAATGGTGGCGGCGGAGGAGAGCAAACGAGTGGCGGAGAATGGACGGACGGCGGCGGGGTGAAGACTCGAGGCGACGGCAATGAAGGAAGATAGCTTTGGCTGAAATTCTTACTACAATCCACATGTTGTGTCGCCGCTCTCAAACATTCGTCCCCGGTCCTCTGGTTCGGCCGTCCGGGAAAACAGTTTCCTGATTCACAGAACACAGCCTTTGATTTCGGAGACGGCAAGCACGCCGGAGCGACGCCGTTGAAGAAGTTATCTGCGAATTTGAAGCTCGCCAATTGAGGCAACTTACAAATGTCATCGGACACAAACCCAGCAAGATTGTTGTTCTCAATGTTCATCACCTCCAAGCTATTCATCCCCTTGAAATCCGGCAATTTCCCCACAAATTCATTATGACTCACATCTAAAACGGTCATATTCCTCAACGACCCAATCTCTTTAGGGAAACACCCTCCTAAATCGTTCCCCAAAAACCCAATCTCCTGCAAGTTCACCATGTTCTTGATCGATTTCGGAATGCTCCCTGTGAATTTGTTGTTCGAGAATGACACCACTGATGCCTTGGATTTGCCGAGAGTTTCTGGGATTGAAGACGCGAAGCGATTGTTGTTCAAGAACAATGCGTCGATATCATTCTCGAAGAGCTCTGGAGGCAGAGGACCTTCGAAGTTGTTGTATCTGATGTCTAGGTACTTCAGATTCGGCCATGAAAGGACTACAGAAGGGAACTCTCCGACGAGGAGATTGTTGCTGACGTCGAACTCGTACATGAGAGTGAGATCCTTGAAGCTCCCTGGGATGACTCCGCAGAATCTGTTAGAGTTAACATGGAAGAGGGCCATGTCCGTCAAAAGACCCAACTCAACAGGGAAGTATCCTGAAATTGAAGGAATTCAAAATTGATTAAAATTAATATTTTTTAATCTAATAAAATCAAACTAAACATAAATTAATTTTAGTGTGTTTAGGTTTTTATTGTGTTTTTATTTTTTATAAATTATAGTTTGTACTGCGTTAACATAATTTTGATGTAAAATAACATATTTAAAAATTTTTGTATTAATGTAATTTTATTCTCAAACCATGGTTTCAATAAAAATTTAAAATTGTTGCCTATTACAAATCATAGTTTGTCCAAACTTAAATTTTTTTAAAATTAATTTTACAAATCATGATTTTCCTTTACCAAATTGAAGCTTCATGTTAATTTTTCTTCTTATTTTTTGTTTTAATCAGTCCTTTTTTATCTTTATTAATATTTGTATTGTTCTGAATTGACAATTGTATTATTGTAAAGTAAATTATTGATTTAGTCTCTAAGAAATTACATATATTTCTATTTGATTCTTAAAAGATTAAGTATTTTAATTTAGTCTCTAAATTACGTTGTCTCAATTTAATCATTTTTTATTATTAAATTACAAAAATTATTATTACTGAATCTCAAAATTTTTGTTGTTATAAATCTATTTGACAAAAAAAATAAATTGAAACAAATATAATCTTTCAATAATTAAATTGAAACATTTGATCTTTTATGAACTAAAACTATTGTAATCATTTAATGATCAAATTAGTAACTCACTCTATTATTGTATTTGTTAGTTTTATTAGCAAAAATTGAGAAAATTAAAAACAAAAACCAAAAAGCAAAGGCCCAAAAATAGGCCTAACCACTCAAACTAAACCACCCAAAATATAGGCAAAATTACTTTTTATGTTTTTAATATTTATACTAGATTTTAATTTTGTTCCTAACTTTTTTTTGTATTATTTATATCCTATATGTTTTATTTTTGTTTTAAATATATCATTTTTATTACGCTATTTATTTCATTGATGAGAAATGATAACTGAGTGGTTAGTAAAAATAGTATATTTGAAACAAAAAAGAAATATGTAAAATGTAACTGACACAAAAAAAATGTCAAAGAAGTAAAAAGGTAGGTTTGAGTTCTACATGTTTCATTTTTGTTTCAAATATATATTTTTTTTACTAACCTCCTAGTCAACATTTTCTGTCAGTCAAATAGACAGCATTAGTAAAAAGAATAAATTTAAAGCAAAAATAAAACATATAGGACATAACTAACAAAAAAAAAATTAGAGACAAAGTTAAAAATTGATATAAACATTAAAAAAATAAAAAGTACTTTTGTTCAAAATATATTGTAGTTTGGTTTGGTTTGATTTTACATATCAAAACCAAACCCTACAATTTACCCCTTCTTATAACAAAACTCAAAGATTTTGTTTGAAACAACTTCAAAAATTGCTCAAACTGCTGAACACCCTTACCTGCAATGTCTGCATTGTTAAGATCAATCCCAGCAACCACATTCAAATTCGGGTCATCAAGGGCAGGAGCACAAAAAACACCATTGTAGGAACAAACATCTTCACCAGCCCAATTACTAGTTGTATCATTAGGATCAGAGTATATGGCCTTTTTCAATGCTTGAAGAGCTACATAGGCTCTTTGAAGCCTTTCATTACCAAAATTTTTCAAATCAACATCACCATGGTCGAAGTCAAAATTAAACCCAAATGGAAAATCCTTGTGAAATTGAAACGTGATAAGTTGACGACGAGCGATGGCATAAGCTTCTATGTCGGAGAGAGAATGAGAAGAAGAAAAAAGAGATAAAACAAAGAGAAAACAAAACAAAAAATAAGGACCAGCCATAGCTCCTTTGAGGAAGCTATGGACGGTGAAACATGAGTGTTTTGATATTAAATAGGCTATATAAGAAGATTGGTTTGTGGTTTTCTAAAACAGAGAATCATGGCATTTCTATAATAAGACCATAAATTTTGGCATACCTCAAATTATGGGATTATGTTAAAGTTTCAGACAACCAACAAAATTATCAATGTTTGACTTGTTCTTACTTCAATAGATAACTGGCGAATTTAGATTGTCGATTAGGTGAGGAGAAAATTGCAGCCTATTGGACCAATCTAGATTATTCGTCACACTTAATCTAATGGCCACATAGCCTCCTTCCTTTTGATTATTGGATCGAGTATACACGAAGAATCAACCTAACAACCTCCCCACTTAGCAAACGATCCAAGCACACAACTAGAATTACTAATAATACTAATATGGGATTATGTTAAAATTTGAGACAACCAAAAAAATTATCACTGTTGACTTGCCCTTACTTGTCTGTTAGGTAGGGAGAGAATCATAACCTGTTAGATTGATCTGGGTCATTCGTCATGCTTGATCTAATGGCTATAAAACCTCTTACTTTTAGACTATTGAATCGAGTATGCACAAACAACCCTATATCAACCTTGTAACCTTCGTGCTTAACAGATGATCAAAGCATGCAACTAGAATTACTAATATTGCATCCATGCATTGATGTCCATAACAAGGCTTAGTTGTTTCACTTGTGCTTAACACCGTATAAAACTTGTGGATGTATACCAATGTTTATAGGAAAAGAGAAAATTTAGGTATAACTATTATATTTTTGTTATTAAGTTTTTAATTAAGATATGGCAAGTGTATAATTTCTTAAAAATAATATTATATATATATATATATATATATATATATTTACTTACAACTGATCATCATATTATTTATGTTTTTTTTTTAATTTTTTATATATACTATTGTCAAAATATCCTCTATTTGCCCCTTAATATCCGGCGTTAATCATGTTTGAGTGATTTGTGCTTTTTTGTGTTTATGTATAGTTATTACAATTTAATATTGTTATTGTTTTTTTTCCTTTTTCTCTTTATAGAACCAAATACACTTGAATAAGAATTCATATTCTCTCTCTCTCTCTCTCTCTCTCTCTATATATATATATATATATATATATATATATAGTATCAGAGAGAACAGAGAGAACGAAAGGGAGAACGAAAGGGAAGTCAGAATCTCTAATAACTGGACAAAGGACATGACTTTCAATGAAAATTCATCCTTTCAACTCACAATCGAGAAACTTGACAGAACAAATTTCCGTCCATAGGCTCAGTCAATAAAATTACTTTTAGAAGAAAAAGGGAAGATGGGTTATCATATCGGAGATATCAAGGAACCCGAGACCAATCCTAAAAAATGGAGATCAGCGAACTCCTTGATCAGGACATGGCTAGTGAATTCAATGAAACTCGTGATATGGAAGATGTACCTGTTCTTGCCTATTGCCAAGAACATTTGGGAAGCTATCCACTAGACTTACTCAGACAAAGAGGACTTCTCTCAAATCTTCAAAATCAAAACGAGGCTCTAGCAATCGAAGCAGGGAGAATAGACTATTATTGATTACTTCACAGAGATAGCATCGCTATGGGAGGAGCTGGACTTGAGCCTTGATGAAACGTGAAAGTTCTTGGACGACAACACCCAGTACCAGAGGAAGGTCAAGTCTGAGAGGGTCTTTGAGTTCCTTGCCGGTTTGAACCCTGAGCTTGAGGACGTGAGGGGATGCATCCTCAGACGAAGGCCACTGCCAGTCTCCGAGAGGTTTTCGTAGAGGTAAGACAGGAAGAAGAGAGGAGAAAGGTAATGCTTCATAAACCTAATAGGGTTGGCCTTGGTGGGTCTGCATTAGTGACCCATGGGCCAAATACTTATGATATTCTGCAAAATAATGGTGCTGGGCTTGCAACACTTGGGTTGCAAAATAATGTGCCTTATAAAAAAAGGCTTTATTGTGAGCGTTGCAAAAAATCAGATCATACAAAAGATAATTGTTGGGAAATTCATGGCAAACTGGCCGATTGGAAACCAAAGCAGTATAAGAACCGTGGCGGGTATCAAGTTTCTTCAGAGAATAGTGAAAAATCAAAGGAAACTCAGGGTTCCTTCAGTGCCGAATAAATGAAACAAATTTATAAAATGTTTGCTAAATTTCAAACTACTGGTCAGTCATCACATACCCTATCCGACTCTTTAGCTAAGAGAGGTAATTTTTTACAAGCCCTAAATACCTCTTTAAATAAAACTCCTTGGATAATAGACTCGAGTGCCTCTGATCATATGACTACCACTTATTATCTTTTTTTCTTCTTATACACCTTGTGCTGGAAATTTGAAAGTTAAAATTGCATATGAGACTCTCTCACCCGTTGCTGGAAAAGGAAGTATTCATCTCTCCAATTCTATTAGTTCTTAAATTTGTTCTTCATGTTCCAAAATTATCTTGTAATCTTTTATCTGTTAACCAATTAACAAAATACTCCAATTGTTCTGTTAATTTTTTGTCATCCTAATGTCTTTTTCAGGACCTATAATCAGAGAAGACGATTGGCAATGCTAAAGAGTGTAAAGGGCTTTACTACTTCGAAGATGCAAAAGTGATTATGCAATATCAAGTTGCAAATCATAGCTCTTGTTTTGGGGATAATGATCTTCTGTTATGGCATTTTAGAATTAAGCATCCAAACATTTCTTATTTAAAACATGTGTTACCTTTTATATTTACGAATAAAGAGAATTTTGAATTACAATGTGATTTTTGTTAACTCGCAAAACACCATCGTACCTTCTTTCCAAAAAATTCTTATAAACCTTCTAAATCATTTTTTTTATGATTCATAGTGACTTGTGGGGTCCTTCTTGTATCCCGAACTTTTGCAAAATGATTTGTGACTTTCATTGATAATCATACTCATATATGTTGGGTTTGTCTTCTCAAAGATAAGAATGATGCTCGAGATGTTTTCATAAAATTCCACACCATGATTCAAACTCAATTTGAAACATAAATTCAAATCTTAAGAACTGACAATGGCATTGAATATTTTGACATCGCTTTATGAGACTATCTTCAACATCATGGCATTGTTCATCAAAGCTCTTGTCCCTATACCCCTCAACAAATCGGGATAGCGGAAAGAAAAAACCAACACCTGTTAGACATTGCCTGTGCCATAATGTTCACAACTAATATGCCAAAATATTTTTGGGGGGATGCCATCCTAACTTCTGCTTATCTCATAAATCGAATGCTCAGCCAGATACTCTTGTTTGAGTCTCCCATAAATAAACTCAAACTAACTTTTCCCACTTCTCGTCTGTCATATGACCTTCCTCTCAAGATCTTTGGGTGCACCACGTTTGATCATGTTCACAATACTCATAGCAAATTTGATCCTCGTGCTATCAAATGTGTCTTTCTTCATTATTCTTCATCACAGAAAGGATACAAATGTTTTGACCCTTCAACTAAGAAAATTTTTTTTAGTCTTAATGTTACTTTCTTTAAAAAAAATAGCCCTACTTCACCAAAACCTCTCTTTGGGGGAAGAAAAATATTAATGAAGATCGATTCTTGGATAGCAATCTTCCCCTTCTTGGAATCACTCCTTCCTAGTCTAGGATGCCATATACATAAGGGAACTTAAACGAATGGGGAGAACCAAAACAACAAGACAAAGAAATTATTGTCTACTCATGAAGACCAAAGGATAAAAATAATGAAAATCTCACCTCTAAAGCACCACAAGGGCCAAACAAGTCAACCCCGGTGATGGTCCCATAAGAGTCACCTATCTCAGGCGAAGGTAATCCTGAGCTTTCTAAAGATAACTTACCTATAGCATTAAGAAAACCAACAAGGTCATGCACTCTTCATCCTATTTCCAAATTGTTTCATATAATGCTCTTTTACCCAAGTTCTATGCGTTTTCTTCTAATCTTGAATCCTATTTCTAAATTTGTTTCATATAATGTTCTTTCACCCAAGTTCTATGTGTTTTCTACTAATCTTGATAGAACAAAAATCCCAAGAGATATTCAAAAGGCTCTAAGGCACCCTGAGTGAAAAGGAGCTATGATGGAGGAAATGAGAGCCTTGGAGATGAATGGCACATGGGATGTGATCGAAATGCCCAAAGGAAAAAAAAAGCTATAGGTTGCAAATGGGTCCTCACCGTAAAATATAAAGTCGATGGAACAATTGAACACTATAAAGCCCGTCTGGTTGCTAAAGGCTTTGCGCAGACCTATGGCATTGACTACACTAAAATATTAGCACCTGCGGCGAAGTTGAACACTATCCAGGTCCTCTTATCATTATCAGTCAACCTAGACTGGTCCCTAAATCAACTTGACATAAAGAATGCTTTCTTTAATGGAGAGTTAGAAGAGGAAGTCTTTATGAAAGTACCACCAAGATTCGAAAAAAAGGGGGGTATGCAAGCTAAACGAACCCTATATGGTCTAAAACAGTCACCAAGGGTGTGGTTTAATAGATTTTTCAGAAGTCTTACGTAGACAAGGGTATTGTCAGGGACATTTAGATCACACCCTACTTTTCCGATAGAGTGAAAGTAGACTAAAAACGATATTGATTGTATATGTGAACGATATTGTCCTCATAGGAGACGACTTGGTCGAAATAGAAAGACTAAAAGAAACCCTAGCCATAAAATTTGAAGTAAAAGACCTTGGGCAAATGCGTTATTTTCTTGGCATGAAAGTTGCAAGGTCAAAAAGAGGCATTAGTGTCTCACAACGAAAATATGTCATTGACCTTTTGACAGAAATTGGAATGCTTGGTTGCAAATCGAGCGACACTCCTGTGGAACCAAGCAATAAAAAATGGAAGTTAATGGGGAACCGGTTAACAGGAAAAGGTATCAGAGATTAGTTGGAAAGTTGATCTATCTCCCTCATACCATACCAGATATTGCCTTTGTTGTCAGTACAGTCAGTCAACACATGCATTCTCCTAAAGAAGTATTATGTAGTATCCTTAATAGTATTAATAGGAAATATTAAGGCTATACGGACTCGAACCATAGAGCTTATCGGTAAAACAAATCAAACTGATTATTATAAAAATGATTTGAATTGTTTTACAGACCCAACATGCATTTTTTGTGCATTGGGCTTTTTCATTAACTGATAGAAAGACCAGTTAGTCTACCATCTTTTTTCTTGACAGAAAGATAAGGAGATGGCTCCATGTGCTCTGATTTGTTTTTCTATTATTATTCCAATCTAAGAGCACTACCAAGGTGTTTCAAATAAGGGTTATTCACATTTAGAGGCTGTGTATAGAATTCTGCGATATTTCAAAGGATCCCTTATAAAAGGGCTCTTCTTCAAAAAGGGTGAGAGGCAAGGCATCAATGTATTCACTGATGCAGATTGGGCTAATTCACAAGAAGATCGAACAACAGGATATTGTACCTTGTGTAGGGGAACCTTGTTACCTGGAGAAGCAAAAAGCAAAATATTGTTGCCCATACTAACGCTAAAGCCGAATTTCGTGCTATCGCCCGTGAAGTTTGTGAAGGACTTTGGCTAAAGAAACTTTTGAAAGAATTGAAGATAGAAGACAAACCATCAATTAAGCTCTTTAGTGATAACAAGGCAACGATCAATATCTCGTTAAACCTAGTACAACATGGTCGAACAAAACATGTGGAGGCCGTTGATAGGCATTTTATCAAGGAGAAAGTCCATAACGGAATAATCTGCCTAACCTATATCCCCACGAATCGACAAACAACAGATGTCTTCACCAAAGGGCTTCCGAAGGCAAACTTTGAGAATTTCGTTAGCAAGTTGGATATGATTAATATTTACGATCCAACTTGAAAGAGAGTGTCCAAATATCCTCTATTTGCCCCTTAATATCTGGCATTAATCATGTTTGAGTGATTTGTGCTTTTTTGTATTTATGTACAGTTGTTTCAATTTAATATTGTTTTTTTTCCTTTTTAGGACATTATTTTTCTGTATAATTCAGTCTTTATAGAGAACTAAATACACTTGAATAAAAATTCATATTCTCTCATTTCTCCTTTTATCTCTCTTTTTATAACTATATATTTGATAGAAAACTTAATAATAAAATAAAGAATTGTATCTAAATTAAGTAACGTAACAAATTTATTCAAACTAAGGCAACTTTCATTAGGAATTGAACTCTAAAATGTTTGAAATTTGAATATTTGATACCCATTTTACGTTGAAGAGTACGATTTGAATTGTAGTTGTAAAATTCTCAAATTGTGCTAAAAAATTGTTCAAACCTAATGTCAAAAAAAAAAAAAAATCAAAGTACATTATTTCACCCTACCTGCCTCTTAACTTGCCTTATAATTATTAAATCAAGCAAAATTATATTTTTTTATCCATAACGTTTAGGATTTAAAATTTAAAGTTTTCGTAAAATTTTAGTTTCGTTTCAATTTTTTTATTTAGTTCCATTTCTTTCTACTTTTGTTTAGATTTTGTCATTTTGGCTAATAGTGTTAACACAATAGATGAAATGTTAATATTAAATTCTTCATATAACACGTTGTTGTCAATATATAGTACACATGGCAAACACATCAAATGCATCCTAAAATGACAAATTTGCTCTTAAATTTTTCATCTTTCTCTCTCCTCTCTTCCGTGTTCCTTTCTCTCTCTAATCTCTCTCTTTCTCCAACAAACACCTATCCCTTTGTGCCCTTTGCGATATCACCATTAAAGCTAGATCTGCACTTTCTCGATAGTTCACAATCACATCTTACTATTTCATTTCACTAACTTCTTTCTAAAATCTTAGCCTCCTTTCAAACTAGAACCCGAATCTCTAATTTAGCCAAACAAGATCGTCTAATTGATACTAACAAGTGGGTTTCATATAACCACAAGGGATATGTGGGTCTAAAACCCAACAAATTTGTAATTCGGGTAATTCAATAAAATTGTAATTAGTGCATTCCTTTTATATTATTCTTCAGTTGTATGTTAATTCCACAAAAATATTATCCTTTCACTCTCAGTTGGATATAATATTGAACTAAAGTGGTGGTGGTGGAGGAGAAGGAGAAGAAGAAACAAAAGAAGCAGCAGTAGCAGCCTTGATACACTTCATCCACGAACTCACTCTTATTTTTGTAAACACGAGGAAAAAAAAAAATAGAGCACCTTGTTTTCCTCCAAAAATGCCCAAAAGTACTCAAAAAAGAAGACACGCAGCCTTGCTACACTTTCTCCACTAACTCATATTTTTGTAAAAACATGGGAAAAAAAAAAAGAGCATCTTGTTGCCCTCCAAAAATGCCCAAAATGCTTAAAAAAGAATACACACAGGTAAATGAAGAAAGGATAAATAAGAAGACTACACTCTCCACAAACTCACCCTTATTTTTGTAAAAACAAAAAATAATAATAATAATAAAGCATATTGTTCTCCTCCAAAAATGCCCAAAATGCTCAAAAAAAGAAGACACACAAGATAATGGAGAGAGGATAAAAACATTTTAAAAATTATATGCAAGACATTAATATCCAACCAATACCCATATAGGCTAGTCATATTAGTATTTAGAGAATAATGTGCCAACTTTATTATATAAAGACATAAAAGACCATAATGTCATTTTTGCCAAAAACATAAAAGAGAAATAGAACATGTAGAAAGACACATAACACATCTTTCCAAGCTGATCAAAACTCCCTAATCTATATACACAATTTACACAGTTTACTGGCTCGCCCACTTTCATAATTTTTAAATGGTTTAAAGAAATTAAATTATTGGTCTAGTCTCTGAAAAATTATAATTTTTTTAATTTAATCTTTGAAAGATCAAATGTCTCAATTTAAAATTTATTTTTATTAGTTAGAACATATATTATTACTACATCTCAAATTTTTTGTCTAAATTGAGACATAAACCCTCTTTCAGGATCAAATTAAAAGAAATTATAATTTTATAGGGCCAAATCAATAATTCATTCTTGATTTACCATATAACCACGCAATACATTATATAGAAGAGAATTCTCTGCTTAGCTTGTGCTTGGCTTAATTTGGATCATTGAAATTCACAACTAACGATTTAAATTTCATAATATTATTTTTTTTCTTTTAAATAGTATCATGAAATTTGACTTATTGGTCGTGAAATTCAACAACTTATATTGGGCCAAAGCCGGGAATCCAAATCCTACATTATATGTTCGTAAAAAAAATTTCAAACGACCTAATGATCGGGAGCAGGGGAGTACCATGCTGGGTACCTACCCTTGCTTCGTAAGAGTCTTGTAAATGGAGAATCTGGCATTCTAGCTTCTTCTTCCTCCATCATCTCCTCATATGACTTTGGCAAGCCATCTGGAATAGGGCAATGTTCCTGCACTTCAGCTCTTTCAAGTTGCTTTTGCAGAGAAAGCTCATTCTTTTTCAATTTGAGCATGTTTGCAATGCCATGCAAGCATCCTATTAGGGACTTTACACCTCCTGTCTCGAGAATTAGCCTCTCTATGTCTGCTTTTGGAGCCTCTTTCTGTCAAAAGATTACAACCATATCAATAGTCAAGTAGAGAAATCGGGCTTAAACAATAGCATGTGAATATTCTACTTGGCTAGCACTTAATTTGGTCAAATAAGACCATCCCATTGAAATTGGCAGATGAATCCACTTGATCAAACAAACAAGATGCTAGCCAACAGAAAAACCGAGCTTAAACAATAGCATGTGGATCCTCTATTTGGCCAAACAAGACCATCCAATTGACAGGTAAATTCACATAAAGATGACCCTGCTTAGCTAAGTAGAATGCTAACCAAAACAGAACTCTAAACAATAGGGTATATTATTCTAATTTTTCATAAAATTTGATTAAATTACACTTAATATTGTCTAGTTTCGAATATTATACTTACGTTGTTCCAGTTTATTTTTTGTCAATGAAATAAAATTTTTACACATGTATTCTTTTCAATAATAAAATCAGTTAGCAACTTATACTAACATATTAGAAATTAGAGTAAATTATTGTTTTAATCTCTAAAAAATTATAATAATTTTAATTTAATCCTTAAAAATTTATATTTTTGCTCGCCATGAAAATTTTTTTAAAAAATTTGTCCACCATCAGTCTAAAGCACATCATATAGCTGACTGGCATTACTGTTCACCTACTCTAACAAGTAACACCGCAAGGACAAATTCTCTACAAGGGTTGAGCTATGTAGGTCCATCTAGACTCCCAGCACATTGGATGGGACATATAAACCCCATCCCGATCAGACGATGCTGGAAGTAAACACAGTAAAGGATCGAACTTCTAACACAACAGGGTTGATAAAGAAATAAAGAAAGAAAGAAAAAAAAAACTTACTTCAAGTTCTTTCAGCTCAAAGTAAGCCTGCCAGCAACCATACGATTCTTCACCTTCAAGCGTTGAACAATAATCTGCATAGCAAAGCAGAGCCAAAATCTTTCCATCAGATTCATTTAATCTCTCACGAAAAGGCTCTGATGTTAATGGAAGTTCAAATTTATCTGGAGGCAAAAAGAAAATTAAAAAAAAAAATCAAAACTTGAAAATAAGCAATACCTGCAAGCTCTTTTTCAGATTTTTCAATCAAAGGAGGGTCTTTGAGGGCTCTTTCAAACTTGGATCGGCTAAAAGGCTCGAGCTTGGGGATGAAGGCCTGGCTTCTGGAAGAACAGCTGATATGGGAAGAACCAGATCTCGTTGAAGAAGAAGAAGAAGAAGAAGGCTTTCGACGAAGATGTTTGGAGTCAAGAAGCAAAGGTGAAGAAGAACGAAGCAAAGTTGACTTAATCATGGTGTCCAAACACACAGACTCAGACTCGCAGGGAAAACACAACGGTTTCGGGAATTATGGAGAAGAACGATGATTGAGGGATAAAGGTTACAACAACAATAATAATAATAATAATAAAGGGAAAGAAACTGTTAATAAATACTACGAATTTCAGTGGGAGTTTCGCGGCCGGATAAGGATGACGATGAAGAAGATATTATTTAATTTAATTGATTAATATCATAAAAATATCGAGTAAATTATTGATTTGGTTTTAAAAAATTATAATTATTTTAATTTAGTTATTAAGGGATTAAAATTTTTAATTTAATCATTAAAAAATCTATTTATCAATATGATATTTAGTAAAATTTTGACATTCCATAATAGTAAATTTTAAAATTTAAAAAAAAAAGACTAGAATGAAACAAATATAAAATTTTGAGAATTAAATTACAATGTTGGTTAATATTTTATAGATCAAATTGAAATAACTTAAAATTTTCATGAGTTAAATCAAAAATTTTTTAAAAATTAATGGAGAGTAAATTATTGATATAATTTTAAAATTATAATTATTTTAATTTAGTGTATAAAAGATTGAACGTCTTAGTTTAATCTTTAATCGATTGTGTTTGTTTTATTTTTTTTTTAAATAATTTTTAAATTTGATAATAAAAAAAATTAAATTGAAACAAATATAATATTTAAGAAATTAAATTAAAATAATTAATTTTTTAAAAATTAAATTAAGATAATAAAAAATTTTCAAGACAAAAATCAGTAATTTACACTAAACTTTTATTGTACGAATATTTTATTGGATATTTAAAAAAGCGCATGAGAAAACGACAGATACATGGTGTCCGTTGGATATGGGAGGGCCAAATAGTAAGCGTTGATAGACATTGTCCTTTTTCCTCAATGTGGGTCCACGTAGTGGGTCCACTTTAATCCGACATGGATTGGAGGCACGTGGCAGAATCGTGTATGTGGGACTTACGATGAACTTTTGTCTTTTTGTCGGGATGAAATGGCGTGTGAAAGTCGGTGTGCGGAAAAACAACGGTGTGGCGCGTGGGATTGGAATCTTATCCAAAGCCAACAGGATTTTTCTTAGATATTTTTTTTTTAAAATATCAATCATTCATTTCAGTCAACTATATGTATCATCTTGCTTGTGGGACCTGATTCGATTCACAGCAGTTGAACAACTAGCGATAAATATCTTTTTTAAGGAGTGATTGCTAACCGTTTGATTAACAATTAAACGGCTGCTCAAAACACTAGAGCGAATTTGCCCCCTTATTTGTATCTGGAGAATCTCCCCTCCAGTGGATGCCATATTGATAATTCTATTTATCATACTAACTTTTAGACTAAATCATTGAGTTAGTACATAAGATATTATAGTTGCATTAATTTAATTATTAAAAAATGTTATTTATTTTAATTTATTTTTTTATTTATCAAAATTTTAAAAATTAGACGAGTCATTAAATAGATAAAGACACCGATTTAAAGGTTAATAATCAAATTGAGGTTGAACCAGTCTGCTTTAAAATATTTAAAAAATATAATTAAAGACTATAAATATAAATTTACAAATGTAATAAAAAATAAAATTTGGTATCAAATTATACAAAATAAAATCTACAATTAAAAATTTATAGCAAAAATTGACTATATAATAAAAAAATATTATTAATTAATATAATATTCATTAATATCAAATTTATAAAATACCAATATATCGACATCTCAACTAAAATTAACTTATTTGTAATAT
Source organism: Biancaea sappan (assembly GCA_037074585.1). Classification (NCBI taxonomy): domain Eukaryota; kingdom Viridiplantae; phylum Streptophyta; class Magnoliopsida; order Fabales; family Fabaceae; genus Biancaea; species Biancaea sappan. The sequence continues at coordinate 5,693,799 of CM073493.1, read as the reverse complement.
TAATTTTTCATTACTTGATTATAAAATAAATAAAATTAAAAACAAAAAAATAAAAAATTTTAAGTGAATTGGTTAAATCGGTTTATTTAGCACCGATTTTTTGCTAATTTGATCACTCACCAACTTTAAAAGTTATTCCGGACCGATTTACTAGTTAGTTCTCAATCGAACTCGCCTGTTCAGTACAGTTTTGATAATAATGTTATTTATCAAAGTAATTTTTAGTAATAAAACTTTTAAATTTAGCAAGATATATTTCATTATTTAAGAACAAAATAGGCTAAATTAAAATAAATATAATTTTTTATAGATTAAATTAAAATAATTAATCTTTTATAAAAAAAATACTGTAATGTTTTAGAAACTAAACTAGTAATTTGTTTGAATAAGGATACAGTATTTGATGATAAAGAAAATACAAGGGCAAAAAAGAATGATTTATTTATTTATTTTGTTTATTGTAAATTTCGTCAAATTAATATCTTAGAGCAATCATTCTGTAAGCACAAAGCCACTTGTCAAGCATTGAATAGATGATTGTGCTTTTTTTTTAAAAAAAAAAAGAAACTGAAAAGATTATTTGCGTTTTGAATTTTAGATAATATTTAAAATGTTTATGCTTATCTATTTTAAATATAATATCTTTGAAATTTAACTTCAAATATTTAAAGAAGTCAGGTGTCATTATATTTTGAATAAATTATTAAGTTAATATCTGAAAGATTTTAAATATAATATCCCTGAAATTTAACTTCAATATTTTAACTCTAAGTGTTTCTTTCATTGCTAAATAAAAAAAAATTACTATTGTCAAATCTCATAATTTTTGTTATTAAAAATTATTTTAACAATTAAAAAATTAAATTAAAATAAATACAATTTTTAAAAATTAAATTAAGATATTTAATTTTTTTCTAAATCAAATTAAGACAAATATATTTTTTTGACAACCAAATCAATAATTCACTTTTATATGTTTTAGTTAATATTTCGTACTAATATAAAATTAGACTAAACATATAAATTGATTTCTAAAAAGTACATTTTTTCTTGTTTATTCTCTCAAACTTAAGAGTTAAACAAGTTAGTTAGTCATTTTATAAGACTAAATTATATTTACTTATTTTAAATAATTGATTCAATAACGATATTTAATAAATTCAGAACACTGAATGATTAAATTATGCATAATTAAGTTTTTAAAGACTTAACAATCGATTTATGTGTTTTTAAGGAATTAAATTGTTAATATAGTCAAATTTGTATTCCTGAATTTTTAACTGCAATAATTTCTTTTTAAAATATTAGTTAATATTATATTTTTCATGAAAACCTTATAAGATCTTATTCTGTAATATTTAATCTAACATGACTAAAAATATAAGAATTAACGTACAAACTCCATACAAGAATTGTGCACTTTTTAATCAACCATGGTTGTGTAGTGTTATAAACCCTAGCATAGAAATTCAAACAAGACTGAAGCAAAATTCAATAATATAGTAATGCACATGAAAGAGTCATATATATTCCAAAGTAGTCGGAATAGAAATTTAAATGATATTCTTACATATTGGATTAAGAGTTATTATTTAACATAACTATATGGTTTTTTTTAGATAATTTTTTAGAACTTAATGATTTGTTCAGTATTAGTTAAAAAAATGAAGGGGGTCGAATGAAATGCTAAACAAAGGCAGATCGACACGTGAAATGGATTGGGCAATAAAGACTACGTGAAGCTATGAAATATGAAATATCCAAAATAAGTGATATAAGTTGAAAAGAAGGATAAAATGAGACAATAAGTAAAATTGGTTAACTTGTCATAAACTTGTGAATTTGACTGAGTCTACTCGAGTTAGCATAAGTCTACTTAAATCAATTTGATTTGAGTTCACATGCACTTAGACTTTTTTTTTCCATATAAAAACGTATACTTATAGTTAGCTATCCGCATTGCTGATATAGCAAGAAGTTGAAGGTATAATAGAATTTATAGTTGCTGTAATATGATCTACAGTTTCATAAATAACATCAGAACATGGATGGGATCTATCTTCTACAGAGAACAAATGAACATTCTTGTTCAGTTCTGTCCAGCTACACCCTGGATCTTTTCTCAATCCCAAACTCTGCAATCTCTTCCTCACTTTCATCTTCTGCCTCCACTTCCCTTCGACTGCATATATATTTGACAGAATAATAAAACCAGATATCAGCTTTGGATCCAAACTGAACAACCTCTCAGCAGCTCTTTCTCCTACCTCCATCTCCTTCCAGAACCAACAAGCATTAAGCAAAGTTCCCCAGATAACCCCATCTGCTTCAATTTCAATAGGCATTACTCTGATAAACTCCTCGGCTTCTCTTACATGGCCAGACCGACCGAGAAGATTCACTACACACGTGTAGTGTTCTATTGTTGGGGTTACTCCATAGCATCTTTTCATTGAGCAGAAAATTGCCAGGCCTTCATCAACTAGACCAACATGGGCACAAGCAGAGAGAATGCTGACAAATGTTGCTACATTTGGGACAACTCCTTGGGCTAACATGGATTCGAAGAGCGAAATTGCCTCGGAGCCGAGTCCGTGGTATGCATATCCGTTTATAAGAGCCGTCCAGGCGGCCACATTGGGAGAAGGAATGGTGATGAATGACCTTTCTGCATCAGTGAGACGACCACATCTGGAATACATGTCTACAAGTGCAGTGACAACATAAACATTTGATTCAAATGGTGTTTTGGTTACGTGGGCGTGAAGTAATTGTCCTTGTTGAAGAATTCCAAGACAAGAGCAGGCATGAAATAGCACAGAGAACGTCGATCTGGTGTAGTCGACCGATGACCTGCGCATGGTCACATAGAGTTTTAGAGCCTCCTCGTGCTGATTGTTCAGAATGTAACCTGACATCATTGAATTCCATGTCACAGAGTTTCTTTCTCCTTTAGTTTCATCAAAGATCTTCACAGCTTTCTCTAGTTCACCATACCTGGAATACACAGAAATCATAGTGTTTGAGGAAGTTAAGGTCTTGGGACTCATTTTCTCAAATAATCTCTTTGATTTTTCAACTAGGCCATTGATGGAATAGCCTTTAATCATCAAATTGTATGAAATGGGATTTCTCTCTTTCAGTTCATGAAAGATCAGCTCAGCTTCATTGATCCGTTTGGCCGAGATAAGGCCATTTATCAGTGAGTTTGAAACATTCAAAGAAGCTTCTCCCACTTTCTCATAAACTCTCATGGCATCATGTATAACCTCACAATCACAATAAAATTCAATAAGGGCACCACCAATTGAGTCATCAAAATCAAACCCCAACTTAATGCAAAGCCCGTGAACAACCTTCCCTAAACGTAGAAATCTCAGTCTAGCACAAGTCCTTATGACACAATCCAAGGTGAACTCATTTGGCAATACCTCAGAACTCCTCATCCACATAAACAATTCCAATGCCCTCTCACTCCCATTTTCCCTCTTCGCAAACCCTGAGATTAACGTTGTCCAGGCGACGACATCTGGAGTTGGCATTTTCTGGAATATATCCAAAGCATCACTCATCATGTTACACTGAACATATCCCAGAAGCATCAAACTCCACAATAGCTCATTCACATCATGCAATTCATCAAAAACCAACTTAGCTTCCTCAATTTTACAGCAACGTGAGTAAAAATGCAGCAAAGAACTTCCCACAAGGTCAAAGTTCACAAGCCCAGATTTCAAAACTAAGGAATGAAATTGTTTTCCACGACACAGGGACCCAGAATGTGCACATACACTAAGTAAAGTAGAAAAAGAGGTTTCATTGAGTTTGACATTACAGTGATGCATGAGTGAAGCAAGAGCTAAAGCTTCATTGTATCTTTCCCATTTGGAATAGCCAGAAATCAGGGTGTTCCACGAGACAACTGTTCGATCAGGCATTTCATCAAACAGGTGACGTGCTGCTTCTAGCTCACCGGCTTTCGCATGCTTGGTTATTAAGATATTGGTTGAGACTACTGCATTAGAGGGTAGATGGAGGGTTGTGAAAAATCCGAGTCTTTCTTTCCACCGACAGTGCTTCCAGGTGCCCAGAAGGCGAAACTTCAGTGACATTATATGGAAATGAGCTCAAACAAACCTTGTAACTGTCCTTGATTTTTTGGGCGCCAGCTTAGTTCGACCGGTATGGGCATTTCCAATTAAAAAAGAAAAATATGTAATAATGTATCTTCCTTCTATTAAAACTCGGCGAAACAGAGAAGAATGAGAGGTTGAAGAAGATATATGCGAGCTGTGCTTCAGATTTTTCAATTAAAAGTGGCTCTGGACGGCCCTTTAAAAAATGAATCGGCTAAAATGTTCTAGCTTGGGGGGATATAAGACTGGTTTCCCGATGAAGAAGAAACTGTGGCACCAAATCTCTTTGAAGACGATGACTTGCGATGAAGAATTGAAGATCTTCGGCGTCGAGAAGCAGAAGAGGTTTACAAATTCTGTTAGAAATGTCACTCCTGCCATATTTAGCTGAGTCTTCTGAATCAAATGCTTTTTTTAAAAATAAATATATATATTAATTTTTTTCAGACTATTAACCAAATTTATTTTGCTTAAATTATTCCATTGATTGTCGTAATTTTATTCAGTTCTTAATTTAATTTATTCCATTGATTGTTGTAAATTTATTCAGTTCTTAATTTAATTTTTATACTTAAAAAATTATAATTTTTTTAAAAAATAAGTACTGTCTAGTTTCATATTTATGTCATAATCAAATAATCAAGATTAAATTATAGTTTTAGTCCTTATAATTTTACTCAATTTTTAATTTCATCCCTATAGTTTAAAAATTTGTAATTGAGTCCTTATAGTTTTGCAATTTTTTAATTCAATCCCTATTATTAAAATTTTGTCAATATTTTGTTAAATTTTGGTAATGAGCAATTATATACCAATTTAATATTGGGAATATACATGACTTAAGTAAATTCATCCTAATTATTTAACCATATTAATAAAATTTAATAAAATACTGACAAAGGTTTAATAGCAAGGACTAATTTAAAAATCTATGAAACTATAAAGATTTAATTACAAATTATTAAACTACAAGGACCAAATTAAAAATTAAGTGAATTATAAGGACCAAAAGAATAATATAGCCAATAATCAATATGTCTTATCTTGAAATTTTGAATAAACATAGTTTATGTAAAAAAAAAAAACATACAAAAGTAAATTTTAATTTAGATGAAGTGATATGTGACTACATTAGTAAATTTTAATTAAAAAAAAAAGAGAATGTTTAACTACAAGTTTAATTAAAAAATAGAAGTCTGATGACAGAAACTAAAAGTTTAACTACTTAATTAATTATAATCTTTTTAAATATAGAGATTACATTGAAAAATAATAGATTATAATGCTCATGGAATTGGACTTGATTGACCAATTTGGCGGCGATAAAATAAACGAATCAACTAGTTCTTTTATTTGGTTTAGTTCTTAAAATTTGTGAGGAAAAGAACTGGTATCAAGTCGATAAAACTAATAGAACTAGTAAAATCAATAATACTACTGAGGAAAAGAATATGTCAAGAATTGATCAAACTAGTTTTTAGATTTAACTATTATTAAATTTTATGATTTTTTTACCTGCTAATTGTTTGTATTTACTTATTTTTTGACATTTAAGACAGGTAAATGTAATTATTTAGTAAATGATCATAAACTTAGTGGTTATGTATGAATAAATTTATATATATTTTAACTACTACTAGTTCAACTATAATTTGATCATGATTCAATAATCAGAATGATTTTAAGAATATTGAATTATACTTTTTTCTTATGAAGTTTAGCCAAATTTCACCTGCTTCTGCTGCCATTTTGTTTCAAATGATTATTTAGGTGCTCAAATTTTTTTTTTAATGAAAGATTATCTTATTTGAAATGACGAAATTTTTTTTAAACTTATGCAACACAAAAATTAGAATTCTTTGCGCATAATAAATAATTTATTTTAAATAACATATATTTACTTAATGTTAAGAATGAAATTATAATATTATAATAGGTAAAATGTTAAAAACTTATAGTTTACACCAATAATTATAAAATTAAATTATTTTTAAATAAAAATATCAAATATAATTTAACAATATTAATATGATTTACTAAGGGTGTTCATCAATTTGGTTCGGTTTAATTTTGAATCTAAATCAAACCAAATTAAGTACGTTAGTTTTGTAAATTTGTAGATCTATTCAGTTTTAATTTTTGTACAATTTGACTACATTTTGGGTGATTTTGTTTACTTTTTCTTATAACAGAATAATATTATAAGCAAATATATATTTATTTTTAAAGTTAATATATCAGATGTTAAAACAAAATTTGGTCAAATTCTAATTTTTATTATAATTTGTTTACTATCCGCAAAGATACCACTTAGACACATAGATTCAAGTTTTAATGGCAAAATTTGTAAAATAATAAAATAATTAACAAAAATTTTTGAGATTCAGTTATTTATTTATAAAAGAAATTTGGTAACTATAATATTATATATATATATAATATTTTTGTATATAAATTTAATTTGATTTTAATTAAATCAAACTAATAATCAAAAGAAGCGATTAAAATTTATATTTCAAAAATTAATTTAAATATATATTTTTATTTTGATCAATTTTTAATCACTTTGGTTCAGGTAGACTTGGTTTAGTTTTTAACATCCATATGATTTACTCATAAAATTCTGAAGTTATTATTATTATTCCTTAATTTTATCAATTCAAATGGTCCAGATGGCGCCATGGCGGCAAATGAAATAAAACAAGAGGGTCTGGAACGTAAACGGACGAAGCTTGATTAATGCAAGAGAAAAAACGTTAATATTGCTGCGAAAAGATGGGCGTAACAAATTTCGAAAGTTTCCTTTTATGGAAAATCACAGGTTTCTGGAAAAATTCCATGAAATTACATTGCGACTGCCGATTTGGGGCTGTAATACATCTCAGAATTCCGACCTGCTTTCTGAAGTGGGGAATTCGCTTCCGTTGGTGAATCGTAAAGCAAACTGTTGTTGGTTTCCGAGCAATGGATGTATCGAAGGCTATAAATGGTCTGATTGAAGAGGCCAAGGTCCGAATTGCGTGGTGGGGTCTCTGCATATTCATCATTTCGTTTTTGTTAACTCGTAAGTGATTTAAGTTTGATTTAATTTTGGTTTTATACGAACCCAGAAGACACGCAGCTTCATGTTATTTCTAGTTCATCTGACGCCTTCGGCGATTAATTGTGATTAGCTATGGGTAATATTTATCATCAACAGTGATCCTATAAGTATGAAAGTGGAATTTCATAGATGCATTATGCATATACCGTACTAAGTAAAGATTGTTATCTGATCATAGTGTTTATTCCAGTAATAATTATGAGTTTGATGGTAATATACCTATCTTGGTTAGGAAGAATAAAGAAGAAGGTTACATTAGATTTTGGTTGTTGAAGTTTCTTAACTTTTAAATAGTATCATGTATGTCTTACATAGGCTATTTTGTTAACAAACACGTTCATTGCACTAATTTTACATCTTGTGACTCATTTTAATGTGATTATATTGGGATACATATAATTTAGCTAGAAGTTAAACGATGAGTTTAACACAAAGAGAACTACAACGACAACAACAAAACCTTATCCCACTAGGTGGGATCAGCTACATAAATTGCACGATGCTATTGAGATTTATCAATAACAAACTCTTTTAGATATCTCATTAATCAAAATATTTCATTCAATGATTTTTTCAAGTATCCTTCTTAGTCTTACTCGGCCTTTTTTCACATAATTCCATACCATTTACTTAACCATCTTTATTGGCGTCTCCAACTGTCTTATTTAACATGATCATACCACCTTAAATAATTTTCTACCATTTTCTCCTCAATAAGTGCTACTTCAAAACTCTACTTCGTATATAATCATTACGGATCATATCTCGTCTTGTATAACCACACATCCATCTCAACATTCTCATCTCTGCTACCCCAATTTTGTATTTTTGTTATCCTTTCATTGCCTAACATTCATTCCCATATAATATTGCCGGTCTTATAGTCGTACGATAAAACTTCACTTTGAGTTTATTAGGTATTTTCCTATTACAAACAACTCTTGATACTTTTTCCATTTCACCCACCTAACTTGTATTTTATGTGTAACATTCCTATTAATTTCACTGTCATCTTATGTAACTGATCTCAGATATCTGAACTTTGACACTTGTGGTATAACCTGGCCTCTAATTTAACCTTCAATTCATTTTTAACTTGCCGCTTGTAAAACTTGCAATGCATATATTTTGTTTTATTCCTGCTCAGACGAAAACCATTCAATTCTAAAGTACACATCCATAACTCGAGTTTAGAGTTAATCTCTTCCCTTGACTCTACCATGAGGACTATATCATCCGCAAAAAGTATGTATTTGGAGATTTATTCTTGAATGTGTTCCATCAGAACGTCTAAAACTAGAACAAACAAATAAGGGCTCAAAGAGGATCTCTAATGCAGGCTAATCTTAATGGGAAAGTCTCTAGTTTGACCTCCAGACGTTCTCACACTAGTTGTTGCCCTCTTATACATATTTTTTATAGCTCTAATATAAGCAACACGAATACCTTCTTTTCTATGGTTTTCCACAAAACTTCTTTTGGTACTCGATCATAAGTTTTTTTCAGATCAATAAGAACTATATACAAATTTTTTTGTTTCTCCAATACTTTTCTATTAACTCCCTTAGTAGATAAATAGCTACCATAATAGATCGCTATGGCATAAAATCAAATTGATTCTCCAAAATACCCATCTCAGTTCTTAGTTTACGTTCAATCACTCTATCCCATAATTCCATAGTGTGACTCATAAGCTTAATCCCTCGATAGTTTGCGCAGTTCTGGATATCTCCTTTATTTTTATATATAGGCACAAAGAGAACTCAATGAACAAAATCAAAACAATAATAAACTTAAAGGACCAAATACTAATTTAATTGAGTAGGAGTAAAGTATGTTTCATCACTGAAGAGTGTCGTTTTGTTTGTTTGATATTATTTATTGGCCAACACAGATACGAGTGAATCAATGTGGATGAATATACCCACGTCAATTCTATTGTTTTCTGCACTCTGCATCCTTTTCGACAAGGTGGAGTTCAATTGGAAGGTCCAACCTGGATCACAGACATATTTATCTCGTTTGGAGAAGAAACAGTTATCTGTAAATGATCCACTTCTCTCTACTAAACTTCCCCCAGCAAAATGGAAGAGCCAAATTGGTTCTCCAGTTGTGGAAGCTGCAATGATTGATTTTGTTGATAAGGTCTTGCAGGATTTTATTCTAGATTTGGTGTACACAGACATTACTCCAGATAAGGAGTTTCCTGATCAAATACATGCATTAATCATGGATGCTCTTGGTGATGTATCAGAAAGGATTAAAGAGATAAACCTTGTTGACTTGCTGGCAAGGTATTTATTTCCCCTCCTATATATTTTCTGTCAGAAAGAAAGGGTTCGATGAGTAATTAGATTAGCCATCTAGGTGTAGTTGCCGGTAACAACTTGTCACTATGAAAATATTCTCATTATCTTGTACTTTGATTATATTCCAGGGATGTAGTTGATTTAATAGGTGATCACTTAGATATCTTCAGAAAAATTCAAGCAGCTATAGGGGTCGATGTTATGTTAACATTATCTTCTGAAGAGAGGGATGAAAGATTGAAATACCATCTGTTAAATTCTAAGGAGCTTCATCCTGCACTAGTATCTCCTGACAGTGAGTACAAGGTGTGAGTGGAGTGTTCTGCTTTAATCTACTATCTATGTTTTGCTTTTGACCATCATGTCTTCTATATTATGTAACAATTTCTTCTTTGTTTAGGTTCTTCAGCGGTTAATGAGTGGGGTACTAGCGTTAGTACTAAGACGGCAAGAAGCACAATGTCCTGTGATACGAACAATAGCTCAGGAAATTTTAACTTGCTTGATAATGCAACCTATATTAAAGTTAGCTAGCCCTGGGTATGTTATTGAATATATTGTCCAATATTTCATTATTTAGAGCCTTTCTTTTTCCTTTGGGGAGGTGAGTCTTAGCAATTCCTATTATAAAAGGTCTGTGGAATCGGTTTTTCATATTTAAATAAATAATTTCTAAAATAGGTCTGGAGAACCTGCGGACAATGGCTTTGAGCTTTTAATTTTGTAAATCAAAAATTGAAAAATTTATGAAGAGGCCGACCTCTGTTAGAAAGTAATGCTCTTCGTTTAAAAATGCTCATTAAAATTCATACTCTAATATTTACTTGTACAATTCAACCAATGAAGTATTGAGAGTGCGACTTCAGACATCTTACGGTGGAGACTACATTTTTTTTGCTTTTTGATCAATATCTGATTACCAGCTTAAACATATCATTGAAATAGGAAGTTTACAACTTTATAATTAACATAATTTGAAACCTTTTAATGCATAAACACTGCAGACTACATTTGCTTTTTGTTGTCCTAAATACAACTGTATTGGTCGTCTATAATACTGAGAGAGTTCGGGCAAAGTTTTAACTATGTTTCTTTGGACCTTATTCCAATTTCTAATACATCCATGAAAGTATGATTTTGTTTGTGCTCAGGTATATCAATGAGCTGATTGAAGAACTTCTGCTCGTCATTAAAGATATGGATATAACAGGATTGGGGAGTGATCAGCCTACTAGTACTGCAGCAAGTCATCGTTGTGGCGATGGGGTTGCTGATGGGGTTGGACATGACAATCACACAGCCTCGGACAAGCATCCATCTGTAAACCAAGGGACCGATGAGACATTGGCTAAAGTGCACCATCTACAGGGAGAGACGTCATTGCAAAGCAACATACACCAGCAAGAGCCTTCGTTGGTCAAGCCTGCCGAATGGGCACGAGGGTTGGAGGCTGCGACTCAGAGAAGAACTGAGGTTCTTATGCCTGAGAATCTTGAGAACCTATGGACCAAAGGATTGGATTATAAGAAGAGAGAGCACAAAAGTATCAGCGCAGATCCTTTACGAAACGTTGGGAGCACACATGGGTCGGATTCCTCCCAAGATCCTGACAAAGAATCGTCTCTAGAAGGAGAGCATCGACTTGATGAAGTGAAGGATAAGAATAAAAGTTATTATGAATTGGGACTGCTACTCGGTAAAGAAGGAGAACCCATTATTTCGGAGTTAAAAAGTCATGATTTTGAGAGGCACATGGAAGGATTTCGGGGAAAGAATGTCTCTGACATGGTCAATAGGAGAGAGGGTCAAGTAGTTCCCAAGCTCCGATGCCGGGTATGCTTTGTTGGATTTAACAGTAATGGGCTATTAGAAATTAGAATCCAGTTTTAGTTTGCCTTTCTTCTATGTTTAGTTAGATTAAAGAAGCCCCACATTTGGTTTTATCTCAAAATATATAATTTTTTCTCTACTATAGATACATGTAACACGAGCCTCCCTTAATAACAAGGCTTACCAATCGTTCCTTCTTCCATTAGTTTTTACATTTACATGGTTTAGAGCTTGGGGAGAGAGAAAAATAAGCCTTGGGAGTTTCCACGGCTGGAGTTTTGCCTACATCTCCGACGGAGCTCTGCCTTTGGCCAACATCTTTGGTGGTCCTCCTGATTTCCATCTCTGGGTACTTTTTCTGTAGAAATGTGAACAACCTTTTTAGTAATTCTTAGCCCACTTTTTTGTTTATGATGTCTTTCTGTGGCCTTGCATCATTCTAGCCACTTTTCTCCAGGTGCCACTCCATTCACTGTTCCTGCGGTGCTTATTTCTTTGGTTGTGTATCACTTCAACTACTCCTTCTGTGCTTTATTGCGGCAGTGCTTTTTCTCGCTATGTGTCACTACAGTGACTCTCTCGGCTGTGCCTTACACCAGCATGTTACTTGCTTTTAGCAGTGCTGTCTTTTGACCTCCTTGGTGATATTCCATAGGTAACCCTTAGCGTGTTCTCACCATTCCAGATCTGTGTACCTTATTCCAGATCATCTCCTGGCTGCCTTTTGTCTAAAGAGTCAATATGATGCTCATAGAAGTTAGTTGTCAAAGAGTTTTATTAGCTGGTTTCTATTATTAAGTTACTCTTATTTGAGCTCACTGTTTTCCTCTTCAATTAGGTTCTATACTACTTTGTAACAAGTCTGATCCATTTGGTTATGTGCTCCAACTTGAGGAAGGGTGTTAAAATACAGCATTTTTCTTCTTTATATAGTTATAGAAGTCCCACATTGATTCTATCTTAAAGCTATACAACCTTTTCTCTGCCATAAACATACATAACACAAACCTCCCTTAATATGAAGGCTATCCAAAGCATTCTCTTAGTTTTTAAAGGGATGTACTAACCTAAAAGTAAATTGATTGGAATCATTGTAATATATTTTTTTTTCCTAAAAGAAAATCAGAATGGATTCTTGAATTCTGACTTTTAAATAGGTACTGCTTTTACTTAGGTAATAAGTTGACTGTTGTTCCTTGTCTACTTGTACACTGCAGGTCATGGGAGCGTATTTTGAGAAACTCGAATCTAAATCTTTTGCTGTCTATTCAATTGCAGTGACAGATGCTCAAAACAATACTTGGTTTGTAAGAAGAAGGTTTACTTCTTTCATATGAATTCATAACAGAACTGGGTTTATAAAATAAGGCATTGTTTTTAAGTTCTAACCAAAGCAAAATACTTGAGTCATTGAATCATCACTTATCATGTCCATCAACCATTGTCTTGCTCCCACTTTTCGAGTTTAAATTGTTTTTGCTTCATATAGGGTAAATATGCTCAAGTTTAAAAGTGCTTTAGTTCAATCTTTTGTAAATTTCTTTTTCTTTTTTTTCTTTTTTTTTTTTTGACTTCGCTTTCCTTTCTATTGGTGATATTAAGATACAGGAATTTTGACAAACTGCATCAGCATCTTAAAGATATTCCAAATTATTCATTACATTTGCCTCCCAAAAGGATATTTTCCTCAAGCACAGAGGATGCCTTTGTCCATAAGCGTTGCATTCTGCTTGATAAATATCTTCAGGTATTTTTAGTCCGTATCTACAACTTGAAGGAATTGTTTCCTTCCATACTTTTCTAAAGCTACGTGTTTGCTTCAATTGTACTCTTTTGCTTCAGGAACTCCTATCAATAGCTAATGCCACTGAACTACATGAAGTTTGGGACTTTTTGAGTGTTTCCTCAAAGGTGTGCATCTGCTTGGTGTTTTATATTATAATTTCAGATCAACTTATATAATTTCTCTTGGTAATTCTCTGATGAGAAAAATAATGATCTGATAATAGTATTATTATTATTGTTGTCCTGTTTTTCTCTTGAAGAATTACACTTTCGGGAAAACTTCTTCAATGATGAGACCCCTTGCAGGTATGTGGTTTTATATCATACTTGCATTATAGGTAGTCTGGTCGTAAATCTAACAATTCTTAATGTAGTGACCTAGGACTCTATCATCACCCATTAGTAGACTATGTGTAAGCTTAAAAAAATACCCCAATTTCATTTTATATTAAAAAATTGTTTAAAAATAGATTAAAGAGGAAAAAGCGAATCCCAAGCCACTAGTAGAGTAATGCCTTTTCTATGACCTTAATGACTGGAAGTCTCTTATTGGTATTAATACCGTTTTCTTGTAGTTATTATTCCAACGATATATTTATCCCCAAGACAAACAGCTTTTCTCATTCATCTTCGACGGGTAAATATATCTACCATAATAGTTTTGGAATGAAGAAACTTTGTATGCCATTTTGCATTTTCTACATTTACATAACTCCTGTCCTTATTTTTCAGTGATAACAATTATTTTGTTTAATTTAATCCCAATTTACAAAAGCTTCTAAAAGTAGAGTAATGTTTGAAATTTGTCTATGAACAGTCTGTGTAGAAGATGCTGTGGATGATATTGTAAGCCAATTTAAAGGCGCTTCGGGTGGAGTAAAGCGAAAAGTTGTGAATTCATTGCTTCCCACTTATGAAGGTTTCTCTACAACTACACAGGACAGTACCGTTTGTAATGTTAATGAAAAAGAAGCTAGTCCAAGGAAGGATACTGCAGAAACTTTGTTGAGCTCTGAGGATGAAAACAGTGGAAACTTTGTCCATGAGAATATTAATAGAGAAGGAGGCCGAGCTAATGGATCGCATTCTGACAAGGAAATGAACTTGAAGGGTTTCCCGCCATACCTAGTTGAAGAAGGTGGCAACGTGGATCTAGACAGAAAGCATGACAGGGAAGCTCCTAATGATTTGGAGGAAGTGCCACCTGAGGTCTACTGAGTTTTCTTCCTTCTCTGTTTTGTACATTGCTTGTGATTTTTAATTGAGAACTTAGTTCTCTGGTATTTTAGTGATGCGTGCGGCTTAGATTATTTTTTAGCTGGTACTAAGAAGCCTACTTGTTAAAATCACTAATCAGGAATGCTATTTATAACCAGGGGAAATTACTCTTTAACTGTAATCTAATTACAACTTTAGTTTCTGAACTTCATAATGTAACACTTTACCTCCCTAAACTATCATAAAAAAGTGAAAACATTACATATTAGTTAAAATTAACAAATAAAAACTACGTAATTTTGGAAAAAAGACACAAGCCAAAAATCATGATAGGGACAAAGTTGAAAAAGATGATGGAGTATAAGGTATCACGTGACAAATCATGTGATTTTTAGATCTTAATTTTAACTGATGTGTAATATTTTCATTTTTTGTGATAATTTAGGGAGTAAATTTTTCTAAAAATTTGGAGAATGAATTATAATTAGACTATAGTTTAGGGAAATTGTGTGTAATTTTTCCTCATAGCAAAGAAAATGGAAACCATAGAGAAGTAATAAAATTAGGTTGGTTCCTTGTCTTCCCAAAAGAGTAACCCCCTTAGCTGCCAAAAAAAAAAAGTAAGAAGATAAGAAATTGTACTTCTCTAACTGATTTGGTTCCATCTGGCTAAAAGTTAGTTTACTTTCTCGTTTGTGTCATCATTTCTGCAGTTTAGTTTTTATCAGCAATCTTCAGGTGCTGAATCCTGTTACCAAAGCTTTTGGAAATAGTTGTTTCCAATAGTTTATATTCTGTAAAGTGAAAAATAAGATCCACATGATGAAAATATTGGTTGTCTGAAAATCATTTTGGAAGTTTGTTTGGTGGGATGTTGTGGCCCTCTTCTCTCTTCAAAGGGAAAGAAATCATTGATTGTGAATCACAACAAGACAGGACTGAATTTTATTAGCAGTTCTCTTGGCAGGATTTTTTCAGGATCCTAGATTTTCTTTTCTTTCAATTATTTGAAGAGAATTTCTTATTTTTGTTATGAAGACACTTCATAAATTTTTGTAGTCTTGAATTTTTCTGCAGTGGACCCCGCCAAATGTGAGTGTCCCTATTTTGAATTTGGTTGACAAGATATTTCAACTGAAGAAAAGAGGCTGGCTAAGGTGTACTATTCTATCCAGTCTTTGGGCAGTTTTAACTCAGTAACTGTTAAAGATAATGTCCTCATATTGTCTGGGTATCTTGTTCTAATGACATGTTGCAGAAGCTTCTTTTGGTGTTATGGTTTTGTGTAGTTATCTAGTTTGCAGATTATACCAGAGTGGTCTGTGGTTTGGCCTATACGTAAGACTTGTTGTCAGACTTTCACATAAAAGCTCAAAACTTATTAGCATGTCTGGTTCCTTGTCAATTGTCATCTAACTGAAACCTTTCATGATTGAAGGATTTTTGTGAGAGGCTCTGTTAGAAATAACACCCATATGCTGGCATGGTATTATCTGATTTCTTTTTGTCTAAGTTTAAAAGACTAATTTTCCATAAGCTGCTTAAAATTGATTCATGTCATTTCCATTTTATGCATGTCAACAACCACCAGCAGGTCCTAACCCAAATATTTGCTACCGTTTGTTCAATTTGGATTAACTGATTCTGAGAAAATGCAACATTAAGTTCCATGATTCTCTAAGTGGTTCATTTTTGTTCATGCAGAAGACAGGTCTTTTGGATATCAAAACAGATTTTACAGTTAGCCATGGAAGATGCTATTGATGATTTTCTCTTGAGGCAGATTCATTGGCTCCGCAAAGAGGAAACTATTGCCCAAGGAATTCGGTGGATCCAAGATGTAAGATTCGAGCCCAAATCTTTTGCTGGGACCTTTTTTTGTCCCAAACTAAGAGAATTGCAGCTTTCTGACGCAAAAATTTACAGGATTGAACCTAAGGCTTCATGGGCTGTTCATCAGCCTAACTAAACAGATTATTTCTCCATGTGATGTGTGCATTTAGATCATTGCACGTTGAAGTTTGTTTAAAATGTTTTTATTGGTTGACTTTGTAAGGGGGGCAGATCCGCCACCGTCAGATCTGTCCGGATTGACGGAAAATGTTTTATTTAAAAATAAATCTGAAATTTAAAAAAAATCTGAAAAATCTTTTCAAAAAAATCTCAAAATTTCAGATTTTTTGAAAAAAAATTTCAGATTTATTTTTGAATAAAACATTTTTTGTCGATCTGGACCATTCGACCTGCGATCGGACGGTCTACGTTCCTTTAGACAAGTTGTGACACGTAGCGGATTTGCTCCCCTTTGTAACTCATACATTAACTGGACAAATTGTGCCCTACCTAACATGAAAGGGAGCTATAAATACAACAACAACAACATAGCCTTATCCCACTAAGTGGGGTCGGCTACATGGATCGCACGACGCCATTGAGCTCTATCAATGACCAACTCTTTAGATATCTCATTTACTAAAAGATCCCGTTCAATAATTTCTCTAAGTGTCCTTTTTGGTCTTCCTCGACCTTTTTTCATAGGGCTCCAAACTATCTGCTCAACTCTCCTAACTGGCGCTTCCAACGGTCTCCTTTGCACATGCCCAAACCATCTTAAACGATTTTCAACCATTTTTTCCTCAATAGGTGCCACCCCAACTCTACCTCGTATATGATCATTACGGATCTTATCTCTTCGTGTATGACCACACATCCAACGCAACATCCTCATCTCCGCCACTCCAATTTTATGTTCTTGTTGTCCTTTCATTGCCCAACATTCACTCCCATATAAAATCGCTGGTCTTATAGCAGTACGATAAAACTTTCCTTTGAGTTTATCAGGTACTTTCCGATCACAAACAACCCCTGATGCCATTCTCCACTTCAACCACCCAGCTTGTATCCTATGTTCCACATCTCTAATAACTTCGCCATCATCTTGTATAATTGATCCCAAATACCTAAACGTTGACACTTGTGATACGACCTGATCACCAAGTTTAACCTCCAGCTCGTTCCTAGCTTGTCGCTTGTTAAACTTACAATGCATATATTCGGTCTTACTCCTGCTCAGACGAAAACCCTTCGATTCCAAAGTAGCTCTCCATAACTCAAGTTTAGAATTAATCTCTTCTCTTGTCTCTGCTATGAGAACAACGTCATCTGCAAAAAGCATGCACTTAGGAATATCTTCTTGGATGTGTTTCGTCAGAACATCTAAAACCAAGTCAAATAAATAAGGGCTTAAGGATGATCCCTGATGTAGGCCAATTTTAATAGGAAAGTCTCTAGTCTCCCCTCCAGACGTTCTCACACTAGTCGTAGCCCCCTCGTACATATCTTTTATGGCTCTAATATACGCAACCCGTACACCTTTCTGTTCCAAGGCTTTCCACAGCACCTCTCTTGGTACTCGATCATAGGCTTTTTCCAAATCAATAAATGCTATATGAAGGTCTCTTTGTTTACTCTGATACCTTTCCATCAACCCCCTTAGAAGATATATAGCTTCCATTGTAGACCGTCCTGGCATGAATCCAAATTGATTTTCAGAAATACTCGTCTCGATTCTTAACCTACGTTCAATCACTCTTTCCCATAATTTTAGAGTGTGACTCATAAGCTTAATCCCACGATAGTTTGCGCAATTCTGAATGTCTCCTTTGTTTTTGTAAATAGGCACTAAAGTGCTTCTTCTCCATTCCTCAGGCATTTTCTTAGACCTTAAAATTTCATTAAAGAGCTTAGTTAGCCAGATAGTACCCTCCTCTCCCAAACACTTCCAAACTTCTATAGGAATACCATCGGGACCAACAGCTTTACCATTATCCATTTTTCTAAGAGCTTCCTTGACCTCATCAACCTTGATCCTGCGATAATATGCCAAATTTTGTTCTCTCTCCAAGGTTGTTAGATCTTCCATATCGCAAGTCGACTCCGTTCCGTCATTAAAGAGCTTATGAAAATAACCCTGCCATCTATTTTTAATATCTTTGTCTGTACCCAAAACTTTTCCTTCTTCATCCTTAATACATCTTACTTGATCCAAATCTCTAGATTTCCTTTCTCTAGCCTTCGCAATCTTGTAAATCTTTTGTTCCCCTTTTTTCGTTCCTAAATCCTTGTAAAACTCTTCAAACGCTTTAGATCGTGCTTCACTTACTGCTTTTTTTGTCTCCTTATTAGCCTTCCGATACCTTTCCCAATTTTCCGAGTTATTGCACAGATGGATAGCTTTAAAGCATTCTTTTTTAAATTTGATCTTTTCTTGAACAGCCTCATTCCACCACCAAGATTCCTTATCTCTTTGTCTAAAACCTTTTGATTCTCCTAAAAATGCTTTAGCTACTTTTCTAACCTTCTTGGCCATCTCCTCCCACATGGTGTTAGCATCTTCTCGTAACTCCCAAGATCCTTCCTCCAACAATCTTCTCTTGAAAGTCAGTTGATTCTCCCCCTTTAGCTGCCACCACTTGATCCTAAGGTTCATCGCCTGACGATGCTTTTGTTTCCGACCCTTAATAACCACGTCAAGGACCAAAACCCTATGTTGAGTTGCCACGGGTTCTCCAGGAATAACTTTACAATTTAGACAGATTTTTCTATCTGGATTCCTTACCAGAAAGAAGTCAATCTGTGACCTTGAAGCTCCACTCTTGTATGTGATTAAATGTTCCTCTCGCTTCTTGAAGCAGGTATTGACAACCCTGAAATTATAAGCCATAGAGAAATCCAATATAGACTGTCCTTCCTCATTAAGCTCCCCAAAACCAAAGCCACCATGGACCCTCTCATACTGTCCTGCTTCTTTCCCGACATGCCCATTAAGGTCCCCCCCGATGAAAATCTTCTCTTCTAAAGGTATGTTTCTAACCAATCCCTCCAAATCTTCCCAAAACTTTTCTTTAAGATATGCATCTGTCCCTACCTGTGGTGCATAGGCACTTATGATGTGGATAGTATCTCTTACGATAATCATCTTTAAGCATAGAATCCTATCCCCAATCCTTTTTACCTCCACCACACTCGGTGTCCATTCCTTGTCCACCATAATACCTACGCCATTCTTTGTCCTTACTTTTCCAGTGTACCAGAACTTGAATCCTGAACAGTCAAATTTCTTAGCCTTTTCTCCAACCCATTTAGTCTCTTGAAGGCACAAGATGTTAATTTTCCTCCTCTTCATAGTGTCCACAACCTCCATGGATTTCCCTGTCATGGTTCCAACATTCCACGTAGCAATCCTGATTTTGTTCTCCTCGACTAGCTTCTTTACCCTCAACCTTCCAGGAACATGTTCTTGTGACACTACAATCGATCGACGATGCAGTGGCTCTAGCTCATTTGACACTGTACTCGAGCCATACAGCGCGTTGCTTCCGGGCAACGACCTAGTATTAGTGGACCCTTGCTCATTTAACACTACATCCGGGTGCCGATGCAGCGGCTCTAGCTCACTTGTCACTGTACTCGAGCCATACAGTGCGTTGCTTCCGGGCAACGTCCTAGCATTAGCAAAATATTGTCGTTGATCCATGTTCATGAGAGATTCGACACAGTTTTACGTTGGCTGTCGAAGGCCTAACACAACCCTCCTCCTTTCTCCGGGCTTGGGACCGGCTATAAAACATAGGCGGAGTTAAAGGGAGCTATAAATACAAAAAAAAAAAAAAAAAAAAAAAAAAAAAAAAAACAATTACACTTCCCTCCTTTGAAATATACTTAAATATAATATATATATATATATTGTTATAAAAATAATATATTTAAGATTTTTATTTCTACAATATTTATTATATAATTAAAAAAATGTGATTTTTATATTAATCAAATATTTATTTAATACTTAATTGTTATATAAATGCTAGATATGAAGATATTTCTGTCACGACCCATTTTCTAGGCACATGACCGGCACAATGATGAATATCCCATCACTGTAAGCCTTTCGATAAATTCTTCCCACAAGTAAAATCGTTAGTTATTATCTCTATATTCTCAAAATACCATTCCTTAATAAATACAAAGAAAATACATCAGATTTTCTTAATTAAAAATAATAGATCCTCAGTACGAAATACATTATTATACTGAAATACAAGCCAAATACCAAACCCCTGACCTAGATGTCCTAGACGGTTACAGAGCAACATACTGTATAACAAAAGAAGGGCCTACCCGACAGCGGGAAGGTCCAACGTGATCTACTCCTCTAGCGGATGTACTTCGGCGGCAACCTGATCTGAACAAAAAGTTTGTACAAACAGTGTGAGCTTTTAAACTCAGTGAGCAAATCGGCCTTGCGTTAATAAAATTCAAATACATCACCAGTCATGCAAGCATATCCGAAGGCTCAAGCTCAACCAATAGACATAGTTAGAAATTACATACAAGAAAAATTCATCCAATTCAACAAACGATACTAGTACTCGTCAATGGCAATATATCCCGGAGAGCGCACACAGGCCGGCTCACCAATTTTGTATTTTTCCGCCATGACGCACAACCTCATCCTCTTAGCTAGGGCGCCTCACGGATTTATCACCAATCCGGGCTATATCCCTACTGAGGGAATCGTTGTCTCCACACTCATTGGTCAAGACACCCTTTAACCCGGGTTTTCCGCCTTGCCGTGAGAGGGGGTACTGTACCGCTCAATCACAATCAATAGTACAACAGTTCATATCATAATCAGAAGCACAATATAATACTCATCCATATAACAGGTATAGTATATAACTATATGATTCAAATTTCATATCATCATGAGATACTTGCTTTGTCTTATCCATACTTCTGGATTAATTATCTCATTATATTCGTCATTCTGAATCCAATTTCTCCCTATGAATCTTGGGAGTGTCCTACGACATACTTTTTATCACCAGTAATGCTAAAACTCTATTAAAACAGAGTCGTTTCACTCACCTGGATTCCGTACGAGTATCACTTTTCTAAATCGTTACGGACAAGAGTACGCAGGTGAATTTCAGTGTTCCGCTACAGAGATTTTCATGAAAGATTACAGAAAATACGTTAAGATCGTTTTCGTATAGATACTGTTCATACGTACGGGTACTATTCATAAGGTCACTATTCATACGGTCACTATTCATACGTACGGTACTATTCATACCGGAAATACAGAATACAATCTGTAAAAGAGTACACCAGGTAAGTTCCCAGGAAAGAGTGGAGGGTCACACTGGACACACTTAAAAACCAGGTCTTTCCTTAGCCAGAACTTTCCTAGACATGTATTCTCCACAGATTATATTCTATTTCGGTAATCAGAGAATCAAAATAACAGCTAACGACAGTTTTTCTGATGTGGAAGATCGGCCAAAGCCGCAACCACAGAGCATACTTAAGAAAATAACTTCTAAAATTTGAAAGACATAGAAAGGACATAGTATCCTTACCTAAGCAAAAACGGAAAGGCCCAAAATCTCAGAAGCCTAGCGTCGGAGCAAGAGAAACTTAAGGAGAGAAGAAGAGAAGTTGAAGGTGTGAGTTTAGAAGTGAAATGGAAGGGCCTATTTATAGCAAAAGTCAAGGGTATTATTTGACACTATGCACTAATAAAATATTCAATTTACTATTCATGAAAATGACACTATGCAAAAGTCAAGGGTACTATTTGACATTATGCACTAATAATGAAAATGACATTTCGTTTATTTACTATTAGAAACTTTAAAGGAAAAACTATCCTTTCACCTTAAACCTTTAAGTTTCTTTTCAATTCAGTCCTTTCAATTTAGTCCCTGAGGGTATTTTTACACATAAAACGTCATTTTCTCCTACAAACTTCTTTCTAGTTTTCTCTTATAACCAAACCACATCTAGTATTTGACATTTTGATTGTATAAATGAACAGTACCATATACGTAAATAGTAACAGTAGTTTGAAAACACGCATTTATATTTTATTTTTCATGGGTATTACATTATCACCCCCTTTAAGAAATTCGGTCCTCCGAATTTAAATTACCTCAAGTCGTAAAAAGATGGGGATATCTAGAACGCATGTCGGCCTCGGCTTCCCATGTGGCTTCTTCGTGAGTTTGATTCCTCCACAAAACCTTGACGGATGGAATCTCCTTAGATCGGAGTTTCTTTACTTGACTATCGAGGATAGCTACCGGTATCTCCTCGTATGACAAGTTTTCATCTACTAGGATAAAATCATTCTGAGAAGGGTGAAGTATGTGAGAAGGGTCATGAAGGTACTTCCTTAACATGGATACGTGAAAAACAGGGTGAATCCCTTCCAGATCCATAGGTAGGGCAAGCCGATAAGCCACTTTTCCCACTCGTTCTAGAATCTCATAAGGCCCGATGTATCTAGGACTCAACTTTCCTTTCCTTCCAAATCTCAACACACCTTTCATTGGAGAGACCTTAAGGAATACCATATCGCCGACTGAGAACTCCAAATCACGTCGTCTGTGGTCAGCGTATGCCTTTTGTCTACTTTGAGCTGCTCGCATCCTATCTTGTATTGTCTTAACCTTGGTTAGGGCATCCTGGGCCAAGTCAGGTCCTAATGCTTTCGCTTCACCTACCTCGAACCAACCGATCGGAGATCTGCAACGTCTCCCATACAAGGCCTCAAAGGGTGCCATCCCAATAGTGGCCTGGTAGCTGTTGTTATATGCGAACTCTACAAGATACAAATGCTTTTCCCAGCTACCACTGAAATCTAGAATACAAGCTCGTAACATATCCTCTAGCGTCTGAATCGTCCGCTCTGACTGTCTGTCTGTCTGTGGGTGAAAAGCGGTACTAAGGTCCACTCGAGTACCTAATGCCTCCTGAAAACTTCTCCAGAAACGAGAGGTAAATTGAGGACCTCTATCAGAAATGATAGATATAGGTACTCCATGCAACTTTACTATTTCTTTAATATACAATTGTGCCAACGTTACTACACCATAAGTGGTTTTGACTGGAATGAAGTGTGCTGATTTGGTTAGTCGGTCAACAATGACCCAAACTGAGTCATAACCTCCTGTGGAACGAGGTAGACCAACAACAAAGTCCATCGTCACTCGTTCCCATTTCCATTCAGGAATCTCTAATCGTTGTAACGAGCCTCCTGGCTTTAGATGCTCAGCCTTAACCTGTTGACAGGTTAAACAACGAGACACAAATTCTACTATGTCTTGTTTCATTCCTTTCCACCAGTAGATCTGTTTCAGATCCTGATACATCTTGGTGGCTCCTGGATGTACAGCATATGCAGCACGATGGCCTTCTTCCATGATGTCTCGTCTAAGAGTTCCAACATGTGGTACACACAACCGTTGTTCAAAATGTAAGACTCTTGTATCGTCGAGTGTGAAACTATTCACTTCACCAATCTTCACCTTTTCCATAATTTGGACAAGCTCAGGATCCTCCATTTGAGATATCCGTATCTGGTCAACAAGGGAAGATCTAGCCCTGATATGGGCTAAGAATGATCCTGTCCTTGTAACCTCAAGAGTAGCACCTTTTGCTCTCATCTCTTGTAGTTCTTGGATCAAGGGTCTTTTTGTTACTGCTATATGGGCCAGACTACCCATAGATTTTCGACTCAAGGCATCTGCTACCACGTTTGCTTTGCCTGGGTGGTAAAGAATATTGCAATCATAATCTTTTAGTAATTCTACCCATCTCCTCTGCCTCAAGTTTAAGTCCTTTTGGTCGAAAATATATTTTAGACTTTTATGGTCAGTGTAGATTTCGCAAGTTTCTCCGTATAGATAATGTCGCCATATCTTTAAAGCGAAAACTACTGCTGCCATTTCCAGATCGTGGGTGGGGTAGTTTTGTTCATGTTTCTTAAGTTGTCTCGATGCATATGCCACTACCTGGCCATGCTGCATGAGAACACATCCCAACCCTACTCTTGATGCATCGCAGTATACTGTAAAATCTCCTGGTCCTGAGGGTAAGACTAATACAGGTGCGGAGATTAACCTTTTCTTGAGTTCTTGGAAGTTTTCTTCACAAGCGTCATCCCATTGGTACTTTACCCCTTTCCTAGTCAGTCGTGTGAGAGGGGCGGCTAACTGGGAAAAATTTTGGATGAAACGACGATAATATCCTGCCAATCCCAAGAAGCTGCGAATCTCCGTGACGGAGGTAGGTCTAGGCCACATTTTGACCGCTTCTACTTTGCTTGGGTCTGCTTGGATGCCATCTTTGGAGATCACATGTCCCAAGAAAGTTACACGATCAATCCAAAACTCGCATTTAGAGAATTTGGCGTACAATTGATGATCCCTCAATGTCTGCAACACAACACGAAGGTGTTGTTCGTGTTCTTCTGAAGTCTTTGAGTACACCAGAATGTCGTCTATGAAGACAATGACAAATTTGTCTAAAAAGGATTTAAAAATCCTATTCATTAAATCCATGAAAGCAGCTGGTGCATTCGTTAATCCAAATGACATCACCAAGAACTCGTAGTGCCCATATCTGGTACGGAAGGCTGTTTTAGACACATCCTCCTCCTTGATCTTGAGTTGGTGATAACCAGACCTCAAGTCAATCTTTGAAAAACACTTGGCTCCTTGAAGTTGATCGAAAAGGTCGTCGATGCGAGGCAACGGGTATTTATTTTTGATAGTTACCTTATTCAGTTGCCTGTAATCTATGCATAGTCTCATCGATCCGTCCTTCTTTTTCACGAACAGAACAGGAGCTCCCCAAGGTGAATAACTTGGCCTTATAAAGCCTTTGTCTAGCAAGTCCTGTAACTGAGTTTTTAACTCTTTTAATTCTGTTGGTGCCATTCTATAAGGGGGTATGGAGATTGGGCGAGTATCTGGTGCTAACTCTATCTGGAACTCAATCTCTCAATCTGGGGGTATACCTGGTAGATCATCTGGGAAGACATCTACAAACTCCTGGACTACTGGAACGTCTTCTACTTTTAGTTCTTCTTTCTTAATATCTTTAACGAATGCCAAGTATCCTTTACAGCCCTTTCGCAATAAACGTTGGGCACACATTAAAAATATAAGATTCCCAGAAATTTCACTCCGTTCACCATGAAATACGAAAGAAGGCTCCCCCGGAATATTAAATTTAACTATCTTATTATAGCAATCCAGGGTGGCATGACAAGATGCCAGCCAATCCATGCCCAAGATGACATCAAAGTCTGTCATATCTAACAGCATTAGGTCTAATGTTGTATTTATTTCTCCGACTCTTACCTTGCAAGCTCGATAGCCTCGTTCTATTAGTAAGGTGCCTCCAGTAGGCGTAGTTACTAAAAACGGACATTCTAATCTAACAACTTTTTGCTTAAAGTTCTTAGCAAAGAATGGTGACACATAGGAATGCGTAGAGCCAGAGTCAAACAAAACATGTGCAAAATTTGATTCAATCAGAAGAGTACCTGCTACCACCGTATTAGACGCCTGAGCATCTTGACGGGTTAAAGCGAATACTCGAGCGTTCCCTCGGCCTGCTGAAGCCTGCCCTCGACCACCTTGTCCTCTGCCAGCACCTCTTCCGATTCCATTGCCTCCTACAGTTACAGGGGATCTGTTGGCAACAGTAGCCTCTGATTGATTAGGGCGTACTGACCCTTGGCCAGATCTCGTGTAGAGTTGGGGGCAATCTCTTTTGATGTGGCCCTGTTGACCACATTGGTAACAGACCCTAGTGTTGTTGTTGACAAAACAAGCTCCGAAGTGATTTCTTTTACATTTAGAGCACCAGGGCCTTTGTTGACCCCCTGTACCACTTTGTTGACGCTGTGGTGCACTAGCAGTAGAGGCTGCACGTCCAGAACTCTCTCCGTGGTAGCGTGATTTCTCATCTTGCTTCCTCTTTCTTTTGTTATTCCATTTTTCTTTTTGCATATCTCTTTCTTCCATCATACGGGCGATGTCGACGGCTTCTGTGTAAAATGAAAAATCTCGTATTTTCGATCCCACCCTGTCAAATAAAGACTCTCGAAGGCCTTTAATAAATCGTCGGATCTTTTCTTTCTCAGTTAGGACCATGTGAGTAGCATATTCAGACAACTCTATAAACAGATTGTCGTATTCATCGACGGTTCGTGATCCTTGCCGGAGTGCCTCAAACTCATTCATCTTTGCTTCTCGTATATTCTCCGGAATAAATTGTTCTCGAAAAATTCTTTTAAAGTCATTCCATTTAATGGGTGGGGCATTTCTGGCCATGCCCTTCTTCCATGTTCGCCACCAGCGGTCGGCCTTACCTCTTAACTGAAAGGTAACAAGGGTTACTTTTCGAGGTTCAGGGCATTCTAACGTGTCAAGGATTTTCTCACAGTCATCTAGAAAACGTTGTGGGTCTTCATTAACATCTCCTGCAAAGGTTGGCGGATTCAGCTTCATAAATTCTGAGATTTTGACCTCTGTACCTACCCAATCCTGAGGAGGGGGTGGAGGTGGCATCTGGTCTGTCTCTTGTACTTTTGCAGCATGTACTGATGCCTGTGAGCCATCTTCAGATGATTGTCCCATCAAAAGTTCCTTTAGCCCATTCACCTCGTTCTGCATTGCAGCTAATGCTTCCATCACTACAGTCGCGTCAATTTGTGATGGTTCTCCAGCATTTCTTCCAGGGTTTTCAGTGGATATTTCTCTGTTTTGTGCATGGTTATCTTCTGCACGATTAGGCATCTCCAGTCTTGCATTTGCTGACTGAGCAGCTGGAGGGACCAAGGCCCTGCCAGATCTTGTGCGGATTCCAGAAGCGTTTGATTTTCTTGGAGCCATCTAAACTTATTCTACAATTAAGAATAATATATATCGTCACTATCATGCTTCAAGTAAAGACACGAAAGAAAGGGATTTTAAACTCTACAGGGCTTTTGGTGGATCTTCATCCTATGGTCGTGCTGCAGTCACGACAATAGGGGAAGGCCCACTAAAGACATTGTCACGACCCGTTTTCTGGGCACATGACCGGCACAATGATGAATCTCTCATCACTGTAAGCCTTCCGATAAATATATCAAATTTTCTTATCTGAAAATCATAGATTATCAATTTAAAATACATTATTATACTGACATACAAGCCAAATGTCGAACCCCTGAACTAGATGTCCTAGACGATTACAGAGCAACATAATCTATAACAGAAGAGAGGTCTACCCGACAACGGGAAGGTCCAAAGTGATCTACTCCTCTAGCAGATATTCTTCGATGGCAACCTGATCTGAACAAAAAGGTTGTACAAACAATGTGAGCTTTTAAACTCAATGAGCGAATCGGCCTCGCATTAATAAAATTCAAATACATTACCAGTCATGCAAGCATATCCAAAGGCTCATACTCAACCAATAGACAGAAGATAAAAATTCATCCAATTCAACAAACGTTACTAGTACTCGTCAATGGCAATATATCCCGGAGAGCGCACACAGGCCGGCTCACCAATTATGTATATTTCCGCCATGACGCACAACATCATCCTCTTACATACAAGATAAAAATTCATCCAATTCAACAAACGTTACTAGTACTCGTCAATGGCAATATATCCCGGAGAGCGCACACAGGCCGGCTCACCAATTATGTATATTTCCGCCATGACGCACAACCTCATCCTCTTAGCTAGGGCGCCTCACGGATTTATCACCAATCCGGGCTATATCCCTACTGAGGGAATCGTTGTCTCCACACTCATTGGTCAAGACACCCTGTCAACCGGGTTTTCCGCCTTGCCGTGAGAGGGGGTACTGTCCCGCTCAATCACAATCAATAGCATTTCATATCATAATCGGAAGCTCAATATAATATTCATCCATATAACAGGTATAGTATATAACTATATTATAGATTTATAAACCACATATCAAGATAACAATTAATCCGTTTTTGAAAACATTCAAACTTCACATCATCATAAGATACTTATTTCATTTTATCCATACTTATGGATTATCTCATTTAGATTCGTCATTCTGAATCCAATTTCCCCCTATGAATCTTGGGAGTGTCCTACGACATACTTTTTATCACCAGTAATGCTAAAACTCTATTAAAACGGGGTCGTTTCACTCACCTGGATTCCGTACGAACATCGCTTCTCTAAGTCATTACAGACAAGAGTTCTCAGGTGAATTTCGGTGTTCTGCTACGGAGATTTTCATGAAAGATTAGAGAAAATACGTCAGGATTGTTTTCGTACAGATATTGTTCGTATGTACGGTTACTGTTCATATATACGGTTACTATTCATACGGTCACTATTCATATATACAGTCACTATTCATACATACGGTTACTATTCATATACGGTCACTATTCATACGTACGGATACTATTTATACATACAGATAATATTCGTACATACGATCACTATTCATACGTATGAATATTATTTTTATGTACGAATACTATTCATATGTACGGTTACTATTCATTCGGTTACTATTCATACGTACGGATACTATTCATACCAGAAATAGAGAATACAATCTGTAAAAGAGTACACCAGGTAAGTTCCCAGGAAAGAGTGGAGGGTCACACTGGACACACTTAAAAACCAGGTCTTTCCTTAGCCAGAACTTTCCTAGACATGTATTCTTCACAGTTTACATTCTATTTCGGTAATCAGAGAATCAAAATAACATATAAACAGCTAAGGACAGTTTTTCTGATGTGGAAGATCAGCCAAGGCCGCAACCACAGAGCATACTTAAGAAATTAACTTCTAAAATTTGAAAGACATAGAAAGGGCATAGTATCCTTACCTAAGCTGAAAAGGAAAGGCCCAAAATCTCAGAGGCCTAGCTTTGGAGTAAGAGAAACTTAAGGAGAGAAGAAGAGAAGTTGAAGGTGTGAGTTTAGAAGTGAAATGGAAGGGCCTATTTATAGCAAAAGTCAAGGGTACTATTTGATACTATGCGTTAATAAAATATTCAATTTACTATTCATGAAAATGACATTTCTAATAATACAGTTACTGTGCAAATAGCGGCAACGGCTAAAAATTTTTCTGTTATTACTATTGAAAACTTAAAGGGAAAACTATCCTTTCATCTTAAACCTTTAAGTTTCTTTTCAAATCAGTCCTTTCAATTTAGTCCCTGAGGGTATTTTTACACATAAAACGTCATTTTCTCCTACAAACTTCTTTCTAGTTTTCTCTTATGACCAAGCCACATCTAGTACTTGACATTTCGATTGTATAAATGAACAGTATCATATACGTAAATAGTATTATACAGGTGAATAGTACCGTATACTGAAATAGTAACAGTAGTTTGTAAACAAATATTTATATTTTATTTTTCTTGGGTATTACAGACATCTTGCTCTGTAATCACTAGGAGACCTAACAACCTATGCTCTGATACCAACTTTGTCACGACCCATTTTCTAGGCACATGACCGGCACAATGATGAATATCCCATCACTGTAAGCCTTTCGATAAATTCTTCCCACAAGTAAAATCGTTAGTTATTATCTCTATATTCTCAAAATACCATTCCTTAATAAATACAAAGAAAATACATCAGATTTTCTTAATTAAAAATAATAGATCCTCAGTACGAAATACATTATTATACTGAAATACAAGCCAAATACCAAACCCCTGACCTAGATGTCCTAGACGGTTACAGAGCAACATACTGTATAACAAAAGAAAGGCCTACCCGACAGCGGGAAGGTCCAACGTGATCTACTCCTCTAGCGGATGTACTTCGGCGGCAACCTGATCTGAACAAAAAGTTTGTACAAACAGTGTGAGCTTTTAAACTCAGTGAGCAAATCGGCCTTGCGTTAATAAAATTCAAATACATCACCAGTCATGCAAGCATATCCGAAGGCTCAAGCTCAACCAATAGACATAGTTAGAAATTACATACAAGAAAAATTCATCCAATTCAACAAACGATACTAGTACTCGTCAATGGCAATATATCCCGGAGAGCGCACACAGGCCGGCTCACCAATTTTGTATTTTTCCGCCATGACGCACAACCTCATCCTCTTAGCTAGGGCGCCTCACGGATTTATCACCAATCCGGGCTATATCCCTACTGAGGGAATCGTTGTCTCCACACTCATTGGTCAAGACACCCTTTAACCCGGGTTTTCCGCCTTGCCGTGAGAGGGGGTACTGTACCGCTCAATCACAATCAATAGTACAACAGTTCATATCATAATCAGAAGCACAATATAATACTCATCCATATAACAGGTATAGTATATAACTATATGATTCAAATTTCATATCATCATGAGATACTTGCTTTGTCTTATCCATACTTCTGGATTAATTATCTCATTATATTCGTCATTCTGAATCCAATTTCTCCCTATGAATCTTGGGAGTGTCCTACGACATACTTTTTATCACCAGTAATGCTAAAACTCTATTAAAACAGAGTCGTTTCACTCACATGGATTCCGTACGAGTATCACTTCTCTAAATCGTTACGGACAAGAGTACGCAGGTGAATTTCAGTGTTCCGCTACAGAGATTTTCATGAAAGATTACAGAAAATACGTTAAGATCGTTTTCGTATAGATACTGTTCATACGTACGGGTACTATTCATAAGGTCACTATTCATACGGTCACTATTCATACGTACGGTACTATTCATACCGGAAATACAGAATACAATCTGTAAAAGAGTACACCAGGTAAGTTCCCAGGAAAGAGTGGAGGGTCACACTGGACACACTTAAAAACCAGGTCTTTCCTTAGCCAGAACTTTCCTAGACATGTATTCTCCACAGATTATATTCTATTTCGGTAATCAGAGAATCAAAATAACAGCTAACGACAGTTTTTCTGATGTGGAAGATCGGCCAAAGCCGCAACCACAGAGCATACTTAAGAAAATAACTTCTAAAATTTGAAAGACATAGAAAGGACATAGTATCCTTACCTAAGCAAAAACGGAAAGGCCCAAAATCTCAGAAGCCTAGCGTCGGAGCAAGAGAAACTTAAGGAGGGAAGAAGAGAAGTTGAAGGTGTGAGTTTAGAAGTGAAATGGAAGGGCCTATTTATAGCAAAAGTCAAGGGTACTATTTGACACTATGCACTAATAAAATATTCAATTTACTATTCATGAAAATGACATTTCTAATAATGTAGTTACTGTGCACCTTACGCGTACGATGAAAATTTTCGTTTATTTACTATTAGAAACTTTAAAGGAAAAACTATCCTTTCACCTTAAACCTTTAAGTTTCTTTTCAATTCAGTCCTTTCAATTTAGTCCCTGAGGGTATTTTTACACATAAAACGTCATTTTCTCCTACAAACTTCTTTCTAGTTTTCTCTTATAACCAAACCACATCTAGTATTTGACATTTTGATTGTATAAATGAACAGTACCATATACGTAAATAGTAACAGTAGTTTGAAAATACGCATTTATATTTTATTTTTCATTTCGGTCAAAGTAAATATAATTATAGCTTTTTTTTTTTAAATTACAAGAGATCCAGCCTTCACCTTTGAACCCACAATACTTAATTTCATGCCATTTGAATTACAAGCTCGATAAGTGTAGCTAGCTTTTTTAACTGCAACCTGCAAGGAAAGCTAGTGTAGCACATATTTTGATTACAAAGAAGGGAGTGTATCTTTTTGAAATAGAGAAGATCAGAAGAAGACACTATAATTTTGATTTTTGACATCTTATGAGAAAGGAGAGTGTAATTTAGGGTCTGGAGCAGATTAGGTCATAATACATGAATTATCCCTACCCAAAGAAAAAAAGGCTGGTGCAAATGTTATATTATTATGACGTCTATGTATATGCTTTCAGATTTTGTGGCCTGGTGGAGTATTTTTCACAAAATCACGTAATGATCAGATGAAAAGTGGTGGCAGTGGAATTGATAAAGAACCATCTCAAACAATGGGGGACTCTACTGGAAGCGAAAGCGATGTCTCTAAACCAGGGTCAGGGTCTTTTGAGCAACAGCTTGAGGCTGTTCGTCGAGCAAGTAATATCAAGAAAATGCTCATCGGTCAGTTCTATTTTCTTCTCCCAGTCTTTTAGATTCATTTTAGATCAATTTGTTAATAGATACTCTTCCGTTCCTGCATATCTTTTTCATCCTCTTTCCTATACATTTGATGTTTCTGACTGAGATGCAACTCAAGATTTATTTGGTTGCAATCACATCCCTTGTGATTTAGAAATTACAAAATGGATCCCTTTCACAGCCGACAGATTGTTTACTGTTTGGTTGCAATCACATCCCTTGTGATTTAGAAATTACAAAATGGATCCCTTTCATTGTCGGCAAATTGTTTACTATTACATTAGACTATTGAAACTCATCTTAATCGTCAATTTAAGATTAGACAGTCAAGATTGGAAATAAAAAAATTTAACTTGCGTAGTAAATAATACCTTAATTTAGGAAAGATGATTTGCTGTAACAGCAGACAATTCCCTTTCATGTAGTTTTTTTGTTCAACTGTTTACCAAAACATATGAGTAATTTGGTGAAGGTGCAAAGTTCCTAATATAATTACTATTTCATGGTGATACAAACGATAAAGTTTCTATAAGTTCAGTCTATGATAAAATATTTTTAAGAACTTTGATCGAGAAATTTTTTAGGGTGAATCATACTAATTTTCTTTAAAATTTGGCTAAATTCTTCTTGTTTCAAATTGTCATTAAAGTTAACTTCTTGCGTACTATGTGCTCCTTGAAGCAAAAAAAGTTACCTGGTAGTTTTTAGTGTCATATTCAAAATAAAACCACAGTTCTATATCAGAGTATAACATTAAATTAATTTTACAGCATTGTCATATAAAAGTAAACTTACAATATCATATTATGTAGAAAGTTAACTGATTTGATCAAAAAGTAAACTGAATGGGAGTTTCTGCAATATTTATAAAAAATTTTAAGAAACCCAATGTAATTTGGCCAAATTTTAAAGGAAATTAGTGTAACCCCCCCCCCTTTTTTTTTTTTTGGGTTCCTTATGTGGCCTTTAAAAGCTTGTTAAATGTTGATTGAGTAGCAGATCAATTCTAAGAATTTGCATCTCCAGAATCTTATGTATGAACTTGCCTCCATTTTCATCAGATGGAGCTCCAACAGCATTAGTCAGCTTAATCGGGCAAAAGCAGTACAGGCGTTGTGCTCGAGACATATATCATTTTAGTCAGGTTAAAGATCATTCCCTCACTTATATACAAGTACGAATTGGTTTTAGTACTAGAGCCAATCGAAGCCCCTACCATCCATCCAATTGGTATATGTCTTTTAAAAAAAAAAAATAGATTGCCAACGTCCAATAACAATTCTGGAGCCAATCCGTGCCCCTTTATACTATCCAAAGTATGTGTTTAAATTAAGAATAAGACAAATTTGATTTTAGATTAACTTGATTTTCAAAGTTGATTAATGATTTAAAGCAAGTCAAAGTTTCATATGAAAAATGGGGCTTTGAAAAAGCAAACATGGTTTGAGAAATAAGATGAACACCAAACTAAACAACTGCTTTTGTCTCCAAAATTATGTTTGGAGTTCAAACTAGCTTTTAAGGAATCCTAACGTCAAAACCAAATACACCCTTGCCCTAACTAACTCTTAACTTCTTTAGGTTGTTTGTTTACTTAGAAAATAATTTCTTCTGAACTTTAACTAACACTTATATTATCTCTATGCATTCCAGTCTACTATATGTGTGAAGCAGCTTTCCTTTGCAATACTTGAACTTGTACTTCTATCCATCTTCCCTGAGATGAACAATCTAATCTTTAATGTTCATGCTGGCATGCATGTTCACCACCTGTATAGCTGAGAAGACCATGTTTCTGGTTTTGTGGGGCCATTCTTTTTTAATTTATGGCTTCTTCTGTGTTTGTTCATTTTACAAAGAAGAAAATGAGACATGATTTATGTTTTTCCCCCCTTTTGGGAAACAGGGAATAGCGTTTTATCTGATTCCAAGTGTACAAGACTTGGATTTAAATGTTGAGCAGAAACAATTGTTTTGTATAGACTTTCATTTTGTTTTCTCAAGGCCTACCCAATTCTTGGGGTTTTATTCAGTGAATATTCTTTATTCTTTCACCAATTGGTATTGAGGCTTGTATAATTTGTTTGTTGTTTGTTTGGCCAAAATTGACGCTTTGTTGTTTGGGTAACTTAATGTTCTTCAATGATCATAATGATGGAAAAACTTTTTAGTATAATTTTGAGTCTTTCAAAAAAGTTTGATACTTTTCTTTTAATAGGTAAAAATATTTTTTATGTCCTTATTATTATTTTTTTGTGTCAATTATGTCTTATATGTTCTATTTTTGTTTCAAATTTATTCTTTTTATTAACATTATCTATTCTACTAACGAAAAATGATGACCAGATAATTAGTAAAAATAGTATATTTGAAACAAAAATAAAACTTATAGCACTCAAAATTACCCTTTTTACTTCCCTTTTTTTTATGTCAATTATGTCTAGTATGTTTTATTTTTTGTTTCAAATCTACTATTTTCACTAACCATTTAGTTAGCATTTTCCATCAGTGGAATAAACAGTGTTAGTAAAAAGGGTAAATTTAAAACAAAAAATGAAGACATATAACTTAGACAAAAAAAATTAAATATAAAATTAAAACTTGGTGTAAATGTCAGAACGAAAAAAATACTTTTACGTTTTTAATAAGTTTTAAAAATTATATGACATTTTTTATTTTTAAAATATACAATTTTTTTCTTGTAACTACAAATGTTTGAAATATTAAATTGAGAAATGCCAAAGTAAAAAATCTAGCTTTAGCTAAAAGGAAAATTACAAAAATTTAACTAAAGTTTTTAGAAGTTTGTGATAATATTTTTTTTAATAATATGAAGAAATTTAAATAATTAATTATGGAACTTTAAGTTATAAATTAATGAAAAATATCTTAAAATTATATTCAAAAATAAAATTAGCATTAAGAAAGTGTAAGTAATGTGTAGTTAAGCATACTCTTTATTTATTTATTTAATTTTGAATTTAACGTATATCAAATTATGATGGTGAAATTATAAAACATTTTTAATAATTAATTATTTAATTCTTGAAAGATTATTTTCTTCTTAATTTTGTAATCTTTAATACTTTAAATATATGTAATCAAAATGATCCTTTTATTAAACAAAAAAGTTAAAATTTACGTAGCCACTAATTGACAATATAAACTTGTTCAAGTGTTTTCAACTATTAATAAGAACAATTCTAATAATATCAAGAATTATAAATATTTTTTACAGAATTATCCTTTTGAAAAATATATAAAAATTAAATTAAATTAAAAAATATCTTATAAAAGTTATATTTAAAAAAAAAAAAAAAAACGTCAACAAACTGGAAATATGCAGAGTTTTTCTAGCTATATAATCATGGTAAATAATTAACTTTCATGGATCACATCGTATTGCCAACTTTTAAATCTTCAAATGAATCATTTGCAATTTGGAATTTCTTGTTAAGCAAACTCAATGTCAGTCACAAAATAGCCAAGTATCAAATTATATAGCACCTTATTTGAGAACCTTTTGATTAGCTTTATAGAAGAAGGAAAAGAAATATGTGAAAAAAATCAAAAAAATAAAGTGTGAGTTTTTTTAATTAAAACAGAGAAATACTAAAACCAAAAAAAATGAAAAGATTATTAAAAATATGTGCTTTTTTTTTTATTGGCGTACCAGGCATGAGCCCAATAAACTTGAAACACGCATTTTATAGTCTAGCTTGTTTTGGGAGGGAAAAAGACATAAACTCAAATTGTAGTTCAAATTTAGGAATGATAACGTGACAAGATAGAGGCAGGTTTTTCACCATTCGTTCACATTCTACATCCCTATAAATCACCTTGTCCTCACACATTGCCCCACAATGCTCTTTTGTTTTTGCTCCACACTCAAATGCTCATAGATTTCTTGTATGGCTAAGCAAACTGTCTGGGTTATTCAATCAAGTTTTGAGCAGGGCCCATATGAGTTACATCCAAGGTATCAAGATCGAGATCTTGTATAAGATCGAAAAGACCAATAAAATCGAATCACAGGAGTTTAAGAACCTATATAATTTTAAAATATAAATATAAAAAATATGTACATAATTTTCTAAATATAAAAAATATTTAAAAATAAATATAGTTTATCAAAATATCAAAATATTTCTATAAAACATCTCATATTCATAAAAAAATTGAATATCAAAGCATTAGGAAAACAAAAAAAAAACCAAGTGTTAAGATCTTAAGATCTTGGACAATTTTATAAGATCTAGATTACAAGAAATCCTGATGCAAAAAAAATCCTACATAAAATTTTACTCGTTTTTATTATAAATATTTAGATCTTGTACTATCTTACAAGTAAGATATAAATCTTAATTACTATGATTACACCTACTAGAAACGATCAAATGGTGCAGCTTGGCCAAACAAAAAATCCATACCCACTTTTGGGGATTTATATTTCCCGGCCCACTTCGCATCATTATCTCACACGACTTTTTGGCCTCACACTCGCCTTGTACCAAAACCGTCATGGTTATTTTGGCATTCTCTTAAATATTTATTTATTTTTATTCTTAAAAAACATATTTCTTTATTAAATTATCAATACCATTTAATAATTTATACTTATTATTTTTTAATTTCAATTAAGTTCTATTTAGTATATTTTAAAACACTTAAATTTTATAAGTTATTCTGTTTTACATAAGTATTTTTTTTAATTAAACTATCAATAACGTTCACTGACCACATCAAATGATGAGAGCATAGCAAAGTAAAAACTTTTGAAAGGATGCAAGCTTCTGCGTTTATGCCTATATTTGAATGAAAGTAATGTACAACTATTTTTTCGGAACAACGTATCTCATACAGTTATTTTGAAACACTGCAATTAAATGAACAAATAACAGCCAAGAAATAAAACCCATATATTACTTTGGATCAACATCTGATGATTCAATTAAAATTAATATTTTAAAAATTAGATTAGTTATTAAACTGACGAAAGTATTAATTTATAGTTCATTAATTTAATTATGATTGAATTGGAGTCGAACAAGTAATAATTTTATATATATATATATATAATATATATATATATATATATATATATATATATATATATATATATATGTATGTATGTGTGTGTAACTAATTTTTTATTTTTTTTCTTGTTTTTTTATTTGCTTTTGTGACAAAAATAATATTATTATGAAAAAATAATTAAAAAATAATACAATAGAAAAGAATAAAAAATAAAATAATAAAATAAAAGATTGCTTAATCTTATATAGTACAAAAAATAATTATATTTTGTAAATAATAATTTTTTTACAAAAATTAGTTCACTAATTTTTAATTAGTTTAACTATTCTCGTATTAATTTTTGATCTTACCAATTTTAAAAGTTGACTAGATCGAATCTATGACCCATTCAGTCTAATTTTTAAATTTATGGTTAAAAGTTAAAACATAAAGAGACTTCGAGTAGTATGGCATTTGGCTTTGCAACGGAAAAAGACACATCGCAAATAAATGGGAGAGACTTGAATATCCTTTCTTGTTAGTCTAGTTTGAGTTTAACTTCATAACTATATCAAGAAATACAAGGGAATTTATATAATATAGAAATAGATATAGATATTTTTAATTTGATATTTAAATAGATGTCAATCAATCTATATAATAGACTAAAATAATTTCACTCTATGGCATTAATTGCCAGTAGGTTATTAAATTATTATAATAAAATAAATTTAATGAATAAATTTGATAAATTAATCACATCACATTAAATAAATTTAAAAAAATTAAAATATATTGCTATATAATCACATTAAATGAATTTAAAAAATTAGGGTAAATTTCTATATAATTGGTATGTAATTACTATAATTGTTATATAATTAATAAATTAGGTAAATTTTTCAATTGAAATATAATATGTTGTTATTTGGTAAATTAGCATTTAATACATACAAATAATTAATTATTATATAAAAACTAACCTATAAGTGCTCATATTATTTATTTATGTTCTTAAATAATTATAATAAAATTTAAAATTTCATCCATCAACTCAAACTATAAATTATCCATGGCCAATCTCCTATCTTTATGTATAGGTTTTTAAAAAGTGACCATCACTATTGGCCAATTTGGAGCCTTTTTTGTTTTTCAAAATTAAAATTTAAAAATTCAAAATTAATGTAGATATTTATATATTTCTTTCGAACATTTCATCCATATTTGCATATTTCTTTCTCTCACATAATTTCTCCTTTTTTTATTTGATTTTGCGTCTTCTTCCTTTACATGGATGAATGACAACAATGATGATTTATCATCGAAGCTTTAAAGTAATGTTTCTCTCATATCATTTGGTATCATAGCTTAGTTTTCTTTTTATTTATTTTTTTTGGTCTATACAGTTCACTTACTATTTACATTCGTGATTACTATTTATTCGATTGTGATTTTTTATTTTTTATTTCTCTTTCTTCATTTCTGTATTCGTTTTTCGTTGTTGTTTTCTATGTTTCTGGTTCATCTATATTTATGTTTTTGGTCTTCTGGATCAAAGCCTAAAAGAAAAAAAAATGATGTTATTGAGATAATTACTTGTGTTTGAATAATATAATTTGACTATTTTTAAATTTATTTTTTTGTTTTCTCATCTAATAGAATTAATGAATAATCCCTTTTTGGCTTACTGTGAGTAAAGGGTTAAATTAATTTTTTTTGTTTTCTCATTTAATAGGATTAATGAATAATCCCTTTTAAACTTACTGTGAGTAAAGGGTAGAGTCATCTCTATGAAGAGAAATTTTAAGCAATGCCGAGATTACATGTGTGCGTATTGATTTAATGTTAATTTAGGATTTAAAGTATTAAATTTTAAAGTTGGGATGTAATGTATATTTCCTCCCTTGATTATTTTCTTTTTATTGTTTTAAGATTTTGTGGGTATGTAAGTTATGTTTTAAATTTCAATAAACCTACTGTTGCTAATCCAAATGTATATTTGCAGAAATAGAAGAACCAATCAAAGGAAGACAAAAATTTTGATCTTAGCAGACTTATTAGGTTAGTAACTTTTATTTCAACTCTTTTTCATCATTAATTAATATATTTATCTAAATTAATTCATATAATACTATATTTATTGTTCTTATTTTCATTTAATGTTATTCACATTCAATCTTCAAAACATTTGTATCCAATGAATTATTTTATATGTATCTTAATATGCCTTGAATGTCTTATTATTTTTTTACATATATTCTTTTATATATTTTTAGTTATTTTTATTTATTTGATAAATAAAATTGTAACATTTGTGTTAATCCGTGCATCGCATGGGTCACAATACTAGTATACTATATAACAAGAATGAAAATGTTAGAAAGTAATGTAACATTTTGTAACTATTATCATTATAAAATAATAAACTAGTGTTGTGACATGTGCGATACACTGATTAATAAAAATGTCACAATTTTTATTTATCAAATAAATAAAAATAATTAAAACATATATAAAAGAATACATGTACAAAAATAATAAGACATTTAAGCCATATTAAGACACATATAAGATGATTCATTAGATACAAATGTCTTGAATATTGAATGTGATTACGTCAAATGAAAAAAAAAAGAATATTACATGAATTAATTTAGATAAATGTATTAATTAATGATAAGAATGAATTAAAATAAAAGTTACTAATCTAATAGGTCTGCTAGGATTAAAATGCTTATCTTCCTTTAATTGTTTATTCTTCTATTTCTACAAATATACATTTGGATTAGCAACAATAATAACAATTATAGGTTTATTAAAATTTAAAACATAACTTACATATCTATAAAATTTTAAAACAACAAAAAGAAGATAATCAAGGGAAATGTACATCACATCCCAATTTTAAAATTTAATACTTTAAATATTAAATTAGCATTTAATCCATATGCACACATGAATCTCGGCATTGCCTGAAATTTCTCTTCATAGGAGGGCTCTACCCTTTGCTTACAGTAAGCCTAAAAGGAATTATTTATTAATCTTATTAGATGAGAAAATCATAAAAAAATTAATTTAAAAATAGTCAAATTATATTATTCAAACACAAGTAACTACCTCAATGACATCATTTTTTTCTTTTAGGCTTTGATCTTTCTCATGACCTACTTTCCTCAAGAAAACATAATGACAAAAACAACAAAGCGAAATTGGAATTAGAAAACCAGAACAATGCAAAAATGAAATACAATAGATATGAATAAAAACCATAAGACCAAAAAGAAACAAGAAACACGAAAAATAACAACAGAGAACGAATACAAAAATGAAGAAATTAGAAAAAAAAGAAAAAGCATAGAACGAAAGAGAAATAGAAAATCAAAAAATCACAATCAAATGAACAGTAATCACGAATGTGAATAATACATGAACTGCATAGACCAGAAAAAATAAATAAAAGAAAACTGAGCTATGATACCAAATGATATGAAATAAACATCACTTTAAAACTTTAATGATAAATTGTCATTATTGTCCTTTATCAATGTAAATGAAGAAGAAGCAAAATCAAAGAAAAAAAAATAAAGGAAATTGTGTGAGAGAAATAGATATGCAAATATAGATGAGATATTCGAAATAAATATATAAATATCTACATTGATTTTAAAATTTAAAATTTTAATCTTGAAAAACGAAAAAGCCTCAAAATTGGCTAATAATAATGGTTACTTTTTAAAAACATATCCATAAAGATAGGAGATTGATCATTGATGATGGTGCAATAAATAAGTCTTATATGCTTGTATAGAAAAAAAATGAGTGATAATTCATTATTATAGTTTGATTTGATTGAGGTAATTTTAAATTTTATTATAATTATTTAAGAAGAGAAATAAATAATATGAACATTTGTATGTTAGTTTTTATATAACAATTAATTATTTGCTTATTTGTATATAATAAATGCTAATTTATCAAAAAACAACATATTATATTTCAATTGAAAAGTTTACCTAATTTATCGATTATATAACAATTATAGCAATTAGATACCAATTATATAGTAATTATATCAATTATAAACCAATTATATAGCAATTATAGCAATTATATAGTAATATACCCTAATTTTTTCAAATTCATTTAATGTGATGTGATTAAGTTACCAAATTTATTCATTTAAATTTATTCTATCATAATAATTTAATGACCTACCGACAATTAATACCTTAGAGTGGAATTATTTTAATCTATTATATAGATTATATAGATTACTATTAAAAAAATCTTAATTTATACACTTGGTTTAATGTGACCAATTGATCTTATTTTATATTTAAATTAGTCCATTTCTTTTATATAATTTGGTCTCTTAATTTATATACATATAGTCAATAGCAATAATCTTAAATTAAAATATTATTTATTAATGTGATTAATAAATAAAAATACACGTTTAAATTGTGCATATTTAAAAATAAAGTATTTAACTTAGAAAAAATAATGAAAAATAATAAAGACCCACAAATGCACTTTATATTATTAAAAAATAATTAAAAATCAAGCATTACATGGAGTTTATTGATTAGAATGTTGTAATAAGTAAAAACTCTAAATAGTATCTATGAATCACTCAACACATCATCTTTTTCACTCTTCACAATTTTCTTAACATTTGAAGACATTTGAAAAACACTCAAATAATCATCATCATCATCATCTTTGTTGACTTCAGCCAAAGACCTTTTCATAGGTGTAATAGAACAATAAGTGTTTCCACCTTCAGATTCCAAAACATTTGAACTGCATCCCTACATAATATGATATAAATATTCAGTAAATAACAAAATAAAATTAAAAAGAAAAATACACGTATAAAAAACAAAATAATCTAATTGTATAAACCTTCCACAAGTCACTTGCACTGTTGCTACCCAAGTATCTATCATAAGACTGACTTGTTTTAGAACCAATGACACATTTACTTAGTAGGTCAGTGTCATATGTTAAGCGAGTAACCAAATAGACTGAACTGATACCTCTAACATTGCGTGAACAACACTAACTCTAAATAAAAACTTCTTTCCAACAAACATATCCAACTTTTCTGGGATCTAAGTAACATCACTAGACTTCTACACCACAAAAAAAAATTCACATTAAAATCAAATTTTTATAAGATCATAAAATAAATAATAATCAATAAGGAAGGAGTAACTACTAACAAAAAAAAGTCTAGAAGTTCTTTTGCACTACAGTGCAAAAATTTACACACCTCTCAATTAAAAACAATGAATGAAGCACTACCTGAATCATCGACAACCTTCATTTCAACCTTGAACCTTGGAACTATAGAAAAAGCATAATTATTATACTTTTCACAGTAAAATTGACTTCCATCTGGCATTACTTTCTTTGAGCACTTCTTACACGAATTATAGAACCAACCGTGCTCTGTAACTATATGTGAGATGGTAGCAACAACAACACATACATATTCCTATCAACAAAATAAGAACATTCAATAAAATCATTTATAACAAAGTTTAAAATATACTCATTCATGCATAATAAGCATGAGACCAAAAAAAAAAAAAACCCCCACCTGTCACAATTCCTTAATCTCAAGCAATGTTTTCTTATCCTTAAAACTAAGCAAACTATCAAAAGATAAAATGGATCCACTGATATCTTGACATGAGAAATTGGACATCGGTTCTCCAACATTCTTTAGCGTGATAACGTACGCAAAAAACATAACTTAATAATAAATAACTACAGATATAAATTCTGACAAAAGCATAAATATATGTACATTACTTCAAAATGAAAGTACGATATTCAGGGACTTCAGGATTAATAAATAGTTTCGAAGCATAAAAGGAGTTGGAAATCATGACAAGACATAAAAAAATAGGTATAAATGTTAACTTAAAAATATATATGATAATGAATATTGTAACAAAGAAATCAAAAGAGCAAGTAACAAATTAATTACCGGCAAATTGTCGAATCTTGCACCAGAGAATAACAACAACAGTTGAATGATCTGGGTTATTAACAAAATGTTGATTCATCTCGTATGCGAATTGTTCCCACAATGTACACATAATTATGTTACACCTACAAAACACACACACACACACACACATATACATGTTAAAAAATAAGGAAAAAAAAAGAGAATATTAATAAAAAAAATATAATAAATATACAACAAATAAAATAAAAATACAAAAAACATAGAATAATCAAAATACAAAAAGAAAAAAAAATATGACAACAACAATACTCTATACCTTTAATCTCAATTTCTATACGCCTGCTATTAATGTCATTCTTCGAGCTCTCTATAATAGGACCAAATTTATTGACTAGCCCGATAATATTTGAAACGAAACAATATTATTCTTATAAAGTTGGAATCAATAACAAATAAAATATAATCTACAAAACATAATGTCACAACCCAAATTACGGGCACGTGACCGGCACGGTGACACAAATCCTATGTCACCGTAAGCGTAATTAACAACTCTATTTTTACCCCTTTTATGTTATTCATATGAAATATTTAGCGTACATAGAGAAAAATCAGAGTTTGAAAAACATATATATATATAATATAGATTAATATTTAGGAAATAGCATTTAAATAAGAATAAATATTAATTAAGGTTAATATTAATTAAATTTAATTTAATTTATGAATGAATACTACTTAAAATAAATATATAAAAAAATATCAATTCATACAATCTTAATGTTTAAAAAAATGAATTATGATATTTCATTCATTCTCAAAGTCACGTTAACATAAATAAACCCCGTAGTTTTAAATCTTGATTTCTACCATAATTTGTATCATAAATTCTCAAAATAAATCTTCAAATTTGAATCAAATTAAATACAATAAATAAAGTAGTTTAACTACCCGAGAACCCCCTAGATGTCCTAGTTGACTACAGAATTTCCTAAACTTAACATAAATAAAATACTAACAATATGGGACCTACCCAACAATGGGACAGTCCAACGGCAATTACTCCTCTAGCGGGATATTCTCCTTCACTATCTCATCTGAAAAGGAAAAATTAACGAGTGTGAGATAATAATCTCCGAGAGTGAACTAATCCCCGCCCTAATAAAATTCGCTATGCAAAAGTAATAAAATAAAAAGCATGGGTAAAAATTATAAAATCATAAGGAAAAATACACATCAAAGAATTGCAAATCAATCAGAAAATTCAAACCAACGGAACTAGTACTCGTCAATGGCAAAATATCCGGAAGTGCCTGTAGGCTCGCTCAACCAATTTCCTCAATTTTATTAACCCACCATGACGCA
This sequence comes from Biancaea sappan, assembly GCA_037074585.1. Taxonomy (NCBI): domain Eukaryota; kingdom Viridiplantae; phylum Streptophyta; class Magnoliopsida; order Fabales; family Fabaceae; genus Biancaea; species Biancaea sappan. The sequence goes on along the minus strand of CM073493.1, from coordinate 5,649,059 downwards.
CAACCTCATCAGCAACGGTCAGGACGCCTCACGGATTAAATCCGGGCTCACTTCCCTACCAAAGGAATCGTTGTCTCTACTCTCAGAGGTCAAGTCATCCTATTACCCGAATTTTTCGCTTGACATGAGAGAGGGTACTATCCCGCCCAAACATAAACAATATTCATCCAATATAATAAAATACAACATCATAAATCATCAAGTATAAATGTCTAGATAATCTCAATTATCTCAAATCTCAATCATTTCATAAATCACATGTGCATCCTTCTTCCTAACCAAAAATAATAATAATAATAATAATAATAATAATAATAATAATAATAATAATAATAATAATTATCATCATCAATCATATTTCCACCATAGTCATTACCTATCTTTATAGCTCATTACTTTAACACTTAAGATAATATTAAAGAAGGGTTAGTTCACTCACCCGGGTTCCTTGCTAAACCATAGCATGACATTCCAAGATTGTTCGGTAATGTGCTAGATTTTCCTATCGCATGTTTGAAAGACAAACTTTGAAATTAAAACAGAAAGTTATTTTATTTCAGTTTTCTGACCTCCGTGTACTGTTTCGGCCATATCTCTCAAACGGTAGGGAGTTTTCGAAAGATTTTAGATTTTATGGAAAATAGACGAAAAGATCTTTCCGTGCATAGGTAATTTGAAAATTTTGGAGTTTTCTAGAGAGAGATATGGTCGTTTTAATTTTCAAAAAAATTGTTCAAGAATTTCCAAAAATAAATGTTCTTACATTGTTTTAATTCTTGCTATAGATGAAACCCCTTTGAGTTCTTGTTTGGGCATGGAATGTGCATATCCTAGGACTATGTGTAGGCTGTAAAATATGATGTGGGGTTAGGATTTTTCTTATATTTATTTCAAAAGAAACAATATCGCTAAAATGGAAGGGAAGATTATGACTTACCTTAATTTCTTTTTGCTTATTAGTTGTTAACTCCACTTTAGCTTCCCAATATTGAAAATTGAGTGTTGATGTTTAGAAAAAAAGATTAGCCGAGAGAGTGTGCTTGTAGGAGGGATTAGTTTGGTTGAGTATGTATTTGTTCTAGGGTTTCTAACTTAGTTTAAGATAGATCAATTTAATTGTTTAAATTTAAATAGATTTTGTTATTCAAATTTTAGATTATTCTAATTAAAAATAATATGTTTAATTCAGATTTCTAAAAAAAAAATTTCTTTTTCAGATTTCATATTGGGATAATTTATCCTTCAATTTAATGTCTAATTAGATTGGTTAGTTTGGATAATTATCTAATTTCCTTATTTAAGCTTTTGCATTATCCTTTAACCATTGCTACTACTATTTATATTATATGTATATTATTTTGTTTGGTTAATTTTGATTTGTTTTAATTACTATTACTAATATCTATTTAATTATTGCTTATAGTCTTTCGAAATCCCCTGTTGCTCATAGGATTAGTATTCTAGTTGATTAATTTATCAACTTGTATTTTTATTAATTTCTTTTTGTTCAAATTTCAAAATTCAACCTTAAACGCCCAATCCTAGATTATGTAAATCTAAGATCTTACTTCAAATGTTGGAAGGTATATTTCAGATTTTTCTTTTTCATTTGTTTTCGTAATTCATTAAATTTTTCCTTTTAGACATTTTTTTGTATAAGACTATTTCTTAATTACAACTATATATTCTAAAAATAATATCTAGAGTTTTAGAAATTAATTCCCATTTTCTATTTCACAACAAAGTTCCCTATAATTTTGTCCATATATTCCTATACTTTGTACACATTTTTTGTACTCCCCACAAGATTCCAAAATCTTTCATTTTAGTCCCTGTATGGCCTAACATCACACATTGCTAGCCTACAGCCTGAAATCACATATCTAAGCATCATCACATTATACAATAATATCAAACACACATATTGCACACAAAATTTGTAATTTCAACACTTGTAAAATCAAATTCATTATTTAAGTAGAAAATAAAATAGCGGGTATTACACATAAGATAAAAAATAACCTACTAAATAGTTATCGTCAGCAACATGATTCAAAATATTACTGAATAAACAAAATATAAAAATAAATTTTGGAATACTCAAATCATATTCAGCTAGTCAGATATCAGCTGAAAATCAAAACTTAAGCATGAATGGATGCTTCGTTATTTGATAACCACTGCTAGACTTAACTACTCTAAACATGAACATCACATAAATATTTCCTTCAGTTATTTGACGTTTGAATTTATTCACAAATGATCTCTTCACACGACCGTGTATGTGATCATCCTTAAAAACCAAAAAATAAACACAACATAAGAATAATGAACAAAATAATAAATATAAAAAATTGAATATAATAAAATTAAATTTACTTGAGAATCTTGCAAAACCATCTCCAAACTAAAAATCTCATTAGGCATATTGAACGATGGAACTGTCCACAATCTTATTACTTGAACTTTAATTCTCCAATCATCATTTGATGCATTAAACATCAGCAACGTTACTAAATTTAGCCATACGGGAAGTAATAACGGAATGAAAACTAATTATGCAAAAAAAAATATTCAATACAAACACGGAAAGAATACAAGACAGTCAAAATGATCCTTTATTTATTAAATGTGAATTTTGAAATAATAAATTGAATATATTAATTTATTATTAATTTATTATTTTTAATTATAGAATAAAACCCAAAATAACAACAACAATATATATATATATATATATATATATATATATATATATATGAATAATTCAATCATGAGAACGCAATCTATATATTAAATGAAATTGTTGTGATTAACGTAAATTTGAATTTGATACTAATGAAAATAGTGATTGAATGCAAATACATTCAAATCATCCCCTTCAAATGAATGCAAATGAATTGTCTAAATTATCCTAACTTTTTGCAATAACATCAATCACAGTAATTTCAAAATTTATTAGAATGTAATATATATAATCAATCACACTAATTTACATTTAATATTTCGTAATTATTAAATTTCCTAATTTGATTATTAAATTTATTCATTTAATTTTTAATTAATTATTAATTATTATTTTTAATTATAGAATAAAGCCCGAAATAACAACAAAAATTTATATATATATATATATATATATATATATATATATATATATATATATATATATATATGAATAATTCAATCATGAGAATGCAATCTATATATTAAATGAAATTGTTGTGATTAGTGTAAATTTGAATTTGATACCAATGAAAATAGTGATTGATATATTAAATGAAATTGGTGTAATTTGTGTGATTGAAAGAAATTTCGACAATTCAGACAATTTGATACCAATGAAAATAGTGATTTGATACCAATGAAAATAGTGATTGATATATTAAATGAAATTAGTGTGATTGGTGTGATTGAAAAAAATTAGGACAATTCAGACAATTCATTTGCATTCATTTGAATTTATTTAAAAGGGATGATTTGAATGTATTTACATTCAAAATTTTCAACTTTATTAGAATGTAATCTATATAATCAATCACACTAATTTACATTTAATATTTTGTAATTATTAAATTTCCTAATTTGATTATTAAATTTATTTATTTAATTTTTAATTATTATTAAATTTATTCATTTAATTTATTAATTTTATTATATTGTTAATTAATGACATCTATGTAATTAATGCTTTAGAGTGGAATTGTTTTAGTCTATTATTATATAGATAATAAAATAAGTGAAATTAATCTTTATTATTAAATTTTAAGATTTTAAGAATAATTGTTTTGAGGTTAAATTTTGTCATTTAAAAAAGTAAGTGAGACAATAATATGAATGATTTAAAAATTTGAATATTTATTTATTTTTATGCACTTTTTACTATTTTCAAAAGCAATAAATATTCTTGTTGGCCATTATCCCAAAAAAAAGCAATAAATATTCCTTCATCAGTGCCCACAAATAATAAAATAAATGTAATTAATATCATATTAAAAAAATCAATGAAACATTAATGATGATTAATTTAAAATTTTAAATATTGATATGCTTTTATGCACTTTTTATCATTTTAAGAGTAATAAATATTCCTTAATTATTATAGGGTAAAATTGGAATAAAGACGGCATTTTTTAACACAAAATTAATATATATATAAAGTTTTTCTTTTTTCTTAAATGAAGATATAAGAGGCAAAAGTATTTTTACATTCTTAATATTTATATTAAATTTTAATTTCGTCTCTAATATATATATATATATATATATATTTACATTAATTATATCTTACAAGTTTTATTTTTGTTTTAAATTTATCATTTCTATTAATGTCTTCTATTATATTACGAAAAATACTGATTGAGCGATCCCCATAACACATTTTATACAACACTTCAGTTTAGATAAAAGAAAAAAAATTACCCCTAAAATTTTAATTTCTCTTTCTCTTCTCTAATTGTCCTTCTCTCTCAAATGGAAAAGAAATAGAGATTAAAATTTTAAAAGTAATTTTAAATTTTTTTTACATATATCTAATATGATTGTCACATAGTAAATAATTTATTATTTGAGATGTATTATATGGATCATCTAATTAATATTTTCTATCAGTAAAATAAATAATATTAATAAAAAAATATATTTAAAACAAAAATAAAATATAAAAGACATAAATGACAAAAAAAATATTATAATAAAATTAAAAATTAGTGTAAATATAGAAAATGTAAAAATTACTTTTACCAATATAAAAATTATATAATGATATAATAAAGGATTACGTGTAATATAGGCCCCATGTCCACTCAAGATCTAAGAGAATAGCTTCAGTTACGTGTCTTGCTCTCACTGAGAGTCTCGCTAGTCCCTAGTATTCTATTCCCTACAATTTACATTTCCCGCCTTTTCTCCCTCTAAGCCCCAAAAACCTCCGACCTTTCTTTTTTCTGCTTCTCCACATTCCACCTTCCTCTTTCTGAGCATCGCCGACAGAGAATGGGTCGTCGGAGAAGGACCGACGAAGAGACCGACTCCGAAGGCGAATCTCCCAAAAGGACTAGAGATGGAGAACTCTTCTCGGGTTACGAGCAGATTAGGGACCAGAGGATCAAGGAGAACAAGGAGAGGTTGCAGAAGTTAGGGTTACTGGACCTCTCTCTGAAACTCAAGAAGTCCAAACCTCTGGCGCCGAAGAAAAGCCCTCGCCAGAAGACGACGTCGCGGAATGCGTTACCGCCTAACCTGTCCCCGAGACGTTCTTCCAGGTGACTTTCACGCCCCGCTATATGTGTTTAGTTTTTGGTTGAAATAGACGGTAGGTTTCATTTGGTTGCGAGAAAACTGGCAGAGGGCAACTTATTCGCTCTTGTTTGTTCTCTCTGCTGTGCTTGTTTTGGTATCTAATTAAGATACTGCATTTGTTGTACTGGACTTTCCCATTGTTGCTGATTAGTGAGTAAATATTAAAATCTTCGGAGTATTTGAAAAAATACTTGTGATAAATTTGAGTATTTTGTATAGGACATTTACAACACAGAAATCTTGAATGCTTCATATGTTATATACCTATGTATCTTAAGGTTTTCAAGTAGATAGAAGATGAAAATGCCATTCTATCAAATGCCATCTGAATTTCTTAGTTGTCGAGCAAACATAGAGAAACAGAATAAAAGGGAGTTTTCCCAACGCAAGCCAGATTTATGAAGCGGGTGAATTTGCTGAAATGTTGTTTTAATAGATTTTCTACAATTTTTCAGGATTCATAATGCATGTATGCTTGGAATTCCTGATATGGTTGAATTTTTTTAATTTGTTTTAACTTTTTCAGATGTGCTAATCTGATTTTCATACTACGTGAATTTTTAGAATAAAGAGCTTAGAACCAATAACGTATTATGAAGGCCGTATCAAGCATGAATTCTCCAAAAATTTTGAGATTTGTATACCAGAAGGTACCAACCCGGAAGTTTACACTGAAGAGCAAGAAAAGCTTCTAGGGGACTGTAAAATCAGTTGGGAATTGTATGTAGATGGATACGATGAGGAAGGGAACCGTATGTATGATCCGTTCAATGGAAAGTCATGCCATCAATGCAGGTCATATTGTTATATAACTTCTTAATGCTCTATAAATATGCCTTATCCATTGTAGGGTTGTTACGTTCTATTTCCACATGACAAGCCTAATGTTGAAACAAGAACTTAGAATCTTTTACTGCTACAAGAAGATACTTGCATTGGATCAGTGCATATCAATTATAACTGTTTCTTTCTGTTTTATTTGTAGATTCTTAATTGAAAATTCCCTTTTTCTTTTGCCCCTGATCTGTATTTCAAAAACATACTGATTGAATACATTCTAGAATCAGATCATACTATCCACATCTTTTTTGGTTCCTTTTGTTGCATTTCGTGATTGCAAATACCTAATATGTTTAATTTTTACTTTGGTACATTCACTTTTGTGTATGTAGATATATGTGAAATAAAAGGTATTGTTCTTGAGGGAATAAGTCTAATAAATAAATGAAAGGCCTGCTTTAATTTATAAAAGGAGATAGTTAAGTTTCATCATGGTGCTGTTGAAGCGATGTCAATCAATTTAGGCATGCATTTTAATTGAAGAACTCAGGTGTACTAAATTTTTGTAGTTAATGTATAAAGTTATCATATAAAATTCTCCTTGAGCTTGGTCAATTCGAGAAATCATTTGCTTTCTTGCAGGCAGAAAACTCTTGGTCTGCACACCTGTTGTAGCAAATGCAAGATAGTCCAAGGACAGCTTTGCGGAGATTGCTTGTACATGAGGTAACATTTTCTGGCTATTTGAGATGAGATTAAGAAAGCAGCTTTTTTCGCTCTTTTTTTTTTCTTTTAAACTTCAGTGTCAAAAAACTTCAGTTCCATCTGAAATTCAGAACAGAGTATAGCCTGTCTCATTTACTGATTATATGAAGGTTGACGTTGGTTATCATAATAATTGGGAGTAATATTGTATAGGTATGGAGAAAATATTTTAGAAGCAAGTGAGAATCCCAAATGGATATGTCCAGCTTGTCGTGGGATTTGCAACTGCAGTCGTTGCCGTAAGGCAAAGGGTTGGATGCCCACTGGTAATCTGTATAAGAAGGTCAGTTTGCTCAACATGGTTGTGTGCAAAGATCTGTGCACATGATTCTTTCTATTCCTGCAAGAGTAGAGTTTCTTGCTTCCTCATTATCTCTTCAATCTTCAAAAAGTCGGATAAAAAACTGGCTAGTCATCATAAAGGAGTGCGTATTTGCTTCATCATTCATTTTACAGAATACGCGTTTTTTTTCTTGTTTTTGTTGATTTTTGGGTAAATGGGCTGTTGAGTGCAGGACCAAAATATTGGTGTAGCACTTAATTCCACGACCTTACCAACCCAGTTTCTGGAACTGATTCTTCCTGTTTTGTCCTTGGAATTTTATTTATAAGGTGTCAGAACTGGGATTCAAATCTGTGGCACATTATCTCATTCAAACTTATTGCTCAAAAAGCTCAGGCGCTGAAGAATCACAAGCCTCTGCATCAGAGAAAGACCAATCCGCATGAAGAGGGCCCTGATGTAACGATGTTTTGTAAGGACTTGAAAAGATGATGCGATAGATGCAAAGGAAATCAAACAGGTCTTGGTAAAAGTATTTGTCTCATTTGAAATCTTGCTTTTGAGAGTGACCATAAGTAGGGTTAATGAAGGGACGGTATTAATGAGCAAGATATTGATGTTCCTAGTTTTTGTTGAGATTGATACAAAGCTTAGCCATTTTTGACAAAAACAAGTTCGTTTCTTTTGACATGGGCAGCGGAATATCCCAATCACAGTTGAAGGCAAGCTCAGTTTCCTCATTTTCCTAAGGAGCAACTGTCTGAAAAGTTTTCCTTGGCTAAAACATTTGATGTTGATGTCTGATTTTACCTTAAAATGTAAGAAGTTGCTAATTAGATAAAAGGAAAATTTATGGAGAGCTTGATTTTTTTGAGAGGTTGAGTTCTTCAATAACTGGATCATCTTATAATTACAAAAAGATATTTATACAGATTTTGAGATGACTGAAAAAGTTAATCCTTTTTAAAAATAAAGCTCTCCATTGATTTACTCTTAGACAAGTTCTTTTAACAACCTAAAATCTGCAACTTCAGATTATAATTTATAAAGGTTACTTTTGCCGTTTGATTGTGTTTTGAAAATTAGAGGTGTTTAAAAACTAAACTAAACTGATTAAGCTAAACAAAATTGATCAAAAATTGAAAAAGTAAGGTTTAAATTGATTTTTAAAAAATGAATTTTAATTAATTTAATTTGATTGTTAGTTTAGTTTGGTTTAATTTGGTTAAAATTGAATTAAATTAATTTTATATATAAAAAATTATATTATATTTAAATATTTTTATGTTAGTGAAATTATATATATATATATATATATATGTTAATTAATTTGGCTTCTTTTTTTAAAATTTATTTAACTTTTTTCTTGTTATATTTATATATTTTTTATTAAAAATTGAATTAAATTGTTTAAAAATTAAAATTAAATAAGTTCATAATTTTTGCAAAATTAATAATTTCATTTTGATTTAGTTAAAGTTCAAAAATTGAACCGAATACTCTTAGTTAAAATTGGTTATTCTATTAATATATTTTAGTCACGAAAATGAACGCTGGTGTGAACTGCTCTTCCGCATAGGGATGGAAAGAAAATTTATAGAGAAAAAATATGAAAAATGTTATTTATATTGGAATTGTTACGACAGATTTCGAAGCATCTAATGTGACTGTGGACAAATTTATTGAACAATATTAATTATTGGATAATAGATGAGGCAAAAAGAAAAATAAAACTCTCATCTATCTTAGCTATACATAGCCAAGTCTAATTCCCAGTAAATTAATCCTAAAAAATATACAATTCAAACTTTTAAAGATTCTTAATCATTAACTGTTAGTTTTTCTATTAATAAAACGTAAGCAAAATGTACATATTTCATTTCATTCTTGGGGATTAACAAGTAATGAGTAATAACTTGTTGGGAACCCAAGCATCATATATTTTTAATATTCAGGCCAACATTATAGGCTAAAAGTACGTTTCTTCTAAAATTTACTCTGTTTATAATTACATATTTATTTATAATTAGACGCCATTTGAATGGATTGGATCCTCTTCAATGGTTGTAGGAAGCTAATGAATTATTTTAATTTCAAAACTAATGAGACAATATGAATTCTGTTTGAATAGCATAATTTATAACTTAATAGTTTTTTTACTAATATAAGTGTTTTTATGTAAAAAGAAATAGTATTTTGATACGTTTAAAAAAGTAATTTTTTAATTCCAAAAAGTTATTTTAAGTTTATTTTATGAAACTAATTGTTTAAGCTTCTTAAAAAAGGCTTGTGCGAAAGTTTAAATTAACATGACAATAAAGTTGTTTTGCATTTTTACAAAATAAATATATCCCCAATCATAATTTGAAATCCCATGAAAAACAAATATTTTACCTCCCCACGCAATCATAATTTAAAAGTGCCTCTTTAACTATGTATCCAAATACTAAGAGTGCATTTAGAAGAGTTTATTTTAAACTTATTTGACTTATCTTATAGCATAAGCGCTTGTGCATGTATTTGAGAGAATTTATAAAAATAACTTATAACATTGTCTATAAATTGTTTTCATTTTATTTTTATAAGCTTTCCATGATAATTTATGAAAATAAGCTGAAAATAACTTATATAAAGTTTGTCCTTATAAACTCTTCAATTGTAAAAATAATTTATATATAAGCGTTTGTTCTATAAGCACTTAATTAAGCTCTTTATCCAGATACACTCTAATAACTTAATTTAAAAGAAACTTATAGTACAAAAAACTTTTCACATGATATCTTTTTCTATAAACATTCAAATAAAATGTTTACTCAAACAAAATCTCAGCAGAAAAAAATGAATCTAATTCTCTTGCAAAACAAGTGTTGATTGAAATCTTTCTCATCTCACCCCACAACAATGCAATCAGTACATTACATAGAGACAAAGAGCATCTCAACAATCAACTACTCATAAATAGAGTTAGGCACAACGCAACATGAGAATGAAATGGTATTCACGGGATTGGGGCGTATGTTCTTTAAACATGAAAAGTAGAGTGCTCTTCTTTATTATTTGGATCATTGAATAAATTATTTTGACGATATAGATATTTTTAAATAATATTTATTAATTTATTTTAAAATATTAATATCTTTAAAAGTTAAAAATTACAAAAAAATATATCTTTTAAAATTTATTTAAAAAATAATTTTTATAACTATAAATAAACATTATTTAAAAAAATTAGGACCGTCGAAGAGACTTATCTAATTGATTAAAAACACTCTATTCTTCATGCTTAAAGAGCTTAAGCCCTCAATCTGTGTTTACGTAAAAGGATTCAAATTGGGGAAGACGAAGGAGTTCTTAAGTTCGGTGTAAAGGCCATAGAGAGAGTAACGACGAAGCTTGCTAACCTCGTACCAGGAATTGAAAACATCGAGGTTCTTGTCTGTCCCTGAGAAGGCCAGCTGAATGCCTATGTTGCAGACATTGCCATTGTTGAGACAGTTGGAGTTTGGGACTCCACAGTCTTGCTTGTTCACACACACGTTGTCGCCAGAACATGATCCACACCCATGGCTCTTCCAGTACAGATTCTGAAGACTTCCACTCTCAAATTCCAGAATCTGTCAATAAAAAGAATCAAAACCCATGTTCATTCAAAGACGACATTCTCGCATACAAACACATTTTATTTGGGTTCTCTTCTCTCAGTTTCTCTTTGAAATTAATCATCTTAATTTGAGTTGGGATCCACTCCTGTCTCTGGGAATAGCACAGTGCTAGGAAGTCAAGGTTTTCATAGGCTTAGTTTGATTCGGTTCGATTTTGAACTTTAACCAAACTAAATTGAGCTTATCATTTTATAAAATTATAAAACTATTCGATTTTAATTTTTTTGGTTATTTGGTTTGATTTTGGTTGGATGATTTGGTTTGGTTTTGAGTAATTTTATTTACAATATTTTTTGATTTTTAATTTCAATTAAATATATATAAATATAAAAGGAAAGAGACCAAATCAATTAAAAGAAATAGGTCAAATTAATATATATATATATATATAATTTTGTTGACTTAAAAATATATAAATATAATATTATATATATAACACAAATTTTTATATATAAAAATAATTCGATTTGGTTTGATTTTAATTGAGCTAACCGACAACTGAACAGAACAAATTAAAATTCATAATTCAAAAATCAATTTGGATCCCCTACTTTTGGTTTTGGTCAGTTTGATTTGGCTTGTTTGGTTTTGAACACTCCTACTGAGAAGTCTGATGGCTATAACAAGTCGGATGGTGCTAGAAAACCTAACATCATGTAGTACAGTAGATGATCTCGTCTTAGTTAATTTAGAGAGAGAGAGAGAGAGTTTGTGGAACCCAAACATGTTATGAGGTTCATCATTCAAGTGGGATGGGATTGAATTATTAATTTAGTTTCTTAAAAGTTATAGTTATCTTAATTTAACTATTGAAAGATTAAAAGTCTCAATTTGATTTATGAAAAATTATATTTATCTCAATTTTTATTGTTGTCAAAAGTTACTTTAATAAGCAAGTAAATAAAATTGAGACAAGTATAAATTTTTAATGACTAAACTAAGACACTTCATATTTATTCTTTGGGAAATAGATACCGAACTTCAGAGAGAAATTAATACAACTTAAGTCCATAAAGAGATCGCTCAAAAAAAAAGCTTTTATTAATTTGTTATCAGGTTATTTAATTAAAAAAAGGAAGTGAAAGTAAAAGATGTTCACTTATTTTTATTTAAAAAAAATTAATAGCAAACATTTCTAGAAATAAAAAGAGGTAGAGCAGTAAGAGGAGTGTTTACCAAAGTGAAAGAAGTAATTGTGTGAGTTCTGTCAGTAAACATGATTGGTGGTGACCTTGCTGCATATTTCTTTCCTGCAAATGCTACCATATATCCACCTGCTTCCCCCTATAATATCAACCCATCAAAACAAATCAAGTTGTTTTCAATTTCTTTTATTAATACACACGACAAAGTAAGGGTTTCAACGTATGAAACTTATGACCACTTATTAGATGAGTTAAACCATTCACACTTCTCACTATGAGGATCAAATTTTTCTGTTTAGTCAAATAAAACCGTTCGATTAGCATTATTAAGTGGGCTTCATATGATCAGATGATCTTACTTGTTCAAACATAGTGGTGGCCAAGTAGGGGATCCTGAGGCCACTACTAGACCATTGCTTTGTGCTTTGTCTTTGTCAATTTTTTTTTATTTTTGATGTTAGATAATAAATGTGGACACTTCTTCTAGCGAAATTTTGAATATGGATTCCAAAGTTCAGAAAATCGAACTGGTCGAGCTACCAGTTCAAGGGTCAATAATTAGAGCGTAATTAAATAACACTCAAACCAGTGGTACTTAAAATATATTAAAATACTAAAATATATAATTAATATATATGTTATATATATTAAAATATATAATATTAAATTATTAAAATATTCAAGGTACGTTATACATATATTTATGTAGATCTTCTACTAAGAGCTTAAATTTTTAGAGATTTCTTAAAGATATATAATAATATTTAGAAAAAAATTAAGCAACAAAAAAATTAAACCGGTTAAACTAACCAGTTTTATTAGTTCAAGACCGGTTTAACTGGTTTTTCACCAGTTTGATTACTTACTGGTTCCCTGGTCCAACCTAAACCAAAGAGCTAGTTAGTTCACCAATTTTTTAGTCGAATCGGCCAATATAATCCAATTCTCTAAACATCATTGAATTAACCACTTTGTAAGAAACTAGTCCTTTTTGTTAGACTTAACTATCGTTGTTGACAAATTTTTTTATTCAAAAGCAAACAAAATTCAATCTTTTATGTGCAAAAGAATTCCAAAGACAGAGTTAGCCTAGTTGTTGAAGAAGAGGAAAAGTCGTTTTGCTTTTGTCGTTAAAATATTAATTTAAGGAGTTAAGAAAGAATTCATTTTTGGTATGGGATAAAGTCTAAAAACACTTGTAACCATAATGCCAAAGAATATAATATGTGAACGTAGAAAAGAATCAGCATTGAAACTACTGAAAAGCAGAAAAATTCTTGAAAAGAAACATATATAGCATATGTTCAAAACCTTACAGTCTAAACCCTAATTTTTCTTTAGTCAATACTCATTAGTTGCAATAGTGGTAACTGTTTAAAATTAAAAATCAACAATGATTCAATTTTTGAAAACGCTAATTTAAAGAGTTCTACATTTTACATTCAATAAACTCGAAAATAGAGTAGTCTTAAAAGGCAACGAACATGATATCTTTGAACTACCAATATCATAGTTTTTCTGATTCTTTTAGTTTTTTTTTTTCCCTCTTGCGTATTCCTGAGGCACATTTTTACTAATAGACTCAGTACATTCAAGATTTTTAATTCCAGAGTGTTGTAAAAGTAATTGAATATCAAGCTTTAGATAAAAGCTTAAGCTATTAAACAAGAACTTACCGGGTCAAAGTTAACACTGCCCCTATCAATGGTAAGGAGAGTGAGCTCGTCAACCTTTGGTCGGAACAACGTAAGTTGTGCACCTTTGGATGGGAGGTTAAGGCGACGATCACAAGGCGAAAGCTGTACAACCTGTGAACTTTGATTCATGTAAAACGATTCCTTATTCGAAAACACTATCCCAATTGTAAATCCATCATTTTTTTGCACTTTGGCATCTTCACATGGACTATAAACATTGTTTGTGTCTTTTGCTTCTGCACCATTCATACTCATCGTGATCGTTATCATCATCGTCACAACAGCAACCTTAACCATTATCATTATCGTTGTCGTCGTCACCATCGTCGTCGTCTCAAATGTTGCTTTTCTCACCATTCCCCTTTCTCTTTTCTGTAGAAAACCAGTAGAAAACCAGATGGAGAAGAAGAAAGAGAAAGCTACAAGTTCTATATATATATATCTAAGAGAATTCTTGTTATATATGATTCTAATTTCTTGGTCAACCTTAGAAGGTGGACAGGGAAGCATGATCTTCGTGGCTATTAAAAACATAAATTATACTATAAAGAATTTGACTTTTTTAAAAAACTTGAATTGTTATCATATTCATAGATTTGAAAGAAATTTAAATAAAATCTTTTTTTTTTTCACCACCAGATCGCTAAAAATAAATTGAAGTCAACGTTTGTGATTTCAATTGTGAAAGGTGTTTATTCTTGAATTGCAGAAGACATCAGAAGAAAAAAGAAAATGCGTACGTGAGTTAAGGATTTGCACGTAGCTAAATTGACCTGTTATATATATATATATATATATATATATGTATGTATGTATGTATATCAACTAAGAGAATTAAAGAAGCAAAGGAACAATTAAAAAGAGTGCAAAAATTACAGTTTTTCTTGAATGTTCAACTGGCATGGATTGGCTCTAATACTGGATCAATCCTAGCCCTTATTCAACAAACTAATTCCAAATAAAAAATGCAAAAAAAAAAAAGAATTACAAACAACTTGAATTATTTTTGACAAGTTGAACTATTCCATTTTTGTATCATATTGAGATTTGTGTACTTTTTTATTATCATATTTACAAATCTTGAAATAATCCAATAATTAAAAAAAAACTCCATCTCTAAAAAAGTTGAGTTATTCATAGACTTTCCCTCATCTGAAGCTCAAATTTTCAATTATTCAATACATCTTCAGATTTATATAAAACAATTAACAAATATTTCATACAAAACTAATTTACCAAAACTCAATCTTTAGAAAATTTAGAACTCTCTCAAGAGTGAAACCCTAGAAAGAAACAACGATTGAAAATAAAAGGCATGAATAATGTGTATTTTACATACATGAGAATTGAACGATCCCCAAGAATGGGATTTGAATCTCTAGAAGAACAAGATTTATAAGAGAATCCGGTTGAAACGTAGTGTTAGGGTTTTGTGATCCCAAAAACATAAATTTAATGTTGTTGAATGACGAATGGTTGTGGAAGTTAGGTTTCCGGATGTCTAAGTTTGGAAATGAAGGTTGCAATTCTGCTTCGGGATCTATCACTTTCTTGGGAAAAGCCAGAAAGATGAATGAATATTTGGAGAACATAATAAATGATAAATTGTCATTACTAATTAAACAAAAACTAGATTATTTAGTTTTGTACTTCCAAAGAAAAATAAGATATGCAACAAAAATGTGTTGAAAAAGTAAAGACAGATAAAAATGGCTGTACAATTATGAGGGAGCTTTACTATAGATAGTCTTCTTTTAGTGGCTTGATCTTATGTTTATATAGCAGCTATTGGCTTGCTCACTACCATCCCATTGAATGCCATGTGGTACTCTTATACTATCGAATGATACTGGACCACTCAACACCTTCTGATTAAGTGTCATGTGACATTCGTATAAACTAGACGGTGCTAAGTTAGCCAACACTCTATGTTCGAGTATCTTTAAATTTTCTATTTGGTTAAACAAAATCGTTTGATTATATTTATGGTTTAGGGCCATCTAATCAGATAACCTTACTTGACCAACATTCTATCTTCGAGCATCCCTGAATCCCTTGCTTATTGGCTACCTACTTAGCCAAACAAGGTCGTTCAATTATACAATGTCCACATGAGCCCTACCTGTTAGTGCCAATCGAACGATCATGTTTGTGCTTGGCCAAACAAGAGATATGTGTTCATGTTCTAGCTTGGGAATCTATGGTTAAATACAAGTATATAACTCTTGATAAATTTGGGTAAACTACACTAATTTTTTTTTTGAAATTTTGATGAAATTATATTTAACATTCTTTTAGTTTTAAATATTACACTCGATTCCTCTCTAATTTTTTTTATCATTGAAATTAACATTTTACATAATATATGTTCCTTTAATAATAGAATTACTTAACAAATTTTATTGATATGATAATAGATATATGAATAAAAATGTATAGCTCCATTTCATTATGTACATGGACCTACTTGAGACTTCTTTTGATGAACATTGGTGACTGATGGTTCAAATCAATAAAAACATAATAAATTAATAATGCAACAGATTTCAAGTGTTTAATTCAAGTGATTTACCACTTAATTTCTCAAAGTAACATTTTGAATTTAAATCTTATAAATAAAAATAAAAAATCAGTGCGTAAGAGCTTTATATTATTGTGGTCCGACTCAATTCGAATTAAATTAGTTAAGACCCAATAAATTTTGAATACTAGTAGTTAAAAAAAACAGAGTTATTTGATAAAATATAACAATTTAAGGATCAAACTGTCAATTACAAAATGTAAGAATTCATTTGTAAGTGGCCCAGCGTTTAAGTCAATTATTTATACTTTTCTAACTTTGTGTGAGCAAAAAATGTTTACATGGCTAATTAGCCAATTGAAAGAGAAAAGCATCCCTCATAAATAGAGAAATCACACTTTTAAAACAGAAAATGTAAAGTAACATACCAAAATAAATTTTGGATTTATTTTTCTTATAGTCATCCATTCAAATTAATTACTTCGGATTTTTTTTTTTTGGCCGAAGAGCTTCAAAGATATAATTTGGAGTTTCGAAAAAAAAAAGCAAATTTTTATGGGATGTTTCCCAAGGGATGGAGGGAAAAAATATAGAAAATGAATAGAAAAAGAAGGAAATGAAATGAAAAATGAAAATTTTTAGATTAAATTATTGATTAGTCCCTAAAAATTATAATTTTTAATTTGGTCCATAAAAGAACAAATATTTTAATTTAGTCCTTGAAAAATTACATTTATCTTAATTTGATCTTTTTCATTGCTAAATTTGAAAATTTTTGCTATTAAAATTCATTTTGACAAAAAGTAAAATCAAATTAAACAAAGAATCTTTTAATGGCTAAATTGAAACACTTAATTTTTTAAGAATTAAATTAAGACAAATATAATCTTTTGAGAACTAAATTAATAACTTATCAAATTTCCAAATATACTCATAACCAATTAGGTATGTCATATAAGTATGAGGATCTATAGAAAATCAATATAGTTTAAGGTTTAAAAATCTTCCGATATGTTATGAAATTTTTAGGTCTAAATCTATGAAGTATGACTTATATGTGTCTTAGTATATATATATATATATATATATATAGCAAAGAATTAAAAAAATTCATTAAAAAACAATCAAAAAAAGTCCAAAAGGACCAACATTCATTGTGTGTTCCAAATTATATGAATGGTTGTTTCAGTTCTCTTTTCCGTTGTGATGTTATATTAACATATTTGTTGTTAATAATTATTGCTTAAAAAATTGTTAATTTTAAAAAAAAAATTCAAGTAAATGAACATGGGTTTGGATCACAAAATTTAATAATTGAATCTGTACATCTTGAAATTTGGACAAGTATTTCAAATATTTATAAATATACATGTATTTCAAAAAAAATTATTAATTAATAAAAATCGAGTAAAATATATATTCGATCTCAAAATGTTACAATTCTCATAGACTAGTTTTTAAAAATCCAACATCTCACTTTAATATTTAAAATATTGCCTTTGTAATGATTCCATTCATGTGGCTATCAAAGTAATATTTGGGAATCAAAATTTAAGATATGATGATAGTACTAAACTTTGATATTAATAATAAAAATGACAAAATTAAGACAAAATTAAATTTTTAAGGATTAAATTAATATACTTAAATTTCAAAATATTAAGGTAAAAGTATTTTTTTTCGTTTTTAACGTTTACACCAAGTTTCAATTTCATTTTTAACTTTTTTTATATTAATTATGTTTTATGTGTTTTATTTTTGTTTTAAATTTACTATTTTTAGTAATTTCGTCTATTCTACTAACGAAAAAATGTTGATTGGAAGGCTAGTAAAAAAAAGTAAATTTGAAAAAAAAAATGAAACATGTAAAACATAACTAACGCAAAAAAAAAGTTATGAACATAAAAATAATAAATTTGATTCTTACATGTTTCATTTTTGTTTTAAATCTACCATTTTTTTACTAACTAATCAGTCAGTATTTTCTTTTATTAGAATAGATAGCGTTAGTAAAAATGATATATTTAAAACAAAAATAAAATATACAAGACATAGCTGATAACAAAAATGTCATGAAAAAATTAAAATTTAGTGTAAATATTAAAAATGTAAAAAAATACTTTTATACCAATATTAAATTAAAATAATTATAATACGTCATTAATTCACTATAAAAAGTATCAACCCTTCTAAAAATAATAGTTGTCCTTTTTTTTTCTTTTTCCCATGAAAAGAATGATAATGGACAATTGCCATTCTTTTCAGTTTTCACGATTTACACTCAATCTACCATTCTCAAACACTGCTATGAAGCATCCTTCACAAATAGGAAAAAAAGATAATTCACATAGAAAAAATAAAAAAATTAAAAAGTTAGTAATACAATAAATTTTATTTTTTTCCTATTCTCTCTCTCTCTATCTCCCCCCCCCCCGCCTTCGTTGCGATCCTCTACTAACAATAAAATAAGCAGACACCTGCTTAGAGTTTTAACTCCAAGCAAAAAAATTTTGAGCAGAGAATCCGGACCCCCCTCTTTTCTTTTCTGTATTCTGTCATATTCACCAATTATGGTCAGAGAGGTTTCTTTTTGATAAACTGAGTATTTATAGATGTACCAAACAAATAAACAAATCCTCACTGAAAGTCAGACTAGTTATTGAATCGATCAATATACTAGTTCAACGGTCAATAGCTGGACTATGATTGAATTACAGTCAAAATGGTGCTACTGAAAATATATTAAAATATATCATATATAATATTAAAAGATTCAAGACATGTTACATACATACATATATATATATATATATATATATAGCTTAAATTTTTTGAGATTTCTTAAAAATACATAATAATATTTAGTAAAAATTCAAAATATTCAAAAAAAATTTAACCAGTCGAATTAACCGGTTTAAATGCTAATCGGTTCTATGTCCAAACTAGATTAAAAATCTGGCCGGTTCTCTGAACCATGCTAAAATTATATAGATATATACTACAAATATATTATATTAAAAACATATCATTTAGTTATTTATTTAATTAATTAACTTGATCTATTTATATCACATTTAATTTTGAATAATTAATATTTTAGTTCAAGACATGCGTGTTATCTCAATTTAGATTTTTAAAGTCTAAATATCTTATTTAAATTCTCCAAAAAAAATTCATCTTTAATGTCATTCATAGTTAAAATAATTAACAAAGATATATAATTGACATAACTTAGGATAAAATTAACATAGCCATTAATGGCTCATCATCAATAAATAATGTTTGGTATACTAAAACATAAAAATTTGAATTTGGATCCCTTCCAGAACCTTTTAGAAATCCAAAAGCCTTCAATATTTGTGTACTGTTCATATTTTAAAAAAAATAAAAAAATAGGAAGAAATATTGAGGGCTTGGATCCAAGGGCCCTCATCCCCCTCTGGAGGGGCCTGGAGTGGATAGATTTGAGTTCTCTACGTTACTAAAAAGGAATGCAGTGCAGACCTTTAGCAACAGTTTTTTCTGTTGCTAAAGGTTTCAGTAATAAAATATTGTTGCTGAAACCTTTAGCAACAGAAAAAACTGTTGCTATAAGTTCAAGAAAAAAAAAGAAATACAGACACCCCAAATCCGGAGTGGATCCCTACTGAAGGGAATTTGAATCCCTAAAATTCACCAAAAATAATAAAACACTAATTAATACATTATTATTGCTACTTTGATAATAGTTGAATTTTATATGACTATTTTAACTGCATGTCATTGTTTTTTTTTAGAACAATGAGTATCTTAAAAATTTATTATGCTCTAACTAATTTAGTTCCAGATAGGTTATAGAAGTGTAAAATGTTTTCCTAAGGTTAATTTTTATATTCACAAAATTTAAAAATTTAAAATTTTATTTGAAAAAAAAAAAGAAGAGTTGGACCATTTCAATTAACCAAGATTGTTATATGTTAATAAACTTAACATAAAGATTAGATATGTTCAAAACTCAATTAAATTGATTCGGTCAAACTAAATCAAACCAAATTGATGAAAAACTAAAAAAAAATTCAAATTACTTTTTGAAATATAAATTTTAATTGATTATATTTTGTTGCTGATTTGATTTAGTTTAATTAAAAACGAATCGAATTAACTTTATATAAAAATAAATTATCTTATATTATATATATATATATTATTTATATATGCAAAGTTTTAAAAAAATACATCATATTTTTACTTTTTTATTAATATAGACTAATCCACTTTGACACTTTCTCTTTCAATGCTCTCGTCTCTCAAAGAGTCCAATATTATATAAATATATATATACAATTATATATAGGCTTTTGTCAAAAGTTAGAGCCGAATGCAATGTTATATTATGGGGTTACGTAAAGGCTAAAAAGTATTTATCTTTTTAATTTTGGGAGATTATTTTAATTAATTTGGTCCCTTTTTATTTTAATTTTTATCTCAGATTTTGTTGACATAAAAAAATAAAAATTACAAATTATTATAAATTAAACTACTTAAAAATTAAAATTAAATAAATTCATAATTTTACAAAACTAATAGGCTCGGTTCAATTTAATTTTGAGTTTTAACCCTATAAACACTCCTAATAAGAATAATATTGTAAGCAAACTATTTTTTAAATAGGGCATAATCAGATGATTAAATTTTGAAATGCTAATTAATTTAAAAATGATGCAATTTTTGGAGCCAAACTTTTTAATTTTTCATGGTCCCCACTTTTTACTTTGGAATGACACGTGTAAAAAAGTTAATTTTTTAAGAGTGTTGGGGAATTTTTTTATAGGAAAAAAAGAAATAAAGAAAGACAGAACATAGAAGGATGGAATAAAGGAGCTTCCTTTTGTTAAATTTCATATCTTTTTTATAAATATGGTAATTTCGTGGGTTACTCTCTCTCTCTCTCTCTCTTTAATTTTTGCTGAGTATTTTTTTCTTTTTTTATTTTTTCTGACTCAGTGTATTAAGTTTCCTCAATTGCTGAGTTAGTATGACTCACATCAAAACGAATCATCCCATTTTCAAAATAAAAAGGCAATATAAATATCTTTCTTTGGTTTTGAGCAATTTACAAATATCTTCAACTATTTTTGAAAATTAAAGGTTAAATTATTTTTTGGTCCTTATAGTTTTACTTGATTTTTAATTTGGTCACTATAGTTTAAAAATTTGTAATTGAATCCTTAAAATTTTATAAATTTTTAATTTAGTCTTTGTTATTAAACTTTTGTCAATATTTTACTAAATTTTGCTAATGTGACTAACCATATGTATATTAAGATATAAATGTACATGATTTATGCTAACAAAATAAAAAAAGTAAATAATTAAGTGATATTAACTCATATAGTATGACATGTAATGCAACTTATGTTAAATAATTAAAACAAATTTGATTAAGTCATGTATATTTCTAATGTTGAGATAGTATATAATCGGTCATATTATCAAAATTTAACATATATTGACAAAATTTTGATAATAGGGATTAAATTAAAAATTATGAAACTATAAGGACTAAATTACAATTTTTTAAACTATACGGATCAAATTAAAAATTGATTAAAATTATAAGGACTAAGACCATAATTTAACCAAAATTAAAAATTTCCCCTCAACTACAATTCTCCAAGATTCGTTTGCTCAATTTTTATTTATTTTTAATAAATAATTTTTTTTTCATACTTTATAATTTGTCACATGATACATAAAATTTTTATCATTGAAATTAACGAAAAATAAATAAAACAATTTAAATATTAAAAGATGGTAATTGAGAGAATGTTTTTCAAATTTAAAAATCAAATAAAATATTTATTATATTTTTAATATATATATATATATATATATATATTAAATTTTTGTTACAAAAAATTTAATTTCTGACCTTTATCTTAATTTTTATCTTTCTTCCATTATTTGCTTAAATTTGTTTATTTACAAATATTATGTAGTTCCATTTATTCATAACTTCATAACCTTCTTATGAGAAAAGTTAGGTGTCTTTTTTTTTTTGGTCTGAAATTATTTCTTTTCCCATATAATAGTCACTTGATAAGGTATGACTCATTTATAGGATTTTTTTTTTGGGTAAGAATCTATTCAAAATTTTATTAGACTATGACTAATTTAGGTTGAGTTCGGTCAAACTACAAAGGTGTAAAGTTCTATTAATGCTATTTTTTTATTCACAATAATTAGCAATGACAACGGGGCGGGATAAGAGCAAAGAGGTACTCCTCATTCCCTGCCCCCGTCCCCCGCCCTTTATTCTTGCCAGGGAGAAGAATTGTCCCATCTCATTCCCCGCCTCATAGTGGGTTTGTGGGAATCCAGTAGAGTTATTAAAAAAATTGAAAATATGAAAGAAAAAAGAAAAAAAACAATTGAGAGCAAACCACAAAGATACACGCATTGAGAGCAACGATCTCTCTGATGCAGAAAGAGAGGGATTGAAGAAGTCATACCTGAGAGCAACAAATAGAGACAATGACTAGCGAGAGCACGAACAGAGACGACAAGAGCAAACAGGGATGGCGAGAGCATGAACAGAGAGGCGAGAAAGGGGAGGGACACGAGCACGATGATGAGAGAGAAGTAAGATTGAGAGAATGATGACGATAGGAAGGGCACAAGAGAGGAAAGCATGGTGACGTTGAGAATCAGGGAGAATAGAGTTGAGAATTTGGAAATTGAGAGATTAGGGCTTTGTTTTTAATTAATTAATTTAAATTACTTTAATTGTAAAATGACTAATAAATCTTTAAAAATATTATATATATATATAAAGGGCATTTTAATAATTTTATTAAAATTACTAAATATCCTTAAAGGACGAGTATCTCATGGGGTGGAGAGTGTGATCCTCGTTCCTAAAATATTGATAGGAGATTTTTATTCTCGTCCCCATTCTTGTGAATAAAAAATTCTCACTCATGGGTGCCACAAGGGGGACCCCCAAACCTCTTATCCCATTACTATCTCTAGCAATAATTGAACTTGAGATTTTACTTAATAAATGATGAATCACAACATAAGTGTTAGTCTTTTAAAAATTAATGAACCATTGTGTCACGACCCGTTTTCTGGGCACATGACCGGCACAATGATGAATCTCTCATCACTGTAAGCCTTCCGATAAATATATCAAATTTTCTTATATGAAAATCATAGATTTTCATTTTAAAATACATTATTATACTGACATACAAGCCAAATGTCGAACCCCTGAACTAGATGTCCTAGACGATTACAGAGCAACATAATCTATAACAGAAGAGAGGTCTACCCGACAACGGGAAGGTACAAAGTGATCTACTCCTCTAGCAGATATTCTTCGATGGCAACCTGATCTGAACAAAAAGGTTGTACAAAATGAGCGAATCGGCCTCGCATTAATAAAATTCAAATACATTACCAGTCATGCAAGCATATCCAAAGGCTCATACTCAACCAATAGACAGAAGATAAAAATTTATCCAATTCAACAAACGTTACTAGTACTCGTCAATGGCAATATATCCCGGAGAGCGCACACAGGCCGGCTCACCAATTATGTATATTTCCGCCATGACGCACAACCTCATCCTCTTAGCTAGGGCGCCTCACGGATTTATCACCAATCCGGGCTATATCCCTACTGAGGGAATCGTTGTCTCCACACTCATTGGTCAAGACACCCTGTCAACCGGGTTTTCCGCCTTGCCGTGAGAGGGGGTACTGTCCCGCTCAATCACAATCAATAGCATTTCATATCATAATCAGAAGCTCAATATAATATTCATCCATATAACAGGTATAGTATATTACTATATTATGGATTTATAAACCACATATCAAGATAACAATTAATCCATTTTTGAAAACATTCAAACTTCACATCATCATAAGATACTTATTTCATTTTATCCATACTTATGGATTAATTATCTCATTTAGATTCGTCATTCTGAATCCAATTTCCCCCTATGAATCTTGGGAGTGTCCTACGACATACTTTTTATCACCAGTAATGCTAAAACTCTATTAAAACGGGGTCGTTTCACTCACCTGGATTCCGTACGAACATCGCTTCTCTAAGTCATTACAGACAAGAGTTCTCAGGTGAATTTTGGTGTTCTGCTACGGAGATTTTCATGAAAGATTAGAGAAAATACGTCAGGATTGTTTTCGTACAGATACTGTTCATATGTATGGTTACTGTTCATATATACGGTTACTATTCATACGGTCAATATTCATACGTACGATCACTATTCATACATACGGTTACTATTCATATATACGGTCACTATTCATATATACGATCATTATTCATACGTACGGATATTATTTATACATACAGATAATATTCGTACATATGATCACTATTTATACGTATGAATATTATTTTTATGTACGGATACTATTCATATGTACGGTTACTATTCATACCAGAAATAGAGAATACAATCTGTAAAAGAGTACACCAGGTAAGTTCCCAGGAAAGAGTGGAGGGTCACACTGGACACACTTAAAAACCAGGTCTTTCCTTAGCCAGAACTTTCCTAGACATGTATTCTTCACAGTTTACATTTTATTTCGGTAATCAGAGAATCAAAATAACATATAAACAGCTAAGGACAGTTTTTCTGATGTGGAAGATCAGCCAAGGCCGCAACCACAGAGCATACTTAAGAAATTAACTTCTAAAATTTGAAAGACATAGAAAGGGCATACTATCCTTACCTAAGCTGAAAAGGAAAGGCCCAAAATCTCAGACGCCTAGCTTTGGAGTAAGAGAAACTTAAGGAGAGAAGAAGAGAAGTTGAAGGTGTGAGTTTAGAAGTGAAATGGAAGGGCCTATTTATAGCAAAAGTCAAGGGTACTATTTGACACTATGCGCTAATAAAATATTCAATTTACTATTCATGAAAATGACATTTCTAATAATGCAGTTACTGTGCACCTCACGATCGAAAATTTTTCTGTTATTACTATTGAAAACTTAAAGGGAAAACTATCCTTTCACCTTAAACCTTTAAGTTTCTTTTCAAATCAGTCCTTTCACTTTAGTCCCTGAGGGTATTTTCACCCATAAAACGTCATTTTCTCCTACGAATTTCTTCCTAGTTTTCTTTTATGACCAAACCACATCTAGTACTTGACATTTCAATTGTATAAATGAACAGTATCGTATATGTAAATAGTATTATACAGGTGAATAGTACCGTATACTGAAATAGTAACAGTAGTTTGTAAACAAATATTTATATTTTATTTTTCTTGGGTATTACATTATCACCCCCTTAAGAGAATTCGGTCCTCCGAATTCAAAACTCATTTCAAGACTGAAATAAGTGTGATTACTTCGTCTATATCTCATTCTTTGTATCTCTTTCTTCCAAAACCTCATCACACCCTTGGTGAGATTTACAAGAACACTATACTATCGACTGTGAACTCTAGACCGCATTATCAATAATTTGTATTGGACTTTCCTTTTCTAAACGGTAAACATTCTCTTCCTCATCAGTTTGATTTTTTTCCACAATCTTTTGTACCATAAAATGTTTCATCCTCATAACCTTTACCAAACTTAAACCATCTGATTAGAGACGAACTCTGTCTCTATGTAAAACCTCAAATAGGTGTCTTCTCAAAAGTGACACATGGTCTTTCTAGTTCATACTGAATATCAGAACACAAGCTACCATACACATAGCTTATAACTTTTACGAATACAAGTACTCCACCTGAAGGCATCATTTTGGCCATAGGTAATACTCTTGCCCAAAGGCGATCCTTCTACCTTAAGGCGATACTCTCAGCTGAAGGCGTTATATAAAATGAAATCATTACATAAATCTCTAGGAAGAACAATCCTAGAAAATATGATAAGTAAATAACATACTTCTTACGCATAATTATATATATGAAAATTCCTCTCACCTCAATGACTCATATAGAGTCGCATCCCTTCAATGATTGAGGCAAACCCATAGTTCTATAGGTTCATAAAATACTTATTCAGCATTCCTCCATAGCTCAGAAGTGCAATGAAATATCATTTTAGTAACTCTGCTCAGTCACAAAGATATTACTATACTATGCTTTAGAATCAAGTATGAAATATAACAAGTCCAATATCTTCTCATTCCTCAAGTTCTTTCAGTAAAATGAATCACTTCAACAAAGAAGATCTAGATACTAACTTAAATTTTATTTCTAGTACATAGATAATTTTAATACGTGAAGCTTACAACAAATGTAGCTTTAGGTACAAACAAAAGAAAAATAAATTAAGGACGAGGAGGCTTTTGAAATGTAAAAGGTGCTCCAGGTCTAGAAGAGGAAGGTGCTTCAGACCTTAAGGAGGAAGCTAATCGTTGCAGCCTAGAAAGAGTTTCTGGAGGAAGCGCCTGAGAAATTTGGCGAAGAGCATAAGTCACTCCGTTCATACAGTCAATACACCTTGCTTGTTGGTCACGAAAATTTTGAGTTGCAAACATTGAATGTCTATCAACTCGATTAGCCAGTTCCCCGAAACGACGGTTTATCAGTTTCTCTTGGTTTTCAAAGAGACGACTTATTAGTCGCTTCTGGTCCTCTATCTTGTATTCCAGGCTCTCTATCTTACGTTCCAGGAATGCAAGCTTATTTTCTGAGGATGTTGCAGTACTGTCCTCCTCCAACTCTATTACATCCCTCTTTCTCTTCTTAATTTCTGGTGACCTGTCTACAAGTCTCTTCCCTTTGTTGTTTCCGAGACTTAGATTTAAATCAAGCTCTACATTGCCAGTCTCAAAATTCAAGTTGAAAGACTTATTATCGGCCATTGCTCTAGGGATCTCAGAAATAACTTCGAATGAGAAAGGAATGGAGATTGAGAAATAGGTATGTAATGAAAGAAGTAGGTTTGCTTGGTGCGATGAGTAGGGTAACGGGCATACAAGATT
Source organism: Biancaea sappan (assembly GCA_037074585.1). NCBI lineage: Eukaryota > Viridiplantae > Streptophyta > Magnoliopsida > Fabales > Fabaceae > Biancaea > Biancaea sappan. Next base: position 5,621,944 of record CM073493.1, on the reverse strand, counting down.
TATAGACAACCCGAAGCCCCTGGAGCTAAAGCCACCACAACCTACACGCCGCTTGCTATAAGGTTTACAGATCACATACGTCGCAATGCCAGCAATTAATGTCGGACATGCGAGTAAATAGTAAATATAATTTAATGCAATTAACATAAGTCAAAGATTTTCTCAAAAAAAATTTTCGGCTAATCTTGACCTTTCTCAAAGTTCTGACTAACTACGCTCTTCAGTCTGAGATTTTCTCCCTCTAACTTGTTTTATCCTGTAATCCCATATCACGATGTCCCTCTATGATCGGGTAGTCTCATATTAGCCTTATCTTAGATTCTGATCGGTGTCTTTATTCTGGATTTACACATAATATATGTATATCAATATATACATTTTAAAACAAAGTTAACTGCTTACGGTCACATGCCTTAAGCATTATCATGATGTAAGGAAATCACTGCCTTTCATTTGCCCACGAGAGCATTATATGTAAGTATATGTAACCATGAAGATATATCATCATCTACACATTTTATTTTATCCAAGTCATTTTGATTTCACATCTCTATGAGTATATGTAGGATCATCACATATTCTCCTTGATCGTAGCCTTCACTCATTATGCATGAATAACATACATACATGTAATTACAACATGATTCAATCAATTATGTATATTATACTCAACTGAAGGCTATTAAGAACAACACAATAAAACGGAGAAATGTATTTCAGTTCATCATAAAAGCATCTAAGGCAATCTTTGATGGCTATGTTATCAACTTCTTTGAATTTCGGAAAATGCCAACGGGAGAAATGGGAAAACCGAGTAAAATCGGCCGCAAATCCACCGAATACTGACTTTCGTGGTTTTGGCATTAATGCGACGCATTGTTGGTGTGCACGCCTACCCTAGACTTCTGGCTTCTAGCTTGCAGAAATCCATAGGTTGATCGTGTAGGGGTGCGGTGAAAAGATATCTTCTTTGTCTCTAAGTCCTAATTTTTCTCTATAAAAACCATCCCAGCGTTCTCAGTTACCACACCACAAAGAGTAATAATCTCCGAGCCTACAATCCCCCAGTATTCCTCTCGCCTCATACTCTTACAAAAATTTCTAAATTTTTCCAAATCATGGCCTCAAGGAAGTACATTGACCTCACAGTAGAGGCTAAGGAAGAAGAGCTCGACTTAAACTTAAGTCTGGGCAAAGACAAGGGCAAAAGACCTTTTGAGGGGTCTCCAGAGAAGCAGAAGGAGAAGAAAATGAAGAAGATCGAGGAAGCTGAGGAGACTAGCACGGGCCATACCTCGGAGGATAAAATCGCCTGTCTAGAGCAGGAGGTGAAAAATCTGAAAAAGATGATAGGAGACCTGGAGAAGTTAACTAAACGCAATCATGCAGAAATGACTTCAAGAATAGACAGGTTCTTCTATTGGTCTACCCAGTGCTTCTGCAATCAACAACAAAGAAGTGTTGATTGTATGAATGGGATTTACACTACCCTCCGCGACATTGCTATGTCCCTTGCTCCAAGGAATGGTCGAGGGGTGATGATACAATACAACCCTCCTAATCCAAGACCACCTCGCTTTTAGATTACTCATGCATGAGTAAACTTCTTCTTTTTTGCAATGTAATCCTTCAGTTTTTTTTTTCTTTTGTTTTTAATGCAAGTGGTTTCTTTTATTGGCTGGTACCCTAAAATAATATAGCTACACAAATTCAATCATGAATTCAGCTTATAAAATCCACCATATAAAAATTTGATCCGACAGCAACGGAATCAAAACAAGTAACAACTTTTCCTTGACTAAGTTCAAAAGTGTAGCCACATCTGTATAAAACTAAAACTGAGAACATACTTCTTAAGAAGAGATAAGTCTCGGAGGGAAAGGAAATGAAAACATCCTACAGGACCTTCAGTAGAGCCATCTCTCTATAGTTGTGCCCGGGTTCACAACGATAGAGGAGGTCCTACTAAGGTTACCTTGCTCTGTAATCACTAGGAGACCTAACAACCTTTGCTCTGATACCAACTTTGTCACGACCCGTTTTCTGGGCACATGACCGGCACAATGATGAATCTCTCATCACTGTAAGCCTTCCGATAAATATATCAAATTTTCTTATATGAAAATCATAGATTTTCATTTTAAAATACATTATTATACTGACATACAAGCCAAATGTCGAACCCCTGAACTAGATGTCCTAGACGATTACAGAGCAACATAATCTATAACAGAAGAGAGGTCTATCCGACAACGGGAAGGTACAAAGTGATCTACTCCTCTAGCAGATATTCTTCGATGGCAACCTGATCTGAACAAAAAGGTTGTACAAACAATGTGAGCTTTTAAACTCAATGAGCGAATCGGCCTCGCATTAATAAAATTCAAATACATTACCAGTCATGCAAGCATATCCAAAGGCTCATACTCAACCAATAGACAGAAGATAAAAATTTATCCAATTCAACAAACGTTACTAGTACTCGTCAATGGCAATATATCCCGGAGAGCGCACACAGGCCGGCTCACCAATTATGTATATTTCCGCCATGACGCACAACCTCATCCTCTTAGCTAGGGCGCCTCACGGATTTATCACCAATCTGGGCTATATCCCTACTGAGGGAATCGTTGTCTCCACACTCATTGGTCAAGACACCCTGTCAACCGGGTTTTCCGCCTTGCCGTGAGAGGGGGTACTGTCCCGCTCAATCACAATCAATAGCATTTCATATCATAATCAGAAGCTCAATATAATATTCATCCATATAACAGGTATAATATATTACTATATTATGGATTTATAAACCACATATCAAGATAACAATTAATCCATTTTTGAAAACATTCAAACTTCACATCATCATAAGATACTTATTTCATTTTATCCATACTTATGGATTAATTATCTCATTTAGATTCGTCATTCTGAATCCAATTTCCCCCTATGAATCTTGGGAGTGTCCTACGACATACTTTTTATCACCAGTAATGCTAAAACTCTATTAAAACGGGGTCGTTTCACTCACCTGGATTCCGTACGAACATCGCTTCTCTAAGTCATTACAGACAAGAGTTCTCAGGTGAATTTTGGTGTTCTGCTACGGAGATTTTCATGAAAGATTAGAGAAAATACGTCAGGATTGTTTTCGTACAGATACTGTTCATATGTATGGTTACTGTTCATATATACGGTTACTATTCATACGGTCACTATTCATACGTATGATCACTATTCATACGTACGGTTACTATTCATATATACGGTCACTATTCATATATACGATCACTATTCATACGTACGGATATTATTTATACATACAGATAATATTCGTACATACGATCACTATTTATACGTATGAATATTATTTTTATGTACGGATACTATTTATATGTACGGTTACTATTCATACCAGAAATAGAGAATACAATCTGTAAAAGAGTACACCAGGTAAGTTCCCAGGAAAGAGTGGAGGGTCACACTGGACACACTTAAAAACCAGGTCTTTCCTTAGCCAGAACTTTCCTAGACATGTATTCTTCACAGTTTACATTCTATTTCGGTAATCAGAGAATCAAAATAACATATAAACAGCTAAGGGCAGTTTTTCTGATGTGGAAGATCAGCCAAGGCCGCAACCACAGAACATACTTAAGAAATTAACTTCTAAAATTTGAAAGACATAGAAAGGGCATACTATCCTTACCTAAGCTGAAAAGGAAAGGCCCAAAATCTCAGACGCCTAGCTTTGGAGTAAGAGAAACTTAAGGAGAGAAGAAGAGAAGTTGAAGGTGTGAGTTTAGAAGTGAAATGGAAGGGCCTATTTATAGCAAAAGTCAAGGGTACTATTTGACACTATGCGCTAATAAAATATTCAATTTACTATTCATGAAAATGACATTTCTAATAATGCAGTTACTGTGCACCTCACGAAAACTTAAAGGGAAAACTATCCTTTCACCTTAAACCTTTAAGTTTCTTTTCAAATCAGTCCTTTCACTTTAGTCCCTGAGGGTATTTTCACCCATAAAACGTCATTTTCTCCTACGAATTTCTTCCTAGTTTTCTTTTATGACCAAACCACATCTAGTACTTGACATTTCAATTGTATAAATAAACAGTATCGTATACGTAAATAGTATTATACAGGTGAATAGTACCGTATACTGAAATAGTAACAGTAGTTTGTAAACAAATATTTATATTTTATTTTTCTTGGGTATTACACATTGTTTCAGCATCCTCAATTACCACATTATAAATTTATGTTCAGTGCATTTTAATCCCTTCAACTTTTAGACTAACAAAAACACCTTATTCAACTTTTGGAGTTGTACAAAAAAATCTCTTTATTATTGAGTTGATTGTTGGCTAAAAATAATATTCAATCAGAGTTGGCAAAGATATTTTGATCATTTTTAGCCCAAAAAAATTATTTAAATAAAAAATAAAAAACAAAAAATCCGGATATTATTTTTAAGAAATTTATTTTAAAAATTGTTTTTAAAACAAAAAAATTAAAACATATTTTAGATGTTTTTGAAAACAATGTTATATGAAAAAAAGACAGTGGCATTATTGTAAATAAATAAATCCATTAATAACATTTATATAATTACAACTTAAAAAAAAACCGGCTGCAGTCCAACTTTTTCTGTTTCTTTAAGTTTAAAAATTATTTTCAAAATAAATCATTCAAACACATTTTTTATTTTTTATTTTCAAAATGAGTTTTTAAAAATAATTTTATAAAACTTGTTTTCAAAACAAAAACACAGCCAAATAGACCTTTAATTTTCTTATAATGAAAACAAAAGTTACCGTTACTAATTGCAATTGAAAAATGCAACGAAATAAAGCACAATGTTACATATTTTTTACAAAGTCCTTTTTTTTTCCTCCAAAACTTTATCTAAAAGCCAAATTTAAGCCATAAAAAAAAAAGAAATTAATATGTTTAGTTGTTTACCAAGATTTAATGAAGAAATGTGACAAGATTTGCTTTCCATTCACGATATGTCGTTTTGGGAAATTTATTGTCGTTTTTTTCTTTTATAGACACAGCTCTTAATAGAAACCTCGTTGGCATTTATTTGTTATTGCAATTACTAGCGTGCAAGACTAAAATTACACCCAAAAAGAAAAAAAATCGATATAAAAATAAAACGTTATTTTCATTATTTAAAAATAATCTTTATATCAATTGCAATTATTATGAATTAAATTTATACACAATTTTTTTATATGTCAAGTTGTTAATTATTAAATTTTTCATTAAAAATGTAATATGTACATTTTTTTAAATATAAAAATATTTTTTACATCTCTAACGTTTACACGAAGTTTCAATATCATTCCTAACGTCTTTTTTATATCAATTATATCTTACATATTTTATTTTTATTTTAAAACTATCATTTTTATTGATTTCGTTTATTTCACTGACAAAAAATGCTGATTAGGCAGTTAGTAAAAATGACAAATTTGAAATAAAAAATATGTAAGATATAAATGAAACAAAAAAAATTAAGAACGTAAAAATAATAAGTTTGAATTCTACATATTTTATTTTTGTTTGAAATATATTCTTTTTACTAATCACACAGTCAACATTTTTCGTCAATGTAATAGATAACGTTAATAAAAAGAATAAATTTAAAACAAAAATAAAACATATAAAACATAATTAATACAAAAAAATATGAATAAAATTAAAAATTAATATAAATATAAAAACATAAAAGATACTTTTATCTAATTTTTAGTACTTTTAAGAAATGACATTAGAATAAAAGTTAGAATTGTGAATATTGAAATAATTAAAAAGAAATTGAAACAACTAATTGTAAAATTGACGCTGAAATTATTTTGCAATTATCAAAATGATATTTTAGTCATTAAAGGAACGCCGGAATCCAATCCAATCTGGGAAATGGATGAAGATGACTCGCCGAGTCACGGACTCGAACGAGTCGAGTCGTTGGCAAGCTGAACTGGGTCGAGCAAGTTGAGGTTTTTTTAAGGTTTAAAAATCGCTGTTTGACTCAAGAGCAGCGAGGATGAGGGTGTGAAGGGTGTGGAGAAGAAGTGGGCTGTGATGCAAAGCAGATCCGAAAGCTTTGGAAAAATCTGCAATCTCAGAGTCAGAGACCCCATGGGATTCTTCGAGGGATTTCAAATGCTTTGAAGGGTTTCTTCCTTTTTTTTTTTCTGGCTTTCCAAGCGAAAACGCTCGAGAGAATGCCGCGACCCTGTTTCCACAAGCTTGTTCTTCCCTCCACGCTCCAATCCAAACAACTGGTACCCAAATTTCTCCAGTTTTCTCGCACTCTATAGCTTCCTGGTTTTCTTTTTTTCCGGAATTTGTCCTGTATTTGACTTGTTCTGGCTATTATTTTCTTAATAAGAACAATTTTAGGAAGAGAACGTGAAAGGGTTATGTGTGATTGTGTTTCACTCCCAACAGTTCTGATTCTCTTTTCCCCCAATCTCTGTCTGTGCTTCTGGTTTATGGTTTTGCTAAAACATGATTCTTGATACAGGGCTGTACTTCCAAAAACTTTGTGCTGCCCAGAGTAATGCATCTCTAGTGGAGTGGACAGAAAGAAAAAAAAAAAGAAGATAATTTTATATATATATATATATATATATGGTTAAGTTCTCAGGATTTTGAAGGGGATACCTGATTGAGCTTGATTATTCGTGCTAGTCTACTAGATTTTAAGTGGATTTCATAGTTTTTGTCTTTGAGAACAGTGTGCATACATATAAGCTATGTACGTACGTACGTATATATATATATATATATATAGGATTTTGAAGGGGGTAACTGATTGAACTTGATTATTAGTGCTAGTCTGCTAGATTTTAAGTGGGTTTTATATATATATATATATATATATATATAAAGATGCGCTAAGTTCTTAGGAATTTGAAGGGGATGCTTGATTGAGCTTTGATTATTAGTGCTGGTCTGCTAGACTTTAAGTGGGTGGGTTTTATAGTTTTTGTCTTTGTGAACAGTGTGGATACATATAAGCTATATATATATATATATATATAAAGATGCGCGAAGTCCTTACGAATTTTTAAGTGGATGCCTGATTGAGCTTGATTATTAGTGCTGATCCTCTAGGCTTTAAGTGGGTGTTATACTTTTTGTCTTTGTGAACAGTGTGGTTACATATAAGCATATGATTATTCTTACTGAAAACCTCCATCATTGTGTGTATGTGGTTCATAGTTTTCTTAGACCTTTTCTATTTAGCCAGTGAGATAGTTGAGAGGGACTTATGAGAAAGCTTTGTTGAGTAGCTTCTGAAATTTGATTTCCTTATTACTGTTTCGAAGAAGTAAGAAACTAATACGATGCAGTGGATTTGCACCAAGAAATTTGATTTCCTCCTCACTCTAATTGATTTTAATACTTTGCATATTCAATTGTGTTTTTGAGACGATTTCGAGTTTCAGAACATGACATGAAAGTGAGCTAGGAAATAACAAGTGAAATTATTCTGGAGTCCTGTCTCTCTGTATTTTGCATTTGAGATCAGGAAAAAAATAGATTCTTGCATTTTGAAATGAGAATTTCAGTTTGAGTTCTTTTCCGTTGTCGGTTTCTAAATTACAAGATTACCTAGAAATGAGTTAATTTATTTTTTTTTTAAAAAATTATGTGGGCTTTAAATTGATAAACTAGTGATGCATTTTGGTGTTGCTTGCAAGTTACCTTGAGGTATGGTTTCACTTTCTCTCTCTCAAACGCTCAAGAGCACAATTATAGACCTTAGTCGCATACCCTGTTAATGTAACCCCCTTGTGTGAATTAATCTTGTTTTGGCTATTTTTAGAACTAAATGCAAAGATAATCATTGTTAAAATTTTGTACACATCTCAAAATCACATTTTTTTTAATATTAATCCCTATATTCTTTTATCCGATGTCTTCATGGGGGTGGCGTGGTAGGTCAATTTAAGGCAATGGGTAGGCAGGTGCAGCCCAGATGATTCTTTTATGAGTAAATTACTAATTTAGTCTTTGAAAGATTATGATTTTATCAATTTAATACTTGAAAGATCAAGTGTATCAATTTAGTTTCAAAAAGATTATGTTTATCTCAATTTGGTCTTTTTTGTTGTTGAGTCACAAAATCCACCTTTGCTAAATCTCAACATTTTTGTTATTAAAAGTCAATTTGATAAGAAGAGGGACCGAATTAAAACAAACGTAATATTTTAGGGATTAAATTGAGATGTTTGATCTTTCAGGGATTAAATTGAGACAATAGTAATCTTTCGCGGACCAAATTAGTAATTTACTCATTCTTTTACTGATTAATTTTCAGTCTTGATGCTGTCTGCAAATTAAAACTCTGATTGTGAGTATCTACCAATGAGTGGAACCTAACATGGATTGTGAAATGCAGAATATTCCAGATAATTTTCTGAGAAAATTCGGGGGTGAGGTTTCTACGGTTGCTACCCTCATTGTTCCCGATGGCAGTGTCTGGCGTGTAGGATTGAAAAAGGTGGGCAACAAAATATTTTTCCATGATGGTTGGCAGGATTTCGTTCAACGCTACTCCATTGGTGTCGGATACTTGTTGGTATTCAGATACGAAGGGAAATCATCTTTCAATGTTCACATTTTCGATCTGGCTACTTCTGAGATAAATTATCAATCAAACAAACGAAGCAGTAATGAAGGGACTTACTTTGCCAGTCAACATCTTAATTTTGACGATATTGAAGATGAAGACACCATTGAGTACTTGGATTCATCACATTCGTCCCATACTCCCTTTGCATTGCAAAACAAGGTTTATGCTGGATCTGTAGATCATTTGACACCCGAGAAGAGTTATACTTCTCCGGCATTGCAGAATTTGTTCAATGGGTCGAAACTTAACTCCATAAACTGGGGAGATGGTGGGAATACACTGTCTTCAAAGGGTGCGAATTCTCAAGACAATCAGTCAAGCAGAAATATCGGTGTTCAGTTTAACGCAGTCGAGTTTAAAAGGTCTACTGAAGAATTAAAATTGCGATTCTCTAATGAGGAAATGCAACGAGTTAAAAAAACTATAAAAAAGAAGCCCAGAATGGATCCTAGTAAGTTTTTTACTTTATATACACATCTGTATGTCTACCTGGTGATCTAGAAATTGAATGTACTTATCATTAGTTTATGGAAGTGCAGATGGACAGGAACCTTCAGATCAACACGAAGAGGAGGTAGAAATGCGCTATAGATTTTACGAAAGTGCTTCTGCAAGAAAGAGAACTGTAACGGCAGAAGAAAGGGAAAGGGCAATTAATTCAGCAAAAGCATTTGAACCAGCAAATCCTTTCTGCCGGGTTGTCTTGCGACCCTCCTATCTATATAGGGGATGCATAATGGTGAGCCGTGAATCTTAAATTGATGGGCATGTTTATTCTTCATGAATGTGTTTTCTGGACCCTCTGCATTTTTTGCGTTGAGTCCTGTTGCGCAATTGCAGCCGCTATTTTTTTAATCAGACAGTCACAATTAAAGAAAGGTGCAATAGTAAAATCGCATACGGTCAACACTTTCTTTTAATTGTGGCCATCCAATTCAAAATGAACGGTTATAATTGCGCAACAAGACTCTGCAATGTTGGTGCCAACTGCAGAAAATCTGGATTCGAATATGTGATACTAAACACCACATCTGTTTTGCAGTATCTGCCATCTTGCTTTGCAGAAAAGCATTTGAATGGGGTTTCGGGATTCATCAAACTCCAGACCTCCGATGGAAAACAGTGGCCCGTTCGCTGCCTTTACAGAGGAGGTAGGGCAAAGTTAAGCCAAGGGTGGTTTGAATTTTCTTTGGAGAACAATTTAGGCGAAGGCGACGTCTGTGTCTTTGAACTACTCAGAACGAAGGATGTTGTGCTGAAAGTTACCACATTTCGTGTATCCGAGGATGCTGGATTGTTGAACCCTCCTATGCATCAACGCCAAAACGTCAGCCCGGCTAAACTGTTGAACACTCCGATGCAGCAAAACAACATCCCAACCAAACTGATTAGAAACTAGAAGTGGTTCCAATCCTATTAGTCCAACTGTATTAAGTAGATCCTGCTTCTGTGTGATCAGATGCTTTTCATGTTCATAAACACATTAGGATGACTTTAAGTTGAATCTAGTTATTGTAGTCTGTTAAGTGTTTTTGGTTTTAGCTTTGTGTTGTAAATAGATTGTTGAATGTAGCTGAGGAGAAACTGAGACAAAATGCTGCTCCTGTTTCTGTTTCATATAATCGGTATTTTGGTTTTAGTTTTCTCAGTCTGAAGTTAAAATCATAGCTTCACTTCACCTGAATGTGTCGGTTTCATTTAGTGTCTTTGTAGAGAGCTTGGAATTTTGAGTTATGGGCTTAATTGCTGTTTCAAGTGCTGATTCTGACATCATTAATCAATAATATATGACAACTATTTTTTACGTCTTTAATATTTATATTAAATTTTAATTTCGTCCTTAACGATTTTTTTGCGTTAATTATGTCTTACTTGTTTATTTTTGTTTCAAATTTGTTTTTTTACTAACGCTATCTATTTTACTGACAAAAAGTATTAATTGAGTGGTTTATGTCGTACATATCAGGCTAACACATCATTTATCATGTAGCAGTCATGTCAAATATATGATTAAAAGACAAAATTACATTATCCAATTAGTATTTTTTGTCAATGAAATAGATGACATTAGTAAAAAAAAGTGTAAATATTGAGGATGAAATTAAAATTTAATATAAATATTAAGGATATAAAAAATACTTTTGCTTTTTTATTTGCGCTGGGGTGGTGTAAGATCCTACTTTGTGTTTTGCTTGATGAATTGGTTGATGAGAATCTTGAAAGATGTGAACCAAGAGATATGCTGGTATGCATTTTGTTCTTATACGAATGGAGGAATGAATCAGTGGAATAGGAGACATGTTGTAAAGCATACATGTTATGTAATACCCGTTAATTTCAGAATATAATTCGCTTAAGAGTATTTTAGAATTCTACAACGTTACTTTAGTTATTTATTTTGGTCATTTTTAATTTTCATATTTAATTGTTCTCTTTGAATATTATTTATGAAAATTGAGTTAAATGACTGGACTAAATATTTGCACAATGAGGGATATATTCTAAGAATGGTGAAATTCATGGAAAAGTGGTTGCAGAATGGTCAATTAATCCATTTATTGTAAATTGACTGGATGGGTTTGGATGTTGGGTTATGGATACCCATGGGTTATTGAATAACCCATTAGAAATATTTAATATAAAGTTTCAATAGTAACCTCATATTTTTCACTCAGCCGAAGGAAGCAGAAAAGATTTCTCTCTCAGTTCTTCATTTTCTTCTCAAATCCTTTCCTTGATCTTCAGAAGTTCGATTATTTGTTCGGTTCAAAAGCTTTGTAAGGATCAAAGGTAAGCTTTAATCCGATTATTTTCCTTAAATTTCAGTTTATGTAGAAGATCAGAGGAGGTTTTGTTCTTGAAGATTTTGATGATAATTCATGAATCTCAGTTGTTTTAGAAGTTATATTTGAGTTATAATCGGTTAAAAGAGTTGAAATTCCGGTTTTGAAACAAGAAAGGAAAGGATGAAATTGTTAGAAATTCTGCAAAACCGAGTTACTGTAGCGACCAGAAATTTCGGGAAAAAATCTGAAAAATTTTCTTCGGGTTACTGTAGCAGTACTGTAGTGTCGGCAGTCAACGGTACTGTAGCAGTCAACGTTACTGTAGCGAACCGGCACTGTAGCGAACCGTTACTGTAGCGAACTGTTACTGTAGCGAACCGACACTGTAGCAAACCGACACTGTAGCAAACCGTTACTGTAGCAACCCGTTACTGTAGCAGTCAGAAAATTTTACGTATTTTCGTGATTTTGTTTCCTTTCTTATGATTCCTTGTAATATATTTTACTAGGAAATTTTCCTACACAAATTCTAGTGTGGAACAAGGTAAACTTGGACAAACATCAAGGTGAGTGAATAACCTTGCTCAGCTACTTTGATATTACTAGTCAAAGTACAATATAAGTCCCATTTACAATATTATTTGGATAATAAGCAATTAATTTTTCATATGGGAGTATATGATGATCAGTAGAAATAAGAGTATGAAGAAACTATTTATTTCATGACAATTGTACTATGTGATGAATTCTCACTATTTTATTAATGAGTAAAGATCTACGGGATCTAATACACGAGTGTGAAAGGGTTAAAGTCCCATACTACTCGGTGTATATCTAAGAAATCTTATACACGAGTGTGAAAGGGTTAAAGTCCCATACTACTCGGTGTATATCTAAGAAATCTTATACACGAGTGTGAAAGGGTTAAAGTCCCATACTACTCAGTGCATATCTATGAAATCTATACACGAGTTGAAAGGGTTAAAGTCCCATACTACTCGGTGTATATCTATGAAATCTTATTCATGAGTTTGAAAGGGTTAGAGTCCCATACTACTCGATGTATAAGATAATTAATTATATGAGTAAATGTGGTATTTGTACTTTTGATATTTTATATAGTACAGTTATTTACTTACTGAGTTTTTAAATAAACTCACACTCCCTATGATTATTTTTTTTCAGATACAGAAAACAGAGAAGAAGAGAATCTGTTTGAAGATTAGAAGCCCCTTGGGATTATTCTCTATTTCTGTCTGGTGGGACACCAGTTCTTATTAATGTGGATATTAGAAAAGCTCTGTATTTTCTATAGGTCTCCTAGGCTTGCGATGAGATAGAAATATCAGACTATGTATGTCTATATTTGCTTATCAGATGAATATAATTCTGTAGTGTGGAATGAATGATTAAGGTTGAATGTAAAACCTTACAGAATATATGTATATAACGTATGTTTGAGAATTATATCAAATGAGTAGTATCTTTTCACATACTCAATTTTTGGGATGTGACAAATTTGGTATCAGAGGAAAGGTTTTATAGGTCCCCTATAGAGTACAGAGCAAAGTGATCTTTGTGGGCCCTTCCCTATTGTCGTGAGCCGCGGCATGACCATAGGATTAGGTTCCATAAAAGACCTTGTAGAGTATAATGTCATTTTATAGATAACTTCTCAGTGGGGCTAGTAAGTGATATTTTGTTTATGTCTGAAAATTGTTTGTTATGTGTGTAGATCTGTGACAGATCAATGTCAGAAGGATCTTCTAATAATAATGAGCATATGGGTCCAAGGAGGGCCATAAATCCACCAGTACATGTGCAAGATGATCCTAACCGTGGTGATAGTTTACATGCTCAAAGTACTGAGGGCGCATCTAGTGAGCAAGCAAGAAGAGTCGAACCTGATGCTCACGTCGGTAATGCAACTATTGCACATGTGATTCATTTGATGAATGAACGATTTGACCGATTTGAGGCTGAAATGAGAGGTCGAGCTGCACAAGCTAACCTGCCAGTGGATCCTCCTATTGTTGAAGCTGAAAATGTACCACCAGTTCCGTTAGCGGGAGGAGTTAATGTAAGAGAGGTAAGAATGTCTGAATTCCAGAAAATGAGGCCTCCTACTTTTTCAGGGGAAGATCCCAAAGAGGACCCACAATGTTTCCTTGAAGATTGTGAAGCAATCTGTGATGCTATAGGGTGTTCTCCTACTCAAAAGGTAGAATTCACTTCCTTTCAGTTAAAAGGTAGGGCTGGTAAATGGTGGAGGAACTGGAAGAAAGCTAGAATTCAAGGCGCACCGCCAGTTATGTGGACAGAATTTTACAGATTGGTTATGGATGAATTTCTTCCGGCAAGTGAACGATCATCCAGGGCCAGAGATTTTCTGTATCTACGGCAGGGAACCATGACTGTTGACGAGTATTCAGCTCAGTTTGTTAAATTATCTGAATATGCCCCTGAAATTATTCCTTCTGAAAGGAAGAAAATAGAAAAGTTTGTGGAAGGGCTTCGTGATGCCTTATATGATCAAGTGGGTTCTAATATGAACGATTACTCTTCGTACTCAGAGGCTGTTGATGTGGCCCGAAGAATGGAAAAGAGGTCAAAGAATAAAGAAGAATATCGTCAAAAGAAGAAAGCTAGATATAGAAGATCTTTTGATCAAGGGGAAGACTCAGGAACTTTGAAACCCTTTACTGCGTCACAAAATGCTCCAGCCACTCCTACTAAGTCAACTTATTCTACAGCCAGTGTGGCTAAGCCTCGTTCAGAGAACAGGGGTGGTTTTAGCTCTTCTAGTAGAGGAGGTACTCAAGGTAGAAGGGAAAAACCCCAATGTCCTGAATGTGGAAAGTTTCACTTCGGAGAATGCAGGTTAAACACTGTTGGTACAGGCTGTTTTCACTGTGGACAAAAAGGACATTTTATAAGGGAGTGCCCTCAGCTCATGACAAGACCAGGTCAAGGGTCTACTTTGCCACCTCGACCACAATCTATTACTCAAACACCAACCCCTTCAACAGGGGGTAGTATGGGAAGAGGTTCTGGAAGAGGCCAAGGTGACCGTGGAAAACAAGCTGCTGGCAGAGGAAATGCAAGAATATATGCTTTAACCCGACAGGATGCTCAAACATCCAATGCTGTAGTTACAGGTATATTATCTGTTAATACTTTTGCTGCACGTATTTTGTTTGACCCCGGTTCTACTCACTCATATGTGTCACCCCTATTTGCCAAGAGATTTGCATTTGATTCGATTACTCTTAAAGAACCATTCTTGGTTTCCACACCGATGAGAGAGACTTTGATGGTTAAAATATGTTATCGTTCTTGTAAAATAATTGTTGGGGGCATGGAAACTGAGATAGATCTTATGGTTCTCAATATGTTAGATTTTGATGTGATTCTAGGGATGGACTGGCTATCTTCTTGTCATGCTACTATAAATTGTCGTGACAAAGTTATTTCCTTTAATATACCGGGGAGGAGTAATTTTGTGTTTCAAGGAGATCGAAGTGATGTACCTTGCAACATGATATCTATGTTAAGTGCCCAGCGTATGTTGCGAAAGGGATGTCAGGGATTTCTAGCTTTTATCAAAGATTTAGAAAAGAAAGAACAGAAGTTAGAAGACATTCATGTGGTTAATGAATTCCCAGATGTGTTCCCAGAAGATTTACCTGGATTACCGCCAGAAAGAGATATTGAGTTCAGTATTGATTTGGTCCCAGACACAAGACCAATTTCTATTCCACCTTATCGTATGGCTCCTGTTGAGCTAAAAGAACTTAAAGAACAATTGGAAGATTTGTTAAACAAAGGGTTCATTCGCCCAAGTTTTTCACCTTGGGGTGCTCCTGTTCTTTTTGTGAAAAAGAAAGATGGTTCTATGAGATTATGTATAGATTATCGTCAGCTGAATAAAGTCACAGTGAAGAATAAGTATCCTTTACCAAGGATAGATGATTTGTTTGATCAGCTTCAAGGAGCAAAATACTTCTCAAAGATTGATCTAAGGTCTGGATATCATCAGTTACGAATTAAGAGTGATGATATACCTAAGACTGCTTTTCGTACACGGTATGGACATTATGAGTTTCTTGTGATGTCTTTTGGGTTGACAAATGCACCAGCAGCATTTATGGATTTAATGAACAGAGTGTTCAAATCATTCCTTGATAAGTTTGTAATTGTATTTATTGATGATATTTTGGTGTATTCAAAGAATCATGAAGAACATACTGAACATTTGAGAATAGTGCTTCAGACTTTGAGAGAGCATCAGTTGTACGCAAAGCTCTCAAAATGTGAATTCTGGATGAGTCATGTAACATTTTTGGGACATGTTATTTCCCAAGAAGGTATTCATGTAGATCCAAGTAAAATTGAAGCAGTAAAACAATGGCCTAGACCAACAACTGTGTCTGAAGTACGTAGTTTTCTTGGCTTAGCAGGGTATTACCGTCGCTTTGTCAAAGATTTCTCTAAGACGGCTCTTCCATTAAATAAGTTAACCCGAAAGAATGTTAAATACATTTGGGATGATTCATGTGAACAAAGTTTCACCCAATTGAAAGAGTGTTTAACTTCTGCACCAGTCTTAATTCTACCATCAGGACCAGGGGGTTACTCTGTATTCTGTGATGCCTCAAAGATAGGCTTAGGGTGTGTGTTGATGCAACATGGTAAAGTCATAGCTTATGGCTCACGTCAGCTTAAAAAGCATGAATTGAATTACCCCACTCATGATTTGGAAATGGCAGCTGTAGTGTTTGCCCTAAAGATATGGAGACATTACTTGTATGGGGAAACTTGTAAAATTTTTACAGATCACAAAAGCCTTAAGTACATTTTTGAGCAGAGAGATCTCAATCTAAGGCAACGAAGGTGGATGGAACTTCTGAAAGATTATGATTGTACCATCCTTTACCATCCAGGTAAAGCAAATGTAGTGGCTGATGCTCTAAGTCGAAAGTCTATGGGAAGTTTAGCTCACATTGCCACTATAAGGAGGTCTCTAATACATGAACTACAAGAATTGGATGATGGAGTATTCTTCGAGATCACTGAGTCAGGTACATTTCTGGCTCATTTAACAGTTAGATCATCCCTTGTTGAAAAAGTAAAAGCAACTTTAGAAGGTGACATTGATATGGTCAAAATAAGAGATAAGGCAAGGCAAGGTCTAGCACCAAGTTTCTTGGTAGATGAAGAAGGAGTCTTATGGTTTAATGGTAGACTCTGTGTCCCCAACATTGAATCTTTGAAGCATGAAATCTTAATGGAAGCTCATGGTTCACCCTACGTTGTACATCCTGGTGCTGTGAAAATGTATCAGGACTTGAAACAAGTTTATTGGTGGGAGGGCATGAAGCGAGACGTGACTGACTTTGTAGCTCGATGTTTGACTTGTCAGCAAGTTAAAGCTGAACATCGACGACCACCTGGATTGATGCAAAAACTAGATATTCCCGAATGGAAGTGGGAAAGGATCACCATGGATTTTGTAGTAGGTTTACCTCGGTCAACAAAAGGAAATGATTCAATATGGGTCATAGTGGATCGACTTACTAAGTCAGCACATTTTCTTCCTGTTCATACCACTTTCAGTGTAGCAAAACTTGCTCGACTTTATGTTAAAGAAATAGTGAAACTTCATGGTGTACCAATATCCATTATATCAGACCGAGGACCTCAGTTTACTTCTCGGTTCTGGAAAGTCTTTCAAGAGGCTTTGGGTACCAAAGTGAATCTTAGCACAGCATTCCATCCTCAGACTGATGGACAGTCCGAAAGGACAATTCAGACTTTAGAGGATATGCTAAGAGCTTGTGTGATGGATTTCAGTGGAAGTTGGGAAGATCATTTGTCTCTTATTGAATTTGCTTATAATAACAGTTACCAAGCCAGTATTCAGATGGCACCTTTTGAGGCTTTGTATGGGAGACGGTGTCGATCTCCTATAGGTTGGTTTGAACTTGGTGAAACCAAAATATTTGGACCTGAGATGATACAGGAAGATATAAATAAAGTTAAACTGATCAGAGAGAAGTTGTTAACTGCTCAGAGTAGACAGAAGTCTTATGCGGACAACCGACGACGTGACCTTGAATTTGCAATAGGTGATATGGTTTTCTTACGAATCTCACCTATGAAAGGAGTAATGAGATTCGGGAAGAAAGGCAAGCTTAGTCCGAGGTATGTTGGCCCATATGAGGTTGTAGACAGAGTGGGTAATGTGGCATATCGCCTAGACCTACCTTCCAACCTAGAGGGAGTTCATCCAATATTTCATGTGTCCATGCTACGGAAGTATCTTCCTGATCCTTCTCATGTCATTCAACCCCAAGAAGTTCATTTTGATGAAACTCTCACCTACGAAGAGGTACCAGTAGCTATCCTTGATAGAAAAGTCAAGAAATTGCGTACCAAAGAAATTCCTACTGTCAAAGTTCTTTGGAGAAATCATTCTCGCGAGGAAGCTACGTGGGAGGCAGAAGATGAGATGTGGAAAAACTATCCACATTTATTTGAAACTTGAGGTAAGATTTTAATTCGGAGGACCGAATTCTTTTAAGGGGGGTAGAATGTAATACCCGTTAATTTCAGAATATAATTCGCTTAAGAGTATTTTAGAATTCTACAACGTTACTTTAGTTATTTATTTTGGTCATTTTTAATTTTCATATTTAATTGTTCTCTTTGAATATTATTTATGAAAATTGAGTTAAATGACTGGACTAAATATTTGCACAATGAGGGATATATTCTAAGAATGGTGAAATTCATGGAAAAGTGGTTGCAGAATGGTCAATTAATCCATTTATTGTAAATTGACTGGATGGGTTTGGATGTTGGGTTATGGATACCCATGGGTTATTGAATAACCCATTAGAAATATTTAATATAAAGTTTCAATAGTAACCTCATATTTTTCACTCAGCCGAAGGAAGCAGAAAAGATTTCTCTCTCAGTTCTTCATTTTCTTCTCAAATCCTTTCCTTGATCTTCAGAAGTTCGATTATTTGTTCGGTTCAAAAGCTTTGTAAGGATCAAAGGTAAGCTTTAATCCGATTATTTTCCTTAAATTTCAGTTTATGTAGAAGATCAGAGGAGGTTTTGTTCTTGAAGATTTTGATGATAATTCATGAATCTCAGTTGTTTTAGAAGTTATATTTGAGTTATAATCGGTTAAAAGAGTTGAAATTCCGGTTTTGAAACAAGAAAGGAAAGGATGAAATTGTTAGAAATTCTGCAAAACCGAGTTACTGTAGCGACCAGAAATTTCGGGAAAAAATCTGAAAAATTTTCTTCGGGTTACTGTAGCAGTACTGTAGTGTCGGCAGTCAACGGTACTGTAGCAGTCAACGTTACTGTAGCGAACCGGCACTGTAGCGAACCGTTACTGTAGCGAACCGACACTGTAGCAAACCGACACTGTAGCAAACCGTTACTGTAGCAACCCGTTACTGTAGCAGTCAGAAAATTTTACGTATTTTCGTGATTTTGTTTCCTTTCTTATGATTCCTTGTAATATATTTTACTAGGAAATTTTCCTACACAAATTCTAGTGTGGAACAAGGTAAACTTGGACAAACATCAAGGTGAGTGAATAACCTTGCTCAGCTACTTTGATATTACTAGTCAAAGTACAATATAAGTCCCATTTACAATATTATTTGGATAATAAGCAATTAATTTTTCATATGGGAGTATATGATGATCAGTAGAAATAAGAGTATGAAGAAACTATTTATTTCATGACAATTGTACTATGTGATGAATTCTCACTATTTTATTAATGAGTAAAGATCTACGGGATCTAATACACGAGTGTGAAAGGGTTAAAGTCCCATACTACTCGGTGTATATCTAAGAAATCTTATACACGAGTGTGAAAGGGTTAAAGTCCCATACTACTCGGTGTATATCTAAGAAATCTTATACACGAGTGTGAAAGGGTTAAAGTCCCATACTACTCAGTGCATATCTATGAAATCTATACACGAGTTGAAAGGGTTAAAGTCCCATACTACTCGGTGTATATCTATGAAATCTTATTCATGAGTTTGAAAGGGTTAGAGTCCCATACTACTCGATGTATAAGATAATTAATTATATGAGTAAATGTGGTATTTGTACTTTTGATATTTTATATAGTACAGTTATTTACTTACTGAGTTTTTAAATAAACTCACACTCCCTATGATTATTTTTTTTCAGATACAGAAAACAGAGAAGAAGAGAATCTGTTTGAAGATTAGAAGCCCCTTGGGATTATTCTCTATTTCTGTCTGGTGGGACACCAGTTCTTATTAATGTGGATATTAGAAAAGCTCTGTATTTTCTATAGGTCTCCTAGGCTTGCGATGAGATAGAAATATCAGACTATGTATGTCTATATTTGCTTATCAGATGAATATAATTCTGTAGTGTGGAATGAATGATTAAGGTTGAATGTAAAACCTTACAGAATATATGTATATAACGTATGTTTGAGAATTATATCAAATGAGTAGTATCTTTTCACATACTCAATTTTTGGGATGTGACATGTTAAGTGTGTGTTTAGACTAAAGTTGGATAAATTTAATTTTGAATTAATTTGATTTTTAAACTCAATTTTAATTAAAAGTAAGTCAAGGTAATTTAACGGGAGTTTAAGAAAAAAGATATAGTTTGAAAGAAGAGATGAATTTTGAACCAAACAATGCTATTTGTTTCAGGGTTTAAATTGAGATTTTAGAAGTATAAATGTGAAATTAAATAGACGTTAAGAGTAGTACTGTCAAAATGGATTAACTTAACTTATTTACTAACGAGATTGGATTCTAATGCCCAGGGCTGCCTGTGATCTAGCTTGTAGGCTAATGGGCTAGACCATTTTTTTGTTCTTTTTTTTTTTAAAAATTATTTTGGTTAGTTATAAATTTTAATCACCAACTTCAATTATAAAGATATGAAAATCCTTATTTTAATTTGTCATTATCTAATATATTGATAGTATTAATGGTTGGGAATCTCTCTACGTGTTTTATTATTATGTTATGTACTGTTCTTATACTGCTATCTCTAACTTCTACAAAAGTAACATATTTGTAATACAATAATACTTACATAATTTATAATATTTTTTATAGGAACTCTATCAACATTTTAGGACTTTTTTTGAATAAATAATTTTTAAAATAAAAATATAACTAAATTTAAAAAAAGAAGTTGACTCACAAAACTTGTTTTTAAACGGACTTAATTTTTTAAAGTCAACTCAGTAGTCCATTTTGGCGATGCTAGCTAAGAGATGTGTTGATATGCAATTTGACGGTCCTGTCCCTTCTATCTACTTACCTGAATCTCTCTCAATCCTCATATTTTGCTAATTATTTTATTATGTAATTTTTTTTCTATTTTTTATTGTTTCTATGATTTATCTTAATTGTTTTTATTTTTTTGTAGAAGGTTAAGAAGTGTCTTTGTCAAAGTGTAAACTAGACTAATACTTTAGTATTTTGTTATCATATTTCATATATTTACTTGGAAGGCAAATGCACGTTTGCTTGTAATTTCATCTCATGTTATTATTTAAACAAAACTACTGAAAGAAGAAAAGAAGGTGAACTTTTGAAAATTTTCTATTTAAATTCAAATTTAATTTTTAAAATATATTTGGATTAAAAACAGATAAAACAGTTAAATATAAATATAAATATAAAATAAAAATTTCTAATTTTTTTCTATTATTCTTATTTCATATAATACCCTAAAACATTAATGCCAATCTCAGTGATTAAATTTGTCTCGTCCTGTGTCATTTTCATAGAACAGAACGAATGATTCCCATATGCCATTTACATTAATTACTTGAATTAAACGCTGCCGTTCTCTAGTACCCCATTTTTATTTATTTATTTTACATTCCTTGTAAACTTAATAAATTATACAAAATTAGCAAAGAAAACAACAATGAAAGAGTTATCTTGGCTGGTAAGAAAAAATTAATTTTGTTTTTCTGAACAACTTGGATTTAACTCTTTTGAAGAGCATTTTAAGATTAAAATTCAAAATGCACCATGTCCTAAATTTAAAAAATCAAAAAGAAAACAAACAACATGTTTTGAAAGCTTAAATTCATTTTTTAAAAAAAATAAAATAAAATATGTACTGTACAAGCATCTTAATGATGATCCAATTTTCTTTAAGTGACATTCCTTTTCAACCAAAATATGCAAGGACAAAATAGCATTGAAACAAAGCATATTTTGAGAGTTCGAATTATCTGCATTTGGTGCTAAAATTGAATTCTTTAGTCATGAAATTGCAGCCGGTTGTTCTTGATCAAATGGTCATCATTGAAGGAATTTTTTTTTAAATTATTCTTTAAATTGTGGTTGTCCAATATTGGACTGCTATGATTTGGTGACCGGAGAGTAGGGCTGTTCAAAACCAAACACAATTAACTAAGTCAAACTAAACCAACTAAAACTGAAAAAAATATGTCTAAATCGATTTTTAAAATATGAATTTTATTTGATTCGGTTCAATTGTCGATTTGATTTAATTTTGTTCAGTTAAAATTGAACTAAACCAAACCAATAAAATTATATATATATATATATATATATATATATTAATTTAGTCTCTTTCTTTTTATATTTATATATATTTTATTGAAATTAAAAAATCACAAATTATTATAAATAAAATTGCTCAAAACCAAACCAAACCGTCCAACCAAAACTGAACCAAACCACTCAAAAACTAAAACCGAATAAGCCTATAATTTTAAAAAATCGATAAACTCAATTCAATTTGGTAAGTCTTCAAACTAAACCGAACTGAACCAATGAACTCTCCTACTAGAGAGTCTATTTTTGACACCAATTGTGAAGAATCCATACTCATATTTTGAAGGTGCAACTTTGTTCTGTCCAGAAGCTCATGGTCGCCAAAAAAAAATTTTATCTGAAGAACATGTAACTAACATACACAACATAACCAGATTTGATACATTACAGCACCCCACAGAGCCATAAGTGGATATAGTCAGATCAGATGACCGAAATAGTATAACTGCAAATCATTGCAGAGACTGATAATAAGCAAAAAATGAAAACCAGGAGAGAAATGGGATCGTTGGAGGCATAATGCTTTTGTATTAGAATCATTAAGCTTTTTGCAAAGTATATACAGTACAAAACTGATATAAGACTTTTATCAGAACACGAGTAAAATTTTAATATCAGAACGGGAAAAAATGAGCTGAGTTCCATTAACTTGTTCTTCATCTACAGTCACATGATTTGCTTCGACTTGCAGATACAAGAAGCACATAAGTCATGTCCAAAGACAGAAACTTGAACAAAAGCCCCTGAAATAATTTATGTGCTTCTTGAACATGCCAATAGTTATAAATCAATGGCTCAGATTTTAAAATATTGACTTTTTTAATAAAATAATCATAAAATATGGATCGTTAGTTGAGCCAACCACCCTACATCCATTCTCCTTGAACATCTCTTTCTAAGCACAATTTCAGGTCAACATAAGCACAAATTCATGGGAAAACTGCAAGAAAAACCCCTTGAGGTCACTTGGTAATACGTCCCTGAACTTTCAATTTAGAAAAGTTCTTGAACTTTCAACCTTCAGGAAATCAGTCATGTCCAATTTCTCTCCAATAGCAGTGGCCTTTTTTGTCAAATTAGACTATATGCCTAAATTTCTTGCCACCTCATACTCTTCGGTCATCAGATTTGACATATGGAGGGTCTGCAGCGGCAAGAAAGATAACGCTAATATGAATAAAATGAAAGAAAGGAGCTATTTCCTAAAAGTTGAAAGTTCAAAGGTCTACTCCTAAAGGATCCAAAGTTCACATGGCCTTTTTGCATTTTTCACCAAACTCATTTATCATCATCATTTCCCTTCAGGTCCTCAGCTTTTCCTATTGCCTCAATTATAGAGATGTAGGTGCTGTCATTAGGAATTATTCCATTCCGCACCATTTCTTTAAGAAGCTCTTCAGCACGCTCACCTTCTTGGTTTTTGCACAAGCCTTGAATAAGAGCATTGTAAGTGAGAATGGTGGGATTAAACCCTATACTCAACATTTCATCACGAACCCTAAAAGCATCCTTCATATCACCTCTTCTGCTATAACCACTAATCAATGTATTGTAACTAATATGATCAGGCTTAATTCCCCTCCTCTTCATCTCATCGAGAAGCTTGCGGGCTTCTTCGACTTTACCCTCCCTGCAGTATCCTTGCATCAAGGTGTTATAGGTAACTTCATCAGGCAGAACCTTCTTATTGTCCATCTCTTTCAAGACTGAAAATGCACGTTCGATATTACCATTTGCACAGTGACCATCAATCAATGCATTAAACATAATAATATCTGGCTTCAGACCTCTTTGTTGCATCTTCTTATACAATTCATCTGCTTCAGTCATTCTGTTCTTTTTACCCAAAACATATACGAGGGATGTATAAGTTACCTGAGTTGGCTGAATCCTTCTTTTCACCATTTCATCGTAAAACCCAAAGGCTTTCTTTGCAACCCCGCATCTGCAATACCCATTAATCAATATGTTATAAGTAATGGCATCAGGATTGATCCCTTTTTCTCGCATTTCTTGTATCATATTATCAGCTTCTTCCGTCCTTCTTTCCATAAACAGTGCATGAATTAACAAATTGTAGGTCACCACAGATGGCATTATGCCTCTACTTATCATATCATCTCTGTATGCAAAAGCCTTATCTAAATCCCCTCTATTGCAAAACGCATCAATCAATGCATTATATGTTACTGCATTAGGGACCAAACTGAACTCTAACATGCTTCTAAGTAACTCACATGCTTCCTCAAGCTTTCCCTCTTTACACATCACAGTAATGAAAGAATTATATGTATAGGAATCTGGCTCCATACCTTTAGTTTTCATATCTTTGAAAATGAGCTTAGCCATGTCAGCTCTCCCTTTCATACAGTAAGCATGTATGACTGTGTTATAAGTAACAGTATTAGGGTTAACTCCCATAGTCTCCATATCCCCAATAAACTCTTTTGCCTTCTTCAACTTCCCTTCTTTACACAAAACATTGACCATTATGTTAAAAGTGTAAACACTGGATTTGATCTTCATTCTGAACATTTCTGCATATAAAGCCCATGCCATTTCCGTTCTGTTCAACTTCAACAACAGACTCAACACATAATTACATGCCTCAATCTTGGGCATAACCCCCTTTTCCTTCATCATGTAGAAACACTCCAATGCCTCATCAGCTTTCTTCAATTCACAATACGCCTTTATCAAGAAATCAAACAGAACACTGCTCTTCACATTGAACCTGTCACGTAGAAGAGCCAACTCATCGAAAATCACCCTGTTAGTGGCAACCCCACTATCAATCAACTTCTTCAAGAGATCTACAGTGGGTTTTGGGGATGAAACGCGGGAAACGATAGCAACAGCGAGGCAACGAGTTTTGAATTCTAGGGATTGGAACTTGACATGGGACAAAAGTTGAAGAACGAGCTGGGGATTTTGGTGAAGCTGGGATAGAACTGAAGTGATAACAGGGGGAGTCAAGTTGGGGGCCAGGTGTTCGATGAAATGCCACTGAGACGATCGGATTGAATCGATAATTAGCGATTCGGAGATTGGTGAAGGAGTTGTGGGGATTTCGAAAGACGGTGTTTGGGATTGAGAGAGGCTTGAGTGAGGCGTAGAGGAGAAACGGGGATGGAGGAAAGAGAGGTTTGTGGGGTAAAAGGGTTCGAGCTTGCGGGGTTTGAAAGATTTGGGATTGAAGATTTGAAGTTTAAGGAGTTTCATAGTGAGAGGAACATCAAATTACGAAGAATGGTATCGATGAACGACGAAGAATCATGCGGCGCTATGGCATATCACAGGGACCACAAAGAACAGAAAGAAGGGAAGAAAGTTTCGAGACCGCAATGGACGGTAGGGCGTGTATAGCAAGTTTAAGGTAAAAATACCTTCTTCTTTTTTTTTTTTCCCTAAAGTTTATCTTATATTTTAATTTTGTCTATAATATTTTTTTTGTTGTCAATTCCACCTTCTTTTTTTTTTATTTTAATTTTATTCATAAAACTAATATCATTAACATAATAAATAGAAAAATTTACTACAACTTTTTCATGTGACTCGTTTATTACTAATGTGTCATATTAATTTATTTTTATTTTAATTTTATCTCAAATATTTGATTAAATTTTAATTTTGTCCAAATAAATTTTTATTATTTTTTTCATTCGTTTCAAATTAACAGTTAAATATTTGATGTGTAATATACAAAATTCTATATGTCATTTGAAGAAGTCTACTTGTCACTTAAAAGAATAAACATTGCATTTTTCATCAATATTGTTAACAGTATTAACCTTAGGAATAAAATTAAAACAAAAAAAAATGTAAAATGAAATTAACACACAAAAAAATGTTATGGGTGTAATTAAAACTCATATGTGAAAGACAAAAAAAATGTAATTTTATCTTTTTTTCATATTGTGTAGGCCTAAATTATAAAAATATATACAATTCTCATGCAGTTAAAATATGAACAAAATAATTTTGAAGATAATATTAATTTTTTTATCAAAATTATAATTTATTGAAATTTTATAGTTAAAAACCTTTATTTCAAAATTATTTATTCTAGGTTAAAAATTATAAATTTAATTTATTATGAAATTATAAAAATTTTTATTGATCAAACTTATATATTATATATAAATAATAGATATAACTATATTAATCAAAATAAATATAATTATCGATTACCTATTATTAGAGTCGGTAGCGCATATTTTAATCTTTAAGCGAAGAAAAGACAACCAATATTTTCATCTTAAAAACAGTATCATGTTATTTCAACATCTTCCATTTTTTTAATATAATTTTTTTTACGAACGTGTCCTTGTTTCATTGGACTTTAATAATAAACAAGTGCAAGAGTGTCCAAAAAATAGGGATCCATAAAATAGAAGTCATTCAATTAAAAGACAAAATATGTTTTGGAAATTAATTGAAAAAATTTAAATTTGAGCAAAAATAACAATTTAGAGTTTTAAGGGAAATAATGGTTTAAGTATCTATCTTTTTCTTTTTAATTTTTATAATTTTAAATAATTTGCGTGAATTCATTTTATTTTATTAAAATTATAATTATTAAAAATTATTACGTAAAGACATTTTTATTAATTTATATAATTGAATAATAAATTTCACTAATTTATCAAAATATAGTTCAGACTACATTAATTAATATATTCAACTTGTATTTATTTATATGTCTTTTAAAATATCATTATTAATTTCTTTTATTGTTTGAATTCATCACATTACATAAAAATTTTTGCATCAAATATTTTTTAAATCTTGTTTTTAAAAAAAAATCTTCCAAACACATTTATTTATTTTATAAAGTTTTAAAACTATTTTCAGAATAAACTATCCAATTGGATTTTTTTTTTATTTTCAAAATTAGTTTCTTAGGCAATTTCATAAAGTTTATTTTCAAAAGAAAAAAACACATCAAACAGATCCTTGATGGCTTAATTTTTAAAATGAAAAATTTGAGAATCTACGTTTAAATTATCCAAATATAAGGGAGTAAAATAATCCAACAAATACAATGCGCAACGGTTGAGATTGGATGCACCATACGT
Source organism: Biancaea sappan (assembly GCA_037074585.1). Classification (NCBI taxonomy): domain Eukaryota; kingdom Viridiplantae; phylum Streptophyta; class Magnoliopsida; order Fabales; family Fabaceae; genus Biancaea; species Biancaea sappan. Next base: position 5,594,789 of record CM073493.1, on the reverse strand, counting down.
GGGTCACGAAGTCAATGTGAGCGAACAGCGACCACTGGAAATGAAAGTAATGTGCAGCCAACAGTATTAACACTATCCCCATCCACACTGACAACTCAGCAGGTTAACGTGATAAGCGACTTCACTTTCGTAAGTAGAATAATATAAGTTCAAATGATCAAATTTTAGGAAGTACATTTGTTAGGAGGTTTTTAAGTCTAAATGCTCTTAACTTTTGATCTTTTATAGATTAGTAAAGTTTAAAAAATTAAATGGATAATTGAATTGATTGAAACAGTTAGGAATCAGATTTATGTAATTAATATATATATTATAAATATTAAAATATTTAAAGTATGCTACATATATATATATATATATCAGTTCTAGATCCTGTTTTAATAGTTTAATTTTTGAAGATTTCTTTAAAATATATAATAATATTTAGTTAAATTTAAAAAAATAACCAGTTGAAACGATCTTTTTTACATGTTTTACCGATTTTTCATTAGTTTTCTAGTTCAACCTGAATTGTGGTTGAACCGATGGTAATTAAAATATATTATAATATTAAAATATATAATTAATGTATATGTTACAAATATTAAAATACTAAAATATTTAAGAAATGGTGCAAATATATATTTATATCAGTTCTATATTTTCTCTTAATAACTTAAATTTTTTAAGAATTTCTTAAAAATATATAATAATATTTAGTAAAAATTTCAAAAAAATGAATGATTGAGCAAGCTAATTTTACTATTTTTACCAGTTTAACTAGTTTAATTACTAACCAATTTTATCATTTTTACCAGTTCAATCAATTTTATTACTTGGCTGATAATTAATTTTTCGATTGAACTATTTAATCTTGTTGTCTTGGAGATTAGTTGAATTCTAATGAGACTTTGGGAATATTCTGGGTTCACACCACTGTCCACCGAATATCCTAAACTGTGAGTATATGCTGTGTCTCTTCCCTTTCCTATGGGCTAACCATGGTGCGCCCATATATCCTGTTTTTGACGGACAAGCGCCACTGTTAAAATTCATAGACACCCATTTCCAAAGCCTTTACCTTTCCTTCTTCTTTCTATATAAACCAGCCTCACCACCCTCCTTCGTCTCAGAACATCAAGCAGTTCAAACAGAGAAAGGGATTTTCATACTTTTTGCTTCGGATTCAGAGAGTGCCGAGAAAAAAAAAAAGATGTCTGTCACAGCTGAGATATGGATGGGGAAGCTGTCGAAGCTCAAAGGGAGGGTCATGGCTCACAGACCCTTCTTGTCCAAAGCCATGGAAGGATCAGAAGCTGAGAGATCAGTGGAGAAGGAAGGTAGCAGGAAGGAGGAGAACAGAGGAGGTGTTCTTCAGAGAAATAGTTCGATGATGTCAGAGTCCACTGTGTGTCTGCTTATGGATCGGTTTGTGCCTTGGTGATGATGAGTTTTCAGATCAAGCAAGGAAACGGCAGTATCAGGGAAATCCAGGCAGCTCAAATTTTCTGTGTCTGTATATAGAGAAAGTATATATAATGAAAGTGCCTTTTGAGGGGGGGGGGGGGGAAGCATGGTTATCCCCATGCTTTAGACACTTAGTTATATTGCTATGATGCATTGAAGATTTTACAGTTAGCGAATTGTAAAAGACATATTGTATCTTCACTTATGCACTGAGCAAATCCTTTGATTAATGGAAGTTTTATTATCTGTTGTATGAGTGATTTAAGTGGTTCTAAGGATCCAATGAAAATCACTAATTTTCAAATGCGTTTCAAATTTGCTGCCTGTCGTAGATTGTTGGTACACAGGCAGTGCAGATTATGCAGATCACTAATTTTCAAATGCGTTTCAAATTTGCTGCCTGTCGTAGATTGTTGGTACACAGGCAGTGCAGATTATGCAGATAAACCAGAAAGCACAGTCTGAATCAATACTGAAAAATCAGTGAATTAAATCTTCTATCTAATTTAAATTTAGAAATTAATAAGCGTTTAAACGATTGAACAGGTTTGAAATCATTAAACAGGTTTGAAATCGATAAAATCAGTCAGTTTAACTAATTTTTTTAATTATTATTTTTGAATTTTTTGAATATTTTTGTGAATCTTAGTGAATATTATTACATATTTTTTAAAAAATTAAAAATTTAAATTATTAGAAAAAAATTTAGAATTAATATAAATATATTTCTATATCATGTTTTAAATACTTTATTATTTAAATATTATATATTATATATTTTAATATTTAATATATTTTAAATATTATTAATTCAAATACGATCCAATTATGACTTAAAACTAATGTCTTGAATGATTCAATGAAAGTTTAATCAAATTAAAGTGTATGTTATCAAGTAGCTCAAGAAAAACAAGTAAATATTTTTAGAGTACCACATAAATGGAGCCTTCATATATTTGTGAGCCTTCATATATATATATAAAAGGAAAACAAAACACCTTCTTCAGGTCAATGATGATAATAAGAACACATTTCTATGGTACTTTATATGTTTGAGTGTAAATATATACAACAACAACAACATAGCCTTATCCCACTAAGTGAGGTCGGTGTAAATATATACAATTATGTTTATAAAACTGCAAGCAAGAGACCCCATTCTTAAATATAAATTCTGGGTCCAGCTTCAAGAATTTGAAAATAGATCCCTACTCATTTTCCCTTGAGACCCTCTAGGAACTTTTGAGGACTGTTGGATCTTATATCCAACGGTTCACAATCTTCTTATACCTTTCAATTTTTTTTTCTTTTTAAAATTTCACATAACAGTACAAGAAGATCGTGGGTTGGATGAAAGATCCAACGGCCCTCAGAAGCTCCTATGGCGTCTGGAGGGGGAATGAGTCGAGAGGCGATCCATTTTTCCTATAGACAAAACCTTATTCATCTCTATCCAAGTATACACGCGAACTCCTCTAAGAAACGGCCCCTAAATGAATTACTTTAGAGAAGAATCAGAAGGAGCTTTCCTCTTCATTGTCAGTAAATGTTGAAGTCAAGTCAGACTTCTCATTTATAATAGGAGGATTCCATATTTCACATACCATAATCTCTCTGGCATATCTGAGGGCTTCATCAACTGTATCAGGTTCCAAACCAGTAGCCAATGAAACATATAGCTTTCTGTTCGTCAGAGAATGAAATAATCTCTTGAACTTTACAGCAATATATTGAAAAGCACGAAGAGCTAAAGGGGTCTGATTGTTACGGCCACTCTGACAGCCACCGTGGTGATTGTGGCTGATCACTGGATTGAAGTCAAAAAACCATTGACATTGTTTTAGAGGTGAAAGTTCAATCTTTTCCTCTAGCAGATCGAATTTGTTCAGTACTAGGAGGAATTTCTTGTCCTTGAAGGTGGGGTGAGTGATCATGTTCTCAAAGAGATGCTTAGCTGCCAGCATTTTGTTGGTGGAAACTCCATTGATGTCAACTGTGTATTCATCATAGTCAGTTAAGGCTACACAGAACAAGACAACATCGGTGTCTTCAAACATGTCCAACCACTTGCAGTGCTCTCCTAGGCTTCTTGGATGCACTCGGATGAGTTGGTATCTATAATTAAAGAAAAACAATTCAAATCTTGGCATCTGAAAAAGGTAAATTGAGCTTAGTTGAAAAATAATGAATTCTCACATGTAGAACCATATGAATTAAGAGAACTGACCTGAGAGAGGGATCATGTTGAAAGTCCTTGGACAAGGAGTCCTCCTCAACAGACTTGGGAAATGAAAATTCCATGGAAGCAAGGCTGTTGGATGATGTTATACCCTCAGCATACAAGATGTCCATGTCAGAGGGTTCATAGTCCGTCTTGGAAATCTCAATGGCCTGCACGTGCAGAGATTTATTTAGACATTGATGAACAACTCTCTTTTCCCGGTAGTACATTGATCAACTTTAATTCAAACTCTATGAACCAGTCAGGTGAGTATGAATGTGATAGAAACCCGATCTTAATAAAAGGATGAACGAAGATTTTTATTACTCAAATGATGGAAATACAGAGCAAGGATAGTAGAATCAGCAAAGAAAAAGACAACCAGAGATCAAGATCTCCTACCAGAGCTAAGAAGCTCCTCCAGAGCAGAATTGCTCCTAAACACCAAAACCGAAAGGTTCTTCACGTCTGACCTTCTCTCTCCCTCCCCTTCCTATATAACAAACTCTCCCATTTAAATTCCCTCTCTACCCCTATAACAAAATAACAGAATCACAATAACATAATCACCCACTACATATATTCCCACTACCTGATACCTATCAGAATGATATGAACAGATGGACAACCATGCGTTACTTACTCGCTCTAGAAAATAACTTGCGTTTCTCGGTAGCATTTCCAGTTCATTTCTCCTATTGTATGTTTCCTGAATGGCTACATCCCTCCAAAGCTCCTCTATAAGAAGTTCAAATCCACGAGTACCTGTAGGAAATATTTCATCCAAGTTACCTGACACCGTGTATTTGATGAGCGAATCTGATAGGGCTTTCAGTCTTGGGTCAATAGAATAGAGTGTTGTTTCAATAGTATTGCCTGTATTGTCTGTTGCAAACTAGAAGTTAATAACAGCAAACAAGCTTTATCTATCAGCTAATGTAAGCATGGGGCGATCATTGTGCAGGACTTGGGAGCACTGAGAAAAAAGAAAATTATCACAGAACTGAAGGTAGAAAGATTTATACAAGGAAAAATCACACTCTACATACATAGAAGCTCTAAGAAAAGTCATGACAATGATGTAGTAGACAGAAAAATTAATCTTAATAGGAAATAATATAGAGTCCTAAGAACTGCATAATAATATAGAAAAAGAATTGCCACTGCCATGCATGCTTTGCAGTTTGGAAGGGACTAAAGAACATAGATTAACTTTGTTAGTTGCAAAAACAATTACCAGATGAAGTGGGATCATTGCCTCTCTTCCTATTCTTCAACAAACTCTCTTCTTCAAAATTCTCACGCCCCTCCAGCAGTATACCAAGGTAGGTATACAGGTTGCTCTGGATCACCATCTTGATATTTTGACGCTCATTTTCAGAGAAAAGAACGTCATAATGTAGTTTTGCCTGTGATAAAAGTTTCAGTCTTTAGTGTCGCTCAAAATCAAAGTTCTCTTTAACAAACACAGAGAGTTGTTCAGACTTGCAGTCAAAAGTACTCCAGAAAAGCAAGCTATTAATTTCAAGAAGAAATTTATAAGATATGGATTATGATTCATACACTCACAACTTATCAGCAAGCCTAATGATAATTGGCAATGTATGTTTTCTGAACATATACTATGAACAACAAGACAGTTAAAAGAAAAGCATGCAGGGGACCTTATAAGCTATCAACACGTTCTGAATATCCTCAAACTTATTGGACTTAAATTTGACAAGAAACTCCATATAAATTTATCCTATATCCAATTGTTATTAGTTATTTCACATAACATTACCCTCCTCACATTACAAGATTACAACTCACAAGTAAATTCAAGAGTTGAAGCTCAAACAGACTAGAGGGAAATGATTATTAATGTGCACTAACTTCAGCTGCATCTTTTACTGCTATAAACTTCATGTACAACCGGATTTTTCAATGATGAAAATTGGAAGAAGAACCGGGCAAGCTATGAACGTTTAAATCACAGCACAAGTCATTCAACTTATTGGCATAAGCGCATGATAAACTGAGTTTCCCCTCATCCTACCTGTTTAAATATAGTGCTTGTTCCAGATTTGATAGAACCAACAATTAGAAATTTGTGAAGCATTTTCTTCTCAGGGCAGTCCTCCATAACTGAAGTCACTGTTTCGCTTTCACCATGAGAGGTGACAGAGTTAGAAGGCCTTGGCAGAGATAGCATAAAACAAGCTACCTTTGCTCCAGTCTGTACATGAGTAAATCAACAAATTTTGATGAATGGTTACAAGTATAACAAGAAAAACTAAACAAGGCACAGCAACATTAAACTACACAAAAATCACCTTGTTCCATATATGCCCCTTGGTTTTCTTCTGTCCCTCCTCCCGGTATGACCCATCAGCATTCACCCAAAAGCTAGGCTTTCCTTCACACGGCACTCGTGCTGCCTATAAAAACATGAGCAAAACACTTCAATTTAACATATTCAAAAACCAACATAAATAGCAGAACATGACTGTGCCTGGCTTAACAACCTTGAGCATCAACAGCTCTTCTTTAGTAATCTCTCGACCGTTTATACACACCCCTGTGTTTCCATTGCTTGCATTTCTCTGCACGTTAGCCCCAACATCCAGCTTGGGGCTGATTATTTGACTAGGCTTTTGACCTTCCTGTATAATCAAGCAGAGCAAAAGATTTGAGCTATGCTAATAAAAACAATAGCTCTACCTCATATCAAAGGAATGAACATACTATTTAAGTATGGAGGTTAATTTTCACCTTTCCCCATAATCCAGATGCCTTATCATACCAATAAAAACCTTGACTTAGCTTTTTTGGTGGATTTGGACAGCTCAAGAGCAAGGTCATCTGTTTCCTGTTTAGAGGTTCCCCATTCACACAAACGAGCTCTGCTGGTATTTGGTTTGCCTCACAAGACATTTCAGCTTGCATTATTTGATTCATCTGAAACTCAGACAACAAATGTTTGAGCATCCATGAGCATTTCCCCAGGCTTCTTCGTTTCTTTTCATCGATCCGATAATGGATGCAAGTAATACATTTTCTTCCTTCAGGCATGCAACCCATTGCTCTTAGGACACAGTTGTGGCAATACTTTGCATCACAGACGATGCAAATTTCCTTCTTAGCGAACCTATTTCCCTTGTGGCATCTATAACACGTACCTTTCTTCCCCGTTCTCTGAACTTTTGGTCTCGCAGGGTACTTTTCAGCCTGAGAATGATCATATTTTTTACTAACTACTATCATGTCATTTGATTCAGGATCACGGAAAGCTACAGTTGAAGGTCGTTTGACATGTCTGGGTGTGACACTTTTACAGTCACCTCCTGTGCATGGAGAAATCTCAGATAAGACTGCGTGAGAGCTTAAACCTGGTTCTTTTATATCCAAATTGGCAGGACTATTTTCACTTTGAATACCTCCATCTTCTTTACCATCATTATCAGCATTGTCCAATGAGCCTGAGTTGTCCACGCTGTTTGAAGATTCAACGAGCAAAGAAGGGGAGTTGGATTCAGAAGGAAGAGACTCTGAATTAGAAGAAGGAAAAGGGTCATGGTTTGTATGATGGGTTTTAACAATGGGTTGGATAACAGGAACCAAAATATGATCCGAAGAAACAGAAGCTAGAGAAGTAATTGGGATTTGGTCAATTTTGAAAGGAGCTATTTCTGGGATCGAGTAATTTATAGAATCACCACTGTATATCATAGCAATGGAGTACTCAAGGTCGTGATCGTCGACATCTTCAGAAATCGAATTCACACCGGGCAGCAATTTTCTCAAAATCGAAACCATTCTTTCCTACCAAGCAAGTCTCAGAAAAACTCACTCCAGTTTCGCAAACCCAGTGTGCTTCATAACAATTATCTCCGCTAAACTCCCCTCGACATGAAAATATCATGCGAAGAACCCATGAAGCTTGGAAGGCGATAGCAATATAGGCGAAGCATGATACCCATGAAAGAGAAGCAAAACTCTCGGAGTGTGAAAGTTGAGCTGAATGAAGCTAAGAGAAGAAGGCATGGCCGCATGGGAGATCGGAGAAATTGAAGAGAAGGAAGCGAAATGGTGAATTTCTGGGAAGGAATGCTGAAAGAGAAAGGAGTCCCAAGTCACAAGTCACAAGTAAACGAAGACTCAGTGAAGCACAATAGTAAGCGCAGGTTATGTTCGAACATGAATGACTAGGAATCATTCAATTCACTGTATCGTTCCAATTTACGTTCATTCATTAATCAGGAGATTGATTTTTTTTTTCTTTCTATATTTTAGAGTAAATTACTAATATAGCCTCTCAGAATTTATAATTATTTTAATTTAATTTTTAAATGATTAAAGTTACTTTAATTTAATATTTAAAAAATTACATTTATCTCAATTAATTTTTTATTAAATCATAAAATCAAATGTTGTTGAATCTCTAAGTTTTTTAATTGTTATTTTAATTTTGGTTAAATTATTCTTTTGGTCTTTATAATTTCACTTAATTTTTAATTTAATTCCTATAATTTAAAAATTTATAATTAAGTACTTATAGTTTCATAAATTTTTTATTTAGTCTTCATTATTAAATTTTTGTCAGTATGTCATTAAATTTTTTTAAGGTGACTAACTATATGCACATTAAAGCTCTAAATATACATGATTGATTCCAACAAAAAAAAATAAATTATATGTATATGACATGTAATGCAACTTATATTAAATAATTAGAATAAATTAACTTAAGTCATGTATAGTCCAAATATTAATATAGTATATATATTGATCGTATTACTAAAATTTAACAAAATATTAATAAAATTTTAATAATAGGAATTATATTTAAAAATTATAAAACTATAAAGACTCAATTATAAATTTTTAAACTACAGCGATTAAATTAAAAATTAAATCAAACTATAAGGATTAAGAATAGAATTTAACTTTTAATTTTTAACAAACAAAGAACGAAACTGATGAGAAACTAAATTAAAATATCTGTATTCTCTTACTTTTTTGCATATTATATTGAGTATTTTTAAGATAAATGTCTTAATTATTTGATAAATGTATGAGCTAATCTTTGAAAAAAAAAGACTATTCTTTATTTTTGTCTTTTACTAACTGGAAATTATTGAATTGATTTTTTTGAAAAAATATTTTTTAATTTTTAAAATTTAATTGCCAAATAATTAAAACATATATGCTTTCAAAATACATGTTTTGAGAATCTTGGAGTTTTTTCATATACGGGTTTTTTTTAAAACATAAATAGAGCGATTCAATGTAAAAAGCACAAATTCGTGCACATTACATTTTGTTTGCACATGCAATGAAATATAATTTCAGGTGAAATTTAAGTGTTAATTATTAAATTGTCCATTACAATAAAAATATAAAAAAACTACAATTTTTAATTATTTGCTATTAAAGTGTAAAAAATCTATATTCTCAGTAAATAACACACTTGAATAAATTTAATTTTGACAAGCATGAAAATGGGTAAGTTTGACCTTAATCTACTTAGGTCTTAAATTTTTAGGTCATATTAAATAAGTCATACATAAATATGGGTTTTATTTTAAAAATTTAACCACGTCTTATTAGAGTTCAAAATCATCATCAAGTAATCAATTATGATAGAACATTGTAAAAAAGTTCAGCTTCTCACAATCTCACACATAATAATACTGGAGAAATTAAGAAATCCCTAGAGTCAAATATGGTTGAATCAATCAAATATTGGTTAGTCACAATAAATTAGTCTTCTATTGAAACATCAATTTAAAGAGAGTTCTACTTTTTGTGCTCACTAAGTTTAAAAAGAATTAGTTTTCTGTTTTATCAAATAAGGGATTACTGTTAGTAAAACCTAAGAAGATAGAGTTAGGGATGACAATAGATTCGGGTATTTCAAATATTTAGTGGTATTTGATTAAGAAAAGTATCTGATAGTGATACTCATTACTCAATGGATATTGGATATCAAATAAGATACATATAATATAATAAAATAATTATTCAATAGATATTGGGTAGATTATAATATTGTCATCGAATGTCTTACATTCCTCTAAAATGAATAGATGGATAAGGTATCCAATATCAATTTGATAATTAATTGTATAATATATCAATATTTATTATAAATCAAAATTTTTTAATATTTAAATTAGATTAAAATATAATTCATGTCCCTATAATTTCACTCAATATAAAATTTAGTCTTTACACTTTAAAAATAGAGGATTTGGTTTCTGTAGTTTCCAAAACTCTAAAAAATGATTCCCGATGTTAGTCAACCGTCAGTCAACAATTAGTCTAGGACACATAGCGCTGACTAAGATGTTTATATCAGCATTAAGTGCTACATCAATGTCACACATGGTAAATTTAAATATATATAATATAGAAATATAGAAAATAAATAAATATAAATCTATTTAAATATTCGCATGATAATTTAAATAACTAATTTAAACAAAATAAATTAATTTTTATTTGATATATTCATATAAAATTAAATTCTAATTTGGTCCCTTTTATCCAGTCCATAATTTCAATTAAAATCAGATTTTATCAAAAATTTTATTTTTTTGTTAAAAACTTTTTATTTATTCACTTAGATCGTTAACTAATATTTTTCCTTTGTCATTCATATGATTTAAGATCATATTTAGCTTTATCTAGGTCCCTAATCCAAGAAAATAATTTTTTATGAAATTAAATCAACCTTTTTAACTTTTTCATTTCTTTCAATTTAGTCTTTGTCATGCATTTTACATACTTTTTTCATGAGTTTGATTTCCAAAGCTGCCCAGAATTTCTTTTTAGTGTTTCTAGAACCTAAATATCCCAAAAGCCACTGCTGTAAATGACTCATGGTTTGAACTACTCAACTCACTTTCTCTCTCGGTTTTGTATAGCAGAAAAGGGAATGCTCATGGGTTGCTGTAGAAAAATATGACAATATAGCAATGGCTTTTGGAGTGTTTAGAAGTCCTTTACAACAGCAACAAAGAAAATACAAAGTGCAGAAAAAATAAGTAAGGAATTTCGGGTAAGTGTTGGAACTAAACTTTTGATTCTTAAAAGTCTCTCTTGGGCTTAATTTATAGGTAGAAATGATCAAATAGATTCTAAAAACATCTAAGAAGAAATTCTAGTCAATTTGAAAATCAAACTCATGAGAAAAGTGTGTAAAATGCATGACAGGTACTAAAGTGAAAGAAATAAAAAGTTTAAAGAGGTTGATTTAATTTCATAGAAAATTATGTTCTAGAACTAGGGACCTAGATGAAACAAAACACGATCTTAAATCATGTAAAGGAAAAAGGAAAATATTAATTAGGGACCTAGTGAATAAACAAAAAAGTTTTTAACATAAAAATAAAATTTTAGATAAAATCTAGTTTTAACTAAAATTACGAACTTATAAAAATGGATCAAACTAGAATTTAATTTTATATGAATATCAAATAAAAATTAATTTATTTTGTTTAAATTAAATATTTAAATTATCATGTGGATATTTATATAGATTAATATTTATCTATTTTGTATATTTCTATATTATATATTTAAATTTGCCAAGTGTGACACTGACATAGTATTTAATGCTGATGTAAGCATCCCAATCAGCACCATGTATTTTAAACTAACCGTTGACTGACGATTGACTAACATCGAGAACCATTTTTTGAAGTTTTGAAAACTACATGGATCAAATTTTTTATTTTTAAAGTGTAGAGACTAAATCCTCTAATAAGTAAAACTATAGAGATCTAAGTTATATTTTAACCTTTAAATTATAATATATTGTTTATATAAAATATCAGATAATGAGTATTTGGATATATAATAACAAATTTAAGATATCTAACATCTATTATGCAACGTTTTTTTCCAGATATTTTAATATTTTAAATTTTAGATATTTCGGCTACATATACTAAAAAAGTAAATTTTTTCGAATTCGAATATGGTACAAGTATTAAATGTTTTTGTTTGGATCCAGATTCAGATATTAAATATAATTGGGTACCTATTCATTGCCTTCCCTAAATAGAGTTGAACCAAAAAAAATTGATTAATAATGGGAAAGTTAACCTATTAGAATTTATTAAGGAGAGATTGTTACTCTTTGTTTATATATGTAGTTAAAAAGCCTCATTGAAGATACATTTTTCTGAAAGTATATTAAGCAAAGAAAACAGTTTTATTATCCTTAGATATTTTCTTTTCTCTTCTTCTCTCTTAAACCCCATCATTAATTTTTATCATAAGTTCTGTAACTACTCCAAGTACATATATATTTATTGTTATTCATATATGCTATAAAAATATCTGAAATATTCGTATATATGAATTGTTTATAAATTCTTTCATGATTTTTACCAAAAAGGAAAATCTAGCACATCTCTACAATTTTTCGGACGCCTAAATCCCAAAAAAAAAAAAAGAAAATGACAATTGAGCCAGTAATTTCTTTCCGAGTTTGATAAAAGTTGTAAGATAAATTGGAGGTAAACATTGAGAATGTAGTGTTGGGCCAGCGGGGCCCAAAATATAATTAAGAAAGTCCAAGTTGTTGACTAATGAGTGGGAGAGATCATAGGATGATCATGACCATAAAAGGGATGGGCCCGTTTACCATAGTCTATAACGAAATCTCTCCCTAAATTTCCAACGTACGTTAAGGTTCAAGGAAGCAAGAAAGAAAGTCTCACCCGATTGCTCGGCTTATCTTATTTGACCAAATAGAATTATTTGATCAAATAAATCATAACTTTTTTTTATCAAATAATTTTATTTGATCAAACAACAAATTTATGAGCTTAAAAATAAGACCTCTATATTCATATATATATATATATATATATATATAGAAAAATTACACTAACTTCTCATTATGTTTAGCTAAATTACACTTGCCACTAACTAATGGGATTGAGTTTAACAAATTGATTAGTCTATCATATAGGGATGAATTCATGTTTAATTCTTACTAAAAGAGATATTCACATTAAATATCTAATCAACAATGTCTAGAAAAAAATTGTCTCGATACAAGGATACTTGTAAGAAACTAAAATATTACACTTGCTACTTTTAAATATTGCCTTCTTAATATATTACACTTGCTACTTTTAAATATTGCCTTCTTAATATATGTTGTAGAAACTTTTGTTTTAATTTACTTTTTTGTCAAATCCATTCAGTTGTTGCGGAATGAGACTATAATTTTGGTTTGAAAGTAAATCATTGATTTATTTATTAAACAATTAGAATTGTTTAAATTTAGCCTTTAAAAATAATATTTATTTTAATTTGGTTCTTATCGTTATTAAATTACAATAACTATTGTTGCTAAATTTCAATTTTGTGTTGTCAAAAGTCACATTACGTAATAGAATAATTAAAGTGATACAAACACAATCTTTCAATGAGTAAATTGAAATTTTTAATCTTTAAAAAATTAATTTGAGATAGTTGTAATCTTTTGAAAACCATACAAAGAATTTACTCTTAATTTTAATATGACAATAGAGGCCATTAAATTATTGTCAACATTTGATATGAAATTGTGATTCTATTTTTCATTGAAAACAACACATGTCGTGCAAAAAAAAAAAATAACAGCATAAAATATATTAGAGAGCAATTGAATATAATATTTAAAATTAGAGCAACTAAATGTAATTTAACCAATTTTAGGAGAAGTTTTAGTGCCTAACCTCAATCATATTTCTTTTTCTCCCCAATTTCTGTCTTTTTACTTCCCTAACGGCTTGATCCAACGGTTGAAAATAGCTGCGTCACATAAGATACAAAAATGGTACATCACTTAATCCATAGAGAGAGAGAGAATGCACCTTGAAGGGGAAACAAATTCTCTGCTTGTATTTGAAAGTTAAATAAAATATTTGACTCATCTGAGTTGTTGATTTATTTCAAGATCTTATTTTTATTTTTTTTTATTTTTTTAAACATCTTGAAATTTGAGTCATTAAATGTAAAAATCAATAGTTTAGATGAGCTAAGCAGATGAGTTGTTTCTCAAGGAGGTAGCTAAAGGTGTCAACTTCTAGTTAGTCCCAAAATGAGCCAATATTATGCTAGTCCAGCCTTCCATGTGTGTGCGGGCTGACATGCTAAATGGGCCCGCCTGTTAGCTCACAACTTTTTTCAATAATTTTTTACTTTTTTTAAAGTAAAAATTAATAAAAATAATTCATCTGCTTGAAATAAGTGAGAAAGATATGAATTTAGATATTTGGAACTTTAAAAAAAGCTAAAAATGTATTCATTTTTTCTTTCTTTTTCTGAATTATTCTTTCTCTTTTATTTTTAGTGTTATCTTTTTATTAATTAATAATTAAGATCAAATAATTATATAAATTTAATATGAAATTATCTTCAAATAATATTTCTTGCTCCTTTTATATTATTTAGTTTAACATATATTATTAATATATATAATTCCAAAATAAAAAAGGGTTAACCTGCAGATTATGTGAGTTGGGCCGGTTTGGCCCGATTCTAAATGGGCCCAACCCGCCGGATTGTGCCAGTTCTGACACAGCTTTTGCTTTTTCTGGTCTGATACTAAACAATAGTTAAAGAAGAATATTTTTTCACAACAAAAAAAGAAGAAGATTTTAATAAAAAGGGCTATTGGGCCATGGTCCAATTGACTCTTAAGCGAAACCCAATTGACTTCGTTCCTTCATATCCCTTTCCCATTTCGTACAATTGCAACACATTTTTTGTTGCTGCAAAAACTAGCTTGTGTGTGGGTTTTTTTTTTTTTTAACAATTATCCTGTCTTTGGCTACTATATGAGTATTGATTAATCTAGATTCGAGTTGAGTAAGACAATAATGAGTAGCAAAACTCTTCATACCAAGTTTTAACGCAATTACTTTCCCAAAGAATCAAACTCAAAGTTTTTTATTAAAGTATGACAACTCCTTGTCATTTAACCTATATGCTTAGTGGTGGTTATTCTCTTTCAATATAAAACCAACTACTCACTTCTTTATAACAGAAAGTGTAAATAATTGGCAAAATTATTATTCATGCTCTTGAACCTTGATTTATATTTCAATTATAACACAAAACTTTAATGTATGTCAATTATAACAAATATTTTCTAATTTGTTTCAATTATATTCTTAAGCATAATGTTGTTCAAATGTTTAATAGTATAATTTTCGAAGAAATTAAAATTAATTTCAAAAAATGGATTAAATCATGAACATAAAGGGATTTTTTTTTGGTTTTATAATTAATACATCAATATAAAATTGCTTTTCTAGTTTGCATTTTTGAAGATTTACACCTTACTCTGTCAAATTATATGACAAATATTCTCCATAAACACTTCAAACGTTCTTGTGCTTCTTTTCCAAAAAAATTTGGAACATTGGTTTTTTTTGTTCTAATGTTGTTAACTGTTTTTATATATATTCAAAATAAAAATAGTTGCTCCTTGTAATTACTATTCAAGCTAATTTGACCCTATACAAACTAAAGCACAGTCTTGTTCTCAAGTTTGTAGATTTTAAATGTTCATTGTAGATATAGCTTTTACAGAACTAATGTTATATTGATGTCTATTTTTCAAAAGGATGGATTTATACTATAAAAATATATTTTGATTTTTACATTGTTAGTAACGTCTTGCATATTGTTACTTGAATTTGCGCCTAATTATTGTAATTAACGACTAGTTGAATATTTCATGTGTGCATGTGATGAGAAATTATAAATGGTTTTTGTTTTTTTAATTAAAACTACTTATTGAACGCAAATTAATTTAATCACAAAAATATAAAGTTCTTCTATTATCTTTTCCTCCATTCATGTAGACCTCTAAGTTTAAGAAAACTTCATACATTAGAACCTAAATGATAATTTGATAAAAGTTGAAGTTGCCCTTTTGTTACCAAAATTGCAGCAATATAGAAATTAAAAAAATAAAATACATATATTTATGTAGTCCAATCGATACGACCTAGGATTACACGCAGATAAAGAAATTTTTTATTACTCAAGCAAAAAAATTATTATGAGACATTTAAAGAAAATCATAGAATTGTAGACAATTAATATATATATATATATATATATATATATATATATATATTCAGTTTGGATTGTTTCAGAAAAATATATAAAATACCAAAATTTCAGGTCAGGGTCAAGCTCTGGAAAAAACTGAAAGAGTCAAAATTTTGGGCCAAGTACATTTATATATATATATATATATATATATATATATATATATGATTCTATTCGTATTACTAACCTCTAATTTTTTTTTCTTAAGTTGGGTGATAAACCTATTATGATTGACCAAAATTCAAAACATTGAACACCATTATTTTAAGCAACTTAACTGGAAAAACGCCAAAGCTTGTACTCCACACTAAAATTCCATGATGTATATATATCTATGAAAATAAATTGACATGCCCATAAAAAGACATACGTACATTAATTATTCCTATTACTAAATGGCTAGCTTATAGTTGATATTCTTAACAAGTCGTCGCTTTACTATACAGCTGTCTTGTGACCCCAACACTCTTAACCTCTATCTATGTATAATTATATATATCACACACACACACACACACTAATATATATAAGATTCTCTAAGATTCTCTTTCATCTATACACACACACATGACTATCTTACATAATATCCATGAAATCCTCATGCGTGCACTACGCCTTCCATTATACGGCATCACTACTCCTCCCATTATGTGGGGAGTATCACAGAATTTTTATAAAATGTGAGATTCTTAAGTTTTCTGAAGTTAGCGGACCTTAGTTTTTATCAATATTAAGAAAATCGAGATGGACAGGTCAGTTGGACTGAAAAATTGGTGAACCAACTAGTCATCCTATCTGAAACATGCTAAAAATTGATGAGGGATAAAATCGGTCAAAAATTGGTTAAATCAATCAAAAATTTGAAAAATCAAATCGCTGATTCTTTTTTTTTTTCGGTGAGTTTCAAATGGTAAAAAAATAGATGAAGAAGAAGAAGAAAGCTACTGTTGATGAACGAAGCAAGCATTGTCAGTTTGTCCATCAAAGAAACTGCGAGTTACAACGATGATCGAAGATGAGATGAATGTTGCGTTGCTGGAGGCAGAAGCAGAAGCGGAAGCGAAAGAGAAGAAGAGAGAAGAAGAAGAAGAAGAAGGAAGAAAGGGAAAATAAGTTTGAAGAAATAATGAAATTATGAGATTGAAAGGAAAGCATTGGAAAAAGAAAAAGTGACGTTGGAAATAGTAAGTATAAAGGTAGTCTAAAGTTGGTAATGCACTCTGACACTTTAGAGTCTAGAGCCATGGTCTAATTTTGCAGAAATAATAAATTTTTATATTTAAAAAATTAGTACTTTAACCATTTTTATATAAAATATATATAATAATATTTTTAAAAAATAAAAATGATAAATTTAATATTTTAAACTATTCAAAAAAATTTAAAATTAGTATAAATATATATATCTTGAATATTTTAATATTTTTAATATATGTAACATGTATATTAATTGTATGTTTTTATATTTTTATATATTTTAATTATTACCGATTTGATCACGGTTCAATCATTGACCATTGAATTGGTACCTCTATCATTTTTTAAATATAAAAATGATAAATTTAATATTTTAAACTATTCAAAAAAATTTAAAATTAGTATAAATATATATATCTTGAATATTTTAATATTTTTAATATATGTAACATGTATATTAATTGTATATTTTTATATTTTTATATATTTTAATTATTACCGATTTGATCACAATTCAATCATTGACCATTGAATTGGTACCTCTATCAGTTCAATGACCGGTTTAATTTTTTGAACCTTAGTTTTATGTAATAATTTGTTATGAATTCGAGTTAGAAAAAAATTTAGGGTAAGGCTTATCTTTTATATATAGGAAATTCTTATGCATAGAAAGGAAAGAGAGTTGTTAAATTTTGATCTAACGAATCCTATTCATTCAGTATTTTTTTAATATTTTTTAAAAAATAAATTAAAAAACTTTATGATTATCATTTTATATTTATTATTGTGTTTATAATTATTGTTAAATCAGTTGATACTTTTGAAATTTTTATTTAAAAATAAAAAAATACTAGATAAATAGAAACTGTTTGATCAAATCGATCCAACAGTACTTCCTAACTTTCCTTTTACGCATACGAGCCTCCTATGCATAGGAGGGAAGTCTCACCCTAAAAATTAGGCTTCCATGTAAAAATTCTCAATAATTGGTTTTAGTAGTTTCAAGCACTAAATGTAGGGCTGTCAAATACGTAGGACCCTATATAATTCGGGAGCAAATAGCCTCCTTTGTGAGAGTTATTGGATCTCAAAAATTCAACGACTTTCATTTATTTAGTATTTTTTTAAAATTTTTTTACAAGTATCAATTAACCAAATGATTATTGTATGCACAAAAATAAATATAAAATAATAATTATAATTTAAAAAAAAAAGGAAAAATGTTGAATGATTGAGAGCTATTGGATTATAAATCAAACGTCTCCAAAAGCTCTATATGCTTCCATATAATTAATGGCTACAAAATTCGATCATATCTCAATCAATTATGAATAATGAGCATATTTATCTTGTTTAAAAATATATTTTTAGTTATTTTAATGATCGAAACTAGATATTCAAACAATCTAATTTTAAAAAATTAAATTATACTTCTAAAAAAAATACTAAACCTTAAAATAGGTCATTTTTCTTTTTAAAAATGTAATTTAATTATTTTGAATAACAAAATTTAGATATTGAAACTATAAAACTTCAAAGAAAAAAAAGAACTAAAAACATATACAAAAATTTCAGATAAAAAAATAAAAAGCTCAAAAGAGCCGATTCACTTCAATCCAGCTAAGATCCAAAAATTTTTATAGATCAAATTAAAATTTATTTTTTAAAATAAACTATTAAATTATTAATTTATATAATTCTATTTATAAAATTAAAATAAACTGAGTTATTGAACCATGTTCATTCTAATTAAATGAAACCATATAGTAAAGTTTGGGTAGAAGAAAAGTCAAATTCTAAGCCAAACCAATTATCAATTGTAATATCACGCAAGGACACTATATATAGTAGCAAAACTATTTCGATATAATTTATATCACACAAAGGCACTATTTATAGTAGCAAACTATTTCGATTTTCTGCCAACCAAAAAAAAAACTAATTCAATATAATTTTTATATATTAAGAAGAAGCTAGCTAGGTATAGTGGGAACCCTAATAACGACATTTTTTTTTCCTTAAAAGACATATCTAGCTTTCTAAGATTTTTTTAATTAAGGCTTATAGAACGAAAACGAAACGTACGTACCCAACGCATAAAACAAATCAACACACACACACACACACACACACACATATATATAAGAGCATTAATGTCGTTTTGTTGTGCTTAATTTGTCAATAGTGCATCCGACGTGTCAGGCCACTATTAGTCCCTCGCTTTGAGGGCAATAGCGTCGGCTGTAACTTTCTACGTCTCCTTCCATCTCACAAGCTACCAAATTTTTCGAGTTGCCTCCCTCCCTCTTTGCAGGGAAACCCAATTGTCCATCCGTTATTATTATTTTTAATTATTATTATTATATTTTTCTCAACTTTTTTTTAAAGTTATATTTCAATTATTCAGTCGCGTATTTTATTTTTATATAATTTTGTTGTTTTGGTTAGAAGTTAGAACCATTAATATTTAAAAGGCAAAAATATATTTTAAGTCTCTGAATTTTGGTCTATATTTCAGTCATAACTTATAATTTTATTTTGTGTCAATTATAAAACACATATTTTTAATTAATTTCGATTATACTTTTAAGTTTAATGTGACATGTCAAATTACACACGTTAATATTAAATTATTCATCATGAACGTGCTACATCAAATATCCCTTAAGATGAATAAGATATAATGTAATTTTCAAAGATATATTTTGAGTCTTAAAAAAGTTAAATTACACTATTTTTTGGTTATTTTAAATTCATATCTGATATGGCACCTCTAGAGTGAATAATCTAGTATTGACGTGTGTAATATGAAATATCACGTTAGCATCTGCTATTAAATTTGTGGGCAACATTAGACTTAGGGGCATAATTGAAATTAATTGGCAACATATGATTACAATTGATGTGAAAATAAATTTTGGATTATAATTAATATAGTTCAATTGAATCAAACCACAGGTGTAAAAACTCTCTTAGTTCTAATTAATTTTTTTTCATTCACAAGAATTAAACTCAAATCTTTTCTTAAGTGAAATAAATGTTGAATTATTTAAATCAATTAATGTTGATTATTTTTATATAATTTATAAAAGAATACACATATACACACACATATATTATTAGAATAAAAATGTTGCAAAATACTCAAAGTTTATTGGTTGTAATGATAATGATTGTTTAAACTCAAGGAATAACAATGATTATGTTATTGCAGTATATAAGAAAGATGGTTGAATTATATATTTTGAAATATTTTTCTGAAAGATTTCTTAATAAAAATGTAGCAAAATACTCAAAGTTCATTGGATTGCATTATCAAAACACCATTTGGGTCTTCATTTAACAAAGCCTGAACATCAACAGATTCAATTCTTAATAACTCTGCTTTGGGAAGGGCTTTCAATTAAATTCAGAAGTGTATTTAGTACTATGTCCACGAGGGGATACCCGTAAAAAAATAAAGAGATCAAAATTTTAGAAATTAAATTGTATGAGAATAAAATTTAAAAATTAAAAAAATAAAATATATAAGATCTATTTAGTTTGTGAAAATATTTTTTATTTTTATTTTTATTTTCAACATCCTGAAATATATTTCGTGAAATACTGAAAATATATTTTTAATATTTTTAGATTTAACCTATTTTAAGAAATTTTTTTAAAAAATATTTTTATTAAATTCTATCAAATATATTTTTAAGTCTATTTTTATTTTTAATAAAAATATTAACAAAAACTGTAGAAAACAAATAAGCTCGTAACTTTTACAATTCTTCACTTTTTGACATTAATTTTGAAAAGAGATAAAGATTCATTACATAGAGAACCCACATATATTGTGACAATTACTATTTTGTGTGAGTCCTATATATAATATACTTATCTCGTCCCAACATTGAGAGGCTGAATTATCTATAGGAAACTGACTGATTTAAATTTAAAAAAAAAAAAGACCACAAAAAACCAAATCTCCATAAACCTACCCTCTATTTTTCTCTTAGCCCGCGTGCCATCCACGTCCCTCCAAGGAGTGTTGTCACCATCCGTCCTCAGTAATTCATTCTCTGTTTGAAAATCCCTCCCGTTACTTGCTCACTCCCACCACCAGCCGTAGTCACTAAACCTCGGAACATCCTCAACTCCAGCGCGTGTTCCGACACGCGCCAGACCTTCACGGACTTGTCCAAGCTCCCTGAGTACACTATCCACCGTCTTCCTCTCCGGTCACGACGGCGATGGTTCTGTTGCTTTCCGTCTTCATCTTCTTCCCCGGCCGAACCTCCCTCTCTTTCTTCTGCAACTGCTATACACTTCACTGGCCCATTGTGGCCCGAGAGCACTGAGAGGCACATGTGGTTCCCGCTCTCCTCCCGCTTCCACACGCATATGTTCTTATCGGCGGCGCCGCTGAAGACAAGGTTGCCGCCGGTGGAGAGGCAGAGGACGGCGAGCTTGTGGCCCTTCAGGACGCCGGCGTGGTAGGGGTTGCCTTTCTCGTCCCTCTCCCAGAAGTTCAACAGCCCATCGGACGATCCACAATACACCACGCCAGCCGCGTGACTCACTGCCAAAGCCGTTACGGCGTTTTCTTGTTTCAACAGCACGCGGTCCAGCACGTGGTTCGTGGTCCCTTTTCCCGCCATTTCTCTCTTCCACATCTTCACCGAGCCGTCCGCGGACCCCGTGAAGACGAAGCAGTACAGTCCGGCGACGACGGAGTTCACGGCGTCCTCGTGCGCGTGGATCGACTCCACGCATTTCGAGTCCGATAAGCGCCAGACCTTGAGCGTCTTGTCCCACGAGCCTGAGTACAACAGTCCTTGGTCTTCCACGAGGCTGAGACTCGAAACGGCGTCGAAATGCTTCACTTTCACCGCGTTCTTCCGCCGCCGGACCTCGATGTAGTTCTTCGGATTCATCGAGCTCTTCACGTAGTCCTTGAAGGTAGGCAGGCTTCCGCTGCGCTTGTAATTAGTCGGATTCTTCTGCGAGAATTTCCACACTCTGATCTTCCCGTCCTGGTGGCCGGTGAAGATCTTCTCGCCGGACATCACGATGGCTTTCACCAAGCCGCTGCTCGACTTGAATCCCGTGTAATCCTTCAAATCCTTCCACACTCTTATGTTCTTGCTATCAGATCCCGTGTACAACAAATCACCGCAAACAGCTAACGAATATATATGTCCCTCTTCCCTTATCAGCGATCCGATTAGCCCGTTAGGCGGCGCAATCTGGTCCTCCTCGCCGTCGTCGTCGTGAAAATTAGCGTGAATCGCCTGCCACGGGGATTTCGAGAACGGAGACGCGGCGGGGGCGACCTGGTTGTTCCAGGGAGACATCAAGTACGGAGAGGTGTTGTTGCTGGAGACGGTGCTCTCAGGGAAGTTTCCATCGGCGTTGCTGTGGCGCTGGTTGTGGGGGAAGTGGTCGTCCTCGACGGCGACGTCCTGGGCGCCGACGGAGTAAAGGGAGGTCGGGTCGGAGTGAAGTAAGGATCCGAATTTGGAGCGGTGGAAGGTACTGGGTTTCTCCACTGTCATGGTGGCAACAGCACCACCCGCGTAGTTTGTCATCCAAATCCAAAAGAACGAAACCGAAATCGTCTCACAGAGAGAGAGAGAGAGAGAGAGAGGGAAAAGAGAGAGGATGAATTTTCAGAGATTTGGTGTGTCTTTTTTCGGAGGTTTTTGTGTGTAGCGTTGGAGAAAGCTGAGGGGGAAGATGGGTGGTGGGTATATATATATATAAAGCGAAGGGAGGGAATGAAACAGTGGTTGGGGGACACGTGGCGGGTCGAGGGAGAGTGGAACCGGGAAACCGGCTGTGCCAGTCAATGAAGGAACTGAAAACAATAATGGATTATGGATATTGCGGCTGTTCGACTTTACCTCAGCTTCACAAGCTATTTTAGGTTCGGGAAAAAGGCGGTTTTAAACTTTTGAAGTTTTGTTCAATTTCAGTTTTTTTCATATTGGGTTATGTGCATAATGTCAAATTTTTGGAGTCCGAATTTTCTGTTAGACCTGTGACATTTACCATCGTCCAATATTAAGAAATTGAAATAAGAATTACATGAATCTCACATATTTTACATTTAATCAGACGATTTTAGAAAATCTAATATTCTACTGGACCTTTGACACCTAACATTGTCTGATGTTAGTGGGCCCTACTATCCCGCTCCAGGTCAATGATGTTGGGCCCAACAAAGGATCTGGCTTCATTTGTGTAAAAATTGTGTTGATTTAATTTAATTGAGTCTGATTTTATTTTTTTTCTAATTACAAAAGAATCACAGAAGTCTCAGAGGTGACAAGTGAAAAAGTAACGTAGGAGGAATCAATTGTCCATCATTAAAACACTTTAAAACTTATTTTCAAAAACCAACTAAGTTGAGTTTGAAATTTTACAGTTTATTTAGTTTTGGTGAAAATATTTTTATTTTTATTTTTATTTTTAATTTTTACTTTTAAAAATATATTTATTGAAACATTGAAAATATTTATTTAGTGTTTTTATATTTTGACATATTTTAAAATTTTTTTATTAAACTTAATCAAACACATTTTTAAATTTATTTTTTATTTTCAATGAAAATAAAAATAGAAAATATCTAAACCAAATATGTTTTAAAAATGTATGTAATGTTAAATCCAAGAGAATCTGCATATAATGTGAATAAAAAATTACAAAAAATTTTATTTTAATTACAATTTATTTTTTAAAATTTTAAAATATAGCACTTTATTCATTTAAAATATAACAAAAAAATAAAAATGCCACATATTAATTAAAATGATGTCTTATGTCTAAAAATAAAATTATATATATTATTGGTAATATTTTCTAGTTATTTTTTCTTTGTGATTTGGATTGGCATTTGATTTAAAATTATGTAATTTTTATATGTTAATTTAAGCTAATATATAACCTTTTACTTTTTTCAATAATTTCAGGGATAAATTAAGTATTACATTTTTCAAAATTCAAAAGTAAAATTATAATTAAAAGAGAATCCAAGAAATTGATGTATGCATATTTTTCTAATGAATATATTAAGATATAGAAGTATCTTTATGGATAATCCACCCCAATCCTGAGCCACTAAAACTAGATTTTTGCACTTTAAAAAGAAATAAATTAATTTTGTAACAAAAAAATAAATTAATTTTGTAAAAAAAATTAATTAATTGGTTTTTAGATAACTTCTACACACCCAATAATAACATGAGGATTTTGAATTTCCTCTTACGTATGAAGAAATTTAGATTGTTAGATTCAATACATTCATCGAAAGAATTTTTTCTTTAAAGTTTGAGAAATTTAAATTGTTAAATGTACTAAATCTAATGGTTCAAATTCCTTCCAACGTGCAGAAGTGAATTCTTTTCCCAACTAGTCACTCCTAAGTTGACATATTTTTAAGTTTCTTGGACCTCCCCCACATAATTAGCTTTATAGGTTTTTTTATTTGAACCATCAATGCACGAAAGTTTATTTAGTACCGGTCAAATCACAAAAATACAATTTTTTTTAATTTTTAATTTTTTTTTATGTACAAAACCCAAACTTATAATTCTGTTTAAAAAATAGATGTCAGAGTGTTGGGAGAGTGTGGACTGTCAAGTCTGTGGATCGGCCGAAAATGTTCTTTTAAAAATAAATTTTAAATTTTTCTTTTAAAAAATCTAAAATTCTAAGATGCTTTTTTTAGAATTTTCAAAAATAATTTTTAGATTTATTGTAAAAAAATATTTTTCATCAATCTTGACCGTACGACCCACATATTGGACGGTCCACACTTGTCTAGAGGATCCGCTCCCATGAGTGTTGGGAACTGTATGACATAACTGAGGTCATGATGACAGGATGTGGTATGATGCGTCTTGTCATTTAATTCATGAATCACGATTAGCATGTGATGAAGCCTGACGGTGAAGACTGAAGGATCAAGTGGAAGCTAACGTAACGTGCATTTGGTTCCGCGTAACGTGCAGTGGCTCTTACATTCAATGTGATGTGTACAAAAATTATGGTTAAACTCTATTTTATATTTATTTTTTTACTTTAGTTCTTCACAAAATTGAAATTAAATAATGATAAATAAAATAAAATTATATAAAATTAATATTATTTATAGTAATTACACATTAAAAATTCTTTTGCTAATCAATATCTAAATGTAATCTATTTTTTAAAATTTTTTATAACAAATTTTAAACATAAATTATATTTATTTAAACAATAATTTTCTTAAAATTATTTTTAAAATTTAATTCTACTCAAAATTTAAATTTATTTAACTACTCTTTAAACGTCCCCTCAATCACACTTTTCTTATGTGGAATAATTTTATGTGTGTGTGGGACAAGATTTATATATTGTACATCTTTATATCTTTATAATAAATTTTATATTAAAAATAAAAATTCTTTAAAATATTAATATAAGTTATAAAATATATACAATTATTTTTTAATAAATTAAGATTATACATTTATTATATTTTCATTGAAAAATTATACAGTACTTATTATATAAGAAATTGGATTTTAATTTCTTTTCCATATATGTATCTATGTACTTGTGTACGTATAAACGCACATATACACACTAGTGGCTTAGAGCTTGCACCAAAGTATATGTCAATCTTCTTTTAAATTATTTTTAATACAAAATAAATTAGGATATTTCTATTATTAATTTTCATAAAATAATAAAATGTGCATTGGAAAGTTATTCAATTTCACCCTTTCATACTTCTATACACATTTGAATTTTTTTATATTATATTGTGTTATATATATATATATATATATATGCTAAATAATGGTTTTAGAGATTAATAACTTAAAGACCTAAAGTCATATGTAATAGTATAAATATATAAAAAAATTTTGTTTAAAACTCATGAATGATGATAGATGTTTAATTTTTAAAAATATTAATTTAATTTACGTAAAGTTGCAAGGCTTTACTATAAGGATACATTTAGTGTCTATTTGGTTGCGTGGTGAGACCAGTTAATTGGGCTTCTCTTCTCTCCAACGCACGGTGGCTCAGAAATGAAGGCGTTTGGTTGCACGGTGTAATACCCAAGAAAAATAAAATATAAATATTTGTTTACAAACTACTGTTACTATTTCAGTATACGGTACTATTCACCAGTATAATACTATTTACGTATATGATACTGTTCATTTATACAATCGAAATGTCAAGTACTAGATGTTGTTTGGTCATAAGAGAAAACTAGAAAGAAGTTCGTAGGAGAAACTGACGTTTTATGTGTGAAAATACCCTCAGGGACTAAAGTGAAAGGACTGAATTGAAAAGAAACTTAAAGATTTAAGGTGAAAGGATAGTTTTCTCTTTAAGTTTCTAATAGTAAATAAAAGAAAATTTTCAGCCGTTGCCGCGATTAATTGCATTATTAGAAATGTCATTTTCATGAATAGTAAATTGAATATTTTATTAGCGTATAGTGTCAAATAGTACCCTTGACTTTTGCTATAAATAGGCCCTTCCATTTCACTTCTAAACTCACACCTTCAACTTCTCTTCTTCTCTCCTTAAGTTTCTCTTATTCCAAAGCTAGGCCTCTGAGATTTTGGGCCTTTCCTTTTCAGCTTAGGTAAGGATACTATGCCCTTTCTATGTCTTTCAAATTTTAGAAGTTAATTTCTTAAGTATGCTCTGTGGTTGCGGTTTTGGCCGATCTTCCACATCAGAAAAACTGTCCTTAGCTGTTTATATGTTATTTTGATTCTCTGATTACCGAAATAGAATGTAAACTGTGAAGAATACATGTCTAGGAAAGTTCTGGCTAAGGAAAGACCTGGTTTTTAAGTGTGTCCAGTGTGACCCTCCACTCTTTCCTGGGAACTTACCTGGTGTACTCTTTTACAGATTGTATTCTCTATTTCTGGTATGAATAGTACCCGTACGTATGAATAGTACCCATACGTATGAATAGTAACCATACATATGAATAGTAACCGTACGTAAAAATAGTATTCATACGTATGAATAGTGACCGTATGTACAAATATTATCCGTATGTATAAATAGTATCCGTACGTATGAATAGTGACCGTATATATGAATAGTGACCGTATATATGAATAGTACCGTATGTATGAACAGTATCTGTATGAAAACAATCCTAACTTGTTTTCTCTAATCTTTCATGAAAATCTCCGTAGCGGAATACTGAAATTCATCTGTGTACTCTTATCTGTAACGACTTAGAGAAGCGATATTCGTATGGAATCCAGGTGAGTGAAACGACCCCGTTTTAATAGAGTTTTAGCATTACTGGTGATAAAAAATATGTCGTAGGACACTCCCAAGATTCATAGGGGGAAATTGGATTCAGAATGACAAATCTAAATGAGATAATTAATCCATAAGTATGGATAAAATGAAATAAGTATCTTATGATGATGTGAAGTTTGAATGTTTTCAAAAATGGATTAATTGTTATCTTGATATGTGGTTTATAAATCCATAATATAGTTATATACTATACCTGTTTTATGGATGAATATTATATTGAGCTTCTGATTATGATATGAAATGCTATTGATTGTGATTGAGCGGGACAGTACCCCCTCTCACGGCAAGGCGGAAAACCCGGTTGACAGGGTATCTTGACCAATGAGTGTGGAGACAACGATTCCCTCAGTAGGGATATAGCCCGGATTGGTGATAAATCCGTGAGGCGCCCTAGCTAAGAGGATGAGGTTGTGCGTCATGGCGGAAATATACATAATTGGTGAGCCGGCCTGTGTGCGCTCTCCGGGATATATTGCCATTGACGAGTACTAGTAACGTTTGTTGAATTGGATGAATTTTTATCTTGTATGTAAGAGGATGAGGTTGTGCGTCATGGCGGAAATATACATAATTGGTGAGCCGGCCTGTGTGCGCTCTCCGGGATATATTGCCATTGACGAGTACTAGTAACGTTTGTTGAATTGGATAAATTTTTATCTTCTGTCTATTGGTTGAGTATGAGCCTTTGGATATGCTTGCATGACTGGTAATGTATTTGAATTTTATTAATGCGAGGCCGATTCGCTCATTGAGCTTAAAAGCTCACATTGTTTGTACAACCTTTTTGTTCAGATCAGGTTGCCATCGAAGAATATCTGCTAAAGGAGTAGATCACTTTGGACCTTCCCGTTGTCGGGTAGACCTCTCTTCTGTTATAGATTATGTTGCTCTGTAATCGTCTAGGACATCTAGTTCAGGGGTTCGACATTTGGCTTGTATGTCAGTATAATAATGTATTTTAAATTGATAATCTATGATTTTCAGATAAGAAAATTTGATACATTTATCGGAAGGCTTACAGTGATGAGAGATTCATCATTGTGCCGGTCATGTGCTCAGAAAACGGGTCGTGACACACGGTGGGAGATTTGGCATAATCGATTTTGTTAACAAAACTTAGGTTTCAGCCAACTCTACTTTTTCAAGCTTTTGGGTGGAGCATAATCGATTGTTGTGAATTTCCCCTACTACCCATGTTTGAAGATAGGGAAGAAAGAGATTTGGGTGAAGTCATTGCAGTCCAACAACATATGTTCATATACAGAGCTGGAAGAGAGAGATATGGCCTGAATCCCCACCGGCAAACCCACGAATGTGACTGGTCGATTAGATGCAGATCAATCCCATCCTCCTCATTTTTCCCGCACTGTTCATCTTCCTCATTTTTCCCTGTCGTCGCCTGTTCTCCTTCTTCTCGTGTCTGCGTCTCTTTGCCTTTGTATCTGTGTATGTTTTGTGCCATTGTCATTTCTGTGAAGAAGTTGAAAGTTAATGTGTGGAGTTGAGAGTGGTCTGGAAGTTTCTAGTTGATGTGTATGTTTCTTATTGTTTTTTATTTATTAACTCAAAACCGTAAAGTTGAAATTTCAAAGTTAAATGACTCAAAACTATGTGTTGTGGCTGACGAATATTTCTAATTTAATTTATTAATTTATTAATTATAATTTTTATTTATAAAGTATGATATGAATTTATATTATCAAATGACTTAAATGGATGATTAATAATTAATTAAATTAAGTATAAAACTTGATTTATTAATTTAGATATTTGATTTAGTTGACTTTTAACTTAAAAATTATGTAAATATAATTGTCTTATTTTTTATATGAGTTTGATGATCTTATTTTGTTTAACTTTAACAGTGATCTTTAAATAATTATTAAAACAATAATTAAAACTAATTTAGAGATAAATAAATTTATTTTATTACAACATTCATAAATTTTAATATTAATACCAATAGTCAAATGAAATAAATCAATATAAAATCTATATCCTTTCTAGTAATTTCACATTTAAAAGTACTTCTATTAATTAATATCCAAATGAAATTCATTTTTTAAAATCACTTCTTTGATAATAGTTTCCAAACATAAATCACGTTCATGCGAAATCAATTATGTTCAAAATCAATTTTGAAAATCAATTCTACTTAAACCTAATTTTACCTAACGAGTTTCCAAACACACACTTAGTAAATCTAATATGTGTGTGCGTGTATATATATATATATATATAAATATAATATTTTAAGAAATTTTATATATAAATAAATTTTTGATTAGTTCATTAATGTAACAAACTTAGAGACATAAACAATCAGGAATATATTTGGTATATTCTTTTCATATGCTAATCGATAATCTTTCCTGTTAGACCAAAAATTGATTAGGGAATTGGTCTGGAATAACCATTAAAATTAGTGAATAATCGAATTGGCTAAAATTAGTCGAACTAAATAAAAATCAGTGCTAAATGAATCGGTATACTTTATTTTATTATTTTTTAATTTTTCATTCTATAATTAAGTAATAAAGAAATTAATATTATAGATCAATCAATTTTAGTAAAGATGTCAATATATTAGCATTTATGAATTTGATATGGTCAATTTTTGTTATGAACTTTTGATTGTAGATATTGTTTTGTGTAATTTGATATCAAATAAATTTATATTTATAAAATGTCTTTAATCATGTATATTATTTTTTAATATTTTAAAATAAATGGGTTCAACCACAGTATAATCATTAACCATTGAATCAGTACTTTTATATGTTCCATCACTTGTTCGATTTTCATAACCTTGCTTAAAATATATAATTTTTTTTCACTTTTTTCTTAAAAATTAACTTTTTTTTCTGGTTATAATTAAAGAAGATTGAACCTTCAGGTTTACCTTTTTTTGACGAAATCGTAAACGTCAATGGCTCCATAAATAAGAAGCCACCTACGTACATGTACATATTCACCAGATCAAAACAAAGACGACGACTTTGTTATAGCGACATAAACAAAGTCGCTGCCTCAGAAACTAACGGTCTTCTTTAGGTGTTCCTCACTTCTCTCTCCAAAACTGATTATCCAATTTTGCCACGTGTGACGCGTCCGAATTGTATTGACCAATGCGGTTCTGACACGAGTTAAGACCCTGTTTGGGCCCACAAAAGCATAAGCATGACGGATGCGAGCTCAATCACTATATATATATATATATATATATATATATATATTTATAATTTTGTATTAAACAGTTAATTGATAAGAGTTTTTTTAATTTAATGAAATGTTTCAAATTTGAATTTTTGGAAATATGTAGCTACCTTAAAATTTAATAAGAACAATTTTATTGTTTATTGTAATCTTCTCTGATTTGAATCTAGATTAATCAATGTTTGTATAGTGTTCAGATACTAAATCTATATGATTATTTAAAAGAAACTTTGCATCAAGATTTTTTAAATAAAAGAAATAAATAAAAATGTGGGGTCTCAGCTCTCAAGTTGTTTAATTAAGATGGACTATGGCATAAATGATTTATTGTATTTATTAGGATAAAAGGGTTCATGGGTCACTCACACGTGGCTCTTTTATCAGCAAGACTAAGATCAATAATTAATTAGACATTTTAAATTTTTTCTCTTTTATTATTGCAACATGAAGAATATCAATCTCACCCACTCAATCTATATATTGTGCGAGTCTGAGTTAAACCCTTGGTTTATCTAAAGGGCACAAAGTCTCGACCGAGCACGTAAGCAGGCACATGTGGCATGCATGCAAATAACATAGCTACCTTGTAGATAACACATCATTTCAAGAAAATCACAAAATGGTAATTCTGTCCTCGAAGACAGATTCAAAGACAAAATATATTTTATTTCTAATTAGACCGATACAAATCATTTGGGACCAAAAATCATTTTTGTTTTACGGTGAGGGACGAAACATTCCATCTTAAAAAAATAATTTCGTCTCTAATTGAAATAATATATTCAAAGACAGAAAATAATTCTGTGACAATTCAGGGTTTGCTTTTCTGTCTCGTCTCTAATTAGAAACGGAATTTCTCTTCCTTAATCATCAACCCCATATAGCTTTTTATTGCAATTATGAGCTATCAACTTACACACGCTTAACAAATTACTATAATATTAATGCTAGTTAATTCAAGTAGTTTAATCATTCTAAGTAAGTATTTGGAATTTTAGGCACCGGAATGGAGAAAGTTTACATAAATAGAGAGCTTTTATACTTACATGGTTCAACTTAACTCAAAATAAGATTAGTTGAAACTCGAGAAATTGTCAAATAATGATGATTCTATGAAAAAAAATATATTGTAATACCCAAGTCACATCCAACTATATATGTGCTTGTTTGGTTGCACGATGGGCGACAACATGCTTCTACTAGCACTTAACTTAGGTTTGGGAGAAAAATGGGATGTTTGGCAGTCTAAAAGTCCACTACATCAGAATCGCTTCTCTCTCAAACCTTGGTTTCTTGTAGCTTTTGGCCTGATTAAATGCGCTTCTTTTGATTTTCTTTTTCTCTTTCCTCTGCTACCCCTTCGCTGCACTTAGGGAGAGAAACTGGGGGAGAGAAAGTGTGATAAAAGGAGAGAAAAAGAAGAGGAGGAGAGTGAAAAAAAGGGCAAAAAATAGATGTCAAAGAAGATACAATATAATACACCAAAAATTGTGTTTAGAGTTTTGATGTAAATTACAATTCTTGACCTTAGAACAATTACAATTTTTAGCTCAAGCTTTTTGTTAAGTCACTCTTAAACCCATATTAGAAGTCTTCATTTCACATTAATCCCTTTTTATTTGCAATTAGGCTCCTCTGTGTTTTAAATAAGTGTAAATGAAATAAGACACAAGATAAAATTTATATATTTTCTGATAATTATACATTCAAAAATATTTTTACTAACCAATATACAAACGAAATTTATTTTCTAATTAAAATCACTTTTTTGATAAATAATTTTCATACATAAATTATGTTCATGCAAACTTAAATTTGTCCAAAATTAATTCTATCTAAAACTTAAGTTTATCCAACTATCTTCTAAACTTCTCTTATATAAACTCTCCACAAGTAATATCCTACATATAATATTTTGCTACATGAAGAATTTTCTTTGAATTACTTTGACTAACTTAAGCATGAGAATGTAGGTCGATCGACACCTGCAAACAATGAGAGCAGCCATGTTGGGTCACCCACTAATAGTAAAATTCATCAGTCAGCAAGATCTTAATTACCTCGTCACGACATACATATATAGATACACATACAAGCGCATATACTCACACACGCAAATATATATATATATATATATATATAATATGAACATATACCTTGTGTGTCACCAAAATTTAATTGTACTTTTAAGGGAACGTAAGAAAGGCTGAGATAGTGGGAAAAGAGCCAAATAAGGAAAGATATTGCAGGCAAAATGTATGTAGAATTCAATGAATATAGAAATTATACAATTGGTGGTAGGTGAAGGGATATTAATATATAAAAGCTCTCTATGTAGCAGCTTTCTTCAATGTGTCAGCAAACACGTTTAGTCACCTACATTCTGACTTCCATGCAAACCCATGACACCTCTCACTGCATGCTTTCCTGCGCGTGCATCTACACTCCTTTGCCCTTTAAATAATAATTGCCTTCACAGTTCATATTTATTTATACAGCTCTTAAAATTAGCTTGCCGATGGATCGGCTTATTTTATTTTGTAAATAGAATAAAGTTAATTAATAATTTAATAATTTATTTTAAAGAATGATATTTAAACTGACCTATTAAAGTCTTTGAAATTTAAGTGGATTGAGATCAGTTGGTCTTTATAGGTTATATATATATATATATAGATATATATATTAAACTTTAATTAATATATATATATATATACATATATTAGAAGTTTAATTTTATTTTTTTAAAATTTCATAATTTCAATACTTAATTTTTGTCATTTAAAATAATTAAAATTATATTTAAAAAAAGATCTATTTTAAGGTTTAATATATTTTTTAGAAGTTTACTTTAATTTTTGCAATAATTTAATTTGACTATTCCAATATCTTTGAATCTTTATATATGAAAATATAACATTAAACCTACATATATAAAAGAAAATTATACTTATTTATCATGCTCAATTATTTTTTTAAATGAATATTTTATTGAAGTTAAAAAATTAGAATTTTTATATACCAAACAACATCGTAAAATTTCACCTTAATTAATTTAAGCCTGTAAGTGTAATTTTGTATACCTCTTCTAACACTTATCTACAGTTGTATACAAATTACCAGTGTCATTTCTCCATCACCTATCTAATGTACCTAAAAGAGATTAATAATATATATCATGGTTATTAGATGATGTTATTTTATCAAAACTTTTGTGTAATTAAATATTAAATCTTATTTTTAATTGAATTTGTATATTTATGTTTATGATAGGTAATTTTGTATATTATTTTTAATATTTTAATTATATATTCTATTTTTTACTATTTTAAAAATATCACCAATTTAATTACAATTTGATTATTAACTTTAAATCGAATTCTTCATTAATTTAATAATTGATCTAATTTTCAGAATCTTAATACATATAATTCAGCGGAGAACACATATTTTGTGATTTTGATGAGTTTAATTTCAATGAATACCTAAATTGTTTAACTAAGCACTAATTAAATGAACTTCCCAAAGACTTTTTAATTAGTTGTATATACAGTCAAAGTCGGCCTCTTACATATCACGTTCTTCATAATTATAATTTAAGGCTAGCACATCCATGCGTGTACGTTTCTGTAATTTCATGCGTTGAATCATGTAAAATCAGAAGTTTCAATTCAACCTTTTATGTTTTAATCTCTTCTGAATATGGTTGAGTTTGAAGTTGCACCATGCATGAACTTTCCACTGTGGTTTTTTTTCATACATGTACACGCGCTAACGAAGGTCATGTGCTGGAGCGTGATAAATGCTTAAAATATGATGTCATCTTTTAAGTGTCTACGTGTCAACTACAATAATGCCTCGCCTTGTCAAAGTCATACCTAAATAGGGTTATAACATGAACATGGCATAATATCAATATATATATATATATATATATGTTGATCATGGGGCACTCAATAATCTTAACACACTTGGCTAAATATCCTTTGTTCCTTCCTTCTCAATGCTCCTATATATATATATATATATATATATATATATATATATATATATATATATATATATATATATATATACACATACATATGTATGTACATGGCGCGTTTCTAATAAGAAAAGTAATTACCCAAAAAAAAAACATGTAGTTCATCTGATAAAAAGTTAATATAGTTTAATTAGAGGTCTTCAATTCTATGAAAATGTATGCAACTATATTAAAATTCAATAGGAAGAGTTTTATTATCTATTGTGATTTTATCCGACTCGAATTCGAATTAGTCAATGCCTGTGGTGTTCACTTAAAAAAAAAAGTAAATATGTTTTTGAACTATTAGTATTTGAAAATTTATTGAATTTTGATTATAATTTGGTTCAAGTTGTATCAAACTATAAAAATGTAAAACTTTTAAAATGTTAATTTTTTTCATTTATAATACCCGAGGTTAAGACATTACTTAAGATGAATGACTTAATATAAAAGGTGGGAGAAAAAAATAATAACTGTCATATTACAAATCAATAGTTTCTTTGATTTTCACATGAATATATTTTGCATCAATTTTATATATAAACAATTCATTTGTGATCTAATTAAGGGGTGATTATTAATTTTCTCCCTCACCTTTTATATTAAATGACTTATCTCACTTGATACATTATATATATATATATATATATACACACACACACATAAGGGGTGTATCTTGTGAGAGAATTTTTCCTGTTACAAAGGAAGCACAAGACCTTGAGAAAGGAATGGGAGAAAGGATTCCAACCCTTATTCATTCAAACCTGCAAAACCACTTGAGTTGAGACTTGAGACTCTTGGACCAAGAGGAGTGATTCTATATGAGAGATAAGAGAATAAAATAATCACAGTTTAAATATAACCAATGGTTCATACTGACATAATCTATTTTTTTTATTTTTGTATGAATAGATTTTATATTAATTTAAACCATTAATTTATAATCAACATATAAAACATTTTTCTTGTTTAACTATTCTTCTCATCACTTTGATACGTCCCCATATATATATATATATATATACACACACATACACACGCACACATACACACACAAATATAGTTCCACCCAACTCAACCAAATAAATGCCTTGCATATTATTCTTTTAGATAGAGTTCAATGACGTCTACAATCCATATAGCCGACCCCACTTAGTGGAATAAGATTTTGCTGTTATTGTGGTTATTGTTTTAAAAATCAGACCGGTCATTATAAATTGATAGAGATATTGGTTCACAGTTCATTGATCTAGCTGAGGTCAAATCGGTAATAATTATATATATATATATATATATATTTTAATTTCATATAATAAAAAAAATATAATTTAATAAATTAATAAACATTTTCATACTTAATCTTAGTAAGCTTATTATTATTATTATTATTATTATTATTATTATTATTATTATTATTATTATGTAGGTATGTATGTATGTATGTGTATAATTGTTTTTCTATTTTTTTTGTTCTCTTAATTGCTTTTGTGAGAAAAAAATATTATTATGAAAAAATAATTAAGAAGAAAAAAACATAACATGATAGAAAAGAATAAAAAAGATAAAAATAAAAGCTTGCTAAATCCCATATAGCTAGTGTGAGAAAAAATTGTATTTTGTAAGTAGTAATTTTTTTTAACAAAAACTGGTTCAAACAGTTTATTGATTTTGACCAATTTTTGACTAATTTCTTAACTATTTGATTTTTTTAAGATAAATTAGATCAGACCAATAACCAATTTTCGATTAAATTGACTGATTCAGTCTGGTTCTATAATCATTTGGAAAAAAAGATAAGCTAAATACAAAAGAAACACATACTAACTCCTTCGGAATGCCTTGCATATTAATTATATAATAATTGTGTTATAAAGATTAATTAACTTTGCAATAAATTAAATTACTTTCTGTGCTTTTAATTTGTGTCTGCTAAGATGCAAACAGGTTATGCTTATCCCAAACATATCCATACGTAATGTAGACTTGTGGCAATCTTTTATGTAATGGTGTGGCAGGATTACATAAACTATTACATTTAAAAATTGTTTGGACCCAAAAGGATCATCTTGCTGAATAATTAAATAGATCACAAGGGCAGGTGTACTCCACTAGGTTAAAGCTGTTATGTAATCATCAAACATATATATCATATATTAAAAAAATGGTTAATCATTTAAATGAACCGTCATTCTCCTGATATGAATATACAAGCATAATAATATATATATATATATATATATATATATATATATATATATATATATATATATAAAATAGATATTTGGCAGAATGCAATGCACTTGATCTTGATTCTTGACCAACCTTAACTTTAGGGTCATCTAATCGAACTTTCTCCAATCTAGCTAGAATCTAGAATAATTGGTTTTATATAGCTATAAGTATTAACATAACATGACTTTTTGATCAAATTTTCTTTTTCTTTTATAAATATATTTTTTTAATCAAAGGAGTGAAAAAAGCTATGAACAAGCAACAAACTCTCCATTCTCTTGTAATTAAAAGAATCAAGACGATGAAGATGACATGATTTATAATTTTTTTGATATACTGAAACTAATATTAAGACCTATAACATGATATTTTTTGTATGTATTTGACATTTGAATTCAAATTAAACTTATTTTATATGAATGGAGAAATTATTAGTCAATTTTATTAGCATATTTAATTATAATTATTATTGAGAATACTGATTTGTAATTTGAATTAAGAAATGTACAAGTCTGTAATCCGTTCAAAGGGAGAATGAAAAAACAGCATAATTAGGGAAGGTGTCAAATATAGTGACAGATTGTATACAATCGCCACTAAATATGAACATTTTAGTGGCGATTCATACGCTAACTACCAATAAATAGTGGTAGTTCATAACTAACTGTCACTATGTAGTGGCGGTTAGCAAAATAAACTGTCAATATTTTTGGTAGATCACTTGTAAATTGCCACTAAATTTGAAATAGTGTAGGTTGAAATTATCACTAAATCTCAATTTTCCAAACCTAATTGAAAGTCCAACGGTGGTTTGAATTGTTAAGATAACCGTCACTAATTATATTTAGTGATGATTATTGCTACGGGTATTGAAAACTGCTGCTTAATAACTCGTGGTACTTGATTTTGTGGCAGTTTTAAAAATTGTTACTAAATTAAATAGTGACGGTTGAAACCACCACTAAAGTGTTGTTTTAACTACTACCAATTTTTTTTTTTAAGTGACGTATGAGATTTCCCTCTTTTCTTTGCAGATGCACCATATTAATTGTGTTAATATGCTGACAAGCAGACAGAGAAAACAAAGAGAGTATATATATTTCAAAGAGGTTGTTAAATTGGTTGGAAAAACTGCTATACACAGCCAATATATTCAACTTGAAGTTGTACCTTCATAAGTTTAGAAGAGACATATGAGTAAATGACTGGCTGGGGTATGCACTTAAGCTGATGATAGCATCACAACAGAAATCATTTCAGTATTTGAAAATTTTGGACCATGTCTATGATAGAG
This sequence comes from Biancaea sappan, assembly GCA_037074585.1. Lineage (NCBI taxonomy): Eukaryota > Viridiplantae > Streptophyta > Magnoliopsida > Fabales > Fabaceae > Biancaea > Biancaea sappan. The sequence continues at coordinate 5,556,707 of CM073493.1, read as the reverse complement.
AGATTTTTAAGTACACCATCATTTATCAAAAACAAATGAATATGTAATTAAATATGCAATACATATTTTTTATGACACTCACTTCTAATATACGTTTATTAATTACGATTATATGTTCTAATCTATTTATCTTAAAAAATTATTTTTTTCTAAAAATTTATAAATACAATATTCTTTAGAGTGAACTCTCAATTTAGCCCAAGATTATATTTGTTTTAACTTAATTTTTTTATTGTTAAATAGTTAAATTTCTTTTATTATTAAAAGTCAATTTGACTAAGTGGTAACAAACACCATATTTCAAGTCACAAGGGGTTAGATTTAGCGAAAGAGCTAGTCCTCACTAGAGGGCGAACCTATGTCTGAAACCTTATTGCAATACAAGAAAGTTAATGATTTACGGCAGTAATTTCCTAACGGTTTTAAAAGACCACCAGTTTATTTGGTAGAATAGTAGATACTAGCAGTTATAAAAACAAGACATTCAAAAAATTGCCAAAAGAAAATGGCGGTTAGTAAAAACTGCCAATAATTGCCTGTGGATCATGCATCAGTGACGGTTTTTTAACGACCACCTAAATCATATAGTGGCGGTTTTAACTGTTGGTAAATGCCAAAATAAATCAAATATATTTTTTTTATAGTATTGATAAAGGTGTTCATATTTAATATGTGACAATGTCTCGAATAAAATTGCTAACAACAAAAGATTAAGATTATTGTAATATTTCAAAAATTAAATTGAGATATTAAATCTTTAAAAGATTAAATTAAAATTATTATAATGTTTGGAGTTAAAATTAATAATTTAGTCGTAAGCTATTTTTCTTTCTCCCTTGTTTAGTATTCCAATGCAATAATTGAGATATGATCCAGATATGTCAGTGTGTCCCCTGATAGTCCTTTAGCTATATATTTTCCCGTTCATGTGTCGTTTGTACTACACACATGTACTCATCATTGACCATAAATGTAAACAAGCCAACTTCTAAAACAACACACTTTCTGTGAACATTACGATCGCTCGTGACTCAATTGAGGGTAAACAGTCCACTCATATAGACTCAAACTCAATAAGTTATTTATATGAAAAATTACGATCGCTCGTGACTGGATTGAGGGTAAACAGTCCAATTTGCAGTCCTTTCTTTTTTTTTAAAAAAAAAATATTAAAGTCTTGCATCACTGCATCAACACAAAGCCACAAAATGATGGATAGGCGAGAGGCCAAAGGCATAGAGTCATAGATGGACAGGCGAGGGGCGAGGGGCGAGAGCATATGGAGAAATCACAAACTAGACTGAACCCACAATCAAGAGCGACTGAGTAACAGAGTGAGTCATGAGCAAACCGCCAAGCAAACCCTAATGGAGAAGATGAGAGGAGACAAGAATTGAAAATGACTTATGCAAATTGCAAGCAACACAAGGATCAGGATGGTTTCAATTTTAGACCATGACTCATGCGTGAAGCGAGGGTGAGTGAGAAAAAGAAAAAAGGCAAAAAAAAGGGTGGGCTGGTCCATGACACCTGCCCCAAACCTGTTTGGCCAGCGGGTAATACGGGTTGACATGTTTAAACTCGTTTTTGAAACAAGCATAAACTCTTGAACCAAAGACAATTCATTTAAGGGTTGACCCATGGGGTAGATTAACTGTACTCTGTATATATATATATATATATATATATATATATATATATATATATATATAAGACTACCCTAGTAAATGTTTGATGTGTGAGGTTGATGGCCTCACGTATAGTTGAGGTGGTATGAGAACGTTGATATTTAGTGGCTTATATTTTCAGACATTTGTTAAGAGAGTAAGACGGAAAGTGACTATAAAATGCCACTTGGTATAGTTCAGAATCTTCTCAAATGTATTTCAAGGATTAGCTACCTACTTTAATATGGAAGTTTAAAGCTGTAAACATAATATAGGTTCGTGAATATATAATTTTACTATAATCTTAGAAACAACTGCAAGAAACATACGTTTAAATTTTGAATTATTTTGTCAAATATCTTTTTTTTTATAGACTTTTAAAATCAAACACGATGTCTCTCTCTCTCTCTCTCTCTCTCTCTATATACATACATATATATATATATATATATATGTACACGGTAGTAGATCATATTGATTTAATTGTAATTTTAAAAAAAATCAAATGATGGGAACCAACAAGATCTAAAGTTTTGACCATGTATTCATAAGTTTAATTATAAAAATTATAAAAAATTAAATAAAATTTAAAATAATTTTAATAGACCATGATAAACTAATACTAATTGGTTCAAATGGTTTAACAATTACTCCATTTAAATAACTTATTGAGTTTGAGTCTTATAAATAGAAAAAATTAATAATGAAGAGCTTTACATTACATCTCCATCGTCCAATCTATTTCAAATTAGACATGATTATGGTCAGAAGGCCAACTTAGCTCAAAAAAATTAAAAATGAACCTGAATTACAAAAATCCAAAAAAGGGGCCAATCTCGGACTTTTTTTCAAGCCTAGCTTGATTTCTGTAGGCTCAAATTAATTATAAATTGTTTAAAAATAATAAAGTGCATATTTAAATAATAAAATATTATATATATGATCTAAAATATATATAATATTTAAAAAATTCTTTATATATTATATATAATATTTAAAAAATTCTTTATATATCTGTAATTTTAAAATGTATAATTTATATAATATATATTTTTTACTTTTTATTAATATATAATATATAACATATAGACAATTTTTATATTTAACTTTATGTATAATTGTTTACCATATATTTCATGTCACAATTGTATAACATTATTATTATAATCTTTTACTTTACACAAAACTAATATATATATATACACACACAGACGGATCTTCATGGTGACAAGGGGATAACCGTCCCCCAAAAACTTTCTTTTAATTAATTTTTTAAAAAATATTTATTAATTTAATTTTCTTCTATTAGCCCCCTCAAAGAAAATAAAAACATTTAACCCCCCTCAAAAAAAATTCAAAATATGTCCATATATATATATATATATATATATATATATATATTAAAAGCAAACATGTAAAATATGAGTCTGTACAAAGCCTGATCCATTTTCAAAAATTCCATCACTTTTTTTTAGAAATGAGCCTGACTTATTTTACAATACAAAAAATTAGCTTATTTTTCAACAAATTTAACCCGTGATCAAGTTTAGTTTGAACTAAATTAATCGAATATTAGTAAATTTTTCAACACATGTAATTTGTTTCCTAATTGCTAGTTTGGCACGTGATAGGGATTGAATTTGAGTGATTAATGATTATTGTAAATTTAAACAAACAGATGTGAGTTGTTGAATTACAAAAAAAAAATTGAGGGTGGGAACGCACGATGACCATTGACTATTTAAATTGGATGACAACTTTTACACCTGCTAGACAATTTGGATTCCATATGATTCAAATTTTGTTTTTTAAAAAAATAAGAGTACGGATGGGCAGCATATCACTTCAAGTTGATGTAACATTTACGATAGTGTGTATATATATGTATATATATATATATATATATCCCAAGGTGAGAAAACATGATCATGTGATAGAAGGGTAGGGTCCAAGTGTCTGATTGGTTCCATTATTGGAAGGAAGAAAGCAGAGTGTGGGAAAAAGAGGAGAAGAAGATCTAGAAGCTTGCAGACTCATGATGATGATCACAGCAACGTTAGTGCTGTACACTTGGCTTGCCTTCGACAGTTCTGTGGATCCATTCATGGCCAAAAAGCTAAGGTGGCCATATATATGAAGCATGCATGCATGGTGGCTACTGTCAGTGCTGTACACATGGCTACGCTTGGAGTCTCATTCCTATTGCAAAATATCTCACCTTCATCTTCAATCATGAGAATGAGGATTGACTTTTTAACCTTTTGATTGATCGTTACTATAAATGAACCCATTAATGTGTAAGGTGAGGTCCCTCCTAAGTGAAATTCACCACTAATGTTTAAAAAAAAAAGAGTTAAGTTGCAATTTAATAAAAATTGTAACCAAAATTTACAATTTACCCTAAAGTCAAAATAAGCACAGTGTTTGCTGAAATTTCAGAGGTTGATGAATGAGTTAGGCGCAGACGCATTTGAAGGAGTTGGTGGAGGCTGCGCAGAAGAAGAAAAATTGAAGAGGTTGGTGAGGAATGACCCTATAAATAGGGTTATTCACCTTCTTCATAATTCATTCCTCAAATCATTCAAAATCCTCACAAAGGAGAGTGAGAGAAAAATAGAGAGAGCCTTAGAAAGAGAGTTTTTCTAAGAAGAAAATAGTAAGCCAATTTGTGAGGGTATTTTCACAAATTGAAGAAATACCGTTGTTATATTTTTGTGAGTGAGAGATCCACCTGAGGGTGAAATTTGTAATCCCATTATTATTATAGTGGAAGTTTAAGTGGCCTACGGGTCCCGTGGTTTTTACCTCATTTGGAGGGTTTTCTACGCTAAAATCTTGGTGTCATTTTATCTTTTTGGTTTGGGAATTATCCTGGGCTTGAGGGTATTATTTATTCTTTCAAATACCCCAATTTTCCCAACAAAGTGGTATCAGAGCACTGGTTATTCAAGAATATTGTATAAGTACTATTTATATGTACGAGTACTATTCATGAAAATTGTACAAAGGCGTACGAGTACTGTTCATACATACAGGTACTGTTCATACGTATGGATACTATTCATACGTAGTTTTATACGCACAGTACTGTTCATACGTACGGTACTGTTCATTGTCGAAAAAAGTTTTAAGTTCGGTGAAACTTGTTGACTACCGCTCAAAATGGAGGAGAGCACCGGCAATATGATCAAGTTGACTGCCTTTAATTATGCTATCTGGAAGCCAAAGATGGAGGATCTTTTATACATTAAAGATCTATGGAAGCCGATTGTGATGCCGAAGGAGAAAGTAGTAGCAACTCCGACGGATGACAAAGCTGATGGCAAAACAACTAGCACCTCAGATGCTGATTGGGTCGTACTGAATCGAAAATGTGCTGCTCAAATCAGGCAATGGATTGACAAAAGCATTTTTCAAAATTTTGCTAATGAACACGATGCTTATGTTCTTTGGCAAAAGTTGGAGAAAATGTATGCAAGGACAACCGCATAGAATAAAGCTAATCTGATGCGACGATTAGTCAATCTGAAATATAAAGATGGGAGCAGTGTATCGGAACATATGAGTGAGTTCCAAGGTATTGTAGATCAACTGAACTCGATGAAGATGACTGTCGATGATGAGCTACAAGCATTGCTGATGCTGAGTTCTCTACCAAAAAGTTGGGACACTTTAGTTGTGTCGGTTAGCAACTCAGCCCCTGAAGGCAAGCTTACCATGGATATGGTAAAAGACAGAATGCTGAATGAAGAATCTCGACGAAAAGACGAAGGATATAATCCTGAGTCCGAAGCGCTTGTCACAGAGAAACAGGACAAGCAAGAAAGACACGGAAGAAATAAGGGTAGAGATTCTCAGAAAAGAAACCAGCAAAGAGGACGGTCAAAGTCTAGATCGAGACATGATAAAAAGTGTCACCACTACGGGAAGCCCGGACATTTCATTAGAGAATGCCGGAAGTTACAGCAATCCAGGAATCAGGAAGCAGAGAATCGAACAAATGACACTGCAAGTGTCACCGAAGATGTTGTCATTGTTCAAGATGCTGACTATGTCAATCTGGCATATCAAGAGACTACATGGGCAGTTGACTCAGGCGCTTCCTACCATGTTACCTCAAGACGAGAATTCTTTTCAACCTACACCCAAGGTGATTGCGGACGAGTGAGGATGGGAAATGATGATGCATCCAAAATTATTGGCATCGGCAACATTTATTTGGAAACTAATCTTAGATGCAGGTTACTCTTGAAAGATGTGAGGCATGTTCCTGATATTCGCCTCAATTTAATCTCCACCGGAGTACTTGATGATGGTGGCTACAGCAACTATTTTGGTGAAGGAAAATGGAAGCTCACCAAAGGCAACTTGATAGTAGCCAAAGGCAAAAAAGATTCATCTCTTTACATTATGGAAGCAAAGTTATGTAAAGGAGATGTAAACGCTGCTAGGAAAGAAATTCCCACCGAGCTATGGCATAAGCGGCTTGGTCACATGAGTGAGAAGAGTCTCAGAATTCTTTCCAAGAAGGAGCTCTTGTCAGAATTAAAAGGTACACCTTTGCGTACTTGTGTTGATTGTATTATGGGAAAACAACACAAAGTTACATTTCGTAGTTCTCCACCCTCTAGAAAAGCAAATATTCTAGATTTAATACACACAGATGTCTGTTCAATGAGTAATAAGTCACATGGAGGTGCACTCTATTTTGTGACTTTTATTGATGACCACTCAAGAAAGGTATGGGCATTTGCCTTGAAAACTAAAGATGAAGTGAAAGAAGTTTTCAAACAGTTTCATGTAAAAGTAGAAAGAGAAACTGGCAGACATTTGAAGTGTGTACGTGCAGATAATGGTGGTGAGTATCGCGAACCATTTGAGGAGTACTGTAGAAGTTTCGGCATCAGGCTGGAAAAATCAGTACCAAAGACACCTCAACACAACGGTGTCGCTGAAAGGATGAATAGAACCATCTGTGAAAGAGTCAGATGTATGCTCTCAAAGGCAAAACTGCCAAACTCCTTTTGGGGGGAGGCAATGAAGACAGCAGTTGATTTAATCAACCTTTCTCCATCAGTTCCATTGAATTATGACATTCCAGAAAGAGTCTGGACAGAGAAAGATGTTTCTTACAAACACTTAAGGGTATTTGGCTGTAGAGCATTTGTTCACATCCCAAAAGATGAAAGGTCCAAGTTGGAAGGAAAGTCGAAGTAGTGTATCTTCGTGGGATATGCCCATGAAGAATTCGGCTATAGACTCTGGGATCCTGTTAGCAAAAAGATCATTAGAAGCAGGGACGTGGTGTTTCTTGAAGATCAGACGATCGAAGATCTTGAGAAACAAGAGAAACCACAGTCAAATGAAATGCCAGTTAATCTGGAACCAGTCTCTCCACCATCAAATTCCAATGACGGGGGAGCTATACCAGATACTGATGATGTTGATCCACCAACTAGCAGTTCACAACTAGAGCCAGTTCCAGAGCAGGTCCAACAAGAAGCACCGTTAAGGAGAAGCACCAGAGAGAGAAAACCAAGTTGTAGGTATTCTCCTAATGAGTATGTGATGCTCACTGACGGGGGAGAACCAGAGAGCTATGATGAAGCTATTATTGATGGGCACAAGGATGAGTGGTTGAAAGCCATGCAAGAAGAAATGAAATCCTTACATGAGAACCACACATTTGACCTGGTGAAATTACCACAGGGCAGGAAAGCTCTCAAGAACAAGTGGGTGTACAAAATCAAAAGTCAAGAAGGCAGCTCACAACCACGTTATAAAGCAAGACTGGTTGTGAAAGGATTCGGTCAAAAGAAGGGCGTTGACTTTGATGAAATATTTTCACCGGTAGTAAAAATGTCTTCGATCCGAGTTATTCTTGGTATGGCAGCTAGCCTCAACCTGGAAGTTGAACAACTTGATGTAAAAACCGCCTTCCTACACGGTGATCTTGACGAGGAAATCTACACGCAACAGCCAGAAGGTTTCCAAGTCAAAGGAAAAGAAAAGTTGGTGTGTAGACTAAAGAAGAGTTTGTATGGTCTGAAACAGGCACCAAGGCAATGGTATAAAAAGTTTGACTCATTTATGGAGAAAAATGAGTACAATCGAACAACAGCTGATCACTGCGTCTTCATCAAGAAATTCTCTGATGATGACTTTATCATTCTTTTGCTCTATGTTGATGACATGTTAATTGTAGGTCAAAACATTGACAAGATTAACATGTTGAAGAAAGAGTTGAGCAAGTCCTTTGCAATGAAGGACTTAGGACCGACAAAGCAGATTCTTGGCATGAGGATTACCCGTGACAGGAAAAATCACAAGATTTGGCTATCTCAAGAACAGTATGTGGAAAAGGTTCTTGAAAGATTCAACATGGATAAAGCAAAAGCTGTTAGTTCTCCACTTGCCAATCACTTTAAGCTAAAAGTGAGCCAGTGTCCTTCAAATAAGGAGGATAAATTAAAAATGAGCAAAGTGCCTTATGCATCGGCTGTTGGCAGTTTAATGTACGCTATGGTATGTACTAGACCAGATATTGCTCACGTTGTTGGCGTTGTAAGCAGGTTCCTGGTGAATCCTGGAAAGGAACATTGGGCAGCAGTCAAATGGATACTTAGGTATCTCAGAGGTACTTCCAGTCATTGTTTATGCTTTGGTAATGGAAAAGCTGTATTAGAAGGATATACAGATTCAGACATGGCTGGAGATGTGGATACCAGGAAGTCTATATCTGGGTACCTGATAACATTTGCAGGGGGAGCTGTCTCGTGGCAGTCACGATTACAAAAGTGTGTTGCCTTAAGCACCACAGAAGCAGAATACATTGCAATCATCGAAGGTTGTAAGGAGATCCTGTGGATGAAGAAGTTCTTACAAGAATTAGGCCAAAACCAGGAAAATTATATTCTCTATTGCGACAGTCAAAGCGCAATACATCTCAGCAAGAATCCAACTTTCCATTCCAGGTTGAAACACATTGATGTGAGATATCACTGGATCCGTGATGTGTTGGAAAGTAAGTTGCTGAAAGTTGAGAAAATCCACACCAACAATAATGGAGCCGATATGATGACGAAGACTCTACCAAGAGAGAAGTTGGAAGTCTGTAAAGAAGCTGCAGGCTTGATATCACTCCCCACTTAAGTCGGGAGGGGGAGATTTGTAAGGTGGGGTCCCTCCTAAGTGGGACCCACCACTAATGTTTAAAAAAAAGGGTCAAGTTGCAATTTAATAAAAATTGTAACCAAAATTTGCAATTTACCCCAAAGTCAAAATAAGCACAGTGTTTGCTGAAATTTCAGAGGCTGCTGAATGAGTTAGGCGCAGACGCATTTGAAAGAGTTGGTGGAGGCTGCGCAGAAGAAGAAAAATTGAAGAGGTTGGTGAGGAATGACCCTATAAATAGGGTCATTCACCTTCTTCATAATTCATTCCTCAAATCATTCAAAATCCTCACAAAGGAGAGTGAGAGAAAAATAGAGAGAGCCTTAGAAAGAGAGTTTTTCTAAGAAGAAAATAGTGAGCCAATTTGTGAGGGTATTTTCACAAATTGAAGAAATACCGTTGTTGTATTTTTGTGAGTGAGAGATCCACCTGAGGGTGAAGTTTGTAATCCCATTATTATTATAGTGGAAGTTTAAGTGGCTTACGGGTCCCGTGATTTTTACCTCATTTGCAGGGTTTTCCACGCTAAAATCTTGGTGTCATTTTATCTTTTTGGTTTGGGAATTATCCTGGGTTTGAGGGTATTATTTATTCTTTCAAATACCCCAATTTTCCCAACATAATGTTCCCCCCTTTTCTATTTTTAGACTTAAATTAATGAACAAATTCTTTTGTCTCTATTTTTAAAATGGACCATTGTTATATTGGCCTAACACATTAGGTGTATGCTGAGAAGCTAAACGTGTTAGTTTGTTAGCCTGTGCCTTCCTTAAAAAAAATTTTTTTTGCATTTTTTGGAACAAAAAATTATAAAAAATAGTTAATTGCTTTGAGAGAGAGAGAGAGAGAGAGAGAGAGAGAGAGAGAGAGAGAGAGAGAGAGAGAGAGAGAGAGAGAGAGAGAGAGAGAATATGGATTTGGAGATTTGGAGCTTAAGAAAAGAAGAAGCTAAAATTGGAATTATTCTTTCTCTCTTTCTTTAGTATTATCTTTTTTCATTAATTAGGATTAAATGATTATATAAATTTGATATGAAATTATCTTCAAATGATATGTCTCTTACTCTCTTTATATTATTCTACTTAATATATATTAATATTTAATACATATATATAAATAAAGGGTTATTGATTACACAAGTTAAGTGAGCCGGGCCAATTAAGTTAAAGTTAGCCCAGTCTCGTCCTTAAGCGAGCTAAACAGGTCCAACTTGTTGGGTGTGGCAAGTTTTACTAGCTCCAATCCACATTTAGTATCTGATAGTGTCTGGAGTTATCTACAGTGAAAGATAGAAATTAGTTTTAGTTAAGGTATCACAGTAATCATTCCATGGTAAAAGCTCAGACGATGAATTGAGTTATAATCAAACTGTATGTTTGAGCAAGGGTTTTTAAAATATTAGCCTAGTTTTGAATAGGGAAGGTGAGCAATTTATGATTTAAAGGTCACATTGAATTACAATTCAACTAATTGAATTAAAATATTTGTAATAATATACTGTATACATTGCTATTATTTTTTTTTTCCTTTTCCTTTCAGGTTATTTACATCAAATCTGGAAGGGAATTCTATCTAATACTTGATAAGAAAGGTATTTTATCATTGACTGAATTTAACATAATTTTTGTACATGTATTTGTTTTGTATATCAATTGTTATCTTTTCTGTAATTTACGAAGAATATAAAATATTTGTACAAACTCATACATTACACGAGTCACAATAATAATTAACTTGTATATAATATAATTTACAAGTATAATACTATAAGTAACAAGAAGTATCGAGGTGGACGGCATCTCACAATCTTCATTATACGTGTTTGAATTTGCCCAGGACCACTTTTGCCAAAAAGCTCAAGACAATCTTGGTTGGATTAATTCAAAAGGGGCTAGGTTTCTCCCAAGCTATTCAATCTAATCTTTTATCAAGTTTGATTGATTCTTTCTGCCATCAATCGATTCAGAGTTTCGTTTGAATTGATTAGCAAGTCAACTCTCCAATTGATAAATCACTCAATCTGATCCATTTTTTTTATTATTGATTTCGTCTTCGATTGATCATAGACGAAATTTCATTAAATAAGAGACTAAATTTTTCGTTTATTAACTTTGTTTTTTTTTTTTCATGAAAGACTATATATGGAAATAGAGTTACATATAGATTAAACACTGTTCTGGCAAAAAGTCTACCTAATTATTAGGTCATATGTGTAAATATTACACCTGTGAATTTTTTGTTTGGCCAATATCTTGCTTAGGCAAATAGAATCATCTGATTGAGATTCAAGATTGACATGTTGATTTCATCTAATTGAATGATTCTACTTAGCCAAATAAAATATTGATTAAGCAAATGATTTGGACTCAAGTACAACACTAGATGAGAACAACCCCACCTAATTGACATGCTACCTTTTAATTATTTAATCTTTTAAACATCTCTATCAATTCTCAATTAATTATTATGTAACTCCAAGAAAAGCATGACATTTGAAATGCAACCACACAACTATAACTATTTTTAGAAATCCTTAGAGCACATTCTATAAATAGCTAATACTATATTCTACATGCAAATATTAGCTTAAATATTAAAGTCTTTACATAAATTAAACATTTTTCCATATATACTGCTACGAGAATTAACCAAAAAGTAAATCACTTATCTAAATTGGATATATACTTGATATAGTTAACGTTATTTTTGTTTTAGTTGCTTGTAAGTAATGTTTACAATCTTATCAAAATTATTATTCTCAATATTGTTAAAAATAAACATAATAAACCCAAGTGTCACTACAATAATGAATTTCATATTTTTGTTAAATATTTTATTATTTTACAAATTTTGCCTTCAAAACTTGAACCTATGTGTCTTTGTTGTTTCTTTATGAATAGGAAAAAATATTATAATACTAAGTTGTTTATAATACTAAAAATTAGGATTTGACAATTTTTTATTTTAACATTTGATATATTAATTTCAAAGATAAACATATATTTACTTATAATATTATGGTATTGCAAAAAAAAAACTATGCAATAAAAATCGAATCAAACTGTTCAAAAATTAAAAAATAAATATGTCTACAATTTTACAAAACTAATAAACTCATTTCATTTTAGTTCAAACTCAAAATCAAATTAAACCGAGCCTATAAACTTTTGCCACATACATTAACAAGAAAATAATTAGGGATTTGTGAGGAGAGTGTCTCGCTGTCTTTTTTTTTTTGGTAGTGACATCAATTCATGACTTGCCATTTGTGTAACCTTGCTTAATGTGCCTTAGTGATAATTATCCTTTAATTATGATTTTGGATAGGTCATAAGTTGACATTGATTATCTAATTCAACAACCTCTTAGAGTGTACGTGTCTGCTTCCAATGCAGATAATGAACTTCAAGATTATCAGGATAATGTTGGGATCAATACCAACATTTGCAGTTTCTGGAGCCAGCAATAAAGGAATGAATAAAATACCATTCGAAACTCATTAACTTCAGGTTAAACTATGTTGTTTGTCTTGACTCAATTTTTAATTTAATTCTTATAATTTAAAATTTTGTAACTGAGTTTTTATAATTTTATAATTTAATTTCTATATTAAAAATTTATCAATGTTTTGTTAAATTTTAGTAACACGACCAATATATATACCATATTAACATTTAGAATATATTCTTGACTTGAGTTAATTTATTTTAATTATTTAATATAAGTTGTATTAAATGTTATATATATATATGAGTTAATATCGTTTAATTATCTATTTCTTTTAGTTGGCATCAATCATGTATATTTAGAACGTTAATGTTCATATGGTTAGTTATGTTAAAAAAATTTAATGACATATGGATAAAAGTTTAATAACAAGGAATAAATCAAATTTTTGTGAAACTATAAGAATTTAATTACAAATTTTTAAAATATAAGGACCAAATTAAAAACAAGTAAAACTGTGAGGACTAAAAGAATAATTTAACCTTAATTTTATTGCTAATTGTTTTCAGTTTAAAATAGATTAAGTTAGGGTAAGTTGTGCCACAAAATATTTTTTACTTTAATATATAAGTATTTCAAAATTTTAGATCTAATTAAATCCAATGAGTTTGAACTTTACATCAAATTTTACTGATTCAAACTTATTGTTGAACAAGTGAAAATAAATAAAAACAACATCTAAAAATTTATTGAATTATAATTAGTTTGAGCCACATAAGATCACAAAAATATAAAATTTTTCTAATAATAATTTTTTGATATGATATTCAAATTTAAGATATTACTTACAAAAAGTGTTGAATGACTAAGTATATGTAAAGGCCCATATGCCAAACGCAGCGTTTTGGACTCTTGAAGGCTACTTTTTTTTTTGTGTGTGAGAAAGAGAGAGAGAGAGAGAGAGAGAGAGAGAAATAGATATCTGCTTGATTTTGAAAATCTAATAAGGTGCTTGACCTATTTGAGTTATTAATTTTTATAATTAACAATTCAAAGATTTTTTTAAAAAAATTAAAGAAAAAATAAAAATAAAAGTATAAAATTTAGATTATTAATTATAAAAATTGACAGTAAAAATAGACCAAACACCTTGCCAGGCCGAGGGTATGTTTCCTATATATGTGCTCCGCATTTATCTGAGAGGTTATCTAATTAGTTTGATTTTGACTTTTCATATGAATTGTTGTTGTAGATAAGAATTAATTACCACAATGAAAGGCTATCTATGCACATGAACTTTTCATAATATATATATATATATATATATATATATATATATATATATATATAGAGGTTGATATATACTAAAATATAACTATTAAACATAAATTTCAAACTATCCAATTAACTAAATTAAGAATACGACTCTCAAATGAGTCGAGTCATTTGACCCCAACTCAAGTCTTACAGGATTAATAGTGAGTATGAATTAGATCAGGTTAGATTTTATATAATTAATGGTTAAAAAATTCTTGCTCATCTTAGTCCATCATATGCAATGGACTCGTCCCATAAGTTTATTTATTTTATTTAAAAAATAAATTTTAATTTTTTAATGATAAAAAATAGATATTAAAACAATCAAATTTCAAAAAATTAAATTAAACTTATAAAAAAATATATTAAATCTTAAAATAGGTTATTTTTTAAAATGTAATTTTTAATTATAAAAATTAAATATTAAAACAATGAAACTTCAAAAAAAATTAAATAGAACTAAACTTAAAAATAGAAATAAAACATAAAATATAAAAATTAAAATGCCCATAAGGACCCGTTCACTCAAATTCACTTAAATTTAAAAAATTTGGTGGATTGGACTAAAATAGTTTCTTAAAATAAACTATGAAATTATTAGCTTGGCCCATCTAAGCTTGTTTTGATAGACCTTTATACATCTGTGAGGTTTTTTTTGTTTTTTGCTTATGCATTAATGGGCTATGTATGGATGGGTCCAGCAAAAAGTAGACGGGCCTTCAATCTTCCACAGAACGATAATGGGCTATTTTTGAAACGTAGGTTTGTAAATAGGCCCATTATAATTGCAAAGTGGCCCATAATACTGCAATAGAGAAACATAATGCACAAAAAAAAAAAAGTAAAATGATAATTAAATCTAAAGCGGCAAACCCAACTTGCTGGAGATCGACGCCCAAAAGCGAGATTGTTCAAAGTTGAAATGGCAACAACAAAAGCATGAGCTTAGCCTGAGTGACAAGAAAAGTAGCAAATTACAGTAATGGCATCGAAGACGGAGTTCGTTTCCGAAGAAGGCATGCGCCTTGATCAAGATTGCTCCACTTTGATTCTGGTTCGTATGATTTTCTAGGGTTTCTCTGATTCTTCTCTATTTCTGTTTTTTATTTCAATTGATTTCTTATCTTTTCTATTGCTGCTGTATGTATCTCTCAAATGAGTGGTCAAAGAACGTAGCGTTGGTAGTATTTGAGCTATATTTGCAGCTACAGAATGGGGGAAGCTAAGGATATTTAAAATTCGGTTAACTGTCGGGGAAATCGCGGGATTAGCTAAGTTTTTCTCCATTTTATTGATGCATTTGTTTTTGTGCATCTGTTTAGCCTGCCCTGTCTATTGGGAATGTGGGCCAGCTAGCTGCAGACCTTTTGGTTTCATCTATGGGATCAGAGAAAGTCGGATATTTGGATGATCCTTATGTTCTCCCCTGTGTTGGCAATGATGCATATGGACCAGCTCCTCAAGGCGACCTTGCACTTCCTCTTGAAGGTAATTCTTCGCTTATCCCTTTGTTCGTGACTGTTATAATAGTTACACTGAAATTTTCTGCTCTTGAATGACTAACTCTTTCTTTTTGCCTTTTGCTGGGTTTGCAGTTTATGATTCTCCTTCTAATGCACTCAGTATTCTTCAACAAAGATCCCCAGTCGTTAAGGTATCACCAGAGGCCGCAGTCTATCATTTGAAGTGATGAGGCTTTTCATTTATTTACTCTAATTTTTTTTTTTTTTGGGCTGGGGATGGGGCCTAGGGTCCTTTCTTGAATCTGGTACATAATGCTTGTGAGTCCCAAAAAACTATGACCCTCACATACAATGAATAAATGATATGTTAAAGCTGTGAACGTGGAACTGTTGCTTGAATGGAAATTTAGTTACTTAATGTTCAAGTAGTATTGTGTAGTTGGTGGTAAAATTCAAATCTGGACAAGCAGAGTTATAGACGTGAAATGTCTTTGTATATCTATCCTTGTGCTTTATTTATGGTCCACCTTTCTCTGCCTTTCAGGTTTGTACATTTGAGCGCTCCTTCTGCTTAGTCTTTTAATATTTATTCCATGATGGATATCATCCTTTTTTGGGGTATCATAGTTTTACCATTTTTTGATGATTGTCATTAAATATTCACCTGTTGGATATCATGCCTCTTCAGTTACTCTTTAAAATTTGTCAATATCAATGTATATACATTTTACGGCAGTTACGAGGAATATTGGGTACGACTTCCACCTCATTTTCTGGATATAAGCTAACCCTGAGCTACTACTTACTTTATATGTTATCTTACTAATCTTCTTGTTGTGTCTATGCTTCTCTCCACCTTGATGCTAATTCATTATTGATGTCGTATAGTTGCTTTTATTACACAACTTGGCACTAGTAATTTGGAATACACTGGGAAAATATTTATCTGTTATGTGGCCATTTGAGCAGGGTATGATGGTTGATTTTGCAAAGAATATATCTGATTTTGTTGCTGCTTGTGGAAAGAAGCACGTTGTTTTGCTTTCTAGCTTAGATTTTCGGAAGTGGCAAGAAATTAACATGTCAAGGTACTGAGCAGTAATCTTTTGAAGTATTACACTTTAATTGTTAGGTGTCGAAATTATAACCTTATCAAGATTATGTCTTAATTTTGTTACCTTGACAATCTTGTAAAATGTAAGAATCCAGCTATGTCTATTTCTGGGAATTACATCACTTTTTAATTATCTGATATATCTACTATCACATTAGTGGTCTGCAGATATATTACCTCTCTAGTACCAAGAGTGATGGATCAGATGAAAAATGCGAACAGCTTGGATGGAAGAAGCTTCAGGAATACAACCCTTCTCAGAAACACTGGAAATATCTTAGCAATTTAGCTGAAGGAAAGGCAACTAGGGAAGAAATCGCTTCTTTAGAAGATGAAGTGGAAGAAGAAACTTATTATGCTAGCTTGCCTTTTGCTGCTCTTTTTTCTTTCCTCAAGGTAATTTACCATGTTGAATAACACTTATGATTTTCACATTCTCATCAAGAAACAGTGTGTTGTTTTATCTTACCTCTTACTTCCATCTTTTGCGCAATATTTTTGTTTAAAGATTCACGCCTTTGTCATGATCAACTTACTAATTTCAATGAATGGTGAAATCTAGTAGCTGCTTGTGCGATATTGTGCACTGTGGACTTAATGCACTCCTCTTTTCCTGTGTACTTCTTTACTTGAACTGCAAAAAATAAAATTAAAAATAAATAAAGGGTTTAAGCCCCCTATTATTTTTTGTTCCTCCTGCACAGAAAGAGCATAATGAACGGTGTGGGTCTGATGACTGAGGTTTTATTCTAATATTCAGACCTGCAGTTTGATGGCCCTGATCACAAGCTTTTATTCTAATGTCTTAGGCCAAAGGTTTGAAGGTGACCTGCCTGTTATGCTATTGCTCGGAAGGAGACAACATATCTGATGCTTATCAATTAGCTGAGGCCGCATGCAAACTTCTTATGCTGAGTCCCAAGGGTAAGCTTTATTTATTTATTTTCAATAATTTGATTTTTAAGTTTGATTCTTCATTTTAATAAGCGAGCTGTTTGTTTCAATAACTCTCCTCTCCCCTTTAAGTTGACGGATTTACATATGACTATCCAGATGAAAAAATAATTTTATAATAATCCCAAGGTCCTTTTATGCAAATTATGATTACAGTTACACTATTCTTTCCCAGAATTTACCTGATAACTTTTCTTTTAAATATGGATTCTGGATATTAACATTTTTAGTGAATTATGTAGAGCTATTTGTTTGTTTCTGATTTTACCATGAGACCCTTGTAACACAAAATAAACAGAAGTTTATGTATCGCTAAAATTCTAAACAATGGATACTTCTGTAGCTCTGGAGAAAAGAAACTATCTTTTAAGTTATTTAAAAATTTAAAATTGAGGTATGTATGATGCTTAAAACAACAAGGGCTATAAAGTTTATGTAATTCACTTCAATAACTTTAAGCGCTGCCCTCCTATTTGGGCTTTGCACGTCTTTTTGGAAACCCTTTTCTTTTTCCTGGCTGAGATCGATTTTTATACCAGGATTTTGCATTACACCTGATTGATAACTCAAATATTTCCCATACAACCTTGTTTTAGAATTTCCTTTATCACATCTTAAGCAAATGATAGAAGTTGTATTTGCCAGTATGATATTCTACACTATCATCAGTATTATATATATTGTTTCTGCAGGAAGTGATGCTGATAAATGGCGTGTTCCGCTTTCTTGGATGAGTGTATATGGACCACCCCCAGATGTGTCTATGTTCTGAGACTAATGGGCGTAATAGTGAGACAAATTCAGAAGGATGGTGTAGGTTGGCGAAAGTGGACATGAAGTAGCGTAATCAAGAGAGCACACCTTCGGGGTCAGTATAAAATTTTTTGAGCGCTGTATGAAGTTTTGTGAAGTATGTAACCTTTAATACTCTGTTTTGTCATTAGACTACAGAGTTATGTCATTGACATTTCAGATCTTTGGATTTTCTTTGTTATGTTGCTAACATGTCGATCAGAAGTATAGTGAATCTAAATTCAGACATCTTTCCTTTAGAATTGTGTAGTAGTCAAGCATTTATATTCAGGCATGACTTACATAAACGTGTTTGTTATCAAGGTTTTCCTCTAAAATATGATGTGTGACGAAGTTTTTAAAAACGAGTTATAGATATGATGATGAGTCGGAAAAGATGTTGAATAATTTTTTTTTTTTGGGAGAAGGTGATAGCAAACGTTCAAAAAGCTCTATATAAGTTTAACTCTTGTATTAATATGAACCTTTTGTTTCTCCTGTTAGTGATTCTTACCAGAAGGACTTTGATTCTCTCATGTACATAATGGTTATCTTATCTGAGGAGAGAAGTAAATACTTTTTTTTTTATGAAATTACAAAAAGACAGAAAAGCTTCTTGTGTTAGTTCTCTCCTCACATGACCATCAATATCAAATCAGATCCCTACCTTGACCAGGGTTCTTGACCCAATTTAGGCAGTTGGTTTTCACAACCAACAACAACAACAACAACAACAACATAGCCTTATCCCACTAAGTGGGGTCGGCTACATGGATCGCACGACGCCATTGAGCTCTATCAATGACCAACTCTTTAGATATCTCATTTACTAAAAGATCCCGTTCAATAATTTCTCTAAGTGTCCTTTTTGGTCTTCCTCGACCTTTTTTCATAGGGCTCCAAACTATCTGCTCAACTCTCCTAACTGGCGCTTCCAACGGTCTCCTTTGCACATGCCCAAACCATCTTAAACGATTTTCAACCATTTTTTCCTCAATAGGTGCCACCCCAACTCTACCTCGTATATGATCATTACGGATCTTATCTCTTCGTGTATGACCACACATCCAACGCAACATGGTTGGTTTTCACAACCAATAATTAAAATTTTAGGATGTTATTTTTTAAAAAAGAACTATGAAATCTGAGCTGTTTGTTGTAAAAGTCGACAATTCAAATTGAATCAAGCACTCTACTTGACTTTGGAGGCAATTAGGGCATTTGAATTCCCATCATATAACATAGGAGGATCTAAATCCGTTACCACTTGGGGTTTCATTGTATCTGATAATTAGACAGTGGAAAGATTATATTTGCATGAATTTTAGGATATTGTTACTTGTTGCATGGACAGGTTCATGTTGGATCTAGGAGGGGTTCAATTCCCTTGTTTGCTACAGATATCTTAACATTTTGAGATATTCAACTACTTATTATTAAATTATTTTAAAATCAACGTGCGAAATAATAAAATATTTTTAATGGATTTTAAAGAGATCAAACCATACTCCAACCACATAAAATGAAAAGAAAAAAAAATGGTTGTGGAAGAATTAATAATTGATTCTTGGGCTGCCTCCTGGCTGCACATACATTTATGAAGTTTTGTATTTGGATTGGAATTGGACAAACTTAATTTTGGATTATTTTGATTTTCAAACTTGGTTTTTAAATTTGATTTTGATTAAAGCAATTTAAAGATGCTTTTAGCAAATAGGAGTATTTTTTTTTAAAAAAAAAAGTAGATTGAGAACTGAGAAATGCAGAACCAAATAATCATTTTTTATGTTTAAAAGCACTTTAGGGAGTTTAACTATTTAAAGCAAGACGCCAAACTAAATACGGAACTGGATCCCTTGTTGTATAGCAGTGTGTTGGGTAGTTCAACATTGTTTGGTGTTGATCGTTTGATGTGGGGCTCACATGAGCCTTACCTGTTTGTGCCTATCAAATAGCGATGGATCGCCCAATACCCCTGTGGTACATCAAGGGATCAAGTTGCACTAAATATATCCTAATATTAAAACAATACATTTAGTATGCAATAAACGAAATGAAAGTAAAGTAAAAATGGAAAGAAAAGGAAAAAGGAAAGAGAAAAGAGGAAAAAAAAATTGTTTAGTATAAAACTAAAAAGAAATGAAGGAAAGGTAAGAAAATCAGAGTAATTTTATTACCTTACCCTTGAGATAATTTTTTTTTTACTTTACTAAAACCAAACACCGCTCATCTCTCTACTCGCTTGGTCGTTTGTCTCTCTATTTGGCGTCGCTCCTTCTTTGTTTGTAGACCAGAACCAGCCACCATCTTTTGCTTCGTTCGTCTCTTTGTTCGTCTTCGTTGTTTCCATGGCTTTCCATCCATTCCTTCCGTAACTCTCTCTAACGCAAACGAAAAGGACCATACCAAAAAATGAGAAAACGGAGACCAATTCTGGAAAGCCATGAACGGGAGAAAATGCATGCCAAACTGCAGAGAGGAGAACAATACTAGACTCCTTTCCAGCGTGCCTCCTAAACAAGCCGTAAATGGGCAGTTGGGTTTAAAAATGCTCATTTATCTTGCAAGCTGGCCTACTTATTGATTTTTTTGCATTTATTTTTACAAAAATACATATTATTTAGTATAAATAATCTCACTTTATTACATTTCTATATTTTATAGATTTATATTCAATAAATATAATAAATTTGAATATGAAAACTTTTCTAATTTTTTAAAAATAAATATAGAAATTTTAAATTTAAATATAATTTTATTAATTTTGAAAGAAAATATGAAAAATTAAAGTTATTGATTGTTTAAAAATATTAAAGAAGTAATATTTTATATGTATAAATTATATTTTAATAAAAAAATTGTTGAATTTTTTACTAAAAAAATTTTGGTAAAAATATACTTGAGGTTCCTATAGTTTCACCCAATAATTAATTTAGTCCCCTTACTTTAAAAATAATTAATTTAATTTCTATAGTTTCTAAAATGATGAAATTGACCTTGTCAAATATTAATTAACCATTAGATCAATACACGTTACATTGACTATAATACTTTTATCACCATTAAAAGTCACACCAGCATGGCAAGATAATATGCTAGGTGGCACCACATAATATTTTTTCTCATTCTTTTCTTCTTCTTTTTTTTTCTCTCTCTCTTTCTCTCTCTCTATGTCCTGTCTCCTTACCTCTCGTCAATGTACTCTGTTTTCAGTCCTTTTCTCCAGTCGCGAGTTCTGTTCTTGCTTTATACAATTTTCGTACTGAGATCTCATTCATTTACTGGTGTATTCACACTGCATATCATGCTTTATATATATATATATATATATATTCACTCATAATTTCCTTCTCTGCTTTACCAAACTCCACTTCCTCTGAAGCTTCCCCCACACAACAATAGTGGAAGTTCAAACGAGCTAGGGACAGCAGCAGCAACACCGAGCCCCCTATTTACAGAGGAGTTCGAATGCGAACCTGCGGCAAATGGGTCTCCGAAATTGGCGAAGCCGGAAAGAAAAATCGGTTCTGGCTCGGCACCTTCGCCACCCCCGACCCTCGCCATTAAAGGCAACTCCGCCATCCTCAACTTCCTGGACCTCGCTGCTTCCCTCCCCTGACCCCCTTTCCAAATCACCTTAATTGAAACTAATCTCTGTTGTTTTGGTTATCATTTGAAAAATTGAGACTAAATTTTATTTCTTCAAGTAACAACGTAAAATCATCAATCGGTTTTTAATGCATCGAAACTTCACCAATGCAATAAATTAAAAAAAATTCTAACTAGTAAAAAAAAAACATTCCAACAAAATAAGAATAAAAATATTTAGGCAACAATATAATAAATTTAAATAATAAACAATATTCTTACTTAAAATTTTTTGTTCTCTATTTTATTTTCTCTCTTTTTTTTTCAATAGTGTAATAATTTAAAAAAAAAATCAAGAGAACAACAACAAAGTCAATAAAAATAGAAATAATGGAACAAATAAAATTATTAAACAGAAAAAATATCCCTAACAAATTCACTACCAAGAATGAAGAATAATGAGGATGAGTAGCCTCCGCAGCTTT
The DNA here is from genome assembly GCA_037074585.1 of Biancaea sappan. Lineage (NCBI taxonomy): Eukaryota > Viridiplantae > Streptophyta > Magnoliopsida > Fabales > Fabaceae > Biancaea > Biancaea sappan. The sequence continues at coordinate 5,534,707 of CM073493.1, read as the reverse complement.
TTGCTCTGCTTTCCCGTGCATTTTCTGCGTTTTTGGATGGGAGAATATTTAATTTCAGCCATTGCCACGTGGCAATTTATGATTGGTGAGATTTGGAGGTAAAAAAACAAAGAAAAGAGACCAAAGGCGTGGGATGATAGATCTGATTTCTCTCCCGCGTACATAGGTGCTTATTGTAACATCTTGACTTTTTATTTTTTTTAAAAAATAATTTTTATTTTTTAAATTGATTTATTAAATAATTTTTAAATAAATTTTTTTTAAATAATTATGAATTTTACTATTTACAAATTTACTATTTATGTAAATAGTAACCTTGTAGAAAATTTACAAGATTCTCATTAATTATGTCTGAACTTGAATATATACAAAAATAATTTACGTAATATTTGTTATTATTTTTATATTTTTGTATCATAAACTACTATAAAATATATTTTTACACTTCAATCTTATCATTAATATCATCAAAACCTTCCCTTTTTGTCCTTTTTTTTAATGAAGAACGAGCCTTAAATATGGATCTAAATCTCTTCTTCCTTTGATATTTACCATCGTCTCCTCTCTTTTTTTTTTTATGTCGCCTCTTTCTCTCTCTCTTCTCTTTCTCTTTCTCTTGTTTTTTCTTTCTTTCTTCCTTTCCTACCGTGCACTCACATAACACACACACATATACATACACAAACATATATATATATATATATATATATATATATATATATATATATATATATATATATATATATATATATATATATTTTTATCCTCCTCATTACCTCACATGTTTTTTTTTTATTTCTCTCTTTTTTTCTCCTCCGTCCATATATACACACACCTCAAACACATCATTTTCTCACTTTTTCTTTTGGTTAAAAATAATAAAAAACCTCAAATCTTTTTATTCTATTCAATTAGGTCCCTATTCAATGATAAAATTCTATTTATGTCTCCTAAAAATTTCTTAATAACTATTTTATCTTTATTTACTTGCTCATTTGTTTATTTAACCTCATTTTCTAAGGTAATTAAATTTAGGATATCACATTCTTCCCCCCTTAAAATGAATTTTGTCCCCAAAATTCAAACTAATGCATATATACACATATGAAAATTGCAACCACAACATGCATGAAAATATCCTAAATACAAACATCACACTTATTAACATAGTCAATTTATCATTCATTTTACACAACTGCAGTATTATATTTGTTTGAATTTGCGTATGATTTCTTGGGTAATCGAACCCTTAATCACTTTGCATTTGTACCGTATATTTGCGTATGATTTATTGGATGATTAAACCCTCAATGTCACATCCCAAAACTTACATGTGATATAAACATAAAATACCTAGGGTGTACCTCCGTGGTACCCCATAATCTCTGTGAACATTCTTAATATCTATAATTATGTGAATCATAAATATTCCAAGAAAGATATTTTGTATACATATTCAGAAAATGTTCAACTTTCAAACACTATACAGTACTATACAACCTCCCAAGCCTAGGTGACCTACTAGATTACAGAGCGTTTCCTAATCCTTACCAATTGTTTACCAGACAAAAGTGGAGTATATCCTTAAAGGCTATAAATTCTTCTCCTCAACCACTGTATCTGAAAAGATAATCATAGAGAGTGTGAGTTTATCATAACTCAGTGAGTAAACAACTGTACATGAAAATATCATAAGCACAAACACCACATTTACTAATACAATCAATCTATCATTTATTGTAAATAATTATAGTATTACACTTGTCTGAATTTGCGTATGATTTCTTGGGTGATCAATCCCTCAATCACTTTGCATTATATGCCATAGATACTTGCATTGAGTGACTTGGGAATTTAACCCTCAAACTCTTGGTGCATAAGTTTTCACAGTTATACACCGAGTGGTATGGGACTCTAACCCTTTCAAACTCGTGCATAGGTTTTCACATTTATACACCGAGTAGTATGAGACTCTAACCCTTTCAAACTCGTGTATTAGATCTCGTAGATCTTTTGCTCATCAATAAAATAGTGACAATTTATCACAATATAATTACTATAAAATAAATGAATTTACACATATTTTTATTCCCTTGAATGTCTATCATCAACCATAACAATCATCATATATTATCAACAGCGAGATTGATTATTTCTCACTTCAATAATGTTATAAACAAGACTTGTATTGTACTTTATCTAATAAGATCACATTAGTTTAGTAAGGTTATTCACTTACAAAATGTTCCAATTTATTCAAGGAACAATCACATCTAGTTCTTTAGTCAACTAGAGAAATCAATTCTCAAAGGTAATAAAATACCTTCCAATGATATTATACTTTTTCTCAATCTGAACACACACTGATAATCTTCTCAATTTCACAAATAACGCAAATGGGATTTATATTGTGCTTTGACTAATTTATTAAATTAATTTTGCAAGGTTGCCTACTCACCTGGATTCCACGCTCTCAGCGCTCCCACCTTGCGCCCCAAACATCCCTATTGTAACCAGGTAAAAACCATTAGGGTTACAAAATAGAGAAATTTCCTATCACTACTCTCGACCTTTACTCACATCTTAAGTCATAACTCCTAACCGGTAATGAATTTCTAAATGACATTTATACCATTGGAAACTAGACTCAAAAAGCTTTCCAACGATATAAAGTTTGCCCAAAACGGAGTCCAGATGAAGAAGTTATGACTGATTGAAAATAAGCTAAGGCTTTTCAGCATACCTGGCGCCTGGGCGCCAACACAAGCCTAGCGCCTGGGCTCCAAGCCCCTTTTCTTCCCAAAATCTTCTGAACCTTGGCGCCTGGGCGCCAGGATCGCGACCTTTCGTGATTTCTCTCGGTTTTGGCTCAGATCCGGCCAAATCTTCATCGTTTTTCATGATTTCTTTCATAGGATCTCACCCTTAATGTCTAAGGAGCATTTAGACACCAAAAACATCAATTTTAATCGAGAAACGAAACCGGAATCTCGATTTTTACCCCAAACTTTCTGAAAACTATAAAATAGGGAAAAGCTTGAGAAATAGAAATTTCTACCTCAATTCCTTGCTTTCCCTACGCTGCTTGGCTCCTAGAGGCTCGCCCCGTAGCCCAAGATCCACCCTCCAAGCCCGGTTGTGGAGTTGGAGTGTAGAGAGAGAAAGAGAGGAGAGAAAGTGAAGAGAGAGAGAGGAAAGGAGAAAATGAAGAAAAATTAGGTGAGGCCGCCTATTTACTCGCCCGGGGTGAAATTATCACTTGCTCTTCAGTTGACCCTTAGTCAAGACTAGTAAAAGCAAATTCATAAAATCTCGCCTCGGGTGATTCTAAATCCTAATTGCCCCACAATTTTCTTATTTCACTTTAGTCCCTCTCAGAGTCTCAAACTCCACTTTAACCTCGAATCCATCATCCTTTTGGTACCGGACTCATAATTCATTCCCATAAGCTCTATTCTTCTTCTCAGGTTTCTACTTGGTCATTTCTCAAAAGTACTACATACTTTCTTTTCTTTTCATTTTAGTCCTTGAGAATTTGTAAAATGTCCCAAATTAAAATTTTTGAAATTTCTATTTCCAAATTTCCTTCACTAATTCAAAAAGAACATTTATCATGTAATTAAATTTTTCAATAAACTTCAAATAGACTTAAAATATTCATGAAAATTCTTGGGATATTACATTCTTCCCCCATTAATAGAATTCGTTCCTCCGAATTCAAAACTTAACTCAAGATTGAAACAAATGCAGATATTTTGTCCAAATCTCGTTCTCTCTTTTAGAATTTTCACAATCAAGTACAAAATATAACAAGTTCAACATATTTTTATCTCTCGAGCTTCTTTAGTACAAGAATTATCTTATTTCTAGTACATAAGTTACAGGCAACAAACTGAATTTGATTTACAAAACAGATAATCTTAATACGCGAAGCTCAAATCAAATATTAGCTTAAGGTACAAATAAAAGAAAGAATAAATTAAGGACGATGAGGCTTTTGAAATGCAGAAAGTGCTCCAAGTCTAGAAGAGGAAGGTGCTTCAGATCTTAAAGAGGAGGCTAATCGTTGCAGCCTAAAAAGAGTTTCTGGAGGAAACGTTTGGGAAATTTGGCGAAGTGCAGAGGTCACTCCATTCATACAGTCAATACACCTCGCTTGTTGGTCACAAAAATTTTGAGTTGCAAACATCGAATGTCTATCAACTCTATTCGCCAATTCCCTAAAATGACGATTCAAGAGCTTCTCTTGTTCTACAAAGAGAAGATTTATCAATCTTCCCTGGTCCTCAAAGTGGCGGTTTATCAACCTTTCCAAGTCCTCCATCTTTTTTCTCATAAGCGCAAGCTCATCATTTGAAGATGTTGCTGTGCTAACATCCTCTAGCTCTACTACATCCCTTTTTCTTTTCTTAGCTTCTGATGACTCTTCCATGGATCTCTTATTCTTATAGTTCTCTAGACTAAGATTTAGATCCAGCTCTACCTTGCCAGCCTCAAAGTTTAAATTGAAAGATTTATTGCTGGCCATATTTTTCTGAGCTATAAAGGTTGAATGGAATGAGAGGTTTGATGCTAGAAAGCTTATAAGTAATGAACTCTTAGTGTAGTGAGCGGCGTAATGGGGCATCCATTATTTATAGACGAAATTTAGGGCTACCAAAACCCTTACATCACACTCTAAAGATGGCCTCCAGACTTTATCCGTCGCAATGCCAACGGTCTATAATAAGTATGCTAGAAAATAATAAATATAATCTCATGCAAAAGATTTTCTCAAAAAAATTCGGCTAACTTTTGACTCTTGCTCAAATCATTCAACTAATCACCGTTTCAATCTATGACTTCCTAACTCTGTATTTGTCTTATCAAATAATCCTAGATCGAGATATTACTCGATGAACGGGTAACTTCATACTAACCTTATCTAGGTTTCTAATCCGTGGCTTTGCTCTAGGCTTACACATTTTCAAAAAAAATACATATTAAAATAAAAACTTCTCACATTTACACATATCAAATGTTACTATAAAGTGAGAAAAAGTTTTACCTTTCTCTTGCCTCTACGAGCATATATGTATGTATGTATCAACATGGAGATACATCATTATCTATATATTTTCATCTATTCAAGTCCTTTTTAAATTTCAGACTTCTCATTCTCTGAATGTATGTAGAATCATTACATATTATTCCTGGCCATAACAAATAGCCTTCACTCTCAATGCATGGATAACATACATACATGTCATATGTATTTAAATACATATAATCACAATATAATTCAATCAATCATGTATATTATACTCAACTGAAGGCTTTCAAGAACAATACAAGAAAGCAGAGAAATACATTTTAGTTCATCATAAAAGCATCCAAGGCAATCTTTAATGGCTACGCTGTCGGCTTCTTAGAATTTCAGAAAATGCCAACAAGAGAAATGAAAAATAAACAAGTATAAATCGGCCGCAAATCCACCGAATATTGACTTACGTGGTTTTACCATTAATGTGACACACTGTTGACACGCATGCCTACCCTAGACTTCTGGCTTCCAGCTTGCAGAAATCCATAGGTTGAGCGTGTAGGAGTGCGGCGAAGAGATATCTTCTTTGGCTCTAAGTCTAAATTTTTCTCTATAAAAAATGTCCCGGAGTTCTCAGTTACTACACCACAAAGAGTAATCATCTCTGAGCCTACAATTTTCCAGCATTTCTCTCTCATCATACTCCTACAAAAACTTCTAAATTTTCTAAACCATGGCCACCAGGAAGTACATTGATCTCACAGTGGAGGCCAAGGAAGAAGAGCTCGACTTAAACTTAAGTCTGGGCAAAGACAAGGGCAAGAGACCTTTTGAGGGGTCTCAAGAGGATCAAAAGGAGAAGAAGATAAAAATTGAGGAAGCTGAGGAGATTAGCGCTGGTCACACGTCAGAAAACAAAATCACTTGTCTAGAGAAGGAGGTGAAAAATCTGAAAAAGATGATAGAAGACCTGGAGAAGTTAACTAAACGCAATAATGCGGCAATGACTTCAAGAATAGACAGGTTCTTCTATTGGTCTACCTAATGCTTCTGCAATCAACAACAAAGAAGTGTTGATTGTATGAATGGGATTTACACTACCCTTCGTGACATTGCTAATCTCTTGTTCCAAGAAATGGTCGAAGGGTGATGATACAATACAACCCTCCTAATCCGAGACCACCTCGCTTTTAGATTACTCATGCATGAGTAATTTCCCTTTTTTTTTGCAATGTAATCCTTCCGCTTTTAATGCCAATAGTTTCTTTTACTAGATGGTACTCTAAATAATAATAATAATAAAAAAATGAAGAAAGATAAAAGAAATTAGCCACACAAAATAAATAACAAATTCAGCTTATAAAGCCAGTCACATAAAAATTTAATGACCCTATAAGCTGTCACAGAGACAAACAGAAGTTCTGTACAAGTCTCGTTGTCTTTCCTCTTATCATACAGGAGTAGATGAAGGCATCACGTGTAGATCAATTAAACTCAATATTATGCTCTTGAATTGTCATGAATTCTTGCTTAAGAGCCTCGACTCGCAAGCTTTCCTTAAACTAACACTCTGAGGCACGAACTACTATAAGAACGTCTTTTTAGACCATTCCAAACATACATCACGTTTAACAATTATGAATGTTCATACGCCAACAGCCTACCTACAACATGCTCTAATTGTTCCAATGTTACAAAACTTCTACATTGTATATATATATTTTTTTTTTGAAACACTTCTATCACATAGTACCATCATGCCAATCCCTAACTAAACAAGTGCAACTTTGGCGAGTCGCCCCTAGAGAAGACTTATAACTTACCCCAATATCTCTTATGCTAGGTTCCATTTTACCGTAGTATCTCCCTTAGGAAAAACTACCTAGCCCACATCTATTTTCTCAACCAAGCTTTTATCAAGGAACATATTATTTAGGACTTACATCCTCTTCCATAAATTACATCTGTCTGGCATCTATCAAAATCAAATCTTGATCTACCTCACAAGGGTTCTTTTCCATTCCTGCATTAGTAATCTGCGCTATATTCTTTGCAAAAATCTTTCTTGAACTCTAGCCCATGCCTCATAATCAACTTTACCCCATCTAATACATCACTCTTGGCCCAGCCCTCAAGCCATATTCTAGTAATTACTAATCCTCAGCTTTCAGAGTACACTACAGAGTTATGTTCCCAATTTCTCAAAAAAAAAAATTTCATACAGAGATCACCTTTTCCATCGGTATAAAGATCATACCTCCAACAAGTTCCAAAGTTCCACATATGAAATCAATTACCTCATATTGTAACAAAATTATCTCTAACTAACTCCATCGAAGGGTAAGTTATGACAAAAACACTCAACTTTACAAGGTCTTTTATGGAACCTAATCTCATGGTCATGCCGCAGTTCATGACAATGGAAAAGGACCCACAAAGAACACTTTGCTCTGTAATCTATAGGGGACCTAAAAACCACCTCTGATACCAATTTTGTCACATCCCAAAACTTACATGTGATATAAACATAAAATACCTAGAGTGTACCTCCGTGGTACCCCATAATCTCTGTGAACATTCTTAATATCCATAATTATGTGAATCATAAATATTCTAAGAAATATATTTTGTATACATATTCAGAAAATGTTCAACCTTCAAACACTATACAGTACTATACAACCTCCCAAGCGTAGGTGACCTACTAGATTACAGAGCGTTTCCTAATCCTTACCAATTGTTTACCAGACAAAAGTGGAGTATATCCTTAAAGGGTATAAATTCTTCTCCTCAACCACTGTATCTGAAAAGATAATCATAGAGAGTGTGAGTTTATCATAACTCAGTGAGTAAACAACTGTACATGAAAATATCATAAGCACAAACACCACATTTACTAATACAATCAATCTATCATTTATTGTAAATAATTATAGTATTACACTTGTCTGAATTTGCGTATGATTTCTTGGGTGATCAATCCCTCAATCACTTTGCATTATATGCCATAGATACTTGCACTGAGTGACTTGGGAATTTAACCCTCAAACTCTTGGTGCATAAGTTTTCACAGTTATACACCGAGTGGTATGGTACTCTAACCCTTTCAAACTCGTGCATAGGTTTTCACATTTATACACCGAGTAGTATGGGACTCTAACCCTTTCAAACTCGTGTATTAGATCTCGTAGATCTTTTGCTCATCAATAAAATAGTGACAATTTATCACAATATAATTACTATGAATGTCACATCCCAAAAATTGAGCATGTGAAAAGATACTACTCATTTGATAAAATTCTCAAACATACGTTATTTACATATATTCTGTAAGGTTTTACATTCAACCTTAATCATTCATTCCACACTACAGAGTTATATTCAACTGATAAGCAAATATAGACATACATAGTCTGATATTTCTATCTCATCGCAAGCCTAGGAGACCTATAGAAAGTACAGAGCGTTTCTAGTATCCACATTAATAAGTACTGGTATCCCACTAGACAGAAATAGAGAGTAATCCCAAGGGGCTTCTAATCTTCCAACGGATACTCTTCTTCTTTGTTTTCTGTATCTGAAAAATAATCATAGGGAGTGTGAGTTTATTTAAAAACTCAGTAAGTAAATAACTGTACTATATAGAATATCAAAAGTACAAATACCACATTTACTCATATAATTAATTGTCTTATACATCGAGTAGTATGAGACTCTAACCCTTTCAAACTCATGAATAAGATTTCTTAGATATACAACGAGTAGTATGGGACTCTAACCCTTTCAAACTCGTGAATAAGATCTCATCGGTATACACCAAGTAGTATGAGACTCTAACCCTTTCAACTCGTGTATAGGTTTCATAGATATGCACTGAGTAGTATGGGACTTTAACCCTTTCAAACTCGTGTATAAGCTTTCTTAGATATACACCGAGTAGTATGGGACTTTAACCCTTTCAACTCATGTATAGGTTTCATAGATATGCACTGAGTAGTATGGGACTTTAACCCTTTCAAACTCGTGTATTAGATCCCGTAGATCTTTACTCATTGACAAGATAGTGAGAATTTATCACATAGCACAATTGTCATGAAATAAAATAATTTCTACATACTCTTATTTCTATCGATCATCATATACTCCCATATGAAAATTGATTGCTTATTATCCAAATAATATTATAAATGGGACTTATATTGTACTTTGACTAGTAATATCAAATTAGCTGAACAAGGTTATTCACTCACCTTGATGTTTGTCCAAGTTTACCTTGTTCCACACTAGAATTTATGTAGGAAAATTTTCTAGTAAAATATATTACAAGGAAACATAAGAAAGGAAACAAAATCACGAAAATACGCAAAATTTTCTGATTGCTACAGTAACGGTTCGCTACAGTGCCGGTTCGCTACAGTAACGTTGACTGCCGACACTACAGTACTGCTACAGTACCGAAGAAAATTTTCCAGATTTTTTCCGAAATTTCTGGTTGCTACAGTAACTCGAAGAAAAATTCCAGATTTCCAGTTGCTACAGTGCTTCGAATTTTGCAGAAAATCTTTCAAAAAATTCATCCTTTCCTTTCTTTTGATTCAAAACCAGAATCTCAACTCTTTTAACCGATTATAACTCAAATATAACTTCTAAAACAACTGAGATTCACGAATTATCATCAAAATCTTCAAGAACAAAACCTCCTCTAATCTTCCATATAAACTTAGATTTAAGGAAAATAATGAGATTAAAGCTTACCTTTGATCCTTACAAAGCTTTTGAACCGAACAAACAATCAAAACTCTGAAGATCAAGGAAAGGATTTGAAAAGAGGATGAAGAAGAGAGAAAACGCTTTTCTGCCTTCCTTCGGCTGAGTGAAAAATGAGGGGGTACTATTGAAACTTTATATTAAATATTTCTAATGGGTTATTCAATAACCCATGGGTATCCATAACCCAACATCCAAACCCATCCAGTCAATTTACAATAAATGGACTAATTGACCATTCTGAAACCACTTTTCCATGAATTTCACCATTCTTAGAATATATCCCACATTGTGCAAATATTTAGTCCAGTCATTTAACTCAATTTTCATAAATAATATTCAAAGAGAACAATTAAATATGAAAATTAAATATGACCAAAATAAATAACTAAAGTAACGCTGTAAAATTCTAAAATACTCTTAAGCGAATTATATTCCGAAATTAACGGGTATTACAATGAAATAAATGAATTTACACATACTTTTATTCCCTTGAATGTCTATCATCAACCATAACAATCATCATATATTATCAACAGCGAGATTGATTATTTCTCACTTCAATAATGTTATAAACAAGACTTGTATTGTACTTTATCTAATAAGATCACATTAGTTTAGTAAGGTTATTCACTTACAAAATGTTCCAATTTATTCAAGGAACAATCACATCTAGTTCTTTAGTCAACTAGAGAAATCAATTCTCAAAGGTAATAAAATACCTTCCAATGATATTGTACTTTTTCTCAACCTGAACACACACTGATAATCTTCTCAATTTCACAAATAACGCAAATGGGATTTATATTGTGCTTTGACTAATTTATTAAATTAATTTTGTAAGGTTGCCTACTCACCTGGATTCCACGCTCTCAGCGCTCCCACCTTGCGCCCCAAACATCCCTATTGTAACTAGGTAAAAACCATTAGGGTTACAAAATAGAGAAATTTCCTATCACTACTCTCGACCTTTACTCACATCTTAAGTCATAACTCCTAACCGGTAATGAATTTCTAAATTACATTTATACCATTGGAAACTAGACTCAAAGAGCTTTCCAACGATATAAAGTTTGCCCAAAACGGAGTCCGGATGAAGAAGTTATGACTGATTGAAAATAAGCTAAGGCTTTTCAACATATCTGGCGCCTGAGCGCCACACATGGCGCCTGGGCGCCAACACAAGCCTGGCGCCTGGGCGCCACAACTGGCGCCTGGGCGCCAAGCCCCTTTTCTTCCCAAAATCTTCTGAACCTTGGCGCCTGGGCGCCAGGATCGCGACCTTTCGCGATTCCTCTCGGTTTTGGCTCAGATCTGGCCAAATCTTCACCGTTTTTCATGATTTCTTCCATAGGATCTCACCCTTAATGTCTAAGGAGCATTTAGACACCAAAAACACCAATTTTAATCGAGAAACGAAGCCGGAATCTCGATTTTTACCCCAAACTTTCTGAAAACTATAAAATAGGGAAAAGCTTGAGAAATAGAAATTTCTACCTCAATTCCTTGCTTTCCCTACGCTGCTTGGCTCCTAGAGGCTCGCCCCGTAGCCCAAGATCCACCCTCCAAGCCCGTTTGTGGAGTTGGAGTGTAGAGAGAGAAAGAGAGGAGAGAAAGTGAAGAGAGAGAGAGAGGAAAGGAGAAAATGACGAAAAATTAGGTGAAGCCGCCTATTTACTCGCCCGGGGTGAAATTATCACTTACTCTTTAGTTGACCCTCAGTCAAGACTAGTAAAAGCAAATTCATAAAATCTCGCCTCGGGTGATTCTAAATCCTAATTGCCCCACAATTTTCTTATTTCACTTTAGTCCCTCTTAGAGTCTCAAACTTCACTTTAACCTCGAATCCATCATCCTTTTGGTACCGGACTCATAATTCATTCCCATAAGCTCTATTCTTCTTCTCAGGTTTCTACTTGGTCATTTCTCAAAAGTACTCCATACTTTCTTTTCTTTTCCTTTTAGTCCTTGAGAATTTGTAAAATGTCCCAAATTAAAATTTTTGAAATTTCTATTTCCAAATTTCCTTCACTAATTCAAAAAGAACATTTCTCATGTAATTAAATTTTTCAATAAATTTCAAATAGACTTTAAATATTCATGAAAATTCTTGGGATATTACACTCAATCACTTTGCATTATGTGCCGTAGATACTTGCACTGAGTGACCTGAGAATTTAATCATCAAACTCTTTGTGCATAGATTTTCATAGTTATACACTGATTAGTATGGGACTCTAACCCTTTCAAACTCGTGAATAAGATTTCATAGATGTACACCGAGTAGTATGAGACTCTAACCCTTTTAAACTTGTATTTATGATTTCATCTATATCCACCGAGTAGTATGGGACTCTAACCCTTTTAAACTCGTGCATAAGATTTCATAGATATACACTGAGTAGTATGAGATTCTAACCCTTTCAAACTCATGTATTGGATCCCATAGATCTTTGCTCATTAGTAAAATAGTGAGAATTTATCACATAGTATAATTACCATGAAATAAATTAATTTGTACATACTTTTATTCATTTGAATTTCTATAAAAATATACCAATCATCATATACTGTCATATGAAAGATTGATTGCTTAATATCTAAATAATATTATAAATGAGACTTATATTGTACTTTGACTAATAATATCAAATTAGCTTAGCAAGATTATTCACTTACCTTAACTTTTGCCCAACTTTATCTTGAACTATCCTTGAAAATGTGTAAGATAATGGAAAATGCATCACAAAAGCATCCAGGGCAATTTCTTTTTTTTTTTTGTTCTAATTTTATTTTCTTATAGAATTTAATTTCTATTATGAAACATATCTTCACTTGTTTTATAATACATCATAATCATACATACTTTTTTCTAACTCAATTTCTCTCTACAGAATTAAGAGTTATTACATAAACATAAATATATTTATACTAATAACATATATAATCATAAATATGAAATAGAATTACATATCATTTTTGTAAAATTTCATCTTCAATAATATTTTTAGAGAGAGAACAAACACATGGATAATTCATATGATCATAGGAAATATAAGCTTTATTTATAATTCAAAGTACACTTCGCTAGGTACTTAATTTTATAGAGATAAATATCTCTAATATGTTTATCTAGATTATCACACTCAAAGTAAATTCTAATTCAACTTCGGCATACCTTTTCTTTTTATGAATTTAGGCTATAATGATTTTTTACATGTAAAATATACTGGTCAGGCATACATTATAAATAAGACTCCATTATTTTCTTTATTCATCAAAAGATATCTGGTATGCATTTATTCATCGTTAATCAATTATCTATATGAATTACTTTTACTCAGATATTCTTCTAAATCTCACTTAATCATAACAAACATTCACAGCAATTCAAACACAAACATCATAAAAATAATACTTTTAACAAATCAAACAATCATATGTAAGTATTTTCCTTTTCATAAGATGGCAAGACCTTTTGCTCTGATACCATTGTGTAACATCCCGACTTTTTATTTCCTTTAAAAAAAATATTTCTTATCTAAATCGGTTTACTAAATAATTTCTAAATAAATTCTTTTCAAATAATTATAAATTTCACTATTCATGAATTTACTATTCATATAAATAGTAACACTACAAAAAATTTACAAGATTCTAATTAATTATGTCTGAGCTTGAATATATACAAAAATAATTTACATAATATTTGCTATTATCTTTACATCTTTGTATCATAAATTACTATAAAATATATTTTTACACTTCAATCCTATCATGAATATCATCAAAGCTTTCCATTTTTGCCCTTTTCCTTATGAAGAACGAGTTTTAAATATGGATCTAAATCCTTTATTTCTCTGATATTTCCCATCGTCTTCTCTCTTCTTCTTATTTCTTTTCTATTTTGTCTCCTCCTCTCTCTTTTCTCTTTCTTTTTCTCTTGTTTTCTCTTTCTTTCTCTCTTGTTTTCTCTTTCTTTCTTCCTTCCCCACTGCGCGCGCGCGCACACACACACACACACACACACACACACACACACACACACACACACACACACACACACACACACACACACACACACACACACACACACACACACACACACACACACACACACACACACACACACACACACACACACACACACACATATATATATATTATCCTCATTACCCCACATGTCTTTTTTTTTTAATTTCCCCCTCTTTTTCTTCTTCGTCTACATATACACACACCTCAAACATATCACTTTCTCAATTTTTCTCTTGATTAAAAATAATAAAAAAATCTCAAATCTTTTTATTTTATTCAATTAAGTCCCTATTCAATGATAAAATTATATTTATGTCTCTCAAAAAATTCTTAATAACTATTTTATCCTTATTTACTTGCTCATTTATTTATTTAACTTAATTTTCTAAGGTAATTAAATTTGAGATATCACACTTATAGTCCTTGGACTGTGGCCACCTACAAGAGGTTAAGAAGTCTCCTGCAACTCACTCTCGTGGGATGATAGAGGTGACTTCGGATCCCATGCTTGTCTTTAGGAATAAGCATGGAATCTGGCCTTGATAGAGATATTTAGAAAGTTTAGTAGATTAGAGTAATTTTCTCCTATGCCACATATCAGAAGCCGGTTGGTGGACAGTAGACAAAGGCACATGCTCAAAAGTTAGACAACCCAAATCCCATAAATGGTATGTCTCCCCCAAAGCAATTGAGCAGCCAATAAATGCACGTTTAGTCATTTCTTCACTGTCCTTGAATATTTAGCTGCGTATTACAAATTTAAAATTAATAATATCCTGTGTAGAGCCAAAATGTAAATAAATTTTCTTAATTTAAGAAATTATGACATTTACCCTCACAACTTTAAAAAGTTAATAATAAAGCTTTTTAAACTTTTAATTTTGTACAACATAATTCTTTTGTTGACTTTTTTTGTCATTTAACCTCTTACACTATTTGTCTATGCACGCCGAGCAAGGCTAAATTAATGAAAAACATATCTAGCTTATCGTCTTAAGAAACTTTTATTGCAAAAAATATTTTAAAAATGTCAAAAATTATTATTTTGTCACTCTGGCCATAGGTCAATGCATTTTTTAATAGCTTATATGGACTTAGTGTTAGTGTTCTAAATAAAAAGGTCAATAGAGGAGTTATGTTGTATTAAATTAAAAAGTCTAAGATAATATATTACAAACTTCTAAAATTTAGGGGTAAATTGTAAACTTCAATTCTTTGCATTTGGGCCTAAGTATTATCAACAAACACAATGCAACTTTTTTTTTTCTTCATTACAAATTGGAACGCATGAACAATGTTAGTTGTTATATATTAAACACATCTGATTTAAGTAATTTAACGTTTATTTCTCTTCAACAATGTTTTAAATTCGAATCTTATGAATGAAAAAAATTAATATTAAACTTTTTTATACTTTTATGATTTGATTAATCTCGAATCAAATTAATCAAAATTCAATAAATTACAAAATAGATGATGGTATTCTAAAAGCTTTGACATATCAATGTTTAAGGGACTAAATTGATAATATAATAATTTATAAGAGACCAAATTGAGAATAAAGATATGTGACCAACTGAATTTGTAACATATCCATCTATGAGGGACCAAATTAAAAAATAAAATCTATGAGAGACCTAATTGAAAAAAAATGTCATCTATAAGGGACCAATATGATGTTTTGGTCAATGTATATTTATGAGTAAATCATTAATTTAGTGCCAAAATCATCACACTTTTATCAATTTAATTATTAAAAAAAATTAAATGTCTCAATCTAATTCTTGAAAGCTTGCATTTGTTTTAATTTAGTTACTTTTATTGTTAAATAATAAAATTTACTGTTATTAAATTTTAAAACTTCCATTGCTAAATCTTACTTTGACAAAAAGAGAGAGATACTTGTAATTTTTTAAAAATCAAATTACTAATTTACCCTTTTTTCTTATAAGACGATAGGTTCATGAATTTTCGTGGACATTTGACTGTTTTCAATTTCTTTAAAAGACACAAATGAATCATGTATTTACTTGAGAGGATTTTACCTCATTTAAGAGTGAGCAACCAACCCGTTCAACTTGACCTAATTTGCACAGTTGGATTGAGTTGATGAGTTGAGTTGGATTAAAAATACTGAGCTCGATGATTGGCAGGTCAGGTGACGGGTTGAAAATTT
The DNA here is from genome assembly GCA_037074585.1 of Biancaea sappan. Classification (NCBI taxonomy): domain Eukaryota; kingdom Viridiplantae; phylum Streptophyta; class Magnoliopsida; order Fabales; family Fabaceae; genus Biancaea; species Biancaea sappan. The sequence goes on along the minus strand of CM073493.1, from coordinate 5,518,706 downwards.
TCAACCTAACTCAACCTGCAACCCGATATATATATATATATATATATATATATATATATATATATATATATATATATATATGTAATTCTATTCTTCTAATTCCAAATTCTTCCCTCATCACTTCACTCTGTCAATCCCACATCTCACAGTCATCGTGCCTCTGTCCTTTTCTCTCCACCGAAGCATCCATGCTCGGATTCCGATCTTTCATCGCTGGTCACTTGCTTGAAACTCCTCTCTCAGAATTTCTACATTTCGGACCAGATCTAATTTTTGTCTTTGATTCAGCTTTAGTTCTTGTGTCGTTGGAGATTCACCTTTCATCTCTCAACCTTACTCCCTATAGCCTCTCGCTCCCGGCTTCCTCTCTGGTCTCTAGCCTTACTCCCTCTAGTCTCTTGCTCCCAGCTTCCCCCCAGTCTTTCTTCTGACATTGAACAAGAAACTTCTGGTATTTTGATCCGTTGTAACTCTGTCAATCGAGCTCGAGGGCCGTCAAAGGCAGTGCAGAGGCACGAGAGGGAGAACATCATAACACGCATGACACACTAAAGGCCAACGGCAACAGTGGTAGTGGAGAGGGGAGACTACAAAGGGAGAAGGAGGACCCGACCCGACCTAACCCGTTGGCACGTGCTCAACCCTAACCTCATTTGTCTTTTATTGTTGCGTTATTACTTTAGTATCTATATAATGGTGCTGCAGTCTTTCTATTTATATGGATATATTAACTGAGAGATTATGATTACCATATATTTTGGTGGTTTATTTTTATTTTAAGTTCTATTTTAGTTTTTTATGTTTCGAATATTTCATATTGGTCTTCTATATTATAAATTCATTTTTTTATCTTTTTTTTTGTCAAAACTGTTAGCCACTTTAATAAAGTTGACACAATATCATCTTAATGCTAACATGACATATCTACTTAGGTATTGATTGTATACAAAATATGATAAATATATTATTAACTTTGTTCAAATAACTAATAGTTTTGATAGAAAAAAACTGAAATAGTGTGTATTTGCTATATGGAGAATTAATATGAAACGTCTGAAATATAAAAGACCAAAATAGCATTTTTGCTTAGAAAGAAACAAACATTTAGGGTCTGTTTGGTTTGTGAAAACGTTTCCTGTTTTCATTTTTAATCTTCATTTCCTGAAATACATTTCCTGAAACACTGAAAATATCTTTTTGATGTTTTCAGATTTAGGCTTATTTTAAGAAATGTTTTCAATAAAACATTTTTAGTTAACTCAACCAAACGCATTTTCAAGTCTATTTTCTGTTTTCAGTGAAAATGAAAACAAGAAATGCCCAAATCAAACAGGTCCTTAGTAACCTTTAAAAGTTAAGACGCTGAGAAGTAAAAATACAACTGTCACATCCCAAAAATTGAGTATGTGAAAAGATACTACTCATTTGATATAATTCTCAAACATACGTTATATACATAAATTCTGTAAGGTTTTACATTCAACCTTAATCATTCATTCCACACTACAGAATTATATTCATCTGATAAGCAAATATAGACATACATAGTCTGATATTTCTATCTCATCGCAAGCCTAGGAGACCTATAGAAAATACAGAGCTTTTCTAATATCCACATTAATAAGTACTGGTGTCCCACCAGACAGAAATAGAGAATAATCCCAAGGGGCTTCTAATCTTCAAACAGATTCTCTTCTTCTCTGTTTTCTGTATCTGAAAAAAAATAATCATAGGGAGTGTGAGTTTATTTAAAAACTCAGTAAGTAAATAACTGTACTATATAAAATATCAAAAGTACAAATACCACATTTACTCATATAATTAATTATCTTATACATCGAGTAGTATGGGACTCTAACCCTTTCAAACTCATGAATAAGATTTCATAGATATACACCGAGTAGTATGGGACTTTAACCCTTTCAACTCGTGTATAGATTTCATAGATATGCACTGAGTAGTATGGGACTTTAACCCTTTCACACTCGTGTATAAGATTTCTTAGATATACACCGAGTAGTATGGGACTTTAACCCTTTCACACTCGTGTATTAGATCCCGTAGATCTTTACTCATTAATAAAATAGTGAGAATTCATCACATAGTACAATTGTCATGAAATAAATAGTTTCTTCATACTCTTATTTCTACTGATCATCATATACTCCCATATGAAAAATTAATTGCTTATTATCCAATTAATATTGTAAATGGGACTTATATTGTACTTTGACTAGTAATATCAAAGTAGTTGAGCAAGGTTATTCACTCACCTTGATGTTTGTCCAAGTTTACCTTGTTCCACACTAGAATTTGTGTAGGAAAATTTCCTAGTAAAATATATTACAAGGAATCATAATAAAGGAAACAAAATCACGAAAATACGTAAAATTTTCTGACTGCTACAGTAACGGGTTGCTACAGTACGGTTTGCTACAGTGTCGGTTCGCTACAGTAACGGTTCACTACAGTACCGGTTCGCTACAGTAACGTTGACTGCTACAGTACCGTTGACTGCCGACACTACAGTACTGCTACAGTAACCCGAAGAAAATTTTCCAGATTTTGTTTCGAAATCCCTGGTCGCTACAGTAACTCGGTTTTGCAGAAAAATCTTTCAAAAATTCATCCTTTCCTTTCTTGTTTCAAAACCAAAATTTCAACTCTTTTAACCGATTATAACTCAAATATAACTTCTAAAACAATTGAGATTCATGAATTATCATCAAAATCTTCAAGAACAAAACCTCCTCTGATCTTCTACATAAACTGAAATTTAAGGAAAATAATCGGATTAAAGCTTACCTTTGATCCTTACAAAGCTTTTGAACCGAACAAATAATCGAACTTCTGAAGATCAAGGAAAGGATTTGAGAAGAAAATGAAGAACTGAGAAAGAATCTTTTCTGCTTCCTTCGGCTCAAGTTGAGGTTACTATCGGCTCAAAGACCGAGGTAAACCTACTACAAAATCCATGGTGATCCTTTCCCACTTCCATTCGGGAATATCTAGTTTTTGCATCAATCCAGGTGGTCGTCGATGTTCAGCTTTAACTTGCTGACAAGTCAAACATCGAGCTACAAAGTCAGTCACGTCTCGCTTCATGCCCTCCCACCAATAAACTTGTTTCAAGTCCTGATACATTTTCACAGCACCAGGATGTACAACGTAGGGTGAACCATGAGCTTCCATTAAGATTTCATGCTTCAAAGATTCAATGTTGGGGACACAGAGTCTACCATTAAACCATAAGACTCCTTCTTCATCTACCAAGAAACTTGGTGCTAGACCTTGCCTTGCCTTATCTCTTATTTTGACCATATCAATGTCACCTTCTAAAGTTGCTTTTATTTTTTCAACAAGGGATGATCTAACTGTTAAATGAGCCAGAAATGTACCTGACTCAGTGATCTCGAAGAATACTCCATCAGCTTCCAATTCTTGTAGTTCATGTATTAGAGACCTCCTTATAGTGGCAATGTGAGCTAAACTTCCCATAGACTTTCGACTTAGAGCATCAGCCACTACATTTGCTTTACCTGGATGGTAAAGGATGGTACAATCATAATCTTTCAGAAGTTCCATCCACCTTCGTTGCCTTAGATTGAGATCTCTCTGCTCAAAAATGTACTTAAGGCTTTTGTGATCTGTAAAAATTTTACAAGTTTCCCCATACAAGTAATGTCTCCATATCTTTAGGGCAAACACTACAGCTGCCATTTCCAAATCATGAGTGGGGTAATTCAATTCATGCTTTTTAAGCTGACGTGAGCCATAAGCTATGACTTTACCATGTTGCATCAACACACACCCTAAGCCTATTTTTGAGGCATCACAGAATACAGAGTAACCCCCTGGTCCTGATGGTAAAATTAAGACTGGTGCAGAAGTTAAACACTCTTTCAATTGGGTGAAACTTTGCTCACATGAATCATCCCAAATGTATTTAACATTCTTTCGGGTTAACTTATTTAATGGAAGAGCCGTCTTAGAGAAATCTTTGACAAAGCGACGGTAATACCCTGCTAAGCCAAGAAAACTACGTACTTCAGACACAGTTGTTGGTCGAGGCCATTGTTTTACTGCTTCAATTTTACTTGGATCTACATGAATACCTTCTTGGGAAATAACATGTCCCAAAAATGTTACATGACTCATCCAGAATTCACATTTTGAGAGCTTTGCGTACAACTGATGCTCTCTCAAAGTCTGAAGCACTTTTCTCAAATGTTCAGTATGTTCTTCATGACTCTTTGAATATACCAAAATATCATCAATAAACACAATTACAAACTTATCAAGGAATGATTTGAACACTCTGTTCATTAAATCCATAAATGCTGCTGGTGCATTTGTCAACCCAAAAGACATCACAAGAAACTCATAATGTCCATACCGTGTACGAAAAGCAGTCTTAGGTATATCATCACTCTTAATTCGTAACTGATGATATCCAGACCTTAGATCAATCTTTGAGAAGTATTTTGCTCCTTGAAGCTGATCAAACAAATCATCTATCCTTGGTAAAGGATACTTATTCTTCACTGTGACTTTATTCAGTTGACGATAATCTATACATAATCTCATAGAACCATCTTTCTTTTTCACAAAAAGAACAGGAGCACCCCAAGGTGAAAAACTTGGGCGAATGAACCCTTTGTTTAACAAATCTTCCAATTGTTCTTTAAGTTCTTTTAGCTCAACAGGAGCCATACGATAAGGTGGAATAGAAATTGGTCTTGTGTCTGGGACCAAATCAATACTGAACTCAATATCTCTTTCTGGCGGTAATCCAGGTAAATCTTCTGGGAACACATCTGGGAATTCATTAACCACATGAATGTCTTCTAACTTCTGTTCTTTCTTTTCTAAATCTTTGATAAAAGCTAGAAATCCCTGACATCCCTTTCGCAACATACGCTGGGCACTTAACATAGATATCATGTTGCAAGGTACATCACTTCGATCTCCTTGAAACACAAAATTACTCCTCCCCGGTATATTAAAGGAAATAACTTTGTCACGACAATTTATAGTAGCATGACAAGAAGATAGCCAGTCCATCCCTAGAATCACATCAAAATCTAACATATTGAGAACCATAAGATCTATCTCAGTTTCCATGCCTCCAACGATTATTTTACAAGAACGATAACATGTTTTAACCATCAAAGTCTCTCTCATCGGTGTGGAAACCAAGAATGGTTCTTTAAGAATAATCGAATCAATTGCAAATCTCTTGGCAAATAGGGGTGACACATATGAGTGAGTAGAACCGGGGTCAAACAAAATACGTGCAGCAAAAGTATTAACAGATAATATACCTGTAACTACAGCATTGGATGTTTGAGCATCTTGTCGGGTTAGAGCATATATTCTTGCATTTCCTCTGCCAGCAGCTTGTTTTCCACGGTCACCTTGGCCTCTTCCAGAACCTCTTCCCATACTACCCCCTGTTGAAGGGGTTGGTGTTTGAGTAATAGATTGTGGTCGAGGTGGCAAAGTAGACCCTTGACCTGGTCTTGTCATGAGCTGAGGGCACTCCCTTATAAAATGTCCTTTTTGTCCACAGTGAAAACAGCCTGTACCAACAGTGTTTAACCTGCATTCTCCGAAGTGAAACTTTCCACATTCAGGACATTGAGGTTTTTCCCTTCTACCTTGAGTACCTCCTCTACTAGAAGAGCTAAAACCACCCCTGCTCTCTGAACGAGGCTTAGCCACACTGGCTATAGAATAAGATGACTTAGTAGGAGTGGCTGGAGCATGTTGTGGTGCAGTAAAAGTCCCTGAGTCTTCCCCTTGATTAAAAGATCTCCTATATCTGGCCTTCTTCTTTTGACGATATTCTTCTTTATTCTTTGACCTCCTTTCCATTCTTCGGGCCACATCAACAGCTTCTGAGTACGAAGAGTAATCATTCATATTAGAACCCACTTGATCATATAAGGCATCACGAAGCCCTTCCACAAACTTTTCTATTTTCTTCCTTTCAGAAGGAATGATTTCAGGGGCATATTCAGATAATTTAACAAACTGAGCTGAATATTCATCAACAGTCATGGTTCCCTGCCGTAGATACAGAAAATCTCTGGCCCTGGATGATCGTTCACTTGCCGGAAGAAATTCATCCATAACCAATCTGTAAATTCTGTCCACATAACTGGCGGTGCGCCTTGAATTCTAGCTTTCTTCCAGTTCCTCCACCATTTACCAGCCCTACCTTTTAACTGAAAGGAAGTGAATTCTACCTTTTGAGTAGGAGAACACCCTATAGCATCACAGATTGCTTCACAATCTTCAAGAAAACATTGTGGGTCCTCTTTGGGATCTTCCCCTGAAAAAGTAGGAGGCCTCATTTTCTGGAATTCAGACATTCTTACCTCTCTTACATTAACTCCTCCCGCTAACGGAGCTGGTGGTACATTTTCAGCTTCAACAATAGGAGGATCCACTGGCAGGTTAGCTTGTGCAGCTCGACCTCTCATTTCAGCCTCAAATCGGTCAAATCGTTCATTCATCAAATGAATCACATGTGCAATAGTTGCATTACCGACATGAGCATCAGGTTCGACTCTTCTTGCTTGCTCACTAGTTGCGCCCTCAGTACTTTGAGCATGTAAACTATCACCACGGTTAGGATCATCTTGCACATGTACTGGTGGATTTATGGCCCTCCTTGGACCCATATGCTCATTATTATTAGAAGATCCTTCTGACATTGATCTGTCACAGATCTACACACATAACAAACAATTTTCAGACATAAACAAAATATCACTTACTAGCCCCACTGAGAAGTTATCTATAAAATGACGTTATACTCTACAAGGTCTTTTATGGAACCTAATCCTATGGTCATGCCGCGGCTCATGACAATAGGGAAGGGCCCACAAAGATCACTTTGCTCTGTACTCTATAGGGGACCTATAAAACCTTTCCTCTGATACCAAATTTGTCACATCCCAAAAATTGAGTATGTGAAAAGATACTACTCATTTGATATAATTCTCAAACATACGTTATATACATAAATTCTGTAAGGTTTTACATTCAACCTTAATCATTCATTCCACACTACAGAATTATATTCATCTGATAAGCAAATATAGACATACATAGTCTGATATTTCTATCTCATCGCAAGCCTAGGAGACCTATAGAAAATACAGAGCTTTTCTAATATCCACATTAATAAGTACTGGTGTCCCACCAGACAGAAATAGAGAATAATCCCAAGGGGCTTCTAATCTTCAAACAGATTCTCTTCTTCTCTGTTTTCTGTATCTGAAAAAAAATAATCATAGGGAGTGTGAGTTTATTTAAAAACTCAGTAAGTAAATAACTGTACTATATAAAATATCAAAAGTACAAATACCACATTTACTCATATAATTAATTATCTTATACATCGAGTAGTATGGGACTCTAACCCTTTCAAACTCATGAATAAGATTTCATAGATATACACCGAGTAGTATGGGACTTTAACCCTTTCAACTCGTGTATAGATTTCATAGATATGCACTGAGTAGTATGGGACTTTAACTCTTTCACACTCGTGTATAAGATTTCTTAGATATACATCGAGTAGTATGGGACTTTAACCCTTTCACACTCGTGTATTAGATCCCGTAGATCTTTACTCATTAATAAAATAGTGAGAATTCATCACATAGTACAATTGTCATGAAATAAATAGTTTCTTCATACTCTTATTTCTACTGATCATCATATACTCCCATATGAAAAATTAATTGCTTATTATCCAATTAATATTGTAAATGGGACTTATATTGTACTTTGACTAGTAATATCAAAGTAGCTGAGCAAGGTTATTCACTCACCTTGATGTTTGTCCAAGTTTACCTTGTTCCACACTAGAATTTGTGTAGGAAAATTTCCTAGTAAAATATATTACAAGGAATCATAAGAAAGGAAACAAAATCACGAAAATACGTAAAATTTTCTGACTGCTACAGTAACGGTTTGCTACAGTACGGTTTGCTACAGTGTCGGTTCGCTACAGTAACGGTTCGCTACAGTGCCTGTTCGCTACAGTAACGTTGACTGCTACAGTACCGTTGACTGCCGACACTACAGTACTGCTACAGTAACCCGAAGAAAATTTTTCAGAATTTTGTTTCGAAATCCCTGGTCGCTACAGTAACTCGGTTTTGCAGAAAAATCTTTCAAAAATTCATCCTTTCCTTTCTTGTTTCAAAACCAGAATTTCAACTCTTTTAACCGATTATAACTCAAATATAACTTCTAAAACAACTGAGATTCATGAATTATCATCAAAATCTTCAAGAACAAAACCTCCTCTGATCTTCTACATAAACTGAAATTTAAGGAAAATAATCGGATTAAAGCTTACCTTTGATCCTTACAAAGCTTTTGAACCGAACAAATAATCGAACTTCTGAAGATCAAGGAAAGGATTTGAGAAGAAAATGAAGAACTGAGAAAGAATCTTTTCTGCTTCCTTCGGCTCAAGTTGAGGTTACTATTGAAACTTTATATTAAATATTTCTAATGGGTTATTCAATAACCCATGGGTATCCATAACCCAACATCCAAACCCATCCAGTCAATTTACAATAAATGGATTAATTGACCATTCTGCAACCACTTTTCCATGAATTTCACCATTCTTAGAATATATCCCTCATTGTGCAAATATTTAGTCCAGTCATTTAACTCAATTTTCATAAATAATATTCAAAGAGAACAATTAAATATGAAAATTAAAAATGACCAAAATAAATAACTAAAGTAACGTTGTAGAATTCTAAAATACTCTTAAGCGAGTTATATTCTGAAATTAACGGGTATTACAACAACATACAATGAAATTAAGGAATTTGGATCCCCTCAATGACCAAATTTAGATCATTAGATGAGATCATCCAACGGTTTAGATAAATTTTATGTTTTTCTTCTTTTAAAAAAATTGCATGATTAATTTTTAAGATTGAACATATTAAAAATTATTCATGTGATTTAAAAAAAGTAAAATTAATCTGAACTGTTAGATGATCCTTTCAACAGTTCAGATTTAATTCTTAAGAGAATTTCCCTCAAGGATATTTGAGGGAATCCAAATCCGAAATTAAGAGGCCAAAAAATATTTTAACATATATATATGGAATAAATTACACTAACCTCTGTTTTTTTTTTTGGGGATAAAATTACATTGATCTTTCTTGAAGTTTGGAAATATTGTATTTGACATCTCTCTTATTTTAAATATAATATTCAGCTTTAACGACATTTCAATATATATATATACGTATGTTTCAGTAACCTCATTTATAGATTATTTTTTTGTCAAATCAATTCATTTTTCATACAACATGTAATAAGACTATAATTTATCTATAACATGAAAGTAAATATAATTGAATGAATTTTAATGATAAAAATAAACTAATAGGTGATAAGTGAAATATCTAACACATACACACACGCGCACGTATGTTGTGTTAAGTAAAGTCTACAAAAAAAATTGATTTTTTTAAAAATTAAGTTCTTTGATAATTAGATCATTTAAGATTTATATGTATATTAATTAAAAAATATTATACAAATTTTAATGTAATATAATCATAAAAATGTCAACTTTTTAAGAAGATAAACCTTCCATGGTATTATATCCCTCCACTTTGGACAACTGAAAGTTTCTTTAAATAGAAGAGATATTATTTTGGACGTTCTTCTCAATCTTCTTTCTCCTCCACAAATGTTCATCATCCTCATTTTGCCTTCTCTTCCATCTTTGTTTTCTTCGTACTCAAAAAACACCACGTGACTATACCACTATATGATAATCTAACAACCAAATAATTCAATACTTATTTATTTAAATATATTGTTGAATTCAAGTCTTATAAATAGGGAAAAAAAAATAACGTTGTTTGAAGAGAACTTCACACATTTATTGCTTGATTCCATTCGACGCAAACTAATTGAAACCTAATTAACTTTTGGTTACTCTAGTTTTTTAGTTTACCACGTCCTTTTAATTGGAGGTAATATTATTTGAAACTAATAGTATTAAATAAGCTGACCCATTGCAGGACAAAAATAAACGCGTCAATTTATTTATAAATAAGATTCAAATTAAATGTCTAAGATCGTCGTCTGTTATAGACCGTAGACTTAAACGAGCTAGCTTGAAGGCCACTCATTTAAAAAAAATTATATTTAAATAATGTAATGATATATTTTTAATAAAAATATTCAATGAATTTTTATTAAAGTATAATTTATATATGTAAAATATTACATTTTAAATATTTTTAAAATAACCAATAACTTTAATTTTTTATTTTTTTAAATTATTTATATTATATTTAAATTTAAAAATTCTAAATTTATTGAATATAATGTTATATAATATAAAAATATAATAAAATAAAATTATTTATACCAATAACACAATTGAAAAAAATAAAATAAAATAAATAAACGGACCGATCCACAAGCTCCGTAAGCTTAACTCATGGACTAAATAGATCGACCTATTTAGATTTATTTTTAAACAAACTTAATTTCTTGAATTTAAAATTGCTCATTTACAAGTTGACCCGCGATGTGCAAACCATTTTGATACTACTACTTAAAATACTATCAAACGTTACCTTTTAAATAACTAGTTCCTTGTCTTGCTTGGTGACTATAAACAACAACGTGTTGGATCTTTTAATACTATCTAATCTGGCTCCATTGTACAATTAGAGTGAATAGTGCCTTTGATTTGCGGATATTGTTTATCGGAGACCTCCTTTACTAAACTGAACTAACCAATTTACATGGTCATGTGATCCAAAAAATAAAAATAAATAAGGTAAAAGTATTTTTTTTACATATTTAACGCTTACATTAAATATTTTATTTTATTCCTACAATTTTTTTTGTGTCAATTATGTTTTGTATGTTTTATTTTTATTACAAATCTATTCTTTTTACTAACGCTGTCTATTACATTAACTAAAAATATTAATTGAGTGGTTAGTAAAAAAATAGATTTGAAACAAAAGTAAAACATGTAAGACTCAAGCATACTATTTTTACATCGCTAACTTTTTTGTATCAATTATATTTTACATGTTTTATTTTTGTTTCAAATCTATCATTTTTACTAAAATTGTTTATTCTATTGATAGAAAATGTTGATTGAATGATTAGTAAAAAATGTAAATTTGAAATAAAAATAAAACATGTATGACTCAAACATATTTTTTTACGTCTTTAATTTTTTTTTCTGTCAGTTACATTCTATATGTTTTATTTTTGTTTCAAATCTACTATTTTAACCAACTACTTAGTCACTGTTTTTTGTTAGTAAAATAAATTACCTTAATAAAAAATAAATTTAAAACAAAAATAAAACATATAAAATATAAATCATACAAAAGAAAATTAAGAACAAAAATTAAAAATTAATGTAAAAGAACTAAAAGTGCTTTTCCGACCAATCAATTTAGTCAAACATTTATTTGTTAACTGAGGACGATGAATTTGATTTGGTTTCATTGAAGACTCGTTTAGTGCATCATAAAGGAGTATATAGTATAGTATAAATTAATTGATTTTTAAATGCTGCTTAATGTAAGTAAAAACATTATAAGTCTATATAATAAGAAATTTTTATGTACCAAAAGGATGTATGATAAGAATATTTACTTAATTATCATCGTACAATACTATATAGCTAATTTTTTTAATCATGAATAAACTACATCGTTTTTTTTATTGAGGTTTGATTAAATCTCTCTTGATATTCTTTTTTGCTATAAATACTGCATTTGTCTCTTATGAAAGAATATAGATTGCAAAAAAAAGAAATTAATGCCAAAAAATAAATTAAAAAATTTCAAGTTTGATGTATTAAAAGTCTCAATTTATTTTTTAAAAAATTACATTTATTTTAATTTAGTCATTTTTATTACTAAATTATAAAATCTACTATTGTTAAATTTGAAAAATTTTATTGCTAAATTTCAAGTTGACCAAAAAAAATTAAAATAAATACAATTTTTTATAGACAAAATTAAAATATTTATAATTTTTTAAGAATCAAATTAGTAATTTACCTTTTTTTAAGAATCAAACGTGAATTTTCGTGGACGTTTGAATATTTTCAATCTCTTTAAAAGACACAATTAAATCAGTAGGGAAGTCCTTCATGAAACGCAACACACTTCTCCGGATGAACATATATTCTTTCTATCTGGATATATTAACTTAGAGATTATGATTACCTTTTATTTTAGTAATTTGTTTTTATTTTGAATTTTATTTTAGTCCCCTATATTTAAAATATTTTATATCAGTATTTTATGTTGCAAATTCACACCATCTTTTCTTGTTAAAATTATTATTCATTTTAATAAAGTTGATACCTCATTGTTTTAATGCTGACATGACCTATTTACTTTGGTATTAATTGTATACAAAATAGGGTAAATATATTGTTAATTTTTTTAATGTGACTAATAGTTTTAATAGAAAAAATATTAAAACAGTGTGAATGTATAACACAAAAAATTAATATGAATCATCTACAACATAAAGGACCAAAATAAAACTTAAAAATAAAGATAAAAGTTTAAAATAGCATTTTTGCCTAAAAAGAAATAAACATTTAGTAATATTTAAATGTTAAGACACTAAGAAGTAGAAATAAAACCGAAATTAAGAGGCCAAAAAATATTTTAACATATATATGGAATAAATTACATTAACCTTTCTTGAAGTTTGGCAATATTGTATTTGACATCTTTCTCATTTTAAATATTATATTAAGCTTCAACAACATTTTAATATATGTTGCAGAAATCTCTTTTCTAGATTTTTTTTTGTCAAATCAATTCATTTTTCATAAAAACATGTAATGAGACTATAATTTATTTTTAACATGAAAGTAAATATAATTGAATTAATTTTAATGATAAAAATAAATTAGTAGGTTTAGTGAAAAATCTAACACACGCACGCGTGCATTCACATTGTGTTAGGAAAAGTTTATGGAGAATTTAACTTGTTCTTCTACTATTAGATTATTTCAAAATTTACGTGTATAGTAATTAAGAAGTATTTTATACAAATTTTAAAGTAATCCAACACTAAAGACATCAAACTCTTAAGCTCAAATTCAAGGATTTTGGCAAAATATTACAGTTGGTGAAAAAAAAAAAAGTGTCCATATGCTACTTTTTTTCATAATTTTTATCTATATCCTGTATTTTCTGTCACATCAATACTTAATATTTTTTGTATAAACTATAAAAAATGAGCTATTTACGGAAACTTGTGAAGTTGGTTAACACTTAATACTTATATATAAATTTTATTTCATAATTACTTTAGAAAAAATACACTCAAATAATCAAGAAATATATAGGATAAATAAACACGTAAGGAACATGCTAGGTAAATAACTAAGAAATATTCATTTATTAAAATTGTCTTATGGCATACAACTAGGGATGATTATTGTTTTGGATTGAATCTAGTCATAATCAATTTTTATCTTAATATACAATTTTTATCAATATTGGAAATTTTATTTTCATCTTAATGTACAATATTTATCAATATAAAACTTATTGACTCATTTTTTTACATTTTGGTATATAGTTGCTTTCCATTAATGTCACGACCCGTTTTCTGGGCACATGACCGGCACAATGATGAATCTCTCATCACTGTAAGCCTTCCGATAAATATATCAAATTTTCTTATATGAAAATCATAGATTATCAATTTAAAATACATTATTATACTGACATACAAGCCAAATGTCGAACCCCTGAACTAGATGTCCTAGACGATTACAGAGCAACATAATCTATAACAGAAGAGAGGTCTACCCGACAACGGGAAGGTCCAAAGTGATCTACTCCTCTAGCAGATATTCTTCGATGGCAACCTGATCTGAACAAAAAGGTTGTACAAACAATGTGAGCTTTTAAACTCAATGAGCGAATCGGCCTCGCATTAATAAAATTCAAATACATTACCAGTCATGCAAGCATATCCAAAGGCTCATACTCAACCAATAGATAGAAGATAAAAATTTATCCAATTCAACAAACGTTACTAGTACTCGTCAATGGCAATATATCCCGGAGAGCGCACACAGGCCGGCTCACCAATTATGTATATTTCCGCCATGACGCACAACATCATCCTCTTACATACAAGATAAAAATTCATCCAATTCAACAAACGTTACTAGTACTCGTCAATGGCAATATATCCCGGAGAGCGCACACAGGCCGGCTCACCAATTATGTATATTTCCGCCATGACGCACAACCTCATCCTCTTAGCTAGGGCGCCTCACGGATTTATCACCAATCCGGGCTATATCCCTACTGAGGGAATCGTTGTCTCCACACTCATTGGTCAAGACACCCTGTCAACCGGGTTTTCCGCCTTGCCGTGAGAGGGGGTACTGTCCCGCTCAATCACAATCAATAGCATTTCATATCATAATCAGAAGCTCAATATAATATTCATCCATATAACAGGTATAGTATATAACTATATTATGGATTTATAAACCACATATCAAGATAACAATTAATCCATTTTTGAAAACATTCAAACTTCACATCATCATAAGATACTTATTTCATTTTATCCATACTTATGGATTAATTATCTCATTTAGATTCGTCATTCTGAGTCCAATTTCCCCCTATGAATCTTGGGAGTGTCCTACGACATACTTTTTATCACCAGTAATGCTAAAACTCTATTAAAACGGGGTCGTTTCACTCACCTGGATTCCGTACGAACATCGCTTCTCTAAGTCATTACAGACAAGAGTTCTCAGGTGAATTTCGGTGTTCTGCTACGGAGATTTTCATGAAAGATTAGAGAAAATACGTCAGGATTGTTTTCGTACAGATACTGTTCATATGTACGGTTACTGTTCATATGTACGGTTACTGTTCATATGTACGGTTACTATTCATACGGTCACTATTCATACGTACGGTCACTATTCATATATACGGTCACTATTCATACGTACGGATACTATTTATATATACAGATAATATTCGTACATACGATCACTATTCATACGTATGAATATTATTTTTATGTACGGATACTATTCATATGTACGGTTACTATTCATTCAGTTACTATTCATACGTACGGATACTATTCATACCAGAAATAGAGAATACAATCTGTAAAAGAGTACACCAGGTAAGTTCCCAGGAAAGAGTGGAGGGTCACACTGGACACACTTAAAAACCAGGTCTTTCCTTAGCCAGAACTTTCCTAGACATGTATTTTTCACAGTTTACATTCTATTTCGGTAATCAGAGAATCAAAATAACATATAAACAGCTAAGGACAGTTTTTCTGATGTGGAAGATCAGCCAAGGCCGCAACCACAGAGCATACTTAAGAAATTAACTTCTAAAATTTGAAAGACATAGAAAGGGCATAGTATCCTTACCTAAGCTGAAAAGGAAAGGCCCAAAATCTCAGAGGCCTAGCATTGAAGTAAGAGGAACTTAAGGAGAGAAAAAGAGAAGTTGAAGGTGTGAGTTTATAAGTGAAATGGAAGGGCCTATTTATAGCAAAAGTCAAGGGTACTATTTGACACTATACGCTAATAAAATATTCAATTTACTATTCATGAAAATGACATTTCTAATAATGTAGTTACTGTACACCTCACGCGTATGATCGAAAATTTTTCTGTTATTACTATTGGAAACTTAAAAGGAAAACTATCCTTTCACCTTAAACCTTTAAATTTCTTTTCAATTCAGTCCTTTCACTTTAGTCCCTGAGGGTATTTTCACACATAAAACGTCAGTTTCTCCTACAAACTTCTTTCTAGTTTTCTCTTATGACCAAACAACATCTAGTACTTGACATTTCGATTGTATAAATGAACAGTATCGTATACGTAAATAGTATTATACATGTAAACAGTACCGTATACTAGCATAGTAACCATAGTTTGTAAACAAATATTTATATTTTATTTTTCTTGGGTATTACAATTAACATTAGTACAAATGCTACCTCAGAGTAAAAAAATTGCTAGTAAATCTTGATTTTTGAG
This sequence comes from Biancaea sappan, assembly GCA_037074585.1. Taxonomy (NCBI): domain Eukaryota; kingdom Viridiplantae; phylum Streptophyta; class Magnoliopsida; order Fabales; family Fabaceae; genus Biancaea; species Biancaea sappan. The sequence continues at coordinate 5,502,598 of CM073493.1, read as the reverse complement.
ACATTAATATATTTGCTACTATAATGTAAAAAAGCTGCTACTAATTCCTTTTTTGTTATTAACCACTAATTTAAATGAAACTAGTAGATATGTTTTCAAATTAAAAAAAATATGAATTAAATTTCCTAAAACAAAAATAAAAAAAATAATTAGACCAATAACTTCAATAAAAAAACTAATGAACCAACCTTGCTAAAAAAACAAGGTTCGTGTTATATACTTATAGCCCATGCTCATAGATATATATGTAAACTCATCTCTTTGATAGCATAACTACTAGTTTTATATTTTTAAGCTAGATAATGTGAGACTTCTTAAATACACAAGTTTTTTTTTTTTTTTATATTACAATCACTTAACTTCACTTACAAAATTAACCAATAAGAGACTTGTTAAAATAGAAAAATAAATACTTTCTTTTCTCTTTTTCACTTCAATAGCACTTTATGAGTTGTTAGGATGTATATAACTTTTTCTAACACATTGAAAAAAAAATGTAAGTAAAGTTAATAGTTATTCTAATTGTAAACAAATTGGTCAGTATATTATATTTTTAGTAACAATTACTATAGTTGTTAGTAAAAAACTACTACTATTATATAATTTTGTTGTAGTGATAATTATATAGTTATAATTATATAATTTTGTATTTAATTATATATTAAATTTTATATAACTATAATTTTATTCAATATTATATAATTTAATTATATTTATATTTATTTATACAATGTAATAATTATAATTATATAATTTTATATTTAATTATATTATTATAATTATATAATAAAAACTAAAAAAATTAAAACAATGTGTTATATATATTCACTCTTTCCAATAAAAAAAAGTGTTACACTAATTTATTAAAAAAAATTAAGTATTAATGTGACAGAAAGTGTAGCATGGAGATCAATATTATGAAAAAAAAAGTAATATATCCACAATATTTCTAGCCAATTGTAGTATCTTGCCAAAATTCTCTTTAAATGTAAACTTACCCATTGTGTTATATTCCCTCCACTTTGGACAACTAAAAGTTGCTTTTCTGAAAGAGAAGATATTATTTTGGACGTTATTCTCATCATCTTATCCACAATATTCTTTCTCCTCCACAAATGTTCATCATCCTCATTTTTGTCTTCTCGTCCATCTTCGTTTTCTTCCTACTCAAGAAACCCCACGTGACTATACCACTATGTGATAATCCAACAACAAAGAGTGTAAATAATCTAACAAAAAAAACTTAGGTTCAAATGAATTATTCACTTCAAGTCTTATAATTTATAAACCAAAAATACAAAGGTAAAAGTATTGTTTATTTACCTAATGTTTATATCAAATTTTTTAATTTTATTTTTAACAATTTTTTTGTGTTAATTGTATACTACATATTTTATTTTGTTTTAAATATATCATTTTCATTAATGTCATTTAAAATACTAATGAAAAATATTAATTAGGCAATTCACGTGACACATATCACGTTTCACATCATTTATCACGTGAGTTCAAACTTGAAATTACAAAAATATTCTTATCTCCTTTGTTATTTTTCACTGTCGTCTTCTCGCTTCTTTGTCTTCTCTTCTCTACTTTGTTATTTTATCTCTCTCTGTCTCTCTCTCTCTAATTTCTACTTTGCACCATCCTACTTTGTTGCTTTCTTGCTCCATTGCTTCTTTATTTTTCTACTCACCTCCTCTCTCTCTCTAAACCATGGCCTCTCTCTTTGAGAAGATAAGGGCAATTTTAGAATTTCAAGTTTGGGTTCATGTGTCAAATGATGTGAAGCGTGATATATGCCACATTGATCGCTTAATCATCATTTTTCATTAGTACTTTAAACGACATTAATGAATCGGGTATATTTGAAACAAAATAAAACATATAAGACATAATTAATTAAAAAAATATTATGTATGAAATTAAAATTTGATGTAAACAATATAGACATGAATAATATTTTTGTCCAAAAAAAAGGTGTTAGAGGAGAATTGTTTGATTCAATTTGAGGCAAATTAATTGAAACCTAATTAATTCTTAGTTACGGTAGTTTTTTAGTGTACCACATCTTTTGAAACACCTTTCTATATTATTCAAACCTTTGTTCAGATAACTAGTTACTGACTTTTTGAATGTAGGGACCCGCTTTTTTATTTAATTTTCTGACCTCTTTTTTTTTTTTGGCATGTGACCTAATTTTATTTTCTATGGCTAAGTTACCATCTGATATGGTGACTTAGATACACGTAAATTACCTTCTTGACAGGCAATTTACATGCAACAGTGCATATTTTAAATTATCGAAACTAGAACAAAAATGTTGTGCTAACATTATGTACACATTACATGCATTTGAATTTTTGTGAATTTTTTTAATTATATTGTTATTTTTATTATTATATTATTATTAATTGTTAATAATTTTAATTCATATTATAATCAACATATACACCATTTTAATTATATTAGATTTTATTTATTATTATTAATTGTTAATAATAATAACACATAACCCGACCTAAACTTTTTTTTAATAATCCATTTTGACAATTCTAATAATATGTGTGCTTATTGGTTATTAGTACTGTCAATTTTACCCGTAGCATGTGGACTAGCCTGGAATAGCCCATAAATGAGTAATCTTAAGATAATAAATAAATAAATATAATATAATTAAGATGATGTATATAATAATTATAACATAAAATAAAATTATTAATAATTAATAATAAAATAAAATAATTAAAATATAAATATAAATATAATGAAAAATTTAAAAAATTTAATCACTCAAAATTACTTACCTGTGAGATAGTAAAATTAAATTAAATGTAAAAAAAAAGTCACATCAATAAATAAAATAAAAAAAGGAGTTCCGACAGCCAAAAAAGTCACGAGCTACCTGTCCTGCCTGGCGACAATAAACAGCAGTGTGGTGTTTCTTTCAATGCTATCTAATTTTGGCGATAAAATTTGATCGTACTGTTTTTCACTAGCAGTGTGGTGGGTCCTTCACTACCAAGCTGTTCACCAACTAAAAGATTTATCAATAAAGTTTACTATATTATATTGATAGTTCCAACCAAAAAAAAAATCTTGACATCTTGCAGGCATTGATTATCTCTATCTCTTTCTATATATTCCGATTGATTTCCTTTTCATTTGAATAGTTACACAGAACAAAGCCAAGCAATGTCTTCTTCAACCTCAGATCACTCCGATTCGAAATCCAAGCCTCTCCGACAGATCCCCGGTGGCTATGGCCTCCCCTTCTTCGGGGCTATCGGCGATCGATTCGACTACTTCTACAACCAAGGCCGCGATGCCTTCTTCTCCTCCCGGATCCGAAAATACAACTCCACCGTCTTCCGAACCAACATGCCGCCCGGCCCGTTCACCGCCTCCGATCCGCGAGTGATCGCCGTCCTCGACGCCGCCAGCTTTGCCGTCCTCTTCGACAACTCGAAGGTCGAGAAGCGCGACGTCTTCACCGGCACCTACATGCCATCGACCACCTTCACCGGCGGCTATCGCGTCTGCGCCTACCTCGATCCCTCCGAGCAGAAGCACCGGCAGATCAAGAGCTTCCTCTTCTCTCTCCTCTCCTCCCGGCACGGCCAGGTGGTGCCGCTTCTCCGGAGCCACCTGTCGGAGGTGTTCCGGAAGGTGGAGAACGAGGTCTCCGATAAAGGCAAAGCGTACTTCAATTCGATTTCCGATAACGAGCTCTTCAACTTCTTGTTTCGGTTCTACTGTGTGAAAGACCCGACCCAGACGAATCTCGGATCCTTGGGTCCGACACTCTTTCAGCTTTGGGTTCTCCCGCAGGTTTCTCCAGTGGGTTCTGCAGGTAGGGGTGTTAATCCAATTGGGTCGGACCTTTTACTAACGTTTACTAAACTGAACTAATTAATTTACATGGTCCTATGACCCAAAAAAATAAAAATAATTAAGCAAAAAGAGTATTGTTAAGTTAATATTTATATCAAATTTTAATTTTTTTTTTAATTTTTTTTTGTGTTAGTTATGTCTTATATATTTTATTTTTATTTTAAATTTATTATTTTTACTAGCATTATCTATTTCAAGAAAATGTTGATTAGATGATTAGTAAAAAAAATAAATTTAAAATAAAAACAAAACATATAAGACTCAAATATATCAATTTTATATTATTAACATTTTTTTATCAATTATATCATATTTCATTTTGTTTCAAATATACTATTTTTACTAACTGTTAAGTCAATATTTTTTATCTAGATAATATTAGCAAAAAAGGTATATTTGAAAAGAAAAATAAAATATATTAAACATAACTAATAAAAAAAAAGTTAATGACAAAGTTAAAACTGAGTGTAATAGTTAATGACGTAAAAAATACTTTAGCCAAATAATCAATTTTTACTAAAAATAAATTTTAAACTGAGGACAATCAATTTGAAATAAATTTTTTGTTTGATTTCAAAATTAAACAAGGTGTTTGATTTAATTTGGATCGTTGAATTTTATCATCAATGCTTCAAATTTCATAATGCTTTTCTTAAAAAAGATTAAAAAAAAGTATTGTAAAATTTTGATGGTTGATTATAAAATCTAATGATTTATGTTGAACTAAACACCTTATTTGCGAGGAATTCATTTTCCAAATTGATTTGGTTTAATTGAAGACTCGTTTAGTGCATTATATAGGAATATATAATATATAATATAGTATAAATCAATATAGTTGATTTTTAAATGCTGCTTGGTGTGCATAAAAAATTTATAAGTCTATAGGATACGAAATTTTTTATGTACCAAAAAGATGTATGATAAGAATATTTACTTACTTATCATCGTATAACACTATATAGCCAATTTTGTTAATCATGAAAAAACTACATTGTTTTTTTTATGGATATTTGATTAAATCACTCTTGATATTTTTTTTTCGAAATATTGTATTTGTCTCTTATGAAATTTTGCTACATATTCTAAAAAATTTTAATAGTTTATTTTTTTTATTAAATTAACTAACTTTTTACATGATATGAGATATACGTTTATTTTTAACGTAAGGTTATTAAATTAAGGCAAAAGTACACGTAGCTCTTTTGAACTATAACTTAATTAAATTTTGGAGTGTCTACGAACATCTTCTCTCCTTTTATCCTCTTTTATGATCGATTTGACATACATTCCTTCAAGAATCCTGTAATGTTTATATTTTGTTTGTGATATTTTAAAGGGATAAGATATTAGTTTTAAAGTTTAAGGAACAAAACTATCATTAAACTATACTTTAAGGAGGTTATGTGTGGGTTTTACTTAAATCAATATTAAACTCTAATATGAAATTGTGATTTTATTTTAATATGATAGAAAAATTTGTTAAATAATTTTACTAAAAGAAAGAATATATATTGCAAAAAAATTAATTTTAATGACAAAAGATAAATTAAAAAAATTTCAAGTTAATTAAAAAAATTTCAAGTTCGATATATAGTTTAGTCAATATCAAAAAATATTAGTTTAATTTATGCTTATATAAATTATTTGTTTTTGGTTGTGTTTAGGGTTATCAACTGGGTTGATTTGACTAGCATAGCTTCCAAATTTTCTTTTCTGAAAAGTGTATATTTAGTTACTTTAAATTATGAAAACTAGACACTGAAATTATAAAAATTTTAAAAAATTAAACTAAATTTCTAAAAAGATAGATTATATCATACAAATATAAATATTTAAAAAATACTCAACATGGTCGCCCTACCTAAAATGAATCTCTTATTTAGTTTTAAAAATTAAATAGAGTGTTTAGTTCATTTAAGTTGTTAATTTTCTTAATGAATGGTTTAAATTTTAAAATATTTTTTAAATTTTTTTTAAAAATTAACATTTTAAAATCTAAATTATTCAAATAAATCAAAACACTTTATTTAATTTTTAAAGTCCAGTTTACGCCCTATCCAAATTCACATAAGTCCCAATAAATTTAATATAAAACTGAATTCACTCCTATGGAGCGGGTTGAACCATATAGGAGCAAGCCCGTTTCTACAATGCTCATATATGTGACCATTTCTGTACACTCTACATGCAGGTTTACCTTGGTATTTCTTCCCCATCAACTTAATAGAAGACTTCTTCCTCCATACGGTGCCGTTTCCAGGGTGGCTACTAAAATGGGACCACAACAAGCTCTACAAAGCCATCTACACATCCGCCATAGAAGCCCTAGACGAAGCTTCGCATTTCGGGCTCACCAGAGAAGAAGCCTGCAACAACCTCCTCTTCGTTCTGGGTTTCAACTCCTACGGCGGCGTCATGATAGTGGTCCCCACTCTCATGAAGTGGGTCGGATCCGCCGGGGCCGGTCTACACAAGAGACTCGCCGAAGAAATCAGAGCCGTCGTTAAATCCGAGGGCGGCGTCACCATCAACGGCCTGGAGAAAATGCCGCTCGCGAAGTCCGTCGTGTGGGAGGTTCTGAGAATCGAACCGCCAGTGCCGTACCAGTACGGGAAGGCGAAGGAGGATCTGGTGATAGAGAGCCACGACGCAGCGTTTAAGGTCAAGAAAGGGGAGATGATATTCGGGTTTCAGCCTTTCGCGACGAATGACCCGAGGGTGTTCGAGAATCCCGAGGAATTCGTAGGGGACAGGTTCGTCGGAGAAGGAGAGGGGTTGCGGAGGTATGTGTATTGGTCGAATGGCAGGGAGACACAGGACGCAACCGTAGAGAACAAGCAGTGTCCCGCGAAGGATCTGGTGGTGCTGCTGCTCAGAGTAGTTCTGGTGGAGCTGTTTCTAAGGTACGACACGTTTGAGGTGGAGATTGGGACTCCAACGTTGGGCCCTTCCGTTACCGTTAAGTCCTTGACTAAAGCCTCCACCTTGTAAGTTGGTCTCGTTCTTTTGTTTTGTAGCTGATTCTTGTCTTTGGAGTCTGAAGAGAAGAATGATGTATGTGTGTACATGTACGTATATAATTTTGTGAATTAGTTTTGAGTCGACTAAATTCATATGAGCTTTCTAAATGTTAGGCCAGTAAGGGCTGTCCAATCAAGATAGAATTTACATGATCCCACTTGTTAACTATCAGACAGCTTGCATGACCCAACAAAATATGTCATAGTCAAATCTAGCTTCTTCATTCTTCTTCATCATTTCACAGTAGGTTTCGAATAATAAGGTATGTCATTATAAGCCCCTGATCCTTCGTTCTCCTATTTTGACAACAAACAACAATTATAACAATTTATAATTTAATACACTCACTAAATTTAAAAAGTAAAAATATATTTTTCGTGTTTAATATTTTTTTATGTTAATTTTACTCTATATTTTTTTAATTTTATCTTTAGAGTTAATTTTTTTAACAAAGTTGATAAAAAAATATTTATGTGAATTTTTTAAATAACATATAGCCTATTTTATATAACACATCAAATGTTTAACCATTAATTTGTGACAAATGAAAGAAATAAAAAAAATATTTTAGTCGAAATTAAAGCTTAGTCAAATATTTGAAACAAAATAAAAATTAATAAGATACTTTGGCAGTACAAGTCACATGGAGAAATTCATGTCAACATTTTTCATCAATTATGTTAATAGTGTAAGTTTTAGGGACAAAATCGAAACCAAAAAATAATATATGAGACAAAATTGACATAAAAAGAAACAAAATTAAAAATCAAAATAAACGTTAGAGATGACAAATGTACGTTTGCCAATCTAAAATGTTAACATAGATGACACCAACCATAGACACATTTAAAAAAAATTAGCTAACTTTGGAAATCATGCAATTTAATATTAACTCCTTAACTTATTTAATGTGCGTTTGGAAGAGTTTATGTAGCTTATTTCATGGCATAAGCATTTATGTACGTATTTAGAATAACTTATAAAAATAATTTATGACATTATTCATAAGCTGTTTTCTTTATTTTCATAAGTTGTTCAGGATAATTTATATTAATAAACTCGTCAATTGTAAAAATAACTTATATATAAGTATTTGTATAATAAGCGCTTATTCTATAAGCACTTAAATAAGTTATTTATCCAAACAAGACAGTCTTATCGACATAAAAACTTCTTTGGCTACATTCTTTTGTGAAGAAAATTAATTTTTTAAATAACATGGAAGAATAATTTTTTAAATATATTAATAAAAACAATTAATTTGATTATGAACTTGGATATGATTATTCTTGATATAATAATAAATGCAACCAAATAATTTTATTATTAAAAGAAAAACATATTTTACAAAAAGCTAAATTTATTGATAATTAATTAACTAAAATTTGGTTTTTATAATATAATATTAAATATCAAACGAGTTATGTGATATTTTTAAAACCAAACTAAATATTAAATATAATCTAATCATAATATAATGTACTCAAATACAAAATATATTGGGATGTGATGTAGACTCTTTGCTTAGCTTTTAAAGCCAAGCAGGATGTTGGGTTTTTTCTCAACCCTTATTGAGTTTGATTAGTGGCTAAGATTAATTCTCAATATAAAGCTATGGGCCGTTAGATCAATTATGATCTAACAACTCACATCGCGTCTCACTTTTTAAGTCAAACAAAACGTTTTATTTTAGTCTATTTTTTTAATGCATTGTTGAGTGGCACGTGGCATTGCACCCGTCCACCCACTCCCTCATGGGTTTCAGATATCAACCCAACTCAGTTTGCATCTTTGACTATATTTTAAAGCCCTCAACCAATCGTTGCAAGCCACCTCGGGACGAATCTTGAACATAAGTATTGAGAGGGCTTAAACTTTTTTTTAATTTTTTTATGGGGCTAATAAAAAAATTAAATTGATAAATATTTTTTTAAAAAAATTAGTTAAGAAAAAAAAATTTGCATATTACCCCCAGTACACTAGAAGATCAGTCAATAGAGAGATGGATTTTGAACATAATTATTGAGGAAGCTTAAATATTTTTTTAGGGGGCTAATAAAAAAATAAATTGATAAATATTTTAAAAAAAATTTTGTTGGGGAGGGGGGGGGGGGGGGGTTACCCCCCAATCCACCAGAAGATCTGTCAGTAAAGCCACATGTCCCATAACACACTACCTCTTTTTCCTTGTCTCTGAGCACCAACCCACCTTTTCTCGCTATTTTTTTCAACGATGTCGTGAAACCAAAGAATCCCTGGCATACCCCGACCTCCTTCTCCTTTGCCGTAACAGTGCTCTGCCATTGAAACCTGTTGGGAAAAGCCCCATTTTCCCTCAAAAATTACCTTGGTGTAAATAAATTAGAGAAATAAAAGAGAATAATAAATACAAACCAGAGAAAAAAAATTACGACCATTGTCAAAGACAATTAAAAAAAAATACTATGTAAAAATTTCTACAACACACAAAAATTTCTCTCAAATACCTGACACCCCAATACACTCAACACTCTCAATCATATATTTAAACTACACCTCTCACAATTTTAGAATAAGAGTATAAAGGAAGAACGAATTAAATACAAGTTAATATTTCTGTATTAATGTAATTTGTAACAATGACCTTAGCACCTATTTATAATCTTACAACCTCCTCCCTGTGAAACTAAATCCATTCACACTCCTCTTCTTAGTTTTAAGAAATGTAGGACTTTATTTTTTAATCAATTCTAACAAAACTAGTGTTGTCCTACACCAATAGGGTCCTCCATCTTCTGTCGTAGTACATCCTCATCTATCATGATATTTTACAAAAAGATAATTTCATGAACAATTAATTAATTAAAATTAGATTTAATAATATAATATTAAATATCAAACAAGTTACGTGATGATTTTAAAACCAAAATAAATATTAAATATAATTTAATCATAATATAATTTATTCAAATACAAAATGTATTGGGCTGTTACGTGGAACGTTGAACATTTTTTAAAATAAAAATCATGAAATGACATCCAAAATAGATAAGGTAAAATAATACCTAAGCTTTCTTGCTTTCTTGAAGGACCTTTCTAACAAGAGTAAGCAAGAAGAGGGTGCCTGCCAAGTGTCATAAAACGGTGAATCTGTCAGTGTCAAATGATTGGCCTCCACGTGGCAGTCTCCATTGAGAACCTTCCAAATTAGACCCTCCTCTTAATCATCACTCTCGTTTGACCTTAACACATAACAAACTCCGTTCCCTTCTTTCTTCCCTGAGATCAAATTTCTGGGCCTCGCTCTGTTTGAGACTCTGCTGCGACTCTGCGTTGTTGCGAAGGAAGAGAAAGCGATCGATCGATCGAACGCGATGTGGAGGAAGAGGAAGAATGGCATCTTAGCGATGGCGACGATGGATTACGAAGACGAAGCAGCTCAATTGCTGAGCTCCGATCTGAGGGAGATCGGTGAAGCCACGAAGAAGCTGGCGAGACATGCCGTTAAGCTGGGTGGCTTAGGCTTCGGCTCTTCTTTCCTCCAATGGCTCGCTTCCATATCTGCTATGTGAGTAAACTCTTTCTCGTCCATATCTCCTGATTACTTCCTGAAACCGTTTCTCTGTTTCTGGTGATTTGTTTCTTCAACTCTGCAATTTCTGCAAGTAAACAAGTAATTATTCTTGAGGAAAATCCAAAAATTGGTAGATGTTTAGAGGGTTGTTCATAAAATTGATCTAATTTATAATCCAATCCAATTAATTAAAATTTATATTATAAAAATTATTTTAGACCTCTTTTTTTTTAATTTTAATCAAATTTTTATTAATTTGATATAGTTTTGAACACGCGTAGATATTGAATTTGGTACATAATTCGTTCTTCTTAAAATACTTGTAATGCTTTTTAAACATTTGCAGGCAAAAAAATAATGTTTAAATTAACAAATTGTTAGGTTAGATTGAGAAACTATATAGAAAACCTTTTTCAATTATTACCTGATCATAATTTTAGTCTTTAAATTTGAAATAACATTTTACTATCTTAAAATAGTTAAAAAAAATACCATAAATAAACTAAAATTAATATTATTGTCGTGTGGTATCTTATGACTCTATCATCTTTTTCAATTTCCTCTTTTCCATGATCTCTGATTTATATTTATAGCAAAATCATGTAGTTTTTAGATGTTAGTTAAAATTTATATTTTTACTTTTGTAATAGTTTAAGAGGATAAAGTGTCATGTTTTGAAATTCAGGGACTACAATTATATTGAGGCTATAGTTCAAGGGGGTTATATATAATTTTTCCTTAAATTTTAGATAAACATAAAATAAAAGGTAATATTATCCGTATTTTAATATTTAAAATTAAATTAAATAATTATCTGTGAAAGAATCAAATTAATAATTTATTTATTTGTCAAGAATTAAATTAATGTTAAAGATTATCATAAAGTGTATGTGGAGAGATGCTTAGCATAATATTAGAGCCCTTATATGATGATGGGGTCCATAAACACTTGCCCTTTCTATATCACGGGCACAGAGAAGTATTTTATTTTTTGTAGGGAACATAGTTTTTGTACATCATCAAAATCTTAAAAAATATATAATATAAAATACATAAAAACTCCAAAAAAAAATTATATATAAAACAAATAGTTCCATACTACAAAGGGCTCTGCCCCCATGCCAGCCATGGCTAGCTTACGAGCTTGGACCTATTGGTTATAGCTTTGTTTGTCTCATTAACTTTCAATTTTTTTTCTCTTTAGGTTACATTTTGAAATTTGTTAGGTTACTGAAATGCAATTAATCAAGGAAAAGGATAGAGAATAACACACAAAGAAATTACGTGGTTCGGTCAATGCGACCTACGTCCACAGACAGAGAGAATATCTGTATTATTTTCTGAAGGAGGCTATACAGAGAGAAATTACATCAACCACTCTTACAATGAATTCCCTCACACTCATATATATAGAGACAAATGGGTCATGGGTCATGGGTCGTGGGTCGGGTTACAAACCGGGTTACCCATAAAATTCAAGTCAAACCCAACAATTTCCCTCCTTGACTTGAATTCTCTCAAATCACCAGAACTAAATACAAATTCATCTCTGTCATTCAAGCCCTGTAGGGCTTCATGGAATGCGAACATTCACCAAGTCCAAGCTATGCTTGAACTTCTCTGAAGGTAGAGCCTTTGTCAACATATCTGCTGGATTATCTGCTGTGGCTATCTTCTCGATGGATAATTTCTTGTCTTCTATCACATCTCGAATAAAATTCAATCTGATATCAATATGCTTCGACCTCTCATGGTAGACTGGATTCTTGGCCAAACTTAATGCACTCTGACTATCACAATAAATGATAGGTCTCTGAATATTTAACCCCAGACTATCAATCAAACCATGTAACCACATACCTTCCTTAACTCCTTCTGCCAATGACATGTATTCTGCTTCAGTGGTAGACAAGGCAACTGTAGATTGAAGTGTTGCCTTCCAACTGACAGCACATCCATTTAGAGTCAAGACATAGCATGTTAAGGATCTCCTCCTCAAAAGATCTCCAGCATAATCTGAATCTGTATAACCAACCAAGCCACTATCAGATTTATCAGCACCATAAACCAAGCAAATATTACTCGTACCTTTGAGATACCGCATAATCCATTTAACTGCACTCCAGTGAGCTCTCCCAGGATTACTCATAAACCTACTTACCACACTGACTGCATGAGCCAGATCAGGCCTAGTACACACCATTGCATACATCAAGCTTCCAACAGCATTACAGTAGGGCACTGAACTCATGTACCCTTTTTCCTCAGCTGTAATAGGTATTGTACTAGCATCAAGTTTAAAATGTGCCGCCAACGGAGTACTAACCGGCTTAGAATTATTCATTTGGAAAGACTGCAACAATTTTTCTATGTATTTCTGTTGAGATACATACAGTAAACCTGCACTTCTATCTCTCCAAATCTCCATGCCCAGTATCTTCTTGGCTGCACCCAAATCCTTCATCTCAAACTCACTGCTCAACAAGGCTTTCAAACTATCAATTTCAACCTTGTTCTTTGCAGCAATTAACATATCATCAACATATAGCAACAAATAAATATAAGAATCATCTGCAAGTTTCTTAGAGTAGACACAGTTATCAAACTGATTACGCAGAAAACCATGGGAAGTCATGAATGCATCAAATTTCTTGTACCATTGTCTAGGAGACTGCTTCAAACCATACAAGGACTTTTTCAGCAAACATACATGATCTTTCTTCTCAGAATCAAGAAATTCTTCTGGCTGTGACATATAGATCTGCTCCTCTAAATTTCCATGTAAGAAAGCAGTTTTCACATCCAGTTGTTCCAACTCCAAGTCAAAAACACTTACCATGGACAAAAGGACACGAATGGTTTTATACTTCACAACAGGGGAGAAAACTTCATGATAATCAATTCCCTCCTTTTGTGAAAAACCCTTTGCCACGAGTCGTGCTTTGAACCTTGCTGGTTCAACTCCAGGAATACATTCTTTCTTCTTGAAGACCCATTTGCATCATACCGGTTTCACTCCCTTTGGTAACGGTACAAGATCCCATGTTTCATTCTTCTCAAGAGATTGCATCTCTTCATTCATTGCAACCAGCCATTCTGATGCTTCTCTACTCTCAACTGCTTCTTTATATGATCTCGGGTCATCAGAATCAATACTTTCACCTACTGCCAAGGCATAAGCAACTGAATTAACATCAACTATATCAACACAATCTGCATACCTCATAGGTTTTCTGATTTCCCTTCTTTCCCTCCTTGTTGCTATAGGTTGTGATTCTTCTTCTTCCCTGGGCTGCTGTACAGGGTCTGTTATAACCCTTTTTGAAGTTTGAACTTCAATTTCCATCTTCTGGTTGGCACCTTGATCATTATTACCTGCATGACTACCAAGCTCCTCCTTCTGACCAAACATAGCAGACTCATCAAAAGTTACATCTCTGCTAGTAATAAATTTTGGAGTTCTATCCTTTTCAGTACACCACAGTCTGTACCCTTTAACTCCAGGTGCATACCCTAGAAATATGCATTTCATTGCCCTAGGCTCTAGTTTACCATCATTCACATGAGCATAAGCAGGACAACCAAATATACGCAGGCCAGAATAATCAGAAGGTTTACCGGACCATACCTCTTGAGGAGTCTTAAAATCAATTGCAGTAGATGGCGATCTATTCACCAGATAACAAGCAGTGTTAACTGCTTCAGCCCAGAATTGTTTTGGCAAGCTAGCGTTTAATCGCATGCATCTTGCACACTGCAACAGTGTTTGATTCATACGTTCTGCAACTCCATTTTGCTGTGGTGTATGACGTACAGTGCGATGCCTCACTATACCTTCTTTCCTGCAAAACTCATCAAATGGAGCGTTACAGAACTCCAACCCATTATCAGTTCTGAGTGTTTTGACCTGTTTTCCAGTCCGTTTCTCAACCATGGTCTTCCACTCCTTGAACTTCCCAAACACTTCATCTTTAGATTTCAGAAAATATACCCAAACCCTTCTAGAGTAGTCATCAATGAAAGTAACAAAGTACTTGCATTTGCCCTGAGATTCAACTGGAGAAGGACCCCACAAGTCTGAGTGAACATATTGCAGAACATCCGTAGAAGTATGCTTCCCAGAACTGAACTTAACTCTGCGTTGTTTACCCATAACACAAACTTCACAGAATTTCAGTTTCCCAGTTTCTGCTCCTTCTAACAATCCTTGTTTACTTAGAATTGACAGCCCTTTCTCACTCATGTGTCCCAATCGGCAATGCCACAACTCTGTATAATCATCATTCTTCCCTAAAGATTTAGATACAGCCACTGTCCCCATCACAGAACTACCAATCAGAAAGTAAATGCCATGCTGCAATTTACCCTTCATTATAACCAGAGCACCTTTGGAAATTCTCAACTGTCCATTCTCTCCAGAGTACTTGTACCCTTGTTTGTCTAGAGTACCAAGAGAAATCAAGTTCTTCCGTAGACCAGGAACATACCAAGCATCAAGCGTCCTGACTATTCCATCATACATCTGAATCTGCACAGAACCACTGCCCTTAACACTGAGCTGCTCATCATCACCCAACCTCACAACACCATTCCACTCCTTGAAAGAAGTAAACAGTTCACGTGAGAAAGTCATATGATAAGATGCACCTGTGTCCAAGACCCAAGTATTTGCAGAACCAGAGGTGCTGACTGTGAGAACATCAATGTCTTCTTCTTCGTCAGAACTATCTTGCACCACCGCAGCACTACCACTGGTATTCGGTTCCTTCTCGTCATTTCCCTTCTTCCTCTGTGGACAATTCTTCCTGATGTGCCCCTTTTGTTTACAATGATAACATCGAGGTCCTCCTTTGTTCCTCGACTTAGACCGTGACTTGCTTCTTTTTCCATCATCCCTTTTAGTGTGTCTGCCTCTGCCAACATACAAACCTGCTTCTGCACCATCCTCATTAGAACTAGAGACTCTTCTCTTCAGCTCTTTAGACTGCAAAGCATCTTTGACATCATTAACAGAGATACTATCTCTACCATACAACATAGTGTCAACAAAGTTCTCATATGAATTTGGTAGAGAACACAAAAGAATGATAGCCTGATCTTCATCATCTATCTTAACCCCAACACCCTGTAAATCCAGGATAATTCGGTTAAAATTATCAAGATGATCTTTTACCTGCATATTTTCTGTCATCCGCAGGGTATACAAACGCTGCTTCTGATATAACCGGTTTGTGAGAGACTTTTTCTGGTATTTATCATCCAATTTCTTCCACAAACATGCAGCAGTTGATTCATCAACTACTTCTCTCAACACCTCATCTGTCAGACTCAATAGTAATGCACTATGAGCCTTTGCCAAAATTTCCTTCTTCTCCTCTTCTTTCAACGTGTTAGGTAGACTACTTTCTCCTTCTAATGCCACTGCACATCCCTGCTGAACCAGAAGTGCCCTCATTTTTACCTTCCACAAAGTGAAATCATTCGATCCATTGAACTTCTCAATATCGAATTTATGAGTCGACATCTTCTCAAATAACAGCAGATAAATTACTAGCAAATTTCGCAATCAGAAATTAAATTTCACAAAACTGTTCAAAACCTTGCAAACTGACCAGAACTTCACTAACAGAAATTCAACACAGCAGTCCAACAAAATTCACAGCAGTAAACCAGAAATTCAATCCAGCACAATCCAGTAAATTCACACAGAAATTCAGAATTCTTTTCTGAATTAAACATAAACTTACCTGAACTGTGTCGATGAAACAATAACGATCGCAACAGAAAACTTGGTCCAAACAACAACAATGACCAAACAGCAGCTTTGACCAAACAGCAATTTTTGACCAAACAGCAGCTTTAACCAAACAGCAGCTTTGACCAAACAACAGCTTTGACCAAACAGCAACTTTGACCAAACAGTAACTTTGACCAAATAGTACCGTTGACCGTTGACCGTGCTACAGTGCCTCGTCGTAGAAGACGATTAACAGTGCTTCCGATGAAGATTCCGGCAATGAACAGTACTTCCGATGAAGATTCCGGCAATGAACAGTACTCGCAACCGTAAAAACTCACCGAAACAACTGAAAAACGATCTCCAATGCACTAGAAATGCAATAAACGGTCTCTTTTTCCCAAAAAACAAGCGAATCAAGCTAGATCTGAGATTTAAAACTAGATCTGAAAATTTTCTTACCACCAAAAATTGGTCTCCGACGTTCTTTAACGCACCAAAGATGCAGAGAATGGTCTCCTATGCTCCAAATCAACCAAATCGGGGCAAGATCTGAAATTTTGGAGCCGGATCTGAAAATTTTCGGACGTGCTACAGTAACCGACGAACCAAAAATGAACCAAGGCTCTGATACCACTTGTTAGGTTACTGAAATGCAATTAATCAAGGAGAAGGATAGAGAATAACACACAAAGAAATTACGTGGTTCGGTCAATGCGACCTACGTCCACAGACAGAGAGAATATCTGTATTATTTTCTGAAGGAGGCTATACAGAGAGAAATTACATCAACCACTCTTACAATGAATTCCCTCACACTCATATATATAGAGACAAATGGGTCATGGGTCATGGGTCATGGGTCGTGGGTCGGGTTACAAACCGGGTTACCCATAAAATTCAAGTCAAACCCAACAAAATTTTAAATCGGTTCATAAATCTGATTTACCAAATTATTTAAGGCGATAATAATCCATAATTTAATTAAAATTTTAGCACCGGTATACCTCTCGGTTTAAGAGTTTAATTATTTAATTTTTCTGATATTTGTTGCTTATTCTAAACACTTCAACCCAATGTGTGTTTTGCAGTTATTTGTTGATTTTGGACCGTACGAACTGGAAGACAAACATGCTCACATCACTGCTGATTCCATACATTTTCTTGAGCCTTCCTTCAATAATTTTCAGCATCTTCAGGTGATTACATATCCCACTAAGCTTCACAGCGATTAGCCCTGTCAAATGGGTGGGGTCGGCACATTTCAATTCAAGTTCTACAAGTTCTACGAGATTAATAATGAGTATAGGTTGAATTAAATTCATAGTTTACCAAACCGGATCGGATCGGCCGGTCGGACAGGGAACCGGAGGGGTCACCGGTCCGGTTTGGCCATTGAACCGGTCGGTGGTTCGACCGGTGTTGAACCGGCTGAACCGGTGCTGAACCGGTCGGAACCGGCCGGTTTGAAGGTTGAACCGATTCAAGTTTTTTTTTTTTTTCTGGTCAAAAAAAATTTTTTTTTTAAATGGAGGGGGAAAAATGTAGAGGGAAAGTGAACAAAAAAAACACATGATAACCCTAATTAATTTTGCAATTGTCAAATATGCCTCCACTTACATAAGCAAATAAAAAAGAAAATCAAAGGAGAGAAAACAAAAAGAAAAACAAAAACTAGCCGAGTCCACTTTATCACACGCACATGGGGGGCAGATTGGACAATTTGTACTACATTGGCCTGAAATTGTGAGCGCATGAACCCACCACTTCCCTTAGCCTCTTATAAGTCCATTAACATATATTAGTATATGAAACTTTTTTCCTTTCTTGTTCTAAGCAATGTGGGACTTACTCACTCTTTTACAAGGCTATTTTACTTAGTTTGAAATTGTGAATATTATGAGTTGTGATGAATTATCAATTTATGGATTAATTTTCTTATTTCCCTCACTTATTGTTATGAATTATCAATTATATTAAGTATTTTAATATTTTAAATTATATATATTTTTAATATTTTAAATTATGTATATTTTAAATATTTTTTAATTATCACCGGTTCGACCACGGTTCGACCACGGTCCGACCATTGAACTTTGAACCAGTGGCT
This sequence comes from Biancaea sappan, assembly GCA_037074585.1. Taxonomy (NCBI): domain Eukaryota; kingdom Viridiplantae; phylum Streptophyta; class Magnoliopsida; order Fabales; family Fabaceae; genus Biancaea; species Biancaea sappan. The sequence continues at coordinate 5,484,280 of CM073493.1, read as the reverse complement.
CCACCGGTTCAATGACCGGTCCGGTTTTGAAAACATTGATTAGATCATGTCTTATATAATTTATGGTTAAAAAATTTTAATTCATCCTAATCTATCGTGGATGTTAATTTCATGAGTCTATTTATCTTATTTAAAAAATATATTTTTAATTATTTTAATGATAAAAACTAAATATTAAATAATTAAATTTTAAAAAATTAAGTTAAACTTCTAAAAAATATATTAAACTTTAAAATAAGTCATTTTTTTTAAAATATAATTTCAATTATTTTGAATGATAAAAATTAGATGTTGAAACTATAAAATTTTAAAAAATAGAGCTAGGATGGTCTGACTCATCCAAACTCATCTAAGCCTTTAGGGTTTTGATAAGCCGAGCTAAAAATTTTTTTTTTAACATGAGTTATTAAATTATTGACAAACTTTATTTCATTTTTAAGATTAAGATGGACTGATGCAATAGACCAAACTAATTTTGACAATTCTAATAATGACACACTTTAATTTTACTCAATAATTTTTCACCAATAATATATATCAAACTTCATTAACCATACTTGTGTTTCTTTTGGATTGTTACACAGAGGAGAAATTGGGAAATGGGTGGCTTTTGTTGCTGTTGTGTTACGCCTTTTCTTCCCAAGGCGATTCCCTGGTATGCTGCGATTTTTCTGAAACTCATTTTCCTTCTTGTTATGCTACAATATTTGCAATTGCGTTATTGGACTGTAATTTTGAGTTAATTTTTTCAGAAGAACAAATTCGTTTCATTTTTTTTTTGGGCATTGTTGGACTGCTTACCAGAACTGATTAATGTTCAATAATTTTGTTATTTTCAAAGACTATTCATGTGTTTAAAATACAACTAAATAAGTATAATTTAGGGACCAAAGCATTAGTTTTAATCAATGTCACATGTCAATTTGCATAATATCATTTGTATATTAATATTCATTAATATATTATATTAAATTAATTTAGACTTAATAAAAGAAACATCATTACAAAATCCTAAACTTTAATTTTACTCTAATATTATAAACTATATAACAATATCCTGTCAATATTGCAGATTGGCTAGAACTACCAGGAGCACTGATTCTACTGATAGTAGTGGCTCCAAGTCTATTCTCAAGCACACTGAGAGGCAGCATAATTGGGGTGGCTATATGCCTTGGGATTGCATGCTATTTGCTTCAAGAACACATTAGGGCCTCTGGTGGCTTCAGAAACTCCTTCACCAAATCCAACGGTATCTCCAACACCATTGGCCTCATCCTCCTCTTTCTCTACCCTGTCTGGTCCATAATTCTCTTCATTCTCTAGCTTCAAACTTTACCACCCCCTAGACCCCATTCAGGTGTGTGTATCTTTTTTGAGTGAGTCTACTTTACTTTTTTGTTTCTAAAAGTGTACGTCGATAACAATTTGATTCCTGAAAGATGGTTACTGACTATTTTAGTATCTAAATTTTGAAATTGTTACATAGAAGTATCCCTCTATCTATTTGGAAGCGGATTTCCTATTGCGCTTGAATCTCAAGTGCAGGAACGCTCTAGCTCTAAACGTGAACCGTTAGATGCGCATTCAAATGTTCACGTTTTTCCTATGTTTTTATGCTTTTCTAAAAAAAAAATTATACTGGTTATTGGATTCAATGACATTTGACCGAGATCAGATAGTCAATAAAATTTAAAAAAAGGCAAAAAAAATGCAACAAAAAAAGTGGATCTTAGATGTGGCGCATCTAACAATCCATGTTGAAGTTGGAGTCTCCTATGCTTGAAAAGTGCAAAGGGAAATTCACTTCCGTCCGTTACCTTCGTCAAGGTGATGAACAGAGGGACAATTTTGTTCAAAAATTTTAAAATTCAAAGACTAAAGTGGATCTGTCACGACCCGTTTTCTGGGCACATGACCGGCACAATGATGAATCTCTCATCACTGTAAGCCTTCCGATAAATATATCAAATTTTCTTATCTGAAAATCATAGAGATGATTTGCATGTAATCATAGATTATCAATTTAAAATACATTATTATACTGACATACAAGCCAAATGTCGAACCCCTGAACTAGATGTCCTAGACGATTACAGAGCAACATAATCTATAACAGAAGAGAGGTCTACCCGACAACGGGAAGGTCCAAAGTGATCTACTCCTCTAGCAGATATTCTTCGATGGCAACCTGATCTGAACAAAAAGGTTGTACAAACAATGTGAGCTTTTAAACTCAATGAGCGAATCGGCCTCGCATTAATAAAATTCAAATACATTACCAGTCATGCAAGCATATCCAAAGGCTCATACTCAACCAATAGACAGAAGATAAAAATTTATCCAATTCAACAAACGTTACTAGTACTCGTCAATGGCAATATATCCCGGAGAGCGCACACAGGCCGGCTCACCAATTATGTATATTTCCGCCATGACGCACAACATCATCCTCTTACATACAAGATAAAAATTCATCCAATTCAACAAACGTTACTAGTACTCGTCAATGGCAATATATCCCGGAGAGCGCACACAGGCCGGCTCACCAATTATGTATATTTCCGCCATGACGCACAACATCATCCTCTTACATACAAGATAAAAATTCATCCAATTCAACAAACGTTACTAGTACTCGTCAATGGCAATATATCCCGGAGAGCGCACACAGGCCGGCTCACCAATTATGTATATTTCCGCCATGACGCACAACCTCATCCTCTTAGCTAGGGCGCCTCACGGATTTATCACCAATCCGGGCTATATCCCTACTGAGGGAATCGTTGTCTCCACACTCATTGGTCAAGACACCCTGTCAACCGGGTTTTCCGCCTTGCCGTGAGAGGGGGTACTGTCCCGCTCAATCACAATCAATAGCATTTCATATCATAATCAGAAGCTTAATATAATATTCATCCATATAACAGGTATAGTATATAACTATATTATGGATTTATAAACCACATATCAAGATAACAATTAATCCATTTTTGAAAACATTCAAACTTCACATCATCATAAGATACTTATTTCATTTTATCCATACTTATGGATTAATTATCTCATTTAGATTCGTCATTCTGAATCCAATTTCCCCCTATGAATCTTGGGAGTGTCCTACGACATACTTTTTATCACCAGTAATGCTAAAACTCTATTAAAACGGGGTCGTTTCACTCACCTGGATTCCGTACGAACATCGCTTCTCTAAGTCATTACAGACAAGAGTTCTCAGGTGAATTTCGGTGTTCTGCTACGGAGATTTTCATGAAAGATTAGAGAAAATACGTCAGGATTGTTTTCGTATAGATACTGTTCATATGTACGGTTACTGTTCATATATACGGTTACTATTCATACGTACGGTCACTATTCATACGTACGGTCACTATTCATACCAGAAATAGAGAATACAATCTGTAAAAGAGTACACCAGGTAAGTTCCCAGGAAAGAGTGGAGGGTCACACTGGACACACTTAAAAACCAGGTCTTTCCTTAGCCAGAACTTTCCTAGACATGTATTCTTCACAGTTTACATTCTATTTCGGTAATCAGAGAATCAAAATAACATATAAACAGCTAAGGACAGTTTTTCTGATGTGGAAGATCAGCCAAGGCCGCAACCACAGAGCATACTTAAGAAATTAACTTCTAAAATTTGAAAGACATAGAAAGGGCATAGTATCCTTACCTAAGCTGAAAAGGAAAGGCCCAAAATCTCAGAGGCCTAGCTTTGGAGTAAGAGAAACTTAAGCAGAGAAGAAGAGAAGTTGAAGGTGTGAGTTTAGAAGTGAAATGGAAGGGCCTATTTATAGCAAAAGTCAAGGGTACTATTTGACACTATGCGCTAATAAAATATTCAATTTACTATTCATGAAAATGACATTTCTAATAATGCAGTTACTGTGCAAATAGCGGCAACGGCTAAAAATTTTTCTGTTATTACTATTGAAAACTTAAAGGGAAAACTATCCTTTCATCTTAAACCTTTAAGTTTCTTTTCAAATCAGTCCTTTCAATTTAGTCCCTGAGGGTATTTTTACACATAAAACGTCATTTTCTCCTACAAACTTCTTTCTAGTTTTCTCTTATGACCAAGCCACATCTAGTACTTGACATTTCGATTGTATAAATGAACAGTATCATATACATAAATAGTATTATACAGGTGAATAGTACCGTATACTGAAATAGTAACAGTAGTTTGTAAACAAATATTTATATTTTATTTTTCTTGGGTATTACATTATCACCCCCTTAAGAGAATTCGGTCCCCCGAATTCAAAACTCATCTCAAGACTGAAATAAATGTGATTACTTCGTCTATATCTCATTCTTTGTATCTCTTTTTTTCCAAAACCTCATCACACCCTTGGTGAGATTTACAAGAACATTATACCATTGACTGTGAACTCTAAACCACATTATCAATAATTTGCATAAGACTTTTGCCTTTTCTAGACAGCAAGTAATCTCTTCCTCATCAGTTTAATCTTCTCCACAACCTTTTGTACCATAAAGTGTCTCATCCTCATAACCTTTACCAAACTCAAACCACCTAATCAGAGACGAACTGTCTCTATGTAAAACCTCAAATAGGTGTCATCTCAAAAGTGGCACGTGGTCTTTCCAGTTCACATTGAATATCAGAATACATGTTTTCACACACATAGCTTATAACTTTTACGAATACAAGCACCCTATCCGAAGGCATCATTTTGGTCATAGGTAATACTCTTGCCCGAAGGCGATCCTTCTACCTTAAGGCAACACTCTCAGCTGAAGGCGTTATATAAAATGAAATCATTACATAATTCTCTAGGAAGAACAATCCCAGAAAATGAGTTAAGTAAATAACATACTCCTCATGCATAATTATAAAATAAATATATATAGAAATTCCTCTCACCTCAATGACTCATATAGAGTCGTATCCCTTCAATGATTAGGGCAAACCCATAGTTCTCTATGTATAGGTTCATAAAATACTTATTTAGCATTCCTCCATAGCTCAGAAGTGCAATGAAATATCATTTTAGTAACTTTGCTCAGTCAAAAAGATAGTACTATACTATGCTTTAGAATCAAGTATGAAATATAACAAGTCCAATATCTTCTCATTCCTCAAGTTCTTTCAGTAAAATGAATCACTTCAACAAAGAAGATCTAGATACTAACTTAAATTTTATTTCTAGTACATAGATAATTTTAATACGTGAAGCTTACACCAAATGTAGCTTTAGGTACAAACAAAAGAAAAATAAATTAAGGACGAGGAGGCTTTTGAAATGTAAAAGGTGCTCCAGGTCTAGAAGAGGAAGGTGCTTCAGACCTTAAGGAGGAAGCTAATCGTTGCAGCCTAGAAAGAGTTTCTGGAGGAAGCGCCTGAGAAATTTGGTGAAGAGCATAAGTCACTCCGTTCATACAGTCAATACACCTTGCTTGTTGGTCACGAAAATTTTGAGTTGCAAACATTGAATGTCTATCAACTCGATTAGCCAGTTCCCCGAAACGACGATTTATCAATTTCTCTTGGTTTTCAAAGAGACGACTTATTAGTCGCTTCTGGTCCTCTATCTTGTATTCCAGGCTCTCTATCTTACGTTCCAGGAATGCAAGCTTATTTTCTGAGGATGTTGCAGTACTGTCCTCCTCCAACTCTATTACATCTCTCTTTCTCTTCTTAATTTCTGGTGACCTGTCTACAGGTCTCTTCCCTTTGTTGTTTCCGAGACTTAGATTTAAATCAAGCTCTACATTGCCAGTCTCAAAATTCAAGTTGAAAGACTTATTATCGGCCATTGCTCTAGGGATATCAGAAATAACTTCGAATGAGAAAGGAATGGAGATTGAGAAATAAGTATGTAATGAAAAAAGTAGGTTTGCTTGGTGCGATGAGTAGGGTAACGGGCAAACAAGATTTATAGACAACCCGAAGCCCCTGGAGCTAAAGCCACCACAACCTACACGCCGCTTGCTATAAGGTTTACAGATCACATATGTCGCAATGCCAGCAATTAATGTCGGACATGCAGATAAATAGTAAATGCAATTAACATAAGTCAAAGATTTCCTCAAAAAATTTTCGGCTAATCTTGACCTTTCTCAAACTTTTGACTAACTACGCTCTTCAGTCTGAGATTTTCTTCCTCTAACTTGTTTTATCCTGTAATCCCATATCACGATGTCCCTCTATGATCGGGTAGTCTCATATTAGCCTTATCTTAGATTCTGATCGGTGTCTTTATTCTGGATTTACACATAATATATGTATATCAATATATTAAAACAAAGTTAACTGCTTACGGTCACATGCAGTAAGTATTATCATGATGTAAGGAAATCACTGCCTTTCATTTGCCCACGAGAGCATTATATGTAAGTATGTGTAACCATGAAGATATATCATCATCTACACATTTTATTCTATCCAAGTCATTTTGATTTCACATCTCTATGAGTATATGTAGGATCATCACATATTCTCCTTGATCGTAGCCTTCACTCATTATGCATGAATAACATACATACATGTAATTACAACATGATTCAATCAATTATGTATATTGTACTCAACTGAAGGCTCTTAAGAACAAAACAATAAAACGGAGAAATGTATTTCAGTTCATCATAAAAGCATCCAAGGCAATCTTTGATGGCTATGTTATCAACTTCTTTGAATTTCGGAAAATGCCAACGGGAGAAATGGGAAAACCGAGTAAAATCGGCCGCAAATCCACCGAATACTGACTTTCGTGGTTTTTGCATTAATGCGACGCATTGTTGGTGTGCACGCCTACCCTAGACTTCTGGCTTCCAGCTTGCAGAAATCCATAGGTTGATCGTGTAGGGGTGCGGTGCAAAGATATCTTCTTTGTCTCTAAGTACTAATTTTTCTCTATAAAAACCATCCCAGCGTTCTCAGTTACCACACCACAAAGAGTAATAATCTCCGAGCCTACAATCCCCCAGTATTCCTCTCGCCTCATACTCTTACAAAAATTTCTAAATTTTTCTAAATCATGGCCTCAAGGAAGTACATTGATCTCACAGTAGAGGCTAAGGAAGAAGAGCTCGACTTAAACTTAAGTCTGGGCAAAGACAAGGGCAAAAGACCTTTCGAGGGGTCTCCAGAGAAACAGAAGGAGAAGAAAATGAAGAAGATCGAGGAAGCTGAAGAGACTAGCACGGGCCATACCTCGGAGGACAAAATCGCCTGTCTAGAGCAGGAGGTGAAAAATCTGAAAAAGATGATAGGAGACCTGGAGAAGTTAACTAAACGCAATCATGCAGAAATGACTTCAAGAATAGACAGGTTCTTCTATTGGTCTACCCAGTGCTTCTGCAATCAACAACAAAGAAGTGTTGATTGTATGAATGGGATTTACACTACCCTCCGCGACATTGCTATGTCCCTTGCTCCAAGGAATGGTCGAGGGGTGATGATACAATACAACCCTCCTAATCCAAGACCACCTCGCTTTTAGATTACTCATGCATGAGTAAACTTCTTCTTTTTTGCAATGTAATCCTTCAGTTTTTTTTTTTGTTTGTAATGCGAGTGGTTTCTTTTATTGGCTGGTATCCTAAAATAATATAGCTACACAAATTCAATCATGAATTCAGCTTATAAAATCCACCATATAAAAATTTGATCCGACAACAACGGAATCAAAACAAGTAATAACCTTTCCTTTACTAAGTTCAAAAGTGTGGCCACATCTGTCTAAAACTAAAACTGAGAACATAATTCCTAAGAAGAGATAAGTCTCGGAGGGAAAGGAAATGGAAACATCCTACAGGACCTTCAGTAGAGCCGTCTCTCTATAATTGTGCCCGGGTTCACAATGATAGAGGAGGTCCCACTAAGGTTACCTTGCTCTGTAATCACTAGGAGACCTAACAACCATTCCTCTGATACCAACTTTGTCACGACCCGTTTTCTGGGCACATGACCGGCACAATGATGAATCTCTCATCACTGTAAGCCTTCCGATAAATATATCAAATTTTCTTATCTGAAAATCATAGAGATGATTTGCATGTAATCATAGATTATCAATTTAAAATACATTATTATACTGACATACAAGCCAAATGTCGAACCCCTGAACTAGATGTCCTAGACGATTACAGAGCAACATAATCTATAACAGAAGAGAGGTCTACCCGACAACGGGAAGGTCCAAAGTGATCTACTCCTCTAGCAGATATTCTTCGATGGCAACCTGATCTGAACAAAAAGGTTGTACAAACAATGTGAGCTTTTAAACTCAATGAGCGAATCGGCCTCGCATTAATAAAATTCAAATACATTACCAGTCATGCAAGCATATCCAAAGGCTCATACTCAACCAATAGACAGAAGATAAAAATTTATCCAATTCAACAAACGTTACTAGTACTCGTCAATGGCAATATATCCCGGAGAGCGCACACAGGCCGGCTCACCAATTATGTATATTTCCGCCATGACGCACAACATCATCCTCTTACATACAAGATAAAAATTCATCCAATTCAACAAACGTTACTAGTACTCGTCAATGGCAATATATCCCGGAGAGCGCACACAGGCCGGCTCACCAATTATGTATATTTCCGCCATGACGCACAACATCATCCTCTTACATACAAGATAAAAATTCATCCAATTCAACAAACGTTACTAGTACTCGTCAATGGCAATATATCCCGGAGAGCGCACACAGGCCGGCTCACCAATTATGTATATTTCCGCCATGACGCACAACCTCATCCTCTTAGCTAGGGCGCCTCACGGATTTATCACCAATCCGGGCTATATCCCTACTGAGGGAATCGTTGTCTCCACACTCATTGGTCAAGACACCCTGTCAACCGGGTTTTCCGCCTTGCCGTGAGAGGGGGTACTGTCCCGCTCAATCACAATCAATAGCATTTCATATCATAATCAGAAGCTTAATATAATATTCATCCATATAACAGGTATAGTATATAACTATATTATGGATTTATAAACCACATATCAAGATAACAATTAATCCATTTTTGAAAACATTCAAACTTCACATCATCATAAGATACTTATTTCATTTTATCCATACTTATGGATTAATTATCTCATTTAGATTCGTCATTCTGAATCCAATTTCCCCCTATGAATCTTGGGAGTGTCCTACGACATACTTTTTATCACCAGTAATGCTAAAACTCTATTAAAACGGGGTCGTTTCACTCACCTGGATTCCGTACGAACATCGCTTCTCTAAGTCATTACAGACAAGAGTTCTCAGGTGAATTTCGGTGTTCTGCTACGGAGATTTTCATGAAAGATTAGAGAAAATACGTCAGGATTGTTTTCGTATAGATACTGTTCATATGTACGGTTACTGTTCATATATACGGTTACTATTCATACGTACGGTCACTATTCATACGTACGGTCACTATTCATACCAGAAATAGAGAATACAATCTGTAAAAGAGTACACCAGGTAAGTTCCCAGGAAAGAGTGGAGGGTCACACTGGACACACTTAAAAACCAGGTCTTTCCTTAGCCAGAACTTTCCTAGACATGTATTCTTCACAGTTTACATTCTATTTCGGTAATCAGAGAATCAAAATAACATATAAACAGCTAAGGACAGTTTTTCTGATGTGGAAGATCAGCCAAGGCCGCAACCACAGAGCATACTTAAGAAATTAACTTCTAAAATTTGAAAGACATAGAAAGGGCATAGTATCCTTACCTAAGCTGAAAAGGAAAGGCCCAAAATCTCAGAGGCCTAGCTTTGGAGTAAGAGAAACTTAAGCAGAGAAGAAGAGAAGTTGAAGGTGTGAGTTTAGAAGTGAAATGGAAGGGCCTATTTATAGCAAAAGTCAAGGGTACTATTTGACACTATGCGCTAATAAAATATTCAATTTACTATTCATGAAAATGACATTTCTAATAATGCAGTTACTGTGCAAATAGCGGCAACGGCTAAAAATTTTTCTGTTATTACTATTGAAAACTTAAAGGGAAAACTATCCTTTCATCTTAAACCTTTAAGTTTCTTTTCAAATCAGTCCTTTCAATTTAGTCCCTGAGGGTATTTTTACACATAAAACGTCATTTTCTCCTACAAACTTCTTTCTAGTTTTCTCTTATGACCAAGCCACATCTAGTACTTGACATTTCGATTGTATAAATGAACAGTATCATATACATAAATAGTATTATACAGGTGAATAGTACCGTATACTGAAATAGTAACAGTAGTTTGTAAACAAATATTTATATTTTATTTTTCTTGGGTATTACAGGATCAACATATGAAGATGTCATATTGCTTCACTATTACACCAACAAATAATGGTATACATTAGTAAATAATATTGATTATGATAGCAAAGTCAACTTTTAGACTATTTTATGTAATAATTTTAAAATTTAGAAATCAAATCTTGGTTGAGGTACACTTATAAGAACAAAAAAATAGGCTTATGTTATCATTTGTTTCCCTTAGTTTTGGGTCATTTAATTAGTTGAAAGTTGATATGTAGAGGTGTGAACGTTAAACTTAAATTTTCTTGTGTATTAGTCAAATCATGTTTCAATTGAGCTTGTTCAGAGGTAAGGCCAGGTTTGGGCCCAAGTCTAGCAAACTTCATGTTATTTGATGAAAATCTATTGCTTTGTTTTGAAATGCTTAGAAAACAAATTTTGACCTTCCGAAATTTTGTAGCCTTCTAAATAATTCAAGTAATCTTGTGACAAATCTTGTTAGGCATGGATGCATACATACCTGCAATTTACTTAAAATGCAAAAAAGTGGGTAAATTTGGTATACAATTAAGATTTTAAGGGAAAGATAGAGGGAAAGAAAAAAAAAGAATGAGAATAGGAATAAAAACTAAAAAAAATATATTTGGTAGGACAATATAAAATAACAAAAGAAATGACTTATTTTGTCTGGTATAAAATTTAAGAGGAAGAAACGAAAAGAACTTAAAAGTGTAATTTACCAAATTATTCTTATTAAAAATATAATTAAAGAAAGAAATATGATTAAAAAAATTGTAAAATCTTTTGTCAAACCTTCACCCAAACATTTTCGTGCTACTTTTTTACTTTAATCACCCAAAAAGCAAGGGCAAAACTGACCTTGGAACATGAAAGTTGGGGCAGAATTGACCAAAAAATTTCATGGGTAGGAAAATAATTCACTTCTCCAAGAGGGGACTATCTAATCGGCACAATCTGAACCATTGAATTTCATAATAACGATTCAACTTTTAAGAATTTTTTTTAAATATCATCCTAAAATATGGGTAATTTATTATGAAATCTAAAATATTAATTATGAAATTCAATAATTTAGATTAAACTAAACACTCTTTTTAATTTTTGAACTAAGCAAGAGACCCAAATCCTTCGATTCACTAGCTTGAGCTGTGTAAACGACCATATTATAAAGTAAAGACTGAAACCTTTCCTCAGCAACCTAATTGCATCACCAATATATATATATATATATATATATATATATATATATATATATACACCAAATAATATTTTGACGTTTTTCTATTCCTCTTTTATTGCTTGACGCCGTACCAAGTGTACCCTGAGAGTTGTGCAATTGATTCTTTTTATATTAAAATTTGATATGAGACTTTTATAAGCTTTTACTTGAGTGGTATGGTTTCTTTAATTAATTTTTTTTATCTAATATCATAATACTATTTGTTTGTATAAATTAAAAAACCAAATTATAAAAAAAATCAGTGTCACTTGAGGTGCATGTTTTAAGTCTTTGTCATTAAGTTATTTAATTAGATTATGGCATGTGAAGGAAGTTATATTGAAGAATCAATATTATAATGTCAAATTATAAGATGTTATTTATATGTTATATTCTTATTGAAGGGGCCAACAACTATTACAAAAGTAATAGGAAGACATGAGGCAAACCTTACAGTCTCTTTAATTGAAATATTGGAGTAATTAGATCTCTCTCTCTCTCTCTCTCTTTCTCATTTCAAAGGATTATCATTCCAGGAAAAAAAAAATGCTTTCAGCATCTTAAAAGCTATCAATTCTTTGTTGGTTCACTTATAAAAAAATGAAAAATTACACAAAACCTCTGTGAACTTTGAGATCTTTGCAAATTTACTCTCATGAACTTTTAAACCTAGCAAAAAGTTTTCACTAATTTTGCAAATTAGGTTGACTGTTAAGTTAACCGTTAGTTAACAATTCAGTCAATATTTTTCATGATCAATTAACTTAAATGTGTCACATGGATATTGACATGGTTAAGGTATATTTGTCTTTTCAACCAAAAATAAATTAGCAAATTAATAAATCAAGAAAAAGTAAAAAAATTTAAGTTGAAAAGATAAATATACCTTTATCATGTTACTCTCCATTTAATATATTTAAGCTAATTGGACATGAAAATGTTGATAGAACAGTTGATTAGTAGTTAACTTAACAGTTAATCTAACGAATGAGTTCTTTTGCAAACATTTATTTCATACAAAGAGTTTTTTACTAAATTTAAAAGTTCTTGAGAGTAAATTGTAACGATCTCAAAGTTTATAGGACTTTAGCATAATTTGCCTAAAAAAAAAATTGATGACAAATTCCTAAATCCTATTCACTTAAACTGTATGAAATTATATCTTCCTAATGTTAAAATTTCATCTTTCTTAATTAAGAAAATTTTTCCATGCAAAGCCTTTACGTTCACGCATGCAGCAAAAATATGTTATAGACATAAACTAACAACAAAATTGAAATATATGAAAACAAGTCTCAAGGGCCTATTAGCTCAGTTGGTTAGAGCGTCGTGCTAATAACGCGAAGGTCGCAGGTTCGAAACCTGCATGGGCCATTTTCTTGTATTTTTAAAGTTTTCTCAGAGATAGTTTTTGATTTATAGTTATTATGGGCTCGTATCGAGTGTGGCCTATTAGTTGGTTAGAGCGTCGTGCTAATAACGCGAAGGTCGCACGTTCGAGACCTATACGGGCCATTTCTCTGATTCTTTTAAGTTTTCTCTGAGAATTGTTTTTTTTTTTTTCATGGTTCAGTATGGCCTCGTTCAACTGGGTATCCTTATTCGTGGACCTGTCCCTCTTGGGCTAACGTATGGGCCCAGTTCTTAACAAACGCTGAAATTACGGCACGTGTCAAATACCATTGCACGTGTTATGTGACCTATTTCCCATTCCTTTTAAGGTCAAAAAAAAAAAAATAAAAGAGGGAGAAAAGAGAGAAAGAAAAACCCTCGTCTTCGATTTTGCCAGTCTTCTAGGGTTTAGGCTTCGTTCCTCTCTCACTCAGTCTTCTGCTTTGCTCATTGCAGCTTCGCTTAAGAAACCATGTTTCCAGGACTGTTCATGCGTAAGCCGGACAAGGCTGTGGCCTTGAAGCAGCTGAAATCTCATGTCGCCATGTTTGGGGCGTGGGCTGTTGTTATTCGAATAACCCCCTACGTTCTTCACTATCTCTACGGCGAGAAAGAGGAACTCAAACTCGAGCTTTAGATTCTGATCATGGGCTCTTCTTGGTCAGGTAATTATTAACCGAGTGTAACTAGTTTCTCCCAGTAATTGAATTGATTCTTTGATTTTAAATTTTTTTTTAAATAGCTGTTTCTATTAAGTATGATGAAACCGATGGGTGTCATATAATGGGGAAGAGAAGACAATAGGAGATTTTATTGTGAAGAGTTGGCCACTTGATGGATTAATTTTAATATCATTTGAATAATTTCTTGATGTGAGTGTTATAATTTGTGAGCTACGTCTGGATTCTTATTAAGCTGCAAAGATTGTATAATATATACTATCTGGAACTGGTTTGCCTCTATGTTGGTCTGTATTAGTGATCTATAGTTTTTAGTGCTGTACGCCGAACTAGATATAGATTGGGTCAAAAAAAAATAAAAAGGGCCAACATTTTGCCTCGCTTTCTGAAGTGATTGTTGCAGTATGAGGGCTCAAGACACATATATGTTAGTTTAGTCCTGTGAGTTCAAGAATAGTCTTTGTATTTACAAATAAAGGATCTTGCTTATGCAGAGGTTAGATTGGAGGGAATATATATATATATATATATATATAACAATTTGGGCCAGTCGGGTTCGGGTCTTCTGTGGCATTTCGGGTCAAGCCTGACCCATATTGACTCGCTCCAAGTTGATTTTTCCTAGCCTGATAAGCCGCTACTTATGCTGTCTGAATCATGCCTCCAAGCTCACGTTCCATGTCATGAGCCACTTGCATAGCTTGGCCATGATTCTTTGGATGAAAGGAACACACCTTCTGCCTGATGTCCAGCTGTAAACCTCCCATAAAATAACCTACATATTGAGCTTCAAACAGCCGTGGAACTTGCGCAGAGATGAACTCGAAATTGTCAATGTATTCCTCCACCATTCCAACTTGATGCAGCATATATAGATTTTCAAATGGGTTATCATAAACCGTCCCTCCAAATCCCATCAACAAGGCTTGTTTAAGTTTCTGCCATGTGACTTGGTTCTCATTTTCTTACAGTAGTGTGAACAGTGGATGGTGTTACCTTCCATAAAAAGACATGACAATTTCACTTTTAGTTCATCCAGTGTATTATGAACCTCAAAGTAAGCCTCTGTCCTTTGAATCCAACCCATAGGATTCATCCCCTGAAAACCTGGAAGCTCAACCTTCTTCACGGACGTCCAATACTCGTCCCAACTATCTTGCATCAATCCTGATGCTGGAAGTCTCATGTTGTCTCTTACTGGCCGCTCAAATGAAGATGATGATCCATCAATAGGAATGGTACTCCCCTGTTCGCCATATGTTCTTTTTCCTCCCTGTTTGTTAATCTCCTTCAATAAAGCTTGTTGTTCCATCATTATTTTCTGCATTTCTTGTTGAAACTTCTGCATCTCTACTAGTGTTGTTCTAAACTCATTTAGTGACCCTTCCAATCTTTCTAGCCGTGGACCCATAGCTTTCGGATTGGACATTTGTGCCTCCATGACTTCACCACTGTTTGATGGTTTCAACGATCTAGCAGGTTGGACCAACTGTTAGGAACCAAAGTAATACTTATTAATATTCAATTGCTAACAATGAAGGATTACAAGGTATAATCCCTCCCCAGAGCCTCAGCTCCTACAGAAGACCTTGCTAAAAGTGTTCTGCCCGCACTATAGAGCAAATGCACTCTGACAAAATATTAAATACTACCCACTCACACTCCCTCTCCCTTATTTATAACAACTCACCCCTCTACAATTTACCTAATTACCCCTTAACAGAAATCCACTACAGCAGTACCTATCAAAGACATATCTAGCTTTTAGTTTAGTCAGCTGTCACCTGTCGTCTGTCACTTGTGAGCTTAAGACATATAGGCTCTGTAATGACAAAGGAAGGATCATGCTCATGCTTAGCTTAAATGTTGGAATGCAAATGGGAGAAAAATGAGGAGAACTTTTGTTGGTGACTAATAAATTAACCTTGGTTTAGCTATCTACAGTTCTTACTATTAATTGGTCAAGTTCCTGTAAACCTTGATTTAGAGGAGCTTTTGGTACAGAGTGGTTTGATTTAAATGGCCTATGGTGTTCAGCTCTCTATAATTCTAACTAGTGGTTGGTCAAGTTCATTGATGAATGAAGAAGTAAAACACAGTTCTGATTTTAGAAGTATCAGTATCATTTACTAGTTCTCATTGAGAAAACTTGAAATTCAACATATTGACAGCATTTTTACTTTCAAACTTGGTGGTTTTAACAATGTCCTTCTCGTCTTCTTTGATAGTTTACTAGCCTATGGTGCTGAGGGACTATCTGATGGTCTTCTGTATTTAAACAAGGAACTTGTTATTATCATTATTATTATTATTATTATTATTATTATTTTCTTTTTTTCGAGAGGGGGTGTGAAGAGATTTGAGAAGGAAGAGACTAAAATTTAAGATGTGCAGTCCCACAGTTATGGATATGTCTTAAGTGGTATCGAAAGTGCTGTGGCATCAGTGATGTTGGAAACTGTCAGTCTTGAAGTGAATTCCTTTCAGCAAAATAGCTTCCCAGTTCTGCTTGATCTGGTTTAGTCTAATAAGTTCACAATGAGGAATCCAATTGTAATGAAATTTGAGAGTTCAAATTTTAAATCATTGGCAATTAATTGAAGCTTATGGAGAATCTCGTATACCTAGTGTAATTTCTCTTGGGTAGGCATATAGTTGTTCACATTTCTAGCTTTTTGATTCACAAAATTGCATTATATTTGCTCTATGCTTTTCTTCTGGTAATGTGTATCATGTTTATTCTTTGAATATGTTGTATAAACTTCTCAGTTCTCATCCTGTCTTTCTTGTTGCAGTAAGTCTGTAGGAGATGATTGGATTTGGGTTCTGGAAGAATTTCTTGGAGTGATATATTTCATCTACTATGTTGATGCAACCGTCAAAAGAAATGCCATCATTTTTCCCCTAAAGTTTAATTATATCCATGTACCATCTTGTGTGGTGACTAAATATCTTATGAACATTGGACAGCATTCTAATGCATCTTTCCATAAAACGATAACCCTCTGAAGTATGGTTCTCTCGTGTTATCTAGATCATAATTCTCAAAACAATGTAGAATCCAATTTGGATCAGTTTTGACACTTTGCACAGAGGAAGATTTTTAATTGAGGTTTCTTAGTGGTTTTCTTTACCTGCATCGAAATCCTAGACTCGAGAAATTCCTAGGTGCATTATGGTGCACTACACTCATCCAAGAACATGTAAATTTATCATTAGGATAGGAACTAAATTATTTACTTTTAAAATTTAAGAATTAAATTATTAGGATCTGTAGCAGGGATCAATTTGCTGCTAGTTTTTTACGATTTGGATTTTCCCATGCCCGTGAAAAGTACATGAGGCTCCAATTCTCATTATGGCCATTAGATATAGTGCATTTAACGGATTGTATTTTTTTTTTGCATTTTTTTAATTGTATTAGTCATTGGATCTTATGATTATTGGATTAGATTCAATAGTCAGTGCAATTAAAAAAAAAGGTGGAGAAGTGCTGGAAAAATTACAGTTGTGGAATGTAGCATCCAAACTGAGGAGCTGGAGCTCTCTGCGTGTGAACGCGTAGGAGAGAATTTGTGTTTAGTTTTTAAGGAAATGGATTATCTCCTTTTCCAGTGCAGAAGTGAGGATTCGTGATCTTCGCCTTTTGTTTTCATTTATTGCATAATGAGCAATTTAAATTTGAAAAAATAAAAAAAATAATTTAAACTGTCTGATATGAAATAAAAAAATATAGTTTAAATTGTGAAATGGGCTTTTGTTTTTCTGTCAGAATAAAATAAGAGATAGTCTATTATTCTATTTTGTGTTACTTTCCCATAAAAAGGGGATTATTGCGTCTAAGACATGTCACCTGTGGTGTGAATTGTTCCTCCGGTCATTTATTTATAACCTGTATGTTTGTGACATAAGTGGTTCATTATTTATTGCTTAAACTTTTGAAAAGTGCTTTTCATCCCCTTGAAGTTGCCCAGTGGGCCCACCATGATGCTTTCATTGTTCTAAACGATGGACACCATTCAAAAGCAAAAACCAAATATAAGGAAAATGTACAATTTAGATCTTAAAGTAAGGCAATCAATAGTTGGATCACCCTTTTATAAAACAACCGTGATTTTAATTTTAATTTTTTTTTGTAAGTTTCAATTTCCTACTTATATGAGAATTAATTGACCTTAATACTAAATTTATTAGTTTTTGATGTTTGTTGTTTGATCGAGTTTTTAATATTAGTTGTGCAATGGTTGATAAGATAATTAACAATAAGTCACTAAAAAAATTTCATCACTAATTATCTGATTATTGAACGACTAACATTGAGAATTAGTAGTTTTAATACTTGAACCAATTGATTCTTTACTTATATTGTTATTTTGGGTATTAGATTAGATAGCTCATGTAGTTTAACATTAGTTGTCTTTAAATGAGATTTGGGGTTTGAATTTTATGACCGAAAAAGATTAAAGCTAAGCTTTACATCTATGAAGTTTGACTGTATTAAAATTATATTAGTTAGGCTTTAGTTAATTTTAGGTATTGGTAGCTTAAATAAAAAAAAAATAGTTATTTGGGGATAGAAAAGAAGGAAAAACATTTTGTGAGAAATATTTATTGTGCTTTGTAGTATTAAAAATTTGATTTATTATTATTTATATATCAATACATATAAATTTTGTTTCAAATATCTAAATTTAATTGAATTATTATTTAAAATTAAATTATGTAATTTTATTTAAAATATTATATTATATGATTATATATAAATAAAAAAAATCACCTCTTGCCACCTGAAAAAAGAAAAAACAGCCCATTTGTCAAACTACATCATAATTAAAGCAACGAAATTTGTTGCTCAATCAGCAAATCACAAAGTATTTACATGGACAAATTGACATAAATTAGCGGATAAAATTGATTGTGAATGAATACAAAAATATATCAATATATGTTTTAAAAATAAATTCTAAATATGCACTCGACCACGTTTTTTAATAAAAGCATGATACAAAGATATTATAAACATTTATAAAAACAGTTTTTTTACCTATTTAATTATAATTAATATGATTTAAATAATTTTTTGTATAATGGATATATCTAAAAAACTAGAGTTTAGATCCTCTGACGTGAAGAATTTAACGTCATAGTAACATTAAATCTAAACTGTTAAATTAGAGGGTATTGAGGACTTAGTTTAGTTTTTGTTTATGAAAAAACAAATATAAGATGAGTGGGATGTCGTCCAAATTCTTTGATCAGAACCTCAGATTGAATATCATTGTGACGTTTAATCCTTTACATTCAAATCCAAAAAATTAACCATTTGCACAGTCCAAATTTTAACCTAGAAACTTAGGGGAATTCAACCAAATACTTTCACGTTTGGAAAAGAGATGTCTTCATTTCCATGAAGTTCGGTTAATATGATTTTCACATATGAATTTTTCTTGCAATGTTCCGTAGTTCCTACAAAACAGGGAAAAATGGCCCCATTTTGTTATATATAAATATATGACAGGACTGTGGGGTGTGTAGACTATGGCTCAATAGTGAAGGCCATAGAAATTGATGAGAAAGAGAAACCACAAGGTAAGAAGAAGAAGAAGAAGAACAGAGGAACCCAGAAACAGAACAAGGTTTAGAATCAGATTCAGAAACATCTCATGCTACAGCAAGAAGAAGAAGAAGGAAGAAGAAGAAGAAGCAGAAGCAGAAGAAGAAGAGGAAGAAGAAGAAGGGGATGGAGGAATTCGCAGGGTCTGTGGGGACCACTGCAAACTTGAGTCTGAGATTGGGTCAGGCCATGTTCTCCTCTGCTTCCCTTCTCTTCCTGTCCTTTGGTGTTGAGTTCTACAGCTACACTGCTTTCTGGTACTTCCCTTTCTTCTTCTTCTTCTGTAATCTGTGATGCCCATTTGAGATTATGCAGTTTTTAGGGTCTCTGTAATACAAGGGATCATCAATCTAGAGTCAACACACAAATTACTCATCAAAAGATATATTTTTTATCATTTAGCCTCTAAAATTCAAATATTAAACGAGTTAGCCCCTATAAATTATCGTTTTATAGGACTAAACTGTATATTTATTTATCTCTTAAGAGATTGGCTTAATAACGGACATTTAACGAATTCATAATATTTAGAGATTACATCGTATAGAGATAAACTTCCCTTTCTTCTTCTTCTTGTTCTATGATACCAATTTGAGATTTTGAAGTTTTTAGGGTTTTTGTAATACAAGGGATCATCAATCTAGAGTAAACACATGTCGTCATCAAAAGATGTATTTTTTTTTTATCTTTTAGTCCCTGAAATTCAAATATTAAATGAGTTAGTCCTTGTAAGTTATCGTTTTATATGACTAAATTGTATATTTACTTCTCTTTAAGAAATTGGCTTAATAACAGACGTTCAACGAATTCATAATATTCACAAATTAAATTGTATAGAGTTAAACTTTCAAGGATTAAAGAATGAATTCATATATCTTTCTAAATTGTTAATATAGGTACGAGTCTATTATATACCTGTTCAGCCATATGCATGTTAACTAGATCAAGCTTCTTTGTAGCTTTTGAGTTCATTTATCTGATTATGTTTCTTTATCTCTAGAATAACTGAGATTGGTATATGTTTCATTTCTTGTAAATTGATCTTGCAATAGAAATTGAAGCTGTCAATTTTAATTTATGTTTTGTTTATGAAGTTAAATTTCAGCTTAGTTTATGAAATATATACAGGAATAGGATGACTGTTTAGTTTTTGACTGTATAATTTAGTCTTTAAATGTTATAAACTTGTTATATGTCATTATTGAGTTAGTCTCTTAAAGATAAGAAATTATACAATTTAGTCCTATAGAAAGTCTAATTTGTATTGAATTAATAACTTATCGAGATTAATACATTCAAAACTTAAATTTTAATGACTAAATAATAAAAGGTGTATCTTATAGGGATCAATTTATATATTTACTCAATTACTTAATAGTCTCTACATTCAAATTAATAATAAAACCATAGTTTTATGTGAAAACTTAAGATTAGTTTAATTTTTTGATTGTCATATTAAAATGAAATTTCAATCTCTAGTTGTGCAAACTTTTTTTTTTTTACATTCCTAACGTTTACGCTAAGTTTAAATTTCATAATTAATTTTTTTTGTATCAATTATATCCTGCATCTTTTATTTTTGTTTCAAATCTATTCTTCTTATTAACGCTGTCTATTTTATTGATGAAAAATGCTGATTGAGTGATTAGTAAAATAATATATTTGAAACAAAAAAAAAACATGTAGGATATAACTGATATAAAAAAAGTTAGAAACGTAAAAAAGGATAAGTTTGAGTCCTACGTGTTTTATTTCTACAATTTGCATCAAATTGCCAAAGGAATCAAGTGTAATGTTTGTAATATGAGAAATATGGAATGTAATTTAATCAAATCTTAGGAGAGATTAGTGTAGTTTACTCTTAACCTTTTTTATTTACTTAAAAACTTATATATATATATATATATATATATATATATATATATATATATATATATATATATATATATATATATTGATTATTTACAATGCAGCTATTTGATAACAATAATGGGATTGGTGATACCATGGAGTTTCACATTAGCAATGGTAGATGGATACTCTGTTCTGCTCAAATGCCCCATTCAACACCCTGGAATACTCCTCATTATTGCTGTGGGAGATTGGGTAAATTACATTAATCTCCCTAAATTTTGATTAAATTACACAAGATACTTCTTTTATTTTTAAAAATATCGTCTAATTCTTCTGATTTTTGATGTATATTGTAAATATGTTCTTTATAATTTACTTTATGTTAATGTACGATATACATTTCTTAAAAAAAATGAAAGATAAAAGTATTATTCATGCCCTTAAACTTTGAATAATGTTTCAATTATAATCTAGAATTTTATTTCGTATCAATTATGACTCATATATTTACTATTAGTTTTGATTATGTCATTGAGTCCAACGTCAACGTCATCCGAATATTTAACGACATATGTTGAGTCGCATCTTATATTGTACACATTAGCATCTATTAATTCACCATTACTTTGCCACATAAAATTGAAACTAATAAGGACCAAAATAATTAGATACAATATAAAGTAAAATAATCATATATAAAGTAAAATAATGATTATTTTGGTCATTATCATTTCTAGTCTCACATGACAAAGCCGTGATGGATTAATAAGTTTTAACGTGTACAAGATGAGATGCCATGTTAGTATTTGTTGTTAAGTATTTGGAAGATTTTAGACTCAAGGGTATAATCGAAACTAATTAAAAATATATAGGTTATAATTAAAAATAAATAAAATTATGGATTATAATTAAAATATGTGTCAAAATTCGGAGGTAAGAACTAAAATGAAATTACTTTCTTATTGTAGTTTGGCATTACAACTATGCAATTACTTTGGCTATACATTTTAATAGACAAATAGCGTGCACCATAGGATATAACCACAACAAATAATTGACCTCATTGGCATAAAACAAAGGGAAAATGCAAAAAAATACCCTTAAACTTTGGGTCACTTGCAAGTGCCCCCTGAACCTTTTAAACTTTGAATTATATCCTTAAACTTTTATATTTAAGTAAATAGATCCTTGAGTTCATTTTTTTTTTCCTCTCACAATGCAAACTCACTTGCCATTTAGATATTTATTTTTCTCTTATACTTCTTTAGTTAATTTTAAATATTTGATATGTAATTGTTTATTATATATTTTTATTTATTTTTAATATTATTTAGTCGCATTAATTAGTATATTATAAAATAAAAGTTCATTTTTAAAACAAAGAGGGCTTGACTTCTTTTTTTTTTTTAAATAAATGTTAGCCATCATAAAACTAAGTCGAACTAGAAAAATCTTAACACATTTTAAAAATAACATAACTCAGCTCTAATAGTAAGAGGGTCAAAACGGGTTAGAGTTGAACGGGTTGAACCCGACCTAACCCGTCTCAACACCTCTAATGACAAATGAATTAGTACTATTAAAAAGAAAGTAAACAAAAATAACTATTTGCTTGAATGTAAAAGTTCAAAATCGGTATACAAAAACACACACACACACACACATATATATATATATATATAATGTTGCTAATTGTAGTGAATTTGATGCAGATACTATCAATTCTGACACTAGGAGCAGCATGCTCAGCAGCAAGTGTTGCAGATGTGTTGATCCATTTCCATGGCTCTCATTGCCCTCCAAAGAATTGCAGCAGATACCAAATTTCTGCAGCTATGGCTCTTCTGTCATGGCTTCTCTCCTTTATATCCTCTCTTCTGAACCTTTGGCTATTACCCAACTTGTGATTTCCATTTCTCTTTAGGACCCTAACTCAATCATGCTTCTTTTTTTTTTTTTGGTGAATTTGTTCTTTTGTACATTATATTTTAGACAAAAGTACTCTTTACGTGCTTAATATTTACATCAAATTTTAATGTCACCTTTAACTTTTTTTTTTCGTTAGTTATGTCTTATATGTTTTATTTTTGTTTTAAATATACTATTTTTACTAATAAGAATTGGAGTTAATGAAAAAGACTAATTCCTGATAAGATGACAAATCCTTCCTCGAATCATTATTTGAAGAAGTATGTACATTGAGTGCTCGACAAAATTGTTTACAATAGAATATATTTATAGAAAAAAAAGAAGATAAAAAATTAATGAAAAATTAAAAAAAAAGAAGTTATTATCAATGATGAAATCTATTGGTGCATCTATTTGATTGTCACAACTTTTTGTATCACTTGACTGTGCACAAAAACAAAATCCTTAAACATTTTCTCTTAATGAAGTGAGATAGATTAATTCAGTCATTCAGATGTAAACCTTTTAACATTATATTTTAGGTTCATTTAATTTGAATTAAAAAAAAGAGTGGGGGAGTAAATGAGTATTGTCAAAAAGAAATTACGCAAAATATAAGTAAAAAAAATCAAAATATAAGTAAAACTAAATAGTATTAAACTTATACATAACTCTTAAGCTCGTAGCTATTTACTAAATAGTAAATAATTATATTTATTTTTTTTAAATATTAAAATATAAGTAAAAATTAAAAATTTGTAAGTAAAAAAATCATAAAATTAAATTTAATAGTAAATAATTATATTTATCTTTCTTAAATATTAAAATATAAGTAAAAATTAAAAATTTGTAAGTAAAAAAATATAAAATTAAATCTAATTTTTTTATTTTTCTTTTAAAAAAATCAAAAATTAGTTTAACCAATTCTTAGTCAATTTTTTCCTCATCGTATTTTACCGGTTGTTTTCCTCATTAAGATTGAGGGCCAAACTAAGTCAAAAAACTGACAAATTTATTATTATTTTTTTAGTTAAACTAGATTGTTTGAACTTTAATATTATAGTTCATTCTTATTCTTAAATTTGAATGAAAATTATTTTCTTTATTCTTGTATCTATACTTCAGTGAGTATTAAAAGCAATCTACATCCCCTTTTCTTGTAGAATCTTTGAATAGCCACAAGATACACCCATTTACCTGGAAAAAATTTATAAATGTGTAAATTTTTTTAATATTAATTTTTTTATTTATAAGACTTATATTTGAGAAAAATAAATACTGAATTATTTAAACTAACTAACCTTAATTATAATTTTTTTTATGAAAAGAGTCTTGAGTATTTTGATAATCGGTACTATTACCTATGTATCTTTTTAAATAAAAATGCAATTTTGAGTATAAACAAAAAATGACTTTTTTAAAAAATAAAAAAAATATCAACTTAAATTAATTAGTGTAATTTACCATTTTATTTTGATGACTGTAGGTAGCAAAAGTTTTGCAGACTCACAAGTCACGTCTAAAAACTTTATACAAGGAAAGCCTTTGGTCTTTTTTTTTCATTTATTTTAAGTTTTATTTTAGTTCTTTGTGATTTAAAAGTTTTGTTTTAGTTCTTCTAATCTTATTATTTTAATTATTTTTTAATAAAACTGCTAGTTAATATAATAAAGTTGACATATTATTTTTTAAATATTAATTACTAATTAAATATTAGTGTATAATGTGTTATTCAAAATGTCTAAAGTATAAAAAAAAACAAAGAAAAATAGAATCATTTTGAGCATTTTAAAAATTATACGACACTAATATTTAGTCAATAATTATGTAAATCAGCCATGTAAGCATTCGAAAAATATTATGTGAACAGACTAACTATTTTATTAGAAAAAGATCATAATAATAAGATTATGAAACATAGAGTATTAAAATAAAACTTTTAAAGCATAGAGGACTAAAACGAAATTTAAAATAATTATAGAAGACCAAAATACTATTTTTGCCCAAAAAAAAAAAGAGAAACAGAAGGCGGTATGCTCCTGCCACGCCAGTTTGCAGAGTATTTTCTCACTCCAAACGTACCAAACAAGCTTCGTCTTCTTCCCCAGACGCTTCTCATCAACTTCGCGACATCAACGTCCCCACAATCCCAGCAATGATAGCCGTCGGATCCCCCAGCACCGCCGATGTCACAAACTGCACCGCCAGACCGGCGATCTCGCAGCATTTCCTCATCTTCCCCTTCCTACTACTGCTATGGGTACTCTGAAGCGTGTTCTTCAACCTCGGGATCCTCGTCTCCAACCTCCTTCCCTTGTTGCTCCCAATGTAGATCTCGTACCAACTCTCCATCAGCATCTCCCTCACGCACGCCACGTGTAGATTGTACTTCTTGCAGTTCGACCTGTAACTCCAGCTCCTCCCCTTCCTCCCGCACCGGTGGCACGCCGAGCTCACCTTCCTGTACAGGTACAGCTTGATTTCGCCATCGTCCAGCACCATCGGGAGCTTCGCGCAGCACGGGTGGAGGTCGAACCCGCAGGATATGCAGTGGTACACGAATCCGCTCACGTCCTTCTCGCACGCGTTGCAGTAGCGCGGGGTGTCGCCGGGCGGGCGACTGAGGAATTGAAACGAGCATTTTGTGTAGAAAGGGTGGCAGATCGAAGGGGAAGGTATCGCGCAGTGGAGGTGAAGGTCGTAGTCGCAGATTGGGCATTTGTAGCGCGAGCCGATGCCGACTTCCTTGCATCCGTCGCATTTGAATGGGAATTCTGAGTACTCGAACCGGAGCTTGTGTTCCGGGTGGCTGAAATGGGATATCTCACTGTATTTCATGGTCGTGTTTTGGGGAATTGCCTGAGGAGTGCGTGAAGAACACAAAAGGTATTTATATTTATATATGAAGGTTGTGATTTGGATTTGTGTAATTTACTTATTGAAGTTGATTGGGAGTCTAGTAAACTGTGATTTACTGTTTGGGGGTATGGGTTTAGTTGTTTGGCTTATGGTAGAAGCAAATGGGAAGGAATTATGCTTCCTGAAGTGGTGGTGGTGATGGTGATAAAATAGAGTTCTTGGGAATTTCCATGTCAACAAGAAGGGATAGAGGGAGGCATGAGGCATATTGAGTTATATCCTACAAAAAGAATATATACGAATTTATGCTTTAGATGACCTTGTAACCTTCTAATCTGCAACCTTTAGCACGAGTTTTAATCGGTTTCTTTATTGTGAAGAAGCAATGTGAAAATTCCGGAAGATTGATTCAATTACTTATAAACCTTATCGTTTCTTGCTTGATGGGGTGTGTGCTCGTGCTCCTCCCACTTTAGCAACGGTTTGCTAAAAGGGATGAGCACTGTGCTCCGCAGACTGTGTAGGGGGGCATAGTTGTTCTATGAATATGTATTGATGGAAAGTGAATGACGGAATCAAGATAGATTATACTGCAAGTCTTCACAAATTAAGAATATGGCCTCCGGAGTTAGTTGAGTCGAAAATATCTGCCATATTTGGCAATATTCTGAATTTTTTTTTAACAATAGGGTGTTTATATATGACGCTAATAATGAGGGGCTTTGGGTATTTATATTAAATGGATTTATTATTTGAAAACCAAGGATGATGGAGAATAAAATGCAAGCAACCAATGTGATAAAATTATTGAAGGATAGAAAGAAAGAACCAGGGAATAGATTCCTCATCTTAACTAAGTAGTTTTCTAGCTTCTAACCTTTATGTTCATCCGTTTCTTAAAATTAAAAACAAACAGAATTAGCTTGGCTTATCATCTTATATATCCATTTGTATCTTCAGCAAGAATGCCGATGACCTCTAATGCAGGACCGAGGAATTGATTCTTCCATAGATATTATACTTGAAACTAAAAGTATTCATAGTACAAACAAGTTGGTTTGAATTTGAACTTTTTACGGTTTTGGATTTTTGGGCAAGGCTTTACTATCAATAAGCATACAAGAGACATTACAAATATAGCGATACAATTAAAATATTAAATATTAAGATATAATTCAAACAGTTATATATCTAAGCTTAGGATTTTATAAATTTTTTTTCTCATATTGATGCTTCATAAATTGTTACTAATTCAATAATGAAGTTTCTGACCCAAGTTGCAGTGCGCTGCAAGGTGTCACAAGGAGATGGACGTTTACTTCTGGGTAAGACGGATAATTGCGGAGCATCATTTGCTAAACCCTTATAGTCAATACTCAATGTCTCAATGAGATGTTTATTTGAAGACCAACGGACAGGAGAATCAAGCAACCCAGGTGAACAAAAATGACAAGGTACTGCTTTTTGTTTTCTTTTCTTTTAAAATTGACCGTTTTTTACTTTGCGTTTCATTTGAATGTGATTACTGATTCTTTTCTCTGCTCTGCGTCATTTGCACTGTTCTCTGTTTTATCTTTGTCAAGAATGAAATTATTCCTTCCAACTACCCTGAAACTATACGTTGCAACATTAGTTCTTTCACTTTTGGAAAATTCTGTGGTACTACTACTAATTAGCGATGTGTGAGTCATATCTTTGTCAGCTGAGTTGACAGTATTGGTTTAGATTTGTGAAATGGAATTTACAAGGATAGATTAGGATTTTTTTTTTCCCTTTTACTGAGCAGAACTTTGCACGTTATTTTTACACAATAAATGCTTTTAAGATATACATAATTTTCTCCATGCTGACTCTTGCAAAATTCATGGATTTGTAGGCGTGGAACTAAAATGAAATGCCGTAAATATTATTGGTATCTTGATCAATAATATTGGAATAACTTATCTCATTGTCATTTGCTATATAAAAAACAAAATATATAATTTTCTGTATGTAATTTGAAGTAATACTGAGTATCCAATGCCTTTTTGAATATATATATGAATATATATAGTTTTTTCCCCTGGAATTTCCATGTTCTATAGAGTAAGTGTATCGAGAAAGAAAATAAGTAAACACAAAAATCTAAAAAAGAATCAAAATGAAATTTACCTGGATTAACTATAGACTAGTAGAGAATCTCATCATTTTGCATGACAAGTACAGAAGTTCTTATGTTAACATGCAGTTGCTAGAGATTTACCAAACACATAAAAATTGATCTCTACAATTGAAGCTCCAAAAATTGGTTTATCTTTCATCCTCGGATTCGAAAAATGGAAACTAGGGAGAAGGAATATAGTGGGGAATGAGAATGGGAATGGATAAGAAAGGAACTTCACTGAAGCAAAATAAAGCACAAACATATTGCAGGGAATGACCAACCAGGCATCAATATAGTGCTCACTGATCTGACGAATGCTAAAATTATCATCATAAAATCCTCAGCATCAGATGTCTCTTTAGCCAAAGCATCTGCTACCATGCTTCTGCTTCAGTTAGACAAACCGTGTCAATTTCAGATTTGTCAAGCTATATTGTGAGAATTGCCTTCAAAATTTGGGGGAATTTCTATCAAACCATGAAACAGAACCATAATTTGTTTCCTGAGTTGTTATAACAGTGAGATACTTAAAATAGAACAACAGGAGTTGATTAGTACAGACAGTTAAGGACTTGTTTGGAAGAATAGATTGAAGGTTAAGTCAGGTTGGGTCCCTTGACTCCCTTCTGAATTAGCGGCTCTAAGATGATTTGACTGCCTTTTCTTTTTCACATTTACTCATTAATATATTGATATTGAAAGCTGATATATTTCATGGTTCAATATAATTTGGTAACATGATAAGGATTAGACTATTTGTAATTTCTTATATATTTTTTTTGATCAGATTCTTTATTAAAAATAGAACTTGTATAAAATTTTTTTAAAAAGAATCAATTATGTAATGTTTAATTGTAAAAATTATACAATTATTTTCAAAGATTATACACTTGCATTAGAAAATAATATATTTATAATAGTTTAATATGAAAACTTGATAACAAAGATATAAAAAATTGTATACAAATTTTTATTTTTATTTTAATATCATTTAATATCATACTACCAAAACTATTTTCATGGAGTTTTTCTTGCTGGGAGAACATTTTCATGGAATTCAATTCAACTCAACTTTTACACTCCAACTCTATTATATTTTATGGGTCTGATTAACATTTCATCTCCATCTTTCCAGGTCCAACTATTCACTTGTGAGGCCCGTTAAAGGACGAATACTTTTGGTCCAGTATGGGAAAGATTTTTTTTTTTTGCTATGCGGCTTGGTAAAGACATCTGCACTGGATTTGTAACTGAGTCATCAATAATTAACGGTTAAAAGCTATCCTTTTTTTTTGGTCATTAGTTAAAAGTTATCCAATTGGCATAAATGAGTAAGCTTATTTTGTTTCTGTGGGAGATTTCTCTTCTTGAATAGAAGATGTTTATTTCCTTTCGAGAAAATTTTTTTCTTCTCTTCAATGGAAGAGAATTATTTTGAGAGATAGTCCTCACTCCCAAAGCTTGCAGCTTTGAAGATATATTTTGCTCAGTTCCTCCAAAAAGCTATTGTTTGGTCTTTAAAATTTAAATAATGAGTTAGTTCATATAAGTTATAAGTTTAATATAAATGAGTTGTTTTTTGAAGGATTAAATTGGATATTTATTCATCTTTGAGAAACAATAATAATGTATAAAGAATTTATAACATTTAAATATTAAGAGTGCGATTAGGTAAACATCTTAATTAAGTATAACATGTGTTTATATATAAATTATTTTTATAATTAAAGAGTTTATGAAAGTAAATTTTACATAAGCTTTGAATAAGTTATTTCTATAAGTTATCCTAGGAAGTTTAAGAAAATAAGATGAAAACAGTTTATGAGTATATCATAAGCTATTTTTATAAACTCTTCCAAACACGTACATAAGCGCTTATAACATAAGAGAAATTTAGATAAGCTCAAAATAAATTCTTCTAAATGCACCTTAAACCATCAACCAAATATCTTTTAGGAATTAAATTCTAAAGTTAAAAAAGAAAGGCAAAAATATTTTTTATGTCACTAATGTTTATGCTAAGTTTTAATTTCGTCCATATTTTTTTTTTGTGTCAATTATGTCCTACATGTTTTATTTTTATTTCAAATATACTCCAGACAAAAAATGCTAACTAAATGGTTAGTAAAAATAGTAAATTTGAAACAAAAATAAAATATGTAGGATTCAAATATATTATTTTTACGTTTCTAATTTTTTTTTGTATGTCAATAATATTTTACATGTTTTGTTTTTGTTTCAAATATATTATTTTTATTAATCATTCTGTTAACATTTTTCGTCAATAGAATAGATGACGTTAGTAAAAAAAATATTAAGAATAAAATTAAAACTTGGTGTGTAAGTTAAAGATGTAATTTTGCCAGAAAGAAAAGAAAAAATTGAGTTCGGCGTCGAAATTTGGTCTACTGTTTATGATTCGGATTTTTGAATCCAGTTCAATGAAAGTATGAAGTTGAAAGGAAGGATGTGATTGAAGAACCAAAATGATTTTGAACTTTTGCATTAAAACCGAGTAAGAATCTCCATTTCAGACTTGGAGTCTGAGTTTTGAGTCCGAACAAATACGCACATAACTTGTAATTTTCACGTAGCTATGAAAAATGAAGCTTAGAGACAAAGACATTCATGATAAAACCTCATAACAGTACATATCTTCAAAAAACACAAACTTTTGCTGTATCAGCTGCTTACTTATTTGACTACAAATTTTGTATCGTTGGCGGCGAGAAAGAATCTGTTCAACAAAATTTTAGAGTAAATTATTAATTTAGTCATTAAAAAATTACGATTAGCTCAATTTATTTTTTAAAAAATTGTATATGTTTTAATTTAGTTCAACTACCTGCTCCTATTTTACGCACACCCAATTAAAGAGCAACATGTGGCAATGGGAGTTTGTTGGGAGAAGAAGGCCGAGAGAAATGTAACATTTTAGGAGCTAAATTAAAATCAAAATTTTAAAAATTAGATTGGTCATTGAATTGACAGAGGTACTGATTTATTAGTTAATGGTCGGACTGTGGTCAAATAAATCTATTTTAAAATATTAAAAAATATTATACATAATTAAATATTATAAATATAAACTTACAAATTCAATTAAAAATAAGATTTAATGTCAAATTATACAAAACAACATTCACAATCAACAGTTCACAATAAAAATTGACCAAATAACAAGAGAATATTATTAATTAAAATAATATTCACTCATATCAAATCTATAAAATATCAAGATACTGACATCTCTACTAAAATTAGCTGATCCATAATATTAATTTATTCATTATCTGATTATAAAATAAACAAAATTAAAAGAAATTAAAAAAATTCAAGTGAACTGCTTCAATTTGTTCATTTAGCATAGTTCAATACTTCAATTACTCACTAATTTTAGAGATTATTCAAAATTAATTCCTGATTCGGTTCATTTCTTACAACAAAGATTAAAATATATGATTTTTTAAGAACTAAATTGAGGTAAATATACTCTTTTATAGATTAATTCAGCAATTTACTCAATTTTTTAATGGAATTTATCTTTGATATATTTATAATAAGTGATATTAAGATGTTCATAAGTTACTCTAAAAGTATATTTGATCTAATTTAATGGGTTATTTCCGGACTCAAGATTTAAATTAAATCAATTTAAATTTAAACTCAAGTTTTACGCCCATTATGAGTTAAAATTAAATAGTACTATACTTACATATCTCTATATAATTATTTTAGAAAAAAAATCAAATTTTGGTCTCTAACAGATTTTTAGGCTATTAATTTGGAACTTCACAAATTATTCTTGTCAATTTATTTCTTCAAAAATGAAAATGTTTCTATTGAGACCCTTCGTCTAATTTCATCTATAATAAAAAACAAAACGAAATGTTGATGCAAATGTAAAGAGTAATAGCATTCTAAGTCTTTTTAGGTGGCTTAGTTCTTATATATATATATATATATATATATATATATATATATATATAAAGTCTCTAGTTTAAGTCTTATAGATGAAGAAAATTACAATTAGAAGAATTTTATACCTATGTGGTCCGAAGTGACCTAGTACCGGCTTTGGTCCTGTGCACAAGAGGGTCCTACGTGGAAAATAGTCGTTGAATCGAGAATTCGAGATCCCATTGTCAAGATTTGCTAGCTGCACAGATCTCGATCTAAATGTTGGCGCTCACCATTGTTGTTAAACTCTCAAGATAACTGTTAAACTCGTATGAGTTTGCGAATTTAGGTTCTCAAATAGAGTAAACTCAGTCATAGAATTGAAATTCAGTTAAACTCACCAAGTTTACACTGAGTCGACCAAATTGGGTCAACAACAATCTATTAAAATTCTTTTCTGGTCCCTCACATTTGTCCTTTTTTTAAAAATTTGATCATTCATAGATTTTCACTCTCAATTTGGTCTTATTACAAATTGATATGTTACCAATTCAGTCACTTAAGAATTTTAATTCTCAATTTGGTCCCTCATAGATTGATATATTATCTATTTAGTCCCTCACTTATTTTCATTTTCTATTTGATCCCTCACAAATTGATATATTATCAATTTTGTCTTTTTTTACTAGTCATAACTTTTGATGGTCACAACTTTTGATGAAGGGACTAAATTGATAACATATAAATTTAGAAGAGACCAAACTGAAAATGCAAATATATGAGAGACTAAATTGATATCATATCAATCTATAAGAGACCAAATTGAGAATAAAAATTTTTGATGGACTGAATTGGTAACATATCAATTTGTAAGGAATTAAATTGAGAATGAAAATTTGTAAGGGACTAACTTGAAAAAAAAAAGTATTTATGAGTGACCAAAATGATGTTTTGGTCATTTTTTTTTCTAGTCACCAGCCGAAAAAAGCAAAGTCACCCATATCCAAAACTCTGAATTATGTTTTATGAACAATTTATGACTTCTATGTTGAAGCAGGGAACATGTGATTTAAACTAAATTAATCAAAATTTATAAGGTTTCAGATACTAGCAACTCAAATAAAAAAAACTAATATTAAATTTTTCTCATTATTTCAATTTATTAATGTCTCATTAATAACTCAACAAACAAAATCAAAAGTAAGTCATTATTTTCTCTCTTTTCATTATTGTTGGCCCCAGTTCATCAAAGGGAGCGCACAACTTGAGAATGGTGAGAGATAATCCAAAAGGAAAAGAACAAAAGAATCATGGGACACACCATTCACTTCTGTCAAATATATGAAAAAGAAGAGAGTGAATTAAATAGATACATCACATCACAAATGTAAAATGATAAAGTTCACATAAAAGGCATGCAAAGTAATAGTGAAAATATGAAACATGGCAACACACATCAGAAATTTAATGGATGCTGCCTTGAATGGAACCATCTTCACCTGTCCATGGCTTCAAGCTTCTCAGAAACAAACAAGAATTTTCCTAACATTTGACATTAATTTCAGTTCCATCTAATATTCCTTGATGTCAATTTCATCTAAATTATATCAATCACAATATCCAGGTGAATTAAAAAAAAAAGGCTAAAATGTATAAAATCCCTTGAACTTAAAAATTAGTGCACTTTATCTCCCTCAATTTTGAAACTTGACAAAATACCCCTTTCAATTTTTGAAAATGTGCAAAAGACCCCTTTGTTAGTATTGTTGTTAGGCATACCATTAGTCAATATTTACATCAACCAAACAAAAAAAAAGCCCAAGCCAGATAAAATATGTTCACATGTATAATGAGACGGTCGGGACATTTTGGACATTTACTTTGTGTTTTTAAAACTTTAAATAAAATGTAATTTTCTTTTTGCTAATAAGTCCAAAATGTCTCGGACTCCATGCCAACACAGCATATATGTGAACATATTTTATCTAACTAGGTATTTTTTTTGGTTGATGTGAATGTTGACTCACGATAATGCTAACGAGGAGGCTTTTTTTTTTTTTTGCATATCTCCAAAATTAAAAAAGACATTTTATTAAGTTTTAAAGTTAAGAAAGATAAAATATACTAAACTTTTAAGTTTACGGGAATTTTGTACATTTTAATCTTAAAAAAAATTACTTCACATAAAGCAATACCGATAAAAGATAAAAAAGATAAGTGATTTATGCCTAAATTCAGGAGAACTCTTGAAATTTTTGTCCCCCGTCACCTCAATTAAAGGGTTAATTTAATTATTGATGAATGCAATTATGGCCCAAATTAAAGTTTATGCTCTTATCAAACAATGTCAAATTTGGAAGGAGAAAGGAAACGTAGCTTCAATTGGCCCACACGCCTCAAGAAATGAGAGTGAAGAGTGAAAAAGTGTTGTACACTTTTTATCTTCTTTTACAGAGAGGAAAATGCAAAGTATGTCCCATTGTCACCATCAAAATCCTTTTGAATCTGCTTTTTTCCATTTTAAAATCATAATTTTTCTTCCTATAAATACCCAAACCCCTTTCCAAAAATAACAACCATCAAAAACCTCAAAAGTCAGAACCAGATTCCTCTGTTTCCTCCGTTTCTATCGCTCTGTTTCCGCTGTTTTTCGCACAAGAATAACTAACGAAAACAAACAATACGCCTTTCAGATCACCCAAGAAGAAGATTTTTTTGGCTCAAACAAAGTCGAGACGATATGGGAACTTGTGCATCTTCTCAATACACAAGCAAAGGTGGAAACTTTAGCAACTGGAGATCCAAAGTGATCATAATAGACATGGAAGGCAAGCTACAACAAGTAAAGCAAGCGACGAAAGCAGGGGATGTTCTGTCTCAGAATCCAAACTGTTTCATGTGCAGCTCAGAATCCATGTTTGTTGGATCTTTGATTCCTCATGTGGATACAAGTGAAGAGCTTCAGATTGACCATATTTACTTCCTCTTGCCACTTTCTAGATCCCACACACCACTTTGTCTTCAAGATTTGTGTGTCTTAGCCATTAAGGCTAATGCAGCTCTGCTTCATTCAGCCTTAGAATCCTCTTGTGTTAAGCAAAAACATTTGCTCCACAATTCATCCCTTCCAAGTGTTTCTCTGGGATTTCCCCATTAAATTTTCTGAGTATGTTTGAACAAGGTTGATGGGTACTCAGATTTTCCCCAGAAAATGGTGTAAATTTTGATATAAAGTTATTTTGGGTCACTGATGAAGGAATTCAATGAAAATTGGAGAGAGAGAGAGAGAGAGAGAGAGAGAGAGAGAGAGAGAGAGAGAGAGAGAGAGAGAGAGAGAGAGAGAGAGAGAGAGAGAGAGAGAGAGAGAGAGAGAGAGAGAGAGAGAGAGAGAGAGAGAGAGAGAGAGAGAGAGAGAGAGAGAGAGAGAGAGAGAGAGAGAGAGAGAGAGAGAGAGAGAGAGAGAGAGAGAGAGAGAGAGAGAGTCAAATTGCTATGAGATGGCTGCTTGCAGTGTTGAAAATTCAGCGACTCTGATTATTCAAGTCAACGGCTCTGATTATTCAAGTTGTGGAGCCATTTTTTCTTAGTGTCATTTATAAAGGTGTTCTTTTTGGAACCTCCCGTATTCAAAATTTATTAAGTTTTTATTAATCCAATTTGAGTTACGTGAAATTATAAATGTATGTATATTGTTCGTTCTTAACATTTATTTCACATTTTAATTTTGTTCTTAATATTTTTTTGTGTTAATTTTGTTTAACATGTTTTCTTTTGGATCCTTAAATCTAACATCATTAACATAATTTATGAAAAATATTGACATAGACTTCGCCATATGGCACGTTCACTACCAACATGTTATATTAATTGATTTTAATTTTAATTTTGTCACAGATATTTGATTAATCTTCAATTTTGTCCTAAATAATACTTTTTTATATTTTTCATTAGTCTCAAATTAATGATTAAACGGTTTGATATGTCACATGAAAGAGTTTACATGACATTTGGAAGAGTCCATATTAGTATTTGATATTAACTTTGTTAACGACATTAATCCTAGGACAAATTTTTTTTTAAAAAAAAGTAAAGAAACATATAAACAAAATTGGTACAAAAAAAATTATGAATAAAATTGAAGCTTAAAGTAAACGTTAAGAATAAAAAATATATTTTTACCAATAATAAAAGTGTAAAATTTTTTCAGTGTTAATTTTTTTTATACACAAGACTCAAATTTAAAATTTTGCTTAAGAAATACCAAACTTTTTGAACTTATAAGGGTTACAAGGGTGTTTTTACCAGATGTGTTCAACTATTAATTATTTCTTTTTTTTTTCTAAATGGTGATTGAATTGAGTTGGGACTTGGGATTTCAATTTTGCAACTTTATGATATAAATTGTGACTTGATACTAAAAAACAGTAATAAAATTTAAATTCAAAATTGTTGATATTTGTAAATAAAATTGTCACGTCAAAAAATTTGAGCACGTGACCGGCACGGAAAGTGAATTTCATTTCACCTCCGTAAGCCTATCTTTCTCTTAAAAATCATACAATTCTTTTTCATGCAACCAAAACGAGTTCTCTATACATACTACAATTACTCACATTACATCACTGAATGAACCTACCCGATTACAGAGATTTCTAGATTTATACAACTTAGAATAAAACTTAACTATTATACCTTTATCCTGAATAAAAGAAAAGGTAATTATGGACTAAGGATCCATAATTCCTTGTTCCGATATTTACCTTCAGCTGTCAACTCTGAAAAAAAATATCAATAAGAGGGGTATGAGCAAACCACGTGCCCAGTGAGTAGATAACACAATACTATGACAAAATAAAAATCATGCATCATAATGATAACATGCAGCAATCATACGTAGATCGATCATCATATGATATAATATTATTCATAATACTTCACAACAATACCCAAGTGAATCAAATGCATTTCAACAAAATTCAAAATTCACAACAGCAATCGATGAAATCAATTTCACACACAATTCCCGTACCAACCAGGTCGTCCAGAATACCTCTGGATCGTTGCCCGCGGCCCCCGCCGCATCCACCCTTATCGCTCCATTTATATTCTCCACCCTTATAGCTTCACATAGATTTCTCCATGGGGTGCACCACCATGCCTTTCCTTTCTAGTCAAACACAATCACAATCACATATAAAAACATCCTCAATCATAATCTTGAGCCACATACACAACTCAGTCATTTACAATTCAAGCCACAACATAATCAATGTGGTTCTAGCAACATAGCATGTATATAACATAACCCATAATATAGAACAATTATTCAACTCGGTTCACATGCCATTCACAATCCATCATATAACCTCCATTCATGGGAAAATAAGAAAATATAATTATATACATTACCAGACACGTTCCACATTTGTTTATGCCTCATCGTTCCACATCATCCTCTTCAAACTTGGATATACAACATATTTCCACTATGATGCAAAAAGTCAATAACAGATATTTAATCATAGCAAGTATTAACCCACTCACCTGGATTTCACGCTCTCGGCACTCCCACTTTGCACTTTGACCATTCCTATTGTAACCAGACAAAAACCATCAGAGTTACGAAATAGAGAAATTTCCTACCACTACTTTTGACCTTCACTTACTTCTCGAATCATAACTCCTAATTGGTAATGAATATTTAAATGAAACTTATACCATTGGAAACTAGACTTAAAGAGCTTTCCAACGATATAAAGTTTGCCCAAAACGGAGTTCGGATGAAGAAGTTATGGCCGATTGAAAAATAAACTAAAATTTCCCGGTACACATAGCGCCTGGGCGCCACCTATGGCGCCTGGGCGCCACCCATGCCTGGCGCCTGGGTGCCAATTCCTTCTTCTTCCCATCTCACCTTGGCGCCTAGGCGCCACACATGGCGCCTGGGCGCCACGATCGCGACCTCTTCGCGATTTCTCTCGGTTTTGGCCTAAATCTGGCCAAATCTTCACCGTTTTTCATGATTTCTTCCATGGGATCTCACCCTTAATGTCTAAGGATCATTTAGACACCAAAATCACCAATTTTAATCGAGAAACGAAGCCGGAATCTCGATTTTACCTCAAACACTCTTAAAACTAGAAAATAGAGAAAAGCTTAAGAAATAGAAATTTCTACCTCGATTCCTTGCTTTCCCTATGTTGCTTGGCTCCTAGAGGCTCGCCCCGTAGCCCGAGATCCAGCCTCCAAAGCCCGGTTGTAGAGTTGGAGTGTAGAGAGAGAAATTAGAGAGAAGGAAGAGAGAAGGAGAGGAGAGAAAGTGAAGAGAGAGAGAGGAAAGGAGAAAAATGAATAAAAAATAGGTGAGGCCACCTATATACTCGCCCGGGGTGAAATTATCACTTGCTCTGCAATTGACCCTCAGTCAAGACTAGCAAAAGCAAATTCATAAAATCTCACCTCAGGTGTTTCTAAATCCTCGGTGCCCCACAAATTTCCTTATTCACTTTAGTCCCTCTCAATATCTCAAACTCCACTTTAACCTCGAATCCATCATCTTTTCAGTACTGGACTCATAATTCATTCCCATAAGCTCTATTCTTCTTCTCGGGTTCCTACTTAGTCATTTCTCAAAAGTCCTCTATACTTTCTTTCCTTTTCACTTTAGTCCTTGAGAATTTGTAAAAATTTCCTAAATTAAAAAATAAAAATTTCTATTCCCACATTTTCTTCACTAATTCAAAAAGAAAATTTTCCACATAATTAAATTTTTCACTAAACTTTAAATCAGACTTTAAATATTCATAAAAATTCTTGGGATATTACAAAAATGTGAAAAATCATGGATATATTGAACATTAAAATTTGGGTGTAGGAATAAATCTATCATGAATCCTTTATGAACCATTCTTATCAATCTATGGAAATGTGACTCTTGACTATAAATATTTTACATATTTATAGATTAAATGTTTAATTAGTGTTAGCAAAGTTTTTAAAAATTGGCTTAAAATAATACAATTACAGTGGCTATTATAAAAAAAAAGACTAATTATCAAGATTGTAAAACTATTAGCCACGATTCGGGTTTTTTTTTGCTTAGCCAAACACCATCCGATTGACATTGGTATATGAGATCTATGCAAATCTCACATGATCAGACGCCCTGCTTGGCTAAGCAGGAAATCTTAGGACACTAGTCACAAGGTTACATTATAGTTAGTTCTTGTCTCCATATATGTAGAGAAAGATACGCATACATATATTTATAAATAATGGTAAACTTTGGTTAAATTAGATTAATTAACTAGAATAGTGTAAATTTGACAACATTAACAAATTTTCAAATAAACTTTGGTTAAACTTTGGGGCTTGTGCCATCGTAATCGATGGAGATTGTTCATATTGGGACTCAAAGGCTCAATATATGATGGTAAAGTAGGGAGCTTGTCTTTCAAAGATAAACATAAGATTTGATAGCCAAAATTTAGGACAAATTATTTTCCTTTCCTGTATATTAAATTATCCATCTCCTCTTTATTATATTATGAAAACATATACAAACTCTCCTAAGTCAAAAAAATGAGTAAAATATCTTCAAGGGTAATAATAATTTTTATTAAAAATGTAAGTCATTAATATATATATATATATTAATATTTTTTAATGTTACATATATAGTGTTAAAAATCATAAATTTAATTTATTATTACTTTCTGAAAGAGATTATTTTTGTATTGATCACACATATTTTATATCATATACATAAGATGTCAAGACCCGTTTTCTGGGCACATGACCGGCACAATGATAAATATTCCATCACTGTAAGCCTTTCGATAAATTCTACCCATGAGTTAAATTATTAGTCATTATCTCTATATTATCAAAATAACCATTCCTGAAGAAAATATATCAAATTTTCTTATTTGAAATTCATAGAGATGATTTGCACATAATAATAGATTCTCAATATAAAATACATTATTATGCTGACATACAAGCCAAATGCCAAACCTCTGACCAAGATGTCCTAGACGATTACAGAGCAACATAATCTACAACAATAGAGGGGCCTACCCGACAGCGGGAATGTCCAAAGTGATCTACTCTTCTAGCGGATATTCTTCATCCGCAACCTGATCTGAACAAAAAGGTTGTACAGAGAGTGTGAGCTTTTAAGCTCCGTGAGCGAATCGGCCTCGCGTTAATAAAATTCAAATACATTACCAGTCATGCAAGCATATCCAAAGGCTCATACTCAACCAATAGACAGAAGATAAAAATTCATCCAATTCAACAAACGTTACTAGTACTCGTCAATGGCAATATATCCCAGAGAGCGCACACAGGCCGGCTCACCAATTATGTATATTTCCGCCATGACGCACAACATCATCCTTTTACATACAAGAAGATAAAAATTCATCCAATTCAACAAACGTTACTAGTACTCGTCAATGACAATATATCCCGGAGAGCGCACACAGGCCGGCTCACCAATTATGTATATTTCTGCCATGACGCACAACCTCATCCTCTTAGCTAGGGCTCCTCACAGATTTATCACCAATCCGGGCTATATCCCTACTGAGGGAATCGTTGTCTCCACACTCATTGGTCAAGACACCATTTCAACCTGGTTTTCCGCCTTGCCGTGAGAGGGGGTACTGTCCCGCTCAATCACAATCAATAGTACATTATTCCATATCATAATCAGAAGCACAATATACTATTCATCCATATAACAGGTATAGTATATAACTATATTATAGATTTATAAACCACAAATCAGGATAACAATTAATCTGTTTTTGAAAAGATTCAAACTTCACATCATCATGAAATACTTGTTTCGTCTTATCCATACTTCTGGATTAATTATCTCCTTAAATTCGTCATTCTGAATCCAATTTCCCCCTATGAATCTTGGGAGTGTCCTACGACATACTTTTTATCACCAGTAATGCTAAAACTCTATTAAAACGGAGTCGTTTCACTCACCTGGATTCCGTACGAGTATTACTTCTCTAAGTCGTTACGGACAAGAGTACACAGATGAATTTAAGTATTCCGCTACAGAGATTTTCATGAAAGATTAGAGAAAACAAGTTAGGATTGTTTTCATATAGATACTGTTCATACATACGATTACTATTCACACATACGATCACTCTTTATATGTACGGTTACTATTCATATATACTGATACTATTCATACGTACGGATATTATTCGTACATACAGTCACTATTCATATATACAGAGACTGTTTATACCAGAAATAGAGAATACAATCTGTAAAAGAGTACACCAGGTAAGTTCCCAAGAAAGAGTGAAGGGTCACAATGGACACACTTAAAAACTAGGTCTTTCCTTAGCCAGAACTTTCCTAGACATGTATTCTTCACAGTTTACATCCTATTTTGGTAATCAGAAAATTAAAATAACATATAGACAGCTAATGACAGTTTTTCTGATGTGGAAGATCAGCCAAAGCCGCAACCACAGAGCATACTTAAGAAAATAACTTCTAAAATTTGAAAGACATAGAAAGGGCATAGTTTCCTTACCTAAGCTGAAAAGGAAAGGCCTAAAATCTCAGAGGCCTAGCGTCGGAGCAAGAGAAACTTAAGGAGAGAAGAAGAGAAGTTTGAAGGTGTGAGTTTAGAAGTGAAATGGAAGGGCCTATTTATAAGAAAAGTCAAGAGTACTATTTGACACTATACGCTAATAAAATATTCAATTTACTATTTATGAAAATTACATTTCTAATAATGTAGTTACTGTGCACCTTACGAAAATTTATTACTATTGGAAACTTAAAGGGAAAACTATCCTTTCACCTTAAACCTTTAAGTTTCTTTTCAATTCAGTCCTTTCAATTTAGTCCCTGAGGGTATTTTTACACATAAAACGTCATTTTCTCCTACAAACTTCTTTCTAGTTTTCTCTTATGACCAAACCACATCTAGTACTTGACATTTTGATTGTATAAATGAACAGTACCATATACATAAATAGTATTATATAGGTGAATAGTACCGTATATTGAAATAGTAACAGTAGTTTGTAAACAAATATTTATATTTTATTTTCATGGGTATTACATAAGAGATGTAGGAATGTTTGGTTAAAATATGTGTAATTATAGCTTGTCTTTTGTTACAAGAGAACCAATATAACGCATATTTTGATGTCAGACGACAAGAGTGTATTTTTTTCAAAATAGAAGAAACAATCATATAATTTAGACGTCTTTCCAAAAAGAAGAAAATAATTCACCTTTGTTTATTTTGATTTAAAATAATTTGTAGTTTAAGAAAAGAGTGATAGAATCTGAAATAGTTCCTTAAGACAAGATCATATTTGATATTATTTGTTATTAAAGCTTATCATGAAATCATCGATGAACTTACTCAACAATTAATCCTAAGTCCTTGAGAATTCTAAACAATCCAATGCATTTCATAAAACAAGACAACAAAGAAAGAATTTTAACCAAGGCTCTAAAAATCGGACCAATTATTGAATCGATAAAGATATCAGTTCAATAGTCTATAGTTGGACCTGAATAGAGTGTTGTGCTCGAGAGCAGATCCTCTATACATTGTGGGCTTGAGTTGTTTAGATTTGTAAGCTACGTGTAAAGGACTGACATGTAATAGTAGACTAGTAGTGTGGAGTGTCAGAATATGAATAATAGGTTGCACACAATCACGATAAATATTTGTGTCATTCTCTACGTATATATTGGTGTGTTTAGTTTGGAGCTTGAATTTTTTAAAATTACTTTAGACTCTCGAAACTTGATTTTGATTTCAAAAGTAGTTGTTGGTGTGATTATCTTATATTTCAAACTATATTTTCTGTGTCAAATTCATGTTTGAATGAAGCAACTTTGATTAACTTTTTACCAAAATCATGTTAACCTAAAATGAAGTTTGTCTAACTCTAATCCGACACATATAGGAGTTGCTTCAGGGATCAGTAAATATGGTTTGGTGATGTATTTTTTTCAATTTCCTCCAAATATCCCTCTATTATCCCTCTGCTTCAAGTTTGGTGGCCTCCTTTGTTCGTTCATGTTTTTTGTCATTTACATGTAAGTCCATTTTTTTGCCATTTTTGTTTGTTTTTTGGAGCTTTGGGTCGCAAACGAGGTGCGAAGGAAGCTCAGACCAGCAAAACGTTGCTCTTCAACCTCTCTGCACGTGAAACCTGACTGATCACAAAGTCGGGTCCTTCATGACTCGTTTACAGAAGAAGACAATCGACTCATTAATAAGATGATGCTTTTTTTTTTTTAGAAAAAATGTACTTTACCCCTATAAACTTTATCCTATGAAAATTTGGTAACGGATCAAATTAAGAATAAAAATTTGTAAGGGACTAATTTGAAAAAAAAGATATTTGTGAGTGACCAAAATGATGTTTTGGTCATTTTTTTTCTAGTTACCAGCTAAAAAGAACAAAGTCACCCATATCCAAAACTCAAAATTGTGTTGTATGGACAATTTATAACCTTTGTGTTGGAGTGAATATGAGTGCATGTGATTCAAACTAAATTAATCAAAATTTATAAGGTTTCAATACTAGTGACTCAAATTAAAAAAAAAAACTAATATTAGATTTTTCTCATTATTTCAGTTTATTAATGTCTCATTAATAGCTCAACAAACAAAATTAAAAGTAAGTCATTATTTTCTCTCATTTCATTATTGTAGGCCCCAGTTCATGAAAGGGAACTCACAACTTGAGAATGGTGAGAGATAATCCAAAAGGAAAAGAACAAAAGAATCATGGGACACACCATTCACTTCTGTCAAATATATGAAAAAGAAGAGAGTGGAATCAAATATATACATCACATCACAAAGGTGAAATGATAAAGTTGACATAAAAGGCATGCAAAGTAATAGTGAAAATATGACATGTAGGAACACACATCAGAAATTCAATGGATGCTTCCTTGAATGGAACCATCTTCACTGATCCATGGCTTCAAGCTTCTCAGAAACAAACAAGAATTTTCCTTACATTTGACATTAATTTCAATTTCATCTAATATTTCTTGATGTGAATTTCATCTAAATTATATCAACCCCAAAATCCAGGTGAATTTAAAAAAAAAGCCTAAAATGCATAAAATCCCTTGAACTTAAGAATTAATACACTTTATCTCCCTCAATTTTGAAACTCAACGAAATACTCTTTTCAATTTTTGGAAATGTGCAAAAGACCCCATTGTTGGTATTGTTGTTAGGCATACCATTAGTCAATATTGACATCAACAAAAAAAAGAAAACAAGCCAGATAAAATATGTTCACATGTATAATGAGGTGGTAGGGACATTTTGGACATTTATTTTGTGTTTTTAAACTTCAAATATAATGTAATTTTCTTTTTGCTAAAAAGTCCAAACTGTCCCGGACTCCTTGCCACCTTAGCATAAATGTGAACGTATTTTATCTAACTTGGCATTT
The DNA here is from genome assembly GCA_037074585.1 of Biancaea sappan. Lineage (NCBI taxonomy): Eukaryota > Viridiplantae > Streptophyta > Magnoliopsida > Fabales > Fabaceae > Biancaea > Biancaea sappan. Next base: position 5,439,951 of record CM073493.1, on the reverse strand, counting down.
TTTTTCTATTGTAGATATTGACTAAGGACAATACTAACGAGAAGGATTTTTTTGCATATCTCCAAAAAATAAAAAAGACGTTTTGTTAAGTTTTTTAAAGTTGGGCGGAATAAAATATACTAACCCCTAAATTTAAGAGAGTTTTGTACATTTTAACCTTAAAAAAATTACTTCACATAAAGCAGTACCTATAAAAGATATAAAAGATAAGTGATTTATGCATAAATTTAGGAGAACTCTTAAATTTTTTTCCTGTCACTTCAATGAAGACAGTCAAAAAATAAAGGGTTAATTTAATTAGTGATAAATGCAATTATGGCTGAAATTAATGTTTATGCTCTTATCAAAGATAGTAAAATTTGTGAGGAGAAAGGAAACGTGGCTTCAATTGGCCCACACGCCTCAAGAAATGAGAGTGAAAGAGTTGTAAGTGTTGTCCACTTTTATCTTCTTTTACAGAGAGGAAAGTTCAAAGTATGTCCCATTGTCACCATCAAATCCCTCTTCAAAGCTTTTTTCCATTTTAAAATCATACTTTTTCTTCATATAAATACTCCAACCCCTTTCCAAAAATAACGAGCATCAAAAACCTCATTAGTCAGAACCAGTTTCCTCTGTTTTCTCACAAGAATAACTAACGAAAACAAACAATACGCCTTTCAGATCACCCAAGAAGAAGAGTTTTTTGGCTTAAACAAAATCGAGACGATATGGGAACTTGTGCATCTTCTCAATACACAAGCAAAGGTGGAAACTTTAGCAACTGGAGATCCAAAGTGAACATAATAGACATGGAAGGCAAGCTACAACAAGTAAAGCAAGCGACGAAAGCAGGGAATGTTCTGTCTCAGAATCCAAACTGTTTCATGTGCAGCTCAGAATCTATGTTCGTTGGATCTTTGATTCCTCATGTGGATACAAGTGAAGAGCTTCAGATTGACCATATTTACTTCCTACTGCCACTTTCTAGAGCCCACACACCACTTTGTCTTCAAGATTTGTGTGTCTTAGCCATTAAGGCTAATGCAGCTCTGCCTCATTCAACCTTAGAATCCTCTTGTGTTAAGCAAAACCATGTGCTCCACAATTCAACCCTTCCAAGTGTTTCTCTGGGATTTTCCCATTAAATTTTCTGAGTATGTTTGAACAAGGTTGATGGGTATTCAGTTTTTCCCAAGAAAATGGTGTAAATTTTGGGTCAATGATGAAGGAATTCAAGGAAGTATGGAGAGAGAGAGTCAAATTGCTATGAGATGGCCGCTTGGAGTGTTGAAAATCCAACGGCTCTGATTATTTAGGTTGTGGGGCCATTTTTTCTTATTTGTTGGTGTCATTTATAAAGGTGTTCTTTTTGAGCCATCGGTATTCAAAATTTATTAAGTTTTTATTAATCTAGTTTGAATTATGTTAAATTATAAATATAAAAATATATTTTTCATTTTTAATGTTTATTTTATATTTTGATTTTTTTAATATTTTTGGTATCAATTTTGTTTCACATATTTTTTTATTTTGTCCTTAAATCTAACATCGTTAATATAATTTACGAAAAATGTTGACGTAGACTTCGTCATATGGCACGTTCAATACCAACATATCATATTAATTGATTTTAGTTTTAATTTTATCTCAGATATTTGATTAAACTTTAATTTTGTCCCAAATAATACTTTTTTTATTTTTCTCATTAGTGTCAAATTAATAGTTAAATGTTTGATGTGTCATATATGACATTTGGAGAAGTCTATATTGGCATTTATTGTTAACTTTGTTAACGACATTAACAAAATTTTAAAAAAAAAGAAACATATAAATGAAATTTGTACAAAAAAAATTATTGACAAAACTGAAACTCAAAATAAACGTTAAGGATGAAAAATATATTTTTACCAATAATAAAAGTGTAAAGTTTTTTTTTTCTATTAACAAGACTCGAATTTAAAACTCTCTTAAAGAAATACTAAAATTTTTGAACTTACAAGGGTTATAAGGGTGTTTACCAGATGTGTTCAACTATTAATTATTTCTATTTTTGCTAAATGGTGATTGAATTGAGTTGGAACTTGGGATTTCAAGTTTGCAACTTTATGTGATATAAATTGTGACTTGATACTAAAAAAAAGTAATAAAACTTAAATTCAAAATTGTTGTAAATTTGTGCATAAAATGTGAAAAATCATGGATATTTTGAGCATTAAAATTTGGGTGTAGGAATAAATCTATCATGAATCCTTTACGAGCCATTCTTATCAATCTTTGGAAATGTGACTCTTGACTATAAATATTTTACATATTTACAGATCAAATGTTTGATTAGTGTTAGCAATGTTTTTAAAATTTAGCTTAAAATAATACAATTACAGTGGCTATTATAAAAAAAAAAAGACTAATTATCAAGATTGTAAAACTATGAGCCACTAGTCGGGTTTCTCTGGTTAGCCAAGCACCATCTGATTGGCATTGACATGTGAGATTCGTGAGGACCTCATCTGATTGAATGACCTTACTTGGCCAAATACCATGTTGGCCAAGCAGGAGATCCTAGGACATTAGTCACAAGGTTACATTATAGTTAATTGTTGTCTCCTTATATGTCCAGAGAGATACACATAAATATATTTATAAATAATGGTAAACTTAGATTAAATTAGATTAAGTGATCAGTTTGATTAATTAACTAGAATAGTGTAAACTCAACAACATTAACAAATTTTCAAATAAACTTCGGCTAAACTTTGGGGCTTACACCATTGTAATCGACGGAGATTGTGTCATATTCGGACTAGTAGGGTCAATATATAATTGTAAAGGAACAAGCAGAGAGCTTATCTTCTAAAGACAAACAGAAGATTTGAATGCCAAAATTTAGGACAAATTATTTTCCTTTCCTATATATTAAATTATCCATCTCCTCTTTATTATATTATGAAAACATACACAAACTCTCCTAAGTCAAAAAATGAGTAAAATATCTTCAAGGGTGATAATATTTTTTTATCAAAAATTTAAGTAATTAAAAAAAAAATATATATATATATATATTAATATTTTTTAATGTTACATATATAGTGTTAAAAATCATAAATTTAATTTATTATTACTTTCTGAAACAGATTATTTTTGTATTGATCACTCATATTTTATATTATATACATTAGAGATGTAGGAATGTTTGATTAAAATATGTGTAATTATAGATTGTCTTCTGTTACAAGAGAATCAATATAACACATATTTTGATGTTAGACGAGAAGAGTGTATTTTTTCAAAACATAAGAAACAATCATATAATTTAGACGTCTTTCAAGAAAGGAGAAAATAATTCACCTTTGTTTAATTTGATTTAAAAAGAGTGATAGAATAAAAAACAGTTCCTCAAGACAAGATCATATTTGATATTATTTGTTAATAAAGCTTATCATGAAATCATCGATGAACTTACTCAACAATTAATCCTCAAAAGTCATCAAGAATTTTGAACAATCCAATGTGTTTCATAAAACAAGACAACAAAGAAAGAATTTTTTTCCAAGGTTCTGAAAATCAGACCAGTTATTGAATTGGTGAAGGCATCAGTTCAAGAGTCTATAGTCGAACCTGAATAGAGTGTAGTGCTCAGGTTACAATACTCAATGTGGAGACTGAGTACTAGGCACTGCGATGAAGCTCAGACCACTTGGGCTGTGACGCTTAGCATAGAGACTGGGCGCTAGCCGCTGGCGATGGCGATCAATGTGGGTGGCAGGACGCTCAGTGTTGCAATGGGCACAACGTTTTGAATTAGTTAATTTGATGAGCCAAAACAGTTTCTGTCTATTAATAGCCATTGAAGGTTGTTGTATTCTTGCAATGTGTGTGTGTGTGTATATATATATATATCCTCTTAGCAAAAGGAATGTGTATCTCTGTATTTCTGTAATTTTCTTACATACAAAAATAAAAGTATCATTTAGTTCTTGCAATTTTATCTTTACCATTTGTTCATGGTATTAGAGCAGTGTATACGATCTTTGTAAAGCACCATGTTCTTGCTTTTTGTTCTTGTTCTTCTTACTATCTTTCCTTTTCTTTCGTTGTGTTCTTGTGTTTCAAGAACGCATCAATATGGCCAGTGAAGAAAGCAATAATGGCCCCAAAGAAGACCCAATCTCTTTCCAGAACTTTAATCATCTCAGGATGAATTTGATCACTATTTCGCTCATTGGGAATAACTACATGACATGGAGCATATTGACGAAGATAGCACTAGGCGCAAAGACAAAAATTGGATTTATTGATGAAAAGGATGCTAAATACAAGCAGTGGCCTAGATTTGACTACATGGTGAGGTCATGGATCCTCAACTTCATAGCCAAAGACATTGTAAAGGCTTTGCTGTACATAAATATAGTGAAAGAGCTTTGGCATCAATTATGAGAGAGGTTCAAAGAATGCAATAGACCTCTATTATACTAGATCTATAGAGAAATCTCAATACTAACGTAGGGAAATACAACCATCGCGCAGTACTATACAAGATTAAAGAAGCTATAGAATGAATTGACTTGCCTTACCCTCGTCCCAGATTGTAGCTGTGGCATAACAAGAACCATGGCAAACACACTCGACTCCAATAAACTTATGCAAATTCTCATGGGCTTAAATGACGCCTATGACTTGATAAGAGGATAGATTCTACTACGGGAGAGATTGCCCAACGTAAACAAGGCATACGCCATGGAGTTACTGTTGAATTTTAAATAATATATATATATATATATATATATATATCCTATTTTGGATTAGCATTAATCAATTATTAAATATCATTAACATATTAACTATATTATTCTAATATATAGCCTTTAATATATGAATATTATAACTGGGCTTTTATATTGTGAGTGGCCCGTGATGGGTTGGGCCAATCACATAGCCTGTTGAGAAGTCCTTGCTCTCATCTGATCATAAATAGACTGGCTTCCCATTAATTAGTCTAACCCTAGACAGAATACTTATCAGATAGAGAGTAGTACCACTCTCACAAAATTCTAAAAAAATTTCCTCTGTTCTGTTATTCGAGATGGATACCGTGATAATGCCAGGTACACGTTCTAATTCATTTTTTATATCCTGTTATTTAATATACTATAGTCTGTATCTACACCGATCTAGGATCAGAAATTAGTCCTTCAATTCCTTCAATGGTATTAGAAGCCTGGTTGTAGGTACATACTATGGCTATTAATTAGTTTTTTTTTTTGATTTTCGCAATTCCCTAAACCCTAATTTTAAAACAAATTTTGTTTGCCCTAATTTATTAGGTTAATCTTGAAATTGTTTTAGGGCTTTGATTCAACACATTTATGCAAATCACATAAGTGAAAATCAAACAGTATGAACAACGTTTTAGGGAGATCAAACAATTTTTTTCGTTTCCGTTTTCCCTCAATATTTCGATTTCGATTTCTCTCAAAAACAACCTATATCATTCTAAATTGATTTGGGGTTTCTATTTTATGCTATTATTTGAATAACATATCCAAAAACGATGAGTTTTCATCGAGGCCTTTAGGAGATCTAAGTTTTTTTTAAACCGTTTTTTCTCCCAATTTTTTGAAAAATGGCTTCTCCAAATCTAGCCTTTATTTTTCAAAATTGATTGAGGGCTTCCCTTTTGTATAAGATTTCGAACAAAACTCATAAAAAATCTTGGATTTTCATGGCCAAATGAGGGAGAACGAACCAGACACGACCCGATACAAGCCAGTCGGGTGAGGAAGATGACCTCCCCAGGCCAAGCCTACGCGCGGGCCAGGTGCGTGTGGGCACGTGGGCCCACTTCCAGGGCCTAAATTTTTTAATTTTTTCTGAAAAATTAAATAATTAAATATTGGTATTTTTTGGTAATTTTTGGAAAATTTTTTAAGACCCATAAGTATTTTATTTCATTTAATCTGAGACTATTTTGCTATTTTAATTAACGTACTCTCGGATTTTGGGACTGAAATTTTTTGTGATAATTCCTTATTCTATTAACGATATCTAGGTATATCGTACTTTCTCCATTGAAATATCCTGGTGATGGAATTAATTTCAGTCCATATGTAAATTATTCTTTTTTTATTTATTTTATTTTTCAGTTATTTATTTATTTATCCTTTTTTTCCCTCATTAATCATTATTTATTCTGTCGAATATAATTGTCTTTTTTTTTGTATGATTGTGAATTCACCTATCGTGGGCACAGTTATGCAAAATCTTCGATTTAAATGATTAAAATTTTATTTATTTTATTCTTTTTTAATCATTATTATTAGTCTAATTTATTGCATTAATAATAATTATATCTTATCGGTATACTATTATTAATGTAATTCCTTATACAATGCCATGTTAATCTATACTTCTATCAATTATTTTTGAATACCCTATCGACATTCAAAATTTGTTTGATGATATGAGGTCTAAAGCATTGTATTATTATATTTCTTGTTTATTATGGTTCGGGACCCTTAGGCGGGACCAGGTAGATAAGAAATTCTCTTTAACAGGCTTAATTGACTGTGCATATAGAAACATTTAATTCTCTTATAGCATAATGACATTATGCATATTAAATGTTTTCTTTTGTTGTTATAATGCCAGTCTCCTTGCCTATGCAATTGATTTATGTCAAGACACTAAATGGGACCAATTTTGAGGACTGGAAAGAATCTCTGGATTTGTATTTGGCCATCACTAATATGGACTTGGCTTTGAGAGAAGAAGAGCCTACAGCTCTTACTGCTGAGTCCACTGTTGCTGAAAGAGCTTCTTGTGAAAAATGGGAGCACTCTAACAGGGTGTGTCTCATGGTGATGAAATACACCATGGAGAAGTCTATTAGACAGAGTATTCCAGAGAGCAAGAATGCTAAGGATTTTCTGAAGTCCGTTGGTGAGAAATTCACCACTTTTGATAAAGCTCAGAAGGGCCAGTATCTCTCTCTGATTGAGAAGACTAAACATGATGGTGTTAGTGGAGTTCGTGAGCACATCATGAAGTTAGTCCACTATTTTAATAAATTGAAGTCTCTCAAGGTTGATCTGGGTGAGAGTTATCTAATCTGACAAGTACTGGAGTCACTCCCTTCTCAGTTTGATGTTCTGAAAACCTCCTATAATACTCAGAAAACTGAATGGACGATTGATGAAATGATTGCTATTGTCTCTCAAGAAGAGGATTGTATAAAGAAAGGGAAAGCACACAGTGTTCAGTTTGCTGCTTCTTCTTCTGGTGCTAAGTCTAAGAAAAAGAAAGGTTACAAAGGAAAGTTTCAACGTGACAAGAAGAAAGGGGGAAAGGTTTCTCAACACTTAGAGCCAAAGAAGATTTTTTTCAAAGGAAACTGCAAGTATTGCAAGAAGTATGGCCATAAGGTGGATGACTGTTATACTCTCAAGAGGAAACTTGAGAAGCAAGGTACACTCCTAGCTTTAGCTTGTTATGAATCAAATATGATTGATGTTGTTCCCAATACTTGGTGGTTTGACTCAGGTGCAACCATTCATGTTGTGAATTCTTTGCAGGGGTTCACAAGCCTGAGGAAGCCAAGTGATGCTGAATCCAATATCATTGTGGGAGATGGAGCTAGAGTATCCGTGGAAGAAATAAGAGTAGTTACATTGCTTTTACCTTTTGGACATACTTTATTGTTAAAAGACGTTGTTTATGTACCTTCTATGAGAAGGAATTTGATTTCAATTTCAGCTTTGGATAAATATGGCTACACTTTTGAATTCAGTAATGGAAAAGTTGTTATTCGTTTTAATTTTGTTACTGTCGGTTCAGGAGTATTATGTGATGGGCTTTACATGTTGAATTTGAATGATATGTCTGTTAACTCTGTTGTTGGAAACAAGCGTAATTGGACTGATAAAAGTTCTTCTATGCTGTGGCATAGACGTTTGGGGCACATTTCTAGGCCCCGGATTGAAAGACTGATTAAGGAAGGTATTCTTCATGATCTCAATTTCTCTAATTTTGACACTTGCATCGATTGCATTAAAGGCAAGCTCACTGCCAAAACTAGGAAGAAAAGAGCAAATAGGTGTGATGATGTGTTGTAGTTGATTCACACGGACATATGTGGACCTATTACACCCACTGCCATGGGTGGATATAGGTATTTCATTACCTTCATAGATGACTTCTCGAGATTTGGTTGGATAGATCTCCTCTAAGAAAAATCCAGTTCCTTGGATGCCTTCAGATCCTTCAAGGCTGCTATTGAATTAAAGACTGGAAAAAAGATTAAATGTGTGAGGTCCGACAGAGGAGGTGAGTATTATGGCAGATACAATGAGACTGGGAGAAATCCAGGACCCTTCGCCAAATTTCTCGATGAATGTGGGATTGAAGCTCAATACACTATGCCTGATACTCTTGAGCAAAATGGAGTTACAGAGAGACGTAATCGGACACTCATGGATATGATAAGATGCATGATGAGTCATACATCGTTACTAGTTTTTCTTTGGGGAGATGCCTTAAAGACAGCTGTGTACATTCTTAATCAGGTACCTAGTAAATCTGTGCCGAAAACTCCCTATGAACTGATGAGTAGAAGGAAGCCGAGTTTGAAACGCTTTCATGTGTGGGGTTGTAAAGCAGAAGTTAGACCCTATAACCCTCAATTGAAGAAGCTTGATCTTAAAACTGTTAGTGGCTTTTTCATCGGCTACTGCGTGGGCTCTAGAGGTTGCAGATTCTATTGTCCTTCTCATTGTACGCGAGTCATTGAGTCTGATAGAGCGATATTCTTTGAGAATGATTTGGATAGTGGGAGTCATACACCACGACCAATCATTCTCAAGGAAGATCGGACCACAGCTCCTGCATCGCCTGTTTTACTTCCTATGAACATTGTGGTTCCAGTCGCTCATGATGATGATCAGACACTTCAAGAAGGACATGATGTAGTGGCACCACCAGTTATTGAACAGGAAACTGATGATACTGCTGAAACACGTGTAATGGCACCACAAAATGTAGAGGCACAGCCAAATGACATTGCAGAAGCATCTTTATTGAGAAGATCTCAGAGAATACGCAAGCCTTCTATACCAGTTGATTATGTGGTGTATCTTCAGGAGCATGAGTTTGATCTCCATAATGATGACGATCCTATCACTTTTCAGGAAGCTATCTCTAGCTCTCATGCTTCTAATTGGCTGAATGCCATGCATGATGAATTAGCTTTTATGTCTCATAATGGTGTTTGGGATCTTGTAGAATTACCAGATGGTTGCAAACTAATTGGGTGCAAATGGGTCTTTAAGACTAAACGTAGTCCAGATGGAAAAATTGAGAGGTATAAGGCTAGACTAGTAATGAAAGGCTATAGTCAAAAGGAAGGCATCGATTATAAGGAGACATTATCACCAGTTTCTACGAAAGATGCATTTCGGGTTGTTATGACTTTAGTAGCTCACTTTAATTTAGAACTTCACCAGATGGACGTGAAGACAGCCTTTCTGAATGGAGATCTAGTCGAGGATGTCTACATGGTTCAGGCTGATGGTTTCATTGAACCAGGTAAAGAGCATTTGGTTTGCAGACTTAAAAAGTCTATTTATTGACTAAAGCAAGCATCCAGGCAATGGTACTTGAAGTTTGATCGTGTTGTCACTTCTTTTGGCTTCAAGGAGAATGCTTCAGATCAGTGCATTTATTTGAAGACTAGTAGGAACAATTTTATAATTCTTGTTTTATATGTCGACGATATTCTGCTTGCAAGCAATTGTGTTAACCTTTTGACTGAGACAAAATTGATGTTAAATAGCTACTTTGATATGAAGGACCTTGGTGATGCTTTAGTTGTTCTGGGCATCCAGATTTACCGTGATAGATCACGTGGCATTCTTGGATTGTCTCAGAGAGGATATAATCCTCAAGCAGTTTAACATGCATTCTTGCTCCCCATGTGCTGCACCTGTTCAGAAAGGTGACAAACTATCTAAATCTCTATGTCCTCAAAATGATTCAGAGATATCTGAAATGAGAAATGTAATACCCGTTAATTTCAGAATATAATTCGCTTAAGAGTATTTTAGAATTCTACAACGTTACTTTAGTTATTTATTTTGGTCATTTTTAATTTTCATATTTAATTGTTCTCTTTGAATATTATTTATGAAAATTGAGTTAAATGACTGGACTAAATATTTGCACAATGAGGGATATATTCTAAGAATGGTGAAATTCATGGAAAAGTGGTTTCAGAATGGTCCATTAGTCCATTTATTGTAAATTGACTGGATGGGTTTGGATGTTGGGTTATGGATACCCATGGGTTATTGAATAACCCATTAGAAATATTTAATATAAAGTTTCAATAGTACCCCTCATTTTTTTTCACTCAGCCGAAGGAAGGCAGAAAGCATTTCTCTCTCAGTTCTTCAGTTTCTTCTCAAATCCTTTCCTTGATCTTCAGAAGTTCGATTATTTGTTCGGTTCAAAAGCTTTGTAAGGATCAAAGGTAAGCTTTAATCCGATTATTTTCCTTAAATTTCAGTTTATGTAGAAGATCAGAGGAGGTTTTGTTCTTGAAGATTTTGATGATAATTCATGAATCTCAGTTGTTTTAGAAGTTATATTTGAGTTATAATCGGTTAAAAGAGTTGAAATTCTGGTTTTGAAACAAGAAAGGGAAAGGATGAAATTGTTAGAAATTTCTGCAAAAACCGAGTACTGTAGCGACCAGGGATTTCGAAACAAAATCTGGAAAATTTTCTTCGGGTTACTGCAGCAGTACTGTAGTGTCGGCAGTCAACGGTACTGTAGCAGTCAACGTTACTGTAGCGAATCGGCACTGTAGCGAACCGACAATGTAGCGAACCGTTACTGTAGCAAACCGTTACTGTAGCAGTCAGAAAATTTTACGTATTTTCATGATTTTGTTTCCTTTCTTATGATTCCTTGTAATATATTTTACTAGGAAATTTTCCTACACAAATTCTAGTGTGAAACAAGGTAAACTTGGACAAACATCAAGGTGAGTGAATAACCTTGCTCAGCTAATTTGATATTACTAGTCAAAGTACAATATAAGTCCCATTTACAATATTATTTGGATAATAAGCAATTAATTTTTCATATGGGAGTATATGATGATCAGTAGAAATAAGAGTATGAAGAAATTATTTATTTCATGACAATTGTACTGTGTGATGAATTCTCACTATTTTATTAATGAGTAAAGATCTACGGGATCTAATACACGAGTGTGAAAGGGTTAAAGTCCCATACTACTCGGTGTATATCTAAGAAATCTTATACACGAGTTTGAAAGGGTTAAAGTCCCATACTACTCAGTGCATATCTATGAAACCTATACACGAGTTGAAAGGGTTAAAGTCCCATACTACTCGGCGTATACCTATGAGATCTTATTCACGAATTTGAAAGGGTTAGAGTCCCATACTACTCGGTGTATATCTATGAAATCTTATTCATGAGTTTGAAAGGGTTAGAGTCCCATACTACTCGATGTATAAGACAATTAATTATATGAGTAAATGTGGTATTTGTACTTTTGATATTTTATATAGTACAGTTATTTACTTACTGAGTTTTTAAATAAACTCACACTCCCTATGATTATTTTTTTTCAGATACAGAAAATAAAGAACAAGAGTATCCGTTTGAAGATTAGAAGCTCCTTGAGATTATTCTCTATTTCTGTCTGGTGGGACACCAGTACTTATTAATGTGGATATTAGAAACGCTCTGTACTTTCTATAGGTCTCCTAGGCTTGCGATGAGATAGAAATATCAGACTATGTATGTCTATATTTGCTTATCAGATGAATATAATTCTGTAGTGTGGAATGAATGATTAAGGTTGAATGTAAAACCTTACAGAATATATGTATATAACGTATGTTTGAGAATTATATCAAATGAGTAGTATCTTTTCACATGCTCAATTTTTGGGATGTGACAAGAAAGGTCCCATATGCTTCCGCTATTGGCAGTTTAATGAATGCTCAAGTTTGTACTCGTCCCGATATCACTTTTGCTGTTAATACTTTAGGGAGATACTTGAGCAACCCAGGTTTGGGTCATTGGAAAGCCGTGAAGAAGGTCATGAGATATTTGCAGGGAACCAAGGATTACATGTTGACCTATAAGAAGTCTGATCAACTTCAGGTCATTGGTTATTCTGATTCTAATTTTGCAGGTTGTCCTGACGACCGAAAGTCTACTTCCGGTTCTATTTTTATGATGGCAGAAGGAGTTATCTCTTGAAAGAGTGTTAAATAGACTCTTACAGCTACTTCTACCATGGAGGCAGAGTATTTCGCTTGCTATGAGGCTACTTCTCAAGCCATGTGCCTGAAAAACTTAATCTCCGGTTTTTACATTGTTGAAAGCATTTCTAGGCCACTTGTGATATATTGCGACAACACTGTTGCTGTTCATTTCTCTCAAAACAACAGAAGCTCTTCTCGATCAAAGCATTTTGATATCAAATATTTGTTTGTTAGAGAGAAAATTCTGGAGTTTCAGACTCGTATTGAGCATCTTGCTATAGAGAACATGTTAGCGGATCCACTAACTAAAGGCTTAACTGTTAAAGCTTTTCAGAATCATTTCTCTCAAAACAACAGAAGCTCTTCTCGATCAAAGCATTTTGATATCAAATATCTGTTTGTTAGAGAGAAAATTCTGGAGTTTCAGACTCGTATTGAGCATCTTGCTACAGAGAACATGTTAGCGGATCCACTAACTAAAGGCTTAACTGTTAAAGCTTTTCAGAATCATGTAACCCATATGGGATTAGTTAAGTCTTTTGATGTTTTGGGTTAGTGGAAGTCTGAAATTTTACATCTACTTGATTGTTATTCTTATGAGATATGTATGAGATGACGTCACTTTTGTTATCATATCTCTTGTAGCATTTTCAGATGCTTGGACTATGACTGCATATTTCTCTTAATTAATTATACTTATCCATATTCATTATTCTTTATATGAAATATGAGCTTTTACTATGTATGATCTACTTCCCTATCGGATACTATTTCTGCATCGTTAAAGCTTATCTTTCTTGACATGTGCTATAAATATAGTTGGTATTTTAGCCTTAATGATTGTTGCATTTTAATAATTGACTATTGCTATCCAAGTGGGAGAATTGTTGAATTTTAAATAATATATATATCCTATTTTGGATTAGCATTAATCAATTATTAAATATCATTAACATATTAACTATATTATTCTAATATATAACCTTTAATATATGAATATTATAACTGGGCTTTTATATTGTGAGTGGCCCGTGATGGGTTGGGCCAATCACATAGCATGTTGAGAAGTCCCTACTCTCATATGATAATAAATAGACTGGCTTCCCATTAATTAGTCTAACCCTAGACAGAATACTTATCAGATAGAGAGTAGTACCACTCTCACAAAATTCTAAAAAAAATTCCCTCTGTTCTGTTGTTCGAGATGGATACCGCGATAATGCTAGGTACACGTTCTAATTCATCTTTTATATCCTGTTATTTAATATGCTATAGTCTGTATCTACACCGATCTAGGATCAGAAATTAGTCCTTCAATTCCTTCAGTTACGGGTTGAGAAACAATGTGAGGTAAATCAAGCATATATGGGCAGCCAAGAAAACAATGCTTTCCTAGTTAAAATGCAACAAGGTAACAGCACAAGAAATAGAGGGGCCGGAAATGACCAAGGGTGAGGACAAGGTAACCAGAATTCAAGCAGAGGCAGGGGGAGAAATAATGATAAGAACAATAAGTTTTGTGACTATTGTAACATACTGGGTGACATCCGTGAAACGTGCTTCCAGCTTAATGGCTTTCTTGATTGGTATCAACAATACAAGGCCCATAAAGAAAGTGCGAATGCCACTAAAATAGAAAAAAAAATAAATCAACATCGTTCAAATATACAGATAGCACAGAAACCAAACAAGACTCTGTTACCAATATTCTACAAGGGTTACAGAACGAATTAGATAAGCTCAGAGGATGAGTACAGAATGAGAGGCATACAGTAAATCTTGCTCAGGTCAACGAATACGCAGGTAATATTTCTGACTTACAAATTGTGGTCACTGCTTTTCATGCCTCTTTAGACACTTTTGATAAATTGGGACCAACCTTGTGGATCGTTGACACTGGGGCAACCACACACGTGTGCTAACCCAAATCTTTTCACTAAACTCAAACAAGCATTCTGCCATGTTTCTGTCAAATTGCCTGAAAATAGAACTAAACAAGTCACACGAGAAGACAATGTTAGTTTAAGTTCAGGATTATTTTTCGAAAATGTTCTTTACATACCAAGTTTGAAATACAACCTCATATCTGTAAGTAAACTCATCATTGCAACTTAATCAAAGTTTATATTTTATCCTAATTACTGCATATTATAGGACCAAAAGACTAAACATGTCCTGTTAAGAGGAAGACCCATAGGGAGTTTCTATATCTTTGATATGTTTCATGATAAAAGAAATGCATATGTTTGAACCATTGTAAAGATTTGAACTATTGTGATCCTATTAGAAATTTCAGTAATGACTGTGTTTGTAATAAAGTGCCTACAACAAATTTGACTTCCAAATCCACAAGTACTGACATATCACAATTGCACACATGGCACAAAAGATTAGTACATGCACCTCTTACTGTTTTGCAGCATATAAAACATCTTAAAATATCATCTAGTTTGTTTGAAAAAGAGAAAAACGAATTAGAAGCCTGTGAGGCATGCCACAAGTCAAAACAAACCAAACTCCCTGTCACGACCCATTTTCTAGGCACATGACCGGCACAATGATGAATATCCCATCACTGTAAGCCTTTCGATAAATTCTTCCCACAAGTAAAATCGTTAGTCATTATCTCTATATTCTCGAAATACCATTCCTTAATAAATACAAAGAAAATACATCAGATTTTCTTAATTAAAAATAATAGATCCTCAGTACGAAATACATTATCATACTGAAATACAAGCCAAATACCAAACCCCTGACCTAGATGTCCTAGACGGTTACAGAACAACATACTGTATAACAAAAGAAGGGCCTACCCGACAGCGGGAAGGTCCAACGTGATCTACTCCTCTAGCGGATGTACTTCGGCGGCAACCTGATCTGAACAAAAAGTTTGTACAAACAGTGTGAGCTTTTAAACTCAGTGAGCAAATCGGCCTTGCGTTAATAAAATTCAAATACATCACCAGTCATGCAAGCATATCCGAAGGCTCAAGCTCAACCAATAGACATAGTTAGAAATTACATACAAGAAAAATTCATCCAATTCAACAAACGATACTAGTACTCGTCAATGGCAATATATCCCGAAGAGCGCACACAGGCCGGCTCACCAATTTTGTATTTTTCCGCCATGACGCACAACCTCATCCTTTTAGCTAGGGCGCCTCACGGATTTATCACCAATCCGGGCTGTATCCCTACTGAGGGAATCGTTGTCTCCACACTCATTGGTCAAGACACCCTTTAACCCGGGTTTTCCGCCTTGCCGTGAGAGGGGGTACTGTACCGCTCAATCACAATCAATAGTACAACAGTTCATATCATAATCAGAAGCACAATATAATACTCATCCATATAACAGGTATAGTATATAACTATATGATTCAAATTTCATATCATCATGAGATATTTGCTTTGTCTTATCCATACTTCTGGATTAATTATCTCATTATATTCGTCATTTTGAATCCAATTTCTCCCTATGAATCTTGGGAGTGTCCTACGACATACTTTTTATCACCAGTAATGCTAAAACTCTATTAAAACAGGGTCGTTTCACTCACCTGGATTCCGTACGAGTATCACTTCTCTAAATCGTTACGGACAAGAATACGCAGGTGAATTTCAGTGTTCCGCTACAGAGATTTTCATGAAAGATTACAGAAAGTACGTTAAGATCATTTTCGTACAGATACTGTTCATACGTACGGGTACTATTCATACAGTCACTATTCATACGTACGGTACTATTCATACGGTCACTATTCATACGTACGGGTACTATTCATACCGGAAATACAGAATACAGTCTGTAAAAGAGTACACCAGGTAAGTTCCCAGGAAAGAGTGGAGGGTCACACTGGACACACTTAAAAACCAAGTCTTTCCTTAGCCAGAACTTTCCTAGACATGTATTCTCCACAGATTATATTCTATTTCGGTAATCAGAGAATCAAAATAACAGCTAACGACAGTTTTTCTGATGTGGAAGATCGGCCAAAGCCGCAACCACAGAGCATACTTAAGAAAATAACTTCTAAAATTTGAAAGACATAGAAAGGGCATAGTATCCTTACCTAAGCAAAAACGGAAAGGCCCAAAATCTCAGAAGCCTAGCGTCGGAGCAAGAAAAACTTAAGGAGGGAAGAAGAGAAGTTGAAGGTGTGAGTTTAGAAGTGAAATGGAAGGGCCTATTTATAGCAAAAGTCAAGGGTACTATTTGACACTATGCGCTAATAAAATATTCAATTTACTATTCATGAAAATGACATTTCTAATAATGCAGTTACTGTGCACCTTACGCGTACGATGGAAAATTTTCGTTTATTTACTATTAGAAACTTTAAAGGGAAAACTATCCTTTCACCTTAAACCTTTAAGTTTCTTTTCAATTCAGTCCTTTCAATTTAGTCCCTGAGGGTATGTTTACACATAAAACGTCATTTTCTCCTACAAACTTCTTTCTAGTTTTCTCTTATAACCAAACCACATCTAGTATTTGACATTTTGATTGTATAAATGAACAGTACCATATACGTAAATAGTAACAGTAGTTTGAAAACACGCATTTATATTTTATTTTTCATGGGTATTACATTATCACCCCCTTTAAGAAATTCGGTCCTCCGAATTTAAATTACCTCAAGTCGTAAAAAGATGGGGATATCTAGAACGCATGTCGGCCTCGGCTTCCCATGTGGCTTCTTCGTGAGTTTGATTCCTCCACAAAACCTTGACGGATGGAATCTCCTTAGATCGGAGTTTTTTCACTTGACTATCGAGGATAGCTACCGGTATCTCCTCGTATGACAAGTTTTCATCTACTAGGATAGAATCATTCTGAGAAGGATGAAGTATGTGAGAAGGGTCATGAAGGTACTTCCTTAACATGGATACGTGAAAAACAGGGTGAATCCCTTCCAGATCCATAGGTAGGGCAAGCCGATAAGCCACTTTTCCCACTCGTTCTAGAATCTCATAAGGCCCGATGTATCTAGGACTCAACTTTCCTTTCCTTCCAAATCTCAACACACCTTTCATTGGAGAGACCTTAAGGAATACCATATCGCCGACTGAGAACTCCAAATCACGTCGTCTGTGGTCAGCGTATGCCTTTTGTCTACTTTGAGCTGCTCGCATCCTATCTTGTATTGTCTTAACCTTGGTTAGGGCATCCTGGGCCAAGTCAGGTCCTAATGTTTTCGCTTCACCTACCTCGAACCAACCGATCGGAGATCTGCAACGTCTCCCATACAAGGCCTCAAAGGGTGCCATCCCAATAGTGGCCTGGTAGCTGTTGTTATATGCGAACTCTACAAGATACAAATGCTTTTCCCAGCTACCACTGAAATCTAGAATACAAGCTCGTAACATATCCTCTAGCGTCTGAATCGTCCGCTCTGACTGTCCGTCTGTCTGTGGGTGAAAAGCGGTACTAAGGTCCACTCGAGTACCTAATGCCTCCTGAAAACTTCTCCAGAAACGAGAGGTAAATTGAGGACCTCTATCAGAAATGATAGATATAGGTACTCCATGCAACTTTACTATTTCTTTAATATACAATTGTGCCAACGTTACTACACCATAAGTAGTTTTGACTGGAATGAAGTGTGCTGATTTGGTTAGTCGGTCAACAATGACCCAAACTGAGTCATAACCTCCTGTGGAACGAGGTAGACCAACAACAAAGTCCATCGTCACTCGTTCCCATTTCCATTCAGGAATCTCTAATCGTTGTAACGAGCCTCCTGGCTTTAGATGTTCAGCCTTAACCTGTTGACAGGTTAAACAACGAGACACAAATTCTGCTATGTCTTGTTTCATTCCTTTCCACCAGTAGATCTGTTTCAGATCCTGATACATCTTGGTGGCTCCTGGATGTACAGCATATGCAGCACGATGGCCTTCTTCCATGATGTCTCGTCTAAGAGTTCCAACATGTGGTACACACAACCGTTGTTCAAAATGTAAGACTCCTGTATCGTCGAGTGTGAAACTATTCACTTCACCAATCTTCACCTTTTCCATAATTTGGACAAGCTCAGGATCCTCCATTTGAGATATCTGTATCTGGTCAACAAGGGAAGATCTAGCCCTGATATGGGCTAAGAATGATCCTGTCCTTGTAACCTCAAGAGTAGCACATTTTGCTCTCATCTCTTGTAGTTCTTGGATCAAGGGTCTTTTTGTTACTGCTATATGGGCCAGACTACCCATAGATTTTCGACTTAAGGCATCTGCTACCACGTTCGCTTTGCCTGGGTGGTAAAGAATATTGCAATCATAATCTTTTAGTAATTCTACCCATCTCCTCTGCCTCAAGTTTAAGTCCTTTTGGTCGAAAATATATTTTAGACTTTTATGGTCAGTGTAGATTTCGCAAGTTTCTCCGTATAGATAATGTCGCCATATCTTTAAAGCGAAAACTACTGCTGCCATTTCCAGATCGTGGGTGGGGTAGTTTTGTTCATGTTTCTTAAGTTGTCTCGATGCATATGCCACTACCTGGCCATGCTGCATGAGAACACATCCCAACCCTACTCTTGATGCATCGCAGTATACTGTAAAACCTCCTGGTCCTGAGGGTAAGACCAATACAGGTGCAGAGATTAACCTTTTCTTGAGTTCTTGGAAGCTTTCTTCACAAGCGTCATCCCATTGGTACTTTACCCCTTTCCTAGTCAGTCGTGTGAGAGGGGCGGCTAACTGGGAAAAATTTTGGATGAAACGACGATAATATCCTGCCAATCCCAAGAAGCTACGAATCTCCGTGACGGAGGTAGGTCTAGGCCACATTTTGACCGCTTCTACTTTGCTTGGGTCTGCTTGGATGCCATCTTTGGAGATCACATGTCCCAAGAAAGTTACACGATCAATCCAAAACTCGCATTTAGAGAATTTGGCGTACAATTGATGATCCCTCAATGTCTGCAACACAACACGAAGGTGTTGTTCGTGCTCTTCTGAAGTCTTTGAGTACACCAGAATGTCGTCTATGAAGACAATGACAAATTTGTCTAAAAAGGATTTAAAAATCCTATTCATTAAATCCATGAAAGCAGCTGGTGCATTCGTTAATCCAAATGACATCACCAAGAACTCGTAGTGCCCATATCTGGTACGGAAGGCTGTTTTAGACACATCCTCCTCCTTGATCTTGAGTTGGTGATAACCAGACCTCAAGTCAATCTTTGAAAAACACTTGGCTCCTTGAAGTTGATCGAAAAGGTCGTCGATGCGAGGCAACGGGTATTTATTTTTGATAGTTACCTTATTCAGTTGCCTGTAATCTATGCATAGTCTCATCGATCCGTCTTTCTTTTTCACGAACAGAACAGGAGCTCCCCAAGGTGAATAACTTGGCCTTATAAAGCCTTTGTCTAGCAAGTCCTGTAGCTGAGTTTTTAACTCTTTTAATTCTGTTGGTGCCATTCTATAAGGGGGTATGGAGATTGGGCGAGTATCTGGTGCTAACTCTATCTGGAACTCAATCTCTCGATCTGGGGGTATACCTGGTAGATCATCTGGGAAGACATCTACAAACTCCTGGACTACTGGAACGTCTTCTACTTTTAGTTCTTCTTTCTTAATATCTTTAACGAATGCCAAGTATCCTTTACAGCCCTTTCGCAATAAACGTTGGGCACACATTAAAGATATAAGATTCCCAGAAATTTCACTCCGTTCACCATGAAATACGAAAGAAGGCTCCCCCGGAATATTAAATTTAACTATCTTATTATAGCAATCCAGGGTGGCATGACAAGATGCCAGCCAATCCATGCCCAAGATGACATCAAAGTCTGTCATATCTAACAGCATTAGGTCTACTGTTGTATTTATTTCCCCGACTCTTACCTTGCAAGCTCGATAGCCTCGTTCTATTAGTAAGGTGCCTCCAGTAGGCGTAGTTACTAAAAACGGACATTCTAATCTAACAACTTTTTGCTTAAAGTTCTTAGCAAAGAATGGTGACGCATAGGAATGCGTAGAGCCAGAGTCAAACAAAACATGTGCAAAATTTGATTCAATCAGAAGAGTACCTGCTACCACCGTATTAGACGCCTGAGCATCTTGACGGGTTAAAGCGAATACTCGAGCGTTCCCTCGGCCTGCTGAAGCCTGCCCTCGACCACCTTGTCCTCTGCCAGCACCTCTTCCGATTCCATTGCCTCCTACAGTTACAGGGGATCTGTTGGCAACAGTAGCCTCTGATTGATTAGGGCGTACTGACCCTTGGCCAGATCTCGTGTAGAGTTGGGGGCAATCTCTTTTGATGTGGCCCTGTTGACCACATTGGTAACAGACCCTAGTGTTGTTGTTGACAAAACAAGCTCCGAAGTGATTTCTTTCACATTTAGAGCACCAGGGCCTTTGTTGACCCCCTGTACCACTTTGTTGACGTTGTGGTGCACTAGCAGTAGAGGCTGCACGTCCAGAACTCTCTCCGTGGTAGCGTGATTTCTCATCTTGCTTCCTCTTTCTTTTGTTATTCCATTTTTCTTTTTGCATATCTCTTTCTTCCATCATACGGGCGATGTCGACGGCTTCTGTGTAAAATGAAAAATCTCGTATTTTCGATCCCACCCTGTCAAATAAAGACTCTCGAAGGCCTTTAATAAATCGTCGGATCTTTTCTTTCTCAGTTAGGACCATGTGAGTAGCATATTCAGACAACTCTATAAACAGATTGTCGTATTCATCGACGGTTCGTGATCCTTGCCGGAGTGCCTCAAACTCATTCATCTTTGCTTCTCGTATACTCTCCGGAATAAATTGTTCTCGAAAAATTCTTTTAAAGTCATTCCATTTAATGGGTGGGGCATTTCTGGCCATGCCCTTCTTCCATGTTCGCCACCAGCGGTCGGCCTTACCTCTTAACTGAAAGGTAACAAGGGTTACTTTTCGAGGTTCAGGGCATTCTAGCGTGTCAAGGATTTTCTCACAGTCATCTAGAAAACGTTGTGGGTCTTCATTAACATCTCCTGCAAAGGTTGGCGGATTCAGTTTCATAAATTCTGAGATTTTGACCTCTGTACCTACCCAATCCTGAGGAGGGGGTGGAGGTGGCATCTGGTCTGTCTCTTGTACTTTTGCAGCATGTACTGATGCCTGTGAGCCATCTTCAGATGATTGTCCTATCAAAAGTTCCTTTAGCCCATTCACCTCGTTCTGCATTGCAGCTAATGCTTCCATCACTACAGTCGCGTCAATTTGTGATGGTTCTCCAGCATTTCTTCCAGGGTTTTCAGTGGATATTTCTCTGTTTTGTGCATGGTTATCTTCTGCACGATTAGGCATCTCCAGTCTTGCATTTGCTGACTGAGCAGCTGGAGGGACCAAGGCCCTGCCAGATCTTGTGCGGATTCCAGAAGCGTTTGATTTTCTTGGTGCCATCTAAACTTATTCTACAATTAAGAATAATATATATCGTCACTATTATGCTTCAAGTAATGACACGAAAGAAATGGATTTTAAACTCTACAGGGCTTTTGGTGGATCTTCATCCTATAGTCGTGCTGCAGTCACGACAATAGGGGAAGGCCCACTAAAGACACCTTGCTCTGTAATCACTAGGAGACCTAACAACCTATGCTCTGATACCAACTTTGTCACGACCCATTTTCTAGGCACATGACCGGCACAATGATGAATATCCCATCACTGTAAGCCTTTCGATAAATTCTTCCCACAAGTAAAATCGTTAGTCATTATCTCTATATTCTCGAAATACCATTCCTTAATAAATACAAAGAAAATACATCAGATTTTCTTAATTAAAAATAATAGATCCTCAGTACGAAATACATTATCATACTGAAATACAAGCCAAATACCAAACCCCTGACCTAGATGTCCTAGACGGTTACAGAGCAACATACTGTATAACAAAAGAAGGGCCTACCCGACAGCGGGAAGGTCCAACGTGATCTACTCCTCTAGCGGATGTACTTCGGCGGCAACCTGATCTGAACAAAAAGTTTGTACAAACAGTGTGAGCTTTTAAACTCAGTGAGCAAATCGGCCTTGCGTTAATAAAATTCAAATACATCACCAGTCATGCAAGCATATCCGAAGGCTCAAGCTCAACCAATAGACATAGTTAGAAATTACATACAAGAAAAATTCATCCAATTCAACAAACGATACTAGTACTCGTCAATGGCAATATATCCCGGAGAGCGCACACAGGCCGGCTCACCAATTTTGTATTTTTCCGCCATGACGCACAACCTCATCCTTTTAGCTAGGGCGCCTCACGGATTTATCACCAATCCGGGCTGTATCCCTACTGAGGGAATCGTTGTCTCCACACTCATTGGTCAAGACACCCTTTAACCCGGGTTTTCCGCCTTGCCGTGAGAGGGGGTACTGTACCGCTCAATCACAATCAATAGTACAACAGTTCATATCATAATCAGAAGCACAATATAATACTCATCCATATAACAGGTATAGTATATAACTATATGATTCAAATTTCATATCATCATGAGATATTTGCTTTGTCTTATCCATACTTCTGGATTAATTATCTCATTATATTCGTCATTTTGAATCCAATTTCTCCCTATGAATCTTGGGAGTGTCCTACGACATACTTTTTATCACCAGTAATGCTAAAACTCTATTAAAACAGGGTCGTTTCACTCACCTGGATTCCGTACGAGTATCACTTCTCTAAATCGTTACGGACAAGAATACGCAGGTGAATTTCAGTGTTCCGCTACAGAGATTTTCATGAAAGATTACAGAAAGTACGTTAAGATCATTTTCGTACAGATACTGTTCATACGTACGGGTACTATTCATACAGTCACTATTCATACGTACGGTACTATTCATACGGTCACTATTCATACGTACGGGTACTATTCATACCGGAAATACAGAATACAGTCTGTAAAAGAGTACACCAGGTAAGTTCCCAGGAAAGAGTGGAGGGTCACACTGGACACACTTAAAAACCAGGTCTTTCCTTAGCCAGAACTTTCCTAGACATGTATTCTCCACAGATTATATTCTATTTCGGTAATCAGAGAATCAAAATAACAGCTAACGACAGTTTTTCTGATGTGGAAGATCGGCCAAAGCCGCAACCACAGAGCATACTTAAGAAAATAACTTCTAAAATTTGAAAGACATAGAAAGGGCATAGTATCCTTACCTAAGCAAAAACGGAAAAGCCCAAAATCTCAGAAGCCTAGCGTCGGAGCAAGAGAAACTTAAGGAGGGAAGAAGAGAAGTTGAAGGTGTGAGTTTAGAAGTGAAATGGAAGGGCCTATTTATAGCAAAAGTCAAGGGTACTATTTGACACTATGCGCTAATAAAATATTCAATTTACTATTCATGAAAATGACATTTCTAATAATGCAGTTACTGTGCACCTTACGCGATGGAAAATTTTCGTTTATTTACTATTAGAAACTTTAAAGGGAAAACTATCCTTTCACCTTAAACCTTTAAGTTTCTTTTCAATTCAATCCTTTCAATTTAGTCCCTGAGGGTATGTTTACACATAAAACGTCATTTTCTCCTACAAACTTCTTTCTAGTTTTCTCTTATAACCAAACCACATCTAGTATTTGACATTTTGATTGTATAAATGAACAGTACCATATACGTAAATAGTAACAGTAGTTTGAAAACACGCATTTATATTTTATTTTTCATGGGTATTACACTCCCTTTCCCAAATTGGACAAGTGATGCATCAAATATACTTAATCTTATACATATTGATATATGGGGCCCTACTCCGCATCATCCCAGACAGTTACCAGCTACATGTTGACAATAGTAGACCATCATAGCAGGCAATATGGACATATCTTATGCAACATAAATAGAGCTGTCAAAACAAGTCTAGCTTAACCCACTTTTTAGATGGGCTGGGTTTTCAAAAAGAAGACCCATTTTTTGTTGGGTTTTTTAGGCCCGTCTACCTAATCCACGAGTTAGGTGAGCTCACCCATGAACCCTTTTTTTTTTAAATGTAAAAATCAATACTTAGTGACTACCACATTAATATTTGAGATTTCATTTAGAAGGAATAAGGTATACTAGTTCAATAAATTAACATTAAGGGATCCATCTTAATTCAGAAAAAAAAATTGATGGATATTAATAGGAAAAAATAAATAAGCATTCAAATTTCTTATAATTTCATTCAGAAAAAAATGTAAAATTAATAATATAAAAAATTACAATTGGCACTTTTAGTTAGAAAATTACGCAATTAATTCAAAAACAAAATTACAATTCATAAAAAAAAAGTGGGCTGGCAGGATGGAATGCGGTACTTCATGTCCTACAATACCTCAAGGGAAGTCATTTGAAAGGATTATTTTTCTCTATAAAAAAAGACTTACAGCCATTCACTTACTGTGATGCAAGTTGGGCATCATGTGTTGATAGCCATTGTTCAATCATTGGTTTCTACATCTTTTTGGGGACATCATTGGTGAGTTGGCAGACAAAGAAAAAAAAACTGTCTCATGTTCCTCGGTCAAAGCAGAATACAGAAGCATGACTTCAACAACTTGTGAGATACAGTGGTTAAGTACCTACTTCATGACTCCAACATAGAGTTTACTTAGCCAATTCCTCTGAACAAATAGATTGTCATGCAGTAAGGGGAAAATTTCAAAAAGGATTGATCTTGCCTGAGTACATTGCATCACATTCTTAGTTGGCAGACATGTTCACAAAATCTCTGGCGAAACCACAATTTATGCATTTGATTTCCAAGTTGGATTGAGCGATGCGCATCAACCTCTAACTTGAGGAGGGGGTGAACAAAGTGTAGTGCTCAAGCTACAATGCTCAGCGTGAAGAATGAGCGCTGGGCACTGCAATGAAGCTCAGGCCACTCAAGTAGTGACGATTAGCGTAGAGACTAGGCGCTAGGCGCTAGTGATGGCACTCAGTGTGGGTGGCATGACGCTCAGTGTTGCATGGGCACAACGTTTTGAATTAGTTAATTTAATTAGCCAAAAAGGTTTCTGTACGTTAATAGCCATTGAAGGTTGTAGTATTCTTGCTGTGTGTGTGTATATATATGTATATCCTCTTTGCAAAAGGAATGGGAATCTCTGTATTACTGTAATTTTCTTACATATAAAAATAAAAGCATCATTTAGTTCTTGCAATTTTACCTTTACCATTTGTTTAAGACCATGGTTGAATCGTGGTTGAATTGGTCTACTTTAAAATATTAAAAAATTAATATACATAATTAAAGAAAAAATATAAATTTAAAAATAATTAAAAATAAGATTTGATATGAAATTACATAAAATAAAATTCACAATCAAAGTTCACAACAAAAATTGACCAAATAACAAGGAAATCATATTAATTAATATGATATTCATTCATGTCAAATCTATAAAATATCAATATAATGGCATCTCTATTAAAATTAGTTGATATGTAATATTAATTTTTTTATTACCTGATTATAGAATAAGCAAAATAAAAAAAAGTGTACCGATTCAACCGGTTCTTACTCAGTTCAATTTGTTTTTAGCTGGTTCGATCACTCACTGATTTTGAAAATTGTTCTAAACCAATTTCTGGTTTAACCAGTTGAACTAATTAGTCCAGTTCGATTCTTACAATGATCTTAACGATGTAATATACAAGCTTAGAGTGCTTCTGACTGATTAGATTTTAAACAAAGATCTTGGACTCCTTAAAGTAATATAAACTAAGAGTTGCATTTTTTTTATTAAAAGAAAGCAAATATTCCATACTTTAGGTGGTGTATTATACAAAATTATTTTCAAATTTTATTTGTCACATCATAAAATTTAGGCAAAAAAAATGTTTTTGTCCTTAACGTTTAACTTAAGTTTTAATTTCTTCCCTAACGATTATGCTTTTTGTTAATTTCATCTCATGTGATTATAATTTGTTTTAATTTTGTTCTTAGAACTAATGTTGTCAACATAATAATGAAAAATGCTAACTTGAAAGACCAGAGAGAGACAAAGAGAGGAGAGAGAGGGGGATGGGAGAGAGGAGAAAAGAAAGAAATAAAAATTTTAGGAGTAAATGTCATTTTATCATCGACCCGATGTGTTTGCTATGTGTACAACATATTGGCATGGGTGTGTCCTTCTACATCAACATTTTTTGTTATTATGTTGATGACATTAGCCCTGATTAAGGATAAAATTGAAACAAATTAAAAACATGTGAGATAAAATCAGCCAAAAATGTTAGGAATAAAATTGAAACTTGAGTCAAATATTATGAATGAAAAAAGGTAATTTTACCTATTATTAAAGAAAATTAACGTTGAAAAAACTTTACACCATCATAGTTCAACTGTACTCGAATTAGATTAGGTGGAACTCAATTATTTTTTTAAGATTAGTTGTTCTTAGAAAAAACAAAAAAGAAGTTGCAAGCATATTCCTAACTAGCTATAAACATAATATTACAATAGACCAAAATATCATTTTGGTCCCTCACAGATGCCTTTTTTCTCAAGTTAGTCCTTCACACATTTTTATTCTCAATTTGGTCCCTTATAGATTGATATATTATCAATTCAGTCCCTCATAGATTTTTATTCTCAATATATTTCCTCACAAGTTGATATGTTATTAATTTAGTCCTTCACATATTTACAATTTCAATTTGGTCCCCTTGCAAATTGATATGTTAATAGTTTAGTCCCTTTATTAAAAGTTATGGCCACCCAAAAAGGACTAAATTGATTGTATATCAAATTGTGAGGGATCAAACTGAGAATAAAAATAAGTAAAAAACTAAATTGATAACATATCAATCTATGAGGGATCAAATTGAAAATGTAAATTTTTGAGGGACTAACTTGATAATATATCAATCTGTAAAGAACTAAATTGAGAATAAAAATATATGAAGGACCAAATGAAAAAATAAGACATCTATGAGAGACCAAAATAAGATTTTAATATATTATAATATTATAGGAGTAGGAGGCATTCATGCAAGAGAATAATAGCCTTTCCGTTTTGCTTTTTTTTTTTTTTTATCTTATGAGAAATGCTTTCTCTTATCTTATTTGCAGCTGTTAGCAACAACCACGTTTTTGTTTTATGTGGCAACTACTCACAGAATAAATGTCACTTCATCTAATATCCCAAGCTTTTAGATTCAACAGGAATGGCTTATGATTTATGTATCAATAGTTTTTCATAACGATAGTAGTGAGGAGTTTGAATTTAAGAGAACTAAACTGTGTTCTGAGTTAGGTCACGAGTTTATGTTGTGTGAATGAAAAAAAAAATATTTGTTCTAAAAAAGTTGTACATTTTTGTAGTCCGACTCAATTCAAACTAAATTGAGCAAACTCAATTATTTTTCTAAATATTGGTAAAGTTGTTAAATAAAAAATAAAATTCAGTTTTTTTTGGTGTATCAACTCATTATTATTGACAAAACATACAATCTGATCATAAAAGATCTTCTCACTATCTGTTTGGTCCTTAGAAGATTCACATTATACCCATTAGTCCCTAAAAGTTGAAACTATTATATTCGTTAGTTTAACTGTTCATGTGCTCTATTTTCTCAGTTAATGTGGCACATTATTTGGTACATATGCCGTTAAAGGCTGACATTGCATTACTGAGTCTCCATGTTAGTAAAACGATGTTGTTTTGCTCATGACGTGGCTTGCGATTCTTTCATTCCTTAGATATTTTTCTAAATAAACTAATTAGTCCCTAAATTTTTTTTTAAAAGCTTCACTTATTATTCCCTAAAAAGATCTTAAAAACTACACTTAATAGTTCTTGAAAGATTTCATAAGACACTGAAAGACCATTCAATGTTTATATGAACACACTAAAAAGTCTTTGATACATAGAACATATCATGCCTATGAGAAAATGCAACACACGGACATATGACTGCACTAATTAACAAATATAGCAATGTCAACTTTCAGAGATTAATAGATATAATACGAATCTTTTAGGAATTAAATAGAGAATGAAATTATTTTTCGAGGACCACATTGTATGTTAAGTCTATTACTATCTCTCATCCTAATATTGTAAGGCCCAGTTCATCAAAAGGGAGCTCAAAACTTAAAAATGGTGTGACTTAATCCAAAAGGAAAATAACAAAAGAATCATGGGACAAATCATCCACTTTTGTCAAAATATGAAAAAGAAGATGGTGAATTAATGCAAGATGATAATACATCACAAATGTGAAAAGATAAAGTTGATATAAGAGCCATACAAAGCAATAGTGAAAATATGACATATAGCAATTACATAAGAAATTTAAAGGATGCTTCCTTGAATGGAACCATCTTCAACTATCCATGGCTTCAAGCTTTATCCACTCTTGAAGAATCAACACTCTTCTCAGAAACAAACAAGAATTTTCCTTAGATTTGATGTTAATTTCAATATCATCTTATTTATTGTCACGAAAATTTCAGAGAAATAAAAAAGAAAATGGAAATAAAATCACAGAACATGCACAAATTTACATGATTCGATCAATATGACCTAGACCCATAAACAGAGAGAAGTTTTTTATTCTTCAGACAAACTGTTACAAGTTATATACAATAGAGCATTTTACAAAAATATATAACTATCCATAAAAACATACAAAATCGGGTTAGGTCCATACCACAGAGGGCTTCGCCCCATGCACTGCAGACCTCTAATTTTTTCCCTTTTTGGTTCGCGCTCCCAGAATTTCAAACTTGATCATAATCCGGTTCACCAAAAAATTTCAAGACAATCAACGTAATATTATTTATGACAATTCCATTAAATATGTTTATAGGAATTAACTAATTAGTTGAACATGTGATCACTAGAAGATGTAAACATAGATATTTGTCTTAATATCTGGCCTAGTAAATCTAAATTGAGATTGTTCTACTTTTACTAACTCTAACCATCATTTTCTCAGAAGTTAAGAGATATAGATAGATATCTACCAAGACCAATTACTGAATTGATTGAGACACCGATTTAAGGGTCAATGATCGTACCGTAGTTGAATTGATAATATTTAAAATATTAAAATATATAATTAATATATATATTATAGATGATCTTCTTCTAGTAGCTTAAATTTTTGAAATTTTTTTAAAAATACATAATAAAATTCAAAAAAAAAAAAGAACCGGTTGAACGTTGAACCAGTTGATTTTACTAGTTCAACTGATTTTCCATCTCTTTTAAATACTCACCAATTTCTAAGTCTAAATGAGATTGGAAATCTAACTGATTCACCAATTTTCTAATAAAACTGTCTGGTACGATCTAATTCTCTGAATCATGATAATTACATTGACAATGTAATCGTCATGTTTACAATAGTTACAATTTCAACAAGTAAAAGATTTTTGTTAATAATTTGAATTGTGACAGTAATTATAAGATGTTGATAATTGACACAAAAAACGTAGAAGAATAAATTAATAATTTGAATTGTGGCAATAATTATATAATAAGGTATTGAAAATTTCTATAACTGTGTAGTATGAAATTGGCAAAAAAATAATGTAAAACGAAATTGAAACTCACTCCAGATTCAAAGAACAAGAAAAATATTTTTATTTAAATTATATTAATCCCAAAAAAAATTACTTTAGTTTTTGTGATTTATGCCTAAATTTAGGAGAACTCTTAAATTTTTGTCCTCTGTCACCTCAATGATGACAGTCAAAAAATTCAAAGGGTTAATTCCATTATTGATCAATGCAATTATGGCTCAAATTCAAGTTTATCCTCTTATCAAAGATAGTCAAGTTTGTAAAGAGAAAGGAAACATAGCTTCAATTGGCCCACACGCCTCAAGAAATGAGAGAGAAGAAGGCATAAGTGTCGTACACTTTTATCTTCTTTTACAGAGAGGAAAGTGCGAAGTATGCCCCATTGTCACCATCAAATCCCTCTTCAATCTGCTTTTTTCCGTTTTAAAATCTTAGCTTTTTCTACCTATAAATACTCCAACCCCTTTCCAAAAATAACAACCCTAAAAAACCTCAGAACCAGTTTTCTCTGTTTCCCCTGTTTCTGTTTCTCTGTTTCCTCTGTTTTCTCACAAGAATAACTAACGAAAACAAAAAATACGCCTCTCAGATCACCCTAGAAGAAATTTTTTTGGCTCAAAAAAAGTCAAGGCGATATGGGAACTTGTGCATCTTCTCAATACACAAGCAAAGGTGGCAACTTTAGCAACTTGAGATCCAAAGTGAACATAATAGACATGGAGGGCAAGCTACAACAAGTAAAGCAAGCGACGAGAGCAGGGGATGTTCTGTCTCAGAATCCAAACTGTTTCATGTGCAGCTCAGAATCCATGTTTGTTGGATCTTTGATTCCTCATGTGGATCCAAGTGAAGTGCTTCAGATTGACCATATTTACTTCCTCTTGCCACTTTCTAGATCCAACACACCACTTTGTCTTCAAGATTTGTGTGTCTTAGCCATTAAGGCTAATGCAGCTCTGCTTCATTCAGCCTTAGAATCCTCTTGTGTTAAGCAAAAACATTTGCTCCACAATTCAACCCTTCCAAGTTTTTCTCTGGATTGTACCATTAAATTTTCTGAGCATGTTTGAACAAGGTTGATGGGTATTCAGTTTTTCCCAAGAAAATACTGTAATTTGGGTCACTACGGAAGAAAGTTTGAGGCATGAAGAATAATTTGCCAAATGATTGCTATATCTGCTTGATCATATTCTATTATTGTGATATAGGAATGAAACTTTAGAATAATTTATTATATACATAAGAGATATAGGAATGTGTTGGTTAAAATATGTGTAATTATAGCTTGTCTTTTGTTACAAGAGATTCAATATAACGCATATTCTGGTTTCAGACGAGAAGAGTGTAATTTTTTAGAACAGAAGCAACAATCATATAATTTAGACGTCTTTCAAACAATAAGAAAATAATTCACCTGTTTATTTTAATTTAAAATAATTTGTAGTTTCGTTAAAGAGTGATGGAATCAGAAACAGTTCTTTAAGACAAGATCACATTTGATATTATGTGTTGTTAAAGTTTATCATGAAATTATCGATGAACTTACTCAACAATTAATCCTCAAAAATCGTATTGGTTTTGAACCAGTAGAGACATTGGTTTAAAGGTTAATAGTTGAACTATTATTAAACTGGTTTACTTTAAAATATTAAAAAAATAATATACATAATTAAAAAATAAATATAAATTTACAAATTCAATTAGAAATAAAGTTTGATATGAAATTACACAAAATAACATTCACAATTAAAAGTTCACAATAAAAATTGATCAAATAACAAGGAAATATTATTAATTAATATAGTATTCATTCATATGAAATCCAAAAAATACTAATATAATGACATCTATACTAAAATTAGTTGATTTGTAATATTAATTTTTTTATTACTTGATTATAGAATAAGTAAAATAAATAAAAATAAAAACAAAAAAATCGAGTCGACTAATTCAACCGGTTCTTACTCCGTTTGAATGTTTTTAGCTGGTTCGATCACTAACTAATTTTAAGAGTTATTATAAATTAATTTTTAGTTTGATTGGTTGAACCAGCTTGTTCAGTTCGATTTTTACAATGATTTTAATGACATTATATACAAGTTTAGAGTACTTCTGACAGGTGAAATTTGAAACAAAGATTTCGGACTCCTTAGTTATATAAGCTTAGCATCCTCTTCCCTTTTGTATTCTAAGTACTCTAAGCGATGTGAAACTTTTTATATTCAACCGAACTCAATTCTCATTCACACGTACGCACACTATAGTGTGGTCAAGTTTTGCTGCCATTGAGCCCACAACACTGAAAGGCACATTACATAAACAATGGCACTAATCCAAAACTGCTCTAGTTTTGGCCTTAATTCCGTGGGCTCAAAAGCCATTAACAAAAAAAGTTTGAAGAAAAAGTAACTTGTTGACTCTGAATTTGTTGTAAGTGAGAAATATGTCATACTTGATGTGTGTGGCTTTAGGTTACCACCAATGATGAAAGAATCCTAGGAAAATTGTGGTTTCCTTGAAGTAATATAAACTAAGAGTTGCTTTTAAAAAAAAAAACAAATATTCCATAGTTTAGGTGGTGTACTATACAAAATTATTTTTAAATTTTATTTGTCACATCATAATATTTAGGCAAAAAATATTTTTTTTGTCTCTAACGTTTAACTTGAGTTTTAATTTCGTCTCTGACAGTTATGTTTTACTAATTTCATCTCAGATGATTATAATTTGTTTTAGTTTTATTCTTACTTCTTAGGACTAACGCCGTCAATATAATAATAAAAAATGCTACTTGAAAGAGGAGAGAGAAAGAGAAAGGGGGATGAGAGAGAGGAGAAAAGAAAGAAATAAAAATTTTAGGAGCAAATTTGTCATTTTATCATCGACCCTATGTGTCTGCCATGTGTGCAACATATTAGCAAGGGCGCGTCCTTCTACATCAACAATTTTTGTTATTATGTTGACGACATTAACCCTAATTAAGGACAAAACTGAAACAAATTAAAAATATATGAACAAAATTAGAAAAAAAAGGGAACAAAATCAAAACTTAAGTCAAACATTATGGAAGAAAAAAAAGTAATTTTACCTATTATTAAATAAAATTAACGTTGAAAAACTTTACACATTTGTAATTCGACTGTACTCGAACAAGATTAAGTGGAATTCAATAAATTTTTTAAGATTAGTTGTTCTTAGAAAAACAAATAAATTTGCAAGCATATTCCTAATTAGCTATAAACATAATATTATAATAGACCAAAAATCATTTTGGTCCCTCACAAATTTACCCTTATAGATTGATATGTTATCAATTCAGTCTGTTAAATATTTTCATTCTCAATATGTTTCTTCACAAATTGATATGTTATTAATTTAGTTCTTCACATATTTACATTTTCAATTTGGTACCTCGCAAATTGATATGTTATTAGTTTAGTCCCTTTATCAAAAGTTATGGCAAGCCAAAAAAGACTAAATTGATGATATATCAAATTGTGAGGGATCAAACTGAGAATGAAAATAAGTAAAAAACTAAATTGATAACATATCAATTATGAGGGATCAAATTGAAAATGCAAATTTTTAAGGGACTAAATTCGTAACATATCAACCTGTAAGAGATCAAATTGAGAATAAAAATCTATGAAGGACCAAATTAAAAATAAGACATCTATGAGAGACAAAAATAAGATTTTAATCTATTATAATATTATCGGAGTAGGAGGCATTACTGCACGAGAATAATAGCCTTTCCATTTTGCTTATTGTTATCTTATGAGAAATGCTTTCTCTTATCTTATTTGTAGCTTTTAGCAACAACCACGAGTTTGTTTTATTTGGCAACTACTCAGAGAATAAAAGCCACTTCATCTAATAATCCAAGCTTTTAGATTCAACAGGAATGGCTTTTGATTTATGTATCAATAGTTTTTGAAAATGATAGTAGTGATGAGTTTGAATTTAAGAGAACTACACTGTATTCTGAGTTAGGTCTCGAGTTTAAGTTGTATGAATGGAAAAAATATATATCAGTTCTAAAAAAGTTGTATATATTTGTAGTCCGATCTAGTTTAAACTAAATTGAGCAAAACTCAATGATCTTTCTAAATATTGGTATTTCCAATAAAGTTGTTAAATAAAAAATAAAACTGAGAGATTTTCATTTTTTTTTTGGTGTATCAACTCATTATTAGCGACAAAACATACAATCTGATCATAAAATATCTTCTCACTATCTGTTTGGTCCTTAGAAGATTCACATTATACCTATTAGTCCCTAAAAGTTGAAACTATTATATTCGTTAGTTCAACTGTTCATATGCTCTGTTTTCTCAGTTAACGTGGCACATTATTTGCTATATATGTCGTTAAGGGCTAACATTGCATTACTGAGTCTCCATGTTAGTAAAAACGATATTGTTTTGCTCATGGCGTGGCTTGCGATGCTTTCATTCCCTAGATATTTTCCTAAATGAAATAATTAGTCCCTAAATTTTTTTAAAAAGCTTCACTTATTATTCCCTAAAAGATCTTAAAAACCACACTTGTTAGTGCTTGAAAGATTCCATAAGACACTGAAAGATCATTCAATATTTATACGAACACACTAAAAAGTCTTTGATACATAGAACATATCATACCTATCAGAAAATGTAGCACGTAGACGTACGACTGCACTAATTAACGAATATAGCAATGCCAACTTTTAGATATTAACAGATATAGTACGAATTTTTTAGGAACCAAATAGAGAGTGAGAATATTTTTCGAGGATCAGATTGTATGTTAAGTCCATTATTATCTCTAATCCTAATATTGTAGGGCCAGTTCATCAAAAGAGAGCTCAAAACTTAAAAATGGTGTGACATAATCCAAAAGGAAAAGAACAAAAGAATCATGAGACAAATCATCCACTTTTGTCAAAATATGAAAAAGAATATAATGAATTAATGCAATGGTAGATGATAGATACATCACAAATGTGAAATGATAAAGTTGATAAAAGAGCCATACAAAGCAATAGTGAAAATATGACATATAATAAATACATAAGAAATTTAAAGGATGCTTCCTTGAATGGAACCATCTTCACCAATCCATGGCTTCAAGCTTTAGCCACTCTTGAAGAATCAACACTCTACTCGGAAACGAACAAGAATTTTCCTTAGATTTGATGTTAATTTCAATTTCATCTTATTTATTGTCATGAAAATTTCAGAGAAATAAAAAAGAAAACTGAAATAAAATAGTAGAACATACACAAATTTACATAGTTTGATCAATGTGACCTAGATCCATGAGCAGAGAGAAATTTTCCTATTTTTCAAACAAACTGTTACAAGTTACATACAATAGAGCATTTTAGAAAAAAATATATAACTAACTAAAAAGATACAAAATTGGGTTAGGTCCATACCACCGAGAGCTTCGCCCACGCACCACAAACTTGTAATTTTTTCTCTTTTTGGTTTGCGCTCCTAGAATTTGAAGCCTGATCATAATCTGATTTACCAAAAAATTTCAAGACAATCAACATAATATTATTTATGACCATTTTATTTAATATGTTTATAAAAATTAATTAATTAGTTGAACATGTGATCACTAGAAGACGTAAACATAGATATTTGACTTAATATCTGGCCTAGTAAATCTAAATTGAGATTGTTCTACTTTTACTAACTCTAACCATCATTTTCTCAGAAGTTAAGAGATATAGATAGATATCTACTAAGGTTTAGAAAATTAGACTAGTTACTGATTGAGGCACATATTCAAGAGTTAATGATGAGACTGTGGTTGAACCAGTGACACTTAAAATATGAAAATATATAATTAATATATATGTTACATATATTAAAATATTAAAAATAGTCAAGGCACATTATTGATATATATTTGTACTAGTCCCAGTTCTTTTTATAGTAGCTTAAATTTTTGAAAATTTCTTTAAAATATATAATAACATTTAATAAAATTTTAAAAAATTAAAAAAATTGGTTGAACTATCGAATCGGCTGATTTTACCAATTCGACCGCTTTTCTATCAGTTTTTAACACTCACCTGTTTCTAAATCTAAACGAAACCGGATACCTAACTGGTACAACAATTTTCCAATAAAACCGCTCGGTGCTATTTGATTTTCGGAATCATAATATCTACATTGACAATGTAATCGTCATGTTTACATTAGTTACAATTTCAACAAGTAAAAGATTTTTGTTAATAATTTGAATTGTGACAGTAATTATAAGATATTGATAATTGACACAAAAAATGCATAAGAATAAATTAATAATTTGAATTGTGGCAATAATTATATAATAAGGTATTGAAAATTTCTATAACTGTGTAGTATGAAATTGGCAAAAAAAATAATGTAAAACGAATTTGAAACTCACTCCAGATTCAAAGAACAAAAAAAAAAATTTTATTTAAATTATATTAATCCCAAAAAAAATTACTTTAGTTTTTGTGATTTATGCCTAAATTTAGGAGAACTCTTAAATTTTTGTCCTCTGTCACCTCAATGAAGACAGTCAAAAATTTAAAGGGTCAATTCAATTATTGATCAATGCAATTATGGCTCAAATTAAAGTTTATCATCTTTTCAGATATTCAAAATTGTTAAGGAGAAAGGAAACGTAGCTTTCAATTGGCCCACACGCTTCAAGAAATGAGAGGGAAGAGTATGTGTTGCACACTTTATCTTCTTTTACAGAGAAGAAAATGCAAAGTATGTCCCATTGTCACTATCAAATCCCTCTTCAATCTGCGTTTTTCCATTTCGAAATCATACTTTTTCTTCCTATAAATACTCCAACCCCTTTCCAAAAATAACAACCATCAAAAACCACAGAACCAGTTTCCTCTGTTTCTATTGCTCTGTTTCCTCTGTTTTTCGCACAAAAATAACTAACGAAAACAAACAATACGCCTTTGAGATCACCCAAGAAGAAGAGTTTTTTGGCTTAAACAAAGTCGAGACGATATGGGAACTTGTGCATCTTCTCAATACACAAGCAAAGGTGGAAACTTTAGCAACTGGAGATCCAAAGTGAACATAATAGACATGGAAGGCAAGCTACAACAAGTAAAGCAAGCGACGAAAGCAGGGAATGTTCTGTCTCAGAATCCAAACTGTTTCATGTGCAGCTCAGAATCTATGTTCGTTGGATCTTTGATTCCTCATGTGGATACAAGTGAAGAGCTTCAGATTGACCATATTTACTTCCTACTGCCACTTTCTAGAGCCCACACACCACTTTGTCTTCAAGATTTGTGTGTCTTAGCCATTAAGGCTAATGCAGCTCTGCCTCATTCAACCTTAGAATCCTCTTGTGTTAAGCAAAACCATGTGCTCCACAATTCAACCCTTCCAAGTGTTTCTCTGGGATTTTCCCATTAAATTTTCTGAGTATGTTTGAACAAGGTTGATGGGTATTCAGTTTTTCCCAAGAAAATGGTGTAATTTGGGTCACTAAAGAAGAAAATTTGAGGTATGAAGAATAATTTGCCAAATGATCGTTATATCTGCTTGATCATATTCAATTATTGTGATATAGGAATGAAACTTTAGAGTAATTTATGAAAAAAATCATAAGTTTAAACGAATCTTTTTGTTGTATACTCACCAAAAAATGTTCTTGTTAAATTTTCTACCGGAAAGTTGATTGCATTGAATTTGGGTTTCAAGTTTGCAATTTTATGTTAAGAGTAAATGATTTAATTATAATTAAAAAAATTGTGACCTGATAATTAAAAAAATTACAAATGAATTCGCATTTTCATAAAATGTGGAAATCATTGATACTTTAGTTAAAATTTTGAAAACTAGACTAGTTATTGACTAGTTCAAGAGTTTATGGTTGGACCATAATTGAATTAGTTTACTTTAAAATATAAAAAAATGTATAATTAAAGTTTATAAATATAAATTTACAAATTTATGTTTAAATTTAATTAAAAATAAGATTTGATTTCAAAACACAAAACAATATCCACAATCAAAATTTCATAGTAAAAATTGACCAAATAATAAGGAAATATTATTAATCAATATAATTTTTATTCATATCAAATTTATAAAATATCAATATATTGACATCTTCACTAAAATTAGTTGATATGTGTTATTAATTTATTTATTACTCGATTATAAAATAAGAAAAAATTTATAAAAAAATTTCAAGTGGATCGGTCATACTCCGTTTGACCAATTCTTGACTAGTTCAATTATTCATCGATTTTAGATGTTATTCTAAACTGATTCTTAGTCAAATTGGTCAATCCGATTCAATTTTTTACAACAGTGATTTTAGCCATTAAAATTTGGCTGTAGGGAGAAGTTTATCATAGATCCTTTACAAACCATTCCCATCAATTTTTTGGAAGTGTGACACTATTTTGTTCACTATTAATATTTTAGATATTTGCAAATCAAATCTTTAATTATAGTTAAGACAATATTAACGAACCAGTTTTTCTTCTGGTCATTAGAACCAAACACAAATTTTACATCTCTATTAATGATCCAATAAGTTAAATTTGGATGCCTAATTTTTTTTTTAAAAAAGAAGAATTATCAAGGTTATTTTCCAAGAATAATACGTTTCTTGTTTTATACAAAAACTTTGTGTTGTGACTCGTACAATGCACCGGTAAATCACAACTCTAAAAATTTTTGTAACTTATAAAAATAATAATTACAATTAATTTATATAAAACTTATGAGTCATGACATATACTTTTTAAACATAAACATTTTCAATTGATTTATCAATTCCATAATCAAATATATTTTACTTACTCAAATTTTGATTTGAATTGATTTATTTATTCAATAGAATAAATTTAAATGAATAAAATAGGCAAATTTGTTAGTTTGTGGATTATTTGTTATTTGTTATAAATTGTTTGTTGCACAGATTGATGATTGATTGAATATTGATTTCATTTTTACTTTTGAATGCGTCTTTTTATTATTTCAATAGGATTCAAAGAAGAAAAACACTAAAGGTTACTGCTATGTTTAGATTGAATCTCTAAGTCTCATATTTCATCTTTCAAAAATTTGATTTTCATCTTTTTCTTCAGTCAAGGAATTATGATATAAAGATTCATATCTCAAACTTTGATTTCTATTAAATTAAGAACTATTTTAGAAAGAAATCAAAATAAAGTCAAATAAGGAAATTTTTTAATTCACATATTAATTCCACAATCAAGTTTATTTTACCTACTAAAAAAATTATTTAATACACTACAGTAGTCAAATAATAAAAGTAATTGTTTTTCAATTTTAATTTAAATCATTTAAATCAATTCAATTCAAGTAATTAATATTATGTGATGTAATTAATTTATCAAATTTACCAAATTTATTAATTTATCTAATTTATTTATTCATTCAAATCAAATCAAATAATAAAATTGACTAGTTATCAATTTCACTAATTAATAATTATGATAATATATTTTGATAAAAATATATTTTGCTATTCATTTTAGCAATAACTCGTATAATATATTAAATACATTGGGAACCACATAATATGATAATAATACTATAATTTATAAATTTGTGAAATTTATGAGACTTATGAGTTATGACATATAATTTTTAAACATAAATATTCTGATATAAATTTTGATTATTTATACAAATATAAATTATAATTTTTAATATAAAATTTATAATAATAAACAACTACATTATATTATGATATAAAACAAGTTATCAAATAGAATAAAATAATGAGACGTATGTATAATCAATAAAAAGTTTTTAATTTAAATTTTTTTAAAATAATCAAATTAAAAATATTTTAGGATAATCAACTGTAAAGAAATTTTATACGTTTGATCAAAAATTGATGCCAATATACCTTGATCCTCGTATATGTATATTTCAACAATTTATTATGTATATATTTCAATTTAAATAAATTCAAATCAAATAATTCATTTAATGTGATGTCATTAATTATCTTACAATAGTCAAATAATAAAGGTAATTATTTTTTAATTTCAATTCAAATCATTTCGGTAAATTCAAATCAAATAATTAATATTATATGATGTTATTAATTTACCAAATTTATTAATTTACCTAAAGAAAGAAATAATGACATGTGTATCGATTTCTAATTCAAGGTTTTTCATTACCTCACAATTTAGACAATGCAATTACGAAACATAATTTCAGGGATATTGTGTGTAACAATGTAGCACGAGGTTCAAGTTTATAAGAGATTAATTGTATAAAAAGAATCTACTTCGAAAGTCAGATAGAAAAAAATATTAAGATATAATGAAGATAAAAATTTACAAACCTCGAAAAGTTCAAAGGGACTGCCTTGACCATAGACACCACTCTTCTTACTATTGCTAACCAGAAAGCACCTGCATTTGAGATATATGAAAAAATAAGTTTAGATTTTGGGATAAAAATTACTACGATTTGAAAGAAGATAAAAGTGAATCTTTGATAATATTGAAGCTCATGCAAATGTGGAAAAAAAATTCATAGAGTAAGGATACATGTTAAAAATATAAATTTTATAGAATGTGTAATAAAAGTGATAATATACTTATAATATAAATCAAAAGAACTTACTAGTGTGAGAATTATAGAAAAGTTAATGTCTTTGAGCTTCTTCTTGTAGGAAAATGTACATCTTTTAGAGGAAACAAATTGTTACAATAATAAGCATGAAGATTGAGCAGATAGTTTACCAGAGCTACGGAGGAACATGGCGCCAAAGAAATAGCGCTAGTTCATTGGACAATGATCTTCTTCTTCAATTTAGAAAAACGGTGGCAGGAAAATATTGTTAGTCCATTGTATCATGATCTTCTTCTTTGAGATATATATATATATATATATATATATATATATATATATATATATATATATATATATATATATATATATGGACCCAAAAAAAAGTGAAGAGACATACCTAAATGGAAAAAAAAGGCTAGAGCTTTAAGAAGTCATATCACCAGGTGTCGATTAGGTTTCCGATCGACATGAGGAGGTGATCAGATGGCGAAAGATGAGCAGCTGGAGAGAGAGCATTGTCGAGTTGCACCAGTGGATTCAGAGAAGGAAAATAGACAGGCATGATGGAGAACATGACTCTACAGTTTATCGCTTCTGAAGATAGATATATAGCAATTAATTATTTGATTATTTGTATATAATAAATGCTAATTTACCAAATGACAACATGTTATATTTCAATCAAAAAGTTTACCTGATTTATTAATTGTATAGCAATTGTATACCAAATTATATATTAATTATAACAATCATATAGCAATTTATCATAAATTTTTTCAGATTCATTTAATGTGATGTGATTAATTTACCAAATTTATTAATTTACCTAATTTATTTATCAATTTTATTTATTTAAGTTTATTTTATTATACATTATTTAATGACCTGTTTGTAATTAATGCTTTAGAGTAGAATTGTTTTAGTCTATTATATAGATTGCTTTGACAAGCTTAGCTTAATTTAATGTAGTTGAAGTTGATAAATTAAGATTTGAGTACATATAATGTAAATTTAAACCATATAACAATATCTTGAGATAATAAAAAGAAATCTAATATGTGAGATTCCATGCATTTACCGTTGCAAAAATAAGGAAATTGGCACAATAATAATCTGAGTCGCATCTATAAGAGACAATGTCCTTAAAGAAATTATTCTGCGAACATAGAAAAATTCTTGCATCTACAAAATTCCCTCTAGTATTAAATAGATCCTTTTGAGATATTTACAGGTCATGGAACAGCAGAAAATATAAAAGCATAGCCCAGAGAGAGAGAGAGAGAGAGAAAACACAAATGTTGACTGTGTCAGTATGAAAAATGAGGAGGAGGAGAGCTCCTTTTATAGTTGCTGAACCATGAATGAGGCAGACACAAAAATTAAATAAAATTAGATTATAGTTACAAAAATCAAAAACAATTTATCGACAGTTTCAAAAATTTTAAAAAATAATGAAAACCCTTAATTTCTTGACATTGACCAAGTCAATTTCGTAACTGTTAAATATGTAGATAAGCTAAAAAAATAAATAAAAATATTATTTTTGGAGAGAAAAACTAATCTTGATCTATTTTATCGCATGCGCAAGGAGGGCAAATCAGATGATTTGCACTAGCATTACATTATCTGGAGATTGTAAGCGCAAGCCCACCAATTCTCTTAGTCCTTTATTAGTCCACTAACACATATTAGTATATAAAGGCTTTTTCCCTCCTTATTTCAAGCAATGTGGGACTTAGTTTTCTCTTTTGAAATATAAAGCCTTTGCAATGCTATTTTCACAACATTTACTATAGTAAAACCCAAAAACACCTCATGTTAGCGTGCATTTATGTACACTTATTATATAGTCAAATCGTATAGAAGTATTTAAAATTATTTGAAATAAATATTAAAGGCAATAAAATTCATAACACATTTTGATGAAGTACTGTTAATTTTTTTTATCCCTTAATCACACAAAATTTGGCGTTCAAATCTTCTGTTTATCTTTGGAAGACAAACATCCTACTTGTCTCTTTATAACCATCGGATCTGCATATTCAATGGCTAGATGTGTGTGAGCCACAGACGTCGTGGGCAGTTGGATCAAGATCAATCTGATGGCCACAAGTTGAGGTGGGTGAAACACACAGTTTCACTAATGTAGCTTTTTTAGGGACCTATTTGAAAGAGAAAACTTCAGAAATGCCCAGACAGGCAAACCCACATGTTTTCTTTCAAAAAGATCCAACCCCTCTCTCAACTCTCAGCTGTTCTTCTTCGACAACTCTTCCTCTTCTCCACTGACCAAATCAACTTCCAAGTTGCTCCCACCACCACTCTACTAGCCATCACCTTGCTATGATGCCACAAATCAACGGAAGTAGAAGAAAAGCAATATTGTAGTGACACTGCAAAACACCTCATATAAAGTAGCATGAACAGTGAACTCGTCATTTGGGGCCTACACCATCATAATTGATGGAGACTGTATCGTATTCAGACCAAGATGCTCAATATACGATTGTAAAAGATCAAGCAAGGTGCTTTTTTTCTAAAGACAAGCAGAAGATTTGGACGCCAAAATTTAGGGCAAATTATTTTCCTTTCCTATACAGTAAATTATCCTTCTCCTCTCTATTATATTATGAAAACATACACAAACTCTCCTAAGTCAAAAAATGACTAAAATATCTTCAAGAGTAATAATAATTTTTATTAAAAATGTAAGTTATTGATATATATATATATATATATATATAGTGTTAAAAGTCATAAATTTAATTTATTATTACTTTCAGAAATAGATTATTTGTGTATTCATCACACATATTTCATATTATATACATAAGAGATATAGGAATGTGTTGGTTAAAATATGTGTAATTATAGCTTGTCTTTTGTTACAAGAGAATCAATATAACGCATATTTTGATGTCAGATGAGAAGAGTGTAATTTTTTCAAAACAGAAGAAACAATCATATAACTTAGACGTCTTTCAAAAGAAGAAAATAATTCATCTTAATTTGTTTATTTTGATCTAAAATAATTTGTAGTTGGGTAAAAGAGTGGTAGAATGAGAAACAGTTCCTTAAGACAAGATCATATTTGATGTTATTTGTTATTAAAACTTGTCATGAAATCATCAATGAACTTACTCAACATGTCACATCTCAAAATCTGAGCACGTGACCGGCACGGAAAGTGAATTTCACCTAATTTCTGTAAGCCTATCTTTCTCTTAAGCACAATATTAAATCTTATTTTGGTTATTCTTTTAAATGTAATTAATTTAAATTACACAATTTAAGAAATTAAAAAAAAAACTATTTCTCTTCTCACAAAATGATAAGAAATTATGGCTAAACCGATTTTCCCATACACGTTACACTTATACACATTACGTCGCTGAACAAACCTACCCGATTACAGAGTTTTTCTAGATTTATACATTAGAATAAGACTTAAATATTATACATTTACCCTAAACAAATAAAAAAGTAATCCTGGCGTGATCGTCATTGGATTAGCAAGTTATTCATACCTGAAACTGAAGACAGCTTTTATTTGAGAGAATCCTACCACATTCACACACAATATAGGTATATATACAGACATGCAGATATACATAATTGATATAACGGTATAATCATCTAAGTTTTGGTGTACAAGATATTTATCAAGACACACACATTGAAATCACCTTGCAATTATTAACAACACATTGAAGATCAAGCCAAATCACATTTCAAACAATTCAAACAATTCATACAATTCCAAATTAAATTCCCAGATATTTTTCAAGTCCCATCCATAATAAGTGGTCGTTGCCCCACGACCCCTGCCGCATCCTCCCTTATTTCACCCCTGTCCTCAAAGGGATAAATCTGTAGTCCAACCTTATTTCACCCTATCTTTAAAAAGGACGAATATTATATTCAATATCACGTAGCCATAATGATTTCATTCCACCCTTATTTCATCCCATGGGATCCCAAAAAACTCCATTTTCGCTTCTTTTAAGATCAAACACAATCACATTACACAATCATAGGCAACCATACGCATCTCATTTCAGGAAAAGTTCACAACAGTCTCATATTTGCACATTCCAATGCATAACATGAATTCATAAATTTCATGTCATATATATATATATATATATATATATATATATATATATATATATATATATATATATATATATATATATTTGTAGTACACTTTTAATATATACATTAAATAAACAAACAAAGTAAGGTAGGATCTCTCACCTTGATATTTGCTCAATTTTACCTTAAACATTTCTCGAAGATGTGTGTAATACCCGTTAATTTTAGAATATAATTCGCTTAAGAGTATTTTAGAATTCTACAACGTTACTTTAGTTATT
Source organism: Biancaea sappan (assembly GCA_037074585.1). Lineage (NCBI taxonomy): Eukaryota > Viridiplantae > Streptophyta > Magnoliopsida > Fabales > Fabaceae > Biancaea > Biancaea sappan. The sequence goes on along the minus strand of CM073493.1, from coordinate 5,395,199 downwards.
TATTTTGGTCATTTTTAATTTTCATATTTAATTGTTCTCTTTGAATATTATTTATGAAAATTGAGTTAAATGACTGGACTAAATATTTGCACAATGAGGGATACATTCTAAGAATGGTGAAATTCATGGAAAAGTGGTTTCAGAATGGTCAATTAATCCATTTATTGTAAGTTGACTGGATGGGTTTGGATGTTGGGTTATGGATACCCATGGGTTATTGAATAACCCATTAGAAATATTTAATATAAAGTTTCAATAGTAACCCTCATTTTTTTCACTCAGCCGAAGGAAGCAGAAAAGATTTCTCTCTCAGTTCTTCATTTTCTTCTCAAATCCTTTCCTTGATCTTCAGAGTTTCGATTATTTGTTCGGTTCAAAAGCTTTGTAAGGATCAAAGGTAAGCTTTAATCCGATTATTTTCCTTAAATTTCAGTTTATGTAGAAGATCAGAGGAGGTTTTGTTTTTGAAGATTTTGATGATAATTCATGAATCTCAGTTGTTTTAGAAGTTATATTTGAGTTATAATCGGTTAAAAGAGTTGAAATTCTGGTTTTGAAACAAGAAAGGGAAAGGATGAAATTGTTAGAAATTTCTGCAAAAACCGAGTTACTGTAGCGACCAGGGATTTCGAAACAAAATCTGGAAAATTTTCTTCGGTTACTGTAGTAGTGCTGTAGTGTCGGCAGTCAACGGTACTGTAGCAGTCAATGTTACTGTAGCGAACCGGCACTGTAGCGAACCGACACTGTAGCAAACCGTTATTGTAGCAAACCGTACTGTAGCAACCCGTTACTGTAGCAGTCAGAAAATTTTACGTATTTTCGTGATTTTGTTTCCTTTCTTATGATTCCTTGTAATATATTTTACTAGAAAATTTTCCTACACAAATTCTAGTGTGGAACAAGGTAAACTTGGACAAACATCAAGGTGAGTGAATAACCTTGCTCAGCTAATTTGATATTACTAGTCAAAGTACAATATAAGTCTCATTTACAATATTATTTAGATAATAAGCAATTAATTTTTCATATGGGAGTATATGATGATCAGTAGAAATAAGAGTATGAAGAAACTATTTATTTCATGACAATTGTACTATGTGATGAATTCTCACTATTTTATTAATGAGTAAAGATCTACGGGATCTAATATACGAGTGTGAAAGGGTTAAAGTCCCATACTACTCGGTGTATATCTAAGAAATCTTATACACGAGTGTGAAAGGGTTAAAGTCCCATACTACTCAGTGCATATCTATGAAATCTATATGAAAGTAATGGTTGGAACCCAAGAGGGGGGTGAATTGGGTTTTATAAATTTTTCACAAGAATTAATTGGAAGTTAAAATGATTTTCTGTAAAAGTACAATGCTTAGGATAATAAATGCAATACAGAAAATCAATGTGCTGTCAAGATAAATAATTATAAAGATCAAGGAATTAAAGAATATATATCAATATGCACAAATTAAAGAGTAAGGGATAGAGAAAGCAAACTCGGAGATTTATACTGGTTCGGCTAATCCAAGCCTACATCCAGTCCTCAAGAGACCACTTGAGTATTTTCACTATAATTGCAAGTTTAATCCGGGTACTTGCAAACCACTACAACCACACAAATTCGATCCGGGTATTTGCGAAACCACAATGAAGAATTTATGAATCCGGGCTCCTCCTCAACCCAAAGCAAGTTCTTCCAACACCGGTACTTGCGAACCTCAACTCAGAATAATATATGTGTTGATCAAAATCAACAATACAAAGAAATTCTCTCTAAAGAGTAGATGAAAACAAATGAAGCTCTAATAACTCTAATGATAGAGAATATGCAAGATTTGGCTCAAGAATGCTTTCCTTTCTCTCAAAGATGATAGAAGAAGTTAATATCACATTGTAGGACTTTGTTCTTACTCAAAATCGTGTATCTAAGGTCATATATATAAGATTTTACAAAACTAGCCGTTATATAGCCGTTATATAGCCGTTACAGCACTTATAGTGCAGTCCAGATTTTGAGCTTTCTTTAAAAATTCATAACTCCCTCATTTGAACTCCGTTTTAAACAAATAATATACCGTTGGAAAGATCTTGGAGTCTAGTTTCAAATGAACTAAGTTTTACTCAAAAATTATTTTTCTTTTAAAAGATATAATCAAAATACTGACTATAGGTCAGAACAGAATAATCAACTTTCAGTTTTTCAAACTATATTTTAAATAGTCATATATTTCTCATTTAGACTCCGTTTTCAATAAATAATATACCTTTGGAAAGATCAATGAGTCTACTATCAAATGAGATTAAAATACTTGAAAAAATGATTTTTCGTTTATGAGATATGATATAAAGAGTGACCAAAGGTCAAAAACTAACTTTTGTAAAATTTCATATCTCACTATCTTTTTGTTCAAAATAATTGAGCCAATGTATGCAAATCTAAATCATTGAGTTGCACAAGTATACTAGCCTATATAAAATATACCTAATGTAAACACATAGGCTATCTTGATGCATCCAAGCTTCCAAGACTTCAAATCTTCTAATTCTTCATTTCTTGGAGCTTCATCCTTGCATATTGTTTTCCTTGAGTGAAGCATGATATTGCTTTTCCTTGTTTTTCAATACAATGCTCACTCTTCTTGTTTTGAACCAACCTATAAAATATATCTTACTTGCAAACCCAATGGTTAGTTTAATAGCATGATTCAATATATGCAACATACATATTAAATAACATAATCATGCTTAAGTACTTGTAGCATATATATGATAATTAATCTTTATATATATCAATGCTACTATTCAAATACATTTGTCATCATCAAAACTTATGGCATATAGCCTTAGGGTCAACACTATACACGAGTTGAAAGGGTTAAAGTCCCATACTACTCGGTGTATACCGATGAGATCTTATTCACGAGTTTGAAAGGGTTAGAGTCCCATACTACTCGGTGTATATCTATGAAATCTTATTCATGAGTTTGAAAGGGTTAGAGTCCCATACTACTCGATGTATAAGACAATTAATTATATGAGTAAATGTGGTATTTGTACTTTTGATATTTTATATAGTACAGTTATTTACTTACTGAGTTTTTAAATAAACTCACACTCCCTATGATTATTTTTTCAGATACAGAAAACAAAGAACAAGAGTATCCATTTGAAGAATAGAAGCCCATTGGAATTATCCTCTATTTCTGTCTGGTGGGATACCAGTACTTATTAATATGGACACTAGAAACGCTCTGTACTTTCTATAGGTCTCCTAGGCTTGCGATGAGATAGAAATATCAGACTATGTATGTCTATATTTGCTTATCAGATGAATATAATTCTGTAGTGTGGAATGAATGATTAAGGTTGAATGTAAAACCTTACAGAATATATGTATATAACGTATGTTTGAGAATTATATCAAATGAGTAGTATCTTTTCACATGCTCAATTTTTGGGATGTGACAATGTGTAAGATGATGGAATGTAATTTCTTTTACGTCCAAACTAATCATAACATTCCAAAATATATGGATGATGCATTAAAGAATCCATCCCTACAAGATAATCATGCCAAAAATATATCAAGGTCACAAAATAAAAAAATTCTTTGCTATAATTTGACCTTTGATTACTCCTATAAATATAAATTTCAAATAATAAAGAATTTTCAAATGAAACTTGTACTATTAGAACTAGACTCAAAGAGCTTTCTAACGGTATCTTATTTATTAAAAATAGAGTCCGAATAAAAGAGTTATGAATATTTTAAAACTGATGTTACAGTAATGGTCAATGGTCAACATAGCTACAGTATCATTGACCGAGTCAATACTACAGTATCGTTAACCGAGTCAATGCTACAGTAACTGAGAAAATTTAGAAAAATTTTCTTGATGAACATTATTTTTTGAAAAAATTTCAGAATAAACAGTAACGTTTTTCGTGTTCTTCATCCAAAAATCCTAAAATCGCATCTAAAACAACATTTTTTTGATTTCTTTCACGGGTTTTCTTTCTTAATATCTAAGGAGTGTTTTGATACCAAAACCTCCAATTTTTACCAACAATCCAAGCTTAAATCTCAAATTTTCATTAAGAAAACTAACTTTTTTAAATATCTAAATTCTACGAATTTCTCCTAGTTTTCTCCAAATTTCTTGTTCCAATAACATCATAAATCACCCAGGAATGTTTTAGATTAACATCCACACTTAAATTCATCCATAGAAATATTATACAAAGATTTTCCAAATTGACAACCTAGGATTTGTTCTTGTAAGAGGAGGAAGAAAAAGAAGAACATCTACTTATCAATCTTCTTCGCTTCCATGGCTTCTTCCCCTAAGCAAGATGGCAAGAATGGATGATGAAGGAGATGGAATGAAAGTTTCTGCGAAGGAGATGCAAAGAGCTTCAACAGGAAAGAGAAAGTTGAATAAGAAGGGAGGATGATGTGTTTAATGATTGTATGTGTGGGCCCCACTATTTTTTTTGGGATAAAATTGCTCATAGTCACTCTAACTTGTAAGATTTGTTCACTTATGTCCTTGAGAATTTGTAAAAATTTCTCAAATTAAAATTTTGAAATTTCTATTTCTCAAATTAAAATTTTGAAATTTCTATTTCTAAATTTCCTTCACTAATTCAAAAAGAACATTTTTCACGTAATTAAATTTTCCAATAAACTTCAAAATAGATTTTTAAATATTCATAAAAATTATTGGGGTATTACACAATAATTAATCCTCAAATGTCCTCGAGAATTCTGAACAATCCAATGTGTTTCTTAAAACAAGAGAACAAAGAAAGAATTTTAACTAGGGTTCTGAAAATCGAACCAGTCATTGAACCAGTAGAGGTATCAGTCCAAGAGTTTATAGTTGGAATGTGGTCGAATCGTAATTGAATTGGTCTACTTTAAAATATTAAAAAAATGATATACATAATTAAAGACTAAATATAAATTTATAAATTCAATTAAAAATAAGATTTGATTTGAAATTACACAAAATAAAATTTACAATCAAAAGTTTACGGCAAAAATTGACAAAATAACAAGGAAATATTATTAATCAATATAATATTTATTCATATTAAATCCATAAAATACCAATATAATGACATCTCTACTAAAATTAGTTGATATGTAATATTAATTTTTTTATTTCTTGATTATAGAATAAGCAAAATAAATAAAAACAAAAAAATAAAGTAGACCAATTCAACCGGTTTTTACTCGGTTCGATTGGTTTTTAGCCGGTTCGACCATTCACTGATTTTAGGAGTTATTTTGAACCAATTCTTGGTCCGACCAGTTAAACTAGTTGGTCCGATTCGATTTTTACAATAATTTTAATAATATCATATATAAGCTTAAAGTATTTATAACTGGTGAAATTTGAAACAAAGATCTTAACTCTTTAATTATGTAAGTTTAACATCCACTTTCCTTTTGTATTCTAAGCGATGTGATACTTCTTATATTCAATCAAACTCATCACAATTCTCATCCACACATACGCACATTATGGTGTGGTCAAGTTTCTGCTGCCATTGAGCCCACAACTCAGAAAGGCACATTACATAAACAATGGGACTAATCCAAAGCTGCTCTGGTTTTGGCCTCAATTCCATCGGCTCAAAAGACATTAAGCAAAAAAGTTTGAAGAAAAAGTAACTTGTTCACTCTGAATTCGTTGCAAGTGAAAATTATGTCAAACTTGATGTGTGTGGCTTACGTCACCACCAATGTTGAAAGAAACCTAGGAAAATTGTGGTTCCTTAAAGTAATATAAACCAAGGGATGCATGTTTAAAAAAAAAAAACAAATAATGCTTTCCGTAAGGTAATATAAACTAAGAGTTGCATTTTTTTGTATTAAAAGAAAGCAAATATTCCATACTTGAGGTGTATTATACAAAATTATTTTTAAATTTTAATTGTCACATCATAATATTTAGGCAAAAAATATTTTTTGTCCCTAACTTTTAACTTAAATTTTAATTTCGTCACTAACAATTATGTTTTTACTAATTTCATCTCACATGATTATAATTTGTTTCTTAGAACTAACGCTGTCAACATAATAATGAAAAATGCTAACTTGAAAGACACGAGAGACGAAGAGAGAGGACATAGAAAGAGAAAGGGGCATGGGAGAGAGAAGAAAAGAAAAAAATAAAAATTTTAGGAGCAAATTTGTCATTTTATCATCGATCCGATGTGTTTGCCATGTGTACAACATGTTGGCAAGGGTGCATCCTTCTACATCAACATTTTTTTGTTTTTATGTTGACGACGTTAGCTCTAATTAAGGACAAAATTGAAATAAATTGAAATCATGTGGGACGAAATTAACAAAAAAATTAGAAACAAAATCGAAACTTGAGTCAAACATTATGGATGAAAAAAGTAATTTTACCTATTATTAAAGAAAATTAACATTGAAAAAACTTTATACCTTTATAGTTCGACTGTACTCAAAATAAATTAGGTGAAACTCAATAATTTTTTTAAGATTAGTTGTTTTTAGAAAAACAAATAAAGTTGCAAGTATATTCCTAACTAGCTATAAACATAATATTATAATAGACCAAAACATCAATTTGGTCCCTCACAAATGCCTTTTTCTCAAGTTAGTCCCTATAATTTTCATTCTCAATTTAGTCCTTTATAGATTGATATGTTATCAATTCAGTCCCTTATAGATTTTCATTCTCAATATGTTCCCTCACAAATTGATATGTTATTAATTTAATCCTTCACATATTTACATTTTCAATTTGGTCCCTTGCAAATTGATATGTTATTAGTTTAGTCCCTTCATCAAAAGTTATGGCAAGCAAAAAAAGACTAAATTGATGATATATCAAATTGTGAGGGATCAAATTAAGAATGAAAATAAGTAAGAGACTAAATTGATAACATATCAATTTATGAGGAACCAAATTGAAAATGCAAATTTTTGAGGGACTAAATTGGTAACATATCAATCTGTAAGGGACTAAATTGAGAATAAAAATCTATGAAGGACCAAATTAAAAAAAGGACATTTATGAGGTTCTAAAATAAGATTTTAGTCTATTATAATATTATAGGAGTAGGAGAGGCATTCATGCAAGAGAATAATAGCCTTTCCATTTTGCTTATTGTTAACTAATGAGAAATGCTTTCTCTTATCTTATTTGTAGCTTTTAGCAACAACCATGTGTTTGTTTTATTTGGCAACTACTCAGAGAATAAATGCCACTTCATCTAATAATCCAAGTTTATAGATTCAACAGGAATGGCTTATGATTTATGTATCAATAGTTTTTCATAATGATAGTAGTGAGGAGTTTGAATTTAAGAGAACTACGCTGTGTTCTAAATTAGGTCTCGAGTCTAAGTTATGTGAATTAAAAAAATATATATTAGTTTTGAAGGAGCTGTATATATTTGTTGTCTGACCTAGTCCAAACTAAATTGAGCAAAACTTAGTGATTTTTCTAAATACTGGTAGTTCCAATAAAGTTCTTAAATAAAAAATAAAATTGAGAGGTTTTCATCTTTTTTTTTTGTGTATCAACTCATTATTATCGACAAAACATACAATTTGATCATAAAAGATCTTCTCACTATTTGGTTGGTCCTTAGAAGATTCGCATTATACCCAATAGACCCTAAAAGTTGAAATTATTATATTCGCTAGTTCAATTGTTCATGTGTTTTGTTTTCTTAGTTGACGAAGCACATTATTTGCTACATATGTTGTTAAGGTTGGCATTGCATTACTGAGTCTCCATATTAGTAAAAATGATGCTTTTTTGCTCATGACATGGTTTGCAATGCTTTCATTCCTTAGATATTTTCCAAAATAAACTAATCAGTCCCTAAAATTTTTTTAAAAAGCTTTACTTATTATTTCCTAAAAAATCTTAAAAACTACACTTACTAGTTCTTGAAAGATTGCATAAGATACTAAAAGACCATTCAATGTTTATACGAACCACACTAAAAAGTCCTCGATACATAGAACATATTATGCCTATGAGAAAATGGAGCACATGGGCATACGATTGTGCTAATTAATGAATATAACAGTTTCAACTTTATAGTACGAATCTTTTAGAAACTAAATAGAATATATTTTTAGAGGACCTAATTGTATGTTTAGTCCATTATTACCTCTCATCTCACTATTGTAGGGCCCACTTCATCAAAAGGGAGCTCAAAACTTAAAAATGGTGTGAGATAATCCAAAAGGAAAAGAACAAAAGAAACACGGGACATATTGTCCTCTTTTGTCAAAATATGAAAAAGAAGATGATGAATTAATGCAATGGTAGATGATAGATACATCACAAATGTGAAATGATAAAGTTGACATAAGAGCCACACAAAGCAATAGTGAAAATATGACATATAGCAAATACATAAGAAATTTAAAGGATGCTTCCTTGAATGGAACCATCTTCACCTATCCATGGCTTCAAGCTTTAGCCACTCTTCAGGAATCAACACCCTTCTCAGAAACAAACAAGAATTTTCCTTAGATTTGATGTTAATTTCATTTTCATCTTATTTATTGTCATGAAAATTTCAGAGAAATAGAGAAGAAAACCCAAATAAAATCACAAAACACATACAGATTTACGTGGTTTAGTCAATGTGACATATATTCATAGGTAGGAAGAAATTTTTTTATTTTTCAGGCAAACTGTTACAAGTTACATACAATAAAACATTTTAGAAAAATATATAACTACCCAAAAAAAATACAAAATCGGGTCACGTTCATCGCCCAGCTTGCACTACAGACCTCTATTTTTTTTTTTGGTCGCACTCCCAAAATTTCAAAACTGATCATGATTTACCAAAAAATTTCAAGGCAATCAAGATAATATTATTTATGTCAATTTCATTTAATATGTTTATAAAAATTAACTAATTAGTTGAACATGTGAAGACGTAAACATAGATATTTGACTTAATATCTGGCCTATTAAATCTAAATTGAGATTGTTCTACTTTTACTAACTCTATCATTTCTCAGAAGTTAAGAGATATAGGTTGCATATCTTCATTGATAATGTAACAGGCATGTTTACTTTAGTGACAATTTCAACAAGTAAACTAATTTTGTTAATAATTTGAGTTGTGACAGCAATTATAAGTTATTGAAAATTTTCATAAATAGGTAAGATTAAATTGACACAAAAACATATAAGAATAAATTAATAATTTGAATTGTGGCAGTAATTATAGAATAAGATATTGAGAAACAAAAATGTAAAACAAAATTGAAATCGATTCCAGATTCAAAGAAAGAAAAAGGTATTTTTGTTTAAATTATATTAATCCCAAAAGCTGTGTAAATAAAAAGGAAATTACTTTAATTTTTGTCCTGTCACCTCAATGAAGACGATCAATGCAATTATGGCTCAAATTGATGTTTTTCCTCTTATCAAACATAGTCAAATTTGTAAGGAGAAAGGAAACGTAGCTTCAATTGGCCCACACGCCTCAAGAAATGAGAGTGAAGAAGGCGTAAGTGTTGTACACTTTTATCTTCTTTTACAGAGAGAAAAGTGCGAAGTATGCCCCATTGTCACCATGAAATCCCTCTTCAATCTGCTTTTTTCCGTTTCAAGCTCTTACTTTTTCTTCCTATAAATGCTACAATTCCTTTCCAAAAATAACAGCCATCAAAAGCCTCAGAAGAGATAGATTCCTCTGTTTCCCTGTTTCTATTGCTCTGTTTTATCTGTTTTCCCCACAAGAATAACTAACGAAAACAAACAATACGCCTTTGAGATTGCCTAGGAAGTCGAATCCATATTCCTCTATTTTACTTCCCCTGTTTCCCCTATGTCTATTGCTCTGTTTTCTCTGTTTTTCCTACAAGAATAACTAGCGAAAACAACCAATACGCCCCTAGAAGTCGAATCCATATTCCTCTGTTTTTCTTGCTCTGTTTCCCCTGTTTCCATTGCTCTGTTTTCTCTGTTTTTCCCACAAGAATAACTTGCGAAAACAACCAATACGCCCGAGAAGTCGAGTCCATATTTCTCTGTTTCTATTGCTCTGTTTCCTCTGCTTCTTCCACAAGAATAACTAGCAAAAACAACCAATACATCTCGAGAAGTCAGAATCCATTTTCCTCTTTTTTTATTGCTCTGTTTTTCTCACAAGAATAACTGACAAAAACAAAGAGTGCGCCCTTGAGATTGCCCGAGAAAAAGATTTTTTGGCACAAACAAAGTCAACTCGGCATGGGAACTTGTGCATCTTCTCAATACACAAGCAAATGTGAAAACTTTAGCAACTGGAAATCCAAAGTGAACATAATAGACACAGAGGGCAAGCTACAACAAGTAAAGCAAGCAACGAAAGCAGGGGATGTTCTATCTCAGAATCCAAACTGTTTCATGTGCAGCTCAGAATCCATGTTTGTTGGATCTTTGATTCCTCATGTGGATCCAAGTGAAAAGCTTCAGATTGACCATATCTACTTGCTATTGCCACTTTCTAAATCCCACACACCACTTTCTCTTCAAGATTTGTGTGTCTTAGCCATTAAGGCTAATGCAGCTCTGCCTCATTCAACCTTGGAATCCTCTTGTGTTAAGCAAAAACATTTGCTCCACAATTCAACCCTTCCAAGTGTTTCTCTGGGATTTTCCCGTTACATTTTCTATGTATGTTTGAAGAAGGTTGTTGGGGTTTTTTCCCAAGAAAATTGTGTAAATTTTCATAAAAAGATATCTTCAGTCACTGATGAAGGAATTCAAGGAAAAGCGGAGATAGAGAGAGTCAAATTACAAAGAGATGGCTGCTTGGAGTGTTGAAAACGGCTCTGATTATTCCGGTTGTGGGGCCATTTTTTACTTTTTTTAGTGTCATTTATAAAGGTGTTCTTTTTTGGAACCACCAATACTCAACATTTATTAAATTTTAATTAATCTAGTTTGAATTAAGATAAATTATAAAAATAAAAGTACAATTTTCTTCTTTAACATTTACTTCGAATTCAATTTGGTTCTTAGTGTTTTTTACGTTAATTTTTTCACACATGTTTATTTTTTGTTTTTATTTTGTCGTTATGAAAAATGTTGACATGGACTTTGTCATATGGCACGTTTATTACTAAAATATCATATTAATTTATTTTACTTTTAATTTATCACAAAAATTTGATTAAACTTCAATTTTGCTCCAAATAATACTTTTTTTAATTTCTCATACGTTTCAAATTAACAATTAAACATTTTAGAAAAGTCAACATATCTAGTTTCACTTAGAATAGTTCATATTAGCATTTTTTGTTATTTTTTACTGATAACCTTAGGAACCAAAAAAAATAGAAACATTGGTACAAAAAAAAATGTTCTTAACGAAATTAAAACACAAGATAAATGTTAAGTATGAAAAATATGTTTTTTCGAATAATAAAAGTGTAAAATTTTTTCAATACTAATATTTTCTATTCACAAGACTCGAATTCAAAACTTTACTTAAACAATATCGAATTACTTGAACTTATCACCGAAGGGTGTTTACCAGGTGTGTTCAACTATTCATCATTTCTAATTTTGCTAAATGGTGACTGAATTGAGTTGGGATTTGGGATTTCAAGTTTGCAACTTTATGTCAATTTAAATTGTGACTTGATACTAAAATAATAATAATAATAAAAGTTAAATTCAAAATTGTTGTAAACTTGTATGTAAAATGTGAAAAATCATAGATATTTTGAGCATTAAAATTTGGGTGTAGGAATAAATCTATCATGAATCCTTTACAAACCATGTTAGCAATGTTTTTCAAAATTGGCTTAAAATAATACAATTACAGTGGCTATTATATTAAAAGAAAAAAAAACTAATTATCAAGATTGTAACACTATCAGCCGTGAGTCGGGTTTTTCTACTTAGCCAAGCATCATCTAATTGTCATTGATATGTAAAGCCTATGCATATCCAATTCTGCTTAGTCAAACGTAAGATCCTAGGACATTAGTCACAATATTACATTATAGTTAGTTCTTGTACATGTAGAGAGAGATACACATAAATACATTTATAAATAACAGTAAACTTTGGTTAAATTAGATTAAGTGATCAATCTAATTAATTACTAGAACAGTGTGAATTTGACAGCATTAACAGAATTTTCAAATAATACTGATTCTAACTAAACAACTATTCTCAATACACACATACTCTGGATTCTGGCCCCACAAAAACAAAAAACAATAAAAAAACAAAAAAGCACATTACATAACTAACATTTTGTCTCATAAACAGTGGGACTAATCCAATGCTGCTCTGGTTTTGGCCTTAATACCATCGCCTCAAAAGTTATTTAAAATAGAATAATAAAATAAAATTCCGAAGAAAAAGTAACTTGTTGACTCTGAATATGTTCTAAATGAGAAATGTTTCATACGTGTTGATGTGTACAGTTTAGGTCATCACCACTGATGAAACAACCATAGAAAAAATGTTACTGTTTATACTCTTTTCATATGTGGTTTAATTATAAGTAAAAATATACTTTATGTCCCTAAAGTTTACATCAATTTTTATTTATATCTTTATTTTTTTAATTAAATATGTCCTACTTATTTTATTTTATTTTTTTTTGTAAATGTGCCCTTTTTTAAATACTGTTAAAAAAACTAACAGAAAATACTGACTAAATTGTCATGTGACAAAATATCATCCACCACGTCATTTGTTACATGAACCCATCACCTAAAATTACAAAAATGTCCTTAATAATATTTTAAAAAAATTATTTTGACAAAAAGAGAGACTAAATAGAAATAAACATAATATTCTATGGACTAAATTGAAATATTTGATATTTTAAGAATTAAATTGAAATAATTATAATATTTTAGGACCAAATTATTAATTTACTCTATATTTTCCGATACCACTTTCTAACTCCCACACTTCACTCTCACCTCCAGGGGTAGTGTGCATTGGCCAATGCAGCAATCTATTGATTACTCAATGCTTAAATCTTCTTCTATTTTAATTTGAAATTGTTTTGCATAGAAATAAATTTTTTAGAGATTTTAAAGAAATTATAGTCAATTATTCTTTTGGTCTATGTAGTTTATAAATTTGTAACTAAGTTGTTATATTATTCTTTTAATTTAATAGTTACAGTCAAACTTACATTTATATTCTGTTAAATTTTGTTAATGTAGCCAATCATATATTATTTTAGCACTTTGAATATATATATATATATATATATATATATATATATACTAACGGGAAAGAGTAAATCTAGATAATAAAGTGAAATTAACTTATATATATGATATGGGAAACAAATTTTTATGTGACTTAAGTAATTTAAATTGAATGTGTGCATTTAGAATACCAAAATTGTATATAATTAATTATGTCAAAGAAATTTAGTGGAACATCGATAAAAGTTTAACAACAAGGGCTAAATTAAAAATTTTAAAAATTGAGTAAACTTACTTTTTGATTTTTGAAAATGTACTTTAGTGTTGGTTTGATCTTTGAAAGATGATTATTGATCACTTTAATCTTTGAATTTTGAAACCATTATACAAATTGGTCCCTCCATCCATCATCTCCGTCAATGCATGGAACAGAGGGACCATTTTGTTCAAAATTTAGAGATTAAATTGATCGATCACGTCAATATTTTTAAATCCATGTCGTTCCACATCACTATCATGCTAACAGATAACGATATATATTAACAGGTAATGTTGACTGTAAGGTTGTCAAGATCTCAATTTAAATCTTAAAATCTTACGATCTTAGTTCCTAAGCAACTCCAATGATCATAATCCTATATAAGATCTAAATTTATTAGGATTTCAGTAAAATTTTATTTTAAATATTAAGATTTTATGGTCTTACGATATAATCAATCTTGTAACATTTTGAATTTGTGGCATTTTCTTCCTTTGTTATTGTGTTTCTAATATATAGGTTCAAATGGGATTAAAAAAGTTATTAAACTAAATCAAACTTTTAATTACACTATATGTATACAAACTTACCACTCCTAGTGTATTCAACCTTTAGATTAGTTTAGTGAAAATTGACATTGAAATATTATAGTATCGTATGTCTTGAAGAAAAAAATGTCAATTAGGTGAGAAAATAAAAACTTAAAAAACCAACAAAAGTAGAGTCTGACTCTTTGTTATTTTTTTTTTCACTAATTGAATGTTTTCAAATCTATGTTTTTTTGTTATTGTCGCAAAATATTTTCTCTATTATCATGTTTTAAGTTTTATTGATTGAAATTGAACATTGAATTTTTTATATAATATTACGCTGATTTTTCATTTATATATACATAGGCATATTTTAAATTATTATATTTCTTTGGAAATTAGATTTTTCGATCCTCGATTCGATTTTACAATTCTATTTTTTAATCTCCTTATCGATATTAAGTAAAATCTAGATCTTGACAACCTTAGTTGACTAAGACAGCAAGATCAACTTTTGGACCATTTTTTGTATAATGATTTCAAAATTTAAGGACTACTTGATTAATAATCATATTTCAATGATCAAACAGTCATCAAAGTAGACGTTCAAGAACTAAAAAATAGGTTTACTCTAAAAATAGGTTTACTCTAAAAATAGGTTTACTCTTTTAATTTCACAAGGCTTGCAAATTTTTTTTAATTTTAGGAACTAAATGACTAAATTTAAAATTACATAAAAATAAATCATCTAGAAGAATTAATTTAACTTGAAATTGTTGATGAGCTTTTACTCAACAACTTAATCTTTTGAATTGAATTAATTTTTAACATATATTTATCACAATATTCAACAATTGCTGCTAAGTTCTAGAATGTTTTAGGAGGAACAAGCTGAGTGATGTTATGGAGAACAAAGCATAGATTGGGTTTTGGGACTGCACAAAGAAAGGGAAGAAAAGTAAATGCTAAGAATATTATACTTTCATAAAACTGGTATTTTTTATCCTCAATGTTTATTTTAGGTTACATTTTAATCTTTTATGTTTCAAAAGTTTTATATTGATCTTTTATGTTTCAAAAACTTATTATTTTAGTCTTTTTATGTTAGAAACATTAGTCTATGTAATGAAGTTGATACGTTATTTTTCAAATGCTAACATGACATCTATATAATTATTGATTGGATATTAGTATGTAAAAGATGATGTATCAACTCTATTATATAGACTAATAATTTTAACAAAAAAATGATCAAAATAACTAAACTTTAAAATATAAAAGATCAATATAAAACTTTTAAAACATAGAGTCAAAATAAAATTTAAAATAAACAAAATGTCATTTTTTTTTTTGCTTATACATTTTAGTTTAGTGCAAACGTGCATCGGTGCATGCGATTGTTTTACTTATCATCTTTACCACTGAATATGAAATTGTAAGGTTGTCGCATTGCAGGCATATTCCTAGCTGACTATGTCTACAGCTATAAATATAATATTGTACGACTTGGAGGCATTCATTCATGCAAGAGAATATAATGGCTTTTCCATTATTATTATCTTCTGGCAAATGCTTCCTCTTATCTTATTTGATGTTTTTATTAAAAGTCACTCCATCTAATATTCTAAGTTTTTTATTAAACAGGAATGGTTTATCGATTGCTTTTTATAATGATGAAACTAATGAGTTTGAATAATTTACAAAAACTACATTGAAAGTGTTGAGTTAAATCTTGTAAATAGAAAAAATTAACATTAAAAGAGCTTTATACCTCCTCTATAAATCTTTGGATATGATGATTTCTAATTAAAAAAAAAAAGTTAACATGAACTTTAGAGATTTTGATTTGTTTTTTGTGTATCAACTCGCATATAAATCAAAATCCACAAACCTGCATTAGCATTAGCATCAATGCAAGTTGACTATCAAATCAGTTGATCTTGAAACTTTGCATATCTTTTTTTATAGTTTCCATAGTTGGAACTTTTGTGACCCTAACAAAAGAGAATATTTATACATTACACAAGCATACACTCTAATGGACACAAAAATTTATATGCCACAAAAAATGCTGGTCTCAACCACACTTCTGGAAAACCTCAACCCTAGCTCATTTCTATTCAGGATTTTTAAACACATGCTTTTTCAGCTCAAATTTTTGGACCCTTATTCCCTTTTTATCGTGCCAAGTTTATTGGACGAAGCAGATTTTCAGCCCATGATCAAGTCTAACAGTGAATAGTAACTTAACCAAACATTGCAGTTGAATTGATGATTGTCAAGTATTCATACACAAGCGGGCATGCACAAAACAGAGAACATGACAATCAAATGCGCTTTCATATTATGATCAATTTCATCATAAGCCATAAGCCTAAATATCAACTACAGTAAACCATGACAATCACAGGTCACTAAACAAATACTATGGAATAGCAATATAACAAAAAAAGAAAAGAGATAAGATATACAATATGGACAATGACTAGTGTATTTAGTTAACCACATCCATAGTTTATACCTGGAGTAGCAGCACCTGCTGAAAATGGAACTTCAACTCTCTCTTTCACAATACATCGAGCTTCCCCATTTTCCACCACCAGCATTCTCCCTGGTGGACATTGGGCGGTTGATCTCTCATCCTCATTATCTTGTCGTTGAATCAGGCCTATACGGGTACTCAATTTTCCCAAATCAGGTACAAACCCAGATAAACTTAACATTGATACCACACCAACAACAGTAAGCATTGTTTTGGCTGCAGAAGTTATGAAAAACCCCAATCCTTTTCTCGAATTTTTATTCCCAGCTTCGACCTGATCTTGCATATTTTTGCTTAGACTCTTACTTGCATCAATCATTGGATCAATTGTGATTTTTCCATTGTGAGGAGACTTATGCATGGAAGGGATATGTGAGAGATATTCTTTTTCCAGACACATAACGCTTGGGGGACGGCTTGGATATGGAGGAAGAAGGAGATCATTGTTATGCTCCACTGTTTCACTAGCAAAAGTAGAAGCTTCATGTAACACTTCCAATTCC
Organism: Biancaea sappan; assembly: GCA_037074585.1. Taxonomy (NCBI): domain Eukaryota; kingdom Viridiplantae; phylum Streptophyta; class Magnoliopsida; order Fabales; family Fabaceae; genus Biancaea; species Biancaea sappan. Next base: position 5,378,173 of record CM073493.1, on the reverse strand, counting down.
TTACCTTTGTACTCGTTAAGATTATCAATTAACATTTTGCGGCAATTTTCAATCTCAGCAAGGGCAACTTCTCTTTCATACCATTGTTGTTGTTGCAGAACCTGGGAATTGCAACACACAACAATTAAGATTAGCAAACCATTACCACATTTCATAATAACATAGCATAAGAGAAAAAGAAAAATTTACAATACTACCTTACAATTTATATAAAAGTTTACAGATCAAATGAATGTAGATTAGCAAAAGATGAACTGTCATCCAGACACATGGTCAATAATAATAAGGAAATAAAACTTATATGCAATTCATCATATCTTTGCTATCAAGTTTTCTAATTAGAAAACGATAAATATATGGTCTTTAAAAATAACTATATATTTTTATACAATTCAACATTACATAATTGGTTCTTTAAGAAACTTTTTACACATGTTCTATTTTTAGTGGATAACTCAATAAAAAAGATATAAGAAATTGCATAAAAGTTTATTTCTATTAATAATGTTTATTTCTAAACAACCAATGATGTACCAGATAGTGAATATACATCATTTGTACCTGTATTGAGTATATGTTGGTGTAGTTTTGAACTAAAATCAAGATTTGCAATGATCATATTCTGTTAAACATGACTTTTGGTATGATTATATTCTTGGCTGCAGTCATCCAGCTCTGTCATCTAATTTGCCACAGATTAACATGATATAGATGGGGATAATATGCAGCAAAATTGAACTCTTTGTACCTGTCGTCACTAATTTTGTAGTTTCATAGGGCAAATCATACCGGTATCTAAATAAAGGAATTGTACAAAGCAAGTATGTTATTTGTTGTTATTATGGCAATCATTCTTTTTTTATTTCTTTTTGATGAAAATTACCATGTTACTCTCATAACACTTAAATCTCAAGTAAGCAAGAGTTTTTGCAACTTTAGACGCAATTTCATGGACATAGACAGCCACCATTTATCAAATAGTCCTTGTTATCTAGTTCAATTATGCTTGACTGTAATCAATAAAATAGAATGAACAGAAGCAATGAAACAATTATGCCAATCTCAAATTAATTGGTTGATGCATTCTGATAATCTAGCACAAGCTTAATCATGTATTAAAAACAAAATCTATTCACGACGTCTACCAAAACTTATGAAACATTGCATGAGACTCAGACTTGGGAATTGCATAATCACCCTCTTCTCCGTGTCCAAGTCAATGGATAACGCTTATAGATCTATTTGATTAGGCGTGTACAAGTATAGATTTTTTTTTTTTTTAGAATGTGAAATATTGCTAAAATTGTTTGGTTTGCTCAAAATATTATCAGGAATATTTCATGACATTTCACATGAATATTACATTCATGTGTTTGGTTTGGTTCATTTACAATATTCTTAGGAATCATACACAATTTTTCAAAAACATCCTTGATAATTTTGTATACAATTATTAATAATTACAAACAATTCTATTTTTTATCAAAAATTAAAAATAAAAATATTGGTGACAGCAGCGGTGGTGGTGCCAGCAGAGATAGAGCTGGCAGAAGCGGTGGAAGTGGTGGAGGTGGTGGTAGTGGTGATAGGGGTGGTTCTGATGGAGATGGTAGCAATGGCATTGGAGGTGACAGTGTATGTGGAGTGGCGGTGGAGGAGGATACCAAACACCCAAAAAAAAAGTTGCTGTGAACAAAAAACTACCACAATTAACAGTAGACCTAATTGCAGACAGAGATTAAAGTCTTATTTTACATAACATTTTGTCGGGCTTTGTGCTCATGCCCTTTAAAAAACTGACAAAATGAAAGCACATAGACCGGCTTATAATTAAGCCAAATTAATGGTAGAAAGATGGGTAAATTATGTGTAAAGGGCTCTACAGGGCACAATCACTCCTCAGTCCTGAGTTTGAGTATGCTCAACAATATGGAAGAGAGCCTTTGCAAGAAAAACAGACGACTCCAACAACAAAACACACTTGAAATGGAGTTCAAGAGGACAAAAATGTCTACTACTTCTGAGCCTCATTATGAACTATCAATTACCATAAATTCCTAAAAATTACTATACACAAGCAGTAAATAACTGCTTTGAATCAGCTGGATACCTTCCAAATATACTAACTACAAATGTTCTTCTCAAGTAAATAGATCACCCCAAAAAGATACTAGTCACCAGTATGGACCACTACTTTCCATTAGAAGAAATAATAAGTGATGGTTTAACCCATTTGACATAGAAAAGAAGTAGACATAGGAAAAGATGTATAAAAAAAATTACAAGATTACGAAATTATACCATACAATATCATAAGATAGAACTAGATATCAGAACATCAGGAAATCACTACTAAATAAAAACCCTAATATATATATGAATAAATTAACAATATATGCCCTACCTTTTTAGTTTCATTTTCCAAACATTAACGAGTGCACTAGTTAAATTCTTCAATAAGAAACTCATGACAAATATGTTTTCTTTGGGGATCACAAATAATGGACTAAATAGTTTTTTTTTTTTTGAAAAAAGAAAAAAGAAAAGTAAAGGCTAACCTGTAAGGAAGACAGCTGGATCTCCAAGGATTCGAGGGCACCGCAAATGTTGAACAACACTTCGGCTTCGGCTTCTCCAGCTTCTTCTTCTTCGGTTTCTCCATTGTCTTCCTCATTCACAGGGACGGGTGAAGTAAAAGAGGAGCCCTCATCGTTACCATCAGCGCGTTGAGGTGGAGAGGTGGTGGCGGCGGCGGCGGCTCTGTGGATGCAATTGGCAATGGTGAAGCGAAGCTCCGTGGCTCTGGCCAACGCTAACCCTAATCCGTCGTCTTCCATCATCGTCTGTGTTGTGTTGTGTTGTGGAAATGGAGACGATGTGACTCTAACACTGACTTAGAATGAATCAAACCGCTCAAAACCGCCAAAATACCTCTCTCTTCGTTATGTCGCTCTCTTTCTTTATTAGTGATTCTAGTGCTCTCTCTGCTGATAGAAATATCAAATATGTCATACACTCAGATGTGACAGGCACTTTTTTTTTTTATTTTAAATTTTTCAAATAAAAATAAATATTAAAATTAATTAATTCAAGTAGTAATGATGAGCTAAATATGATGATGGGTAAAGAAAAAAGGAGCCTTTATTATCTTTCAAATTTTATTTGTTTGATTTTTTTTAAATTACTTTATTCGTTATATTGGTGCTTGAAATTTTTTTAAAATAATTTATCTATATTTGATAACGAAAAAATATAAAATAAAATTAAAATTTTAATTATTAAATTATTAAATATATGAGTAAAATTGAATGGATAAATAAAAAAATTATATCTTTAACCTTAACTATTTAATTCTAAATATTTATTTAATAATTAAACAATTAAAATTTTAATTTTATTATACAATCCTCACAATCAATTATAGAGTAGTCGTTCTTAAATTTTCCAAGGATAAATCTTTGACTCACTTGAGCGCATCTTTTAATTTTGCTTCAAATAACTTTCATTCCATAAGTGTCTTCGTTTATGATTTCCACTTTATTTGATTGGGTTCTTTTCAAATAATGTTTTTGTCTAGTTCAAATTATTGCCATAGAAAGGTGGGCCACAAATCATTGAGCAATATGATATGATATTAAAATATGATAAAGTTTCTTTCTAGAAAAGATTCAATTTGATTAAAATATGATTATCTCAACTCGAAGAAACTTTCCTTTAAACCCGTTAAAACATGTAATTAATATGCTTTTCGGTTATAAAACAATTATTTCTTAATCATGAAAGACAAGTTAATAAATATTAATTCTTTAAAAAAACTTTGTTGTTGTTAAAATCAATTACTAATCTTGAGCTAACGATAAGTGTAACTTTTTTAACCTTAATTTTTTTATTTATAGTACTAAAATTTTAAATTATTTAAAAAAAAATGTTGAATCACTTGAATTATTCAGGTTAAACCTTGTTTTTTCTATCTCTTTAGTTGTAGATGAGCTTGAGAAAACCCTTTAGTTTAAGATAAGCTAAAAAAGCCTTGTGTTGGAATTGTCAATGAATTCGTATAAAATTATCTATTGTAATATTTGATTATATAATGAAAGAAAATTTTTTGCTTATATATGGCTTGTGTAGTTTTCCTTTATCCCTATTTTTTAAGTTGTACACATATATCTGTTTTGTATTTTGAGTCAACTATATCCAATTTAAGTTAAATCAATCTGCTAATTGAACTCAAATTCATTAATTGGGTAATATTTAAATAAACATATATTCACTCCCTTTAGGTATATTTTATATTTCTGTAATCCGACACTAGTTGAATTAGATCAGTTAGGGTCTAATGAGTTTTTAAATATTAATGGTTATAAATTAAAAAAACTAAAAACAAATTATAGTATTTTATTATATGTTTAAAATAATAAAAAGTAGTGGAAAGTTTACAGCTTTTAACATTTTTTATATTTTGTTTTCTTTTTATCATTACATTAAGTCATTGATCAGAATGCCTAAACTCGGTTGTATTATATCCACAATAATTGCTCATATTATTTTAAAAGAATACAATATTGTGAAATAGAATTAAAAAGCATAATATATTTTCATGTATGTCAACTTTTCTTGTATTCTATATTACTGTTTTTTCTGGTGAGTTTAGAAGTACTTAAGAGGAGGCGTATTACCTTTTTCCCTTTAATTTATTATAAGCATAGGCTTATTTATTTTGTATATTTGTTGTCTTCATTGTTTGTAAAACCAAATCAAACCTGACCAAAAATTGATGGCTAAAGAATCAAATAAACTTGATTAAAGACTAAGTTTGATCGGTCAGTATTTGCTTCAAACTAAATATGGGTAGACCGATTCAAGCTACCGAGCATGACTTTATGCTTGCACATTCTTAAAATGTTGTTAGAGTGAATTCAAACTCACAACAATGAAGAGGTTGAAAAACACTTTTACCATCCAACTGATAATTGTTATCCTATATACTCAAAATTTAATATATAATGAAGATTATGTTATTATATGCAAAATTCAATACAATATACATAAATTATTATATATTATAAAAGAATAACAAATGCTATAATAGAAGAGCATGCTATTATTTTACATAACTCACTTTTAATTATATAAAAGTTAAAAAATTTTAATAACAAATATTATAATATAAATTTAATTATTATTAAAATATATTATACATATTAAAATTATTTTTTATAATATTTTAATTTAACTATTTCAATCACAGTTTAACCATAATCTAACTAAAACGTAAACCAGTTTAATTACCATCCAATTTTTTAAAACGTTGCTTTCGAGGTTATGGACCTGTGTACCCAACATATCTTGTTTCATTGTCTTATTGTGAATAAATTAAAAAAGAATACCGATGGAATAAAAAATAATATTAGATTTGTCTTCCCAGGCAGAGTAAATAATATAATACGTTCAATATGGATCCAACAAAGGGGGACGAAGAAGAAGACAAATAGCATAAATTTAAGAAGCCTGTCTGCACAATATTATCTCACATTTATGCCCATAAGATATCTTGATATTTAAATAGTCATATTTGTTATGATAATTAAACATGATCATGAAAAGATATAAGTAATAATCTATAATGATTAAGAACAATGTTAAATACCCAAAGTCTTTAAGTTGGATGTATCATTTAAAATGATGATGACCTTGAATGCTATTATACAAACATGCATTCTTAATCATTGTTTGATATACAAGTCAACATATGAACTTGATTCTATTTTGGCATGTTTTTGGTTTGATGTTTATAAGATAAAATAGTCAACTTACTTTTTCAAATGTAGATTTGTAATATAAAGTGATTAGTTCGGTTTTAACAGTTACTTTTAAAACTTCCATCTGAATTAAAATATTTCTCATCTTCTACGTTGAGACAAAAGTGAGTTAAAAAGCAACAGTCAAACCAACATTTAATGAACATGAACCAATGCAAATATAATAAGACAAAATGGGACAGAGATAGCTATCAGAAAACCAAAAATCCTAAATCCTAAATCCTAATACTTAAAAAGTAACCAAACACATTTAATAAGCATGAACCCATGCAATTATAATAAGGCAAAATCAGACAGAGATAGCTATCAGCAAACCAGAAATGACTATTAGTAGAGTAAAATACAGAAACGTCGCCTTTCCCTCAAACCTCAAGGTGTTGGAGAGCCATGTAAATATTAACTTATGAATTAGCCATATATGCCCCAAGGAAGGTTATAGTATATACAACACCAAGATTTCAAAAGGGAAGGCAAGTAATGCAGAAAAAAGAAACTAACATTTTCTTTCTCAGCAAACAGATGCCCGGAGGAATTTATGAAGTCAAAAAAGGTAAAAACTAGTTGACTGTTATTATATATCCAGATCCATGAATTCCATCAATTAAGACAAGAAAATCATGTTAGAACCTATACAACTCTATTCATTTAGGGTTGATCTCCTTCATAATCAACTTCTGTCAACAACCTCTGCGAGCAAGTTTAGATCAAAATGGCCACCTCCGACACCCTCTTTTTGAGCGCACTTTTATGAGGAGAAAATCTGCTCTCATCGGAACTTTCGGAGGCAGAAGGGTGATCAAGTTCTGCTGTCTCATCTACGCTTGAAGAATTACAAGAATCCTACTTCACTCAGTATGTTTCTGATGGGCATCCACTAAATTCAACTCGAAGAATCATCTATACAAACAATAGTGACATATATAATAAGACAATGTCATAAGAAAATGAAAATAAAAAAAAGGACATCCAAAACCAAGATGCCGACATACATGTATGCACACCGATAAAAATGTAGATATAATGAAACATTGAAAAGTACACTTCTCAATTTGATAGATACACACACAGTCACAAAGATAAAAAATGCAACATAGCCACATGGTAAAGCATTTAATAAATCGCAGCAATGATTACAGTAAATACCTCTATCTTTATATAGAGGACTAAAAGTCAACCATTAAACCATCAGAAAACTAGTGGTGCAATAACAAGCCAGAATAATAAACTCAATCCTTATACTCATATATTACGATATATATATATATATATATATCAAAAAGGGAAAATGGAAAAGGTCTAGTCCAGTTTAACATTCAAACAAATCCCCATGGAAGACATTTACCAGCATTTTTGGCTTCATTGCTCTTCTACTGCCTTCTCTATGCCATTTGACTTGTATGGAGCTATCATGTCAAGTGAGAGAAGGCCCAGTAAATCATTCTCGATGCACTCATACCTGCATTATCAGAACATCACGTATTACAATCATCAATTCCAAAAGTGTTTATATATTAGGGCTGATTTACAGAAGCACTCACATTCCCCGACAGAGTCTGTCAACAGTTCTAGACAGATCGAGAACCTGCAACCTTATCTCAATAACCTTATCATCATTAAACTGATCAAAGGGCTCCTCCAAAAATTTGGAGAGCTTTTCAACATTTGCCTCAAGCTGCTGTTGCTGATCCTCAAATAAGTTCTGTTTTATTAACCTTTCCTCCTCTGGCAATTGATCTTTAAACCCCTCTCCAAACATATAAAATGCAAATGGATATGTATATGATAGGATACGCCTACACCTGAAAAGTCTGGCGAGTCCATCATTTACCCAGCTGAAGTCTCTGAGAGAAGAATCCTTCTTTTCTGAATTAGCAATCTTTGCTTCCATAGATTCTTTCAGTTTACCTTCAAGTGTCAAGGAGTCCAGGTGAGCTTTATAGCGGTTATGATAGTGCACATACCGGTGCAGATCACGCTTAGCCAGTTCGGCCTTTAGATCTTCGTCCTTGTAGCGACCACAGCTATGACCGGCTATAGTTGTCCAAGTATGATCTCTGCCAGTGGCTCCACCACACAGCCAACTGCACCAGCAGGGTGGAAATTTTATGAAAACATTCATTTATGCCAGCTTGGACAGTCAACATACCAAGTATTTAGTGAATCACTATAACCAAAAAGAAAAGTATCATATTTCAAAGAAAATGCATAAACAGAGAGTTGGAAAAAATTATATGATGTAGGATGGAGGAAGATGACAGGGGAGGCAGAATACCCACCAAAAAGCTTGGCCACAAATACAGCTGACCAAGTTGCAACCACCATTCTTCTCTACAAATTTGTGGCACTTTGGACAAGATTTTGTATTAACTGTTATCCAATTGACATTTTCTGATTCATCAAGACACTTTTTAGCCCAAAGCTCCCACATCGCACACGAACAAGGCGAATGTGCTTCGGACAAACAACGAAAACAGAATTGAAAACCACATGAACATTCTACCTCACATAGCCCATCCTCCTCAACATGGATTGCATTCCCACAATGAGGAACACTCGGGCACCACTTGGCTCTTTTATTGTCTTCAATGTAGGATTCAAGAAGAAAACGTTCAAATTTCTCTGCGATATCAGGGTGCTTTTGGCTGACTAGAGTGCTTACAACATTTGCATCACAAATAGCATTGCATTTGTATGCCATGCACTTAATGCGTTTACTTTGACCCTCATTTATCTTGACAATGAAATGTTCTATCCAACCTGTAAAAAGAGACATGATCATCACAATGGCTAAGAAAAAATGTGTGCAACTATGCATTATCTTGCAAAAGATAATGAGGAAGAATATTTGCCAATACACCTATTAATCTAGTTCTACAGCTACAGATTAACCACAAGGAAAAAAAATTAGAGAGCTATAAGCCAGGAATAACAGATGAAGCAAATACACACAGTTGTTGCAATAACAGTGACCACAGTCCATTCTTGCTGCTTCATCACAGGGAACATCCTCTATGCAGATTTCACACGTTATTGAAGAAGGAACTGATGACTCTGAATCACAACGTTCCTCCACACTAACACCAGCTTCAGCAAACAAAATATTTTTCCCCTTTTCTCCGTACACTGCAAACAAATTATCCACATCCCAGCGATGATGAATAAGAAGTGTACGTGCGTGACTCTCTTTCACTGATAACAAGTCCATCACTCTGCGTAAATCCTCCTTCTACATGCATGTACATAGAGAAACGTCAGCAAACCTCCAAATAAATTTAATCTGAATGATACATAGAACTAGCAACTGAATTATTTCATTCTTTTTCTTTGTCTCACATTACCTGTGCTGATAGAATTGATTCCTTTTTAATCACCTGCATGTGCCAAAGCATTTGACAAAAATATCACGTAAGGGTCCAGTTTACACAACAGTCATAATCATACATAAAGTGCAGTGATAGGATCACAACCATAGACCACAAAAATTCACAATCAGCATCTGCAGACCACAGGATTGCTAACCAGCTTTCACCTCAATGAACAGCAGAGCATAGTTGTGATACTTTTGACTTCGAGGGTCTACGGCTGTGACGTACATAAAATATAAATTTGACATGCCAGTCACCCTATGGCTAGAGTAGTATAATATAATCACTTTTAATCATAAAAAGAGATTCCCTTCAGATTGAAACATTTTATTGTGTACAGTTCAAACAAATAATTCAGAAATCATACACGAGTTCATATAATTCAATGCTGCAATATCCAGGTTCCCAAGTTCTTGCGCTCCAAACTAACCTACAGATTTCGTTTAAGTGAAATTGACACAATTCCACTTTCTCAATACGGCACAACTCAGACAGATAAAAACTTTAGTCACAGCAGTTTAAAAGGCCAAAGCTCTCATTTAACAACCTTGATTTAAAATACAAAAATAATGTACTTCACAAAGGCAACAAACAAATCAAAATCGATACAAATAATGGCACCCCAGGTTCGGACGAGAAAAAAAAATACGAAAAAAACAGTTATTTTACCGCGAAAAGCGACCCAAAATGATGACAGCTATTCACTTTTCACATGAACAAAAATAGCAAGAAAGCGAAGCGTGAGCCGTCAGGGAAAAAGAAAAAGGAAAAGAAGAGAAAATTTTGATTCCCCCTATCCCCTCACAAATACATCCACAACAACCAACCAATACAACGGAATTTCGAATACCTTCGTTGTGGGGCCCTTGTCAGCGGCCATATCATTATCGGAGTCCTCCTCGTTTCCATAGTCGTCGACGAAATCCTCCTGATCAGAGTACTGGTAATCGTCTTCGCTGCTCATATAGTCCTCCATCCTCTCGGACAAATCAGATAACAAATACTACAACACGTAATAACGTAAACGATGAAACAATAGGCACTAGTACTGCAAAAGAGTTTCAACAAAAATTATGGGTGGCAATTGGACCACTGTTCAATCAAATCCGGTGATCGGAGAAAATAGAGAACCGGGAATTCCGACAAGGCTTCCGGCGCGGAACCTTACGGAAGAAGCAGCCTGGAATTCCCGTGAGAGTAGAGAGCACTCACAGGTGAACCTTATTGCGAGAAAAATTCCAATTGTTCACTGAGGTTCAATAGTTATATATGATCCTGCAGAGAGAGATGGACATACAACGACGTCGTATTGTTTGTGTAATTTTGGTTTCGAAGTCGTTCCGAGAAATATTGCCCTTTTTAAAATTTTTAAATTACATTGCCTCTTACGCAAGTCTTTAAAATTACGTGAAAATTTATTTCAAGTTTTAATTTTATCTTTAATATTTTTTTGTATTATTTATATGTTATATATTTTATTTTTTTAGATATATCTTTTTTACTAATGCCTTTAATTTTATTGATAAAAAATATTAATTAAACGATCTACATGGTATATTTTAAGTTTCACGTCACATATCACATAGATGCATCTTTAGAATTCTAAAACTACACTTAATTTACACTCTTTCAATCTTTGTCATCCCTCTCTCACTCTCAATCTCGGTTTTCCCTCTCTCTCAATCTATGTAGTCCCGCTCTTGTATTTGTGTTTCTTTCCTTCTTGAGTTCTCTCTCTCTCTCTCTCTCTCTCTCTCTAAAATAAGATGTTATAAGTATATTGTTTTCTTGTAAATAAAAGCTTTTAAATATGTAGATAGATTAATGGATAGTATTTTAGTAAAAAAAAATGAATGTATTAGGTTATGAAACCAAAAAAAAGGCTATAACATACTTTTCTGAATAGGAATATAAATTCGGACTAAAAAGTTAATTACTTTGACAAAAAGCAAATTAGATAGAAGAGTTTTTCAATATAAAGGGTGTTAAATGTAAATTAATCAAACTTTAAGAAATATTAGTGTAAATTTGGCCAAAGAAAAAAGTGACTGTAATTAAAAGTGAAGCAAAACAGAAGCATATTGGATTTGATGGTACCTCAAGAAACCATACACGTGTGTGTGAGCTTTTTGTGTGCTTTGTGTGTCGATGTCAGTGTTTTCTTTTCTTTTTCATTTTTTAAGAGAAATATACTTCAAGTTTAAGACAGTAAATTATTTAAATTAGAAAAGAATACTTCAAATTATGAAGGACATAATTAAATTCATTCAAAATTAAGTGTACGGATATTTGGAAGTTTATTACTAGTTATAAGTATTTTTTGAGTAAATGATTAATTTGGTCATTTAAAAGCTTACAATTATTTTAATATAATCTTTAAAAAATTAAGCATGTCAATATAGTTTATACGAAATAGAACTTTATACGCATGTTTTGTTATTAACAAAAAAATTTGATGATAAATATATAAAAAAAGTGTAAATAAATTTAATTTAAGAATACGAGTCATGTTTGAGGTTAAAAAGAATCAAGAGACAAATAAGTGATATCTTCATTTTTTTTTGGATGAAACAGTGTATGATAAGTGACATTAATTACATTTACTTTTATTTTTTCTTTTTGGATGAAATTGTTTTATGGTTTATTCGTATATGCATCTCCACCCATATGTATGTTGAGTTAGAGGCTATTCGTTAGGGTTTGCTAATTACTATAGACTTGGGTGACATGATTCTTGAGTTGGAATTCGACTCAATGGAAGCTGTGAGTTTAATCAAAGATGGAAATATTTTTGCTTACGAGTTTGGAATCATTATTGACAATAAAAGACACTTTTGAGAAGCTAATTGTAATATCTGTCATTTAATTTTTTATTTTTTATTTTTATTTTACAAATATTGATTTACAAATTATATGCAATATGTGTTTGTAATGTTATATTGCGATGTGGTAATATTTTAGTATATGATTTTGGACTGTAGATATAATATTCCAAGAATTTATATGAATATTTAAAGCCTATTTTGAAGTTTAGTGAAAAATTTAATTACGTAGAAAATTTACTTTTTGAATTAGTGAAGAAAATCTGGAAATAGAAATTTAATTTTTAATTTAGGAAATTTTTACAAATTCTCAAGGACTAAAGTGAAAAGAAAAGAAAGTATAGAGGACTTTTGAGAAATGACCAAATAGGAACCTGAGAGGAAGAATAAAGCTTATGAGAATGAATTATGAGTTCGGTACCGAAAAGATGATGGATTCGAGGTTAAAGTAGTATTTGAGACATCGAGAGGGATTAAAGTGAACAAATCTAATAAGCTAAGGTGGCTATGAGCAATTTTATCGAAAAAGAAATTGGTGGGGCCCACGCGTATATACTTCTCCTTATTCTTTTCTTTTTCTCATTCTCCCTCTCCCTCCCGTAGCTTCCTCACTTTCTCTCTCTCGGTTATGCATCCAAGAGAATTTCTTCATCAACCATTCATGCAATTTTTACATGGGGAAGGAAGTTATGAAAGTTAGGATGATTGGTAAGTTGATGTTCTTCTTCTTCTTCCTCTTATTACAAGATCAAATCCTTGGTCATCATTTTGCAAATTTTTTGTAGAATATTTTAATGGATGAATTTAAGTGTGGATGTTAATCTAAAACATTCCTAGGTGGTTTATGATGTTATTAGAACAAGAAAATTGGAGAAAAATAGGAGAAATTCGTAGAATTTGGATATTTGAAAAAAAAAGTTAGTGTTCTTGATGAAAATTTGAGATTTGAGCTTGGATTGTTGGTAGAAATTGGGGGTTTTGGTATTAAAACACTCCTTAGACATTAAAGATGAAAACTCATGGAAGAAATAAAAAAAAATGTTGTTTTAGATATGATTTTAGGATTTTTGGATGAAGAACACGAAGAACATCGAAAATTTTCCCCAGAAATTACTGTTCACCGAGAAAATTTTTCCAGATTTTCTCGTTACTGTAGCGTTGACTCGGTCAACGTTACTGTAGCATTGACTCGGTCAACGTTACTGTAGCATTGACTCGGTCAACGTTACTGTAGCATTGACTCGGTCAACGTTACTGTAGCTGCGTTGACCGTTACTGTAGCATCAGTTTTTTTTTTAAAAAAAAATATCGTTGAAAAGATCTTTGAGTCTAGTTTCCAATGGTATAAGTTTCATCTGGATATTCATTACCAGTTAGGAGTTATGATTTGAGAATTGGATGAAGGTCGAGAGTAATGGTAGGAAATTTCTCTATTTCGTAACCCTGATGGTTTTTATCTGGTTACAATAGGAATGGTCAAAGTGCAAGGTGGGAGTGGCGAGAGCGTGAAATCCAGGTGAGTGGGTTAATACTTGCTATGATTAAATATCTTTGTTATTGACTTTTTGCATCATAGTGAAAATATGTTGAATATCCAAGTTTGAAGAGAATGATGTGGGACGATGAGACATAAACAATTGTGGAGTGTGCCAGGTGATGTATATAATTATATTTTCTTATTTTCTCATGAATTGAGGTTATATGATGGATTGTGAATGACATGTGAACTGAGTTGAAATGTATCATACTCTGATTATTGAGTTCATTCATATGCGAATAGTTGAAGTATGTTATTGTTGAATAATTGTTCTATATTATGGGTTATGTTGTATACATGCTATGTTGCTGGAACTATATTGATTATGTTGTGACTTGAATTGTAAATGACTGAGTTGTGTATGTGGCTCAAGATTATGATTGAGGATGTTTTTATATGTGATTGTGATTGTGTTTGACTAGAAAGGAAAGGCATGGTGGTGCACCCCATGGAGAAATCTACATGAAGCTATAAGGGTAGAGAATATACATGGAGCGATAAGGGTGGATGCGGCGGGGGCCGCGGGCAATGATCCAGAGGTATCCTGGACGACCCGGTTGGTACGGGAAATGTGTGAAATTGATTTCACTGTTTGCTGTTGTGAAATTATTTGAATTATGCTGAAATGTATTTGATTTACTTGGATATTGTTGTGAAGTATTATAAATTATATTATCATTATGATGCATGATATTTTTTTGTCATAGTGTTGTGTTGTCTGCTCACTGGGCATGTGGTTTGCTCATACCCCTCTTATTAACATTTTTTTCAGAGTTGACAGCTGAAGGTAAATATCGGTACAAGGAATTATGGATTCTTAGTCCATGATTACCTTTTCATTTGTTCAGGATAAAGGTATAATAGTTAAGTTTTATTCTAAGTTGTATAAATCTAGAAATCTCTGTAATCGGGTAGGTTCATTCAGTGATGTAATGTGAATGATTGTAGTGTGTATAGAGAACTCGGTTTGGTTGCATGAAAAAGAATGGTATGATGCTTAAGAGAAAAATAGGCTTACGGAGGTGAAATGAAATTCACTTTCCATGCCGGTCACGTGCTCAGATTTTGGGACGCGACAGTAGACTAACAATATGTGATGCTAAGCCATTCAGGGACCAAACTGAAAATTACGGGGACTATAATGAAAGATTTTGAAATTTTGTGGAGAGTAGCGAAATGTGTACAATTGATAGGAATAAATGGAAAAAAAATATAGAAAACCTTAATGTGAAATAAGAAATAAAAAATAACTCCTAACTCTTAAGATATAAATTTTTGAAATAAATAATGATAATTAAATTATTAGAGCATAAGAAAGAAATAAAAAAAAATATAATTAATGTTAAACAAAAAGGAACTGCCGTACAGCCAGTATAAATAAATAAAAATAAATAAAAAGTTACAATTAAATAATGTATTTAGTTCTAGAAGGTAACTAATAGATAATACAAAAGTTTGATTAAAAAGAAATAAGGTAATTATCTAAACTAACTAAATCTAATTTAAATATTAGACAAAGATAATGAATTCAAAAATAGATCTGAAAAACGTTTGTGAAATCCTAACTAATCATATTATTTTTTTTTACTCTGATTAATTTAAGACTGGATAACAAACCTACTTTTGAATTTGAATAATTAAATTAATAGGCTTACACTTTTACAAGGATAATTAATAAGTAATCCAAGTAAATTTAAATCTTAACCTCTTGATGTTACCTACATGATATATGCTGAAATATATAAAAAAAAATTCGAAATTACCAAGAAGAAATTAATGGGAAGAATAAACTTTAGTTTTCTTTCTTTTTTTTTTCTTATTTTATTTCTTTTCTCTCGATTGTACAAAGAAAAATTATTGTTAATAAAAATACAAATAAAAATCATTGTACCATTCAACTTCTACTAATATTTGCCTCAATTTGTTCGTGTTACGAGCTTTTCAGGGCCTAAACATCTCCAACATTCCTTTAACAACAATATTATTTTTTATTAACATATTTTTTTTTTAATTTTACGTGGTCATCACACAAACCTTCGCTTAAAATTATGAAGCTCGAATGGTTCAAGAGAAGTATCAGAAATATAATATATATTTACATGCAAATATAAAATTAAACTAAATAAAGAAAAAAAGAAGTTTTAAACTTGCATTTATGTGTGTGAGAAATTTTTACTAATATAATGCATATAATCTTCAATGAAATCATATATTATTGCAATATATATTATACAAAATAATATTTTATTAATGACCAAGTTCAAGTTCAACTAGCTTAAAATTATGATCAAGCTCGAATAGTTCATGAAAAGTACTATGAATATAATATATATTTACATGCAAATATAAAATTAACTAGACGAGAACAACTATTTATCCTGGTCTGAAATGGCCGACTATGTACATCTTGAGACTCCAAATATGTAAAATTCATGCAACAAATGAGATTAAATTAGACTTAGTAACAAAATCCTTTTTTTTTCCCAACATAATAAAATCCATATTTAATTGTATACAAACATAGATTTAACAAAAGGGGTTATATTAAAATATTTAAAATTATAAGGATCCAAATATATTAAAAAAAGAATAAGAAGAGTAAATTACTAATTTGGTTCTTAAAAAAATATATTTATCTCAATTTAGTCCCTTGAACATCAAGTGTCCTAATTTAATTCTTAAAAAGTTTATATTTGTTTCACTATTTACTGTTAAAGTAACTGTTAACAATGAAAATTTTGAAACTTAACAATAACAGATTTTGTGATTTAGTACGGAAAATAATCAAATTGAAACAAATACAATATTTTAAAAATTAAATTAAGATACTTGATCTTGGACTAAATCAATAATTTACTATGATTAAATTCTAAGAACCAAAATGAGTAACTTCTACCCAAAAAAAAAAAACCTCAATTTGCAATTTGATTATATCAAGGATCCTAAAAGCCAGAAAAGCTTACAAAATGAGGAGCACAATCATTTCATGGGATAAATATACTCATTTAACATTGTAAAATTGAACAGGCTGTATTTTGCGTGTCACAAGCAATAATTATTTTTCCTAATTGAATCGCAATATATAGTATTATGAACATATAAAAAACATAAACACCAAAAGAAACAAGATTTTCCTTCCAGGAGAAAAGGAAGTCAAGAAATAAATTATTGCTAGAAGAAATAAACATATATGTGCTTCCAATCTTCATTTCAGCGACTCTCTGCATGTTATGAATTGCCGCACAAGTTCTTGACATGATTTTCCTATGTGCTGGAACAGTTCTGTTACAATCTTGAATTTACTTCCTCAGCAAATAAAAGCTTCAGAATCTATGAGTATCAGAGACAACAAGACTTTAAATTACAGTTAAACACGCTTGTGTTAATGCTTCTTGACTCAAAACAAAAATAGGTGTATGAGTGGAATTACTCTTTGAACTATAACCTTACCTGGTTCCATGTGTGCATTTAATTCCTAAGATTTCTTTGGGGAAGGTGATGGTGATGCAGGAGGCTTCAAGTCCTCGTACCTGAATGTTCACAAAAATTTCACCATGTTTATACACCAAGCCAAAGACAACATACTGTGCATATAAATGTTTCTCTGGCAACATTAACAGACATGGATACAACTAGTATTGTTAATAGAGCATAACCACCTAACATGATGATAATAATAAAGTCAGAAGTCTCGCCAAGCAAAAAGCAAAAAACATATAATTTGCAGAGCAGCCTGTTTGCCTTGGCCAACTTCACATATAGTTATCTACCGTAGTAAAGGCACATATATTGCATTCAATTGTAGCCAAAAAAGAATTGGATAAGGCAACCAAGAAGAGGCTCACATAGTATAAGGAGAAAGTGGTCTTGGCTTTGGTTCATTAAGATGCTGTTCATCCTTCGGTTTATCTGCAACCAGAAGTTGAGCTGCCGGACCATTACCTGAACCAATCTCAGGCACCGATGTGGAGAGCAATATACTAGGTACATTTGGAGATGGTGAAGTAGGAGGCTTAAAGTCAGGATATCTGCAAGCATAGCATGCCCTTTCAGAATTGGAAAGTAAAGAATAAAATCAAAGTCAGATTGCACAAGGCTTCTAAGAACTAGGGCAACTGAACCACATTATGACAAGGTTACATGCTAAAAGTTAGGCACAATGCAGAGATAACAGACAAGTTAAATTGCTTCCAAACTGTTGATAAGAAGAATGAAATTGGACTTACACAGGGTAGGGAGAATTGCAAGATATTGAATCCTTCGAAGGAACTGGTTCAGCAATGCTGGGAGCTGTAGTCTTTTCAGCTTCTGTAGATGGCGATGCAGATTCCACAGTTTTTGAGGTAATAATAGGTTTATCATTGGAACTACTTGGTGTTGGACACGGGGAAGTGGGAGGCTTCAAATCCTCATAGCTGCCAAAAATAAACAGCTTATAGTAAGAGTGGCAACAGTGAGTATTAACATTTGACAACTTGATTTTGATAATGGCTTACGCTACTAGCAAATTCATGTTACTACATCTTTACAGTCCACAATGAGCCTTTATCTAGAACCAAACGAGAGAAACACAAGTCCAAATTATTGATGTGCAATATGGTGCACTTGTGCCACCTTTACCATCATTGCCCCCTACTGACTAAAGACCACGAGACTACAAAACAAACACTTAATTTAACAATACTAATTTTAAAAGAGAAGGACAGGTGAAAATACTGAATTTCCTGCATGCACAAATAGAACTAATAAGTAGAATGTCAAATGCCGGGCCTCAGGTATCTAGCTTCTACCTAATTTGCTTCCTTCTTAATAATGGTGAATGCAAACACCAAGAGAAGGATGTTTGACAATTTATGTTTTTATATAATCCATATACATTACACCAGGACCCACAAATCATACATATAATCTGGCTTACACAGTATAAGGAGAGAGTGGCTGGTTTGCTGCAGGTTTTGGTTGTGCAGTTTCCTTCTGAATGGCAATGCTGGGTTCCTCTGCCACAACACTTGCAGATGGTGCTGGATCAGAGACAACTGCATTATCTGGTTCCTGAATCATCCCAATTAACATGAATAAATTTACAGCTTTTGTTAATATTGGGAAGGAAAACTTCAGATCCACCACAATCCTTCTGATTTGCTCATAGGAAACGATTTTTCATATTTTAAGTAACTGATAGGTTCCTCATAAACAAAAGAGGAGCTACCAAGGAAGGGCAGTTTCTGGAGGGGAGATAAAGTAGAAAGACTAACACATAACAGATTATAACTCCAAAAGAAGGAAGTTATACTAATGAACAGAAGGAACTGAATCATAGATGTATGTTGCAATTAGCCCGCTTATTTAAAATTACAATTAAATTCTGATCAAGTATAACTTGAAATGTACTATCTGTCCACATAAGGAATGAAATACCTTGGGTGGGTACTTGTAAGGACGTTGAGAAGGTATCTTTGCAAGAAGTTCCTCCATGGGAGTCAGTGGTGCTGTTGTCTCTGCAATTGCCTCCACTATTTTGCAATATGAAAGATCAGGATTCTTGGCCATGGCTGCTATCAACTCTGCAACCTGCAGTAAATTAAAATAAGTTACTTTTTCTCTTGGCAAGCACTCAGTCAACAATCAAATTGCAACATCAGTCCCAGCTTCAGTTTCAGAGGAAAAAAGAGCGTGTAATGAACAGGAAATAAAATAATTCACACAAAAGATCAAATACAACAGCACATATATTCCTATTCGTAAGCAGCAACATTTATCTTAATTATCAAAAATATAAGAGAATTTTTCTCAGAATAAGCTTTTAAAAGAGAATGTAGAAACAATAATTCTGAACAACATATGTCGTGAAAATGTAAGTGAAAAACAAGAAATGGAACCTCTCTTTCTGACAACATTACAAGAGTTTATCATCATAATCATTAGACACAACTATATATGTTTCGCAAAGCATAAACATGTGTGAACTCACATACTTTTTGACTACAATTCTATGGTATTTTTAAGATAGAAAAATATTTAGCCCAGCACTTCCAGATATACATATCCTAAGTCACTAGCTAAACCCATGAAAACATATTACTAGATTAATACCTGAAGGTTTGACACCAGACCCCCAAATAAAGTATCTTCTGTTGAAAGGGTTATATTATGAGTTTCCTTGAAAGCATCAGTGGGCCGTTCCATACCTCCAGGTCTCACTATCTGAAGAAGTGACAAAGTAATTAGAATGAAGGAGCCTGCACTTAGGTGCAAATTGGTATCATATATTCATAATGACTCACTGTGTATGGAAGTCCACTAGCGATCAATGCTTCTTCTGCCTTCCTTTTCCATATTAGGACTCCCCAAAACAAACTTTCGAAGCAGAAATAAGACATCAATTAAACTGCTTAAGCATATTAATATGTGTTTTTACTCAATATATATGTTACAACTTGGCACTGAGCCACATCATGCAAATTATCAGAGTCAGACAAGACTATTATCACATGATAAAGCTTTTGTACTTACTTGAGAAGAGCTGCAGGGAAGCCAACTTTGTTTGTTCCCAGTGAAGTAACTAATATAAAGTGATTGACTCTGGCAACAGTTGCTGCATGGTAAAATCACATTTTCAGTTTTAGAGCATGGAAAGACTCTGAGGTGTAGAAAACACTGAAAATTAAAAACCAGCAATTACACGATAATGAAAACTCTTATACCAGCATCAATTAGGTTTTTGGTGGCTAGATAATCTATACGAAAGGGTCCAGTGATGTCAAAAACTTCCTTCTCACTGGCACCAATGCAGCATATTACTGTTGATGCATTCCCTAATGCCGATGCAAGCTGATCCCTTTTCTCCAAATCACATTCCACTAATTCAAGCATTTCTACAGCTGGGCTAAAAGCCAAAAACAACCTGTTATTTAATATAGCAGCATTTCTTGATTGGGAACTGACATTATGATTTCAAAGCATTTTTTGCCTTACGTCGGCTCCCTTCACTTGCATTTGCAGCATCAAGTTTCATTCGTTCAACACTCTGCAGAGATTAACATCTTCAGTGCACATCTATCTACTTTTGAGAAAAAGACCACTGAATTACTCTTATGTACATATAAATCTTACCTGAACTAGTGGTTCAGCTCTCTGAGCATTTCGCACTCCAGCTCGTACTCGGAAGCCAAGCTTTATAAGCTCCCTGAATGTAACAATTGCTGACCGCCATTTAGCAGATAACATAGAAATGTACTTGGCCTTTTATAGATATACATGCCTCAATTGTTTAGTCCCTAAATCTTATCCCAATAGGATTCAGTCCCAGAAAATTTTCATTTCCTACTAGTTGACACATACATCAGTTACCAAAAAGTACATTTCCTAGTTAAAATTGACTTAATTTCACTTAAAATTGAACTGCATAATAAAAAGCGTACCTCACTGTTCGTGAACCAACTCTACCAGTAGCGCCAGCAACAAACACAACGTTTTCATCCTTGGAATTTTTCCCAGAAATGGCTTCAGCAGTATTTGAACTGGACTTTGCTGAACCTAAAACAAGTTCACAAAGATTAGTTCAGACACGGAAAGCAGAATATTTCAGAAAATTAGAGGAAATGGCAATTTGATCAAATGCAGTAGCACAGTAACATTCCACCTGCTGCAGCTTGGGCTCTGGTGCTACGGATTTTGAGCTTTGAGCCATTCGGTGAGCAGGCGTACCTCGCAGAATCCGAATGTTTCAGAACCTTGACATGCCCAGAAGGTTTCTCTAGAAGCAATCCTGGCGATATAGAGGAGGGAATGGAGGTCAGGGCTAGTGATTGCAGAGCAAAACCCTCCATGGTTAGAACTTCAGAATCAGAGGGAAGTTTTGTGCATATGAGGGATCAATCTTGCATGGGAACATCAGTAGTTATGAAATTTTATCATTATCCATGAATATCTTCCTAATATTGCAGCAGCGCCAACCTCCACACATGTGGATATGATGGCCCCCACATGGCACCATACAGACGCACGAGCTTACAGCTGGGTCATGCTAAAGCCAACTAAAGCCTTTGTATTGAGATCAGAAAGTTGATAATAAATGATTTAAAAATTTATATTATTAATTATTTGATCGTGATCTAACGATGTTTTGGACTACTCTACCAATCAAATGGGATTGGGAATTTTGTTGGGTCTGCTTATCCCTCGTCAAACCTAGGACCAATGATAAACATGAGTTGGTTCGAGTTGAATTTTATTAGTTTATATCCTAAAATTTTGGTCCAGCTAACTCATTAGGCTATGACTTGGAGTGAGTTAGTTCATGGGCTTATTTATTTTATTTTATTTTTAATTTTTTTAGTTATTTTGAATAATAAAATTTAAATATTAAAATTATCAAATTTAAAAAAAACTAAATTTTTTAAAAAAAGTATATTAAACTTTAAAATATGTCAATTTTAAAAAAAATATATATATTTTTAGTTATTTTGAATAACAAAAAATTAAAATTATAATTATAAAACTTCAAAAAATTAGACAAAATTATTCAAAAAATATATTAAAGCTTGAAAAATAAATCCAACAAGACCGATTTATCTTATCCTACTTAAGCCTTAAGGGCTTAAATGAGTAGAACTAAAGGTCATTGTTCAAAATAAAATACTGAATAATTGACTTACTCCACCCATTGACGGGGCTGAAATTAACTTATCCATTACACGAAGTCAATTTGGACAGCCTTACCAATCAACCATACATTTGCTTACAGAGAATATAGCTGACAATGACTTTGCAAATAAATAATTATGGCAACCTTTTTTTAGGAGTACATATCTATCTCTTTTGCATAGTAAGGTACTACTATTAAACGGTTAATAGGTTGATCCGTAAATCATTTTTTTTAAAAAAATATTTATATTAAAATAATATAATTTTAAATTTTTTAGTAGAAATTTCAATAATTTTATTAAAATATAATTTATACATGTAAAATATTATTTCTTTAATATTTTTAAACAACCAATAACTTTAATTTTTCATATTTTATTTTAAAATTAAAAAAATATATCTAAATTTGAAAATTTTATATTTATTTTTAAAAAATTACAAAAATTTTTATATCTAAATTTATTATATTTATTGAATATAAAGTTATAAAATAAAGAAATATAATTAAATTAAATTATTTATACTAAATAATATATTTTTATAAAAAAATGTAATAAAAAAGGTCAGCCCTGTAGATCCCTTTTTTAACGGACTTATTTTTCTCAATCCAATACCATCTATTTATAGACTAGTTCATGAATCATGGGCCAAGTTGACAGTACTATTTTTGTGTGAGAATTTTGGTATGTAATATATTTATTTTTATATTTGTTATGTAAACAAATTGAAAAAAATAATAATTACTGCTGTTTCTAAATACAATATCCATGTCTTGCTCTACCTCTAATTGAAAATTTTGATGACAAATATAAAAGTTGAATATAATTTTGTAGTTTCAGTATATAAGCTTTAAAATATAACATTTTATTCTTAAATTATTACAAAAAAAAAAGCAAATATGTTACATACCAATTAAAATTAAACTACTTAAAAATAATAAAACCCGAAAATTAAAACTTTTCCCTTATATTAGGAAAAAAAATTTAAAGACAAGGTAAAAATATATCTAAGGTCCCTATATCATATATTTTTAATTACTTGTCAAATATAAAATTAAAGAGGGAAAAGTTTAAAAAAAAAAACTCTGATGACATGGCGCCATATCAATACAATATATTTTACACATGCAGCTACTGATATAAACATAATATGCTGATAGAAACATCCTAGTCAGCACCACGTATTCCAAACTAATTGTTGACTTATCGTTGATTAATACTAGAGATCAATCTTTGCGATTTTGAAAATTACAGAGACTAAATCATTGATTTTTAAAGTATAAAACTAAATTCATAATTAAGTAAAATTATAGGAACTTTAGATATATTTTTACCTACAGACAATTATTGGTCACTCAAAATCATTAATTAGTATCTTACATTTACTTTCCTTCAGACTTATAATTGAAACAAATATAAGAATTTATGAAACTCAACAATTAATATTGATAAATGCGCTTATCCAATTATTTGTCCAAATTCATTTTCCGAAATTCATTCCCTTTTACAATACTTTTAATGAACCTTCATTTCAAAATAAACAAAAATTCACAATGACAGTAAGTGAGCCAAGGAATGGCAATGGGTTTTTAATATTTGTATCCAAATATAGTCATAATATCTTATATTTGAATCTTATTTGATATCTGAAAAAAAAAATTATAACATTTCAAATACCCATATTCGAACCCACCTTTTTGTACTAAATAATGAATGCCCTAAATTATTGGATACTCACTACCCTATACTTAATATCTACCCATTAAAAAAATATATATCAAATTTACAAAAAGGGTAAATAAATAAATAAAATACAAAAACAAATAGCATAAATTTAAATGACATAACTCACACAAATGACATTAAATTATAATGTATAAAGTTATTATATATTTATAATAAATATTAGCGTGTGTGTATAATATTATTTTTGCCAGACAAATATCATATACCTCATCCACCCATTCATTTCAGACGAATATAAAATATTTGATGACAATATCTTAAATCGTATAATATTAATGGGTAGTATATTTTTACTACCCACACCCTATCCAACAACTAATATTCGATTGATGTCAATTTTTTTTTTAATGCCATCAAGTATCTGATATATTCGATTGAATTGTGAGCTTACCCTCTATTTTTATTTCCTTTTGGATTGGACCCTACTTTCATGATGAATCTGTTTTTTTTGTCCAAACTCTCATGATGACTCTGAAGTAGGGGATATAATCCATCAAGAGAATAATTGGGCCCAACTGCTAAATGAATTCCATTCAACTTAGGCCCAGCCCAGCCAAGCCCAGTCCACTTACAATATTTTGACGTTCTTTATTAAAAGTAATTGAATAATAATACAGCAAATTATTCATTTGGTTATCAGAAAATTACATTTTTAGTCCTTGAAATATCGAGCATTTCAATATAGTCCCTAAAAGATTATATTTAATTATATTTAATCCTTCCATTTGTTAAAATGACTTCTAATGACAAAAAAAATTAATATTTAGTAATAATAGATTTTGTAATTTAATAACAAAAATTACTAAAATAAAACAAATATAATATTTTGTAATTTAATAACAAAAATTACTAAAATAAAACAAATATAATATTTTGTAATTTAATAACAAAAATTACTAAAATAAAACAAATATAATATTTTATATATTAAATTGAGACACTTAAATGTTCACTTAGTTAATAAAACTTGACAAATTAAGTAAGTTATTTATATAGTATAGTTGATAACATATTTTGATAATCAACAAAGTTAACCATATTAACACTTATCTTTCCATTAAAAAAACAAATCTTCCCTTTTCGTGTTGCACTAATTACATTAAGTTTTAAATTTGTCATTAATATTTTTTTTACATTATGTCGTATATATATTTTATTTTGTTTCAAATATATCTTTTTTATTAATATCGTCTATTTTACTGACGAAAAATGATGACCGAATGGTTAGTAAAAATTATAGATTTGAGATAAAAATAAAATATGTAGCATATAAATGACTCAAAAAAAAAATATTAGGGACATAAAAAAAAAGTTTGAATCTTACATGTTTCATTATTATTTCAGATCTACCTTTTTTTACTAACTATTTAGTCAGTATTTTTCGTTAATGGAAGAGGCGGCATTAGTAAAATGGTAGATTTGAAATAAAAATATAATATATAGGACATATCTAATGAAAAAAAATGTTATGAATGAAATTGAAACTTAGAAATAAAAAGTAATTTTGTCTTTTCTTTATAAATAGAATAGTTTATTAAGGATATAAGTTTTAAAAATAAAGTATGGCATATTCAAAGTTGTATTTTGCCTTTGCCTATATTTTCAAACACCAGATGAGTCTACCACTTCAAGAGGTGAATTATAAAATAAGATTACCAAAATACAACACAATCCAATATTTTAATAATAACGAAGAAGAAACAATCAATTTTTTTAACATATAATAGTCAATAAGTCAAACTAATATTTCAAACAATTGAACATTGCTAGCATAGAAAATTTTGAAAAGTAAATAGGTGGAGAAGAGAGAATACAAGTGAAATAGACATATTGACTGGTATAAAGATGAGAAAATTAGAGATTTATTTCTTGGAATATTATATTAATCTCAAATTAGTCTTAAGGATATCAATTTAATTTATAAAATATTATATTTATTTTAATTTAATTTTTGGTTGTTGTTAAATGACAAGAATTATTATTGGTAAAATATAAATTTGTTATTATCAAAAGTCACTTTAATAAATAAATAAAATATATTGAAACAAATATGATCTTTTAATGATTAAATTAAAACACACAAAAATTAAGGGCATGGATGTATTTTTGTTAATTTTATTTTGAAAACAGGTTTTCTAAATTTATTTTAGAAGCTAATTTTAAAAATAACAAATAAAAAAATCCTTTCGAATAATTAATTCTAAAAACAATTTTAAAACTTCAGAAAAAAAAGTGTTTGGAAGAATTATTTTTTAAAACATTACTTAAAAATCTTGTGGCACAAAGGTTTTTTATATTAGTGATGTGATAAATTTAATATAATGAAATAATTAATAATGGTCTTTTAAAATAGATGGAAACAAATATAGTTTCAATATATTAATTGTTATAGGCTAAATTACATTTCAATGAATTAGTTAAGTTTATTATTCAATTACATGAATTATCAAGAATATTTTGACAAAATAATTTAAGATAATTATAATTTTAATAAGATAAAATAAATTGAGGCAAATTAGTTAATAATATCTATAAGAAAAGATAGATACTAAAAGTCACAATTTTCACAAAAATGGAATAAAAACACAATTTTAGAAGGTAGGAGGAAAAAGTTACATTTAGCAGCGTATTAATTGTCACTAAAAATATTTACTTTTTTAATAAATTACATGTACGTGAATGTCATTTGAATTTACATATTTACAACAATGCCACCTAAAACACCTAAAACTTGTTTATATTTATTTATTTTAAAAACAAAAATTTTTAAAAATCATTTTTAAAATATATCTTTTAAAAACATTAAACCAAACAAGTCTTATTGTTTTCTAATTTTTTTAAAACAAAAAATTATTTTTAAAAATAACAATCAAATAGAGTGTAAGTTTGTTCAACTTCAATTTAAATATACGTCAACTAATATAATTTTTAAAAGGTCACATTAAAACATTTGATTTTTTATAAACTAAATTTAAAAAAAAAACATTATCTCTTGGAAATTGGATGAGTAACGTGGCATGATTTGGAAGATTTAGATCGGTAACAAATAAAGCACCAAATTAGTTGGATCTGCCGGTAAATAACCATATTGTGGGGACCACAACAGCAAAATCATTACTATTAGGCAGATTTTTTTTAGATTTATTTTGAATTTTAATTTCATATTTAATATTTTTTTGGTGGCAATTTCGTCATATATATATATATATATATATATATATTTTGTTTTAATTTTATCTATAGAGTTAATGCTATTAACAAAGTTGACAAAAATTATTAATATTGACTCTTCCAAATGACAAGTAGATTTTTTTTATGTAACATATCAAATGTTTTAACTTTCAACAGTTAATTTGGGAGGAATGAGATAAATAAAAAATATTATTTGGAGAAAAATTAAATTTTAGTTAAATATTTGAGACAAAATTAAAAATAAAATTAATTAGAATAACAGGTTAATAGTAAACGAGTCACATAAAAAAATTTATATCAATATTTTTCATAGATTATGTTAATAATATTAACTATGAGAATAAAATCAAAATAGAATTGACACAAAAAAAATATTATAGATTTAGATCTTATGTGTTGTAAAAGTCAAATAGGATATTTCCATTTAAAACATTGAATTTCACAATAATCTACTGAGATTTCAAAATGTTGTTAGATTACAATTTGAATTGTTATTATTATTATTATTATTATTATCATCATCATCCAGAAAACGTGGGGGCTTCTGAATGAGCACATGACTAACTAGTCGAAATCAGATAACGATTTGATTTGTAGTATTATTGAACACCTGTCACATGACAGTCCCGTAATACGACGTCGTTTATTATAAGTCCAATGCAACATGTGTTAGCCGCCTGCCATGTTTTACTCACAAGATTCACACCATTTTAAATTTTAATTTTAATTTTAATTTAATTTCAAAGTCTTCCTTTTTTTATTGGCCGAAAAATCCATTTTCATTTTAATTTAATTTAATTTCAAAGCCTCCTCACTATACGCCAAATCGGCAAAGCCACGTTTCTCTCTCTCTCTCTCTCTCTCTCTCTCTCTCTCACTTCCCCTTACCAAACCTAATAATGATACTAATAAAATGTCCAACTATCGTGCATTTTTCAAGTACTTATTATCATTGATTCGTTGTTATTCTTTTCTTTTTTACGAGTAAATTATACTATTTTTTTTATGATTTAATTGAATTATATAAATATTGCTTTTATTTTTGAAAATTACACTCTACTCCTTTCGTTTATTACAGTAATATAATTATTTAACATTTATTATTATCACAATCATTGATTATTTTAATTTATAAATATTGAAATTATTATACAAAATGATATTTTTACATCTATCAAGAAATAATTTTGTTAAAAATGTTCAAAATTGAAAAGACTAAAATAGTCACAAAAATTAACATATTTAAAATGTCACGTCATTATTATTATCATGCTAATAAATATCAGTACACATCATCTAATGTTGACTTTAACAACAAGATCAACATTTGAATCATTTTGTATAATTATTTCAAGATTTAGAAACTAATTAAAGTGTTTAATGATTATTTTTTAAGGACCAAACTGTCACTAAATTATTCTTTTAGAGACCAAAAAATAGGTTTAATATAAACATCAAATTAGTTTATTGTTAATTTAACCACCTTTTTTGTCATGTTAAAATCAAATTTTTAGTCATGTGTGGTTGTTGGAATCATTTGGTGAGAATGAGAATAAGAATAAGAAAGAAATGGAAACTATGTTTAAGATAGAAAGAATTATTAATAAATGAATATAATATCATGAATCATTATAGCAAAAAACTATACAACATTGTATATAGTAATAAAACTATTAAAAGAAATTAAAAAAAAATAATTTTTATTTCTCTTTGTTTTCTTACAAAACCAAAGTAACCCTAGTATTTTATAATTGTTTGGGTCTATGTGATGAGCATACAATAATGTTTCAATATATAGCGTAATAACTTGTTAAATATTGTTTTCAAAATTCAATATTTAATATCAAAAAAGCAAGTGGAATTGAGTGTAATATTTGAAATAAAAAGAGTACCAAGTAAAATTTAACTAAATCTCAAGAAAAAATAATGTAATTTGCTAACATAATTATAATTTAGAGTAAAATATTGATGTGGTCCACTATAATTATTTAATTTAATTTTTAAAATATCAAATATCTTAATTTAATCACCGAAAACATTTGGTCATACTAGTAATTAAATCATTAAATTTGTTAGTTACTAAATTTTAAATATATTATTATCAAAATTCATATTAATAGATAAAATGATAAAATTGAGTTGAAATGATCTTTGAAGAACTAAAATAATTAATTAAAATAATTAATTTTTTAAAAATAAATTTGAAACAATTATAATTTTAAATGAATTAAATTATTTTTTAATGAATAATGTGATAATACCACCAAAAGCTAATATAAACTAATAAGGAATTCTCATAATTTAACTAAAAATCTCAATTTCAAGAATGCCAACTATATTAAAACTTAGTAAAAAAATTTGTCAATAATTTTACATTACTTAAATTCGAATTTATCCAAACGGTTGTTAAGGGAACAAAAAAAACTTGGTAATAAATGCGTGATTGATGTGATAACGCTATTTGGAATAGTTGAAATATCTTATATTAAAAATAATTTAATTCCGCTATTCATGAAACACGAGCTATTTGGAAATCGCCGGGCATAAAAGTACGCATCTCCAGTGCATGTACTTCCCTCTCTAAGCCCACTCTGCTATCTTGAGCCACTGCATAGTCCTCTCCAATGGCGATCGCTCCCCACTTCCTCTGCCGTCTCCCTTCCACCCGATCTGACGTCGCCTTGCCGGAGAACCTCGCCAGAATCGGAACTCTCCGATGCCGGAAGCTTTTCTCCGTCAGATGCTCCGGCGATTCTTCGTCTCATTCCGTGGCCGTTGACTCGGATTTCGATGCCAAAACCTTCCGGAAGAACCTGACCAGGAGTAAGAATTATAACAGGAGAGGATTTGGTCACAAGGAAGAGACTCTTGAGCTCATGAATCGCGAGTTTTCTACCAGTATGATTACTTGACTATTCTATAGTTTTTTTTTTTTAATTTTCTGGCTGGGCGTTAGTTCGATTTGGAGAAAAAGGAAACAGAGGAATAAGATGACTGATATTCTTTAAATTCAAAAGAATCGAGCTGAAATTTTGAGGTAAAATGCATTTGATATAGCTGCAGAGTATCCAGTAGCTAGTACTGCATTTATGCTCAATATGCTTCAGGTTTTAATTAGGGATCACATCCAGGCGCTGGTTCGTATTATATGTCGCGTCTTGTTCTGCATGTTGATTGTGTATGACTTTGTTTGAAATTTCAGGTGACATCGTTAATACTTTGAAGGAAAATGGATATGAGTATACATGGGGCAACGTCACAGTGAGGATGGCTGAGGCCTATGGCTTCTGCTGGGGAGTCGAGAGAGCTGTTCAAATTGCTTACGAGGCGAGAAAACAGTTTCCTAATGAGAAAATATGGCTTACCAATGAAATCATCCACAACCCAACTGTTAATAAGGTCTCCGCTAATCTCTATCACTATTGTTGATATCGACTTTGTACAGAACTTCTGTTTTGGGGGTATGTGATGGCATATTTGGCTAAAGACCAAAAACATGTTTTAATGATCATTTGTTAGCTTTGTTACGCAAATATGGTGGGCGAATTTGCGGTTATTTGTATTTTAAAGTTAAAGACACATCTTATTTGAGGGCATATTCTAGTTTTGAGGGTCCCAATATTCTTATATCCGTGAATCGTTACAGTCTTTTTGATGTGTTGTCAACTAAGAAGTGGATTGAGATTTGTATGGATACTGTGATCTTATACCATGCAGTTTTTGTAGTTGGCAAAAATTGGTTAAAGTCCTGAAATATTTTCTTATCTGTAGTAGATTTTCTTGATCATTGTCTTGATCCTTTTAGGAGCTATATTTTCAAATAACAGACGACGTTGATTCATGTTTCTGGTTAATGACGATAGTTACTGAACTTGATAAATTATTAATGCAGCGGCTAGAGGAGATGAAGGTGCAGATTATTCCTGCGGAGGAAGGAACTAAGCAATTTGAAGTTGTGGGCAACGGTGATGTTGTGGTTTTGCCTGCTTTTGGAGCTGCAGTGGATGAAATGTTGACTTTGAGTGAGAAGAATGTACAAATTGTTGATACAACTTGTCCATGGGTTTCAAAGGTATCTATTTCCAGAGATGAATTTTAGTTGTGCTGAGCTTAAATTCAATTCATATTTCATGCATCGTACATCACCAAGTACTAAGTAAGTTTTCTTCAATAAACTGTTTGAAGGTGTGGAATACCGTTGAGAAGCACAGGAAAGGAGAATATACCTCTATCATACATGGTAAATATGCCCATGAGGAGACTGTAGCAACAGCATCTTTTGCTGGAAAGTATATTATTGTGAAGAATATGACAGAGGTTTGTCTAGTTACAGTTAATTTTTTAAGTTTTCCATTGGATGAATGCCCTTAGTTAGAATATTGTGTGCTTGTTAACTTTGTTCAGGCTGAATATGTTTGTGACTATATTCTTGGTGGTGAATTTAATGGATCCAGCTCAACGAAGGCTGCATTTTTAGAGGTACAGTCTTCAGTCATGCAGTTAATCATGTTTACAAACTTCTGTGGTCTCCCTGTAATGATTATTTATTGGCTTTTTTCCCTTTGTGTAGAAATTTAAAAATGCTATTTCTAAGGGTTTCGATCCAGACAGTGATCTGATAAAAGTAGGCATTGCAAATCAGACAACAATGCTCAAGGGAGAGACTGAAGAGATTGGTTAGTTGCTATTGCGCGATCTCATTTTGTCAATTTATAAATGAATATACTGGAAATATTTATTTTACTGCCTATTTTTCAGGGAAACTAGTGGAGAGGACATTAATGCGAAAATTTGGTGTAGAAAACATCAATGAGCACTTTATAAGCTTCAACACAATTTGTGATGCTACTCAGGTAGTTAAAAGGTTTTCTTCTGTAGCCATTGATGTTCATGCTTACTTTAGACTCGTTAAGATTGATGAACATATCCAGTTAGAAGTTAGCAGTAATAGCATATATAGAACATTTGTGTCAATTTGCTGGCTATTATGTTCATTCAGTCTAATCACCAGTTGAATTGAACGTTCAATCTATTTCAGGAGCGACAAGATGCTATGTTCAAGTTGGTGGAGGAGGATTTGGATCTTATCTTAGTAATTGGCGGCTGGAACTCCAGCAATACATCACACCTGCAAGAGATAGCTGAGTTACGTGGAATTCCTTCTTACTGGATTGACAGTGAGCAAAGAATTGAAGGAAACAGAATAGCATCCAGGTTAAATGTAAGCATGGACATAGAAATCTATACCTTGTCGTATACTGTCAGCTCCCTTTGGTCTATTAAGCTATTAATAATAACTTTTTTTCTTAAATTTCCTTGGTCTATTAGCATGGTGAATTGGTAGAGAAAGAAAACTGGCTGCCCAAGGGTCCAATAACTATTGGTGTAACATCTGGTGCATCCACACCAGACAAGGTAATGTGATTAATCTTGTGGTAATTGATTCTCATTCTCTTTGTAATTTTCTCTTGTATAGTTCTGCTACTTGTAATTGTTTCAGCTCCCTTGCCAAAATTTGTGTACCTTTTTTTTTTTCCTTCTTTTTCTTGTAAGTATATGACAAAACAAAAGTCTGAATCTAAAACCTATAGATCACATTTCTCACTATTAGACCAAACTTTGTGGCTTAATTCCACATTATTTCTAATTCTCGTAGTTAACTTCACAGGAAAGTAGTTTATGCAAATTGCCTGAATCATATTCATTTTAGATTTCAAACGCTCCATGATTTTGCCAAGAACACATTTCAATTTGATTAAAAACTATTTTGCTTTTTTAAACAGGCTGTTGAAGATGTCCTTCTCAAGGTGATTGATATGAAACGTGAAGAAGAGTTGCAGCACGCGTAGAGTGGTTTTGCACACCTACACTGTCATTGTAAGAATGAAACAAGGGATTGCACATGATCTATTACAATCCCATGTACTCTACAGTTTATCATCAATGTGAGAAAGTCAATATTTAGTGTAGAAATATTAAAAGATGTCCTGTTGAGGTATCTGTGTGTGGTGGTAGTTGTCAGAATCCAACCCACTTTCCCTCCTTTTGCTTTCTCAATCTTAGCTACAAGGAAATTAGAACGTAACACAGTGAATGGTGCTTTCGCCAGTGTAAAATAGGCTTCAATCTACGGCAGTAAAAGAAAATTTCTTTAGATCTTTGTTGATTTGACATTTTCAGATTTGAGTCTCACCGTAGCATTTGTTAATTTAATTGCCTGTTTTCATAGGGTCAGTGTACAAAATGAGTGGTGTATTATGTGAACAAAATAAATAAAAACTACTAGAAAAAAAATTTCATTTCATGCCAATTACTTAACTGAGGGGACAAATAAATGAGACTGCAAAAATAAAGCCTAATTTTTATTTGCATGAGGTACAATAGTAAGATTTTTCACTAGGCAGTGTTTACCTCATTTAGAAATGAATGTTTATGGTGGAACACTTCCAATGTCGTGTGACATTTATTTTTTAGTGTACTCTATAAATTATGTGGTAGAGGAGTCAGGATTTTTTGCATTTCTTGCTAAAACTGTATAGTCCAATCACCAAATTTGAACTATTTTTTTTGGATCGATCAACTCAAATCAAAGGAATCGAATGGAATACAAAGAATAATCTTATATAGAAAAGAGTCAATCTTTTTAGACGCCCGATAAAAATTCCAATGTGAGTTCCTTATAACATAACCAACACAGCTTTGATATTTGGCACTATACAACCCAAAAAATGGAATGGAAGCATATCCTGAAAGTATCCCAGCAATAGTATATTCCATGGCTAATCAGCCAAGGAAGGCTTCCATTTGTATGTCAATTTGGACTTCATAGTTGTTATGTAATCCATATAAGCTGCTGCTATCATCCAAATCAAATGGCTCTTTCTTCCATCTTTGATGTCTCAAAAGCTATAAACTAGCCACTAATAACATCAGCTTTCTCAGACACAGATGATTCAACTATTTCAGGAATCTTATCAAGCAATCTGTTCATATCCTCTGGAAACTCAGCCTTTGCTCTGTTAGTCTTTCCTCCAATTATCACTGTGGTCCCATCTTGTAATGCCCATATCTTTGATTTCACCAAAGGAATAAACAAATGCTTCAACATGAAATCACATGCACATAATGAAAGCTCAGCTAAGCTACAACTATAGCACACGTCATTTGCAATTTTTTTGGTCCAACGATGCACTAAGAGTTTCATGGATTTATCAGTTCAATAATATATTTCATGTCATGTGTTCAACGCAAATGACTTTTACAGAAAACAATCCATTTCTTTGACAGGAAAATTTCAGGATACTGTCTGTACTCTGTATCAACATTTTTAGTTAAACAAGAAATACAAACCCAAGTCATCAGTCATCATTTGTCATAGAAAAAAGAATCTAAGAACTGTTGGATTAAAAGAAAAGAGTAAACTATAGATTTAGACTTGAAAGATTACATTTATCTCAATCTAATTCTTTTTGTTGCTAAATCTCAAAATTGTTGCTAAAAGTTACTTGGGCAAAAAGAGGGCCAATTTGAAATAAACACAAGTTTTCAGAGACTAAGTTGAGACACTTGATCTTTCAGGGACTAAATTTAGACAGCTATATTTTTTAGGACAAAATGAGTAATTTACTCAAAAGAAAACAATGGCTTTCTAAAATTGGACTTGTGGCACTAAAATATGTCTTGTTTGAAACTTCATCCAACCCAAGTCGTCAGTCATCGTTTATTATAGAAAAAAGAATCGAAGAACTGTTGGATTAAAAGAAAAGAGTAAATTACAGATTTAGATTTTGAAAAATTACATTTATCTCAATATGGTTTTTTTTGTTATTTCTAAATCACAAAATTTATTGTTACTAAATCTCAAAATTTTTTGTTGCTAAAAGTTACTTGGGCAAAAAGTGGGCAAAATTGAAACAAACACAATTTTCAGGGACTAAGTTGAGACATTTGATATTTTAGGGACTAAATTGAGACAACTATAATTTTTTAGGGACTAAATGAGTAATTTACTCAAAGTAAAACAATGGCTTTCTAAAAGTGTGACTTGTGACACTAAAATATGTCCTGTTTGAAACTTCATCCAACATCAACGAAATCACTAATTTAATGCATGATAATCTTTTGCAGAAATTTCACCTGGGAATGAGATAAATAGCTGATGCAGGTAGTGAGCATTAGAGCACCGAATCCGGCATATACAACAGGCACACCTGGGTCAGTCTGTAAAAGTAATGTTCACAGGAATTAATGTATTGCAGCTAAGGGAGAATTAAATGTCTAGTGCGACTAAAATTTAGACTAAATTATTGATTTAATCTTCAAAAGATTACAATTGTCTCAATTTAGTCCCTGAAAGGTCAAGCATCTCAATTTAATCTCTCGAAGATTGTGTTTGTTTTAATTTGGTCCTTTTGTTTGCCAGAATAACTTTTGACAACGAAAAAACGATAAATTTTGTGGTTTGACAACAAAAACGACTAAATTGAGACAAATATAATATTTCAGGAACTAAATTGATACACTTGATCTTTCAAAGACCAAAATGAGAAAACTATAATCTTTTAAGGGCTTATCAGTAATCAGTAATTTAGTCTAAAATTTAAGGCAGCCTACCTTCAAGTTCAAGCCACTACTTCCTATTGCATCAACTATGACAATTTCTGTGCCATCAATATTGATCGGGAGCTTCGAATTTGGTCGTCTAACTCCGGCAAATTTCCCTTCCTTATCATAAAGGACAATCGATTGTAGATCACGAGCAAGCATAGATCTGAAATTTGATAGAAGAAAGTAAAAAGAATAGGAAAAACAGAAAGATAGAAGTAATGCTTGAAAGACGTGTGAAGTTTAAGCCTGAAACTCAGCAGCTACTCTAGAATGTTTATATATCATTTCTAGATGATGTTTATAAGACAGTGGTTTTCATGTTCTCAGAGTTTGATTCATAACTATTTTCTTATATTATCCTCCTTGCTCATAAATTAAGGTGGAAAATTGGAAAAACATGCCCATTTTCTGAGCTTGCAATATTGAAAGTTATACCTCAGTGTTGGTGTGAATTTTCAAATTATTATGAGTAAACATACAAATTGGTCTCTAAAAAATACATGTTTTATCATTTAGTCCCTCACATTTAAGTGTTGAATGAGTTAATACCTATAAATTCCAAATTCAGTACAAAATAGTCTTTATGTAGAACTAAATTGTATATTTATTTATTTTAATGGACTAACTCAATAACAGTCTTTAACAATTTCATAACATTCAGTAGGGGTGTTCAAAATCAAACCAAATTGACTAAAGATAGACCAAAACTGGAAAAATAAGGTCCAAATCAATTTTTGAAATATGAATTTTAATTAGTTCGATTCAAATGTCGATTTAGTTTAATTTGTTTTGGTTTGGTTAAATGTATAAAAAAAAGTAATTATATTTTGTATAAATAAAAAATTATATTTATATATTTTTATGTCAACCAAATTATTGTATTTGGTCTTTTTCTTTTAATATTTATATATATTTCATTAAAATTAAAAACTACAAATTATTGTAAACAAAATTATCCAAAACCGAACCAAACAGCCTAACAAAAAACGAACCAAACCACCAAAAACATAATCAAATTGTCTAAAAATTAAACTTAATAAGTTCATAATTTTCCAAAACTGATGAACTCGGATCGGTTTGGTTAAGGTTCAAAACCGAACCGAGCCTATAAACACCCATAATATTCAAGGACTAAATCATGTTAAGTTAAACTTTTGGGAAAAATTAATAAAGATATATAGCTACAACCAAAATACTCACATTCCCTTGACATTGGGAGTGTTAACATCACCAACTGGTAAGAAGGTACCATATAGTTTTTTATCTCCATTGATCTGTAGAGGTGCCATAGCCAAGTTATAAGGCCCTTCATTGTCCTTGAGAATCTGCAGTGCAGAAAAGCTCCAATCTGTCTGGTATATAGTGATGCCACCATATCTTAAAGGATCATTTACACTAATTGTTTTCCTCATTACTTCCTTTCCATTTATGTCAAAGAGGGAAAGATCAGTGTGGAACTGTGAAACCTGTAGACAAACCAACAAAAATTGGACAAAGTGAAAGTAGGAATGTCATCCTCCTAATATGACTCAGTAATGACATAAATCAAAAAACATGGAGAGCTTTACTCTGACTTCTGCAAGTTAACATTTCATGAATTCACCATTATAACTTTTTTAGTGTTATTAATTGACTAAAAACCTATTTTACCCCATCATACATGCCTCTTTCTCAATTTGGTCTCTCATAAATTTTTGTACTCAAAATGGTCCCTCATAGATGCATCTTTTCTTAATTTGGTCCATCGCAAATCAAAATGCTATCATTTAGTCCTGCAGTATAACTGCCATTAATTTTTTTTTCCCAAAATACTTCAATTGGTACACACAAGAAATAGGCCAATTTTCTGCTACTTTTTATCAATTTCTCATGGAGTCAAATTCTTGTCAATATGAGTCAAGGGAATGAACCCCTATCCTCTGATTTCCATATAAAGAACATGACAAGTATAAATACCCAATTTAACTTCTATTTTGATGGATTAAATGTCTTTCATAAGGACTCGGATAGATATGATGATTTTTTCCAAGAAATCCCCAACGAAAAGAAATACACACTATTCCCACTTTTCTAGCAAATTGATCGTAACTACTACTTATATTTAATGGCATTTACACAGAGGTACTAAAGTGATAACATTTCGATATGTGAGGGACCATTTTGGAACGAAAATCTACGAGGGACCAAATTGAAATAAGAGGCATTTATGAAGGATCAAAATAGGATTTTAGTCATTATTAATTATAACAAGTTCCTAGAGAACAAAGATAAACTTTTACCTCTCCACTATCATAGTAATCCATGTAGAATCTGTTGACATGAACTTCTGTGTTGAAAGCCTCAGTGGGAGTAGAAAGAAACCCAGAAGGACCCAGAACATCTCCTACAACAAAGTTCAACCCCTGAGGCACTGTGACTGAACCTCTAAAGCTCCCAGCTGCACTGAGAGTTCCACCAGCCATTATCAGCAGCATCGCTAAATGCACACCGATGGGGGCCAACCGACCAGCAAGTCCCCTAAAGGCATATAATGAGGGTCCTTTCAAGAATACCTGTAATAATCCAATATTACTCTTCATCAGAAAGAAATCAGAAGTAATATTGTTGAGATGGTGAGGAAAATATTCAGGTTTACTACTGGCCAGGAAGTATGAATTATTATTCCTTTGTAAATAGTAAATCACTTCTTGTATGTTTGTCTTGGAAATACATTTGGGAAGTCTTAGAAAGGCATTTGACATATTCTGCTTGTAAAATGGTAGCCATCTCAATATGCGTTTATTGTGTGCATGTGGTCATGGTAGACAGTAGACCAACACTTGCATGATAGTTTCATTACTAAAGGTGTGTCTGGTTTGGCGTTTGAACTCTTTAAAAGCTATTTTGGACTCTCAAACATGATTTTCAGTACAAAAGTAATTGTTTGGTTTGGCATTCATCTCATTTCTCAAACCATATTTTCTTTTTCAAACACCGCTTAACCAAAATTAAGTTTGAAAATCAAACTGATCCTAAATCAAGTTTGTTTGATAACCACAGACCTAGGACTCCTACCAGAGCAGAAATGCTCCTACATGTAAAGACAGTAAGATTCTCCACACACCCCCTCTTTCACTCTCACTCTGCCCCTCTGAAATTCTTAATTTACCCCTCTAACAGAATGCCCTGTCCCTTTACCTAACATTGTCCAATTCCAATCCAAACACACTAAAAGCAAAGGGCAAAAGTAAAGATAACGAGTAAAGAAAACCACAACTAATAAAGCAGATTTGTGAAATACTAACCTCATATCCAGCTCCCATCAGTAGGGTACCCACATCTTGGATTGATGCTCTTGGC
Organism: Biancaea sappan; assembly: GCA_037074585.1. Classification (NCBI taxonomy): domain Eukaryota; kingdom Viridiplantae; phylum Streptophyta; class Magnoliopsida; order Fabales; family Fabaceae; genus Biancaea; species Biancaea sappan. The sequence continues at coordinate 5,339,101 of CM073493.1, read as the reverse complement.
AATGATTCTGAAAATTCCTGCTTACGGATAGCCTCAGCAGATTGTAAAAATGACCATCTGTGAAACAAATTAAACTTTTAGCTACAAAAATTGGAAGAAAACAAGAGAGATCCCATATCAGATATGGTAACTGAAGAGTGAAACTGAACACCCAACCTTCTTGAGACCTTGACAAGTGGGATCTGTGTGGTGTAAGTGCAGGCCATAAGGGATGCACCAAACAGAACCAACGTTCCAAGAAATAGAGGGGATGAGAACATGTGATCAAAACCAAGGGTGAGAACCCATCTCCAAGTAAAAAACCCTAACACAGGATGATCTTCAGGGTACTTCTGGAAATAAAAGTCTGGGGCCTCACCTTGATCAATAAGAGTTCCTGTTGCAGAGGACACATCTTCAGTCACTTTGTCATAGATGAAAGGACGTTGGCAATGGCAACTCAAAATAGCATATCTTTTACCATACTAAGTTCATCCATGAAATTAAGTCAATTGTATTAATCAACATAATTAAGCAGCTGGATAACAATACTATTGTTGAATGCTTTGAATTTTTTTGTGAACTAGAATAGATTTATGACTCAATCTGAAAAGAGAAAAAAATTGGAGGTCTGTGGTGTGAACTGGGCAAAGCACCCCACTATATGATCCTGATCCGTTTATGTATTATTTCTGAAGCTACCCAAATCGGTTATGTTATATATATTGTATACACTTTTACAATTTTTTTATGACTTGTAACAATTTTTGCTTGAAGAATAAGAAACTTCTCTCTGTTCATAGATGTAGGTCATATCGATCGAACTATGTAAATATATGTGTATTTTGCGATTTTATTTTTGTTTTGACTTTCTCCATTTCACTGCAATTTCCGTAACAACTATTTTATAGAATGCATTAGTACTATAGACTCTTAATCCCAATGTCACTTATTGTCTTTTTTTTTTTCCTCCTTTCTAAGTAAATATACAATCTGGTCCTAACAAAATATGTACCTTACACTTTAGTCCTTGTATTTGTTCTTGGCATACAAATCAGTTGCTCAAAGTTTGTAGCTTATTACGCACATATATCAAGTTAATTCTTCAAAAAGAGTAAATATATAATTTGGTAATACGTAACAAATTATAGATTTTAAAGAACTAACGTGTAGAGAAACAGATTGATAGATTAAGTGGCAAGAGGTATAGAGTATAGACTCAATCTCTTAAGTGCAAATTACACAGAACCCCCATGAACTTTGGGGGTCCTTTCAATTTAACCCCATAAACTTTTAAACCTAACAAAAAATCTTATTTAACTTTTAAATGTTTGTAAAAGACTCCCATAGTTGAGTTTACCGTCAAGTTGACAAAGTCCAAGTCTAGTCAACTTTTTTCATTTCTAACCAGTATAAATGTGCCACATAGTGATAGGATATATTTGTCTTTCAACTTAAAAAATTTAGCAAATTAATAAATCAACAAAAATAAAAATTATACATAAAAAATTATGAAAATTCAATCAAAACTATTATGTTTTAGATTTGACTAGTTATGGTCCACCTAAAGAAAGAGGCATTTTACAAATATTTAAAAGTTGAAAAGAATCTTTTATTCATTTTAAAAATTCATAAAAATAAATTACATAGATCCCAAAGTTCATGGGGTTCTGCAATTTTCCCATACTTAAGTAATTACTATGATAAAGAGGGTTAATTCGTTAAAATATGAAAAGGAAGAGAAACTTTCAATTAGCATACCCAAAGCCATCAAAGCTGCAACCACGAACATTTCCCCAATAGCCAAAGGCAAATTAGACAGAACCTTCAAAACCCTTTTGGTCAACATCCTCGCCGTCCCTGAAAGACCACCGTCACTCCCTGAGCTCGCCGGACCTTCCCCATTTCCACCACCGTCATCTTCCTCCGTTAGCTGCGGAGGAGCCGCTTCCGACAACAGAATCTTCTTGGACACGCTTTTCCCCTTGCTTTTAGGGTTCTTCAGCTTACAATTGAGGGTCAATCGAAAGGGCCTCTTGTCACGGAGACCGATGAAATGGGTATTGTAAGAGAATGGTGTGGGTTTGTAGGAGGAGCGAGAGAAGGAGGCTTTGAGGAAATGGGTTTTGGGAAGCAACGAAATTGACGCCTTATTGGGACTATTGAAGGCCTTCATCGATGGAAAATTTGAAGACGAGCGAAATTGAGAGAGTGAGTGTGCGTTCAGTGACGAAGGTATAACGACCACAGCGGTTAGTTTATCCCAAAAAGTTATAATTTTTTAATTAATTATATCGAATGGCACACCAATCAGCCTCGTTCTCTTTTATCCGTTTTTTTTTTTTTTGGAGTTTAGATATTCCCAGTAAATATCAAATAGGAGTCACGGCAAGAAGAAGGGCAAAAGTTTTTTTTTTTGTCAACTTTTACTCTAAGTTTTGATTTGGTTCCTAATAATTTTTTAATTAATTTTTTTCTATATATATATATATATATTTTTAATTTTATCCCTAAAACTTAAAGTTTTAAAACCTGAATCAATTATTGAATTGACAAAGACGCCTATTCAAAGGTCAATTATCGGACCATGGTCGAATCGTTTATGAATCGGTCAACTTTAAAATATTAAAAATTAATATATATAATTAAAGATTATAAATATAAATTTACAAAATTCAATTAAAAATACGATTTGATGTTAAATTACACAAAAACAATATTCACAATAAAAAATTTCCAAAAAAAATTCACCAAATAACAAGGAAATATTATTAATCAATTTAATATTCACTCATTTCAAATCTATAAACTACCCAGATAATGGCATCTCAGTTAAAATTAACTGATATGTAATATTAATTTTCTCATTACTTGATTATAGAATAAACAAAATTAAAAAAAATTCAAGTAAACTGGTTCATTTAGCGCCGGTTCATTTAGAATAAATCAAAAGTTCACAAAAAAAAATTGACCAAATAACAAGAAAATATTATTAATCAAGATAATAATCACTCATATCAAATCCATAAAATACTAAGATATTGGCATCTCTACTAAAATTAGCTGATATGTAATATTAATTTCTTTATTACTTGATTATAGAATGAACTAAATTTAAAAAAATTCAAGTGAACCGGTTTATTTAGCACCGATTCTTGGCCGAATCAATCACTTACCTATTTAAACGGTTATTGTAGATAACCAATTCCTGATCCAACCTGTTGAATAAGCCAATCCGATCTGATCTAATTCTTTCAACAATGCTAATACTAATGTGTTAACATAGTTGATAGAAAATATTGACGTAAACTTCTTTTTGTGACATGTCTATTACCAATATATCATACTAATTAATTTTAGTTTTAAATTTTAATTTTGTCTCAAATGATAATTTTTCATTTATTTCTTTTATATCAAATTAACAATTTAAACGTTTAATGTGCCACAAGAAAAAATTTACGTATCATTTGGAAGAGTCTATATGTCACTTAAAAGAGTCTATTTCAACATTTTTTGTTAACATTATTAATGACGTTAGTACTAGGGACAAAATTGAACTAAAAAAATATATGGAATGAAATTGATACAAAAAATAATTAAAAAATAATTAAAACTCAAAATAAATGTTGGGACTGAAAAAGCACGTTTGGCTAAGAAGAAAATCTTCCAATGTTTTCGTTGCCTTGACATTCACTCTAATTGTATTAACTATGGCTAATAGGAGTGTGTGTCAAAAAATTGTGCAGCAGTTAGCTGTTAGTAACCCTATAATGTTACTAATACTTGAGTCATTAGTGTCCAATGCTAACCATTCGATTGCCGATTGAACAAATGATAATAGTGACTTTAAAAAACATATATATATATATATATATATATATATATATATATATATATATATATATATATATATATATATATATATATATATATAAGGACAGCCTAGTTCTGTTAGTAACCCTATAATGTTCAAGAAATAATTCATAGGTTTCAAAACACTTCAACCCAGGAACGAGTTTCTATAAAAGAACTCCAGGAAGAAATTAAAATTATTAAAGAAGAAATTCAATTGCTCAAACAAAAGGATAATAACTTGTCCTTAGATATTTTAAGTTTAATGGCTAATAAAGAAACTAGGAATTCCACTGATCAAAACGAGTTAGGAGAAACTAGCTCTGAACCTAAAGAAAATTATTTAAATTTAATTTCTCAAATATCTGTTCAAAGATGGTATAGTAACATAAACTTTACCATAGGAAATTTTAGTACTAAGATAGTTGCTCTGATAGACTCAGGCGCTGATTTTAATTGTTTTCAAGAAGGATTAATTCCCACTCAATACTATGAGAAAACCACTGAGAGTCTCAGCGGTGCAGGAGGTAATAGACTTCCGGTTAGGTACAAACTGTCTAATGCCAAGATATGTAATCAAGGCATTAAGTTCAATACAACTTTTATTTTAGTTAGAAATCTGAATCAGGCAATGATTTTAGGAACACCTTTTCTGACCCTTATTTACCCCTTTAAGGTTTCAGAAATAGGAATTTCGACTTTTGTTTCAGGCAAAGAACTTTGCTTTGAATTTTTAAATCCTACCAAAACTGTAGATGTTAATTTACTCAAAAGTTTAGCCGTTTCCAGTATTAATTTGATCAATAGAAAACAAGCTCAAATTAAAATGCTCAATAAAGAAGTTCAATATAAAAGAATTGAGGAACAAATAGAAAAGTCTCAAGTCAAAACTAGAATAGAATTTGTTCAACAAAAGTTTGAAAAAGAAATCTGTTCAGAAAAGCCCAACGCTTTCTGGAATAGAAAGAGACACACAGTTTCTCTCCCTTATGAGCCCAGTTTTAGTGAAGATAAAATCCCAACTAAGGCTATAGGCCCATCCAGATGAATAAAAAAACCTTAGAGTACTGGAAAAAGGAAATCCAAGATCTGTTAGGAAAGAAGCTGATTAGACCCAGTAAGTCCCCTTGGAGCTGTTCAGCCTTCTATGTTCAAAATCAAGCAGAAATAGAGCGAGGAGCCCTTCGCATGGTCATCAATTACAAAACCGCTCAATAGGGTCCTCAGATGGATTAGGTACCCAATACCTGACAGAGGAGACCTTATCGGTCGTGCTCAGAAGGCATCGTTATTTTCTAAGTTCGATATTGTCACATCCCAAAAATTGAGTATGTGAAAAGATACTACTCATTTGATGTAATTCTCAAACATACGTTATATACATATATTCTGTAAGGTTTTACATTCAACCTTAATCATTCATTCCACACTACAGAATTATATTCATCTGATAAGCAAATATAGACATACATAGTCTGATATTTATATCTCATCGCAAGCCTAGGAGACCTATAGAAAATACAGAGCTTTTCTAATATCCACATTAATAAGTACTGGTGTCCCACCAGACAGAAATAGAGAATAATCCCAAGGGGCTTCTAATCTTCAAACAGATTCTCTTCTTCTCTGTTTTCTGTATCTGAAAAAATAATCATAGGGAGTGTGAGTTTATTTAAAAACTCAGTAAGTAAATAACTGTACTATATAAAATATCAAAAGTACAAATACCACATTTACTCATATAATTAATTATCTTATACATCGAGTAGTATGGGACTCTAACCCTTTCAAACTCATGAATAAGATTTCATAGATATACACCGAGTAGTATGGGACTTTAACCCTTTCAACTCGTGTATAGATTTCATAGATATGCACTGAGTAGTATGGGACTTTAACCCTTTCACACTCGTGTATAAGATTTCTTAGATATACACCGAGTAGTATGGGACTTTAACCCTTTCACACTCGTGTATTAGATCCCGTAGATCTTTACTCATTAATAAAATAGTGAGAATTCATCACATAGTACAATTGTCATGAAATAAATAGTTTCTTCATACTCTTATTTCTACTGATCATCATATACTCCCATATGAAAAATTAATTGCTTATTATCCAAATAATATTGTAAATGGGACTTATATTGTACTTTGACTAGTAATATCAAAGTAGCTGAGCAAGGTTATTCACTCACCTTGATGTTTGTCCAAGTTTACCTTGTTCCACACTAGAATTTGTGTAGGAAAATTTTCTAGTAAAATATATTACAAGGAATCATAAGAAAGGAAACAAAATCACGAAAATACGTAAAATTTTCTGACTGCTACAGTAACGGGTTGCTACAGTACGGTTTGCTACAGTAACGGTTCGCTACAGTAACGGTTCACTACAGTACCGGTTCACTACAGTAACGTTGACTGCTACAGTACCGTTGACTGCCGACACTACAGTACTGCTACAGTAACCCGAAGAAAATTTTTCAGATTTTGTTTCGAAATCCCTGGTTGCTACAGTAACTCGGTTTTGCAGAAAAATCTTTCAAAAATTCATCCTTTCCTTTCTTGTTTCAAAACCAGAATTTCAACTCTTTTAACCGATTATAACTCAAATATAACTTCTAAAACAACTGAGATTCATGAATTATCATCAAAATCTTCAAGAACAAAACCTCCTCTGATCTTCTACATAAACTGAAATTTAAGGAAAATAATCGGATTAAAGCTTACCTTTGATCCTTACAAAGCTTTTGAACCGAACAAATAATCGAACTTCTGAAGATCAAGGAAAGGATTTGAGAAGAAAATGAAGAACTGAGAAAGAATCTTTTCTGCTTCCTTCGGCTCAAGTTTCAAATATGAGGTTACTATTGAAACTTTATATTAAATATTTCTAATGGGTTATTCAATAACCCATGGGTATCCATAACCCAACATCCAAACCCATTCAGTCAATTTACAATAAATGGATTAATTGACCATTCTGCAACCACTTTTCCATGAATTTCACCATTCTTAGAATATATCCCTCATTGTGCAAATATTTAGTCCAGTCATTTAACTCAATTTTCATAAATAATATTCAAAGAGAACAATTAAATATGAAAATTAAAAATGACCAAAATAAATAACTAAAGTAACGTTGTAGAATTCTAAAATTGTAATATCCCAAGAATTTTTATGAATATTTAAAGTCTGATTTGAAGTTTAGTGAAAAATTTAATTATGTGAAAAATTTTATTTTTGAATTAGTGAAGAAAATGTGGGAATAGAAATTTTTATTTTAATATGGCGCCCAGGCGCGGCATGGGTGGCGCCCAAGCGCCATAGGTGGCGCCCAGGCGCCAGGTGTACCGGAAAATTTTAGTTTATTTTTCAATCGGCCATAACTTCTTCATCCGAACTCTGTTTTGGGCAAACTTTATATCGTTGGAAAGCTCTTTAAGTCTAGTTTCCAATGGTATAAGTTTCATTTGAATATTTATTACCAGTTAGGAGTTATGATTCGAGAAGTAAGTGAAGGTCGAGAGTAGTGGTAGGAAATTTCTCTATTTCGTAACCCTGATGGTTTTTGTCTGGTTACAATAGGAATGGTCAAGGTGCAAAGTGGGAGTGCCGAGAGTGTGAAATCCAGGTGAGTGGGTTAATACTTGCTATGATTAAATATCTGTTATTGACTTTTTGCATCATAGTGGAAATATGTTGTATATCCAAGTTTGAAGAGGATGATGTGGAACGATGAGACATAAACAATTGTGGAACGTGTCTGGTAATGTATATAATTATATTTTTTTTATTTTCCCATGAATGGAGGTTATATGATGGATTGTGAATGGCATGTGAACTGAGTTGAATAATTGTTCTATATTATAGGTTATGTTGTATACATGCTATGTTGCTGGAACCACATTGATTATGTTGTGGCTTGAATTGTAAATGATTGAGGATGTTTTTATATATGATTGTGATTGTGTTTGACTGGAAAGGAAAGGCATGGTGGTGCACCCCATGGAGAAATTTATGTGAAGTTATAAGGGTGGAGATTATAAATGGAGAGATAAGGGTGGATGCGACGGGGGCCGCGGGCAACGATCCAGAGGTATTCTGGACGACCCGGTTGGTACGGGAAATTTGTGTGAAATTGATTTCACCGATTGTTGTTGTGAACTTTTGAATTATGTTGAAATGTATTTGATTTATTTGGATATTGTCGTGAAGTACTACGAATAATATCATATCATATGATGATCGATTTACGTATGATTGCTGTATGTTATCATTATGATGTATGATATTTTTTTTTGTCATAGTGTGCTATCTACTCACTGGGCACGTGGTTTGCTCATACCCCTCTTATTGATATTTTTTTCAGAGTTGACAACTGAAGGTAAATATCGGAACAAGGAATTATGGATCCTTAGTCCATGATTACCTTTTCACTTGTTCAGGATAAAGGTATAATAGTTAAGTCTTATTTTAAGTTGTATAAATCTAGAAATCTCTGTAATCGGGTAGGTTCATTCAGTGATGTAATGTGAATGATTGTAGTATGTATAGAGAATTCGGTTTGGTTGCATGAAATAGAATTGTATGATGATTAAGAGAAAGATAGGCTTACGGAGGTGAAATGAAATTCACTTTCCGTGCCGGTCACGTGCTCAAATTTTGGGACGTGACAAGTTGGTATCAGAGCTTTGGGATTAGGTCTCCTACCGATTACAGAGTAAGGTAACCTTAGTGGGATCTCCTCTATCGTGGTGAACCCGGGCACGACTATAGAGAGATGGCTCCACTGAAGGTCCTGTAGGATGTTTTCATTTCCTTTTCCTCCAAGACTTGTCTTTTCTTATGAATTATGTTTTTAGTTTTAGAGAGTTATGGCTATACTTTTGAACTCGGTAAGGGAAAGGTTATTATTTGTTTTGATTCCGTTGCTGTCGGATCAAATTGTATGTATGGGGCTTTATATGTTACATTCATGATTGATTTTGTGTGACTGATTTCTTTTATCCTTCTTAATTTTATTATTACTATTTTTGGAGTACCATTCCATAAAAGAAACCACTGGCATTAAAAGCAGAAGGATTACATTGCAAAAAAAAAAAATTACTCATGCATGAGTAATCTAAAAGCGAGGTGGTCTCGGATTAGGAGGGTTGTACTGTATCATCACCCCTCGACCATTCCTTGGAGCGAGAGACAGAGCAATATCGCGGAGGGTAGTGTAAATCCCATTCATACAATCAACACTTCTTTGTTGTTGATTGCAGAAGCACTGGGTAGACCAATAGAAGAACCTGTCTATTCTTGAAGTCATTTCTGCATGATTGCGTTTACTTAACTTCTCCAGGTTTTCTATCATCTTTTTCATATTTTTGACCTCCTGCTCTAGACAGGCGATTTTGTCCTCCGAGGTATGGCCCGTGCTAGTCTCCTCAGCTTCCTCGATCTTCTTCATTTTCTTCTCCTTCTGCTTCTCTGGAGACTCCTCAAAAGGTCTTTTGCCCTTGTCTTTGCCCAGACTTAAGTTTAAGTCGAGCTCTTCTCTCCTGGCATCTACTGTGAGATCAATGTACTTCCTTGTGGCCATGATTTGAAAAATTTAGAAATTTATGTCGGAGTATGAGAAGAGAGGAATGCTGAGAAGTTGTAGGCTCAGAGATGATTACTCTTTGTGGTGTGGTAACTGAGAACGTTGGGATAGTCCTTATAGAGGAAAAATTTGAACTCAGAGACAAAGAAGATATCTCTTCGCCGCACCCTATACGCTTAACCTATGGATTTCTGCAAGCTGGAAGCTAGAAGTCTAGGGTAGGCATGCACACCAACAACACGTCGCATTAATGGCAAAACCACGAAAGTCAATATTCGGTGGATTTGCGGCCGATTTACACTTGGTTTTTCCATTTCTCTCGTTGGCATTTTCTGAAATTGAAGGAAGTCGACAATGTAGCCATTACAGAGTGTCTTGGATGTTTTCACGATGAACTAAAATGTATTTCTATGCTTTCTTGTATTGTTCTTGAAAGCCTTCAGTTAAGTATAATATACATGATTGATTGAATTATACTGTGATTATATGTATCTAAATACATATGATATGTATGTATGTTATTCATGCATAGAGAGTGAAGGCTATTTGTTATGGCCAGGAATAATATGTAATGATTCTACATACATTCAGAGAATGAAAAGTCTGAAATTTAAAAAAAAAAAAAAACTTGAATAGATGAAAATATATATAGATAATGATGTATCTCTATGTTTATACATATATACATATATGCTCGTAGAGGCAAGTGAAAGGTAAAATTTTTCTCTCACTTTATGGAACGCTTGATATGTAGATGTGAGAAGTTTTTATTTTAATATGTATGTTTGAAAATGTGTAAGCTTAGGGCAAAGTCACGGATTAGAAACCTAGATAAGGTTAATATGAAGCTACCCGTTCATGGAGTAATATCTCGATTTAGAATTATTGGATATGACAAATACAGAGTTAGGAAGTCATAAATTGAAACGGCGATTAGTTTAATAATTTGAGCAAGAGTCAAAAGTTAGCCGAAATTTTTGAGAAAATCTTTTGTATTAGATTATATTTTGTTATTTTCTGGCATGCTTATCTGAGACCGTTGGCATTGCGTCGGATAAGGTCTGTAGGTCATCTTTAGAGTATGATGTAAAGGTTTTGTAGCCCTAAATTTCGTCTATATGTAATGGATGCCCCATTACGCTGCTAAAATTTTATATCTATAAGCTTTCTAGCATCAAACTTCTCCTTCTGTACAACCTTTATAGCTCAGAAAGATATGGCCGGCAATAAATCTTTCAATTTAAACTTTGAGGCTGGCAAGATAGAGCTAGATCTAAATCTTAGCCTGGAGAATTATAAGAATAAGAGATCCATGGAAGAGTCACCAGAGGCTAAGAAAAGAAAAAGGGATGTAGTAGAGTTAGAGGATGTTAGCACAGCAACATCTTCTAATAATGAGCTTGCGCTTATGAGACAAAAGATGGAGGACTTGGAAAGATTGATAAACCGCCACTTTGAGGAACAGGGGAGATCGATAAATCGTCTCTTTACAGAACAAGAGAAGCTTTTGAACCGTCATTTTAGGGAATTGGCGAATAGAGTTGATAGACATTCGATGTTTGCAACTCAAAATTTTCGTGACCAACAAGCGAGATGTATTGACTGTATGAATGGAGTGACTTCTGCACTTCGCCAAATTTCCCAGACGTTTCCTCCAGAAACTCTTTCTAGGCTGCAACGATTAACTTCCTCCTTAAGGTCTGAAGCACCTTCTTCTTCTAGACCTGGAGCACCTTCTGCATTTCAAAAGCCTCCTCGTTCTTAATTTATCCTTTCTTTTGTTTGTACCGAAAGCTGCTGTTTGATCTAATGTTTACGTATTAAAATTATCTGTTTTGTAAATCAAGTTCAGCTTGTTGCCTGTAACTTATGTATTAGAAATAAAAATTTTCGTATTTGATTTTTTTTTTGTTGAGGCAATTCTTTTACTGAAGAAACTTGAGAAATAAAAATATGTTGAACTTGTTATATTTTGTACTTGATTGTGAAAATTCTAAGAGAGAGAATGAGATATAGACAAAATATCTGCATTTGTTTCAATCTTGAGGTAAGTTTTGAATTCGGAGGACCGAATTCTTTTAAGGGGGGAAGAATGTAATATCCCAAGAATTTTTATGAATATTTAAAGTCTGATTTGAAGTTTAGTGAAAAATTTAATTATGTGAAAAATTTTATTTTTGAATTAGTGAAGAAAATGTGGGAATAGAAATTTTTATTTTAATATGGCGCCCAGGCGCGGCATGGGTGGCGCCCAAGCGCCATAGGTGGCGCCCAGGCGCCAGGTGTACCGGAAAATTTTAGTTTATTTTTCAATCGGCCATAACTTCTTCATCCGAACTCTGTTTTGGGCAAACTTTATATCGTTGGAAAGCTCTTTAAGTCTAGTTTCCAATGGTATAAGTTTCATTTGAATATTTATTACCAGTTAGGAGTTATGATTCGAGAAGTAAGTGAAGGTCGAGAGTAGTGGTAGGAAATTTCTCTATTTCGTAACCCTGATGGTTTTTGTCTGGTTACAATAGGAATGGTCAAGGTGCAAAGTGGGAGTGCCGAGAGTGTGAAATCCAGGTGAGTGGGTTAATACTTGCTATGATTAAATATCTGTTATTGACTTTTTGCATCATAGTGGAAATATGTTGTATATCCAAGTTTGAAGAGGATGATGTGGAACGATGAGACATAAACAATTGTGGAACGTGTCTGGTAATGTATATAATTATATTTTTTTTATTTTCCCATGAATGGAGGTTATATGATGGATTGTGAATGGCATGTGAACTGAGTTGAATAATTGTTCTATATTATAGGTTATGTTGTATACATGCTATGTTGCTGGAACCACATTGATTATGTTGTGGCTTGAATTGTAAATGATTGAGGATGTTTTTATATATGATTGTGATTGTGTTTGACTGGAAAGGAAAGGCATGGTGGTGCACCCCATGGAGAAATTTATGTGAAGTTATAAGGGTGGAGATTATAAATGGAGAGATAAGGGTGGATGCGACGGGGGCCGCGGGCAACGATCCAGAGGTATTCTGGACGACCCGGTTGGTACGGGAAATTTGTGTGAAATTGATTTCACCGATTGTTGTTGTGAACTTTTGAATTATGTTGAAATGTATTTGATTTATTTGGATATTGTCGTGAAGTACTACGAATAATATCATATCATATGATGATCGATTTACGTATGATTGCTGTATGTTATCATTATGATGTATGATATTTTTTTTTGTCATAGTGTGCTATCTACTCACTGGGCACGTGGTTTGCTCATACCCCTCTTATTGATATTTTTTTCAGAGTTGACAACTGAAGGTAAATATCGGAACAAGGAATTATGGATCCTTAGTCCATGATTACCTTTTCACTTGTTCAGGATAAAGGTATAATAGTTAAGTCTTATTTTAAGTTGTATAAATCTAGAAATCTCTGTAATCGGGTAGGTTCATTCAGTGATGTAATGTGAATGATTGTAGTATGTATAGAGAATTCGGTTTGGTTGCATGAAATAGAATTGTATGATGATTAAGAGAAAGATAGGCTTACGGAGGTGAAATGAAATTCACTTTCCGTGCCGGTCACGTGCTCAAATTTTGGGACGTGACAAGTTGGTATCAGAGCTTTGGGATTAGGTCTCCTACCGATTACAGAGTAAGGTAACCTTAGTGGGATCTCCTCTATCGTGGTGAACCCGGGCACGACTATAGAGAGATGGCTCCACTGAAGGTCCTGTAGGATGTTTTCATTTCCTTTTCCTCCAAGACTTGTCTTTTCTTATGAATTATGTTTTTAGTTTTAGAGAGTTATGGCTATACTTTTGAACTCGGTAAGGGAAAGGTTATTATTTGTTTTGATTCCGTTGCTGTCGGATCAAATTGTATGTATGGGGCTTTATATGTTACATTCATGATTGATTTTGTGTGACTGATTTCTTTTATCCTTCTTAATTTTATTATTACTATTTTTGGAGTACCATTCCATAAAAGAAACCACTGGCATTAAAAGCAGAAGGATTACATTGCAAAAAAAAAAAATTACTCATGCATGAGTAATCTAAAAGCGAGGTGGTCTCGGATTAGGAGGGTTGTACTGTATCATCACCCCTCGACCATTCCTTGGAGCGAGAGACAGAGCAATATCGCGGAGGGTAGTGTAAATCCCATTCATACAATCAACACTTCTTTGTTGTTGATTGCAGAAGCACTGGGTAGACCAATAGAAGAACCTGTCTATTCTTGAAGTCATTTCTGCATGATTGCGTTTACTTAACTTCTCCAGGTTTTCTATCATCTTTTTCATATTTTTGACCTCCTGCTCTAGACAGGCGATTTTGTCCTCCGAGGTATGGCCCGTGCTAGTCTCCTCAGCTTCCTCGATCTTCTTCATTTTCTTCTCCTTCTGCTTCTCTGGAGACTCCTCAAAAGGTCTTTTGCCCTTGTCTTTGCCCAGACTTAAGTTTAAGTCGAGCTCTTCTCTCCTGGCATCTACTGTGAGATCAATGTACTTCCTTGTGGCCATGATTTGAAAAATTTAGAAATTTATGTCGGAGTATGAGAAGAGAGGAATGCTGAGAAGTTGTAGGCTCAGAGATGATTACTCTTTGTGGTGTGGTAACTGAGAACGTTGGGATAGTCCTTATAGAGGAAAAATTTGAACTCAGAGACAAAGAAGATATCTCTTCGCCGCACCCTATACGCTTAACCTATGGATTTCTGCAAGCTGGAAGCTAGAAGTCTAGGGTAGGCATGCACACCAACAACACGTCGCATTAATGGCAAAACCACGAAAGTCAATATTCGGTGGATTTGCGGCCGATTTACACTTGGTTTTTCCATTTCTCTCGTTGGCATTTTCTGAAATTGAAGGAAGTCGACAATGTAGCCATTACAGAGTGTCTTGGATGTTTTCACGATGAACTAAAATGTATTTCTATGCTTTCTTGTATTGTTCTTGAAAGCCTTCAGTTAAGTATAATATACATGATTGATTGAATTATACTGTGATTATATGTATCTAAATACATATGATATGTATGTATGTTATTCATGCATAGAGAGTGAAGGCTATTTGTTATGGCCAGGAATAATATGTAATGATTCTACATACATTCAGAGAATGAAAAGTCTGAAATTTAAAAAAAAAAAAAAACTTGAATAGATGAAAATATATATAGATAATGATGTATCTCTATGTTTATACATATATACATATATGCTCGTAGAGGCAAGTGAAAGGTAAAATTTTTCTCTCACTTTATGGAACGCTTGATATGTAGATGTGAGAAGTTTTTATTTTAATATGTATGTTTGAAAATGTGTAAGCTTAGGGCAAAGTCACGGATTAGAAACCTAGATAAGGTTAATATGAAGCTACCCGTTCATGGAGTAATATCTCGATTTAGAATTATTGGATATGACAAATACAGAGTTAGGAAGTCATAAATTGAAACGGCGATTAGTTTAATAATTTGAGCAAGAGTCAAAAGTTAGCCGAAATTTTTGAGAAAATCTTTTGTATTAGATTATATTTTGTTATTTTCTGGCATGCTTATCTGAGACCGTTGGCATTGCGTCGGATAAGGTCTGTAGGTCATCTTTAGAGTATGATGTAAAGGTTTTGTAGCCCTAAATTTCGTCTATATGTAATGGATGCCCCATTACGCTGCTAAAATTTTATATCTATAAGCTTTCTAGCATCAAACTTCTCCTTCTGTACAACCTTTATAGCTCAGAAAGATATGGCCGGCAATAAATCTTTCAATTTAAACTTTGAGGCTGGCAAGATAGAGCTAGATCTAAATCTTAGCCTGGAGAATTATAAGAATAAGAGATCCATGGAAGAGTCACCAGAGGCTAAGAAAAGAAAAAGGGATGTAGTAGAGTTAGAGGATGTTAGCACAGCAACATCTTCTAATAATGAGCTTGCGCTTATGAGACAAAAGATGGAGGACTTGGAAAGATTGATAAACCGCCACTTTGAGGAACAGGGGAGATCGATAAATCGTCTCTTTACAGAACAAGAGAAGCTTTTGAACCGTCATTTTAGGGAATTGGCGAATAGAGTTGATAGACATTCGATGTTTGCAACTCAAAATTTTCGTGACCAACAAGCGAGATGTATTGACTGTATGAATGGAGTGACTTCTGCACTTCGCCAAATTTCCCAGACGTTTCCTCCAGAAACTCTTTCTAGGCTGCAACGATTAACTTCCTCCTTAAGGTCTGAAGCACCTTCTTCTTCTAGACCTGGAGCACCTTCTGCATTTCAAAAGCCTCCTCGTTCTTAATTTATCCTTTCTTTTGTTTGTACCGAAAGCTGCTGTTTGATCTAATGTTTACGTATTAAAATTATCTGTTTTGTAAATCAAGTTCAGCTTGTTGCCTGTAACTTATGTATTAGAAATAAAAATTTTCGTATTTGATTTTTTTTTTTGTTGAGGCAATTCTTTTACTGAAGAAACTTGAGAAATAAAAATATGTTGAACTTGTTATATTTTGTACTTGATTGTGAAAATTCTAAGAGAGAGAATGAGATATAGACAAAATATCTGCATTTGTTTCAATCTTGAGGTAAGTTTTGAATTCGGAGGACCGAATTCTTTTAAGGGGGGAAGAATGTAATATCCCAAGAATTTTTATGAATATTTAAAGTCTGATTTGAAGTTTAGTGAAAAATTTAATTATGTGAAAAATTTTATTTTTGAATTAGTGAAGAAAATGTGGGAATAGAAATTTTTATTTTAATATGGCGCCCAGGCGCGGCATGGGTGGCGCCCAAGCGCCATAGGTGGCGCCCAGGCGCCAGGTGTACCGGAAAATTTTAGTTTATTTTTCAATCGGCCATAACTTCTTCATCCGAACTCTGTTTTGGGCAAACTTTATATCGTTGGAAAGCTCTTTAAGTCTAGTTTCCAATGGTATAAGTTTCATTTGAATATTTATTACCAGTTAGGAGTTATGATTCGAGAAGTAAGTGAAGGTCGAGAGTAGTGGTAGGAAATTTCTCTATTTCGTAACCCTGATGGTTTTTGTCTGGTTACAATAGGAATGGTCAAGGTGCAAAGTGGGAGTGCCGAGAGTGTGAAATCCAGGTGAGTGGGTTAATACTTGCTATGATTAAATATCTGTTATTGACTTTTTGCATCATAGTGGAAATATGTTGTATATCCAAGTTTGAAGAGGATGATGTGGAACGATGAGACATAAACAATTGTGGAACGTGTCTGGTAATGTATATAATTATATTTTTTTTATTTTCCCATGAATGGAGGTTATATGATGGATTGTGAATGGCATGTGAACTGAGTTGAATAATTGTTCTATATTATAGGTTATGTTATATACATGCTATGTTGCTGGAACCACATTGATTATGTTGTGGCTTGAATTGTAAATGATTGAGGATGTTTTTATATATGATTGTGATTGTGTTTGACTGGAAAGGAAAGGCATGGTGGTGCACCCCATGGAGAAATTTATGTGAAGTTATAAGGGTGGAGATTATAAATGGAGAGATAAGGGTGGATGCGGCGGGGGCCGCGGGCAACGATCCAGAGGTATTCTGGACGACCCGGTTGGTACGGGAAATTTGTGTGAAATTGATTTCACCGATTGTTGTTGTGAACTTTTGAATTATGTTGAAATGTATTTGATTTATTTGGATATTGTCGTGAAGTACTACGAATAATATCATATCATATGATGATCGATTTACGTATGATTGCTGTATGTTATCATTATGATGTATGATATTTTTTTTTGTCATAGTGTGCTATCTACTCACTGGGCACGTGGTTTGCTCATACCCCTCTTATTGATATTTTTTTCAGAGTTGACAACTGAAGGTAAATATCGGAACAAGGAATTATGGATCCTTAGTCCATGATTACCTTTTCACTTGTTCAGGATAAAGGTATAATAGTTAAGTCTTATTTTAAGTTGTATAAATCTAGAAATCTCTGTAATCGGGTAGGTTCATTCAGTGATGTAATGTGAATGATTGTAGTATGTATAGAGAATTCGGTTTGGTTGCATGAAATAGAATTGTATGATGATTAAGAGAAAGATAGGCTTACGGAGGTGAAATGAAATTCACTTTCCGTGCCGGTCACGTGCTCAAATTTTGGGACGTGACAAAAATACTCTTAAGCGAATTATATTCTGAAATTAACGGGTATTACAGATATGAAATCGGGCTTCTATCAAATTCAAATTGAAGAAAAAGATAGGTACAAAACAGCCTTTGCTGTTCCCTTTGGACATTATGAATGAACGTAATGTCCTTTGGTCTCAAAAATGCACCCTCTGAATTTCAAAATATTATGAATTCCATATTTAACGTCTTTTCTCAATTCTCAATAGTATACATAGATGATGTCTTAGTGTTCTCTAATAACATAGAACAACACTTTAGGCAACTTGATCAATTTTATAAAATTGTTAAAGACAATGGTTTGGTTGTTTCAGCCAAAAAGATGAAACTGTTCAAAACAAATATTAGGTTTTTAGGATATGATATCCATCAGGGTATGATAAAACCAATTAACCGATCTATAAAATTTGCTGATAAGTTTTCAGATGAGATAACTGATAAAAATCAATTGCAAAGATTTTTAGGTTGTCTTAATTATGTAGCTGATTTTGTTCAAGATCTTAGAGTAATTTGTAAACCTCTTTACTCTAGACTCAGAAAGAAATTCCCACCATGGGATCAGTCCATGACGGACGCAGTCAAAACCCTTAAGGCTAAAGTTAAGAAACTCCCTTGTCTAGGAATACCAGACCCAAAAGCCTTTATGATCATCGAAACCGATGCATCCAAAGAAGGTTATGGAGGAGTCCTTAAACAAAGGCCCATTGGAAGTTCAAAAGAACAATTAGTTAAGTACAATTCTGGAGCATGGTCTGAAGCTCAACAAAAATACTCCATAATAAAAAGAGAAATTTTATCTATTGTTTTAAACGTCAAAAAATTTCAAAAAGAAATTTTCAATAAAACTTTTTTGCTCAAAACGGACTGCAAGTCAGCCCAATCTGTTTTAGAAAAAGATGTTCAAAATTTAGTTTCAAAACATGTTTTTGCCAGATGGCAAGCATTACTTTCTTGTTTTGATTTCAAAATCCATCATATAAAAGGCAGTGAGAACGCCCTTCCTGATTTTCTCACACGAGAATTCTTGCAGGGTAAGACCGAAGAATAGATAAGAAAAAAGGAAAAGAAATAAAGAAAGAGCAATATGGATCCCCACTGGATTATGCTCTTAATGTTCAAAGAACCCCTCTGGTTCACACAACGTCACCTTTACTGGTGACACCTTCATCGTTCAACAGCCCTTCCGGCAGTGGTCTTCGACCACAGGTACGAGGTCCTCGACCTCATACTCTTTCTTCTCCCTCTTCTTCTCAAAACCGCTTTCTTCCTCTCACCTATGATCAAGCCCTCTCTACACCTCCACCACAACAGGCCATAGTCCCTGTTCGTCCATCCTCTTCCTTGGTACAACTCTCTCAAGCAACACCACTTAAGAGATCCCTATCTGACAAATATATTTCAAAACCGGTCTACGCACCAATCTGCCCCATTGAACTCGAATGGCTCAAAACTAACCCTGGACTTACGCCAAGGAAAATTGCTCAAAAATATTTTCAAGAAGGAAAATACTTTTCTTCTGATGATTTACAAAAAACAAGAATTTTTTATGAGTTTATTTTGGTTGATACAAACTCGATCACACTCACGCACGAGTATGATCCACTTTTTCCCCATCGAATTCAGTATTCGAAGTTCAAAATTAATAAAGTTTTAACTCTTTCTCAATGGAATCAGCATCCATTTTCTTTTAAGAATTTTTCAAGACAGTTCCAGCCACAAGGTTTTAACTACTGGGACTACAAAATGGCTTGGTACAATACTTTGCTGATTCGTCCCTTCTCCCACTCCTGGTTTATCTGGTTTAACAAAGGAAATCAGGATTTTCCAGCCTGATTTTCCGATTGGTTTTTCTTTTTTGGTCCAAACACTGAATTCCTTCCCTCATACGCGAAGGAATCCTTTTCAATTTTTTCTGCTCAAACTAGTTTTCATACTAGACAAATGCTTTTAAAATTTTTCTCAACATTTGGAACACCCTGGATGTCACGTCCCAAAATCTGAGCACGTGACCGGCACGGAAAGTGAATTTCATTTCACCTCCGTAAGCCTATCTTTCTCTTAATCATCATACAATTCTGTTTCATGCAACCAAACCGAATTCTCTATACATACTACAATCATTCACATTACATCACTGAATGAACCTACCCGATTACAGAGATTTCTAGACTTATACAACTTAGAATAAGACTTAACTATTATACCTTTATCCTGAACAAATGAAAAGGTAATCATGGACTAAGGATCCATAATTCCTTGTTCCGATATTTACCTTCAGCTGTCAACTCTGAAAAAAAATATCAATAAGAGGGGTATGAGCAAACCACGTGCCCAGTGAGTAGATAACACAATACTATGACAAAATAAAAATCATGCATCATAATGATAACATGCAGCAATCATACGTAGATCGATCATCATATGATATAATATTATTCATAATACTTCACAACAATATCCAAGTGAATCAAATGCATTTCAACATAATTCAAAATTCACAACAGCAATCGATGAAATCAATTTCACACACAATTACCGTACCAACCGGGTCGTCCAGAATACCTCTGGATCGTTGCCCGCAGCCCCCGCCGCATCCACCCTTATCGCTCCATTTATATTCTCCACCCTTATAGCTTCACATAGATTTCTCCATGGGGTGCACCACCATGCCTTTCCTTTCCAGTCAAACACAATCACAATCACATATAAAAACATCCTCAATCATAATCTTGAGCCACATACACAACTCAGTCATTTACAATTCAAGCCACAACATAATCAATGTGGTTCCAGCAACATAACATGTATATAACATAACCCATAATATAGAACAATTATTCAACTCGGTTCACATGTCATTCACAATCCATCATATAACCTCCATTCATGGGAAAATAAGAAAATATAATTATATACATTACCAGACACGTTCCACATTTGTTTATGCCTCATCGTTCCACATCATCCTCTTCAAACTTGGATATACAACATATTTCCACTATGATGCAAAAAGTCAATAACAGATATTTAATCATAGCAAGTATTAACCCACTCACCTGGATTTCACGCTCTCGGCACTCCCACTTTGCACCTTGACCATTCCTATTGGAACCAGACAAAAACCATCAGGGTTACGAAATAGAGAAATTTCCTACCACTACTCTCGACCTTTACTCACATCTTAAGTCATAACTCCTAATCGGTAATGAATATCTAAATGAAACTTATACCATTGGAAACTAGACTCAAAGAGCTTTCCAACGATATAAAGTTTGCCCAAAACGGAGTCCGGATGAAGAAGTTATGGCCGATTGAAAATGAGCTAAGGTTTTCCGGCACACCTGGCGCCTGGGCGCCACCCATGCCCGGCGCCTAGGCGCCCCACGTGGCGCCTGGGCGCCATGCCTTTCTCTTCCCCACATGTCCTTGGCGCCTGGGTGCTACGATCGCGACCCTTCGCGACTTTCTCTCGGTTTTGGCCCGAATCTGGCCAAATCTTCACCGTTTTTCATGATTTCTTCCATGGGATCTCACCCTTAATGTCTAAGGAGCATTTAGACACCAAAATCACCAATTTTAATCGAGAAACGAAGCCGGAATCTCGATTTTACCTCAAACACTCTTAAAACTAGAAAATAGAGAAAAGCTTAAGAAATAGAAATTTCTACCTCGATTCCTTGCTTTCCCTATGTTGCTTGGCTCCTAGAGGCTCGCCCCGTAGCCCGAGATCCAGCCTCCAAAGCCCGGTTGTAGAGTTGGAGTGTAGAGAGAGAAATTAGAGAGAAGGAAGAGAGGAGGAGAGGAGAGAAAGTGAAGAGAAAGAGAGGAAAGGAGAAAAATGAATAAAAAATAGATGAGGCCACCTATATACTCGCCCGGGGTGAAATTATCACTTGCTCTGCAATTGACCCTCAATCAAGACTAGCAAAAGGAAATTCATAAAATCTCACCTCAGGTGTTTCTAAATCCTCGGTGCCCCACAAATTTCCTTATTCACTTTAGTCCCTCTCAATATCTCAAACTCCACTTTAACCTCGAATCCATCATCTTTTCGGTACCGGACTCATAATTCATTTCCATAAGCTCTATTCTTCTTCTCGGGTTCCTATTTGGTCATTTCTCAAAAGTCCTCTATACTTTCTTTTCTTTTCACTTTAGTCCTTGAGAATTTGTAAAAATTTCCTAAATTAAAAATAAAAATTTCTATTCCCACATTTTCTTCACTAATTCAAAAAGAAAATTTTTCACATAATTAAATTTTTCACTAAACTTCAAATCAGACTTTAAATATTCATAAAAATTCTTGGGATATTACACTGGATTATGTCTTGGGATTTTGAATTTAAAGACTGGCTCAATAGCGGTTATCCTCTTTATCTTAGCTGTTCATCCAACATTAAATGGTGGTCTACATACAACCCCAACTTGCTCAACAAAAAAGCTGTGAAAAAATGGCTTAGTCAGAATCCCCAGCTGATGAATTATCCTTAAGCAGTTCAACAGCAGTCTTCATTTCTGGCGTCTAAATCCCATATCATGGCAGAACTTGTAAAAGCTCAGACGGAAGAAGAATTCAACCGTCTTGTTCAACAACTCTCAGAGAAAGCTTCATCAGACAAAGCTCCCTCTGAAGAATTCAACCCAGAAGATAGCAGTCAGTTTCAGAACGAAGATGACTGCTACAACATAGACTTCACCCACCTTAGTCATGACTGACTATGGTTGAATTAAGCCGTCGGCAGAAGAATCCAAAGCTCCTGCCAGCTCAATAATTCAGATTCCTTGTCTCCTTCAACATGTTCAAAAGTGACAGACATACTTTAGCAAAAAGAAAGCGTCGGCACAAAACGACAAAATTACTTTTTGAAAGAATACTGCCCGTGTTCAATAATGCTGAAAAGTAGCCGTCCACGCGTCTCAACTTTTCGGACTTCAAGACTTCTCAAATCCGCGGACTCCAGAGCCTCTGAAATCCACGGACTTCAACTTTGTTCAAATCCGCCTTCTTATTTCTATAAAAGGCAAAGTAGTTCAGTAGTGTAGGCAGAGCGAAAATAGAGAAAGAAAAACTTTGTTAAAAACATCTCTGTAATCGTTTCTGTTTTCAAGAAGCCTAGAGCTCTTTGTTCAATATTGTAAGTTCAAAACTTCTGTAATTTCTGTTTTTTTCAATATGAGAATTTCTTTTGTTCATTTTCTTCCCATTCCTTTTACCGATTTAATGCTTGTAGTTGAATTTGAATACTTTGTTATTTCTTCTATTTCTAGAATTTATATTGTTCAAGAACATACATATATAGAATTTAGAGACGCAATAGAAAGTTCAACATTTACTTTTGAATATATGTTATAAATTTCTTCTGTTTTTAAAATAAGAATTTTAGAATTAAAGACCTTAGGTTAATCAAAAGAACGACGATCCCCAGTGTCCAGGCGAAAAATGGTATCAGAGCCTAGTTCTGTTAGTAATCTTCCTGTTAGTTTAGATATTATTAAGAATTTATTTTCTTAAAAACTTTTAATCAGTTGAGGGTTAGCGTTGATCAGCGTTTTTGTAACTGCGTTGGTAAGTCGTAAGGCCCAGGAGAGGCAGGTGTTCCCGTAGGACGTGGTCCCACTAAACCTTAACGAAGTTAAAAGAATTTTTAGGAATTTTATTTTCTTAAAAAAGTCTGAATTAGTAAGAATATTATTTAATAGAAATAGTTCTGAGATCAGAATTCCCCCGGTCATTAGTGATCCTAGTTCTTTAGATCAAGATGAGGTCAATAATTCTGAAGTTTCTATAATAGAAGTTGAAGAAAGGTTAAGAAACTGGGAAATGCCCCAGATACGCCCTAGTGAAATTTATAAACATTCCACATTTAATTTCAAAGTTCAAGACATAGTCAGAACAATAGAAGGAACAATACCGTTAGGAAAGTGCCAAGGCACTATAAATTTATTAGATAAAGATCAGATAGCTCAACACAGGCAAGAAAATTTTAAATTTATTCATATAGGATTAATTCAGGTAGCTGTCAAACCTATGCACAGGTTAGGCATCAACCATCTCGTCTTAGTTCTTCTCCAAGATAGACATGCACTGTCTTTCGAGGATTCTATGTTAAGTCTTGTAGAGTCAAATCTCTGCAATGGTCCAATTTACTTTCAATGTTTTCCAAATTACATGAAGACGTTGAGAAACGTCGAGAAAGCTCTAAAATTACATGTCAAGACCACAGAAGGAATATTCAGTGAGGATCTAGATAATCTTTTTATAGTTTTTAGGATTCATTACAAAGTCTCCAAAACTGGAGTAAGAATTTCTGTTAAGAAAGAGTCACCTAAGAATGAAAACCATCCTTATGGAGGCCAACCTTCAAAAATCAATGATAATGACTCCTAAACTCCTCAGGCATGATGCAATCATGGCCGCTTTTACAGACTCTTGGAATTTGGAAAGTATCCAACCTTCCAAGAAAATAGAGTCTAGAAGTTTAGGAAATTTTGTTCAAAGTCCTGAAGGACATGTTAGGATATCTATGAATAGATCATCCTCATCCAGAATTAGAATGTTCAATAATCCAGAATTAGATATATATATTTTTTAAAGTCACTTATTATCATTTGTTCAATCGGCAATCGAATGGTTAGCATTGGACACTAATGACTCAAGTATTAGAATCAATCGGTGTTCTAAATAACTTTATGTTATTTTTTTTAATTAATTCTAAAGAATAAAAAAAGAACTTTATTTTAATTTGAATAAATTGAAGAAAAAATTGGTTAAATTTAGAGTAACTATTTTCTTTATTCAGGGGAATAGAGATTTGATCTTTAAGATGTGATGATAATTACTAACATCTTTTATTACATATCATCCTTTATTTGCATGTAAATAAAAATATTATGTTCTATTGTTCTTCAATGAAAATGTAATTTGCAATTTTTTTTTTAAGTTCAATCATGTTATGCTCAATAGTAAAGCTATTTTTTATATTTAAATTTAAGAATGACAAATATTTAAAAACTCAACTTAACTTCTGTCTTACATATAATTGGACTAAATTTAGGTATAATTTTTATTATTTATTATCAAATGTTTAAATAAAATTATGACATGTACAATTTTTAACTTAACACTACATGATTAAATATTTTAATGACATTTTTAAATATCCTATTTTAAAAATTCAAAAAACATAAAATATTAATTTAAGACGATTATACAATTACATTTCACTTTATCCAAAAGGTCAATAAAATTATATCATTGAAAAACCAACGAACGGACCATGAGCCAGCAATTACCAAATACCGTCCAAAATGGGTAAAAATCAAGCGGGTTAAGGATTAGATCAATTTTTATTTTTTTTAAATAAATTTTCATACATTTTATAAATGTTAAGTATTAACTTTTTTTTTGTATTAGTGTTATTCATATATTATTTTATAATTATTTTCAAATTTTATCTATGATTCAAATTTTGTTCTGCTACTCAGTATATACAAAATTATTTAATAACATATCTCTATTTTCGTAACAAAACAAAATGATTTATGATATTAGATTTTTAATGTAGAAATTATTACTAATTTGAGAGCAATCAAACTAAAAAATTTTAGGTAAAAGTACTTCTTAAGTTCCTAATATTTATATTAAATTTTAATTTTGTTCCTAATATTTGTTTTACATCAGTTATGTTATACATGTTTTATTTTTGTTTTGAATTTCTCATTTTTATTAACATTATCTATTCCATTGAAGGAAAATGTTGAAATAAAAATGAAACATGTAAGACTCAAAAATATTGTTTTTATGTCCCTACCTTTTTTTTTTGCTTCAGTTATATTTTATATGTTTTATTTTTGTCTCAAATATATTTTTTTTACTAACCGCACAATTAGCATTTTTCTTCAATGGAATAAATGGTTTTAGTAAAAATTGTATATTTGAAATATATAGGATATAATTGATGTAAAAAAGAATGTTAAGAATAAAATTAAAAATTAATGTAAATTTTAGGGACCTAAAAAAATACTTTTGTCAACAAAAAAAATTAAAACTAGTATTTGTAGTCAGAAGAGACTATATGGTCTAAATTACGAAAGAGTATAATTAAGAATTAAATATTAATTTAAGTTTGACAGAGAGAATTTAACAAGGTCCCATGGTCTAGTGGTCAGGACATTGGACTCTGAATCCAGTAACCCGAGTTCAAATCTCGGTGGGACCTTTTTTATAATTTTTCTTTTGCTTTTTTTGTTGGTTTCTGAATAAATTATTTATTCAATTCATCAAATTTTACAATCACCTTAATTTAATATCTGAAAATTTATATCAATGAATTTAGAGATCAACTTGAGTATCTTATCTTTTAGTTTTTTAATAAACTGTTAAAAATTATAATTTTTTTAATTTAATTTTTAAAAAGTTAAATATTTTAATTTATTCTCTAAAAGATTGTTTATTTTGCCAAAAAAATAATTTTTTTATATTTAATAACAAAAAAGATTAAAAATTACATGTTAAGAAACTAAACTAAAATATTTAATCTTTTAATAATCAAATTATAATAATAATTTTTTACTAACTTAATTTTTAAAAAATCAAATGTCTCAATTTAGTTCTAAAACAATTGTATACTTTGGCAACAAAAGGAAAGATTTGTCATTTAATAACAAAAAAATTCAAAAACTAAATTAAAACATTTGATCTTTCAATAATCGCGAGATAATAATAATTTTTAAAGAATTAGTTCAATAATTTATTTACTTATTTAGACAAAAGTACTTTTAACGTTCCTAATGTTTGTATTAAATTTTAATTTTGTTTCTATTTTTTTTTACGTCAATTATATCTTACATGTTTAATTTTTGTTTCAAATATTTTTTTACTAATGTTATCTATTTCATTAATAGAAAATGTTGATTAAGTAATTAGTAAAATCAGTAAATATAAAACAAAAATTAAACATTTAGAATTCAAACCTACCATTTTTATGTCATGAATATTTTTTTTTGCATTAATTTTATCTTACATGTTTCATTTTTATTTTAAATCTATATTTTTTATCAATAGCTTAAGTCATATTTTTTGTCAATAAAATAAATAATTTTAACAAAAATGATAAATTTAAAATAAAAATAAACTTTAAGATATAACTCACATAAAAAAATATAAAAGATAAAATTAAAAATTGATATAAATGTTATAAATTTATAAAAAATAGTTTTGACATTTATTTATTTTTTGAAATGTAGTTATGAAACATCCAATCACCACATAGATGAGTAATTCGTTATCCTCAACCTCGTGAGGCTCTCACACAGTTTCCCTTTCCCGCTAAACCCCAAAACAATGCTTCACTCTCTTTCTCTTCCTCATCTTCCTCCTCTTCCTTCTCGCTCTCGCTCTCATTCCCCTTCTGCAAACCCTAACCCTAACCCAAACCACTCTTACATCAAATTCCGAACAGCCTACCGCGAAAACCTCCGTTACCTCAAAGTTCTGGGCGTCGTCGGCCCCCAAACCAGCCCCAAGAAGCTCCCTCTCCCTGACGCCGTCGACCACATTCTCGCCACCGTTGACTTCCTCAAATGCAAGGGCTTCTCCGACTCCGATTTCCCCAGACTCAACTTCCTGTGCCCTCAGCTCTTCTCCGACTCCTTCCAGGTCACAGACATTTCCCCCGTTTTCGACTTCTTAGCCCTCGAACTGCCCGCCTCCGTGCCGCAATCCTGCGGCCTGATCCTCCGGTGCCCGAAGATCCTCTTATCCGACGTTGAGTTCTGCCTCCGACCGACCCTCCGGTTTCTTCGGCAAATAGGGATCGAGGATCTGAACCAACCCACAAATTTAAACGCGCATCTGTTGAACACGCGCGTGGAGAAGCTACGTAGGAAGATCAATTTCTTGCAGAGTATTGGGTTCTCTCACGAGGAGGCGGCGAATGCCTGCGTTAGGGTTCCAGCGATATTTGGGTATGGACTTGAGAGCAATTTGTTGCCGAAGTTTGAGTATCTGGTGAAAGACATGAAACGCAGTGTGGAGGAATTGATGGGGTTTCCTCAGTACTTTGGGTTCAGCTTGGAGAATAGGATCATTCCGAGGCATTTGCATCTGAAACAGAGGAATGTGGAGATTCCATTAAACAGAATGTTGATGTGGGGTGATGACAAGTTCTACGCCAAGTGGAAGTGAATTCTGGTGTTCACTTGAATCTTCTAACATGTATAGTTGAATATAGATATTTGTTTGTGCTGTTGATACATTTTAAAAAAAAAGGCTAAAAAATAGCTAAATTATGGTTTTGTTTCTTATATTTTCACTCAATTTTTAATTTAGTCTCTATAATTAAAAAATTTATAATTAAATCCTTATAATCTTATAAGTTTTTATTTTAATCCTATTATTAGAATATTTTTTTCTTTTAAATTTGCTTTGTTCCACTTACATTTACCTTGTGATGGTTAGTTAAACTCAGAATTTGAAGCATGATGGTTACACTATAAATTAGCCCAAGTGACTTTAATAAGAGCAAGATGAATCACGCACAAATTAACCATAAAATAATGAGTAAATTACGGATTTAGTTTTAAAAAAATTACAATTATTTTAATTAAATTTTTAAAAGATCAAATATTTTAATTTATTACTTAAGAATTGCTCGTTTCAATTTCGTGCCTACATTTGTCTAAATTACTTTGGTAACCCAAAAAAAAATTAGGATTCATAACAATAAATTGAGATTAAAAAAGAAACCAAATTAATACGAGTATTATTTTTGAAACAATTAATCTTTCAAAGATCAACTTGTGATATTTGTAATCTTTTAAAGATTAAATCAATAATTTACTCTTAAATAATTGAGATGCTTACAAAATAAACTTGCCCATGACTGCTTGGGGAATTAGTTTATGATTCAACCTGAAAGCAATCTAAGGAGTAGTTTCTCACTTAATTAAGAACAAGATTGTTGACACTCAGAAAAATAAGCATTACGGGAGTACATTCTGCAGCTGCATACTCATCAGACAGAATGACGTATGTATAATATAAGCTCTTGCCAACTATCCTGCTTGCTGACCTCTGAAAAAACCTTGAGTACAAGAATCCTAAGGGGGTAAAAAAAAAAAATAGAAAATTTGCAGCATACATGATGAACTAATCTCTATTGTCCCCACTTAACCAGGCTGACATCAAAAGATCCCTCTACAAGTTTTCCATGTCATCGTCTTCGTCGTCATAACTCATATGACATCCTTTGCTACTTGCTCGATGTCAGCTGCCACTTCAAGAACTTTGGCTTCCCGATTAGTCTCCCTTGCTCTTGCTGTATGGGTCTTAATTTCAAATGCCACAGCTGTTTGCTTGATAAGACCCATAAGCATCTGTTTAAGAAGAATTTTGACAATGAAACGTTTGAGTTAGGAAGAAATTAAAGGGAGAGCAATATACTTCAAACCACATTTATATCAGACAAGAAACAAATAGTTGTGCAATTCAAGAAGTATCTCCGGTGTACCAAAACCAAGGCCTTCCACACAAAAAGGTATGGCAAAGGGGAAATAGACGGTCTCCTTTTCTGATGAGAAAATGAGAACTTATTTAATGATCTAAGCCGTTTGTTTTCTTTTATTCCATAATAAACGGTCTAGATTGAAGGGAAGAATTTCTTTTCTTTTTTAAAAAAAGGCAAATCAATCTAAACAACCGGTTGTGAATCGAAAGAAAACAGTTCAGATCGCAAAATGGATTCTCATTTTCCTGCTAGAAAATGAGACAATCCATTTCCATGACAAAGAAGCCACTGACCCAAAAAGAAAGAAAAAAAGATTTCCAATGTGGCTAAATAGCATCAATGGTGGACAAGTGATCAATTGAGATAAAATACAAGCTTCATAGAAGCAGATTGTAATAGATAAGCAGTGGATCGGTCATGCTAAATTGAGTTACTATGTGCAGACCAGCTTCACTTAAATCACAGAATAAATAAAACAGAATTTTACATCCACCAAATGAGCAAATGAAAACATTAAAATACCATTGTTCCAACAGCAACAAAACAGCGGAACTTGGAATCACCATCTGGCTGTCCATCTCCTAAAACCTGGAAAAAAAAAAATGCATATCAGCATGTATAATAGTAATTTGTAGTAGCAACAAAAGAAAAGAATCTAAAATTGGCCATTCTGATAGTTTAAATAATCAAGAAAAAGTGAAAAACCATACATGTCTCCTGCCCTGTTTCTAATATTTTCAAGTACCAGTCTCAGGTAACAGTACTAGACATACCCGAAGTGCTGATTGTAGAACGTGAACTTGAGCTTCTGAATCCTTCATTTCAATCGTCAGCAAAGCATAACTGCAATGGACACACTAGAATTTAACAAAAGCTGACAAACACCATTGATTCATCATTACTGCACTTCTTAAGGCCAGTGTTGTCAGTGGTAGCCACCAAGACTGCAATGGCAGGGCAGTGACAGAGGCACCCTGCCCTAAAACCTCCATGGTGTGGCGACCTCTGTTTGGCAGCACTATTGTGCCTGCCATTGGTATGGCAGCAGTCAATCATAGTGCTAATGCCATGGCATCCACCAGGCTTGCGGTATTGAGGAAAATAGATTGTCTCCTTTTCTTGTGGGAAAAAGGAGAGTTCACTTCGTGATTTGGACTGTCCATTTTTATTATTTCCTGACAAACGGTCTAAATTGAAGGAAGGAAATTACCAAAAAAAAAAAAGGCAAAAAAATCTGAACTGTTTATTATGAAATGAAAGAACACGGATAGCTCAAATTGCAAAATGGACTTTCCTTTTCCTGTCAGATAAAGAGACAATCCATTTCCAATTTTGAGGGGCATATCCT
Source organism: Biancaea sappan (assembly GCA_037074585.1). Lineage (NCBI taxonomy): Eukaryota > Viridiplantae > Streptophyta > Magnoliopsida > Fabales > Fabaceae > Biancaea > Biancaea sappan. Next base: position 5,308,666 of record CM073493.1, on the reverse strand, counting down.
TTAGCCTTATCTATAAGTGAAACTAACACAAGATATATCAAAGAAAAAAGAAAGAAAGAACAGAATAGCTCTGGAGACTCATGCACAACGCTGCACCTTTGGAGCTAAACAGAGGCTCCTCTATCAATTATAGTTCATTTATGAAATCAACACAGAACACCTTGAAATCATCTGATTCGTCTGAGATAATTTTTAGGTCTTTTTCCACAACTTCTTAACCCACAGTGACTGCTTTTTTGGTTTCAGCTAAAGTATATTTTAATTCTGTATTTTATTGTTCATATAATAAGATAGCAATACTTCTTATTCACCTTTTATAGGTGTACTGTTACCTCGCTTCACTATAGTAGCCACTATGCCATCTTCCATGGTGGCTTTGGGGCTTGCAGTCATATGCCATTGAAAAAAAGGCTAAAAGCAAAACACCGCAATGTAGAAATAATCGAACATGAACTGAGATCTTATATGTAAATAAACCACCATCACTTCCATGTCTATACCTATGGAGCAGGGTAGAATGGATAAACAATTAAACAAGGAGACTACTCATCTATTAATTGGAATTAATTCAAAATTTAAGCCCAGACAAAAGAAATATGCATACAGAAATGTAAATAAGAAATCTTCTAGTGAAAATTTGTAAGCTAAAGAACATATCATAATATCATACAATGGGCCAATAATTCATCAAGTATTGGTTTCATTTCCAAGCAATTATGCACAATGATCTAAAGTCAAGAAAATACTTACTTGACTAACAAGGTAGAGAAGGGCAAATGTAAACTTTTGTTTGTATCGGCATGACACCTCAAGAAATATTCAAGAATCTGCAACATCCATGAATAACGGACTAAGGTCTCCTCGCCAAAAGGAACCAAAAAAGATAAATAAATAAAAATATAATAACATCATTCCTATAAAACGAATTTTTTCACCAAAAGAGAAAAAGGGGATGTGAGGGGGGCAGTGAGAGAGTGAGAAAATGGCCCAGTAAGTATTTTGTAAATTACACATTTGAGTCAGATAATGCACAAAAAACACAAAAAGTAGCCTATGCACATTATGGAAAAAATGTTATAGAATAAGTTTCATTAAGAGGAATAGACAACTCCATATCAAGAACAAAAGATGAGTCTCTGCACCTTTTTTCATTAAAATGTTATACTGAAGGCACACAGTTGCATCCTAATAAAAATTGAGGCAAAAACCTAAGAGGCAACCAAAAGAAAAATTCTATATCAAGTATTGGTCTTCCCAGAAATTCTTCCTAGGTCCTTTGATTAAGCCATAAAACAATCATAATATAGGGATACTAACCTCATTATGATATTTGAACAACCAGCTGTGCCAGGACGAATTCTTAAAGAAATTAGTTACAACTCGAATGGTGGTCAGTGTATTTGCAGGAATTATTGGATCTGTTGTGACTGTCTTAATCAATTCCATCATCTTATCTGGATATAAAAGAGAATGAGACAGTCAGTTAAGATTCCACCTCAACAGAAAGGAATAGGGGAAAAAATCTGATGACTTGTAGGCTAGTAATGTATTTCTGACAACCAGTTGGTTTGCCATCTTATTTTGATATTACCATAGAAAAAAAAAAAGGTAGATAATTATCAAACCATAAAATGATATAGCTGGAAGAACCAGTTGGTTTGCCCTTTGCAAACAATTAAGACTAGTAATGTATTTCTGACATAGTAAGGATGGAATTAGATTGAAGATTATTATAATGCAAAGACAGTACATAAAATAGTTGTAACGTGTTACCATTATCACCAGCTTGAACATACTTGAGAAGTAGCTCAGACCCATCTGGGTGAAGAACTATCATCTTCAGAATATCAATAACTGCACAGATAAAGCACAATAATGAAGTTAGAAAATTCCTAAAGCCTAGAAAAGCTCAATGATTTAGCAGTGAGTAAACTGCTTCCAATGTTTTTGCCAAAGAACAGAGCATGCAAATGGAGTTCAATGAAAAGGAACAGCACAGTAGACAAAATTCAGAAACTAAACCAACTCACCAGGAAATAACATATTAATTGGCCATGATCTAACCAATTCCATCAAGAAGGCTATATCAGCCTCCGCAAATTTACTAGAATGATAATGTGAAGTATCTTTCAGAATTTTTACAGTGCCTTCCAGTTGGGAAAGTTCGAGCTCAGTCAACACCAATTTCTGCTTTTTCTGTATGAGATAGACAGTTGAGTCACATTACCAAGAAGATTCATGCATTCTGAATACAATTAAAACATTAACAAAAGACAAGTAATGAGATTTAAATATGCATGTTAACATATTCAGCTTTATTGGTCTTACAGATCATATTGTTAACATCTAACACACAGATTGCTCAACTTGAAGAGTATGTTTGATCAAACTCAAAGATGATCAAACTAGTTGGGTATCATTGGTAGCTATAATCCTCAATTTTTTAAACAATCATGAATTAAAGCAAATATGAAACGAGCATTTTTTCCAAATTATGACCACTGGCAGGTGGAATTATTGCATATGCCAAAGTTCCCTCTAGTGAGGGAATACATTTTCTTCATTATTGCATATAAACAATTGACAGAAAATTTAAAACTTTTTAATCCAGTGGCTTACCTGGGTGATTAAAGTATTATTGAATTCAGTAATCTTTTTAAGGATCCCATCAAACTGAGCTGTATCAAAAAAAAGCATCCCTTTCTGACCACCAAAAAAAAAAAAAAGTAGATATGAGCCATCAAATTACAGAAAATAAGCCTGCAAAGGCAAGAAAAGTAAGATGATCCATAATCAGAATAGCAACACAAGTTTGCACAACTAAATCTAGTCTTGAAAGTTGTTAAGATATAGAGGCTTCATTATAGGGATTTATTATATTGTCAGTAAATATGCTTTATTATAGGGATTGATTAGTTTGATTGTATAGCTTGATTGTAGGGATTATTTTATGATTCCCTATGTATATATATCCGTAGCCTATGAATGAAATATACAACAGAAATTCAAATCATCTTCTCTGTGATTACATGGTATCAGAAGCCTGTGCGTTCTCGTTCTTGCTTGTGTGTGCGTGAGAAGAGCCCAGCCTTCTACAGTGGTTGTTGGTTCTCACCACCCCCCCAAAAACGTTCAGACTTCACCGGCCGGCGGACCACGAGAGTCCCGAAGCCATCGGCGGCGCGTGTGACCTCCACGCGCCATTCGTTCTTTCTGCCAGCGAATCCACGTGCCGGCAAGTGAGGGCGCGTCCGACGTCGTCTTCCTCTCCGTTTTGCCTTGTTGGCGTTTTCGTTCATTTTCCAACGACTTCTTGTCCTTTTCGGCGTTTTCCCTCTTGTTTGACCTTCTGGTTTGGTTGGGTTCTCTTTGGTTTACTGTTCTAGGCTGAATCCATTTATTTTGGTTTTGTTTGTGTGCTGCTCTGTGTTTTTCCCACCTATGACAACAATAAATCTACAGTTATGGTTGAGGTAGTCCCTGTGATGACGAAGATTACCGAGCACAAACTCAATGGCTCCAACTATTTAGATTGGAGTAAAACCGTTCGAGTATATTTGCGGAGCATTGAGAAGGATGATCATCTCATCTCTGATCCCCCTAGTGACGACACCCGAAAAGCGTGGTTGCGTGATGATGCGAGACTATTCTTGCAAATTCTGAACTCTATTGACATAGAGGTACTTGGTTTGATTAATCATTGTGAATTTGTGAAAGAATTAATGGAATATTTGGATTTTTTGTATTCTGGACAAGGAAACATATCCCGCATCTACGAGGTATGTAAGTCATTCTATCGAGGAGAGCAGCAAGACAAGTCTCTTACTGCTTATTTCATGGAATTTAAGAAACCTATGAAGAACTAAATCCGCTTCTCCCTTTTAGTTCTGATATTAAGGTTCAGCAAGCTCAAGAGAGAAAATGGCAGTTATGAGTTTCCTGACAGGTTTGCGCCCAGATTTCGAAACAGTCAGATCTTAAATTCTCTTAGCATCTGAAATTTCTCCTTTGCAAGAAGTTTTTGCTAGAGTTCTTCGTATAGAAAACTCACAACCTTCTCAAATCACTATTAATAATAGCAGTGCTCTTGTTAGTCGTGGTGGATCTCGAGGTGGCTCACAGGGAGGATTGCACAATCGTAACAAGAATATAGAAAATCAGAGTCAGGAGTCTGGTGAAGTTGAGTGTTATTACTGTCATGAGCTGGGGCATACAAAACGCACTTGCAAGAAACTTCTCAACAAAAATCAGATAGGACGATCTGCCCATGTTGCCTCATCTGCTGATAAGACTATTGTGGTTTCTGCTGATGACTTTGCCAAGTTCACTCAATATCAAGAATCACTTAAAACTTCTACTCCTACTGCTGCCTTTGCTAATACAGGTAAATCCCCCAGATGTCTCATCTCTTCGTCGTCCAGATGGGTTACTGATTCTGGTGCTTCAGACCACATGGCAGGTCTTTTCTCTACTTTTGATACTCATGCCCATTCGTCTCATGTGACTATAGCTGATGGCTCTACACCCCGTGTCCTTGGGTCTGGCACCATTAACCTGACCCCATATTTATCTCTACCTTCAGTGCTGAGTTTACCTAAGCTTTCATTTAATCTGATTTCTGTTAGTAAACTCACTCGTGCCCTAAATTGTAGTGTCTCATTCTTTCCTACTCATTGTATTTTTCAGGATCTTACGACGAAGCAGATTATTGGTAGCGGGCATGAGTCTGGCGGCCTCTACACTCTTGATACTCAGACACCAAGATCTTTGGCATGTTCTAGTTCGCTTTCTCCTTTCGATTTGCACTGTCAGATGGGTCATCCGTCTCTCTCAGTTCTCAAGCAACTCTATCCCCAATTTCGACATCTATCATCTTTACCTTGTGAGTCTTGTCAGTTTGCCAAACACTATCGTGTTCCCTTAGGGTCTCGAGTTAATAAACGGGCAACGTCCCCTTTTGAATTAGTTCATTCTGATGTTTGGGGTCCTTGTCCTATTGTGGCCAAGGCAAGTTTTAAGTATTTTGTTACCTTTGTTGATGATCACTCTCGTGTTACCTGATTATATTTAATGAAAAGTCGCTCTGAAGTTTTTTCACATTTTTGTGCTTTCTATGCTGAAATTAAAACACGATTTAATATTTCTGTTCAAACCTTGAGGAGTGACAATGCTAAAGAGTATCTCTCTGAGACTTTCCAGTCTTACATGATTCAACGTGGCATCTTGCATCAATCCTCGTGTGTTGACACACCTGCCCAAAATGGAGTTGCTGAATGTAAGAATAGACATTTACTTGAAGTTGCTCGAGCTCTTTTGTTTCAAATGCATGTTCCTAAACCTTTTTTGGCTGATGGTGTCTCCACAGCTTGTTTTTTGATTAACCGCATGCCATCTTCTGTTCTTGGGGGAAAGATTCCGTATTTTGTTTTGTTCCCATCCACAGTTGTGTTTCCTATTGAGCCCCGTATCTTTGGCAGCACTTGTTTTGTTCGAGACACCAGACCCCAGGTCACAAAGTTAAACCCTAAGTCTCTTAAATGTGTCTTCCTTGGTTATTCTCGTCTCCAAAAGGGATACATGTGTTTCTCTCCTACTCTTCAGCGTTATCTTGTTTCTGTTGATGTTACCTTCCAAGAAGACATTCCGTTCTTTTCTACTTCTTCTTCTTCTCATGTTCCGAGGGAAGATGATGATCTGCTCGTCTACACTGTTTCTTATTCTCAACCATCCACAGGTACTCCTACACCTTCTTTGGCACCCACTCGGCCACCAATTGTTCATGTCTACACTCGATGACAATCGCCTGTAGGCTCAGATTTATGCCCTCCACCATCTGTTTCACCGCCGGATCCTGATTTAGCTTCTCCGGACCTCCCTATTACCCTTCGCAAAGGTAAACGTCTTTATACTTATCCTATTGCCTTAGTTGTTTCTTATGATCATTTATCCTCTACATCTTGCTCTTTTTTGGCCAACCTTGACTCTGTGTCCATTCCTAAGACTGTCCATGAAGCTTTAGCCCATCCTAGGTGGCGTGATGCTATGATAGAAGAGATAAATGCACTGGACTATAACAACACTTGGACATTAATGGATTTACCTGCTGGGAAGAAAGCTATTAGGTGCAAATGGGTGTTCACAATTAAAGTCCACCCTGATAGTTCTGTGGCTCGGTTGAAGGCCCGTCTTGTTGCGAAAGGATATGCTCAGACTTATGGTGCTGATTATTCAAATACTTTTTCTCCAGTTGCCAAACTTACCTCCGTTCGTTTGTTGATCTCATTGGCTACCACTCATAATTGGCAACTACACCAGTTGGATATTAAAAATGCTTTTCTTCATGGTACTCTTCAAGAAGAGGTCTATATGGAGCAACCACCTGGGTTTGTTGCTCAGGGGAGTATGGGAAAGTATGTCGACTTCAGAAATCGCTATATGGTCTAAAGCAGAGCCCTCGTGCATGGTTTAGCAAGTTTAGTCAAGTTGTTTTGGAATATGGAATGAAGAAAAGCAAGTCTGATCACACGGTATTTTATAGGCAGTCTAAGGATGGTATCATTCTTCTTGTGGTATACGTTGATGATATTGTGATAACCGGGAGTGACAGTTCTGGCATTTCTAGCTTTAAAACTTTCATGCAGTCACAGTTTCAGACAAAGGATTTGGGACCTTTGAAATATTTCCTAGGGGTTGAAGTTTTGAGAAATAAGAAGGGGGTCTTGTTGTCCCAAAGAAAGTATATTCTTAACTTGTTGATAGAAACAGGAAATATGGGGGCTAAGCCATCAAGTACCCCTATGACTCCTAACATACAGCTTGCAAAGGATGACAGTGAGCCATTTCATGATCCTGAGAGATATAGGAGACTTGTGGGAAAATTAAATTATCTGACCGTGACTCACCCTGATATTGCATATTCAGTTAGCGTGGTCAGTCGTTTTATGTCCTCTCCGACTGTCAACCATTAGGCACTCCTAGAACAAATTCTTTGCTAGAATCTTTAGGGGAAGTTCGGGTGGATTGGAAGAAATCTACGCTGAAGGTTAACATGGAAGGGAAGTGGGTGTGTCTTCAAGGATATCCCTCACAGTCCAACTCTCAAATAACCCTCAAGACCATGATCAAAACAACGATAAGGGAGGAAAGCCCAGTCATCAAAGAACAGCTTACAGCACTTCGCTTTGAGGACAAGGTGATTCTTGAGGAAGGGGGTAATGATGTATTCGGCCTTAATAGAGATAATGGGCTTCAAACATATGCTAGACGGAGGAAAATTGGGCAGCAGGGGCAAGAGGGTAAGATTGATAGTAATATAAGTATATAACTAACTGGGGACAGATTTCCAATGTGCTAGAGGAGAGAGAAATAGTGGGAGGAAGCAGGCAAGCAGCAGTATTTTTTTCTTTGGGAGGGTGGGGGGGATTCAGGACAGTGAAGACATCATGGAAAATGTTTGAGGAGAATGGTGTGGGGAGAGACTAGCCTCTCGAATGCTACAGTATCTGTGTCCTTTAGTGTTCTTAATATTTCTATTGTGTGTGTTCATTTATGTTCTTGTGGTTTTCATGTAGGTGATAGATGTTGCTGAATGCTGAGTGTCACTATTGTTATTGAGTATTCTGTGTGTTGTCAGTGAGTGTGTAGTGTCTTTGTGGGAGATTTCCAGTTGCTATTTTCAGTATTTCATCTTTGGGAATTCAGCAATACAATATCAGTGCATTGTTTTATCAATCAACCAGTGTGTTTATCAGTCGTTGTCAGATTGGTTTACATCAGAAACTCATCAAGGAAAATTCCTGAACAGTAAAACATCATCCAGGATGAACTTGTAACGAGTTTACAATACAATTAAACAAAGGCCCCACTGTGTAACATCCATCAGAGCCCTTCCTTTTTAACATTGAGCCATATTAGACATGTAATGAAGCAAAGAATATTTTGATACATGAGGACAGAGATCACAATTATAGCAGAGTACAGAATTCACAAACTCCTTTCTCAATGTTCTACTGCACAACACACAAAATTGTGTTTTTTTTAAGACCAAAGCAATGGCAACTTCTAAAGAAAAGTGTATGAAAGCAAACCTTAGGGATATGTTTGTAAGGAGATCCTGCAGAAGAAGCTGTCATACAAACAAAATACAATAAGTTTAGTGAGGACTAAGTCATGCCAGATGGGCACATCAGGAGGCATGGGAGACAAAATTGATTATGGGCTTCGAATAAGGTGAACTTTTTACCAGAATTTGAAGGTTGTCCAGGTATGTAAGCACTGGCTGAAACAGAATACATGATAACAACAATCAAGTAAAAAAGATAGGCTACAGGGGTAATGGACCTTGATAACCATCAATACTTGTCAAACAGACATTATACTCACAGCCAGTATAGGGATCACGAAATGATGCATCAAAACCAATATCCTTTTGCCCAGAATTTTGAAGTATGAACTGTACAATTTGCTCACGGAAGGACAGATGAAGGTTTTCCTTGAGAAGCCATTTGTCAGCAACTTCATATGGATTATCTAGAGACAAATAACATTTTGCATTAATAATTACTAGATTATAATCCACAGAAATTAATTGTTTGAAGCCAACAAAATAGGATGGAGTGCAAAGTACAAATCAACCACTAAAATGTTTGATTGTTTGCATCCAACTTAAACATACAAAACAACCAATAACGAGATGAGAACGCTTGAAAGGGAAAATGCCCATTAAAGTAGCTGAAAAGACTAAATGGTTACAAGAACGAGAAGCTGTTAGAGATTATAATTAAACTAATCAGCAGCCTTCCCTTGACAACTTAAGCATTTGAGTTGAAATGGTTTTTGACATCGTATCACTGACCAACTGGTCTAGAGTTAGATTATCGCCAATCCCCAATCCCCATTCCTTTCAATATGATGAGCTTATGCTTTGTCCATACTTCAAGTCTAATGAGCTTTATAGGTCTTCACTAAAACATAAACTTTAGAGTTGAAATGATCTGACAGTTGCCAGATTTATATTTTATACCTCCTTGTTTCTTCAGGGTTGAGTAGAGAATCTCTCTCTCCCCCCCCCCCCCCCCCCCAAAAAAAAAAAATCCCTCCCTCTCCCTAGCTCCCTCCCTCCCCCTCTCTCTCTCTCTCTACCCCCTCTCTCTCCCCTCCTTGCTGGAACAAAATAAAACCTTCTACTACTCTAAAATTTTAGAATAACAAATAAAAGATAAATCTAAAAATTCAGAGAAACTACTTGAAATCAATAGTTAACAATATGGTTCTACATTGTCAAACAGAAATTAACATCTCTTGCTGATTTGGTCACAGGTCAACATTGTCAAATCAAAATACTGATGTTCACATTAAACACACAATTCACGCTGAACAGTGAAAGCATGTACCTGATCGGTTGTATGGCAATTTACGGATAGGAAGGCCATCTCCAATATCCACATCAAACACTGACAAGCCAGATGTAACAGTTCTAAGAAATTTGTGTGAGGAAGGTAAACCTCAACCACTGTGAAAGGGAGAGAAATTGGAACTTACCATAATCATACTGAATACCCTCAAAGATAGTGCGATTTGTATCATCTGGTCCATCAACTACTTCACCAATCTGAAGGAAAAATACCACTTGTTAATAAAAGCTAATTCTGTTTATTTCAATTTCAGTTCACCCATGTTATGGTCCATCTAGTGCTTTCTTAGATTTTGAAACTATCCAGGTGTCAGTACACACTCACTATTCTGATGTGATAACTACTATATAGCATCAAAGTCACAACCATACAGATTGCTATAGAGTGCAAATCTCCAAATGCCATAAACACACCAAGGTAACCACTTCGTGATAAACATGACAGAAAGTGACCATGTTGAGATAAACAGAACGGAGGAACCACATTGTAAAAGTGCCATGAAGCTAAAAGCTAATTTAGAAGCATTATAAGTAAGGGAAATACTTTGTCCCACTTCTGTTCTCCCATGTTCCATGCATATGCTACTCCATTATCCCCCTCTCTGATTACTTTTGTCTGGCCATCACTAGTTCCTGTTCATATTCAGAAGATTATTCAAATATTATATTCAGAAAGAAAGAAAAAAGAAAAAAAAAATTGACAAACATTAGGCCCCCGGATTAGGAAATTTCCCACATATTTTTATAAAGTACAGTAACCACACATTATATCCTGCACAAGTTTAAATTACAGTATCAATCATATATTATGTTTTGGTCTTGGAACTTCTTAGGAGAATATCATATCTATCTGAATTGTAATTTTTTCTTGATATAATTTCTTCTTATATAAAAGGAAATTACAGTATCATAAGGCATTACTTAACACTGAGGACCTACAAGGTTGTTGAATATTAAAAAGATACTTTATGATACAAGTCATTTCATATAAACTTGCCTCCTCTATAGCTGTATCCCCAAAAAAATAGCAAAATTTGCTAAACTAAAAATATTCAATTAATTGCAAGGGAAACACTAACAACTTGTATTTGTCCACCTTAAAAAAGAAGAAAAAGATGGAGGAAAAGGGATGCAAAAGCATGTAAATGTCCTTAAAAGAGAAAACAACTAGAATCAGACCTGGGATCTTCAATGCCTCCAAGCCCGGTAACTCATCCAATTTCAGTCCTCCAACCCTCTTTCTAGCAAAAATTAATGGGTAAGAATAGTTCATAAGTAATTGTTATACAAAATAGGTCCAAGTATGCGATTATTGATTAAAGTTCAATAAAAGCAAAATTTAAAAAAAGAAAAACAGAAACGAATATATTAATAGCAAGTAAAAAGCTCCCATATAATTTGCAAAGGACAGAAGAACTTTGTATTTTCAAAAAGAAAGCCAAAGTTCAGAGACTTACAATGTGGACAGCCAAGAAAAATAGCAGCTGATGTACTAGTACATGTACACAACCACATTAACATTTGCAAATCCAACATTCCCTTATTTAGCAAGGGCATACTAGTCCCAAAGGTGAATATTAGTAAAACTAGATTCTGAGTCTGACATCTGATAAATAATCATACCTACTAGACTTGTATTCAGAAAGTTCTGAAGTGAATAAATCACGCTCTAGTTGGTCAGCAACATTATCTTGATGCACAGTCCAAATGCGTACAACTCCATCTGAACATGCTGTCACAATATCCCCATCTTCCAGAAATTTTACATCCCAAACACAACCAGGATGCTCTATGCTCTGAACACAAACTCCATCTGTAATATTTTAAGAGAAGAAAAAACAGTCAGAAAAATCATCCAGGAGACAATAATCTGCTACAGAAACCAAAACTCATGACCCTGTGACGAAAATAGACCTTTTAGCAGCTTAGAAGTCATGCAATAACACCTCATAAACTCCAAGTGCATAACAACTTCAAACAATTAAAATGGAAACATGAACTATAAGGAGATGTATGTGTGTTTTTGTATGTGTGTGTTGTTTGTTTTTTATTTTTTTTGTTGGAGCCGGGGGGGGGGGGGGTGAAGAATGACAAATTTCCAATAGAAAAGGCTATTACCATGCTTTAAAAGCAAGGAATAAATTACAAGGCAGATATTGACAACCAAAATGTTACAACTGAACAAGTAAATGGTGACAGTCACAGCCAGCCAGAGAGAACAGAAGATCAAGCAGTATCCTTTAATAAAAAATTAATTGGCTAAAAAGCAACAAACACATGCCATATAATGTCCGTGGTGAAAGACCTCCAAGACAAATTATTTACCTCACTGAGCACACTAAATCAGACCATAGAAAACTCAAGTGTATTCAGTATCAATCAGGCAAGACATGCAAGCAATATCCAATGACACTTATCTTTATAACATAACAAGAAACAGGAGAAAAAGCAATCACCTTTCCATATTTTCACATAACGATCTTCACTACCACTGACAATGAATCCTGATGCATGTGAATCAACAGAATAAACAATTGCAGTATGACCAACCATTTCCATTAGCAATTGACCACTTACTGCCCATAATCTGAGAGAACTGTAACAACGGAAACAAGTATGCTCATTGCAACATATTCATGTACCAAGGGCAATTATTATTAGAAGAATGACAAGAATGTTACAAGAAGAGATGTAAAACTTAAGTTAGAGCAACAAGCCAACTTAAACATTAATGAAGCATAACTGCTCAAGAGGAGGGAATTTTAGCAACTAAATCCCAAGAGGTTTTCAAGATTTGAACCCATGTCATTCCAAGAAAAACAGGGTGCTTCTTCTAATCATGGTTAAGAGGATGGAATTTTAGTAACCACAACACAAACTGTGCTGGTGTAAAACATTATTATTTGATCCAAGGTTTTAGGTTCTGCATGACTTATGCACACAATCTACATTGTTTATGACTTCTGTATCTAGTGTCTAACACATACTAACTTGGTCAGTACTATATTCATGTATCTCATAAAAAAATTACTGGAAAATTGATGGAGTCCCACGATAGGGAGCCAAAGTAATAAGGGGCGTGGTTCTTTCCCCCTTGCAAGCTGATTTTAAGGGTGGGTTGTCTATGCTTACTGAGGGTATCCATCAACTGGTATCAAAGAGAGGACCAATCTCCATGGAAAGGGTTACCTCTATAGAGGATGCACCCAGTGTCCAGAAACTGCAAGCTGAAGTAAGCATATCAGAGTGGCGCCATCAAGAACATCTGCACTTTGGGGGCAGCACTATCATGGAGTCCCACACTGGGTTGCAACATGTAATCCATGTGGTACTTAAGGGGTGTGGTTCTTGCCCCTTGCAAGCTGATTTTAAGTGTGGATTCCCCGTGCTTACATAGGACTCCATCAAAAATGAAAAAGAAAGGTATGAAGCTAGTTTTGATTATCCAAGAACAAACACACAAAATCACAGATACAAGTAGTCTCTTCGCCAAATTTTTGATACATCAAGTGATACTGATACCAACTTTTTTTCCTATGGTTACAAAGTTATAAAATTAATCAAATAAAGAGAAAAAATCAAAAGCCTTCAGCTCCGAAGAACCTAGTGCAATATAAGCAGGAAATAAAAAATGATTGCACACAAAAGCACTTAAAGGAGAAGCAATATACACAGGTCACAACACAAACAAATTTAGCAAATAAATTCCTACTTAAAATGCAATATAATCTGATTTAAAATTTTCTAAATGCTTTTCGTCCATATCAAGCTATAGGCACAACGACCCTAGAATATATTCTCATAAAACCAAATTTCAGGTTAAATAGAAGAGTGTATGCAAAAATGAACCCACCCATCATGTGATGCAGAAAGGATTCCAAAATCAGACATTACAGCCAAGCCTCGAACTGTATCTGAACACATATCAAAGAGCATAAGCATTTGCAAAGTCGTATTATATTATATTATATCAAGATAGAGGAACAACAAAATCATGGTCTAGGACAGGATAAAAGAACATATCTAGATATGAATTATTAGTGACTTTATAAAAACAATCACAAGCATTCATTTAACAGCTTGAGTCTTTTTTACTTGAAGTTGTAGTTGACATGGTAAAGAACTACTATAACTAAGTAGTCAGAATATCAATCTTTATGGCCATCCATTTTCCACCCTTTCCAACGGGCTTTCTTGTGAGAGGAGATAATAATGATATCAATAAAACCAATTGTGGACCCTGACAGCTTAAACTTTTGAATTAGAATGTGGTCCTTGACATGAAGGTTAAAACATGCTTCCCTAAGGCAACACAGCTGCTTGCCCCTCTTTGGCCTTCTTTATATTGAAAGACACCAATCAAATTAAAAGACAAACACCATTTAGCAATATAATCTCTAATTTAAAATGAAACAATATAAATTCAACAAATAAATCACTAGAGTATATTTAACTTCAAAATAAAATTCGGCCGCTCCTCACTAATTGTATGTCCCACCAGACCTTAGCACCAATGAATTTACTATGAATTAAATAAAATTAATGAGAAAAGTACCTTGAAACAAATTTAAATCTGCTTCGAAATCAAATTTGTCAGAAGACAGAAAAACAAACCTGTATGTCCAGCAAAAGTGTGTAAACAAGTTTTTCCTCTCCAAAGTTTTAAAGTTGTGTCACTTGAACCTAGCACATGTCGGATAACTTAAAATTACTAACTTCCGTCTCATATCAATTCAATACTGCTAGAAGAATAAATAGTTTTCAGTTGATGAGATGGGAACTCGTGCATGCTCTCCAGAACACTAGGTATGTAAGAATTACTTAAAATTAGAAGCATGACTATAAACCGAGAGATGAGATAAAGTTCTTGAAAAGATGCATTAACCAGTAATGATACCTGTAACAAGCTCGCCCGAAGGTAGCTTTATAACTGTTTGAATTGCTGCTTTATGAGCCTCCCAGCTTTCTACAAGATGTCCATCCCTCCACCGCCTCAAAGTACTGCATAGGAAAGTCCAATGGGAAATAAACATAAAAGAGCCAAAGAAGAAATCTTGAAGTACATGAGTTCAAAACAAATATTAACACAACCAGCAGTGTCAGTTGCAGCAATAAGATTGCATAATGTGGGTCAAATGGCACTAACTGCAACAGTAAGATTGCTGAAAACCAAATTTATTAACTTACCAATCAATAGAGCATGATACGATATCCCCGTCATCCAATGCAATGCCAGTAACCTGTAACTGATGACCCTCGAGTGTGTGCACTTTCTCGCCCTTCTTCAAGTCCCAGACCAACACACGAGTGTCCATCCCACCAGACACAATTCTACCAAGTGGATAGTCCACATTCGGCGAAATCCAAGCCAACGGTCCCACAAAACTCGTATGCCCCACTAAAATATTTGAAAACACGTACTTGCGCTTGTCCGCTGGGTCCAGTGTCCAGAACCTAACAGTTTTGTCCCTGGACGATGTCGCTATGCCCTCATTGCCACAAACACAAATTCCACGAACCTGATTTTCAATTAAGAATAAATTTAGAGAAAGAAATAGGATTACAAAGTATATCAGACTTTTGATTAGAGTTGAACATTCTACAAAAGCAGATAATTTGAGCAGGTTAGAGTTGCTTGATCAGGTTGACGATCTGATCGAAGAAAAATGAAGAAACATTCAAATTTTGATTGGCGGCGGATCTTACATCGTCTTGATGGCCCCGAAGTTCACATCGAAACTGATAATCCGTCCAATCAACCGCCATGAGCGAGAGCGAAAATGGAAAGCTCGAAAGACGGGTTGCTTGCAGAGCCGAAAAACTGAGCTGAACAGTGTAGCTGAAACCTTCGAAGTGAAGTTCTTTTCTTATTACCAAAAAAACAAAAATAAAAAGGTTTCTTTTCCTTTTTATTATGGTTAAATTATAATTTTAATCCTTATAATTTATCAAAATTATAAATTAATCTTTATATTTTATTTTTATATAAAATAGTTCTTATATTTTTTTATGTATGTAAGTTATTCTATATTATTAGTATGATTAATTTTACAATTAAAATGATCTTATATAGTAATTATGAATATTTCAGCGTGTCTAATCATTCAATTTTATCAGCATGCCCAGTCATTAAATTTTACATAACTTAACTATCATATCAACAAAATTCAATATTAAATTTAGTTTAAGGAAATTGAGAATTTAGGACAAAGTGAGAATTTCGTTGACAATGCAGCTAAATTATGTAAAATTTAATGATCGACTATGTTGACATATTCATAAATATACATATAAGTTTTCATGTAGAATCATTTTAATAACAAAGTTAATTATACTAACGACCATTTTACATATAAATAAAATACAAAGACCAATATATAAGATTAGTAAAATTATAGAGACTAAAATTATAATTTAACCTTATAATTTTTCTTTCAAAAGTTTTTGAACCATTTTCTTCTAAAGTTCCGATTTTTCTGGATGTAGCTATGCCAACAAATAAAATTAGGCCAAACAACCTCCTTTTAACTTATGAATTATGGAATTTACTTTATTAACCTTATTTTCTTAGTTTCTTATTTTTGTTTTTTACCAAAATAAATACGAATATTCTTTAAAATTATTTAATTAACAAAAAAAATAAATTAACTTCTATGAAAATAACAAATATTCTATATGCTTTCTTAACAATGAGTTAATTGTAACAGTTTAAAACATAACTTCAACTACTAAATTGTTTAAATTAATTTTCTAAAAATTATGCAGTATGTAAATTTTTTTGTATAGTTAAATTTGTATTTAAGCTATAATTTCAAATATATAAAATAAATAAATAATCTTTTTCAGCTTTACATATTGGCAGTAAAATCTTGTAAGTTTTTTTTTAATGCAATATAATTTTCAAACATTTTTTTATTTATATATGCTTAAACAAATAAATTAACAAAAAGTACATTTACCATATCATTTGAAATAAAGAAGTAATATCAGTTTTGTTATTTTCTTATATTTTTCTAACAAAAAGTTTATCAAGACGATGATCATATTTTTTTTATTTAACTTTTTTCAGTACGCATGAATAAATAATATAAAAGTTTTGAAAGAAAAAATCAATAAAACTATTATATTACACAAAATTGAAAGATTAAAGAATTTATAGCCAATTTCTAAATTTAAAAAAAAAAATTACACAAATTTGTATATGAGAAATCCTTAGAATATTTTTATTTATTTTTAATGATTTTATTTTATCAAATAGTAGTAAAATTTGTTAAATTTAATAAAGTTGTTATTTTGTATTAATGAAATACATTCATACTTTCTCATCAAAATATTAAATAATATTTTTCAATTTAAAAAATTTGCATTTTACTCTCTTTAGCTTTAAAATTAACTAAGAGCATTTATATTGGTAAATATCATTTTGGTTCTTATTATGAGTCTCACAAAACTACATAAACTTCAGTAAGTCTCCACCAATTTAAGCAACTTTTTACTTCAGTGATGAAACTCTTAAGAACCCACGAATGGGTTTTATAACCAACTATTTACTATTTTAGTATTTATTACTTTCTACTAATATTTATTATAAATTAATTATTTTATTATTACTTTTTGTATAAGAACCGATCCTTATATAAGAATTGTTATTACGTACAGCAACTAACGTAACAAACTACAGTAGTTTTAAATTTAAAAACCTTTTAAGAACCATCATTGTTGATGCTTTAAAGTCCTCCAAAAGTGTTACATCGTAAAATTTAAATGTCAAAGTCATGAACTCATAGGCAAATGATTCTTTGGTTGTGACACTAATATTTTAAAAAATTATTAAATTTTGATTAATTTAATTTAAATTAAATTAGATCATAAAAATATAAATTATATATTTTTTATTTACAAAACTTAATTTAAAACCCTACTTCAAATTAACTGTAAGAAATATGGATAGTTTACCAAGTCACCTTAACTTCAAACTGTTATTTCCTCATCTACCAAAAAAGAGTCAATGTCATAATTAATTTTTTTTAGAAAAATAAAACCTGCATTATT
The DNA here is from genome assembly GCA_037074585.1 of Biancaea sappan. Lineage (NCBI taxonomy): Eukaryota > Viridiplantae > Streptophyta > Magnoliopsida > Fabales > Fabaceae > Biancaea > Biancaea sappan. The sequence goes on along the minus strand of CM073493.1, from coordinate 5,291,202 downwards.
AATAAAAGAAGATACTGGAAAGGAAATGACGTCTTTGATTTGGATATTTTGTATTTTGTATTTTTATTTAAAATAAAAATAAATCTAAAAATGTATTTAGTTTAGTTTAATGAAAATATTTTTCTGAAATAAACTCAAATATAAAAAATTAAAAATATATTTTCATTGTTTTAAAAAATAAAAACTAAAAATAAAAATAAAAAATATTTTTACAAATTAAACAGACTCAATCATTAAAAATTGACTTTTTTATTTAGCCAACATCTAACATCTTATTTAGTCAGGTAGTATCGTTTGATTAAATAGATCTCACCTACCAATTCGATCCTACTACTATACTTTGCCAAACAAAATGAGTACCAATTCTTATCATATAACCCTATTTAGTCAAATAGATTCACTTAATGAGTTGTGTCCCACTTGCCAAACTTAATCGAATGATCCTTTTGGTTAAACAGAAAACCTGCCGACCCAAAATTAAGTCTATAAGGGATCGTGGCAAGATTCGTAATTTCATGCATTTACTAGGGCATTTGCCTGCGGGCTCTTAATTTAAGTCCGTTCCATCTCTCATCTTCTGCTGTTTAGCAAGCTTAGCTTGAAACAGTAGAGTATTATTGCAGAACCACCAGAAAATCTAGACTGTCACTTTTATCTATTGAAAGCTCTCGCATCAAGCCCTTGTTGAAATCTCCAAGCATGGTCAGCTTCCTACTCACTTCATTGTGTTTTCTGATCTCAAGATCTGTTTGGGGTCGAGAAAGTTCTAGAAAATTGAAAAAGAAAAAAACAAAATAAGACTTGAGTTCATTGCTTCACTAGCTGATAGCTTGACCCTAGATAGAATGGATGAATGACTTCTGTAGATTTTTTTTTGTTTTTCTTGGCATTGCATGAGGTCAGAACTTCTTACGTTTCTAAGCTTAACAATCATGTTTTGAATAGCTGTTCCTTTTTCCTGAGTTTTCTCGGCAGCCAAAAGGTCTTTGGCTTAGTGGATTTAATCCAATGTTTTCTTTACTCTTTAGGGAAAAATGAAAACAAAGTATCCTCGTTGTTGTTTGAGTAATGTCTGTTTTGTTAAGGACACAAGGAAATCTAAAGCATCACAAGAGGGGAATTATATCAAGAGCAGTATGTTGGGAACTGTCAGTTTTATATGTTTTATGCGAGCTTTGATCTTAGGGAAAGCTATTTTTGGAATCAGTTCTTGAAGGAGATGGCAGTGACATTATTTGGCTAGAATTCCACTTGATGTTAGATATACACTTTTAAAATGCATTATGGTAAAGCCCACAAGAAAAGTGATTAGGAACATACCTTCTAGTCATGAAATTGGATAGATCATAGATGTGTTTAACTAGGATGGTAGTGAACCCCATATCTTTTATGTTTCTATACTTTAAACCCAATCAATGATGTTATGATGGCAAAGCCAGCAAATCCCTTTTGCATCATTAGGAAATCATGTCATATGCTGCTCATGCTTGCTGTAATAGTCTCTTTTCCCAGGGTCCCAAAATTGAAAGCCTTTAACCTAACAGATATAATTAAAATCATGAACACTCTTGTCCTTCCTCTTCATTGGAATGGCCATCCTCATATTTCAATATCATGTAAAGATAGCCTTCTCCATCAATGAGCAATTTAACTGCTCTTTGAGCTTTAATTTAGTGGAATTTATCCTTTTGTGATAAATAATTGGGGGTGCAAACTTTATATGAGCATTTCTACCATCTCAGATGTTATATAATTCTTCATTCTTAATAGATATGCATATGCTATCTCTACTGAAAAATTTGTTTAATTCTCTGCATTTGTGTGTGTGTGTATTCATGATACTTGGCACCACTCAGTTTGTCTGGACTTTCTTTCTTCAGGGTAATGATATGGCGTCCTAAAATTCTTCTAAGAGCATTCATTTTTTGGTAAAGCTGTTTCCAAACTTGTTAGATATCTTCCTCTCATCAGATCATCTAGAAGGAAAAAGAAGCCATCAGAGTCCACCAATTTGTTATCTGCATCAGTACTAGAAACTCAGAGGAGTGAGCTTTTTTGTCAGAGAAGTCCGGCTTTATAAATCCAAGCATTTGAATATTTTTTATGCCATCAATAAATGATGATTCTTTGAGAAATGGTTGTATTTGTTAACCAATTTTTAAGGAGGTGATCTACAAGGGGCAGCGCTACCTTATCTTTGTGGTCTGTGATTGTTTTCAATAGCATATGGCAGTTCTTGATCCTGTAAGTTCAAACTTCGAAGTCCAGCCTCATGCACTAACTCCATTGAGAGTGTTAAGGGGTCTGGTGTGTCTGGTGGTGCTGTTTTCAACTGCATTTGTAATGTTAGTGTACTTTGGCTTTACAAGTGCTGTTATAGTACGCCTATTTAGCATACATTACAGCAGAAAGGCAACTTCCGTTTTCTTCGGTGCTTGGCTAGCTTTGTGGCCTTTCCTATTCGAAAAGATAAACAAGACTAAAGTAGTGTTTTCCGGAGATATCATACCTTCCAAAGAACGAATCTTGCTGATTGCAAATCATAGGACTGAGGTTGATTGGATGTACTTATGGGACCTTGCCTTGCGTAAGGGATGCCTCGGATACATAAAATATATACTTAAGAGTAGCTTGATGAGACTTCCTGTATTTGGTTGGTCATTTCACATACTTGAGTTCATCCCAGTGGAAAGGAAGTGGGAGGTTGATGAATCAACCATGCGTGGAATGCTTTCTACACTCAAGGATCCCCAAGATCCCCTTTGGCTTGCTCTTTTCCCCGAAGGCACGGATTTTACGTAAGCCCAGTTGTCCACAGTTCTTTCTTCCTCTTTTATGCTTATCAACTAAAACTTGGTGCATATCTTTGCTCATATGGATTTTCTCTTGAAATATCTATGAGAAGCACAGTTATGCAGTCACCAGTATTCACATGGCAAGTATGAAGGGTGCTTATCTGTATAATTATATATGGAGTAAATTATTGATTTAGTTCTTGAATGATTATAATTTTTTCAATTTGGCCTTTGAAAGATTGAATTTGATTTGGTCCTTTTTGTTGCTAAATCTTAAAATATACTGTTGCTAATTTCAAAATTCATTGCTAAAAGTCACTTTGACAAAAAGTGGGACCACATTAAAAACCACAATCTTTTAGGGATTAGATTGAAACAATTATAATCTTTTAAGGGCTAAATTAATAATTTACTCTTACAATATAATGTGGCATATTTCCCTATGTAAGTGTGCTTTGTTGAGAATTTCTCGTCGTCTTTCTCTTCTTTATGTAGTGAGAAGAAGTGTGATCGGAATCAAAAGTACGCTGCTGAACATGGGTTACCCATTCTGAAGTATGTTTTACTTCCAAAGACAAAGGGCTTCTGCACATGCCTGCAAGAATTGAGGGGTTCTCTGAAAGCAGGTTGTCTTTTTTTTTTTTTTTTTCCTTTTGTTTTCTTCATCTGTCTGAATACTCTCGAATGTTTGCGACACTAACTTTTTTTTTTTCCTGAGATATTCCTTTTACTCATTGATGAATTAATTGCCGACCAGTCTTTCTTTTTCTTTTGATAAAATAGTTTGACAAAGTCTGTTTCAAGCACTAACATCTCTTCCATCCTTGGGAATATTTCATGGAAAAATAAACAGGATGTTTTTCTTTTTTTAGTTTATAAATTTGCCACCTTATGGAAGGAAATCTTGAATTGCTTATTGTGAGGTCTTTTGCTTCTCAGGATAAGAAAATGTATGGAGTCCGCCGGTGATACCAAATTTAACAGAAAGTAGTATACCTAATTTCAGTTTCTGATTCTAACTGTACATTCATTTGGTTGAGTAAATCACTGATTTAGTTCTTGAAAGATTTCATTTTTCTCAAGTTGGTCCTTGAAAGAAGGTGTTTCAATTTAGTCAGTGAAAGATTATATTTGTCTTGGTCATTTTCATTGCTGAATCACAAAACTATTGTTGTTAAATCTCAAAATTTTCGTTACTAGAAGTCTCTTTGACAAAAAAAACGATCAAATTAAAACAAATATAATATTTTAGGGACTAAATTGAGTCACTTAATGTTTCAAAGACTAGAGATAACTGTAATCTTTTTGTGATTAAATTAGTAATTTACTCTTTGGTTTTCTGTTTGTTGAAGAACTGTGGAAACAAACTTTATATTCATCTTAGTGGTTTCTCATCTAACTCTTCTACAGAATCCATGATTTACACAACTTTTAACAAGAATAAATTACTAATTTAGTCTCAAAAGATTATAGTTGTCTCAATCTTTAAATGATCAAGTATCTCAATTGAATCCTTAAAAAATTGTGTTTGTTTCAATTGGTCCATTTTTTTGTCAAAATGACTTTTACTAACAAAAATTTTAAAATTTAGCAATGATAGATTTTGTGATTTAGCAACGCAGAAGACTAAATTGAGACAAATGTTATCTTTCAAGGACTAAATTAAGATACTTGTTTGTTTGGTTTGTGAAAACATTTCTTATTTTCATTTTCAGTTTTCATTTTTTGAAATGTATTTCTTAAAATACTGAAAATATCTTTTTGGTGTTTTTAGATTTAAGCTTATTTTAAGAAATGTTTTCAAGGAAACATTTTCATTAAACTCTATCAAACGTATTTTCAAGCTCGTTTTCTATTTGCAGTGAAAATGAAAACAGAAAATGTCCAAACCAAGCAAACCATCTTTCAAGGGTCACATTGAAAAAATTATATAATCTTCTAGAGACTAAATCAGTAATTTAGTTTTTTTAGCAATCATAAGTATTAGCCATGTATTAGCTGACAAATCATATTGTGTCTTTGCTACATTTGTATCTATTGTTCTCCATGGTTCTAAAATGTTTGTAAGAAGTACTTTTATTCTTAGTTACTTCAATTTTTCTAAAACGGTTCGATTGTTAGTTTATGACGTGACCATCGGCTACAAATACCGTTGCCCGTCATTTCTGGACAATGTCTTTGGAGTGGACCCTTCTGAAGTTCATATCCACATCCGCCGCTTCCCCCTCAACTGTATCCCAGAATCCGAAGACGAAATATCATCGTGGTTGATGGACAGATTCCAGATTAAGGATCAGTTGCTTTCAAATTTTTATGGCAGAGGTCAGTTTCCTAATCAAGTGACAGAAAAGGACCTATCTGATGTGAAGAGCATTTTAAACTGTATCATAGTTGTTGCAGTAACTGTGACATGTATATTTTTCATGTTCTCCTCTTTCTGGTTCAAAATCCATGTCTCTTTAGTCTGTGCTTATTTGGCTTCGGCTACATATTTCAATGTCCGGCCGCAGCCAGTCCTCGGCTTTTTGAAAACTAGGTCTAAAAGTCACTGCCCAAAAGATTGAGGAGGCACTGTCTTGAGACCATTTTCTGATGGTTGTTGTAATATTAGCTCTTTTTTTTTTTTTTCGTTGTTTAAACCACTGATATATGAAGACTTAACTGGTTCTGACTAATGTAATTCGAGCCGGATTGGACCACGGAAGTGTAATATCAGCATTTTAGAAATGGACTCATTATCATATATTTACATGCACTGTAATTCCATTTCTTATTTTCATTTTCTCTTTCTGGTTCAAAATTCATGTCTCTTTAGTTGGCTTCAGCTACGTATTTCAATGTCCAGCCGCAGCCGGTCCTCAGCTTTTTGAAATCTAGGTCTAATAGTCACTGCTCGAAAGATTGAGCAGGCACCGTCTTGAGACCATTTTCTGATTGTTGTTGTAGTAATAGCTTCTTCTTTTTTTGTTTAAACCACTAATATATGAAAACTTATTAGTTCTGACTAATTTGATTTGAGTTGGATCAGGCCACACGGAAGTGTAATATTAGCATTTAGCTAAGGACTTGTTATAACATATTCACATGCAATGCAATTCCATCTCTTTTTTTTAATTTGTGGGGTTAATTGGAAGGAATGGTCAAAAATGTCCTTTTATTAATTAGTGTTATCTTATCTCTCCTAGTATCCTGGATAATGCATAATATTTTGGGTATCATTGTCTTATGAAAATGAAACCGAACAAAAATCGAACAAAAACAATTGATATTCGGTGTTTAACGGTTTGAGTTTTGACGTTTTTTATTAATTCAGGTCAATTTTTGTTTGATATCCTAGAAAATGGAATCAAACTGCATATATGCATTAGAGAAATGTACAAATTTGTTTTATTCTTAACTTTCTGTCTACAAGTAGTAGTATTATTCTTTTCATTTGGTTTAAATTATGGCAATTGTCAAAAAAAAAAAAAAGGGCCAACGTACATTTTTCATTTGTAATGTTTATCTCGAATTTTAAATTTGTTCTTAATTTTTCTTTGGTTTCGATTTTGTCTCATATGTTTCTTTTTTGTTTCGATCTTGTTCTTAAGACTAATGTTGTTAATATAATTGATAAAAAACATTAATGACAGTTTCTCTATCTGACTCGTCTACTATAAATATATCATACTAATTGATTTTAATTTTAATTTTATCCCAAAAATTTGATTAAGCTTCAATTTTGCTACAAATGATATTTTTATCATTTATCTTATTCGTCTTAAATTAAGAGTTAAATGTTTGATGTGTCACTTGAAATAATCTATATATTATTTGTAGAAATCTATATGTCACTTAGAAGAATTTAATTTTATTAACGATATTAATCATAGGAACAAAATTAAAACAAAAATATATATATAAAACAAATTTGACACAAAAATGTTATGGACAAAATTAAAACTTAAAGTAAATATGATAAATGAAAAATATATCTTTGTCCAAAAAAAAAAAGGATAAATTGAGCCCAAATAAAGAGTTCATTGTATTTTCAAACCCAACCATTCAAATTGATTATATTTTGATTTGATTTTATGCACTAAATTGAAATTGAATGATTCTCTTCCCTTCAAAACCAACCTCAATGGTCCAATTTAGCAAAGTTCAAAAATCTAACCTAACCAAACCACCAAACACTTTTAATAATATCGTCTTATTCCAAATCCAGTTCTCTCTCTCTCTCTCTCTCTCTCTCTCTCTCTCTCTCTCTCTCTCTCTCTCTCTCTCTCTCTCTCTCTCTCTCTCTCTCTCTCTCTCTCTCTCTCTCTCTCTCTCTATTTATTTATGTCAAAATATTGTTTGATGTAAAATAACACTTCGACCGGTGGTTAGGTATACACCTTACAAACACAAAGTATAAAATTATAAATTACTCAAATATTATTTTTCATCAAAACATTGATAATCCTTGTAAGGATTGTTTAGTGGCTTAGACTGTATTCCATTGAAAATGATGTCAGACAATTGGTTGAATGAATGACATATTTGATGAGTATTTTAGTTAGTTCAAATCCTTTACTTGATTAAATAAACTTATCAGATGAGAATTATAAAATGATATATATAAAATAATCTAAACACGTCAATTGTTTTCGTTAATCTCAATATTATATATTTGATTTGGAAACTATTATCTATTTACACGTAGCGTTCAAAATTTTGTACAATAGTCAAAGTTTTGATTGTAAAGTTCTAAAAATTGAAATGATTATTAAATCGATAAAGACACTAATTCAAAAGGTAATAGTCGGTTTAATATCATTGGTATTATTGATATGCATCTCTGGTCTCTCCATTTTTTCACATCGTCCATCAAATTGCAAATTCTTTTTTTTCACATTTTTGAGGAAGGAAGACAGCAATCACCACAACGACAACAACTAGAAGGAGGACAGAAGAGGGATTGCGACAACTAATGACAAAGGGTTTTTTTTTTGTAGATAACTCATTCAACAGGGGATACGAAAAAAAAAAAAAAGGACAACCTTCCAACTATGATTCAAGTCCTTCTGAAGACAATCATGCATTTTTTTTTTTGATAAAGTATATACATGTGGCGATTCTTGATTAGCTTATTTGAACAAAAAATACCACAGGTGAACATGCGAGGTGTCATCTATCTTATGCAATTCGACAATGAAAATTCAATATTATGATAACATAGAAAATCCCAACGTTAGAGAATCTTGATTCCTAGGATAACATATCAAATGTACTTTTTGTTGACTTGACATCTTTCAACCTAGAACAAGTAGTATTAAGTATTAAAATTTTGAAAATTAAAAAAAGATTATGTGGCAAAAAAAGAATCACTTAGATTTTTTTTTCTCTTGACAAAAACCATCCCATTCACACAATAACTTAATATAGAGGCTTTCCATGCCAAAATTTAATAGCAAAATGCTCCTTGTATAACAACCGATTAAAATTCCTTCAATAAAATATCTCCACCAAGTGTCTATTGACAATTAAACAACCATTAAACATCAAATCTTGACCTGATAACTAACATATGACCAGCGTTTAGATTTTTATTTTTACCAAAAAAATCACTTAGATTTTTTTTCTTTGACAAAAATCATTCCTTTCACACGACTTAATACAGTAGAGGCTTTCCATGTCAAAAATTTAATAGCAAGATGCTCCTTGTCTAACAACCAATTACAATCCTCCAATAAGATATGTCCAAATGTCTGTTGACTACCCATTAAACATCAAATCTATTAACATTGAAAAATCTAATCATATTAACATGGGATGACTGATAATTAGAAGAATTATTTAACGTCTGAACATTAAAGTATGGGTGTCAATTAATCTAGATTTGAGTAGGATAGAATCATAATGGGTGACAAAGTTATTCATATTAAATTTTAACACAACTAAATTATCAAATACTCTAACTTGAAACTTCTAGTTTCAAAGAAAAATCACTTAGATTCTTTTTCTTTAACAAAAACCATGCCATTCATACAACAACCTAATAGAGGTTTTGCATGCCAAAATTGAATAGTAGTACTGTTAAACAGCTCGGCCCATCACGAGCCAGAGATAAACGGACCAGTCACAAGCCAACCCTATTTATAGATGGACTTCTTTATTAAAGACTAAGACTGCTTGCGAGCCACTTTTTTTTTAAAATATATATATATATATATATATATATATATATATATATATATATATATATATATATATAATATAATATAATATAATTTTAAATTTTTTTAATAAAAAAATTTAATAATTGTTTGTTTAAATACAATTTATACATGTAAAATATTATTTTTTTGATATTTTAAAATAATCAATAACTTTAATTTTTTTTTAAATTAACCATATTATATTTAGATTTGAAAATTCTATATTTTTAAAAAATTACAAAAGCTTTCATATCCAAGTTTATTATATTTATTAAATATAATGTTATAAAATATAAAAATGTGATAAAATGATATTATTTATATTAAATAATTTAATTTTTATAAAATAAATAAAAAAAGAGTCAACTCATTTAGACAATTTTTTAAACGGGTTTAATTTTTTAAACACAAGACTGCCCGTAAAAATATAATGTTATAAAATATTAAAATATGATAAAGTGATATTATTTATATTAAATAATATTATTTTTGTAAAATAAATAAATAGATGGGTTAACTTATTTATACTTATTTTTAAATGAGTTTAATTTTTTTAACTTAAAATTATCTATTTACAGGTGATTTGTTCATTGTATAACAACCAACTAAAATTCTTCCAATAAGATATCTCCAAGTGTCTATTTAAATTGTGGGGTACAAGATATGACAACCAAACAACCGTTAAACATCAAATCCTCGTTGTCGAAGTTTTATTGCTTTTGGAAGCAATGTCAAGTTATTCAGAGACACATATATGAGCTTTATATCCAGCAAACAACAACACATAACAAAAATAAAAATCCAGACCACAATCTTAAAAGCCTAAATTATTGATTTAATTCCTAAGAAGTTATAATTTTCATTCTTGAAAGATGAAATATGTTAATTTAGTTTCTAAAATATTATATTTATTTCAATTTAATATTTTTCATTGCTAAATCACAAAATGTATTGTTATTAATTTTAAAATTTTTATTGTTAAAAGTCATTTTGATAAAAAAAAAGATAAAATTAAAATAAACATAATCTTTCATAAACTAAATTGAAACTATTGTCCCATTGGCTTACATTCTAAATCGAAAGTTTATTTTCTCTTATGTATTTTGTTAGTTGCTTCTGATTCTGATGTATGGCCAAACACAAAAAAAAAATATGACCATTGTAATATTTTGAAAACTAAATTAATAATTATATATAGAGCAAATTTCTAATTTAGTTATTGAAAGATTACAATTTTCTCAACTAAGTCTCTAAAAAATTAAGTATCTTAATTTAATCCCTAAATCTTTACATTTGATTCAATTTGGTCATTTTCATTAATAAATCTCAAAACTTTCGTACTTAAAAATTATTTTGACAAAAAGAAGAATTAAATTGAAATAAATACACTCTTTGAAAAATTAAATTGAAACCATTGTAATGTTTTGGGAACTAAATAATTTATCCAGTGAATAAATTTCATTGTCTTACATGAATCCATGATATTACAAAATCATGAAATTCAACAAGAGACATAATGAACAAATGCATTTTCTTAGGTGCAATTGATTTTGGAAGCAATGTCAAGTTAGCTAAAGAACTCAAAGGGAGCTTTACTTTTAACAGAAGTAAAAATCTTCAAAAAAACATTTTACATAAGTACAGCATTATCTGAAAAGAACAGCAAATTCCAGCTTCTTAGAATAACAAATAGAAGGAAAATTATTGATTTGGTCTCCAAAAAGTTATAATTATCTCAATTTGATCTTTAAAAGATCAAGTGTTTCAACTTAGTATCTAAAAAAGTATGTTTATCTCAATTTTGTCCCTCCTTTGTCAAAGTGACTTTTTGACAAGGAAATAATTGAAATTTAATAACAATAGATTTGGAGATTTAGCAACAAAAAAGAATAAATTAAAACAAATATAAAATTTGAATGATTAAATCAAAATGCTTAATATTTTAAAGATCAAATTGATATTGTTAAAATCTTTGAGGGATTGAATAAACAGTTTACTCTAAAATTAAGTGTCTTATTATCTTCATCATGAGAACAATCCTGCATAAAATTGATGACATGACAAAATCAAGAAATTTCAAGAGAAACGTAAGGAAGAGATGCATTTACTAAGGCATAGTTGATTTATGGAAGCAATGTCAAATTATTTAAACACTCAGTAATGAGATGTACCTCCAATAAATAAGAATAAGCCAACAAAAATGTAAATCTAAATTTAAATCTAAAATTTAACATTTTACACAAGTATAATATTGTCTGAAAACAACAACAAATTCCAGCTTCCTAGACATACCCAATGAATAAATTGCAGTGTGTTATTATCTTTAACAAACAACAACATAGCCTTATCCCACTAAGTGGGTGTTATTATCTTTAACATGAAAGAAATTTCAAATTTACCAAACATTTTCAGAGTATAGATCATCATCTTCAATTGTGAGGATACTTTATGATTCTCTGAAGAACCACAGTCCTGGCCCTCCTGATATCACGGCTACACATATCAGCTTGAACACCTAAATCTTCAACATTCTTCATAAACACCCCAAGCTTCTTCTTAATCTCCTCTATTGCAATCTTCACAGCTTCTTCCTCAACTGCAAAATCTACATTCTGCAACAGAGACTCAATCTCAATCTCCAACTTATCAATCAGGACCCTAATGGTCTCCAAGTCCTTGATTGCAACATATGTTCCAGCCTGCATTGAGGTGACCACTTCCTTCTGTCCCTTCAATGCATTCTCATAGTTCTTCCAAAGAGAATCAATCCACTTTCCCATCGACCCGACCGGGATCGAGGTTGCAGCAGCTAAAGCAGATGCTACAGGTGGAGCAGCCACAGCTGCTGCTACAACTGAGCATATCAAAACAGCAGCAAATGTGGCTACAAATATCATACTTGTGACCTTCCTCCATGTGTGGATGGATTTGAGCTTCTTATCAAGCTTGTTTTTTCTTAGTTGCAACTTCTCAAGCATGACCATTTGCTGCTTATATACAGACTGGAATATTTGGAAGAACTCTTCTGTAAAAGGGTCACCAGCTGCTTTGAAATTCTTGAGTTCCTGTAGTGTTTTCGTGTATCGGTTGTCTCCTAACTCAGATTCCTCCTCGAAAAGTTGAAGTGCCACCAGAATCAGAAGCTGCCTATCTCGAGCTCGCTTGAGGCATTTCTCCAATGCAGCACAAAAATCTAGAGTTTGTAAGCTGTTCTCAAAGTACTCCTCAACTAGCTCAAAGAGTTCTTGGCTCTTCCATATGTCCTTCTTGCATTCCAGAATCACTTTCACAACTTCCTGGTTCATTTCCAGAAGGCATTCTGTGACTTGTTTAAGAGAATCAAATGAAAGAGCTCGAACTCCAACACCGACTGCAAGTGTGTTTATGACCTGATTTGTTCGAGCTTGAAGTGTTGTGTCAAAGGATTGCAGATCAGCATCAAGCTTGCAGGCAGCTTCATAAGAACTCAGCTCAGTTGTGTAGTGCATATCGGTGTTTAAGTTAATTGCAGATGAAGTCTCAGGGACCTTCTTGCTCATATGGCTTCCCATTGCTTCAACAGTAATCTAATAAACAAAATAGCAGAACCAAATTCAATTCACAACCCCTTTATTGCAAAAAGACCTTGAGTTCCACCTAGTGAGACTTCTGATGCACAGAATCTTAACCCAGAAAACCGACCTCACAAGTATGAAAAGCTAGAACAACCCAGTTTGGCAATTTGACAAACAGATGAATGCTATCTTATAGATTTGTATAATTCTACCAACACTATGGATCTATACACAAGCACAAAGATCTCCAGATACTGAAATGAACAAGTGGGTTGAATTGCATCAAATAGACTCTAATAGAGATTTCTGAAAACTTCAAACCTAGGGACAATTTGAGAAACAGGATGAATGCTATCTTACATATATCTATAAAACTCAATCATCACTATGAACATAGATACAAGCTGAAGATATGGACTAGTGGATTGACTCGGATTAAAGAGACCCCAGACAGAGATTTCCAAAAACTTCAAACCTTGGAAGAACAACTCAGTGACAATTTGACAAACAAGTAGAATGCGATCTTATATATATTTGTAAAAGTCTACCATCACTGTGAACATAGACACAAGCACACGATCTCTACACCCAGATAAAGATATTTGAAAAGTTCAAACCTCGGAAAGCGATGGACGGGGAGAATTTCCAAAACGACGACGACAACAAAATTCGTCGGAGCTAATTTGATGGGGTTCTTTTCTCTTTTGGATTTCTCAAAAAAAGGAAATTGATATAAAGCACAGATGGTGGGACGAGGAAGAACTTGAGGCTCAAGGGGAATGCAGAACCTTAAAGATAACCAAGACTGGTAAGGACCAAGAAAAAATTTAGGATTTGAGAATCGCTTGCACGCATGAGAAAAATGAGGCCTCTGATGATGAAGATGGAAAAAGCGGGAAGCAATGCCCCTTTATACTTCCTCTCTCTAGAAATCTCTCTCATTCTCTCTCTCTCTCTCTCTCGTGTGCACTTCACAGTTTCAACGCGCAAAGCAAAGATTATCCAAAGAGAAGGGATAAGCAACGAGCAAGTTGAGATTAAAGATTTCAGCTTTTTGAGAAATTATAGAACACAATTAATGGAACTATATCTGTTGTTATATGTAGAAGAAGCTTGGAAAAGGGAAGCGTGGGATTCAAATTTTTTGTTAAAATTACCAAAATACCCATCTGATAGATATTTTAGATTAAATTATTTTTTTGATCTTTATAGTTTCACAAATTTTTAATTTAATCCCTACTATTAAACTTTTATCAGTATTTCATTAAATCTTGTTAATATGGCTAACCATATACATATTAATACTGTAAATATACATTATTTATCCCAATAATACATAAAAACATAGATAGTTAAGTAATATTAACTCACATATATATTACATGTAATACAACTTATATTAAATAATTAGGATAATTTTACTTAAGTCTTCATAGTTTAATAATTTGTAATTGAGTCTTTACAGTTTAATAAGTTATAACTGAGTTCTTATAGTTTGACAAATTTTTAATTTAGTCTTTGCTATTAAAGTTTTGTCTGTTTTCATTAAATTTTGTTAATGTGGCTAATCATATGCATATTAACACTGTAAATATACATTATTTATGCCAAGTGCTACAATATCAAAAAAAAAAAGTAAATAATTAAGTGATTTTAACTCACATATATAAAACATGTAATGCAACTTATGTTAAATAATTAGGACAAATTTGTTTAAGTTAATGTATATGTCTAATATTAATATGGTATATACTACTAAAATTTAACAAAATATAATAATAGGGATTAAATTAAAAAATTGTGAAACTATAAGGACTCAATTACAAATATTTAAACTGTATGGAATAAATTAAAAATTAAATAAAATTATAAAGACTAAAATCATAATATTTTACTATTCCGAAATAAAAAGAAGCAAACAAATGATTAGTTAGTTAAATAATTAGTTGATTAATTAAAATATTGGATAGGACATAACTTCAACATGAGACAACAACTACCTTCATAAAATGCCATTGCCAAACTTTCAAACAATATCCAATGAAGTTTGGATAATATAATTATTAATATTTATTAGTTCGAGTGTAAAGACTTGGCTTGAATTTTATTAATATAAAAAATTAGAGTTCAATGAACTTTACATTTACATTACTCGACTTGCTTTAAATTCAGTTAAAGCTCGATGAGTTTTCTTAATATTGTCAATTATAAATTAAAAAACAAGAAATTAACTAAAAAAACAAATGTCGAGAATAAAGAAACAATATAGTTCTACACTTTCAAGTGTAGCAAAAAAATTGTATTTAGTTAAACTAGACTCAATTCTTCGAAAAATGAATTAATGTGCTAATTATACAATTGAATTTGACTTTAAAAATAACTATCATCTTTGCATATAAAATGGTTACTCTCTTTGAATCTCAAAAATTTATCGGTTAACTTCACTTCCGTAGTATTTATTAGACGTTAGTTTTGTCTCATTTTTCTCTTTTGTATCTCTTTTTTTTTTCTTTGTGTACCTAAAAATAAAAAAGAAGAAAAATGCATATACAGGATTCTCATTTTAATAATTAAACAAATAAAATAAATTTTTAAATCTCATTAATTATAAAAATTGTTAACCTTGGAGATTGAAGGTGTCTATTTATAAGAAAAAATATTTTCGATATTTATATAAATACTAAATATTTAATATTATTGTAATTTATATTTTTGTTGCGTGATATAATTTTAAATGTTAAATGAACAAAATTTAAAATTTTCAGAATCATAATTCATTTATTAAAACATCAACAATAATGATATTAATTTTTTAATAAAATAAAAGAATATAATAAATATTTGTACTTAATATCCTACTTAAAAGGATAATGTTGGATAATGAATAGCATCAAGAGACACCATTTTTATTTTGAATTACACGATTAATTCGACTTAAATATTTCTCTATCAAATCATTCCAATCTTTCTACCATTGATTACATCATTAATGTGGGCAAAAAGTCATTAACTTATATTCAACAAAGTGAATACACACTTTTTTGTAAATGGGAAAAAATAATAATAATTATTATTATATAATTTAGTCAAAAATATTTTTTCGTCCCTAATATTTATATCAAATTTTTATTTCGTCCTTAACAATTTTTTTTTTGCATAAGTTATATTTTATATGTTTTCATTTTTATTTCAAATCTATTATTTTTATTAACGCTATCGATTCCACAAACGAAAAATACCGACTGAGTGACTATTAAAAAGAGTATATTTGAAACAAAAATAAAATATATATGACATAACTAACGCAACATTGAAAGGTAAAAGAAAATTGAAAGAGAAAATAAATAGGAATGGAGTATTTTAATAAAATATCACAACTTAAAAAAAATGAGAAAGTTTAGTGTTTTGGAGGAAGGTAATTTAGACAATTTCTGAGTATCTCTCTTATTTTCACATTTTCTCTCCTTTAACATTACTTACTCTTTCCTTTTTATCATACCAAACATATTATTAGAGCTTATGGCCCGTTTGGAAGAATTTATTTTAAGCATATATGATTTATCTTATACTATAAGCGCTTATGCATGCCTTTGAGAGAGCTTATAGATCGCTTATAGAAATAGGCAAATAGCTTATAACATGTCAATAAGCTGTTTTCAGTTTATTTTCATAAACTCTCCAGAATAGCTTATGAAAATAAGCTGAAATAAGCTTATGTAAATTTTGCTCTCATAAACTCTTTAATTATAAAGCTCTCATAAACTCTTTAATTATAAAAATAACTTATATATAAACACTTGTATTATTAGTGCTTATTCTATAAGTACTTAAATAAACTGTTTATCCAAACAAGGCTTATATCTATGAGAAGTGCCACTTAAACTAAGACAGATGGACCAAGCAATATATATAATTATTAAGGATGTTCATAAGTTTGGTTAGATGCGGTTTTAAGCCTTAATCAAATTGAACTAACTCATCAGTTTAGCAAAATTATAAAACTATTTAGTTTTAATTTTTGGACAATTTAATTCAGTAGTTTTTGACAGTTTTGTTTATAATAATTAGCAATTTTTAATTTCAATAAAAAATATATAAATATAAAAAGAAAGAAACTAAGTTAATTTATATATATATATATATATATATAAAATTTTGTGACATAAAAATATGATTATATAATATTTATATATATAATATAATTTTTTACATAAAATTAGTTTGATTTTAACTGAATCGAACTAACAATAGAATCAAGTTAATTAAAATTTATATTTTAAAAATTAATTTAATTTTTTTTATTATCGATTTAATTTAATTTTTGACCGCTATAATAATTACATAATATTCATTTATTATTCATTAAAAGGAATAAAGAAGAGGGCAATAATGTAAATAAATAAAAAACTAGGCGTAAGATTCAAACACATAATTAATAGATTTTTCTTCTGCCTGTGGAAACAAGAAACCTGACAGAGAGTTTCATTGAAACTGGCAAAGTCATTATTTTTTGTGTGATTCTGCAATATGCAGAGACACACCCGCGTGTCTAACCCACCGTCTTTGTCAACGCGTGGTGGGCCTGTGGGGCCCACTTATGACCTCTGCCACGTCATCTGGTTGTCATGTGATCATCGCGACACGTGTCCTAGACTTTGCGTTCGCTGGGGGAGCTCTAACAGATTCCAGATTCCACGCTACGTCAACCAACCCTCACGTGGCCCTCACGCTCCGCCGCACCACCGCCATGCTCCGACCATGCGCTTCATTGGGACGCGCACAACACCTGAACAAAGTTGATGGCTAGCTACAATACAAGTAATATATTTGAATTATAACGTCTTTTATTTTAAGTTTTATTTTTGCCTTTTATATTTTAAATATTTTATATTAATTATATGTATTACAAGTTTATAATGTTTCGATTCTATTTTATCAAAATTATTAATCGTTTTAATAATATAAAAATTGACATCTTATATCATCATATTTTGTATAGAGGTATAATAATGTTTTAAAAATTAGACCAGTTGTTAAATCGATAAAAATATTAATTTATTTTTTATTGGTCTATGGCATATAGTTAATATCCAAGTCGATATATCATGTGAACATTATGATGATAATGTCTCTATTCTATCAAAGTGACTAATAATTTTGACGGAAAATAACTAAAACAATATGAATTTGCAACAGAAATGACCAATATAAAACATTTGAAACTAGTTTACGCTAAGGACTAAAATGAAACTTAAAACAACAATAAAGGACCAAAATACAATTTTTACCTTGAATTAAATGTAAGAAGAAATTGGATTTAATTTTGTCACGTTTGCTTATTCATATATTTTATTTATTATGATAGGACACAAAAGTTTGAATGCGAAAGGCTGATATATAAATTCGTTATCATTGATGGATATATATATATTTTTTCTTAATTTAACTTGTTTGAATTTTTATGGATAATTAATGTCAAAGTTGTAGACAAAAAAAAAATCAACAAATGAGCTATGTTGAACAAAATTAAAAATTTATTAAAAAAAATGATTATCAACTTTTAAAATTTACGATATAAATTTATCTGGCAAGTTTTTTGCATTTAAAGTACATATTTTAATATATAAGATTAGAGGGACATAATTTCAAGCAAAATCAGAACACCATTTTCGTTACAATAATCATATTAAACATTCGAATAAAAATGATGACTTTTTGTTCATGTGATTTTTTGAATAAATTTTATTTTCCATCTTTAATAATATCATAAACACTGTATTTAATTATCTACAATCTATTTTTAATTTTATATTTCAATATTTTTAGTCAATTTATTTTTTTATTTGTTCATTAAATTTGTTTAAATGTATCTAAATTACCAACTTAATCTAACATACTTATAACTGATAAAGTTACTTGATATTAAAAAAAAAACATATCTGAAGCACTATATTAAATACCAAATTTTTTATTTTATAATTTTTTGAGACTAAAGTTTAGAAAATTGGACCAATCATTGAATTGGTCGAAACACATGTTCAAGAGTCAATAGTCGAATCGTGATCGAATCAGTGATATTTAAAATATGTAATTAATGTATTTACAAATATTAAAATATTCAGACATGTTACAAATATATATATATATATATATATATATATATATATATATATATATATATATATATTTATACTAGTTATAAATATTCTCCTACTAATAGCTTAAATTATTAGAGATTTCTTAAAAATACATAATAATATTCAATAAAAATTTAAAAAAATTATAAATTCAATAAAAATTTGAACCAGTTGAACCGATCAGTTTTACCGGTTCAATCAGTTTTTTACTAGTTTTGTCACAACCCGTTTTTCTGGGCACATGACCGGCACAATGATGAATATCCCATCACTGTAAGCCTTTCGATAAATTCTACCCATGAGTTTAGTCATTATCTCTATATTATCAAAATAACCATTCTTGAAGAAAATATATCAAATTTTCTTTATTTGAAATTCATAGAGATGATTTGCACATAATAATAGATTCTCAGTATAAAATACATTATTTTGCTGACATACAAACCAAATGCCAAACCCCTGACCTAGATGTCCTAGACGATTACAGAGCAACATAAATCTATAACAAAAGAGGGGTCTACCCGACAACGGGAAGGTCCAAAGTGATCTACTCCTCTAGCAGATATTCTTCGCTAGTAACCTGATCTGAACAAAAAGGTTGTACAAACAGTGTGAGCTTTTAAACTCAATGAGCGAATCGGCCTCGCGTTAATAAAATTCAAATACATTACCAGTCATGCAAGCATATCCAAAGGCTCATACTCAACCAATAGACAGAAGATAAAAATTCATCCAATTCAACAAACGTTACTAGTACTCGTCAATGGCAATATATCCCAGAGAGCGCACACAGGCCGGCTCACCAATTATGTATATTTTCGCCATGACGCATAACATCATCCTCTTACATACAAGAAGATAAAAATTCATCCAATTCAACAAACGTTACTAGTACTCGTCAATGGCAATATATTCCAGAGAGCGCACACAGGCCGGCTCACCAATTATGTATATTTCGGCCATGACGCACAACCTCATCCTCTTAGCTAGGGCGCCTCACGGATTTATCACCAATCCGGGCTATATCCCTACTGAGGGAATCGTTGTCTCCACACTTATTGGTCAAGACACCCTGTCAACCGAGTTTTTCGCCTTGCCGTGAGAGGGGGTACTGTCCCGCTCAATCACAATCAATAGCATTTCATATCATAATCAGAAGCTCAATATAATATTCATCCATATAACAGGTATAGTATATAACTATATTATAGCTTTATAAACCACAATTCAAGAGATTCAATCTTCACATCATCATGAGATACTTGCTTTTTCTTATCCATACTTCTGGATTAATTATCTCATTATATTCGCCATTCTGAATCCAATTTCCCCCTATGAATCTTGGGAGTGTCCTACAACATACTTTTTATCACCAGTAATGCTAAAACTCTATTAAAACGAGGTCGTTTCACTCACCTGGATTCCGTACGAGCATCGCTTCTCTAAGTCATTACAGACAAGAGTGCTTAGGTGAATTTCGGTGTTCTGCTACGGAGATTTTCATGAAAGATTAGAGAAAATACGTTAGGATTGTTTTCATACAGATACTGTTCATATGTACGATTACTATTTATATGTTTACTATTCATACGGTTACTATTCATATCAGAAATAGAGAATACAATCTGTAAAAGAGTACACCAGGTAAGTTCCCAGGAAAGAGTGGAGGGTCACACTGGACACACTTAAAAACCAGGTCTTTCCTTAGCCAGAACTTTCCTAGACATGTATTCTTCACAGTTTACATTCTATTTCGGTAATCAGAGAATCAAAATAACATATAAACAGCTAAGGACAGTTTTTCTGATGTGGAAGATCGGCTAAAGCCGCAACCACAGAGCATTCTTAAGAA
Organism: Biancaea sappan; assembly: GCA_037074585.1. NCBI lineage: Eukaryota > Viridiplantae > Streptophyta > Magnoliopsida > Fabales > Fabaceae > Biancaea > Biancaea sappan. The sequence continues at coordinate 5,270,682 of CM073493.1, read as the reverse complement.
AATAACTTCTAGAATTTAAAAGACATAGAAAGGGCATAGTATCTTTACCTAAGCTGAAAAGGAAAGGCCCAAAATCTCAGAGGCCTAGCATTGAAGTAAGAGAAACTTAAGGAGAGAAGAAGAAAAGTTGAAGATGTGAGTTTAGAAGTGAAATGAAAGCGCCTATTTATAGGAAAAGTCAATGGTACTATTTGATACTATGCGTTAATAAAATATTCAATTTACTATTCATGAAAATGACATTTTTAATAATGCAGTTACTGTGCACCTGAAAATTTACAATTAGAAACTTAAAGGAAAAACTATCCTTTCACCTTAAATTTTTAAGTTTCTTTTCACATCAGTCCTTTCAATTTAGTCCCTGAGGGTATTTTTACACATAAAACGTCATTTTCTCCTACAAACTTCTTTCTAGTTTTCTCTTATGACCAAACCACATCTAGTACTTGACATTTCGATTGTATAAATGAACAGTATCGTATATGTAAATAGTATTATACGGGTGAATAGTACCGTATACTGAAATAGTAACATTAGTTTGTAAACAAATATTTATATTTTATTTTTCTTGGGTATTACAAGTTTAAACACTCATTGATTCCCAGATCCAAATTAGACGAGAGACCTAGCTGATTCATCGATTTTTTAGTCAAATTGGTCAGTCTAATTTTCTGAACCATGATTTAGACACAGAAGCATGTTTACTTCAACCAACTAGATTAGATATAATGAAATTGGCTAGTCTATCATTAAATGGTAAACTAAGGTTCAAATTTCTGTTGGAAAACATATTCACATTTAGTGCTTGATAGTGCTTCGAATATAATTGCTTCTAGTAGATAATACTTGTGAAAAAAAAAAGCATATTTAATTTATCATATAACAATCACATAAGTATTTTGTTAAGCTAAATTAACGGCTCAATTAATTTTATATTAGTTTAACAAATCAAATAACAGGAAAACCATTGACAGAAAAAAATTAGAAGCATTTGACCTAATTTAATGTTTTGTAATAATCAAAAAAATACAACAAACACTTATTCTATTTTATAAAAAAAAGGCCATCCTCAGATTATGCACATGTCAAAGAATTATTTCCTTTATTTCAATAAATTATTTCATTCATGCAGTGAAGTCCAAACTAAAATTCAATTCCGAAAAAAAAGAGCATATTCTAATTATTAAAAAAACCAATAAAACTAACTATTTTTCAAATTAGTGACATGCCTAATTATACTTCCAACTTCTAAAAGATTTTTGTTTTCGTGAAAAATTTATTGGTCTACAATTAATTTGGTTTAAGTCATATGGACTTAAAAATAAATAAATAAAACTCTCTTAATATTAATTTTTTATATTTACAAAACTCAAATTTAAATTTTTTTTAACAAAATATCCAACCAATTAAAATAACATTATCTAATTTAATTTCTTGTCTCTTATAATGTCAATATTTAGCACTAAATTGAGGTGGCGGTGAAGCTTATATTTTGGATATTTTCATCAAAAAAACATATATTTGTTATTAAATATGAATTAGAAATATAACATGATGTCTAGATCTCTTAAGATAGGCTTGACCTACTCAAACCTTACAAATGAGATAAAGTGTACTAATAATTTAATAGTCTATTTTGAATAAAGACTTTTAGTCTGACCCATCAAAAGCCATTGAGTCTTAGGTAGTTTGAGGTAAGTTAGTCTTTGTGAGTTTTTTTATTTTTTTATATTTTAAGTTTTTGTCTATATATATATTTTTTTGAAGTTTAGTTTTATTTTTTGAAGTTTCATAAATCCAATACCTAATTTTGTCATTTAAAATAAACAAAATTACATTTTAAAAAAGAAAAATGACATATTTTAAGTTTTAATATTTTTTTAGAAGTGTAATTAATTTTTTTAAAATTTGATTGTTCCAATATTTAATTTTTATCATTAAAATAACTAAAAGTATATTATTTTTAAACAAGATAAATAGGCCAATTGGATCCAGCCTATTACCCATGATGGATTTGAATGAGCTACAATTTTTTAGTCATAAATTATATAAGACCTAACTTAATCCAATTCAAACTCACTATTATTTCTGCAGGGTTTAAACTGAAGTATACTGAATATTACCTCAAAAGAGACTTCAAGAACTACAATTCACTAATTACATATTGGAGTATGTATAAGCAATCAAGCATTTATTGATATTTTAAATATAAATAAGACCTTGCTTCATATTTTTAATATAAATGAAATTATATTTAATATGTGATAAAGCAAAGTTTAAGCATTGGGCCTAACCTCTTGGGCCGCACTGACTTTTTTATTATTTGATGGACCTCTGACCATAATGTTTAACAATGGGGTATTTTCAATTTGGTCCTTTATATATTAAATATGATTTAACATGATCTCTTATAAAATTGTCTTTTTAATTTGGCCTTGATATTTTTCAATTTAACCATTTACAAATTATTATCTTTATTCTGCCTTTTGTAAATTTAATATTAATTAAGTTAACAGTCGATTTTCATATATTTTTTAAGAGATCTAATAAAGAAGAGCTTTAACTCTTTTAAAGGTTAAATTGCTCACATCATTATCAAAAGATGTTACATATTATCACATACTATGAGAAACTATATTAATAAATATCTATCTATGAGGATTAAATTTCAAAGAAATATAGCCTCTATGAGAAATAAAAAAATAGGCCATGCATGAAAAAGTTAATTAAAGAATTTTAGGGGGCTCGACCGAACTCAATTAGGTCGACTAGGAATTTAGTGACCTAGCAACCGACCTGATCCAGATCACTCGATTAGATTGGGTTGCAAGAAACTAGGTCTTTAATGTGGGAGTGAGAACATAATGAACACTGAGAAAAGTAAAATCCATGACATTATTATTATAAAAATATAAATTTTTATTATTTTATCCACACCAATACTATTATTTTTCATGAAATAATTTTAAGTTATGAAAGTTGAACAATATTAAAAAATATATAATTTTATATAATATTAAAAAAATCAAATATTCAAAAAAATTATTTTTTCTTTTATTTTTATAAGATATAAAATAGAGAGAGTGTGTCACGTCCCAAAATTTGAGCACGTGACCGGCACGGAAAGTGAATTTCATTTCACCTCCGTAAGCCTATCTTTCTCTTAAAAATCATACAATTCTTTTAAATTTCAGACTTCTCATTCTCAGAATATATGTAGAATCATTACATATTATTACTAGCCATAACAAATAGCCTTTACTCTCTATGCATGAATAACATATATACATATCATATGTATTTAGATACATATAATCACAGTATAATTCAATCAATCATGCATATTATACTCAACTGAAGGCTTTCAAGAACAATACAAGAAAGCATAGAAATATATTTTAGTTTATCATAAAAACATCCAAGGCAATCTTTAATGGCTACATTGTCGACTTCTTTCAGTTTCAGAAAATGCCAACGAGAGAAATGGAAAAACCAAGTGTAAATCGGCCGCAAATCCACCGAATATTGACTTTCGTAGTTTTGCCATTAATACGACGCGTTGTTGGTGTGCATGCCTACCCTAGACTTCTAGCTTCCAGCTTGCAGAAATCCATAGGTTAAGCATGTAGGGTGCGGCGAAGAGATATCTTCTTTGTCTCTAAGTTCAAATTTTTCCTCTATAAAAACTGTCTCAACGTTCTCAGTTACCACACCACAAAGAGTAATCATCTCTGAGCCTACAACTTCCTAGCATTCCTCTCTTCTCATACTCCAACATAAATTTCTAAATTTTTCCAAATCATGGCCACAAGGAAGTACATTGATCTCACAGTGGATGCCAAGAGAGAAGAGCTCGACTTAAACTTAAGTCTGGGCAAAGACAAGGGCAAAAGACCTTTTGAGGGGTCTCCAGAGAAGCAGAAGGAGAAGAAAATGAAGAAGATCGAGGAAGCTGAGGAGACTAGCACGGGCCATACCTCGGAGGACAAAATCGTCTGTCTAGAGCAGGAGGTCAAAAATCTGAAAAAGATGATAGGAGACCTGGAGAAGTTAACTAAACGCAATCATGCAGAAATGACTTCAAGAATAGACAGGTTCTTCTATTGGTCTACCCAGTGCTTCTGCAATCAACAACAAAGAAGTGTTGATTGTATGAATGGGATTTACACTACCCTCCGCGACATTGCTCTGTCTCTCGCTCCAAGGAATGGTCGAGGGGTGATGATACAGTACAACCCTCCTAATCCAAGACCACCTCGCTTTTAGATTACTCATGCATGAGTAATTTTTTTTTTGCAATATAATCCTTCTGCTTTTAATGCCAGTGGTTTCTTTTATGGGATGGTACTCCAAAAATAGTAATAATAAAATTAAGAAAGATAAAAGAAATCAGTCACACAAAATCAATCATGAACTTAACATATAAAGCCCCATATATACAATTTGATACGACAGCAACGGAATCAAAACAAATAATAACCTTTCCTTTACCGAGTTCAAAAGTATAGCCATATCTGTCTAAAACTAAAGCTAAAAACATAATTCATAAGAAAAGACAAGTCTTGGAGGAAAAGGAAATGAAAACATCCTACAGGACCTTTAGTGGAGCCATCTCTCTATAGTCGTGCCCGGGTTCACCAAGATAGAGGAGATCCCACTAAGGTTACCTTACTCTGTAATCGGTAGGAGACCTAATCCCAAAGCTCTGATACCAACTTAGAATAAGACTTATCTATTATACCTTTATCCTGAACAAATGAAAAGGAAATCATGGACTAAGGATCCATAATTCTTTATTCCGATATTTACCTTCAGCTGTCAACTCTGAAAAAAAATATCAATAAGAGGGGTATGAGCAAACCACGTGCCCAGTGAGTAGATAACACAACACTATGATAAAAAAATATCATGCATCATAATGATAACATGCAGCAATCATAAGTAAATCGATCATCATATAATATAATATTATTTATAATACCTCACAACAATATCCAAGTAAATCAAATACATTTCAACATAATTCAAAATTCACAACAGCAATCGGTGAAATCAATTTTACACACATTTTCCGTACCAACCGGGTCGTCCAGAATACCTCTGGATCGTTGCCCGCGGCCCCCGTCGCATCCACCCTTATCGCTCCGTTTATAATCTCCACCCTTATAACTTCACATAAATTTCTCCATGGGGTGCACCACCATGCCTTTCCTTTCCAGTCAAACACAATCATAATCACATATAAAAACATCCTCAATCATAATCTTGAGCCACATACACAACTCAGTCATTTACAATTCAAGTCACAACATAATCAATATGGTTCCAGCAACATAGCATGTATACAACATAACCCATAATATAGAACAATTATTCAACTCAATTCACATACCATTCACAATCCATCATATAACCTTCATTCATGGGAAAATAAGAAAATATAATTATATACATTACCAGACACGTTCCACAATTGTTTATGCCTCATCGTTCCACATCATCCTCTTCAAACTTGGATATACAACATATTTCCACTATGATGCAAAAAGTCAATAACAGATATTTAATCATAGCAAATATTAACCCACTCACCTGGATTTCACACTCTCGGCACTCCCACTTTGCACTTTGACCATTCCTATTGTAATCAGACAAAAACCATCAGGGTTACGAAATAGAAAAATTTTCTACCACTACTCTCGACCTTTACTCACATCTTAAGTCATAACTCCTAACCGGTAATGAATATTCAAATGAAACTTATACCATTGGAAACTAGACTTAAAGAGCTTTCCAACGATATAAAGTTTGCCCAAAACGGAGTTCGGATGAAGAAGTTATGACCGATTTAAAATAAGCTAAGGTTTCCCGGCACACCTGGCGCCTGGGCGCCACCTATGGCGCCTGGGCGCCAACCCATGCCTGGCGCATGGGCGCCAATTCCTTCTTCTTCTTATCTCACCTTGGCGCCTAGGCGCCACGATCGCGACCCCTTCGCGATTTCTCTCGGTTTTGGCTCAAATCTGGCCAAATCTTCACCGTTTTTCATGATTTCTTCCATGGAATCTCACCCTTAATGTCTAAGGAGCATTTAGACACCAAAATCACCAATTTTAATCGAGAAACGAAGCCGGAATCTCGATTTTACCTCAAACACTCTTAAAACTAAAAAAATAGGGAAAAGCTTAAGAAATAGAAATTTCTACCTCGATTCCTTGCTTTCCCTACGTTGCTTGGCTCCTAGAGGCTCGCCCCGTAGCCCGAGATCCACCCTCCAAAGCCCGGTTGTAGAGTTGAAATGTAGAGAGAGAAATTAGAGAGAAGGAAGAGAGGAAGAGAGGAGAGAAAGTAAAGAGAGAGAGAGGAAAGGAGAAAAATGAATAAAAAATAGGTGAGGCCACCTATATACTCGCCCGGGGTGAAATTATCACTTGCTCTGCAATTGACCCTCAGTCAAGACTAGCAAAAGCAAATTCATAAAATCTCACATCAGGTGTTTCTAAATCCTAGGTGCCCCACAGATTTCCTTATTTCACTTTAGTCCCTCTCAATATCTCAAACTCCACTTTAACCCCAAATCTATCATCCTTTCGGTACCGGACTCATAATTCATTCCCATAAGCTCTATTCTTCTTCTCGGGTTCCTATTTGGTCATTTCTCAAAAGTCCTCTATACTTTCTTTTCTTTTCACTTTAGTCCTTGAGAATTTGTAAAAATTTTCTAAATTAAAAATTAAAATTTCTATTCCCTCATTTTCTTCACTAATTCAAAAAGCAAATTTTCCACGTAATTAAATTTTTCACTAAACTTCAAATTAGACTTTAAATATTCATATAAATTCTTGGGATATTACAGAGAGAGAGAGAGAGAGAGATATATATATATATATATATATATATATATATATATATATATATATATTCTTTCGATTTAACAATTGACCAATAATTCATTGAGACTAGTGACTCAGTGACTTGACCTTCTATCTGAGTCAATGATCGGACCGATTCTTAAAACGATGCTTTAAAAGACCAATTATTTACAATGATGAGTTATAAGAAAATATATTGTTACTTTTCAAAGATCATACACTTGTTGTGTTTTAGTTGAATGATCTTGCACCTAAGCTTTCTCTGATCAAATTTAGATTCTTTGCACTTAGCCTTAATCACTGAGTTCCATTACATAATTGTGACTAAGGGTGAGTACTAACCCAACCTAACCCACCTAATATATATATATATATATATATATATATATATATATATAGAGAGAGAGAGAGAGAGAGAGAGAGAGAGAGAGAATTTTTTAAGGACTTAGCTACTTAGGATTTTTTGTTATACTCAATCTTTATAAATAAATATTTATGTATTATGTACTTATTAAAATTTAAATTGTATAATGTTGAATTTTTTATTGAATGAATTTGACTACAGTGGTATAACCTACTTTTAACTGTTGTTGTTTTGTTAGATGATATAAATGATAATGTATGTCTTTGTTGATTTATTTGCTTTTATGTGTAGTGTATCTTTTTTTGGAAAAAAAGAAAGAAAGAAAGAAAAAGAGAGAGAGAAGAAAAAAGTCAAACAAAAAAGTTTAAAAAAAAGCGTTAAAAAAATACCAACCTGACCTGACCGACTCGATAGAGTACGAGTTAGGTTGGTTTGAGTTCATTATCAAAAAAATAGTAACCCGACCCAACTCAACATGATCAAATTTGATTGGACTGGATTAAAATTTTTCTCCAACTCTATCCAATCCGACCCATGCTCACCCCTAGTTGTGACAATTATGAGTTTTGGACTGAAGAAATGTGGGACCTTTGTGTGTGTATATATGTTATTTCATTCTCTTGCTTCCCATATTATAATTCACATGCTTATTCTAATAAGTTACAATAAAGCTCCACCATTCATATAAAATATATACACTAAATAACTGTTTTAATATATAAAAAATTATAGTTGATTGAATTTGATTATTACAAAATTAAATATTTTAATATAATTTTTAAAAGATTATATTTATTTTAATTTAATTACTTTCATTACTAAATCTTAAAATATATTATTATTAGCTTTCAAATTTTGTTATTAAACGACACATTGACCCAAAAAAACTTGAGACAAATATAATTTTTTAAAAACTATAATAAAATATGTTGAAATTAAAACATAACGTTTCAAAAATAAAATTAAAACAACTGTAATATAATATTTTAAAGATTAAATTAATAATTCATTCAATAAAAAACTGAAGTCAAGAAAAGAAATGAGAGCAACAACACCATAGTTGTAGAAATCGCATGATTCGAGATTCAGGACGTGCACATCATCTCGATTCGAAGGGGCAACGATACGAACTGAAGGTTGAATCGTTGGGTGGACTGAATCGCTGGAATTGTGCGATTCGCACCGAAAACGACGAATCATAGCCTTCCAGCGATTCACTCTTTGTTGGTGCGATGGGTCACGAAGTTGGGTTCTTCGTGACCCTGTCGCACCCTAGAAGACGATGTACGCACGCTTCTATCTTTTTTGTTTTTAAAGCAAGTTTGCTACTTGGCTGGGCCTTCTATCTTAGTTTCTAAGAGATATTCAGTCATTCACTTAATGGGCTGGACCTCGTCGAAGAGCATCAGATGGGTGATTTAAATTCATTCAACAAAGAAGCAGATATTCTTTAGTGAATTAGAAAAAAAAGATCAAAAGGAATTTACACAAATCAAGTAATTTTTTGGAAATCTAATCAATCAGATATTCATATTTGGGAAGAAATCAAAATAAAAAAAATATTATACTGATTGTGTATCACTCAGTATCATCACAGTCACACAAGTGCACAATGCCTAGATGATATTGATGAGTGTTTTGATGATAGAGGAAATATAGAGCAGGATGAGTCACACAAAAAAGGGTCTATGGATGCCTTTGTAACAAAAGGAAAAGGGGGAAGTGGCTCTAATATGAAACAAGAAACTATGAATGCAATGATTAAGGATGGGGACTTGGTTGTTAGGGATATTTGTAAATGCATATATGACAATGCATTGCCGTTTAATTTGGTGAAGAGTCCCCATTTCATTAATATGATTAAATCTATTAGTGAATATGGTAGAAGATTGAAGCCTTCAACTTATCATGAAGTGAAGGTGTCATATTTGAAAAAAGAAGTTGATCAAGTGAATGCTAATTTGGAAAAATATAAGATTGAATAGAAAAAAACTGGTTGTATATTGATGTCGAATGGATGGACTGATGGAAAGGATAGATCCCTTATTGATTTTCTGGTTAATAGTCCTAAAGAGACCGTCTTTATGAAATCTATTGATACTAGCAATATGATTAAAGATAGGGGGAAGATGTTTGAATTGCTTGATGAAATGATAGAAGAAGTTGGGGAGAAAAATGTGGTTCAAGTAGTGACTGATATTGCCTCAGCTTTAGTATTTGCCTGTATCAAATTGATAGAAAAAAAAACAACTTTTTTGGTCACCTTGTGCAGCCCATTGTCTTGATTTGATTCTTGAAGACATTGGGAGCTTAACGATATTTCATAATACCATTGCAAAGGCAAAACGTATTACCACTTAACTTGGGTACTCAACTTATATAAAACCTATTCTAATGGAATGGAATTAGCTAAGCCAGCAATAACAAGATTTGCTACATCATATTTGAGAATGAAGTCTATTTTAGACCAAAAGATTACCTTTCGATCCATGTTTGCATCAGGAAAATGGGCTAAGAACGCCTATGTTTCTAGGGATGAAGCCAAAGTTGTAGAATATATTATTTTAACTAATTCAATATTTTGGAAATCTATAAAGTATTGCTTGAATTGTGTATCTCTCCTTGTAAAAGTTCTTAGACTTGTGGATGGGGATTCAAAACCGACAATAGGATACATCTATGAGGCCATGGATAGAACAAAAGAACAAATTGCAAAAAAAAAAAAATCAATCATGTGAAAAGTAGATATAAGAAAGTATGAGATTATTGACAAATATTTGGACTATCAACTCCATAGGCCTCTTCATACAGTGGCGTATTTCCTTAATCCTAAGTAAATTTTCTTTTGAAAAATGATCAACTATATTTCTATGTAGCATATTAGTTTTTTATTAAATTTAACGACAATTCTTATCTTTCTTTATAACCCTATAGGTTTCATTATGATGCAAACTTTAATGCGGATCTTGAGGTGAAGATTGGATTATACAAAGTGTTGGACAAGATGTGTCCTGATATTGAGACGAGTTAAGATTGTGTAATACCCATGAAAAATAAAATATAAATATTTGTTTACAAACTATGGTTATTATGCTAGTATACGGTACTGTTTTACCTGTATAATACTATTTACGTATACGATACTGTTCATTTATACAATCGAAATGTCAAGTACTAGATGTGGTTTGGTCATAAGAGAAAACTAGAAAGAAGTTTGTAGGAGAAAATGACGTTTTATGTGTAAAAATACGCTCAGGGACTAAATTGAAAGAACTGATTTGAAAAGAAACTTAAAGGTTTAAGGTGAAATGATAGTTTTCCCCTTAAGTTTTCAATAGTAAAGCCACCTGTGACTTTTCCGAAATTGCACAGTAACCATAAATGATTAACGTGAATTATTTTATTAGAAATGTCATTTTTATGAATAGTAAATTGAATATTTTATTAGTGCATAGTGTCAAATAGTACTCTTGACTTTTGCTATAAATAGGCCCTTCCATTTCACTTATAAACTCACACCTTCAACTTCTCTTCTTCTCTCCTTAAGTTCCTCTTACTTCAATGCTAGGCCTCTGAGATTTTAGGCCTTTCCTTTTCAGCTTAGGTAAGGACACTATGCCCTTTCTATGTCTTTCAAATTTTAGAAGTTAATTTCTTAAGTATGCTCTGTGGTTGCGGTTTTGGCCGATCTTCCACATCAGAAAAACTGTCCTTAGCTGTTTATATGTTATTTTGATTCTCTGATTACCGAAATAGAATGTAAACTGTGAAGAATACATGTCTAGGAAAGTTCTGGCTAAGGAAAGACCTGGTTTTTAAGTGTGTCCAGTGTGACCCTCCACTCTTTCCTGGGAACTTACCTGGTGTACTCTTTTACAGATTGTATTCTCTATTTCTGGTATGAATAGTACCCGTACGTATGAATAGTAATTGTATGAATAGTAATCGTACATATGAATAGTATCTGTACGTAAAAATAGTATTCATACGTATAAATAATAATCATATGTATGAATATTATCCATATATATAAATAGTATCCGTACGTATGAATAGTGACAGTACATATGAATAGTACCGTATGTATGAACAGTATCTGTATGAAAACAATCCTAACTTGTTTTCTCTAATCTTTCATGAAAATCTCCGTAGCGGAATACTGAAATTTATCTGTGTACTCTTATCTGTAACGACTTAGAGAAGCGATATTCGTACGGAATCCAGGTGAGTGAAACGACCCCGTTTTAATAGAGTTTTAGCATTACTGGTGATAAAAAGTATGCCGTAGGACACTCCCAAGATTCATAGGGAGAAATTGGATTCAGAATGACGAATATAATGAGATAATTAATCCAGAAGTATGGATAAGACGAAGCAAGTATCTCATGATGATGTGAAATTTGAATCATATAGTTATATGCTATACCTGTTATATGGATGAATATTATATTGTATTTCTGATTATGTACTATTGATTGTGATTGAGCGGGACAGTACCCCCTCTCACGGCAAGGTGAAAAACCCGGTTGACAGGGTGTCTTGACCAATGAGTGTGGAGACAACGATTCCCTCAGTAGGGATATAGCCCGGATTGGTGATAAATCCGTGAGGCGCCCTAGCTAAGAGGATGAGGTTGTGCGTCATGGCGGAAATATACATAATTGGTGAGCCGGCCTGTGTGCGCTCTCCGGGATATATTGCCATTGACGAGTACTAGTAACGTTTGTTGAATTGGATGAATTTTTATCTTCTTGTATGTAAAAGGATGATGTTGTGCGTCATGGCAGAAATATACATAATTGGTGAGCCGGCCTGTGTGCGCTCTCTGGGATATATTGCCATTGACGAGTACTAGTAACATTTGTTGAATTGGATGAATTTTTATCTTCTGTCTATTGGTTGAGTATGAGCCTTCGGATATGCTTGCATGACTGGTAATGTATTTGAATTTTATTAACGCGAGGCCGATTCGCTCATTGAGTTTAAAAGCTCACACTGTTTGTACAACCTTTTTGTTCAGATCAGGTTGCCAGCGAAGAATATCTGCTAGAGAAGTAGATCACTTTGGACCTTCCCGTTGTCGGGTAGACCCCTTTTTTGTTATAGATTATGTTGCTCTGTAATCGTCTAGGACATCTAGTTCAGGGGTTCGACATTTGGCTTGTATGTCAATGTATTTTAAATTGATAATCTATGATTACATGCAAATCATCTCTATGATTTTCAGATAAGAAAATTTGATATATTTATCGGAAGGCTTACAGTGATGAGAGATTCATCATTGTGCCGGTCATGTGCCCAGAAAACGGGTCGTGACAAAGTTGGTATCAGAGCAAAGGTTGTTAGGTCTCCTAGTGATTACAGAGCAAGGTAACCTTAGTAGGACCTCCTCTATCGTTGTGAACCCGGGCACAACTATAGAGAGACGGCTCTACTGAAGGTCCTGTAGGATGTTTTCATTTCCTTTCCCTCCGAGACTTATCTCTTCTTAGAAATTATGTTGTCAGGTTTAATTTTAGATAGATGTGGCTACACTTTTGAACTTAGTAAAGGAAAGGTTATTACTTGTTTTGATTCCGTTGTTGTCGGATCAAATTTTATATGGTGGATTTTATAAGCTAAATTCATGATTGATTTTGTTATTTTAGGGTACTAGCCAATAAAAGAAACTACTTGCATTAAAAAAAAAAACTGAAGGATTACATTGCAAAAAAAAAAAAAAGAGAAGTTTACTCATGTATGAGTAATCTAAAAGCGAGGTGGTCTTGGATTAGGAGGGTTGTATTGTATCATCACCCTTCGACCATTCCTTGGAGCGAGAGACAGAGCAATGTCGCGGAGGGTAGTATAAATTCCATTCATACAATCAACACTTCTTTGTTGTTGATTGCAGAAGTACTGGGTAGACCAATAGAAGAACCTGTCTATTCTTGAAGTCATTTCTGCATGATTGCGTTTAGTTAACTTCTCCAGGTCTCCTATCATCTTTTTCAGATTTTTCACCTCCTGCTCTAGACAGGCGATTTTGTCCTCCGAGGTATGGCCCGTGCTAGTCTCCTCAGCTTCCTCGATCTTCTTCATTTTCTTCTCCTTCTGCTTCTCTGGAGACCCCTCAAAAGGTCTTTTGCCCTTGTCTTTGCCCAGACTTAAGTTTAAGTCGAGCTCTTCTTCCTTAGCATCTACTGTGAGATCAATGTACTTCCTTGAGGCCATGATTTGGAAAAATTTAGAAATTTTTGTAAGAGTATGAGGCGAGAGGAATACTGGGGGATTGTAGGCTCGGAGATTATTACTCTTTGTGGTGTGGTAACTGAGAACGCTGGGATGGTTTTTATAGAGAAAAATTAGGACTTAGAGACAAAGAAGATATCTTTTCACCGCACCCCTACACGATCAACCTATGGATTTCTGCAAGCTGGAAGCCAGAAGTCTAGGGTAGGCGTGCACACCAACAATGCGTCGCATTAATGCCAAAACCACGAAAGTCAGTATTCGGTGGATTTGCGGCCGATTTTACTCGGTTTTCCCATTTCTCCCGTTGGCATTTTCCGAAATTCAAAGAAGTTGATAACATAGCCATCAAAGATTGCCTTGGATGCTTTTATGATGAACTGAAATATATTTCTCCGTTTTATTGTGTTGTTCTTAAGAGCCTTCAGTTGAGTATAATATACATAATTGATTGAATCATGTTGTAATTACATGTATGTATGTTATTCATGCATAATGAGTGAAGGCTACGATCAAGGAGAATATGTGATGATCCTACATATACTCATAGAGATGTGAAATCAAAATGACTTGGATAGAATAAAATGTGTAGATGATGATATATCTTCATGGTTACACATACTTACATATAATGCTCTCGTGGGCAAATGAAAGGCAGTGATTTCCTTACATCATGATAATACTTACTGCATGTGACCGTAAGCAGTTAACTTTGTTTTAATATATATATATTGATATACATATATTATGTGCAAATCCAGAATAAAGACACTGATTAGAATCTAAGATACGGCCAATATGAGGCGACCTAATCATAGAGGGACATCGTGATATAGGATTACAGAATAAAACAAGTTTAGAGGGAGAAAATCTCAGACTGAAGAGCGTAGTTAGTCAGAACTTTGAGAAAGGTCAAGATTAGCCGAAAATTTTTTTTAGGAAATCTTTGACTTATGTTAATTGCATTAAATTATATTTACTATTTACTTGCATGTCCGACATTAATTGCTGGCATTGCGACGTATGTGATCTGTAAACCTTATAGCGAGCGGCGTGTAGGTTGTGGTGGCTTTAGCTCCAAGGGCTTCGGGTTGTCTATAAATCTTGTATGCCCGTTACCCTACTCATCGCACCAAGCAAACCTACTTCTTTCATTACATATCTATTTCTCAATTTTCATTCCTTTCTCATTCGAAGTTATTTCTGAGATCCTTAGAGCAATGGCTGATAATAAGTCTTTCAACTTGAATTTTGAGACTGGCAATGTAGAGCTTGATTTAAATCTAAGTCTCGGAGACAACAAAGGGAAGAGACCTGTAGACAGGTCACCAGAAATTAAGAAGAGAAAGAGGGATGTAATAGAGTTGGAAGAGGACAGCACTGCAACATCCTCAGAAAATAAGCTTGCGTTCCTGGAGCGTAAGATCGAAAATCTGGAGCGTAAGATAGAGAGCTTGGAATACAAGATAGAGGACCAGAAGCGACTAATAAGTCGTCTCTTTGAAAACCAAGAGAAACTGATAAATCGTCGTTTCGGGGAACTGGCCAATCGAGTTGATAAACATTCAATGTTTGCAACTCAAAATTTTCGTGACCAACAAGCAAGGTGTATTGACTGTATGAACGGAGTGACTTATGCTCTTCGCCAAATTTCTCAGGCGCTTCCTCCAGAAACTCTTTCTAGGCTACAACGATTAGCTTCCTCCTTAAGGTCTGAAGCACTTTCCTCTTCTAGACCTGGAGCACCTTCTACATTTCAAAAGCCTCCTCGTCCTTAATTTATTCTTTCTTTTGTTTGTACCTAAAGTTATATTTGGTCTAAGCTTCATGTATTAAAATTATCTATGTACTAGAAATAAAATTTAAGTTAGTATCTAGATCTTCTTTGTTGAAGTGATTCATTTTACTGAAAGAACTTGAGGAATGAGAAGATATTGGACTTGTTATATTTCATACTTGATTCTAAAGCATAGTATAGTAATATCTTTTTGACTGAGCAGAGTTACTAAAATGATATTTCATTGCACTTCTGAGCTATGGAGGAATGCTGAATAAGTATTTTATGAACCTATATATAGAGAACTATGGGTTTGCCCTAAGCATTGAAGGGATACGACTCTATATGAGTCATTGAGGTGAGAGGAATTTCTATATATATTTATTTTATAATTATGCGTGAGGAATATGTTATTTACTTAACACATTTTCTAGAATTGTTCTTCTTAGAGATTTATGTAATGATTTCATTTTATATAACGCCTTCAGCTGAGAGTATCGCCTTAAGGTAGAAGGATCGCCTTCGGGCAAGAGTATTGCTTATGGCCAAAATGATGCCTTCGGGTAGGGTGCTTGTATTCGTAAAAGTTATAAGCTATGTGTATGGAAACATGTGTTCTGATATTCAATGTGAACTGGAAAGACCACGTGCCACTGTTGAGAAGACACCATTTGAGGTTTTACATAGAGACAGAGTTCGTCTCTGATTAGGTGGTTTGAGTTTGGTAAAGGTTATGAGGATGAGACACTTTATGGTACAAAAGATTGTGGAGAATATCAAACTGATGAAGAAGAGATTACTTGCTGTTTAGAAAAGGAAAAATTCCTATGAAAATTATTGATAATGCGGTTTAGAGTTCACAGTCAATGGTATAATGTTCTTGTAAATCTCACCAAGGGAGTGATGAGGTTTTGGAAGAAAGAGATGCAAAGGATGAAATATGGACGAAGTAATCACACTTATTTCAGTCTTGAGATGAGTTTTGAATTCGGGGGACCGAATTCTCTTAAGGGGGTGATAATGTAATACCCATGAAAAATAAAATATAAATATTTGTTTACAAACTATGGTTACTATGCTAGTATACGGTACTGTTTACCTGTATAATACTATTTACGTATACGATACTGTTCATTTATACAATCGAAATGTCAAGTACTAGATGTGGTTTGGTCATAAGAGAAAACTAGAAAGAAGTTTGTAGGAGAAAATGACGTTTTATGTGTAAAAATACGCTCAGGGACTAAATTGAAAGAACTGATTTGAAAAGAAACTTAAAGGTTTAAGGTGAAATGATAGTTTTCCCCTTAAGTTTTCAATAGTAAAGCCGCCTGTGACTTTTCCGAAATTGCACAGTAACCATAAATGATTAACGTGAATTATTTTATTAGAAATGTCATTTTCATGAATAGTAAATTGAATATTTTATTAGCACATAGTGTCAAATAGTACTCTTGACTTTTGCTATAAATAGGCCATTCCATTTCACTTATAAACTCACACCTTCAACTTCTCTTCTTCTCTCCTTAAGTTCCTCTTACTTCAATGCTAGGCCTCTGAGATTTTGGGTCTTTCCTTTTCAGCTTAGGTAAGGATACTATGCCCTTTCTATGTCTTTCAAATTTTAGAAGTTGATTTCTTAAGTATGCTCTGTGGTTGCGGTTTTGGCCGATCTTCCACATCAGAAAAACTGTCCTTAGCTGTTTATATGTTATTTTGATTCTCTGATTACCGAAATAGAATGTAAACTGTGAAGAATACATGTCTAGGAAAGTTCTGGCTAAGGAAAGACCTGGTTTTTAAGTGTGTCCAGTGTGACCCTCCACTCTTTCCTGGGAACTTACCTGGTGTACTCTTTTACAGATTGTATTCTCTATTTCTGGTATGAATAGTACCCGTACGTATGAATAGTAATTGTATGAATAGTAACCGTATATATGAATAGTATCTGTACGTAAAAATAGTATTCATACGTATAAATAATGATCATATGTACGAATATTATCCATATATATAAATAGTATCCGTACGTATGAATAGTGACCGTATATATGAATAGTGACTGTACATATGAATAGTACCGTATGTATGAACAGTATCTGTATGAAAACAATCCTAACTTGTTTTCTCTAATCTTTCATGAAAATCTCCGTAGCGGAATACTGAAATTCATCTGTGTACTCTTATCTGTAACGACTTAGAGAAGCGATATTCGTACGGAATCCAGGTGAGTGAAACGACCCCGTTTTAATAGAGTTTTAGCATTACTGGTGATAAAAAGTATGTCGTAGGACACTCCCAAGATTCATAGGGAGAAATTGGATTCAGAATGACGAATATAATGAGATAATTAATCCAGAAATATGGATAAGACGAAGCAAGTAATTAACACATGTTTATTTTAATTTTGTTGCTAGCTTTGTGGTGGAATAGTTATGGAGAAGAGTGCAAAGAGCTGCAATTACTTACCATTAGTATGTTAAGCTTCACTTGTAGTGCTGCGAGATGCGAAAGGAATTGGAGTGTCTTTGATCATGTTCACTCCAAGAGAAGGAATTGGCTAGAGCAACAAAGGTTGAATGCTCTTGTATTTGTCAAATACAATTTGCAATTAGAGACTAGACACAAGCAAAGGGAGGCTAAGGGAGATACATATGATCCTATTTATTTATCAGATCTTGAATCTGATGATGAAAGGATTACTGAACAAGAAGAGCCTTGTCTTATGGAAAGAACTCTTGGATGGATGTCCAAGAATGTTTTGATATTGATGAAGGTGGTTCATCATCTAAAAAGAGAAAAAGAGGTAAAATTTATTTACAAATTACAATATATAAACTTTTCTTAAAATTCTTAATTTGTTTTCATTTACTTACATTATACTATATTAAAAATTTAGGTCATCGAAATCTTAATGCATAAAAGAAGGATAAAGGAAAAAGCATTCAAATACAAGATGATAATGTTGAGCAAGACCCTGGAGATGATGTGATACTGAGGAGGAAGAGGAGGAAATGATGGTTATGTTGGATGATGACAAAAGTAGTAATAATAATGATATTGAGTCTCTTGATGAATACAATAGAAGGACCACTAGTCTTTGAGTCTTTTTAAACTTAGATTAATTACTTTTTTAGTTGTATTATGATTTATGTATGACTTATGATAAGTCTTCTATTTTATTTTGTTATAAATTATATTTGTTTTATAACTTGAGAGTTAAATCTATAGAATCAAGTATCTTATGTATGTTATATAACATATCTATGATATTTTTTATTATAATTGTAAATTTTACGATTTGATACGATTCACGATTCATAATTTATAATCTAACAAAAAAATTCACAATTCAAATCTCATCATGAGACTATTTCAATTATATCGTATAATATTCTTTATGTGTGTGTGCGCGTTTGCGTAATTTAGAGAAATCTACATGGCATAGGCATAAGCTAATTGTATTTTCCAGTAGTAATTTAGAGAAACGTTACTCAATGATGCATAGGATCAAACAAACGGTATGATTACACTAACTCTGTATGATCAACTAACACGACTAAAAAAGTAATGCATCTAAAATAAATAGAAAAGATCCGATTATACCATTGCCTAATCAAAATTTTCAATCTCATAGTTAGGTCTCATAGGGTGAAGTAACTTTATGAAAAGGGTTTACATCTACTTGCTGTAAAGATGGACAGCAGTGAAGACGAAGAATCCTGCCATCTGCATAACAATCCAAAATTTTGTATTTCATTAAACCCATAAAGAACAATCAAGAAGATAAAGGACAAAAAGAACTATATATCTAATTACAATTACAAAATTATAGGGATAGGGTCAGAAAGTGAAATTTTAATATTGAAATTTCCTTTTAGTTTTCGATTATATGTATGTGCGCACACACACGTGTGTGTGTGTGTATTTGGTTTTATATGTATTCTTTATTAGAAGTAATATTGTTCGAAACACTATCGGACATTAAATAAGTAAATATGAACTCCTTTTTCAGTGAGGATTTGAACTGTAATTCATCACTTAGAGGGGAATTAATCCCTCTCATTAGACTCAACACTTGTTGGCATCGGCATGTGCATATATGCATGTGTGTGTGTGCGCGTGCGTGTGTGCGTGCGTGTGTCATTTTAGAATATGTTTAGTTTAAAGAGAATGAATGAGAAAAGAAGAAAAGATGTTTATTTAAATTTAAATCAAAGAAAATGTCAAAATAAAATTTTCACTTCCTTATCCTTTTTTCTCCTCAGTCCAAATATAATAAGGTGTAAAGTGTAATAGCATCCTCTGAATGTAACAGCCTAACAGCACCAACTCCATGCAAGGAGAGGAAAACTTAATATGTTTTTTTGGTGATTTTGAGGATATGTTAGGACTAAGGATAATGGATAAGAGAAGAGAAGAGAAAGGTCTGGTTTAGATTAAAATCAAAAGGACGGTCAAAATTAAACCTTTCCTTCCTTTCTTCATTATTGTCTCATTTTCTAGCAGGAAAATAAAAGTTCATTTCAAGATCGAAGCCATCCATTTTTCTCCATTTTATAACAGTAAGTCAAGATTGAAGGAATTTTTTTTTTAAAAAAGACAAATTAACCTGGACCATTTGTTATAAAATGGTGAAAAACGAACGGCCTAAATCGCAAAATAAACTCTCATTTTCCTACAATCCATTTCCTTCTCTATTATGTTCCATCCAAACATACCCTAAGGGAGTAGATAAAAGATAGGGCCACTGTGGTGTGGCCCAGCAATACTTAAGAGCAGACAGCAAACAAGTGGGGAAAAAAATCAAAAGAATTTACAGGAGGAGTGAGGCAATGACATGGACATAATTCACTTTAAAAACGAAGTAAATAGACCTCTGCTTAACCATTTGGTCACTTATCAACTCAAGCTTAAAACTCAACTGCTAAAATACGACAGAGACAGGGAGATAGAGAGAGAAATAGAGAGATCCTCACCATTGAAAATGCTGCTCCATAATAGGGATAAGCTGTCGGTATAAATCTCTCATATTCGTTGTGTCTATAAGGACGGACAGGAATCTGAATGAAAAGATCAAACATTCAAACCCATGTTTTCTTCAGCAATCTCAACAACATTGAAAATAAATTATGGTTGCGAGCAGGAGCAGGCAATCATAATAACAGAGTTACAATCATATGTTTAACTCAATCAGTTAGGATTAAACAGGTAATTTAAGTTACATTATACTTGAGCTAGCAAACCTTATGAAGAATAAGAACCCCACAAATTAAGCATTGTATAATACACTTGAAAGGGTGCCACTTTTGATTTAGAGAAAGAGACCAATTTTTCTGCCAAATGCTGATACACAATTCAGACGCAACCTTTTTTATTTTTTATTTTTTTGAGGAATAAAATGGATTTTATATTGCATTAAAATTACATCAGATTAAGTCTTCACTTTTCTTTTTTGAAGGTATCGAAAAAATCACGTGTAACTTCCATCCTAGTGACCAAGTAAGATGAAGAACTCTTGAGTCTGATAGAGAATTGGCAATGTTTTACAAAGGTTTTGGAAGGAAGGGAAAAGTTAAAGGTACTTGGCCCACTTAATCCTCTCTAAAAACATAGTCTTCACAAATGCAGCTAATATTTTAATTCTTACTTGTAATGACAATAATGTTTGAAATTCTACAACTATAGCTTGCCAAAGACAAGTGTAAACTTAATCTTGTAAAAAACTTCTCTCCAGCCATTGATATGACTGTCTTAATTGATTGAGTCCTCAATAAATAAGAAATCAACCTTTAGCTGTACATATAGGTAGTTACCAAAGAGATTAACATATAAAAAGACATAGTTATGGAGAATTAAAATTTAGAACATCAGCAATTACCTGCTTCGATAGTGATAAGCTTGTGTATCCAAGTTTTTGGTACTCTACTTTGAATTGGAACACCCCATAGGCATCTGGAACTTTAAATGATGTGAAGTAACGACCCTGCAAGAAAGAATTAATGTACAGTGTTTCATTCAATATTTCATTACAGAAGAACATAAGAGTATGGACTACAGAAATTTAGAAGGGACCTTGCTGTCAGTTGATAAAGTCTTCAAGACATAAGGGCTCATCATGTAAAATTGGACTTGCACATCATTAGCTACATAAGGTTCCCAACGTTTTCCAGACCATTCAAAAATCTCAACGGAGTATTCCTTCAACAAGATTTGAGATGTAAGGCCCAGCTAAAATTAATATTTCAACTGAAGCAAACATTACATGTATCAGCATTTAACTAAAATTTAAATTACCAAATCATCATTGATCCTATAAATGGCTGGTTCATCAGTTTCCCCAACTTTGTGGTGTTGCACATTCTCCGCCTGAGTCAAAATACGAAGCCAAAAATATACAAGTTAACAGTAAGGATGCTAAAACATAAATGATGATGCAGATCATCTTATAAATGAAGAGTGGAAACAGAATTGAAAGACTAATGCTTATACTTACCTTGAGGTGGCCTCTTTCGTGGAAAACCCATTTGGTCAGTTCAATCAAAAACTGCTCATTACCTGACTTTTCATGTCTGTTATACCAAAGGAAAAAGAGAAAAAAAAAATCATAAATCTAGCAACAAGAAACTGGACTATGGCAATTGGCAATATGTAAAGAGGGAAGACTGATATTTTTTCGGCTAGCAAACATTTGTTTCTAACAGAAAACAGGGGAAAAAGAGGCTTTAAGCTTTACTCACTTGGTTGAACTCCCAGCCTTTTGCACACCAGACCTGAAAAATCTGAATAACAAAACCAAGCTTATGTAATTCGAAACTAGCTTAAATTTTAGAAAATCCTGATCAGCAAGTGAGTCTTTCATACCGGTTACTGAACATACTTAGTGAGCCAGAGATCAATATCCGAGCATTATTTCTTGCCTGCAAAAGGAAAATAATAAGAATGAGGTAAAGTTACTGCATATGTTCAGAAGTTATCTTTTGAAAATAATAAGAGCAAGCAATCAATTGTTAATTACAGCCAATGTAAACATTTTGTGGAACAACAAAACATAAAGATGGTTATATCTTACAATTTCCTTGAAATGTTTTGTGTATTTCTGCAGAAATTTATAATATTTCAATAGAGAAATGGATAAACTGGGAAGACACAGAATGGTCATGAATAGTCAAGTCAAACCAAAACTTCGAATATACAAAAAGTAATATAACTAGAAGACCATGTTCAAGGACAACCAGATAAATACAAAAAGACATAAATATCGACGCACTTGTACAACAGAAACTAATGAGATGGAAGATCCAGTGAGTGATGGAGGACTTGACAACTTAGATTTTGGGTTAGCAGAGTAGGATGATGGAGATGCAGAGAGAACTTTCAACACCTGAAGTCAAACACAAAATAGCTATATCAATTAGTGATTGGAGTTCAAGCAACTTTTATATAAATGCAGAGCAGTAATGCTGTCAGCAATTCTAATGATGAAATGGCAACTGAAATGCAGACACATTACCAGGCTATTGGAAGGATTTAATGAGTGGCCAATCCCCTGGAAAAGTACAGGAGCCTGTAGCATGTTTATTAAAATATAATCAGAATAGAAGGATGCGGCGTTGGTGTATGGTAAGAATTTATCAGTAATATAAAGTCTCATTGAATGCTAATGTACAGCAAAAGAATTTCCACAAAAATACTCAAAATGCAGTTGCAAACTCACAATGTATCAGCCTGCTCCCCCCATCCACCCCCCAAAAACAGTATAAAAAATAAAAAAAGAACCCAAAAAGGGAAAAAATAGCGAAGCACATAAGACTTCATGAGCTCAGAAAGTAGTGCCAACAAACAAAACATTTGTCAACTGTGAGCTCACATATCTTAATTCCTTGACCCCTGACCATTATTATGCATAATTCAGGTAATGAATTAAATAACACTGGAACTTGCCTCAATTTTATTGCTTCCCAGAATCACCTCAGACTTAATGAAATCATCGCTAGCAATCAATGTATGATCCCCTTCAGTAGCAGATACTGCATATCCAGAATGATCGATAACCATAGCTGCAAGGTCCTGTATACATAAAGAGATAGAGAAGTAAAAGGGAAGGCCTCAAAGCCCATGGTACTTTCTTGAAAGTAAATGCCAGACGCCAAATGATAGATGCAAAACTGATGATTGTCAACCTCACTAGAAGGAATATTACATATAGGCCATATAAATTAAAATTGCAGGCACCTCATCAAAGTCCACTCCACACTCAGTGGCAATTTCTCGGATTAAATCAGATGCATTACTATCAGCCACAACTATTAAATCATGTCCAGAATCAACGAAATCCAAAATAGCAGCCGCATCAATGGATCCTCCAAAACCTGCACAATTTGTATAAAGGTTGCAAACATCAACAAATGATTCTCCATACTCCACAAATGATACAGAAGTAATAACATATGTGCAAATATAAAAGATCATTTTGTATGTCTCCCAAAGGGAGTGCAAGGTTGCACTTTACCTCACATCCCTTTTAATTAAGGCACACAGCTAGTTAATTGCTTTGGAAATGCAGAGCAAATATAATCGAATGGCATAATACACGCTTGAACGAAATTATGCAAGGACCATAAGCTTCATGATATTGACCAATTAAAATATACTAATCAGCAAAAAACTTCACTTCCTTGAGTCGTATTTCAAATTAGCAACAGATATTTAGATCTCCACAGCTCCAAAAACTACATCATCCAGAAAGGAAAAAAAAAAATATATATATATATATTAAAGGACAGAACATTACGTTCGATCGTGGGGCAGAACAGAATTAAGGCATCGTAGGAATACTGGCCGTATCTCTGGAGCGAAATCTTTGGGTCGTCGGCGAGCATGAAATCGAGATCGAAGCCCCGAGATTGGAGGGACTTGAAGTACAAAGAGTGGGAGGATTTGATGGCGAAGTCATCGAGCAACACGAGAATGCGGCGATCTGTGGGACTCTCGGGAGAGAAGGAATTGCAGAGAAGAGGGAGGAGTGGAATGAGGGTGAGGAAGACGACGAGCTTCGACATTGGGAGCAAGGCTTTGGGTTTCCGAAGTTCACAGTCTGAGTCAAGCCGAGAGGCTTCAGGTCTACACTTCAACCACTGGATTGGGGTAATTTCGTAAATTGGTAATTAAATTTTGGATCCAAAAATAAATTCAATTTTTTTATTACAGCTTTGGGCTTGGTCAGCACTGGGCCTGTACTCCAGACCACTTAGTTGACCCATTTAGATTATCATCGTTGTTGTAAAAATCGTACCAGATTGGTTTAACAAGTTGAACCAAAAATTAGTCCTAAATAATTTTTAAAATTATAGAGTGATTAAATCAATCAAATCAAATAAGAACTAGTGTTAAATGAACCGGTTGAATCAGTTCATTTGAATTTTTTTTTTATTTTGCTTATTTTATAATCAAATAATAAAGAATTTTAATATTACAGATGAGTTAATTTTAGTAGAGATATCAATATCTTAAAATTTTATAAATTTGATATAAATGAATATTATCTTGATTAATAATATTTCTTTATTATTTAGTCAATTTTTTTTGTAAATTTTGATTGTGAATATCGTTTTGTGTAATTTGACATCAAAACTTATTTTTAATTGAATTTGTAAACTAGTTCAATCACTGTTTGATCCACAATTCAACCATTGATCGGCCAACTTATGCCTAACTAGTCAAATTTTCATAACCTTATTAAAACTCACTCCTATTTCGATCCCAACATTTCGACCGTTCAGTCCAAAAGAAAAGAACATTTGGACCATTAATTTGTGGTAGAATTGGTATTATTTTTATTTCCATGCAATTATTGGTTGAGTCACAAATGCTGAATACACAATAACAATCTTGCAAGTTCATGAAGCTATGGAAAACTTAATTTCTCCCACTTTTATTATCATACATATTCAGAATGCAAGTACTTTTAATCTATTTTTGTCATGGACTGAATTGGCCGATTCGATCGGTGAACCGATTAGGTCTCCAGTCTGATTTGAATTTAAAAATTGGTGAGATTTTAACCAGTAAAAAACCAATCGAATCAGTCTCGAAATAATAAAATCGATCGGTTCAACCGATTTATTTTTTCTGAATTTTTACTAAATATTATATGTATTTTTAAGAAATTTTAAAAAATTCAAACTATTAAGAGAAGATATAAGACTGGTAAAAATATATATCCGTAACATACATTGAATATTTTAATATTTGTTACATATACATTAATTATATATTTTAATATAGTTAAAGTACTACCAGTTCAATCGCAATTCAACCACGGTCTGATCATTGATTATTGAATCGATGTCTCGACCAATTCAATAATCTATTTCCTGGAACCTTATTTTGGCTCAAAACAAATGTCATTCACTTGAAACTGAGTAGAAAAGCTATGAAAGTCGTGTTTATCTGTCATAATTTTCTGATTTCTTCCATTTGTACAGATTTCCTACCATTTTTTGGTTTCTTTGACATAATAATCTCTCCAAGTTTTGATAGTCACTCAGAGAGAAAGAACCGAAATTTTTTTTTCTTTTTGTCCCTTATTCCTTTTTATTTTTTCAGTTAGAATTCGAAAATGTACTAAATTTCCTAATCAAATCATTTTCCTTTCTTCCTATTTGCATGACCAGTTTCCCAACTGACACAAGATCCAGATTTCTATGCCTATACGTCTATGGATTTGGCTCTTCTCCCATGATATAATATTTATACAAGAATGGATTTCTTACTTCACCAAACAAAATTATTCGATCAATTCTGACAAGTAGAGCCCACAATTGAATGGCCCAAAGGGCTTGTTTGGCCATTCAAGAAATCCACAGGCTACTTATATGAGGAGAAAAATAGATTCAAAAATATCATTGTTTTCTCTCTCCTCACATGACCACCATGTGACATGAAAGGATCCTAATCCTGACAATATCTTTGGGAGCGAGCCATGAAATTGAGTTTGCACCACAATTAAACGGTCCAAACGATCTACTTGGCCAAATAAAAAATGCGCAGGCTACTTATATGAGTAGAAAGATAGACTAAAAAAAATCATTATTTTCTCTCTCCTCACATGACCATCATGTGACATGAATGAATCCTAATCCTCACAATTACCTTGGGAGCCATGAAATTGAGTTTGCACAACAATATACTGTAACATTAATTTACAATCAAAGATTACAACTTACAAGCAATAACTAAACAGACACAGAAAGAAAAAGGAGGAGAAAAAGAAAAGCAGCAAAGCCCTACGAGCTTGGACATTCAAAAACAAATCAGGGCCGATGGTTCATGAATCTTATAGAGAAACAAAACAAGTCTCTTCATCTTTCCTTCATTGAGCCCTTTCTTGACCTCTTTAGCTCCCATGGAGGTAGGCATCCTTTATAGTGAGAGTGCAAGAACAACGACGACATCGACACCTCCCTCTGGGGCACCGAGATTGATGACAGGCAACTGAAGGCAGTCCGAAGTCTCTTCTTCTCACTTTCGCCTTCTCGAAAGTCGGAGTCATGTCGAACTGTGGATGTTTTGAGGGCTTCAGGGAGTATGCAGTTACACAAGGAACCTACAGGGAATGCAAGAAAATGATATCAAGTCACTAGATTTAACCCCTATTGATTTGATCTCCAAAAGATTATAGAATGTTTCAATTTAGCCCCTAAAAGATTATTTTTGTTTCAAAGTGACTTTTAGTAACAAAAATTTTTAGATTTAGCAATAGTTGATTTTGTAATTTAGTAATGAAAAGAACCAAATTGACATAAATGCAATTTTTTATAGACTAAGTAGGAACACTTGTTCTTTTGAGGATCAAATTGAGAAAATTGTAATATTTTAAGTACTAAATCAATAATTTACTCGAAATTTTATGGATTGAAAACTCATTGAACAGTTGTTTTAAGTGTTCAATACGCAACAACATATCATTAACTCCTGAAAGGATACTTTCATGTGTTATAATTCTATTGATGAACTCAATGGCAAACACCTAAGAAATTGCATCTAAGTTTTCTCCGAAATCATTTATAAGTCAATTACATGAAAATATGAGCCTGTAAGCACTTTCAAATAGGACTAGACAAAGGTGAACCAGACGTGGAGGAAATTTTTTTAAAGACCTGATCATATGATGCTGAACTGTAATAAGCATCCACTTGCAATATAATCATTGGAGAACCTAATAGCAAATATCTAAAAGCCAAACCTATTCTTGCAAGTTAGGCATGAATGCACGGACATGGTATACGTGATATACCTATTCTTGCGAGACGATTGACCCAATTTGGTATTGTATTTCCTGTCAGCTTGTAACACATATCTTCACAGAAATGGTTGCAGTTCTTCACGATCAAGTGATAAGTATCGCCATTGTAGTTTGCTGATTGACGCTCCATGAACTCTCGAATCTGGAGAGGGTCCAAGCTTGTTGTGCCCATGAATATTGACTTCCTAAACTTAAAGCCAGGGCATTGACGAGGTTCAACCTCAAATACACCACTTGTTGGATAGTCATGGGCTCCAAAGGCATATTCTACTCCATGAACTGTACATATAACAGTGCTATATCAAAATATATTCATAGGATTCAGATCTATTCAAAGCAGAAGAGATAGTATTCTAAAATATTGGGTATCTCTGTATTCTCAAACATGCATGTGTGTGTGTGTACATGTATATACGTATAGAGTTTGTGCTGGGTGGGTCGAATTTATAAAATGATCTTCCAGAAGTAGGCAGCATCAAAGGGAAACAGATTCTCTCATTTTTGCTGTGAAAAGGAGGGTTTGTTTCCAAATCTGGACCGTCCAATTTCCTTCAATTCATAATAGACGGTCAATTTTTTTTTTTGAAAAAAAGAAAATTCCTTCCTTCAATATGAACAATCTATTATGAAATAAAGAAAACTAGATGGTCCATATTCAAAAATGGACTCTTCTTTTTGGACACAACAAGGAGCAAATCCTTTTCTGCATTTTGTCCCCATAATAATTACAGGTAGTCATAAATCTATGAGCTTCCAATGTCAAGAACTCTCATAGAGCCATTATAACTTTTGTTTAAGATGAAAACATATGATGGTGGCAGGGAATCAACACCTCAAAATTTTGAACTAAAAACCTTAAGAAATGCTATAAATAGAAAATAAGGTTTAAAAATGTGAGAAAAGGTTTTAAGTGTCAACTGACCTTCAACCCCAGAGTGAAAGATACCAAGACCTGCCCAGTACATGTACCCATTTACTGGTGTTAAATCATACACATTAAGATAGACAGGTGAATCCCCTGGATTGCTGCCAGCTGATTTCACTTTCGGAAATATGCAAAATCGAGTGGCTGATTTGTCTTTGAGACGAAGACGCACAACAGAAGGCCAGCAACTGTGAAATCTTGATTTCATGTTAAGAGTTAACCCAGAAAGCACTCAATACCTATTTACAACCTGCACATTTCAAGACAAAACATTAAAACTGGAAACACACTCTAGAAGAAATGTTGTTTGTCATCAATCTATGTACCAAACTGATAATGATGTATTGCAATACAGTACAAAATACAAATAATGTCCAACACTTGCATGTACTGGAACCTGTTAACTTTAAAAGAAAATGACATCTCTCCTGTAAACTTGTAACAAGACTTCTATAATTGGAAACTATATGCCAATAGTTTTCAGCACTATATGATCAACAAGGAATATTTATGAATGGTTATTAGTTATAACTTTTATTGCATATGGCTTTTCAAATTTGGAAGACAGGAAATATAAGATTTTTGAAACAACTGATCACAAACCAGATTAATATTTCTTCCCATGTTTGGTAAGATAAAGAAAATATCAGGTAATATAGTCAGACCTCAGTGATGGTACTACATATAAAACAATGATCATTCACTGCAATAAATGAAGATTATTTATGGCAGGGAAATCTTATTACATGTTCTGGGAATGTAGCCTATAAGTCACACCCGCTACTTTGAACAAATAGCATACAGGTATTAGGCCACAAGTCATATAGAATGGATGATATAAGAAAAAGGGAGTCCCTTCCACTTCCAAGTTAGTCAGCCTACAAACAAATATAAGAAAAAGGAAGTCCCTTTGACTTCCAAGTTAGTCAGCCTAGACATGTAAACAGGAGTGTACTTAGGAGGACAGTATGAGATCCCTTTGTGTATGCCTTTTTACAGCCATATTTTTGTCGTCAACAATACCAACAAGAAAGTTTATTTTACATTGAGTAGAATGGAAATAAAGCAGGATAAATGATGTATTAATTTAAGTATGATTTATGTTAGGGTTTGGTTAGGTTGATGGGTAAGATATACAACAGTGAGGACTTTCTATATTTTGGGTTGATGATCACATTACGTTCAAGAGATGTATATTACAGAATTTGTTACTTTTGTTGATTAAGATATGCCCATGAACCCAAAAGACATATTCTGTCTGCTATGCTTCATGCAAAACAATTAAGATGTTGAAGGTATAACCGTTAAGACCAGAAGATAGTCCTGTAATGGAAGCAGCAGTCAATATTTGTTCAGAACAGTACTCGAATTTTGAGATCCTGTACTACTATTACTTTTTTCCTTCCCTCTTGACCTTCATTTAGCACATAAGCATAGTAAATTCTTATATCCTTTCATCTTCAGCAGTAGCAATACTCGTTATATTTTGGACAGTATCTCCTCTCACAGAATACGTGATGCTACGACAGTTCGAAAATTTTGCATTTTAGCTACAGAACAGACATAAACCAATAACCTAATAGTCTCTTCACTCTCTTCCCTGTGTCCTAAAGAAATTGATTCTGTATTGATCTTATCTTGAATAAAGATGACTCTCTTATTCTGTTTGCAGCAACTATTCCAACAAATCAGGACCTTCCATGTGCAACATAAGATCTGAACTATGGAGCCACATGTTGGTTCTGAATTCCCCTCCTAGCCTTCATCAAACTTGATACCTTTTGACTGTATGAGAACTTAGTACCCCTGCTTCTAGCCTCCTACACTCTTTCAATTTAAGTTTCCTTTTCCAGCCACAAATGATAAAACAAAAAAAAACAAAAAAACAAAAAAAGTGGATTCCTAAATCTCAACATACACATTAAATTCCAAGCATGCTTGAACACTAAATTTAGTAAGTTTTGAATGAAGATCCAACTGATGCAGAGCAGAGGCAAGGAGTGAAAACCCAGCAGAGTAAGAACAAAAAGGAAAGAACTCCCAAGCCCCAGATCAGATTGAAAATCAAGAAACACATTACACAACAGACAAGTAACAACCAGCAATGGAGCAGCCGATCTTTCAGAAGCAAGAAAATAAACCGAAACAGAGAAAGACAAGAGTAGGAATCTGAGACACCGAGTAGATTCAAGCAAGATGAGTGAGAATGAGAGAGACGCACCGACCTTTTTTCTTGTTCTTTTACTCGCGAAGCGCAATCGAAAAGAGAAGAGTGAGAGAGGCGAGTGCTTCCTGTGGAATGTGAGAATGGAGAGAGATAGCCATTGTCATGAGACGAAGGAGAAGGAGAGGGAGAGAGAATGGAACAATGTGTGTGCCTGAAACTCACACATTGTCTTGGCTGAGTCTGACAGAGAGGAAGAGAGTAGGGAATACAGAAATTGCAGTGTCCTTTTTTTGGAGTCCGATGAGGAAAGATAAGCCATTTTGCTTGATGAAAGTGAAATTTATTATTTTTTTTCAAGAAAATAATAATTTGTTATTTTTATTGCAATATTTCTTTCGGGGAAAAAAAAAAGTGAAACCGTGAAAGAAAATCTGTCCCAATTTTGACACTTTTTGACTGACTGGCGTCTTATCAGAGGACTTGCCTTGGACATTTTTTTTATAAAGTAAATTATTGCTACAGTGCTCTCAATTTCATTTTTTAAATGTTAAATGTCTTAATTTAATTATTCAATTTTTTATATTTGTTTAAATTTTATATTTTTATATATTACAAGGTTAAATTATAGTCTTGCTCTTTATAGTTTTACTTGATTTTTAATTTGGTCTTTATAGTTTAAAAATTTATAATTGAATCTTTATAGTTTTAAATTTTTTATTTTAATCCTTATTAGTAAAATATTGTTAATGTTTTATTAAATTTTGGCTATGGGACCAATTATATATTATCTTAACTTTTTGAATATATATAACTTAAACTAATTCATCCTAACTATTTTACACAAATTATATTATATGTCATACACATGAGTTAATTTTACTAAATTTTCTACAATTTTTATTTTTTATTGGCATAAACAATGTACATTTATAATGTTGATATGCATATGGTTAGCTATATTATCAAAATTTTATGAAATATTGATAAAAGCTTAATGGTGGGGGCTAAGTTAAAAATTTGTGAAACAATAAAGATTTAATTACAAATTTTCATACTATAGAGACTAAATTAAAAATTAATTGAACTTATAAGGACCAAAAGAATAATTTAACATTAAAACAACTTTGAACAATAAAAATTTGAAATTTCAGTAGATTTCTAAATGGTTAAATTATTATTTTGGTCTTTATAGTTTCATTTAATTTTTAATTTAGTTTCTATAGTTTGAAAATTTGTAATTGAATCCTTATAATTTCACAAATTATACACTACAAAAAAATGGCATTTATCATTGGTCAAAATCACTCTTTGGTTTTGATCGACGTTAAACAATTTAACATCAGTTTCTTTGCGATATCATCTAACGTTGGTTTTGATAATCGTGGGAATAACCGAAGTTAAATAACTATAATTTGGCATTGGTTATGTAAACTAATGTCGGTTATGACTGTCTAAATTTGTAATTTGACGCTTGTTTTAACCGGCATTAGATGACTTTGTTAATGTTTATTTTGTGATTTAACGTCATTAGATATTATCATTTAGCGTTGTCACTAAGTGTGTCATCTAATGTCAATTTTGACCGACGTTAGGTGACTTTTGCCAATATTTAGATAAAAATCGATGCTAATTTCCAAAACTAACACTATATAGTCAAATTTCAGCATTAATTTCTACCTGCGCTATATCTATAATCCAATATTATATCTTCTTAAAATTTAACCAATGCTAGAAGCCATCTTATAAAAGCAAATATATTTAAATAAAAAAAACACATACATTGTTAAACATATAAGTTTTACATCAAATTCAAAGTTTAAAAGAAAAAAGTTAATACATTCTAAAAGTACAAATTTCAAATGTCCTAACAAAAATAAAATTACAACTAGTGCTAATCATGGACTGTAACTAGCTCTAGAAGAATGTCAACATCCTTGAAATAAAAATTTTGCATTGTTTGCATTTGATGCCTGTAAACATAATATTTATTATCAGAGTTTATAGCGAATGAAAATAATAAGTTAATTAGTCACAATTATATCATTGCTAAGAATACAATTCAAGAAAAAGCTACGTATTATTGTCAGTATAGCCAATCAATTCCAAAGAGTGTCACTCAATTCATAACAAAAGGAATATAAAATGACAATGGATAGGGATACTCATCACATATCATGCTGAAGCATATCTAACCATTTCATCACATATCATCTTTCTTCCTTATGAAACATATATCTAGCCATAGGTTGAAGAGAGATTGAGAGAAAATGCATCCAAGTAAAGCTATAAAGACAATCACATTAAAAAGGGAAATATAAGATCACAACATTGTCAAATTAAGCCCAAAGAAAAAAAAAATCTACTGACGAGGTGGCTTCTTGGAGGTTGAAAAATTCTCAGCCTTCGAAGAGAAAGTAAACTATGAAGTTTCAAAAGTGTTCTTGGAGAGAGCAATTGAGAAATTTGGCGGAGCGTTGAATGAATGCCATTCATGCATTCTGTGCCTTTTGCTTGTTGATTGCAAAAGCATGAAGTTGCAGAAATGAAATACCTATCAATTCTTGCTGCCAATTCGTCAATTTGCCGGTTTACCAGCTTCTCCAAGTCTTCTAACTTGCGTTCCAGAAGAGCTAGCTTACTTTTCAAAAGATCTTGCAGTGCTGTCATTCTCTTACAAAACTCAATAAATGACCCGAAAATTCAATCTCCTAACCAATTTACTGTCCAGGAATCTTATACTGATCCTTATCTTTAACTCTAAGACGTCATCTTGTAATTCAACTCTATTTTAGAATCCTTTCAGCTTGGAAAAATATAAGTTTATTGTGTTAATTTCATCCTACATTTTTTCAATTAATTTTAATTTTATTCATAAGCACAATGCTGTCTAAAGCCCCAACCGCTAAGCATGCCTAACATGGAGACCCCCAGAAAAGATCGCATAAAACAACTTTACCCCATAATAAAGACAAAAACAAATTGATCTCCAGGTAAAGTAAGCATTAAACTCCAATGGTCCAACCAAATACAGCACACAGTAGCTAATTAGCACGCCTCTACACAGCCTTTTTCTTTCATTGCTCCTGTCATAGCCCCTAAATATAACCAATAAAAACTGCTCCAAGGTACGAACACAAAACATGATTAAACAAAAACTCCGAAAGGCCTACTCAATACTAATATTCATAAATATGTGGACACATGCCTACTTTTTTATTTTGATAGCTTGGCAAGTTCAAACGAATCAGTTTGCCTTCTAAGCACATAAGAATATTAAATCATTCAAATATCCTATGAAATAGAGGAGGATGATGCAAGTTAAAAACAAATCTTCATACTATTCTCTTCTTCAACTAAATAAAACTTGCAAAGTTGCCACCAATCCCAAAGCATATTCATTAAATAAGCCTCCTGGAAAGAGCCATTTGTTTTAAATCACAATGAAGCTAAGAAAACAGATAAGTCCCAGAGGAGATGAAATGGTTTAATTCTCAGTTTAAAAGTTCTGGTGTTAAATTCAACCAATATAAGTTCCAGTGAATGAAAAATATTAACTCTGCGCATAGTCCAGCCATATCTGATCACAATCAACAATTCCCAATCTGAATATCTGACAAAATTTCAATACAGTTCAGTTCAGAAATAACACATCCTGTTCTTGTGTCATTTGAATTACTAGTGCTTTGCTTCTGATTTATCTGGCTGCCTTTTATAATGGGTTTGTTATTAGGCTTTAGTTTCTTTTTCTTCATTAAATTCCTGATTTTAGAGGCTTTCAACCACATCTCTTGCCTATCAGATCTGTTTTGGGGCTGAGATAATGAGCAATGAAGAGTCTGCAATAATATTTCCAAACTTACTACACCAGAAGTTGATCTGCATGACAATTGATAGCATCTGCAATTATATTTCCAAACTTACTACACCAGAAGTTGGTCTGCATGACAATTGATAGCATCTGCAATTATATTTCCAAACTTACTACACCAGAAGTTGATCTGCATGACAATTGATAGCATCTGCAATTATATTTCCAAACTTGCTACACCAGAAGTTGATCTGCTTTACAATTCATAGCGACATAGCTAATTATTCAGATCATGAGGAAACCGTGAAGAAGTGACAAAGTCAACCGTGTCTCCAAGAGATTTAAGGTAAATTTCCTTGGTAAAATACCTAAACAAACAGATCTATTCTGGTTGCAAACTTTGAAAGTAGCTTTAATTAAACCCACCTGCAATTTCATTCTCCCTTCCATTTTAACACCCTTCAATGTGTCAGTTTATTAAAAAATAAAAGAATTGTACCTTTAAACTCAGTTTATTATGAAGCCTGACTTTGAATTAAGCTTTTCCAAATAGCATAGCGATGGATGGATGATTGATGACCTGGTGAAGATGAAGGTTCAATAGGTATTAAATAAAAAATGCATTTTAGTAATTTTCCATAGTTAACTTCTTTAATTCAGATTGAGAGGTCCATTGCAACTTATAGATAGATAACGGGAGACATTGCAGTTGGAACCAAAAATAGAGAACAGAGTAAGTGTAAACTTTCTATTAAGTTGTACTGATTCTTTTGCGGAATGATAGTTTTAAGTTATTTGATCATGCAGACCAAATTGATTTGAACGCAAACTAGAGTACAGAAGTGGAAATGTAATTGACATTTGTGTTGGAAGTAAATATACTGTATCACAATTCTGTATCTCTTCATGTATGCATCAGCATTTCTCAATTCTATATCTATTACTGTTCCTGTATCTTCATGTTGGCATCAGCATTTCTCAATTCCAAGTGTCTCTTTAAGCACTCTTTCTTCTGCCTTAAGCGCTTCAATAAAGTAGGCAAGACGCGTATTGGATCTTCACATAGCATAACTCTAACTTGATAACCTTGCTCACCGTACAGTTGTTCGATGCACTGTAAATTGGAAGGACTGAAATGGTCCTCCACTTGAACCGGAGTCTTCAAATTCATGTCACTTTCCATCTTCTCCAGCAAAGTTTCTGCACGCTCAGCAGTTATTGTCAAATAGTGCAGTAGCATGTCCATCTCGTACCTTTGATCTTCCAACTCATCTTGCAATTCCTCTTTTCTACGGACTCTGCGATTTTCCCTGCCGTTTTTACTGACACTTGAAACACGCACACATTCCCAATTATCGTTCAGTACCTGAGAATGTGTGCGTGTCTCAAATGTTAGCGAAAACAGTTTCTGTCTCTTGCTCAGCCGGCAACTATAACTGGGACCGCAATCACCGTGAAGAGATGCTTTGATTTCGGCAGTTTCGTCCCAAAAACGCTCATATGCGTCCATCAAATCACCAAACTCCCCAATAAATCTCGCAACCTCTCTTCTGGATTCACTCAGACCTAATCCTTTCATCCGACAACGCTTAATCACTTTCACGAAGGCTAAGTACTGTTCGCTATCTAATCTGAAGCCGACTTTTCTAAGAAAATCACGAGCTTCGTCGGCTAAACAGTTGAAGGCGCGTATGTGATTTGCAGAAGCAGAGAGTGAAGGCGAAAGCAAGATTTTCGGGTACAGCTTAGAATAAGATAGAAAATCAAGAAATGTTCTGAGCAAATCGGGGTGTCCGTCGAAGATAGAAGCAATAACGTTAACCTTGTGGACCAAATTGTGACCATTATGGAAGTGGCGCAAAGTATCAAGAAATAATTTGTAATCAAGTCTCCGATGTTGAAACCTGATTTTAACCTGGTTGAAGAAATCGATGGCTTCCTCGAGACCAAGAGAAACAATTCTTCGCTGCGTGTGCGCATCCATCTGATAAAGATTAGAGAAGGACTCTGATGAAGAACAAGAAAAGAAAAGAAGGAAAACAGAGTGCTGAAAAATGTGTATTCTGCATATTATATTACACACGAAGTACATGGCTCAAAACTATATTCCCGCCCCTTCACCAAAAACAAAACTTTATTCCCGCCCTTATATTATATTTAGAGATTTATATAATTTTTTAAATTTTTTTAGAAATAAATTTAAAAGAAAATGTTGCAAGCTAATTCTTTAGAATCACAGTGAGTACTTTATTTTTAATACGAGATTAAATACATAATAATTTTTATATTTTAAAATTAAAAAATTGCTTTACTTTTTAAAAAGTTTGATTAAATTATATTTATACCACACATTTTTGTTTTATTTTAAATTTATACCCAATTTCATATTAATTTATTTTTCGTCATTAAAATTATCTCTTTGTACAATATATGTACTGCTTTTTAATAATAATATTACTGGTGGTAGTCATATTAATAAATAATAAAAAATACAAGCTGAAATGTAAATAGAGATATCATGCATAATTTAATTAAATCTGAATAGAAGTTTGTAAATAATAAAATAATAGAATATTGAGCTTTTGTTTTGGTGGGAAAATGTTTAGCTTTTCACTCCCTTACATGTATTTTAACTTTTTTTTTGTATATTAAAATATATATTATTATATCTAGATACTAATATATAGCTTTAGAACTCGTAGCATGTGGATTAAAATTTCATCTTGATTCTTCACAAATGTGTCCTTTTTTAGTTTGGTCATTTATAAATTTTTATTTTTAATTTGATACTTTACAATTGATTCTCAATTTGGTCTCTCCATCGTCCATACAGCTGCTATTAAATAATTTAATGTAGGTATTAATTTGACAGTTAGCTCACTAATGTGGATGTCATGTAATTTTTCTCTCATTGTGCTAATTAATATAATGTGCAATGTCAATAGATTCAACAAAATTGAGAGTCGCATGAAGGGATTAAATTGAGAACATTTATATATGTGAAGAACCAAATAGAAAACATTTAGAATTATGAGGGGCCAAATTGAGAATAAATATCTATAAGTGACTAAATTGATAAAAGTAACATATGTGATAAACCAAAATAAGATTTTAGTTAATAACACAAGCCTCTTAAATCATATATATTAAAATAAAGAGTGAATTATGCTCTTTTTTTTTTTGCAGGTATTTAAAATTACACAACATTTCTCTCTATTTTTAAAAGATACATTCTCCTTTTTATAACTATATAATACATTACAATTTAGTCCAATATTATATTTTTTATCATCTATTACTGTGTGCACATGTGTGTGTATTTTTACGTACATATATTTGTGTATATTATATGCAAATATACAATTTTTGTCTTTAAATGCTTATCTAAGTTTATTCTAAAAAAACTGCGAAATTTATATTTTAATTTTGTTACACATTTTTTTAATTGGTTTCAATTTTTGTTCTTGAGGATAATATTATCTAATTTGTTAACGAAATGCATTGATGTGGTCTCTTTTATCATACACATTAGTATTAACTTATCTCACTAATTATAAACATGTCAGTCATATTAAACATAGCAAGAAAATTATCATTTTATCCATTTCTTCATCTTTCTTCATCTTCTCTCTCATCTCACGACCTCCTCAAACAAAAAAAAATTCACGGCAACTCTAAAATCACTGTTGAATGTACAAATTAACAACTCAGGCAAGTTGACTTGCTACTGG